>JAJQWJ010000002.1:69149363-74149363 GCA_023637945.1 Phaethornis superciliosus
AAATCCTAGCACAGTAATAAAAAAGGTGTAAGAGCAATACAAGCAGACCGGTTCTGTTCTGCCAATACCTGACTTCACACAGGACATGGAATCTGGGCAATTGCTTCATCCCTTCTTGGTTGGTATCAATCAAAAGTGGAGAGGGATAAGAATAACTGTATGCATCCTTACCATCTATGGAAAAATGAACCCATTTCTAGTTTAAAAAAAAAAAAAATTAAAATAAAGGAAACTCATAATTGTTAAGCTCTCCCACTGAGGGTCCTGTTTGGATCAGTCTTGTACAAAATAGTATAATCAATGGAATTGCTTGGCTTGGAAAAGACCAAGTCTATCATTGAGTTCACCTGTTAACCCATCACTGTCAAGTCCACCACTAAACCATGTTCCTAAGTACCACATCTACATGTCTTTTAAATACTTCCAGGGATGGTGACTCCCTGGGCAGCCTACTGACAACACTTTCAGTGAACAAATTTTTCCTAATATCCAATCTAAACCTCCTCTGGCACAACTTAAGCCCATTTCCTCTTGTCCTATAACTTCCTGTTAGGGAGAAAAGGCCAAGTCCCTGCCTTGCTACAACCTCCTCTCAGGTAGATGTAGAGAGCAGTAAAGTGTCCCCTCAGCCTCCTTTTCTTCAGACAGAACATTCCCAGTTCCCTCAGACACTCCTCATAAGGCTTGCTCTCCAAACCCTTCACCAGCTTCATTTCCCTTCCTGACACACTCCAGCACCAAAATGTCTGTCTTGTTCTGAGGGGCCCAGAACTGCCCACAATACTTGAGGTGCTGAGTACAGGGGCACGATCACCTCCCTAGTCCTGCTGACCACTGTATTCCTGACACAAGTCAGGATGCTCTCGGTCTTCTTGGCCACCTGGGCACACTGCTGGTTCCTATTCAGCTGGGTGTTGATCAGCACCTCCATGTCCTTTTCCTCTGGGCAGCTTTCCAGCCACTCTTCCCCAAGCCTGTAGCATTGCATGGGACTGTTGTGACCCAAGTGCAGAAGCTGGCACTTGGCCTTGTAGAACCTGATACAATTGGCCTTGGCCCATCAATCCAGCCTGTCCAGGTCCCTTTGCATAGCCTTTCTACTCTCAGGCAAATCCACAGTCCAACACAACTTGATGTTGCCCACAAAATTACTGAGGGTGCACTCCATCCCCTCATTCATGCCATTGACAAAGATATTAAATAGAACTGACCCCAGCACTGAGTCCTGGGGAACACGGCTTGTCACTGGCCACCAGCTGGATTTAAGTCCATTCACCACAACACTTTGGGCCTGGCCAGCAAGCCAGTGTTATACCTAGTGAACAGTGTGCCCATGCAAGCCATGAGCAGCCAGTATTACCAAAATATTTTACCTCATTGTCAGGTATAGTCTGTCTTGAAGCTGAGAGTGTAGCAGGCATTGATGACACAACCCTCCCTGGGGCATGAAAGTGTCTGACAGTTCCTTGTGTGTGCCCTCTTTACCTGGAAGGCAACGAGCAATGGTTCTGCAAATGTCTCTTAAGGCAACAGAGCTATAATATGGGAGTAGAAGGGTCACCTTTTGGCCTGTAATTTACAGTACTCATTTTTATGGGAGGTCACTGGCCTTCCTGTATGTGCTACCTAACATGTACCAGTAATTAGTTATAACTGTGGCCACATGCATCGCTCTGTGGACTTTCATGCATGGCATTCGCATCAGTGACAAAAGCTACTACATAGGCACATATGTGTAAAATTCCAGTGTAAAAAATCCACTGTGCATGTCTCGTACGAAGTAAGTGTCTTACAGTAGTCATGAACAGCTAGGACATGAGACTGTGAAAAAAAAAATATCTGCAATTCATTATTTTACTGGTATCTTTCCTCTAACTTCAGTGTTGTTGCACTGGCAAAAGTAGAAAGCAGAAGGAACTCTGGGTGTCTGTAATAATGTGTACATATAGGAAATGTGTACCAACTACAGCTTCACATATCAGACCAAATTGGCCTAGGTACAAGAGTTTATGATTCCATTGAATTTCTTTCATAATAAGTATGTGTGCTTGCAGGCACTTATGAGTGAAGACTTGTGTAACTGTCTGACAAGGCTGCTGGTCTTGTTGGTTTAATGTTTATGTTTATTGAACAATATCCATTAATTATGCATAGTGGAGAAATTTATACATTAAGTTAATAAGATGGGTTATTTTTACAACTTTTGCCCAGGAATTATTGCAGCTCTGATGACAGCTTTTTATGCAGCTGCAAAAATTTCTTTTTTGACCAATCTTAAACTAAGTATGAGAGTGTTCAGGGAGAGGAATGAACAACTGGGAAGAGTGAGTAAAAAAGATGATTAAAAAAATATTTTTTTTTAATATCAGCTGTGTTAGGGGTTAAAATCTTTTAATCATAGAAGTTTTAATTCTAACTGAAATTACAATATCTGCACCAGAACCCACTGTGGAGTAAGCTCTGGATTTTACTGAACTCTGCAAAGTGCTGCAGTGTCTGGTCTCCACTGAGCAAAACATCATTTTGTTTTAAACCTTAGGATTAGTTCTGGTGAAATAAAAGTAACTTAAAGCACATGGGGAAATAATTTATTGAATAGGAAGCCAGAGTTTTCAGCACCTTTGTGGGGCTTGGTCCCTCATTAAACAGCAAGTGCCAGGAGAAATGGAGAAGCTTATACATTTTGACTGGCTGGTTTAATTCAGCTCAGTGCTTTAAAAATAATTAAGTGAGACACTTACAAGTAGAGCCAAATAATCTACAAGACATCTTCTGTGCAAGCAAATGGATTTTTTTTTTCGTATGTAAGAGAGGGACATTTGGATATTTATGAAGCATTTTAAAAAGATGAAAAATGCACATAAAGACTCTTTCCTGAAAGTATTTCTAGCTAGTGCTTTTCTCAGTTGTACATCATACATTTCTAAATAACAAAAACTTGAAAGAAAAATTAAATACATCTCTGTAACTTGTTTATGCGGAGAGACGAGGGGTTGCTTAACAAAAAGTGGTCTTTTACAGGGAGGGAAAACATTTATTAAAAGAAGAGCCAACAATACCCTTTTTCTAGACATTAAATGCAATTCATACTTCACAGAGTATATTACAAGGGTGTTTCTTCTATCTTTCACATACCTGCTTGCCTGCCTGGTGACACAACCCAGGTGTGCCGTGATGTGCCAGCAGCACCCTTGGAGATGGAGAAATTTTACTTTTTACCACCAAAGCAATTCAAGACCCTCTGGCCGGGGGATCCCATCCCACCCCCAGTTGTGTGTGCAGTCATCTGATAGGGGCCTCTCCATCTTTTAATCATCCCAAAAGAGTCAAATAATACCAGAAAGGTAAAAAAAAAAAAAATTAAAAGTCTGGTGTAAGAGCTCTGTGCTAAGGGTTTTAAGAGAAAAGGCTTGGCCACTCCTGCTTGTTGTGTCCTTGTCCACGTGGTGCATCCTGTGCATGATTAACAGTTTTGGCAAGGCAGGTTTGCAAGAAGCATCAGTTAAGGGAAGGGCTTTCAGCTATGTGACTACAAAAAGCTCCTACTTAGATTACTAAAGGTTTTTGGTGATCAGACATTTTCAGTAAAAACTTTAGTACGCATTTTAGAAAACTGAGTTGGAATGCATGCTACCAAAAGGAAAATCTTTTCTTGTGGGAGACACCTGCACTTTTGATCCTCTTGTTACTTTTTCTGTCCAGTTGCCTTGTGCTTTGTTGCTGTCGTGGCTCATGCAGCTCCAGTGATGCAGCTGTTGAGGAGCAGCTTTAACTCATGTGGAAACGGTGCTCCCCTCGAGTTATGTGGGAAGAGAATTCGTACCTGTCCTGGCTATGGTAGCCACACATGTTGCATTCAAAAGGATCACGGAACCCGTGGCAGCCCATATGGATGGTATACATCACGTGATCCAGGAAAAGGACTCGACAGTGTTCGCACTTGTAAACTTTCACTTGCTCCCCGCTGTTGCTGATCACTTTGAAAGCATCCTGGGAATTGTCAGTACCTGCCCTCAAGACATCGTATTGCCTGCTTTCTTCTTTTATAGAGATGCCATTTCTTGCATGGGGGCCTATGTGGTTTGTCAGGTAAATCAAACCACTGCGTTCCTCATTATTGCTCTCTGTATCTGTTGAGTCTTGGCAGCTGTTGCTGGGAGAAGCATCCCGCTCGGAGGAGACAGATTTGGCTTTGGAAAGCAGCAACAAGTTCTCCACTGCGCTGTCCTGAGCTGCGTGGTTGGAGCGAGCCTGACTGTCCCCGAGAGGTTTGTGGAGCTGATACATGGGGCTGATGACAGGTACCACCTCGGAACCACCCGGTGGTGTCTGGACAAGGGGACGCAAGGACTCTGCCCCCAGGTAACTGATGGCGTTGTTAATGGCCTGGTCTATAACGTGGGTCTGCATTATCTCGTTCTCTTTCTCATAGTTGGTGGTGGCATCATATGGAAGGTCGGGCAGACACTTCTCACCTGCAGTGAAAAACAGTCAGGAGTTAGAGCACTGATTTCTACATAATCAAGGAGCCAAACACCATGGATTAATAAAACAGCGACGCGGAAGAGTTGCTCAAATTCACCTCTGTAATTCACCTGAGCTATTCATACTTCTCTAATCGAGGTGGCCAGAAAAAAAGGTTAGTTGTTTATTCTCTTTTTTTGTGTTTTGTTTTGTTTGTTTGTTTGTTTTTTTAACCTGTAAAATAATTTGAAAAAAACACTTTTGGAAAAGCAAATGGATGAAAACATATTCTAGAAATAATTATATGGGGATTCATGGAAGCTGCAGATTGAGTGGATCATTCGTTCTCCTTTCTAACAGGACTCCCTCATCTTACTCCTACAGTGAGCTGAGGAATGCCTTTCTGGTTTGTGGATACAGTTTACTAGTATGGTTTTTTCTCTAAAAAACTTCAATTGTAGGCTGTAAATTGTATGGTTTAGTTTTAGTCCTTCAGTTTCTTACAAATAGCCCACATTGGCAACGTGGTCATCTCTAATATGGGAGAAAAATAATGAAAAAATTAGCTTTTCATATTGCCACTTCCTCACCACAACTTGTTTTTTTAAATAAGCCTTATTAGACACATTACTAGAAGCTAATGATGTACCTAAAAATTTTGTGTCAGGAACCTCCAACAGCCATAGGAAAAATTCACCTCATGGAAATTTTATTTACCTCATTCTCCTATGAGATAAAAAAAAAACCTTATATAGGGCATGATTACTTTTACTTGCAACTTCAAGTATGATTTGGGATACCAAAAGCGAAGAGGGTACCCCTAATTTTTATAAAATCAGACAGCACTAATATATCTCCAGCTGGATACCCTAGTTAAGTTAAGCACTAAGTTTCACTACAATTTCTCAAAATTTCTGGACAGATAGGACTTAGTTTTTCTCACTCCTAACTTTTACCTTCTGTGTTTTACTATTTAAATGCACAGGTGTTGATTTTATGAACAAGAACAGTTTTCTTGAATAGGGAAAAACATTACTGTTATTATCAGGCCCCTAATAAATTTATGCACATTCAGAGAGGTTAAAAAAAAAAAATTCCCACAGGGTCCCAGTGTCTACCAGTATGCAGTCTGGATGGATGTTCTAGCTCTCCAGATCCTGGGAAATTCATTGAAAGCCACAAACATCTCTTTGGGGTGCTGTCACCATTTCCTAATCAACATAACATTTGCTGATAGGCCCTGGAAAGTCCTAATTTGTTGAAAAGAAATGCAAATAGGAGCATGGAAAATCTACCAGGAGATACGCAAATTAATTTATCAACAATTTCCTCCTCCAGTTTCTACTCATAGTGACTATTCAAATTCAGTGAAGAGCCCAGGAATCTTCCAGCATGACAATATTGCAATGATGGGGCAAAAGTGTAGAAAGTGATGAAGACTACATTTCCCCCCAGATATGGTTTCACACAAGGGTGTGCATGTTCTGCAAGCAGAGAAAGAAACCCTCTGACCATTGCTTAAGTTTCTATAAGGGATGTAGGGTACAGATACAGGCACCTCCTATCTGTTCTGCACAAGCTTCTACTTCCTCATTTCCTTTCCATCATATGCTGCTGATTTGAGCACCCCTCTAACTGGGTTGGAATCTTTTTTTTTCTTCCAGATTTACCCTTTCTAATGCTGTCGTTGTCTTTGCAGCTTAAGATTCAAAATAGGCATTGTGAAAGACTTAAGTATAAAAAATGCTCCTAATATGAATATATATCCTCCACTCAAGTGGGAAAAAAACAAGGTCAAAATTGTTTGTATTCCATGGGTACTGCATACCACTGAAAAGTGGGACTGGTTGGCATTATACACAAAATTTTGGGCATCCAGAGGGCGTGATTTTAATAGTTGTTTCTTGGGTAGTATATGCTTTATGTAGCATAACTAATCAGTAGTTGGACTGAGAAGACCAGTGCTCATAAGAAAAAAATTGTTTCCAAGCAGACTGTCTGAAACAGACACAAACTCGAGGTAGGCAGGTATCATTTCTATATCTGGGCAAAGCAGGTAATACTTGCACTCATTAAAAATAATAGCTCATTTTTGTGGTTATTAGAGCATAAGTAAATTAAACTGCTAATGGTGTGATGTGCTTCAAGCTTTGCATTGCTCAGTGTTCTGCAGCAGGTACCTAGATAGTAAAAATACACTCGGTACATGTGGGCACTTTTTCCTTTTCTTTGCTATTTTTAACCCCTCACTTTGCTGCCTGTTGTTTTAACATGGTAAATGCATGTCAACCTCGCCTTAAGTTCTCACTCTCTAGTTTGGATGGCCCACTTCTGTTCTGGTGTCTGGGAGATATTCCAGTTTGGAATACAGAGACAATTTTACAGATGACTAACTTACTTTGTTGAAAAAACCTCACTTTTGAAAGGTACTGAATTAAGGCTTGAGAAAAAGTAGTGAAGAAGCAGACAGTCTTTCTTCTATGCAAAAAAAGCCATTTCTTCCTTCTCCCTGGAATTCAACACAAGGATTGGGATGACATGGTGATTTAAAGCAATAAACATGTTTTATTACCCAAAAGCTCTCCTGACCAGTCAACCCAACCTTGTGTTAATCAGGAATGAGCCTATTACATGAAGCAGCAGGTGAGGATTGGAAAGGAAAGGATTCAGGGGCATTTTCTTGTCAGAAAAGTTCATCCTTCTGAAGGTTAGCAGATTTCCATAAAGATCTGCTGTCAGTAGCTTGTCTTCCTACACTGGACCCTGAATAAATAACTGAATAATAAAAATTCACTGACCCTGAATAAAAAACTTTGCCCTCCTAAAACTCAGTTAAACTGTCTCTCTTTATGATTTCTCAGGGTGAAGAGAGAAAAGGAGAAGAAAAAGCTAGTCCACACCTCTGGATACATTGCATTTAGGTTACTTGCTAGTACCTTTTAAATTTTAACACATCTGGTCTTCCCGGAGCTTTCACTGAATTAGCATTTTGTCTAGTGCAATCAGTTACTAGAGTTACTAAATAAATAAAGTTTGCCTCACATAATTGATATATTTTTGGTAACTACTCTACTAAAACTTTTGTCCTTTGATAAGCGTAAGTATTTCTTATCCTTGATTACCTGCTGGAATTGTTGCCTTTGGACTTGAAGACAATATTGAACTTTCATTCCAAACCTTTGTTACACCACTTCCTGATGTAGCTGGGGTTCCCCTTTTATTGTCTCAGAAATACTTTCACCCTTGTCTCCCCATTGAAGAAAGTATATCTGGAAATTCTGTCTCATGAACTGGTCATTTTTTGTCTAGTCTTTTGATTGAAGACCTTCCTAACCTGTTTTTTTTGGTGGTTTTTTCCCCCCCCAAGAATTATGTTTTCTTTGGATCTGTCTTATAGAATACTATAAATGAATATTCAGAGAATTATAGAAGAACCTAACTAGTTATAAGTATATTCTGTCCTCTAATCTTTTTATTAATTTAGGACTAACAATATAGCTGACAAAATATTGTCTGTGGGTCTCACTGCTGCAAAATGATATAACCCCTACTTTGTACAGGCTCATCAAACAAAACAATATAGGTGTAGCCTCTCTTTTTGTGGGTATAGCCTCCAGTTTTCATTAAGATGAAAAACTACTACATGCAAATGGGCATGAAGTTTTCCATCATTTATAGAATGTCCTCAAAGATCTTTTCATTTAAGTATTTTTCTCACATCTAGGTTTATTTATTTCCATGGTTATTTTGGGCTGTAAAAGTATACAGACTTTATGAAGGGGTGAAGAATATTATCCAGCCTATGCTCAACTGTTCACAAATGCTTTCATAAATGCCAGTATGCCTAGACCTGGATGTCATCCAAGAAGTTAAAAAAATCACCCTGAAAGTGTGGTCAAATGCTTTCCCAATAGGAGATTTCTGTGCCTATCTTCAGGTTCTTAAGGCAACTTCAAGAGCCTGTCCAGATCTTGTAATGATCTGGTTCATAAGCATTAAAAAAAAAAGACAGGAAAAGGACTTAAAGTTGATCTCCAGATGTGGAAAATTAAACATGCAGAAACGTATGCTGGAGAAGCGTGGTTGTTTTTTCTCAAAACATTACTGTTTCTGTTTCTGTAATGATAGTTATTGCTAATTTAATAAAACAAGTAAAATCATAAAGCAAAATTACAAATCCTGTGATATTTGCCTTTGGTTTTGTTTTATTTTTTTAGGAGACAGCAAACGTTTAACTCTTACCAACAAATTTCTGAGGCATAGAGCTCTTACGTTTGGCGACGTTACTTGCTAGTCTATCCAGCACGAGGGATCTTTCTGACCCTATCTTGCACAGGTCTTCAGCCATTTCACTCTGGTTAGTTTCCTCTTTTATGACTGAAATCAAATGACATCAGAAGGGTTAGGCATGCTTGTTCCATTTTAATGGAACTGTTGTCTTCAGGTATTGTTTCTCAGGTGATTTCTTTCAGCTCCCAACCAGCTGGAAGGAGGAGGAGCTCACCCCTGGAGGCACAGGACAGTGCTGACTCTTGGTAAGGCCCTCATGCTGATTAATCTGTGGTCATGTTTCTCTCATTTAGGACACAAAAATGAGACTGAAACTGCAAGGCATCTGCCTGTACATAACGTAATAACTCCACCCTTGTTCTACAGCCTCTGTAAGTAACTGAGGTCCTGACATTATACTGGACACAAAGCAGTTCATCTTTTCACCCTCCTGTTGCCACCCCACACTCTCCCTCTGCACCTCTCACAGGGGAACCACCTGTATGATCATTGCTTCGTTAGCAGGAAAAAAGGACAAAATTCTCAAGTCTAACAGCGCAAGATGCATTTGCAAACTACACCAACCCTTCTCCCCACCCCTTTTTTTGTTTCCCTGGTAAACATTTCTGTACTTCCCTTGGTGCCATTTCAGACTTTAAATGACAATTTAAGTTGATAAAGTCACATCTATAGTGGAACCACTGATTTGTAATACTCAAACCTGTTTTCCAGCCTCCTGCTGCTGCTGAGACACTGTAGAATTAAAAAGGAGCTTAGGTGTGTGGCTCTAAGAAAGGGAGCCTTCCTTATTTCTCCTTCCTTAAATTTTGCTACAGTATTTTCCTGCAGGAACAGAAAGTGTGTATGAAAGTGGATAGTCACAACAATGACTATGAAAAGTGTATGGAAAGATTTTTCTGACTCCCAGAGTGTAAAGGAAATGTGATATGCAGCAAGGTAACAGCACAACTGTTTGGGGTATTTTCTTTCTTTTTTTGACCAGGAAAATCAGAGACAGGAGAGAAAGGGGTTAATTTTACTTCTACCTGCTGCTAGGAAATGGATATTTTCTTGAAGTTATGAGTTGTTATTAAGGATGGTTTTCATATTTTGATTCACTGTTCTGCTGCATTTTTCCTGCACATTTGCATTGTTCCTGCTGAGAATTTCTCATTGGATTTATTAGTTTGCAGTGCCTAGCACCTGGGTGTCTCTCAGTAGCTGAGAACACACTTTAAGTGTGACATGCTATTTTGGCAATATACCCCTGCCATAAAAGGATGATGGTGGAAGTTTCATTGTTCCTGAAATACGTGAAATCATGGTCTGGTGGATCACTTGAAGGAACAAGTGAAATGTCCTGGAAAGCGCCGCTTGGCAATATCCAACCGAAGAGCACACAACTGGTTCTTGAGTCCTTGATACAGCAGCACATACTGGAGTGACAGTGACACTGACAGTGAGCCTCGTGGAATTATGCACCAGCCACCTAAGATGCTCAGGATTGTGACCCATGCAAGGTAAGAGAAGAATGTGGACATAAAGGTGCAGAAAAGTGAAGGACTTTGATGGTACCCAGTCATCACTGAACAGACTTATGCCAGCTTGGTGTGGTGACTAAGGCTTCCAGACTCCACCTCAAGATGGGACATCCTGAGAAAGTTTTAAAGCAGTCCATTTAGAAGGAAAGCAAAAGACTGAATTTTTAGCTAAAAGTAGAAATTATCAAGAAATACCTAGTTAGGATATAGTCAGATTTAATTTCTAATAAACTGAAGAGAAGCTAAGGCAGGTATTCAACTTTCAAGCATTTTAAAATGCCATTAAAAATGTTAATTTAATTATATACTAATTTTCAATCTTTGCAACTGAACATCAGTGAAATTTACTACAAACTCAATAAATACTTTTCTGTAATTTGTTTCTGTGACCTAATAAATTTAAAAATTTAACAAATTTTCACTTTTCAAAGGAAAATTCATAAGTAACTGAAGAATTGTAATTGACCTCCTTAAAAACTATTTATTCTGTTATTTTATATAGGGCTGGTAAGACTTCAACACACTTCTACCCAACTCAAATGCAAAACTCCAAATAATATAATTAAGAGAAGAACTTCACATGGACAGTGAGATTCTAGTCTTATGAAATAAAATTTAAAATTCATTAAATTCAGCAGGTCCTTAATTTCATGCTTAACCTCCTCTTAAATAAAGCACAAAAAAAGTTAAAATATAAGTTCAATCTCTTGTTCCTTTCCTTACTCCTTTTGGCTGGATCTTTCTCTTACTGAATTACTTTCTAAATTATATTTGTGAGATTTAGAAGCTTTCAAGTCCTTTCAAATGACATTTTTTTAATGTATACCATGCAATATATTTTCAAAATTATGTCAAAAGCAATTCTGCTGTAGCAGAATGTCAAAGCAGAGGCTTAATCAGATTTTTATACCAACTTTTTTGAGTCAGGACAAAAAAAAGGAGAGGAGGGAGGGGGCAAATGAGGCCTGAATGCTGGCTCTAATATCCCCACATCACACTTGCTTTTCTAGATATAATGTAGAAAGCACTAAAAATCCCAGAAGGACATTTACTCATTGTCAACTGTTAAATTGTACATTTCAGTCTTAGGATTTATAAGGGGAATAATGTAAATAGGGCAAAATTGTATATTTGTAGTGAAGGAGAACCCTAAGTTAACGTCAACTCTTCTGTCATGATTTGCTATAAACAAAGGCCTATTTCTAAAATTGTGTTCTATCTTACTGTAGTTTATAATTCTTGGCAGGAGTTTCATCTGGACACTTTTGCTTAATAAGACTTTAGTAGTAGTTCAGTTACTTACACAGATTTTCGTGTTCTGCATGCAGGAATTCAAATCCATATGGCAGACACAGAAATCCCAAGACAGAATATTTGCTTCTGAATCCTATCACCTCTTTGGGGAATACGTATTGCAGCCTACTGTATATTATATTGAGCTTTTCTATCTGTACATTCTCCAGCCTCTCATTGTAATTAGGAGGGGCACTGCTCCAACGTGCTCTCTGCCAGAAGCATCTCACCTGTATTCACTGCTACCATTAGTGCATATACTTTATGTTATTTGTTAGCATGTAAAAACATCTTCAGGTTCTGTCCAGATATAAAACAGTTAATGAGGAATCATTGCAAATAGGTCAAACCTTCCTTTTCTGTCATTTGAAAAACCAAATAACATACACTGAGAGGACCAAAAAGGTACTAAAGCAAACTAATTTACTGGATGGGCTTAAACTCCACCACAGAAGCAGTTCTTACATTCTCTGTCTAAAACTGCACATGCAAAGGGATTTATATGGTTGCTTATTGCAAGCAATTCCATATAGATCTTTAGGATCTTTGTTTAAAAAAAAAAAATCCAAACCCCAATATATGCTTGCTCTGTATCTGGGCATAGTTTTAGTTTTTATATTCTCTAGGAAATGGACTTTATCTTCATCATAAGACCAGCCTCTCAGAATAGCACAACAGCTTCTTGCCTCCCTCCTGTTTAATTTGAAAAGAGAGGTTGGGAAGAAGACTGTCCACAAATTATTAGCCTTTCTGGACTATCTCTGTCAAAATGTCTAAATAAGTGCCTCTTCTTTGGCTCCATGTCCTCTTGTTTGGAAGAGCGAGATCAAAGACAGATGGCTCATCCTTGCTAGATGACTTGGCCCTAGTGCTCAAGTAAGCCCCTTAAGCTGGGCCTGGGAAAGGCAGAGGATGTGCAAAGCAGAATATTCTGCAGCTGTACCAGAGCACTGATACTAAGTCATTATCAAGAATACATCCACAAGAGTACTACGATACACGACTCCAAAGAAAAGGGAAAGATGACAAGATGATGTAGTCATACTGTTCTGATATGGTCATCTGAAATTTTCCAGGTTTTGCAAGTGTTTTGCCCCTGACTGTTTTTTTATCTTGGCTAAATATTTATCAAAGCTAAAATAAATCCATATGCAATATCATATGTATGTGCGTGCATGTATGTGCGCCTCCACAACGCAAAAGTTGCATAAATGGTAATACTGTTCCTTTTGCACTTCTTTTTCTGCTTACATGACAGGACAGCATTAATCCCCAAATGGACACATTTGTTACCTGAATAAAGGCTGCTTGAGATATTCATGGTTTGCAGGTAGTTATGACAGCGTTCTTTATGTTCTTCCAAAGAGCTGCGTTGCTTATAGCTGCGACCACAGTATCCACACTTATGGGGTTTGCCAACTGGAGAGAACACAATTAGTTGAGATATTCAGATGAGGCATTCAACAGCATATTAATAATGGTATGAATAGCAGGAAAAAAAAAGAAACCACCCCAGCAATAAGCTTATGCTGTGATGAACTGAAGGAAGATGTTTTCAGTTAGAAAAACAAACTCCAACAAACCAACTGAACAAACAACAACAAAAAGAAAAACTAACGGAAAACTAATTGTGTATCTTAACATCAATAGACCAGTTCTGTGGGTACTGCAAAATGATTTCATGATTCTCATCAGATAGGGATTGTGACATTAAATCTTCAAAATTGGCATTTACACAAGATAGAAACTGAGACACCTTCAAATGTCTGAGTACACTTGCTTTAGTGCCCATCTCCCTCAGGAAGTTGCCAACAAGGGAACTGGTGGTGTAGGTAGGGACACCTGCCCAAGGCTGGTTCTGATGTAACCAGAAGCAGCTCCACCTTTTTAAGACAATGTTAGATTTCACATGTTTTCTGCTTCTGAGAATTCAAGAGAAATGGCACAACAAAAGTTTTTTCTGTATAGCACCAATCCAGATATAGGTGGTTCCAGGGATTTCATGGATAATGCAGTTTCATGGACTTCTGGACCTGAATTTTGTCTTAGCATTACAAGAATGTCATTTTATATGTGATTTCACAATTTTATGTGTAAGCAGTTCCTTTGTTTTGTGCAACACAAAAACGTCACTTTGTGAGCTCCCCTTCTGGTACTCAGACCTTGGTCCCAAAGCCAACATCTGTAAGTAGTTATCAGTGTTAATACCAGCAGTGGGTTTTGGAAGTCTCCTATCCAAAGAACCATTTGCAATTCTGGTTTATCTTGAGAAACTAGATGATGCAACATTCTGTTTTTAAAGGCACTTTAAAGGAGCTAAATTAGTTTTGCTTCACAGAAGGTGTCTGACTATGGCTTCTGTAAAAAAGTTGCACGGTAATGGAAAAGTGAAGCTATTCAAAAGTGTTTATTCAAATCTCCATATTACTGTAGAGATAAGACACTGAAAAACTCTAGCAGAGTATTCTTTTTTTTTTAAGATTTTTATCTTCTTTTGTCCCACCCTCTCCCTCTTCCTCACCCTTTCTCTTTGAAAGCACTTGCTAAAAAAAAGGAGCAACAAATAACTTCTAATAAATGTTGCAGGTGATATTTAGTCCTTGATCAACAATGACTACTGGACAGGAGGATTTTGAGACTTTGTGACTTAAAACCTACTGTGTTTAGACCTCATATTATCTCTATATGTGGATAAATGCCACGCAAACACTCAAATACTCCTCAGCTTTAATTCATGTTCATAGCTCCATAAAATGGGCTACTCACTTCAGGATTGTCAAATGAAATCTTGATAGAGAAAATTCTAGTCATCCAGGAAGTATGGGAAAAAAACACTTCTTCTTCTTCCAGGATTGTGACTGGGAGGTATGTTTAGTCATTTCTTTGCTAGTAAAACACCGCAGCCAGCTCACATCTTGGTTAATCCCAACATGGGACTCCTTGCCTCCCCGGGGTGAGAAGATCTGCTTGGCTTGGTGGCCATGAACTCCCCCATCTCCTGGATGGGCGTAGTGATGAGCAAGGCCTGGGCAATCCCAAACCTTCACTTACCTGAGTGAGTCCTCAGATGCCCAGTGAGGGCATCCCTGCGACGGCAGGCATAGTTACACAGGTGACACTTGAAGGGCTTTTCACCCGAGTGCAGCTTGATGTGGCGCAGAAGGTTGCCCTTCTGTGTAAAGGAGGCTCCACACTGATTGCACTGGAAAGGGCGTTCTCCTACGGGGAGAAGGAGAAAGTATGTGAGAACAAAAAATCTCACGCGGTAACAAGAGAAAGATTTCAGTGAGAAAGTTGTTTTCTCACTGCTTCTCTGTGACTTCCACCGGCTGCAGGTTTGATATAACATGAGGCTTTCAGACTAAACCTGCCAGTTTCTTAATGCTTCACTGGCTGGGTCAATTTGATCTGAAAATCTAATTTTTTTTTTCTAAATCAGAATGGCACATCACAATGCAAATTCAAACTCATTTAAATAAAGTGACTGCAACATTTTGTGTTGAAGAGCCACTCTTCCTGATCAGCAGTTTTGGAATAAACCAATATCCAATTTTGCATGTTGTGGCATTTGGTGGGGTTTTTAATGTGGCTTTTTTCAAAGGGTCTTTAAAATATGCCACTGAAGCAGCAAAATAAAAAGGAAACTCATTAAAAATGCATTTCAGGATCACAAGTTCATTTCAGCGTTACATTCTTATATTTAAATGAAAGGCACTTCATTATAACAGTTATAATAACTTCTTTTCATTTACATTTTCCCTGTATTTTCCCTTTCAATTTCTTCTCCATTACCTGTCTGTCCCTAAGCAGCCAAATCAGGAAAGAGACAGAGACAGAGAGAAAAAGAGAGGCTAAAATCACATAAGTTAAGACAGTGCAAAAGAAGCCCTGCACTTCCATGCTGAAGTCCCAACCCTGCTCTCAGTATGAACAGAGGGGCTGCACAAATGAGCTCTCCTGGCCCACACTTCAGACAGACACAGGAAAAAACTTGAAGAAACACAACCTTGGTGTGTCTAAACTGCTGCTTGCTATCAAGGAAACAAATCAACCAGCCTTTGCAAAAATTAATATGGCTGTTGTTTGCTTTTTAGTACTGTTTGAAATCAATATGCTCATTTATTCTCTTAGCTATTTTTTTAAAAGTTAAGGTAGATGTGGTCTTTTCTTAAGGCAGTGAGAAATAAAATGTTTCCAGTTTTACCAGAAAGGAGTAAAGGAAAAATTAAACATAAGAGCACTCCATCAGCAGGCACTGCTCCTGCCTGCTCATTTCTCCATAGACTCTGCCTAAGTCAAACATTCCTTTGAAACTAATTTGCTGAATTCTGTTTCTCTTTAGGCATAAATATAGTCTGCTGTAGAAGCTGTAATGCACTGATTATATTAGAAACAGCCCAAAGGTGACCTGCTCTTAGTTTTGATTTTCTTTATGTAACAATAACATAGAATCTAGAATTTCAGTGCTTAAGCTAAAATATTAAAAAAAAAAAACAAAACAAACACAAGTTAAGCAATGTATTTTATTCTCTCTCACTTAACCATAATGTACTATTTCACACATTTAGGACATGCTTGCATGTATGTATGTATGTCCATACTGTATAGGTATGTGCAGCATGATAATTTTTTACATTTGGGTATTGCAGTGGAACAGCTGCAAAAAAAGACAGTAGTGCAGTTCCAACCCCCAAATCTGCAAACTTTACCGTAAGGGCTGGCAGCTTTAGCATTCAGCAAACAGAAAAGTCATGTCCTTTATGGCAAGATGTTTCCATTGATCCAACAGATTCAAGCAGGTCTAGCAAAGTCCCTGTCAAGCCCCTTTCTTCATCCATCAGATACCTCTATTCATCTATATTATACCTGTAAGTGGTTCAGCTGGGGTGCCCCTCAAAAATGCCAGGATTAGTTTACAGGATTTTGCCCTGTACTTCAGAAGCCATGCACAGCAGTTGTTTGGGGATAAAAGAAAATGGGTAAGAGTCTGTCTGCTTTACCTCTTAATCTTTGGGGCAGTTACTCAGCGTGGAAGGTACTTTTCATAAATGGACTGAAACAGTAATGAAGAAATCAGTTTGTCACAGAGGACACAAAGAAGAAATGGTTAATTCTTACTCAACTAGCACACATTTCTGTTATTTTTGACTCTGAGAAGAATAAGAGGAGAAACTGAAGCTCACAAGAGTACTACAGGAATGAAATGTAAAGCACAGTAAGAGTGAAATATTTCTCCAGCCTGCAGCTTTTGCAATTTCAGGGTGAAATCTTGCACTAGTTGGAAAAGACAGACAGATTGGAGCACTTCAAATGAGACTGCTGCATACCAAATATTTCTACAAAATTTGCAGTGGGATCAAATGTAAGGGAAGCTGCAGTCATGTTGCTGTACAAGAGAAATGACACCACCATCTGAAGACCCTGAAAGTATATGTAGCTTGGCCAGCCCTTGGTCATGCAGACTGCAACTACCAGGGTGGGGAACACCTGCCTTATGAACCCAGCAAAGCTCCCAGCCCTGCCAGGATGGGGATAGTTGCTGATGGAAGGTTACTGTGTATGGCACTATACCCCCAAACAGGGAAGGGACAGGATGGAAAGAAAAAATACCTACTGCATCTCTTCGCTTTATGCATCATAATGCATCTTTTTCACTTCAGGACATGCTCTACTGGGTGATACAGATATTGCTTTATGTATTTTATTGGAGAGGGGATGTTGTCTGTTGGATGCTCTGATCTTAGAGGTCTTTTCCAACTGTGACAATTCTGTGATTCTTTAAACAGTGAAGTCTGTGTATCATTATAATTTTCTCTCCAGTTCTGCACATCACACATCTATGTTGGGCTGATTCCACTGCATGGTCTGTAGCTATGGATGCATATTCGTTCAGGAACTAAAACTACAATGGGATCCTGAAATGAATTAACCACCATTGCCATGATACGTAAGGCTTAGCAGGAGCATGGGCCCTGCACTACTTATTCCATGAAGAGTATTTATCATCTTAATTGAAATCTTTCTGATTTCTTAAACAATATAATGACATCACTTAGGATTCAAATATGTATATAGCTCTCCTTCTCCTCTCTCTGTCTCTTTTTTTTTTTTTTTTTTTTTTTTTAATTTAATTTAATTTTATTTTAAATGCTCGCTCTTCAACTGACATTAGTTTTCTAAATAAATGTGAGACATTCAGACCCAACTAATAAGACATAAGTGAACAAAGTGGTGACTTATGTTAAAGGAGGGTATACATAAGGAAGCATTATATATGCACACGTAAATATGTGCATATGTAAATATGCACACATGCATTGCATATATGTGCACACTGACAAAGTGAAGCATGAATCTATACCCTGAGGTCTCAGCACCAGGGAGCAGGATGGGGTTTCTCTCTCCTTTCTACATCACCCTTTTCCTGAACACTAAGCAAGGCAGCAGTAAGCTGGGGAAAACCAACATACTGAAAGCCTTTGTGAAGGGCAGGGTGGAGGGTTGGGCATCAGAGAGGTTTGCTCTGCAGACAGGAGCAACAGGTAAGGTGCTAGGAAACAGTCGGTGCTGTACAGATGCTTGCAGACAGGAGAGGGTAGAAATATCAGGTGCTGCTCTGCATATCTGCATTTGGCAGGTGTATTCATTAAAAGTAATTATGCCTTTTATCAGGTCAGGCAGTCATTTTAGTTTGCCACTTTAGTGTGCTACAGTTTTGTTCACTTATCAAATATTTATTTAAGGAAACCTCATTGCATGTGTAGGTTTTACATGAATTAACAGCAAAGTAATTCATTTGCAAGACTTATTCCTTCACCAGGCATGTATTGAAATGGGCTTCGGCATAGTCAGTTAAATGTCTGTAATAGTATATCCCATTTCTACTTTAATTTTCACAGCACAGCTGAAAGGAAAAGCAGTCACTGCTGTTTCCCCATAATGTCCCTTTAATTTAAACTAGTGGTTCCAAGCCTCCACTTCCTTGCCATTCCCCCCAAAATCTGCCTGAGCTCAAGGGAAGAAGCTGCTCAGGAAAGGAGCTGAAGATGAGTTAGGAAGGAAAGCAAAAGCTTTCTTTTCCTGGGAGCATTCAGAGACTCAACTTCACACCCTTTAGTTCTGTTAAGTGTAAATAAGGGCATCCTGCTGAGCAAAATACAGCTCTTGGGGTGCTTCCACTGCAGTTTTTAACTGTGTTCCCTAATTAAAAGAGGGTCCAGTTGGCAAAGGGAGGGCTCTGCAAAGGGCAAAAAGGTCTTGGAGTAACAGCGCTTGCCTTGTAGCACCCTGAGAACCCTTGGTAGGCACAAATCCTTCTTCTTGGCTTGGAGTTTGAGAAGCCCTGGCAGTGCCAGGGAAAAAAGTGAAGTGGCCCTGGGATTGCTGTGTCAGGGAACTGGCCACCCCGATCACCTTTCAGAGATTCAGCCTGATGGGTACCGACCAGGGTGCTAGAAAAAAAAAAACAGCTCTGCCCATCACATACCTAAAATCAGGTGTGTCCCCACACCGGCCACCTAGCCCTAGTACAGGCTCCTCCCCTAGCCCATGGGTCTGTCTGAAAGGCCTCATGTCCAAGTAATTTTCCATACATCCATTTATCCATTTTTAAACAATCACATTACCATTCAATTAAAGAAAATGAAACAACTGAACAACAAGCACTTTATTGTATCTAGGAAGAAGATTGCATCCTCTCTTCTGAGAACTAGTTGTGACTTTTCCAATAAAAAAACCAATCTGCTCTTCCCTGACAGAAGGATTTATCATATTGAAGAGTATTTTGAGTGAATATTGAATGAATAGGCAACGTAGCAGCATTTCTAACCAGAACTAGCTCTGCTTCTGAACATGGCTAGCCCATGTTATGAGAACAGATTGCACATTTCCAGAACTTGAATAGCCACAGTTACAAAAAAAAGCATTAGCACTGGAGGAGATGGATGACACTTGGTGTCTTACCATGGAACTTCTCCATTACACTCCGAAAATACTGTGCTAATTTCACTAATTCTATAATTTGGGGCAAATAATTTTTAAGCATGACTGGGGGGATGTGGAGAAAGAAAGTATGTACATATTCACTAGCATGACTATTTCACTGGAATCCAACCATCAGGCAGGCCGTTTTTATATTTAAAATATTTTTAAATTCCCTAGATACTGAGGCAAAAAAAATGTCTAATACTTTGTTGATTTATTTATTTTCAAAGTAACTTATGTAGCACAACAGTACAGTTTAGTTCTCCTTTGGCTCTAGTACTTCAGACTGGAAGTCTAATTTTCAGATATCCTCCATTTGCTTCTTTCTCTTATTTTTTGTACTGAGATTATTTAGAATTAGAAGATTGAGGCAAGAAGATTCACAGCACTGTATAATTAAAAGGCATGTATATGACACACAACATCTTTGCATGTCTCTTTTAGTGTTCCAGTGCAAACTCTTTAGTCCCAGTTTGACCAGTGACAACGCTTGTTTTCACCTCATGCAACTATTGTTTTAAAATGGCTCTTTTTTTTTTTTTTTTTTTCTTTTTACTAAGACCTCCAGTACAGTTCCCTTAACACTTTCATAATCATTGATCCACAATGATATTTGTTGCATCTTCTGAAACATTAGAACTCGGTTGATTTTGGAGTTAGCCACAAAGAGGTTTTTCTTCATCAGTTCTTAGAAATAAAACAAGACTTACTTATTTAATTATAATTTTTCATATAGCTTCAAAGTAACAAGCTGCACAATTTCTAGCCCAATAGATGGACTGCCATCAAGAAGAAATCTCAATTCCTGTGCTGTTCAAAATGGCTAATAACAAAATAACCGAGTTCCAAATTCCCACTGATGCTACATCATCTCGCAAGAGGAAACACGTGCATCATGCAGAAAATAAGTCTTAGTTCCTAATATGTGGCCAGATCTTGTCAGCTAAAGGAAAAACTATGGCAAGCCTTACCAGTGTGGCTTCGTTTGTGAACCATGAGCACATTGGGACCGATGCAAATTATCCCACAGATATCACATTTTAGCTTTCCGTTAGGAAGTCGAATGCCTCCAACTCCTGACATAGCCTTGCTGCCTGGGCCATTGTGTGAGCCATTCATTTTCTCTCTCGAGGCATCAAGCATTCGTAAATCCTCTGCACATTCTTCCCCATTCATTTCACAGGCACGCCCATTCTCTTCATCACTCTGAGTCTCTATTTTAATATTACCAGCTGAAAAAAACAATACAGGATGCCACTCAGTTTTGTTACAGAAACAATATGGTGACGAAGAAGCAAGCACATCAAAGGAGATAACTTCTAAGCAGTATCTACAATACAACTAAATAACAAAAGCTACAAACACTACGTTTCTGTTGGCAATGCGATGACTTTGTAACACACGGAGCAATCAACAGTGAATATCAGTAAGACAAATACCAGGCATTCAGGGAGCTGACATTCCCAAGCAACATTCCAAGTCTGTTCCTAGGTGACTTTGAGATTTTTGCATTTGTAATGCTCATTTTGACAACATGGACTTATTGGAATGAAACTTAAAATTAATCCACTTCACATGGATTTGTCCAAAACAATTGTGATAGGAAGCAACTCATCAAAGGCAATGGATGGCAATACATTGAAAAAGCAATAATCTGTACTTGGCAGCAACATATTGAAGATTTTACTGAATCCAAATATTTGGTTTGCAGTTCTGTGTGTTAAGCAATACAGTGGGAAAGGAAAGAGTATGAACACTGATAAAGAAATTAGTGGGAAAGGATGGAAAGAAGAATTTAAGAACAAGAGCTAGGATTAGGGGTCACACTACTGTAACTATAGGAGTCACAACTGTGTTTTTAGGACACCAGGATTAGGGTCACTGAGTAAGAGGGATGGACCTCTATACCTATGAGCTACTATTATATATCAGTCAAATCAACAGACGTGGTGAGAGTACTATTTATCTTTTATGGAATAAAATTGTTTCTGTTACAATTCCATGGGTGACAATCGCTTCAAGCTACAAGAATAATTGTAGTATAAATCTGGCATAGCCTTACTACATGTGATAAGACATAGGTTGATAAATTTGGTTTGAAATAAATTCAGCAAATGTAAATGCTATGGGGAAGGGCCAAAATTCAGATGAGTTAATGCCAATATTCATTCCTCTTCTCTCCAAAGGACTGTATGACATCTTGCATAGGATACATCTGCTTTACAATTATTTCCCTCCTTTTATAATTATTCCCCCTTTCCTAATCTGCAAACTTTGGTGAAAAATGCAGGGTTTTTTAAGCTGAAAAAGACCATTTCATTGTCCCAAATCTTATTTTCCTTTCAATGAAAAATCTTACTTCACCCCCAAAAGGAGAGCATTTACTTTAGTGGCAAGCTGAGCATATGAGGGGTCTGTTTCACTTATTAAAGGCCAGGTCTTTTCCTTCTGTGGAAAAGTAGTGTAATGGTAGCCGTATTCATAACTAGTGGTCTAGCAATGACGTAATTAGGCTGTGAGCAATAATTACCTGAGAAATGCTAGACCTTGACATTCCTTTGAAATGGAAAGGTTTGACAAACTCTTCTCTTCTATACCCTGCAACCTCCTAGGTGTCCCAGAAGGACTGCATGGATGTGACTGACAAGCTTGTTTGACTCAAAATCCTACTGGGAAACACGCTGAGTGTAAAGGTGTTCATATTCCTGAACACTGCTTGATGGGACACCTTTTATAAAGTCTACCAATCTAGACATTTTAATGATTTTTCAAATAGTGAATTTTTAATAGAAATCAGCTGCAAGATGGAATGAGTGCATATCAAAAATAACAGCTCTTCCTCTTGAGAGCTGTGCCCTAAAAAGGGTAATAATTTAGAGACGTGGAAATAAAATTTAAAAATCAGTGACCAAACAATGATTTACAAATTCTATGGTGGTATGACTGCAAATTGTATGATGGTATGACTGGATAGACAGAAATCATCTAAACGGTTCTGCAAATTCAGAAGACTACAACCACATACTGCTCTTTTCACTGTGCTGAATGGAAGAAATGGAATTAATTGGCTGGAGCACATGGCTATAATTTCATAATTCTCATACAATTTTTTTCTCTTAATTATAAGAATAGTAATTCAAATGTAAATATTTGAAAACAAATATTTACAAAACTAATACAGATGCCTTGCATGCCAGGTATTTGGAGAAGCTGGCTTTTAAAGTAGGCTTTATGTTAAGTTAAAACAAAATACATGGGAACGAAGCAAAAAGATCAGACTACTTAAGCCTTTTGGTAACATATGCAGACAAACAGACATTACTGAGAAGCAAAACGACACAAACAAAAATTTTAAAAGTAGGAATTAGATAGAAATGCTTTTTAGTAAATATACTTACGGGAAAAAGATTTGGGAATTATTGCATGAAAGTCCCTAAAGCCTTCTGCCCCGTATCCAGCTGCAATAGAGAAGGCAAACAGGATGCTGGTTTGTGGTACTGCTAGCAGCAAACATGAAAGATACCATTATTGCTATAAGAGAAATACCTAGGAGAAATACAGAACTATCATCACAGAAGCAACACAGCAGTTTAGAATGAAGCAGGAACATCAGTAGGACAGCTGGCAGGACAATCTTGGCCTGCCCAGAACAATTCCCTTTTGTAAAAATGCACTTTTTTTCAAAGCATCCAAGAAATTTTATTATTTTTTCTAAATGCATAACATCTTCTGGGTATTTCCCTCGCTCCCATGTTAACTCCTGCTGAAATCAAGAGGAATTTTTGCTTAAATTTTTTGAGAGGGTCAACAGGAACATAACACCTAACAGAGCCTTCTCCAGCCCTCAGGGAAACCACAGGCCCTTACAGTTCTTGCTTCCACTCAAGATTAATTTTTTTCCCAACATGAAATTCTTTTGTTTTTCCACCATTGTGTGCCAGAGATCTCTTCTTTGTATGTCCTTGTTCCTAGTTACTGCAGTTATAAGTAGTGAAACTCCAAGAATCCTTTTCTTATGTCTGCTGGTATTATGCAGTGGAAGATGAGGGAGTTTAAATTTCTGAATATATTTCTGTATTACTGTGTAGAGTGTCATATGTTTGTTTATATTTCTAAGGCCTGTCCTCAAATGTATCTACACAAAAGCAGCTACACACATCAAAAGCAGCAAAACACATCATACCCTGCATATTATGGGTATCCATGTGCAAATTAACACGCCATGGGGCACACTGATGGAGTTCATCACTTGACACAAGCAATGAGAGGGACATTGATACAGTCAGTCTTCAGATCTTCATTGCTTTGCCCCTGGACAATCATAGCTGTGTTGCTCAGTGAAAGTCTACACACAGATGAGGCTGAGCAGTCCAGCTCATGGGAGGGCCTCAGTTCAGGTGCAAAGCTCACTTTGACAGTGTGAGCTGATGGATGGTGAGGGCACACACCTATAAAATCACAGAGATTTTATAGGTCTAATTATCAAATGAAACCTCTTTATCGTCAAACTTAGGATTTTTTGCAAACCTGTTTTCCAAATAAAAACTAGTAAAAAAAGAGCCCCACTGTTGTAGGAGACACAGCAGGAGGTAGAATCGCTACAGTAGA
Organism: Phaethornis superciliosus; assembly: GCA_023637945.1. NCBI lineage: Eukaryota > Metazoa > Chordata > Aves > Apodiformes > Trochilidae > Phaethornis > Phaethornis superciliosus. Next base: position 69,173,522 of record JAJQWJ010000002.1, read on the forward strand.
AATACTAAGGATTTTTATTAAATTTCAGTCAGAAACAGGAAGGCAGATTATACAAATATTTTATTTCTGGAGACTTAGGTTGAAAATAAATATCAACAGTGTTTTCTATTTCTTTTGTGAGAGAGGGTCCCATCCCTCCCTTGCTATAGTGGGGAAAATCACTTTTGGAGCACTGATGGTGTGACAAATACCTGGGAATCAGACTTTTCATTCACTGATCAAGAGTAGCTCCACAATAATTTATCCTAATAATTTCTCATTGTCTCTTCTAACACCATTAAGACATTAGATATTAATTATTTTAAATAAATAAATTCAGTTTACTTGGAAATTATCTTAAAAGGCTCTATATTTTACTCTCTGCACATTAGTACAACTCAGGGGAGATTAAACCTAACTCCATTTTTTTTTTTTTTGTGCAAGGAATGTGGAATGTACCGGTGTCAATGAAATGACAGCTCTGTCACTTTTCCTTTTTACCTACCCAGAGTGTGGAAATTTTACACAAAAGCCAAGCAAAGAGTGGGTCTTTTGTGTTCTCTAATGTTTACCGGTACCTTCACTCAGGATTTTTGTAAGAGCTTTGAAATTTGTGTTATAAAGACTTAATAGTTAATAGTGTTTTATGCAAGACTTTGTGGGAGAAAAGAAAAAAAATATAAGTTCAAGGGGAACAGGGTGGTGGTATGATTTATCACTGAAAAGCAGTGTACCTCAACTCAGTCTGGGACAGTCGGGAAGGCAGGATGGAGGGCAAGGAGACTGGGTCACACTTTCCTGGAAAGAGTTAATCAGTGTGGAGAGGGAAGGAAGGCAGTTTGCAATGAGTGAAAGAACAGGGAGAAAGGAGAAGCCAAAAAGACCTCCTGTGAAACAGGATGTGGAGGGTGGCTTTTAAAGGACAAAGAAATAGGCATTTGGATAAAAATGACATTCCATTTGTGAGAATTTGGCACCAGCATAGGTTTAAGTACCTCAGCAGAAAAATCCCATTTGGAAGGGGATACTCACCTCCCAAGTCATATTCCTCTCCAGTGGGATTTTTAAAGAAAAAAGAAAACATTAGACCTAGCTATCAAGGGGGTGAAGAGAATAACATAGAAACAAAAATCTCAATGAGGTTTCTGGGGCATTAAAAACAGAGTTCCCCATCTCCCTTTGATTTTTAATTCAGCCTTTCTCTGAAAATGAGCCTAGTAATCTGATTTTTGGCCCATGCAATGCCTTGCTTGTACTTTGTAACCAAATGCAAAGAAAAGACCTCTCTTCAGGTTGCTTCAAATAATTTGTGTGCCTGTGATATTTTTGTTTAATGGCTCATTTGTTATTTCATGACAAGACAGAATTATATTGTTGGTGTTAGCTGATGCTTAACTGGTAGCTTTAAAGTCCAACAAGAGCTTTTCATGAAGGCACCATAACCATTCAACCAGCAGACAGATGAATCTGCAACAATACCTGGCTGATATGAATGGTGGATTAGCACTGTTATGGTGAGGAGGACAATACCTTTAACACCATCTAACACCAACTAAAAATATGTAGCAAAATGTTGCTGAGAAGGCAGAATAAGGTGAAAAAAGACTATTAGACCAAAATAAATTGCCTCAGCATGCCAACATGTGTCAACAAATGCAGCCAGGATATCTTCCAGTTCATATAGGTGCAAAATCCAGAAAACAGGACATTGCCAGCAATTCCACCTCTAATTCCTGATGCAAGACATAACACCTATTTGGTTTCCTTACAGTGCACCAAATTCTGTCACTTTGCTATGACTTGAAATCTAAAACTTTCCCCTTTTCTTTTAACATCATGGTAATTTACTGTGGCATAGGGTCTGTTCTCCTTTCTTAAGAGCGCTGCTGGTGGAGGGTGCCATTTTCAGAAATGTAAAGCACATAAGCAAGTTCTCAGTCCATGTAGTATTTAAGGAGTTACTGCTCAGTAGCTAGGCTTGACATCAACAGACACCAATTCTTTAACTTAAATTATGCTTTCATTAATAGTCTTTCTCTTGTGAACTTATGAAGTGACATGAAGAAACATGTAGGTGTGAAAAAGGCCAACAAAAGGTCTGGAATAGAAATCATAATTACTAATGCCATGGCCTCAGCCTTTCAGTAAAATTCAGATAACACAACACAACATAGGTGAGACTGATCCAAATTAACTAGTTATTTAGCTACAGAAACAGTGAATGCATCCACGTGTTGTTAAAAATCATTCGTTTGCCCTCTTCTTTCTATATATAGAATTGCATTGAACAGTTAATCAAGCATTCGTGGTGTCTGCCTATGCAAAATGCTGCAAGTTAGAGGTCAGCTCAAAATTGCCTAAAAAGTTAAAACATACAATGCAACCTAGTTGTTATGTTCAAAAAGAAACACATTAATAGAAGGCTGCAGGCTGCCCATGCTGCACAAGCTGTTATGTAGGGTTTTCATGAAAAAAGAGCCCAGCACTCACTGTGTCACAGGCCAGAGATGCCACCAGCACAGTGCGAGGCTGATGTTCAGAGCTGGTGAGGCAGCCCAGTGATGCTGTGATGGCAGCTTAACATTTGGCTGGAGAGAGTTAAGTCTTTACCATAGGCTGTAACATGATGAAGAGGGAGCAACAGATAAAAATGGAGGTGTCTTCATGAGAGTCTCAGCTGGCTTTTTAAGGGAAATAAAAATAACAGAAAGAAGAGTAGTAGCAGGAACCACTGGGCCACACCTGCAGGTAGAGAGAACTGGTGCTGCCGGATAAGGAGATTCTCCTTGTGGGGTCTGTGCTGCCCCTCCTTTGACACCAAGTGCCAATCAGCCATTGGCAGCTGATTTCTTCCCTACTGTAATTTTGGCTTTCAATCAAATGTATATTATTCCAGAAACACAGGCGTCCCCAGATAAGCTATCTCCCATGGGACAACCAGTCCGAGGAGCTCCACCCATGTCATAGCCCATGACTTTCATTTCCTTCCACTGCTGGGCTCCTGGCTGCCGCAGACAGGGAGGTGGCTGGTGTGCCAGAGCCCACTGGCATGTACCACTCATCTTTGGCTTCAAGGAGCAGGGAACTGTGCTCAGTGCACTGCAAAAACACATCCACATGGCCTCCTGGGTGATGTAATGAGATCAAGCCATAGCGAATGCAAACAGGTGAACAAAACAACCAGCAAAGTGTGTGCTCTCTAGGTACAAAAAGTGGCTCATGGTGTAGAATCCCAGTAATGTCCTGTTAGTTACCCATGGGAATCCTCTAATGTACGAATAGAGATGGTCAGGTTAAAGACAGATTCAAGTAATACTTCTGAAATCTACTTACACAGATGGAGCTAGGTGCTTTTATCTGTAACCAAGCCAAGGGGCTGATCTGGTTCATTTTGATTGTCTTTATTGTGCTACTTGCTGGTCCATTTTGCATTGGATTCAAGTTGTTTTTTCAAGACTGATAACTACCTGGCTGCTTGATGTTTATTATATGAATTACCAGTAAAACTAAGTTCTAAAGGTGAGAGAAGGAGCATTATCTAGAAAAACCCTGCTAAACATATTTCTCAAGTTCCACATGTATGTGTAAACCATGCTTCCTCTGGGCAAAGTGCTCTGCTTCTTTTACTGATTGCATGGTGGAGAAGCTAAGGGAACTGCATGCTCGCTGGTGACAAACCCTACTGACACTTTTCTGTTTTGAGAAGTAAGCTGGGAAGATTTTCAAAATGCCATCATTGCTGACAAGTGATGGCAAGACCAGAGCATTTCACCCAAGTTTTTTGCCTTTTCTGCTTCCACCGCATTTTTTTAACATGGGCATTAGAGGATGAGGAAGTAGCAAAAAGGCATTTAGGAAGATATTTTTAAACAAGCAGAGTAACCTCAAGTAACAATACACAGCAATGAGGTAAAGGCACTGCCACGTATGAAAACATTCCCAGCACACACAGGTGGATCCGTGTGGATGCAAATACTTATGTGCCAAGTCTGGCACCTGTTTCAGAAACACTTTAGGCACCAACATTGACACTTAACGTTCTTCCTCACACAGCAGAGCCTCAGACAAATGGTAGCCTAACTTTTATAAGGCATCCTCCTTCTCTAATCCTTTCACAAAGCATGCTATAGTGAAATTCATGGGTGTCAACGTCTCCTCAAATAATGAAACAAAGTTCTAGCTAATGGCAGTCACACGTGGCAGTCTGGCAGAACACGGAAAGCATGTGCACCTGCAAAGCTTTCTGTTTGGAGGAGAGGAGTGACTAGACTGAGATTTAACAGGGAGACCAAAGCAATGCCTCACAGATGGGAGAGGTGGGTAGGTTCTTGCATAAAGCCATGGTATCATGGCTGGAAGTTAGCCTTACCCTGCTGCAAACCCAGGGCGTACTGTGGGGATCCCTACCCAAAGCAAAGGGCTTAACAAATGCAGAAATACACATAAAGCACAGCTACATGCCTCAGTTGATCAGCTACGAACAAATGATGTGAACTGTAGTTAGAAGGGGAATTTTAAGCCTGCCTGTCAAAGAGAAAACCTTTTAAAAATCTGAGCATGTGTAGAGGGTATTGCCCAGACCAGCACCAGCTGAAGACAGCAGTCATTAACTTCCAGACAAAAGCTATTGCTTGAGAGCAATGAAGTCTCCTTCTGCCTGCAGTAGGCAGGGGAGCTTGGTGCCTGGCAGGGCACAGGGACAGACAGGGAGATGAACTCTTTTGTGTGTTCCTTCAGAGAACCTAAATGTACCTTTCCCTGAATCCAAAGTTAGCCCTTGCAAACGTTCCCCTTTTCATGCTCCATCTCAGTGAGCTGCTTACACATCTTTAATTTTGTCCCTGGCGTGACACAAAGCTACCCTGGCTCAGGACTTTGCCCTTGCAAATGAACATTTAATGTGCTGTGCCTTTACTGACAGCGTGGTGGACTTTGGGGCTTTTACAAGGGACTATTTAGGTATGGTGATGATGTCCTCAGCACTATTTTATGCAAGTATCCAAAGTTCCCCAGCTGTCAAAAGGTCAGTAGACCTAAAATTAGACCAAGCAGCTGTGTTTAGGTTTGAGGAGATGCCTATGGGGGCTGTGACAAAGATGTGCACTGTCAGTCTCCTTTTTAGAGAAGAGGTTGGAGGATGAAATGGAGCCATTTCAGCACTTGTGAAGAAATACTTTATGGCTATTTTATCATCTTGCCTACTCAGAAAACAAATGAAGAGTCTTCTGTGTCCCTCTCACTGGACAGGTGAAAAAAAAAACCTCCAAGGATATGGAAAGTTTCTTTTAGAATAAAGCAGATCAAATATAATCATCACTTTATGAGTAATAAAGTAGATGGTCCCTCATAGCACTGTGCAAAGAAGGTAATCCTGAGGAGCCTGCTTGAGATCTGTTAATCTTGAGTGCTGAATTACATTTCTAGAGGTATCCATTTGAGGCTATTGGAGTCTTTTTCTTTTTGGGTTGTAGAAATATTGCCAGAAAGCTTTGCAATGTAAAGTGTTGTTTATGTGATTACATTGTGCTCAACAGCCCAGTGAAAGGAAATCCTAACCTATACCTTCTCTGGAAGGCATAAACTGTTCTACACAAATACTAAAGAAATTTTCTGAATGCAGATTATCCTGAAAGTCTGAGAACTCAGTCCAGTCCACATTTTTTAAAGACTTCTTCTTTCCTCACTTCTTTGGCCATTTTTTGTGCCTTCTGTTTCCTTGCTTTTACCTCAGGAAACGCAAGCTCTCCTTTGTTTCCTTGAACAAACTCCAGCCTTAAAAATCTTAGTGCCACGAGGAGTCATCCCTGACACTAGATTCTTATTCTGTGAGGCATCCAACAATTGCAAAGTTACATACTGTTTCCCTTTGGTCTCTGAACACAATGCTAAGAGAAAAAACTACATTTCACTAGTTTTCTGCAACATCTAACTCAAAAGAAGAAGGAGAGATTATTTTAAAAATCCCACTTTCTCAGAAAGATATGGGGAAAAATGTTGACAGTTCAGGCCAAAGAATTTTCTATATGTAGAATACATCAGGAACAGTTTCTTAGACGAAATTCCTAGCTCTGCTCTGCAAGTATAACTAGCTGTGATTTGAAACTACTGAATTTAGGAGTTCCAATTCCTCTCTTGAAGAGTATCTCCAAAATCTGATGGAACAGTGCTGCAGAAGGGAACTCCAAGCTCAGGTTTAATTGGATTCCTGGTGTGGGTATCATCTTGCCCCCAGAAGAGAAAGGCCAACATGGCAATCTACTCAAGCAAAGATTCCTCAAACCCTGAACAAATCTTCAGCAATGCTTAAGAGTGGTGAATGTAAAGGGGAATTTTAAGATTATTTGACTGCTATCTTGAACAAATAATCCAACATTTGAGACTCACTGGAAATGGTCAAGATCACAATCTACAAACAGTCACACTCAGCATGCTGACTATCACTGTCTTACATCAAAATGCAACTGTTTTCTTAACATGGATAGATCAACAACGCATCCAATTCAATATGTTTCTGGCGGAGCTTCAAGGCAAAAGGCTTTCAAAATAATTGTTGCTGAATTAAGTGTTCTTTAATAGCACCACTCTAAGCTAAATTGTCACAATTAGACCAAAACTGATAATTATGAACAGAAGAAACCTACATGACTTCAGACTGCAGAAATTCTTCCATCATGGCCTTTATTTCTGGCTGAAGTATAGAACAGAGCAATCTAATACTGTTTAACCAGCATTTAAATACTGTTTGAATTTCTCTAAATTCTTCCAATCTTTTCAATACCCCAATCAATTATTTTAAAAGTTGTTCATCAATGAAAGAGTTATACAAAAGCAACTATTGTTTTGGGGTTCTCCAACTTCAGACACTAATGAAACTAGATTAGCAGAGCAGAGACCACCTAGAAAAACACTAATCACTGAAAAATCAGACCTCTGTCCAAAGCTGAATTCTGGGAGTCCAGTCACCTCTGAAAATCAGGACAACCCTCTGTTTAGCATGGTCATGATTCTCACAGACTCTGTTTGCCATAACCTGTAAATTGATCAGTGTGGAAATATTTAACAAAATGGACATGTATTGGAATATTCTGACCTCAAAGCTCAGAGCTGCTTCAGTCATTTCTTCCCAATCTGCAGCAGAGGAAGACCACCAAACCCTTTGTTTACTCCAGCACAGCACCCCACAGAGTGCAAGCAACTCTGTGGCAGCGGAGAAAAATCTTGAAGTATCTACATGATTTGAGACATTAACACACTTTGAATTTGGTGGTATTCAGCTTTTTAAGACAACCTGAACTTCTCCTGGAGGGTGGAGAAACAGCAAGACCACACTGAGAATGCTGTTGAACTTGGGTCCAGTTGCAACCATAGCTTAGAAACATCACAGCTTCCCCCTTGTCCAGCTTAACAGGAAACCTCTATCTACTGTTCCTCTAACTCCTTCCACAAACACACAGAGCAGTCTGGACATATTACCCATTTCCTCCCAACCCACACTTGTTTATCTCCTTAGCATCTTTCATGACCTAGAATTTTGGAGCAAACCCTACACTAGTTGCTATGATGTACTTAAATCAGTCAACCTGAAAGGCTTTTAGGAGACTCCAGACAGGAGAGCAGAGAAGAGAAGAAAAAAAGAGCACTTCTAACTAATAGTTGCCCTAGGCAGTAGTTAAAGTCTGTGGGATTGTTTTCCCAGCCACCTGGTATCTCAAAAAAGCTACAGTGTCTCTTCATCTTCAAGGTTTACTTCACACATAGATATGGGCACTACGAATAATTTTCCCTTTGATGTTTTATAGTAGCTGCCTTTTTTTTTAGAAACAAAACAAAACAAAAAAAATAAAAAAAATTTAAAATAAGGACAAGGCCAAGAGGCCTGCTTAGCTTGCATGTCTACAGGCAGAAATGCATCAGGGTTGTATCTTCTACATGGCAAGAGTACTGTTGGAGACCTACAGACTGGCACACACTGCCATCTCACCCTTGCATTCATGGACATGGATGATTCAGTTTGAAGTTATCTTAAACTATGTGGAAAGACATTATTCCAGGGTTTTGAGCTGGAAATCTTGTGACTGCCTGTCATTTCTCTTCCCTGTTCATAAATCTCTTGATGGTTTATAAATCTCTCCCCTCTTTGCCTCAGCCTTCCACTCCTGCCTTTCCACCCTGACCTGCTTTTGCACACTCCCAGAGGTGAAGCAGAAGGGCTGTAGTTGTGACACTGCAGTTTGTGTGTCATATTGTAACTGGGTTTCCACATCCTCCTGGCTCTGTTGTAAAAGCGCTCGAAGAGGAAGAAGGGCAAGTAGTGAAATGTAGGAAAGCAGGAAAAGAGGAAGAAACTGAGACACAGCAGCCCAACTGAAATGCTAAGAATTATGGAGAAGTGACAGAAAGGGAAGCACAGACCAGGAATTATACTTGGTGGCTTAGCAGAAAAAAAAAAAAAAAAAATAAAAAAATTAACCAAACAGAACCTTATAGGCTTAGCCTTTTCTGCCTCTGCAGCAATCCTCTAGGTTATTACTCCTCTCTACCTTTTGGCCACTTGACCTGTATTCCTCTCCTCACCTACTGTAAGACAGGTAGCTACAAAACTATGTGTGTTGTGCACAACTGGACTACACCAAACCTGGTCCTGCCACTACTGCCCTCTTTGTCTTTCTATCAGCCAAGAGGAGATACTCCACAAATCTCAAAAAGAGGGAAATCAGTCATGACGGAAAGGCCTCAAAATGCCTAGCCTCAGGGTGAAAAGGCTCGATTAGGTAATAATCTTATATGCTGAAGGCAGCCACTGAGGACAGAGTGATCAAGAGTACAGAAGGAAATTGGCTAAAGCAGAGTATGGATTGCCTAACTGGGCAATCCTGCTCAGCTGCCAGTGGATGGAGCAGACTGCTTAGGAAGTCCTTCCCCTGAGATCATGTACAGTGCTCATTCAGAATGAAACTTGGCTGGAGCAGAAAGTTTGAAATTCACATGAGGATTTTTCTCTTCTCCATTTTGAAGACAAAAGAGATAACAGGCAGAACATGTACCTCTTTAAGAATAGAGTGGGACCCAGCTTTTTACACTCTCTCATTTCTCAGGGAGTTTTCAACAAGAATTTGTCTCATATAAAGGGCTGAGTAGAAAGTAAAAACCTGAGAAGTGATCCTATAAATATCACAGCTCTAATGGTTATGCATTCTCTTTGAGTCAAGCTCCATTCTTTATCTTATCCGGTGGCTAACTGAATTTTTTAGTTTCTCAGGAAGATAGTGGTGAAATCCTGCTTGTAAACGAAGACAGGAGTGTTACACAAAGGTGTACTGCGGTATAACTATTTGTTCACCATTGCATGAAAGCTATCCTGTTGGAAGAGCTCGTTCAAAACCATTTGTGGCCATTCCACCACAAAAGAAGGCTGTCAGGAGGTGATAAGAAATGGGCACTAGTTAGTCTTACTTTCTTTGAAAGACTTTTGCACCGAGAATATCAACAGGCTCAGCTATTTTCCCAACTATTTATCTGTGAATTAGGAAATATCTTCTGGCCCACTCGATCAGTGTTTAGTTCTTCAGCTGAATTAAGGTATTTTGGTATGGGTGGGACAGAGCAGAGATGTCTTTACCTGTGTAGTTATGAATGTTGGAGACCTTCACTGCATGTCAGGTCCTGCAGCTCTGACTGCTTTTCCACATCCCTACAGATACAGCACCAATGCCTCTAGTTTGCAGTAGCATAGTTTATACACTACACTATTTTTTCTTGGAATGGCAGGGTGATAAAGCTTTGTAGTATCCATCTACATGTATGTGAGATGTTATATGAGCAATGTGAAAGTTTTGACTAGCTTGTTGCGTCCTATCTATTGCAACTCTGGTGTATATTTTAGGTTGCCCTCAGAACATGATCTGTCTACTTTCTTCTGGCTTTACTAGTTCTGGTCTGGTTTTAACTTCTATGGAACACCTCTTGGTTTACTTCAGCATTACCAAAGACAAAAAACAGTCATGCAGTTGTTCGAGAAACTATGCATGTGAAGTCAAATAAGTACTGCAAGAGAGAACTTAGTTTAGATGATCTCCATAGCGAATGGATACCTTTTTTCTATTTGATTTTGGTTGAGAAATGTCAAGCAATGATAATTTTCCTGTCAAGCCAGTCATAATGGTACTTACTCTTAAACTAGGACAGCTGGAAACAGCGAAGCATTGGCCTCTACTCTGATCCTAGCCATAAGGAAAGGTCTAAGTAGTTGCCTTGGTTAAGGAGCAATACCACAAGGGGATTTTTACGCTGATGTCAACTTGGAAAAAAGGAGAACATTAAACAGCAATAGAAATGGGTGATACTTGGTCCAGAACTGCTCTCAGTTTCTCACCAATTATAAAGAGTACTTATCTTTTAATAATTCTTTTCCTCACAAACAGCAGCCTTCTGCTTCAGCCTATAGTGAATGTGATAATAAACAAAGTTTTATAGCCTCAGAGAGGGACAGGGCACTGGATGCACACCAAGGAAATCTACGTTTAATTCCTAGCTCAGCCACAGACTTCCTGTGTGGCCATGGGAAAGGCACTTCATCCATCATGTGCCCTTACTTCCCTATCTACACATTTTTCAATTCTTTTTTAATGGGATAAAGTTGTTTAAAACAACAATCCAAACCAAAACAAAAAGCCAAAAAAAAAACCCCAAACAAAAACAACAAAACAACCAGGGAAACTCAAAAGCTGTGTGGCTGTCTAGAGTGATGGGTTAGCCATGCACTGGTCAACCTCCTAGCATGTATCCCACAAAAGGTGACTGGGGGACTATGTGGCAGTCTGCAGTGGTAGCTCAAGTAGCTGCAATGCTTAAGTATTTGTGAAAATGTTATCCACAATCTGTGATGTGTCCTACAGAATTATACAAACATAGAATTATTGTCTAGCCTAATAAGCCTTAATTAATGACTATCAAGTGGCTGGAGTTCTCAGGCAGCTCTCTCTTATCTGTGATTGCTTAGGGTCAAAAATTAGTCTATTTTTTCCAAACTGATGATGAAGAAGCAGGAAAGGAATTATACTTTTCCTCATGTGTTCTTTTTCATTGCTACCACTGTACTCCAGGAGAGACATAAAAATCCTGAAGACAAGTACCCCAGGAAGAAAAAGCATAAGCTGCTTAAAATATCCAAAGCAGTTTTTAATTTCCCGTCATGCTGATTGCAGTGGTCTGAGAAAGGAAACAAAAGAGGGGTTCAGCCTGTGCCTTTTCTATAGGAAATGACTAAATACTGAAAACTGTGTCAACTCCAGTTCAGCTTCGTAGTGCTGTTCATACATATTCAGTTCTGAGGTGTGAAATCTCATTCCTAAAACAAATTGCTTATTGTTTTGGGGGTTGTATTGTTTTTTGGAATTTAAGTTTTAGTTAATCAACCATGAATATATAGCCTTGATTAGTCTGTAAGCTCTTTGGGCTGTGCTGGTTGTGTTTGTGAAGCATCCAGAGCAATAGATCACTGTTTCTTTCCCAGGAACCCTGTGCCACAACATAAATTCATAGACAAACCAACCAAACAGCTGGAGACAAATGACAGTAGAAACACCCAAATTTTAAATCAATCTGCTTCCCAGTCTTACATAAACAATAAGAGATAATATGGACAGAGGACACTCAAATACCCACAATTAGAACAAGAGCTGCTCTGTGAAAACTGGCTCCAAGCATTCAGAGAGTGATCAAAACTTTGCCTCCCATAAGGATGATGATCTGGTCACACTGACAGCATTGGCATTTCCTGCCCTCTCAGCATTTATGGAATTTTTGAAAGTGTCTAACAGGCAAAGTTTCAGTCAAACTTCCTCTCTCCTCCTAGCTGCATACCCTTGACACTCTTAAGTGCCTTTTACTTGGAAGTATCCTTTTGTCACTTCTTAAAGCATGTGCCCAGTTCATGTGTAAAGCACTTTTCAAATACTGCAAAGGAACAGACAATGTTGCATTTTTACCAAACACAAAGGATTTGAAGTGTGGAAACACCCAAATGTGTGTCCTAATGAGATTACACATCAGGAAAGCTTCTTCTTTCCCTTGAACTACCAAATTGTAACTTCTTGTCACTACCAACCCAGAGAGACTGCATCAGGACTACTCAATCCAGAATTCATAAGTCATTTAAATTCATATTAGCATCCAGACAGTGTGGATGGACTAAGGGTGAGGCAAATGGAAAGAGTGAAAAATATTCCCCATTTAAATGCAAAGCAGCCCCACAGAAGTTGCTATTTCTTATTAGCTAAGGTAAGCTTTGGTATCTGTGCCACAGCTGTGGTCAAGAAAGCAAATGAAATCCTGCCAACTTCACCACCTAGGAACACATACATCTGGAAATAAGTTTGAGCTGCTGGGTTGTACATGTTGTACTGGGTCATGGTGCAGACAAGTTTGTCAGAGGCTGCAGTACATATGCAGACTTGGTCTTCAGAAAATTAACCTTTACCAAGCAAACTGGTCAGCAACCAGGGTCAAAAATAAGGGGACCTACAAATGATGCTCTGTTCACTTGGAAGAGAGCATCTCTAGGAAAGTTGCTTCTGCTTTGTCCAATTAAAAAAACCCAGTCATGCTGGCTTGACATCAGGCTTGTGACTTCCATCAGGGCAGTGCTGAGAGGTCTCCTTACTACCAGGACAGATGAAGTATGAATCACCCACAGCTTCACATACCTTTACCTCTAAGGCACCGTGAGGGCCCACTGAAACTCATGTGAGCTACGTGCTTCTCAAGTGTTCATAGAAGAAAATGTTGAAAGTTTCATTTTCTGTTGTTATCTTTTTTACTGAGTGGATGTGCAGCAGCTGTTAGTAGCGCAGGACTGTGGCATGCTGCGGCAAACCTTCCCAGCAAGTCTTGTGAAATTTGTTTCTGCTGATGCAAATGTGCTATTTGCTAGAGCTCCCCATTGCTCTCTGATGAACTCCCATCCTATGCCTGAATTCTGAAAAACACAACCCACAGCCCAGAATGTGTGGATTGCTATGTTCTCAGGAAGTATACAACTAATATAACTATTTGTTTTTTGTCTCACTAAGGGAAAAAAGGAGTGAAAAAACCCCACTGCTGCACAGACTTCACAGGAGGCAGGGTACTGCATTTTGTTCAACTAGCCTGGCCTTCGTGAGGGACTGTAATTTGCAGTCTGCTATATCTCCCTGTTACATGTACAAATAAATTCCCTGAACATCACTCTCTTTCTGAGACTGCATAGAAGACAAGTCTCTTACTGTATCTGTTACAGTGATTCTTTTACTTGTACTTTCATATTTATTAGCGCAGCTAGCTACTGAAACATCTCTAAGAAATTTATCAAGTTAGGCGTGCATCAGATTTTTGTGGAAAGCTGTATCTCAAACAAGAGATTCAAGATATTATATCTCCATTTTCCATTAGATTATTTGAATACGTCAGCCATCTGCCCCTCTATGCTGTGGACCAGATACCCTACAAACCTTCACCGCGTAAACTTAATTTTCATATAGAACTGTGAAAGGATCTTCTGGAAAAAACATTTCATCAACATACCTCTCATTCTGTTACAGACTTTAACTGAGTAACACTGTAAGTAGTTAAATGAATAAAACGTTGGAACTCAGGAAGGGATAGCACAGGGGAAGATCCTGAGAGCCCACATACCCCTTCACTTCTGAGCCAGCAGCTGCAGGCAGCAGAGACTCTTTGGGCCATCACCTTGGGCAAGGAACACCAACAGGAATTATTAAGAAGGGATCTGTGTCTCTTTCTCCTTTCCCCAGCACTTCCTTTCCTCATGAATTCCTTGGTGGTCTTTCCAGGACCTTGACCCTATCTGCCCTCATAGCCACCTCAGCAGAGCAGCTCTGGATGGACTGCAAAAGCTGCACTGGCTACAAGTGGGCCTTCCTCAACTGCTGCCCACTTCCCAAATGGAATTTACACTTAGGTTTCTTATAGGGACACAGACAAATTAGCAGGAACTAACTTTTTCCTCTTTTAGGTTTAAAAAAAAATATTTATGACAGACATTTATTTTGCAGAGGGTACTGCATAGGTTTTTTCTTTCCCTCTTAAAAAGAATTAAGAGCTCAGATTTCAAGATAACTGCTCTTTTCCACATATGTGCTGTTTTTTAGGGTTTTTTACACAAATATGCACACAAAGGAATTTGACTTTGCAGGCATATAGTTTTATATGTGCATATCTTTATGTACATGTGTATATATGTGTGCATTTACACATGTAAAAGGGAGAAAATGGAACAAATGTCTCCTATTGACTGGAAAATACATTGCCATTGCAAACTTCAAAGGGAGTAATAAAGAGAAGAAATTTATTACAAAAAGTTTTAGAAATGAAAAATAATTTTGTCCTGCCTCCTTAAGGCCAAGGGCTAAATTGGACATTTTATGGATCAGCCTCTTTCATGGCCCCCAGGAAAGAGCTTGTTTCCAACAGTTACACCATATAGTAAACATACAGAATCATTAATATATAATTACAGAATAAACAATATCAGACTTCTCTAGACTCTTTTGCAAGGAGAAAAAGAAATTCCACTTCACAACACAAAAAGACCATGATAAGATACCAGTTTAACTAGGATCCACTAGCACTTTTTTAGGATTAAACAAGCGTGTTGCCATGCCAGAGGTAATGTTTCACTACCATTATTCTTTCCTCATCTTTTGTATGTGTTGGACGTTTGCTAGCACAATTATAATTTCTCGTTTTTATTTCTACTTGGCATTATGTGGACAAATGTTCAGGATGCTGAGCCTCTCCCCAGAAAAGCCTGGTTCCATTTTGGCTTCGAGATCAATTGCTGTAGATCCACACCTGCAGTAGACAAAGTCCCAGTGATCACACTCGCAATCAGGACTTTCCTACCTCCCCCCCAGTGCCAGTTACAAAATTGTTTGGATTCTGGAAGGAAAATGGACAAACATCAACATAGAAAGGCAGGTGCCATGTCAATTAGGAGGGATGTTCTCACCTCTTCTCTTCTGGCTTCAGCCTAAGGAAACCAGAAAAGGTGCTCTGCTCAGGAGAGGCAGAGGCATTCACAGCCTGAATTATGAACACAGCCAGACTGTGGTTGGGATAGGGATGGATCATGAACAATTTGACACTTTCCTCAGCTACATAGATATTTCTTTCTCTTTGCAAATCTGAGCACAAAAAAATGAGCAGTGGGTGTCTGTCCACCCCACAACAGCACAAATGATTTTTTAATATTGCATTCTATATGAAGAGAATTCATACCAAAAGACCCAGAAAGATGTCTCTGAAACCCAGATGCAGTGCAAGGGGTGCAGAAACAGCAATGTTCCTGACAGGCACTCGCCATTTCAGTGCTAATGAAACCATCCCACTTCAACACCAACCACTGCCACCACTTCCGAGCATTGCGACACATATTCACAGCAGGAAAAAACAGGCTCAGTCACTCAGTCCATATAATGCTGATGTACACAGTGTTGTCAATGAGAAAGAACTGATCTCTCCCCCCAAAAAATCCCAAGCAGTGATTAAAAATCGGATTGCAAAGTTCTTAGCTTAGACAAAAAACAAAACAAGAAAAAACCCAAGAATTTGGGAAGTTCAATTCCATAGCAGGGATGCTGTCTGATCACAGCTTCTTACAAATACAGGATGCTTTTAAATTATGAAACATGGAGAATGAATATTTCCTCTTCTATTAATTGCAACACAAGAGGAAAGTGTCACCAGCTTTAGTTAAAACTCACCTTTCCATTGCATTAAACATCTCTGTTGCATTACTTAATAAGCAGGGAGAGCAAAATCATGTGCAGATACTCTGTTATATAAAGAAATCAGCAATTCCTTTTAAAGCTCTCAATCTTTTTTTTATAAAAGAGAGGTTAGGGAGCAGGTGAGTTCTTATGTTGTTCTATAAAATAATCTAGAAGTTGATGAAAACTCTGGTGAGAGCCACTTCCTCAGAAGTAACATTTTCAGATTGGAAAAAAAAAATTCTCCTTACTCTTCAGTCTCTTCCCTCTCCCTTTTTTTCTCTTTTGTTTATTTGTTTGGTTTTTTGTTTTTTTTCTTTTCTTTTCTTTAAACTCTGACACTTGTCTTGGAAGAGTGGAAGCCAATTAATTCTGCCACACTTCTTCACTTTCACGAAATTTATTACATTTTTGAAATAAGGTAATTTCAGAGATCTTTCAGGGAGGAGAAAAAGTGGAAATGAAAGGCAAAGAACACAGAGGAAAACATAGATATTAAATTTTCTTTTAGGATCATCCCTACTTTAGTTGGAAATTGACAGTAATTCTGTGTTTGCTTTGTGTTTACTAATTCTCAGCAAAACTTCAATGGGATTTGTAATTGCATTTTTAGGTTTGGATTTTGGCAATTTAAGACTGAAATCTCATTTAAATCAAAGGAGCAGGAGTTACTCCCTTTCAAGAATTGCATATGGTGGCTGTGGTATTACTATGTCTCATGTTAGGATAATAGATTTGATACCTTGAGATCTCTTCTTATGCCACAAACAGAAATTTCAAGGTGCTTCTAGGAAACATATCTCTAAATGACAATTAATGCAAGATCCAGATATTAAACCTAAATTAAAAGCATGTAAGAAACAAGGGAAGGGAAGGACACACCTAATGGATTATTTTCCTAGAGATGACGTTTCCTGCATATATACACTTACAACACAAAGTTCACTTACTGGGGACGGAGGAAGGGAGCTACAGAAAACATCTCACGTTGCAGGTTGCATGTCTAATCTGCTTCTGTGAGGCTGCTCTGCTGCCCCACTTGTTCAGGGAGGCTGCTAGATGAGGCAAGGACAGAGTTTCCAACCAACTGTCCCTGGAGGCCAGAATTCTGGGGTCCTGGTTGATCCACCTTCACAAGTTAGCAACTTGTTGTCATCACATTCTCCACTGTAAATAACATGCTGAGGCTAAGCCTGCACTACCTGACCCCGCACATGGGGAAAAGGTTCTTCTGGAAAGATCATCTTCTGAGGTTTCAAGAAACCTCAAATAGTGAGCTCAGTGAGAAAGGTTCAGAGACAAATCTCTGTCCCACTGCAATGTATGGTGTTTGGTCCTGCCTTTAGGATAATAGCTTCAAAAAAGAGCTTCATACATCCCATACTCCACCATAAAGGGCTTGTTCTACACTGGGAAAGTCTGTGGTGGCACAGCTGTAAATCCTTCCCTGAAAATATGTAATACAGGGGTGCAGCCACAGTGACACTATGTTTGCACATTTTTCTGTGGGACAGATCATGAGGAGCTTGCACCTGAGAGGACATCACTGCAGATCCTCTGCAGCTAGAAACCATCTCCCAGGGAGGCACCATAGCAGGAGATAAAATTACAGAAGTGTCAGGAGAGGATGAACAAAATCAAACCAAAAAAAAAGGCACCTCTGTAGAGGCAGATGATTTCTATACTGCACCTCAGTCCAGCAGCTAAGCCTTTCACTCAGAACTCACTCCTGAAGAGCACTTGGGTTGAATGAGAACTTGCTCAAGGGCAAAACAAAGCCTACAACAAAGAGCAAGCAAGAAATAATACATAATAGAGGGGTAGCTGGCATTGGCAGGCCCATCCAATCTTTTGATTCAGAGTCAGTCCCTTAAAATAAAGTGAGGTTTTACAAGCTGCAGTTATAGAGGTCCTACCCAGCTTAAAATACATCCCCCTTCCAGCCAAAGCCCTGTATTTCTAAGTGGTGCTGCAGCCATGGCTGAGATCCTGCTAGATAATTTTAACTCCCGAGCTAGAATGGGGCTTATCTCTGAAGCACATCTCTTCTGCTCAGATAAAGACAACTTCCTCTAACTGCAGATTAGATCAGCAGGCTCAGTATCCGTACCTAAAAGCCACACAACTAAACACACTGCACCTCTCCAGTTCAAACAGCACTTGCAGCTTTCTCAATGCAGAAGAAGTAAAACTGACACATCTCCAGGCATTCCCTGGCTATTGAACTGATGTTCCCCCCTGAAAACACAGCAGTACCCAGGAGGCACTCAAGAAATTGGCAACAGCTCCACAAGCTCCACAGCTCTGGAGAACTAAGGAAAAAAAATCACATAGCTTCACCACCAGTGCAGTGTCATGTTGCCACACAGAGGCAACAGAAACCATAGTTCTACCAAGTGGGTGAGGAGAGGGAAAACTGCTTGCAAAATGAAACAGACATCACTGGAAAAGTACAACCCTCTTTTAGGACCAATTCTCTCCTTAAGGATTTAATTTTATCATGTGCTTTGGTTGCATGAGAGAATTTTTATGTGATTCCTTACCCAGTGGCTCTGCCCTGGCTTAGGGTGGGCTGAGTTCACTGTGGTCATACAGCACAGCCCACACTGAGGCTGTGCCAGCTCTCATTTCCAGGCAGGTTTGTCTGCCCTTTAAGAAGTTACTTGCGAGTGTGTTCTGAAAATGTTCACCTTCCATCACCTGAAAGAATAATTTTTAAATTTGATAAAATGTCTCCAAACAAGGGGCATTTTCCATTGACCTGCTGAAAATTTGTGCACATTTTGCTAAGTCCAAAGTTATTATTTTGAGCAGATTTTGTCTTTGGAAATAAGTCTAATATCTCAACTTCCAAGCAGCCCCATATACCCGGGATTTCTGCACCTCACTCTAGTACACTGTTTCACCCTTTGCACATGGAAAATGAACTTTAGAAGTCTGCTATATACCATACACGTGCTGTGCAGCATATGTAAAGTTGTCCATGAAATCTGTCACATGACTTCTCCCACCAGACCACCCGCATCCTCCTCTGTACAAATTCCCAGAAGAGTTTTGCACACAAAATGAAAATAATCCTGACAAAAATATCTCCTGTGTTCCCCTTAAAAAGTAGGTAAGTCATCCTGGTAGGGTCTAAAAGAATGTAATACCAGTCCATAACCGAGACTTCTACTTTGGGGCTAGACAGAGGAGCTTTGGACCAAACAAGAGGGGAGATTCCCAACTTCCCTATTTTTAAAAGTTTCTAAAATACTTTAGTTGCAAGTTTTTCAATTCCTTCAGAAGCTTCTTCAGTTGGACTCTCTTTCATTGTGTAGAGTCAAAGGTAATTCCTAAAGCTCCCCAGACTGTCTTGAAACAAATTTTCTCTCTGCTTTCGGATCCAGTAGGGCTACATCAAGTGAGACAGAAATGACCAGCAATAATTAACAATGGCTTATCAGCTCCTACATACTTTTATACGTTTGAGAGACAGAAATGTGCATCTGAAACACAAGCAAGTAGAACATATTACACAGCTCCCCCAAGTTACTTTTATTCTCTGAATGACTGTGTCCATGCACACATATGCTACACCTGTATTTTATTACTAACACACAACACGCTGTCTTCGTTGCCACTCATCTCCTACAGGAAAAGCCTGTGAAGGCCTTTAGCACTGGCAGATTTTTGCCTTATTCCCTTTCCTTGCCCTACAGAAGTGCCAGGGTAGCAGCGACCTGGACCTGCCTCAAGCAATAGGACCGATTTTGCAAGCTGGGGTGGGGCACTTCCCCTTTTGGCTTTTCTCCCTTCTCCCCCCTGCAGCCTTTACACACTTTTGCTCTGCCTCCACCCAGCTATGTGTGAGTTGCAGCAGGCTGATGTAATGGCAAATTGTTGTGGTTGGCCTGGTGGCTCCTCAGCAATGCTTTTGTCCTTGCTCTCAGATGGTTGAGCTCCTTTTAAGGCAATAAGGCACTGAAGCAGCTCAGAGTGAGGACACTTGCTTGCACCAGTAAGTAGCTACTCGGGCAGGTTACCACCTCTGAGTGCCAAAGCCCAGGAGGGAAGACTCCAGGATGTGAAGGCAATGCCAGGTTTCTGGTGATGCCGTACACCACGGCTCTGCCACTATACAGGCTTCTGCTTCAATAACGTGGTTGTGGGAGGGAGGTAATATTAGTCACCTGATATATCCCACTGGGGCAGGAAAATGTCAAAAAGCTCTTTCCTACTTCTCTTTCCATGCTAATGTTCTTTATTTAAAAAATACAGAGTTTCTAACTTTATATAAATCTTATTTGTCTTCTAATTCATACCTAGGGTCACCTTGATTTGTTACTTTGGGCATCTTCTGTCAGTTGTCCAAAAGTTTCAGCCCAATATTGTGAGATAAGTTCTCCTCACCTCTTCATCTCAGAAAAGAGAATATCTTTATGCGTTGAATATGTCCTATTTGGAATTTAATCTGTAGCTATGTTGTTTTTTTTGGTTTTTTTTTTTTTTCAGTGAGAAACCCTTGAATTGTGCTGGATGTCTAAATGGTAGTCTTCAGCAGCTACCTGTGCAGAAATGGTAAGCTCACAGCCTTTTTCCGAAGCCAGTAACACTGTGAGATGACATTTTAGTTTTTTACCCAGCGACAGCAAGCTACACTCTGGGCAGTCACAGCTAAAGGAAGGTACTGCTTGCCATTACAAGCAAATGCTACCACTGCAGCAAATGGCTTTTTAGGCATGAAGGAGGCTCCAACCTACAGCTCACTGAATCATTAGCTTTCCAGTCCCAGGGCATGAACAGACCTAAACTGCAACCATCTACCATGTACAGGTTGTTCAGTATTGATTACACACAAAAGGTGCATGCAATATTTAACCTAAAACTTGAATGGGGAAACTAGGAATCAGCAGAAGATATTTCAAATCAGCTCCTATATTATAGGTTAGTATGGGAGACAGGGCTGCCCATCCAAAGTAGGGTACAAAGGAACAATTCTTATCTTAATGGAATAGTGTTCCAATGGGATGTGTATTTCTAACTTACCAAAATTTCAAAGGTATATTTAGGACAGATGGTAAACCAGAGTCTCCAGCACCCTAAAGAACTATGAAAATCTAGTTCTTTGCTTGTCTGAAAAAAAGTTGTGTGTGTTATAGGTCCCAGATTGGCCCAAAAAGGAAACTTGGGGTGGAGAAAACTACAAAGAAGGAAGAAGACCTAATGGCCAGAACAGTCAAAATTAAATTTGCAAGAGGAAGCTGCTCAACATATAGCAGCATTTTGTGAGTTATAACATTAAAGACATAGCAAGCTCATCAAGGAAAGGAAGAGATATAGAAAACATCTTTTAGTATGTTTCAGCTTTCCTATGCTGTTTCAGGTTATAACTAGAAACGTTGATGACTTTACTTCCAGAAATGACCTTTCACGCTCACTTATGATTTCTGCATTGGTCAGAAACAACCTATGTCTTGGGTGCCTCTGTCTAGCAGCAAAGTCAAAATAGAGATTTCATTAATCTCTGGATACCTCCCTTATGAAATTTCCACCATCTCTAGTAATTTTAAATAAAACACCCAAAATTTGAAGCTATCAAATAAAATCTGGTATCTGAATTGCGTACTTCAATTCCTGAAGTCTACTACACCTTCATTCTTAGAGCAGGAGAATGTTTCTCTCTATAAAGTCTATAGCACCATGTTCAAGTCAGTCTGGGGCTGGAAGAAGCAAGAAATGAGACTTCTGAAAACATGTGGAGAAACCTATCTTTCTGTTCTGAAAACAGCTTATTTACCCTAATCTTTGACCTTTAAAATGCTAAATTGATGAATAAGGTAATTAAACTTTTGACTCTGAGGTTAAAGGTTTCATGAAGTGTTAGTTCAAATCTGAGTAAGCAAATGGTCATTTGAACATTTCTATCTCAAAGGCTGATTTAAATTAACAACAGATTTCTCTCTGACTTTTTAGTAAGATGAGGCAAATACTTATTCTTTTCATTTAACAAACCTGCAATTTCTATTGTAACCTCTAGAACACTACATGCACACAAAAGTCCTTCACAGCATAATGGCCCTCATACATAAATGTCTGACTCAAATTACCCATTCCTCAGAGCATACTGGATGGACAGCTGATCTCTCAGGGTGGTACAGAATAGGTGGAATGCACTGTAAATCATATACTGAAACAGCACAGTGCACAGGGGATTCCCTTTTGACAAAGGAAGCAGGTGGGACGTTAGGAAAAACAAAAATTGCTGCTTGGTTCTATCTGCTCATGCATTGCTTGCCACTTATAACAGGCTGCAGTCTATCTCCTAGATATGAGGTAAACACAGAATCAGTGGGCCTTAAAAATATTCTCCCACCTATCTATTACTTTCAAACTGTTTTTGCAGATAATTTTCTACCTAAGTTTGGTGATAAATAGAGCTGAGAAACAGATCTTAGGACTTAAGAGATGACAGCATTGCACTAAACACCAAGTTGGTCTATACTGCCATGTCACTACCTACATAGAAAGACAGTTCCTCTCATCCCTAATACATCTATGGGATCATATGGGCTAAACGCCACTCCTAAGGTGTTGGTTATCCCTAACAGGCTTTTTTAATTGATGATCCAGAATGTGCATAACAATCATTCAGCTCCTGATATATTTGGGACACATGTTCAAACTCTATTTGTAAAAAATAAGAATGAATATTTTTATTTTACTTTTTCCAAAAAGTTAGTTTAGGGCTAGAAAAAGGAGCATCAGAAGAGGTGGAAGTATACACAGTTTTACAGAAAAGACAAACATTGCAAGCACTGGAGTTGACACCTGCAGTTAGAGTCATCCATAATAGAGTATTGGGAATTATCTGTGTTTCTGTTGACTACAGTAAATGACTCACTACAGGATGTGACCCTTCAAAATCAAAGAACCAGGGGTAGAGAAAGTGGCTGTAGAAAAATGTTTAGGTCAGGACTTGAAATATCTAATTTATTACTGAGTGCTCAAAGTAAAACTAATGAGAATAAGATATGGTACTTATCACATTTAGGATTCCAAAGATTATATTTTCTCCTTTTATTACAGTAACTTCTAATATGAGTTTACATTAATAAATATTTTAACTGTTGAGAGAATAATTACATCATCGAGTATAAATTTAATATTTGCTGGATCTGTATGATATTTGCCAGGTGAAGTAAATTCAGCACAATCAAAAATCCTGTTTGTTTCTTTGTGTTCAAACAAGGGTTTTAAAAAAATGAATATTAGCTTTTAAATCAAAGCTTAAATATTTTGTAGGGTTTAGTTACTGTGGAGGAAAGGAAGCTTATCTCATTTTATTGAGTTGATACACAAAACAGTAAAGGCAAGATTTTCCAAATAACTGGGCTGAGAAATAATGCACTAAGTAAGGGATTAGCTTTTAGATTATATTAATAAAAGGCATTTTTAAAAATTATTTTTTCACAAGACATGTCAATATAATATAGGAACTTTACACTCATAATTTTGGTAATATCAAGTGGAGAATCATAAGGTGATGCATCCTTTTCTAGCTAATGCTGAAGTTTGGGAATAGGCTCTATTCCTAATCCTGACACCATCCAGTTTTATTACCTTGACTTGGTTATTTTTCCTTCTGTGCCTGCCTTTCCACCTATTGTCCTTTATTGGAATTCCTTAGGCAATAAACACAGAAAGACTTTTGCAGTCTTTCTATAAAGTCTTCTGCTCTGGCCCTCATTCTTTCAATAAAAATGATGATCAATACTTTTATTTGTGGATAAAAAAAAAAATTTTTATCATAAAGTGCATTGATCACAGTTTTTTGGATTCATCATGCTTTTTCTCTCTCCTTTTTTTTTTTTTAAACTGCTAATAAACAAACATCATGTTGAAGTAATTATATCTCTTCTTTTTTAGTTGACTACATCTGAGCCAATGCATACAGTAGTCAGCAGCACTGGTATTTCTTCTTGGTGTGGACTCTATGATCCTTAAGAATCATAAGTGTTTTGCAAAATCATCTTTGGATGATAATTTATTCTAATCTCACAGACTAACAATTGCTGACTTTTGCCTAGAAAAATAAAATTCACATGTTTTGTGAAGTTTTCCTAGTTAAAAAAGTCAAAGGTATATAAAGGTCAGATACTGGGATATGAAACATATTAATTATTATGTGTGTTTTAATATGGCATTTCTGGAAAAATCAGAACAACAGACAACATTCAATGTATCATTCAAATTATTAAAAAATACAGTAATAAAAGCATCTGAGAGTTTACTGAATTTTTATCAAAACCAAATTTAGATTATTTTAACCTGGAACTACATCCTTAGTACCATTTCCTACAGAGAATGAAAACTCTCTTTCCTGGAGAGAATTTTATACCATCAGTAATGCTTTAGAAGTAAGATAAATAGTGGGATCTTTACAACACCTCTGTGGATGAAAAGCCTTGTTGTCCTTCAAAGACTTTCCCAAAGAGAAGGTTCCACAAAAAGCACTAAACAGCTGAATGATCCTGTGCTGAAGATGAAAAGGCACGCTACCTCCTTGTATAACATCTTGCTATATAGCACTTTAACATTATTGACATATTATGTTATGTGCTAATATTTATCAGAAAGGACTAATCATCTTACCCAAGATTCTCTCATTCTTAGCATTCTGTTGTCCTCCAGTACTAGTTGAAAGGTCTTCTGGTACAGGCATAGGTTCATCTACATCATCAGGGACATCACTAATTGGAGGACTTTCTTTTCCTAGTAGTGAAGAAAATAGCATCAGTGAGTCATCAAAGTAGCCTAATTTTCAAATTATATTGTAAGAGGAACAACAAATCAAACACAATGATAAACATTACTAAAAACATGACATTCTTAGGTCTGAAACTTGCTGTCCTGGAGAGAAACTTCTTTTCAATACAGAATTATATTTTTGAAAAAGAATGCCTGGCCAGTGTGCCTTCCAAATTTACTGAAGTCTGGGTACATGGTTATCGGTCTTAGCATTTTGGTTATCTTTAACATTCATGCAGGTATTTTTCAGCTGCTACACTCAGAAGATCCAGTTTAGCAATTTACACTGACAGACTACAGAAGTTATCAAGTGGTCATCTACTGTAAAAATTCTTTCCTCCACAAATGGTCCTTGAGAACACATTGGGATTTTCTTCAATGGCACAGTGAAGTCTAACCCACAGGTTTTCTGGAACCTTAAATGCACTACGCGAAAATAAAATATCGTCTCCAAAAAAAAACTTCAACTACAGCTTCAGAAAGCTTCACCAATACCCACAGATCAAGATTCATCTGGTCCTTGAGCCTACAAATAATTAAGTGCCTGTAGCTCTTGGGACTTCCTAAAACACGTACAATTAGTAGAGGTCAGCCAAAACATGACTTGAAGTGCTTTATGGGCTCTTATTTGTAAAAAGAAATCAACCCCCAGGATGTTGTTTATACAAGGTTTAGCAGAAGCAAACAGTCTGGTGCCTATAAGTATTATGGAACTGTTACAGCACTGAATGCAATACAAGAAGGAAAACAATTCTTAAAAAACAACTAAGTTAGTTTTCAAATTATCTGATTTTTCAAATTATCTAAGTTTCAACTATGATCTAGGTTTTAACTATTACTAAAAGGCTGGTCTTTGAAATTCATAGCAAAGAATGCAATCGTGCCAGAGTTCAATTGGGTGCTCCTCACATAAAACTGCAGGCAGAGGACTTGAGGGTAACAAAAGAACAGTCATTGGCAAAGGGACCAACTAGATGAATTCATGAGGTCCCTCCTATCTCCAGCTTCTCTGAGGTATTTTTAAATGGGCAAAATCACACCCACAGGTTGTACATGTAAGAGCAAAGGTGGATAGCATAAATGGAAAAGAAAGACTTTGAATTTTACAGCAGAGGAAAGTAAAAGCAGGAAGTAAGTTCATTTAAACAATTTTTGCCATTCACCATTTAACTCCTGATTTAATTGTCCAAGTAGTTTTCCACACTATTTTTATGGGGACTTCAAAAAATGATGGCAACTTTCCAATGAAGTCCCATCCTGCTGAGCTGATGTATCTCTTACAGATTAGATGCCTGGGTGAGGAGAGAGAGCTGAAAACTTTCAGCTTTTTCAACACTTCTGCCTCCAACAAAATAAAAACAAAAAAACAGAAGTTTGCTTGGAGGGAAAGAGGCAGTCTGGTCAGAATCAGCTATCTTGACACTACATGTAGGTTAAGGAAATTTGTTAAAAAGTGATAGCAATCAAAAGCCACCTACACCTTCCAAGGTTCAAATTGTGCTCCAATTACAAAACCAGAAGAAGTTGATTCTTCGACTTAATCTAGATTCAGAAGAACACTTACCCTAAAAATGTGAAGGCTTTTTTTGGCTACAAAGCAACATCAACACATAATAGCAGATTTATAAGTTAATGGATAGCAAGAAAATAAAATCTTTCTGAGTGTGTAAATAGGGTGTAAATAGGCATCCTACAATAGGCAGGCTGAGCCATATGCTTTGAAATAGAAACCTGTTAGTAGATCAGTACTCAGTAGATCACTAAATGGATATCAATCTTCTCTTGTTAATTTAATAGCCATTTGCCCAGGTGACATGAATCAAACTTATGAACTTGGTGGTCCAGAAGCTAGAGATCTGGTGCTCTTCCTTCTTTGCATGACACTGCAGTTAAGGAAACTTAGAAAACCTGGATTTAATGCCTTATTCCATATAATTTGATTTCTCCCTGTTACACATGCTCAAGAACACCCTGAATGCAAAAAGGAGGGGTAGTAATAGTGGACTGAAAATAGATATAATTGTTGGGCTCTGTGTCTTGGATTCCAGAGCATGATATTTGTATTTCGTGGCTTAACTGCATCTAAATTGTTACACTATAATATGTTCACAACTGCATGGTAATCTTACAGGTATGCAATCTCACTAATGTCCTTTTGCCAATGAATTTCAAAATGGAAAGGGGATAAGGAATAGGAAATAGGAGGGAACAGCTTCCTATTTAATTTCTAACAGGCATGTCCAGAACAATAACCAGTTGAAGAGATGGAGCTATAAAAAAATAAAAACAACTTAGTGGCAAATACTGGGATAAATTAATAAAATGTCACAGAACAAAGTACCATAGCTTTCTTCTATTCCGATTTTATATTTTTGCTCAAAATTAAAAAGCAAAGCATAAACAATGCACTCTAATCTTTGAGTGGGGGGGTTGTCCTTTTTTTCTTTTTAATTTTTTTAAAGAGCCACCTGAAATATCAAGTGAAAAAAACAAAGGAGCGGTAGAGTTGAATTTCTGTTTCTCGCTCTGCCACTGATTCATTATGCCATTGCTTAAATCATAAATAGAGATAACTTCAACTGCAGGCTGTGTTTTTCATTCCCTCAGTCATCTTGAAGCTCTGAAAGGTGGTCTCAGATTTCCAGACACTGTCATTTCTATATGAAAATTGTCATAGCAGCCCTTCACCTATCAAAGGTGACTGACAAGACCTTCAGCTTCTCTCTGCCTAAGTTTCCTCACCTCTGCCCTAGAAAGATGAGAGAAGAGAGGAAGGGAACAAAGTGCCCAGCTCAGTAAGGTATCATGCATCCTTTCTTTCAACCAAAGTCTGTAGCCTGGTGTTTCTTTAGCATCTCCATTCACTTTTGAGAGTCATTCAGTTTGTGTCAGGATGGTGCTGGAGCTACTACTACGGAAAAGAAAGCTAAGGGAAGCTTTCTTACAGAAATCTCATTCTCTACCCTTTCATAAACTAATGTTTGGTTTATTTAATCCAGAAGCTTGTTTCCTATGGAAACACTAGAATCATGGGAGAAGTCAGGCAAGAAACGCAACATATGCATTTTTCTGGATAAAAGCCACAACACAATTCATGTCCCTTTTCATTAGTAGAACCTCAGACCTCTAGCAATGAGAAGCTATTTGCTCTGGGAGAGGAGCCAGGCTCACAGGCAGGAGATATCAGCCCATGATACTATCATTCTCACCTTCCTAGGACCTAGCAAGAACATCAAATACAAAATTCTTCTTCCTTCTTTAGCAGAGGATGGCACAGCCTGTTTGGTGCTTGGGGGATCTTTTTATGTTAGATGTGGAAACATTTGTACTATCTTTTTCATCTTCCTTAACTATTAGGCCCTAGAGCTGAGAAAAAGAAAAGAAAAAAAAAAAAAAAGTAGGAAAAATACTGCTTGTTAAGTGAGATATTATCTGTGTTTTCTGACTCCCTCATATGGGTGCCGGATACCATTTGGTTATATGTATGTCAGCTCTCTCCTCATTTCAGAACTGCAACTGCTGGCCTCATGAAATATCACTTTCAGGAGAAAAATAAAAAGCGTGAACTCTGTGCTGGTCACACGGTATTTCAGTTCCTTTAGGAGCCAGCCATGCCTGGATTCCCAGAAGCAGGAATGCCTGTGTGCTCGCTCACATCAGTTTTATACTCTCTTGGCCCTGCTCACCACTGCCACACCTGAGTCAGCTACAGCTGCATAAGGCACATGGCTGCAAAGCACTGCTTTTGAGCTGAGAAGACTGTTTCCAGAGACCTATTTTGTTTCTGGGTTAAAAAACAAAACCAAGCAAAAAGACCCAAAGAAACACCCTAAACTACTTTTACTTTTTAATAAAACTGTTCTTTTTAAAACACAACCAAGTGTGCTAGTGAACCAAGTCACCTAAGTTCCATAGACTCAGAGACTCAGAGACTAAGCTATATCTGACAGGCATTACTCACAGAGATGGAGAAATAAATGTTTTTCAGCTGACAAGACCATCTCACACTCCTAAAACTGTGCAATAGTCTAACTAGCTCCCAATACATAGTAGGGCTCCCTGGTCATGCAAAGAAGAATCCTAGAAGTATGTGGATCCCTAGGAGGACAAGGAGAGGGGAAAATTCTTTTCTGGATTTTTCAGCCTATAAGAAAGAAGCAGGTAATAGGTGACATCTCTGTACCTTCAGATCCTTGACTTTTGAGGACTATTAAGAGCTTATGAAGAGCAAATATCACTGGAACCTGACCTGACAAACTCCTGTTTCCAGAAGGCTGAGTTCATAAAGAGCTTAGATCATAAACAAAAGTAAATTAACAAGGTTGTTCTTTGGCCAGTTGGTCACAAATCCACTTAGCAACCTAATATATGTCACAGCCTTTGCTCATAGAAAGTCCCAGGTGATCGGTGAAAGGAACAGCAGGAAGAGTTCAAGGCAAATTTTTTTTCTGTAATGTTTATCTAGGTCTGCCTCTTGTCAGAGGTAAAATTCTTTTTAGACTGATATGTTTTGTTTTTTTGAGAAGCTCATCTCATCACTGAAGAGTACTATTCTCATCAGCATGATTTGCTAAAGGGCACAGAAAAGTAGTAGAGTGGTTCAAATCCTGGAAAACTTTGAGAGCTATGAATTATATACATAGATACCAATATAATATTTAAATATTTCAAACATTTAAGCCAGCAAAGTTTCTCACAAATATTCCTTCTCAAGGGGAGAAGCAGACTATAAAGAAGGCAAAGTGTGGGACCTTCTAATCCATTCCCTGACTAAAAGCAGCATCTCCCAGCCTAGTCCTCCCTACAGCAAAAAAAAAAAAAAAAAAAAAAAAAAAAAAAAGCAAAAAAGCAATAACCTAAAAGAGGTATCAGGTGCAGAGCTCAAATGATCACTGTTGTAAAAAATACTGCAAAAGTTAGGTGTAGGCATCCAAGGAAGCCTGTGCTGCTGCAGAGGAAGAGTAGGTCAGTGCTCCTGCTCCTCCACACAAAGAGGGAAGGGTTTAGGCAGCAAGCAAAAGGGCTTAGGCTCAAATCACAGCACTGCTCACCACTTCAAGCAGATCCATACTGCTTTACCTGCATAAGGGTTTAAAACTACTTTTTCTGCAAAGGCCACACATGCTCCAAGCACAGCATGTATAGGGTAGGATTCATTTCACTTACAAATTGTTTCAGCATGCAACAAAACACTAATGCATAAGTATAAGCAGTTACAACTTTAAAATTTTTACCTGAGGAGGGGAGCGCAAAATGCCTTCACAAGGCTGACTAGGAATGACTTTCTGATACTAAAGTAACTGAAAATCTTCTTTTAGCATGAAGTATTATTATATTGCTCTTACGGTTTGAAAAAGTCTTAGATTTTCAATTTTCAGATGACACTATAAGCTCTTAATTCCATTTTTTGAGAAAACTCAACATTTTTAGAAAGGAGGAAGAAAAAATAAAAAAAAAGAAAAAAGGAAAGAACATTGTGTTCCTATGTTTCAGGAAAACCCAGTGACCTAGTCACCCACACTATACCCAGACTTTCACATTCTCCTACATCTGGCCTCCAGGTCCTGAGCCAGCTTTGCCCGAGAGCTGCTGCTTACAACTGAACCACATGCCCAGGTATCCGCCCAGAGGTCCCTCTGTGATGGGGCTGCTGGGCTTCAGGGTGAACACTAAAAGTGAAAACTGAAAGCCATTAACCACTGCAGCTGCCAACGGATTAGGGAAACTAGGAAAGATACTAACTTGTTCTTTTTCAGCTGCTGAGGAAGAACAGTATGAATATGTATTACATTGCTAAGCCATTTTTTTAAGGAACCAATTGCCAAGGAAGTTAAGAATATAACCTTCCATAGGAATATCAATATGGGGTAAAAATGCAAAATAATATTCATGCCACTACAGGGCAATTTTTAGAAATGTAACTTCCCTGCTGTTAAAAAATTCTTTGAAAAATCATCTCAGACAAAAACAGCTACAAGTGTAAAGAATCATGTCAATATGTACTTATTTTTTTCTCTATTTTTTTTCTTTTAAAAAATATTTGGAAGTAAAACTGAATGCTCTGGATGAAGTCAAACAACCCTATGTAGTAAATACAATTTGTTTTTAATTTGTATCTGCCCCCTCTCACTTGCTGAACTTTTTTTATTCTACATCTATTTTGTAACAATCAGAATTTTTCTCCCAAAAGAAAGTGTAACTGTGCACTTGACCATGCTTTAGTGATATACTACTACAGGTTTAGTGCAAAATTACATCTATGCTTCTATATTCCCTTGACTTCTTTATTTACCCAGTTTCTTTTAAAAAATCCGAGCACTGTTGGGCTTGATGTCAAGTGATATCATTAATTGTATCTCAATTTCCACTCTGGTTTTAAAAATTTTGAAAGCAATTTTATTTTGAAGAAGAACAAAATACTATACTGTACTAGAAAGATGATTTAGTATTTTCTTTGTAGCAGCAATTGTCAAGGACCTCACCTGAAACCTGGGACATATCTTGAGCCTCATCTGTTTCCATTTTCCTCAAGATATCTGGAAGAGAGGAAGAGCCTTAAGTTAAAGCAAAATAACACAGACATACACACACAGAAAAAGGAAAACAAAAAACCAAACAAAAAACCACCCACAAAACAAATGTAAACCCACACATGCAGAGAAGGAGAAAGAAGGGGAAAGGAATTAAAAAAAACCTTTGCTATTTAACTATGAGATTATCTGGGAAGAATAATGTATTTTTCTCTTTCTTTCCTCCCTGCATACTTGCAGGAGTATCAGACTGGCACAGACCTTGATCCTTTTAAAAACAGCATTACAAAGATTTATAAAAATATCATTACAAGCACAGGAGGACCAAATTTGTTATTTATTGTTAATTTCCTACCGCATAATAACCCAAAATGCAAACTGACTGCAACAAAATTAAGCAGAAAATTAAATGGCCCTGGGTCATTGTAGGCACAGAATTCATTCTCTTGGTTGATCCATAGTTATGTTCTTTCTAATTTACTGAGCATGCATCGATGAACCTTGAGTCAGCTTGGTGACACGCGTACAATCAGCAATCAAAAAACGAAGCAATTTGCTGAAGAATGTCTCATTTACCCAGGCAGGGCTGCATATCTGAGCAGCCACCGCCACTACCTCCATTAATAATGAATACACCTCCAGCCACAGCAGATGGGCAGAGCAGAGGCTCCGGGCTTTGGCCCCCGGCTCGCCCGGGAGTTCTTCCTTCAGACCGCAGCAGCCCGGAGCTGCGTGGGGGAGAAGTCCAGCTCCCGAAAATAGCCAAACGAGCCCAGGAGGGAAAGGGAACCTGTGCCTTCCTGTTTTGCTGACAGATGGCTGGCACCAGGGCACGGCGAGCGATACCGGGAAGCTCCAGCCCTCTGCTTGCAACACACCATCTTCTGAGGAGCCCGTGACCACAAGCACCGGGGAGAAGCGTGCGGAGGGTTAGTGGGGTAGAAACGAAAAATTCAGGTTTTCAATCGGAAAGGGACGCTGCGGGTCCCAGGGCTCAAGTGCTGGCTGTGGACAGCTGGTGGCCCCTTCGATTATAGATGTGATGCTGGAGTAGGTAGTCCCAGCACAACCTGGTCCCCACCTGGCGTGAGCAGCTGAAGGAGCCTCAGGTGGGAAGGGGACAGGAAGCCTACAAGCTTTTTGTTCAACCGTGGTTTGCCAGGTCAGGTCTTTAGATAGTTTTGCTGCTTTTGCATTCTACCAAGAGGAGGGAGAGGGCCCTTTGCTGTTCCTTATAACCGAGTTATCTTCCCCATCAACCCTGTTTCCTGGAATTAAAGAAGATGCATTTTCGTGAGGGTTGGAAACAGAGGAGGATGTGGCTTGAGTGCCTACAAAAGGATTCAAACCATATCCTCACCTTTCTAGCCCAGTTTCCATAATCTCTTTTTTTTTCCCCAAAAAATCTTTGGCCCTGCTACCCAACAAGCTTCAGTAAGAAAGTGTAATAGATGTGACCATATTTGTTCAGTTCGTAAGCTTTATGGTCTCCTCACTTGCTTCTGCATGTTGTCAGTAGATCTGAGATCCCATATGCTGCTGCTCCCCCTTGTAAAAGATGGTTTCCCTCACCAAGCCCATGTCACCCTTGCAAAAATAGAGCATGTGGACTGCAAGACTGCCAGGAGATAGGCTGGGGAACAGACTTTGGTCTATGCAGTTTGCAGCTGCCTGCTGCACATGTACCATAGCCCTGCTTACTAACCAAAAAGCTCTGTCTTGCTTTATTTTGCTCTTAAAGTTTAATTCCAGTCAAGCAATTTGTTTAATGCCTATATATAATTCTGAGAAATGACAACAGCCATGCAAAATGCAAAAAGCCACCTACCACTCAACAATTTGCATCAGTTCCTATGGGACTGAAGAGCTTTCACTAGGTCTATTTTAAATTAAGTAGTCAGTGGGAAATGCAGCTTCTCTGGCAGGAGGGAAAACCCTATAATGACAGCCTGCTCAGTTACTGGAAACAGGATGTATTTAAGGCAGGTGGCATGGTAGATGTTCCAGGTATAGTCCCTTATTTCTCCTGCAAGCATGACTGAACACAAAGGAAGAAAAGCCTGGACATCTGCTACTGCCTTCGAGGGTCACCTGGCCACTGTTAGTCAGTTGACCACTACAGATTTTCCACACAGTAAAACAAACTCCAGCCAAGCAAAGAAAACACCCTGAAAGAATACCAGGCAGAAGGGAGCCACACTCATGAAGGGCACTTTTTTCCAGTGGCACCTAACTTCTCCCTATTGCTCAGGCTTCAGCAGGATTGGAAGGGACAAGGGAGAAAATTTCTTCTGGTTTCAAAGACCTGTATTCACCTGCCTTTAGCATAATGAGCCTTACACCCAGCATTCTGCACCTCAAGTAGCACACTTCTCAGCTGTACTCCTTCCTGCCTCTTCTGTCATCAGGCAGAATTCAGTTTGAAAGCACTTCCCCATTCTTAAATAGAGAGGTAAACTAGAGTGCAGATTGTTCAATTTTTTTAAGTGGAGGTAAACCGGAGTACAGTTTGGTTTATTATTTTTTTTTAGTGGAATACTCCTGGGCTTGCTTTCTGTGAGGTTGGATGACTGCCTGTCCTGAAACAGATACCCTCAACTCTCAAAGAGATGACATCAGGATTTATCCTGAATTAGGTGTTTTTAGAACTTTCTGCAAAGGAGATCCATTTCCCAGGGACAAAACATGTGGGGAAAATAGACCTGGTGGAAAAGTGATGAGGAAAAGATTGTTTTCCCCTAACGATTACTTAGAACAATTTAGCACGGTCCCGAAGCATAGATTACGATCCATAAGCACTAAGCAAAAAGAATTTTAAAAAATCCTAAAAGGTGCTTTGAAACCCTCACAGCTGAAAAGTGTACTTTGACATTATAGTATCCTGTGGTATCTGGTAAATATTAATGAAATCCTGTCTAAATTCAGCTTAGTCTCTGTATCAGCAAAGAATACATGACAGGACACCTGTCCCAGTTCTGCAATGGGAGTCCCAGCAGTCTGTAGGGTTTGGCTCTGTGACTGTTGAAGAGACTGGACCTGGGCATTCTGCATCCTGGGTTAAATTTTAAGTGATAAGAGTAGAATTTATCTCATTGACTTCGGCAGGGTAAATCTATGAATAGGAAACTATGCCCAGTTTTTCTTCCCTTTCTTTCTCTGCCTTAGAATTAGCAGAAACATTGTCTCAGACCTCCCAGAAAGCAAGACAGCCCTATGCACAATTACCAGGATTTGCACTAAAGTACCTACTTCATATAAACCTGTAAACTAATAGATCTTTAGCAAGATTTATCTAAAAGAACACCGTTTGAGAAATGTTTATGATGTGAGATGCTAAATAACTTTTCATTTTTGCAAATAAAACAAAGAATTGTTTTGCAACTTTTCATTGTGAGTTGTATCTCTAGAATCAAAATATATCACTAGCATGAGAAGCATGTATGACTCCACTGTCTTCAATGCAGTCACGTTTATTTAGGCTAGCAGCAAATTTAGGAGCCTGAAGCTAGAAATCAAAAGCTGGGTGGGCAGATGACCAAAGCAATCTTACTCTCAAATGCTGAAAGTGCGTAGCCCTCATTTATATCACAAAAGAGTTCAGAACCTAGGTGATAACAGATATTTGTTCCATTTGGTAATCCAAATAGCTTCAGAGACTGGTCCCTTATTGAAAGAACTACAAAGCTCCCTTCAAAATAGATAAAATTGTTTCTTCAAGACTTTTCAGATACAGAACTCTAACTTGTGCTTTTTCCTCTTCATACTCCAAATACCAGATTCATAGATAAAGCTACCATAATGCTTTGGAAAAAGAATCAGATGTTGAAATCTTATGCAAATTAATGAACAACACATAAAATCTTGAAAGGATATGCTGGGTTTTTTTGTTTTGTTTTGTTTTTTTGTTGTTTTTTTTTTTAAATAAGGAAGCCCATAACTTCCATGCTCACAGAAAAGTGTTAGATTTAATTTAGTCAGCCTTTGTCCAGGTTACCACCTTGATCTTAAAGAAAATTTACAAGTTGCCAATTTCTCTCCTTGCAACTCTGCCTGCAATATAACTTGTGCTATGTCTTAAGAATATATTAAAACACACCCCATGAATTGCTGAGGCACTGCACCACTTATAACTGGTGTCAACTACAACCAGAATTGCATTTGGGACCTTTTAGGATTCCGAGGGTAAATATGAAGAAGTCATTGCAAAGTCAAATTTTTCTAATCTTTCAGGATACAATAAATGAATTTTTTGCAAGTCTTGGCTTATTATTTTGTCTCCTGTTTTACAGTGCAAATTCAAAGCTAGCCCTCCTTGTCAAAAAGCTGAATGCTTAGTATTTATATAGAGTTTTACCAGCTCAAACAAGAGTGCAGGCATGACACACCTTCTACAAAACCCATTCTTAGGGTATTAAATGATCACAAGATCGGGCCATTGATATAGTTTGATGCATTGACCTAATCCAATGCCAAAGACTTATTTTCTTTTCTTCTTTGTTTCCCAAGCTACATCTGTACTCAACTCTCTGGGACAACATGTCCTTTATGCTCAGCACATCACTTATGGTATGGAAATAAAATCACAGATTTTGACATCTGTGGAGCCATTCTGGATTTACACCAGCACACCTAATCTAAGATTTCTCTTTCCATTTACAGATAGCTATACTTCTGGTGCTGCAAGGAGTCCACAAATATAGATCACATCCAGCTGCATGTTTCCTCACTGTTCGTAGGTGTAGTCTTGGTGAGCAGACAGGAAGGGGCCCTAAAGGACCACCTCAATCTTGAGTGCATCCTCTGGGGACAGGTACACCTTTCTACAAAACCTCAGAGCTGAAAATAGGAGTGGTCACAAAGTCTGGAGGAAAGGAGAAGAAACCTTCTACAAGAGGCCTGATGTTCCGAAGGTGTTTTTGCAAATACAAAAAGAGAGGGGAACCTGTGCTCCTCAGCGGCCGCCGCAGTTCTGGGTTAACTAGGAGAGGACAAAGAAGCAAAGAGGCAAACCCCAGCCTTGCTTCCACACCACTGCAGGGAAAGGGCTGATTACTCAACCCCCTGCTTGTGCAAGCAGCCCCATGGCAGGAAAAGGGACTGCTCAGACAGGTCCTTGGAGCAGCTGTCCCTGTCAGAGTGCTCCTGCCTGACCACGTTTTGTCCCCTTGGCCTTTGGCATGTCTCATTACCTCCTCGTCACATAGGCTGCAGCTTTAGCAAACTCAAAAAATGCAAACTAGCAACCAGAAACATTGAAAAAAAAAATAATAGCAAAGCTCCTAAAATTGGTCCTAGATGCAGCCACCCATGACATATAAAGATATGTTTAAAATAAATAAATTAATA
Organism: Phaethornis superciliosus; assembly: GCA_023637945.1. NCBI lineage: Eukaryota > Metazoa > Chordata > Aves > Apodiformes > Trochilidae > Phaethornis > Phaethornis superciliosus. Next base: position 69,209,934 of record JAJQWJ010000002.1, read on the forward strand.
AAGCAAAACCAGGCTGCAGCCTGAAAAACACAGTACTTTTGAACCTCTGTAGCTCTTAATATACCTGACAGGAGAACTTGCACATTAACAACAGGAGTGATATGTATCACCATGCATGTTTCATACTTTTTTTTTTTTTTTTTTTTTTTAAATTGGCAGTTGCATTTACCTGCAGAATGATAATACAGCTGCATTTCTAATTGCAACAAAGGGTCTCAGCCTAGCAGAACCATGCCTCATGCTTCCACTGGAGTGGATGAGTTTGACCAACAACCAAGTGAGGAAATGAATAAAGGTACCTATGTAAAAGTAGCTCACATTGCGTTATCTGTTGAACAAAAGATTTATTTTCTTTTTTTTTTTCCATACACTTTGAACTCCACACATGAATATAAGACAACAGGAAGGCTGCTAAATGTGGGTAAAAGTTAGTATGTATTTCACAAGTGGAAATACTAGAAGAAAACTCTTAGAATCCTACAAACTAGATTTAATTAAAAGCGTCCAATATCTCAGCAAGCAGCTGATAATTAGCTTTATTATTGTAATTTAATATGCTAGACTTCACAATCTCTGTGAATGACTCTACTTTAGAACCATTTTAATTCTATTTTTAATTTCCGCCTCATCACACAGTTCAATGTAAATAATAACTACAAAGATGAGGGGTGGTCCTTTATGAAAACCAAAAACTGAGAGTCATAATAAGCAATTCAGTGTCTTTCCAATTCTGCTTAAGAAAAAATAACCTTCCAGGTCTTTTAAAGGAATGCATTAAAGCAGAAGAAAAAAAACCTATGTGGATCAATTTCCCCCTACACTAATTCCATATTCAGCATTCTCTACAAAGTCTAGGGAGATGTTTAGTTTATTCAGTCTTTTCTCTGTTCCTGCCTAGTGCAAATTCTGGTTAACTACACAAATTGACAATACAATTATGAGCACACAGTCAAATTTCAATGGAAAGCTCCTGTCTGCAAAATGAAGGAAGCACTGTAATTCAACGCACAAGATTAAGAAAGGAGATCTGCTAACAGTGCAGATGTGAAACATTTGTATGTCTGGCACATGTAAAATTAATTTCTGTGTTAGTGAACAATTGTTAGGGTGTAAAAAAAGTTGTCTCAAAGATCCTACATGATTTTCAGTTCTTTGGAAATTCTTTGTCAAAGCACGGGCTAATGATAAAAAGTGCATCTTGTATGCTCATCTGAATTTTCCAGATGCACTCCTCTTGGCATTCTACTGTTTGTAGATGTATTCATGTAACAATTCATTGTTAAAGGCAATAATAAAAAATGTGTTCTTGTGTTGACTTTGTGTGCAAATTGCTGGACTTGAAATCATTGCAAATATGAAACGGGACCTTCCTTCAAGTTTTTGAATTGCAAGCAGAGTCGTTATAAATTGCTTTCACAATATGAGAAAAATATGAAGGCAATTTTCCTAATTAAGGCCACATTTTATTAACTCATTAAACTCTGTCACCTTCATTCACTAAAAATCAAGCAGAAAAGTGGAATAAATTCACCGTGGCAAAGAAAATGCACATATTTCTATCATATAAATAAACTGAATTAAAAAAGGTGAGGTCTGTAAATTAAGGCACTCAATCTAAGAACATAGCACATTCTCAAGTGGCCAAATTGAGCTCTTGGATATTCTTCCAGAACTTCTCAAGAGAAGGCAAGCAGGAGATGCAAAACTGCATTTTTTTTTGTTTGCATCTATATATATGATTTTAAAAGCATAAGATGTCCTTAGTACAGGATATCTAAACATGCAATTTAGAAAACATAAAAGGGTCCTTTCAGCAATCTGGAATTATTATTGACAAGTGTTCCCAACAATATATCGGTAGCCTATTTGTACAAATTATAGGAGGTTTCAGTAACTGCTCCATGATCACAGAATTGCTTCCTAATTTTCCTTCAAACTGTTGAAGCTGTTATGGATTATTAAAGGATATTATCAGCCTGAATAAGCATATTAGAAATTTGTGTGATTTTTTTTTCCCTAAATAAACCTAAAACTAACTCCTAAAATTACTGTAATTTAAATGAATTACCAAGTTCCTCACTACATGTTTCACTTAACTCACTCTGCTTTCACTAATATTTTGGACCAAATTTACTATGACAATTCCAGCTTAGTATTGCAATTGCTCTGCTGTTCTTAGTGAATTTACACAACCAAAAAAAAAATGAAGCAATGCAGTGGGGAATAAGATCTATCTTGCAGAGCAAATTTCTCCTTAACTGAGAAAGCTAGAGTGACTGGGTTCAGAAGAAATATAAATCTTACACATTAAATGCCTTTCAAAATAAGCTACAGAAGTGGACAGTTCCCATTGATTTAAAAATGTGAACATTTCAATGTGACTGGTCTTCAAAAACTGTTTGAATGGCCTTCTGAGGCATTTACATGGGAAGCATAAGTGTGCCATGCATGTCCCAAACCTGCACGGTCCTAGCCCTATGAATTTACAGTGGTACAAATAAGACTAAGCACAGGCTTGGCTTGAAATGTATTTTTTGAGGACTAGGACCTACATTTGCAGTCACCACACTGTGTTGGTAGTGACCTGTTCAGTGCAAAAAGCCCTGCAATCTCTTCTTGTTCACCAGTTTAAAAGCCTGGGGGAAGGTGTGTCTTAGAGAAGGGTGAGGCAGAAGGTTTTGGTCTTAACAAAGATGCATCGTAACATACTCTTGGGGTCCTACAGTCAGTAGTTTGTTATTTAGCAGTAGTTTGCTCCTTTAAATTTAAGGAGCAAACAAAACTGTTGTTGACTCCAAATTTTAGTTATGTCTATGAGAATATTAGGGACACAGGCACAAGAAACCACCTAGGAAACAGGGAGTTTCACCAGCCAGGATAGGAGATATATCTCAGGATAGGAGTTTATCTCACTAGGGAGATAAAACTCCTTCAGGTACGTTGGATGAGTGGAAAGTATTTACAGTAGCCTCCTGCTTAAAAGTTACCATAAAGCTGACAAGACCCACGCTGCCTCTCATGCCTCAGATGGAGTTCACTCTCATCTCTAAATGCTGTTCCCCTCCAGTGGGGGATTACAGAAAAAGTACCATTGAGGAATAGGTCTTTCCTCTTTTGACTCTAGCATTGAGTTGCAAGCATTTAAAAATGCTTCCCAAAGAATCAGTCCCAGAAAAACTGATGAGAGCCCCTGCCTTCCAGTGCTCAAAAGACATAATGAAGTTCCAGTACTCTCCTGAATGTAGCAACTGCATTTAATCCAATGGCCTTTGTCCCGCAGCATGTCCTCATCCCATCCCCTTTCTTTTTTTTTGATTTAGGATTTTGGGAGGAAAAAAGAATTTCTAGACTTTTATTTCTGTAATTTTTTACTTCCTAGAAAATGGCATTTGTTGCTTTAGAGGGGAATTCCGGGGGAGTCCACTACAGTGCCAGCAGTGCATCTCACGTTATGTTTGTAAGGATGACAACTTTTTCCAAAGATCCCATTGTTGCTACACTACTTTTTACTATGTTTTCTTTGGTCTAATTCTATTACCTTTAATAATAGCAGAAAATAATGATTGGTCAAAATGTAATCAACTACATATGTGAATCTTGACTGAAAAGTAATAAAATTCACTATGGACCCAGTTCTTCTTGCATGTAAAACAGGAGGGGGGGGTGTGGAAATCCCAAAAGTCTTCAGTGGAAGTTTTTCCTGACAAAGAGCCACACAATTAGGCTATGATCCATGACTTTTGATATCCTCTGGACTTTTTGAGAAAATGTTGCCAAAAATGGTCTTTCAGAACAGCATACATTGTATTATGCCCTGGTTTTCCCTTGCTGAAATACAGACCAGACCCATTTCCTTGCTTTCTGCAAGATTGTGGCATTAGTATAAGAAGTACCTAAGCTCAAATAAAATGTGTCTGGAAATGTTTTTGGCTTATTTTTGGAGTTATCCAATTTTAATGATGAGAAACTAATTTTGCATTGTTGTAAAACTCTGTAGATTGATTCTCCACTTACATTTCTGCATTGCTATGCAGTGGAAGGGGCAAGCAGACCATGTTTTTGGTATTAAGATCCACAAGGGAAAGGAAAACTGCTACAGTAATGCTGAGATGAAGACTATTGCTTTTTTTATTGTACACTGCATGTAACACAAATGACAAAAGTGTCATTCGTGCTTATATGGGGAAACATACCACCAGAGCATTCCAGGAGTGAGCACTGGCAACTGGGAGCCGAGGTGGAATGTCATAGGTGTATATAACAAGCTTGTCTCTCTGCTCCAACTCCTGAGTCTGTGACCCACTAAAAATACATCAGGTCTCTTTACAGACTTGGAGTTAGGAAGCCATCCTGAGAAATACCCATCTGGGACAAAAGATGCACCCAGAAACAGTGACTAAGCTTCTCTGGTTTCTGAGAACATGAAGGTCCAAGAGAGGAGAGTCCTCTGCCCTGTCTGCCCATCACTACATTGGAGCAGAGAGATTAGTGATCTCTGTTTAAGTACTGGGATCCACCAGTCCTTCCTGACTGAGTTAGGACAGTCACTAAAATTCCACATTATGCCTCTGCTTTCCTGTCACTTCCCCTGAAAGTCCTACACAAGGGGTAGATGACTTGGAGGCTGAATTAGGTTTGAAACCCTGGCTCCTGAGGATGTCCAGTATTGGACTTCTATTGACTTCACTCTGGTTGGTATTCTCACTTGGTGGATAAACCTGCCTTCCCCTGGGATTTTTTGTCTTAAATTTACTTTTTGTTAGGGATATAATTTCTCTCTCTCTCTCTCTTTCTTTCGCTCTTTCTCCCTCTCTTTCTCTCTTTCTTTTTTTTCTTTCTTACTCACTTACTTTCTCTTGCAGTGTATCAAATGAAAAAAAAAAAAAAAAAAGGAAAAGAAGGAGAACATGAAAGGCTGGAAGATAGTCCAGGATAATACAAACGTGAGCAAAGGAAAGTGAAGTCTTTTGGACACTTTCCCCACACAGTTCTGCTAAGGACAGCTATCATTTTAAGAGTTCTTGGTGTTGCATTTTGTCTACACTTAAGATTCATATGTCCATATGCAGCAGTTTCAAAGGGTTTGATAACGGCATACGGACATCAAATTTGACTAGGTAGAGTTTTTCGATAGATTGAGGTATCATGGGGAAAGGGAAGTCTATATATCTTGCATTTTTTACAGTATATCTTGTATATAAGTCAGTATATCTTGTATTTTTTAATACAGTTTAAAAACAAACATTTATGAGTTAAAAATCAAAGCAGAGCATGTAAATATTAGAAAGAAGCTTCTGCATGTGAGAGGTGACATCTTTTGGAAAAGTGACATAGTATGAAGTATTGCATGCTATGATTATATTAGAAGAGGAATACTGGATGTTTTCATGGTAATACGAACAAATCCATTCTCTTTTTTTTTTTTTTGGCTTAAAATTTCCCTGATTAGAAAAGAGAGAGAAAAATAGTTACCTAAAGGCAAAACATTGGCTTGGAATATTCAGAAGAAACTACATTTTCATATAAAAAGGACATCCCTTCTTTAATTTTTCTATTTCACTAAGACTCTGAGCACCTTAAACTAGGCAATTCACTGGCAAGGCGAGAGAGCAGTGCTGCAAGCCACTCAGAATATGCCCCGGCACAGCTGATTCAGATAAAGTCTTTCCAAGCACTTGAAGAAATTTTATTACTTATTTCCAAATGTAGTATATTAATATGCTTTTTCTTTACATTTCAGTGATCAATTCTAATGCTTATTAGTCGTACTACATGGTACTACAGAATGGACGTGAGTTACAATTGATGTGAGCAGTCAACTGACGCTAACAGAGTGCATCTTTTAAAAGATTTGGCCCTGACAATGCATTTCAGCTTCCACCTTTAAAACTACACTATTAAAGTCTAGCAAATGGGTTGAATGCATGAAATGTAATCAGGAACTAGATACCTGGCTTCTTTCTTTCTTTTATTTTTAAATTTTTTTTTAATTTTTTTGATAGCTGGGCAGTAAAGGCATACGGATATAAGCTTGGTAGCATCTCTGTATTGAAAAGAAAAATACCTAGTCAGGAAACTCTCATTCTAACTTCTGATCCTCACACCAAGCCATTTGACAACATCGCTTGCACTTACATCTAGAAGCAGACTCAGCACGAGGAAAAAAAAATAAAAAAAAAAAAAAAAAGGGAAAGAAATTAAAACAAAACAAAACAAAAAAAAAAAAAACCATTATATTCCTCCATAATAATTTACATGTTTTAAGCCAGTGGATACAGTGGTCTTAAAAACTTTGCATTCCACAAAACATCACTTTTTTGAGATAATTTGCAATCATAAACTACTTTTTTTTTTTTTTTTTCCCTGACACACTATTAACTTTTAACAGTTTTGGAATCAGAATGCTTTTCATGATGTCTGCCAGCTTTACCATACCTTTTAGACCAAGGTAGAAGTAATCCAAGAAGTTATCAGCTTTCTTGAAGCCCCAAATAAAAACCTTCCTCAGAATCCACTGCTGCAGTGGGAAGTCTTTTCTTCACACACACAGTTTCTAACTACAGGCATCTTCTTTAATAACAACCAGAGAGCGAAACTCTCGCTTCACAGAGCGGGGAACTGCGGAGCAGGGTGAAAGAAAACCTCCAGCTGTGTGACCGGAGGAAAACTTCTGGTGACACCGCTATTGGGAACTCAGCAACTTCTCCTCTCACGCCGTTCCCCTCAAGCGCGCAAAGGAAACTTACAAGTTACCAAAGCTATTTTTTACAAGTTCTTAAGGGCTCTGACAGCCTCCACACCTGCCTCCCCTCCGCACATCGCAGCCTCCAGCAATTTGAACTCGGGCTTTGAATGAGCCGAGGTGCTGTGCCCGACTGGAGGAGGCGAAAAGAGACCGCTCCGCACCCACTCCTGCGTGGGGGCAGCGCTTCCACGGCCCCGCCGCTTCCCTCCCCCTTGGAATCAATGAACACCCCTCCTCGGCCAGCTCCTGGTGGCTGCTGCTCATCTCTGAAATTTTAACCCAGAGTTCCAAAACGCTTGGATTACACCCAAACTGCGGCGCCAATATTTTCAATTTTAAAATTAGGAAAAAAAAAAAATATATATATATATTAAAAATAGCGGGTGGGACGGGGGTGAGGTGAAGAAAAGGATGGGATGGGATGGGTTGGGATGGGATGGGATGGGATGGGACGGGACGGGACGGGACGGGACGGGATGGGATGGGATGGGACGGGACGGGATGGGACGGGATGGGATGGGATGGGACGGGACGGGATGGGACGGGATGGGATGGGAGGACCTGCCTGTTGGGCTCAGCAATCTCCCACTTTAGGCTCCCGTCAACTTCTCCCCGGCAGCCCCGGCTCCGCACGGCCCCTCCTCACCCCCCGCTCGCCCTCGGGGGATGGGGCCGGTGCCCACCCGGGACCCCCCCGCCCCGCGGTACCTGCTAAGACGGGGCGGGGGCCGGGGCCGGGGCGGGCGGCAGCGGTGTCTGCGCGGCGCGGAGCCGCTCCATGTGCCGGCGCTGCCCCGCGGGCGGTGGCTCCGCGCCCGGTCCCTCCCCCGCCGCTTTCCCCCGCCCGCCCTCCCTCCGCCCTTCGCGGCCGCCCCGCTCCGCACCCGCGCACGCTGGCGCCCCCCGCGGAGGGGTTTTACCGGGGCGCTCCGCCGGCTGAGAGGAGCTTGAGGCGCTGGAGAGGGGCTGGGGGGCTCCCAGCGCGGGGGGACGGCGGTATTGCGGGGTGCCACATGCCGCCCGCCGGCTGCAAGCATCCACCTGTAACACGGTGAAGGTGAGGGGGAAGGGGTCAGGTCACCCTTCTTTGTCTCAGCACGGTCGCTCGCATCCCATGCAAAACGTGTCCCAGGCTTTCTAAGAGCTTGAGTTGAACGCTGCGGGATCAGAAGTTAGGTAAATGACTTGAAATCAGTGGCAGAGCCAGTCGCTCAAATCCACACCTCAGGCTTCAGGGCAGAACGAACGGTGAACCTGATGGAAATGACTCGTGTGCTGAAGAATTAAGTGTACACACGTTCTGTGGAGGACCAGGATCTCATTTTTGCTGTGCTTCAGTTTCTCATCTGCAAAATGAGGATAGTAAGAGTTCCTTCCACATCCTATCTTTATTTGTGCTCTCATAATACAAAACGTTTAGGCATAACTTTATGTGTGTGAGTAATCTCGTTGACTTAAAAGGAGCAATTCAGAGATGCAAAGTAAAGTACACATGTAAGCATTGGAAAGATCAGGCTTTGTAACACAACCTCTTCAAAACAGAAATCATATAATGCTTACTAGAAGTTTATACTGTACAACAAAATAAGGTCTCGAGTGCTAAGTGGGGCTTCTTTTAGAACAGACATGGCAAGACTGTATCTAGAGACTTATTTCAGGTACTCCTTCCCTCTGCAGATGTGATTGCTGTGTGCTTCACAAGCTAGGGCAGTGTCTGGATACAGCTGAGATAAACCTGGACAATCCACTGCTCAATTTTTTTGTTTTTTCTCATTGCATGTTACAGAGATTTAGAACTTTCCTTCTTAGCAGACTTGATAGATCTTTCAGGTCCCAGAACCAGAGTCTCCTCTTATTCCAGAACACCCCCACATCTTCCCGCAGGTTTGAAAATAGAAAAACAAGAGCATTTGATCACCAGAATCACACCCCAGCATTAAAAAGAAAGAAAACAAAACAAAACAAAACAAAAAAAGGGTCTACAAAACGATCCACAAAATATGCCACCATAAACTTAGCAGTTACTACTGTTCTCCAGGAAATCCCAGAGCTCTGCCTCAGCGAGATTGGGAAATACAGGCAGGGAGAGCATCATCAGCCACCCTCTTGAAAAGCAGAAGCTGGTGAACTCAAGGGAATGCAGCAACTTTCCACAGATATTCATGTCCAGATATTCTGCAGCAGAAGGACCAACACTCCACCAAGGAACAGCACTTCCAGGAGATGTTTGCTGCTCTCCTGTGCTCCAGCTGCTGCAGAGCTTGCAGGCCAGTGGCTCTGAGTGTGCTCCAGCCTAGATTGGGCATGTATTTCTATACATTCACATTGTGCAAGCCACAATTTCTCATTAAACATTTGTCAGGAGTTTTTAAGGTCAGATTCAAGTTGCTAGACATGTAAGCCAACCCTGTTGAAGTCAAATCCTATAAGATGTTAAGCATCTTCTACAAGTTGCTGGACTCAGGTTTGTTAGTGGCTCACGGGAAATCCCAGGACTTAGAAAATGTTGTGAAGACCTTTTTATGTCTGACACACTTGAGAATTATTAGCAGTGTAGTCACAGCTGCTCTGAGCTCACTGCAGGCAGCTTGTTCTCGTGTGCAATGAGTTTCTTGCTGGGATAGTAGCAGCAGGTAGTCTGAAGAGAACTTCAGTGTCCCAGTGATGTTTAGCAAAGCTACAGCTGGTTTGATCAGAACTGTTAAGGTACGATTGCAGACATAAGCTTAGGCACTTGCCTGAGGAGCCAGATTCTACAATTCTTTTCTTGCAGTATTCCCACTGACATTTCTGGGAGCTTTGGATGAGCCAAACTGTGTTATAAAGGATATAAAGCAAAGAGGTGTATAACATGAACACACCAAGGTGCCTTGCAGTTCTATGATTGTCAGTTAAATCTTACCTCAAACTAAATCTATTAAAGGAACTTTCCCATTGCTGTAAGATTTGTTGCGGGAATCGCCTAACAAAGCTGCACAATGATGGTTTCTCTCTTTCAGATTTGGTCTTAAATACAAATTGCAATTGTTACTGATACTACTGCCGTGTGTTACAGTTTCCTTTCCCATTTATTTGTTGCAGCTGTCTTATGATCCTGAATCTTCAAAACAGAATGCCACATTCATGCTGCTTCAGTCCATTGACAGGCAGGTGAAGATCGTTAAATAGAAAAATATAACAGAAATTTTGGGCAATTAAGAATCAACAAAAAAGTTTTAACCACAAAGCATATATATTCTCTATGACAGCTGGACTGTGGCAGGCAGGTACTCGTCTTTACTTTCCACTGCAAGATTTATGTTATAGTCCTAATTCTTCAGAGAATGGGCAGAGCACCGTGTCCAGAGGGTTTGCTTGCAGGATTGTGAACTTCTTGTGTGAGTTCAGTTTGGAAAACGTAAGTTCTGATCATGATGAGGATGGTGAAGGTTTATCACTTGAAGTGTGATAAATTTACAGAGGCACAAGGGGGTAATAGATGTTGTTTTCTACTGCCAGAAATCCCCCCCCCCAACCATGATTTCTACTCTAATACTAAGTTTGACCAGCTTCATTTCACAATTGTTATTGTACCAGATACACCCACCCCAAGAAATCCCCCACAGTCCTATTTTCCTCTCGGATGGCTCTTCATACTTTGCAGTGCCAGAAGTGCTTAAGAAAATGTCACGGACCTCACACTAAACAGTTGATCGGCAGATATTTGAATATCACAAAGGAAATACAGGTCACTGTTCCCAATCCACATAATGTATAACATTTAAGAGATGTTCCTCTGTTAATAAGTTTTGATCAATTAAACTGTAGTCGTGGATTTTTTTAACTTTAGGAAGGAACTCTCGCCTTTTAACAAAGCGCTAATGTTTTTGCCTCAAAAGTATCTTGAAGGTCCATAGTTTCCTCTTTCATGGGAAATACCACCTCTGTCATCAATACGAAATACCACCACCTAAATCTTTCTCTCCCATCAAACTGTTAATGTCATTTTCCTCTTTCCATTGCTGTGCTGACTCCTCAGCTACTTTCGCAACAGATTTATTACTCACCTCTCTCCTAATTTATCTTGCATTGGTTTATCACTTTCCTTTACTTGATTTCTCCCATCATTTCCATTTCTTGTTTACATATATGCATTTCAGACATTATATATAAGCATTCATACCTCTAGGCTTTTTTCCCACTTGGCTTCAGTGACTGACCTCTTTGAACTCAGCTACAAGTCCCTTTCTCTCTTCAGTTTGTGTATTTGCCACTGACTGCTACCATACTACCTACCGCTTCTGAGTCACCTGCGTAAAATCAGAAAGCCTCCCTTGTCCTTTTCTATACCTCAGCCTCACAATTCTTTCTTTGTGAGCTTATCTAGAGGCCAGAGAAACTCTTGGTGCTTTATGAACACTACCACAAAGACAAGATAAAGAATTGTTGCAATAAAGCAAGGCAATGTGGATGACAGCTGATCAGATAGGTAAGATTTTAATCTGTATGTAGGTGAAAGGAGAGAATAATGAACAGTTTGTCATCAGCAATTTTGTTAACTTCTTTCCAATTTAGGAATAGTAAATACAAAGAGAGAGGTTTTTGGTTTTGAAAATATGACTGGAGACGTTTTCTTGGCATCAAGGACAGGTACATACTACATGACTGATGACTGACTTGGAACCATGAAGTTTAATGACATTTGCTGTTGGGCAAGGAAAATCTTCAGTTTATATGTATTAATGATTTTAGTGAAATTAAGCACACTGGTTGTGCCCAAAACACTTGGGAAAGAGGGTATGAAAGACATCATTAGTCCCACACATTGTATCTTTTCACTTGTTGACAGTTCCTTCTCAAACTTGGTGCTTATAGTCACATCTGGACCAAAGGAAAATGTGGACACAGGACAAATCCAGGAGCTCTCACTTGCATTCAGCTTGTTATCTCCTTGTTTTGCCAGCTGATTTCACATTTTTACTAAGATGTCTTAGGTAACCTGAATAATCTGTCTTTGGAGCAGCTGGTCAGTGGGTCTGCCTACGGGACAAGTACAGTGGAGATAGGAACCACCCACACCACCACTCTATTTCATAGCATAGACACACTGTAAGTATTGATTAGGAAAGGACACAATTTCTTTCTACAATAAGACAGTTCCGATTACAGAAGACTGAGGCTCTACTGTCAGCAACAGTAGCCTCAGCTAGGGTACAAATGAAGAGCTCCAGGAAATGTATTTCCAGCTTCAAAGACCACCCAGCAATCACTCTGCATATAAAAACATGGCATGTAGGATTTAGACTAATATAACTGGAGCTAAAATTATGACTCTGTCTTATGAAATGCCCCATATGGCCCATGGAAAAAAGCTTTGCTTTTTCATCTATTTGAAACAATAGATCTAATTTATGCTTCTTTTCTTGTAGATAATTTCACATAGACTATACACAAAATTCAACTTCCAGTTACATCTGAAAAGAGCTATTGAAGTCCAATTCTCGATTTCCAAGGTTAAAAGTGGTACAGAAACACTTTAGTCAAAGTTGCAAATTTAAAATTAACTGACATTCCTCTTACTTAAAATGCTTCAGAACAGGACCACAGTAATTTCTGTACTATTACGTATCCCTGATGTTTCCAGAACTCTTTGATCAGACATGCCAAGACCAGAACAAGGCAACAAAGATGATGAAGGGACTGGAGCATCCCTGCAATGAGAAAAGGCTGAGAGAGTAGGGTCTGTTCAGCCCAGAGAAGAGGAGGCTCAAGGGATTCTATCAATATGTTTAAATACTTTATGAGAGGGAATGAAAAAGAGGGAGCCAGGCTCTCTTCAGTGGTTCTCACTGATGGGACAAGAGACAAAATGGCACAGAACATTCTACCTGAACACGAGGAAGTATTTTTTTACCATGAGAGTGTTCAAACACTGGAACACATTGCTCAAAGAGCTGGTGCTCTGTAGAGATATTTGAAACCCAGCTGGATGTGATCCTGGGCAATTAGCTCTAGCTGACCTTGATTAAGCACTGGGGTAGGATGGACAAGATGATCACAAGAGTCTGTGATTAAAAAAAGGCAATAATCTACTTTTCAGAGATAATGAAACCTATGTATACATTTAAAAAGAGAAGTGTCCTATCATGTTAGTTTTCCTGTTGTTGATCCCTTCCATACTTGTGAATTCATGAAGTATAGATATACCTGTATTTGAGTCATAATTTCTCAAGTAATTTTCCTTTTGGAAAAGAGGGGTAAGACCTTTCTAGGTATACAAAAGTAGGTGAACTAAGAGAGATTATCACAATTCTTTCATACTATCCATTGCATCTGAGGCTCAAATTAATTTAATTTTTTTTTTTAACGTATTATGGCATGCACACACACAGGGTGAAGATCACAGAGGTTAGGACCTAGTCCACCCAAGCACAGATGATGACCTCCCTGAGTCCTAATCAGGTACAGGATCTATTCCAAGATCATCTGTATTAATCAGACATTTCTCTAGTAATAGACTTCCGTAAGAACTGGCAAGTGTTTTTCTTGTGAAACTACTGCTAAAATTAATTTTACCTGAGAAAGTGTCTGGAAATAGAAAAAAAGATATAGGTTGATTTTTGTATGCCTTAATCTTGACATTTAGTAAGATAAGATATTAGAAATTCAGAATAATAGTTGACTGCCAAATGGATTGTTTATCCTCTTCCTCAACTGCTCTTATGATTCCTCCCTAAAACTTCATTTGGACAGCTTAAAAAACCTTGCAGATAGATATCTGTCTGATTTTCTAGTAATGATGAAATGAAACAAATCTGCTGTTATTTTAATGCTCTCTACTAGGAGGCAGAAAACAATGGAAAGTTGTGTTAATGAACTAATGTGTTGGTCATAGAGGTTTGGTCTTTCACTTTCTTTTAAATCCAACTCTTAAAGTCTCTTGGATCCTTTTTTTCAAATCATGCAGCTCTAAAGAAGTCAGTTCAGAAAGATTTAGATGTTACACTTGCTGTTCAAAAAAAGAGTAAACTACTAATAATCCTGATAGTACTTGAAGGACTGATGCAACTTCTCAGCTTGCAAAAGCTTCATTAACAAATCTTGATTTTTCCAAGTTCATGTAATCATAGAATAGTTTGGTGTGAAAGGCACCTTTAAAGGTCATCTAGTCCAGCCTCCCTGCAATGTGCAGTTAATTTATTACTGACCATCACTCAGTGAAGATGTCTGAACATGGTGGTTCAGCATTCAATTGTTTGATTTTTGGAAATCATATAATCTTTCTGAACTGCCAAGAAGTGGCAAGAATATCCACATTCTAGTGAATCTAATATTCATTCTGTGAGAGATTTACTTTCACTGAACATTTCTCTTAACAAAATTCAATTCAGCTTTACAATAAGTACACTTATTTGTCTCTAGTAAGCAACATTGGTCTATGAGGTCCACCAACTTCTAAAGGCCCTATCTTGCTCAGGAGATTGTCCATTTATATCCTGTATATGGTTAGTGGTGAATTATAATTTCTGATACTTACTGCACACAGGTGCCAAATATCCCGGAGCAGATACTATGGAGCAGTTTCTCCTGGAAAACTATGCTGAGGTACATGGAAAATAAGAAGATGGTTGGTGATAGACAACATGGTTTCAGTAGGAGAGACTCATGTCTGACAAATTTTGTGGCCTCCTATGACAGGGCTACAGGGTTGGTGGATAAGGGAAGAGGAAATACAGTCATCTGCTTGGGCTTATGCAAAGTATTTCATGCTGCCCCACACAATATTCTTGTCTCTAAATTGGAGAGATATGGACTTGGTTTATGGACCACTCAGTGGATAATGAATTGTCTGCATGGTTGCTCTCAAAGCGTTGTGGTCAACAGCTTGATGTCCAAATGAAGATCAGTGGGAGGTGGTGTTCCTCACGGGCTGGAATTCAGACCAGTGCTGTTCAATATCTTTGTTAGTGGTGTTTAAGACAGTGGGTTTAAGTGCACTCTCAGAAAGGTTGCCAATGACACCAAGCTGTGTAGTGTGCTCAGCATGCTGGAGGACAGGGATGGCATCTAGAGGGACCTTGTCAAGCTTGAGAGAAGGGCCCGTGCCAACCTCACGAAGTTCAAAAAGGCCAAGTGAAAGGTCCTGCACATAGGTAGGGGCAATCCCAAGCACGATTTTAGGCTTGGGAGGAGAGAACATCCCTCAGAAGAAGGACTTGGGAGCTGTTGGCTGATGAGAAGCTCAACGTAAGCCAACACTGTGGACTTGAAGGCTGGAAAACCTGGGCTGCATCAAAAGAAGTGTGACCAGCAGGTCAATGGAGGTGATTCTGCCCCTCTGCTCTGGTGAGGCCCCACTAGGAATACTGCATCAAGCTTTGGAGCCCCAGCACAAGAAGGACACGGAGATCCTGGAGTGAGTTCAGAAGATGGGCACAAAGATCATCAGAGGGTGGAGCAACTCTCCTATGAAGACAGACTGAGAGAGCTGGGACTGCTTAGAGAAGAGAAGGCTCTTGGGGAGACCTTATAGCAGCCTTCCAGTACCTGGAGAGGGCCTACAGGAAAGCTGGGGAGGGACTTTTTACAAGGTCATGTAGCTATAGGACAATGTCTTAAAGTGGAAGAGGGTAGACAGGTTAGACATTCGAAAGAAATTCTTCACTGTAAGGGTGGTGAGACACTGGCACAGGTTGCCCAGGAAAGCTGTGCCTACTCCTTCCTTGGAAGTGCTCAGTGCCATGTTCAATAGGGCTTTGAGCAACCTGGTCTAGTGGGAGATGTGCCTGCTGATTCAGGGGATTTTGAACTAGATGATTTTTAGGGTCAATTCCAACCCAAAACATTCTATGATTCTATGATCCTGAATCTGAAGAAACAAACCCATTTTAAGTAAACTACATTACTTATCTTTGTGCCTACTTATTGCAATGTATTCATTGTAGTTGAGAGCGAACATCTCCACTCTGGATTATCTTTTTTACAGTTAATGATGACAGGTATGTGGTCAGAGTGCTGTTGTGGTCAGAGTGCCGTTACGATTTATATCACTTGTTGGAAACCTTTTTTGTTTCATACAAGTTAAAACTTTCTGCTAAGGAATCCAAAGGGGACCTTTCATCTATTACAAGCAGAGCAATAAATCGAGCTTTGGAGATTAGTACTGCAGTTTACAAGCAAGAAGCTTGGACAGTGTTCATAGTGCAGTTTTGGGTGAACTGTTCATTCTCTTTTTACCATAGTTCCCTGGAGAAAATGGCAACATTAACAGATCTTTATTTCACCAGGCTATTCACAAAACACCATAAATATTTCGAAAATTTCAGGAAGTGTGATAAAGGAATTCATAAAGGAATGTCTATAAGGCAGACTCAAGCTTCTCTGCCTTCGCTTTGAGCTAGCCGGATGTCAAGCCAGCTATGAGTTTGCTGTGAAATAACCTAGCTTGTCTGCCAGGTGCCCACCAGGCCATTCCCTCATTCCTCATCCTCAGCAGGACTTAGGGAGAAAATATGCTGGAAAAAATAATGGGTCGAGATAATGACACAGAGAGCACTCACCAACCACCATGATGAGCAAAAAAGACTCAGCTTGGTGATATGACTCTCCATTATTGCCAATTAATAACAAAATAGGATGATGAGAAATAAAAACCAAAACATAACCTACCTTCCCTCAGCCCTCTTCTCCTTGGACTCATCTTCACTTAGGCTCATCTTGACTCCTCTGCCTCTTGTTCCCTAAACATCACAGAGAAATGGGGGATGGGGGTTGTGGTCACTGCATAACATTCTGAAACTCCTTCCTAGAAACACTCTTCTGTTCCAGTGACTGCTCCCTCCTGATGGAGACAGTCCTTCATAAAGTGCTCCAACATGGGTCTTTCCCACAGACTGCAGTTCTTCAGTAACTGCTCCAGCATAGATCCTTCCCACCTCTGGACTCTTTCAGGAAGAAAGAGACTGCTCCAGCTTGGGTTAAGTCCTGCCAGAAAACCTGCTCCTAATATGGGCTCCTCTCCATGGGCTGCAGTCCTACCAAGGATCTGCTTTAGCAAGGGCTTTCCACCAGATGCATCTTCTTCTAGGGCACATTCAACTGTTGTGGCATAGGCTCATCCATTAAGGTGGATATCGGCTTGACTGAGGTTCTCCATGGGATTTAGGGAACAACCTCCTTCACAACACTCTTCTCCACAATCATCAGGGGCTTCTTTGCTCCCATGTCTGGACCACCTCCTCCTTCTTCATCGGTTATGGTGTCTGCAAGGCTTTTTCTCTCACATTTGCTCACAGCTGCTGTGCAGCATTTTCTACCCTGCATTAAGTATGTCATCACAGAGATGCCACCATCACTGTTGATGGACAGTAGCAGATCAATCTTAGAGCTGGCTGGAACTGGCTCTGTTATTGGGCAGCTCATGAAGGCACCCCCACAGCTCCCTGCCCCTACCAAAACCTTGATACATGAAGTCAGTGAGCTGGAAGACAAATAGTCACACTGATGCCAGCTTTAAGAATGTAGCACAGCTGTCTGACTCTCAGTGTAGGGCTGCATACATGCACAGCATAAGCAGGAAACATACATGCTTTTCTCTTCATCTGAGTGCAGGCCTGCCCATTTGGCAGGTGAGCAGCCTTTTATTGTCTGGGCTTTTAAAAGGACATTATTCAAATTATTATTTTTTATTTGATTACCTGAAAACAAGCAGATGTCACTGAAGGACAAGGACTATCATGTGTGGCAGAGTGTAAACAATTCATGACCTAAATTTAATCAGACAGTGGATAACCAACAGGGAATGGAAGAGAATGGTGAGATATTATCAGGTAAATCAATAAGCTGGTGCTTGAAGCACTATATCACTGTGGTTGTTATCAAGTTTTGTAGGGATAACAGCTACAAAGAGGTTCAAGGGAGAAAATGAAGTAGCTGGGATGGTATGTACAGACATATCCCAGCCATCCTCAGAAGTAACTAGCATGACCCGGGGAGAGCAGTCAGGGATAAAAGAGCTTCCCAGCAGAGTTGTGGTATAAAGACAATTTTAGACCAAACCAAGGATGGAGAGCCAGAAGTAGATAAAAAACTCCCAAACAATGTGCTAAGACAATGGTGCTTCCAGCGTTTTGAATGGACATGAACAAGACAGGACAAGATAGGCTTGTTTCTGACAAGGGAGAGAGACAAGGCAAGAGACTTCATGGTGATGAGAATTTAAACATGAATTTCAGCTATGGGAGGCTTAGCAAAGGGCCCCACTTGGGCAAAATCATGCAGAGGGGATCCACAGCTTTCAGGTAAATCCTTTAGAGGAGGACACAATAACAGTGGCTTGAAGGGAAGGCCATGTTATTTGTTCTGGTCTGAAGCAACATGCATTATACATTTTTGTTCTGGAACTGATCATGTCAAGAATAGATATTAACTGTGTAGCTGTCACAGCTTCTCTTTGTCCCATGCCTGCCCCTTCCCTGGGTGTGTCCTTCATAACGACCGTCTCAGGAGACTCAAGATAGAGATGGGTGATATTAGGGTGAAATTAGCCATAAAGAAAACATTTAAATAAAAATGATTAACCCAGTGTTAGAGCTATTATGGGCCCGAAAAGAAATGTCAGAGAAAAAAAATGTGTACCACAACTGCTCCATTACACTATAATTAGTTTATCTTTGTATAATTTATGGTTAGCTCCATGTCAACGAATTCCAGTAAGAAGACACCCCTGGCCTGAAGCAAGGCTGAAAGAGTGGACCTAGGGACTCTGGTTTACACAGACCTTTTAGAGGTATTCTGGGAACTCAGATGTGTTTTACCTTTGGATGTTAAAAGGAAGTAACTCCTCATATGAGTTCATGGACATCAAATGAATTACAAGCTAGGCACATAAATATCTTCAGACATGTATGCTTAGATTTTAAGTTTTACCTTGCCATAGGTAAATACTTTTAGCAAGAACTTGGAGAACTTCTCACTGCTTGCATTATATAACCAGTCTAGTGGCTCTTAAGAGGCATCAGCTAAGTTTAATGAAAAGTATTAT
Source organism: Phaethornis superciliosus (assembly GCA_023637945.1). Lineage (NCBI taxonomy): Eukaryota > Metazoa > Chordata > Aves > Apodiformes > Trochilidae > Phaethornis > Phaethornis superciliosus. The sequence continues at coordinate 69,228,701 of JAJQWJ010000002.1, forward strand.
TTATCTCAAGGGAGGTGAACAATTATTCTTTTTCTGGTCCTTTAACTCCTTCTTCATTTTATAGACTAATATTTGACTAGAAAAATAATCATTAAGAGAGTTTATACTATTAGATGGAAATCTAGCCCAGTTACCTGACTTAATGGCACAAACATGCAATAATGTGTATATATCGATGCCTCAAAGAGATTATCAGGACATTTTGTCCTGCAAAGTAAGTATTGATCAACATGTACAGTGTATTTTCCCTTAGGATCAATATGCCTGTTTCTTCTTAAATCAATAAGTACTTATTCTTACATAGAGGAAAAGTTTGGCTCATAATTGGATAAAAGTGGGTAAATAGTAAATGAAAACATTTTTCTTGCTTGCCTCCAGCAGTGGTGGGGCTCAGGGTTTTGAAAAAAAGTCAGACTGAATATGCAGAATGCTGCATATGGAGTTCCTAAATACTATCACTCACATCTGCTGAGCTAATATAATAAGTATCCACATATATGACCCAGTTTTCTAATTACAGAACACCAATATTTGCTGAACTCAGCTGAAGCAGTCAATATTTCACGTCAGTCCCTGCTTTTTGGTTATTCTTGGCTTCTTGGAATATTACTTTGTGTGTATGCTTAAACAACTGGTACAAACATCCAGGGGACCCTAGGACCTGTTTTGTGATTATGTATCTTCAAGCCCTGCATCCTAACTATTGTTCAGTTGCAGCTGATGGCCTGACTTGAAATAAGAGAGGAAATGAGAATTTGACCATTATTTTTAAAATCTAGAAATGTTCATCCTTTTTCTTCTTTATTCCAAACACATGCAGAAAACCTTTACTACAAAAGCTTTTCCTGGGCAAGGGAAGCAAAAAAAAAAAAAAAAAAAAAAAAAAAAAAATCAAATCCTAAGCATTCACACCTTGTAGTAAATCCTATGAATGAACTTGTAACTAAGTAAAGTAATAAAAAACAACCTTTGCCCTCTACAGAACTGCATTTAGGATTCTCATTTCTTTTCTATGGCAGTCATACACAATCACAGAAGCTGTCTGCCAAGTTTGACTTTTGAGTGAAAACCTCGATTTTCTATTTTCATTACTAACAGGTGAAAACATCTTCTAATTCATCTGACACATTTATGCTACTACACTGAAACTTGCATTCCCCAGGTGGGTTGAGATACGAATGGATTTTACATAGCTTTGATTGGCTGCTAAGGGGCAAGTGAAGGTTCTCCCATTAGGACTGCTCTGCCATTAGGTTGCCATCTTTTGCCTGGATGGAATTTTCACTGTCTAAAGCAAGGACAGTGTATGGTGGCACGGGCCTAAATCACTTTGGCCATTTCAGGAGAAATAGTCTCCAAAAATATTTTTTTTTCCATTGAAAGAGCTAAATATTATGCACACTTGTTAGTCCCTTTTACACCCTGGATTTTTGAGCTCTGAGTTCGACTGCACAGGACTAATGCCAGCTATGTCACAGAATGATGGAATGTGCCCATTCTCCCACTGGCTGGGGGTCTGGAGGCTGAGGTGAGGTAAAGCTGGTGGTGGCTGCTGCTGCTGTGGTAGAGATGCAGGAAGAGGAACATCTCTGTCAACCCACAGGGTACTTTGAGAGGATTTTCACTTTCTTTACCTATTCTGAGTCCACTGCAGCCATTGATCACCTCTGCGTGTGGCTGTTCAACCACTGCAAATTCTAGGTGGGTAAACTCCTTGTAGTGCATACACAGTTACATTGTTACTAATAAAGAGGATGGAAACTAACAGATTACTTCAGTTGCACTTCACTGTGCCATTCCTTTTCACAGTTTGCAAAGGTGTAACCACTGCAAGTTGGTGCAGTAAGACCTCCAGTAAGACCATTTTGGCTTCTTTCATACCCTGCAAGGTGCCTTCACCACTTCCATAGGCATAGGACTTTTGCAATGTTTTCCTCCAATTCTTCCAGTTTCCCCAGTGACCCCATCCACCCTATCATCCTTTGGTCTCCCTCATGCTCTTTCTCACTCCCTTCTTTAAGTGTTTCTATATTCCATCTCTCTCACTTCCACACCAACTCTGCAGCAGTCTCTCCACCCTTGACTTCCCTCGCCTGTCCAGTTACCTCCTACACTTCCCCTTCATATCTGAGCACATTGAGTGTACTGTCTGCAAGCACTGATAAGACATCCTGTATTCCATTTCCACCCTAGAGTGTCTAATCTAGTTTCTGCACCTTTTATTCCACTGAAATTAAGAACAGCTGGCCTTGACCACCCTTGAAGACCACCTAACCCAATATTTTTCTCTGTCCTATACCTCCTCTTCCCCTGTCCCCTACCTCTCCAAAATAAGAAGATGCAAGGTGCTTTTGCAACTAAAGTTTCATATGACAATTCCATACTGTTTACTGACAGACTTATCAAGGAGATTTCCCTCTATGGTTTCTGTACTTTTCTGTCCAAACTGGAATTTCAGTCTTCTCTAACATGTCTTTGTGAATACTTCTCTACCCCCAAGTTAGACAGTGCCAAAACTGGTGTAATTCCTCTCCCTCAGGTTCTGACCGTGACCTCCTTCTGAATCATAGGGCACCAAATGAGCATCCTGCCTCTGTACTCACATGGTCACCCAAAAACCTCGTCTACACCTCAGAACTCCTTCATGTTTTAACATTCAAACTATTGCCAATACTTCAAACTGTTTTAAAAATATTTAAAAACATTTCTAAAAATTACTCTGGCTATCCATCCAACAGTTATAACAGCTAACTCCAAGTTCTTATCCCTCTGTGTCTTGATTATTGCAATATTCTTTCTTCTAATCATGACAAAAGCTGCAGTCATGTTCATTCAGAATATGGCTATTGAGATTATGCTTGTCTACCCCTTAAACAAAATCAAATCTTTTTTCTAGATAACTCCATCGACTACACATTCTTTTTCCCTTAAAACAGGAAGAATTCTGTGGGTTTTTTAGCCCTTTCTGGTCTAGGGAATCTCATTGCCTATCAAAATGTAACATTCAGTACATTCAGTAGACGTTTGAAAATTATTTCCACCATCCAGCAATTTATTTTTCAAACAATAACCTTTATTTTATGTTGCTCCTGACTGGTAATGGCTCCTTATTCTACCCTTTCCTTCCCTGTATTGAAGTTTTCACCTATTGACTTGGGGGAAAAGAGAATTACCATTTCTTAAAGTTAGAATCAACAGCCTATTTTTAATAAAACAATGAAATTTATGGTTATAAAGTAGTGGGAAAGGCTTCATGTGGACTACAAGGTGGTTGTTTGAAGAATAAACTGTATGATATTTCCAATTATAAGAATTTGATATATGCATACTTCCAACTTTAGGGTAACTTTACTTCTCCGGGTAAAATATCTATTATTTTCAACATTTGTACCCATACAGGCAGCATTTTAAAAATCCTCAGTGAAGAGCAGTGATGATAAATGCAATCAAAAATTCTGATTTTTTTTCTTGTAAAAATGCGAATGGTTTTCCCAAGAAAGTGAAATATTAAAGATTTTATACTAGCCTGAGCCAGATTATTTTATTTCCACTTCCTTTTTTTTTTTTTTTTTTCTTTTTTTTTTTTTTTTTTTTTTTTTTTTTTTTAATTGGTGAGGGCACTATTTAGTAGTGAGTTGAAGGTTAATGCCCAAAGCAATCAAGAAAACCATGAATGATGGCAAACACTCTGCCTGGGACAGAAACGAAGTCTCCAGGTGTTTGTCCCAGCATTGCAGGAATCACTTCAGTAAAATGAGAGAAGCCAGTATTGTCTTGATTAACTGAGTGTGTAGAGCTTTGTGTGTGGGGGGCAATACTTTTCTTGAAGCACACACACAAGCACAAGACAGAGGAAATCATATCATTACCCACATGAGCCTGTGGTTTGGAAAGACGAGTGGTTGGCTTCCGGCAGCTGCAGGGAATGATGGGGAGTCAGATAGGGCCAGGCTGTCACACACTCCATACACTTTTTTGCAACACTTTCTCCCCCCATTTTTTTTTTTCAATGCAGTAAGCATGCTGTCCGAGTCTGCCAGAAAAATGAATTACATAGGTGTCCTCTCACTCGGTTATTAAATACTTCTCTTCCAGCCTACTAAATAAAGAAAAAGGCTGTTGCACCTAAACAAAAAAAATAAAAAATAAAAAAATTAAAAAAAAAAAAAAAAAAAGAAAGAGAGAGAGAAAGAAAGGTAAAATCGTTTTCATGCAAGTCCATGCTAGAGAATCAGGAAGGTATTCATTTTACTTTGTGTATCTAGACAGTGATTTTAATGTTATGTAAATGCAGCAGGCAATTCCTAATCTATCCTGAAATGCATGTGTCAGAGCTCTTGTGTAGTACAGGTTACTGATGATAAAAACAAGATGTGTTGTTATACAAGGAAGGCACATGATTACTAGCTTTAGAATTTTTTCTTTCATTACAAATTTAAAATAGGACAAGCCAGTCCAATGGAAACTGAGGAGTATCATCATAGAAAAAGCTAGTGTCTTTTCAGAGTCAAGTTTGACAAGCATTGTTTGCCTCTCTCCTTGAAACCAGAACAGCTATAGATGGTAGCAGCCCCTAAGACTTACAAACTGATTAAGTATAAAAGCTAAGCTGCTATGAATTCTTAGTGCTCCAATGTTGCCCATTTTTTTTTTTTCTTTTCTTTTTATTTTTTTAATTGTGAAAAGGAAACTGATCTTGTCTAAAGAATATTTCCAAACACTCAGTCAAGTTGAGGTTGTCATGATAAGGCAATCTTCACATCAGGAGGCTTTTAGGCTTTTTCAGAGAGGAAGAAGAAACTCAGATATAGGCAGGGTCCAAGCCTTGGATCCAACTGTCAAGGAAGCTGATGCACAAAAGGTCTTAAACTGACATTTACTGCTATGTGCTTAGATGTCTTGATAGGACAATTCAGAATCTCAAATCAAGACTCACCTGCCACCTCAATCTGACAGTGCCTCAGTTTGTGTTTTCCCAGTAAAGTCAGCACCCTTCTTTTACACCACAAGCCAGCAGTCAGACCATGTGCACAGACTGTGCATCCACGTATATATCTCTGCTCTTCTGCCTGAATAAACTCAGATTTATTTGTGCACCCTGTTGGCTGAATCCTTACAACTTCCAGTCATTCCTATGGAGTCATGAAAAGTATTCAGCTATAGAACCTAGTGTCAAATTTCTTCCTGACTTGTATAAAGCTGTCAGAATTCAACAGGCAAGACAGAGACAGCATTTCCTGTAATGGTCAATACCTCAGCAGCTCAGTGGAGTGGCAGTGTTTTCTTAAGGCACATATAGGTTCCTTCCTACAGGCAGATGGGGAACTTGAATGCAGGTCTCCTATAGCTTGAACAGGGACTATCAGATAAAAACTTTTGTGGGGAGAGCAGGAAGCAGGGTGAGAAGAGGAACTTCTACAGTGTTTTGTCAGAATAAAAAGCAGACATTGTAGGGTAAAACTAAACTATCAGATTGGTTTCAGGGCTGTTATCCACTGCCCGCTTGTGTTTCCTAGCAGGCTAGAATTATATATGTGACTGATTAAGAGAAGGAACATAAGCAAGTCAGAATGAGGAGAGCTGAGGTGCTTTCCTCCCTGTGCACTGACCTGGATGGATGCTTTTCTGAGAAGTTTAGCAACACTTTCCAAGTCATCTGTAGCTGTTGCACTCAAGAGACACTACTGCTCTCCCCTAAAAGTAAGGCTGTCCTATCTCTGAGTCATCTTAGAAAGCTTCCAAAGAGCTCAGATGATAGAAGAACATAATAGCGTTTTCCTTAATCCTGGGAGTTGGGCAATGTGATCCAGAGACTACAGTATCTGCCCTGCCTTGCAGCAGTCTAGACACCATCTGAATTGTCATTTGAATTAACACTGCAGTATCTTTTTGTTAAAGAGAATTTCCACTGAGGACAAAGAAGGCCCAGGATCCAGATCCATATCTCAAGTCCAATTTCTAACCACAAAAAAAAAAAAAAAAAAATTTCCATTCTACCATCGTTTAGCATGAGATAAATTGTGAGAAACCTCTGTGCCAGGTAAAATCATAGAGCAGATCCTCCTGGCATTTGTACTAAGGCACATGAAAAACAATGAGGTGATTGGTGACAGCCAACATGGTTTCATTAAAGGCAAATCATGCCTGATAAATATGGTGGCCTTCCACAACAGAGTTTGAGCTCTGGTAGATATGGGAAGAGCAACTGACATCATCTATCTGGGCTTGTCCAAGGTGTTTGACACTGTCCCACATGACACCCTTGTCTCCAAGATGGAGAGACATACATTTCTGGATGGATCATTCAGTGTATAAGGAGATGGATAGAAGGTCTCACTCAAAGAGTTGTGATCAATGGCTTCATGGCCACCTGGAGACCAATGTCAAGTGGAGTTCCTCAGGGGTCTGTTTTGGGTCCCGTGATGTTTAACATCTTTGTCAATGACATGGACAATGGCACTGAGTGTACTCTCAGTAAGTTTGCTGATGACACCAAGCTGTGTGGTGTGGTGTGGTGGATTCACTTGAGGGAAGGGATGCCATCCAGAGGGACCTTAACAGGCTTGAGAAATGGGCCAGTGCAAACTGTATGAGGTTCAACAAATCCAATTGCAAGGTCCTGGATCTGGGTCAGACCAACCCCAGACACAATTACAAGCTGGGTACAGAGTGGGTTGAGAGTAGACCTTCAGAGAAGGACTTGGGGGTATTGATTGACGAGAAGCTCAACATGAGCTGGCAGTGCACTCATGCAGCTCAGAAGGCTGACTGTATCCTAAGATGCATCAAGAGGAGTATGGCCAGCAGATCAAGAGAGGTGATTCTCCCCCTTTACTCTGCACCTGTGAGACCTCACCTCAAGTACTGTTTCCAGTTCTGGTGTCCCTACCATACGAAGAACATAGATCTGTTGGAATGAGTCCAGATGAGGGCCACAAAGATGATCAAGGGCCTGGAGCACCTCTGCTATGAGGAGAAGCTGAAGGAGCTGGGATTGTTCAGCCTGAAGAAAACTCTGGGTGGCACCTTATAGCTGCTTTCTAATACTCAAAGGGAACCTACAGGAAGGCTGGAGGGAGTCTTTTCATAAGTATCCAGCAACAAGACACGGGGAAATGGATTTAAACTGAACAAGAATAAGTTTAGACTGGATATTAGAAAAAAGTTCTTCAGTACAATGATGGTGAGATTCTGGAACAGATTGTCCAGAGAAGTTGTGGATGTCCCCTTCCTGGAAGCATTCAAGGCCAGGTTGGATGAGGCCTCAAGAAACCTTGTTTAGATGAGAGGCGTTCCTGTCCATGGCAGGGAGGATAAAGCAAATGATTTCTAAGGTCCCTTCCAACCTAAGCTCTTTAATCATTCTGTGGACTACAGAAAAATAGCAACATAATCAAAGCTCCACTTGAAAGTGATGCCAGTCATAGAATCATAGAATAATTTGGATTGGACGAGACCTTAAAGATCATCTAGTTCCAGCTCCCCTGCAGTAAGCAGGGACACCCTCAATTAGATCAGGTTGCTCAGAGCCTCATCAAGCCTCACTTTGAATATCTCTTCTCTACTCTTCTCTAATTTAAACCATTGATCCTCATCCTATCTCTACAGGTCCTCTCAAACAGTCCCTCTTCAGCCTTCCTGTAGGCCTGCTTCAGATACTGGAAGGTCACTGAAGCCTTATTTTCTTAAGACTGAACAACCCCAGCTCCCTCAGCCTGTCTTCACAGGAGAGGTGTTCTAGCCCCCTGATCATTTTCGTAGCCCTCCTCTGGACCTACTCCATCAGGTCCATGTCCTTCCTGTGTTGAGGGCTCCAGAGATGGATGCACTACTCCAGGTGAGGTCTTACCAGAGCAAAGTGGCAGAATCACCTCTCTTGATCTGATGGCCATGTATCTTTTGATGCAGCCCAGGATGTGACTGGCTCTCTGGTCTGCAAGTGTGCACAGATGGCTCATGTCCAGCTTTTCATCCTCGAGCACCCCCAAGTCCTTTTCTGAAGTCTGCTTTGTAAAACATCATCTCCAAGCCTGTACTGATAGTGCAGGTTGTTCCAACCCAAGTGCAGGACCCTGCACTTGGTCTTGTGGAAACTCATGAGGTTCACCTGGACTTACCTCTCCAGTTTGTCTCCATCAGGATTTGAGCCATTGACCACTACCCTCTGGATGTGACCATCTAGCCAGTTCCTTATCCACTGAACAGTCCACCCATCAAATCTGGATCTCTCCAACCTGTTGAGTAGGATATTACAGGGCACTGTGTCAAAGTTAAAGGATTATTCTTTTGGAAGAATTAGAAGTAATTTTATAGGGTCCAGAGGTTCTATGATAAGGTATGGTATACAACTCTAAGCAGAGAAAATTTGAACAAGGTCATATGGAATGGTGAGATTGACCACACAAAACCGGCTAAAATTCAACCCAAGTAAAAGCAGAGAATAGACAAGTGTCAGGACAAGGATCTACAGCACAAAATCAATGAAAAGCCCTCCATTTTGGCAATTTGCTCAGTTTAAATGACTTGCAGATAAGCCATTTAAGTGGGTATGCAGACCAAGTCTCAGCGAAATTCACCTGGTTCTTATGTTTTGGGAAGCCTCATTCTCCAAGGTAGAGAGAAGTTATCTCAGAGAAGTTATCACAAAATTTTTTGTCTTTTTTTTTTTTTTTTTTTTTTTTTTTTTCCAGTCCAGTTCTCATTGTGACCAAGTTGTAGAATTTGCAGTAACATCTGAGCCAAGACCTCTTGAGAGCCCTCCAAAATACATAAATTTTAAAAAAATGAAATATAGATCTTTCACAGATTTCTGTTCTTATCACTGAAAATGTTATATAATGAAAAATACTGTAGAAAGTTTCCAAAGGAAAGTACAATTTCTTCTCTTCTTACCTTTGTTCCTGTGCATGAATGGAAATGTTCATTTCAGCACAGAATGTGCTTCTTGTTTACCATCAACTTGAACCCTTAGTTCACTTCAATCTTCCTTCAAAAATGAGTTTAAACTTAGAAAAAAGGATTTATGCATGGGGAGCATGTACTTCTTAATGATAGCTAGCATATACAAGAATAATCCCAAAGAAAAGTTTTAATGAATTATCAGGCAGCACATGGTATCCCTTATATAGGGATGCCTCACAGTGGCTGAATTGTCCTGGTGAAATTACATTGTCTTGTGAATGGCTAGTATTTCGGATAGCTCTGGGACACAAGGTTGAAAATTCTAAAATGACAAAAGACTGAAATGGAGCTTCAAAAACCAATTCATATTGCTAGCTATGATGGCCAGTTTTAGCCTTAAACCTGTACAGGAGAGCTAGGGAAGCAACAGATAAGCATGTGGAAATTATGTATCTAGAAAGCAAAATGTTTAGTAAACATAGAGCAGCAAAGCCTTACTAAAATCAGCTGGCACTGTGTAAGGACTCTGTAAGTCCTATGCTATTACCAGAATTCATACTTTCTTAGCCTCATTTCTATGCCAAAACTAGGTGTACTAGCTGGTCAAATAGGGCTTTACTTGCACAAACAAGCATAGAGTGTTTGATCTGCTCATGTACCATGTTAGTGAAAAGACAGCAGTCTCTCTTCTTGACCTGAGCAAGAGTTTCACTCCCAGGACAAGAGAAGAAACAGTGCCAATATCTTGTGTGTAAATGAGCAGGCACTGTTAATTCAAAAGAAACTGCAATTAAAAATCCAACCACCCAACCAAACAAAAATTAGATTTTGTGAAAGAAAACCAGCCATTTCAATTTCACCAGAAGGATCATGACTATTTCATTTTGAGATCAACACTTAAAATATTTACTTGACAATACATCAACATTTGTAATGCTGTAAAGAAGTTCTATGAATGGGCAAATAGTATGTAGACATTTATAAAACAGTTCGTCAACTTTGCCTCCGAGGTGCGTTTTAATGAAAATGTGAAATTTCCCAAAAAAGTGTTTAAACGCAAGATTTCCAGTGCAGTCAATAAGAAATTTAGCTCAGCAAAAATAGTACATTGTTAATTAAAATGAGCTGTAACTACTGAGTCTCTAGCAGGAGTACATAAAATCTATTTAGTAAAATTAACAATATTCTATTGCAATATGTTAAAAATGTTTGTGGAAGCTAAGGCATCTGGAGCCTCTTATTTTACATGAGCTGTATGCTAGGGAAGGATTAGTTTGGCTGCTGGTGTCAATGGAGTTATCAGAAATGCAAGCATTTATCTAAGTAATTGCATAGGAGAAAACATTAAGAACTTGGCACATGTTAAATGATTTCTAATTAAAATGTTATTTAATAAACAGGACCATTTTATTACTCATGGACTAAAAAAAAATTAATAAGTGACTGCTAAACAAGTAATTATAAGGGCAATAAAGCTCTCCATTCTGATTAGGTAAAATATTCATTTCATGACCATCCAGTGATCCATTTTCTACCACAGCTGTCAAAAGAGGCAGTCTGCAACCATTTAGAGATGTACTGTTGTTATTCTGCTTATGTAACACTTCCATTACATTTTGTAACCATAATAATGCTCTCAAACTAGTTCTTAGGGTAATTATAGATTAGGTTGCTTATATATTAGCTGCTCTTGAGTCTTCCTCAGCTCCCAGGTAAACTGATGCAATTTTGCTACTAGGGCTGTGAGGCATAGGGTAAATGTGAGGCATTTATAGCTTTCTGCCCCCCATCAGCATCACTCAAGGCAGTCATCACTCCAAGTCGGGTTGTGGTAAAAGTGGTTTCCACCTGCTCTCTGACTCCAGTCATTAAACGTAGGAGAAGCTGATCACCACCCTTCTCTCACTGCTGGCTGATGCAACTTGTCATTCACTCCTACAATATGTTCCAACAGTTCAGGAGGTGAAAGAATGGGGAGGGAGAATAATAAAGAGAAGAGGTTTAATGCCTGGTTAACTAGCAGATTTTAAACCAAAGAAGGGATCTGGAAGCTGGTAGGTTAGCTTCCTGTTTAAGATCCTCTTCCCCTCCAATTTTCCCTGTTCAGGGCAAAATTCCTGTAACTACCTGCACAGTTTTCCTTTCCAGCTCTTTCAGACACAGGAGGCCTGCATAGGAGACGATTTGGTCCCATCTTGATGGTCCCATCTCAACTTGAACTTTTTCAGTCACAGAGAAGACTAATTTCACTCACAGAAATAAGTCCTTCCCCAGCAATTTTTAAAACAGTCTGCGAGCCATCTGTCTCATCTACCTGCATTAGCAGAAACAAGTCAAGCCATGAAAATATGTTTCAAAAGTGAGATGGCCCACAGAAAGGTGCTATAAATTATTCTTTATGGCATTTTTTTGTCTTTTTCCTACAATTAAATTCTGCCTTTAGATATGACACAGGTGAGCAACATCTCTTCACCACCATGGACACCCAGCCATGGTACTGCACTTCTGAAGAGGAATAGTCACTGTTTTTCCTCAAGACAGTGTCACAGGAAGAAGATATGTTGTAAAGCACATAATTACCATAGGTAATTAGGTAACTTGGAGATAATAAGTAATTTTCTCACTGTCAGAAGATGTGGTTAACTTGAAAAAAAAGTTGCAGGATTAGTCCCCTTGCACTTGAAGGAATAATATCAGGGCTATGTTTGGATCCAGACAGCCAATGTTTATGCTTTTTCCACAGTTAGACTTTATGGTCCAGGAGCCCCTGGAAGACCCCCACCAGCACCAGTGTTCAGCTGGCTGCACATCAGGAGCATCACCACATGGTGGAAGATGGTACAGTGGTTCTCACTACTCCTTTGTGATAAACAGCAAAGGGAATAATTGCTTTTCATAAGGCAGAAGCCCAGCTGGCACTGTCCACTGATATTCACATCTTTGCATGGCATCAGCCAAGAGATAAAGGCTGAATATTATCTCACTTTGCAAAAACCCTTTTTTAAAAATCACTCACAAGGCTTCATTTCAGCTGAGAAGCATGAGACCCGTGAGTGATCTATACTTCTGGAGAAAGTCAGGAAAACAGTCAGTGTAAGATAGGATTCTCAGGAAATCACTGTAGAATTTTAATTTTAAAATAAGACTTTTAAAAGAACAGCTGTACAAACAAACTTTAAATTGTGGAAATAAGTCTTCATTTTTTACCAATCAGGATTTGTACAAACAAGGGGAAAAAAAGATTTGAAAACAGGTAGGATTTTAAGCCTTGAAATGATAAGCCATCTATTTTTATTTGATACAGAAATGATAGTGTTTATAGGTCTGGTTCAGAACTTGGGTGCCATGTAAGGAAAGTATGTTTTTCAGAACTACCTTACAGAAAATTATTAGTCCTGCTACCACACTTAAAAGGGAGATTGCAATTGTTATGATCTTTGTTGTGAGGTACAAAACAGGGAAGAAATTCTTAACTATAAAATGCAGGAGATGAATTCTCAGAATTGGTAACCTCTTAAGTAATGTCCCAATTCCCACTATTAGATAGCATTTAGGAACTGAGTCTAAGATTATATTTATATGAACATTTTCTGTGTTTTTAGGGCCTTACCTGTGTTCCCCCACTGTGTGCAGTTTTACCATTCCGAAAAGGTATCCTGAAGATAATCAGCATAAGAAAGGAACAAGGGAACTCAATAGCAATATGGAAGAAATATGCTAACTAGCTTTTAAAAGTTACTTTAAATTGTGCATGCTTTTTAAAAGCACTATTCCTTAGCAGCAATTTAGAAAGGGACAACCTAAAAAGGAATTACTGAAATGCTTTAGTTACTCTGGAATGAATTTCAGCAGTAAAGTACATTGTATCCTGTGGGATGCAGTAGAAAAACAAAGGTACCTGGATTCTTTCTATTTCTGGTCTTCTTGTTTTTTTGTTTTGTCTTGGATTTGTTGTTTGGTTTCTTGGTTATGTTTTTGGTGTTGTTTTTTTGTTTTGTTTTGTTTGTTGGGTTTTGTTTGTTTGTTTGTTTTGTATTTTAAGGAAAAACACGCCTAGTGAAAAATACAGTCCCAAGCACTATCTGGAACAGAATGAGTACATGAGCACAGGTGTTCCATTTCTCACTCTGATGAGAGAACAGGACACAATTAGTATTCTCCCCTTTATAAGAGGATTGTTTGTTCCTATTTTTTTCTCCATTACAAATCTGGAAGACTAACTCACCTTCTTTAAGAATTTTTAGTTTAAGGACTTCTAATTATTGTTTAGAACATACTGTATTTTGCCAGGTAAAACTATAATGAGAAATTTAGATCTTATTTCCAGGAGCATCTTGGAAACTAAAGCAATTATTTCTCTAAATAGATTTCAGTTCTCAATTGCAAATCAGCAGCAGCTGCTCACTGTTCAATACAATAGATGCTCTAACCAAAGATCCATGCCTACACAGTTCAAAAGGGACAAGAGGAGTTCTTTTATTGAGGTCTCCCACATTCCTATCATTGCACTCTGCTGATGTATTTTATGAGGAAAAGCATAGGAAGCTAAAGCCCTCCTCCTCCACCCCTTACTGCCATAGTGTTTCCTCCCTTCTGAAGCACTAGATGTTCCAAATGAGACAGAGGACTCTGATGAACAGGAATTTCTTGTTCTTCAGTCTATTCTTAGACCAGATCATCTCAAACTCATGCCCACTTGATGCTTTAGGAACCAACGGAGGACTCACAGGTGAAAGCCACCCCGATGCATGGGCTGGATGGGCTTTTAGAGGTCCATTTCTATTACCCTTACTACCATTAGACATTAATCTTCCTCAGCTATGGCCTGTGCCTTGAAACTGCAGATTTAATGTGCAGCAAGGTTACACAAGGAATCTGACAAAGCCTAAAACTGTAATGTGGAAGAATTGTTTCTTTACCATGTCTGTCCATGGCATTGTTCAACACAAAACAAAGAAACCCCTGCCTTTTAAGGGGAGGTTTGCCAGTTTAGCTGATACTTAATGTGATACTATACAGTGAAATCATATATGGAATATAGCAATTTTTTCCCCTGAGGATTCTGCCTGGAAAATATTCAAAATATTAAGTGATTGTCCACATTCATAAGCAAGTGTTTTTCACATTTAATCACTTCCATTAATAAAAAACTTAAGTCAGAAGGTATGTATTATATATGCAAAACAAAAGCATGGATTTACCCAAGTATGTGTATACTACAGTTTATCCTTGAAAGTAAGAGTAAGAATTTGAGAGATTGACTAGAATACACTGTGTATTAAACCATATTTAAATTCCACCTACTAGCAATTCAGGAACCATTGATATACTCTTTACAATACAGATAAAATATGTTTCCCCTTGCTGTGGGTACATCAGCTTCTTCCACTGTGTAGTAAGACCGGATAGCCACATAGTAATTCTTTAAAACTTTTTTACAGGTAGTATAGTCTTCAGCAGCTCATTCAGGGCCTACTGGCAGTTAATTAAATAACCACCATAGCAGTTTTATGGTGAATGATGCCAGCAATAGTGCCTGTAAATCAGGAAATCCTGGTATCTGTGTTTGACCACTACAGTGACCACTATCTGAACTAGACATTTGAAAAATACAAGGGTTTTTTTTATTTTATTTAACCTGAAAAATGAAGTAAGAAATGCAGAGCAGATACTTATGTTGGATATTTAGGGATGCTATCATTCACAGAGATTCCCACTCAGCGTTGCTGGAGACATGAGAAAGACCTCTATTTAAAATAAGAAGTCACACAAGAAACCAGCCTTACTCTAGAGAAATTCCAGGTAACAAGACAATCTTTATTTACCAAGAAGTTGCAAAACAAACCCTAATAGTTACTAGTTCAGTCCAGACAAAAAAAGGAAAAGCTCTGATTGAAGGACAGAGCATCGGAAGGACAGAGCATGATAATCCAAATCCTGTCTATACATTGTGGAAAAAATAAAAATTAAAAAAAAAAATTAAAAAAAAAAAAAATGAACCAACCAACTAACCAGCCAAACAAAAAACTAACCAAACAAAAACATAAATAAAAATGCCTAGCGATAAGGGAGGAGTGGAAGTGACAAAGGAAATCTAACAACTTCATGGCCTGCACTGGAGTTCCTGCAAAATGAACTGTTAAACCGCACAAGAAAATGTGACTCTTAACTCAAAAATATTTTATCAGTTAGAAAATATTGATGTTAACTATGGACTTGCACTGCTGACCCAAGCCCACCAAGTTATTGAAAAAAAGTCACCGATTGTTAGTGATGACAAGATATTGTATCAGTTCTGTTACATCAAAGATGACAAGCTGAGATGAGAGGATGAGAAACTGCAAAGCATTTGCTTTGTGACACCATGAAAAAAAGACAGGGAAGGCATGGATCCAGGTAATAGTTTCAGTGGCGCTGCCTTTGACCTCAGCAATGATGATTCGTTGGGTCATTACCTATGAGAAAGTGTCATAAAGAAGTCTTTGTAGTGTGGATCCACACAGCTACAACCCATAGATTTGAAAAAAAAATGCAGGGGTAAGCTCATATCAAGCCAAGCCAGCAGTGATGACAGACACTCTGTACAGGGAATGTTTTCCCAGTGAAGAAACAGACACCTGTGGAAAAGGAGACCAGGTGTATTAACTTGCAACAACATATCTCTGTCCTCAGATGAGGGCCCAGAACCAAGAGTGAAACCAAAGACCAGGTGGAAGAGGAGAGTCAGAACAGTTCAGAGTTGGTTGTTTCCAAGATCCATGTCTGCTGAATGGAGGGAGCTACATGCTGCCCGGCAGCAGACCTGTGGCTGGGAGGTAATTAGGTCTCCAGGGTGAAGAAGAATCCACCTCATCAGGTTTAAGAGCAGATGTCAGCTTGGCTCTATACTTACACATGGAAATACACCTGACATGAGGTAGGGAACACGTCTTTTTGTCACACATAAAGAATCTGTCTGAACTGCCCACACTGTGAGACAGTCACAGATTGTAGAAGACCTCACAGCTTGCCTAAATCTGATGTTTAAAACCCACCCTGGGAAGAAGTTGTAACAGGGTCCTTTCCTCATAATACCTGGAAAAACACAGGCTGTCCCACACCACCGGGAACACTTAAAAGAGGGTAACAGCCAAGGGTGGTAGCTCGGTCCACTGGTAGCTCAGGACTACACAAATGGATGTGTAGTCATAAAATTTGTAGCAGACCACATCTACTGTTCTTCAGCATGTAATGCAGTGATGGGAAACAGGAGGTGTATTCTGTGGGTTGGGGGGCAATACTTTGAAAATTAACTGATGTCAAGACATGTAAAAAGAAGATGAGAATGCAAAATTGTCCATGATTGCCAATAGGCATGCAAGATATTTTCTGCAAAGTGCTTGGGTAACAGGAAAAGAGAGGACATTACGCTATCATCAGGAAATGGGAGATAATGAAATAGATGCCAAATAAAGAATGCAAGTTGCAGCCTAATAAAATAGTTCCTCTTTTCCACTCTAATTTTCCTTTTTTCTTTTCTAATTTCAAAACACATTTTTTTGTCGAACACGCCAATTCTTTTTTCATTCATTTAGTTTGAAAAAAAAAAGTCATGTAATAAACATACTCGTCACATGCACTCATCTGAAATGTGAATGACAGGCAAATTTTTCCTGTTTTACATCCTGAAGCTGCTTGAGCTTCTTTGACTTGAAAGTGAGTACTATCCTACCCAGCAGAGCCTGGTTCATATATAAGCTCCCAAACGTTCATTGAATTCTAAGAGAGACCAACAAAGAAAGGTTTTTTATCTAAGAGAACCTATGTCCAGTTTCCCACTTACCTTTTGTTCTGTGAGCACAAACATTCTCCCATTGTAAAATTCAGATGATGCACATTCCATCCTCACAGGAGGAAACACATCTAGCCAAGAAAAATAATTTATTTTTATCATCCCTGGAGGTATTTAAAAGGCGTTTGTACCTGGTCCTTAGAGACACGGTTTAGTAGTTAGCTTATGGTGTTTGTCAAACATGATGATCTTCGAGGCCTCTTCCAACCTAAAACATTCTGTGATTCTGTGATTCTGTGATTCTGTGATTTATTTTTGAAAAGAACATGCTAAGTTAAGTAGAAGTTGCTTTAATTCTTGTTCAGTGGTCATGGTTAGCCACCAACCTTAACTCATCATCTAAAGGGAGAATATATTACACTTTCCATTCAAAGCTGTATTAGCTTTCCCCTGTAATTTCACTGTTTAATATGTCTTTAATTTAAACTTCCTATTTAAAAAAAATATTAACTTATTTCCCCCCAGATTAGATGTACCATTTATCTCTGAGCATCCAAGGCAGAGAGATGCTCAGAGCAGGGACTCCTTCTTTGCACCTGTTTGTGAAGTGCTCAGCCCTTCAAGCTAGGAGATCTTTAGCTCAAGTAAGAGTCTATTGTTGGCACAGGTAGCAACTTTCAAGTAAAAAAAACATTATTATAAAAAAAACAACAACAAACCACAAACCAACAACCAACCAAACAAAACTGTTAAAAAATAGTCACTGACTTAAATCTCATGTCTTTTTCCAGATTCCAACTTGAGGGAAGGAAACTTCTCAGAGTTGAGGAATATGGTCCGGTCAACTATCTAGATTATAACAATAGAGGCTATGAAAAATGACAGATTGATCCAGCTATGACAAAGCTTTCAGCCATGAGAACTTTCCTATCAAATATGGCTACTGCAATATATGACTCTTTCTATGTCATTCCTGCACAACCCGTATGGAGAGTGTCCCAGCACATGCTCTGCCAGCTCACACAGGGGAGCTGCAAGCACATTCACAATATTCTCCAAGCAGCGTCTTGTTGCAGAATGCTGTAGAATGCCCTAGAATTGGGGTGTGCACAATTCCATGTCTGTGTACAGAACTCCTTATCTAAGGCCAATTATATGGGACCTTACTACCGTCCCTGCACATCTGGGATTTGTTCTCTATAGGTAAACACACCGGGTGTCCAGTAATAAGTTATGTTGGTGTGTGGTGGCTGGGGTGTGGTCACACAAAGCACTTTATAAGTATTGTAACTGCGCAATAAAGTTTGAAGCTTGATTATCAATCACATTGATTGTTCGAGACTTCCCTCGTCGCTCAAAACAGTGTCCTTCAGTCCCACCTTTCCCCTGCAGTTTCACTCATACAGCTTAGGTTTCTCATTTAAAGCAAACGCCCCACTCCACCTCCACACAAGTACTACTGGTTTTTATTTTTGCACCAACTCTTTGCCTTGCACTCCCACTGACAGGTTTGATGGGTATGATGGCTGAAGCTGACCCATCTCTCCCCAGCTTCAGGACGTACCAGTTCGCTCCCACGTGGCTCATTTCCTCCCCATCTTGGTTTCAGCACCTCCCACCAAATTCACCGTGAGAAAATGAAGTCTTGACTATATATACTGAGGTGCTCAAACATTTCTGACGTCATCTGGGTGGGCAGCAGGTGGGAGAAGAGAACATTGAGCATTGCACCCTGCTGGGAAGGGAGCACATTCAGACTTACCTCAGAAAAAGTTGCTCTTCTGAAACATCAACAGTTTTGATGTAAACACTTCAGAGTGTTTACCTCATCTACTGAGTGACTCAAACTTGAACCATTATGCATCTCTAAATGGTCTTTTTAATTATTAATATGTTTTATTGTCTCCAAAGGGGAAATGTAGTTAAAATCATGCCTTGTTTTAAATTTGAAGTTGGCCTTTCGAGCATGTCTTAAACATCATTTACTAAATGTATCATAACTCACAGTATCACTCAACTACAAACCTTACTGGGAATACTGTTTATCTCCCAAGTAACTAGTAAAAAAACCCAAACTGAGCAAATGAAAAACCTCGCCAAAAATCAAAGGCTTTTTAATAACAAATTTCAAAATTGGAATTTTTCATATGTTGTGGTTTTCCTTTTTCTTTCATCCATTCTGTACCATCTACTCACTGCTCCAAATATTGACCAAAAATAGACATTTCAAACATAAATATTTTCTTTCAGAAACAGAAATCCATATTTTTTTCATTTTTTAACCACTTTGTCTGCTTTTTTTTTTTTTTAAAATATTTTTTTAAATCCTTTGCCTGCACTACAGTCTCTGCTGGCAGAACCCTTATGCTAGCACTACTGAATTACCTTCCTTAAACATCACATAGACTACCAGGAAAAGGATTGTGGTGTTTATTTGCAGCACCCTGGCATATACATGTGTCAGTATGCTTCTCACACGAAACTAATGCAGCAGCATGAGCAAAATTTGGTGGTGACTGCTCTTTCAGCTACTTCTATTGAAAGAGAGTTCTGCACTAACTTCACTGAGTTTTTCCTCCTCTCTGCATGACTCATGGACCACCAACATGAGCACTTCATAAATAGAGATTTACGTGAAGTGACACTGAGGAATAAGGAGCCCTAGCCTGGATTTTGAGAGTACTCAGCTACTGGTCCTTTGTAGACTGAGACTACACCCTTGTCTCTAAACACAACTCTCTTTCTTGATGCAGAAAGCAAAAGCCTCTCCTATGACCTGCAGACCAGAGTAATTCAGACACAACTTTCTTTGAAGTGTAGACACAGTAAACACATGAACACATTGGCAGTACCACCTCACTGAGCTGTGTCAGAAGGATGAGGCCATACACAGATTGTGAAGTCTCATTCTTTAAAATCTAACCCTTTAGCTGTTGACTGCTATAGTGTTCTGGCTTCTCTAGGAACAAATGGAAGCCAGAAAATCGCAAAAATAGATTACCAAATGGTCAAATAGTTTGTCAAATAGGTGGTCAAAAATAGATTACCAAAAAATTATATTAAAAAGCCCAACCAAAAATCATGATCAGCTACCCTGTTATAAACTGATTTTATCAGGGTTGAGTCACATCAACTATAAACTAATCTCCAGGAAACAAAACCCCCCACTACTCTTGCTGTGGAAACTCTTTTTGAGCAACACCTCATTTTTGCCTGTGTAAGTATCACACAGAGGCCATGTGAAACATTAGAGAAAGCAAAACTCAACAGTGAGGCACAAGCCAAAACAGCTTAATAGGGTGAGGTACATTCTGAATTACTACCACTTCAAGTCTGCAAATGGATATTCCTCCAAAAAGATAAAATTTGTTTGTCCATCCAGCTACATCTTTGGTACTGCTTGTGTGGCACAGAGGGAGCCATTGAGTGCTTGCAGTTTCTCCCCAGAGATTCCCCTCTCTGCAGGGATTGTCCACAGCTGGGAAGTTGGTAGCAGCTTCTCCTGCTCCTACAGCAGCTTTACAGCCCCCTGAGCTGGACTGATTGTTACATGGTGGCACGATGCTGGGGATGTGGGGAGGAAGCATCTTCATGAGGAAGCAGAGACAGAAGCTTTTCAAAGGAAGAGAGAATGAAAAGGCCAGATAGCAGATCACTAGAGGAGAAAATACTACGTGTTTTTAGATCCATGTATCATAAAAACAACATGCAGAAGCCACACAGATGTAATTATTGCCAAGACACCGATGAAAAAAAAAAAGTATCAGGCTGTAGCCACTGCTCAGAACAGTCCCTGACAACTAACAAAATTAAAAGCATCATAAGAACCACAACTAATTCACATCTTTGAAGAGACAATGTTGAAATATTACACAGTGGTCAAAGAAGAAGAAGAAAAAAAAAAGGTAAGTTTGCCATAGGAAGAGAAGACCAAAGACATGATGGAATAAGCCTCATCATAGACATATACCTAAGGAGCTAGATATAGGTCAGATTTGAAAATTAGCGCTTTGAAAGTTTTCTCAAAATAAATAATGAAAAGAGGATTGATGCATCTCCAAATCAACCTTAGCTCCTTCCCCCGCCCAACAAAATAGATTTTTTTACAAAGTCACTATCCCGTAGATTTAATACTAGATTAATATTTCTGGGATTTCCCTGAGCACATGGAGGAGGGCTATGACTCTTCACTGTCTTGTCTTTTAATAGACTCCATAAAAACCAAATGCAGAAGAGATCACATGCACCACTACATGAGTATTACCAAATATCTGAGTGTGAAATACTTCCAGTGGAGAATGTCCTCTGTTCACATATTTCTTATAGTGGATTAGGTGATTATGTACCATATCACATGAATTTTTAATGACATGAAATTATATAACTACAATTATATATCATATAAATATTCATGGAAAAATATACATTTTCTTAATTTAGATGAAAATCCTTCTCTGATTAATTTTCTGTCCAAGTTGCTTCCAAATACAATGGAGATATATTTTTTTTAATGCAATATTTCGTTGTATTTCTCATTTTTAGCTATCACAAGTCTTCAGGAATGTGCAATACAGGCAAATTTTAAGTGTTGAGTTCCAAAGTCAGACTTCGAGGGGCACATGGAAAGAAAAGTCAATACAAAAAGCAAAGCTGCCTTTAGTGTTAAGCCTCACAGGATGTGTGAATTTGGGCAAGTGTAATCTTTTTGCTTTAGTTTCCCTAAAACTAATGTTTGGGTATGTCAATGAAAAGCACTGTAAATAGACCAAGGAGCTATTATCACTGTATACTAATTAACACTTTAGGGAACCATAAGCAAAAAACATAGTAAGTGCCCTAGCTTGTCATCTCTCAATTGGCTGGGCTTGAGGCACTTTGGCAGGGCAGCATAGAAAAGCTTTGGGACAGATTCACAGGAGGTACTTGGGCACAGGAATCCATCATGTGTGCACAACTGGTATCCATCCCACTCAACAGGTACTTCTGTTTCTTCCAGGCAAATGTTTGATCTCCAGGCACACCATAATACAACGGATAGAGTAATGATTCCTTAGAGGAGCTAAGCACTTCACTCCTGCCAAACCATTCTGGGATCTATATTACTTTTAGGTCACTGCCTCTTAGTTCAATTAATTCTATACAAAAGACAAATGGCAGTAGTAGGATCATTTTGCACATATTAAATAAATTGCTCGGGTAGAATATAGACAAATGCAGGTTTGGGCCCTACTCTGAGAGATGCAGAGCAAACACTTTGACTCCACTGCCCAGGCCTGCTGAGGAGACAGTTTCCCTGGGCATGAGGCACATAAGTTGGTCTAGATGAAGAATGAGAGCGAGATTTGCAAATTGGTCATTGCTCATGGTTTCCAGCCTTCCCTGCCTCAGTTTAATTTACAAGAAAGAGAAGAGGGTTCTATGTAAGTATTTAATTCTTGGAGAAGGAGCATGGTCTCTTTCACCGTCTATTCCCATCTTGAGACATTTGAGAAGGTTACATAAACACTAGTTTAACCTGTGTCTTTCCTTTCAGATTCCCAAAGTGTTTCACCTATCTATAAAAGTAACTTCTTCTCTCTCCAAAGCATTTTTAGACTTAGTTAGGGCCACATTCTTAGGGCTGCAAACTGAATCACAGATGTCTGACACAAAGTCAGTTTCATGGTAAATGCCCTTATCAGCTCCACAGATACAGAAATGCATAGCCAGTATCTCTCTACTGTGCACCCCTGGCATCCATTCTACTAAATCAGTTGGCATGTTATTTTTGATGGAAAAGTATTAGCTTCACATTAAAAACCTTTAAAAATACATTGTTATGGACATATACTGGATTCAGTAGATCTCTGGAGGACAGACATTATCTCTTGGCTGCTGTGAAGAAGGAAAACAAACAAAGTAAACTGACAGCTTACTTTAAAATATACGAAGCAACAGAATGAGTAAGTTTGAGATTCTTGCTGCCTTCTCCCTTTGTCTCTAATGGCTCCTCAGAGCAACATTCAAAGTTTGAACTATCCCCTTCAAGTTAAAGTGCTCTTCATCATACTGTAAGAGACCAAGAATCTATAACTGGAGAAGAAGTACCTCTTCTGTTATCAGTGGTCAGATTTGTTACTGAAAGTTATCTGTAATGCCTAACATGGGCCAGTCAGCTTTGGAGAGTACAGAATCATATGCATTCCCCAAAGCCCTTCCTTGCTCATGATCTCTACTGGCAGTGATGTCTAATTTTCCAGAGAAAAAGACTGACACTTCTGATTGTTTTGCTAGAGACAGCCAATTAGTAAATGAGTCAGCATCTTCTTGTAAAACAGGAGTAACTCCAGTGTGCTAAATCACAGTTTCAAAGGCATTCTAAGGTTGTCTTATCTTCATCTTTACTGTTTGCTTCAGCAAGGAGGCTCCTATTCTGAGCCTGAAACAAAAGTTGTGGTCTCATACCTTATTCTGAGATCAGCATTTAACTATTCCAATACATTGCATCTCTACCTTCACATGACAGTCTTGATTCACTTTCCTAAGTATGGTTAAAATCTTCCTGAGGAAAATGTTCAGCCCACCCAAACTGCTAACACCATGCATGCTGTCACAGGTTTGTCTAAATTGTGTGGGCAGGGAAAGGTCATGTTAAAAAAAAAAAAAAAAGCTGAAAAAGAAACAGAATGTTTAGTTTAGATTAAAAAAAAAAAAAAGAAAAAAAAAAAAGAAAAAAAAAAAAGAAGTTCTTTGATAATGAAGCATTGTTTACTCTGGAATTAAATACCCCATTCTTCTGACGCCCTGCTGCTAAAAACCCCAGCCCTCATATGCTACCTTAGCTGTCCTGTGTGCCTCCCTGTCTCTGTCCCATGTCCCCTCCCCATGCTCTCTTCCTACATCCCTGGCACACTGGAGAAGGAGGTGGTGGCCTCAGTGGATGCATCTGGGTGACAGACATGTTGGGAACCTGGCGATATGCACATGCTGGCTTGTCACCTGCCCTCTGCCATTAGGCTAGACAAGGGACAATTTCCTTGTGCTTTCTCTTTTTAGGCTTTTCTCTCCATGCAGAAATGAATTGTCTAGAAAGGCTGGTAGGAACTTAATATACCTGTGATCCCTCCATCAGGTCAATTTTAGCTGAAAGTTGCCAACCTGTTTGCCTGCTGCCCAACATTGTATAACAGCACAGCCCCATAAACATCTTGTCCTTAAGAAGGAGGAAAAAAAAAAATCAACTATAAACACTCTGCAAATGAGAAACATGGTAAACTTAGGTACTGCAAAAATGAGATTAAAGTTCAGCAAGTGTGTTAATCTTGCATTGGCCAAACCTGCATTTTGAAGTATTTCTTCATTTCTTTGATTTTCCTGACAAGATAGGAGCAGTACAGCTCCAGAAGAACCAAGAGTAATATGTGCATGGGTATTTTTTTCCTCCCTCTCCACAAACTGCCCTGTTCCAAATGAAAACAAATAATTTTTTTTTTTACTCCATGGTGGGCCTTCATTATATCACAGCTTGTGCTTTCTGAGCCAAACCCTTTGTGTTGAAACCACTGGCAGGACTGACTTTGCTGGGAGCAAGGGGTTCCTACACCCACCTTGCCAAGTGAGTTCAGAGTTGGGGCTGTGAAGTCATTCTGAACACAAGGGCTCATTTCCAAACTCATGAAATCAATCCCATGCACTTTTCCCACCAACATCATATGTGGAAAGAACAAACATGTATTTCCCTGTAGAGACAGAAGTATGCAATCACCCTATTTACTTTTAAAGTATAATAAAGTTTGCATTTTAGCATTCATTCCATAGTCCAGTGCTTTGGTATTATTAATTTTGTTGCTTATCTTTTACTCAAGGATTACTTTGGTAAAATCTTTCCTTCATATCCTCAAAGGAAACCAGAAAAAATGATTGCCACATACCATATTTCCCATTGGGAAACAGCATTCTCAGTCACCTGAATACTTGGTGTGCTACAAATAGTATTTATAGTACATTTATAGTACATTTATATATTAGTATTTATAGTACTTTTTATGAGACCGAAAGTTGTCAGTTAAACCACTAGAAACTAATAAATGGGCCTAGAGTCATTTGAGTTGTCAACAGGATATAAGATGATGTAAGGGAGGCTTCTTTTGCAGTAATAAATGTAGTGTCAATAGTCATGTTTGACTTTGTAGAAATGTATTGAGTAAGGAATATAGTAATTTCCTCCACTGCTACAGTAATGATCATCAGATCACTAAGACATTCATTATATAGGCATGCCTAATTCTTTAATATCATCATGCTCAGTAACCTCTATTTTAGGGTAAGCATTCTCACATGTAGTAGTTTTGCTGAGTGAGAGAACTAACAATAGGAAAATCACACTATTGAAATTTGTCTCTGTGCTGCAAAGGATGGATGTTAAAACACCTGGAAGAGGAAAATAACATTTCATTTCATAAAAAGAAAAAAACTTAGAATAAAATCCCATTTTTATTATGCATTAAAGCAAATGAATGTGTTATCTGAAGCATTGTGAAATGGGATAGGCAGATAGATTGATATAGGTCCAAGAACAGCAAAACCTTTAGATAAAAGGAAACAAATTCTCAATTAATAAGGTTCCATTCTTTGCCTTTCCCCCCAAGTCATGTACTGTAAGAGTAACTGTTAAAACATCTGTTTTGCAGAGGTAGGTCAGCATCAGAGGCAGAGGTTCTTATCACTCTTCTATCACTAAGAAATTCTGTATGAAATGTTAGTCTAAGGACTAGTGTAACCAAGGAAAAAAGCTTCACCAAGGGGTTTGAATCTGCTAGATTCAAATCAAGCACTCTGATTGCCAAGTTAAGAATCTATTTTTGTTTGGTTCTGCTTCTGGTTATCATTAATTCTTGTCTTCATGACAAAGAAAAATCAATCGCGATTACAGACCAGTAGAACAAAATGTTGTTTAATCAGTTTCTCTAAGTGGAAAAATCTCAGATTTTCACTGACAGAATTGCCTGACACTCTTACATGTTAAAGTTTTGAAATTTTAACACAAACATTTAAGTGTACCTGGAATTTTGACATAAAGAACAGAGGGGACCCTGAAAATCTAAGTGACTACCCACTCAGAGAACATGTGCTTTTAAACAAAGGTAGAAATTTCCCTGAAAAGAGAGGCCAGGGAACTTGCCTGTTCATACTCTTGCTAAGAAGAAATCAGTGACACATTCTTTTCAGTTTGGAATAGGAAGTGGATGTAAAAAATACAGTGGGAAAGATTTTTCTAAAAATATATTAGGTTGTTTGAAATTAGGAAATAGTGAGACTCTCAGTAGGTAGCAGGACTTCGAAAAAAATTCTACTAATAAAATTCAGATAGGGTTCTGATAAAAGTCACAGTGAGACTTTTTCTCCTGTTCAATATATAGAGAGAAAACACTACATGGGTAACTGTGAGCTCTGAGCTTTTGTGAAGATGATCTTACGAAGACTGGCAGCTTGAGGAAATTTGTATTTAAAATCCAGGGAGAACCAGTTCATCATCAAGAACTTCTATTCCTATGGTTTACCAAGATCAAACACAGTGAGAAAGAAGAAATGGGAATCTCAGATGTAAAACAAAAATTGTACAAGCTTTTCAACACTGAGTTTGTGATATAAAAATAAACCATAGATAATACACTTCATTCTAATACAGCAATATGCTTCCAGCACACCTGAGACTATGCAGTGCAGGTTCTGGCCTTTGGTTGGATCATGCCAGAGTGGGGCTGGGAAAAACAACTGACATTAAGCCAGATGTGCTGGTATGAGGGGGCTTGTCAGACACTCTAACTACTTTGAGAGTATGTTTGAATTTGCAGATGGAGATACAGCCCTCCAACGTGGGCTAACCTAACCAAGGCATAACAGCAGCACAGCCTCCACTGCAGGTGTGCTCTGGCTGCCCCTGGGACTCCAGGCAGATCTATAGAGCCCACATCGATTGACATTTTGCTGATTTGGTTACAACTGGTACTTGAGCTTGACTGAATCAAGGCAGGGCTAGAGCTGTGAACACACACAGCAGGTCCCGGGTGCAGTGCAGAGTACATGTAGCTTGCTCCGGGCTTGACTAATTCTGCTACTAGGAAGAAAACTTTATGCGGAACTTCTCTGGCCATGGCCCCTCTTTTGCTGTGCAGACAGCACAACAGACTGAATGACTTTTCTAGCTCCTCTCCAACATAGGATTCCTCTTATATGGACTGCTGAATTGCGGGATTTTTCTGGCACTCTGGTGTGGACAGATGCAAACCAGCTCAATCCCACATGATCCACTCCTGTGTCCCATATACAGGCAAGGTGCTTATGAAAACAGTTTCATAGGATGCCCTGCCAGTTTAGGTCAGGAGTGAAGCTGGCTGGCCCTGGGCATTTGTGCTTTACATAAATATGTCCATTTTTCATATTACAATGAACATAAATGAGCTAATGTGAAATATCTTTTTTTTTTCTTGTTCTTTTATATTTCTTTGATTCTCTTTGCTCTAGAATGAAACACAGATGCCCCTATGCCAGTCATCTTGAAACCAGAAATATTCATTCCTAGATACAACTGACTGATACTTAAAGCTGCATGATACTCCTCATGGTGTACCTAACTGTAATGAGTCACTGTCTGGGACATTTATCCTACATCTGTATCCTTTTTTTTTTTTTTTTTAAAGCCCCCAGAAAAGAATCAGGATGCATCTAAAAATATCTTTCACCAGGAAGTACTCCTGTGCATAGATAGAAAATTAAGACATACAGACTAAAGGCTGGATTTACAAAGGTACTGACACATTAACCTTGCAGAAATCTAGCAGAACTTACTGGTTTGCCTTTGCCACTCAAAATCCCTACACAAAATATGCAGAGAAGTCATATGCTCAAGCATGGAACCCCACAAGAATCGGTAGCTGTCCAGAGCATCCAAAAATTGCCAAGGAGGGGAGTGTAGCTACAGCCCCAGCTAGGAGAGCATGAGGCATTATTTCTATAAAGAGAAACCTTTCCTCCTACCCTGAGAACACACCACCTAGCTGTGAATTAGACATCTAAGCCATGCATCTTTGCAGAAGGTGAGCAGCCTTAATTGCAACCAGCTGCTTAAAGGACTCTTTCCAAAAGTGGTGGTTTTATCTGTGAGGACTTGAGTTTGCTTCTCTGGTGGAAGTCCCTTGTTGCTCAGATTATTCGTCAATCTGTATCTAGGGATGTCTTAAGCCCATGTTCCATTTTCAATCGACTAAGGAAATATTTGAGGGTCAAAAAATTTCTCCCCAGTTTGAAGCCTCAGTCTCCAAGCTGTGGAGAAATCTCACTGGTTACTAAATATAAACTGATTGAATATTTATTTACTAGTTCCTTTCTTACTGAGTTCTAAACTACCCACTTGAGTTCATACAAGAAACCTTTCTATGTGCTTTCACCTATCTGCAAACTGAAGACTATGATGATTCATTTTAATTTCTTAACTTGCATGAAATTTCTTTGAAAACACAATATCTAAGAAAATAGATCATTGGAATATCAACTTATAGGAAGAGGAAGAAAGTGAACGTAAGTATGAGTGAATTCCCATATAAAAAGGAAGTAGTAGGATAAGTGGAGAGCAAGGAGAATTTTAGTACATTTTTAAATCTTTTCCTTTATTTGATTACAAAGATGTATTTACTTTACAAATAATGGAATCTTCCATGGAAGTATCCTAAGCAGTCATCTATGTACTGTTCAGCACATAGGTACCAACCCACTAGCTTGATCCTTTGTCACCCACTGAGTATAAACCGCAACACTTATCCGCACAGCTTGCAGTGATCTAACTGCTCCAGGGATTTCACTGCCTGAATTCTGAATTCACCCTTCTTCTTTATCAATTGGTATCATAGTGTGATGTTATACCTTTGGCTCTGATTTGAATGCAGATGTGTTTCAAGTACCCGAACTACTTGCCAGAAAACAGACCTATTCCAAGCCCATTGAAGGCATCAACAGCCTTTCTGGACCCACATCACAGTTAAATCAAGTTCTAACAGAAATAAATCAGAATATTTAACTGGATGTAAGAATGCTAAATAAAGAGAGACCTCTCTTGAGGAGGCTTTTCTAATAATTTTAAAGTCATGTCTTTGGAAGAAGAGGTAAGGGTTTAGGTCACAATAATCTAAGTCTACCTTGCATTACCAACTATTAGTCATAAAGTTTATCTGAATAATTATTTTTATAGCTCCTAACTGCAGTAAACACCTGGAAGAAAAGCCTATCCAGTCTCTAGTATATTTTCCTTTCATTAATGGGAAAGAATACTTAAAAATAGCAAAGTGGTAATCGAAAAAATCACTGCTCATATAAGCTGGAGGAGTTCACAACAGTAAGCACACAAATTGCTACAAATGTTGAATACCTAACAGAGTGATGGTTACCAGTACAGAAGCAGAATATCTTCCAACTTTAGTTCCTAGATGTATGCTAATGTCCAAAGTGAAAAGTAAAACCTAACCCTAACCAGTTCCTCTGTCTAGCTTCATGACATTCCAGGCAGCTTAGTGAGGCTGAATTTTAGGGTTGGGTTTTTTTCTGTTTCAGTCTGGAGAGTGTGGGGGAAGGACTCTAGAATTGCGTCTAGATAATGTGTGTGGGATTTTTCTGTATTTACCAATTTTTTCACTCATTAGTTATCAATAAATTCATTAATAGCAAAGTTTCTCCACAGTTGTTTTTAAACTTTTTCTGCAAAGCCAACACCATCTATTTATAAAGCCAGGGAAATTTTGGCTTTGCCCTAAGATACTTTTACCTAATACCCACATACACCCATCCTTTCCTAACTTTTGTACACACTCAGGCACTTGCTTCTCTTCCTTGACTGATAATTGTGCTCAGCCCTTTAGCTTACCTGCATCTCTACATTCCTTCCCTTTTCCATTCCATCCTGTTCCATTTTATCCTCATCTCTATTTCTTCCTATCCAGTCATTGTATTTTCCAAACACATATATCCCTTTCTTAACATTGCCAAGATTCACTAGTTCAGTTGCATTCTTTCCCACACTGTCAGTGTGTTCATTTCCTGTCCTTCCCCAAAACTTGATCTTCCCTTACTGCTTCTTTCTTGAGCAGGGAATTTGCAGTCCAGTCAAGTAATTATGATGTTCCACTTCAGTTGTTGTTTTTTTGGTTGGTCAGTCAGTTTTGCTTGGTTTTTTTTTTTGTTTTGTTTTTTTGTTTTGTTTTGTTTTGTTTTTTGTTTTTGTTTTTGTTTTTTGTTTTTTTGTTGGTTTTTTTTTTTTCCTGGATCACCAGTATGGGAAGGGGAAGCTTGTCATCCTGGCTGTGCTGATAATGTCATGGATAAAACCTGTAAATAGTCCCAACCTTGAGCTTTGTGAGCAATTGAGAAAGCTCTCTTCCTTCAGGCAACCCTGAAACCTTACTGGGCTCTCCTCTCTCCACCACCTCTTCCTCTTCAGTGAAATTATAATATCAGAAAAAGGCATTATCTAGGCATTTGCTAGGCCTGCCTACATAGATATTTACTGGAACAATCAACATTACAGAAACCTCTAACATGATAAAGATAAGCACATGTATAATTCTTTGTAGAATAGTGGCTGGCTAGTGCTGCTTCTTTGAAGAAGATGGCAGTGATGCCCTGCACTTCTGTGGAAGAATTACTGTGGAAGGCTTCAGGAAAAACACAGAGTTCACAATAGGAGAAAGAATCCCCAACCTATCCTCTTTTATATGAGACACACTCAGCTATAATAAAACATAATTATGAAATCAAAAGCCACAAAATCATTTACTTAATGACAAGAAAACCAGAATTGAAATGAATTTAACTGAGAGAAAGTCTTGGGGAAAAATCTTTTACGGGGTAATTTTTAACTTTCTTTCTTTAAAAAAAAAGAATAACTATTAACTTCTTAAGCAACCTTTTACAGCCTCATGCTTTCAAAAACACAATATAAACCTGCTGGGGCCCGGTGCAGCAGGAGTGCGGGGCAGGCTGGGAGGCTGCCATGGAGCCCTGTCCTGCGGGCAGCGGGGTGGGTGAAGGCCCCAGGTGAGGCTGCTCGGGGCCATGGAGACCTCTCAGTGCTTTAGGGGCCCTGACATAATTTCAGGGGAATTCCCCCGAGAGGCGAACAGCCCGGGATTTGTCACTGCTGCACAATGGCCACCCCCGGGGACAGCGGGAGGGCCCAACTTGGCGTTGGGGTGCCGTGGTGGCCGTGGTACTGGCCCAGAGGTGTCAGAGGTGAGGTGGCACTGCCATGGTTGTGCCCCTCTCCCTAACACCACCCCAGGAGCCTTGGGGGGAGTTGTGTGGCTGCGGCAGAGCAGAAAGGCAGGAGGGGGGCTGGCCATTTCCACTGGGGGAGGGAGCGTATTCATCCCACTGTTTTTTCTTTCTCCTGGTAGAGAAGCAAGATGAAAAGCTGTCTGCCCTTCTCTCCTAAGGAGAGGCAAGTCTCTTTCTCATACTTTCCAAATCCACCTTCCACCCATAACGCAGCTCTCTCCACATGTGCCCTTGGCTGTCTGAGGTCTGCAGTGACAGGTTCTGCCTCGGGAGGCTCCAGCCCAAAAGTTATCCTGGTTTTCACTTTGATGGATTGTTCCATGAATGATATCCTGATGTCTTCTGAGCATCAGAAGCCCCAAGTCCTCAGGCATAGAGGTGAGACATGACTCTGATTGCTCTCAGGAAAATCCCTGAGAGTCAGGTTCTGGCTCTGCACAGGTGTAGGCGATGTAATTTTTCCTTCCCTAAATAAATAAATAAACCAGGTTACAGAACTGCTCTTTCTTTGAGGCAAAGGGGAAAAAAAATGGTATCCACCAAGTTAAAAACGGTCTCTGTTTATTTTTGAGTGGGAGGAGGGTTTTTTTTTTTGTTAGATGCTGTTAGGTACAGCATACCCCATTACAAATGCTCATTATTCAATCCATCTATTACAGAAGTGGTATCCCCTACATGTCTCTGTTAATGTTGTGCAATAATTTCCAGTCTAACCCACTCTTCTCAGTCACCCACCTAAGCTACTAGCTCAGACTTTCACCCCTTAGGTTAAAAATTTCCACCACTGGCCTCTGTGTGAAGCTGCAGCTTTTTGGAAATGGAGTAAAACTGCCTTCTGAGTATAAGGGGAAAGGAAAATATACTTCTCTGTGTCAAAAAAAAACCAAAAAAACCAGCACAAACAAAAATCTCACTGCTTTTTTCGCAGCTCTGGGGAGGTTCTAAGATGAAAAAAAAAAAAAAAAGAATTGTAAAAAGAGTTTTGTAAGAGTAGAATATTTCCCAGGCTTGAAGGTTGATGGCTTGGTCTTGACAGCAATACGTGTGTGTGCCTTAGAAAACAGCTCAAGTATGTGTTTATAAACTGTTTTCTATATACAGTATCTAAAGTAAGCATTTGTTTAGACTATGTATACTTTTTATACGTATTTTTATACATTATATGGTAAAAATGTGTATAAGTACATATAAGTATGCACTCTGCTCCATATAGATATTGTATATATAAGTTTGTAAGCTGCCTCTAGACAATAACACCTTTGTGAGCTGATGATGCAGTACCCAGGAAAGGCAGAGCTAGGATGTCATTCACTAGTCAAGTTCCCATCCAGACTGCCTAAGGTAGAAAATGATTCAGCAAGGGATAATTAGGGATACTGAGTGAGAGTCCATTGAATTTCATAGTTTTTCCTCTACTTATTTTGAAAGTTTTAGGACAAGCATTTCTTTTAGGACTAAGATTTCTAGGATTTTCCACTTCTCATATAGACAAGACAAAGGGCAATGGGCACAAGTTGCTCCTGTGGAGATTGTGATTGAACACAAGAGGAAAATGTTTTACCATGAGGACAGTCAGACAATGGAATGGTCTCCCAGAGGAAATGGTGGATTCCCCCACTCGAAAATTTAAAGGCTCAGCTCAACGGGGTGCTGAGACATCTCATATAAGCAATCATATTAAAGGATTGGACCAGCTGATCCTTGAGGTCCCTTACAACCTGATATTCTATGATTCTTAAAGACTGCAAACACCTGTGGGAGAGAAGCCTTGGTGTATTTGCACTGATAATAAATGTACCTCCCCCAGCTGCTCATCTCGGATGCCAAGACCCCTCTTTCTGGAGCACAGAAAACCAAGCTCAGTGTTTAGACAAATATCTACCAAGCAGTATCTCTTCTCAGAGCAAAGGATTTTGACATAATCTGGTGGGATTTTTGTCAAGATACAGAAAGTGAAATAATTCCTTTTAAACTATTGATTTTCTATTTGTTGTAATTTTCTAAGAAATTATGTGGAATTTTGCAAGCAGAACCTTCATAATCGTTAAAAACTGAGGAGAAAATATTTTGTGGTGTAAGTGGATCTACTTACTTGGAAAAGAAAAAAACCTGAGTGGAGGTCTACAGCAGAGAGTGTCTGTTATAGCCACCAATTCTTACTTCCTTCATTCCTGCTCATGGTTTTCTCCCTCAGATAAGACTTGACCTGGGAGAGATATTTTCTCCAGTGATGTGCAGTCACTTCAGACTTTCTAAGAGAACTTCACCATAACCTTTAGGCTTCTGCAGTTATTGACTGGCTGTTTTTTGCATTTTGGGTCATTCTCAAGAATTTGGTTCTTTTAAAAAACTACTGTGAAGTGAGCGCTGATGTCATTGCTGACATTATGCTCTTTGCATTTTACATCATGTGTCTATGGCTGTAGATAAAAATGGCATGGTTTTACCTTTTATTTTAGAAATAATATTGAGTCATATAATTCCCTTATTCTATTTACGGTTTCTTAGCTTCTCTTCTGCAACTATGAAAACCATGCCTTTGACATTGCTGTTTTAAAAAAACACAGACAGAAGCTATTTTCAAGTAGATTACCTGAGGCACCAACAGTTGACCTTATTCTGTTTCTACTGAATTCTCTCTTTTTTTCTTAATGTCTTTTATTTAAATAGTAAAGCACAAGAGGAGACACTGATCATAAGCCCTCTGTACCATCTAGAAATGCTTGTCAGACTGTGTATGGACAGGAGCCCATGGGCTTTTTCCTGTTCCATACTAAAGTAAAGACCAACCTCATCCTGATTGTGCTCCTATTGGGTGTCAGCCAAGGTTCTGGTTAGCATAATTTCTGGAATATCACGTGTCCTATCCTCGGAGAGGGTATTTTAATCTAGACTGAAAAATGTGTTTTAAGAGACTATTTTAAAACAGCGTTAGCTCTGTTTGTGCATCAGCTAAGAAAATGAGGTAGCTGCAGATGCTATTCAAATTCAATTGATACATCCTGACACTTGCAGATACTTGTCATACAATCTTGACAGTTCTGTATTTTTTGTTCCCCGACTGTATGACAAATAGAAAGAAGGAAAAGTTGTCTTAAAATTTTTATCAAAACTTCAAAGAAATAAGAAAAAAGAGCAGACTTAGAAAATTCTGTTGGTCTAATTCTCTGGTTGAAGTACTACTAATAAGGAAGTTCAGTAATCAAAGCAAAGCTTCTGGACTTCACAGAGTAAGGCTTTCCAAGATTTAAAAATTTTAGTTTTCAAAAGAATCAACATTTTGGGTGTTCCTGGATGTGCTGTGTGTGTTCTGCTTGGAAGGCATATATGCTGTTAGAAAGAATGCTTTCTCATGGAGAGTAAACAGTTTTATCAAGATTAATTAAATTAATTTAATTCTAGATCCCATAGATTTCTCTTGAAGTAATCAAATGCCCCAAATTATACATAAGTTAATTACCTTGCTTAATTGGGATCTCGGCAACTCCTTCATGATTCTATCATTTTTGAAACATTATAAGTAATTTGTATTTATGAATAGGACTAAAGAGGCTTTCCTGACTGATGGAGTTGAGTTGGAATGGTCTGATAACAAAGGATCTATTAAAACATCATTGGAAAAAGCTCTATAGTTCATACATTGCCTCAGTTAATCTCTATAGATTTTTTTAATGCTGTTGCTGGAAGGCTGGTGTTGGAGAGGGAGATAGAAAGAATGCAATCCTCTTTTTTGTACTTCATGGATCCTTAACCCTTATATAAAAACGACTTTGGATTTTAGACCAAATAACTGTTCTTGTAATTATATCAAACAGTTAAAAAAAAAAGCTAGTTAATGATGTTCAACATAAGTAATCATGTTAAATAGTGAAATTTAATTTCTTAAAAACTTAAATCCTCATATCTTTTGGAATGCATTGTACTGTAGGATGTCTGAGTAAATTAAATTCTCCCCTGCACACTAAAGCATCAATTTCCTTATGGTAATTATCTGCTAGATTGGATCTGTCAGTAGCAGGGAAGCATGCCTGACATTATACCCTCTTTACAAAAAATGATTACAAAAAATTAAGACGAATGAGTAAAATTAAGGCTGCGGCTGGTAAGCCTATATAAAGCTCTCATAGATCACTTTACATAAGCTACCATTGTACTGGATACTAAGCTTTTAATGACTAGTTGCATAATGAGGTGAAGGCCATTAAAGAACAGCAGAGGTAACTGATCACAGAGATAAGAGCTAAAAAATGATTTTCAGCCAACTAGAAGCAATTTATTATACACAAAAACACAGCTCTAACTGAAATGTCTGGATAGAAGAGGAACTTCAGAAAGTTGATACTGTTTCCTTCCTGGAAAGTTTTACAGATACGATGATATGATGGGAGCCTATCTCTGTCATATTAGAGTCTTTTGCTCTTCTGTTCAGTACTACAGAATTGGGGTGGTGGTGGTTTGCCTTCTTTTTTCTTTTTTTTTTTTTTTTTTTTTTTTTTTCCCTTGTTTTTTTTTTGTTGTTGTTTGTTTTTGTTTGGTTTGGGTTTTTTTTCTTAATACAACTGGACTGTAGTACTGCATTTCATTAGCCCACTTGAAAGATAAATTAAAGCAAAGTGTAGCTGATAAAAAGGAAATTAATAGTACTCTGCCAGGAAGCAGTGTATGGAAGCAGGCTAGTTGTTGCAAGTCAATAGATACCCTGTCCTGAGCTGAAAAACAGCATCCATACAACAGAATTTCCTTTGGAGAGGGGAGTTTAGTGTTGCCAGCTAACATATTGCTCCTGGGGCAGTGCAAAACTAAAAATGCTGCTTCTCTTGTAACAAGCAGTCATTTGGGGCCAAACCAGAAAAAGAGATTCAGTGCCTTAAAGATAGCACAGGGTCAAATTTTGAGGTATCCACATCTCACAGAGGAAACTTCATCCCAAATTTACACAAAAGGAATTTGGGAAAGAGTAAGCAGAGGAAGGAGCTGCAGGAGCAGGTGAAAATCTGCAGGTGGGCTCTCTGAAACTCTTGGTGTGTAGCCACTTTAACTTAGCCAGTGGATCCATATATTTAAGCAGACATACACACATACACTCATATTTCCTGTTTATGTAAAACCCCGTTGTTTATTGAGGAGACAGCATTTACAAAAACAACAACAAAAAAATCTACAAGAGACTTTTTAATCAAAAACAACCTGGGGAATCTACTTTCCCTTTTATCCTCTCTCTCACATCACCTTTATGTGGTATGGAATCTCCATAGCTCCCTGGCTTAAAGGATTCAGAAGGACTGGACAAACCACTAGCAGCTGCCTGGGGATAGAGTAGGTACTACTGACAAAGTGGAGATGTCCCAGGGGAGGGACACAGAGTTAATTGTGGGGCTGGAGTACATCACCTAACTACTAGGAAAATGGGTTCCATTAGCCTGAAGAAAAGGAGTCAGCTGGGAGGGTGTAACTGCAGTCTTCACCTAAATATAGGTTACAGAAGAGCCAGATGTTCCAGTGAGGTGCAAAGCCAAGTGACATGAAGTGATGGCCTCAAACTGTAACAAAGACAATATAAGGAAAATATGATTACAGAAGAGATGAGAAGCACTGGGATATGTTGCCCAGAGAGGCTGTGGAATGTCCACTCTTGGAGACTTTTCAGAATGCAGCTGATCAAGGCCCAGAGCCACTTGCTTTGCTTTCACTCTTGGCCTCATTTTGAACAGGGAATTTATATAGACAACCTCTAGAGCTCCACTCTGAACTACACATTTTTTTAATGCCTCCATGATTCTTTTCTGAGGCTTATGGCCATCTTATTCCCATTACAGTTGTGAATCCTACCTATATCTTTGCTTCCCAAGGAATATATCCAAATTCACAGGGGGGGATGCTGCCTGCAGAAAGTGTTTCGTTGTTATTATAATTGGTTTCTGGAATTCGATCTGGCTTATGTGTTCACTGTGTCAGGTAATTCTGTGCAAGCTCTGAAGAAAATTTCTGAAGCTGTGTCAACGGGAGCAATTTAAACGCCACTGGGGACTGCTCCTGGCTGTACAACTGTATCAACTATACTATTAGATTTCTAGCACAGCATCTGGCATATTTTTGATTCATGCTGAATAGCATTCTTATCCATCCACCAAAAATCACTTCATCCATGAATTTGGAAATCAAAAAGAACTACCAATTCTTACTGGTGGCATCCTTGTTTTGGAGTGTCATTGAGTTAAGAGTAGACACATTGGGTGTTCCTTGACCCAAGTGCCATCAAGTGTCCCTTGATGTGTTTTAATTCACCACTGTGGACACAGCCCCAGTGTCTAGGGAACTTTCAGGCCAAACGCTCAACTTCTGTATGTGTTGTGAGTTGTGCAGCATGATGTATATTGTGGGGAGGAGAATTAATCTCATGTTTTGATTTCAATAATTACATCCCATCGCACTTCTGCTTTTAGGCCTAATTCTTTGCCATTAGAAAGCTGCAGCCTGTTTACACAGCACTGAAGTCAGTGGATGCTTTTGAAATTTTTAAACTTTTTTTTCTTTGTTTTGAGCTTGTCCAGTGTAGTGGTAAGGTAAATAGCTTGAGTTACTCTGCCTTTCAGCAGCTTTACCAAGGATTTCATCAAGACTTTTTGTTTTAATTATTTACATTTGTGAAGTGGCTTGTCTTCTACAAAATCTTCAGTCATTCCAGTAATTCTTCCTTTATTCTGTAATTATTTTTAGTGTAAATTAGTTTGACTTACAGTCTTCAAACTGTGTCATTATTCGAGATGTGTATATACTAGCATATTTACTGTGTCAAACTGATGGTGGCTAATACAATTATATGCTTTTTTCACTGACATCTGATCTGCTAATTAACTGGAAAATATTTTGATTGGGGTGACTGCTTACCAAAATTATTTAATTGTCCCATGCAAGGCTGTCAGCAAAAAAATATGGAAATGAGCCTAGGAAGTTCTGTGAGATCTCACACTAATGGCTCTTTAGGTTAGGGCCAGAACTAGACAAATAGTGAAACAGCAAAACCAACATGGAGCCCGAAGGTAAAGAAATTAGCTCACATTTTCTTTTCAGTGCAGAATAATAGTAAGAGCACTTAGGTTTTGTCTATCCCCTTTCCTCCTTGATTTTATTTTTTTTAGAAAGCAAGACACTCTTATGCCCATACTAAAAGACTGTGTGTGTGGAGGAGATAAAGGTTGAGAGAACTGAGAAAATGATATTAGGAAACTGGATAGCTCCAGCTCTCAGATCTGTGCCTGGTGAACTGGACTGGACTTTTTTCTGATCCTGGGTAGGCATTTTATCCTGAACTGACTGTCAGTCACTAGTGAACTGAACGTGATGGAAAGTAATTTTATTAGCTGAGAATTTTACTATCAAGCTGTGCAGAATGCATTGGACATTCTTTCTTCAAAAAACATAGAGCTCTTGTAAGAAATTTTGTTAAATTTTTTAAAAGAAAGTCTAAAATATTTTTTTTTAACTAAGAAGCAATGAACTCACTGAATATTCAAAGGTTCTTGTTGAAGGAAATCTCTGGATTTAATAGCTACATCCTTGCTTTACTGAATAACTATAATATTTGTATATTATCAGACCTCGTGTCAGCAGTGAAGCAGTTAACCAGTTTAAGTGCTATTAAGTGAGTGAGCTATAGATTTTTTGTGGTCACTGATATAAACAAGAAGGTTTACACCACAGGATTCAGTAAGGAGTATGCTATTCTAATGCTGAGAGCCAGCATGTGCTTGTGCTCAGCTTTGTCTGTATTTTTGCATATAGGGATACTTTCTTGATTTAAAGGGCCACATCAAAGGTGAGAGAAGCAGGACACATGTAATTTTATTCATGTGAATATTTCCATTGAATTCCTTCATGCTGGTACTTGTGTGGTGTAGATCTTTATTAGGAAGTCCTGGAAATTTCATTTTGTATTCCAGTTGCAAGAGTGCTGAAGAAATTAATGGCAAAAATCCTAATTGAATGAGCATACATATAATTTACACATACAGATTTGTTTCATGCAGAGTGACAAGAGGTCATACAAAGAATTTTATGTAAAGATGAAACCTGATTATTATTTTTATAGTGGTAGCAGAGATAAACACTGTTTTGCTTTCTGGTAAAAGGATCACCACTTATGGTGCTCCAGTGTTACCCAGATGCTGCACACACAGGCAAATGAAACCACAGTAAGTGGAGCATGATGTCTAAAGACATTTACTTTAAGGGTCTACATGTGTGTACATATACATACACATATATACGTCATAAGCATGTCACATGCTCATTACTGCCCAGAATCACAGAACATTAGGCACTGCTTAGTACTAAGAAAAGTAATGAGCACACAGAAGCAGCGATGGATTTGTCAGATCCCATAAGCTATGACACATAGGACTGATTCCTATTTCTCTGAGAAACCCACAATGAAAATGAAATTTAATAAATGAGGTGATGATTTGGGTGGCTATGTTCTTTCTCAGCCTTTATTGAGACATATTTCCCCAGGTTGATCTCAGAGGTGCTAGTTTTTGGTGAAGATAATAGATGCAATCTTGACTTACCATCATCAAATGTTCAGTATTTGCAAGGGAAGAGGTGACCTCACTCCTTACCACAAAACCAGGATTATATTTTCTAATTTCAAACAGACCATGGATGAGATGATAAGGAGTTGTACTGCCTTAACACAAGATAGGGACATTTATTAGGAGCCATCTCCTCATAAATGGCTCAGTACATATTTTTCAGGGCTGCTTTGTATTCCCACAGACAGGGATAAAAACAGAATCCTGTTCTAAAGTGCAAGACGAAGACCTTGAGTCCTGCACAGCTGGTGGGAAAGAAAAGATGGCAGTGGCTGAGAGATGCTGAGACCTGGAACAAGGAGCTTTTAGACCAGCAGTGGAGGGGAATACAATACCTCACTTAAACTTTGTTTCCTCCTCTGCTCTGCCAAACTTTCCCAAGTAAATGATGTTTTATGTCCCAAATAATTTCTGAAAGTGAAGCAAGTTGTCTACTTTGTTGTGATGTTTTTCTATTTTTAATTGTATTTTATTTAATAAAAAATGCTTCCATCTACAGTGAAGCAAAACAAAACTTTCAGCTATTATATGCTTTTGCTTTCTGTCAACTCTATCAGCACCTTATTTTCTCCAGTAATTTTCAAGATTTCAGGCTAGGATCTCCAAAGCCTCTTATATCACATTATTTTCCTACCATGAAGTTGTTTATGTGTATTGTTTACCCAACAGACATTTTTCTTTCACTTGGTATATTCATTACTAAATAATTCTGTGAGAAGACACAGGCCACTGAGTTTTTGCAATTTGCATCCCCATACTCTAAGCTATGTTGAAAGCAAAGCTTTTTGGTCCTCTTGCTTTGGAAGTACATTAATATTTCTATGACCTTTACTAGATGGCAGATGAGAAGCATTAGGAATAAAATAACAAACAAACCAAAGGAAACCAATTTTTTTAAAATGCATCATTCTGAAAGGAGCAAGAGGGAAAAGAATCTAGTCTAAAAAAATATGAACTTTAGCTAGAGTTGTGATAATT
Source organism: Phaethornis superciliosus (assembly GCA_023637945.1). Taxonomy (NCBI): domain Eukaryota; kingdom Metazoa; phylum Chordata; class Aves; order Apodiformes; family Trochilidae; genus Phaethornis; species Phaethornis superciliosus. Next base: position 69,269,243 of record JAJQWJ010000002.1, read on the forward strand.
ATTCTGTTGTAGTCTATTTTTTCATGTCAAAATGTTGCTTTATGATAAATCCATTCAATGTAATGCAAAAAATTTATTTGAAGGGGTTTAGTAGCTATGCATACGAAAATATATAGATATTATTTAGAGATACTTCTAAAGAAATAGAATATTTTAAGACATTTATTTACTGCATACATTCAGGTGATCATATTTAAAGCATGGTCACTATACTAACAACTCCTTTACACAAAATAACTTAAAAGCACTTCCAATGCTTGATGCATATAAAGAGAAATTCTGTGAAACAAGCTGCAAATGTAGTCAATTTTTGTGTGGTGTAAATGCTCTGCTTTAGTAGACTAGACTTTCAGAAGACTTTAGAAGACTGTGGAAGGAAAACCAACTAAATTTTACCCAGGAAACCATGTCTCTCACAGCAGCACTGTTTTTCAGTGGTTTTACTACACACCGGAAGCCAACCCTGTTCCTGTTCATCTCAGTGTCGATGCCATAACCCAAAGGAACAGATCAAAAAATGATTTTTAGTGAACTAGAAATTTGACTGCTTTATGAACACTGTGTATAGATTAGCAACAACTATGACTGAGAAAGGCATTTAACAGATGGAAAGCAGGAGCTGTCTCATAAACTGAAGTATTTGTTCACTGGTTTCCAGCCAGAGGCAAAACTGAGATCCACCCTCTTTAATGTACTTTGTATCTTACACTTTATACCACAAGGCTCAGTGCCAAATGAAATTCTAGGGGGTTTTGTTGTTTCTCTTAAGAAGAGTGTGGAAGAGTCAGAAAATTTAAAAATAGCAATAGCCAGTTCACCATATAGTCAACTAACATGAATCTAGAAAGGTTCAGATGAAATCAAGTGGTGCTATTTATAGGACTGACATGATGGCAAGAGTCCCCTTCTGTCTTTACTACCAAGTAGTAGCCAGTAGAAACAGGAATAGCCCTTGTATTGAATGTATCACATAAATATTTTTTAATTATTACTTTTGTAAGTTCTTCTTTTTCAATATACTTTACAGTACCTTCCCTCTGTGAGGTTTCAAAGAATGCCATCTTATAATTTCAGGATCAAAATATAATATTCTTAAAATCATAAGAATTTCTTAAAGTAAAAAACAATTTGAAATGTTCTTTTTGTTGTTTTATTTTATTTTAAGTGAAATGAGGGACTTTATAATTTGAATACAAGCATTTCTCTTCTCCTTGTTCTTTAAGCCCATGAGTTGGTTGCTCTTTGTTCAAGTTTTCAGAGAAACTGAAAGTAACTAGAAACTGACTTCAAAAATACCTTTTCTCCCCACTATTTTTTTACAAATTACCTCAGCTTGATCTAGCAGTATGGAGAAGTGTAAATCATCCTTAGGTTTTTTTTCCCATTTTATCTAGAGGATTTCTAATATGCAGCTTTTCCTTATTAGATATTGAGATTCTGGCTTTCAACCAGTCTGTAGGGTCAGAGAAAACTGACTGAACGTTGAGTTATCCAGCTGAGAACCTGCCCTATGTTATATATATATCTCCCATCTTCTTAATTATGCTCTAATTATGCCATGTGTAAAACGTTTTTACATATCATGCATCCGATCTAAACTTACTCAAGCGATGGCATCTTCACAGCCCAGTTCGCAGTCAATGTTCGCAGCCCACTGCTGGTTTAAAATGCAATCATCTTCTAGTTTGAATGGAATTGAAGTTTCTTTTCAAGATATAGCCTGTGATGCTGCCTTGCATTGCACAAAGACAGTTCCTACATTCTTACCAGAAATCAGATCACTCTCTCTGTGCTGCAGAGTTGGGGGTCTAAAAGGTTTCATTGGAATCCTTCTTGAGCACATACAAACACAGTGTTTGTAATCAGTAGCAAATTTTCAAATATTTTTATACGATACATAATAATTCAGTGGGACATAATAAGCCATATTTCCAAAAGAGACTATGTTTTCATCTAAAACATTCACTGACTTGTACGCACATGTAGCTCCAACAAGGGTAAATAGAAAAGGCAAAGGTGGGTTGCATCCTTCCTGTATCTGTACATAGGCTTTAATTTTACATATGTACACGTGTTAATTTAATACATACAGAAAAACTGGTTAGATGAGAGCATCTCTTGTAACGAAACAGGTATCAGTGTTTTGTGCATGATGCCAATAAAGACAGCTAGAAGTGCTGTAGTTTCTGTGCTAGGCCAGAGACTTCCAGAAGTGGAATATTTCTGCTCCACTTTAGAATAAAAAATCCTCTATTGTCTTATTAGGAGAAATGGTACCACCACACCGTAGTGCCAGTGCTTGTCTTGTTAGGCTGTCAACTCACATTCCCTAGGGGCTTGTACATCCTGTATGCCTGAGATTTGTACAGCAGCATCAGGGATCTGCATGCCCACTCCACACTGAGGATTGCTGAGGATCTAACCCCTTTGTTGAAGAATGCTACTTCTTTCTGGGGCTTTGCTGTCTTCTGGCTCTGTGGTTTCTATTCCCTACCTGTCAGTATTTCCAGTGAGTCTTCAGTGTGGTCCTGGTAAGGCCTTTTGCCAGTGGTGCATTTTATAATTTTTCACAGAAAGCCCTTAACTGTATATGGGAAAGCTATTTCTTACAAGCATGTTAAACACACACAGGTACCTAAAAAGCCTTCTGGAGAAAAGCAAGCAGGAGAGGTAACAGGCCATCAATGTAGATGATTTGGATAATACAACTCACCAGAGACCTCAGAACAGAAATTTCTGAGCAAGCTGCTAGGATGTCCAAATTAGAATAAACTGTTTGAACTATTTTGGTCCCTGGAATACAGTAGAATTCCCTGAAATACAAATTCAAATTTTGTCTTCTTTTTTCACAGTGGTGTAACTTCCTTGTAATGTCTACACTAATACGAGAAAATAAAATAGTTCTGAGGCTAAGGCTTAAGGACTGGCCCTTCATTTTCCCTATTTAACTGTCCTCAATTTAAGCATAAGAGAATTTCAGTATGGGTGCAAGCCACACAGTCCTAATTAGCCTCCAGACCAGAGAACATAACCTGGTTTGTTTTATTCACTAATACACACAGAGCCAGCACAGACAAAGATTAAAATCTCACATTTAACCAACTTGGCAAGGCATGCTTGAGACAGCTGGTGAGAAGGGCTGCTGCTCTGTCATGATTAGTTATTAATACATTTACATATGTGTGGCTGCATGTGTATGTGTATATATATACATGCACAAAATGTTTATGTCAATGGATGGAACAGCTACAGCATCATTTTCTCTTAGTTAACAAGATAGTCCAGTACAGAGAGCAATTTTCAAGCCTTTGACTTATGGCTCCTCTTGTTTTTAATATGGTTTTAACTGTCAACTCTAGCAAGTCATAAATATGAGCATAATGTATTAAGGACTACCACAAACACCCACCTCCATGTTATTTTATTTTTGTTCCGTATTTAAAATATCCACACATCTTCACCTATTTCCTTCCTCCTCACTGTCAGGCACTGAGGCTCTCAGTTATTCAGGTAAAACGGATTGACACTTTCTACACTGTAATAGTTCCTCATTCTCTCTTGTTGAAAGATTTCTGATCACCAGCTGGAGTCACCATTTGAGAAAAAGGTCTTTGGTGATTATACTCAGACAAGCTTCCGTGTTTTCCTATGCATCTGTAATTAAAAAAAGGCAAAGAAAAAGGACTTTAAAATGCGTTCTCCTATTGCTAAACATTTCCTCTTCTTCCCTCTCACTGCATTGTTCCTTAACAGATATGCCCATTGGCCTTGGAGAATGATAGCGATCTGCAATATTCCATAGTATTAAAATCAGCCCCTGTAAGAGCAATGGTGGCAAATCTTCCTAAGAGTTTTAAATCTTATTTTCTGGATACAAGTAATGTGCTGAAAGACACATCCCCATAGCAGCTGTAAGAAAGGTAGCTTTTGCCTCTTTCCTTTTTTCAGCCTTTCTTCAACAGACACAGTTGCTTCAGATTTAATCCACACACTGTGGAGAACAGCCATGAGCAAGCTGAATCCATTCAAGCACTCACGGACCTGTGGTGTCTGGATGGCTAACTCTCCTGATGCTGGAGGCTTGGCTTTCAAGCCCAGAAAAAACACTTTACTGGTACCATGGCATGCCTGCTTTAGATGCCCACTCCTCATCGTACAGAATACTGGGACAGGGTCTAGAAAATACGCTGGGGACTGTCTGAACAATTTGTAATAGATTTCTGATATTCTTCTTACCTGTTACAGAAAGAAGAGCTGTAAAAAAGTTTATACCTACAACTTCAGTTGTTGTAGCTCCTTTGCTGCAAAACCCCTAGTCAAATGAAGGGCTGACACAGAACTGACCACAGAGTCTTATGTTCACTCATTCTCCAAATGAAAAAATAATTTTTTCTGACCTAAACATGCCTTTTGAAATCTCCAAAGCAACTTGATAAAAAGGTGCAATCTGCTTTTCTACAGTCAAATCGACTAGGCAAACACATTTCCATAAAACTCAAGGTGCAAATGAATACATGTTTTCTGGGCACCATGGACAATTAATTTAAACACAGAAGAAAAACACGAAAGAACATACAAAAACTTTCTTCCTATGCAAAAGCCAAACAATACTGCTATAATTTAATTCTACTAAAGGACCTGGAAACTTAATTTTCTGACTTTGCCTTGGGAGCAGCTGGAAATAAAAATACAATAAAAATACAGCAATAAAGTTTGATCTATAAAAATAGTGTTTATATTCAAAGAGGAAGAAACTATATCCCTTCTGATTTACACCATATACAATCCCACAGAGTTCAGAATACTTAAAACAGATATAAAGGGTTTTGCCCCACATTTGTGGAAGCTCCATGAAATAGACATACAGTGCAGAAGTGGCTGCATGCTGCCTGGTCTATCTGATATTGCTGATACCTTTGACAGGAACATTTATTAGACCATGTTAACTGTAGATGAGAGACTTTCTCTGATACCCATAATTGTCTTCAGGAGACGAGCTGTATATTGCAGACACGTCAAATAAAGCAGATACAAAAACATTCACCACACGCAATCACTTGCTACTTTCTGGAGCATTATTACAGTCGTGTCTTGAGAATGATCAAGAAGACAAAAGAAGGGGTCATAATTTTGAAAACAATAAGAATGAGATCACATCCCACATGAAAAGCACTTGGAAGTGAATTGGAATAGTCTGACCCCAAACTGCAGGAATAATCTCTCTTCCCTTCACCACTCCACTACAGTCTAGCTTGATCTGTGACCACTGAAATCAGGAGGACTTTTATTATTTGACAGAGGGAAGAAAATGAATTTGTTATGGACATCACTAACTAATGTTGGAGGAGATTCCCAGCATTCCCAATAGTTTTCCATAGGTTCACAGGGGCCTGTGTATGGTACTCCATCTGAGGTCAGTGAACACCACGTTATGTCAGAAGCAGCCCCCCAGAAAGTAAAATAGGGCTGCTGCAATTTTGCAACCAGTGGTTCTGCCCACAGGGGAATGTACTATTCAACTCAGAAAAAGGGTGGTAAAACACGGTCTGCAACGTCTGGGTGTGATTATGCTATTGGTTTCCTACACACTCCTCACAAAAATCAAGGAATTCTGTCCTGGTTCTGGAAAGTCTCCATTAGCACAGAATGAGAACCTTGTTCTTACTGTCCACTAAAAACTAAGAAACCTCATCCACTGTGAACTACAGCAACAGTAACACCTGTAGAAAGTAAAAAGAAGTAACAGATGCATTTTCCTTTCTTAAATCACTGTGGCACCTGTCTTTTTGCTCTTGAAATCTGGCATCTGTCTGTAGTCTGTCAATTATCTTGACTAAGATGCATTTGATTACTTGTCTTTGACATTTACAAGCAAGTTAGTGTTGCATCAGGGTGCTCTGAGTTTAGCTTTCTCCCAGATCACTATGGAGAGCAGGGAATCAGAATCTAAAGCACAATATCATAAAGAGGAGAGTGGAAACAAATATTTATTAATCTATTCTGAAGCTACTGGCAGAAAGTTTAGGTTGGTCCTTTGGCTTAGAAGCTCTTAGTGCTAACAAAAGGAAAACAGTTTTTCAGCTGTTCTGAAGTGTCCAAGCTCTTCTGATACTAACAGGAGTTATGCACCTAAATACTTGGTGTCTCATGTTTTTAACAATCCCTGTGTGGAAAAGCAAGAGAGACTAAAGATTGTTAATTCACTTCATGAAGAAGTCAAAACAAGTGATTTGGGGCTACAATGACTTCAGAGTCACAGGGTTCTGGGCTGCATTGGTGTAGGCCATGGCATGATTTTGCATCTCACTGCCTTCTGAGTAAACCCACAATTTAAAGAAATTGTTTTTGTATGGCAAATACCCAGTTCATAAGTCTGCCAACACCACTTTGGAAACACAGCAGCATACATTTTTCTTTTGGGAATTTCTAACTTTGACATTCATGGGCCTCTTTCAAAACATGCACAGATTAATACATTTTTAAAAAAAATAGTCATGTAAGGCACAGCTAAGGAAAAAATTTCTCAGTGTAGAAATAATCCTCACTAAGAAATCATTATTTACCTCAGTGAAAGGTACTTTCTACTACATACCTTACTGTATTCCAGAAAAATTCTAAAACATCAAAAACATTTCAGATTAGTATGGAAATAATGTGGTGGAATCCAGACCCAACTGTTCTGCATTTTTAAAACCAATGGAATGTCATATTTAACATCTAATTATTCTATAAGTAAATAAACGCAATTAGGCTTTTCCCTGTAATTTTTCTGAACAAACTGAGAAATATACCTCATACCTACCCATGCACTCGTGCAATTATTGATGGGTTTGTTGATGGAAGATTAGAATTTGCCGGGTGGGTTGCTGACCAATGAACCTTGCCAGTGTATCCAAGGATATTTGGAGTGCTAAAGGAAAAAGTTAAAGGGGGGGGTGAGGTGGAGAAAGAGTAAATTAAATGACTATTGGCTTGAAATATGACTTACAGATCAGTTCTAAAGTAGCTACTGTTTATCAAAGATGGATGGAATAAAAACTCTTCATAATATCATGAGTACAATTTCTGAGCTGGCACAGCTTCTTTAAAATCAGTGAAAAATCTTTTTGATGATGTAGCTGATGATCTGACACAGAATCTTTGGTTAGACTTGACAAAACTGAGTTCTTTAGTGATTTATTTATTTACTTATTTACATTTTCATCTGTTTAGGTTTAGTATGTGTATGATATTAATTATTAGAAGTAACATCTAATCTCATATTAAATGTCACAGGGTCAAGGAGGTTTGCAAAGAGCTCAAAAAGCGTATTTTTTTTAAAATATGACATAGATTTAGCTCATATTTAGGTTTCAGCTTCAAACATGGAATTTAGGTAGCAGGTCTTAGACCCACAGTCATTATTTCCTTTGGCCTAAAACACAAATAATTTCTTAAGTTATTCTAAACTTGTCTACATTTCCCCTAGAATATATTAAGAATATATTTACATGTATATGTATTATTATTAAAACTGCTTAGATATATCAACTGAAATTCTATCTCAAATACACCAGTGGGCTGAGACAGTATGTGTCACACCTTCAAAAACTGAAGCCATTTGTTAATTCTGATGTAAATTTTAATGTGGAATAAAAAAAATTAAGAAAAAACCCCAAAAACCAAATAAAACCCCCCAACAATTTATGCCCCCAATATGACATTTTTTTGCTGTGCAAAGTATCCAGTTTATCACCAGTACTGTTCTGCATTGACAACACCACAAAATAGGACACTGCTGAATCATACATGTATCCAGACTGCCCATACACATGGATTAACAGCTCATGACACAGTTTCATCCACTGAATCAACTTCATCCTTGAGACTGTGAGCCTTGCCTGCATTAGTCCTCCGTGGGTCTTCAGACTGCATTAATAATAAAAGTGCTTCCCTTGAAATGATCTGAGAGATTTTTTTTTTGTTCCCCTGTACTCTGAGGAAAAATAATCAGTTCCTTTAATTATAAAGTCTATAGAGCTATTGGTTTCAGTACACTTGATCAGCTACTTCTCTGCAACTAAGTTTAGCACAGGATGGAAAACTGGACATATATGAGATAAGTGGTTTACCAGAAAATTTGCTGACTTGTGTACTAGGAATCTTGGCTCTGAAATTTGTCACCAGAATAGCAGAGGTTATGACAAAATGCTGGATCCACCTACCACGAATAACAAAGGACTGTGTGTGAACTATACTTGCCACAGGAGCACTGGTGGTATATGTTGTAATCTTTGTATCCATAATTAGCAGAAAGACCATCTAGTTTTTTGCCTTATTTTGAAATAGCCCTGCATTAATCCATACATCCAAAGAATGCTTTATTTTCTGGGCTATGCTCCCATACGTGACCAGCTAGAGAAGACGACTTTGTAGAATCAGTACCCAACTTCTGCAGCGCTTGGGAAGCTGTTACCTATAGGCAATTGCCAAGTAGTTAGCTGAGCAAGTAACAAATCTGCTCTCTGTCTTCATAGTAGCCACACAGAGGTAACAAATAGGCCTGAAAATATAAGACAGCTGCAGAACATACCTTCAGAATTGGAAAAAATGGCTTGAAGACCTGAATGGCTTTACTTTTTCAAGTTGAAGAAAACAATGGTCAGGCTATGTGCAGAAGAAGCAACACTGTGCAGATGTCATCTGCATCTGTATATGCAGAGATCCCACTGAGGGACACAATGGACATTGGGGGGGTGTGAGTATAAGCACATATATTCAGCCCAAACTGAAATGTGATCTCTTTGAAGGTATCAGTCAGATTGTGAACAGTTTTATTACCCTGGTGACATGCTACATACCAAGATACATCTCTCACATATAAACAAGAAATTCCACTGAATTCCTTGAAGTTGTATGAGCATTACAGAGAAGAGAAAGACATACTAAGAAGCCACATATTAACTTGCAACATTTTATCTGTTTAGAGCTAATTCATCTAATAACTATACAACTGTGGAGATATTAAAATACATTATGCACTGCAAGCCATATGGTTGATAAAAAACTTCTGACTTTTAGTATTTGCAAAGATGGAAGAGAAAAGCATCATAAATGATCAAAAGTTATTAAAAATCAATCTTGAGAGTTAATCTAAGATAAAGATTTATTCTAGACTGTCTGTTAGAAAATACTGACAGAAGTTGGTATATGCGTAACATGTGGCAAAGATGCAGCTTTCAAGTAGAACAGAGACAGGGAGAGCAAAGGTAGAAGTACCAGGATAGTAAGAAAGCTTACAATACAATAAAGCTGCTCCTCTTCTGGGAACCTGCAAAGAAGATGAAAAAATGTTCTGCGGTTGTGTGTTTGATAAAGCAGGAGAAACTGAGGTTAAAAAAATAACCCTTTGTCTTTTTGTTTTTGGACTGTGCTGTCTAGCTCTTGTGTTTTCTCTAATGAGCTGCTAAACCAGATTGCTGATGCCAAAGAAACCAACTAAGGGCCAGGCTACCACTGGGTAACATATAAAACTCCTCCGCGGTTTTGCTGTCGTCATCAAGCTTGCTTTCTGTAGCCATGACATCTCTCTTGTTCATACACTTCCTTGTTATCATGCTAGCAGCTCTTAGTCTCAACAGTAAGAAACATACAGTGTTGACAGTCGAATCCATGGAATTCGACACAAGTGGAATGTAGTGATTCTGAGTGGCTCTGCTCTGGTTTGCCTTTGTTTCATTTGTCCATCTTGGGATGTTTTTGAAGATATTTTTTTCCTGGTAGTTTTCAGGAACTGTGTGCCCACCTATACAGGCATTTAGAGTTATTTTAGAGCCACCTTAAGGTATCTGAAATAACCCCCTATAGCAAGGGACCCATGGGATATCCATGTTGTTCTGAAGCAAGAAGTGGAAGTGATGTTTGAGGTTGACTCCAGGGAACTGAATGCCCAGGTTTGCCATGTAAATTCCATGTCAGATGCTTTTATGGGAGCACAATTAAGATGCATCCAAATAATATGCAATTCTTGAAAACCTTGCATCTAGCACTTCAGACTGAGTGACTGAGGTATCTAAGTTTTTTGTGAAAAAAATCTGTTGAGAGCAATCCAGTAGACTCTTACCTTGCACTTACAAGCAAAGAATTCCTAACATCATACTCTTTGTCAGAAACACTGTTGTATAAATCTCACAGAACCAAATCACCAAATTAAGTAATTAACTAGTTATTTTGGTTAGTGCAATTATAAGCCAAGCATCTCAGGTTGCAATCACAGTATGTAAGACTTGCAACTGGCTTCCACCTCAGATTCTCTTCCAGGAAGATTACCTGTCACATGTTTGTGGACCTTCTTTTACTCCATGATGCTATTTGCCAAGAAGAATAATGTGTGGTAAAAATGCCTCAGGAGTGATGCTATGTGAGGAAACTCAGTGTAGTCTCTTGTGATGGGAAAGAACATACCTGAGAGAAATTGTGGAGTGCTCCATGAAGAGCAAAGAATGGTATCAGTGGGATTTTTGAACAGAGCATTTGGGGCTGCATTTCAAACCCTTCTCCCCCAGCCATCACAGCAGGATAGGAAATGGGTATTACAAATGGATTTGGGGTTTCTAAAAGCATAAAGCCATAAAAATGGTAATCCCTCTGAAATATTTTGATTCATGTTGAACTGGAGCATTTTGTTTATAAAAATTCAAAGAATTCTATTCTGCTTTCAAATTTTTCAATCCTTCTTTTTAGTTGGGCGTAATATTTTTCAGAAACAAGAAAGCATCTTAAACCAGCAATAAAATCTCACTTGGAAAATGTCAAAGTAGGATATTTCAGCTTCCCCCACCCTCAAGCCCCTGAATGACTCAAACTGGAAAATTGCTAAAAAGGCATACATGGTAGACATGCAGTCAGTTTCTGAAGAAAAGAGACATTATGGGAAAGCTCTTAGGCAGCCCATGAAAATGACTGTGCAAGGTGCAAGGCAGCAGAGGCTCCTTACCCAGTTAATTGTGGACTGTGAGGTATCTGTGGTAACTTGAAATGATAAGGGATGTATACACAGTCAGTTGGAAGCTGAGTACACTGAAGAAATATGACTGAAGACACTACAGATATACTGATGTGATAGTAGCATTTTGCCCCAATGTGCTTGGGAAACCAGGAGTAAAGAGTAGTTTCAGAGAATAGCTTTGTGCACGAAGGGCAGGACTTGAAACGCTTAGGATTTGTCTTCTTGGAAACTGTATATATTAGAGTTCACATTTCTATCAATTGGTTACAGAAATGGATTTTGGTCATATCCTTTCCTCTCTCTGACACAGACAGCTGTGGTGTGGAGTCACTTCAGCCTCCTCCACCTTCATCTTTCAAAAACTAATATTACAATCTACCAGTGCTATGGCAATTAATTAGTTTATGGTTCAAAACTGCTGCTAAGTAAATAGCACTCTGTTACAATGCATATGCATTGTGTAAGCACTGCCCTCTACTGGGTATTAAGAGAGATGATGGACTGTTATTAGCAAGTTTTAAAATGCTAGTGACTGACAGATTTTTACTTAATTCAGGAGGCAGAGGCTATTAGGGTAGAACAAGAAAACATAATCTCTGTCCTAACTCCTTTTGTCAAATTTGAAGAGGGAGGTTGCAGTAAGTACTACAGTGAGAAATCAGGAAGTTGCTGTGCTATGACACAAGACATGCAAAAGAAGAAAGAAGGAGGCAGATGTACCACTTGATTGGTATGGAATGGAACTCCAGTTGCTACACTGGAATGCACTAAGTGTGCCACACTATTACTGCACTAAGCACTGCTAACTGAGTGAGGGTGTAAGGGAGTTCTAACAATGCCAAGAAGGAGAGTTATTTGTGCCTCTCAGACTGAGCATTTACCAGTGCACAGCCCATGAGTGCTACAGAGGAAATCCCCATCGCCACTGTGGGAGGCCCTTTTTTCCATTGACCCTTAAAACACCTGCAGAACTAAAATACCACATAGAGCATAACCTTGTTTCAGCAGCTGGTTGAGGAAGAGGTCACCAAAGGAAAAAGCTGGTGACTTGAAGTGGAGGAGTATTATATAAAATTACATACCTATAAAAGTATTTAAGAAAAAGAAAACAGCAGATTATGGTGTTGGGAATCCATATGATGCAGTTAAATTAGTTTCTAGATGGTTTTCAAAATCATTAGATTTTTTTCAAAGTAGCTGTTAACAACAAGAAAGAAAGAATTGGGTCATTACTTATTTTCATTTCTTAATAACATGGAGTATCTCAAAAGTGCCCAGAGAACTTAGCAGCTTGAGCCTTCCTGGAAGTCACTGTAGCTGTGCTGTGAAGTTTCCCCCCCTGTGTCACTTACACAAGACTGTTCTTTTCTCCCTTGATACACATTTGGGTTGGAACACCAGTTACACGCAAGAGGTTGGATTTTCAGAAGTGCTCAGCACCTAAAAGTTTCATTGTGGGGTTTGTGGCCAGATTGTCACAAGAGCTTAGCAATCAATGTGTACCCAGAATGTGAGCTCTTTCAGAATTCTGTTTTTTATGTGTGGCTGCCGAGCTATTTTTGAAAACCTGGCTGGGTGCACATAACATACTCCTTAGCTCTCAGTTGCTTCCCTCCCTAGAATATGGTTAGCTATGTGACATATAAAACTAAAAGCAGTATTCAACTTCCACAAGTGCTTAAGTATTATAAGAAAATAATGAACAATAACATCAATAAGAAACAAAGAAAAAAATAACCAAGGAAACAGACAGTATCAATTCAGATTCCAAAGTCTTCTAATGCAGATCACAGAGGTCTCCGTTCTGCAAGATATATGAACAGATACTCAATGCTACCCCTAGTCAGGAAATCTTTTTAAGCAGAAAGTTTTAACTCATTGATTTCAATGCAATTTAAACATTGTGGCTCTGGAAAAAAAAGCAAGCAAATACAAGAAGAGAGTTTAAAGTAGAGAGACAAGTAGAGAAAGTAGGGGGAAAAAAGAAACACAAGAAAGAAAAACTATGCACACAAAAAAAAATCCATAAATTAAAAACTAAACAAAAGCCACCTGATTCATTAGACAACTGCTGTCCAGTACGCTGAACAAAATCACAGAAGTGTTACACAACGAAAACACAAAAAAGCAATAAAGCATTGAGTCTGGAAACTTGCTAGTTAGTGGCACAAAAAAGATGAGCCTACGACTCTTCTGCTCTGACCAATGTGGTCCACTTGATGGAGCACTTTGAGCTGTAAACTGAGACCATGCTAAGTTTTATAAAGATTTTTGGACATTTGCTGTTTGAAAAAGAACTGCATTAGAAAGAGAATTTCAGAGTGCTCCCTCAAAACAACCTCCTCATGTTTTGACTGTCTCTTTTTAAAAGAAAGATTTGTATGTTGCGCTTGGCAAAAAGTGATAGAAGATTCCAGCTTTTAGGCACACATTGCAACATAACCAAAGATTAAAAAAAAGGAACAAGTTAAGCAGATTCAGTAGTGCATACAGAGACCAAGGATATTATGAATGATGCTACACTCTAGGGATGGAACAGACTTCAAGAGATGCTGTAATTTATCCTTTGTCCCCATTACAGGCTTTAATGAAAGCCTGGAAGAGAATAAGAGGAACTGAATTACCACCCAGGATCTTTGGTCAAGGGCAAAGATGAAAAATCTGATATGAGAAAATCATTTCCATAGCTCCCTTAAGGGCATACTCACTGATCAGCCTACACTGCCACCAGATCACAAACATACCTTTGATTAAAAGGCTCAGATTCATAAATTTAGCACTTCTTCAAGTGCTAAATCTTAATGGGGTATAATACTTATGATACAGGTTTTTAAAGACAGTGAAAGCTCCCACAGCAATTCCATGTCTGAACCACAGATTAAAACTGGATTAAAAATTGCTTAGATGCTAAGTCTTCACTTCTGTCTCAGCCTAACTTTTAAGAACTGCAGCCATCATTTTCTGCCACTTATTATTTTTTTAAAACCAAGTTTGGACAAAGCATTATTTCTATTGCTTAAAGCCCAGAGTTTGGTTAGAAAAAAAAAACAGAAAGACAGAGGATATATAAAGTTTTATTCCTAACAGAGCTAATGATTCCCTATTGGATATAGCAAACCATTTAGTTCCACAGCACCTGGTTTCCCATTTGTAAAGCTTCCACATTGTATGGTAAGGACTTGAGTGTTATCTAGAGTGATGGGTATGTGCACAGCAGTTTTTCACAACACTGATCTTATACTAGGGCTTTTAGACTCAACTGTAACACAGATTATGACTTTTATATTTTTTCTAATTCCTTAAGAAAAAAAGAAAAACAGAAGATGGTTTCCTGTTCTGCCAAAAGGAAGAGAGGGTGGGAGCAAGCAAAACATGCTCAGGTTCACCACTCTTCCTGTTTGTCTCTGCACAATTACAAGACAGATGTCTTTTATCTAGTTTCAGCTTTGCTAATAATTTGAATGGCAACCACTTTCTTGCACGGTCAGGGGAAGAACAGTCTCTCACTCTAGAGCAATGCCCAAGCAGTGACAACGTTGCCCAAATGCTGGACGCAGGAAGTGCAACTGCTAGTCCATAAAAGAGTGAAAGGGACTACGTACAAAGAGATTTTTACATGTACAAAGCATATTCAGCTTATAAATCCGAAGCATATACCTTACTTCTCAAAGATTCTGGGGGGAGTGTAATGGCCTTAATTCCTTTACACATATTTCCAGGACTATTGTCAAATGCACCAAGAAAAAAAAAAAAATACACACAGATACACAGGGGTCACTTTTCTGTCTTCTTTCTGACTTTCTTCTTTCTTCTCCTTAAAATCATAGCACTCTTGATGTCTAATAATCATACAGACAAAATGTACTTTATGAAGACCTTAATAGAATTTTCCGGGTGTAACTGAGTTTTTCACAGCTTTGAGTTGTCAGCAAATATGACATAGAGAATATTGGAGAAGCTAATGCAGAACTTTTGCTCAAACCTATAAATCTACCATGATACCACAAATAGTCCCAGACAACATTTCTGTTTGCAGCACAGTCTATAGATCAGCTTCTATTCTTCAAAGCTGTACAGCAAAAGCAGTATGATATGGCACAACTAAGGGTTAATAGCTCTGCTAACTGCTATTTAAACAGAAATCTCTGTTAAGCACTATGTTGTTTGTTATATGTGTTGTATTTTTGAAGTGCATTTCTCAATAATTTTACATTAGTATATCTTCAAATTCAAGCTGAACTTACAAGTTAGATGAAGGCTGGGAGAAATCAGATGACTTGTGCCAGATGTAAGATAAAACAATCAGAATGGTACATTATGCACCTAAAAGCTTGACATGAACAGGTTTGGTGCTAGTAATATGGGTTAAATTTATTTATGGTACAATGCTTACTTTGCCTGTAAACCTAATGCTATAGTGTGCCAAGTGTGGTAGCATGTGATGCATTAGAGGACATGCATTCTCTCTGTAATTGATATAAGAAATAGAAATGAAGTGACAAGGTGGGGCTCAGAAAGTCCAGCTACTTCAAAGGAAGCTCCAAGCCACTAGGAATGATTAGCATGTACTCTGTTGTATGTGAATAAGGCCCAGCAGTGTGCATCTTCTTCATAATAAAGAGGGAAATATTGTTAGTTTCTTCCCTTCTCCTTTCCCCAACAAAGTATGTAGTTCCCTTCTGTAGTTTCCTCACAAATGTGGACTGTGCAAAACCACTAAAAGCAAAGAAATTAAAGGTCTATGCAAACAGAAAATCTTATTAAGCAAACAGAACAGTCTCTTTCCTCTTCTGTTTTACCATTTCTAGTTCTTACAATTATATTCTTACTTTTACCGTTTTACTCACTCAAAAGTTTTCAAATTAATGCTTAATGCCAGCATAAGCTACTAAAGACAACTTCAGGAAAGGCTTAAATTGAAAATCTTTGCATGTCATAGCTGACGACCTAGTTAAAATTCAGGGGGTGTTTCTAGTGGCGTCCAGGGAGATTTTGCAAACTCACAGGCCATCTAGTGTCTACAGTTAAAAATCACATGTTTTTAACATGGCAATATTGAAGTCACACTTGGGGAGTGACCCATGAAAGAATGGTGTATGCAGTTCTACACAACAAACCTGTTATTACGACTAAAAAATCAGAAGTGTTTGAAGTGTGAAAGTATTTCATAGTTTGAAAATAAATTTGGTTTTGGGTTTTTTTTAATTAAGGACTGTTCAGAATGTCATCAGCAGAAATTCCTGGAGCATGCTAACCTCAGAGCCTGCTATGTCTTCCCCACCTGAGTCTTGAATGCAATACAAATTAATTTTTTACTGCTGGGCATTTACAGGAATGTCTGTGTGAGGCAGTCTCAAAATCATTAGGAACCACAAGGCAGGTTTTTTGGAGTATGATCTAGCAGATCTGCTAAGACTACCCGTACATGCAGCCTTTCTCAATCGAGAAAAAGGGCAAGGTGCCTGCTGAGTTCTTAAAACTTGGTTGTGCAAGTAGTCTAGCAAGCTTAATAGCAGGGAGGGAGAGTATACTCAGCTTTCAATCCAAGCCTAGGTCAGAGTCTACTGATGAAGAATTCATTAGATAAAGACAGTATATTGCTCTGTTGTTACCAGAGGCAGCCAATACTTGTCAGAACAGGCGCAGTAAGGGTTGCTTTTGGTCCAGCAGTCAGCTACTCTCGTCTATTAGGATCATTCTGTACTAGATGGATAGCAAGGTCACTTGGACCCAGAGCAACTGTAATCAACATTTCTGACTGAAAAGTGTGATGCTGGATGCTAGGAACATAATTTCCCCTAGGAAAATAGGAAACTAATGTGATACAATAAAAAAACCATGCCTTAATGTCATCCTACATGACGGATATTTTATACAGACCTACACTGACCAATGTAGGCAGTTACCACTGTAACCCATTTACTACTCAGTTTTTAAAAAGGACTCTCCAAGTACAACTTTGACCCTGAAAGCCCTTTTTTTGTGTGTTAACAGACATCATTCAAGTTATTAAAAAGAATAAGCAGTATTCCCTCCATTTTTTTCAGTCTTTTGGCCCAGTCTTTTCAGATCTTCAATGGATTTTCACCTTTCCCAAGCAACCACAATTCAAGAGGCAGTATAAAAATCAACTAGTAAGAGACACATACTGTGCAGTGCTTGTGTAGCGAGGCTTTAAAGTTCGCACATGGTTAAGTAGGATTAAGTCTTCATCAGCATTGTCAATGTCTTCAAAATTCACTGCACCAACACAGCCACTGTTTGGATAGAAAGGAAATCAAAGATATGTACATTATTCATAAGACAGCTGGCGGGGGCAGCTGAACCAAATACTACATGGTCCAAAAATTTAATTATTTATGAAAATGAATGGTCCTCAAGAAAAAACATGGAGATGAACTGCCCTGTGTGTCTGGCATGTCCCAAGATGAAAACAATTATCTGCTGAACTTGCAGCATGGAACAAATCAGAGCCCTAATACCAATGTGCAGAAAAGAGCCTTGGGAAATATGGAAGTAAGACAGAAATATGTCATCTCTTGTTCTTTTATGCTGCACCCATAATCAGAGTAGGATATTCTTCCAAAGAGGACATAATGGATCGTGACTTCTAGTTATAGGTGAAAGGTTGGAGTCACCTGCAAACAGAGGAGACTCAGCACACACTCTTCCTTGGCGTGTGGATCAGAAACCAATTTAAGATTAGTTAACACAGGCCATCTGTAACTCTTGCTTCAGAAAATGAGAGATGGATTACTTCAGCTAAATAAAAAATGTGGAAAGTAGAAACAACCCAGAGACATTGTACTTACGTATACAATGGGATTTGACAGATTCGAGAGCTGTGGCTTACACTGTTAATGACAAAACAGAGAAATCACCGTTTTTTCACCACACAGAATATTCTGATATAATATTTATGAGTCTCAAAAGAGAGGTGGTGACAGGTCAAAGTTTTGCTCTTGGAATGATGCAATGCTCACTTGAACATGGTAAAAGACTGTGGTAAATTATTAGATTGGTACATATGCTAAATGACCCAGTTCAGCAGGAAGAATCTTGTCTTTTAATCTTCATCCTCAAACACTGGGACTTCAGTTAATTTTCTAGGATAATATAAGCAAGTTTTCTTAAAAAATGAACTGCTTCTCTACTTGTAACACTTCTTTCATTCAGTTCTTGAGAACATGGGAGAATTTAACATCAGGTCTGAATTTCTCTCTTGGTCTGTCCTAGCAAACTGCTCTCACTGGCCATGTCACTATTCCTTTGAAAGAGCAACATTTATCACAAGAGTGTTTTCTACCTCCCTCCCACCCTGCAGAGGTACCTGTCTTTCCCATTGTATGCCTGACTGTGCCCAGTAGTACACCTGTCCACCAAGTTTGCTGACCAAATCTGGTGACTTGTGTCCCAGAAAAGTGGCAAGTTCCAGTTTTCCTATCTTGCCCCAACCAATCTTTCCTTCCCTGTCCTTTCTACTTGGCTCCTATCTGAGATCTTCTGAACTGCCTCTCACTCTCTACTAGACTCATGTAAAATGTTCAATTCTTAGATTGTTTTAGATTCTACAGACAGCAGATAAAACCTTGAATTTGTACATCTGTACAGTTATCATGGTGTTGTCATAAATGCCAAGTCCCTATGAATACATCAGCTCTATGCAGTCATGGCAATAATCCACTTAAAGAATTCCTTCTGTTCTGCTTTTTACATTTAACTTTCTCAAAGGTGAAGTGTGTTAGAGTATACTTTTCATGTGGTTATTGATTTAATATCTTGACTTCTCTAGTTATAGAATATTGCTGAATTCAGCCTTCCAAAATAATTAGCCGTACACAGACTTTATAAATGAAGTGTTCAGAGGACCCTAGTATTCACAGAAAAACTAAACTTACAAATTAACAGGTCTCTGTGGAGAGAAAAATGATCTTCTTTGAAATCTGTCCCAGAAGCCTCCAACAACCTAAAATCATAATTAAATGCTTTTTGTAAGGCCACATTACCTAGTTAATTTGGCTTAATAGATTTTCATGCAGCAATCCAAACCAACTGCAGGACTAAATTTTAGTTTAGTAAAAATAATTATTATTACAGCCAATAATCACAAGTGAAGTAACTTAACGGTAAATTTGTTATGCTACAGCATCATTCCTAGCAACCAATTTTCCATTTATATCCTTATAATCTCTTCTGGAATTATGCATGCATATCCTCAATACCAGAGGGGGGGGGGGGGAATACAGAATAATCTGAAACAGTTATTGAAGTGTGCTGATGGCCTTACATGCTTACTTAGGATTTCTAAAATACTGTTGTGGGTTTATGTCTATGACCCACACAAAAGTTAGGCTACATTTCATAAGCAAAACCTGAAACAGTTGGCAAGAAACTGTTCACTGACTTGGCTTATTTCAGGTTCTGGATTGTATCTCCTTTTTGTGAAACACTGGGAAACAGGATCAGCCAACTCCTCCACTGTTGATTTCGGAGGCTGGGTTTTGGGAGGTAACAAATTATCCCAAGGAACTTCTTCGTAAGCTCTACATCAACAATAAAAAAGAGGAGAAAAAAAGTTCCTGTGTAATCTTTAGTGAATGACGTCAGTAGCTAGGTAATAAGGAATTACATGATGAAGAAGGATGCAGAAAATAACAACGCTGTATTTTCCTACTTTAAAGAAAAAATAAAAGCCTGGAGTTGTGTGTTGCTTGTTGAGGAACAAGTGGTTCTCGTACAGTTTCACAGGCTTACCTCTTTAGAAGTTTCTCACTTACTAATGGGAAGAGGTAGTTTTTCTTCCAGTCAGCTTTCAGTGATGATATGTTTTATTTTGTCTAAACTTGAATAATCAGTTAAGTGAGACGAAGCATAAATAGAAATCAG
The DNA here is from genome assembly GCA_023637945.1 of Phaethornis superciliosus. Taxonomy (NCBI): domain Eukaryota; kingdom Metazoa; phylum Chordata; class Aves; order Apodiformes; family Trochilidae; genus Phaethornis; species Phaethornis superciliosus. The sequence continues at coordinate 69,289,116 of JAJQWJ010000002.1, forward strand.
ACATCCATCATATTATGCTTGTAGCAGGCGTTGAAAACAGATATACAGAATGTCCTTCTGGAAACTTCAGTTTCTTTTCACTGTCTATGGATGAAGTGGAGATGAAAGGCACAGACTGGACACAAGCTTTTAGATTTACTCAAGTTCACAAGATGAATCCTATGCTAAATGCTGTTGAAGCATCAGAATTGCCAAGAGACTGAAACCCTTTGTAATCTCATATGTCCTTCTGCCTTAAGGTGCATAGTAGCAAAAAGAACGTGAAAAAAATGAAGCAAAGTACAAGAAAAACTGGTTTTAAAAGGAATGCTATCTCACTTTTGAGTACTTGACTTGTACAAATAGTCCATTGCTTTTTCTTCTCTCCGTCTTGCAGAAGAATCGCTTAATTCCTAGGAGAAACAAAATACATGGCAGAAAGCAATGATATCAACATATGCAGTACCATGACTGCTCATTTAAAGAGTGAACTGTATGTATATGCACTTCCTACTTCACTATCTTTTGTGTCAGATTGAGAAACATGCTGTTTCACATACTTTATCAGTCATCCCTGGAGATCAATAATGGATCTATTTCTCACAAGTATTATCCAGGAAGGAAAATTTAATATAATGAATACAAGCTTAAAAGCTAGTAAAATGTCCTTGCCTCTCTACTCCTCAGGAATTTAACTTTCCATTTATTGTATTTTTATAAATTTTTATAAAATTTTAATAAAATGTCATAGCAAACACATTTTAAAGTCTCTCAGATATGCCTGATGTATTTGTATTATGCTCACCCCTACAAGTTGTGTTTCTCAGGGTTCAGTCCTAGGGCCAGTTCTGTTCAATGCATTTATCAACAATCTGGATGCAGCAGTTGAATACACCATTAGCATGTCCAATTATGACACCAAACTGGGAGGTGCTGTTTACTTTCTTGAGGGAGAAGAGGCCTTGCAGAGGGATCTGGATATTTTGGAACACTGGGCTATGACTGATGGGACTAAATCTAACAAACTGAAATGCCAGATTCTGCACCTGAGGTGGAGCAACACCAGGCATAAGTATGATTTAGGAAAGGAATGGCAGAGAATAGCCCTGCAGAAAGGGATATGGGGATCCAGTGATAGGAGGCATGGGAATGGTTCAAAGCTGCACCAGAGAAGTTGAGACTGGACATTAGGAATTATTTCTTTACTGAGAGGGTGAGGGATTACTGGTGTGATGGCCACCATTAAATCTGTTCATGGTAACAAACAGTTACCTGAAATAAAGCCCTTAGCTCAATATAATTAGATGAAGGAATGAAAGTCCATTTTCATAACACTACTGTAATTGCTGACAGAAGTATGTTCAACTGAAAACAGTCTAGAAACAAAGTGATTTAAGTATGTTTTCTGTCACTACAAGAAGAGCATGAGACACTTGCCTTGAGATTGGAGTCCATATAAATTGCAAAACCATGGTTTTGGTCAGGTGAAGTGGGAGCAGCTTTCACCGGAGTTCTCCAAGCTGAAAGAAAGAATTTCCTGTTGTGTTAATGAATTTGTATCAAGCCTTATGGTTTTAAACTGGGTAAAATCAGCATATGGCTTCCCATATAGATGCACCAATGTTCAATTAACTTTTACCATTCTGAATTACAAAATTCTACAAAAATACATTAACTTAATGGAAGATGTGAGTAAGTGATAAATAACATCACAACATACATTGCTATGGTTTAGCCTACTCCACATAACATATCGTCATGTACAGTACTAACCATATAGAGGAAAGTATCCAAATTAGTAATCATAATAATAAAAATCTGTTAATGCATCCCAATCTAGTAACTGCATATTGCATTTCTATAGTTACATAATCTTTGCCAACCCTGAAAGCAATAAACAAGCTATTCCTTGAGCAGTAGGTGACTGATTTCCTACAGATATTTGTCTCTCTCCTTCACCCTAAAAACTTCATATTCCAATAATCTGAGCATTCCCTAACGAGGTCTTGTAGATCAGGCTCATTCACCAAGAGGCCATACCCTGCAGACACTACAGAGTCACCTATGTACTCAGTGGTGAGCCAGTACACACATGCTGATAACCAAGTGAGGTGCTGCCAAATGGAAAGATGTTATAATGCATGAGGTTCAACTCCCTCAAGAGGAACTCTCATTTATGTCTTTCCTCTCCTCAGACTACAACTTTGAAAAATATTGCAGGGGTGCAATTATCCTTGAGATGCTTGTAAATCCATCAAATTTGGCAGAAATTGGCCAATGGTATTAAAAGTTATTAGGGGCAAATCAACAGATTATAAAATCAACGAACAAAACAGGTAAAGAAACAACTTGTGTCTTTTGGGAACGAGGATAAATCTGACAAAATACTCCTATAAATAAGGTAAGGGATACACATGAGAGTATCATTAACATTTCAGTGCCATTACCTATATAATGTTTTTGGTGACTATGGGAAAACTGCATAATTTGCTATACTATACTTAAAAGGGTAAGGCAGCCACCCAGCCACCACAACACTCTCTCTATGAATACTGGAAGCTATTATTTTGTATCAAGAATGCACTACTTAGTGTTCAATTTGATTTTTACTTCCAGATCCTAAAAATTTCCAATGCATATGAAGACCTTCATGTAGCAAATTTAAGCTAATTCATAATAGAGTTATTTTCCTCCTTATCTGCAAAAAATTCAGGTATATTTTGGAGAAAATAGTTCAAAGACTGCAAGATGAAAATCGCTGTGCAGAATGCAAAATTATTTCTTGCAGAACTAATCACTCTAGCATAGTTTAAAAGAAAACCACAGTTTTCAATAAAGGAGACTAAGTTTAGTATCTTAATGATCTTTGCAGGTACTGAAATAATATGACCTGGTTATAAGAAGAGGTTTTTGCACAGTACTCTGTGATTTCAAGTTGATAATTTTGAAAAGCTTGACTGAATTTGTGGATCTTTGTCCTCTGAAGAGCTTTCAAACTCAAACACTCTCCGATTAAGACAATTCTTTGGAAAATGTCCCTTAGAAAGATTATGTGCTTGCAGTAAAAACGGTGGGTGCATCTTTGTTGACTACACTTTGTGCAAACTTTAAATGCTATCTGCAAATATACAGCTTGTACCATCCCAGAATGCTTCTGTGAAGTTTTAGGTCTGAAATGTTATTACTTAACACATATGCATGTACTAGTCTCCTCTCCAGTAAAGAGACATAACTATCCATATGTCCCAGTAGTTCCATAAAAATACTCCTCCTCTGATAAAATAGCTAAAGGTTACAACTCTTATTCCTTCTATTGTATGTGTAAAACACCCATGTCAGCTTCAACGTCCTTAGGTGGACATATATATGATACTGGCCTATGGCCTACTGTTAGAATGATTACTCTTCTAACATTTACTTCTCATTTTGCTCTCAGTAGAAAGATTTAGCTCAAAATTTGCAATAATTCTTTATGAAGGCAACTTCCTGGAGGTTTCAGTGCCCCTAATGATTTTCTCAGTCCACAGGACTGAAAATGGCACAACTTGCTCTGATCCAAGTTGGGAACTCAGTGTCTTGGCTTTGTCACTTTAAACTAATGACAAGCTTCAGTAGTAGTTTCAGTTGATTACGTAAACTAATATCCTAAACTGACAAAGTAGGATTCAATGATGGATAATGAAGTCAGAGAATTTCTGTTTGGATTCTGAGTCAGAAACTGGAGATGTATGCATTCATATTTCTCAGCTGTTCTCCAGAAGCTATGAAAAATGAAACATCTACTTGTTTTGGTTTGAAAGGAAAGACATATTCATAGTTTCCACAAAACCAGCAATCTCACAAGATTCACTGCACCTGTCATCCAAAACCTGCAGTTTTTGACCTCCCATATTCTTAAATTAGTAGGAATATTAACTCAAATAGACCCAGCAGGAGATAATAATGCCAACAGATGGGCTTACAGATAACCCTTCCTTATTATTTTGCTTAGCTTTTTGTTAATTATTCTACTTCTTTACATATAATACATACAACCTATTGACACCACATTGTCTTCTACTCCTTTGAAAGATGGAGTAATATCATAGAAAGCATAGAAACCATTGGAAAGACATGCATGACAAAAGAAACTACAGAGATAGAACAAATTTGTTCAATAAACAAAGCATTGCTTTGGCACTGGGCAAGGAGAAAAAATGCACAGTGAAATATGTAACTCCAGGGATGATAAAGTATCAAATCCCTAGTGAAAGCACAGCTGTTTATTCAATGGCTCTCATCCCTCCAGAGGTTATACTGAGTTTTTATATATTATTTCCAGGTGAACTACAAGCTTACTAGGCATTGTGCCATTACGTATTTCATTTGGTTAAAGTGTAATAATTTAATAGCACAGATATTCCTGAGCCTATTGTAGGCCACTTTGTATTCTTAATTGACTTTGTTTATATTCTGCAATAAATAAGAGCTATAGATGTTATTTTTGATTGTCCCTGAATTGTTAATTTGATGTTTTTCAAGGTGCGCTTTTTTTTTTTTTTTTCCTCTTTGCTCTACAAGTTGTTGTTTCTGACTAACCTGTCTTATTTCTTCAGGCAGGTAAAAGACTTCATCTCACTAAGTACCTATGTTACAAATTGGGGCTGCACTAGCATTGACTACAGTGTTTTTCTGTCCTTATTTAAAATGTAGGAGACATGGTAATTCTATTTTGATATACCTCACATTCAGTGTGCTGCTTAATCCTGGATTGTTCCTGATTGATTACTTATCCAAAGGGATGATTACTCTGGGAGAAAATGCTTCTTACTTCAGGAGATGAAGCACTGGGAACTCTCCTTCACAAAGGCCACTAGGAAATGAGTATAATGCAGCCACAATTATTTCCACAAGTTCTACATAAAATTCTTCAATAGGGCCTCTTCAAGTAATAATAGAATAAAGATTAGCTCTTCACGTTGATAAATAATTGATTAGATGATCAAAGAAGGAGGGAAGGGGCAAATGATCAGTTTTCCAAGTGGGTGGAGATCACCGGTAGAGAGACCTGGAGATAATTCATCTGGTTTTAGGATTTTGTTGCTTAACAAAATATTATATATTGTGAATATATATAATATATTCACAAATTACCTGAAAATGGTGGATTGGAAATTAAGTGGTGGGTTAAAAAAACAAATATATTAGTGAAATCTATGAATCCATGACTACTAAAAACAAACACACCATCTCCCAGTCGTGAATCCCTGGTCAACAAATCATCACACAATAGGAAAATATACAGGGAAAATATGATTAAATTCTTTGTTATTTATTCACAGTCTTGAATGGAATACTGGACTAGTTAGGCTTTTGGACGAATGCAAACATGGCCACTCTAGTATCGGCATAAGTTATGCTTATTTCTTCCAGAAAAGGCTTTCTATCAAGTCTATAGGCAAACTCCATAGTGTTTCTCTTTTCACAGTTTTTGAAAAAAAACTCTATTTACATGTGTCAGCTTGCAGCAGGGGCAAGAAGTCATCTCTTCTTACTAGGCTTTTCTAATAGCCTGGCTTCTTCTGCAATCCCTATGCCCATCTCTGTGTTAAGTCATACAAAAAATAATAATGAAAAAGTGGGTATCAGGGTTTCATCACCAGGTTTTCAGGTACAAATATAGCTTTATGGTCAAATTCTGAGTTCTTCCTAAGCACTGCAAAGAAACAGACCACAGACAAAAGGTTTAAAAATCCTGCTGTCATGTGAGTTAAGAGGAGACTCTACAGGCAAGAACTTCCTAAAGACCTCATCCTTTAGCACTGAGCACCTGCCCTGTACTGACCCAGAATACACAAAGAATAGCTTTTCATCTGTCTCCATCCTCTAGTAGGTAAGATTCTCTACTCTTTAGAATGACCTTCATCAGCTTCTCATCTTTGCTTTGCTATCACCGAGCCTCACGGTTCACTAAATTTACTTTGCTCAGGAGATGCAACAGGCTGCTGGGGAAGTTCAAAGTAATACTGTTGACTACCAAAGCCTGCATCTTCCCACGACAGAGAACCTCCAGTCTATTGAAGATGTTTTATATGCCTCGGCTCATCTGTTGCAAAAGGTGCTTCTCTCTTGTGTTTTTTTTATATTCATCCCTGACACAGTGGAGACTGTGACTGTAGAATTTGCTTACAAAATGCCTGACTGATCTCTTTCAGCACAACTTCTCCAAATAGGTTAGCTGGGGAGTATCTCAGGACTTATATCTAGAAGATAAGCAACTTTCACCACATCACATGCTTGGGGGTTGGCAGTTGGGCTCTTAATCATATAGTTGAAGTCTGGAATTTGTTTATGCAGTCTAATTAAAATTAGTATCTTAAAACTCAGCTACTTTTTATATCTCTATATACACATTTGTTGTTTATAACTCAGCATCACATGAAAACCTGGAAACTAATCCTACGTTTGGAAGAACATTTGCATACCTTTCCTTAAGAAAAAGGACTTCTTTTGACAGCTTCAGTGGAGTCAGTTTTTCACTCTAACAGTGAGCTTCACCCAGTGAAAAAGCCCCAGGAAGCCACCAGATGGTTTCTATCTGCTTTCTGTAAGTCTCCATTTCAGAATGCTGTCTTGACTGTAATCAGGGTTTCTGCCTTGAAAAGTCAAAATTTGTCTGTGTTCATTTCAGGTAGTGTCTATCTGTCAGAGTATTGCTATCTCTTTCTCTGTCTGCCTTTCCCTACACTGGAAAAAAATAATGGTCAGATAGTACTGGATTGCATTAAGAGCATGTAGTGATAGGGCAAGGGGGTCTTAAACTAGACCAGGGTAGATTTGGGCTGGATATTAAAAAGAAATTCTTTAGGTGCAGAAACACTGTAACAGGTTTCCAAGAGAAGTGGTGAAGGCCCCATCTCTAGAGGCGTTCAAAGTCAGGCTTGAAGGGGATCTGAGCAATCTTGATCTAGTTAAAGGTGTCCTGGCTCACTGCAGGAGGAGGGTTGGACTGTATGACCTGTAAAGGTCCCTTTATTGACCTTTATAATAAATAAAGGTCATATAAATAATTCTTATTTGGAGAATTCAATGATTCTCCAATCTTTCCCCTTGGCTTTTCTAGAGGCTTACAGAACAAAAATCAGTGTTCCGTTCTGATTGGTATCTGAGGTCTTATTTCATATGTAAATTGAAAACACAGTAACTGAGAAATAAGAATGAAAAATTGTATCATGAGTAACAAAACAAAGAAGTCTATTTTTTTATCTTTTGTGGTTTCTTGGGTTCTTTTGGGTTGTTATATGACTGCAGTAAGCTTAGCGTGATTTAAGATGCAAAGTTAGAAGGAACCAAAAACATTGGAGGAACAAAAACATACGAGGAACCAAAAACATTGCCTGAATTTATAGCACCTGGAGACGTTATGATGACAATAATACAGATAAAATATAGCTAAATGCAAAGTGAGAGTGTTATCTCTATATAGTAAAATGGAACAAGGAGTTTATTTACATTTCTTTACCATGTTGTAAGAAATGCCTCCTCTCACCTGTGAGCAAGTTGTCTGAGTTCTCAAAAAATTTTGTTCTAGCTGTAATTAGCATTTATCTATGAAAAGAATTAAAATTAGCTTAATCTTTATAAAAATTCAACCATATGACTTAGTGCTAGTAGTGTCTGCCTTTAGAAGTTCTGGGAAGATATTTCTGCTTTCCAGAGTTTTCATCAGAAAATTCTGAATATTAACCACCAATCCAATTTTTGCTTCATATTAAAGAGCGAATTTCCATTTTGATGCTGTACGCAATATAAAATTATTAGTCTCAGCTTTATTTCTAATGCCTTGATATAAAATAAAGAAGGTAATGTGTACTTTGATAAACATGTGATGACAGTGCTAAGGAACTTCTGTTCTCCAATCATTAATGTGTTGCACTGCACCTTGTTGGGAAATACTAAAAGACACAAAAATATCCAGCGTATTTCCCAACACTGGAGTAATTTGTTTTGTTTTACATTAAAACAAGTGCTCATAGTGTATATAGTATCACAATTTACCTAAATAGGTTTTTGAAAACACTATTTACCTTCAGAGACTTTCTATTATTATTATTATTTTAGCATTGGAATGCTCATTAGAATTCGCTGACTGGTACTTCTTTGCTTCAGCAGGGACAATAAATCAATCATACAAACACTTTACTGCAGTTGTTCAGTTCAAAAATCCGGGGCAAATGTATTTTCTATGGCTGCTCTTCTAGGACTTTGGGGGATGGAGCTGAGAAACAAACTGTATTTTTTTGTTAAGCACCACCAATTTCTTTGATGATTAAAAAATAAAAACAGTGGTTTGCTTTACCTCTGACTTGTGCCCTAACAGAAGCATCTGACACAGCCCTGGAGTTCCACCTTCTGTTCTGGCTGGTTTCCTCCAGGAGGATCATCTGCTTCCTGTGGGCTGCTGGGCCTCTCTTTCCTGTGATGGGGACCCGCTGGTGAGGTTTCACATCACTGTAGTCCACCAGGGATTCGATAGTTCTTCCAACATTGGGCTGGAGGTCAGCATCTGCTCCTGCACTCACAAAACCTGAGCAGGGATCCACTAAAGGCACATCAATCCGGTGTGGAAATAAAGGGCAGTTTGGCCATACTGGGGCCAGGGATGGCATGAATGGAGGAAAAGAAGGCCTGTTTTTCTTTTCAAAGTTGTCAAAGCTGTGGCTGTTCTGAGGACCTCTCCCAGCAGTCATGCACATATTTTTTAATGGACTTCGACTCTGTCGGCGATCCATCTCGTGAGCCAGTTCAGCAGACAAGCTGGACTTTTTAAAAGCACTTGCCTGACTTTCAGCTCCACGAGAAATCACAGTAACACCCTTATATCGTTCCTATGTGGCAGTAAATTCAAAAGACTCCACTTGCTCCTGTTTCTGCAAGTTCCTAGAGTCCGAGACAACAATCCACAGTAAAACTAAATTTCATCCTCCAACAGATCAGTACACAGAGAGAGTACATAAAGAGCAAGGCAGTAGATTATGCTGTGAATTCTTCCCTGAAAAGACATTTATCAAGTATGGTACAGAAAGAACACAGACACTGAATGAGCAGAGAGGTTTTTTGTTCCCTGGTAACGGTGGAAACAGCCTCACAATGAAATGTGTCCTGGTGTGAAACATGGTTCCCGTGTACGAGTGGGCACCCATAACAACTTGGCACTAACCATTCTTATTCATCTAGTAGAAGCAAAATTAAGTTTTCAATCTTACTAAGGATATGGCGTTTTCACTGAAGTATTTTAAAAAAAACAAGCTGCTGGTATCACAAATACTAATTAAACAGAAACACAGCTTTAACACAAAGAAAATTTATCAAACAACTGCAGCAAAATGGAAGTGCGGAAAACTTAAATTATTTGGAGTGAGTAAATCACATTGACATCAGATCTGTCCATGCAGCTTAATTGCTTTTAGAGTTTTGCTATTTATTCTATCAGGTTGTCTGCTTCATGTCACACATCAGCATACACAACACCCATTTCCAAATCCCAAGATCAGAGGTCTTTATTTAGCAATCTAAACAAAAGCAGTCTGATTTTGAGAGGTCCTCTGCATACATTGTGTCATCTGCTAACATCCATCACTCTGGAATAAATCAAACGATGTTTATTTGGACAGTTCAATTAGCATTTGTGGGGCCTTTGTGGTGGTATCAGGAAAATACAGGGCACAGTGTTTTATCATTCATGTATGTTAAGTTTCCGTCAGATTTAACTTCCTTGAATTCTTAACTTGCTCTTGATTAATACAAAATCACTAATGGTCCTAACATATTACAATTTTATAGTAATAAAATATCTGTTCCATGATGCAGAACTATGGTGATTTTCCTTTAGTTTGCTGATAGAGCAGAGAATAACTGAATGAATAAACTTTTCTATTAAGACAAATTTAATCTGTAGGTCGTAAGATCAACAGTGGGCAAAAACTGACAGTGGAGAATACCATATATGCAGTTTTAGCATTGCAAAGCTAAGGTAACCTTATGAAAACACATAATCCTTTGTCTGGAACAATTTGTGTTCACTATCGTACTTGTACATTCAAGTTAGTGAAAATATGCTTCCAAGTTTGTCCTCTGCCTCTAACAAACTTTTAAAATGCCCTACTGTTGTCTTTCTTTACGGACATTCAGTAATCTTCACACCAAGTATGTTGTTTTATACTAGAAATAACATCCAATGTTGCAGACTGACATTTCAGACCCCCTTCTTACCTTCTCCTGGAAAGCTTCAGAAAGAGGCGAAGCAAAAACAAGGAGGACAAGTAAAAAAGCATGACAGGCTGCAAGGTATACTCATGTTTTGCTTCATTTATGAAGAATGAAATGCAATTAAAGCTTTATTTTGGATTTTATTGACAGATATTCTGTCCAGATTATCCTGGAAAGTAATTTTATGACATGAGGCTGACTTGTGTTTACTATCAATTTTCAGAAGTGATCCCAAGCTTTAAGGAAGAATATTGGTCACGCATCTATGCTAGTCCTCTTTACTAAATGTCTGCCTTTTGCTTTCTTTAAGGAGTCCAATGGAGTCTTTTTGGTTCTTTGATGTAAACTGCTATTTTTCTACTCTGGCCCAGTAACAATACACCAAAATTTCCAAGACAGTGAAATTTTCTCGTCAGACTTTATTCACTTCACAAATAATTCTATTTTCCCTCGTCCAATCTTTGAAAACATCACTTTTCTAACCTACAAGAAATCTAAATACTCTTGCGGAACATGAATACGCACAAGTCCTGAGAGCTTTCTGCGTCTTTTTGTAGCAGAGCAGTAAGGGCTGAGCAGCAGAGCCGTAAATCATAGAATCATAGAACTGGCTGGGTTGGAAGGGACCTCAGAGATCATTAAGTCCAACCCTTGACCACTACCGCTGCAGTTACCAGACCATGGCACTGAGTGCCACATCCAGTCTCTTTTTAAGTATCTCGAGGGATGGAGAATCCACCACCTCCCTGGGCAGCCCATTCCAATGTCTGATCACCCTCTGTGTAAAGAAATTCTTTCTAATATCCAACCTAAACTTCCCCTGGCACAACTTAAGTCTATGCCCTCTTGTCTTGTTGAAAGTTGCCTGGGAAAGGAGACCAACCCCCCCTGGCTCCAGCCTCCTTTCAGGGAGTTGTAGAGAGCGATGAGGTCTCCCCTGAGCCTCCTCTTCTCCAGGCTGAACACCCCCAGCTCCCTCAGCCTCTCCTCACAGGACTTGTGCTGGAGTCCCTTCACCAGCCTGGTTGCCCTCCTTTAGACCTGCTCCAGGACCTCAATCTCCTTCCTGAACTGAGGGGCCCAGACACTGCCTAGATCAGCTCCGTTCTTTGCTTCTGCAAGGCAAACTTCCTCGCTCTGCCTTCAGGAACAACTACAGGCGGCAGGCAGACCGCTCGCTGCCCCTTCGGCCACCCCAGGTGCAGCTCTTGCACCACCACTCGGCTGTTTCGAAGACGTCGCCCTTGGAGCGGAGTGCTGCTGCTTTACTGGATTGGGATGAATTATGTACGATTTGCCAGGGGGACGACTAAGGATCGAGCCACCTCGGCGGCAGATGTTTCCCTGGGGTTTGAGGATGTGAAAGCCCCCTCCTCCCCCTCCTTCACCAGAGACACAAGCGCAGCCCTTCGGACTGCGGCTGGGAAAGCCCCGACGCCGCTTTCCCCGCTGACAGGTCGCAGCAGGGAAGGTCGGAGGCCGGCGGAGCCACTTCCACCTCAGCGGCTCGGCCGTCCCGTCCCGTCCCGGCGCCACCGCCACCGCCACTCCCCTCGCCTCGCCCTGCGGCCGTTGGGCCCGGCTAACGGCTGCCGCGAGCCCCCGCGGTGGGTGGGAAGAGGGGCCCGGGGCTTCTGCGATGTGGCCTGGGGCGCATGGCAGGGCTCGGGGCTGCCGCCGGGCAACCAACGCCCCCCGCCGCCTCCCGGCTCGCCGCTTCCTCTTCCACCTTCTTCTTCTTCTGCTGCTCCTCCTGCTGCAGGCACCCGCCGCAGGTATCGTCCGGCGGGGTTGGGGGGCGCCGCCCGGCAGCCGTCGGAGGAGTGTCTCTCGCCTCAGGCCGGTGCTTGCGCAGGTGCCGAGAAAGGCGAGGGCGAGGCACAGGCCGCAGCCGTCCCGCGGGGCCTGGAGGCGCAGCTTGGGGGAGGCGGTGCTCTCTGCTGCTCCTGCCCTGCCATGCCTGGAGCCTCGGACCCTAACTTCACAGTCTGGCCTCAGTGCCCTCCCTGCCCTTGCCTTTGTCATAGAATCACAGAATCGTAGAATCGTTTTGGTTGGAAAAAGACCTTTAAGGTGATCGAGTCCAACCGTTGACTTAGCACCGCCAACCAAGTTAAACCACTTTTCTAATCGCCACATCTTGTCTTTTAAATGCCTTCAGGGCTGGTGACTCCACTTCTCCGGGCAGCCTGTTCCAATGCTTAGTAACCATATCAGTGAAGAAACTTTTTCCTGATACCCAATCTAAACCCCCTCTGGCACAACTTGACATTTGCTCTGGTTCTATCGCTTGTAACTTCGGAGATGAGACTGAACCCCACCTTGTTACAGCCTCTTTCAGGTAGTTGCAGGGAGCGATAAGGTCTCCCTCAGCCTCCTTAAGCAAAACAACCCCTGTTTCCTCAGCCATTCCTCATGCATTTATTATTATGGCTCTCGTGGACACCCATATGTTTGTGTTGCTGCATATATGACATTTTTTACAGCCTGGTAGTTTTGTGTTGATAGTGGGTGTGCTGTTCCTTAAGACAGGACCTGTGCATTTTGACATTCAGCTTCACCCTGTGGGTTTTGTTAGATATTTGTAAGTGGGGTTGCTCACATATGCCTACCATATCCACCATCAGGATTAATTCTACTTTCTACCTTTGGAGGTGAACATGGATGCAGGAAAGCCTAAAGATTATCTTCATAATATTTTATTTTTTTATTTTATTTTATTTTATTTTATTTTATTTTATTTTATTTTATTTTAAAATTAATAGAGGTTGCTGGGGAGGGACTTTTCTCCTTCCTGTGCACCAAGGAAGCTGCATGCCTGAGGGAGTCTGACACCACAGGAGGGCGAGTTACATGGTCCCTGAGTACCTGGTAACTTTGGTACTCAACTGAAAGAGCTGAAAGAGCATCACTTCGTAGAAGGCTCAGAGGTACAGAAATAGTTATGTGGTAGGATACCAAGACTGCATCTCTGATGTATTAGTGCTGATCTTGTATCTGCTGTGTACATAATTGCAGCTGTCAGCCTGCACCAATTTGGAAATCCAGTTGTATGGCCTCTCAACTCTTAAAACTAGGAATACTCTGAAATGACAGTCTCTTCTTCCTAGTGAGGTTTTGAAACTTGGCTGTAGTAATTCACTTAGGCTTTCTGTTAGTATTAAATTAGATTATTTATTCTGTGCATTCATGTGCATACTTGCCAGATCTTATTATTCTGTAATCTAATTATGATTGAGTTTCACCAATTTGTTTAGAAAGTCAAGGAGCAAGATCAGAGGTGAAGTTTGAAATGATTTTATTCTCTCGCAAAAAAGAAAGGAAAACTCATGGAGAGTATTTTGGTATATATTCACCAAACCTTGTTGCAGTATTTTTTCTGTCTTTAGTTTTAGCAGGCATAATAGGCATTGTCAGTTCCAAAACAGGCACTTACTTAATATATTGCACTGGGGTTTTCAGCCTGAGTTCAGACTAATGTAGAGAATGTGAAACACTTTCTTAAAGGATTTTTCATTTTGCTTTTTTGTTTACTAATGTGGACAATTTTGGTTTATGCTTTGTTTTTCTGAAGTGAATAATTAAACTTTTTTGAGGACAATGTGGAGCATGTCTCTTAAAATGGCTTAATTACATTTGACTTTTCTGACCCATCTGAAGGAAGTTTCCATCTTACTGAACAACATTCTAAACTTTAGCTTTCAATATGATAAGGAAAAGGTCTCCTTCTAAACTTATGAAATGTATTAGTGATGCAAATGTCAGAAAATATGAAGGCCTACTTGAAAATCATAATATGGTTCATATCTGGCAGGCTTTTTGTGTAAAGGTTTAAACATAACTGAAACACAAACTGAAGTTTGTTTTCTCCTTTCATATGATTCATAATAGAAATGGTAGGATTTTTGCTCAGCACTTACTTTCAATAGGCAACAGAAATGCTAGCTGTACATAAAATACTTGGGTATAGAAAAACTTGACAATTAGAATAACTGAGCAAAAATAAATAAATAGCATTGCTATTTTTATACTCTTTAGTGCAGAAATCTATTTACAAAACTTATCTCAAGCCATAATTACTTTGAAAAAAGCTTTTAGCAATTACTATTACTAAAATACAAATTTTCCTATCCATAGTGTTTTCATTTCAGATAAATTAATTTTATGCCTTTTTAGCGTCTAGTAATACAGAACTTTATTAATTAATAAATCAGGTGTTTATTTAAGGCTCAAACTGTTTCCTGCCACTACCATTTTCAAACCAAATTTAATTTTCTGATTGTTTTGAAGGTAATTGATTTTGCAAATGTAATGTTCATTTTAAGACTAAAAGATTGAGAATAAAATACTTCGTGAAACAGTAGAATATAATTTATATGAAATTTAAGTGGGTGAATGGCATTCACTTGCAACTCAATGGGTGTAGAAATTTATGCTGATTTGGTCAGTAGTAATCTACCCAGATTCTGTCTTTTGGCAAGCAGTGGGGAAGAGATTCCTCTTTGCTTGGCACTCTTGTAACTTCCTCCAACCAGGAAGAAGCAGGAGCATTGATTTGTCTGAGAAGGTACAATCCACCTGCTACCCCTGATTTTGAAGTTTTCTCTCCCCTATAGCCAGAAATCCTTAGAAATACATGAGTGCAATTTCTGTCAGTATTTGGTTAGAATTTATACATCTGTCAAGTAGATTTTAAATGCACCCAACAGGGTGTTAGTATTTTACGCTTAACTCTCTACAGGATCATGGGCCTATTTTGATGGCATATATTAGAAGTAAAGCTGTTGAATCAAACTCCTTCAGATTTTAAAGTCCTCAGCATAGCTGCTTTGTATGGCAAATGTACCTTTGAATTCCAGTCTTAAGGAATAGCTCTTTAGGCATCTGGGCAGTTTGAATCAGTCTGGATTTGGGGATGAATTACTCTACACTTCTGTGTATCTCGTAGTGATGCAATATGGTGTTTCTTCATCTGTGTTACTCTGCAAAATGTTGCTCATGTCCTCTATTATGCCTGTAAGAAGTAAAACGCTATAGGAATCAGACCAAATGTATTTCTAGTGCATCTGGTCTGGTTAAAAAATTTACTTGTGGGAATTAATTCAGAAATATCACTTTTCTGAAAAATGAATGAAACTTAGCTTTTCTCACTGCTTGTTAAGTGCAGGTTCAAACTGAAGGGATGGAGTGATATATTGCATGACTTTAAACTGCAGTTTAAGCACTTCCCGTGTTCTTTAATTTAGTTTTCGTTGCTCTTGCTGTGGCACTTAATGACCTCTTGTTACTTTTTTCTTTCTATGAAAATCTTTTTAGACTGATTGTATGCACTCTTAAAATTGAGAGTAAGAACATGATCATTTTTGTTAGAAACAGTTGCAGGAAGTACCGTTGAAATTGCACATGATTAGGATAGCAAAGGAATTTAAGTAGGAAAACTGACAAAGAAGAAAAACCTTAAAAAATTTTAAAGGCAGTATAGAAAAGGAGGCAAAGAATGTGTAAGAGTTGGGTTTCATATGCAGACAGAAACCTTTTCTGACTGAAATGGCTTCTATGCAAATGAAACTATGAGAGAGCATTTAAGCTGCCTTTCTCAAAATCTAGCCTGGATTGCCATTGAAGATACCAAAAAAATCATTCCATAAATTTTAAATTATTATCCTTCAGTAACCATATTACTTCCACTTTTTCTAGTTCTTTTTAAATAGGCAGTTCAAGAGCTCCATCTTTGGGTTTAAATTATTATTGTAAAAAATATATTATTCTCTCTGCACTGAATAAGAAGCACCTAAACATCTCACAAAGTTATGTATGTCTGCTCATACCTTGTCAGTTTCCAGTGCTTAACTTTTCTAAATTAATTTATCCAGTTGCCTTCTCATAAGCTTTGAATACTTTATAAGATTGGATTTGAATACTTTCTGTTTAAGATTGTTTTCAGTTTTCTGTCATTAATATGTGCTCAATAATTCTGTTTTTCCTTTCCAATTATGATACACAAACTCGACAGTTCTTAAAATATTTATGGATAATAGTGGCAGAAAGAATTTTAAAATGGGCTGTTTTTCAGGTAGGAGTAATAATTTGCTATAAATTAGTATGCTTTTATTAAAATCAAAGCATATGCTGATTTTTGTTAATGGAGACTCTCTTCCCATTCTTTTGGGAGCTGAATGTTACTAAAAAATTAGTTTTGTTTCTTCCAGTGCAGCAGAATTTGAAAAGACTTAACATAAATATTCCAGTGAGAAAAACTGTATCCATTTTGTTTTTCAGTAAAACCTCTCTGTTACTTCCAGGAGGTCTTTTGGGAAAATTAAATTATTTTAAAAGTTCCTTCAGCAAAGTTGTGGAAGTGGTACACAGTGAAGAAATACTGCAAAGTAAATTAAACTGCTAATCCATCATATCTAAAACTAGTCTTCTGATGAACATATCCCACTTTTGATCTGGGGAGGGGGAGTTGTTTTTTTTTCCTTTTTGGTGGTTGTGGGTTCTGGATTGTTGTTTGGTTTTGGTTTTTTGAGGTTTTTTGTTGTTTGGTTTTGGCTTTTGGGGTTTTCTTTGTTTGTTTGTTTTTTCTCAAACAAGGCTTTATTTCTTCCTACTTTTTAAGTATTTTCAATGGTGTACTGAAGCCACATTCTAAAATTAAAAGTACAGACAGTTATTTTAATTTACCTTATTTATTTTGTCCTGAAAAATCTTCATTGCTTCCCTTTTTTCTGCAGAGAGGTATAGTTACCATTAGTATAATAGATGGAATGGATAATTTCCCATTATTGCTTACATCAAGATAAATCAAACCAGAGATGAGATTCGACCCCTCTCTGGTTGCTCTCAATAAAAACCTTAATCTGTAAGCAGTTTACCAGAGTATTTATTGCTGCTTTTAGTTTTGGAATATTGAACCTAATTTAGTGATAAGCACTAGTCTGGTACCACAAAATTACTTAGCTCGTCTTCATCAAATAATTGCTGCTACTATATTCAGTATTTTATTGCACTCTTTTTATTCAGGACTTCCTATTCTTTGTTATTTACTTTATTTCTCAGATTATCTGAAAGAATTAGAAATCACAAGCATACATTAACTCTCAGTATCCTGAGTTCCTTTCAAGCAGGAGGTGGAGACAAAGAACACAAAATGCTGAGAGGTCTGATAGCCATTATCTGTTGGCTTCAGTTCTGTAACTCTGGAAACACTAAAAAAACCTTGGATTTGACTTGTACTGGACTGTCCACCTGAAAGATACTTCAATTTTCTTTCAGAAGGCTTGTGTGTCTTCAAAGCTTTGCAAAATTTACGAACGTGTTTTTAATTTCTATTTAGAAGAAAAGGAATTCAAATTAAAACAGCCATAAAATACCTAATATTTTTCATGGGAAAATTCAGAAAAATCACAATCATGACAGAGCCAAAGCTCATTATTTCATTAATGGTCAGTATACACATTGATTGATATCCCAACTGAAGATATCAGAACAAGGCAGCTAAATTTTAGCCTCATTTTAGACAGTGCCTATTTCCATTATCCGCATTTGGAACAGTCTTAGTTTCAAATGCAACTGGTTTTTGTTTTTTTTTTAAATGAATATATTTAAATCTAAACTGAAGTGCTGTTTAGAATTTTTTTTCTCTACCAGTCCACTGTCACTGTTTTTTGTTACCTTAATGAGAGTCATGCACTGTGACTCTCTAATCATGCATATAAGACACTAGGTAAGTATTAATTTAATATCCATTGATGAACAATAAAGAGTGTAGATTAACCTGAAGTATGCTGCTTGCTTTTTCAGATAAATTATACTGTTGTATTAATGTCATTGTTCTATCTTGTAACAGTTCAATCCTCAAAGAGATTTTTAAGAAGTGCGAGGTCAAGATGCAGTAGCTTAAAAATAGTGGGATCTGTCATGTTTCCAGGTATTTTACTTTAAACATAGTGCTACAAGTTTTAGTGAAAATATTTTTTTTACCAAGAAAAGGCCTTTCTTTATCATATCCCTTGTTGAATTGCTTTAAATGGTTTTAAGTTATTTAATCCATTGCAATTCTGTACTGACTTATCTATACTTAATAGGTTATTTAATTTTTATAACTTTTTTATTCTTACTTATATTTTTCATGAATTGAAAGTAATATTTTTTTAAATTGTTATAAAAATACCAGTGTTATGTGTAGTCTTCCAGCTGCCTGCAGGAATTTTGCTCGGAAATGCTGCTTTTTTGCTGTTGTAGGTATTTTGACTTCATCTTACTTCTGTTGATAGAACCTGACACATGAAATTTATATTATACCCTAAAAAAAATATAAAGAGACAAGAATTAATTATCTTCTAAATTAAATCATCCAACTTCAGAATATAATATCACTTTCTCCTTAACTAATACTATCTCTTTTCATTAAACAAAACAATTATTGGAAAATATGAAAATCAAATTAAAGACTAGGCTGTTACTGATTGTCATATATTGCTCATGTTGCTTTTTCTCTGAATGCACATTTCTGGCTTGGTTTTGGTAATACTTTTCCCCATAGTTTTCTCCATATGTATTTTCTAGTTATAGATTTACTAGTAGCATATCTAGAAATGATATTTCTGCTTTTTAGGAGAATCCTAAAATACAACATAAAAAAAAATTTTTTTTGCTATAAATTCTTAAACATAAGATTTTTTTTTATCCAAAGGTGCAACAGTTCTGGGAAAAGTTTGGTTTGTTGTTGTTGTTTTAGGTGATTCTCTTAGTAGTTAAACTTACAATGTGATTTAGCATTGATATTAAATAAAGTCACTGAGTGGTCCAAAGGTTCATCCTATCAGGATATCAGTATATTTCTGTCTTCTGATTGTGACTCATGTCTGTAAACATGGCTACTACTTGAATGGCAGAGGGCAATTTGAAAGTTAGAAGACAAGATGAAAACGTTTTCTTCCAACTTTGTTTCTAAACAATATGGTATTAATAAAGAATATTTACACCTTCTCTTGGGACAGACCATTACTAAACTTGTCTCCACTGTTCTTTAGAGATGCTGGGCAACATCTCTGCTTTGAGGGATTTTTTCACCAAAATTGGGTTAAATACAAAGCTGCACCATTAAGATCCAAAACTTTAAAAATACACGACATAAATGAGTTCTTTTTGGATCACTATCTTAGGTAATTTTTTTTATAGTGGAGAAAAAAATGATCAAATAAGTAGCAAAGAATTTAATTAATAGAGTAATACTTACTTTTAAAAGAAGAATGAGGTTATACCTGTAGATATTTTTTCAGCCATTATTTTCTATCAGATGCACTTCTGTTATGTTATTGCTATGATGCTTGTCTAGAAAACTGTCATGGATATTTACAGCAGTGAGACTGAATTTACCATCTAGGCACTTTACAATAATAATGTCACCATAATGTTACTTTTTATTATGGATGCAAGACAGAACAAAGTGACCTTGAAGAGATAGAAAGTGTGAAGAGGGATGTGCAGTGTGTACAATTTTGTCCCAAAAGATTATTATGAAAGCCAGTTAGGAACTTTTGAGCAGTATTAAGGATTTTCAGTGGAAAAACCCTAACCATATTTTCAGTTGCATTAACATGTAAAATTCATATTAATTTTCATGCTTTGTGGTTAAAAACTGAAAGAACACCTGTGAATGACATCTGTCTCCATGATTTACTATTGTACAAATGAAAACATATGCTTTTCTGCTTTGTGTTACATAAGCTACTGTAAAAAACTGATTATTATCTGGGATTGATTTACCTTCTGATCTTAAGACTATAAAAACTCTGAAATAATTCTTATGTATTCATTGTTATATGTAAGTGTTTGTTCTGTTTGAACAACTTCATACTCTAATGTGAATGTAAGAGGCTTTTAAGATTTTAATGCAAATGAACTGTTATACTTTGTGAGGGGAGAAAACTCTGGTGTCTTTACTACCAGTTGCCACACTTGAAAAGTGAAAATGTTTTCTGATCATTAATTCTTTCCTGCAAGAAATATTTGAACTGTTTTCCACTTGGAGGTAATCCGAAAGAGTCAGTGGTAAGGTACTGTTGTGGTAATTTGCTTATTTAACTCAATTGTAATTATTAATCAGACTGTCCAAATCACAGATGTCATAAATCTAATATTTTTTACAATTTGTAGCTTTTCAGTGGCATTAAGTTGGCTTGACACAGAGCATGGTATATTCAAGTTAGGCCTCACTAGAGTGTAAATATTTAGCTTCCCATGCTTCTGAAGAAGATAAATGCTTTGCAGAACATCAGTGGGAAGGGAAGCAAAACAAATTTTGCACAGTGTAATGCTATATATTGTGGAAGTGATTATTACTACACCAATCACAATTTACTGAAGATCTAGAAGCACTTGTATGTCACAAATTGCATGTGAGACATGCACACTTGCTTTACCATGTAACTAAGTAAATCCTCACCTTAGTTTGCTTCCAATCTCATCTAAATTAAACAATAGGCAGGTCACCATGTAGTAAGCTAGAACATTAAGCCCTTTTTTTGCAAATACATTGTGCACTGGTAAAAGGCAATAGCTAATAGAATGTAAGCAGTGAACTTTCATATCTGAGTATCCTGCAACTTCACTCTCTCCATGTGTGTTGGTGACCAACTGAGACAGTGCTGCAGAAGCCCATGCATATGAGAACCTGTGATGTCCCAGTGCACTGTGATTCTTGTTTACAGAACCAGATAAGCTGAGAACTAGATAGAATTACCTCAAATTTAGCTTACATTGAAGACAATGCTGTTCTATTTTGTATTTCATCTTGATGGTAGAGGTAACAGAACCAGTCCCTAGATTAGAACTCCATTCAAGATTATTGTTGAGCCACTGTCTTGAAATCTGTATATCTCACTGTAAGGACATCATTGATAAATATTTGATGCTAATGATAATTTTTTATTTTTTCAGTTAAAGTTTATGTCAAGGTGAATCACAGCAGTCCATGTATTTTATGTATGACACATCATCTGCGAAACTTAGAACTTATTGATCCAGTATTTCAGTGGAATGGACCAGGTGGTAGTCTTTCTTCAAGTAAGCAATTCTTTTCTTACATGTACCCCACACCCTGTCTTCTTTCCCCTGCTCCTCCTGTCCAAAGCTGCATGAGGGTTATAAGGGTGGGGAATGTAAATGAAGAAGTAACTGAGGATACAATTGTGAGGTTTTCTATGTAATTAATATAAATTAAGTCCCACTTTTCTAGAAGGGGTGAGATAAAAAAACCAAAAACCTATTTTTAGATCTCTAAAGAATGATGCCATATCTAAAGAGTATTAGAACAGGACATGCTGGATGCAGCAGGGACTGAGGATAACATTCTTTGCTGCACTGAGAGACAGCTGGGAGTATTCAGCAAAGACAGTATAACAGAATGGTGGGTGGTGTGATCTGACCCAATTGCCTCTTCAGTCACAGACTGCCTTCAGATACAAAGTTGTTTAGGGCCTTCTTGACCATTTGAGTTTGTGGACTCTCTAGCCTTGGAGATTTTCTATCTTTTCTGTGCAAACTAATAATTTTTTTTTTCTTTTTTTCCCCTTTTTGGTCATTAAGGGCCTCACCACCGTCAAAATACATAAGTGTCATTAATTAGTCAGCTCTCTCAGCATCCTCAGTTATATCTCATTCTGTTCTACAAACTTACATATTCAGCTCACTTAAATAAGTCCCTGACATCACATTGCTCTCTCCCTGTAGCCTCTTCTGTAAACTCTGCAGTCTGGGGCAGGGAAAAAGGGTTCTTGCAAGGAATGAGTGAAACAAAGGCAGCATTGTGTACCTTATTGTTTTCCATGTCATTTGTTACTAGGTCATTCAGCCTGAAGGCAAAATTTTTATTGGTCTTCCTTATTATGTATGTGTCTGGTGGCCCTTCACATCCCTTGACACTTTGAACCTCTGGTTAATCTGCTCATGGACAATTTAAACATTCTTTTTCAGAAAGCTGACACTAATGAAATAGTTGTCTTAATCTGCTAGTTTAGCATGAAAAACCCAAATAATTTTTTCTGCCTAGAGTATATTAGGCTACTTTTACACGTATTATTTTTCTCACATAGCTAGGATTGCTTAGAGATCATGACGAGCTCTTCAGCAATATCTTTCCAAATCCAAGCAGTGAAAGCGAGTTCTTTTTTGTTTGTTTCTTTCCCTGTGTGTGCTTGTCTCTTTATCCTATAGTGAAATTTCATTTTTAAAAAGGAAAATAAACATTATGGTTAATTTATAAACCTGTTCAATAGGTTACTTTAGTCTGTAATTTGCTTTATGAACCATTTATCCTTTTACAATGGCAGTGTTTCCAAATCCTATTTGCTTTCCTCTTAGTTTATACTGCTGTCTATCAGAACACTGTTCTGGTCTTATATTTTCAAGTAACAAAAGAGACCGAAGGCAACCTCCTGATTCACAGTTAACACAAATTGCCTGTTTCACTCCTCTGACTTCTGTTTCTCAAACTAAAGTTTCAACAGTGTAGAACAGAAAAACATGGAGACCTCAGACTTCTTCCAGTTAACAGGTTTAAATCTCTTTGGGAAGGTTGCTTCCATAGTATTCCAAGTTGCTGTATCAAAATTGGTTCACTACCAAAAAAACTATGGTGGCAGAGGTTCTTGGCTCTATGGCAACTTCAGGTGTACTACAGTCAGCATCAGGAAGACAAAAAACATTTTGTTAAGAGAAGAAAACTTGTTTTCCTGACATAACTTTCTATGGGGATGAAAAAGGTTTTAGAAAAATTATTTTGAAAAAGCAGTAATGAGAGGACTTCACCCACCACGATTTGGGTTTATAAATACGAAAAAGATACAAAAGATAGTCCTCTAGGGTAGTTGTCTCATTCTGTTTTTTAACTCAGAAAAAAGTAATCATAAACAAAAAGCTGTTTAAAGTTTCTAGATAATTAAATACTTGCTGTGTAAAATTTTATAATTTGGCCTCCTTTTAGAGGAGATGTAATTCTCTTTAACTACTGAGACTTACTAGTCTTCTAATAGCTATCATAGCAAATCTCCGTAACAGTAGGAAATAAGGTTCTGTAAACCTTGCTTAATACACTATTTCATACACTTTTGGGGGTTGTTGTAGGGAAAAAAAAAAGAATCCTTTCAGTGGAAATCTAGAACTAAGAGAAAAAGAGCTGAGAATAAGAGTTTCTCAAAATACACTTTAAGTGGAGGAAAAAGATTTAAAAATATTAGATTCTTATGTCCCAATTCTTAAAGTTTTACTGAATAAAAAATAGTTTTTGATGGTGTTCTAAACAGCTAAGCAGAACAAGAGAAGATAAAGAATTTCCATCTTTATTTCCAGCTGCAGACATTAGGCTGTTATGGTTTGGTAAAAATTAACCCAGGAATTTGGATTTAAAAGAAATCTTCTGCTTTTCATGCACATTGAAACTTAATATATGCATAGAAGGACTATTTGTGTCAGAATATTTTGACTATCCTTTCAAAGGAGTGAAAAAAGTGTGTACTATTGCTTTATGAAACAAAGAAACTGATAAGTACTGCCCTCAGCCTCTTAACTAAAATGCTGATATTCTAAAACCAGCTATTGGTAGTTAAACAGTCCTTCTGTGGAAAGGGAAGGAAACAGAGTGAGAACAAATACAAAGCTGCTTTTAGGGCATCTGTGCATCTGTATACTTATTCTATCCTTACAACTGATACATGACTTAAACAAGTTTTCTTAGTGACTGTCAGAGTCCTGTCTGGTCTACAAAACAGAGGATGTTTCATTCCTAAGCAACTTTTCAGGTAAACTCAAGTTTATTATATACCATGTTAGCTTTTGTTTCTGTACATGTATAATTCGTCACTGAATTTACTTATTTGTACATCTTCAGATACTGCATATTTAATTTTGAACATGCTCAGTCATTTAATCTGAATATGAGAATTTATGAACTGAATTTATAGCTGTAAATGCCTGAAAAATCTGTTTCTGAAAAGTTTACTGGCCCAGTTCTGCTGTCATTTACTTTTTTTCTTAACATATAATTTCAAATTACAGAAGTTGATCCACTATGAAATTGGGCTGAATAAGACATTGGGAGTAGTCATCTTTTTGCACTGAATGAACTGGAAGGAAAATCAACCTGTTGGTTTTAAGTTTATTTAACAGAGAAACTAAAACACAGCAACACTTGGTTTTTAATATAATTTTACAAGAGTATGGAGCGTTAAGATATTTACACTCTGTAGCATAATTCATACAGAAATACCTCTGTTTTGCATGCTTCTAATTCCTGACTATCCTGGAAAGTGGTCTTGTTTCCTCTCTTAGCTTGAATTAAAAAATAACTTCTCTTATGTTTAAATCATGCCAGTTCTTATGGATCAGAGGGAACCTCTGAACTTGTTTACACTGCTTTTTTGTCCATCATGAATGGAGCATGCTGTGAGATCCTGCTCAGTTGTCTTGTGGAAATGGCTGCAGAGGAATAATATGGAAGAAATACTATATTTAATGAAAGGGGCTAATAGCTTAATCACTTTTAAAATTTCATTTTTATGCTAGCAGCTAGTGTTTTGTGAAAAAAAATTAATCTAAGTATTAGATTAAAAATTAATCTAAGTAAGGCAGTATTCATCCAGATAATCCCATGGAGCAAGGCATTTAAAGTGTCGTTTCTTGTATAACACTAGGGAAAAAAAAACAGTCCAACAAGACCTGCTCTTGACTTCATGGTCCAAAAGAAGATTCTCTACACACAAACATGCCATTAAAATAACTAATGGCTACTATGTAAGCATTCTGGGGATTTTTTTCTGGTATATGAAGCATTCATTGTACAAGGCAGGATAAAACTCTATAATAAATGCAGTAACTCAGTCCATCAAAAGATCACTTTAATTTTCCATTTTCGCTAAATATTTTTGACCGGATTTCTCCATTGGATTCACAAACTTTGTATTTTGCAGGATTTTGTCATCTTTGAAGTTCAGTAATCAAAGCTGTCTGTCATAGATTTTAGAGGTGATACCAAGATACCAAATCAACTAATGGTGGTGTTACTTTCGGCTTGCGCAGGGTAATTGTGTATATGGCAAAGATCAGAGCTTTAGTTCTCAAATTTATTTTGTTTTTCTGACAGCAGTAATCTGATAGCTATTCCATCATACAGTAGCAAATGGCATTCTAGTTTATAGATGTAGCATTCTGAGTAGTTCATCATCAGATTGAAACCTGTTCCTCATCAAAAAATGAACAGCAGGTCGTTAATGTGAGAGCCTAGGCTGACACATCGTTGCAAACCATTCTTGTCAAAGAATTCACACTTTGAGTCTTCTTAATAATACTCCTTTTTACCAGCACTTGATTTTTTTTTTTTTAAACACAGTGATATTTGTGACAAATATAAGTTAATTAAGAGATCAAATAGTTTCTGGAGGAACAAAGTCGTCCTACACCCTCCTGCCAAGTATGTGAAAAGATGCACTTCAGTCAGGCTGTTTTTTTCCCCAACGTCTTTCTTTAAAATTGCATACCAGGAAAATAAGCATGCTTTTACAGTTAAGTAAAAGTATAAGTTATATAAGTTTGAATAGAAGTGTGGCTTTGAATTGAATTGCTTGCCTGTACCCATAACTATTTTGTGCACAGCTTAACAGTCAATAACAATTCACTTTAACCGCAAATAACCCTTGCTTTCTGCATTTTCTCATAATGACAAATAAATTTATTACATTTTTGTCTTTACTAGAAGATAGCAATGTGCAAATATCACCAACAGGAACTTTAATATTGAGGCACTTCAACCTGAGTGGAGTTTACACTTGTTCCATTGGTTATAAGCTAACAGAAATGCAAACTGATAAAAACCTCATAGTAAAATACCTTATTTATGGTAAGTTATTAGTTCAGGTAAGTTTGCTGTTGCCTTGAAAAAATTTTATTTTTTAAAATGTGCGTTACTATTTTTTTAAATAAATATGCATATTTGTCAATAAATTTGCAGAGATAAAGACAATCTTTTTCTTTGGAAAACAGTTTTTAATATTCGTTACTACCAGACAGTTCATTTAATGCAATTTACAGAGCCTTAAATGAGGCTCAGTGGCCTACTAGAAAGCTTCTGAATAAATTTATTTTTAAAAAAGAAACATACAAAATAATGAAATGTAATGAATTGAATAGGTGTTAATCCTTAATAACAAAAAATTATAATTATAAATAGAATTATTCTTTATGATACTGCTTTTAGCACAGCTATATGGATTTATTTCAAACATACTAGTACTTTAACTGTTACCTGATTTTATTTTTTAAGTATGTATGATTTAATTATGCTATATTTGTAGCTTATTCTTTCCTGTTCTGTAAGTATAATCAAATACTGTAATGTATTTGATGCTTTAGTATTAAATACCTTTGTATCAAAGGTTGTAAAGGCAATGTCATTTATTCATTACTAGCTTCTTTTCTTCTTTAGAGGATACTTTATTCTTGTGGAGATGTAGGCAATAGCTCTTTTTGCCTTCAGCAAGAGTGATTTTTAATTTAAAATGCATACTAGTGATCATTTAGAAACATGGTAGAGCACAATAACCTAAACTAACCTCCGATGTAAATTAATTTTACTTTGGCACAGTGGCCTTCATACAGAATAACCATGACTTCTTTCAGCTAGCTTGCTTGAGAGAACTGGAAAGGAAAAGGTTTTTCTGAAACAGTTTTGATGGAAAAGATTACATTTCTCAGTAATTCAAATTTATATCCTTCACTAAGGATCCAAGTTGAATGTCAGCATACAAAATTCAAGTTTCATACATATACACAAAAAAATCTGGGATATGAAGGAGCAAGGGAAAGGAAGTTGGGAGACATAAGCAAGGTAGAGAACCTAATGAGCTGCCTACATTGGATATTTGGATGTACTGCTTCTGCTTTCAGCTGGTTCAGTTTCTGTTCCATTGTTCTTTGCTTCCTGCCAACCCCTTCTCCTTTCTGTGATTCTACCCACACCATGACACCTTTTCTTCATTCTTTTACTGCTGTTTTCAGTTTAACGTTGTGCTGTGTTGATCTCCAGCTTCAGGTAAGTAGAGTGGGTATCATGAAATAACAACAAACATGCATTTTACAGTACATTGGCTTATTTGTAAAAGATGCCCAGGTATTCATTTAGTTTTGCAGTGAAGGTGAAATAGTTGATCCCTCCATAAAAGCAAATTTCATGCTTATATAGAAGCTTTTTCAGTTATTTCTGCTCACAAAGGGGGAATTCCTCTTCATCTTATTAGTTGCATCTTCTATTGAACTCTGAGGAAGAGGACTAATCTTTTAAGCCCTTTAAAATACTTATGTGACAGTTTACAAAAATATATATAATATACTAGTATAACTGGCCATGATGTGTGAGATGAACTATTGTGTCACATACTAAGAGGGTATTTTCTGTGATTAACCTTAGCTTTTACAATCCTGATCCTTTTCTGTAATTTCTTCCTGGCTTAAAAAAATTTAAAATTACATTACTAAGGAGTAAGGCTTACCTATATATATAAATAAGAATGTTGACTTGTAAAACTGATTCCAACTGGTTTAGCATACCCTATTTTATCACTAAAAATGCTCTGGGAGTGCAAAATAGGTTTTATTTATAGTTTAAGAATTTTAAGTGGCTATTTTATTTTCAAATACACAAATCACTTTCCTTCTTTTTACTTCATATATGTTTCTCATAATCTTTCACGTTTTTTTCTGCAGCTTACGCTGATCCTAAAAGATACTATGAGTTCACAGCCTGGTATCATGCAGGCCCCTGCAACAGCTTTCATAATACTTCTTTTGAGAAAGCATTGCTTCAAATACTAAACAGACTTGTTGCTGAACTTTCTTGTGAGGTTATGTTGATTAAGTCAGAGTGCCATCATATAAAAATGCACAGAGCTGGTCTACAGAATGTGATCTTCTTTACATTTTCAGGTAAAAAACTGCCTTGCTTTCTAAGAATGGTTAGAATTTTTATAGTTAATTGAATGTATTGATTTCTGATCTGCAGCAAGTATCATGCTTAATTATTAAGTTTCTTGATAGAATGAATCAAAGTATTGCATGTGAAATTCATGCCAATATCAAGAAGATAATTGATCTGCTCAGAAGTGCATGTTTTACATGATTTCAGAAGAGCTTAGAACTTTTTATAGCTGTGGATAGATGGACATGTTTTTAATTTTTTATCATAACACATTATCATGTCCCTTGTTGCACAAGAACATAAGAAGGAAAGTGATACACCTACAGCTATTCTGTAGCTCCCCAGGTCAGCTTCATCGAGCCACATGCAAAAGGTATAGAAATCACTCCATGGATGTGCCTTGGTCTTTTATTGACAGATTCCAAACAGCAGATGAAGAATGAATGTCTAATTTTCAAGAACTAAAGCTGAATGAGTTGAACTGCAATAATTTTCCTTTCTTATGTGGCAACAGTGAATGAGGGAGATTTCATGATTTTGCGTTTCTTTAAAAAAAAAAAAAAAAAGGAGCCTAAAGGAGGCCTGGGGTAAAATTGAGTTGCCAAAAATGTTGATTTAGCTTGATTTAAAACAAATCATTAGGTGGTTTTGTAAAATGTCACCAAATTAGGGGATATTTAAAGATTCTGACTGATTCTGTCCAACCATTAACCTAACCTAATCTGTCTACTAATGAAGTAGTTTGTTACAGTTAGTCCTGAGGTTATTGAAACTACATACATGATATTTAGTTCATGTGCAGGCTTTATAGAATATTTGAACCTATGGAAGAGAAATTCTCCATTTAGAGATTCAGGTGGATGCAAATTTTGACAGGACCCAGTGATATACTACATATCCCTAAGTAGCTTGAAGTTTTAGATAATACTTTCTGATTTTGAAATAGCATTTGGTGTTTCAGAATTACTTCCCTGACAGAGGCAGGTATAACTTATATCGTAAGGAGTTACATTCACATGTTATCAGATAATTTTATTGTTGAAATGTCAGATTACTCTAATGTCAGTTCTGGAGACCTATCCAGCACATCAATGAAATATTTCCCAGGCCTTCACCGTAGCATGCTAGTTCTATGCTGTTGATAAGGAACGTAGTCCCATGCAAATAGGTTACTAAAACATATCTACCCTTTTTCCTCAATCCAAACTTGAAGCCTTCCTTCTGTGTGCTGTCGGCATTCCTACAAGAATGTAAATGATTGGGTAGGTGAGGCTCAGGAACTGAACTCAGGGGCTTGTGCTGAGAGTGTAGGGAAAAATCTTTAAAAGCAGTAGATATTGCCTCGATAGATTGTTCTTCCTGGCTGAGTCTTCATAAAACCCCAGTGGCAGGCAGGTAATTAGAAAGGGAATATCTTATTTCATTTGAAATTATTCACATAATTATAAATATAGGAAGAGTACAAAATTATACATTTCCTTGCTATTTGAATTTGCAAAATAAATAGAGTTCCCATAAAAACAATCAAATGTACCAAAAATTAGGAATAGATGGGTTTTATTTGAGGACAAGCTCTGTGATTTCTTTAAAACATTGCAAATTAGACATCTAAAATATGGGAAAAAGTCCTAAATACTTTCATCAGAACTGACTAGAATCTTAAAACCAGTAAAAAAAATGAATGTTGATTTCATTAACTTTTCTGTAAACAGATTGTGTTTTGTTACAGTTGCTTGCTTAGACAGAGAAAAACACAACAGACTGTGTCATCAAAGTGCTTGTGATGCATCTCA
Organism: Phaethornis superciliosus; assembly: GCA_023637945.1. Lineage (NCBI taxonomy): Eukaryota > Metazoa > Chordata > Aves > Apodiformes > Trochilidae > Phaethornis > Phaethornis superciliosus. The sequence continues at coordinate 69,319,104 of JAJQWJ010000002.1, forward strand.
TAGACTAAAGAAGGTACAGTAGATGGAAGAATGAAAATGGAACTAACATGATAGGCTTCTCTCACACTGAAGCAGAATAATATAAAAAAAGAAACATACTTTGTTTGGTAAATTAATAAATCACTGTAACAGTTTTAGTGGGTGTAACATTTGTATCAATCAAAATTGTTAAACTATTTTTGTTATGGATAAGGCAGATCACACCATCAGTCTACATTAAAGACAGTATATGAAGAGTATATATAAAAGTGACAAGACAATCAGGAAACTTTGAGCATGTGCTATCTTACAACTATCAAATATGGGGGGTTTGCAGTGTGAGTGCCTTTTGCCACTTCAAAGTATTATTGATCTGGCAGAATTTCAGCTGCTTGAAGATCTGACTTTTCCAGTAGAGAACCAGGAGCCAGTGTTTTGCTTACTAGGTTAACTAATTCAGAGATTCTTAAGGGGGAAAGAAGAAAGAGGAGTGGTAGTACAGGAGATAGGTAGAAGGTAGAATGGTAGAGGGAATACCAAGAAATAGAAGGTGTGAAAATCATGCTTTGGGATTCCATCAGCAAGGTGAGGGAGTCTAAAATAACATGGTACTCATTAAGCAGCTTCCAGCCTGTCCACTGAAAAAACCCATTAAATCTGTGGTGGAAGCTTATGATCAGATTTAATCTTTTTCATACACACAAGAGGATCAAATTAAGAGAGCATGAATACATTTGGTTTTGCCAATTTCTTTGTGTACTGAACCTTGCAAGCCTATTAAAGTTGGTTTTGTGTTTTTTTTTTTTATTTTTTTTTTCCTTTTAGCTCTCTGTGTATATAATTAATCCCTGTATATACATGATGCACTGTCTGAATATGAAGCATTGATACTTTTATTAGACTTTATCAGATTGCTAATGAGTTGGTTTTTTTTCTTACATTTTATATACTTTAGCCAGTTAGAAGTCACATTTTTAATTTTACTACTGTGACAAAATATTTAATATTCCAGTTGGAGTCACTTCACAGATAATGGTGCAAAATTCCAGAGAAAATAAACAATTTCAAAGGATAAACATAGCCTTTGGCTAGGGAGCTGTAGTAGATAGGATGTAGTAGAGCTCTCAACATTTCTGTGATTTTTTTCTGCTAGTTCTGCACTGATGGAATCCCCTTGTTTAACTTGGCTTAAGGAGACCTTTGACTCTATTGAACAGAAACAGCTAATAAGGAATATAAATTATGTCCAAAGTACAAGGAAACCTTAATAATAGCACCTATGTAGATGGGAAAGCTGCAAGTCTATTGATGGTGGACTACAGATGTCTAATGTAGGCAAAATTGCTATGGATTAGCTTCTAAAATTCTATCTGTATAATCCTGAGCACTGTCACAGACAATGCATTAATTGACCAAGGTTTTTTAAATTAAAACCAATTTATCCAAGAATATCAGATTATCCTGTTTCTGTTCAGCTACAATCAAAAGATTTAGTGGCAGATCCTTTATATCATGATACTGACTCATACTCAGATTCTTTCATCTTTCCTTTCATTCTGATGTCTTTCCATCAAAGATTCTGAAAAAAAAATATTTGTTTCAATTTAGGCAAAACACCTTACAGAGAGATTTTTTAAGCAACAGGTGGTAGCTAGGAAAAGTTCTGAACGGTTGTCTGAAATATACTACATTGGAGGTACTCTACAAACAGTATTGATTTATCACTGCTATCCAGGGTATGGAATGAATGCTCTGACACATCCAGACTGTCCAGAGTGTTGTGGTAAGTGACAATTTCGCTTATTGTATTACTGTTAATTTTTTTTTCTTTGATTGAACTCAGTTCTTTTCTCTTTACCTGTATAAAATTGCTATGCTAAATTATCATAATATAAAATTATGATAATTGTTATTATGTTATACTGTATTTGGCTGTGATCCTGTCAAGTCTGTCAAGGTAACCTAGATTAGGTTAGTACTTAGGCAGAATTTTTTAAGACCTTGTTGATTTGGATTTTAAGCCAGACTTAGAATTTCTATAGACTGATTTAAATTAAAATTCATCACATTAGGTTCAGATTGTTGGATAACCCTCACTGTTTTACGGTGAGGAAAACACAACAATTATTTTTGTTCTTAAATTTATAAATAACACAGTGCTTTAATCTAATTACAAACTTAAATGCCCCATTCCAGATTGGAATAAAGTAAGAATAACAGATAAAACAATCACTCTTTATGGCTTTGCAAAATAAAGTTAAATTTTTAAATATTTGTGATTCATTTACAACAACAAGAAAAGGGAGGGCAAGAATTACATTTTTTGTCAGCCTTATATTAAAATGAGTGATGTTACCCTCCTTAGATACTAAGGAGTGGATTGGTGCTTAAAGAGTGGTTTTGCCAGCCTGCATTTAGCCCAAGAAAAGGTTATTCACAGTATTCTCAGATACCGAGCCTGGAGTCTCAATAACAGAATATGAGACACACGGAGAATAAATCTGTAGTCAAGCTTTTGACTGGGATTATTCCCTACAGAACTAGAAATGATGAAGGAAAACTCTGTACTACCTATGGAATGGTAGTTTACAGAATAGAATACACTTAGAAAAGAAATAATAAGAGCATGAAAGAAAACAGAACTGTAGAAATTGCAGGACGTGCAAAATGTTTTTGTATGTTGTTGTTTTTTCTAATTCTTTGTCTCCATCAAAGGAACTTAAAGTTTTTGCTCTACGTCTTCTAGCAAAAAGCGAAAAACATCTGGAATATATATATAAAAATATCAAAATTATTACAGTTATTGTGATACAGAATATTAGGATAGGTACCTGAAAATCAAGTTCAGAAAAGCATGTCTTCTTGAGGATGATTTGTTTTGTATAGACTGCAGATTTGTTTCAGGCTTTCCCCCAGAATATTTTGCTCCATCTAAACTATTTTTTATTAGTTTAAAACTTTTTTCTTCAAAACACAATCTTCATGTTAGCTCAGGTGACTATTTGACACAAGTAGTAAAAATCAATACTATTTTCTTAGCTGCCATGGTCCTTTGCTTCCTGCACTAGACAGAAACTCTACATAACCCTAAACCAGTGTCAACCCAAGAAGCTGATCCCTGTTTAGCTGGGGTGGTAGCATACACCTCTTTGGCAGATACAAGGGCAAGATACCCAAGCATCTGAAACAGTCAGCCCTGAAACTTGGCTGATGACTTTCCCATAGTGGTGGATGTCATTCTGTCAGCTTGTCAGTGTGCTCAAACACACCCCATAGTTGACACTCTTCGTAAAATTAGTAATTTGCTTTCCCAGAATCCCAAACACCATACCTAGGCAGTAAAACTGGAAGGGTCCTCTGCTTCTCAATATACCTCAAGGCAAGATAGGAGCTTGAGTTATTCTGACAGATGTATCCTGCATAATCTTGAAAGTCTCAGAAGACTACACAGACTCCTAAGGAAATCAGCAGAATCATAGAATGGTTTGGGTTGGAAGGGACCACAAAAGATCATCAAGATCTAACCCCCCTGCATGGGCAGGGACACCTTCCACTAGACCAGGTTGCACAAAGCTCCACAGTTTACAGAACAGTAAACAGTACTGCACATCCTTTCCACTAGAAAACTTTTTTCTAAGATAGTTATGTCATTTCCCATGCTGTAGTTTATACCAGGTACTTGTTCTTTTTCAGTGGATCGGGAAATGATTCTGTTAACTTCAAGCTTTTGTATATCCTAGAAGACTCTGACCATTTTTTTTTTTTCTGATGCTGTCTTATTCAAACTAAACCACCTCTAGTTTGGTCATGTTTGGTAGGCCTCTGTTCAGCCTGATTACCTACCACTATAGGTTTCTCTACATTTGTTTTCAACGCATCAGACTTCATGCAGTAGTTCTCAGGGGACCATATTCACATGGGAGTATTAGTTGTGATTTCCTAAAGTCCCTGTTACTTAACTAGAAAATAAAGTATATTTTTTATATCTTTGTTAGTGGCAAAGGTTTTTATGAAAGATGGACTTACTCAGAGAAACATTTTGATAAACACATATCCATGGAAGTACAGCAGAATCAGCTTGTTGGGTTATAAAGAGTTTCCCTCGTAGCTGTAGGAACAAGGTCCTGTAATCCAGTTAAAAGTTTCAAGGTCCATTGTAGAACAATTGAGGAGTTGTTTTCTTTACATACTTTGTGGTTAGAAGATTAAGCTTTCAATCTAAATTGACTGAAAATACATACTCATCTGCTCTGCTGGGGACAATGTCCTTTAGCTTAAGTAGATTTTTTTTTGCTTGTCTCCTATTTTATATTTAGAGCAAGTCAACTACTATCTGTTTTTCTAAGTGTTTGCATTCAGAAACACACCCTATTTTGAGGTTAATATTCTTGCACAGAGGTGACTAGAATTTAACATGGCTTTTCAGATGAGCTCTTGCCAGTGCCTTTTACTTCTTTAGTGCTTTTTTTTCAGTCCTAAGAATCTCTCTCTCAAATGATGTAACAGTACCACACTTCCTCTTTTCATTGTGACTGATCTTGCTCACAGTCCTCTTCAAAAAAATATACAGGTCTTTCTCCTTCTTTTATTTATTCTTGTCTATTAAAATCTTGCCCATATTCATCAGAATAGTTCACTGGGACTTTTTCTGCTAACCTTAGCAGTGGAAATATTTATTGAAGTCTGTGTAAGAGCAGACTCATGAGTAATCCTTTTAGCAGTTTCTCTCTGAGTCTTATTTCCCTTTTTAATAATCCTTCAGTATTCTCTTTAAATTCCATTCTAATCGTAGTCTTCCATAGTTTATTACATGTGTATGTGCTGCAGTATCCATTGCTTTCAAATCAGTTGTGTTTATCTGCATTGTAAAACAACATCAAATTTTATAATTTTCTGCTTCCCTGCATGTTTTGCAGTGTCCAGTTATGAAATATATACGTAGAAATTTGTAATAAATTTCTTTCCAGTCATAGGTTATCACCACAGATACATTGCAAACGCAGATTATAATCTGTGTTACCCTGTCACATGGGCCAGTTCTATTTTGGAACATGGAAACAGATGTTACTCAGACTTTTTAATTTAAGTACACTAAATTTTGAATAGTGCAACTTTTTCTAGTCTCTCAGTCTTGATAAGGATATGACAGAATGGAAGTGATTATGGAGTAGGCCCAAGAACATGGCAAGATTGATAAACAAGCCTACTCTATTTTACTTCTCATAAAGCAAAATAGCTGGATATTCAGTTACAGCTATTCTCTTTCTTCTGCTAGTTTAAGGATATCTGGTTTCATGTAGCATTCTAGTAGCTCTGGTTCCTCCAGAATGTTGTGCAGTGCTCTGTGAACAGTTCATCATTTATTTCACACTGCCATCACACAACTTCTGCACTAAGCATACTCTACCATTCTAATTCTTCTGCACTAGAACCTGTATTCATTTTCTTCCCCATGCTTCAGTCTCACACACTGTGTCCTCAGTTGTTTTTCCCCCTCTGCTGTTATATTAAAATGGCATTAAATATTGAGTTAGTGTCACACCTTCTACTACCATTTTCTACTATAAATCTCTTTCTAAGTCAATTAAACTTGTTAACCTGGTTAGTCACTGTGTGATGTATCTATCTTTAGAGAAATCTTTCAGGCAGAAAACACTGGTGGTAAAATATGCCAATAATTTGTTAATTAGGTGGCAGATAAGCCTCAGACAGAACCCTTTACTAAGTGATTTCAGAGAGGAAATGACTTAAAGACATGGAGTTACTGCTGATTCATAATTCCACTTAGTCTTCTGCCTCTGTAGAACAGCCCTAAGTAAACATAATACATGACTATAAAAATATCAGAAATTGTTTATAATATTATTTTATGTTAAATAAAGGCCATTATTCTAGGATAAGTTAATTATAATTTGGTTAAAACTACATGAAGCATTATCTGTCATTAAATTTTTCTTAACATAGGTAGCTGAGTCACTTGCGCATTATCAAAATTTCCAACTATACTTCTTCTGCTTTATAAATCTTTTTCTTTTTAAAAAAATCAGATGCAGCTGTGAGTACAAAATGTCATATGTTGCTTAGGGCTTCTCTGGGGACACAGTTTGATATCATACACTGTACTGGCTTTATGAAATACTATTTGTCCTGCATTATTACTATACAGAGCTTGATTTCTGTGGTATTTTTAGTAGACTAGATACTGAATAGTCAGTTCTAATTTAGTTTTCTTCAGTTCTTCCTCACAATATGGTGGTTATTTGTACTACTGAAAAATATTAACTTGAAGTTCAAAAGGAAATACATTTTTCAAGAGAATATTGAAATAGTCCTAAAAATGGGGAGTGCAAACTACTTGCTAGCTTATAAGATACAACAACAAATTAAGACATCCTGTACATTTCAGTTTGTGACGTGTGAAGTGGCAAGTATGTAAAATCTTGCAATTGGAGTTTTCCATTGGTGAAAAGATAAAACCAAGAAACTTTCCAACAGATGGGTAAATAAGCTTCAGATCCCTACTTCAGATTCGTTTCATCTTTCATGCTTTCTGCTGGGTAGCAAACAGATGATGCTTCTGAGAAATAAAATTTTTATCTCATTTTAAGAGAAGCCTACAGTGCTCCAATTAAATCAACTGGAAAGTCTGGAGGATTTGAAGTGTGCCTATAATCTTCAATAAAAGAATAGAATTACCCCTCTGGTACTGAAGATGATTGCTTTTCCAGACAGAAAGGTTGGAAAATGCCTTTAGTTACATGTATTTGTAAATCTTTCTGTTTCCCATAAGGCTATCTTGGTCTGCTTGCACTAAGGTACAAAAAAGGCAGGGTTTTGACATCATCTGCAGAGGATTCATTCTTTCTTACATTTCATAAGACCTATAAAACTCTCTTCAGTCAATAGCAGCTGCAAAAATCACCAGCCAAGCTAATAACAGCCACTGGGGATCAAATGAAGCCTGACAACTCAACAAATAAAGACAAATGAAACCAAACACTGAAGGTTTGTGCAGTAATGAGTCAGAATTCATTATTAACCAGGCAGTAAGCAGGTAACCCAATATGCAGGTGAGCACTGACTCTGCAAAAGGAAGAGAAGTCTTAATTACCTTTGCATGCTGAATACTAATGCTGTTAATTAAATATCTGTCCAAAAGAAAGAATACCATTGCCCTACTGAAGTTATGATTCAGGATAGTTGTAACCAAATAGCTCAAATTCTGCTTTTTTCTACCAAGAACATAATGCTGAGTCAGTCTTTTGTGACAGTCAGATGTCTGTACAGATTTTATCAAATGGAATAACTTGATCCAACAGGAAAAAATATTTCATTCAGAACATTTGTTCTGTATCATAAACCGATTTCTGTTTTGGTGCATTCTATCTGCATTACTTCATAATTATCGGAATTTGGATTTCAGATTTATTTTGTCTTGGAATAGTTATACAAGCAGCTATAGCAGTTTATTTAAAACATTATTGGATATGGGCCATGGTAAAATGTTATTGATGGAGACATCCCCTGAAACAGATGGAGTGAAAAGTGATGAAGAGGATAAGTAATAAATAGATGTAGATGTAATAAATAATGACTATAAAATATAAACAACTTTTTCATCAACTAGCAGAATGCTGGAAGAAGTCTGATCTTTTTTCCAGCAGATAAAGATGCATTCTGGATAATTTTTACTTTTTTTTTTTTTTTTTTTTTTTTTTTAGTTCCAGATTATTATTATTATTATTATCATCATCATCATAGTGTAATCCCACATTTCCCCTTATTTTTTTTTATCCATAGTTGTATGCAGCCCAGGATCATACAATCCTACTAATGGAACTCACTGTCTTCCGTGCGACAGAAGTTTGATATATGGAGCAACAAAGTGCTAAGGGCTGTGGGATCTGCACTTTTGCAGTAGCTCTTATGTATTTTAACATGGTAATATTAATAAATATTTTTAAAGTACAGTTTGTTGGGCTATATCAATAGAATACACTTGTTTCTAGGAGATAAAGATTGGTAAAATGTGTTAGGTCATAGCACTTGGGACTACTTAATTTTTAAGGTCTGTAGAATATCTGCTAGGTTAATACCTAAAGAAACAACTATTTAAATGACAAGAAGAAAACACAAAAATAGAGGTATTTTTCATATTTAGTCCTTTGCTGATAGACCCCAGCATCTTGACAGTGGTGTAGCAAGTCTATATTGTAACTTTCATCTACCTGTTCACTCCGGGTTTGTTTAAGAGGGTTATATTGAACAGTGCATGGTGTATATCCTCCATTGAAAAATTACGAATGTTGTAAAGTAGCCTCAAATGCAAAAGCATCCTAAAAACTTTATTTTGAGATAAATTATAATAACACTACTGACCATTTGGTAATATCTTCCCAAAGAATGTAAAATTCCCCTTGGGTCAGTCGTCTGTTCCACCTTCAAAGATACCACACCGAGCATAACACTTTTGCTATTATCTGAAGAAACAAACAGGAACATAAAATACAATAGTACTTTTTATGACACTCCTCTTCTTTACTTTTGTAAGTCTGTTGAGAATTACTAAGTGGTTGGTTCAGTGCATTCCTTGTCATTGTAATTCATCAAAAGCCTTATTTAAATTGGTATCCAGTAACAGATAATAGTCCATGCAAATTGGAAAGCTTTAAATAAATATCACCGAGTTCATACTTTTCCCCCTTAGCTCCTTTAGTTATCTATTTCATGTATAAAACTGAGACAGATATGAAGGCAATTTTTAGCTTTATTGTATCTGAAAAATGGGGTTCATAGGTGTTTGTTTTTCCAAGCACAACTCTGGACCACAGGTTTAAATTCATGTCTTCAGGAGCTGTTCTCTGAAAAAAAAGAATAAATAGAAATACCATGCTGCACCTAAGAAGCAATTTTATGTGATAGAACCTGAAGCTCCAAATGTACTATATTTTGATGTGATGTACATTTGAAAGTAACTAGGTAAACCTGTATGATTTGCTATCAATTTTTAATGAAGTAACTTCAATATAAACATAGGTAAACAAGGCATTTGGAAAAAAAAAAAAAGGAAAATAAGCATTATTAGGATTCTGCGGTGTCACACTGTTTATTGTTCAAACACTAGTATAAAGAGCATATCTAGCAGATATATATAAAATACCTCTTTTTATCAAATGCTATTTGAAAAAAATAGCTGGGAAAGAGCATGTTAAAAATGCTGAGTAAAGGCTAGCTATTCCTTATTTTTATGTGGTAATTAGACATAAACAGACTAATGGGTCATTAAATACATTATGTCCATAATTTTCCACTCACAACACAACATCAGAAAGTTTTGGTTGGCAAACCATTTTTATCAGTTAAAGGCATTTATATAATTGTATCTATGCTCTGAGGGCGAATAATAAAGCTGATAATAGTTTTCACTGGGATATTACATACACTAGAATATTCACTTCTTCTCCACACATACATTTATGGATTTTATCAGAGTATAGAAACAATGTATTGGTAGGTAAAATTCACTTTACTTCATGAAGATTGCACACCCTTTAAGGCCTGCAGGAAGAAGAAGAGTATGCCATTATAAAGGTTTGTCTTGAATTCTGCCTACTAAGAACAAAAGCACTTTACAGGAGTATTTGTCAGTGTTTTCTCCCATTCACTGGTTGCAGTCAAGTACAGATGCTTTATTATAGGTGCAATTTGTGGAGGAAATCCTGATCTTGGTTTAAGATTATTAACCTGGGCTTCTAAATCGCTCTTGGCCTATGACTGCTTTACCAAGCAATGCATACATGCAGTTTAGTTACAAATACATATCTCTTATTTCTAAAATATTATAGGTTTACTCTCTCATATGGTTGGAGGCAGAAGAAAGACATTTCTTTGGATTTAAAACAATGGAAAAAAGTTTTCTTTGTTTATTCCCCCAAATAATTACACATTAAACTTGATTAATTTCCTCATGTTACATCTGCTCTGTGTTTGCTATTTTTCCACACTGAGTATGAACTTATACTTGCATTCCTATCTTCACCATTTTTCATAAATTCACCTCTTCACCATGAGGTAAAGTCTGCACACAAGGCCACCAACCACACTCCACTTTTGCCAATGGTCCTGCAGTTTGTTCAAAATCTGCAGCACTGCTTTACATCCTGCTGGAACTGGAATGCTTACTGGTTTGTTTGATATTTTCCCCTTTTTGCCAAAGAAACATGAAGCAAAGTAACTTCTTGACTTCTATTAAGTTGACAAGATGACTGATGAATCAAATCTTAAGTGCCAGACTCACCTTTTATGATCAACAGATTTTACATATTCAACAAGACTCGTTTTTCCATTTCTAGATATTCTGACTGTTCTTCTAAGTAACAGCTTTAATTATGCTGTTTACTTCTTAAAAGCAATTATCTTTTCATAAGCAGCAAACTTTTAAGTGTTACAGAAATAGCACTACTATTAGCTAATAGCCCCAAATGAACCTAACATGAGTAATGTAACATATTTTGGTGAGTGTTGATTGTTTTTCACCATCAGCTGTTGTGTTCCTAATTATACCAGTGTGTTTCCTATTACTGATTAGTAAATATTCCATATCAGTATTTCCACATAGCCTCAGCAGGTTAACAGTAAAAACTTTTGGCTTCTCCATAACAGCTAATCGACATGTAGCTTTGGAGTTTTTCCTGCATTGGTTTTAAAAGCATATAAAGTGAATGCGGCACATATGTATGAGCTATTGGAGAAACATACTAGGTTGTGTTTATTTTTGCTCTAATATTGGAGTTGGTTATTGTGACATTTCAAAAGATTGAAAATTTACATTTTCGGTATGGTTGAGTGTAAGTATTTTTAAGAGGAAAGAAGATTCTGGGAAAGAGTGTCTGTCTTCTCAAAATTGAACAAGTTAAAAACTTCCTGAAGTAGTACTTCCTTTTAGCAAAAAGCAATGAAAAATTTGTATTTGTCTGTGATAGTCAGTTCAATGCTGTCTCTAGTTTGCGTTTTGTTCTAAATGCATTTGAAATACAGGACAGAAAGTGTATTTTTGCAGACAGAAAACCCATGGTAACACAGGTTGTGAAGCAAATTCATTGCCTGACAAGGGGAATAAACAGAGCATTTAGTTAGATTGCATTAGATTCTTAAATAATATGTGCCTTTCAGAGCCTCCTATGTATTATGGAACTATCATATAAAGTTACCTTCGAAAGTAACATCAAATACTTTACAGTCATGCCAGTACAGTTTTATTACACCATGAGAACAGAACAGAAGAGACTATTTAGCAAAGTGAGGGAACCTTTCATCCTATCTTTTTCTTTCCTACCTGTATTAAAGACTTTAATTCAATGTCTTTTAAAGATGGCTTTCAGTTTTACATCTCTGGAGATCATCTAGTCTGATACCTTGCTGAATGCAGGTTCAGCTACAGCAGGCTCCACAGTGCCATGCCCAATCAGCCTTTGGCCATCCAGAAGGACCTGGATGATTTTTATCTTTTTCATCTCCAACTAGAATTTCCTCTACTTCAATTCATGCCCAAATACATTTCTCATTTACTTTTCTTACAACATTCTTTGAAAATCTCCCTATTAAATACCCATATGACATTGCAGCTATAGTTTTCATTTTTTGAACATTCCTATTGTACCGCTCAGCTCCTTTGATTTCCTTTTTCCTCTCTTCCCTTTTAAATCTCATGTAACTATTTAAGTGAATACCAGCAATTCCATTTTTGTGGTTTCAATGAGTAAAGAATCCTATTGCACACTCATGGTGCAATTTTATAATCACCTGTAACCATCTAGAATATTACCCTTTCAGGCACCTACTTACACAGGTCTGAAGCCAAATTCATGTGTGGCGCACTCCTACAAAAATGGATGAGGACAAACCCAGCATTAATTTGCTTTGATTTCTACTGGGAAGTAAGCATAAGCAAGTGAGGTAGAAGCAGAAATCTCATATTCATGCCAATGCAGCTATATAAGAAAGTCTGAGAAGACACTCGTTATCCAAGCAACAGGTCTTCAAATACAAAATTATTCATGAGTGTGTCTGGAAACACAGCTTGTATAGACACAACCCACCTGCAAAACTGAAGAACTCCTCATATGTAGGGTGCATAATCCTGTTTATGCTGAAGCAAAAAAACAGCTGAGTTCTTAGGCTTCAGTGTTCTCTGGCATTTTATTCACTGGAAAAGGTGCAGACGGCTTTTCTCCTTTACTTTAAGGTTAAATATGAGCAGGTATTTTACATGACCAAGTCATAACATTTAGATAAGTACATGTAGCCACCAAAGCACTTCTGTTTTTTTGCTTAGAGATTAAATTACTTTAAAAGTGAATGGTTTCCAACCATAATGGCTAATTTTTAACGTTAAATCTTTCAGTTTCCACACTTCCACTCCTAAGAAGAAACACTTCTGTTTTAAGCCTCTGCCTATGAGACTTGACATTCTGAAGCAGGCTGTAAATCTTGGCTCCACAACACCACACGTTGCTTGGTGCAGTCACCTGTTAAAGTTTGGCTCTCAGGGTCTCCCAGTGTGTTTGCCTCTGTACTGGGGCTGCTGATGGTATCAGTGTATACTGGGTCTGCCTGGTATGGGGTTACTCTGTGTAGTAGGAGGCACGGTGCTCTGGTGTAGATTAGTGACCAAAACAATGCTGGTATCACAGCATTTGTATTTTGGCCATAGCTGAGCAGTGTGTGCATAGTGTCAAGGTCTTCTCTGTTTTTCACTTACCCCAGTGACCAGAGTCAGGGTGTGGAAGAGCCTGGGAGGGGACACAGCCAGGCGGGTGACCTGAACTAATCAAAGAGATATTCCATGCCATATCATGTCCTGCTCAGCAGGAAAATGGAGAGCAGTGAGGTTTAGGGAAGGTCAGCAATGTTTTGCTTGGGAACTGGCTGCCCACTGGTCTGCCCATGGGAGGTGGGGAGTGATTGCCATTGCATCACTTGTTTTTCTTTATTTTTTCCTCCACTTACTATTTTCATCTTGACCAATGAGGTTTTTTTACTCTTTCCTTTCATTTCCCCTGCCCCACTAGGGGTGGGTGGTAAGGGAGAGAGTGTCTGTGTGATGCTTAGCTAATGCTAAGCATCTACTAGTGCTGATGCACAACACACTGTTCCAGTTGTGGTCCTACAATTGGGGGAGGCTGGTGAGATCTGCTTGTTTCAGCCCATGTCCCCATCTTGGGGATAACCAGAGAGCTCTCATGGTAATACCCCAGGCCAAAGCTGAATGTGCCCAGTGATCTCAGCATCAAGAAGGCCCAAAGCTCATTACAATTTCTACCTTACAATATTAAAAAAAAATATAAAAACAGCTCAAATGAAGTTTATTTCTCAAAAAGAAAGATGATTTTATCACAAAATATAAATGCTTTAAGAAACCACACACAGAACTGCATGTCAAGATGAATTTGCCCAGGAAATTCCATATGAAATGGGAAAGGACCAACCTACACTAAAGTAAAAATGACAGTAATATGCTGGTACCAGGACTGAAAGATGGAAAGATACTTTGGAAAAAAATGTACAACAGAAAATATTTATAGAAACACACACTAAAATATCCTTTAACTCTGCAGACAATACTTCAATACAGGTAGAACTTTCCCCCGAGGACTGAAATTCAAGCCCTGGGAAACAGTATAAGGCATAACAAGAACCTCCAGTGAAGGAGAGGCAAAGGGTGACTTGTCCAAGGTGAGATTTCAAAAAACTTAAAAATTGTGGTGCTATATTGAAAGACACAAATTACGAGTCTCATATTTTTGCTGAAAATGTGTCAAAGAGATGCCAAGCAGCCTATCTGGAAAGGCAATGCCCCACTGAGTTGCAGGTCCAACTTCTCTGCTCTCAGTCACGTCGCAGAGCTGCTCCCTGCACGGATACTTCCACACTACTCCGGGAGACAGTCATGGAAGACCCTTGGCACTCACTGCGTTTCCTCAGAGCTCTTGGTCTCAGCAAGCAGAAGCCTACATAGCCATGAGGTGTGGATCCTACCGATGTAGGAGATAGCTTTTGGTCATACAACACTGAATCTTTTTAAATGGATAGGTATATGTAAAATAATAAAATTTTTAGTTAAATCATACCTCCTTTCAAATATGTAGCGTCTCACTGTGGTAATGAGGTGTACAGTGAATGAGGTACTCTTCATATCAATGAAAAATAGCAATATCAAATATTTATGTTTGTATCTGTAAGTTTCTTAGGGTCTAAGTAAAAATGAGCCATAAAAAACACTTCTCCCTGTCTTCCAAGAAAAAAAAAAAAACCCCAAACCTGTACTCTCTTTCACCTTCTACTGCCGCCAGCACACTGAGTGACAACCCTAGTATAGTAGTATGTGCTGTATCCCTGCTCAGAATTCCAGCTACTGGAGAACAGCATTTCTAATACAATGTTCACCTATGTGCACATCCACTTTTGGGGAAGCTATTATTTACTTGCTTTTTCTGTGATTTAAAACTATTTAAATCCAATAATATCTTTTTTTCATATCCTGGCTCTTTCATAGCCCATTAAAGTGAAATTTAAGAAAAAAACAACAAACAAAAACACAACAAAAAACCCCCACAAAACAAAAACCACAACAACCTCCCCACAACAACCCCTGCATATGAAGAAACTTGAACGTAAATGTATTGTTTTAGCCATGATGCATGTATACAATGGGACAGGCAACGATACAGTACTTTAATCTGTATTGTCTATATAAAACATTTATTTTTAAGCTCTATCATGGTATTATAGAAATACATAGAATATTTTATAGAGTGTATTTTAGTGTACTCACTGTGAAAATAACACATTTATTAAGACAGGTATTTGTATGTCCAAACGTTTTAAATATACGCACTTCTTTGCCTTGCAGTATCACATTACGTTGAAAAACAAAATATCAATATTTTATTCTTTGCTCCTGACCAGAATCTTCTCATTCAGATTTCCCTGGGTCATCTATGGTGCTCACTTCTGTGAGATATTTTATAAAAACCACGAAAAGTACTTAGATTGGTACATTTCCTATATTTGCTTGCATTCATGTCTAGTGCACATAGCTTGCCGTTCAATTCTCCAAGTGCCTTCTTCGTAAGTACAGTGACATATAGTGCATTCATCAGTTTTCACCTCCCGGCCTGCTGGAATGACAATCGTTTCTGCAAAGCAGTTTGGGCCTGAAAAAAACAAGGAAAAAGTTGATTAGGCAATAGGTGTAAGAACCTGTAACCCAGCACAGTTCTGTTTTGGTCTTGAGGATGGAAAACCTAAGGCAAAGTGAGGAACGAATGCTGGGCTTAAGGCGAATATGGCATAAAAGCAGCAAAGAGGAAGGACCCTGCCCTCTGACGTGGCTGGATATTTTCTGTAAGGGCTGTCCTGTCCTCCACAGGGGGAGGCACAATAAATCCTTTCTGCAAAACATGAAACTGTGATGGAGACCTGGGCACAAACTCTTGATGCAGGTGAATCCAGGTTTAAGCTAGACAAAAAGCTGGCTACTGACAATGCAGCATTGCAACTTTAAGCTACTA
Organism: Phaethornis superciliosus; assembly: GCA_023637945.1. Taxonomy (NCBI): domain Eukaryota; kingdom Metazoa; phylum Chordata; class Aves; order Apodiformes; family Trochilidae; genus Phaethornis; species Phaethornis superciliosus. The sequence continues at coordinate 69,334,655 of JAJQWJ010000002.1, forward strand.
AAGAGATGATTATAAATGTTACTACTTTTTATCCATCAAAAAAGAACCTTGTATTTTGTTGTAGCAATCATTGTATCAGATTAGTTTATTTTTCATTTCATGCAGAAACAGTCTTTTTCCAGTAGAACAAAATAGCTCCAGCCTCTTCTGAATGAAGATGTTTAGTGTGTAAAGTGAAGTACTCCATCTTGTAACTCAGCAAGTCTGCAAACACTCCTTTTCAGCACACTGAAATAAGTTCATTTCCAAGGATAAGAACAATATTCACAAGACAAATCTAGTCCTTTCAAAAGGTGATATCCTCACATCTCTCTGCTGCAGAGGTCTGCCAGTGCTGTATTACCTAGAATTCTGGTAAAAAAGAAGTGCATTTCTGCCTTGAATATCCATGCATACTTCAAAAGCATCACTAAACCTTACCCATCATCTCCTTTCTGTGCACTGTCATGTCCTCAGAGGAACCTGGCCCTGCCATTCACTGAGCACACACACAAGCTGCTCGGCCACTATCCATCGGCATATATTGATCTGATACAATTGAAACTCTTGAGAGAGTATGGGTGTGCAAAAAGCTTATTAACTGCCAACCTGTTGGCCATGCAAGTAAATGTCTCACAAATGAGGTCTTCCATTTCCAAGCATCTACTGTAAGACCTAAAACAAACATTATAGCTGCTGCTTCTAAGGCAATAAATTTAAAAACAAAATCCTCATAAAATCAAAGGTGCGAGATGCACATTTTTAAATACAATCCAAATAGTTCACAAATCAATTTTAACAGTTATCTCTTTGGACTGGGTTATGTGATTGTGTACTGACACTGCAGCCTGAGAATTAGTTGCCAAATTGACAATTATGAAGGAAAGACATGGAACACTTGGAGAAATTTGCTTCACCAGACTGTACCCATTAATCCTCTGAATAGTCAAGCTGGTATTTTGTTTTAGGACTGACTGCTGATAAAGATCTCCAACATGTGGCTTCTTCCCCTGTTCTGGGTGGCTTCTGGTCACCAAGGCTTTGGATACAGAATGGATAACAAACTACAGCATATCTCATTTAAAGTTACCTGCTTTAGTAACTTAATGTTACTGCTGCTAATGTGTTCACAGCCCCTTCGGTGTGTCCATGTGAAGTACCACAGGGTGGGGAAACACTGGAAGGAGGACCTTGGGATAGAAGACATGGTCCTGGGTCTCACTACACACTGGGACATGCCCTAGCTTTCATCTGAGGTAAAGCAGAACTGTTAACTATGCAGTCCCTGGTGGACCTTTAAAAGATTTCAACTCTCATCTATATAATTCTGTTTCAGCTAAATACAGTATTCTTCTTGCACCTAAAAAACTTTCATCCCAAGACAGGTTCAATGGCAAATAGGTAAAGATATCTTATTGTTTCGCACATGCAGTATAAAGAGTTAAAATACTAAAAGCAGAATCTACTTTTCATGGAGAATTTGTATGAAACCTACAAGACCACTTGAAATTCAAACACTATATAAAAGGCACAAGATGAACAAAAGTGATGCCAATCCCCTGTGAAGGATTTATTGCATTATGGGAAAGTAAATGTTACAGGATATACTTAGTTATAAAAACCAACAAGGGAATGAAGTAAACGCAGTGCAAGATGCATAATGTAATTCACTAGGATTCAGAATGTAAACGCCACCATTCACAATTAGCAGCACCTGAATGCCAGGAGTGATGAGCCTTTCTTACATCAGAATGTTATTAAATGTAAAGAGACAACAAGTTAGCCCTAAATCGTTAAACTATTTAATATAGGGGGACTTATTTATTTATTTATTTAATACTGGGGAAAGTCATTGCTTTGGTAAATCTACAGAAGAACAATACTTGAGAAAGGGATCCTCCAAAAATAAATGACAGTAAAAAAGTATATTGTAGAGAAAATGAGGTATTTTTTAGTGTTACAGAATTTTTCTGTAGAAACTCACCTGTTTTCTGCTTCTGCATTTGCACCCATTATTACTGTAACTGCAAATCCTATATAGTACTTAGACTTGCAATAGTCAACTGGTATCCTTGCCTCATCTTTTTATTGCAGTATCGCGTGCGAGCAATATTGTGGTTGATATCACAGACAAGGTCATCAGTAAAAAGTCTGAACAGACTGTATTGGTGCAACACCATGCACATAAATGTCAGTGCAATATAGTGTCCAAACATGGGAGAATAATTCCACAACTCTCCTCCAAGCCCTCAGACTTCCAGGGAAAAGAAACCCCAAGCTTTACCTCAAACCTCATTAAATTTGGAAGCTGTATTAGCTAGTCCTGGGTCTTAGTGCTCTGTGGTTCCCTTCCCAGCAGATGCTCACAGAGGCTGGTGTTAGACTTAAGAGTGCCTTTTTCTCACTTTGCCTTAGCAGAGTGAGGTAGAAGTATGTGTTCTGTCTGCATTCAGAGTGGGTAAGCTGCCCTGAAGGCACAATATTTGCTGAAAATACTGCTTTACCTAGACCTGGCCAGTTAGTATTGATTTAGCAAGATTTTCAGCTTCCCATCACAAAGGGCAAGACATTTTTGAGTTTTTAAAAAGTCTGCAAAATTACCTGACTTACCACATGAAAAGCATTTCCAAGTAAATTGGGGCTGGTCCAACTCCAGAGCAGTGGTGAGCTTTCTGACTGGATGTGGCTGTTGAGCACTGAATTTATTCTCCTTGGTCTGCAAAGCAGGCTGCCTGCTTTTTATGAGCTCCCGTGCCTGGTAGCACCACCATTCTGCCAACTTTACCATTCAGTATTCATTCAGCATGGGGCTTGTTTACCTTTATTTGATGTATAGCATAAACCTTCTGGGCCCCATCCCCAACTACATAAACTTGCAGAGCTCTAAGGAAGTCAGCGGTGCTGCGCATCTTCACCCCAGATGAAGATACTGCCCTATGACTCTTAAATCTGGCAGAAAATTCAACACGATATATTGTACCAACCCTGAGTGTAGCCTGAAATCCACCACGACATCATTTGTTTTGTGAAAGTGAAAACTGGAACACTGAGACTCTGCTTGAGCCATGCCATGCTGGTATCAGCGGAGTTTTCTTTCCTAGGGCTAAGCCACTGCTGACATTCTCAGCAATGTCTTGAAGCATCAAGTTCAGTGCAGATCCTCAGTTCTCACACTGAGCACCAGATTGGCATGCAGTGCTTGGCTTCCTCGGGTCTTGAAACAGTGAATCCTAGCTTCCAAAAGCAACATTTAGACTGGAATCTAAGGAACTAGGAGGGAATATTTTGGGGTTAATTAATTGAGAGTTTATAAGGGGATTTATATGGGGATCCTCATGCTGGCCCTGTGAGGAGCTTTCAATGACTTATATGTTATGCTTCAGTGTTGACAAATGCAGCCATCTAATTAAAATGCAAATTTTCTTATCTTGGAAAAAACCAGCCAATATCAGTTATCAGCAGAGAATGCCCAAGCCACTCACCTACAGGTACAAAAGCACCTGTAACCTTGACAACCTCTCAAGAGGCTCTTTTTAGCTTCCCCTTCCACTCTCTTTCCACAAAACTGCAGCTGTACACTACAGACTTGTGCCCATTTCCTCCTTGTGCCCACCCTTGTTTTTGCATGGGCATGTGGTTAAATAGGTTAAACAAGATAAGACACGTCAATTTGGTAAATCATGTTTTAATCAACTGTTTTCATTTTGTGTTAAACCAAATTATGGAGAAAGAAATGTGTTCAACTGCAAGTTAGTGTGTTTGCCTGGAGATTAAGTCATGGCAAATTTTGACCAATTAGAACTCCAATGACAATGTCTATCATGTAACACTTTGATGTATGTGTGGGGCTTGGGTTTATATTAAACTCCTTAATAGCTGCCCTTTTAATAGCTCCTTGCAGCAGTCAAAAAGGTCACTTCCAAGGTACTTGATGGCAGCCCCATCAACTGCAACAATTTTATGGCATTCATCATTGTGATATTAGAGCACTTTGTAAATGACATAACTTCAACATTTGGCTTAGCCTCCCATTTTTATTTATTTATTTATTTATTTTAATTTCATGGAGAGATTTCCAGTGGCCTACACTTCATTCTGGAGAACCATGACATTACACAAGAAATAGCTGTGCTGGATGGGACCTACACCTGCAGCAGCTAGAAGGAAGCATATGGGGAGAGAGCAAGCACAGGCACCCAGATTTCAGGACTTTCTGAACAGATGACTTTGTAAATGGCTTCTGTGTGCTGAGATAATGGATGGAGTTAATAGATTTCTTTATGATTAAGCTCTCTAGCATGCTGCTGAACCCCTATAAACAGCACTTGGGGGCAAGATGGTACAGAGCTCTTGTGCAGAGAGTAGAACGGTTTTCTGACACTTTCCACCTTCTACCTAAACTTGGTATCTCCAAATCCTCATTACAGAAGAGGCAGTAGCAAGCACCTCCCCTTTTCTGTGTCATTACAGACCTGTATCATGCTTCCCTTCCCCCCTGTCACCTCACCTGCAAGCGTGAGGTGGCTGGTTCTGCACCTCCACTTTGCAGGAGAGGTGACCTCAGCAGACCTCTTCCAGTTCTACCTCCTTTCTGGGCTGTGAGAACACGCAAGTTGTAGAAACACCATGGACTTGTACAGTAGCAGTGCGATATTCCCCGTTTTGTTTTCCATTTCCCTCCTACTTCCTGACATTTGCTTTTCTTTTGTGACCACCGATGAAAAAGTTGGGCTGACATTTTCATGACAGTATGAATTTCATACCAGATAGGAATCTTAGAAAGAAGTACACTATACACTAAAGTCAAATCTGCTGCTGCCTTTCTGCATTACAGAAAAGTTTCACTTTCCAGTAATGCTACTGGACAGTTTTCCACGTACAGTAAGAGTTTGTCACCGTTGTTCAGGAATACATCAGGGAAAGTGAAGCCTTCCCTCATACCTTCCTGATGTTTCTTCTCTATCATATTTTGAGATTTCCTCCAGGATCTATGAGCCAGGGAGACTCATGAAACACTGAGCTGAAAGAAGTAATATAGACAAGCTCTCTGCCTGCATGTCAAGCTGTCTGCTGCTGCACATAACTTAGGATGATGCAGTACAAACCCAAGCACTCTTCCACACCCCAGCTAGAAGAGGGAGCTAAGACAGCGAAGGACCAAACCATGGATCAAGGATGCCTCTGCCTGCCTCCCAGTGCACCAGGATGCTAAGTCCCTAAAGCACCTGCTAAGAAACTTGAGATGTGTTTCAAAATGTGCTAAAGCAGCATAGTGAGACAAAATAAGGCTGCTCTTCCACGTAGCACCACAGCAATAAGGTTTTTGAGATGCAGGCATTAGCTGTCTCATCCCTCTCAAATCTATCCATTCCCTCCAGAGACAGTATTGGTACCTACTTTGTGCCCTTCCAATCTCTGATCTCTTCTAAAGTGTCTGTATCTCTCTGACTTGATTTTGTTTCCCTCTCACGCAGGTATATATATATATAGTATGCCTATGTCCTGTGAAATGTCAGCTTGGAAGATAAAGCACAAAAAGCAGATGGCAGAAGTCATCGGTGACTAGGATTACAGCTGACACACATTCCCTCACAAAAATAAGTTCATCACCCCTGCTGCTGTCATGATTCTGACTGCTCCCAGTCCACTGCAACCTTTTATTTGCCTCAGTACCTTTAAATACTATGAACCAAGTCCAAAAGAAATTTCTCCTTTACAGAAGGATTAGGTACACCCAATTTTAAGAGCAATTTGGGACACTGAAGAACCATGTGATATTTCTGTGATTTATCAATGCCTTAAGATAGTGGCAGCCAGAGAACCCTGGCTATACATATAGAGGGCAAATACCTTATCAGACTTACAGTGCATGTGTATATATATGACAAGGAGAAGAAAAATAAAAGTATTTACCCATTTTAGGGTGTTACCTAGATGGTATGAGAAGTAACAAAAAGACAGTGTATGCAATATGCTGCCTTTCACAAAAGCAGTATTTTGTTCATGCTAGATAGAGCTTTGGTGCTCTAAAGAATACTGAAACTCTTTCCTCTGTTGGGGTCATGTTTTGTTAGATGCACAGGGAACTGACAGATTGGAAGAAACTCTGCCAAGGGCAAAACAATTAAAAATAACATTTTGCCACCTAATTTAGAAGGTAGGTATAGCAGCATCTGTGAGTGGACAGACTGAAGAAAGCTCATTGAAGTTCCCCTGTAACTAAATGGGGTGATCACTGATGTGACAAAGTGGATATCAAAGCTCAGGCACTTGCTGTATTCTAAGTGTGCCTGTGTGTGCACGCACATGCTTTAATTGGAAGATAAAACAAGCCATAATCTTGTGGTTTAATATTCTGCTTTTGAGACTCAGAAGCCCTGTTTATGATTAAGTTCTATTGCTTCGCTTTTTCATTTATCATGTGTGACAGCACTATTGAGTAACATTTTGTTCTGGCTCCAGTCCTAATAATTGAAGGAGTTTTCAAAAATCCCACAGAACACAAAACAAAGCCACTATGGCCACTGAACCAGTCCTTTCCACCAGTGCTTCTTCCCAACTCTAATTCTCCATCACCTTACACTTTGCAATGCTGGTAGCATCCTTGGAATGGCAATGCTGCATGCTACTGAAACCAGGGCTGCACAGTTATTTTTTGCACAGAGAGAAAATGTTTTCAGAAAGGGAATAGTCCATAATCCTGATGCTTCTCTCCTGGATTTTCATGTGTATTCAGAGAGCTGAATTTCAGATATCTGCTTTTTGTGTGCTGAACAAAACAAAGAAAAAGGAACATCGAACACTACATAATCCAATACCACATGAGCCAAACAGAAAGCCTTGGAGCATAAAAGGGCCCAATTAAATAGGAGGCTTGAGTGTCATAAAAATAAACTACATCAAACAACTTCTTTTATCAGAGAAAATACAGAAAGACTTGAACACAATACTTAAAATGATTTTCAGAAGTCTTCCAACTTGTAAAGCGATATTGTGTTCCACCCAGAAGCGGCACCAATTAGACATGAGCTTAACATTGTATGCATCTTACAGAAAATTATATAAACACTTAAAAGACAGCAAGCTGTGCATCAATTTTGCACTCAGTTTTCTTGCAGCTCAGGCACCACCCAGATGATTAAGAAATTAGAGACACCGGGCTTGAACATATTGGGAAAACTCATGTCAGAGGCTTCAGGCACCAGAAGTGCTGGGGGGGCTGCAGCCCACCTCACTTCTGGCCTTGCCTGCTGGCACCAGGTCTGCACTGACCTTACACTGGCAGAAAACCATCTGCCTGCACTCCTCCCACATCCCTGCTCTCCACCCTGCCCAGCCCAGGCCAGAGAAGGGAAGCAGGCTGGGCTAAAGCCAGCCTGGAAGAGCAGAAGATGGTTTTGATGTGGGAAGTGTCCTGTGGCACAGCATCCTGCAGAGATACCGGCAGTGGAGCAGAGCCCGGTGGTTGTGTGGAACTGGGATCACGCAGCAAAAGCGTTGGGTATTTGCTTGGAAACTACCGCTAAAACCCAGAGAGGGAAAAGACATCTAAGAAAACGTATTATTGCATTGCTGAGTTTCCCACAGAAACTGCAGAAGCATTGTCAGGCACCATGCTACAGATGGACTGACACTGGTGGTAGCACGGTCTGTGGGCTACATCAATGCCTGCCCCAGCACCTGTAGCACGAGAGCTTAAAAGCTCTGCTGCTGAGGTTAACAGGACTAATCCTTCCCTTTCTAAGGCTGTTTATTCACTCCAGTAACCCTGATGGGCTCGGCAGGAGTACTGGGGGCTTGGTGAAAGACCTGCTCGGTGCTAAGTCATCCTCTTCACATTGGGAAACACCAGCTCACTCTTCAGACTAAGCAAGCAGTGTGAAACACCTTTGTCAAAAGATCCTCAAGAAATTATCCTAAAAAATGTTATGCAAATTTGAATAGACGCATGCAAAAGCATGCACTACAGTCCAGTAATTTAACACATCAGAGACCTGCTGGAAACAGTGGAACTAAAAGCACACTTTAATTAGTAAAAACACCCAGGCACTAGTGGGCTGTAGTGTCTCTGAGACAGGCTAGTTAGGTCACTGGTAACTCAGGCAGTAATGCACAGGACTGTATGTCTCCTGTAACACATCCTAAATCTGGGATGCTAACGAAGGAAGAGATTTAGAGAATTATGAAAAAATCCCTAAAGACTTAAGCTAAATTGAAAGCTAAATTGGTAACAAAGTATAGTATAATGCTGCTTTGGCAATGAAGTGGAATGGAAGCCAATGTATTTTTCCAGACACTATAAAACACTGGGTAGTGAGAACACTGTACACAAGGATGGCCACTGGCTGCTACTGGTTCAAGAAAATACTCGACCAAACCAACAGAATATTCTAAGTCAAGCATCAGCCATTTTTCCCACCCCATTTTGGAAAGAATACACTGAATACTGTTAATCCAGGGTTATCTTTCTTATTGAGAACAATTTGTAACAAAATATTGAATGTAGCATCATTCATTTCCAGAAAGACTGCCACAGCAGACACTGACAACTCTCCCAATAGTCCTCTTACAAAATTTGGTGTTTTATAAAGGCTTGGTTCAGCTTTTTCATTGTTATTTTGTGTTTTGTCATCATAGTAGAGGCTTTGGGGTTTTTTTTTGTTTTGTTTTGTTTGTTTGTTTGTTTGTTTTAGGTATGACCTTTGAAGCTTGCCTACACAAACAAGATTTTTAGCTGCCCATCTAAATTCACTGGAGCTGATTTGTTCTGACTGGAGTAGTTCAGATGTACCAAACGTATCTCTTTCCACATAATCTGCTGCTGAAATGATACACATTAACCTAGAAAAAGGCGTCTCCACTGGAGGAGCAGCAGTTTGGGGTCTCAGACACCTCTCAGACAGACAAGCTGTGAGCAACCTTGTCAGATGAAGAAAAACAGAACTGAAGTTGACTCTTAAACATATCACAGTTTGTGCAGTAACAGAAAGAAGTGGTCTGTCACATCAGAACTGCAAAGCTCCATACCCAGAGACTTTGGTCTCGTGGCAGTTTCTGGGCAATTTCCTTTGAATTACAAGACAAAAGGTAAGAACCAAACCAAGATGATCCCAGCACAATTGTTATTTAAAACCTTTTTTTTTTCTTTAAAGTTCCCAAAGGACTTTCTTTAATATATACTGAAGACTGACCACATTTCTCCCCCTTCTTACTTAGAATGTTTCCCAAAATCTGTTACGAAAAAACAGATTTAGAAGGATAGAGGTCACAGGGATCTCTATGATGAAAAATGAATTATTGTCCTAGTTTAGGCCAGGATAAAGGTGATTTTTTGGTTTGTACTTTTGCTTTCAGCTAAGTCTCTTGTAAGTAGTTGCACTTGCTGATATTAACAGCAAGTTGTTCTCAGTCAGTGTCTGCTTCTAGGACTGATAACACTCGATGTTTATAGTTACTGCCAGAGACTGGCATGCAGAGCCAAGGACACTGCTCAGCTCTGAGGAAGATTTTACTTTCCAGAAGGAGTAAAGAGGTCCCACCTGAAACCCTCCTTTGGGGAGGACCGGACAAGACAGATGCCAGAATTGACCAAACAGAGTATTCCATCCCATACACCTCATACTCGGTATAAATTTGAGGGATCACAAGGGTCAAACATTTACTTCCTTTCTTCCTTCCTGCTTCCTTCAGCATCCTGAGAGGATTCCATCCGTCCCTCTGCCTGTGGTCCTGATCCGTGCCAGCCCGAATCTGTGTGTTCCTGCCCCCAGCTCCCGACTGCTGCTGACTCCAGGATTCCAGCCTGGACTTTCCCAGGGCTGCCCTGCAGCCTCGGGGGTGACCTGAGAGTCATTGGGAAAAAGGGGGGAGGAAAGTGGTATCAATTTTCCTGTATATTTGTATATATTTAGTAATTTTTCCTATTTATCATTACTGTTTCATTAAAGTTGTGTAGTTTAGTTTCCAACCCATAAGTCTCTCTCCCTTATTCTCTCTCTTTTCTGAGGAGAGAGAGATTAATATATAAATCTGTTATTTGGTTTAAATCTGTTATTTAGCTGGGCCAGTGTTAAACCGTGACAACTATAAATGTCACCTTGTCATACATCACTGTAAAATATAATTAATTCTAACAACATCCTTTTCTGTGAGTTGTTACATCACTGACTGAAATTAAAAGCTGTACTTCAAAACAACAGGTGTAGCACATAGGAATCTGAATGGAAACTGAAGAACCTGTTTACTCACCAGTCCTAATGAGTGACTATTATCTTTAAGTGTGAAAATTTATGAAATATACAGTTGTGATTGCTGTTTTTTTTAACATAATACTAATGTTATGTGAATATACCTGTAAAGAACAGAGATGTTAAGTTTTACTAAGAAAAAATTCTTTATCAACTTTAAGGTGAGCTTAAGTTACTTTGCAACTGAGAAAAATCACAGCATTTTTATGAGCAAAAGAGAGGTTATGCTTTGCCCTCCATGCTGCTGAATCAATAATTCTACCTTTTCTTCCTCTTTAATGATTTTCTCCTGGTGGTTATGAAACAGCAGCAAGACAGCTTGTTTTGGAAAGACTGCATTTTGTAATCATTCAGGAAGCCACAGGGAAAAAAACAGAAAAGATGTTGCTGTGAGGGCACACCCTGCTCCTGGTACTCTGAGCAGCTCTGTACCCACAGCCAGTTAGGGTGCCACCTGGAAAAGTCTGGCATTTGTCCCTACTCCAGCACACTCCTCCTGGACAATCCTGGGGATGAACCACTCTGCACCCAATTTTGTCACCTAAACCCGAGAGATCTGGTCCAAGCCATCCATCCATGGCCCCTGTCTACAGAGGGAATGGCAGAAGCACTTCCAAGGGCCAAGTCATGGCACCTCCTTCAGCCAGGTCCTGCTGTAATGGTTCTCCATCCTGGTCTGCAAGCAGATACCTCCCTCATGTTTCAGCCCAATTACTGACAAGGGATTGTACCTCTTTCTTACATTACTAAGGCCTTGCAAAGAATAAAGATTGAGATGCTAAAATAGCATAGCAATTCTACCACAGAGGTATCCAGAATAGGAGAGAGTGCACCAAATAATATTTATTATTCTGTTGATCAAAAACTGTCACAATATAGAGCTGCAAATTTAAAACCACATTCATGATGAGAACAAACTCAACTTAGGATTACGTCTAAAGACAGGGGTTTAGAAATGCCACAGCTACTAAGGAAACCTAAATATGTGAAAGTGCAACATGCATATTTATCATTGAATATCAGAAGTTCATTCCCTCTCATTGCCTTTTGCAACACCCTTACACAGCCATGAATCCATAACTGGATAGCAGAGATGCTTTGGGGTAGGAAGAGTGGGGAACCAGAAAAGAGAAGGGTGGTTCATTGCAAAAGCAAAAGAATAGGAAGCCACAGGTATTGTTAGAAATTAGATTAGGGGGATTGAAAGCAGAAAGGGAAAAGGCAGGAAAACATGCAGAGTGATTCATAAAATGATTTTAAGAGATCATCTCTTTGTGGAGATGGAAAGAGAGGTGATTTGTAGTGAGAGACATGAATTATGAAAGATAAGGGATCCTGTTTTGTTAAATGCAAAGATTGTCTCTGGGAGTTACACAAATCCTTTCATCTAAAATAAGTGCAGCAGTACAGAAATTGCATGTCACTCACAGGGGCAGACATAAAAGGACATGCACTACCCAAAAGAAATCTCCCACACAGTATCGTTCAACTTCTAGTGTCTGAATCTAGCACCTATTTTTCCACTTGCTGCAAAGTTAAGACCTTAAGACCACCATTTGATCCTGCAGGGCTCTTCTGTGTTTTACTAGTGTGCTCTCTCACAGGCTTGAGGACAGCAAAGGAGTCAGTCCCCTTAGAGCAGACATGTTTGTATCTATATGAATATATTGAGTATATTGGGTTTGTGTGGCAAGGCTTTGGCAGCCAAGGGGGAGGGCAGAGAGGTGAATTCTGTGGGAAGATGCCAGAAGCTTCTCCCATGCCTTACAGAGCCAATGCCAGCTGGCTCCAAGATGGAACTGCAGTTGGCCAAGGCTGAGCCCATTTGTGACAGTGGTAACACCTTTGGGACAATGTATTTAAGAAGAGGAAAAAATCATGAGCAACCTCCTGCAGCCAGAGAAAGGTGTGGAAATATGTGAGAGAAACAACTCTGCACACACCAAGGTTGCTGCAGAAGGACAGCAAGGAGGCTGCTCCAGGTGCCAAAGCAGAGGTTCCCCTGCATCCTGTGGTAAAGACCATGGTGAGGAAGGCTGTCCCCTTGCAGCCAGTGGAGGTCTACAGTGGGGCAATATGCACCTGCAGCTTGTGGAGCACCCTACGTGGGAGGAGGTGGATGCTCAAAGGAGGTTATGATCTGGTGTACCTTATCGCAATTATAAGCATTTTGATACATTTTCTCTCCCCTCCAGCTGAGGAGAGGAGAAAGAGTAGCATTGGTGGGAACTTGGTGTCCATCCAGGGTCAAGCCACCACAATATGTCATTGGGTCAGCATCTAGTGAAAGAAACCTAAGGTGACAAGGATAAACTGAATGTGTCTTTCCACATTCTCACTTTCTGCATTCTCACTTTTTGAAGATGTATCAGTGGATCTAGGTTGTATATTTAGCTATCAACTGTAACATCAGAGAGTGGACTGTTTTGGCTAGCAAGATGCAACAGTTGGTCCCAGTCAGACAATAGGACATGGACACACCTTCAAAAGAAATCAGGGCTCATTTAGAACCCTCCATTTTTACCCAACACAAGCTCACAGTCTAAGCAGACTATTCATAGTCTAAGCAGTCTATTCATATAACGGCAATAGCAAAGATATCTACTCTTAGAAGTAAGAGACAAGATATTCCCAGTCAGTGACTGAACAATTTAAATGTCTTACCACTCAGCCAAAAGCATATGAGGATGCAGGCACTACCAAAATGACTGAAGCTCCTGTTCACAGGAGCAGCCATCAAGTTGCAGCAAAGATGCTCTGGAATCTTTGGGATTCTTGGGAAAAATCTTGGGAAAATCTTGGGAAAAGTAAAGAAAACATAAGGTCTTCTATTAAACTAACAGTCCAGAAAACTGTGTCCTGGCAAAAAACCCCAAATTGGATTCCAGGCTATGGCCAAGCTGATGTTGGGAGACTAGGCTGCTTCCTATACCTCTTTCCTGTCTTTTTTTTTTTTTTCCCCAACACATCAGGCCCCTGGAGCAGTTACTGAAGCATGAAAGCTAGTCTTTGTATTTACAGTAATAGAATTATTGTAAACCTATTCTTAAATATTTCCAGATATTATGTGTTTCTTCTCACAAAATTATCTCCAAAGGCAAGTCTTATGGAAATAAAAATTCTGGGAGAAAAACAGCTGGTGCTTTTATGTTTATCTGAAAGCTATGTTTGTTTTCTCCTAGGCAAAACCAGAGCCTTAGGAAATGGTAAATGAATCCCACGACACTTTGAACTGATTTTCATAAAACTCAGAACAGTACACTGGAAAAAGAATAGTAAATAAAATGAAAGCTGCAAAACTAAAAAGTACGTTTTACTTCTCTAATGAAGTTATTACTCCAAAATGTCCTACAAACAACAGTTAAGTGCCTGATTTATTATTACAATGTCAGCAGCTACATTTCTCTTTGAGGTATTCATCAACGCTATGGTAATAAAGATGATCACTGCTCACCTGCAGCACACACTGCAGAAGGGCAAGGAAGACCTGGGAAGGTGGTGTGGAATATAAATTGTTTACAGAAACCCTCTGGAAGACAAAACTGAATTAAAGAAGAAGCTCTTAATTACAGTGTGGATTCAAGTATTGCAAAATATGTGCGATTCAGTAATGTGGAAAGCAAATGTTTCCTGGAGAACTGATATTCCAGTGAAGAGGGAATACCAGCCCAAGAGGAAGGAATAACCTTCCTCAGCTCCTCTGACTTGTTCCCTTTTGCAAGGCATGGTTTATTTCTGTCTTGCTCAGGGGCTTAACTTGCAAATACTCCCTTTGCACTTGATACCAGAAGCTTTGGTAGCACAATATGTACTTGTAAAGTCTACAGGCATTAATGGATGAACAATTCTTTTGTTATTCTTTATTCCAATGTGTGTGTAATTAATGCATATGACATTGAAATACATGTATTAACGTGCATAAGGAATGAGTACTGCAAGGGATTTTTGTGGAATTAAAGCTCTGAAAATGTTTCCAGAAGAGGATGGAGAAACGGTCATGAGGAAAGGAGTGTTAAGAGGAGTCAGATTTTCACTACAGAATGAATAATGACTGGAGGACAGAAGGCCCAGCCTGCAACCAGCTTAAGAGTTATACCAGATCTAAACAGATTTCCTGCCCTTTTTATTTGAGGCTTTTCTTGTTTATTGTAAAGTAAACTCTTCTGGGCTAAAATTTTTCCTTGCAAAGTTTTTGCATGAGACCTTGCAAGTTAGGGCCCTAGTCCCCATTTGGAAATTAATTCAAATAATTATGACCAATATTTTTCTTTTCTACAATTTAGGGCTTTGTCTGTGCATCCAAATAGTACGTGTTTGTTATTTGGCATTACTAATGAATAATGAAGTAGCAAATCTCATTAAACATCGAGAAGTTTAAATACAAATGAATCTTCTCACAAATGTGTGAAGGAGACGAAGGCAACAAAGAATGGAGACAGGCAGAAGAACTTTCAGGGCTCTAACATTAATAACACAAACACACCCACATGTGGTAACACCCAAAAATTAACAAGCTGGTTGGTTCTGCAGTGATTGAGTTTCACATGCATCTGTATGCACAAAACACCACAAAACCACTCACTGTAGTGCTGTGAGAGCTGGCAGATACTTCAGCTTCTCCATTCTATAAACCTTGCTCGTGTCTCCCCTCCCTCATCTTCTTTCCAAAAGGAGGAGTGGCAGCCTTTTCAGCCCCATCCCCTCCAGCTGCTCATCCCTGCACCTTCTCCATGTCTGCTACAGCCTTCCTGAGGTACAGACACCGAAACGGTGGGCAGGGCTTACACATGGGTGCAGACATGGGGAAAAAGTCACCTCCTATCTTATTATCCTTCTTGATTATGGCAAAATATTGCTGATTACGGTCAATACTTTGTTGGATTTGCTGGCTGCCAGTGCTCATTGGGACCCCTCAGTGACAATTCCTGAGTGGCAACCACCACTTCCCAGTCTGGCACAGAGGCACCAAGCCTTGTCAGTCATCTTTTTACCTACACCATTTTGTGAGCTGCTTTTGGAGATGTTTGCCAACACCTCAGCATCTGTCTATCCAGAAGAACTTTGTACCATCCAAAACTGTGGAAATCAACTGCACATTCCCTGTTACCAGTTCACTGGTGAAAACAGTTCCTCCAGGAATCAACAGAAGAATGCCTTGGCCCCCATGCTCCTTGCTTTTTGCCTTATCTGACTTATTTTCTGTGAATGTGTCTAAACATTTTTAAAATCCATGTCAGCTCCTGACAGCCAGGGGAAACCATGGCAATGACTTCCAGAGGCTTACTGTGCCTTGTATGGAAAATCATCTATGTCCTTTGGTTGCTTTGAGCCCTCATCTAATAATTTAATTGAGCTCTTTCAATCTGAGAGACAGCAGAGGGGTTATTCAGAGGATGAACAGCTGAAGTTCTTGATAATAAGGATTTTCTCCTTTATGATGCCTTCCAGCCAAGGCTTTAAAACCACATCTTGGGACTTACATGCTGTATGATTAGCTAGAGGTCTATGAATTTACATTTTCAGAATCTGTTCACTTTCTTACGCACAAGAACAGCCATGATTTTTAATACATTTTGCCCCTTACATTTTAAGAAAGAAGAAATCACCTCATCCTTTAGATGAAAGGGACAGTTTTTCTTCAAATTGCACTACAGAGACACTAACTAATTTCTATCAACTATTAAATATATTCTTGCTATCTAGAGTGCATGTGGAAAGAATGTTTCCAGAATTTTTATTTTACAGGCTAACTAGGGATGATCATTTTATTTCTAGAGTGCAATCACAACAAAGACAGAATAATTTTTAAGGGAAGTCTTCACCATAATGCTGTGTATAAGACCACTTAAATGCTTTAAAATAGACTAAAGTACTTTGGAATAGGAAATTTTATATGGAATTTGTATCATTCTGGGCAAATTGCATCCAGGAATAAAATATATCAACATCTTCTCCCTTAAGGATGAGTGTCAGTTGATTTCTACTGTATCAGGAACACTGCTCCAGGTGAAAACATCCCAGCAACAAGACAAAATAACTCATTTGCAAAGATAAGATTCTCTGAGGGAATCATATGCAAACAGAAGCTACGGCTCTTCAAAATGCCTGCAATAAAAAATACAGTTAAATGCATCTCCATGTTTGGCTGGTGCTGCCAGCACCAAAACTACCAAAGGATATTGGGATTGAGTCAAAAATATGCTAACCAAAGTTAAATAATCACATAGATAAATATACATTTCAGATTTTTAAGCCTTCTTGGCATGTTGTGTTATTTTCCCTGGGCACAAAGTCTCACTAAAAAACCCCAACTCCACACCTGTAATTACAAGACTCGTATTTTAAGCTAATTATGGCATATTTATTAATATTAAATTAAACTGTCTTGACAAGTAATGATTGAATTCAGATAATGACAAGCCAGAAAGGGGTAAACTCTTAAAATAGGAAAAAATGTTGGATATAATGAAAGACAGCAACAAAAAATTTGGGTTTTATCCCTTTGGTACTTCCTTAGTCTTGACTTTTCAAAAAGGAGCTCTCAGAAGCTGTCCTCAGTCACTTCTTTCTCGCAATAATTTATCTATTGCAAGTTCTTCCTACACATGACATTGCTTTTAAAAGACCATTTCTAACACAGGTTTCTGGTTAAAAGCCAGATTCCACTTCCATACTGTTACAAAGAGAGAAAAAAACATTAAAGGAGAGGGCTAGACTGCCTAGTCATGTCTGACCTGATTTGACTCCCATTACAGACAGACTTCCTATGGCTCAGTTTCTTATTTGTTTGCTTTCTATTAAAACGAAGATCTTAAGGAAAACTTCTACCCTCACTGCATTTATTTTTTGCCCTTAAGCTGCTCCTCTGCCCTGTGTTCAGCTTTCAAATTTCAGCTCTGTGACAAGATTGCAGGAGGATTGTGCAGGCCACTCAACAATGCAGATGTAGTAGAACAGAGCACCTTGGCCACATGGCAGTAGAGAAGGAATAGGGACATTAAAAGAAATTGTGGAAAAATAAGAGTGAGGAAACGAAAGAAAACAAGCAAGCTTCCCCGGCAGAACTGTGCAAGTCTGCACATTCAGGACACCAGGCCCAAGACCTTAGAATGATCAAAAAGCTCATGTAATATAAATCACACTTAAAAGCCCCCTTCCTTCCTCCAGCTATGAGGGCATGAGCACCTCTCATCCAAATGAGTTTTCTCAAATCTGCCTCTTTGCCAAATCCACCTGGATTGTGGTCTCCACTGGTGCCTTGGGCAAATTATTTTTCTTGGTTCCTATTTCCCCTGCCTTCCACATACAGACAACAAATAACATGCTGCATGCAATTTTCCTACCATTCAATACCTGTGTTTTGCAAACTAAAATTATTATAATCAAAAACCTCCAAGTTCTTGTCCCATTCATCTTTTGGTTTTCACCTACAGTCTTTCTCTCTGTTCCTCGTACAGGCAGATTTTTCTCATTTTCTTTCTCTCCCTTAACCCCTCCTGATTCTGAGACAGCTGCAAAATGGGAATGACAGCTGTGGGCTGGAGGGGGACAGACTCAGCCTTAGGGGTGAGCTGGGTGCACACAGGAACTGGGGACGCTGCCACATCCTGCAGCAAAGCAGCTAAGAGGACTGTGAGGCAGTGGCACCAGGACTGATTTTTATTATAAGGGCTTGAAATAAGACTTCCCTATCAGTTCTTTCTCAGAGTAAATAATAGTGACACTGCAAATCTGTACCCCAGAGGAGCAGTCATATCACCATTTTTTCCTCAAAAAATCAGAACTCTGCAGGGTGTTTTTTTGTGAAGTCTGCTTAATACTCCAGCATGATTCACTGACCCACAAAATGACAAAAAAAGTCAAAAAGCAAAAAATTTTACTCATGGAGCCTAAAGCAATTTCACCCAAGCATTAAGAACATAGTAAATTTAAAGTGAATTTACTAAAGAGGGCTTTAAACTAGCGTTGCCAGAGGAGGGGATCCTCAATCCATCCCACTGCCACTACTTTGAGGCCAGTGCCAGTAATAGATGTCCTGGTCCTGGAAAAGGATCACAGGCCATCAGGAGAACACCTGAAATGCAGGAGAATGTAATCCCAGCCATCAAGACGGCTTCAATGAAGGCTCAACTTAAATGCCTCTATGCAAACGTGCATAACATGGGAAATAAAAAAGAGGAGTGCATGCCTGAAAGGCCACGATGTTACGGGCATCACTGAGATGTGGTGTGATGGCTCCTACAGTATGGATGGGTGCAAGCTCTTTAGAATATACAGACTGGAAAGAAGAGGGACTGTTGCCCTCTACGTCAGTAACCAGCAGGATACCATGGAGGTTTGCCTGGGGATGAAGGAGGAGCTGAAGGAAAGCTTATGGGTCAGGGTTGAAGGGAAGACAGGGGCAGGTGATATCAAAGTGGGGGTCTGCTACAGGCCACCTTTCCAAGCCATTCAAAAGAGACATGATGGCCACCCTCTTGGTCTTTTGCAATAAAAAGTTTATTTTTAGATAATACACATAACTTGTACAGTTCTTTCTGTCTTAGGGTGACATGAACATAGACTTACATGCTCTAGTTATTAAAAAAAATTAATATATATGGGCAGAGGACCAGCATGAAAAGCAACTGAAAAGCAAGAACTGTTGCTTAATTGAAAGTAATATATAATAGTAACATTTAATGATCTACCAGAGACCCTAATCATGATACAATGTACTACTGTATAATAAAAATGTTCTGAAATAATTCACTCTCAAGCAAGAAAAAACAGATGAGGGAAAAGAAATGGATTTTCATTTTAAGGGGAGGAAAGGGATTCCCAAATTTAAACATAAGGAAGTTCTAAAATCTCGTTTTTTCAAGGTCACAAGGAAACTGGCAAAGCAGGGCTTTGTATGAACATGTTTAGCAGTGTTCGTAGCATGTGAAAAATGAGCCAGATTCATGTCTCTTACACACCAGGTTATCCCCATGACTTTCATGTACAAGCTTGAATGACTTCCATTAATTGAGCCCTGCTGAGAATGTAGACCAATGCTATTTTGGCACATAGTTTTAAACTACATGATTATGAATGAGGACAAGAATTATGTATTTTCTTTTTGAAGGCAGCTTAAAACTTCCACCATGCAATCAGCACCTTTGTAAATGGGAAGGAAATAAAGCTATCTGTGTCCAGACTGAGATAAACCTGCTAGATGCAAAGATGCCAACTGGGTGTGTATTTCTGACCAGACAGAGACACACATCAGGGCACAGCAGGAAATGGTCTGATGCAGAGATACTTGTTTTGTGTAATGAGATAATTTGAGGAGAGGAATTGGATCAGGCTTTGGAATGGATCGAGATGAGAAGCACAGTGGCCAGGTCTGTGGTTAAAAACTCTTCTGAAAACACTTGGAAAACACTTCTTGAACATCTTCTGAAATGGACTCAAAAAAAAAGTCTGCACCTGAGAGAGCTGAAAACTCTTCAGGGACCCACTTGTGCCAAGGACGTCCTCCAGTCCCTCCCAGTGATCTCTGCCTCTGAAAAGGAAGAGCTTACAGTAGGAACCTTGCCAAGCACAGCTACAGCAATCTGGGAAAAAAAAAAAGGAACAGTGCAGAGGCCTCAGAAAACTCCCCCAGGGCAAAGGGTTAGCTGATGACAGAGAGACTACAATGGAACAGCTGCTGCATCTCTCTTATCTTTCTACATGGTTCAGAAGAACATCATTGGGCACCAGTAGCCTTCAAAGCTGTCTTAGACTCAGGATGAAGCACTTTGATGCTTTGGATTTTCTGCAGAAACAAGAGCAGGCTGCAGGGTGACCAACCTCTGCTTTACCCACAGCAGCTGCAGAGAGGATGTGCTAAGCATTCTTTTAGCATCTGCAGCTGCCTGTTTTTATCACATATGTATCTGAGATGTTCATCTCACTAATACCTGTGTCTTTCAAGATAGTAAACTGCTGATACCTTAATTAAAGTATTGAAATGATTTTCTGCAAACACATAGTTTTGGTTTATTTTGTTTGAAAAAAAAAAACCCACAAAAAAACTTCCTCTAAAAATCACAACCCTCTTCCAATCAGAGCTTTACACTGCCTGCAGAAATTATATTAATTAGCACTAGCTCCTATATAGGAGTTTAGGAGGAAAGCAGCAATTACTCAGGACCTCATCTCTGAACATCTTGCACTAGACTTGCATTTGTTTCTCAGTTCCTGCTCTTGGTAGGTGATGCAAACAGGCACAGGTAGCAAATTGTTCTAGCAGCTGAATAAAACAAACAAAAAAAATATTTTGAAGATATGCTTGAAGGATTAAAAAAGGAAGAATGATTGACGTATTAGAAGACAAACAATAGTGAGTCTGAAACAGTGTCACATCATTTACACTGTGTAAGTCCCAGTATGGGCCAGAGACTTTTAAAATTTGAAGAAAGTTTTACCCAGCTAGAGGTGTAATTAAACACAGCTGGAGAGGACATTTAAAACATGCCTCAAGAACTGCTCTTGGCCACATGAGTTTTGTCCGTCTTGCTCAAAACCTGGAACTTCTCCAAGAGATTTCAGGAAAAATGCAGCTGGCAATGAGTCTGCTCCTCTCGCCCTCATGGGTCTCCTCTTGAGTGTGACAGCCTGTAAGCCCCATATCACCATTCTGTGCTGGTTCATGCTCTCACAACAGAGAAATAAACATTGTGAAGTTCCCTGCACTGGAAAAAAACTTGCACCGAAAGCCAGCACCCCTCAGCCTCACGCTCCTCTACTGATATCTGGGTGCATAAATTGATGAGAAACTAGAGAAAAAGGAAGAATCTGCCTGTGTCTGGGGAAAAGGCTCTTTTTTTTGATTGAAAGATTTTTCAAATCTTTTGATTGAAGAGATTTTTCAGAGATTTTAGATTCTTGAAACAAAAGCATACAAAAGATAACTGATGTGAGAATATTGTCAGTCAGATAGAAACTCTATTCTCCCATTTTTCTGCATAATAGACCACTCTGCATTAATGCCTTATCTTTGTAAAATCAGATATTACTGGTTTATTCATTATAGGGCAATTGTGAATTCAATACTCGGAGCAAATTCCAAACCAAGTTAAACAAAAAACAACAATGAAAAAAGAGGTTTTGGTTCAAAACTTCGCTAAGATTCAACTTTTCTGCATTGTTCAGGTGTCCCAATAGAAAACAATTTCAGAGATCCACAGAAACACCTCTGCAAAGATCTCAAGAAACTAATTCAGACCTGTTCATGATACTCAAAACAGAAAGAGCTGGACATAAGAAAGTCTCTAACACATTTTTCTTGGCCCTTTTCCTTCCATATTGCTAACAGTAGATAGGACTCTACAAAAGCCACAATAGGCAATGTTATTTAGAGGAACAATACAGAACAAGTCATACCGAAAAACTTCCAAGGGCATCTATCTAAATAATCGATAAACTGAATATGATCCAAAGAATTTCTGGCATTAACAAAACATTTATAAAGTTTCTGGAATGTGCCCAACATCAACTTCACATGGAAGTGTAAAAAATCTTTGAACTTACATCATGGTTTAAAATATAAAATAAAGGATGCTGCAAAAACATTCATTTGGAGCACAAAGCTGCAAGAAATTCAGTGAACCCCAAAGCAGCTGGGAGGTTTAGAAAGGAGTTTGTACCCTTTCTTACCAAATCAGTCACAGAATTACTTAGTTCCCTTTTGGTACTTCACAGCTGTCATCTGCACATATTTGTATTAAACTTTTTTATTTTCTGCATTTAAATAAAAACATCTCCAGTATATCTAATATTGGATGCCATTGCTAAGAATGTATTGATCACTCTCAGGCAATGGGAGGTAGTCATCAGGGACGAACCAGAAATTATAAACAGGCAAAACCCAAAACAACAATCCTAAAATTTGTCACCTCAGGCTTTAACAACAGTTGAAATTTCTGACTACAGCTCAGTGATTATGATGGTGGTGAATGATGCCTTCCTA
The DNA here is from genome assembly GCA_023637945.1 of Phaethornis superciliosus. Taxonomy (NCBI): domain Eukaryota; kingdom Metazoa; phylum Chordata; class Aves; order Apodiformes; family Trochilidae; genus Phaethornis; species Phaethornis superciliosus. Next base: position 69,356,861 of record JAJQWJ010000002.1, read on the forward strand.
TTCAGAAGCATGATCTGAAATACATTTAACATATATTATGGCAGTTTTCCAGTGGCATTTTCTGCTCAGGAGAGTTGAGAGAAAGAGCAAATAAAACAATTACAGAGCATGCAACAGTGGATTTTACTAATGGGACTGAGCTGCGATCTTGCTATTAGCTTATTATAAGTAGATTATTTTACACACAACTTTACACCTCATTCTCATCACTGAGGTACTGAAATTACAGCAAAACTCACTGTAGGAGCAGGGGTTTCAAAATTAAGAATATGTGCACACACATGTATATTACTGTATACTATATTATATAGCACATTATTAGAGCATGTATTGTACATATATTTATTACATATTATATATATGCCTACACTGTAGAAAATGTAAAGAGAAAGACAGCATCCTACTTAATATTCTAATCAGTGCTAAGACATATGTATATGACTAAAATATTAAAATATAATTGGAAATATAAAATTGTCAATGAAATTAACTTCTTTTATACACTTACCAAGCTCTGGGTTTGGTCTACTATGCTTCTTTAGAAGCAACTGATTTTTTTCTAACACTACAGCTGTGTACAAGTTGCATGTACTCTAGGTGCCCACTTACCAACCTGAGAAGATGACCAAACTCCACAGGAGGGGTGATCAGGCCACCATCTCTGCATGATTCACTTAAAGACATTTTTGCTGGAGAGCTTAGCTCTGTCAGCATTCATATGTGCCTGGTGCACACTGAATACTTGGACCCAGTAGCAGACAGCCTTGGCTCATGTGGCATGAAAACTCAGAGAAACGGAAAACAGAAGAATGACAAAGTCTTCGCTCTACAAAATTAAATTTTAAGATGTAGGCTTCATCATGACTTGTTGAGGTTTTTTGTTTGTTGGTTGTTTTTCAGAAAACACTATGCTGTCCACAAAACACCAAGCAAGAGCTCCACCTCCCTTGCTAAATGAAACTAGTGAGAGCAGAGGCACAGAGTTCTTTTTCCTGGCAGCTTGCACAGCCCTGTCTCACTCACACCCTGTCAGGTACCTCTGTTTTCACAGTGTTGTACTGGATCAACAACAACTGCACATGAGACAACATGAGGACAATTTAGATTAACCCATTCTCAGTTTCTTAGCCCTTTCACTTGAACCTTTGCCTAAAAGAGAAGCTGCAGCTGTTTTTTCAAGGAGCAGCAAGTCCACCTGGTTCAAAACAGATCTCAGTGAGGCTAAGGACTTTCTTGGGCTGTCAGGCATCTTGGAGGTGTGGATTCTGCTCCCTGTAGTGAACAGAGCTGCTTCCCCCTTGAAACTCAGCAAAAGAGACAAGTTACTTCATGGTATTATTACTCTTGGGCATGCGCTTATGGACAATTATTACAGAGGCAATGATATCTGTAGTATCACCTGTCCAGAATCACTACCATCCCCAGCAGACTATTAGCAAAGTCAGTGGTCATCTTACATCTATTACAAAATCAATGTTTTAATTGCCTCACACCCTTCTAAGAAAGTAATCAGAAACTCTAATAATCAAATTAAAGAAAACTAAGAATGGTGCAACCGTGACACCATTTCGTATAGGAAAACACCAGTTTGTGGTTCCTTACCTCTGAAAGACTGAAAACTACTCACTGGTGTTTAAATCACCTCAACCACAATCTTCATGCAGGATTTGAAAGTAATACTGTCATTCAAAAAAGACTGCAAGGAAAGAAGTAATTACTTATGGGCTTCCAACTTTAATTAATGCCTCCTGTTGTAAGAAGAATAGGGTATGATTAAAGTGTGCCTGGATAATGGAGTTTCATATGGCACAATTATTTCTTACAGTAGCTTTTGCAAGTTGTAAAATAGAAATCATTAATTCAAATGCTTAAAACATTGACATGATATGTTTACTACCAAGTCTTAAAAATAATTGGGTCATTATCGTTACAGCTCCTTAACTGACTCCAACTTGAAAGTGCTTGCAATGATGGAGATATGATGTATAAAATGAACATGGTTTTAATCTCATTTTAATGCTATGTGATCTAAACAACCCAGACATCAAAGAATGCACGATTTCTAACGGAGAATTTTTCAGTTTAGTGACATTCAGTTTTCCATTGCACTTTCCCCTCTGTCCCACATCCCAGAATCTTCCAATTTATTTTAAATGACATTAAACCTGCAGCAGAGACAGGTATGCAATACTAAACCTACATCTGGGGGCAAGAAGCAGCCCACATTCTGAACAGCCAACATCACGTTACTCAGGGTGAATTTTATTTCCTTTTCAAACAATTGTTAGCTTCAAAGCAAAGAAAATTTGAGTTAACATGCCCCCTAGTTATCAGTAATCCAAAGATGACTTCCAGAGAAAATGAATGACACACTGCCAGTGCACCAACTCTCCACTGCCAGTTTTGTCCTGATTTCCACCAAGTGTGACAAAAAAACCCGGTCTGACAGCACATCTGAGCACCACACTGCCACATATTATGATATATTGATATTGGGCCCAACAACATTTAATATCTTCATAAATGATCTGGATGTTGGGATTAAGTGCATCCTGATGAAGTCTGCAGATGACACCAAGTTGAGTGGGGAACCAGACACTCCAGAAGGGAGAGCCACCCTCCAGGAAGACCTGGAAAGTCTGGAAGGGTAGGCTAAGGTTCACCTCATTTTGCTAGCCAGGACACCTGGAAGACAGAAGAGGATGTAGCAGCAATCCATACGTGAAGACCTGAAGGGAAGGAAATTTCTGCCCTCAAAACCCACCACATTTTTGGGGGCAAAAGAAAGCTTGAAAAGTGCAATAACTGGCAGTCTAAAGATAGGACATGGAAAGACCTGAATGTCTTGGAGAAGGCTGGGCAGCACCACAGCAGGGAACCTGAAACCTTGCTTGAAGGAAGGGTAGAGAGACCTCTCTTTTGTTAAGCCTTTCCAAGATATCCATGTTGTCTCCATTTGAAGGACACAGAAAGATGCTGCCATCTCCCATGGTGTGTCACACTCGTGTAGCACAACAGCTTGGTAGAAAGTTAAACTCACAGGTGTCAGAGGTGAAAAAAAGACTTTCCAATACCCTGAACACCTTCAGCACTAAAAAGTACCAAGTTAAAGAGCAACTTCATACACAGGATGGTGAGTGTGCGAACTCAGTTTCACACTCCTCCTCTAGTTCTCTTTATGCTTGCACAACTATTCATTTAATGTGCAAGTTTTTCAGGGCAGGGGCTGTCTGCTTCCTCACCTCAGAGATGTCTTTCTGTTATCAATAAATACCACTATCAATAAAAAACAAACACTTTTCTCTAAAGTGAGAGCAATACATAGGGTAACTTGGATCACTTTAGATTTTTTTCTTCTGGTGAAATACAGATGTTGAAGTTTACTACAGGTACCAAGAGAGGACCTTGTCCTAGACCAGGATCCTGCTGCAGTGCTGTTGTACTCTCTTGGTGTTTTCTTTGGATTTTTTTGTTGGGGCGGGTGTTTTTGTTTTTGTTTTTGTTTTTTTCTTTTTTCTTCTCCAAAGATAAGTTTAGAAAAAAAAAATCTTTAGAAAGCAGCCTATCCTAATTCCATTCCACTAGTGCTGCATGACCACAAATCACCCAATACAGCCAAACCAGTCTTGGTAGTGCAAAGCTTTGTCATTGTATCTACACGTTAATATACAGGACAAGGAACTCCTTCCTTGCCCTTCTGTTAAATCAAATCCACAACACTGTGACAATGGCAATCTGAATTCTTCCCTACTGCACAACTGCACACAGCAGAAACAGTTACAAGTGTACACACAACTCAACACCTGCACTGTCTATTTTGAAAACACTATAAATAGGCAATGACCCAAATCTAGCCTGGCTACAGTCCAAGCTAGTGAGTCAGAAGGCTAGCAATTAAGATTATGATAAGCAAGAGAAGAACCTGAAGACACTTCACCTTCATTTGGATGTAAATCCTTATCTAAGCATACCTCTTATAATCTTATTTTTCAAATAAACCAGGCAGCAAGGCAATATTGATAGCACTAATACTTGCCTGAGTACACCTGTTCTTAAGAAATGGATTGGACAAATAAGTGGAAAGTTTGTAATTTACTTGAACATTCACATCTTCTTTGTGGCTTCATGAAAGCAATTTAGCAAACTGAAGTTAGTTGAATAAGCAAGCTTATTAAACTGGAATAAGCATGGTGTCCTGATGGTTCCTTGTTTCATATACTGAGCTTCCAGATTAATGATTGATAATACTCTCTATGTTTTCAGTACTTTCAAACTTCATGTTCACAGGATTACTCATACACTGTTCTGAGTTGTCCCATTCATGAATAATCATAGAATCACAGAATGGCTATGGTTGGATGGGACCTTAAAGCTCATCTAGTTCCAGCCTCCCTGCCATGGGCAGGGTCACCTCCCATTAGACCAAGCTCCTCAAAGCCCCATCCAACCTGGCCTTGAACACTTCAGGGAGGGGGCAGCCACAACTTCCCTGGCCAACCTGTTCCAGCACCTCACCAGCCTCAGAGGAAGTAATTTTCCCCTAACGTCTAACCTAAATCTCCCCTCTTCAATTTTTAAACCATTGCCTCTTGTCCTCTCACCACACACCCTAGCAAAAATCCCTATCTCAGATTTCTTGTAAGCCCCCTTCAGCTACTGGAAAGCTGCTATAAAGTCACCTCAGAGCATCTTCTTCTCCAGGCTGAACAACCCCAACTTCCCCAGTCTGTCTTCACAGGGGAGGTCCTCCAGCCCTCTGATTATTTTTGCGGCTCTACTCTGGACACACTCAAGGAGCTTCTTATGTTGGGACTCCAGAATTGTAATAACAATGATGATGATCAGACTTTTTCCGTCCATACTCGATACACACTCTTCAGCTCAACCCAAATCCCCCGTGTTTTGTGGCTCTCGAGGGTGGGGTGTCAGGGTGAGAAAACCACTCTGTGTGCAGGATGGGCAATTCACAGTTCAGCAATTGAATTTGAGGATTGTGGCACTGAGGACTGCATTTATAAAAATAACAACATATTTCTTACGACAAATATGCAGTTGGACTGTAGACTTGTTAAAGCAGGGATTTACTTTTTATATTTCTTCATTCATATAACACTTACTAATTCCAGTCCTAGTTCCTGGATTTAGGGTCTTCAGTGCTGTTACCAGTGTAAACAATCCAACCCCAGACCTAGTAAAAGCTGCCCCAAGACTGGAAGTCTCTCTAGCCAAGAGATGTTTTCGACCATGTGGTTTAGTGAAAGAGGCATTGAGAAGTCACAATGCTTTGCTTTGTTTGATCATGCTAAAAAACCTTTCTCAGCTACTTACACAAGCAAACATAAAGGCAAGAATCATGTTTTGCAAACAGTGAATCCACTACCACCTGCCAAAACCTTCACATGAATTACAGGTGTCACCAGACAGTTCAGAAATGCTTATTTCACTGCTTTCCATTTGAAACATCTCCTTAAAATGAAAGAGGAAGAAAAAGCAAGTAAATCCCCAAAATGTAATTTTTTTTTCCAGCCAATAACACCCTTGATGATGACAAACAGACTTGGGTGCCATGGTATTCCCTCAGAAAACAGAGGGAGTGTGGAGACACCATGGACTCACACTACATGAGATGCCCTTGGGTCACCATTCCCTAAGTTTCTCATGCTGAGAATAAAAATCTGAAAGTCCATAAAGTACATCACACAGAAATTGCCTCTGATGTTGAACTTAAAGGATACTTTATATGTAGGGCTAGATCATGTCTTTTTACCCAGGAATAACAATTCAGAAATTAAATAATTCAGTGTTCCCTTTATTTCCTCTGCTGCTCACAATTAGTTCCCAGGTCATGGAAAATTTAGTATATCTAAATGCAACTAGTTAGGAAAAGGACCAAATAAAATCCCATTAATTTTCTTGAATACCTCGGTCCCTCTACTGACTATAGTCAGTACCACATTTTTTTATTCTTCTTTTTCTTTAATAAACATTTAGCTGTGCCAAACCCTTGCTTTTTTCATACATTTTGGATAAAATACTCCTGCCAAAGCAACAGAACCATGCTGCGATGAAAGCCACTGTCAGACGCGTATAAAATCTCAATAAGCTCATCAATAAAATGGATGCTTAGCTCTTATCCTAGGAGGAAAGTTTTAAGATGCTGATGGATGACTTTGTTGAGAGTGATTAAAACAATGAAATAAATCTGGTGCTGGCAGGAGTGTAGGATGGATTCAGGGAAGACAGAGATGCACGTACTGTGCAGTTTGCTGCTGTCTGCCTTGCAGAGCTGTAGCCAGACAAGTACATGTGGGGTCTCTGCAGAGTATCTCACCTCACTATTGGTACACAACCTTTTTCTTCAGCATACTATAGCCTAATTTTCCCTCTCCCATCTTCCTTGATTCCTTCTCCACTCTTTCCTTACTCTTCATTCCTCTCATTTTTTCCCCTTTATTCCCATACTTTCCATCTCCTTTCCTTAATTCACTTAAGAACTATCTGAATGAAGACACTGGTAGAATTAAATATCAGCTTAGATGATTGAGAAATATCTGCAATTATGATTGTTCACTGGATCAGTGTAGCAAATTTAATTTATCAGTCAGGGAAACAATACTTCTTTGTTCCATATAGCCAAGGTATCCCAGACTTTTTCTGAGTTATCTTCCAAACAAAGGCGTGATAAGTTTTTTGTTGAAATATTTCACATTTCAATTATTATAGTAGAAAAAGCATACACATTTTAATTGCAGCACCAGAAGAGATGGGTCTACTCTTTCTACAAGTTTGCATGGTTACAAACACAAGCATAAACAGGGCTGGCACACTCTGTTTTCCTCATTTAGGAAATTATTCTAGACAAAGGTGGTGAAAAGAAAAAAAAGCAAGCTTTTCCTTTGAGTTTTTCCTCCCTTATTACAGTTTTTCAAACCCACTATATATCAGTATGACACAGTAATATTTTGTTTTCTTTCATTGTTCTAAGTGCATACAATCTCTATCACAGTTTGGCACAGCTTTGCTCTGTGCCTCTGCTAATAGGTATAGTTCACACTAGTGGGAAAAAGGCCAGTGACAAAATTCAAGCTGCAAACCTGATCACTACAGACCTATTTCAATCGTGTCAGCAGTCTCAAAGCTCATAGAGAAAATATGTAGACTGCACTGTTTCTGGTTAAACAAAGAAAATTGGATTTTTATCAGTTTGGCTGTCACCTTCTACATAGCACTGTTTTGTCAAGAGCCACTAATGAAAGAGCTTAGCAGCAGGTAAAGGACTTACAGCTTTGACAGAATTCATAAATTTATCTAAAACATTTTCCAGCAAGAATTGTATTACCTTCTTTTTTGAGCTGAAATAGGATTACAAAGCACGGAAATAGATGTCTTAAAAGGCATATCTGTATTATTGCATTTGACTGAGCAGCTTCATTAATAATGATGTCTGGAGATTTTAGTTTTGCACATAGTGTTGGTGAAAGTTAAATATACTGACAGTAATCCATATTAATTTTGGCTGGCATTTTGAATGGATGCCCTAGGAAATAATGGAGGGTTTTAGCATATTATATTCCAATATATAACCCAAGAATTAATGTGTTCAATTCCTTTTTTTTGTCCATGTCTTCTGTGTGCATGACCATGGACATGGTACTTGTTCTGCCAGCTTTCTTCTCCAACACTACTTCTGTGCATTACAGTAGCAGCCCTTGTGGATGAACTGTGTTGGAGATGGTTACACTGACTACATACTGTGCTTGTTGAGGTCTGTATAAAAACTTAAACTAGAAAATGCTAGCTGTGTGATACTGCAGCTTGAAGACCTGAAGACCTTTCTGAAAAGTCCACCCAACATTCTCAGTGGTGCCTGAACACTGAAAGATACTTCTGAAAAATGGAAAAGAAGTTCTAAATCAACAAACACCTTTTAACTTTCCTCAAGATAATTAAAAGAATTCTTAAAAAACAGAATGGAAATGAAAGTCCCAATAGCAGAAAAATAGAAGAAGCTCTCACCATAAATCTGGAGATGGAAACTTGGGTCCTTCCCCAGAGCCACATCTAAGGCTACCCTGGGCAATGCAGCTGCCAGCAGATACCTTTCCTTTCAGCAGAGGAGTCAGAGCTGAATAAATAACATGCTAACCACATAATTTCTTTGTGCATATGAACTGTAGGAAACTTGTGTGCCTCAAGCACAGTCACCAGATGGGATAATTAGGCTTAGACAGATCACTGACCTTCCTAAGAAAAATACCCCAGAAACTGAAGTTTACTGAATAAATCTGTGTCATGTTATCAAACTCCCAAACAACCCATAGAAACTCATCTGTATTGACTCATGCAGCATCCTGTGAGTGCTGAAATAATTGGGTTTTGGATACTCTTAAGTATTTCTTAAATTTTCTTTATGGAAAACAGGCACTGACAGTTCACTGCTGGGAACTACTCAATGTCTTTCCATGAGAATTATGAAAGCACATATATACATTTATGCTAAACTATTCTCTCTTTAATTATCACTGAGGCTGGTTTGTCACACTAAAACAATTTCATGGAAGTGAAGGCTTTGAGACAGCACAAAATGCAAACACCATTCACCTTCCATAAACAGAAAGCATAAACCCCATTTTAATAACATTTTTAAATCTGGTATTGTAAAGTTAAGTATAAGCAAATAATAATACGTTTGAAAATAACTTCATTATTTTAGGGTTACAAAGGCCTCATGAGACACTGCTCTCTCCCTGAAACCAGGGAGGTTTCCTTCCCTTGCCTTTTCTCTTCCCTCAATGTGTACCACAACGTTCAAACCCATATCAATAAATAATGACAGTCACATGAAGCTAGTGTTATTTCCCAGGCACTGTCATGTCATATATTTCTGTTCCATGCAATTAAGTCCTAAACTAGAAAGAACTGGACACAGTGCCAATGGATAAGCACAGCCTGCTGTGAGCAAAGCACACACGACAGCCCCAAAGACAAGTGGCTCCGGAAGGGCACAGGCAGAAGGTAACAGCAAATCCTCGAGTCCCATCACTCCCATGGATATCAGGGATGGTTGAGCAAGCCACAGTGACTGGCACTCTTTTCTTTTGCTCCTGTGGCCCAGCATTCTCAGGCAGCCAAAAATCTAGTGTATCCAGAAGCTTTCTGTGAGCTCAAAAGCAAACACATTACATACCCCAACATAGGCAGCTCCACTTGGCCAAGCACTGGATGTTCTTGCATGAATGGATCTATCTTGCTATTTGAGACTTACATCTTAATATATAACTACCACAAGGATAAAAACGGCATCAGAAGTTAGTCATTAACAAAACATACATATTCAAATAATCAAAATAACTAAATACTCAACTTGCAGCAAGATCTGCCTTTTACATACATCCCTTCTTGGTCTGGGATTTTCAAAGAAAGGTGATTGAAGGGACCTACACCAAAGTTAGAGACAGGGCTTTGGTGAAGAAGTTTTATGTCTCTGACTCCACCCAGGATGCACTCATTACACACAGACACCATGTCCTATATATTCAGCTCCCAATATGCAAGAAACAGCAAATCACAACAGAACCATAACAGTATCTGTGTATCTAACTTCTGCTCCCAACCCCTGCCTGAAAACTGCTTTAACAGCTCTTCAATTGTAAATCTGAACTAACCCAGAAATTTAAAAAAGATGTTTTTATTATAAAGCAGGCAAGTAAACAGGGAGGGAAACCAAAAGATAAAAGATCAAATCATCTTGTAATTTACCTGAAGGTGAATCAGCAGTCACTCCATCAAAACAAGAGGGCCTTCCAAGGATGTATGAAATGACCTAACTGAAGTATTTAAGCTCAGTATTTTACTCATTTCATGCAAATTCCACCAGTGTGACAACCACTCACAGCCTGAAATTACAATCTACTTCATAGTAAGAAGAGGTCTAGCCTTCAAATTACTCTAACACAGTCCTCCAGTGACAATAAGTGGGAATTTACCTTTCTGTGGGGCTGCCCAGTTGGGAATGCACCTTTGGGACTGTCCATTTGGCATATGCTCTTGCATTGTCACTCCATAACTATCCCCACCACAAGGAGCATCCACCCAAAGAAGGGACCATAAGCTCGTGCATATCAGTTACAGTCATGGATGAATTATGGGTAATGCACCGTGGTCTGTAGAAATTTTATTCAGAATCTCTTGTTCTCTCATTACAAAGAGAAAAAGGCAACAGAAAGGAAATACAAACACTACGTTTTGAGCCTCATAATTGTAACAAATGCACTACTGCATAAACTAGGCACAACTATAATGATGTGAGAACTGCCTGAATCTTCAGGAAGTCAATAAAGTGTCATCTTTCGTCTCAAGGACTGTAATCCCAAGGCAACTTTCCCTCTAAAGCTGGAGCTTTCTCTGAAAAACAAGGGTGCAATGGTCTGTGCGCCCATGAGTGGGGGTTTCACCCATGCACCCATTGCAATATAATCCAGATGGAAGGATGAGCATTTTAAAGCAAAATGCCAGCCAGCTTGTCTCAAGAAAGCAGTGAGGAATATACAGTTGCTGCTCCTATATACAGCCTACCTTACTGCCTTTGCGTGTAGAATTGGAGAATCACATAATGGGATGGATTAGAAGGGAACTTTAAAGATAATCTAATCCAACTCTTCTGCAGTGAGCATCTTCAACTAGATGAGGTTGCTCAGAGACCTGTCCAGTGTGACCCCAAATGTTTTTCATTTACCATCTCTCTTGGCAGCCTTTTCCAGTGTTTCACCAATCACATCATAAAAAATTTCTTCCATCTACTCTAAATTCACCCTTTTTTCAGTTTAAAACCATTACCTCTTGTCCTCTCACAACAGGGCCTTGTTGTGTGTTTGTCCTTAATATTTGGTGGGTGCAGCAAGAGGGTGATGGCCATGGCCCATTGCAATGAACAGTTTCAAGAGGGAGTTTCAAAAGTCGAAATGCTTTCACTATGTGTGGTGTCTGATGGCCCCTGTAACACACATGTATGAAGAAGGCTAGACACACATGCTCAGTTAGAAGGCTAGAAATGTGCCAGATGGATCTCAAAGGATGAGAACTATCTTTGGAGTTGATGCCAGCCTGGGGTAAACATGAGTGTGGTTTATGTCACCTGAATCTATAAAGTTCCATTTTGCATTATCCAGATGTTGTAATCTGTGTAACTTCCTGCCACCTATCCATCCCAAACATTTGTCTCTGCTAGTAGTCCTCAAAACCAGAACCCAGGAAACACCTGCTCTCCCCAAAACATGCTTCAAGGACTGTAAAGATTTCTATGCTGCTCCTCCACTTAGCTGATACCACAGTGATCTTGATGGAAGCATCCTCTGGTGCACAGCTGCAGGCAGATTACTGCACAGGCAGCAGCACTGCCATGGAGAGAGCACCAGGACCCTGAGGGAGTATGCATCACAACAGACCTGAGTCAAAGCCTTATCAGTCATAGCTATGCACAAATACAAACCCACATATTTCAAGATAATTGACTTCACTCTCCAGTCATTTTGACTGGAAAGAATCAGCTGTCAGAACAAATTTAACTAAGAAGGCTGAAGATTAAACACTCAACTGATGTGAAATTAAGAAGTCTTCTCATACTGACAAATACATCACCTGCTTGTAATGAAAACTGAGCAATGGATAAAACTTCTCTGCTGAATGAGCTGCCAGCAAGAAAAATTGAGGAAGTGGTTATTTTTCAGTACCTCAGGCACATAAATGGTGCACTCAACAAATGTCTGCTTGCCAGCAAGCCAGACAGCCTTTGGTGACACACCTGGACCTTGCTTCCCCCAGTGCTTGGACCTGACCAACAGCTACTGGAGAAGGTAAACACACCTTAACTAAACACACTGAAGTCAAAACACAACATGGAGATTTAATGGTTAGGCCTCAAACTAGATAATGAGACTTCTTTACATTTTCCAGCTGTATGTTTGAGTGCTTAAGCATGTGCATGTATAATTAGATTTAAATATTCATGGAAAAAGAGAGAGATACATACACTAAATAATGAATGCAGAATTGCCTCTAAGTTATCATAATCACTACCTGGCTTGGACCTCAGCATTAGCATGAGCTGGTCTTAAAACCAATCATTTGCTCATGTGAGTGGTTGCCAAACCTCCATCTAAACTGTTCATTAGCGATATATCAGGTTAGTGAGCTGCCATGGCAGGAAAATAATTATCTTTCAATTGTGGGGAGGCAAATTCTCTAACGCATTGACATAACAAATAACTCCTTACACTTCTATAATTTATTTGCTTCTGAGCTTTTTTTTTTTCCTCTGTTAGCCCTTTAGCAGACTGTATTAAACACATATGAACTATAAGCACAGAAAGTCCTTTTACCAATCTCAGAGGTCTTAAAACAGTACGGGAAAGCTATTACAGAAGCAATTTAAGAGTGATCTACCTCTAGGTCATTTAAATGAAACTTAATAGAATAGCTGAAAGCAGACTATGACAAAAAGCATCCTTATTAGATCCCTTCTCCATCACCTGCATGTATGGAGTAATGTGCTACAGTGCCCCACCACACACCACAATGACTGCAATGGTTGTGTGACAAAAGGACTGCTGCTGCTTTTGAGATCTCTAGGTCTGCCTTCTTGCCTTACAAGAAGGTACATGTACTTCCAGGATGAGTTTGACTGGGCTAAAGTCAAGATAGCCTAACCATTTTTCTGCAAAGTGCTTTAGAAAGAGGTAGTTCAAAAAATGAAATTTTAAGATGTGGATTGCAGGAAACAAGAACATTATATTTACGCTCACGTGAAAATAAACTCCTATAAGCAGGTTGCTACTAGGCTCTCGTCATGTTTTGAGCCTGGCAGATAACAAAGGAGCATGTGGCCACTCCCTCTCTCCAATTTCGGGATGGCAAGGAGGAAATCCATGTAAAGCCTCGTGGGTCAAGACAAGGACTGTGAGGGTTTGGCTTACCAATTAGACTCACGGTCAAAACAGACTATACTTGGGGAAAAAATCAAATTAATTTCTCATTAAAAGCAAAAACACAAACCAGAGCTTTAATACCTTACCGCACGCCTCCCTTCTTCCTGGGCCCAAATTCCTCTTTTCTCCATATCTCTACCTCTGCCCCCCTCAGCAGCACAGGGGACCAGTGAGTAGGGTTTACAGTCCGGACATCACAGGTTGTTTTCTGCCACTCCCACCCCTTCAGGCAGAAGGATTCCTCACAGTTTTCCCCTACTCCAACGTGGGGTCCCTCCCACGGGAGGAAATCCTTCACGAACCCCTCCAAGACTCCCTCGTGAGGACAGACACCACTTCAGTGCCGGCGGCCCATAGAGCCACGGGCTGCTTCGGGAACAGCCGCCTCCGTGCCTGCAGGTCCACAATATCCGCTCTGTGATCCTCCTGCGACTGCAGTTCCACAACTTCTCCAATGGGATCCTTCACAGCCTGCAGGTCCACAGCATCTGCTCTGCCGTGCTCCTTCAGGGACTGCTCCGCCATGCGCCTCCATGGGTTGCAGGGGACAGCCTGCCGTCTCCCCGTGGGATGTAGGGAAAAAAAAATATAAAATCTCTACACAGGGCACCTTCTCCCTCTCCTTCCTCACCGACCCTGGTCCTTCTGCTCCGGCACTGCTCTTCTCTGGTGTTTTTCTGTCTCCTGGTGTTGCTCCTTCTCATATTGCTCTCTCCTCCATCTTCCTCTCCTCTGCCTCAAGCTCTTAATCACCTGGTATTTCCTCTTCTTGAATATATTAATCTCAGAGCTGCACATCTATTGTTCACTGATGGCCTTGAGGCAAGGTCGGACATTGTGGAGCCGGGAGAGCTTTTCAGAAGCTACATTAAGAAGCCATGCCTGGGGCCTCCTCCCTTGTTACAAAAAATGTCACATTAACCCAGAACAGCTCTACAGCAAGTCACCTCAAGCAGCTTCACCATAGCTAGGTTAAAGTATTTTATTCCCTCTATCAAAGATATATTATTTTAATCCTAGTAAATTCTGTATCAGCACTAACTTCTGCAATGTGTTCATGGGTTAACTACGTGGTGCATTAAAGACCTTACTATGTAAAATGCCTTTTCATTTTCTTTCTTCTCCCTTGCCTTTGTATTGTGAGCACTCGGAAGATTTTCACTGGTACTATCCCACTTTCCCAGTACCACATGTTATTGTGTGCCTTTTAATTCATGTCCTATTAATAGTAGAGACCTCATCTATTCTCATGGGGGAATATTTAGCTTTCTTGCTGTAATAAATAATGACTTAAAATTGTTATGAGCAATTTATAAGGGTATTGTTTTGTTGAGTTTGCAATAATATGAGTAAGACTTTGCTTAAGCTGTTAGCATGTTATATCCTGTTATTTTAAAAGTGTATGTTTAAATGGACTTAAAAGTCAGAAAAATCCAGAAAAACAAGGAGAGGGCTACCCATAAGGACCCTGAGGAAAACCTACTACCTCAGCAACAGGAAGAGCCCGTGGAGCAAGAACCAATGAAGGAAGAGCCCGCAAAACGAGAATCAATGAAAAGACTAAAAGGGGGGCCAAGGGGTATAAAGAAATGGTTTTGCCCTGTTTAACTTGCAGACCATTGGCGGAGCTCAGAAGAAGACTCCCCGGTCACCCAGCCCGCTGTTTTGCTTATTTGCCCTTTAACAAATCTTTAATAAATGTTTAATGTTTTTGAATTTTAAATTTCTTTGGTCTACTGACTATAACATTGCCTCTCTTCTCTGTACTTCTGCAACCTTTTCTTGACAAGTGCTCAGCAAACACCAAAGTTACACAGATCAGGTGGAAGGAACCAGTCTTCATATAATCTACTTTTAATAAATGCAAGCCTTTCTTAATGAGGCCTGACAGATGTCTACTTACAGCATTTTACACTAATATTTAACTAAAACCACTCAGCAGAAATCTTAACAAGAGGTCATCAAAATATCAAAGAAATTTCTTTCACTATTAGACATACGCTTTTACTGAATTTAATTTACCATTGTGTGTCTTGTTACTTGGCTTCAAAGATATCATTAACAGCCACTACTCCTTTCTCTCCTATCTTTACTAAGATTAATACCTGTATATCTCCCTTAACTCAAAACGGTTGAGATCATACTAACAGAAAGGAATAGGAACTATTTTGAAGCATAAAACGTAATACTCAAAAGAATTTGCTTGGATATATATATCTTTTTTATCCAATTCTACTAATCAAATATATTTTGAGTTGTGTTACAAAGCATTGTTAGTTCTATTCTTCTTGACACTGCTCCATCTATTAATTTCATTGGCAAAGAAAAAAAAAAATCACATGTTGGGTAAGTAAGCACTGATGATACCCTTCTCTTTTCTAAGCGTGATAAACGTGACTTTCTGCTTTTGAGTGCTTCAAAGAAAGGTAGTCAGTAATCAGTGTGCAACAGTACCGTGTTGCAATGGGAGAAGAAACCATGCAGCAGAAAACCACTCATCATCTACAAGACTGTAAGGTAAGTTGGGTCTATGCGTGCAATAATTAATAGCTCCCCTCATGCTAGGGCTGTCAGCACAGAAACAAGCAAATAGAGCTGAAGACTAGCAAAAGAACACAGCATTTAGAAGAAATTCATGCTTTCCACTAGAGAAGTCACTCTTCTAATAAAAATTTATCAAGGGAATAATAAAAAAACAAACAACACATATGAAGGTTCTCCTAAATGAAAACAAGGGAAGCTTTTGGCTGCCTATCAGCTTTGGAATGCTAACCATTATGGTAAATCGTGCTCGTGAAGGTAAGAAATTACTTAAAAAGTGGCTTGTTTTGTTTTTTAATCGCTGCAGTACAGCTGAACATGCTCAAGGAAGCAAAACTGCATGGCTAATTACCCCCATGGAAGCAATCCAAAGGTTCACAATGTAAAAGCTGTTTCCAACTTAAAGATCAAGGTTTTAAATTAGGAAAGCACTTGAGTTTCCAGCTGTTTAAGGTGTTTGACCTGCTGGGCGAAGGTAAGCCTCAAGGATTTTACTCAGTACTCAAGAAGGACACAGTGTAGGGCAGTTCCCCAGTGCAGTAGTTTGAAACAGTAAGATGCTACTTAAAACAACACAAAAATCAGGCACTTTAGTTTTACAAACATTAATAAAAAGTAACCAAAGCCTTTAGCCTCTCCCCTAAGAACCCATGGCTCCTCTTCCTTCAGAGCTCTTTTCCAAACATAGGAAGAGGTGTACTGGTCAAACTGGTATCAGGAAAGGATACAGGGTTTCCCATCAGATCTGTATTTCATTTACAAATACAGCTCAAACAGGACAGAAGAAAACTTCTGAGATTGCTGTCATGCTCATGAAAGACCTCAGACATATCCCAAAGAATGAGGAGGCAGCCCTTGCATTAGCGATGATGTGCAAGGGCCATCACGGCTACAAAGCACAAACCATAGAAGAACAAAGTGTTAAGAAATGAAGCTTAACAAAATCAGCCAATTCCCTGCTTCCATCAATCAGTAAGTCACCTGGATCAATTCCCATCTTCCTTAATGCCTAAACCATAACTTCCTGTGAAAAATATGCAGAGAAAATTACAGTACACTTAGGAGTAAAAGGAGATTTTGAATGTATCATTTATTATCAAAGAGGTGTACTGCCAATATACTAACATACCACAACATTTTAATATAAGCCTCCACCTAACCTCAAAGCCAAGAAAACTCCTGGATGCCCCATTTAACATAATGAAATAGCAATGAAAAAAGACCCAAAAGGATATAAAGCAAAACACACATGGTATATATCTTTCTTCATTGATCCTTTTAATCACACTGCAAAATACTAATCATTATGTAGTCCTATTACTGCCTCACTGCCTAGCACCTAGCACCTAGCTAGTAAATAGTTTCTGATTACAAATAGGATTTTCTGCAAAGAACACAACTGAGAGCTCACAGTGACAGTGGCTAAGCCAACATCAGAACCAAGACTGTCAGAATCTAAGAGCTCATAATTTAATCAAATAGTACAGTGTTCTATTGATAGGGAATATTATTCCAAGTATATAGTATACAGCGAAATGCACACAAGTATTTCAGACCTTGGAACTGTACAGCCTCCCTCCCCCTCCAATCTTTACCACAAATTCTATTAGTGACATACACAAAATTAAAACAGGCATCCACTAGCAGAATAGTGGTGCAAATTTTGTTAATAAATAATTTGTGAATAATTTATCTAATGAAAAGCATAAAGAATAAGACTAGACACAGGAAAAACTTCCAACTCTCTTAATGTTAATTTTTTAAAGTTTCTTAGAACAGTGAATATTGAACACAGGGGCAGTGTGTAGAGGAGGAAGGGGCACAATGTGAGCTCAAATTTTTATTTAACATTTTACCTATCTCCATATGTGTGTTTAAATAACACAGCAATATAAACTCAGAAAATTCTAACATGAAGAACTTAAAACACAAAACAAACAAAACCCCAAAGCAACTGATGTCTTCACTTCAGGGAGCACAGGTTAGCTGTCTCACCACAAAACAAGCAAATCCCCACATGCATATCTATGTAAACCAGAAGCTGTCAGGAAAGACAAATCAAGCAATAGTCCACTGTTTACTCCAGCACTTTCCTGCTTAAATCAGAACCAGCATCCAGGGCTATACAGAAGATGGCAGATATGTGAAACGGCAGTATATATCAGACCTCTTGGTTTTATTAGTTTTTTGTTTTTTGCTTTGTGGTTGTTGATTTTTTTTGTTTACTTATTTGTTTTTTTTTATTTCTGTTTGTTTCTTTGGGTTTTTGTTATTTGTTTTTTCCAAATATATGAAAGTTGTCAGAAAAGGTGAAGCAAAACAACTTTTAAGAACCTGAGACGTGAAACAGCAAAATTTTGACTCCACCAGGATTTGGGGCACCTCATCATTTACCCACAGTAAAGTCACAAACTCTGCCAGTAGTTGCCATGAAAGTGACTAATACAGCAGAATTTAATCTGATAGGGCTTATACCTGCAGTATCAGGTAAGAGAAGAAAAACTCACCGCTGAAGAAAGGCTTTTCAGGCTTGCTGTAGCAGCCTGTAATGAGAAAATATTGCAAAGCAAGGTGTAGAATGCTTATAGGATACACTGCTTTTATATTTTCATAAGGTATTCTACATGCTTGTACTGAAGTAATACTTTAAATACTGGACATTGGTATAGCTTCTGATTGTCTTCATGTGTCTAAACAAAATGACAGGATGCTATACACCCGGGGACACTTAATGCTGCCTTTGGACAGCAGCTCCCAACTGAAAGCACTGTGGCTTCTTGGTGGAAAATTTTAAAAACATATATACACACAATGTGTATATGCAACACATACATAAACACTATATAAATAGATCTGTCCTACTCAGCACAACAGGATACCTTTGCCCTGTCTTCAGCCAGATCCTCCTCACCCTCTGGCAGCTTTCTATCATTACGAAATAACCAACAACATATACCCTGGAAGGTAACATAACTTGTACACTAAATACCCTAGAGGAAATAACACCACCTGTCACTGCTTAGCCAGCTCAACATAAAATGGCCAAGTCTACACGGGATGCCATATGTGTATACATGCACATGCATGTAAGTGAGTTGGGAAGGTCAAGGTGTACGTTGTTTTGACACTAGGTTTAGCTCAGCCCTTTCTTGCAGTGGTAGTCTATGCACATTTTAAAAAGTTCTAATCCATCTGGAAAAAAAAAAAGGGCAAAAGAAGAAAAATTTGTCATTCCTAGACAGCAGGCACACATAGCGTGTGTAGCCATCAATTTTCCCAGAGTAGAGAGAGAAAATGAGAGAGGTAAACACAGAGAGAAAATTGTTAAAGGAACTCCTTGATTTAGCACAAAACACAGACTAAACTTCCTCTCAATTTCATCAACAGCAAAAAGCAACAAAAACTACTGTAATTAGTTCACTGACTTCACCTACCAGATTTGGAAGCCACTTTAAATTACTAAGGAGAAGCCAAAAAGAAGCATGTCTGGTATTTCTTTGTTTTCAGTAAATAGCTGCCAAAATACTTGCTACAGTTTTTCAGCCTACCTGCATATTCACTTGGCAATTTTAATGACATACAGCTGTTCATTCAACTTTAATGGTGTTTTTCCCTGTGAAACATTAATTCATCCGAAACATAACGATCCCATATTATAAATAATTTTGTGAAATATATCCTAATAAAGCAGGAAGATTGAACAGAAAGTTTTGCTAAGCAACACATGCACACAGAAATATGAAACAAATACTACTCTGCACAAACAGGCGTTCAAATACCTGAACTAAACACATTAGAGGGGAAAAAATCACATCAGTGTGTAGAGTGTATATGGAACTGGGATAATTTTGAAATGATTTCTTGTTCATTGGGTTACTGCTTTTTAATGCAAATTCCTTTTTTTCCTTTTTAATAAATAAATTTATTGGTTCAATCTACTAACCTAGATTTTACATCAGTTTTATGATTCCTATATTTTACATCTATAACAGACGACCCTGACCACCTGATTTGATCCCTTCCTTAATCCAGACTGAAGAACCACTCTTGGACTTCAAAACTTCTGGGTCTTCTTTTCTGTTATATAAGCTGCCAAAGCATGACTTTAATAAGTATTTAAAATTAAAACAGAAAGAGGAAGAGAAGACAATCAAACGTAATGTTAATTTCATACCAGCTAGGTTCCTGATGTTTGTAATAGTCCTGCCTTGACCTCTACTTGGACACCATTATACTTTCTTCATTGCTGAGACTGAGGCATATACGGTCGAAGGAAGATCATATTTTATTTAAACACACTGCAGAAGGACACAAAATTTTACAGGTCAAATTCTCCATAGTGCTTGAGCAAAGCTAGGGCTGCAGGGAAGAGCACACAGACAGTTTGCTGTCAAGGTGCTGTCAAAACTTGCCTTTATCTGCCCAGAATAAACACCCTCAGCCTTGTTATGGCCAGACAGGTCCCTCAGCCCGACAACCCCTCGTATGACCTGAATTTTAGAGATGACAGCTCACAGGGACTAAGGTACTGCCTCAACTAGCACCATAATAGGTTCAAGATAATATTAATAGATTTGCAAGAGATTCAAGCCCTGTGGTGAGACGAAGTCTTGTTGTACCACCAGTGGCAGCAGGGGACAGCAGCTCTGCTAGCCTTTCTCAGGTTTTTGCCCCCCTTGAGAGCTCCTTTGCACAGACTGAGGTCCCCACCTGTTGTAGAATGCCGTAGAATTGGGGTGTGCACAAGTCCATGTCTGTGTACAGAACTCCTTATCTAAGGCCAATTACGTGGGACCTTACTACCGTCCCTGCACATCTGGGATTCGTTCTCTATAGGTAAACACACCGGGTGTCCAGTAATAAGTTATGTTGCTGTGTGGTGGCTGGCGTGTGGTCACACAAAGCACTATATAAGCATTGTAACTGCACAATAAAGTTTGAAGCTTGATTATCAATCATAGTGATTGTTCGAGTCTTCCCTCGTGGCCCACAACACCCACCTGGCATGTAGAGGCAGTCTCAAGTTATCCCATGCCTAAACATTGTAGCTGCACATAAAGGTACTACAACAAGTTTCAGTGAGTCAGCATTAACACTATGGGTATACAAAACTACGACCACCTACCCTCTCTGGCCACATCATGTTAGACCTGCACCTTACTAGTGGCCACCATTTCAACCACAAGATGCATGTATTTCAGCTGTAACTGTGAACACAAACACGAAGTGAGGTCCTGAGGTCATCCCACCTAAGGCACCTGAAATGACTGCATCCAGAGCAGAGTCTCCTGACTGCATTTTCTGTGGATGTTACAGCCCTGAGGACACATGTGATCCTCTGGGCATCAGCACTTAGTATTTTTCACTGTGCAGCTACAAGCCTTTGCCAACAGAAGTTCAGCTCTCCCTGCTGCAGACACAGAAACAACACTAACACACAGACAGATAAATGTCAGGAAGGCACCAGAATCAGCTTCATCTTATCTGGAGCAATCTTTCAGACATATAATGAAATAAAAATCTCTCAGGGACCTTGGAACAAAATGTTTTTTGGTCTAGCAACCACGCCTCTTCCTGCAAATACACCAGCAGGAGCAGGGCCACCCTTAACTCCATCAACTGTTCTGCAGCTGCAAGCTTTGGGCAGAGCAGCATTCAGCCCTGTATGCCTATTAGGGCTCCAACACTGGAAATAGAAGTGGAACAGACAACCAAGGTAATTTAATCTAGCAAGATAATTCACTTTCAGCACTACCCACTGCCCCCTCCCACTGCTCCAAATGAATCAG
The DNA here is from genome assembly GCA_023637945.1 of Phaethornis superciliosus. Classification (NCBI taxonomy): domain Eukaryota; kingdom Metazoa; phylum Chordata; class Aves; order Apodiformes; family Trochilidae; genus Phaethornis; species Phaethornis superciliosus. The sequence goes on from JAJQWJ010000002.1 coordinate 69,378,174, forward strand.
TGACACGTGCCCAGCTTTTTCCTAGTGGAAAGGGAATTGTACACTTATTATATTTATCCTTCTCTCCCATACAAACTGTAGCAGTGTCTGCACCTGATTCAGAGCTTACTGATACCACTGTGAAGAGGCACAGCTTTCACAGAAGTAACTACGTTGCTGCTACTGTGAATTAGGCACCTGTTACTTAATGCAACTCTCTGAAATCAGATTTAACTTTCTGGACATTTTTTTCTTGTTGCTGCTGCTGCTGGTTATTGAAAGCATGAAGTTCAACATGACAATCCAGACAAGAATAAAGACTTGCCTCTATTCCTCTCTATGCTCAAACTGCTTCCTTGCGGGACATATATATGACAAACACAAAACAGCTCCCTTACCTGTAGTGACTTCAGACATGAAAAGCAGGAGAACTCCCCAAGATTTTGTCAGTGACGTGTCACCTTTTATCCCTCCTACAGACTACTTTTCAGAGCAAATATTTCTTTAAAGTACCCCCTGTCCAGCCCACAAAGAAGAAAACATCTTCTGCTACGAAAGTATCTGGGCTCCTTCTTGAAAGTTGGGATGTGATGTAGATTACTAAAACCTCCATATAAGACTGTTCTTTACTCTGTAAATTTTCCATTCAGTACTTCTTATGCTCAAAGTAAGTCTATATAATAATATATATGTGCAGTTGTGTAATCTGGGTGGATAGTTACCTGCATGTCCCTCATCTGAAGGCTTGCCAGCATTTTTGTGGATTCATGTTGGGGGAGTCAACTTACACACCCAACTTCCCACAAGGAATAATGTGCAGTATCACACTTGCCAAGATACTGAATTCATAATTTCTAATAAAGGCAGGTTTTCATTAGACCTCCTCCCTGCCAAGATACTGAATTCATAATTTCTAATGATGGCAGGCTTCCACTAGATCCCTTCCATAATTCTTAATCAGGCATCTCTATGTGGTTTTACCACTGATGGATGTAGTTGCTTAGTCCTGACCCTGTTGGCTGCCCACCAGCAACCCATAGGCCAGGCAAGTTAAGGAAGTGGTGATGTGTTATGAAGTTCCAAGAAAAGGAAGGCAATCTGGGTTGGATTTTGTCCATTTTTAGCACACAGCTGTCTGTGAATGTAGAGAACTCAAACTCCTCTGATTCCTTCTTGCTCTGTGAAGGGTGGGATGCAGAGCATGAAAGCAGCCACCCTATTTACGTGCTTTTCATGGCTCCACCTTCCCCACCACTTAGGTTATCTGCCTGAGCTCTCAATACACCACTCGATGTACACTAACAAGATGTCACTGATGTTATCACTGCAACAACCACCCCTCAAGCACAATACTGTGATTGCTTTCCCAACTCGCATTCACAGCACATTTGTTCCAATAGGCTTCAAAATGAGAGGAGGAGACAGGCTGGGTTTTCCTCCTCAGTAGGTTTTTGCTCCAACTTAATTAAAAACATTCAGCAATTCACTGAAGTTCCTTGCAAACTGCACATGTTCCACGCTTTAAAATAAGCTCTGAAAGCAAACAGCCTGACATTATTTTTTAAAATACATTTCCCAAATGGATAGGATTCCTCAGAATTATTTTCTTCTGTGATATGATACTATTCAAAAACTGCTGAACCAGAAAAGTTGAGCTTCTCCTGAACTATCTTGGCTTTGTTGTTATTGTTAATAGCTTTTTTTCTCATCTAAAAGCTAACAAGGAAAGCCACCCTTGGCTTTCTGACATGCAGAGAAGTGACAGTACAGCTCACTGGAAACAGGCAGCTCAGGTCACTTTGGTCTGAAACTGGGTCAGGGATGCCAGCCTGTGGTTATATGCAAGGAAGATGCAAGTAACGTTGGAGATTTAAACACTGAGACCAAAACTATTTTTTCTTGCAGGCTGAATTTAGGTAATTATGCTCTAGTGCTTTGAGAGAACACAGACTCCTCACAACTAAGGCATTTTTTTTTATGTATAGTTTTTTTAAAAGGCCCCATTTCTGGGAAACGTGTCAGGGGCTCTGTGTGAACAGCCAAGCCAAGCCCTGCACTGCAGTACCACCTTAATCCAAAGGCAAGTCATGGCTGGGAGATGACGATGGCTCTGCATTATGTTGATGCTTGTGGGAGAATGTGCCCTGATAAAGTCCAACCAGCTCTGAAAGGTGTTCACACCACAGGACAAATTCGGTGGGAAAGATTACACAGACTTAATATTTTATGGTTGTAATGCATCCCTGATGCTGAAAACAGACCTTTTGCCTGCCAAGAGTCACTCCAACCTGGGGAACTGCAGCAGAGTGGTGCACACAAAAAGGCTGTAAGCACATCAGGAAGGCTCTTACCATCAGACAAGTGCTAAAGGATCATCCAGACCAGCTAGGCATCACACCATCAGCTTCTAAATTCAGCCTTTCTCAGGAACTATCACTCAATGCCTCAAAAAATACCTGTCCTCATCTCCAAAAGCAGAGTGCCCTTAAGCTGTACACCTGAGAACAAATTCCTTCAGGGTTGTAACAACCAGTTAAGGGATGTAAAGCAATTGCTTTTGTACCCATACAAATGAAACTTCTCCAATGCAATTAACAATCTCTTATCATCTACTGTTGAATTTACAGAAAGCATATGCTGTCCTCCACTAGCTTTTCCACAGTTCTAATCAGTTTGTTTAAGCTAATGTAACAGAACCTACCTATTCTAGAGAAATAATATATGGCTGCAAATTATCTGAATATTTTTAAATGTTTTTTTTTTTTTAATTTTAAATGTAACTTCATTTGAGATTTTGCAGTTTTCATTATTATTAATAAATCATAATTTCTTCTTTATAAGTGATGAGCTAGTGTGTCATGTAATTTTTTCCTCTAAACAGACCAAGACTTTGATCAAATCCAAGTCCTTGCTGGGAGTAGAGAGACTTTCTGTCTAATTTAGTTATGAAAAATATTCAATCAAACTTGGGAGTTTAATTCATTTAGTTATGAAAATTAAATGAGCTCAATGAGGTATATTTGATTTGCCCCGGGAAAAAGAAAAAAATCTCTGAAAGGGGAACAAATACGTACGAAGGGAGAACAGAAATAACTTTTACTGCTCACACTTGAAAGGTGGATAACGTGAGGGGTCTGAATTCTACTTTGTGTGCCTATATAAGACATATCCACAATGAGTTCATGCAAAATTTATAACTAGAAACCACATGAGTATCTGTTATTAACACCATAATACTGAGTTATATTGTCTCCTGAGTTACAATATCCCTGTAGGTCATAATTGACTTCATCCCAGTCAGGGGAAGATCTGACTCTTTACACCAGGAAGCCACCACCCACACACAGCTCTTCTCCATCTCTGCGTAAGGAAAAAGGGAAATAGTGAAATTATTTTTCAAAACCAGAACAGAGCGACACGGATCTCTCTGACAGAAGCTCCCTGCTAGTTTTACAGCCTTCACTTACCATTTTTGCAGATAGGACAGCACTGATCAGGCTCATACACCGGATCCACACAGTCTGTCTGGGGACACGCTGAGACAGTGCACAGCACCTCCCCATTGGCTTCACAGCGACACTTCTCACAGGGAGAAACCTGAAACACAAATACAGTCATCTTTTAACTCTTTCACATAATGCTCTCTTGAAGTATGCAATGCCTGCCAGAAGAACTGGCGTTGTTCTTCCCTTCATTTCTTTTTCCTCCTCCCTTTAAAAAAAAAATGCTTCTTGTGGTCGGCATAAGGCAGAGTGAAGCTGAGCTCCTGCAAAAATACAGAACCACAGAAGAAAAAAAAACCCACAGGTTTTGTTCTGAACCTGTACACCAAATGGGGAAAGTCAAAGGGATCTTGGGAACAAGTGGACTTTAGACTTTTAACACAAATAAAGCAAAAATTTCCCTAGCGCACTTCAAATGAAATTTTAAGAAATTAAGTTCATCATTCAAATTAAATGTGGTTTGATTCTATCAGAGGATCAAAAAGTGATATAGTAAAAAAATATTGTATTTAAAGAAGAAAAATTTAGCTAAATGAAATATAAAATTTCTTTCCATAGAAATCTTTCTTGCAATTTTTCAAGGCCTGAAAGCTTTTTGGTACCAGGAAGTTACATTTATTGAAAATTATAATTCCTAAAAAGAAGTCAGAAAAAAACTTATTTGAATTCAGGTATTTTCCATAGGTTAACTGCATTTGGACCATCCTTGTACTACTTGTAACTTCCTGAAAAGAAACAGCAATTCAAAGAAAGGCGTGAAGCAAAATAAATGTCATCCTTTTTCTCTACTGAAATGTTACTGGTTTGGAAAAACTCTACAGAATAAGAGTACCGGGAGATAATTACTTGAATGACCTACTTCATTAAAATTAATTCTAAACAAATCGGCATCATGACCCTATTTAGGAAAAAAAAATGGACTTTAAAATATCTGCATTTGTCACATGGATAATTCCAGGTGTTTTCTTCAAGTGTTCCTGACCAGTTTGCTGCACACTGCATTGCTGTCGTCCTCATACCACACAAGAAGCTGGACATAGAGGGAAGTCAAGGTGGTAAAGAGTACAAATGTAAATGTACTGTAAATTTCACTGCTGTACTACAAAACCCCACACTGGTACCCATGTTCAGAGCACAGGACAGAGGTGTAGGTCTTACTATCAGGGATCCTCTAAATCTAAAATCTTTGCATATTCTAGGTTTACTTAGGATGAAGTCAATTTTTAAAGACCCTTTTTTATTCCAGATTCCAGCTGATGCCAAACAACCACACACTGCATGTCTCCCATAAAACCAGAGCCTCAACTCCAAAACAAATTTATTCTTTGTGAAGAATCATCCAGACATCTAAGGTGGAGATCATCTGGTTTCTTCTCCCTGCTTCATAGGTGTCTCCTCACATTTTTCTTCCAATCCATTCTCTGCATGCTCACTTCTTTCACATCCTTCTCACTTCCAAACTTCAAACATGCTGATACTTGCACAGCATCATCTCCAACTAAATGCTCATCCATGCTTTGCTGTGTCTCTTTCCCACCTGCCAGCACTATTATTTGCTTATGCACTCACATTCCTTCTCATGCCATCCCCTCTGCTTAGAAAGTCTAAATAGGGTCTCTTGCTTTGTTGCTTTCTGCTTCTATCACTCTTATTTATTTCAGGCTTCCTTTGCCAGCTACTCACTTCAGTTTTCTCTTTGCTTTACACTCTACCCAGGATAACACTACACCATACATTTATAAAATGCTACAAGGAGGCTGACAGCCCAGTACTGCAGATTTTTATTGCAGGCTTTGGCACAAGACCTTTATTCTGTAATTGTTTAAGAATTACCATGTCCATTTGAAGAGCTGGAGTGCCAGCAGATGAGAAGGTTGCTGATTCAGTATTCAGAGTCAAGAGCTCAGGTATTCCAGGTAATCACTTGAACTGCATGTGTAATTTTTTGTGTCAGCAAGCCTGAGTTCCTAACTATCTGCCATTAGTTGAGGTATTGGGTTTGTGTGGCAATGTTTTCATAGTGAGTGTGCTACAGAGGTGGCTCCTGGGAGAAGATGCCAGAAACTTCCCCCATGGCCAACAGAGCCAATGCCAGCCAGGTCCAAGACAGACCCTGCTATGTGTCCAGTAGCAATGGTGGCAAGTCATCTGGAATAAAAAACTATTGAGGGAAAAAAACTACACAACAACGGGCAGCCAGACAGAGGAGTGAGAATATGGGAGAGAAACAACTCTGCAGACACCAAGGCCAGTGGAGAAGGAGGGGAGGAGGTGATTCAGGCTCTGGAGCAGAGATTCTCCTTCAGCTCATGGTGAAGATCACGGTGAAGCAGGCTGTGCCTCTGCAGCTCACCTAGGTACACGGTGGAGCAGAAATTCACCTTCAGGCTATGGAGGACCCCATGCCAGAGCAGGTGGTGCCCGAAGGAGGCTATGAACCTGTGGGAAGCCAGTGCTGTAGCAGGCCACTGGCAGGAGATGTGGCCCATGGAGAGAGGATTCCATGCTGGAGCAGGTCTGCTGGCAGGACTTGTGACCCCGTGACAGATCCACACTGGAGCGGTCTGTTCCTGAAGGGCTGCACCCCGTGGAAATGAACCCACATTGGAGCAGTGGGTTCATCTGTGGTAAAAAACCACAGCCCACATGGAAGAGTCATGTTGAAGTTTATGCAGAGCTGTCTCCCATGGGAGGGACCCCACAATGGAGCAGGGAAGAGTGTGAAGAGTCCTGAGGAGGAAGAAGGGGCAGAGACAACATGTGATGAACTGACCATAACCCCCCCTCCCCAGGGCCAGTGGTGAGGAGGAGGTAGAGAAATGGGGAGTGAGCTTGAGCCCTGTGAAGAAGGGAGAAGGAGTGCAAGGTGGTTTCAAGATTAGTTCTTACTTCTCATTATCCTAACTTGGGTTTGATTGTTAGCAAATTAAACTGATTTCCCCAGGTCAAGTCTGTTCTGCCTATGATGGTAATTGCTGAGTGATCTCTCCCTGTCCTTATCCCAACTCAAGAGACTTTTCTTACGTTTTTCTCTCCCTTGTCCATCCTAGGAGGTGAGTGAGAGTGGATTTGAGGATGAAACCTGACATCCATCCAAGCCACCGCACTTGAAAAATATGCAAATTTGCCAATGATCACAGTTCAACAAGATCAGTAACTACGACAACATATATTCCCTCTCCCAGGACTCCACTTAGTAGCTGTGCCATTCAATATTAGAAATAATGTAAAACTAGAGTATCTGATGATAATCAGGAAACAAGACAGCACACAGATGTTACTCCTAAAATCTCTCATCTGTAAATTTTAAACATATTTTGATAAAGTAGTTTATTTACTAATGTTCTAAATTTGACAAAAGCCTAAAATCCCTAGAACAAGATGCCATTTAATGAAGCACTGAAGATACAACTGAATGAGAAACAAAATTGATCTAATCTTTATCTAATAATGATTCAGAATAATCCATTTCCATCCTGTGCAGCACATACACTCTAAGACTGTATCTTCCATAAACAGTAAACTGTTAATGTGATACTTCAATCATGAAGACTCTTCCAGTATAAATTCATGGGAATTCAGGGGAATACTACACCTTTAAGAAGTGCTGTCATCTGTACAACTCACCAACATGAGTAATGGTAGCAGAGTCAAGGAAAGTCTCCATGTGCTTATTTCTACAAAGCTCTTTTCAAGCATGTAACTGAACCCCTGTCACCACAGTGGCTGCTGAAATGGTATTAGTGTCAACCTTTATCTGTTCATCTTTGGACTAAACAGTAGAGTATTGCTTTTATCTATCATCAGGATGCAGCAAGAACTGTAGAAAAACCCCACTTCTTCCTGCATCTTAATGGCAGTTTACTACTTGGAGACATAACCATCACTAAAAAGAGAGACAATGTGACAGAGCATATACATAACAACAGCTAAAAAAAAAATCAGAATGAAAAGACACATTTGGTACTTCATTTCCTCTCTTTTAATCCTACAGTGCAAGGCTAGACTGAAAATAATACACCGTATCAGCCTCTCTCTAAGGACTAATGATACCAACATTCCTGTGCTCTACAGATGCAGCTATTAACTGTACAACAGCAGCAGTTCTGCCTATGCAAAAAAACATAGGAAGACAAAAAGAGGCACAAAAGTCTTAAATATTCACCAGGCAGCTGTAAAACCTGTAGAATACAGATGGCAAAAAACCCCACCTTATTTATAATTGTTTAAAGGAAAGCAGGTTTTGAGCAGATGTATAAATGGATTTGCAGATGTAAAAAAGCAAGCACATAATTGTGTAAACAGGAAGATTTCCCACTAGCGAAGCATGAAGAAAACTGTAGGTTAGTAGAGGTGGTAGGTTTATCCAGCAACCTACTGTAAATTTCATAATGAAGAAGAGGAAAATAATTTGCACTCATTGAAGTTCTGGTCCAAACTTGATCTTTACCTTCCCCCTTTTTACCTGCCAACTTAATTAAAAACAACAACCTCAAAAGAAAACAAAAAACAGAAAAAAAATTATCTGAATTAAATATGTAATATACATTTGGTTCCTTGAGCCTTGAAAACATCAAAGTTTAAAAAACAATAATCATAATCCCAAACTGATTTGCTATTGTACTGGCATTTTTATTAATATTTTCTTGCTAGTCACACAACTCAGGAAAACATGAATGGGGTGAGTCTGAAAGGAATAAACATATCAGCCTTGGTTTTACCTCTTCGTGACTTCAAGATACCACAAATCCATTTGTATTTGTTGACTTCCAGATTTCCAAGTTATTCACAAACAAATGAAAATTTTAGTAGCAGATAAATCCTAAAGAAAAAAATCGAAGCAACAACTTTCAAAAACTGTAGGTCTTAACCAAACCATATAATACTCCTCCAAAGAATTTATAGTCCTTGTAACACTTTACTTTATTGTATTACTTTACTGTAGTATTTACTGTATTTCTTTAGAAAGCTTGCTTTTTAAAATCTTACTGTAAGACTGAAAAAAAATCTACTGGAGCACGTGCTCAGCAACCTCCAGTTCCAGTGCAGAATTTTATCTTCATTACATTTCACTAACTAAGGCTTCTGCTCCACTGGAATGGATGCTGTGATCCCTCTGCCTCACAATACCCTCTGGAGAGTGGTGCTGATGGAAACAGCTTTATGAGACCTCATCCTTCCATTACATCTGTGTTGTGTTTTGTTTCAATATCCGTGCCCCTTTTTGAAAACAAAAAATATAAGCGTACACACACACACACACAAGTGAAACCCATGGGAAAGACTGTGAAATAAGAAAAGCATCAAACCTCCCATTCCTTGGAACACTCAACTTCTGAGTTAGCACTGACTCTGGTCAGGGACAGGTTTTGCCAAACCAAACCATGAATTTTTTATAAGCATACTCCCAAACCTGCATGCATATTCACACAGGTATGCATAAATTTTATGCAGGAGATTAGCAAACTCTAAGACCATCAACTTTAAACTTGAAAAATGACCTTTTAAACCACATGCAATTACTTGCATTTGCAATTGTTTCCACTGAGCAGCAGCAATCTGATTACATCTGTACCTCACCTCACCAGACATCTCCACTGACTGCAGAGGCTGCTTTTACACCTTTGTGCTCACACAGTATATATATTGGAATATTGGAACTAACACTGAAGCTCAACTGAAAATTAAGGTCCTCACAAATCAAAATAAATAGGCTGCAGTTCCACTGCCTAACTGCAGTGGTAACTTTCCCTGCCCACCTGGAGAAGGCATCCCTTCTCACTCATGTTTCCAAAGCAGAAAGGGAACTGATGTTTTCATTACAGAAAAGTATCAGCACGGGAGCTAAAAGCTGAATGGCGTTAAAAAGCAAGGCAAAAGTCAATCTTTTCAGAATATTTCTGTAAATGTCACAGTTCAGAACTCTCTAACAAGGCTTCCAGACATGTTCCAATGTAACAGGGGGTCCTACGGTTGAATTCTCTCCCTGCATACTTAGCACGCTAAGATAAGTCAGGCTTGCTTTACAGCTGTTAGTACAACACGACTATAGAAAGGGAAGAAGACTTTAAAACTTTGACATGGAGTCCTGCAGAGACCCTGTTCAGCAACATCTCTGTTCTGGCCACCCTTCAGAATTAACTTCTCGAAAAAGAAAAGATCCAACAATCCATTTCCAAAAAGGTCACGCAAACAAGTCACTGACAAAAGTACCTTCTCAAAGCAGAAAACTGCTGCTACAAAGCTGAATGAAGTCCTTGAGGCTGGCATGGAAAAAATAAGGACTACATGATGCTTCCTACCACACTTTGAAACTCACTGATGATCTACACTTACGGCCTAAAGAGTGCAAAGGCAAACATTGCAATTTACCCCAGAGAAAGTAATTCTGCTCCTGTACTTATTTGCTTATTTCGCAAGAAGCTGAAGAACATGGAAAATATGTGATGAATCTAAGATTCCAAGAGCACACAAATACCATGGAGAGCAGAGGAAGCATCTTATTTACAGCCTTCATAAACACATTTTATTTTCCTCCATCCTGAAAGGGGCTCAAGCTATCATCACTGAACTGGACTTTGTACTCTCTCAACATATCCAGCTCAAAAATCTCAAGTGTGTTCAGAAATGGGTTTTGAACCACACTTTGCAAGTAGATTCTTAGAGCCTGCTTGCAAATCTTACAGGAAAAAAGGAAAGGTAAGCAACCAAGGTATTGGCTTTAACTCCAAAACATTTTAGTGCACTATAATATATAATAAGGTCCTACTCTGAAAGGATTTCCCTAAACCTAAAGCTTTTCAAGTCCATTATTTAGGTATCACTGTAATTCAGATTGTAAACCATGCTGTTATTAAAAAGAAAGCCTACAGTCGTTCTCAGAAAGCAAACAGTATGCAACCTTGGAAGCACAGTTTAGATAGCAAAATTAAAAAAAAAAAAGAAAAAAAGAAAAAAATAAATTACTTGGGAAAAGGTATCACAAACTGACTACTAGGAATAGAAGTCAGCCCACAAAACCCTGCTGAATCCCTGCAAGGTGTAAGTTTCACAGTTAACAGTTAAATAAGGAAGTAAATGTAATGCTGAAAATTCTCATAAAGTCCACACCACCACTCAAGTAGCACCTTTCCAAGTAGCATTTTTTTCTGTAAATAACAAAGGAATTAACAAAGATCAGTCCCCTGATGGAAAAATATTACAGTACCATAGAGCAAGAAAAGGTCATGTTTAAGGGGAATATTTTACAAGTAAAGTATTAACAGAGTATTAACACAGAAATGAAAAAGAGAGTGGGAGACCCAGGACATCCCATGAGAAAGCACTTCAGGAACCTCATGCCCCTTTAGATGACTGAGGGGCCCAGGAAACGACTTTGGGTTTCAGCCCTTACCATGAACTCCTCTAGGGTCTGGTAGGTTTTCCCTCGGAACTCGCAGTAGTTTTTCCTCTCTTTGCACTGAGGGCAGCACTGTGTGGTGTCCACATGGATGCAGCGAGGGTGGAGCCTGGGGCACTCGGGCTGGATGCAGAGCGGGCCCTCCTCAGTGCAGAGGCAGGGGCAGGCAGAGGGGCCGGGGGCAAACTTCTCCCCGATGGCATAGACGAAGCCGCTCTCATCCACGCAGCCTTTCCCCCGGTAGTCCGGATAGGCATACTCCTCCGGAGGCTCGGGAGTGACGCTTGGAACAGCTTCTGGGAGAGAGGAATCTTCAGCCACCTGTGGTTCCTCGGGAGCGGCGTCCCCTTGCTCTTGCACTTGAAAGCTCCCAGATTTACTGCTCGTCCCCTGGCTGTTCCAAGCCTGCTTTTGCTTAGTCCAAGACTCCTTGTTTGAGTAGTTCCTGTTTCCTTTGCTCTTCCAGTCCCTGCTGCCCTCCTCCCTCCCGCTCCTGCCGATCTCATTCATTTTCCCCGGGCCCGTCTGGCTGTCCCTTGTAGACGTGTGATCCCTCTTTTCCTGGCTTGTTTTTATCTCTTGTTTGTCTTGAGCCTTAGCCAGTTTTTGCACAGGTATGGTGGAGCTACAGAGGGCAACCATGAGGCAGCAGGTTACGAGGAGAGATCTAGAGAGAGCTCCAATTGCCATTGCAGTAGAGCTGGGCATCACCTACTGCATCCCACAGGGGACACTGCACTCACATCGGAGGGAAGCGCTTCACAGATCCACAGTCCCTAGGAAGAGAAGGATTAGGAATACTTCAGCTTCTGCATTTCTCCCCCCCCCTAGCCCCGACATCTCTAACACTATGCAACCTGTCTCGGTAGTTTATTCAAAAGGCAAACAGCAGCCTGGTGCTGCATCCCTCCTCCTCCTCCTCCCCGGCTCTGACAAGTCTTACAAATAGCAGGGCTCTGGACACGGACCGGGCATCTTCGGCTCCCTGAGAGCACCACGCAGAACTCCAGGGAGCTGGGATTTGTGAAGGCAGGTGCATGAAAAAAGCAGAACACTTTGGGAGGTTTTTTTTTTCCTGTCAAATGACAACACGTGAAAGGGACGGACGCACGCTGAATTAAATGGAGCTCCCCCAAAACACTGCAGAGTCCGGAACAGAAAATCAGCCAATTGAGTCCTATTTGCTGACTGCATTCAAAGTGACTTCATTAACCTCTTACTCAGTCTGAAGTGTGAGGCTGTTTTGTTATTTTGGTTTTGTTCGGTTGGTTGTTTTTTTAAAAAAAAGAGTGAGCACAATTCTGCTAAAGACAACTAAAACCAAGCGCATTAGAGCGAGCAGAGCCAAACTACCTCTCTTCCGAACTACCTGAGAAAGCACACATCACCTCTTTCTCCCCGTGCTTTAAAGGCAAAGCAGAGCCGCCAGGACTTTCTGCAGCAGAGGCTCATTTAACCCATATCCTCCAGGCTCTTTTTATCCAAGCACTGCACGCGAAATCGGAAAAAACCCAAACCACAGTACCTACACCACTCCGGCCCCGATTAGATCAAGCGCTCCAGCCTCCCGGCGCGGCCCCACCTCCGCGGTACCGCTCCTCGAACCCATTTAAAACCCTTCCCCTCTGCCCGCCTCCCCCGGCCCTCACCGGCGGTGGCACCGCGGGGCAGCGCGCTCCGCCCGCCCAAACTTTCCGTCGGGTCGGGCAGCGCCGGTGGAGTGGGGTGGGGAGGAGAGGGGTTGGGTTGGGGGGGAACCGGGGCCAGTTCGGCAGCCTCCCTCGTGACCCGGCACGGCCCTTCCTACCTGCGCTGGAGCCGGGCTCAGCCCCTCCGGCGGCTCCCATCTCGGGGCCGCGGGCGGGCGGCCGGCATCGGCTTGTTGCTGCCTGCCTGCCTGCCCGCCGACCTGCAACGCCACCCGATCCGGCCCGCCGATCCGGCCCGCCGATCCGGCCCGCCGCCGCGGGGGCGGGCTCCTCCGCGGCCCCCGTTTCTCTCACATGGCGACCGGGCGCTCCCCTCCCCGGGGGCGACAGCCACGGGGCAAGACGCGGCGCTCCTTCCCTCCCTCCCTTCTTCCCTCCCTTCCTCCCTCCGCCGCCGCCGGGCCAGCGCCGGGCAGGGAGAAGGGGAGTGGCTGCCCGCCTGCCCGCCGAGGGACGGCAGCGCCCGGTGCGGCCGCGCAGCGCCCTTACCCGCCCCTCCCCTCCCTTCCCCTCCTCTCCGGCGGGGGTGGGGGTGAGGGTGGGGGTGGGGGCAAACCCGCCCGGCCCGCAGTGCCCCGGGGAGGGGATGGTGCGGGCCCGGCTGCGCCTCTGCGGGACGAGGAAGCCTGGCACGAAGCGAGGGGGAGGGGGAGGGGGGGGGGGGGGGGGCTCGAGCGGGCTCATTTGGGGCCAGCTCCGCACACCCGCGGTGAAAACTTTTGTGGTGGTTTTTTGGGTTGTTTTGGTTTTTGGTTTTCTGTTTGGTGGTTGGGGGTTTTTTTGGTTGTTTGTTTTTTTTTTGTTTTTTTTTTCCCTGTGTGTTTTTTGTTTTTTTTTTGTTTGTTTTTTGTTTTGGGATATTTTTCTTTTTTTTCTTTTTTTTTTTTTTTTTTTATTTATTTTTTTTATTTCCGCGGGGCTCAGAGCTGGTTACCCGGCCGAAGGCTGCGGTTCGCTGAGGCGGGGATGGGCGCTCTCCCCGCTCCCGCGGAACGCCCTGCTGCTGGCGCGGTCTCCGCCGGAGCGGAGCGGAGCCCCGCGCACCTGTGGGGCTCGGCCGCCCCCCGCGCTGTGGCCGGGAACGGAGGTGCGGGTGGGTAGCGTTAAATCGGGGCAGCGCTGGCTGCGCCTCTCTCTGCCCACACTGCAGCAGCGGATTTGCTTCCCTGTGACCCCCTCTTGGCAGCCGATGCCAGCAGTGAAGCCGTGTCCGGGGTTACTAGTGGAAATGTTCACTTAGGGATTTATATGGCTGAGGGGCACTTTTTGTACTTCAGTGTAATTGCGTTTTTCTCCTTTATACTTTCTGATAAAGAAAATGGGCAGAGTGGTCTGTTACAAAGATGATGACTGAAACTCAGCTGGCCACACTGTTGGGACAGAAATGCAAAAGACAAGCGAGAGAGTGATCTTTAAGTATGTTGCTTTTGTTCTGGAGCAGAGCACCGCCTTGGAATCCTAAAGGTTATTTATGCTTATTTTTAAGCTGCATTAGATGACATACCAGCATACTCTGATGTGAGTTTTGCTTTACAGATGTTCCAGAGCAGTTCCAGCTGCACTAACCCTGCTGTTGCAGTAGCTCTTCAGCAGCCTGCTGTGCCCTACTCGTGGCTAGAGCTGGATTTCTCAAAGTACATGGCACTATAACTGAAATTTTTTGGCTAGGTAAAATTTTAATTTTTTTTTTTCCCCATTAAAATGGTAACACTGCAATATGGGTACTCAGAAGAGCAATGAAAGTCTGCTGGATACTGATGTTTCACTGTTAAATCCCCTCGTAAGAGCTTGTTACTTCTGAAAACCCAGACACTTAAACTCCTCCACAGGAGGATGCAGGTGCTACACTATTTTGGCTGCTGTATTCTCGCTGTAAACATCTGTGAGTCCTGTCTAGTTCAAAATTATTTCTCTCTACACCATCTCATATATCTCAGTCAGATATTCACTAGCTAAATAAGGATTTAATCTTCTGAAACTTTAAACTTTTAGGAGACTAAAGTTTTGAAGGATACAAAGAAATAAAATGTATCCATAAGTTACACTCGTAAAATAGAATTCCAGTCATGTTGGTGTTACTAGATTAAATCTTCCAGAGTCCAACTAGACCCTTCTCATTACCTGACTAATAATTGTATTTTTCTTCATATAACATCTCCTAATATCTCAATAAATAATTAAATATTTGACTTTTTCAAAACCAGTAATTTTACGCCTTATATAATTTAAACCCTGACAAGGTTTTAAATTGTCTTATTCTTCAAGAAGGACCATCCTTACTGTGTATTTTCAAGCATGTAAGCTTTGCTGTCAAGTAGCAGCTAGTTGTGGCTACAGCAAGACCAGAGGAAACGGGACTTTTGAAGGCAGTGCTACTTCCATGAGAAAGAGTAGAGAGAAGCCAGTTTATGGTTCTGACATTTTCACATGTTCCATAGCAAAACTGTGGTACAAAAATCTGAGCTCTTCACCATCCAGGACTCTCTTTGCAGGAGCTCTGTCTCTCCCACATCTAATTATATGACAGATCAGCCATTATTATTGATCAGCCATCATTATATATGATCAGCCAGGGCTCAAGGTTCAAGATAATGCTGTGTAGCAAGAAGGGCAAAGCTTCAGAGCAATTTCATAGCAAAAACTGCAGCTCATCTTGGAAAAGTAAGGGGTAAATATCCTCATTTCTTATTCTAAAAGATTTCTTGTTGTACTTCAATCTCTATTTATTCAGGTTTTTAGACATGTTAAGTGTATCTGGCACTAGGACCTTTGCAGAACTGAGACCTGACTGCTTCATGAATGTCATAGTATCAACTTGCAATATATTATAGTCCAATGGTCAAACAGCAGATACATAAGAAGTGTCTGGTGTTCTCTTAAGTGTGAATGATGAGCTGGAAGAAGAGAGAAACACAAGAAAATATTCTTTCATGGCCACTTTTACCAATTTCTTTCATTTGAGTTTTATACTCCTGGTATAGAATAGAAAGCCCTGGACATTTGAGTCATATTCACAGAATAGATACAGCACAAGAAACACAGGTCCAGGTTTCCCCATTCTGCTCTCCCCCAAAGCAGCAATGGCAAGGACAACTGAGTTTCTGGATGAGACTCCAATTTTGCGTCTACATTCAAGATGATGTCCCTTCTGCTGGTTCTTGTCTCTGTGATGAGAACTTTGTATTAGCTAAGTCAGAGTTGTTGTGCACAAAACTGTCTACCCTGATTTTAGCTTAATTTTGCTAGGAATTGGCTTAATTTTACTAGGAAGCAGTTGAGTTGAACAAAAAGGATCTGGGAACCTGAAACAAAATAGTGCTAGCAAGGAATTTATTTAAGTTAAATTGTTGTGATAATCTACGACACCTTCAGGGAGGTTGTAGAGTCCCTTTCTCTGGAGATGTTAAAAACCCTGGATGCAGTCCTGTGTAATGTGTTCTAGGTGATCCTACTTTAGTGGGAAAGTCAGACTAGATGAGCTCTAGGGGTTCCTTCCAACTCTGATAATTCTGTGTTTCTGTAGACCAGGCTCGAAACAGTGAGAATAAACATCTATGCTGAAGATAGCTGGCTATTAGTCAGGAAAAAAAAAAAAAAAATTAAACATCTACTCAATGATGTTAGGGGGGCTGAGATTTTGAAAAATTTTTTTTGAGAGTAGTCTTGGTATGAATAGTGGGAACCCAGATGTAGGTTATATCTTTTAATAAGTTAAAACTGGTTATCTGCCTGGTTAATAACATAAAACCAAAACTTATAGCTATGCAGAAACCTCATTCTACACATCTAAGACTACTGAAGACAACCACTTTTAGCCTAGTATATTGGTAAACACAAACTTCCCTTCATATCATCTCATGCAAGGAGTTTGCTCCATCTTTCTTATTTTAATAAAAGATGTATTCCCTTGTGTTCTCTGTCTTCAGTGAGAAGACAGGGAGAAATAAGAGGAGGAGGCTCCTTGAGAACCTGAGGAACCAGACAGGCAGGGCAGACGGTGGGCAGAAGAGGATGCCCAGTGCAACTGGGGAGCTGGAGGAGTTGTTTAGAAAATCTCACACAATAGTGAGATTGGTTTTGATGTCAGGGTGTCTGCTGAGCCCTCAGTGAGCACAGGGCATGCTCAGGGGGAACATCATAGCAGGAGGTGGGCACTGTATGTGCCCAGCTCAGCTCAGCAACTCTGAAACTCCAGAAATTGAGAAGGGAGAAAACATCCCTGAAGTGTGACTCCTCTGGGAAAACAAATGGTTGTGCCTTTTTATTTTGCTTCATTTCATTATTCCTGCTGAAAGGAAGAGAGTTGTTACATGAAAGGTATTTTTTATTGTGGTACTAAAATGACAGTTGTTCAGGCAGGTTCACATCACAGCCTTCAAAAGCTAGCAATTTGTACAATAATATTAGTCCAGCCATATAAAATAAGACCTTCAAATACCAGTCAGTCTGAAGACAGAAAGGAAGAGACAAAGCTAAGGTACATATTACTCTAACAAATCATGTCTATTTGAAAGGCTCAATTATAAGCAGTTTAAACAACTCTCTTTTTTTTAAAAAAAGAAAAAGTAAACTTACATAACTATTTTTTAAACTAGGTTAGCTTTAATCTTTTCACTTTTTCTTCTATTTTCTTTATGCACTTTTTCAAAGGATACTGAATGCATATTGCTCCAGATCTTTCTTTTTCACTAGTCTGATGTCTCTTTAGTTGCCTGATAAATAGCTATTGAAGGAGCATTACACAATTTGTAGCTACAATTGTGTCTTTGTTAATTGTTTTTAAATTATTCAGTTTATCATAGATAATGGTATGCTACGACATTATTTTTGTCTGCTTTATTTGTGTGGAAACAACACTTTACAAACTTTCTGTTGTTTAGAGTTTAGGCTTTTCAATGTAAAGACTTTCCACACTTCTGTAAATCACAATTTGCATGTTGGGAAATTGGGAAATAAGTACTGATTTCTTTTTAATACCAAATTTTGCTCATTGCTTGCAATAAACAAACAAAACAAGCAAACTTTGTAGACTAGTGGGAAATTTAAACTGTAGAAGTCATAAGTTTATGAAACATCTTGTAAAAGGGTTTTTTGCTTCTACTGGTTGATGTTCTGTGGACTCTCCCTTAAGCTTCTGATTTCTCTCATTATTAAGCAAAAAGTAAATATAATAGAAAGAAAGTACTTAATTTTTTGTAATTAAAAATATCCTAATTAAGAGTATTCATAATGAGGCTTTTTCCAGTATGTGGGAAAGAAGACTGGTTTTGTTTTAAACAACTTAGAACAGATCTGTTTCTCTGATGAGATGAATTTCTCTGCTCTGTGATCTCTGAGGAGACCCTGATGCACATATTCCACCTCAGTAACTAGGTCCATAGAGACCACTCCAAAGAAAGAGGGGAACACATCCTGGGTTTGTTTATGACACGTCTATAATTCTACTGCTTTAAGCCACTTTTCTATTCTTACATGCCTGTTGCATTTCTAGTAGAAGTTTTGCCAACTTCAGAAAAGTGTCATTACCATCTTAGCCACAATAGTGAAATTATATTAAAAATTGCAAAGTGAAAACTTTGGAGAGTAAGGATTCAATTTAGGACCTTTGCATATGGCTTTATTCTGAAGAAAAAAATAATCATCTATTCAAAGCTCAGTATTTTGTGCTTGTAATTATAGGACATAAGAGTGATTATAAATGGATTTTGATGCATGTATTTTCACCATAGTCCCAGTAGCCTGGGGAAATTGAATTTTAATCGTAGCTCACAAAGGTTTTTGATATTAGTGCCTTTTTTCTCAAAAAAAGGTAGAAAAATGTTCTTGCATATAAATACACATGGATATACACAGAATGGCAGGAAATACTTAAATACATACTCTTTCATATAAACACTGTCTTATACTATACCTACTTCCCTTTTTCAAAGCCAAAGGATGCACTACCAGCATTTTTAGGTTTTATATTGTGATCACATTGGAAAAATGAACAAAATTTTTCATAAGATTGTGGTTAGCTCTGTTCAGGTGGATTCTGAAATACAGATCAGTATTAATTTTTCACTTTATTATTTTTATTATATTATTGTTTTATTATATTATTCACATTTCTCTAGATATAGTTGTTTTTACTGTAAATTTATTCAATAAAAGCAGCATCAGTTATAAAAAAATTTATGGGGAAAAAAACCCCCATGTTTCTGTAGTGTTCCACATTTTAAGTTGATGGATCTCACCCTTTCACTGCTTTTTAGTATTACTGGAGGAAAACAAAAGTCCACCTTTGTTCTCTCTTCAGTTCTCACAGGATTTCTTTACTTCTATCATATTAAGAATTGAACTAAACTTAATGAATAAATAAAGCTGAACAAAAAATTATTCTGTATCCTAAAGGAGGATAAGAAAAAAATAAAAGCTATTATTGTCAAAAAAGATTTAGCACTGTAACTCATACCAATTTTTAGTTATGTTTTCTAACTTCCTTTAAAACTTCCATAACACAAATTATAGTGTTTAGAGTTTGTTATTTGTTTCTTTAAATTGCTTGAAATACAACATAGATTGTTTTCTGAACAATTTATGTGCCTGTACGTATATGAAATAAAAAAATTTTACAAGACATTGTTCTCATTCAAATACTCATGTTACCCTTCCTAAGTATAACAACACTTATTGTATAGTTGATAATTATAAACTTACATGTTTCACAAACACAAGTACTTAAAAATAATTAAAGAAATGTCTTCTACAGTTTTTTATCATCAAACCTGTTAAATGTTTTATATCACAACTGAACCTTTTTCTTTCCCTTTTTTGCTGGAAAAGCTGATGAATATATGTTGAAACTAAGCTTGCCAGATTAAGAATTTGAAAGTTAAGGGATCCATACTATGCGTGCAAAAGTCCATGTTCTTTTCATGGTTTATAGAATTAGGGTGTAACCACCAGACATCTGAGCTTGTAATATAACTGCAGACTCTAAGAACCATCATGCTTCTTAGGGGATATTCTCAAAAATCTACTGAGCATAAACCCCTAGGTACAAAGTGTTTAGTGATAAGATTTCCAGAACACGTTTTCAAACTTCTCCTATTAATTGCCCTTCTTTTCTCTCATTGTTACTTTCTAGTTAGTAAAAACCGAACCTTTTGCAATGACACTTCACACATAATGTACACACATCTTATCCTGCTGCCCTCCTTCCTTTTTGAACCTGCTGGCTAAGTTCAACCAAACTTGTCAAAGAGACTGAATTCTTAAAGCTTCACAAAAAGAGGTGGATTGGTAGAAAAGAGCAACCTTATGTTGGTTGTCACTGAAGATGTGCTGTGACCTCAACCCTTGTTACACTGCAGTGATTCCACATAAGACAGGACCTGTATGAATGCACTGGCTACAGTACACACATAGAGTTTATAACTTCTGGGATGCTGGAGTTAGCAGAATTTTCTTACAGATTGGTGTCCTTCAATTAGTTATTTCTGGTGCTCAAATCATTTTGCTTTCTTGTCATCACCCTTCCTTACATTACTGTAGAAGTCCCTGTGTCCCTTAGCAAGTGCCTCTTATCTGTTACCAGGTAAACAATGGATTATTTTGGTGCCCTTTTTACACCAGTGAAACAATTAAATTAATTAATATACCTTTGATAATGTCATAGTTTTTAAAATGGGCAAAATATGATTTTTAAGATATTGAAAGTTTTATGAATTGTAAATACTCAAGTGTTCTGTCTTTAAACCTAGTTATTATATTCACAACCTTCTGCAATCACAGAAGCTAATGATACAGTTTTTTCTGTAATGAAAAAAGTTACATGGCTCAGAAATCATGATATGTGCTATGAGCTGTCAGGACAGAGCAAAAAAAGTCATACTAAACAATCTTCAGGCTAGAACTTGAGTTAGGAAACCAATAAATGGAAGAATTATTTTTCTGTGCTTGCACAGAGGACTCAGACACTCCAGATGCAGCTGTAGTTGCATCCTCCATTTGTAGGGGAACTACTCATCATATGTTGGCACTTCACAAATGCTTAATGAATTTGCTGGTGTCTCTAGAACTGTATATCCTCCAGAGAGAAGGGAAAGAAGAGCAGAAGCAAGTGGTCTGAAGTCATACAGTAGGTGAGTAACTGATCTAGAAGTTGCTGAAAGCTCTTGGTTCTCTTAATCTTCACTTTTCAGTGTACCCTTTACTAGTCCATGCTGACTTTGTATCTTACTAAGATGCTGAATGCATAACTGAATAGCTGGTATACTGTGTCCCTTATAGGTGTACAAAAATCAAGGTGTTCATTTGTGCAAAAAACATTGTGCCTTGTTCAGCTGTTAGCACTAGGCCTTGACATACTGATGTACTTAGGACCACAGCAAGGAATCAAGCACCATGGTAGAAAGTTTAATAGGAAAGAAGTAGAGATGTTCTCTAAATGTGATGATTAATGCACGCTGATCATGCTGGTTAGTTTACTATTTGTTGGAAGAAAATATCAGGGAACTATGCGACCTCCCTTGCTTCTCACATTACTGCTTGAGAGCTATTGCACGCAGATAAAAAATTGACTTTTTGGATTAGGTTCTTGCAAGATCCAGGAAGAAAGGACGGTTTAGATGCTCACAAAAACTTGCTTATGACACTAGTAAGAGTAATCAGAGACTAAACAACATGCAGAGCTGCAAGTTTACTCCCTCCTCTGCTTGAGCACATCTAACACCACATTCCCATCTTCCCTAACTACCAGGATATGGGCAATTAATTTTTCATTTCCTGCTTTATACATATTTTGTTGGAGAAGAGACTGGGACTTGGTCATCCCCACTGTCAAGGAGGAACAGCTCCATCAGGAAAGTATATGCACCTCTCATCTAACACTGGTCTAAAGATCTGCTCAGAGGTAAGAAACAGATGGATTCGAGACATGTTTTATTCTAACAGTTTTGTGAACTTTAACCCTAACCAGAAAATATTCCATAAACATGAACTCAATACATTTTCATGAGAACAAGGCCTTGCGTCCTAAGGTGCCAGTCCCTACTTCTGCAAAGGCTGTTCGACTTGTTTTTAGAACTGAGTTCAGAGGCCAAGAACTGCCAAGAACTCTAGCTAAAAATAATAAAAGTTGTGTCTTGCTGTACTGGTAAAATGGCTGTTGGAGTCATGCAAGGATATTAATACAAGTCATCCGTAAATGGGATTGCCTGAACCAACCAGCCCTAACTCGGTAGTCCTCACAGTGTTAAACTCCCCTCCCTCCCTCCCTCCCTCCCTCCCTCCCTCCCTCCCTCCCTCCCTCCCTCCCTCCCTCCCTCCCTCCCTCCCTCCCTCCCTCCCTCCCTCTCTTCCTTCCTTCCTTCCTTCCTTCCTTCCTTCCTTCCTTCCTTCCTTCCTTCCTTCCTTCCTTCCTTCCTTCCTTCCTTCCTTCCTTCCTTCCTTCCTTCCTTCCTTCCTTCCTTCCTTCCTTCCTTCCTTCCTTCCTTCCTTCCTTCCTTCCTTCCTTCCTTCCTTCCTTCCTTCCTTCCTTCCTTCCTTCCTTCCTTCCTTCCTTCCTTCCTTCCTTCCTTCCTTCCTTCCTTCCTTCCTTCCTTCCTTCCTTCCTTCCTTCCTTCCTTCCTTCCTTCCTTCCTTCCTTCCTTCCTCTCTTCTTTCATCCCTTCTTTCATCCCTTCCCTTCCTTCTCTCCCTTCCCTTCCTTCCCTCTCTCCCTTCCCTTCCCTTCCTTCCCTTCCTTCCCTCCTTTCCCTCCCTCCCTCCCTCCCTCCCTCCCTCCCTCCCCCCTTTAACACAATTACTGACAACTAAAGCAGATTCACTCAGTCAGCTGGAACACTGTGTTAATTTTTAGAGAACTTACCTCAGCTTTTGCCTAATGGCAGCAGCAGTAGAGAAGAAGAAAAGGAAGATCGATGCATCTGATATCTTCAAGACTCAGGAAGCCTTTCCAGACTTCAAGCCAGCCAAACAAGTAACTGCACAAGCAAGGATCCAGTTTGTCAAAGGACCTCAGCCTACTGGGCACTAAGCTGCTTGCAGTGATGTTTCCAGTAAGTATCACAGTTGAAACAAATTAATGTCCATGACTCCTTAAAATTTAGCCTTTAGCATGCCCTAAAATCACTGCCCTGTTCTTCAAGTACAGTTCAGCCATCATCACTGTTTTCTCCAAAATAGCTCTCAGGAAAGCAGTCTAGGTGCTGACATTGAAATGGTTGGGTTTTTGCTGGGTTGTTTTGTTGTTTGGTTTGGTTTGTTGTTGTTTTTTTGTTGTTGTTTTGTTTTTTGGTTGTTTTGTTGTTTTTTTTTTTTGTTTGTTTTTTTTTTTTTTTGCTAAATGGTTGATTTCTGAGACTTAAGCAAATACAATTATTTTTTCCTGACAGATTCATGAATGGGTGTTTATTTTCACATTTACAGTTACCATGGACTATTGGGATGAATTCTAGAACTGAAGAAAAAAGGTTTCTCATTAGTAACTTCTACATAATAATTCAAAGAGCTAGGAACCTAAGTTATTCCCTAGTGCAAAAGCTATCATACTATTCATTTTTTATGTCTGATATTCTGTTGGAGTTTTCATTTCCCTCCTATATCTTTCAGAAATCAATCAGTTCTTATTGTGTGTTTATTTTCTGTGGGTGTTTTGATTTATTTGTTGTTTGTTTGTTTGTTTTTTTTTGTTTTTTTTTTTTTTTTTTAATTAGGAAGACTAGGAATTGATATGAGTTGTAGCTACAATACTAGGCATCCTTGCGACTACTCTTTCAAATACTGGCTGGGACCTTCGGAGAGACCCAAAGGTTGGGAGAGACATAGCAGCTTGCAGACACCCTAACCAGCCCTGTTTCTCTCTGCAAATTAAATTTATTTAAAACGCCTTATTTATCCTGGGGCTGAATTTCTGTTCCAGGAAATTCTGATCTACAGAGACATCTACTTCCCATTGAAGTTGATCAGATCTGCAGGTGACCGGTGGCTTTGTAGCTCAGCCCCCTAGGCTGTATTTCTCCCAGAGTACGAATAAGTTATTAATATGAGCTTGCTATCTTTGGCTAAAAGCCTAGTGAAAAACACTTTTATGCTTTTCGCAGAAGTGAGATGGTTGATTATGGTGCAGACTCCCAGCTCTCCTTCTCAAAGGTTTTTGCCTGAAGTTTATTTTAAAGCTTTTTTTTTTTTTTTTTTTTTTTTTCTAGTGAAGCCTTAAGCAAGGAATAAACATGGAAGAACACTCTCAGAACTTTTCTACTTTTTCAATTAAACAGAATTGAAAGAGATAACCTCCTTACTTCACCAGTGCTTTTTTTCTCAGTTGGGATCATTTATTCTTTAGAAAAATAGAGGGTAAAACTACTTTTGGAAAAAGAAAATATCAAGCACACCTGAGGTATTAAATAAACAGTTCCCGCTGTTAAACAAATCCATGGTGAATTGTAAATGGAAAGAAAAGTCCCTGAAGAAGAGGCAAAAATCCAGTAATAGTTTGCTACATCTGTATCTAGGCTCTTGCTCAGGTATGAATAGGATTTCTTTGATAGGTTGACTCAGGCTTTTGATAGCAGCAAGATTTAATGGGTATATGTTCATATCTTCCTTAGCTGCCTTAGTTCATATGTGTGGTTTCCAGGTTTGGTGTCATACACTGGTTTGCACAGATCACAACTGTGATTTAATTTCTGTGCTCTTTTGCACTGCAGTGCTCAGATTACACAAGAAAAAGCTACTTTGTTTTGATGTGTAACTGACAGAGTAAGTGGCTAATTTGCCAGGCAGTTGGGTTCAAATTAGAGAATAACATTTTGCCCTTATTTTTAGCAACTCAAGTTTGCCAAACATATCATGGGATAAAAGAAGCTGCTGGGATAGATATATTACTCTTTTTACTTGCCAGTTGGCAGATAGACAATTGAAGGCTCTTGAATTATTAGAAATGTTTTATTATTTGGTTGTTGAGTCATGGCAAATGGGTCCTACAATTCTTCATATGAAACAGAGTTTTTAGTGGGTGATTCAGGAAGAAACCTGCTTTAGATGATCCATTAAGTTCTTGTCTAGAGGAAATTTAGGGTTGTTCTGGTGTGAGGAGGCCTCAGTCCCAGGGGCTGATACAATTGCTAAAAAGGGCTGTCAAGGCTAAACAGTAAATTATATCAAGGCCGTACAAGCTTGATGATAAACCTTTTGTCAAGTATCTCAGCAAAGATACAAGCAATATTTATTCTGATAGATATATCAGGAAGAGAAAGGAGTAGTAATACAGGCACAACTAAAATGCTTTGTGCAATTTACTGGGGCATAACTACTTGGATTTTCTTACTCAGAATAGAACTAACATAAAGAAATAATGAATTTTTTTAGCTCTAGTAATCTAAGAAGAATTTGGAAAACATACATGAAAATGTCATCCCAGAACTGCATACTTTAATCATTCAAACCAAACCAAATGCTACAAACCACAGAAACACAAACACACACAAAAGAAAAAACCAAAAAAAGAAAAACCAAAAGAAAAAAAGAAAAAAACAAACAAAACCACCAGCAACAAAGAAGCCAAACAAAAAAAAAAATCGAACCAAATAATCCTCTTGCTTCTTCTGATCTTCTCCCTCCCACATAATGTAAAACCTCACTGGGATGAAAAATAAAACATGTCTGACTGTTGAATTGATCTGCCAATGCAGCAAGTGACCTGCCTGGGAGAAAGGCAGAGAACTGAGATGAGGCAGTGTCCGTGGGCAGATTCTGTGGGGAGGGTTGGGCTGGAACTTCAGCATCATCACACCCTCTTTGCAAAAGCCTTTGATTTTTGGCAGGTATGTAAATTCATAGAAAAATATGGTTAGAAAGTTTACTGAACTAGCCCAGTCTTCTGTTTTCCTGTCTCTAGATAGAATTCTGTTTGAGATCCTCCCAGCATGAGAGGTAGAACATGAAAGGATATGTTCAGGAGGGAAAATACATTGAGAGAGACTTCTGCAGTGTTTCTGAATCACTGACATATAATAAATAAAATTATTTCCCTTTCTTTTTAAGAAGTATAGAGATGGATTTTGACCAAATGAAATAATTTATATTAAACTGTATTTGATGGTAAAGGGCTGAATGACAGCACAGCACATCTAATTTATACTCCCAAAAGCCACAGTTACTTTAGTGACACTGTCAGGACTGCATCATTATATTGTCCACCTCCACACCTATGATTTATAGATCTCAGCAAATCAAGGTTTATTTACATAAGTGTGGAGAACAGAATTCATGCATTGAGTATCACCCAGCCTTTGTTGTTCTTTAGGAAGTAGGGATACCCAATGATAAGCAAACAAGTTTAAAGCAAACCAAACACACTGATTCTTACTATAATACATACTTAAATTGTGAGATTTGTTTCAAGAGAATATTTTCTTTTAAAACCCATTAAAAAACCCCCTGCAAGTAATGTCAAAAACTATTAAATAGGATGGTCCAGATGCAACCTCTGGTTCAGGATGTCCCTGAACTGCAGACTGCCAAGAGCAAGAGTCAACATCATGAAAACTTTATTCTATTCTTGGCCTGGTTTTACATTTTTTCCCTAGCCATCTGCTATGGGCTAATGTAAGAGACAGAAAAACAAGACTAGAAATGCACCTCTGGCCACTATAGCCTTTTATTTGCTATACATGCTTATTTTAAAATTTTCTTTGTTAGCATCCTTTCTGCAATTTTCACAGATTCACTGCAACTAGCTGCTAGTTTAATTTGAAAGAAGAAAACAACAACACAGTCAACAAGCAGCCTCAATTTGGTATTATTTCCTTCTCATAACCTTGTACTTCTGTATTTTACTAAGGTTTTTATTACAGAATGATAACTCTAGGCCATTGCACTCTAAAAGGACACCAGCAACTTATATTAAATAGTTTTAATTGCCTCTAACTATTCCCAATTGCCCAACACATTTTCTAAGATCCTAGAAAACACCATTTCTTTCCTTATTGATTTTTTCTTTACTATAAAACAAAGCATTGATTTTCTTCCTTCTGTCTTGTGTTTCTAATGGTACCTAAATTAACAAGGTTCATTTGTATGCTACCTTACCAGGACTAATGCATCCTTCTTGTCAGACCAGCATCAGCAATAAGAGAAGGTAGGACCCTCCACTTAATCAGCAATCTGATAAATGGTGTGCCAGTTGACAAGAGCAATGGTTGGCTTCAGTCTTCCTCTCTGCCCTTGGGCAAGGCTCTTAATCTAGCCTACCCTTCAATTCTACACGTACAGAATAGGGAAACTGTTTATCTATCCCATACATGTTTGAAGATGATAAAGACTCATTAGTGAATGTTACATGGGCTCAAATTCCAATTCCAGAGGCACAACACATGATACCTTTATTTGGATCCAGAAGAATAAAAAAATCACAGTATCATTAGCACAACCTCTCTCTTTGCTGAAGTAATCCAGACATTCTTGAAGAATTAATATTTATCTTCTCTTGATGAAAAGTCTTTCACCTTACAGGTGTTATTCAGCATCACTGAATAAAATTTGTTTTTACAGAATAGGCAGAATTCTTAAACTCTCTTGAAAAGCATTTGCTACTACTTATTTTGCTTCCTATGAGTTTCTTTCAGCTTTCTTGCACTGTAACAGCTGCTAAATAGACCGACATTACCATTATGCCTTGCAGAAATGTTAGATATACTACTGTTGTGCCTGATTGCCTAACAATTCTGTGACTCCTCAGTACAAAGTTCTGCATAACTAGTATTGATTAACTTGCATTTTCTTTACCTCTTGGAGCATCTTAGTGTTTTGGAAGGGTATGTTTGTTTGTTTGTTTGTATTGCTGATTTGGGGTTTTTTTACTTTAATTTTAGTTTTTACCTGTATTATTTTTCTTCCTTAATGTCATGTGGTACAGATGCATCCTGACACAGAGGTAGTCAAAAGAACACAAATGTGAAGGGGGTTTGAAATAATATTGGATTTGTATCTCAGGACAGGGTTCCACAAACTAACAGCTCAAAATTGAGTGCTGGAAGAAGTGTTCCCAGTAATCAAAGTGTTGTTGCAGTTAACATGAGCCCTGCCAAATGAAAGCATCTGCAGAGATGGATTTGCCTCCATGCAGTGCTTAAATTCTCAAAGAAGACCTAGTGCTATAGGATCTGTTCATTCTGTACAAAATCCACATGGTAAGTGCACAAAGAAATAGAATCCATTGACCATGGCATTAGAGATATTTCCTTTTAAAAGACTAGTTTCCTCGTTGGAGGAAGACAGGTGTAGAACTACACAGTCTAGTAATCACAGCACTTGGAAATACATCAGCAAACATGATCTCTATCAATCACCACTGGCCCAAAACAGTTCCTGTGCAAAATGCCAGGAACACATTTTACAGACTCCAATAAGCAAATTACTTGAAAATGTTCTTAAATATTTCTAGGACTGCATTTTCGTTATGCTTATGTTGTACAGTTCTGCTGTTCCTGATGTTTATAAGCTAAGGGGTAAGAAAAGAATGCTATAACTGTGGACAAGATACAAAGAGAATAAAATCTCCAAGCTTGTTTAACTTCTTCTTTCATTATGTTGTGTATCAATTCAGAAAAGAAAATATTTAAGTGAAATTAAATGTAGTGAGAAAAAAAAAACAAATTTAGAAGAAATCCATGTTAGGAATAGACTGATCCATTCATGCAAAGTTGCAATACAAAGCATGCTGTGCATCCAGGTAGTAGCTCATTTGTACTGTTCAAAGACAATTTTGTCAGTAAAATTGAGCATGAGTAGAAATGAGCACCACACAATAGAAAAATACAGTGTAAATGAATTATTCATACTTTTGTCAGAATTTGCTGATTCTGTGGAATGTCCCCTAAGCCTGAACTGTACTCTTAAAAAAATGAAAAGAAGCCGTCAATGCTGTACTCAGATTGACAGTCAGCACATTTTTTTCCAAGCAATTAAAAAATTTTAGACAGCCCTAGTTACAAGTACTTATTTAAATGGCTAATGAAAAAAGGCAGACCTAAAAGTTAATAATTCCCCAAATACACTGCCTACAGGCTTAAAAAAAGCCTTTCTTTCTTGTTCACTACCACACTGGCCATCTAAGTCACATGAGACCTTTCAGCAGCTGTGGCAATTGCCCACAAAGACAATTAACTTTCAGGCAAATGTTCCAAAGAGATGTACAGTCTTTAGGGGTACCTGCAAGGGAATGGGAAGCATGTAATGAAATTCTTCTCAGGATGAGAGCCATTCAGTTGGAAAACTATTTGTTTATTGAATTGTATAAGGCTGATGCTGAACTGGGAAACTTTTACAGACCTCTTACTTTTTGAAGCGTTGATTCAAACCCAGAAGAAAATGTACTGATAAACCCATGAAACAGGTTGGTGATTCCCCTTATGGGAATTAAATTCTTACAGTGTTTAAACCACCATGCACAGAAAACATTTTGTGTGCCTCAGCTTCATCCAGCCAGTAGTACAGAGGTGAGTTGTGTAGTGGCCTGTCAATCTGTTATGCAGATTAAAAGGATTTTTCCATATTAGTCTGAAATGTTGCACCAAGACTAAATCCCTATTGATATTTAATTAAAGGCAAGCTGTATATGACAGCTTTGCTAATGGGCCAGAAGCACTTGTTACAAGTGGCTCTGGCTGCTATGCATAAGCTGTAGGTTTCCAAATGTTTGTAGCTGCATAGAAAGCAGCTGTGTTGATGGAAATCTCTCAGCTAAAAACCGGTGAAACTGTTTCAAAATATACTAGCTTGTGTCTGCAATGAATAAAGAAATAATATAGGATGCTACAGCTCTTTAACTCTCAGCTGCAGTAAATAAACCACATCTCATGATAGTAGTATATAACCTTGATAGATAATTGCGGGGGGGGGGGGGGGGGGGGGGGGGGGGGGGGTGGTGGTGTTGGGGGGGAGAGGATGTGTAATATTAAAATGAGAGAGGGAAAAATGCAGATGAGTAAAGAAAGCAATGTTCCACATGTCAAGAAGCTTACCTAAGGACGTCTCAGTCCTGGGAGTGGAAACAGTTCAGGTTAAACGATCTCCTCTGATCTCTCCCAAGCAAAAAGAGTTTTCCCTCTTCACACTATGGGTAAACAACACACAGTCACAACTTCAGTCTGGTTAAAGTTGAAAGCAGTCAATTCATTTAAAATGAATGAAGCCCATTTGAACAAACTTCACAAGCTAAAGTGAGAGAATGATGTAGCACACAGAAAGGATCTGATTAAAGTGGTAGAGCTTTATAATAAAAGTGCAGAAGGCAGCAGCTGGGAAGTCAGCCTGTGAAAAAGGAAAGGATCAACATTTTTTCATCTGAGAAAAAAAAAGAAGTTACATAACACACTGCAGCAGGTTTGATTCCACCCCCCTTCCTGAACAGAAGATCCCTATGGGGAAAAGAAACCAACAATTACAGTGAGCTTTGAGCTGCTCTCCACAGGTAGGTGGAACAACAAGGCTCTGAAACTGAGATCAAGTAATTAAAATAGGGCATAAAGATTTGCATGTTTCCATCTGCCCTGTAGGCCATGTAAATTAGACAGCTCTGGCAATGTTTGAACTCCAGTCATCTCCCGGGGTTTTTCCCCTGTAATGCAGACTCATCCTAAAATTCTGTATAATCTTTGATACCCATATGTCAGGTCCTACACTTATAATTCCCAGGTTTAATCCTGCATGAAGTACTCAAAATGTGGCTTCATGACTGCTTTCTGCTGTGCATGGTCAGAGGAATTGCCCTGTTGCTATTGCCAGGGGCTTCTGAACATCTTCATACCTTTTCTTCACTTTGATTTTGTGCAAAGGGGCCAGAGCAAAGCTGCATTTTATCATGGGAATCTAACAGAATGGTGTCTCTTTGAATTAGGTAGCATGCATGTATTTGAATTAATGTTCAGTAGAAGAGGCACACATTTTGCTATGTGAATGTGCTTGTGAAATCAAATAACTTTTATCTGACTGACAAACTCTGTCCCAAAGAAAGTGCTCTGAATAATCCATTACATAAAAGGAAACAAAAGTGAAGCTTATAAAAAGCAATGTATTTAAAGCTTGTTCATTTAAGAGACATTGGAAGAAAAGCAGGCTTCTATTGCTTGAGTTTCATATCCAGTCAAAAGCATTTGTGCTTTGATGGTAGTAAACAATTTCAAGGTACTTTTGAAATGCCATTGATCTTAGTTTGTAGTCCTCTGACCTACAACTGTCTTTTACTGCCTGGCTAGTGCTGGGAAATTGACTTCATCCATTTACATTTTCATTTCAAGTGTCCACTCTTCAAGTTCATTGCATAGAATTTGTTAAGATGGAACAAGTTACAGCCAATAATTTAACTAGCAAGTCTCAAAGCAGACTAGCAAACACTATCTCTTATGCCCCCATAACAGGACCAACAATTTACAGAATAGAGGGACTTATCAGTTATTGAACTTCAGTCTAATGGCAATGGATTTTACAATACAGCACTTACCAGTTCTGATAGCCTTAAAAATTTGTGAGGAAATGCTTATTTTCTTGCATTTATGGTACGAGTTCTCAGTTAGGGAGTTCCGAAGAAAAGAAGAGAATAAATACTAAAATTAATCTAAGTAGACAAGAATTATATCTCTTATTATTTACAAATTTTCACTCTTTTAAAAGATATAATACAGCAAGTAACAGCAAGACTAGTGATATCTAGTGGATGGCCTCATCTGGAACTATCACAGCAAACAGCAGAGCTACCTTTCACTTTTTCAATGTACAGAGACACTAACAGTCTGTTCGTCAGCTCCTAAAATTTTCAGCTATCAGGTTGAAAATCCCCAGAGTTTCAATTGTTTATCTACTTGTTGCTTTCTCAAGTCTGAAAATATTACAGTACCAGCAACTAGCAGGTGAGAGGTGTAAGAGAAAGTGTTTCCCTATGTTTAAGAAATAAATCGTGGCCTTTTTTTGAGCAGCATCACAGATAAATTGTTGCTCAAAGCCCAATCCCCATGAAGGCGAACATTTGGTTTTCTTCAGAAGACCATTTTTTTTTCACTTAAGAATTAAGAGATTGTGAGAATTGCTTGCTAATGATACTCAAAAGATCAATACAACCTCTTCTGCAGCATGCAGCTATAACTTCCAAAAAGATGTGTGTAGTACCTAAATCAGAGTGCTGCCTTCCAGATGAAATCTCCAGCTCCTTCAGCTTTCTTTGAAAGTATTCTTCCTGTGCTAGGCATATATGTGTGAGTGACTTGACTGCATTTTGTGCTGCTCCTCTCCTCCTTCCAGCTGACACAGCCGGAGGCAAAGAGCTGGATTTTCTGAAGCCATATGTTCATTTCCTCAGAGAAATGGGAGAACTTGTGGATTGTGTGTGTGAACCAAAACAGTGTTATTCTCCTCTCTGTGCCCAAACAAAACCCAAACAGCCCAGCACTTCAGGCCATATGAAGCATATGAGTTGGCGCCAGAACCTTGCTTGGCAAGATTTCTATGGATGCTACTTAAAATAAAACTGAAAAAAAAAACCCCAAAAACAACAGCCTCAGCAGGCAAAGTCTTACCCACAGCCTGGTTTCACAATCTGCCTTAGAGGAGTATATACCCTGAAGAAATTCTTATGTATTTATTCACTTTCAGAATTTTTCAGCTCATCTTCCTCTCTGAAATAAAAATTAACCCTGTGTAATCACCTTCTCAGTAGGAAAATTAATCTAGATTTACCTTTACATCAAAAACCCCCCAAATTTGCCACACCAAACCTGCAAAATTAGGGCAAAGGAGGCCTTGTTTTGTGGGAAACATCCTTGTCCTGATGTCTAGCCAAAGGTTTGTTAAATTGAATCACTGACAACTTATTTTCCTTGTCAGCAGGGCTCTGAAGTCACTGAAGGAGAAACTGGCTTTCTCTCTTTTTAGCTCTACTGGGCAGAAGAAGCTTCACTTCTCTCATCAGGACTTTGTGGTGTAGTTCACTGAGCTTTTGGTAAAGTGCACATCTTCCCATTCCTGCAATTGCAGGACAATCTGGCAGCAACACGTGGCAGAGGCACAAATTTCTCCTCTGATACCATCACAGCCAGGTTATCCTGTTCACTCTTCAAGGAATTCCAGTTGTCATTATATTTTTACTCTCTCTCTCACAGGCTACAAAATGAAGAAGGCTGGACAGTGTCTCTGCAATGGACTGAAGGGTGCTGAGGACTTCTTGGTGTGTCTTGGGGACAGGGGCTGGAGAAGTAGAGAAAAGAAAGCACTGCTTAGCTCCTGACTCACAGAACACCAAAGAGCATGCATAATGAATTCATCCTTTTCTGCACATGGGAAAATCCCTGAATTCAATAAACAAGGAGCACTATGAGAAGTACTTTTTTGCCTCTTTGTTATATATATATATATATATATATATAAAAGATAGGTTTTTAAATTTACTTTTGTCTTCTAAACAACGTAATCTTGATCTAATCTGTGTGGCTCTTAGTTCAGAGGGAAGTCCTGCCCACTATGAAATGCAGTTCGTTTGCCCGGGGTAAATTAACTTCATGAGCATTTGCATTCTCCAAGTGCTGACGTTTTTTTTGTTCTCCTTTTCTCTTACCTGGAATATTCTCTCAAGTTTGGAAGACCAAATACTACATTTTGCTCTTGTGCTTTCAAATTTAGTATGTTTGTGCTATTTGAACTGAAAACACTGTCTTTCCTGAATTTCTGTATTAAAAATCTCCATATATGTTATCATTATATGCATATATAATTATGCACACACAAGCATTAGGTACATATATATCCCATTTTTAAGAATAATTGTTAAAGAACCTTTTATTTCTTCAGTCATACAGAATGTTCTTTCTCTAATGAGTGCATTTGTGTACATAAAATATTTTAAATCATACAAATGAATAATGATGTTTTAATTCCAAACCAACACAAGACTGAACTTTATTTTGTTCAATAGCAGCCATGCTGTAGCACTATGTATGCAGATTGACACCTGTGTAATCTGTTTTAGAAAACATTGACTATGATCATACCCATAGCCCAATGTTTCTACCAGAACAGTGAGATAAGTGACATTTTAGGTAGTGAAAGTAAGTACACTACAGTTATGTTTGTCCTCTGGTACAATTTACTAAGGTGAATCTCTTTCAGGACTTCCCTGGTATGATTTCACCAAAATCCAGAAGTTTTTTTTAATTTCTGGGAGGAAACAGAGTTCTGGTACTTCAGCATCTTCTCAGACTTTTCTAGAAATGACAAAACATCAAAACATCACTGTCTCAGCAGAGCTCAGAGTACACAGATATTTCCCCATTCTGTTCAGCAGTGTTTGACACATGAGATGTCATATTTTATACCTCAAGCACAGGGTTCATTTAGTTGTCCCTGCCTTAAGTCTACCCTTCCCTGCCACAGATTCTCATAGCTGCTCTTGTGGTCTCTGAGTAATAATAAAGTTACAGCTCTGCATCCAAGTGAGGAAGTTTCTCCTCATGGGACTTCTGCTCAGGAAGTGCAGCTAGCTGATATTTTTAGCAAGGGCACCACATCCAAAATCCCACACTGCAGCGTGCCTCTCTGCAAAGGTGTGTGCCATGGGACTTAGGAAGGCCTAAACTGAGACTTAAAAATGATGATAATTTAGCCCATGAGGGCAAAGATTTCTGGATCAAGGGCTGCAAGCATACAAAAGATGGAGAGGAAAAGGACATTAATAGAGGTTCGGTAAGTAACTGCTGATGGGGGAATCTGGGGAGATGAACAGAGAGCTATTGGTTATATTTTTCTTATTTCTTCCTTTTATAATTGCAATCTTATGAGCTAATGGTTTAATCTGAGTAGCAATTGTGAGTAATAGAAAAAGATACTAGTATTAATTGAGGCCAGTGATCTGTTACCTTACCTGAAGGAAACAGGCGAAAGTTCATCATATATGTCGTTACCTATGACAGTAGTCAGCAGTCATTAAATAGTCTCTAGTAACTAATGACAGAAGGAATGTAAAGAGGAAAAAAATACAGAATAGTTCAAGGACAATAAAAGATTAATTTTCAAGGGCTATGGTATTATCATATCCTTTAAATGAAACAATTGGTGACTCCAATAGATCATCCTTTATCACCAGTAATCAGTTTAGACTCTGAGGAGCTTTATGTATACAGACCCAAAGAGAAACTCAACATTCTAGTCTAAGAGAAACAGGTGATGGGTTACTGCAGGATTTACTGGCTAGCAGGGCTGGATAACTCTGATGTTTATGTACAAGTCTCAGCTGTCAGAATATCCATTTCAGATGTTCTGACCTACATGAGCTCTAGGTCCATCATCATACATCATACATGTATGTCCACTCCACTGACCCCCACCTTGTCTGGTTCCCTCTCTTATCATTCCTCCTCACTTGGAATCTATATTCCTCCACACCAGCACTGTAGGACAGTCTGACCCCTTCACATGGGCTTAGCCTGTAAGGAATGAGGAAAGGAATGAGATTTATTCAACCCATCCTAATGATGCTGCAGACCAGGGAAGAAAGCCAAGGTTTAAAGCAACAGCTGTCATGATTGACCTGCCAGCCCAGAGCATCCATCTGTGACTGACCAGCTGCCACATGCCCCGAGAACATGAACACAAAACATTCTTCCCTAATTTTTTGCTACCGTCCTATGCTTTTGTGTTTGTTTTGTCAAGAGCAGGAAAATCACCGTGGTTCTCACAGCAAACAGCTTGGAAAGTTGACAACACAACTTTGACTCCAGCTTTATTTGATAGCCTAGGAGTCTATCTGGAAGCCTCTTTGGACCAAAGGGGCTTGCACAGGTTTCAGTAGTTTGTCTTGCATAATTCCTCTATTTCAGAATTTGTTGCAATATCATTTCGACTTTTTATTTCTGGTGTACTTTACTTTAAATATTTCTAGAGGAAGTATGTGTGTTTTCTAGCATCTTCTTAGGAAAAAGAAAATTGAAAAATGTATAATCAAAAGCTCCTTGATTTTGATTAATATTGCAGAAAAATGGGATTTTGCAATGAAAATAGTCTTTAGCTCTCCACATCTTGTTATTTCTTTGAAATTAATTCCTGATTAGCTTCTAGAGCATCTAGAAATAATCTATTATGGAAGATGCATCTTGGGCTTACAGAAACACAATATAGTACATGAAAAATAGACCACACAACTTACCTGAAGCCACTATAGCAGAAATTAACTCCTTCCCTCTTTGTAGCTCGGCTTTCAGTTAGTAAATGTCTCCTTGCCCTACCATTTCTACCTTGCCTTCTCTGATGATGTCTGCTGACATGTCTCCATTAACAGGTGCTGCACAACTACTCAGAAAAGAAGAGTTGTTCTACAAAGTTTATTGTACTAGTATAAAGGAGTTGCAAAAACATAGTATGACCTATCCACGGAGAGGACAGGTATGAACTCAAGAACTGAAAGACAGGTCATAGGATCATTGAATAATTTGGATTGGAAAGGACCTCTAAAGGTCATCTAGTCCAACCCCCCTGCAGTAAGCAGGGACACCCTCACCTAGATCAGGTCGATCAGAGCCTCGTCAAGCCTCACCTTGAATATCTCCAAGGATGATGTCTCAGTTACCTCCCTGGGCAATCTGTTCCATTTTTCCATTGCCCTCAAGGTAAAGAACTTTTACCTAATGTCCAATCAAAATCTCCTCTTCTCTTATCTAAAACCATTGCCCCTCACCCTATAAGTACAGGCCCTTGCAAACAGTACCCCCCAGGCCTTCCTGTCAGATACTTCTGTTCAGATACTGGGAGGTCACTATTAGGTGTCCCTGGAGCCTCCTCTTCCCCAGGCTGAACAACCCCAGCTCCCTCAGCCTGTCTTCATAGGAGAGATGTTCCAGCCCCCTGAACATTTTGATGACCCTTCTCTGGGCCTGCTCCATCAGGTCCATGTCCTTCCTGTGTTGAGGGCTCCAGAGCTGGACACAATACTCCAGGAGAGATCTTACTAGAGCAAAGTGGCAGAATCACGACTCTCAATCTACTGGCCATGCTTCTTTTTCCTAACATCCACAGGGAGCTAAAGGCAGAGCAGTTTTTTTAGACTGATACTGATTCCTGCCTTTTCTCCCTTAGTGACAGAAGATGGAGGCTGAAGTGCAGGAGGTGCTGCTTGGCAGTATCTTTCCTGCAAAAAATGCGATCCTTGTTTTGTGCACTTTGTATATTTACTCCCCCAACCAACAGCCATGAGAGGAATTATGAGTAGAAATGTCAGGAAAATGAAATTTTCATTATTTTCTTTTAAGCTCAGCATTTCCCTTTCCAGTAGTAGAGAGAACAGTGATTTGCTTCTCTTTGGAGAGTCAGTTTATCTGGATTTTTAGGTGTACAGTTCAAGTAATTAAAGCACCTCTGTGGTTGTTCTTCGCTTGTTGACCAACATCAGCAAGATGTGTTTGGAGGGACTGGCTCAAGCTCAAGAGGACATCACTTTACTTTATGACTTTTCTTTCTAGTTTTTGGTTTGGTTTTGTTTGCTTTGTTTTAATAAGGAAAGATAGCATATAAATTGTGGGGAAGACTGATATCAGTATAAGCTACAGGGATTAATACATCCCATTACTGAAAATATTAATGTTTTTTTTTTCTTTTTCTTTTTTTTTTTTTTCTTTCTCTTCTGCTAGCAGCTGAATATTTGATGCTTTTGTGCTCCCTCTGAAGAAGGCTTTCTTCTGCAAAACATGTTATGCCACTGAAAGAAAATGGAAGAGATTTGGCAGATGCCCCACTGCTCTCCAGGCGGTGCCAGATGTCAGTCCCTGGGTGGCCATGCTCTGGTGGCAGTGCCATGGCACACAGGGGGGGTGGCAGCCACACAAGCCAGGGGCTGCTGGGCACAAGTGGTGGCCTACAGTATTATCAGTATGGCAGAATCCCACAGCACATTCAAAAGAATTCTTTGTGCCTATGGGAATGTTCTATGGCTAGTGGAGTCCAGAGACTGGATTTTCTAGAATTACAGCCTTCTTGTAGTACTGCTAGAGCAGCCTTTATGCTTTGCAGTCATGTTTAGACAGAAATAGAGATCCAGACATTCAGGATCAATTTCTGAAACTTTTTTGACTCCAGTATCACTGCAGAAATTGCTTTTTCCAATTATTTTTGTAGTAAACTGTAAAATAGCCATAAAATGTCAACAGTTAAAATACATAGCTATACTACATGTTCCAAATGGAGACCAGAACCATACACATCTGGTTTTAAGATGAAAGGCTCTACTATTGTCTGGTTCCTAAGTAGGGCATCTCCCATACTCATATCTACAACAGTTCTACCGACAGGACCTCACCTGGTGTTAGTCTGCCTAGGTTTTGGTCCAGATAGATTTAACTAATCCTACCTATTATTCACCATAGAATGATTAATTAACTATTTTATGGCCATTTTTACAACCAGGACAAAAGGTACAGTATATTAATTACATTATTAATGAAGTTATTGTCACAAGATTTAGGTGAGTGTTGTATAAATTACTTATGTTACATCTCTTTTCCTGTTCAGTGCAAATCAGCTATTTCTAGAGGAGAATGGTGACTCAGGAAAACCCTCCTTCTGTTATATCTTAATTTTTATTCTTTCATAATTCTATACTTTCCTCTCCCATAAACCTTACCTGAGACCCTTTGCACTCTATATTACAGATATATTTCCTTCCTAGCCAGGCTTTTTTTTCAAATTCTAATGTTTTTGCATTTGGAGAGAGAGTGAATTAAAATAAAATAAAAAACCCAAGAATTTTGATAAAGCCATAATAGAAAGTTGAGAGAATGCCAATCAAATGAGAGCCATTACAAATGAGTTATAAGCCCAGAAGCTGAAAAGCAAGTCAGTTAGGATGTGGGAGACATAATTTCAAATATCTTTTTATTTTGTTTTCCTGCTTATTTTCATGTTAAAGCAGTAATAGAAATGGCACTAGGGCTTGATTAATAAGACCTCTGAGAGAGAGAGAACTCAAATTCAACTCCCCATTTTTAAAAGTATAGATTGCCTTTTCTTTTTGTTCCACATCTTGAATTAAAATAAATTCTCCAACATTTCCTATAAATTGTAAATGTTATTCTCAATTCAATGGAATTACTGAAATAAGGACCCTACAGCTCTACCTTTTCTAAACCCTGTGTGTGAGGATTTGCCTGGTTGTACGTTTTTTTAAACATTTTAAACAACATTTTGGCCCAATATCAATGACAGTTCCACCAATGTAGAAGGGCCATAACAATATTTTTCCCCTTGGTAGTTTTGATAGAAAGCTAATAATTTCAAAGGTCTGTGAAAATTGGAGATAGAAGATGCTATATTTAAAGTAATTGCATCGTAAGCATCTGTTGAAAATCTGAGAATTCAGCATATCATCAGGGTAGAATATGTGAGGAAAAAATACATCCATAATCATTTAGATAATAAAATAAATGTGTTCTGACAAGAGGAATGCCCCATGGCATTATATTTGTTAGAAATACCGGCTAAAGGATGACCTAGCTAAAGTCCTTTGAGTACAAGTGATCCAAATGTTGTAAAGTGGTAATGCCTGGGAATATACTTAACATTTTTTACAGGGTTTAATCAAGATGTAAGCATTTACTAGACAAGGTTTCTTTAAATATATTGCATAATACTAGCATAGAAATGTTATTATTTAGTCAAATATCATGTCCTACATATATTATCTTCAAGACCTTTAGTATCTACTGTTATTCCAAAACAGTTTTTCTCTGTGGGAATGCGCTAATAGGATTTTCGTCTTCTAGCCTGAGCATCATGATCATTGCATTGGTAATTTCAGAAAGCTGTGAATACACTTTATGCACTAAAATTAGATGTGTATTTATGTAAGTGCTTGGCATGTACAAATAACCAAACCATACTATTTTATGACAGACTGTACTGGAAATTACTAGCTATCTGAGAACACTGTCAAACAGAATGTATATGCATTTTCTATTTTTCATAGAAATTCAGGCCTGTGCCCTTCTGCCAACAATTTCTAAAAGCAGATGACTTGTAGAAGTAGTTCATAGCTGGAGAAGCACACATGAACCCTAATGAAGACGTGGATATGTATCAGAATGAGATCATCAAGTTCTTCCAGCACATAGAGTATTTGTCAGATAACTGTATGCCAAACACTTTAATTGATCTATTAGCAAAAGTATTTACAGAGCTTGTGAGAGCAAGCTGGAACACACTGAGCTCTTGCACAGTATGCAAGCGTTCTTTTAAATTTTATTTAAGGAAGAGGTTCTTCTGTAGCTTCACAAAAAGCCTCTACTAAACATATTCTTTCCCACTTTTGTTAATTATTGCATAGTTTTGAGACTGTCTTCTGTGCCTGAAGTTTTTGCTTTACAGTTCATGGCTCACATATCCCCTCGTGCTAGGATTATGCTGTTCCCATGATGAGCAGGACTATTAATAGCTCACTCCCTCGTGCTGCACTTACTGGGCAACTTGTGAGCAGCCAGAAGTACTGCAGCAGTGAGGCTGCTACACATCCTTCTGCTATGGCCCTTAACCATGTCTCTGCTGCTAAACGTATTGGATTACACAGTGCAGAGCACATTTGCTATGCTCTTTCACATACCTGGTAGGGCCTTGTAAGAAAAGGCACGTTACCCTAAAAAGGACCGGTGGTAATTCAAAGCTCTGGTCCCAGCTTTAGTCTCTGTACCTAGATGTATCAAATTGCTTCATTTACAAAAGAATTATTTACTTTTTCTTGCCTACTGCCAAGGCCATTTCTAGGGACATTTTGAACTGGCAACAAACTCTGAGGAGCAGCTAAATATCGAGGACCTTGTTCTCCCTATTGCTTATGCTCCCTGCAAAGCCAGAATGACTGCTGCTTTGCTCAGATAAGGGACAGAAGCAGAGCTGGGAAATGAGAGGGCAGCCTCCCTCAAGTGCTTTGCAGTAGCAATCACAACCTATCTCCTACCCTCTTGCTGACAGGAGAAGCAGCAGACTCAGCTGCTCAGGCATTCCCCTGAACTTGAATGTCCAGAGCAGTTTTTCAGCCTGCTGCCTGAGGACCCTCTTCCACCCCAGGCATCTCAGTGAGCCCAACCTCCTCCTCAGGTGATGGCTGAATCTGTCCTGCAACCAGAATTCTGTGTTGCCTACCCCCCTGAGAACACTGAGCCTGATCTGCAGCAGAGCCAAGTCTCTCTAGGGCTCCTCTCTCTGTTGTGCCGGGTGCTGGTTTTGCAGACTGATGTATGCAC
The DNA here is from genome assembly GCA_023637945.1 of Phaethornis superciliosus. Classification (NCBI taxonomy): domain Eukaryota; kingdom Metazoa; phylum Chordata; class Aves; order Apodiformes; family Trochilidae; genus Phaethornis; species Phaethornis superciliosus. The sequence continues at coordinate 69,419,014 of JAJQWJ010000002.1, forward strand.
ACAGGGAAACTTGCTAAAACACAATTCTTCTTCAGGTGGCTTGTTCAAGGAGTTAGAATGTAATTAACCTCTTGATAATGATCTACAGGGAGTACCAGAGTACATTTAATGCCCCAACAGGTATTCATCTTAAGATCCTTTTGCTTCAAAGCTGCAATTCAACATTAGGTCACTCGATAAGAGAACAGATGATTTTTGAAGATGGGTATGGAAGAGTGCCCTTTTGCTCACTCTCACTAGGACAGGTAACTCTCAGCTGCAGTCTTCTTGTAGCATAGGCAGCAGGATAGCAGATTCATTCACCAAGCTGCTCCATAAAATGGGGAAGCAATATGGGGAAAAGGTGCTGAAGGATGTATAACCCTGGAGGCGGGAAAGCAGGAGACAAATGTGCATTGCCCTCCCTTGATGGAATATAACTGGTCTTAATTGGAGAATGTGAAAATGCCAGGTTTTATCATTGTTGTGGGCTGATTCAATTGAAAGATTACAAATAATATCTCTGTGAGACTACTTTTTCACAGGCATCTGGAGAACAAAGCCCCTTAAAAAAAAAAAGAAAATAATAAATCCATGATGACAGAGGGTCTGAAGAAGCAAGGATGCGGATAGAAGAATTTCCCTTTGGCCCTTTTAAATCCTTATCTATCTTCTCTGATGCTTTTTCATCCATTTTACTATTTGTTTATTTATTTACTGTGCAAAGAGGTAGAGAGCTTTCTGAAAGCCAGGAAACACTTAGCTGAGAAATCTCAGTCAACAACGCAGCAGAGCCACCCTTATGTAGGAAAATATGCCTTGCACTGAAGAAGCCAGGTGTGCACAAAAGCCTCACTGACAATTTTTTGGGGACATTTTTTTCACAAAGAACAAGACAGGTTGCACACTGCATAGCTGGCTTTGAAGCTGCAGCTTTTCATGCTGAGGGATGCAGCAAGAGAACCTGAGCAGCAGCTCCTGATGAGAAAGGAGGAAATGCAAACTTCTGCAGTCATGGTCAGGATAAGAACTTGGCAGATCAAGTTTTCCTTCTGTCTCACTCCAAAGCACAAGCTCCCCCACGCATCAAGAGTTGAAACTGAAGTTTTTGCTCCTTCCTTGTGACCTACAACATGCAGCCTTTAGGAACAACTGTGCCAGAAAAGAGAGTTTACAATTTGTCCTTCAATGAATTGCAAGCCTGATACCATCCACCAAAACACAGGAATAAATTATTAATGACAGATCTCAATGCATGCAGTAAATGTTTCCCTGCTTTCAACTTACAGATGTGAGAAATGAGGCACCAGTGACTCTAACTAAACCAGCCACCTCTTATAACTTATTCTGGACTAATCTCTCTCTCTCCTTCCCCTCCTCCTTGTGTTAGGCTCTTACTGCAGTTCATTTACAATGTTCAGTGTATAATAAATGTGATTAGCTTCAGAAAAAGAGCTGAGGCTGCTCACTGAAAGATGAATACGCTGCACTTCAGGGACAGAAAAGGAGCTTGTGTGCGGGACTGAGGTGGAACACTGTGGGGAGATTTCAAGACTGTAATAAGTTTTTTCCTGTTCTTATTCAAAGCTTTTCTAATCGTAGGGGAAATATTCAATTAGCAAACCCCTATAGAGCAGAGGGTGCACCCAGCAGGCAAGGAGTCAAAATCTCAGCAATCAGCACTGGTAACAGGCTGCTGCTTTGATAGATGGGATAAAAATAAAAACTATAAAATGTTGCAGCAGGAGGCCTGAAACGGACAATGAATGCTCTCCTTGCCCATTGAGGATGTGTTTGCCATGGCAATTCATGCATGGTTGTTGGAGGTGATATTCTCCGATATGTCACTGCTTTTTATCTCATTAGCAGCTACTGTAGGTTGAAATTTGTTAAGCAGAGCAGCAGTCTGTGCATGAAATGCTTTTAAGAATCTGAGTGCAGCATTTCACAGGCCTTCTGCACTGAAAGAAATGTATGGCTGGTGGTGACAAACAGCTCTGTCATTTGGGATTTGGTATCTCCTCAACTATAGAAGACCATCCAAACCAGGTACAGAATTTGTAGGCTCAGTTCAGTACACATGGACTAATGTTTCATGGGCCTCATCTTTATTTGTCAGATGCATCAGAAGATTGCAGGGCAACATATCTGATATTTGACTCTCTACCCTCTACCATATTTTAGAGTGTGTATTCTGGCCAACAGATTTCCCAAAGCTATTTTCTATGGCCTCTTGAAGCATGGTGACTGGAGCAGGAAACCACTAGAATGTTACAAGACCATGCTCAATAACATCCACACTTCACAGCATCAGCCCTGCAACAGGCAAACCTATCACCATCTGCCATAGAAGAGAAATTGTACACACCCTGGAGTTTTTAGAAGTCAACCCAAATGAACACTGCATATACAAAATAAGTGACGGAGAAAAGACATGAGGGTGGATGTAGTGAGTTACACCTGAGACACTTGCAGCTCTCAGCATGCTGAAATAAATTGGATTAATTGCTCATCCAGAAGTTCTCAAAATTAATTAAGGATAATTAAATAAAATGCAGATCCATTTTTATCCAACTTTTCTAGGGAGACCACATTCTTCTAATGGTTAAGATATGAGAGTATTCTGTAGCTGCACTTCTTGCTTCACTTGGCGTTTGCTGTGATGTCTGATAAACCTGTTCAGCTCTTATTGTTGATTTTTTTATCTGTAAAGCAGGATTAAATACTTGCTCCCTTCCCCTGAAGCATACGATGGATGTGTACACCTCAGGATGGAGACAATGATGAATTGCCTTTGTGAGCCAATTTAGAATTGAAAAAGCTTCATGTAGACTTACTATGTCCAGTAACACCAGGGTAATATCACATACAGTCAAAGATTGTTCTAATTTGAAGAATATAATTGTTCAGAAAACAGTGGATTTTTCCAGTCAATGTAAATACCTTTTAAAACTACCCACATGCATTTTAATCCTAAAGAAGTTAGGAACATGTTGATACTGGTCTACTTAGCACAGTGTGATACAATATTCATTACAAAATGATCAAAACCAATCATACAGATATAATCTACTAAAGAGACAAAAGCCCTGAAAAACAGTAAGAGATTAGGAGCTCTGCTATATATGGAGTATGATGCTGACAAAAGCCAGCTAATTATTGCAGTTACGCTTCAATAATTTATAAAGCCAGCCATTTCTCCAGAAGATCTATAGATCTCTTTTGACTCCGTGAGGGGAAGAATAAATGTATCAGAAATAAAGTGCCTATATTCTCCACAAAGTGATTCAAATGCATGGTTAATGCTGATCTCCAGTTCTTTGAAATAGATTAACTGAAAATTTACAGGGAGCTCCAAAAGTCTGACTGTGGAAAACAAAGAATCTTATGTGTCCCAGAATGGTTTTCTCCAATCACTTATAGGCCATAGACAACAACAACAACAACAATAAGCACAACAATATAATACTTTATCATAAAAATATGGCCTGAAATTTTCAGAACTCTTTACTGTTTAAATATCTAGATATCAAATTTTAACCTTTTGGAGGATTGTAACCACTTGTCCAGGAAAAATTTCTGTCCTTATATGGTATCTCCAGTTGTTCCTTAAAAAATCCGAAGAGTTTTAGTTTTGTTTTTTGTTTTTCACATTCTGAGGGTGTTTTCCCTTAAAATAAAAATCCATTTCTTATGTAAGTTTAGCAATAAAATCTGTTTTTACTGTATCATTTCTTCGTGGTTTAAATTCTTACTGTTTTCTGCCTCATCCTTCAAAATTATCTAGTGGGTTACCCATTTTCTTAGTCTTCTAAGTTCTTAATTTTTACATGGCTTGCTTATACAATGTATGCTATTGGAGCAAGGGCAAGAACAGTTGAAAAAATAACCAGCAAGGGTGAACACAGCCCTTAGCTGTTCAGAAAAGAACTAAAGAAAATCACAAGCTGATTTGAAGGGTAGTGCAAAGATAAGCCAGTCTACAAAATCTCTAGGCTTTAATATGATTGCACAATTTCATTTCATACTGATCAGACCTCTTTGCTATCTGATAATGCAGTTACCAGTTCCTCCCTGTGCCTCAACTTTTAGGGGAATTTGGAAACAATCAAAGTCTTGCATGGGTGAAACGTGTGTGCAGATATTTAGGTGAATGCAGTTTGAGACATGAAAGTTCTATAAAACCCCAAGAGACAAAACTATTAAATTTCATCAGTGTTTTTAACATAGTTGCTTTCAGTCTCTACCTGGTGCCAGATAAGGATTTTTGTCTCTCATGTGGCTTGTGTGCAGTTGGATGATAACTCTATGTGCACAGAATGATAGAAAGAGGACTTAGGGATGCCAAGAAAGAACTCTCACATCATTTTCTATGCAGAGTTAAGGCTCCCTTGCAGCTCTGTGGTTTGTTGTAGTTCTGCCCCCCCTCCCTATCACTGTATTCTGGTGTGATAAGAAAAGGCCTCTCCAGAAGGTTTACATTTCTCTTCACCCTAGAGGCATCGTTACAGGCTGTTCACTTCTGGAAAGTGATTTATTAACTTTGGATCATGAGACCTTCTTCAAAGCCAAGGATGAAGTTTTCACTGGGTTTATTGACAAAATTCCACCACTTTGGGCCCAAATAATTTTGGAGCATCATGTAAAGAGCAGTTTCAGATCTCTCTTTTCTAGCTAAAATCTCCCTTAGGAGGTGGGCATGTTTTCCTCTTCCTTTCCCACAGAGGGGAGTAAGAAATAAATTTTCTTTTCCAGTTTTGACAGGTAAAGAGTTACAAGAGAGAACAACTTTTTATTCTCTATTCTAAGAATACTATATTTACATCATAGAAAATAAAAAATTAATTGGTAGTCTTTTTTCATGCAAAATCTAAGAGTATGTATATAACTGCTTGATCAAAGGATTTAAGTGACAGAAAATTGTGATGATCATTATGAATTAGAGTATGAACTAATAAAATATGTGCTATGGGCTCCAGAATTGATGTTAGCAATCAAACTATATCCATGAAGCCAGAAAGCCTTCAAATTCAAAACTGTTAGCAAATGCAGAAATACCTTCTATTACTAACAGAACTCACTAGGAGAAGAACTTCAGGTTACAGAAGGCACCCTCAGGTGAAATGAACATTCACAGATCTCCCTTTCTTCAGGTCTGCTACAGTTCTCCTTTGATAATTTATTCCCAGCCAGTCTCCAGCACATTGTGCCCAGTCATCCATACAAACATAAAGCAAACAAAAACCTATAATAAATTAATCAAGCCATTTCTCCTGTCTCCAAGGAAGAAGAAAGGGGAGTAGTTGTTATCTTTATTTCAAGCACTTGGGTGACAGCCACATAAGTATTTAAAGGTAAATAAGTAAAGTGCAGCTTCATTAAAGGAATGAAATTCTTTTGAGATCCATGGGTGCATTCCAGGGCTTTGACTGTGCACTAAGCAGGGTTTTGTTCAAAGTTTGCTATACACAACTTTTGCTGCAGCTAGTATAGGTGTGCTTTTATATTACTTCTCTTTTGTTATATCACATTTAGCTGTCTCCTTTCTAGCAATCAGAATACATAGCACTGATGTTCCACCAGTCACAGAAGGTAAGTTGCTGGTGCCATACCATCTCCTACTCTGAAAACCAGACTAGCCAAACTAAAAATGCAATTAGCACAAGTACAAAATAAACTAACATGGTTTTGCTATTATCACACTAAAAAAATCAGTGAGAAAGGCAGTTATGAGAAACCCCAAATAATATTTGCATCAGACTTTCAACTGAGCAAATTTTTCAGTGCTGAGAACACAGGCATGGTTGAGGTTGTGCCTTCACCTGGTTCTCAGGCAAGCAAAAACTGGCTGGTTTATAAGTGCAGCCTGCTTAGCCCCTGCAGAGGGAGCAGGAACACCTCATTATCAGAGATGGGAGATTTGCAAGGGGGAATCTTGGATGAGAGGTACCTAATTAGACAAGTCTCTCCTCTCCCTCATCAGAAAGCACGAACAAACCCAAGGATTTTGACTGCAGGAAATATCTTCTGAATAAGAAGCACCTAAACATGTACTTTATTTTAGTGTTTTCTTTAGGAAATTCATATTAAAGCCACTGCTGGCAGCCAGTCCAGACTGTGCAGTAATTGTATGATCAAGGCCAGAAGCCCTAGGGGCCTGAGAGTCAGTGGCTTTCACAAAATTCTCTCTTCCAATGCAATTTAGATTTTCTGTACCTTTTGGTTCAATTGATTTCCTAAGGAAAACCCCCAATCATTTTTCCACTGTTCTTGATCTTGCTGTTTATTTTTTTTCCATTGAACATAGTTTAGAAACTAGACATTCATTTTAAATAATTCAGTTACTCCTACTGCTGTGCAATTTGCCTTAAACTCCCTGTTTCTATGCCCAGAGCTATCCTCAGGGCAAGAGAAAACTTCTAATTAGTTGGACAGTTTTGCTCTTTAATTATAGAAGATCTTTGGCTAGAATGACATTTTCAAGCAATGAGGAAAGGCTTATTAAAGGAAGATAACAAAAACCCCCACAAAAGCCAAAAGCCTGAAATCTTCATGTATTTCTTGTTGTGATATAATGCAACCCATTATAATAGTGTTTGAGCAGGTTTAAGGCCTGGGGGGTGGGAGGGAGAACAGATAATGTGGCAGATTGGAGAGTGTGAGAAGCACACCTACTGTCAATACCGATTTTTCTAATCTCTGAGCTCAATGCTTATCCCAAGAACCATTCTCAGTTTACTTAGTGTCCTTGTAGGTTTGGCCAAATCTTTTAAAAATAGAATAATAGAGATCTGTGGAAACAGGATGGTGACTAACATATTTTACATGTCAGCCCTGCTGTCATGATTCTCATCACTTGCAAGGGTGTTTGAATTTCCTAGAAAGATTCCCTGCTGATTTGCACTCTCCATCTGCCTATCTAGCTTTTGGGCATCCTTCTCTTATTCTTTCCCCCACCCTTTTAATATAACTCCCAATGGCTTGCCATTGTCCATACTGCCCCACCTGACTTCTCAGTGCCTCACCTACTGTCACTTCCTTCACGTTGGGTCTGTTCCAAGTTCCTTGCTCTTCCTCACTGTTTGTTTTGTAGGACAACAGTTCTCTGCTCCAAAAAAATGATTTGTTCCTTTTTGAGTGCAGATGTAGCAAGTGCTCCCAACCACAGCTCGGCACTTGCAGCATCACAGTCAGCTTCCTCCTTCTTAAACTGCAGTGCTGTTCTCCTGTGTTGCTGTTTTCCATAAAATCCTCCCATTTCTCTTCCTTGGAGAGCTGTTTTTGGAAAATCATGACTCAGCCAAAATGCTTTCGTAAATTAAAAACTAAAGACCTTCTGACTAAGCATATTCCAGTTAGCACACTGTAAAATGTTCAGGGAATTATTACTTCAGTCTTGGAATCAAAGACTCACAGAGGCTGGAAGGGGTTGCTGGGGATTATCCAGTCCAACTTCCTGCTCAAAGCACATCCCATTAAGGTAAATTGCTCAAACATATGTCCAGCTTGGTTTGAGTACCTCTAAGGATGGAGATTCTGTGGCCTCTCTCTGAAAAACCTATGTCAGTCCTTAATCACCTTCATGGTAAGTGTATTTTTCCTTCTTTCTATGAGGCAGAATTTCCCACTTTGCAGCCCATAGTCATTTTCTCCTTTCCCAGTACACCTTTGAGAAGAGTCTGGCTCCATCTTCCCTATCATCTCCCAGCAGGGAACTACAGACAGCAATGGAGTCTCGCTCACATCTTCTCTTCTCCTTGCTGAACATACTGCAGCCTCCACGTTATCCCCTCACTGCTCTCTCTTCAGGTACTTACTGGGAAACCCAGACTAGTTATAGTCTACCAGGCACAGTCTCAGAAGTGGCAAATAGAGGGGGAATAACCACACTTTTTGACCTACTTGTCAGGACTGACTACACTTGTGGTAATACAGCCCAGGTGTGGTAATTTTCTTTCATCTGTATAAGAGTGTGCTGCTGAACAAGGCTCACCTTGTTGTCCACCAAGTCCTAAAGGACATTTTCTGCAAAGATGTTTTCTTTCTGTTCAGCCCTTGGAATATCCCACAGTGTGGGGTCCTCTCCAAAGGAAGGGCTTCAGACTTTAATAAATTTTGACAGGCTCTTGTGAACCCATTTTTCAAAGATTATGGAGGATCCTTTAAATGGAAGTCTTGGCCTCAGTATATCAAACTCAGCTCCTCCTCATCACCATTTGTCCCCTCCCCAGGATTCTCCCCCTGGTTTTACTGTCACTTCCAAGCTTGCAAAATGACTCTTGTCATTAATAAAGACATTAAACAGTATTTATCCCTGAGGGATGCCACTCTTAACAGGGAATCACTAGAATTTTGTGACACTGATGAGCATCCTTTGAGCCTGATGGTTCAGACAGTTTTCCCATACACCTTATTATCCACCTACTCAGACAAAAAGTCTATCACCTTCCCAGGAATTGAGGTGAGGCTTATGTAGATTTTCTTTCTTGTTTTTCTTGGAGATGGTCATAGCAGTTGTTTTCTGTTTGTCATTGGGAACTTCCCTGATTGCCATCACTTCTGAAAGATGATAGGCATCAGCCTTGTGATGACATTGTTCACCTCACAAAGGTGCATGCCACCTTCCCTGCACGCTCACGCAATGTTCTTGTATTGCTCCTGGGCAGTTTGCCCCTGTCTCCACCTTCTGTGTACTTCCATTTTGCATACGATTTCAGCAAGGGGTTCCCCATTTCAAATGCAAAGGCTTTTTGTGGAGAAAGGATCAGTTAACCCTATACAAAAGAGATTAAATTAGTCTCATAAAGCATAGCAGAAGCACTCACACATTTCTCATAGAGTTGAAGGTACTACAGTTCCATTTATAGGACTGAAGAGAAGTCAGTGCTTCTTGAACTACTGGACAAACAAGTACTCTGTAAGACTTGAGTATCAACTCTTGCCATCAATATCTTGCTGCAGAAAGACTGTATACTGGTTTTGTGTATCAAATGAGTTTATGTATCATGTCTAGGCCCGTGTTCACAGTGTCAAGCTACTTTTAGGGCTTCCTTTAAAATATTCTTTCAGCTTTATCTGCTTTGCTTCAGGTTCTCTGAACCAACCTCACTTTGTCAGTGTGTCATGGATCTGCTAATGACCTTCATTTAGCTTACAGAGACCCAGAAAAAGAAGGAGCAGAGATGCTGCACTGGCAGACACATGGTGGAGGAACACAAGGCAAAAGGCAGAAGAGTGTGTCTTACTTAAAAGATCAGAAACAGCATGTTCTGCTCTGGAGTTCAAGAACACTGCTGTAACATTGAACTCAGTTTTTTAGCTCATACTCAGTCCTAGAAAAAAGATTACTCAAAAATTGGAGACACTGTTATGGCAGTCGGTTGCAGATATTTGGAGAGGGTTGATATCCAAATGAAGGGGATGGTGAAGGATTTTTAAAAAGTCCTGAAAGCAGACTGTGAGAGAGGGAGGCCAAGCTCTAGATGTTTATTAAGAAAATTCATGTAATATCTGAAGTTATTCATGTGGAAGAGATAAACAGACCACAGAAAAACAGAACAAGAGCACTTTTTTCCCCAGTTTAAGATGCACCCAAAATGTAGGAGGAGGTTTGGCATCTATTTGACTGCACTGAGAGTTTTCTATTAGAAGTTAATGAACTTGGACCACGGAACACACACAAGAAAGAAAGGTAAAGTGTAAGATTGAAAAGAACCACAGACAACAGAGATTTTATGTAGTTTTGTTCCTTGTTGACATTTGTGAAGGGTATGAACCTGCAAATGCCTGTTGAGATGAGTACACAAGAACGCTAACCCAGTTTTCTTTCTTTTGTAAGCAAACAGTGTATGGAAGTAAATCTTCCTTGCAGAAACATCACTCACTTTTAGAAAATGAGATAGTCTCATGAGCTCAAACCCATGAGTTTACAGAGGCTAATGAGATTAAATCAGTGTTCCCATTCACGTTATTTTTTTATTTCCTCCAGCTGACTAGAACTTGTCTCTATTGCTTTCCCAGTGTTCTGTGGTTCTGTAAAGGCCGTGGGAGACCAGTCTTGCTTTACAGGGATATAAATTTGTGAACAAGGTCAAGTGCAGAGAATCACAATGTATTTAAATCATTATTCCTTGAAACACAGATGAGGCTGACTTCTGTTTCACCTCAGATATTTTAGGAGTGCTCATGTAAAACACAGAGAGATTTAAGAAAAATCATAACTTGCAGTAAGGAGTTAATCAACTGCAATAATAGCTATATGATGAGAATTATGCATCAGTTTAAGATCTCACATTTGCTATTAATAAGAAGTAAAATTGCATATCAAAACATTCATCCGTCCATTTCATTTATTAAGGAGACAGTGGTTCTTACATGTCCTCCTGTTTCTGTGCTAAATTTCACCCATTAATATGATTACTTTACATGTGTAACCACGTGGCCCTGTAGCACATTATTGCCAGTACTTCGGGGTGAGTCTGTAAGGCCTCAGGATTGAGGTTTGTCAGATCTGCTTGTCATAAGTTTTCTTGACCTGCATGCAAGCTTTACTTGCTTTAGATCTGGCAACAATTGTCCCTGTTGAGACGGTGTCTGTGGTTAATTTGTTTTACTTTTGGTTTTCTTTACATATTACAGCCATAGTTTTATATAAATACCAGCAACAAGCAGTTTTTTTGTGAAGACTGTGTAACTTATGGCTCTGCAGTGAAATTTCCCTGCATAGTTTATAGCCTTTCCAGGTAGTTGTCTCATAATGTGTATATCCTTGGGATATTTTGTTAACAGCAACATCTGCTATCAAGGCATCTGAAAAGACTTGGTATTCTGAAAATGAAATCTCTATCACAAACATGTTAAGGAGATTGGATTTTTTATCATTGAAATAAGTAAATTTTAATTAAAATTGTATATTCTGACTATAAACCTGAAGCCAGCTACCCAATCCTGGTTGTTCATACAGATGCACTTTTAAATTCCTTAAGCCTGAGAACAATTACATGAAAGCAGTAATTTTCTGATGGTTTTGTTAAATTAATATAGATTATGTTCACAGTCTGGAATTAAGTGGATAACTCTTTCCCATTCTTGCATCACTCCTATCAGTACAGAGGAACCTGATAACTGTACTCAAAAAAGGGAAAGCAGATGATACATGTAAACAGTATGGGCCCAAATCAAGGCTTAGCTCTGGGCACTTCACTCTATTTTTCCATCAGTAAAATGATTTAAATAAAGGATGCATGTGGAAGTGCATTCTGTTCTGAGCTCTTGCCTCAATAGCCTCATCAATGAAATACCAGTTACTGCCTTCTAATCACTGCACTGCTAAATGTTCATTTCAGATAGCTGATACAGGAACACTCCATCTCTCCAGCTTCATTCACTCTCTAAGGTATTTCATAGGAGTATATTTCAGCAGATCACTTCTACTGGACCCAAGTTTTCTGCATGTCAGTATACTCAGAAACAAACTAAGCACAGACTGCTTATAGCAGTGACGGGATCACAAAATTATCAGTGTCAACAGGTACATCAAAGGAGTAACATCTAAGATCATTTGCTGCTTTTGCATGGCAGCTCCTGTTTGAGAGCTGAAAATCAGGGGTCACTGATTTCCCTCTTGCAGGGTATATTTACTATGCAGTAGTCTGGGAGATCAGGCTACTGTCCAGCAGTTATATCTCATTTCTTGGTTTTTGTGGTGGTTGATTTTTGTGGTAGTTGGTTTTTGGGTTGTTTTTATTTTTTTTTTGTTGTTTTTTTTGTTTTGTTTTTTTTGTTTGTTTGTTTTTTTTTTCCAATTACATAAGCTTTTGCATGAATAAACATTGATAAAACTCATTGATAAATAAAGATTTGTTTTGTTTTGACAATGCCTTACACTTCCCCATGCCGATGATTCTATATTCTGTGCTACCTGCCCTTCTTTTCAGTGTGGCTGTCTTAAAAAATAAGAAAAAAGCATGCAGTACAATGGAGAAAATATGGTGTACTACCTTTTGACACTAAAAATGCAGATAGCCTTAATGATCAGTTCAAGACAAATGGAAAAAGCATTTAGTTTCATTGGTTTCATGCTATAATTTTGTTGTTGACTTTGTCCCAAGTAGCTATGAGAGAGGGAAGCACGTATGTACATACGTATGTAGAGACAACCAGAATTATTTAACCACTCATTGTGCTGTCAATAAAGAAAAAAAAATGATGAAAATACACTTAAAATGTTACTGTCTTGTCCAGAAACAGTAATGAAAGGCTGTCCCACAGCTAACAAGAGCCATACACAGAATGTTGGAACAGAAAAGCATTTTTTATGTTAAGAGCAATCTCTGAGCATTGTAATGCCAATAAGAGTGAGCTCAGAGACACTGGCACAGGGAAGAGACATGGGCATTTCACCCTTCTTCACCAGATACAAAATTTAACTTAAGCAAGTTCATACTGACAACACCTCCACTGTAAGCACAGCCAGAAATATGTTCGTCCTTCAAGATTTAAAAGAAACCTCTGGTTGGAGTGCTGGGCACATAAACTTACAACTTTACTTCAATGATTCAGAGTATATTGTTTTGGTATTACCTACTGACATAAGGTAATTGCTCTTTTTACACATTGATTAAATACTGACCACACCACTTAGCATCTGCAATCCATATTGAGTCTATCTTATATTGCTGGGCTTTTGGAACAGGCCTATTAAATGTTGTTTGTGTGTTTTCACCCATGCATCATAGACCATAAATCACTCAAAACCAGAACTATTATTGGAAAAATTTATCTCACCAGGGATTTTCATGTGTAGCAAGCAGACTTTTTGCTTTGCTTTTATAAATCACCAAGGCAGAAGATAAAAGGACTACTTTTAAATTTATGGAACAGTACATTTTTAAATGACTTCTGCAGGGTCTTTGAGATGATGGTTTTCTAAAGTCAGGGGACCAAAACAATCAAAAATTGGAGAAAGAAATGGGATTAGGAAAAAACAAGACAGTCATTCACACTAAATGTAAAACAGCTCCAACCAAAAAATATGTCCAAAATATTTATCAAAGGAGATGTCTGTAATTTTTAAAGGATTTAGCACTAAAATTCCTTTATTCTCATTTTGAGAAGAATAAACACTGTGGGTAGTGACAGTGTTATCTTGTACTAGAGTCCCAAACACTTTAGGACACACAAACTTCACTGTTTGATGAAGATTCACAGTAAAGTCAGCTGCAAACATTTCCTTTGTTGGGAATGTTACGCTATATATTTAGTTTAACATGAAACAAAACTGACATAGTCAGAAATAAATTAATGCAAAATTACATAGAGCACTGTTTGCTAGGTTACAAGCAAAGCCAGCCTATGGGTTTGGGGAATATAATGTGCAACATCAAAGTTTCCATTTTATTTTCCAGCGAAAGAAATTGTTTCTTGCCTGGCTGCTGTTTGTTTTCATGTTTAAATGGGTCAGGACAGAGATGCTTAGTCACATCTCTGAGGCAGAGGAATAGATGCATAAGACAGAATAGGCTATGGAAACAGAGGGTTAAATATGGTCTTTCAGTGACTCAGGTTTTAATGTGGCACAGGCTAGTGCCCAAAGAAGGGGTCACAGCCATCCTGTCCTGCTGCTACTTCTCTGTGTTCCCTAATGCCAGGGCTGATGCTCATGCAGCCACACAGCAAATATCTTCAGGAAACCACTGCTCATCCTCAACAAGCTTTATCCCATTTTTTCCCACCTACCTCCTCCCTCTTTGTTTTCACTTTACACCTTGTTACTCAGTTGTTCATGTTGAGGCCACATGAACATTAGTTCCAGCATGAGGATAAGAGTAGAAATGACCTTTTCATAGCAGCACAAGAGTATGCTTGATTAAACTGACTGTGGAATTTAAGTAAATTCTTCAGACATTTTCCAACTATTTGTAATGGTTTAATATATAATCCTCAATGAAAAAAGACTATAGCTGGGCATGTCATAGGAGAGCAAGTTGAACTCTGGCAACTAAAATTCCTTTTTATATGTTTTGAAAATAGATCCTTATTCACAAAAAAAAAAACAAACCACAACCAAAAAATTGCATTTTATTTCCTAACTCCTTCCCTTTCTGCCCCTGGTTTTAGTGTTTCCTACCATAGAATTCACAAAGCAGCCTTTTTCTGTGCATTTACCAGTGGAAAAATACAGAGCATATGTGTATTCTGTTACTGTCAGTGTTGCAATATATATAATATATAGTATGTAATAATATAAATATATAAAATATATAAAATATTACTTTATATACATACTATGCATATTATATATTATATAATGTTATATACTACATATAAGATATAATGTGTAAATAATAATATATATACCATATTGTATATATTACATGGTACTTGTAAAGTAATGAAAACAAGCACTATCGATGTTATGCATCAATATTATATTTAGATAATAAATTAGAACCTTCTAAATCAAGACAAGACTTGGCAAATAGTTCCAAGCCAACCTGGTAAACCATACTAAACTGAGAAAATACAAAGGAGATAAAGAAGCAAAGAATCACACCAAACACATTTAATCCTACTCTTACTTTTGTACCGCACCAACAGTGTTAAATCATAAATATTGAACCATAAGTGCAAAAACACTTCTACAGAATTTGCTAAGTAGTAACTTCTTTAGCCCTGATAAAGTTATCTCCTGGCTCCTGTGTGAGCCTAAAGACACTGGAAACTACTTGCTTAATACAGACAGTAGTGTGAGGCTGCTAAATGAATAACATGGGTAGATCTAGACTGGAAAGCCCAGACAGCCCAGGCCAAAATGTCTTCTCATTTACATGTGCACAGCATCAGTGACACTGGGCCACTGAGTGACTAATTCCAACGATTCTGAAAGAGTAAATCTGTCCTTTATTTAAATTAGAAATGAACAATCCTCAGTAGGTTATTAGTAACCTTGTATTTCATGTACTGTAAGCTAAAATTCTGGGTCATAATAATTAACCTTAAATGGAGAAACTGCTGGCTGTAAAAACACAGCTGTTTTAAAAAATGTTAGCCAGGTGGTTGTCTAGCAGTGAAAAGTTGCATGGGCAACCTGATAAAATTTAAGTCATTATTTCACAATGTAACCTTAAAAGACAATAAAAGAGCTCCTCTTCAAGTCTGACTCTCAGTATTATATGAAAAGACTGTGCAAAGAGTTGATGGCAGGAGTGTATCTGAGTTTCAATAGAACAAATATTAGCATATACACAAGCCATCAATTTCTTTCCTTTTGAGCACTATCCATCCCAATCACTTTCAGATAATGTAGATCTTTATTAAATATTTCAAGGGGGTTGTTTTGTTTTTCTTAACTGCTGACCTCATAAGCGGCAAGCCATTTACATTTTAAAGAGAAAGCTCTACTAGGTGAAGGTTCTGTTTGAATATTTACATGCATTTTAATGAGTCTGTTCAAAGTTTTTTTTCAGTTGTTGTAAAAAGCACTGTGGACTGGAATAGTTTGAACCTTTGGCAAGATACAAGGCCTATCAGTTTTTCAGAACTCTCTAGGGGTGGAGGTGCTCTGTCCTTTACATTACTTAGTCAATGTAACAAATTAGGTTGGTTTTTTTTTTCCCTCTGTTCTTTCAGGGTTAAAAGCAGTGATGCTTTTCATTGAGAGAGACTGAGGATATTATTATCTCTTCCATAGCTTAGGAAAACATTATTTAGTATTTGCACGTCATGCACAGTGTTTCTTCCTCATTATTTCAGTGGCACACAGATGACCAAAGCACCAAGCATCATAAATGCTACACTGTGAAATAGCACAATGACTGGAATCACTGTGAAAATCGTTTTTGATCCAAAGAATGGAAGTGAGAATGTGCTCTTTTACAACAGTACAGGATGCATTTTGGTCTCTCTAGAGAGAAACATAATTTAAAATGGACTATTAGTAAGCTTGTAAAAAGGGAGAAATAGTGATTTAGTGAAGCAAATAAAAACACTCTTATTGATTTAATTAAAACTGAAGTGGACCCTCTTTACTCATTATCAGTTGGTAGTAGTCACTCTTGTTTGCATTGGATACTACTGCAAACCACAAGTACTTTCAGTGGGATCTGTGCCTGGCAAGATCATGGAGAAGATCTTCCTGGAAACAATGCTAAGGCACATAGAAAATAAGGAGGTGATTGGTGACAGACAACATGGCTTCACTAAGGGCAAATCATGCCTGAAAAATTTGGTGGCCTTCTATAATGAGGCTATAGCATTAGAGGATAAGGGATAAGCAACTGATGTCATCTATCTGGACTTATGCAAAGCATTTTACACTGTCCTGCATGACATCCTTGTCTCTAAATTGGAGAGACAAGGACTTGATGGATGGACCACTTGGTGGTTAAAAGCAGGAAGGACATGGGACTGTGGAGCAAGACCAGAGGAGGGCTACAAAGATGATCAGAGGGCTGGAGCACCTCTCTTGTGAAGACAGACTGAGGGAGCTGGGACTGCTCAGCCCAGAGAAGGCTCCAAGGAGACCTTATAGTGGCCTTCCAGTACCTGAAGGGGCCACAGGAAAGCTGGGGAGGGACTTTTCAAAAGGGCATGTAGGATGAATTGTAATGGATTTAAACTGGGAGAGGGTAGATTTAGGCTAGACATCAGGAAGAAATTCTTTAGTGGGAGGATGGTGAGATACTGGAACAGGTTGCCCAGGGAAGTCAAGGCTGTCCGCTCCCTGGAAGTGTTCAAGGCCAGGTGGGATGGGATTTGAGAAACCCCGTCTAGTGATAGGTGTCCCTGCCCATTGGCAGGAGGCTTGGAACTAGATAATCTTTAAAATCCCTTTCAACTCAAACTATTCTGTGACTATTTAAATTTTTCAATAATGTACTCTTTTCAATAACATACTGAGTAAAGATGTCAGAACCATCTTGATCATTTGATCAAAGGCTGTATATACTTGGGGACATTTACAGAAGTTCTGGAATAGAGAATTTTTTCATATTATTTTGATCTTGTTTATGGAAATTTAGGACTTCTACTTCTTAGAACTTTGCAAACACTAATTACTAAAATGTCTTTTGGTCCTCCCTCAAAGAAGCAGACAAGAACTTAGAATGGATGTGAAAACAGCAAAAGAAGGACATAACTTTTTAGTTATGTAAGGTGATTAAAAGTATGCTGTTCTTAATATAGATAAAAGTAAACTGAACTGTTGGGAAATTGGTATTTCCATTGTAATACATGTGAGTTAAAGAAAATAAGCACCTACAAGCTAATCACATTAATCTGAAATATACTGTCACTACTGCAACAGAGCTGACTGTGGTGACCCACCATCCCAGTGGCCCTTCTGCTTCTATCACCAGAGGTTTCATGGACTGCTCAGTGAAGGTCTTACAACAGTGCTGATGCTTATAATCAATCTACCACTGCTGAAACTAGCAGTTGTGAGATTTGGAATTTTTCCTGAAATGGAGACAAATGGTTGCACTGAATACCAAAGAGAAGTCCTGAACAATCACGAGTAGAGCATAAAATGTTTAAGAACTTCAGAAAGAGCCTATGGCACACTATCAGTAATAGTTTTGCATTGCAATAATGGTTTAATGCTGGGCAGGCAATTAAATGAATGACACAGGCTCCCTGTTAAGCCCCTTCCCCTCCACTATAGGGAAGAATGAGAGAGAACAAGGGAGAGAGACTCATGGGCTGGAAACTAAACTACACAGCTTTAATGATACAGTAGTGCTTAGAAGAAAAATGATTGAATAGACACAAGTATGTTCAAAAGCTTTATCATGTTCCCCACCAATAAAATTCACGTCACCACTGAGGCTGCAGGGCAGCCCTGGAAAAATGTCCCAGGCTGGGCTCCTGGAGTCAGCAGCAGATGGGAGCTAGATGCAGAAACACACGAATTTGAGAAGGCATGGCAGATGAATGGATGGAATCCTCTCAGGATGCTGGCCATGAATGGAGATAGACTCTCACAGTTCCTCAAATTTATACCAAGTGTGATGTGTGGGATGAAATACTTCATTTGGTTAATTTTCATCACTTGTCTGCTCCACACTTCCTCAGAGGGGGGTCAGAAGTGTGACCTCTTTACTCCCTTTCTCTCTCTGAAGCATAAGCTTCTCAGAACCAAGCAGTGGCCTTAGTTCTGCATTCTCTAGCCGTAACTATAAATATGGAGCTTTATCAAGTCCTAGAATCAGACACTGACTGAGAAACTCACTGTTAATTTCAGCAAATGCAGCCATTTAGAAGAGTGTTACCTGAAAGTAAAATGACAAGAAAGAAATTGGTTCTATCTGCCAGGACACATTGCACTCTACAGTTTCTGGGCAAGTTTATGTTCTTAGGTGTACCTTGACATGGCAAGATCACGTCATTTTTTTTTGCACAAGAGCACACAATAGTCAAGACAGAGTTTGAATCTATGTTAGCTTTATACTGGAAATTGAAACTTATACAATTACCTTGCAAGCAGGGGGACAGATGATGAATATCATAGAATCATAGAATCATAGAATCCTAGGGGTTGGAAGGGACCTCGAAAGATCATCTAGTCCAACCCCCCCTGCCAGAGCAGGGCCACCTAGAGTACATCGCCCAGGAACGTGTCCAGGTGGGTTTTGAATGTCTCCAGTGAAGGAGACTCCACAACCCCCCTGGGCAGCCTGTTCCAGGGCTCTGTCACCCTTACAGTAAAAAAATTTTTTCTGATATTCAACTTGAACCTCCTATGCTTCAATTTACACCCATTATCCCTTGTCCTATCGCTGGTCACCACTGAGAAAAGCCTAACTCCATCTCCCTGGCACTCACCCCTTACATATTTGAAAACATTGATGAGGTCACCCCTCAGTCTCCTTTTCTCCAAACTAAAGAGACCCAGCTCCCTCAGCCTTTCCTCATAAGGGAGATGCTCCACTCCCTTAATCATCTTAGTAGCTCTGCGCTGGACTCTTTCAAGCACTTCCCTGTCCTTCTTGAACTGAGGGGCCCAGAACTGGACACAATACTCCAGGTGCGGCCTCACCAATGCAGAATAGAGGGGGAGGAGAACCTCTCTTGACCTACTGACCACACCCTTTCTAATGCACCCCAGGATGCCATTGGCCTTCTTGGCCACAAGGGCACATTGCTGGCTCATGGTCATCTTCTTGTCTACCAGGACCCCCAGGTCTCTTTCACCTACACTGCTCTCCAGCAGGTCAGCCCCCAACCTATAGTGGGACATAGTGTTGTTCTTCCCCAAATGCAAAACTCTACACTTTCCCTTGTTAAATTTCATCTTGTTTCTCCCTGCCCAACTCTCCAGCCTGTCCAAGTGTGTGGACAAGCCTGTCCACTGAATATTTTAGTGGTTGTTGTAATAGGCAACACTGTAAAGGGATAACCTTTCCTGGTTAATCCAATGATTACATTAAGGAAAAAGCAGCTGATTCAGTGTTTTACTAGCAATTTTTGAGAGCAGTGGAATTAAATCTTCTCCATGTCTAGCTATGCTTCATCATCCATAACTCCCAGGTACCAACTGATAAATCATTTTTTTGCGTGCTCTCCTTAGGTACCTAGATGCAGTGAGCGAAAAAAAATTTTCTTGACACAGCCTGTGTGTGATGCCCAATAAAAGTCTACTTCCCATCTACCTCAGGGATTCTGTACCTTTTGTTTTATCCAGCAACAGACAATGATATGCAATTTTTTAAAAATCATACTCAAAGAGCACACTGAAAATCTGAGGGGGATGAAAAACTGGAGGCTGCTCTGGAAAAATTTTAATATGTAAGCAAGACACATGGCATAGTTCTGGATCAGAGGATAGGTTAGTACACAATATGTTGTATTGTCGTTGAAGATGATGTTTGACAAGATAATGAGCAATATCCAGAGAATAAAGCAAGAGGAAGGAGATGTGTGTGTGGTTTTGTGTGCATGCCTGCATGTGTGTGTCTTTGTATATATGTGTATATGTATATATGCCTATGTATACATTTGTATCTATTTATCTCCTGCTATGTCACTAGAGCTGTCTCTAATATTTGGTTTGTTTATTTTCTTCTTTTTTTCTTCATGACTATTAAGTCTAAAGCCTTGCATCGACTGTTCTGTCTTGTGAATAGAAACTGTCTTACAGGAAGTAATCCATCTGATTTTTTTTTAATCAGCAGTATTTTCACTACAAATTCTTTTATCAATGCTGTGATCAACAGGCAGCTCTCTAAAACAGTTGTTCCTGGAAAACAACCAGAGTTATAATTAATTTAGAAGAAAAGCACCAGGACACTCTCTTATTTTTCTGCCCTGTAAAAAAAAGGATTTTTGGGGGGAAGGGGAGTGGGAAGGCTGTTAATGCATCTGGGATAAAAACAGAATTTGTGAATAATAGGAGAGGGTGCAGAGATTATTTTGGGGCAGATAAATTTGGATACATAAGAAACCTAAGGAAAATATGAAAGAAATTTTTTAAATCTGCTTTTTAAAAAATATTTTGATAAAAGCCTATTCTTTCAGTTAATTATTTAGTAAAATGTTCTGTGGCATTTATTGAGAAAACATACTTGTAGATTGCTGTGGGGTGTTTCTTGCCTTGTGTAAAATTTTCAATTATATTTTCAAAAGGGCTGTTAACAGACAGAAATCAAGGGAAATGGTGAAATATTACAAAACATTTTCCCGGAACCCCCCCCCACAATTATGTTTGTGCTTACCCAGGAATGATTACAACAGAGCAGAAACAGCAGTTCTGCAACCCAGTGTCAAATCTCTGGTATTAAAGTATATCTCGTTTTTTAGAGGAACATTTTGAAATCCTTCAGTAATGAGTTATGGACAAATCTGCTTCAAGGTTCAAGTATTTCTGTGTATTGGAGTGTTTCTCCAAAATATCTTCAAACTTAAAAGAATAAAATTCCAAATCTTATTCTGAAAGATATATTCTTTTATCAGTTTAAATATCCTTTAAATAACATCAGCAGTGACCTTGCTTAATTATCCTACTAAGCTTCTGACTTCAGTTATCATTTGAGAATGAGTTAAACAAGGAGTCATAACTTCTCACAGTTAATACCTCAGACAACTCACATCTTTTTACAAATTCTTAGCAAATTCCCAGAGTCTGATAACCTCCTTGCCTGATATCAAATAAAAAATGGCATTTGAAGAAATAAATATTCAGTAGATAAGAATTCTTAAACAAATTGCCTCTTACCTGCACACAAATACCACTCTTCCTCCCCTGGGACTACAGGATGAAGATAAATACATTTTTACCTTATCTATCTCTATCTACCTGTGTCAATCTCTCTCTCTATGTATACACCTTTGGGCCCCCACCTGTCTTAGAATGAGGGTTGTCAAACACTGGAGAGGTTGTGAAGTGTCAGTCTGTGGAGATATTTCAAATGGAACTGCATATGGTCCTGAGAAACCTGTTTTAGCTCACCGTGCTTGAGTAGGTGACTTGACTGATGATTTCCAAAGGTCCCTTCAACCTAAACTATTCTGATTCTCTGTCATATATATTGAAATAAGTAGCTTGTATGAATCAACTTCCCTAATTACCCAATCTTGAGCTCATCATGTGTCTTTGCAAAACACTTTTGCTGTATGCCATATGCCTAATAATTCTGATTTTTCATTTCTGAACACTCTGTATTTCTTCATCTTCTTCAGGATCGAATCTAAAGGCAGCGTTCCATTGATTTCCAATGTGATACTTGTGTGCTTTATATCCTGTTCATTTTCCATCCTATCCAGTTTGTTTTCTTTAATTGCCGCTGTGAAGAGCAGAGTACTCTTCAGCTTGAGCTGCCTGCAATGATCATTATGATTTAGTTCTCCTGTGAATATTTACATGTAGCTACCTTAAAGCAATTTACATAGTAAAATACCTTAAGTAGGAGATTTTCCAATTTTTAGGTTACAAATTAGAAGTAAAAAGAAGTTAAATGATTTGGTCTCATGTTGGTAGCAATCTCTAGAGCATGTCAAGATTTTATATTTTAAAGTAAATGTTTGGTTTTGTTTTGTTTTGTTTTAAAGTATGACTTCTTGCTTCGTGTTTATCATATCTTATCCTGATGTTCTTGCCCTCAAACAGGCATAAATCTTCACAATTTTTAGGACTGTCTGATCTGATTTTCTACTTACAAGGAAAGGACAGGAGAGGTTCTGGTTAACAGAACTTTGATGCCAAGGAAAGCTGTCATTACAGAACGGAAAAATGCTTGTTGATACCTCAAAGGTGACATTCTTGACATGACTGAAAGTGCCAATGGAAGTTTCACACACTACTTGAGGGTAACATGACCCTAGAGTGGAAAATGTCTTTGCAGTGAAATTATACAGGAGGTTATGACAGTGTAACATTCAGTTTTGAGCTCTTCCACTTGTACAGGGGTTGCTTTGTAGATGTGATAGATGCCTCTGCCTTCTCCATGAAAATTGCTACTCAGGGCCTGTATTGAAGACTAATCACCTCTGAAACCATACCAGACATGAGGAATATATGCAAATTGATGCTAAAAAGAGTATAAGTACCTCTGTGTATACACTGGCTCTAATTGTGAAGTCATGGAATCTTTTAATATAATTTATTTTTCAGAATCCTTGTTGCCTAATGGACTGATTCTGCTCCATTGCCTAGTACAAAACAGTCATTAACAGCAGCAGATGGAACCTCTCCTGCAAGATAGAATTCCTCTGTAAATCCTAGGGTCTTTTCTGGGCTAGAAACCCCCCCATACTTGTTTTTCTAAACCATTTCTAACACAGCAAAGTGGTCTGAAGACCTTTTGCAGAACAATATTTCACTTTTTTCATTTCTATTGAGATCCACATAAGTGTTGTTCTAAGAAGCATGGAGATGATTCTCTCACTAAACACCCAGTCTTCAACTAGTAAGGATGATGGGGCTGAGAAAAGCTTACAGAAGTTTCAAGTGATTGAACAGTACCATAGAAGATTCCATTGAGTGTTATTAAACAGAAAGTTATGGTATCTAGCTGGACAAATCCTTAATTACAAATTTCTGCAGAGTATTTCCAAGAAACATCACTTCTTACTTTTTCTGGTTATATACTGTATCTTAGATATTTTCTATTGGTCTATTGGATATTTCTATAAGCAGTGACCAAGCCTGACCTTGACACTTCCAGTAAAAGGTCACTCACCAGTGTCCTTTTCCTGGGCCTCACTTTTGCCAAGGGGTTAGGTGATCAAGTGGTGGTAAAGAACAGGAGTGGCCAACAGTACAATCATCCTGGGCATCCTCACCTTCTCCCTAAACTAAATGAGGCCTGGTTCTGCTGTGGTCCAGGGACTCACTAAATTGAAACCCCAGGGCACCGATCATTAGACATCGTCCCTCTGCCGGAGATCCAAAAGTAGCTCAAAAGTGTATCAATACCAACCTATCAGGAATAA
Source organism: Phaethornis superciliosus (assembly GCA_023637945.1). Taxonomy (NCBI): domain Eukaryota; kingdom Metazoa; phylum Chordata; class Aves; order Apodiformes; family Trochilidae; genus Phaethornis; species Phaethornis superciliosus. The sequence continues at coordinate 69,442,420 of JAJQWJ010000002.1, forward strand.
TGGTTCCTGATATAGATAGAAGCAACAAGATACAAACTGGGAACTGGCTGCCTAGAAAGCAATTCTGCAGACTAAGATGGACAACAAGCTTGTCAAGAGTCAGCAGGGAAGAAATTCTTGTCCCTCTGCTTGTCACCTGTGAGACTCAATTGGTGGGTGAGAAAAAAGATAAGGAGAGCAAAGAAACCCATGTTTATTTAGTTTGACTTTAGCAATATAGATGGGTGAGACATGGACTAGAAAAAGTGACTAAAAGTGTCTTGGTTGCTGGCTGGATCACAAGGTACCAAGGGCTGTGATTAGTAGTACAAAAACGACAGGTGGCTACTAGTGGTGCCACCATGGGATGACAACTCTAGGACCAATCCTGGGTAATGTCACAAACAACCCTTAGCAGATCTGTGGGTGACACCAAATTGGTCACAGGTGGATACTATGGCAGGGCTACCATTTAAAACACCTTCCAGAAACGGGAGGCAAAGCTTGAAAAATCAACCAACCAACCAAAAAAAAAATCACCTTGAAAACCAAAAGCCCCAAAACAAACTTTATGTGATCATGACAAGCTTTCATTTCAAATAGTTACTATGTAAATTATAAGAAATTCATAAAGAAACTATATGATGAAAAGGGTTGGACATGTTATATTTTTTTCAGTGGTAATTATAAATGTCTAATTTATTCTATGTACGGAATAACAGTGGAGAAACTTCTGTATAAAATTCACCATGTAGGATTTTTGAAAGCTTATCTTGAGCTACATATTGCCTACATCATATTGGTGGAAACTTGCTAAAGGGAAAAATATAAAAGAATGATTTTTTTAATATTGTAAGATAAAACACAAAAACCCGACCCCACACTGAAAGGGGATTTATACTGCATACAAGGGATTTGACCAAAGAATGAGAAGGAAGAGCTGATGTATTTGTATTAATCAAGGAGTCATTGGACTTAACTAACTCCTAGAGGACATTTGCAGTTTTCAGTGAGTGACTTTCAAGTCTGTAATTCACTTGATTGAATCTTACTGGATTTTGTGCTTGAAATATTTTACTAACAATCCACTGAGGTGTGAAAGTACAATAAGTTCTTACTGTGGGAGGAAAGGTGTATTTCTTAGGAGTATGGATGTACTAAAAATAAATTACTGTTTCTCTCACATGAAATATGCTACTCCATACAACAGGGCTGAATTTATTTGTAAATAATAGGATCCTATGAATGTTCCTTCTTATCAGCCGTGGAAAGACTTTATCACAAATATGATTTATAAAATAAACAACAAAAACTTTGACCTCTCACTGTTGGATGCAATTTAAGGAATGATTTTGTTTTAGACAGTGTACTATCAAAAATAAGTAAATAATCAAGAAATGTACCATGTGTATATTTGCTTTTTCCAGTTTGTGACTTTGACGACTGATCATCTTATGAGGGATAGCTTCACAATAATGATTATTTACATTTCTAGGGAGTTGCTTTTCAGGATCTGTGCAATTGTAGGCAAACAGTACTGTGCCTAAAGAATACCCATACCAAATAATCTCTCTTTGTTTAAGTCAATGAAAGATTTCAGGCCTTGTTGACAAATTTATGATGCTGCAATGCACATTATTTCAGTATTTTCTAATTTTGGCAAATAAAGCAATACTGGGGCTTACATCAAATTATGAAAACCAGCTAAAGCTGAAGCTTCATGTCTTCTCATCCACATTTCAAATGTTATTGTGAGTAGGAGATATTTGGATCTGTTTAAGCAATAGAAATAAGTGAACTTACATGTTGGTTTTTTTTAAGAACTAGGTAAAATGCATATCAAATGTCACAAATGCACATCAAATAATTTACATCTAGCCTTGCCAGCAGCAGGTCATCTGGTTCAACGAATTGATTTTCAAAAGCAAAGTACATTTTGCTGACTAAAGGTCGTATTTCCGTGACTTCGGTTAAATGACACATGGGAAACTAACAGGTCTTTTGCCCATTACCAAAAATTGGGAGTGAAAAACTCCCTGTCCTTGTCTCAGTTACAAGAGACTTTAGGGGGATTTTCTCCTCCCCGTCTCTCAGTGGGGGAGATTGGGGATGAGTGAGGGGAGGCCGGGTTGGTACTGTCTGGGCCTGAAATGTGACATCAAGAATCTGATCTGTGCATCCAGTCTTTCTACTTGCTTCGCCTCAGAGCCTCAAGTTTCAGATTACATGTCTAATTCTTTCACTGAATTTAAAATTCCTTTTTCACCTGTTGTGAGTCACTTCCAGAAGATGCACTTCACATATTAGTTTAGTTGACATTAAAAGAAAATAGATATTGATTTTTTTGAGTATTCATAGCATTTTTTCTTTAGCTGACACTTTGTTAGGTTTGTAGACATAAATGTCAGACCCAGTGAAAATAAACAGGATTTACAAAGTTTTAGGGGTTTTTAATGTTTGTTTATTTTGACTGTAATTGAAAAAGCACTGACTACTTGTATGATTTCAGTTTAGCAGGGCTAAACTGGCATGTCTTTTCCTTGTTCAGGTGGTACCTATGGAAATACACTGGTATAGAACAAAACTTCTGCAGAACACAAAGAACTAAATATGTTTCAACACTGCAATATGACAGCCAGCTAAGGAGAGATAAATAAACAAATCATATGCAAATCTGCAAACTACCAACAGTAGCAAGGATAAAAATGATAGTGCAACCAAATCAGCTAACAAATTTGCATAAATCAAGTGATTAAATGTCTTCTGTACAGGTTTGTGGTGACAGTGATCTAACTGAGTCAGTCATATCGTGATATGCTGGCCTTTAAGTGGTCTACTTCAGACTAAATTGGAGCTGCAATGACATGTATTTGTCATGCAAAAAATACGTTTTGCAAATGGCAAGCCATCGTCTCTATTGGTGTACTCACTAGGACTGTTTCTCTACCACTTTTGTAATCAGATCAATGAGAACATATTTATGTCATTATAATCAAAACTTGACTCATCAGCACCACTTAATATCCTAGGACAGTAGTCCTAATGTTATTATGTGTAGCTCAGTAAGTACTAAAAAGGAGAAATTGTCATTTTTAGACATCAGATTATCTGAAAGACAGCAGACACTAGAGTCTAAATTTATATTCAGGTATGCTGCTGCTGCTGAGAGCTGAACCTGACCTTTTTCGCAGTATATACGTGTGGATTTCTTTGTCTGGTCTTAGTTTAAAACTGAGGGGGGGGGGAGAAGACTAAGAGTCTGGTATTATTTTGCACACACAGAGAAGGTATATAGATTTGAGAATAATAAAATTATAATGATGCTTGGATTATCAAATAGACTGACTGGTCTGCATGCAGTAGTTCTATATCAATGATTTACTTATATCAATGATTTATTTATGAAAGGGTGCCAGGATTAGGACAGATTTGAGCAAATGTTTCTACAAAGCATAGCCAGAGGAGTCATGCATGCACATGCATTGAAGAAAAAGGTCAAATTTTAGCTTTGAAAATTAATCCAAGATATGCACAGGTAGTAGTTGGAATTCAAGCAGCATGGACATACATTGAACAGATCATGCACAACTGATTATCTGTCTCACCTGGTGGACTGTTAAATAATAAACTAATTAACAGTCAACATTCTTGTTTGGTTGGTTGTTTTTTTGTTTGTTTGTTTGTTTGTTTTTGTTTTTTTTTTCTTTGTTGCTTTTCTCTTTTGATTACCTTGACAATTTCAGCTACTTCCTTGGATTATGAGACCTTTCCTCAGGTTAATAGGTTATACTAAGTACCAAGTATTAAAACAGAGAAGAAGTTTCCTTCTCTACAGAAAATCCCATTCAAGCATCCTGTTTCTAAATAGTGAAGAATCCATATCAGTCCTTCATTTTCCCAGTTTCCCTAGATTTTTCCTTTTGTCACCTGTACTATATTAATCAGTGTGCTGTTATTTAACCTTAAATAATATAATTTCATAAGTATAAAATTATTTGTTATTTATTGTTTGTTAATTATTGTTATTTATTGTATTGTTTATTATTGTTTATTAATACACATTTATAAAAAGGTGTATTGTCTTCTTCCTGGTTAGCACTCATTATACTAGAACAGGAATACTGTTGTATAAATTTTCTCTTCTGCCAGCCTCTGAAAGTGTGGTTCGAGATTTTATAAAACCACAAACTGATGATCAATATAATGTTTAAAAGTAATTTAAATTCTGATGGTAGATCAGACAACATTTTAAGTAAAAGAGATGTCTGTTTTTACTGCAACCTCAAAGAATCCCTCTGTACACTTTTGGATCTACAATGTTTTAAGTACTCTAAATTATAAGAAAGTATTTTAGAATTCAATAGGAGAATTTAGGTGTATGAAAGGTTGTAGTAACCTTAGAGGCATGTTTGTTCTTCAGATATGTCAGAAAGAAAAAATGCAGCATGTGCATCAGAAAGTACAGTGGTACTTAGGCCACAAATATTTCTATTTTTTTCTAACCCCCTCTTTCTCTCTCAGAGACCGTTACTATCTCACCGTGTCAGTTTATATTTGGACTAAACCTTCTAAATGCTGATCTGAACCTACTTAATAACTTTACCAAAGTTATACTAGATTATTGACAGGATAAATGATAGCAGACTGTACATCAGACTGGGGTTTTGATATGGCAATCAATCTATCTGTAAAAGTACTTGTGGCCCTTAGGTCAAAAATAGCTGTGTTACACCTTATATCTGTGGAAGGCATTAATGAAGTTGCAATCAGTTCTGATTTCCCATCACTTTCCTTCTCCATTATTTTGCAGTTGCTATAACCACACACTCTTGTTTGCTCCACCTCTGTGGGCAGGCGTCACCGTGGGACGATTTAACTAGAGCTGAAAGAGTTAAAAAATACATTAGCAACTTAGGTCTTGAGGTATATTGGATCCAGAATTTTCCAGTTAACCTGTGGTGTCACACAAAACCCCTACAATTTAGGTGCCCTGAGAAAATCATTATTCAAGTGGTAAATCCCTTCAAGACTTCTGCAAGGGTTAATTAATTAGTGATTATTAACTGCTTAGGGTCTTGAGATGAAGGGTACTGTGTAATTCCTTGGATTTGCTATTGTGTTTATTGATGGTAACTGTTTTCTCCCCTCTTATGGGAAAAGAAACATAAAATAACTATTCCAAACTTGAATTTCTAACAATGAAGATGGGAGTTTTCTTTGCTCCCTTTTTATTTTCTCCTAGCTAACTTTGAATTTAAATTCTTTTTTTCTTCAGTAAGGGCATAGGAAGCATTTGATTACTGATAGCTTACATAGAGTGGTGCTTCTTTAATCAACTGATCTGTCTACCTACAGTGGAAGTAAATACCCCAAAGTAGGCTGTTAAGAGCCGGTATCATACCTGATAACAGAACAAACTTTGCAGTTGAAAATGTGGAGACATATCTCCATCACAAATCTTTAAATAATTACTGCATTTCAACAGAACTTGGTTCAGGGCAGCATCCGAATAAGAAAAAAATTATTTTTTAGAAACCAGAGATCATCGTTCACTTATACCTAAGGAAAGTTAATTTTTGTTCATCACAAAAAGAAACAAAAGGCACAGAATAGTTTTAGATCTATTAATTAAAAAAAACAAATAAACAAACAAATGAAACAAACAAAAACCACAGACAACCAAAAAACACTTTAAAGGAAAAGGTGTTTTACAATTAAAATAATCAGTATAACTAAAATGAATCTGATTGATAACTTCTTTATAGTTATTGTCTATCTAAAATTCAACATTTTCCTTGACTGGGGTCAATTCCTTCAATAAAAGAAAAAGAGAAGTAAAATTATTTCTTTAATTCATGACAAAGGGATTCCTTACCTGAAAGCCAGCATCCCAGTTTGTGCTGAACAATATATTACATTGCAGCTTTGCAATGTGTACACAGCTTACCAGCTACTTCATACAGTCCAAACTGACTTGAGAAAACATAATGAAAGAGATTGTATATTTTTTCCCTATTAATGACTCTTTACCTTCTCTAAGATGCTTAATTTTATTTTCTGAAGTAAAAATTCACATTAAAAATTGACTTTTTCCAAAATGTTTAGTTCATGAACTAGCTAGCTAGTCTGCTTATTGCATGATCCCACGCTTGGTAATATTTTTAATGGTTTCAAAGTCCATTGTCAAATTCATGAGAAAAAAACCACAGAGAACTAATAAATATAAAGATACCACCTTTGACTCGAAGACAAGCTTCAAATTGTTGGAGTCCAGCATGTAGTTTACTTAACCTTATTCTCTCCCCTAAGTGTTTGATCTTGGGAGCTGTCAGGCTCAGGCTCTGGGAGATAGGGAACTTTGAACTTGATATAGCTGTTCTCCTGCCTTTATGGTTAATCAGGTCAGAGTCCATATGGATACTTCCCTTACTGTGGGAGAGAAAAGCTGAAGTCTAATCTAGTGCTTGGAATTATTTAGAAGATCTGTGTCTACAAATTTTTCAACACAAAATTTATGCTACTTGAACTGCCCGTCCCTACTTTAACTCAAACACAATTATTTCTGATATGTCATCTCATCCATCACTTTTTTATTTGTTTAAGGGGAATATGACGTGAGCTTAAATTTTGGGGGTCTACCTTGTGTAACCCTGTGCAAGCATGCTGTGTGAAGCACTGCTCCATAGCTCGAAGTGAATGCAAAACGACAGTGTTTCATATTTAGTTCTCAAAGATACATGCGAAGTGTAGAGAAAGGAAATTTAAAATCAATGTGCCATTTTATTGCTTTTATTTCTCAAATGACTGACCAATGAAAAAGCTGTTTGGTTTTAAATATGGGTTTTGGTGAACCATATCCTCAAACAGAAGGAAAGAATAATCATAAGCCTTTGAATTTCTCTCCCTCTGGCTTTGTATTGCTCTGGGACTGCTAGTATCTTGTAGTATCCAAACTGTCCAAGTGACCGTATGAAAAGTAACATTTAAAACCTCTTAAGTAGTTGTAAATCAAAGTTGTCACATAATTTACAGTTTAATAAAGATAATTACATTTATCTTTAAAAATCTTATTTCTATAACATCTTTCAACCCAAATAATCTCACAGGATTTCATAAAGTGGATTAATTTCCATCAGCAGTGAAATTCAGCCATTTCTGAGAGGTTAAAAAGCTGGCAAAACAGCAGCTTCTGCTTTCACAGGGACAATCTAACATATTGGCTAAGACTGTTGAGGTATTTTCCTTCATAAGGGGAAATTCATATCATTTTCATCCACTGAAAAGATTTTTTTTTTCCACTTTCTTGGCTCCATGAATCTCTTCTTTCCTCATATCATAAGCTTAAATCATATAATACATGTTATTTCTTTACAGCAACTAAAATCATAGAATCACAGAACACTAAAATAGTTGGCTTGGAAGGGACCTTGAAGATCATCTAGTTCCAGCTGCCCTGCCATGGGCAAGGACAGCTTCCAGTAGACCAGTTTGCTCAAAGACCCACCCAACCAGGCCTTGAAAACTTCTAGGGTAACCTGTTCCAGTGTCTCACCACCCTCACACTAAAGAATTGCTTCCCACTCTAACCTAAATCCACACTCATCCAGCTTAAAATCAGTACCCCTGATGAACAAAATCTCCTTCCAAGTAAGTGAATTTGCCAAACCATGTTGTGACCTAGTTCCAAAGTGGAGTGTTGGAGAGATATTGCTCTGACAAACACATTTCTTTCAGTGCTTTGCTGTTTGGCATTTGTCACATGCACAGAAGGAACAAATTTCCTCATCTCTGATTCTCTGAAGTCGAGAGAACAGGTCCTGCTGGGAGTACATGACAGTAGAAATATACACAAGTCACATGCATCTCCTACTCCTTCCTCCCGCTGTATCTTTCTGAATTTCCCTATTTGAGGATCTGCCTTGTGCAGAGATAGAGACCAAGCAATTACAATGCTTATACAAAAAAACCCAAGGATAGACATGTCAAGCACTTCAATCATCCTGCCCTTTGATGTGAAAAAATGGAGTACTTTTAAAGAATGAAGAATTATTAACATGAAATGAAACTTCAGTTTGGCAGATCTGAATAGTTATATGCTTCCATTTATTCAGATATCTTCAGTCAGCAACACTGATTTGTATAAACTGTACAACAGAAGACATTATGCTTGAAATCAGAGCTTTGCAATCCATTTCTCTTTTAAATCTTTTTAAAAATCTTCCAAAAGATGTTGCAACAACAGGATTTGCCTTAGGAAAAAAGAACAACCTACCAGATTTAAAGGAACCCACCAAATATAGCAATTAGTGGAAATACAATGTGTAAATAACTCTTAAGACATGACTTGCTTGAAATGTGTAACATAAGTTAATGCATTTTCTCCTTGTTAAAACATTTGATCAAATGTCAAAGATGCCAAGATTATTCATATACAGTGAACTGCTGGAAAGGTGGTTGATCCAAAACATGTAGCCAGGTATCATTTCAAAGGCTGTCTGTGAACAACATGGTTGGAGGAAAGTTTCTGAGAAAGCCCATTCCTTGAAGGAGCTAATGATACATTCTCTGGTTATGATGAAGCTTCAATGCATACACATCTGAACAACAATAAAGTAAAATTTAATCCTGCGTCTTGGAACTAATATGGGGTTTTATCACTTTAAGAAAGAGGAATTGTTGAAAAGTTGAATTATGAAAAGGCCATTAATATATTAAGAGATATTAAAAATTACAGCTGAGAGATTACTTTTATCATTTTTCTTAGACTGGAACACCAGCTAACAGAGACTTTTAAATAAAATAAAACTTTTTGCTTTGTGTTCACCAATATAAACTTGCTTGGCATTCCCCAGATGAGATTGGAGGATGTGACTCTTTCCCTGGAAATGTTTGGGTAATAGATCTTTGTATGTTCTACTGAAGCCTCAGGGTCTCTCCAGGTCTGCTCTTCTGACTTCTGCATCTCTCATATAACATTGACAGCTTCAGTGATCAGCATCCTACATCCAGCCTTTGGGGCTGCTGCTGAGGTTTGCCTGCAGTGACTACAGAAGCCATGGCAGCTTGCCTTCTCCAGAGATATTTGTTAGTAAGTCCTCTGTCTCAGCACTGCAGACTGTCAGGTTAAAGTAAAATTTTAACAGATGAACAGCACTGCTCATCCTGTACAGTGAGTGGTACCTTGATGACTTACTCTTTTAGACTGTTGTTTGAAAACAACTAAGGCTGCTTACTTTTACAAACAATGTCCATTTACTACTTCAAACAACCTACACCCTTACATGGCTTCCCGGAGTAACAATATTAGGGGTGGGAAGGGACCTCAAAAGATCATTAAGTCCAAACCCCCTGCCAGAGCAGGATCACCTAGAGTAGGTCTCACAGGAACTCGTAGAAACTCTCTTGTCTTGTAGTCTAGGCTTCATTCTGCCTGTCACAAAAACTTGAAAATAAAATAACCATGTTCAGATAATTTCCCATTTCAAGCCAATATGAATTAATGCAGTTTTTTCATTTATATTTTCTCCTGATGTAGTGACTCATATTTGACTTTTTCTCAGCATTTACATTCTCTCCCATGATATTTTTTTCTAATACTCTTAGCATGTAACTGTGCTACCTGCTTGAGATGGTTCAATTTTCAAACATACATTTCTGAAAAAATGCTAATACAGATATTAACTCTTTGTTGTTAAAATTTCTGTGTCATCTGTACCTGCGTGCTTGCTCAGGTTACTCAAGGCTTCTTTCTATTTTGACATCTCACCCATATTTTCGATCTGTTGCTTATAACTTTGTAATTCTGTCTTTTACCTGTTTTTTTCTATTGATTTTCTACACCACAACACTCTTGAGTCATAGTCTTGTATTCTGTAAGATGTTTGTCTGAACAAACTCTCTACACTCAGTGAAAAACCTCTTTCACCTACCAGCATTTTTCTTACCCTTGAGGACAGTTTAAAATATGGATCTTATGAATGAACATATGATCACAGGAAGCCAAATTTTTCAAACTGAGCATGTTATGAATATTTTAAATAAAACATACAATATTTTCCAGTGCTTGAGATATTATAGATGCATGAATTTGTAATTAAAGAAAAAATCTGTAGACAAAATATACACAAAAATATTAAATTAGTGAAGGAACTTAATAAAGCGTGAAAGTATCACTTCATAATTTTAATTTGCCATGAAGGGGATTTTCAGGCTCTCCTTTCTAAAGAAAAATAAATATTTTAAAAGTCACTATTCTTTATAAGAGTTACCATTTTTAAATTAAAGACCTGATCTTTTGAAGCAATATTTCACATCTTTATTTTCCTTCCAAGGTGGTTTAACTTTTATAGGCAATTATTATTCTTCCTAGTCTTCTTTCAGGGAATGGCACTGTGTATACTGGCACTTTTCTTGTCCTTCTTCCATATTTTTAGTTTCCTTGACTTCCTCCTTTAGTTCTGCTGTGTTCAATGAATTGTTTGCTGAGTTGATTCAGCAGGAGAGAGACTGACTTTGCAATCTGGGACAGGGGAGTGCTGATGTTGTAGGCACCAAGAGTTCCTGTGAACTACTGCTGTCAGAGGGCTTTCTAGTGCCATGATCAATGGCTCCTTTTCCCCTGTGGGGGGATTTTCTTGGAAATAACAGTTGTGTTTTGATTTTAAAATGGATATTAGTGTTTGCAGAATATGTCAGAAGAGAAAGCGACAGAAGTTCAGCCTCTGTCTCTTTGTTAAACATGCATGTCAGTTATGATAAGGATATATGTCTGCAAAGAACTGCTTGCAAAGCCTAAAGAGCATCAAAGATGTGTGAGATGTTACCCAATGAGGAAGATTTGAGCCACAGAAATTAAAGAAGGAAGTTTGTCTACTCTAGCGGAATGACGACAGACTTCTGTGCATCCAGTTGTGTTTGGATAATGTCACAGATTAATTAATATCACCATAGACAGCTGTGGGTAGCAAAAATAGTTGACTATACTATCCCGAGTATAAAAAGTCAAAAAAAAAGAAAAAAAGGGGGCTTTAAAAATGTGATGAAATTCCTATTCCACATGCTCAGGAGAACAATGCGGACAGAACTACCTATAGTCTGGTGCATGGTCCTTGAACCAGTGACTAAGTAACACGTTGAAATCTGTCCTTTTGTCCTGTTTTGCAAGTGGAAAAAATATTGCAGAAAAAAGCAGGGTCTTAAGATGGTACTTTTACCATATCTGACATAAATAATACACTGATGTGCATCATGAACTATCTACAAAGTCTGCTTTCTCTGTTGGTTTGTTTTTATTGTCTCATCCAGTGATTCATAAAGCACTAATCTTGATCTATGCCACCTTAGTATGGAAAGGAATGAGCTCATGAGCACTATGTGCAGTTCCAGCCCTCAGTCTTGATTATCTGAGCAGGTCTGGCAACTCAACACAGCTTTGTGTTTTCTAATTTTGGTAGAAGTCAACAGCCCCTTTATCCCTGCAGTTTCCTGATCCTCTAGCATTTTGTGATAAGCCTCAAGTCCTGCATAGTACATGAGCTCATTGACAGGATGAATGAAGAATGAGGAGGATTATTTATTCATTGTTGCCATTAAATGTAAATACTTTCAAGAACAACTTTGCAGAAAAGCAAAGTTACTTCACAGGGCAGTTCACTTTGCACAGATGTGGTTTAAAAAGCTTCACTTTATACTTGAACTGTACTGAGCAATCCCATTTCCTTCATTTTCCCTCTCCTCCCCACTCTAAGGATCTTATTTATTCTGAGGGTATTGGTTTTGCACCATGGTGACTAAACTGCTAAGACCATCAAGGATGGCTTCTTCCATCAGAAGAAGCAGCTGACAGACTTAGTTGGATTGTGTGGTGCTGGCACAGGTACCAGTAACTGCAATCCTGCTCTGATGGACCCATACCACAGGCATGGCCTCCATGAGGAGCTCAACCATTGTGGCTCTGCTCGGCAAGTATGACAAGCATCCTTCCTGAATTAGGTTACAAACAGGTTTCAGCTCAATCTAGTCACCTACTGAAGAGTAGATAATTCACTCTGAAGTCAGAATCTGGAAATAAATAATTTCAAATCTATTTCATGTTGGTCTTCAAAGTCTGGCAGCAAAAGTATACCATATCTGAAGGAGGGATGATTTATATCAGAAGCTGGAAAATCATGCACACATTACCTAGAAGATGAGGTCAGTGTTTTTAAGACAGTGATCCTGCAATTCTCTGTAAACCCCTGTCATTATAGTTAGGAAAGTGACTGCTATATGCTACACATGAACTTGCTTGGTTTCAATTTTCTTCACCGTTCTTGAGGACTATGTTTATGTCTTGATGGGAGATAGACTGAGTGGTCTAATAGGCTGTTTTCCATTTATGAATTCCAACTCTATGAATAATTTTTTTTTTTAAATGAAAAAATAAGACCATCAAAATGTGTCTATACAGAAAATCAGAATTAAATTTTATATTATAAGAATCACATATGCAACATTTGTCAAAATAGATTTAGAAAAATTTCTTACTAGTGTATTCCAGAAGGACAGCTTATCAGTTGGTTGTAATTTAAAACAGATCCAAATACTAACTGAGATATAGTGCTCTACTTTCTTTCATCAGCAGATGGGAGGGGAGATAAAGGTAGAAGGTGCTCTGGAGATTGTTTCCTGGCTCAGATACAGATTTTTTCTGTTGCTAATTTACTGAACCTCTCCAGCCCCATTTCCTACATACTTTTAAAAAGTGGGCTAAAGGAGTGAGTAATAAAAGCAGTTATTTGATCTCTAGCCATCCAGATTGACAGCCTCTGCAAAACCCCATAATTATCAATGCTCATCTGAACCATGCTTTTCTACCAGAGTTATGACATTCTTTACCAATTGCTTTGTATTTCCAAATCTATTTGAAAACCCCGTGGTTAGCTATGCTTGAAGAAATGTAAGGACTAGCTCTTGCCTAAAAAAGGCTTTGCAAGATGTTTCCCATAGGAAATTACTAACAGATGAAAGTTTGAACAGTTTTCCAGGCTTAGTAAATGAGGGCTGAAATCAACTTCAGGTCAGGTGAAGGAGATGACAGTACCCAGGAGACTGAAATAAATCAAAATGAACATCGTTTTCAGTGTAGATAATGCTTGAGTTGCTAAGGCCCTTTTAGTTACTTTTCCTCTCTTTGTAAATGTGCTCCCCCTTTCTATTTTCCTTGTTTCTTTCCTGTAGGTTGATTTTCTAACATACACCAAATGTCACAGTGTTTTGAAAGACCAGAAATGACCTTCATTCATGAAGGTACTTAAGTACACATCTTTAATGGGATTGCACACCTGCTTCAGGCTATACACGTGCTTAAGGACTGAAGTGAATCAAGGACCTCAGTAGGCAGAGAAACCCCAACCTCTCAGACCCTAATTTTCTTTATTTTGGAAGCTGGGCAATTGAGAGTTGATGAAGCAGCATTTAAAGAGAAAAACCCCATATAAGATTTATAAGGTATTTTATAAGATACATTAGAAAGCATTATGGAATGCAATCGGTCAGTGCCTGGACTACTTACTCAAGATACTAAATGCTTTTTTTTCTACTTTCAGCAAGTAAGAGGAGAGATCAGGTATTAGTATGGCACATTTTTCTAACTGATGACATAATTTTCTAGCACCTTTTCATGATTTATGTTCCAGTGTTTATCCAATTTCCTTTAGAACATCATCCAAAGCAGAAACATTGTGTATTTGTTATTTAACCTCTGTGATACCTTCAGAAATTGGCAGAACAAACTGGCCTCATATTGTTGCTTTAGATGACAGTTTGGCAAAAGAACTGCTACATTGAATTTATTTACTGTTGTTACCATAAAAAGATGAAGCTGTTAGTGCATTTTTAGCCTTTAGAAGAAATTTGGTTTTCCCTACTGGCAAGCGAGGTTGTGTGAAAAAGACTTCTGTTCACAGTAAAATAAATAGGAGTTTTGGTATCAATATACAGTTGGAGGAACACTAGTTCGTCATTATTCATGCTGGTATCACACTGAATTGCATGAGTGTGGAAACTGTGGGCCAATAAAGCTCATAATTTATTTAGCATGCTATGGGCATTTTTACTGGAGAATGAGAATTCTGTTCCCTGGCTGAGGAGTCTCTATCTCACAACCAGCTTGGAGATAGTAATCTCTCTGGAGTCTGTCCCTCACAACTTCAGTTTCCAATCAAAAAAATGGCTGACAAAAAGCTCCCTGTGTGCACTAAAGAGCTGGGATTTCCACACAATCAGCCAAATTCTCATGCTTGTTTCCCAATCTATTTTTTTCTTTCCTTGTCAATGTAACGTGTTTGATGGCAACATTGCATAGCAAATAGCACTCCAGACATAACCTGCAAATTTTAGGATTATAACAATACAAATAACTTGATCTATCCACTCAACCTGACCAGTTCCAAGTCTTGTCTTTGTTTTAAAGATGATTCAGGCTATGGCTTGGGAGTTCATCCTAGCTAGATTCTATGCAGTCGTTAAAATGTGAGCATATCATGACTCTTCTATTTGTTCTCTGGCCTGTCCAGGGGTACAAGCTCAGCTCATCCTGGCTTAAAAAGACTATAGTGTAGTGTCAATGCAGATGAAAGTCATAGAATTTTATTAGAGTCCTAATGTTTTCTCACAGCTCCCATGTGTATCCAGCAGGAGAGAAAATTTTCTTTGTCATATTAGCACAAAGCAATTTCTAATGCAGACAACATTATTGCGTCAATAAAAATGATGAGATGTGTCAGTAAAAGGTCTTGGAGCTGTAAATGTATTTTGTGCTATTTTGGACATTGTAGTTCAACTATTATATCACTGTGGTGCAGCTGTTCAAACTAGATTACCTTAATGCAAGCTATCCTGGCAGAAAAGACAGAACCTCACAGATATACTTTGTCTTTTAAACATGTTCCCAGCATCAGATTGGCAACAGCAGTTAAATATAATTTACTCTGGAGCATCAATAAAACCCCAATATAAAAAAGGCAATGCATTACATTGTGTACCACTGGCTAGGAGGCTCATTAGGACAAGACATACGGGAAAGGAATAGTAAGATCATACACACTGGATGGAGGTGTTGTTCTCACTAAGTGAATCACTTGAGCAAACAGAAATTACTGGATGAGGTGACATTGTTGCCCTTGACTGCGGAAGAATTTTCAGGAATATATCTCAGGGATTTTTCCTCTCTCAATGAGCTGGTAATTTCAGCTTGAAAATTTTTCTAATCTGAGTCCCCAAAGGATATTGAATGACTAAAGGGATTTATGCAAGTTAAGCCTGGCGCAACAGTAGCCAGCACTAGGGAGGTGAGGGAGTGGGAGAAGGAAATGAGACTTGTCCTTTCAAAGCTCTTGCTTTCTCATGAGAAAATTTAAGGCAGTGCATGGAATCTCCTGCTCAATCTTTTCAGCCATCCACAAAATGCTAAAAAAAAAAACAAAAAAAAAAACCAAAAAAAGGAATTAAGCTGTCGTCTCTGAAAGACATGAACTTTGCCAGAGAAAGCTGTAGCACACTTCAAGAAACAGGCAAATTTCTCTTTGATTCTGACAAAGTCACTGTGCTTCACTAGGCTAGGGATGCAATGAGAAAGGTTCATTCTCTGTGTGCCCAGGCTTGTCCAAACTCTAGAGGCTCCAGAGTGTGACAGCAGAAGAAAGCGGCAGCATATGATAATGTACATTTTTCTGATAGCCTGTCCTCTGTCATGTACTACATAAAGTAGAAGCAGAAAGGCTCTGTGCCTGGTTTATTTGTGGCATCTATGCCAGAAGATTTGCTGGTAAAGCTCGTGCAGCCAGAGGATGCAGTTTTGCTATGTTCCTGGCCTTATAGCTAGGGCAGCAATATCTTGTAACATATTTAACTACAGGGAGCATTTTTTAATTTCCTCTATCAATATTTGTCTCTTTTCTTGTGCCAGAATGAAAGTATCTCTATCTTGTTACCATCTTTCTTTGGAGAAACAGAATCCTTTCCCTAGGAGAGGTTACAAACACCACTATAAAATTAAGCCCAGTGTTCTGCACATTTTTTGTAAAGGATAGGCTACTGAAGAATTCATATTACTATGGTAGAACAAAAAAACCCCAACATATTGCGTGAACTTTCAATAAACTATTGCATCTCTTATAGTGAATCTATGATGATGATAAAGTTATTTGTCTTACAACAACCTTCAAGCCATGTTTTTCCTATAGCACTCTGTTATCAGAAACCAAGGACACAGTTTGGATTGATGAAGTTTGACATTGGTCTGATGAGGTCCTGGGAATCTAATATGACAAACAGACATGAACAACACAGACCTTCCAGCTAACAAGTTTTGAAAAGAACTAACTAGAGAAAAGAGATATCTTGGAAAGAATTCATTTAAAAAAATCTAAAGACTGAAAATTTCACATTCAAAAATGCTGATGAGATAATATGAATCCTCTTAGTTGCAACTGTATCTTAGGTAACTTAAATATATATCTTTGATTATATCTTATATATAAATAAATTTATATTTTTATAAGGATTAATACCACATTACAACAAGCTAACAGCTTATTAGTTAGATATGTATATAAGTCCTGAATCTTTCTATTGAATTGAACAGGTATCTATCACAGACAGTAATACCAAATTTTCGAATTGCTATTTTTTTAAATAGTGACATCAGCATGATATTAACTGTTTTGCATGATAAATAAATATTTTCCAATAAACAGAACCACTATTGCATTCTTAAAAAGTATTCACTGAAGATCTCCCTTGCTGGAAAGGGACTTAATTTACAATTTTGCACATATGCACCAATACCTTACCCTTATCTAAATTATTGCTGGTAAACTGAAGTGGTAGTGAATTTCTATCCCCTTAATCTCCAGCAAGAAAATATCATTGTGTTACGTGGATCCTAGATCCTCAGCTTTCAATGAAACATAAAATGTTTTTATTGTTTATGGTGACATAGATAAGAGTTGAGTATAGATGAAGACAACATTTTCATCCAGAAAGAAAACATATATCTCCAGAAGTGGTTAACTCTGCAGATATACTGGTGGCAGTTTAGATGTCTCTTTTTTTAACTGACTACAGAATTAAAGTATAATTCGTTATTTTCTGTCTGCTACAATCTCTGTCCTTTCCAAATCAAGTTTTGTATACTCCGATATGTCTCCTAATATCTTCTCTATTGGTGTTATGCTTTGCTAAGGAAAATTGGTAATACTTTGAAAACAGGAGAAAGCAAAAAGAAATATGGGGAAACAAAATACAGCAAAGAGCAGAGTGCTGTTTCTACCATCCCCTCTTATTTGAAACCATAGGCACCGTATGTGTGTGTACAGATAAGCACATCTACAGAAATACACATATATATAAATAGATATAAATATTAATGGATAGTTGTAAGCAAGGCTCTAATGCTAGAATTAAAAGAAACCCAAAGAAACGGCCACAAAGGATTCATTTCAGTGCAGCATAGTGTGCCTAGTACAAGGTCTAGGCCACAATTCATTTTAGTCAAAAGTATAAGGAAGTGTGGAGTTCAATATGCTTTTTGAAGAGCTCTTCGACTTCCTTTTTACTGGTCCCTCCACATACTGATAGGAGAGGGCCCTGACTATATTATTTTTTTTAAAAATGAAATTGAAGCTCTTTGTGGTTTAACAGAACCATTCAGCTTCTGAAAAGCCTAGGACCATGAGCAAAACATGGTTCACTTATTGTACAAGTTGTAATTTATTTTCCTGTTTGGGACCTATCTAATATTTTGCAGGATTACAATTGTGTTGTTAGAACAGACAGATCAACATAATGGTCTGACTAGAAAAAGTTAGAGGAAAATAATATTTATTTCATCTGTTAATCAGTGGTTCATTTCATGGGATGAGATACAAGAGTAAGCAACAGTGGAGGAAAATGAAACCAAAGACTTTGATGAAAGGAAAGAAAGAGAGACTAGGTGAATTTTATTATTGGTAGTACTAGCAACAAAACTTATCTATAAGATATACAATATTTCCCACAAGATTATAGAATTCAGGTTTATTCCCTTTTATGCCACATTTCCACAACTAATCAGTTCTATGAAATTTTCTTTTTTTATACTGAAACCATTAATTTCCATTATAGACACCAAAAATACCAATGGCACACACCACTCAATATTGAAAAACTGATGAAGCTTCAGAAAATATAATATTTGAGAGTGTGCACCACCATGATTCCACTTCTCTTTTCTTCAACTAGTAACCACTGCAAAAAGCAGAAAGGTTGCAGCTGACATTAAACCATAGCTCATATACTGGATATTTTTTGAGGGCTCATACAGAAGAAATTTCAAGATGTAAAAATCATGATGTAAAAATGTTTTTATACCAAGTAATGACTTGTTTATACAAAGTTGAAGAAAGACAGTAGTTAGATTTTCTTGGGTATTCCGTTTGGAGTGGCAGAAAATAGTGGTTCTAAGGCAGGGATTTTTGCCTCCCACTTTTCTTTAAATGATTCTATCACAGAACCATCTGATAGTGATGGTTATGCCTATAAAGATAAAATTGAAGTGGTGATCAGAATGTATAGTATTGACAGGCAGAGAGGCCTAACAGAAATATTCTGCTGTAGAAGTGAAATTGTAGTATTTCCACTTGGTAAGCAATCATCTTATTCAATACATTTTAAATAAGTCTGAAATGAGTTGTCTTCTCTCCTCTCAATAGCACCTGGTGTAAAGTTCCAAAACTTCCCTGAGTGTAACACCTACAGCAAAAACGCTTATTCAGAAGAAAATGTATGTAATCTTTAAAGGAAGCATCTTAAAAATATTTTTACTTCATAACATGCTTTATGCAAAAATAAAAATAATAAAACCCAACCCCTCAAAAAGGCAAAAAAATCCTGTCCACTGTGCAATGGAAGGCATGGTTAACAAAGTGGTTAAAATAAGTTTTTCTTATAAAAATCATGTACTGTAGGTCAAAACACTTCCAGAAATTCTTTTTAGAATCCAGAATGTCATGGTCTAAGCCTGGGAATGTTGTGTATGTGTTGATAAGATGATATGGTAAACAAACAAACAAAAAAATCTAAAGCAATGATAGATAATTCTACCTATCTATTTATTTATTTATTTAGTGCATGCATATATGGAGGGGGAGATAATGCCACTTTGGAAGATTACGTGATTGAATGTAATATTCTGGACGGATACAACACTTTGGCCACCCTGTGGTTTTTTTTCTTTTGAATCATTCATATAATCTCATGAACAGGGAAGCATACAATTGAACAGAAAATATTTACGTATGAGAAATTTTGTGCTTATAGACATATAGTTGTCTGCTTGACTTCATTATTACATTAGATCTTCCTTGGCACACTTTCAGTCCACCCTCTGACAGCTTCATTTTCATGATTCTCTGTTTATGCATCTCTCAGTATGAACCTGCATTTAATCACTGATTTGACTCCATATTTGACTGTCTAGAACTCACAAGCTAAGCAAAGCTCAGAATAAGGGACTCCTGCATAGTTGTTGGAGTGAAGAAACTGCTAGTAACCAAAATGTATTACCAATGGTGTTAGTATGACTGCCTCTTAAACTCCTCTAATGTTTCTCTTAAGACATTCTTGTCATCAATTATAGTTTTACCAAGACTAGAGACATAGTCATGAACATCTCCCTTGCTAGACATGCCCTTTTTAGTGTTGCAAAAAAACCCCATTATTATATAAATAGTTATTGTATAAACAGAACTTGAATAGAATGTAATCAAATACGCAAACAAATTAAATGAACCCCAGGAAAAAAACAAAAACACAAGGCTTCTTAGTCTATGCCTATAAATTTTATCAATTTTAGAATCTCATTAAAAAAGTCCCAGCTTGTTCACACATGTTTAGTTGAGTCTTATCCATTAGTCAAGCTCATCAAAGATGAATTTTGGGATTAAGAAAGCCTCATTGTTTATCTGTAGAGATGGACTTTTCTTGCACATTCCAAGTCTGACAATGGGCATACCCGGCACCTGTTTCAATCTCTAGTTTTTCTGACGGTTTGAAGGACTTTGAGAAAGAAGTTGTAGAATTACAGAATGCCTGTTGGAGGGGAATTCAATGATCATATGGTCCAACTTTCACAGAATGCCTGTTGTTTCACAGAATGCCAATTTTACAGAATGCCTGTTGGAGGGGAATTCAGTGATCATCTGGACAGCATATACTAACCAATCAACAAAAAACTTACACATGAGCAAGAGCCAGAAAGAATGTATAAACTGAGCTATCTTGGCAATAAAGTGGCATTTGCTTGATCATTTTGGTCATGTACAGTGTCCATGACTTCCGTGCTGAAATAAACAAACCCAGTTCTCTCATACTTTCCATAAACAGCAGGCTTCCCAGTCCTTTGATCATATTTGTGGCCCTTCTCTGGGCCCTTTCCATCCTGCCATATATTTTTCTATAGTATAGACCAGAACTGAACACAATATTCCAGGTATGGCATGACAAGAGCCGAGTAGAGTGGAATAATGACTTCTCATGAGTTCTTTATTTCTGCTGGTGATGTTCATGTTGATGCAACCCAGCATCCTGCTGACTTTCTTTGCTGATGCAGCTTGCTCTTCACTCATATTGAGCTGGTTGTCCACCAGAACTCCCTGGTTACTTTCCACAGAGCTACTCTCCAGCCTATGCTGGGATGTTTTCCCAGGTGCAAGACCTGACAGTTGCCCAGACTGAACTTCAAAAACTTCTTGTTAGTCCACTCTTCCAAACTTTCCAGGTAATTATGGAGAGTGGATCTCTCTTCTGTAGTGTCTACTACCCTGCTCAACTTGGTGTCATCTGCAGACTTCATCAGGGTGCACTTGATCCCAACATCCAGATCATTTATGAAGATATTAAGCAGCATTGGTCCCAATATCAGTCCCTGGGGGACCCTGCTTGTGACCAGCTGCTAATTTGAAAAAGAACTATTTTCCACCACCTCCTGAATGTTGCCTGTAAACCACCTCCCCATGCACTGCACAGACCATTTGTCTAGACTGCAGCACACTCAGTTCTCTAGTGGGAGGTAATGGGACACTGTATCAAAAGCCTTGGAGAATTCCACGTATACAACGTCCCCAGTCACCCTGCATTTCCAAGTGGGTTACTTTGTCAGAAAAGCAATCAGGTTTGCCAAGCATGACTTGTCCCTGATGAATCCATGCTGGCTTTTCCCAGTCACATGCTTCATTTGACTTGTGACAGTCTCTGGGAATATTTGTTCCATAACTTTCCCAAGGATTGAAGAAAGGTGGGCCTATAATTTGAACCCTTTGGTCCTCCTTTGAACCCTTCTTGTCATAACGGTGACCTTATCCTCTTTCCAATCATCTGGGACTTCCACAACTTCTCAAAAATTGTGGAGAGCAGCCATAATGGATGGCATTGGGATCTGGTCCTATTGATTTGTACAGGTCAGACTCCTGTAATAATTCACACACCCATTTGTGATGCCGTGTAATAATTCACACACATGGGTTTGTGATCCCATGGCCTGAGGCCAAACAAGGCTGGTAAAGAGAAGAAGCAAAGAAAGTGCTGAGAAACTCTGCCCTTTCAGCATTACTGGTGACTAGCTCTCCTCTCCTGTTTAATAGTGGGCCAATATTCTCCTTCTGATCTCCAAAACAAAATGAAAAGCAACATTGGTTAGAGTATTAGGCATTAAAATGTCATACCTAAATGTGGAGAAAACACTGGCTGAAAAAGCTGGAGTAGGAACCCTTATAATTCGGTGAAGGCTGAGTCCATCATGCAGTTAAAGGCAGATTCTTATTGCATGTCTATAAGGAGACAAATTCTACTACTTAATCTTAATTAATCTTAGTCTTGCTTAATCTTAATTCTATCACTACCTAACTCTAACACTTTGCCTCTGCTTGAATTTTTTTGTCTTACTGCTAAATGAACAGTCTGGGAAAAACTAAATTGACATCTTTGCACATGACTGCAATTCTTCATTGTCTTCAGAGACAGGAAATTTTTGTTTAGGGATGAAGATTTGAGTTACCTGCTGCTAACTGAACTTTTAGGAGTCTGTGCAAATTGTCACCAATGTCAGGCGAGCTCAGAGTAGCAGAAAACTGCTGAACTTTCTGACAAGTACTACAGTGAAACGACTGCTTATCAACGCGTTTATAACAATGAAATGAGCCACAACAGACAAAATTTTCAGGAAGGAAAGCTACCTTTTATCTATGAATAACTAAAATGACACTGTTTGAAAACACATCCTGTGTTTTTAGTGTGGAAATTTTATTGATATCATATTTCTTTCTACTGACACCTTGATTTCCTTTAAACACCACTAGTTCTTATTTTTAATTCCATGGTATTTCAGATAAACAAAGAATTCAGTTCAAGGCATTTTTCTGAAATTTGACAACTCTTCCAGGTTTCACTTCTTGACAATTTTTAAAGTAGTAACCCAATAGTAAGAGGCATTGCAAAACAAGGCAATTCTGACGAGTACACATGGTGTTTGAACCTTCTGCAAAAGACATTTTGAAATGGCATATTGCTGATGCAGTTGATTTTGAAGCATTTTATGAATGTATCTGCAAGGGCAAATTAACTCCATCTGACTGGAATGATCATATATATTAGTCAGGATAAATGAAGTTTCTTTTTATTCTAGTCCTTTACTTGTTCCATGCTCAACACTTTAGAAAAATATGTGTATGTAGTATATATTGAAATAGAAATTTTTTTTTTTCTTAATTCAATATTGAAATGCATAAGTTTTTATTGACTTTTTTTCCTCCCCCTTTCTTTTAAAAAGGCATTTTATCTGTCAGAAAAGGCCTGGGCCACCTTGTCTAGATTGTGGTTTTGACAAGAAAGGTTGGACCATGTGATCTATGAGATCCCTTCCAACCTGGTATTTATGTTTATAAATATGTATAGGGTGAGTGCCAGGAGGCTGGAGCCAGGTTCTTCTCAGTTATGTCCAGTGGTAGGACAAGGGGCAATGGGTACAACCTTGAGCATAGGAGGTTGCACATAAATATAAGGAAAACCTTTTTCATCGTGAGGGTGACAGCACTGGCACAGGCTGCCCAGGGAGGGTGTGGAGTCTCCTTCCCTGGAGACATCCAGAGCCCACCTGGATGGGTTCCTGTGTGACCTGATGTAGGTAACCCCGCTCTGGCAGGAAGTTTTGGACTAGATGGTCTTTCAAGGTCCCTTCCAACCCCTAACTCCCTGTGATTTCTGTGATTCTATGATTCCATGGTGACTTTGAGCTTGTTTGTTTTTTTTATTAAAGATAGGATTCTGCACCTAACATCATATGAATAAGTAGACTGGAGGCATTCAGCTAACATGCTCCTTGTCTTGGAATCTGGTCCATTGTGATGACAAGCCATTTTTCAGCCATTCCACCTTATGAATTGTACGTCTACTGCTTTGATAAGGTATGTGTTGCCAAAGTATGATCAGGATTTTACCTACCCTCAAAGTGCAGACAGTGTCTTATTTAGACATCAGTTTCAGTTAAGATGGGCTTTAGTCTTTTTTTGGAACCACAGAAGTTGTATAAAAGCAGGTAAAAAATAAACCCATTTTTAGATAAAACCCAACAAACCAAATCCCTTCCATCATTTTGATGATTTTCAAGAGCTGAAGCTCTATTATGAAAATATTTAGCTTAGTACTCCTTTCTCAGGCATTATGTCAAGAGATTCTCAGTATTTCTTACTCTGCTCTGAGACAGATTTATGGGTCTTCCTTGTTTTCAAGCTTCTGAATTCATGACTGCCTGATCCTCAAGGCTATCTGATGGACTGGAAGGCAAGTGCTGCATTTCCTTTGAATGGTGGTTTACCCTTTTATGAGAGACCCAGATATCTACAGTCCTTTAAACACCACTGAATGTGCTAACCTCACACATATAAAAAGTTACAGCAGAAGACCAATATTTTATACATGTCATGGTTGATGTTACACCCTTTTGAGAGAAACAAGATCTGTACTATGCAAGGACAAAGCCAATATTGGCATGTTTTTTTGAACATTAATTGGCTTCTATGAAGGTTTTAATCTGTCTGGTTTTTTTACATACCCAGAACTAAACTTAATTTTCCTCCATTGTGTTTACTGAAACAAATAGTGAAAGAATTGTAGAGCTTTGGAAGAAAAAAATAGCAGAACTTTTTTTTTTTTCTTTTTTCCTTTTTTAAAAAAATCACCACTCTTGCCTTGTCATTGCTTGAACATCTAGAGTTCAAAAACTCATCAACTGTACCTGAAAAGCAAATCTAGTACATTCTATAAGTGATCCTGTGTGAGTGATCAGCATGTACTCAATAGCCATTTTGTGGGTGGCTTTTTCAATGTTTTCTTGCAGAATTTTAGTCAAAAGGAACAGATGTGAAGCAACAAGAAAGCTCTCTGCGGCAAAAATCTGTTGGTATCAGCACCCTGTTATCTGCAAAAGGACATTCTGCAAGATCCATTCCCTGCCTCTGTTATTCATATTTAGACATTAAAGCTTTCAGAACATTGACATTTATATCCTCTGTGAACATCAAATGAAAGCGTTTAATACAATTTTGCATCGGTTGTAGCTGATGTGCCAAACTAAGTGTAAACTGATTCACAACTCTTATATTATCAATGCTTCTAATGAAGTGTCATAATTTCAATTTAGAAGAGACGTAGCATGACACCAACATAGTCAGTAACAATCTCTATTGAATAAGAAATCTGATTTCATATGTTTACAAAAGCCAATAATGGAACACCAACATCAAGAAAAAAATCCAATGTCACCTTTAAGTCAGCAGGTGCAAGATATCAATTTTAAAATGTTTCTTCCATTATTCCTGCCAGGCATCTTAGGTGGTTACATTACTACATTAACCAGCCTCAGTAAGTTGTCCCACATTTCAGTAGATTGAAATTACTCCATTACATTTCCTGTTGTGAATTCTTATAACTATGAATCCAAAATGTTAATTCCAAAACTTCACAATTTTTAATTATGCGCAGCATGTTTTATCTAAGAGAATGGGAAATAAAGAGATTTATTAACATACCTGTGATAAATGACTATAAAAGGAGCAACAGGACTCTAAATGGAACTAGCGTATATTTCTTTAAAACTACTACTGAATATTCACAGAAAAAAAATCTGTGCATACCCACCTCTCAAAAGAATGATAATAAAATTCTCCCTTTGCTGCTACTGTAGCAAGTAATTTTTGGGTATTGGAGTATCTTGAAAAAACAAGAGTTTATCTTTTTTATATAATTACAATTTTTTAGCTCTTAAAATGAAGCAGCAGGGCTGATAGCTACCTTACCTTTTTTTTTATTTAAGTAAACACAAAACCAAGATAGCTCTCAGATCTGAATAAGATTTCTTTTTTGCAGCTTTTATTCAGCTGAGGAAATAGGTTGTGACAGACTTCAGATAGCTGCTCCTGACACCAGCCAAAAAAAATATGAAATAGAAGGGGGCAAACTATGATCCCCATAGTGAAAGATGTTATATGAGGAGAAACTAAACATTGGAAATCATCTTTCTGGAAAGAAATTACCTGAGTAGGAATATGATACAAGTCTGCAAAATCAAGGTCGATTCAGGGATTGCCTGTCGTATCGTAACTTAGTATTACATCTGAGAACTTGGGAGTACACAATGACCCTCTTATGAGGTTTAAGAGGTGTATTTAATGGCAAATGGGCATGCATTTTCATACACCTTGCACTGTGGAACTCAGTGCCACAGAATTATTTTGGAGGGAAAACATAAAGAGTCCAATGGAGAAGGCTGGTAAAATTAAATTTAAAGTTATCAACATTTTCAAACACAATAATTCAGCAAGATTGTCTATTCACAGGTCCTGATGTTGATGATAGAAGCTAGAAATATGTTTCATTGGAGAAGGACTGAATATTAAACTTCTCTCCAGACATCTGCTTCTCATCATTGCTGAAGGAAAGGCTCTGATTAGGCCCTTGGTCTTATCCGGCAGGAAGGGTAAAACATGGTCATATGCAGTGCCATGTAACAAGAACTTGAAAACTGCATACTATTTTCCTGGCATACGAGTGTGCTTTAAGATGTGTAATAATTTTTTCTTAATAGGAACCTAGACATTTTTGGCTTCCCTTGTGACAGAAGGGAGTAAAACAAGTTTAACAGAGAAGATTTTGCTCTTTATTAGGCAATTTGTATTCTTAATGCTTATCTTATCATAGAAATGAGACAGCAGCTGCACCAGAGAAATTTTTTCTTCTTAAGCCCCCCAAGTCAATTATTAGTTCCTCCAGAAGCCATTCATATAAGCAATTTCTGTTCCAAGAACACAAAAAAACAATGCAAATTTATTCTTACACCTCTTTTCATGTTGTAATCATTTGAGGAAGGGCAGTAATGATACATGAGTTTTAAATGGCTTTTCATATCAGTTCTGTGTTTTTCTGTGCCTGATGATAGAATTTAATTATACTACAATAAAGCTTTAGCACTGGTACAACTTGTTCCTGCTGTAATTTGCTTATTCCAGTTTTTCTTCTCCTTTTAAGAGTGTCAAAGAGGCAATTTTTGAGTCTAGACAGCATAAGCCAACTACATGGGGAAGAAAAAGCTTTCAGGCAGCAACAAGAGTATATGCAACTGATTATTCTCATTGAGAGATGGACTATAGGGTGAAAGTACATCATTTTTGCCTGATGCAAGACAACTTGATGATAAAAATAATGGGGAAAAAACACTTGACATTTTTCAAGCAATCTTCAACATTTATAAAATGTGCCTGACCACACTGCAGCATTATGAATAGTTTCTTATATTCATGGAACAATAAGAAATTTGTACAAAAATGTCTCAGCATGGCATGCAGAAAGCTTCTGATGTTTTGAACTTTTTTATACACTAGCAAGCTTTAGGACTATTAGGACTTCATCAGAGTCATGATTCCAAGTCAAACAAGAGGACAAACAAAGTAACATCATGCAAGGTTTTGTAAGCACTGGTAATATTTGTTCAAGAGGGGCTTCACCATTGCAGGTGTGATCAGTAGGCAGGATGTGATCACTTGGGACTGCACTGGCAGTTTCATCAGAATATACCTTTCCACTTCCCTGATACTTTTTATGTGTTTATTCGGATAAGTATTTATATTTTAGTTGAAATAATACTGAAAATGAATATTCGACTTCTATAGAAGTTACTTGTACTGCTATTTCAATATCAGGAGGTTGTTCAGTGGCCTCAGAATTCCCCAGTCATTTGCATGCTTGATGAAAAAAACTGACTAGCACCTAATTTTGGAGATGCAACCAAAACCACTGTCTTTCAAAAACATTGGTTTGTGAGATTCAGAGGGCTAATTTGCTTCTAATGTCTTACATATTGCAAATCACCTTATTAGAGTGCACAATTGGGAAAAAAACTGAATTAAGTGACTCTTCTCAAGTTATGTATCCCATCTTTAAGATATAGCCACAAGCCTTTTTGCAAGCTATCAGCAAACCAGTGATGGAATTAGAGACCTAAGTGAGCTCAATTCAGTAAAAACTTCCAAAAAGAAATGTCTTAAAGCACTAAGTAAAATTCTTAATTACACAAAGGCCAATAAGAAAAAAAGTCTCCATATTTTGCATTCCTTAATGTTATTAAAAAGGATATGCTACTCAAAACAGAGAACTGAGGTTTTACAAACCAAATACATACTTTTTCATGTTTCTAATAGGTAATTATGTATTTCTTCACAAGCACATTTTCCCTTGCCCATTTATATCAATTAAAGCTAAACTCAAGAAGCAGAAACACTCATGAACAAAAGTATTTTCAAAAGCCTACAGGTCCAAAGTGAGAAGCTGGTGAGAATGCAAAACAAAATGTAAAAACAGTTACTAACTCATCCCTCACATTTTAAGTATATTTAAAATAAGACTGCTTGTGAGCACCATATTTTTTGCCTCTGTTAAAATATAAGTAAATCTTGCAATGAACATAGTAAGCTATGTGAGCACTTCTGGCATGACTGCGTGTATCTTAAATTATTACTCATGTCTCACACTCAGATATTTTTTTTTGACAATAACTACAAATTTATTTAGAGCTCATTGCTTGATATTCAAGCACAAAGATAGATCCAGATAAGGCTTAATTTGACACATATATAATGAATACATTTTTTAAAAAATATTTTGTCTTCTGCTGCATGCACAGATTTTGTTATGTCAAAGATACTGACAAAGCCTTACCTCTTCTTTCCTGGAGAACAGGCTGGGGGAGTATTCTGGAGCCTTTCTACCAAGTCCATCTTCTGCATATCCACTGAAAATTTCTTGTTGCAATGTTTTGGCTAGAGAAAATCTGAAAACAAGCTAGGTAAATTAGAAACAAGGCCAGAGAAAACATGCATTAGAGAAAAGCCAAGTCACGACAAAGAACTGGACAGTTTCCTCTAGCCCATTTTTGTATAGTGTTCATCATTTAAAACAAAAACAATAGCAACAAGATAATTTTCTACTGAAATGGATTATACATGGAGATGCAAGCAAGAAAAGCAACATGTCACCCTGCAATACGCAGAAGATAATTTAAAACAAGTATTGTTATTAAAGAAAGTGCAGCAGCCAGCAGTGACAGCCTCTAGGAAGAAAAAAAAAAAAAAAGCCCAAAGAACCCAAGATTGTAATAATGTCATTGTGAGAATTCATATCATATGAGCTCAATGGAGAACTAAAGCCTTTTT
This sequence comes from Phaethornis superciliosus, assembly GCA_023637945.1. Taxonomy (NCBI): domain Eukaryota; kingdom Metazoa; phylum Chordata; class Aves; order Apodiformes; family Trochilidae; genus Phaethornis; species Phaethornis superciliosus. The sequence goes on from JAJQWJ010000002.1 coordinate 69,471,174, forward strand.
TTTTCCCATCTTCTCAGGTTCCTCTTGTCAGTCATGTCAATGACTGGGGGTCCTGTTTGAAGGCAAACTGACTGTGATCCATCAGTGTGTCCTGGCAGCCAGGAGAGCCAAATGTGTCCTGGGGTGCAGCAGGCACAGCACTGCCAGCCCATCAAGGGAGGTGATTGTCCCACTCTGCTCTGCACTGGTACGGCCTCAGCTTGAGTACTGTGTGCGACTTTGGGAACTGCAGCATAGAAAAGACATCAAGGTACTGGAGAGTATCCAAAGGAGAGCAACAAGGGTGGTGAAGGGACTGGAAGAGATGACTTGTGTGGAGTGGCTGAGGTCACTTGGATTGTTCAGTTTGGAGAAGAGGAGGCTGAGGGGTGACCTCATTGCAGTACTCAGCTTCCTCACGAGGGGAAGAGATGGGACTGGCACTGATTTCACTCCTGTGACTAAAGACAGGACTCAGGGAAATGGTAGGAAGATGAATCAGGGGAGGCTTAGGTTAGATATCAGGAAAGTGATGGCAGTGAGCAGTGGAACAGGGTCCCCGGGGAAGCGGTCACAGCACCAAGCCTGCTTGAGTTCAAGAAGCATTTGGATGATGCTCTCAGGCATGTGCAGTGATTCTGGGTGTGCCTTACACAGGGACAGGAGTTGGACTTGATCATCCTGATGGGTCCCTTCCAACTCAGCACATTGTATGATGCTGTGAAATGACACCAGCATGCATGATGCATGATGAAACTGGATCAGAGCTGCTCATTACCAAGTGACTAAAATCACCCAAAATAAAAGTTTCATTTAACAGGAATTGATTGTATTTCTTTGCTGTACATTCATAAAGGAGACCTCAACAACAACAAATATAGCAGAAGAGAAGGAAAACTGTTGAAAGGATGCATTGTTTAACTTATAAATAATTTAAAATGTAGTTTGACTAACAGCACTAGAAAGTTCATCTGCCTGATATGAACTTCTAGTTCTGGGTTAGTGTTAGGTGATGATTGCTAGACTTTGCATGAAAGCAAATTAAATTAATATTTTACCTGCAATTTAGATATGAAAAGGATGATTTTAGATCTTACCTAATATTTTTTCATTGTTCGAACTGTATCATTTGGATTTTAAAATTGCACACTTATAATTACTTATCTCCTAACATTCTGTTGCATTTTTATTGGTGTTTCTTTAAATTCGGTAATGTTTCCTTTGCAAGAAATGTTACTTGTGAAGCACAGTATGTGTGTAAAAAAGAACTGGAACAATCTAACTTAGTCCATGAGTCCAGAAATATCAGATGTTAGAAGTTTCATATACTAAGAAGAAAAGGACATTTCAACTGTGTACGAAAGGTTCGAATAAATTGTATGGCTAGTTTGAACAAAACATTAAAAGCAGATTGTAAGGTCTTATTACCAGGTTCTACTTTTGTAGAAGAAAGACCAAGTGCTTCATGTCATCAGCCACAGATGTCTTGGTTCTTCCTACTTAATTAAGCCAATTAACTGAAACACATTATTAAGAATGCACTTGTCTGTGGCTTCTTTTAGAATCAATGGTAAAAGCCCAATACATCCAGAGTGAAATTTTTTCCAATTAAAGATTTGAATCATCCCCTGAAAGCACCTGTTCTTTTCCATTGACTAGGGTCACTAAATTTCAAACTCACGTGCCTTAATTAAGTGTTGAAAGATAAGTAAGATGAATCTAGGTGGTAAAAGATCACAGAAAACTTTTCCACCTTGTTTCATAGGGCAAGTGCAAGAAATAATTCTGTTCATTTTGCCATTGCTCCTAGGAAAACATAAGCTTTATCCTTCTGCAAAGATATCTGGCAGCCTCCATTGGTGGTTTGACTTTGATTAGCAGCTGGATGCCTACCCAGCCTCTTACTTGCTTATCTTCCCCAAACAGGGCATGGGTAAAAAATAATAATAAACTGGGGAGAGGGCTTTCACCAGAAAGGGTAATGATAGGACAATGGGTAATGGCTTTAAACTGAAAGAGAGTAAATTTTTGTTAGCTATTAGGGAAAAATTCTTCACCAGGGGTGTGATAAGATACTGGAATATGTTGCCTAAGGAGGTTGTTGACAGGTTGGTGCAACCTGGCCTAGTGGTAGACATCCTTGCCCATGCAGGGAGGTTGGATCTTGATGATCTCTAAGATCCCTTTCAACCCTAACCATTCTGTGATTAGATGATAACATGAAAAGGCTCATGGATGAAAATAAAGGTGGGAAGTTTGCTTAGTCAGTTAATGTCACGAGCAAGCCAGACTTGACTTGAAGACTATTAATTGACTGCCAATTAAAATACATGTGAAAATGAAAAACAGAGAGATAAGACAATTTCTCAGTCTCAACTTAATTCCTTCACTCCTGAATCCTTTCCCTCTCTACACCCTGCCCAGCATCGCAGAGGCAACAAGGAATTTGAGGCTGTGGTCAGTACATGAAAGTTCCTCTCTGTTGCTCTTCGTCCTCATCCTTTTCCTCTGCTCACATTGGGCTTTCCATGGGCTGCATCTTCCTTAAGGGCATGCTGAAGGAATACCTTCTGCAGCTTGAGTTCATCCATGGGCTACAAGATAGGTACCTGCTCCAACACGGATCATCTCCTTCTTCTCTTCTTCTGACCTTGATGTTCCCTGTGCTGTTTCTTAAATTTTTTTCCACTCCTCTCTCTGCCCTTTCTTAGAGGTGTTTTGCCTGAGGCACCCACCAGTGTCTGAGAGGCTCAGATGTGCCCTTTGCTGGGGCCATTGGAGCTGAAAGGTACTGAATGAATCTGGTGTGGGGCAGCCCCAGATGCCCCTCATGGAGGTCACCCTTGCAGTCCCCACTACTCAGCTACCCACACCTTGCTATGCAAATCCAGTACACCTCCTTTTCCCAAGCAGACAAAAATATATTTTGTGAATCATGAGGCTGTAGATAAAACTTTGTATTAAACAAGAAAAGAAATATAATGAGTCAGTTGTAAGACTTTTCTCATTAATTTTCTCATTGATAGTCCAGTTTATTGTAAAAGTAAGAACTTTCATTCTTTCCGGTGGGACTTTTTAGTTCTGGACGAAATAACTATGTAATTTCCCCAAAGGACAGTTCTCAGAATGTAGCACTGAGATGAGGGTATCCTCTGTACTGTTAAACAGGCAATTACTTTCATCCTGTACTTCCAGAACTGATGAGTCTGTTTCTTTCAAAAGGCAGTTCAGATACACCAGGGATCCAGTCAGATGCAGATACTAACTGCACCAGTCAGATGCAAATACTAACTCCATCAAAACCTATTATTTTACACATATGGGTACATTTGTCTACAGAAATACTAACTTTAATACGGAGTGTGCCTGATGTCCAGGGAAGAAGAAAGTTCTGTATAATCTATGGTACTGACAAGAGCAACTGACTTTTCTTTGTGTCTTCATTGAGCAAGGGCTGTGTTCCAGAAGATCAGACTAATGGAGTGTAATTTCAGAAGCACTAAAAGTTGAATTTATGCCTAGCTGTTACATATCATATAATTAATGCAGCATAATCAAATAAATATTTGTAGGAAAGAGCCAGTTCTGGTTTGGTTTTTGTTTTTGTTTGTTTGTTGGTTTGGTTTGGTTTGGTTTTTTTTGTGATCCCTAGCTTATTACAAAGAGATTCCCTTTCTAAGAGGAATAAATGCAGATGCAAATGCATGGATTTAATAGAATTAGTATACACTCTACTAAGATGTTTCATTACAGTAATGATTAAGCCTCTTTTACAAGAGCTAGCTTCCATCAAGTGTCTCAGCTGGTAAGACTTGACTGATAAGCTCCTGCTTTTAGATACAGGAGTGTATGGTATATTCTTAGGACTTAGAACTGGTAGAAACAATGGGAAAATGCATGTAAGCATGACTGCATGACTAAGTAAACTGCAGTTCTGGTACTCTGACTCCTTCAGAACAGTCCTCAATTTTGCTAGTTTTTACCAGCTGCAATGGGAGTTGCTATGAACTTGCCACTTCTGGAAACTTCTCAACTCTTTAGAGGTCATAGATGGAATGTTTAGAATGATTAACATTTTTTGCCTTGCTAAAACATTGATTCTTTGACTATCACTATCAACTACATTGACACGGAGTTCTTGATAAAATTGTCTAATTTTATGTTGCTACGAAATTCTTCTAAAATTTATTTCTTATTACACTTCCGTGCTTTAGCTCCTTTCTGTGGCTTTTCAGCACCCATCTGAAATCAGACTGTACATATCCAATGTTGATCCAAAGGAATTTTCTTTACATGTTCACTCCAGCATGGGTCTTTGAAGGACCAGATATTGGGACAGAAAACAGAACGTTTTGCCATGAGTTTCACAAATCTGTGCACCACTGAGGAGAGAAAAATACACATGCCAGAGCTTACTCCAAGGCTCATCCTCTGCCAGCTGGGCTTGTAAACAAGTTACAGACTTCTTGAATAAATAGTGTTGAGAAAATCTGTGAACCAAATGTCCAAATAACCTGAGGCTCAGTTTGACCAATGACCAAAGATAAGCTCTGAAGCTCTGCTCTCAGCTGAAAGATGATATGAGACAATTTTCCTGTGGCTTTAGCCACCTGTGAGCCTAGAATAAACTCCTATTAATTCTACCGACTGAGACTGAGACTGAGCGAAATCATATTTATTAATGTTCCTTTGAAAACAGCTGAGGAAAACAGTTGGCAACTGACTATATCACCCAATAACTGTGACAATTTTTTCTGAATTAACCAGTCACTAATCAGCTGTTGAAATAAGACTTTATAGAACCTGGTTTTGTAGGTATGGTGAAGAAACCCTGAATTATTTCTGAGCTCTCTTATTGTTTCCTTACTAATCTTCTAAAATAAGATGCACTCTAAAACTCTTCCGTGGGAGCTGGATTACTTCTTAAACTTACTTATCTAGAGGAGACTAATTTTATATATCATTGTCACATAAAAAACCAAAAGCCCCCCAAAGCCCCCTCAACTTAAGTAGACTGGAATCAAAGTCCGTAATGAAAAAATACACAGAAAACCTAAGTCCTTGTTTTAATGGACTCTGTCTTATTCCTCATGTTGTCAAGCAACATAAATGAACTGATTGCCAGTAGGAATTATTCTCTGATTTACGCTTCTTGAGAGGGGAAGAGCAGGCAGACTGAACACATATGCTACCTCAGAAGAAATGACTGGTGAAAGCAATCAAAATTTCAGGAGTCTATGATTAGGATTCACATAGGCACATAGTCTAAAGAAAACCAGTATTTGTTCAAATTTCCAAATTGAAACCTGAGTAAGACAAAATGTATTTTCCTCTCATATACCTGAGTGTTAAAATTTCCCAGTCATACAAAATAACCTTTTCTGAAACCTGAAGTCAGACGAAAGTAACAATTATATGTCACAGTGACTCATTTTCTTGAGGGCAAAATGCCAGGCACGTTAAAATAACTTGTATTTTGTGCATCAAGACATTGCTGAATGTCTTAGCAATACCTTAAGACATTACTCAATGAAAAATACATTTCCTCTTTCTTACCTTTTGACAGGGCAACAATTTAATATTTGTCACTCCTCTATTAAAAAAAAATAATAATCTTTATTAAACCAAGGAGCATTTGTCCCTCATCCCTCAGATTCTGTGACTGATGACTGGTTTTGTTCTCTGTGATTTAATTGGTATATGAGAGTTTTATGACCAATTTTAATTTTGTTTTTAATAGCTATTTTTCGGTCCCAGGTATTGTGGTTTTCACACATATATTTTTGTATTTTTTTTTAAATGTAATTTCTGTGTTTTAGAAATATTAGAAAACTTCTGTGAAAAATGTCAGATTCAGGAATTGGCTTTGAGCTAGAGGAAAACAAGATAAACCCAGCTCCAGAGCAGCTGGCTGTTGTTCTTAGAGCAGCTTTTGCTGTGGTAGCAACAATTTTCACAAAGCACTACTTCTTTTTTCCTTTTGGAGGAAAACTTAGTGCTCTGAAAATTCAAGTTAGGTCTAAACAAGCAGTCTAGCCAGGTCCTGAGAAGTAGACAGGTTTGCTAGGTAGGATATCCCAAATGGGGAGAGGGGGGCGGGGAGGGAAGGAAGCAAGAATCTCTAAAAGACTGAAAGTGGAATATGGAAAGTATTTTGGCTGACTGTATATAAATAATAATGTCATGTCAAAGGAGAGGTTAGAGTGTCTGTAAATGTCTAAGGCTTGTTTTAGCCTACGTATAAATGTGATTTTGTATTACTACAATGCTTATAACTAGAGAGTTTAACATTACCATCTTTTTCTTGTCTGAAATGCAGTTATTACCCTGAAGAAGAAAGTCACAACATTTAAAGCCAATAAAATGCCTGTATTCTTGGCAGAGAATTGTGCTTAGATTCAGTCCTGTTGGTGTTTTAGTCAACTTGCTTTCCCCTCTGAATTTTTCCTGCATTATCATTCAGATCTTGTAATGTTCCCAGAACAAGATTTGCTCCTGCACTTACGTGGTTCAGATCCAACAATGATAACGACTCTGAACAGAGGGACTGGAAGCCTTAGATAAGAGATAGGTTTGCTCCTTTGCTGCTAAACAGGAACTCACCAAGAGACCCACCATTCCAGCTCCTCTCATATCACTTCTCAAGGTCAAAAATTAGATTTATAGCAAGTTAGCAAGTTTATTTAATTATTGCTCATCTTCTTTGGTATTATGCAGAAGTGCTGAATTGTAAATGACAACAGACTTGGTACTGTTTACATATGAGAAAAAAATATTCTGGGAAGTCAGATCATGAATATTATTGATCCCAAGGTCCCTAATATGTGTCAATGTTAAAATCACAGAGCACTGACCTGAACTTGACATGCAATATTTTCTATTCTATCTTTTCCTGGCAGATGAGGCCTTTCCCTGATTACTAAAAAATGTCAATATCCACAACCCCCTTTCCTGCATGTGGTATAAGCATCTCCTTATAAAGTGACATTCACATCTTTTCTCAGAAAGAAATAATAACTCATGCAATTTTAAGGACAAGAGTAAATGTCAGTCGTGCAATAATTTGGCAAATACCTTTACATCCTGGAAGATTTTAGTAAAAAGAGGAAAGAAGAATCACTGAGAGACACTCTCAGCAGACTGTCCAGAGTGTATCATCTTTATTGAAGCAGGTGCAGGAAGGTGATCTCTTCAGCTCCTCTCTAGGAGCAATTGGGGAAAACATGGATCATCTGCAGTTCCACATGTAATGAAAGTATGTCATGCTCCGCGCTGAAGCAGTAACCATTCAGCTTATCCTGTACTCATCCACACTGCAAAACTGATTAGTTTAATGTCAAAACTCTTGTCAAATCACTATCATAATACATGTGTTCTCTCTTCAATGACCTGGGTGTAAAGTATATTTCAATGGCTTGGTGGAAATGCTGTCTGTGACTGTCACAAACAAAAACGAGAACATCAGACCCTACGGAGAAGATGAGACCAGCTCTAGCTACTTTGTTTGGTTGCTGTTATTCAAGAATTGTGTTGGCAATATGACAAAATAAAGAGGCAGACCAGACAACAAAAAACTGGTCTTTACACTTGCAAACTGTGAGCTGTTTTCCCACTTTTTAAATACATAGTCACAAAAGGTATCTCTTCCCTTTCCTGAGAATACTGAAAGAACATCTTATTTCAATCAGGATGTACAAAATAATAGAAGGGGGTGCTATTCAGCATAGAAGAATATTTCAAGTAAAGGGAAAAATTATTGCTACAGGTTACAGCACAGTCTGAATTCATTAATAAAAGAGAATTAGAATAAATAATTCCAAGCAGACAGGTAAAACCATCTCCAATTCCCAAAATATATTTTGTTCAATTATTTTTAATATGAACTGGGTAGAGTTGGGTTATTCATGGATTATGCAGAAGACAGAGAAATGTTATCAGATTTTGGGAAAAAGTCAGATTTCTACTAACATTTCAGGTCATGCAAAGGTAATTATGGTTTATCAAAACAGTGTTGTAAATCTAAGGTCTCAGATAAATCTAGCAAGCCTAACTTCTAAATTGCTTTATGTTCTGGGAAAGCTCTTTGGAAACACTTCTAGATAGTTGTTAAAATACAGTTCAAACAGATGTATAAGTAACTGACTTTAAACATCAAGGAAGTATGTATTCAGAAACTTTTCTTTTTAATCTTGTTCCAAAGCAATGTTTATTCAACTGATTCTAGACATGCAATTATATACATAAACATCATGTAATCTCACATTAATAATAATAACTTAAAAATATATTTTGATGCTTCAGCTACCATTTTTTGAGAATATTAATTTTTTAAAAATTATTATTAGGCAATCACTAGGAAGAAAAAAAAAAAGGTAAAAGAAATAATAACTTTTCAGATAAACCAACTGTCTATCCTGAAGATATTAATAATGATATACATCCTCTCTTCTCTGTATGTACTGCACATAAGTATCCAGAGATTATCTCCAGATGTCATTAAATCAAGTAAAAGCCTAAGTATGTAGATAAACAGAGAACTTTACCCTTGATATAACTGACCTTAAAACTATCTCAGAAATGTGTGCAATACCTGTGTCCTTGGTGTTAAGTTGTACCTTTTCCAGCAGAAATATTTTCACTTAGTGCAATCCGTGGCAAAAAGGTTTAGCTGTCTGTAGCCTGTGTCTGAGTCTTGTATGGTCCAGCTATGTGGCGTGGGCTCAGCTTTACTGAAAAATTGTTGAGCTGTGAGAGAGGATGTAGGCTAAAGCCAAGTTTTTATTCTTGAAAGAAAATAAAAACAAAGACAGAAATTAAAATGTTGAAAGGCTGGTAGCAACTCAGATACTCAGGGGAAAATGCGCTCTGCACATGGTGAAAGGTGAAGACATTACAGGGACCAGATACATGAAGGATTACATTTATGTGATAATTTGAATGTTCGGTGAATGTAGAGACACACCTAGAATAAGTACTCCAGCTTCTGGAAAGAAAAAAATGCTTTTTGTGTTAATAAATAGGGACAAAAATGTAGCATTAATATTATATGTAATGAAAACACTAATTTTGCATTTTAAATCATAGTCTTTAAGTACTATATTTTATGTCTATATATTGATAGAAAATATTCATTAGTTGTAAGAATTTAATTGACTTATATTAATTTCATAAGAAAGTCTTATCATATTCAAAATAAACAAAAGGAATGGGAAAAAAAACAACCCAAATGCAAAAAAACTATGACTGTATACAAGGTTACACAAAACTAAACTACAGAGCAATTGTTTGGAACCTGAAGATACAAATTAATCCCCTTTCAGGGAGACTCCAAAAAGAATTCAGTAAGACATAAATTGTTTTAATAAAAATTTGGTCTGTTTCTCAGGTCATTTTGAGACTGAGGGATGCCAAATGAATGTACAGTAACTGAATGAAGATTCCCTGCACCTTTCAGAAATCGTTGTTAATAGGGTACAATACTGTGTTCTAACAGCTGCCAGTTACTAGTCGCAACTTAATCTAGTGTCTTTGACGTAGGAGGCTCTAGAGTCCCCAGCACAGTCCTCTCTGCTACCTTATTAATAAAAACTGTAATGGAAGGCACACATCTGCCATCTATTCCAACCTTTGAAGTACTCTTTACAGATTTTTGAAAGTCTTGTGGATGGAAAAGTGTTGTTTTGTTTAGTTTTGTTTTTCCCCTGCTACCTTTCTACATGAAGATGCCCATATAATGTTTACTACTAAATTCTAAGTAGAGTTTAAAAAATACCATGAGACTCTCAGATAGAACGTGTTTGATAGAAACTATTATCAGGTGGATATATGAATGAGACTGATATGTTACCTGGTCAGATAGCAAAATTTTATCTGTACTTTTTTCAGTGAAGGAACAAAGTTATTTTATTCTGAGACTTTTCTCCCTCCTGAAGGAATATGCCAAATAAATGTATGTTTTTTTGTCGTAATGTTATGAACAACTATAATCACCATATAGTTAAAGTTTTTTCTTTGACAATTTTTTAGTCCACATTGACCAGACAGGGCCAGAAAACTGAGTACACAGCTCGTGGACCACCATTAGCCTTTGCGTTCCGTCTTCACCTCAGGCCCAGTAGTGAACCATTATTTTGGTATTTTCACTTACATGCTTATTTCCTTGTTTTAAACACTTTTTTCTCCTCAGTTAAGTCCTCCACCTCGACCTTTGAGACCATTGCCAGTTTCCTGTTTCCAACATTCCTGGGGACAAAAATATAAGTTCCCTAGTTTCAATCATCAGTTCCTAATGCCTTGTCTCAAAGGAAGACAGTCTTTGAAGCTGAACAGATCCCCACATTAGGAAGGTTTGAGACAAAAAATTACATCACTTTGTGATCTATAATGCATTTCGCTTCATTAGGTTCCTCACCATTCCTAAGTAATCTGAGCCTTAGTGAGGCTGCCTTAGGTCAGAACCTGCTCAGGGCAATTTCTTTCCTTTTTAAGAGAACAGAATGAAGTTTAATGACTCTCTAAAGTCACTGCTAGAAAGTCTACTAAGACTCTTATTTTAAAACCAGACAGAATATACAGTCCATCACTGAGTTTATTTTTTCTTTGTTAAGTAGAAATTGAGGACAACAGAATTTTTTCACAAGCCACCTAGAAGGTACAATCCAGCCTCTTAAAAATGCTCTGGTCCTGCCTATTCTTAAGTGTCTGTGTACTAGCAGATGTTGATCTATTGAACATTTAAAAATATAATTAGTATGAAGAACATGTCTATTTCAGGAGGGGAAAAAAAAGCCAAAAAAATTTTGTAGTATCTTTTTTTATGAGCCTCCAGGTCTTTGCTGGAAATCTAAGGCTTCTTTGATACTCTCAGATCAAAATTTTTTTATTTCATGTACAGCACATTAAACAAACAAACAAACAAACAAAAATTAAACAAGAGACTTAGCACCCTAGAAGCACTGTTCTAAAATATATCATGGATTAGGATATGTTCTGTTTGGATTTTTGTGAAGGATGGGTTTGACCAGTCTCTTTAGGCTGGGAATCATAAGCTAAGCAAAATAATAATGACATTATTTTTTGCTATGAACCAGTGGAAAAAGAAATATATATAACCTATTTTTACTCAGACAAAAAGTTGCTGAATCAAATTCATACGCATGGTACTCAGAATTCATATTTACAGTTATAACTTCATGTGACACCATAACTCTTCAATCTATTCAGAATTCATATTTACAGTTATAACTTCATGTGACACCATCACTCTTCAATCACCAGAGTGGGAAAATGATTATCAGAAAGTGAAAAAACTAGACAAAATGAAAATAATATATTGATTTCTGTGTGCGTGGATGGCAACATGGAAACATAATAACAGTCATGAAAAATATTTTTTCCTTCAGGATTGGGTTTACCACATGTGGCTGCATTTCCTGGTAAACAAAAATTGTCAACCATTGTTTCATACCTTTTTGCTGAGATTATTAATTCTAAGATGTGGCACCATACAGAGGCAGCTTTTTATGTATATGCTTTAATTTATACCCTCAACTCTATAAAGCATTCAGTTGGTGCTGCTCACTACTTCAGAATTTTGCATCTTTAGGGAGGAACCATCTGTTACAATAGCAACAGTGATGTGCCAAGTCTCAAAGTTGCAAAACTCTGTAACTCTAGTTACATGCTTAAATTAACATTTAGTTGCCTGAAAAAGAGCCCATTAAAAAAAGAAAAACAAACAAACAAAAATAAAATTAAAAAAATAAAAGTGTGAAAGTGCTACATTCATAAATACATGTCGTTTCTCCGATGCAAGAGGATTCAAGAACTGCATATTATGTTCACGTGTATTGAGTGGACAACTGTTTAATAATGTAGTTAGATCTCATTAACTCATTAGGGAATGTAACAACATGAGAATTGAACATGGATATTGATTTAAACCATTCTTTCATTAATTCAGAATAAAATGAGCCATTACTGTATTATCTTTACAATGGAAATTGCTCCAAAAATGTCAACAAACATTAAAACATTTCTGAAACAATGCCACAATACTATCAAAGAATTATAAAAGTCCCCCAAATTGAGTTGCCTGTTGATTAAAAACAAAACGAAACAAAAAAATAGAAAGAAGTAAAAAAAAATATCTAGAACTTTGAGAAAATTTTGCCATAAGAAATAATCTCCTTCAGTAATAAATCTGCCACATTCCCATCATACTTGTAATTTCCAGAATGTGGACTTTTGGAAAATGATTGCTGCAGAACCACAGGAATGTGTAAAGCAAAACTGATGCTTTGTCACATAGACTAGGTAAATCAAATAGTCTCCCAGCAAAATGCTGGTCATAAGATTGATTTTACCTAAAATCAGCAGTCAAGAAAAGAAGAGAGTTAGCTTCAAGCTTATAATTTATTACGGAGTCCTGATTACAGTGAATATCTCTGAAATTCGAGAGGCAATACGTATGTTTGTGCATACATTCTTTCTGCTCCAGCCTCCCCCCATGAGGACTGACATTGCAGCACTGATACAGGCTGAACACAGATGCAGGGTAGGATAGATTATATTTAAACCAAGTTCAGCACTATACACAGCCACTTGATATTTTTCACTGAGAATGCGGCAACCGTTAAGCAAAGAAGATGGATCAGCATTATAGAATATAGCAACCTTTAGAAAAAAGAGGTGGATCAGCATTTTTTTCTTACTGGCCCTGAATTCAGAGTGGTTCTCTTGGAGGACATAGGCCTGAGGGCTTTACATCTTTTGCAATGTTATGAGATCAGTGAGCAAAGATGTTTATAATATATAGTTTGTAGAGTAGCCTTGTAAGCTTATTGTGTAAATGTTCTTGATGTTTCGATCCGTCCAGTGATGACAGAAACATCCCAACAAGGGCTGCTTGGAATTTTTATGAAGCATATAGGTGACACAATATGCCTAATGAAGAGATAATTGCAGTTATTCTAACCAAGAAGTTTCTGGTCCAGTTCTAGAAATACTTTACCATTATTAGTTTTGTCATGGTTTATCCAGGACCAGAATTTCTCCTTCCAAAACAGCATGCTAGAGAACAATAGCATTTTGAAGCAGTAAAGAATTTATCTAAATGTATTTAAAGAGGGACTTAATTTGCTGTTACATTGTGCTTTATTAGTGGCCTGTTCAGACAAAAACAGAGTACTATAGCATTACTGTAGCATTATGTCAGAGAGTTATAACAGAATTGAACAGGAGTGAAATCAGAAATAACACTAGTTTCAGTGAAATTGCTTCTCTTTTATAAGGTGACTAAATTGAAGAATGACTGCTGCTGAAGCTCTTTGTTATTATAACTCTCACAAATGAAATATATCATCCCTTCACATGATCAATCGAAATTTTATGTTTTAAGTAACACAAGTAAAAATGGGCTTCCTTCTTCATCAGGGACACAGTTACTTGGGCTTGTGGGTGAGACTGACTAGACAATCCAGGGTTGTCAAGCACTGACAGTTTGAATGAAAGATTTCAAGGAAATGAGAGTGTGGAAAAATGTCTCATGCATACAGAAAAGTGAGATGTTTAAGAAACAGCTTCAAATTCATGAAAAATAAGAGCTTCTCCTGCCAAATGAGTGAAACTTGTCAAGTCTACTAGATCTCTTAACTAGCTGAAAACATGAAAGAAGCTCCCTTTGAGAGATTCAACCTTACAGGCATCATGGTTTGTTCCTTGCCAGGAGAATATAAAATTTATAATGAATTTATTAAACTCATAAAGCAATTTGGACGAGCTAAAAATGTAATTGACTAATCACAGGATAAATTATTAATAATGTGGAAACAGTGTCTTTCAAACTGTGAGATGGAAAGTGTTCAAAAGAGCTGGCATACTTCATTTTTTTAATATACTGAAGGGTCAAAAAAGACGAAGGCCCCAAAATCCATTTCTTCCAAAACCTGCAGGTTTCTACTACCTTTAACAGATTTTTGATAAACATTTTAATAGGAATCAGAAAACCAGGAAGCTTATTTACAACAAAACAAACCTAGCAGTTCTGCAGATGATTTGACTTTCTCCTAACAGTCCATTGCTCTTCCACAATCCATTGAGTTGCAATGACAATGACAAAATAAAACACACATCTAGCATCATTGATTTGTAAACTGTTGCAATTTGAGGGGATTATGCTGGGTAAACATTTACAAACTAAAAAAGCACAGCGCCCTCTCTAGGACATTTCTATCTCCTCTGTTATCCTATGCATCTGACTGAGGCTGCTGGCCAAAATATTGGGATGTTGGGATTTTGTTAGTCTGGTTTTTGTTGGTTTTAAATCGTCAAAATAAGTAAGCATCAGTTCTAGTTGCCATAATTTTAGCACCCCATTTGTGCCCTTGAAAAAAGACACCCAGTTTCCAGAGTTCACATTTTCAGCACTTCTTGAAAAATGGCCACCTGAGCTGCTAATCTGATCAAAATACTACATTTGAAAAATTCAGTTCTTGTTGAATGAAGGCTTGAAAAGTCCTTCCGCAGATGAGATGCTTCTCCCAGTAGCAAATGCACAAATAATCCTTGCAATGCTGTTCCTCATATGGACAAATGACAATATCAATATGAGCAGGGACTGCAAGAACAGACTCAGTTGAGAACAAAAGGCACAATTTAACAGCAAAGTCAATGATCAGAGTCAGTCAAGGACAGAGGGTGCCTGATAACCAGGTTTTGTTCTTTGCATATATTTTTTTTTCTTTCTTAAATTAAGTTCAGTTGCTGTACAACTGTTAAATGTTAGCTGAAATATATCTATTAAAGCACATGTTGCTCTGGGTTCTCCAGTCACACATGGAGAAAAATATTTGGAAAGATGGTATCATAGTGTAAAATATTCTTTTAAATTGTACTGCAGGAACCAGTATTCCCATTACAAGCAAAGGAACTGGGCTATAAACAATTTTGGTGGGGACTTCAGTGAACAAAAATATCTTTGTGGTACGTGGTGTCTGATGGATCTGTTCATTAATAGTCTATTAGATGAGCTATAAAGATGCAGGCAATTGCTAGACTTGCAAAAACTTGGCTGGCTTCACTCCCATCTTAACATTAAAGACTTTGTGACTGCGCACACTTTTTTTTTTTTTTTTTTTTTTTTTTTTTTTTTTTTTTTTAAAGACCTAGAACTGAAATCAGTTTTTCTCTCATCTCTGAAGTAGGGCATGTTAAGTCATTACAGGGCACTTAAAGCCTAGATTTTAAAAACTATCAGAGTTTTCCTAGTCCCTCTTTTATTTTCAAACTGAAGCAAAGAGCTTGGAGGACATATAAAGGCCAGACAAAAGCAACACACTTTAAATGAAGTTAAGTAAGGTATTATGAGTAGCAAGCCAGACAGGAAAGGACCCCAGTCCAGAAGACCACACCAAGTGTGTGAATAGTCCTTCACTGCACTTCTCAGTGCTGGTGGATACCGTGTACAAATAAACTGCATCAGTAAATTATCAAATACAAACTTATGGAACAGCTAATGGTCCTGAGAATGGCTACAATCCCTTTTGCAACTGCTACAAATGGTAGGAAATGAGGCAGCAGTTGCTTTACAGGGAAAAATAGAACTCTGAATGTGATTAAGTTGGTTTGGTTTTACATACACCTTGCATCCACTCTTGGATCTGATCCAGCCCAGCCAGGGAATTCGGTGGGATTAACTCAGTTTTTCCTCCATTACTGTGGTATTACCACTGATGGTTTACTAAATGTCACCTCTTCTCTGTGGTAGATAGGGGATGAACAACACATATGCATAACACACATACTTGTGCTGGCTCACTCACTGGCATTGCTATAAATTTGCCTATTCCTACACCTGGACAGCAGAGGCCATCAAAGAGCAATTAAACACAGCAGCTCCAGATCTGAACTTGTTTGGAACTCTAAGTGCCTAGAACATGCAAGTCTATTAGGAAGTTCAATAAAATAAAAATGAAATAATGTGAATTATTTATACTTAGAGAACTCAGGCAAACATACAATTTTCACTTTATGTAGTAAATGGACACAGTCACTTCCAAATGAACAAGTGAGCAGAATTTCACTTCCCAAGCTCAGAAGACTCATTAAATAAAATGTGCATAATCTGCATGAATAAATGAAATCTTTATAGTAAGGAAAAACTGATCTGGGGAGCTGTGTGTCTTTATGTATAATATTTTCATGTGGTATTTTTAGCTTTCCTATGACATTATCATTTTCAATCAAGGAACTGCTTTAGTGTCCTAGTGATATGGAAAAAAAAGGACCGCATAAATCCTATTATTTATGTGAAGGGTTGTTTGACACCATTTGCAGTTTAAGGTTCTTACTCTCTTTTTGTTGAGGACTCTTTCCATATTTTTCTGCTAGAGACAACTTGATTCTGAACAAAGTTCGCAGTTTATTTTCTATCAGAAAATGTTGTATCTTTAAAAAAGTCCTCTTGCTCTATAGTAAAATATCTTATACAGGAGAAAGTATCACTTATCCTGCAGACAGATGTCTGAACAAAGGCAAATGAAGAGAACTTGATTACAGAGAAAACATCTTATAGCCTCATTAACTGAAAACATAAAGAATATTTTTTCATTGTCATCATAGCTTAAAACAACGCACCCTTCTCCTCCAGTTTCCCTATTCACTTATACATTATATACACATTCAGAAAATAATAGACAAAATCAGCTTTGGCTAAATTAAAAAAAAAAATTCAGGACTAACAGCTTTTTTCTTGATAAGTAACCAGGGTAGAAAATTCCTACCTATGACTTTAGGCATTTGAGAAAATATTTAGCAAATTTTGGTAAATTTCTTCAGGATTATTTTCTTCATAATTTTGCCTTTCCAATTTTGTAGGGGGAGTTTAACCCGAATTCCTATGGAAGTGGTAACCCTGCTCCACTCATTAAAAAACAGAATGTAATGAAGTCTTGTTTCAGTAGTAGCCATACTTATTAGATAATGCATATTGCTGAAGCAGTTTAGCTTAAAGAGGAATGTCTTCAAGCATATGCCAACATCTTTTCTTGTAAGAAAATCCCATTTGCACAATTATAGAATTTAAACTCAAGCAAGTGTTCAAAAGCTTTTAGGGTCTTATGCAAATTTAACCAAATAATTTAGTACTTGTCCATTATTAAATCATATCCTTAAGAACTATTTTACTTACTCAAATTTAAATCAAATAAACAAGATAATTCTATCCTTTGCAGGAGGAATTTAAAGGCCTTTCAAATCCTGGAAATAAAGCATCAACAGGATTAGCAAGTCTTTTGGTCTCCCGAAATGCATATGTATCAGCTTCAGCAATATGAAAGTGCCTGGGAGGAAAAAAAAAATTGAAGCTTTATACCAAAGTACTTCATCACCCTGAGAAGTAGGAATGGAAGCTGTTGAATTAAAATACAATAGCCCTTCCTGTATTCATTTTAGCAATGCATGTGTCAAGGGGATTCATGTTATTTAAAAAAAAAAAAAAAAAAAAAAAAGCAAAAACCGGACAAAAATCATTTGAAGTGACAGGTACATGAACATTTGCAGATCTGAAAGGATCTTTACAGATTTAAGCGTAAAACACAGATAAAAAGAAAGTGTGGATAAAAAAATGTATAGTGTAGTAAAAATGTATAGTGTAGTAAAAAAATGCAATGACTTTGTCTACAATACACAGAGGTAATGCATGAATTGGCAAGATTGTTATTGAAAAATTCACTCCTCTAAAACAGTAGTGCAATTACACACTCTTAAGAAAGAAGATACAGACTCTTATTATGGTTTTAACAATACAGGTCCATTAAAAATCTTACTTAGCTGGGTCTGAACAAAGTTGGAAAATCATAGCTTAAAGCAGTAAAATGTGATAATGCTCTCAATAGAACCAAATATAGATTTATACAACTGAGTATGACATAAACAATGGGCTGAATGAATTTAACACCAGGGAGTCTGGTTGGGCTTTTGAAGGCATTATAAAAACATGCATCCTTTGTGATTACTTTTTTCCTAATATTGGCTAAAACCCAGGGATGGTTCTAACACTGGAGATGTAGCCATAGGCCAGATTCTGGCCAAAAGATAAGGTAATTCATATGCAGTGACCCTTCAGCAGGAAATGTTCCTAGGGACAGAAGGACATACGTAAGCAATTTCAGTGCACATATTTAGAAATATAAAGGTTACAGAATAAACAATTAAAATATGTTGATACTACTACTACTACTGAGTGGAGATTACTCCCCTTTTCTGAGGGCCAGCCTGCAATGGCCACCCAGCTGGGTGGTCCCTCCAGGCATGACTGAGCCACCTTGATTGTACTTGTAAAGTACCTGGATAAGGGGGCTGGAACAGAGTGGGGAATGATGCCTGGAAGAAAATAAGAACTGATGACTGGGTGGGGGACTGCACCCTCCTGCGGCAGCTCCCCTTCAGGCAGCCTGTTTGCAATGGATCTGATGCTAATGGACATGGTTTCTCTGTCAGCTGACAGCTGCCCTTTCAGAACAAAAGGAACTCAGGGGTATATATGGCTGTCCATGCTGTGGCTCTTTCATCATCTCTTGACCCACCGCCGTTCTGCATCGGACCCTGTCCAGAATTAGCTCCATCTTGAAGAAACTCACTGGACAGCTGCACCCCTGGTGGTGACTCTCTTTCTCTCTCTCATTCTTTCTGCCCACTTTCTTACCCTTTTTCTCCACTTTTCCCTCTCATTTTTTCTTCCCACATTCTTACCACATTTCTCTCACTTATATCTTATTTTCCTCTCTCCCTCTTTTGCCTGGCTCTATATTTTTGCCTGTGTCAATTGTCAAACAAAGTCTGCTTGCACCCGACCCTTCTACGGTTGGATTTTTTTTTGAGGATCCAAAAAAAAAAATAAATTTTAATGTTACCTCAGACTGTAACACCCAGCTTGTTGCTGCTGTTGTTGCTCACGCCACGCCTGCTTTGCCGCTCTGTCTGGTGCCACCGCCTCTTTCATCCATCATGTCATGGCAGTGCCGTTGCAGACCCGCTCTGCTGATGTCTGCTGGACCCGATACTGTGTGGCACCGGGGTGCCCGGGCACACTGTTGGCTCCCTGCAACAGCCAGGCTTTTGATACCTCTCGAGCAGAGCCATCTGCAAACTCCTCGGGTTCTCTGCTCGACTTCTGGCTGCTTCATCTTGACCACTCCTTTCCTGGTCGCTCTCTCCTCACTGCTCCTGCCCTCCATGGCCACCCAACTCCCCCACGGCTCCCCCCACCTCCACCGGCTCATGACCTCCCCTCGGGGCCGCCGGCCGTGGGCTGCCACGTGTCCCTGCTGTGCTTTGACAGGCAGAAGAAATCTCTGGCATCACAGCACGGGTGATCACCGGGTGCTGCACGAACAAGCACGGCACGCGCGTGGCGGATGATTTCCTCAGTGGCTCCAGGCCGAGGGCTGGCAGATCCACGTGCAGGAGTGCTGCCATTTTGCCATCCCACTGCTCCTCTCCCAGAGTTACGCCCATCTCTCACGTCGGTCCGTTGCCAAACGCTGGGGAGGAAAGAAAACGTTTGGATCCTGCTTCGGATCTAGCTTTCCCAGATCAAAAAGAAAAAGCTCCGAGAGCATTTCTGGTGGGGTTGATGCTTCCATGCTGATGACCATGACAGACTGATCCCACATCTGGATATGGTCCTTGGGACTGCTGCGTTTCGAAACTGCGGTCTCACCGCCAACTGCCTCCAGTACCATAGAGCACCACTGTTAGAAGGCTTAGGCCCCACGTAACTTTTCAATGCTTCCAAAGTGTTCACCACAGGCCTAGCACTGCAGTGGTGGCTTTGTCATACCACGTTCCTAAGTCCCATAGTTGGACCCCGATTCTGTCTCATATTTCAGAATCATATGGATTCTGCGAATTTAAAGAGGGCTCCTTTTCCTTGGCCCATGAAAGCAACTGAAGCACTATCAAAACCTCTTTCTGCTCCTCTGTAATATAATTTTCCATATCTAGTTCTTGGCTGCTTACCTTCTGCCCAGCAGAGGTAACTGATGGAATGTACCATTTTTTTTTTCTTTTACTTTTTTTTTTTTTTTTTTCCCCTTTAATTCAGGCAAGCTATGCCCTTGGCATGGACTGCCATCTGCTTTTAATCTAGTCCCAATGTAGGTGCCATTTGTGGAGTACTATTCATAGATTCACAAGTTTCCCTTGATGAGACAAACTTTATTCATCTGAGGGTCCTATTTATACTCTTAGACATCCCCCCCCAGTGCCCTCCTAAGGATCATCCCAGGTTCCTTCCACCAAGGGTTCCATTGTTTTTCCTCTGTTTTCCAGTAGTTTTCCACCATACCTTCTGGTAAACAAGGTAACTTCATTAGCACATTCCTTTCTCATCACCCACATTGACTTTGTAACCTCCCACAACTAATGAGTCTCCAGATTTCTTTCTATAATTAATATATTACTTCAGAACCAAGCTTGAAGGGTAATTGTTCTTTTGGAGGACTGACATCTAATAGTGGCAATCATTTTCTCTTTGGACAAGAGCGCTGGCTTAAACTTCTTTGAATCTAGAGGGTAGCAACTTTAGCGAGAACAGAAATGTAAGTTTTATTAGCTCCTTTTTGCTGCCGTTTTGCTTTCACGGTGCACTTTGCATTAAATACAGCTGCTGCAAATAGTGGTTGAGAAGGAGAACTGTGACAAGAGACATTGAAGTGGGACCTTCTTTCCCTTCTCTTTGTCTGCAGGTCTGCAACTCAGGGATGCTCTCTACTTACTGAAATCCAAATATATGTCAAGGTTTAGCACTAGGCTGGTGATTAAATGATTGATTAAATGCTCTCTACTCTCTTCCTTTCCAGAAAGGGAAAGAAAAGAGCATCTTAAGTAAACACAAGTTTACTGAACATTTTCATCTCCCACCTTTATGCCCAGTGCAGGCTGTTCTTTTGTTTTGTGTTTCAAGCTTCTTTAAGAACAAAATCATGTTCTTTGTGCCTATAGTCCTCCTTTCATGGAAAAGAATTTCTTTATATCCCTGTTAAAGAAATCCCTTCTAAAACTATTAAAGATTTCATACTTATATAAATGTTGAGTGTCCAGAAGTAGCAATATTCCATGGGAAGTATACTTTCTTTAGCCATACTCTGGCTATATATCAGCTGCATGACCTGTATATTGCAGCCTTACTTGAGCAGTTCTGTAGAACAAAGCAGGTGGCACAGACACCTGCTTCATGTGCATGTCAAGGGATTTTATTTTAGAATAACTCTTTTGAATTAGACTAATCTTAATAGCTGGAGTAGTTGGAAAGCATTCAGTTTGTGGCTTCTGGTTGAGCCACCTCCGAAAGGGATACAGCCCATGAAGCAGCAAAGCACGACAATCAGGGGCTGTTGGTAAACTGGTATCAAAAGTAAGCTCCTGATCTGAGGGAAACTGTTACTATAAATACATCCTCTGGTATATAAAAAATTTACAAAAGTCAACAATCCACAAAAGTGTTTTTATTTCTTCTCTTTGTGTATGCCTGTCTTCCATGTTTCCTCCATGCTTTAGGTCTCTCTGATAAATCTGTGAGAAATGAGTGACAGAGATCTCCACCTTATCTGAAAACCATAATTACTAGGAAAATTTTAATAAATTGGAAAAAACCAATCTTAACATGGGTTTCAAGTGGGGTATTTTGCAACAACTTGAAACGAAGATTAGTGTCTTCAGAAAACAGGATAAAAGAAAAGCAGGTCTAAAGGTGACTTTCAAAGTAATGTGTTTGCTTTCAGTGACTGTACAAATTATTTTATGTGGATGATATCATATATATTGTTATAAGGTTAAATTATGTATAACACACATAATAGGCCAAAGGCTCCAGATTACTAAATAGGGCAGCTCTGTCTTTTGTGAGTACGGGCAAATCTTGGGGCAATATATGTTCCTTTACAATCAGCCTTATCTAAATCATGAAGTATCTAAAAAAAGTACCTCCCAAGGGCCTGTTTTTCTAAACTAATTTTGGAAAATTTTCTGTTTTGAGGCACAATTCCCTCTAGCTAAACTCTTGTTGACTGGAATACCTCAGCTAGAAATGCATAGTTAAAATAGAGCTTTTCAGCTGGCTGGATTATGTCTTGTAATTGGTCTACTTACATTATTTGAATTAATTTATGCATAGTGTGAAACAGTTCTAATTCTTTCTTAATGTTTCTGCTTTCCAACACAGGCTTCAAAATGCCAGGAGCAATTTTACTCATCACATACTGTTCATCTGCTGTCAGGTGCAAACTCAACAGTGATGGTCAGGGCTAGTGTTTCCAACAAGTAACATCTGCCCTATTGTCAACACTGTTATACTGCACGGTTGTGCACTTCTCTAGCTCTTTGTTACAATCACAATGTCTCCTTTCATTATATATGCTTTAGAACAAGTGATATTTCCTTTAAGAATGGTACTTCATGGCACCTAAAACACTGGCTTCTAGACACAAAAAACTTTTAGAACAAGAGTTTTTCTTGCAATTAGAAGTATTTAAGGGTTGTCTTACTTCAAAAATTTGGGCAGAAATTCTTTTCCTTTGAAGATTTATGCTCTATTTGTGTTCAGTTTACACATCCATCCTAATTGCTTGTCTTGAGGTAGACTAGCACAGACACCACCTTCCATATGGTGGAGGCTTCTTAAGTGTTTTTAATAATAATATGTGACATTTTAGTCTGGTCTTCAAAATAAGCTGCAGTTCTTACTGTGATATAATTTTGCTTGAAGTAGAATTAGGCACATTTGCAAAAGTACAAGGCAATTTCCTAAATACCGTATTCTATAGAACACACAAATATATATTTCTATCTATAAAATATATGGCTATCAGATTAATGGCAACTCTGCAGAAAGGCAATCTTTTCTTTTAGGAGTAGTTATAATTTAGAAGTCTGGCTGATAAATGGACATATATGCTTACACTAATGGCTCAGCCTAAGGCAAAGGCAGTGTTTGCAAATAGCTAAAGTAGAATTTTTTTAAATATCACTAAAAAATTTCCACACATTTTTCTGCATTATTTTATTGGTTACATTTCAAGCTAAAAGATAGTTTAAGTACCCATATGAATGTTGACTTTGACTACCACCCCACAGGCTCAGGAAGCCCTATCTCTTCTAAATCACAACTATTTCCTTGAGAAATAATTCAGTTTTAAAAAGTGGGATCTTTCACTATTACCATTTCCACTTATGGCAAGGTTGTGATCACTTCTTGCTTTCTACAAAAGCTTTCTCTCTTACTCTCATCCCCACCCCATGACCTTCTTTGGTCCAAAGGCTCTAAACCCCATGTTCTGGCTAGCACTTTGTGGTGCTTCTCTGATACTTCATATCATCCATCCAACTGCTCACTTCCATAATTCACACACAAGGCTTAAAGACAGTATTTTGTGTTTGAGCCCATACCTGGTTTGCTTCAGCTCTTCATTCAAATTTGAAATACTGTATACATTCTTTTTCTTTTGTTTCCTTTTTCATAGACTGAGGACAGTTAATCTTTTACATACTTTACATGGCAACAGCATTTGACATCTCTATCATGGAAGGACTGTGTGGTATTTTAAAACCACACAGATGTTATTGCCTAAGTAGTTACTAAAAGCATGGCAGTGTTATGGGCCTGTCAGTTTAAAGCTGTTTAGGACCCTGTCTACTATTTAGCTTAAGTCAACTATCAAGGAAGAGAAGATAAAACATAAACATATGCTTTTCAAATAAAGAAACACATTACCATGTCTGGTGTAGGACAAGCAATAACGGGCCTAAGACATGTCAAAGAAGAATCTCATCAGATGTTGCACCTCAGTAGCAATAGTGGTTTTGAAGCACCAGTGGTAAAGATTGTCTGCGGGAAATGTTCTTGTCTTCATCTCTGGAGGTCTTTACAAAGAGATGAGAATAGCACATAAGGAATAGCATAAGTATGAAGAACAGATGTGAGGCAGGGTGATGGACTTGAAATTTTCTTAAGAGGCCATCTAATAGTGAGAGTCAATGGACTTTTAACTCCTTCCTGACCTGTTTAAGGAATTTATAAGCTACTACAAAGGGGAATATTCCATCAATAAGTGGTTTCAGCATCACAGTTCATTACATTTTATGCTGATAGGCCTGAAAGGCTGAGATGTGTGGGAAAGAGGCAGGAAAAAGTAGGGATCAGTGGGCTTTTTATGGCACCAGCTCTAGTATTCAAATCTGGCCAGTCTTACCTACATTTATAACTATGAATATTAACATTTTTGAGGAATGTCACATCTCCACCACCTTTATGACACTAGGTGTATTAGTCTGAAACTGTGTCTACCTGTAAAGCAAGAAAAAGAATTCATTTCCAGACACATGCGGTTTAATATCTGAGCAAAGTTTTGTGGGATCTCTGCTTAAAATTATGAATGTTAATCTGACATACAGTGTTCTTCAGGTGCAGTTATAAAGGGAAGTAGTTTAACAAGGAATAACAACTCTTGAATTGATTAATGGTTTCATTCTGTACCACATGAATACACAGAGAACTTACCAGAGCAATCACACTGCAGGTGGCTTGTTTCGATTTAAAGATAATTCTAGATAATAAGACCCCAAAGAGTGTGACTTTTTCCTCAAGAAGAAATCCCCCAGAGTGTCATTGCTGATTGGAGGGTTAAAAAATATGGCTATAAAAATTAACACAATGCAGGCACCCTTGATTTTGAGAGTACAGTGTTTGGGCCAGTGTTTTCCCTTGCCTATGACTGTCAAACTTCACTGCAATTTTCAAAGCAGTGGCTTCATGTAATTCATAACTCCAGGTATTATGATAGAAAAGAGTACATTTTCACTCACAAGTCTTCACCATATTAAAGAGGAAATAAGACTTCTTAATGTCCTAAAAAAAAGAGCACTATTTCTAGACTTCATCCTCATATATATATAAGTTCACATGATATCCACCAAGTTGGAAGCATTTTGGTATACTCCAATGGAAGCGTGGTAATTTTATTTAGTAGGCACACAAATTTGCCTACAAGCCAGACATGCCCCCTGGAAATTTTAAAGTCACCAAAATGTTCATGTTCTCTCACAAACAACTCTATATTTTGTTATATAGATATGACAAGCCTCTGACCTAGCTTTAGCTCTGTGGTGGATCTGCCTAAGAGTTTATCATTAAAGTCCTCCAAAGAACAGGCTTTTAATCTCAAAATCTAAGTCTTATTAGAGTATGAAGTGAGGGGAAAATTAAATTGGGAAGAAAAAAGAAAACAAGCTAGACTAAGGAAAATATAAATAAATAAAATTTATTCCCAACTCTGGAGCAAGAGAGATCCTTTCTCTCAGGTTTGTTCTTTACCCACTCAGCAATCAGGTTAGAGCGGTACCTGTGATACCCTGTACTTCCCAAGAGGTTTCCTCAGCACTCTCCCTGCTACCACCTTTTGGAGATTACAGGTTGTCCTCAACTGCACATACTCAGCATGGGAGCTCACTTGGCCCATGCCCTTTCTTCGTCTGAACACTACACCACAAACTGAACTTCCAGAATTACATTCACAATCTCTCTGACTCCATGACAGATGTAATGGTCTGGAAGAAACCCACATCTAACAGGAAACATGAGTATTCCCTCCACTCTGAAATTTTGCAGCAAAGAACAGAGCTGACAGAACACAAAAACAGCAAAATTACTGTTATCATCAACATTAGTGAATGTTAGCAAACATTAGTAAATAACTTTCTGAAAAAAAAAGTTATTCCAGTGTTACCATTGTTTTAATAAGTAAAGCACTGGAAAATATTGACTAGTTAATCCTTGGTCATAAGCTTTTTACAAATATTTTAATGAATATTAAGAATTCTGTAGAAGTAGCATAGTTGGACCATAGCAATCTAAGTACAGCCTTACAAATCACCTGTGAACACTGGACCATATCTGTCCAGTTTCCCAGGATTTCATGTAATTCAGGAATATAAATAGGATGGAACTAAAAGATATGCAATATCAGGAATGCTAAAATCCCCTTCTTATTAAATCAAGAATTGGATGGTTGTTTGCCAAGGGTAAATATTTAACCTGAAAAGTATATCTGGAATTTGTAATAATATGGATTATTAATATGAAAATCAGAGTTTAAATTCAATATTTATTAGTTTTGAGAGACATAATAAATAAAAGAAGTTAGAGAACGTAAAATATTGTTAGATTTTACAAGTTTCCATACGAGCAAATTTGATTGCATTGTAAATTTATTCTTTTTTTATCTAAGAAGTTAAATACTGGGAAAAAAACTGTTTTTCACCCTCTACCAACATTAAAACAATGCATATGCAAACTAACAAACAGAAGAATATAAGGGGAAACCTCAGCATACCATAACTAAAGCAGTATCTGAACTCTAAATGTACCTATTTTCAGTTCCATATATCCACATCATATTGTGCCAGTTCACAGTACCAACTACTAGTAGGCTGTGCCTGTACAGCCCAAAAACATTATCTGTCAAAAGCTGCCTTTGAAATTTATGTTCAAATTTTTTCTGTTCTACAGAGAAGTTTTATTTCAGAGAAATCTCCCTTCACGCTTTTTTGTGTTACACACACCTCAAGTTCCTTAAATCGAGCACATATTAAATCTGCTTAGATCTGACATGTATTAAATCTATCACTTCTTCAAAAGATGTGGTGGTTCACATGTGAGAGGCAAACAGAAATGGATTTTTTTATACTTTTTCTAGAAATTTCTATGTCTGATGAATCCCTAGGTGGTTTTCATTATCTCCTTCATGAAACATTAACCCCTGCTTTCCAAGAAGAAAGAGAAAGTGGTAAAAATCCACCACAGAAAAATAAATCCAGTTCAAGGCCAACTACATTCATAGTGATCAAATGCTACTTGCTTAAATGGAAGCTTTGTATGAGCATTTTATTGCACCTGTAATTTTATGCTATGACCCACAGAATAACAGTTGAGATCCTACTGCAGGAGCTGTTGTGCTTTCAACCCTTCCAAGCCATCAGCTTTGTTCAAAGTAGACAAAGAAAACCTTTTTCAAGCTCAGGATGACCTTGACAAGCACTTATGATCTTTTTAAACCAATTTTTGTATTCTGCTTGTACAAAAGAAATAAGAACATGGCCAATTTCATTAGTTTTCAGTGCCTGACATAATGGCCACAGGTAATGGTTCCATAATCTTTATTTTACAATGATTTATGTGAAGTTTTTAAAATGCTTCCAGAAATTAGGATGTTCCATATTGCTCAAACTCAATGGGAGGATTTGTCAAAAATAGCTCCCTCCGACCTTCCCCCAGCATGAACCTGGTGCAGCTGTGCAAAAATAAATGTCACACATTAATGATGGGGAAATAGCATCTGCACTTACCCATCTTGTGTCCTGGTGACATAATTTGGGATCAGTTTTATTCACAAGGACAGGTCAAGTTAGGTTCTAGATAATGTTGTTCTTCTGCAGACATTAACATACATGGCAGGCTTCAGGGAATGACACTTAAACATGAAAAGCAAAAGAAGAGTTACAAGGTAAGCATTGTGGACTTGTTCATCATTAGCCAGTAGCTATGAGAAGAGAGAAGCAGTATGTTCTTAACACACAGATAATACCTTTTGCATTGAAGGACTGAGGTTGGAAGGGATCACTGGATCTCATGTGGTTCATCCTCACCACTCAGGACAAACTTAGCTCTTGGTGCTGAGGTTTAAATATAAGTACACATCAGATAATAATAATAATTTTAAAAGTTTATAAGCTCTACTTTTTTTGCATGTTCATTATCCTTTGATCTTCATTCTTTTTGTCTAGACTCCCAGTGTTCTCCTTCTCAGGTCTTTTGTTTTTATTTATGCCTTTTTGTTGCATAAAATATATGCAATATATTTATTTTATTAAACAAATATCACACTCCTGATCCTCATGTTTCTCTCACAGTCCCTCTCCACCTAACTTCCACCACTGAGCTTCATCTGCTTTTTTTTTCTAATATGTAAACATTGTGGAGTTTTGCTGCTTCTTATGAAAAAGAGCATGGTTTACTGTTATAAATCTTATGTGTAGGCACTCTAGTTTATTGTAAAGTTTTCCCGTTTGCCTTGTCTAGGTTATTATGCCCTGAGTTTTGTTGAAAACTCTAAAGGGAAGAGAAAATTGCACATTTAACTTAGCAATAACTTCCCAGGAAAACTTTCTGACAGACTAACACTGTCAGGGAAGGTGCAGCAGAAATGAAGACTGAGAGAGCTCTTGAAAAAAACCACCAAAGGCAAAACTTCATCTCATATCACATCCTCTCATTTCCAACAAAGTGTCAACTCCAGCTTCCCCAGTCAGGTGGACGATCCTTTCCACTTTGAGGAATCTCATGTTTCTTCGCTTGTTAGTTCTCCACCTCCATACCTCCCACCTCTTTGTAAGTCTCATAAATGCTGTTGCACACTGTGAAAGATCTGTGCTTCCTTCATGACAAATCTGGTAGCATCACTTCAGCCTCGCTGTCAATTTTGTTCTCTGTCCTACTGTGGGAATGGGTGTGGCCTTTGTTTTGCAGAGAAAAGAAACCAAACAGTTTTTCAGTCTATGACTCATTAATAACAAATGAAGTCTGGAAAATACTAAAAGAGTTCAATTTTATTTTACTTTTTTTTTTTTTTGTTCTCCATAAACTGCTGGTATAGACCCTGGGGTACAGGAGGCTGTGCAGCCTACCAGGGAAATGGTTCCCTGTGGTTCACTGTCAACTCTTTAGCAGAACTCACCCACCCAGTGACTAATTTGCATCTCCTGGTGTGCTCAAAGCCCACTGTTTGTTTCTTGCTTGATTTTAAATGTACAAAAAAAAACCGACTGCCTCTCTGCAGCAGTCTTTCTGTAGTTCATCTCTCTTTCATTCCTCTTATTTTATGTCAAAAATGCCCCAGACTGAATAATGAAAGGCATAAATATTGCCAAGAAGAATTAAAATGATTTTGCTTTCCTTGGTGCTTCATTCACATAATGGGGAAAAAAACTCACCCAAAACCACTTTGCTTTCACTGTTTTTTCTTTTCTTTGACATGTACTTGCATAAACATGCCTACACATCATAGTAATAATAATTTAAAAATATGTTTGTTACATTAGTGCTTGAAAGATGGTTTCAAGTTTGTCTCTTAAAGACAAATAAATTTGCATGTGCTGCCTCCCAATCATAAAAGAGAGTTTGTTTACATCTAAGTAGTATAGTCAGATGTGAAAGTCAGTACACTAAGATTCAGTCAGGCTCAGTCTTTTTCCTCAGAAATACCGATCTAGTACATTATTTAGATTTATTTGCCTAAGGTAAACTAAAAGAATCAAAGTATAAGAGGTAACCGAGCCAAGGCTGATTTTAAGTTTTCTGGGGAAAGGACTGTCCCTCATAGCACTTACAAAAAGTCTCTAGCATGAAAGAAGTACCTTTCCTCAGATCTTGCAGGAAAAAAAAATATAAAAATATACCACCAGGAGAGTGCTGCAGTACTGCTTACAAAGTTGAAGGTTTCTTGGAATCACTTATCCTCCTGAGGAACTTTTGATTTCAGACAAGTCTCCTTCAGTCTTCTCCATGAATCCTTTTGGAATCATATTTGCTGTTGTTGCCTTCATTCCTCTGACTAGAAATAACATTCCAAAATCTGTTGCATAATTATAGGTTGGGCTGCTTAAAACACAAAGAGCAGCTTGTATGATATCTGGATTATGTGGCACTGTTTGTAGAGAAAATTGGAGCTAAGTACGTATGGAACCACTGCATAAAGATTTCAGGCAGCTGTGCTTTAGCTTGCCCAAGAAGGTAGTTCTGTTTTTATACCTTGCTCTTGAGCGTACATACTGTGAGATCCCAAGTGCTTTCAAGACTTTGAAAAGTCAACAGAAGTTCAAAGCATTTTGTAACTGATGGAATGTGTTGAGAACACCACAGAAAAAAGCCCAAGAAGAAGCATCCATAAATAAGGCCATAATTCGTAAAGAAGGAGGAAGATACAGTTCAATGAATAAAGGCATCACAGAGGCTATTGATGTTTCCTAATAATCTGCTTCTCTTTGACAAAATTTTGCAACATGTCCAATTAACATCAAGATGAAGCAACATAAACCTGTTTTACTAGGAAATGGTTTGCTATTGGTATAATGACATGAATGTGTAAAAAAAAAAAAAAAAAAGAAGCTAGAATGATTATTCTGTCTATGATGCAGGTACAGTTGTACAGCTCAGGCTTTTTTGAAGTTAAATTTTCAGTGGTAGCAGAGTCATTTCACATGCTTTCAGACTTTTTGGGGTTCATGTGATGTAAAAAACAGCCAAAAGCCAATAAATGTTTGACTTCCAAGTTCAGATTACCAAGTTTCCATAACTGATAGGATTAGTTAAGCGCTCAACTTGATAATCATTAATACTTCTGTGAGTAATCAATCCCCTACTATATTTTTCCATGAAGATAATAATTTTTATAAACTGTCAGATATTAGAGATTTATCTACCATAATTTCTTAGTTCTCAACATTAGTAAAAAATTGAAATTTTATCAAGAAACTTGACTACTCTGAACCTCACTTTCTGCGTGGGAGCATACCAGTGCCAATCAGCTTAGACTCACTTAAATAAGAACTATGTTCTTCCTCTTAGATGAAGCAATATTTTGCTGATGAGGCCACAGAAGTACACAGAATTGAGATTAGAGGTCTTGATGGTGTAAACCAGAGGTGAGTTTTTAATGGAGCTACGTAAAATCCTGACTGATGTTTTAACAAAATGTTGCTAGCTATGATCAGTGAATAGTACCTGTGATTCTGCTCCAAATCACCACCTTTCTTTGGTGCTTCTCTCCCTGGATTCTGGGATTGCTGCTGAAATTATCTTCAATTTAATTACTGGGATACATCCAACTCTCTGTTTATGAAAAGCAAAATCACTTGGAGCAAGGAGTATATATTCTGACCTACACAGAAAGCCTGTCTTGCACAGAATAAGTAAGAACATACTTCAGACAGACAATGCAATCATGAAATAGTGGAAGAGTCAAGGCATCAGATTTTTTAGTTATCATGCAAAGAAATTAATTTTTTTTGTAGTGTCACTGGTCTTCACCGTGCAACCCCATTCTTCCCACTCTAGCCATAACTTTACACTGAAAGAACAAACAAGGAGGAATAGCATTAAAAAAAAAAAAAAAAAAAAAAAAGACTAAGAATCCTTATTTCATTCTAGTCTTCTAAGTTCTTACAGCTTTCCCTGCTCTATTTAATTCAACAAGTGAACTGTGTCCTCTGCCTTGAGTATTTGCACTCCCGTTTTGCTGTCATGTTGAAGCTGGCAGGGGAATTTTCTAATGGTGGCAAAAACTAAGATGAAGGAGATATATTTTTCCTTAATCCTCCATCAGTTCCTCATACCTCTCTGCTTCATGAAGAGTATATGTCCCATAGAACCCTGAAATGCTGTAAATGAGCTCTTTTACACAAGCAATGCTACATACTGCTAAAACACCAACTTGTGCTGTTTTCTCTCATTTCTCCAGTAGCCAAAATAAGAGAGATTTCAGGCCTTCAGCTATATTTAGCAGCTCTTCATTCCCCACACCTCTGGTCCTATAGATGCTAGGATGCAAAGTGCTCTAATAGAGTCCAGGCAGGAGGCTTGACAAGAAAGTAGCAATTTCAGATTTTTTTTTCTCTGATATCCTAAATTTCTCCTCAGTGTCTTCAGCTATCAGTGATTTGTCACATAAAATGAGGTGTTAAACTATGGAAAACAGTCTGCCTTGCAAGAAGGCATCTGCTGTTGCTTTGATGCTTGCTGAGAACTAGTATAAGGAGTTGCTCTTA
Source organism: Phaethornis superciliosus (assembly GCA_023637945.1). Lineage (NCBI taxonomy): Eukaryota > Metazoa > Chordata > Aves > Apodiformes > Trochilidae > Phaethornis > Phaethornis superciliosus. The sequence goes on from JAJQWJ010000002.1 coordinate 69,503,028, forward strand.
TCCTCAGCTTAGAGTCTTTATTTTGAAACTGACCATTACCCACCTGTGGAAACAACAGCTTGTCAGTGTTCACAGAAAGAGGATTTATAAAGGTATTCCATTTGAAGCTAATAAAATAACAATCTTAAGCTGTGTTTTTTTAACAGAAGTAGTAAAAAAGTCATGTAAGTCTTATGTAGAGCAGTGACAAGCATTAAAAAGCTCACATTGTAAAAGATAAGAAATAAATCACGCTGAAGATTTTTTCTGTGACCAGGTATAATTACTTCCAACAGAAGAAGTGAAAGAGTCCAAGGTCTTGTCATAAATGAAAAATTGGTGCAAAAATATGCGTATAGATTTTAATGACTTTGATTTTATTAGTCCTGTTAAGACCTAGTATATAATTAGTCCCTGGAATGATTTTTCTGTGAGCTTTCTGGGAATTAGTCATGTGTGAGCCCTTTTGGCTTGAAAGGAAACTGTAAAGCAAAATCTTGTGCAACTCTGAAAAATACTTTCAGCCCTGCTATGAAGAACAGATACAGAAGAAGAACCTTCTGTATCTGAAGAACCTTCTCAGTTTCATTCTTGAATCCAAAAAGCACTGCCTCTAGCTATGTGCATAAACCTACATTTTAGCTGTAGTAGTTTTTCAAGGATTTTAAGACTGTTGAAATACCCATGAACATCAAATTAAATAAAAAGGTAATTAAAAGACAGTCCCAGAATTGTTTGCAGTACAGCTATCTCAAGTGCTTGTGCTCATAAATTAAAGCAGTCAAATAAACCTGATCAGAGGGCACAACTATGGCTGAGGGCAGGAGTCAGACTCTCACTGCACACAGATGCTCTGTGACACCTGCAGGCTGGAGAGCCTCTCTGAGGATGGGAGGGTTTTCCACAGAGTTGGCAAAGAGAACTGAATGTCTCTAATGATCTTCAGTTAGCATGAAGACATTGCAAGCAACAAAACCCGAGCAATGTTCTACTAGTTTAAAAGCAATGAAAATCACTTAAAAATATATTTGTATACGGATATTCTAGTTAATGTAGCCAATACACCAGATGACAAGATGTTTTCATTAAGAAATAATGGAGAAAAAATATTACTGTATCTCAGTTTTTAAACTGCCTCCATCTTCTTCCATTACCAAAATAACTATACTACTCTTGTCCTCCAAAAATGTTATGAAAAAAGATAGTACAATACTTTGTAACTGTCAGTTTTTATGTTTTGCCTGTGTATAAGTATAAAATCTTGGTGGGTATTGAGTGAAAGACAATGTTTAACTTCTTGTTAAATCTTTTCTGTGTCTTATCCTACAATAATAATACACAGAGTACTGAAAAAAACAACTAAAAGTATTGAAAAGTACTGAAAGGAAAAGACTATCATTTTCAGAATGTCCTACAAAATACTAGACTCCTAAATTGATGATTACTTATTTTCATAAAAGCTGTTGCATTTTTTCTCGAGCTGATCACCTGCATCTTATACAAATGGAATTATTTTGAAAGCAAGATTCAAGCATGTTTATTACTTCTATGCTCTTGATTCTTGTTACAGCTCACCTTGCTTATAATTTAAGTAGCTCTCAATCAAAGGAGTAATAGTTTATCAACAAATGTGTTTAACAGTGCTGAAAGCAAAGAAGTCTGTGATTTCTTTTCAAAGTCAGGAAAGAAGAAGAAAGTTATATTTTTCTGATCATCTTGCATAATCTAGAGAAATGGGTTCAAGTCACAGATTTCAGCTTTAAGGTGCTTTCAAATGTAGTTCAGAAAATCTTGGATCATTACAGTGTTGTTCCGGGTCTTGCCTGCTGAAACTCCCTGGCAAAAATATTGTCTTTTTTTTTTTTTTTTTAATAATATACTTTGCTTAGTCCTTTAAAATGACATCGCCATGGATTTGCATTGTACTGATGGAAATAACAAAACATTGTGACATTTCAAAACAGGATTTCTCGAATAAGCATCTTAACCTTGAAAGAGCTGCAATACACAGCATATTGTTGCCTTGTTATTGATGGCCCTGGAGCAAACTCTAAAAGCAAGTCTAAGAAGCAAAAGCCTCAAGTTACCTCCCTGCATCATGGAATAAATGATCTGATTAAAAACAAAAATACAGGTAGTTGTAAATGGGTAGGGAGGACCTTTAAAATATCACTTTTTATTAGGAAAGCATCATTCTCCCAAGAGTAAGTGAAAGAAAGAGTGCACTTCAGGGAAGTGCAGTGTTCATTGCACATCAACCTGGGTAAAGCACAAACCATAACAGATGTGACTTTGGCCCAGAAAGCAGAAGGGGAGAAGAGAGCACTTATCCCACAGCTTTTACCTGTGAGAGACAATGTTTTCTACTTCAGATTTGTGCTTGAAAGGAAGAGTAAGAGTAGAGGGGAAAAGTCCAAAGAAAAGAAAGGTCAATGTTAGCTCCCTACTGTGGCTGCATGCAACAGTAACATCAGGCTCAATCCTTTCTCCCTTTGTGAAACTACTAGGAATTGGTGAACTGCAAGACAGAGGAAACTAGCAGCAGGGGTGGGAGAGAGCAGAGCTAATTCCTCCAGTTAGCATATCAGAAAAAGAGGGGAAAACTCTGTTCACAGGTCTGAGGTAAGTGGAAAGAGAACTCACAACAGGACACACTCTATTTCTGATCTCAGGTGTAAAAAAGAAAAGGATCCATGTTTGAATACAGATTAATAATCTAAAACATCTGCTGCTGGAATTATACTGTATTAACTCAGGAAAGAGTCTGAGGAGTCACCAGGGATTGTTCTCTGAAATTATCATGTCCATGTGCAGCAGAAGCCAACAGAACACAACAGAATGGTGAGCATTGTCAGGAAGGACTTTGAGAACAAGACAGAGGGATGTGTTTTACCACTGTAAAATCTTTGACACCCATGTCCTGAATATTTTATGCAGTCTCGGTCTCCACATCCCAAGACAGATGTAGCAAAGTGGGAAGCAGAGAACAACAAACACAATAAAGGGATGAAACATTCAACAGATGTGAGGAGACTGAACATCTGGGATCTTAAATTTGATGAGGAGAAAGTGTTGAAGAAAGCTGTCTGAGGTTTACAAAATGATGAAAGTGGTGGATTGGGCTAGACTGCAGGCTATTATACATCCTTTTTGCACTATTAGGAGTACTTATTAAAACTAGTAAGACATCAGCTTAAAACAGTTAAATAAAATCCCACAGCAGTTGATGAACTTTAGGAGTTGCTGCCACAGGAAGTTGTTGAGGCAGAAGAATGAATGAGTGACTGCAAAAAGAATTTGAACAAACTCAAACAACTCTATAAGGATATTAAAGGACATACAAAGGCATGTATTGTCTGATGTGTTTGATACAATGATTGTGGATGTCAGGAAAAATAGGTGAATGGGTATGAAAAACTGTCCAGGCTCCAATGTTTCCCTCTGCTTACTATCAGATCTTCTTTGCTACCATCAGGGAAGAATACTGAGCTACATGAATCATTGTAGTACAATCCAGTAGGGATTTTCTTTCAGAACTTCACAGATAGACAATCAAATTAGTGATATACTGTTTTTTAACTCAAGTGATTTCTCATTTCTTCTGGCATGAATTTGGAAGTTTTATCCATTTCAAATCATAATAATATTTCCTTTGTCATTATTTTAATCACTTAGCTAATTCAGATAGTAAAGGACACATCTTTTTTTTTGCTTGATAGACATGCTCTGGCAGATGCAGAGGACTTAATACCTACTGCATTTTATATGTATACTCATCTCTACATGTATAAATACATCCATGAGCACACAGGTTTTCAAAGAGTAACTTTGGAGGTGATACAGTGGGCTCTAGAAGGCAGGAATGGCTGTGAATTTCATGTCTACCCCTATTCACTCTACAGTTTTGTCCTTTCTTTAACACTTCCATCATGCTCATGTAATTGCCTCTGTGCAGGACCAGAATGATAGAGCTGGATTTCCCTTGTGGAACTACCACCCCTCCAGGGGTCCTCCATGGGCTCTGCTTCCTCAGAAAACTTGGATGTCAGAGATCAAACACTTAGCACGAGACAATGGTTGCAGTGCTTTTGTACTGTGCCCTTCTTGAAGAGAAATCCAGGATCACACAATGTCACAATCTGTCTCTATTTCAAGAAGGCATAGTCATTAATAGATAAATGAAAACACAATAGTGCTGCTGATAGTACTTTAAAGACATTTTATTCTTATTATCTTTCCTGAAAGTTACAGCTTATGTGATGTTTTATAACTCTTCTGTGAGATAAAGAAGAAGGATATTCGTATTCTTGTTTTGCATGCCAATAAACTATGGTTAATGGTCTTCAGGCTAGACTGCACAAGAGGTGCTTGGATGAACTGGATTTTCATTTTACTGGTTCCCTGTATTTTTTTCTGTTCCCTGGTGGGCTTTGTTTTCACAGACAATTATGATAAAATAAGGAATTGCTTATGCTTAAACAATAGTCCTAATAATTTTATGACTGCAGTCTTACTGCATTGTGCCTGTCCTCAGTACTTATCATGTGAGAATCCATTTTAATAATTTTTGATGCAAATATTTCTGCCTGGAAATTTCCATCCAGCTTGCCATAAAAACAAAGAGGACATTTTTCACAGAAGAAATATTCTTTGTATTGTTGGAAAAAGTTCCCCTTTGGTGTTAATGTGTCTATATACCCTATTCCTTTTTAGCATATTTTATTCTATGCAGGTTCTGATACTGCACCCAAGACTATGGTGTGTGAACACGTCGTATAGCTAAGCACCCATCAAGGTGAGATATTTCGCCCAAGTTTCTACTCCATTCCCTCTCCTCTCATAAAAATGTGTTATATTGGATCTGAGTGCAAATATTCCTTGTCTACTAATTGAGAGTTTTGAGCTTCTGTGAGGAAAAGTAAGCTCAAGCAAGGAAAGAAACTTTACCATAATACTAGATAACTGATGGTTTTGGTCATCCTTATATCTAACAGGAATTAATTTCAAAGTTTCAGATCCAGGGATGAAAATATGCATCTTGAAATCATAAGCAGCAGCCCAAAGATGTGGGAGTGCTCAAGAGGCCATGCTCTCCATCTTGATAGTAATTGAAAATTCCCAAAGATGTAGCACTATTTGATCTTATTGCACTGAATTTTAATTTGCAAATACTTGTCATAAATACTGACTTTTATGTGGTTTAATTCTGTGGCAGAGTAGGTAAATTGCTGCTACCAAAAGAAAATCTCACTTTCTGCTTTCTACACCTGAGCACTGTTGTTTGGGTAGCATTTCTCCCATTGAAAAGTTTGAAAGCCATGACTTGCAAGTACTTGTAGATTTCATTATTTGTGGTCACGTAATATTAGGTGACTTCACAGTGGTGAAATTTAATGGTGGAGTTCAGCAACAAACATTGCTAAAGAAATCTTAGCCAGCAGGTCCTTATCAGTTTTTCTGCAAGCTACTAGAGAACTCTTTTGCTGAAGTCTGCTTACTCTGATGTTTAGAAAAGATACTGCCATTTATGATGTCTGGAGAACTGTGCCTTCACCCAAAAGTTTCAATTGCTAATGCTGCTGCACAAATGAAGTTGATGGAGCACATTATGGATTTTTCACTTGCCTGGAAGAGGAAAATCAATTTCCATCTAATAGAGCAGGAGGTGACTAAATACTACCAGCTTCTCTGTGACACTGTAGACTTAAGCAGTGGTCCTATGAGACAGACAACAGTGGGTAACAGGATCCTGGAGTGCATTAGTAGACAGATAAATAGAGAGAAAAATTAGACACTGAAAAAAATGATCTGAGAAAGGAAAGGAAGCTGAAATTTCTTAAAGAATATCTGCACAGAAACTCTGCTTACAGAACCTGGAGCAACTTTATCTGAGTCAGAATTGCTAAATAATTTTCTAATGATGGAGAGCTTGAAAATGCCCACCGTAAATTTACCCAAGTTGAGACTGTGAATTATTCAGAAAAAGACAGCTGGGATAGCTGCAGCTGTGATTGACATAAAACCTTTTGCAATTGTGAGAAAATTGAAATGAGATGTAGGCAGCTCACTGCTGGGGTATATTTAGGAGACATGAATATAAATAAATAAATTAACAAAACCAATCTGCACAATATTGTAGGAGCGAATTGACTGAGGCTTGGCCATTATCCTTTTTTTTGGGATAACCTGGTGATACTGCTTAAAAAGGTTCCCTGGCAGGTAGAGGTGAAAATGCATGTTCAGTAGATGAGTGCCAGAGGAGAGACCCAAAGACACATGGACTTAATGGGGGAATATCAATGCCTTAGGAAGTGTTTCTGTAAAATTGTCTGGAAGAGAAACATTGCATTGGGAATTCAAGGAAGATGAAGCAAGACACTGAGAAAAATCGGAAGGACTTCTGTTTGCAGGTGTAAGACAAGCAGCAAGGAAGAGGGCAGGTAAGCAGGCCCAGATGGTTGAGAAGAAAAATAACTATGGAGGCTTACATGGATGCATATCTCTACACAGCATAAAAGCAGCAAAGCCTAAAAACAGAGAGAAAACAAACCCCCCAAAGTATCACTGTCAACTTCCACTTATTTTCCAGATAGCCACAATGAACAAAATATGGATTACTGTACTCTACAGCAAAGTATAGAAAGAAACAGATGGCTCCTGAGGTGTCAATTCAAACAATCCCTTATTGTGCAGTTGGCTCAACTGACTTCAGCAAGGATGCTACTCCCAGTCAACGGTATCAGAGTAAAGTCTTAAATTGGCTGCCAGTGGACAAAATTACAGTGCTGTCATTGCAGCTCAGGCTCAATTAGGACATATTATGATTTCACTAAAAGGTGGTCACTCAGTGCCAGCACTTACAACAGTAACTTGTCATGGAAGTAAATATTTGCCAGAGCTGAGTCAGTAAATCAGAGAGATGTTCTTCAGGGAAAAGGCTTTGGTATTTCTTTTTACCTAGAAGTATCAGACAGTAACAAGAGAACTACCTTTTTTTTTTTTTTTTTTTTTTTCCCCTCTTAGCATTTGCTCCAACACTTCAGAGAATTTATGAGAGTGAGGCATATATATCTACAAAGCAACTATTACATCTTGAATTATACTCTCTTGGGTCAAATTTTTGGAGTTTCACTGCATGGGCAATGAAGCCAAGAATGGATCCAAATTGGTTTTAAATTAATCAGACTCACACTTAAAAAGCAGAGCATCATCACTTAGGTTAAATGTCGGTTGTTCATCTTTAGATTAATGTATTTTTTAAACCTACCATAATTGACCTTTTCAAGTGTAACACCCAGTTAAAACTTGGAGAAAATAGCAATATGGTAAGAGAAGGACAATTTCAGTTATGTCAAAGTCATTATATAAAAGATGAGATATGAAGATATTAATTAATCTCTTCTCACCATTTTCCACAGTAGGGCAATTACGCTTTTGGATTGGTGCTACTTGTAATGGATGTGATCTCACAGCTGAAATACAGGTAGGCAAATAAGGTAGGAAAATGATATGTAAAAGAGTGAGAGAGGCTACATTCAAAGCTACAGAAGTCAGCAGAAAGATGATAATGGATTTCTGTGAGCTTTATATCAGGCCCTTAGCACCCAAGTGGAAATTTGTTCAATTTAAAATAACTTGAATAAAATCGCTACCCCCTTGGTTATTGGATTCCCTTTGAATTTTCCTCTTTGGTCTTCTTTTTCTAGTCCCAGACTATCCATTGTAATAATAGCACAAACCTTTTTGGGTATAATGAAACCATCTTGTTTCAGGGAATACCCAAGTAAGTATATCAGCTAAGGAAACTTCTCATATGCCACTCCTGTCCACACCTGACTTTCAGTGAGGGCCATTGCAGTCTAGCCTTCTCTTGCTGTGCCACTCAATACAATTAGTACCTGACAGCAGACACATAACTAGCTCAACTTATGAGAAAATTTTTTTTCACTTAAGCTGTGAGTGTTTAGGAGAAATTAATAGCCTGGCTTGCTTGAGTGCAGCAGAGCAGTGGAAAGCTAGCTCTGTGGGAGCCAGGAAGTGCATGCATGGGCAAGGTTTGTGCTGAGAAAGAATTGTTCCCCTTAATTTTTGGAAGATGAACAATATCAGTGAAGTCAAGAGGTGTATTCACAGATTTACATATTTTGGATATTTGTGGCCAGGCCGCTCAGTAGCTGGTCTGAAGAAGGAGTTTTAGCCTCCCCCATACCATATTACAAAAAATCTCACTGGCTTTAGAGGGACAAAACACTAGTAAATGAAAGATGCTAGATCGTCATGGTGAATAAAGTGTTGATTACTGCCAAGCTTGTTGGCAGCTTGAGACCATGAGAGTTATTCTGAGATAGATCTTATATTTCTAGCATGGAGAAAATTCCCATAGGCTTCCCAAGTATTTTTGATGAAAATAGTGCTGAATAAATCTAGATTTGGGTTTCATGATTATCTCAGTTTTCCCTAGATAGCAACAGTTTAAAACACAAGTTTTAACTGGCATCATATGTGTCAATCTTTCAGTCACATCTGCTTCTTAACAGGTCTTCCTAGATCATTCATCATTTGTCCCTGAATTTTCAATGACTGTATAAAACCCTTTGAAGGGTATAATGACATTAGCATGACAAATAAACTGAGCTATTTCATTACACTTCACATATTTTATTTTGGCTTTTATTGTTATGACACCCAAGAAGCTCTGTATATATGGGAAGCAAAACCAGTTTTATCTGGAAGACTATTTAATATTTTATGGAACTAAAATGAATCTGTGCTTAATATGTAGACTCAAAATGAAAGAACACAGCCTTCTTTGGGGAGAAATTACAGCTTGTTTCAACAAAGAAGAACAGTTTTTTAAAAACCTAGTTTTAAAAAATAACCACAACATAAAAATCTATCACAAAATTTTAAAGTTAAGACGCATAATACAGAACCTAAGCAAAGCCCACTAACAGTGATGGAAATTTGTCCACCGATTTCAGTGTGTGTTAACTCAGTTCTTTTAATTAATAATTAACAGTTTCACAAGAATATGCACTCTATAGAATTGGGTTTAATCCCCGCCCCTCACCAGTAACATGGCCCTCATCAACATAGTCTTTTGACACATTTAGGCTACCAGGCAGGGGAAGTCCTGAGGAGCCACATCTGTAAGCCACTGGCACATCCACTGGAGTCCCCAGGTTCTCTTGGATGTAAATGTTTAAGAGAATTGTTGAGTTAGAAGCACAGAGGACAGAAAGTGACCCAAGCAGAAAAGTGTTGCCAGTTCTTCCAGATAAGTTCAGTTTCATTGGACTGAACAGAAACACAACTTCTCCATCAATTTTTTTCTCTCTCCACCAGCATCAGAAATTACTTCAGTCATGATGGAAGTGAGTTGGCAATGAAGAAGCAGCAAAAGGATAAAGAAACATCAAAACCTCCATGTACATACAAGAGAGATTTGCTATTCTCCATGTTAATGAAAAAGGCAAGAAAACCTGAAACAACCATACAAGAGTGAAAACAAAAAATATGTATATATACAAGATAGCTGCTGGGGTGAGGAAGTATAAAAATGAAATCAAAGCCCTTTCATTACCTGACTGAAACCCACAGCAGGCAGCTGCAAATTTTTCCATACTTGTGGAGATCGTGCCACAAGCTAAAGTGAAAGGAATTTGATGAGCTCAGCAGCACTAAAATAAATGAGAAAGTAAAAAGTTATTGTTCTATTTTTAATAATTTTAAGCATGAAGTTAGAAGAAAGGATGAAATTAGTATGATGAAGGTCTGGGTACACTTCTGTTTACCTACACCATGATGATCAGAAAAGAAAGAAACAATTACTCCTGATAAGAATTATTTAAGATTCACTGATCCTATCACTGAATAGACTTAAAGACTGGTCAAATTAATTCCAGAGATATGGAAACCCTACAGTGCTGAGTCCAATGCAAAAAGAAAGCAAGCAAAGGTTATCAGAATATACACAGCTTGCTGTTCTGTGCTGTGATATGTGGTACTATGTTACAAATGTACAAAATTATTTTTTCCCCCTTGGCTCACTTCACTTCAACCTGCAGGGGTCATGTTTATGATACCCTTGTCAGAATTTTTAAAATTCAGTATTTTTTAGACTGATGGTTTGTTTATTTTCCAATATTTATTTGCCTTTTTTAAAAGTACTTCTACTTTCAAAACTAAAAATAGTTTTAAAAGTTCACTTTTAAAATGTCAGCATGGAAAACTGCTACTTGTTGGGGGTTTGATTTTTTTTTGAAAAAAATATTTCCTCAAATCCAGAATATTAATGTATAATTTTGATAAATCTATACTTGCAGCTGTCAACACATAATGTATTTCACCAACAATTTTTGAGGAGAGGAGAAATCAAACAAAGAAAACAGAAAAAGCTATTAGCTGCAATGAGATTGATGCAGGAAGGAAAAATCCCATCTGACTTGAGTACTTCATTAGGCCAGAAAGCAAGCAAAAAAGGTTCTTATAGTGACTTGTGTTGAGAGAGACTGATGGATATGAAAAAGGCTCAGATCCCTCTGTTCTGCTACCCAGTCACCAGAAAATGTAGTCCCCACTGGCATGGGGACCAGCCTTTGTGTTATACAAGAATAAAAATTGGATGTTCTTTAATTTGCAGCTACTGGCGTGTAGAAATTCTACTTAAGACTTAACAGTACAGCTTCATAGGTAAAGGAGTTGATTATGGTCCAGTCCTTATCTCTCCTCACACAGAGATGTTTGGGCTTTAATGTTTGCAAAAAGCTTTTAGACAGCAGCAGCAAGGAAAGTATTATTTTGTTATTTTGTTTTGTAGAGGTAAAGGCTTTTTGTCTGCTTGGGAAGCATGAAGTCATCATTTCTTGACTCAGTACAGTGAAGTTCACTTAAAGAAAAAACAAGAGAGAAACTAGTCCCCACACAGTAATGCAAAATATTTTAAAGAACCATAGAAAATTGCTTTCAGATGGAAGCATAGTGAAGTAAAAAGGCTGATTTTTTAAAAAACATTTTTTTCAAGAGTGCACTTCTTTAACTTTCCACTTAAAAAAAGAAGTGAAATCATGGAATGACAGCTCCAGTCATTCAACTAAGTTTATTCAAAAATTTCATAACACGGATCTGAAAAATTGTGGAAGTGAGTATGATTTATGCCATTGGGTTGTAAAGGATGTAAGGGTTTTGGTTGGGTTTTGTTTTTTTTTTTTTTTGTTTGTTTGTTTGTTTCCAGACACCTTGTGATACTGAGGACTTTACTTGAATCACAGAATTTTCCCTGTTGGAAAAGCCCACTACTAAGATCACCATATCCAGCGGTCAACATATCTAGTGGTCCTCCCTTCACAAATAAAATAAATAAAAAGTATTTATCAATATCTGTATCACCATGTTCACTAGAGGACATCCTGAAGTCCTTCATCTACATGTCTTTTAAATACCTTCAGGGGTGATGATTCCACCACTTCCCTGGGCAACCCATTCCAACACCTAACTACTCTCTCAGTAAAAAAATTTCTTCTAATATCTGGTCTAAAGTTCCCCTGGCACAACCTGAAGCCATTTCCTCTTGTCCTATCAGTATTTACTTAAGAGATGAGACCACCACCCCCCCCATACAAGCTCCTTTCAATAATGTCTCCTCTCAGCCTCCTTTTCTGCAAACTAAGCATTCCAAATTCCTTCAGTCTCTCCTCACAGGACTTGTTCCCTACACCTGTCACCAGCTTGGTTGCCCTTCTCTGAACTCACTCCAGCACCTCAATGCCCTTCTTGTAGTGAGGGGCCCAGAACTGGACACAGTACTCAAGGTGCAGCCTCACCAGTGCTGAGTACAGGGGGAGAATCATTTCCCTGCTCCTGCTGGCCACACTGTTCCTGAAACAAGTCAGGATGTTGTTGGCCTTCTTGGCCAACTGGGCACACTAATGGCTCGTATTCAGCTGACTGTTGACCAACACTCCCAGGTCTTTTTCTGTCAGGCAGCTTTCCAGCCACTCCTGACCATGCCTGTAGCATTGCATGGGGTTGTTGTGATCCAAGTTCAGGACCTGGCACTTGGCCTTGTTAAACTTCATATTATTGGCCTTGGCCCATTGGCACAGCCTTTCCAGGTCCCTCTGAAGGCCTTACTACCCTCGAACAGATCAACACTCCCACCAAACTTGGTGTCATCTGGAAACATTCTTAGAAAACACTCCATCCCCTCATCTAGATCATTGATAAAGACATTGAACTGGATCAACTCCAAAACTGAGCCCTGGGGAACACCACTGGTACCTGGCCACCAAATGGATTTAACTCCACTGACTACAACTTTCTGGGCATGGCCAGGCAGCCAGTTTTTAACATGGCAAAGAGTACACCTGTCTATTCCATGATCCTCTGGTTCCTCTAGGAAAATGCTGTGGGTGATGGTCTCAAAAACTTTATTGAAGTCCATGTGGGTAACATCCAGAACCTGCCTTCCTGAACCCATGCTGGCTGGCCCTGATCCCATGGATGTCCACTTGCCATGTGAGTGGACTCAAGATGAACCTCTCCATAGTTTTTTTCCATCACTAAGGTCAGGCTGACAGGCCTTTAGTTCCATGGATCCTCCTTCCAGACCTTCTTGTATATGGGTGTCACACTGGTAAGCCTCCAGTCATCTGGGACCTCCCCTGTTAACCAAGACCATTGGTAGATGATGGAGAGAGGCTTGGTGAGCTCCTCTGCCAGCTCCCTCAGTACACATGGGTTGATCCCATCTGGCCCCGTGGACCTGTGGGTGTTCAGGTGCTGTAGCAGGTCATTAACTGCTTCCTCCTGGATTGTGGTGGGGATTGTGCAACTCTCCATCTTTATCTTTCAGCTCAGGGAGATGAATGCCCTGGGAGTGGCTTTCTGACTAATGAAGACAGGCATTAATTTTCATTTGCTTTAGTTTTCCACAAAATGGGAAGAACTTCTTAACTTTAGTCAATAACCCACATTGGGATCAGCAGGTGACAAGTGACAAGGCTGATAAAGGTAGAGCTATTGGTAGATCAAAATGAAGAAAACAAAGACAGGGAATTTTTCAACAGATTTATTTAAGAAAAAATAAGTACAAAGTTTGAGATATAAGAATATGTCATTTAATATAGATATTATCACTTGTTAAAATAACTGTTATGATGGACTGACTCTGAGAGATTATTTTTATTTTAGCGATATTACCGAGTATGCAATTTGCATTAACCTTTACTGTGATATGCACAAAAAAGGATTATGTAAATGTAATATTGGTGGGAGTGGGCATGGTATACTCAGTAGATGGTGTACTGAGGAATATGAACTGTGGCAGGAATGTATAAATTTTATATTTTTTTCCATTCCTTTTTCCTCCCCAAGATTTGTAACGTACAGCTTTCACTGAGAAACCAGAGAAGCTGTTCTGCAGTTCAAGTGTAGCAGGACAAGTATCTCCAAAATTACACATAGGAAGAGTGTCAGTATTTAAGACTAAATCTGCATCTTTCACTTGTGTTCAGTAACCTCCATAGAGTAAAAAGTATTTATCTATATGGCTAAACCAAACTGTGTGTACAAATTGATGCTGTAAATATAAGCAAAAAAATAAGTAAAAACAAAAGCCAGAGCAAATAACGTGATAATCATACCTCAAGTAGACTAACTTGCAGAATTGGGATGCATGTATGTAAATCAAAGGTGACTTGTCTTCATCAATTTTATGTTGGATATTTAATCTAGAAGATGTAAATACCAGACCTAAGAAAAATATTCTTTGGTCATAATTGTTAACAGGAAAAAAACCAAACAAAACTCCACATGAAATTATTAGATGTTATTAAAATGAACAATAAGAAATAACATCTATATACAGAGTTATTTCAGCAAGACACTACTTAGGAAATTAAGAAAGTACAACTTTTTCCTCCAAAATAGAATACTGCCCAAAAAGCATGTAGAGATTACCTACCCATAGTCTCTGAAACAGCATGTGGATCTAAAGAGAAGATTTTTTTTTTGTCAGCAAAATGAAATAAATACATTAGTCACCAAACAACTTAAGTTTCAAGAATAACAAAAATGAACTTTCAATTAAAAAAATAAAATCCCATACTCAGGTTTTAAGTTAAAATAAGGAGGATAATAGCACCTCATTACTTATAAAACTTTACTTTCCACTTGCCTTTTTGTCAACTTTTTCGCCTTATATTCAGCAGACTCAACACTGTGGCAGTCTTGTGTCTAACCTAGCATCTTTTTCCTTCTTACCATTCCAACATCTAGCAGTTTCCATTTGAAGCACATGGCACATTGCAGTGCCAGATATAGAAATGTGAGTTAGTGCTCAAAGGCCCATCTTAAGCCAGCTTGCTCAACTGGAAGCCAAACGATTACAAGTTATGGCACTATGCCCAGGGAGCAGTCTTAACACCATTATAAGAGACTGTAGCTCAAGCGTTGCTGTGGTATCTTGCACCTTAAATTCACACTCCATCTCTTTTAAAGTATATGCAAAAGCTGCATTAATCATGCACACTTACAGTACAATATCGCAATAGCATTTTGAAGCCTAAAGCAGCTAATGCTTGTTTTCACATGACATGTCAAACAATAACAATAGTAAAATATAAAATTAAAAATGGAAATGTTAGGGTTTCAATAACTAATGGTAAAACATAGCATACCCTAATGTTAGGGTAATAGTCACCTCTATGATGTACACATGGAAAAACATAACAGCAAGGAAATATACAACTTTCTTCCTTTTGTTTGCTTGTCCTGGAAATATCACTTCCATGTTTCAAGGCATTGCATTCATAGTGTTTATACTGTATATCTGTGATGGATCACATTACAACTCTGTAAAAAATTCTTCTGAGAATTATTTTTCCTCAAAACACTAAAAAAATTGTGACTAAGTATTTTTTCATTTTTTTCTCTACTCATTTCACATCTCTGAATAAATAAACCTGCAGGCCGACATAACTTAAGTGTCAGTAAAACAATTATGCCAGACTTTAGAGATGTCCTGATGGCTTGCCAGTTGGTATCAGTTTTCTGTCTTGAGTGCTGCAGAGTGTGTAATCTGCTCTGATAGGCAGATGGATGTGTGATTTTAATGTACTGACATAGCACTAATAACCCCATTAGACCCAAAGATTAATGATGCATTGTGCTTTGTGCATTCCTGCCTCGTCCATCACATACCTGGTTATCAAGGGGAGAAAAAACCCCAGACCTTTTATGTAATCAGTCACCAGCTTTGTTAATCTAATTGCCAGTAATAACAGAGTCACTGAGAAAAAGGATTCTATTCATAAACATCCTACATTTTCTAATGATGTTCCTTCACACTGTTTCTAGCTAGCACCTACAGAAATGCATATTTTGGTCTACTATGTCAAGCATTTGCTTTTGCCTTGAAGGGTTATTTTGTTCTATAAAAGCCACTTCAGAACTTCATGGAACTTGTGAGACAGAAGTCAAGTGCAAACCAGCTACTGGGAAGGTTTTGTCTCAGACATTTAGCTGGATCTTAAGTGAAGGTACCAGAAAGTCAGTAAACCTAATGGGCATGCTTCATTTTTAATAGTAACACAAGCGACTAGTGCTGACATAGAATTTATTCCATTAGAAGCTATTTATACTAGGTCCAAAGAAACACTCTTACCTTCAACAATGTCTTGACATATATCTTATGAGAAGAACAGGGGGACCATCATGTTAAAGGAATGAGTTGTAATGGCCAATGCATACAGGCAATCAGCTTCTCTACTGGGTAAGGAGCATCATCAGCATCATTTTGTAATTTAGTATGTAAGCAAATACCTAATATAGTTAGGTGATAATAAACCACTGGAGTCTGGAGCACAAATTGCAAACACTTACGTGTTTGTGAAATAAAATCGTGTTCCCACAGAAAGCACAGTAAAAATTGCTTTTTTGCAATGCCCATATACAGATGTTAGCATCAGAGAAGAACATTATGATCACTTGGTTTGAAGCTTATGAAGACATGGCATAAAATTCCTTTGAATGAATCCTGCATCCTACCTAATGTCAATGCAGTTGAATGACACCACATCTCAGAGGAAGACAGGCAATTTAGATTTAAAGAATTCAAGTATTGGGTAAACTGTTACACACCTCAAAATCTGTTCCAGTACTAGATTAGTGTGGAAAATGTGCACACACTTTCATTTTAAATTTTGTCTCATTTTCATTTTACCAAGCTTCCAGCTTATCTGCTAGATCTAAGTGCTGTCTGGCACAGGAGGTCTTCCCTCCTCACATACATCTATCTATAAACTGTGAACAAATCACCTCTCAACCTCCTCTTGCTCTCTACGTATCAGCATGTTTTCTAGGTCTCAAAGTCCTCCTTGCAGACATATATGAGTTCACAGTAGCAGATGGATTTAGAGCCCCTGAAATACTACAATTATTTTATTTACTAAGATCTGTCATTTGTTATGGTTCACTGAGGTTGTAGAAGCAGATAGGGGCATCAGCCCAGGGAGCAGTTGAAGGGGAACTGGCACTGCTGGGGGGTTTATGCTTTAGCAAACGCCACAAAGCTTGGAAGGATTTTCATGTAGTTGCTAAACTCTTGGTTTCATCAGGTGTCAAACCATATACCAAAATGTTTCCTTGTTATGGTTTAGTCCCATCCAATGTCAGGGAGAGAGTGCTTTTGCCCAGGGTTTACATAAGACTGGTCTCTGCCTGGGTGGTATGCGCTCACCGGTCCTTATCACAGACGGCAGCTCTCAGAACAGGCTGTGTATACAGCACCTCTCAGGAATAACAGGTTTTTATTTCCTCCTCCACCTAGCAGATGGGTGAAGGATGACTGTGATTTATTTTTTTCTCAGGAGCCCTATCATTTTATTGATGTTTTTAAAATAATACATCCATGATGGAGGGAAGCAATTGTGTTAGAGAGAATACTGTGAGAAGGAATACAGCTAGCTTCTTACACAGAACTGGCAAAGGATTCCATCATCTTGTTCGTGCCTCCTTGTGCACTGAGATGCATTATAGTTTTGATAAAGTGGCATCAGAAAGTTTCATGGTTGTCACATTGACATTACTGTTCTACTAGGCTAATTTATAGTTCTATCCTTTAGCTTAACTTTGACTGGTCATATTATTATATAAAGTCAAAGGTTTTCGTATGTAGAAACTGAGTGGGAGAGTTAGCTTTTTTATCACTAGAAATCGAAATAATTTGCCTTTTAACTTAATGAGAGACAAATATACTGAAAAATAGTCCAAAGAACTCCCTTTTCATATCTTATTTCAGATTTTACTTTTTATCTTGTTCACTTTCTAAACTTGTAGTAACCACATCAGTCAACAGATTAATGTGTGACTCTTATTTGCTGACTGTCATAGTTTAGTGCTGGGCCGGCGATTAACAGAAGGTCAGATGTTCTCTATTAATCCCCCTCCCCGATAAAGAAAGAAGAGAATAAGGGAGAGAGACTTATAGGTTGGAAACTAAACTACACAGTTTTAATGAAACAGTAATGACAAAAAAAAAAAAAAAAAAAAAGGAAAAATTAGAGAATATATACAAATATACGGGAAAAAAATGATACCACGTTCCTCCCTGCCCCCCCCCCCCCCAGTAACTCTCATGTCACCACCGAGGCTGCAGGGCAGCCCTGGGAAAGTCCAGGCTGGAATCCTGGAGTCAGCAGCAGCTGAGAGCTGGAGGCAGGAACACACAGATTCAGGCTGGCATGGATCAGGACCACAGGCAGAGGGACGGATGGAATCCTCCCAGGATGCTGAAGCAAACAGGGACAGGTGAAGAAAGGCGAAGGCGAAGGGACTTGACCCTTGTGATCCCTCAAATTTATACTGAGTATGTCATGTATGGGATGGAATACTTTGTTTGGTCAATTTTTGTCATTTATCTTGTCCTCTCCTCCCTAAAGGAGGGATGCAGGTGTGACCTCTTTACTCCTTTTCTCTTTCTGTAGCATTAGATATTCCTCAGAACCGAGCAGTTGCCTTGGTTCTGCAGACCATTCCCTATCAATAACCATTAACTTTGATTATTATCAGTCCTAGAAGCAGACACTGACTGAGAAACTTGCTGTTAATTTCAACAAGTCCAGCTACTTATCAGAGACTTAGCTGAAAGCAAAATTACAAAACAAAAAATTCACTCTGTCCTGGCCCAAACCAGGACACTGTCTCAAGCACTTTATTGCAATCTTACCCTCTTTTTTTTATTTTACAACTAGACCAAAAATTTTCCAGCAAACCTCCCAAACATAATTTTACAAAAATGAGTGTTTATTTCTCCTTTAAAACAAAAAGAAAACCAAATTTATGAGCAACAGAATAAATCTCTATATAAGAGATACCACTGCAAGGTTATCGAACAAACTTTTTTTTGCATTTGTTTGAAGGCCTTACCCACAATTCTACACAGCTACAGCACTTCAAGAGGGTCAGCAAGATATTAATTAGTTGTGTATTCCCTTCAAAAATACTCAACATCTGTCATATCTGCCAGTATTTCTGCTGAGGGTAGTGTTAGATTAGAACTTCAGTACTCACAGGGTGGCCGTTTCTAATCATGCAAGTGACAGGAAACTCTTGTTTCACCTTACAGTGATGTGGTGCCTGACTTCAATGAAGCTGCCTCAATTTACAGCACTCTCAGATCTGGCAAAATGTATAAAACCTGCTGATCTCTCTCACTGATATCTCCACTGAAGCAGGGAATGCGTGTCTGCTAAGAAAGATGACTGCTGTATTTCCAAAACCCTAAAACTCTCTTTTTTGTTGTTGTCTTATTGCTGTTTTTGGGTTTTGGTTTTGCTTTGTTTTGGTTTTGGTTTTTTTGTTTTTTTTTTTTTTTGTTTGTTTGTTTTGTATTTTGTTTTTTGTCTTTTTTTTGTTTTGCTTTGGTTTGGTTTGGTTTGGTTTTTTTTTTTTTCTTGTAAACAATATTATGGGTCTCAAATCAAATAATAAATTCCCTCTTGATTAATACAGGTTGGTTTGAATGTTAGGTGAGCTTGAGCTAGGTGGCTGGAATACAAAGCATTCATCAGGGCTCCAGGATATTCCAGCTAAAATACTTTGTAGAAGTTGCTAAGATTTTCTGTATTTCCATCCACCTCTAGGTTTGTATTCTTCATGTAAAGAATATCCCAGGATTATGCTGTAAAAATAATAAAAACAAAACAAAACAAAACAAACAACAAGAAGGGAAAAAAGGATACAATTAATCTCTTTCCTCAGAATAATTTTCTGCAAATGGGAAGTGACTCATTCTCCCTCTTTGCCCTTGCAATATACGAGAAAGTGATGTTATTTATTACTACTTTTAATTCATTTAGAAAACCTCCTGTTTCCTGTTTGTTTCTGAGACAGCAGCACTATTACTTGGCTAGTGCCATGCTAAATAGAATTTGAGAGGTTCTTATTGTGACCATCTACAAAGCTCTGAAAATCCCAAAAGGGATTTGTCTGATAGAGAAGACTGACTTTGGTCTGACAGAAAGATATCTGTAAGCTGTTTTGTACAAGCGTGCCCTATATGAGTAGTCTGATTTTCACTGAATTATGCCAGCAACCAGAGTTAAGTCTGTGTGAAAAATGCTTTGCTGTGTTGGAATAAAGTAGTTACTAATCCCCTCAAAGAAGAGAAACCAAAGAGATAATGCTGATGTTAGCCTTTTTTCTAGGAGAGCCTTTAGGATTTTTTTTTCTCCTTGCTTCTCCTACCATCTTTGTTTCCTGATGTTTCTCTTCACTGAGGTACCAGTGTAGGGCAGATGTTCTCAGTGAGGTCTGAGGAGAGTTGCCCATGCAACCATAGAAGCCATTGACAGGACTCCTAATGGCTTTGTAACGTGCAGGGCCCAGTTAATAAAAAGGGGCAAAAAAGCAATTTCATAATCCCAGAACTCCCCAGAAGAACTGTGACATCTGGAAGCACTATTATCTGTGCTCCCTGTTCCTGCCAGTGGGTAGTCATTTGATGTGAAATTGGCAATATCCAAAGTTCAGTCAAATGCAAAGCAAACAAACTGAAACAACACAAATAAATATTTATTTTCCAGTCCCTTTGAGTGATAGTAAACTTCAGGAACACTTGGACTGAAAAATAATTCAGACTACCAAAACACTTTGAAAAGGAACCCTTTCTTCTTAGACTGACACATAGCAAAAAGAGCACCCTAAATGATCACATTTTTTGTCTCAAGAATATCTGAAAGATATTGAATTGCCCTTTTTTTGCACAGTTCTGTACACTATTTTCCTTAAAACATCCATACATATTTTTATATCCTCTGAGAAAATTGTCATATCTAAGAGAAAAGTGTTTTGCTACTGAAATGGAGTGGGTGGGATGGTGGTTCCCATAAAAAAGAAAGCCCAAGTTAAACAAACACAGAGAAAACTGAAGTCAGATAGTTTCTGACCAGACAAAGTAAATAATTCTCCAACTACTTTTCAATTTGAATTTAAGGTTATAGAACATAGAGGTTCTGGATATGTCAGAAAAACCCCTATCTGTTCTCTTTCAGAAGGTTGCTTCAGGAATTTTATCAAAACAAACGCGCTGTTCTCCACCAGAAAAAATCAACAGAAAGGTTTTCACTCATGGTTAAATGCCTTCAGATTACGTTTAATTTCTCCTCCCCACTAATCTATGCTAATAACAGCCTTACCTCCCTGCAGTTCTCTCCCTGGACCCTAGGAACAGGTAGATATGGCAGAATCCTGCTGACAGTCAAAGAGCAAGGTGTTACGACTATTGACTATGTGGGACTGCAGAGGTTTGCAAAAAAGATGTAGCCTGCTTGCTCTGAACTCTGAGACAGCAAAGACAGACAATGACTGCTGGGCAAGAAACTGAACACCAGTGAATTTTCATTTGCTGTCACCTGTTTGACAAGGTGACTCAGGCTGAAGAACATACTTTGGGAAGATGAATTTGCTATTTTGCTAAGAAATTTTGAACTGTCACTGCTGGGGACTGCATAAACTTACACAAATGGTTTCCAGACACTAACCTTAAAGTATGATATCCATCACACTAATGGGCCATAACCTAGCCTTAATCCAGCCAGCCTCAAAATATTCCTGGATGAGAAAATAAAATCTTTACCACAAAATTAACTGTGGTGCATATAAAGTGTTTTAGAGACAAATACTTGCATTACACGAGAAAACTTTGTGCATATTCTGGACTGATTTTATCACTCCAAGGGCTGAGTGATGTATTTATTTGTCTATGTTGGAAAAAAGACCCCAAGCAACTGTATAAAGGTGGTCTAGTTAACGACTATGTCTTCATAATGGTGTTTCTGCTTAGATCTCACGTTTAAAAATTAGTCATAAGCATGAGCACATTCACATGTATGTCTGCAAAATTAAATATGTACATAATGAGTAATATGTGACTGAACTAAACCCAAAAATTCACTATCTGCCATAAGAGATACTCGGAAAAAAAAAAAAAAAAAAGCTACAAAAATAATGTGATGAGTAAAACTTGCTTTTGTCCTTCAGAAAAACACAGAGTAGAAACTAAAAGTAAGATGAAAAATTGTGTGGTTTGTGTTCTGCATGAACTTGAAGAAAGGGTAGAATGAGCCTACCAATTCTCCCTCAATTTTTCCAGCCCATTAAGTATCAGTTACAGCACAGAATCACTGATGATTCAGATTAGGTGACAGCAGTAGTGATACTGCTGAATGCTTTTTACAGTGCCTTCAGGTAAAGCCTTTGTGTCTTAGAATAAATGCAGCTGCATTAAGCAACATCTAAATGTGTTACGTTCCTGGTGGTCTCACTCCAATGCCTCCATGGTCATGTCTTGTTTCTGGAGCACTGCATGGATCACAGAATGCTTTTAGTCATATGTTGTATTTGGTAACTTCTGAAACTTATTTGCAAACTTTATCTTGACTTCTGTTTGAAACCTACAGCTTCTCTTGCCTAGCTGCCTGGGGACTTCATGGCTTCACAGCTGTGGGCACTGCTTCTTTGATGGAAACATGGTGAGATTGTAATCTTGTAACCAAGGATGAGAAAACTGAACTGGAAAATCCCAGTTTATTTTTCCCACCCTTTTAAAAATTTCTGTCTACTTATGGTACACCCTAACTTCAGGACACATTCACACACACATCACAGGGCAGCTCATTGCACAAGGTCTTTCTGAGGAGGCTTTAAAAACTCAGGCTCTTTATGGGTATTGATTTTCTAATCTCTGATCACGTTTATCCATTTTATCCTTGTCGCAATCCAGTAGTGACTGGAATCACACTTCTTCAATATCACTGAATGAAAAAGACTCAGTATTCACCACTCCTTAGTATTTCTAGTGAGGGGGGAAATCAGAACAGATCCGCCCCTATATATGGTGGTGTAAACCTGGAATGGCTAGCTCCTTGTGAGCAATTTTTCTCAATTTATATACATGTACAAAGGATCAGAATTTTTCTTGTTAGAGAGAATATTTTTTTCCCAAACAGAAAGAAAAGTACTCACCTTTGAAAATAATAAATCATTACCTATTGCTACTTCTATTGCTACTTTAAGCAATTTTTTCTCTAAAAATAAAATTAAAAAAAAATCACTTAGCTTCCTTTCCTTTCCTTTCCTTTCCTTTCCTTTCCTTTCCTTTCCTTTCCTTTCCTTTCCTTTCCTTTCCTTTCCTTTCCTTTCCTTTCCTTTCCTTTCCTTTCCTTTCCTTTCCTTTCCTTTCCTTTCCTTTCCTTTCCTTTCCTTTCCTTTCCTTTCCTTTCCTTTCCTTTCCTTTCCTTTCCTTTCCTTTCCTTTCCTTCTTTCCTTCTTCAGAATGGTAAGGTTTTGTCTTTGTGTCTTTTAGAAATAAGTGGATACAGCATATGTTCCTTGAATAGAGCCTCTGAATTACTCCTTTAGGACCTGCATTAGACAGACATCTCCAGATTGTGTAGCTTTTTTTCTGGAAGCCTTCCAGGGTCAAGGGAAGACAGGAATTATTTCAAGTCTGGTACAGTTATTTCAAGATAAATGTAATCTGAGGGATTTAGATTTTTGCTCATCAAAGTGAGGCTCTGTTTTTATGAGATTTCTGCACCCTGATCCCCCTTTCTTGGAAACAAACAAGTTCATCTACTGTACTTATTTCCTTTTTGTGTGTGTGTATGTGTGGATGGGGTATTGGTTTTTTTGTTTCTTTTGTTTTTTTTTTTAAACATCTTCAAGACATGTCTCACATATTTCTTTGCAATTGAGCATTCCAAAGAGACTATCCAACAGATGGATCCTTGGTGACACAGAATATCTGGTAACCAATTCTAGACACTGAAGTGCTACAAAACTAAGGTATCTCAGCTTTACTAAAGTTCAGTGGCATACAGGAGTTTAAGTCAAATCCAAAACCAGGCTTTAGGCAGGCAAGTTATCTGTTATCCAGGAAAGCTTTACATATTGCTTAGACACCGAGGAAGGAAAACAAAACTAGCATAACTGATTCTAGCTCCCCTTACTCCATTTCTCAATATAATTTTTGTACCTACTAAATAATCCCTTTTCAAGGGGAAGGCAGCACAGAGATACAGATAATGATAAAAACCAAAGTCCTGATCAATTTCTGCTGAAAATAAACTAACAACCTTAGTGAAGCAATGCAACAACACAGCAGCTGTCCTATTTTTCAGCCTGTGACATCCCTGAAGCCTATATTCATGAGGCAAGGCATCAGTTTGCCCAGTAATATTCCTGAGCCAAGCAGGCAGACATTCCAATTTAAACTTGTTACACCTGAAATCCTTTTTGCTTAACACTTGTTCACCCACCTTTTAGCTAATGGGCTATCATTTCCTGCAGTAAGTCACGAGGAATTTCTTACAGTTTAAACACAGCTTTTCTTTGGCTGGAATAGAAAACTCCCTTAAGTTTCTACAACAGCACTGCAAGGAGGATTATAGTGGGCAGATGACTACATCATATGTTATAAATTCTTGTACAGAGAACTGTGGTCAAGGCCTTCAGAACAAGATCTGAGGCCACTCATTCCTATCAGAAGGTTCTCACACCTTCCTCAGATGGACTAATTAACTACAGGAAGGAATAACTACTGTTGTCAGACCCAAGGATTGCAACTCTCTCATCAAAAACTTATCCATGGAACTAGCTGCCTTCTTTTAGTCCTATTAAGTAGCACTACCAGACAGAAAAAAACCAAACCAAACCAAAAACCAAACCAAACAAACAAACCCACAAAAAAACCAAAAAATATAACCAAACAAACAAACCCACAAAACAAACAAAAAAAACCCCAACAGGGTGGGGGGTTTTACATTATTCCATCCATCCTGGATGGATTTTTAAGGGCTTTTTCAGTTGGATTTGCTGACTGAATTGATCCTGTGCTCAAATATGTAGCTGAGATGAAAAGGATCTACCTGCATCTACCATTTTTAAGAAGGTTGTTAGATCAACTGGGTCTAAACAGTTGGTGTGTGCAGATGTCTGGTGTTAGGGGAGGGGAGATGAAGCCTTGCAGGTCAGCACTTCTCCAGAAAAAGCAGTGTGGAGGTCCTGCAAAGTGGCTGATTTGTCCATAAGAATTCAGCATCTCACCAAATACAGAGAGAGCACAAAATTCACCCATCTCTGGCTGAAAAGAATACATAACTCTCTAAGAACAGTTTTATAGAAGGAGGTTTTTTTTTTTAATGAAGCTGGAGGAAAGGCATCACAGAGGCTAAGAATATATCTAAATCTACCAATTACTTTCAGTATTCATACTGTGTGATATGTTCTTTACATATCTATTTCCCTCTTTACTGCTGAAACATAACACTTCCCATAGTAACTAGGTTGACAAATTTCCAAAGAGTTTTTTAATGTTTAATATACTTTTTCTACTTTTGGAATAGTAGACTCAATTTCCATGAGGAATAGAGAGTTAGATTCAATAATACTTATGGGTCCCTTACAACTTGAGGTATTTTATGATTCTATGAAAATTTTTTGCATATGTGGTGTTACCATTTACTGCAAAACCCTTCCAAATAACCCAGGAAACTCAGCTGGTTTTTATGTAAGAAGTTACTCCTGTGTAAGAAGTTAAAATAAAACTTAAAATACATTTTGGATTTGTGGAATATGAAACAGGAAAATGAAATAATTACATTTGAATAACTAAACTCTTCTTGATATTTTAAAGAGATTCCCATTCTTCTCCTTATACTGCTTGTATACTTCTCTAAGAACAAGACCAGCCTTCAGGGTGGCTTTGGTTGTGGTCCAAGGTATGTTCTTTAACTCTGGAATTTCTGTGGTATGAAAATAAATGAAAAGGAAATATCATGAAACCTACATCCTGTACATCTATTTCAGTGATGCAGAAGAAATTTTTTTATACAATTACTTTGGTTTAGCCACTGCTATGTCTTGCTTACTGTTCTGTATTTTACAACTACTGAAAGCATAATTCAACAGATTATCTCAAATTATCTACTAGAAAAAATATTTTAGTTGCTATTTTAAATCAACCTAATGGAGTGAGGAAAGAATGCCATTAAATTTAATGTCCGCTGAGCTGGAGATAAATCTCCATACCCAGTGGAAGAAATGTTGAAAAGATCAGCAGTTGTATTATGATTGAATTCCACTGTTTTTTTCCAGCAGCCTCATCACTTTGTACCCCAGTGTATATAAAGGCATAGGCTACTCTCCTGGACCACACTTGTGCATATTTGAGCCAGAAATCATTCTGAATTGCATTTAACCTGGATTTTGCCACCCACAGGAAACAAAATTACTTCTTTAACAATATTTTTCTATCATTTACCATCAACTTCCTGCCCCATCAAACTGCTTTTATTCTCTGTATTATTTATTTTAAACTTAGTATTGTGGATGTTAGACTGAAAGCTGGCATTCAGAGGACCTTTTCTTTGTTTTGCTGCTAGCTCATTTGTGTGACCTTTGGTAGGTTCATAAATCTACCTGTGTTTCAGTTTACTTGTCTCTAAAATTGCAGTGATAGATAGGTGGTTTTTTTTGTTGAGATGAATTTCAAGATATATTGACCCAATAATCAATAATTTACCAACTAACAATAAATCCTAATATTCACCCACTGAAACAAGAAGTCAGCTGGATTGTTTAGTGCACTCCTCATTATAATCAAATGGACAACTTTGCTTTAATCCCATCCAAGGTCCAAAGGTATCTGGAGAGATGTTTTCAAGTTAGCACTAAGCCTGTTATACATGGACTTCATGAAATCATGGGTTGAAATCCTAATGACTTCAAATAAACCTTTTATCCTTTCAAGTGCCAATCAGAATATATTCATTTGCAAATAGTCTAATTGTTTAACCTTATTCCAGACCTTTGGGACCCAATTATCCTGCTGCTTGTAGGAGTAAAACCTAATTAGCATTTAAAAAAAATAAGATTAGGCAATACTTTTAATCCATGTCAGCAATTTAATTTTTTTTTTAACAGGTCTTTATCTGGAATAGCATGCTGATTCACATGCTGATATTTTGAGGTGTTTGCCAGTTATTTTCCTCTGGTGAGATCTTTTTGATAGGAGGTTGCTTTAGTATTACTGACACCATTTTCTAAATAATAAGCCTCTTCAGCTCCCACAGACTGTAGTGGAATTCACCAAATTACAGTGGTGCAACCTAATATCTGGTTTCAGCATGCTATTGCACTGTGTACCTGAGCTAGCCCCATCCAGACTGGTTTAAGCACAGAAATCTAGGGATCAGCAGCCGGGCTGTGCAGTATATACTGTATAACTTGAGAGCCCAAGTGAGTTATCTCCCGTGAAATTTCATGTTTCCTCAGCATGATTGTTTCTCATACTTCTAGTCTGTTTGTTCTGCCTCTCTCCAAAATAAACCATAGTAGTCAGTGAAGACATAGAGCAGAGAGTTATAATCCAGTTACAACTAATGACATTGTTTTCCACCTTTTTCTCTTGAGGTGAGCTAAGCACTGAACTGTCACAAGGCTCAGACATGCTTTGCCCTTGGGAAACTGCATAGTCATTGCCTCAGTGTTCCCAGCATCACATTAAGTCTAATACTCATCCGTCTTTCTGTTTGCTTATGAAAATTCCTGAAGCTCCAAAGGCTCATGGAAAATCAACCCCATGCCCCTCTGTTCTGACACAAAGTCAACTGTAGCTGTGACAATCTTCATAGATATCTAAGATTTTCAGCAAAAACCTTTACTAATAGGAAATCTGCTCCACTATCAGAGAAGAGATGTGTCCCTCCTCCTTTGCACCAGCCCTGTGTTTCTCCTGTAACTCTCCAAGCAATAGGCTTGAGAGATTTACAGAATCACAGAATTGTTCTGGTTAGAGAAAACATTTGAGATCACCAAGTCCAACAATTAACTTATCTCTACTGAGTCCAGTACTAAACCATAATCCTAAGCACTACTTCTACACATCTTTTAAATAAATCCAGGGTTGGTAATTCAGTCACAGAATCGCCTAGCTGGAAAATATCTCTAAGATCACCACTTCCAGCTGTCAACCCAGAGCAAAAATAAAAGGAAAAATATTCACCATCCCACTAGAGCATGTTCTGAAGTGACTCATCTACATTTTTCTTGAATACCATCAGGGCTAGTGACTCCATCACCTCCCTGGGCAGCCCATACAAGCACCAGACTACTCTCTCAGTGAAGAAATGCTTTCTAATACCTAGTCTAAACCTTCCCTGTTGTAACTTCATGCCATTTTCTCTAGTCCTATCATTATTTTACTTGAGAGAAGAGGCCAACACCCAGCTCCCCGCAACTTCCTTTCAGGTAGTTGTACAGAACAATGTCTCCTCTCAGCGTCCTATTCTCCAACTAAACAATTCCAGTTCCTTCAGCCTCTCCATAGGATTTGTTCTTCAGACCCTTCACCAGCTCACTTGGTGTTCTCTGAATTCCCTTCAGCAGCTCAATTTTTTTCTTGTAGTGAGAACACAGTAACTCGAGGTGTGGCTTCATCAGTGTCAAGTACAGGGACACAATCACTTCTCTTCTCCTGCTGGCCACAGTATTCCTGATACAAGTCAGGATGCTGTTGGCCCTCTTGGCCACCCAGGCACACTGCTGGCTCATATTCAGCCATATGTTGACCAACAGCCCCAGGTTCTTTTATGCCAGGCAGCTTTCCAAGCATTCTTACCCAAGACTGTAGAGTTTCCTAGGATTGTTGTTACCAAAATGTAAGACCTTCTACCTGTCCTTGTTAAATCTCATACAAGTATCCTCAGCCCATCAATTCAACCTGTCCAGATCCCTATTCACAACCTTCCTATTCTCAAGCAAATCAACTTCCTCCCAGCCTGGTGTCATCTGCAAACTCACTGAAGGTGCATTTGATCCCCTCATCCAGATCATTGATAAAGATATTGAGCAAGACCAGCCCCTGAGGGGTCATTGAGGGATCAATGGTGATTGGTTGCCAACTGGATTTTACTCCATGTACCACAGCTCTGGGACTGGCCACCCAGTGTTTTACCCATCGAAGAGCACACCAGTAGCAAGTTTCTCCAGGAGAATACTGTGAGAAACAGGTTGAAGACTTTATTAAGGCCCAGATAAACAACATCCACAGCCTTTCCCTCATCCACTAAACAGGTCACCTTGTCATTGAAAGAGGTTAATTTTATAAAGCAGGACCTGCTTCTCATGAACCACTGCTGACTGAGCCTGATCACCTGATTGTCCCGTGTGTGCTGTTTAATGGAATTTAAGATGATGTCCTCCATTATCTCTCCCAGAACCAAAGTCAGACTGACAGGCCTGAAGTTCTCTGATTCCTCCTTCTGTCTCTTCTTGTATACGGGCATCACATTTGCCACACTTCAGTCAGCTGGGACCTCTCTGGTTAGCCAGGACTGATGGTAAAGGATGGAAACTGGCTTGGTGAGCACCTCTGCCAGATCGACTCTTGGGTGGATATCACCTAGCCTCATGGACTTAGTGTATAGTGTATACCTAAGTGGGGAAACAGGTTGCTAACAATTTCCCCTTGGATGATGGGGAATTCGATCTGCACCCCATCCCTGTTTTCCAGCTCAGGGGGCTGGGAACCAAGAAAACAGCTGGTCCTACCACTGAAGATTAAGGCATTAAGAACCTCAGCCTTCTCCTCATCCTTCATTACTGTCTACATCCATTAAAAGATGGAGATTCTCCTTAGTCTTCCTTTTGTAGCTAATATATTCGGAGAAACATTGTTTATCTTTGGCAGCTGCAGACAGATTGATTTCAAGTTAAACTCTGGCCTTTCTAATTTTGTCCCTGCATAACATCACAATATGCTTGTAGTCCTCTTTTCCAAAGGCCATAGACTCCATTTTTTTCCCTGACTTGCAACCAGATCTCTCTGTTCAGCCAGACCTGACTTCTTCCCCCATGGATCATCTTTTGGTACAGGGGGACAGCCTGTTCCTGTTCCTACCCTTTAAGACTTTCTTAAAGAATGTCCAGCCTTCCTGGACTCCTTTTCTCTTCAGGACTGTCTCCCAAGATGATCCCTCAAGCAGTTTCCAAAACAGGTCAAAGTCTGCCCTCTGGAAGTCCAAGGTGGCAATTCTGCTCACCATCCTCCTTACTTCTCTAAGACCAGGATTCAGGGTTCCTCATTCTCAGTGGTGTCTTCTAGAGGGACACCTGGTTCTGGGATCACCTATCAATATCTATTTTAGATCCACTAATACTATGCAACCTTTTCATAGTTTCTTGCAACTAGGCCACCGAGTAGTGGGTATATACCTCAGTCAACTCAGAGACTTTCTCTGTAGTAACACTTGTTTTGGTCTTGAGTGCCTATGAGTGCCCACCATATTTCCAGAGACCAAAAGCTCTTTTCTGGGCTGTGGACCTGCCAGCAGAGTGCAGGGCCCTTTTCCTGCTTATTTAATAATTATAAGTCCTGTGTTTTTCACTAACAAATACCTGATATTGTTTCTACATCCTGAAGTTTGGGATGCAACTACATTTCTGTCACGCTGCTTCTGCATTAGTCTTCTGCATCCTGTAGAACATAAAATTCTTCCTACCAAAGCAATAAATATACAAGCACATATTACTGAATTTTGTTCTGTTTTTAAAGACTATTTCTCTATTTTTGGCAAGATTCTTTGCAACTCTTTCCCTTGTCTCCAAAATTTTTACAGCCCTTCATTTCTGGAACATGCAAACTGAACACAGTTTTTCAGTATTTAGCCATTTCTAATGAAAATATTAATACTTTCATATTCATGACAGATCTCTATGAAACCTCGGTTGCTACATCTTTCCATTCTGCTGTATTATTGATCTATATACTTCAGGTATAGTTATTTAGGGATATTTGCCCATCCCTTAGAGAAGCTCCATGAAAGTAATTTTTCAAAAAAATATTTTGGAAAGTATTACTTGATATAGTATCAGAAACCTTTTCTAATCAAGATGTAAAGATGTATATGATTTAATCAGTTCCTACTCTATGAAATGCCCCTGTTAGCATTTCATAAGTAATAACACTTATTTGACATGATCTGGCACACACAGCTATGCACTGACCACTGTGGCATTTCTCTATTATTTCCCAAATTCTTGTGAGTAGATAAATTTACTGCTCCAGATTTTTCACAGAAGGCAAAGTTAAGCTGATTTGTTTATAATTCATTAAATTCAATTTCTTCTTAAGACTAAGCACTATATTTGCCTTTTCCAGACTCTGGTATCACACCCTATAAGGCAGTTTTAAAATTCTCCTGTTGCTTCAACCAATTATCTAACTATCTTACAGTGCTTTCAAATATGCCAAAACCTGCCCTATATAACACTCTCTTTATAAAAATCCTTTATCCATAGCACCCACTGCCTCATTCTAGAACATATGCCCTGAGTACATATTCATTCTTTATTTTAAGGAAATTATTAGCTGTCCCAGTAAAACTACTAATTAAATCAGGGTTTTCACATCCTGAGAAATGTACAAGAAGGCAAAAAATATAACTTTGGGAGTTAATTTTTTTTAAATCTATCTAGTAATAAATGGCTTCTTTGAATTCTTTGGAACAGCCTACCTGTTCATAAGGTTATTTATTCAAATTTACCTCTTGATCCAAAGCCAGCTACAAATGTCAGTGAATTGGGATCTAGACTTTTATATAAAAATTTAAAAACAATTAAAGGGCAGCTGAAGACCAGGCAAGCTCAAACTTTTAAGCTAGACTACTGTCATACCTGAAGTTAAAAAAATTCTCAGTGATGGATGTCTATGAAATGTTGGCAAAAAAAATTTTGCAGATATGAAAGCAGAACTGGAGTTTGGGTAGTAGAAATTTAGATAAGTTTGTTTCCTTCTTTCCTAAAGTCCTTCCAGAAAGGTCACAGTGATAAAAATAGAGCTGCCTTCTTTTACGGGGATTTTGCTTGAGAGCTCAATTTATTCAGAAATCAAGACAGATTGATGCTGTTCCGTGGGAATGCAGATAGGCATATTTTAGACAATAAACCAGGAGCCCTTATCTGCTGAATTTTGTCTTTTCAATGTATCTATCCTATGCTAATTTTAGGTCTACATCCTCTGTATCCTGCCGTGTTTTGTTTTTCCTCCCATTCAGCTCTGATTTCCAATTACGGCGTGTCCTTTTAGCACATATTTTGTACTTATGACGCATCTGTTCTCAT
The DNA here is from genome assembly GCA_023637945.1 of Phaethornis superciliosus. NCBI lineage: Eukaryota > Metazoa > Chordata > Aves > Apodiformes > Trochilidae > Phaethornis > Phaethornis superciliosus. The sequence goes on from JAJQWJ010000002.1 coordinate 69,534,690, forward strand.
TTTGCTCCTGGAAGTGCCTAAGCGATAGCTAAATGCATCTGTAAGGACAAGTGCTGAACAGGTGCAAAACAAGACCACAAGTAATGAAAGGAGAGGAAGAAGTCAGAGAATAATTTTTGCTCAGTCAGGATTTGCCTAATATATGTTTAGACATTACACAGGCAATACAAATGTCTCATTTTCACAGTTCTTAATCTTCTTTTAAAAAGGATCTTTCTGGAGTTAATTTGGTGTAAGAAAATTTGGTAGGAGAAGATACTTATTCTCTATTGCTGATTTGACAGGGATTTTACAGTATAGCTTAAGGAATTTATAGGGGATCCAGCTCCTCTCTGTTAGTAAAAGAGAAAATGCAAGAAATATGAATATATATATTATTTAAAAAAAAAAAAAAGAAACAAAACACCACAAACCAACAAGAAAAAAAATACACTATTTTTCTTTTACACTGTCAAAACCAGTTTTTCAATTTACTCTTGAGAAAATCTCGTTCAGAGATATTAATTTCATACATGCCATAAATGAATGTTTTTTCTCATTATAATCTCAGAGACACAGACTGGATTGCTTAGCAATTCTATGTTCCTTTTATGTTCTTTCAGCAACATAAAAAGTCAATTGATTCTCATTCTGCACCCGATGTTATGACTTCAAAATGACTCTGAGTCCAGCCTCCAAGACAGAAGGATTTTCAGGACTGTGGCTGCAACACCTTAGTAATTTCTTTACAGAAATGACAGAAACAAAATCACTGTCCTTCCTGTAGCCAAATGATAGGAGGGAAAAGTGAGACTCAGTGCAAACAGACAAAATCTGACTATTTCTTGCCAAAAAGAAGCACCCCTTTTAAAAAAATAAACTCTGAGTAGAACAAACCTTTTGATTCCACACTCTTTTTCATGCACTTCTTAAAGGAAGCACAGATAACAAGATCATCTTACAAAGCACAGACACCAACAGCTTTCTCTCCCTTAACCCAGTTAGTTAGGCGCTTCACCTGCATAAGAGAGACAATTCTCCTCTTGATGTGAGTTAAGTTCACATCACCCATCTCACATGGAGCATGTCCAAACTGCTGTGCTGTGGGCTGTCCAATCTTCCCAGTCCTATGAACAGCAAATCAAAATTTGCTATGTAAAACAAGCATTTTGTGTATTGCTGTATGTCCTGCAAACTCCAGGTGACTTATTGAATCTATGGCTGTCGCTGGCTGGCTTTGCCCTCTTGCTGGGATTTTGGATCATCTGGTAGCTTCCAGAATAGTCTCTCTGCTGTTAGGTGTGTGGCAGATCTATTTGATCTGCTTCTGAATCCCCTGCAGCTCTAGACTGAAAGGTTGACCAACCTGCAGAGAGATTTCTAGGTTAACCTCAGTCCTTTTTGATGATAATGTTCCACCTTGTATTTTAAATAATGAAGTAGTTGTTGAAAGGGAGGTGAATATCCTGACCTATAGACAAGAGAATTACTAAGTCACACTCTGGACCTCATCTATACTATTGTGTCCACTTCTGGGGTCCACACCATAAGAGGGATATGGAACTGTTAGGGTGAGTCCAGAGGAAGGCCACAAAAATGATCAGAGGGCTGGAGCACCTCTACTGAAAAGACAGGCTGAGACATTTGGGGTTATTCACCTGTAGAAGGAAGGCCCTGAGGACACCTAAAGTGCCTTCCAGCACCTAAAGGGGGTGTCATGTGGATACAGTGAAAACAGAAAAATTGCCTCTTGAATCAGCAAAACCCTGCCTCCACCAGCAGAGTTTACTCTGTTTAAAACGTATCAAACTTATTTCCATTAGCAAAACCCCCTCCACACTGGCAATATTTTTTCCCCTGTTTACAGTCTTTAAATTTATCAGCACTAATCTCATCAAAATGCTAATCAGAATGACTCCTGATAAGCCGCCAGGCAGCTAATGCAAATTGGTGCACAGGAATTAAAGAATTCCTCAATACAAAGGGAAGACCTGCATTTACCAATTTACAACCTCTGGCAATAATAGATGAGAAAAAGGAACTTCTTAGTATAAAAATTCAGAGGAGAAAGGCAAAACTCGGAAATGAATGGAAGCAGACGGAAGCGAAGAGACGCGCATCAGCAGCATCCCAAAAGCCTGAAGAGCGGCAGCACCAGCGGGACCCGGGAGAAGGAACAGGGACACCAGTGGCCCAGCGGCGATTTACTTAGGAGGGTGAAAAGAACGCTAATTGTCCTCTTTCTTTTCTTAATAGCCCTTTCCCTGGGGTAATTAATTTGATTAAAAGCCTGTTTTCCCTGTTTCTCTCCCACTATTAACTCCTTCCTAAGACTCCTTTCAAGGTGGCGTCATTTTCCCTGAAATAAACCGCTGGAATTCGTTCAGACCAAAAACCTTTTGCAGTTTGTAGGACATGCATGTGCAGTGGTTAATATTTCCTCACAAAGAAAATGTAAAATCTTAATAGTTATGGACCATGACAGGGGGCCTACAGGAAATCTGGGGAGGGGCTTTTTACAAGGGTAAGTAATGACAGGATGAGGGGTAACATTTTCAAACTGAAAGAAGGTGAATTTAGGTTAGACATAAGAAGAAATTTTTTAGCGTGGGGATGGTGAGACACGGGAGCAGGTTACCCAGCGAAGTTGTGGCTTCTCCTTTCCTGGAAGTGATCAGGTTGGTGGGGGCTTTGAGCAACCTTTTGAGCACTGCTCCTCCAGTGGAAGGAGTTCCTGTCCATGGCAGAGGGGCTGGAACTAGATGATCTTTAATGTCCCTTCCAACCCAAACTATTCTATGATTCAGGTCTTTTTAACAAATATGGATTGCCCAAGAAGGAGAAGCAGTTCTTTCCCATCCTTGGGTAGCAAGTAGATTCCTTGCGAGTAGATACCTCTAATAATTTTATGAATCTCAACCAGAAAGGAAAGTTTTTTTGTAAAAAAATTAGTTTACTTAGACTTTTTTTGTTGTTGTTAAATTCAACATTTGCAAATATTTTGGGAGCAATTGCATTGGATAAGAGACTGCCTCATCAAAAATCAAAACAATACTTGGGTAGATAGAGAGAAGCTGTTTTGTGGAAGCTGTAGAACAGAAGACAGAGAAGTGAGGTTTTTTCTTTCTCTGCACCTACAAAATCATAACTGCCCCTTCTGATACTAAAAGATTTTAACATATGGTAAAACCACGCCAGGCCTGGGGCTGCTATAAGCTTTACTGGAAACTGTACCCTGAGGAGCAAAGTTACTCACAGCTGTTCCTGCTTTTCTTCTTGCAGTTGGTTCATGAAACTATTTCCAGGGAGGAATGACCCACCTCAGAGATCATTGTTCCATAGTCATCACACCAATGCTGCAGAGAGCAGAGTCAGGATGCTTCTTTTAAACAGGAATTGCTTGGAAGCTTTCCATGAACCCCAAGATCTTGTGTCCTTTTGGTTAATGTAGTAAAGAAAGGAAAAAAATTGTACATGCGATAATGTACATGGCATAATGACTCTGGAAGGAGAATTTCCATCAAGATCATACCCTGAGTTAAATGGCTCCTCCTTTGACAGGAGCCACACTGCTGCTCTCTGAAGGGCAAGAAGCTGAACTTTCAGGGAACCAATTAAAAAATGCTCCAGAAAAATACTTGTTTCATCAGCAGTCTGACTGACTGACTACTGGAAGGGATCCTCAAAGTATTTTCAGTATAGCTCTGATCTGTTGTTTGCATTACTTAAAAAACAAACAAACAAAAAGCAGTTAAATTAGTTAAGATCTTAAAAATTATTTCTTTGACAGGTCCCAGAGCCAAATATCACCAACAGAGCTTTACTTCTTCAGAAAAAAAAAAATTTCTTTAAGACAAATAATAAATATCCATCCTATTATTGTGACTGATAAGACAAAGCAAGCCTGAAAGGTGCATTTTGTTTTGCTCCTGCATTCTTTTTGCTTTTCAGAATCAGAAAGGATTGATGTTTATCTTGAGTCAGTGCTGAATAACTAACTATATAGTAATACTAAATTTTGGCTTTCACTGAGGTTATTAAGGTGGGAACTAAGCTGTGACAAAAAGAATTAACTATATTTACATGAGTTTTCTTTGATTCTCTAGTGCAAAACAAAACAATAACGAGACCAGAATAAGCTTCTTATCATCATACACGTGATCTCACAAAATAATACTCAATTAATAAAATATAATATTTGATGTCTGCTTGTTATAAGACAAAGGTATTCCTACTAGAAACAATAGTGACATTCTTGCCGCAGTTGAACAGAGCTATAGTCTTGCTGTACTCATTAGAACATGAGGGGAAAAAGTAGTGTGTAAAAAAAAATCATATTTTGAGAAATCTGGTATAATAGCTTTCTTTCATACATCTCAGAATAATTCAGAAAAACCCAAGAGTAAAGGACTCATGATTTCTCATGTCTCAGAAAAGAAGCACAGGTTGATGTTTTTAAAGAGCCTGCTCTTCATGATTAATGATATCTGTTTGTCAATGCACTTCAGACAGATTTGCTGCATCTTCACACTGTGTTACAGTTCTTGCACAGGGGTGAACTACACCTGGAAGCTTTACTGGATCATGGCATTTGGATTCACTAATCAACACAGCTCTCTTCTTATATGCTTATTAAAACCAGCCATCAGCTTCTTGTCATGCAAGTTCTGACCCCGAGGTGCTGTGCTTGGAGAAGAAATGTATCAGTAGCCCTCCACAATACAGAGAAGATGGCTACAGCAAGACTGAATGTTAAAAAGTCTTCAACCATTTCTATAAAAGAAATATTTATTTACTTGTTTTTATCAAGCACTAACACTCTGGGACTGTGTTCACAGCAACTCTGTTATTCAGACTGAGATCAATTAGCCTTATCCCTATTTAATGTGCTGTTCTGTATTCACTGGTGGAACACAGTGTTTTCCCATTTGGATACACTCTATCAGATATTATTCATTATTACTGGTTTTCTACACTTTCGTTTATTATTCAATCTTATTATGTGGTAGTTTGCACATTTTGAAACCATGTCTCTATGTAATCTACCGTGTAGAAATTAAAATTATTATATATCTTCTATATCATATGCTTTGAGGGACAGAGAAATTGAGATCAAATTTTCAGTTTTCATACCTATTTTTATCACAGCCTTTTCAGATATGCTGACTTTCCCAGTGTTCTTTGAAGTCAGCAGTTCTTCAGAAAGATTATCACCTTCAAAGAAAAATAATACGGGTTAGTAATTCATGTGTGTACTTTAAGGTAATTTCCATGCACTAGACACTTTACTTTCCCTTCCCTGTTTAAACACCTTTTGTTTTGTTCATCTGTTATGTGGGAGTCACTGCTGGAATAATCTCTTAGAAGATGGTTTCTCATCTACAATTCATGATTTGACCATTTTGGTTTTGATCACTTTTAGCTTCTCCTGTGCTGAACATAAACTCTCACTCCTGCCAGGTTTCCTTTCAGTCTTTTTTGTTTTGATTTGTTTTGTTTTGTTTTTTGGGTTTTTTTGTTTGTTTTTTGGTTTTTGTTTTTTGGGATTTTTTTTGTTGTTTGTTGTTTGTTGGTTTTTTGGTTTTGTTGTTTTTTTGTTTTTGTTTTGTTTTGGTTGGTTGGTTGGTTTTCTTTTGGCTTTGTTTTTTTTTTGTGTGTGTGTGTGTCTCTGCTAAGTCAGATCACCTCTACAAATTAAAAAAACCAAACAAACCTCACATGTATAATTAAAGTAATACCTCTGAGTATTGTGAATGTTTCAAAGTTAAATGTCATACAGCAATGTATGCATATATAAATAGAAACATACCCATCAGCTACCCATAATATGTGTCTTATTTAATGAATATAATTCCGCAACTGTGATGAATTAAATACACAAAGGAGGAATTCTTCTTCACTTTGTTTCGCTTTTCAGGGGGGGATTTCTTCACAAGGCTTGTTTAATGTAAAATCTGTCACCATTCATTCCTATTGAAATGCATAGTCTATTATTATCTTATCCCTACATGACTTTACAATAGTTAGGACTGTTTAATGATGAAATAATCTGCAGAATCTTTACGCTTGTCTCTGCTGCTTATGTGGTATAGTACAAGAAAGGGCTGCATGAAAGGAAGAATACAAGATTATGTTGCCAACAGATCTCAGTGTTTCACCTGAATACCTGAATGATAGATAATTGTCATGGCTTAATCCCAGCTGGCACCTAAGCCCCACATGGCTGCTTGCTCACTCTCCTCCCTCCTCCTCATGGGATGGGAGAGAGAATCAGAAAACTGAGAAAACTCCTGGGCTGAGATAAAGATAGTTTAATAGGCCAAGCAAAAGTGGTGTGCACAAGCAAAGCAAAACAAGGAATTAATTCACCACTCCCCATGGGCAGGCAAGTGCTAGCCATCTTTTGGAAAGCTTGGCTACATTGCATGTAACAGTTACTTGGGAAAACAAACGTCTTAATTCTGAACTTCCCTCCCTCTTTCTTCTTCCTCCGGCATTATATGCTGAGCATGAGACAATATGGTATAGAATATTTATTTGTTCAGCTTGGGTCAGTTGTCTGTGTCTTCTCCCAAATTTTTGTGGACCTTCACACTAGCAAAGCACGTGAAGATGAAAAGTCTTTGCAACAACTAGAAACTTCAATGTATTATCAATTTTTCCCTTTTAACAAATAACATACGCTATCATAGGTATCATAGCTACTAAGAAGAAAATTAACTATCCCAATCAGAACCAGGACAGTTCCATGGCCATTAAAATGGGAAATGCGAGGTTAAATAGTTCATTTCCTGTTAATAGTTATGATAATCTGAATTTACATTTCCAGTCTGATCTGCACAGAAAGTCAGTCTACAGAATCACAATGGTCTCTTCCTGCTTTAAAATTCACCAAAGAGATTTTTCTTGCTGAAAATAGAGGACACTTCAGATGAACTCCACAAGAAACTATCTTGTTCACAAGCATATAATGTGGAACACCCAAATGTGATAATTACTGCTTCCCTTAACTCATGAACTTTCAGTGGTCAGTGCTATAATATTTGAAACTGGAAAGTTATAGACATTTTCCTTGTAGATGGAACAAAAATTTTTTTCTTAGATGTCATTCTTTCATTTCCAATTCTGAAATCAGTAAAACAGTACTGATTCCATGCTTGCTCATAACTTTTGCGGTAGTTCTGAATGTTCTTTTAAGGAATTTATGGCAGAAATGTACAGTTTATAGAGCAGAAAGAATGTGGGGTTTAGATGAAGTTCAGTGGTTAAATGTGGAAACAGAAAATGTTGTTAAGAAAATACTTGAAGCACAGAGCAATCTCAGCTTGTTGTACGGTGGCTGCTTAAAGGTGCTTCAAACAATCTTGAACCTCATTCTTCAACTGTTTTTCAGTTGACCATCAATATTTTACACTTTGTATCTCTTATCAATTGTTACTATCTGCATTTAGTTTTGAACCAGGAAGCCAAACTCTGACAGTTTAGGAAATGTCATTATGTAGATCTAGTGGAAGAGCAGTAAGTCACCTGCCTTGATCCTTTCTCTTGGGGCTGCCAAAGAACAAACCCAGACTTTCTGAAAGTAGGACAATGAAAAGAAGATTATATTTTTTAGGCTGCTATAAAGTATCACTCACTTGTCAGAGGACTTAATTTCAGCAGTTCAGCTGATGCAGGGTTTAACAATTTCTTTAAACAATTGCCCTGAATGATGGAGATGTACTTCTGTTTCTAATTAATTTTAACTCTCTTTAGTGGCCTGTATTAAAAGAAATGATGGTCTGGTTAGACAAGGATTTGTATTGAAAAAGCATATGCAACATGGAATACAATTGTATGGACCTATTGAGTGAACTTTCTAATCACTGCTGGTTAAGGGGAAAGCTCTGTCCGTGGCCTCATTACAGCTAAGATAAAATTAAACATACTAATTAGTACTAGACTAGACTAATACATTACTACTAATAAACTATAAAAAGTACACTAATTAGCAGTAGACTAATTAGTACTTTGCACATTTCCAGTAGTACACATCTAAAGGATTGCACTGTCCTGGCTGAGCTCCACGTATATAGACATTGTGACAGCAGCTCATGTGCACGAAGAGTGTGCCATACTGGTTCAGCTTTCACTCAACAAATATCTTCCTCTCACTGCAAATCACGGAATATTTGTACATACAGTCAGAGTCTGTGATTCCTCTTTTTTGTGGAGTCATCAGAAGTTTGAAGACGACAGCCTTACAGGTCTCTTGCTATTTCCAGAATCTTTTACTAGTGTACTCTTTCCCCACCTTTCTATTTTACTGCTGTAAGTAAATTACATGGTGCTTTCTCAGCAACATTTCCCCTAAGATAGAGGTTGTGAGCACTTGCCTTCTTGCCAGGGTAAGCCCATCAAAACTGGGGACCAGGGCTGACCTGGCTGGAGCCAAGGATGAGCACAAACATAGGAAGGTGACTGGGAAGAGGATTTGTTGGGATGTCAAGTTGATTGGTCTGGGCTGGAGAGAGAGATGGCCAGGAACATCATGACTGTGTGTCTTGGGTTAGTACAGTGATGTTTTTGAAAATGGAGAGCCACAGGGGTGGTTCCTGTGAGAAGATGCTGAAAGGTCCCATGGTTTCATTACCTACCCAGACTCTGCCCAAGGCTGAGCAGATATGGGAAGATGGATTCTCTTCTGTGAGTATCACCTTCAAGAAAGGGAAACAAAATTGCAAAAAAGAGACCCGAAGAGCAGAGTAGAGGATGAAGTGGGAGAGAAATGCCGGAGAAAAGACAGTAAGGTCAGTGAAGAAGGAAGGGGAAAGGTGCCTGAGCAGAGATTTCCCTGCAGCCTGTGGTGAGATGGCAGCTGTGCTGCTGCAGATCATGGAGGAGTGCAGTGGAGCAGTCCCTGAAGAAGCAAGGTGGGGTAAATGTGGATTTGTAGCCCCTGAAGGGTTTATTTGTGCAGACATGAAGAAGCAGCCTGTGCAGGATCACAGAGAGGGTCAGATGTGTCTCTGCATCCATGTAGGAGCCGGTGGCAGAGGAGGTGACTGCTCCCGCAGCAGCCGTGACTCTGTGTGCAGCCCAGGCGGGAGCAGTCTGTGCCTGAGGGACTGCACCTGTGGGAGGGACTCATGGCCCAGGGGTTCCTGAAGGACTCTCCCGGGAGAGGGACCCCAGGTTGGCGTGAGGGAAGAATGTGAAGAGTCTTCCCCCTGAGGAAGGAGTCACAGAAACAACATGTGGTGAACTAACCCTAAACCTCCAGTCCTTGTGCCTCTGTGCCACTGACGGTGAGACGAGTGAAGTAATATGGGTGGGGAAGAAGGGAGGGTGGGGGAGAAGGTATGAAGATCTGGCCATGTTTTCTCTCTTTCCTTGTAGGTTAAATTAGGTTTTTCCTTCCTAAGTTGAACCTGCTTGGTTTTTGCCTGCTATGTTTTTTGTTACCATAATTAAGGAATGAAAACCTCCCTAACCTTATCTTGATTAATGAGCCTTTGGGTGGGTTTTCTCCTCTCTGTCCCACAGTGGGTGTGGGGGATGAGCAAGCAGAGGCCTGGTTGATACCAACTGTGCCTAAACCATGACAACACGACTGAGTGTGATCTTAGACCAGTGACAGATGACCGGGGGAAGTTTCAAGTCTTACAGACTCAGTTACCCAGCTCCATACTGGCCATCTACCTCAAACTCTGTGGATGCCTCCAGCAGGGCTGGCTGGTCCCCAACATCCATACCAATCCCAGCCCTAATGTTTGGGGTGGGCTGTAGGACCAGTGGGAGCATGCAGGGAGGGCTCTGACGTGCCTAGTCTCTCTCCCCTTGTCATTGTACACAGAAGCATCTTTTCTTGAAAACAAATCTTCTCTAATAAAAATCTATAGTACCTTTGTAACAATATTATCATCATGGGATGCCTTTTAGTCAGGGTTGAAAGGCTGTGACATTTAGAACAAGTAACTAGCTCTGGTCCTGGCTTGATCATAAAGGAGCGATAAATCCCATCTGCCAGGACAGTGATTGCAACTTGTAGTCTCCGTCTCTCTAGGCTGCAAAGGGTGAAGGTGACAAGAAAAGTAAATTCTATCGAATTCCTTCTTCCATAGTTTGACCTATGAGGTTTTGTGATGCTTTACTAGTGGTGTCTACAACCTCCTAGAAAATTCTGTACTTGTACATTGAAAAAGCCACTGATATTAATCTTGTTTATACAAGTATTGAGCAAGAATGTATTAAATAATGCTCTCTAGGATATATTTTATATTTTTTTTCTATAAAATGTAGTCATTTATATAACTTTGTTGAAACTCTAAAGGCAAATAGTTAAAAAAGAAGATAAATAGTTAAAAGAAAATAAGTAATACAACTCAATTTTTTTTTTACTAGAAGCACAACTAGTAAAAAATATTTTTTGTACTGGAGATTCATTTTATCTAAGAACTTCCTCTGCATGTTTATGAATATAACATGACTTGGTAATTCACTTTATTTTCTTATTCTTCTTTTGTGAAAATCACAGAAAATTCCTTGCTATATTCATTTTGCAGTGCTTTAAATATGACACACCTCACAAAGAACTTCATTAAAAAAACAACAAAGCTGCAGAGTCAGACTTCAGAATATATAAAAATTTCCAGATTCTCATTGCATATATAGATGATTTCTATAAGGAGTTAAGGACAATAAATGGAGGTTTTATTTTAAAAAAAGCTCTGGTAGAATTATCATCAGAGTTAAACCCAGGTAATTAACATCGGGTTCTTAAATCTAACCCAGGTGATTAACACTGGGTTCTTAAATCTATTCAGGCTCTGAGGAGTAAGACTACATTTTAAAAGTACTGGATGCTTAGGACTTTTGAAAGTCATTGATTGTTTAGGTAATTAAATGTGTGTTTAGAAGCCTATGGTTAGACATTCAAGTTTAAAAATCTTGGCTTGAGATTAAACCATTCTAAATAATTTCATTGTTATTCACAACTGTAAGTCCTCAAGATGGATGTATTAAGCAAGTTGTTATCACCTATTCCTGAACCATCTGAAGCCCTGAGAAGTGAAAATTATTTTTGGACAGTGTGTTGTTTGCTCTCCATGTAGAGATATGGTGACAGAAAGACAAGTCAATAGAGCAAAACCTGACAAAAGCAGGATGAGGGAGAGAAGAGAAGGGACAGAGGGGAAAAAAATTCAGAGAGCACAGAGAGAAGCATGGAACTGAATACACAGAGAGAGATTCTCTTCAAAGAGAAGTACATTAAATAGCTGTCGTTGGGTGGGTCTGTGTGTGCAGAGCTTTCATCAGTAATAGAGGGCATAGACTTCCATTTCAAGTCTGATGCAGCTCTCAGAAGTCTTTCCATTAACTTCAATGAGCTTTGGATTAAGCACTCAGGGGAAAAAAAGGTTATGCTTAAACTGAACTACTTTTTTGAAGAAAGGAGTTTAAATCATGGAAGAAAGTTTTAGTAAACTCAAAAAACTCTCAAGCCCTCAGAATCCCCGGTATTCACAGCGTCTCCTTTAGACCCCACACTTAGAAAGGGAGTAGCTTATCTTGGAATTTAAATGAGTTCAGTAATTGCACAGGCTGCAGAATGTAACACAAGATATATTACAAACAAGCCAGCAAAGCCTTATTACACCAAAAGTGTGCAGGGGATTAAAAAAATACAAGGGAATCCCTGATTACTGTTGTGCTTAGGGATTAATAGAACTTAAAATAAAGCTGCTGTGTCTTCATTGTCTGAATCCTGCATTTTAGCATATGAAATACATTGTATTTATAATTTCTGCGGGAAGCGAAAAAGATAAGTAAATAAGACTTTGAAGATGACAAGAGTTTACGAACTTTCTTTTAAAATGTTTTTTCCTTTACCTTCTGCTGTTATAATTTTCCTTTCTCTACCAGCCTTTTAATGTGGGCAGTCAGTGCTTCTGAGATTTCCAGCCACAGTTCATAATTGTGTTGCTTGGCTTCACTGCCCAAACACATGCTATTTCCAAGGTAGTCTCGAAGCTCAAGTTCTGTATTCTCACCCATCACCAATGAGCCCTCTTGTTCCCTTCCCCAGTCACACCCTCCATCAGAGCTGTTATTTGATGACTACTTATATTGGAGGAGGTGTCAAAGAGTTGATGGTGGGGACAAGGCTGCAGGGGTGCCCTTTAGGAGGAGATACTGGGGCTGCCCTGAGTAGGACACATAAAGGTGGGTTCCAGGTGGGGTTTGAATGTCTCCAGAGAAGGATACTTCACAACCTCCCTGGGCAGCCTGTGCCAGTGCTCTGTCATCCTCACAGTAAAAAAAAAAATTCTCCTCATATTTATATAGAACCTTCTATACTTGAGCTCATATCCATTGCCTCTTGTCCTATCATTTGGAATAACTGAGAAGAACCTGGCATTATCCTCCTGTCTCTCTCCCTTTACATATTTATAAACATTGATGAGGTCACCCTTCATTCTCCTCTTCTCCAAGCTGAAGAGCCCCAGCTCCCTTAGCCTTTCCTCATGAGGGAGATGTTCCACTCCCTTAATCATCTTGAAGGTTTTGTGCTGGACTCCTTCAAGCAGTTCCCTTCCCTTGAACTGAGGGGCCCAGAACTGGACACAGTATTCCAGATGTATTCCAGAACTCTGCCTCAACAGAGCAGATTAAAGGGGGAGAAGAACCTCTCTTCACCTACCAGCCTCCCCCCTTCTAATGCACCCCAGGATGCCATTGGCTTTCTTGGCCACAAGGGCACATTGCTGGCTCATGGTCATCCTTCCATCCACCAGTAATCCCAGGTCCCTTTCCCTTCACTGCTCTCCAACAGCTCAGTCCCCAACCTGTACCAGTTCTTGGGGTTGTCCCTACCCAGATGCAAGACTGTACACTTGCCCTTGTTGTAATTCATTAATTTTTCCCCTACCCAACTCTCCAGCCTGTCTAGGTCCCTCTGAATGGCAGCACAGCCTTCTGGGGTGTCAGCCACTCCATCCAGCTTTGTGTCATCAGCAAACTTGCTGAGAAGACACTCTATCCCATCATCAAGGTCACTGAAGATGAAGGTACCCACACTGCAGACCAGGAAGTACCATGTCAAAACAAATATTCACACTACAGCCCACGGTAGAGAAGGTGGGTAGGCCCTGGAAGAAGCTGAAGCTTGTGGAAGTACTGTGATGGAGCAGGGAGAGTGTGGGAGTAAAGAACATCAGAGAGGAACTGTTATGCACTGACCAAAGCCCCTATTTCCCATCCCCTCCACACCACTGTGAGGGAGAGAAGAACTGAAAAAGAAGGAGCAAAGAGCCTGGGAAAAAGGTGAGAGGGTGGCGGGGAAGGTGTTTTTGTGGTTTTGGGGTTTTTTTGTCTTTGTTTCTCATAATCCAAATATATTTTAATTGATAATAAAATATTTATTTTTCCCTATGTGAAATTTGTTTTGCCTGTGATGGTAACTGGTAAGTGATCACTCCTCTCTTTATCTAAACCCAGGAGCTTTCCAATCTTATTTTCTTCCTTTTTCCTGCTGAGGAGTTGGAATGAATGTGCTTGGGTGGGCTGGTTGGTCAAGGTAAACCCAACACACTGTTTTGCAATCCAGTATATAAACAACATGTTGGAAATAAGTAAGGGTACACACACTGCAGAAGAACTTCTGTGCCCTATTTTAGTCATGCACAAATTTCAGGAATTGATACACAGACATTAAAAAAGGAAACAAGTAGAGATTACAGTGGCCATCAGCAAGTGCTACATGGCTTGGTCTTTTGCAGTGTGCAGCATTATTGCACTGCCATGTAGTTCCCTATCTTTATACATCAAGGTCATATCTGATATTGAAAAAAATTGTGCTGTTCTCCTCTGTGTCTTTATTAAACTCAAGCATTCTTTAGATTTTCAACAAGGCATGGAGGTACTGCAGATCCTCTTTCTTGCATCAAATGACCTTTGAACAATCACATTTTTGTCATTGTAAGGTTTCTACTGACTCTTACAATTTTCTCCCATGAGCTTATCAATGTCTAGCATTCATAATATTTCCTTCATTCCGAGAACAGTATTTTGGTACCCATGAGGTCCTGACTCTATGAGAACCAGTTTTCAATACTCTAGTTCTTTGTACCCTTATTTCTGCTGGGGATTTTCAGCTAATCACATCAAATTCCTACCGTGAGTGAGTAGATTATTTTTCCCTAAGGCATCAGCTATTCCATGGTTCCAAAGTGCTCTTGTTGAACTGGAAAATTGTTCTGGTTACTGAGTCTCAAATACTCCTCATCTGGAATATACAAGACCAACAGCACTCATAGCAAAACCGTATTTCCCATTTGCTGAATCCTATTATGCTATTGAAATTGCATTAAAAGCAAAAAAAATTAATAACTTTTTCTAGAAATGTAACTGTCAGAATTGTTTCAGAAAATGCCATAGTTTTCTTATGGTCCCATATTAATAGCTATGATAGAGGAGTATTCTTTTAAAAAAATATTTACAATAGTGAAGCTAAAACCCTTTAACATTAGATTTTGCTTAGCAAATACATTGACTTTTAACAATTTCTTCTGTTTAAAAACCACGCAGTTAGTTCACAGCTGCTCTTACTATCTTTAGAATGTTTGTCCTGGTTTAGGCTGTTAACCCCAGCAAGTGCAACTACTTACAAGAGACTTAGCTAAAAGCAAAAGCACAAACCAGAAAATCACCTTTATCCTGGCCTAATATATAAATCTGTTTCTCGGTTTAAATCTGTTGTTTTGCCGGGCCAGGGTTAAACCGTGACAATGTTGTTACACATCAGTAGCGATGTGGATACATTCACTGGGATCAGACAAAGTAAATGACCTTGAATATTTGTCCTCTGTGGTGCAGTCTCATGGTATAATAGTGAACAGATTTTAGCAATTTTAAAGCCCTAAGATCTAAAGCTAAATGCATTAACTAGCTCTTCATATTCTGCCTACTTTCATATTCCAGATAATTTAAAATGAAACTTTTTTTTTTTTTTTTTTTTTTTTTTTTAAATAATCATATTAAATGGCAGGTGAACAGAAAAGTTTGATAGTATTCCAGTAAGTTTTGCCAGTTCCTGATGATCTGCTTTTGGCAGTTGTTAGGATACACTCCATCAGTAGGCTGAGTACTTCCAAGATATCTCAGAGTTTATGTTTCCCAAAGAGGGCATAAATATGCCTACCTGGAGCATTCTGATGAATTTTGCCATAGCACTTTATTGGAAATTATAAAAACCTGTAGTTTGTGAGAGAAATTGCATCTCCCCCAAAGTGCCAAGCTCTGCAAACAACTCCCAGTTACTAAAAATTTCAGTGGAGAAATGGTAACGTATTTCATCTTGAAGCTTTCTTCCAAATAGAAACATTCAATATTTGTGCATTAAAACCTTTCATTTGAATGTATTGAGATGAACTCTGTTACAAGATCATTCAATCTTGGACTCATTTTTTTACTGTGAGCTATATAGCTCCAGTGGAATTCAGGTAGAGGTTGGCTGGTGCCTGATCCATTGGCATTCATGAGCCTCTTATGATGGAACTCAGTAGGAAGCCTGTGCTGCACAGGGAGTAATAACAGGCCTCATCTAACTGCAGAGAAGGAAAAGCCCAAAATGTTATTTTTACTAGGCAATTTGTCACATAATTTAAGAGTCACCTGAACAAGGAAGTAGTATGATTTCAGTCTGGATGATAGGTTGTTGTGGGGGTTTTTCTAAATTTATATTCCTCTCCCCCTGAAGCATAATTAAGTAATTTCTTCGGAAAATTCTCAACAGCCTATACTATTTCCCCTGCTATTCACCTAGATACTACCAATTGCAAATGTTATCTAAGATTTTATTCTGAAAATGTGACAAATAATAGCAATTGGGATCCCACACAGATATCCACAAAAAAAAAAATCCCTTGTGATAACCTTGCTAAACAATATTTTTCACATGAAGCTTTCCAGAAACATATTTTTGAACATTTTTCTTTGGGAAAGACACTACTTATTAGAGAAATAGAGCTATTTATTTATTCAGTTAGATTTTTCACTCAGTTTAGAACTGCTTTAAATTTAGTTCTCCACTAATTATGTTTTGTTTTTTTTTTTTTCTTCCCCCTTGCTCCTCTATTTCTGTGTTTCCAATCAGTTTTTGTTGTCTTGGGTAGGCAGAGTCAGCAGTTTGGCCCAGAGTAACTCTAGTGGAAGTGCTGCAAGGTCTTATTTATGAATGTTCCCATTACTCATGGTATAAGAATTACAGCTTGTATTTCCTATGGTTTTGGGAGGTCTTGCTAAAATCATTGTTTCTCTTTGAAGTTTGACCCCAAAGCTCTCAGTGTTCCATCACCAGTATCACAGCCGGATGCATTTATACATCAATTCATTAAAAAACAAACAAACAAACCAAATCAAAAACAAAAAATAAAACAAAACAAACCTAAACAAAAAAAACCCCCATCAAACCTGCCCTTGCACCACCATCCTAAAAATAAATCAGTATCATATGAGTTCTTAAAGAGAACCGATACTATCAAGCAACTGTTTACTGTGAAGACGTGGAGCACTCCTCTGGCCAGCCCAACTGACACAAAATGTCAGACTGAGATTTGTGCCAGAACAACCTAAATGCATGTTCCACACCCTTTTCTCCCAGTATAAACCAAATGAAAACTGCTTTAAAAAAAAAAAAAAAGTAATTCTGATGCAAGGTGGGTACACAACAGTCCATACAATTATATAGCTTTTCACAAATAAATGCTACCAGAGGTTTCTTGCTTTTTGGAACCTTAGGCAGAAACAGCTTTGGGCCACTCTTCTCTCTGCACACCAGCAAGAATTATCACTGAAGCTTCAGGGTAAGACATCACTTGCAGAAATAAATTGAAAATTTATACTTTCATCTTAGATCTACACCAAATTTAGGCTGAGGTAAACAGGAAATATAAATAATTTCCTATGCACAAGGTTTATACCATTTGTTCTCTCTATCTGACACTCATTTCTGAAACATTTTGATCTGTCTATAGCTGAATGGACCAGTTATCTCCTACAGTTTTACAGCAGGTAAAACAACAATATATAATGTATATGATCCTTCATGCTTAAAACCTGATGTAATACTCAGTTTGCTTTCCTATCATGCTTGCAAAATTATAGTTTTTCACTCTAGAAAGAAGTGTTAAGGCTTTTATGCTGCAGATCTTTATGGCTTTAATTCTCCTGGTCCAAATGCTGCAGTACTTTTGATGTAATTCGTCATTTATTCTGATTTTTTTTTCCACTGTAAAAAATTGCTACATTTCTCAGCACTTTTTGAGGTTTCAAAATCTGGATTCCTGTTCCCCTCTGCTGTAATTACCACTTTACCATGAGTATTGAATTCTATTAGACATTGTTATGCTACAAAAATCAGGTATCTAAGCAGAAACTAAAATAAAAAACACTTTTCAGTCTTGAGGAAAGCTGACAAATGGGAAGATGTGCTTTGCCTAAAAGCAATTTGCCTTGCCAATGTGCTTTGCCTAAAGCAATTATTTCTTAAAATACTTTTCTATATCTGATTTCTGAGAACACACTGGGTAAAAAAAGTAGTTGCTGTAATTAATAGAATGATATACTGTTAGTAAAAACAGAACAATATGATAAAAATTTTATGAAAATGCAGTCCTACTAAATCTGATTATCAAAAGTTTTGTACTTAGTATTTAAATATTTCCACATTCATTTTGTATTTGTCTTACTCTAGTACAGGTGTAAATTCCATTCATAAAAAAAAGCTTAAATAGAGGGAAAAAAAAATCAAATCTAATTAATTTATAAGCCTTTTGGGGTAATTACTTTAGTGTGTGGCATGATAACTGGCGCAGTGCTTGCTAACCCAGTAAACATGATCTTATGTATTTTCCATTGCAGATAAATGATGAGTCTGATATTTTTCTGTGTATGCAATAAAATACCTATATTAATTCATGTTGTCATACATAACTGGGAACAAGAGAAAAGCTTAATCTTGTGGGAAATGGGCAGACATTACTTACAACATGTCTGCAAGCTTTAATCTAATTTGAATACTACCTTTGTTAATAATCCTTTGGGGCACACAATTTCAAGATATCTGTTCTGAGTTAAAAAGAATAAACAGGGCTAGAATTTAAATCAGGTTCTCTGTTTTTCTGGTTGCAGCCTAAAGATGGAATTTTATGTAAGATAAATATTTAAGAACACAGTTGTGTGCTTGATTCAAGAGATTAAATATGAAGGACATGTTCCATGAATAGTTCTGCCTGAAGGAGATGTTCCAACTCAGGCACATACCTTTGCAATACTCAATACTAACATCATACCTATGGAAAACTCCAGATGTCAGAATAATTTATTCTTATGCAAAGCATCCTTGTAGACCACCCCTGGAGCCAAACCATCCAAATTTAGATTCAAACTCAGGCAGATCAAGAAACTCAGGTCATTAGAGAAACTGGCAGAAAAACAGAGAATTGCAGAAAGACAGAGCTGGAAGGACCTCAAGTGTTCCCCTTATTCATCCTGTTAACTCATGACATAATCAACTGTGCCAGTGTCATACCTAACAAATGCTTTTCCAGTCTCTTCTGAAAGACTTTCCCTGATTGCCTTCCTGGGCAATCCCTGTGCATGATAATGTTAAGAGATCTTTGTTGCTACACACCTCAAAATATCCAATTTGAATTTTCTTTGCTGCATTTAAACTTAGTACTTTATGACCTCTGGATTACTTCCAATTAGTGCCCATCCCTTTTCTGAAACACAGAGCTCTGCTTCAGCTGAGGCACTATCAGTGATCAGTAAAGCAGGATTACTTCCTGATGTGCTCTTGTTATACTTCCCGATAAGATGCTTGCCTTCTAAACAAGCATGAAACTCCTTCAGTTTGCAGTGCTCTATAACCTCTTCAGACTCATTTTGGAGCAGGATTCATTTAGTTAATTATCTTCTGTCCTACATTTGTAACAATTTATTGTTCCTGCTCAGATGTTGTTCTTTGTATTTGCCATATTGTTCTTGCAGATCATATCTTCATGGCATTTAAAAAATAAATGAGTTGCAACATTCAGGTTTTAATAATACTATTGAAGAGGAGATAAGCAATGGGAGAACTTACATAACTTAACTTAGCAAATCTTTCCATACTTCTTAGCCAAGAAGTTTTTGATTGTCCGTATAAGAATTTCATCATGACTGGGTTTTTGTATAATGTATGGAAAGAATATCATGCAAGAATATCAAAAGTGTTATTAAAGCCAAGATAAATTACCTCAGTGACCTATCTTCTCTGCACCCAGCCTGCTGATCTGTCCAGAAGGAAATTAGATTAAACTGAAAAAAATTAGTCTTAAGAAAAAGAAAATCTTGTTTTCTGCCTTCTACATGTCACTTCCTTCTTATTTTTCAGGTACTGCAAAAAGTTTATTTGATCTCCTCCTTCAGAATAATTTTGGAAGATAGCATCATAATTCTATTACTCACTTGATCAGAGCTAGCTTGTTTAGTGATGACTGTTAGGGAAAAAAAAGGTGTGGAAAAACATTCATGCTCAAATTCAGCTACAAACTATTTTCCTCTCTACTCAATAGAGTAGTCCTTGATCTTCCTTTTTACAATTAACAGAGCAAATTGAGGAAAAAGTCTGAAATTATTATAAGAAGCCAATAATAGAATTAGTTCTCTCTCTCTCTCTCTTTCTATTTTTTTTTTGGTTTTGGTTTTGGTTTTGGTTTTGGTTTTTTTTAGTCAAATTTGTTGGTTGCTTGATTCTTTCTTGTGTATAGTGTCAATGAGGATTTTACTTAGGCAAGTAAGTGATTCTCCTGTAGCTCTTTTTATCTCTCTGTCTAGGGTTAATTTATGACCCTAGTAATTTTCCTTTATGTTTTGCTTCATCCCTTAATTGTTGTTCTCATTAGATAGTGTCTACAATTTCTCTTACTGCACTGAAGTCTACCTACTTTTTAGGTAACACTTTCTCTCTTTCAGAATTGCATTAGACACAGTTCTGTGGTCATCCTTTGTCTTTCTGAACAAATTGTATTCTTTTGGTACGATTCTTTTAGTCATATAAATCATCTTGTTAAATCCTTGTTTTTTCCCTGTATACTGTACATTGTCATACATAAGTAAGCATTCTGACCTCTTATTTCTTTTTTTTACTTCTTTTTTTGGCTCTTATTCTGAACAACCCTTATTACGTCCCACTCTAACAATCTTGATACCCTTATTAAAATTTCTCTTTTTGTGCTTATTTATGGGCTTTTGTCACTCACCCTTTATCTCACCCTTTAATCTCTGTTTAGAGCCTTTCTTACTAGATAAGCATGTCCCCTTATGGAAAACAGGCCATTTTCCTTGTGCAAGGGTATTATTTCCACAACATGATCTTAATGGCTGACAGTAACTGCATGATACAAATGTAACAGCTCATGGGATTGTGATCACTTTGAGAAATGAACACTCTGTTTGTAAGAGCTGGATACTTTGGAAGCAGAAAGCTTTAGGATGGCAGCTGCATGAGACAGGTGAGGCCTTTAGGAACAAATTACCAACCTCTGCTGCTTTTTTCCTTTTACCTAGGAATGGAGACTTTGAATCTTGCAGGTCTGAGTGCCTTTTCTCACTCTCCCAATGACATTTGACTATCACTTGCTGCTTGGTGACTTCTATTCTTAACCTTGACAGTGATATAGAATTATTTTCCAGCTGAGACCAGCATCCATCTTCTCCCTAAGAGAATGGCCATTTCACTGCTGGTGCTGTTATGGACTCTGACCTGCTTAGGGTTCTGATGACCCAGGTCCTGATTCTGCTCGCTGCTGCCATGGCATGACTGATCTCTGCATTTCGACAAACAAGAAAGAGATAACAAGAGTGAATGAATGGCACAGCTGCGTCTTGGTTTTTTGTTTTTTTGTTTGTTTTTTTTTTTTCCCCTAGAATTTTGATAATAAAGGAAATCCAGAAAGACAAAAGTTCCAACACTGAAAGAACTAGCTAACAACCCTCTCCACAAACACACAAATTTCTGTATGTTTATTCCAACTGCTATTGAAAAGAAAATGACCTTCCTGACAGCTTATTTCATCTCTCCCAGGAGATAATATAGCAGTTTTAGGAATGGTCAGCTGCTCTCTATTTTGGTTTAGTTGCTGGCCTTTAAGACTGCTGCGATGCTGACACAGCAGAAAAAGGCAGTAAGGGGGAGGAAACTCGGCCAGTCAGAGAAGCTGAGTGCTTTGAGGAACTAAGGTGTACACTTCTGAAAGTGCTTTGTGCCTTAATGGCCGTGGCTGAGAATTAACTTCTTTAAGGATCTGGCCATCATGATTCAAGCTGTGATGTGCTCTGAGCAACATACTGGGCACAGTGGCAGAAAGAATGTGAATGCAGTAGTTTTTGAGTCCCAAGGACTGCATCCAACTCAAATTTGGAAAAACAGAGTAAATTAAATCTACTCAACATTATGATAATTTCAATCTTATTGGATGCAAGCCTCTGTGAACATTTTGGTGAGGTTTTAAATGTTAACTTTGTGCCTTGTGATACTTCTATACTTACAGTCTTAAGTTAAACAAAAAAAACAAACACACAAACAAATAGGTCCTTTTCCAGTTGTGACTATCAGTACACAACTGTAAAAAATTAATTCCAGAAGAATTTCAGTCTGTCTTCTACATAATGCAAATTACCAGCTGTATGTTGTGCAATATTCTTCATCAGCTGTGGGATTGATTTTGCCTTTGAGTATTTTTCTTCCATGAACTCTTCTTTTCAGAAACAGGCACAAATCAGTACATATGCAGAATGTATCATTAAAAAAGACATCTGAAAATGGAAGAAAACCCAAATTCTGCAGATGCATCCACTCACACCAATTACACTTAATATATGAAGAGCCTAATAAAATCTTTGACATTCTAACTTTGTGATAACGTAGGTAAAGAGCTAGATTGAACAAGTAAAGTGCCGTATAAAAGAAAATCTTTCTTCAGTCTAACGCTTTTCTGAGGTTCAAAACAATTATTCATTTGTTTTTTTAATACATTGTTTTTCTTTCTGGAATGAACATACACTTTTTGAGTGAATCTAAAAAAAATATGCAAAATTGCTTATTGAAAATTTTTACAGTTATGACATTTTGAGACCAATTTTTGTGATATGCACAAACCAGTCCTTGGTTTGGGTGGTCATTTTGGGTCTAATTTAATGAAAATTAATTCCACATTAATGAAAGAGTATTAAGTGCATCAACATTTATGTAAAAGATAAAGTTAACTTGTAGGTAGTTAGTATATAAGTTAGATATATTTAGTATATTGGTTAGCTGATATATCATTTGCCTTTTCACATAAGTCTTCAGTATGTACAAATTAAAAATTCTTATACCCTGAGATCATAGAAAACTCAATGAGACTATGTGTTTTTTACACCAGGGCCTATTTTAAAACATATTTAATAATGAATTTACATGAAAAGTCAAAGTTCAGTATCCAGCTTTCCATTTTTTATATATTCAAGGCAATTGTGAATGAAAATTAAATAGTTACTCTATGTGATATTGGCCTTTGTATGAATTCATGCTTAAACATTGAACAATAGCATCTTCAAAATGCAGACTGTTATTCAAAAAGCTCTTGAGGGGGTGACAAATTTCCAGTCACTGTTTCATTTGCATTTCCATACTCCAACAGTTTCCATAATAGGATTATTTCTATAATAAAAAAGACAATCATATTTTATTTAAACAATGGGAAATAGATATTTCCTATCAGGAAAATATCTGGTTTAGAAAGCCTAAGGTAAATGCTGAAAAAATTACTTGCAATTCAATTTTCCAAGTATATTATCTCCATTTATATATATTGTCTGTTTAGTGGGATTTGCTTTAAAAGTTTTTCACACTGTAGTATGGTTCCTTTGGAACAGATTCTCCCAAAGCTCTCAACCCTTCCAGGTCTCTTCCAAGTATATAGAATCATAGAATCTGCTGAGTTGGAAGGGACCCATCAGGATGATCAAGTCCAACTCCTGTCCCTGTGTAAGGCACACCCAGAATCACTGCACATGCCTGAGAGCATCATCCAAATGCTTCTTGAACTGAGGCAGGGTTGGTGCTGTGACCACTTCCCTGGGGAGCCTGTTCTACTGCTCAGCTGCCCTCTGGGTGAAAAACCTTTTCCTGGTATCTAACCTAAGCCTCCCCTGACTCAGCTTCCTACCATTTCCCTGAGTCCTGTCTTCAGTCACAGGAGTGAAATCAGTGCCAGTCCCATCTCTTCCCCTCGTGAGGAAGCTGAGTACTGCAATGAGGTCACCCCTCAGCCTCCTCTTCTCCAAACTGAACAATCCAAGTGACCTCAGCCACTCCACACAAGTCATCTCTTCCAGTCCCTTTACCACCCTTGTTGCTCTCCTTTGGATACTCTCCAGTACCTTGATGTCTTTTCTATGCTGCAGTTCCCAAAGTCGCACACAGTACTCAAGCTGAGGCCGTACCAGTGCAAAATAGAGTGTGATATTTTTTTATTTCTATATGTCATGTGAAATAGAAATATTTGGCAATGGGTATCCAGAAACCATATCAGGCCACTTTGATGCATAGGCCTCTGGGTTCCATTGCACAATTAACTTCCAACAAGTTTTTTTCATCCCTTTTAGTCTGCTGCTTTCAAAGCCATCCTACAGTTCTGGATGCTCAAACAGCTCAAACACACATAACCTTAAGAGTTGGTTTCTCTTCCCCCCACTGGTTTCTGATGTGACATTAAGTCTTTTGATTCATCTGATTTCCTTATGCAAATCTTGATTACAATTTCAGTCAAGCAAGGTGATAAGATCTATTTTTTGGGTCTTTTTTAAGGAGAAAGTGTGGTGTTTTTTTGTTTAATGATACGTTTTTTTTCCAAATGAAAACAGTTTTTAAAAAGTGAGTTCAGGTAAAATTGAAAATGAATGAGAACAAAAAGAAGTTAATTATAGTATAGCACTTAATCTTAGCACTTAACAGGCTTTGAAGCTAGTCTCACTTGATTCTCCATAAAAGCAGTGAAGAGCAAAATACTCAACTGTATCTGGACCATTACAGAGGGATATTGGGCTAGTCTGATCTTAAAATCCTTCAGCGATGGAAACTATGAACTTCTTAGCAAACCTATTCTAATAAGCAGTGTTGCCATAATGATGCCATAATAGTTCTTAAATTTCAAATTCTGAGGACAATTATAATTTAAATATGGTTGGGAATAATTTCAGCTGAATAATAAGCCTGATGTCTTTGTTTTATTCATTAATTCTACATATTAAAATGGGTCCATATGAAAACATTCAGTGAACTTGCTCTGAGCAGGGGATATACTGAAGAACTTTAACTGAAGTGTGGCTGAAAGTTGCATCTCCATGTTATTCAAAAAGCATATAGACTTACATATAAGAAGAATGTAGATTTATATGAATTTTTCATTTGCAGCAAGAGCACCTCTGTGACTGTAGCTAGATGAAGTTATTCCCCAACTTGGTGTTAAGCAAGTCACTGCAGTCACTGAGGAAAATCAAATTGCTGTTGTGTATTAGTAGAACTGCAATGTGCCTGTGCTAGAAACTCTATGAGACACTGGTCTGCTGGCTGCCATTTTATTAAAGAAAAAGGTGACATTTCCATTCCATTTTTCCAATGACCAGCTAATTCTCTGATTATTAGATAAGGACTTGCAAACAGAGGAGAGGTGGTGGGAGACGAGAGTTTACTGGTAGAAGTTGTTTAAAAAGGATATAGGGAAAACATAATGCTCATTTTCAAAAAGAAAAAAAAGACCACCCAGGGAACTACAGGCCAGTCAGTGTCACCTCTCTGTCTGGCAAGATCATGGAGCAGATGCTCCTGCAAACTATTCTAAAGCACATGGAAAATAAGGGGGCGATTTGAGACATGGCTTAATGATGGGCAAATTGTGCCTAATTTGTTTGCCTTTTATAATGGATCTACAACATTGGTGGACAAGGGTAGAGCAGCTGATATAATCTGCCTGGACTTGTGCATAACATACTGGTCTCTTATTGGAGAATTGGATTTAATGGATTCACACTTGGTGGATAAGGAAGTGGCTGGATAGTTGCACTAAAAATTGTGGTCAACGTCACAATGTCCAAACGGAGATCAGAGACAAGTGACATTTCTCAGAGGTCCAGACTGGGAACAGAATTGATCAGGGGCTGGTGTTGGGACTGTAATTGACATCTTTGTCAATGGACAAGTGTCATTGAGTACACTCTCAACAATTTTACTGACAGCACCAAGCTGAGTGATGAACGTGCTGGAGGGAAAACAGGCCATCCAGAGGGACCTTGACAGGCTTGAGAGGTGGATCTGTGCAAATGACATAAAGTTCAATAAGGTCGAGTGCAATGACCTGCATATGAGTCAGGACAATCTGACTCTGTGGGCAATCACGATTAAAGGTTAGGAGCATAGATTAAGAACAGCTCTGAAGAAAAGGACTTGTGTATGTTGATGAGAGGCTCAACATGAGCCATTGATGTGTGCTTGCAGAATGTCAACCATATTCTGGGCTCCATCAAAAGATGTGTGGCCAGCAGGTCAAGGGAAGGGGTTCTGCCTCTCCACTCTGAGAGAATTGGGTTTTAAAGAAAAAAGTGCAATAATACTTTTTTTCTGTATCACTGCTGATGATTTTATGATGCTCCATTGCTATGGGATGTCATCCCTGCATACATTTGTAAATAGTGCTGCTTGAAATATTCTCAGTGTTAATCAAATCACTAGTCTTGTTCATACTCCGGGGAATGAAATCTTAGCAATTCTGACATCTCCTGAAAACAAAAACATAAAAAAGAAAATGTTCTGGCTTTTTATATACCCTTAGCTGATATGACTAATCTTCACCCTTTGAAACACTATTTTATTTTATTACATTTATATATTAAAAACCTACATATTTTTTATAAAGAGAATGTTGATTTTATTTTGCCTCTCTTTTGTTATCATTGCACCCTTTGGAGTTGAAATCTTGTTGTGATTGTTTATGGAATTTTTTTATAGCATTGCTCAGCAAAACAGGATTCACTGCTAAAATGACTTATGATTGAGATGTAAAGATAATCATAACTTGCTTGATGCAAGAAGTTATTGACCTCATATGGTGTCTTACTTTTGACGAGCTTTTTATTCTATGCCATCCATACCTCACAAATCAAATAACACTTCCTTATTAGTACACAATCAGAATGCATGTTGTTCTGATGGTCTGCATGCTGAAGCAAGAAATTATTTTTTTTTTTGTTATACTCCCTGATTTAATTTTTCCTTTTAAAACATACCCCTCTCCAGTAAACATTCCTTTGTTGTGTAGTGGAAAAGTCAATAAAGGAAAGATTTTTGGTTTTATGGAAAATTCCATTTCTTGACAATTTTTTGAAACATTTCTTGGCATTTCAATATTTATATGGCATGGAAAATCTGTTTTCTGGCTGTTTCTAAAACCCCTCATACACCATTAATTCAGACCAAGAAGGTAACTGGGAGAAAATGTTATCTTGAAGCTAGGGGTCCAAAGAAAAATGTATTTTGAATCTAAGTATACTGAAATGTGTGCATCACCTCTTTCTTAAGCTGTTTTTGCAGTTCTGCCTAGCCCACAGTCCTTTGGAGAAAAGACTACTCAACATGCTGTATTTATGGTGAACCTCTAGGAAAGTCAGTCCTCCATTTCCTTCCTGTTAACCACAAAGAAAAGTGACCATAATCAGATGTATTATATTCCAAAAAACCAGTTACTTAGCAACTGTGATTGTGAGTCCAGACTCCAGGATGTATGTATATTTTAGGTGATTTCCCCAGGTGTTCAGCAGTATGTTTTATTTTATGAGTGAGAACTGGGATTGCAAAATTATTCCCTGTTGAAATAAATTCATCTCCATCTTTCTGCCAAAATATAGTAGAAATAGCTTATATAGTTATTGTGTTCTCAAGTGCCATATATAGGACAATATATGCAGTATTTCACTTTAAATGTGAACCTAACACTAAAGAAGTGCCTAGTGCTATGTCTATTAGGCAGAAAGCTCCTGACTAGCAGCAGTGATTGGACACAGAATTTGAAATTCTACAAATCTTCTACTGAAAATAATGTATCATTCATTCTGTCACATTTCTTCCACTGTATAGTATCTTGTACAGTAAGTAGTACTTCTGAAAGATATAAAGAAACACTTTTGGGGTAAGTATTTCTCAGTCTAAGTGCGGCAGAACTAGACTTCCAATAAATACCAGTGAATTATAGAAAATATATTTATTTGTTAAAAAAATTATTCATGTCACTGTGTACTTTTGCTTACTCTATTCTTCTTTTCCGTATCATGTATTTCTGGCTAGGGAGAAAGGGAACAGAGAGAATATTCTGAGATATTGTCAGAGTTTAGCTAACTGTAACCCAGACTGTAATATTATTATTATAATTATAGTAACACTGAGAGTCTTTGGCTGGAGTTACTTAGTATATTTTTTATGTGTTTAAAATCACTACAAACCATTCAATTGCCTGCAAAAATATCACACTGAACACTGTTTGCACTTTCATCATACCATTTCTCTTTGTTTCTTAGTTCTCATCTAGAAGATACGCAGGTGTTTAAAGATGTCAAAAGCGTGGCTATTTTAAAACTACATACATGTCTGAACCATTCTCATACAGGTGGGACATGAAGAGGCACTTAAAATTCTGTATTTCTGGTATTAAGAAGAACACAGGACTTAAAGAATCATGATGCATTATTGCTTCAGGGAAAGTGTGTTTCAGATGATCCTAGTCAACAAGCTGTGATGAAAATTAGCACCAGACCGCTAATAGACATCTCACACTTAGGCAGATAAACATCTCGGGAGAAACTAGGGAAAAATATTTTCACCCATTTTTCATTTGCAATGGAGTTGAGTGACTACTTAACCACTATTATTTGATCATTCTGTTTCAAACTGCCCAGAAAAGCAGCTTTTTTATAATGTAGTATATTATATCACCATAAAACTACTAGTGTGTATATATATTTTCCAAAATAAGAAACAATAGTAATATAGTTCTTAAAAGAGTTATCTGTTTTGGGGAGGTAAGCAATATATCTTCCAGAGTTTAACCTTGGCTCTCACAAAAGTTATCCCATTGTTTGAGGTGGTGTTTTTTGTTTGTTTTGGTTTGGTTTTTTATTTGTTTGCTTTTCGTGTTGAATTGACAATATCAGTTCATTCACTGAACTTCCATTTTCTTATCAATCAAGCACCTCAAAGTGTGGTTTCACTGCAAGTTTTAAAGCTTATTGTAGACTTGAAAGTATATATAACACTGAGATATTTGTTTGTCTAAAACTTTTGAAGTTAAGCATGTTTTCACTTTTTCACGAAGACAGAAGTATCTAGCGGACTTTTGGTCTCAACTCACATAATGTATAAGATTTAATAATGTATAAGATTTAATCTAGTTGCTTTTTGATTGTGCTCCTTGACTTAAACTTCAATAACCATGCTGCTTTGAGTCTGTCAACCTACCTTTTTTTGTGTTTCAGAATCCAGATTTTGGTTTTCATCACATTTTTCTTTACTGTACTTAAGAGCTATTAGGTATCTGTGGTTTCACTCTGTGACTTGTCTGCCTGTCTTGGTTAACATTTGTATATAGGTTTTTCTATTTGATAAACCCCTGCAGGCAACCCTAATATAGAAAATTATAAAACACAAAGTGGTTGATGGTGTACTAAAGTTCAAAGGTTTTTGTGATGTGATGTTGATGAGAGGGACCAAAGAGTTCAATAGATCAGAACACTATGAGTCTGGCTGAAGTTCTTATTGTATTTTGTACTACTTTCCATTCTGCCTATGCTACATCTCAGTGCCACAAAAAGTGTCAGAGATTTTCAGACAAGTTTTTATGCTTGTTTGGGGTTTTTTTCTGTTTTATTCTATTATTATTTTGTTTAGGTTTTTTGTTTGGTTTTGTGGGGGGTTGTTTTGGTTGGTTGGTTTTTTTTTTGTTTTGCTTTTAGGGGGATTTGTTTGGTGGTTTGGCTGGGGTTTGGAGGGTTTTGTTTTGTTTTTTTTATTATTTATTTTTAACTGAGATTGGACTGATTTAATTTATTCCTTCTTTTGTAAAGTTAGATGCCTTTGGCAACATGGATAAAATTATAAGTATCTTAAGGTTTTTTTTTAAATTTCAGTATTATGAGTAGACCAGTATTTTGACAGGAGCCTAACTATGCATAGCTTTGAGGGAACCTTAAGAATTAATGAATATGAAACACCTTTAAATGCTTGACATCTTTAAATATGGAAGGAATCTAGATCACTAAGATATAGTCAGCATTGATTGTGTCATTAAAGGGAGGAATTCTGCTTCATATTGGTTTATTAAATTAATGCTTTTTAAAATTGCTCAGGCTATCTGAATAAGCCCTGGCACAAAATGGGTAACATAACAAGGTGCAGAACATATGCATATTCATTGTAAATATTTCAAGACCTTTGTAATTACTGTATTGTATGGGTATGTATGTGTATGTATACATCTGTGTCTTCACTCCTGTATATCTGACTATTAATCATTTGAGCTGGAGGATGGAAAAATCTTAAAATTGATAAGTTCCTCAGATGTAAAAAGATGATTTTTCTTTAATGCAAAAAGGCTGTCATGCAAAGAAGCCAGTACTAGTGACAATTTTTTATAGAGTGCAAAAAACCCCTTCAATTTGTCAAAATTATTCTTTACATCTTTGGAGGTAAATAATGTGAAGTATCAAAAATATATTATCCATGCTTCTAAACTACTGTGGACAGCTGACAGATCTGTTCAAATGCTGAGCAGGAAGAACAGGTTCAGTGTAGGTTTGATTATAGACACGCTTCACAACACACTCCAGAAACATTCCACCTTTCAATATGATCAAAACCCTCACCCCTCCCCAAACTCCTTTCAGGCAGAAGAATCAAGTCTTGTTCTCTTTGACAAAATCTCCTTTTGAAAAGTGTCTGAAATAAAGACAAGGTTAGCAAGTAACACAACATGATTCTGAGATAGGGACATCGAAACTTTGTAATTTCTGTACTGAGGACAAGAGATTTTTGAGAAGAATTGGTGGTGAGAAATGTAGTAAAACCTTACAAAGCAAAACGTGATACATTCAAGAAAGTTTTTAATTTTTTTTTTTTTTTTTTTTTTTTTTTTTACAACTCCTGCAAGATAGAAGTCAGTCTGTCTGGTTGTGACAATATAAACGTAAACTATGTAATGCCTCCTATAGGTAGCCTATCCATAGATAGGAATATTTCTAACCTCCTAACCTCTAACCTGCCTAAGCCCTCTCTACTGCCCATCTCCTCTACTTGTCCATGCTTTAGATCTACCTTTTCCTTTTGCCACTCTCTTCTCAAAAATACTGGATTTAGGTGGTCATAGTTCTGTTCGTACAACCTATGACACATTGCTCTTCTATGTGATACTGGTACTGTAGTAGTACAGAGCAGGGTGAAAAGCAGAACAGTTTGCTTAACGTGTTCACTGTCATGCTTTACTGAAGACAGTAGCTACTGTCACCTTTTTAGCCTGGATAATTTTGGTCCTGCCCAAGAAGTAGTAAACAGATTTTATGCCTTTGCTGACGGGGCTATTTGATTTTCTTCATCCTGCCAGGATTCCCAGTGATGCTGCATAGTAACATTTGCTCAGCTGAGGTTTAGTAGAAGGGCTAGATGATCAAATACAATAGGTTGGGTTTCTCTATATCTGTGCTGATCCAAGCTCTTATCTCCATGTTTGAGGTACCTGTCCTCAAACAAATGCCACAGACACAGGTACAAAGAAGTTGGAAGGGTCTAGTTCCCCCAAAAGGAGAGAACCAGACTTAGGTAACTAAAGTGATTTCAAGAAATGTTTACTGGTAGGCCAAAAGCACAATGAACTCACATGCCAGTCTACCATAGTCAATCTATCTCAAGGCAGTTTCTAAGGCAAGGGTTTTGCAGGAACTTGTTATGCTGTCAGGTTTGTGGAGCTACTGAAAACAGTGGCAGCTGCAGCTCTGATTTAATGAGAAAAAGTTATTCCCTTTGTATTTTCTGGAGTAAAGAATGTGTTAGATTCTCCACAGGAACTTAGGTGAGAAGATGTTCTCCATTTATTTTTCATTTTATATAGCTTTTCTCTAAATAAGAGATTTAAATGCAAAATAGATTATTCAAGGTTATTGTGTGCATTAGCAATGTTCTCTGGAGGTTTGTGGTTTCATAAAAGTATAAATGGATGTACTCCTCTATACTAGGTTTTTTCATCTGTGAAAAATTTTAAAATATTTTTTTTTCATTAAGTAAATCACTGAACTATAGAGGGCTAAGAGTCCCAAATTCTTTATTTGACTACGTTGCTTCATAAAACCTGTAACAGGAGAAACTGGGATTCTTAGAGAAAAGAAAGAAAAGCTAAAGGTGAGCATTGGAGGCATTGGGAGCTTGCATTAATCCAGTGTCAACAGTTTCTGAGTATAGTACTAGGAGGTATGAACTTGGTACAGATTGGAGGTGAAAGCAGAAGAGAAAACACGGCTGTAGAGAAAGTATTATAAAAGTAAGCAAGAAAAAAGTTAAGGCTACAGAAATCTAAATCAAATGAAAAATAATACAAATCACAATAAATTGATTAAAATAAAGGAGGGGGTAAGAACCATTCATTCAATATCTTTTCACACTGGAACATTGTGACAGAGGAGCATATAAGAACAAAATAAAAAAATGAACTCTTACAACCTTCCTTAATGGTAACCTTGGCAAATATCCCTGTCTTCTAAAATTTCAACCTGCCTAATCGGGCAATTGATTGAATTTCTTGACCATCATTCTCTGTTTTTTTACCTATTGAACTCACTTTTTTTGGTCTTTATTTATTCCTTGCTGTAACTTTCTTAGTTTTGAGCATTTTTCTCAAACTGTCTTTGAGATTCAGTCAGCTAAGCACAGCTATTTTTAATAATTTCAATATATATTCACTATGAGATGCCTGGTTTAGCTTGCACTCATAGTATTAAGGCAATAAAAATAGTGGTGTTTGTTTTCTCAGCCAAAATCCAATTTCTTCATTGCTATGATAAGCTACTCAGTTTCGATCCTGCTAGATCATCTACTAAGAAGCAGAATCATTTTTCTAATAAGAAACTAAAAAAAAGGTTCACTGCCACAACTGTACAAAACAAGCTCCTTTGAAAAATCTGCTAAATGCACTACAAGGTCACTTTGTATGAGGATGATTTGGAATTGTACAGTAAGATTTTAAATGACTTTTATGAATTCTTCTCCATGGATGATCAACTTTCACAGAAAGTGATGAGGGAGAAGAAAAGGTGAAAAAAAGAGAGGGTGGATGAAAAAGAGGAAAAATTGAGAGAAAAAAGAAAAATATAGAGAGAGGAAGAAAAAGGAAGTAAAAAAAGGTTAAAATTTTGACATCACAAAGAAATCTTCTGTTATTACAAAGGATTGTAATAACATTTAATTACCTCACTTGAGGTGAAGGTAATTAAAAATAGTTTCTGCATTGTTACTGTTAGTTGCTGTGCATTTTTTATATGGCTTCACATTGCTGTTATTATAGATGCTAGTTTTATTACTATAGTTGCTTGTTAGAATATTTTGAGATGGAGTGGGGAGACATTTTTCCTGAAAAATGTTTCTATTTTCCATTCAGCACTAATTATTCTCTGTATATCAGAGAGCCCAAGTGGGAGATCTATTTTACATTATACTAGGAAACGGGTAAAAATAGATAGCAAGACAGCTTACAAAAAAAGGTTTTGACTTGGCAAGCCATTTAAGTGTTTGCCTCATTTAAAATATGTAATTAGGCCCCCAGAAGCCCCAGATTTATTGTAGGAAGAGAGTCTGGAAAGCAACTGTGGCTTTAAATTTCCATCCTGTGCATCATATATTTGTAGTATCCAGCCATTTGGCATAAATTAGAAAAATATCAAAATTTCACAGCAGATTTTCATGGTCTGTATATCAGCTGATAACTAGCAGCATTCAGCATGCTTATGGTACAACCCATTCACAGGAAGAAAACACAACATAATTTAAGAGAATCACTTATGGCAAAGACATTTCTTATATTTATGGGGCTGAAATACCCCTTTAAACTACTAAAGGCATTGGAGAATCATACTCAGACATGGTATATTCTGTGCAGAGGGAAAATATGAATTTATATATAGCCCTTAAATATAATAAAATCCATATATATTCGTATGTATATATGTACACCCATATTTGACTACTAGTTTTGTGATACCACTGCTGAAGGCAATTTTCATGATGTGTGTCAGATGAATTCAAAGTGCTTGGAATTCAGTAGGATTGATTGAATAATTGTCCTGGGTACACAGACCACTTCTTGAGACTAAGATAAGACATTTATTACTTGACAGTATTTACAGGTTATTTCATTGTATTTCATGAAAGAGTTACCCCATGTTGGAATTGATTCTTTCTCCTAATTTCGGGTAAACCCTAGCTTATAAACTGAAAACTCCAGAGCCACCTCTTTAAGCACTTCTGCCACTGGTAGACATATTTTGACCTTGTGGTCCACATCATCAGTGGTCTGGTTGGTTATCTCACAGGCATCAAGTGGATTAGCAGAGTTAGTGTCACAAATTTAGTTAGGAGCTCCTTCCAGAAGGACCTCAACACTTGCTTCTCTCTCCCCTACCTCAGTTTTCCTCCTCTGCTCCTGAGGGCACAGCCCATTCCTCTGAGTGAGTCAGGATCTCCCTCACTGCTCTCTAAACTCATTAGCAG
Organism: Phaethornis superciliosus; assembly: GCA_023637945.1. Classification (NCBI taxonomy): domain Eukaryota; kingdom Metazoa; phylum Chordata; class Aves; order Apodiformes; family Trochilidae; genus Phaethornis; species Phaethornis superciliosus. The sequence continues at coordinate 69,568,528 of JAJQWJ010000002.1, forward strand.
TGGAATATAATTTGAAGAGACAAATCAGTTAATATAGTATCCTCATAACTCTCTTTAGGGAACCTCAAGTGCAATCGTGAAGGCAGATTATTAAAGACTGCCTGTGGAATGTTTTTTTTGGCATAGATGAGTTTTCAATCCAGTATGTGTTGGAGAGATTCAGATTATTCCTATGTAAAGTGCTGGATGAATTGATGAGCAGCTTGTAACCCTCACAGCTTTAGTTTTCCCTTGGCTGTCCACAAATTCAAGAAAACAGCTGCTAGATTCCTGATGAGCGATTCACATAGTTGATATAATTTATTTTCTCTGCCAAAAAAATTCTTCTAGTTTTCCATTTAATTGAATCACAGACTGAAAGTTTTAAAGTGTCTATCAGCTGCAACGGGTAGGATGAATGCTGTAAAAATAATTTTTCAAGATTTCCCTCACAAATAGATTTTCCTCTCAAATAGATTTTTAAATGGTTTTACAAACTTCTGTTAGACTATTTGTCTTGCAAAAAGGCTTAAAACAAATGAGCTATTCTCAAAGGTCAGTAGAATAAAGGCAATACACTTTCGGGGTCACCTAAATTCCACTCAGGAAGGTATATTGCAGTTTTCTTTCTATTTCACAATTGCAGGATCACAGGAATGCTTTCATAATTTTTTTTTTTAATCTAAAAATGGAAGGTGTTAGAATTGACTCCACTTAACCCCACTCAGTTTTCACTAATGCTAAACATCATTTGACAGATTTCTTTTCCTTCTTGTAACAGCATTCATATTCTGAGAATTCTTTTTTCCATTGACTTTAGTTTATAAATACCTGTTATTCATAAGTGAACTTGATTTGCTGTGCTTTTTCACCTTCACATAGCTTTTTATTTGATTCTGATGGCTTACCTCCTAAATATTATTTCTTTGTCTTCAACACTGGGGCAGAATAGTGTAGCAAATATGCAAGTATGGCATCTGTATCAAGAGCACTAGGTAAGCCCAGTTACCCCTGCCAGCAGATTTCTACAGTGTGGTATGCAATAGGCTTGATGTTAATCGCAAACCATTGCTGTGGCTTTGGCAAGGAGGAATTATCAAGTACAGAGTTTTGTGTAATACCCCTGGATAGAGTCTATGGTCCTATTAGAAGAACAGCTGCAGTAAAGCACAAGACAAACGCCTTTATTTTTCACCACCACCACTTTATCTTGGTGAATACCACTTGGGTTACCTTGAGCATACTTTGACAAAATAAGTGTGTGTGAGCATATAAATCTATCTTCAGGCTTTCCAGCTTCCCCACAGCAGTTTTGACACAGCCATGTAGAATGGTGGCTTATTCACAACTGTGATTTCTGCAAAAAATTCTGTTCCCTTGTACTCAGAAAGTACTGGCCTCTTCTTCATGATTAACAGCTCACCAGGGCTTCTGGCAAGTCTTTGAATTCTCTCTTTTTTTTTTTTTTTTTTTTTTTTTATTTCCTCTTTATCAGGTTAATCACTGTCCATGAACACCTAGCAACCTCTCTCTTGGAAGTTATTTTTCTGGAGGTCCTGGGTTATTCAGGACAATATTGCCTGCTGGGAAGTTTATTGGCAGCAATGATAAACCCTGAGCTTTGCTTTTGGTTTGTGTTTGTGTTTTTTTCCTGTTTTATATTAAATAGAAATAATTCAGGTAACTGGACAGCTTCTTAGATTTGTCATAATTCCATCCGCCTGTGAACTGAAAGGAATGATTAAAAAGTGGTTTGGATTAAAATGCTAGCTACTATTTAGTTATTTATCCAATCACCCTAAGAAATATTAGGTATTACTTCAAGTGAATGAGATTTGTGGATACAGAACTCCTTAAAGCAGCAGAGGTGAGCTAGAGGTTAAAGCTGATGAAGTTAATTTCAAATATAGACACATAATAGAACATCAGTCAACTTTTCTCTGTATTTGTGGCCAACAGATGATGCATGCTGCAGAGCTAATTCAAATGGCACCTTCCAGGCTGTGAGCAAATACTACTCTGTCCTTGTCCTCAGTTCCTGAACTGAAACAGGGATGCTGAGTAGTAAGGAGAAGTAGCAGTTGCCACCTTAGGATCCCCTCACATCACACCTCCCATACGTGTTATTTTCTTTCAGAGTGGGGGACTACTTGGCAGAGCACAAGGAGTTTATACCCTAGGAAGTTGAACTTGCTTCCATTTCTGACATGGGAAGGAAAATCTATGGGTCAGATTCAGTTTTGTTTTGTTTTTTTACCTGTCAAATCTGGAGATATGTTGCTTTCCTGCATTTTTATCTGGTGTCTTATGATGAGAAGCTTCTCTAAGGACTGATGGGACTGTGCAAACCAGCCATACCTGTAATGCAAAACCTCTCACTATTCAGCTTGTCTGGGCTGCTTTGTTTTAAAACATCTATGTTGCTATAGGAAAACAAGAAAATTGCAATGGGATCAAGTTATCCCAAAAGTAAACTTTTATTGTAATTCAATGGTTTATATTTAAAAAATAAAAAGGATGAGAGAGTCAGTACCAACCCGAGAATCATCAAAACCCAAGCATTGCTACAGTCCCCTGTCAAGACATTAACTGTAAAAAAAGGGCAGCCAAAATAAACTGAGGTACTTGCCCTGTTAAAGAAGAAGTGCTTTAGTGAAGTGTTCTTTAAAAGCAGATAGTATTAAACTGGATAGAAGCAGGAGCTGCAGGAATAATCTGTATAGCCACTACCATATATTTAGATGAGCAAAGGACTCAAAACATAAACATTTAAAATACTAGATCATTTAACTCTTAAATGTTCAGAATAGATTTCTCAATGCAAGATTTCAACCATAACAAAAGAAAAGAAATGAAATGTTTTGAATGAAGAAAATTGAGAAAGGGATGGGGAGCAGGACAATGATTAATGCATATAGTTTTTTTCTCCTCTTTCACTGTAATATGGAGACAGCTGAAGCAGATATCCAAAGCATAGTTTATCTGGAACACTGTATAGAAACATGATTATATTTGAATGTCAGTGAGGAAAAGATGACCTGAGAGCAGGAATTTACATCCCTTTCTGGCATTTAATGTAGTGCTGTTCTTTTCCCAAAGTAATTCACTGGGGTTAGGTTGACCCGCATTGTTTTTGGTAGAGGCTGGGCTATGATGCAATTCAGCCCACCTAAAATAAATACATGCCAGGTCAGAAACATCCCTGAAGAGATCGACATTAAATGAATTTAACCTGATTAAGGTGCTTAAGCTAGGAGCCATGGCTTACTGTGCAGCTGTAAAAAATGAATACACTTCCTCAGGAGTTATTTCAGGCCAAGCTGAGCTCAGATGTCTAAAAAGACGAGGAGGAAAGGGTTTTATTGAATGGATAAACCATACAATGACAATTTACTCTTTGTTTTACTTCCTACTGGAAAGATTAATATTCAGAATGACATACAGCTATCAAATCTTTCAAAATAGACTGTGTTTTGCTGTACTAACAAGTATTTCTGGAGGAGTCCCCGTGGGATCAAAAGGCTGTGAACACAGGAAATCCAGACCTGATTAAGGGAGATAATGTCGTCTTCACTTCCATATGCAAGAGATTTTTACTCATAATTCCTTTGTGATTGCATAAGGCCTGTCCTTACAGAATAAAGTACCAAGCTTCCTGGTAGCATAAGAGAAAGATGAATCATGTCCACAGAGAGGGTTTTCTCTGTATTACAGCTCTATCAAAGGATACAAAATGATGAAATCATAGTACATTGGAAGGTTGGTTCTTTCACCTTCAGGAAGGATACATGGGAGCCACATAACAGGTTAAAGCAATGTGATAAAGGACAAAAATATGCTATATGCCTGACAGTATCCAGTCAAAAATATGTGAATGGTTAAATGAAACATTCCTGGTGATAGACTAAGGCTTTTTACATTTAAGTTATCACAAATAAAGCAAGACAGCAGTGGTTACGACCAGTCAAGAGTAGAAGTATTGGAAAAATTTACTGACTGTGGCATTTAATTTTTTTACCCATCTGTACTCCTGATGTGAGTTAGATGCATATCAAACTTAATTCAATTATACAAAGGGCTCACCATAAAGAGGACAAACAGGATAACAGATGTGTCAAATATTAATTCTGTTCCTTAATTAATTTAAAAAAATATTTCCTTCTTGCTAGCCCCAGCAGTCATAATGATATATTTATCTTTGTTCTGAGATCACATATGTAAAAGTTCTGTCTGTTTGCAAGATGAAATTAGATCCTAGGATGTTTCACTTACAAGGTCCACTTTACAGTCCCCCAACATACCTGGTAAGTGCCTAATTATTTCACAGGTGAATTGTATTACCCCATGCTAGGAATAACATTGGATTTGTGGCTGTTTGATATGCAAACAGTGCCAAGCATGAAGCAGCCTGCTCATCTGAGAGCAAAGTGTGGGGCAAGGGTTGGAGGGAACAGAGGACAGACAATTTGTACACTGCCAGATCAATAGAAAACATGGATTAAAATGTAACTCAGACCGTGGTTTTGCTCTGAGTGTTTATTCTGTGGAAAGCTATAAGATATCAGGTTTTTAAGCTTCCTCTGTTAGAAATACAGTGCAGTTAATTGCAATAAAATTAACAACTCCAACCTAGTTTAATTTTTTCTTTGTTCCCTTGACTTCTGTAGAAGAGAAATGGTGATTTACAGCACCTGAAGTCCCAGTACAAAGAATCTTGGTTATATGCATGTTACAGACTGCCTATGCACTCTCTCTGCACAGAAAAATGTCAGGAAACAGTTTTTGTCTCTAGCTGAAGGGTTTAGAAGACACTTCCAGTTCCAAGCTCAAGTAATATTGGATTATCTATGCATTTAGGATAATATGTAGGGAAAAAAAAAGACAGTAGGTAGCATGAGAAAAAAAGAGAGCTAAACAAGGCATGAAGACGCAAGTCAAGGTAAACAGTTGCAAAGACACGGAGAAGAGAACAGTAAAAGGGTGAATTAAAAATTCTAATGAATTCTACCCAGCAATAACAACAGACAAGGTACCAACTGTCCTTTCTACCCAGGATTTAGGAGGAGGTAGGGCTTCATTTTATGGCATGTGAAAGAATATCTCTAAAGAAATATAAAGGAGTTTTTAAGGCACAAAAATATGTATACTATCACTGAGAGCATCCACCCATGTAAATTATGTTAGCTCTGCAAAATTCAATTCATTCACTAAACAAACAGAAATGTCACCAGTGAAGTTACAGTATGTCACTTTCTCATTAAAAAATGGCCATTACTTGTAAACTGTTAAAGCTGCTAAAGCTCAAAATCTTTATTTGTATTCTTCATCTCACTGAAAAAATCCCACATGCAAGTAAAACCCTAAGGAAAGTGTTGTTGCAGCTAGAAGACACTTTTTAATCACAATTTATCATGTACACTGACCACTGATGGAAGTGGAGAGAAAAAAATCAGTAAAGAAGTCTCTTGCCTCCATGAGATTAAGATACAGAAATCATAACATTTATTGTTGCAGCCCTCAGGACCTAAGCTGCAGAACAAGTGATTTTTACATGGGTATAGAAAAAGCATTGTACTTTGCCACAGGTGATTTTTCAGTAAGAAATACATTTACTGCATCAGCCTTCCCCATGCAGATCTGGTGTCACTTATTCTTTCCTAGGCATCTCTTATGGTCAGGTGTAGGACATAGAGTTACCCAAATCATTAAAGTTATTCTAGTACTGACAATTTTACATTCCAACACCTCAGAATGGCAAAGGGAGCTATCAGTTCTAATAAAGTAATGAGGAGAACTTAAGCATATGTTAAAACCTAGATTGGTAACCTCCACTGTTTCCCACAGATGCCAGAAATAGGCAATCTTCAAGGAAATGACCTGCCAGCAGGTGTGCAGCAAAGAAGAAATACATTTTCATAGGATGTATATAATGCACCCACCATTCAAATGCTGAAGAGCTCCAAATGTTTCAAAGATGAAGGCTTCCACTCATATTCATTTCCAATGGCATTCTTATGCCAGTCAAGAGAACAGCTATTCAGCACACACCTTTTTGAACCAACTTGCAGGAGAGGAAACTCTTTTATTTCTTGCTATCAGTCAGGCTAGTGGTCCCATTTCTGGCACACAACTAATTTTCTGTTCCTTCCCCCTTGGTGCATGGTCAAACAACTAGGAAACTGAAGGACAAGAAGTTAAAATATGTAATTATTCCAGAAAGAGCGGCTTAGAAAAATGGAAAGGCTCTGTCTTTGTGACAGCTCATTATGACCCTACTGCCACTTAGGCACTGTAAAAAGTTTAATGATTTCATACCAAGCAAGAAGATAATTTACAAGCACAATTAAAATTCAGAAAAAGAATGTACAGTGAATTGTAACATCTTTAAAACTAGGTTTTATGCCAGAAAATAATGCACTTTCTATTTAACTGTAATTTCAAATCCAAATACCAGTGTCCTTAGAATGAAACAGCTGTCGGGCTTTTTTTTCAGCAGAATGAGAGGTTGTTCATCTCTGAATCCATGTATTCTGGGGAAATATTTCCATACTTTAGTGAGTGGTAGACAGACATAGCTGGGTTTTGCAATACATTTCTGGGCAAACTAATTTTAGCTCCATGTTTGGACCGACTATTGAAAAGTTATAAACTGTTACAGTGATAATTGCAGATTAGGGGTAATAGAAGGTTGGGGGTTTTTCCTTGTTCTGGAAGAAGATTTTTCTACATTTGACTGTAAATTGTTCTGACAGTGAATAGAGGACAGACAGACGCTCACACACAGAAGTTGGAAGTTGCTTTGGCAACTAACTGGAAAATGAAATCCTCTGGCGTGAAAAACATTCTTTATTAATTCAACTGTAAAGGCATCTACTACTGGTCAGGTTTTAGGTATCACTGAGAAAAGAATACATAGCCTGCAGACCATCCTGCTCTCCTCCAAATTCAGGCTTTGTTTTTCACCCTCTCACATATGTATATATATTGTGTGACCCTCACTAACAGGGCAAACTTTCCACCACCCTTGAGTGAGGCTGGGGTGGTGATAGTGACAGTGTTCATATTAATAATAACTGAAAATACCCAAGGGTTTACATAACACAAAGGGTTTTTTTCTTGTATGCTGCCTTGTTTGTTAAAGGGTATTTCATGGTACAGCACGTTCTGTGCATCCTTTCACTGTGCCAGCTGGCACTCAGGGGTGAGCACTGATGGGTTTCACCCTAGGAGCTGACACCAGCAGCATCCTGCCATGGGCACAGCAGCCAGGGGAGGTGAGAACCATGGGGGAGAGGTGGCCGGGCCCCAGGGATGGCCTGGAGCATCTGGAGCAGGTTGTAATGCCCCGAATGGAAAAGACACAGGGAGGTAAAGAATTAAATGACCAACACACAAGCAAACAGAGAGTACAATGTTTTATGAAGTTCATCCAAAAATTTAAAGATTTGCTTAGGGACTGAACATGAAGAGAGACTGTGTGGACTGTATTGTAAAAGCATAGAAGGTTCAAAGATCATTTGGGCTGTGCAGGTGAAGCAAGACCTCCTGCCAAAGAAGCACAAAGAACACACAACAGCACAGCTACAGAGCTCCACTCAGGGGCTAACTCTGCTTTCCTGAACAGCAGTGATTTTGTTGTCTTAATTAGAGCTGAGAGTCAGTCTTTGATGTTCCATCAATAAAATTGCTCCTCCTCCTCCCCAGCCCCCCTTAATTCAGATCAGTTAGCAAAACAACATAGAAAAAAAATTGCTTAATTTCCTCCCAGCCAATTTCTCTCCTTAAATAATTTGGCACAACTTTACATGAACCAGTGATTCTTTGTTTGAACCACCACAGAAATTGATTCAGTAAGCTTTATGAGATTTCAAAGCAAAGTTAAAATTATTTATGATAACCATATTAAAAAAATCAAACATCCAGATTTATGCAAAAGGGAAATCCATATTTTAAAATTATGTTTAAAAACATAGAACTCCATGCACAGATGCATGTTAGATGAAACGAAATGACACTTTATTCAGCTGTCTTTTGTAAATACTGAAAGCTGACCAAATGTACATTTTACAGCTCTTTTTCATACACTGCAGAAACTATATTTAGTTTATGTCATAACATACAGCTAAATGAACATTAAAAGGAAATTATATACAACAAAATACCTGGTGTTTTTTCACCTAGCTGTTAAGATTGAATATTTATTCCTTATTATTCAATATGAGAATCCAGATCCTCAGCAGCCATTGTGCAGTGTCTCTTTCTGTGAAAACAGCATTAGCTTGGGGTAGGGGACACAGGGTGAACCCCAGCTCTGGAAAAAAATTAGAATTAGGCAATGTAGTTGAGGCTTGAAATCCGAATCACATTTGGGTTTTAAGTATTCAAAGTAATAAGTTTCCTTTGAAGTTTTATACACTGAACAATGTGCTGTTGTATCTTTTTGTAACAAATCTTGGAGCTGTACAGTGACAATGAACTTAAAACTACCAGGTTTTCATCCATAGGTAAACTATTGACTCATGTGCTTGCCCTGCCCAGTCTGTAAGCCAGCATTTTTGCTAGTCCACATGCAGCAGACAGAAGTTTGGGATGACAGGCTTTGATATTATGCAGTTAAAAAACTAAAAAAATAAAAGTAAGGGGAAATCTTGGCTTCTGTAAAAGAAAATTATCTTAAGGAACTAGTGGACAAGAGGCTGAACTGAAAATCTACTTTTAAACCTACATTCACAGCAGTTATTTCAGATGACCTTGACATACTGCGTGCAGGATTATTTTTATTTTGTTTGATTATTTCAATATAATATTCTCTCCTTCTCTGTGGTGTTTTGTAGGTGGTGATTATTTTGAGTAATCCTTGAAAATAACAACAACCCTTTCATTGCATATTATAAATGCATGATCTAAAGTCCCCCTGGAAAAAGGCAGTACAATGTAAATAAAATATATAAATCAAGAATGCACTTTCATCTCATTACAACTAGGATAAGCTTGGATGTACAGAATAAGAGCTTTACATCCTTTATTTTTATAACAGTCCAAGTTCAGACTGTCTAGTCAGGAGTCCTGGGAAGAAAAGTGAAACTTGAGGCCAAAATTCATGTTTAGTCCTCTGTGCCCTTGCTATCATTGTGGGGAAAAATGACAGATAAAAATGCAGACTTACTTCTCAGGAAAAGAAATTGTTGTCTCATAACCTCAAGGAAAATGCATGCAGTATTTTTTTCTGCAGCTGACTTTGGAAGTGTCACTCATCATTTCCAAAGGGAACGACTTTGCTGTGCTGATGGAGAGTGTGAATGCACACTCCCTTGCATGTGTACAGGTGTGGCAGGCATTGGATAAGGGCTGCATCCTTAGAGGTAACCTAATTTTCTTGATTGAATTGGACAGTGGACCAGAAGTCTCTGAAGAGAAGAAATGTTATCATGCTTAATGCCAGATCTGCACAATGAGACAGTGCTGTGTTCCTTTCTTTTTTTTTTTTTTTTTACCTCTTTCTGAGTTTTGTCACAATACTTACTGGCAAAATGCAAAAAAACCAAAACCAAAATAAAATAAAAAACAAAACAAAATAAACCAAAAAGCATGCAAAAACAACTCCTTTGGCAAAAAAACCCCTTCAAAACTGGTGTGGATGAATGTCAGTGGGAAAAAATGCCATGTTCACATGGTTTAGCCAAATCATTCTTAATGCTGTTTGTATACACTTCCACTATTCCCATACATGTTTAAAATTTCTTAAACTAATTATACTCATCTGTACAACAGACAGTCATGGTTTTAAGGGCACTGTGGGTCAAATAATTTCATTGTGTTGTGGTAGGACTGGTTTTAACCAATATTTTTTGAGATTTGACTGCCTTCTTCCTTTATATTTTCTAGACCTATCCAGCTGACAGCTGCTTCTTTTCATAACTTAAGAGAAGGTGGGCAATTTACCTTTCCCTAGAGGTTCGTCCAGTGCCTCCTGTCCCTGTCATCTCTGTACTTGAGGCATAAATATCTGCATTTTCATAATGACTTGTCCCTCTATTATAGAACATGATAAGTTAGTTCTTCAAGAAAGTATGTATTGATCCTTCTAAAACAAAAACTGTGGTAGTGATGTCTTCAAACAATTTTTGTTCTGATCTAAATTCTAATTTTATGGCTTGCACACCTTGTGGCACAACAACCCTACATGATGCCATTTGCCTGTAAGTTTTATTGGGCCTTGGAGCTGGGCCTAAAAATTTCCCATGTGGTTTTCTACAGTGAAGTTTGCTGAAGCACTGGGAGTACTTGACAGGTTTCTTGCTCTTCATAAATTTCCCTAGCTCTTCATTATTCCTCAAAATGATCTATTTTTGTGATCTTGACCTCACAGTACAACATCATTCTCTACTGTCGTGTTGTTAAACTTCATTTGAACAACGTACTCACTCTGAAGAACCATGTATGACTCATCTCTTTCTCTTCCCCACAGTAGTGACTGCCAGGTATTTTTACATAGGTCCTGTTAAAACCTGTTTCAGGCTCACAATATACCTTAAATTAGACCAAGGCTTTGATGCATTGGTCCAATCAACCTAGATTAGTTTCCCAAATCTAAACAAAACACCTATTATTAAACTGTTTTTCTCTAAAGGTGTTTTGTATCACTACTTATTGCTTCTATATTGCCAAGTTATTCCTGATTAATTACTGAAGGTTAATTATGTGGTGTTGGTAGATCTCTCACTTTAGAAAATTTTGCCTCCCATACAGGATTCCCACACCAAACCCATGTCTTTGGAAAGTAATTTCATTCCAACAGTTCCGACTTTGCCCTTGAGACTGTGGCAATGGTGACTGTTTCTTTGGTTCCAGACTCAGTCACAGAATCATCCAAACATGGTTTCATTGCTGCATTCAAAAAATGTAAGGCCCAGGGGAAGTGGAAGGTGATGCTCTTAGCTTCTCCCTCATGCTGGTAAAGATGAAAAAAAATGTGCTTTCCTTTTCTCTCCTTGCAAGGGTCTTATAGTATCTATTAGCACTGGGGCTGTGTGGAGCCGTTCAGACATCCCTTAGTATTGACTTACAGTTCCTGGGGTACCATTTGTGTCTGGATTGGTGCCATCTTCATCATCATCTTTGCTTGGTTCCCAGACATGTCAGCCCCATGTTTCTGAATCCCAGTCCTCAGCAGGAACTGCCACTCAGGCTTTCTGGACCTGTTCCAATGTGGTGGTTTCCCCTTATTCTTCCTGCACTTGCCTAGGAACCTGCCAGGCTTTACCAGTGATTATCAAACACCTGTAAAATCCCCCACCTTTCTTTCTAACCAGCCACATGTCCCTTCAGCTGCCAAATCTCAAAATCTCACTCTCTCCTTTTATAAATTGCCTCACACTCCTCTGAGAGTACAGTCACTAATAGCCACACACCCAGAACAAACAGTGAATTTTCTGATAATGTCCTTTGCTTTAGTTAATTCAGAATACCTATCACTACAACTTGGTCCTTCTCATAGGGACTAGGTTTATGATTTTTGCAGCTACTTTAGCCAATGTCTCCCATGGTTGGCACCAGCACGCAGTTGGAGTTAACCCCTTATTCCCTCCTGACTTGAACTTCTACCCAGTAGTAGAGAGATGCTTTTTGTTTCCATATTACTGACTCAGAAGCCAGGAGGTGCTCAGGCTTGCTACCCAAACCTATACTGATCCAAATCAGTTTAATAGGTTGCCTACATTCTTCAGCAAAATTTTGTCACAGGGAAAAAACTGCTCCATTTACATAGTTTAACAAAATCAGGATTGAGGTGGCTTATTAGCTTATTAACTGCACATAACTAACGGGCAATCAGTGAACTACAATTTATGAAATGTTAATAAACACCTACAACATATGAAACACCTTTCTAGGACCAATGGCAGAAAGCTCTCATCCCACAGATGCAGATGTGCTTGGACTGCAGGCACACCCCCCAACCTGCACACATTGCCACCCTCTGGAGCTGCGGGTATGGGTCCCCATCCTTTGTTTGGGGTGGGCAAGTTGCCCCATTTCTCACCCCTCTCCCATGTCTCATGTGGGCTCTCCAGCTCAGTGTGTGCCCCAAGGGCTCCTCACATTCTGCCAACAAATCCAGGGGATGGTAAGAAAGCCATGGTGGCCCCAGACCCTCCAGGGTGGGAGGTCCCTAGCTGCCAGCTCCAGCCATACATGAACACCATGGGAAGACTCTTCCATCATGGGGCTGCTGCTACCCCACAGTTTCTCCCTCTCCACCAGTATTTCCCATATGTCTTTTGTATCTATTTTTTAGGCTAACTCCACTTATGTTTCAAAAGTCTCTTCTAATGCCCTGTAACCACTTCTGTGATAGTAGCTCCAAATAGCTGCAAACATGGATCTACATTGCAATAACCCTAGATCTTTGATCTATCATGCATCTGACTTGTCTCTCCCCCTCTCACACAGACGTAAAAATAGTCCCACAGGAAAAGAGTTTCTGTTCTCTTTTTTGAAATAATTTTCTCGATCATTAGTAAGAACTTGTCCCTGGCATTTAGCAGGTGCATTCTCTAATATTCTGTGGAAGAGCCATCAGTTAAAATTTTGTTTTGGTTTGTTTTTCCTCTCTTTTGGTGGCAAGGGATCTGCTGTCTAGAAAAATTGGTCCAAATACTGAATATACCCCATGAGTGCAGTACCTAATAAAATGTAAAACTAAAATTATAAACAATTTGGCTAGAGAAAAAACAGAAACAACAAAAGTTGCCAGCTGTCCTGACAAGTGACAATTTTTCCATGCCTGGACATTGGCTTATTTCTCTTGGTTACATCAATCATTTTTGTTTTCTCCAATTACTCATGAGTATTTATACTGCTGTAGCATCTGTTTGCTTATTGGGTTTAGGAATCTAACTTGAAATATTCGCTCTGGTAGACTCTATATTTAATCAACATCTCGTTCACTAATCCTGCAAACAGAATAAAATGCACATTGAAAGATACAGAGAATCGTATTTTCTTAATTTTATTATTTTTAAGAAAATTGCCTCCTTGTTCTTCTGGTAACAAACTGAGGTACCTGGGTATAAAACATGAACACTGTCTCTGAGTTTAATTTGGAATGATAATAAGTTGATAATAAGGAGGAATATAGGATAGACACTTTGTTTTTCAGATGTATTCATTAAACTCTCATGAAAAATTTTGGAAAAAATCCTAATACCCCCTTGGAAGGGGATAATAAATGTTCTGATGTCATTAAAAGGTGATGCTCATGTTTTATACCCAGGTATCTCAGTTTGTTTCCTCTTAATAGATATTTGATATCCTACCCTTTTTAGTTTCTCTTTGTAAGGTAACTGCTCAATGTTCTTGACCACTGAGTTTTCCTTCTTCACCTTCTTTTACTCTCTTACATATTTCTTAGGCTGCAGTATTCAAGAGAGGGTGCCTTCAGGCTTTATTCAGTGGCAGAATTATGGCCCTAGTTTTTTACCTTATATTGTTCTAAAGATGTCCAGAAATTTTCTTGCCTTTTTGGCTGCCATTACACAACATGCTGTAGCAGCTCCAAGAGTCACCAGTAGCCACCAGTACTAAATTCAGACTCAGGTAAGAGGAGTTAAAATTATCTGACCCTTTTTTTTACTGATGGAATCAAGCTTTACTGCAGAGGAATTTTCTGCAATCCTTTTGGAAAAATTTGATTGTTTGACAGATATCAGCATCATCTACGATTTTTAAGATTTAATTACTGGTTTATTTTCCAAGTCATTGAAGGTGTTATTCCAGCACTGATCTTTAGGGGACCCCATTGCTCCTCCTTCACCCCTGTAAAAGATGATCTTTAAGACCTGGTCTTTGCTTCTTATCTGTTGATAAACTTCATTCAATAAAATATCTTTTCTTCCAGTCACATGGAATATTTTTTCTTTAATTTAACCCTTAATAAAAAATGTGTTCATAAGCTTTTTGAGAAGATAAACATATTAACTCCACCAGATCCCCTTTTTTCTCTCTGCTCATTCATTGACACCTATCAGGATGCTGACTGTATGCAAGACCCATGTAACTGCTGGAGAGGAGCAGGAGGGAAGAACCCAGGATCCTGACAGCCTCTTCCTGGTACTTCTGCTGCTTAGCAAGGCAGAATTTCTCTCTAAAGAATCCTTGTGGGTTCTTTTCTGACATACTGGGCTTATTCATTACCTCAGTTCTTGGAGATAAAACCAGGGATGGAAATCAGTCTCACGTGTAACATCCACCTTCTGGATATCATGTTTAGAACTTGACTTTCAAAATGCTCACAAAAGAAACTGTCATTTTGAATTCTGCCTACTCTAATGTGCCTTTATTTGTATGACAGGCGAGACAAATTTTCCCTAAATATAGGAAAAAGAAAATTCCCTTGGGCACCTTCCAGAGATGGCATGACATGTCCAGAAAACAGTTTCTCAAACTTTGCTTGAAGTTTGGTCTTTCACACGCACATGTACACACTTACTCTTTGCTAATTCCACCCCTTTTGTTTTGAGGCTGCAAGAAGTGCATTGGTTTTGTCTGACCATTTCAGGATTATATTTGTTGAGCTTCTATATGTTACACATGTTGTGGCCAGAAACGTTTTTTGTCACAGTCCTTCCTGAGTTATGTCATCAGTGTCCATTTATAACTAGGGTCTATGACTCACAATGATGTGAAATAACTTGCCACAGGGCTTACTAGAGCTGAATTGAAAAAAAAGGCCAGAATCCTGAATGCTGGGAAAAGAATCCATATTTGGATTTTTTCCCATTTCAATGCTTTGAAAAAAAGAAGTTAGTCTACAATTTCTTAACATCAACACGCCTGATGTTTGATTCATTACCTCCACCTCTGGAAAATCTGTTGTGTATCTCACACACCGAGCTCTCCCAACACCATGTATGAATTGTGCTCACTGATTTTTCATACTGGATTTCTGCAGGTCATAAAAACTCTTTGGATTATGGCTGAACCCCCTGTATCTAGAAGATGGTTTTCCTCCTTTCCCCAAATATATTTCTGACTATATCGCAAAACCAAGAAGTAAGGCTGAAAGCTCAGATATAAAGCAAACCTATTAGAAATATGAGAGAATCAGATGAAAGGAATAAAAATTCATTATAGTTGAGTGACTAAGCAGGCACACGTGCTTGCATGGATTCTCCAATCTTTCAGCTGCTCAATGGTTCCTTTCTAAGCTCTGATGCATCTCCCCACCTCATTGGGTCGTGTGGATATTTCTAATAACTTCATATCAAGGCATGTATCTGGGAAAAAGTCCTGTTTGAGTCTCCCTTTCCAGTACTCGTGAGATCTTTCAAAAGGCTTGAGTGGCAGACACATGAAGCTTAACTACTATTTGTATCCTTAAAAGCCTTTGTCATGTCTCAAATCATCCTGCCAGCATCTGGTTTAAAATTGTGCACCCTTGCTCGCTGACCACCAGACTACTTACTCATAATTGTAATCAGGTCACAATCTATTTTGTGTGTTTGCATTAACATTTTGCTCCCACAAGACATCACTGTGTATTTGCTTGCATGACAGAATGAGCTGACTTTGTATTAAATATTTTTTTGTTATAGCTTTTCCTCCTAAAGGTAGCCCCTTTTGGACAACCATGGTTTACAGAAAGCACCTGTCTTATCACTACCTTCTTATTTTTATTTCCATCTTTCTTGACACATTCACAAAATCTTTCATTCTCAGACTTATTGGTAGTTCATTTGCAGCTCCAAAATTCTGTTGCATGCTTTTATACAGCATGAAGAAAATCTCATTGTAGAAATACCTGAGGCAACTAGAGGTAATGTGATGATACATCTTAGTAATCCACACATTTATTCGTCTTCTGCAATAAGGGTGTTCAATTGTGCTACTGGATCCCAGGAATGGAGTATGAGAAGATATAAAACTCCAAAGAAAAAGGAACAAATTCTGTTTCAGAATAAAAAAAAAAAAAAAACCCAACCAGTTAGCATCTTATACCACAGATAGCCACAGGCACAAATGTGAATGCTGTAGAAATGAATGGCTATTTTGTTTCTTATTCTTCCTAAACTGAAAAGAAAATACTATTATCCATTCCTTTCTCACTGCCTGCTTTATTGATTGCATTGTTCTGGGCAGGCATTTTATAGATTTCATACTGCAAAGGCAAAGCATTACCCTTAGGAAAGTCTTCTAAACCAAAATAATCTATTTTTTTGACTTTTGGACACAATGAGTGAACCAAAGTAAGCAATGACAAAAGACTGTAGTGACAGGTAATCCCATGAAAAAATTGGAAAATGACATCTTTTTTTTTTCTAGATGTAACTTTATCATGGCTTGTCTGGTGTTGCCTGAACCAGAAGAAGAATAATTATGGTGAACTATATTCAAAGATTGTACAATAGAGGAATGTTTAACTTGTTACAGCTTGCTAACTTGTACATGAAAGGGGTTATCCTGTGACCCTGATTAATTTCACCTATTTCCTAGGCTAGATTATATTCCCATATAATTGAAATAAAAATTAATGTAGCGGATCTCTTTAATTTAACTGCTGTTCCCTTATCCCCTTAGAATCTGATGTATCATTTTATCTCTGGAAATCTGGCAGCCAGGTACAGGTGTCTCTAAAAATGTCCAGAGAAAAAAAAGAAGAAAGAGAGTTCCGACTCAAATAAGCATTTGTTACATAAAAATGCTGTGTCAGTCTTGGGTGGAAAATACCTCACCTTGCTCTCATACATTATACCAAATCACAGGCAGTACTGCTATTACCTTGACTGGAATATATGCTACTTGCTGACATTAGCCCATTTACCGGATTGTGCTTTCATGTGGATGACCTATAGCTCAATAGTTTAGCCAGCAAAGTTTCACTTTTCTACAAGTCCAAATGCTTCAAGTCCAAAATCTTTTCTGCCTTGCCAAGAGACCCTAACAAGCATTTTGTAGAAGTTTTTCTCAGTAGCCTTACGATGGGCATGCAGATGATGTGCAATGAGTTTTTTCTCAAGGGTGTACCAGGAACAAGGTGAATAATTTGTGAAGGGGACAAGGCACAGTCTAGGCATCAAAATTGATCATGCCAGATAATCTTGCTCAGCAGCCCATTACTGTGTATAAACAAATGCTGAAATTCTGATGTACTGTTAGACTCACCTGCAGCTCGTAGAAATCAGTGTGTATCTTTCCACTAATTAAGAGAAAGCTGAATCATACCCCATGTGTCTTTTTTCTTTCCTATACATCTTATGAGAATAAATACAGTAAATAGCTGAAGTTATGCATGCATACCATCTAATTTTTTTAAATATTGGTGTATAATTGCACATGGATTATTTAACAAATGTCGTCTGATTCTGATTAGTTGTTAAAGTGACAACTCTCAAGACCACAAGGGACCGTTCATTACTTGAATGGAAGAGAAACCAATAACCCTTAATCACAAGCCCTGGAGTAGTTGATGTGGGGTGTTTGGCTAATACTGGTTAGAAATGGGACCAAGGTTGTGCTCTGCAACTCCTTACTACCTTTTTCCTTGTAAAGCTTCTGCCTCTGTCTTCCTGTTCCTGTCAGTCAGTGCGAGTTGAAGGGGACATTTGTTATAGACAAATATAAATGTCAACTCCACCATCATTCAGAATCCCACTACAAAATCACCAGCTTTTCTTTACCCCTTTTTTGCCCAAAAAGGTTAAGCACAAACATGTCATCCTCTTGCTTTATATCCTACCCATTCTGTTACTGTTGGACTATTTAATTAAATTTCTCAGAGGAAGGTTTCAAGTGTGGCAAAAAAAGATGTTTATAACACCTCTGAAACATGAAGCATGTGAAGAGTAACAAAATCATGCAGATGTCTATCTGTTAGATATGGGATGGTTTTCTAAAAAATTTCTGACCATTTGGTCTGTTTCTTTCTTAGTACTGCTAAGAAAGGAAATTTAAAAAGCAGTGTCAGTGCATTTCCAATATATCAAACAAGTTTCTGACTACAGGCAAGCATGTTTCTAGAAGCAGAAATACCTAGTTTTGATCTCTTTAAAAACCACTGGAGGTAGTTTATCTCAAGTTGCACAAACATGGATAATCTTCCTGGCTTTAAAAATGTTCCAGCTGAGATCCTACTTATGTTTTTAATGGATGTCAGTAAGTCTTTAATAGCTGATGACTTATTCCCTGGGTAATACAGAAAAAAGATCAAGTAGATCTGTAGAACTGCAGAAACTGGATAGCAATATGGAAATAACCTTAACCCATGAACTTCAGCTAAAGAAATGAGCTACCAGCAGCTCTGCCATTCTGCCTTACATTTACATATGCAGGAGGAGAAAAAAAGCAAATGTTTCCTCAGGTGTGGGAATTTCTGAGCACCTATCAAGTACTTCTCTATTTTCAAGACTGATGTTTTCACAAGTTATTTTTGGTCCTTTTCAAACTTTTTATTCCAAATGGACTTGCAAATGACATGTTAGTCCACAAAGTCATCTGTCACAGCAAGATTACTCACAGACACAAACACAACTTACCCTGAATAAGTTTAGATGAAGTTGTCCAATGAGATGAATTACACCGTTCATGCAAATCCTTGTAGGGTCCCCTGTGAACATTTTGACTGTATGCTTCAGTAGTCTGCTCTGTAGATTCAGGTGTCATCGTGGCTTCCTGTATGGGTGTATATAATACCAACTTTGAAGAAGAATATGAAATCTATCTGGTAGAAATATAATACTATATTTACTGTATTTGTGTCTGTTGATCCCAGCTGTTGTATCTCAACACTTTAATGCATCTGTCTTCACAAACTCTCTGTATCATTTATCATTCACTTTTTCACTTTTAGGAAAATTAATGTAATGCAAAATTAAGGGACACCTTCTGCCAAATCCTAATGGAAAACACATGTGAGATGAAAGACCATAGAGCATCTGCAGTCTCTCTCCTTAAGAATCCTACATAAAGCCAGACAGGATTTCATACACGAAACATGGGGATGATTTTCCTTTTACTCTTTCTTGCTAGCAGACCTTCAAAGGAGCAGGGCAGGCAGTGGGGCAGCAGGTGCTCACTCTGCTTTTTCTCTCTCACTGAGACTTGCCAGGCATCAAGACCTGAACAGCATGTGTAAGTTCTCCAGATCAAGACAACTCTGTGTGGGCCAAAAATGAAGGAAAAAAAAAAAAAGAACAAAACCCAAAATTCAAATATTGCCACTCAAGAGCTGCATGGCAATAGTGCTGAACTCCTCAGACCAGGGTACTGAGCATTCAAAGTGCCACAGGGATGTGTAGGAAAAAAATAAAGAAAAGGAAATTATTGTCCTTGGAAACCAGCCAAGAGAGATGCCTCACAAGGAATCACAGAATGTATTGGGTTGGAAGGGTCCTTAAAGATCATCTCGTTCCAGCCCCCCTGCCACAGACACTTCCCACTAGACTAGGTTGCTCAGGGCCCCATCTAACCTGGCCTTAAAAACTTCCCAGGAGGGGGAATCCACAACACTGGGGGGTATTCTTATGTCTCACCACCCTCACTCTAAAGATTTTTTTTCTTAATGGATAATCTAAATCTACCCTCTCCTAGTTGGAAACCATTACCCCTTGTCCTAATGCTACATGCCCTTGTAAAAAGGCTTTCTTTGTAGGCACTCTTCAGGTAACTGCAAGGCTGCTACAAGGTGTCCCCAGGGCCCTCTCTTCCCCAGGCTGAACCACCCCAGGCTTGTGTCTCTCAAGATATCTTCACAGATCTTCACAGGAGAGACGTTCCAGCCCTCTGATCATCTTCATGGTTGCCTCCAACTGGACTCACTCCAACAGTTCCATGTCTTTCTTGTATTGGGTGTCCCAGAACTAGACACAGAACACCAGGTGGGGTCTCATGAGAGCAGTGCAGAGGGGTAGAATCACCTCCCTTAATCCCCTGGTCATGCTTCTTTTGTGCAGCCCAGAATACAGTTGGCTTTCTGGGATGCAAAGTGCACATAACTGGCTCATGTTGAGCTTTTCATCAACCAACACACCCAAGTTCTCTTCCTCAGGGATGTTCTTAATCCACTCTTCACCCAGCCTTTAACTGTGTTTGGAAATGGCCCAACCCTCGTGCAGAAGCCTAGTCCTGACTAACCAGGACAGTACATATGTAATACATCATTTAGTGAGGTTTGGAATAAAGATACATTAACCTGCATTAAAGCAAGAAGTTATACTTGTAAGCAGGGCATCAGAGGAGCAGCCCTGCTCTTCTTGCCTGTGCTTTCATCTCCGTTCCCAGTGCAGGGTCAGGGGCATAGCACTGCAATTTCCAGACTGGTGTCTCTGAACCAGTCCAGGTCTTGCAATAGTAGAGGCAATTCTGGAAAGTAAACATTCCTCTCCATGATAACAAAATTGAAACAGCCTTGCATGTCCAACCAAGCCTTCACAAACTAAACCTGGAAGAGGACTCTATGAGATACTGTAAAATAAAAATACATTTTCTGTGTGACTTGTGCTTTTTGCAGCTGCTCATCTTTGTGTGGTATTTCCTACCACTTCCAAAGGTACTCAGGGAACAATGTCCCTGTGCTTCTTCATAACTCTTTCTGCAGTAGATCTAGTTCAAACAATCTAGTTTGTAACTACCTCTCAAAATTAATTACAGAAAAAGAAGAGCATTTATTTGAAAAAATCATTGCAATTCATGTGCATTAATAGAAGGCTGTGTGAGACCCCAATGCCCAGCCCTGTAAAGAACCTCACTATCAGAAATTATTGTCCCTGATGACAAAAACAAAAAAAACCAATCAAGATTATTCTGCTTTTTCTGTGAGATTCCTGCTACCTTTTTAATGAAACAGAAGCTGAAACATCTGGATTTGTTCCTTATTTCTTCCTATTCATTGATCTTTTCTGATTTTCTCTTGCCATGCTAATCTCCTGTAAATGCATTTCCACATCATGTTTCTTATATTTTATCAGTCTAAATGCCCAGTTAGATCTGCTTCCCTTTTGCCAGGCATCTAGGAAGGAAAATACATGACATTCTGAGAGTCTTTTACAACTTCTTAATGAATCTATGCCTTTTTCACTCCACATATCTAATCTAAGTTGCTCTAGCAAAAAAAAAAATATTTCTACTTACATTTCTCCTAATTTTCTTTAAGGACAACTAACAAAAATTAGTTTCTTATGAACAATTTCTATATGGCTAGCTAATTTAATAGTGCTCTTACTTTTGGTTCTTTTTTTTGGTTCTGAGGTTCTCATGTGACACACACAAAACAACATGGATGTGATTTAATCAATAGAAAGAGCAATCTCATTTTGAGGAATTCTCAAATTTATCTTATGTAGTAATGAAAAATGACAGATCACTACTTGAAAAGCATATAAGACTGTTATTGTAACATTTGACAAATAATATTTGAGTAGCTGGATGAATAATAAAAGAAATGTTAACTAGTCCATCTGAGGAGCAACAGAATTTGTTCTGAATGAATTATTGAAGAAGTAATTTTTCAGGCAGTGTTAGAGGTGATATTTGGCAAAGAACAGGACAATATGTTGCTCATTATTGAGGGTTTGGTATTTTTGCTGTTTTGCAAATTTGTCATTCTGCTGCCTATTTGAAAAGTTCTGTGGACATGCCCCCAGGCTTGTCAAACTTTGCTCTTTTAGAGCTGTTCATTTTTCATTCAGTCTGAAGATGATTGTACAGTTCAAAAAAATGCAAAGAATATTACTGTTCCAAAAAGGTTATTTGCACGCTAGCTGCAGAAATACTGTGTATTTTGTTTTGTGTCTGAAAAGACTTTCAGTGTCAGGTGAAGAAAAAAAAAAACCCAACCCTGAACATTTCGTGTTCAACCTAGTGTAAAATGTCAAAGCAAAAGTCAAGAAGTGCAGGGTGCTCCCCTAACACATTCTGACATTAACAATTTTTGATTTTATGAATATGTGCCCTATAGCTTATAGATTTTTTCCCATTTCTTTATTTTTCTTGATTTTTTTTTTTTTATTTTCTTATATAACACTCAACCACAGGAAGAGGTCTGCTTTGCTAGTCAATTTTTAAAATTATTTTTCTAGTCAATTTTGACCTGTATTTGAACGTTTTGAGGGAGGGGGCAGCCACAATTTACCAGGGCAATCTGTTCCAGCATCTCACCACCCTCACCGGAAAGAATTGTTTCCTAATGTGTAGCCTAAATCTCCCCTCTTCAAGTTTTAAACCATTGCCCTGTCCTCTAGCTACACACCCTAGCAAAAAGTCCTACCCCAGCTTTACTATAGGCCCTCTTCACATATTGAAAATCCACTATAAGGTCATCTTGGAACCTCCTCTTCTGCAGGCTGAACAACCCCAGCTTCTCAACCTCTCTTCACAGGAGAGATGCTCCAGCCCTCTGATCGTCTTTGTGGCTCTACTCTGGACACACTCAAGAAACTCTGTGTCCTTCTTATGCTGGGGACTCCAGAACTGGACACAGTACTCAAGGTAAATCTTCTGTCTAAAAGTATTTCAACATGTTTTCCAGAGTATTTATCATCTTGACTTAATTGCCATTTCCCTTTTCCAGGTTTCACCCTTCACTGGACAGAGGATTTCCCTGCAAGGTCTAAAGCTTTTCCCAAGGCAGACGCACCACTCTGGGGTATCAGGTTGCTAAAGAAAGCAGCCTTTAGATGACAGGGGATATAAAGGTATTGCTCCATGCATCATCATTCCCAGATGGAATGACCCTGAAACTTCAATCTTAATCTACATTTTGCTTCACTACCTCTTTGCTAAATCCAGATTGACAGAATTTAAGATATGTGGCCTATTTTTTTCCAGTTAGGTCAACATAGTTTGTTTTAAACTAGCCTTTATTATTCTTTTCTTCAAAATCTTGAGGCTGAAATAAAATATACTGAAACAAAAACCGTCCTGTGATTTTAATATATGCAACTGTATCTTAGACATAATATAATCAATAGTAGCATACAATATCTGCAAAAATTCCACATATTATTAATATTAAGAGGATACCTTTATATTCTTGTGTGTATTATGTGTAATAATTTTGTCAGCAACTTTCTAAATTGTCAACTGGTAATTGATTTCATGACATACTGCAGGTGAAATATAATATACATTCAGATTTCATGCAAACATGTTTAAAACTATCAGCACTGATAAATTTATGATATCTTACATCACAGCTGGCTTTGCCTCATGTGACCAGTTAAAAAGAACAAAATAGTTCTTTGTTGATCCCATAAAATGTCATGAGCTGTAAACATGAGAGATGAAATTTACAGCTAGGTGGTAGCAACATTTTGATTTTGCTGATGCTTAGCAATTCTCCACTTTGTATAAATTAAGCTAAACCAGACAATATTCACTATTTTTCCGATACTCTGCAATATCTAATGTGAATTTACATTGGTTCTCAGCACTTCTTTTTTCATATAAGTATAAACATTGTCAAAATGATCAAAATATAAGAATTTTTATTTAGGCCTGAATATTAATTCTTTAGTACTATTTTTGTTCTCTGACTTGAAAATGTTACCATGAACACTACTCGTAACTATAAACTAAGCCTAGTCCAGCAATACTTAACACTTTTTTTGAAGCATCAGCTTCTTCCCCTATGCTAGGGGATGAAAGTTTCTCTTGATCTTCTAAAGAGCTCTGTATCATCACTGTGTTTTCAAGTGGCAGTTCAGCAATGTCAAAAAATTATTTGAAGAAGATTGTTAAAAAGGAGGAATAAGACTGGACACTTACCTTGAAAATTGACTCCAGCTTGTTCAGGCAGCAAAAAAAGCCATTCAATTTTTTTTCATTAGCACTTCCAGTGCTACAGGCTTGGGCAAAATACGTTTTGTACCCTCAGTGGTAATTTTTTATTGCAGCAATCTGTGGGGTTTATACATAGATATGACAGTTCAACAATGTGAGAATGTTCAGATAGTTGAAGATTATGTGAGAAGACAGAAGAATGAATACAAGAAGAATGAGGTTATTGCATTTCTGACTACTTCTACTGCACACTAACACTACAGTGGCTGTAAAGAGGGCAGCTGCATCTAAAGTGAAATGCAGGATCAGCAACCCCGAGTCTTTACTGGACTGATATTTGAAGATGTGTAATGCTTCATTCCTGCATCCATACAATATGGAAACAAAGCATAGGCAAAGAAAGGCACAACTACAGGTGTAGCTGCTCACTAGAAAATATTTGAGTGCCATAGACCCTACTGCCTTTTCTTGTCCACTTACAAATCAGAGATGCAAATCATTCGTAACTCCTGAAAGATACAGCTCACTCTGGGTACCTTTATCTTCAGAAGCAAGTGCTGGAGGAGTTGAGAGAGATTCCTCAAGTACAAAACATGCTGCCATCTCTAAAACATGCAGTATATGAAATGGGTCTGACTATGTCATCATCCCAGAACACAAGTATTTACTAGTTCACATGCCACCCATATACTAACAGTGTTGATGGTTCAGGTATTTGTTTTGCACATTTTATAAACAAACTGATCATGGAGTGTTCTGCAACAGCTGTCCTGTTCCGTCATAATATTTTAGAGTTAAAATCTGCAAAGATTTCGGGTATTCCAGTATGAAGAATTCCTCAGGAGAACTGTTCTAATTTTTGTTGCTCTTTTTTTCCTCCTTAGTTAAACAAAACTAGTCAATTTAAAAGAATGCACCTGGTCTGGAAAGCTGTGATGCCATTAAATGCCTTATGTCTTGACATAGTGTACAGCAAATTGGCATAACTTTTTGGTCCCATTCTTGGGTATATTTCATTCCCATCTGCTTATTTTCTTTGATGTTCCCAGTAATAACTGACAGTCACTTGGGTCTCTCAGCTATCATCTGCACAAATAAAACCTGACATTGCTTTCATAAAATAATGTCAATAGTATATCAAATTCTCCAACATATTCCCTGCACAGATGCACCAAGTGACAGAAGCAAAAACTGCCTTCAAACATAATTTATAAAATCATAAAAGAAGTGAACTGTTCTCCCTTTTAAAAGCAAAGATTAGCTAAGTTGTAAACAAGATGACAAATCATGAGCAGATTGGTTTAGGGTTTTTTCTAGGACAGGGAAGGTCATTGGAAACATTTTTTTCTCATTTGGTACCTTCCTACAAGCAGCAATATAAAAAACAAGAATAACCTGTGAAAAGAATACTCATAAAAAAGAAAGAATAAGTTCTTACACCTCCGAGTTTAGAAAGAAAAAAAACACATGCAGAGGGAGACATACCCAAGCACTTTAAAATACAAAACCTTTCATGCCAGCTGTAGAATTCTACATTGCCTTTGCCCAGCACAAGGCCAGGTTTTGGTAACAAAAAATAAAAGAATGGTAGATATAACATCTAATGGGTCACCTTTATTTCAGGTAGAATACCATCATGTTAAATGGTTATTGATGGTAGATATCTTATAATCACAGTCTGACTTCTGTTAGTCAAGCAGTAGTTCATTAAAGCTCAGTTAAATACTGCAAACATCTAGATTGTAAGTTAAAACCTAAGATATTTTAATATACATAAAAGTAATTTTAAGCCATGAGCAACTGACCTAATGAGCACACTTGAAAACATTAAATGGTTGGAAAATTTTGAAACTGACTGTTCTTTCCTGCAAAGATGGTACAGTAAAGATGTGCAGCACAAGGATAATGACCATTTTGCTTTCCCTTGAACTTGAATCCTCAGTTACCTGCTGGTATATTTTAAATGAATCTGAGAACAAATTTTTCAAACCGGATGTTATTAGAGTAACAAAGCCCACATTTTGGTATTTACGTACAGTCCAGCATCATTATCTATGCTAGAAGCAGAGGTAAGGAAGCAGAGAGTACATCTTTCTTTGCCACTGCACTTGTAACAGGAAAAGGCATTACCCTGTTTTGGACAAACCACTGGAAATGTCAAAATGCTTTCACAGCTTTCTGAAAATTGCAGATCCATGTTTATCTTGGAAGATATACATATTTGTATAGACATAAAATGTACTAAAAAGATATGAAGTGGGACACTTTCTTTAAAATTACAACTGAGTAGCTATTCAAAGCAGTCTTGACTGGAGGCTATGCTCTAGCTGCATCTAAATATTATTTATTTATCTTTGGCAGAAAATTAGATTTCTAATTTTCTTTATGATGCATCAGTTTCTAAAACAGTAGGAAAGAAGGTAGGAAGAAAAGAATGTAGAATAATTCCTGCCTGTGTTTTCCTAAATGGATCATAAACCTAGCTAGGTGCTGAGGAGACCACATCTCACCCACAAATAAGGGTCTGAAGACATGGCATTTACATCTGTGGTATGTCCCAGAACAGCTTTGATGTGGAGCGGTTCTGACCTGCCTAGTTCTGCCTCTTAGAATGATTTCAGCAGTCACAATGAGACCTTGATCTTCATTTGAGTTTCTGTACTGCACTGTAATGTAAATAATTAATAGGAATAATAATAAGCAGCTTGCTTACTGCTACTCTTGACAAAGACAGGATTTGAATTTAGATGAAAAAATAATATGCTGGCAGACAGTGCTGGGCCTTTGAGAATAAGACATGTCTTGCTTTTGATTTGTAAGACATAATACTTACACTGCAATGTGCCATATTTGTAAACTCCACCATTAAGTAGTATTTACCATGACTAATGTAGGAGCATACAAAGAGTGCTTGTTTGTAGAAGCATCTTGCAATGCTAAGATTTACTGACAAGAACTGTGAACATGAGGGAATTAACTGAGCATCCCTAATGAACTGTTTTTGTATGGACTGACAATTACATAGAGGCTTCAGCAGATGTTCAGCCTGGGGAAAAGAAGATAGGGAGGAGACATTATTGCCATGTTCCAGTACTTAAAGGATGGCTACCAAGAAGATGGAGACTCCTTTTTTACGAAGATTCACCTGGAAAAGATTAAAGGTTACTCCTGGGGAGATGCCGATTAGACAGCAGTAGAAAATTTTTCACTTTGAGAACAGTCAGACATTGGAATAATCTCCCCAGGGAAGTGGTGGATTCCACAACACTGGATGCTTTTAAGACCCATCTGGACAAGGTGCTGGGCCATCTCATCTAAGCCATGTTCTTACTTAGAAAGTTTGAACCAGATGGTCATTGAGATCTGTTCCAGTTTCTCATTCTATGATTCTATGACTTTTTCCTGTTCTGTTTCTCCAAAACAGGGCAGAATGCTGTTCATACACTGTGTATTTCAACTGGAATCATGTTATGTTCTTACTTTCTCAGTGTGAGTTGGTGTAATTATCAATTATCTAGGAGTAATCTACATCCTGAATCCCAGCAAACAGCAATTTGGTTGGCTCACTTAGGGAATGTGAGTCCAAAATATATTAACTTTCAATGGACAAAGTAATTTCACATAAATTTTGAGATGATGACATGTTCTTCCATCTATGTTTTTTTGTTCTACTCTTGAGCAAAAGCAGGTATAAGACAGCCCTATTAATAATTCAGAATGTACCAAAGAAGCTGGAAACTACACCTTTGAACTGAGAAGGAAAAAACATACTTCTTTATCATAGTTTAAAGTATTGCAGCTTGGGCTTTAAAATCTTTCTCACTGAGATGTAACCCTTTCATACCTTTAAAACTTAAGAAATATATGGTTACATTTTGCTGATTTATATGGCAGCTAATTACAGCATGCTGATATTGCAGCTCAGTGTATAAGTGACACTGAGATATTTCTTATTTCCATAGTTCTTATCAGCTTCATCAAACTTGCAAGCCAGAGACAATCACTTGATAACCTATAATGGCTGGTAAAGCAGAACTTTTCTTGACTGTAGGATCATTGAGGAGGTCCAGCTGGTCAGCAAGTTTCTTCAAGATGGTGCTGATCCTGGACAGGGTCCGATGCAGATGGCATCAAGAGACAACGAACGAGCCACAGCATGGACAGCCATATATACCCCTGAGTTCCTTTTGTTCTGAAGGGGCAGCTGTCAATAAGCTGACACAGAAGCCAGGGGAATTGGCATCAGCACAATCAAGGTGTCTTCCTCACCCTAGCCAGAGCTATTGAAGACAGGTTCACCTGAAGGGAACTTCTGTCCAAAGGCTGTCATCTTCACAGAGACATCAGTTCTTATCTCCTTCCAGGTGCCACTCCCCACTCCATTCCAGCCCCCTCAGCCAGGTCCATCAGCATCAGTACAATCACGGTGGCTTCCTCCACCCTGGCCAGGGTAATGGTGCCTGGAGGGACATCCCAGCACTGAAGGCCCTCAGAAAAGGGGAGAAGTCTCCACCCAGCACTTAGTTCTAAGTTCTTATCTCTTTCTGGGTGTCACCTCCTGCGCAGCTCTGCCCAGGCCAGGTACATTCCACCCAAGACTATTCAATTTAAAATTGTCTTTTTGAGGCAAATTCCAAGCAGTGACATCATCTGACTCTCACAGTTAGGCTTTTGAAAATAACTGTGTATATAGCTTTCTAAATTATATTTGTTATTCATTCTTTCCTCAAGAAAGCAATAGCTGTTCTCATACAATACTAATGCAAGGAAAATAAGGAAAGCCTGAAAATTTATATTAGGTGAACTACTGTCATTGCACTTACAAAAGATGATACATGAAAGCTGTGCAAATTTTAGAGGTCAGAAAAAGGAGCATCTGAGTACTACAGGTTTACATGTTAGGTAGAGACTGATGTGCATTTAATTTATACCTACCTGCTGGAACTAGGTTAGATGAATTAAAGTTCATGGCACTAAAAGTATCCTATTAAGCTCTCAACACCTTTTTGTATAATCATTCTGCCAATGCCTTTTAGTTTTCATGGTCCCTATAACAACAGTTCCTTTGCAGGGTGAAGTCTGGCTAGTTTTAAAAGGTTTTTTTCAAAAATTGCCAAGTTAACTTATGTTGTCATTATTATTTCCATTATTATAAAGTCTAGCATAAAAGTCACATAAGGAGCTGCTTTTACTGGGTTTTTTAGAGCTTTTTGTTTGTTTGTTTTTTTGTTTGTTTGTTTTTTCTTTATTCCATAACTTGTCAAATGTGGACAGATATTGCAAAAAGATTAATGTCACAAGAAGTCTCTGAGGATTGAAAAAGTCTTTTAGGCATTTAGTTGCCTTCTAGGGAATATAAATTAACCAGTAACAGAACTACCTATAAGGAACTTACTGTAAATCATACCATACTCATTGAAGATGCTTATTAATTTCTGTATAATTGAAAAACATTATCCAAGATTAGATAGGTTATTAAAATGTATATATAACTTGGCTAGTCACCTCCTAGAACAGAAAAAAAAAAAAAAAGAAGGAAAAACAATAGGGAATCAGAGCATCTCAGTTGCACATTCAGAATATCTGCAATACATTTATAAAAAAACAATTTATTTAAATTTTCTGTAGAAAAAAATTAGTCATCCAGGAACAGTAGTACACCCCCACAAAATTTAGCTGTACCCTGGCTTACTGCCCTACTAAAGATCATGTATACCTTCTTGAATTCTTCATTTCACCTTATACATTATCATTCCTGCATGGTTTTTCTTTCTTTCTTTGTGATCAGCTCCTTGCACCCTAAGTGTCAAGTGCTACATACCTGAGGCAGAGCTTTACAGTCCACTCAGTTACCAAGTTCTGTAGCTGCTCTCATATAAACTTTCCAATTGTGTGCAACCAGGAGATATCCTTTAAGCTTGACCAATTTATTTAAATAGGTCAAGTGTTCAAATTAACCAACATTCAGATATTATTTCATGAATATAACTGATGTCATAACAGATCCCAATCACTCATCTTGAACTCATCAATACCTTAATTTAAAGTAATTATTAAAGAAACAATTCACTTAGCACTATCTCTTCTACCCTAGTACTATCTGTTCAGTGGAAACACCTTGTATGGTTGCCAGTGCTGGCAATAGGTTCTTTTTCTGTTTATTTATATTCACTGTATAAATGATAGAAAATGAAGTTAACTACCGTTTTTTGGTTTTTTTTTTTCATTTTTCTCTTCCCTTTTATTCCTCAGTCCTCCTCTCCTCTGTTCTGACCCTATTTCCTTCTCTTTTACAGTCCTGTAATATCTCAGTCTTCATCTCTCCAAACCAGACTGGATAAAGCCCTGGGTAACCAGTCAGGAGCCTCCTCATATGGGTTCTCCACACCTTGTGGAACTTCATTGTGATGTTCAAGTGATGTCCAAGTGATGTACACTGGGGTGCAGGATGTCATCCTTGATCATTCTTTGTATAATTGATGTCTTATTCAGTGACTTCTACAGAGAGAGCTTTCTGCACACTTTTATTTTTCTTTCTTTGCTTTCTATTAAGCTATATGTGGCTCCAGACATAGTTCAAGACTTCCTCTGGAAACAAAAATCATTATCTAAGCTTAAGCCTTTCATATGGTGCTCAAAAGCACACTATGCCTCAGAATCCGTGATGCACCCTACATGTGGATTTCTACAGCAATCGATACTACGCTGTATGCTAAAGTCAGCTTTGAGGCAGTGTGTAGGAACAAATGTTTCTGTAGTTTTTGCAGTGCTCAGCATCACACTGTGCATTGACTCCCTCTGTGAGAATAAATTTGTCTCCTATATAAATAGAGAATACAAACATGTAGATTTTCAGATTAATATAGGCATGAACTGTGCCTTCCACCATCCAGTGAACTCTGTCTTCCACCATCCAGTGAGCCTCTGCTCTTTGCCACCTACACAGAGGGAGTAAGGTGCCCTCCAGCTCTGCATCACATATCACCAGCCTCTTGTTTTCCCCACTGTTTTCCAGAAGGCTGATACATCCCTTTCACCTCCTTACCTTCTGGCCCTACAGGAGAGTTGGGCTGTCTGGGTGCAATGCTGTTTAATTCCTTAGAAGACTCACCTTTCCACACACCCCACAGGAAAAAGGGGTTCTTCTTGTCTTTCCTCAGACATGAGCAGAAAAACAAATGGGAAAAGTGAACCTTAATGAAGGTACCAATCCATCCAGTTCCTTGCAGTTGAAGATTTATCTGTATCCCAGTGACCTCAGCTATTTTATCATATAACACAATGCCTAAAAACATTTTTATTAACTGCCACAGTTCAGTTTCATTACTTACCAGTACTGAGAAATCTCTAGGTAATTTTCTTCACTAGAAAGCTGAAAAGTCTTCAATCATTCCTATATATCGGAGCATGCTGTTTTACAATTCTTAAGCTCTAACTTTAAAATACTGACCTACAGGGCTCTGACACTAACATTTGTAAGACCTGGAAACTTGTGAAAGGAACAACATTTTCATGAGTAAAAAATATGTTAACAAAAGGCTGTATTTTTATAACTTGTTTTAACCAGTTTAAAAGTTGACTGATGCCAAAAGAACTGTGAACCATAGCATACCTCTTGCCTTTGGCAATTGGAGCAGGAAACAGGTTCAGAGTTGGGATTTCTGCATGTATGAGTAGAATCTCAAAAGATTTTGTTATGTTCAGATAGGGATCATCTTAACAATTCCACTGTTATCTCTCCTTCAGGCATGGCCATATAGCCAGATTCCTTTATTTTATAGTTTCACTTCTTCAGAAGGTGAATCGAAAGAACCACTTTCCCCACCTTTTGATATTTCCATTGGGATTTTCTGTTTGGCGGATCTTTTTTTAGGGAAAAAGAACAAGCTGATTAGTGGCTCATAGATTTTCAGGTAAACCTTTGTGAGATATATTTCCCAGAACAGTTCTGTTAGAATTTGCTTCAAATAAATTTCACATCTACACATCAGAAAACAAATAACCCCTGAGTTAACATTTTACTGTGAAAATCAAAGTAGTTCTTATTAGAAAGTAAATTATCTTCTTCTACTTGATAAGACAAAATTTTTTAAAGACTTCATCTTAGGAAGCAGTAACTCATACAAATGTCTATTCATATCCACCAAAATAATTAATTTTCAGCTAAGGCTAATCTAACCCATAATTCAAAATTTTACTCTATTATTAGTGTTAGTTCTATAAAATTATATCAGTCATACTCCAGAACAATTGCTATATTTTTTTATTAATACAGTTTAGCTTTCCAGATATCATGAGTAAACATACCTACAGTGTTCAGTCTGTATACATGCCAACTCAGAAAGTCAAAATTTTTCATGTTCTATTCACAGATTAGCACAAAGCTATACTTTTTTTCTTTGTTTAACACAATACTACATTAACATCTTCTAGGCAAGAACAAACTACTATATCAAAATAATTTCCTAAGCAGAGGTTGGGTGTAAAGTTTAATTTAGTCTTGATCTTGTGCAGCTTTCCCTGACCCCCAGGAACTGCAGCAGGCCTGATACACTGTCTTGTAAAATAGTTACTTAAGGTAGTTGTCAAAGTAAATCAAGAATAGGAAGACAGTCCACTGAAGGAATTGAAGTCACATCTCTTACAACTATTATTTCTGTTTAGTAATAATTGGTATGCTAGTCCTTACATAATAAATACTGGGATTGGTGCTTATTTAGGTATACAGCTGCATTTTATTTCAAGACATGACAGAGTAATTTGGATCCATTTCATAAGCTTATTTTTCTATTTCCCATCTGGAAATCATTCAAGGAATTATCCTATTTTGTTTTTAGTATGCACAAAACACAATTCTTTAGTTCTTCTTCTTGATATACTCTTCAACCACGGTTCCTAAGAAAAACTATCACTTAAGCAGAGATAATTTACATCACTAACATTAGGCCATCTAGTTTCAGGACAGCTGGAAGTTCTGCAGCTATTGCTTTTCTCTACTTCTATCTTCATCCATCACAGATATCAAAGAAAGGGTTATTAAAAAATATACAGTTGCATGTAATAAGATTTAATCTATATTTTCTCCTATTAGTTTTAGAGAGAACTGAATTATAACTTAATAACCACTGGTAGCATTTACTTGATATAATTCAGTCACTTTTTCACATTCATGTCAGATTCTGTTTTTGTTGTGGGACACATCAAGTCAAATATATCTAACTGAAAATTTAGGTACTGCTGCTATTACAAAGCCCCACAGGGAACTGTCAATGCAGGTTCCACATAGCTCTTAATTCCTAATTGAATCCAAAGCAGGCCAGGAAAGAAAGAAAATAAAAAAAAAAAAATAAAAGAGGTCAATAAAGAAAGTAGTAATTTCAGGACTTCTAAGGTAATTTTCCATTGTGAAAAACTAAATTTGTCCCAAGAAACATTTCACTTGTTGGAAAGAAAGCTGGTGTTGGTAGGCATGAATAAAAGGTCAACAGAAATCACAGATTTAGAAAAATCAAAGGGATTGCAGCTCAGAGTGAAGTGAGCCATGTAAAGATGAAAAAACATAGGCTACTGCAGTGGGAGCTCCTGCTTCTGGTTATCACTTCTCCAGTCTTAGAGACTGCTTCTTTTTCTCCAGTGATTCAGTTGCATGGTACCACTCTCACCAGCATAAAGTCCAATAATCTGTTAGCCTAAACATTGTCCAAGTCTATGAGCAGTAATGACAGCATCTTGTCCCAGTAAGCCTTAATGAAAAATCTGGAGAATTCAATAATGCACTGATGAAAAGAACTTGTAAAATAAGCCATAAGAAATATAAGTCAGAGAATCAAATGGTATTTTTTTGCAATCTGAATAGCTGAAGTTATCTTTTGTCTTATCTTTCTCCTTATTATCACAATAGAACACAATATTTGCAAAACTGACTTTGGCTCTGATGTGCTTTTCTTAGACTCATGCATCTGTGAATCTTTAAAATATTATTTAAGAAGTTCTAGAGTTTCAATTTCTGTTTTAAATATTTTGTTGATTAGTAAGTTTTAATATACAAGCAGTGGCAATGATGAATTTTGCATATCATTTCTGTAACTCCAAGATAGACAGGACTTATTTGAAGTTGAAAAGACTGTTATTTCATTTGGGGAAAGATAAATACCCAAGAAAGTGCTGAGCTATCAAAACAATTCTGAGATACAAATTACATCCTGAGCTAATCATTCGCATTCACTGCCAAAAGCATCTTCCTTCCTTGCTTACAGTATTAGAAGTAGCAGCTGCTGTTGAAATCTCCCCTGGAGATTGTTAGGATCTACATGAGAAAAAGCTGTGTGCTGGAGGCCAATTTAGATAAACAATAACTGCTACTTTATTGGATATGATTCTTTGTAGATAACAATCCAAAAAGGTGGCACCTATTTTCATATATGTCAGCTGATGGGGATGTGTCTGCCCACATATCTGGACAATTCATTGCATAGAGTACTTCTGCAATAACAGGAGGCTCCACTTCCCTGCTCCCATAGGTTTGCATATAAGGTAATCACTGTGAGACATAAAGCATTGACTATAAGATATTGTCCTTACAGTGCTACTTTTGCACAGGTCAACTTTCCTTCTAGATGACTTTAGAGACCTATTTTGGTTCCCACCAAAGTACATGAAGAACTCTTAATTTAGGTTCACTGATGTGATTTTTTTATAAATACATATTGCCTTTCCCAAGACCACAAACACTACAAATGCAGATTGATGTAAGGAATCTCCTGAAAGGTTCAGTCCTACAATGTACATAACCCTAGGACAGAAACAGCTATGATTTTTATTGCTGTAAGATTTTTTAGCCAATTTTCACTCGCTGAGTCACAGGGGAAATGCATTTCGGATGCATTAGTGCAAAAAATAAAGGAAGTGCTGAGTTTTCCACTGAAATTAGGTTGTTTTACAGTATCTTAGTTGACCTTCTCAAATCAGGAGCTTGAGAAACAGTTTTGTAAGATGCTGCTCATGGTTGTTTTGGTACAATTAAGGTCAGAGCTACTTTAATCTTTGCTCTTTTTTTTTTTTGAGTGGAACATCCAAGTAAGCTTATCTGTGATAAATTAAACGCTGACAAAGAACAGTGTATTTCTGAGCAGGCATCAATAACAATAAAAAAAGTCCGTTTAAAAAATTGTAACTTAAACGGTGTCCAATAAAACAACTTGAAAAAAGTATGTTTTCTTTAAAACAAGGTTATTTATCAAAGTTCCTGGGCCTTGTCTATTGACTATTTTGTTTCCTTTTATTGACAGATTTAGTAAAGACTAATGGCCAGATTAACATTTCCTATGATACTGATAAAAAACCTCACAAAACCAAAAAACAAACAAAAAAACCCCAACCCCCACAAACCCATCATTATTTCTGTTTCTTTTCTGTCTCCAAACTTTTATCTATGGAAACCAAATTGTATTCTAAGAAAAGCAGTTTATAGCTTCAGCATTTTTTCTATGCAGTGAGTGCACTGACTAATGATTAGTATACTGTTCATGTTCCTTACTTTGGACCTCGATTATTATGTATTCTTTTTGGTCATCTATTCTTAAATTGGAGTATTGAGAAGATGTAATAAAAATCTCTGAATTAGAGAGTAAAAAATGAAATGCAGAACAATATTAAATAAATAAATAAAAGTTAAAATAATAAATAATAATAATCGATATATAAAGGTCAAAATATTAATAATATAAAATCTTATAACATCAAAGCTTACTGGCAATTTCATGTATTATTTGGCATGTACAGAAACAGGATTTTTCCTTTTTTGTATTTATTTCTCAATACTATAATTTGTAAGTAAAAAAACCCCAAACCCCAAGTTACCTAAGTGTGAATGTAATTGAGTGTGATACCTTTTTGAAAGCAAAGACAATCAATTACCTGAACCTTGACATTAAAGCACTGGAGAATCTACCATGAGGTAGGAGATGGAAAAGGTAACTTACTAATCTTTTCCTTCTCCAGTTACTGTATACTTTCTGTTACAGAAACCAAAATCTTTTTATCAGAAACTTCTCTTCAAGTATTACTCTGGTTTAGCTCAGTTAAGGTTGCCCTCTTACGCCATGTTTCTCTTGAGGGAGAACAGAAGTGCTGTTCAGGGAATGTAGCTCTTAAAATGTCTTTCTGTTGGTATGGAAAGTAATCTACTCTGTTTTCACAACCTCTCTGAATATGTGTTGCTTGAAAAGTGCAGTGACAAGAGCCAGGATTCACAGAAGAAAACAACAGTGCTTTGCCTGGGTCATGTTGTCTTAGTGAGAATATTCACTTTCTATGTAGTACAATAGCTGCTTGGTTGTAATCAGAGTCTTCCCCATATGAATAACATCTAGTTTGAGCTTGCAGCTCATCTCACATTAGTTGAAATGTGGAACAAAGCCAAATGAAGTTAACAGATTTGTTCTGGTGTAAATCCAGTGTATAATATATTACTTTTGCATGCAAACCGACTTGTCCTGCTTTTCAAATTTCTTTGCCCATGCATGTAAAGCAAACCACTTTATATGCAGCTCGTGGATAAAAGCCTATCATGCAGAAATTGGAATTTACATCCAATTTCTTTTGCCCAGCAGATGCTATGTGTCAAAGAAAATAGAACATAAACAGTTAGTAGTTCCCAGATAGATATTTTGAGCTGGTAGTTATTCCCAGACAGATCTTTTGAGTTCTGAAATTGGTTTTGTATCTACTTCTCCAGATGTCAACTTACCAGAAATTTTACCTAAAGCTTTGTTACAAGTGTAACACCTTATCATCCAGAATTATAGGTGACCTTCTGTGTTTTTTCCAAGACATGCTTTCACAGTAAATAATGCTGTTACAAGAAACTGAAATATAACAAATGCTACAAAGCTACATCAGTACAGTAGTGTAGCATTCCTATAAAAGAAGTAGTTACATACATTAACCAAAACTATTCAATTAAACTATTTGAACTGATCCACTAATATTTTAGGGCAATGGAATATGCAGAAGAAAATATCATCAAAAGAAGAGTTTTCATAATTTTTGAGAAAAAAAATATTTTTCATGGTTTATATTTGAAATGGATGTACTGATGTTGAAAAAAATTCAGACAGAAAAAAATGACATTGACAAGTTACGTGAGCAAGAAAAAATCAGAAATACTATACGAATCATAAAAAACCAAAGTGAAATCACAGAGTATTAAGGATTGGAAGGAATCTCAAGAGATCATAAAGTCCAATTGTCCTCCTAGGGCAGGACCCCCTGGTGTAGGTCACACAGGGACATGCAGGTGAGTTTTGAATGTCTCCAGAGAAGGAGACTCCACAATCTCACTGGGAAGCCTGTTCAGTACTCCGTTATTTTCACAGTGAAAAAGCTGCTTGTATTTATGTGGAACCTCCTATGGTCCAGATTGAAACCATTACCCCTTTCCTATCATTGGACATCACTGAGAAGAGCCTGGCTCCATCCTCCTTACACTTGTCCTTTACATATTTATAAATATTGATGAGGTCACCCCTCAGTCTCCTCTTCCCAAGCTGAAGAGCCCCAGCTCCCTCAGCCTTTCCTCACAAGGGAGATATTCCACTTCCTTAAGCGTCTTTGTGGCTCTGCACTGGACTCTCAGAAATAAGTATCATATAATCAAGTATTATATCATATAAGTATCATATAATGAATCTGACAAACATTAATTCCACAAGACAGATGCCAAGAAGGGCAAATGGGTATTTAATGATGTTTAATGTAGTAAGAGTTTATATTTCTATAAAAGGAAGGATAACAAAGGCAATTCCATTGTTATGAGAATTTAGTATGACAGAATCTCAAAAGGAGCAAGTAATAGAACTGGAATTTTACGATGCACAAACCCACTGGAATAGAAATCACACCTTAAGTCAGCCAAAATTGTTTTCTTTAAAATAAAATTTAATATAAATTTTAATTCATTATCATTCTAGGTGAAGGACTGACCTGCTTTTGCTTTTCCAGTAGGCCCTAGTTCTAAGGAGGCTTTCCTGATTCTTGTGTACTTGTTAAAAGAATTTGATCAAGAAAACTTAAATAGTGTCACTTCCAATGTTCCACTTTATGACTATCTGGTTCTCTTATGCTCAACAGTTATCCTGAAGTCAATTACAGTATGAAACATACAGTTTCCATAGGTATTGTATTTTATGGGCATGTGCATGACAAGAGAAGATAAGCTAAATAGAGATGACCAAGAAAGCAGCTTTTGTGGGAGATAAAGCACATTTAATAAAAATGTCCACGCTTTTCTGACTGCAGCAGATATACTGAAAATTAGATAAAGTACATTATAAAACATATAAGAAATTAAAGACTGGAAAAAGTTGGAAGTTTTGAGAGTAAAGAAACAAAGAAAGATGAAGGAAAAGTGACGCAAAGTTGAAACTCAAAACTGACAGATTTTTCAAATTTACCTATGTAAAACAGATACAGCAAGATTTAAGTAGCTCATGCAGTAATTTAAAATATCTAAAGACAAAGATATTTATAGTAAGTGGTGTTTCTGTTTACTGTTTTCTGGATGGCAATGCCTACTTATACTACAGCACTGACTGTTCAATATTATCCTTTCGCATCAGTATTAGACTCACACCATTTTTTAGGTTCTTTCATATTGCTCTAGAAGATCAACATGACTGCTAATGAGGCCTACTTCACACAAAACAAAGGAAGTTATTTGTAGTCAGTTTCTCTATTAAACATCTGGTGCATCACCATAAAACAAAAAAACTGGAAAACAAAACTGGGCTGAGAAAAACAGAGATGGCAAGGTAGGGATGGCAATGAATGACCGGCAAGGATGAGGAGACAGGTGCAAATTGTTTTAATTTTAAATCACTTCAAAGGAAGTGATCCCACTCTCTGATACTGCAATAATCAGTAAATGACACAAAACCTTTGAAGCATAAGTAAAGAAAAACCCGGGACAAGGGAGATCAGAGACAGAGAGAATTTGTAAACAGAAATAATAAGCTATGTGGCAAGGTAAAAAAAAAATCATATGATTAAACAGCACCTTGTCTTATGGTTCTCCTGCTGCGTGTGGCTCAGGGAGTCAACAAAGTCCGCATCAACTCTGCAGAAAGAATGAGGGATGAGTAAGCAGCTTGAACAACTGGAGGAGCAGAAGTAAATTAATAAATCTGTGGGATAAATGAAGAAATAGCCAGTCAAAGATCATAAACATAAAGCACAGAGTAAGCTAATGATTAGAGAATCAATGGCTAGAATCAAATTCAAAACAATATGTAAAGGCAGTAAGGAAAGGAAAATACAACTCCAGAAAGTGAGAAATGCTGAGCAGTTTGCTGGGTATTTTTTTCCTGACGCTAAACAAGGGTACTAATGAGGCCACATTTGAAAAGTTGCATTGATTGTCTGTGTGATTCAGTATCCTACAGATAAACATGGCTTTATGGAAAAGCTACAGCTTTAGCAGACAGGTGACTACATACATATCAGTGAGGTAAACAAGACCAGGAAATAGACTGCAGTGGTAGCGTGCAATTATCCACAGGTTAACCCTTAAGATGCTTTTTGATGTTGTGATGTGCAGGAGTTCAACTGACTAACCAAGGCCCAGCTTGATGTAGCACAGCTGTGTGGCTTAACCCCTGTTACATTCAGAAAACTGATACAGACCTGCAAGTCTATAAACTAAAACAATGTTCATCAGAAAAGCAAAAATGAAGAACTGGAATAGTTTAGGTGGTGATCCTCATCTCTTCTGAGGATGGGTTTCGATTTCCACCTATGCCAACTTACTTGCTCCCTCTCACTCTATATACATCCCTGATTCCCAGGCCAGCCTTCTAGTTATGTACTAACTAGATCTGAGATCCCAAATTCCCATGATCTTGAAGAGATTTCCACAGGGAGCAAGCAATTAGCTTTATGCAGCAAAAGCAAATTATTTTTAGAGAGTGTAGGAATGTGGTTGTGAATACATCTTCTGGCATAAATTCCTGACCCTTTGGTCCCTTAGAAGACAACAATAAATAACTGCAAAGCCTACAGGTAGGCATTTAGGTTCAGAAATGTTTTTAGATAGGTAAATTTTAAAGAATACAAGAAGATGACATGGTCTTTGTAAGGATGTTTTGTGAAATTAACTAGGAGAAACTTTGCAATGATATTACCTGAAAGACAATAAAAATATATTGGTTTTAAGATTTAGACTACATAAAAAAAGGGACACATAACAGTTTTAACAGTTTAAGAAGACACAATAAAAATTTAAGTTCTCTCCTCAGTCTATACACATGAATGGTATTTCTTTATTTCATTTTTCTGATGAGAAGGTGACTTCAAAATATGAGAGTCTGTGTTATCATTGAAGTAAATAGCTTAAGTGGGTGACATTGGGCAGGCAAAGGAAAACTCAAAAGCATCAAAAAATTGTCTGTGGTTCATTCAGCAGTGGACAGATGTTTTTAAATACCTTGTTAAATTGAGAATTGGATTAACAAGGAAAAAACAAAAAACAAACAAACAAAAAAAAACCTGAGATTGCACTCTGGAAAGTCTGCTTAGGAATGTCTTGAGCACAAAATAAAGACCAGTGAGAAAGTGCCTCTGTGGAAACTGCTTTCATGAAGGCAATTACACATTCCAGGTAAATTCTAATTAAATTCCACTTAGACAAGCATGAACAAATGCTCTCTACTGGGTACATATCTTTCAAGGCTGACTATAAAGAAAATATATTCTGGCCACACACTCCATGTTACAGATGCTAAAGGCAGAGACAGGGAAAAGGAAGATCCTCCCACTGTAGATGAAGAGCAGGGTTGAGACCACCTAAAGAAACTGAGGGTGAACAAGTGCATGGGACCTGATGGGATTCACCCACAGCTCCTGGAAGAACTATCAGATGAAGTTACAGAGCCACAGTCCAACATATTTGAAAACTCATGGCAGTCTGGTGAGTTCCAGATGACTCAAAAAGGAGAAACATAGTCCCCGTTTTCAAAAATGGAAAAAAAGAAGACCCAGGGACTTACAGGCCAGTCAATATCACCTCTGTGACTGGCAAGGTCATGGAGGACATCTTCCTGAAGGCTCTGCAAAGGCAAGCAGATAACAAAAGGGTGATTCGTGACAGC
This sequence comes from Phaethornis superciliosus, assembly GCA_023637945.1. NCBI lineage: Eukaryota > Metazoa > Chordata > Aves > Apodiformes > Trochilidae > Phaethornis > Phaethornis superciliosus. The sequence goes on from JAJQWJ010000002.1 coordinate 69,609,423, forward strand.
CAACAACGCTTCAATAAGGTCAAGTCCGGACTAATTTGGTGGCCTTTTGTGATGTGGTCACAGCCTCTGTGAACAAGAGATCTGCAGATGTCATCTACCTGGACCCATGCAAAGCATTCAGTGCTGTACCATAAAATATTCTGATCTCTAAACTGGAACGATAAGGAACTGTCTGCATGGTTGCACCCAACGAGTTGTTATCAGTGGTTTAGTGTCAAAATGGAGATATGTGATGTGTGGTGTTCCTCAAGGGCCAGTACTTGGACTAGAGCTATTTAACATCTTTGTTGGTAACATGGACAGTGGAATCAAATACACCTTCAGCAAGTTTGCTGACTACACCAAACTGTGTGATGAAGTCAACACATTGAAAGGAAGCGATGTTATACAGAGGGACCTTGGCAGCCCAAGGAGTAGGTTTATGGACATTGCATGAAGTTCAACAAGGCCAAGTGTGAGGTTCTGCACCTGGGTCGAGGCAGTCACAGGTTGAATACAGGTTGAGAGGATAAAGGATTAAGGACGGCCCTGAGGAGAAGTACTTGAAGGTGGTAGGGGGACAGAAGTTTAACATGAGCCATCAGTGTGTGCTTGCATCTCAGAAAGCCAACGATGTCCTGGGCTGCATCAAAAGAAACATAGACAGTTGGTCAAGGGAGGTGATTCTCCCCCGCTACTCTGCTTGTGTGAGACCCCACCTGGAGCACTGTGTCCAGTTCTGGAGTCCCCAGCATAAGAAGGACAGAGAGCTCCTGGAACATGTGCAGAGGAGAGCCACTAAAATGATCATAGGGCTGGAACACCTCTCCTATGAAGACAGGCTAAAGAAGTGGGGGTTGTTCAGCCTGGAGAAAAGGAGGCTCTGAGATGGCCTTATAGCAAACTTCCAATATCAGAAGGAGGCCTACAGGAAATCTCGGGTAGGGCTTTTTACATAAGTTTATAGTGAGAAGACAAGGGGAAATGGTTTAAAACTCGAAGAGAGGAGATGTAGGTTAGACATTAGGAAGAAATTCTTTAATTTGAGGGTAGTGAGACACTGGAACAGGTTGTGCAAGGAAGTTGTGGCTGCCCCCTCCCTGGAAGTGTTCAAGGCCAGGCTGAGTGGGGTCTTGAGCAATAGGAAAATGTCCCTGCCCATGCAGGAAGGTTTAAAGTAGATGATCTTTAAATTCCCTTCCAACCCTAGCCATTATATGATTCTATGATTTTACCATGTCTGGACTTACTGGTCTCCTTTCAATTTCTCTGCCTTTACTGTTCATATTTGAATGATCCATATCTAATGACATGTAACTTTTTTTGTGTATCAGAGACAAACTGAGTCTCTAATGACAATGTTATTGATTTTTATATATATATATATAAAATGGTTCTAATGCAAAAAACCACATTCTCCTGTATTTAAAACATGTTAAAGCAATTTGAGGAGAGTTCCTTCCATACCGTACTGAAACAGTTGTCAGGCACTGGAACAGGCTATCCAGGAAAGTGGGAGAGTCACCATACCTTGTTGGTGGAATTGGCCATGCTAGGTTAAAAGCTAGACTTGGAGATCTTGAAGGGCTTTCCCAACCAAAATGATTGTAGAATTCTACACAAAGGAAAGGTGGAAAAGGAAGAGAAACTACTCAAGGAAAAGAAAAAAAGAAAGATTTAAAAGATTTGACTCTATGAGGGAAATTTATATGGAAACACAACTCTGAAATAAAGTTTTAACTGCTTTTTTTCAAGAAAGGAGGCCCTGGTTTAAACTTCTGTAGTTCTTTCTTCTTCACATGAGAAACTGCACATATTTTTTAGCTCAAAGATTTTCTTTGAGCCTAACAAGTCATGAAAGCTTTGTGACCTTTCTGCAGAAGTTTGATTTTCATCTATAATATTAATGAGCAAATGCAAGCCCTTGGTCTAAAGGAGATAGAAATAAAGCTGGCCCATATTACTGATTAGTTTTTTTCAGTTGATGAGAACAATGAATAAACTAACTATGTACTATTTATTTTAAAATAATAGATATCATAGATTCTTTTTCAAGAGGAATACAGTGGTTCCTTGGCTGGTAATGATAGTTTGGACTTTAATTCATTAAGGCCTGTAAGGGGATTCCAATTGGAATGTGTTGCAGGAGTATGAAGTATTACTACTGAGCATATTATAACCTTTACAAGTCACATCCATATATTTAAGATCACAAACTAAACCAGCTGCATATGCTTGTCTGATAGAGATAAAAACACCACCTGGCTCTTCCTCACTATTAAAAACATAGCAGGAACAAACGTGCCATAGGATATGTGACAGATTCGTTTTACAGCTTTTGAATTTATTGCTTGGTGTCCTTTATTCCATTAAGCAGTGGTTTAAAATCATATGATTAGAATAAAGCAACCTCTTTAATAATAGTACTTTAGGAGAGAACTGTGTCAGCCCAGAACAATACAGAGGTTTCATCAACGACTTACGCTGTCTAAATTACAGTAATAAAATTGCCAATTTAAGGTGAAGTCCTGCTCTTATGTGAGACTAAGTAATCCTCTGCGCTGCTTGTGATTCTCTGCCTGCCTCTGGTCATCTTCTTCCCTCCCTTGCTAACCATCATATTCCTGAAAGTAAGATAATACACAAATGTACCCCTTTTTTGACTCTTATCTAAAAATGCTGACATATTTGTAACTATAAAATGGTAATTTTCATACAGACTACCAAATCTGGTTGTCTGTCAGCCAAAGATGGTGGTGGTGACAATAGCTTTAGTGGGAAAAGCCAAGTATTTTTTACAATTAAAATCTTAAAATTTGGACAGATGATTTGATAAATGTTTTTTCATTGCATTTTAGAATAATAGCATAAATTCAAAACCAACACACAGCTCTGCAATTCCAAGAGATTAAAAGTAGTCATGAAATGCCAGTGCCTAATTTATCAGTGCAACCACTCCAGCCATACTATAACTGTTAATTCTTTTTTGTTAATATGCTGTTGCTGTTATAAAAATGGAAGCCATTCATTAACTGTCTGTAACAATTTTTATGGATTTATCGCTTAATTAGGGTTTTACCTTTATTTGGCAGGAGTTGTTGAATATAGCATATACTCTTCTTGAGTCAGTGTAAAAACTAAAGACAGTTTTTATGGAAGCTTATATTAAAGCACAGTTCAGTGATAAAATAAAATGCCTTAACATATTCAAGGAGTTTTATTATGGCCTGTAGTCATATAATAGCAAGTAGCTATTTACAAGTTTTCATCATTTTTCCAGACAGACTTGTCTGATTAAAGAAGATATATTTTAAACACTAAATGACTTTTCTCCTCAAAACCCCATCTGTTTCTTCTCTGTGCTGCTGTGGTTAAGCATGATGTTAAATTAATGGTACCTTCCACAAGGAACAATAATAAATGTCTGAAAGGGAACTCGTTTTATCAACTGATTTCTAACCCAGCCTCTGACTCCAGAGGTTAACTATAATGGGGCAAAATAATTTTTTTTTTTTTTTTGCAAATATGAACAAAAAGCTGAGAAATTAATCTAGACCAGTATCTGGAGTAGGACAAAATTATTTCTAATGTGCCAGGCTGATTTTCATGTGTGGAATTAACTATGTCATGATAATTGAATGTTAAGCAGTATCAATAGTTAGACATAGAGCCCAGTTCTACTTGTCATGCTCAACATGTATTGCTATGCCTTCTTCTCCCACCTGTGGAAGTTCCTGCCTTCCACGTGGTAACAGCCTGTTATTCAAACTCTTCAAGGGTCCTGCAGCTAGTTTATTGTCAGCCAGTATGTTGCTGTGGGAAAGCTGCTGGCATTTCTCACTCAGCAGACATCCCTGAGATGTGAATACAGAGGCAGAGGTCCATAAGCATTTCTAAATTTCAGGGAATTACTCTGCTCGATGTGATATTTTTGGCTTGTAAAATAGTGCATTTCTCACATGAATTTTATTGACCCTGGCTTAATGAAGGAGAATAAAGTTACAAGGGATATGAAAACTGTGAGGCAGAATCACAAGGATTAATAACAAACTGCAGCAAGTCTTCAAAGTGCTCTGAGGTCTCTGGTGCTTAGAATGAAATCTGATTCTGCTGAGGAAAAACCAAATGTTTATGCCTCACAACAACTTTGGAAAGCTTGAAAAAGTTTCTTGTGTTTCCCTTAGCATGGGCATGAATGTCCAACTTTGATGCATAGTTTAAGAAGACTTTTTTTTTTTCCTTTTCCAAAGTACCATAAAAAACAAATTGAATAATATCACACTTTAAAAACAGATGACTGAAAGTCCTTTGAAATCTTAAGCTTAAAAGAAAAGCCAATACAAGTAACGAGCAGTTTCAATGAAAAAAAAAATAAAAATCAAAGAATGTGAGTAGTTTTCAACCAAGACATAATATTTGGCAATAGGAATAACTGTTGTCATAAACACCTAAACTAAAACTTTTGGGAATAAATTTATGGACCTACAGAAAAAGTAGCTAGGATGGAAACGCACCAGTCTTCAAACAGATGGCTTCTGGTTTCTTGAGTTTCTTTAGGTAGAGAGAAGTCCTTGGGAATCAGAGACACCTAGAAAGCTGCCTTTAGTACTCAAATGTTTGGCCTTGTAAGGCACCAAACAAGAATGAAAATGTCTCACATTTCACCTCAGAAACTGGAAACAGTTGGAAAGACTGAATGAGAAAGACTTGAAGGTAACAAGGATTACAGAAGAACCTACAAGAGAACAATGGAAGACAATCTTGCCTACAACAGGATGAAATTATTTCCATTAATGTCCTGAACTGGGTGTTATAAAGTGGTATTTGACTGACATTATGACACAAGGCTAGACTGTCTCTCCCCTTCAAAACCAGGTGTGAGGGCAATGTTTTCATTAATCTTCTGGTAAAGTTTTTCCAAAAGTAAGCCAGAGTAATATAACAATATAACAACAGCCTATATTACGGCACAGAGTGTCTCTGTATGGAGAAGCTCCTGGAATTACAAATGCAAAGACCTGGCTGTTTCACTCTCTTGTGATCTCCCCTCTTGAAAGCTCCTTGTTCTCTTCTCCTGTGACCATAAGTAACAGGTAAGCCCAGACACTGCTCCCCCTATAGCTGCCATATTCTGTTTTCTACATCCACCCCAGGCTGAAGCAAGAAATGATAAAGAATGGAGAGATGGCTGTGTCCCTGTGTGTATGGATTTGAGGGAGAGAGGGTGTGCCCTCTCACCTTTTCCTTGACCCAGGATCTGCAGTAAAATAGACTACTTTTAGTGTTCAGTGAGTTTATTCCAGTGCATTAATTTATTTACTGCTCTGACCACTGGTAATCATGAAAGTATGAAGGTGTTGAAGAAAAAAATATACCATGTTAGCATAATGACTGTACAAAACCAGGTGAAATTTGTGCTGCTGCTGTTAAAGGGGACTAACACTCACTTTGGTTTTATCAGTATTTTTTTTCCTCCTCCATAATCCAGTATTCAGTACTTTTTATGATTTAATATGGCGTTCCTTGAAGATGCAATAGATTTCAGAGCCTCAGACTGCACCAGGGAAGTTGGTTATATTTCTGAAAATTCCAAAGGACTTTTTTTTCCTCCTTAATATCATTAACAGCATTGCAATTGGCAGTGAAGCTTGATAATTATAAAAGCTTCTATTCAGAAGTGATTAAGCTTTAGCCTACAGAAGGGCATTAATAAGAAATCATACTTAAAGCTTACCACTGCATAAACTTGTAAGTCTATACACACAGCAAATCATATACATCAAGAATAATATCCTAATAAAATAAGATTTTAAAATTTTAAAAGGTCATGAAAAAATTATAAATAAAAGAATAATTAATGAAATTAGCATATGTTTTCTTGTGATGGAATGCCTATGAGCAAATAGGTATTCATTGGAGTTTGTGTGCTGGGGCATACATAATATATTTTTAATCTTCAATTTTTAATTTGCAGTTTGCTTCCAGTTTTATATGGCATCTGCCTGTCACAATTGCTTAAGTAGGTATGCAGAGTTGTGTAATATTACTTATAGTTCTTGACCAAAAAAGTACAATTATAGAGGTGATAAAACACTGAATTGTTTAAACAAAGAAAACAGGAAAATGTCAATAGACATTTAAATATATACATAGATCTAATTGTGATTCTGGCTTGAGGCAGGATTCCTTGAAAAATTAGACTATTGCAAAATTTATTGACTATGTTGGAAGTTTAAATTTAATTATATCTCATCACATTCATATAAAGTAATTCTTCATGTCTGGTCTTAACTGCAACAATGTCAGATGAATGAAGCTAGATTCTTGTGATTTATTTGGCTGTCTAAACTCTGGCACAGAACACAAGGGCTTTAGCGACCTTGTGCTCCACATCTTGTATATTGTTTCAGTTTGCAGGATTTAAAATAAAATACCAGGTGCATGTGGAAGTTTAAAATTCACCTTTTATGATCAAATTTTTATTCAAAACTTAATGGAGAGCATATATAGATTTGGAGAAATATACCTCAACACATGGATCATTTTTGTGAATATTACCAGAAAGTTTTTACATTTGGTGACTTGTTCTTTCAGGGATACCCTTTCTGACCCATCAGGTCCCAACATTCTGCTTTCATAACTCCCTCAGAATCAATCCTACAGACTTGACATGGCTTATTTGGAAAACCATAAATTTTTGTGCTTAGCTTCTAGATATCTGTAAGCCAAAAGGGACCTCTCTGGCTGTTTCATCTGTCTGCTCACATTAACACAGGCACGGAAGTCTCCACCTGTAATTTCTTCCTTAAGCCCATCATGTTCATCTGAATAGTAGCTTCTTTATTATAGAAGACACATAATCCTGAAAGCCAAAATGGACTGTGAAACTGAGCATTTGTCAATGGTGATTAAAGCTCTTGCCTCTCTTAAACCTTGAGCAACTTATGTAATCAGAAGTATCAGGACTGCAGCTGTTCTCTAGGAACAACCTTATTTTCTGCTACTTATTACATAATCTAGAATTTGCTGTTCCTTCTCTCACATTGCTTGAACACTTTCCACTGGACACATTTTAATTAGCCTTGCATCAAGCAATAAACACCTTTGTACCACTTCTCACGGTGGGTTCTCCATAGTGTGCTAGGAAGTGACGTACAAGAAGAATCTTTTTGCCACAATGCCCAGCAGTTTCTTAAAGGACAGGAAGATCGTCATCTTCAAATACTCCTTTTGGTGTCATGGTGGGAAGGGACAGATAACTAGCAGGATTGTCCAGTGTAATTACGTGGTGTGCCTCCACACAGTGTGCTTATGGGGCGAATTTTTGTTTCTCCGGTTTGCAGTAGCCTTTTGAAACACCTCAGAGCAAGTGAGAAGAAAAATGCCAAGTGGGAAGTGGCTGGAACTGGCAGTAAAGCAAGTCTAGTGGCTTCATCTATACTGTCAGTAGCTGCTGTAAGAGATAAAAGAGGTTTTATTCTACCATGAATTGAATGCTCTGGCTATTATCCCTGATTACTCTTAAAGATGCTAAGCATCATCAAGGACTTCAAAAGGGTAATGGCTGTCCTAAATCCTCACTTTCCTTTTTACTCTCTTATGAGGTTATTTCCATGATTATGGCATTTAGCATTTGACCCAGTTATTGACTAAAGGTACATGTCTTAGCTGTGAGACAGGAACAAAGACAAAACAGAGCAGTCTAGAGAATGATTTTACATTAGCAAGAATAATAGCGTATGCAAGCCTGGTAACGTGAGTCTCACACCACAGTATAGGTTTTTCTTGCAGCTTTTCTACCATCTAATTCAATCACACCTGTGGTGCCACACACCATCCTTACAGACTTGAAAAGTATAGAAGAAATATTCTGTAAGACAATTCACTTTCTTCAGTTGCATTTCTCTTTCACATAATGCACAAATTGTCTTCCCAGAAAGGACAATTTTTTCTTATAACCTGTATTTCAATACACCTATTATGTAATCTTCTAAGGTGATCTGTAGTTCATAAAATTGTACAAGATTCAAACAGGATGTAAGACCAACACACATCAAGTTCTTTAAAAGCATATAACAAGCCCATAACTCCAAAGAACTCATTAGTAGAAGGGGTTATAAATCTAAAGACAGTGAGAATAACAGCTGTGAAATAAGGGAACATCAGATAAAACAGGCAAGTGCATTTGGAATACTATCACAAGTAGATGTGACATCAGGCATTGTTAATTAATGACTGAATTTCGAAATATTTCTAAGTTTTTTAATGAAGTGAGCTATATCTCAAAAAAAACATGTTCATTAGTAAGTGTTGAAAATTTATAAGAAAAAAAATAGTCCCACCTACAAGATAAGCAATTTTATCACTAATTAAAAGTAGGCAAGTCTATAAAAAGGAACAGATGTCTATTTTATCCTATGCCTTTGAAAGATTATTTGATGAATGATAGAATTTGTAAAACCATATCTTAGTTTTTACACTGTTCATTATAAATACAGCATTGATAATATCATTTGTTGTTGATGGTTGTTGAAATATTTACAGAGCTCATTGTGATGTTCTGGAAGATCCCTCAAAAAGAAAACTAAAGAGCTTATATAAACACACGCCAGAGTCAAGGAAATTACAAAACATTTTGTGGTTGTGTTTTGGGGACCTGGGGGTTATTCTTTTGCAGGAGAAATCATCTGCTTTCTGTCAGATATCTAATAAGCAGATTCAGAGTAAGAATAAGATAAAAATCTTTATAATCTAACAACTAAAGAATACCCTTGATAATAACTTAACAACTGTTAATGAATTCATTAGCATAAAATAAAGGAAAATAATAGACTCATTTACCAATTTCACACATTATTTCTGTGCATTTTCAGCAACCTTTTAAAATGTATAAAAATGAAAAAAATCTTGAATTTTAAGCAATACATAAAACATTAAAAAAAGTGTTAAAAAGTGTTAAAATACAACCTTACTCAAAGATGCATCCAGCTAGTCTCTTGATGTGTTACTGAATAAATCAATAGTGATGGAAGAAAAATCCAAAAGAGCTCACATTTGGCATTTCGAATACATTTTTTCTAAAATCCAAATTTGTATTTGAAACGTTTAGTTTAGGTTAGGGCACCAACAGTATCTAAGAGTTTTTTAGTGATGTGAGACTGAGGCCTACTTGCAACTGAAATGAAGAATCTGATGATGGTGGAGTGGTGTTTCTCTGAAAGGAATTATGCTATTTAGGCCAAATAACGCTGCACTGCGTGGATACCACTCTCTCATACAACTAAACTAAAGCTGTATGGCAACTTGAAGGCAACTAAAGAATCCCATTTCACTTAATTCACATAGCAATGAGGTGTGAATGAACAATTCTGCCCTCTGTAATTACACTGGAAATTACATTTCATGTTCATTTACTTTACCTTTCTCAAATTCTGCCAGACATGTCTTCTTTATTATTGTTTCTTATAATGTTGTACTGATGTAAGGGTTAATGAGAGGTTATGAGAGGTAGTACCATGGTTATCCTGACTAACTAATGAACATGCTTTTGCCTCATGCGTTTTTGTTGATATCATTATCAAAGTTCCAGTTTGCTCCTGATGATCTTAGTATCATCACCCGAACAGTAGACACAGTTATTTAGGATCTTTTTCCTAGGCCTCAACTAGGAAGCATCAATGTTAGGGCTTTATGATAATGAGTGAAGTAAAATTGAATGCTTGCAAATGGCATATATGGCCAATGCATGCCAAGAATTGGAAAGTAAATAGAAGAAAAAGTAGCATGATCCTGCCAAAACATATCAGAAAATGTTTATACTTCATCTTTTACTGTAACTTGTGGGCTATGAAAAGTCAGCAGCTGTTTTGCAGATAGGAAGCATTTCTGTTTTGAGGATATCTAATATATATTACAGGTTCTTAAGGTGCCTTTTGCCTATCAGTAATCTGCTGTTTTCCATCCCAGTAAAGATTAGGGACAAAATATCTGAAAGTTTATATTTTATTATCATTTAAACTCTAGGGAAAAACATGCTTCTCCTTTTAAATACATGCTAATTAAGGATGACATTTTCAAGTAGACTTTACAAATGTACACACACACACACATATAAATATACACATACACATTCCACACACAGGTGCTGTGCAAATCAAGTGATATTGTCAAATAAGTGTAGAGGGTGTATGTGACAGTGATGTAAGGGTTAATATAAAATGCCTGCTAGTAATTGTCTAGGGGTCACATTGACCTGATAGAAACTAACACAGAATGCTTGTTTAATATAAGCTAAGAAATTGTTTAGGTAGTCATCATTTTATAAGCTAAATTGATAACTATAGCAACCTTGAGATAAGAAACAGAACATGTTGTTGGCTTGGCTGAAGACTGAAGAAATGTGTATGCCTGGAGAAGAAGAGGTGAAAATTTTACTCAGAGAAAGACCTTTGCTTCATTTTTACTTCATCCCCACAACCCTCATGACCAACACCAGGAGACACTACGCAAGAGCAGCAGGGAGGAGATTATGAAAATGACCTCTTGGGGCTAATTTGAATACGAAGAGGGAGTAGGTGATGCATACATATATAAATGTGAAAGCTAATGAATATGTAAAACTTCAGCATATATAACAAAAGCCTCATTGCAAGATTGGTGCACATGGATTTCAGAGGAATTATCCCCTCGTGTGCCTAGCACTGAATAGACATACCCCTCTCTAGAACTTCCCAAGTTGTGGAGTCTTTTTCCACAAGTCAACAGTATCACTTGCTTTGACCAACAATGGCTATTAAAGACAGAAAGTTTTAAAGAGTGAGAGGATACATCTGGTGGCTAACATACACATCCCTTATTCCAGTAATTCAAACAATAATAAAAATATTATCCTTCCCTTCAGGATCAGCATCACAAGTGACCTGTCCAAAATGCCAGAATGCAGAAAACTGGCAAAACAAAGCAGCTGTACAGGAGGTATTCACTCTCCTGGAGAGTTACAAAGGTCAGAGAAATGGTAATTTCAGCTGAATTAGCCAGTAGCTAAGAAATGTGATCTTGGACTTTCTTTAAAAGAAGCAAGATGTAATATTTAAAACTTGTTCATAACAAGCAACACATAGAATCGAGTTACAAACGTGTTTGGTTTTTTGATTGTTTGTTTGTTTGTGATTTTTTGTGTTTTGTTTTTGTTTGTTTGTTTGTTTTTTTCTAATAATGGAGATATGTTCCTCTTATGTTTCCCTGCTTTTACCTATGCTGGATGGACTCTGTCATGAAGGCAACTTACCATTGAAAAGTATGTCTTTTGTAATGCTTCATAATCTGAAAATGTGTTTTAGAAAAGATTATTCTGAAAGGCAAGTTTCTATTATTATGCTGAGAAACCCAAACTTTTACCATGTTTTACCTGAAGATAAAGAATATGAAAGGTGGAAAAAAGAAAAACTTACCATGAAATAGTGCCTCTAGAGAAAGGCACAGTGATTTTACTTCTGACAGCACAACTGGAAAGCCAGACTGCTTCTGCTGGCTTTGGAAGACTTCACATAAAATGCAGATTCTAGTAAAACAAAACAGCAGTCAGATAAGTGAAAATACAGATACTGGTTTCCCTGTACCACTGAATGAATCCAGTATGAATTTGTAACAAAACAGTACTGGTTAATCAGGCAAATTAATTATATATGTATGTACACACTGAGTTCTTTTTGTTAGAGAAAAATAATTAACAAATTATTTCAAATGTGCTTTTCCACCCCCTCCCCCCTTCATATTGGTGTGAAATCCCAGTCAACACAGAACTAAAATTTTGGGTGTAAACTTCCAGAATTCTTCACACAAATTATTCATAACTGATAATTTCACTGGCTCTGATACCCAGAACTAATGACGCACTTAAAAACACCCTGCAGCATTACATGAGCCAAACGAGTGACACTTCCAGCAACAAAATCACTGACAGTCTCCTAAAGACTGTCTGGCCAGCCCCTTAGTGCTATTCCCACCCCACATCCTCTGAAAGGGGATGCCAGCTTTGACTGAACAGATCGCCTGGCTGGCTACAAATCATTGTGCCACAGCCCAGCTAATAGATTTTTTTCAACTCCATTCTAAGCACTCTTGTCCAGAAGGCCAGAGCTGTCATCCAACATGTGCAATGAAGCAAATGATAAAAGGATAGCATGACTGACTGGACTGTGTGATGAGCAGAGGGCAATTTGTACTAAGGGACAGTATTTGTGGCAGATGCTGGAAGCTTGTCTAGATTCCCCAGTAAATCAGAAGGTATGATTGGAGGAACAATATCATTTGCTCAACACAAAGTTACTGGAAACAGTGGAAAGGTCAGTCTTTTACTAAACTAGACACTTTTTCCTGTATTGTGTACAAGATTTAAGATTTCAGTTTAAAAGTACTGCATGTGTTCCTTGTCATTTTGTTCTCCCAAACGTTTGGTTTGCTACATTCCCTTAAGAATGCTTCTGACTTGATCTCAGCTCTTGCTATCATTGGTAAGGACAGAAGTGTTTCAGCTAAGACAAGTACTTCCAGTTTGTAAGTGAAGGCTTTTTTTTTTTTTTTTTTTTCCTAACACCAGGTGTACTACAGGTCCAGAATAGAAGCCTGTCCTAGCATCTTCCAGATTACTTCTTCTGGTGAAGAAGTCAGTAGCAAAACTCACACTTATTCTAATGGGGCTAGAATTTCACTGATAATGAGTGCTGAATGTATCCTAGGCAGTGCATTCTTTTAGTGCACTCCCATCAATTCATCATCACAAGAGGGTTAGGCAGCTCAGATAAGTATTCACATGGTACTGGCTGCCTAGCTGGATGACGTCTAAATGTTAATTCTCTGCAGGGAAAAAAGTATAATAGATTAAATTCATACACTTTTCTCTAGATTACATTAGGTGCAATATTATGATGACGTGATAAATAGCAATTGAAACTCCTATGGGGTGCAAGGATAACAAAGATTGATGAAGTAACATAATATTAAGCATTAATCAAGGTTTAAAAGATTGTGTAACTGCATCAGTTTTACTGTGCAGACATAAATGATAAAGAAAAATAGGGGAGACATATTTTCTTCTCATTAGAGCTCACACTAATCTCATAATTTCTTCAAAAAAAAACCCAAAAACCCAATACAAAAACAACAAAACAAAAAACCCCCAGAGATAATCTAATAATATGGATATCACTAAACTGTCTTAACATGAGCCAGAAGCAACTGTTCAGTGACCTTTCAAAGAATGCTTTGCACAGTATTCATGTTTGGCAGATAATCAGACAGCTACAGCCAGCAACAAACACTGAGAAACTGCCAACATCAAGCTTAAAGTATTAAACAGCCCAAATGGACCAAACTCTGTTCTTTGAAGGTTTATTAAACTTCAAATAAGTTCACTGGAAATTAGAAACCCCACTTGTTTCAATCTTGTCTGCCATGACCCCCAAAGTTATTTTCCCAAATGTCACTCTACCATGTGTCCATGCAGCAACAGAGTCTGAGTTTGATCCTGAAGAGACTAAATGCAGCTTCATGTGAGGGAGCCTGAACATGCTCTACATTTCACAGCATTAGACTTTCTCTCTCTGTCTCTTCCTCACTTACTTGACTTTCTCTAGATCTATGTAAGCTTTCTCAGTGAAGAGGATATTCTCAAGCAAGAATGAATATCCTCTGTTGCATCTGTTTGTGAATATTTATGATATGGTGTCCAATGTTCCTCTTGCCTCAAGAAAAAAAAACAAACAGCAGGATTCTGGAAGCCTAACTGGTAGTAAAATCTAATGTGCTGAAGTGAAAGCCTGTCGTGTAAGGACTCATCAGTAAGCATGTCCCCTGCACTGCAACAAGAGAATCACACGCAGCATTTTAGGTTTGCATAGGAAACATTACATTTTGTTGATTTAAGGATGGGTTTACCTTAAGGAAGGGCTATTTGGAGGTAAACTGTATTCTGTCTGAGTGGGCTGCAGCAATACAATGGCTCTTGTGTTGTTGAAGAACGTCTTTTGTTTCTGTTTTATGTTCCCAGTGAACTACAGGGCACTTACTGCATTTCATGGATGAAAAGAGAGCATACAGAACTAAATATTGCAATGCTAGATGTGGCATCTTGCTTCCTACTGATCAGACTTCAGCCAAATTACCAGATCTCCATCAAATCATTCTGTGCTTTCAGTTAAAGTTAATTGCAAACTATTGTCCAAGAATGAAGATTACAACCCAATGCTATCATAACTTGACTTGCTATGGCATCTAAAATCAATGATAATATGCCATGTCCAGTGTAAGAAAAATTTCATGTTACCATGGTAACACTTAGAGGTCTTCTCAAAACCAGTAACTGATACATCTATTTGCTTTATTACCAGTTCCACTGATTATTTTTATTTCATTCTTCAGCACCTTGTATACAGATCCTGAGAGTACAAAAAATAATTTGTGCATGTATATTCATTGAGAAGTCCCTCCTTTTATTCCAGATAAAATCTTATCTTCATGTGAGTCAGTGCCAAAATTAATGTTAAGTTCATTATGTCTTTAAATTTCAGTGCTGGTCTAATTATGCCCTGAATGCTGGTCTTCTGAACTATGTAAACTACAGAGCTAAAAGCAATGATTGACAAGTCTTTGGATGGGGGAACAAAATGTAAAATATCAGAAAGCAAACACAATGTTCAAACCATTTATTTGAACACTATATAGTCCAGAATTTATTTCATCAATTGTATCTTAATATTTGTAAGTTATGCTAAAAAGAGGAGAACTTTCGCCTTCTTCTCAAATGAAGGGAGAATTCTCCATCATTCATTTTCAAAGAGTTTGGTATGTGTTCTCTTAGAGGTACAAAAGTTATCCAAGACTGTAAAATCTGTTAGCACTGAAGTAATATTTGTGTTAATGAGAATCAGGTCAATCTGATTGCAGAAAATAACTAAAAATGTGCACTGTTTGGTATCATGAATTTCAGTAACTGCAAACACTGAAAATCTGTTCTTAAGAAAAACTAGGTTAGATCTCATTAGCAAAGTGAAAACTGCATTAAGGAGAGTCTCCATGGTGTAACACTATATAGTCTGTATTACCAGATCCAAGAACTTCAGCTAAAAAAATTGCTCTGTAAGATTCTGCCCCTCCAAGCAGTTCAGATGTATGAATGTATTTGAAATTTAAGACCTGTTGGCTTAAAGCTATCTCATATTTTCAATAAATTGAGTAGAAAAGAAGGCAGTTTCACCTTTTGTTAACTTTTTACAGTATTTCTTGGCCTCTTGCACTGTCAGACAGTGAGCTTTCTGCTGGCTGCAGTAAAACATCCAACTTTCTGCATTCATTTTCAGAACTCTTAAAGATCATACTTTTCATCAACCACTGCATTATCACACATTATTTCAGTGATTAAGCACCCTTATGAACCAGAGCATGTTACTAAAACCCACTAGAGAATTAAAAAGTAAGTAATTTGAAAGAAAGCTATATAATAAGATAATCACTCAACAAAGGCTTTTATTCCTTTAATTGGGACATTTCTTTATTTTGCATGTTACTGGGATACAGAAATCACATTCAGTTTCAGAACAAGTTATAATGTAAGTAAAGTGGCAGAGTAGTAATGAAAACAAAGCATTTCAAGTCACAGTATGTAATAGCATTTTATCAGGTTGTTAGACAGACCTATGGATTTTATTATAGGTTATGCTCCTAGCCATCACTTTTCTTTAGAAGTGAGATGGGCCCTATGAAGAGAGACTGAGAGAGCTGGGGCTTTTCAGCCTGAAGAAGAGGAGGCTCAGGGGAGACCTCATTGCTCTCTACAACTACCTGAAAGGAGCGAGGTGGGAGTTGGACTCTTTTCCCAGATGACTTTCAACAAAACAAGAGGACACAGTCTTAAGTTGTGTCAGGGGAGATTTAGGTTGGATATTAGAAAGAATTTCTTCACGGAGAGGGTGATCAGGCAATGGAATGGTCTGCCCGGTGAGGTGGTAGATTCTCCATCCCTGGAGACATTTAAAAAAAGACTGGATGTGGCACTCAGTGCCATGGTCTAGCAACTGCTCTGGTGGGTCAAGGGTTGGACTTGATGATCTATGAGGTCCCTTCCAACCCGGCTAATTCTATGATTCTATGATTCATTATCATATACTCTGGATATAATGGTTTTCTCTTTTCTTTTTCAATGTAGTCTCTGTTTTTTATTGACATATATAGATGACACAGTGACTCTCCTGATGTCATATCTATTCTTTTTTTCTAGGGACTTTCAGGACAGCCATATGTGGCTGTTGTGGTTTAGGCCCATTTGCTATCAACAGGGCTTGTTCACTCCGCACCCTCACTATGGGACAGGGAGGAGAAAATCCACCTTAAGGCTCATTAATTGAGACAAGGATAGGGAAGTTTTCATTCCACCATTCTGGTAGCAGGCAAAAACCAGACAGGCTAGGAAGAAAAAATGCACTCATTTAATCTACAAGGAGAAACATTCAGACATTGGAATGGGCTGCCCAAGGAAGTAGTGGATTCTCCGTCCCTGGAGATATTTAAAAAGAGACTGGATGTGGCACTCAGTGCCATGGTCTGGTAACCGCAGCGGCAGTGGGTCAAGGGTTGGACCTGATGATCTCTGAGGTCCCTTCCAACCCAGCCAATTCTATGATTCTATGACTCTATGAAAAAGTAAACATGGCCAGATCTTAATACCTTCCGCTCCACCTCTCACTTCTTCCCAGGCCCAAATTGCCTCACTGTGCCTCAGTGGCACAGGGGGATGAGGAGTGGGGGTTTAGGGCCAGTTCGCCAGACATTGTTTCTGCCTCTCCTTCCTCTGCAGGAGGAGGACTCCTCCTCCTGCTCCAACACGAGGTCGCAAGTCCTTCAGGAACCCCTGGGCCATGAGTCCCTCCCACAGGTGCAGTCCCTCAGGCACAGACTGCTCCCGCCTGGGCTGCACACAGAGTCACAGCTGCTGCAGGAGCAGTCACCTCCTCTGCCACCGGCTCCTACACGGCTGCAGAGCCACATCTGACCCTCTGTGATCCTGCACAGGCTGCTGCTCCAGGTCTGCCCATTGTGACATTTCAGGGGCTACAAATCCACATTTACCCCACCTTGCTTCTTCAGGGACCGCGCTCCTCCATGATCTGCAGCAGCACAGCTGCCATCACACCACAGGCTGTGGGGAAATCTCGGGCACCTTTCCCCTTCCTTCTTCACTGACCTTGGTGTCTTTTCTCCAGCATTTCTCCCTCACTTTATCCTCCTTTCTGCTCTGCAGATCTTTTTTTTTTTCTTATTACTTTTTGCAGTTTTGTTTTTTCTTTCTTGAATATGCTACTCGCAGAGGCGCCTCCAGCTTCTTATATCTGCTCAGCCTTAGGCAGAGCCATGATTGGAAATGAGGGACCTTCCAACATCTTCTCACAGGAGCCACCCCTGTGCCCCCCCCACCATCCCCAGCCCACTTCCAAAACACCACTGTGTTAAGACAGTGACCTCCTGTGAACCTCAGACTTCTTAATTAGTCTCACGTTTAGAAAACACTTCAGGCTAGATTGATTAGGATTTTCACCTTTACAACAACATTGTGATTTGATAAACAACTAAGAAATTAAAATTAGTCCTTTGGGTGCTGATATCTGGCAAAGAGAAGTCACCTTTTATGCATATCAAATATATAGCTTCTCCTCGTATTCTCATTGGACAGTCAACATTTCCGTATGTTAGTTTTTTTGTAAGCAAAAGGTAAAACTTTCATGTTTTATAGTTCTGTGCTACCCATTAAAGGTAAAAAATTGATATTATTTAATCAACATTAAAACATTGATATTATTTAACCAATTAAGTAGTAATAAAAGAACAGCTGCTATGTGACAGTGTGGTGCGTTGGATAGATGACGTGGGAAGTGAGAGAAAAATGTGTGAAAAATAAATGAAACATAAGAATCATTCCTCAAAGTACACATGGAATCAAAACACATGATGACATTATATGAGAAAACTAAACAATTTCAAGGTAGTCACCTAAACTTAGTAGACACTGAGTAAGACATATGAAAACAAGGATGGTGAACAGAAATAGAGAAACAGTTTCTGAAGGGGCTCACTTTGGTGTCTGAAGGTGTTGCAGAGGAACTCATACTTACCTGTGATTGGAACTACTTTTGAGAAACTACAATTGGATGTTGCCCTCTAGACTCCATCTCATATTTCTGCCTGTTGCTTCAGATTTCCTTTTAGCCTTGGAAACACTAATTAATGTGTGTCAGTAGATGATTCAATAAGATTACCTGCCTACAAAAGAAGTTTCTTAATTTTCCTTCCCTCACAATCACACCCAACATCCTTGCCATTCAGCAATCTAGTTCACCTCAATAGTGTGCATGGAGGTTATTAATACATGTTTAATTTTGTATATAAAAATCACAGAATGCCATGACTAAGCTGGCTTGTGTCAAACTATAACCAGTGAGTTCTGCCTGTCTTCTCTCTGGTGGAAGGGTAGGTCTCTCTTTTCTGGCCTACAAGAACTAGCAAAGAGGTCCCAACATTTTTGGATGGAGAAAGTTCATGAAGCAGGTAGATAGATTAATTGACATCCTGTCATCACCACCACATTAAGAATTGCTCCATTAGGAAATCAAGTTAAAACTACAAAAGGACACATAAAATTTTAGAGGGAGAAATCCCGCCAGTGTTTTTCTGCACCTGATTTAAGGCTGCATTGCTTACTTTGTTGTATGGATGTGGAATGTGGAGCTGAAGAGAAACACTGCATGCACAGTTATCAGTCAGAATAACCTTAATGCTGAGTATGGCGTTTTTTTCTTTACAGCTGCAATTTCTATTCCTGTTGAGTTAATTTGTTGTTTGGAAATGTTTTTTGCATGAATGAGCATTTGGCTAGTAGAGAATGATTGTGCCCTAGAGCTCTGCCTCTCTGCATTTCATCACATTATGTAACTACTTCATGTCTATAAAAGCTATCTTCCCGTGCAGCATGTACGTACCTCCCCCCTTGAGGACACAGCTCCCTCCATTGCTCACAGCTTTTTTGGCTATTTGCACCATGTTTCCTTCCTTCTTTTCCACTGAAGCTGGGAAAAAGACCTACCTTTCCCTTCTAGCCTTGTTGTTCCTTCAGACGGTGAGCAAATCTACTTGAAAAATCTCCTTGAAATCATTCAGTAGTTCTGTTGCTTCCACTGCCTTATTATAAGAGAGAGATTTTCTTGGCAAGAGAAGGATTTTAAGGACAAGAGTCATGTAATGAAGTTAATGAGGAACGACAACATTAAGTCCAGCACTTATTACAAAGAAAACAATGGTCATCCTTCAAAACTCCTAGCAAATATAGAAAAAATTTATCTTTCCTTCTCTCAAATGTAGAAGCCATCAAGAGAGGAAAATGGATGTAAGTAGTTTATAAAATCTACAACTGAATAACATTGGAAATGCATATTCATTAAGAATACAGCATAGCCTGCAACATTCTAGGAGCTAAATTATGATTCACTTGACAGTGCTGTCTGACAAATACATAAAGACAATTAATGGATTTAGCTATCTGGTTTCAGGACATTTTTAACCATTAAGTATTTGCTAATAACTCAGTGTTGGAAGAGATCATATTGCTGGTGGCATAAATCAAAGTCAGGTTATGAAGAATATTTCCAATATGCTACCCTTTATGTGCAATTATGTTAGACTAAACATTGGTATTCAGCCACAAAATAGAGACACAACCCAAAAGTAGTGCAACAGTGCAGTTTTTGATGGTTCTTACAAGTGGACTTAGAAAGAAAACTATTCTCAGCTCCAGGGATCTGGGCAACCTGAGACACAGGTGTGACTCCTCCCCTGCAGCTCTTTTCAAGAAATAGGGCAGGGTTAAAAATGGATGGTTTTCCATACCTCTTGTATGTGCTCATTAAGATAGCAAATGTGCTTATTTTTCTCCTTCCTCTCCACAGCCATAGCTGTGTTACAGTCTGGTGAAAATGCTTTAAGGTGTGAAGATAGCCACTTATATGAAATTTTGTGTATGAAGGGCAAAAATCTGAACTTTATGTAATACATACAGAAGGTGAAAATCAGATTTAGAGCAAATTATAACCCCAAAATTTGCTGGACTGGAAATCTTGTAGTACTGTGTCTCTGCAGAAAACCTTCATAAGTGAAAATCATGATAAAAACAAGTTTAGAGGGAAAGCATTGATGAAAATGGAGAAAGGCATACCACAGCTGTCAAACTAGATTAGTACTGTAGCGAATCCCATAACAGGTTTGCAGGAAAAATCAGTGCTGTTGGCCTCCCATAACTCCCCCTACAACTATCCCTATAAGGTACCTCTTGGAAATGTGTCATACCTCAAGTTTGTCCTAGGACCTAACAGGCCTTATTTCTTAAGATGCTTACTTGCAAAAAATCCCTCTGAAAGGCTTCTTGTTACATTTTGGATGCCGAAAGGATGCCAGGCCCTGTGTTCTTCTTCAGAGCTCCATGCTGACAGATGGCATTTCTGCACACCCCAGGGACCAGGCTGAGGGATAAGAAATAAGAGTCCATGCAACACTTGGCAACCACCACTTCTTTTATGGAGTGCTGGGAGACCCTGAGCAGGCTGGCCAGGCCTCCCTCTCCTGCTGGCAGGATGTGTGGATGCTTTGCCCACCCCCCACATCAGCTACTGTTGAGCACAGGGGGCTGCAACACTGGTGAGGAATTTGTTGGGGGGAGGGGGCGTTACTGTTGCCACCATCTCATCCAGAGTGACACTGTCAGTGTGAAACCAGGAACAGGATGAGAAGGGGGTTGGAGCCCAGGGCTTGTGAGGGGAAGTGGAGGGTGGTCCATGTACCCAAGAGGCAGCAAAATGGCACAGGGGAAGGCCCTCAGCCCCACTACCCTCTACCTTCTTCCACAGTAGGGCATCTTTCAGACTACAGAATCCCCATCTCCCAGAATGGCCACTTACAACCACCAACGCAGTGGCTCCTGATCTCACAGGCCACCTCCCTTGCCTACTCTTACAGGTTCTATAAATACAGGGATCCCAACAGTTGACTCATAACTGTGAGCTTTGGGACCCTCAGATGTTAAGGATAACCAGTTTATAACATCAAGAAGTGATTTCTGCTGTAATAGTCCAATAATACTGATCTGTGCCCTGTGATAGCCTTTCTAGATGAAGCTAAAGAAGGTCATCAGCCCCTTTCCAATGCTTGCCTGTGAAAATAAAGTCAAGAGGCACTAGATTTGGACTGATGCATAATCTAATGCGATTAATATGCTGCACTGGGAATGCATTAGTGAATGTGGCACAAAGGGCAATGTATGCTGAAATCTTGTGAACTATGAAGTCAGAATTGTTTAAGTTTCTCACTTCCGTTGCACTGTCTGAAACTGTTGTGTTTCACTCAGGCATGGCAAAAGTTAAGAGTGCTGTGTTGTAATGTTTCGAATAGCTGACATGAGTGAAGGTCAATTGAGTGGCATGAGGTAAAGAACTCACAGTGGTCTGTGATGTTACAGTATTGATCTACATCTCATTTATCTACTGACAACAACACTACTTTGAGTGGGTATTAAGCTACTGGGTCTTGCCAAGAGCATCTCACAAGAGCAAATTTGCATATCTATAAGCATTTGCCATACATTAGGAGGGAATATGTAAAGCGTTGTTCAGAAGTCTGCACACAGAGAGCCCTTCTGTAGAAAGCCCTGGGACTTCATTGCTATTTCTGTTTTCATTTTATTCATTTTTCATGCTAACACAGATTCTTAAGTCTTCCCACCAGCTAAACGATGCTTAGTACGTCTGATTGTTGTACTTCACAA
This sequence comes from Phaethornis superciliosus, assembly GCA_023637945.1. Classification (NCBI taxonomy): domain Eukaryota; kingdom Metazoa; phylum Chordata; class Aves; order Apodiformes; family Trochilidae; genus Phaethornis; species Phaethornis superciliosus. The sequence goes on from JAJQWJ010000002.1 coordinate 69,631,258, forward strand.
GAATTAAAACCATGAGTCTTAGCAAAAGGTTCCTGTTTTAGAAACTCCAGATTTTTAATCAAATTTCAGTGTAAATCTGGATCTCTTCTTGTAAAATCAGGGAGTTTGAGAAAAGCTTAAGCTTAAGCCAAATCAAAGTTTCATGACCATCCTTTATATCTTCAAAACAAGAATACAGGTTTCAGTGTCAAAGATATGATAAAACTGTGTTTTTGATAGTATGATTAAAAAATGTGTCACCTCTGTTCTAACTGTTATGACTCATGACTGAATTCTATGATACAAACACATTGGTCAGCATATGGTAAGTAGCAGCAGCATGCCTCTGATTAAATTTTTTTCTTTTTTTTCCTAATTACAATGTGTATAATCTTTTTCCTAACTGTAACTGAAAGAACTGGGGTTGTTTGGCCTTGAGAAAAGAAGGCTGAGAGGGGATCTTATTGATGTCTATAAATATCTGAGGGGCGGTGTTAAGAAGGGGACAGTGCGCTCTATTCCACTATCCATGTTGCCAACAAAGATGTTAAATAGCTCTGGTCCAAGTACTGACCCTTGAGGAACACCACGTCACATATCTCCCTCCGTTTGGTAATTGAGCCATTGATCACAACTTTTTGGGTGTGACCATCCAGACAGTTCCTTATCCAGTGGGTGGTCCATCCATTGAATCCATATCGTTCCAGTTTAGAGACCAGAATATCTTGTGGTACAGCATTGAATTGAATGCTTTGCACGGGTCCAGGTAGATGCCATCTGTTGGTCTGCTTTGTCCACAGAGGCTGTGACCACATCACAAAAGGTCACCAAATTAGTCAGGCAGGGCTCACCCTTAGTGAAGCCGTGTTGGCTGTCACCAATCACCCCTTTATCTGCATGCCTTAGTGTGTATCATATATAGCACATGCCTCTTGACATGCCTGTCATACGGGCCTAGAAATTTAAATAAATTATTGAATTTACAAACACACATGCAGCTTTTTCAAAATTTAAAGGGAAAAAAGAATTTTCTGAAACTTTACCGCAAAAACAGCTAGTAGCGCTTATCTGAAGTAAACTTTTTGATACATGTTTGGTTTCTTGTTTTGTTATAGGCTTTTTTTTGTTTGTTTGTTTTGGTTTGGTTTTTGTTTGTTTTTTGGTGTGTTGGGTTTTTTTTTTTTGTCATTTTGGGAACTATTGAAAATTCTCACTAAATTTACATCACATTTTTTTCTCAGATGGGAGTTACATTTGTGGTCAGATGAGGGGATACTGCTTTTTAGATCTGTATATGAGCCAACCCTGCACAATTCTCTGAAATCCAAAGTAGGAGCTGTAGTCAGTGTGCTGTAGAACTTTCCTGGAATAACTCTTCACGTTAACAATTAAATAAACATTGTTTGGAGTGCCAGTCTTAGAAGAAAAACCTCACTTTGTTCTCAGCATACAAAAGTATCCTAATCTGTTGGTACTCAACTATTCTGAAATGTAGAAGAATCTTTGTAGAGTCTGGTGTGTGTGCAGGAGAACTGGAAAAGTCTCATTTACAGATGGATATGGAGCCTAAGCTAACGCATAAAAGCAAGGACCCTTACAAGTCAAATATGTGTTTGGTTTTTGTAGAGTAGAAAACAGCAATAACAGAAACCAAAACCAAACAAACCCCTAGCTTCTCCTCCAGCAAAAGGAACGAGAATCTCTATCTTATATGTCCTTACCAGTCTCAGCCTCTATTTTGAATGTTCAGATACAAAGGTCACTTTTATACTTTACAAAATGCTTGTCTAACAAACAATTACATAGTGTTTGTGCTGCTGTTCATACTGTGGAAACAATGTAGACACAAACAATTTTCTTCCCTGAAGCTTTTATTTCTACAGGTCATTTGCTGATGATTTAGTTTATCAAATATTCCTGAGAAGATATAAAAAAATGCCAAGAACCATGTAATGCTTCAACATGTTTTTATACATGTTATTTTTAAATGTCACAAAAATCCCCTATAGTCAGTATTCAAACTTCCTTGTGTCTATTAAAATTCCTTGATGTGCCTTGGCATCCTGACCTTGCAATGTTTCAACTTTTCTCTCTTCCAGTCTTAATTGTCTCTGCTCAGTGAGTTTTCTTGCACACTGCTCCTCATAGCACTCGAGGCAGAACTGGCAGAGATGTCACTGCTACGCAATAGGGGTTTCAGCTGCTTCTAATTTGCTCCCTCATATACAGAAGTGTTTTCCAGAGGCACTGTATCGTGTGATTATGTTAAAATATGAGTTATCAAATGGAAATAAGGGAATGACAGACATAACTACTTTCCAACACTAGAACAGAGGGCTTTTATTAGTAAAATCTCTTCATACTATGTAATATTTTACTTACATTCCAACTATAATATTAAAAGTAATCTGGACTTAGCAATTATTTTAAATTTAAAATGGAATAATTAAGTAATATTTGATGTTCTCTTAAGCCAAGCTTAGGATACATGAACCCTGTTTGATGGCCATCTATCTCCCACTTACTGTGTTTACTCATATGAATGAAACAACTGCCCAAGTGAAGAAAAACCAGATAAAACCTTTTCAGGACATACAGGATCTGCTGGGGAGTGGGAGGGGGGGAGTGGGGTGAGGGTAGCGGTAAAAGGAATTTTGGAAAATTATTAATTCAAAGCCATATTAAATTCTTTCTTCTTCTAACTATGATATCACCATGACTTTTAATGGAAGAGTGATTTCTTTCCTTTTTTTTTTTTAAGTCTTATTTGTTTGGCATTAAAGAGACACTTTTTGTATATATTTGCAGCAATCTGAAAAATCAAAATAAATAACTTATTTTTTCCTCTTGTTTGTATTTTTAAGAAAGAAGTTAATTTTTCCCCATGCACAGAAATAGTAATTGTAAAAAAGGAAAAGTTAATTTCTTGTTTGGCCAAGTACTACATATTGTAATAAATCCTTCTACAATTATTATTTACATGTTTAAGTTATAGATTATTACAAATATAACTACAGTTGTCACCAATAGTAGCACCATTCTTGTCAATTTGTTGTATTTAGGAATATTGATGAAATCTCATTAATAAATCAGAATGCCAGGAAAACTCCAAAGAGAAAAATTAGAACACCCCACATAGAGAAGCTGCCATTTTAATGTAAAATTAGCTGCCATTTCCATGAAAAACTATGGATTAGGTATGAAAAACAACTCTTATCCTCCATTCATCCATTTATAAAGGAAACAATGCAGATATTGTGAGAACCCCATGTGCTGATACTATCCAGTTTATTTAATTATTTTTTCTTCTGAATCTAAATTTGTTGAAGTTTCATAATCACAACCTGTATGTTCAGCTGTAGCATCTCTTGAATATTTCCCATGAAGTCCGGTCCTGATCAGGAAATGAAATTTCTGTGCTTTCTCAGTAATGATGACCAACCAAAGTTCAGACTGAGGGCAGATAGCTTAATTGGGATAGGCCAGGACCCAGAACCAGAATACTGACTATTCCAGATGAACTATCATAGCTTTAAAGTCTTTAATTTACTTTAAAAAAAATAAAAATATAAAAAAAAAATAAATAGAGAGAATAGAGAGCAGCTAGCTGTTCTGTTTTATTTTGAAATCAGAAACTGCTGCTCCACTTCTTGTAAAGGGATGCAGATATTCCTTGCCACTCTGTGAGCAAATATTGTTCTAATTACTTCAAGTTACTGACACAGCTAAGTATTAGTCCATGTACAGACGTTGCCTGTGATGAAAATTATCTCTTCTCTTGTTTTTCATAGTGCTTAAGAGAGATTCAAATTTCAGAAATAATCAACAAGACACCCAAAAAGGCAGCTAATAATATAGATGAGACATACATAGTCTCAATTAACTGCTGTGATTTTGACCTTCTGGAAGATGGGCAGAGACATCCTTTCTTCTTACTCAGATACAACGAAAGCATTTGTAGCCCAGATTTTCCCAAGAAGTTCTGAAAAGTGTATTAGATCAACAGAAAAGATGAGCATCAAAATGAGTGATGTTTGGTTGCCTACTGATTTTAATATTTACATCATCCAAACACCTTAACCGCTCTGTGTTAACCATAACACATCCCTGAGGTAGCATGCATTTGAGCCACACACTAAAGAGCTGGGAAAGAGGTGGTATGTGTTGTGACCAGTTTGGAGATATATGTATAAAAATTAGACAGCCACTGTATCAGGCCAAGCAGATCAGGCAACTTGTCAGTTTCACCATGTTTCACCCCCTGCCAGAGGGTTGTAGTGATGCTACTCTCTCATAATAGAATCATGGAATCGGCTGGGTTGGAAGGGACCTCAGAGATCATCAAGTCCAACCCTTGACCACTACCGCTGCGGTTACCAGACCATGGCACTGAGTGCCACATCCAGTCTCTTTTTAAATATCTCCAGGGATGGAGAATTCACTACTTCCCTGGGCAGCCCATTCCAATGTCTGATCACCCTCTCCGTAAAGAAATTCTTTCATTAGAAAATCCAACCTAAACCTCCCCTGGCACAACTTAAGTCCCTGCCCTCTTGTCTTGCTGATAGTTGCCTGGGAGAAGAGCCCAACCCCCCCCCCCCAGCTCCAGCCTCCTTTCAGGGAGTTGTAGAGAGCGATGAGGTCTCCCCTGAGCCTCCTCTTCTCCAGGCTGAACACCCCCAGCTCCCTCAGCCTCTCCTCACAGGACTTGTGCTGGAGTCCCTTCACCAGCCTGGTTGCCCTCCTTTGGACCTGCTCCAGGACCTCAATCTCCTTCCTGAACTGAGGGGCCCAGAACTGGACACAGGACTCGAGCTGTGGCCTCACCAGGGCTGAGTACAGGGGCAGAATCACTTCCCTGGACCTGCTGGCCACGCTGTTCCTGATCCAGGCCAGGATGCCATTGGCCTTCTTGGCCACCTGGGCACACTGCTGGCTCCTGTTCAGCTTCCTGTCAATCCAGACTCCCAGGTCCCTCTCTGCCTGGCTGCTCTCAGCCACTCTGTGCCCAGCCTGGAGCTCCCCATGGGGTTGTTGTGGCCAAAGTGCAGGACCCGGCACTTGGCCGTGTTGAACCTCATCCCGTTGGAATCAGCCCAACTCTCCAGTCTGTCCAGGTCCCTCTGCAGAGCCCTCCTGCCTTCCAGTTGGTCCACACTCCCTTAGTGTCATCTGCGAATTTGCTGATAATGGACTCAATCCCCTCATCTAAATCATCAATAAAAATATTAAACGGAACTGGGCCCAACACTGACCCCTGGGGGACACCACTGGTGACCGGCCGCCAACTGGATCAGCACCGTTCAGCACCACTCTCTGGGCCCGGCCCTCCAGCCAGTTCCTAACCCAGTGCAGAGTGCTCCTGTCCAAGCTGTAGGCTGACAGCTTTTTCAGGAGAATGCTGTGATTCTATATGCTACTAGGAAAGCAGACTAGAAAGCATTCCAGACCCACCTCTGGAATATTAATTTTTGCATCAAAATAAGAGGCTGAATGTAGCTTGTTGTTCTGCTGACTAAACAGAATAAATTTTAGGGTATGTAGGAGGACCATATGTAAACACACAAAAAGGCAAAGGGCAGCAGTAACAGGTTGGAAGCTCCAGGGCAGGAAATACCTTCTTGTGCTGTAGTCACCACTTGATATGAAAAAAATAGAGCAGAGATGTGGCTGCTAACAGACAGTAAATTGTACAGCTGACTAGAAACAGAATATATAGACATAGAACTCTAAGAAATAGGCCTGAACCTCAGCAGCATGGAAGCTTCTATCTTGACTGAAGTTCATGTGTCTTATTTTGCCCCTCACCCAACTGCCAGTTTGTTGTCTTCTTCCCAAGCCTAGTACCAATATTTTGGGCACATATTACTCCTCTGTACTTAGTTGAAACTCAGGGATTCAGAAGAATCTTATCTCCATTTTTTTTAGATCTACTGATGGCAGTTAAACTTGAAAGATGTGAAATTTTTAATTTGTCACAAAACATTGCTATAGTAACAGATGGAAAGAGTCCTTGACATGCATTCTCTTATCACTATGTTTAAGTAACTATGGGGCACATATTTTAGTGTTCAGAGACAGGAAACGTGAGATGGAAGGAAAAATATCACCAATTGCACCCATGTTAGGCAATGCTGAATTTTTCTGTCAACATCAATACAGTGCCCACAGGCAGAGCAAACTAGTATTTTGTTTTTCTCATACAGTTTGTGTGTTTGAGCATCACATAAATATTAAAGACAAGCTCTAAGCAACAAACACTGAAAACTTATAAAAAACTCTGTAAAGAGTCAATGATAGATCTTTTTTTGCTTATTGAGCTTTCTGAGTTTGAATATGAATTATTAAAAAACAAAAATACCAAAAAACCCCAAAAGCTAAACCTGTGAATTTTTTTCTGCTTCACTTTTCCTGTTTAGTTCTCATAACCCAGTCTCTGTTGGCTAAAGTTTTGTACATACCAAAAGAAAAGCTGAGAGTTTCACTTCAGTTACAGCTCGGGCCAGCAACTGTATCATGTCTGACAGGGATGACACAATAGAAAAACAGTGATCAACTGGAAGAAAAAAGAATATTTGTGTACCTATTTTCAACATTTTACATCAAACTCATGCCATATACACAACCATTTGAATTCTTAGCCCTCTGTTTCTAGCTTACTGATGATAAACATGATGACATTCCTTCCAGTGTTTTAACTGTCTCATTTGTCCTAGTCTATGATTATTAATGAAACTATGAACATTCTCTTGTAGGAAGTTGTCGTGGTCAGAAGAAGTTTGCCATACGCATGCACAAAATCCACATTTGTTTATAAACAGTAACAGCATAAAATCAAATTATTTATCCTATTCATAGTGATAACCTCTTATCTAAACTAAAAGAGTGAAAGGGGAATATCTGAGTTTTGTCCTCATGTTAGCAGAAAGTTTACATTCCTCTATTAATACGTCAATGTGGCATTCTAAATGTCTTTTTATCTGCAGCAACAAGTGATTTCTTTACCCATTAAAAGGGATCTGGAGCTCTATCCTAAGCTGTAGAAACATAATCTGAAGCAGGAGACATGAATTGCCCTGATACTGTCCCCAGATGTTATTTGTTCAAATGTTGCAGCAGCTAGGGGATATGTGTTAAACTTCCAGGTTTAAAGGCAACAGAATTGCCACAAACAGTTCCAAATATTATTTTCACAACTGTCAAATTCAATACTTTCTTTAGACATTAAATAATGATTTCTTAATGATGCATGAAAAAAAAAGCTAAATCTACAGGCAAGGAGTACACTGAAAATGAAGCTTAAGGGAATTTTCTAAAAAAAAAAATGTCAAAAAAAAAAAAAATTCAAAAAAAAATAAAAAGCTCAAGCACTCAAGCACTCCTTTCTCCATATGGCAGATACCTTTTTCTAGAAAAAAACCCTAAAACTTGATTTTGAGTTGTGTGTGCACCATGTATTTTGAATATGAAGAATATCAGACTGGTTGAAGAGTGGGCTAGGATTTACACCATTTCAGGGAGCACTCTGCCAAGCATCTATATAACCCTCCACTGTGGTCTGTGCATTGCTGTAGAGAGGCAGCTTTTTAATCTGTGACATCAATTCATTCTCTTCTTTTGGTCTTTTGGACATAGGCCAAATTTACCAAGGCTGATCTGTCGAAAGGTATGTTCCCATCTATCAAACAATAAAAAAAGGTCAGCTTAATGGCAAGTGGCATCCTAGCATTTTCAGGAGAGGTTTAATTAAGGCTACTATAATCAGGCATGTATTGATCATTTCCTCACAGTGTGAATCCTGATCAGTAAAGCTGTGTTAAGTATGAGACTCGTTGGCAAAACATCACCCACTCACAGAATCACAGAATGCTAGGAGTTGGAAGGGACCTCAAGAGATCATAGAGTCCAACCCCCCTGCCAGAGAAGGATCACACTCATGAACAAGACCTTTTATTTTATCAAATATTTCTCCATAAATGTCATCCAGTTTTGTACCATTAATTTGTGCCACCTTAGGATAGACTATTCCATATATCCTTTTTGGAAATATCAGCGTCTAGAATCTCAAGGGTTATTGTTTGCTTAAAATATATATATATATATATATATATATATATATATAATGAGAAAGACATCTTTATGACGTTTATCTCCTCTCTGAATTTTCCAGAAGTGACTCACCCAAAGGCAAAGAAATCACCTTGACTTCATTATGAATTTGTTCTGCATGTCTCAGAATTACTTATATGTCTGGCTAAGCTTTTGTAATCACTTCTTCAGAATATCAGTATTACACTCTCTTATTCAAAATTATTAGATGTCAACAATGTAGAGACAGAATATTATGAGGGACTGGAGTAAGAGTGCTTTTAATAGGACTAGGACTCACTGCTATCATACAAAATCAGTTGTTCATTTGAAGTCGTTCTCCATCTATCAATTGTCTCTGTAATTAGAGACATGACTTCTGTCAGTTGAGATAAACCTCATAGCACTGAGGAGATGTGTATTTATCTCTTGTTCTGCTCACTTTCTCATCTCTTATTAAAATTAATCTGGATTCTGGACAGAATAGAAATAATAACAGCCTAATAATATGTATAAGCTATCCCTGCACTTTGAAAACAAACTCTTCCCTTAGACCCGTAGTGCTTTCATGGTTGAACTTTCCAGTTTTTTCCTCACTCTGCCGTCAGTAATTTCATCTTCCCACTCTTCCTCTCGTAGTTCCTTGCAGACACCACCTCCTAGCTGACAGCTGCTTCACTTCTCTCCCAGAAGAAAGGCAAACCAGGAAGCAATTACAAAGAACTGAGGTAATACATTGTTTAGCTGAGAAAGGGGGTGAAATACAGCACATCACAGGAAAAATCTTCAAAGTTTCCTGGATCTAAGGAGAGCTGCTAAAACAGGCAGACCCCTAACTTTGGAGAATCTATTCCCAAGAAGGTTGTAGTGTCTCTTTTCCCCTAGACTCTCCAAAGTCCTCAAAAAAATTTAAATTATTAACTAGTGAACAACAAGGCTCTTAAGAAACTCAGAGCACGGGCTGTAATATGTATTTCATTATCATTTAGCATGCATAAAATGTGTAAACGTCATAACGTAGAATTATGAAAGCTGTAAATCATACTAAGTAAACACCTTTAAGACACCCATCAATATGTTGTTGTCAAGTTGCTTTCTTAAACAAGTTAGTAGGGAACTGGAGACACTTGGTTACTTGAACACAGATGTATTTGCAATATAACTAAAAGCCATCCATGTTTTGGTAATGGCTAGTAATAAATGACATTAATTTCTCACCTTTCTTCTTCAGTCCTGAGAAATCTGTAATCACAGGACTGAGCTTTTAGAAATGTGTACCTATAAAGGGCCTGAGCACTGTTGGACTAAAGTGTTTTAGCCATACAGATATCTCAGCAAAACCTGGGCCCTGTATAACTGCAGATGAGCCCTAACAATGGTAATTTCCCATCTGTTGAATTCAGTGGTTAACAAACTTTGCAGTTTCCAGGAAAGAAATTATTTGTTGGATCATTCTCCTGACTTTTTATTTGCTCTAACAAGGGGGTTGTTAACAGCTAAGCAAATTTTAGTATCATAAACAGTTTTAGTGTTCCTACTGCTACCACTCCTTCTAACTGAGCATCAACAAAAATAAAAATAAATAAAATCATAAAAAAAGATAATTAACACAACATTAACACAATATGAAGATAATTTCATCCCCAGTATTTTAACTAACCTTAATATTTAACATTCTCATAAACACTTTGATAGATGACTAACATGTTGCTGGCTCAAGTCTCAAAACTGAATGATGAGCAACCATTAAACTAGGAAGTTATCAAGAGTACTCACAGTTATTTCCAATATTCCTTTAAAGAGCTCTGAGCAACAGTATGATGCAGAAGATGGTTTTAAGTTTGACATCAAGATGCAAAATAGAATAAAAATAAATACATGTCTTTTTGTTTTAACTTTAGTATTTACAGTAAAGTTATTCTGTCTGAGGCGTCACAGTCAAACCATCCTGCCAATTTTTCACCTATCCAATCAGGATCAAGAAACTGTATGACTGTCCTCTATTTGCAGCAGTTTGCTCCATATTCAACTCAAACCACTACAAAGAAGAAAGGAGATACTGGCCATCAGGAGTTCATGACCAAGGTATGAATAATATTACTTTCCTACATGAGTTTTCATAGGGCAATTATCCAGACCCTTAGAAGTTTTTCCTATCTCACTCAATATGTCTGTTCCAAAAGTAGGCTGAATAGATGATGCTCTACTGAGTATGCTGGATTTGTAGGATCCTATTCAGACACATGCAATTTTCCCTCAATATAGAAGGTCTAGGATATAGCTTATATTTTGGATTCTTCTACTTCGTTTGGGTATTTGAAAGAGTAATGTTGTTTTATCTAAATTTTAGATTTTGCGGTCCCCTCGAAGCCTGACTCAAAAGCCATAGGGTGCCTTGTCTTTCAGTAGTGCAGGTTACAAGTCATTCCCAATGAAATCAGCAGATGCAAAGGCAAGAGTTACTCTATAATTGTGCAATACCCCATAAAGCATTCCCATAATTTCAACAAATCTATGAGCATCCAGTCAAAGAAATAAAATTAAAATCACTAGTTTTTAAACACACAGTCTTGTAAAGTGATCCTGGCTCTAGCTGGCCATGAGAGAGAAAGGAATTAAAACTTCAAAGCATTCAATTACTATCTACACAATTTTATAGAAAACAAATAGGCTAATGATCTCTTCTGAACTGCAATACTTGTATTGATTATTAGATTCTGGATGGGTTATCCACTGACATTAAATTGTACAGACAGCCATTTGCAAAATATCATAGATTCGTCATCTATCTTTCAAATACCCGAATGAAGTAGAAGAATCCAAAATGAGACAGATTTTGACAATCCCTCTTTTGGTAGTCATTAATGAAATTCCAGGACAAGGCCTCAGTAAGACAGAATTATCTGTCTAAAGGAAAAAGAAATACTTTTTTATTGAATTTGTGAATATTCTGAGCTGCTCTAGTTATGCCACTGAGGAGATGACCAGAAATGAGAAATCGTGCTGCCAAACATCACTCTTTGAGAATTCAGGAAAACAAAGGATCAAATCTAGTCACAACAATTAAATTTGTAAGTATCTCTAGAAAGACATCATTTTGACAGTGCTGTCTAAATGAGTAAATAAAACAAAAGCAACTAAAACTGGAACAAACTCATAAAGTCATAAATCATCTGCCTTTTTTTTTTTTTTTTTTTTTTTTTTTTTGTATGTGTGTCCCTCTGGTTGTCTCAATAGGACCATTAAATCCAACATTCAGTAAGAAATTTTCCTTGCTGAGAAAAGTGGAGTCAGGGCATAACACTAAACTGGTGGCTGGAACCTGTGTTTTCAAGAATTCCTAGCTAGAGAGAGGCTCAGACTCCTAAACTGAGTTGAGACTTTTTCTTTACCAGTAACCACAGAGATTCTGGGACCCTATGGAAGACAGGAGTGAATAAAAATGAAAAACCTTTCCATTCAAAACCCAAAGCTAATTTTATCTGTATCTAGAGGACTAAGGGAATAGCTGTCTGCGTCTGCAGTACTTTTCCCCTGTAAGAAGAAATGATACAGACCATATGAAGGTTTGAAAATACTAGGCTGAATCTGCATAATAGAAAATCCCATAAGGATGCCAACTGTGCATTTATAGATGGATGAAAAGTACAGGCTGTTAGTTGTGCAGTCATTTTCTTAGAGTTATTCTGTTCTGCTGCTAAAGAACAAGAAAATGCAGTCACAGAGCCCACAGCTGACAAGCTCTTCATGAAGGGCTTGGTTTTTTGCAAAGTCTTGCTCTCTAGACATCTGAGGAGGCAGGAAGAAGGCAAAGGATTGACATGGCTGGTGAGTTAGACTGGAACAAATTCATTTAAGGTTGTTTTTTTTTTTTTGCAGGGTGGTGGTGGAGAAAAAATAATCAGGTTCATGAACATGGGGAGAGCATATCAGTAAAACCTGCTTGAGCTCTTTCTGGTTCAGCACAGGGGACAGTGCAGGCTGCATGTCAGGAAGAAAAAGGATTAATGGGCAAATGGGATTCACCACTGTTACAATATGAAATTGTGATAGATATGTCTGCGGTGATAAAATGATGCAATTTTATTCGTGTTTTGGGCCAAAGTAGAGGGGAGGGACTGTCCTTTACTCACACAGTCTCTATGGGACAATTATATAGCATGTGGGTAGCTGGCTGCTGGCACAGCCATTTCCTCCACCAGCTGGGACACTGGCTGTGCTCCCCTGGGAAAGTGCAGCAGCATGCTCCCCCATGAACACCGTGGCAAAATAAGGCCTAGAAGAAACATCTGTTAGTTTTACCAGTCTGCTAAATCTATGCTCTTCCCGTCAAAAAAACTATTTCCTTTGATACTTCAAAAACACCCTAGGAGAGAGATCAGTTAGAGACAGCCAAGTGCACCTCTGAATGTATTGGTAGTGGGATCAGAGGACACACTAAGCTGTGAGAGTATTGCATATCCAAGAAAGACTTTCCCTTCCATTTGTCATATTTTTTTCCCCTCCAAAATGAACTATCTTCACCTGCTCGGAGTCTGACAGAAGTTTAGATTTAATTTAGTCTATAATATTGCTTCAAAATATTTGTGAAGCAGTCATTGATTACCCTGAAACCAAAATGTCACGCTCTTTAAGTCATATTTCTAGGACAGAGCTGTCTATTACTGATGTAATATAAATTTTCATTTAATGTGACAGAACTTAGTCATAGTCTTTTTAAATTTACCTCCGATTAGGATGTTATTATAATTAAATTCCATCTGAACTATTAGATTCTATATCAGCTGATCACCTTGATGGATTTATACAGCCTTCCTTATTCGTGTTATTATGTGTCTGTATCCAATGTTATGATTCACTTAATTCCTTTTTTTAAAAAAAAAAAAATTGTGAGTGACTAGCTTTGGTACATCTTTTGGGAAGTGCACATACACACAGGTATATAAAGAAATCATTATTCTTGTTTGACCGAGACTGCTGATGGTTCAGTAGATGCTGGCTGAATCCTGTTTGATATCTTCTCATCCATGTTTTCTTCCATCTCAGATTTAATCGTTTGGGATACCTTTTCAGCAGAAAGGTAAACTAGGAAGGTTAATTAATATACTACTGGTAGCCCATGCCTGTTTTACCTGATGACAATTTTTGGATAACTAAAATAAATCTAAATTGAGTGTCACTCAGGTACAAAATTATTACTCGGACTTTTACTGTTTCAGACTGATTAGGACATGCATTCTGTGGAAGTTTTTCAATCAGTAATGCCCTGCTAAAACAAATTTTCATTAATACCTAGGAATTTCTGGAATTATTATAATCAGGCAGCTCTCACAGAGACAGGTTATCCGATTAGCTGGAGAGAACCTCACTGCTGCAGAACTGTCAGAGATTATAAAGTTCCTGCTAATTGAGCATGGATTTTGAATTACTCTCTCACATTATTAGTCACGTTCAATGAATATAGGCCATTTTCCTACTATGGGACTCAAAACAAGGTGTGTGAGCCACAGGATTGCAATCAAAGTAAAGTGAAGCCTGCTTAACATGTTAAAAATTAAAGAAAGAAAAGAAAAAAAATATAATTTTAGAGTAAGAATCAGGATTTCAGTATGCTACACCCTTATGTCCTTGTGGAAGTTACACAACTTATTCTTGTACATCTGTCTTCTAAAAATATGAAGGAAAGATTTTCATAGGTGGTGGTGATAAGAAGGATCTAAGACAACTGTCTTAGCTGCTGTCAGCTGTCAGCCACAAACAACTGTACACTTCTACCCCAGTGACTCTCTGCTGGGATAACTACATCCATCAGCTGGCAGTGCTGGTTCAGCACCATGCCCAGAACTTCAGGGAGGTGGCAGCTCTTGTTTTTGCAAGAAAACTGTGTATATGTAGGGCAGTCCAAATGTATGAGTCTGAGAATTTTAACTTGTGCTAGCCAATTACTCTCATACTTTCATTTTTCCTTGGCCATTAGTAGTGTCCCCCTTGTTCTGCAGCTGCTTTGATTTATCTCATTATTAGATTAAGACAACTCAGTCAAACATGAGAAAGAAAAAAAACAATGATTAAATAAAAGCAACTCAATCAAACATATTATGAACAGGTAGTTTCATAACACCATTTTTAAAAGCTGTTTTAACATTTAAAAAATGCAATTGAAAAACCAACATCATCTTTAGGGAATACATCATGTCTGATTGAATTGCCTTTATCTTATTTTTAATTAGAATATATATAATTATCTAATCCTATTGCCCTCTGGTCCCCAGGATTCTGTTCCAAGGTGATGAATGAGTTTCTGTTCTATGCCAATCCACATACAGTTGTCCTGTGGAGAGCTAGTAGGGTAGATGTGTCTGGCATTCAGTAGGTGGCACTGGGTTGTTTTTCTGTAATGGAAATGGTACTGTGAAGTGCTGCACCCAATTTTTTCTGGTATAATGTATAGAAGAAGAAAAAATAAGTGAACTGCAACAGTAGAACTATGTCTCTGGCAAAATAGCAGTTTGAACAGGATCAATGAATGTGAGTATGCAACTTAACACAACAAATTTCTAACTCACTGAAGGACAAAGTACAAAAGACCTTTTCAGAAGATCATATAGATTATATGTATGCAGTATCTATGGCATCTCTGAATTATATTTTTAATTTAGAAAAATTGAACTAAGAAACTGCAAGGTCAGTCATGTAGCAAGCAGTTAGTGCTAATGATGTATATCATCCCATTAATCTGAATGGTATGTATTTTCATGTCCCAGTCAAAACTTTTACTGTTAGAATTTATTTAAAAGAGCTAGAAGTATTTTTCCCTTAATCTAATCCTGGTATGTTCAATCGTTTATTAATTTTTATGAATCTGGGCTCCTTCAAGAGATTTATCTAAACAAAGAGAGCTATGATGATGATGAATTCAGAGAGCAGCGAGTTTTTTTATTTATAGAAATACAAGCTGAGAAAAATTACTCCAAAGAAGCTTGTTAAATAAAGGTCAACAGGTCTAATACCATATGGAATCTATGCTGTTACTCAAAAAGTTGATATTGTGCTTACCTTTGTGTAGAAAGCAGAGACACGATGTTTTGTTAAGACAGAATATTCTGGTTGCTTGCTAGAATTACTTTATTATCAATCCAACTCTAGCACTAAATTTTAATAAAATTTAACTGACTATGCTGTTACTGTATATAAGATAAATCTGATTTACATATAAATACTGATTTTATAGAAAATAAACTTTAGATTCCAAAGGTCTGGTAAAAAAATACTTTGTGTATGCAAATGTACAGCAGATTACGTATAGAATGTTAGAAGGTATATTTAGGTTTATGATTCTTTTGAGTTTTCCCTAATGTGAAATAAATTTACCCAACAATGTCTAGGTAACTGGGTCACAGCCAAGAAAACAAAATGGTTTTGGTTTGTTTTTTTTTAATAACTAAGAACTTAAAACTGATTTTTTTTTTACAAATAACTGGCATTGTTTTAGAATATGCTTAGAATAACAGATCAGAGACTAATGGAATAAAACATGTGAACTTTTACTAGGTCCTTTGATAGATGTCGACTTCTGTGCCAACAAGAAACCTCAGGTCTTCCATGCAGTCCCCATTTCTGCATTATATATGAAAATACAGACCATTTTGAGAATCATCTAGTTGTTACACTGCTA
Source organism: Phaethornis superciliosus (assembly GCA_023637945.1). Lineage (NCBI taxonomy): Eukaryota > Metazoa > Chordata > Aves > Apodiformes > Trochilidae > Phaethornis > Phaethornis superciliosus. Next base: position 69,647,000 of record JAJQWJ010000002.1, read on the forward strand.
ATGACCTCTCTTTCTTACAGAAGTTTTGAAATCAGCAGGGACCAATTTAACAGTGGAAAGAACCACATATGGGTCATAAGTCAGTTATTTTTTCCTTATTTGAGAGAGTTCATTTATAGTTTTAATACAATTTATCAGAATACAATTCTATAAGAATATGATATATTGATTCAGTCTACCAATATTAGAGAATATAAAGTTTCCTATTGATAAAAATTATATATTCTGTTGTTACCTCTTTGATGTGTTAACTATTTTGGTCTCCTTTGTAGTAGAGGCTCTCCTCCAGAGGCTAGTTCTAAGCAATAGCAAAGTCTTTCCATTAGTTGTAGAAAAATGTGGGTACATGATCAGATCAAAACGTTTTTCTTTCTGTATCCAAATAATTTGTATTGGGACATACCATGTGCTAAGATAATTTGATAACGTTCATATTTTATTGCTTTGTTAGCTTGAGTTTGAAAGGAAAACAACATCTGCCTCTAGCCAAAGTCTATTTCCTTTTGAATGACCCTTGGATAAAACTCCCAACTGAAGCAATTTACAGCTTAAAAGAATAATTTTTGTTTTGTTTCTAGAATAGTTTTTTTTACCTTTTATAGTTTGAACTGTAATTAAAATAGTGGTGAAGATAGTAGGTTTCTGTCTGAATATCAAGTTCTTCCTCTCTTATAAGGAGAATTTTGTAACTGTTAGTTGATGTTCAATATACTTGTACTTCTTCACCAAGTCTGTATAGAAAAAAATATCACAAGGGGTCCAACACTGGTGTCTGAGCACTCTGTGTGGCCCAGCCCTCTCCAAATGGAAAAAATGGAAAAAACAGCTAATGGTAGCACAATCTAGGCCACCCTTTCAGTAAATGTTGAAGATTGTGGAAGCTTGGGGTGATTTGTTTATCTTTGTGATTTGTTAATGCGTTCAATCTTATTACTGTGCAATGCGTATGTGACCTTATGGCTGTTAATAGCACCTGCCTGCCCCAAATCATGATGATTGTAACTCCCTGAAAGATCAACTCATAGCTCTGAAGTTCTTCAGAAAGAAAAAGCACAGATCACCAAGGTGTTAGTAGTCCTATATAACAGGGACTAGAAAGAACAAGTGATCAACAAGTCATATAAAATTACAAAAAAGAAATACATCCCAGGATTCACTGTTTGAGATCCCATATAATAAACAGTCAATGGATGTGAACTGTCAGATAAAATATCCTATTTTGTGAAAGTGGCTTTACCTATTGTGAATTAAATGTATTTTGATTCTATTGTGATCGAAATTTCCATCTATGAATAAAACAGACCTGCATGTTGATACTGAATTTGGACTTCCATAAAATGACTATGGTCACACAGCTGTGATGAACATAGGCCATACCAGAATTGTCATAAGTTGTTTTTTTTTTAAGTAACAGAAAAGTTCAAAGAAATGACTTGGTAGGTAGACTAAAAAGTATGGCTTCTTAAAAACATCTCTGAGTAATGAAATTTTTAGAATTACAGATTTTAGATTTACAGTTATTTATGCGACTGTGTTCAGGCAAGACAGCAGTGAGAGAATGCACACCTACTCCTACAGTCTGTTAATTAGTCTAATTCCTACTCATTAGCACAGTAACAGAAATAAGTCGTAAAACCATGTGTAACAACACAGTTAACAGAACTAAAGGCAAAGACTGAACCTACTTTTAAAAAACTGCCAATGGTCCAATATCCACCCCAGAATATATACATACTGTTTTTATTTATAAACTGAAAGCACAAAAGCGTTCTTACAGGATATGGAAAAAAAATATTGTTTGAATTTTCCATTTTTTTCTTTGAGAGTTTTGCCCTTATATGACTTTGGACAAAGAGGCTGAAGAAGAGTGTCCTAGATCTTTAAATTGGCATTCGTTTCTCAGAAGTGGGCAGGATGGATAAATTTATCACCTCCTCCTTTGTATGTTTTTTTTCCATGGAGAAGTGAGGGACCTTCTGATATTTGACATATGGTAAAACACTTTGTGGGTGCTTTCCCAAATAGAAAGTCATTATAGGTGGCATGTCCCTTTTATTATCAGGTCTCCTACACTCTACACCTGATGAGGCCTGGCCTTTAGAGTCCCCTCTTACAAAGAGTCACTTCCTTGAAAAATATTGCATGTTTTTTTCTCCAAAAACATAGAAACCAGGAGAACACAATCTAAAATAACAGATGGAGGGCTTACGTTTATCTGCTGCCTTCTTGAAAGAAAATGAAGAAAGTACTGTTGGGTTCTAAACTCATTAGTAAGTTTACACTTTTAAAAACATCTCAAAAATGATTCCAACTAATATAAACAAATAAATTTCCTGAGACCTAGCTTGCATTTATGCTGTTTTCCTCATAAATACAAAAGCCTTTACTGGTTATCTGTGGTAACATTTTATATGTTCAGTCAGAAAAACTCCCTCCGCTCCCTGAAGCACTGATAACATTCAGACATATTGAAATTGATATTATTTTGATATTTCCTCAAATAATGCTTTCAGAGTATGCAGTTTTGCCTCTTCTCTAACCTCATGTTTTCTTCTGTTCCGTTGCCGAGAAAGATCACTACAGCAAAATTATACTGAGAGCAATAGTACAATATAGACCTTCTTACCCTTAAATAATTCAAGTACTGCTGACAGTGACCAAAATTCATTGCCATCTGTTAGCAGATGTAGATTTAATTTATTTAAACATGGCAACTCCTTCCTACTAGACAGCTGTCCCCATAAACCACAGAATGCCGCACTGTAAAATCTCAGAAGAAAGAGCAGTAAGTAAATGAACATGGATTTTTAACCCTATCCAGAACCAATCTAGAATACACTTATTTCAATTACCTTATACATATCTAGATTAGTAGGAATATCAACACCTTACATCCCCCCAGATTACTTTTGCATTTTCTATTCAAAATCAACGTTTTTTAAATAGCACTATACCTTCACAAACCTATCTGTGGAATTAAAAACACTAGAGTATCACATTCAGTTCAAGTTCTCTTTCAGCAGTTTATCTTATCACAAGTGAGGGTGATCCTCTTTTCACAAGGCGAGGAATTTATCAGTCACAAGGAGCTGATCAGAACTGTTAGAACCTATGTAAGCTTGGTTGGATAGATACAACACAAATATTGACCGAAAAAAAAAATTACTGATCCTAACAACCTCTCAAGATAGCCTTCAAATTTGTATCAAGTTTACATTCTCTCCTGTACCTTGAAATCTCAGATCTACAGAAGCAGAGCAATCCATACTTTGGATAAAACCAAGAGCAGAAAAACATTGTTACTGGCAGTGTGGGAGAAGATAGATTTATCTCACTACTGTAAACCATGATCACTCAAGCAATGTCTTTAACAGTATCATCCTCATATTTATATTAATGGGCTTCAAAAGTACCTTCCTTCAATTTAAAAAAAAAATTTCCCTTCCTCTAGAAGATAAACCATCCAAATTCATAGTTGCATGTTTATAAATAGACTACACTTCATGATTGCCCTGCTCAACTTCAAGGACTTAGGGTTAGCCAGAAGGACTGTGTATCAACACTGCCAGTTAAAAAAAGTTTCAGCTGCATTCACTGAAGTCTGGAGTTTTCATCCTTTACACAAATTATATATAAGCTTTCTTCTACTAATATTTTTTTTTCTATATTCATCCCCAATGAATTATTTTCATGTGGTAGCAAAACTTTCTTTTCAGTTTCCAGCATAGCAGTACACATTCACTGTAGCCAGAAACTACAAGGAGAAAGTTTATAACTGTTTTGCTCAAACATTAATCAGGAAAAAATTAACTAGTTTATATCATCTTCTAACTTGGCTCTTGATCTTACTTTTATGTAGTTAATGGTACTTTTATACTTTTACATTTTTATATTTATACATTGTCCACCTTTCTCTGCATATTAAGTAATCAATATTAATCTTTGCATATTAAGATAAAAAGAACTAGATGTCCCATGGGAATAACTTTCTTTACTGCTGCCACTGCTAAGAATACCATTCCATACCCCAGGTACTCACCATCCCTACTCTGCTTTTTCTTTTATATTACTCTGATACTTAAAAGTTATGTTGTCATTGCTCTTCATCTTATGTAAAAGGGGCATGAAAATAGCTCTCTAGAGCTGTAAATCGATAGTACACATATAATGCATTAAAAGCTCACTGCACAAAAACTTGAACATTTAGACTCAGCAAATGTCTATCTTGGGAGCTGACTCACTTCTATAGAAGCCAAAGGTTGACAGTGACATCACTTCCAATTCTTACAAGGTTTAGATTTTTGCTTTCTATAAATCATTCTTGATTGATATGCTTTAATAATTAATTTATCAACATACTATTAAAAGCTTATTTAAAGATTTAAACAGTTGATTAAGGATATAGGTTTTTTTAATTCTTATGATAATCAGGAAAGAGATGGAAGATAGCAGCAAAAAGCCAAGTGTACCATAAAAAATAAAATTTTGTAAGAAAGGTAACAATAGAAATTGGTCTTTTCAGTAAAAGGACATTTTTATTTTATTTTTATTAGTTTTACTACAAAATTTCAAATTCTCCGTAACAAAAACACCTTCTCTGTTTTCAGTGTTGAGGCATAACACAAAGTACACAATATGATTTTGTAGTTTATTGGTTTTTTACTTGAGATTACTTATTCAAAGCTCTTTAAAATCCTCAAAATGAATAAGATTATAGAGGTTTTTGAATCTACTACTGTTATAACTGCTGTCATAATACAAGTCTATCAGCTTTATGGTTTATGCTTGCTATGATTCAGAAATTATAACTCAGCAATTCTCATGGATTTTGATTCTTACTTTAGGGCTTTATTCATCAGGGTATTGAGCTCATTGGCTAACTTCAGAAGTGAAAATAAGAGCTTCTGCTTAGAGAATGCTGGCAAACTAAAATTAATTCTGAACATAACTCCGCTAGCATATGGATTGCTTCTTTTCCCTACACTTTCCACCAAAGCAGTCTCAGTCATTAAGGTGTCATAGTGTAATGAAAAGATTTACAACGAATTGAGATATAACATAATTATATGCAATGTCATGAAAAAAATGTGTAGTAAACCCAAATATCTTTTACCTTCTAATGAAATATCAATAACTGAATAAGAGAATTTTATAATGATTCAGGATGGATTGATACACTCTTTCAAATGTTAACGATCATGTGAATAATCATTTTCATCAATGCATATCAGGCTACTATGTTGTATTACTGGAAAAATTGCAATCTTTCAACCTATGGAACTTTAAAATCCTAAAAAAATTAATTTTCAAGTCTTACTAGCATGCAATAAGTAAAACAATATGCTGATCTTCCATCACGACCAAATCCGAAAAACAGGAGTACTTAAATCTGTGCGATGCATGGTTTGGCCCAATTTAGGTAACTATATTGTCTATAGAAGTCCTGAAATCTGTTGTTTAGCTGACTTCTGAGAACATCCACCTCCTTTCCTTTCTCGTACGTCTCATTTATAGTTTCCCAAAGTGATCAGGCTTTACTGCAGTGCTTTTTCTAAGGATGAGTAAAATGGTGATGACTTGTCAAAAAATTAAAATATGCAAGAGTGAAGACATGGTTTAATTTTTATGTTACTCAGTTTTTATTTCTGCTCATGCCCTTTCAACCTTTCTGTTTTAACTTTTTCTCATTTGCTCTCTGTTGCTATTTGCTGCAGTATAATATTCTATTTCTACAATAATATTTTTCTCTCTTTTGGCATGGATGTTAGATTTACCAAAAAACTTACTTTAATATCTTTTTGATAAAAGAAAAAAGCTATCTGATCAGCATAAATATCACCAGTCATATTATTAAGCACAGTATACTTGCAATAACAATAATTTTACCATATTAATAACTAATAAGCCTATGTCCTTTCAGAGCTACATGAACTGGTTCTAAAACAAAAACATTTTCTTTATTGTGATGAAAAACTTTACAGTGGAATAAAATTCTTGTCATTAATACAACTATTTTCACAAACAGCCTGCATATGAAACTCCACTACTCATACTGTTTGCTTTGAGGTAATCCATACAACAGTCAAAGACAACAATGGCATAAGTTTTAACTAGATTATTCTCTACCAGGAGCAGCTAAAGGAAGACGCAGGCAGATCACCCTGACTGACTCTTACCTTAAAGTAGCAAAGAAGGGAGGAAAAGAGCACACTTGAATGAAATTTCCTAAGCACTTCCTATGACTTCTCATTTTATTATTAATAAGCATCTATGTTTGACCTTGGTCTTTACAAAGAAATGAGCCCCAAACTTAAATGACAGCATAAACCAACAGCAAGTGAAGATTCTTGTAACTGGGACAGGCTTTCAGGTAAAAGAAATTAAACTGAAAATGATGACAGGTAAAAGATCATTGCATGTATGTGGGTGAATGCCTGCAACTGAACTTTTGAAGTCTGCTGCTTTCTAGCTGCTGCCAGGGTGGGTTGATTGCAAATATTCACAGAACTTGGATGAAATTGAAGTGTCAGATCCAAATCTGACAGCTGATAGAAACAAGAACACCCAGTCAGGAGTCTGACCACAGGCTGTACTTCTGCATGGGGACAATTTAGATTGGAAAACTAACAGGGGCTTGGACTCTGGAAAGAAGAGCAGGTGTGAAAAAAAGAAGAGCTTCCTTTTTTTTGTTTGTTTTTTTTTTTAACATATGAACATGAAGATTCTGCCTGCAGGAAAGACCCTAGAAGTAGAGGAAGATTTTGGAAGTGACGCTAGTAGGTGGAAATGAATGCCACTGAGCACCCAGAGATTTTGGCCACTTAACACCCAGCACTGGTGACCCAGCATGAACTGGCGTGACTTTCTGCCCAACTGTCCTGAAGAAACCTTCCTGCGAAGTAGGAAAGTCAAGATCTAGGGGTAATAATGCAATGAGTGTGTGGGATGATCAATCGGGTTAAAAGATCTGATCTCACTGGTTTCTAAATCACCAATTCAATCACCAACATCCGGATCTACTATGGATTATAATTTACTTTATTTCACCTGCAGGAGAGGAAACAAATTTCTAATCTCTTGAAACAGATTTTTTTTTTTTATTCCAAGATGGCATTTTTTTTTTTTTTTTTTTTTTTTTTTGCTAAAGGAGAACAAAAAAAATGCAGACCTAACTTTTTAGAAAATGTGATGCTTCAAGAATTATCTTCCTCTTTCTCTCCCCTAAATGGCAAATTAGTTAAATTAACAGGAAAAGACACTGAAACAGAAGTGCAGGAGATCTAAAAACAAACTTGCAGTGAGCTACTTTTTTTTTTTTTAATTGTTACATATTTCTTTTTTAATGGGAAATTGGTTTGGCTGGCTGTGCTTCAGTTGCTTTGGGGGACAATACTGATTGCTCAGCAGAAAAAAAATCAAGTCTTGCACCACAGTCACTTAGCTGATAGCAACCAAAATTTGCATTGCTTTTAGAGCAACCCCAGGAGCCTTCACGACCCAGAAAAGGTTTCTGGGCATGGTCCGTACTGCCTACATATAGCCAGATAACTTATGGCTCTGAGGCATCTCTGAGACACCTGTTCTCTCCATTTATTATATAGGTAATTAATTACGCTGGAGTTTGATACCCAATGTAACCTGACATGGAGAGCTTGGAAATCTCTATGCCTCCTTCTGGCCCCTTAGAAACAGTAAGAGACAGCTCACATTTCCTCACAAACTTATAATAATTTCTATACACTGTGATCTAAGTCCAAACCCTAGGTATTCCTGCAGAACAAAGAAGGAAATGTCTCTTTTCCAGTCTGACTCCAGTGTACAGATGTCAGTTCAAGAAAGAACCCCATCCACAGAAAGAGTACATTAACAGACTTATTTACCCATGTTGGCCCATCTGTTCTGATTTTTGAGCTTTTGACATCAGCAGCATGCCTCATATAATTTATTTTGGCTATAGAAATATACTGAGTGGGTAAACTTTGTCACTTTTTCCTCCTAATACATTCAGGGTATAAAGTTATGATCTGTAACTGGTGTGTGACCAAAACCAGCAAAATGAAATAAGGACAGAAATCACATTTTTCCTCAGCATTTATCTCTCAAAGGAGGAGAAAATATGCTCAGAATTGGTTTGTAAGTATACACAATCCTGACAGTCAAGCTTTACTGATGATAATTCCTGATGCTGTTGAAATAATGTGAATTATTTCACGGATAAGTAGACAAACAATTGTTTCTTTGTTAAATTATTTTGATCAGACTTTTCAACCTTCAGAGACAGAAATTGCTGTGTCACTCTACCAGCTCTCTGAGTAGCTCAGGGCAGTCTTACACACACCAACAAATAGCTATAAATGTCCTCACATGCTGTAAAACTAGGCCCTAGACTTTCAGAGCCAAGAAAGATTATTATGGTTTAGCAACACTGCACTTAGAGTACAGAAAATAAAGTAGTTTCTGTGCTTTGTGGAAATTTCATTAGGAGAAGAATATCACATAAGAAAATCCTACGTGAGCTCTTGGAGCTCACTGGAGCTTCCCGGAGCTCCCCTCAACACATCACTTTGGGCAGTTCAGGGCTGTCTGATGATCTGGTGATGCTCTTGAGCCCCTTCCAGAAGAAGCAACACAAGAAAGAACACTATCCAGTTATCACACTAGACCCTGGAAATCTCTGAAGTGATTGCATGTGATAGAATGGAGCTGGAATAATGAGAGTTCTTCAGGTTGTGCTCAAGCATCATAGCAATAACTCATTAAAAAAGGGAGGAAAAAAGATTAAAAAGTACTCATACTTAGCATGCAGTTATATTTGAGACCACAACTTCCCTGTTGTACTACTGCAATACTTTCATTCAAGAAATTTGGTTTGGTTTGACTTAACACAGCTAATGTGAAACACTTCCAGGTAAGTCCACTTGATCTTTTTTCTGTTTTTTTTCTTTTTTTTCCAAACAAGGTTAAGCTTGTAGAACATAAACAGAAAATTTGTGTGTTCAGCCTTTGGTGTAAGACAGAAAACATTTTTCACCAATGACAGAATTCCAGCTAAACCCCCATGTCTTTGCTTAGAAGAAAAAGAAACTGTCAAAATATTTATCAATAAAAGACCCCCCATTTTTTTCTATTTTATTCAATAGATATTAACTTGTTCCTGAAATAAAGTAGTAATTTCTGTCACCCTTTTATCCTAAGCTATTTCAGATCTCAGTATTCTTAGAGAGGAAGTTTCACTGTGAATAAAACCTCTTTGTATAAAAAGCAGGTAAGCAGCATAGTTGCAGCTGTGTGCCTACACTTTCTTAAAAGCATCTACAAAATGTGGTAACGTTCACCAGACAAATCACTTATTAATGTAACTATATGTGAGATTGTGTATATACTTTAACAAAGGTTATTTATAATATTGGTACTATAATAGACATAGGAAAGCTATATTAAACTGATGAGATACTAAATTGAGAGTCTTAAATGTGTTTTTAATTTAACATTAGAGATGGGAAAATTAATATTCCAAAAGTTATTGCTGGCATATTTTATAATAAATATAAATTAATTACCTCTGTAGAACTGCCTACCAAGGATGAGTATTTTTATACAAGACAAAACCCTTTGTTCTATTTTAATTAATCTAAGAAACAAAAAAAGCATTTATGTATCTGCACTGATCTTGAACAGAGATTTCCTGAGCTGAGGCCTTAATAAATCTAAATTTTAAAACACAATGGTTGACGTTTAGTAAAAACAAATAAAATATAATTGGAATGGCATAATTTATCACACACTTGATGAGTTATTCATGCTTGCTTCTGCTGTGACATTTGAAGAAATGGCCAGTCTTGTGTAACAACAGAGTTGGGAGGTCGATCACAGTTTTTAGGCTTTCTGAAGCAGTTCAGGAAAGTTTCATGTCACTGGAATTTGTTGATTTAAGTTGTAAATGGAAAAATAAATCAATAGCAGTAGAAAACTTCCCCACAGGACAAAAACAAAGAGGACATCTATTAACCAGAAACCCTCTGAATTTCAAGGAGATCATGAAGACTAAGCATCAGACTGAAAGGTCCTTGGGCCTTGCTCCTCTGGAATAATATTGCTTCCTTAACATGCTACATTAGAAACAGCATAATACATGGCTCTCTGACTTCTAACATTGTACTTCTTAATGTAGCCAGGCAGGCCTATCAATTTATTTTTTTTTAAATGAGTCACAATGAATATATTCTTCATTTTAATATGTTTGTAAAGGTAGAGGGTTCTTTTGTTTTATTTTGGGGATTTGGGGGGTTAGTTTTGGGGGTGGTTTTTTGTTTTTTTTCTTCTTTTGTTTGTTTGTTTTTTTCTTGTTTTTGTTTTTTTGTTTGTTGTTTGTTTTTTTTTAAGATAAGCAATGCTCCTTTGCACTGGAATGCAATAACTGTAAGGTATGCATCTCTGAGTCAAATCAAGGTGCAGGATAAGCAATCAATTTTTCAGTAAAAAATCCGCATACACAGCACCAGGGATTTCTACTGGGAAAAGAAAGAACAAAGGTGAGGAGAGGAGAGGAGAGGAGAGGAGAGGAGAGGAGAGGAGAGGAGAGGAGAGGAGAGGAGAGGAGAGGAGAGGAGAGGAGAGGAGAGGAGAGGAGAGGAGAGGAGAGGAGAGGAGAGGAGAGGAGAGGAGAGGAGAGGAGAGGAGAGGAGAGGAGAGGAGAGGAGAGGAGAGGAGAGGAGAGGAGAGGAGAGGAGAGGAGAGGAGAGGAGAGGAGAGGAGAGGAGAGGAGAGGAGAGGAGAGGAGAGGAGAGGAGAGGAGAGAGGAAAGGGAAAGGGAAAAGGAGAGAAGGGAAGGGAAGGGAAGGGAAGGGAAGGGAAGGGAAGGGAAGGGAAGGGAAGGGAAGGGAAGGGAAGGGAAGGGAAGGGAAGGGAAGGGAAGGGAAGGGAAGGGAAGGGAAGGGAAGGGAAGGGAAGGGAAGGGAAGGGAAGGGAAGGGAAGGGAAGGGAAGGGAAGGGAAGGGAAGGGAAGGGAAGGTGACGCAAGGCAAGGCAAGGAAAAGAAAAGAAAAGAATCAATGCTTTATTAGAGCCCTCAGGTTCTACTGAGTAACATGCTTGGTGCTGTAACAGGAGGCATTATTATCAAGAAAATGTGGTTATTGTTGTCACAGGTTGAAGATCACCTGAGAGGAAAAGTATGATAGAGGCCCAAAAGGGCAGAGAGATAGAAAAAAATAAACAAACAAACAAACAAACAGAAATCATGCTTTTAGAATTTCTTTACTCTGAATGGCAGGATTATGACTGCTATAAATTCACGAAACTGTGCTGGTGGTGTTGGGCCCGACATCAACTGAGGCTAAAAGTTTTGAAAAGGAGAGATTTTTTTCCTTATTGTGGGCCTCTAAAATAGTATTCCCACCGTGTCTGTCACTCTTGTGACACTATAATGTCCATGTCCTGATGCTGCAGCATAAAAATTGAATGGTGTTTTTAACTACAAAATTAATAGGAATTTCAGCTAGCATAGCATATACTCATTAATATTAAGTAGGATAATTATGCTAAAAATATTACCATAAGTAGCAGAGGGATTAATATTTTAGCACCTATTAAAGTATTGTAATTTTTCATAAATTCTTACACATAAAGCTCATGTAGTCAACATTTGGATTGCCTATAAAATTCCGTGCAGAGTAGCCCAGGTTTTCCACTGCCCTCACTTTGCATATGTGTAGTTCTTTTTATGATAATTCAGACCCTGTGAATGTGACCAGATATTCTTGGCACAGCCCTGCACTTGGTGATTACACAAGCGTTGGGTAGTTCCCAGTTTAGGAACTGATTCTGCTGTTTCCTTGTCTTTAAGTAAATGCTATGGCTCCAAGTTAGAATACAGGATTTGGTCCTGAATCTCGTCCTAGTCTGATTTGGACATGTATGAGTGACTTCAAGCACAAGAAAAGACTTTCTTACATGAATGCGTTATATTCTCTGACAGTGATATTTTATTGCTTCTTGGGCAAGGCTTAAGAGAAATGTTTGCAGTTATTGGTTTGGATGCCTGGAGGAAGTTGTCCATCTGTTTATTCCTCATTTTGGTTTTGCCTGTGAAAAACTAATGGTGATGTGTCCCTCTTACAGTCATCATCTATGTTCTCTATTTAGAACATAAATTGAGAAGGTAATGGGATTGGGTCTCGCCATATTCTTCCCTAAGCTTTCTCTACTGTCTGTTACTGAAGGATACAGGGTTCAGTGTACCTCTAGATTACCTACTGCAGAGCTAAATGACTGAAAAACATAAATTAAATATTGTCCTTTCATGCACAGAAAGAACCAAAGAGCAAAAGAGATTTGTAAAATGAGGATCTGGGATGTTGTGCCACCTGGAATAAAAAGAAAATAAACCTGAAGGAAATCAGAAATTAATTTTGTTTCCAATTGTACATGTGATACAGAGCCATTAGTTATAACACAGTTTTCCAGGAGTACATTCACACAAAAACAGCCATACTGGAGTTTGAGATAACACATGCACACAATCCATTAGTAATTTTTAAGAGCCAAACCATGCTGACAGACTAATTCCTCTCAACAGTTCTGGGCTGAGGCATATAGCACCCACCACATCCTTTCACTGTGTGGCATTGGCAGGCTTGGCACAACCTGCAATGAGCACCACCAGAAATGTCAGTAAATAACACCTTTTTCTGATAATGGCAGAAATGTCCAAAGAGCTCTGGTGGGAATAGGTCCTACGTGTATCAGACAGGTGTATGTTGACTTTGGGAAGGCATAGCATTTAATATGCCAAAGGGGGAGAGGGAGGATGACTAACCTCTGCCTATAGGCACCCTCTAACTACCTCTCTCTTTGCTTCTTTCCAGAGGGAATAGTGCTGTCCACCTGGTGGCTCTACTTCCACTGCAGGGAAGATGTAAGGCTGGAGGCAGACATCCTGCTTATCCTATAGCCTGACCAGCAATGCTCTCTTCCCTGCTGCTCAGTCCCCTCACAGAAGGTGACAGAAGCTAGGCTGTAGGGTCAATTGGTCAAGAAATTTTCATGGTTTTGATAGAACTCAACATAGTTTTCTGTAGAAAAATAATATTCTCAGTGAAATATACTGGTGTTATCTCTGTAGGCATACATTACAGAACAAGGAAAAATTTCCTGTAGGCACCTGAGAAGCAGTTTAGTTCAACTGCACAAGTTCCTGGTAATGAGTCTGAATGAAGATTGTCAGACCTCAAACACGTGGTGGCTGATAGTCTGAAAACTAAGGATGTTGTGTGCTTCACTATCAGGCAGTCAAGATGTGAGGCAAGTTTCAAGTTTTGTCTATTTTTTTCCATGTCTAAATATCAAGCTCCTTCTTTGTGTACTTCATGACAGGCACTAAGATTTAGAACACCCTAAGGCAAACATAGCTAGAATTTTTTGTCAGATGTCACCTTTTTAATCTACCTACCTAATTTATACAACTACCATAATCATGCACTAAACTACCATAGTACATGCACTGAGAGACAAGAAAAAGGAATTTAAAATACAATGGAATACAACCTTCCTCATAAAGTAATACTATTTTTCTATCGTTCTCATAGAAAAATCCAAAGGCTTTCTGTTACAGGGAGAACTGGCTTTACGAATTACAGATTACACTCTACTTAATATGAAGTTATGTTATGATAAAATATGTGATAAGCAATATGTAATAAAATAAAAGAATATTATTTAAAGGATAATTACAATAACAGATAATATGTCACAGTATTTATCATTGTTCTAAAACTCTTGTTTTAGCTATTTTTTCCATAGTTAAAATAAATGTTCAGAGACATGAAATTAGAATATGACTGCAGTTACACCGCTGTCATTTGTGCAGGCACATTAATTCATTATTGTAGAATTGTTGGTGACCCTAAAGTTTCTAGTACTATTTATTTGTTTTCAATAAAAGAGGATTGGCACATTTTGCTTCAGCATCCCATGTACACAAATATTTATTCAAATGTAATGGTTAAATACAAGTCCTTGATATAGAGTCTAGGAAAGGAAAGTAATATTTTAAAGGTGAAAAAACATCTAAACTTTTCTGTAAAATTTATATGAATGTAGTGAAATCTCCCATGATAGATACAGCTGCAGTGTAAGACAAACAGAAGAATAAATATCTCATCTTCAAGTGCATGATAGAAAAAAAAAAGAAAAAAAAAAAAAGAAAAAGAAAAAAGTAAAGAGTGGCCACCTGCATTACAAGTGCATACCTTTCTGTTTTTCAGAAAACAAGTTCTTGTGATTGTCAAAAACCCTGTTTTGAATGCTAACAAAATGAACATGGAAGGTCAGAAAGACTTTACATTCAGTGTTTTTCTTTCCTTTACTTTAGGTAAAGACCTAAAGTAAACGTAATAGGTTAAAGACCACTTAGGAAATTGAGTCTTCAGAAAATGTCCTGAATAATTTTTAAACTTAATTGTACATTCATGTCATTACTTATTTTTCTCTCATATTTGATTTAAATTCTGTTTTCTTAGTTTATTTTGATTTGCTTTCCCTCACTTCTGGGCACAACTTCACTTTTATATCTCAAACATTCTCATGGGGTAGGAAAACAGCCTCTTAAGTTTACTCTTTTATTGAAAATATTTGTCACACATTTTATTTCAAGGTGCACAGAAAAAATGGGAAATAAAATTGTACAGAAGAGTATTGTAATGTCTCCTCATTATTGTCTTAGTAAATCCTAAAACGATATAGTATAAGATTAGCTGTGCTTAAACCAAAATTTTTAAACTATTTTCTCACCATTTCATAACTTTCTGCCAACAGCTCTGAGGAAAATCCTTCCACATGCGTGGCAGAGCAGAGGAGCTACAATTCCTCTCTAGCAATTCAAGGATATACATTTTTTTTGTAAAGACTGCAGATATTATATAGGAGTTCTCAGAACTCAAGGTATAAGAATAGAACTGGAAGTAGCAGGCAGGACTCCAGTGCACAGGTTTTACAGCACAGGATGCACAAAAACAGGTCATGACCATAAACAAACATGATGTTCACCTGTGTGCACTTTCTTAAGTAGGTGTAAAAAAGGGATTTTCTCCAATGGACCTTCTTTGATAGAGAAGGGACTGGTTCGATTCAGGAAAACAGGGAAAGTACTGAGTTTCAAAGCAAGGCTGGAGAATGTAGTAAACCTTCCTGGGCACTGAGGGCTTGGTAAAGACTAACATTTTATATAGCCTCCTTATTTCAATAATTGTTTTGTTTCAGTAATATATTTATGTCCTAATAAACCAACTTTTAATAATAAACAGCATTTTGGTGGGTTTGGTTGGCTCACTTCAAAAAAAAAAGAAAAACTGTAGTTTTACCTCAGGAGCAGAGATGACTCCCAGTTCCTTTAATCAAATAGACAACAAGCTCAGTCCACCTCCAGGGACACTGATAAATCCTAAAGATGGAACCAGGTTTTCTGGAACAAAGGTGGAAATGAATAGAATATGTTACCTAGGCAACAGAACATCTGCAGCAGTGGTAAGTGATACAGAAAGCTGGCCAGCAGGGAATGAGTGTGGTAGTAATGTCAGAGAAAGAAGCAAAATTTCCTCTGTAGTAGAAAGTGAATGAAGCAGAATACTACAGAATTCAGAAAATATTTTGGAAACAAACCCCAGTTATTTTTTTCTAGAGGTAAAAAGATCTAAAATTTACTTCACTGCATTGCTGTACAGCCTGGCCTATAATAAAATGAGGCTACTTTAAAAGGACAGCGTTACCTGTTTTTGTTTTACACATGTAGCAGTCTTTTCAAGATGCCCATCAGCGTTTGCTCAGCTTCTAATTGTGAGGCAAGGATGTGCAGAAATAACTATTTTTAAAACATGTTCCCATTAAACTCAATGCCAAAATTCCCATTACTTCAGTAAGGTGAAGCTACCAGTACTTTAAGGCCAAAGTCATTCAGTTCTGAGAAAAGCTTAGATTTAGGAAGACTGGCTTTACCAATGCTGTACCCATGTCTCAGCCACGGCTGAGAATATTTTCCGTTCTGTAATATACTTTTTTAATATCAGGATGGGTTAAGTCAACAGTGCTCTCAACTTCTGAGTATATTCTAACTTCATAGTTTTCAAATGAGTTCAGAAAAGCAGTTTTAAAACAACAAAACATGTCATTAGGGGGAAAAAAAGGAATTTATATGACAAAGAAATGAAAGGATTTCATACGTCAAGTCACTTGCACATATAATAAGACTGAGAAAAATAAAAAAGCAGAGTTTATTTTATCTTGGCACTGAAGCTAGAGAACTGTTTGAATAGAGGAGCTATGGCATATACAGTGTCAGATCTATTTATCTGTATGAAGTAATCTAAGGGGCTTTTCTGTGCTATGTGTCAAGACTGTGTGTTTTCATGGGTGTGTGTGTGAGATGTTTATATAGACAATAAAAACGATAAGTGGAACAAAAGAATTGAAGGGCTTCAGATGCATAATATAGATAATTTGATTGACAAAGAATAAGATAAACAAAGGACAGACAAATCAAATTGACATAATTTTTCTATTCATCACATTCAGAAGTAACCCATTTTTATGTAAGAATGAGATTGTAGACAGGGAGACAGATAAAAAGCAGCCTGTCAGTTGGTGACATAGCAAGGTAAGTTAAGACCTTATGAATTTTAATAGGTGTGTTGGCCCTGTACAAACTCTTTTTAAGATAGTGACAAACCTTCTGAAAGGAAATAAGATGACATTAATCATTCTGGTTTTATTGCTTAGAATTAGGTACATGCCAACTCTCCATTTCTCTCCTACAGTGCCCCACTCAAAACAAACTGAAATCTGGCCTTATCTGAATATAAAGAATGTTCACTATTAGCAGGTAGGCAGAGATTAAAAATTACTCTTTTGTCCTTAATGTCCACTTCTGGTACTTGTTGTGGGACTAGAGAGACCATTTTTAGGTGTTATACAATGAGGCAACTGAGAGGCTGTTATTCACTGACCTATTCAGTTGAATTTTTTGCTATAAGCAGTACAGAAGCAAAAATGGTGCTGTGTCAGCTCACTGAATGTAAATCATACCAAAAGAATGAAAATGTTGTTATAATGCAGCTCATGAGAATAGAGATGATAAGGTCAGAGATGAGGCAAGGAAAAAATTCTAACAAGTATGTGAGAAGCAAACTTTTAAACCCTTGCACAATCAAAACTTATCTTTCCTGATAAGTGACTCCTTCTGTACTGTGTCATCATTGGAGAAATCCATCTGACTTGACTCTACAGCAAGCAAGAACATCTAGCTACTGAAGACTCTCTTCTTTCCTGTGTCCTGTGAGGGGGTGGTGCTGGGAGAAATGAGGAGAAAGGGGTCGATCGATGAGAGCAAACCTGCTAATATCTGCCTTTCTTTTTCAAATTTTTAGTGAGCAGATGGTGTCTCTCTGAAAGAATTTAAATTTACTTTTCCTCTCATTGACAGAAGACTAAATGGCTTCCTTAGCTATCCCCAATCCAACATTTGCCCTATACAGCTAAACCTACCAACATATGGAAATTAATCTCAGGTCAAAGCCTAAGTTCAGTATAGGATTTTGTAATGAATCAGAGCTCTCTATATCTGTCCCAGTGTGAACATAACTAAATGAATAATAACAACCATATGCAAGAATTATTTCTAAAAATTCAGTTGTATAAATATCTGCCTCATTGTTTATGAATACTCTAGCTATGTCTTTTACAAGGTCCTGACCTTATTGGAAAACCTGTTGTCAAGGAAATATTTGCACAGGACAAAGGAGATTGAATGAAGTGATTGTAAATACATTATTCATTTCTAGTCATTACTGATGACCTTATGTATAAATAACTTCAGAATAGCAGAGCATAGCACAGCTATGAATGATTGTTGTGAGTCATGAGTCATCAGTCATAAACAGAAATTAATTCTGCATTTACTTGTGCCTCATTGCAATGTTTACTTAGTTCAGCCATGTTGTTTCAATATTTATGCTTTTTTTTTTTTCTCCTAAATTTAAGTATACTGCCTTTAGTAACATTGGATGGAAAATAAATCCAACAGATTTTCACCTAATCATGTGCATTTTTCCCACAACCCTGAGACATCACGGTACAATTAATATTTGTATTCTGGGAAGGGACAGATCATTCCCATAGGAAGCTATATTTATGTTAATAGGAGCTGCATCATTGAATTTTCAACAAGGACAGTGGCCCTGAATTTAAGAGTAAACCATGTATTTGGAAGTATCATTTAAAAAAAAAGCTTATGAAAAAACAGACTTTATTTCTAATTTCCATAGGAACAATGATTAAAGAAGTAAAATTGTTGCAGTATTTGTTTAATATACTAACGTAAATACTTTTTCAGTGCACCACAGCAGTAAAATAATTCTATATTAAGAAATAATCTTCTATGTATTAAGAATGAGCTGCTCAAACATTCATAGCTAACTCTTGAGAGAAAAACTTTTGCCCTTGGAAACTTCTCTAACCACAGATGAGGATTTGCCGGTATGAAATATTCAGAGAATTATTTGAAACTGAGAAAGCTCAATTTATTAGATAGGTGATTAGACAGTCAAATAGATAGAAAAACACATTCAAAATTAATAATGTGTTATCATTGTCGAAGTAACTTGAAGCCCCTGCATATAGAAAGACTTCAAAAACTTAATTTAGATTACTTAAAACAAGATAATACTGCTAAGCATGTACTGCTAAGAACTTTTCATCAAGTTACACACATATGAATACTCTAAGTAAGAATTAATTTAGCCAATGGCAATGTACTGAAGTTTAGTTCTGACTAAAGCTATTCCTAGATGAATGTAATACAAATTAACTCATCAAATAAAAATATTTTCAAACTACTTAACCGAGCCTCCTCATAAAGACAAGTCTCCAACTAAACTGTATTGCAAACTTTCCTTAAAATGCAATTGGTATTCTCTATAATCTAGACTTATCTGGACAGAAGGGATGAAGGCTTTAATATCCAGCCTGTTGAAACACTGGCTTTCAGGCTGAGTTGTTGTACAGATATTTCTTCTGCAGTTGTCCTTCTAATGCCCTAGTGGAACTCATACACATTTCAAGAAGTAGTTCAACTGAAGACACAGATTTAAATGGCTCAAATCATTCTGCACAAAATTCAGGTTACAAAATCCAGGCAAAATTCAGATCTTCTGAGGCTTATTAGAATATTTGTAGCTAAGAACATCTTAGCAAAAGACCTTTCAGATGAACTTAAGCCCAATAATAAAGAGATATTAAAATATTTGTGCTTAATCCTGATAGCTGTGCAAAGTAGGGCTCATCTGAAGTGAGAGTCTGTTGGGAAAAAAACATTCCAAAATTATAACTAGAAACAATGCTCACCCAAGCAGTAGTGGAAAAAACTACTACACACCTAGCACCTTGATTCAGCAGCTGTGGGCCCAGCCTCCTGTAGCAAACTAGCCCTTTTTTTTTTTTCCTTATGAGGAGCAAATTAAGACACATAATGACTAATAATGGTGATTATTAACAACACATAAAAGTTTGGGTTTATAATTAGGTATTTTTACTGGAAAATAAAAACACAACAGGAGATAAATAGGCAAACAAAACTTAAAAAAATTCATCACAGTATTTCAGTACTTAAAGGAAAGCTACATGGAGGATAGAAGCTCTCCTTTCATGGGAAGCCGCTGGAAGAAGACAAGAGACAATGGGTACAAGTTGCACAAGGAGGGGTTACATCTTAATATCAGAAATTTTTTACAATAACAACAACAATCATCCACTGAAAGAAAGTCCCCAGTGATGTGGCAGAGTCCTTATCCCTGCAGGTTTTCAAGATGTGATTAGATAGAGTGCCAGATAATCTCACTGAGGTTTCCTTTCCCATGAATGGCTGGATTAGATGATCCTTTGAGATCCCTTCCAAACTGGCCTGCTCTATTGTTTTATGCTTCTGCCACTATCCCAGCTCATCAGATAGAACTTTTCCAAACAATTTTCAGTTGCATTAAAAAACCCACCATAATTCCTCAATTTCTTTAGCTTTTCAGGAAACTATCTATTAAACAGTGGATTCTAAATTGAATTAGTTTTGTTTCTTGTAACATTTGGTATTTAACAAAAATAAAGTTGAAACTACTATTCCTCTCAAACCATTTAATAAATAAAGCTGCCAAACTGTTTCTCTTCAACTGGTTTGTTTTGTTGTTGTTGCTGCTGGTTTTGTTTGTTTGCTTGTTTTTTACCTAGTCTTCTACATTTATTTACATCTTTGATCAAACATGAATGACCTTAAAATACTTTTAAAGCACTTCTTGAGAAACATGAATAGAAGATTGTCAATAGCAAAGTCTCAAAGGTAGAAATTGTTCCATGCTTTTTATTTTTTAGTTTCTAAAGCCAAACACAGAGCAAAAATCTAGTAAGAACAAGAAGTTCTCTCTTCCCACATGAACTCAGGCAGGTATCATATGTTCGGACATGCCAAGGAAGTCCCACACAGTAGCAATTTACCCCATAACACTCCATGCCCAAACATATTAAGTCTGTTCTTTGGTTATGGGCTTTTCTTATAGAAAATACAAGGGAAATTGAAGTAATTTTACCCTTTAGTGGAAGATGTATCCATTCCCTCAGGTCATTTGCAGGATGGAATGGAGGCTTTGCTCTTCATAAGAATTCCACATAAAACAAAAAGCATAACTGTAACACTGAGCAAGAATGATTACTGGAACATCCTTCTCATTGGTAATTTTTTAAAAATTTCATTCTCTTTTATTCTTCATTTAATTTTAAGAACAATACATTTGTTGATTTCTATACCTCTTGCAGTTCAATTAGAAAAGTGGTTTTATTTCTCTTCATTTATAAAGAGCAAAGCCTCCATTCAAATTTAGTGCTTGGAACAACTTCCTTATACCTAGCGAATGCATAATGTACTACACCTCTCAATAGACAGGTGTTTCAGTGTCAGTTCATAGTGAAGCTTGTGACCTTCCCACCCTAGTGGGAAAAATATTTTCTTTATATACTGTAAGAGTTGAAGTAACAATGGCAGGGAAGATACACATTCATACAAACTCCAAATCCAAAACGCTGAGATTTCAATTGTTCAAAATGTTCTTGTGTCTGTATTAATCTGTGGAGACCATCTCTGTGGATAAAAATCCGTTTGGAAATCCAGTGAGTGCCACAACAGAAAAAGAGTAAACAAACAAATTGAAAATAGAGTAAAGAGAGAAAAAGATATGAACTTCTGGAGATAAAACTGGCATTACACAGAAGGAGGTTTATAACCATGTTTCAACAGAACTACACAGTGAAACAGATTGCTTCTTTTAGCTACTTACTCCCCTTTTCAGGTTGAATATGCTTCCTGAAAAAAAAAATCTTCTTACTCTTTTGCTGCACTGAAGTAGTCCATGCTGTCTAAGCAATATTTAAATCAAAAGCAGGCCAGGCCAATATGCAGCAGACTATCTCAAACTATATTGTACATGTGTGTACATGCACATGCAGTTTTCTTGTAATCCCTGCAAGTATAAATAAGGACTAGGAATAATATATATATGGGCAGACACTCGAATTGTATAACAAATACACCTCCACCAAAGCCAACATGAGAAACTCTGGGGAACTGCTTTCTTGGGGAGATTTCAACAGGAACAGAAGTTTGTGGGTGCGTGGGTGTAGTGAGGTGGATTCACTACAGGAGTTGCTATGACTGCCTCTTGATTATAGACATTGCACACTCTTAATATTTTCCCTGTTGAAAAAAACAATCAACCACCACCCCCTAAGAAAAAAATAAATAAATCAAATCTCAAAACCGAAGCCAACCACTCTTCATCCCCTTTTGCAACAAAACAACAACAGGAACATACTTTTTTCTTCTAAACTAATATAGAAGGACTTGAAGTTTCATGAACTACTAACGTCATTCTCCCTACAAAGTAATTTTTCTGGTATCCTTTTTTGGGGAAGTTATCACACCATCTCCTTTTGATGCAAACAGATCTTTGTGAAGATTTGTTTTTCATCTTCTGCAGTAGAAAACTTAAGCACCAGTTGTAGAAAATGGATCAACAACTAACTTGGGCTCACATACACTCTCTCAGACTTTTATAGGCATTTGCAGATATAGATTGTGGGGGGGTAAAACCCTTCTTTATCTGTTCAAAAAGGTGAGCAAATTGCATAGAGGAAGAATTTGATCTGAAAGTCATCTCTCTGTGGAAGAACACAGTAGCTGAGACTTTATACTGCTACAGAATAAGCTAATGTACACAAATGACACTATGAAGTTCAAGGCTAATATTTTTACCCGACATTCTTGTGTCTAATATGAATATACTAGAATATTGCCTCTTTTTTTTCCTTTTTGTTTTCTTTTTTCAAGCTGTGCTTCAAATAATACTTTAATGTTTAGTTTCATTAGAAATAACTTGAATAAAATAAAATACTTCACCACCATTTTGTGAATGTTTTCGTATTTCTTAATTATCTGGATATGACTTATATTCCATGAAAGCTATGTGAGATCAACATCTTTTATTAAAGCATAACAAAAACAGTATATCACAAAATAAATTAACATTGATTTAATAGTGAATAGAAGTTCACTGGTACACCTCTACTTCTCAAATATACTAGCACTGAATCTAGTATTTTTCTCAGACATTTCTTTGAGCAAAGAAGATGATTTGAAAATAAGTCCATCCAAAATGAGAGATAAGAATTTCTTTCTGCAATATTTCTCCAGATTTTAAGAAAATACATTCAAAACTATTCTTTTGTTTAAATCCAAATGTGAGAATAAACCTGACTTGGTAAAAAAGAATTGAGCAATTTTTCAACTGCTTTACTACTGTCTTTTTCAGGCAATTAGCTGTTTAAAATTGTGCATGGAGAATCAATCTCTTAAAAATCAAGCAATATTTTAATTGTGTGGAAAATTTCCAAGTTAGCTACCAGAACACTTTTTGTATTTATTTCCCTTTTTTGATCACTTCTCCTTAAATTCTCTGTTATGATGTCCTATAGCTTACATGTCACCTATGCTAATTTTTTTCTAGATGAACGTGGTACAAAGTGGGGATACATTCAAATTAAAACCAGCCTAGTAATTTAGATGCAGGCATGAAAGCGTTTGAATAGACAAATATACCTCTTTCTAAGTCACATTTACAAGTGATATGTATTTTCATTTGTGGGAAAACCCAGCATATTCAATAGCTATTACAATAAAAGGTAATCATTTAATTCTTTAAGACACAATAGGGCAACCACTACCAGAAAATGCGCATAAAAACTGTAAGTCAATGTGACTACTAAAATTTTATTTAGAATGGCATTCTCAAAAGCCTAATTTTTAAAACACAAGGATCAGTTCCAATAAATCTGTATTTAAATATCAATGCATAAAAGATATTTTACGGATGTTCAGACACTCACAAATTGCAGCTTTGTCAAGGTATGTCAACTAACAATTAACAATAGATTATATTGAATTCAATTCATACATTCAGATTGTGAAGATAATGGTTACAGATTTAAACTAAACATTTTCCATAATGAGAGTATTTTTTCTCTAGCTCATAGTTTCATGGGTTAAAACACAGTTAATGTTTGAGTTCTACTTTCCTATCATATATTATTTTTTATATTTTCATACATAGTTTGTCAATTTTGTCTTCTCCATGCACGAGTGCTTTCGTTACCTAGTAAATACACAATATTAGAGCATCCTGATACCCTTCTAAGCTAGATATTTACTCATTTGACAGCGTCAGAAGTAGAAAAACAAACATCATCATTGTAGAAGATGGTACTGTGATTACACCTCAAGAGCCATGATTAGAAATCAGATACTCTGTTTTGCAGTATTTTGCTCCAAGCCAACAATCAGAGTGCCTCCTTTCACTCTGTACAATCCACTGTGGTTTTAGTATAATGTAATCATCCCAAAGTACTCATGTAATTAGAGACTTTTAACTTCATTACTACTGATGGAATTTGGACTAATTAATATTTCCCAAAAGAACACTTAGCATAATCTTCATTTTGACAATAGACCATGAAAATTAAAAGAACAAATGTATGTGCATTTCCAGCTGTCTTTGAATTATGACAATGACATTAATAATTTGTTATATTCATTTCTCAGCATTTATTTGAACTGCTCATAGAGCATGATAAACATAATTAAAATTAATGAAACCTTAAAGAATACACAGAGGAACAGATGTCTATGTCATTTGTATCTGCTACTTTAAAAGAACTCTGAAGTTGGAGGTTTACATCTAATATTTGATTTGTAATAGTTATTTGCTGTATGATTTATTGATATGCAACTTCTTCAATCAGAGGGTAATTAAACACTGGAACAGGCTGGGCAGAGAGCTGAACCACCATCTCTGGAAGTGTTAAGAAAACTTATAGATATGGTGCAGAAGAAAATGATTTAAACACTGGACTTAGTAGGGTTATGGTTATGGTTGGTCTAAATTGTCTTAAAGATCTATTCCAACCAGAATGACTCTGTGATACAGTTATCTTTCTTATTTTTATGCTACTGAAATGCTGGTAAGAGGTTACCAAACCAAAAACAATTATTTATGAAACAATTCTGTGACAACTTTTGCATGTAAGTCGAAAATATTTCTTGTAGTGATGATACTTATAAAACTTTACAAACTTAAAATTAAATTCTTACTGTTCTGAAAATACTGTAGTTTCAGTTTTAAGTAAAAGCAGATAAATTGCCACACATATAGTACATGTTCATAATAGGTGTATTGTTACTATGTCACCTACATCTAACATGAAGTTTGAGTTCCTGGCTCAGATATTTCAGAAGTCTTTTTCTGAATTAAATTCTACACCTTCAGTAAATTAATTTTTGAATAGAGACTTTTGTTCTGATTTGGGACAGGATAAAGGTAATTTTCTGTTTTGTAATTTTGCTTTCAGCTAAGTCTCTTGTAAGTAGTTGCACTTGCTGAAATTAACAGCAAGTTTCTCAGACAGTGTCTGCTTCTAGGACTGATAACACTCGATGTTTATAGTTACTGCCAGAGACTGGTGTGCAGAGCCAAGGACACTGTTCAGCTCTGAGGAACATTTTGCCCTCTGGAAGGAGAGAAGGAATAAAAAGGTCCTACCTCAAGCCCTCCTTTGGGGAGGACTGGACAAGATAGATGCCAAAATTGACCAAATGGAGTATTCCATCCCATACATGACATACTCAGTATAAATCTGAGGGATCACGAGGGTCAAACCCCTTCCTGCTTCCCCTTCTTCACCTGTCCCTGTTTGCTTCAGCATCCTGGGAGGATTCCATCCATTCCTCTGCCTGTGGTCCTGATCCATGCCAGCCTGAATCTGTGTTCCTGCCTCCAGCTCCCGACTGCTGCTGACTCCAGGATTCCAGCCTGGACTTTCCCAGGGCTGCCCTGCACCCTCGGGGGTGACGTGAGAGTTACTGGGGGTAAGGGGGGAGGAAAGTGGTATCAATTTTCTTGTCTATTTGTATATATTTCGTAATTTTTCCTTTTTATCATTACTGTTTCATTAAATCTGTGTAGTTTAGTTTCCAACCCATAAATCTCTCTCCCCTATTCTCTCTCCCTTCTTTATCAAGGAGGAGAGAGGGATTAATAGAGAGAATCTCTTATTCAGTCTAATTTCCTGGCCAGTGTTAAACCATGACAACTTTGAATCCTAAACTTAGAATAATGAGTTTGTGATTTTCAGTTTGTGCCTTGTCTATAATCTGGAAGCAGTAGATTCTTTTCCCAAGAGTTTGCAGCACAATTGTATTTCCCCAGGCTATAAATGTATGACAGTGCTTCGACTTGACATGAATCAGTCCTTTTCAATGACAAGTTCATGCTATGGAAACCTTAAACTGTTTTGAGGCAAGTCTAGTGGAAAATGTTAGCTGCAAATAATGCATCATAACGTTTAAACAGAATTATGCAGTAGAGCTCTGTCAGATCCCTTCAGCTAAGTGTACATAGCCTGAATCTGTCACTGGAGGCAAGGAAACATGGTTGCCCATGTTTCACTGCTAGGCCTCACCTGGCCAGTTCTACATCTGTCCTTCCCTATAAAGCTACCAATTATCTGGGAAAGCAATTGAGCTGTTACCTTGAACAAAACTTAGTGAACACATAAATGCATGTTTGATGCTAAACAATTTAACTTTCCCCTCTGATTGTTTTGTCCTTAACTGTATCAGAGGGACAAATACTGATGAATAGCATCCTATTGATCATCAAATTCACCTAGTATTTGAATGTGTTTACTTTTGCACAAAGCAAGTTTGGATAATTCTTCAGTTTTCTATGGACAGCTACAGCCATACATGGGTATTTCACGGGATGTTGCTCAGTGCACCTATGTCCATTTATCCCACATCAAGAGCTTTAACCATGATTTTTTTTCTCATTCATATTTTTGGTATGACTGCAAAAACTAATGGTGTTGCAAGAAATAAACAGCTAGCATATTCACAACTGTAACTGCCAACAGAATCTTCTAAAATTATGTATATTGAATACTATTAATTTTGTTTTCCCCTCATAACTGCCTTCATACTTCTAGTTTCTTTGAACAAAATAACACAAGAAAAATGAAACTTTTTATTGTTGTTCTTCTCATCTGGCCTCAAAAACAAAGCAGCAGACTAGAAGGGTTACATATTATCAGTTTTTCCTTGGTGATAAAACCACAAAACTGTAGTGTACCAAATTAGCTGACAATCTGAGATCATATGCTCACCCTCCCAAACCTGTTCTCTGGGAGTAGAGGACACCAACATGTGGCTTCTAGTCTACTGCACACTGTTTTATAGGGTGGGCACTTGCTTTTTAGACTCCCCTCAGTCTTCACTTTGAATACCTCATCTGAGTCTAACTCATGCCCAACCTGAGCTAGGTCAGCCCTGCATGATTCTAAGCCAACATATCATTTTTCTCTCTCTACCACAACACTGTGTAGTAGAAACTGAAAATAAAACATAGAATACTTTCATCCAACACTTTGGAAGTCTAGCTGATCAGGATGTGAATGATCTGGAGACAGGTATAAGAGAATTACAGTACCCAAAGCTTCCATTTTGCATTATATGGATTTTCCATACGTTGCTTATGAAGAATGCAGAGAGGCAGAACCACTGTAGTACCATTTTGAAAGATAAACATAAATACATATAAATATATATAAACAACTAACCACTAAAAAGAAAACAAGGAAGCTAGCAAGGAATTATGCATCTACCTCAGAGCTTTGCTTTTTATCTTCTGTTTTTCAAAGTTTTCATCTGGGATGTAATTTTTTAGACTGTTTGTCTCTTGGCATATGTGTATGGCAGAATTTTATATAGCTATTGCAAAATCATGAAGTCAGAAAAATTGGTTCCAAAAATAATCCACAAGTGACTCCAAAAAAAGATCATCTTCCCATTTAGGAAATGAATACATTAAGAATCATTTAAACTATGGCCTATTATTAAATTCAACCTTCATCTGAAGAGTTTGATTACTCTCATTGGAAACTTTTGAAATTACAATTCTGTGTACAAATTGCATTTGCAGAGCACTTGCTGTTTTATTTTTGAATACTTCCTTCCCCAAACTGAGTACAAATCAAACATGTTTTTCACTCACATTATACATTTTTTTTTATGTATAAGCAACAACAATAGCAAATGCAGATAAATCCAGAAGCTGCATACTTGGCCTTCTAAAATTTGGCAAGTATCATCTATTGGTCTGTATCAACACTATTTCTCTAGCTTGTTAGCTGCTATTCCTCTCTTGAACAGACACAGATTTACCACATCATAATGTATGAGAAAGAGACTTATGATACTGATTGATGTCTCAAAACCAGCAGACATGCAGTCCTTTGAGATCTCTGATGTTCATGGCAAGTATAATTCCTAACATTAATGGAAATATAAGTATACAGCTCATAACCTCAACCGACAATGCTCCAAGATGTCCTGCAGATTTAATAAAGAGATCACCATGGTTCAGATCTCTGAATAAATGGAGTTCATTTCTGTGATTCTACAGTTCCATAAAATTCCATTTTTGCTGGCACTTTTACTTGGGCTTGACTTAAACTGTCAATTATTTTTTTGCTCAGTTGCCCAAAGTGAAAGACAGCATTCATTTTGCTAGCAGAGCTTTCATTAAAAAATTCATGTTTTTTCCTAATTAATGGTAAAGCTGTGCAATTCTAGATTTCACTGACACTGAAATTATCTTCTGGAAATCTGCTTTGTCTCATTTTCTCAAACCAGTGAAGAGACTAATCTCTTCAGCATATTAATTGTATACTTCCACAAATGATTTTGCAAGCTTTTACATTGACAAACTTGCTCTTCAAGCTGATTTCCCTACATTATCAAGCATATCAAACATCATGAACAATATCACCTGCTTAACCTCTACCTAAAATCCTACGATTCTGAGAACAGCTTCTAATAGATTTTTAGTTCCTCTTGGAAGCACAAAGCAAAACAAAAGTCTTGACAAAAAGGAGGTACTGAAAGGCTTCTAGATTCATAAATATTTAACAAGTTTAAACAGGAGGAAAAAAAAAAAAAGGCGAGGGGGGGGAAGAAAGATTAACATTATTTTTCAAGAAGTTTTGAAATATAAAAAAACACCAAAAGGAAGCAGAGAGGGGAGCAAAGGGAGGCAGGGAGACAAACAAAAAGAGAAAGAAAACTTTTGCAGATAAAACCTGGGACAATGCACTACTTGATTTGAGGTTCTCTGATCCTCCATTTGTTTTCAAATGCTTTGTCAGAAACAATACTACTGTGTTCATTAGAGCTGCATTTCATTCATTAGTAATTTAGATACTGTGCCAAAATGCCAAGCTACATGTAGACAGCTACATACAGACAGTACTTCTCTTTACAAAATGGTCACAGATAGCTGCTTTTCCTGATGTTTTACTGTCAATCAGTATAATGAATGAGCTAAACATCGATGTTTCTGGAGCATTCTTTCATGCATTTTGAGCCACTTATACAAGCACAGTGAGGACTCTTTGTTCTGAATTGGGTTATTCATTTGTCTTGTTTTTAAAATAATTGGGGGGAAGGAGAGGGAAGAGTAATTCCATTTTGAAGGGATGCAAAGATGCCTGAAACAGAAACAGATTACCTGTTGTTGTATGTCTGTGTGAAAATTAGGAGTGATCTGCTCTGAAGCTGTGACTTATTGAGGTACCAAGAAAAAGTCTACGTGCTGTCAGAGGCAAATGTACAACAGAGCTGAATAGAGGGTTCAGTTCTCTGCTAAGCTAATTCCACATGTGTAAAGCTTCACACTATGGAAACTACTCAGAACATATACCACAACATACGTGATTTCTTTGCACACCTTAAACTCCACATAGCATAAAGAGTGACCATCAATTTTTCTGGTGCTCAGAAAAAGTTTCTTTTTTTAACAAAAAAATTTAATGTTTAAATGATGTTGCTTGTCAAAGGAGCACTAGTTGATAGCTTACATTGAGCCCTTATGAGATACATAAAGGACTTGCATACTAGGAAACATGGACACTTTTGTATGAAACAACTGGCATCTCTGTAAAAAAGTATGTTCAGTGATGTATCAAGACCTATTGAAACTACATTGGAACTAGCAATGTTTAGAAAATTTATTTGGGAGATATTAACTGAGCAGAAGTTTTAAGAATACTGTTTTTCTCAGCAGTCATTCCCTCAGTTTATTCAGGATTTTTCTTAAGAATCAGAGACAAATTTAGATTGGAAGGGACTTTAGGAGGTTGTTAGTCTAACTTTTTGCTTCGAGTCATCTATAAGATCAGATCAGATTGCTCAGCTTCTCTTGTATTCAAATTTCTGCTCACTATCTCTCATTGTGTATCACTGTGTACCTCTGTGATAATCTCAGGGGTATTGGAAAGTTTATAACAGGCTAAACTCCACCAAAGCCACCTCTTCCCTTTGCTTGACAAGCCCTAGTCATCTGGCTTCTCTTTGCAGAGATTGTGTGGTCCAGCTCCAGCTGTCCTGGTAGCTTTTCCCTGAACCCACTCCCGTTTACCAATGCCGTTCTTGTACATGACCAATTTGAGGGCACCAAAATTAGATGCAGATTGTGGTCTAAGTGATGAATAGAGGGGTATGATCCCTTCCTGTGGTCTCTTGGCTATGCTGTTCATGCAGCCCAGTATGCTATTGACCATCTTTACTGCCAGGACATGCTGCTGGCTCACTTGCAGCTTTCTGCACCTTTGGTCATTAAGATGTGAAACAAGACAGGTCTCAGAATAAACCCTAGAGACCTTTGTGATATTCTACTTGTCACTGAGCCCCAGACAGTGAATGAACTATGGCTTTCTGAAACCAACCATCCAAACATTTCTTTTACCTATCTACTTGTTCCCCCTGCTCAGATAATAAGATCCTAATTTAGATACAAAAATACTGTTGGAGACAATGTTAAAATCCTTGGCTCATTTTAGGTAACTTACATTCTCTGCACTTGCTGAGCGTTTCTTGAAGAGCCACAGCCTGTGACCACAGCCTGTGAAGAGCCACAGGACCCA
The DNA here is from genome assembly GCA_023637945.1 of Phaethornis superciliosus. NCBI lineage: Eukaryota > Metazoa > Chordata > Aves > Apodiformes > Trochilidae > Phaethornis > Phaethornis superciliosus. The sequence goes on from JAJQWJ010000002.1 coordinate 69,677,615, forward strand.
TGTTGGAGTTCAGAGAGGATTGTCTTCCATGGGAGAGACTCCATGCTGGAGCAAGGGAAGAATGTGATGAGTTCTCCTGTGGAGGAAGGAGAGGCAGAGAAAATGTGTAATGAATTGACCACGATTCCCATTTGCTGTCCTTTTGTGCTACTGGGGGGAAGGAGACATAGAATTGGGGAGCAAAGTTGAGAAGGAAAGAAGGGATGAGGACAAGGTGTTTTAGGATTTGATTTTATTTCTCATTATCCTACTCTGATTTGGTTTGTAAAATTTTAACTGATTTCCCTGAGTTAAGTCTTTTTTTTTCCCAAGACAGTAGTTAGTGATAGACAATGGCACTTAAACATAAAAGTATAACAGCAAGAAAAAAGTGTACATATCATAGAATTTGGAACCTTGGTGTATTTATAATTAAAATTCAAGATTTAGTTCACAACTCAAATTACCTCCTGAAACGCTCAGACAAATTTGAAGGTATTCTTCTCATAAATTGGCTGGGAATAAATCAAGAAGAAGAAATTTCCAAAATATGCACAATTTTCTTTCAAAGAATGTAATGTTGTCTCTTATTTTGGAAAGATAGTCTTGCAGCTGTTAGCAAAAAGAGGACTGGACCTTACTGTCTCATTTCAAGCCATCCAGTGTGAAGCAAGACCCCATGATCATGCATATTCAGCCTATGAAAGATATGTTGTAAGGTCAGGAATCTATATGAAAAATTTTGACTTTGTCAGGCTGTCAATAAAATTTTAAAAATTTCACACAAATCCCTTTTACCCATCTTTATGTAGGTAATAAAGGGACTTATAATACTTCTAATTAGGACAACTCTAGCTCCAAGACAGCACAGATGGATCACATTTTAGCCCTATAGTGCTATCCACCTCACTAAATCTTTTGACACTGTGAGTAGAAAGGGCCCGTGGCAAACTTTGGAACAATTAGGATGCCCCCCCCATGTTCCTCAAAATGATCATACTGCTACATCAATGGGGCCAAGTCAGATATGGCGATGCACTCTCTGAATCCTTCCCAATAATCAGTGGTGTGAAATAAGGCTGCATTCTCATTCCCACTCTATTCACAATCTTCTTTATCATGATGCTCCAAAGGGCCACAGCAGACCTTGAAGAAAATGGCATTTACATCTGATATGGTACTGATGGGAGCCTATTCAGCCTCAGGCAACTGAAAGCCCACACCAGCACCCTAAATCACCATGTCCCAGAGCTTTTGAAGGAGGTCTACAGCACATACCATCCTGCTTTGCAGAGGCTGCAGATCTTTTTGGTCTGGAAGTCAGCTCAAAGAAGACAGAATTTCTCTATCAGCCTGCACCACAGGAAGACTTCCATCATCCCCACATCACCACAGGTGAATCAGAGCTTAAGTCAGTCCAGCAGTTCATCTCTCTGGGATGCATTAATTCCTCAGATGCCAAGGTCGACAAAGAGATAGACAACAGATTAGCAAAGGCATACAGAGCATTCAGAAGACCTCATGATAGAGTCTGGAGCAATAAACACCTGAAAAAAAGTACAAAGATCAGTGTCTACAGAGCCATTGTACTGTCTACTCTTTTATACGGGTCTGAATCATGGGTCATCTTCCACCACCACCTGCAACTCCTTGAACACTTCCATCAGTGTTGCTTCCGTACAATTCTAAACATCCACGGGACTGACTGTGTGACCAATGTCACTGTCCTTGAACAGGCAGGGGTCACCAGTATGGAGGCCACGATACTGAGGACACAGCTGTGCTGGGCAGGACACATCTCTAGGATGGAGGATCACCTCCTCCCTAAGATTGTGCTCTGCCCCAAAAGAGGATCCCCAAAGAGGAGATACAAGGAGATACAAGGACTCCCTAAAACAGTCCCTCAGCTCTGGCCGTATTGACTGCCAGCAGTAGCCCACTCTGGCCTCCCATCGGGAGACATGGAGTCACCATCCATGACGCTGCTGCCTCCTTTGAGAACACAGTAGAATCAGTCTGGAGGAGAAAAGACAGCACAGAAAGAGCCGTGCCTTGGCTGTCCCCTCACAGGAGACTTTCTGCTCTGCCTTTTGCAGCCACACTGCCTGTCCCGCATGGGCCTCATCAGCCATCAGCGTGGGGAGAGCTCTTCTGAAATCTTCTTTTGCGAAGCCAAGACATGATGATGTAACATCATTACAGCAGTGAACTTGAGAGCCAAAGAGAATGATTATAAATTAATTAGTAGATATTTAGACTATTAAGAGCGCAAAAGATGTATTACATTTAAATCATTGATAGATTTTAAATTATTTCCATGTCACAGGGCATACCATGTATTATAAAATATACTAAAAGGTAACTGGGAAAGATTCAGAGTTTAGGTAATTCCTACTTTGTGGAAATACAGTACTGGAGGTTCAGCAAAAATAATATGACTGTGCAGAATGGTTAAAAAGCCCTGCTTAATAGTTGGTCTTTTTTAAATCTGATTGTATTCACAGGAGAAGTTTTACTTTATTAAAGAGTGGGTGAATCTGTGGATGTGTGTGTATACGGGAGAGAGGAATATTGAATAATATAATCACTACTTTGGGATAGACATTTGATTAATTAACATACAAGCAATTAAAATAAATAGCCTAAATTATTTCATATTTCTGACTTAAGAGCTAGTGTTTGATTAGACTGTCATGGAAACTGTCATATGTGATCTGATTAGTATTTAACAATGACTCGCTTTAAGAACACATAGTCTCTATATGATAACAAAATCAGAGCCCCAGAGGAGACAATTAGAGGTAATTATCTCATTTTTTGATGAGAGTGAATTGGATTATTAGGCATTAAGCCTTCCAGGTAAAAAAAAAAAAATAACAAAAAAACAAAAAAACACCACTTCATAAATACTTCCTTTTAAATTCATACAGCTAGCATTATTATTTCTGGCATCCAGTCTTACACTGGTTACTCTAATAGAATGACTGACTGCCAAAGTCAATTTCTCTAGGTCTTGGCAAATGAGAGCCTAGAAATTTGTCTCGTTTTCTATTGCTGTCCTATCAAATACCTAGTACAGAAACAATGATCTCTCAAAACTAGATTATCTGCTAAGCACAGTACTATCTATAGGGTCAGTGAATTGTACAAAGGACATTTAAGTATAAACGGACACTGGAAGCAGGGCAGGCTGCCTGCAATCACTTACCCCACTCCACAAAAGGTCTTCCCAGACCTGTGTAATACATTTTAAGCTTGCTTCTGCTGCTTTTAGTGGAGGAAGGCTAAAAGCTGAGGGAGACACTGTGTGATTCTGTCTTCAGAAGTTGACATCTGAGCACTGAGTGGTCAGGGAAGGCAGGTCTCAGACAACCCTGACTCTCCTCTCCAGTTAGACACAGATGGGCCAGTTGAGAGAAGACCTCTCACTTTTAGGCAGCTGCAGAGAGCAAATTAGGAACAATCAGTCCGATTTCACAGTACTGACATCCACAGCACAGCTCCACCACAGCAGTGTTTGAAAAACTTCTAGCCCTCCCACACTGAACTCTTTGCTCTGGTAGCAGCACCAGTGACCCCAGCAAGGGCCAGCTAAAGCCTAATCTGCAAGCTGGACAGCCTCTAACCTAGCCTAACCAAGAAAGAAGTACATCATTTAGAAGGAAAGCACAGTTTACCTCAGTAGACGATCATAGAATCATTTGGGTTTGAAAAGACTTCAGAGGTCATCCAGTTCCAAGCCCCCTGCCATGGTAGGGACACCTTCCACCAGACCAGGTTGATCAACATCCTGTTCATCCTGTCCTTGAATGTTTCCAGGGTTGGGGCAGACAAAACTTCCTTTGACAACCTGTTCCAGTGTCTCACCACCCTGACAACTGAAGAATTTCTTCCTAATATCTAATATCAATCTACCTTCTTCCAGTTTAAAACTGTTACTCCTCATAAGGGTAAGAATCTTAATGAAGAAGACCACGGTCTTCTTGATGGCACAGCTATGGTCCTGTAAGAATAGTTCCTCAGTGCTACAACCACCCACTACAGTTACCCAGGGTGTGAGAAAAGAGGAAAAGGAGTCTTAAAGGGTGATAGGTTTATAGGATTAATTCCTTCAAACTAACATATGCTTATTTACAGATTTCAAGAAATAAAGAACAATTCTGTGTCACAATCTATAAAAGTGAGTGCTATCACCTATTAATCAGGGAAAAAATAAAGTCACTGGGGTAGATGAGCAACAGTGCAAGAAAAGGGGCCTAATGTTCCAAGCACAAGGAATTCTGTTCAGCAGCAAAACCAAGAAACAAAACAGAATTCCCTGGATTTAGTCAATTTTCCAGAAAAACAATTTCTCCAGTGAACTTCATTGCCTTACAATCAAGTCTGCCTCAAACAAGACATCTGAACAACTGAAAACTGGGCAAGTTCTGTCACTGTACTGCTGAATGAAAATGAACAAGTAATTTTTTATGTTCTTTGTGATCTTGGCCTGCAGTATTGGCAAAGTGATGCCTGCTCTCTGTTTTGAGCATATTGAGTCCAGTAGAGAAGTACATTATTGATGCTTCCAGTATTTGAAGGACTTCATGTACTGATAGATGTTCTTAGCTCTATTTTTATAGAGTTCCATTTTTAATGTATACATTTCTCTCTCTTCTTCATTGCCTGGGTGATCCTGATTTATAAGCACTACAGGTCAACTATAAAAAAGTTTCGATTTTCTGAGATCTCTCTTTGAAAATGAAATGGCTATTTTGAGGAGTAAAAATTGGCATAGAGTAGAGAAAAAAGTGGAGCACGTATAAATAAATTTGTCCTTGCAGCCATAGAAGAATGATGATGAGGGTTATTAAAACTGGATATGACCTTTATTCCCCCTGCTTCTGGCAATTTCTGGAAAGCGAAAAGCTTTGCTGCATTTACAGCTGAAAACCCAAAGGTATATATATATATAGCTATTATAGTTTTTCCATACTCAGATATTCCATAGCTAGGAAAGTTTTTATTGAACTGCAATTTTAGAATTCAAACTAGGGAAAAATAATCCCTGCACACTGAATAGGATATGAAAGAAATATGGCAGGTATTGACAATTAATAAATTAAAGTTGAGGTAGTTGGGGCAGATCTCATCATTATCTGTATGTGTGGACAGTGCGATAAAACAACAATTCTAATTGAAAGATGTCTCTAAAGTAATAATGCTCATGATGTTATGTTTTATTAAAACAGAGTGCATGCAATGATTATTTCAGTATCATATTGAACCAGTAGGATATTGTCTGACACTTTTGACCTTCTTAAATGTTTCAAAATTCCTCCAGCAATTTCCTCTAAAATTTTTACTAGCTTTACTTTTGCCTTCAATTAGGTCAACCTAATCAAAAGCCAAATTAAAACACTGAGCCTAAGCATCTTCTAATGTATTTTAAATGCTACCGTAGGGGAAAAAATAAATCCTGAATACATACAAAGATCTCCCACCAGCCTTTGTTTTCCATGTCACATTATAAAAATGAATTATATGTTGACTTAGATGACCTGGAAATTATCTTTACCAGAACTTCTTATTTTAAAGGACTATGTTGGTTGTTATGACTTATTGATCTATTACTCAACAGTTCTTCCTACTGAAGATCCTTTTCTAAGCATACTTAATCAGCCAGCTATCTGAATTGAGAACTCAAATCTTTGTGACACACATATAACCTACAACCAGCATCAGTTTACACTGAAATTTGCCCATTGGGCTTTATGGTTACACAGCCGCAACATCATGAGTCAACTTTGTACTTTGTAAGGAAATTAAAAACGGGATTTTTTTATACATGAAAAAAAAAACCAAACAAAAAACCAAAAAAACCAATGACAACTGAAGCTGCTTTTGTACTGATTTTCCCCATACTGCGAAACAGACACATATTTCTTCAAAGCAGAATTTAAATCTATTTTTCACAGCTGCATCAATAGGTCCTCACAGAAAAGGTTTTAAGGAGGTTTTAATTGTTCCAACATCAGCAACTCCTTTTAACAGAGATTTATAAGCATGACCAGCAAGGAGACAATCTAGCATCTACACTAATCCTCATTAACTGTCACACAAGAGATGAAAACAAAACTTGTGAAAATGCTCTCTAAATTTTTATTACCCCAGATTACATTTTAGTTTTCCCAGGGTAACATTTGGTTTTGAAAAATAAAGTTTCTCCATTTTCTCCACTCACTAATTACAGTTCTGCACTCAGTTATACGACATGACACAAATTCATTGTATTGTAGTCATCTTCTTTGGGGAGGCTACTAAAACTGGAGTCAATCCTTCATCTGTAGACAGAGACAGATCCACGAAGGTAATTCAGATATGAAGAAGACTAAATGGTCTTTATTTGGAGCCACTCTCTCCCCAGTACCTAGAGAGAACACACAATAGCTACATACCTAACTAATGTATTTCAGCTCTGGGAGGCTCATGCAGACTGCTCATTTTCCTGCATTAAAAGTCAAACTAGACTTAATTTTTTTTGTAGTGAATATTTTTCAAGTTGAAATATTAACTTGGGATATATATTTTTGGGTGCTAAATTTGGATAAGAAAAGAAGCCATGGAAATTCAGGTTGAAAAGGAGAAAATTACACCAGAGCAGACCACATTACCTTGTTTCTCCAAATCTGCAGTGAAAACTTATATCTGTTCAAGCTTTCACTGTTCTTACCATCACTTCAACATTTAAGCAACTAAAATTGTAAACAGATAAACTTCTGTCCTGTTTTTTTTCCTCATGCAAATTGTAGAGAGCTCAATTTGGCACAAACAAAATTAACTTTGCCTTTTTATGACGGCAAAGACAAGACTGTACCTTCAGCTACCCCTTTATCTCTAACACAGCTTCAGGAGACTTCAAAATTAAAGTAAAATGCAATTCCCTCTGAATATCAACATATGAAAGAAGAAAAGGAATTGATTAGGAGAAATGAAAAGATGAGATGTCAGTTCCCATTTTGAAATGAGTTATCAAGAGACACCACTTGAGAGAGACTGGATGAGCATATTTCAGTTCTAACAGGTTTACTTTCTGTGATGTCACTGCACAATAATTATAACCTGTTATAAGTGATCCAGGGAGGGCCTGTATAAATAGAAAAAAACATATTTTAAAAGGTTCAGGCACTAAATTCTCCCTCAGTGACAGTGCAATTTGTGCTGGTCGATGTCTGTAAAGAAAGATTATTTTCTCAATACCTTTCCAACTGGTTTGTTACATAGACCAGTCATCCAAAAATTTAACACTGAACAAACAAGATTCAATCCTGCCAGGCTTACTTACAAATTCCCCTCCCTTTTTTTGCTTTAGTTTTATCTTAAAAAGCTTATTATGTATTGGCTTTCTTTCACCACTTCATGGTACAGATTTTATAGTGGCAGACATGTCACTGGAAAGCTTCAAACATCTCTCAGCTTTTTATCACCAAGTTCCCTTTCAAGGGGTTTGCAGCAGAGGTTGGAATTAAAAAAATTATAAAGAGGGCAGTCTCAAACATGGAAGGAAAAGGAAATTAAAACTAACAAACTCAATGGCAAAAGAAGATAAATTACAGTATTTTTTTTCTTCAAGCTCTCAGCATTGCATGGTATAGAACTGAGTGGATGGTAGTTTTCTCGGAATGATCTGGAGATGTTTCTTTCTTACTTCTCTTGCAACAAAATCAAATCCTCTTCTGGACAACCGAGAAACACCCTACTAGTAATTTCTCTTGAACTCCTGTGCTTATTCCATGCTAAACATTAACTTATATTAAAACGTGGCCCTTATCACCACCAAGTAAAATTGGGCTAGGCAGTTAGGTTTCTTATCCTTCCCATTAGGTTTCTCTTTATTCTTCCCATTTAGAGCAGTACCTCTTTCAACTGTAATTTATGCAAGAGTACAATGAACCATTTAGGTCATGGGTGGAGCTATCATTTATTAAATATACACAACGTTTGTAGCGAAAAACAGATGAAAATTTCTTCAGTATAATATTTAAGATAGGAGATTTTTGTGCCCCTTTATATGTCTAATTTTGATTCACATGTCCTATTTTGTGCTTTTGAACATCTACGTGCATTTCAGGTATCAGTCTCTTCACTGTGGTACTTTGCAATTTCCTTGTTATGCACAGGAAAAGCAGTCCAAATGATGGGATTACTCACACTTAAATGTACCTTATTTGACAAAGCAACCAGTGAAAAGTGCAACATAAGCTTTCACTCCATTATTAATGAATATTCTAGAGAAAATCTTTCTGAAAAATTTAAGCATTATGGATGATTTTACTTCATATTCAAATTTGGAAGTCAAAAATTGTGTTAAAATTGTCTAGAAAAAAATAGAAATAATAAAAGAGTACTGAAATCTGTTAAAATAATGATGTCAATGAGGAAAGGGAGAGCAAACACTGAGAAATTTGTTCTGATATCACAGCTGACCCTGCTTTGAGTAGTTTGGACTAGAGATCCTCTGAAGTTCCTTCCAACTTGAGTTATTCTATGTTTCTATGGAGAAAGGTACCATCACTTAAAATGCCAGTCACATTTTCACTGGGGCAACAACAGAAGGTATGCCATCAAAAATAGAAATTGAATATCTAAGAGAAAGTTTAAGTAATTCTAGTAGAAGCACATTTGGGCTTCAGAGAATTAAAAATAAACCCATAATAAAAGGTATGCCAGTTAAAAAACACAAGGGAAGAATCCTTTGTGGCTACAGAGTTGATCTGCACTGAAATGTTGGCACAACTGGTATCAGAAAGAGTTGCAAGAATAATAATGAAGCTGATGGGTAAATCTAGGAAGACACAGTGCACTGGAAAAAAAGCCCCACAATGTAATATAGCCTTTAGCAAGAGGAAAGGAGAAATGTCAGAGAGATACATTTACAAACTAATGTCCATTTTGTGGAAGTTATTTTGGCAATGATGTTCATTTTCGGGTAGTTCAGGTAATTTTTTATTTAAAAGCAAGCACGCTACTTTATTATTGAAATTACAAGGTACCTTTATTCAGACTTGAAAATATGTTTTGTATTCCTTTTCTTTCTATTCTGCTGCTGTAAGCCTTTAGGAAAACTTCACTTTTATTTGCAAGGCTGAAAGTCCTGATATCACACTACTCACTCATGAAAGTAGGCAACAATAACGAATCTTTATATGGGAAGCACAAATAACCACTGTGCAACTACATACTCCTAGTTAGAACAGTCTTTTTGGCCTTATTGGAAAGGATGTATCCCTTCTCCCAAAAGACATTTTCAAAACAAGAAAAAAATCCTGATATGTCAGTGCTTCTGTCCACTTTTCTATATTCAGCTCCAGACAGAACTTTTCAAAGGACCACAGGTCCATTAAGCTACTGCAGATATAAGTATTCATAGCTTGGTTTCTATTGATTCTATATGTTGATTTCTACTACAATTTATTTCCATTTTCTTCTTGAAGATTCCAGTTTCTTATTCTGATTTGCTGATTAGTCTTCTGCAAATCTTTATCACATGAACTCAGTCAGGTTCCACAGTGAGCTTTTGGAAAACTCTATTATGATATAGGCAATGTTATTTAAGCATTAAAAAAGGAATACGTATTTTATTATTTGAAATGTGGCAATTGATGTTTTAGAAGCACTTTATAAAAATTACATGTAATTGAAAAAAGAAAAAGGGTTTGAAGAACATCATGGAGTTTGAGACTTGCTTGCTTGCTTTACACTTCAGACTAGAAAAAAATCTCAATAATAATAATATACTCTTTTATATAACACTCAAAAATAATGCTCAGTATAAATTTTTCCACTATTCCTTTGCGTTTCTTTTAGCTTCAAGAGTCTTATTAAATGCACTGAATGGTGTTATTTTAAGTAGAACGAAAGTGATGTAACTATAAACAATTCATGCATATATTTCTACTTTATAGGATGGAACTTTCTATCTTAAGATCTTTCTATTTAGCATTTGTGAAATAACTGTCATTCCCTTTTTTATTCGGTTCAGTTTTTTGGATCCATTCCCTTTAACATGGAAAACTGTTTAAGTAAAGAGAATGGTTCCAGTCTGGTATTCAGACAGTAGTCTTTCTGTTCAGTTTAAAACAGAGGATAATCAACTTCAGTATTGACTTATTCTAGACTTATAGTTGGTACAGGAAAGTTTTGCCAAGCCAGCAGTTGTCTAAGGAGGCAGCAAAGAACAGGGGCATAGTGATGTTTCTGAATATTCTCTTCTGTGCTCCTGAGGAAAAACGAAACTTTCTGTCACAGCCAGTGACTCTGAGGTCTTTACCTTCTGCCCTAGTCTCACTGACAGCTCTCAGCTATGGTTTGAGCTACCTATGTCAGCTGACAGCACAGTATATTTGGAAAAAATTCTAATGAAGAGTGATGCTATGTTTCTGCCAGGAAAATGATAGTACACCTACTCAATTGCATGCACTTACACTTCCTTTTATGCAGATGTACCGAGACCACTAGGGAAATCCAAAAAACCTGACTAATTTCCTGGCAATTATGATTTACACTTAAAATTTACACTTGTTCTCATCTGTGATTCTGGGGTAATTAACTAAAAACATAAATATGTCATTATTTGATTAAAATTTATCCCATTTGATACATTTGGGAAAATTCTGGAGCAATTTGGACCATTTGGAAAACAGAAAGAAATGTGTCTCTTCAAAAATACATAATTCATGTCAAGCCAAATTATTTACTTCCATTGCAATATAAAAGGCTTTGCAGACAGGGAACAAACCATAAATCCTAACTAAAACTTTTGAAAATGCCTCAGAGCAGCTGTTTGAAAAGTAAATGTTTAATGAAACTTTCTAGAATGTGGGATCAAAACTTCACAGAGCAGCTGAAGACTAGTTACAAATGGTTCACTGTCAAAATGGACAGCTGTACTAAGTGAAACTCTGTGTCTGCAGTGTTACCTTCATCAGCAATCTGCATAGTGGGATCTAGACTACCTAAAGTACATTAAATTCGCACATTGTAGGAAACTGAGAGGGATCACAAGTACCCTGAAATTTATAGAGATCACGTAAGTGTCGGTAATTTGGGTTACTGGATATGGATAACCAACAGTACATCTAGAATAACCAGCAAGTGGTTATGGCAGCAGATCTTTAGAGAATGATTTGGGAACTGTGGGCTATGTGCACAACAACTAAAGGCAAGCCAGGAAAATGGGCTGAGGCAGAAGCACAGAGTGAGAGCCATGGAGGTGCCCTCCTGCTTAGTATTGGCAAGCCTTCAAGCAAGGAGACTGTTTCAGGCCAGGTATGAAGACCTATTTCTCATAATTGATACAGAACTAAAGGAAATAATCAGAAAAAAGGAAAGTATTGCATCTGTATTGTCGAAAACAAAAATTATTTACGAGTAATTATGCTCCTAATATGTTCAAACAGCAATAGAAAAAAAGAGAGAAATCCTTGAAAATTACCATCCATATCACAAAGATAATAAACCATATCTTAAGTCAAATGCACACCACTTTTCCATAGAAGTGTAGAAAAACAGGGGATTAAGCTCAAGGAGACATCTAAAATAAAAATAAAAATAAATACTTTACACAATAGGCAGTGGCCTTCTGGTACATGCAATAGGTGACTGAGGAGGCAGATGATGTCTGCACTTTCAAAGAGGATGAACAAAATATATGGATCCATAAGCAGATAACAAAAGGACTGAAACCTTCAAGGGATGGCAGAATTAGGAATGTGTATTGTCTGGAAATGAATAATTGTATCAAAACAGATACCCTGACAAAATGGACATTGCACTCAGGTGGAGGCCTCATTTGATAAGCCACCTGAACCCTTGTTCTCTCAAGCAGAGACCTTCATTAGGGTAACCACCCTGATAAGTGGGGAGGTATTCTTGCAAGGAGAGACCCTCATTTTGGTGGTCATCCTAAGGACCTAAATTAGGCCCTGTTCTCTCAAGAGCAGCCCTTCCTTCAGTGGCCATCTAGATAAGCTGCACACTGTCCCTGCAAAGGCAGCCCCATGTAAGGCCACTGAAGAGGGTGCATGTGCAGAAATAAGGGTTATTGCTGTGTCATCCCATCTGGAGGGGCCCAAGTGAACACCTGGCTTTGCAAGATATGCCAAAGCCTCCCTGAAAAGGTGGGATTAGGTACCAAAAAAGAGACACACTCAAAATTCGGGATGAACACCCACCATCCGAGGACCACAACTTCCCACTGAGATCATCACTGGATCCAAGGATGGTGATATCTTTCCTATTTCCTCTTTTTATTTTCTTTCTCTCTCTCTTTCTCTCTGTGTCTCTCTTTCTAACCTTTTCTTGGCATATAAGGGTAATGTAATTTCTAACTCTGTTAAGTTAGAAACCCATTGCTTTGTGAAGTTCTATGGCTTATATCCTATTGTTTTGACCATTTTTATAAGTTCTGCTATTTGTAATCATTGCTTTGAAAGTACCATCATTTCTAATTTTGCTAGTTGTAATTTGACATGCTTTATAATCTTACTCGGTTTTAAGTAAAGTTGTGTTTTACACAAACCTCCTCGTAATAATCTTACTCCTAAGTACCACACAGAGAATTCTCGAACTTAATATCGCTGAATGAGTTGTTAAAAGAGATTAAGTAAATGAGGAGAACTGTAAGGAGCACCTAGACTCCTCTCGGAATGAATTTAGGAAGCAAGGGGGTCCAGTCTGAGTGTCCCTGGGTCAAACCTCACTCTGGGGAACAATACCTGTGACAACTCTGTGGGATGTAATGCTGTATCCACTCTGTGGGATGTGATATTTGGTTTGGGACCCCATCTATGGGGAGCTGTGATCACTTTGTGAGACCTGACAGTGTCACACCTACCTCATGGGTCATGACAGCATGTGAACTCTAACAGGTCTGGGTGCCAGTGAAGCACAGAGGCACAGAAAGTGCAGATACACACTCCCTTAACAGCATGTCTTTGATGCAATGAGACATTTCTTATAATCTCGGGTATGTGGGAGAAGAAGTACTTAAAATGAAGCATCCCTTCCTTTCAGTTACATATTGTTACAGTAAAATGAGTAAAGCATTCGAACACACCCTTTTGATAGTTAGGTAAGCAAATTAAATTGATAAAATAAGAGGTATAGTTAAGTCTTCTCTAGGACTACATGACCTCTCAAGCAGGGTTTCAAATCTACGGTGCGGGATCACCAGTATCTTAGATTGTATTGAACCCAACAGACCTCAAGTTGACAATGTATATCATTTGCCAATAAACTTAGCATATCACTTTACTAGTTCAGAATTTGATTTTATCTTATAAAGCTAGGATGCTTTGATTTTCCACTCTTGCTGTTCAGATTTCTGCTGCTGTAACATTTAAAACGTTACAAATCACAAGTTTGCAGGCATTATAAACAAAAGTTTTTATTCTAAACTATATTTAAGAAGAAAATGAAGATACAAGATAATCACAGAGGAACTACTATATATATAGCCTGAATTTGAGCGTTATTTTCAGTTGGCTATTAAGCATTCACTCATGACAGGAAAAGATAAAGTTATTCCAGAATTTGCATGTAATCTTTTATTTCCTCTTTCTGAGATACTTTAACAAAGATAAAGGGGTTTACAGAAAAATGGGTAACAAGCTGCTAATAACCAGATAAGCATTTTTAAAAAGGAACTATGCCCACTACTGGCATGGTAGAAGCACATTACTGAAATAGTAAATGAGTGATGGGAAAGTTAATAGGAGGGTAATATATTTTTAGGAGCTTTTCACTGAGTTTCTGTCTGATGATTATTGCTACAGTCTGTACATTTATGAGATGAGATAAGATGAAGTAGAGTTAAAGAAGAAATTATATCAGTAAAAAATATTTATGATGCAGATTACCTTGATACGTTAAAGAAAACTGGGGACACTAGAGGAATATGATGCTAGTTAAGAGACTCTGGTGTGTTTCCAGATAAACCATAACAGTTACTGGCAGCTACAAACATTGTAAAGGCAGAACAAAATGTTAGGCTATATATAACCTATTCACATACAGTGAAAGGAAGAAGGGTTGGCAGAGTCAATACATTCACTGTTCTTAGTTCTAAGAAAATGTCTACTGTAAACTGAAATAGCTTTATACGTCTCAAGACTAACAGTGTTGGAACTAAAGGATAGATCTTTCTCTTTTTTTGTGTGTATATACAAGAACATTAATGAAAATCTGAATTGTTTGCAGGGCATGTCTCAAATACTGTGATTATCGAATGGTCTTGCAAATGAAGGAAATGGGCAGTAGGTGAAGGTATGCCTTCCCTTTTTAGTCCAGAAATTCCAGTATCTTTAGATAAATAGGCCTGATGACTCAATGAAAAGCATATTTCCTACTTTAGTTGGCAATACACATGTAACCTACTGATGTTCAGGTTGTCTAAAATATTTTCCATGTATTTTATTAAGTACCCCTTAAGACAAAGTAAAATTTCAACATCATCAGCTACTCTACTATGTATCATGCGTCTCCACTTACTTTATATTTCCCAGAAGATACTTTCATCATAGACTGAGTTAGGATTGAGTATTCGATTTTTACATTCTGAATCCTTTATGAGTCTGGATGAGCTCTCTGTCCCTGCAATGCCAAGACTAGCCAGAGATTACCGTTTTCAGTTTTAGATGCCTTAAGACTTAAACAGGGTATAGATTACCATCCTAGCACAAAACATCAAAACAGCTAACATGAGTTTGTATATTTATTAGTAGATAATATGTACTAAAATTCATACTACTTACCACAGCTACAGTCATATCTAAAATTGCTGGCTCCTGTACACTTCTGTTTTGCAGAAACCTCTGTATGGAATAGTTTTAAAGAATGGGCTTCTTTTAAATGATTAAAAAAAAACATTATTTTTTTTTAAATAAAACCCCATGTATGTAATTACCACAGCAGAACTGCAAATTGCTTGGGTTGTGTGCAATCAAAACCTGAAGAACTATATAATTTATATCAAAGATCTGGAATAGTATAGGGCAAATGCAATTTTACTGGAGATAAATGTGTACCTATTTCAGAATACATACAGTATCTTCATAAGTCTAGCTGCACAGATTCAAGAGAGAGAATATAAATTACAGTAAATGGAAGAATGATACAGCACAATGACTTAAAAAAGGGCCTCCAGCATCTCAATCAAGTATATAATCTGTAAGTTTCACTTTTCCTAACTGCAATTCCCCATGCAGTTTCAAATGCCTGTGATATTTATCCTCATTTCAAATCACTTTTGACAGATATTTGAGAATTCACATATTCCTAAGAAATGAACACCTCATGGGTGAAAAAATATTCTACCTGAAAATATCTAATGATTAATCAACTACAGAGTTTTCTGCAATTTAGGAAGCAACTAAAAATGTTAACAATGGTGAGGGAAATTTAAAGCTGTACTGGATACCTTTGCCTTATTAATGCATCCTGTGCAAGACCTGAAAAATCTGTAGAATTCAGGGTCAGCAAAGCTTTGTAGGGCAAACACAGCAGAGCCACAGAGGCCTAAGAATTTCCTACTGTCCACTGAGTGACCCAAACTGATTATCATAGAGTGAAAATTCATCTCAGTCACAAGAGTTGCAGGAATATTTAGGTGAAAGGGAAGTGAACTAACATTGAGCTGGCACCTCTCAGGCACAAAGATACAATAAATGACATGCACTCTCCTACCTAGTCCATTGAAAGGTCAAGTCAGGCAAAAGAGTCAGAAAACCAGTAACTTCTTAACCTAAAAAGCTACACAGTAGCTTCTGATGCTGTCCTAAGCTTAAATATCAGTGAAAGTGACTACAGTTAATGCATTTTACTTCATAAGTGTTCTGGTAATGCATAAGAAAACAAGGCCTTCCTCTAGTTTCTCAGAGATGTTCAAATGATTAGGAGAAAAGGGCAGAACTGTCAATCTATCATGTTTTGACAGATATCACATGTGTTGGTTGCAGCTGCACTCAAATCTTTCAAAGAGACTTTTTTATTTAATTAGAGATGAAAGATGTAAATAATTGTTGAGTGGCATTCCCATCATCTATCATTGGTTCTTCTTTCATCAATGTGACAGGACCTCCAATGCCCAGAGACAAGATGAAGAATTGTTTATTGAGATAAAGTGTGCTGAAAAACAGAATTAAACTGAAATATAGCTTTAATGAATGTTCATTAGGCATTTGAGAATAGATGGCATTACTAGAACAAAATGCCAAAGGTTTAGTGTCAAAAATATTGTGACCCTGTCATGATAGAGTGCTTTTTCTCCCCATGCCATTACAAAAACGCAGAAAAAGGAAGTAATTTTCAGGTGTGCCAAATAGCATTGTGTATCTAAAATCTCTTCCTCGGTATTATTACTTAGTACTATCAGGATAAAGACAAGTGCTTGGAGGTAGAATTTTAAATCAATAGTTAGTCTGAATGACATGATTACCATGGGCACAAGATAATTACAAGAGAAGAGAATCTAGGGAGAGTAGACCTCAGGAAAGCTGGCAGTGTTTATCCCCTCAAGCCACTTGCATTCCAAGAAACCGTAAATGGTAATAATGACAGACATCTTGGTGACTTAAAGTAAGTAATAAGGTAAAATATGAGACCCAGAGGCCCCATCTCTTTGATTCTGCATACATTTTGTCCTAAAGTTTGATGCTTAATAGGTTTGTTTATTAGTCCAAGAAATGTAGAAAACTGTTTCAGCCTTGGCTTTCCTCTGTCATTTGTCCTTTAAAAAACATTGTATCACCAGGGTATAAGGATCCCCGGTTTGCTGAACAAATTAAAGTATTTTTTTTCCCTTGTAAATAATTGTACAATAACCTAAGTATTTTGCTTCATTTTACAGTTGAATGGGCTTTGAGTTCCTCACTTTAATCTTGTATTGAACCAAAACTGAGGTCCAGCAGTGTGGCACTGCCAGTTCATTATAAGGAACAGTGATAGCAGTTGCTCTGAAGAAATATCTGTAACAAACATCTGGGAGCAGATTTTTATCTTTCAATATCATCTTCATTATCACTACTTACTGGTCTATTGTAAGAACCTTTCTCACACGTACACACACATTTCAATAATCTCTTCATACTTGACCTCTAAAGAAACATACCCATATCATAACCATATGACTTTCAAATAAAGAGCCATAGGCAACATAGGCACTGAAGTCAGGCTGACATGCTTTTGGTTCCCCAGATCCTCCTTCAGGCCCTTCTTGTAGGGCTACACTGACAAGCCTCCAGTCATCTGGGACCTCCCCTGTTAACCAAGAATGCTGGTAAATGAAGGAGAGAGGCTTGGTGAGCTCCTCTGCCAGTTCCCTCAATACTCTTGGGTGGATCCCATCTGGCTTCATAGACTTGTGGGTGTCCAGATCCTGTAGCAGCTCATTAACTGCTTCCTCCTGGATGATGGGGAGCTTGTGCTGCTCTCTGTCCTCATCTTCCATATCAGGGGGGCTGGATCCCCTGGGAGTGGCACTGCCTAATGAAGATGGAGGGGAAGGCATCATTAAGTATCTCAGCTTTTTCCTCATCCTTGGTTGCAATGTTTCCCCTCTCATCCAATAAGGGCTAGAGATTTTCCCTGATTCTCTTTTTGTTGTTAATGTATTTGTAAAAACTCTTTTTTGTTGTCCCTTATGGCAGTGGCCAGATTGAGGTCCAGCTGGGCTTTTGCCTTCCTAATTTTTTCTCTACATGACCTAACTAGATTCCCGTAGTCATCCCAAAATGCCTGTCCCTTCTTCCAAAGGAGGTACAGTCTTTTTCCTAAGTCCCCAGCAAAATCTCCCCATTCAGCCAGGCTGGTTGTCCTCTCTGCTATTTTGTTCTATGATGCATAGGGACAGTCCTCTCCTGCACTTTTAAGATGAACAATGTCCAGACTTCCTGGACCCCCTTCTCCTTCAGTACTGTGATTCTTCAATTTCTTTCATCAAAAAAACCTATTTATACACCAAAAGTGCATGACACTTAATAGCAATTGCATCTATATTGTTATTTTTAAAAAAATGCAAACTCTTATGATTCTTATGCCATAACTTATGCAAAATTTAACAGTTTTAGATATCATAGGCCAGCAGTAACTAAAATAATTATTTTACATACACTTCATTGAAGAGAATACTTTAACAGAAAATACACAGTTTGGGATTTTTATGGTTTCAGCAAGGACCAGAGCTCTATGAAAGGGATGCTATCTACCCTTAATAACTTCTTAATTTACTGTGTGAAATTATACCCCTTTTCAAATAGTGCTGTGGAGAAACAATGGCAAGTGGCTTTGATAATAAAAGTGCTATTATAGCTGAACTATATTATTTTCTGAGTTATTCTTCCTGTATACCAAAGCCAATAGAAAATCTGAAAGGAAATGAATTATAAAATTGGGGGAAGGGGAAATATGTCTGTTTTCTAAGGAGATAGAGAAAATATCTCTAATCAAAATTACGATAATTTTCAATCATGGTTCTCAGCACTCACTGAAAGGAGTATTGCATGTTATACCCTTGCAGCCACTCACATAGCAAAAAAATACTTTGTAAACTACACTGATTTATAAGGATTCTTTTCTAAAAGTAGTCTGCCTCTACAACAAATGATGAAATGCAGTTTGATTCTGCAAAAGAGTACTTGATACTGAAGTATAATTAGAATTGGGAAAAAAAAAAAGTCACATATAGCAAGATGTTGAATTCTCAGATAAGTTATTTACTTTGTATCACAGTACTGAAGAATAGGGCTGTGCTTCATGTTTTCCAAATTTCATATTTTAATACTCTGGAAAAAAAATTCAAGTAAATTACTTGCAAGACTTGGCAAGAACAGGTTAAGAAGTGGCAGTCATCAGATCTGCTCAGACCAGATATTCTGTATATTTTGTTATGTATCATCAGTCTAGATCCTATTTTTGTTCAGAATTTACATGTAGCATACATTGTACCTCACAGTTGCAGTCATGTTTACATTAGTTTCTCCTAAGAGTATAATCATGTGACATAAAAAATCCTTATACATTAATTTTCATTTATGCATTTACATGATTTTATGTAAAATTCTTTCAAATTTTATGTTAATTCTTTCAAAAGACAAGCAGAGAGCATGTATTACTTGTCTAGCAACAATCCTGTAGATTGTAGATCCTACACAACTGAACATACTAAAGCATATTGAGGGGAAGATTTTTCAGACAAGAGTAGATAACTGTTAGAGAGAAATCAGAATGTATCAAGCTATTAATAAATCCAGCCACATAGAGGTAAAGATTTTTTTTTATTGTACTTATATAATAAAATTGAAGATTATTTCTTTTTAATTACCACTCTCCTTTAGAAAGCAAAAGAAAGCCTTGCTATTGGTCTCCTTATCTCTCAGCAACTGATTTCCGAACCAAGAAATGCTCATTTCACATACAAAACTGTATTTCCTAGCTTGAAATACTTTTCACATCCACTAATTTTTTTCTGTTCCAAATGTTGTCTGTATTAGTACAGATACAGATCAAAGGGCAAACACTTCAGAAAATCTCATAAAACCCAATCACAAAGACTACTGTGTATGTACAGTTATTAGCTTTATACTTCCACCATCAGCAGTCATTTCATTCATTCTGTAGACAAGAGAAGTAGCCTTCAGTGGATAAATCAGAACATGTTAAATTCCTAATCCAAGTCTTAAACCAGAAGAGCTGTGGGGTTTTCTCCCATCTCTATCATCTATAGCCTTAGGAAACTAGTTTCCTGGTACTAACTTTATCAGACAATGAAAATAATCCAAGTTAACAATCCCATTTATGTGAAATGAGTGTTGAAACCTGGTCTAGTTTCAGCTGTTTTTTTTTTCTAAAGTCAAAATATAAACTAATTTCTGACAGATGAAGAGCCAATATAGTTTCGTAAAAAATCATTACATGAAAAAGGTGAGCACAACATTTAAATGTCACTTTGTCTACAGTCTAGCTCACTGTCAGACTGGGTGAGTGGTCTCTAAGATCCACAACTGTTTTGTGGACTAGTTAATTCTCATGTGTAATTTTGAAATATTACACAAAATATCTAAAACCCAGTAACCACTTTTATAAAGTTAAATCAAATTTCTGCTACATTTTAAAAACTTTTCAACTATCTTATGTTTAAGCATATTCAGAGAATGGGTTTTGTAAACACATTTTGTATCAGAGATTAGTTCCTCATCAGTAATTCAGGTGGAGTTCTTCTGAAGTAAAAGAAAGCCAAGGAGGAAGGATGGATTTAATTTGAACTGTAAGTGACCCAGACCACTGGCCTTTAAATACAAGAAGTTGTAAGTGAATATTTAAACTGAAGAATGGGGAAAAGATAAGATGTAAAATGGAGTGAATCTTTTACAGAGAAAGCTATACAAATTCTCTAACTCACAAAGGATAAGAAATTGTCCTAGAAGAAATGCTAGAATAACACTTAAATTAGATGCCAGAAATATAAAAATGCATACTTTAACACCAGTGCTAAAAATCTAAGATGTAAGAGAGCAGAAAATGATTGTCTAGCAGAAAGCAAAAAGGCATGCTGGACACTTGGTAGAAGAAAAACACTGTCACCTTGAAATATCAAGGTACAAGAAACGCAAGAAAAACAGAATATTCTGGGATGCTAGCATAGGCCAGCTGCTCATGCCCTCTCCAATAACAACAGCTGAGAAGAAGTGAGCAGCCAGGCTCAAATTCAACAGAAAGAGGAAATTTTTCATGAAACAGGATGTTAGAGAGAGAAAACACAGTGTCAAAATCACAGAAGAAAATTATTGAGAGCTACTACACAGATACAGATAGCAAATAAGTCATCAGTCTGGAGAAGTATGCCTGCCTACTTACTTTTCCTCTAGGAGATGCTTGTGACCACTGTTAGAAACCAGGTACTGAGGGCAATGATCTTTTGGTCCAACTGAGTAGAGCTTTTTTCCTGTTCCAGTTTGAGGAGTCCTTTATTCACAATAAGAACTTGTTACCTGTCCTTGACAGCTGGCTTCACAGGGTATTACCTCTACTTTGGTAAACCAGAAACCTGAAGGAAAAAAAAATTAATCTTTATGAAGTCTGCTTCCAAGCTCTAGTTCAAGTATGCATGCAAATATACATGAATATGTAATTGTGAACAAAAAATTGCTTCCATTAGAAACACACATACAGATAGTGGGAAGGAAAGAAGTTCATCCATCACTGGAATGTGCAAATTTTTTTAAAACTCAGGGCTATTCTGTCAAGACTTTGATCTGTTTCTATTCCTCTGAACCTTTCTCCATAAAAGCAAGGAGGATATAAAATACAGCCAGTCAAAAATAAATGTTGCTTTCATTTGTACCAATATTAATTTTTTATAGCAAGATACAACAAAATTGGAATACAGATCAAAATTAATTTTCTTTTTTTCTCTTTTCTTGAGTCTATTTAACCTACAACTGATTTACCAAAATCAGTATTTTATTATTGGTCATTCCTTATGATAATTATAATTCTGATCTTTGGACGGCGTAGAACAAATTCTGTCCTCTGAAGACTGTATGAATCACAAGTTGCTACAATTTACTCACTTTTTGTTAAACATGTTTGTAATATATTACCTTTATGTTGCTTCATATGTCTCTTTTAGCATTAAATACAGACAACAGCAATACAACAATTATCCTGTCAGAGATTAAATTTTTAATTTGACTGTATATATAAGCAAATTTTATTAAAATGTTACAAAAATAGACACCAAACATGTGTTTAGCTCTCAAGAGCTCACATATTCAGGCTAAGAGTACCAGCTATACTGCTGTAGAAGCACTAAATGGTGATACCTGCTATTACTATGGTCACCAGCTAGAGCAGGAGGATCAAAATTATCCAACTAGAAGACTGGCAGCTGCAGCTAGATTGATCTCTTGACTATTTCATCTGGTTTATATTACAAAATAGTCTTTGATGCAAGCTTTTTCTCACTGCATGCATTCCTGATACCGTTCCACTTCTTGCATTTGCAGTACTCGCAAAGAATATGCATTATTCTCCCTGAGACAACTGAGAGTTATAGTAGTATCTCCTCAATATCTGTCTTCAGTGTTCCAGTTACTCAACCATAAAGAAAAAAATAGAGAAATTAAAATGAAACCTTTTCAAATCCAAACTCAGAGCTAGCAAATAATCCATCGTTTCACACTATGACTGCAGATATTTCATGTATAGTGTTTCATCTACCTGAAACACCAAACCTCAACTCTCTGGCCCAAGAGCTGCAGCAGTCACTAGTGTACTTGCACAAGTACACTAATGTACTTGACAGATGGACTACTTAGTGAATAAGGAATTGGCTAGATGGTGTCACTCAAAGAGTTTCAGCCAATGGCTCAGTGTCTAAGTGATGATCAATGATGAGTGGAGCTCCCCAGAGGTTGGCATAGGGACGGGTGGTGTTTTGGAGACACGGACAACATGCTGGAGGGAAGGGATGCCATCCAGAGGGTCTTAGGCAGGCTAGAGAGATGGACCTGTGCAAACACCATGAAGTTCAATAGAGCCAATTGTAAAGTCATACACCTGGGTCAGGGCAATCCCAGACACTAATAGAGGTTGGGTGGTGAGTGGATTGAAAACAGCCCTAAGGAAAAGGACTTGGGAGGGTTGGTTGACAAGAGCTCAACATCAATCAGCAATGTGTGCTCGCAGCCCAGAAAGTCAACAAAATGTAACATCTTTAATCTGGAAGAGGTAAGATTTAAATTAGCTATTATGAAGATATTCTTCACTTTGAGGATGGTGAGGCACTGAGAAAGGTTGCTTATGGAAGCTGTGGCTGGCTCATCCCTGGAAGTTTTCAAGGCCAGGTTGGATGGGGTTTTGAGCAACCTGGTCTAGTGGGAGGTGTCCCTACCCATGCAGGGGAGTAGGACATAGGTGATCTTTAAGGTCCTTTCCAACCCAAACTATTCTATGACTTGATGATTTTATGATTCTATGACTGATTCTATGTTTGGGCCAATCTCCTTTATGTTTGATTCTACCAATATTTCCTTACTTTCTCATTAGTTTTTCTAGGCAGACCTAGAGTTTTATAATCATAGGAAAGCCATACAACCAAATCGTAGTTTTGCTAGTATAAAACAACTCAACTGGGTGATCACAAACCTATCTCCAACTTCATCATATTCACCATATCATGTTCATTTTCTTCTAGCTCTTTTCTGCTCCCTCAGGTAAGAACAAGTTTCCCGGCTGTTAATATTTTGTCAAAATTCTCCTAAGTCTTTCCTCATAATCTTCCTCAGATCTCTCTTTAGTCATGGGAGGTGGTCATTTCAGATTTATCTTACTGAGGCTCTGATCCAGTATTGGAGTCCTTCTGAATTTACCAGAAAAAAATATTATTTCCATCACAATAAGTGCCAAGCTTTCCATCAGAGAGCTGCTAACCCATAGGCCCTCGCATTTGTATGTTCTGATCATCATGAATCTCAGTTAGCATTGGTTTGACATCCTGTTCCCTTGGAAAACTACTCTCTTTCTGAAGACACTGTTGAAATCCAAGAGAAAATGGTGTGACACTATAAATGGGAGGATTAAGAGGGGGCACTGACATATAAACTATGCTAATAATGCTGTAAATCAAAATAATGCAATGCTGGCTTCTGGTGCTGAGGTATTAAAAGGAGTAAATTCCCTCTAAGTCACTATAATGGGGCAAATGCGTCAACATAATCTTGTTGCTACTGTACAATCAGCTACAGAAATAACTGCAGACAATTTACTTCTCCAACCATTCTAACTTCTATAAAAGCTCTGTGATTTTGCCCTTTTCAGACTCTACTTCTTGACTGCTCTTCTACAGATGACTTATTCTCTCTCTTTCTGTAATACAATCTTTTATTTATTTGCAAGAGAGTCTATTACAACAACTTGGAACAAAGCCTGATTTTGTCAAGTAGTTGATTTAGGGGATTTGCATTTCTAAACATTCTGTATGCATTTTAATGCACTTAAAAAAGAAAACCATCTGTGTGTTTTTTTCTTTATTTGAAACTATGCTTGGCAAACAATCATTACAATTATATGTAGCTTGCCATTAAGCATATGGTTAAATTACAACATATTCGCTTATTTCAAGATCAATTTGCTTGAAAGAACTGTTTTAGTTAATATTGGAATTAATAAATCAAAGTTTTATAATAACAAAGACATCCACCTATAAAATAATGTTGCTTTGCCTCAGGAGCAAATACATGACCCCTGTGTCTAGAGGCTTAGAGCTGTACATAAAGTTAGGTTCCTGGCACAGTTCAACATCCCACTTGTCCTCTCGCTCAAGGAAACATTTCATAAATTCTGACAATCTCTGACATTGTGCCTGGAAGAAACTTACCATTTCTATATGAACTTAAGGGGTACCCATATGAGCTGCAATATGTGTTACTGCAATTCTTGACAACCCATAATGAAATGTCACTGTCCCTAAATGAAAAATATTGTATGAATGTATGCAATATCCCACTTCCTCAAAATTTTCTTTTACCTAGGATACAAGGCAAAAAATAGGCAAGATGTCAGGCTTTATTATATATAAAAGGAACACATTTACTATGTTAAGCAATTTAAAGTCTTAGGTCCTTCTCAGTTTTATTATGGAAGATGTAAAGTCTGCCTTTCCTGTGAAAAATACCCACATAAAAAGCATAATTGTGTGTTTTCTCCTAAGTATTGAAAAAAAGTTTGCTGCATTTAGAACTAAAAATATGGTTCCATGGAGCTGTAAGACCTGCAAATGCAGCCCGTCATCTGATCTTTAAACTAGATTCTTTCTTGGTCCAGTATAACTCCCAGGCTAATATTTTCCATTAAGAATTACATGGGAGATGCATGAGCTGAAAGATTCCAACACGCTACCCCAATGACACGTTTACTCAGCAAAATTAACAAGAAAGTTATGTAAGAGAGGAAGTAGATTTATGTTTTTTTGGTCTCAATTACCTCTAGAGGGTTGTGTCTTATTTTCTTAATTACACTCCTTACATGTAAAAATTAAAAAAAAAAAAATAATAACATAAGTATAAGCAGAAATATGTACAGTATTGAACAGACTCTTGTGTAAAGCAGTTTTTCTCTTTTACTAGTGAGGGTGTGTAGCAACAAACCACAAGGTGTCAGCTTCAAACTGACAAGAAAATATATTCATGACAATACAAACAGTACGTGGTCACAAAGAGAAAGTGATATAACTGAACATTTTGGTCCTGAAACTCTAGTTGGAAAGTACACACCTGCCACAATCACGAAAGCTGCAGGAAGACTGGAGTTTTGAAAGGGGCATCTTATGATATTAAGTAACATGAGCAACATGTTGTACTTGTTGATTAGTTACTAGGAACAAGCTGTTGCAGAAAAAAACTTCCAAAGAAACCAGATCATGTTCTCGACTTGTATAATTTGTAAAGGAGGCAACTGCACAACTAATGTAAGGCAAAGGTAGTGCTTTGCATATTTAGGATTTAGAATCTAGTGTGAAGAAGGGAAGTTGCAGTTTTCCATTATAAACAGGAATAGCCTGGACAAAAATGCGGACCTTCCCTCCTGAGGTGTTTTGTACATAAAGAACAAGAAAAAACACTTTCCAGGATCTATACACGAGAACGTGGGTCAGTCAGCTTAACTTGTTCAAGTGGACTAATGCAGTTTTTTTACTTTTACTTACTTTGTCTATGCTCTTCCTCTGAAGAACAAGCCTTTCTGTGCTCTTCACTCTTGCTCTGATGAATCTTACAAATTTACCAAGCTGTATGGAAAATTGATTTTTTTATTTGGCCAGCATGAAGCCAAGGTTTTACCTAAATCAATTTCTCCTCCTTTCTTGTTCTCTGAAAATGTATTTTTTCTTAACAATGGAGTAATCTCAGTAGCAGAATGTCAGAGAAAGAAGCCATCTTCAGGCTTCACTATAGCTACCAGATCACAGTCCTCCTCTGGCACAAAAATCATGGGTTCAAACCTACCTAAATCCACAAGACATCGTAACTCAAAAAAATCTCTACCATGATGTTTGACTAGAGACCTACCTTAGCAAGGTGTGCATATAATGACAAATGAACTTCACAATGTTTGGCTTTTTTTTACCATAATCTTGTTCTCTTAACCCACTGTAGGTGGGAATATTTCTATGCTTCTTTTGACTGCCCTGTATATTTATTCTATAGCCTCCTTAATAAACCCTTAGAAAAAATTCCATTTAATTCTGGAGATGTGATGACTTTCCTTTGTGCCTGATTACTAAATACTTCTGCCCCATTGGTCACATAAGCATTTAGAGTACTGTATATAGAAATAGTGTCAGTTGGCATATTTTTCCTGAGCTCTCAAGTAAATACACTGGAGAAGCATTCATGTAATTGTCTGCTTTATCATTCCCTCCGTCTTTTTCTAATCCACTCATCTGTTGTTTTAATTTCTTTCTTCAGTGAATTCTGCTTTGTTACTTAAAAAGAAGTCTCGTATATGTGTTTCTATAGGTCTAATTTTAGCCCTCCTGGCATTGCTAATGCATTCTTCTTTTTATAGCATTTAGTATTTTGCTTAAATTCTTTTCATTATTTATATCATCTTCTTTTGTTGCTTACACTTTTCACTTTTATTCTTGTCTAAATTGGTCTAGTGATTTTATACTATGTTTAGTCAGGTTTGTTTCTTATATAAACTAGGAGATTTATTTCTGAGTTCACTGGGAACTTTCAGTTGCTTGTTTTGTTTACTGTTATAAATTATGATTTTGTAAATTTTCAAGTCTGAAGCATAGCAATACCTAGTAACATCCTGAATCAAAGACGTGATCTAGAGGTCCCGGTCCCATCTCTCCCACACCAATTCTGTTTTCTTCGTAGATATCAATCATTTCACTTTCTATTAAAAACTGATTTAAACTTTAATTCATCATTCATTGTTTCATCATCTCCAAGAGTGACAAACTGTGCCCTTTGGATGAGCCAGAGAGTACAAATAGCCTTTGAGACTGTCTCTGTTACAAGCCCAGTTTCCTAGCCTAGCATACAGGAAATAGACAATTCATAAAATACAGCAACAACTCAGAAATTTCTTTTCTGACTTCTGTGCCACAGGCAGCATTACGGGGAACTCAGAGTCCACAAAGATGATTTGCATCCAGAATTAAGATTTTCTCTGCCCAGATAGAATAAAAGGTTTCTAAATGAACGATGGATCAGTTCTTCGGGGAAAATCTTATGGAAACTGTAAATTACAAGTTTAGACTCCTTCAGGCTAATCTCTTATTTTGGCCATTAGTCCTTCTCTGCTATAATGTAAGCCATTTACTTTACTCTTTTAATTATACACTTTTAATGAATATTACTAAGCTTTGTTTTCCTCTTGTATTCTATCTGTCTGAAATACTGCATGACCTGAGCTTAGAATCTCAATGATGGATCTTTAATGATCTGTAGGCAATGAGCCTCATAACTTCCTGTTGCCAAATAAGGTTTCATTTCAGACAATTTTATTACTCCTTAGTGTTATAAACACAAGCATGCATCTTTTCTTTAGAAAGGTTTCCATTCTTGGTGTATTACCCATCCTTCATCCATTGCATTTCTGAAGTTATAATAGCTTTCTCAGTCTAAAGAATATTAAACTTGAATACTCTGGAATACCCTTTAGAATACTGTAAAGAACAGATGAAGTGGCCAGCAGGCTGACTCATGCAAGGTATTCAAGACCATGCATGTGGATGATGTTTTACAATGCTTAAGAATGTCTTACATTGAAATGAGAACATCAGTGTCTGTTATTAGCTGGCACAATGGTCTATCTGCTCCAAAGGAAGAATAAGTAACTTCATTTACCTCTGCAGTCAGAGCTTTAAGAGGACTTTGCATGTCTCAGACTGGGAAAGGCTAGTCTGCCACAAAGGTCTCCTATTTAGCTTCTTTCCTTTCCCCATGCAGAGCATATTCTGGGATCACAGGTCTTGGTATGTTTGTTTCACCATATCACCATCCATTATTTCGGAAAAATAATTTGTGATTAGGACAGGTAGAGTTTTAAAAAAACCCAAACAAGTCTCCTGCAGAGCCCAAGGCCAAACTGGGTATTGCCAAACTGGGTATTGCCAAGCTGGAGCATTATTAAACATTTCTGTTCTGAGCTGATAGAAAATTTTTTGTCATAGCTGATAGTTATGTTAAATATTATGTAGGAAATCCATGTCCCTGTCTATTGGGAGTTATGAAGCTGTATATAATTCTATTACACTTGCAACAGAACTCACTCAGGCTGTTAATGATGTCAGATATTGGATCCAGGCACCCAGGTAGAACTTCTGTGCTCCTGAGTGCTCTTAAATAAGAGCCTTCCTCACACTGATTAGTATCCTTCAAGGATGGGTGGGAAGCAAAGAAATGCCACTGACTGTTCAAACCAGTATGGTCATGAGAGGGAAACACAACACTACAGGAAACAATGCAATGTGTGAGTTTTCAGGGCAGATTCTGCCTTCTGGAGCAGAGGATTTTCTTTGTCATTTCAAAATAAACTAATGACACACATGCATAGTGTGGTCAAATCTTAAATATTACATCTCATCTGCTACAGGGTGTTGACCAGCAATGTTCAGTTCTCCCATAGTCAGCTGTACTATTCACAAAATATAATACCAACACTAACAGAACTTATCGGAGAAGATTTCCTGACAGATATTCAGTATGCTCTTATGGTATTACACAAAAGAATTACAGGATGTACTCACAGCTTCCCAGGTACCATCAAAAGGACAGAGAGGCTAATAACCAGATATTTTGAAAGTAATAAAATTCTTCCATAGTCCTATTAGAGAAACAGACTTCATCGAAGCCCACAGAATCCTGAGAAAACACATAAGAATATTTGCAATAAGAAGACCTGTCTATTCAGTGGAAAATTTACACCACTGACTTTCCTCAGCATCAATAGTTGCACATACAAAATAAAGGAATAACAAATGTAGATATATTGCTGACTGGATATTGCCAGGTGCCAGATACATTGTGCTAAATAGGGAAAAAATAAAATAAGCAAGAAAATGGCTTTGATATATCTTGATAGTATATCAGTCTCTTCCTGTCAGCAACCTCTCAGAGACTTCATTGCAGAAGCTGTCAGACGGACATAATTGGTGAGTTGTCTGTTGGGTTGGGAACCACAAAGATTTTATGTATGTACTGTCATCTAGAAGAGGAACTGCAGAATTATGGAAAAATGTTATTTGCTCTCCAGAACGCTCTGTAATCTCACCAACATAACCTTCTTTGATCTCTCTGCTGCTGTAGGAAGGCACAGTAGTATGGCAAAATTGTTCAGTGAAAAGCACTATTCATCCTTACACCCATGAATAGAATTGCTGCCTTCTTTTGGACAATGAGTATCTATCTCTCAGGTTAAAGCGGTACCTGGACTCATGTATGTCACATGAGAACTTTTTTACAGAAGTAAACACTGACTGAAATTTATAGCAAAACATGATAAAGTGAAATAAAATAGAGAGGAAGGTTGCCTATGGCTTTGAAACACAATAATTTATCTAGGAGCAAAGTCAGTCAGAAATATTCATCATAAATAATACTGGAATTTTTCTTACCATCATCACAGATTAATCTATCCAGTTTTGCATATTTATATGAAGATAGTATTAAATCATGCATATGCATACCAGACGTCTACTTAAAGTACTATTTTTAATATAAATCAGAAGCTTGTATATTTAGATAGAAATCTACAGGTGCATAGGGAGAGGGCAACTTTCCCTAGGGGAAGAAGAGCTACTGTCTTTTGTCTTCTTTTATAAAAAATGGAGAAATATGGAGCTGCCTATTAGGCCCAAACAGCAAGAGAGTAGGACACACTAGTTACCTTCCTTTACAAGTCAAGTACGCTAGAGTTTAGATTACAGTGATATTTTTTCTTGAATATCCCTCTTTACTATCGACTGCTTAATATTACTGCTTAGCAAACAAGTTTAGTAAACAAGAAACTCATCTGTGTATACATAAGGTAGGTGAAAAAGTCTCTGGAGTCATCAATCCAGTCATACAATTAAAAAAAAAATTCATTCCTTTAACAGATTTGATAGGAACGTGCTTTCTGTTATCTCCGACACGAACATTATCACTCCATTATACATGACTTCAGAAATACTTACTGGAGGCTGAAGTAATTGAATCATTTAATCATCTGAGTTCAGAGTCACCTCTTCTCTTAAACTTCTACAATTCATTCTGGTAGGAATCAGAGCTCAGTGATATCAACCTCACCCTGTTCAAAATCTTTGTAAAATAAACCTGAGATATTTACTGTGTGACACAGCCTCCATGCAGGATAAACATAAAATGGAATATCACCATTATACTGAAAACACTGCAGTTGTAGTTTTATTACAGGTTTCCTATGACTTTTAATATATCATAAGAAATATAATCAGATATTTATAGAGAAAGACTTAAGAGACTTTAAGGTTTTAAAAAATGGCCAGAAACTTAGGGCTTGCCTGTCAAAGGCAGTTAGAAATATTCAAGAGTAGCACTGTGCCATCAGTTAATGGCCATAAATTTGCCAGCATTAGTTAATAATGCCAGATGGTTCCTCATGCTTAATAGCCACAAAAGCTGCCCTTACAGTAATATTAAAGCATATGCCAATACTGATGGCTGGGATCAGTTTCTACCCTAAAGCAGATAAGACTCCAAACTCAGATTAAAGTCACTAACATACAGGGAACAAATGAGTTCAAAAGGCTTCAGGAATGTACTCATATCATTCTGTGTGATGATCCTTCCCATATGGCAGCTTGGGTATGAGCTGGTAAACAGCAAGTCTACTGTGAAGTAGTAGTTTCCAAAATTCAGTGAGTACTTTCCCTACCTCATGAACCACAGGTGCCAAGGCTCTTGTTTCTGTGGCTGCAGTGCAGTGGCCTTTCTCAGTCAGACCAAGAGTTGGATGCAGAGGGTGCCCAGCAGCACCCCAGCTTCAGTAAAGCATGAAAGAGAAAAAAATGACCTGTGTCCTACCAAGGTCATCCCTGGACCTTTGTGGTCTCATGCCTTCCCCCGAGCTGTGGTGTCTGGCAGTGGGTTTTCAATCAAACCCTCCCCAGAGGCAGCTTGGTCCTGGTGGTTGGGAAGGAGCCTGGTGGCAGCCCGCCATGAGGAGTCCCACAGGGCCTCCCTGCTCTCCCAGATGCTTTAAGCTCAGCCATAATTCCCAGCCTCTGCTTTGTCAAAGCCATCTCCTTGCCTGACCTCAAAGTGGTTTCCCACCCAGGCATCGTCCTTGTGGCCACCATCAGGCCTTGTGCCAGCGACCTGCCAGGGCCCTGCGGGGCAGGGGACTGGGGGGTCAGTGCCTGCCCATGTCATGGCCCCCCGCTTTCCAGGCCCCCAAAACTGCCTGCCAGGGGAAAAAGTCCCCCATCAAACCACAGAAAAATGTTTTTTTAAAGGAAAAAGAAGGGATTTTCCAAAATGCTAAATCTTGATTAAAGAAAGAGTAATCAGGAGATTTATCTTATGCTTTCCCTAAGCAGCTTGATATTGTGGCAAATATCAATCCACAGCTGTTCCCTGCCCATATCCACAAACTTTAGCCCTCTTGGCATCTTCTATGTCATCAGACGATGACCTTCTTTACAGTTGTAGAGGGGAAAAAAGCATCTTCATGAAATTACCCTTTGATCACGTTTAAGATTTTACACAACAAAATGAACTCATGTTCCTAGCAATGTCTACAGCACAGAGTAATTTTTATACCTGAGGCTAGATACTGAAAGTGTTGTCATGGTCACCATCTCCATCTCTTCTCATTTTGTGTGTCTAGGTGGAATAATGCGTGACAGAATTTCCTGTATTCAAATATGTAGTTGTCTAGACTTCTTTTATTCAATAGTCTCAAATCTGATTTCCAAGTGGCTAATTGCAGATCTGTGCATTCACTCCTACTACTTGCAGAGTAAGTACACAAATATATCTCACCTTTTACACCCACTCATCCATCTGGACAACAGATGCATCAAACATAATTGCCAGACTTCAGGGGAAAAAATATTTGCAAGTTGTGGTACTACAGATACCACAAAATAGTATATTCTGATATAATTTTAGTGAGATTAAAATGGTATATAAACTTATAGATATGGAAAGGAAAAGAACTTTTTTTTTTTTTTAAATTGTTCAACACATACCCTGGAAGCCTGACTAATAGAGGTTCTTCAAGACAATGAATGAAGAATCAATTCAATTTTTATTTGAGCTTTTTAGTTCACTTTTATGATATATTTTCAAACCAACAGCTAGTGGAAAGCTAACTGCACTGTAGAGGTAGTCTGAGTACTCAAAGATGCTGACTACTGGGGGGATGTAGTAGATGCTTTCAGTTAACATTGTCTCATGTGGAAACAGATGATGTCTTAGACAAGACAACCCACGACAGCACTTAGTTATCTCTGTAAAGAAATTCTTTCTAATATCTAACCTAAACCTCCCCTGGCACAACTTGAGACTATGCCCTCTTGTCTTGCTGATAGATGCCTGGGAGAAGAGCCCAACCCCCCCCTGGCTCCAGCCTCCTTTCAGGGAGTTGTAGAGAGCGATGAGGTCTCCCCTGAGCCTCCTCTTCTCCAGGCTGAACACCCCCAGCTCCCTCAGCCTCTCCTCATAGGACTTGTGCTGGAGTCCCTTTACCAGATTTTTTTTCTTTCTCCACTTTGCATAGAAAATCTTGCATGACATCACATACCTTTCAATGCAATATTTTTCATACTTTGTGTTATACAAATCACAAGACTGAGTGATCATTTTAAAATTTCTACTTTATTCCTAAGTAGCTACTTAAGAACCATTCACCCACATGTGCTGATAAACAATTAATATGCAGTATTTGTTTCTAGGTCACTGGTAGCTAACATTATACCTGTCATGAAGTACTTACTGCCAGACAGCATGGCCATTCAAGGGAACAGGAACAAATCCAGTTTGAGATGAAACTGTGCTGCCTTCACTCGCAGTAAGCACTGAAAATCCAGGACTTACCCATAACCTACATGGTTGCTACTTAACAGCCCTCAAAAGCTGTCTCACCTAAATCAATCAGCAGCCCATAAGTTGTACAACTAGAATAATTACACAGCCATTAAAATGTGCTCACTTACTCCCATGAGGGATCAAAGAAGCACCAAAGAATCTCCTCAAATTCTCTTTGTGAGTTGTGCAGTTATGGTCAGAAGAGTACGTATAGGAGAGAGAATATCAAAACTCAAACAAATTTTATGTAAATTTAGAAATCTGCAGTAGTATAAACCACTATTCTACCAGAGGATACAAAAGAGGATACTAGACATATGGCTCTGTGCAGCTGTACATGGAGTGACATGCTGTCACTGAATACAAAATAATGGGGGTAAAGAAGATTAATAGTTACTGAAATTCTTCAGAGCACTGAAGTCAGATCTAGCTTGATGAAGATGCCAAACCATCACACTGAAAGGACCAGGTCAAATACAGGAGCCATACTCAGCTGTCAGTTTTTAACTTACCAGTAATAACAGCAGAATTTTCTGTATGTGCCCTCAGGGACATAGTAACAAACTTGCTGATAGCTGTTGAAGCTCACGTTATTTCCTATATAACTCACTTGTAAAGAAAAACAGTAGGTGAAATCTGTCTAAAAAATTCCTACTTTTTCACTACATTTTTTTAAAGATTTTAAAACTGATTTTGCTTATTCACTAAAATCCAAACTGCCCTTCAAAATTTTGAAAAAAGCAACCATAATATTTCCTGCCACTCAAAATAAACTCTCTGGAGCAACAATGTATCCCATTCCCTGTAAAATCTAATGACCATAATTGCCAACAGGAAAACATAGGGACTTAAACTATGAACTTGACTTGAACTTGCAGCTCTAGAAGATTCTGGAAGATTATGGTGCTGATCAGGCTGTTTGCCTTCACAGTTCCAAAACTCAAAAATCAAGTTTAGAGAATCTCAAAAAACAATAGCTTGAGTCTTCAAGGTCATTGGATCTAGAGTAGGCATTTCCCAAGAGATATAAAAATGTGGTGATATATGTATAATAGTTTAGTACTTCAGGATTTCATTAAAAGAGAGAAAAATTGCATAAAAATATAAAGTGCTTCTTTCTTGTTTTTTCTTAATACATTGGCACACTTACGTTATGCATCAGCTTACAAACTAGATTAGCCAAAATTTACTCAACAAAAAAAATATCTGTTCATCTAAAACAAGGTTCAGGAATACAAACCTGAGATTATTAAGGTTGTTTTGAACAGTCAAAATGGAGCTATGTCTGAGTTCAAAGTTAGTTTGGCTGAAGTGTGTATTGCTATGAGGAAGCAAGCAGTATCTTCAGACATGGATAAAAATAAGCAAAAAGTTTAGAAAATTACATATTGGAAGAAGTATTTGTAACCATGTTCGTATAACATCTGTTGTTACATGATCCTAGGAGACATACAGGCCTGAAACTATTTCAGAGCTGGTAATAGCATAAATCATCATCCTGAGAGACAATTATGAAGAATATCTGATTTGTGTTCTACACATTACTTATTGCTCCTGAGTCTATCACCCATGGAGACAGTCTCTCTCTAATTGTATGAACTTGCAGTTTTTATTAGTTCTTCACACAGAGCACCGTGTCAAGTTTTTTATATCTATTTTCAGTTCTCTCCATTCCTAATACTTTTGGTTTGTTTGGTTTCCCTTTTTTTTAAGCAGGATTATTGCTGAAATCCATACCCACAGGAGACAGCGCTATCAGTTTATATCACGTCAGCTGATCAGTTTGAGTTTGACCTGTTGCTTTATGTTACAGGCTACCAAACTCCTGCAGTGGAGTGTGATTGCCCTGTCTAATACAGAGTATAAAACCACTTGGCTATCAAAGGCAGGAGTGCAGCTTGTGGAGACACTTCTGAACTACCTTTCAATGTCCCAGCTTGGATAAGGAGGGTAGAGTGGTACAGTACAGGCAAGAAAGCCCTCCCGAGAAGCTGTGTAAATATTCAGGCAATTAGCCTGGGCCAAGCTCTGCGTTGCCTTGACTACACTGCTGGGGAGCCTACACCAACCCTTTTGAAAGGAGCTTGGGATGTACATCAGCTGCATCCATGGCAGCCCTGCTGGGTAGCCCTAACCCTCAGCTCAAACAAAAGCTACAGAGAAAGGAGAGCAGCAGCCTCAGGTCTG
Source organism: Phaethornis superciliosus (assembly GCA_023637945.1). Classification (NCBI taxonomy): domain Eukaryota; kingdom Metazoa; phylum Chordata; class Aves; order Apodiformes; family Trochilidae; genus Phaethornis; species Phaethornis superciliosus. The sequence goes on from JAJQWJ010000002.1 coordinate 69,712,879, forward strand.
TGTCCTTTGGTCTGCAGCATGCAGCTGGAAAATAGGAGGGGTTTTGTGTTGTTTTTTTTTTTTTTATCATGTAGGTTCTATACTGATTGAGGTCTCTGGAAAACAGAAGGCTCCACACATCAGGGGGGGGCAGTGTATGTACTCAGCAGACAATACAGAGTGTGTATATGTAGCGTGGTACATAGTGAGAGTTATGCTTTAAATACAGGTATCTGAGGCTGTGCTGCTTTTTTGAAAAAAAACTCATCCAATCAAACATATAAATAAGGAAATAACTTAATTTTAGCCATCCACTTTCTGTAATATTTTTCTTTCAACTGCAGTCTACATCACAGATGTTAAATTCTCTATTTCTGACTCCTACTTTCAGTGTGAAATGTTTGCTTGTGCTTCTGAGACACATAACAGGTTTCAGAATAAACTCTGAACATGCTGAAGCATAAAGAGAATAAGCTTAACATTTCCTTCCTCGGTATGTATGATGAATTACTTACTGATACTCCCAGTGCACAGATAATTTATTACCTGTATATTGCTACAGAAGAAAATTAACTAAAATGCATTTTCTGCATGTGTAGTTATCTATTATTTAATGATAGCTCCTGCTTCAATGACTTAGGTGTCTACTAGACATAAGTTCTTAGTTGAAGAGAAGGGCACAAGGATTAATTCTGAGCAAACCATCAAGATGTGAAATATCCAATTTAGATCCATGTACTGGACCAAGAAAAAAAAAAAATGAAGCCCAAATTTAAACAATACCAAGTTACATTTCCTGTAGACTATAAAAAGGTCTCCTATTTTAACTGTCTTGCAGGAGTTTTTGCCCATTATAAAAATGCTTGAAGACAGAGAATAACTCAAGTGGACAAAACTGCAAAATAAGATATGATGATGACTGAATATTTCAATCCACAAAGCTGGGGTATTTGCATAAGGATTCAGATAAACATTTTGGGACTAAATCTGTGGTGGCAACATGTAACATTGACATAGCCATTCAGTCAGGGGAAAAAAACAAAACACCATCTTTTTTTGCTAAAACACCTACTTATTCCTCTTGTACAAACAGAGTAATATGACTGCACATACAAGGCCGGTATCGTATCTATTGAGATAATTATATATATGACAGGAGTATCTGAAACTTCAACGAAAAGGAACACACGATTATCCTTGGATATTGCACAAACACACTGTAAGACAAACTTCTGCCTAAGGAGCTCAGCTGTATACAGAAGAGAGAAAAGATGGGAAGAAACAAACAGTAATACCTCCATTTCTAATATGAATAATATGGTACACAAAAACTTAATGAATTGCTGTGCACACTGATTGATGTCAGAGAGGAACTTAGGTATCAAATAACTTGGAAGCTGCAGACCGAAATCAAGTTTCCTAGTTTGAAGCTAATTAAGAAACCAAATCCTAACCTTGTGATCTTTAGTTGGGAACTTTAACTAAAAAACACAAAAAATCTGACAAAACCAAAAAAACCTCAAACATCCTCTCACCTGCCAACCCCAAAACTCAGAATAAACTCACAAACATTCCTATTGCTATTTAATCAGTTGTCTGTCTTGTGCTTCAAAAGGTAACACTAATGACACACCAGTTGACACAGTGCATTTTTGCTTGTTTTGAATTAATTTGAGACAGGTAGTAAATGTTTGATTTTGTTTTGGTTTTGTACTTTTTGTATTCCAAGTGTAAGAGCCGTCATTTTCTAGATGATGCAGAATGGGGACAAAATTTGTATTTTAGAAAAGACAAAAAATACTCTTTTTTCATATCATTGCTTTGAATTGGTGGTTGAGGAAGTCAGCGGTGATGATGCAAATATAAGTAAAGACTTCAAGCTTAAAAGTTATCTTCATCTGGCATAGAACAGAGCAGAAACTGCATTTTAAAACCAAAGGGATGGGGCTATGCATTTGTATTGGCAGCAAATCTAATTTTCAAACTGCCCTCAGGCACCAAGACCAGTAGAATATTTGAAAGGACTGTGCAGGGGATTATTATTCGATCCCTGTTTCAAGCTCAGAATTTGCACAATGCATCACTGATGATAAACGTCTCTGCTCTTGTGGGCAAAGCCAGGGACTCTGCTTTATGTCTCCAAACACCTTCCTTGAGATTAGTTGAGCTCACAGGGAGCAGGACACAACTCAGAGGATATCAAGACAAGGAAAAGACAAAAAGAAGAGTTAGAACAACAGTGTCACTCTCATGCGGTGATTTCTTTTTGGTTTGTTCTTAATATGGTTTCAACCAGAAGCCCCATGAAGATGAAAATATTATGCATGAACAAAGCAAACCAGTTCCCTGCATGCAACTTATCTGCATTTTAAAATAGGGAAAAAATAATGAGGCTGGGACGGACTGAGATGTAAGAGATGGATGAGATTTCTACCTTATACTATAAATTTAGGATCTATTTGCTTTTGCAAGTTTTCGACTGCTAATATATCTTCATTTCCTCCATGACACCTTTCACTTCCCTTTTATATTTATCATTGAAATGCTATGTTTTTTCTCTCAAAAATGGTGTGAAAAGAAGGGCAAGAACTGGGGACCAGCTCGTATTTGCACCTGTTATTGTAACCACTGTTATTTGTAACACTGCTTTTTTAATTTTTTTTTTTTTTTAAGAACTTCTTTAGTACTCTAAATTCAAATATGGGAGGAAATAAGAAACTTTCAGGTATACTTTTTCTCAAACCAACATCATGACAAGAATTTACACATAAATTTAGTGTAAATTAGTTACACTAAAAGACATTACTAAGAAGTTAAGCTGCACAACAATTTTTTTGAAAACCACAGAAACCTTCTTTTCTTTTTCTTATTTATTTTTATCAGTGCTTCATTGTTTGTCTTCTTAATATAATTTAATTTTATAGATAGTATTGCTTTACAAATAGTTGAGAATAGATTAAAAACTTTCTGCTTCCTTCCCTTAGGAAATAAATTTAAACAAAAGTAATCTGTCAATTAATTGGTTTTTGTTGATTGTTATAATTGTTTCTGTAGTTTATTCTAGCAATTAATTACACCACAATCTGAACTCAGACACCTATGAATATTAAATCCAAATCTCGTGACTTAACATTTAAGAATGAGAAGAAAATTCTACTAAATACTATTGTTCTGCTTATGTTATTACTTATACTGGAATTACAGTCAGAGATGAATAATCTTGTCCCAGTCTCCTTATTAACTCTCAGCTCCCTTTCTGCATTGTCATACTGAGTCAAAAACATGAAAGCTGATCTGTTTTAATGGATGTACACAAGTGTACACATACATGCATACATTACATACACTGTAAGCACTGTTACTGACCAGAGGACAGAGGGGAAGAAAAGACTGTAAGGACTTTTTTCAAGCTTAATTTGAAACAGATAAATTCTCTCAGCAGCTGTTGCTATCCACTAAAAAGCAAAGTTCAAAACAGTCAAAACCATGTGGTGGTGTTCTTCCCTGGAAATTCAAGAGAAGCTGTATGTAGAAAGCACAAAATTGACATCTGACAAAAAGAGAAAGCTTAACAGTGAGCAGAAATGAAGGCCCAAGGAGGGTCTCAAGTAGCTTTCAAAGGCTCTGATAATTAAAAATACTTAATAAGAAGCATAGTTTCTTCTTCCCAAATGTTGTAGGTCCAAGAATTCTATGCTTACTGAGAAGACAGGTCTCATATTTTCTCTATGAACATACAGGCAGGATACCTATAATAATTCAATGTCATTACAAACAGAGGAAAAATTAGACTGGACAGAAAAATTTCCTAAGTAAAAGATTTTCAAAGTTCACATAACCTCTTTATAATAGTTATGAATTTGACTGGCAACCTGGAGTGACAGCCACTGTAATTGAAGAGACTGAGGTTAGAATCAGTGATTGAACTTTAAAGTGATAATCAGAGCTATAGTGTTCATCAAGTTTGAATAATTTTAAGCCTACTTATCAAATGATCTGGACTGACAATTATTAAAATATTAAAATAATGAGTTCAGGAAGAAACAAGGAGTATCAATCAGAAATGGGGAGGGGAAGCAGAGAAGAAAAGACAAAATACCTGAATTTCAGAATGAAAAATATTTTTCAGGTGGTAGAAACACAAGTTCATCATTGCCTAACTGCAGACAATAAACAAAAGCTTAATTAGAAAAAATTCCCTAATCAGTTTAGATAATGCCGCAACAGAAGAGTAGTGATGGGAATTATTCATAGTGAATAATGTACTCAGAGTTAATAAATGTTTCTGGCTCAACATAAATTATCCAAACAGCACACATAACCACAGATATTATCTAGGCATTTTTAGAAGCACGTTAGCCTTTGGAGCACTGCAGTATTATTTTCTGTGTTTTCTGATGACATTGACCACTTCTAATTTACTGCTTCTATTGGACAAACAGTATGCGTCCAGTATATTTCCCTGTGCAAAGGGAACTCTGGGAGCCCAAGATCTCTCCTAGAAAATTTTAGCATCATTTTGCATTACTGAAGTCACTCAAAGAAACTGCAAGCCTAAAGAGAGAGATCTGTCTTAGTATCCAGTCCCCAGATAAAAAACATGTTAAGCAAACATCTATCAGAGACAAGACAACACAAGTAACAGCATCTGAATGAACATGGAAACTTAAGTTAGAACCACTGAAACAGTTCAAGTGATGTGCAGATTAGGACAGTTTTAGTCAAACTGACATATGTCCACTCAACACCATGCCCTGACTGATGCTGTCCTTTGAAACAATACACCATGAATACAAATAACCCTTAAACAGCAGCAGATCTGAATTCCTGCACTGGGGATTGAATTTTGAGATGTAGCCTTAAACCAAATTAACACCCATAAATCATCCCTATCTCTCCTAGCAAAAAAAAAAAAAACAACAATGAAAAAACAAACAAACAAACAAATCTTAAGCAGTGTTATCGCAACAGACTAATGACACAATTATAAAAAGACTCATTTTATACAGGCCCAGGCCCAGGCCAGCTATTTAGAAACAAACACCAATTCAACTACACTTTTTGCATCATATATATTGGAAAGTGACTGATTAAAAAAAGGGGGAAAATATAGCATCCATCACATTATGCTCTCTAGATTTCTTCTTGATGCAGTTTCCAACACTTGACTGCATATACACATCGTTCTTGTTTATCTCTCTGAAATGCAAACATGCTCCAAACCACTCAATGCTACTTGCACTTTCAATTCTATTTTTTGCTGCCTTTGTAGGATAAAGCTCTTCATGGAAATGACAGTGCCTCTAGTACATGCATCAGTTATTCTCTGGCTGCATCAGTAGGATCATCCATGACCTACTTTCTCTTATTTTTCCATCTGCACTTTTAATTATGTTCCTGTTTGCAGGGCTGCCACTTGATAAGTTTCATTTCTTATTTGAAAATGTCTCACATATGGGACCTTGTTTCTGCTACTGATCTTTCCAGATTCCATTATCTTGAGACATCTCCATATATTACACATAATCATGCTGTTTAGGTTAGTGACTAATGGCAAACTCAGAGTGGGACAGCCTGGTAACAGACTACCAAACAGTAAAGGAAAATGTGTAACCACCAAGTCTGAAAATTTAGATATCTAGCCCCAAATAAAATCATTCACTTCAATATCCTATTTAAAAAAACAAAGGAGAAGACTGTCAATTATCTAAATGGAATACTGTGGACAAGATACAAGCCTCAGCCAAGTTGTTCAGGTACACTTCTGACTGTGCAAAATCTTTTGAATCATCTGTAACTAGAGATTAATCAAAGGATGAGAAACTAGTGATGCAGGTTGAGTTGTACCTTTGATAAACTGACGGTACACAAACCCCCAAAAACCATACCTTCTTTTTTGCATATCACTGGAATACAAAAACCGCTGACTTCCTTCCTCTGAGTTCAGAAATATCAGTATGTGCTCAGGAAAGAACCATTTGGCTGAGTCAGTAAAGGGAGAAAGTCACTACAGGCAGACTTTTTTTAACTTAGCTTTTCCTATTCATTCTAATCATTTATGCTTCCTTTAGAGATGATGGAGGCATTCTACACCTTCCCAGAACACTATTAATCCCACCTGTTCTATGATGGGAAGTAAGAATCTAGAGAGACAATTTATTGAAGAGAAAAATACCATGACAGAAAGAATGTGACTCCTAATTTTCATATTCTGAAAATAAGGCAAATAAAGGAGATCTATAGATTTTACAGGATGTGACAATATAAAAAACCCATGCAACAACACACATGGGGAAAATATATAACTTTAAGAGCATTCTTGGGATATGGAATAATGAATAGCAGGATCCTGATTTTAATTTATTTTTTTAATTTAAGACATAGTGTCAAATTTTCAGCTGCTGTAAACCAGCATTATTCCATTGAAGTCAATAAGACTTTGTTATTTTGCACTGGTAGGATGTTTGGTCAATAAAACTTGCAGTCACAGGAAAAATTAGAGCAGATAGAAGGCAGAAAGATTAAGGGACTCCATGAATTTAGCCAAAATAGAGAATATAAAGAAACAAGGCCTTTATTCTTTGAAAGAAATAAACCAAGGAACCTCATTCAAAAAATGCTGAAAAATCAGAGATGGATGCTTCAATATTACTTGAACCTCTGTCAGATGAAAGAACCAAGGGTACAGACTGGAACTTAAAGAAGCTTTAGGGCTTAGAAAGTTAAAACTTTCCTTCACAAAAACGTACACCCTGGAAAATCTATTCAGGTTTTTCATCAGCTAGTTCTTGTAGCCCCTAGCCTATATGTCCCTTTTGAACACTGAGATGGCTGTGCTACTCTACTGTCATGGGACACCCTGAAATGTTATGTGCCACGGACTTTGTTGTTACTACTCTTTCAATAATAGGAATATTTGGCCAAGAACAACTGTACACAGTACTATGAATCACTTCACAACAGAATAAAGGAAATTTCTTCACTGCCAAATAATTTTTACAAGCAAATTACTATATTGATTTCTTGGATCTCAGCCTGAGTTTGTAAAAGTGTAATGACATGACAGCATATGAATTTGAGTAACAAGAAATATAAATAATTCCAGGAACAATTGTTAGTATTCTTGAAGTGCTCATAACTGCATTTTCAAGAATAAAACATTGCCACCTATATCTACAACTAACTGTAATTTAATGTACATGAACAAAACTCTTTGTGAAGATTTTCTTTGAAAGGAGTATGAAAAATACTGAGTGCTTTCCTCCCCTGAGGATCTTGTCAGCTCCACCTCCATCTTAGCCTTAATTCAAGCAGTCAACATCTGAAATACTCTTCAGACATGCCAGCAAAATATTTATACAGCCATGCATATCTGACAAACAAGAAGTCTTTTTGTCATCAGCATGTTTTCCAGATTTTTTCAGGAATCACTGAAATCTTGAGTTCTAGTTGTATTCATGTGTACATGTCTGAGGCATGGATGTGGGGATAGTTACAAAAGTATTTTTCTGGTCTAACTCTGGCAAATAAAATATACTTGGTATTCAGAATAAATCTTAAATTCTCTTCTTGTTATTTTTAAGAAACATTTCTGCTTCTGTTCTCAATTAGATGGATACAAGGTATGCTGTATTTCTCATTCTTTGGATTTAAATAATTGTGGACATTTTTTAATACACCCTGTCAAAATACAGAAGAGAAAGATTTATACATATATAGATATTTTTTTTAATATTTTTCTTCCTCTCTCATTACATACATGAGTGAGAGCTGATATTTAAAACTTTATATAAGATACATATACAAACCCTCTGACTTCCAGAAAGTAAAACCCTCAGCCTACACCAGAGCTCACCCTAAGACCCCATACACCATGAGGGTTCCACCTAGATTAAGAGAGGAGATGTTGGCCTACCAGGCCCCTAAAATGCAGCAGGAGTGAGCAGCAAACAGAAACAGCATTCTCAGACCTTCCCCTTTTTTATATTTCTGTCTTTGTATCCCATCTTATTTTGCTTTAAACTCTCTCAAATTAAAGATACCAGCATAAATCACTCATAAAGTGTTGCCTTGGGTATCAAACTGCTGTGCTTTTACAAACTTTCCTCTCCTCCCTCCTATCAGTTTTGTCTTCCTGAGTCTTCACTTCTCAGTTTCTTTGGCAAGCAAGATAAACTGAGACGTTGCTTGTCTCTGCATACAAGATGAAAACTTTCCACTTCCCCTTCTGCCCAATGCTGATGTTGCAGCACAAAATGCACTTTCAAGATGAAAAAAGTGTAGAAAGCCAGCACACACTTTCTGCTCTGTTGCTGACTACAAAAATTCATGAATATAAGGAATAGTGGGCACTCAATTGTATATAGAAAATCTGCAGCTACAATGGCAGTTTCTCTTGGGATCATAACAACAGGAATTTATGGATCTGCTTTTAAGAAACCAGTTATCATAATTCACAGCACTCTGAATGTGCCAAGATTTCCACTGAGTATTTTAAAATATATATAATTATTTGCCAATTGTTCTTGCATATACCAAGTGTTAAACCAACTAACCAAATTATTTGGTTTAGTATGTATGATGTATGATCTTACAATCATTTTACATCTTGTTACACTGACAAAACAAAAAATCTAGGCAGGAAAATGTCTCAATGTCAAATAACTATTCACAGATCCTGCCAAAAAATTAATGCAGTAAAAACTGCCAGTTTAAGAATATGATTGTATGCATTAGAACAATGTGCTAAAGAAATTATTTAAGGGAAGAGAAAGAATCTCATTATTTGGAGGAGTTGCTATTATACTGACATAAAGAGATCTCCTCCTCTTGGTATCTATAAGGTTCCTTGAGAACATATGAAAGGACAAGAAGTCATGACCTGAAGCTGTAACAAAGGAGGTTTAGGATAGATATCAGGAAGCACTTCCTCATAGAGAGAGTTATCAGACGTTGGAATGGACTGCCCATGGAAGTGGTGGAGTCACCATCCCTGGAGATGTTCAAGAAAGGCTGGATGTGGCACTTAGTACCGTGTTACAGCCAGTATGGTGGTGCTAGGTCATAGGCTGGACTTGATGGTCTCAGATGTCTTTTCCAGATTCAGTAGTTCTGTGATTCTGAATTGATAAGAAAACTATCTGAAGGTTTAAAAAAGTATGCATTTGTCAGAACATACAGCAGGAGAAATAGGACACTAATCTATGTTCTACCTTACAACTTTGTGGCCCAACCTGATGTCACTCAATTCCCAGAAATGTTCTTTCTCCTTTCCATGATGGACTTTCAGGTGGCATTTTCAGATCCAGATGCTTAGAAAAACAGGCACCAGCCAATCCCATTTGTAGGTGCCTTCTTCCAAGTCAAAGAAAGCAGAGTAGAAATTCTTCTGTTAGTGCCAAAGAATAGAAAGTAAGTATAGAATAATTTTACAAGGAAAGTCTTATCTCCACAACATCTCTTTCCTTACCTTTGTATTTTCAAAATACTTTTAAATACAGTGATAATACTATGATAAGGTCTTAAAAGCAGTACATTAAAAAATAATAATTTATTAAATGTGAGAATATAATAAAATAAAGTTGCTTTCTCACACAGAATCACTTCAACAGGGAGAAATTATGCAGTCTATTAGAGCAACTGAGGATCAAGTAACATGCAGACAACCTTCAATGCCAGAGGCACAGTTGTTTCTGCCATCAGAGTTTTAATGCAAACACTTCCCGAGATTTTTCACTCCTTAACATTGAGAGTTTCTTTAACTTCATTTAAAGGAATAAATGAGAAGAATCTGACTATATGTTAGTGTCTCTTCCTTCCCGAAGTACAGCTATTGAGAGCAAATTAAGAGCAATGTTAGAAAATTAGCCCAGAGGAAGGATGATTATCTGAATGAAAAAAATTACCACAACTAAAGTTAAGCTGAATTTGTTAAGTTCAAACCAAGGTACTTTCTTTGCTATATTGTGGGTATGCAGCCTGAGGTCACTTTATGGGAAATATTATACTTTCAAATAGTGCCACAAAATTTACTGAAATTTAGATGTTTTTTTCAGGTTTGTTTGTGGGTTCATATTTAAAGGACTAATAATGACCAGACGTAACTACTAGTATGTTTCAACAGCAAATATTTTGGGCAATAAATATCCTGTGTGCACTAGTGGACAGATTTTTTAAGCATGTCTTGGTTTTATTTCAGTAATGCAAAAATTCTGTTAAGAGGATAGTACTGTTAAAATGGCTAGTCATCAAGTATACTTGCACTGTTACAAATTCAGATAATTCCTGAGGCTTATGCAATGAGGATTGTGGGATTCTGCAGGGACTCAATGTTTTGTTGGTTTTGGTTTTTGTCCTAGTAATTCAGAGATGTGCAGCAGCAACTAAACAGCGCACACAACATTGGCTTCATTTAGGTTCTATCGAAGCATAGGTCAGTACCAGATCTTGTTCTGTAGCATGAAGTGTTAATTTGTCTTTATATGGCAATAAAAGTTACACTATACACAAATATCACAATTTACATTATAGCTTCAACCTAAACTGGGAAGAGGGGAAGCGGCTATTTTCTGCATTTGGTTCCACAGAATTATACTATATATAGCGTATCACATGCTCTTTTGAAATATCATTAATTTCCTTTTGATTTTGAAGCTCAGCTGATCAGGGCACTAGGAGTTTTGGAGGACTGGAGAGAAAAGCAATGGAATCAACTTAGAGAAAACACCACTTGATTTAGGCTGGGATGAATTCACTATTAGGAAGTTGAGAAAAGCAATGCAGCATTTCAGAGTGAAGGCTTACAGATGACTTCACAAATTCTCATCATGATTTTTTGTGGGCTTTAACATAAACAGCCTAATACCTCAAATACTTATCGTCAGTACCCTGAAAACAAATAGTGGTTCTGTACCTCACAAAGGTATTAAAGCTGAACGCTAGGTGATAATGAGTTGAAGCCTGGATCGAACCTCCTGCTTCCCTTATTTCTACATCTGAGTAGATCTGCACAAGCTGTAATTAGTCTGAAAACACCAGCTGACACCCACAGGTTACAGTTTGCATCTGTTTTGCACTTCTGTGCTGCACTGAGCATACATCTAAAAAGATCAGAGGACCTGCCACAGACAAGTTTGTCAGTCTGAGAGAGATTTGCACCTCATCTAAAGCCTTCTCAAGTATAGCTTTACCCTTTAAACCAAATACATAGAAAAAACTCCCACATATAAATCCTGTCTTCTTTTCTAATCCACAGCAGGCTATGAGACCTCTTTCTTGTCCAGGCTCTCACCTGAAATTTCTCCCTCCAGCAGAACTCAGTAGTCTATTGTAAGAAACATCTGACTGCTTCTCAGCTGTCACTGGTTCCTCCATTACCATGACTACATAACTAGCAAGGGTATACCTTCAGAAAAGGTCTAACTCTGAACAAATATGGTTTGAATGGTGAACCAAAATATACCTAGAAGTCCATTTTTGCACTTATCCTGAATTTTAGTCTGTGTTTCCATAGTCTGGAGTCTGGAGCAAAGAAATGGGAAGCCAAGCGGATGTGCTGAGTCTGCAATAGTGAGATGGTACCTTGAGGACTCCTGGTATCACCTTTTGGGCAGTCATAACTGCATAATAGCTTTTGGTTTTATACCTTTTTTTTTTTTTTTTTTTTTTTTTTTTTTTTTTTTTTTTGAGCTTTTAATGGCTACCAGTCAGAAATTCATTAAAAACAAAACCAGAAAATTAATATCTGCTCAATGAGCTTTTTGGACATCAAAATATGTATTCTTTTTTTCAACCAAAACTGACTGAAATAATCTGTAATTCCCTGTTTGATTAATCATAGTAATAATTAATCATAGAACTGTGATTCTTATTGATACATTGAGTCCTCTTACCAATATGCACAAGTCAGTAATTTTACCACAAGCTAAGTCTTTTGTTATAGTAGGAACTGTCTTTCCAACTATTTCATGACACAATCCCTTAGAAACTATTCTACGAGATCCCTATCTAGGACAGGCAGATAATCAATTAAATACAAAGCAACTAAAAGACAAAAGAGCTTTAAGGCATTAGACCTGAACCATGCTACCAAAATTTACTTTATTGAGGTTTGATCTCCGTTAGCCTGATGCACACATGCAAGCACTACGTTGCTGTCACAAAGGAACCCTCCTTTAATTCCTTAGTTCTTGGCTTTGTAACCATAAAACCATTTTGAATGCAGGAGTTACATGCAGTCCTGAACTGTGCTGGAAATAACGAAGGTCCAAGCAACAGGATGGCCCTGAGCACCTTCACTGCTCATTTCTAATTCATACACTGGAGAAAGACAGCCAATACTATCAGGCTTATTTTAGGAAGGACCCGTGCTGCATCACTCTCTAGAATTGCCCTGATTACTTATTTTAAAATGCTTTGTTCATAAAGAACAAAGAGCAACAAACCTCTTAAAAATTACATGAGAACTTAATGTCCAAATTGGTACTTTACACCTGTCAGAATTGGTACTTTGTTCAGAGATAACAGAAAATTATTATTTTCTTTATGAGCTTGTCCATCATAGAAGCAAAACGTTTTCACAGGCATAGCAGCTTTAAATCTTTCATGTATCTTCATGTTATTGAATGTGTTATGGTATTAACCTTTATTTAATGAGATGGTTTAATTTTTAGCATTTCAAAAGTTTATTTTTCCTTTTCAAACAACTTTCATATATAAACTTCTACAAGGCAACACAACATTCTGTTTACTATATAAAAAGACAACATTTTAAATTGAAATCACACTTCCATGTAATGACTTATCCCAGAAAGCCCTTTCAATCTACCAATATATCTTTCTTCAGTTCCTCAGTATTTCAATGATTCTGTTTTGAATTTATGAACCCTTTTGTAAAAGGTATAACTGCATTTCTAAGGTATCTTTTTATGATAAGAGCAAGAAAAAAACTCTTTTAAAAGTAAAATCATTCATTTAATCATCTCTGTGATCAGTGTGTTTTCTCTACTACGTGTTCCAATATTCTTCACTTACTTGTTCTTTGACTATTTTCGGTATCATATTCCTGGCAAAGATTTTATAGATGCAGCAAAAAGACTCCAACATAGGTACAAGATCAGTGCTAAACAGATGCACAGGTCACAGCAGCCAAGCAGCTGCTGCAAAATAAAAAATAGTAAGCTCCTACACCGTAACGTTCCAGAAAGTAGCTTTGGTACAATTCAGAATCTAAGATCGGGGTATTTGGAGAAAAGAGGTAGGTGCCTAGGTGGACTACATAAAGTACTCAGAATGTCCTAGCTGAAGGCCAATGAAGTGATCTGAATATAGCTAAAATGTCGAAGTGTTTCAAAACTGCTAATCCCAGGAAGGTCTTTTCTTCCAAGCCATTTTTAAGTATGAGGATGACCATTCTAGGAAATGAGTCATGAAAATAAATTAATAGCTCATGTCCACTGTCTTTTGTCCAATTAATTCACATGCGAAGCCTCAAAGTAGAATGTCCTCCATAATTATTGAAAATTAAATACCTGAAGGGTTATGGTATCATTACAAACTTGATGGAGAAGCTCTTTTAAAAGTAATTTTCTTTTTTACTTATTTATTTTCTCTCACACTCTAAGCACAGATAAATAAAATTAATTTTCATCTCTCTAATGTACACTTAAAATGTTCATACCACCTATTTACCGGTGCCCAAATGCACCAAAAACATTAACTGTGCAAATCTGTAAAAACTGTAGAAGTAAGCCAGAGAAAACTTACACAAGAAGAGCTAGTCAGGGGGTCTGCAAGTTGTTTCGCAAGCATACACTTTATCATCCAAATTCAGGGTTCTCAGTTTAGCTTTAATAAATCCCACATGACAGCTTAGCAGATACATATACATTCCAATAGTCAGCTAGTGAAGACAAGTGTTTCAGGTCTCCCCAGTACAATGCATGCCAGCCCTGATTCCATGTCGCCTTAAGCTACACACATATCTCCAGTGTAACTGTTCCCACTCTGGCTAGAATAACTGGAGAGAGAATTGGGGAGGCCACTGAGAACTCTAAATTAATTTACTAAACTATTGAAGTGAAACTGATAAGACAGAAGAACCTCAAAGCATTAGACCTGAACACTGCTTCCAAACTTCCTAGGAGGATAGTCCACTGCAAACTATGATAAAAATAGGCATGAAGTCACAGTCTAAAAGCACTGATGTGACAAGAAGCTATCTGCAAGCATCAGTACTCTATCAGTTTCATTCTTCAAATGTATAAAAGATGTTCTTTTTCAATTATAGCCAGACTGCTCATCTGTTAATTGCAAGACACACTTTTAATTTCAAGCAATTATTAACTTATGGTTCCAGGCATCTTTTCTTTATTAAGGTTGTTTTTTAAAAATAGTACTTTAAAGTATTAAACATGATGCTGTGTGTTGTCATGTTCATTTTTTATCATCAAAGAAAGCTCAAACTGTGGAGCTTTTTTTGCTAGTTAGATGTTATACTAATTGGATGATGTTTAGGAGCTTTGTGATGAACACTAACAAATCAAACGTATTTGCAACTGCCTCTAGTAGAAGTGGGGAAAAAAATTACTAATGATTCTGCTATAACTCTATTTTTTTTATTTTATTTTAGTAAAAGTGCTTTTTTTATTTTCATACTGTGCTTTCTTTGATGCCAAATATAGGGTTCAGGAAAAATTGCTTGTTGCCTTTTAATGTCAAGGTAGTTGGTATGTATTGTTTACAGAATAGTTATCTGTGTTTCTATTGTATAGTGTATCATCACAAGAGCAAGCAAATACAAAATATAATTTGCTAATAATAATATATTTTGCTAGTAATTTTGAGATATTTTGCTGGTACAAGGCAAATAACAGTCTGTTGCAGGACATGGGGAAAATATTGTAATGTATAAAACCCTCTGCTAACATATAGAAGACTTCTTAGCTACAGGAAAATCACAACACCTGAACTTTATTCACTCAGAGATCCAACTGCTGTGGCAAAGCTATTCTTCAGCTTAAATAGCTCACTCCCACCTTGCAGAATCTTCATCAATAGCAGCTGCTTTTCACTAGGAGACGTGCATCTGCACTTGAGGCCTTGACCACCTTAGAGGGGGCTTCATATCTTCTTTCAACTTGCACATGCCAGCAGAGCTTAGTGTTAGAAACATGTTTGGAGACAGCTTCAGTATGATGCAAATAAAACCAAAGCTTATTTCTATGACAAATAGTGCTCATCTGAAGTGATGGATGGCAAAGCATCTGAAAGCTGGGGTAGTTCCATATTTTAAATTTTGTGTATTGCTCAAGGGAAAGGTGTTCTCTAGTGCTTTGTGAACAGCTTAAACACTGCAGCCTACATTAACCTGGGACTGGCAGTAACATGTTTCATTTCCATGAGCTGAGCCAAACAGGAAAGGCTTTGACTTTCAGATGAGCAGCAGTGCTGTCTCTCCAGGGTGCTGTGTGCTTAACATGCTGGTCTCTCACTCACTTCTGTTCAGTTCCTTCATATATCAAAGTGGGGCAGCAAAGGAAGTAATATTTTTAAAAGACATACCCAACTGTTGTCTCAAACATCTAAAGAGAGCACACAGAATAGTTATCTTGTTGAAGAGGGTCTTCCTTAAGTGAAAAGTTATCCATTTCCCAGATTGGCATAGACAGCTGTTAGAGGAAGAAAGCAATTCTGTCAAATTTTCAAGCACAACTAAGCTAATCCAACCTATGTATCTAGCTATATATCTATAAAAGGAACAAAGAGCTGGTCCATTCTCTTGCAATAGCTCAAAAGGAGGGACACTGGGCTGGATCTTTGAAGTCTGTGACAAAACATTCAATACTGTAAAGTGATAAAAAGGCTGAGCATGTTCTTTTTTCAATCATAGATGAGTTTCCTGCTTTTAGTAAGTGCTAAACACCTGCAGTTTTTATACAAGTGGAGACTGTGAAGGATGAATTATTTCAGGAAAAAAATAGGCTAAATTCCTCTTTCTGAAAGCCTTTGACAATAGATGTGCAATTATCAAAACAGCAGCATATCTGGGATATCAATATGATGAGCTAAAACTTTATCCATTTTTAAGAAGCCACATTCACTTAATCTTGACTTTGTAAGTATATAAAAGGATTACAAAAACACAGAAGTAATTTACCCAATAGATCCAGCTCACTTACTGCTTCTATGGGTCCTTATCACAAGTAGGGAAGCAATAAATTGAGGGCATATGCCAACTGTCTCAATTTTTATTACTTATTCCTCCTTCTTACAATTGTTATATTCAGACTTTTCTAGTATTCAATTTATGTAGATGTAAAATTACTCCAGAGTTAACCACTGATATGAGTTCATACCAGGATATTTGGGAACTTTTCTATTTTTTTTTATATTCAGAACATCAGAAAGTAAAACATGGTTCCTTTTTCCTCTGTGAGAAATAGATAATTAAAAAACCCAAACCTGTTCATATGAAAAAATATTTAATTAAAATATAATGAAAATGCATAAAGAAAAAATATTCTCTGGCTTTAAAGAAAGAATTAGTGTCTGTAAGTATGTTCAAGTAGGAATTCTTTCATTAGTACACTGGATAATTTACAGTCTTTGAGAACTATTTCATCTAAGAATTCTTGTCCAATGAGTCCAATGAATTCATTTGGAAAATTGCAGGGAAGACAGGATCTGTTTTAGAGAAAAAATTGTATAGTATACAAATATATATAAATATAGATAGATAGATAGATATATTTATATAAATATATATTTATAGAAGCTGCCCTTTAGAATAGTTGGAATCCCAGAAACATTAAGAAAACTGAAAATAAATAAAAAAATATTGAAAATTAAAGTTCTCCTTATTATTTTAGCTGCATCAGGATTGTGGAA
This sequence comes from Phaethornis superciliosus, assembly GCA_023637945.1. Taxonomy (NCBI): domain Eukaryota; kingdom Metazoa; phylum Chordata; class Aves; order Apodiformes; family Trochilidae; genus Phaethornis; species Phaethornis superciliosus. The sequence continues at coordinate 69,729,745 of JAJQWJ010000002.1, forward strand.
GGAAGACAGCAGAGAAAAGAAAGGTACGTCTACGGTGCTAAGAAAATAAACCTGCAGAAAAGTTAAACACATTCAGAGAAAATCTTAACCTTGTGCTTTTAACACAGAAGGTAATTGTTGAAAGAGCTTACTCAAGAGTATGACTGACTCTCCACTAAACACTCAGGTGGCTTCTGTTTCCTATGGTCTGTTTTGACTCAGCAAGGAGCCATGGGCTTGGTGCAGAATTTGGGATCTGACCTGCAGGAAGCCAGATGGGATGGTCAGAACATTCTTGTACAGCCCATAGCCTGTGAGGCTGTGACAACAGTGGTCTGCATAACCAAACTTTGACATCACAAGAGGACAGAGAATGGACGTACATGTCCCCCAGAGTCTTGGATCCAGCTAGGTAACCATCCACAGGTGAACTTTAAGTCCTTTTAATCTAAGGCAACACTTCAAGCACACGTAAAATTTCAAGCATGATTTGAGCTCTCTTGTTTCCAATCAGATTTAAATATTATGATTAAATATCTCTTTCAATGTTATTTTCAAGAGGGATATTTTCATAAAGTGGGATCTATAGTGACTGGATTAATTTTTACGAGCTGTATTGCATTGTTAGACTGCGCTGGGAGGAGCACACTTCAGTACAGAGCTTTCACCAATAGCAGTAGTGCTTCTGGCCTTACTTTCTCAGTCAAACATCAAAACTAATTCAAGCTTTGAGTCAGGCTCCAAAGGTCCTCTTGACACCTAACCTCTTACTTACACTTCATGTCTGATTTTTAAACAAAGTTTTGTTTCATAAAAAAAGGATAGTTAGAAATAAGTATTTAAATTGCTGCTAGAGAAAAGTGCTAAAGGATATGCAGTGGAAGCAAACACATCAGGGCAAGGAAAAGTCCTGAAGAAAGAATTGCCAGCTCAGGGAAGATTTCTGTTTGCAAGCTTGATCCCATCACTTCAGCAGCTCTTGCACTGCCACAGGAGCCACTGAGAATGTGCTTGGACCTTGCTAAGCAGATCACTGCTTCACCACATCATGGTCTACAACAAAACCATAAGACATAATCTTACTAGTAGTATCTTTGTTATCATACTAAGGAATATATCTAAGTTGGATAAGTATGCCACATGTAAGTGAGACCATGTAATCATGTCATCATATTACCTGTTTGTAGCAAGAGTAGAAAAATATTGCATGACTAAGCAATAATTTTGAAGAAATGCTGTATAATTTAGAGCCAATAGCTACCAGGGGACTTCAGCTTACAAACCAGAGGATTTGATGAACAGGACTAGAAGAGCAAACTTATGTGCATGCCAAAGAAAAACTATCTGCCTTTTTCTCACATCAGTAGCAATTAAATAAATTTCTTGATTGCAGTGGACTTACTGAAGTCACCAAGCTCCTTACAAACAGCTGGTGATAAATTAAAGTAACTGAAATCTGACATAAGCAATGCCAAACATCATCCAGTGTAACTTGACTTAATTTTACTTAGTATAAAAATAGTGACCAAGAAAGCTGAGGTGTAACAAAGATATCAACAAATACAGTCAAGAAATAAACTCAAGCTTATACAGTGGGTTGACTGTTGGTTTGTTTTGTTTTTTTTTATTTCTCAACTAAGAATTTAATTGCAAGGCAGAAGCTGTAACAACAGAACTACAAGTGCACCAGTATCGAAGCAAAAGGTAATGTCTGCACACAATAGGGACCTATTAAAGAGAACTCCACATCTCACTACATGCTGGTTTTCATGCTGCCATTACTCCTATGACTGAGGAATGACATTGCTGATTGTCATATTGTTGCTATGTTAAGCTGAAGCATTGCAAAAGCTGAGCCAATACAGTCAACATGGAAGTCCTGAAATGGCTACTCCTGTGTAAATGACTCAGATGAGGGAAAAAATCTGTGTCGAGTTCAGCCTTAGGACAAGCAACTGTAAGATGGGAATTTCTCCTGCCTCCTGCTGACACTGCTGTAAAGTCTAAACAAAATCATCTCTCTATAAGCTGAAGAGACAGTCTAGCTCTCTCTGTACTTGGTACCACCTGCTACTAAGTTTTATAGTATTCTTCTAGCAAGGACTGCAGCCATCTGCCTATTCCCAGCTCCCCATACTCCTTAGGAGTGGGTGGAATTTCACAGGTGCCTCAGGCAGATTTCCTAGGCCAAGCATCAACTGCACCTCTAAATGGTCTAGCTGCTGATTTATCCAGTGCATAATTTAAGAGTTCTAGAAATATAGGTAAAAGAAATATAGGTAAAAAAAATAGGAAAGAGAACACTTAAATTTATTTGCTGTCATGGTGCTTGTGATGCCTCACAAAAACCAAGTTTTTCAGTATTGTAGGGTTGCATTTACAATTCATAGTAGTAGCAATGTTGTTCACAAATCCCAGCAGGAATCAGCCAGTAACATTCAACACAGTGAAATTAGAGTATTTCCCCAAAGGTCTTTCACTTTCCAAGACTACGAGCAGATTTTTATTTGGAAGAATAATCAAGTGGGTTAATTCACTTTGGTAAAACATCTGTTTATAGGCACTGGGTCAGCCCTGTGAATAATCACAATGAAATGCTGATCTCACCAGAATTTATTATCATAGTCTAGGAACAGTTAATATTAATCTGTGTAGGCAACAGGAACACTACAAAAAAATATCCTCTCATCTGTGATAGCCTCTTAGTGCCATTACACTTTTGTGTGTTTTCTTCTTAGTGCATAAAGATTTAGGTCAGGAAATATTGTTCACAGGAAACAACTAGTTCATTTGCAAATCCTCCTTGGAATGCACATGCTCTTGGCAGGTTAACATTTGCCTAAAGGGGTGTCTGAGAGGAGAAACAAGGACTTTGGCTTCCATCACAATCAGTTTGTTAGCAATAGCCTAGACAAATACAAACTTAGCATTCAGAGGCATGAAAATTAAAAAAATCCCTTAAACAATAAACAAAATGGGAGAGCTGGAGGGGGGAATGCTAGTGGTATTTGGGGGCAAGGGGGGGAGCAAAGCTGGAAGAGTAAAAAAAAAAAAAAACCAAAACAAAACAAAACTAAAAAAACCCTCACAAGTAAACAGAGATCTCTCTGATTTTTGGTTTGGTTTGGGTTTTTTTTTTTTTTATTTTTAATGATGAAATAAAGTAATAGCCTCTGCTTTAATTCCCCGTCTGGTATGGCAAACTCAGTGTCAAAAGATCCAACGTCCAAGTAAACAGCTGCTCTTTCAAGAACTTTGCCTTCTTGCTCCCTCTAGTGTTCCAAGAAGCCATGTACAGTTTTACCCAGCCCTGAGCAGACTACTACTTATTATTTCCTTTCCTTCACCACGACCTCCAACGAAAGTGACTTCATTAGACAGGACCGAGACTGACTTTATTATGGCAATACTTTGAAATAGAAACTTTCACCTTAGCAAAATGCTAAGTCATCCAAACTGTTGCAAGATATTTTACATTACTCAAATGAGGATGATCTTTTGCAGAAAAAGCCATGTTTGGACTTGAGAAAAGCTGCTTTTAAGCACACGTTTTACTTAGACATTGGTATCACAGAACCAAGTTGTGATCATCAAATAACTTTTCCTATAACCAAATTAAAAATGTTTTCTTGTTGCAGTTAGCCACTTGTCTGCATCATAGTGCAAATGCATAAAACTGGCAACTGTCAGCTTGAAGAATCTTCTAAGCTTAAGAGAAAAACACACCTCCACTCATTAACACCTGTAGCCTCCTACAGGTGGTGATATTCCTGACTAATGACCGCCTGAACAAATTGATTGTGTATGAGAAGCAGTGCTGCTAGACTTGCACAGGATAGCAAGGAGCTAATTAGTATTATTCGACAAACACCACTGCTACTGCCTTTTAAATGTTCTTCTTTTTCCTTAAAAAGAAAAGTTGCAAATCTAGGATCCAAAACATGAACACAGCATGGCACACAGGCTTCCTGTATCTTCAAAGTACCTAAACAACTCTGCTCCCAGGAGCCTCCATGAAACAAATCAAACTCCAAAATATCAAGCTAGCAAGACAAGGCTGTGTTAATTAGCTTCCTGATAAGCAGGAGTATTTATAGTATTACCATATGTAGAATCTACTATGGAGAACATTATTCTGTGATCAAAACATGGGCAGAGCCTAGGAAACCAGCACTTGTATTTTTTTCCAGACTGACTTCTGCCAGTGGCAAGTTGGAAGCACCAGGGAAATAAAATGTAAGGTGATTAAAGTCCTTTCTGCTGCATGAGCACAATCTTCCTGTCACTGTCAAAATTTGATATCAGGAAGAGCAAAGCCTTTCCTTCTCATAGTTCACAAATAAATTTCAAAAGCTCTCTTTAATATGCACAGGAACATCTCGAATAAAAATGATATTAAATACAAAAATTTTATCTTTTTTCTACATCTACAAATTACTGTATCAAACTTGTCATAGACACTGGTGGCGTTAATATGTAACTATTATTGCAAGTTCCAATTTCTAATCAAAAGTCACATCCTTTGATGATATATATCAGAGGGTAAAATTTTTCACTTGCGTACCTCAATTTAATTTCCTTTGATTCCCTTCACCATGATATGTGCCTAAGTCTGGGAGGGCAGATTTAAGACAGCTACTATGCAGAAGGAAAAAATGTAACATAATGATGAATATCAGAGAAAGTTTTGGTTTCACACCTAAGCTGAATCACTGATACAGTGATAGGTCCTTTTGGTACACAGATTACCTTTTGAGAAATCAACTCAAAATTGTTTAAAGGACTCACATAAAACTGTCTCAATAAACAGGATCATACTCCTTTCTTTACAAAATCAATTCAATGTGAATCAAGAAAATGAGTCATCCTTCTTTTCTCCTAGTCTCTAATGTTTCTCATAGATTAGTTTCAGATCAAAGCAAGATTAAAGTGAATTAAAGATTCTTCTAATCTGTTATTCATATCTGACTAGCAATGTCTTTCCTTTTACCTACTGCATACTTGTTAATATATTCTCTTTTATTGGAAATGGAATACAGTATGTTTGCTGAAAATGAAGTTTTATTTAAATTTTGTAAATATTTTATCCACACTTACAAGGTAAAAACCTAGAATCTCTATACATATAAGTAAATTAATTACAATAATTATTAAGATATCTACTACCAAAATAAGTGTTTATTTGGTAAAATTTGTAGGTTAAAAAAAACATAGATCTTTTCAAATGTACATACATGATTAATTTTCAGAGTAATTTTTATTTGGTTGACTGAAAAAAAAAATACAGACTTAACATTGTTTTAAAAGATGATCTATTCTGGTTGAAAAACTTCACAGCTGCAAATATTTTCTTTGACAACTTCTCTCAACCTTCTCTTTTTCCAGAGGGGAAAAAAAAAAAAACAAAAAAACAAACAAAAAAAAACCAAAAAAACAAAACCCAAAACACCAACACACCCTACATAACACAAAACACACCTCACCCCTTAAATATATATATATATATCTATATATGAAGAAGAAGAGGAAAAAATTAAGGTGGGGAATAACGAAGCAAAGCAAAACAAAACCCGCCAAGCAACAACAAAACCCCCAAGAAAAAACCCAAACCAGTACACTGTTACTGTTTTCAGACATTTCTCTATTTTACACCTAGTTTAGTGGCTCTTCTCAGCAAGTGTTGTCCTTTTGAGATGTCTATTGCCATTAGACCTTACTGTCATAACATAATTCGGACTTGGACTCCCACATCCCCTCTGGGCTCCATTAAAGCCTAAGGGCCACATGCAATCCTACTCTTTGTTTTTATGTCACCATATATTAAACTCATCTAAAGCAGCATCATAACTACTTTATATACTGCTCAGCAATAGAGGCAGAAGCTAGAGCAACTGGGGTCACCTGCAGCATTTTGCACATTTTGTACATTTCCCTTTTAGTTCAGAAGGGTAGGACAGACCTGAGGACACCAGTCAGACTAGTAATCTCAGCCCTACCTATTCCAGCCTCAGAAGATTCAAACTTTGAACAGATGCAATTCATTCTATAGTAGATTTCCCAACTCTGCTCAGGTCCAGGGCAAAAGTCCTAAAACCTACCCATAACTTCTGAGACATTTTTACTGTATGGGCTCTTGGTTGTGTCAATAAGGACCTTTCTGTGAGACATGCACATTTTTCACTTTGTCACTTCCAAAGACACATGAGAAAAGGCTGGTAGTCAAACTGGCATATTTTCCCAGCCCATGAAATCAAGTATAACTTTAATTTCTAGAGCTATCAATGAAAATTAGCTGCCAAAAGCCCTCCATAACTTTTTTCAATTATTGCAACAGCATGTAGGAACCCTGGCACTTAGATCTGATCAGACACATAGACAATGTACATGAGAGTGATAGAGCAAAACCTACTCTGACTTTCACCCTTGAATCTCGAGTGTTGCCTCAAATAGACTCAAAATTTGCTTTCTGTGAATATTATCTTATGTTTGTAAAGAGTTAGTGCTCTTCTGAACATAACTACTAGGAAATACTCTCTAATTACATACTTTCTACCTGACACCTACTGATTCACCTTCTAGTGAAAGATACTAAGTTACTGAGCAGAACAGAAGAAAGACATTGTGAATGTCTTTGAGCTAGCCCAGAGCAAAATTATGTAGAGGAAATGCTGTAATGATTAAGCAGTAATGATCCAGACAAAAATTCCCAGCTCTTCAGTATTCCCTACGAAGACAATTTAGGGAAAACTTTACATAACTGATCTGGCAACCAGTATAGTGAGTAAAAAGCAAAGCAGCTATCAAGGAAAACAGTTCCCTCAGATGTTGAGGTATTTAAAGATCTGTGTAACACATAGTCAAGTTGGGGTAAAAAACAAAGACTGGAAACATTCGTAGATAAAGTCCTATTAAAAGAAGAATAAAATGGAGCAAAATCCTAGCAAAGGCATCCCTGATGCAGACAAAATCTCATCCTTCCTGAAAAACATGTGCAGTTTCTATGCTACATTTATATGTGTGCAGTTGCAGGCATTTATAAGGAAGCAAAGCTCACAGCAAAAAGCTTTCCCATTCTTCTCAAGACCCATAGCTTGAAGTGTTTAAAAAGAGGGTTTTTTCCACTTTCTAGAGAAACACACCCTTCGGGCACAGAGAAATATTAGGTACCTGCTGTCAGGCTCTGTCCCTAATCTCAGACAAACAGCAGATGCTTGGTACTCTTGCTACTCTGACCTGAAGGTGTGAGGTATACAAGTCAAAGAAAGGAGAAAGTATAGAGAGGATGGAAAAAAATACAACACTGAATCAATTTACTGAACAAGTTCAAAGCCATGGAACTCTCATTGTTTACCTTCTCTATCCTTTCTTTTCCAACATTCTTGTTGAGAATTTTCCTGAGAGAACTTTTTTTTCATCTATCTAATTCAGTAAACTGTAATTGCAAATGAATAATTGAGAACTTGTTAATGTTTGGAGAAATTGAATGCCACTGGTCTTTTGCCCTTTATTGCTTTCCATTACACCTTTTTATATAATAAAACTTTAGCCTCTGGTCAGCTTTTAATAGTAGCTGTGTAATCAGTTCTTTCACAAACACTGGATCACACCTCTTCATCCTCCTAAAGCCAAGTCACCTCCCTGACTTCTTATCAGAAGCCACAATTGCATTAGAAGATGAATTTAAGTTTGAGACAGAAGACTGCGCCACATGTAAAATTTTTAATATATTAAAACTAACCCAATTGTAAATATCATACACATGAGAATAAATGCCATTTGTGACCACATGAGTGAGATCTAAGGAACAGGGTGCAAGGGAGGCAAGTCAGTAGAAAATCATTCAATAAATTATAGAATCATAGAATGGTTTCAGTTAGAAGTAACCTCAAATATCACCTAGTCCCTACCCCCCTGCATGGGCAGGGACACCTCCCACTAGACGAAGTTGCTCAAAGCTCCATCCGACCTGGCCTTGAACACTTCCAGGGATGGGGAAGCCATAGCTTCCCTGGGCAACCTGTTCCAGTGTCTACCACCCAGTTTCTGAATACCAAGAGAACCTATTTCTAATAACACAGCTTGCAAAGGCTTGAAAATATGCTATAACTCTGTGCATTAACTTTTAATACCTGTTCACATAAAACACACAGTTAGCAAAAAAGGCACAACTAAAATGGGACCATAAGGTTGTCTCAATAATGGGCACGTAAATAAGTGTCATCTCTGGGCCATGAAGAAGCATTTTCAGTGACTAGCTGGCCACTGACAAGTGCCACTTCTAATCACTTAGTTAAATTTGGAAGGGGAAAAAAATTCTAACAAAATAAGCACTTCAAATGTTGTGTATGACCTTGATTCTTACCTTTCATATATTCAGAATATCCTTTAAATTCAGCCTGCTACAGATTCACACATTGCTAGCAGAATTATTCATAATAACAGACTTCTAAGAAAACAATTTCAGGTTCTTCTTACTTGACAGTTATCATAAGCTACAAAGTACTAGATGACTACAACTTCTCAGCCAGATCATTAAACACATATTCGACTTGATTCAGTACAAATGACACATACTACTTCACTCAAGTTCTCAACTATAATTATTAAAGCCTTAAGGACTAGCTCTAAATAAAATTAAAGAAAAAAATTCCACAAACATTCACAATTATCAGAAGCTGAATCAATGTTCCAGAAGTTTTAAATCCATAGATCAGGAACAAAGAGTGGTGTCAAAATGCTATATGGACTAAATTTTCCAATTACTCTATTTCAGCATAAGTTAAAGTAAAAAGTTTTTTCTGATACTTCTCTTGAATCACATTCGTTACACTTAATTATAAACTAGCATTTATTGCCTCCATATAAAGACTTCTGTTTGATCCTTACCTTAAACCGTACCATGTTAGAGGATCTTTTTCTTGATGGGTACCTCAGAGTCAGCTAAATCCCAAGGCACTTCTTTAAACTGTCCATGGTATGCACCAGTAACCTAACAGGCAGTAAAATTATGCATGTATGGTATCCTAAAACTGGAATAAATTAATTGTATATGGAAATCCCACCTATTGACTTCATTGTTCACTTATATCTTATATTTCCTTTTTCTCCATTTGTGGGAAAGTAGATATGAACCTTGGTGATTTGATCCACCTCAGCTAAAACGTGCACAAACCTCTAAAGCACAGATGTGCCTGATCAGTGATTTTACAGGAGACAGAATTTACCCCATGTTTTTCCATGTAGCCATAGGCATGAGGACACTGCTGGAATATTCACTCTGGTACAAAAATCTAATTAATAAAAAATATTTTTATTTCATTCAGTGACCTACATCATTATTCAGCATGGAGAATTCACCTGTTAAGTCCAACAGCAGTACCTTGTGCGTAGACAGAAGCTGAGTGGGTTTTTTTGTGCAAGAATGACTTAGCTGAGATTTCTGCTCCATACCTCCTGCCCATCTTCATGGCGCTTGCAGCATCAGTTTTATTTATAATAATGTAGATATCTAACGTGCAACTCAGGAAGCATTTTCTTTTCAGTCGTTATAGGTCTCAGGAAAGCTGTCTGACCTACTCAGCTCTCAATCACTTAAAGAAAGATCTTTGCACTGCTAGTTTTGATCTCCCTACTCTTTAGAAGAAAAATTGGAAGTGTTGACATAAAAAGATTAAATCATATTAAACTGAATCAGTGAAAGTGTCAGCTTTACCACTTAGCAGGATAAGACCAGAAAAGCAGTATTCTTACCTAAACTTGGTTTAGACTGATTTAGGAGTTAAGCTGTTCCAACGAGAGCCAGATTTGATTCCCTAATTCATGATATTTCAGACCTCATTGATTCAAATTTCAAAAGGACAAACAAGCTCAAAAGGAACCCAGTTTTTCTGCTGGAAATCATATTGCACTTATTCCAGTATGCCAGGGGAAATTTAAGTTCTCTCATGACTAAACCAAACCTGAGGAATACGCTCTTTCTTTTCAGAAGAATCTATACAGAAATTTGTCACCAGATTCAAAGCGAAAATGCATGAGTTTTTCCATCTTGTTCATGACCACCACCACCCCTCCACTTCCACTGGGATTTAAATTTCAGACCTACAGTCTATCTTTGCCCACCTCTTTCTAAACTTGTATGGAAATTAAATTAGGGTCTGAAAAAAAACTGTTCTATGGATAGCAGAAGCCCTTCTTTTGACTTACACAGTGTAATAGTCCACAGAAGAACAAAAATCATCTCTCCAGTTTCAGTGTTAAGCGTTTCACATATTCAGTTAATTTTCTAATTTTGAGTTTAGTCCTAGTTTTTATTCAGGGTGAAGAGTACATTTGCATAGTCAAGAAAATTTTCCATTTGAAATACCATACCTTCCTAATAAAAATCTCACAGAAGTTATTTTTTGAGATCTTCAGCTGGCTGCCTTTGATTCAAGAACCAGAGGTGTTTGAAGAAAGATGTCTCTGTAATTTATGAATTCAAGGATTCATTCATACTAAACAAATAAATTACCTTATCTGTCCAGACTCATGGTTTAGGAATTTTTTAAAATAAATAAATAAATATGTACACCAGAAAATCTTCAAGACTCTTCTTGAAACTTACATACTTCAGGAATGCAGCAAGTAAAGGAGGAGGAAAACATCCTCTGAGACAGAACCCAGTACACTAGAATTCAATTAGACTTTGACCTTCTTCAGCCATTCAAGGATTGGTAGACAGATATTGTTTGCTACTTGCCTGAATTAAATTGGGCCTCCTGAGATACATATGAAGCAATTTTTAAAAAAAGAAAACACTGTTAACTGAATTTACTCAACCATCAATCTGAAGTAAACCTTATTGACTATATTAATCTCTTAAAATAATATAATCTTTCACATTTTAATCAGGAAAAAATGACATTTAATTAGTGTTGCACAGCCAAACCTTGACACAGCTCCTTTCTCTAAGCATTCTGCTAAGCTACAGTTTTTCAGTCTTACCACAGTGAGTCTTATAAGCCTTTATGTTTCCCTTGGTCTAAGCAAGATGTAGGACTGCTTTATTAATTCAAATCCCTGGCACATTTCCTTAGCAGGAATAGATACTCTTGTCATAATATCATACAAATGGGAACTTCTGCTCAGCTGCCTTACATTCTGAAAGCTAGCACTAGCTCCTTTTCCAAATCCATCCTCTAAATTTATTTCTTTATTTTAAGGACTTGAAATGTTTGAGAGATATTAGTTTATAAAAACAAAATAAAACAAAGCCCCACACACACCCAGAAGCCAACCAAACGAAGAAAGCCAACCCATAATAATGTCAACAATGTACATATCTAGACATACCAGCAGAAAAAAAAAAAAAGCAAAAAAAAAACCAAACCTGTGCACATTTTCTGTGCACATTCATTACCTTCTATATTTTTCATCTGAACAAGAGCTCCAGAAGTGTTCTGCTGTTGGGTGGTTCCAAACAATAACTCTAAGATGCTTGGATGTGCCTTATACACTAAGTTTCTTTCATGCTAAGATTCTGAAAATAAGCAGGACTTTTCCATACTAGTGTAACTCTATTTCTTCCCAAATTTCCTGCATTTGTCTTCTTTTTCTCTACTTTCACACTCTGCTTTGTAAGGCCTTGAAATATTTGACTCCTAGCCTCATGCAGAAGTTAAAGATAACTGGTTTCATCCCAAATATGGCCATCCCACCATGCCATGATATTTCTACCAGGATGGTGACTGCTGAGGCTTAATAGCTCTTCAGTGCTTTGGATCTTGAAGACCCCGGCAAAATTCTGATATTATGCAGCATACTGTATATAACCAAGATATTCTAATGATAAATCAATTTCACAAGCTCACCCACCCCGATTCATACATACATGCAGACCAAGTCTTTAAATCTTCACTTTGTTTTGGTTTTTTTAATCTAGAATTTGATTTCCCCTTTAGGGAAATAGGTCACCTGAGCTGTGACTTTAAAAAAGCGTATAGGGCCAAAACCACACCAACAATTCAATCCTCAAGAAACAGCCTTATGAGTCATCTCACAAAGCCTAGAACAGAAATGTAGTTTTTTTATATTTAATCATCCTACAGCGGGGAATTAGAGCAGCAACACTGCAAAAAAAGTCTATTTAAAATCAATTTTTTCCCTCTCAAAGTAAACTTCCTCCTCCCCTGCCCATTCCAGAATTATACTGCAGCAATTATCTTATAAGTCACCACTTCTAAAATTTCCAATATCATAGAACATAATCCAATAAAAATAGCACCCGCTACTTTTTACAGGAGCCCCAAATACTTCTTTTGGAAGAGGAAGCAGTTACTGCAGAATTTTTGCTTCATTTTTTCCTCCCACCCCAATACCCATGTTCTTAGTAATTAAATGTTGACATGAATTGACATTCTTTTTGGAAAAGGGAAAAAAGAAAAAACCAAAACAGCAAGAAACAAAAAGATGAGAAAAAGGAAATAGGTCATTAAAAAGATACTTGAGAATTCCTTCAGGAACAACTTGAAGGCACAAGGGAAAACTCATTGTCAAGTATGATTTATGAAACTTGTTAAATTTACTTAAGATAACTAGGAGGCAGTCTAGTACATTAATAACTTCTTTAACATAAAACCTTATGGAATACAGTGTATCCTTTATGCAATGAAAAAGGCTAATTTAGCTTGTCACAACACAGAACTGAATTACTATGGAAGTCAAAAGGCTCTCACTTTGTGTTATTAAATACAACTTTTGGGTTATAGCCTAGATTTTTCTACCATACATCGGGTTTTATTTGCCTTGTCATGTAAAATTAGATATTAAGTGTGCATGCAAGAGATTACTTAAAGGAATGTAGAACTACCACCAAAAATACCTAATATGCACCGTCACAGTTCAGATCAGCCTTTTTTAAATTTTTTTTCTCTTTTTTTTTTTTCTTTACACAAAGATTAATTGATTAGGCCATTTATAATATAAAATACCAGTTAATTAAAAAGCAATACTTTCTGGCAGATTTTTGGTCTGGTGTGCAACCAGTCCCTTGCTTTACTGAGAACTGGTGTCACTCTTTATGGACTACAAATCTGGTACTGCTATTTGTTTCTCGTACACCTCATACACAAATTGTTACTAGCTGAAAAGTTGCTGTATGCAAAATTCACATGTATATATGTACCCAGACATATAGACACATATGCTGCTGAGGCTGTGTACTATTCTGAACCTAGACAGGCAGGTGGTCAGGATGAACAGCAGATTCTTGTGAAGAGTGTGAGACTCCTTGATCTTGTGTAGCAAAATTAATGAATACCTGTAAGACATGAAAAAAGGAGGGGTTCTCAAAATAACATAATAGAACTGAAACTTTGGTTATATTTTGGTTGCTTTGGATATTTTTTGGTTGCTTTACAAAGCTTTCGCAACACAAAAGTTAATAGTTTATGCTGAGGGATCCCCTCTAGAAACATATCTTGTAAACTCTAGCAATAATCCCTCTTCATCTCTCTAGCTAACGCAGGGGTTGATTAATTATAAAAGTAATGGTAAAATGATTTACTAATTCAAGTATGAAAATTATATTTTACTGCTGCACATGTTAGTAGGAAACAATAGTTTTAATTTGCTTTGAAATGACACACCTAAGGAACTTGAGCCTGATATTTCTATCAATAATCATCACAGATGAGGGTCCAGATATTTCAAGCTGAAAGTTTAATTCTGAACATTGCAGAGTAAGGGTTCAACAACTAATGTGCCTCTTGGATTTATTTTTAAACATTTTTTACTACAGAAAGGCTCATTTGCTTTTTAAATCACCTTATATTCAACCATGTAGTGAAGAAATAATTTACAAGGAGTTAATAGATCAATACAGATCAGAAAACTTGATTAATGATTTGTACATGGAAAAAGGAATAAGTTCACACCATCTATCATAGAAAATTTATATTTTTACTAGATGTGATTCTCAGTTAGTAGAACAGATAAGAAGTTACATTCGAAGACATGGAAACACATCACAGCCACCTTTTCAAGGACATTGGTAAGATCCCCACTTTTAGACTATGGAGGTGAAAGTTCACAGTGCCACCTTCTCATCCAGCACAGATCTAGGTGCATCTCAGCACTGATTATACTTCCACAGGGTACCAATATGTGGGTTACTGTGGTACATTTACTGGGTTCACTTTCAGTTTCAGAGCAGTAGCGTTCATGAAATCAGTGTAGCTGTGAGATGGCCTGGGACTGCTGGTTTTGTGCATATATATGGATAATCCAGCAACTGATATAGTATTCTACTACATCAATAATTAAAATATACATCATGTTTAGACAAAAAAAAAAAAAAAAAAAAAAAAAAGAATGCAGGGGGGATAAGAGAAAAAGAAAAAAAAAGAAATTTACCTGCTCTAGTGTTGTTTGGCTAATGGAGTAGTGTTTGATTTGGAGAAAAGCTTTGTGATTCTCTAGGACTCTGAAGAGCTCTGCTAGGCATCCCTGACTTCGTGGTATGTGGTACTCCAAGAGGTTAAGATGCTGTGCCTTAAAACAAGCAAAAATGATAAAAACCAGGTATAAGTGAAGGCACATGATGATGAAGTTACATTTCCTTAACCAGTCTGGCTTCAGTAAACTCTCACTGCAAACTAACATGAGTTTTTAAACAAGATTAAAGAATATTAAGCAAGATTGAACAATAACATGAACCTTTAAACAAGAATGTATTTTGTCTACATTGGTAGCACAAAGAAAAGTTCATATTAAGATAACATATTTTGTGCATGTTCTGAGATGATATTTTGTTAATCACATAAAAGATACATAAATTTAGGACAAATGTTATAGATTTTGCTCCAACACTAGTACTGTTACAAAGCGATATGAGAAAAGGCTGAGCAAACACACACAAATATGTATATACATATATGCAAACAGGTTCAAGTCTAAGGTAGTCATAGTTTTATATTACTATTTTCCTAAACATCCTTTAATATTTTTTTCTTGGATTGTAATTACTGACTGTCTTTTGTGAGGCTTTGCATCAAATAAAGGAACCTCACTAAAAACAGTCTTACCATGTCCAGACCTTATCAGAAAGCAATCAAACCAAATACTCTCAGTGACTACACTGCACTCTACTTCAGGTGAACACAAAAGTGAGTTCAACTGCATCAATAATGAAAGCAAAAGGAAATTTTCACTGAAAGGGCCTATTTATTTACATTATATACATCACTGTTTTGAGTTAATCTAATCAGTATCACAACTCAGATTTTTATTTTTAAGATTTTCTTAACAGAAAAATAAAAGGGATGCTCAAACATATTTTTAACATAACAAATACTATGATGAAGAGTTTGAGTTGTACCTTAAACTGTGTTCCAGGAAAATGCAATTGTAGACAGTTCAGAATCATTCTTTGAGAGTTTATGTCTTTACTAAGCCAAATCTTGACAGAATAGCCATCTCCAAACCTGAGAATGATACACAGAAATGTAAATTCATTTGCCTATACTATGAAGGCAGAATATTTTCTTCAACTGACTTTCTTTTGATAATGTCAAAAAACATCATGTATGCCTATGGTACTATCACTGTTATTTCAGTATTACATTACTGAACTGTAGAATTTCAAGGAGAAATTTATTAAGTTAGAAACAAACAGAAACAAATCTGCGTTATGCCTATGTTTTCATTACAATAGGATGTTTCACTATCCAATATACTGAATTTAAGTTAAATAAATTATTCTTTTATTGCTATATTGCTTGGAATGGTTAGAAAAAGTCTGTGAAGGTTACCCATCACAGATACAAAAGAAAAAATTTCCTTTAACTTTTCTAATTAGATCAATGGGCACATAGCATTATTTGAGTACAACTGTTTTTTACAGATACACAAAGGCAAATACAGCAGTATTTAGGGAAATGGCAAAGTTAATGAATTTTCTTCAGCTCTATGGCCACACAATCTGTCTCAGAATAAATTAGGAAATGAACTTCTCTTTTTCAGTGTACATGTGATAAAAATTAAGTACAGGCAATCTAGCCAACACATTATTTTTTATTCAATTTACTCACTGCTAATATTTAGTTGGGGAAGTTGTAAAAGACCCATAAACACTGAAATGGCAACTGTATTCTTACGTGCACCGCTTAAATGATGGAAGTTATGGTGCCCCAGCTCCCAGAGCAAGGTGCAAGGGCAGAGTTTGGCAAACAGCTGAGGTGACACAGGACTACAGCTGCATCCCTCCCCTCCCAGCCCTCCTTTAAAACAACACACCCCCCTTTTGGGGTCACTATCTTGATTAATTGCTGGGGGGAAAAAGATCAGCAGAAACCAAGCTATAGGAGCTTTCCTCTGCTGCTGCTGTTCCCAGTTGCCAGTTAAGCAATGGAAAGGCAGAGCTGGTAGAAGGACAGGGAGCTCAGACTTCACTGCCCATGTCCCCCTGGAAACCTGCCATTTACCCCACCTTCTCACTGACCACCACTCCCACATCCTTCACTCCAGCATTCCTTCCTTTTTTGCACTTTTCACATCCATGATTACTTGTCACTAAATTCTTTATTTCGGTTTTTCGGTTTCTAGTGCATATCCTCTGCATCACTCCCTCCTGCCAATAACCTCCTCTCCCACATCTTTGCTGTGTACAACATGTAGCAGCAGGGTTAACTGGATCTGACAGGTATGAAGCACACTTTCAGGCAATCAAAGCAGAAGTATATATCACAGCATACTCTATGATGCTGCCCTTTTCCAACAGAAAAAAATGTCTTAAGAATGTCAGCAAAAATATAACACAAAATTGGAAGCACTAGTCTGATTATATGTCCAGTTCAACCACTGTCTGAACATCTCCCAGCTTTTAAAATACTTCTCATGAAACAACACGTTTCTCTCATCTATAATACATGTGTAGCAGCATAAGGACTTTAACTTTTATTTTGTGTTGGATCATAACCTCTGTTGGTATAAGGCAATAAAGTCTTTACTGATTTCAGAGCAGAGAAAGCTACCACAATAAATTCTAGACTGCAGATTTTACTTTATTAATAATTTCACATTAATTCAAAATATAATTTCCAAGGATCTTCTCAGACAATAAACCTATTTATTTATATAGAATGAAACCATAGTTTGCTCACTTTAGTTATGGCAGTGGAAGCTTTTGCACAAAAAATTGCACAAAAGAGTTTTTGGTCTTTGGTTGGTCTTTTGTTTCTTTTTTTCTGTGGTAAAATACAGTCATTTAACTGCTTGAAATGGAGTAAGAAGAAACACTCCTGAGGCAGTGTCCTATTTGTTGGTCCCTGAATATAAATTAAACCTTACTGGATGCAAGCTGCAGGGTACTAAATATTCACTGGGCAGTGTGACCTGACATGAACAGTGCTGTTACACCAAAGAGATTAAGAATAAGATGGAATCCAAAGCAGTAGCTGGCTCATTTGCTTTGCAATGATTTACTAAAGCATAATAGATCTCTAATTAAATGTTTTAAATGCATAGCATCATCCCTGGCAAAATACATTTGACAATAAAAGAAGATGTTACAAAGATGGGTATAGCTAACAAGGGTGTTCAATTTAGCTGACAGCCAACCTGAGGCAACATTTTACAAGAGATCATGGATTCTGATCAGTTTTCTGGCATCTCTACACAGCCTCCATTGAATTACAGTTTGAAAAACTGCTGGCTTCTGGAGAAGTTCAGCAGTCTTATAAAATGAAATTGTTATATGACATTAAGTTTCCAAGGAAGATCAATCAAAATTCTGATTAGCTAAGACAGAGAAGTCTGTGCAACTTTGTTTTAATACTAAAATTTGAATGGCATAAACACCAGCATGGTACCAATAAAAAGCTTTAAAAATTTTTTTTTTCTTTTGGCAAGTCAAATTATGACGCTTCTATACTTTGATTATTTAATTAATTTTAGTACAAGAGCTCCCCAAATAGTGCAAGCTGATCAGCAATAAACATTTCCCCTTGCTATAAACATCAATCTGCTTTCAGTGGTGAACTAAGGCAATAGAAACAGAGTTGACCCATTTTCTCTCTGTTTTTCTCTCTCATTCAGGCAATATAATTAATTCGGAAACCCAAAGTGGAATTACAGAGAAAAGTGCAATCTGGTTTGATTAGCACTGTTTGGACTAAACCTTTAGTACATGATAGTTCAAGATCTGAGGAAACACGGTCATTAATATGGCCTAAGTTGAGCCAGCACACCTGTTCAGCAGCCATCTGCTGCAAAAGAATCACCATCTCTTCAAAGCCATTCAGCAAAGGTATTTACCACTTCTAATTTCTACCACATTACTTTTAGCACCATCTGCATTTTTATTTGTGTGTACACAAACACACAAAAACACATATTCTGACAAAAAAAAATTTTTCCTCTATCATTCCTCTTCTCCCTCTGTCAAACTAGTAACTTAGGCTTCACTTTGACCTCATTAACAGTTCTGAGATTATTATTTAGTGAGTGCTTTACCTACTAAAATGCCACCATGAGACTGAAACTAAAATACAAATTCCCAGGCTGATTGTAAAGTAATTAACTTGAGTATTAACAACAGCATCAGCTGTAGAAGCATGAGCTTACCAAGGAATACAAAATGCATCAAGAACTCCACACCTTTAATTACACAGGTCCTCAAGCTAGCTGAACAGCTCGCATAACGAGAGAATAAAAGGAACATAAAATGAAAACATGGATTGAATCAATTTCCATATTGATAATTACTGACCAGGCTAAAACTTTTCAGCATGGAAGAGAGATGAGGAGGTGGTAGAAGGATGTTTATACAGAGTCCAAAATCATAAGTGACCTAAGGAATATAACTAAGGAATTATTCTTTGCTCTCCCATGCTTCTCATGCAAGAACAGGGGGCATTAATTTAAATTATAAGGAAGGCAATGCAAAATCAGTGAAGTGAAATAATTTTCCTCATAGCACATAGGAAAACCATATAACTCATTGACATAGGATGTTCTGGATGCTAGAATTTGCAATAAGTTGAATAAGAGATTAGAGAAATTCGTGGGGTGGGGAGAGCAGGGCAATGATGGAAAACCACCCCTGCCTTTGGAAGCCTCTAAGCAACAAATTGCTAAAAGTGCTTGAATAAAGTGGAAAAGTAGTAACTTCATGTGCTTGACTTCTTCCTGCACTTTTTTCCTCCTAGCTACTTCCAGGGAGAAGATACTGTGCTAGATGGATCTTTGATCAGACCCCAGGGCTGTGTCAGTGTAAACGCCACAAAGAGGGGTTCAGCTTGGGTTAAGCACCCAAATGGCTTCTCAGTTCTCATAAGAGTTTTGCATCCTGTGATAGATACAGTTCCACAGTCACACTGCCAGCAGTACGTAGATAACATGAAACTACAGATACATATCCACACAAGCTGCAGTCACGCACTGGAATAAAGTGTAGTCAGCTCTATACTGATCAGGAAGTCCCCTGGCTGCCTTCCCAGTGCTCTTTCTAGCCTTGCAGTTGTCATGGAAGTGGATTTAGTTTGCAAAGGTTGAAAATTCTTGTAAATGTCAAGTAGAGGAACTGCCATTTGAGGTTGGTCAAGTAATACTAACTTCTCAAATTTTCCCTTCTGTCTGTTCCACAGAGGTCCTTGTTTACGGATTTGAATGGGGTCAAGAAGAGAAGGTGCTGAAACACCTTGTGGCCCTACAGCTGAGCCTGTTCACAAGGGATCCCTAGAGACACTAGTCCAGTGGTTTTTGAAGCTTGACGCATGAAATCCTCTTTTCTGTGAAGGGTTAAAAAGAAAGTCTATTACCACAGACTTATATTTTCTTTAAAAATAAATTTAAAAAACATATCTGTATTTTCATTCAAAACCCTTAGAAGTTTACTTACCCACAAATGAACAAAACACAATCTAGAAATCATTGTTTTAACTTACAGCATGGTCCAGCAGGACCAGTTAACTGAATCACACTTTTCCAAAACCCATTTGCCATCTCTTCTCTACCCAAGCAAAATTGCTGAATGAGACCTCAGGAAATCAAGAGCTTGTCCCTATTTCCTAAACCCTTAAGAATGATGAAAAGCATCTAATCATCCCCACGTTTGTTTGGTTTTCTGCTAATCAAAGATTACATTTCCTGGAGAATGTTGTGCTATACATACACATCAAAAAATTACAGGTCCCAAAAAGCTTACTGGTGGAAATATAACATGCATACTTTATGTATGTGCTAGTCTGACTGATCAAAAGATTACTTCAAAATGACATTGGATAGTGAAGTAAAAAAAAAAAAATAATGAAGAGAACATCGGCACTTAATGTCTGCAAGGAACTGTCTGCATCTTTTAGAATAAATTTCATAAATCAAAGAGGGGGAATAATTTGTTATTGTAATATTTGCCCCTCTGCTTTGGTTTTTATTAACTTGCAGAAAGATATGGTTCTATCTGCCTAAATGAATAGGCTTCATCTAACTTAGTTATTCCACTATGATTGATGAAGCACAGGGTAGAGATTCAGGTCATTCCCCTTACACTTGTACAATTTACAAAGAAAACAAAACTTAAACAAGACTGAAAACAAAACACCAAGAAAACAATTGCAGAAACAAAGATTAAAATTAAATTATTTAAAAACATACATCATACAATATAATTATTTCATATATTAAGTGGCAGCCGAAAAATCTGGGATGGAAAAAATGTTATTAAATTTGAAATATTTGTTTTTTTTAAAAATGCTACAAACAAATGCAAATATACTAGCAGTTGCAAAATGCTAATTCCTTATGCAGTTATTCAGAACAATGTCTGTATTGCTGAACAGATAAACTTGAGTAGATGCAAACAAACAAACATTAAAAATAAATCATAAATCTGTCTTCCATATACTATTCACAGATTTTGTTTAATCGTTTTTAATTTATTATGATTTTTCCAATAGAAACGTGAGAACAGTTATTAAAACAGTGTAACACTTGGTCAAGTACACGTGCTATTTGTTCACATACACTCCAGGCTTTCATATCAAGCCATCTAAAGTAAATTTCTATATGCAATTATCTCATTACCATAACAGTGACAGCCTCAGGCCATAAGTAATGCAGAGTACAACTTTGCCTAGCTCTCTGAATGAAGGCATTTCAGGGCTTAGGCATGATGTCCAAATATGTGGTAAAACTCAAAAAACCTTGCTAATTTTTTATATCTGTGCACATCCAAAATCTGTCTGTATATGAGCTTGTATGTCTGCATATATAGGCAAGTACTAGAGATCTGTTACTCTTGCATTATTTGCATATTTCATTCCCAGAGAAACAGGAACAGCAGCACTGTAATTCTGTACAAGGCTGATGTACAGCCTACAGGGAGCCAGAAGAGTTTCCTCAAAGTACTTTCTGAAAGGGCCTCAACAATGAAAAAGGAAGAAAGAAGAAACATTGTCGTGGCATTTCTATCAATGTCTTCTGGTGAACTTAGTTTTATAAATGTGGTGTGTTTAAAAAAAAAAACCAAAAAAAAAACCCAAAAAAAAAAACAAAAAAAAAAAAAAAAAAAAGAGCCCAGGATATTACACACTATTAAAAGTATTAAAAAGGCTTTATGAACACTTCAAAGTCAAATTCTTGTTTAAAAGCGCTAGAATGGAGACAAGCTTTGAATTAAAATTTGAAGCACTAGTGTATTTCCATTATGTAATAACTTTTACATCATCATTTTGCATCTCTTCACGAAATCCCTATCATGAACGCTTTCCAAGACATAGTGGAGGTACCTGCTGAGACAAGTGGCTTTATTCCATGAAAAATCTAGAAAATATTGCAAATAAGATAGAAGATTGATGAGAAAAAGACATAGTCTCATGGTCCTGGTACAGCTGTGGAGAACCAAATCCTACCCTTTCATCTCAGTACACCCGTGTGATATGTGGTAACTCAGACTACATTTTTTACCACTATTTTCCTACCTTGTTAAGAACCCACCTTGCGACCTAGGACTCCAGTTTGCAGAAGGACTTTGTAGTACTTTCAGAAAAACTCACAGATACAGTGAGTAGGCAGGCATTGTACTTGGAATGCAGTGTTAAACAAATGGAAAATACTTAGCCATAAACTGCCTGAGCTGTCTACCCAAACCCTTTTAACTTTAGCATCATGCTTCAGTTACCCCTCTATAAAACAGTAATACTTATTTCAAATCCAGTTTCACGGAAGTATTGAAGAAAACACAGATTTTGATATTTATGAAGCACTGCTCCAGTCAATGATGAAAATATTGTACTTAGAGACATGTTTGAAAAATGTCTAGTAAAGCAATACACAGATCAAATACTAGAGAAAAAGCAGAATATGAAACCTTAATTAGCTGCTGATCATAGAATGAACACGTACACAAGTGTAATAGAGTGTCCTGTGGAAAAATGCAAAGATCATATAAAGCAAGAAAAATAATACATTGTAGTGCATATGCACAGTGTGGCAGAATTTATGTTGCACAAAGTTTTATGAGAATGCAATGATATTGTTCATTCTGATCTCCCAACCTATATGTTTTTAAAGTTGTGGGAATGCTTTTCTTCAAACTTTCCTCTGGGTAGATAAAGAAATAGCTATTTCTAGGAATTTGTTTTCTGGTCAACAGGAATAAAATTTATGTCCACTTCTATATTTTTATGGCATGGAAGATATTTACTGCTAGTATAACTGTTAGTATGATAACTCTGTTTCCATTGAAGTCTGAAATATTGGTGAGATCTGTACATGTAAACTTTTTTTTCTATTTAAGAGATCTATATAGGAGTGTGAGAAAAGCAATAAAACATTCTCAGCCTTTTAAACAGAAAGGCAAAGTGTAAATAGCTTGCCAACACATTTTCCATTCTAACTCTGCTATAACAAATGAATTAATTGTTGGATAATTTAATCAGTTGGTGTGCTGATAAAATTTGAGCAAGGACTTGATGTGTGTCCAGCACTTGAAAAATTGGTATGGGTTTTTCAGCTATGAGAAGTCTGTCCAGATGGCCCTAGAATGAAGGATAGTATTCAAATTGTTGCTCCCAAAGGATTGGCCAGCTGTATCTAACATGTAAATGCTTCTGTGAATTTTTAAAAAAACATTAAGTATAATGGAGAACACTGGAGAGACCATTTAAATGTAATCCATTCACAATTTGGAGTAATTGACTGCGTTGGCAGGAGTCTTCTGAAATTAAGTTTTAACGGGCACAACTGCTAAAACATCTATCTCATACAAACTACATCTAGAACAAAGATGCTAATTTTTTGGAAATTGTTTTTCAGTTTGTTCTTTCCAGCTAACACCTTTCTTGGCATAACTCAGAAATTTGCCACCTGCAACAAAAGGACTTTCTAAAGAAGTTCAAAACTTGTTATTCTACTGAGAAACATATGAGGGTACTTTAAATATGCTTAAATATGCATAAATAAATTCAAGGCTCAACAGCAGGGAGCAGAAACCCAAAGCCCTACATTTGTAGTGAGAAGACATTTTTTGGAGGAGCATTTTGTAACAAGCTTGCCCAAGAGCTGGAAAAATGACTCAAGCCTCACACATTAGAAGCAGCATGTGTCACTTTTTATATCCCTATGAAGCTTTTATGTTTCACATTAGCGTCTTCCTGGAGCTCACCCATATCCTCATAGCAGAATTTTGTACTGCCATCTGACAAAGCTGTGTTGAGGCCAAGATTATGGTCTTTCACATCTGCCAAGGGCTGAGAGAATAATGAGAGAGAAAGCTTAATCCTTGAAACTTCCCACTGCAGCAGAGAAGCAAATTTAAAAGGGCCCCAAGGAAAAGTCATTAAACCTTCATGCATCCATCGAAAAGATGATCCTAATGTTGACTTTAGGCTGGAATGGTACTAAAAGAAAAGTAAATATAACCATTCTGAAGATTTTCATCAAGACACAATCTCCAGGAAAGGAAGGAAAAAAAAGTATCATTTTAGTCATTTATCACCTACATTGAAAAGAGGAAAAAAATTCTTGAGACAGGTATTGCATGCAATATCAAAACATGTCCCTACAGTTATTTTTTACAATGTAAGACTCATTCAATCATAAATAAAAGCTGTGAGGAAGTTCTCTTCAGTTCAAGACTTCCTACAGTGTTTATGTTTCATTTCTTCTTCTGGTCTTCAAAGCTAGATCAGGTCACTTGTACTTGATTTTTTAATAATTGTTTAATTTGATTTGCAGGAGCGAACTGAAGACAGACTAAAGGATATCAAGAGCTGCCTATAGATAAGAGCAAATTTAAAAAATAAAAAAAGAAAAGGAATTATAAAATCTAACAGGAAAAACCACTATAATCCACAACTATGGCCCCCGTTAATTTAAGTTAGTACTATTCTTGCATATTAATATAATAATATATGTTATATTCATCATATCTGAAATACAGATAACATCTGCCCTATACCTGTGGCAGGCAGCAATTCCAAAACATTTCTGTAGAGCTTGTATACACTGTAAAGTATATCTGTACTTAAGCACGCTAAATGCTGAGCTAGCACAAGGCAGTATAGCTTTGCTTCTTGGATATCATTCTACACAGCTGACTATCCAGGTGTCATAAAAATTCTACTTATTAGAATGTACAAGTGCCCATGTACAAGTTCTATCTGTAAGTGGTAGCAGCACCTTTCCCATTGGCTTCAGATCCTGTTTCATTTAGGGTGGTTTGAACCTGTAGTCTAAATAAGCATCTTCATTAACAGAAATTAAATTTACTCATTAGCGGTGGTCAACCAGGAGAGAGGCTCATCCACACAAGGAAAAGGATTCAGACAAGACAGCATAAGTATCTGCATCTGGCAGAGGATTTAGTAGGACACAAAGATGGTTCAAAATACATTGTCTTACTGGCTTTCGACCTGTTAAAAAGTGCTTCTTCCTGCTACAAGAAAACTTCACAAGGAACCAAAGAGTATTTCATCTCAAGATGCTGAATTCTTACAATGCATTTCTCAGGTTAAACGCAGAAGTGCTTCATTTTAGATACAGATCTATCTCTTTCAATTACCACTGAAGACTACAACCATTTTAGCAATGCTGTATGTCAATTTAGATATCCTAATAGGCTTTTTTTTTTTAAGTTCAGTGATGGAAGGAAAAAAGAGATGTGCTTAGCCATTGTAAGTATTTATGTCATGGCACTATTAAAGTGTCTAGCTGGCACTTAGATTGAATGTAGCTGCAGAAGTTTGATGTCGACAAGTAATACCTGTTTTTAATGTGCTGGGGAGAACCAAGACACTTGAAACTTCCATTGACCATAATAGCAAGCCGCGTGCAGAGGGCTTCACATTCTTCCATACTACAAAATAAAGTGAGAAAAAAATTGTGAAAACACAAAACATTATTTATACCTAACCTTAATTAAAATGGAAGGAATCTGGGCAGTTGCAAAGATGGGTACACAAAACCTTTGACTTCAGAGGCAACGGTCTAAAGTGTAACCCTAGTCATTACATACCAAAAGTCATTACTACATGACAGCTAGAAGAGAGCCCTAAAACTGGATTTATGTTCTTAGTCCAGAACTAATTGGACAATTCTGGCCATAATACAAAGGTTTTATTACCAGAGGAAAATACCTGATAGGCAATCTCACTGAGTGCAAGAGCCATAAGCTCTATTATTCCCTGTAATATCTGTTTGTAGTCATTCTGAGCTAAAGGATAGAGGGAGAAGAATGAAGTATGTTCAGCTTGCCTCTTATACTTACCCATAAGAAGTAGTTACCCTTAGTCAGGTTGCAGGATAAAAGATGCAAAACTACAGTCCAAACAGAATTTAGGTCATGAAAATGCAGCTGAAGAGAAATGCAGGATCCCATTAAATGCAGCTGTTTCCAGTGATAAACAATAACTTCAATTTGTAAAGCTTTGCACAGAAATGTCATTCTCCATAGCATACAGAATTCTGCAAGTTCTTCCAAAAAATTGCTTTCGACATAGGACATCAAAGGCCTAAAGCACCTCTTTTTTGAAGACCAGCAAGAATTGGGATTGTCCATCCTGGAGAAGATAAGGCTCTATCGAGCCATCCAGTACCTGAGGGGGGCCTACAGGAAAGCTGGGCAGGAACTTTTTACAGAGCTATGTAGAAACAGGATGAAAGGTAGAAGTTTCCTAGTGGAAGAGGGCAAATTTAGCTTAGACATTAGGGAGAAATTATTTAGTGTGAGACTGGTGAGACACTGCAACAGCTTGCCCAGGGAGCCTGTGGATGCTCCTTCTTCTGAAGTGTTCAAGGCCAGGTTGGATGGGACTTTGAGCAACCTGGTCTAGTGGAAGGTGTGCCAGCCCATGCAATAGGGCCGAATCTTGATGATCTTTAAGGTCCCTTCCAACCCAAACTATTCTATGATTCTATGACATATACATCATCTCAAGCAGTCTGATATTTCTGCGACTCACTGCTTTCTCTTCCCAGTCCTTCTGAGACAGCTAAACAAGAGTTCTCCTCTGTGCCTCAGCCATGTGCCACTCAAAATGCTTTTACCGAACAAGCATGGCAATTACGGCCCCTCGTAGGAACAATATCCTTAAAATAGCACAGGGATATGGTGAGAATTTACAAACCATAATATTTGGGAGAGATGGGGAGAGAGCTAACTAACATATCTTCCCACAGATCAGTAAGTTAGCTGAGCCTTTGGAATACAGTAACTCCTAATGCTCCTCTTGGAGCAACACTGCCCAGCTGTGGCAAATTAACACAATTTAGACCTGTACAGAAAATTAATACAATCTCACTCCTACACCCCAAAACACAAGTTACACACTGTCTCTTAAATGTAAATAAATCTACCTCAAAAATTATTTTTCATGCGGGCAACCGTCACTACATGTTATGCACTTGTTTTCTGAATATGCATGAAGATCCACTTTATAAGAAAAATTACTTGTGGAAGCAGCCTTTGAAAGAATCTCAAACAAATCTCACATGATCTTCAGTAAAGAGTATAAATAGTGTAAAATGACTTGTCCTTCCTCCACCCTGGCACAACAATGTCTTATTAATTAAAAATGAAATGTACTTATGTCTGCTCCAAGTCATTCATTTGTAGAGCTAAATGAGTAATTAGTAACAATCTGATGGATTCTGTTTGTTGTTTGTTTACAATATATTAGAAACAAGACCACAGTTCTCTTCTGTTTAGCTGGTGTTTGATATCAAAGGGTTCTTAATCTGGACTGAAAAGTCAAAGATGTTTGTTTCCTGAAAACCATTTACTTCACAATGCAGAGCTTGTGTTCCCTAAGTAAATGATCTGGTAAGCACTTGGGAATCAAATTCAGGCATATTATTTTCAAAACTGAACTTCCATAAATAGAATACTAGAAACTTTTGACAGCATGTTTTCCACAAATAATCTAACACACACATGTGGAGACAACAAACAGATTTTGTGAACATCTGAAAAAAAATGAACAATATCTAGAAAATACTGAGTAAAGTTTTGCTGTATAATTTTATTGATTCACTTATCCTTCAAATCTCTAACTTTCCAAAATGTTACATCGCTGCTTTAATTAATATGTTCTGTCCTCCCTGGGCATGTTTTTGATGATCTCTCCCTCACTTAAAGCCATTTTATATTTAGATATACGTACTATATTGCATTCATAAGAGAACATTGAATAATTTTCCATTTTATTATAAGTTGTCACAAAACAATATTGATGCTTCTTCTAAACTGAGATAGCAATGAGAATATCAGAGAACTGACAAGATGTCTGATGTAAGTAGGCTCCTTTAAAAAGATAGGGTTACTCCTGTTTCCAGTAGTGTATACAGAGAACAGCTGAGGCATCTGTGTCTAAAATGCCATGGCATTTTCATACACTGGTGCAAAACCAGAGTGTTTTACGAACTCAGAAGAGGGTTTTACACCCTCACCTCCCTTTGTGAGAATTTGTGAAGTGGGCAACTGCAAAAGCATAAATGGTGTTCCAAGCAAGAAGAGACACTGCAAAACTGCACAGAAAGAGTGTAGCAAAGGATGAATTCATTGCATCATTTTTTTCCTGGTTCTGCACCCCCTTAAGCAATTCTAATCCCTGAAAATTAAATATAGAAAGTATTAAGGATTTACATAAGTTTAATTTTCATGAGCAAGAAGGATTTGCCATAAAATACCAAGATGTATTTCGTGTTTCACACTAGGTTGAGCATGTCTTCAGAATATATTCTTTTGCCCCTAACTGACAGCAGGTGAGGGGAAAGAACACTGGCTGCTGGGATAAGGGCTTTACCTGTGGGATGTCAGCACAGCTGCACAGCCATCCTGAACCTCCTTCAGTATGGTTTTCCAAAGGTAGCGTTTCGAGCAGGGATCCATCCCAGAGCTGGGTTCATCCTACAGGAAAAATTAAAATTACGATACAGGTGCATGGGAAACATACCACAGACCCATCCCAGCATGAAGAATTAACAAAGTTCACAATAAAATCATGTTTTCCTCTAAGAAAATCTACATTTTCAGAAGGTCAATTAAAACACACCCTGTTCAGGGTTTTTTTTTTTACTTTAATACATAGGTTTTTATTTCTAGATTTATAGAAGGCACTTTTTATTAAATAATTTATATATAAATAATGTTCATATATTATATAATAATATAGTAAGTATTATATTACTTATAAAGATACTACATGGTAGGTAAATATCTATGTTTAGTAATATATATATACACACACATGTGGTTTTTTAAGAGAAGAGACTTGTAGGTGTTTTTCCTCATTTTCTAAGTGTTTGGTGCCTGTCTCTGTTCCATCACCCCCCTCAGAGTCCTTTTCCTCAGAGATATTTTGGGGCTGCACTAAAACACAAATAGAGGCTGGGTGGAGGCTGGATTGAGAACAGCCTGGAGGAGAAAAGCTCCGAATGATGGTTGATGAGAAGCTCAACATGAGATGGCAATGTCTGCCTGAAGCCCAGAAAGCCAAACATATCCTGGGCTGCATCAAAAGAAGCATGGCCAGTATGTTGAGATAAGTGATTCTCCCACTCTACTCTGCTCTTGTACACCTGGAGTACTGTGTTCAGCTGGGGAGCCCCCATCAGAAGAAGGACATTTATGTCTTCGAGCAAGTCTGGTGGAGGACCACAAAGATGACCAGAGGGATGGAGCACCTCTGCTATGAAGGCAGGCAGAAAGAGTTGGGGTTGTTCAGCCTGGAGAAGAGAAGGCTCCAGAGAGATCGTATAGCAGCCTTCCAGTATCTGAAGGGGATCACAAGAAAGCTGGAAGAGCATGTAGTGATAGGACAAGGGACAATGGCTTTAAATGAGAAGAAGGGAGATTTAGGTGAGATACTAGGATGATATCAGAGAGATGTGAGTGATTAGAAATATTGAGAAGGCTGAGGTTCAGAAGGATTTTTTTGCATCAGCCTTCTCTGTCCAGTGCTCCAGCCTCATTGCAAAAGCTACAGCAGGTGAAATCAGGGACAGCAAGAATGAATTACCTCCCACTGTAGGAGAACAGGTTCATGATGCCTGCACTTCCTATACCATAGCCAGAAATGGATAATATATTTGCATTCAACATCTTCCTGCAGTTACTACCAGAGTGCCATTAACAGGAATTCTCACCCATGGTAGAAAGAACACACAGGATTAAGTAATAATGCAGTGTTGCCCAGGCAAATGAAACATCCAATCTAATGCTTATTTTGGTGCTTAGTTACCAGTGGCAGAGATTGAAAAAACTCAGTTTAATCTCTTATCATCTGTGGATAGCTAACAAAGAGAATGTAAAAAGCAATAAAAACAAAGCAACACACTCTATTACCTAAACTCATAGTTACGATACTAAATGTAATCTAGAAGTAAATTCAGTGGTTTATATTGGTATCTTTGCTTTCACACACACGAAAAAAAAAACCTTTTAAATACTGAACAACGCATTTAAAATCTGCTAACTTTCTAAACCCAGCTAAATGTTTTAAAGAATTTGACATGTTTAGGTACTTTTCTTTCCTCTTGTCATTACAGATGCAATAGTCAGTGCCCTGCAGCAAGAAGCAAGATACTTGCAGTAGCACGCTGTCATAAAAAACATTAGAAAACAGTGGGAGCTTTTCCTAAAATAAGGAGAAAGTATTGATTTAAGGTGATCTCCTCCTTTTACTAACTGAACCGAGGTCAGTTTAAGCATAAAACACAAAATAAAATAATTCAGCTCTGAAGTGAGGTGATGATAGGAAGCTGGAAGCAACAAAATGTGACTCATCTTCCAAAACATGAACCCCTTGAGAACACCAGTTATATCTGGTTCCACTTAGCCTGCAATCTGTTACTGGAAGTGCTATTTCCCCCCCTAACTCTGGGAAAGCAAGTTCCCTCCAACAGTTCTGAAAGGTTTGTTCCACTATTGAACTTCAAGCCAAGGCTTGAGAAAAAGTTGTTCAATCTTCTCTGGTGAAACAATAGGAAATTATAAGATAGAAAATGTGGTTTCATAATGATGCAGCTCCGAAATTCCTTGCTCCTGAATACAAAATACATGGTTTAAGCTGGAAAAGCCAGCCGAAGGCCTAAGTGAACAGTAGGATGCAAACAAAATTGCTTGCAATAAATTCTTCATATCAATATAGTTCACAAGTATTAGGTCACTTGTGTGATTTGAGAATCCAACAAAAATATAAGAAACAGTCAAATTTATGAAGCATGACATAGCAAGGAATATCAGCAAAATAACACCAGTTCCAAAGTACTAATTAAAATATCTTTAAAGGAGCCAGTACAACTGCTCATATCTATTTTTCTAATGTTATATACAAAACAGAGAATATATAAAGCATTAATGTATTTTACATTATTTTCTCTTCTTCTACAAAAGGAAACCTCAAGAAAATTATATAGCCATTTGGGCCATGGAATAAAACAATCGCATTCTTGCACGTTTAGGGCCCTCTTTTCCCCTGATCATCTGATTGTCTCAATGAGGAAAGGATAAAAAAAAATAATAAAATTTTAAAAAAGGAAAGAAAAGAAAAAAAAAAAAAACAACTTCACTTACAATTTTTGTGAGTAATGGAAAATAAAATAAGTGTTTATAAGCAGAACAAAGAGAATAGTTGTACTTCCAGGTATCAATCACTTCCTAAATTATTAGAGAAACATACAAGAACAAAATTCAAAGCTATTTATCATAGGCACAGTATTACCTTTACTCACCAATAAGAGTATTTGGGGTTTACCAACTAAAGCCAGAGCAGTAGAGAGCTTCCTCTTTGTGCCAGCACTGTAGGTTTTCACCAGTTTGTCAGCATGGGCACTGAGGTGTAAGCGATTAACAAGGTCCTCTGCAACCTGTGGTTTAGAAATTTGAAGGTCAGCAAAGATGAGCCAGATTAGGTGTTGTTTGTGCTTAGGTTGGAAAGAACACTCTGTTCATCCATATTAAGCAATTTACATGTATTTTCTTTACTTACCCTCATTTACTGCACATTAATAGTTTTGAATCCCAGACATAAAAGAGCTGCTCCAGGACCCCTCAGTTCTCCAGAAAGAATAAGGATTTGCTTATATAGAAAATTTGGTTCTGTCATTGCTTGTAACAGTCATTTGCATTCATTGCATGTTGATGGGTTAGTGATCTAAAATGTTGCTTATTATAACTCATTATTTGGTATTTATTTGATCAATTATCTTAGTGACTCCAAAGCAGGAAATGAAATTCTGTATCAGTCACAAAAACATTCATATGGCAGAAAATCAAGTCACTGGTCAAGGATTTAAAGCTTCTTAAAGACAAAAGGTAACTTAGTGTTAAATCAATATACATTTCTAACAACAGAGAGGGGTAAGCTGACCCTAGCTGGTTTGGTTGTAATTGCTTAAACAAGTATGTGTGATCTGAGTAAGCTGGACAGGCACATAAAAACAGCTGGAGACAGTGTTCATGCTGTCCTTTGTGGCCTTTCTTTACCTGTCAGAGACAGTTCTAATGTACAAGGCTCACTCAAATGTTGGAGAATTTTAAATCTAGCAAGAGCTTTGCTTCACCTGTATAACCTATCACTGCTGGACCATCCAGGGAGACCTTCAAGAACACAAGAAATGCAGCAGCAATTTTTCTATTCACCACTGCCCGATGCACCCAGCAAATAGCACCAGAGAGAAAAGAGAAAAAACACTAGAGTAAGCTAAGCCTTACTGTGGTCTGTAGCCCCCAAGGAGACTGAATCATGTATCAGATATTAACATAATGAATGCTCTTTGTAGGGAACAATATTAAAAAGAATTGACTTTGCAAGGTCTACAATAGAATCTTCAGACCTATCTGGTACATACTCAAGCCTTCAGTGCACAGATACCCATGCCTATGCCATCTCCTGATTTTGTACAAGGAGAGAATCCTCGCAAGGATTCTAGGAATTTTGCAGCATAAGGTTTACTTAAGGTAAAAAGAGAGGGGTTGGAGTAATTTCATAGTACCCACTTATTCACTACTTTGAATGTGCAGATCTTTCAAGATAAACCTTGCAGGTCATTGCAGTACACACCACAACCTGGCTATATATCTAGGGTGTGCTTCTTCGGTGCAAAATGTACCACAAAATCACAGAATTGTCACAGTTGGAAAAGAACTCTAAGATCAACACATCCAACTGCCAACATCTACCACCCCAAATAAAATATATATTTATTAATATCTGTATCACCTACTAGAGCATGTCCTGAAGCTCCTCATCTACATGGTTTTTAAAAAACTCCAGGGATGAGGATTCCACCACTTCGCTGGGCAGCCCATTCCAATGTCTAACTACTCTCTCAGTAAAGAAATTCTTCCTGGTATCTAGTCTAAACTTTCCCTGGTGCAATGACAGGCCATTTCCTCTAGTCCCTGTTCACTTGAGAGAAGAGGCCAGCACCCACCTCCCTACAACCTTTGAGGTAGTTGTAAAGAGCAGTAAGGTCCCCTCTCAGCCTCCTCTTCTCCAAACTAAACATTCCCAATTCCCTCAGTGTCTCCTCACAGGGCTTTTTCTCACGACCCCTCACTATCTTGGCTGTCCTCTGAACTCACACCAGCACCTCAATTTCCTTATTGTAATGAGGGTCCCAGAACTGGACACAGTACTTGACATGTGGCCTCACCAATGCCAAATACAGGGGAACAAACACTTCTTCTGCTGGCCACGCTGCTCCTGATACACAATTCCTTGGCCAGCTGGGCACACTGCTGGCTCATATTCAGAGAGATCTTTTTCTGCCTGGCAGCTTTCCAGCCACTGCTCCCCAAGCCTGTAGCACTGAATGGGGTTGTTGTGACCAAAATGGGTCACAACAATGTCAGGACCTGACACTTGGCCTTGTTAAACTTCATTTTATTGGCCTTGGCCCATGGGTTCAGCCTTTTCACATCCTTTTGCAGAGCCTTCCTCCCCTTGAGCACATCAACACTCCCACCTAACTTGGTGTTGTCTGCAGATTTACTAGGGAAGCATTTAATGCCCTCATCTAGATGACAGATGAAGATATTGAACAGGACCAGCCCTAAAACCGAGCCCTGGAGAACACGACTGGGGACCATTCACCAACTGGATTTAACTCTGTTGCCGAGAGCTCTGTGGGCCAGATCACAACAGCAACATAAAGGTAGTATTAGCCAGCTTTGTTACTTTTAATCATTTACCAGCTGCACCTAAAAAACCTTCTATTCCTACTGAACTTCTTATCCCTTACATTTCCAGGGAGAACTCTAGAACACGCTTCAGCAAATATAATACAGAACTCATTCTTCCTTTTCTTTTTTCTTTAAGGTATGTCAATATTTCCAGTAATAACAGTTTCAGCTGCACTAATATGACCTAAAAAGCAACAAAAACTTAATTTGCATGAAATTAGAGAAGCTATGTGTTAGGTGTATTGTGGAGGAGCTTGTACATCTCCATTATAACTTAATTTATCTGTATAACCACTGGTATCTTGGGGTTTCTATGATTTACTATGAAGTAAACATGAATATCCTTTTAAAGTACTTTAAACTAAATTCAGAATTGAACATGTGACAAATCTTTAAACAGACACACACAATTATGCAAGAGATTTACAATTCTAATGGGTTCTTTCCTTTGGGGAATGTGAGATATATACACAAGCACCTTTCTCTCTCTCCTTGTCATATTAATCACGATGTTCTATTTCTGGTTTCAATTACTTTCAGAAGTGAAGAGTAAGGAGATATATCAATTTATTTAGTAAGATGGAAACATTGAGGCCAAATTAAAAGACACTGTTATACACAAATATGTATATCTTGAGCACATTTGAACCATAAAGATATTTTACATCTAGTCATGGCTGTAGTAATGTGTTTAAACTCTTTCCTTCCTCTTCCCCTCATCCAGTCCAGATTATACCAGACTTCACAGCTAATAGTTTACAGCTACCAATTTCCCAGTATTGCTTAAAATTATATACTTTATCCTCATTGGTTTGAACATATTTAGCAGAAGTTCTTTTTCCCAAAATTAATTTGAACTTGTTCCCCTACCTCTGGAAAAGGCATTGGAATGAGCCCTTCAGTGTATAAAATCAAATTTTCCAATATTTTGTGCATTTCCTAATGACTCCATTCATTCCAGAAGAGGCAATAAAGTCACTTGATTTTTTGCACACGTGTTAATATTCCTGGAAGTGAAGGTTGAGTAGGAATGGTGTCCTCTATCAACCAGGGAGCCTCACTTAAACCAGGCATCTACCTCACTGAAAAGGAGCAAGTGATGGTACTTATGTAACCCCTAATGCTAATGGTTTTCTACTCTTTTTTATAGCTACCATTAATAATCAAGCAAAAAATTAAGTAGTGCTGAGAGTTATCAGTTAGCATGTCTGCCAGAAAAACTTGAGGGTTGCAAAATCTCGATCTATTAGAAGACCAGAAATGTGATAGCATGTCTATTCTGACAGGAATGGCTGTATGCATCACTGTGTTAATTTTGCATTATTTCTGACAGAATAAATAAGATGCATTTATTCTTCTATTTTATTTTGAACAAACACTCATAAAGCAAACCTGACCTAATACTGAAAATATGTATCATATCGAGTACAAATGTAATAAGGATAGGATGAATTCTAGAGTGATCTTAAAAATAAATAACTATACACTTCCAAAAGAGACAATGAAAGTATCAGGTTCTGACAAAGTGAATGCAGCATAGTTTGAACATAAAAAATTACAATAACTCATCAATTCCATACCAAATAGTACTCATTCTTGTTCAGAGTAAACTCAGAATTGTTAGATTTCTTATGTTAGGAAAGTGTATACTCATGGTTAACCTTGTAGGGGGAAATACTACTTTTCTGTACACACTGATTCTCCTTGGGTTTAAAAAAAAGACAAAAAAACACCACAAACCAAAAAAAGCCACCATCATTCATGCAAAGAATAAATGAATTCACATATTTCTGTTTCCTGCAGCTATAGAATTTATAAGGAATCTACAGAAGTCAAGGAGATTCCAGTGTCAGTGCAAAAATCTTCCTGGAGAATCATTGTAAAGACAAATCATTCCAACATTCCAAGAAGTTGCCTCTAAATGTCTGATGAAGCTTATTTTCAGATTTGAAACACAAGTTTTAATGCAAATGAGAGATATAATTTAACGTTGTTTTAATGTTATATTTTTTACAAGCTCTATCCTGGTTTTTGGAACAAATTGACATATTGAAATTTGATGTATTAAAGAAACAAAACTAAGAACTAAGAATACAGTGTTAAACAAATATCTGTCTGAAGAGATGAAAAGCTCTACTCTAATTTTTCCAGTGTTGCATCACATAGAAACTTTCAGAGCAGTTTGGAAAGTAAAGTATAACTTCACATTACATGAGCTTAACACTGATAGCAAATGGCCCATTTTTCTCCTCCTTTCCCATCTAGTTAATTACTGTTTTGGAACATTAAGTGCACTCAACTTTATGTCAGCACTTAGCTCCTGCTGCTGATAAATCTGTCTAGGAAAGGATTTGATCCTTGAAGTTCGTGCTTCAATAGGTTATTTTAGCAGCAACACATCCTGTAAGTCACCTGTCTGCTTGCTACTTTATTTAAAAATGAAGTGAATGTATGTTGTTGCTTTCCACTTCAAAACCATGTACTCTCCAGAATATATTCCCCAGAATATTTACCACGTTTGCATAAACACTCCCTGGTAAACATCCAGAGGCAGGCTTGAAGTGCCCTTTCATAGGCAAGAGGGAATGAGAAAATGACAGCTTACGTTTCCATACAGCTGCCATTACAAAGCATTCCCAGGCCTTATTTTCTGTATAGGCAACTAAAATGCACAATTTCTCTAAGCAACAGCCATTTCTGAGTTGAAACACAGCAGCTGTTCAACACTTGACATCAATGTCACATAGTCAGAATAGCCTGCCGTCAAAAACATTTGTTTTCCTCCGAGAGATCTGCATTTCAGTATTTAAAGAAGGTAAACCATAGTAGCTAAATATTATTTGCAGGAACCCTTTGCTGCCTTGATTCCAAACATATGGCAACAAAGTCTGCTTTGCAACCTATGAAGACAAAAAAATAGGACAACTGAAAGGAAGAACAGTCTGTATCGCAAATGTGAAACTAAGGCACAGAAGGTTCCCCCTCAAGAATTGTCTAAGGCTACACCTATATCATCTAACACCCAGGATAAGCAGAAGAAGCAGTTATCTTCTTCCAATGCACCACAGTAACATAACTCATCTCTAAATAATACAGAATTTATTTTGATCCACTTGAAGCAGGACCCATGTGGGAATTACCATACCATTTGAAGAACGGTTCCCCAAAATGTTTTTGAGAAGTCCCATTGGAATAGCTGTGTACTAACTGCCCAGGGAACAGGTGGATCTGATCATAAAGTGGAAGCTCTTAGGTACACCAATTATTCATAAACTTCTGCGTTTGATATGGGTTTTACGAATGCCAGACATTTCAGAAAAACACTATTCTCACGTTATCTACAGAGAAAGTATATGAAGCCATGTTAGGCTTGTGGCTTCTCACTGAATACACACAGTAATCAACATTTGCAGTAGTGTTTGTTTATGCACATGCAGAGAGACCCCCTGAAGCCACAGCATGGAAATCTATTGGTGTTGCCCAGCTCACCACAGTCTGGAAAACTTCCCAGGCACCTGAGAAAAATTCAGTGCAGCATGGGACATTTTTACTCATGAAACCCAAGTCCTTAAGCACACCACAGATCTTTCTTCATTCACAAGCTTCTGCATAGCTCCTGCCCCTCACCCTCCAAACCAATTGCTGCTGGGAGGCCAAATGACCAAATGACCATTCATCAGTCCAGTTGTAACAGCAAGATTCATTTGCAAACACACACACACACAGACACACTCTCTTCTGCCACCTGGAGTTGATGAGGCTTGCACAGAATGCAAAATTAAAGTACTAACAGCCCATTGTAATGTATGGATCAGTTCACACTTCTCAAAGCTCCTGTCTCCACTTGTCTGCCATTGAGACACAAACAGAAGATTATGACACCAAGAAGAACATACCTGCCAGTGCCACATGAACTGCTTTTCCTCACACCTGTGAGTACTGAAGTAACACAACAGCTAAGCATCTGCAACTCCAGGAGTCAGAAAGGTAGCACAGTGGTTGCAGCCCAGCTCTCCCTCAAAGATACCCCTCTTGGCAAATTCAAGTCATTTAGGAAAGGAACCCTTTCAACAAGGCTGATGAAATTATTTAAACTTTGTGGAAGTCCTTCTTAGCCTACGTCATTGGCTAAGGGACAAGGAAGAAAACAAGCAGCATTCTCGAGGTTACAAGGAGAATCCTTGAACAACTATATAGGACTAATCTATGCACCAGGAAAGACAGACAGTAATTTTGTATCACCTTCCAGTTTTCTCATGTTAATAGAGGTGCAACTAAGGACAAGAGACTGAGCTATTAAAGTCCAGGGCAGATCAGAATCTTCCATCTTCAGAGACAGAAAAAAACCCCACATTTTACACTGCATTCCTTTGGTATGTAATTTCTGATATTGGCTGACAAATTACCTCAACTGTAGAAAAAAGAATGCACTGCTTCACTGCATTCAGCATAGCTACCTCTGTATTTGTAAATTCAAAACCTCCCACTGACATTCCTAGATATTTTCATTATCTGTGCTAGTAAGGTCTTGAAGCATTATCTGATGGGGCTTTGCCCTCTTCTCCCTGAACAATTCCAGGCTTGGTATGGCAGCTGGAATATTTTAGCGACTGCTCCCAATAGGTAGTTTGAATGCAGCCACCATCTTGTGAAGTTTAAGAGATTTACTATCAGAGTGCTGGCAGCTGACATTTCAGAACCCAAATGTTTGGTTTATTTATATAACCATTCAACAATTTTTGATTCTTTCAGAGTTTAATCCCACTTCTGAAGAACGGTTTCTCAGAGATGCATGACTCAGAACACAATGTTCCCTTACAGCACTCTAAGTTTGATAATGAAGGTGTTGAACCATTAATTTCATTTTCTTTAGAGCTTTTGTGCCTGGGATTTCATTTCATTAGTGTTGTTTTACTATCCTCAGTGATGCTATTGTTTAGAACTGGCAGAAAAAAATCCATATTCTTTAAATAAAGTAGTGGTAATGAAAAATTTTATCACTAAATCTGTTAGTATGAAAAATTAGATATTCTCTCATGTAAAAGAAAAGTACTGTTGTTTTATAAACTACACAATGCAGCCTGGCTTTAGCTCCCTCTGAAAATCTGTTCTGGATAGTTACCTTACGGATATCCGGTTTTGAAATTCCACGCAGTGTGCAGTAATAATAAAGATGCTCCCAGCCAGTTAAAAGTTCATCAAGAGCATCTTGCTGAGGACAATAGCCAATGAGAATTCCTTCAGAGCCAGCGGACAGTATATCCATTTCAGACCTGTTTAAAGAAATAGCCAAAGACTTGAATGTTGTATTTAAAAACCACAGTCCTGGGTTTCACCCTTGGTATACAGTCTTCAAAACAAACACACTAAATGTTCAACTCCATAGGTAAATGAGTTTGAATCTCTTCCCTGTGATCATTTACCATGGTACCACCCACATGCAACAGATGCTTTTTGTCCCTTTCAGATCAGCACTGTCACCCATGCAACACTGTTCTAACAGTG
Source organism: Phaethornis superciliosus (assembly GCA_023637945.1). Taxonomy (NCBI): domain Eukaryota; kingdom Metazoa; phylum Chordata; class Aves; order Apodiformes; family Trochilidae; genus Phaethornis; species Phaethornis superciliosus. Next base: position 69,768,890 of record JAJQWJ010000002.1, read on the forward strand.
TGAATGTCAAGGGGAACAGATCAACACAGGGTGAGATCTATGAGAGTTAATTCTTACCAGATTTACCTCCCTTATCTTTTTGGTAGAACTTGCTCCAAGATGTATTTCAAAACCATACTGCATGCATCACATTCAATATTAAATGGGCAGTAGATGAGAGACAGAGAGGGAAATGTTGCTATGTATTCCTTGTGTGTCTGTGCACATGCTTGCATTCACTAACCGGGAGTCAAACAAAATGCAGAATATCAAAGCCTAGTAGGTTAAAAAACAATACAGGAAAATAACGTAAAATTATCCAGATTTAAGAGACTTTGGCCACCACTTTGTAGCTGTACATTATTACTTGAAATTATATTCGTTGCTACGAAGCAAGCTTGATTGCAAGGGTGTCTCATTATCCATAATGACTCTAAATCTATCCTATTTATTCCAACATTTAATTCAACATTCAATGATGCTGATTTACATGTGCAGAAAAGACATGTCAAAATTAAGATACTTAATGATAATAAGATATGAACTTTGAAAGAAAAAGTTTGAAAAGGTTCTGAGCAACAGCATAGTTATCCCCTTCATGATTTTCTAAATTTCTGACTAGGAGAACTAAATATATGATTAATCATTTAGACACAAAGTAAATGTATTAAATGTAGGATCTAAGGATACCAGCACTAGTGAAAATATAAATATGTATCTCATTTTAAAATGATCCAGGAGTCTGGGGAGAAAAAGCAAACACAAATTCTTCATTTTACATAATGAACCACAGTATCAAAATATATTTTAATGCTATCAAAAAATAAATTATCATGATTATGATGAACCTTGATGGGGACAAATTAGAATAGTCCTTTGCTCTTAATGGCAAAGATATAAAATTTTCATGATTTTTCAGGTTTCAATGATGTCAAGGAAGTTAACTCCCTCTAGGCATCTCTCTAGACAAAGGCTTAGCAAAGAAGAAAAGCAGTGATAGAGGTAAGAGGATACCAGAACTGTACCATCCTCGTTAAGATATCCATTTATAGATTATTTTAAATGAAATCTGTATTTATTTCTTATCAGTTCAGTTTCCAGACATATCTACATCAAATTTAACATTTTTTAGGGTCATCTCTACCATAAGATATGGACTGATTAATGTTGATTTTTTTGCATAACCTGTCAGAAGCATTGGACTCCTTTTTTAATGAACTCTAATGAAGTGAAACACTATTCACAGTGAAACGCTATCTGGATGCTGATGAAGAGGGAGATGTGTCTGAGCTTTGTTCTAGTAGGAAGATTAAGGCACACTAACAAGATTTCATTGTGATGCAGCTGCTGTCTTTGGAGAAACAGAAGACTGGGCTTTTTGGTAATATGCCAAGTTCAGTCACAAGAGAACAAATCACACGCAGGGGTAATTTCAGGGATGTTTACTCAGCATGAACCCTGTAGCTGGATAGAAACATCTAGTCTGGAATGGGTCCATACCATGAAGAACAAAAAATAAGTATGCATGACTGCAAAAAGTAACAGACAGCTAATGTTTTTCAGCTAGAATTGTATTAGACAATAATTACTCAGTTTGCATGAGGAAATACAATCACATCAGCTCCCTCAGTGCTAGTTTCAGAGATATTTTAGTGTTGTGCCTCCCATAAAGCACACAGTCTTTGATGAACAGTATCACACCCACTGACCTTTAGCTTTCATGAAGGAAGAGTACAGTGAGAACAGATCATTTAATATTTTTACTCATTTTGGTTCTTATCTTGCAACTTCATCCATTAGTGCTGACCTTGAACACTTGGGTCCATTAATAAAGATACACTAATGTATTCACTACAGGCCTCATAGACCTAATTTTTTTCCATCTCTCTTTCTGTCAAAACAAAAAACAATCTAACCAGAAAAAAAAAAAAAAAGCATATGAGGTTTATAGTCTTTTATTGAGACTTATTTGGTATATATAGCACAATGACTATCCTTCCCTCAGCAAATCACTGATTTCTAAATAAAAAAGGTGGAGCTCATCTTTCATCTTTGGTTAGCCAAGTCCTAAGCTTTTAATATTGAAAGAATAGATGAAAGAAAAACACAGCATAATTTTTAATTACATTACATATCTTACAATAGAAAGCTGCCTTCCTCTCTGAAAATTTATTTTCCTTGAAATTCAGTTAATCTCTCAGATTTCATTTTCATGGGTCTAAATGAAATGAACACTTCATGTAGTGATGGCATGATACCAGAGAACCTTTACACTAAATGATATACTGTAGATACTTTACCTTTTTATAAACAAAAAAATTCATTCTGATACCATATAATTAATAATCCTCTTCTTCCTTAAGAAATATCTGCATATGTTATGTAGTCAGAACAAAAATGGAAATATGTTTTTGTAATATTTTCTGAAATATAGATTAACATGCATCATAATGCTGAATTTTTTCCTCTCAAGCTACAGAAAAACAGATATTAATTTTCTGCCTTTTTAGTGTCAGCATGATAGCATTTCTCACTAGGCCTTTCCTATAAACATTAGGACATATAGGAAGAAAAAAAAATCAGCTCATTTTATAAATGAAGAGAGAAAGAACATTTAAGTCCAGATTACAAACCCTCTCAGGCTTCTTCTCCATAGAACAGTAGACACAATTAATTGCTCTGGTTGTAGAGACTAGGCTTGGTTTGTATTTGTTCCATAGCTTACAGGTAGCTGTGGGGTAATATTCAAAGGTTCACTTCAGTTTCAAGTTTCCAGAGAGAATTCAACTGGAACAAATTGACCAGAGAAGCTCTGGATGCCCTCTCCCTCAAAGTGTGCAAAGTCAGATTGGATGAGGCTTTGAGCAAACTTGTGTAGATGGAGAAGTATCCCTGTCCATGGCAGGGAGGTTGGAGTAGATGGTCTCTAAGGTCCCTCCCAACCGAAGGCATTCTGTGATTCTATTATTTATTGCCCCTCAATATCAGACTTATGGCTGGTTTTGGAAAAAAATTATTATTGACTCCACTGTGCACTTTGATTCACTTTTTCTGAAGTTTTGAATTCAGCTGAAATAAAGGTAATTATATATATATAGCACTTACGATGGATTCTGAGGAGAGATAAATTCAATTAATTAGGCAACATTAAGTATAAATTTACAAATTGCAAAAGTAGTTAGACATTCCATTGTACTCATAACTGAACATTCAATTCTATGCATACTAATGCTCAATTAATGTAAAAATCAAGGTTAAAATATAATGAATGTAACTACAGCTTAATTATAATTAAACTAATTATACTGATATACAGTGTAAAAACAGCTATCTCAGCCATTATAATGATGTAAATTTATTCTGCTTTTCAAGCTAAGCTATTTGAAATACATTTTTAATTATTTATCAAGATGATTATCATAACTTTCAAAAGACTCCAAGTTTCAGCGATGAAGAACTATTTTACTTTTCCTTCTTTGGAGAGTAGTTCTTTGGTCCTATGACTGTAATCCAACAGCTGAGATGACTGACATTTCAAATAGGACAAGGAGTTGCTGCCACGGAGGATCTCTCTGTGCAGAAGGAAGATGGAAGCTCATGGCAGATAAATTAATTATGTGAGGAAGACTGCTAAATGCTCCAGTGGGGCAACATCTGAACATGATGATACCCAGCTCATCTATTTCTTCACCTATGGACTGCAAGAGAGACTTTGCTCTATGTATGAACTTAAAAGCCAGCTCTATTCAACAAACCACAAAAGCAAAGACTTCAAAAAAGAGAGTGCCAAAAAGGCAATCAAATTACTAGTTACATTAGGTGTTATTTTACACTGATCTTGACAGGAAACTTTGACAGTGTCTAAGGATTTTGACACTTTCTCTTCCAAGCTGTGGGAGGTTTTATGGTATAGAGTGACTGAAGAAGCTTTAGACACAAATATGGAAAGGGGAAGGAAACAAAGAATTAGCAATGTATGTTTAAAAAATGTACAATGTACATTAAAAAATCTATACTATACATTAAAAAAATAAAAGAAAAATGGTGGAACACATGTACACTAATGATACATCAATGAAGCAGAGATTCAAAGAGTATGAAGATCAAAATTATTCTCCTAATTTTACTAATTTTTAAGTATCAGATTTTTTTAGTACATATTTAATACAGATGTTATATCTTCAAGTTATTTGTCAGAAAAAGTAATAACAAAATAGTTTATAGTCTTATACACCAGAATTTAATTAGCCAGCTCATATACTGGTGGCAATGTAGTTATGGCAGTAGAGATAGCATAAAACAATTTGAGTTCATTTGTAGAGCGACAGAGAACACAAAATATCTTCTATATGTCAAGTGGACCATGCAGTTAAATGTTTTGCATATTCAACAACTTCTTTGTATGGATGTTGTTCAAAAGCCAGAGTCTCCTAATAAGTCATAGCACAATATTTTGTAAGTACAGGTAAGAACCTTCATGAAAATCCTTTCTAACAATTTTCCTTTTTGCTTTTAATACTTTTACCCTTGATGAGAGAGACTACTGGTACTTCAGCATAAATATTTTCTTTCCACATCTTCCAAAGTAACTGATTGAATGTTGCTTCTTTCTTTGGCACTCTTTAATACTGGGTTTGGAAATATCCCTAATACGGAAACATTCTATATGATAATAAGTTTTACATTTCATTAGGACAGATATGTCAATGATAATGGCAATGTTAATGAGGTACACAAACTAATAAAAAAGGCAAAGTCCCCTGTCAATCATATTTTGCTATTATCTTCACAAGCTTGGCTGTGGTTGGTGATAAATTCCTTTTATTTCCCTTTCTGAACTATCTTTATCACCTCACATTTACAGCCAGAATGGGATTGCAAAGGCTAGTAGGTGCTTAAGAACATTTTCTGCAGAAGGATATAAAAATAAAAAAAGCAATCAAGTTTTCAGTGGTCTGCTCAACCAGTAAACTATAAATGTATGTTTGCCATATAAATGGTAAGATTAAAAATTTAGCCACACAGTGCTTTTAAAATGTCTATTTGATTTTTTAGTGTATCAAAAAAAGAAAAGCTTAATAAAAACAGATCAGAAGCCTTCCCTTTCCCAAAGGAATGCCCCCATAAAGAAGAATGGAAGTAAAATGTGATTTGCAGAAGAAATAAAGTTAGCGCTAGTATTTAATAAACATTCCTATTTAATAACAGCTCTGTGAATCTCGGTGGTATTGAAAACTGTTACATAACATACAGCTTTTTTTTTTTTTTTTCTACTTAGCTTTTGTTAGGAAAACAGTGAGAATTTTCTTTCAGATTTTCCTAAAGTCAAGTAAATCTTTTAGAAGTACTTGAAGATGTGAATCTGCTCTTCTGCCCTGTTAAAAAGGCAGCTGCCACTCAGAAGTACATTTTCCTTATTTTCTTTGATAAGCAAGAAGGAGCTCCCTGAATATAACTTGATTGTGAATGTGTTAGGCTCTTTCCACATAACCCCATGAACCTCCAGGATGCTTTAAGCTGAAAATCCCAGAATTCTACTTTGCAATTCAAAATGCACTTTTGAAAAAGCTCATCTTCCATTTCTAGTCCCCTGTGTTCTCCAAAGCTGTAAAGGGTGTCCTGTAAAATTAAAGGCTGTTTTTCATGCACCTGCCTCAAAGAGACACCTGTGACTTTGTTTCAAAGTCAGTGAAACTATTACAATAGAAATCAGGAAAATATATGTAGGGTTTTGTTTAGGCTTTTGTTGTTATTTTTTTAAAACAGAAACTTTCAAGCATAGTTAAGGACCATTATGAATTAAGGCTTTTTTTGCATGGAGGTACATCAGTTCATTTCTCCAAGATTTATAATAATAATTTTGCATAGTGATTTTCTTCTTCGATCATGAAGAATTCATCATCAGAATCCATCAGATTACAGTATCCTGTCCCTTCAGGGTCAGAGAGGACAGAAGTTCTGTTCTTTCCAGTCAAACCCAGCAGAGATGGGATCTGCATCTAAGATGATGCCCAAATTATTCGTTAAGAATCACTATCAGAGCTAATGTCTCTATGGAAGATATTTAATGACCTAGATTTTCCAGAAGCCTAGATTTGCTGACCAGAAAATGGTCTGCAGCTGTCACCAGCAACTGCTTTCTTCAGCTTACCCTCCTCTCATCCTCTGTGCCAGGAATACCAGGCCTCTGAGTCTACTCCTGAAGTAAGAAATGGAGAACACTTCTTAGCATGATATCCCTCTTCCTCTGTTTCAGGTGTAAATACAAATCAAGCCACCTAAAAACCACTGGAATTCATAACTTTAGACATTCTTCAATGATTGTGGGAGGGTTCTACAGACCTGTCATGGTTAGACTCTTACCTATAGAAGAGCCAACAAATTTCTCCCTCCAGTGATTTTCAATTTTGCAGCAACACAGTGCAGCATAACCTGCTTAACAGCAGCTACCAAAATATGAAGTTGGAAGAAAGTCAGAAATTACATAAATCTCTTGTCCCAGACTTGATGTTGTTTCCCCAAGTTTAGTTACATGTAACTGCAGCTGTTGCTTGAGGTTCCCTTTTCAGATAAGTCAAAAATTTTGAAACCTTGGGAATAGAGCTTTTACACTCAAACACATACAAATGCATCACCTGAACTGAGACCAACTTAACACAGGGTGATAATTAACCTTGTCAAGGGTGTTTTGGACACTTAATGCAAATGTCTAAGGCTTCCTCTCAAGCCTCCTAAATGTGTCAGTTGCACTACCTATATTTTAGTATGTGGTGAACAACACTGTGTCTAAAGGTCTGCTTTCATGTTGGACTTAAAACACTCAATGGTGGAAATGAAAGTAGCACATAGCATGTGCAGGGAGAGCATTTAACCTATTGCTAAATACCAGTAGCATTCTAAAGTTGACCTCAGAAGACTTTTTATCAGTTTAGCCACAGGTACATAACACATCTAGCAAAAGGAACACAGGCATTTTTAAACTGATTTGTGGTTCTTCTAAAAATTATCTTCAGGAGTTCTGATAAAATAAGTCCCACGGTCAATAAACATAGTGTAGACACCAATACACATGATAATGAAATATACTCTTATGACCTCATGTTTGCTTTCAGGTTATTAAAATTTTAGACATGTTACACCAGATCAAAGCATTTTCCCAAATGTACATCTGGTACCAGATTTTATTGGGAAAGCCATATACAGTCTAGGATTGTACAGGTGGGACCAAAGACAAACCTCATTAAAATCCAAGGGAAAAATAGCCCTCAAAATCTAAATGAAAGCTGGGAGGTTAAATACTGCCTTGAGGACAATATCTCATAAAAAATATTACAGATAATATTATTTTTGTATATCTTAAATATTCGTCAGATTCAGGCTAAACTTCTAAGCTCCATATCCTGGTACGAAGAATTACACCACTTGCAAAGAACATCAAATGTTAATTTTAACCTAATTTTAAATTATTTTTTGTTATTGTTGCTTAATATCCAAACATTTTTGTATTCTGTGAAAGTATAAATTGAAACAACTATCTAAAATTCTCCATAACTGTTGTAAAGCTTGACTTATGTCACTTCTTATTCTCTGAAGAATGCTTCCAAAACTCTTTAGTCAGTACTTATTCATGGTAGCAATTATTTTATGGTCATTTTAGGAGTTATTTGTTATCAAATTATTTTTAAACTGATTCTCATGGAAAAAAAGTTTTTATGTAAGCTAATTAAAAATTAAAAAAAACACATAAAAACCATATTTGGTTGTGGTGATGGTATTCATTTCAAATGAAATACTTTCAAGAAAAAAAGAATACATTTTGCAGTGACTCAAACTGCTTCATCTTGAAGTGAAATTTGCTGATCATTATGTTTGTAAAGATGTGAACAACTACTGATCTATTCATGCGTTTAATTTCTAAAACAAAGAAATGTAACATGTCGCTTTAGAAATTCTAAAATGCTTGTTTTAAATTTGTTCTGAATTAAACCCTTACCTGTTCTTCTCCAAAACACACTGTTATTTTGAAATAACATTATTAGGGAAAGAGAAATATTAAAATTGTTAACTAGACCAGAATACATATATATATTTATATGTGTACATATTTATATGTATACATGCACATTTCACTTTGGCCTGGCTAAAAATAACTTTATTTCTCCGATTTTCCTGGGGAAAATGGTAAATGTTGGCTAAATCAAAACCAAACAGTCTATTATTCACTTAACACTCCATCAGTGTTCACCCCAATATCACCAACACTACCTCCTACCCATAGAATACTGATGAAGTAATTAATTAATGACTATGAAGAACGCAAGTGTTAGAAAACATTTTAAAATTATCCACTTGAAGCACTGCTCATCAACCAAAGCCTGGAAACCTTTCAGTGCAGCAGTAGTATGGGGGATATATGTCCCAGCATCTGCACATGCTGCATGTTAAGATTTTTGTGGTAGTTTTAAAAGGTTGTACATTAAGGCTTTTGAGAGTCTATTATTTTACTACCAGACAAGTTTATTCTCAATTAACAGAACTGTCAGAAGGAATTGACAGCTTTCCTGAAGAGAAACAACAATAGAGCAAGATACATTTTTAAAGGAATGGAACAGGTCCTCAGAGGGTAGTATAAAGGACTGAAGACATGATGGGTCTCTGATCTTTGGCATTGTCAATTAGCACTTTTCTGATCAATCCCTGTGTTATTTACCCTGTAGGAGTCCTGATAACAGCACGTCCTGCAGATGGGATGATATCTCCAGTCAGCATCTTAAACGTTGTGCTTTTCCCAGCTCCATTAGTTCCCAGGAGTCCAAAACACTAACAGAGACCAAAATAGGAGCAAAAGCAATCAGTTTGCTATGCTGAAAGAAGTAAGTAATATTAATTCTTCAGTGGTTTCTCCCCTTTTCATATTTTCTATCATATATCTGTTATATGCTGTATATGGATATACAGTATGCACACATTCCCTTTCCAATGGAAAACAGTTTTTAAAAAAAAAAAAAAAACATTCATATAATATTTGATTACTCCTAAATTCCTTTATGTCTTATTTAGGATTCTAGCCCTCCACTAGAACCCTGCCCAGTATCTAATTTATCCATATTGTTAGTAAATGATAGGTTGAACCTGAATCCTATTTAAGACCCCTGATTACCAGTCTATAGAGTTAATATTTCTCAGTTCTCATGAGCTACTTCACTCTGTGCAAGTAAATGAACATCAAACAGCTAAGACACACACTGACTTTTAACCTAGTTATTCTAGGCCCCTAGCTGCAATGTATATATTTTTAAGCTAGGACAGGATTCATATTAAGTCTACATATAGCACTTTATAACTTTTCAAGTACTTGTTTCATGAACTCTCTTATTGCTAAATAGGCTTCAATCAACAATAATATCGTCCTGGTTACCTTGGTTACCCAGAAACTGACCTATAGCTGGCAAGATGTCACTGTACCTGCATTGCCACACAATAGCATCTCATGTCTTCTGGTTTGCTATTAGCAACCAAGAAAAGTCTTTTCCATGTCAGTATTTTTGAAATTAATATCTGCAATTCCCAAAAGGCTCAAAATCATGAGAAACAAAAACCTGAAAAAATGCTGTTCTAAAGCCTCTAGGATTCCTCGAATTGCTAAATTTCAGTTTATTAAAATAGTATATTAGTATATTATATTCTATAATAAAATATACTGTGATGCTTTCAGCATGGCAACTGCTAGTTTGCTTTGGTGACAAATTCAGAATTCCCTCCACAGTTTACAATTCAGCTAGGTATTCCTTACATGGTAAAGAGAAGCAAGTAGAAAAAAATTAATGCTATGATGAATTTGTAATCCAAAAAAAAAAAAGCGAACAGTTGCTTCTAAACAACACAAGAGATTCTGCTTTTATTCTGGTTTTGATTTTCAGAAATTACTACTACTGAACTTTTTCTGCTCCTATCTGCAGATCTTTGATTACAGACATCTTGAGTATGTCTGAGCAACTGTTCATAACGAAGTTCTATTTTCTATAAGAAAAAAAAAGACCTTTTTACCTCTCCCCTTGGTATTCCCAAGCTTATGTTTTCCACAGCTGTGTTCTTTTTACTGAAACCTCCATAACACTTTCTGAGGTTGTACAGAAGAAGGACATCATTACCAGTTCTTCCACCAAAGAGCCGCTGCCGCTCCATTTCTACATCAATATCTTCTGAAGGGCCAACTATGTTGTTGATTGAACAATGACCCCTAAAACAAAAGATGACAATGAATGACACATGGCAAAGTTGACATTGCTGTATGCTGGATAAGTCTGTTTTATTTCCATGGTTGCAATCCCTTAAAGCTTGGTGGTCAAAACTCATTAAAACCCAAGGGAAACAGAAACTACTTATATTGTTTGTTTTTATGGGTTTTGGGTTTTGGGGGTTTTTTTTGCACTTTCCACAAATTCGGGCAGACTATATTATCAGAAATAGTTACCCACAGGTGTTCAAAGGAGTCCACTACTTCCTTTCTTTAAAAATTAGTTCAGTGTCCACTATGGCAGAATAAAAATGGTAACACACCTTGGTTTGTGGAGGAGATCCCAATGAAGAAAAATCCGTAAAAGAAGAAGTAGCGTTCCCTGCAGGGCCATTTCCACAAAAATCCAGCCCAGGAAATTCATCTCAAAGGGGCTCACATACGAATCTATTCCAAAGTTGCTGGTCAGGTCAAACTTGATCTGATTATATGAAAGCTCTATTAAACCTTGGCTTAAGCAGAATTGTGGGAATATGATGAAGACCCATTTGAGAATGTTGTAGATGTTCTGGAAAGTCTGTATGAAGATTCAGCAAGCAAGGGGTATAGGGGACAGAAGAGTGGAGGAAAATAGAATAAAAAAAAAAAAAAGAAAAAGGAAAAAAAAGAAAAATTAGTTTCCTCCAACAGCATATTAAGCACATTTTATCAATCTGGATACAGCATTCAAACATTCAAATCTTACTCAAGGTGAACAGATTACAGAAGAGCATTTTGTGAGCTATTTTGGGGGAGGGATCATCCCTTATTGTATTTTAGACTGCCTAGGGCTCTGTAGCTGAGTTTCACAGACAGTAACAAAACATATGTTGCCATGATGATTTTATTCTTTTAAAATTTTAATATTTGAATGCTATTAGTTCTAGATGACCAACTTAAATCCAAGTCAACACTAAATCTGCCTCCAAATTTGAGTGACACAGAACCCAGATTTTACTTTAAACATCCAGTTTTTAACCTGGTATAGGCATGGATATTCATGCACATTCTGGATCTCCTCTCCATTCAGTTGCTTAAGTACCATTCTGAATAATGAAAATTACATACATGGAGGGACAATGCATATTACTATTCACACAGTGCATTGCATACCAGAAATATGCAGCTTATCTCTTATGTCAATATTATTCAAAAACATTTTACAACACATATGATCTATTCAATGGAGCAGAACAGCTCCCATTATGTGCCAATTACAACTTAATGGTCTGGAAAATGTCAAGGTTTCAATTAACACTGTTTTTCCACTATTACCATGTAATTTTTTTTATATAAACAAATTAAAATTCAAGATGGTAACAAGCAATTTAGTATACACTAGGACAGGAAAGAGTTTAACATGTGTGTGCATACATCTCGCTTATGAGTAACACAAAGCAAGGGTTTTATACTGACCTGCACTTTGGAGATTATAGCTAACAGACGAGGTAAGAAAGTCACCAGCATGGTACACAGGCCAAACACAAAATTCAAGGAGATGTAAGAAATAAAAGCAACATCTGAACTTGAGAAAAATCTGGATACAAGATACATCCATGGTAAAGTTGCATATCTGAAAGTTTAAAGGAATTAAATTATCACAAATATGTTAGGTCTTCATCTCAAAAAAAAAAAAAAAAGCAGCCATTATCTTACTAAAATAAAACCCATCCTTATTTTTTGGATTTGCAATCTACTCTTTTGACAAACTGAGAAGAAAAGACCAATTTGAGATATATTTCTTTATCAAATTACCTTATGATTTCATAGATAGATTTTGCTGTGTTATGGGCAGATATGATCCATTTTTGCATACATCAACTGCATGTATTTACTTGCACTGTTCTAGAAATCTCACACCTTAGAATTTCTGAATGATTGCAGACCCATGAATCTTAGAAAGCTTCTTACATAGAAACAGAATTAAAAACAAATATTTGATCTTGAATCGCGGGTACGGAACTATGAGTTTCTCTTAGAGGCTTTCATAGAAAAAGAGCAAAAGAAGAAGGAGAGACTGAAAAAAATGAGAGAAGGGGGGGGGAAAGAAAGAAAAATTAGGCAAAAGGCATTAATCCTTGACCTGGAACTAATATTTGTGCCAGTGATATCTGAGAACTGAAATTTAACAGAGATCATTTCAGTATTGTTATTAACTAAAAAAAGGTTATCCAGCTAGTAGAGTAGTAGCCATCAAAAATTACTGCATGGTTTCTTCATAGCACAATGACAATAAGACAGTATGTCTCTGGCTACATAATTTTCAAGCCAAATCTTTAAATTGAAGGAACCCTCCACTGTGGAAATTTAAACAATGTCTAGACAAAATGGAGTACTCATATTTTTTATAAAGGGTAAGACCTGTCTATCCAGATTTTTTAAATGCCCAAGGAATTTGATGAGCATGAATGTCATGTAAAGGAAATTTATTTTCCATTGAATTTAGTGTAAGGCATACCTAGCAAACAAACAGTATACAGACTGCAGGAGCATAGGTGTCACTATACACTACTATATGTAAGTACACATGTAGTATATATCAATATATTGCATATATAACTACTTCTTGTAAAGTGTTAATATATACATACATAATTGTTCTAATAGTGAGCTCAATACAAGAGCAACTAGCCAAAACTCTATGAATTGACTTCTTCATTGCACTAAACAGTAGCTTAGATTATGATCTATAAAGCTCCCTTTAAAATTCAATAATGTATAGTTTACAGATGAACTTTCTCCGTATAAGAATGCCAAGATCCTTTACCTTAAGAAATAAAATGTTCAAATCCTGCTGTGAAGTCATGAGGATATTCAGAATAAAAAGATTAAATGTTAATGTTTGGGTCTCAAATGAAGATTTCAAGTATTCAAGATAACAGTATACTTTTCAGCATCCTTCCCGCCTGTCTTAATCACACAATCTTTTCTTCCCCTCCAGCACATACAAAAATCATTGTGCTATGTGTTGCTCTGTATTATAATACTGTAAATAGAAAACAACTCCATCCTTGGAAACAGCTCAGGGAAGAGATATGATTTAGAGTTCTGTTACTCTGCTGTAAATGAAAGCAAATTTTTGTTTGTTTGTAGCTACTAAGAAATGAGTAAAACCTTCAGAATACTGAAGTTGTGTGATGTTCAAATGCTGCCTTTAAAGTAGCTACCAGTCACACCTACATTTCTCCCTTTCTTTTCCTTCAGCTTCATCTGTAATTTGTTATTTTGTAAGCATAAGAGAGCATAGAGCAGCTGCACTATAAACCACTTCTGCTGTCAGTTAGAAGAGGATAAAATGCAGTTTAGTTAAGATACCATTGTGTTTTTTAAGAAAACCTCTTTTAAAGTAGCACACTAGGAAACTGTGATTACTCTCGCAAGCACACACCCTTCTGGCAGATAGCTTAACATTTTCATATAACTGCAGTATTTTTACCTTTATTCTAGATTAGAAATGCTGCAAAAATGTACCCTGAAGAGAAAAATAAAATTTTAGAGGGAAAAAATGCATTATGGAATGTAGTAAAATGAGAATAACATGCAGAGTACTGGTGGAGAACAAAATGACCACAATAAGATTCATCACGTTTTACAGAGTCATTAGGCTGAGTAAAGGCTAGAGTAGGAAAAGTGGCAATTCTGAAATTTAGCAGAGAACCCTTGAGATACAGTAAACTTACTGACCACAGTTATTGTGTCTTTAATAAAAGTTAATACACATAGAATACACAGCCCTTCTTGTTAAAAATCACTACAATATCTGTTATGTCAGCCAAAGCTGAACAGCACAGGAGGGATTATGGTTAAACGGCATCTGCAGTCATAAAAAAAATTTTTTAGAAAACATTCCTGCTTTTCAGTCAAAGATTATTTTTTCTGAAATATCCAAGTTTTTATGCAACATTTTGGTTAAAACAATGCCTGCGTAACTCTCAGCACCTGAGAGCAGGAGCAGGACCAAAGCTTACAGCACATCACAAAAAACATTGTGACTTCAGCAGGTATGTAAATATGTAGTGTATGGTTCGTTTGCTGCTTGACTAAAATCTCTATAGCTGCTTATTTTTATACCAGGGTCACAGCAACCTGCAAGGATTCAACAGTTGTAAAGGTGACAAAAAAGAACAGGGATGAGATTTAGTGAATGTGTTTCACAAAGACTGATAAGAATTTTCTGCTTTCAAAGGAATCAACTGGTAGTAGTGCAGAGTGAAGGAGAAGGAAAATGGGAATGATACAGAGAGAAGAAATGCATGAACTTTGGGTGTTTCATCTGAGTTATTTACAAGACCCTGGAATCATAACCTCTATAATATTACACACTAGTGGCCAATCATGCCCAGGAAAGATCAGCTCAAATTGAAACATGCTAAATAGAATTATCTGAGGGCCCTTTTACTAGAGAGGACTTGGCTAGTCTGGGCTTGCAAAAAGTTGCTTGATGAGCATGGCCCCAAATAAACTTAGGCAGGTATTTTCAAGAAAACATTCAGCTATGGAGCTCCTGAAAGAATTTTCCAGAAATGGAGTTCTTGGAGGCATGAGATCTTGAAAACAATTTCAAGATGAAACACAGTAAGGTTTTTTAAAAAGTGTTTATCTGAGATTCTTCCTGGAATGGAGCATGTCCTGATCTTGCAGAAGGTCCTTTTTACTTTCCTTCCCTGTGATTCTCTCAAGGAACAGTTATATTTCATTATTTCTTTATTTAAACATCCATTTTTTCAACTATGCATTACTCCCTACAAAGATAACAACAATTAGTTGCTTGAGATAAGGAAAAAACATCTTCTCGGATTGCTATCCTATAACTATTCACCTTCAGCATTTCTCACATGACTTGTGATTGCACATATGAACAGTTAAAAGAAAAGAATAAATGGATCATTAATTTGAACGAGCTCAGGGCCCAACAGCCCTATTACTATAGAGAATCAATCCTCTGCTATTATAAGTTTTTATAACAATTTTTTTCAAATGAAACTAGGCAAGAAGGTGATCCAGGAGAACTTTCCCACACTACTATTTGGAGGGAAATCTCCAGCCAGCTCCATACTACCTGTAGGACAGACTTCTCACTGGAAATATAAATTCTTAGAACTCTACAGAACTAGAGGAAATAGCTAGTACTAATAAATAAGCAAATAAATAATAAAAGTCAGTCACTCCTTTTCTTTATCATGATATTCTGCATAGCTAAGTACTGAAATTCTGATCTGACTGTTATTATTGTTTCATCTTCTGGAACATGCCATCAGCTTCTATCATCAAATGACTGTTATACATGATGAATATTTTTTGAGAGAGTTCCAGTTATTTTAATTTTGTTTGGTTTGGTTTTTTGGTTGGCTTTTTTTTTTTTGTTTATTTGGTTTTGTTTGGGTTTTTTTTGTGGTTTTTTCTTTGTTTTGTTTTGGTTTGTGGTTGTTTTTTTTTAATGTGTGAACAAATCTCCCTCTACCTTCTGTGAGCAACTTTTAAATTCATGTTTCAGCCTCTTCTCTCACTATCTTTTACTGAACCATAATTATTTCCAGAAAAAGAAAATCATGCATCCATCAGCAGGTACAAACCAAGCCTAAAGGTTCCTGGTTTGTTTCTTACAAGCTATAATTCTTTAGGAGCATTTCCAGTCACATACCCAAAGAGTATCAGCAGGAGACCAGTGGCTGCCAAGTTCTTTCGGAAAGTGAAGGCTGATAGATGGAAGGCACTAATAACACCAACACAAAGCGTGACTGGAACCATGTAAAACAGCTAGAAACAGAAGAAAAAAGGCATGGAGCAGGTGAGAATTTCTTAGAGCTCTTACTTGGTTAGCATGGAAGGGTTCTACAAATCAACTTTTCCATACTTACAATAAAATTATACTATAAATTAGGAAGAATTAGGCAGAAGAGCTCTGAGGTTTCACTTTCCACAGTTGCTGTGAAACTGTGCCTCTTACACATATACACATGAGACAGCCTGAAAAATCCTAACACAGAATATTACTCTTAATTCCACTTCTATTGACCTTTACAATACATCCATTTAGCAAGCTAACTCTTCCAGATAATGAGTCCATATGGGACTATTGCTCCAAAACATCAGCTTTTACTGCGAATACAGAGTCTTGGATTCTGAAATAGCAGTTTCACTGATTAGTACTTCAGTCATAGGAGAATGGTAAGGATATATTTTAATAGATATTTTAATGAACTATATGTGCTGATGAAGCAAATGATAATTTTTCATGGGAACAGACATAATATTTAGAAGAGTTATAGCCATTAGGCCACAGGAAAAGCATTTTCTCTGTTTAATCTCTTGATGTAATGGTAATTAAATACTGAAAGGGGGAAGGATATGGTTGGTATAGGGGATTCATATCAAACTGCTCAAAAGAAATGGGTTCTGCTTGCAACTAGCAATGGGAGCATGGGCTCAGTTCCATCCATTCTCAGTGTCTGGTCACTCTGTGGATTGAAGCTGAGCTCCTTAGGGTAGTGACTGCCTTCATTCTGCTTATATAATATTTAAGCTTATGCTAATATAACTGAGACTCTGAGATGCAACTGCAATAAATGCTATGAATCCAAGTCTAACTAAATATTCAGTGCAGAAGAACAACATCCTGACTGTTCAAATTGGACTTTCATACTGAAGTACAATGCAAACTTGTTCAAAATCAAACCAGAGGGGTTTACTTCTTTGCCAATGGGAAGACGGACTTTTATAGAGAAAAGGACCGTGAAGGGAAATGTAAAGAGAAGTAAGGTTGTCATCTTGCTGGCAGTGTACCTTATTCACTGATATACACAAAGATCATACTGTACCACTCCACAGATTTATGTTTCCGCTATCCTGGAGCTGTTTAAGAAATACTGTAGAGAAGTCAGAAAACACCTGAGACCCACTACGTTTCAACAGACCTGGTACATTTTTCTAGAAATAAATAAATAACTCTAAACATCATATACTATTCAAAATCTCACCATCTCACCAGCAACCATGATGTGTTATAAAAGTTGGGCATGCACAAATAAAACAACCTTCATTTTGCCCTTTCTAGTGACAGTTTTAATCTGAACAAACTGTCTCTATTTGTCATGAAATTTTCTTAGCACTTACACATTCTCCATTTGTTGAACATAGTAAAGAATACCATTCACATCTTTAAATACAGTAAGAACAGCCTGATTCATATGAGAGCAATTTCATAAAGCAAATCCTTCTGAAGGTCTAATAAATATTATTCTACCAATAATACAGGACAGAGCCTGTAGTACTTAGAATATACCTAGGGATTTTGAATTTGACAGTTCATATATTTGTGTGTTCAGTGTCCCCAAATGATCTGTAGCACAATTAGCATTTAAAGCAGCGTCTGTTCTTTCCCAGATCATGACTGATCATGCAGTACTATGCTGAATTGTGAGAACACTTTGAAAGGAAGAGATTGGAAGAAAATAATGAGTTGCAGACTTTGCTGCACAAGGAGAAACTCAGGGATGAACTGAGTTTTTAACCAAGACCTCTTATCTGACACAGCAGAAAAAGGAATACAAAGATTGACTGGCCAAGTAAAAAACATTAGAAGAAATGTGGTTTTACTTCAAGCTTGCTCAAGTGTGAAAATCCTGATTTCAAGCATAGGTGGGTGAAGTCTAATGTTTCAGATTTAAAATAGTCTGAATGAGAATAGAGAGTGTTCAGAAATTCTCTGTTCTTAGTCACTTAAGTTCATGTTTGTGTTGCCTGTACTAGATCCCAATCCTTCCTTCCATACCCCAGTGTGTTAAATGAAGTGCAGAAAGTTTATGTCCTTTCTCCAGGGCCACAGATCTTTTTACTTTTGAAAAATCCAGCTAACCCCAGTTTTTCACTATTGCCTCTGAAACCAACCTTCCAGTCCAAGGATTTGGATTTTGAAACATGAATTATCAGCATGCATCATTCTAGTTCTTTAAAAACAGTAACTGTAACCCTTTCCTAGAAGTAGAAATCTCAGCTTCTTATCAAACACTCAACTGATTCTATAGCAAACCTTATCACAAATGAATGATGGAAAAGCCCTTTGGTAAGCGACATATATGTATGCCTTATATATAAATACAAACACAGATATATATGCACACATATATAATGGACTAATTTTTCATTTTAGTTTTTAAAGAGTCACATTTGAAAAAGCTATTAGAAGATAATTTTAGGAATTCATGCTCAAATGGAATCCAAACAAACTCCATTACACAGCCAATAAATCAGTGATGAGGAAATAGCTGTGACTTGAGAAAGCCAGTTCTATTTCACCACCTATTTCTATTTCCTGTCTGCATGCAGACAATACTAACTGTAATGCTAAAAATGGTAGAAAATACTTTTTGTGAGAAAAATAAACATTCAGGACTTCACACATTTCTGATCTAGGTCATTCTGTGTATGGGAATTCATAAGTAATGTTTTGTGCTGTCTATCTTGCCAGAAACAAAAGTTACCAGATATGAGTATCTCTCATATTACTCACCACTGAAAATCATAATCATTCCACATCTTCAGGATTCTCCAGTAGTCTGGAAGATTTTGCCAGTGGCAACTCAAAACAGAAAAACTTGTGCTATGAACTGTTGTGTGGAAGACTCTGTCTAGATTGATTAGCCAGCTACTTGTATTTGTAAAAACAGTGCAGGCACCTAAAATTATCACATGATTTACCTTACAGTTCAGCTTTGGCAAATGAACACTATCCTTGACCTAAAGAATTTTATCGGACAGTATTAAAATAAGAAAGGTGTCCCATTGTTTGTCAACATGTCAGTCATGAGCTGTTACTCTGCACAATTCAAATCGTACTCACCTCTTGTGACAGTATTTCTTTTTGCTCATTTGTGCCAAACTCGTTAAATTTGTACCTGAACACATGCTGCCCCACACGATACATACCATGTCATAGGAGAAGGTAGCAAGCCAATATGTTTTGTAACCCAGGCCTGTGATGTGCTGCAAGCGTTTTGTGCCAGATACTCTGTCTTTCACTGTGGCACTTCCAATGGATGCGGTAAGGATAGAGAAACCCAGCATGATGCACAGTGCTACCCCACACTGACGGACATTCTCCATTCTAGGGTACAAAGGAAAACAACATAACAAAAACACAATGGGGAAATGAACCCCCACCAAACTCAAATGTCTTCAAAGCCAACATCTTACCAAAGCAGCACTAGACATTAGGACATTTGGAAACACCACATTTGTATGCTTTTAATGTTTAATTAAAGAACAGGAGCAAAATGATGTGTTGCAAAACTAGAGGAGAGGTACAGAGCACAGAGTGTGTTTACAGTCTGGATAGTAAAGTGAAGCTTTTACAATTATTTCCCCTTCCACAGAAATTTTAAATTTAAAAATTTGACTATCATTTTAAAAAATTAGAATGTTTGAAAAATGTCATGACCTGTTCACAAACACTCTGGGAAATGCAGTAAGAGTAAATTCAGTATTTTTATCTACAAAATAATGCAATCTCATCTGGTATAAGCACTAGACTTCACATATAAGCACCAGGCTAGATAAAATGCTTCACTCGGGGGAAATGAATTGCATCTGTCAGGTCACAACATCTCTTGCATGCAATATACGTGCTTACTGAATTAATAGTTTCAATTGTCTGCTCATTGCAGCTGTTATATATGTTAGGAGTTTGCTCACATTTTGTCTTCATCCAGCAAGACTCCTCCATACGGTTGGCTGTAGAGTGTGATCCCTGTGAAAAGAAAACTAAATTATTAAATAGTAAATACAGTATCAAGACTTCAGTTTCTGGAGTAGACTCTTGACTCCTTATTATACAAGATGAATGAAAAAGCTAAATTCTTCTTAAGCAACAGAAAGAGTCAATTTACAAGCTGTCAGACCAAATACTGCCTTCTGTTCAGTGATTTCCACAGTCCGGATCCACCAATATCTATTGAATAAACATAATAGCTGCTTCTTTGCATTGTGAACTGCTGAAATAGGTTCAACAATATCCACATCATATCATATCTATGTCAACAATATCTACATCACAGAAGAGACCAAATACAAAAACTAAGGTAAAATTTGTTTTTTTCTTAATAAGATAGGTTGTTATGTTGTTATTGAATTGTATGTACTTGATGTACTCGTTATTTTATAATTTCTAAAAATATTTTTAGATTGCCAATGGGTTGCAGGGAAAAGTTGTTTAGCCAAATGCCCCCACGCCAAAAAAAAAAAAAAAAAAAAAAAGAGCTTGGCAACGGATTCTTAGGATTTCTTAGGATTATTGTGGTTCTTCGTAAAAGCAGTGTGTAACAATGTAGCACAGTGAACTTTGGAATTTGAAGTTAGTTTATGGACAAAAAACTGTGGCAAAAGAAAAAAAGGAGGGTGGGGGTGTGCAAAATTTTTTCAGTGCAAATATTGCTTTTCATTTCAACTGGTCTTTATTCTTCCTGACATATTTCTGCACTGTATCATATCACCAGGAAATACCTCCAGTGAGATCAAACCAGGACTGATTAGAGTACCTAAAGAAATCTTTTCTGTTTCCAATAAAAAAAAAAAAGTAAATATAGCCCATCCTAACAATTAAGTAATTATAAACTTCACAGTATCTTAGGCAAAGAAATAAATTGTTAGTAGCCTTAGATGGACTCTGCAGGGTGCCACTTAATTGAACACAATTTTTGTTTCATTAGAGTGCATCTGTATAAAGATAAAAAAATATCTTTGTTCCAGTAACAGGGGCAATCTGACCAAGTATATCTATACATTTATCTTTGCCCCTTTAATTCTTCATTCCTTGTTTCAAGTCAAAGTAATCTGAACATCTAAGTCCCTATGTAGTAAAAAGTTGAAGACGATGATGACCACACACAAAACTATAAGTAAAGATTTTTAAAATACAGTTAAAATCTGTACATTGAAGCCTGATGGTAGGTAACCAATCAAAAGAAGATTCAAGCTGATAAGGTTTTGATTCATCATTAGTAGATAGATACATGTGCTTTTCGCAATCTTTCATATCTCTGAGAGTCTGACCTCACTCATCTGAAACTGTCCCAAAAGAACAAATTTGAAGTGAATAGCCCTGGCTAGGGTGTAGGACCTGGTCTGGCCAGAGCAGGGGGTGACACCCGGGAAGAGATAAGAACTAAGAACTAAGTGCTGGGTGGAGACTTCTCCCCTTTTCTGAGGGCCTTCAGTGCTGGGATGTCCCTCCAGGCACCATTACCCTGGCCAGGGTGGAGGAAGCCACCTTGATTGTACTGATGCTGATGGACCTGGCTGAGGGGGCTGGAATGGAGTGGGTCTGGAGCCTGGGAAGAGATAAGAGCTGTGTGCTGGAAGTCCCCCCTCCAGGCAAACCTGTTTGCAATGGCTCTGATGCCAATGGACCTGGCTTCTGAGCTGCCCCTCTCTCTCTTTCTCTCTCTCTCTCCCTCTCTCTCTCTCTTTCTCTCCCATTCTTTCTTCCTACTTTCTTGCCCTCATTCTCCACTTTTCTCTCTCTCTTATATCTCCTTTTCCTGTCTCCTTCTTTTGCCTGGCTCTATAATTTTGCCTGTGTCAAATAAAATTCTGCTTGCACTTGACCCTTCTACAGTTGGACTATGTTTCGCGGATCCAAAACAAAAATAAATTTTAATGTTACATCAAACTGTAAAAGATCATTTTCCTAGAGGGACAGTGTAAAGATTTCCTTTTGATTTCTTGTATGCCAAAAATTTTTTAAACAGTAGCTACTATTTGTTCTGAAGCAAGAACAGGCATATCAAAGAAAACTATTTTTTCCCACTAGAGCCAAGTATTAGCCTTGATAAATTCTATTTATATAAAGTAGCATGATAGAAAAAGCCTAATTCCCAGAAATTTCTTTCCAGGCTTTTCCAAAGGCTGAATAAAGGTGTTCACATTAGAAGTCAGAATGGTTTTATTTCATATATATGTAGGATTCCTATTGAATTGGAAATTAGTAGGCAAAATGTGAATTAAACCAGATTTTTACAGTACAAGCTGAAACTGAGCTGAACTCATTTTCATATCTCTTTAGAAAAAAAAACAAAAAACAAAAACCAAACAAACAAAAACCTGATATCCAGACTTAATTACAGTAGAGGAAACATTTTAGGAAACAGGAATCCTGGTAACTTCAGAAGCACTAAAACAAGAAGTTTTCTTCTAAAAAATGCAGAGAAAAGTTTTTTCTTCTAAAAAATTCCACTAAAACATGCAGTGTTCTTCTTGTACTCTCTAGTGGTCAGCTAAATTGGCAAAGAGTAGATGCATGTTCCAGGTCTCCTTTTTATGTTTATGAGCCAAGTTCTAGTTAGAGAGAATTTTCCCACAGTTTTCAAGGTCTTGACTTCGTGATCAAGAATTTGAATCTTCTAATGAAGCTCTTGTCCATGAAGCTTCAGATGATAGAAATCCTACAGTAAAATTGCTCAAGGGTATAATTTTTAGACTACAAATCTTAAAATATTGCCTATGATCAGGAAATGCCAAGACTTGAAGACCTATAGCTCCTACTGATTCAAATTCCTTTTCCCCGAGTTGTGAGACAGGTAAATCTGTCACATGGAGTGTGGTAGAGAATTATTGCCTATAAAGTGTTCAGTAGTGGGGCAGTTTGCAGGATAACCAATCAGGAACATTCTTTGCTATATTCTATTAACTAATCCAGGCTGATCTTAACCATATCCCATTTCTTTACTGCTATCAAGTCTCTGCTTTATTGAGTGAGAAGAATATGCACTAGCAAAAAGAGTGCTATAAATTCATCCTTGCAGAATTTCTTGTGCAAGTGGATTCATGTTCATAAATACAGGTTTTCCCACTTGAGCATTTTGAGAACCTAGTCAACAGATTTTATAGAATTTCACCTGCACTGCTGAAACTTTAAAAAAAAAAACAAAACACCACAAGGACTTAATGAAACATGCAAAATGTAAAAAAGAGCAGAAGTCACATCAAATATTTTACAAGAATTAACTTCTGCTTAGGAATATTTAATGTGTCTGGAAACAATCTCTCTTCTGAAATCACCATGGTCTGTATCTACTAGGTGCACAGCTCCCAGGAGGAAATTAACCAGACTTTCAGGGTACTGCATTGCTATTAAATAAAAGTTTACAGCAGTTGATTTGGCATCCATAAAGAGAAACACACCATGTTAGCTCTCTAGTACAGAACAAACAGAGACTGGGGAAGAGAGATAATTGATGAGGGAAATAAAAAAACCACATTAAATACCATAATGCTCCTTGCAGTCTTGTATAATACAATATTGATCAAAAAGAAAATTGCAGTGAATTTCCTTCAGAGGAAGAAACCAAAAAAGTAATTGCTCTTCTTAAAAGCCATAACAACTTTCTGTAGTCAATTTCCATTCATACTACATAGATGAAACAAAGGATTATAGTTTTGAAAATTGACACATACAACTGAGATTAAATTTTTCAGGGATGCTGAATTACAATAAACCAAACTATGACTGTATTAAGTAAAGTTCAGCACTATGCTAGAATTCAACATCCTAGCAATATAATACTTGCTTTTCATTCATTTTAAATTTTTTTTTTCAATTAATCTGGAGCATAATTCTTGCTGCATATTTTAGTATAATTATTATTATTTAGTATAATTATTTCTTCCTCCCCTCCATTGCCAAAAACAGATTATGAATTTATATAAAACAAACAAATTGATTTCTAATTCAGAGACTGAAAAAAAGTTCCCTTGACCTTAAAGAGTTGTAAATTATGAACTATGTTCCAACAGCAAATAAACAAAATAATTTGATAAATGCTATTTGTTAGTATATGAAATTTTACTTTTTTAATTAAAAAAACCCCCAACATTCTGTGTACTACCATAATCTATCCCTTCCTGAATTTCTCCTAACCACTAAGGCCATCTTTCTTTACATATATCTCCATCCCAATACAACTGTTAATATGATCTAAAATATATTTACCAATGCTTTCTTGCATGTACATGCTTTTTTTTACTATGTTAAGCTGCTATAATGATGCTCATTAAATTGAAAATTAAAAACCATCTCTGAGGACCTAAAATAAAAACTATAAATGACAAATAAACAAGGAAATTCTAAATTACAAAGCTTCTATTAAACAGATGTCGATCTTGTTCATGCAATGACCTTTAAAGGTTTGTATCTCCAAGCCTTGTGTGAAAAGCCTTCAGGACATATTTTACCAAATCAGTCCTCACAAGGGAAAAACAAGACAGGAAATATCAGTACATATATGATTCAGCTATAACTCTGTCTCCTCCTTTTCATAAACTTCTCAACAAAAATATTTCTTCCACATCTATGGACTGTCATTACATTCCCCTGAGTTAATCACAGCCAGAATTTTCCCAGTTGTCCTAAAACATTTTATCTATGTCCTTGGCACAGAATTGGTCACACTACTTTCACAGTGAAAATTTAGTTTTCTTCATAGGCAAGGGTGAAAAATAGTGACAGTCACCAATTCCAATCATTCCCAAACCCTGTATAACTAATTAAAGAACAGGAAAAACAGTACCCATGGAAATCCTTATACTGTATCAGAGTTTTAATGCTGTATTCAGACAGGAAGTTGATATAAAGTAGCATATTCATGATGCCAAGACTTTCTTAGCTCCTTTTAACCTTGTCCAGTGCAAAAATTAAGAGCTCAGGACAGGAAATGTACTATTTCCCCAAATAGATTGAGGCAAAGAGAAGGACATGAAAACATGATTTTAAAGAAACATGACCATATACATGTTAATTGACACATAACATGTGTGTATAGTTCTGAAAAGGAATTAAGTCAAATGTCCATCCCAACAAGGACCACAAGTAGCAAGTTATTTTGGTAATATATTTTCTTAGCTGATATTCAGTTAAGACATTTCTTTTTCTTTCCTCATATTTTTCACCTACAGTTAACTACGTTTATTGATGTGTTCTTTTTCTTATTTTTTCTTTTTTTCAAGGATAACTTGCTATCTCTTGTACTGCTCAGTGGAAGAATGATTTTACACAACTGAGAAACAATTTCTACCCATCCTAAAAGCCATACTAGTAAAGAAAAAAGAGGAATGAAGCTGTCAAATCTTCACAGTTTAACTACAGATTTCATAAACTACACAGCTTTTGTGTGAGGGTGTGAGAGGGAGAGTACTTACACTGGCAATGCTACTAGAAGCTCCATGCTATATGCTTAATAGCAAAAGAGGCCATAAACAATTAATTGTATACCTCCGGTTTCTTCATTATTTCCTTTCTTTATTTTGTTCTTGATTAAACTAATTTTAGATTCTAATATGTTAAAATGGTATCCATAACCTGGTGAAATAAATTATTTATAAGATATTATAAGCATTATGACATTTTTCAGAATAATATACTAACCATTTCCTTTCTGGATAAGACAGTTTACAGGAAAAATAAAAATGTATCCACATTACAGACATTTGAAATCAACAGCATCTTGGATGTACTAGGAAAAATCCTTGCTATTCAGAAGCTGTGCAACTCAAGGCATCCTTTCCCCATACCAACATCTTATTAACAGTCTGCAAACTGTACCTTGAAGAGAAGGTACTCTAGATCTTCCATTTCAAATCTAAACCACCTGAACCTCTGTCAGAAAACCAGGTCACATGCAATTAGCATAGTCCTAGTCACTTGGGATTATTCTTCCTGTAGATTATGAAGAACATGAAGCACTGGTAACTCAATATATTCTGCCTGGGTGCAACTTGCCACATAGCCAGACATTATAAAATCTGTGGTTTTACAGTAAAAAGGAGGACAGCGATATGAACACAGCAGTATGATTTCAGTATAGGGTGGGGAGATCTAGAGGAAAATATCTCAAAGATCTTCAAGTTTGTATGCCACCATCATAGACTATTCAGAGATGTCCTTATGTATATTTTGTGGTTCTGCACTGTATTTGGGGAATGTCTGAGCCTGTTTCTTCACACTCTTTGTAAACTCTCTCTTTTTTCTTTCCCTAGCAAACTGTCTTGAGTACAGAGATCAATCTGGATCTGTATTACTAATCCTAAATATCACAGTTGTTACAAACTTGAGCAGAACATCAGAAAATTCTTTATTCCAGACAATTTATTTCATACTAGAATAAAGGAGAGTAAAATAAAAGAGTGTGTATAGAGTTGAGGTAATATATATACATACATATATATATATATATGCTTTTTACAAATTCTTCTTTGTGGGAGTTTAAAATTTATGACAATGTTTCTGTTTGTATAAAATGCAACATTGCTATTTAGCTAAAATTACAACTTACATTTTATGGAGAATTTCACTTGCAGCAACCTTATTGATTTTTATTTTACTTTCTTTTCAGTAACTAGACACGGTTAAGAAGGTTCCTACTAAATGTAATTTCAAAATTTCCTTTGAAAAGAGACATAAAGTTACAACTTGCATAGCAATCAGGAAACTATACAGTCACTTTCCACCAAAACTCATGTGAAATTGAGTGTCAATCCCTTTAGGTCTTTTGAAGAACTGAATCTAAAATAAATGAGGATGGTGTAATGAATGCTTACAGTGAGCCCTAGTATGAAAGGTTTTGAAAATCAGTTACTTGAATAGAAGCCTTCAGATGGAGAAGCTGCATCACTCAAGGACTCTCTATATTGATACATTTCTGTGTTTTGAATTGTGAAGTAAGCAGCAGGTAACAGTTGCTTCACTATATTCCAATTTGGTAACACATTCTGACTCAGTTTTATACAATTAGGTGTGAAAAATACTTGATCAGAATTTTTATCTTAAGCTTAAGCAAAAAATGCATTTTAGGTTTTTAGTCCCCTTCCTTCATTATTTGACTTTTGTATTTTCTCAAAACCACATTTTCTAATGATAGGAATGAAGCATTTCAGAAAGATTTTTTTAAACAGACAAATGTCATCCAAGTAGTCTTGAAGACCAGCCAGAGCTTAAGAGCTTTGCTTAAAAAAAATGACTTACCTTCTCTGTTGAAATGTAACTTTTATATTGTTTGATATATTCATATTATTATCTGTCACTGAATTTATAGCCGACTAGAAAACAAAATTTATTTGGTTTCTTTTCCAGTAAGACAGATGAGTTTGATTTTTTCGACAGAAAAAAAACAGAAACACAGACTTTTGTTTAGACAAATTTAAAAAATAGAGATTATGGGATTATGAAACTATAGATAACTAACCCTATGGTACAAAAAAAAAAAAAAATTTCATACAAGATTCTTGAACTGTTGTTTTAAATAGATAACTGATCCATTGAATGGCATAAACTTACATCAATCTGGCTAACTTCTGTTGCCAGAAGTTATCTGCACCTCGAGCTGGCACACACATTTTCTTCAATAACCATACCACTCTTTATATGAAAATTACAAGAAGAAAATATGGCAACTTTACAAGCATCATCTTATAGAATCTTACTGATAATTCTATATGGGTGGGAAAAAATAAAATCTCTCCATTTGCAAGGAAAGGATTTAAAGTTCGGGTTACATAATAATAAAAATGAAGCAATTTTCATCACCAAATACCTATCATTCACCACTCCTGCCTGCTCAGGATCATCAAGAGTCAGTAGCTCAGACTGACTTGGACACAAGAAAAACCATGAACAATTCTTTTTCATGTTTTTTTTTTTTTAACAGGTATATATCTCTTGGGATATAAATCATCACATCCTAGGATATATGTCCTATTATTTTGAGTACAACCTCTTCCTTCAAACTTACATAAAAAATCCTAAATCTATACTCCCATATCCTCTTGACTGAAGAAAAGACATTAAATAAAATGTGTTTTTTAATATGGATGTGTTCCTGTGTGACCTGCTGTAGGTGACCCTGCTCTGGCAGGGGGTGTGAGACTCCATGATCTTTTGAGGTCCCTTCCAACCCCTAACCTTCTATGATTCTATGAAAAGCAATCTTCACAAACTGGGACCAGCATTACTACTCTCTGATGACAGTGATAAGGTCTCTCCCTGCTAGCAAATCAGGTTGAACTAAACACATCATCTTTAAGGACCTTTGCCTGATCCTTCAGAGAACTCAGGAGAACTAAGCTGGGTTCAGGCTCAAGAAAGACCCACAGGATATAACTGCTAATTGAAAGGATTCTGGTAGTTCTGTGAGCACTGAAATAAACTGTTGACCTCTTTCAAGGTTGTGTCATTCTTATAGTTGCTACACTCTTTACATCCATGATAATGTTTTACCTACTTGAAGTAAATCCCTTGGAGTAAAAAAAGGATTTTTTTTTTTTTTTTTTTTTTTTTTTTCTGTGAGAGAAGGAAACACAGTTCCCACACTCTCCTTTCTGGGGTCAAATTATTTTTATGTCACATAAAAGTCATACAGAAGCACTGGTTCTGTTGACAGGAAAAAAGTGTCTTGTGAAAAAACATGGCATTGATGCAAGTCAGAATTAGAAGCCTACATTTCTAAAACAACCTGACAGACTTTCTCACAGCAGCTTCCAACAATATTTCAGAAATTAACTTGCATATAAAACAGATTTTGCAAGAGGAAAATAAAAATAAAAGGGAGATTTCATTGTTGAAAAAAAAGATTATGTAGTTTTCAGACTAGTAAATTACAGGAATGCATACAAATGCTTTAATAAGAAAAGCATATAAATAGCTCTTTTTCATCAGAACAGTATCTTTAAATATGAGTCTGTTAAAAATGAAAATGAACTGCGCTTAAGTGGCCCACATATTGGAAAACTGTTGATCTTTTTAAAAAATAAATACATACACACACCTATATGTGTGTGTACACACAGAAAAATACATACATACAGATAGGTAGACAACTTGACTTTTTAGGATTTTTCTGACAGATCCTTCTGCATTATGTCTCAAGAGCATGATCAGTTCATCTTTATTGAACATGTCCAATAGATATTCACATAAACAAACTGCTTTCTAGTTCACAAACTCTACTTCAGTAGAAACTTGACTAACATATTCTGACAGAATATTATAAATATTATAAAAATCCCATATTTGTATAGATGATAATCCAAGACTTCAAATATTTATTGAGAACTGGTTAGCTTATTGTGTTTCTCTGTAATGCAAAAACATAACACATAACATTTTCACATCCTTAGGACAAATATAAGTTTCTCTACCTGTAATACGAATGGTAAATCCCCTATTCTCCATGACCGATATAAAAGGAAAGGTTCTTAAATTTTTAAGTTCCAGAATGCGATATCTGGTGCTACAGAAAACAAGCTAGAATCAGTACGATTCATGAAACACAGGGAAACCTGATTAAAAAATTATTTCTACTAAAAATTCTCATTAAAATACCTGATTTCATTTCATTCCATTCAAACTTTCTGCAGAAATGCATCACTTTTGATTCTGTCTCATAATTCATTTAGAAAAATAAAACCTCAGCCATCTTGAAAGAAAGTAATTATTTTTTCACTGACATTCTGGAAACTTTTCTTAATTAGTTTCTATTTTCAGATACTCAGGATTCCTTCCCCCTTTTCACTTATTTCCATCTTCATTCTCCCTCGTTTCTTTTAAACACACTGAAAATAATTTTACCATTACAGTCTACCATTCCATCTTTTCAAAAACTCTTAAAACTGGTCATAAACTATTTTTTAAATTTGTCCAAACAAAACTACTTCCTCTTCAACAGAACTTCAACAATGAAAGGAACTGGAATGGACAGAAGTTAGCCTGAACCATCAATCCCAGTTTTCAAAGTAGATTTCAGCATCCTAAAAAATTATTTAAAATTATTAAAAAATTATTTAAATAAAA
This sequence comes from Phaethornis superciliosus, assembly GCA_023637945.1. Taxonomy (NCBI): domain Eukaryota; kingdom Metazoa; phylum Chordata; class Aves; order Apodiformes; family Trochilidae; genus Phaethornis; species Phaethornis superciliosus. The sequence goes on from JAJQWJ010000002.1 coordinate 69,798,979, forward strand.
TAAAATTATTAAAAAATTATTTAAAAATAAATTATTTAAAAAGAGACTCGATATGGCACTCAGTGCCGTGGTCTAGTGACTGTGGTGGTAATTGATCAAGGGTTGGACTCGATGATCTCTGAGGTCCCTTCCAACCCAGCCTATTCTATGATTCTATGATTCTATGAAAAGTCTGCCTATCTTAACAAGCAATTCTTTGGCTGCAGTAAATTTTTCTAATAGTTTGTAAAGTTTTATTTTAACTCACCCTTATAGAGTTTAGGGGTATCTTAATCAAATAATTCAGATTTCAAATGTAGTAATCCCCCTTATGTACAATAGTAAGATATATCAGCCTCTACTGTTTCTTGAGTAATAGATTGCTAAGGAACATCATGTTGCAGTGTCAATTTACAGGATACTCTCAGTTTACCCTGGGTATTCACATAAGGAGACTGAGTAAAGCGACAAAGTTACAAATTCATTCTCCATTGTGCAATAATCATCCTGTTTAAGCAAGCCCAGCAGTTTCACAAGGGCCAACATCCCAAGTTCAGTGAATCAGTCTAGACTTATTCCAAAGGAAGAAACTCATCTTCTTTGTAAGAAACTCATATGGTATAATGAGCTGTAAATTCAAATTTTACATTATTTTGTGCTACATGCTTCACCTAAATAAACTTTCTTTTTAATTTAAAATTCCACCTTCAAATCCTCCTGAGGAATGTGTGATTTTGCAATCCTACTTTATACTAAGAAAAAATATCATACTTAAAATTATTTTAGTTTATTTTAAAACTACTTTTCAAAAGATATGAAAAAGTACTTAAAAACTTTTACCATACTGTCTCCAATCCACATTAGGAGGCAAATTCACCCACAGAATGAAGTTGTTGAGTTCATTTAAGTAAGATGGCAGTGAATGGAAACCTTTTTGGTTGTACCACACCTGGAAGAAAAAATGGAAATTGTGAATTAAAAATGAGTTGAAGGAAAACACTGATCTGAAAGCTTCTTGCAGTATCCAGATACAATCCTTGAAGAATAGTTCCCAACTGTTTTTTCTGCTGCATTCTTTTGCATGTTTCCCAGTGAGAGTTGTCTAATCTGCAGTTCTGTTTCCCTCTCAATATTTTTTTCTTTTGATTTATTTTCCTACTTATTCATTTTGATCACTATATTGTACCCTAGCCTGCTGGGAGGCAAAGATTACAACATTCTAATGTTTCATTCAATTTCTTCTCATCTCTCCTACATCATGCTTTCAAAGACCACTCTGAGCTCCTCTGTGATTACTCTTATCCTTCTTACCCTTGAATCTTCATTGTCATATACTGTTAGTCATTATTTTTAAAGCGAGCAGCTTTGGTCTACTACTGCTCTTGCTTGCATCATCATTCACATTTTCTACCCATCTTAAGCCCAGTTGCATGGTCTTTGCAACTGCCTGAAATCTCAACAGTATCTTGTGTCCCAAAGTTTAAGGAAATAAAAGAACAAATCCCAAACTCTTTCTACCTTTGCAAACTCATATGCGACTCTTTTGGTCTCCTCCAGTTCAGGTCCCACAAACTACTCCACAAACTAGACCTTCCATTTTTTAATCAACGAGAGAATTCTTTAAAGAAATTAAGTGAAAAGGAACCTAACTGTCTTGATGAAAACTACAAAACTTTTCTCTGCTTGATGTCCTGTGCAAATAGCAACCAAAGCAAAGAAACACAAAAAAGGGCAGGGGTTTTTTCCAACCTCACACCCCCATTTCACATTCTATCTTTTTTTCTAAAAAAGATTTGAGCTGAATAGTTACACATGCATAAAGAAACTCCAGTCCAATTGTGTTCATTGTATAAAAAAAAAAAAAAGGCAATTAAGAAATCAATACAGCAAAATTCTGATAACACATCCTCATTTAACGGAAGCAGGAGAAAGGTCTCAAGTATTCACAAAAAGCCTTAGAAATATAATAACATGACCGATATTCAAACGAAAATACAAAAAACCCCACACAGTAAAGTATTGTGTGTAACAATATATTTGAACATCCCATTCAATAATTAGAATTTTTCCTTCAAGCTACATTATGTAACTGAATCAAACCATCAGGAAACAATCACACTGAAGCCATGGTATTTAATTAGTTATAATCTGGCAAAAGAAGCATCTGAGGTCTTTCATGTCAACAGATGATATTTTAAGCTCTTTTTTTTCTTAAGTCATGGGGCTTATTCTAAATAAAAAGGCAATGATAAAAACTAAAAAAGGAAAAATAGTAGTTCCTCCTTAAATATCTTTCACATTTCTTGTATCACACAGGTAATTTTTTTACAGAGGGCAGAAAAGAGATCAGCAAGGGAAAAATATATATATTAAGATGATTCAGTTTAGTTTCCAGTATTTTATCTCCTGTCCATTGCTGATAGAATTCCTTCCCAAGGAAAAACACAGCTCCTCACCATACTTAGATATAAATTCTGTAAAGACATGTTTTCCATTATTCTATGCCATTTTTACCTGCCACTAATATTGTAGAATAATGTTAGACTGACATTTTAACTAACCTATGGCCAATCAAGAAAAAAGGTAAGGAGCATCGCTGGACCAGATTCATGACAGAGAGACAGAGACAAGGGGCTTTAGGCTGGAGAGATGCAGCTTCCTCTGGACACTTCCAATATTACTATACCAAACTCGCAAATCCCAGCCTTTGAGACTGAAAAAATGCACACTTCAGAAAGACATGTAAACAGTAAAAATTGCATTTCGAAACTATTTAAAATTACCACATGTTGTTCCTATATTTAAATGTTTATCTAATTATGTTATAAACAACAGACACCATGAAATCATTATGGGACAATTTTTGGCCACATTATCAAAATAAATCAAAGAATATACAGTTAGGAAAACACAAAAATAATTGAGGATTTGTGCTTCTGACACATAGCAGTGATCATAAATTAATGTCAATAATCTGTGCATCTATTCAGCCATACCTGTCATATAGTTGACATCTTCTCCCCCATGTATGCACACTTACACATTCTCATTGTGCAGGCAAATACCATATATGCAGTAAATACAGCATGACATGATTCAGTAAAGTAAAATACATACAGAATAGGTATTTTTAATTTGAACTGGAAAAATTGTTGTCTCTTTCAGTGGAGAAGAATAATGCATAATTATTCAAAAATTTTCAAAAGATGGAAGTAATCGTACAGTAAATCCCTTCAAATGCAAATTTCTCATTTTCTTTCATACAAGACTATGTAAATGGTAAATTCACTGTCTCAGGAGCAAGCTTGAAAGGTCAAAGTAAAAGTCTGGTCATTAATTACTGAAAGGTTAAGGCAAGAATTTGACATTGCATCAGTTGAAAGCCACTTCCAGGAGGTATTTTAGATAACACAGTGCCCTTTATAAATCTACTCCACTGTTTTCTTTGGGTCTGAAATATGAAGCTTACTTACTAACAGTAGAACTATAATTCATCCCTGTGCTGATGGCAGGTGGATTTCTATGCCAAAGATATTTTAGAAAAAGGACTCTGACAAAGAAAACACAGTGCAGGCATGTCAAAATGAGTGAAAAATTATTAAAGATACATCGGACGAAAAAACAGCAGTCAGAAAACACCTGTTACTCCAGTCCTCTAAGACTTCAAGTTTCTAATGAAGGACGAATGGAACTGGAGTTCCAAAGTATATGAAATCTGAAGGTAGAAGGGAGATCACAAATTACAGACATGAAAATATATATAAAGTAATGTATGTATCTAAGATGGACAGAATTTAAGCAAACTACATGAAAAAGGCACGTTAAATAGGCAATAATTTTGCAAAACTAAAGGTGAAGTGACATTGCATGGAGTATATTTGTATCTTGTTTTTATACATGGTTGTTCTAATCCTTTGTCCCAAAATGGATTTTGAGATAGAACTTATTTACACTAATCCTTTTCTTATTTTATAAGAGCAAATTAAATGTAGTTTCTCTATCACAATAAAAAAATTTAAAGGCAGAATCATCTTTCTTTCATATGCTAATCTGGAGTCTAGAAAAGCCACAGCTTTCTCTTAATAAATCTGTTTTGCCTCAAGTACAAAACCAGACCACTCACTGATATTCTTCAATATTCCTCCAAGACTGCTGTTCCTCTACTCATTACTGGCCTGCATTTGAATGGATCTCAAAATAACCTTTCAAAGTATTATCAAGCAAAATAAAAATCTCTTGCAATTGCCTGCTAGCCTCTAGGTCCCATCCCAAGTTTTCACTGTAAGGAAATACTGTATGCTTCCAGTTCATACCAAATGGCTCTTTGTGCTTAGAAATAATTGTGCTTAGAATAATCCATCTCCTAACTTCAGAGGTGGCTCCAGACAGAAAATACTGGCTCTGTGTACCATTGCCAGACAGTAAGATCTACTGTCAATAAGAGATTCAAATTTCACAACCTGACTAATTTCAGCAAGGCACACTTCTGCTTCTCTAGGATAAAAATGGAAAGTTAGTCATATTTGAAATGCTTATTATAAATATAGGATGCAGAAGTAGCTGCATAACAAATGCAGCTAGAAGATGAATTTTTACCTTTTTGGTTTTTGGTGGGAGGGTAGGAAGAGGAAAGAGAGAAGTCTAGCAAAGTATTCCTTGTAGGAATGAAAAAAAGCAGCAATGATAATTAAATTTTGAGACCTCCAGTGAACTTTTGTCAGTTGTAACATTGTCTTTTTGTAGAAAAGAGAAAAAAATAAATTAATATATTGGATGACTACCTAAAAAAGTAAAAATTTTAAAAGTGAGACTCTGAAATAAGTTAAAAGGAAAAAGTAACAAACAAACAAAAGCTCTATCATATGAGTAATTTAAAGCTGTTCCCCGGAAAACAGAATACTTCAAGAATTATGAATAGAGAATTGGGCTATAGTAGACAGAGTTTTTCTCCGAATTTCTAAAGGCAAGGATTTTCTATAATGATTTATTTTTTGGTAAATGCTTTGACATCTGGAGCATGAATAAGCAAGTAACATGTACGTACAAATGTGCCCACATACATGCAAACCTTACCTTAGCCAGAGGCTTAGATTTGGTGTTATTCAACATTTTTTCTTGGAGTTCAAATTCTTTCCTCCCTCCAAAAGACCAACCACCATATCTGCTAGTAGAATATAAGGTAATAACAAATTATCTGCCTTAAGCTTAACATTCTTTTCTTGAAATAATGGTAAAGTGGTAATATCTACATTAATGTTTTATCCTTCAACTGAAATTGAAACTTTACCCCTAACAATACCCTTAACTGTAAAAAGGACGAGATCAATATATTCTTGAATTAAGTGAACATTACTTCTCTTTTCTGGCAAGGGCATTCCCTCAGATAAGAATTTTTACTTTCCGAAAGATGAAATCCCTGAGCAACAGAGGGGTTTGTGACCAACTGAGGTACTACTGATCTTCAGAAACATTTTAAACAGCTTGCTTTCTTCCGACTCCATTCATATCCCATCTGAAACCATTCATTCTAAGACTTTTACCTCTATTTTTATTAAATCAGATACTTTTTCATTTTTTAATGCGTAAATGGCCAATGCTTTCTCCTTGATAAAATCATACTCAGACTAGTATTTGCACTTACGTCAAAAGCAGTGTTTGAGCATTAAAGGCAGGTAAGTAACCCTAAATGTACAGCAGATTCTGGCCTCTGTGGCTGGTATCACAGCACATTAAGTCTTTCCAGAGTGATACCAGCACTTTTAGTTCGAAGAAAAGATTAGTAGGAGCATATCCATCTTGAGCTGACTGAGTCTCTTAGGAATGAAAACTATACTGTTGATCTGATTTGCATAAGCATATACATTTTCTTTCTCTGGGATGCTGAAATAATTTTCCATGTGGCAAGAAGAGCCAGGAAATTATCATGCAACTACAGGAGGAAGCTCTGAGAAGTGACCATGGATAGGGTTCCATGTCACCTTAGCCTGTCTCTACAACATGATAACTACTAAACTATAAAGGCAATCAATCCAAATAATCTCAGTGACATAGGTTTATGCTTTGGATCAGAAAGGACTGTGTTTTTTATGCACAAAGAATAAAAAAAAAAGTTTGATATTTTAATGTTACCTTGCTTTGCTGGAAAGCCTCACTAAATATTCTTCCACAAGGAACCCTGAAAGATTATACAAAATATGTCCTTTCTTATTTTTCACATAGGGAGCAGAGGTATTGAAACTTGGACACATCTGAAAAATAGTAGACATAAAATAAGTACAGCCCTCTTAAAAATCCATGACACTAATTTTAGCCATATCTTTTGCTTTTCTAATGCAGATTTTACAGCATTTTTTTCAACCATAATTATGTTTCTCATTGCAGTAACTTTTCAATAAATTATGTATGGTTTTACCTTTATAAGGCATCTCAAATAATTGTGTCACCTAGATGTGAGAACCATATTTGATTTGTCTTGCAACCCTGTCAATGCTGGTTTAAAACATCAGAATCTCTGTATCAGTTTGGAAAGCTTTACAATAATGCAAAAGGCAAAAGTGTATCCATTTGTGCCTGAGAAGAAACACCAAAAAAAAAAAAAAAAAAGGCACCAGGGGAATATGAGTTGAAAACAAAATTCTAATTAATGTGTTTCTAAAACTGCAGAAAAAAATAAAGATATGTTCTAATGATTTGGTGGAATATCCTCAAAAACAAAGGAGACAACTATTATGATCAGGTATCTTGGAAGCTTTATGAAACACATTATGTATACCAACTTTAAATGAAAATACACTGTGAGATTCTGGTTATCTATAGATCATAGATACAGGTTCTGCCTCCACTGTTAAGTAAATTCTCTTTGACCTTTCATGGTCAGTGGACCTTTCCATATGTAATTTTCCATTCCCATTTTACTTAAGATTCTCATATTTTAAATATACATGTCAGTAGTATTAGAGGCAAATTTGCTTCTTGCTCATCAAAGTGAAAATTCGTTTCCTCCTTCTACTTTTCAAAAAACTTCATTCCTGTATTTCAGATGCATCTCAAACTCTGAGTATTTATATCTTCATGAAGGAGAACTTAATTTATGGAATAGTCCTATGCAGAAAAATATATTTGTCACTTCAGAAAATTTCAGCTTCTTGTTTATTACTCAACCTTAGAATAAGTCAACAGGAAAACTTGCTAGTCAAGGAGGTCAGAAATTGATTACTTTTTTCAAAATGCTTTAATTCCCTAAAGACTGTTTTATTTTCAAATATGCGGTCCAAATGAAAAACAATTTCTAACAATTAAATCTCATAGTAAATTAGATTCCCTTGTAGTTTTATTGGCCAAGATCACCCTCCCCCACCTTTTGAAAGTAAGTAACCTTCCAGATATTTTGGAGGTGTTATGCTTTAGCCTTGTTTCACATTAGGTTGTTTTTTTGTCAACAAAGTCCTATGACATATTTAATGCAAAGTTGCATCTAATGAGAATAGTTCAACCATCTGATTCGTGTTATTTCAGATCAAGCTATAGTAATTTCTAGTGCACACACACACGCACATATATATGCATCAAAATTGTGCAGACTCTTTCCCTGAAGACTTCAGAACACATAGCCCAAACATCAGATGAAACAGAAGGAAATCTCCAGTCATAAAAAAAGCCAGTGCTCTGAGGGCTTATTTCCTCCTCCCTTTCTCTATCTCTCCAAAAATAACATTCAAGTTATTGGGCATGTACACATGTGATTTTAAAATACCTAAGTAAACATAAAATAACATACCTCTTGCTCAGCCACACATCTGCATGAATCCTTGTGTGATGTAGATTCCATATGCCAACATGAATTATTTTTTCTAATAGGAATAAATATAGGAGGAACAGCCATTAAATGAAAGAAACTTTACTTAAGAGAAAAAATACAGCAAATACCAAGGTAACTTGAACACCTTTTTAGCATTTTATCACAGCAGCAGATGTATCTAAAGCCATATCAGTTTTACTCATTTGTATCAAAGTGGATTTACTAAAAGTATTTATAAAAGTAAAGCAACAAATGAGCTGCATGCCTGCTGTTTGCAGCAGCAAGGTAAGTAAAGCATGTAACAATTCTGTGTTCCTAAATTTGGAAATCTAGAATCCTTCATAACAGTTACTGTAATTATTATTGTACCTGCATTCATATGACACCAGACTTGATCAAAATCCTCATGAAATTCACTGGAAATCTGTCTTTGACTTTGAAGGGAAATTTGGATTAGACCTTTAACACTGAAGCCTACTGATGCCAGGTCCCTCATCAGAACAGATTTGTCATTAACCTCATGCTGGCAAGAAAACTTAAGATAGTCCATGTTACAGAGAAAAAATAATAGTGAACTTACTATATTTACAATTTACAACTAAAGAAAGTAGTTAAGTTGATCACAGTTACCCTTGATTTGACTTCATGCATGTGTGGTCCCAGTCAGAGAAATATCTCAGCAGGATGTGAGAAAGGTCGCTGAGGTTATCATCTTCAATACTGTTCCAAGTGGACCACAGCAGGGGGAGGTGGTGTGAAGGATTAAAAAGAAACACAGACACGTTAACAAACATGCTAATATGTCTAGTTCTATTAATTTTCAGGTTCAAGATCCTATGTGTTTACCAAGTAATTAAAGAACTATAAAATTCATGCATAGGAAACCTAACACAACAGCAAAGTCATCGCATTTCAAGAACTATACTTGAACATGGCTAAATAAATGTCCATGTTTCTTCATAGCCATGTTCCTCTCTATAAGCATGCATTTCTAACAGTTAGAATGGTTAAAGTGTTTTTACGTTTCATTTAAAAATTCAGATAGCATCATCTTATGTTTACAAAGATACCTGGGTATTTGGGCAGCAGAGGAAGTGATCCCTATGTGATATGTACTTGGTACAGCATATTTCAGAGCTAAGCTATAGATACTGTGCATTAAGAATAAATTAATACATAAATCCAGTTGGTTCCAAAGATGAGCCTGTGGGAACTAGTGACTAAATAAGGAGGGCACCAGACTTTGTTAATATGGTGTGACACTCTCAAACCTTAAAATTAATTTGATAGAATCATTCCAGACCTAAGTAATTAAATAAAATGAGGCATGCAAAGGGTTGTTTAAATACACTCAGGCATTTACCTATAAATGGCCATGACTGGTATTGAAAAGATTACTCAGTTCAAACTGCTCCAAAGTCTTTAGCCTTTCCTTCACAAAACGCTTTGTATAATACTTTTCTAATTTTATGTCTTCCTCGTAATAATCCATAAAAAACACAATAAGCATTTGAAAAATAAACAGCCATTGTAAAAAATAACCTATTGTACTTTCTGGAAAGCAAATAGTCTTTATAATATGAGAACTCAAGAGTAAATGTCCCAGAACCCTTGGTACCGATGATGATGGATGAGGCCTTTACCTGAAAAAGGATTCTGCATTGTCATAAAGTCTTGGTGTCAGCTTGAGAGAAGGATAATCAATAGCCAGTGGCTTCACACTAAACAAGGCCATTGCCAGTGCAACAAAGAGGACAGGAAGCAGCACATTTGACAGACTTCCTCTCCAGCCTCGCCTACTGTGGTGAAACCTCTTCATCAGAAAAGCAGCAATCTGCGCAAGAACATGTTGGGCTCCATGCACATTTGAAGGATCCATAAGTGAGATATCTGAGTGAAAGAAAAAAACTCAAAAACCAATCTTGACAGACAAGGAAAAGTAAATTAAACTAACATGCTACATTTCAAATATAGAACATCATAGTCTATTTGACAGAAAAAATAACCAGAAATATATAAGCCTACGATGTTCCCTTGATGGTCTAGTATAATACCCTCCCCAGTATAACTTATTAACTCTTCATATCAGGGAAAACAGATATTCAGCTAGCACATTATAGTTCTCTGTACACAGCTTAAAGTATACTGAATACCTCTTTTCCTATAGTCCTTGCACTGGTACAGCCATTCCTTGTGCATTGACACCTTTGCTCCTAGACAAATGTCTATGACAAACATGGTCTGTATTACCACTAAGGTCTTGATCAACCTTGACTGAAATCAGCAGCAACTTTTCCTCAGGCATTTCAGTGTAATGGCTTCAGAGTATGTAGCAGAGTGTTGCAGATGGTAGAGATATGGAATCTTATAAAGGCATTCCCTTCGTTTCTCTCCTCATATGGGAATAATAAAATTTTCTAATGTTTTCATCAGCTCAGTTTTCATAATCCCAGCTCATGGGCTGCTCTTCACATGCCAGTGGTAGTGTGCCCACAGTTTATTAATATCTCGCCAATAAGATTTTTTCCTGATAGACTCTCCCTTAATTTAATTTTATTTTTCTTTTTTAGATGACTTACACCAACCATTTTGCCATCATTTTACACCCTAATGCTTTCTAGATATGTGCAAGCTCTTTCCAGCTACTCTTACTATCTTGCCAGACTGAAGCCTCTTTCCTTCATTATAGTATAGCAGTGTCTGCTAGATTTACTACCACAGGTATTTGCAGTGAGCAAGACTGAATAGCCTGTTTATTGTAGTGATCAAAAACATACTATATTTTATGATCCCTTGAGATGTGTCTCTCACTACTCTCCTGCCTCTATATTGAGACCACTCTAAGCAGCAATTTCATGTCACAGTTTAACAACTACTTGTATGGGAGCTTTCAAGTAACTTCAAATTAATTGTCCTTCACTTAGCAGAGTTGTTGTGTTTTTTCTGGTTTACTAGGACTTTAATCATAGAAGAGAGACCTGGAGGACAAAAAGGGGAAACAATCAGAAAAAAGAAATCAAACTTCTGACAGAGTGGCCTTTGAGCAAAAGAGCTCAAATTTTGTACTCTATAACAACAAATGGAATGTGAATTATAAACTTATGATTTCTTACATGAAAACTACATGTATTTAGAATGTAAGAAGTTATAATCAAGTAGGCACATTGTGGGAGATTGTGGCTTTTAGATTTTGGGTCTACACAAGAGGAGAAAGTCAGGCAAGATAAGGATTCATAGTGACAGAGAGTACCTTGTGTGTAATTCTCAAGGCTAAGACTTCTGAAAAAAATAACCATCATGGCCACCTCCACAAAGAGCAAAAAGAAGGATACAGGTAAATATAGGTATATCGTCCTCAGTCCCTGGGAAGGTTACAGAACAAATTTCAAAAAAAAACACCATTCAAGATATTAAAAACAATAAATTACTGGGAATAGTCAACAGGCTTGGTAAGGTTAAACCATGCCAGCCTAGAGTTGATCATGAATATAGGTCTTTGTGACCTTGAATCCTTCCATTCCTTCATGTTTCAGGTTAAAAATAAATAAATAAATAAAAGCTTGTTTATCTGTTTTGAATTTATTCTATTTGATGGAACTGGATATGCTCTTAAATCTTTCTTTAGGAGGCAGGCTATAGAAGTTTGCAATCTGTCTTCTGCATAAATAATCTCAGCCTTTCAGTCTCCTCTTGTAAAAATCTTTACAGTCCTAATCACCCTCACCCTTTGCCTCAAATCCCCTTTTATGAGCACTCTATCAGTCTCAAGATACATTGTGTTAAACACGTCTGTCTATCAGCTGTGGAAACGTTACTGAGCTATAAAATAGTATTACGCATTCTTGTACTGATCTCCTTGTCTTATTTTCTGTGAAAAGTAGCCTGCACTGGGTTTTCCATAATTGACTCAATACGGTTTTCAAGAATCTCAAGGTATTTAATCACTCAAAAAAGTCTGAAACACACAAACAAAAAACCCCAAACAAACCTTTTATATTATATCTGTGCACACTTACCATTTAACCCTTCATGTTTCTAAATCCTACGTGCATGGCCTAATTTAACTTTCATCTAAATAGAACCCACCAAATCAAATTTTGCTTCATAAAGCTTGTAAGTAATTCATTACCTATATATGGTAGGTATGTCAGGAGGCATAAAAAAAGCACACGTTTATGGGAAAACAGTTTCTGATTACCACTGATAATCACAAAGGCTAGAAGACAAGACCAGCTGCCCTCTCTGTTATGAAGTCAACTTTTAGGCAGAAAAGCTTATGGAAATATTCTCATTAATAATTTAAATCATAAAATTAAAAATCTGACCCAGCTGTTAGAACCTGTCTTGCTTGACTTACGATTGCAATTATCTGCAAGATGTGCAATTATGTTCACAATTAAATTGTACTTCCCACTTCATCCAGACTCTCCTGTGTCTTAGGGAAAAGATTTTTGCTGCCTTCCAATTCATGTAGCTAAAATCAGGTGCAGAGAAACAGAGTGTAAGTCCCAAAATTTGGGAACTAAGATGCTGTAGACTGATGGAATTTGGAGCATAACCAAATATTGTAAGAGTCTCTAATTGGATATTAGATAGGGTTTTTTTCTCCTTTTTTGAGCTTCTAGAAAATAATGTAATTCTAAACTTTTAAAATGGCACATTAAAATAAGGAAAAATGGGCGATGTAATAGCTATGTTAACAGCCAGGAGCAGACATGTTCAATTCTGCTTCAGTCATTTTGCCATTTAGACAAGTCATTTAGAGGAGGTCCAGATTTTTGGAAGATAATCCTGGAACTGAAACACCCTGGCCAAACAGTTGAGCTAGCTCACATGAAACTGGCTGCATTTGGAAGCACTCTGTATCTATTAGCTTCTGTTTAGAAGAAATAAATTCTAAAGTCAGGCCTAAACACAGGAGCTATGATCTAATCATAGCAAAGTGTAAGAGGCTGAAAAAATTGGTAGGGCACCATTGTACCTAGATCTCTAGAGGAAGGAACACTTTACACTCCCCTCAATAGAATAAAGAAGAAATAGATCTGACTTTTACTGGACAAAATAAAGGTAAACCTTGGAAAGTGATTTTGTTTGGAATGGTAAACTATGCAGGAGTTAGAGGGCAACAAGCCTTCATCCCTAAAATAATATTCTTTACTGTTTCTTGATGCATTATTATCAAATCAGTGACAGAGGTGCATCCAAGCAACAGTGTTTGATCCTGAACATCACTTTTTACCTTATAAAATAGGATTTTCATTCAGTTTTGTTGCAGGCAGTACAGACTCATACAAAGTAAATAATCAAATGGCAATGGAAGACACATTATTTGTATCCACTAGAGAAAAGGAAACAAACAAGATAGAAGTATAGCAGGTTTTTGCCCCTTCCTTCCCTTTCTTTAATTTACCTTTTCATAAAGCACTATGATATAATCTGGAAAACATATAGTGCAACAAACAATGCCTGTCAATTTCTTAACACAACTTTGGGGGTTGGGGGAGCTACAGGTTTGGTTTTGGTTTTTTGGGTTTTGGGGGGTTTTTTTGGAGAATAACAGTTAAAATGAGGAATTTTCCATTCATGATTTTGTGTGAAATGTGACTGATATAAACACTTTAAGCAGCAATACAAAATATTCTATTCCTCTTGCACATTGACGCACCTTAATGCCAACTTCCATAGGATAGCTTTGCAATGGCAAACTAGAAAACTGACAAATTACTAAAACCAGAACTAAGTAATGCATACTAAATAACCCAACTGAATAGAGTATCTTATGGGTATCATTGTAACTGAACTGAATGCATTATCTAGATTCTCAACAGCTCATTAAATGGATATATTGCCTTTGCTGACACAGGGTAAGAAGAGGTGAAAATGTGGAAACAGCGTCAGCATTGCAGACATCTCTGCAGCAAATGGCTGTCTCAAAAAGATTGATTTCTGCTTCCCAGCCTCTAAATTTTTACAGATAACTAAGTGAACTTTAACAGAGTCTATCTGAATCTACCTCTTCCTACAACAGACAAGCTGCAAAGTTCTACAGCTCTTTAGTGTAAGAAATAATCAAGGTGTTTATTCACTCTTTTCAGGCATAACACAGCTTCATGCACATTATGAATATCATCCTTCAATTTCAAGAACTTGTGTTTTTTCAAAGTTAGAACATATTATTACCTGTATTATTCAAACAAATAGGTGAGCCCCACTGAAGGCAAACCAAATACTTGTTAGGAATTGTATAAATTAGATTAAATCCAAAAGATCAGATACAAATTTACCTCCCTTTATGTCCTTACAGACATCTCTGACTAAAGTGTACATTATAAATCTATCATATGAATTATTAGTTTGGGCATCTTTAATGCTTATACAAGATACAAATAAGGTAAAGAAGACTCTTGAATTAAAATATAACTAATACTGAAGTATACATAGCATTTTCTGACTTATAACCTTCTATTTAATGCAAGAGTACCCAGTGTCATACCACTGCAAAAATCCATTAGGCTTTTTCATCACTCATAAAAATAACAGAAAATCTTCTAATAGTATAAATGCCACACCATGTAATAGCAACTTGTGTGGTAACAGATAAGAATTTTAGAACAGATGTGCCTCACAGACACTGTCTATTTTAAGGGTAAATCTGGGAAAGCAAAAGTGTCCAAACAGCATTTAGCAAGCAAATCCTGTGGCTGGAAAGTCAGTAAACAGTAAACTGAGACCTCTGCTTTAATTTATGGACCTTACCTTCCCAAATGTACTTGACTCTTTTATCTACTCATTGCATTCAACCTTAAAACAGAATGCAAGATCTCAGAGGTAATGCGAATCTACTTTTTTTCATCCTGACTACTAGTCAGTAGGGTGTCTGGAACAGGGTTTAACTTTAGATTGGTTTTCCAAGGTACCTCTGCTAGTATAATAAGCAGTAATAGCCAAAACAACAGCTAGGAAAAACCAACACCCTAGCTGCTGTTGAAGTAGCAGCTGATGTCAAAACACTACTTTTTTTTTTTTACCGTTATGAAAATGGGTAGGCATGTAGCCATCTCATAAATTAGATTGAGTATTTATTTAAGAATATAACATTTTAATGAATGGTGCAAGCACCTACTCTAGTTATAAAAGTATTATATAAAGGAATTCAGTGAAAGGAATTAATTTTCAAGTAGAAAATATTCAGGTTTCTTCCCTTCTCCACTCAGAAGCACACAAATAGTGTACAAGCTTAAAGAAATAGGAAGTAATGTTTCTGCCTTCCTACCCATTACCTACCGTACAGACCCCAGAGAGAACCAAAAAGGGTTGTTATGCTGAGAGCCAGGCTGATCTGATGAATAGTAATCTAGAACTAGTCTGGTTTTGACCAAAGAGAAGGACACATTGCTGAATGCATCATTCCCATAATTCATAAGTATAGGGTTTCACTTCTTCTACAGGTGTGACTTTCAGTGCCTAGTACAATGTATGTTGTTACATTTTCATTATTTTCTTTCACTTCTCCTTGATTTATATATCTTCTCTTCATTTTTGTTGGGGTCGCTGCCAACCTAAACCATACTGGAAAATAAGCTGGAATTAAGCACCATGTATTTTTAGCTTTGTACAGCAAACTCTACTCTGGCCAGAGCACATTCATCATGATGAGATAGGCATATTCTTTGGAAACAAATAAAAGACAAATAGGTGGACACAATCCTATGATGCCCTGAAAGGAAAATTACTGTAATTTTGGCAGCCCTAATTCTCTGATTATACATTTCTACATGATCAACTTGCAACATTAACAAATCTGCTAATTTCTGTATACAGGAGATAATTTTCCAAATATGTTTTTATTGTAGTATTCTCTCCCCTGCAGTGATGCACCTGCCATGAATTGCCACGCGAAGGAGGATACAAGAGGAGGAACAGTGGAAAACTGTGTACAGAATGGTGTCTACAAAATGGAATCTTACTTGCACCTCCTGTATCTGTATTCTGCCTGTGTTATTTAAAACTTAAAAAAGCAGAGAACTACAGTCTGGCAAAATTGTAAAAAAATAGATCCCAACTGACTTCATATATAAACATATGTATATATAAATGTATACATACAGATTTGTGTATATATATATATATATATACACACACATTTGGAAAAGAGGAAGAATACATTCATATATGCATAGGCACCCACCAGATACATCTGCTGTACTAGAATACACCTTCATATTACAGTAAGCAGCATACTTTTTGAAATCATTTTCTTTGTAGAAGAATCAGTGCTCAGAAAGCTTTTAGAATTCAACCCACTGAATCCAACCTGTAGATTCAAGTATTAACTTTTCAAGATTTAATCCAACGTAGACAATATGACTACAACTGACCCAGCACTTCTGCTGTTTGGTGAAGATTTGCTGAAAGAGCAGCATAGCAGTATAATCTGAATATTCTCTCTAGCACAGCATTTGACTTTAAATGCGAGTCAATGGTAAACATCTTAGCATTTTCAAACTAGAGAAGATTAAATGTAGCACAGGCCAAAAAACTATATATTCAAACCAGGTGTTCTCAAGTACTTCCCACTAGTAAATTGATTCCCAGAAAGGGGACTTTAAATTGTAGCTGTCCAGTTTGGTAATGCAAGATGATTTTTTACAGTTACACAGTTAGCAGTGAGTGGCCTTTGGAAGGCACTGTATAGGGCATCAAGGGACAAGGTCCTAGAATGGAATTGCTCAGAGAAAACTCAGACAAAAAATGGAGCAAACCTCTGCAGAAGGGCCAAGATGCCACTCTGATAAAGAACATTCTTGGCTGCTTTAACTTTTACAATCCATGCAAGTATTAGCTTAATATGAATAAAAAATATTTGGTTTTACAATATTTAAACGTCCATAATAGATTATTCTATTAACAACATAAAAATATCAGAGTTTGTTCAGGGAAAAAACTCAAAACTGATAGATGACCAAGTTCTGCAGGAGGCATGTTTTATTCAGACCCACAGCTAAAGCAAATAAATGACAAATGTATTTGGTGAATAACATCTTTCCTAAGGTACTCTGGTATCTCATAAATAGTGGTATTAAACAGATATAAGGTATTAAGCAGACCTTGATTAACAGAGCTAAACATTCCATTTTTTCTAATGCCTCCAATGAATATGGTAACCTAGATAAACCACAAAAATAGAGCAAATCCATTGCCCCATTTATGTATTATAAAGTCACACATCTATTTCAAATGAGAAATTAACTGACAACAGTGCAATATACAAATTTTATCAAGGTGTCAGCTTGTGACCTACATAACTTTATACACACACACAGTTAGCACAACCAAGTGCAGTCCTAAGTGCTGGCTGCTCTGCATACTGCCTTTCATACTGAATCTACTTTGGATCTTGTCCCTGTAACTCCTAAAACAATTTTTTATTAGCTCTGAGAAACAAACAACTTGTAGTCCTGCAGAATGTTGCTAGTATTGAGAAAACAGATGTGCAACTATTGATAATGTTTTTGTGGGCTTTTGAAACACAAAAGAAATGTTTTTGTGACGGAAAAGAGAATTTCACCAAAGGATATACTTTTGAGAAGGTAATGGACACATAGATATCGACCAGAAATACAGACTTGCTAACACAACTTTCTACATGTCTAAAGTATTTACTCATTAGGTGAAAAAAGATGTTAAGCCTCCTTGAAGCCTTATCCCTAAGCAATATTCCATTTCAGAATGAAAAGTAAGTATATTTAATCTTGTTAAGCATATCTTTCAAAAATTGACCATGTACATCAATTTACTTACATAACTGAAAATAAAGTATCTAGTTTTACTGGTGCAACAGCATTAACAAAGCAAACTTATGTTTTAAAATATTTCTGTGCCTGCATGTACATCTATATACACTATCTTTGTCTACAAAAATTTATAAATATATACACGTACCAGAAAATTTTGAAAAAATCTATCAAATAGAAAATCTACCTTTAAACTAAAGCAAGGCAAAGCATCATCAGAATTTACTTTATATACAAAAGTAAAATAAATTTACTTTATACATAAAACCTAGACTAGCTATAACAACAAATATTTTTTGACACCATATGTCTGACTTTTTGAGTCAAAATTTCCTTTGACACATATGCCCCATACGATGAGGGAAAGAAATAATAATCTCACCTGGAATGTGAGAAGTAAATGTTATCTTTGGAAAACAGGAAGTGCATAAGCCAAAAAAAAAAAAAAAACCGATTTCACTATTTAAGGTAGGAAGAAAATATTTGTATAGGTGTATCAAAAGCCACATTATTGTTACACCAGACAATCCATTGCTTTTTAGGTTTTTGTTCCTTTTCACAGAACACATGATCACTTAATCTATCTAATGAATATGGATTTTTGAAGATGCTGTAAATGTGAAAGTTTAATACCTCCAAAAAAATTCAACCAGGCCATTCTCAAAAGCTGTAATTGAACACAGGATTCTGTCTGCATGATCTCATTTATTCTCTGAAGGAGTTCTACTTCTCTTATATTCTTTCATTTTCCCTCTTTTTTTTCTGTGTGTAAAAATTACTTAGGAATCATAACAATATGAAATGGAATACAAACAGCCCTGCAGAGTAGAGAAAATAACTCATGAATATGACATTAAAAGACAGGATGTTAAAAATATCAGGAAAGACTGTAAAGGCTGTCAGCACCTTTTCCCTGCATGAAGTTGCTGTAGTAGGGTCAACAAAATACAAGGATGAAAACAAAAGGAAATCCTAGAGTGAAAAGTAAAGGTTGGAGAGAGGCAAAGGGGACCACTAGCAGGTCTGAGGGACAAGAGACCCTGTATGAAGAAATATACTGTATTGAAGAAATGTAACTTCTCTATAAAAGAAAAAAAATGTGTTAAGAGCTACAAAGCTGAGACAATTTGATCTCTTGGTTTCCAAGCTGTAAAGAAAGTTCACATTCTAACAATTATGTTTAGATAAATAAACCATTCTTAGTGCACCCACAACTATCCATCTTCTTTGTCCTTCAGATAAAAGAAATTTATGACTATAGTGGATGACACTCCAAATTATTTCATTTCTGAAAAAAGCACTGCTAAAAACTAAGATGACAAACAATTTTGGTGAAGGCAAAGGAAGGCTGTTGGAAAGAGAATGTTCAAAATATTCTATATACCTTAAGAGATTATATTCTCTACCCATTAAATAAATAAATGAGGTTTTCCACTTCTCTATCTTCTTTCTGGAAGACTACATTGGCAGAGCCCTGATGGTGCTTTTATGAGGACTACACTTTCAACCTCCAATATTAACTCTTCTCTGTTCCTTTTTCAGATTATCAAATTTTCCTAAAGACATTGAAACTTAAAAACATAGACACAAAAATTGTACATAGTATTGTAGCATCAGCCTCATCCATTTTATATTGATAGTCAAAATAACGTCTTCATGTCCTTTTGTACCTTATATTGAAACATAAATCATCTTAGCCATGCTGTCTTAAGACGCTTTTTTCAACAGGATTAGTGGGTAACTTTCAAAGCCAGTGTTTTCCAGGACATTATTTCATTATTATTATTAATAATAATATCAATAATAAAATATATTAAAACCTACCGTTACCTAGATTTTCTGAGAATTTGGCTTAATTAAAACACATTTTATTCAGTTTTTTAAGTGATCTAACTCTTTAGGGGTCTATTTAGGTCTAACTCAATATCATTCTGCCAATCCTTTGCAACAGTCACTTTTTTCTTCTTTATTTTTTTAAGCAAAGGTTATATTTCCTTCAGTATCACCGATGAGACTAATCAAAAGGCAGAGTTAGTTGAAACTGAAAATTCACTGAAAGCTCTCCAGATTGATGTTTTGTTATTAATGATTGCTTTTTTTCAGCTACAGTTTCTTAATTAAATTAGTTTCAGATGTGCTTTGGAAGTATTGTATGTTGTTGATCTCTTCAATTTTAATAGAAGCAATGTAACTTTTTGCCCAATATCCTTCAAAATGCCTAACACCAGCTGCTTCGAAGAACGTTTTAAGCAACCATAAAAATTAGTAGTGCATAAACCTGTTTCTACTCCAATGCTTTCAGTGGCTAACATCCAAGAAGTTCAAAGACATATAAACTTTAATAGCACTTCTGTTGTTACAACTATGCATATTACATATATACAAAAATTCATATTATAATCATATTATATATATTAAAATATTCACACTATATATACACAACCTCATTTTGACTTACTAAATTGTATTACTGATATCTTCGTCTCCTTAATGTTTTATGGAAATGAATCTCAAGTGTTTTGAATCACTGTGTAAAAAATATAGTGCATAGAATATAATCCATTTTGAATTTTCTACAGTTTAGTTTCACTGTTCCTTAGGTCCCAACTGCATTTTACTTTCACAGGAGATTAGATACAAAGCTGGTGTCTCCCAAACATTTCTAAGATGCTGAATGCTACAAAAATTAATTAATTTGGGTCTTCAGCAAGGTACCTGAATATCATAATTCTGCAGTATTGGCCCCTCATCAATTCAGTGAGCACACTCTTTAGCCTAATTTCTGCTTTTGCATATATCCAGAATATTTTGTTATGTATCCATGGTTAGCTAGTCATCCATTAGACTTGTTCTTACCTCTCCTGATTATTTTTATACATATAATGTCTGCTGCGGTTTCTAATAATTTTACTGGACTTTATAGAGTTGGTTTCTCCATTTTCTCAAGGCTATTTAGCTACAATGATCTGGTCAGGCAGTAACTGTGAGCTCAGTCTAACCTTTTTTCTGCATATTCTGTATACATGTACAAAACAATAACCATGAATCACATGCCTCTGCTGTGTAGAAATTAATTATGCATGTCCATTATAATACACACATGTATTATGCCTGTAAACATAGGGATCCCCTGATTTAAGAGGAAAATGTTACCTGTTCTCACCAAAAAGTGAATTTTACCTCATTTTTTAAATTGGAATAAAACCAAAAATTATAAGTAAATCTTCCAAAAGGAAACTTAAACCACTAGAAGTTACAGTGTGCTTTATATTTTTAAAGTTACCAATATTGAAACTTTTACAATTAATTTAGCTAGTGGACCAATACTTACCTCTAACATTTGCATTTACAAAGAGTCAAGTAACTCTGAAGGGGGTTTTTTATGATATTGTTTGTATGTCAAACCTGGTGACAGCTAAGCTTGGTCATGGTCCCCCTCCTCCAGCTGGATGTGGGACAGAAAAAGAGGGAAGGCAGGAAAACTTGTGGGTCAAGATAAAATGACTTTAAGAAGTGCAGAGAAAAGGGAAAAAAAAAGAAAAAAAAAAAAGAAAAGAAAAAAAAAAAAAAAAAAAAAAAAAAAAAAAAAAAAAAAAAAAAGGCAATAACTCACTGTTGCTCAGTCAGTCTGGTAGCAATGGCTGCCTCCCAAAAAATATTCTCCCTTCAGTTTTTATTGCTGAGCATAATAGTATATGGCACTGAATAACTCTCTGTCAATTTGTCTCATTCGTTCAGGTCATGTACCCTCCTAGATTCTTGCTCATCCTCAACCTACTCCCCACAGGTAGTGGAGGCAGAATAGGGAAATCATAAAGCCTTGACACTGCAAAACTGCTAACTCCATTCCAGCCAGAACCATTACAATAAGAAACTGTAAAACATAACTAGAAATTATCAAAGCTCCAGCTTCTGTGAGATCCTGTCATAGCCTGCTGAAGTTATGTGTCCTGCCTGGTTCTGGCATTGGTCATCAGTCTAAATCTTGTACTGATTTTCTGCAGGGTCATTTAAGAAGGGAAAATCACTCTGCTCCACTATACCTCCTGCTCTGGGAGACAAGAGACTTCCCTTTTGGTTTCTACACAATCCTGTTGCCTCAAGGGCTCAGTACCAGTAAAGGACAGGCAATACCTCTTCTTGTGCTTATATCCATGTTTTTTCAGAGCAGCTCTCTACTCCAAATTCTTTTACAAATCAAATAGCAGCATTCTGTGATCTCAATAACGCAGCTGTTTGCTTTAGGGGATTTTGAAAATTCATTTCACTACTTTGACAACAGAAAGTTTTACTGCCTTTGAATCTGCTTTCAAAGACAAAATTATACAGGTCAAGTTATTGCCCATAGAGTATTCTGGTTGTCTTTGACAGTGACAGATACCTTTCATGACCATTTCCCAGATCCCTTATGCCTACGCTTCACAGCTATTCTTAATGATGAATGACAGTCATCTGCAATGAATAACAGTTTTGCAGTATTCTTATCCCCAAAGAAATGGCACTATCACAATATTTTCTTGCTATAATATATCAGACTGAAAATTACAGCCTCTGATTACTACATTCTTTATTAATGTAATAACCTGAACAAATACTAAGTTATGTGTTTTGAAATGTGGATGGTAAAAGATACTAAGTTCTTAGGTAAAGCATACTTTGTTTTCATTACTTTAGGAACTGTAAATCTCACTCTTTAATGAAAAATGTCTGGAGAAGACAGGCTGTTTTGATTTGAGATTGGTTTGCATGTCCTAGCTGAGCCCTGAAGAAATACACAGCTGATGTTTATGAAATAAGAGGACAGTCAAAGCTATATTCTCAATAGAAGTCTTGTTGTCACCACTCACAGGGGTCAATATTTTGTTTTCTTAGTCAGGACTTTTTGTTACATAGTTACATCTTCAATGATTCAACAGGGACTCAAATAGTCCATCAAAAAGAACCTCCACAAAAGATCAAATCTGAGAAAGTGTCTCATCTTGGTCCAAAGTTCTTGGCACCAATTACTCATTACTGGCAGATCCAATTTATCTTAACAAATAATTGTTTCAAAATTATTATTTTCATTACTTTAATAATTAAGGTCCTTACTCGCAGACCAGGACCTCTCTTGTGCTTGCGTTCTATAGAAACAATACAAAAAGAGATGTATACAGAACAAAATGTTTGATATCTGACCAAAGAAGTTTATAATCTAGATAGAAATAATAAAACAGAAGAAACATAGTAAGTGTAGAAGCATAAGAATCCCAGGTACAAAGAGAAAATATTGATGAGCTTGTTGGTCACTGCTAATAAAGAACCTGAAGCTTGCATTTGGCAAGGTATCACATTAGTGACTTCTAAGAAAACGTTTTAAGGAAAACAAGCAGCCTTCAGCATTCAGAAATGTCAACAAGGACCTCTTCCCAGGCTTTCAATGCAGTAAAGTAGAAAGCACAAAGCAATGTTTTAAAACAGAACCTGAAATAACGTCACTTGAGAGCCCAAATGATCTTCTGTTAAGGAGGGAAACAGATTTAATTTTGGGGAGGTTTTTTGTGCATGAGTGGAGATTAATATACCTTTCTAATAGGTTACAGATTTTGTACCTCTGGTATATCTCAGCAATATTTATCCACCATCAGTATGAATGAAAGAGGGCAATTGGTTTCCACGTACTGGTAGGAAGCAGTACATTGATGGTGATGCAGTGAAAGTATGCTTGTGTGCACGTGTGCACTAAGTAGAAGTGTAGGGAGATGAGTGTGAAGTGAAACAGAGGTGAATGACAACAGACATATAAAACTTACAAGCCAAAGCAGATCACATCACACTCTCAAAAAATTTACCATATGGTAAGAGGCAATACTTTCCTTTTGCCTCTGCATTCCTCAGCTTTGGGAAGTTTGTATACGTGTATTTATGATATTTATAAATCTAGCTGCTTTGCATCGTACCTAATTTTCTACTTACAGGCTGATTCAGCACCGTTTGTATGGTCCAGGTGTGCTGCCTGTGGGACATAGGGCATCTTCTCTGACTCCTGGAGTAGCTTCAGAAAAACCTTTCATGATATGGGGAATAAAAAAATAAAAATTAGAATCTATTTTCTAAAAAATTACCATCCAGATTGTCAGACATTAATACGGTCTTCTTCAGCCACCCTGCTAAAATACAACTATAAAATTAGTCAAGCTGTCCAGTGGAGTAAATCTGGAGATAAGGGAAAAGGAATAAATGCCAATAGATACAAAATCACCTATACAAAGAATTGCTGGCCCACACACAGTATTATCTGCAAAGATTTTTCAGTAGACTGTCTTTGACTGACATTTTATGCTCCTAACTTTGCCACAAGTTAGAACTCAGTTACTGCATTTTTTGCCAATGGCATACTGACACTGGCTTCATTGATACTCTAGCTAGAGACTTGTGGGCATAACTGAAACTGCTACCCAAGATTTCTAGTTGTATCAGTACAAGTAATTGTGATATACAAAATCCTACAGAACCAACAATCCGCAGAGTTCCGTCAAGTGACCATAGATTTATGCAAGCATGTGGGCAATAATGTTATTGAAAGAAAGTGAAAGGGCAACACAGTCATCAGGCACAGTCAACATCAACAAAGTCTGGTCTAATACTATGGAGAGTACAGGGCAACAATGCATGATTTGTAACAGAATTATTAGCATACATATCCCAAAGTGGGAAAAGATTACAGGATTCTGTTACCTAAAGTCATTGTGAGAAAACTGAAATTATTTTTGTATAACAGTAAAAATCTAAAAATCTACAGAAAATTTAAATTGTTACAGTTCTATCTTCCTAAGAAGGATGACACACATAAGGGAATTAAAGATAAATTTTATAGGAAATCAAGCAGAACTGACCAACTTTACAACCATGAGATCTATTTAAATGGCATATATAGTTTGCCAAGTAGATTTGTGTTCAACATACTACTTCTTGCTTAATCTTTTTTCGTGGTTCTGTCCACATAAGGTCGTTTTAATTCCACAGAGATGTGTTTCATTTGTCAGTCCCTCAGCCTTGCAGAAGCTTGGAACAGCTTTCACGAGTCAGTTATTAAAACTCACACCACCCTTGTAAACTCAAATGAAAAATAAAATTAATATTTTCTTATCTTAACCTGATAAACAGTGGTCTAGGAACTTCAGACAAAAAGAAAAAAGTAATTACAGAAAATCAGCTACAACAAGCACCTCTAATTGAAAAGCAAAAATACAAACAAGTTTTGCTCTCTTGATAAAAGTCTTGTCTTGCTTTCTCTTCTCTGTCTGGGTTGAGCTACAAGACCTAGATTGCAACTACAGTGCAACCTTCAGAAATTGCTAGGAAACTACTTATTTATTCGCACAAAAGAACCTGATATCAGTTATAACAAAAAAAAAAAATTCTTGTTTCGTAGGAGCTCATACAATAGACAATAAAAGCCAATCAATTTAAAGTACTTTATAGTTGTGGAAAGACATTACTTGACTTGCTCAGGTCTGATCATGACATAAACCACACTTTGCTTAGTCAATATAATTGCCATTTAACAGTCATCATTGATTGCATTTTTTACCTGACAGCCTTCAGGGAACACTTTTGGCAATTAGCAACTGCAAGGCTAGAAGAAATTCATACCTCCTGACATTTCTATATTAGATCCTGGAGAGAGATCCTAACTGCCCAAAGCCACATTCTCATTTGTTGCTTTGGTCTCACTTGCTCTGCACACCAGTTCTGTCAAACAAACAAAACTAAATCAAACTGAACCAACTAAAACCACTGAGGAATTGCTCCTCTCTGGCTAGGATAAAGGCTGCACTAATGTACATGTAATATATTCAGCTCAGTGTCAAAATTCCTGCTGAGTTTACAGATTGATATTTTCTTCTTGAATCATGATATGTCACTTGATAAGAGGATGTAACTGTTCCTTAAAAAAGAAACGATTGAAGCATTTTTCTAATACATGTTTACTGCAGCTTCACTTACACAGTTATTCTGATATAGCTAAAAAGGTAGAAAGACATCTGCATTGCCCAGTCCTCCTCATAGTATCCAGGCAGCACTAAAACACACCATTAAGAATGGGAATCATTAGGGACCATATTGTATAGAAGAAATTACAGTTTGTCTAATGATGCACAGGATAATGTTGACAGAAGAGGTATTAGCCTAACAATGTCATGAGCAGGGTAAGTACTATCCAAAACACAGAGATCTGGAAAAGTCAGCATTAGACACCATGACAGAGAGAAAATGTGTTCTTGCCATACCTAAAGGACTGGATTAAGTCAGCAAGAGAAGGTGTCTTCTAGAACTCAGGAGAGCATACCCTTCCCTATGTGCCTTAGCAATTCCTGCCTGATTTCTTCTTTGGCTTGCAAGTCCATATCTGACCAAGGACTTATTCAGACAGCTATCTCCAGGGGAACCTGAAGAAATAGATGTTTCCTGCACCTCCCTTAAACTGCCCTAGAGAGCAACTGCCTGATTTCCTCCCAATTTCTCCTTTGGTGCAGCATCTTAAAACCAAGCCTTGTTCACTGATACAGTTTCCTTGGTACTTCATTGCAGAGCATGGGGACCCTGTCACACCTTAATTGTCATTGCTAAAACACATCCTCAGTTGAAATGAAAGGGGGCAGGAAACCAAAGTGGTTGACAGAAGGAGAAATGAAGAGGGGAAAATAAAAACCCAACCAACACCTGTAGAGAGTTCTTATCACCTAAACCCACTGACTAACATTTTAGCAAAATTTCTGGGCCCTCGTATCTCACAGATCCCATGAGTATCCCAAGTATTTTGCAGTGGGAAAGTGTTAATTGCATGAATTGCTTTCTGCCAGATAATTTGCAACAAGCACCTGCAAAAGAGTAATCAAAATTGTGAGTGGTAACATATTAAGTAATTTAAAAGCCATATAAAAGTCCCTGAAAAGTAAACAGCATGTGGAATTAGAATCTCATGGAAGCAATGTTTAACATTTTCCCAACTGTATTTGTAGATCTTTTTGCTAGGACAGGCAGACTTCTCTGAGCATGCCAATGCTAAATACTTACTGTTCCATACTAGAACCCCTGTTAATAATCAACAAAATACAGAAATCTGAAAAATCTCCCTTTTACTTACTTCCCACTTGGAAAATGTTTACATTTGGCATTCTTTAGCATCACTGCATTTTCTTCAGTAAGTGAGCAGTACCAGGGAAAGTATCCCATAGACCTTTCAAAGTTTTAAACCTACATATTCCAGGAGGTGTCCTAGCCTACAGCAGTGGGGGTTGAACTAGATGATCTTTTAAGGTCCCTTCCAACCCAAGTCATTCTATTATTCTTTGACGTATTTTGCCTTAAATATCTTCCTTGTGCAGGAGCAATTTTTCCTCTTAGTACATTTTTTATTCACATTGGGGTTTTTATTTTTTTCCAGGCACTCCATGCTCTATATAGCCTTCTGTAACTACAGGTGTGTTTCACTAAGCAGAACGATGCAGAAGAAGTTTTAGAGCCATTCACTGTGGATGACTGTTGGCTGAGGAACTTTTGCAAGCAAGACAATGGTAATACTTCCGACTGTCAAACTTGGAGACACACACTCCAAGGGAGGGAGACAGATATTTGGTGCAGCTCAAAGCCACAGGAAGAAAATTTGTATGCTTTTGACAAAAGTATTTACAATAGGTAAGAAGTAGCATTGGTCAATTCCATCATGTTCACTTGTGAGCTTGCTCCAAACCAGGCACAAAAGAACAATTTTAAGGTGAATAGCCCTGGCTAGGGTGTAGGACCTGGTCTGGCCAGAGCTGAGCAGGGGGTGACACCCAGAAAGAGATAAGAACTAAGAACTAAGGGCTGGGTGGAGACTTCTCCCCTTTTCTGAGGGCCTTCAGTGCTGGGATGTCCCTCCAGGCACCATTACCCTGGCAGGGTGGACGAAGCCAGCATGATTGTACTGATGCTGATGGACCTGGCTGAGGGGGCTGGAACAGAGTAGGGAGTGATGCCTGGGAAGAGATAAGGAACTGTGTGCTGGAAGCACACCCCCCCCAGGCAAACCTGTTTGCAATGGCTCTGATGCCAATGGACCTGACCTGGTCGAAGCAAAACAGGTGTGAAACCTGGAAGGAGATAAGAACTGATGAGTGGGTGAGGAATGCACCCTTCTGCAGAAGCTCCCCCCCTCCGGGCAGCCTGTCTGCAATGGCTCTGATGCCAATGGACCTGGCTTCTTTGGCAGCTGACTGACAGCTGCCCCTTGGGAACAGAAGGAACTCAGGGGTACATGTGGCTGTCCATGGTGTGGCTGTTTGGTTGTCTCTTGACCCACCGCCGTCTCACATCGGAGCCTGTCCAGGATCAGCGACATCCTGAAGAAACTCCCTGGGCAGCTGGGCCCCTGCTGGTGACTCTCTCTCTCTCTCTCTCTCTTTCTCTCTCTCTCTCATTCTTTCTTCCCACTTTCCTATCCTTTTTTTCTCCACTTTTCTCTCTCTCTCTTATATCTGGTTTTCCTCTCCCCCTCTTTTGCCTGGCTCTCTAATTTACATAAAGTCTGCTTGCACCCAACCCTTCTACAGATGGACTTTGTTTCACGGATCCAGTACAAAATTAAATTTTATTGTTACCTCGGACCATAACAGTAGTGTTCTACTAATGTATATTTTGACACATCTTATTTTGCAAAGATGTTTCAGTGGTTTTGATTGCTCCTCAAAGCAAGAAAGCAATAAACTTTGAAACCTCTAGAGTTGCCAGAAAGTACAACATCATCCCCCAGAGAGCTCTCAGCATACACTTAATTTAAACACACTTCTATCCTCCTTTTGGTTCTACTAACACTCTTTGGATTACAAGCATTATAAATTACACAAATGCAAATTGTTGTAAAAGATATTTGAAAACTAAAATGAAGCAAGTATATTATTTATGAGATTTGAAAGTGTCAGGAACTAATTTTGTTAGGACTTCAAGATTCCTTTTAAGAATGAATGGAAGCCTGGTTTCCCTGGAAGAGAAGATTTTTAGAGAACGCAAGTGTACCTCAGACTGAAATAGAATGATGATGAATGTATGAGAGAACAAAAAGAAAGGATAAAATAAAAGTCGTAGCACATTTATTCCGTTAAAGTCAGAGTCCTTTGTTTCCAGATTGAATTGTTATAATGGAGTAAATAGCACTATTATGTGCTATCCATTTAGTTGCCAATGCAAAGAGGCTTTTGATAAGAAAATGGAGAATTATCTGCATCTCAGCTAATGATGAGATGCAGATATGATAGAAAGAACCCCAAATTAATGTATTAAGTCTTCAAGCTGAAGAATGATACATCAATATCTAACACCACTTTTAAAGCTTTTTTTTTTTTTTCATATTCCCTGCAGAAATAACCAAAAGCAAGCTCTCAACTGAGTAACAGATGGAGCACACTGAGAATGCTTCTATATATTCCATGACAACACCTCATTTACTTTACAGATGCTAGTTCTGGAAAGTTCCATGGTATCTCATAAGGATGTAATCATAAAGAGTTCTCAAGATATATATTACCTCAGAAGCTATAAAGTTTGGCAGTGAACAGTATTCTTTCTCATATAATGCTAATCACCCTATATCGTTTGAAAGAAAATAACAATTTTTCAATAAGCTTTTGGCTTGCCTTGTAAAATTGTATAGCAGGAACATAATTCACTCTATACCATTATGAAAAAATATTTAATAAACAGGTATGTTGGGTTCTTTTGCTCCCCATTCTCCTCTGCATTGCCATAGCAAATGCTTGCCACAGTAGCTTTATGTACTGTGGTCATTTATAAGAGAAACACTGAAGACATTATTTGTTTTTCTTTATAAAGAACGCTGTTCTATAAAGCTTAAGTTCAAAAGAAACCACATACTTGCTGATAGACCACTCTTTGGACTGCTGTTTAAAAAGAAATGTGCAAAGCAGATCCTTTATGCTTCTGCAGAGTCTTAAAAATCTATGTGGCATATCAATATAGTCCTAAAGATGTCTCTCAGAGGACCACATCTGAAAACCACAGCTCCATGAGGTTGCATATTGGTTCAATAAATTTCATGAACTATTGTTTTTTAGGTTTATGTGCATTATCAGGGCTCTATTTATACTTTTTCCACAGATTATATAAGATGAAAAATTCTAAACTTGCAAATCAAATTGCTGATGCAGTTTCATGTGCCTTCACCCATAATTCACATACGCATAGCTCATGCAAGAAAAATGCAAAGCACAACTGGTATCTGACAGGCCTTGAAGGCCATCATCTTCATAACACCAGGAAAGATGAGCATCTCCCCTAGGGGAGTTCTTGTGTTCCAGTTGACCACAGTACTCATACTCATACATCACAGCATCTCATACATTTCCACAGAACAGAGGAAGAAGGGCTGCAGCCCTTTTTTATACTAAGTATTTATTGATATATATATGTAAAAATATATCACTCTACATGAGTTTGCATTCCACTATTTTTTGTTGTGGTTTTTTTGTTGTTGTTGTTGTTGGTTTGTTGGGGTATTTTAGTTTTTTTTTTTAAAAAAAAATATCTATTACACTTTCTGGTAGAAAGCAGCCAAACTTTGTCTAATTATAGGTAATCACTGGAGAAATCAGTTTCTCAAAATTATACTGAATGAATTGTGTCATTGATAAAAATAAATGTATTTTGTGCAGTAAAAAAATGATGACAATATTCTCCTATCATCACTTGAAGGTGTTATATATTTTATTTTATAGAAATAAAATATATTTTTGTAAAAGGAGCATGTTCATTTATTTATTTAAGTGTCTGTCCCTCTAGGCACACAAAATACTGTTTAGGGATTTCACCACAGTTTGGCTAAGTCATAAACTTTAGAATTTTGTAAGTCAGAGAGTACACAGCAAATTTTTTTTCCATCCCAAGAGCTATCTGAACAGAACATGCAACCTTGCAAGTTCAAAGCTCATTCCAGTGCTAGAGATTCAGGACAAGAGTTTTTCTCATTAAATCAATTACACATTAAATTTTCCTTCAGTAAATGCAGAAACAAGCATTTAAGGGTTACACAGTTCTTCAGCCTTCATATTGGGTTCTTGAAACAAGAAATAAGTCATAGTAAAGTGGGTGCTGAAACACCAGTACAGCAAAACTACAAAATATAAATTTTACCTGAGGTTTTGGTTTGGTTGTTTTTGTTTTTTGGGGGTTTTTTTGTGTTTTTTGTTTGTTTTAGTGAAACATCCTTCTCACAAGAAGCTGTTGTGCAATATAGAGGATACAATCAGAAGTAATATAGGAAGGTAATACAGAATTCTTTAACCAAGAAAATGACAACAGAAAAACTAAAAGTACCTCTTCCAAAGTGGTGTCAGAAATGCCATAGCCAGTCACATGTAGATGATGAAGGCTTTTATCTAAAGCCTGAAAAAGACCATTAAAAGAGGTCTTATCCGCATTTTCTGGAATCACATAAGTCAGCTCAGTCCCACTGTTCTCTTTCAAGAAGGCTTCTGGGATGTGAGTTTGTACCAAAGATGTGACCTGAACAATATGCTTAGGATCCTGGATTTCAAACACCGAGGGCTATGAGGAGAGAAAGATAATCATGTTAGCAGGTCTATAGGACTCGGTAGCAGAATTCATTCAGGAAAATTTCCACTGATGATACTGCATCAAACCTGTGATGCAGAGACTGCTTTCCAGAAACAAAGAACAGAGCATTTTTCAGATAAAAGTTCAAATGCATCCTTTTCCAAGATGTTACTGTGTTCTTCTAAATAATTAATTAATTAATAACAATGAGAATAACAATAGCACCCACCCAAAACAACCAAGAAAGCTGATAAAAACCTGTCTCACTAATAATCTGTGACACCTATTATTTCCTGGCAAGGACATGCAGCTCCCTTAGAATATACACAGCTATTATTTGGTTGGCACTGTTAAGTTTTGAACAGACCATTTTTAGTATACCTTTTTTATGAGTGTTAGACTGTGTCCCTGGCCATATGTTTCTCTCAGATAGGAAGGAGAGCCACAGCACCTCAGCTGGCCACGCTGCAGGATGGCAATGTGATCACTGAGAACCTCTGCTTCATCAAGGTGGTGAGTAGTAAAGATCAGTGTGCAACCTGCATCAGAAACAAAGGCATATGTCTGCAAAACCTGGTTTCTAGAGAAACACCTCTTGCACTCACAAGGGACCTTTAACCTTAGAGGGAATTTGTTTCAGGTCCCTTCAAAACCTCATGACAAGACACAAACAAAACTTGCATTCAGAGTTACAGTTAAATACTGGTCTAAACTTGCTTTGTGTTCTGTTACACATAGTAAGCAATATTAAGCCATTACAACTTAAAGCTATTTAAAGAGCTTAGGAAATTCCATAAAATAATGTAAGAGCAGTGTCTGTTTCAATGGAATATTCACTCTGAGTTATTACAGATAGTTGAGTGCTCACTAGCTGAAGAGTTTGCTTCCAGTTTTTAACCCTATGGCACTTAAAAAAATTAATGTAGCAGCCTGAGTGATGAGTCTATGTTCCTTAGAAATATATAGGAAACTGTATACTAATGAGTGGAAAATGGGAAATGAAAACCAGAAAATAAGTTTGAGAAGGTAACAGAAAAGGAAAAGAGAAGAGAAACTTCAGTACAGGACTCAGAACTAGAGTTCTAACTTCTGTTAGACTGGGTATCTTTTTTGTTAGATAGAGGGTAATTCTTATAATATCACTTGGCTGTTTTAGTGTCTGAAATTTTATTAAATATTACCTCTGAAAATAATTTACTTAGTTACTGTATAGCAATACTAATTATCTTATTATCCTGTTTAAATTTCTTAAAACAGAATTCCAGAAAAGAAAATAAGCAGCAAAATATGTGTATAAGCTTTGTACCAGCTTTGTACTTTAGAAGAACATCCCAGATGCTACGTCGAGAACATGGATCTACTCCGCTTGTGGGCTCATCTAGGACAACTGTCTTTGAGTTTCCAATAAAGGAGATGGCAATTGACAGCCTCCTTTTCATTCCCCCAGAGAGAGCTCCAACAGGTTTGTACTGGTGTTGGGATAAATCCACATCTTCCAGAGCTCTGAAACAGGAGTGCAGAAACAGAATGAATTTTGAAGTCTTTCTAGTCACACTGTGTCCACTCATAGCTGAATTACTGAAAGGTGACTGTAAATGCAAAGTGGAAAAAAACCACTACCTCTTACCAATTATAAAATCTGATGATAAAAATTAATAGGAAAAAAAAATTCTTTACCTAACCAAGTATAAACAGTCATGATCACCTGAAATACAAGTTCTGGATAAGTGTGGTACAGGATAGAATAGACAAGTTTGAAATTAAGTCAAATAAAATATATAACAGCTGGCTTAATGATTTCAGCAAACCCTTAAACCCTGACAAAGATGTTCAATTTCATAAATCAATGTTTTGGGTTTTGCAACTGTATAAAGAACCCTAAAAAATGTGTGATATTTTAGGAAACGTGTAGTCATTTTGAAGCATAAAAGATAACAGTGTTGGTTTTGGTTTGTATTTTGCTTTTTGTTTGAAAATATATTTCTGTGAAGTAAACAGATTAGCAGTCCCTAGGTAGAACAGTGCTACCTGACCCAGCCTATCCTTATTCCTGTGCTAAGGACAGAGAGAAGCCTTACAGACATTGCATATTCAGCCCTTGCATTCTGATGATCTTGCATCTGAGCAGGGTGTGGAAGGAACATGCTCAAAAAAGAAAGCACTGAAAGACCATTAATTTATTTTTCATTACATTGACATCACACACAACATCCAGTCATCAACTTAAAATCTTTCAGTCTGGCAAGAAAGACATAAAAGGCTTGACAGTCCTCTGAATAATCCTCTGAAACATTTGATTGTATATGCAGTCTGTAAACCATGCCATTTACCCTGACAGAATTTTTCATTTTTAAGGAAACAAGTCTCTATAGTTGTTGCATAGATATATATATATCCTGGAAAATTAATTTTAATCTGTTTAGAAGCCATCTTTTCTTTCCAAATAAAAAGCTAATTTTGTTTCATTGTTTTGTTACTTTTCTAATTTCTCCAAAGTATTGTAAAGCATTCATTTCCCTTTTAAAAAATTGATTTTTTCCTTAGTAGCAAGGCCTGCAGAGACCTGGGTATTCATATGTGCCATGAGTAAGACAGACTGTTGCTGGAATTAAAATTCAGCAGTCTAAATATAATAAAATACAGGATAGTATTTTTCATAAATTATAATCAAACACTAGGGTTCGTTTGTCCTTGTTCTTCTACACTTTTTCTCTCTCTAGAGAAAGAATTCCCTGTCCCACACCAGAGACTTTCCAGATCAAAATTTTAAAACAAGCTTTTGTGAGAGGTATTAAAAAGCAAAGCCACTTTGTCACAAAATGTGTCTGCATGTGTTAGCATTAAGACAAACACATAACCACTCGGGAGATGTGCCTCAGTGTACACTTAAGGAGAAGTCCCAGCAACCTGGCATTTTTTCCACTGAACCATGGAAGTGTCCAGCGCTCCAAACAGCCTAGCATGAATCAGAAGGTATGCAGAAACTATTTACACAGCCACACTATTAGAAGAATATACATTTTATTCCTAAAGTTCACAAAATCCAGTAGATTATTAGTGAACAAGATCTCACCTTGTATGGATGGCTTACCAGCAATTTAATATACATGAGGCAAAAAGAAAGAGAATCTAGACCTATATCAAAGTAGCAGCCTAAAAACACTAACAAACTCAGTCTGACAAGTGGCAAATCCTTCAAGGTCATGTCAGAGCTCTGGTTTGTTTTTCCTATTGTATTTTTTTTGTTTAAACTCCTTCACTTCTTGAACATATTTAAAGTCTGAATTGGACAAAGAAATAAATATGACAGCCTATTTAAAAGGACTGTAACAAGCACTGTCTTGACCTGCTTGACCAGCTACTAGGTTAACCATCTCCACTCCAGTCCACTTGCTTATTGATGGTTCTGTATACTAGGTTTTTGAAAATTGACAGTCACGACAATTACATTAAATTAGAGGTTAGAAACTAGGAAACTTATTTTCAAGACATGGTTTCAAGACAGAATTTCAAGACATGAAGTGTGAAAACAACTCATGGAAAACCTGCAGTCTCCATTCACTTCTCCTTGCAATTTTACTTTAGCATTTTGTTGTTTGAGTGGCTTGTAATAGACTCTGCTGATGTGCTTGACAGATTGCATAAAACAAAAGGAAAAATTACCCAGTGACTTGCTGATTCAACTGTTCTTTTGTCCAGTCAGGTGCCTTCACTGATCCATAAAGCAGCAGGTGTTCTCGCACTGTTAATATGTTGAACAGGACATCATACTGGGGGCAGACACCAAGCTCTGTCCTGATGGCAGCCAGATCAGTACGTATGTCCTTTCCATTTATAATAACAGTACCAGAGCTTGGTGGATACAGACCAGTTAACAGTGATCTGATACAAGAAAAGAAAAAAAAAAATGGACCATTTTTTGTTTTTCACATGTGTATTCTAGCTGAGGAATAATTCCTAACTAGGTCCCATCCTGCATCATTGGTTTATTAAAACTGATCAGTGTTTATATAAAACCAGAAATACATAGACTTCTTAATTGACGCTTTTTAAAATGTCACTTTAATTTTGTTGTTTTCATTTCCAGTCAACTGCTGTGAAAGAAATCTTTTGGAACCTCTAGGAACAAGGCACAAAACTTGATAAAAATCCACCTTCTCTATCTGATGGTAGTACATATGGGATTCCAGAAAAAAAAAAAAAACAAAAAAACACTTCTCTGAGATATTTATCCACAGCTAGACATACCCAGATCCTACTCAAGCTGCTCCTGAATCATGGTTTCAGTGGCACAGAGGACCTAGTTCTCTATTCATTACATTGCTTTTGTCCATGTGCTTTAGGGAGTTTAGTAAATATTTAATGGGGGGAAAAAAAAAAAGCAACAAAGCAAAACAAAAAAAAAAAAAAACACCATAGGGAAGAGCTCACAAACTCTTGGAAATGAGGAAGCATATCAGAGATCATAAGGGAGTGTAATAGCATTAAATGAAAGACTTACATAACTGTTGTCTTGCCAGCTCCATTGGGTCCCAAGAGTGCTGTGATCTGACCTCTATGGAAAGTGAGGTTGAGATCTTTAACAGCAGCCTTCTGGCCATCCAGATGTTCTTTGGTGAGAGACAGCAGCATGACACCAATGGTGGCCCCTTCTCTGCAGGGGTCCTTCTGGCCCAGAGAAGTTGGTTCTGTATGAGGAAGAGCAGCAGATCAAGAGGTTTGTTGAATCTAAACGCAGATGGTTTTTTATCTAGGGAATAAGACATTCACTCAGTCCCTATTGCTATCTACCGAAGCTTGGAACAGATGTTCAAATGCTCCAATCTGACATAAGCTTCTCTGAAATCAGACACTATGCCAGTTAATATTTGCTCAGAATTTGGCCTACTTGCATTTTTAAAAACCTAAAACAATTATGCCAAGTTGTGTGCATGACCATACGTGTCTCCATAGTCCTAAAATATTTGTCATAATTTATTTCTACTAGAAAACACACTTATAATATCATAGCTTGAATAATTATTTTATACTCATAAGTATGAGGGAATTCTACCTCTGTGAACTACTCTATATTCCATCCAGTTTCAGACACATAACATTAACAGGCAGTCAGTTAATCCTCTTAATTCTTCCAGTCAACAAAGCAAAGCAGATCTCTGAGAAAAAATTCAGAGCAGCAGTCCAGTCTTAACAAAACTGGAAGCCCTAACTTTGAGGTTCCCAGCTCAGCAAATTGAGATGACCATATGGCACAGATCAAGTTGACTTTCTTGATATGTCAGGAGAAAAAGCTGGTACTTCTTTCCAAACATGAGCACAGTCAATCACCATCTCCATAAAAATATTAAAATGTAATAATTAATTGACCCATTGTAGCTAAGAAATCTGGCAGTGGGATTTTTTTTTAATTTTTAAACAAAAGCAAGCCAAATTGGAGTGTCAGTCCAAAGAAACTGAAACTGTTATGGATGAGAACGATGACAAAAAAGAATTATGGTTAAAATATATACTTTATATATCAAAATACATTAATTATCTATTCTTATATGATAGTTATAATTTCTAATTTATGTAGTTATTTATACATTATTAAATAAAATATTAATGTTACAAAAGGTAGAATTATGCTTTATATAAAATTGTATAAATATATTTATATAATTATTTCAAGGATTGTTTTGTTTAGGTTGTGAATGAAAAAGATTTTTGCTCCCTTC
Source organism: Phaethornis superciliosus (assembly GCA_023637945.1). Taxonomy (NCBI): domain Eukaryota; kingdom Metazoa; phylum Chordata; class Aves; order Apodiformes; family Trochilidae; genus Phaethornis; species Phaethornis superciliosus. The sequence goes on from JAJQWJ010000002.1 coordinate 69,835,860, forward strand.
ACAACCAACTTTATGTCTAGAAATATATTTTTCCCAGAAGCTTAGGTTGCCTTCCAGCAAGGCACTACCAGAAGCTGTAACATTTCTGAGGTCCTTTTACCCACAAACTTCTCTTACAGATAGCTTGTCTATCTTTTGGTCTGGAGACTAAAATCACCATCAAACATTATTCATGCCCTTTCCATTGCTTCCTAAATTTGCAAGTCTGGAATATCACAGAAGAACTTGAAGTACACAGTGAACCTCAGACAATGTATATACAATAAGATTCAGATGAATAGCTCCTGACTACGTGCAAGCAGTAAACTGATCACCCTAGGACTTCTCTTAAGAGCAGTTCCAAGTGGGTACATTCAGCACCTAAGTCTCTTCCAGTCCTACTCAAGACTTAGTTCCAGCTCACAGCACCTACACTTCAGCCTTTCCCTGACATACATCTGATTTCCAAAGTGCTTTTCACCTCCATTGAACAAGTCCTTGTCTGAGCTATATGGAACGAACGAAGAGAATGCCAAGGAGCAAGTCACTTTGCTGTTACAAAGGAATTATCTATGAGTGCATTTGTCCTGTTGTCAGTCAGCAGAATGATGCCCAATTCTTATGAAAGAGAACGAGTTCCTTTGTGTGCATTGCACACAGGCAATTTGCTGCCAAGCAGATGAAGTGCATCAGTTGAAGCTGAGGGGAAGTGAGACAAAAACATCCACGGAGTTGCGAGCAAACACTTGGATGACTTGAACCAGAGAACACACTAGTGACTTTTCAGGACCAGAAGAGGCTTTTTTCTTTGCTTTCACAGAGGATACAGTGAACCCAAGGGGAAACACTCAAAATCTTCCATTTAAGTAAGGAACAATGACAGTTATCTCAACAGAATGAAATTGTTCCAAATTGCAAAAATTCAGGCGAAATTCATATTGATATTTTTTCCACAAATGCTTAAAGAACAGTAAAAGTATTTGAATGCAGACAAAAATTAGTTACAATAACATTAGCTTTTTAAACAAAAGAAAAAAGAAAAAGAAATCAAAACCAGATACATTAAGAATATGAAAGGGCTCAAGGAACTTCAGAGGATCCTAACAAAGTAAAAAGATAAATACAGGGACATTATGAGCCCAAGAAACACTTATTTTACATTTTTTAAAAAATATTTGTGTACAAGTTTTAACTGCAATATTCAAGCACTACAGCACAATTAACAGTTAGTATATACAGTGTTCATAGTATATAATATATAGTGGAGAAGAAAAAGGAACAATATAAAACCACATAATATAGGACTAAGCAATGATAAAAACAGATTGATCAAGATTAGCACAACTTTCAGAAAAGCACTGGTATTAAAATTCTTCTGCAACTACAAACCTTTTCCTTGGATGTTTTCATTGAAGAAAAACATACTAGAATCCAAATAATGTCTCTTCCTCTTCTCTGCACCACACAGGTTCTTCCAGTAGGAAACAGTAAAGGGAAAGTACCATCGGTTCTTTATTCCAAATTTTCCTAGACAATAATTATGATAGAAACTTTTGCAAAATTTATAGCAATTTCATATTTTTTGTGGACTGTTAATGTCCTATCATTACTTACAAAGAGACAGTTAGACCATTTAATTAGCTCAAACGCTCAGCTTCACTTAAGAAACTTCAATAAAACAAATAAATCATTTGGCCACTCTACCAGGTCCTGTCATAAAATAACCAGTCTTCAGTGATACTGTGCTCTACCCTATAACCAAATCAGCTTTGAAATCATAGCCATAGGTTTTTATTATAGCAATAATCCGTTGTACCAATAGTTAAAGATTAGTCTCCCATTACTGTCTGTACCATTTAAATAAATCAACCAGCGTAAAAAACATTTACAGTATCACACAAAAAAAGATGCAAAAGTATGCTCCTACACACAACCTAAACTGGCATTTCAGGCTTCACTTAGTAATCACACAATAAACTCTTCGTGTATTTGGAGTTACATATCATTGACACTGAAGGGAAGGTGTCAAATTGAGCTAAAGGTCACAAAAAGCAGTTGTATATTCCACACATCCTTAGCTTTCAAGGCACAATTAATATTTTATTGTTATATTTTTAAACCAAATACAGAGTAGCTGAAAGGTGACATATGAAAATCAGAGGAAAGGTAAATTTCAAACAACTATTGAAACACTCAGCTAAAATTTAAAAATGCATCAGCTAACTCAATATTATTCATAAAACTTGGTTAATTAAAAAAAAATATTTAGTTTTCTTTATGCACTGGATGGCAGAGTGATGAGGAGCAAATACACCTCACAGGCAGTTCAAAGGGTTTCTGATCTGAAAACCTCTTCATAGGTTTCAGCCCAAGTACTGACTCAAAAGATTTACCATTTTCACAGGAAGTTTTCCTACTAGACTGACCTCTGTTACTGTGAACTAACAACAAATTCCTAAGTCCTTCATATATTAGTCATGCATATATTAGTCATCCTTGTAAGGAAACAAAACATATTTCATTCCTGGCTACAAATTCTAAATAATGTGTTAGCACTACACAATGTTTTTGTGTGTAAGAATACTTTCTTACCTAGTCCCTAAATGCAGTCAGGCAGTTTTGCACACCAAAACCTCAATTCATAAAAGATACGTTTTTGTTTTAGTTGCATACAATGAACAAAGATAATTCTATACATTTCATTCAATAACTTCTTCAAAAACATGAAATAAGAACTCTTACCAGGAATAATATTGCTGAAATACCAGCCACCTATAAAATATAAAATGGAGTCAAAGAACATCATCCAGCACATCCACCCAAAGGTCATATGTCCTCCTTGTGCTATTGACTGGTGCACATTATTCCATTGAATTCCTGGTAGTAAGAGTAATAATAGATGTTTTTCAAAAGGTCAAATCTAAATCAGTCCAGCATTAAAGATCAGAAACACATCAATACTGCACACTTGTGGGTATTTAAGCACAGACACAAAAAAGACTGTAGTTAATAACAGTAATTCTAATGAGCAGAAATGAATTGCTATGCCTCTGTAATCCTCCGTTTTGAACAGCAGGTGACACAGCTGCTGGGAAAATGCAGAGAAACTGTTGTAGAAAGGTCTGTTTATGAAGTTTTAGCTGGCCCTTTATTTAGCCAAAGAAAAAGAACTATGACTGTCTGATAAAATGGAGCACTGACCTCTTCAGTGAATCGGGACTCATGCCATTCTGCTGTTAGAAAGAGATGGGTTACACAAAGTTTAAAGTAATTTCTATATTGCTAAATCTAAAAATTTAAATATGTGAATAATAACAAGGAAGCAAGTACTTGTGTGCAATGACTGTATTCAGGAGATAAACTCACTGAATATTCCACCATTAAATTGTTACATTGCAGAAGACATGGAAAGAAAAGGGGTCAAAACAGTACTACAGAGAAAGGAACCATATTGCTGAATGAAATACGAAAGTATCCAAATTGTAGATTTATATGAAGCCCTGTATTTTCTTCTTAAGATGCTACTTTGTAAGAGGTACAGAAAGTCACAATATTGTTTCTATACTTGTTTTTCTACAATTGTCAAGAAAAGCAGGTTTTCTGCAAATCGCACCTTGTCCTTTCTTCAGTAAGGTTGAGTCATTTTGATGAAGTGTCCGGTGAGAAATTTAAGTAATGTTTTCTGTAACTGTCCCTTCCTCTCTTATCAACTTTTATATAATTATGATAGTTTTTCAATGACTAGTGGTTTGAAACACCCACAGTAATCAATATTGATCTGCTATAGTTGAAAAAAAAAAAAAAGGGATTACATCCCTTTATATACTCAGATATATAATTGCATATTCTTTGTAGACATTCATCAAGGGCTCAGGAATTTACTTCTTACTTTCCTAAAACCTCAGCGTCAATGTGGGCTCTTCTTAGCTTGGGGATAGTAGGGATAAACATGTTAAAATACATAGGAATCTATCAGAACATTCAGCCCGTTTCCAAACATTTTTTTTCTTATGTAATAAATGAAATATAAAGTTTATACTTTATACTTATTTACTAAATATAAAGTTTATCTTTAGTGACACAGAACAATTTTATTTACTGAATACACTCATTTTGTCATCTAAGAGGATGGGAAAATTTGCCTTCAATCTGTATTGCAAAGAGAGAGCAATACTAAGATCACTTTAATTTACTTCTAGAAAGTGGCACAAGCTTAACTTGGTTTTCAAGCAACACTAAAGAGGTTTTTGTTCTGGTATGATCTATCCTGCTGATGCATGATTAGATTGCTTTTCAAAACAAGATGTAAAGCCTTTAAAACTGTAGTCTTTTAAGTAATAATTGCAAAGCTTTTCTACTAACCAGAGAGCTTACCTGTTTCTTGGCCCTCAAAGAATGTAATGAAAAATACTCCTTGCCCAAAGGCAGTTGTAGACAGAAGACACTACAACAACAGAGGAGAAACAGGATTGAAAATTAAACAAAAAATATCATTAACATACTCCATGAAATAAAATACGTTTTTGTAAAGAGAAGTTCATGTGAATTCCCATCAGCCGAGTCCCTGCCTCTTACATTGCAAAGGTTTCACCATCTACTTGATAGCATCACTCCTCTCTTCAAAAAGTATTGCCTTTTTCACATGCTGCTGCCTCTAATTTCCAGCAAATATGGGATTCCTGAAGTTATTTTGAAGTAACAGATTTCAAAGTGTGCAAGTTAGCTAATGAATACTTTTCCTTCTCTGCTGCCAAAAGGAAAGTGAAAAAAGAAAAAAAAAAAAACAAAAAAAGGAAAAAAAAAAACCAACAAAAAAAAGGAAAGAGAAAAAAAAAAAACAGCAAACAACAGAATAAGAAAAAGAAAAGCAAGGCATTCTGCCCTTTCTATTTTTGCACTGATTCTTCACTCTTATATCTGTGCTTACTTGTATGCAAAGAACCAACTTATTTTATCTGGCTGATTGAAACTGGATTTTTAGTAGTGCATGAGTTACTCTACCAGACTAATATAGTAAGTGACTTATTTTGAGAGAGTGAAGCCATAACATGTGAAATAAGGTCTACGTTGTATGATAGTGATATTTGATGTCCTAGTCAGGGATATAATACTTTAAGACATAAAACAGCCTCTGGCCCACATAAAACAGGAAAAAACTTGGAAGAACTTATGCCAGAAAAACCCATTTTTCAGACTGTATGGCTATATTAACACTAGACAAATGTCTGAACTAATGCCCCATTGCACTCAACAGAGAATAAATCACTAGTTTTCCTCCAAACAAATAATAACTTTATGGAGTGATATGTCATCAGGTGTGCCAAGAAGTACACAAACATTACAAATATTTTGAAGAAAAAGAAAGAGAGCTCATGATCTTGAGAAATACATCTTTCTTTTGGTTTCTGTAGGATTTACAAACTTTTCCTGAAAAAGTCTTTTTTTATTCCTTTCTACATTCAAAATATTCTTTCATTTAGGTATCTATTAATACATCTTACTTCCATTGACACAAAACGAAACAAAAAGCTGTGGAAAAATAAGTACGTTATAGTCTAAATTTTCAAAACTATTGAAATCTACAGCATAGTTGAGGGAGAAAAATTAGAAAAAGAAAAAGATATTTACCATTATAATCTGGTTGATGAAACTCAACTGGCTTTGCAAGACCAACAAAACTATGTAGGGCAAAAAGCTGATCATATACACCAGGCTGGCACAAAGAGCTGCTGTATCAGCACTGCTAAAAAATGATCCCAAAACATAGCTTAGCATAATCACCGTAACTCCAAAATCCAGAAGAAAAAAGAAGATGAGGAAGCCATTGCTATAAGCAAAGATACCACTTGCTTTCAAAATGATGGCCAGAGCACAGCTGCTTATTATGATTACAGTGACATTCTCCAGAAACCAGGCAAAGAAATTAATGGCTGGGTGTACACCCATTGTCTTCATATACTGTAAGACAATACAGCAAAGAGAGTTAAAGTTAGGAAACAAATTTTCTTCTCCCTTTTTTTTTTTTTTTTTTTTTTTTTTTTTTTATACTTATTATTATATAAGCAAACCATGTTGCTACCAAGACACTACCAGCTCTCCAAAGGATGTCATCTTCCCCTTAAAGTACTCATCTTGCTTCTCTTTTCCCATGCTACTTCTGCTCTCACCTGAATCAAATCAGTTCTGAGCAGGGCTGCCTTTAAGTTTATCACATACCAACTGGATTAATCCCAGTGTTCAGTTGTGACTCTCGCATGAGGTTGCAGGACCAGATGTCAGATTACTGGGTCCTTCAAGTAAGGAGTTTGCCTTTTTATACTCTAAAAAGTACTGAGGATATATACTGCAGTACATAAACAAAGGTTTTTTCCAGCCTGTTGCTGAACTAAATCAACATTTGGATATGACTGTAAACTTTGATGTACTAGCATGCAAATAATATAGCCATGTATGAGGTATTACCCCACTTAAAAAAAACTATATATATTTTTTTTTTTCAGAAACATCTGAATAACACTTCTGAAGTATTTTTCATAAGATGAGCAAAAGTAAATTTATTAAGTTGATTTACTGTTTTAAAGCATAATAGAAATAAAGCCTATCTTACAACACAAAGTTTAGAGAAATGAGATAATTTTCCAAAAGAAAATATGATTACTCCAGCAGTATAAATACCACTATAATTGTTTTTAAAATATATATGTATTTATATATACAAATATGTGTCATAAAATTAATTGTCCTTCCACGGGCTTAGCACCTGCTAAGACTAGCCATTGATATAAGCAAATAATTGTCTTATTTTTTCTGTGTCATCCTCTCTCATATGTCTGATATTTACACAGTACGTGTCAAATTTTTAATTTGGTTTAGGAAGATTTTTAATTTTAGATCACATATAGTGAAAGATGAAAAACAATACTAATAAAAACTACTCTAATAATAATTACTTCTTCCAAAACATAGTTTCCAGCTTCAAGTTTTATGGATCTTCTGCTTGTTGGTTTTTGTCCTCTTTTTACTAACAGGACTGATGCTCAAATAACGTCAGGCTGAGTAAGCAGCTAGAACTAGAACATACTGCACAGAAGAAACAAGTGAAAAAAAAACCCAGCTTGATTATAAGTACAGAAAAGTAGATCAAAGTTCATGTTTTGTATTTTGGTACACTTTAATTAATAACTTTTATTTTCAGGTGTTCTAATCTACGTCTTACCTCTTCAAGATTAATTTCTCTTTCATAAACCAGCTTGCGAACCATGCCAGCAACTGAAATCATCCATGTTAACATCATCATAAGTGGGAAAAAAAATCCTATATTATTCAAGAATCTGTGAAAGAACATTTATGCAGAGCTGTTAACCCCTAAAGGTGAAATATTTTTTAGCATAATGTTAATTGGTTAATACTGGTGCTATTCTCAAAATACACACAAAACATCTGACACGAGCAATAGGAATTACCCTTGCTCTCGTTGGAATTGCTTATTTTTCATGAAACAAGCTAAACAGATGTATTGGTACTGTAACATTTTCTTAGTATCTGCCAGCAATACAACTGATGTAATCAGTCTTTGAGGCTCCATTAAAAGTTCAAGAGATTTCAGATTTGTGTCTATGCTAAAGTAATATATTTGGACAAAAAAAGAATAACATTAGCCAGCCAACTTCTGCCCCACTTTAACAGATTTGTTACAACTGCCTAATTTTATTACCACTGCCTAATTTTATGTTCTAATAGTCAGGATGTCTTGATACTTTTAAAAAGAACAATCCTACATTTTTCTTTTGCTTCATCAACCTTACTCTATATTTCAACACCTACCAGGGACCAATTTACAGCTTGTGTACACAGCAGCTAAGGATGGAAAGTGGATTTCTGAGCGTAAAGGGTTAGTTGCACAACATGTTGACAGTCTCTGACCATCAGACAACTCTACAGTATAGCTGCAAACATCTGGTAAGGAGTAACTGGCCACACAAAAGTTGCATAATGTGTCATGGTCACAGCTATTAAACAATACTTGCTATGCTTCAGTATTTTGGTACTGGATATACTGATTCAGTCCTGTGCTGAGATATACATTCACCTACCACAAAAAACAAATTGCTTCCCTAGTTTGCTAGCACTAATCTAATAAGGGCAACATAATGAATTAAAAAGCTGAAAGTTTACTTACAGATCACTCGTATGACAAGGGTAAGGCATGGCTTGCACCTGAATGGCTGGCTCTGAGGTATCTGTCCCAGTCTGTGCTGAAATAATTGCCCTTTCAATCATGTCTTGAAGAGGAATAAAAATGTGGTTGTATTTAAACCCATCAGCTGGCAACTTCTGGGGATGGGATTTCCATGCTGGGTTTTTAATCAAATCTGTTCTCATGCTATAGAGAATACTGGTTCTAATTGTATATGAAATGTGTCGTGGAAGGCGATTGCTGGAATCTTGTGTCTTGTTCCCTGGCATGTCAAAGATGATACCTAACACAAGAAGAAAAGCAGCTCCATAACCAAGCTTACATGATTTATGCTATTTTCATAGCTGTCATGGCCAATTATCATACAACAGTACTACACACCCACCTGTCAGAGCAGGTCTCTAAAGTTTCTTGAGACCCCTAGCACATGAATGGTAGTTTCATAGAGACCTATATTTTTTACCTTCATGAATACAAAATGTAAAAAAATATTCACACAATAAATGCGTTTGCAACAATCATTTTACCCTGAGAAAATTCCCTGTGTGATTTGTTTTCATGGTACCCAGATTTAAACACTTTTTGAGGACTGATATCAATTCGACAGTGAAAAGTGTGGCCACAAAGTTTCTCCGTCAGAGGATATCAACCCCTGGAAGTGAGTGACGAAGTAAATACTACCAAACAAGTAAAATTCACTAAACCAACTAAAATTCAAATTAAAAATTTGTTTGTTTTTTTCCTCTTAGTCAATAACAAAACTTCTGGATTAGGTTTAGCACAGCAGAATTTTCACGTTTGTTGTCACTATCTCTTTATTAAAAGTAATTTTTAAAAAAGAAAAAAGAAAAAAAGAACAAAAAAAGCAGATCAAAGTTTAATCTCTATCTGGAAAATTGAAGTCAAAAACAGCAGACTGGTTGTATTTTCTTTCTGGATGACCCAGACTCTATAGGATTTTCTGATGAATGTGAAATGGTGATTTTTTTTGGCTTTTGGTGATGTCTTACCTACAGCCTCGCTCGCTAAAAGATAATGCTTTATTAAATATTTACTGTAAAACTAATTTATTCCAACTGACCAATGTTATTTTCACACTTACGCAAACATTTAATTTCCTAAAACATTTCATGAAGCTACAAAGGCTTTGAAGGCCACAAACAAAGAAAGAAAGGAAAATTCCAGTTTAGTTTCATAACTTATATGAAAAGCAATGTATGCCTATATCTGACAATGTAATATTGGTATGTTGGGCATATTAGGTCCCTTAAAACGTCATCTTCCATCTTCAAGTATGTGAAGAGTTCATAAGGCCACAGTACTGAAAAAACTCACAAGAAGCATCTTGGCTTCTGTTGGCATATGACCCTTCCCTATGCAAGTGGAAACAAAATGGATCTAGAACTTAAAAATTCAATTTCCTGAGGACCAAAATCTATCCATTTCTGACATTGAAAGGGCAAGCAATATAATTCCCTATGAAGTACTCTTCAGATTTTTTTCTTATGTTATGGTGTGGGGTTTTAACATTATATTGATGGAGGATGGTAATTTCAGCATTCTGCAAATGGTGGTAATGCATAAGTTACAGAATAAACATAGGATTTCAGACCAAGTAGTTTCAATCCCTAGATCTGCTTTGCCATTTCTTCTGTTCTGTACTTACAAGAGTCCAGAGAGACAATAAAAACCAAAAAAAACAGGAGGGGAAAATGTAGCACAATTCATATAGACTTACATGTGGCTCTCTTTTGGAAAGGCTGCATGCAATTAAACCTTTCCATGCGTGAAGAGAAAATGTCTGCAGTAAGAAAAAAAAAATCCTGTTTTTTTTAAAGTCTTTTGTTCAATTAATTGATTCTAAGCAAGAAGGATATAATTCAAGAGAAAGACAAAGAGTGCTGTCCCAGAGAAGAAAGAAATATATCCATTGCTTGATAGTATAATTACTTTGAATAAACAGGATATTTTATCTGAGGTGTTGGTTTAAGAATAAAACACACACAAAAAAAACCTCCAACCTTTCTTTCCTCCTTTCTGCAAAGACAAGAATATAAAAAATAAAATTCAAAAGGATGTAAACTAGATGAGTTTCTTAAGTGCTATAAATTTTCAGCTCTTTTTCCTCAACTTTAAATATTTATGACTATTCTTTCCAATATTTTGTTAGAAATAACAGATTTCAATGATTCATTTGTCAGTTCCACAATTAAAACAATATAATTACTCTTTAAAACATGTATTACACCATTCAAATATTGCAGAATAGTTATAGGTTAAACGTTGTTTATTTTTACTGTATTATATGTATTTTAATAAATACTTTAAAATTGTGTAAGCTTAGCTTACCTTATCAATAAACACAGACAACCACAAAGTCTGAATGTTTCTGTCAATATATTTTTAAACACGGTACTTACTAGCCAAAAAATTATTTTGCTGCATGAGTTCATGAGCTTTCTCCTCCAGTTTCTCAACCGAGTCAAAAGGCTGGAAACGGTCCAGCAACACACAGGAAGAGATATTTACTACAAGCTGTGACAACAGGTCAATCTGTTTACTTGCTGAGCTGTTAAACATCTTGTTCATTGTAGTTTCTAGGATGAGGAAACAAATTGGACTTCTTTAGTTTTAATGAACCGTGCAGAAAGTTATGTTCCCACAGCACAACTTGTAAGGGTAAGTAGTCTCTGTATTTAAGTTTTTAAAAACATAAGAATTTTACTGTGAACTTTTGGTTCAGGTTTCAGTGGCTTTTCAAGTCCTCAGCTACATTGTCCTTCAATTTCAGAGCAACAAAAGTGTAAAAAATTCTAGCAAAGTTCTAAAAAGAGACCGTGTCTTTGAAGCTGTAAGATCTTTTAACATTTCCTTTCCCTAACTACTCCCACAAATACAAGAGAGTTACTGTATTATAAACATCACAACAGAGATCCATCTCTTTTATCTAGTTATGTATTGGCAAGTTCTTCTTTCCCTGAGACTGCAGATATTTCAAGCACCTTGTTCTATAGAGCATAGATCATCTCTAGATTTAAAAAGCATCTGAGAAAAGTCTACAAGTCCTCTATTTCAACTTGTCTATGGATCCAGGATGCATGGATATCTCAACCAAAGTCTTGTTTCCAAAAACAGTGAACATTTGAAGGCATTCTTTGTCCATTAGTAGAGAAGGTAGAAATAGTCCTTTTCAGTAAATTTATTTAAGAAATTCGAAGGTTTTTAGCTATCAGGTGTTTTTGGTGGTGGCACCAAAGTTCTGAGTGGTTATGTCAAAGATATTTTTTTCTAGCTTTTTATATAGATATAAAACTAATTACAATGACAGCAGCAGAAGGGTATCATGGACAAAAGATTCAAAGTTGATTTTTTTACCCTGGGTGTTACATCCTAGGTCACATGTAGCCCTCTGTAAGGGCGTGGCTATTCCTTGGCAATGAAAAAACATTTCAAATCTGGGAGGAATCACAGAAATCTCTTCTAAAAGAAGAGCCAGCAACACAACTGCCTCCCTGTGCCCCTTGAAAGGTTTGGAAGGACTGCACCCACAAGCTCTTACAGGACAGGTTTTATATAAAATGCATGACACCAAGGAAATTATTGCAAATTGCTGGGTTGGAAAGCATGTAAGAATACAGTTTTCTTACCCACATAAAGGTAGTTTAGAAAGTAAGGAAGGGTTTAAAAAGGAAACCACAAGCTTTTCTGCCCTCAGTTAAATATTTATCTTGTTCCAGTAAATAAATGAGTAAATAAACCACCAAAACTGACCAAAACACTATAAAAGTTTTAGAAATTGATAACTTTGCAAGGTCTTATAGCATGAGAATTTTATAGCATTTTATTCCATTAAAATAAAGAAATTCTAGTTTCATAAGCAATTCTACTAAATTTGTTTCTGCATTCACCATTCAAGACTATTAAAACAGGTGCTACATTGTCACAGCTTAGCAGTTTGGGAGGACTACAAACCTAGGACAGAATTCCTCTCTATTCCCCACATACACACAGAGGATAAAAGGGGAATAAAGGAGACTTTATACTGGAAACTGAAAACAATTAGATACAGATTTTACTAACACAAGGGAAAGGTAATAACATAAAGGGAGCTGGGGCTGTTTAGTCTGGAGAAGAGGAGGATGAGAGGAGATCTTATCGATCTCTACAACTGCCTCAAGGGAGGTTGGAGCAAGGAGGGAAAAATCCTCTTCTCCTTAGTGAATTGTGATAGGACCAGAGGGAATGGATGGAAGCTGCACCAGGGGAGATTTAGGCTGGGTGTTAGAAAATATCTATTCACTGAGAGTGTTGTCAGGCATTGGAATGGCCTGCCCAGGACAGTGTTGGATCCACCATCCCTGGAGGCATTTAAAAGGCTTTTGAACCTGGTCCTTAGGGAAATGGTTTAGTAGTTAGATTATGGTGTTGGTCAAAGGTTGGACTGGATGATCTTGGAGGTTTCTTCCAACCTTCACATTCTGTGATTCTAGGATACATTATCTACAAGCTTTCAGGATCTTAAGTGGATTGTATCCATCTGTTCCTTAGAAGCAGGTAACAAAATCCAGCAAAAGTTGCTCTTTAGGTGCATTTATTTATTTCTTTTAGCTCTAGACTTAATCGTTAGACTATAGAACAGAATTAATAACCTTTATTGCCATAAATAACTTTTATTCCAGCAATGAGGGCCACACAACCCCTTCATGAGGGCAACTGAGAACCCATCACTGTCCTCCAACAAAGGAGTGCAACAGATCTGTGTCTAGAACGTAAGCATCCTAATACTCACTGATAACAAACTACACAGAACTGTCATCCCTACCACTATCCTCCTCTAGGAAGAGCCCAGTTTCCTTTGTACATGATGTCTTACTATCTGTAAGTGGCATTTTATTCCACTTTTCTCTATTTATATAGAATCATAGAATCATTTCTGGTCCTCAAAATCATTAACTTTTTTAAAATAACATTAGACTATTCTTTGGCATGGAAAGTTCCTTCTGGCAAATGTCAGCAACCACTTTAATTATCATGCATCCACCTTATTACTAGCAGGACATGCTGACTTTTTTTTTAAATTATCAAATTCTTATAAAATCTTTATCTAAAATTTCCACAATAATCCTTGCTTGTCTCCCACTTAAGTCCCTGTATACCCCAAATTACTCATAATAATCTCCATCTCCTCCATGATAACCTGTTTCCCTTTGGATATTCAACTGACCCTGAAGGGCACACTCCCTACTCCGTCGGGTCTGGCTGCCAGGGCTTAGCACCAAGGCAGAAAGGGTGCAGCCAAGGATGGCTGTGACACAAGGGGACACTGCTGGACAACCTCATGCAGATATCAGAACCAGAGCCACTCCCTTCCCATCACAGCTGCAGAGAGCTGTGGCTGGGTCTGCCCCAGGCTGCAGCTCCCATCACATCACAGACTGGCCATGGACACAGTCATGGATGAGGTGATCTGGGCCAAACTCCTAACCACAGGCTGACATCCTTGTCTGCCCTTAGCACAGCCCCATGGCACCACCTGCTCCTCACAGGGCTGGGTCAGGCCCTGGTCACTCTCTACTGACATGTTCTTCCATGATTATAACCGTATCTCAAGCTTTTCAAATGTTCAAGGAGACTACATGCAAATAATTTTCAATAAAAGGAGAAAAAAACCTACAGATATCTTGTGATTAAACACACTGTATCCAATATCATTTCCTATTTATTTTCACTGGAAGTACACAGCTTTTCTTCAAAATTGACAACAAATTTTTTTACAACTTAATGGAACCTGGGCTACCTGGATTACTTTTCCTTTCCCTCTTTTAAGTATAGCTCCTATGTTTATAACTACCATATGACAGTTTGCCACTTCTAATTTGTTAGGAGATTTTTCAAGTCTTTCAGTGTTTTGAAATGCCAATTATCCAGTCACTCAGAATTAAAGACAACAACTAGAAATACCTGAGATTAACTCAACATGAAAATTTAAAGTCTGCGATTTTAATATCATTTAAATAGGCAGAACATTCCGTTTCAACTGAACACAGATCTAAATTCAAGCTATAGTCAAATAAAAGTAATCAGTACATGACCTTTTATGTACATACCATATACTTGCATTTTTTTAAAAAGTTTTTCCATGTCAATATCCAAATTACTTTCTATAAAATGCTTTATGAAATTGCTTTGCAGAGCTTCCTAAAATGAAAAGTGTTAGATGTTACATTAGGTTTATCTTCTCTAAAGAAATATAAAATAAACATACGCATTCATATTTAATTCCATTACCAAGAATCCCTGCATAACAGTGGAGAATTCAGTTAGCCTCTGTCTTCCCCTCTTAACAGGTTAGCTCCACACTTTACAAATAAATAGCAGAACATACACTCCCTATTGCTGTAAATAACTGTGCTCTTTTACTGCAAATATTTTAACTGAGTCCATTCTAATGTCATTGCAAGTCTGTTAGGATAAAAAACCAATTTCTTTTCCTGTAGTACTTTTGGGACATCATGCTGTTAGCACTGGCAATAGTAACATAAATATCTCTTAAAAACTGGCATTTGGAAATTCCTTTTCCATTATTTTAACTTCTCCAGCTCATATGCCACATTCTAAGGGGGGAAAATTTTATTAGCTCTACAAGAGCGTCTTGGGGTCTGCAAGCCCAATGCATGATTACTAGCATTATTCTTTAATTTAAATTAAAAGTAACAGCTCAGCTGACATATATGGGTCACAAGTCAAACATGGCAAATCTAAGTTTTATTGAGGGGAAAAAAAGGACACAAATATTCATAATGGGAGAAATCACAGTAAACATAATGCTCTTTTTTTTAGTCTGTTTCCCTTTTTTTTTTTTTAATCTGTTGCATACACTGTTGGAAAAATCAATTGAACTACAAGCAAGTTCCAGAAAATATTTTATTTCCCATAATCTTACATTTGCTTAAAATAAGTGTATAAAGTGTAGGTTTAGCTATACTTGGTTTATTTCCCTTATTGTCTAATTATACTGGACATAGTGAGGTAATGTTGCATCTAAGTATTTTTACCTCAGATGTTTCTCAATATCACATTGAGATCAAATGTGATCTCACCAAATATCACATAGGCTCATAACCTAAAGTTAATCTGCCTCGTTTCCAACTCTTAAAACCTGAAGCAGATAGATGGGCAGTTTTACACGCATAGAAATTCTGTCCAGGTCACATAGCTAATAATTGGAAAATAGAATGTTTTCCCACAGTTCACAAACCTGCAGTCGTGAGACCGTGAGGACATTTCCACTGGTTTTAAATACCTCAGACATCCTAAGCCATGTCTCAGAGTAAGTCTTCAAGTTTTCCACAAAACCAAAAGTGAAATTAGCCTGGTAAAAAGAATAAATACATGGAGACAAATGAAGTAAAAACTATGCATAGCAAATATTAAGAAAAAGGAAAACTTGGCATGCTTCAGATCTTCTGTAACTCCTTTTCATTTCCAGCAGTAAGGATAGCCATGTTTTCTTTTTTCTACTCAAGAGATGAAAAAAACTTGTTGCAGTTTCTACAATACCAAGCTAATCAAAGCAAAATCTTCCTACAACATGTTAAGTTTCCTACCTTAAATATCATCAAGACTACTTTATTTTGTAATGTCTCTCTCCTGTAGAACATCATAGAGGTTTCAGAAAGATGGGAGGAAAAGTGCCATTTGGACATATTTAAAAGAAAGCCTTTGCAGAAATTGGGAGTCTTTTATTCAAAATACTATGACTGAATACATATAAAAAATGAAATTCAAAAGCATGGTCTGGACAATAAATTCAGCTGAACACTCAATCTGTTTCAAAATACACTTGCAAAGGAAGACCTAAATGTAGCAAATTTTTCTCTGTCACAGTCAAACCTAAGACAGAATTTCTCTCTCAGCTACTAGCAAAAAACTCATCATTTTTTCCCAGACTGTTTTAAACTGATCACAAGCATACACAAGATTAGAAAGCATTGCAGCATTTTTTTGTCTGAATTGATGTTATCAGTCACAGAAGTGCATTTAAGAACAATCCATCATTGCTATTATGGCAGAGATTGTGACATTTCCCAAAACAAGAATATCTGCAATGAGTTGTAAACTCCAATTTGGTACCACACTTTTTGCAGTAGTACCTACTTACATGTATGCAAGTTTTGTCCAAGCATTTTAAGTGGGGATTTTTTGCAAAATCCCTCTCCCAACACAACATGATAAAATAGTTTGGGGTAGTTCTTTCTTCCCATTTGTAACACAGAAGGCCCCAAAGAGACCCTTGCAAATAATTTCATTTTCCCAAGAGAGTTTTGCATTTAGTGCCTATGAGATTCTCCATTCCAGTTTCAAAGGATGAGTGATTGTAAATATTAAACTGAAATTTTGTGTTAAATCAGCTAAACGAGTTCTTCCTAACAATGACACAGAAACCTCATGGGTTTAAATCCCAGGCCCGGATATCAGGATAATGTAATCCACTCTCCAGACACAATGGTGACAAGCTGGGTGAGACCAGAAAGGCTGCAAGGAAAGCAAACTGCCAAAATATGACATCGCTGTTTCCCCATGACGGAGCAAGTTTAGGTCACACTGGAACACAAGGAGATCAAATCATCAGGTATCAGGGGTTGTTCTGCTTTCTGTCAGCTTCTTTCAGGGAGCTGAAGACCCTGGGGGTGGCTGGTCTGACTATGAATATGCAGGCAAAGGAGGCATTAGAGTAGAGGTCTTTTCCTCATCCTTGGCTGAAGTGTTTCCACCCCCATACAACAAAGAATAGAGATTCTCCCTGTCTCTCTTTTTGTTATTGATGTATTTGTTTAAAAAAAAAAAAACAAAATTGTTGTCCTTTATGGCAGCTTGAGCTGCAGCTGGGCTTTTGTCTTGCTAATTTTTTCTCTCCATAACCTAACTACATCCCTGTACTCATCCCTAGATTGCTTCCTCTTCTTCCAAGTGAGGCAAACTCTCTTTTTTTTTTTTTTTTTTTCCCTAAGTTGAAACATCTTTGCTTATTTGAAAGCAATTAAAGCAGCAAAGGGGTAAGTTGTGTGGAGGAGCTACAGAGACTACTTAAGGCAGCCTAGAAGAAATTATGTGTGGTTCCCCCAGTAACTCCCTATGCTGCCCTACTAGAGTGCCCATAAGAAAACATCGAGGGAAAATGTCCACTTGAAACATGTATACCCTACACCTTGACATAGCATGATTCACACAACACTTCTGATAATGTGTTCTTTTTAATTTTTCTATACGGTTTAAAGGACGTTGAACAAAATTCTGATTTTCACACCAAGGTGAAACCTCTGCAGCAAGTGAGAGAAAAGATAAACACTAAAAGAAATATTAAGCTTAAAGCAGGAAAAGGTGAGAACTCAATGGGCAGGGTGGATCCATTTTTCTGAAAGGTAATTATCCAGTTTCTTCTACCTATCCTGAAATATGTGTATCTTAAAAATTAAGTAAAAGAAAAAATAGATAAACAGAAATAGTGTTTCTTTTGATACTCACCTTCTCCATCACCAGGTCAATCATGTTTATGTTTGAATTGTACAGTATCTTCCCATGTAATAATGGTTTCAGGAAAGTCCATAGCAAAGCTCCATTAGAGGACTGCAAAATTTCCTGATAAAGTTTCAAGCAAAAAGGAGCTAGAAAAACAAAAGACAGCAATTC
This sequence comes from Phaethornis superciliosus, assembly GCA_023637945.1. Lineage (NCBI taxonomy): Eukaryota > Metazoa > Chordata > Aves > Apodiformes > Trochilidae > Phaethornis > Phaethornis superciliosus. Next base: position 69,853,726 of record JAJQWJ010000002.1, read on the forward strand.
AATACAGACAGCACAGGTGAGGCTGGATTTTTTTTTTTTTTTTTAATTCAAAGAAAAGGTTAATTTAGGATCTGCCACATCACCATGCCAAATACCATGCAACTGCTAGTAAGCAACCACTCTAAGTCCCTGAATAGAAATGGTTTAACAGTCTCTGATAGTGTTGAAGATGCAGAATTTGAAACTTTGGAAAAGAAACCAAGAATCAGAACCCAAAGTGCTTCTCACATTTATGAAAAGCAGCCTGCAAACCCCATCTATTCTAAACGTTACACTAATGCATTTTGGAATGGAAGAAAATATGCAAAACCTCTGCCTACTAAATGAACACTGGGAGAAGAATCATCTTTAAAAAAAACCCCACAGGCCCACTCCCAGCTGTTATGTAGCTTTCTATTCCAACTCAAAAAATAAATAAGTATTCACAAATGCCTTCACAAATACAGACTTCTTTACTTGTATAATTTCATAAGGAGCTACTAAACTACAATGAAAAAATTACATTTCTTAATTTGAAAAGCCTTTTCCATTCACTTTTTCATTCTCTAACAAAAAATGAGTTCCAACATCAGACAGGGCTATTAGCACATTAGGGTGTATGTCCTTCAGAACTAGGACCCAAGGAATAGTTTCCAGGACATCTCACTTCAGTTGTACTCAAGTAAAGACAGTGAGTTTCCTGTGAGAAAAATTCAGAATTTTATGCCCAACTCATGTATTTTAGGTTTTTTTATTAATTATTATAGGTCGATTTATAAATAACCCATTTCCAGTGCTGGGAGAAAATACCTAATAATGTCATTAACTCCTCAAGGAAGACAACTTATTGTACATAAGGGAAAACAAGGCAAAAAACTTCTAAGATCCTATTAAAAGTTAAAGAAACAAGTATAGGAAATTATTAGTAAGAACACCCAGATCTTTGCACAAATTTTTTACTTTCTTCAAATAAACAATCTTTTCTAAACTCAATCATTCATAAGTAAGAGTTTAGAGGCTCCAAGAGGGCAAGAGGGCCTGTCAGTAACATCAACCTGCTAAAGACAGAAGACTTGCTAATCCAAGCTGTGATTTTCAGAAAGTCATCAGCAGGTGTGTGGTACACAAAATACATACAAGGTAATAATTTTGAAGGAGTACAAATCAAGTTTCTGTAGCTTCATATTTATTTGTGGTTTTTATTTTCATTTTCCATTGTCTCATTTACCAATTTGTAAAATATGGGAAACAGTATTAATTCACTCACAGAAATGCTGGAACTAGCATATATTTTAAAGATATCTTAAGGTCTTAAGTTCAAAACTTACAACACTCAAGAGTTGTGGTGATACATTAAAAAAAATCGTCAGGAAACAGTGTTTCTACACTAGACAGATTTGAATGTGAGCAAATCCCAACCATTTTCTCTAACCAGCCATCCTGCTAACTCCAAACAGGAAAGAACAGCAGAGTTGCCAGCCTGCTGCTATCCCACACAAAAGAGGAGATTCACAGTTACAGATCCTTCCCTAGTGACATGATATTCCTGCATTCTTCTCTTGCACCGGTCACCAAGGCATTAGCAAGGTTATTAAAAAAATTAAAATTAATCAGGGTAAGTGAAATATGTATTTAGGAAAGGGAGCAAAGCTGAGATTACATAAGAGATTTTTCTGGGCACTTGATAAAGAGAATAGGAATATCAGCTATTGAAAAACTTATTTTATCCAGAGGGTTTGCATATTTTTTTCCATGATAATACCACAGCTTTTTGTTCACCGAAGAAAGGCATAAGGCAATAAATTCTCAGTCTGGTATCCCAAAGATATATTTTTAATACCAAGTGCTTCAAAAATTCTAATAAATACATCTCTAAAGACAGGAGTATTCATATTTCTTATTTGAAAATATAGAGAAAAAACAGAGTCACATGTGTATCACCCACACTTATCTTGTAGCCATAAATGATCAACCCTTCTGCTCAGGATTACAGTGTAAAAACAGGTGCCAGCTGTCAGCTGGTATTTAAAGATTTCCATTTAAAACAGAAGGACTTCTCTAAATTCTGAATACATACATGCAACCTGTGATTGATAGTTTTTCTTACTTGAGTCCTCAGGAATGCCATATTTCACCATGTTGTCCTCCAAGAATCCTGTGATTCTGGGCATATCGATGAAGAGGTTTGCATTGCTGAAAAATGAAGATTCTTCTTTGCACACTGCCTTGATCACAGACTGCAGGGATCCAACAGCTGAACTTCTGAACTGCCCACCTTGCAAGAACTAGAATAATCAAAAGAAATACAGATGGATCAAAGTTGCTTTTAGTAGCTACAGGGAGTAGTCCTGGTGTTCTCACAGGATAGGCATACAAGGAGTTTGACAAAATTAAACTGTTGAACCTGCCTACCAGAGTGAGGGCCTGCTGTGCTCTTTTCTGTTCTCCTGATCAACTTTATCATGGGAGGGAGGGAGGGGGTAGAACTGTAATGTAGTTTTAATTGCCAGGATATTTGGGGGAAGACAGTTGTATAATGTACTACATTAAACTTTGAAAAAACTGTGCCTAAATTAGGCATTAAAGAAATTAAAATATCAAGACAACTGGACTACAGATGCTTCGATTACAACGTTCATTTTCACAAAGTCTGGTCTTCTTGTAGATTACTCCTGGGTCACAAAGACAGAAGAAATTGCCAAAACCATTTTGCATATGAATGTTTGTGGTGAAAGCAGTTGCTAAGGAGGAAAAAAATACTAATATTCACATGACCTAAAAGCTTGGTTTTCAAGTACATCTTTTAACCTGTTAGAAGTGTTCTAGTTTTTTAACATCTCAAGTCATACCAGCATTTATTATTGCCATGTGCTTATGTCTAGCATACGTCTAATGAGACCAAACTAATTGCTTTTGTGGCTTAAGCACCACCATTCACTGAATTCAGAAAAAATATATATAAAACCAGCTTCCCATGTACAGCTTCATTTTTCAAACAATGTGCTCAATAGTAACTGTAATCTCATACATTGTATGAGATTGTATCTCATTGTAACTGGTATCTTGTGGAAGATGTACAGGTTCACTGTTCTAAGAAGGGATTCAAATGCAAGGCAACAGTGATGCTAGAGTATAAATGGAGGCTGTATTGGCCCACCTGATATTCATTACTGGTGCAGATGCTTGTCAAGAAAAAAAATAAGTAGACCATTGGATATCATCTGAAGACTGCATAACAATCAAATAGAGAAAAGACTGTGATATGTCAACAAAATACTTTTGACACTGAAGCATTTTATCACTGGATTTTTTTTTCAAACAGAAGAGCTGATCTTCAAAGTAGAACAGCACTTTGCATAAATAATAAATCACAGACAGTTCAGAGATTGTGCTGTTAGAAACAGTTTATTCTGATCAATGTATTTACTGAAGTGCCAGGTGCTTCTTTAATAATCCTGGAGGACTATTAGAAAGCATTATTTAAAACTCAGTATTGGCTGCTCCCAAAATCAGACTTTTTGCACACAGTTTCAGCACACAGTTTATAAAATAAATAATATCCAGATTTTGTAATACCATCATCTACAGCTCTTGAATTAATCTTCTGGCATGGACTTCTGGAGGAATAAACTTAATTTATGCACAGTGGTGAATAAAAGTGGTTTTGAATTCTTGTAAGAGACTATTTGCACTATAAGGATAAATGAGGCTTACTTCAGTCAAAAAGCAGACTTGCTAATTAATTCTGGTTCCAATCAAAATAACTTGAAATTCAAATAATGAATATTTATGTGGTAAACCGACACCAGGAGACTGAATCAACTTACTGTCTTTCAACTAAATATCTACTGACTTAATAGATATGTTTTCTAAAATTTGGCTTTGATAACGTGGCAGAATTACATAGGAGGAATGCTCACAAAAAGTTATCTTTGATCCAGTTGTTCTAGCTTAAACTAAATGAAGTAAGTCTGTAATCAAGGCTGATGAATCTTAACAAGCAACTTTTCACAAGGTAATCAGTCAACATAGTTGCTCCAATAAATTCATGGAAGGATAATTTTGGTACTGAAGATTAAAAAGTTATCTGGAACTGGGTTCTCAAATGGTGGTAAAAACCTCATAGCACAGGGGCTTCTGATCTAATTGGTCAGCTGTATACTTAAAATAATAATAATAATAAAAGCAAATTCACAAGGAGTAGAAAGAACAGCTATTGAACAAAAGAAACCTAAGAGTTAAGTCAAGTTACAGCTTTAATATGAAATTAAATAAATGCAGAGTAATTAAAAGAGAGGAGAAAAAAAAGAGAGAGGAGAAAAAAGGAAATTTTCTGGAAAACTGCGAGAAGGTTAAAGATAATTCAGGAACTGACAGAACAGAAGGCCTAAAAGAAGCAAATGGAGAGAAACAGATACTTTTACTTCTGGGTAGAGCCATAAACAAAACAAAGGCTTTATTGTACTGAAGTTGAACGAATCAGGGGCAAAACAGCAAAACTGCTGATTTTGTTAAATTATTTTTCAGAAACCTATCAAATTGCCATAGCATTATTTGAGTGAAATGTAGAAAATTCAGCTATACTCAAGAACAAGTGACATAATGCTCCAGGAAATAATGCGTATTTTGTGATGTTTAACAGAAAAAGAGATCCAATAAATTTTAAAGTGGAGAGAAGATAAAGCCAACAGTATGTGAGTAGCGTAATATAATGCATTATCAATTTATCATTCCAGAATAATATGTTACAATATGTTTCTGTGGGAAGATATTTTTTTTTCCCATGTCTTAAACTAGATGAACCTTGACAACCAGTAAACATTCTTGTCCTAGAAAATATTAATCAGCATTAATCCATGGTAATAATGGCAATAAATAAAACTGCAATAATTAGATATTGCACAGACCCTATTAAAGGGAAAGTATACACTGGATCACAGAGAAGTTGTTAGTGTTAATCTTATGAGATTTATCTTAGGTTCACTTTTTCACAGAGAAAAGTGTTTTAGTCCCAAAGAACAAAAATTTAAAAAATGCTTATAATTTAAAACCATAAGACATTTCAGGAGAAAAAAAGATCTGATATTTTATGGCAAAAAGCACTTACTTAATTTGAAGTAAATTGGAAATAAAGATTACCAATGCAAATCATTAGTCATGAACTGAAATAATGAGATGCTGTTATAGGGTATATCACTGATCCTTTATCAATTAAGAGACAAAAATATATTCAGCTTACAAAAAAAGGTGAAAGCAAGAAAAAGAAAGTCATTTTAGTAGGTATAGACATGACTGAGAAGGCCTAGAAGAGTCATCAGCCATGATTTCCCTCACTGACTCTACCTGTTTCTTGTCACCAACATTCAAGATTAGGCTTAACACAACACATGAAGATGACACTAGGATGTCTGACATAACTAAGAGTCTGTCATAAAAGAAAAATACTAAGGCAAACAAAGAATTACTAAAATAAATCTATTTTTCTCATCAAAACTGAGAATGACTGTGATTGGCCTTCCACAAACACGTGAATAAATCAGAGAAGTTAGAAAAGCTACAGAACATTTTTGATACAAGGGTAAAGATTTTAGCCCTTGGTAAACTTCAGTCAGAATTTTATACATTTGTTAACACCAAAAGGCTTTTAAGGAACAGAGTCTGGCCACTTTTCACAATTAACAGAATTCAATAACTCGGCAAGTCCCCTGCACCTTACCTGTTCATAAGTGACAAACATACCTACAATTAGCTATGGAAATATAAGCAAATAATTTCAAACAGCAAACAAAAAGGCATCAGTCAAGATCAAAACCAGCAGCATTTTTCTTCAAAGAGTTACTCATTTGCTCAATGTTGTTAACAGTACAATGTGTCTCTTTCTTCCAATTACTACTGACTGGCAGATACTGAGTTTTGAAGTCGTCTTTTACTAGTCAATATGCAGCATAACAGTTCTGCTCCAAATTGTACAGACAAATCCACAAGCATAATTGACAATACTTTACTACCTCTTTTATTATAGAAGTAATTACTATTCTAAGATCAACTTCAGAATAACTTTTGCAGTTAGAAGTTAATGAAGGAGACAGTCTGTATGCTGAAGGTTCAGATACTTCTTTAAAACACTGCTTACTTTACTTGGTAATCTTCCTAGGTCATTGAACTACTCTGCCATTGGTTATCATGAAAATAAGAATTAAGAAGGATGGATTCTTTTGGAAACAGAAGGAAATATTTGAGGAGGAAAGAGCATAAATATCTGCACCTCAGTAGCATGCTTGTTCACTGACACAAGTTTGGCCACTATAGAAAAGACGCAAACAAAATAATAAATAAAGTATTATTGGAAAGTAGAAAAAAATGCAGTTAAACCTAAAAGGGAAAAGATTTTTAAAAATAAAGAACTTTTACTAGTCTCCAAGATGAGAAAAAACTACTAGAGACAGAGACACCCTTCAAAACATCAAACAAATTAACAAAAGCAACTTACAGTTAATTCTTTAATCCTCAATAAATTATTAGGAGGCAAAAGCAAGCAGCAGTTTCTCAAGGGAAAAAAAGTAGAGAATTAACAAAAAATAATAAATTCCAAGGTTAAATCTATGATGTTACAGGATAATATGGATTGCAATGGAGCAAACCTTAAACCTGTGACAAGGTGGCCCTCTGTTGTTTGATTCGTACCTTTGTAAATTTTTTTTTAACAGAATATTTGAGAGATTCTTCAATCACATAAACAACCTTGGGATTTCACTCCAAAAAGAACACTTAATTTGTTCAAAGGAAAGTCTGACACAAACAGACCTAGCTTAAGGAAAGCAAAAAAGGTGTGAGCATTTGATGAAAGCCACCTTTCATTGTGGCAGCCAAAGAGCTACCCCACAGAACAGAGGCTCAAAAATATAACAGCATTTTTCAGCATTCTTCTTTGTCACACAGACTAAAAGATCTTGAGAAAGATTTACCACAAGGAAAAACATTATATGAGGCAGTGTTTACTCTCTACTGTAGTCACATACAAGTTTGCACTTGTTTACCACTGAGGGATCTTCTACAGGTTTGCCACTTGAGAAGCAGAGTCAAACCTAAACTTTCCATACAGAACAGGAAATCCAAAAAGTAATGCCACAGGCATCAACATGTTTTCTTCCTGAATTAGGTGCTGCTTAGAAACAGGTAGCTTTTTCTGATTTATTTAATACCAGATCCAGCACTGTGCTACTCGTATAGATGTGTATGCAGCAACCACCCATAAAGGCAGGGACAAAAGAAATATCAAAATCACATCTCATGTTATATTTTCTTAAAATATCAAGCAGAACTATCACACAAAAACCTTAACTGACAAACAAAAATCCAGAGCAGAGACAAGAACTGCACATGTTTTCTTGAAATCTTATCCTTAAAAAAAAAAAAAAAAAAAAAAAAGCTATTTCTTATAAACAATGTAATAGTATAATCATTAAAATAATAATAATAATAATAATAATACAGCATTAGCAGAAAAGGTATGGCTGTCTTCAAATCACAGATAATACATGATGTTACTAATCAGTAGCCTAACACCATATAAATTTAATCTATGATCTCATAAATGAATGAAAAAAAGATAAGACAGAAACAGCACATCAGTAATCTCAAAATTACAAGAGTGCTTGAAAGAGACCAAGTGAGTCCTTCTAGGGTCTATGGACTCTCGTCTAAAGTTCCCAACTTTCTCGGACACAATTTCTGTCAGCGTTTCACCTTACTAATCACACACCCCTAACCAAGTACCTCATGGTGAGAATTAAGTTTGCATATTGAAATCATACACATACCTGCTGCAGTGCAGAGATGTCAAGCACACCAATATTCTGAATTCCTTGGAGGAACACTGGAAGTTTTTCCATGATGTTGTGGGTTTTATTGAGAAGAGAGCTGATACTAGAAACCACATCCAGTAGCATATTTAATACATTGCCTGTCTCAGATGGTATCTTGATCTTGAAAAAGAAGGAAAATCGCAACATTAAATTCCTAATAGAAACAAATTTTAACCTTTTAATGAAACACTCATAATTTATTTGGTCTGTTTCTAAAACTGATTATACAATATTCTTGTAAATTACTTTTAACAAAACTCCTTTTATTATAAATCCTCAGATACTTTCCAACTCAGCTGATTTCCAATTTCAGCTGAAAATTTCTCTGGTAAGGTCAGAGCTGGCCTATGATAAATCAGGACTTAAAATCCAGAGAACACGTTTCTACTTATCAAGCTGATGGGATACTAATACTAATAGGACGTGCAACATCCTGCCCCCTGGAATTTCAGGGTGAATGAGAATTTTTCCTTTGATAGATTCAAGTTTCTCAGTGCAATAGTTTAATATTTTAAAAATAATTTGTAAGTTAAATCTAATAACCATTTTAATTGCTTTAGACAATTAAACTTCACATTAGACAAGAAACTTTCCTGTCACACTATTCATTTGCATTTTTCATATGTGCTGTCTCTTACCTAAAATAATTGTGTGCATTTCATTCCCTACTTGACTAAAGTTCAATTGGTTGTTTGCTGTTTCCACCATACATGTTTTAGCATTATGAATTTTTCTTTCTATCTCCTTTGCTTTTATAGATTTTTTTAGACAATGTGGTAACGCAAACTGATTAACTGTTACCTGCCTATGCATGATAATAGAAAAAATATCATCTAATTAAATACTTCATCTGCTTCCTCTTATTATTTTTATTTTATCTACCTTTATTTGACATTCTACTATAATAACTTCTGTGCTTATTTTTACTTCTCAGTTTTCACCTGCTTTTAGATATTTTTTTTTAAATTTTGAAAAAATCTTACTAAGTTATAATATTAGCAAAACTTCCACAATAACTTAGGATGAACAAAAATGGATGACAATTTTTTTTATTCTTCCTTAGGAACTTATGCTTCAGTCAGGTTCAGTAGAAAAAGCCCATCATAATAAGCACCAGGGTTTTTCCTTTTTTATTTTCGTCTCCAGGTTAGCAGGTAATTCATAAAGTAGAAATCTTTTCTATTTGCTATATTTACCTATGCTGGGAAATTGTTTTGTTTTAAAAAGTGTGTAGCAAATCTGTTTATTCACACATGTGGCATCCAGAATATGACCTGGCATCTATGGCTTTAGAACAAAATATTTCTCTTCCCAACATAACTATTTTTTCAAATATTTATACTTCCATTTTATGTTCTGTCAGTAAATTACCCAAAAGAATGGAAATAAATGTCTGCTAACTATCACAAAACCCATCCAATAATTTTGGTCTCTCAAGTAAAAATACTTCCTTGAAAGCCCACATTAGATCCCAGATGATCTACAGTTGTACAGCTGATACAGTTTTGCTACAGAATTATGCATCCCCTTCATTATAGTTTTGGTAGTATATTCTTCTTGTAAAGCCATTTGAGCAGCCTTCCACAGTTACAGAATAGGAAGTGACTAACTGCATGAACAGTAAACTCTGCTAAAAATTAATAAAACTACTTGTTCAACCACCTGTGTATTCTCTCAAGCTTCCGTAATTAACTCCTCAGCTTTCCTGAAGAAACAAGAAATGGAATACAGCAGCATCTGCCAGCCCCATTCTTCACCTGTTATATTTGCTTTCTGGACATAAATTGAAACAAAAAGTGCAATGAGTCCAACGTTTGCTGGACTCCACAGAGAAAGAGTATTTGAAGAAATAACAACTATTCATTTATCTACCTGCATGCTTTGGACACACTTCAAAAGAAAACCATAGGAACCAAATGCTTTTTTCTCCATCTTACCTTGTAAATTATATGACGTAAGTTCAAATTCTGTATAATCAGTACAAACATGGTATACAAGTCCAGTGCTGGTAAAGAACATAATTCTTCCACTACCAGGGAAGTTTTATTGTTTTCAGGCAGCTTTAGTAGAAGGCTAAGTATTTCTTCATCACATCTTCCAGTTAAAGCTATCACAAAAGCACTGTAAAAAAACTATCATAACGCATCTGTATTAAAAAAAGTTCTCCCTGAAATTAATCACCTTCTTTTAGAGTCAATAAGATGAGAATTTTTCATAGTAACATGACAATTTGAAGCTATCAATAGATCTGAAACAATTAAATATCCAGTTCTAAATCAGATAGATATGTTCTTACTTTACATTCTACATATATATAAAGAGATTAATTATATTTCGTACAAAGATTTATTTGTGTTTGTCAACAGGTCAATCGTTCCATTCTATGAGCATTCATAGCATAAGCAGGCATATTTACAATGCTGAACATGCCCGTCCAAGCAGGTATAAACTTTTGTTTCTTCATTCTAGAAGATCTAGATGGATGGATCACTAAACTCAGGCAATATGGACCTCCCTTTTTTCAGAGGACACGCAGATTTGACACATGTGGATACCTATATGGCACAATGTTCATTCTGAGCCAGCTCTCATTTCTCAGTTCAGCACTCCTTACAAGCATTATTATTTAACAGTGGATGAAGGAAGAACAGCGTAAGCAGACCTCAGGTGAGACAACAATTAAAACTCCTTGGATTAACAACTGTGTGCTTCTGCTTACAAAACTTACGTTAAAAGACAAATGCTTGCAAGCTCAGATATCTCAGAAGGAGCACTTCTATGAAGGTAGCTTCTATGAAGCCTTCTTCTATGAAGATAGGCTGAGAGAGTTGGGGTTGCTCAGCCTAGAGAAGAGAAGGCTTCAGAGAGGACTTACGGCAGCCTTCCAGTACCTGAAGGGGCCTACAGGAAAGCTGGGGAGGGACTTTTTAAAGTGGTATGTGGTGGCAGGATGAGGGGTAATGGTTTTTAAACTGGAAGAGGGTAGACTTAGGTTAGACATTAGGAAGAAAGCCTTTAGTGTGAGAGTGCTGAGACACTGGAACAGGTTACTCAGGGAAATTGTAGATGCCCACTCCCTGAAAGTGTTCAGGGCCAGGCTAGATGGGGCTTTGAGCAAGCTGCTCTAGTGAGAGGTTGGAACTAGATGATCTTTAAGGTCCCTTCCAACCCAAAACATTCTATGATTCTCTGATTGCTACCTACCATTTACTGAAATGACTGAAAGAAAGCAACTGTCAGCAAATCCAGAAAAATTACAAGTTTGGAAACTGTAGGAGACAAAATACAGAACTCAGGGCTCCACAGTGCTCCTCAGGGCAGAATCTGCCTGTGCTGTCTCCACTGAATGCATCTGTAGCTACTAAAAAGTACTCAGTGAGAGAGAAGATCCCCAAGAAAATCAAATAGAGTGAAACTCAGTCAAGATAAGTAGTCTAAATCTTTCATTCCAATGAACATTTTAAATCCCAAGGTATTAACTTGATTTTTAGATTTTGAATTGGAATAGATGACCTTTAAAGGTCACTTCTAACTCAGACCATTCTATGACTCTATGACTTTATTCTGGACCAAAATTTTGTCTTTCTGATTCCAAAGGATTTCCTATATATTTAAATATTCACTTTTTGTGCATGTACAAGGAATAGAATATGAATATAAATATAATTCTGCTGGAAGCATACAAGAATACTGATTTAGACTTCTTGTTGTAGAAGAGATTTGTGATATAACTTGAAATTTATCTGCTCATGCCCCAGATGAATAATGCCATTTCAATGCAGTATTTGCATTCAGAGTTTTATCCACTAGATTAAGTACTTTTGAACTTTTCTTGCAACCTTCTATAGCTAACCCAAACTCCTATCTTTAGCAAAAAAAAGTCTTCATTTTACAACTTTTTAGCGATGTCAAAACATATAATCACATGACAATGAGCATTGTCAGAGCATAACATTGTGGTAGAAATTGGTAAGTGCAATAAGCACAAACAAATCAAAGGCTTACTCTTACTATTCCAGAGGCAAGCATATTAATAGTATACAGTCACAGAAATACAGGACCAACAGCAGTCATTAGGGGTATGAGACAGTGTCTATATATACCATGGACATAAGGGACATGTCTGAATAATAGCTTTTAAAATAGTTGTGGATCTTGAATAATCAGTAAGAGACACAGGCTTTAATGCTCAATTTCAGCTGTGGGAGAATTTTTAAGCAAACTTAAAAAACCTGTATATATATGCAAATGTGAGATGTGTACACCTACCTAAACTCTACATAGGACTTTAGCAAAAAAATAAGGACAGAAAAACTCTTGAAAAATTCACAAAAATAGCATTATTATTCCAAAAGGTCAAAGGTGCACTGACTGACATTTAACTGAATCATTTCCAGATTACTTCTCACATTATCATTTAATGGTATGAAAATAACAAAATAATGATAAAAGCAGTCACACTGCCAAAGAAACAGAACAAATAATGTGTAAGTAGTTACGATGATGTGAAATGCCTTTTTAATAGCCAGGCTTTTCATACACGAAACATGCAACAGTTTCTGCCAGTGGAGCATCAGTGACACCCAGTGGCTGCTCGATTGACTTGATTTGTTTATAGTAAATGTACTTTCAAATCTTTTCAGTCTTACAAACACTAACACGAGAGAAAAAACTGTAAGTTAGGAGGCAGTTTGCATGATTTCTGCTAGTCACTGGGATCACAGGACACAGCAACAGTGATAAGACACACAGTCCTTCACTCAGGCAATTTAAATAATATATCCCTTAGACAACACTAAGGACACTACAGATAAATGAAGGGAAGGTAGGGTAAGATACTGGTAAGATAACATCAGAACAATGACGAGCACATAACATAAATAATGTTTAAAAAAAAAAAAAATCAGACAATTGTACTGCAATGATCAGTGGTAGAAAGATGCAAATTTTTTTTTTTTTTTTTTTTTTTTTTGCTTTTCATTATTATTTCAAAGTCTTAAATCTCAAAAATATGCCACTTAGAAGTGACAAGTGAAAATATAAGATGCCACACAAGCAAGGCAGTTTGTTTTGTTTCAATTTCCCCATCAGGCTATAGGCAGACCCGTTAATTTAACGCCTCTGTTTGATCTTTTACCTTTGACTGAGAGATACTGGCTTCCAAGATGGTACTGATGGTTTCTTCAGAAATATTGACAGAAGAACCAATGTCCAGCCTTAACTGAGTAACATTCTGCACACACTCTTTAATTTTCACATCTGGAATAGAAGAAAATTAATGACAACTGTACCACACTGTTGAATCGAATTGCCCAGACTGTATCCTTTTCCTTAGATTTGTACTATGGGGTGATAAAGGACCTAAAAACTTCATTATTGTGTAATTCACTTCTACTTCCAATGTGAAGGTCACTCTTCTAGAAGATTGAAGAACTTTTGCATCTGTTTGCATTCTCCTTATAAGAGCACAGGTTATCCCAGATCACTGTATTATGAGAAGATCTGAGATTAAGGAGGCAGCCTTTAGTCCTTTAAGATTTTCTTTTTCCACTAGCTTAATTCCCCTCTTCTTTCTAATAAATCTCTGCATCTTATTGGACAGGTTCTGACAGGGTAAACTATGATGTCCTGTGCCAACATTAGTGCATTTATGTGCATGTGTACAATGAAAATAGACTGCATTAAATTGGTAGTCTCCACAAGATGTAGCCCTTTAAAGTTGGAAGAATAAGGCAAAAGTTATTGTCCCGCAAAATTATAGAACAGTCATTTGTAAAAATTGAAGAAAACTGGAACCCACCATTCAAAAGATTAAAATTTCTGAGAAAAGCTGTCACCGGGTTTTCTGGCATCTGTAGCTCCAGATTTTCAACCACCCTGAAACAACAGTTTTAATTTCATAAGTTATAAGAATGAGGTCATTGACATTACTATATGTGAAGAGTAATGTGAATAGTGAAACAGCCACTAAATGAGGTAAAAGGGGTCACATCATACACTATGTGGACTCCCCATGAATACAGTAAGCAACTCTACAGACCTTCTGATGTATTTTTATGGTGCAGGGATGCTATTTCATGCCTAAATGGGGTGTAAATATAGAGATCACAATGGCTGAATGCTCTAGCAAAGAGAAGCACAGTTCTATCAATGTCTAACTTCTTACTGAACACGTATTTTTAAAACCTAGAGATATAAAGCACTGCAGTTCAGGAAGAATGAAATCTATCTAGTTGTAATTTAAGTAATAAAGAGTATACACGTATCAGATATTTACTATTCAAAAGCTGGATATGAGTCTATAGCCCATAAGTGTAGCATCCAAGTTCAATTATTCTGTAGTATTACTTTAGTTCACCGAGACAATTCAAGCCCATCAATGAAAACAGTCAAACTAGTATAGCAACAACTATGACAAGGGCTACTTCTAATATTCTTTAGTAACATTTTTTCATTTAGCAAATATCTAAAAGTATTCCGAATTCAAGCCTGTCAGTTTACACTCTCTTTTTAATGTTTCTGTCTGAACTGCTGCACTGATCTGAACTTTTATTTTTTTCCTATATATACCCATCTGCTTAGAGGACAAGGCCATACCAAACTAGTATTAAATACAAATTAAGATATCACAATTCTGACCTGAGGTCATGGAAGACTGAAAATTTCTTCAGTAGTGATTCAAAGCATTCTCCTTGTGGAGCAGCTGCAGATACTCAGTAAAATTACAAACACACTTAGAAATATCCAGAAATCTGCTAAATTACTTAAATAATGTGCATTGTCTCCGCTCAATTTTCAATTTAAATGAATGAAGCTCCAAGCAACTCTGATAAACAGTATTTCTTTTGTAATTACATGATTTAGTACACAGACATATGCACAAAATGGTATTGCTACCAAGAGCTCCTTGGGGTACAAAAATGCAAAATGATTTACATTTGCAGTTGTCTCTGTATGTTCCCGGTTAGTTGACATTCACAGCTGCCATTGCTGGTATCCTGCAAGGCCCTCAGGAAGCTCTCCAAAGTACTGGAAAGTTCTTGGTTTATATACGCCATACTCTCACAATCCCCCTTGTTGAAAGTAGGCCACATTCTTTCAATATCCTGCAAAACAGAGTGATCATCATGAGATTGTTATTGCTCAAAGTAGCAGGTTTTGGCAACCAGATGATGCATATTTTCAAATGAGAATGTGGGTAAGGCAATATGCTTTTACTCAATCTGTGTGCAACTGGAACGTAGGGAAAGGTTTTCAAGAACCAAACCAAGAAACTTTCAAAGATCTGAGTTTTAGAAACAACAAAAACATTTGTGAATTTAACCGAGCATCTCAAGGAGAGTCATCCCTTAGCAGAAGTGCGTATGTTTTCATCTGAATCTTAATTTCAATATGAAATGAGCTTTTATGTTTCGGGGGTCTTAGGCTATTTTTATCTTTTTCTCTAAAAGAATTGTTCTAAACATCCATTTCCATCCAACAAACCAAAATGTCTGGCTACCCATAACCAGTTTTTCTTCTATTATATTTTGTGCAATGTTCACTTTTATCTTTTCTGCTGAATATTCACATTTCTGATTTTGCAAGTCTTTTTCAGCATTTGGAGAAGCAGGTCATAGAACGGTAGTGACTACAGAAATGGATTTTTTCTTCAAAACTGTACTTTAGAAATGAGCAATGTCTCTAATGTCTATTTGCCTTGAAACATTGGTATTCCTAACAGCAAAATGTCCAGCTGGACAAACTAGTAGAGTTATTTCATAAGAAACAGACAAATTCCATTCTAAAAGTATTCCATACTTTATAGTATTTTGTCTGCCTGCTTCCAACACGAAGTCTCTAAATGCCAAATGTTACTCTCTCCTACTGGTAATTACATGGGTTGTTAAAGAAAAACAGACTGCCTCCAGCTGGTAACCACAACTGCTATTTTAGCATGAATAGCTGTCCAGAAAGTTTATTTGTATCTACCTTGATTTCACAGATGTTCATGTGAAGATTTAAAAGTATAAATGGACTCTAATTCATTAATTTAGCAGTATCGCAAAATTTGAAATAATTAAAACTTGGTTGCTGCTGTGTACTGAATGGCAATCTAGTTATTTTAGTTACAGGACTAATAGTAATTCTAGTTGTATCTACAGCTTCCAAAGCTCACCCATGTTTCACCCAGAATTCCTTCTGGGTATCACTATCAAAAGCATTAGAATTATACAAACCCCAGGTTTGTATAGCCACTGGATGGACTCATCATTCAGACAGTAAGGAAAAAAACAGAAATTTCTATTATTTTCCAAAGCTAAAAGTATGTTTTAAAGAACATCAGTAGTTGTGGAAACTACTCAAACCTGATAATGATCTTGAACCATAGTGATTCCTTCAATGACAGAGAGGAGTAAGTGACTGCTTAATCGCTCTTTACACTTTGTAACAACACAGGAAAGGTTGCCAATGAAAACTGGTTCTTCTGTAAGAGAAAATATCCAGGTTTAATCAGTTAAAAAGATTAAATAAATTACTGTAATCAGATTAAAAGTTAACAAAGTACAGGAAAGTTTTTAAAAGTAAATTAAGTCTGACGTGTTAAGGCACTGAAACTGAGAAATATTTCTACCTAAAATTATTTATCATTGCAGGGGGTGAGAAGGGAAAGGTTGATTCAATTTCCATTACTCTTCTCCACTACATTTTCCTGATCATTACTAAGAACAGCAATTCCTACTGCTGAACGAGAGACAAAAAGTTAATTTTTACTCTTTGGGAGCAAGAAGAGTTACTCTGAGAGGCTGTGTATATTAACCACATCTATCTACCACCTCCTCAGGCAGGCTCCCCTGATTTTATATATTCAAACAGTGATCAGTAACTTTCAAAGGGAGGAAACAGAATTACATAGTTAGATTATGAATAAGAATCCATATAGGGGATATTTATCACCTGATCACACAATGAGAAAATTTTTACTGAAGTGTGCAGTCCCTATGTCTTTGGAAAAAAACCCCTATTCCTCTGTCTGCCAAGGGTTTGTATATGGGACAGCAAGCAAAGCTTTCAGTTTGACAATTGAATTCTGGCTTACGGAAGGACCAAGTTAATTTTTCTTCCATGTATTTTTCATTATGTTTAGTTTGTAAATCAAGAAGGAAGAAGAATAAACATTCATCATTGCTCATAGAACAAGCAAACCTTAGTCTTCCTCACATAAGTAACACAATCCAACTCAGTAATGTAAATCAAGTCAAGTAATGTTCATCTTTTCTCATTAGGTTTCATAATGTTTTCTGTATCAAATGAAATACTATGACATGTCCTTATGACCAATGTACCAGAAATATGACCAGAAATAAGAATGACAAAAATTTAGTTACTTAATCTCAGTTCTTTCAATAAATAAACTGTTCTTCAGAGGCTGAAGACAGATCCTAGGTACCTGGCACACATTTTCAGTACCACTCATTCTACGCTCTACACTCCTATTGTTTTTGGGAACTATATCAGTAACAGGAGAGTGGAGAAGACAGGCAGAATTGTGTTGTAATTGCATCTTGTTTTGTTTGGAAATGAAGTTGGCATTAAACATCACCAATCCCACCCCTTGCTCTAGAATCACAGGTTAATGCTTCCTAATTCTCTCTTTTGCAACAATTCTGAGCATAGTTAGGTTAAAATACAAATTTTGAAGAGATAAGGCTTTGCTTCCTCCAAAGAAATTGTAATAGGAAATGACACCACTAGGTCTTTAGCCTTTCCTAAAGTGATCAGCTGGGGGAGCTATATGCAAGGAATAAAACAAGCCTAACACATTGTTAAAGATGAAGTTATTAAGCCACAGTTAACCAGTCCATGGGC
The DNA here is from genome assembly GCA_023637945.1 of Phaethornis superciliosus. Taxonomy (NCBI): domain Eukaryota; kingdom Metazoa; phylum Chordata; class Aves; order Apodiformes; family Trochilidae; genus Phaethornis; species Phaethornis superciliosus. The sequence continues at coordinate 69,871,419 of JAJQWJ010000002.1, forward strand.
TCAATACATCCAGAAATGGGACATGCCACTTCCTTCATATAATTGTCCCTTCTTTATTTTCTGTCACCTATATGCTGCCTTATGGCAACAAAACCCAAATGTAGACAGTAGTATATGTATATATATATATATACACACATATACATATACACATATGCTTGCTGGATTTGAAAGTCAAATCAAAGGTAAGAGGTCTTGGTGTGACACAAAGTAATTCCAGAAAGGAGGGAAAGAGCACACAGCTGAAAATGAAAGAGCTGCAAGACTTCCTGCTTCCACTGAGATTTCAAATCAACATGAACACTCGAGAAAGCTATCTTCCCTTTAGAGGATGTGGATGAAATTTCTTCCTGTACCTCTGCTGGCATAATTTCCAGGCATCAGTATGCTTGCCTTGCTTGACTTCACCTAGGTTAACTAACTTTTCCAAAAGGTTGTTCAGAGTAAAGCCTTACCATTGTAGTACTAACACATATGATGACCCATAGAGTCACTACTGTGATAACCAACCTGAAAAGATTTTAAGAACAGTCAAAATGGTAAACTGGAACTTCTGCAATAGTAGGACACTAGCAGGTTGTAAATGTTTCTGAAGAATTTTGCAGATTTCCAATGCTCTGTAGAAAGATTATCAAGAAAGTATTATTCTCTTAACAAGGGTACATACCACAGAAAATTTCAACAGATGACTACGTATGGTTACAATCTTCAAAAGACCATATAAGGATTTCAGCATTAGCAGTTATTACATTTGTCTGAAATATTTCAAAATCAGAACATAATACCTCCATGCAAAAAAACCCAGCAAACCAAAACAAATTAAAAATCCCCACACCAAAAAACTTTATCAAGGTAGCAAGTCATGAGCTTTCTTAAGACTTTAGGAGTGCTAGAAAGTACCATAGCAAAATAAAGAAAATCATAACAGCTACAGAAATACTGAGAGCCCACACCATATATTGCCTTGATGACGAAGAGCAGAGCACTTGAAACCTTTTATAATCAGCATTCGGGAAAAACGAGACCTTTCTAATATTTGATTTTTCAACGGATTTGGCTAATACCTGTCCATGCTTGCCAAGCTTGCCATGCTTGGTTTGACGTATTTACATAAAATTATTTATGGAGGTCTAAATAGCACATCAAAGTCATGCATCAACTATATTTGTTAGAGAAAAAAAATTAATGCAAAGCCATTGCCACAAAAGGGTCATCTTTTTCTGCATAAGTCACCAGAAAAATTAAGTTGAAAGCATTTCAGAATTCAGATATCTACCTTTGGATATAGAAAAAAAAAAATATATTATTGGCTTCCTGCCAATAACTGTGGGTTCAGTGTTCAGACCTGCAAGAATTTTAAAACACTGGTATCTTCAAATATTTGATTCTATAATAATTCCAAAGTATCAATACAGACGGCTTAACATGTCTATAACCTTGTCCACACAGTAAAGTATGAAACTAAATATAACTGCTCTCAACTATATAAGTCGATGAAAATGTTGTTTAGTCAAAAGCACAAATCTGAAATGAAACAAATTAACTTAAAAGTTTTGATTCAGATGTTTACAAAGACATGTTCTGTCATTATCAACACACTGTCAAAATGAGTGTATAGAAAACACTCACCTCATTTCTCTCACTATATCCTGATGCAAATCCTTTGGTAAGAAGGTTATTTTGTTCCAGTCACGTTCTGTGGTAGACTGAAATACCATTTGCAAGATCTCTTCCAAGATCTCCAGAGTTTTGTTTTGGGAATGAATAGAAAGTTCTCTATATAGTGCGTTATCAACAAAGGAATCAATTAAGTCAACTATCTGAAGCTCAATGTTGTTTTTATGCAGATCTTCGTCTATAACAGCAAGATCAGCAATTATATGAAGGAGATTATTTAACAAAACTGAATTAGCAGCATAAGTATTATTCAACTTTTCTCTGCTACTATCAATGAATAATTTACCAGTATAAAGCTCCTTAGAATTATTTTGGAATAGTTCCAGAAAGTCAATAATGTCTTTGACAACCAGCAGTAGGTCATTCGATGAATTTTCATCAACCATAAGGAGAAAAAGAGCATGCATTATTTTAGAATAGTTTCTACTGTTACACTCGCATAGAAAGCTGTTTACAATGTTTTGTATGTCTTCAAAATTTCTTAACATAGCATTTACAGATGATGTATTAAACTTCTGTACTGAAACATCAAGAGCCATTGAAGACAACTGTCCAGTGGCTAACCTTAGTAATTGAAACTCTTGATCTATCACAGCAAGTAAATGTCTAACACTAAAATTCTCCAATAAATCTTCAATGCTTGTAACTATAGGAAACCAGAAGTTCTCAAAGTTATCAGATATATTACTGTTTTCATTTAAAGCTGATAATATCATAAACATTGAGTATGTCTGGTTTCCAACAGAAGACAGCATCATTAAAGGCTGAATTGCAGAAAGGAAAGAAAGGACAGCTTCCTTATCCAGGAGTCCAGCAACTTCACTGGTCATATTCTTAATATTAGTAAGAACAGCCTTTGTAAGTGATGTTCTTGAATGTCTGTTCCAATTTAAGCCACCAAAAAGATCATCCAGCTGTTCAAGAACATCTTTGGTCATTTCCATTTCTGCCACTGGAATACTGCTCAGTGTTTCTATGATACGTAAAGCTACTTGGCTCTTTGGTGTGAAGTAACAATTGTTGATTAATTGGGTATTATTCACTTGCAGTGGCACAGCATAGAGGGGCAACTCATTCCAAACATCCAGAAGCTCTTTGAGAACTGAGCCATTTACCTGATGGAGCTCAGAAAACTTCAAAAGAATAGAGGTCCATTCTCTAATCTGATGAAAAAAACAAGTCAAATTGTGAATTATATCCATCTGAAAGTCTTCTGTCATGCATGAGGAACTATCATCCAGAGTGATGAGTTTCAGCCCCATAAGAACTTCAATAACTCCAGTGTAATTAAAAGTAGAACTGCTGTGCACAAAGTCACAGAGTTCAAAAAACGGATCACTCTGAGGTGTTGGTGTTGTGAGAGTCCAGCAGAAAGCTGCATAAAAACAAATGGAGGGCTCTGCAGAATCATCAGACATATCTTTCAATATCTCCAGTAACACTAGAAGACTTTCTCCTTCATTATCAAACTCCTCTTCAGTAAAAGACATTTTTTCTTCCTGAGTCAATATGAAAGCAAATACTTTGGATAGTGCTTCTGTGACGTTTCCATGAGCTACTCTTTCTGTGAGGCTGATGACATCAAAGAGGAGATGGAATATCTCTTCTACATCGTAGAGCTCATCTTGTTCAAAGAGTTGTGTTATTTGCCATAAGCCAGTCAGGTTCCAGTTACATGAATCGTTCTCAAATGCATCCCACCAGTCTATTAGCAATCCTAACTCAGAATTCTCAGTATACAAAGGCTTCATATTTTCAAAGAAATTATTTAGGCTCCTTTGGATATGTTTGAATTGACTTATCAAGAACTCAACATCCATGCTCTCCATTTTTTGCACCAAGGCTAACATATGCTTCAGTAACTCTTTATCATCTCTTAATGGAAAGCCAATAAAACTAGAAGATGTGAAAATTTTAAGTGCCTTCCTTACCAGTTCAGTATTCAGAGCTGTTGTTTCTATCAGTTTCTGGATGAATGTTTTGTGTTCACTCTGCAAGTCTGAGTCAAGTTTATCAAGCACATATTGAACTAACTCCATCAACAAACTGGTATCTTTAGCATGCATGAAAGGTTCCATCTCAATATCCAAATGAATGGAATTGTTTTCTTGGATTTCAGAAGTTTTATTTTTCAGAAGAGTTTGAATTTCTTCCAGAAGTTCTACTGATGAAAGTTGAAGATGGTGAATAACATTAAGGAACATTCTTGAAGTATTGCTAAATCCATGGGCTGACTGACTAAAATGGGTCTTGTTCAACATATACCATGAGTGCCTCACTAAATCATTGACAACCATTTTTATTTGCCCTGCAGAGTCATTTAAAAGTGTAAAAATAAATTCAAGCACACCAATGTCATCTTTTACATAAAGTTCAGGGAGAATGAAATTTACCGTTTTTGCTATAATATCAAAATAAACATTTACACACATCGCATCAGAACCCGCTAGGGAACATTCAGGGAGTATAAAATTAAAAATTAAATTAACAAAGTCCATCACATTCATTAGTTTAGCATCTGTCTCTATGTTTCCCAGAGATCTCAGTAGAAATAAAATATGTTTTGCACTTTCAAGGTGTGAAGGTGACATGAATTTTTCACTGAGATTGTTTAATCCACCTATCCATCTTTTACAATCCTCTGCTTCACCCATGGTACTATAAAAGTTTAGAAAATAATTAAGGCGTGATGAAAAATTTGTTTGTGAATGGCTTAAGTCTTCCAGAGTCTCATCCAAAATCATTTTGGTAATATTCTGGAAAATACTGATACAAGCCATATATTTGCCTTCAGGTATACCTTTAAAGAAAGCAGTTGTGTCTTTTATCTCAGTGAGAATAATTCCAAGTTCTTTCTGGGAGAGCTTGAGAATGGTAGAAAGGGAATTTCCAATGGAAAACACACCAGCACTCCCATCTTCTCCCTCAGATCCTTCTGAGGTGAAAGTATCAAGCCAAGAAGTGAAAAACTCTCCATTAACAACCTCCAGTAGAGATTTCTGCAATTCAGTTATCACAACTCCCATAACTTCGAAAACATTCTCTAAACTGTTACCTTGAAGTGAGCTTGTGATATTAACTGCATTGTTAAAAACACTTTGAAGATTAGCAAGGAAAGAATCCAAATCTCTCCAGTCATTTAAATTACCACCTCCTTCAATTATGATTTTCAATACATTCATTGCTGCTGTGGTAGCTTCAACAATAGACATAGCTGTACTATTGCACAATTCATCATGAGTTGTATTTAGAAGACTTTCAGAGAGATATTCCAAATCATTTCTTAGGCTGACAAAAAAGGATGAATTCAAATTTAAGATTTTGGATGCTTCCTCAAAAATCTCTGTGCAGGTTTGAAGCCATGTAAAAGTGCAGTGCAATGCATAAGGCACACTTACCTCCTCTCCCAGGTTTGTTATATTAGACAGAGCAATGTCCAATGGAAGCAGAAGTAAGTTATAAACTTCTGCTGAATGATCTACGGAAGTAATGTTTGATGGATAAAAATCCACACACCCATTATTTACCAGGCATTCTGGTGTATCAAAAAATTGTTCCAAATAACAAAAGGCTTCTGTTTGAAGCTCTTCATCTATAAACAAAGTTTTAAGGCTGCTCAGAGCACTATAGACAACTTGCATTTCCTTTTTTCCTTTCTGTGCAAGAGACTGGGCCTGAAACTCAGTGAAGTTGTAAAGTGTAAGTAACTTTTCACAGAGAGAATTACTGGTGAAGTTCCAGAGAAGTTCAAAAGTTTCTGACAGAAAATCAAAAACTTGGTCCCTGTCTTGTAAATCATGCCATACTTGAAAAGCTGAAATATCTCTTGAAGTCTCATAAAGAAATGTTAACAGAGTGCTATTGCTCTCAATATTTAAGACCAGAGCATCATCCTGATACAGAGAGAAAAGCATTGAAACAAGGGAAGCCACACTAGTATTGCTTAATTTTTTCATGTTTTGGAAGAAATCATTAACAATTTCTCCTAATTCTTGTACTTTGTACATAAAAGTTGCATTTGAGACTAATAAAGAGGAAGCATTAATGATTCCACGAATGGTGCTGAAAGACTTATTGACATGATCATCATTCAACAATCCAACCTCATAGAGATTCCTTAGAAAATTTTCTCTTAAGTGTTTTAAATGGTTCAAAGCATCAATATTTAACTCTGGCCCATCAGTCAGGATATTTTGGAGCAATAGCATACTTCTATTAAGGATTTCATTCTCTGTAATGTAAAATATAATTCCAGATAAGGTCTCCAGTACCTCTTTCTCTTCCTCTTGACTCAAATGAGAGAGCTTAAAATCAAGTTCATAGAATACCATTTTCATTACATGCCAGAAAACGTCTGTCTTCTCCTTCATCCAGAATCTCTGAGGAGGCTTGAAATTTTTTCTTAGCTCATAATGGAGTACAGAAACTGGAAATGAGAAATTGGTGGCAGATTTCTTCCACTCAGAAATTTTTTTCATGCATGTAATTGTATTATTCAAGATCCATTCAATTAGAGACTGATTTGAAGAGGCTGAGTAATCAAACTTAATAATTTCTTCTATTACTTCTACAATATGAAGAAGATGATCCATTTCATTTTCACCAGAAATCCATAAGTTTCGATCTCTGTTCAAAAACTCTTTGAAAGATGTCAAATTTCTGAAAAAATAAGCATGTTTTTTTTCTTGTTAGATATGTAGTAGGCAGATAAGAAATGGTTAAATAAATATTTTATAATTTTACAATATAGTTTAATTTATTTAAAGTAAGTTCAAATATCATTTAAATAGTCAATACAGCTTCACCACCACAAGACCTGAAATAGCAGAAATTACAATCAATTTGGTTTTCAAAAATGTTACAAAACTCAATGAAAAGTTCTAACCATGTTCAAATCAAAATGTGAATGTAGGCAGATAGCTTCAAGTACACATTTATCAGTAATTATAATGAAGCTTGTAAACCACAGAGAGTCAAACACCATCATCTTAAGTATGTTCCAAGATCTCCTGAAAAAAAATAACACACGTATGACTCCTACAACAGAAGTCCGAAAGATTTCAGTTGCCCTGAACTTGCTGTATATGAGCAGATTGATCCTATAGCATACAGCCATGAGAAGTGTTACTGAGTCACAGCAACCATTTATGGGGATTAGACTTTGCAGAACATGGTAAAGAATTCAGGTCCAAGTTCACAATGGTTCATTATATACAGCTGCTGATTCCTAGGAGTCCTGACCTGTACTCAGGTTGTCTGCTGAACCTGTAAGCAGCTGTACTCTGAATTGCAGATTAATTGCTTTTTCAGAATATATATTCAACAGCCAATTATTTGACTGTACATGAGGTTTTGAATTGCAGAAATAAAAATACTAAACAGACAAATACTAGAAATCAATTAAATGTACTGTGAAAAATAAAATTCAGGTTGATCTGAACTTTATAAGTTGCAGAAAGATAAGTAAAACTTACAGATCATGAGATGTAGTATGTCCTTCTGAAAAGTAGGCATCTGATTTCTCATTCCATTGCTGGATCAGAGAATTTATGTCTGAAAGAAGTTTCTCTGCTTTCTTGCCATCTAGAACCTGTGACATTAAATCAGCTATGCTTCTTTCAAGTCTCAAAAGAAGCTTCTGAGAGAGCCTGCTGCTGCTGAACCATTGCTCAAACACCTGGTGAATTAGAAGCAAACAGAGTGTACCTTGTTAGTAAATCAAATCTTTAGTGCTTAAACAACACAATGATTTTGCAAGTCTTCAGGAAAAAAAAAATTAAGGGTTATAGCAATATTTCTCCCTTCAATGTGCCTAGACTCTCAAATGACAGGCCTCACAAAGACTGATTTTCAACACAGTTTGAACTGACCTGAAAACTGGCAAAATAACATGCTACATCATATATAGAACTAAACATCTTATGCTGTGCTGTCCTTGCCCAAAGACACAGGAATGGTAAAAAGACAGCCCGAGATTAAACCCAGCCCAAAGCAGACCTCTACAGGTCTCTACTCAGGATTGCTTTCCCTTACAGGATACCTGCCTACACTAACAACCTGATAGAAAGCAGGAGCCTCAACATTCCTGGGGTCCCATTAATCAAAGAGATGGGGAGGACCCTGCGTACTCCCTTTGTGTAGGCATGGAATAAGGCGTACCAAGGTCTGGCCAAACCTACTGACTGCTCTGCCTTCTTCCACCATTATATTTTTTTCATGACAAGTGGCTATAGCAGATCTTTTGTTGTAAGAGATGTCCAGGTCACCAAGGGAATTCCCGGTGACCAGTATCTTAGAGTACTTCAAGTTGACATCATAAGGATGTCAGCTCTTGTAGAAATTTTAATATAGTGGATGAAATTATTACTGGATTTTCCTATGGCTACAATAGGAATTAGTTAATTAGTTTAGGCAAACACATCAAATTTTTAATTCAAGTCATCATACATCAGCAACATCTTTATCAAGAGAAAAATCAAAGGTTAAATTTTTGAGGAAATTCACAGTAAATTCCACTTCCTTTATATTATATCAGACCATCTTTATACACACCCAGCTGACACTTTTAAGGGAAAGAAAACTATATTTCAGTGAAGAAAAAAAAAACCCACTAGCATTAAGACAGCTAGGTGTGTGTTTTCGTTAGGAAATATCTGAGTGTTTTATCCTTTTCTCCACATAACTACACGTATGCCATGATGGAGACTGCATGTCAAGCTGTTCTGCCAGAGCAGAATTTTAAGATGCTATACTGGAGATTTACTGTCATTCACTTCACAATGTTTCAATCATCATTATTAATGAGAACGGAGGGGAACAAAATATAAATTCATTATATATATTCTATAAGTGGAAATCTGGAGTCTTCCTTCAGTTTTGCCCCAAATTCAGGCTCAGCTGGGACAGCAAATGGGATCTAGCTTCTATCAGTGAAGTATATTTCACTGTATTCATTATTAGATTCCAAATCTGTATTTGAGTTAATGAGAAAATCTGATTAAGTGGACATGTGGTGATAGATTATATTTCCCCTGGAACAATTCCTTATAAGGATTACTTATTAATAAAATGAAAACAATTCATGACAATAACATTTAATAGCCAACTCAGATCTTTTAACTGAGTTACTGTTGACAACCTACATGCAAGACCTGGGAATTTAATCTATGAACTTAATAAAGTGTACCTGTGCATAGAGTTTGAGCTTGCTGACAGCATGAACGAGATACAGTTTGGCCTCATGCCATGCAGGAATACAGCCTTCTTCATTATTCTCTTTGTTTGCCTCATCTTCTGGCACACTGGACAGAGCAGCACACACAAACTGTTCCAGTGTCTCTGCTGTGGGAATCTGGCAGGCACATAAGAAATTGAAGAGCATCTCAAGAGAGCTGTTGAGTGTTATCTCTGCTATCAGTTTACTTATCTGGTGAAAAAAGAACGTCACATAGCCTCCTTCAGTGAGAACAAAGCCCATTTAATCTGGCCTCATATTCTGGAGCATGTACTTCAAAGTACTCCACATACAGAGTGGGTGCCCATTAGGGTCCTCATACACCAGGCGGAATGATGATACTTGAATATGCAAGGAATTTTCACCATGCAACTACACCAGCATCACTACTTCTCCAGTCATTTGCAAGCTGATGCTGAACTAACTTGACAGTGATACAACACATCTACAACAGAGTTTTGCACTAGAATTACTGTAGCAAAGAAACTTCACAAGTATAAGAATCACCAGTGTAAAAAACATTCAGCACAATGGTACATCTCAACCAATTATTACATGCAGTAGATAAGTTTTAAATTGAAGTTAGCAGGTTTTGGCAGTGTGTCTAACTGACTTCTAACTTCTGTTAGGTTTTCTTAAACATAGGTTTTTTTAAATTATTATTATATGTTTCTAACAGGCCATGCCAAAATAATATAGCACGTTTTAATTTTTCCTATTAATGTATTTCTGAGATACTTTACATCCTAACTTCTCTCTGCTGTGACTGAAAAATGTAATAAAAGTTTTGCAGATGTTTTGACACCAAACACCCTGGGGCATTACACACATTATTAAAGTGCACAGAACAAAAATTGTCCAAACTGCCCTATTTCTCTTCTTTTAGAGGGTCTTCAGTGTCCTAAGACAAGCACACAATATAAAGATATTAGTTTAATCGATAAAAAGCTAGTGAGTTGCCTGGGGTTACACAGCCAGCTGTAGCTAACAGGCTGAAGTCAAATTCAGTTGAGTTGATCTAACTGGCCATAACTGGTATTTTGTTAAAAGGCTGTTCAAAAGTGAAGTTTTGTTATAATTTATCCCTTTGTACAAATCAGCTATTTTTATAATGAGGTCTTCTGGAGTACAGCTCCAGACTGCACCTGGAAAAGAGCAAACAGATTTCAGACAAATGCCAGCATGTTCTACTAAAATACTGTGCACTTCAGTAGAAAATCAAAAAGGTGCTTCAAGTTTTCAGCAGTTCAAACCAGACCATCACATCAGAGATCACTTTGGTGCAGAAGAAAAATAAAAAGCCCTTTCTGAGAAAAGAGATTTTCTTCAAAATTTGACACATTTCCAGGATGTTTGAATAGCCCCATTGAGACAACTCATCAGTCAATTATATTCATATCAAGACTGCACAACAGAAAGAAAAGATTCTCAATATGCCTTAAATTCTGCACAGAAGAGACAGGCATTCTTTGTCCACCAAACAAGATGAAAAATGCTACATGCCAAGTTAATCCAGGCAGCTTCAACTCTAGGATCTAGTTTAAAAGCTTAGTGGATCAAACTCCAGAATTCTTTACAGGATTGGACTGTAAATTGGACTCAGGACTCACCATACTCAGTGGTGACTTCAGAGGACCATGAATTCATTAATATACACAACTAGACCTATGAGCATCTTTACATGAAGAAATTCCAGCTGAAGTTCTTATTTTGATAGGAAAGAAACCAGGATATTTAGCAATCTTGTAGCTATTCACAAACCTAAGATATGACTGTAGCTTCTATAAGCTAGCAAAAATACCTTCAGGGTACAAATGAAAACAAAGATGAAAAGGAGGAACACTGAAATTTTAAAGTGGTTTACCGTTGTTAATTGTGCTGTGTAACTTAGCAGCTTTTCAACATGAAGACCATCAAAACCAAAATTAGATGCAAGTTCCTCTCTCACAGCATGTGGATTCCACAAAACATCCCCAAGAGAAAGATTATACCGAAAGCCTGAAAGAAAAAAATTTGTTTACATCATTTCTGCTTTTTCTTCTTGTTTCTTTATGATTCATAATTCATGAGATCTGAGTACCATGTTTCTAGCTTTAAAAAAAAAAAAAAAAGTATGCACCTGAACATCAGTTTGACTAGGATAAAATCCATGATTCCATTAGTTGTACAGCAAAGTCAGTTAAAATCTTATTCCAACAGCTGATTCAATAATGGTGAGATGCACAGTGATTGCCAGCAGAACCAGTAGGGTGCCATCCTGAATCTTGTGTCTAGTTCTTCACGTAGTTGTGAAAATGTGTACATATGGGCTGGATACAGATCATTCATGAGAGGGAGAACAGCAGGAGAATACCAGAAGACAGGGAACTCAAGATGCCCCTCCATGTGGGACCTCCAGAATATCACTTTTGCCCAACTTCAGCCATGGCTTTGACAGCTGAAGTGGAATTTAGACCCCATAATATTGTCAACCTGACCTTCTAGTCAGAGTAGAACCCTGTTATAGGTGCAGAGTAATGCACCTGGAATCTTTTTATGTGCCAGCAGACAGTTTGCCAGTGAAATTTGTTCCTGGTCTTTTCTTGAGGATTTGTCCTGGGGCCAGGCTTCCTTCTCCAGTTAAAATCATCTGCCCCACTCAAGTAGCAGATGGGGAAACATAGCCGCTCAGCTGAGACCAGAATTTATAACGAATGAAGCTGAAAGTAAAATATCCATAATGCTTAACACTCATGTCCAAAACAAGAGGCTATTCTTCAATCAAAAGTAAGAAAGTATTCTTCGCAGTGATTTAGTTTCTCTACAAATTTCACCACTGCAAGATTATTCAAAACATGATACACTAGATGAACATACTTTGTTTATCAAATGGGTGCCAAAGTCTGATGAAATTTAGTTTTAATTATTTTAAAAACAGATCAGTAAAGAAATGGGTTAGCACTACAGCAATAAAGTTCAGTTTTTAGACAGTTTAGATTAAGAATTTAGCTCATACAGTTACTGCTATTGCATATTCCCAGCACGCACAATAATTCCTTACCTTCTAAGTTCCTATGCTCTACTGATGCAGAAGTTAAATTCAGTGCTGTTTTCACCACTTCATAAAAACTTTTGCCCAGTGGCATAACAGCTAGATCCTTCAATGATGCTAAGGTACTGAAAGTAAAAAATAAAACAAAAAATCAAATTGGCTGTACACCCAGAAAACCTGAAAGGACTTAGTGGGTAAAGATCAAGCACCAGTACAGTTGCAGTTCACCTATTATAATGAAAAAACTTATTTCCAAGTTTCAAAAAAAAATTATGCTTTCCAAAGAATCCCAAAGTACATTACAATGTTCAAAGCCATACTATGTGATGGGCTAATTTCAGCCATTGCCAAGATAAAATTACTTCTACTCCAAGAGAATCTCTGCTGAACTGGACAGCGATGAAAAATAGTTATGAAGGAATCAGAATGGGTGAAAATACCTATTATACATCTATAAAAGCCGAATCTGGTAAACCAAAGAAAATTTCATCCTCTATGCAGTGATAAAGATGTTTATTTTACTAGCCAGTGAGAAGAACAAGAATTTCAGGTAAAAAAATGGAAACAGAGCATTCTCAAGTATGTAAAAATACTTACTCTTGAATAACTTTCAGAAATTGTGGTACAGCAGCTAACCCATCTTCTGAATAAAAGCTGTTTGATTCAAGGTGAGGGAGTGAATGCAGAAGGTTCCAGAAATATGGTTGCTTGTACAGGCTTTCTGCTCTAGAAATCATTTCCTCTACTTCATTCAAATCCATCTTTTAGTTAAAAAAACACATTTACATGAAACATTTCCAGTAACAGAAGAAAAAAATAGAAAAAATAGCATGTGCCTGTTACTTCCCTATCCCTTTCCTCTTGAATTTTAGACTATTTAAACTATTTATTTATTCAAGTGGAAATACACCTCTAGCTTTAGTAATTCAACACATCATTTTGGTGGCACCTTTGAACTTAGGGCAGCTTTTATAGAGATGCCTTTCTCTGCTCTGATGGAAAATAAACTGGGAGAAAAGCTGAGCAATCTCCTGCTCAGGATTGTAACTCTCTCCCAAAGAGAAGGATCATCTTTGAGACCTCAAACATGAGTATCTCTCTAGCCCAGAAATTAATTTGTATATCTAGCATATAAAGCCAGCAATACCCCATCCTTGCCTCACAGCTTCTTCAAGTTGGTGTGGTGTGTCAAATAATAATTTATAAAATTTCTCTTTGAAGCTCACTTTTTTTATAGGAGTGCACTATTAAATGTCTATGCAACACATAGGATCAATCATACTTGTTTATTATGCAGTCTTTGTTGCTCTAAATTAACGTTGCACTGGGGCTTTTTTGGATAATGTAAATTTAAGCATGGTTTATACAATTAGAAGCTTGTGTATACAAGCTGTAACTAACGATGATAGGCTGCTTTCAACTAAATATTTTCTTAATGTTGATAAGTATGGGGGGTTTTACCTCACATTCCATTCCAGAAAAGAAATTTCATGTTAATAAAGCTCCTTTCAATCAAGTATCTCATGAGCATATTAAAAAGTTACTATAAAAATACCATCTAATTTCTACTTAAAAATTGGAAATGGAGGTTTCAGGAAGTATCAGTTACAATCAGTCACATAAGGAGAAAATGCATATTAAAGTATTTTAAAAATGAAACTGGTGATCTGTGATAGGTACAAAATTGACACTAACTGAGATCAGCTCATTACTGATCCACTGAGCCTTCCTCTTTTTGTTGAAAATACAAAGGTGAGAGACTAAAGCATTAAGGACAGCACAAACACTAAGGTAGTTTCACATGAACTGCCAAATAGATTCTGGAAGAAATTATGTTACATCTTGAAAATCTGTCTTCCTTCTCCCTCACTTTAATGTGCTTGCCATATTTTCTGGATAAAAAATATAATTCAAAGTAATCTCATCCAGGCAAGCGCACCATCTTTTCAAACTAACTGTAGTTCTTATTTTAAGTTTTGAGTTCGTTGCTTTGTTTTAATAATAACATGTACTAATTAGGATAATAGTTACTTGCAAGATATTTTTAAATATGATTTTATACAACTACACAAGGTCCAGCAGATGCACTCTTAAATTTCTTGCTATGAACAATTAGCCTTCAAATAGCTGTGAATTTTAGCTACTTAACAACCTAGACTAGTTCAAATCAGTGATCTAGAAACTAACAAACCTCTACCAAACTTCAAAGACAACATTTTTTCCTTCAACAGCATACCAATATCTTTAAAGATAGTTTACTAAACCTTGAAAGGACACAAATTTCTAACCATTAAAATAAAGATGCCTCAAGATCTGTAATTGTAATTTAGAAATAGACTATAAAAATACTTACAGTAAGAAAAGTGGTGATGTTATGGAGCCCTGTAAAACCAAATATTTTCGTTTACAGATAGGCATTATTAACATCAGAAAAAAAATCCATTAACAATAGCAAGTAGTAAAAAAAGAGACATGGCTACAGGAGTGTAAAACAACTAATACCCTAGAAAGATATTGATCCACTTGATTTTTCTATGCTTTCCAATACTATTATCAAAAAAGCATTTTGCTTACTATTCACCTTAATACTTGATGAACTAATAGCTCCTACACAGGCAGGCATAAAAATTACTTTTTCACCTAAATCTTTTTGGTTGAAAACTCAGACAGAAAGGCAGGGCAGTAGTAGGTCCTAAATGCCCACCAGCAAGGCTGTGCAGTATCCGTGGTACACAGAACAGAGTATCAGAACTCGATGTTTCTGGTGTCATTCAGTGCAAGACTGACTTGTTTGCGTTAAGGTAATCAGATGTGAGCTACTGGAGGTTTTCCATCCCTATAAAACAGAAAAGCCTCAGAAGACTTAAATTCTGGTAAGTTACTTTTGAATATATTTTAGACCAATGTACACAGTTATTTTAGTCATTACCTTTAAACTTTTCTCCTCGCACTATTTTGTTAACTATCAATAATAAAACAAGGACACAGTCTTAAAAAGCTAATTGGTTTTCTGATCATTTTCTGTTGCCCATAGTAATAGTAATCACAAAAGTGGCTTTTTTCAGATCAGCTAAAATTTTAGTCTGTTAATTTCATTTTTAAGATAAGAGTATTCCTTTGTTTGATGGTTGTCACTACCTGAAAGACAAAGTAACTTATTATGAGAAAGATCACAGGTCACCTGAGAATTTTGAGTTTTCCTCCCATAGCTTTTCTAAAGCCATGGTTTTCTCTGTGGTCTCAATAAATCCCCTTCCAAGTTCTTCTATCTCTTTCATGAAGTCTAGGTCAGGTCCTGTGGAGCTCTCTGGACCACTTTGGATGCCTGAAGAACTTTTTTACAGAAAGAAATAGGAAACAGGATGAAATTACAAACTGGAAACAAGTGGCTGAAAAATGTGCTACTCACAGCAGGATTCTTAACTTATTAAAGCTATTATGCATTTACACTACTTTTATTTAGCTCAGTTCACTAGAGTGCAAGATGCAGTACTGAGTCTCAAAAACACAGGAAGGAGGGCATTGAAAAATTGTTGAGCTGGAGTGGCTCACATATGTGAGTAACATAATTGTGGCAGCAGCCAAACACAGACACATCCAAAGAAGTCTTTGATGTTTCTGAACTCAATTTTTCTTCAACTTTTCTCCCCTGGTTTATCATGAGTTCAGGTGATAGTCCTTTGATAGCCTGTACCCTGAAGTTCAAGCTTTTCTATTGCATCAAAGGCAAAATGCTGCAACAAGAGCAGGCAATTTGGTCAATGTCATCAGATGAAAAATAGCTAAGTCCGTCTTTTGGGGCCCTGAAGAAAGTTTGTCCTTCCTCTTTAGTAAGTTTACTAAGAAAAAGAACTCTGATAAGAGTTTCACTACCTTAAGAAAAAAGCATTCACACCAACAAACATACACTAATTAGAGATGACATACTCCTCAAGGTACCCTTCTATCTGAAAAGCAAAAAGAACGGTGTCTCTGGCTACATATTTTTGCCATATGACAGATATACAAAAAGTGTCTGTTGTTAGGAAAAAAACATGCAGTTTGTATTTGGGATATGATAGCTTTTTTTTTTTTTTTTTTTTTTTCAAATACATGCAATAACCTATGCAGACAGAATGCTATTGTCACTACTGTCTTTTTTTTTTTATCCCAAACTGGTTGACAGCCAGTAGGCTTTTGGTAAACTTTCACCAGCCTCAGACGTCCATGAATTAAAGGCAGAACAATTCCTCACCACATATTTCTTCCTTTTGAATGGTGTTTTAAAAAGCAGGTTTCTGTTCCTCAGGGTGATTAAGAGTGGCACTTTAGCTGTTGCTATTGAAAACTACCCACATAAATTCTAATATTATAACACACCAACTACCTGAAATTTCAAGACAGCTAGAAACACTGGTAATTTGGAAAACAGGAACACTTAACTATGTACTGAAAACTTTCTGTCACTGGGCTTTTCAAGCATGAACAAGTGGCCTGTGCTTGACTGAAAATCTAATCAGAACTCTAAGAAAAAAAATACTCTAGCTCAATTTCAACAGGATTTTCCACAGGGATTTGGGGTTTGTTGGTTGCATAGATTATTTTTTTTATGGACTTTAAATTGGCAGCTTAACTCACAAGAAAGGTCACTTCCAATCATCAGAAGTATTCAGAGAAGTGAAGCATAAATGCAGTTTTTCAACCCACGTCGTTTTCCCTTCAACCTAGATGATGCACTCCTCTCTAGCCCTGAGGAACATTGCAAACACTAATGCTATGGGGGAAAAGGGTCTGCTCAGCAATATCTTCTCAAACAAGAAGAAAACCTCCCTACTCCCCAGTTAGAGTGAGAAAAAGTGCTGTCTCCTCTTCATCACTTAGCTTCAAAGTGTTTCAGTGACATCTGTAGGGTTTCCCCTGAAAGAAGAAACTGGTACAAAGGCTTCAGGTCCTGCTCCCCTGCCCCTTGCCTGTGGAATACAGCAAGCTCAGCTGGGCTGCCCCTTTAGTATCTCTGGGCTTGAGGGGTAGGAAGATAAGCCACTGCCCTGTGTGGGGTTCAGTCCCATGAAGCACATGAGGGGGCACTGGAGAAGATACACAGGCCAGAAACATTAAAGAAAATAGGTGGCAGCACTTGGAGTGTGGTGGCTCCAAAGAGCTCCAGGGAGAAGCACAAGGAAGAGCAAGCAGATGGTGGCAAGTAACTGGTGGCTCCTGGGAAACAGGATGGGGGTGTGGATATTTAGGGTATGGAAGAAGGATAAAAATTCAGGCATAAAACTCAGTTATTACAGAAAACAGGCATCATATGCAACCTGAAAAACTCATAGAAACCTCACACTCCCAAGCACAGTCCTCTGAGAAGGACAAGAGCACGTGTTCAGATGTGTTTTTCTGAACTCATAGCTTTATGAGAACTTTCAGGGCAGAAGCAATGTCAGTCAGCTCCTACTGGTAGCCCTCTCTTGCTGTCATTGCCACAGCCCTTCCTCTGATTACTCTTGGAGCCGAGAGCAACCTCCTATGAAAGTGGCAACAGTTTGGGATACTAGTTATCCGTCCCAGTTTTGTGAAAGCATTATAGAAGTTCTATTTGATGACTAATTGTGCTAAGTTTGAAATTATATTATATTTTTTCAACATGATAATAAAGGACCATATTTAGCTCCTAACAAGAATGTTGCAAGATATTACTAGTTTCTTAATTCAGCACAAGTTACACAAAATTGCAGGAAGATGTCACCATCTTGCAGAAACATATAAGAAACTAGACTTCAAAACTAGCTACAGGACAGTCAAGACAAGCAATTTTCAGACAGTGTGCCAACAAAATTGCTTAATTGTTGTACTGCTACTCTCCCAAAGATCCTTCAACGTGTGCTTTCTGCGCCAGGAAACAATATTAACTTACTTGTGTATGTGTAAAGGAAGTCAACAGCAATTGCTAGAAACAATAAAGAGAAGCAAGTAACAACAAACAGGACAAAAGAAGGAAGCTAGTAATTTGCAGAAGAGGACATACATAATTAGAACTGGGGTACTAGGAAAAGGTGTGTGTTTATATATAAAGATATAAAAATGAATAAAATGTCGTTAACATCCACAGTAACATGTCCTTGCATTGTACATTTTCATAAATACTTGCATGAGAACAGAAATAATACTCCAGAGGTAGCTCGTACAGGTTTTTACCGTGACAAAACACTGCAAAAGAGCAAAAAAGACTCTGCAACTTTTTGAGCACGTAAAAGCAATTGACACTTCCTAAAGCCATGACTCAGAAATGTTAATTCTGTTTGGGATTACCCAGTTACCCAGAATAACAATAAGAACACTGCAGAGCTGTCTGAGATCTCAGCTGTGATATGCGATGCCATTTACACTGGTGATTTTCATAAGCTTCTCAACAAACTCGTCTCAACCTTACCCTTGTCACCACATTAAAAAAATTCTCTCTAAAATTGCAAAGCCCCGGCTGTGCTGGCTTCCATTCTGTACCATCTTGGGACAGCCTGGCGACTTACATCTCCATCAACACCAATACACATACTGGACAAGGAGTGCGAGCTGCAAGGGCAAATGTCACCACGTTTTGCAAAAATTGCACTGGAATTAAGACCACTGGGAATACATCATGTTTCCATGCATGTGCACTCTCAGTTTTGAATGTGTGGGTTAGGCCATAGTGCTACATCCTTTTATCTTTTTTGCATGCTCTCAATTTTACTCTATGCTCCTCTAAACTGGGGGGTGGGGGGAGGTAGGGGGTGGAAGATTCTGGAAACAGAAGGGGAAAATGTCTTTTGCCATAGGAGCTCCTATATATTCCTTCACTCATCTATTCTGAGATGCTGCTGGGTGTAACAGCATCACAGGAAGTAATATCAGGGAAGAGCTGAATGCCAGCAGTTTTTGCAGTGGTTGAAGAGAGGTGCAAGGAGCACATCCTCAGAGCTTTTGAAATACCAGTGTTTTTAAAGGCATCAGAGGAAGTGGCAGATTTTGCTGCAAATCAAACTTAATGAGGTATTTATAGCCTTCACCTGGCTCCTCTTCTCACCTTTCCAAGGCTTTTAATAGAATCTGTTGCCTGGGGGATGCAGTTACACCTGTGAGGGCATGGCCTGCACCAGGATGACTTCAGCTCCTGACTCAGCCCCCTCATCAGGCAGCCCGGCTCAGGCTGCTCACTGGCAAATGGTTGTTTGGGTGCTTTATGGTTTTCATAGTGGAGGTTCCAACAAGAGTCACAGAGCTACTTTTTCCAAAAGATTGAAACTGATAGCACTGATGCAGAGCATACCCTGCAAACAAATGGGTTACATGCCCATGCAAACTATACACAGACTTCAATTCAGCCTGGATAAACACAACATTTTTGATGAAAAAATGTCCCTGAAAATTATTATAAAGAAACACATATGGGTTCATATAAATGCTTGAAGGGAAGATAACTGATATTATTGTTCCTATGTCACTCCTTCTCTCCAGTCAACACCGGGACATTGTAGAATTCAGCAACGTTTGGCTGATCAAGCTGACAGTCTTTATTCCTAAGGCTGTTGGCAGCCAGCATAAGTCAATGCAGCCCTGAGGTTGATTTAATTTATACTGATGGACCTGCTGGAACAGACTGACCTCAGAATGAACTTCATCCTACCTCTTTTAGCCCTTTTTCTTTACCTAGGCTATATGCCACTGCATGCAGCCTATTGAGTGCATAAATATGCATACATGCATGCATTTTACTTTTTCAGTTGAAACACTGAAAGCCACTGAATCCCCAGTTCTTAAGTAGGTCTAAGACTGCCTCCAGGAAATTCTTTTCTGTTTTTCTTTTGAGCTGAAATATCATTTGGGCAGTTCTGGCGAAGCAGTATAAATCATAATGCAGAGCAGTCAATACAGTTCAGAGCTTCTAGAGTTTTTACACACTTAGATGGCATCTGGCCTGGTGATATAAATAAAAACTATCCTTTTAGGAAACAAGGTTTAAAACAGCCAACAGTTATCATAACTCTATAATCCAGTAATACAGAATAGCCACTGCAAGTAATTGGCTACAGGCTTTGTACTGAGTCTGCAAGACCATGGCACAGTGGTTTGTCACCTCTGCTTTGTTTGCACTTGTCTTAATGTGCCTGCAGTTTTGGTTTTGACTTGGTCTAGTTTCAACTACTTGCCTTTTTTTTTTTTTTTTTTTTTCCTGAACAGGTTGCTTTATTTTCACTTCTCATTGTATAATGCCATCGCCACCATATTTTTATACAGATATATGGAAAAAGTGACCGTTCACTGCAAAATGAAATATTTATGATTAACCTGTGAAAGCAGTACAGAGAAATACAAGCCCGGTGTAATAGCAGAGGTCTTGAGAAGTGGGAACACAGGATTCACTGCACTGAAGGGTTATAAGAGATGGAGTAGAAGCTGGCACTGAGGACCCTATGGCTATAAACAACTCACCAGGGGACAGTTAAAAGGCAGAACTATAGCTGAACAAAGAAGAATAAAGAATGGGTACCTAACACAGGTAAAAGATAACATACATTCAGATGTACCATACAAATTCAGAGGTATCACAGAGAAGCAGAGCAA
This sequence comes from Phaethornis superciliosus, assembly GCA_023637945.1. Classification (NCBI taxonomy): domain Eukaryota; kingdom Metazoa; phylum Chordata; class Aves; order Apodiformes; family Trochilidae; genus Phaethornis; species Phaethornis superciliosus. The sequence continues at coordinate 69,891,941 of JAJQWJ010000002.1, forward strand.
TGGAAAATACAGTATAAAAATACATTAGCAAACACAAATTGTCCCAACTATACCCTGACTGAAAAAGCAACCATCAACAGTAGTACAACCACATTCTTCCAAGTAAAAGGCTACAGATCATGATTTATGGATAAGGATCCACCACCACCATACCATGGCTACTGACCCTATGACCCAGAGCAATAGTGGCAAGGTAAGTATGCCTTCAAGAAAAAGTTTTTTAGAGATACTACTCTAATAGGTTATTTCTGTTTATGTTTTGTGTAATAATTGATCTGGACTAATAATGATTCATGGCTTCCACTATTAAATTTTCAACTTTAGTAATAAATTATTGCTTTATGTGAAAAGTGTTTGCCCATAAATATAAATTATTTTGCACGGTCTTCATCTCAGTCAACGGCTCTCTACATAACATAACTAGAACAGACTGTCTAGATCAAATGGTGAGTATTAAGGCCTATCATTGTGGAACTAGAGCTTTCCAACTTGCTGCATGCTGGATTTATTGCTATCTGTAAACTCCTACAATAATAAACCATAAGTACTCAATATTCATCTAGATTTACCTAGCTCAGACTTCTAAGATCTTTTCTGGTAGATAATATCAATTTTCTGAGAGTGCATGCACATATATACACCCATATGTATTCTGATTAACTCACCGTAATTTGCCTTGTTATTATATATTTTGAAAGGCTGTTTATGAGTATATGCTTCAGCCAATTCACATAATTGTTACTGCATCTCGGCCCTTTTCCACATTTCGAAGTAGTCTCAATTATTACATTTCTTATTTTAAAAAAGCAACCAACCAAAAAAAAACAACACAAATTCAAGATCATAGTTCTTCTGTTTGCATTCTGGGCTCTCTGTTTGCATGTGACAGGGCTCTGCTTGACTGCTATTTTAATTCTTTTTATTTCAGAGCTTCTGCTATTGCTTTTTGTCTCTTTCAGGGTCTTCTTATTCAAGAGTTATCCTTTTTTTACTTTTCTGTTTATTTCTCCCACCATGTATACTTCCAAACTATCCAGAGTTTAAATTCATGTATGACATAATTCTTGTTGCTCAGTATCACCCTTGTGGAATAAAAGACTTCATGCTAAGGGATAAAAGCATGCTCTCACATAGCAGCAGTGAAGGATGAGAATATCACAAGATACCTCTCCAGTTTTCCGCAAAAAGAATGTTTAGTGTCAAAAACCAGCGTGAAACAATGAAAGGCACAGAAAAATTAGAAAGAGGCATGACTAAAGCCCTGAATCTTTTACATTTATAAGGATAGTGAAGGAAACTTCTAGTGCACAGTAATGAAGCTTCTACTCCACCAGTCTACAAAATAAAAATATTTCCTGTAGAATAAAATGCACTGTGGTACTGTCAAATTTATGTCTCTTACCGTAAGCGGTTGGCTTTCTGGGTGGTGTAACTGGTGTTCTTGCATCTTGAACCAACATTGCAGAAAAGGGTCCTCATGAAAGGATAAAGTCCCTGACTTGGCAAATCCCGAGCTTCTAAGTAACCTAAAACCAAACAGTGGCAGAAATAAAACTAGTAACACTGAATTTATATCAATAGCAGGAGTTCCATCTATGAACATCTAGTTCACCACAGACAATGTTTACCTTCTGTGCCAGACTATGACAGAAGGGTAACATTCAAGAGCAGTCTTTGGAAAGTTGAATTTCACAGTTGTAATGCAACACCATAGACTGACTAACCTCCCTGCCCAAAAATTTGTTGTGACCTAGATTAGAATATAGAGTTCTTGAAAGGCCATTTCCCCCTTTCCTCTGGGTAACATTTTGGCAGCCATTACATCAAAATTAAGGGAATGAAATGAGAAACAGATGAGAAAACAGGCATTTGGGATAGCACTCTTACTTAATATTCCAAATTTAATGCTGTAAAAAGGGTAAATTTACTACATGTACATAACATTTTAAACTCCTAATTTCATTCAAATTCAGGTTTTAATATTTTGGAGTCGTTTGCCATTAGAAATTGCACCATTAGTCAAACCATCCTCCATTCCTCAGGCACAGTACCTGATGTATAAAATCATTAACTTTGAGTTTTGAATGATCAGTGTCATTTGCAGATGAACATTATTTTATTTAGCATACTTCAATTCCCACGGCACAAAGCTCTCTGAGCACATACACTGGACATATTTCTGCTAAAACAAAATGGAGGATGTACTCCAAGAACAAACCTAGAGTTCTCAGACCACTAGCATTCCTTGCATTGTCAGGTCTAGACTAGAGAAAGTCTAAAGTAAATTTATATAGTGCACACTAGATTGTGTCCAGGTGTTTCACTCTGCTGATCTACAACTGTTTTACCAAAATGGATTCTAATGCAGTTAAAGGTGGTTTATTCACACTGTACTGATGATGTCTGTGAACAACAGAATAATAAACTCAATAGAGCATAATATCAAAAGTCATTCTTTTCTGAATGAAGTTGACGTTTGACCAGATAAAAGCAAAAACCACTTTATTGTCAGAGGTAGCCATAACAAATTTTTAAGCATTGATGGAAATGGAAGAATTCACCATTTACAAAAAATTCATCTGAATCCCAGGATGTGGGCAGGGGTAAGATCCCTCTTGTCTAACTGTTAAGACCTACTGCATAGTTACTTACCTCTGAGGGAGTCATCTAAACTCCATTTGTCAACAGAAAGGCATAAGTTCAACTAAAACCCAAGTAAGCCACTTTACTACAAGGTAGATGTCTAAAACTTATCTGACAAACCAGGCTTTAAACTTTACATTTCCATCATGCCAAAATGTAACTTGCTCAGATCCACAGCTAGACAGAATTTAATCCCAGTATAAGGTTATTTCCATTGACTCCACTACATTTAAGCCCCATTCTAGGGTATCTTTAATATTTGCTAAATAATAATATGTCCTAAATACACCTACAAGTAAAGGCAGCCAACATAGAACACAAGTGAAACAAAACATACAGTTTTCCTTGTATTTTGGAGGTTCCTGGAAGCGAATTGCAGCCAGAATCAAGAACAGTACACATGGCCAGATTATTTCAGTGAGAGACAGGATCTGAAAAGAGAAATCAAAACATTGTAAGTACTATAGAAAAAAAGGACTTGGAAAAAAAAACATTAAAATTCATACAACTTTGAATCAAAAAGCATTTAATATCCCCAGTGCTATAAAGTCACTTCCAACACAAACCATTCTATGAAAAATGCTACTTGCTTACCATAACAGAAAAGCAGAAAACATTGTCTTTCTCATTTACTGAGACAAAACAAAACCCTCTCAATGGAGAAACAAATTGTCTATCAATTCAGAATAAGGCAAGATTCTGGCTGCAAAATCTAGATTAGTTCAAAGCAAATATAAAAATGCCCTCATTCTGGATCTTGTTTTTTTCTTATATTTCCTCTACTAGGCTGCATTAAGCACCAATCATTCATATTTAAGATAACTGTGAAATTAATTGGGCATACTCCATTGACACTCCATAGTAGGTCAGCAAAAGCTCCATAAATTATTTTTTTTTTCTTTTTTTCCCATAAACCTAGAGTTCAAAATTAACATTGAACAATGCCACTAGGATTGGTAGTGGTAAAGAAAGGTATCTAATGAAAGGATAAGAGCTGTAAGCGATTGTTACTGTCATTATGATATGCATTTTCCTTGGGTGTTGCTATTCACCTGAGAAACCTCATTGTGCATAAGTAATATAGTAATGATTTTGTTGAGCAGGTAAATTTCAGGATTTGATACATAGATAAAATTAATGACTGGAGAGTATCAGAGAGCCAAGAAAGTGTAGGCCTATTAGAAAAACTTCTGTTGTCTAAAAGTTTTAGGAAAACAAAGAATTCCCCTGTTTTCCTCAAGAATTTCAGTAGAGATGAATCTACCAGAGGTAGATACCACAATCTAACATTCTTATGCCTTTCTTTGATATATTGATGCTGATAATAACTGTTGCAAAGAACACAGGAATAGTAAGAGACAGTACCATTTTCCACATTGCCACAGTCTGCTCCAGCTGCCTTTACTACCATCTCAACTACTGCCTGAGTAGCAATAGTAGCAACAACAAAGCTGGTGCTTGGACATGAGGGAATCTGAAATAGTTATTGGTTGTTGGGGTTTTTTTTCCCCAAACCTTAAAACAGCCTTTAGCAGTTCTATCCTCCCATAAGATAATTGGGTTTTTCAGATTAAGAAAGCAAACCCCACTCAGCTGGCTTTCAGCAGAGCATGTGAAAACAAAGGAATTTGGGATAATTGAGAAGGCAGCTGTTGAGGCAATATCAAGTTGGGCTGAAGAGGAAATAAGTGGAGAGGACCTGAGGAGCAAACTTAAAACTTAAGTGAGTAAAGATTTTGTCCTTCAGAAATACATAAGGGGAAAAACTAGGCAGATCAAGGAGAGAAATAGATCAGCATGGAGGAGAACAGGAGGTACTTGGAAGCCACTTAATGCACACCGATTTAAGTACAAGTAACAGGGAGCATACAGAAGTATTTAGGAATGGAGGAAAACATAACCAAGATTATTCCTCCCCTCAAAAAATGTCTTTAATATTAAAAAAACATAACTTGAAATAATTTGGGGAATAAATTATCTCTCCAAATCACAATTTTATTTAAGTGAATAATTTCTGAAATTAAAAGCTGTATGTTTATTTGATTTAGGTAATCCAAAGCAGACAATATCCCTTATTGCAAATCCCCACGTCATCACAGATAAGGGAAATCAATGACAAACTATTAATTTTAGTAATTATTTTTCCATAAAAATATTATCTCACTTGAAAAAATTTATGTTCTTCAATCTTAAACTTAAAAATTATGTCAATCACAGTAAAAGTGAAAGACGACATCTCATCTCACGTTTGAGTAATATTTTGACTGCTGTTGAAGTAGCTGCCACATTGTTCTGCATATTGAAATTTGAAAGGTTAAATCAGACTTTGTAGAGTTGATAAGAGAGAAAATTTGGTAGCATGTGAAATTTTAATACAGTCCTTGTGTTTCCCATATCTAGATTTTTATATCAATTGTGCAAATTTTCTTATACTACCAAAAAGTACCTGTAATGTATAGAAAATTTATTTTTATCCTTGCCACTGCTACACACATTGGTAGTATCTAATGTCAATTAACAGATAAGATGTGGCTCTCTGAAATCTCCATGAGATTTCTTATTTCATTTAAAAATTGGGGAGCATTGATGTATCCAGACATTGTACAGTTAAAACAATTTTTTGCTATACTTGCATTTTAGGAGACCAAAAGCAAAACAAAAACCACTTGCAGCCAGCCCCTCTGCCATGAATAACAATCTGCCATGAAAAGGGAAAATTTACAAATATACTCTTTCCAACAGATGCTAAAAGAAGATTTACAGTATTTCTTTTTTTATCATTAAAAAAACTCACCGGTTGCCTCACACGGCAGAGCCAATTCTTCCAAAACAGAGCCTTGAACTGCTGTATAGTGTGCCCCATAATGTCTTTTCTTTCCTTCATCCACTTGTGGAGTGGCTTCCTAAGAACTTGCTAACAGAATCATCTCACCAAGCAGTCTGAAGGTAATATTCAGGAGCTGATTAATTCCAGTACTACAGAATGGTGCAAGAGATTTGCCTGCTTGCTGAGAAAAGATGAGATTATGTTTCTGGCTCTTGTTTTGCATTCGTTGACAAATCTCATCTTTCCATTTGCTTCTCAGTGCAATGAACAGTAAGGGGGTGGGTTTGTATAAATGCCTTCAGGGTGCTTTACTCAACAGTAAATATTCTACACTTGTTTCTTTGTTTATGGAATAAAAAATATTGCAAACGACAGGGGAAAAAAGAAATTGAAAAGAAAAAAAAAAGGAAAATAAGCACAATATGTAACCACATAGCCCTAGAAGTGTCTGTATACTTGTAAAATACTGTTTTAAGTACACATCCAGCCACTGTAGTGGTCCCATTGCATCATAATATGCACGTTTAATTTTATCTTATGAAGGGTTCATTTGACATCACATAAAGGTGCAATACTCTATCGAGTCAGAAAACTGTGTTAATTAATTTCCATATGCCACCCAAGATGAAAATCAGTCAGCATTTCCTTCAGCAAAGGGAAGGAAGGAAAGATCCTGAAGCTGGGGGCAAGAGGACAACCTGGACACCCAGAGACTCAGCAGGTGTCTGGTGGTGCAGAGCTGTGCTGTCTTATGACTGCTCTGCCCATCAGGAATGCCACCTTGAGAAGAGGAGTGACTTTTCTCTATGTTTTGTTCTACCCAAACGAATTGCCTAGGATAGAGTCTGGTCCCCAACAGTGTTCCCTCTGGAGACATGATGCCATCATTATAGAAGGCAATTCAAACCACCTAAACTCCAAATCATGAATCACAAATGAGGATAGAGTGATGCCTGTACAAATATTATTTCTCATTGTTGAGCAAAATTGCATCACTACACTTTCTGCAAGATATGTTACTATTTAATGAAACAGACATCCTAATATTAACAGCTATTTTTCCAAATTAAAAATACAATCCCCCAAAATATAAACTATTTTCAGACAAAAAAGTAACCAGTGAGGAACCCAACTTCTACTAGATTTGAGCTAAGGTAGCAATCTAAATATTAATAAGTCTGATATTTATTGCAATGAGCAACTACACATCTGTAGATTCACTGAGCTCTGCCAATTTCCATTGGATGAGTTTTCACTGTTGTTTTACATCCAGTTCCTGAGCTTCCCTTTCCCAATATTTGCATTTGGATCACTCAACAGCAGGTTTTGTCCCTCCAAAGTTTATTGTAAAGCTTAGTTACTCCATTATTAACTGAATTCTTTATCTGTTAAAATCTTTGTATTTGAAATGGTGCAACTTTCTTTACTGATTACACTTTCCATAGCTTCAAGTAGTAGAGAAAACATGAATTCATAAATTTTTACTTACTAGTAAAAATTCCCTCGCAGAAAAGCAGGAAAGCTATTGTTTCAGAATATGACTTGCTGAATGCTTTTATTCCTCAAATATGGTGGTGCCACAACCCACAAGGTGGATGCAGCTCTGTCACATCTCACAAAGTAAGCACAGCTCCCCAGAGGTGGGGCCCAACCCAAATATCACATCCCGCAGAGTAGGCACAGGTAGAGCTCCCCTGAGTGGAGGTCGACCCAGGGAGATTTGGACTGGATCCCCTTGCTTTCTAAACTCCTTCAGAGAGGAGCCTGGGTGCAGCTGGGCCCAATCCTCCTCTATGAAATTAATCTCTTTTAACAACTCATTCAGCAAGATTAAGTTTGGGAATTCTCTGCGTGTTACTCTAGGAGTAAGATTATTACCCAAGAGAGGTTTGTACAAAATGTAACTTTACTTAAAAAATTAGTGAGATTATAAAGCATAACAGGTTACAACAAGCAGAGTTAGAAATGATGGTACTTTCAAAGCAATGGATTACAAATTATCAAAATGTAGTGAAAATGTCAAAACATCAGGTTACAACTAACAAAAGTTAACAAAGCAACAGGGGTTGTAAAAGTTAACAAAGTTTCAAACTATGTTACACTTATGTGCCAAGATAAGAGACACAGAGAGAAAAAGAAAGAAAGGAAAAGGGGAAATAGGAAAGATATCATCACCCTTGGATCCAGCAATGATCTTGGTAAGAAGTTGTCGTCCTTGGATGGCAGGTGTGGACCCAGTGCTTCAAGTGTTCCTCTTTTATGCCAGCTGACCCCACCTTTTTGGGGGGACTTTGGCATATTTGTGCAGCCAGGTGTGCACTTGGGCCCCTCCAGATGGGATGACACAGCAATAACCCTTATTTCTGCACATGAACCCTCTCCAATGTCTTTACCCAGGGCACACACAAGATGTCCCTCTGCCTCTGCAGGGTGCAGCTTACCTGTCCCTGTCCCTTATGGAATAAGGACAGTGTCCTGCCTGTCAGGGTGGCCATCAGACAGAGCTCCCCTTGCCAGGACAGTGTCCAGCTGGTCGGGATGGCAACTAAAGGAGGGAGGGGCTGCTCTTGCAAGAATAGGGCCCCATTTATCAGGGTGGCTACCCAAATGGGGGACTCTCCTTCAGAGAAGAGATTCCTGATGGCTATCGAATGAGGCCTCCACCTGAGTGCAATGTTCATTTTTGTTAAGGCAGCTTTTTTGAGACAATTATCCTTTTTAGGATGCTACAGGTGGGTTTCTGTTTTAATTTCTCTACTCTGAGATGGAAAAAAATTATTGAAGTAATCATTTAACTTTAAATAGAAATGTGAAAGTCCTGAGGACATACTAAAAAAAATATAACTAGTTCAGTCTACCCGAATTATGTTAAATATGTTTGTACCTCTAAGGCAGAATTAATTATGTATGAAGGTGGGACTATTGAACACATCTCAGTTCTTCCATTAACTCCTATTTCTCTCTCTAATCTTAAGCTGCCATCAAGCACACCATCTTTCTGGTCTCCCAGTGCTGAAGAGCAGTCCCAAACTGTGCAGCAAAGCCACATGCCCCACCGCACATCACCTCCCCCTCATCCCCCAGCTCTGGGGCTGTCCTCATGGCATGCCCTATGGTGGCAAAGTGTGACTGGGCAAACAACTGAAAAGGAAGAACATACCTCACCAAGGGTCCCTACTTTGCAGCTGGCTGGTGTTTCATAAGAAATTTTTCTGCTTTTAGTCAAGCATTGCTAATATCTCTGCTGTTTCAGAATATGTACTGTAATTTTGCTCACTGGGAACAGAGGTGAGATTCTAAGATAGCCAAGATAAATGTTCTATGCACAACTGAAGTAACATTTTTAAACAGATATTTGTCAATAATGGAATATTGTGAATATATATGTATGGGCTCACATAAACATTTTGGAAAGCAAGGGAGCAGAATCTATGATGTGTGATTTGTAGGAAATGATAAACTGATTGGTCAACATTATAGATTACAAGCAGTTACTTTTCAAAGCCACTGATATGTAATATAGTTCCTGAGTAGTATGTAAAATAAAACATCCCACGTGAATCATTTGCCAAACTATTTTGAATGAGTAATTCTGCCAAATCTGTGCTCATCTAACTGTGGGATGTACATAATTTATTATGCTCTATATAATCACATACTCATAAATATTGCATTCTACTTTTTAATGCTAACCAGCTTTTCATGGATACCGGAGACAACTATTTTGTATGCTATTTGTATTCAGTACTAATGAACTACTAGCTCCTCATTTTACTATATGACACCCAACAGACAAACACCTTTCACCTTAGAGTTCTGTTAACTTAATTTGCATCATAGATCTTTGTCCTTTCCTGAAGAAACTCACTCTTGCATGGTACGGTGCTCTCCAGGAGTAGACTTGGGTTTTTTCCTAGAACAAAATCTATGAAAATAAAATGTACCTCATAAACATTCAACCGAGAACAATTCCTGCAGTGGCATTCTGGGAAATTACTTCTAAAACAGGATGTATGAGCTTGATTGTATTATTTGCAATTTCATAGAAATATGAGAAGTGTTAAAACAACTCACCATTCTCTTACCCCCACAACAACCCTCAGAACAAAGGAAATCATATTAAAAATTAAGGGCATAGGCAGGAAAAGCACAGAAGTTGTGAATATTTTTTGAAAGATGCATCAATCATATTGCTGCTATCCCAGAAGCTTTTTGAGTGATCTAGGTTTCATCAGCACAGCATCAAGCAGCAGCCTATGCAAGTACTGGCCTTAACTGGCAACTTTGGTTTGGATTGTTATGTACAAAGTGCTTCAAAATGTTCAAGCACAGGATAGTTGCCAGTATGCTAAATAAACTATATAATTTCATGGCTCCTTAACAGAGTCGCTGCAGTCAACAGCAACATCTTGAACACTGTAGGGCAAACGAGAGGTTGTACTTTTAATTCATGGGCTCCCCTCATTCTTTCTGGAATGGAAAAAAACCAAACAAATAAACAAACAAAAAAAAAACCCAAAAACCAAAACATGTTCAGAAGCAGGTGTCTAAACGAGGACAAGAGAGAATGACATGCCCTTGTTTGTTTCTGCTTAGCTTTATCAGCCTTTGTCTCAGTTTTAACTTCAAAGTTTACTATTGGAGCATGCAAGATATCCAAAACCACTGGGCCAGAAGAGGCCCAGAGAAGCTTTTGCCAGCATCCACCTTTGGTTCTAGAACTTGACAGCTTTATAATACCATCAACACACCACGTCTAGCCTACAGTTTATACAAAGGCTAATTAGAGTAGGTTGGCAAGCACATTCAAAGAAACATAATTTTGTATGCTAAACAGGTTGAAGCCCAGCAGCCAAAAATTCTGTTTGGTAGAAAGGAACACATATGAGATTAGGGCTGGGAATCTGGGGAATAAGTGTATTTTACTGCCACCACCCACAATTTCTTTCACAAGGTTTACCATGTGATCACAAGGCTTTTCTTTTAACATTATTAGGAGTATTATTTGTAAATATTTACATAGCACAGACCTGTTTTACAGACAGAGTGCCTGCAAGGTGACAGCAATTAGGAGCATCTTTCCTGGGAGACAATTCCCATGTGCAAAACTAGGATAGGATGAAAAAGGGAAGTTGTGGGCTAGGTGAAATTATAGGGTTGACTAAAATGGAGCTATCTATTAAGCAAACCAGGCTCAATTTATTCACAAGGAAGCAAGTGGTTTGTTTAAATTTCTAGGCAGCTCTTGGAATTTTATTCTTCTAACATGACAGACTGATAGTAAACTGAAAATTTTCTCACAGTCACCAGTTCAGCACTGACAAGAACCATCTGGAATCAGGTTTCTGTGTCATGTAAAACCAGCTCTGTCTTTTTCTTTTGCTGTATTTTGTTTGTAGCCTGAGCAAAGGCACTGCTTCTGTCAGCATTACTCTTTCTTCTATTATTGTACCATAGAGTTTCAGATTTAGTGTTGTTCGGTTCAGTGACCTCCTTTCTCTTCAGGCAGAAGAGCTTTTAATCTGTAATTTAACTCGTACTCTGGAATATAATATTAAATAGTTATTATTTTAGGAAAAAATGTGTATTTAAGTCATTCCAACTTAAACACTAAGAAACTTTCAGAGAAAGCAAACCTGAACACCTTGTTAGAAACTGTAATACTGCCACTAAATCACACTGCTGTGCTTTTTTGTATTCAGTTGTTGCATGCAGATCCAATCCCCAAAGCTCCATTTACTGCTTGCAGTATTGAGCGCTGCCTTCAGAACAGAATTTTTGCTGATAGGCAAATTTAAAAACATTTACACCTTAGCTTCTTTCACCTAGCATGTCAGTGGAAATACAACTCAAATCCCAGTATAAAAAACATTTATTCAGGAATACACTGAGATCCAGCAGTACTTAAAAAGAAAATGCAGTTCTCTTACATCAAGCACTGAAAATCCTCTGCAAGAACTTAGAATGGTAAAACAAGATATTGCATATTATATGTGTACATTTTCAAGAAATACTAAAATTACTTATTTTGCTTGTTTCTTGAAGGACTGATAAAACCACTTATATTCTAAGCACTTTTAGCAATAGGTTGTCCCAAAATATTCTTTTTCAAGATTTTCTATACCTTCCATTAAAGAAAATCTTCCTCTGAAGTACACCAAGATGCCAAAAATGAAGATCTGCCTATTGATTGTCACTGATCAAGTTATTGCACATTCTCAGTCTCTAGAAAACGTGAAAAAAATGTACTGTAGACTATATTCATTGTGGTTTCAATTATTTCTTTAATAAAAAAGCAGAAGGTCAGAACACCAGGAATCACAGAACAAACCACTGATAAAACTCTTTTCCCCCCTCATACTTTCCATCCTATTCATATCTTTTGCCTTCTTTTTTTACTTTTACCATTCTGGTCTCAGGAGCAAACTGATTCTATAGTGTATTGCTCATGCAGGATGACACAGAGAACAAAAGGAAGCCTTTGATTTGAAATTGAGGTTGCTGAGGTCTGCAGGATTTTTAGATCTACCAGGAGATGCTGCAGTATGTAATATCAAACATATAAGTAATACCATATATTCATTTAAAAATATGACCACTCCAAATCCTGATTCATGTTTTGCAGCCTAAATATTTCTATATGATACAGAAATATTGTGAATGGCTAATAATAAATAATTAATTTGCATACTTTAATTATAACCAAGCCTGTTAAATATTTTATAATTCTTTCTGGGCATCATTGTAAAACCTACAGGAGGGTAATTTCACTGCTGGTTGCACACAGCTGAGTAATTTCTTTATGTCTCTGTCCAGTTGCAGTCAAAAGGGACACTAGAGTCGGTCTTATCAGGGTTATCATTCTGGCAAGTTTCCTCTGAAGCTAAGAAAAATATTTTATTGCACATAAGATGTGTTGATAGAGCACCCTCTTGCATTAGGAATACTGCATTACAAGATGATGATCAGTGGAACACAGCAGAATACTTGCTCTTCTCTGAACTGCAATTTTAAATTATCATACATCCCTTTACTCCATCTATTAGGAAGCACAGAAAAAATATATTTAACAGAAAGAAAAGTACAGTATCCTAAGGAATGGAAGAAAAGGAAAAGGACATCCTGGGAAAAAGTGAATGGCTGAAGTGTTCAGGAGTTTCTGGTGTATTAGCAGAACAGTTGCTTCACTCCATGAATTCTTGAATCTTAGCTCTTGGCCACAAGGCCAGTCATGTTTTTGCATGCAGCACATAAAAGCTTTCGTATTAATTATCAAAATAGAAATGCCTGCTTTATACTCTTGTAAATACAAAAGCTTTGTTGTTCCAATTGACTGTTCACCCAATTAAATGATTTAAGAAATTTTCCTTTTTAGACAGTTTCCAGATTCTTGCTGTTCTTCATTTAAAACCACAAATCATAACATTTTATATTCATATCTCCAGGATAAAGGCAGTAATACAATTTCCCAAAGCTTTACAGACCCTCATTAGGTGTTTCTTTGTTTTTCTGATAGTCTTTTTCTTTCTCCTCATAGCAGTATTTCACAGCAAACTGTTCTTCAAACCAATAATGGTCAACTCAGTATAAGCTTTTCTTCTCTTCAGCCTAGAGTGGAGCACTTTGCTTCTTAAGTGACCTTCTTTTTCTCTTCTTGATGCTGTTCCAGAACAGGAGGTTGCAGAGCAACAATGTGCTTTGTTGCTTGTTTCCCAAGGGACCTCATAGGGCTTAGTGTAATGTTAGTGCAAGCACTAAGCATAGTTAACTTATAATCACTGTATATTTCAAGCATAAATGAGAAAGTGTGGTTTTAATATTAGAGGAAGACTAAATTAGTAAATAAAAAAATCCAATATTTTATCCTTTTATCTGTTCTCAAGTTAAAAATTCATCAAATTTAAGGAGAGTAATCCTCATGGGCCAATTTGCCCATTTGCCAAGTTGCCAATTTGCAAGAGTCATGCCCTCCTTTTTCGGTGTTTGAATCATTGCTTCCAGTTTCTGCTTCTTCTAGCTGAAAGGTGGGTATTTCATACTTTCCCAAGACTTTTCTTAATGAAATATCCCACTAACTTCTGTGGCCTCTGCTGATACTCCGCAAGTACATCATGTGAGCTATTAATCTGATCCCTTTCAAGACGATCCAGAAGAGTGACACACACTACAGCAGCTAGAAATTAAAAAGACAACATTAGTTAGGAAAGAAATTCTAGCACTGCCACAGTCCAAAAGTATAAACATTAGAAAAACAGCTAGAAGAATTACAAGATAAAACAAACAAACTAAAAAAATGGACACTACTGTAAGATGCTGGGGGATTAGCATGCTGTGGGTGACATAAAAAGAGTTACAAGTAGTTTAAGGCAACACTCTTCTTTATCTGGGGCTTCTGCTAGTGACATTTTGCAAAGAACAAACAGTAATACCCATTACAGACCTACAAAGCAAGGGCAGCAGAAAGGACCAAGCTTCTTAACGGCTCAGTGATAGAACAAGTTGGGTTTTTAATCACTCTCAAGTGAGTAAGTACTGGGGATGTTTGCTATAGCTGTTGGCTTTATTTTTCTTAATTTTGTCCTTGAGTTTAAAGATGTTTGAGAAACACTGGTTGTTTAAATTGTAAATTCCTTGCCAAGGGAAGTGAGAGACTATAGTTAACATGCTGAGTAAAAAGGCACTCTATTACATTATTTGTAATTGCTTTTTTTCCCCCCCTAATCTCTACTGGAAATGAGTTAGCTTCTGTAAAATAAAAATTAACAACCCTTTTTTATGATTAGGAAAGGTTTATTCATGATGCTACTAAAAATCTCCAACTGTTTGAGAATTAAAGCCATAAGCAATTACAGTTTTATGTATATGAGAATCACTCAGTTGCTTAAATTAACCAGTTTCTTCCTGGAAAATTCAAAACCCAATGGAAGAAAACTAATTAATGCTAGCAGGTAATTAGGTACTTTAATTATTTACATGCTTGCCTCAGGCTGGAACAGCAATGACAGAACTAAGCAGCTTAAGAACTATGTGAGGAATTTTGCGTAAATTGAGAATACATATGACATGAATCAAAAAATCATAGCAAGAAATCTATAACCAGAACTGGTTTTTTTATATGCAGACATGTTAACACCCCAGTTGTAGCTTTTACCACACACCCCCTGTAATGCAGAAAACTTTCATAGCTCGAAAAGTGACCTTAAGTTAGTTTACCTTTGACACCACTGAGATTACACATTGCAGCAAATACAGAAGACTCCATCTCGATGTTTCTGACGCCAGCATCATAAGCTTCCTTCAAATACTGCAGTTTCTCCTCTTCATTATATAAGCAGATTGCACCATCCAACCTCCCCTGTCCTATGAAGTCATTTTGTAAAAATTTTGTGTGATGAAGTCACAGAACAAATTCAGTGTCTAAACCCCCCCAATTACTGCAGTTTCACACACTCAGTATCCAGTTTTACTATTTTTTTTCATGCACAAGACAAATTGGACAAAGTTATTCTCGGCTATTGCTAGAAGTCCTACAAATTACTTGTGCTTTAATTGGTCTTCTTGAGCTTAAATTCTCAGATTCATAAATGGAAAAATATAAGTAGTAGTTTGCCACATGTGCAGCATGCATCAAAACTGAGCAACAAACTTTAAGCTGCATGGAAGTGCTGTATTTTTTTCTATGTTTAATTATTGTCTAGAAAAACTGCCAGGCTCAAAAATGCTCTCCTGATGCTAACTTGAAGGATGAACATTTTATTACTTACAGATTCTTTAAGGTGAGAGATAGAGTCTCTAAAGCTAACTAGCTAATGCTATTATAATCTTTCGTGAAAAATAGTTTATTCAAATTATTTAAGAATAACACCTACAGATAAA
This sequence comes from Phaethornis superciliosus, assembly GCA_023637945.1. Taxonomy (NCBI): domain Eukaryota; kingdom Metazoa; phylum Chordata; class Aves; order Apodiformes; family Trochilidae; genus Phaethornis; species Phaethornis superciliosus. The sequence goes on from JAJQWJ010000002.1 coordinate 69,907,287, forward strand.
AGAGTAGCAGGTTTCGTACAGTGAAGTTAATTTACATAGTGTTTTACTCAGTATATTTTATTTTCAGGAGATGTACTCTTAATTTATTGCCCTCGAGCCTGTTTTGGTTTAGCTGTATGAGCTGAAAACATTTCTGACATGCTTTTTTAGTGTAGCTTGCACCTCTGATTGGTGACTGGAGAGATTAACAAACTGACTGTGTCTGCTTCTGACCAAGCTTGAGCACTACTTTGAAGACCATGTGTTCCCTTCTGCATTGCACCCTTAGTCACCTATTCAGTAATATCCAGAGACTAATATCAGGTGCCAAATACACTCTGTCCCCACAAGATTTGAAAGATGCTTGTAAATAGACTTGAGAAGTCAGAAAAGCACCAGAATGCCTTTATGTTTATATGCAAGCCTTGGAAATTTGCCCCTCCTACATAGCAGCATTGTAACAACTCAGCAAAATGCTGTCTTCAGTTGTCTGATCACTGCTTTGCTCAGAACACATAATTCTCACTCATTTAATCCTCTAGAATGCCTGAGTAAATTACAGAAATTTTGCGACAAACATACCTAACTGGTGAATACACAAAAAGCATACAAGGACATGTAGTGATAGGACAGGAGATAATGGATTTTAAATAGAAGAGGTGATATTTAGGCTAGGTATTAGAAGAAAATTATTTACTGGGAGAGTGATGAGACACTGGAACGGGTGACCTAGGGAGGCTGTGGGTGCCCCCACCTTGGCAATATTCAAGGCCAGGTCGGATGGAGCTCTGAGCAACCTGCTCTAGTGGGAGGTGTCCCTGGCCATGGCAGGGGGGCTGGAACTAGATGATCCTTAAGGCCCCTTCCAACCCAATTATATGATTTATCTATTGCTGTTTACATCTGTTAGTCTGTTGCCAGCCTTACCTTCATAGAAATCCAAAGTGCACATAGTGTTTCCAATGACTGTATTGAACTGGCTGATTTCATTACTGCACTGCATCAGCTCCTTAGTGAGCTGTTCATCCAGGTTTGTACTGCGAATTACAGTCTTTCCCAGAACAACTTGTTCAAACTGAGGTTTGAAGGTGGCATCTACAGACTGCCTAGTTATAACCACTGAGCCTGGCTCCAGACCTGCAGTAAAAATAGAGAGTTACAATGCAACTAATGCTCTTTCCACACACATAAAAAGAAACCCTGCTTCTTTTAAAGGTGACAATTTTGGTCCTGAATTCAGCAAGAGAATTTTTTTCTACATCTGGCTGCTTCTGTTTATGATTATAAATAATTTCTGAAAGAATGAAATTTTTCCTTTTTCACTATATATACTTTCTCAACTCACACTTTTTCTACAGGACAGAACTGTCCTCCTCACAATGTCAGATTTCTTAAGTGTATATTCTCTGTCCAGGGGCAGATACTGCCTTTTCTTTCAAAATTACAGAAACAAAACAATTCGTGTCCTGTGGGAAACTATTCTGACTATTAATCACTTACTTACAGAGAGAGTCTTTCCTGTCCTATAAAGATGCTTTGGTTTGAAGAAAAAAAAGAAATTAAGAGGGGAAATACCTATTCCACCAGAGGTGCCAATGCGAATAATGGTTATGTTGGAACACTTGGCATGATACAACAGTTTAATCAGCTCGTGCAACATGATTGAAATCGAAGGAATGCCCATACCATGCTGAAATGAAAGCAGAAATTCACATTCCACATTGACATAGATAATGCAATATACATAAGCAAGAAAGAGCTGCACATTACCTCCTTCCTGATATTCGTTTCCAAATTTCACCTAACTCATATCCACAAAAAACTACAACCTATGGGCTGACTGAAAGCTTGCTGCAGGTAAACAGAAAAGCTCCCAGTGGTTTTGGTAGACTGTGGATGAAGTACTTTATTTGTAAGAATCATGCTTTATAAAATATTCACATTCTCAGAAGTATAAGCAGGTCCTTTCTTAATAGCTAAAAAATGCATTTCACAGAGCTTTTCTGAAACACAAGAAAAACCCACTTTTTCTTACCAACCTGAACTGCCAGTGAATAGTTAAGCTAATTTTTTCCAAAACACAGACATTGTGGCTTAGTCACAAAGCTCAGCAAATATAAGCCCACCATAGCTTGCATGACCATGAGATAATTACACTTCCAAAGAGTGTAGCATGATATTACAGTTATGCAATTGCACTTGAAGTATGTAATAATTTCTACAAATGAAAGGCATGAATTTTAAATGCATGTATGAGTTGGCAGCACAAGACCCATGGAATGGTACTCTTAAGTTATGTTAGCACATTTGAAAATGACACTTAGCTCTGGACGTGACACAGCCAATTTTCCAATATTCCTCATGCATTCAGTGACCCTTTTTTTCCCCAACTATTCAGGATACAGAAGAGGGACAAGGCAACAGTAAGTCTGTTCAAATGATTTAAAAGGCTGTTCCTCCAATACCTCAGCAGTACACTGAGAACAAGGGAGTCAAGAAAGAAATTAAGGTCCCAGAGACCCTCTTACAAGAAAGGGCTAATAAAGAATTCTTAATTAGCCAAATGCACTACATTGAGCGTGGCTGATATGCACTTGAAAACCTGACTTGGTCTACTAAGTGTTTGAAAGAAATTTGCATTCAGATTTTCTAGTTTAAACAGCATCACTGAACTGTGTCCTGTATTTGATTAAGTGAGGTACTTACACTGACTGACAAAACCGGTCCCACTTTGTACATGGCATAGCGGTCAGTTCCTGCACAGATGTTGGGGTAGTCATAACCAGGACTTCCAAGCCCCAGTTCTTCAGCTATGTAGGCAATAAAAGCTTTCATCCGTGAAGGACTTCCTCCAACACATACAAACTGGGGTGGAAAGTATCAAACAAAACAAAATAAATTGCCTAATTCAGTATATCAAAGAACAAGCGGAGTTCAACATAAGGATGTAAACACCTTTGATTAACACAACGCTATTTTCAGACATGACTCTTGTCATAATAATTCTAAAAAGCCCTGAAGAGAAATTGTGGGGAAAAAAATCCAACCTTTCAATATAGCACTCAAATGTCTTCATCCTGTTGAAATTAGTAAAAGACCAATAATGGCTTAAAGGCCCCACCAAAAGGGAGTTCTAACTGAACTTTTGCAGAATTTGCCTCTTTACTAGATGAAGAATGACAGCCAGAAATAATTACCTCAATTTTGCTTGACACTGGCAGTGATAAGAACCAACAAAATCTTACCCCTCCCTATTCATTCCTCAATTGCTGATATACTTAGAGATTTAGTCTTTTATTGAAGATGGCTACACTTCCACCTTCTGCACAAAAGCTTAGCCTTGGTGAATGAAACAAAGTGTCCTACCTTTACATCTCCAAACAATGCAGGAAAATCATGTGTGCCAGTCCCAAGAGCAAAATGGTACAGGATGTCCTCTTTCATTTTCTCCAGGTGAGGGTTGCAGAGGTGGATAAAATTCTCTCTGCCAGGACAGCAGCATTGTGAAACATACATAGCATACACAAACATCAACAATGAAGAGATGCTAATTTTGCAGAGTCAAGATGTAAAAGTTGGGAAGTGCCACACCTAAGTCTGCCAGCACAACCTTATTTTGGTTCCTCATTCATTGCATTAAGGAAATGCTAAGCTTCATGACCACCTTATGTCTGGTAATAAATCATACATGGTATCTAATATTCCATTCATCACACAGCATGAAATTTTTGAAGAAAACCCCAGATGGTAGGACACACTTGCAATATTGCAACCTTTATCTTCAACAATATTGATGCTGTGAATCAGAGGGGGTCTTTATAGTGAGCAGAACAATGGGTACAGAACCCAGGAATATTCACCTTACAACACAGACAATCTCTAGGAAAACCAAACTTGACATCTGTGTTTTGACTGGTCCTCCCAGCCACCTATAAGAGGTAGGAAGACTTGGGCTTTATAGATCGAAAACTTGGTCTCTATATATGTGCTCAAAGGGGATTTGGCTCACTGTAACTCTGTAACCTGGGAAGCTAAAAGTCTGTGTCATGAGACTAGTAGTAAGAGAACAGGAGATCTGAAATAGGAAAGAGGCAAATGGAAACCTGGACCAAAGAGAAAGCCATGGAAGAGAAAAAAGAAGAGAGGAAGAGGTAAAAAGAATTAGCTTCCTCTTAAGTTGCTTCCTGTAAGGAAGCGATACAGCTTGAAAAAAAAAAACACAATTATTTCTGAAGAACCAGGAAATGACAGGGCAAGGAGGCAAAAGTAAACTAGTTAGCATGTGGGTTCACCTTCATGGAAAATTTGGTAGCGGAGTAACCAAGCTAGCTTAATGAGTCATAAAGCGTCTCCCTTCTGTGCCTGAAGTTTTAAGCTCAATTGAAACAGGTAGGAAAGATTAGTCAATAATCACAAGCTTAAGCAAAATACTGGCCAATACTTCAAAGTAGTTTCTGAGAGATGAAATCAAGTAATAAATATCTCCCAGACACAAGAAGATTACTTAATAGCTAATGAAGGCTCACTGCAGTCAGAGTATGGCTCAGCAATTTCAAACTGCTTTGTCAGAGGACATAAACAAAAGAATTTGCCTGGAGTTTATGCAAAAATGTATTAAGACTTGCAGAAACAACTCTAAAGCCTAAACATAGGCTATTTTAGCTGTTTTACATTAGCTTGTCTGTCTTCTAATGGATCTTAAGAAAGGCAATGCTTTTCTGCAGGCCCTATGTCTTCTCTGTGCAGAATGTATTGGTTACCTTCAGAAGACTAAAGTGGCCTGGATATCAATACTGATGTCAGTGAACTGTTCCTCAGAAAGCAAAGAAAATAGTTGCAACCCCAATATTATGACTATAACAATGGTTTCTGTTCTTGAAATTCTCTCCTCAAGGTCACTAACTATCCAGCAGTAGCTGCATAAGCACAGAAAAGAAGTATCATCACAAGCCACCCGATTTGTGGGCACAGCACAGACTACCACCTTCATCAACTGAAAAAAAGTGTCCCAAAAAAGTAAGTTGTTCATTAGCTCCCTCAGAAGTAATTCCTTTCCATCTTCCGCATGCCCCACTTCCCTCTCTTCATAATAATCCCGCCAGTGGTAGATCTAAAGGCTTTGGTTTATTTGGTTTTTTTTATTTGGTTTTTTGCCTTTATTCTTCTCTCCAAGAGATCTCTCTGAGTCCAGGTGAAATAAAGAGCAGTTTTAGGGCCTTAAAGAAATGACAGACAGCCCAGAGTTTTGCCAACTCACATGAACAGAATGCCCAGGCTGCCTCCTCTGAATGATTCCTGTTTGGTTTTGTGGGACTCTCTACCCATTTCCATGGGTCACTCACTAGTACAGATCAAGTAGTTGTGTTGATTTTTAGTAGAATGGCTTTTACATATAAAGAGGATACGATTTAAAATCACTTCACAGTTCATTCTAAAGCAAGAAAAAATTATTTCCTTCTTTGTAAGAATACCAGCAACAGGAGCTTCTCTCCAGGAAATAGACTGAAAAAAGGTGAGGGCCCCTAGTAAAAGCACAGGGAAATTATTGTGGTATGTGCCAATGCCATTGTCCTCATGCTTGGCATAAATACAGCTTCCTTCCTCAGCAGTGACCATATTTCACCTTTTCATCTAAAACTCTACCAGCAACAACCTTCAACCCACCACCTCACCACAGCAAGGGGCTGTTATTAACTTGTAGTGGTTATCTGAGCATCCAGATCTAATTGCAGACTTAGACCTTGGGATGAAATGGGTAATAAAAGTAAGCATATTACTATGTGAACCTAGGACCAATGCCAGAAGTTTACAGTAGAGACAAAATTTGTCTGATAAAAATATTTGGCTTGTAACTCTGAAGAGCTGGCAATTTATTCCCCTCACACTTTGGTAAAGCAACTACAACTTCTGAGGATTTAAACAAGCCAAAAAAAAAAGGTATCTGAGGACTATACATATATGCATAGTTTTACTAAAATAAACTTAAAATAAGGATTAGAGAAACAGATCAAAATATCTGTTCAAATTCTTGAAGCAGGTAAGTCTGGCCATATGAAGCAACAAATGCCAATATTTCAAAAGTGCACAAGATTAAGAAAAAATAAATAAAAACATCACCTATGCATGGAAAAAAATATCATCAAGACAAATGAAAATGGCTAGCCAACAAAGCTACACTCAATATTTACACTCAATATTTATATCATAAAGTTTATCTTAAACTACATGAGTTTGGGGAGGAACTTAAGTGTAAACTTGGACAAGGTAATTAATTTCTGAATCTTACTTTGAAGACTGTTCATCATCAGTTTTCTTCTCATTTGAGTCACCAGGAGCCATGTATGTTTTTACCTAGAATTATATTAAAAACATTAGATATAAGTGCATCAGAATAGTCTCATCTGTAAAGCTAGCATCATTAACAGTGATAGAAATCAATATAAATGATAATGACATGAATATTAAGTCCTCAAAATAACCCAGCCACACAACAGCTTTTAAAACTAGAGCACAATAACCATCTCCAATTTTTTATGGCCAGGCATGACCACTTTCAAACCACTGAAGCCCAAACTAATCCCTTGCTAACACAGACACCCTCTCACCACCACTCTTGTTCTGTGGTATAAGCAACACCAAGCTCAGAGAGCAGCAAGAGGTTAAGTAACTAAGAGGCTAACTAACTAATCTTCTTTCTTTACTTCCCACAGCAACAGTGACTGCTGAAGTAGCTTCAGCCCCTTTCACTTCTGGCTCCAGAAGGTCTCCAAAGCTCATTTCTGTCATATGCCTGAAACATGAGTCCAGGAAGCATCTTATTCATAATATTCTCTTCATTAAACTCTTCCTACTGATCTCGAGAGCATTTCTATCTGCCCAAACCTAAGGGTGAGGAAGCCTAAACTAAACATGACTCCAAAAAGTCACAGCACTCCAGTTCATCATCTGTTTTGAATAGCTTTTTTCCTAATGCATTACCCTAACCTACACCAAAAAAACTTCTCTTTACATTTAAATAGGCAAATGTATCACTAAGCTTTGGTGTTGGTATGATAACAGAATTATGATAACAGAATTATGATTACAGAGTGATTCATTTGCTATTCTTTTCAGAAGTGACTAAGGCTCTGTGCCAAAGTTGGTGCTTTCCGGGAATGCCTTTACAGGAAGTACTGAATAAAAAAGTTTTGCTCTACCCTCCTTCACAAAGGGACAGCACACCAACTAAATAAAGACAGGATTGTAATGTTAAAAAAAAAAACAACAGCATTACACTACAAGGAAACAGAAAGAGATCAGTCTTGTAATAGAATTACATGACATGGGAATTTTGAAAGAACAAAAAAATCAAACAAAATAAACCCAAAGCCTGCCTCCTTAAGGCCAATGAATAATGGAAATGTTTTAAAATTTATAAGGATGATTCGTTTTATTCACTTAAAATAGTAACCTTCACTAAACATGAACTTCACATGAACTAGATGTACTAAACATGTACGAGAATCTGTGTTCAAGGAAGTAAAGAAGTCACATTCGGAATCAACTATGCATCCTTGTGGTATCATATGGTTGTAATATAAACATATGATTGGAGTCAGTTACTACAGGGTATCACTGTTAAAATGTGTTCATAACTTTTTCCCAAGAAAACTACAGTACCCTGAATCCTAATCACAGAATCATAGAATTGTCTGGGTTGGAAGGGACCTCAGAGATCATCAAGTCCAACCCTTGACCCATCTCTGCGGTGCTAGACTATGGCACTGAGTGCCACATCCAGTCTCTTTTTAAATATCTCCAGGGATGGAGAATCCACTACTTCCCTGGGCAGCCCATTCCAATGTCTGATCACCCTCTCTGTAAAGAATTTTTCCTAATATCCAACCTAAACCTTCCCTGGCAGAGCTTAAGTCCATGTCCTCTTGTCTTGCTGATAGTCGCCTGGGAGAAGAGCCCAACCCCCCCTGGCTCCAGCCTCCTTTCAGGGAGTTGTAGAGAGCGATGAGGTCTCCCCTGAGCCTCCTCTTCTCCAGGCTGAACACCCCCAGCTCCCTCAGCCTCTCCTCACAGGACTTGTGCTGGAGTCCCTTCACCAGCCTGGTTGCCCTCCTTTGGATCTGCTCCAGGACCTCAATCTCCTTCCTGAACTGAGGGGCCCAGAACTGGACGCAGGACTCGAGCTGTGGCCTCACCAGGGCTGAGTAATAACAAGGAATTAGAAGATAAAAAGAAAAAGCAGTGATTTTTATGTGCCTAGGTGATAAATGGCTGCAAATAAACCAATATTAATTTAGCTGCTGTTCACAGTGTTAAGCAACCATGTGATTTTTAGCAGTGTTCCCGATTCTGTGTTCTCCTAAGTAATGATGAACTTTAAAATAAATAAATAAATAAATAAAAAAATCCGAACAAAGTTCTGACAGTTCAAAGGTCCAGAATATCCTCTCCTGCTGGGCGCTCAGCGGGAGATGCTTTGGCAGGAGGAGATGAAAGGAGAAAGAACTTCTCCCGTGGCAGAGCATTCAGGAAGCCAGGTAGTAGCTGACAGGCAGCCAGTTAATACAGAGCCACAAAATTCTCACACAGTCCAAACAAATGGAAATTTTCTGGACGTGTCGAAAGTTTCAGCAGCCTTCCTCACCCAAAGCTAAAGCTCACATTTAAGAATAATGTGCTCACAGCAGGACACAGCTTAAAAAAGGGCACAGCCCGCTTTAAAGTATGCAAATCCTCCGACCAGTGTTTTAAAACCCTTCAGAACCGATTACCTTCGCCATCTCTTTTTTTTCTTTCTTTTCAAACAAAAACTTGAGTTAATAGTAACTCTAAGGAAGAGCTCTAGCAGTCTGGTGTTGAACCATCATTAGAAAAACTGAAGCCATGGCAACACAGATCTTTACACTGTGCCTTCTCTCTTGGGACCGCACAAACAACCTCACTTCGCTCAGGCCCCGCAGCGCTGACGATTTCCCCGACCTCGCATCCGGAGCAGCCGCCCCGCACCTCCCGTCCAAGCTCGGGGACGACGGCGCTGCCGACAGACCCATCCGACGGGACCCCCGCGGCCCTTCCCTCAGCCCCCGATGGCCACTTTCCCCGGCCCCCATTCCACATTTCCCTGCCCGGCAGCACACACGCTACCCCCTCCGCAGGGGCGTCGCCACCGGGCTAGCGGGGCTGCAGCCGCCCTGAGGAGGCTGCCGTGAGGAGACTGCTGCCGTGAGGAGGCTGCTGCCGTGAGGAGGAGGCTGCCGTGAGGAGGAGGCTGCCGTGAGGAGGAGGCTGCCGTGAGGAGGAGGCTGCCGTGAGGAGGCTGCCGTGAGGAGGCGGCTGCTGCTGCTGCTGCCCTGAGGAGGCTGCCGTGAGGAGGCTGCCGTGAGGAGGCTGCCGTGAGGAGGCTGAGGCGGCGGCTGCCGCTGCTGCCGCTGCCGCGAGGTGCTGCGGGCACCCCGCCACCCCGCAGCACCCCGCCACCTGCCCGGCAGCCAAGAGAAGAGGGCACGGTGCAGGGGGTGTCCCCCACCTCTCACTCCGCACCTCCCGAGCGGCGGCTGCCGGAGCTCGACTCTTACCTGGGGCAGCGGGAAACACCGCTGAGAACCGATGAATGTCTCTCGCTACACCGGACGGGCTACGGGGCGCGCCGGCCCAGCCGCCTCCCGACAGCAGCGGGCGGGCACCGCCCCGTCCCGTCCCGCCCCGGGCGGGGCCGCGGTACCGGCTGCAGTTAACTGCCTGCGCGCCGCCGCGGAGTGGGCCGGTGGTACCGGCAGCAGCAGGGGCAGCCGTCCCGCCCGGCATCCTGAAGGGTGAGCGGCTGCTTGGTGATCAATGCGGATGGTGAAGCGCGGTGCGGGAGGGGACGCGTGTGCTGCGAACGCGGGGCTCCCGCCGGAGAGCTGCTCCCTCCGCGAGAGAGCTGCTGCCTAGAGGCTACGAGTTCGCAAGATAATCTTATAATATATATACAAATATATAAACACGTTTGGCACCCTGTGGATTGCGGTCAGGGTAGGTTGTAGGGACATCTTAGTAAATGTCTGTTTGTACAGACTGTCTTAAAGTGCACTTCCTCTACTAGACCTTCTGTGTGGTGAGGAAAAGTGCAGAGAAAACTTCTGGCGGATAGGACAGGACAGGACAGGATAGCGTATGATACAACAGAATAGACTACCTCAGTTGGAAGGGACCTGCAATGATCTCCATCCCTTGACGTTTTTAAAAAGAGCCTGGATGTGGCACTCAGTGCCATGGTCTGGTAACCACAGTGGTAGTGGATTAAGGGTTGGACTTGATTTCAGAGGTCCTTTCCAATGTGGCTGATTCTGTGATGATCATCTACCCACTGACCACTTCAGGGCTGACCAAATTAAAGCATGTTGTTAAGGACATAGTCCAAATGTCTTCATAACACTGAGAGGCTTGGGGCATCAACTATCTTGCTATGAATCCTATTTTAGTGCTTGACCACCCTCTCGATATAGAAATGTCTCCTAATGTCGAGTCTGAACCTCCCCTGGTGCAGCTTTGAACTGTTCCCTGTATCACTGAATACCGCAGGAAAATAGCTCATCACCTTCCTCTCCCCTTCCCATCAGGGAGCTGTAGAGGGATGAGGTCATTCCTCAGCCTCCTTTTCTCCAAGCAGGACAAACCAGAGTCCTTAGGCACTTCTGACAGGCTGTTCCTCCCAACCCTTTCTGTACACATTCAAGGACTTTCACATCCTTTAATTGTGGGGCCCAGAACCACACACTGCACTCAAGATGAGGCTGTTCCAGCACTGAATACACCAGGATAATCCCCTCTTTTGACCATGCTGTATTTGAAGCACCCCAGGATGCAGTTTGCACTCACAGCTGCCAGGGCACACTGCTGGCTCACTGACCCTGCTGTGACCCAGCACACCCACATCCCTTTCTGCAGGACTGCTCTCTGACACTCCTTTCCCAACATACTTGTGTCCCGTTTTACTCCATCTCAGGTGCTGAACCTGGCATTTCAACTTGTTAGATTTAATCCCATTAATCACAGCCCAGTGTTCCAGGATCAAGAACCTTCAGCAGAGGACTCAAGAAAGTCAGATTTGTTTCTTCTAGTCATGAACAGCATACAAGAGAAACTGCTCAGCAAACTAAGAAAAATGTCACCTCTTCAACTTGTTTAAAACTCTAGTAGGACAAGACAGAAGCACAGCTTCCTAATGCACGCTTATTTTCTGTTCCTTGGATACTTGTCAAAACTTGAAACTATGGTAGAAGACAAAGTAAACACCTTAGAACCGTATTTTAATTCTGTGGCAGAAACTGTTCTTTTAAACAGGAATACCACCTATGCCTTCATCTTAGGGTCCACTGAAAAATCTGCTTTGGCTTCCAGGAGGCTTGTCAACTATGTATTAACTATGCACTATTCAACTATGCATTAAGAGAATAATCAATATAAATTACTTGTTTTGTACTAAAGAATATCAGGTTACTATTCAATAAAAAATTCATCTCTGAGTCTCGTAACAGGTAGTAGTAACCTTTGCTCTCAGTTATCTCTAGAAAATTCTTAAAATTTCAGTTGGCTTTAAACTTTTTGGTTTTGTAAGCTTTCAGGTTTTATTCTATTTTTTTCTTTCAGTGAGAAAGATACTGCAAGTTGTTATGGTCCAGAGTAACATTAAAATTTATTATATTAATAAATGTTATTTTTAAGGGTGAAAAATACACAGTTACATACTGGAATTCCTACAAAAATAAATTACAAATCCTGCAACTGGCCTTCCTTTTTAGATTTTTATGTTGCATATATGAAAACTTACATCTTTGGACAGTAAGGCTGTCTGTCCTTTTATAATCAAAAGTATATTCCTTCCTGCTCAACAAGGACCATTGTTACAGTCAATTGATCCATTAATTTAGTGCAGTTGTTCAGACACTTTCTTGCTGCATTTTGATTCTGCAGTCATTCTGTCTGTTTTTAGTATCATTAAAACTATTAACAGAATGACACAACGAACTGAACTTCTCTATTTCCATTTCCAGGTTTTTTTCCAAGCTATGGCATATGGAACTATATTATGAAAAAGCAATCTGCAGAGAACAGCAAAACCAGAATATTCTGCTACTTGTTTATAGAAAAAAAATGGAGCTATTACAACTAATTCTGTACTTTCAGCACAGATATATGTATTTAAGAAATAGATAACACTGAAGTCAATGAAATTTTAGATGCTTAAGAAATTGCATTGGCCAATTCATTTTTTGTTTGCATTGCTACAAAAGGGAAGTTAATATATATACCCTTGATCTCTAAAAACATGTTTATGTTATAGTCTAGTCTAAAAATAAATAAATGGAAAGGATGAAGTAAATATTTGGATACATTAAAGTGAAAACAGCCATTAGACTTTTATGCAGTTAAATTGTTACATGTTAAAGGGAAATTAGTCTTTGTACCTAAACTGCCAAGTTATTTTTATATCTGTGTCTCAAATTCTCTTTTTAAAATATTCACATATTCAGTATAATTGTGTGTAATTCATAAAACATAACTTCACTTTTGCTTTACCTTTGGGCTTGCAAAGCAATCAGTATTAAAAAAAAAAAAAAGAACTTATCTCACTTATTACTTACAGGTATTCAGGTCAGCGATGAAGCAAAATACAACTAAATAAATGTTTCAGCGTTTAAAACAAGACTAGATTTTGTAATTAAGTGCCCAGCTTTTGACTTCAACATCTCTCTGAAAATCAAACACTGAAAAACCTCGACACAGAAGCTTCTCACTGCTTATACATGGAAATGCTGATGACTTTGAAAACTGCCAGTTGCATGACTCAGAATAAAACATAATTACTGGGGTACAGGGGACCTGAGCAACACATCTCCATCCTTGAATTCTGTTGGAACTTTTTGATTTTTTATGCTACTTCATTTGGTGTCCCTTGGACAGCTGGTAGTTATGCTTCTGCTGCAGCCCTCTATTATTCTCACTGCACAAACGCAAATTCCAAGGTTCTCCACCTGCTTTGTGGGCTGTTAATATTCTAACCCATGGTATTCAGACTGTGATCCATGATCCAGTTGGCTGACAGTGCATCAAACATCTCCTTGGCTTGACTAAGTAAGGTAAGCCAAGTATACATCAATGGCACATTAGCATACTTTAAAGAATTTGAGGAATAGCATGGGCAGTACCTTATGGTGACCAAGGTAAAAAGAGACAATTTTTACAACAGAATTTGATTTACATTTTAAAAATGTCTGAAAACTGGCAGTTTAAACACTTCTAAGAGCACAACTACATTAAACCAAATAACAGTGCTAAATAACCAAGTTGGGATCTCAGTTGTCTCTGCCTCTGACAGTTCCCTAAAATATGACCATTTCAGACAAATACTCCAGTACTGAGGAAAAAATATGAAAAAATTAAGAGGACTTACGCATCGAACAACTCAACGTTAGTTTAAGAATTTTTGCACATATCTTAACAAGGAGACCCATCATAGAGGAAAGAATTATCTACAAGTCAGCAGTACTGCACCCACACAGGAATTCTCATTTTATGGGATAGATTTTGAGGGTTTTGGCACAGCAAGCACTTTACAGTCTATGTCAACGTGATATATAAAATTGTAAATACTTTTAAATACCCATGCTCGGTTTTTGATTATAGATTTTTTTAAACTATTTTTATTTTGTCATAACTTTTTACTGTGAGTCTCCATACCAGTTCAGCTATTTCTATTTATGTTTCACCCCATACCATACAGTTCCCCTTCACCTTTCCTTATGGCATGAGTATAACTGTAGTTAAAGAAAGAAAGTTGCTAGTTTGGACATATCAGTATTGTAGCCATGTCTAGGCAAATTATGAGCAATATAGTAAATCTATTTCACAACACACGAGCACTCATCTGGTGTAGGAGAGAACTTCAGCTTCGCTTTATTTACTTATCGTATTAAGAAAAAGCCTAGGAATACATCCTGACAGCTGTTCTTTAAATTCTGCTGTAATCAAGCACAATGAAGCTTATTTATATTAGAAACAAAACTAACTTCTCATTCAGGGATGAGTTCAACTATAAAAACTAATGCAATAAACATGTAAAGGGTGGACTATAAAAGCTATATAAGCTGTTACTTTGCCCAGTAGTCATTTAAGTTACTTATTACATCCCTGAAACCATGTCTTCAACTAGTTGCTAGGAGGTGCTGATTCTGACTGTGATGCTTCTGAATCTGCATTAAAAAAAAAGATTAAAAGATTAAAGTTCTTAAGACTTCAACCACAAGAATAAAAAAGTCAGCTAAAAATCTCAGTTTCTCACATCAATATGCATACAAATTCAAGTACTTTTAATTTTTAACTAACAAGACAGACTACCTACAAACTTTGCAGTATGATACAAATCTACAACCCAACACAAATGGGTTATAGATTTTCATATGCAATGGGTTCTGTCTGCTGTATGATCTATTTTGGACTTATCCGGGGCAAGAGATAAGAAAAATAAGGTGCACCTACATATGAAACTATGCAGCATACTAACTTTTCAGTCACCGTTACAGCACACCCATCATTTTGTTCTCTATGCCTGAGCAGTACAACCAAACCAATATAATGATTACTCTGAAAAATCTTCAGCTTTCTTTATATTCCAAATGTCCCATTCAAAGCACGTGTATTAAAGAAAACACCTATCAGCAAATTAATAAATTTGAGGTTTGAAAAATCCCAGATCCTTTAATTTTACTCAGAGTAATGGAAAAGCAAAATGGCAGTGCAACTAAAGTTAAATTAAATTTGAAGACAAAAGAACATTCATGGTTTTAACTCATGCTAAGGAAGAGCACTTTTAAGCTCCACAGTTGAATTGTGAGGTCACTGAGCCTTCCAAGGCAGCATCCTCTGCATTATCAGTCTGGAAATTTAAACATGCTTTCAAGAGTGGCTTCTCAGGTTATGCATCCTCTTTGAGGTCCAGACTGAGATCTGGCTTCAGCCCTTAGTTTTACGGCAGGTTTTCTTCTGAACAATAGCATACAACTTCTAGTTTTCTGTTTGCCTGTTTTCTTCTGATACCCACCTGAACCAAGGTGTTCTGTGCACACACACATACAAAATCTTACTGTAGATATAGTAAAGGAAAATGCAAAGAGGAATTCAGGAAGTGCTAAAGTGTCACAAAAACTAAATTAACTGGCCTCTGAGACTTCCACACATTGATCTATCAAGGTCAAGAGTTATGGCAATCCACAGTGTGCACACATGCATTCGCTGATACAATTTGAAAAGAATATAAATCTTGAAGATTGCCATGTGTGTGTTCAATAGCATTTTCAAATAGAAATTTATAGAAAACTGATACACCTACCAAGCCACTTTAAAAAGCCTAAGCAAAAACTCTTTGACAGAAGGAAGTGGAATTTCCTACCCTGTAACTTTTACATCTGTTTTCAATTTATAGCAATAAACACTGTGTGTGACAAAGGTTTGAAATTATAGGTAAACACTGAATAATTTATTTTCTCTCTAATAATACTGTTGCAACTCCTCTGTCTTCAATAATACACATATATTTATTTTGACATTTTTTTATGAACAGTGATCTATTTCTTAAACACAAGTATAATGACGTTTGTCACAGGAGTTTCAGAAAAATACTAGGTGCCATAGACTATTCAGAGAAAAGAGGCAACAAATATTTTATGGTATGTTTAGATTTAGGCAGGAAGACAGCTGTGTCTGCAATATTTTACAAAAAGACATCACACAGCATACTTCTGCAATTGTAAACATGAAAAAAATCCATGGAAGTCCCGGCCTTCACTGTCTGCAAAGAGGAGTGCTGCTTTCTTTAGCAGGTCACAGGGATTTGTAAGATAAACATGGTAATGCAGTAAGTTTCATCACATTCAAAGAGAGACACATAAATTATTCAGGCTACCCTCTGCTGTTACATTGAGATCCCAACTCACTTTAAAACAAAGAGCATTCAATAATTTTACCTTCAGACTGCTCACTGTTTTGGGATGTTTCTTGAATCTTATTTTCCTGCCCAGAATGCTGCTCAAGCCAGTCAGTCCCATAACCATTGCTTATTAATTTGCTAAAGTTTACTGCTTCACTTTTTCTCTGAGTAGGCCTGTAAATCCAAACACATTAAAGAAAACAATAGCATAAAAAAACAAAAATGGCAATTAGGTAGGAAAATTTTACTTTGCACAGAAAGCATAATAGCCTTATAAGGTAATTTATTTCTACATAACTCAACACATATTCTACATGTAGCCATCTAAGGAAAAAAAAAACAGCAAACAAAAACACTAAAGGACACAAATACACCCAACTGAGAAATTTTACATGAGAAAAGCCATCCACTTGATTGGAACTTAATATTTGTAAGACAGTTTTGATCTTAGAGACAAAGAAGTGAAAAAGGAAAATCACACAAAGAACGTGTAAGTAAAAAAGACTAATAATATTCCTGTGCCATACAAAGGTGAAATTGTGTCACATAAAGTTGCTCATAAATTCATTAAACAGTCAAATAATTTCTTTTACATCATTAACATAATTCTAGAACATATTTGGACTATCGATAAGTGTGAAGTAGATTTTTATGATAACATATGCAGGAAAAATTGAGTTGTGAGCACAAGTGATATAATAATTTGCTTAAAAGACTATATTTTCTAGGTGTAATTTTGCTGTGCCTGACCTTATATGGAGTTTATGAGTTTTCCTAAACTGGTAGTCCTATTTGTGTCTCTGTACCCTATGCTTATGGAACTAACAATGTGCATTACAGTTTGCATCTGCTCATCAGTATAAAGAACCTGGTCAATATAAAAGACAATAAAATGTGCTACATTAAGACATGTAACTGTATGCTTAGTTTTCCTAAAGCAAAGTTATACTTGATAGCTTTCCTATATGAGTGAAAGTATTATTCATTTATTTGTTTGTAAAACTATTTTAGTATGAAAGAGGATAGCAAGTTTAGTAGCTGTAAAGATCCACAAATCCACACACGTATCCAATAATCTCTGCAATTTCTCAAGGAGCAATATTACTTGCATGCATAAATAATTGCAGTCAGCAGTTAACTAATTTAATTGGCATACTACTTACACAGTTGGGGAAGAAAGCTTTTTTTCCCCACTGAATTCCTTGTCTGTAGAAACATTTGGCATTTTGCTTGAATATTCAGGGTTTATAGCTGGGAGCTTGGCCTGCATTAGAGAAATCTGAACAAAGAAAAGGAGTTATGATAAAAATAACAAAGATGGTTGGATTAGGTTAGGTTATAGGCCCTAAATGACTTCAAATTTTACTATCTATATTATTTCCATAAATAGAGAAGTATAAAGGATCGTCTGTTTGTGTCAATAATGCAAAATGTGCTCTCCACAAGCTTTTTTCCTCACAGTACACTTCTACCCAAAGCTAAGCCTCAAATTGTTTTCCCGGTTGCAAACACTCATCTGGGCTCATGTTTTTGTATGAAAACATTCCAGACTTATGAAGTCAGTAGGACCAGAAATTCTTTTCCAGTTTAATTACTTTTTTTGCCTTCATAAAAAGCACCCCATATAATAAGAAAACATTTGTGGTATATTAATTAGAGCAAATATCCTGTGTTGCATGTTTAAAAGAGAAAAAGGTCGAAATTGTGTTTAAGAAATAGCTGAGGAGTCATTTTCACTTTTCCAAGCCTCTATTTAACAGCTGTCAAGTTTCCCAGATAAAGAACACTACATAGGATATCTTTTAAATGTTCTTGGTTTAAAGCATTCTCTCCCTTTGTGAAGACACGGCAATGACATAAACTAAAAATTATTACCTAAATTTGTTATACACACACCTTTATTAGTCTCAGATAGAAGAAACATTTAATGTGATATGTATATTGCCTGGCTGGTATATGAAGAATAACAGATGCCTGCTTCCAGCATGGAAAGCTAAAAGTACCTGGATGAAATCCTGACTGCCCTGAAATCAAGGAGAAAATTCTAGATTACATTTCATCTGAGGTAAAATCCTAACCTCAGATGAGTAAGCCTTTTGCTACAGCACATGCAAACATGTGTATGGATACATAAATACACATATGCTTGAGGCAAGTGCCTGAAAGAGATGACTTCAGACATGAAGTAGTAATCTCACTGGTGCCTCAGGAAGATGGCCTAACGCTGATGCTAACCTAATACCACCTCCAACAGACCTCCACCCATCCACAGACCTGCCTCTTTCTTAAGGCCACAGTGTTTCCAACCAAACCAGGTTGGTCCACATGATGATTAGGCAAGAGGATGCTTCCACCTGGGCTAGTAGTTCATCACTTTGCCATGAGCACAAAGGCTAAACCCTTCATGCACTAACACATCTTTGCTGCTTTGCAAAATTACAAGAACATGAATTATCCCTGCACTTAAGGCATTAGGAAGGAACTACAGGACCCATTCCAGGGCATGGAGAACCACTACATGGTTCTCCTGATCTCAAGTCCTCCTCTACACAGTGACAACCACAATATGAGGAGCAGTAGAAATTCGAATACTTAAGATCAAAGTGGCATAGTGGTTTTAAGCTCTAGAGCAAAGGTCCACTTAGGAGCAATGTTTTCCAAACTGAGTAAAACAAGTATCTTTAGAGGTTACATCATTTCTGCACTGGTCCCAAAGGAAGTGGTGTTTATCTCCTCAATTGCATCACACATCTCTGTTCTATACAAATGCTTAGCCAGACTGGACTGAAAATTATTTTAAATATATTTGGTAATACTTGAAGTAGTTTGCTGCTGCAGTATCATCATGTAGTCAGACAAAGAAACCGAATATTAATTAGAAATTTGCCTTTGGTGTCTTGGAAAACATTTCTTATATTTCAGTATACAAGATACATAATGAGAAAATGAAAATCAAGATTGTTGGATAGGACTAGTTCCACTGTCTAACCTAAAGACTCTTCAGAAAGGTATTCTTAAAAGATTGCATAGAAACTTCCTGTAAGATGAGATACAAGAAATAGCTACGAAAGAAGCACCATGTTTTGTTTCAAGATAAGGGAGACATTTCAGGGTACAAGAAAGGCACTGTGAAGGTTGGCCATTTCAGAGAGAGTGGTGTGGAGGCAGACCTACAGCAAGAGACACAGAACCTGCCTTCTCAGGCATTTAATCTTAAAGTAAAAGATTTGGTAGATTTAGTACCTGAGACAACTTTTTTTTGTTTGTAAGTTTGTAAAACTCAACTTTTACAGATTACGTAAACATTTCCAAATTTATTCAGAAATTAGCCATTCCCATTCATACGAGCCATCATTCAGAATATTCACTAGTTACTCACTCTACAGACGCTAAGGACTTTTTTTCTTGAAATTTCAAACATCCACCCCTCTGTTCACAAGAAGGGAGGTACTGGTATTCAAGTGCACCAGATGACTTCCTATGTATACTCTAAAGACCTATGGTAAATCATAATGGGTAGGGTTGGAAGGGACCTTAAAAATCAGCCAAATCCAACCCTCCTGCCATACGCAGGGACATCTCCGACTAGATCAGGTTTCTCAAAGCCTCATCCAACTTGTCCTTGAACACTTCCAGGGAGGAGGCATCCACAATAAGGTAACAAAGATTATGGAGGATATTAAAAAACATGAGGCTTCAGCAGCTAAAATAGGCAGGGGCCAGAAGTTTGATAGAGGATGGGAGAAGTTTCCAGGACAAAACCCCAAGATCATGACATAAAGGTTTGTTCTGGGCATAGCCTGAGTTATATTTATTTTTTCTTCCATTAAAAGACAGCTAGAACAGTATCTTTGGGGACTCAATAGCATTTTATACCAGAACAGCCCCCTTTTTCAGAACAGGCTTCTGTTCCTTCCTCCTTCTTTCTTTCTGCTCCAAGATTACTAAACAAGAACTGTGTTCATCAAGAGTGAATTGCAGGAGAAATAAAGCCTAAGAAGATATAAGCTAACTGCTTACATTCACACTGAACTATACACACCATATAACATGACTGGAAATTGCATTTCTGCTTCATATGCTATACCTGCAGCACCTAAGAGAAACACGTCTTTCCTCTCATTTTGTAACTACAACATAAAAATTTCTTCTGGAATACAGAAATGTGGGTGGACTGCATCTTCCCTTCTGTAAGAACCCACAGGCCCAACTAGAAGTGTCTTCACAAGCTCTATAAAACATTGTCACAAATTTCCTCTCGCTTATACCTTCTTTTTCTCTGCCTCCTCCTTGTCATCAGCATCCCGCTGCCAAACACTCTTCATATCAAAATCAAAAGGCCCTCTTTTTGACTTATAAGCATCACCATGATAGTCAGCAGCATTAAATTCTTTGTGAATCATATAATCCGGTAGAGAGGAAACGTAGCTCCTGCAGACAAAGATTTACCACTTATTTGTATAAGGGATGCATATCTTACACTTGAGTACAAACATATTCTGAAACACTAACAGGTGAAGAGAGAACCCAAGAAGTTACATGGGGTCTGAGCAGACTCACCGTGGCTCATCAGTTGCTGGGGGATTGGGGCAGTGTGAGTACCAGGCAGGGGCAGCATATGCTGACTTAGAGGATTCCTTTGACACATGAGCACAGTGCTTCAGTAGGTCTTGAGAGAAAAAGACAAAAGCATTATCTTTGTTTTCAGGTTGCTGTTTTACAGGAAGAAGTGCTTGCTTTATTCAGCAAGAAGCATTTGTCTCCCTCTATGCAATGGACAGTCAGAGCCTTGAAGCATTGCATTCCACTTGCACCTTTCTTATCTTGCTCTAAAGGCTTTGACATGTTTCTAGCAGCCTGTTATTTCATATTTCTGGAAATATGGCAGCGCTGCTCTAAGAGTGCATGCAAGGCATCTGCTCAAGTCCCTCAAGCTTCCTTCTTAAACCGAGAAAATAACCTAGGAACAAAACCACAGATCACCTGGATACAAGAATAGAATATGTAAAGCACTGTCAGAAACTGAATGTTACCACAAAAAAAAAAAAAAAAAAAAACACTCATAAACCTCTACCAAGTGTTCTGATGACCCTTTTTTGTGACATCATTTTCCCCAGTTACTTCAGTAGCCTCAAGCATAATTTATAAAGACCTCACTCAGATGCAGCTAAACCATCATCATCTACTTAGATCAGATACAGTGCAATACTACACATTTTGCTAAAAGGTACCTATACACAGGAGACTAGAAGGATGTCTTGACAAGGTGACCTCTTACATCACATTTTCAACCACTAATTTTTTCGATAGGTAAATTTCAACACTCCAATGGATTCTTCTGTAGCAGCCAAAAGCAATGCCATCACACTCAAGCAAAGACAAAAAAAAAAAAAAAAAAAAAAAAAAAAAAAGGAAACAGACAAAACCAAAAACAACAAAGAAGAAAAACCTAAGAGGTGAGACAGACACGCACCAGGTTGGCCTCCTTGCTTTGCCAGCTTGACATAAGCTGAATCAGTCTCTCTGATCCATTTCCTGTGGCACCCAGACGGCAATTCCTTGGGTTCTTCTTCAAGATCACCAAGACCCGGAATCTGGGACATGGGAGAAAGCGTGGCCTTGGAGCTTACCGACTCCTCTGGTTGTGTCAGTTCCATGTGATATTACCGTCCTGCAAGAACAGAAAATACTTCATGTTAATTGCTAACCGCTAGCATCCCTTTTTCAGGCAATTGTGGGTGATACAGTAGACGCAACTTCCAGAAGATCAGATGCAACAAGGCAACACCTTGCTTTCAGTTTTGAAACAGCATTCAAGTTTTCAGGTGAAGTGTTCAAAGACAGGGGATCACTCATCTTCATGCCACAAGCCATTTCCAAGGACACAAACGGCACAGAATCCGCAGGAAACACTCAAGCCGTCGGTTCTTGTTTTTCTCATTCCCCTTAAAAACCGCAAACACGGGGGTCCTCTCCTTGCAGGGGAGCACTGAGCAGCACCAGCAGAAAGCGACCGCAACCACCCGGACTAGTGAACCCCGAGGAAGCAACCAGCGAACCCCTCCCCGGGAGCACTCACCGGCGGCTCCTCCGCTTTCCCGCCGAGCAGACAGCCCCGCTGCCGGTAGGCCCGCTCCGGCCCAGCCCCGGAAAGAGAAGTGAAACTACGGCGGGGAAGAAGGCTCAGGGCGGAGGCGGAGCGGAACAGCCCCGGTTAAACGGCTCCTGGCGGTCCGGTACCGGCCACGGGCAGCGCTGTCCGGTGGGGCCGCGGCAGCCCCCGCGCCTCACACCCGACCTGGAGGGGGCAGGGGAGCCCCCGCCGCACGGATACGGCCGCAAGTCCCGCCCGTCGCCATGGTGACGGGGGCGGTGGGGCCGCACGGAGGGGCCCGGGCCCGCCCCGTTTCCCCCGTTTCGGGGTTCATCTTTCGCCTGGGCGGGGGGCGTGTGGGGCGATGCGGGTGTCGCTGGTCTGGCAGCCTTGCTTCGGTGCCCGCGTCCGGTGCTTGCTAGGAATCAGCTTGATGAATTAATGTGCCCGACAATGAGTTTTTTAAGTGGTAGGCATGGTGAGGGCTGAGGCAGCAGGACTTTAGTGCCTCGCAGAACCGAAGGATTCAAGTCTTCACACACAAGACACGCTCAAAACTGCCAAATCTTTGATTATCAGCAATGCCAAGTGCATGGATGCCACAGTAGAAGCAGGTGTTTTCCTCTGGAGTATGCTGCTTCTCAGCCTCCTGGGCTTGGGAAAGTTAGCCACTGTCCCTGCTGCTTAAGAGAGCCCTGGCTTATCCCTCCTGGCTTATCCTTATCCCCTCCTGGGGATCCCTTCCTCACCCCTGCACCTGTTCCTCTGAAGCGGAGGGGACTGGAAAACCCCTGTTGGGAACTTTGTGACATGAGCTGAACTCTTCTGGTGACAGTGGGTGAAAAAGACCAGGACAGAACAGAGCTCTGAGTACTGTCTAAATTACCACTCTGCGGTCTGAGCTCTGAAAAGACTCACCAAAAGATAACAGAGAGACAAACAGCACCAGGGCCACTCTCCCCTGAGCATTTCTTTCTTCTGCTTCTACAGAGAAGCAACGAGGAGAAGGATGGTGAAGTTGGCAGTACCCAGGCTGTTCAGCAGTAGGCTCAGGAGTAGCAGTAGGGACTGCAGGTCTTGAGCTTGGCTTTCCTGGTGTATGGATTGGCTTAATCCTGCAGAAGCTTAACTCAGTGTCAGGGTTTTCACTAAGTGCACCAGTGGGGCATTTGGTAGTGCAGCGATTGGCACCATTTTGTTAGGGATGAAGGGCTCATGATTGACTCCAGAATCAGAGAAGGTGTTGCAAGAAAAGCTGTGGCCATGATTCTTTGGAAATGGAAAGGATGTAATGAATTCTTGTTTCTCCTGCCCACCATCTGATCGGTACTTTTGGTGATACTGTTCTCCACCCCTCTCAAGAAAAGGTTTAGCCTGTACCCCTGAGGGTCAACTGCCTGCAAGGCAGAGGGGGTTGTGTGTCTCCCTTCTAGCAGCTGGGTTATCACTGGCCCTTTCCTTGGCATAAATGCAGACAAATGATGACTGGGTACAGAGGAGGCGAGGGAGGGTTGAAGGAAAATGCATGCTGGCAAACCATGGGAAGCAAGGAAATGCCAAAGAAACACTCTGGTGGCTGGGTCCCACTTCCCTGAAGCTTGATTTGCCAAGAGACAGCACATACCTCTCTGCAAGACTGAAGCTCTTCCTGCCTGTTCCAGGAGGCTCTCAAAAATCTTACAGTGTACATGTCATCAGGCATAAACAAGTCCCCTTTGTTCTACTTACTGTCAAACCTCTTGTGCCTCTCTTCCTAAGGCAGACCACTGAGGAGCTGACCAGGTTTCCAGAGGAAGCCTCATGTGTCAGGAAGACAAATCACATCCACTGCCAAAAGAGGAAGCATTGGTGTCCATCTGGTTTGGGTTGAAAGGAAAATGAAACAGTTCGGGCACAAAACCTGCAATATAGGTGCAATACAGAACTGTGCTAAGCTCTTGCAATAACTTCGATGGGATGTATTTGGGAAACCACAGGGGACTCCCTCTGTGCAATCCAAAATGGACTCGTTCCTCATTTTGCAGAGACAAAAGGCTTTCTATGCCTAGTCCTGGCGTTCATTAAGAGATTCAAGAGATGGCTGCTGCATCCAGATGCACTGCCCAGGCTACCCTCATATTCTTCCCCTGCCAACCCTCCATCCTCACCAGCATAAGTTTTGAGTTTGATTACCATAGTCTGGTGATACCACATGCCAGAGAAGGCCAGAGAAGTCAGTGGCCATGCATAGCCCACTTTCTTCAACTTCCTCCTTTAGACTTTTTCTTTAAAGACCTACTGAAGCACTACACTCGTGTGACAAGTACTCTCCAGCAGCATATGCTGTGCTTGACTTGCACTTCTCCAGTCCCCCAGTGATCAATAAGTCGCAGCAAGTCTTCTGAGATCCTGCATAACTGCTTGTGTTCTCTCTTTACCAGTTAGTATTTCAGAGTACTTTTCTACTAAAGTGCAAACAAGTGTTAAATCTTTGTCTGCGGGAGCTCTGTTTCCTCTCTAACGAATTATATTATTCACAAAGAGTTTAAGGCTGAGGACCATCATGCTAATACTTAGGGGACAAAAAGAGGGCCTTTTTATTTTGGTACAAAAGTGTTCAGCAGTCGCATGCTGAGGACAAAGAAAATGCAAAGAAAAAGAAGATATGATGGAGAGGCACTCTGTGATTGCACTGTATGAGGCATATATGTAAGCATAAATAAAAACCAGCAGTGATGTGTTTGTCTTCTTAGGCTCTGTTTTTCCTGCAGTTCACTTGTGATGAGCAGACTTCTTGCTCGGTGGTCCCAGCCTCTCAGTGGGAGGCAGGCACTAGATATCTGTGGGTGCTGTTGTGGGTACCCTGCCAGGATGTGTCCTCACACTCAATTCTGGGCTTCCCATCCCTCAGGGAGCATCTGGCCATCTGGACAGGGTATAATGGGCTTCATCTTCAGGTGTATGAAGAGAGCTGATGGACAGACACTGTAGGAGTTTTACAAAATCCGTGTCATATGCACTTATATCAAAAGGAAGACTGAAAATAACAAGTGAGATGCAAAATGAAGAAGAAAAATAGGGCAAGCAGTTCTGTGGAAGCACCTTCTATGACAGGTGCTGTTTTTCAGGGTACTCTTGGGTTGGCAAGGAGCCCTGGACAGGGTTCATGAGGTCTTAAGAGGAGGAAGGTGATGCCAGCTGGCACCAAAGGTTATCAGTGGGGTAACTTAGATACCGAGAGCCAGGAGATGAGGACAGCACTCTCCTGAGCAGCAGGGAAGGAAGAGGTGGATAAGGATAGGGGCTTGCAGGGGAAATAGATCCTGACTCTCTTGTATGATGTGGTTTGCAGATCCCATGCCCTTTCCAGAGGAGAGACATGGGGCTGCCTCTTTGTGAGGGAGTCTAGAGAGTGCCCAGCAGGGAGATCAAGGATGGAAAAGCAGAAAAAATATGGGCAATTAAAGGGGTCCATAGCAACAGGCTCCTGGTCTCTGTGATTACCATGCTGTGCTGGGCGATTTCAGTCCATTCTATAAACTCCAATTACAACCATTTTTTGTGTGTCTGTGATCTAGAAAACTAAGTTGGATTGGCTGATGAGTAGGTGGTGAACAGCCAGGTACTGGGGATACCAAGGGTTTGGGTAGCAGCTACAAGAGAGGCCTGTGAAAGTAAGTAGGCAGATGTGTGTGATCCTCTGGTGAGGTTTCAGCCCAATGCAGTGCTGAGTAGGTCTATCACTGGGTCATTTCTTTATTCATGATTATGTGAGCCAGTAAGCTTGTTTACCAGTCCAAATTGCAAAACATGGAAAAGAATGCTACTATAATCTCCTTGTCTCCTCAATATATTTATTGAGGGAGCTCATATATTGCTAGGGAAGCTAGCAATTAAAAAGGTGAAAATAGCAACGAAGAGCATGAATTCCATGATGAACAAGGGGCTTTCAATATACTTCTACCAGGAGCCCATTGACTGTTGTATGAATTTCACAGCTACCTGAAGGGGTTGCTTCTTGCAAACCAACCCCACCCCCAAAAACCCCCAAAAAAGAAAGAAAAAAACCGCCAAAAAATACCTCTAACAGGTGGTTAAAGTCCTTTATCTAATGCACATGCCTGAAAGATAGGACTTCAGACATGGAGTAGTATTGTGTATCAGAGGTATGTTGTCCAAAAAACTGGACACATTAAAGTCACCACGTGAGGTCACTGTTGTGCAGTGTATACGTATATCTGGCAGGGGGATGAGCACACTCTGGACTTTCGAAAAGGTGCTGTTAGCAATTTACAAAGGGCTAGGGTGTATTTACACTGCCAGTACTTTGGCAAGCAGGCTCTATCAGACATGTAGCTTCAAGGGGTGGAATTTAATTATGACCACAGTTGAAGCAGTGAGTTGTTTGGCTAATATTTATCTTGCACACATTGTGTTCAGGTTGCAAGCTGTGGCATGATTATATAAAGAGTTTGCTGTACAAACAGCAAAACACAAAACAGCTAGTGCTGCAAAAAACACAGACAGATAACGGGACACATTCTTAATATAGATTAGCATAGGAATGATGTCATGGGCATGGAATTAAATGGACTTTTCACTGACTTGTTTGACCTCAGAGTAATGGTAGTCGAGAAAGATTAGGCAGGATGCTTAAAAAAATTAAATTACAATGGTGGCACTAACTGGGGAAGAAACTTATGGGAATCCTTGCAATTCTTAAAATCCTGACAGGCAAAGAGTGGTATTCCACTCCTGTGCTGAATGAGCAGGATGCTTTGAACACCACAGTGTGGCCTCTGGGAGATCAGGTGACAGCTGAACACCCATCACTCAGACAACTGAGTTCCTTTGCAGTCCTTTTGAAAGAAAGGAACATAGGAAATTGCAGATAGTATTGGAGTGAAATTTAGCACTACTAAGGCTTGGATACAGTCCAAGTCCTAAGTCTTCTTTCTCACTCCCTAGAAATATCAAGGCTAGGACAGTTATGCAAAGAATCTATAATTGGTCAGGCCATGGATATGATAAATGGAAAGGATGCAACAACTGATACCTTTAATATTAGCCTAAGCCCTTGGGGAAAATCTTAAGGAGATTTTCATGGAAATGTATGCTGGTGCTAACAAGTTTGTTTCTAGTACCAGCAGTGCCATTGCTTGTGTTGCCATGCAAACATTAATTATAAATTAATATGAACTACAAGCCAATTGCATCCATAGTGGGAATCTTGCTATTTTAAGGATCCTATTATTTGATTGGTGCCAGTATTGTAAACTCTGTTTTATCAAATCCTAGGAGTAGCAAGCAAAAATAGTCTGTTTAGTGGATCTGTTTATTACTGCACCATAAAGAAGGAAAGAAGAACCCATTTACAAATACACCCCACTCTCCATTTTTTTGGCTACTGAATTATGGCTGCCAGTTCAAGGGGGCAAATGCATGGATACCAAAGGTAACCCAATCAATACTTGGATTTAAAATGAGGAAACCATGAACAGTACTACCCTGAACATTTTGTAATACAAGACCCTTGTACAAAAAATATGACCTCAGGTATCTGCTATTTAGGCTAAGTGTATGATAACTGTATGGATGTACTTGGTTTTGCTTTGTCATGTTCTGTTTAATGAAAGAACGAATTTATAGAAAGAAAAAACTGATTCACATTGGTGCTGATGGAATATTGACCTACATACAACATGGACAGCACTCTTAGGACTAATATGGGTCATGATACATTCCCAAATTGAAGAATTTTAATCACCAAATATAAAAAAAAGCAATTGCCTATCAAAAGCAGGTGACTATTTCTACCAGGTACAATAGTGACCAGATTGTCAAGATCTCAACAGGAATTGAGCAAGCTGCTAGACATCATTGGTATGAGATTTTTATGGGTTATGCACCATATGCTACTGATACAGCATCTTATGTTGCATCTTATGGTCATTGTGTTGTTGTTCTGTACTTTGTTTTCTATTAGTATGTTTATGTATCCAGATTGATTGCTAACATCACCACGTTGAAAGTACTCTGCCTAATAACAAACGGTAATGCTAGACTTCCATGGAAGTGCTCAAATCTTCTCCCTACCCTCATGCTAAGTGAGTCCAGAAGAGTAATAGTACCTTCTCCTACTGAGGCATGGGATTTACCAGACTTCAGGCCTATACCGGGTGGTGGGCTGTGTGTGTTCGCTTGACTTCAGCACAGCTTTTGGCTCAACACAAAGCTCATGCTAAAGCCTGATGTATGGTGGAACCAGTGCCATTGGGCTAAAGTGGTGTACACTGCATGAGGGAGTGAATTTGTGATGGTAGTGTCTTTATGAGGTGATGAATTTAGTAATTAATGTAGGTATGAATTAGGGTATTATCAAGTTAGACTAGCCCATTGAAAGGGTGTTGAGCCCTTGTTTGATTTTTACCTAATGAGGTAATGAAATAAAGATTGGTACACAAAGTACCTTGTCCTTTAAGTCTGAGAGATCCAAATGAACTGTGGTGTATGCCCTTCAGGACCTGCTACATGACATTGATGGCACTCCAGTCACTGCTGGTTTAACAAGGGATAGGTTTTCATTCAATTGGTTCCATCCCTTTAGTAATGCTTACCTGTACTAGGACAGAAGTTTTTATAGTGAGCTGACACCTGTAATAATACTATGTAAATTGTCATTGTATGTTGACAGTAAAAGAAAACTTATTTCTAGTTCTTTCAGCTCTCATGACAAGCTATGGCTTGGTTTCTTCTTTGTATTCTCCCACATTAAATATAATAATTTATTAGTATAGGGAGAAAAGAGGACAGGAATGGAAGACCCTGGCATTTCTTTTAACTTCATCTCTTATTTTGCTGCTGGATGGTTTACTGAGGTATCGGTTTCACTGAGCAAAAAAAACCTCCTTCCCCGGAGAGGCTGGAGTCGTGCCATCATACTGCTTCTTGCTTGACAAGTGTGTATTAACTAAAATGGTTTGTTTCATCTGCTATTTCTGGTCCCTTTGTATTAACACCAAGCAATGAGTAAGAAAGGTCTTTTCTATTTTCTTCCAGCTTTAGAAGTCACGATCACAGATATAATGTGTGATGATAAGGCATATAATTTCTACACAATGTTTTTTTCCTATCAAAAGACTAAGAGAGCTAGTCATATGCAAACCTACATACTTAATGGAAACACTACAGAAAAACATAGTCTTCATTTCCCATGCATTCATCTCTTTTCTTCTTTTTTTTTTTTTTCTTTTTTTTTTTCTGGTAGTCTAAGTCATTCATAATTCATGGTTCTCTTTTTTTGATAAAATGTATTTTTTATACAGTCAGATGAATGAAAAAATGCCACTTTTCTGTGCAGCATGGTTTTCCCAAGATTAATTATATATCCGATCAAATTATTTGGACCAAGATTTTTTTTCTTAGAATCTATGGTGTCATTGGAGTTTATGCCAGGAAGTGATCACTTCAGAGCCAGTCAGTGTCCACCAGTTTTTCTTCATGTTGTTCATTACCAGGGTAAACAACACAGCCTTACTGACACCGCTGGGATGAGGTTCAACACGGCCAAGTGCCGGGTCCTGCACTTTGGCCACAACAACCCCATGGGGAGCTCCAGGCTGGGCACAGAGTGGCTGAGAGCAGCCAGGCAGAGAGGGACCTGGGAGTCTGGATTGACAGGAAGCTGAACAGGAGCCAGCAGTGTGCCCAGGTGGCCAAGAAGGCCAATGGCATCCTGGCCTGGATCAGGAACAGCGTGGCCAGCAGGTCCAGGGAAGTGATTCTGCCCCTGTACTCAGCCCTGGTGAGGCCACAGCTCAAGTCCTGTGTCCAGTTCTGGGCCCCTCAGTTCAGGAAGGAGATTGAGGTCCTGGAGCAGGTCCAAAGGAGGGCAACCAGGCTGGTGAAGGGACTCCAGCACAAGTCCTGTGAGGAGAGGCTGAGGGAGCTGGGGGTGTTCAGCCTGGAGAAGAGGAGGCTCAGGGGAGACCTCATCGCTCTCTACAACTCCCTGAAAGGAGGCTGGAGCCAGGGGGGGTTGGGCTCTTCTCCCAGGCGACTATCAGCAAGACAAGAGGACATGGACTTAAGCTCTGCCAGGGAAGGTTTAGGTTGGATATTAGGAAAAATTCTTTACAGAGAGGGTGATCAGACATTGGAATGGGCTGCCCAGGGAAGTAGTGGATTCTCCATCCCTGGAGATATTTAAAAAGAGACTGGATGTGGCACTCAGTGCCATGGTCTGGTAACCACAGCGGTAGTGGATCAAGGGTTGGACTTGATGATCTCTGAGGTCCCTTCCAACCCAGCCAATTCTATGATTCTATGATTCTATGGTTTGGTAGCTCTGCAACAGTCCCTGTGGCTGCTTTTAAATTAGTAAACTAACACATATGAAAGAGTGACCCTGCAACCTATTATCTAGCATTATTTCTGTCCACACTGTGTGCTATCTAACTAACATTAGCTCTTTATTAATGTGATAATATTTCCCTTCCTGTAGTTTGGCAGTTAATTGTAGCCATTCCTCACAAAGGAAAGGCTTCAGCACGCTGCCTGTGATGCTTCCCTTCGGAATCATGCCAAGAGGCCTGCCATGTCCTCATACCATCCCTGAGGCAATGCTAATCTCACCCACAGGACTTTGGTGAAAATAATGGCAGTCTTGGGGGAAGTGAAGCAGCAATTTAATTCTTTCCAGGATTCTTTCTCATGCAAGAAATGTTTGGCTGCTAAAAAGGAGCCACCTGTAGATTTGGAGAATCATCCTTCATAGCCACCAGTGAGGAGGTACCTAGGACTGTGTGATGGTGTGAAATTCAGTACTCCTGTTAAAAGAAGCCTCATAGTCACAGAACGAGTACTAGTCCAGTACTTGCCACTTGGCAAAGTACCCCAGTCATGGGTGAGTTATCTGGGGGAGCAACTTCCACCATGGGGTTTTAATGACCAGCACATTTTAAGAAGACAGGTCAACATATTTGTGATAAAGAACTATGGGGACCCATCAATGTACATAGATATTTATGGAGCCATGGCAAGGTTCTCTCCGGTTTTCAAGGTGTTCCTGTTAAATATGAAGCTGGTGTAGGAAGTGTCTATACATATAGCCTGTTTAGAAAACTTTTTACCCAGCATTATGGGGACAGACAGGTTCTTTTAGGGATTCTTGCCAGAATGATGACAGCACTAATTTGTAGTTAGAGTTAAAGGTTTATTTTTTTAACAGAATTTTATTATCAGCATAGGTAGAATTTTATTACCAAAGTAGAACAGGACTTTAATAAGCAGAATCAGTGTAGCACAATTGTATAAGTAGTGTAGCACAGAACTTGTTGCTGATAGGGAAGCGGGGAAGAAATCTGTCTGGTGAATGGGACCTTCGAGGTCTGATAAGGAGGAAAATGGGGACTGATACATGACTATCTTGGTGACAGAGAAAGGCCTTTATAAACTAGTGTTATGTCACATGCAGGAGTCAGGAATAAAGATTACTGGTCACAGAAGTTCATAATAGTTTTGAAAAGAAGTTGGGAAATAATTTAATCCCACATCATAAGCACCTCTCACGCTACAAAAAATGTAGTCTCAACACATTTTCCAGATCATCCTGGGCAAGCTGGAAACACTAAGAAGGCAGGAGGAGTGTGTCTGATCTTTATTCATAGAAAAGGCTTTAATGGGAATAAAGACTTCACCTTCCCAGAGGTAAGGCCTGCCCTAACTCACTGAAAGAAAAATGAAGTATAGCACAGGACAGCAGCCTGGTCAGGACAAGAAGAGAATAAGAGCAACAAGATGTGCCAAGCAGTGCAAAAGAAATGGGAAACCCAGAAAAAAGTCAACTCTTCAGTTCCTCACCCCAGGTAGTATTTTCACCATAATGAACACCAGAAGACATAATCAAGGAGTAGGTAAAGTGGGAAAGAAGAGGTGATTCTCACAGTGATGGTAACCATTTTCCATGAGAACTTGCCATAATAAGAGTATCAGTGTTTGCAGGTGAGAGGCCCTGGCCACAGCAGCATGAGAACAGTCACATTTAAGCTATTTTTAGCTGTTAAGATTTTACTTCAGCTCCATTAGGATTAAGCATTTCTGCTTCAGTTTTTCCTTTTAAAGGAAGGCCCTCAATCACTCCTTTGTTTCAGCTGCTGCAATTTTTAACTGGTACAATATGTAAACATCTGAAAGAGATCTACTGTTCTTCTAGCTAAGTGAAATTCAGACAGAAAATCTCCAAATGTAATGGCAAATCTGTCAGATATGAGAATGTGCTTTTATTTTTGGTTTGTACAAGAGAAGGAACTCAACTTTCTGTTCAGCTTTAGAATTGTTTTCTTCCCAATACCTAAAGACAAGTTTCTGTATATTAAAATTTTCCAATTTTTTTTTTCTGTCAGTGTTAATTAGTCAAATACAAAACATAGTATCTTCTCTTAGTTCTTCTCAAGATCTTTTCAGATCTTTGACTAACGTGCTACCAAAAACTCTAGGAACTGTGTTTTGGTTGCATTTACAAAACACATACACTTTTTATTTGCCAGTTCTAAAAACTTAGGGGAAATTAACATAAATCCAAAATTGCTTGAGGTAGAAATCTGGGAAACTACAAGCCTTGCTTGAAGCTGCTGTTGCCCACTTTTATTTTGGGTGAAACTGAGTCTGCCCACACTGGAAGATTTGATCCACAGAATTCTCTCCAGTAAATTCATTTATAAAAGCCTGAATGACGACTGCTCTCAGAGTTCTGAAATATTTGTAATGAATCATTCATTGCTGCATATTGGCCTCCTCTTCTCCCACTGAGTCATAATTTTCAGTAGGAGTAAGCACAGGCAAAATGAAATCTTATTGAGTCTCCTTTGCTTTTCACTGATGATTGGTTTACTGAACATCAGAGTTAATTAAAAGGCTGCTAACAGGAATTGAATTTGGCGATAAGAAAAGGGCATATATCATTAACTTCAGTGGTAAATGGAATAATGAGAACATACAGGAAAGGCCCTAAGTACCAGATACAATATATAGATAAATCACAGGTGTCAAGCTTCAAGATTACCAATGAGAAAACCATCTGCTCAGTTGCTAACCGAACTTAAAAGCATTTGAAATTCAGCAGTCATCTCCAGGATAAGCTCACAGGTTCTATAAATGCTGAAAATTAAGTTCTGCATCTGCTAAAATATCCCAACTCACAATAGGGAAGAGTTTTAGAAACTTTTCAGATCTTTCCCACACAGCTCTGCATCCTTGATTAAGAACAGACTCTGATCTATCAGCATGGTTTAGAGGAATGGATGGGAGCTTAGGAAATGGCTGTGCTGAAATGTTGAGTAAACATGTAGAATTTGTTGCTCTTATGAAGATAGTGCAGTTTCTGCCTTGACTTGGAAGAGTAAGGATGATATATATGACAAAATCTGACAGATTGGACAATAGATTTTATGACATTTTCACTTATTTTTAGTACCGTACAAGTGTTTTGCAACAAACATGAATTCTACAAAGGTAGATACTATGCAGAGTAGAGAGAGTACATGGAGTCACCCTCCGGCTCTGGTCTGCCTGGGTCAGCCTCCTCTGTTAGACACAAACACGCACTGAAACGGGTTGCCTAAAAGTAGTGTGGAGTTTTCATGCCTGTAAATACACAAAACATAGCTGGACAAGGTCCTGAGCAACCTGAAATAAGTTCATGCAGCCTGGAGAGCCTGGCCATGGAGGAATATACAATGTACAGAGGTGCCTCCTGACATGTGTTACTTTATGGTCCTCTCAGTCAATGTGAACTACCTGGTGGGACAGGAGAGTAACAGGCAAAAGACTGTCCAAGTGTGAGGAAAGCTCCTGAGCTCTTTCTAGATACTTGTAAGACTGGATAGCATGACACTTCTAAGTGGGAAGTGGTTTCTGTCAAGGCAGCTTGGTGGGCAAGGGCAAGATCTGACGTCTGTCTGTCTGCTCCTGCTGGTATCGATACATTTTATCACCATGGCTTTGAACATCCCATTAAAATTTACTTTTTCCGCTGATATAAGCAATGTAGCAAGACATTTGGAGGGGATACCTGAAATTCATCTTGTCCCAAGCCCTCGTACTCTAAGAATAATAATTTCAATGTTAATTTTTATCTAACTTTAATGTGTTTTATATGAGGAAGATCCTCAAGTCACGAGGCAGAAAAACACGGTTGGTAGTTGTCTTTTAATTGGCAAGAAAATTTAGAATTAAATCACGCGTTTTGCTACTTATCCTAGCACACTGAAATGGAAAAATAAAACCAAATACTGAGTAACAGACTAGAAATCACTTGCTGTAACTAAAGAGAGAATAGATCATATAACAAAAATAAATTATTGTTTTTGATAGGTCTCATTTTCATTTTGATCAGTGGAATGTGCTTATATTATAAGTTATACATTCTAACGGAAATATGGGCTTATTAAGAAACTGGAATAATTCCACAAGTCTAAATATCAGAGACATTACAGAATTAAGAATTGTGGGCAAATCACAGAAAATTGGCAAGGAGGCTTGTAAGCCCACTCAGGTGTCTTTCAGACAAGGTGCAGGAAAACACATATACCACACTAAACCCCCTGTGTTCAGATACCATAGGCCTGTGACGGATACCCTGTGGAACATGCTTGAGATTCCTGCCCTGCTGTGGGAAAGATCAAAGCACAGTGATAAACTACGACTGCGTGAATCCTTGAAACCCAGGTAGAAAACAGCAGGTTAGGCAGTCCTCTAGCAAGAACCAAGCTCCACAGAGCCTGTGTTCCTCCTTGTGTGCCCTTGCCCCAGTGCTGCTTCAGGGATCCTGCAGTTGGCAAGGTAACAGCAATAAATTTACTCTTTGAATTTTATCTTTGTTTCTATGGCTGTTCCTGTGTCCTGCCTGTGCCAGCTCATACAAGAGTATTTACTATTAAAATCCCAGGTCTGAGGGAAAAAATCAAGATAAATATGAAATGCAGAAAAAGTGGAGAAACTGCCGGCATTTTGTGATAAAAATCGAAGATTACTATATTATTTGAATAGGCTTGTGTAGAAATTAATATCAAAAATATTTTTTCTGCTTCTTCTGCATTTGAGAACAAACCAGACTCCAATTCTGGGCAAGTCAAATCCTCTGTGAGTCCTGTTTCTATTTCACAGCTGTTGAATAATTTATAGCATGACATCTTCTTTGTTTACATCTGAAAACACTAGTAATTTAATAGCAAGTATAACTTTTTTACTCAAAATATCAGCTATGCTCTGTCTGTGTACTCAAACAGTAGAAAATCTCTAGAGGGTGTATTTGGATGTAGAAGTCAGGGAAAGGGTCTTTCAGATGAACTATGGGGAGCCAACAGACTAACTAGAATTCACAGTCCTGTGTTGAATTTCCATTAGCAAGAGAAACTGATGATAAAATCACTTCTGTCAAGTACTTACTCATCAGTAAAGACAGTTCAAACATCTACTTTCCCTGAATATACTGGAAATTGACTGCTAAGAGTTTCCTTGTTTATTATGGAAAATCTTTTTGATCAGTGCTGCAGAAAGGACTCTTCCCTCAGAGTTCTAGTAGTTTTTGGTTGTTGACTCATCTTTATCTTTGGTGTACATGTGATAACAAATGCTTTTGGCTGTTTGCTACTGTAGGAGGCACTGGAACATTTCTGAGAATATTCCTCTGCTGACCATGCTGAGGGAAGATGGAGAGATTTCTCTGCAAGCTGCTGGGTCAATGTGGGACAGAAGAAATTTTAATTGAGTAGGTTTTCAAAAACCCAGGGAATGGAAAGTATAAATTTAAGTACTACAATGCTTCAAGGAAACTCACTTTTGTCGTTAATTTTTTGCATCTTTTGTTAATATGACTCCAATTTTCATTGTTATTTTCCTGATGACTACCCTTTTCCCCCATAACAGATAAAGCTGGAGAATTTGAAATAGAAAAATTCAATGAAATTTCCTGAAAGCAAATTTTTATTGGCCTAGAATAATATTGCTACGGTACATATTGTGTTTTGGGGTTTTTTTAACTGTGATTCAGAAGCTCATGTGAGTTACCCATTATTTCAAAGGCAGTCCCAAGAGCTCAGTCAAGGAAATATTTTGGAACTATTTAGCATTGCTCTGTCCTTTGAGCCTAGATGAGACAAAAACAGTAAAAATGAACACAGCAAATGAGTGCCCTTGAAATGAATAAAATGGCATGCATTTATGTCTTTTCTTTAATATCTTGAATTTTAATGATACTACTGAGAATGAGATTCCCTTTACATTTGTAATTATAGAGAAGAGCAGATGGTAACAGCTTAGCTTAAAGTGTTCATTAAAATAGCTTCTTACATGGCCAATCCTCTGCTTGAATAAAGTACATCAGGAAGATATAAGATATGAGTGACTGCCCTGTTCTAGTGATTTATTCTTAAATAAAGCTATCTTGGAGCAAATTCATCAGTGATATCTCTTCCTCTTAAGTTCATGAAACAAGCCCTAGGCTGCGTGTTCTAAATGTATGCTTCTGGAAGTGAAGACAAGTCTAGATTCAGTAGGAGGATTTGTATACAAGATCTTCAAAAGTCCTTGCTCTCTCTATACATTTGCTGGTGGCCACATGCAGGATCACTTCTGTGTGGGCTGTGCAGAACTGAAGGAATGCCAATACACCTTTGGGATACATCTTGTTAATATGGGTGACTCAACACAAGAGAATTGCTTCAGAGATAAAGCCTAAGCCTCCCATCTTTGTAAAAAACAATCTGAGGGTGGTGACTGTCACTCCGCTTTACTTGGCTATTGGGAGAAATCAGCTTGGTTACAGAAGACCCAGACTGAGATGCTTTTATTTGCTTGATTTGGAATAGAGCTCCTTAAGTGTTCATAGCTACCTATTTTGTAGTCAAAGACGAAGTTTTTCACAGAAGCAAAGA
Source organism: Phaethornis superciliosus (assembly GCA_023637945.1). NCBI lineage: Eukaryota > Metazoa > Chordata > Aves > Apodiformes > Trochilidae > Phaethornis > Phaethornis superciliosus. Next base: position 69,944,236 of record JAJQWJ010000002.1, read on the forward strand.
TTATATCCTTCAAAGTGATCATCAGAGTAGTCATCCATACCAACTCTTTCCTCAGTTCATTCTATGAGCCACTACATTTTTAACTGAGCTGTGAAAAAATGAAAGGCAGTCAAAGAAACGAATACATCCTCCTAATTATATTGGGAAGAAAGAAAGAAATTTTACTTTAAAAAAGAAAAATAGAATTCTGCCAAAAGAATAAATTCGTGTGAACAGGTCACAAGTAATTTTGGACCAAACCTTCAACCTAAGCCCTAGCAAAATTTAGTTTCCATGAGACTATGTGGTGGGTACATCCTTTATGTTTGTGTGTTGAGAAATACCTTTGTTAACCAGGAGAGGAGTGGGTACATGAGAGAATACATAGCACAAGAGAATACTACTTTTAGCTATAGAGGAAATACAGGACTTGAATTCACCAAATAGGTGTGCTTCTAGAATAAGATTGCTAGTGATAACATTAAAAAACAAGAGGTACCTTATATGATGGCACGTAGGTGCTTTTTTCCCATTAGAAAATGTGCTATAGGCAAATATCATATTCTTTTCTCATTTGTATGAAAATCATGACACCTCTTTATGATCTTTGTGTTATTATTAGCATGGAGTGTCATCACTTCATGGTCTTTGATAGGCCAGTATGAACTATTGCCTACATCAATGCTTTGCAATAAAATTAGGCTGGCCTATGCAGAATTTCATTACATTTTCTGATTAACTTTCATTACACTAATTTTGCAACACCAACATAAATGTGTTGCACAGTTTGATAGGTCTTCTTTAACGATAATTGTACCAGAGAAAGTTCTGAGGATTTACACAGACACACTTCACAAGGGATTTTAATGATTGTTTTGCTTTCTCTGATCTCAGAAAATCCTTGCCAAAAATAGTAAAGGTGCAGATAACTAACTTCTTTTTTTCTCTTCTACATCACTAATTTCAGTTTAATACCATTCCAGAAAATGTATACTTTTGAAACTCATAACTGCAATATGTAGAGTCATTGGAAAACTTTTTTTCCCATATGTTAATTACTTCCAATAAGTCACAAAATGCTTGCTTACTGAGATAATATAACACCTGCCAATAGCAGACAAGAACGCAAGTAGATTTTACTTTTTAAACTTTTGAGTTCTACATTTCCCCTCTGTGTTCTTGTCAATGTATTTCAGTGTGACTTTTTAACTGAATATATTGACTGCAGTGTACATATTTAAGTGTGTGGACTTCTGACTCTTCTGCAGTGAAGACTTCCTCATTCTTCTAGCTCTCAATATACCTGGTTCCTGAATTCTCCAGGGCACACTTACAAGCCCTTAACCTGTAATTTTTGGATGGCAAATTCATTCACCAAAGCAGCAGTTTATAGAACTTACAGGCAGCAAATTAAGCTCGGATTCAGATATCCATGTAGCTGGACTCATGGATCTGTAGTTTATATTTAAAATTTGGTGAATATTGAGACTTCTTTCCTTCTTTGACATACTTTTTTGTGTCTGTGCCCAACAGCTCTATGGAGAGGGGGTTTAACTGGACATGTCTACTGGGAGCTTTCTTTCAAGGAGACCAGAAATCTGTCAGAAATGTCTCCAGTTCAAAGCATTTATTTTAAAAAATTGTGATTGTTTCCATTAGGTAACTGCAGAATTTTTGTCAGCTAGGCATAAACTTTGGATTATCCAACTGTAACCATGATTCTGATATCTGTTATGTTTTCCATTGTCCTTTATTTGTATTTATGCCCTGGACTGAGTCTATAGCATAATGGTTCAGGACAGAGCTAAAAAAGGAGAAGTGTGAGTTTCTATTCAGTAGTAAACCAGACTGGGGCTGGAGGAGTACCCAAGTCTCTGCCCTCACTGGCCAAGAGGGAGAATTGCCTTGCATTTCCTACTTCCAAAATATATGGGGTTTTTTCTGGTTCCTTCAGCAAACACACCCAGATGCAATGAGCATGCAATAAAATACATTGACTGTGGGCATTCAGTTGTATTTTTTAGGTGTGAATGATGCAGGGAGTAATCTGTTCTGCAGTTGATTTCATATCCGCTGGGGACTGTGCAGGTGCAAAAACTATTAGCAGAAGCAAAACCTGAGGTATAAGATGGTCTGATCAGAAGGAGATACTGCTGAGTGATGTGATGTTTTTTTGTGAAACATTTGCCAGTTATTACTCAGGAGGTTTCAAGCAATGAAAAAAGGTCTGGGATTTTTCAAAATGCACAGCACGCTAATGTATTCAGATGTGGTTTAACTCACTACAGGATGACAGTTACCATGGTGTTTTGAATGTGAATAACTTGCCAGAGAGAGAAATTTCTGGATAGACACCAGGTGGTCATAGCCCTCTTGATGGTTTCTGTTTCGTTCATTTGAGTGTAGTAAATGCAGACAACTTTGGGTGAGTGATCTTTGAATTTGCCTAATTGTAGTATATGTATTCAAAAAAAGCACTTAGACATGGACATAGCTGTGTGTAGAGTGACAATTTATAACTTCATATGCTAGTGCTGCTATTGCATGGACACATAAAAGAATCACAGGGGTGAAAGGAAGCAATGTAATGAATGTTATTTTCTGCTCTTTGGCATGAATAATCACTCGTGTGTCAGTCTTCAAATTGCAGACCTAGAAGACTCAAGAAAATAACTCTTCTAAGGATTCTGAATGAATGTTTGAGACAGGAAGGCATGTAACCAAATAAAATTCTGGGATGAGCCTGGAGCTGGAGAAACCTTTAGATCTTAAAGGTGAAAGAAAAGGCTCTGTTGAGAGACCTACAGGTACAAAAATGAGAGATGCAGGAAACATTTCCATAGAAACATTTTCAAAAGTTGCAAGGACTATTTTATAACAAGGAGCTTCTGAAGGAAAAGACAAATATGGTCATTCAGGATCTGACATACATAAAAGTGAAGTTTCTGGATTAACAGTCTCTTCCAATTTTGTTTTGTATTTAACAAACTCCACCAGACTCTAAAGAGCTGTTCCTTCCCCCACCCATTTTTGTTTATAACTTGCTTAAAAAATATGCATTTTAATACCTTTACAGAAGACTATGATGGAATGAAGTCCAGCAACACGATGGAGTTATATTTAAAAATCACCAGAACACAACTAAGTTTTTTACACTTCGGGAAAATTGTTTAACCTGGTGAGATGCTAAAATTTTAAGGTCAGTCTGCACTATCTATGAAAAGGAGATGACCAAGCATGCCACAAAGAGGGATTAGAACCAAGTAAGCAAAATAATGCACAGCTCTTTTCCAGTTTGTAACCCTTCCAGCTGCATGGCTGTATACAAGTTTGTGTTATTAAGGCACAAAATTTCATGTTTTCACCTCCAGACAGCTGTTAAAGTTGAAAAGAATCCAGACACACTGATATATTTTGCAAAAGAGTTTTGTCATAGATCAAGAAAGTGCAATTTCGAAGAGGGCTTTTACTCTTCTGAAGTTACAGTTACTGACAGGACACCTTTGAATATAATGACTGTTTTTTCCAAGATTTTTTGCTCTAGTTATTATAAAACACAGTGGAATGCCTAATAAGAAGACAAGATACTGTTTTCTTTATTACCAGATACAGGAAAAAACTGAGTATCTTAATCAGATAGAAGTTCATGGAAGGACCAATTGGGGTATGGCAGTAAGTCCATGCTGGAGCTGGGTAGAATTTTTTGTTAGCTGTATCTCATCTCTTAGCACTATTTCCCTCTCTGCTGCTTGGACAATGAAAGCTTTCAGGAGGAGATGTACAGACACACTGACTGGAGAGGCTTAGTTTTTTGAGAAATAGATCATGCTGGGTATGGTGAGCAAGAGGTGTCAGCCAAGTCAGCACCACTTGTCATTTTGGAGAGAAGGCTATCCTCTCTTTTTTCTGACTAGGTGAAATTGCATCTTGGACAGGAAGGAGAGGGCTTGGGATTTCCTATATGGTACAGTGCTTGGGACAATAGGGTAAAAGAGGAACTCCACCAAGAAAAAAAAAGAGGTGCACATATTTACATAGTATATTTACATATGCTACATTCTGTAGCATACTACAGAATAGTAGTATATAGTGCAGGAACTATCCTGTACTTATCCTTACTACAGCACATAGTATTGGATGGATTTTGCTTGATGAACAAATTGCAACTTCTTGCTCATTGTTGCTGTGGAAGGGTATCCTTTTGCTAATCTCCAGACATCAGAAAATATGGTTATTTTCAGATTATTTAATAAATTGTTCTAGCAAATGGGAAGAATATGAAAAGCCATGAGTAAGTATGGAAAGTATGGATCTAAGGAATCTTGATGTGATGTGAACAGCCCAAGTTTTCTTCCATTGAGAAAAAACAACATCAGTCTGAACTCCAAGTATGTATTAACCAACACTCTCCATTCCTACCATGTAGAATCTATCAGCTACAGCTTCAACAAAGCAGACATACTCAGGCCAGGTGCAATTCTTTCTAGAACTTTTCAAGGCCAGCATCAAAAAATTCTTGTTGATTTCTGGACATAGACTTTGGGTTTTGGTTTTTGTCTTTTTCACCTGGAGGTACAGTGGAGCTCTTGTTCCCCATTTGTCTCGTAGGATTTAATGCAATGAATTTCACTATGAGTTCAGGTGGAAGAGGAAGATATTTTTTGTTTTGTTTAGATTTTTCAGTATTGACTGAACTCCATCACTCTCTCAGAAGCACAGAATCACACCAACATACAAGCACAAAGATCTGTCTAAGGAGTCCAGACATAATGACTTGTATGCAACAAGATACATAAAATGTGACTTACGTCCTTAAGTATCCTTTGGCTTCATTTTAATTCAATACAATGAAGTGAATTTTAGATATATTTTTCACATCTTTCAGGAATCAATATTTGTTTGACTCCAAGGCTTTGTCTTTCACCTCATAATATTACATATTTCATCCTCTGTAAATCTTAGAGAGGGTAGCTGCCTCATTTTGGGTGGTTTGTGCCTGCAGTCTGTCTTCTTGTAGTATCAGAATGACAAAAGGCACAACCCATGTGCTGTAACTGTGCTGCTGTCTTTGGGCTGTTGGAGTGCAGGTCCTCTGCTGTAGTCTGTGCTGTGCTGTAGTCTTGGTGCATTATTCCTCTGAAAACTGGTTCTCTGTGCTAAATTCCATCAGTGTTCTGTCAAGTAGCCTAACATAAACATCTTGTTTTGCAAATATGTTTCCCAAGATCCTTGATGAAGCTTTGTTATTTCAGCATCAGATAGTCATCCTGAGCTCTAATAATCTTCTTGGCTCAGCTTCTGCATGGATGGTTAAAGGAAGCCAGAACAACTTTCTAGGGTAGATTATATGCAATTTAGTTTAGCCTGATCAGCACAATCTCTGTATATGGTCTTGAAGGCCAAATGTGTGTTGAGGTAGAACAGGATTGGAGGGAGTACAAAGCCTGGTGTGTTTCCATGGATGAAGATTCTGGAAATGGCAGCCACATCTCCTCTTTTTCTTAGTCTTAGTATTACATCACGAGCCATCTCTACACCCAGACCAGCACGGTTTAGGTTCTGTTTAACCTAAAAGACATTACTCACAACTTGCTGTCTTGTGGCTCCACAAGATCTCATTTTTGATCCTCAATTTTTATATAAACATTCTTTGGGGGAGAGACTTTGTCAGATAAAAAATGTCATAGGGATTTGTTTCCCATTAGTTCCCCATTTCAGTCCTTCAGTCCATCAGCTCTAAGTTATGCTCAGGCTCTGTTACCCCTTCAGATTTTAAATGTTTTCTCTTGCCCAGCTCTTGAATTATTTCTAATTTTTCCCCTTTGTCATAATGATGAACTGTTTCATAGTAGAAGATTTATTCTATTTCTCTCTGCTATTGGTGCATTACTGTCCAAATGAAAAGAGATAGAAGACGTTTTCTGACTCTTGAAAAGAGATTTGCTTTCCTTCCCATCCTCCCTTTATGTGCTTCCATTTTAAATATATAGAATTTTTAGTGCATTGTGGTGACAGATATGTGCAACCTGCATTTATCTGTGTAGTATTCAGTTACTACCCTAGTTCTTATTTTCCAGATCCCGAAGTATTAGTGATTTCTGCAGTTCCTCATGACACCTTTTTTTTTTTCACTTCTTTCTTGTTGTATAAGGCTTCTGACATACATTGGAATGAGGAGATCTCCCTGATGTTTGTGTGTCTTCAAATCAGGCTACCACTAAATTAATAACATCCTTAAGGATGTGAGTACTATATTTGTTCTCATACTGATTGAAAGTAGGTATATGAATTAAGAAGTGACCTGGAAGGGCAAAATATGACACAACAAGTCAGTGCAAGTCCATGTCCTACCCAGTTTCTTCACATAAGCAATGTGCTGGGAAGTCTGAAGCTAAAGAGGAGAGGAAGATATGAGAAATGGAGTGTGGATAGAGGCAACAAATTAAAAGAAAATTATAAACAGATATTAAATTCAGTTGTAAAAAATTACTATTAACTTTAACATTAATCACTATTATTTATCTTACCTCTTCACAAGTGTTTCTCTTGAGGACATGAAGAAGATAGTATTGATGACTAAAAGATTGGAGCTTTTCATCTGAAAAGTCTCATGCTACAGCATAAAGAGGTTGATGTTTTATGATAATAGGATCAATAAAGACTATGTGCAGTCATAAGGGAGGAAATACTATGGAATAAATAACTTCTAAGAAAGGAACAAATGACAATTTTGTACCAGTTTGTAAGTCATATCACTGCATTCCATGAGAATGGCCACATAAAATTTTAATAGCTGAAGATTAAAAAGAGCAAAAGCTTTCCTTTTCATTGTCTGATATATTATTTTAAGTTATAATTTAACTGTAGATTCAAAATTCTACAGTCGTAGTCAGCAAGAACTCAGTGCTTATATGCAGCAGTGATCCATCAGATTACATAGCATCATAGCAGCTGTAGATATTGCCCAAATTCTGTCACTACAAATCAAATGGGGAACACCCAGCCCAATGTTCTACAAAATACTACAGCCATGACACTAATGAAAGCATCTTTTCTGCTGGTGTCTTTTCCTTCAGTGGTTCAGTGCTTTTTTCCATTTTTTGAGCTTTTTTAGGAGTTATAACTTAATATATACCCATATCAATTTGATCCAACATTAATATGTCAAGGTTAGAGATACTCTGGTGTATCTCTATTGTGGGATGATCCCATTCCCATAAACAATAGAATAGTTTTAGCTCATGTCTGAGGTATCTGTACTCAAATTACATGGAATAAAGTACTCTCAGAATTCTGTTTCTGTTCTCTGCATTAAACACTTTCTCTTCTTTCTACAAGGCCTTTTCCCCCATTCTTACCTTCTGTATAAGTAGTGCCACAAACTAAACTACAATACTTTACCTCCTGTTTTGTACCCTCTTCTATTAGGCATGGATAATTTTCCCACCGTTTAGTCCACACAGGAAAATCTGCACGAGACTGAGGGGTATAAGACACCAACAACAGACCTCAAAGACACGCAGAAAATAAATCTTTGAGACTAGGAAGTTAGAAACAGACAAGATTATATTGAAGACACCTGTAGTTATGTCAGCCACCAGACTTTATTGTGAATGGGTAGGTTTCGCTCACACTTGCAGCTCATTAGGCTCAATTTCTGATCTAACAATAAAATTATTGCAGAAAGCCAAAGTTTTACTTAAGTAGATATCAGGAAACATAGTTCACTTCATTTGACCATGTCTGCATAAAAGAATAATACAGGTATGTGGAGTGAAACACATAGTTCTGAGAAATCAATCTCCAGACTAGGTATATAATTTTTATATATTGATCAAGCCTTGGCCTGGTCTCATGGATTGGATGGTCACACGCAGTTGGAGCACATTAGGTGTCCTGCTGAAACACACCTTTTAGTTTAGCTTCATCTCAAAGGAGTCTGGTCCTCATATTGTGACTCCACTCCACACTGTGTCCCACAGCAGGGAAATGGGGATGATCAGGACCCTTGCTTGAGAAGTATCCTTGAAACAGGGCAGTAGGACCCAGACAGGGTTAACCTTTGTAAAGCAAGACCTCAACCAGGCCAGCTCCTTCCAGGAGATAATAAGAGGCCTTGAGTCCTGTTCCCAAGACAAAGGCTAACTCCTCTCTAGAGATAATTAAGAGCAAGAGTCCTTTTCCCAAAACAGAAAACCACCATCAAGGTTAGCTAGGCACCAGAGAAGTATAAACACCTACACGAAAAAGGGCATAAAGCTGTCACAGAAAACAGATAAGAGGGAGAGTTATGGCTAGGGTCTGGCAGCTCCTTACAACAACATAGTGAGGTCAGGGAAAACAAGGGATGTAATAAGCTTAACACCTCTCCATAGGAGGTTTTGCCCGGACTCCGCCTTAACTCCGCCTCGACCCTGCCGTGATTCGCCTGGTTCTACCCTAACCCCACCTTGAGTCTGCCCAACTTCACCTATCATGAATATTGTAATAGCATGATGTAATCCTATGAATATGTATGTAGAGGTGTTACCACCCCTTCCCTTGAACTGTATAAATTACCTAACTTTTGTAAAAACTTTGGAACTCTTTTGTTCAGCATGAGCTGGGGGTTCTCCAACGTTGCAATAAATACCTTTGCTGTTTAAAGGCTGAAATTCTGTCTCTAAACAGTTTCATTTGGCCTTGTTGGGCATCATCCTCCTGTCCTAAACTAAAACACTCTGCAACACAACTTTATTGATAATATCAAAGCAGTACCCTGCCACCTTCTTCTTCTTGATTTATCCCAGTGGAAGCAGAGGAATGTGATTTCTGGAAACAATGTATTAGGAAAAGACAGAAAGAACTACATCTTCATTTTACTTGAGCCCTTAGTTAATACATTCAGTAAAATTGGTTAACTGGATGATTTGCATTAAGCCCACATTAGCACTTATTATTTTATTACTATGGTTACATTATAATTATAACTTAGCCTGCACGTCATTGCCAGCCAGAAAGAGCAACCGCTTCTATTAAAAAGTAATAAAAATATAAAATCTCTTATTTTTCTTTAATAAAGAAGGTCACTGTGACCTTTCCATCTATGCAAGCAGTCTATTTATTAACCGACCTGTAATAAAACTCAGTTCTTAGTTCTAAGTATTCTCCACTCACATTTTTGTAAAGCTGAGACACTTTATCTAGGAAAACAGCTCCCACTGTTCCACTGTGGGTTGATGCACATTTAACATTCTAGTGATTCTGGACGCAGGAGTCTTCATAGCTCATTACTTCCTACACTCAAGATGAACTCATAATATAGGAGTTACACCTTAGTAATTAGGGGTCTGTTTACAGCTTAGACTCAGGGGTTACTCATCTCTACTGAAATAGGAACTGAAATTCTGTTAGCACAATTCAAATAAAGACAAAATTCTACCAACATTTTCTGTTTATGATGGAAACAATCTATTCTTATAATTCCCTTTTGTCAATAAAACTGTGAATACATATGTTTATATATACATACACACTCTTACATGTTACTCTAGCCCTATGTATATATTTAGAGGGTGGAATACAGTAGAATATGAAGATTAAAAAACTAATCGGAATTTTGTAGAAACCTTTGAAAAAAAAAACAAAGCACATGTCTTTTATTAGTTTTGGCAATTCTTGAAAAAGAAGATCACTTATTGTGTATTGAATCCACTTCATTTGGTTACCACTGGAAAGTGACATAAGGGTTGCATACAATGTGGATCAAAACAAAGCTAAATGGAAGAGGTGGGTCTAACTCGTGGAATGCTCTTGATGTATGCAGATTTTTATGAACCATAAGTATCCATGGTCATTCTTCATAATACTTCTTCATCAATTTGAACAAGAGCAAAGGGCCTTAGAAACTGGGAACCCAAATACATTTTCGCTTGGAAAGGTGAAGGAAGACAAACATCTTAGAAGTTACAAATAAGAGTGACAAATAGGAAAAAAAATTCAGAATCAGTGGGTTGTGGCCAGATTGTAAAACAGATTGCCAGTCAAGTGTAGTGTATAATCTATTACTTAATTCTGTTTTACTATCAGAGAAGTAGAAGTAGTGGTAAACGCCATGCAAAATTTTGAAAAGTGCTCCTGTGTGCTATAAACCAGGAATTCTGTCTTTCATGCAAGAAAAATTTAATGAAAGTGGAAAGAAAGGAAACAGATCTATGATAAATGATTAAACAAACATTAACACTTTATGCTTAGAGAAGTTGTGCCTCAATAATTAATGATCTTTTTTTTTTCAGGCAGAGAGGAAGGAATTGGATAAGTATAGTTAGATGGGTTTTTTTAAATATCCACTCAAGGTGCCTCATCACACTCATAAAAAAATTAAATCATTCATTAAAAGAGAGAAAAGAAAGGATAAGTCTAAATGACTAGTTCTGGCAACAGCTCTCATGTGTTAACTGGAATATACCCTGGCATGTATGCTCAATATATTCATAAATTATCTAGAGAAGTTGTTGAATAGTGAGAAATCACATTTATTCGAAGTAGACAAAATGAAAACTGCTCAGAAAGGTTCCACAGAATCAGAGAATGAAAGAATCATCCGAGTTGGAAAGGACCTGTGAGGTCATCAAGTCAAACCCTTAATCCACTTCTGCCGTGGTTCCAGACCATGGCACTGAGTGCCACATCCAGTCTCTTTTTAAATATCTCCAAGGATGGAGAATCCACTACTTCCCTGGGCAGCCCATTCCAATGTCTGATCACCCTCTCCATAAAGAAATTCTTTCTAATATCCAACCTAAACTTCCCCTGGCAGAGCTTAAGTCCATGTCCTCTTGTCTTGCTGATAGCTGCCTGGGAGAAGAGCCCAACCCCCCCTGGCTCCAGCCTCCTTTCAGGGAGTTGTAGAGAGCGATGAGGTCTCCCCTGAGCCTCCTCTTCTCCAGGCTGAACACCCCCAGCTCCCTCAGCCTCTCCTCACAGGACTTGTGCTGGAGTCCCTTCACCAGCCTGGTTGCCCTCCTTTGGACCTGCTCCAGGACCTCAATCTCCTTCCTGAACTGAGGGACCCAGAACTGGACACAGGACTCGAGCTGTGGCCTCGCCAGGGCTGAGTACAGGGGCAAACTATGTTTCCCTCCATGTCCACCAAAGTTTGGACATGATTTTCCCTGCCCCTCCTTTTGCCCTTGCTGTCTCTGTAGAAAAACTTTGTTTTCTTTAACAGAAGTGGCAAGATTGAGTTCAAACCATGCCTTCGTCTCTCTAATTTTCTTTCTACATGACCTAACTATATTCCTAAATTCTTCCTGAGTAGCCAGCCCTTCTTTCCATAGTCTGTCAGCATTTTTTTAACCCAAATTTCCTTCAATATCTCCCTGTTCAGCCAGACCAGTCATCTTCCCCTCCGGTTCGCCTTTCAGCACACTGTGACAGCCTGCTTCTGTGCATTCAGGACTTGCTCCTTGAAGTACGTCCATCCCTCCTGGAACCCTTTGTTTTCAAGGGCTGTTTCCCAGGGTACACTCTGAATCAGTCCTCTGAAAAGGCCAAAATCTGCCCTACAGAAGTCCAGGGCAGAGGTTTTATTGTTGGCCCTCCTTGCATCCCTGAGTATTGAAAACTCTATTATTTCATGGTCATTGTGCCCCAGATGGCCTCTGACCACCACATCTCCCACCAGCCCCTCTCTATGAACAGAGGGTCTAGTGGGGACCCATCCCTAGTGGGCTCATTTACCAGCTGCAGTAGGAAATTATCCTCTATATGCTCTAGGAATCTCCTAAACTGCCTCTTCTCTGCTGTGCGGAGTTCCCAGCAGACATCCAGCAGGTTAAAGTCACCCAGGAGAACAAGGGATGGTGATTTTGAGACACCTGCCAGCTGCTTGTAGAATAATTCATCACTCTCATCATCCTTGTTGGGTGGTCTGTAACAAACTCCCACCAGGATATCAGTCTTATTGGCCTTCCCCTGATTTTGATCTACAGGCACTCAACATTATTGTTACTGACTTCAGCTTCTACAGAGTCGAGACTGTCTAACATATAGAGCCACTCCTCCTCCTCTCCTGCCCTGCCTGTCCCTTCTGAAGAGCCTGTAGCCACCCATGGCATTACTCCAGTCATGGGAGTCATCCCAGCATGTTCCTCTGATGGTGACTACATCACAGCTTTCCCGATGCACCAGGGCTTCCAGCTCCTCTTGTTTTTTCCCATACTGCGTGCATTGGTGTACATGCACTTCAGCTGGGCTCCTGATTTTACTCTTAACTCAGGCTTTCCACCCTGGGACTCATCACTGAAGAACCTGGTCTCAATCCCCTTCTCCTTCAAACCTAGTTTAAAGATCTTAGAAATTTAAATGACTGTGAGATGAAACAGCAGAGGAAGTTCAATGCTCATAATCACAAAGGTACAGGAAAAGCAGCAGGAAAGAACCCTGTCTGCCTGCAGATAATATGAGATATTGCTGAAAGGGATCTTGGAGCTACCACTAATTGTTCTTGGTGAATGCTAGTGCTGGAGAAAGACTCAAAAAACAGAAAAAAAAAAAGTAAATTGGGAATTACAGAACAAAACAAAAAATATTATTCTACTGTGCAGCCACAGTCCATACCAGAATACTTTATAAGGTTTTGACTGCAGTCTTAAAAAGATGAGTCATAAGTTCTAGGTAGAGAGGAATAAACAGGAGTGCTGATAATATATTGGCTTCTACTGAGCAGAAATTATGTGGAATTTTTCAGCCTGAAAAAAATAGGGAACAGAAAGAGATGATGCAGAAATAAGACATCCTAAGTGGCCTTGGAAAAGTGAAAAATTATTCTGTTTTCCTGTGATCTGCTCTCAGGCTTGGTAAGAAAGCGACCACAGCCTGGCTGGGTAGCACCCCACAGACCAAAGACTCAACTTGGATAGTAGCAAAATTGAGGATGAGGATGTCCCAGAATGAACTTCGCTTTCAGCCCATGATAGCACAAGATTTGTTACACATGTGCTGTGGAGGCTTTTGCAAGAGCTCAGGTGGGTGAAGGAGAGTTCTAAATGCTCCTACAACTCATAATGTGTCCCACTTCTGAAACGCAGAATGGTAAGTCACTCTGGTGGGCAGCCACTCTCCTGAACAGGAGATCCAATTATCTTTTTGTCATATGCATTTACTGGCTAATGTCCTAGAGGAAAAAAATCTCTTCTTCTGCTAGATAACCAAATCTCAAAAAATACCCAGTGTATTATCCTGCCTTCTATATCCTGTGTTGGGAATTTTCTGAGCTGGATGTGGTTTGATACTTAAAAGCCAAGGCAGTTTACAAGCACAGAAACAAGCCATGCCAGCTGGCCTCAGTGCCTGGAAATGTTACCAGGCACATTTAATTCACTGGTAGAAACACTTGTCAGGGTTCAATGTAATATTCCTTTCCCCTACTACCTTTTGACCAGTTTCCACAAGAACTCTTGTTGCAGTTTCTTCTTTTTGAAATCCTAACTGTGGATGACTGTGCAGACTGTAGTTTCTGCTTGCTCTCTGCTTCTGCAGTTGCTCTCTAAGCACAATTTTCCATGTCTTAGTTCTGGGAGTAGTAAGGCCCTAACCCAGACCTCCACCTAATCATCCTGCAGCAAGACCATTTAAGCTCAGCCCTGGATGTTCAGTCCCTGCCTAAACTAAATCACTGTCATGTTGGTCTCCTGAGCAGCCACAGCCCTCACTGATCCCCACCCTGTCCTGCAGACTGACCTCCTGGCTTGACCTGGGACCTGCTTCATCACCATGAACTTGCCTGAGGATCTGGACCTTTGACTGAACTCAGCCACGGTCAGGCTTGCCTTGAGGTGGGACTGGGCTCTGGCTGGTGACACACTCAGCCTGTCAGCTGTGCCATTGCTCTTGGATCTTGTCTCTGTCTGTTAGGGACCAGCCATCAATTGCTGCTTTTTAACATGCCCTCATCTGCCTCCTTTTCCAAAAAACTAATTGTTTCTTGCAACTGGAATTACTGTGACCAAAAACAGGACACTGCTGCTATGTGGGTTTGTTTTAATGATGCAAACATTTTTATACCATTTATGAAGTTACTCTATTATTATTATGTGTATATAATTGCATAGCATTTTTATTCTGTCTCTGCATGAAAATTTGTTTAGCAGAACCACTGTACCATTTTAATCTTCAGTCCAGAGTGTTAGCATGCCCATGTGCTCTAGGGTTATGCATATTGACCCAACATGAATTAAACAGTGCCAAGAATATAATCTAATAGTTCTGCAGGATTCTCCAGGCTGGTTAACATTTAATAAGCCTGGCACACTCATCAGTGGTGCTTGGACATGGTAGGCAGTATGAACAATGCCATGCCACTCTGTAATCTTAATTCTGGCAGTGTTTCAGCCCTGTCCCACCTGATCTTAATACTGCATCCTCTCTTCCATGTTTATATTTCACCTAGAGCCAGGCCAAACAAAGCCCCAGTACTGTAGTAGAGAAACAGCTCTTTTTTTTCCTTCCTGGACAGTCAGATCAAAGAGAAGAGCTCCTTATTTCTCATAGTCAAAGGATAACAGAGGGCTATGTGTCATACCAAGGAGAAGATCTTCCGTAGGAATGCAGGTTTGGAGAAAGATTCAGTTTCCAGCTATTTTATCTCTTACCACCTAAAGAGAGCTACCTCAGCAGAGGGAGGAGATAATGGTTGGGCAACCATGAAAAAATTATAAATATTTAAGATAGGCATATGCAGGATAAAGATTGCAGCCTGTGTTTTGGTGTACCTCAGCATGGATCCCCAAGTCTTCAATAAGCTACAACAGATACATGGACTGGGTGAAAATACAGAGCCTTTGGTCCCTGCCAAGCCAGTCTAGAATCCAGTGTCTCCTTTTTAGGGTTCCTTTTCTCAACCAGACCTCTTTTTGGCCCAATGTGCTGGAAGGAGAAAAAGAGGCTGAGGATGCCACAGAGGGCTGTGACCTCTCAGTCACCTCTCACACAGAGTGCATGTAAGGAAGGGAGTTACACTTGTCACTTGAATGCCAATAAGTGCATGCAAGGCCACAAAACTTCTTTATTCTTGTCAAGGCAGATGGAGTACCCTCGTTTCAGCCAGGAAAATTACTTGTGTGCACGTGTCTGCAACCCTGAAAATGTTTCAGCTCAACAGATTGTTCTATGAGTTGGAAACTACCAGCCTTGCAGACTCCATGCCAACTAATGGACCAAAAAGGAGATATATATGTGGTGCAACTCAACATTTGGGTATTTAAAAAGCAAACATTAACTTGAAAACTTCAAGGAGTGTAATGAATCTGAATAGTCTTAATCCACATATTACTCCCCGGTGCCTGGGCATTCCTGGTGTGATAACAGTAAGTATACAGAAACAAGGAAAATATCAAAGAATATTCTTAATAGGTACCTTAAATTACAATTCTAGCATAGTCAGGTTGAATCTGTAATTAAATAAAACCTTAACTCTTTCCTATATGCTGTGTTGTGAGAGTGTCCCTGGCAAAGAACAGGATTAGCTCAGTGAAGCTGACAAGGGCCTTGTCTCTGGGATACCCTTCTATTCTTTGTCCATGGCAGAATTAGTCAGCTTGGTTTCCATGGTTTCTAGAAGGGAAGAAGGAAGAAAGCAGGGATAGGTTTTTGCTAGGATCTGATGCTTGATATGCACTATACACAAAGCCGTGCAATATGCCATGGTGAATGAGGGGAGAAATCTTTCATCACATCATCTGATAGTCTCCTATAGCAACTGCAGCAGTAAAAGCAATAGCTGCAGAGGCATACAGCTGCATAGCAACCAGCTATTTCATACAAAAGTGTCCCACACCCCTCCTAGTGAATGCATGGTACTAGTAAGGAACAATTTGATTAGGTGTGTGCATCTCCCAAGTAATAACAAGCTTGGTAGACACAGAATCCAAATTCTTATACTTCCCTGCTGTCTCAACCCACAAGGTGGGTACAGCACTCTCACCTCTCACAAAGTGATCACAGCTCACCAGAGGTGGGACCCAAACCAAATAACATGTACCACAGAATGGGTACGGTGTTACACCCCACAGAGTGGGTGTGGGTAGAGTTCCCCAAAGTGGGGGTCGACCCAGGGAGATTCAGACTGGACCTCCTTGCTTTCTAAACTCCTTCAGAGAGAACCATAGGTGTGGCTGGGCCCAGTCCTCCTCCTTTCATTAATCTCTTTTAACAACTCACTCAGCTAGATTAATTTTGAGAATTCTCTGTGTGGTACTCTGGGATTAAGATTATTACCCAGGAGGTTTGTACAAAACACAATTTTACTTAAAAGTGAGTAAGATTATAAAGCATAACAGATTACAACTAGCAGAACTAGAAATTATGGTACTTTCAAAGTAATGGATTACAAATAGAAGAATTTAGCAAAATTTAAGGAAACAACAGGTTACAAGTAACAAAACTCAACAAAGCAATGGGGTTGTAAAACTTAAAGTTAAAAACTATGTTACCCTTATGTGCCAAGATAAAGTTAGAAAGAGAGATGCAGAGAGAGAAAGAGAGACAGAGATGAAGACCACCCTTGGACCCAGCAATGATCTTGGTAGGAAGCTGTGAATCTTGAATGGCAGGCACTCATCCAGCATTTTGACTGTTCCTCTTTTATGCCAGCTGACCCCACCTTTTTGGGGGGACTTTGGCATATTTGTGCAGCCAGGTGTGCACTTGGGCCCCTCCAGATGGGATGACACAGCAATAACCCTTATTTCTGCACATGCACCCTCTCCAGTGTCTTTACCCGGGGCACACACAAGATGTCCCTCTGCCTCTGCAGGGTGCAGCTTACCTGTCCCTGTCCCTTATGGAATAAGGACAGTGTCCTGCCTGTCAGGGTGGCCATCAGACAGAGCTCCCCTTGCCAGGACAGTGTTCAGCTGGTCGGGATGGCCACTAAAGGAGGGAGGGGCTGCTCTTGCAAGAATAGGGCCCCATTTATCAGGGTGGCTACCCAAATGGGGGACTCTCCTTCAGAGAAGAGATTCCTGGTGGCTCATTGAATGAGGCCTCCACCTGAATGCAATGTCCATTTTGTTAAGGCAGCTGTTTTGAGACAAATATTCTTTCCAGCATGCTACACCTGCACTGAAAGGGTATGAGGTATCACTCTTCATGACCTCGAAGTTCTGTGGAAAGCAACAAATGCTGCTAGATTTGCATGGTGCCACTTGGATGAAGCAGTGGCTACTTGCCCACACCCAAGGTTATCCAGGACCCAAGAGTGGGTCCCCTTTCACTTTACCATATGGTGTCCACTTCAGATCTTGAGCAGCTCTGTCTCCAAGCTGCTTGTCACTGATGGTCGGTGGTCCCCACAAATGGTGGGGCAATACCTGGTAAATCTTGTCCAGGGCTCTGCAGTCAGGCAGATTTATTGGGAGCAGGAATAACTCAAGCACAATAACAGGGTGTGTCTTTTAAATGAGTGAGGATTTTACCCATTTGATGTGGACATCTTTGTGCAATGGCTGCTGTCTGGCCAGACTTGGAAACGGGCCAGCAAAGGTTGCCATGATCACCACAGGCTGTCCTTCCTAGGGCACCAATGTCAGAGTTCCTCTTGCAGGAGAAGTACATCTCATCCTGGTGGAGAGTCTGGATACAATACCATGCTCCAAAAGAAGCTCAGAATCCAGGCGAATTATTTTTTTATCGTAGTCACTGTTGAAAAAGGTTTCTTCTTCCTGCCCTGTAAGGCCATTTCTCCTTTTTCCTTTACCAGTAGACATCAGGTGCCACCAAACCTGTCAGGCATGAACCCTGTACTTACACATCCTTTGCATGTCAGGGGCCCATTGCACTCTGCTTGGATCGGTCTGGGCCAACTATTATGGATGGCTGGAGACACAGGGACTGCCATATTCAGAACAGGAGGAGGAGCTGGGAGTTGTGAACACCAGATGAATGCTTTGTCAAAGCTGATCTTTGTCAGGAGACCTGTGGGCCCTGCTGTATTAGCTGCAACCATGTTCCTTTTACTTGAAAGGCAGCAGTCCATCTGACATGGATGCTGGCCATGCAAAGCTGCTCTCCAGCTACTGATTCTTTGATTTGCTTTTGTGGCAGGATGTCAGCTGAAGAGATGGCAGATGGTCCACACTTCAAACTTCTGTGTTTGCTGCCCAGTATCATGAAGTATCTGATTCCAACACTGAGTCCAGTTTTTCTCTACTTCCTTCCCTTATCAGCAAGAGGGAAAAATGATAATTCTTATACCTGCCTATGTTCTCAAGGCAGATGCCACTAGTGCTGGTGGTGGAGCAAGAGAGCTGTGACTCCTTCTGTATCAAAAGCAGATCACCCAGGAACAGCCTCAAAAGTGTCAGCCTTATATGTGCTGCACCAGGATTCTTGTCATGGTGACAGTGGTGACTGAGGAGGGCAGATGTTTTTGTAGGCCCTTAGTACCCAAAGACAGAAAACAATATTACAACCAAATATTTGATAAGATTAACAGAGTAGGGTCAACAAGTTATGCCAGGTTTGCAATTTAAGTGTCTAGTCTGCCTGAAGCCTGTTATGGACTTTTTAAATTTACCCTGGCACTGCTTCACAGTCTGTAGTCCTCATGCTGTTGAAACATGTCCCTTCAGGCAGTGAAAGAGATGCACAAAGGCAAACTTTTTGCTTCTCCTGTGCTTTATCTTCACAGGTAACTGCCAGAAGTGGAGGGAATGATTGAATGTCCATGATATTAGAATGCAACATTTTAAATCCCCAGAACAGGGATTTATGCTACCCTGGGGATCAGAATCCTTAAGCATGAAAATGAAAATTGTTAATATTGCTTTCCCGGCTATCTTGTTAAATAACCTTCTGTCTCAGTTACACATGGGCTCAAACGATCAGCCTTTCTCTCCTTTCTGGAGCAGAAACATTTGTAGGGCTCCTTGGAGGTAAAGCAAAGTACAAGAGGAAAATCAAACATCTGCTGCAGAATTCTACAACAAGAGAGTACTGAGAATGATGAAAGAACAAACTGAAGAGGAAAATCATACATATAAATGAGATGGAAAAATCTTGGACATCTGGAGGCAGTGATGTCTGAACACAAAGAGGAAAAAGTTAGCTGAAAGGGATCAGCAAATTGACCTAGGACATAAGTGTAGGAGGGCCAAAGTCTGGTGCTAAGCAGAACAGCAGGTGCAGTGTATATTATGCCATGACAAGGTTAATTCATCAAAAAATCTTTGC
This sequence comes from Phaethornis superciliosus, assembly GCA_023637945.1. Lineage (NCBI taxonomy): Eukaryota > Metazoa > Chordata > Aves > Apodiformes > Trochilidae > Phaethornis > Phaethornis superciliosus. The sequence goes on from JAJQWJ010000002.1 coordinate 69,963,427, forward strand.
TAATTGGATTTGGCACACAGATTTTATAATATAACTGAGTCTTGTACCTTGTGGGACATGCCATTCTTAATGCAATACTAAGAAGTCTTCAAGCTGAATGCTGAGCTCTGGTCAATTAAACACAAATAAGTGAGAATGAAAAATGCAGCTTTTATTAACGTCAACTCAATGAAAATGAAAATATAAGCATATCTTATAGCAAGCACATGAATGAAAATTAGCTGACAGTTTTAATAATGCAGCCAGAACACTTGTCTGTGACAAAGATAATTTATCTTAGTCTTCTTGAAGATTATATCTACTTAGTGTGTCCCAAGAGTGATAGCATCTTGAGACTGCTAAAGATGTAAAAACATAATTTTACAATAATCACAAAACACCTTAATCCTTTCCTTCTATATTGGCTATCTGCACCATCGTTTAAGTCTCTCTCTTCCACAGGAGAAGTAGCCTGAGTCTGTCAGGTCTCTGAAAGCTCCACACACTTTTTGTGGATTTGAAGGTCAGGGACAGCCTTAGTTGCCATGACCATGAGATGGTGTAGTTCAGGATCCTGAGAGCAGGGAACGAGATAAATTGTGAGATCACAGCCCTGGGATTGAAGATAAAGAACAGTTCATCCTGCCATTCAGGAATTCAAGGAAAACTAGAAAGCAGCTTGCATGGACCTTCTGACTAAAACAAGGAGACAGTACAAAGAGCTCCGGAGTAAAATCAGATAGAAGAAGGTAGGGTGCAAGAGGTGGAAGCAGGAACTGGTCATCTAGGAGGAATACAGACACTGTCTGATCCTGCAAGGGTGGGGTTAGGAAAGCCCATCTCTAGTTGAAATTGGCAAGGGACATGAAGGGCAACAAGAAGGGTTTCTATGATGTACCATCAACAGATGACTTGGGAAAATAGCACCCAGTGCTGCATGGAGCAAGTCAGAGGACACAGAAAGGAACAAAGTACTCAATGCCTCTTGCCTCAGATTTTACTGGTAAGGCTAGCCTACAGGAACACCAGGCCCCCAAGAGCAGTGGGAAAGTCTAGAGCAAGAAAGAATTAAACATCCTTTTGGTTGTCAGGTTAGGGAATGCTTAAATAAACTGGGCAGACACAAGTCCGTGTGGTTTGATGGTATACACCCTTAAGTGCTGAGTTTGGTGGCTGGTGTCTTTGTAAGGTAAGGATATGCTTACTTAGCTTATGATTAAGACCACCAAAGAATGCTAAGATTTATTTGCAAGAAAAACTAAAGAAAAAAAAATCAGGTGCTACGGTTCTCAGTTCAAAATCATCTGAAACATCAGGTAGAAACTCAGTCTTTTGCAGAAAATCAATTTATTTATTTGCTTGGGTCTTTTGTAAGACAAAGAGAAGGAGAGCAGGAGAAGATATAAAGTTAAAGCAAAGGCCCAAGCAAGAGGTTATCTTTTTGTTTTGGAGCCATGTTGGGGAAAGTCTATTTTTCAAATAGAGAGAAATTTTAAAATATTAATTTTCTTAAGCCATCCATAAATCTCTGCCTTTTGGCTAAGCCCTCTTCTTACTAAAATGCAAAGTGTATTGACAGTGACAAGCTCAAAGGACAGCATCCTGTCTGCTGGGCAGTATTCTGTTCAATGTAAGTCTGAGTTACCTTGGTAATCCTGGTATGAGCCCCATTACATTCAACTGCCACAAGTTGCAATTAAATATGTTGCAAATACCATTGACATGTAAAAAAAAGACAGCAAATTATGGGTGCTGTTCAGCTTTGCTAAAGAATCTAGTGAAATTAATAACTCTGCCTGTCTTGAAGACCGAATTCACAGACATCTATTAAGATTCCTTTAAATACCTTACTAAAGGGCCAAGTTATATAAAGAACTGCAGAGGGACTAAAAGAAGAGAAGAAAAAAGAAGCAGCCTTTTCAGCAGGCATATAAGAAGATTCAATTTAATTGAAGACTCTGATTTCTCTTCCATTCTGGTGATGCAGTGATGGCTTGATCAAAATAACAAAATGCAACTGATATTGCATAGGGTGATGGCGTTTACATTTCCACATAGCTGTTCGGACAGATGCTCATTTGTTCATTCTGTTGCTACTTTCTTTAGCCATCCATAACCATTTGCACATCTGGTCATCAATCTTTAAAAAGATTTAAGATGACATAGACTATTTCCCACATTTCAATTTTCATCCTCTCTGTAAAAATAAAAGCTTATTGTTAATGAAAAATTAAAAAAAAAAACACCAAACAACAAAACATATAAACCCCCCAGCCAACAAAACCAAACCAAAAACAAACAAACAAAGCCCCCAACATCCTCAGACTCAAATTACTTGCCAGCAATTCCAGAAATTCCTCATGACCATTGTTTCATGTTGAAGAATAGTATTTTACATCTCACAGTAACGAACGTACATATATATGATGTCTGAAACATGAAGTGTTAATTTATTACTGTGTTCATTTATTACATTAATTTATTACTTTGTCAAACAGGAGGCTTTGACTCTTTGGTTCACTTCTAGGATGGAATGAAAATAGGACTTTTAAAGAACATAAACCCTTGAGAATATAACATTTTGTTTGAGACTGTAAAAAAAATGTATTTTCTTTTTTAAGGGATTTTAAAAATACATGTGTGCATTCTCTCAGCATCAGTAGAGAAGGTCAGAGGCAGTGGAAAGAAGAAATGAAGAACACACTGCAATTGCTTGTGTTTGCCATACTATATACAAGGTCAAGACATGTTAGACTTACTATAAATGAAAACGACAGTAAATAAGCACATGAGATGAAAGACCTGACTACAAAAAGAAGAGGTGGAAATGAATAATAGGGCCTACATATAATGATACATATTCGGTGATACAAAAGGCAGCACAAAAGTATGACATTTAAAACCATCAGGTGAGAAAAAAAATTGATGTCTCTTATGAGTGGCATATTGAGAAAATTTTTCCCTTATCCCAGGGTTACTCAGGATATTATAATGACAATATCAGTGCTTCTGTACAGCTAGAATTGTTTCTTTCTCTGTAAAATCCACCTTTGAGCAATCAATACATTCTGGAACTTGTAAATTATATAAAAATGTTCCCCTTTTAAGAAGTAGTCAAGCAAGATCTATAAAAATGCACTGAAAAATAATTTTTAAAATTTAACTTGCTTTGTGCATTTAGGAAGAAATACAATGATGACAGGTTTTAGCTTCCACTGTCATAAACCTAAGTATATAGGATTTCCATTTGAGCTTGGACTCATTTATGTAATAACACCTCCGCAGGTTTATTTAAGCCATCTGTAATGTGTGTTTAGCCCTATGGATTTCAGCCAGTCTCTATTGATAGGGTTATTTGAAAGAAATAAATAATGGTGTTGCTCAAAATTCAGAATAGACTTTGCAGTGCTGACTGGGTTACTGATATATTTAATTCACATAGGAGTTTTGCAGAATCAGAGGTATAATCTTAACAACTCAAGTCCTGTAAGAGCAAGATGGGTAAGTCAACACTTACTTTGGTCGGTTAAAAGTGGTAGTTTTTCTTTTGAGATGGTTGACATAATAGAAACACATTTCTTTACTTAATTTCATTTTACCTTTCTCTTTGATTTGCCCATACTTTATGTTCTAATGGTTCAAAAGATAGATAGAATGCATCTTTAGATCTCTTCAGCATAACCAAAGTGTAGTCAGAATCATATATAACCTTACAAGAAAAGCCAAGAAAATAATTATTTAACTATAACACAAAACAGCCCCTAAGCAAGACTGAGATAGAGAAAATTAATTGAATATACAAATCTTTCTGGAATGGGTTAGAAGTTAGATGCTTTAATCTTTTGTCTTAAGGTTTTTTTTTAGAAGGCTAAGACTTTAAAAAAATTATAGTAACTATGTCATGTAACTATGTAACAATAATAGAAATGCATGAGAGAGCTAGATAAGTACTGAAAGATTGTCACTACAGAATTAATGTACTTCTATATGTAGACAGTAATTCATTTTAATAGTAATTTAATTATTAATACTGATATTTAATATTACTTATTAGTAACATTTCATATACCAGTTCATACACAAATGCATACATTAGTCCTGCTATACCATTGCTTAGAGTTGTTATATATGAAACAGCTAAACAAAGGAGCAATGTCAAATAACAAGAAGTTCACTCTGAGAACTGCTACAGGGCAACTTCTTGCTCCCCTGAATCTCTGCGGTTTGTTTGATTCTCCATTTTGGTATCAGTAGAAAATAAGCTGAGAATCTTCTTTGACATGTCATGTAAATGTTTCAGATTTAACCCTCAAATGCAGGTGAATCAAGCCTCCTGTGGCATTACTGACAGCTGTAGCCACTGGCTTAATAGCAGAGGATGTGGGACTGCATTGCCTCTCACCTGCTCCCTCTGAGGCACTGGTCCTTCCCTCTGCTAAAGGCTGTGCCTGGTCTTTGCTGGGATGTACTCTGATGTCTTACCTCCTAGGTATTTCGGGGCTATAGATTTTTCTGTTATGAATCTTCAAGGACTTGCTAATTGTGCCAATTGAAATGTATATGAGTCTATCTTTTGAATTAAATGGTTGTTAGATATTAATATTCCTTAACCCCAACAATGACCAATTTCCATCCTACATCAGGGTGACTGGTTTTTTTTTCCTTTCTTGGTTGTTTTTTTAAACATCCTGCAAGTACATTTTGTAAACCTAATCTTCAAAGATGTTGTAAACCTCCAGATAGCATATTGATCCCATCACATGTAAATTTTTCTTGCTTTCATATTCAGGACTTTGGTGAATATAAACAGAAGATGTAATAAACTTTCTTTTGAAAAAATGAAGAAGAAGAGCTGCAAGTGCAGAATTATAATTATAGAGCCTCTAACTTAAAAGAAGATAATTATCAAAGAAGCCAAATTTCCGAACTACAAGGCTTTTAATACAAGCTTCGTAGTGAGCCAAAAGGTTCAGGAAATTGTGTGTAAAACAGACTGCAGACCATGTTATTAGATGTTACTACACAAGCAATCTTAATAAAATCCAGCCTACCTCAAGATCTATCTGGCAAGAGCACCAGAGGTGACAGCAGGAGTCTTTCAAATATGCAGAACTTCTGCCACCCAGACTCTGGCTGATAGCACACTTCCTCTGATGTAGAATTTCTGCCCTGATGAGATCTGGCTATGCCTGTAAGGACATATATGGTGAAGGTGAACTTGTGCAGACGTAATGGAAGCAGTGTCATTTGATACATGAAAGAAGAAAAGACTTTTGGATTTGGATGAGCTGGTCAACCTGGCAAATCTTGAGAGGTTTTCAACTATTATAATAGACTTTATTTTCTTGTAAACAAGATGTTCAGTATCTTTTTTTACTCAAATGCAGGGCAGTCACCAAGAACAGTATACATTTGAGCAAAGACCAGTCACACGATGCTTTGGGCCCAGGTGCCTCAGTGCTGGCCACAAGCAGGGGTTTGTAGGGGAGGAGTGGCAGGGACTGCCTGGTTGTCCTGGTTTGAGCCAGCGTAGAACTAATTTTCTGTCTTCTAATTTTGCTTTCAGCTAAGACTCCTGTAAGTAGATATACTTGCTGAAATTAACAGCAAGTTTCTCAGTCAGTGTCTGCTTCTAGGACTCATAACACTCGATGTTTATAGTTATGGCAAGAGAATGGTCTGCAGAACCAAGGGCACTGCTCAGCTCTGAGGAACATGTCAAGCTTTGGAAAGAGAAAAGGAGTAAAGGGGTCACACCTGCAACTCTCCTTTAGGGAGGAGTGGACAAGACAGGTGACCACAGTTGACCACAGTATTCCATCCCATATATGCCATATTTAGTATAAATTTGAGGAATCACGAGGATCAAGTCCCTTTGCCCTTCTTCACCTGTCCCTGTTTACTTCAGCATCCTGGGAGGATTCCATCCATCCCTCTGCCTGTGATCCTGATCCGTGCCAGCCTGAATCTGTGTGTTCCTGCCTCCAGCTCCCGACTGCTGCTGACTCCAGGATTCCAGCCTGGACTTTCCCAGGGCTGCCCTGCAGCCTCGGGGGTGACGTGAGAGTTATTGGGGGTAAGGAGGGAGGAACGTAGTATCGTTTTCCTATATATTTGTACATATTTAATAATTTTTCCTTTTTTATCATCACTGTTTCAGTAAAGCTTTGTAGTTTAGTTTCCAACCCATAAGTGTCTCTTCCTTATTCTCATTCCTTCCTTTATCAGGGAGGGGGATTAATAGAGAGCATCTGTCATGGGGTTAATTGCCAGCCCAGCACTAAACCGTGACACCTGTACCAGACACAGGCGGTTCCAGATGGCTTCAACAGCTTCACCACAGGGCACCACACAGTCCCTCAGCAGTGTTGGTGGTATCCCTGGCACAACCTGCTTAAGCAACAGTAAAATCATGGTGCAGCAGCTCTGAGAGATAGGAGGAAGGCAAAAAATATGTGTGAATCAGCACTGCAGACACCCAGGGGGAAGCAGAAAGAGGGGCTCCAGACACCCCAGCTCCAGACACCCCAGGTATCTCCTGCAGCCCTGGAGAAGAAAGACACTGGAGTAGATGCTGTAGCTTGTGGTAAGGACCCACACTGGAGCAAGGGGAAAGTGTGAGGAGAGAGGACTATCAGAGAGGAATGTTTATGAACTGATCCATGAACCCCCATTCACCCACTCACTCCTTGCACCACTCAGGAGTAGAGGAGCTGGGATTGAAGGAGTGATGTTGAGCCTGGGAAAGAGGGGAGGAGAGGTGTTGTTTTCACATTTGCCCTTTTGTTTCATGCTACCAAACTGGTAAATAAATATGTATTTTAGTTGGCCAGAAATTAAGATATTTTTTCCCAAATCAAGTCTGATCTGCCCACCGGCATATTTTGTTGAGTGATCTCCCTGTCTTTATCTCCACTCATGAACTCATTTCTGTTTTTCTCATTTTATCCCCTTGTCCCACTGTGGGGGGGAGTGAGTAGCTGAGTGGGATCCTGGCTGCTAGCCATGGATAGCCCACCACACTGTCCTTTACACTCCTTTACATGAACCATCAAGAAACAAAGGCATTCCTTCAATGAAAAAAAAAATCAAAGATCAAGAAAGTAACTAAAATTATAAGGAATATTACCAAGTAAAAGGGCAGCCAAAAATTATTAGTAATTTTTTAAGTTGTAAAATGTTAATACATCTGAAAGGGACCTCCTATAGCTTTAAATTAATCTGATAAGATCTTCTCTGTCTCATAGGAATTTATGCTAATGCTGTTTTGTTGTTGGATTAAACAAGAACTAGCTTTAAGAGCTAGTTTCATGCTAGTCAGTTTCATGAAATTCAATCACAAATGTTCTTCATAGCTCTGAGCTAAAAAACAAAACAAAAAAAAATCCCCAGAAAATATTTAGAAAACAATTGAAAGAGTAACTCTTCATGCATCTCTTAATAATTTATTTTTCACCAAGCTTAGAAAGGCTTCTTTTGTGCCACATCCAAAATTTTCTATTTTTTCCATGGAAAGAATAAACCAAATTTTAGGGGGGTTGCCTGCATGTAGGCCATAAGGCCTTGATGCCTTGTGGAAATCAAGGAACGTTTTGCACACATACAAAGAGAGCAAGAGTTCAAAGACCACATGCTTGCTTCAGTTTTACAGCTAATTCAGTACATTGAATAAGATAGTATTTCTTCTTTTTATTCGGTTACACAAGAATATCACGCTAGGATCTGTATTTAAAAGTGTTTCGTGTTCAGACTTGTGAAAAATTAGGTTCTCTTCACCAATGTGATAGGAAAAAATTATCTTCTTTTTTCTGATGTTGTCTCAAGAACAACAAGAAATATGTAATTGATTGTGCAGAAGCTTTTTGCTTTCTCCAGCAATAATTCCTATTCAAATGCAGCCCAGCTCCCTTGACTGGAAGCACAGAAATCCACGAGAATTTGCTAGGAGATGAACTCTGTCCTAACTGCACGATTTTCGTATTTAATAAGATGGTCTCTGCTGTGTGTTGTAAATATAAAGTAGTTTATTGACTATTATTGTGAAACAATGCTCTTGGGTGTGAGGGCACAGGGAAAGGCTGTATGATTTTATTGAAGGAAAGAGAAAATAAAAAAGAGCTTTTCAATTTTATTGTTTTTTTCAGGTTCATGTTAGTCCCAAGGAACTCATGCTAAGAAAAGGAGAAATTCCTGAGTATCCTTTCTATCGAAACCATTATGTTTCTTTCATCTATAATACTGGAAACATTCTTTCTATATCACAAATGGAGATTAAAGGATATTTTAATAAAAGGATGACCCTTTCAATAAAAATGTCTGTTTCCCACAGTGTGGCACATAACACCTGATGTACTGCTATATAACAAATGATCAATTCTGAATCACTTTGTATGGGAGAGTTACCCTGGGAACACAACCATGTACCAACTGTGTCACAGCTGTCAATCAACAATTAGCTGAACTCATCCTCAAGCAGAAACATCAGTTTATCTTGCAGGTCAGAGATTTTAGGTCAAAAGAACACAGCTCTGTATTTAACTATGGAATTCCAAGTCACTCCACAAAAAGCTGCAGAGGGATTTAGGGGGAAAATTATGAGGAAATCTTATACTGTGGCATACATATTTAACAAACTGGAACTTACAAATATTAAATATTGTACTTCTTCACTGAAAAGCATATACTACTTTTAATATGGATGAAACATACCTTCCTGTGAAATGTTACTCATGATGAATAATGTAAAAAAGTACAGTCTCATTCTTAAAATATGATAAGATAAAGACAAGTGGCTTAGCTCTTGAGTATTCTCTATTTTGGGAATTAAACTTTAATTAATTAAAATTTTAATAAATACTTTTAGGATTTTTAATTAGTAAAACCGGTATTGTTAAGACAGCTCAAATGGTGACTGTCAACATGACATTTGCTGTACTGACCTTACACTTTCAAAAGCCCTGTGGTTTTGCTGAATTTACTTATAAAAAGAGACAGAATGTTGAGGCCTCAGTTCACCAGTATGGACTTCAATTTTTCTGAAGGTCTACAGGTCTGTGATAATTCTCTGAGATTACACCTTCCCTTATGAACCTGTAGCCATGACTACAGAATAGGGATGCAGGGAGTCCAGTTGCAGTCACTTTTTCCCAAGCCAGCCATTACTTCTTACTCTTCTACACAACAGGACAGCAGCGAGAGCAGCAACCACTTGAGTTTTAAAACAGTAAGGGGAAAAAAAAAAGGAAAAGAAGAGAAGAGAAGAGGAGAGAAGAGAAGAGAAGAGAAGAGAAGAGAAGAGAAGAGAAGAGAAGAGAAGAGAAGAGAAGAGAAGAGAAGAGGGCAGAATCATGACAGCTCTTGTTGTAATATCACCCATCAAATTAAGTAAGGAATTGCAGCAAGTTCAGTCTAGAGTCCTGGCCTAAGCTTATCCTTTGAAATAGTTTTCTCCATTTTCATAAAACTGTAAGAAGTGTTATTCTAGAAGGGACATCTGGAGGTCTTATACCATGTCCTGATCCAAACAGACATCAGTGGCTCCTTTGTTCTCAACCACTTATGTAACACATCTCCCCCACAACTATGTTGTGGTTTTTTGGTTGGTTGGTTGGTTTGCTTTAGTTTTTTTTTTGCAAATGACAAAATGGATCAATAAAAGTGATGAACCACGAAGTGGAGACAGGTACAAAATCCAAGAAGATAGTTTTAATTATTCAACAGCCTTGATGACAGAAGAGTGGACCATGTGAAAACCCTCTGATCAGCTGACCTGGCAATCTTCTAACAGATGCATGATAGCTACCCATGGGTAGCAGAACTTGTTTCCTACCTAGTTCCAGATTTCCATGATTTTGTATGAAATTGTATATTATCTCAAATGAGACTAGTCACCTGCCATATTCTATACCATTCTAGATTTCTGGAAGAGTAGGAAATATAAAAAATACTTTTCCAGGTGGAAAAATAATCATTTGTTGTTCCTTTACAATAAGGATATTAAGGAACAAGGTGATAATGTGTTCAATAGAGAGCTGCAGAGCAGAATTGCAGTAATCTTTATCAGATCTAATTGTTAATTCTATCATCTGTCTTTCTAAATAAGTCTGGATTTGTATTTTGGTCTCTTAAGAAACATTCATGTGTAAGATGGCATCCACAGTCTTATGACTGGTACAAAATATTGCTAAGTATTTATTATTATTTTAGATGAAGGAAGGAAATCATTAGTTACTAAAGAGTTAATTTGCTACTATAAGCTACAACAAAGCTAAGTACTAGTCAAGGCTATAAAGGATGGGTTAGAAAAGGATTATGACTCCCAATAGCAAATGTTAGAGTGAAGCCTTCTTCTTATTGAAGTCTTTTTCTCTTCTTCCTGCGAATAAAGACTCCAGTTAAGATAAAGACATGATCTGTGTGTTATTTTAACATGAAAGAGTTAATATTGCTTTAAAAATCATGGACATTTTGAAATATCTGACAGAGATTAAAGAAGTAACACATAGAGGTAAATTTTTATCGTTGATGACCTGTCATGAAGTGTATTGAGTACCAGCTGCTGCGAATTTAATTTCAAAGTCATTTTTGACAGCGTGTTCCAATTATATCCTTATTGAAAGGCTAGATTTTTGGTAGATTGACAAGTTTGCTTTTTATTTTTACCTTCTAATGAGCAAAACAATCTGTTACAGTATATTGATCCAGCTTATTTATTTCTGGATATTTAAAATATGGTCTACTGTCCTTCCCTTCAAACACTTTTACCACCTGCAGCACAGCAATAAATATACCTGCATTTGTAAAAACAGGGGAGAAGAAAGGCTACTTCTAAGGAATTACTACTTTTTCTGTGAAAGGCAACTTTTACGAAAGAGCTATGGGATTATAAGGGAGGATTAAAGGGAGGACTGTTGTGTTAGAATACATATTTACCAGACACTTTCTTTACCTAGGCACACTAAAAGTCATCAGTACCATCAGGAAAGACAATAGACAATATAGTCTACTTAAATGTCATGGACTGCGACTAATAATTAGATACCATCAACATCTGTTGGCCTGGTTCTGGGCAGGGCTCAAGGAACTGGGTCAAATTATCACTTGTCAAGAGTCATCCTGCAACAATGATATGGAGTGTGTGGGAGGAAAAAAGAAATACACTGCATCCATTCAGTTTCAAGAAGGATGCCACCAACAATAGAAGTTCTCAGAATGAAGCAAAAGGCAGAATGATGACAGACACAAGTATTAGCAGGGAAAATTTTGATTTGACATGAGAAAAGAAATTTTTACTAAAAGCAGGTTTAAGCACTGCCTAGAGAGGTGATAGAACCTTGGAAGTTTTTAAGAGGAGATAGTCTCTGGAAGTTTTTAAAGCTAACAGGGGCAAGGCATTGGCCAATCTGATCTAGCTTTGTAGTTAACTCTGCTTGTAGCAGGTGACTTTACATGATGAGCTTCTGACTTAAATCCTCTTCTGATTTTTTTTTAAAAATACGCTATTCATGAAACAAACCATCCTCTCAGGCAGCATGGAGAGCCATTACCTTGGAAACCCAAAACTGATTCTTTCTACTTACTGGAAAGAACTCGAGAAAATTCAGAAAGGAGCTAGAAGAACTGAACAGTGGTGTAAAAGAGACAAGTAAAAGACAGGAGCGCCATGATCCTACAGAAATGAGGAAAAGAGGAAGAATGATCAATACTGGTAGATTAAATGTAAAATCATCCTAAGACTGTCCACATGGTGTACTGGTATTAATTTTTTAAAGACATCAAAACTAAAAATAAATCCATTTTGAATGTTTCAGGAGACAGAAGGCAGAGAGAAAATCAGCAGAAACAAGAAGTGAAGGAGAGACAATAGGAATAGCACAACTGTAGAAAAACCACTTTACAAATTTGCTGTTTCTGTACCGTGTCCATCTTAGCACAAGAAGTATCAGGAAACTGTACTACAAATCCAATTCAGGGATATAAAATTGTTCTAAAATTTAAGATAGGAAAGCTGCAATTGAACCAGCAGAAAAATTCCTGGAATTAAAAGAAGGCTATAGTCCTGAGATAACAAAATGAAAAAGTGCCAGACTATGATTAATACTTATAATGATGGAGTACAGCTGATCTGGATAATTCAGCAGTGGGGGTTTAGTCTCAACTGTGTTGATGTTAGTTACATTATATTTTCATTTAGCTTGCTTTTTGTGTTAATTTAATAGTGGCACAGGATATTAATCCTATTACAGCTAAAGAAGTATCCTAATCAGCTGAATTACATTATGGCCGTAACATGAATTTACACCCACGTGAGCATTTGAATTTTCATTATGTGACACTTTCAAAAGCAGATTTAAAAAATGCACCTGTGGCTTTTCATATCACACATGATTATGTGCACATGCACGTGGAGCATCATTAATACTCCAAGACTGCACTACTTAACATTCTTGTCAGGAAATATTTCTACAGCAATTGTGTCCTTGCTTGGTTATACTGTAGTCTGTGTGTTAAAAAAGGACACTCTACAGACAGAGAGGAGCAGCTTCACATTCACAATTCATAGTAGTCATGGGGAACTTCAACTACCCTGTTATCTGTTGGAGGGACAATTCTGCAAAGCACAAGCAACTCAGAAGGTTTCTAGAGTGTGTCGATGACAACTTCCTTTTCCAAGTGATCGAGGAACCAACTGGGAATGATGCAATGTTGGACCTTGTTCTCAACAACAAGGAAGGGCTGGTGAGGGATGCTAAGCTCTAGGGCAGCCTTGGTTGTAGTGACCATGAAATGGGAGAGTTCAGGATCCTTAGGTCAGCTAGGAGGGCTCACAGTAAGCTTATTGTCCTTGACTTTAGGAGGGCAGATTTCAGTCTCCTCAGGGAAATGCTCATGAGAGTGTCATGAGATAACATCCTGGATGGAAGAGGGACCCAAGAAAGCTGGCTGATATTTAAGCACCACCTACTCCAGGCCAAAGAGCAATGCATCCCAACTAAGACAAAGCCAGGTAAAAACTCCAGGAGGCCAGCATGGATAAGCAAGCAGCTCCTTGGCAGTGTGGGCAGAGCCAGCTCCGAGGGTGGTAGTTTCAAATGGGCTGTAACCATTACCAAGGGTCTCTCACAGAGGTGAAGAGCACTGGTGCAGGAGCTCCTAAACCCCCTCAAACTTAATAAGAAAGCATACAGAGGGTGGAAGCTAGGGCAGGTACCCTGAGAAGATTACAGAGAGGTTGTCTGAGCAGCTACGGTTCAGCTTAGGAGAGGCAAGCCCCACTTAAGAGTTGAATCTCACCAGGCACAAATACAGACTGGGGAAAGAATAGATGAAGAGCAGCCCTGAGGAAAAGGACTTGGGGGTAGCAGTAAATGAGAAGCACAACATAAGCCACCGGTGTGGATTTGCAGCCCAGAAGGCCAACCCCATCCTGGGCTGCATCGAAAGAAGCATGGACAGCAGGTGAGGAGGAGGGGATTCTGCCCCTCTACTCCGCTCTTGTGAGGCCACACCTGGAATACTGAGTACAGCTTTGGAGCTCCCAGCACAGAAAATGTAGAGACCTGTTGGAGAGGGTCAAGAGAAAGGACACAAGAGGTTGAAGGGTTGGAGCACCTCTCCTATGAGGACAGCCTGAGATAGTTTGGGCTATTTGGCCTGGAGAAGAGAAGGTTGTGGGGAGACCTTATAGAAGCCTTCTGGTACCTGAAGAGTCCTACAGGAAAGAAATTATTCACTATGAGGGTAGTAAGACACTGGAATAGGTTGCCTGGGGACATTGTTGACCCCCTATCCCTGGAAGTGTTTAAGGCCAGGTTGGATGAAGCCTTGTAAAACCTGGTCTAGTGGGAGGTGTTCCTGCCCTTGTAGAGGGGCTGGATCTTGATGATCTTTAAGGTCCCTTCCAGCCCTAACCATCAAAAAAATAATAATAATATTAAAAAATAAAATTGGCAAGAACAATTTATAGGATACAGTGGTTCATATGGACGTATTTCAACTGACACTGTAGCAGGATAGATAAAACCATACCATTTTCTTTAACATGCTTCACTCCTTTATGGATTTAATCAGAAAGGTCCTTACCTCCTTAGCACCACATCTGGTGGAGCTCAGGGGAAAATAACTATAGGCAGGGGGAATTTGGAAAGGACTCCCGGGGTCAAATTGTGAATAACAGTTGTTTGTGAACATGCCTAGTGCCTCATTACAATTTTTATTCACTCAGTTAGTCAGGTAGCATTCTTTAGAAGTTTTTGTTTTAATAGGCAACTCTCATTTGGGCACAGATTATAAGAGTATTCTCTAAGCATCTGCTATCTGTCACTGTTCTTATTTCTCTTACTTATAACACCAAGTCAAAAGGAAAGGAAAAAGAGCCTGAGGAGAAAAAGAAAAAAAAAATTAGGATGAGGTACAGAAAATAAAAGCAAAGGTAAGGAATACAGTCAAATAAGTGAAGCTGGAGAAAGGGAAGGGAAGTGGAACATCCTTGTCCTAAAAATCATGCATTCTATTGTGTTGGCTTTAATGCTAATTATTGAGCTTGCCATCTGTTCGTAGATAGCAGTGAGGGCTTCTGCCAGTTCTAGGGCAACACTAATAAACATGTTTCTTCCTTATTCCCAATTGTTGACTTAACAGATTCAAAGCACTGCATAAATTGGAATTAATGCATTTACAAAACATCCATGTGAATCACATGCTTGCTAACTGTACCATCTTCTGAAAAGCAAAGTGTTATTATTTCTCTAGGCAAAGAGTTCATTGTTCCCTGTAGGTGTTCTTGAGGTTCAGATCACTACCAGTGACACTCCACATGCACACTGTGTGCTTTCCCAGGGTCAGTCCCCATTCATTATCTTGCTTTCAGTGGTTTCGATGCCTTGCTCATGCAGCCATTTTTCTGGTCCTCTCAATCTCTTTCCAAATTACCCCATTCTCTTTAATGTTGATTTGTTGTGACAGTTTTGGGGATGGATAGTAGCAACAGAGGGTAGGGAGATTGACCATTCTGATTCACTGAGCTGCCACTGCATGAGAAAAGCATTTACCTAGTTCTCTTGTGCTACAGATAGGAACATGTTTCAGAGAAGTGATTTCAGTAATTAAATTGACCTTCTTATCTCTCTGAAAACAATACCCAAAGGGTTTCCCTATGAAAAACCAATAATGGTTTTACTAGTTTCCTTCTGGCAACAGCTCACTCTGTGCCAGTAATTTCCTTCTCTACAATATATTACAAAACATGGGACTTCATCAAATGCACTGGAATGATGCAGTGTTGTCCCACAGATGTAAAGAGTGTCTTGGATCTTGGCAGTGCTATGGAGAGATAAGGAGTGCATTCAGCTGAGCTCTGAGGCAGTGTTTCTGTTGAGAGAAACTCTATCTGCATCCAGAGTCCTCATTTTACCTAATAGAGAATACCTCTGTGGACCTGTCAAGTGGTAGAATTTAATTACACTGAGATGAACTGCAATTATGAAGTTTATATAATGGGGAGCAGGCACCAAATCCTGTACTATTTAGGTAAATCTATGCACCACTGCAGAGGGCAGACTCTGAATTTGTTTGCCCACCTCTTCTGCTAACACCTGCTAAAATAAACCAAAGTATTCCACTCCTTGATATTAGCAACATTGAATTTGTTCAGGTATGTGTTCAAGTCTTATTAAAAATGTTAATTGGCTGGGTGCTCCTTTTCCCCAAGGCTTCTACGACAGAAAGTGGACTTTTTGTCAAGGCAAACAGTATTCATGAAAAATATCTAGTTGACAATGATAACCTTTGTTGCTTTGGTTGTTTTATTTGGGAATGTGCGGTTCATTTTGTAACAGTAAAGTCCAATAAAACTTGATGAAATAGTTTCATTCTCCAACATAAAACACTTAGAAAGTTAGAGCTTTTATCTCTGATGGGAAATACAAAATTTTTCTGCTTCTCATCTGTATTAATTTTGTCTGTTGGATAGTGCTCCTGGACTTGTGTCATAGTTAAGGGAAGGAGATATTCAATAAAGGCCCATTTCAATGCTAATAAAAATAGAACAACATATTACAAGTTGAGACATCTGTTCACATTATACGAGTGTCTCAGCCCAATTACATTCCCTATAAATAATGTAAGAACAATTGCAATAAAAATGTGCACATTATTGTTTCTGAGCTTGAGGCAAAATTGAAGATTAGGGTTTTGTCCATTTTGAATTCTGAATTTTCTGAGATATCATAATCCAGACTCACTAAGATAATATACATAAGAAATTTTATTTAAAAGGAGGTTAAACACAATTTTGCCAATATATTTAAATCTTGGTTGGCAAAACAAACAAACAAACAAACAACAAAGAAAAAAAATCCTCCCCCCCCAAAAAAAAAATTTAAAAAGAAAAAAAAAAAGAAACAAGCCACCCAGTAAATACATTTAGGATTTAAACACTATCTTTAAACAAGGAATTGTGCTACATCACACTGTCCCAGACAGATATTTTTCCAATATAGTATTAATCCACTTACAAAATTGGTACTATCTACTGATCTACACAGAATTCAGGAACAGTCAGTGCAATTCCATTTTTTAATGGAACTATATAACTCAACAATTAATCCTACTGCTTTAAAAAATGGTTATCTAAATAGTCTGTCCTCACCAAGGTAAGGAAAGATTATTTTTTTCTGCAGGTGTCAGCAGGATTGTAGAATAATAGAAACTTACAGGTTGCAAGAGACCCATGAAGATCATTTGGTGAAAGCTCCATCTCAAAGCAAGGCCAGCTTAGAGTACATTTTTCAGGGCCTCGACCAGCTGAGTTTTAAATATTTTCAAGGAAGTTTCTCAGCAGTCTCATTAATTGCATTTTTCCCCTAATAGTTTACTAGAATTTCACATGTTGTAACTTCTGTCCATTGTCTCTCAGCTTATCATTTTTACCTCTAAGAAGCACCTGTCTCTATTTTTTTTCTAAACCTCCCCTTTAAGTAGTAGAAGAAAGCAACAAGTTCCTTCTCTTATCCTTCCCTTCTAAGGACAGCACAAATAGTTTGCTCCGCTGTTTCTTGCCTGTGATGTGCTGAAGTCACAGTCTTGGTGACTCTCTCTGGAATTGCTCCAGTATCGGCTCCTGTTCAGCTTCCTGTCAATCCAGACTCCCAGGTCCCTCTCTGCCTGGCTGCTCTCAGCCACTCTGTGCCCAGCCTGGAGCTCCCCATGGGGTTGTTGTGGCCAAAGTGCAGGACCCGGCACTTGGCCGTGTTGAACCTCATCCCCTTGGAATCAGCCCAACTCTCCAGTCTGTCCAGGTCCCTCTGCAGAGCCCTCCTGCCTTCCAGCTGATCCACACTCCCCCCCAGCTTAGTGTCGTCTGCGAATTTGCTGATAATGGACTCAATCCCTTCATCTAAATCATCAATGAAGATATTAAACAGAACTGGGCCCAACACTGACCCCTGGGGGACACCACTGGTGACCGGCCGCCAACTGGATCAGCACCGTTCAGCACCACTCTCTGGGCCCGGCCCTCCAGCCAGTTCCTAACCCAGCACAGAGTGCCCCTGTCCAAGCTGTGGGCTGACAGCTTTTTCAGGAGAATGCTGTGGGAGACGGTGTCAGAGGCTTTGCTGAAGTCCAGGCAGACCACATCCACAGCCTTCCCCTCATCCACCAGGCGGGTCACCTGAGCATAAAAGGAGATCAGGTTGGTCAGACAGGACCTGCCCTTCCTGAACCCGTGCTGACTGGGTCTGATCCCCTGTCCATCCTGCAGGTGCTGTGTGATTGCCCCCAGGATGTTCTGCTCCATAACCCTGCCAGGCACTGAGGTCAGGCTGACAGGCCTGGAGTTTCCTGGGTCCCCTTTCCATCCCTTTTTGTGGATTGGCGTGACATTCGCCAACTTCCAGTCATCTGGGATGTTCCTAGTGAGCCAGGACTGTTGGTTGCCAATGTCTTTCTTGTTGTGGAGTCACAAAACTAGACACAGTGATCTTGATACAATTCCAGCAGTTCTGAATGGGGAAGGTGGTGGAAACCACTTCTCTTTACCTGCTGGCTTCACTGTTGTTCATGCAGTTCCAACATCCTTTGGCCTCCCTCACCACATGGGTGCACTGCTGACTCAACACATTGTCCATGATGATCCCCGGGTCCTTCCTGACAGCAAATGATATCAATAAATGGGAACTGGTTAGTGCTGGCAGTATCCCAAAGAAAAAGTTTTAGTAAACAAGAGGAGTATGAGATGGGGCCACTGTTAAACACACTCAAGCAAATAACATTGAGCTTATCAAAACCAGGCTGCTATTGATTTACTTTATCTTATTGCCACAATAACTTGCATGTGTCACAAAGTATTACTTCAAAGCTTCATTTTACTTCTGTAATAAAACTTTTCTGGAAATTAACCACAATTCCCTCTTGCTTCCAATATTAATTGTTCAAGCATAAGAACCTGACATTTAGCCCATATTATCCCTGGAAATTAAGCCTGCATTTGTTGAGAGCCTTCAGTGACTCTCTTTAGTTGAGAGCTATCAAATTGCTGTAATACTTTAATGTGTGAGAGTCTTTCCTTTACCTTCCCTGGGACAGGTTTATAGATAGCTTGCACCTGTGCTGCAATGTAGCAGATGAAGTTCATGGACAGGAATGCTGTTACCCATTTTTCCTAACTTCTGAGAGGATTCCATATCTCACATGCTCTTTCTTGATTGTGGACAGGAAGCCACAAGCAGGAAATAAAAGATAATTGATTTGCACCTTGACTTACAGTTGGAGTAAAATGGCTGATATGCACCTGAAACTTAAAGTTTCTGAGAAACAAGCAACAAAATGGGAGTGGCAGTCCTTAGGTTGGATTGCAGGGTAGGACATTCATGAGAAACTGCAGCTCACACTTTGGTTGCCCCTAAGCCTCCATAATAGACAGTACCTGGATTTCAGTACCCTGTAAGGATGTGCCTTCTTGTTTTAGGGAACTGAGTCTAAACCTTTTGGTTTCCAGGAAGACTACAGAGATCTCAGGCTTTCTGCAAAAGTGATAGTCAGGAACTACAGACTTGGGTGTATCAGGGCAGGTTAATTAGTATCATGATTTTTTTTTTTTTCTATCTCCAAAGTTTTATCAGTTTGGAATTATTATTTCCTTAATTCAGGATGGTAGGTACAGTGACCCTTTTGCTTTTCATGCTGTAAAGGAAAACTAAACTGACAAAACATATTCACCTAGCAGGTGTGAGACAAAATGTTATAGTGGTTTGTAATTCTGAGATTAAAAGAAACAAAATAAAATGCTATCACTAAAGTCATATAGTTCTTCAGCTTTAGTTTCATCTACATGGGTTTGGCCTTCCAAATTAATCTTATTTTCCTTTCTCCTATAAAACTGTGCTGGTGATGAGCTGCTGTGCAGACAGCAAAATAAGAAGCTGGGACCACTTCAGGTTTCCAGAAATATTTTATAAGCATATTGATGGCATAGAGTTGTTAACCATAATGGTTATCTTCAGCCATGCTCTTGGTAAGGTCTACTTACATGCTTACATGCTTAGTAAGGTCTACTTGACCTTACTTTCTTACATTTTTATCTTGATAAGTTTTTCCAGTTCTTCCTTTTCAACATGGAAAGCCAAGCAATTTCACTTCACCTTTCTATTGCTTAGATCTATGCAGTAACCACTGCTTGTCTTTCACAATGTTTTGGTTTGGGTTGTTTGGGTTTTTTTGGCCTTCCTTGTTTTGGCTGGCCCTCTGTGTGTTATTCTCACCAAAGCACTGACATTGTTATCTCAGAACTCATTAGCTTTCTCCTTGTCTCAGGTCTAGTCTGGTTTTCTTCACATGAACTGGTCTCTGAGCTCCTGTTACAATATATTTGCCTTGCTGATGGGGCATCACATTGGCCAGAAACTTGGGGTAGATCTGTGTGCACTTTTCCTAAAATACAACTACCAAAAATATCCAAACAATTTTCTTTGTCAAAAGTTAGATCTCATGAGAACACAAACTGAAATAAAATAATTTTGCTGACAGTGAAAATTCCACTCTTTTAGATGATATAATGCAGGAGAGCTGTAAAGAAGTTCTGTAAACAACTTCCCCCGTTCTGATTGTGCAGGCAAAGTTATGCCAGAAACTATAGCTATGGCAAACACTGCACTTTGCCTCTGGATCCCTAAGGAAACCTGACCTGCCAGACTGCTCCCATGACCTCTTGGCTCTGTTCCCCCTGCCTTGAGCCCCAAGATGTTTCTCCATCTGAAGGCTCAGGGAAGGTGCTGGCAGCCCTTTCCCAACAGGGCTCTACCTGAGTGACAGCTGCCAGGACCAAGCAGGCAGCAGCTCCCCAGTCAGTCTGCCTGTCTGCTATCCTGCTTCAGCCTTTCCAACACAAGAGAAGGACACAGAAGTGTTGGAGCGTGTCCAGAGAAGAGCAACAAAGCTCATGAAGGGCCTGGAGCACAAGTCCTGTGAGGAGCAGCTGAGGGAGCTGGGGGTGTTCAGTCTGGAGAAGAGGAGGCTGAGAGGAGACCTCATCGCTCTCTACAACTACCTCAAGCAAGGAGGGAAACAGCTTCTTTTCATTGGTGGTGTGTGACAGGACCAGAAGAAATGGATGTAAGTTATACCAGGTGAGGTTTAGGATGGATATTAGGAAATATTTTTTACTGAAAGGGTTTTCAAACATTAGAATAGTCTGCCCAGGGCAGCGGTGGAGTTGTCATCCCTGGAGGTATTTAAATGGCATGTGGACATAGTCCATAAGGACATGGCTTAGTGGTGAGCTTACGGTGTTGGTCAAAGGTTGGACTGGATGATCTTGAAGGTCTTTTCCAACCAAAGACATTCTGTGATTCTGTGAGAAGTATCCACAGAGAGAACAAGGAGCCCGAAAGAAGGGACACTGACCACCACAGTCTGCTTTCCCTGACATTAAGCTCTCCGATGGGCAAGGATGGTGTTCTAATGTATGCTTCATGAAGGGCCTCAGGAGATGATTTTACACCAGAACAGACACCTTAGGCAAGAAGGCTGGCCAGCTTCCAGGCTCCAGCCCCAAGGGGACAGTGAAATTTGGCTGCTGCCCCTGAACCATGCCAGGGATAGTGCTGATGTTTGAGAGGTACAGACGACTACAGGCAAGTGCTTGAGTGTGTGCATGGGCTCTGGTTCAGCTGCAGATATAGAGGCAGCAACAGACTCCTGCGGGCAATAACAGTATAAAAATATATAATAGTCCCTTTAATTTATGGTTCTGCCTGTGCCAGGAAATTAAACAGCGGGGGAGTGCAGGCCTGAGCGAAAGGAAATGGCGGCAAAGCTCACAATGCATATGTGCCTTGTGGAGAGTAACAAGCCTCTATGGGACAAAAGAAGGATATTATAGTTGTCTATCTCTATAGACCTCAAAACATTTCCTTTGGAAGCTGTCTTTAATGACGTACACCACAGATGGGTTATGGGTAAGCAAATCACTGGGAAATCTGGGCTGCCTGCTCCAGGCCAGGAGTGCTCATCAAGCATGGAAGAAGGGCTGCAATTTTTTGTGGTGTCTTCCAGGATTTCACCACAAAGCCAAGACCCAATGTATGAGGGATCTTAAACTGCTGCCATCCCTGGACCATGGAAGTGGCCAGCAGAGAGATTGAACTGGTGTGCTGGAGATGTGTGCAATGGCTAATGCAATACTCACTACTTCTTGTTTCAGGAGAAAAAAAACTAAATCAAAATTAAAACAAAACAAAAAAAAACCCAAATGCCACAAAACCAAAACAACAACAACAACAAAAATACCACTAAACCACAAAGGTCAGAGAAGTCTTGAGAAAGAGAGACCATTCTGAGCAATTCTCAGACAGTTTTTTTTTGTCTCATGAAATTAATGATATGCATGTCTGGATTATCCCTTTTGGGAAGGTATGACAGAAATATCTAGATTTTTAGATACCTAATATCTAGATATTTAGATTTTTAGTTTGGTTTTTGACTATGATCTTAAAAAAATGAGCAAAAGCAGCTTCTAGTAGGAGCCCCCACTCAAAGCAGGGTAAGCTGGAGCACGTTTCTTGGATCCTTGTCCAGCCAGGTTTCTAACATTTCCACTCTACAGCCTCTCTGGACAACCTGCTTGAGTGCATTTCACCATCTTCAGGGAAAAAAAAAAAAAAAAAAAAAAAGGCTTTCTCACATTTGCGTGGAATCTCTTGTGTTTTAATATGTGTATTACAATTGTCTCAGAGGAATCAATTTTAACAATGAATAGTCCTGGGTGGGGTGGAGAACTTGTCTGGCCAGGGCCAGAACAGAGCAGGAGGTGACACCTTGGGAATGTGATAAGACCTTCTGGGTGGAGACTCTTCTGTGAGCACCAGCTGCAATGCTGGGTGGTCCCTCCAGGCAGGACTGAGCCACCTCCATTGTACTTGCCAAGTACCTGGCTAAGGGGGCTTGAAGGATGGCACCAGGAAGAAGATAAGAACTGATGACTGGGTGGAGATTACTCCCCTCTCCTGAGGGCCAACCTTCAGTTCTGGGATGTCCCTGGAGGCATGATTATGTGCCTAGCTACAGTGGCTGGAACAGAGGAGGAATGTCACCTGAAAGAAGATAAGAATTGATGACTGGGTGGGGGACTACACCCTTCTGCTCCCCTCTGGGCAGCCTGTCTCCCAAGGAACCTGGATGACTGACAGCTGCACCGTCAGCTGGGGTATACATATGGCTGTCCATGCTTTGGTTTTGTCGTCTCTTGACCCGCTGCCATTCCTGCATCGGACCCTGTCCAGAACCAGCTCCATCCTGAAGAAAACTCGCTGGACAGCCAGACCCCTGGTGGTGACTTTCTCTCTCTCCCTCTCTCTCTCTCTCTCTTTTTCCCACTATCTTGGGATACAGCTGCCAGTGCCCATAATTCTCAGTGACACTGGTGAGAACATGATTTGCTTAGCAAGAGGTTTTTACACATTTTAATTACTGATGGTAGTGTTTCCTCTTCCTTAAACATTTTCAGTTTTGCTGCCTCTTTTTTTACACTTTTCTATCTCATTCTTTCTTACCACTTTCTTACCATTTTCCCTCTCTCTCTCTCATATCTTCTTTTCCTCTCTCCCTCTTTCACCTTGCTCCATATCTTTCCCTGTATCAATTGTCAAATAAAATCTGCTTGCACTTGACCTTTTTATGGTTGGACTTTGTTTCACGTATCCAAAACAAAATAAATTTTAATGTTACCTCATGCCACTGAGAAAAGCAGTCGTCTTTGTTTTCTACCACCCAGTATGTGTGCACATTAATAAGAACCCCCCAGGCCTTCTCTTCTCTAGGCTGGACAGCCCCAGGTCTCTCAGCCTTCCCTCATGCTGTTGAAGATACTCCAGCCCATTCATCATGCAGCCTTGTGCTGCACTTGGCCCAGTAAGACCAAATCTTTTTCGAACTGGGGAACACGAAGCTGGACAGAGAAGTCCAGATGTGTCACTGTGTCACAGAATCACAGAATCAGCCAGGTTGGAAAGGACCTCTGAGATCAAGTCCAACCCTTAATCCACTTCTGCCATGGTTCCCAGACCATGGCACAGAGTGCCACATCCAGGCTCTTTCTAAAAACCTCCAGGGACAGAGAATCCACCACCTCCCTGGGCAGCCCATTCCAATGCCTGATCACCCTTTCTGTAAAGAATTTCTTCCTAATATCTAACCTAAATTTCCCCTAACAGAACTTAAGACCATGCCCTCTTTTCTTACTGATATCTTACTGGTGTCTCACCAGTGCTGAGCAGAAAGGAAGGATGATCTCCCTCAACCTGTTGGTGTGACACTATTCCTAATGCAGCCCAGGGTGCTCTTGGCCTTAGCAGACCCCAGATCCTCCACACTGGGAAAAAATTGATCTTTCCTCAACTGTATGTGTTCATCAAGCTTTCATATTGTTTAATGTTTGGAAAGCAGAGATATATCTATTCACAACAATGCTCTTCTACATTGAAAATTTCTTACAAATTCCACTTACCATGAGACTGTTATTTATTTAAGAGCTATGAACAATATATGATCTGAACATTTTAACTGCAACATGCCTCACCTCCCAAGAAAAGGTTTTAGTTGACTGCTAAATTTCCTTTACATTTTTAGCTTTTAATGATGGCAGTTGTAATCTTTTCATTATTTATTGTTGTGGCATACAAACCAGTCAACAGCAGCTTGGCAAAAGCAGATTGCATGAATATGCATTTGCATTGCTTATAATTACTAAGGAAATCCTCTGCTCATGAATAAAGTTTTTCTTTTTATCATTATTACAGTGATGGTAAGATTAATTGGTGAAGCACTCTATTTTACCATTGCATTTCTCCTGAGTATTCCTAACAATACCATTTAGATGTGTGCACTTCAGTCACTGATTTTTTTTTATATGACATTTCTTACAATGAGAAGTAGAATCACAGCAATTTTTTGGAGAGAAATTGCTATCCTCACTGAAAACATCATGGAATGAATTCAAGAAATGCCTGGTTAACACAGGAGCATCTTGACCTGCAAAACTTTCTGTGCACTTTCCATTTTTGAGTTGCAGAAATAATTTTTAGAATGTACAAGAGACAAAAACAAAGTAAAGTGAAAACTGTAGAAAATCTAAAGATATCAGGAAGGAAAATCACTTAGAGATTATTTCACTTTTTTTCTTATTCTACCTAGGTGTTATAAT
Organism: Phaethornis superciliosus; assembly: GCA_023637945.1. Taxonomy (NCBI): domain Eukaryota; kingdom Metazoa; phylum Chordata; class Aves; order Apodiformes; family Trochilidae; genus Phaethornis; species Phaethornis superciliosus. The sequence goes on from JAJQWJ010000002.1 coordinate 69,988,103, forward strand.
CTGTTTAAGGTACTTAGAGCTTCCTGCACTAATCTGAACAACCTGTTATTGAAGGTGGACTCAAATGACTTTGTCCTTTTGGGTATGCCAAGAAATATATATACATTCTCACTGTAAACAAGACAACTCAGCTATAAAGTCAAGTCAGATAGATGGATAAATTGGTACAAGAAAACTCTTGAAACTGCTGTAGGGATCTGATGCTGATACCTGATTCAACTTCTATATATTTGCATTTGGCAGTCAAGTCTGAGTGCAGTCAAGAGCTGGGAGAACAAGGCACTTGTTTCTATGAGGTAATAAAAGTAAGAAGCATTTGGAGAGATTAGACATGGTTCTGACTCAGAGCATCCTCCTATAGAAAAAGTCATATTTCTCACTCTTGTTCTGGAATCACAAATATGTATTGCACTTTTGTTCAGAGAGCTGGCTTCAGGATAGACAAACCCCTACACATGACACCTCTTCATGGGGCTCAGCTCTGCTTGTTGTAGGTTGTTATGGGTTTGGGGCCTTTTTGTTTGATTTGAGGGTTACTTGGTTTTGTTTTGGTTGGTTTGGTTTCTTTTTTCTGCACTTTACTTTGGCTAGAGATCCACTTGGCCAGAGATCAGCCTTGTGGAAAGGGACCTTGGTGTCTTGGTGGCTAAGAGGCTCAACATGAGTGAACATTGTGCTGAATCAACAAAGAAAGCCAACAGGATGCTGGGCTGCATCAACAAGGGCATCACCAGCAGAGGCAAAGAAATCATCATTCTGCTTTATTCAGACTGCACCTGTAGTATTGCATCCAGTTTTGGTCCCTGCAGCCAGCAGGCAGCCAGGAGGACGATCAGAGGACTGGAGCGCCTGCCATATGAGCAGAGGCTGAGAAAACTGGATCTGTTCAGCTTTGAGAAGAGAAGGCTTAGGAGAGACCTTATTACAATGTTCCAGTGCTTAAAGGGCAGCTACAAAGAAGATGGAGACTCCCTGTTTACAAGGAGTCACATGGACAAGACAAGGGGCAATGGGCACAGGTTGCTCCTGGGGAGATTCCATTTGAATACAAGAGGAAAATTTTTCACTACAAGGACAGTCAGACCATGTAAAGTTCTCCCAGGGGAAGTGGTGGATTCCCCAACTTTGGAAAGTTTTAAGTTTCAGCTCAATGAGGTGCAGAGACATCTCATATAAACCATAATATTAGAAGATGATCCTTGAGGTCCCTTCCTTCCCATCCAACATTCTATGATACTTTAAAACTCATGTTCATTATTTTATTTTTTCAGGATGTCAGAAGTGGTGACCTTAGTTCTTTTTCCTGGCTAAGATACAGTGTAGATTTGTTTTGGCACTATCTAGTGTTAGTACAGTCTTCAGGTTTCATTTTTAATTTATCACTAGATGATAGTCTGATCTGACCAACAGATCAGTTTATGAGAATATCTGTAGTGTCATGTTTAGTGAGATTCTTTCATACCGAAAACATCTTTGCAGTTGCTGAGATTAAAAAAAAATTTTTTTTTTTTAAATGTGCTGTGCTTCTGCATAAATATACTTGGGTCCCTTTTGTGAAAAAGAAACAGGCTATACAGATATTTTATACAGTTTCAGCCTTAGGTGAATAACCATAGGTTTGCTATAAAAGCCTGAAATCACAAAACTGGCACAGTTGAAAAAGACCTCTAAGCTCACCACATTGAAATCACACAGATTATTAATGAAGATGCTGGCTCATCCCAGCAATAAGAACAGGGTGCAATACTGCGCCCTTTTCTGATTTTGATCTAGTACACTGAGGCACTTTATTTCATGTAGATTGATCAAAATCAATGTCTAGCTCACAAAGATTCTTCATTTCACTTTGTTGTTTCAGAATACTTGTCCTCAACTGCATCATTATGCAAGATAGTATGTGAAAAAGAAATAGATGAATTGCGATCTTTTCTTCAAGTGGAAAATCCATGTTATTCTCTTTGTCTGAAGAAACTCACTGTGTATTGGTTGGTTACCTTTTTTCTTGTGCTTCAGTTGGCTGCTTAATTAAGGTTCTGTTTTACAATACTGAATAATGCATATTGATTAATAGCTTTTAAAAAAAAATGCTAGAGTAAGATTGGCATCTGGTGGACTTGACAGATGCACAAGCCACTCACAATGCTTTTCTGCCAGGCAATTCAGTCCCAGAAAAGAAGACTGCATGACTAATGAGTTTTGCACCTCCTCTTCATGTGCTCATCTGCTTTTCCATTGATTTAATTTATCTGGCACTTCTGTGACTCATGGTTTGCACACTGAAGTGGGAGTCATCGGTGGCAGACATTAAAATAGCCATTAAAAAAAAAAAAAACAACCTACAAAAAACTACCAGAAATCAGAAAAGAGGGAAATGGTGTCTAAGCAGCAGAGAACACACATTTACCATTTATGCCTGCATTAAATATTTGCAATTAATTAAATAGGTGCAGAGTTTGATAATGTATTTATACTCAACTATTTTTACAAACAAGCATTCTTGCATTTTTTTCTGGACTTCGGAAGAGCAAGACTTGTGGATCTCCAAATTAAAAGTTTTATAATGGTTCACTATGATGAACTGAGTAGTTTATATGACATCTCCACAACTTCTGACACTCACATGACCATCTAATAAACAGAACAAAGAAAATATTTCTAGACTGTCATAAGGAGCCACTTCTATGGCCCCTATGGACACACTTAACCAAGTAGCAGATGGGCATCAAAATAAAGTTATTGTGTTTGAAATGTAGTTGAGCCACAAACAGATGCTTTAAACTGAGTACAGAAAGTCTTTGGGAACCACCAGAAAACTGCAGCTGTCAATAGGAAGTTGTTTAGTTGGTTCTTCAGAAGTGCATCAGTACAGGTGCAGTACATTGAAGTTTTTTCTGCTTTGTTCATTGATACCTGTGATGAACAGAAACACAGTGTTCCATGTGAATAAAATAAACTAGCAAAGAGACACTCTGGTAGGGAATAGAGATTTGAGCTAGCTCAAAGCAAATAGGAGTAATGTAACTGTACCCAGGATTTATCCTGACACAATATAGAAGTAAAGCTGTCTAGGTTTTTTTAGGTGGGGGACAGCAGGACAAGACAGAAATTTCTAATAGCATCCCAACAGCTTTATCACTAGAAGCCAAGAAAGCTGAAGAATGCTTGTATGCACATCATAGAAGAGGGCATAACAAAGTGAATGTGTTCAGCAAGTTGTTAGATATTTCTATAAAAGGCAATTTTTGCTGACTGTGGCAAATGTCTAGTACTTCTACAATCATTAGGAAGAACAGAAACATGAAGTTTATGTTAGGAGAAGAGCAATAAGGAGAAGAGCAAAATACTGAATCAGCGTTGGACAGCAGCCCTGATGGAGGTAACAGGGCATAGCAGGTTGAATATAAGCCCATGGAATGGTGTCATTGTAAATAAGGCAGATTATGTACTGTGTCACATTAAGATCATGGTGAGCCAAGTTATTAGCTTGTTCTCCTTGGTATTATTGATGAAGCCCCATCTGTGTGCAGATGTGGGGATTTTAAAGAGCAGAGAGAAACTGGAGAGGTTCCAGCAAAGAACAGTTGAGACAGTCTGGAACCCAGAGTGTATATGAGGAGCTGGACTTTGTTAGTCTTGTGAAGATGTGATGTATCATCAGCACAGAACATTACAAATTGCTGTTGAAAATTGAAGTGATAGTAGACTTGAATTGTAGCTTGGGAGGCTCAAGGTGGGAAGTAGAAAAAGATATATTCACCAGGAGGACAGTGCAGCACCAAAATAGACTACTCATAGAGAGGCTGGAATCTCTGGTTTTGGAGATTAGAGCAGAGACCCCAAAAAGTCCCTTCCAAACAATTTTTTATAGTTTTAGGATGGTTTCCTATCTAAGCTGTCCCATGTAATCTAGTTGTGTTACAGGTTGTAAGGCCAGCCAGCCTCACCTCCATCTCTAGAAAGATGATGGAACAGCTCATTCTGGATGTCATCTCTAAGTATGTGAGGGAAAAGGTTATCAGGAGTAATCAATATAGATTCACCAAGTGGAAATCTTGCTTGACCAATGTGATATCCTTCTGTGATGGTATGAGTGGCTGGCTAGGTGATGGGAGAGCAGTGGATGTTGTCTACCTCAACTTAAGCAAGGTTTTGTGCACTGTCTCCCACAACAATCTCATAAGTAAGCTTCAGAAGTGTAGGTTATGTGAGTGGACAGTGGGGTGGACTGAGAACTGACCGAATGGCAGAACTCAAGAGGTTTGTAATCAGTAGTACAGAGTCTAGTTGGAGGCCTGCACCTAGTGGTGTTCCCCAGGGGTCAGCACTGGGTCCAGTCTTGAATATATTGTACATCAATTATCTGGATGAAGTGACAGAGTGTACCCTCAGTGAGTTTGCTGATGATAAAAATCTGGGAGGAGTGGCTGATACAGCATTAGGCTGTGCTACCATCCAGCAAGATCAGGCCGGAGGATTAGGTGGGGAGAAACCTAATGAAGTTCAATAAAGGTGAGTGTAGAGTCCTGCATCCAGGAAGAAATAACCAAATGCATAATTTAAGGTAAGGAGCTGACCTGCTAGAAAGCAGCTCTGAGGAGAAGGACCTGGGAGTCCTGGTGGACAATTTAGCCATAAGCCAGCAATGTGGCCTTGTGGGACAAGAAGGCCAACAGCATCCTGGGGTGCATTAAGAGTGCTCACTCTGCTCTGCTCTGAGGCCATATTTGGAGCACTATGTCCAGTTCTAGGTTTCCCATTAGAAGAAAGACAAGACAAGGCACTACTGGAGAGAGTCCAAAGATGATCAGAGGACTGGACCATTTCTGTTATGAGGAAAGGCTGAGGGAGCTGGGTCTGTTTAGCCTGGAGAAGACTGAGAGGGGATCTTACCAATGCTTATAAGTATCTAAAGGTTGGGTGTCAATAGGATGGGACCAAACTCTTTTTATTCATGTCTAGTGACAGGATGAGGGGCAACAGGAATAAACTAGGACACAGAAAGTTCCACTTGGACATGAGAAAAAGCTGCTTTACTTTGAGGGTAACAGAACTGGAATGAGCTGCCCAGAGAGTTTGTGGAGTCTCCTTCTCTGGATATACTCAAAACTCACCTGGACTTGATCCTGTGCAACCTGCTCCAGGTGAATTTGCTTCAGTAGGAGGGCTGGACTTGATAATCTTCAGAGGTCCCTTCCCACCACTACTATTCTCTTGTTCTGTGATTCTGAAAGCAGGTAGGAAAACTGAAACCATATCAGCAGCACACAACTTAAAAGGCTGTCTTGGAACTGAAACTTGTGGAGATTGCTTGCAAAGGTAGCAAAAGAGTGCATGGAAGATAATTTAAAACTCTGAGACAAGATAATCTGATACAAACAGAGCACAAGATGAAAAGAAGTGTTGAGAGATAAGAGGAATCTCCTCTTTGAAGGCTAAGGTGGTGAGCTGGTGTACAGCAGTACTAAAGGAAAAAAGTTACATTTCTAACACCATTTGCACAGAGATATCACTATGGCATGAAAATGAAAAATGGCACCCAGAAAAGAAACAAAGATCCTTCAGAAGAAAAATAGCTCACTTACTCTTCCTCAAAGACCTATAAAGCCTCAAGCTTTTCCTTGTTTGTGAAAGTCTGGCAAAGACAGATGAGGTGAAGGACTTGAGTTATTGGAGATGCTCACTTCAACAACCAGAAGCTCAACAAAGCAAATCACATTGTTTCTCTTACAAGCTGTGATGAAGTACTTTCCAGTTGTTGAAGGTAATAAATTAAAAGTAGAGGAATGGCATAGAGTTTTTCTGTTTTCTATAGGTAAATTTGGTGTTTAAAAGGTCAAGGTAGCCATTGATTCAAAAGCAGTTTTGTTTGAAATCTGTTTTAGTAGATTATGCCTATATTATATGTGCAGAATATGTCTGCAGACCCTCATGCCAACATTATGGGTGCAGAAACTAATAATTTATTGAAGGCAAGTGCTAAAATCCTATTGCTAGCAAGATTTCAGAAGTGGAGAAAAGTGAGCCAAACACTTCTGGCAGTAGCACGGCTATTTACTGATATAAATCAACCAATACACAGTGCCTAGGTACTGAAGGAAATCTATCTGCAGCTATCCAAGGCAAGACTGGCACAATGCAGTCTCTGTGCTTCACCAGTTGAGTGAATTGTTTGCTGTATTTGTATGGTGTTTATTTGACTGAAACTGCTGCCTTACAAATTAAATATAATTTTTCACCTGAATTTGGTTATTGTGCTCTACAAATGCATAGTAATAGAAACATAGAAATTCACAGTAACTGAGCTTAGTGTACGCTCAGTTAAGTAAATACTGACCTGTTAATATAGTTGCATGGAATGAACACAGAGACCTTAAGTAACCTTAGACAAGTAATTTGCAAGTTTGTTGTCTCTCTGCAGGTTAATTTCCTCTCAGCAGCAATTCAAGAGAATGAATCCACTGCAGAATTAGCTCTTTCCAGAAATGCAAATCTTCTTCAGCAGAACAGCATTATTGAGCAGAATAAGCAGTTTTATTCATCAGGCAATTGGGCGTGACTTCTTGGAAGAACTTACAGAATTTTTAAAAGTGTGAAAGTTATAGTAACTTGCAACCACAGTACAGAAAGAGATGCAAAAAAACAGGAACACAAACTTGAAATTCTTTGCATTTACATTTTCTTCGTATTTCTGAATTATGACATTCTCTTGAAATAGAAAGTTAGACATACAGGATTTCATAGTCCAATATGCTGAAAATCTTATGTCATATCTTCCTAAAAACTCAGTTGCCACTGTTTAAAAATAAAAAATCAAAGCTTTATTGCCTTTCAATGTAGAAAGATGTAAATTGTAAAGACAAGGACTTTTCTGAAGAAGCAGCAATAGAGATTCTTCACCAACTACATATATACCACAAAACAACACTTAACTGTTTTCAACACAGATATGTATAGATTTGTTCCATTCTCATCCTTCAAGAATAGAGCAATTAGAAGCTGAATTATTTTGAGTTTGGGACAGGGGAATAAGGAAATAAGGAAAGAGGAAAAGAAAGAGAAATTACTACAATAGCATGGTAAGACATTTTTCTACTTGGTAGCCAACAATTACTTGAATTTTACAGGCCAGAAAATGATTCCCTGATTCTCTAGTTTGCTAGTCAAAACATTAATGTAACATTTGGGTTCCTCGTAGCCTTGAATACTTGCATGCATTCAGTATTCCCAAAGAATGCACAAGTCTACTTTCAGAAAACAAGGCATGGACAAACTCCCCGAAGTAGTTTTGCAAGTCTAATAAAAGTATTTCATTTCCAATGTGGAGCCCAAGAGCACATTTTGAGCTGTCTGGACGTCCTACAGGGAACATGAGGAGAGCTAAGGTGCATCGAAATCCAACTCTGAGGAGCCAGCTCAGACAGATAGCCTGTTGTGAATATTTGCTTCAAACTAACATGAATCAGTCTCTCTGCTAGTTAGAAATCGAGCCTGAAGTGGTTACCTCAGATGTAAATATGTAAATTCTAAACATCTTTTAGTCAAATTAATCCTACCTGGAATAAACAAAGTCTGCCTAGAGTAAACTGGTGGAGAATATTCAGTAAAAATTACTTTTCAGACTCCGTCTACTCAGATAGTTCCCTGGAGACTTCCAAGGGAGTTCTCCACTTACATAAGATCCTCAGACTGGATCTCTGTTGAAAATGTTTCTAGATCTTTCCTTTCAAAAGCACAGAGTTCACTCTTAAAAACAAAATAAAAAATAAAAGCAACCGAAAAGCACTCCATCATTCTTCTGGAACAGTGGGTAGAAATTTTCCCTCGTACAGCAGTCAGGCTCATTCCTCCTTCTGCCTGAAAGTGCAAGAATCACAACTGTATCTTCTTGTCTTCTCTAAAACTTTCCTAGTCATCAGGCCACAGACTGTTTTAGACAGGGCAGCTGAAAGATGGGGATGAGGAGGAAAGGTCTGGATTAGAAGTGGCACCTTTGGCACAAAAGTTCCCATCTTTGTCTTTTAGAAACCCAGTAGGATTGCAGACTGCCTGAGAGGCAGCTGGTAGAGAGAATGCCAACACATGCTCTCACTTGCTGTGGTTTCTGCACCACAGACACAGGGGCACAGTGACCCATAGCTGTATCCCAGCTGCTGCACACAGACACCCAAGAAAAGAGTTAGAAATGGAGTTAAACAAGAAGGCAGAACAGACTGTGCTGGTCAGGCACCAGGCACAGCTTATCACAGAACCCAATGCACTGTAAACATTGTGTGCTATCTGAGGTCCCTTCCAAAAACATAATTACAGCACCAGCCACTGCATCTGTAGGCTGCCAGTGTACAGACAGTAATAGAAGTGGATGTGGCTGCTGACCATGGGAGTGTGACCACACCAGCCCTGCTTCCACAATAAAAAATTGCATCTGATCCAGCAGGGGAATTGCATCTGGTCTAGCTGTTTGGGGTTTTGTACACGTTGTTTTCACTATCAAGCATTAATTATGTTTAGGGAGCATACATCTGGTCTTGTGGTTTTAAAGATAATGAAACATTCCTAGAAGATCTGCAGCATTTTTTGTTGTTGTTGTTCATGTGGTACTAAAAAAGGGGAAGACAAGCCTTCTGTAACAAGCCAGGAAATTTAAAGAACTAATCTACTTGCTGTAAGTTTCTCCCATGTTTATCCAGATTCAAAAGATGTTCCTACGAGACTTCTTCATGGCCAGCCCTGGGATCCAAATTAAAGTTCCTGTCTTACTCACTTAGCAAACAACACAAAGGTGGAAAAAGCCCCTAAAAGCAGGTGTAATACATAAAATTAATATGATAGTCTACAAATATTTCATTGTGAAGAATTTCTTACACGGTTAGTTTATAGCAATTAAATTGGGAGCAATTAACCAATAAAAATAATCCTTGAAAGTCACAAACTGATTTTAATGGAAAGTTCAGCTAAGTTGCTATTGCAACAAGATTTGAAACATGCTAGGCAGCATCCTTAGTATTTTTTGTTTACTAGCCTTTCAGGTGATTTATGACAAGTTTTCAGAGCCTTCTTCAGAAGAGAACAAACCATCAGGTTTAGACCCTATACTTTCTTGAATAATCTTGCTCCTCCACAATATTAATGCTGAAGATAGCAAAACATTCATCTATTCTAGGACTTGCAGTGTCTTTGGAAACTGTAGACTAACTTTCCTGTCATTATTTGACTGAAGAATCAAGACTGGCCACAAGCAGCAGTGTGGCATAAATGCATGAGTTTGTTCTTTGTAACATGAAACATTAAAGGGAAAGACAATTAAGAAAGAATCTTTACTGAATTAAATATAATTGAGTCACCCAACATGACTTCTGGCACATGGAAAATGGCTCCTTCTCCACTTACAGAACAGGTTTGACAACCTGGTAGCAGATGAGAAGCTGAATATCATACCTGGGTAAGCATCAGAGTTGTCCAAGATTAAACCACGTATTATCAACAGAAGGAAATGGCAAGGGACAGTAGTGTAGGTATCCATTTGTGGAGGACAGAAGCCCCCATCTGCCTACTTGGCTTGCTATCTAGAATAATTTCTTGCTTGCCACGGGCTCAGATCCAAGATGTTGTAGAGAAACCACCAAGGCTCTCCAGCTGTCTCCCTGCTGCTCATCCACATGGGCACCAATGATACTGCCAGGGGAGACCAGAGGGGTCAAGAATGACTACAGGGATCTGGGAGTGAGGCTCAGGACCTACAGACTGGCCAGCCTCACTATTTCCCCTACAAAAATTATGGACCAAGGACACTTGGAGCATATTTCTGGATCCATGCAGGAGATGGTGGTGGTTAGGAAAAGTTATCATGAGTTTACCAAGGGTCAGTTATGCCTGAAAAATCCGATTGTTCTCTATAATAAAATGACTGGATTTGTGTACAAAGGGAGGGCAGGGGACAGGTTTGAGCTTGCCTTTAGCATTTGTCAGTCCTTTTCAAAATATTTTCTTCTCTTAAATAATAAAAATTACATGTGATAAATTTCGGTAATATTTCTACTGGTTGGCACCTAAGTTCTCAGCAGCTTCTGAACACAATGAGTTGAAGTCAAAGAAGAATTTACTCAGTTACATGTGTCAACTTACATGCTGCATATCTAGAAAAGATATTCTCATATTTACTTCCATAAAAAACAACACAGATTTTTCATTGTATTGGCAGATTTTAACCCTGCAGAGAAGCAATGGTACACACTCAGATCTCTTGGTGGAGGTCTGCAGTCTAGCAAGGGAAATTTCTCTGCAGTACAAAAGCAGGTTCTGAGTGGATATTGGCTGGTCCAGGACCTGAGGTAACACTACAAATTAGGAGAGGCAAAACACATTGTCAAGAACAGGACAAGAAACTGAAGATATCAGAGCTGTAGCTGCAGAAGAAACTTTCTGAAACTCTGTTCACCCTGAAAATAATTGAACACATCTTTAAAATCACCAACATCATCACACCTGCAGGCTTGATGCATGACTGGCAACTGTAGTCTGTCCATATTCTTTGGCTGAGTGGTAGTTCCCTTTCCTTTTGTCTTTCCTGGACTATCCACATCTGGGTGTCTCAAGGCATTGCATGGAGATGTGCTGGCATCTTGAGCAGCTGTTTGGAGAGGAGCCATCAATACTTACAGTTCTTCTTCTTGACCTTCTCCACCATTGCATTTAGGGTCTTCCCTTTCCAAGTAAACTCATTTGAAGCTTTCCACTACAGCTCTCTATAGGTGAAGCAGCACATTCATCCCTGAAGGGCACCCTACTCTGTCCACATACACACACACACGTGGGCTGAAGAGACCATTCCTGTTTCAGTGGAGTAGAGTCCCCCAGAAACAGACACTGACTTCAGGGAGTTTTTTTCTTGGCAGTGAACGTGGGCATAGAGCACAAATGCTTGCTTTCTGCATCACAAGACCTACACTCAGCAGAATATGGAAATCGTTCCCCCTTCTGGGGCAAAAGCTTCCCAGCTGTGCAACTCCTGAAAGCAACAGGAAACACAAACACTGAACAGCTTTCTCCCCATGATTGCAGCCCATCCACAACTTCATTTTTCACTCTATCACCTCTGCATGCCAGCACTGACCTACTTCCCCATCAGTTCTGTGCCATGATATTCTCCATCACTATTTCCACCCACTTTGAAGAAAAGTAAGGTGTCCTTTGGAGTCCTGCAGTAAGCCACTGTCCCTATATCTCTGCTTCTTCAGCATTCTCTTCTTTAATCACACCTTCCTCAAACCTAAGAAAAAGGAGAAATTCTTCTGAGACTCTAAGCACACCAGACACCCACTGCCGACAAATGAGAAGGTCATGAAACAAGGAGCATGAATGGCTTCAAAGGAGTAGAAGAAAAAGACCTGAAAAGTACAGGACATTGGTAAGAATTAAAACCACCACCAAAGCAAATATTGAGAAAGAGGAAAACTACTACTCATCCTCAAATTTGACCTCTTAACTTGGAGAGTCACAGCTAGATTCAAACCTGACAGCTTTCCAAGCTGCTTTCCCTCCCCTAGTCTCACTACTCAGCATTAGGAGGTAACTTGCACCTAGCAGAGCTCTGCAAAGCTACAGAGCTTTTCTCTTCTCCTTCAGGCAGCCTTTTATCAAGAAAACTGTGCCACAGACACTTAAACTCACCATGGGTATGCCTCTTCTTGTCCTCATTCCTTCACAAACCTCTCCTTATCCACTTGTAAATTTTTCTGAGGAGGCTCACCTTGGTTGACATAGGTACTTTTCCTCTCACTTGGAGTACTTTCAACACTCCCTGCCTCAGTGAGGAGTCCCACCTCTAGCTTCCAGAGCTATACAAGATCTACAACTACTCCTCAGTCTTTGCTCTAGGCCCCTTTGAAAGAGGCTTTAAACATGATGGGCTGCCAGAGGGCACAAGAAAACATACTCCTCTCTCCTCTGGCCATTTCTCTTGTCAGGGGCCCCAAGGATGTTAATAGTCTTGAACTGATCTTATCAGCCTCACCTGGGATCTCCATCAATGCAGCCTCCATTCATTTGTCTGGAGTTCCACTTAAGCTCTGACCTTAGCCACCAGTTCTTGCTTGAGTTAAGTTGTAGGTGTGTCTGCTTCTACTCTGCTCTCTGGATTTATTTTCTGACTGAACTGCAGACCTACGTTTCAAGTAGTTGGTCTCCACTTCTGTCTCTGGGCCTCTTGTATGGACAACAGACCTAACTTGCAGCTTTCCCTCTGACCCTCATCTCCTGCTGCTGCAGGCTCAGCTTTCTTGTTGTGCCCTGGACCTGATTTGTCATCTTACCATTCCTGGGAATGCCAAGAGAGCCTTTTGCCAGCACTATACCATACCTACAGCATCTGGATGCTGCAGGTCTGTGTCTTGATCAAAGAGGGCACTGTCCCTGCCTGTGCCATGGTTACACTCAGCTGCTGGGTCATTTCTTTTGTGGAGAAGCCTTGTTCAAGCAACTCCCCTGGACCTCTAGCCCTCTGTAGCACATGTCAGTCCTCCTGCCATCAAGAGGCCTTTGCCTGAAACTCTCATAACTGTGCTGGCAGGTGATACAATGGGTTAAAACTCGCTAACACAGGGACAATGAAATGGCCAGACAGGATGTTGCCAGGCAGGACATCATTATGCAGGATATCTCTGATTTCTGGCAAGGTCAAAGAGGAGGTGCTGCTGATAAGCTTAGAGAAGAGCCAGACTCAAGGGGTTCTGGCTCACTGCATCAGCATTTCTCACCTAAGTGCAAAAATTCAAGGCCAGGGGTTAAAAGTACACTGTGAAGAAGACTTTGAGCCTTCCTCCCAATGACCCTCACCCACGACCACCAGGAGAGAGTGCGCATGCAGAGCTGGGTGGAATCTTATGTTAATAACTTCTGGGAGATATGAATAACCCCACTTCTTGTATGGAAATGTAATGCATATTTATCATCTGTAAGGGTAAAAGGAGGAGAAATCTCCCATGTACCCAATGCTGTAAAAGAATACCTTGCTTAATTGTCTCTGTGGCTATTGAGCTATACTGACTTTCTTGGTTTCAGAGGTCTGGTAATGCCTTTGCATTGGTTTTGCCTAATCACTTTTTTTCTTGGCAGTCTAACTGCAGCCCTTTAATAAGATATTGTCACTATTAGTAACATGCCATAAGCTTTGTGCTGAATTTCCAAGGGCTCAGGACTGAAGTTTGTCAGGTCTTTTCTATCTTAATTTCTTTTGATCTGTCTGCAGCTTTATTTTATTTGGTTTGGATGTGGCAACATTTTTTCTAATTGCTCTGTTATCTGTATCTGATTTGTTTTCTTTGTCTTGTGATACAAGAACAGTTTGTTACAGGTGGCAGTAACAAGCTGTTGTTCCAGGTAGACAGAACTTTATACAATGATATTTAATAGAGAAGCGCAGATATGCAATGATAGATGAGATATGTGATGAGAAGAGATGGGTCACATGTTTGGCCCTGGAAACCCCATGCTATAAACAATTCAGTAACCATTAATTAAACTGAAGACCTGGAGCTGGACAAAACTGGATTTAGGGATAGGAAGAAGAGTAAAGAAATAGTATATACCACACAGAAATATGAAACCAAATATTTGATGCAATGTAACATTGAGATGCAGACCAAGAAAGAAAGGCAAAGATGTAAGGCATGCTAAGGAGCATACAACATACATATATGTCTTTATTTAAAAAAGAAAAAGCTAGGAGAAAGGATAAGAAAGAAAGGAAGGAGATACAGCTCTGCCTCATGGATACAGCTATACATATCTGCCCTGCAGAAGATACCACCCTGCCCCATAGATTCTGCCCTGTAGAGGCATCTCCTATGACATCATCACTCAGTGGCTGATGACATCACCACCCCTTCCCAGGTCCAAGCTGACACCTGGGGCCATGAAAAGAAATGTTAACATAAACCTCATATTTATCCTGGTAAAAGAGTTGTCCACTTGCTATCCACTTGCTGTAATATTCCCTCCCCTGCCAACACCATTGTTACTTTTTTTCTGTAATAATTAGAACTAGGTTAATGGTGATTCCTAAATTACACTGTTGGTATTTCACCTTTACTAGTGGTAATTCTGTGGTCTTCATAAACAACATATGCTTCATCTTTGCACATAGACAAGATCTTGAACCATAACGCCATGCAAGGTGGCCTAAATCCTCCTGCTGGCACTCCGACATCTCTCCTTGAAAGGCCCAGCACAGGATACTCATATGTCTCTTCTCATTAGTTTAGAGAAGAAAAAGTTTAGAGAAGGAAAATTCTGAGCAGTTCTGCTCCTGGCATTCAAGATAACCTTATGGCTTGAAGAAGAAATTGTGCTCCTTACTATCAACAGCATTAGGTAGGCATCAAAAACAAGAGGACTTCCACAAGGGGTGAGGTATTCTTCTAAATTGGGAGATAATCCTTTAGAACTAAGAGAGCAGCCTCCGGCACATATGTGACTCTACAGGGCACAGGGTGAGATCCTATTTAAGAGGGCTATCACAGTATGACACCTAGGAATTTGATGCCTTCTGGGCATGTTGAGGGAAATGGAAAAACCCAGGGGATTAAGTTCTCTCCAGGCCTTTTTTAGAGCTAACAGTGAGGAAGATCTATCCCTCAGCACTTCCTCTGAAGACCAACTCCAGGAACATAGCAGATAAAACTGAGGCCTACCAACTCTAAACAGCAGGTATTGTTTCTCCTTGTGCTCACTAAGAGGTGGACAAGCCTGCAAGCCATAAATCCCCCATTTGAATCTGGTTTCCTCTGGTCAAGAAATGGTAGGAATGTGCAGACTAAGGACAGCATAACCAGCTAGCCATATTCGAGAGGTTAGCCTTGGAGTTTACCCAAGCCAGGTAATAAAACTCTTAACCATCTTATTAAACAGAGAAAGACATTGTCTGTGTAAGCAGAGATCAGAATCTCCATAGACAGCTTTTGATCTGGACATCTACCCAGTAGAACCCAAGTAGAACCATTGATATTTTTCTGTTTTGTTTATTACATGTTTGTTTTGTGGGGTTTTTCGTTTTTATTTTTTGGTATTTTTCCTTACGTATTTGCTCTTCCATAGGCAATATCACTCACTTGGATTGGCTTACTTTTTCTGTACACATTGATTTAAAATGCTTATGAGTATAATCCAACTTAGATTATGTGCTCCCAGCAAATTACTCTCTACAACAAAACTAGTGACTGTTGCAAAGGTGAGTTAGGCATTCATAAAATGATAAATATTTTGCAGTGGAATAAGTTAAATGTGTTGCACTTATTGATTTCTATAGCTACAGACTGTGGTGTTCCTTTTGCATGTTTACTTACACAGTGAAAGTATAATGAAAAAGCTAACCACTGCAGTCAGAGTTGCTAATTAAAATTCTATGTGTTCAAGTAGAGATTACTTATTTTATTAGAGGCATGAAATAAAACAATTTTCATCTGTATTATGAATTACAAAATTAGTAGCATTGCATTTGTGTTAAGCATGGATACATATATCACCTTGGCCTCTCATTTCATAAGTAGAATGTGGTCTAGGAATAACCATATAACCTTCTGAAAGGGTCAAAGTACAGGAAAAAAAAAAAAGTGGTATTGATAATTCAGTAGGACAAGGTGCCTAAGTTCAAATTTTTAGATTCTTAAAAGTCCTGTATGCTTGATGCTTAGACACTAAAAATTTTGGCTAAAAGAGCTAAAATTTATATGCTAACACTTCACATTCTGTAGAGGACCATCTCACCTAGGACACAGACAGGAGCTGAGAAAGAAGGAGAACACAGTGCATAGAGAAAGCACTGCTGTCATCTCTCTTATAGAAGAACCCTGAGACTGACATCAGAGAAAACACTGCTGTGTTCTGCCTGTGGAAATGTGGATCTAAAGCTCTGTTTGAACATTCTCACTGTGAAACTATAAGGCAGATTCTCAATTGGCAACGTATGACCTGATTTGGACTGCAAGCCACCAGCAAGTATCCTGATGAAAGCAGAAGCCTTTCTCTGCACCAAGCCCCTCACAGGACATGACAAATGCATGAGAATGAGGGAAAGGACAGAGATAATTTGAGACTTCGAGTAAGAGTCGAGGTATTAGAACTGGAGTACCAATGCTCATTCTTGCTGTCTCAATCCAACCCCTTGAACATCATATTCACTTTCCTCCAGTATGCCAGGTCCTACGCTCCCTGAAAAAAAAATCAGTGGAACAGTCTTGATTTAAGGTATTCTGGGGTGAAAAGCCCTCAGAATCTCAACCTGTCCTACATTGAATGGAATAATTATTGGTTGTTGGATCAGAGACTTACAACAACTATATCTTCATTTTTAGAGCACTTACCTAGAAGCTGCTGAATACCTAACATGACAGTGATATAGTCACAAACCAAGGACTGGAAACATTTCAAATTAAGGTAATGAAAATCAATACAAGACCTTATAAGAAGGGAAAGTGATACTTATTTTAAACAAAACTTACTCTCCACCTATCCAGTCATTCTTTCCTCAGTTTTATTCATATAAACATCAAGACGTGTGTGTATTAGTAGTTTGGGATGGGTCACTTGTGCAAAGGCTGGAGGATGAGCAGTGCCAGCCATTGAGTCCTCGCTGTGCTTTCTGAATCTCTTTGCTGGTAAGAATTAACTGCTTGGTGGCAGCTATTTTGTGCTCTTCAGGAGTCTCCAGTTATTGAAGCATAATCTTTTGCCTCAGGAGATTGCCTACAGTAGCCTCCAAAAAATGTTAGGCGAGATGGCTGCTCATTTTTGTTCCTTGTTTTGGGTGACTTTTGGCTGCAGTTCATCTTCCTATTGGAATGCAAGAGTGAGGAAAGTTACAGCACCCATGTGCTCTAACTGTGTTGCCATCCTCCTGCTGCCATAGTTCAGGTCTTTTACTGCTGAGTCAATTGTACTGTTGTCTTGGTGCAAGCAGCACCTTTCTTTGTTGCTACCGATTTTATTGCCATTTTTCCAACCTGTGCTCTAATATTTCTTATGGTGTTTTCATAGAAACCCACTTCTGTCATGCCATCATCTCCATCTGTTTATTTCTGTCACAAATCCCTGCGTGCCTTTTATTACAGCAGGGTGCTGTAATTGCAACATTGGAAAAACTGTGTCTTTCTCAGTTGATGAAAGTTCTGTTCCCTGGTTCATCAGCATCTGCTTCAATGGGAATTGGAGCATTGCTATCAGAGGGGCCTTCAAACTTTCCCCTGCTCTCAGAGAAGGTGGTATCCTGATAGTATAATGTTGGTTTGGCAGGGTGATAAGATTTTCTCCAGACAAAGGAAGATAAAGTAGGTCCCGGGCACCCCAGTGGTAGTTTTGTATTCCATAAGCAAAACTGGCCAGAGATGATTCAAAGGTAAGAATCTTGACTGCAGGTTAGACGTCTTTCTTCAACCTGGGACAACTTGTGACAGACTTTGAGGCTTAGATCATGTGCCTCTGCCCAACTTTTTTAAGAGCTGGAGAGGCACTCAAGGCGCTGGATTTTCTGCACTCCTATCTGCAGGGAACAGAGTACATGTAAAGAACAAAGGGGTTTGACTTTATGAAGCCGTGCTAGATTCAGTCTCCAAAAAGAGAATATTCTTATTGCACCTTCTGGAGGTACTAACTGAAAGAAGAACAGAAGTCTATACGTGCAGATATACTCCTCCCAGCTATGGAAGAGATGTTAAGTGTAGATATCTTCTGGAAGAGTTGCCAGTGGGAAGAAAAATCAAGTGTCAAATAAAGGCTTACTAATTTGCCACTACCTCCCCTTTTTGCTCATATGCTTAAGCCTTGTTGAAATAGAAGAAAATAACAAACCCCACAGAATAAACCAAATTATTATAGCAACGTGCAGACATGCAAGGGTGATGAGGGAGCTGGCAGAAGAGCTCTCCAAGTCTCTCTCTATCATCTACCAACAGTCCTGGCTCACTGGGGACATCCCAGGTGACTGGAAGTTGGCAAATGTCACGCCAATCCACAAAAAGGGATGAAAGGAGGACCCGGGAAACTCCAGGCCTGTCAGCCTGACCTCAGTGCCTGGCAGGGTTATGGAGCAGATCATCCTGGGGGCAATCACACAGCACCTACAGGATGGACAGGGGATCAGACCCAGTCAGCATGGGTTCAGGAAGGGCAGGTCCTGCCTGACCAACCTGATCTCCTTTTGTGATGAGGTGACCCGCCTGGTGGATGAGGGGAAGGCTGTGGATGTGGTCTGCCTGGACTTCAGCAAAGCCTCTGACACCGTCTCCCACAGCATTCTCCTGAAAAAGCTGTCAGCCCACAGCTTGGACAGGGGCACCCTCTGCTGGGTTAGGAACTGGCTGGAGGGCCGGGCCCAGAGAGTGGTGCTGAACGGTGCTGATCCAGTTGGCGGCCGGTCACCAGTGGTGTCCCCCAGGGATCAGTGTTGGGCCCAGTCCTGTTTAATATCTTCACTGATGATTTAGATGAGGGGATTGAGTCCATTATCAGCAAATTTGCAGATGACACTAAGCTGGGGGGCAGTGTGGATCAGCTGGAAGGTAGGAGGGCTCTGCAGAGGGACCTGGACAGACTGGAGAGTTGGGCTGGTTCCAAGGGGATGAGGTTCAACACGGCCAAGTGCCGGGTCCTGCACTTTGGCCACAACAACCCCATGGGGAGCTCCAGGCTGGGCACAGAGTGGCTGAGAGCAGCCAGGCAGAGAGGGACCTGGGAGTCTGGATTGACAGGAAGCTGAACATGAGCCAGCAGTGTGCCCAGGTGGCCAAGAAGGCCAATGGCATCCTGGCCTGGATCAGGAACAGCGTGGCCAGCAGGTCCAGGGAAGTGATTCTGCCCCTGTACTCAGCCCTGGTGAGGCCACAGCTCGAGTCCTGTGTCCAGTTCTGGGCCCCTCAGTTCAGGAAGGAGATTGAGGTCCTGGAGCAGGTCCAAAGGAGGGCAACCAGGCTGGTGAAGGGACTCCAGCACAAGTCCTGTGAGGAGAGGCTGAGGGAGCTGGGGGTGTTCAGCCTGGAGAAGAGGAGGCTCAGGGGAGACCTCATCGCTCTCTACAACTCCCTGAAAGGAGGCTGGAGCCAGGGGGGGGGTTGGTCTTTTTTCCCAGGCAACTTTCAACAAGACAAGAGGACACGGTCTTAAGTTGTGCCAGGGGAGGTTTAGGTTGGATATTAGAAAGAATTTCTTTACGGAGAGGGTGATCAGACATTGGAATGGGCTGCCCAGGGAAGTAGTGGATTCTCCGTCCCTGGAGATATTTAAAAAGAGACTGGATGTGGCACACAGTGCCATGGGCTGGTAACTGCAGCGGTAGTGGATCAAGGGTTGGACTTGATGATCTCTGAGGTCCCTTCCAACCCAGACAATTTTATTATTCTGTGATTCTAAATATAAGAAAGAATGTTTTCACTATGAGGGTGACAGAGCACTGGCACAGGCTGCCCAGGGAGGTTGTGGAGTTTCCTTCCCTGAAGACATTCAAAGCCCACCTGGAACCATTCCTGTGTGACCTGATGTAGGTGACCCTACTCTAGCAGGGAGGGGATGGACTCCATGATATTTCAAGGTCCCTTCCAACCCCTAACCTTCTATGATTCTAAGATTGTCTGAGTTGCTAAGCAACTATAGAAACATTAATAATTTCAAGATAAAGTACATTTTGTCATTTAAAGGATTAATTACAGTCTACTCTGTATTATTTAAAGGAAACCAAGATTTTCTTTGTAGTGATTGAGTACTTCTCACTCTTTACAGTAGCCTGCCACTAATATTTTCTACAATGGTTAAGAAACATAAAAACCTTAATCCAAACTCAGATACCCTTCTTGCCTCAAGTTTTTCCCCTGTCATTGAGATGTTTTCATGTCACAAAACCTGAAGCTGCTCTCTGCCACTCCAATCCTTTTTTTTTTCGTATCTGCATCTCTGTCAGCATATGACAGAAAGACAGATTATACTAATCAATGTCCTGCTGAAGGCACAGCATCTTGTTTGATGCTTATGAGATTTATGAGCTAAAATAAGCCCTGGTCAGCAGAGATGCTACACTATTTCAAAAAATGCCATTGAAATCATCCCGGAATACCATTTTTCAAATTATGACAAATTATTTACAATCCCCATTTTGTGGCACTGGAACAAATGATAAAGTGTGTTCAGACATTTTGAAGGTTGTTCTGTCACCTCAGGATAAACAAAGAATTTAGTGACATGAAGAAAGAGGTCATAGAGAAAGCCATGCAGGACAAGAGGAGAAATTATTTAAAAGAAGATTAATAGCTTAATACACTTTCAGTTGTAAGTTTCTATTTATGTCCTTTTGTGATTTGCATCCTTTAATAAATCTGTACTGTACACTTACTAGTAATACATAAGCCATTATGTAACTTCTCATCAGTTTATTCAGCTTTTGATTGTACCATCAATACAATGGGCCAAATACTAATTGTCAGCTAGTAAAAACTGCAGAAGTTTTACAGATCGCAACAGCTCGATTTACACTGGTCAAGCACCTGCTTAATTTTTCTTTGTACATCAATCTCCTCACTTCATGCCTCCAAAGGTGATTTAACATTTGCAGCCTACCTGGGGATTTATTTTTTTTTCATAAGTAAAAGCTTATTATTATTATTTGAGGAGGAACAATAGCCCTAGAACTTACTCAAAGAGCATCTCTTAGCACACAGTTGCACATGAATATTTATCTGGCCGCATGTGAAAGCTCTGAGCATCTTGGCTATGCTTTGCTCCTTCAGCAAGATCTCCCCCTTTGTTGGGAGAGTGCTGCCATAGCAACGAAGGGCAGCAGAAGGCAAGGGGCCTGACAGGCATGTATATAAAGCAGGTTGGATTTTCAGGCTAATTAAAAGGTTTTGTGTTCTGGGTCACCTTGTAAATGAGATACAATGCTTCGAAAGCTGCAACCAAAGCTGCTCAGCAGAAAGTGGAGCAAATGCACAAAGGTTCTTCTGCTGTTTACCCTTTCTTGAACACAACCTGTAATTTGCATGGTAAGCAACAGAAATGGATTTACAAGATTGGCTGCGGGTCATCTTGCTAAATAGAAAAATGTTGTTTTTATGAACAGGGCTGTGAACCTTTTCTGGTTCTGGTGAGTGCCTTGTATCCATGGACTTCTCAGAATTCTTTTGGCACACCTGCTAAAATACATTAAAATCAATTTTAACACAGCCTGAATTAAGCGGATTTGAGCAGCTCTACAAGATAATGCTGCTTCAAAATATTTTGTCATCTTGATCAGTTCAGTTCTCAGTTTAAGGTTGGCATGCTAATTGACACATGTTGTACATGTAAGTCATTTCTGTTTACTTGAGGAACATGTATGGAGGCAGCTGAAGCTCAGTCCCTACATTTCTTCCACCTGTGGCCTATGTTTATGCTTCTGAATCCCTTTATAAATCTGCAATATGAGCCATGCTCGCTGGCAGGAATATTGTGAAAATTCACATTGTGAAAATTCACATTTGCACTGCACCCTCACCCCTGTAATTGGTGCTTTTGGGCTGGTAGTGGTGGTTTTATTGGCTGTTATTGGGCTGGCAGTTTATATAGGCAGTAGGCTTCAGTTTTGAAGTGCTATTTCACTTACATAAGCACCAAAAAGACTTTTACTCTTCCATACTGTACAGGGTGGATAGATGGTAGACTCAGACCACACCGGAGCCTCTTCATGATGTGGGTAGGAGTGTTGTGGGAACACATACCTGCAAACAGGACCCTAAGAGCACTACAGGTCCCCTCTCTGAACTTGCAGCCTGACAAACCTGCACACAGCACCCGGCACTGACACACGCGTACCTGCAAGCAGAATATTTTGCAGCTGATAGTGTTTACCCAGGATGTTGACAAGGACATCAGGACAGACTTCTGTCCCTCACAGGCTATTCCCAGCATGCCATTAACAAGACTTGCTCTGTTGTGGGTTTGGCTTTGTTCCTGTCCTCCTTTAGCAATGTGGATCAGCTGCCTGCAGAGAGAAAACACTGGATACAGTGAATCACTGCTTTGGTAGCTCAGATCAGGTACATGACTGATACAATTTTTTCATAAATTTAGGGGTTATGAGGTTTAGTTTCCAGGTTACATCAGAACCACTGTGTCTAACATCTACCCTTGGACTGTCTAACTTATAGTGAAATGTTTTAACCCATCTCAAGTTTTGTAACTTAGTCTAAGAATGCCTGAGTGAAACTTTATGGTCTCCAATGCTAAGAATTTCACATAAATGTAATCAGGCTGGTAAGATGATCTAGTGTCTTCTACCATTATGTATTTCTTTCTAATTTTTTTTTTTGTTTGTTTAATGTTTGTAGTCACTCTGATTTTGTACTTTTTTTATCCCACTTGCAATAAAACTAAATGCTGGTGTTGTATAGGAGCTGCAACTCTTCCACAACATATAAAAAACTGTACACAACTCATGTAATGTACAAAAAAATCCAGTCAATTTGCATATTCTCTCTGCAGTTATGGGGCAGCATCTTCCTTTAAGACACACTGGTCGTTTGAAATTTGCAAGCAATTTGCTGATCCTTGTGTCTAAAGGAGAAGCAGGCAGTAAATCAATGCCTGCACTCAGGTCCCTGGGCTCTACAGTTATTGCAAAAACCTGCAAAATTAAGCAAGATTTTTATCCTACCATATAGAGTCAATTCAGACCAATAGGAGAATATTGTCAGTTCTTCAGGCAAATCTCAGACTTTCATGCTGCACCTTCTGGTGCTGCCTCAGAACTGTTGCAAAGATGACTATAAAAATGAATCGGAGCAACCTTTTTGCCTCTCCTTCAAATTAATATCACCTCTACCAAAATACTGTTGCTTGTGCAATACTTTTTTCTTTTGCTATGCCCAGAAGATAAATAGTAATTTGAAGCAATTTGTAATTATCGATGAGTCTTGAGGATGCCTTTTTTGAAGAGAATACATATCTGATTAACCATGTATTTGATTGTTAGAACTGCCTTTAACCAAACCCTTCTTGTTCTGCTGAAAACTGGACAAAATTCTATGGAAAGTGTTGTACAGTTTTCTAGCTCTTCAGTTTTCACTTGCAGAAAACGAACTAGAAAAATTGTTATCATTCACTGCGATTTTTAACAGCTCTCTTGTGCTGCAGATTTTATCTGTATGAATTTACTAAAGCACTGAGTAAAGAAAGAAGCTGTCACAGCTACTGGAGTTACAACATGACCAGAGCTTTCTGTTGAATGTGCAGAGTTATAGTTCAATAAAAAGCTCCCAGGTTCTTACGTGAGAAAATTTCAGTACCGTATGGTGGTTAATTCATCAGCCTGAATGCTGTACAGCTCCTGGTTCTGTGCAGTTGGATGACTGCATACCTGTATATTTAAATAGCATTTTATGTACATTTTATGTACTTACATTTAATTGTTAACATGCGTCTGAAGTTATTCAAAAGATTGTTTATACAAGTGTAGGGTATGCCTGTTTGAACATTTACATATTCATTTAAAAGTGTCTGTGTCCACTTTAACAGCACCAGAGTGAAGTATAGATAAGAAAAGGAAATGCCACAGCTGTGAGGCAGACATTCCTTTTTCTGTCCCTTTCAAAATTCATTTGATCTTGTTCCCAGGTGGTTCACAAGGGTGAGTTAACATAATACAATATTAAAACTTATTCTATTAAGCACTTTTCAAAGTAAGCTTAATTTTATACCAGTGGTAAGAGGACTTACACAAAACAATGTGATTTTATGCAGGAGGATCCCTGGGCAGAGGAAGATGTCTTCATCACTCAGTCCACTATTTACTCTTAAAAAGCACTTTACTCTTTTAAGCTTTACTCTTAAAAAGCATGTTTTTTAAGATGCTTCTTGTTGTCCTTTGCCATCATGTATTGTAAAACATGCTATTGATGTTGACAGAAGATAATTTCATCTTCTAAAAAAATATTAGACTGCTTTATATATGAAATCTATACTGGCATATACTTTATGCAAATGTTTGTTTAAAAGCTGTGTGCACTGTCCTTTCCATAAATGGCATGGTTCTGGAGAAATGAAATGTGTGCAGAAATATTTGTAGGGCAGGAATATGACTTGCCCAGCAACATTTTTAATCCTAAAATGATAATGAATAACTTTTCAATCATCCAGGAATAACGAGAGCATGGTTATGTATCAGGGGTAGTACATATTAGAAAAAAGCTAACAGATTTTGGTACAGGGAAGGTTTTACATACATAAAAGAAAAGCTGTTGGACTTCTCTAAATCTGCGTGTGAGTTTTTGCACATCAGTGATGCACAGGTGAACCCTGTTGGGATTCCCTGATGGCATTCAACAAGATCCCTTCTTAAAGAATCTCAGGTTCTAAAAAGACAAATGAAAACTGGAAACAGCTCAGAGAAGAGTGGCAAGTATGATCTGAAGTATAAAACAGCTTCTGAATGAGGAGCAGCTACACATAGTAGCCTTCAGCATGGGAAAAAAATAAAAAAATAAAAGAAAGATGATTGGGAAGGAAATATTACCGTAATCTAGGTAATCACAGGTGACATGAATAAGAGAGAAAGGAGATGCCTGCTCCCTATGTCTTCTGCTACAAGAACTAAAAACTAAATTAGTGGATGGCAGATTCAAAACAAATGGAAGGAGACATTTCTTCACATAATACAAATAGGAGCTATGAAACTCCTTGTTATGAGATTTTATAGATGTCAGCTTAAAGTGGTACAAAGTGCTGCCCAGCAAATTTATGGAGAAAAAAAATTCCATTGAGATTTATAAAGCTCAAAGGGAATATACATCTAGATGAGGATTTCCCTACATGCTAAATCAGTGAAGGAGAGGGGAGCACACACAGAGTCACCTGTGTAAACTGGCAGATTGTCCTGAGATCTCTGCCTGAGAATCATCTCTTCAGGTCTACCATGTTTGTTCAGGATGTTCCTATTCCTTGGCTTATGGTAAAGGTAACAAACCCAGCAATATTTCAGTGAGAAGCTCTGTACCTGAAAGCAGGTAGATTTAGACTACACTTTTGGAAGAAAAAATTTTGTGTGAGGGTGGTGAGACAGTGGCACAGGCTGCCCAGGGATGCTGTGGCTGCTCCCTCCCTGGAAGTGTTCAAGGCCAGGCTGGATGGGGCCCTAATCAGCCTGGTCTGGTGGGAGGTGTCCCTGCCCATGCAGGGGCGTTGGAACTGGACGATCCTTAAGGTCCCTTCCAACCCAAACCATTCTATGATTCCATGATTCTATGATTCTAGAACATTTTCCCTGCAAAAATGGCACCTACCAGTGATTCCAGTGACAATTATGTCTTTTTGTTTACTGATGAGGACTGAAAATTCCCATCACAGTCCAGAAGTGGCTTGGTATATATCATTATATCAATATAATAACAGGGATTTTGAATCCTTAGCAACATTCCAAATAAAAGTTTATGAACATCAACAATTAACATGCTATTTTTGCAGCAGAAATGGTAGCAGTATGACCCAGATTCCCATAATGCACTATGACAATAATTTCAAATTGCCTTTTCCCAGTTTATGATAACAGTAGCTTCAGCTTCCTTTGAGGATTATTTGGAGAAGTTTGTTTAATATAATGACCAGATTGCAAATACCATGTAAATTAGACTCAAGTCAGATCTTTGGAAAAGGGAATATTATGTGCTATTTCTTAGCATATAAAGGGACTTCTCTTTCATGAGAAGAGAAAGAATTGGTTTGCATGTTTTCATACTATATAGAAAGATGTTTCTTTTTTACTGTCTGCATTACATCTTGTTGAGACTAAATGCAATCTAGTTCTCAGTAAAAAATGTGTCACAATACAGAAAATACAGATTTATGACTTCAATTAAGAGCATTAAAAGAGCTGTTACAGAAGTATCTTGCAATGTTTGCTCCTCCATTATTTTAATTAGGAAAATATACAGAAAGATCTTAAGCATATGGAAGTAATTGAAGTGCATGCAGTAAATGCAGTGTTCTCAGAGCAGGGCAGATTCTCATGTCACCTTGACTCTGTGCTCTGCAGAGCTGGAGGAACATCTGGCAACTGCCCAGAAAGGCTACAGCTATTAATCATAGTAAAGTATGAAATGACTTTGTGTTGAAACATAAGAATCCAGAAATATTCTTGGCAGCAATATTTCTCTTTTATTAACTTGCTGTTGAGCTCAGTATTTGGAACACATTACACTTTTTTTCCAAGTCTTTGTTTATATAATTCATCTTTTAAACACAGTGATTTAGAGAGCTTTCAGTAAAACTGCGAGTTCAGTTAGCAGTTTCTAACTGATCTAGTTAAAATCTTAAAGATCAGTCAGGACAAAAAGAAATAGATTAGATGGTTTATCTTCTGTTTCTATGATCACAGGAGAGTGAAAAATGAGATTACAGAACCTGGAGTCATACAATAAGCACTTTCAATCACTTAGGAACTGTGTTCAGTAAAGAAAGTAATTTATAAAAACATCACAACATAAATTATCTGGGAAATCATCAAACTATTACCACGACTTACCAGTACTCTATCAACCAACTGAATTGGAAAGTTGAATAAATGAAAACCAAACCACTCTACCTAGAATGTTTGGGGTTTTTTTGTATCAAGAGACTCTCTCCTGAATGCTATGCAAGTAACAAACAGATTGCTTCAGGTGCACTGGTGCTTCATCTTATTCTGAAAACTGGCTAACAACCAAAGTGCCTTGATCTGCAGGAAAAAAATTAGCAAGATTTACGGGATGGAGATACAAACAACTTATCAGCTTCTGTAATTACCTGTAATTACATTTTTTTCAAAATTATTATTTTCAAAAGTTTACTAAAATCTAAGGATACACTTGAAATTCTGTATGCTTACAGGCTTTCATACCTTTCTTTTAGATAAATCTGTATTGCCCCTCTAATTATTCTATACACTTTGTAGTCTGTCTGATGATATAGTCAGAATCACAGAATGGCCTACATTAGAAGGGACCTTAGAGATTATCTACGTGCATTATTATGGCTATTTTTTCTTCCCTAAATCATGCATAAATTAAAAGTTACCTTTCTTCCACATTATGTTCAATATAGACTCTTTGAGACAGCTGCAATAATATTAATATTTTGTATGGCTAGCCTAGAAATAGTAAGGGAAGCAGCATAAAATAATGCTATAAGACAGCATAAAAAATGTAGAACTGGAGCTAAGCAGAGCAGAGCATGAAACTTTATGGTTTAATGAGGGGTGTTTTTCTGTATGTGGGGTTTTTTTGACATTATTATTCCTGATGTATCATAAAATCATAGAATGCCAGTTTGGAAGGGATCTCAAGGACCATCTAGTCATCCAACCTTTCTAGGTATATAGTTTGAATGAGGTGGCCTGGGACCCTGTCAAGATGAGTCTTAAAACTGTCCAATGTGGGATAAAACACCACTTCCCTTGGGAGATTATTCCAATTTCTCATTGTTCCCATGCTTAAAAATTTTCTTCTGGAGTCTAGGAGCTGTATATATCCCCCCAAGCCAAAAAAAAAAAACCCAACATGCTTTCTTATACAGACCCCCACAAACCACACACTGCTGAGGTCCTGTGATGATGTCACCTATAGGAATGCTGTTCCCTAATCTCCACTAACTATCCCATTCATCATGTTTACCATGGGGAAGTGTTTGGTCCATGAGTTGTCTGTAAATCAACTCTCATTGTGCTAGGGAAGCCTGGGACCTCCCTCCCAACAGCAAGCATGGATGGCAGTGTTATAGGGGTAACCATCTTCATTGTAGCCAGTGCTGAAGTACTTACTTCATTAACTAAAAATACCAAATTATACACTCATATCACACACATTCCACATACTTCAAGGGCACTGTGGATTTTTCCCTCATGGCTTCCCACTTTTCCAGGCTGATCTCTCAATCCTACGGGAAGCTGTAGCCAGCATGCAGAGGCAGCCTGCAGACCTTCAGCTTTCTTAACATCTCCCACACTTGGAGGGATGCCAGCTCCCCAAACCCTTTAGTGGGGATCTGGTGATTTATCAACCAGATGCAGCTCATTGTCACTGCCTGCTCAGGGACTCATCCAGCAAGACATTAGCTGTTCAGCAGTTATAATACCCTTGCTCTCACTGACAGCTTCTGACTGTGTCACCCCCCTGTACAGAACACCATGACAACAACCCTGTCCCAGCACCTTTATGATTTATTCATCACTTTTGAGCTGGTTTGGGGAGGGAGAGCTGCACCATTGCTCAGCTGTGGGCAAGGCTGCTGCTGGAGCCCTGGTAGAAGCTCAGTTGGCTGCTGAGAGCTCCAGTCAGCAGCAGTTTCAGCTGCTGAGACTCCATGGGAAAAACAAACACTTACCATCCACCAAAGCTTAGGGCTGACCAAGGCCATCAAAGAGGAACTGTCCAGGGATGCAGCCTGTCACACCTGGGTCTCATTCTGGTGAGGCCACAACTGCCACAGAGAGCATTCCCCCATGCTTGCAGGAGCTCAGATGCATTTTGCACCGTTTCCCTCACTGCCCTTGTAGAAGAGGATCTTGTAGAAATATGTCTCATAACCCATGGAGAAGCCAGGAGCACGTACACTTCTACAGCTAAAAGCAGTATAAAAAGATGCACTGGCCAAAAGAACAATTTTTTTCTTAAAGTTGACTGATTCTTCACAAAATATGGAATAAAAATAATACTTTCTGTTGTTTTGGGAAAATATTCTTCATTAATGCCCACTAAGCATGACTAGGTAACAATTCTTACAGAGTAGAGAAGAAAAGCAAGACAAAGAAGTAAATGCACAGCTGAGAGTATATATTACTCTACTATAATACAAAAAATATATATATTACCCTTCTATAAGTTGTTTAATGCTTGAATTCAGAAGAGAAGAATCTTTTTTAATTGGAATAACAGTAGAATAAAATTTTAAAATAAAAGTTCCCTTGTGTTTTTATGGAATAGACCCTAGAGGCTACTGTGATTTTGGTTTGGACGTGTGAGAAGTGTTATTTGTTAGAACCCTTTGTTAGAGAATTTGCTCCTGTTTATTCTGCAAAAAAAAAATCAACTTACTCAACTACTTTAATAATGTTGCAGTCACAGAATTAAGAACAGTGAGAAGAGAGAATGCACAAGGGCTTGCTGGGGTGTTACATAGCTGGCACCATCAAATCCATTACATGGTGCCAATATCAGCAAAACAAGGACAAAACTGAATGATGCTTCACAAAGAAATCAAATGCATAGATTTAGTCTGAGTCCTTAGTACGGCAATTATGGAAAGATGATGGGGTTGTAACAGCAACAAAATAAGCAGCCTTTTCTACAAGGTACTGGAGACTGCCTAACGCAAAAGCACATTGGTATTCCTGTGGAGTGATGTGAAGGCTGTAGCTGAGACAGAAAGGATGCTTACTGAACAATTCAGCTAATTTCAAGGGCTTCCCACACTAAGCCCACCAAAGCATAGAAAATTTGCCCATTCGAGGAACACAGCTTCTCTTTCACTATCCTCTGTCAAAAAAAAAAAAAAAAAAAAGTCCCATCTTTTCCTACCCTGCTGGTGCTCTTCAGAGGTGGAAAGTAGCAGGGTTGTGGAGAAATGACTCAGCTGCACAGCAGGCAGAGGGCAGCTGTGACGTACTGAAACAACACAGAGAACGTGGGGGTTTTCTTTCTGCTAAGGAAAGGAAATTTTCAGCACACATACAAATGTATTTTATATTCAGAAAGTTAAATGTTGAATTCTGTTCAGTGTTTTTTACATTCAAGGAACAAAGCCTCCTTCCAGCAAATCTGTAAGACTCTTCCTTTCCTTCTCAATGCCTTCTTTTCCTACCAGCAGTAGGAGTAAATGCCTACATTGTAAGCTCTACTAATCCATTTTTAGTTTCTACTGAATGCAGAGCATGGAACAGAGATATGGAAAGAACACATTACAAAAAAAGCCATACCATGTAAAGCTCATTAGCTCTGAGCTGCTCAACACAGAGCTGGTCAGTAGAAAGACTGATGGAGACATAAGTGATGCTAAGATCCACACAACATCTAGAATGTAAACCCTGTGATGGTATTCTCACAGTACCAGCAGAACATTGTGTGATACTGTTATAAATCAATACACCAGGCTCAAAATTCAAAGTAGCCATATGTGCAAAAACTAATTTGAAAATGAGGACTTCATTTTAGAACAGGGTGTTTAGAACTAGTAATACAGGGTTTAAATCAAAAGTTATAAGATAGAAGTTTTTGAATGGCACTACCGCACAAGATTTTAATCTAAGGAGGTAGCAGAATGTAAAACTATCTGATTTTTTTAAAAAGAATCAAAAAATACAAGATCTCTCCTGGTTGAAAAAAAAAAAAAAACAAAACCTTACTCTTATGTAACAATGTCAGTGTCTCTAAAGTTAACAGCTGGGATGTCATAGCTCGTGTGAGGAACTGGAAACTGGGACTGAGATGCCCACTAAATGCAGCAGGCTTAGCAATGAGTAGAGAAAATGCACTACCTAGAGGGAATTACTGCCAGAGTTCAGTTCCTCCAGAGGCCTCATCTTTGTTTCAAAGTAAAGTTGACTTTGCACATACTTTAAACTGTTTCTGAGCCTAAAACATCTTAAAAACTGTTTAAGCGCACAACTCAATGCCTTTAAAAGCAAATGAAAAAGCTTCTTGCAGCCTCTCTTCAGTACTAATCACAATTTGCAATACAAAGAAGCAAAGGCTCTTGCAGTGGTTAAATACCTCCCATCACCCGCAACATACTGCAACAAAAAAACATTCATTGTTGAGACTTAGTCGGCACAGAAAACAAAAAGGAAAAAAAAACGGTTGGAAGGGTCTTCTGCGGGTTACCTACTTCAGCTGCCTGCCCCAAGAAGAGCTTGTTTTTAAGTTATATCTGATTGCTCAAGGCTTTGTATGGGCAAGATGGAGAAACCTCTGCAGCAACCTTGAGCACCTGTTCTAGTGCTAACCCCCTGCCCTGGAGTGAAGAACTTACTACTACCAAATCTTCCTCATTACAACTCAGATCAACTGCATCTTGTCCTTGCTCTCAGTCCTTGCTCTCTTTGCAAGAAACACTTTACACTAATGCATACAGATTTATTTTTCCTGAACTTCAAAATCCTACGATCAAAAAAGGGATGAAATGAGCCACAAGAAGTCACCCTCTTTCTCCCTCTGCCTTAAGACACAATCAACTGTATCAACATCTCATCAATGTTCAGAGGGAAGCTCAACAAGAAAGCTTTACCACTGCTTTGTTAGCCTTATAATGATTGTTTTCTAATGCCTAATCCAAATTTCTCTTTTGGCAATTTTAGCCTCTACCCTTTATCCTTTTTGTAATTACAAACTATTATTATTTGAATCATCAAGTTGCAGAATCATATTGATTGGAAAAAGCCTCTGGAGTTCACCTAGCCCAGCTCCTCCTCCAAGCAGAGCCAGCTGCCACATTCCATCAGCCTGCTCAGGGCTCAGCCCATGGGGGTTTTCAAAACCTCCAAACCACTGTTGGAGGTTCTACCACCTGTCTGGTCAACCTGTTCCAGTGCTTCACCAGGGAGCCTACCTATACCTAAACAAAATGCCAGCTTGCTTCACAGAGGAATCCTAAGTGTTGTTTTCATTTGATTTTTAGCCTGCTTTCATTTTTTTATCTTAATTCAGCATTATAAAAATTAAAGCTATCAAGGATGCTCTAAAGCATTAGAAGACCCACCCTGTAAAGTTTACAGATCCAAAAATCCAAATGGCAAGGACTTTTTTTTTTTTTTTTTTACTAAGAGAATTTGCACAGAGTAATAGATTTTAGAATGAGTTATAAGACTTCCTGTATGCACCAGTTTTTAAGTGTGCTAGTGCACCAGGCCTGTCAGTTCCAGAAGGACAAGGAACTGCTTGGAAGAGTCCAGTGGAGAGCCACAAAGGTGATTATGGGAGTGAAAGATCTCCCTTATGAGGGAAGGCTGAGGGAGCTGGGGCTCTTCAGCTTGGAGGAGACTGAGAGGTGACCTCATTAATATTTATAAATATGTAAAGAAGGATGTCAGAAGGATGGAGCCAGCTTTTTCTCAGTGATGTCCCAATGAAGGAACTGGGGGTAATAAGTGCAAGCTGGACCATAGGAGGTTCCACATAAATATAAGAAGGTTTTTCACTCTGAGGGGGACAGAGTACTGAACAGGCTGACCAGTGAATTTATGGAATCTCCTTCTCTGGAGACATTCAAAACCTGCCTGGACACATTCCTGTGGGACCTACTTCAGGTGACCCTGTCCTGGCAGGGGGGTTGGACTCAATGGTCTTTCAATCATCCCCTTCAACCCCTAAT
Source organism: Phaethornis superciliosus (assembly GCA_023637945.1). NCBI lineage: Eukaryota > Metazoa > Chordata > Aves > Apodiformes > Trochilidae > Phaethornis > Phaethornis superciliosus. The sequence goes on from JAJQWJ010000002.1 coordinate 70,020,446, forward strand.
ATTTTGTGACACACAAATTTGTATCAGCCAGAATACTCCAGTATCCAGACCAGTATCTACTGGTCCCATAAACTTTCTCTCTCAGCTACACTAGGAACAGTTTCACTTGCCTTCTGCTGGAGGTTTTGTTCTCAAGCTCTGCTTCCCCTATTACACACACCAGAAAAAAAAAAAAGTCTTACCTTCTTTGCTGGTGCCCTGTATCCACACCACTTGCTAGTCACAAGCTTTACTTCAGTAGCTCCTGGGGACCACAGTAGCACAGAATACAAAGGATGCTTTTACGTTATTACTCTTTTCTGTCAAGTCAGTCAGTAATATTGTGACAGGAAAAGTGATTAGTGGTGGAACAAAGACGAGGAAGACCAAATGAGCAGGCTAGAGAAGGTCAGAATAGTATAAGGCAGCAACTGGATTGTCTGACAGGTAACAAGTTTTAAATACAGTACACCTAGCTTTCTGTTTTCCTTGTTATGCCAAAGCTTAGTCTGGCATATAGAGTTAGCATTATGGAGGGGCTTTGCTCCATCTAAGCAACTGAGCACAGACAGCACTTCCCTCAGGTGTGGAAATGAAGGCACCAAAAACTTGAACCCACCTAAATCCTCACTAAGGTCGTTATGGATGAGGATCTAGGCCTGCTATAGAACACATGGATATAGCTCTATGAGCTGCTGCACAAACCCACTAATTTTAGCATGTAAAAGAAAGTTAACAGAACAATAAATTCATCTGCTGGTGAAAAAAAAATAAAGTCAAGTTACAATTGGAAGGACAAATGCAAGCACAAATGTTCAAGTTTTGCAGACCTCCAAGATTAAAAGAACTCCTCTTGCTTCCAATGTAAAACTCATCTTCTACACATGGACTAAGCCTCTGGGCAGAGAACCCAACACACTGTGCTGTGCTGGGACTGCCCTACTTATCACCAGTTACAGATGGCACAGATGAGTTTGCAGCTAATTAGGAATGCTTCAGGTGACAATCACTGATCCCCAAAATCCTCTCCTTCAGGTGCTTAAAGGGACATTTTCCCCACATAAGGGAAGCTTTCCCCACAGAACCAAAATACCAAGTTGGCTGTTAAAAATTTATATCTGCAGATAACATCAAGATTCTATCTGCATTGTATTTCTATGATACTGAGGAACATACTACTTTTCACAGCTATACAACAGGAAGGCAATTTAATTTTTTTTCAAATTTTTATTCAACAACCTGCTTACAGAAAACAATCAGATTCAAACAGAAACTTACATTAAACAAAATAGTAACATTGCTGAGAATCTTGATGCCACATAGGGTCACTTTCTCCCTCCTCAGCCAACTGCACTGCATCTCATACAGAAAAACAAAAGTATCCAGATGTTTTCTTGGCTGCAATTGACTATGACACAAGAGGTGCAGCCCTTGACAGGCTCCTGTTAGGTATAATTTGGCAAGATGAAAGCAGGCAATTGTTTATAATGTATTAAAAAAAAAAAAAAACGGGGGGGGGGGGGGGGCTTGACACATTAAATAATAATAATCAAGTATAATAAATACATTTATCTTAAAAACAGATGAACCCACAATCCCAAAGCATACTTTTCACATGACAAAACCCACGATCTTCTGCTCTGCTAATGCACTTTGTGGAAAACACTAGGTATTGATGACTTGCAGACAATTTTATCTCCAAAGCCTTTCAGGAAAAAAGAACAGATCACCATAAAAGTTTTGACTGCAACCTTTTACTCAGACTCTTCAGGAAGATTCAGAAGTTTCAGACCACAACCATCAAAGTTTCTTTACAGTTCGTCACTGCCGTTTTTAGTACAGTTTTCATGAAGGCTTGGATTCCCCCTCTACAACGCTTATAATTCATAGAGCATCATCAGTTTACAAAATTCACATTTTTAAAGCTATCAAAGGCCAACTTAAGGAGGAGGATCTTCTCCTCGAATAGCTTTGTACTTCGCCATGTCTTCTGGAAACACCTTTGTCAGTTCTTGAATTAATAGACTTTTAAATTTCTAGAAAGAAGAAATACAAATATATCATTTGCCCAATTTTTCTAGGTTTCAGACAGTATTACCTGATGGGCAGTAACATCTGTTTACATGACAGTTCTACATTACAGTGACCTAAGAGAACAGGAGCCAAAAAACACCATCAAAACCACATGCACAAACACAAAGTTAAACGCACAAAATTCATCAAAAATGCTCCAGTGAAATTTACTAGGAAAGCACCAGGCAAACTAAAATGCCTTTAATTTCCCATAAATTAACTAGCATTTTCATCTATACCTCTCTGGTAAATTCTGATGCACTAGTAGCTCTCTGGCCTTGCTAAGCAAAGATGATAAGGGACACATCCTCTTGATTTGATAAGGAATCCCCTCCACCTCAAAAAATGGAACTCATGCCTGCCTAAGAAATACACAGTTCTTCCAATTTTTACAAGCATAGAGCATATAAAACGAAAGAGAAACTTAGGACACGTGAAGACATGTCTACATTCTGGAGCACAAGCTGCCATCCTTCACACTAATTTTAATTTTGGCCCAACAATGTTCTTAAAAACAAGCATCCCTTTCTTAAATCTGACTGAACTTCCTTTTCTGTCTGTATTTTTCAGCAGTAATTACTCCTGTTAAACAGATGAAAGTACAAGTTCAGAAAACTAAACACTAACATACATTTTAAGTAATTTTATAAAAATCAACTCACTGTACTTACTGAGTACATTTGAGATTTTAACCATCTTAAGATCCATTCAAGACTGGAAAAATACCCATTCTGTTGTGCTTATTTCTGAATTTACACACACCACAGTTACAGATTTATAACTGCGTGAGGTACTCACTCAAATTCCAAATGAAAATACAAAAAAAAGATTCATAATGCTACATACAACCTGAATCAAAACAAAATCATAGAAACACCCCCATCTCCAAGTGAGGGATGAATTATAAGTTTCCATTCAAGAACGGGCTGCATTGGCATCAATGAAGATACAGGGATGCAGAGTGATTCCTAATACAGATCACTTTATGAGGGAATTTAATAATTGCAAATGTGAGGCCCCCCTACATATTTACAGAAAAGTAAAAACTTCTTAAATACATTATTACACTAGTACTTTTGTTATTTCTGGTTTACCTTCATTGTGTCAATTTTTCCTTTTACTTGCTCATTTTTAGCCAAAGCTCGCTCCAGACATTCCTTAGTGTAAAGCTGAGGATTGCGGCCTTGATCTATGTATCTGAAAACAGCAAAGATACTACATCAATGATTACATTCCTACTAGGTTCTTCTCCGAGGTACAGAATGGTTTGCCTTGCTGTCTTTTTTTACTACTTTCCTGGTTTGGGCCAGGATAAAGGTGATTTTCTGGTTTGTACTTTTGCTTTCAGCTAAGTCTCTTGTAAGTAGCTGCACTTGCTGAAATTAACAGCAAGTTTCTCAGTCAGTGTCTGCTTCTAGGACTGATAACACTCCATGTTTATAGTTACTGCCAGAGACTGGTGTGCAGAGCCAAGGACACTGCTCAGCTCTGAGGAACATTTTGCCTTCCAGAAGGAGCAGGGAGGTCCCGCCTGAAACCCTCCTTTGGGGAAGATTGGACAAGATAGATGCCAGAATTGACCAAACAGAGTATTCCATCCCATACACCTCATACTCGGTATAAATTTGAGGGATCACAAGGGTCAAACACTTCTTCCTTCCTGCTTCTTCCCTTCTTCCTGCCCTCCCTGCTCCCTTCAGCATCCTGGGAGGATCCCATCCGTCCCTCTGCCTGTGGTCCTGATCCGTGCCAGTCTGAATCTGTGTGTTCCTGCCCCCAGCTCCCGACTGCTGCCGACTCCAGGATTCCAGCCTGGACTTTCCCAGGGCTGCCCTGCACCCTCGGTGGTGACGAGAGAGTTATTGGGGGGGGGGGGGGAGGAAAGTGGGATCACTTTTCCTGTACATTTGTATATATTTAGTAATTTTTCCTATTTATCATTACTGTTTCATTAAAGTTGTGTAGTTTAGTTTCCAACCCGTAAGTCTCTCTCCCTTATTCTCTCTCTCAGTGAGGAGAGAGAGATTAATATATAAATCTGTTATTCGGTTTATCTGCCGGGCCAGTGTCAAACCGTGAGAACTACCACTATCCAAAATGTGTATTCAAAAAACACAGTTTAACTTGGCTATTTTCAGAAGCCAGCTCAAGGAAGACTAGACTTCCAAACAGCTGTCCTGCTATCCTGTTTTAAATCTTTGTTTCCAGAAAGATTGCGGTTTTGAAAAGCATATTAAAAGCAAACATAAAACTACCTGCTCCTCACAGGCAGCAAGCACAAACGAATGAAGAAAGACTGTCCTTTTCCAAGCAACTGAAAGGGTATTAACCATTAAGTAGCTTAGTTAGTACATGGGGAACAGTAAGCACATGGGAAAACAGCACCTTGCAATTCAAGGATAAGGAGAAACTGTACATACCATACTAAAGGGTAAAAATTAACACTTATATCTGCAAACCTAGGAGCCTCTTTTTGCTTTGCGATATAAGTGCCTGACAAAGGGAAATTCCACCACTGAATAAGAAAGAACATTTAATATTTTAATAATACTCACAGATAAAGTGAGAGCCCACCTGAAAAAGATCTGTATAGCCAGTGATACACTAGAATATAACAAACCAGTGACATTTGGACTTAAAAGAAACAACAGTAAATTAACTTGCCAGTAAAAAAAAAAAAAAATCATAAAAGCAGTATTGCTCTCCCTCTACAACTGATTTTGGTTTTTTAACGTTTTAATTCTCTGTCAACAAAAGGACTACCAAACCTAAAACCAAACAAATATTTAAGTACTGGACTCTTGGGGGTTTTTTTCCCCTCCAACTTTAAATTCTGATTCCAACCTAGTGTAAAAGTATATTTCCAAATCAAAACCCTCCTTACTAAATCACTAGGTTCAGCAGAGTTAATACCACTACCTATATATGTAGAGTCAATATAAATGAAAAAAAAAAAAAAAAAAAAATCTGCTCTTACCCTTCTGCCTCCTCACAGGTTAAAGGTACTTCTTACTTTCTTCTGCCTGTTCACATTAGCTGAGGAGCTCAGAAAATGGAGTTTAAGAAACAAGCAGTCCTCAGGGAAAACATCAGAGACACAGTACCTCAAATCACACCTACTACAACACCTTCCCTGCCAGGTACAAAGTTACTTACTCAAAAACCTCCAAGGGCACACTGATATCGTGAAGCTGCTGCCGGCACTTGTCGATATCCTGCAAGCCCGTCACCATGAAATTCCTGTAAGATGAAAACAGGTCGGGATTAGATAAAAAGGGGTGTAACTGCGCGGCTGACAGGCCGACGACACGAATTCCACCGACGGAGACCCCGGCAAACCTCCCCGCCGCTCCTCCCCAGCTCGACTACGGCTGAAGAACCACAGAACCGCCGGCGAGGTCCTCTGGTACCCTGAGGTACCAAGATGGGTTGGGGAGAGGAGCCGGGGAGAGGGGGGGGGGGCCGGAGAGAGGGAGGGGGGGCCGGGGAGAGGGAGGGGGGGCCGGGGAGAGGGAGGGGGGGCCGGAGAGAGGGAGGGGGGGCCGGAGAGAGGGAGGGGGGGGCCGGAGAGAGGGAGGGGGGGCCGGGGAGAGGGAGGGGGGGCCGGAGAGAGGGAGGGGGGGCCGGAGAGAGGGAGGGGGGGCCGGGGAGAGGGAGGGGGGGCCCGGGGAGAAGGGGGGGCCGGGAAGAAGGGGGGCCCGGGAAGAAGGGGGGCCCGGGGAGAAGGGGGGCCCGGGGAGAAGGGGGGCCCGGGGAGAAGGGGGGCCCGGGGAGAAGGGGGGCCCGGGGAGAAGGGGGGCCCGGGAAGAAGGGGGGCCCGGGGAGAAGGGGGGCCCGGGGAGAGGGGGGCCCGGGGAGAGGGGAGCCCGGGGAGAGGGGGTCTGGGGAGGCAGTGGTGGCGGCCGAGGCCCCGCGCAGCCAGGCCCTGTAAGGGTAAGTAGTGGGGGGGAAAGGCGAACTCCTTACAACTTCTGGTTGAGGCCAGCCTGGCTGCTGGGCTGAAAATCGCTGACGATAATGCCGAGCTGGCGGATGTTCTCCACGAACTTTTCCAGATGTTCCTCCAGAGAGTCGAACTTCTCCGCCATCGCCATCACCGCCGCCTCCCCACACACGCCCAGCCCCGCCCCCGCCTCCCGACCCCTTCCGGACACATGCGCATGCGCAGAACAACGGCGAGGCAAGCAGGCTACGGCCACGCCCCCTTTGCCACAAGCCCCGCCCCTTCCCTCCTCCCGCCCACCCCGCACCCGCGGCCTCGGTGGGCAAGGCGATGGCGCAGCTCAAATTTAACCCTGAAAAAATTTCTGTGCTTTTCAAAAAGTCCTTCCCCAGCTTTCCTGTAGCCTCCTTCGGGTACTGGAAGGCCGCTATAAGGGCTTCCCGGAGCCTTCTCCTCTCCAGGTTGAACAACCCCAACTCTCTCAGGCTGTCCTCACAGGAGAGGAGTCCCAGCCCTCTTATGTAGCCCTCTGGACTCTCTCAGACCTCTATGTCCTTCTTGTGCTGGCAGTCCTGGAACTGGACACAGATTTCCGAGTGTCTTTCTGCTTGACTTCTTAAAAGAATTTGTCTTTCCTGCTGGTCCGCTCCTGTAAAACTGCTATAAGTGACTCTTCACTGCTTTTTTTGTGAATTACCCTTTTCTCTGTCCTCAACAAATATTAATACATTGCTTGTATTTGTAGATCATCAGTTGGATTCTCTCGGCTTTTGAGCGGTTCCGCTTCCTGCCTTGCAGAGATGTAAAGTTTTTCCTCATTTTCAGACCCATTCAAAACTTGTGTCCCCACCCTTACCCTGCACCTAAGGTTCAACTCCATTCACAATGTAGAGCCTACTCTTCAAAGATTTTTAAAACGGTGGCTTCATGCTTTTTTCTCATGCTGCCCCTTATTGCTAGGTGGGGCTGCCTGTGAGCATCCTACCATTTCACTACATCCCATCAAATTCTTCATTAAATTATTTGCCTACCTGTGCACAGCTGCAAGTTGCTGCCTGCTGGGACAGGTTCTGGGCTAGGGATTGTCTCTGTGAAGTTCTTAGAACAAGAGGACCTAACTCATGGGTCAAGGTCAGACCTTCAGCTGAGATACACGTAACTGCTTAGATCTAAAAAATAGGTATTTTCTGCCTGTCTCACTCCCCATGTCTGACCAGTAGATAGGCTTAGCCCCTGGCTGATCCCACTCACAAAGGGAGCCCTCAGACCATCCTTCATTCTGATAATTAAATTCACACCCAGAGTTCAGGATACCTGTGTCTCTTTTTTTATCAATAAGTATCAGAGCCTACAAAAAGCCCTGACCCCAGAGGCTAAGATATATTTGGCAGCAGCGTCCATTCAGTCCTTTTGATTGTTCTACTTTGTGCAAAAAGTATTGTCTGAGACAGGGTTTGGCATACCACACTAAAAGAAATGGAGGAACCAGTGACTGATTATCTGATAAGGGCTCATTATCTTCCCCATCTGTCTTATATCTGCTAATGATGAGTGTTTTCTAAACTGCATAAGAAATAGAGGTGGTAACTGACAGAAGTAAACTTGATAATAAAAACCACAGTGAAATTATTTGTGGAATGACAAAATATCAGTCTATATTCAATAATCATTTTCCCTGGGGGAAGATTATCTGACATATTTCAATTCCCATGACACACACATGCATGTGTGTTTTATAAATACCTTATTCCGGTATGATATTGAGTCAATCGATTATACATATTTTATGCAATTGTATCATAATGTGTGACCATTTCTGTTCCACGGTGCAAGCTACCAAATTTATTTTTTTTTCCTTACGTTGTTGGGGTTTTCTCCACTTAGGTTATCAATGACAACAACAAAAATGTAAAAAACCCTATAATGGTCAATTTCTGTTCTGGGTTACCATGCTAGTTCAGTAGGAGAAAGTTGGATCTTTGCTAAATATAAAGCACTGTTTGAGATTTCATAAGATCAAGTACACTAACCCAAAATTTTGTAAAAAGTGACTGTACAGAGCACCAATTATTAAAGAAAATGCAGTACTACACAAATGTGAAATTGTAAAAACAATCCTAGTCTGCAAAAAGCAATCTAGACCTCGACAAGTATTGTCATCCTATGATAAAATAAATCCATTGTCTATTGATCATCAGTTGCTGATCATCCTGTTTCTATAATTGGCAGAATGTTCTCTGGACAGGAGAAGTCCCAGGATTAAAATATTTTAATACAAGTACTATGCACTGATCACATGAGAACCTTTGGTCTGAGAAACAGGATAGCTTTCTCTAATATTTGGGAAAGAAGAATGTGGACTATGGTGTACTTACCAGATTAGATCTGAATATGAGGAACATGGGGCTCAAAATTTGAAAGAACAATCTAACTACTTGTGATTGTGTCAGACATTGCTCTGCAGTCACAAGAAGATGGGATTCAAACAAAAGAGTTGTTTTATATCAGTCTTTCCTTATGGGAAAACACATTCATCAAAAGTACAGAGCAGAATAACTCGCTTTAAATTCAGTAACAAAAATGGGCATTGAGGTACTGTTAAAGCTGCCTCTCATGCCTCTTTGTGGGAAAGCCTTTGGCTGCTGGAACTGAGCAACCACGATGTCTAGCTTGCTTGTGATGACTAAAATCTGAGAGATGTTCCTTACCACACCTAACTCAGGTAAATTATCTGACAGGAAAGAATAATAGAAGTTGAGCATCAAATGTAGAGATACCCATCTCATCTTAAATCTCATGTATTTTTGCTAGGCTGGTTAAATTAATAAATTTTGTTAGATAAATATGTGCAGTCTTTTGAAGATCAAAAATTGCCATAAATATATTATAGTTGTTAATTTTTCTCATGATCACCAATTTGGGCAGTGTTTTCCTGTTTAAGGGGAAAAAAGTAAAACAAAGAAACTTGTCCCATGAAAGGGAAAGTGAAAGGGAAGGGGAGGGAGGGAGGTCTGAGAAATTACTCTATTGATCAGTAGGTACATAGAGACAGAAAGTCTGAGAAATAAAATACCATGGTTCATAATGTACATACCCATATTGCATTCCCACCCTGATTCCCATGCAAAGGTCAGGGAATGATTGCCTTGTAAACTGGACATCTGCACTGGGGAGTTAAGCAGGGTTTGTAAAAAAGGATAGAATGAAAAGCTATGTGGACCAATTTGGGGTATGACCCTTATGGGAAGAGTAGCACAGATTACATAAAAGAAAATCCTGTTTTGTAAACCTCTAATGAATTTCTCAAGGGGTCAGCAAGCATGTGGATAAGAGTGATCTATTTGATACAATCTACTTGAATATCCCAGTATCTTCTGGTGAAATCCTTAACCAAAGTCTTTTAAGGAACCAAAGCAATAGAATAAGGGGAGAAATCCTCAACTGAATAAAGGACTCACTGTCAGATAGGAAATGCAGGATAGGGACAAACATTTAGTTCTTTCAGGAAATAAATGTTATTTAAGGAGTTCTACAGGGAACTGGGCTGAAAATTGAGCCATTCAGTGTGTTCATAGATGACCTAGAAAAGAGAGAGAGATCAGATGGTGCAATGAGAAAATTGGCTTATGAGAAAATTTATTTGATGACTAAAGATGGATACAGGTTGTTGAAAACTGTAAAAGGACCTGAAAATGTTTGGTGGATGGCAACAAAATGTCAAAAGAAATTCAGACAGATAACGTAAAGAAATCCACATAGCAAGCAAAAAAATCCTAGTTTCCTTTGAAGATTCATGGCCTCTTGACATTACCACACAGGAGCAATACTCAAATATTCCAACAGAAAGTTCCATTAAAACATAATCTCAGTGCTTGGTGCTGCTCAGAAGTCACATAGAAAGTTAGGAATTTTTAGGAAAGTAATTTGACAACAAAATAGAAAAAGTCATCTTGCTATTGGGTGGGTTCACCCCCACCCTGGATACTGTGGTTTTGTCACACAAGGTTTAGCAGCCTCATAGAATTATGTGCCACTGGATACCATGGAGAGGAAAAGCTTAGCTGGGTCGAGGTAGGTGGGAGAGCTGGGGAGAGGTAGGTAAACCACACCTGCTCAGGAAATTCTGTGAACCTGAAGTTAGTCCAAGGTCAGCAGCATTGTCCCGAGTGGCCTCATAGAGATTTTTCTCATCCTCACTCTTTAGCATATGCTCCTGATTACTGCTGAGCACAGGGTACTGGCCCAGATGGAGCCTTTATCTGAATCTGTGTGGTTACTGTTATGAAGTCCTCTGGGCCTGACTTGTCAAAGAATGGCCTGTGCTGTGTAGGATGAAGGCAGATTGCATAGTGGTTTCTTACCAAGCAGAACATAAAAAGGTCAATTTGAGACTGTTTGTGTGGCCTTCAGGTCTGGAAAAAGCTCTGTTGACTGCTTTCTTATTTGATGGTATCTATACTCCAGATGAATTTCTTTCCCTGTATAATATGGCACAATGAAGTATTTAAGATTAGTTACTGAAAGTGATGGTATAGTCACATTTTCTTCTCAAAAATATAAAAAGCAGCAAATAATTAATCTATTTGCCCATTTCTAGAACACTGATTCTCCTCTCAGCTCCTGCTTTCTACTGCTGGCCAGCAGAGTGAAAGGACTGAATAAATAAAATGAAACACATCGTGTTCCAACAATTTATGTTCTCTTTCTCCAATCTTTTTCACTTCCTGCCTTTGGCTTCCTTACAATTTTCTTCTGCATGATTTTATCTAATGCACCAATCACTTCTTCCGTGTTCTGCAGACCCAGAAGTGAACACTGACATTTCAGATCATTAACTGGGAGCGTAACCTGCCTAAGAATTCCATTTTATGATCCAGCTACACTTCTTTGTTTTAATTACAGCAGGTGATAAGCAAAAGAGAAATAGAGAAGATAAATGTGAGCAGCACAGAGAATAACATTTACCTGCTCTTGATATATCAGGCTGATGGTTTTTATGTTCAGGATATTCAGAAGCATGTTTTATTTTCACATTTTATTACATAAAAATAATGTGATACATTACATTAATGTGATACAATAAAATGAACAATTTTTAAAAATCCCATTATTCAGCTGAATAAGAGATATAATAGATTTGGTATTTAGCAACTTGCTTATTAATGACTTGAGATAATACACATTGTGCCATAAATTAGCAGGATGATGCATTTATGCATCACGGCTGGACGTGAGTCTTACAGAGATCATCTGAACTTATTTATTTAAGAAGCAGCAGGATTAGGCTTTTGTTGATAGCATAGTTTGTGCTCTTCCAAGCACTGTAGATCTTGAGATGTTCTGGGACCTGATCCAAAGATTACTGAACCCCATGAGAGTCTTTCTATTGATAGTAAAGGATATTGGATGACAGAGTCCTTTCTCACAACTCTGGCTCCAAGGAGGTCACCAAGACACAGTAAAGGACTTTTATGTATGTTTTGGGACAGAACTATTATTTACATAGCATAATGACAATTCATCCAGATCTGCAATAGTGAAAACTTTTATTTCATAGTACCCTTAATATCCCTTACAGATTAATTTTTTTAATGTACTCAGAAATCAATAGAATTTTCTGGGGTTTTTTTCCCAGAAGTATTATTCTCAGTCATCAGACTCAGTCTATATTGCATCCATATTGCTTCCATATATCATTTAAACCAAAATTGAGATCTATTCTTCTGAGATTAAGAGTTGCTTTCAATATTTATCAAGTAGTTTCATATTAACTTTTTTTCACAGGTATAAGCAATACATATATATGTATATATATATTATATATATATTGATCTCAACATCCAAGTTGTGCTGAGCCCTGGCTACAGCCAGTACAGAGCTAGGGGCAGCATTGCCTTGGGGCTGGGAGTGATCCTGGGGCTCACAAAGTGTCGTGCAGGGGAGGATGTGATCAGTGAGTGCTACAGGCTTCTACCTGATCAACATCGAGGGTCTTATGTTCCCTAGAACATCCTGCCAGCTGCCTCCAGTCCAAACTGGGACTTCCAGGTCTTGCAAGCTACTTCAGAACTACTCAGCTTCACACCCATCACCCATAACAGTGTGCAAGCATGGGGGCAGCTGTAGGCTGTGGGGGGACATCGTAACACAGTGGGGCAAAAGGTTTAAATATATAGCTCTAAAGGAGCTATACGTCTGTCTTATCAGATGGACTTTTTACACAAGGTAGGTATTCTTCCCTACAGGCACTATGAGGCAGACAGGGATTGAGCTGAAGACTCTGTCTGCTATTCTTTGGGGGGCAGTTCAAGTAACTCTTCAATTTTAAACTCATTCTTCACACTCTTGTGTGTTCACATCCCACTCTCTACAATCTTCCCACATTGCTGGGAAAGATACTTTACTGTTCAGGTCCAGCATCCAGTCTTTAAATAGGTTTTACTTACAGAAGTCACCTGAGGAAGACTAATTTATAGCTATTGATTCTTTCCCCACATCTGTCTACCTGATGGACAAATGCTTTATTGTCCAGTTAGTTTTGTTCTGATATATCTATTCTGTGCTTTAATCAAATAATTGAATCATCTCTCAGACTTCTATATGATAAATTAAACATACTGTACTCTTTACATCATTTTCTTTAATGACTTTCATCTTTTTCAGTGTTTCTACTCTTTTAATATCATCAGAAAAGGAAAGCTGACCTGCACATCAAAATGTGGTATTGGTCTCTGCAGATATATTGGTCCCTCCTCTCCCATCCTGCTGATGCACTGCAGGACTGCAAAATTCCTCTTTGCTACAGGATTCCACACACAGCTTGTGCTGATACAGTACATTACAACCCCTAATTTCCTTTAAAGCTTGTCACTACAGTGAGTATTGTCTCCAGTCTTTAGGTCCCTTCTGACCCAAGCCGTTCTATGATTCTATGATTCAGTTAAGTGAACTTGCACAACTTGCTCCTAGTAAGATGACTTTCCAAATTCTTTTTTTGTTAAAATGCATTTATTTTACAAACACAACTATTCAGTTGAGTCTTCCTCCACACTATTTAACATTTTACTGGCCTTTCTGTATGATCTTTCTTTTATTTGCAATTTTATATTTACCTCCAAACCATCAATATGACTTTAAATTATGCCAGTAGCAGTCCCCCAGGGAACTCTGCTGACTATATTGCCAAATAAAAACCTACTGGGGAACAGCCCCAGGAGCAAATCACCTGGTCTGCCACATTGCTCCCAAAAGTTATTTAGAGTTATTTAGCCTGAAATAAGTCTGGTATAAGGGATTGCTCCAGGGTGTCACTTTTACAAACTGGATGGATAAGATTGTGTCAGATTTGCCTTGCTCTAGCCTACTAGTCCAACACTAACCCAAGAGGCCTCATGTCCCTGCAAGTCTCCACAAGCCCCGGCTCAGGCTATACCACATACACCTTTATCATCTTATTATAAAAACCATTTTCATGGTCATTCAGTGCCCACCACTTTCCAAGAGGGCATCTGCAGTGATAGCATGGGCTCTCAGATTGCCTTCTGTACTGTGAAGGCAGAAAAAGCCCTCTTGTGATGACCATACAGCTTGGCTTTCCTCTGTGCCTACGGCTTCCTTTCTGCTCCCCAGCACGGGTCTTTAGACAAAACCTTAGAGCACTGCTACGTCCACACCCCTGGAGAATTCCTGGTGGCCCTCCTGCCCCAGCATTATTTTTCTGGGATATGGTTTAAGTTAAGTTCAGGCAAAACACCTCTGAAAAAAAAAAATGTGGCCTACAAAAGGAGGTGTTGGCAGAGAGAATCAGTATCAGCAACAGTTCATTGTGGTGTGTCAGCACTGGGGACCAATGTATCTTCAATGATTCTCTTCCTTCCAAGGACACTTCTGAATGGGAGCTGCAAGCTCTGCTTCATCTCACCTTGGCAGGCACATACTGTTTGCCAGAGGATGGAGAAACAGAAAACACAGAGTGACAGAGAAGACTGATCATGCACAGGTAGGGAACAACCTGCTCTGGTGCCAGAAAAAGGCTGAGGGAAGAAGAGACCATCTGCTCTCAGAACAGGAGGAAATAAAATAAGATTAACTTATTAAGAAATTGTTTAGTCTCCTGCCTGCTCAAGACCCTGTTGCTACTGTGTTGACATCAACCCTTCCACTCTCTGTCGTCCCTTTGCAACCAGAACCACAGACTTGCTCACAACCTTCTTGGATGGATACCACGGGTATAGAGATGAGGCCTTGGCCAAACCTCATAAGACACTTTTAAAAATAACCATGCCTTACCTAGAAGCCTGGATAGATCGTCTCCTGGTTTCCACATATTTTTCTACTCTTGCATTTCATATAGAAATGCCAACACTGGCTTAGGTTTCCAGAATATATATGATTCTTGTGGCAAGGTTTGCAAGGGTGCAGGTAGATGAAGACTGGGTTTAAACCACTATCCAGCTCTGTGGCTATGACTGTATGCCATGAAGGTGAAGTAAACACCTTGAACTTGGCAGCCCTCCTCCCCACTAGAAAATGCCTGTCCTTATTTGTCAGTGTGTGAGAAGACACCAAGCTGGGAAGCTGGTAGAGTGGTTTATCTTAGTCCTGCACTATGCACTAGCTCCCAGACCCTGCTGTGTGGGTCATGAGTGGATGTTCTCAGAGGCTGGCATGGGAAGTGGAGGCAAAATGTTTGGGCTGAGGGAAAGTAGGCAAAACCCAGAAATTATATGGGCAGTTTTCAGTAGACTGCCTCATGAAAGGTAGCAGTTTTATGAGTGTTCATGGAGCATTGTGCATCTTGTATGTGATTTGTGTCACAGAGGTATGGAGACAGATTCTAGGAGTAGATGCTAGGTTGCTGAGCATCAATCAGTTCATCATCAGAAGGGTTCATGTGGCTTCTCTGGGGCTGGCAATCCCAGCCATGGTATAGCCAGGCTTGGTATTACAAAGTGGCAGAAGCATGCCTTTCAATAACAGAGAAAAAAAATCTGAAATCACCAACCAGCATTTTTGCATTAAGGTGCAATGAGAATATAAAGCATATACTGGGGACAAGCTGAGTGTCACCACCACACAAATGGCTGGGCAAGTGAATGTGCCACAGAGATTGGAGATGTTCAGAGGTAAGTCTACACATGTATCTAAAAATGGCTGGAGCAAGTAAGCAACACTTGGTACATCATAGACACATCAGGTGTCATGAAGGCTGATGTCAGTGGATGAGAAAGAGCTAGGCCTTGCTGGGAAATAAAGACTGAGGCATCATACAGCATGCAAACTGTGAAGGCAATAGCATTGCATGTGATTTTGCTGTGTTAGCCAACTATGACTCAGTGGTTGTGTTTAGAACAAGCACTAAATACAACCACTGTTGTATTTGTGGTTTAAGTCTACAACAGACCTGATTTAATCTGCTTTGAAGGCATATCTTAAACTAAAGATTTTCTGTTTCTATTTCCCCTATCTTAAGCTGAAAACAAGGATGTCCAGGGTCATCCATTCTGTCTCGGGCACCAAGATAAAGTAGTATTGTTTAGAAACCAAAGCTATTACTCATTTCTTCTAATACAGTTAATTGCAACATATTAGCTTCCACAGGAACAACCAAGTATGAAACAGCTAGATGAGATTTGCTCTGTGCACAGCAGCCCAGTGACTGTGGTACTTCCTGCTGCTTCCAGGACTTCCAGCATAGGTTTGTTCCTCCTGTCCTCTTGTAGAGGATGTTGCAGGAGAAAGGGTGTGTTGTTGCTAAACCTAATAGGGAGAAGCCTTCATCCTTTGGCTTGGTAATGACAACTCCAGCAGCCAATCTACAACTATGCATACAGCATCTGATAATCCACAACCTCTGTGTACATCTCCATGAGTACAGAGAGGGTGGAAAAGGACCACTGGCCTACACTGATCCCACAGGAGGAGAAAAAGCTTTTCTCCTACAGCACCTGTGGCTGCAGCTACAGAGTCACAGAAGAACAATCATCAGGACACCAAACCATTTGTTCTTTGCATGTGCAATGCTCACTAGATTCCTGACATCCCTACTTCCAGAAAACAAAGGAGCTACCACCACAAGATGTATTTCTGGAACCTAAGTGTTGAAGCACATGAGTGATATCTAAACATAAAAAGGACCAGTGTTGCATGTCTGGTGCTATCAATTTAGTTGCTGTTCTCGCCATGCCTGTGGATAACTCTGCTGACTGTGAATGCTGTCATTATTTGGTCCTGTTAACATAATATAGGCCTTGTCTTTGTCAAATTCCAAAATGTTCTTGGGGCAACATTTCTGTAACTTTCTGTAGATATGGCCTCCTTCAGGGACTACCTGGCTTCCTAGGCCTCCTTTGAGTAAACAGTGTGCTCATCTCTCCAGCCAAGGACCAGTGAACAACCAGCTGATGGCAGCAACAGCTTTTCCAGGATCAGGGTGTGAAGACTTGATCACAGTGCCTAAGGACAGTGTATGACAATGTATTTAAATACATGCTCCTCACTTTTAAGGAGTTGAGCCATTGACAGTAACCTTGCAACTAATCTATCTATTTTTAAAAGAATTTAGCTTCTCTAATCCTTTTTCTCCCCCCCTAACTTTTTTCCATACTAGTTTGGGATTTATAATAGGCATGGCAAAATGGGAAGGTAAAGCATGTCTCCCATTATTGTGATGACAATGCTGATGCTAAGATCTGAGAAAAAAGGAGGGATAGGTCATTACCTGTAAATGCATTGCAATTGACCTTTCTTATGTGTGCTATAAAGAGGAAAATGAGAGAATATGGTGAGATTTAAGGGAACACAAAGGTAAAGGATTGACCTGAGTCAAAGCAAAAGTGTTAAGCAGACATCAAAGTTGTGTGAGTGTTGTTCTGGGATCCAAATGTGATCTTATCATCATCTTACACCAAGGTTCTAATACTTCCCCATCTTTACTAAAAGTACCTCACTGAGTGCCATCATCAGTCACATCTAACCTTT
This sequence comes from Phaethornis superciliosus, assembly GCA_023637945.1. NCBI lineage: Eukaryota > Metazoa > Chordata > Aves > Apodiformes > Trochilidae > Phaethornis > Phaethornis superciliosus. Next base: position 70,037,421 of record JAJQWJ010000002.1, read on the forward strand.
TTTTTTAAAGCCGCATCACTCTAGCAACACATCCTTTTTCTTCCCTCTACAGACATGCTCTTCTTTATTTATCTCTTCTTGCTTTGTCTACTCCTTCAGCTTTATATAAAAAATCCTTATCATTGGGCCCTCAGCGCATGACTTTGTACTATTGAACTTTATCCTGTTCAGGTGAGCAAGAAGTCTGAAATGCAGCTTTAAAGCTTCAGGAGCCAAAAATTATTTGATGACACCATAAAATATTTGAGACTAAATTACTGAAATTCCAGTATTTTACCTCTAAAGCTGGACTCAATGGGTCTGACTGTCTCCTTGTGTTACCTTTGTGTGGTGCTGACTTCCATTTGTTACTTAGATGACCCAGTGTCTCAGTGCCTTTGTCAAGCTGGGGGTTACCCTGGTACTGTGAGCTGGTGATAAGCCACATTTATCTGGCCCTTTGGTGCACTGGTGGCCCAGGGCACTGGAGCACCTGGAGTGCTGCTATCAGGCTCATCCTCTGTACACTGACAGGTCTGGGCAGCAACCCTCAGCTTCATGAGAAGCAGTCTGCAGCTGATGAGAAGTAGTCTGCAGCTGATGCAGGACAACCCTCAGGCTCTTCTTGGCTCTTTAGAGCCATGCATCACTAGCTGGAGGCTCTGCAAAAACTGGGGATACCTGGAGCTCAGGTGGATATTGTTTTCCTCATTTAGAAGATGGAAAGCTGTGAGGCCTCAATGGTGGCCCTGGTTCTCTGGTTATACACAGGAACTCGGAAGTTCATCATCTCAGATCTCTAGAAATTCTAGCCAGAAAATCCAGAAAGTCACTGTCTCTAATGACAACACAAATTTTTGCATCCAGAGCAGAGTGACCATTATCTAGATGCCATTCATCCAGACATTCCATGAGATACAGCTTCCTTACTGAGAAGCTACAGAATGACTGGGAAGGTGATATTGTAAGATAAAAATGTGTCCAGAAGATGCCAAGGCTGAAGTGGAACAAGGTAAAAGATGCATACTACCTTTATTTTGTGATAAATTTATTACCAATTTCTATGTTTTAGAGTAAGACTTTTCTCAGGATTGCTGACCATGTAATTTGTGCAAGAGTGCAAGAATTTAAGAATACTTGTGTGTGTATATATAATGGTCACCTCTGGCACAAAGTTCCCTGATTTGGAATTCCTGGCTGCAAATCTCTTTTGGTCAATAAGCAGCAACACACAAAGGTGAACACCTTGAACATAAAAACCCTTTTCTGTACATTTCCAATGCTGGGCAGACTTAAAAAGCAGATAGACAATCAAATTCTCCAGGGATATTGTTTACCTTGCTCAATTTCAAAAACTGATGTGGTAATGGAATGGCTATTAATTTATCCTATGTATTCATTTACCCAGGTAGCCCAGTTTTATCATGTCTGTGCAGGGGAGGTTACCTCTAGTATTTTGTTTATCTAACTCAGTGAAAAAGATAAGGAATGTAAGATGGACTTCCAACACAGGAAGGTAACTTGGAGGATGTGTCAGCAGTGACATAGGGACTGCATCTGCACCTCTATGGGCTTTTACATTTCAAGAGTCAACATTTTTGTGTCTTTCTTCATTCTTGATGCTTATTGCTGGAAACACCTTTCTTCTGGATATCCCTTTAAAAATAAGCAATGTTGTCACTTTGGAGGATGAAAGGAGACAGGCAAATAATTACTAATCAAAGGTACCCAGTGAGACACTAGTAAGTCTTAGGATTACTCACTCAAGCAAAGGAGGGTGAAATGAGTAATTAGCTTGTTTGATGGAAAAGTGTGTGCTTGCAGTCTTACAAATAATTCGCTAAATAAACCCCCTTTTGATTCTATAAAGAAAGCCATGTCCCATGTTATAAAGGAAATCAGTGGTGCCTACCATGCTGATCTAGGTAAGTAACTCTTAAGAATTACAGGTCTAGAGACTGTCCTAGTCCTGATTATATAATCAGGATGCATAAAAGCTAAAATTTTAATGCCAGCTACAAGCCCCTTCCTCTATTCCTGCAAAGGAAGGGAAAAAAAAAAAAACAAACCAAAAACAAACAGTAGAGGACAAATCATGCATACAAAGGAATAAAATCTTTCCCAACTACAATGAAAGCCCTGAGGCATGGAATTATTGTTAGTGATCTAATCTGTTTTCTCATGCATGTGGGGATACTGACATGTCAGATGGCCAGGGTGTCATAATATAACCTTAGTCTTCTATCTTCAGGCATTTTCCTATTCCATTGTGCTGTATAATTATGTCCACAGCTTCTCAGAGTCTGTCCTACATGACTGAAAGGTACTGCTTCCAGTGCTTTGGAGAGTATTTGAGCCCTTCACTCATCAGATAGATGAAAGCCTTTAGATTTCAAGTCCAAATGTATTCAGGATTACTCACTGTACAGTCATTTGATCATGTGGTGAAGTCAATATCCTTCTCTGACATTTACTTCTCAAATATATTTATTAAGTGTACCACACCCTACCTGAGTCTTTGCAGGTCTACAGTAAACAAGACAAGAGCTTCTAATTCTCCGAAGAAGATGTACATTTTGTTCCCCTAATCACTCTAGAAATTATTCTTTGCACTTGTTCAACTTAAATAACATTTTCTAACATATTCAGGCCTTAAAATTCTGATGCTTTTAAGTAGAAGCAAACATTACACATCTGAGCTTTTCGCTGAGCCACAGGTAACTCCTTTTTTGCATACTCAGTAAAAATGAGAAAATCCGTGGTTAATCTTTCTAGAAAAAAAAACACCTTCCTGGTATCCTCCAAAAACACCAAGTTGGTACTGCAATAGGGGTTCAGAGCTCTGAATCTTCAGCTAGTGACAGATACTTCTCTACTGCACAAAGTCTGAAATGCCCTTCATCACCTGCAGTTCAACCCCCATGAAGCTGAGAGCTACTGCTAGACCCAAGTTTTGAACAGCGTCCTGTTTCAATAATCAGTGTACAAGGGCTGAAACTGAAAGCAGATCCTCAGCTAAATATGTAGGAGAAATAGCTACCAGAGGTCAGTTTGCTTTTTGTACCTAGATGCCTTTTTACCTTTCTGATTCTGAAGTCATTCCATCACAGTAGGATGACTTTATGAACCACAGGTGGATTATAGAGTCCTGCTCCCAGGCAAGGATAGGAGAAACCCGTCTGGGAGGATACAGCACCTGCCAAACTGGAGAGAATGTATTATAATGAATGGAGATTATAGATATGTTTCTACTATGTATAGTACTATGGAGGATGAATTGAGGAGAGATCTGTAAAGAGAGAACAAATATGTTCAGAATTTTTTGTTAGTCAATGAATATGTGGACAAGGATAGCCTTACATGATACAGGAGGGTTCCACCCTGCAAGCTTCTTTTACTCTCTGTTTTGCTTCAAGGCCCCAGACTTGCAACCACCCAGAGTCCATCCTGGACTGACCAACTAAATCCCTCGCTGAGGAAGACAGGGTATGAAAAAGCAAAGTTCATTACATTACTACATTACCTCAACTTTTCTACCCAGCAGAGAGTATGGACACAGATTGCACCAGATTTCACTACTTTTAGCATGATCAGAGGTCCCCTGTGATAGCAGAACACTGCATGTCCACGTACCACCTGTTACAACTTTCACCTCAGTGAAACAGCTTTCTCATCACTTTAATCTCTCACTATTTTACAAAACAATGGCACAAGGTCACACAGGGGCTGCTTGGCTCTTGTCTGACTTTGCAGAGACCTTGCTCATTTTTATGGCTTCACCCCTGGGTAGATATCTCAGCAGTTATATGAGACAGACGAATATCTTCCATCATGTTAAATTTATGATAGCAGCTCCTGCTGCCAACTGTCACAGGAACACCATGCAGAGACCTTTCAGTTTAAAACATTAATGTGGCCAGCGCTAGGGCTCAAGTTGCTAATTGGCATTCTGGTTCTGTTCAGTCTATGTCCCCAACCATCCTTGTCTTGGGCTAGATATTCAACCAGGAACAACCACCGAACACCCTGTCCTGCACAACTGACCTCCAGGACTGGAGCAGCAGGTGAAGTTTCTGTGACTTCTGGTGCAAGCTTTTTCACCAGAACAGGAGCAGCTTCCCAGCCTCTCATCATGTTTTTTCTGTGCTCTGCTCCACCTGCTGACAAAAGGAATAAATTTCCTTCTGTGCCTTAGTTTCTCCCCCATCAGGTCCTCCTTGAGTCATTTGCCCATCCAATCATAAATTACATGTTACCAAAAAATGTCTACACCCAATTTGTCTGCACTCTAGATATTTCCTAGTTCCACAGATAGGCCATCAATAGCGCATGTGTGTGAACCCTGTCTGGCACTTCAGAAGGCTACCAGGGGAAGGCTTGGTTACTCTTTCCAGTATCCAGTAAACTGGAGGTTCCTTGGGCAGGGCTATTGAAAGAGAGAAGGTAGGAAAGAAATGTGAGAATGGACATAATATTCTGGTGCTTCAGCCCACCCACCTCACATTCCCCAGGACTTATGACCTCCTGGGAAACACTGTCAACATTTCATGTGCAGATCGTCTCAGGGCAGGAAATTTAGCAAACACCTCCTGCAACAGACCCTGTGTATCTGCACACAGGGAAGGATTCAAAGCAATCCCCAAGGGTTGTCACACTGACAGGTCAAAAGTCTGAAGGGCGAGAGCAAACAAGGGCAGTGTTGTGGTATTTCCTGGGCCACCATTTGCAGTTAGCTGGCAGCTCTTCATCTTTCTGTTCAGAGCAGGCTAATGAGAGGCTCCAGGTATCACACGTGGGTATTTCCTGACCATTCTCTACAGGGTCTCTGGAAGAAAAAGGGGAAGGCCTCCAACTCCCCCACCCTCTGCTCCCCCAAAAAAGCTGAGGATCAGTGCCAGCATCTCGCTAGTTCCCGACAACAATTGTGGTGCAGCCAACAGCAGTGTGACCCTGCTCAGGCCATGGAGTCCTGCTGTGCCTCCTCCTCCTTGTGTAGGGCCTACATTTGTAGTGATCTCAAGTACAGGTTATGTCTGGTAAATGTTCTTGCTACGTTACTAGGTAAGATATTTTTTTAAATAGATACTTACGTGCTTTGTGTGCATTGCACAAACTGAGAAAATAAATGAAATTACGAACAACCTTGTAGTAAGCTCTCTCAACAGTTTGAGCCTTCAGTTATGTGATGTTCAAATACCAAATATAATTCTACTACTAAGATCCTGATTTTTAAAACAGCAAGCTTTTTAATTCATGGTTAATCAGACTGATCTATCATTTGTGTAGTTTTGTAAAGTCTGCAAAAGAGATTATGTTTTACACCATCTAGTTTGACATAATGGTCACTGGTGAATATGGACCTGTTGGTAACCCTAAGTGGTTTAAATAACAGGAAAAAGAAAGGGGAGAGCGGACCCCAACAATTTTGGAAGCAAGTCAGGTAACCAGTTTTTGATGAAAACATACTGGGCCCTGCAGATAGCTTTCAAGAAACCAGCAGGTTTTCTCTGGAGACTTTTCAGAGCACAGCAGTCCTTCTACAGCACAGGCCACTTTTCAAAACCACAGAGGACAGCATTTTAGGCTGCTCTTGGCAAAGGGGGGATGTTTGCTTGGGAAAAGTTTTATGGAATGCCTCCATGCGTACATGCTGCCTGCTGCTTTACATCCTTTGCTCAACACATGATCGCCCTTTGGGCCTTGCCTTCACTACTCCCCAGTTCAAAGCATTTATTGCATTAATTTTCTTTTCCAGTCTCTGAAGGCAAAAAGGCCTGCAGAGACAGGGGGGACTGAGGGCTTTTCCCTCCTATGCTACACAGAGTGGCAGGAGGATAGACCTATCTAGGGTGGAGGGGAACAGGTGTTAAAGGGATGAGATGTATATATGCTGTGCTGACAATCATTCCTGACACCAAAAGCACACACATTTATATCTGGCTTTAAACCATGTTCATGTATCAGATTTTATAAGTATATGCTTTATGGATGTAATTATCTGTGTTTAGGTAGGCAGATGTATGCAGAGTAATTACATACACAGAGATGCATCGAAATGCAATCCCATGCCTCCACATGACCGTATAGTTTTTATGGATCTGCATTCTGTATATGGTATACACACGTGCACACACCCGCACTAAACCCCAGGTGTGACGGCATACACCACTCTGTCCCTCTGAGCTACGACACACTCATACACACATCTACGTCTGCGATACTTCCACTCACACCCGTGACTCTTTCCCGGGCCGGCGGCCACGAACGCCCCAACCTCCTGCCCTCGCCTCCGACCTGTGAATCCCGCGCACCCCGCGTTGTCGCAGCGCGGGGCGGAGCGGAACGGAACGGAGCGGGACGGAGCGGCCAGGCGGAGGCGCTGCGGTCCGGGCTCTCACCGCTCCGCCTCCGCCCCGCCGAGGCCCGCAGCGGCGGTGCCGGCGCGTAGGTAGCGCGGGGTGCGCGGCAGGCCGCGGCGGGGGTTGCCGCAGGGCTACCCCGAGCGGCCCCTCTGCCCCCGCCGGAGCCCGTCGGCGGGCGGCGCCGAACAAAGGGGCGGAGGGTGCTCCGCTGCTGCGGGAGAGTGCGGAGGCAGGGGGGGCTGCTGCTGCTGCCGCCGCCGCCGGTCTCTCCCCCTTCACACCCCGGGGGGAGGCGCCCGGCGCGGCTCGGGGACCGGCCCGCCGGGGAGCCGCCGGGGATTGGCTCGGCCGGGTGCAAGGCGAAGGTGCTGGGGGAAGCCATCTGCAACGCAGACTATTTCCCCCACTGGCTAAGGGGGAGGGGGGCTCTCCCTTGCGGGTGGTTCGGATAGGGTTTTTTCCTTCCTTCCTTTTTTTTTTTTTTTTTTTTTTTTAATTCCCTTTTCACGGGATCACGGGCATGGCAGCGGGGCCGTGATGTCCCCGGGAGCAGCCCCACTGCTGCAATGCTGCCCGCAGCAGCCCTAGCGAGGGGAGGCGTTTGAGCGGCGGCCGCGGCCGCACACCCTCCCCGCGGCACTGCCGCCGCTGCCTTTCTTTCCCCTCCGCCCGCGCCCCGGGCTCCCAGACCGGGGGGAGAGAGGGGCCTCGCCGCCCGCCCAACGCCGCCCACCTAGTCCCCGAGCTGCAAATCCGCCGAGCGGGGCTTTAAATTAATAATAATAAACCCCCCCACCAACCCATAAAGGCGTGAGGGGAGAGCAGAGCCGCGCACAACATGGCCACTCTGCTGCGGAAAATCGGGCTGATCCGACTGCACAACCGGGACACGGAGGACCCCAAGCACCACCACTACCACCGCAGCAGCCAGCAGGGCTCCTCGCTTAGGGGCAGGGGCAACCAGAAGAACAGCAGCAACAAGCCGCAGCCTCAGGCCCCTGCCGGGGGCGGCGGCTGCAGCAGCAGCAGCAGCGAGAGCAGCCCCGGGGGCCAAAAGAACAAGAAGGCTCCGGAGCTCGCCAAACAGCCCCCGCAGCCCCGCTCCGGCGGCGGCAAGGAGAAGCCGCGGGAAGCGGCCAGGGAGCCCGGCGCCGGTAAGGAGGCGGCGCAGCGGCCCGGCCCCGGCTCCGGTTCCGGCTCAGGGTCGGGGCCGGCGCCGCTGGTGCCTCTGCCATCGGGGTCGGGGCCGCTGGCGCCGGCGGGCCGGCAGCAGCACTGCACGCAGGTGCGGACCCGGCGGCTGATGAAGGAGCTGCAGGACATCGCGCGGCTCAGCGACCGCTTCATCTCGGTGGAGCTGGTGGACGAGAGCCTCTTCGACTGGAACGTGAAGCTGCACCAGGTGGACAAGGACTCGGTGCTGTGGCAGGACATGAAGGAGACCAACACGGAGTACATCCTCCTCAACCTCACCTTCCCCGACAACTTCCCCTTCTCTCCGCCCTTCATGAGGGTGCTCAGCCCCCGCCTGGAGAACGGCTACGTCCTCGACGGCGGAGCCATCTGCATGGAGTTGCTCACCCCCCGCGGCTGGTCCAGCGCCTACACCGTGGAGGCCGTCATGAGGCAGTTTGCGGCCAGCTTGGTCAAGGGGCAGGTAGGGAGGCTGTGGGCTTCTGTCTGGGTGCCTGGGGCGGGGGGTGTGTGTGTCTGTACCCGTGTTTGGATGGGAGCACCAAAGGGCAGCGGGTCAAGCTGGACCCGCGGCTGACCTTGGCCAGGCCTGGGTGACAGGTCTTCCCCGAAGACCTGACGTTCCTGTAAGGAAGGAGGCAGGGACACGGTGTTTTGCTCTGGAGTCCCTTCTCAGGCAGGTGTAGCGGAGGTATGGGGCAGCTTGGAGGGGCAGGCGTGTCCATGGTGTCCTCCCGCGTGTCTTTTTTTCCCTGTGTTTGGCTCTGCTGCGTGTGGCACCAAAATGTCACGCCTGTTGCCGGCCAGGGCCACATCCCTCTCCCCAAAGCAAAAGGGGCTCTCCAGGTTCTGGTGGGGCTTGGGATGGGATTGGAGTCCTCCTCCTCCTGCCCTTCAGCAGCCAGTCGGCCATGCTGTCCGCTCTCTTGCCTGAAGCGCTGCCGCTGGCGTCGGGAGCGATGCTGGAGCTGCTGCCCCCAGCTCTTTGTCTGGTGCTGTCCTGCACAGCGTCCCTCGGGGGGAGGAGGAGGAGGAGGCGACCCCGTGTTTGGGGCTCGGCGCCCAGGGCAGAGGCACAGAGGAGCGGGTGACACCTGGAATTGCTGCCTGAGCTGCCGGCAAAGTTTGGCCAGTTTAAGACCTCCCCGCCTGTAAGGGACGAGTCATTTCAGGTATGCACTGCAGCTGCTGCACCTAGACGGCTCCTGCCAGCTCTCCTCTCCTCTCCTCTCCTCTCCGGAGGAGGTGCCTGGTGCCTCTGGCAGAGGGTCTCGTCCGAGCTGGATCGGTTTCATAAAGCCATTATTAATAAAGGGGTAAATGGTGAAACTGTGTAGCCGGTCCTTCTTTTCGGCTGTTGTAGTGGGCAATATACACATGGTTGTGACAGGTAGATTTTCATGGTCATTAATGCCCTTGAACCCAGGGGACATGCACAGCTCCACATAGGTCAGTAAACGATGCGAAGTAACTTAATATCTTGGGGAGCTCTTCATAAATTCGTATCTTGGGGAGAAGAGGTGAAAGAGTAAACAATAGCATATTTCACATTTGCTTAAAAATAAAGTTACTCCTGTTTGCCTCTGTGCAAACATAAGCAGAAAAAAAGACTTGGTTTCTCTTAAAATTGCAGATTATTTTTGATTATTTAACAGACTTTTGTAACTGGTTTTTCCTCCTTCTCTGTTTGATTTGGTCCTACTGTGGTTTTGGTTTTTTTTTAATCGGATATTATTCTTCTTTGCCTTCCACTTGAAGAGGTCAAGTTTCCCAGGTCACCTTGGGATATAAAACATGTTGAGCAGAAAAAAAAAAAAAAAAAGTCGTAATTTACATTGAGCCTGGGGTATGTTTGAGTTCTGTAGCTACTCTTAGCAGGTGTCACTAATTGTCATTCTTTTATAGAGATCATAGCTATTTTTTTAAACAAGGATTTAAAAGAACAATGCTAAATTACATCATTCTTAAAAAAAAAAAATCATCTTTCTACAGTATTGAATGTTGGATGTGAAAAGAGTTAAATTTTATATACTGGTTTATAAAATATCTTTGAAGAGAAGCACTGAGTTGTTTTATTAGTGAAAAATATTAAGCTATATAATCTGACAATTTTCTTCCCTAAACCACTTAAGAGATTCCCAGAAAGAAGTAGTTTTTGATAACAAAGGATGTTTGTGTGCAACATTAATAAACACAGTTAAAATGCTAGTTTCAATGACATTCTTCCAGAAGTTTAGAGTTAATTAGAAAAAAAAAAAAAAGAGAGAACGTGTGTGAGATAAAAAAAAAAAAGAAAAAAGGAGGGGGGGAAATAAACACATCGCTGACAGTAACTTAGTAGTTAAATAGGTGTAACGTGCACGTTTCAGCTTTTCGGATCGTTCGTTGCTAGTGGTAAGGTTAATAAGTAGGTAATGCTGACAATAAATCTTAATTTCTGGGCTACAGAGGAGCAGTCTGTGATGGGGTGCCAGCCTGCCATCAGTCGTCGCTGGGCTCCGTGTCACCGGGGCCACGCTGCTGTCATCGCCTGCCCCTCGTTATGTAACCCCAGCTCCATTGTGTAATGGGGCTGATGGCAGGGCAGGCTCTCCCACACCCCCTTGGCATTTTCCATGCTACAGGTGATCTGCTTTTGACAGTGTTGGGTTTTGTGGCATTGTTTTTTTTTAAAGAATAAAAATAGAAACATAAAAATGTTGCTAGCCGAGGCACTGCTTTCCCCGGGGGAGCTGTGCGGCTGGTTTGGGGTAACTCTTGCCGTGCTGATGTTGGTCTCGGTGCCTGTCAGGAGCCATCCTGAGCACACAGAGGTGGCTGGCTCCAGCTCAATCGTGTGGTTTCTGTAAGCAGCCCGCACCCAGCAACAGCGTGAAATATTCAACGTGCTCGCTATTAATCAAAAGGGCAGGAAGGGTGAGGTCCATTCTCCAGCGCCTCAAAACGACCCTGCACGAGCAAATGGCGGCAGCCACAAGGCCGAGCAGGAGATAGGGCGCTGCCGGTGCCCGTGGGGAGATGGGACCTTCTAGAGAAATGTCACCGGTTCGCAGCGTCATGATTTAGCATGAAATCCTGGTGAATACTCGAGCGGGTGACGCATCCGGCAGCGTGCCTCGCCGGCGTGGGCGCTGGCACGAGTAGGCAGGGCTGAGCGTCCCACCAGCACGAGTTCTCCCGTTTGGCAGTTCGCGTGATAAGAATGAGGTGGCTGATTTCATTCAACATTTGTCATCGCTACCATTTTTCTGAGCCAGCTGAAATGCTGCGTTTCTCTGCTTGTTCTTCAGAGAGAAACGCAGCATTTCTGGGTCTGTTATTTTGTCAGGGCTTATAATAACCTGTGAACATATATAACCCTCTTTTTTTTTTCCTATGAAGTGGTCAGATAGCATACTAACAAACACTAAAAATACAACTTCGGGGCAGTCAGGATTCTTGACAAATTCAGATTTTTTTTAATGGATTTCACAGACCTTTTAGCAGAGTAAAAGTAAATATCGACAGATGTCATTCTGACATCTCTCAGGTGAACATTTGACCCAAGAATTACATCTGTAAGGAGATGTAAGTGTGAAATACATAAATGAAGAAAGGAGCACTTTTCCATGACTTTTCTGTGTTGCCCTTGTATGCAGAGAACCATGGGTCCAGGTTCCAAAACCTGAGTATGTCCCCAGGGGAAGGATTTTAAAGAAATACGGCTGTTTCTCCGGATTTTGCCAAGCAAGAACCACGCTGCTCCCCTGACCATACTTGGGATGTGTTTCAACTTAATCTGATCAAGGGGTATCTGGCGGTCAAGCATTTCCTCAGATTGTAGTATTTTAATTACACTCTCTGGGAGGGTCAGGTCTGAGACTAAGATTGGATGCAGCCGCACCTAGGCTCTTCTCTGAGAAGAGACTTAGAAAGCAAGGGGGTCCAGTCTGAATCTCTCTGGGTTGCCCAGTCCTGGTCATGACAGATGCATACCTTTGCTTCCTGTAATTAATCTAGTATTGCAATTTTAGATACTTCTTCTCTGGAAAAAAAAAAAAAAAAAAAAAAAAAAAATTAAATAGAGACAATTTCTATTTGATTGAAACAATTCGACAGTCCCAAACATTTTTTCTTCTTTTTTTTTTTTTGTTTTCAAGGAAAAAAAAAAGTTAACTAAAAAGTTGGAGGTTGGTTGGTTGCTTGCTTCAGCTATTCAGATGAGAAAATCAATTATTCACACAGCTCCAGTCAGTATCTTGAGGGGAGTTCTCAGTACATCAAAGGCCTCAGATTGTTTATCTGTCTGGGATCCAGAATCTTATTTTAAAAAACTTGGTGTTGTCCTTAACTCAACTGTAGCCTTGGTTTTAAGAGGGTGACTTTATACTTGCTTCCTGCAGAGTCAGCTGCTCGCTGGCTCCTGTCACCACAGGCAAAAGCTTGGCCCTGCTGAACCAGCACCATGGTGGCCGTGAGCTGCCACGGAGCCGGGGTGTCAGCCGGGGAGGTGGGGTGATGATAACAAAATAATGTAAATCCCAGTTGTTTGTTGTCCTGGAGGCAACCTCTCCACATGCCTGTCAAGGCAGAGCCTCCCATGCCTGTCTGCTCTGTCCAGGCCCTGGGAGTGGCCTGTTGAATATTACTCCTTAGCAACACCCTTTAAAACAGTTTCATTTATTATCACTTAAGAGATGGATTTTAAAATTACTGTGTTGCTCTCCAGTTCTTGGGACCAGTGCCGTTGTCACAATAGTATTAACAGCTGAAGGAAGGAAGATGGAACCATGTAGGTCTCAGGAGAGGAGGGAGTTCATCATGGCTCTCCTGGAGTAACAGATACAGCTGAGGGCAGAGCCTGTGTTCCAGGGAGGAGGTGTCTCTCTCATGAGGAAAGATGACAATTGATGTGGTCCCAAACGAAAAGGAGCCAGCTGCCCAAAAGTGGAAGAGGGTTCTGTGTTCTCTGGTAGACATATTTTTTCTCACTGGAGAGTAATGGTTTCATGCTGGCTTGGTGGAAATATAAGAGGACACAGAGCTATGTGTGCGAATTTCCAAATAATGCATCAGGATGGTTTTGGTTTTTTTTTACTTGAGAATAACTAACAAAACTGCACGTGATGTCTTAATGGACTTTGGGCTTAAGCTTGTGGTAGTGTTGGCCATTAGCAGCCTTGTCCTCCTTTATATGATTCCCTTGCAGCCTGTTGGAAGCTGGGGACAGAAGTGCCAGCCAATGGCAGCTCTGCAGATTATGTGTTATTCATTTTGAGGAAAATACTCCCCTACTCTTCCAGTGAATAGAAGGAGGATAAAAATTCTGTCCGGACAAAAATAGGAATGGGGAGCTTCCTGGTTACAAGTATCCTTGCTTCGGTGGGCTTCTATATAATGATTGAAATCAAATCCAAAGTATATTTTGTAATTAAGATTTAATGTTCTATAGGAAAATTTTGTGAATTCAAACAAAAGTTGTTGCTATAGAGTACTTTCATCCTTTGTATTTTAATATTAACAATACCTCAGTGGAATCCCATTAGTTTGCTTCAAGAGGTATGTGCCTTGTATAACCATTGGATTAATTTATCTTTACATTTTCAGAAATGCAAGTATCCCAGCTGACTTCTACTAGACTGAAAAAGGAGAAATTTGGGCTTGTTTTATGAAAAACAGATACAGAAGGTAGCAGTTAATCATAGTCCAAATTACTCCCTCTTCATCCTCTCAAACAAAAGTGTAAGTGAGCAGATAGCAGATGGGACTTGCATGGTTTTCAGGAGGTCAGCAGACTCTGTCTCTCAAATATGTATAGAAGAAAATAATTGCAAATCCATGGGTTTTCATACTCCAGATGCTGAGTTTGAGGACTGTAGCCCATGAATAAATCAGCTAATCTCAAAGGCTGCAGAAATGTATAGAGAACAGAGTGTTATCTGAATTATTAGGAGCCATTGTATCGTATTATGGCCTTAAAAAATAAAACTGGCTTGCTTTTTGCATTTGATTAGCTGTCTGACCAAATGATGCCAGTTATCATCAAGTGAAGAAATGTTCCTTTAGGTCCATGGTTGAAAAGCACATCAACTCATACACAAAGATTAGAGGAAGCAAAGATTGTAATATTGGGCTCATTCCCCCGTAAAGGTATAAATGCTGGGCCAAAGAGGTGAGGAAGAGTATTGTTTAGCTACAGAGGAAAATGGGATATATTTGCCTTCTAAGATTTCCCTTTTATTGCAATTGAGAAACCTAGGATTTTCAAGCTGAAGTTTAAGTGGGCGCATAATATTTGGTATTTTGAGGTGCTGGGACTGATGAATGGGCTGGGAAAAACGTTGTTCATCTGTACTCTGATATATTGCTCTTCTGACTATTCACCATTGTTATGCAAATAAATTCTACTGAGAGGAATGAAGACACAGGGATTCAAACTCATTGAAGTAGGAGGCTGTTTTAATTCTTTTAAAAAGCAATGGGAACATAATCTCCATCTTACCTCTTCAAAGCATAAAAAGGAAAATTTTAAAATACTTTTGGCTGATTCCTTAATGTTAACATAATCATCAAATAAATTAAATTACAAAATTGAAACAAACTTCTTACTTTAAAACGCTTTTATGGCAGATAGAACTAATTTTTCATGGCAGTACTTGACTGATCTCCTAAATGAGATTTCAAAAGAATTGCCTCTTTGGATCATAAGAAAATAAAATTTCATCATTAGAGCAAGATTCTTCTTCCCTGGATTGTAAATTTAGTCCTTATTTTCTTCAGAGAAAGCGTTCGGGTAGAGAGAACTGTGTAGGATTTGGGTGTTTTGTCAGATACTTTGTTGAATAATTTTATTTTTTCAAATACATAACGCCTGGTCCCGAGGGGTGATGTTGTGCCTTCCTGGAGGAGTAACCTGAATAACCCACTTTCTTTTGTGAGGAAGATTTGCTCTTCCCCTTGCAGGCTAGCCTTGAAAATATGCTGATTTCCTAGTATCTACACAATGCCCAGAGATTTCCATGCATGACTGGAGACTTTCAGTTCAAAGATTTGTTACTCCACAGTAATTCTGGTCCTTGTGTCGTGACAATCTCATTGCCAGGTGTGACCCAAGGTATGTCCTGAGTGGGCATCCGCTCTCTCAAAGTGAGACATTGGATAAGGAGTATAATATGTGTTATTTTTGCCATCAGCTCCTTTGGGCTGATGGGAGTCAGTGAAGATCTGTTTTTTTCCTTGACGTTTCCAGTCCTTCACGTGCAGTATCCAGATTACAAATCAATCATCTCCAGTAACTGTCAAAAAAGATAATGCTGATATCAGGTGCAAAGGGAGGTTGAAGGATGGAAGGATTGCCAGGTGCAATTACTCCATGATTAAACAGGGAGAACTTTAGGGGGGCTGTAGTGATTATGCTGTCTGAATGGCTCAAAATATATGTTAAATTTAACGTGTGCAGGATGCAGTTGTCTTGCTAGTAAATGGAGTACCAGGTTTCTATTGGATGTCATAGTAGTTTTTGTAAGCATATGGGGGATGGTCTGACACCTGG
The DNA here is from genome assembly GCA_023637945.1 of Phaethornis superciliosus. NCBI lineage: Eukaryota > Metazoa > Chordata > Aves > Apodiformes > Trochilidae > Phaethornis > Phaethornis superciliosus. Next base: position 70,052,487 of record JAJQWJ010000002.1, read on the forward strand.
TTCAGTTCTGTCCCACAGAGTCATTTCTGGAGGGTGCTGTGAGCACTCCATAATAGCAGTCATTAACTTCAGATGGAAAGAGATCCTGAATAGATCCTGGAAATTGCAGAACAAGGATCAAGGGAAGGTGATGGTAGTATTACCTAACCTGGCTGGCAGTGAAGCAAACCAGCATCACAGTGGGAATTGGGAAAGCATAAGCTAGGGAGAAACATAGTTGTGCTTTGGTGAACATTAATTTGCAGTCTGTATTGGTCGGCACAGAGCAGATGGGTGGACACTAAACTTAGGATGTTCAGGTGATTCATTTTCTGGAACAGGATTGAGCAGACAGTCTGATTTGCACCATTCCAGTTAAAAGTCAATCTGAGAAGTGTTACATCAAGTGTGACTGTCCTCATCCACGTATGGCATGCCCTGTGCACGTGCAGACTCTGTCCTGCTCCGTGATTTTGTGCATGTTGTTAAAACTGATGATCCTCATTGATTTAATCCTCTTATGCACAGGCTCTCCAGAACCCCTGGAACTTCGGCAGTGACACCTTAATAGAGTTACAGATCAGTCACAATTCCAAATCTGCATTCACAGATGAGTGGAGATAAACCTGAAGAAGGAAGTGTAAGCCTGCACTACAAAAAGTCCTAGAGCTCAGATGCTTCTCACAGCCAGGCATCATGAGCTGTGGAGTTATTGAATACTACTTCTATTTCTAAATTTCTGTTTAAAATGGTCAGAAACCTCCAGCTGCAGTAAGAAGTGTAGGGCTTATTTCCACAACACATACCTACAAAAAAACCATCACAAAGCTGAGGAAATTGGTGCTACTAAATTTTCACATTTTCTGTAAATAGAAATTTAACAATATTACTTCTTTTAAAATATACCTAGTGTTGAAATGTTCTACAAATGTTGGGAGGGGGATATTTCATAGTTTGAACACCGAGGCTGAGGAGAGGTAGTCTGAGTTTGGCTTCCAGGTTTTGACACTGACCTAAGGTTCAGTGACAGGCAAGACATATAACTTCACTCTGTTCCTGTTTCCCACATGTGAAGTACAGATAATACTATTTCCAGCCATCATTTGAGGATGCATACTTAAAACAGTCAGAAGTGGGGGCTCTTTGTGTAGCTATCCATGTGCATCAGTAAGAAACATTTCATAGTCAAGAGATTGACACATTTGTATCGGTATTAAGAGAAGCACATGGGCTTGTGACTCTTCATCTTGTAGAATGCAATCTTAACAGTGTCAACAGTGACATGTTTCTAGAGGTATTTTGCTGTTTAATCCTAGTTTGTTTATTATTTTGGCATGATGGAACTTGGGGAAATGGAGAGATAGGTATTGTTGTCTGGACTGTAGCTCCTTTGTCTTTAAAACCTGTCATAAAGGATCTTTTGCTTCTCTCTGGTTGGGTTTACTCCCATGGCTGCATTTAACTTGGGTAACTTCAGATCCCTGTGATGGAGGCTCTGAGATTTGATGCCAAGAGGTGCTGTCACACTCCCAGCCTTTTCATCTGGACTTGCCTTCAGTAACCCTGCTGATACCTGGTTCCCCGGAGAGGTAGTCCAGGGAGCTTGGCAGAAGGCTGACAGAGAAAATGACCCTTTCTCATCTAGAGTTGCAGATGCCCATTTGTTGGCAGGGATCAGGGACCGTCTCTTTAATGGAAGCCCACCATGTTGTAAGATGGCACCTTCGGTTCTGGAGGTTCTAGAGGCACCTTCCAAGAATGTGATTAGGCTGTCGAAATTTTCTTGTGCTTTTGCCAGATAAAAAGCAGTTTCTTTCTTTAAGAGGAAAAAAAAAAAAAAAAAAAAAAAAAAAAGGAGTTTATTTCTTTAGGAAAAGGTGAGGAACAGCAGTGCAGTGCTTTGTAGCTGTCAAATAGCAATCGAGATTGTGGATGTTTGTATCGATTAAGAGCTACGTGCACCAGGGTGTGTTAGTAATTACTCAGCTGGAACTCAGATTACTTTTTCCTGGACAAAGAACAGCCACACTTACAGAAGGAGCAATTTATAGGATGCTTTGAAGCCAGAACTTGCTGAGTTTTCACTTCTTCGTATGGATTATTCTTAAAAAGGAGACCAAAAAAAAGGCGTGGAAATACTGCTTCAGAAATTACACATTTGCAGGAAAACATCCCATTTACTTGTGCTGCAACATTAGCAGTATTTGTCTGCATAATTTTCTATACTACTTTGTTTTAGCTATAGCTAATAATTATATACAGTGCCATATAAATTGTGTGCAGTTTTTGAGACATGATTAGCTGTGCCTCATCAGTACATGAAGGAAAAAAATCACAAACGATGTAATTGGGAGGAGAGATTATGTATATTGCACTCTAGCAGTGATGTTGTGACACATTGCAATCATTGCACCGAGAGCATGACAGTAGCTTACTTTAGCATTGATCTACTTTTGAATGCTTCTCTAAAGCCAGTGGAAATATTTTTCTCTGAAAACTCGTTTAAGTATTCTAGAATAAGACCAGTTCAGGCTTGAGTGCTGTGTTCATCTGTTACTTATCAGAAGAGATTTGAGTATGTTTACATGGTCTGCAGCTTTGAACAGTTGAGGCCCAAAGCCATTAGTCACTGGCACATTAGTGAAAGATGTTATGTATTGGAAACAAATAGTGTGCTCCACCTCTGAGAAAATCCATGCTTGTTGCACCATCCGTGGAGAAGCATGCAACAACAGGCTTGGAAAATGGGCATAACCTTGTGGGTCTCCTTCCTGCCCTTGGGGGGATCACCACAGGCACAGTGACTTCCTACAGTCTTTTGTGCTCCTCTCTACACCTTTGCTTGTTTTCTGTCTCTTGACATTTACCTGTGAGTGGGTCACCAGAGCCTGCTATAGAGATCTCTTAAGAGATACAGGGAGAAAATGAAATTGTAGCCATGCACCCTTACACTGGCTTCAGTGATGGGCCACATTTAGCCCCATGTGCAGAAGGCAGGTGTGATTTGCCCTTGTAAGACCAGCCTCAAGTTATGTGCATATCCAGGATTAATGAAAGGAAAGCAGAGCTGATGAGTTTGTGTTTAGATCAGTGCTATCAACGTGAAGGCTTGCCTGGTCCTTGAGTCTGCTGGCTGTGTACTGTTTGCAATGAATACAACTTTTTGTTAACCAGTCCAGAAAATAAAAAGTCTTGCTGTGCCTGAAGGGTTTGCTGTGGCATCTCAGAGATGTGTAGTGTAAGCTGTTTCCAGAACAACCTCAGTCCTGTAAGGGCTGATGGCTGTGTACAATAAATCTCTGAAAATCTGGTGCTTAGCAACACAAAGACTTGCATCAGCAGAGGACTGGATGCAATCTTGGATTCCAGGACGTGGCTACACCATGCCACAGCTGACTTTTGTTGGCAGTTCAGCTCTAGATATCTTAAGTTGGACTCAGAGACCTCCATAAGTCTCTTCCAGACAGCACTTCAGTGACTGTGATCCTGTGAGAGGCCAGCCCCCATATGGTAGTCCTGTCCTTCCAAGTCATGCCAAAAGTGATACAGCATGGATGCACACCTATTGCTGTGTGCTATGCCAAAACTTTTGAGTTTTGGTCTGGGAGCTATTTTATTTGGTTTGATGAGAGTGAAAAATCCCTTTATTGCTGCCAAGGAAACCCCCTTGAGGCCACCCTGATTCTGTAAATACCAGAAGAAATGTCAGGACTGATTTCCATGACACACAGACCAGACATGGGCAGATACATGGTTGTAGTGGGATTACAGGGCTAAAGAGCTTCAAGATTCCTATTTTGTATCTGTACAGAACTTAACTCTTGACTTTGGACCACTTTGTGACATGGTGGTGTTGAGGAAGAAAAGATATGATATATTGCTGATAATCATAGTGAAGGACATGAAAGAGCTACTTGATGTTCAGTATTGCTGAGGATGCACTTCAATGCCACGTGGCATTCTGGCAGGGAGGGCATGCTGATGTGTTCATGACTGTGGAAGAACAGGAAGACTACTGCACCATCACTGAGAAGTAGAAAACCTCCCAGATTTGCCCAGTGTCATCTGTAAATGCGGGTGCCAAATCACACGTGAGACTGACCTCACAGTCAGACAAAGGTGTTTTGCTGAATACGGTGGGAAGGAGCACTCCCTCGGTATGATCAGCAGCCTGTGCTCCAGGAGGTCTTTCTTCTTGCAGTTATCAGGGTTATAGGCTGGATCCTTGCCAGCTGCTGGTTCAAACTTGCTAGTTTGGGCAGGGAGTAGATGAGTGGCATGCAATTGCTCCCTCTGCAAAGCAGGTGCAGCAGGAGCACAGGCAAGCGAGGAGGCTGAGAGCACCACGCGTCCCCTGCGTTTCAGGACGGCTATCTGTGTAAACCAGTTGGATGCTGTGGCATTACTTTCACCTTTCATATGCTTCTAGCTTGTTAAAATTATATCTTGGTAAGTACATGAAGTCGCAACAGATGGCAGAATCCGAAACGTCGTCTCCAGCTCTTTATTTTTTTAATTAGGTTTGCAGTTACTCCTTTATGAAAAACACTCTGTGAGTGTCTGAAAGTATTGCAAGTTTTTAAATAAGCTCCTGGTGCAACTTCTCAGAGCTAAAGTCATCATTAGTATCTTTGTGAAAGGTTTTTTCTGTTGTTTTTAAACCTTTATGGGATGTCTCAACTTTGTTCAGATATTGGCTTGAAATCTTTTCTTGATTTGGTGCTGGACACATTAAAACATTGGCCGTGCAGATGATCTGTATTCCTTACCATGGCAGTAGTGATGTGCATAGTTTAGAGATTGGTCAAAATGCAGTTGTGTGTAATTAAGCTATGGCCAGCACTACATTTGCACACTGTAGTTAATGTATCCAGCAGCTTATAGTCTTCTGACCAGAGTTAAAATGACTGCATATTTAAGAAGCAGTCTGAAAATAAACTGTTGTCAGAGCTGGTAATGGTGCTGTTAAAATGTTTGACACTTTTATAATTGCATCCAAAATATCATTTTTTAGTTAAGCCTGGGAAGAGTTTTGTGGGAAAGGCAAAAAAACCTAAAAATCAGTAAGCCTGTAGATCAGACCACCTGATTCAGAAGTATCTGAGCTGTGTTGGTTGAAATTCCACCCTTCTTTTTATTTCAGGCTTACTTGAGGCACCAGAGTGGGAAACTCTCAGTTGAGAGTTCAAATTATAATCACCTGGCAGGATATGGGTTAATAAGAGACAGTGCTAACCATGAGACCCATAGTTTCTGTATAAAGGTAGAAACATGTGGACTGCAGTGACGTAAAATTATCTGGTCTTTAATAATGCAATTTACGTAAAACCTGCGTATGGTACCAAAATGCATTTTAGAAGTGGATTTCATGCTCCTTTACATAAGTAACAAAGAAATATGAGAATAAACTTGAGGGACGATGCTCATTTCATCTGCTATGGCTCCAGTAGCATTTTAGATGATGAGATGATATTCACTGCGTTACTGCAGTGCTAAAGAGTTCTTACTTCCCTTGTTTGAAAGCAGTAAGTAGCTGACACTGAGCCTAAGCAATAGCTGTTCTTAATGCAAAGATCCTGTTTCTGGGTACAGATTAGCATTAATATTTTGATAAAGCTGGGTAAGACACGGATCATACTGTGTTAGTTGCTATGCACACAATTCAGAACATATAGCCTTAAATGATTAAAAATCGTATCTATGAGATAACAGATGGCAAATGGAACTAATGCAGAAATTAAATAGCAAAGTTTATATTTACTTTCAAAAGTATTTTAAGTGGTGACATTTTGAGGATAGCATTCCCTGTGCTTATTTCATCTTCTTTTGCACTTTGCTTCATCTTTTCCTATGTTTCTCTTAAGCATGCTTCCAGCAAAAGCTCAGAGTAGGAAGAAAATACAAAATATGTTTTGTAACAACAAACTACTCCTGCGGGATATGTTAGATAATTAGTCACTGAGATATAAAAAATATATTATCCAGTTTTCTTTAATTATTCCTTTTGTCACAACTAAAAGGGAACATTTTCTAAGAAAATTTATCAGTGGGGTTAAATTAGGTTCCATTCGGGTCATCCTTATTTGGGAAATAGTAATTGCCCAGTTAGTATGGGGGTTGGGAAGGTGTCTTGCTGTTTAGTCTATCAAGAGGTATTTAAAGAGGAAATAACACATTGCTGGTCTGTAAGTGCTGAAGGGGGAGAAAGGCAAGGAAAAAGCACTGAAAGGTAAAATAGCTATTTTGTGGAAACCAAGTGGGTATAAACTGGCTGTGAATAAATGGAGGTGGGAATTAGAGGCTCTTCGTAATCTTTAGTTAAGGTAAGCTCTGAAAGAGAAGTCAAACTGCACAGAAAAATTACATTCAAATGTAGGAAAAAGCTTTTTTTATGTCATGTAACCATAGTTCTGTTATAATAGGACCAGTGCTGAACACAAAGCATATTGCTGCAATATTGTGACAGCTTTTTAGGAACAAAAGTATTTGTCCACATGCCAGAGCAATCTTACTCATTTTAATCTGTAAAAATAACTTTGATACTTTGAGGACAGAGTTTGTTTTCCTTTTCACTCCCTCCCCCTTTTTTTTTTCCTTTTTTCTCCTCCATATAGCTGATTACTTTCTCAGTGTTATTAGTTGCATGTGATTACAAATGACAGTTTTCAGTTTAAATTCCAGATTGACAGTAAAATCAGGGAAGTATAAGATGCAACCTGATGCATCATTTTGAGCAAAACAATGGAAAATATAAGAACATACTAACTTGTTTCTTAATAATACTAACTGTAATATGGTATCTGCTCATAAAATTCTAAGTATTCAAAAAAAAAAGGCTTTCAGTGCCTTAGTTCTTAGACTTGTGACTTTAATAAACTTCTATTCTGTGACAAATCAAATAGGTGTAAATACTTACATGTTATTATTGCTGTAGAGTGGAAAAAATCTGCAGCTATATTTCTTTCTTGTGTCTCCATTAGTTGGTAATTGACATGGACCAATGTACAAAATAAGGTAAGATATTGCTAACTCAGTATATGTCTCTGCTGTCAAATAAGGATTTGCAATTATGTTCTGCCTTGTGTTTAGAGCTTATATTTGATTGAAAAGTAGTAAAGATGCAGTATGTTTAAATGTGTATATTTCCATTCATTGTCAAAGTTGTTTTGAAGGGGTAATAAACTTGAATTTTTTTTAAATGTAGATTGGAATCAAGTTGGTTTTAAGGTGCTCCTGCCTTTAAGAAGTGTTAGAGCAATCATTGTTCACAGATCAGATTAGAGGAAGAAGAAAAGAGTGAGTTTTGTGGAGTGGATGTAATTTTTAGTGACACTGCGTTGGCAGTGGAGTGTGAAATATGGGTAGTCCTGAGATGTAGCACACAGAAGCACACTGCTTTTAGGATGATTCCTCAGGGTTGTGAACTCCATGATACTCACACCTCAGACCACATTACAAGAGTGGCATCAGAATTGGTTTAAAACCTTTTCACGTCTGCTCAGCTCCAAGCTGCAGCCTTCCTCCTTCTCCACCCAGAGCTGCTGGCCCTGGAGGACCAGAGAGGGTTGGGGGATGTTGGGGATCTCCTATGTCTGGAAAGTGCCCCAGGGGACACTTACAAACCTGCCTGTCCCCCCGAGCCTGTGGGAAGCAGGGCCCAGCTGACTTGAGGGTCTGCACACCGAGTGTCTTAGGATGGATGTCCCCACATTCCCACATTGCAGGGGTCCCTTATGCAGCAGAGGGGGAGGTGAGCCGTGCAGCACAGCTTGCTGCATGCAAGGCAGTGTGCCAGCAGAGGGGCTCCCTGGGAAGAAATAGGTCAGCAGATGTAAATTTTTTTTTTCTTTTTCTTTTTTTCATTGCTGCGTTTCGTTTTTAATGATCTCTAATAATGTAGTCATCTGCCTCAGTTTGGGAACTCTGAATGCCTCTTGGCCTGGCGCGTTCAAAAGTTAAGCTGTGGTTTCCAGCTGCTTGTTCACGTGTTTAATGAAGGTTTTCTTTTTTTTCTTTGTTTGGTGCAGGGCCGTATCTGCAGAAAAGCTGGCAAATCAAAAAAGTCATTCAGTCGAAAGGAAGCTGAAGCAACATTTAAGAGTTTGGTGAAGACCCATGAAAAGTATGGGTGGGTGACCCCACCCGTCTCTGATGGCTGATGTTAGCAACCTGCACTTATCAAAAATGCTGAACAAAAGTACTGTGACATCTCCTCAGTGCTGTACACCACCCATCCTTTTCTACTTCAGCTTCGGTTACATACCATGAATGTCAAGGAGACATCTAAGTTATTTATGAACGGACGTGTTTACAGAGGGAGAGAAAAAAAAATGCTGTGTAGGGTTATGTTTCAAGACTGGAGAATGGTCATCATTGAAGTCACTTGAGCGGATGCTGAGATTGCGTCATTTGCCCCCATACAGCCCACATTGTCTTCAGCTTCTTTCCATGACAGCAGCACCAAACAGCAGTACTGGAAAGTCTATCCAGTACTGCTCAGTTCATTTAAATGTAAATGAAACAGTTAATATTTAATAGGGAAGCAGTGCATTGCAGGTACATGTTTGCTGTGCTGTTTATCTTTGTCTCCTAGCAGGTCAGCATAACTTGAAGATTTGTCTTTATGTGGAACTGTGGTCTGCTGTGACTAAATTTAGACCTCATTTGTGCTCTATATATGACCTTGAATTCATAAATGAAACCAGAATTAAAATGCTGAGAGGTCCTAGTGTTGAAAAATTATTAAGTGGAATCATCCAACCGGTTACAATGTGCTATCTATGCTGATATTGTGATGTGCTGTTCAGAAATAAACCAGTGCAGTCAGCTGAAGGTTAGGTGGTTTTTTTAAACACATCCACGCCAGGGCTTGGAGTGGTTGGTGGTAGTGGAACTATTATTACCCTGCCGGTACCTTCTGCAGTAGCATGTGGCCTGTCAGTTCTTTAAAATGGCAAAATTCCAAACAAATGGAAATGGACAAAACAACCTTAAAAATTATCCGCTTAATTTTAAAATTATATGCCAGTTCAGAGTAAAAATTTTCAAGACAAATGGTTTGTAAGATGATCTGCATGACTGGAATTTTCTTTTTTATTTTCACTCAATAGACATTGTATGTACTTAGAGCCCAGTATCTGAGAAAACCCACTGATGTATATAAATGTCCTATTATTTAATCATTAAGATTTATGTTTTCCAGTAAACAAATTGGAAAAAAAAACTTTCTAAGGGACTCCATAAAAGCTGAAGGTAATGTCTAGAATGGTATAAGAAAAGCATTAAAAATGTGGTTCTGAATGGAAAATCGTATTGGACACATGCTGAATAAAATCACCAGTATCGTTTCTGTTGCCTCAGGAATTCAATCATTTTGGCCTACTTTTGTATTCAAAGTGCTGAGTTTTCTACTGTGAAATTCTAGGCACCTCATCTGCTGTGATATTTTAATTGAAAGCAGGACAGTATCGGTCATAAGGTTATTTGAGGGGAGGGGGAGGGTATGTCTATGAAAACCCCTTTCCGTTCTGTTCCTAACACAAAATGATTGACGAGTTTCTGTTTGTGTTAGAGCAACAGCAGACACTGGGTAGAGTTTTGGGGTTTGGAGTGTGATTTAAAACTACACACAGTGGAGGAGAACAAAAGAGTAATGAAGACCAAAGGGGTTTGAATGCAAGCAAAGCAGCAGCACTACAGATATTTGTGAAGAAATACTGCTCAGTTTATCTATAGATGCTTTGCCAGTGTAGCTGTTTGTCAGGTAGGACAACAACAAGCAGAGCTTTCACCAAAATAGTTATACAGGTCACAGGCACTCAGTTTTGGTGACATGGCTGGCTTCTTGCACTTCTGCTCATCTTCACCAGCTGCCTCTTCTCTTTCTCCTCTGGCCATTTGTGGTACCCACCTGGTGTGTGCCTTAAATCAGTTACAAATGGAAATGCTTTGTACCACAGCGCTGCACAGATCTTGCTGTGGTTTTTGTCACCCTGCTTTATACTTGAAGACAATTCTATAATTGATGTATGTATACTTTCCCCTCAGTTCTGTGCATCCAGAAGCAGGCTGCGTCTTCTGAATAAGGAACAGCTTTTCAAGTAATTTATTTACTCAGTCTTGTAAACATTTTCTTGCTATCCTTTATGAAAGAGGAAACTAGTATGTTTAGTTAGGCATCAAATAATTTGAAATCCCTAGTGGGACTCTCTGAGGACATACAGAGGGATCTAGCATGGGAAAGCATATGGTTTGTTATTTCCCTTCAGAAAAGTTCTTCCCTCATCAGTATGGTAAAATTATGTTAAAAGCAGTGTGAGGGTGTGGTAAGTCTTGAGGAGGGGGTGATATTTCTTTCTCTACAGTTTTTTAACCTGTCTCTTTTTTTCCATGGGTTATTTTAAATCTTCCTGAGAAGCATATCTTTAATATTTAATTAAAGGGTTAGCTACAAGGAACGTAGTGGGTGGATTGCTACCACTTCCCTCAAACCTACTTATTATGTGTCTTCTTAAGTGTGCTTTAAATAGTTATAGCAAACATCATCGCTAAAAATCACAGTTACCTTCGACTGTAGGAGGTTCTCTGTATCACTCAAGAGTTTTAGAGCAGTAGGAGAGGCAAATCAAAAAATCTGGAGTGCTTTTAAGCTGTAGCAGAAGGGGAGTGAAATGCGTGTGATAAGCTGCAGCAACAAACTGTGCAAGAAAGAAAGAGGGAAAAGTACACTGCATGAACTAGGGCAGGATGAAGATCCTGCTGTGCCAAAAATAAGACTGCTCCCATTGAAGAGGCAGCTTATAGCAGGAGCAGCCTGTGCTGGGGGAAATGCAGGAAAAAGGGGACAGCAGGGAGCACAGAAGCATTGTGCTTCTGGCCAGGGAGGATAGGAGCTGGCTGGGAATGTAGTTAATAAAGAGATTTAGAAAGAGGTCTGGTATATTTTAGGCAAAATTAGTTCCTGGGTTTTCTCTAGCTGTAGGCTAGGCAGGTTCTACTTTCTCTGAAACCAACAAGCCTGTAAGAAGTGAATCAGAAAACTGGAAAAGCATATGAGAAGAAGGAAAAGTGCAAGACCTGAGAGAGAGAGAAATACTAGCTGGGGAGGATATAACTGGGCAGCTAAAACAGATTAAAAAACAAAAAAAGTCTGATGATGGAAGGGTATAAAACAAGGGATCACAGGAGAGCAGTATAGCACAGTACCAGAAAAAGCAACAAGAGGGACTGAAAATTGAGAGCAGTTCAGGTCGGACCCTACTGCAGGAGCTGATTGCAGAGCTGCTCCAGGTGCCTATGTGTTGAGGGAGCTTCAGTGAAAAAGATCCTGTAAGGTCCTTTCTGTTTGTCTCCTAGAAAGTGGTATGTACTTCTTCCTTTTTCTGTCCCTGTGGTAGCTGAGAAGAATGTTATGATTTGGATCTATGGTGTGGAACTCAAGCTGGCACCTCACTTCTGTGACTGAGAAAGAAAGCTGAGTGTCATTCCCACATCCTAAACTCAAAGAGGCCAAAATCAAGATAGACTGGCCAGTCATCTGTTTTGTCAAAGTTCCTCTATGTCAAAGAAGTTGGACGATTATTTTTTTCAAATAGGAAACATCAATATTCCCCTTTCATCCAGTCAAAAAGCTCCTTAAGAGTTCCTGTAAAATTAGCAGTCAGCACAGGTCCTCCATCTCTCATTAGACCCATTTTAACAGGAATATTATTTTCCATCTGCTGTACCCAGAAGAGATGATTAATTTGAAACTAGCTCCTGGGGAGGTGTGAAGTTGTATTAGGAGATTACTTCCTGGCTTTTTTAGAATATGTCCTTTTGGAGGACCTTATTTGAGTCTGGAATAGCTACTTGACTGAATACAGGAACTGAACTAAGAAAGCTTATGGTAAAGGAAGAAAGCTCTCTCTGAGTACCTGAACACTGAAAGATCTCCACAAAGAAAAGAAATGATGGGAATATATTTCTGTGTCATTAGAAACCGGTCCTAAAAATTCAGCAATCAAAAACTCAGCAGTCGAAGACCTCTTAAACTTGCCTTGGTCTTCTGAAGGCAGTGTGTCTCCTTCATTCCAGCCTACTTCAGTCCAGAATCCAAGGAAAGATAATAGGTATGGTCTGCTTGTTTGGTCCTATGACACTGTAGTATCTAAAAAAAGACTCACTTCATTGTCCCTGTCCAAAGCAGTGCATAAGAACCTAAAATGGAGCTTCTTGCATAAAGAGCAGGGTTGGGACAAAGCCTCTTTAGTTTACCATGCATGTTACATGACTGTAATACCTATATATATTTTTAGAAAACTCATTTAGGAAGATATTCTGAGACAGAGCTGCCAAGCAGCGATGGCTGGAATGGCCAATGCTCTGATGTGTATGTACTTCCCATTCCACAGGAACTTGCAAAAGAGACAAATTTATTCTTGACAGGCTGACTTTACAGAGAAAATGCTAGCATTTGGGATTAAATCTCAGGGTTTTCTTCGCTACATTTTACTTTTTTTTTTTTTTTTCCTCCAAGATTTCCAGGCAGAGACATTGAGCCTTAGTGTTTTTGTTTTACTCTAACATTACAGCCAGAGTGGTTATTTATGTGACTGCCAACGAGGTGGTCAGTTTTGAGCACACTTCTTACTGGTGAGGTTTAGAGGGTAACTGTCTCTCAGCTGAACACCTGAGTGTGGAGCTTGGTTGATGTATTTAGGGTTTACTCTTTGAGTGTTACAGGGGCAGATGCGATGCATGTTTAGGCATCTGAAAGTTTAGCAGAAATTACAATGGGGAAGCATTTGCATAAAGTAATTGTGACAGGTTTGCCTCTTCCACGTAGTGGGTAACTTTCAGTGAAGAAGGTTCCTCGCAAACTGTGTGATGAATAGGCCAACCTGCTGGTACAATATAATTTTTCAGTTACATGTCCCTTTCCTGAGAAGTACCAACCCATATTAAATAGTGTCCTACAGGTACCACATTGTAGAATATGACAGTAGAGATACTGAAGAAAAAATCCTCCTGGGTATGTTTTTCCTCCAGCCTTCCCAGTGCATTCCTGGGGCAGGACTGGGGGGGTAAGATGAAGTCCTGATCTGAGTGAATGAGATGGGGAGGGCTTTTGCATGTGCACCAAGAGTGTGCACTGCCCAGCAAAGTGCCAGCTGTGGGAAGATGGGGGCAAGAAGCTTCTGAGTTAACCTAGGCAATACATATCCTGTCTTGTATTCATATACCAGTCTTGCAAATACTTTACAAATGTGTGTATTACTTGGTTTGACTCAAAGTGGTTAGTGCATCTCTGACACGAGGTCAGATTTGCAGAGCAGATGGGTTACTAAATATGAACTGGAGGTTTTAATGGGAGTTGGTGACACATTTAAAGTTTTGCTTTGCTCGCTCTGAAGAATAAAGTGGCTGTCAAACTAGGTCTGAGGACAAATAGGTTGAAAGTGAGTCACGAGCTATTGTCAGTACAGCTGTGCTGGAGAGGTGGTTTCCATAATACATGAAAGGGTAGAGGTGAGGTACTGCAGCCAAAGCAGACAGTAGGACATTGAAAGATGTTAAAAAGACAGAGCTTGCTTCTCTGGTGTCCCCCTCTCCCACAATATTGACTACTTAATTACATCCTCTTAAATGAACATTGCTCTGCTTTGTAAATTTTAGTCCCCTCTATATTAATTCAAAGGCTTACTGATATGCTAAAGAAACCTTAAAACAAACCATGTAAATTAATGCCTGCATTTTAATTTAGAAGCATGCAAGTGTCACGCTGACGCCTGTCAAATTTCACCAACAGTTTCCTCACATGAGTAAGTCTTGGACAAATCAATGATGATGGTCGTTAACACAAAAATAGAAACTGCAGTTTAGATGCTTGACTTAGTCTTTTTCCCTGATTGCTTTGTCTTTCAGTTTGATTGACTTCAGACCAGTACTTCAAGCTAACAGCAGTCAAACTGTCATATTGTTGTTTATTTATAGTGGTTCCTTTTGTTCATGCTGGTAAATAAGCTGGCAATAAATATTAATTGCAGACATGTTTCACCAAATGGGAATTTGCACATAAGTTCTCTCTGAAAACTTTGTATTTTATACTTAGTATTGTCCACCACAATTAGTATTCACAACCACACTTAGTATTCATTATCTTTTGCTGTCAAATATTCTTCTGTTTTCTTATTGAGTGACCTCACATTTAAAATTATTTGCAGTTTACTAACAGAAATACTCGAAGTATGTTAGAAGTCCTCTTGACAAAATCAGTGACATTTAACTGAACCAAACATAACTGCCCATGGGATTTAGAGGGGTTCTTCATTTGCCATTTGCATTGGCAAGATTCATAGAATTTTACTAAAGATTCCCCTTCTGAAGCTCCTCAACAAAACCAAGACTTCAAATTCAGCACAAAATCCATGCTGACATGGATTAGCATGCATTTTGGGAATAAATGCAGACCATCTGTAAGAGAAATTTAAACCATTTCTTCATTTATGACAGTGTTGTTTAATTCTGAGAATGGTGATGACAATACAAACATAGGATGTGATTGTTCTTATTATTTAATTATTTCATAATTTCATAATGTATTAATAGATTTTATGGGAATCCCACCAAAATGGGAAGATATCCTGGAAGGCAGGGGTCACATTCAGACAAGCAGAAGGAATGATCCAACAGGAACTTCATGAAGTTTGGCAGTGAGAGCTGCTCAGCCGTGTGCTTTGGTTGGAGCCCCCCCACTTCATCAGTGCAGGCTGGGGGCTGCCTGGGGAGCCTGCAGCTCTGCAGAAAAGGACTTGGAGGCCTGGCTGGATGGTAGATTTACAAGGGACCAACTGTGTGTCCTTGTCTTAATGAAGTCTAGTCACACATTGGGCTTCACTGACAAAAGCATATCCAGCTCATCAAGGAAAGCAATTTTTTCCCTCTATTCATTATTTTTGAGTTGACATCTGGGGCACTGTGTTCAGTTTTGGCTCCCCAGAACGTTGCACTTTTTCACAAATTGGAGAAAATTCAGTGGAGGGACACCAAGACAATTAGGGGTCTGGAACTTGTGATGTGTGGGAAGAGGCTGAGAGAGCAGAATCTGCTCATCCTGGAAAGAGAAGGCTGAGAGGGGGTTGGCTGCAGTCTTCCACTATGAGAGAGGATTGCAGAGAAGATGGAGCCATACTCTTCTCTGAGACAAAGAGCCAGAGTAAGAGGCAGCAGACACAAGTTGCTTGCAAGCAAGGCCCCAACAGGATGGTGGGAAGAACCTCATCATCACTCAAGGAGCCAAGCACTGGAGTAAGTTGCCCAGAAATAACAGCATCTTCATCACAGGAAGATTTTAGGATTCAACTTGATAATGGCTTTAGTAACCTGATCCAGCTGTCAAGTTAGCCCTGCTTGAAGCAGGAGTTTAGACTAGAAGTCTCCACTGGTCTCTTCCAAACTAAATAGTACTATTGTATTATTTATATTATAAATTTTCCTATTCACAGGTATAGATAGAACAAATTTCATGGCCAAAAATATGCCAATAAAGCTCCCCCTGACTCATAAAGCTGCCAGCCTCCAGGAAGGGCCAGCTGATCATGACTTAGTGAACAGTACCCCTTTCCAAGCATCCTGTGCTCTAACTTAAATTCATGCATGTAGGTGTGTAAAATTGTGCAAACACCTGATGAAGGTGTCACTAATTAGCATATCCACACTAAGATTTTTGCATATACACAAGCTACCAGTCCACTGGTTCATTTTTCCATGTAAAGAAGTATTTTGAGAGAGAACTTTTAATTCTGTTTTCCCTGAAGAACTTTAAGTGTAAACAAGTTTTGCATATTGTCTGTTTCCCTGCAAAGCAAAATTGAAAAATCCTTCCCTCAGTAGAGAGAATAGGAAGGAAACCACATAAAGCAATCCTTATGCTTACAGAAGGGATCTTCTGCGAGAAAATTCTCTAAATTTTGGAAAGCAAGTTACTATAAATGAAGTTGTTTCACGTTGCAAGGCTTTTGTGATTGCTAAAGGTCAACTCTTCTTGAGAGCCCCTGCTCTCAATCTTGCCTTGCTTTTACCTGAATCCTCTAAACATTCTGCAAATTAATGTCTGAGGCAAAAAAGGATTTTGGTGGCATTTCTGTCTGGGGCTTTCACCGGGAATCACAGCACAGTTATCTGCTCGAATTTGCTGTGTCCATTCTGTGGCACAACAGATCCCAGCTGGGTCCATGCACAGATTTCCCCTCTCTGCCTTGGTAGAACCAGAGATATACCGGTGTTAAGGACCTGGATTTGCCTTTCCTTCCCTGCTCCCTGGTGTGCTTAGCATTACTGTTCCTGGATAGGAAAGCCAATTCTGTTTGTGCTTATTTTGATCCTATTTCTGAGATAAACATGTGTTGTCAAGTACTTCGCCCCCCCCCACAAGTGCAGTCAGAGCACTTGGAAAAACAAAGGGATAGAACAAAAGACTAATGTATTCAAAGTGAGTAGCCTTAGAGCCCAGCTGTTAACATTGCAACAGTGAATAGTGATGTGATTCAGCCCGTTCAAATGGAGTAATACTGGAAGTGCCGTTGGGTTGAATATTAAGCATTGCAGGAGCAATTTTGCTGCTTGCAGTGGGCACAAGTGGTCCCCAGCCTTTACAGGGCCTCTTGCAAACAAGGTGTATCCGTGTTGAGTTGCCTGGCACCTCCCCTACATCACCCAGCAGAAAAAAATCAGACTCTTGGCCTGACTTTCCGGATTGTTACACTACAGGCACTCAGTTATTCTTGATATATTTTTAATTTTTCATAGGTGTTTGTATTTCATATTTACATATATATTTGTGTACACATATACATAATATATATATACTTAATATATAGAGAGGGGACATGGACACAATTCAAGACCAAAGCCAAAACAGACTGTTGTGGTATTCTTTCCACCATAGCACCCCTAACTACAGAAGTAGAATAACTACATATTCTGCAGCACTAGGAGTATAAATTACAACTTTTTCTCCAGGCCATTTCTGCTCCTCTTTCTGCACTGACTATAATAAATTTAAAGGTTCATGTCCATTGGAAATGACCTGAAGAGAGAATGTATTTCTGTACATAAATTTCACTGACAGGTGACATGATCCACTTGCTCATTGGAGCTATCGATCTACCCTACAATTTATGCACCAGGTCTCAGAAAGAGTCAGCTGGACACTGTCCATAATACCCATGGTAAAATCTTTATGGAAAAAAAGCATAAATGTAGCTAGGTGAACTAGGGTATGAGTCGTGACTATCCACCATAGTGAAGGTGGCAGAGGAGGAGTCAGAAACAGTCTCCACCTGGTGACCATAAATTATTGTAGATAACCATGTCTCTGGAAGAACTTACGAGTTTTTTGGAAGGAAAAGAAGCAGAAGTTATTGCATCCTCCTGAATGAGAAGTTTCAGTTTACACTCTTGATTTATCTTGCGATGTTTTTGTGGCAGAGAACATAATTTCCTGTCAATAAAGAAAGCCAAACTGTGTAGGATGAGAAGTTAGGGGATGCCTAGAAATTTGAAATACTAACAGAAATACTATTCCTTAAACCTCTTTTTCCTACATTACTTCACATGTCTGGAAGAGCCATTCAGTTAAAGATAACTTTTCACCTTCCCAGGGTTTCCCTGAGAGATTTGCAGTACCTATGAATGGATCATACCCAGGGGGCCTTGTCACTGACACCATCATGGGCCAGCATGGACTTCTTTTAAATGAAAAAGTGTTAGCACTAGTAGGAGGAAAAGCACTCAAAAAGGTTAGTGTATTCCCTCTCTTCTCAGCTAGCAGGTACCTGTAACTTGCATGACTCACACCTACTTTGCTCAGCTATCCTTGATTTGAGGTGATTTCAGGTAAGATTTGGGCAAAGCACCAGCTGGAAAGAAAGTGGGAAGCAGCCTCAGGAGGAGACAAGCAATAGGAGACTGCTTTCTATTTCACAGCTCCTTGACCAGAAAGATCTCTTTGTCTATGGGCTCCATAGTGAAAAGACTGATTTTTTTCTTCTCAGTTTGTTTTTTTTTCCCCAGTGGCTTCTCCAACTGAATCATCTGCTGCTCTCTAATGGATCAACTTACCTGATGCCTTGTGGTAGGGTAGAAATAGGGAGGGGAAAGTGGGTGGAGAGAGGGTAAGGGGAAAAGAAATCACAGGTAATATTGGGCAACCAGCAAAGATTCTACCAATCTAGCCAAAAGGAACAAATTCAGAGGATCAGCTGACAAGAAAATTAACTCTTTTTCCAGGCAACTTTCAACAAGACAAGAGGGCATAGTCTTAAGTTGTGCCAGGGGAAGTTTAGGTTGGATATTAGAAAGAATTTCTTTACGGGGAGGGTGATCAGACATTGGAATGGGCTGCCCAGGGAAGTAGTGGATTCTCCATCCCTGGAGATATTTAAAAAGAGACTGGATGTGGCACTCAGTGCCATGGTCTGGTAACTGCAGCGGTAGTGGTCAAGGGTTGGACTTGATGATCTCTGAGGTCCCTTCCAACCCAGCAAATTCTATGATTCTATGAACTCAGCTGAGAGAGACAACCACCTTTATGTAACTCCTTCTTTACTTTCACTGTTTGACACTTTCTATCAGTAAGGCAAAAATCCATATAAGGGATTCACACAAATGTCAGCTCAGAGGAAATACCTTACTTTCCCTTCATACATCAGTGTCTTCCTTGCTGAGCTAACACTTTGGCATGAACATGAGGAATTACTTAAAATAAAGTTTTATCTTGTTCATTTTCAGAAAGAGAAGTATTTAAAGAAGACCCATCCATTTTATCAGCACTAGTCAGAAGTATGCTTTCTACTCAGATAAAAGTCATATTTTTCTTAGTGTAAAGGGATGCAACAATTTCAGAAGTGGAGAGTGGCCACCTGAAAATCAGTAAGAGTTAATTGTGGACTCCAGTGGAACCCATGTATCAGTTGGAGGATATGATGACTTCTCCAAATAGCTCTGAATGCCACAGCACTGAGTGTTGGACTGAAGTTTGCCAGCAGGTACTTGCTATTACAGAATCATAGAATTGTTCAGGTTGGAAAAGTCCTGTAAACTCATACAGTCCAGCCTTTAACCTGTCTCTACTAATCTAGCTGTACCAACCTACTGTTAAAACATATCCCTAAGACGTGTGCATACCCTCCTGAGGCAACTGAAAGTGATGGTAATCATAGAATCATAGAATAGTTTGTGTTGGAGGTGATCTTTAAAGGTCGTCTACTCCAACCCCTCTGCAGTGAGCAGGGACATCTTCAGCTAGATCAGGTAGCTCAGCCCTGACCAGCCTGACCTTGAATGTTTCCAGGGATGGGCTTCTCTCAGGGAAACCTGTTCCAGTGTTTCACCACTATCAGAGTAAAAGTGTCTTCTTTATAGATAGTCTAAATCTGCTCTCTTTTAGTTTAAAACCATTACCCCTTGTCTTATTGCTACAGGCCCTACTTTCTTGACCCCATTTTTTTTACAGGACCTCTTGAATTACTGACAGGCTGCTATGCAGTGCTTCTGGAGCCTCCTCTTCTCCAGGCTGGCCAACACACTCTCAGCCTCTCTTCATAGGAGTGGTCTGCCATCCCTCTGATCATCTTCATGGCCACCCTCTTGACTTGCTCCAACAGCTCCATGTTCTTCTTGTGTTGGGGACTCTAGAACTGGGCACAGTACTCCAGGTAGGGCCACATGAGAGTGGAGCAAAGGGGCAGAGTTAGCTCCCTCAACCATCTACCAAATGTTCCCAGTTTGCAATGAGCTCTGATTTTGTCTATTACTGGATTAACCAATCCCACTGGAAACTTCAACATGCTAAAAGCTGATCAAAAAGGAATCTTGGTTTTCATATTGTTATGTGTGGGCAGCTTTGGCTAGTCAGTAACTTTATATTCAGGGCATTTGTAAACCCTCAGCATGCTGTGTAAACATACAGGCTTTTTCTAAGGAATGCCCAACAGTATTAATACATTATATCTCATAATCTTTCAGTATTACTTGAAAATTTAATAGTGTTTGTGATGTGCAATAAAACCAACTGGTTTATCTTGTGCTAGACAAGATCTGAAACAAGCATCTGCTTTGTATTTTTGATGTAATATAGAAGAAATGGTGAAATGAATTGTCTGGCTGGATGAGACAGTAATCTAATTCTGTATCCTGCTGGCTCAGGGCAGTGTCAGCCTCTTGTCTTGGGCATCAGAATTATTAAGGCTGGAATAGAGGTGATCTTGCTCCGAGAAAGAATACAACAACAGCAACAATAAGGTTCAATCAGGTTGCTCAGAGCACTGTTTGCCTGAGTCCTGGCTCTCTCACAAGGTGGACATCCCACTACCTCTCTGGCCAGCCTGTTCCAGTGCTGAGACACCCTCTGGGAGATTATCCTTCTCCTCCTGTCCAAGAAGAATCATGGCCTGCTGGCTGTTGTCTTCTCTCATGGGTACCTCATGGGAGAAGTTAATGAGACCCAGAGAGAGAATTGTTATATTTTCTCAGCCTGTCTCAACATGACACCTCTGTTTTATATACCTGGAATCACCCATTAGCAGAGAACTTCCCTGAGCTCTGTACAGCAGTGCCCAGATCTCACCACCACATTGGTGCTCTCCCTTTAAAATTTAAAAGAGTGTTTAAAGAGTTTTATCTGTTTCCTTCAGTGTACTTTCCTTTGCATTCACTATAGAGGGCTGTTCATCACTATATCCCCCATTTAGCTTATGTTAGATTCTTCTTCATTTGACTTGCCTTGTAATATTGTATGGTTTTAACACAATACAAATTTAAACAAATGGCCATGTGGCAGATTTTGTTCATTCACTGTTCACACCCTCTTTCCAAATTTCTAAGTATCTAATGTTATGCTGATCAACTGTGGAAGCTTAAGATTTTTAAACATTTTGATGTTTCTTTTTTTTAGCCATGCAGAAAATTGATTTCTCACTTCTACTCTGTTCTGTGTCATGGCCAGATTTGTAGCCATAAGAAGATTCTGCATTTTTATAGCTGCTAAGAAAGGACTTCCTCAAAGGTTTTAAAATGTTGAAATACATGATGTTGTCTTTTATCTGTTCTTTTAAAGTTTTGTTTTGTTTGTTGGTTTGGTTTTTTATTTCAAATGATCACTTAAACCTATTTGCCAGTTACAGGCACAAGGTTTACTGGCTCTTGATCATCTGGATCACCCGGAAAAAAAGCTTTTTTTTCTTTTTTAATGTGAAAAAGATGGGATAAAATAGACACTGAGCATTTTGTATATCTTTAAGCCGCTAGCACAAAATCATGTCTCAGTGAGAAATTAATTTTTTTTAATATGTAAAAGACATTATTTAATACATTATGAATTACATATTTATCTAGATAGAATGTATAATGCAATATATGGCAACTTTATATTACATAATATATAAAACATAATATTAAACAGTATGGGGTATTATTACAGAATTTAGTAGTATATAATCTATGAATTGAGAGTAACATCTTCATATGCATATATAATATGCTATGTTATATAAATATATAACAATATACAATATACAATATATATATACAATATAACAATATATGGAATACACAGTGTATGTAATGTAACTTATAATACATATACTTCATTAATTATAGGTAGAAGTTTAAAACAACAATTTAAAGTATTTAAATGAAACATAAGCATTAACATACATTTAAATCAAGAAAATCGATTTCAGTATCTCTATTTAATAAAGAATATAGAGTATGCATTATTTATGCTGTGTTATATACTATAACTTGATGTCATTTGCAGTTCTTCAGCATCAGGATGTCCTTTGCAAGCTCCTGAACACTCACCAACTGGGCCTATTGTGAACGGGCTTCTCTTTAATGTTCCATTTGGGTTCAGTACCTACTATTTATTTCACCGCTTTGTTCTGGTACTTCCCATCCTCATAAGAACACTGTTACTCTCAAGCCCAGAATTGGCCTCTCTTTGCCATCATCTGCAGAGGCAGTTGCCATTAAGAAACCACGAGTTGGCTAGCATTGCCCTTAATTGCTCCCATTAAGCACTCAAGAGATCATCTCTTGTGTGGATGCATTTCCCTCAGGAGCTGGAACCAATAAGTGCATCCGAGCAATGTGTTCTTCTCTCCTGGAAAGCCACTGCTATAGTGCTGTGCATGCACGGAGTGCCCCAGGTTTTTTCCTTTTAATGCTGGAAAATTTGATCTTCAAAATCCTTCCAACATTCCTCTCATCTGCAGCCAGCTGCAATTTCTTCGTTTGCTTATTGTCCCAAATATTGCAGGATTCCAGTTTCTCCCAGCAATCTTTCTCGGTTTCCGAAGTTTCTCCCAGTGCTTCTCCCTTGCCCTTCCACTTCCCACCCAGTTCATCACTCCTTTCCACAGCTTTCCCTCCTTGCAGCCTCCCGAGGGAACTTGTGGCTCATTTCACTTCCCTGCTAGGCAACAAAGAACAGTTTGTGTGTAGACACATCCACATGAGAACAAGCAGGCACAGCATTTAAGATTATGTTCAAGTCAGGCCATACAAGCCTTTCTCTTAAACCAGCAGAGCACTGCAGGGGCCCTGATTGCAGGAAATTATTTATATTCTGTGTTTCCAATGGTTCTGCTCACCCACCTCTGGGGAAGCATCACTCATGCACTCTGCTCTGCTCTCCTGTGCTTCTTCAGTGTCCTGGGCTCCTGCAGATCCATCCTGCACCCTTCAAGGATGCAGGGAGACAGTGTTTTTGAATGGGATGTTGAACAAGGTCACCCCCTCCTCTGCAGAAGGTTTATGTAATGAGAGCACGTGGAGCTGTTATCACAGGCTGAGTATGCTTCAG
The DNA here is from genome assembly GCA_023637945.1 of Phaethornis superciliosus. Lineage (NCBI taxonomy): Eukaryota > Metazoa > Chordata > Aves > Apodiformes > Trochilidae > Phaethornis > Phaethornis superciliosus. The sequence continues at coordinate 70,075,312 of JAJQWJ010000002.1, forward strand.
CTTATTTTGACAGGTCATTTCTGGGCCATCATTTACGTGTGCCATACATGGGAGCAACTTCTTGCTGCTAGCAGGCATCTTCCACACGTAAGGGGAAAGCAGCTCTAGAGATAGAGACAATCTTTCTGTCACCTTCAAGTCAGGAGTCTGGAGGCAAGGAGAGTGGATTTCCAGCAATCATGTGGCATTTGTTAGACTCCTGTCCTCCGAACTTGCTTGGAAGCAACACTTGACAGGTTTGCTTGGTGCTACCAGCCATAAATTCAAGTGGTGTCCTTACCAGCTGCTTAAGACTTTTGACTTCTTTTTATGATCTGCATCCACTGTTTGTTTTTGCACAGTAAGGCCTCTACATTGGCTGTTTTAGCAGCTAGCCTGACAGAAGATCTCGTTTGTATAAATCCCTGTACATTCTCCCTGAAAACCAACAGTAATTTGTTGGTAATCACTTACTTCCTTCCGAGACCTCTCTACGCTCCCATGTACTGTCCAATTTTTTTTTTTTTTTTGGTTCTTTGGTTGGGGTTTTTTTCGGTATGAAACACATACACATGTACTTTAGGAAAACAGTATTTCAGTACAGCTGTGTAAAGGGCCAGCTAATTGTTTAGCTACATTTTGCTGAATGCCTTCCCTGCAGGAGTGGATAAGCACTGAAGCAATTGCCCAGAGAGGCAGTGGACCCTCTGCCCAAGACCCACCTGAACCCTGAGCAGACAGCTCCAGCCTTGCACCTGCCCTCTCATGGTCCAGAGAGCTGCACTCAGCAACCTCCTTAAGTCCTTTCTAACCCAACTTGTCCCACTGTTTCCACCTATGTTCTCAGCATAGTGGACAGAACTGATTTGAAACACAGCCTCATTTGCCTCAGACCACAGCCTGGAAATTAATCTAAAGAGATGGAAAATTACGTCAGCTTTTTGTAGACGGTTGGTATGCTACAAAGAACATTTCAGGGAAAATACCCTGTTTCACGATGTTTACCTTTTCAGATCAAACCTGATTTAATGTGCTTTTATATTAACTTCAGGGAAGAATTAGGTCATGTTCGGCTCTCCTTTCAATGTAGTTCACAGAGGTCAAGAACATTACCCTGCTATAGCAGTGCTGTACCAAGACAGACTGGAGTACAAAATGTTAATGTTCTGCCCTGTGCTCAGGCTCCTCAGAAAAATAAATATTTTTCACCATTAGTGTTACATTATCCCCTCTGTTTTTCCCCAGAGGGAACAGCACAGTCTCTGCAATAGCATGATCAGAGATTTCTTATTATTTTAACCCCGCAAATCTTTTTGTGCAACATTAATTCTTAATAAAGCATGTCACACAACCTGTTGCAGTTTGTCAAAAGAAACATTAAAGTGTTTGGGTTTATTTGAGCTATTTGAGAGAGGTATTACGGGAGATTTTCTGAACACTGGATGTGAATTCAAATTCCATTTGCATGTGAAAAGCAGAATAACTGGATATCCATAGGAAGCAAAACAATTGTCAGTTGATGTAACTGTTTTTGTTATTGTTATGTTACACTTTTTCTAGATTTTACTTTAGCTCACCTTTTTTTCTAGTGCAAGGCATACCAGTGTTAAAAAGATTTTGCTCAAAAAAAAAAACAAAAAAGAAAGAAAATCCAGATTAACATAGTTACTTTTGAATATTGCCAAATGCTGAAGTCCCTCCCACAGAGAAGCAAGATTCAGTTGCCTTAAAATCACCTCTGACTCTAAGAAGTTCTAGAACATCTGAAGCACCTCCATGGGACGGGCTGATATCACATGGGACTACCCGGAGGCCCATCAGCACATGAATGTATTATTTTTCTCTACAGACCATTTGTTTTTGAGATGGTCTCATGAGCCACCTAGAACAATGCAAACACTCCCGTCACACCTTATAGAATCGTAGAATTGTCTGGGTTGGAAGGAACCTCAGAGATCATCAAGTCCAACCCTTGATCCACTACCGCTGTGGTTACCAGACCATGGCACTGAGTGCCACATCCAGTCTCTTTTTAAATATCTCCAGGGACGGAGAATCCACTACTTCCCTGGGCAGCCCATTCCATTGCCTGATCACCCTCTCCGTAAAGAAATTCTTTCTACTATCCAACCTAAACCTCCCCTGGCACAACTTAAGTCCATGCCCTCTTGTCTTGTTGAAAGTTGCCTGGGAGAAGAGCCCAACCCCCCCCTGGCTCCAGCCTCCTTTCAGGGAGTTGTAGAGAGCGATGAGGTCTCCCCTGAGCCTCCTCTTCTCCAGGCTGAACACCCCCAGCTCCCTCAGCCTCTCCTCACAGGACTTGTGCTGGAGTCCCTTCACCAGCCTGGTTGCCCTCCTTTGGACCTGCTCCAGGACCTCAATCTCCTTCCTGAACTGAGGGGCCCAGAACTGGACACAGGACTCGAGCTGTGGCCTCACCAGGGCTGAGTACAGGGGCAGAATCCCTTCCCTGGACCTGCTGGCCACGCTGTTCCTGATCCAGGCCAGGATGCCATTGGCCTTCTTGGCCACCTGGGCACACTGCTGGCTCCTGTTCAGCTTCCTGTCAATCCAGACTCCCAGGTCCCTCTCTGCCTGGCTGCTCTCAGCCACTCTGTGCCCAGCCTGGAGCTCCCCATGGGGTTGTTGTGGCCAAAGTGCAGGACCCGGCACTTGGCCGTGTTGAACCTCATCCCCTTGGAATCAGCCCAACTCTCCAGTCTGTCCAGGTCCCTCTGCAGAGCCCTCCTGCCTTCCAGCTGATCCACACTCCCCCCCAGCTTAGTGTCATCTGCGAATTTGCTGATGATGGACTCGATCCCCTCATCTAAATCATCAATAAAGATATTGAACAGAACTGGGCCCACCTTCCACTGCTATTTCCTAGAGAGAAACTTCCCAAACTCCTTGAAGCACCCTGTAGTCCTGCCAGGATCAGTGCTTCACAGGCTGATGAGGTTTCCTCTCGAACATGAGATACCTGAGAAACTGAATCTCCTGCACCCCCTGACTTTACCACATGCCAGCTGGCAATGTCTTACATCCCCTCTGGTCAAATCTCAGGCCTGGGCAGAGTGCTGGAGTGGTGCTTGCTTGGGTGGATGGCCATGTCCTGGCCAAAGTCAAAGGGAACACAGGCTTTCCTGGGCTGTCTAGTAACCAGATCATCTTGCCCTCATTTCAGTTTTGTTTTTTGGAGGAGATGAAAATGTCCTAAAAATTTCTTGGATCTGCCCTTTCTATCTGAAATTCATAGTCATCATGTACAATTCATCCTTTGCCACTAGAGACAATGTAACATTTACAGCTGAACGTGACTTACTAAAAACAGGAACAATTCAGATCTGTACATGCCTCACATTACTCATGTACCACAGCTTCCTTTAGCATGGAATGCAGCAGTTTGAAACACAGGACACAATTCACCAGCCTTCTACCTTCTCTAGTGGTGTTGAACTAACATCATGGCACGGTGATACAGAAAGCCAAGGTGGAGGCTCTTTTATATCAAAGCAATCTAACCTTAGCAGTTTCATCAACAGTTTCAACTCAGTCCTCTTTTACCCTCTGATTTACGATACAGTTGAATTAATGATAAAGTTATTCGTGCTGAATCTTGGCAGGTTCCACTCCATTAACTTGAATGACAGCAGATGAAAAGAACTAGCACTACTAAACTACGATCCACAGTCAGGAGGGCATCCAGTGACAGTGTTGTTAAACCACTGCACTCCGGTTCAACTTGAGTCAAACGTGCACACAGCTTCCCTCATAGCTAAATGCAGCATGTGGATGTATGAATAGACAGAGGGTGCCTGAAGATGCATTGAGCAGAAGAGCCTCAGGCAGCTATGGGTGTCTGTGCATTCCTGAAGGCATTCACCCAGGGATTCGCCCAGGATCCTAGAATCAGAAAAAGGCTAAGGTTTGGATCATTTCTGAAGGCTAGCTGGTCCAACTCCATGCTCAAAGCAGGCCTCACTTCCCAGCTAGATCAGCCTGCTCAGGGCCTCACCCAAGGAAGTTTGGAAGATCTCCAAGGATGAAGACCCACCACCCCTCAGGGCAACCTCCCCCAGCACTCAGCTCCTCTTAAAGGGAGTAATTTTTTCCTCATGTCCAACTGCAGTCTCCCTTGCTGCACCTTGTATTCTTTGCCTCAAGAAGTAGCTTTGTCTTTTGAGTAGCCACCTTTTATTTACCGGAAGACAACAATTAGATCTCACTTAATATTTCTTCTCCAGGCTGAACAAACCCCTTTCTCCCAGCTTCTCCTCACAGGGCATGGTCTCCAGCCTCCTAACCACACTGGTCATTGCTCACTGGTGTGGATCCTTTCAAGTAGAAAAAGGATTCAAAAAAAGTGAAAACTTTTTCTATTTGCTGAAGTGAATGCAAAAAAATACATGCATATAAGGAAGGAATGTGTGCAAAATGAGATTCAATTCAGGAAGAAAATTACAGGATAGCATGAAATAATTCTCTGCAGTTTGTTCTTACCTTGTTGAATGGCCCGAAGATAACACTGATAATACTTTCAAAAGGAAAGGAAACAGCAAGTGATGTCAAGCTGGATTGCCTATTAATTTTTTTGAATCTGTCCTCTCTAAATAGTACTTAATGTACCTAAAAAGATGAACTAGCTCTTTAGAAAGATGAGGCTGTTCATGCACATAGTATCAGTGAAAAGATCTCAGGGACCAGAGAAAGAAAAAGACAAGAGAATAATGAAATAAGTTAGACCTAAAAATTAGACATTGTCAAATTAGACAAGCCTGATATGCACCTAAGGATATCTAGAGAAGTGGCTCTCACTGTCTCAGAAGCCTTAGCAATTATCTGAAAAACCGAGTTATGAGAGATTAGAAAAGAGCAGATGTCTTTGAAAAGCTGAAAGACAGGAGCTGGGAAATAAGAGAACAATCAGCTTAGCTGCAAGACTGGCACCTTTCACAAGATCTAGATTATTTTTACCATGACAATAAAAAAAGATAAGTCCAGATAACCTAAACTGATTTTGTAGCAACTGATTTAATTCCCACACAGCCCTCCTGTGAAATCTGTTACTAAGGTACAAAAGAACACAGATTTCTAAGGTGTAGACCACTTCAGACTAGGTAAGTGCATTTACCCCTCTAGAATTTAAAAAGACCCCTGAAGATTCAAAGCAAGGAAATTATAGGATATAGAAACACACAAAAATTAAGTTTATTATAAACACTATAGGGTCTGTGCCTATGGAAATGACAGATTTAAAGCCAGACTGACTGAGACTGCAAAGCTAAACATGGTATTAAAATGTCCAAAGAAGAAATCAAAGTTGCACAAGAGAAGTAGCATTCTTAAACCATTTTGGAAAGTGGGGTTTGCTTTCTTTTTGTCCTTGTAAACAGCCATTCAGGAATAAGGTGTCGACCCATCATTTCTGTGAACTCACACTTAAGATCCTGTGGACACAAAGAAACAGCAACACAGAAGGCAGAAGGAGGTTTCTTCAAAAAAGATGGATACTGGATTAAGGGACACTAACACCCAGTTCCACCAGTAATCCATGAGAGAAGGTGAAAAGAAGTTAAAATCTCCTCTTTACAAGTTAGTTGCTTCACCACTGCGAGGGACTTACACCACCAGCTGGTGCACTTACTCTGCCCCCCTGGTTATCTAAAGACCTCTTAGCAACAGACTAAGAAAACTGAGAAAACACATTATCTTCCATTCATCCTTCTGTCATAGTTACTCTCTCAGTTAATTATTTTTTTACAGGAGGAGAAAGAAGTTGGTTGGATTCAACCCTCCTTGGGATCAGAAACTCCATTATCCAAAATCCTAACTTGCAGGATTTAAGAGGATTGCAAACTAAGATGGAGAGCCCTGCCTCAGCAATCCAGCCAGCACCTCAGACAAGGGGGTGCAAAGCACTTTGCATTGCTGTTTCACTAGAACTTTGATATTATCCCCAAAACCAGATCCATTATACATCAGTCCAAACAGCAAAGACTCAAAGCACTCAAACACTCTGCCTGTGTGTAAGCAGTGGATGATGCTGGGAGCTTGTTCCTTTTTTCACTACAATGTAGTCGTGCCCTTTGACTCCATTCTGTACTGCAGGCAGAGCTCACAAATGTTTTCTGCCTCCATTGCCTGCCTTTCTAGGACAATTTATTGTTTCACCAAGTGGAGATCACAGCGCATTCCCTTGAGTTCCACAGCCCCTTTCTGCACTGAGGTACAGATTTTGAGTCAGAAAAGAAGGTATATATCTTTGCATCAAACATAATCCACACATTATATATATTTTTAAAAATAATAATTAAAAATAATTTATGTTATCATCATGAGTGTGTCACTACAGAAAAAGCCCCTAAGCAATGACTACTGAGAAATCCTTGCATTTAATTTTATTTTCTTTTTGTATTCAAGAGAACTTTGCACAAAGCTAGTTTTATCTTTTTCTTGTTTGGTAAATCAGCACATTTTGAACAGCTGCACAGATTATTTTTTTTTTTACATCAAGAGAAAAGCAATTTGAAAAATTAGAATATGAAAACGAAGTTATGAGGCATAGAAACCCACCAAGAACATTCTAGAATAACTGCAGTAGCCTCAACGTCTTGAAATTTAAAACAGCCATGAAGCAGCCAGAGGTTTGAAGGTAGCAATTTTCTCCCTCTCTTCATTGTTTGTGAAGCTGTATCTGCAGGACTGTGCCCATCAGATCTGACAACAAACCTGAGATACCCACCAAGACACTTAGAGGGCTGTAATGCATGATGAGTGAAGAGAGGTTTGTGCAGCCAGGAGACAAGACTGCCAAGTAAGTTTCAGCTGCTTGCTTCAACACACCAAGAGGTGGTTGCAAAGTAGATGAAGGCAAAATTCTCAAAGCAGCATAGTGATAGGACAAGAGACAACAGGCAGAAGTTGCAGCAGGGAATTCTGAGATGGACTCGAGGGAAAACATTTCCCACAAGAATGGTGGAAGTTTAGAAGAGCTGAAGAAACAGAAGAAACTTAAATTCCTAACACAAGCAGCCACACCGTAAGTAAACCAAACATTAGGAAGAAAAAATACTCGTTAAAGATTAACACAGGGCAACAAATTAAATAGCAATAAAGTACAACTATGCATTTGATACAAGGATCAGCAGCAGGTATGGAAAATCCCCTCAGAGTGCCAGCAGCATGGATGCCCTGCAAGCAAACACAGCCCTGCCCTGGGTCCCTCCAAAAGGGGTCCCTGTGGGTGCCTGGCACCCCTCTGCAGGCTGCCTCACCTTGCAGGGTGGCAAAAACACGGGGTGCTACCAGTGCATCAGCCAACTTTACTGGGACATTTGTTGGGAGTAACAGAACTGTTGTTGTCTCCAGGCTGCTTTGCTGGGGTTTGTTTGCAAGATTTGTCCCAGAGAGCAGAGCAAGATGTAGTGCCCGGCTCAGCCCTGGCAGCACAGGCACACGAACCCTTGTTTTCTGGGCTGGACTTTTCCCACTGGAAGAAACGTCCTGATTTCCCTTTGCTGCAGCCTCAGATAGGGGTTGTTACAGGAGCTAAATTGCTTTCTATTACTGATAAGGCTAAATTTGAAGTTCACAGGCAGGAAATTTTCAAGGGGAGTGTATACTTTGAGAAGTCCCATTGACTATTTAATAGGATTTGGACCCCAGTGGCAGTAGATTATAGTATATTAATATTGCAGCAAACTAAAGTATGAAAATTCTAACAAACTTCCAAAGCAGTGACTAACATTGGGTAAACACTGAAGAAAAAACTACAAAGTAGTATTTCATGCATTGTTTTCCTTTCTTCCTTGTTTTTTCAGGCAATGCATTAATTTCTGGAGGTTCCAGAAGCTTCTCTGGAGGGCATATCTAAGCAGAACATAATTGGACAATTTAGATGCAGGAACTTTTTTTTCTTGTTTCCTCTCACTCACATATAACACGCCCTGCCATTACTGCAATCATCTACAGGCCCATATTTCTACAAACACAGCAACTTTAACTAGAGAAAACTCACATTTAATTGGGATTTAATTTGTGAACCTCAAGCCTAGTGATTTTTAAGACTTTTACATTTCTTGAGTGGAACACAAGCACCCAGCCTGGGAAGCTAGGGCAGCTTTTTCAGCCACGATGTTGAGATTTTGGCATCTTCCTTTCTGGCAATCAAAGGAAGCATAACTGGGACAGAACAAGTATGTAAGCAAGCTTACAGTATTTTATAAAATAAAAATCTGCAGTCTCTTGGGTTTTTTGAGATTTGGTTGCTGCTGACCAGTAAAAGGAAACCAAAGTCCCAGTTTCTTGCCTAAAATCTCCCATTTGCACTGGACAGGAAAGAAAAAACACAAAACCAAAACAAATGCCAAAAAGCCAAGAGCGAAGCAAAATTTCACAGATAAAGCAGAAAAAATGGGACTTATCAAAGGATTTAAAATTATGCAGATGTGCATTACATTCTATTAGAAGTCACATTATACCCAATTTCATCTAGTTTAAGATCCAAGAACCTACTTTTCTTTAGCACCCAGATAAAAGCTTTGTACTCGCATTTTAGTCTGCTCAGTCAAAAAAAAAAAAAAATCAGGACTGTTCATATTCTATACAGTTAGCTTTTGCTGAATTAATTGTCTGGATTCTCTGGACCAACAAGTATTCTTATCAGCTTAACTTGTCATAAAATAGTATGCTTAGCAGTCACTGACTGAAACGAAGCTTAAACTGCTGTTCAGAGACATCAAGCAGATACAGTAACAGCAGGCGTAATTCAAAACAAATTACAGCTTTTTCACACAAGTTTTAACACTTGACCTTTTGATAATTTATGGAGATCATTACAGCATAAAAAGACTGTATGGATTAAGTCAGTCATCCTCAGGACTGAGTACTGCAGACAGTTATGAGGACTTGAAAATTACACTGGTCCACCACTCTTCTACAGTTCAAATGCCCAATGTCAGAATAAATGCAAAGATATGAGAACAAATACTCAAGTTTCAAAATGAAATTTCAAGCTGCTATATTTTTTTCCTTATATGCTTTAATAATTAAAAACTATAGTTTGCATAAACCTCTGTGCCAAAGAAAATTCTGCTATGTCACTTGTCAGCCTCAAAAGCAGCCAAAAAAGAACCTGTCCAATTGCAGGTTACAATTTTAAGTACAAACTCAAACCTCAGCAAAATACAAGGACAAGAACAGAATTTTTATTAACCTATTTTATGGACTCTCAAGAGGAAAATGAGTCCTGTCAATGGTTCTTCACTGCGTGAGACTAATATCTTACCAGAGGACATGGCACTATTTCACTTTTACATCTCTCCCTCAAGAATACTCCCTTTGATGAAGTAGTTCAAGGGCAGGCATCAGAAAGTCTGTTGTAGCAAGGTACAGCAAATGGATCCAAGACACAACCCCACATGGTATAATTTAGTTTGACAAGCCACACAACTCTTTGTCCCAGTCGATGATAGTAAATTCTACCATTGGTCACTTTCCTTTCAGGTCAACTTAGTATGACTACAAAGACTACTATTGAAACGAAGACATAAAGGATGGCATTTATAAGTTTCTGAGGTAGCCAACTTAAATAAGTCAGACTAAGTAAATTACATTTTGGACCTAAACAACCTTTTTAAAACATCTACCATACACCAATATATATACTACCACACTTCCGTTTTAAATTATTATTTCAGCTATAAAGAATTATCTTGCAAAAATTAAGAGATGACTTCCATGTGAAGAAATGGCAGAGAAAGAGAAGAGTGCAGCAGACTTGAGGAACAGTCACAGACCCCTGAACAAGAACGTTTCAAGATGCAAGTTTCAGGCATGCTCAGCATACCTAAGGACCTAGTTAATGACATTCAAAAACTGTGTCTGTCAAGCAGCTGACCACTCTCAAGAATCTCAGGCACCAGTGTCTGGCAAAATGCATCTACATTTTTTTTTCTCAGGATGCTATGCACATTTTTATTTTGAATATATGATAACTAGGTTGTTCGCTAGATATCCTATACATACATGTGTACATACTCACACTGACTCCCTTATTCGTTAAAGATCCTGTGTATGTAGTAATCAGATTGGGTGATAGGTGGAATAAGACATTTTAAGGGAAAAAATGTTTTTCTAGAACTTACATACTTTTAATGAAACCCCACGTTTTTTCTTCTGAAGGATTCTTGACATGGACAGTTCATCTCTATGCACCATTACTCTGTCCATTGCCAGCAACAGACACAATAACCCACCAGAGTAATATTGAGATTAAAATGGTAAGAAGACAGCACACTTGAAGAGAAATTTCTTTATAGTATTCATTTAAAAAATAAAACAGGTGAAACTTTAAAAGAAGAACATCCCATTCCAACTGAAATGTTAAAATTTACTTCCCGTGCTAAAAGCAAAAGTCTAGATGTGAGCCTCATGGAAGCTGCCAAGTAATGAAGAGAGAAACTTATTCTTTCACATTACTTGTATCCGTATCTTTGCTTTCCTGGCTTACATTACTGTTGACAATTTTACTAGATTGATCTAAATCCTCCATTTTATTTTCTACTTCCATAGCACTGCTTTCCACAGGACTGTGGGAAGATTCTTCGCCTATTTCTGCTTCCATTTTTGTGACTAAATCATGTTCCTCTACATCCATTCCTTCCTCTGTTTGTGCCAGCCTATGTTGAACTTCTTCCTCAGTTTTACTTTCTGATTCCTCCTCCTCTTTCCTCTTTGCTTTAAACACTTCAACTCCCATCATCCTCAGGTAGTGAAGTCTCTCATTCTTGGGCACAAAGGCACGGAGTGATGTCTTCCCTTGCCAGCCACACAGCACTATAGGACACTGAAGTTCATCAGGTTTTCTAAAAAGCAGCAGTTATATTCAGTCAACTATGAGAAAGTAAACCTGAAAAACTTAATTTTATAGCCATAAGCTGATAAACAAATGCACTATCTACCTTTAGTGTATTTTGTAACTATTCATGGAAGATGCAAGCACATTGGTCTTAATTACAGTATCTAAACAGGTACCTGCTTGTTTACAAGCAAGCAAGCAAGCAAGCAGAAAAAGTTAAATGCTATTATATTTCAGCATCAGGCAAAATAATTTTCTGGCTCTGGCTTCAAAACTAATATAAGCAACAGCAAGATGAAAGTTTACATTTAAAAAGTTCAAGAGCTTCTGATACTGCTTTGTCAACAGAAACGAGTAATGAAAAAGTTTTTCTATTTTTTTCTGTTCCAAGACAGGGAAACAAACAAACAAAGCAGTCACATGCAGTGATACTGTGGACCTCTGGCAGCATTTCCTGCTTTCCTTTATAAAGCTAAATCCTGCACTTGTTTTAAGAATACACAGGCAAGACAGCTTCTTTCCCTGTTGTATTCTTTGTATCTTGTCTGGATTGACGACCTCACTGCATCCCCATGCCTCCACTGCTGTTTTTGCTGAGTGAAAATAAGTATCTGCAACTTTTAGAACTGCATAAATGGAAAGCAACACATCTACTTACTCAGGGTCTGGGTTGTACTTCAGAACTATACTTCCCATTGCTATAGGGAAGGGGGGTAGGAAGAACAAAAACAAAACAGATGTGTTATTTGGTACACTGTTAAATTGACTGCAATTTGAGTATGTTCAAGAAAACAAGATTTTAGACAGCCACACAGCATGACCTGGTTACCAGCTATCTACATCAGTAAGTATATATAAACCAGTTTTTATTCCTCTTTTTTTCAGACTGAACTATTTAGTTCTTAAAGCGATTGCCAACCCTGCCCCTTCCCAAGCCCCAAACAAATTAAAATATAAAAGCACACTGTGGATTAATTTACTCAGTGAGTCTAGCAAGAAACTTTTCCTTAAATAAAAGGAACATAAGAGTACACCAGCCCAAACTTTAAAAATTGTTCTTCCCATTTCACCTTATCAAACACTGAAGTACAAGGACCAGCAATGACTTGGGGATAAAAAACACAAACAAAAGACTGAAAACAAGTCTTCTTCAAATACCTAGCATATAGAAAATAAAAATTTATTATGACTAGACATTGTTCCCCATAATAAAAGCTAATCCAAATAACTGTATTTGACACATAAAATAATGACAAGAGGTTGCAGATGACAAACAGTTTCAGCTGGAGCACTACCAAGCATAAAGATCAGTAATGTAAATAAAAATCTGTGTTCATCAGATATTCTAAGTGCTGCCTCACGGAAGTCACAAATTTGGCAACTCTTCTCTTCTTTGAGGTTCACAGACTTTAAAGGCTGTGACCAAAAAGGACTACAGCTTCTAGTCCTACACCGAATTTCAGTAATGCTTACTTAAATAAAAAGTAAATTTAAGATAAATTTCGTAAAAAATTTTAGCAAATAGTCTGTATGACAGAATTTTCGTAGTCTTCCATAAACTGCATAATAATAACTTTGTCATAGCACAAATTAGAAGGCTTACCCATATCTTTGACTTTCTTCTGGGTTTCACTGCTAAATTTACTTAAGAATGGATTCTCCTGGGTTAGCAGAATTTTAACATCTTCTATGCAGACATCAATAATCCTTGCATGAATAAACGGGTACAGAGTATAAATTCCCTGTTTAAAAAATAAGTATTTCAAAATGTAATCTCTACTTTCCAAAGGGAAAAAAAAGGAAAAAAACAGTATGTGCTTTAGCTAGCATCAGAAAACAAATTTCAAATGTTAAACCATAATCAAAATGCAAATTGTTGTTAATCTGACAAAGTTAATGCCAGCTGCACTACAGAATCTAGAGGAAAACAAAGTATCTCCTTGGAAAACACAAAGCCTTACATTTACCTCTTGTGCTAATCTGAATGCACATCCAAACTGTTCACCATCACTGTTGCGAGACCAGACTTTTATCCCTGTGTTAATAACCTGCAAACAGCAAAGCCAATAAGCATCATTAAGGAGTATAAATTCTGAATTACCACTCTGAGCTTTGTTTTTCCAGAACTGTTTGACTAAAAGGAGGAAGAAAAAATAATTCTGCCACAACGTTTGCTCATTTGCACTGGACACTTAATTAAACTAATGAGAAAATTCATTCAAGGGAAAAAAAGGATTCCTAATATCAAAATGTAGTTGTCTCTCAACATATTAACACCTTTTACTCCTTCCTATGTTGAAAGCTAAACATTATGGGTAGTGACTGCATTAAAATGAGGGCACTAAACTACTAAAATCTCATTTTAATTTTAGTTTGAGTAAGAATTTTCTGGGTGATTCTAGGATATTGAATCAGGGACGGAATTTTTAAAATGCACAAGTGCTTAATATTAGGATGCTATATCCTTTTTTGGTACCAAAGTCTCACTGCCTAATACAATGCACCAGTTTCCTGAAGTTTTGTCAATTATGCAGGCATTTCCTGCATGTGAGATAAAAAGATCATTATTTATCCATCTCAAGGGTCAAAGATGTAATGAATACAAATTTTCATGATTTGACTGAACAAGGCCCTGAACTGCATCTGTTAGCTCTGCTTCAGAAATGAAGCTGGACTAGATTACCTCACTCTAACTTAAATTACTTAATGACATTTAAAGCAAATCTTTAGCATTTGCACGACATTTTCCATGTGGAGTCATATAAAAAAAAGCCATTTTCATCTCTAATTCACAAAAACTATTTACCCCACTATCATCTAGCTTAACAACTTTTTGAAATGTTTACTCACTCAAATTACTTTGAAACAATGTCCCCATGTAACACCCACATCTAATAATCTAGATGCAGTTATCCCTTATTTTTGGTAGGCTTTCCAAGCTCTTAACACTTTTAAATAAGGGGCTCATAAATACAACTGTGTAATTGTAAACTTGTGAAGGTACCTGGAGACCACACAACAATGTTGGTATATACACGGGAGTCATATATTCCCTTCCTGTACTTCTAAGTTCCCTTCCATCTGCCAAAAAACCATAATGATTTTAATCTTGAGAACGGTTATTCACTTCTCAGAAACAACTCATCCCTTTAAGGGAGGCATAGAGAGGAAAACACTGACTAAAAACAAAGGTCTATCAAAGGGGTAATCTTCTATATAAACCATAAGCTGAGCAATAAAGTTCAAGGAGACATCCACTGATGACTGAACTCCATTGTGAAAGCCTGAAGAGATGAACCATACCTTCATCTTCTCACTGTTGTTCAGAAGCACATTCCTTAGTTCCTCAGAAACCATGTACAGCTGTCTCTTCTTTCCTTCTTGAGTTCGAGTAAGCAAATTCATCTTGGGAAATGATGGGTCCAATGCATAAAACTTCCTATGGCAAGAAAACTTATTTTGATTAACTCAGCAGTGAAATTACATACTCAAAATTCGTAGGTTAGTCTATTCGCTCATACTATCTCTTCAAACACTTAACACTTCAGCTCAAGAACACAAAGATTAGACTTTTTTAACGTGTGACATCAGAAAAGACAAGCTGTCATAGTCAGATACACTCGAAAATTTCCAGTGTAAACTATAGTTGGCTTGTTCATGTAAGAAGAGTTTGTGTTAGAGGGGCACTACTGCACAGTTAAGGAAAAGGTTTTATGAATAAACAACTAGACCTACCTGTTGTAATGAACTGAACTATTAATATTCATGAACTGCTAGGAAACTTACTGCCAGAACAGAAACATTTTTTTTCCTTACTGGATAGGAAGGAACAATGGATCATCTTCAGGGAGAAACACAAAAGGGTCTTCTTTAAAACCAAACAACTTCATTTTTTTAGATGGTGGTGGTCTAAAAAGAAAATACCATTGCACTGTCAATTTCAGTAGAAGTACTTAGTTTAAAATCAGTATAGTCCGTTCATTTAGCTGACACTTGCCTTATGGTAAAGAGAGTACGCCAAACAGAATATTGACATTTTCCTGTGCTTCTCTAAGACAACACTACCCATAACTTAACTACTTAAAATGAGGAAGTGAAAGCAGTGCTTGAAAGCAGAAACCACAAAATCAAGTAAAGAGAGATTTCCAAGAGAGTTCTTCACTGTGAAGACAGTAAAGATTTTCCAAAGGTTAAATTCTGAAAGCAGTTTTTTCCTTAGCAGAGAAGAAAGGACTTACAGACTTTGCAAATGGTAATAGGAAAAGTGGTTATTTTCTTCACTTGCTGAAATACCAGAGATAAAGTATGGAAACCTAGGACAACTGAGCAAATCCATTAACTCTTTTTGATTTTCTTCTCAATGAGTCCAATAACAAAAGAACTATAGAATACTTGGCAATTACGAAGCTGTCACAGGACAAATACTTAGACATGGTCTCTTACCCACATACTCCTTCCTTTTTGCTTTGCTCAGTGTCTGAATTCTGCAGTTCTTGCACTTTCTTAGACTCTTCATTTTCAGCAAGTGCTGGTTCTACACCAATACATTCAGAACCATTATCTGATGCTGTCACATCAGTATCTCCTTTTCTTTGTGGCAACTTCTGATGAACCTATTTCAAATCATAGTATTTTCAACAAAGCAAAAGTAGTATCTAACTTGTAACAAAAAGCTACCTATGATCTCTCCTTTTGTGTGCTTAATCCTTACCCATTTGCATGTAAGTGATTAGACAGATCCACCTGGGGAATTAATCTGATTACTAAATCAAGATACCCTTCTAAGTTGCATATACCTCTACTACTGATCTGAACAATCTTACTTACTGCTCAAGAAAGCTATTTTTGTACAAAAATATTAAAAAAATTATTTACAAAAGCATGTTCAAGCACTCCCAGATAAGACTATCTTAAGTCAGTATCTGCTGCCTTCTTCCTAAGACTCAAAGTGACACATGCATCTTGCTGCTGCAAATTTACTGTAAGAGCTACATTAAACTTAGAACAGTATAGACAATTTGGATGATGTTTGCTTCTGACTCAATGCTTTCTCCTTACTGCCACATACATTTTACTCATATAGTGTTCTAATGAAGCAAATTAAATAAGCTAAAAGGGATTCACACAAGAAGTTTCTCTCAAAGATGTGAGCGATCTAGGAGATCAAATGAATGTCAACTTAAAATCCTTTTTGACAGGATTTTAAAGTCATCTGACAACAAATGGATTAAAGTCAGACAGCTGAAGCTGCTGTTGCTCCTAACAGTTTTACATCCATTCCCTCTGCTGCTGAGCTGCTAGACTAATCTGCTATGAATCACTCATGAGAAACCAACCATAGAGTAGACAAACTGAAATCAGAATTAGCCTACAACACAACTGAAAAAACTCTTCAGCAGAGGGACCACACACAGCTGAAGGAAGTGACAGCTTTAGCTACCCAATCTAATCTGCTTCTGTAATTCTTTCAAAGCCTTAATCTTAGGGTCAAGTTTTATCTTGCTATTTTACTAGGATTTCAGAATCTGCCCCTGCCCCCCTCCCTCTTAATTTTTTTTTAATGCTCTTAAGGGATTTTGTAGTTTATTTTTAATTGACATGCTGAATTGTAACTGAAGGACAGATAGAAAACAGTGACAGTGCTTTCAAAAAAATTTCAGAAATGTTATTAAAATCTAATGTTTTATCTCTTTTTAAAAAAGTTACCTTAGGCTGGCGTTTATTCCATGGCATTGGAGATTTTTTTATTAACACGGCCACAAAGAAACCTCCTGTGTTCTGGTGATGTGGTAATATCCTAAGACTAGGAAGGAAAATAATTTAAAATGTTACAATGCATTAATCAGCAGCATTTGGGCTATCACAAAGAATTAGAAGTGTCACATTTTTACTTACTTTCAGGGTAAACTATTCTAGTAGGGTTGTGCAGATTTAACTTAGAAATAGGATCTAAATTAGAGCATTATGACAAAATAACTTGTATCAGTGCAACACATTCATCCCACCATTCACATCTGAGATATAAAGACTAATTTCTAAACACTATTTTTGGACTAGGTATGGAAAGTCATGTTTTACATGCTTTTCCAATAATTTTGGCTAAGTATCTCTACTGAATGTGAAGAATTTGACCTCTTTGTTTGCGTACTCATTTCCCTTAGGCTACTTTCAATAACTTCTTCCAATTCTCTAGAATTTAAATATTGTATACTGCCATTGCACATGCAGCAAACAAAATATACTCAGATCTATAGAAGCATAGGTCTACACTGCAACACATTCCTAATCTGACTTTCTGATATTAATTTGCCCACCACCCTACAAGATAACCACCAAGACCTCATAAAATCCACTCTGGGAAAACTTACCAACGCTCCAGATTCATTGCCTTCAGCTTCTCTTCATCTTTTACTGGGAACATAGTGGGACGTATTTGTGTTTGTCTATTGGAAGGCACATCTTTCCACTCTTCAAACCACTGCCCATCTTTCAGCATTACCTTCAAAGCAGTAAATACAAATACTTTGAAAAATACAGGTCATCATTTTACAAGTTCTAATTTAAATACTGTAAAAACAAGGTTCAGATGCCAAAAAGAAAAGATATTTTCCAGTATAGTAAATCAAGTTATTTAAACTGTACTGTTCCTTTGTGTATTGTTCATGTGCTTTTAACAGCAGGAGATTCTTGCCAGCTGCATCTATTTGTTCCACTTTGCATGCTTCAAAAAGTGCACAGTCAAGTGAAGAGTGGTGCATAATCAACTGCAGTGATCTCTGGTAACCTGCTAGAACATACATAACACCAAAATCCAAAGGAAGAGCAGTGGTAAATATATTACAAATGAGGAAACCCAAAGTCAACAAATAAGAAAGATATGAGTGCAACATGACAGCCTGGTAAGCATAAAGCCCCATGACACAGGCATACACAGGCCATGGACAGAGATGATTTCCAGGTAAGTTAGTGAAGAATCATGTCCCTGTCCATCTTATGGTGTCTGTGTCTTTATTCAAGATTCTGAACACATCTATAAATACATTCTAAGATACTGTGAGGATATAACATCACCTCACTCTGAGGCTCAAAAGCTTCTGAAGGACTCTTAAGATACAAGGAGAAGGTTAGATCCATGACTCTTTTAACAAGCTACTTTGAGTGCCCTGTAAGCAAGAATACCAAAGTGTAAAAAAGAACAGAGAAAATTTTACTTCAGAGCTCTAAGTTCTTGGCTCTGTACTGGATGCTGGGGCTGTTTGAAATACAAGAATGTGTTGGGTAAATGCATAAAATTAATGAGTGCAATGAAGGCCCATTTTTGTTGTTAAGGCAACATAATAGAGAAGTCACAATGATGTCAGGACTGTCAAATATGATGAAATGCTTCCATACATCTCACTGTGATTGACTTAATGGTTTAATGAAGTGTTGTACTGGACACCAGAAATGTAACATTTACCTAGATTAAAATTTCACTAAGAATGTTAGAACACAGATTCCAGCATCATGGAAGTTTGGCACTTCTCAGCCCCTGATCAGATCCCACCTAAAACACTGTTTTTGCATGTTCCTGAAATAGTAATGATTGTACTTCCAGAACTAGTGTTCCAAATACACTACATGTCATATTGCTATATGGAGACAAGATATACCATGACTCTGAACTGCTCCTCTTTGGAAGTCAGTTCAGCTTGAGAGAAGAAACCAATCTAATAAGTAACGGAAGTACAAATGAGTCTAAAACTATTTTGGATGTACTAGAATAAACGCCTAACAGTCCTGCTCGGTTCAGTTTTAGTTTAACAGCCTAACCACACAATGTAACTGGTAGAATGACAAAGCATCAAAGAACACCTCTCTATTACACAATTCACTAGTCTCTTGTTCAGGTAGAATTAATACTAAAAGTGTAGCAGAAACAGGTTACCAGATCTGGAGTTAGAAAGGTCTCTTCCTTCAAGAGTCTGAAATTATCTATTGGAGTTCACTCATCTGTCTTAAGGAGAGAGTACTGAATGCTATTTCCAAACATCTAAGTGTCCCTTGAACAATACCTTGATTTTATTTTGCTGTTTCCAGATATTTACAGTCAACTGATGCTCAGGAATATTCAATGTAATCACTGAGTCACAGAGCTCAAACTGAACAGATCTATCACATGAAACAGAAGACTTCACCAGGTAAAAACAGCACCAAACCAAGAAAATACATTCAGTGACAAGCAAGATAGTGAGGCCTGAAAAAATACAGTAGTAGCAAGTAAGAAATTTAAAAAGTTTCAACAAGAGTCTATTAAAAATTTCAGCAGATTTTATTAGCCTGCTTTTTTCAATACCCACTTAGGTATATTAATATTTCAACTGCAAACACAGACATAAATGCTACAGTGAATAAAATATACATCCTAATGATGCATTTTGTGGCTTCAGACAATACCAAAAAAAAATAAAATTAAGATTACAGAGCCATGCAGGTAGGCATTTTCCATTTTCCTTCAAATACAAGCATACAATTCAAACTTTTGAAACTGTAAAAAAATTGGCCAGTTTCTAAGCTCTTTCCAGGGACAGAATTTAAAAACATCTTTATCTATGAATCTTGCTCATTAGCCTACACACAGGCACAAACCTGCAGACTGCCATTGCAGGTGACTAGTGAAATGGTGAGAGCAGAAAGAATAATCAATGGTTTTGCAGATGCATACACATGCTCATTAATAAAATGTAATTAGAGCTTCTTTCCCTACTAGCAGGATAGCCTTCTGCTCTCCTTGATCATACCCTTAATAAGAAACTGAAGAAGCTTTGGTATTTTCTGCCACTCCCTATTAGTCTATTTCCAGAATTGAAATCACATAAGACCTAGGACACAATACAGGATTCTATTAATATTCTAGGGTTACTCACATCACTGCAGGTTTCAGAGCTTATATCCAGAATGGGTTTTTCCAAATGATTCAGATGGACCAGCTAAAGAACTGGAGAATCTCTCACTGTGTTAGTAGTGTACTAGTACTTAGTTAGACTGTAAAGATGTAGGAGGAAGTAGTTGAAATTATGTTGCCATCTACAGGCCACATGCTGCACACTATATTAAGGCAGTATAGTAGACAGCGAAGAAAACTGAAGGAAAAAGAGCAGATAAGAAGGCAAGAACTTCATTTAAGCCCTGTCTCCTACAATGTTATATTGTCTAAATCTTTGAACAGCAAATCACTAACATTACCTCTAACGTTTTGAAGTATTAAACTTTAAAATCTCCCTAATTTAACACTCTACAATTAACCAAGAGCTACACAAAAATATCAGTTAATTACCTTCCATTTTGTAATTCCTGGCATCCTCTTCAAACCTGGCAACTCAGAAGAGACATCAGCAAGTTCTAAGGCACCTGAAACCCAATAATATAAACATTGGGACCTTTGCTCTTTGTTAAGTTTTATAAAACCAGGTTTCCTTTAAGTTTTAAGACCATTGAATTTTATACCTTTCAAGAAACAAATTGGTATACAAACTAACAAGATGATAAGAACTATTAATAGCAACTACATAAGTTTGCAACTTAGACTAACCAAATTATAATGGTTAGATACTTTTTGTAGCAGTTGCATAGAGTAATACTCTACAACAGGTGTTCCAGGCAATGTGGTCACATAAGCTTTTACTGTCTATTAGTATTTAGATAAACTAAATTGATTTAAGTATTTTTCAAAGCAGTATTCTTTTGGGATGACCAAGCCTTTAAAAATGCTAGTTTTATCATGATTTTATGGATATACAATCTTGTGTGAGAGGAAAAAGAATTTATCTTTTAATGGAAAGAAACACTCCAAACTGTTTAGACAGGAAAGTAATTATTATCTACCTAATCCTATGTGCCTAAAACATGTCAGATTACTACAAAAAAACATCAAGAGTATAATTTAATCTAAAGAATAAAAATTTTAAGATGCTCCAACTCCAGAAAATACTATATAAAACCTTACTGTTTAAATAGGTGATCTCTCTAGAGAAGAATAACCTGATGTATTTTTTTTGGTGATTCTAAATACTTGCCTAACAATTAGGTAGACTTTTCCTCATGTACACAAATTTATCAACCTGGTCTACATCACCTACCATCTACTCTTACAGTGACAGTTCAAGCAAGTCTTTTAAATAAATTAAAAAGTGATTAATGGATTCCTAGATAAATTCCAAAAAGGACATTCAAATGTGATCTACCTTGATGTTTGCATCCATCTTTTGAATATTCCTGCCTACCTACAACATTAATCAACTCAAGCCTCAAGACTACAGACTGATCAACCATCAAATGCTCTGTCAGAACTCCAGTTCCTAGCAGAAGTGACTTTTCCTTTGTCCTCCAACCAATTCAAGTCTCAAGACTAACATTTGCTGTCGGGGACGCATCACAGCCTCCAGGTGAGCCTCAAAACACCCCCAGTGGGCACAGACAAGATCCAAATGCCACAGCACAATACTGCAGTCAAGATCCTTACTTCCAGGTGTTAAATCTGCTCCAAATAGTGCAATTGCTAAAATTAACTCGGGACCACTACAGCCTTCAATAAGCTGAACATACTACAGTTTACTGGATACATGGCTATATTGCTTTTTCACCCAGTCCAGCAAAAAAAAGGCAACAACCCTCTAAATAAAAATGTCTTTTGCATGAAAATGAGTCAGTTCCTAATTATCTCCTAAACTGCTGTTCGGGAGACAATGAAATTTCATGTATAGATGGAGACCAGAATAGTGCCTGGCACAAAGAAAACATGACACAAAAGAGGCTATTCTACTTCCACAGGAGTAATACAGTTGCTTCTGCTCAGTACAAACCTCAGCTTAACTAACTGTGGAACTCCTCAGGAAAATACAATTAGATGTTTCCAAATTTCAGGTTAGTGACTCTGAAAAAAACTGTGTTGATCTGCTCAATACCAGAAATTTGGGCTGCCAAGCCCTATTGTCACAAACTGATGCACTGCAGATTCCCAGCTCATTTCAATTTTTCCACCCCGTGTTAATTCCAATGATGGGGACTTGACAGCAACTTGTGCCAGTCAAAAGTGTAAAAAAATTTATGAATTTAAAAGACATTAAAAGTCCAAGTATGTCAAAATGTGGGTGCTAAAAGTGACTCCCACCTACTGATGCACAATAACATTCCTCTAATTGATTAAGTACACTCTAGGCTTTTTACTCCTACAACACACAGCAGTACTGTCACAGAGTGTTTTCCAAAGGAAATATGAATGTCAGACATGGACTCCAGCCAGTGGAATTGGTTAGCAAAAGCCAAATAACACAGACTGAATTCCAATGATCTGTTGAAGTCTTTTCAGTGTCATTAACATGACTTCAACTTTTAAATTGGCACTTGATTTAGTCCCATTTAAGACAACTGCCCATACAAACACTAATTAAATCCTACCAATACCAAAAAAATGCAGCAGTTTTGCACACTAGGAGCATGTTACATATCACACATTTCTTGGGCTGAGGACAAAAATTTCCCCATCCCATCCAACCTCACATTCTCACCTTGACTCTTTTCCAGCAGAGATGCAATCACAGCTTCATTTTCAATGGGATTCAATGAACACGTGGAATACACCATTCTCCCACCTTCTGCCAGTTGTTCAACACCACGGGTTGCAATTCTTAACTGCAAACTAAGAGAACACTCTTGGTCTAGCCTGGCAGCATTCAGAAACCACAAAGATTTGCCATAACATTTCTTGCAGGTGAAGCTACATTGCAGACACATAACAGTCCCTGGACTAAGTCAGCTCATACCGAGTTCCACTGCTGTCACCAATACACAAATTCAATCTTAAATAAAGTCATCTTAGTGCAGACACACATCATTAGAGCTATTAAAACAGCAACTAGGTCAAACATTAACACTACTATATGATACCTTTTAACATAACATTCTGCATTTTGTTCTTTCTAGTGCCCCACCAAGTTACTAGTCAAGCACTCAACACAAGAAAGATAACACCCCAAAACCTTACTCTTCTGAGAAACCTAGAGTTAAAATGAGGAGCAACTCAACTATTACAGACATCATGAACAACATGGCTTAGCTAACTCTGGACTTCTGAGAAAAGTATCACAGAGCTGGATCACCACTTTATACCCCACTTGCAAACTTAGAACTACAATAAAATCTGTAACTATGAATGAGTTACCAAGCAGTAACAAGTCACCATAGGTAAGCTGAGCCACAGTAACTGTGTTCCCAGCTAGTTAAAAATGCACAGAAATGTTCTGAACTTTTTCATCTGTGTTTAAATTACCGCTTTTTAGCATGCACCTGCACTAGGCTACTCATTCACCACCACTTAACATAATGTAACTGAAAATGTTTATGTATGATCTCTAATTTAAAGATTTTAAAACTATTACAAGTTTCTGTATTTTTCAACATTATTTTACCTGCCTAAAGAATCCCAGTAAAAGAATGTTTCCCTGTTTTATCAGGGAAAATCAATCCAATCAGTCTAAATCAATCCAATGAATATGTCAGTATTCATAAGAATACAATTTAGATTAGCACAGTCCACCAGAGGTTGACCTCACATCTGAAACACTACACTTTCTCTCAACAGCATATAAACTCTTGATTTGAGTGAAAAGCAACTCAACCTGAGTCTCTGCTTTGTCATATATTAACATGTGAACACATGCAAATGTTAAAAGATATGGGAAATGCAGGAAAGAAAAACGAAAGAATTGCAGATGAGTAATCATATTTTTTACCCATGGAGCTGCAAACTGTTCTGTGTTGTCCACTTCTTCCACACATCAATATTTTTCCTCATGGTTCCATCGCCACTGTGACAGAGGTTGAACAAATGTGTATTATTTGTGGGAAAAACTAATTTCATATCAAAGTAATTTAAAACATCAAAAAATTAAGTCCCTCTCCTATCTTAACTACTTCTCCTGTCCTGTGCTGTTTGTTTCTACAGTGTTTTTTGTGCTTCAGTATTCCGTGAGTTCAAAAACTGTAGCCCTTCAATTGAACAAATTTAAGTACTATTTGGAATGAAGAAAGTTCACCTTGATTTGGTATCCTCTTAACTCAAGACAGTTTCAGACACTGACCTGTTTTACAAATGACTATAAACTGTAGCAAGAAGCAAACAATAAAAGCATAACTCAGTAACACAAAAATTCTAGCACTTAATGAAATAGAATCTGTGTATTGAAGATTACATGCAAGATACCTGCAGGGGACATCACATAAAATCCTGTCGTAGAAGAGGACCTCTTTTCTTCCATCAACATCTATCTGCAGATTAGGAATGCTGGAAGCATCATGATTTACCACCATGATGCATGGACTGTTTAATCTCTTCGCCTGATGAACCAGCAAATAGCAGCGCTTGTTGTCAACATCATTAGCAATCACAAAACCCTCTGCGAGTATAAAACAGTGGTAAGGTGCTTTACTGTTCAACAGCTGAAGAAATTTTTAAAAGTTTATAGCTTTATCTTCAAAGTTGTGTAAACAGTTGTGTAATCTCTCACTAGAGATTGTTACTTAAAAGACTACTTCATGAATAGAGGACCCCTCAGTGAACATAAAACATCAAAGTATGTTAACGTTTAACTGATGCAACAAATACAGCCTCAGAGTTGTAAAACCCTCATACCAGAGAAATCCTGCATTTCCGCCAAAGACTAACTATATATTAGCAAATTTTCAGCAGAACACTGAAAGAATCCACACCTTCCAACTTCACAACTTTTATGAGAAATATCTTCCGTGAGCATCTAACTGAAAGTAAATATGCTGCAGTATAAAATGAATAAATAAATATCATGACCATTTTAAGGCTAAAGCAGCTTAATCTGGTGTTTGCAGGATACCACAAACACAACACGGGCTCATGGGCCTAAGTAACCCTTATTTATACAAAAAAATTCAAGTCTGACTATATACATTGTAGCGTGGACTGTGAAGATACACATATACATACATACGCAAAATCCATCTCTCTCCGTTAAGCCAAGGCAATGTATGAACTTTCAAGGAAATGTAGGATACTTCCCATCTAACTCAAGCCACTTTCGGAATTCAATATGCAGTTATTTATCTGGGATATTGAAAGTAAACTTACACAGGAAAAAGCAGAAATTCAAAGTCAAAAGTTTTTGGTAGTTTTTCCAGACTTACTGGGAAAAGGAACATTCATGTCTGCATGCAACATTTCAATGAGTTGTGCAGTCTTGGATCCAGGTGCAGCACACATATCTAGAATCTACAAACACCAGAAAGTTAAAAAGAGTCTTACCTTGTACTTTTTACATGCTTGAGAAGTTTACTAGGTGCTATTTAAATTAAATATTTTTGCATACAACTACAGAATTATGATCGTTCTGAACACCAATTTGCAAAAACAGAGTACAGTTCTGTTCTGTATGCATTGCAGAATGCAGCTTTATTGCTGAGGGTCTAAAATACAACAAAGACTTTGATTTGTAAGGAACAAATACATCAGTTGAAAATTTTGAAAGCTAAAGATGAATATTAGATACAAGGATATGGTCCTTTTATCAGCTCACAAGCAATTCTGAGTGATGTCAATTGCAACTTTACATATACACACAAACCTTAAGGGCATAAACACGACTGAAGTGGCAGACAGACCCCTAAAAAATGCGAAGTGTGTATTATAAGCACTGCCATGCAGCAGTGTTAATGCATCATGAGACATACTTGGTAAGAAAGCATCATCTCTGCTGTTTCAATTAACAGCTGAGATGCCACCAATTTCTACTTACTTTTGTGGATAATGCAAAAGACGAAAAATCAGCAAGCCTAAACATGCTCTAAAATTTTCCAACAAATTGATGGTGATAACAGTAATGTTAAAAGCAGATAAAAATGTATGCTGCTATCCTAATATATGGAGGCAAGGTGTGTACAAAAATACTATCAGTTTGTGGTTTATGTTAAGCTGAACACATTCACCAATCGTTCAACTCCAGACAAAATGCACCTGTGACATTAGGACTGAATCACTCCAGCCACCACTAACAGCACGTTTCAGCTCACTCCAATTATTTGTCCTAACAACTTTATAAAGCAGAAGCTTGCAACTTCTTCAAAAAGCAGAGAAGCGAAAACCACCTGGCAGAGAACATGATCATTTGGATCTGGATCTACATCTGTTCATAGTGTGGTGTGGACAGCAGGAAGTTAAAAACAATCACCTTGCATTAAAAGGGGGTTGAAATATGAATGTGTAACTTCGATGTAGCTTAATAAAGTTACATTTTGAAAGTTCTGTAACTACTTAAATCTAAAGTTTATTTTACAGGGTATTAAATAAATCTGAAAATGCAGATGTTCTGCTGACTATTTGTGAACTAAACGCTAACATGCTGTGATTTACATGCAGAAAAAGCACAAAAAATACCAACACAAACCAGAACTGTGTATCAGCATTGAAACTGCTGCTGTAACTTGCACTTTAATCAAACGATCTTGCAAGAAAAAACTCTAGTACACTGTATGCTGTAGTTACCTTGTGATGAGGGTTGACATTAAGCAGCAGAGGTGGGATCATACTAACAGCCTCCTGACGACTGATATTTCCCTTGAAGGGAAGAAACAAAACCATAATAAACTCCTTTTCATTTCATTCCAAAATAATATATTTCTTTTGCAATAATTTTCTTAAGTGTCTATGTAGTAAAATGCTAAAGCAATTGAGACAACAGTATTAAAAACTCAGTTTTAAATTTTTTTAGCATTTAACAAGCAATATCACAGAATTTTGCCCAACTGATAACTATATATTTACTCCAATTTTATTCATTCTACAGATATAGTTTCTGATCAAAAGATGAGAAAGTGGCTGCAACCAAGAAACAAAAGGTAAGTCTTGGTATTTGTAGGTACATGCACTCTTTACCAGAGTAAAATATCTACTCTGTAACAGTAATACTGCTGAGAGGAAAAGCAGCAGTCTCCATTTCTCATAATGAATTTAAATAAAGGATTGCTCAGGATCTGAAACTAAGAAAATAATTAAAATAATAACAAAGATCTATCAAAACTTACACATTCTGTCTCGCTAACCAGAAACTGATGAAACTTTTCTAGTTGCGGTGACTTGCGTAAGATTTTTCTACTTAAGTTTGTGTGCCAGGCTAACTCTTCTGGATACCTGGGGGGGAAAGAAGAGACAGAAAAAAGTAAAAGACATAAAGAAACCAGTTTGTTAGGCTGGATAATGGGAAGACGTGGGGTTCACACTTCCAGCTCACCCACCAGCTCAGTGACTGCGGCATTTCCACTTTTTGGCCATCCACCTCCAGGTCTTGCAGTTCCTTAAAGTACTTTTCCTTCAAGCAGTGGAGAATCTCTTTGGCGTGACTGCACCAGAGAGAGAAACACCTTTTCATAGAATCATCATAGAATTGTCTGGGTTGGAAGGGACCTCAGAGATCATCAAGTCCAACCCTTGACCCACTGCTGCAGTTGCTAGACTATGGCACTGAGTGCCACATCCAGTCTCTTTTTAAATATCTCCAGGGATGGAGAATCCACCACTTCACTGGAAAGTCCATTCCAATGCCTGACCACCCTCTCCGTGAAGAAATTCTTTCTAATATTCAACCTAAACGTCCCCTGGCACAACTTAAAACCATGTCCTCTTGTCTTGTTGAAAGTTGCCTGGGAAAAGACACTGACTCCCCCCTGGCTCCAGCCTCCTTTCAGGGAGTTGTAGAGAGCGATGAGGTCTCCCCTGAGCCTCCTCTTCTCCAGGCTGAACACCCCCAGCTCCCTCAGCCTCTCCTCACAGGACTTGTGCTGGAGTCCCTTCACCAGCCTGGTTGCCCTCCTTTGGACCTGCTCCAGGACCTCAATCTCCTTCCTGAACTGAGGGGCCCAGAACTGGACACAGGACTCGAGCTGTGGCCTCACCAGGGCTGAGTACAGGGGCAGAATCACTTCCCTGGACCTGCTGGCCACGCTGTTCCTGATACAGGCCAGGATGCCATTGGCCTTCTTGGCCACCTGGGCACACTGCTGGCTCATGTTCAGCTTCCTGTCAATCCAGACTCCCAGGTCCCTCTCTGCCTGGCTGCTCTCAGCCACTCTGTGCCCAGCCTGGAGCTCCCCATGGGGTTGTTGTGGCCAAAGTGCAGGACCACCTCTACGCTAAAAACAGCGGCCACCTGCCAGCCCCGGGCACCCGGGGGAGCAGTGGGGAGAGCCGGCCCCTCATCCCCCACCTCCCCCGACTCATTCTCCCTCCGATCCCGACCCCCCCCCTACCATCCCTCCAGACCCCCTCCCCTGCACACCTCCCAGCCCCTACCTCCGGTATCCAGTGATGCGCAGCGTGGCAGGCAGCGGCTCCCTCAGCGCCGCCATGAAGGCGTCCCACTCACCGGCGGGCACGATGCCCAGCTCCCGGTAATACCGCTCGAACAGCTCGTTCTCCTTCACGATCTCGGGGTAACCACCAGACCAGCCCTGAAACACGCCGCTACCGTCAGTCCAACAGCCCTACCTCTCCCTACCCGCTCCGGCCCGGCCCAACTCTCACCGCTTGGTCCCCATCGCCACCACCGCCGCCGCCGCCGCTCCGCTGCTGCTGCTGCCGCCTGCGGTCGCGCGCCCGGCGGCCCATGGCGGACAGGCGCCGGCACAGCCCCAACGCTCGCCCCGCCGTGAGTGCGGCCGCTCCTGTCCCTCCCACCGACCGACCGTCTGTCCGTCTGTCCGACCGCAGGGACAGCGGGGCCCCGGCAGCTGCGGCCGGGACGGGGCGAGCGCCGCGTGCTCGTCCCCACTGCGCGCAGGCGCCAGCCCCAGCCCCAACCCCTTCGCCCTTTTCCCGGCCGTCACGTCACGTCACGTCGCACCGCCGTCACCGCCCTCCCGCCTCCGCCATCGCCGCCCCGGCGGAACTTCCGTTGCCTGCGGGCGACTTCCCCCTCTTCCCTCCCGGAGGCGGTGGGAGGAGGGAGGGGCGGGGGAAGGGACGCGGCCTCTGCACCGATTGGGTGGCGGTGGGCGTGCCGCCGGCCGGGCGATGAATGGAGGCGGCGGCGGGGTGTGCGGGAGGATGGCTGGGGCTGAGGCTGAGGCTGACACAGGCAGGATGGGGCTCGGTGGCGGCGGCGGCAGCAGCGGTGGCGTCGTGTGCGGGTTCTGTCGGCGGGTGTCGGGGCCGGAGGAGCGGCGGCTGCTGGAGCTCCTCTCCTACGGGCTGGTGGGGCTGGGTGCCGCCTCCGCCCTGCTGCTCCTCTTCATCCCTATGCCCTACGGCCGCTACTCCTCCCGCCGCTTCGGCTGGCTGCTGCCCGCCCGCCCCGCATGGGCGCTGCAGGAGCTGCCCTCCCTCCTCGTCCCGCTGGGGCTGGCTGCCTGTGGCGGGGAGGCTGCAGCCGCCGGGCCCAACCGCGTACTCCTGGGCTGCTTCATCCTGCACTACGCGCACAGGTGCGGATCGGGGGTGAGGGGCGGTGTCGGCGAGCAGCGGCGGGGCTGAGGTGCTTGGCACGGGGGGGAATTCCTTCGGGTGCTCCCGCTCGGGCTTACCCCTAAAGCGGGAGGGTGCTGATGGCGGGAGAGAGCGGTTCTGTGGCAGGTCGGGGGCAATCCGGAATAGAATCATAGAATTGTCCGGGTTGGAAGGGACCTCAGAGATCATCAGGTCCAAACCTTGACCCACTGCTGCAGTTGCTAGACTATGGCACTGAGTGCCACATCCAGTCTCTTTTTAAATATCTCCAGGGATGGAGAATCCACTACTTCCCTGGGCAGCCCATTCCAATGTCTGATCACCCTCTCCATGAAGAAATTCTTTCTAATATTCAACCTAAACTTCCCCTGGCACAACTTAAGTCCATGCCCTCTTGTCTTGTTGAAAGTTGCCTGGGAAAAGAGCCCAACCCCCCCCTGGCTCCAGCCTCCTTTCAGGGAGTTGTAGAGAGCGATGAGGTCTCCCCTGAGCCTCCTCTTCTCCAGGCTGAACACCCCCAGCTCCCTCAGCCTCAGTCCTGGTTATTGTTTTCTGGCTGCGGGGATTGAGGTTCTGCTGCTAAGTAACGCCTATTATATTAAACAAGTGATTATCATCTTAAATAATAATCACTAAAGTATTTTCTGCTTCTTTGCATTACGACGTTCCCTATTTGTCGAGATCTGGGCTCGTAATCGCAGGAATGCGGCGCTTGCTGCCTTGCGTTGCTCTAGGGGAGCGCTACGGCATCTTGGGGAAATTGCCTAAAAATGCAGAAGGAGGTGATCTCCGTGTGCCGCCTCTTATGTTCTGCAGCTCTTGTTGGTGACACCCGGTTAAGCAATGACTCAATCTGGTAATCTTAAAGACGGCGTGTTACAAGAAGAAAAGTTCAGCTCTGGATGCTGCTATAACAATTTAAATATTGTGAAACAGGGTCTGTTTTTTCAATTAGGTAGCTCAAGCTATTTTCTAGTTAATTATGTCTTTCAACAGCGTTATTTTCAGGAGCTGGACTCAATGTTCGTGGTTCCTTCCAGCTCCGGGTATTCGGTGATTCCTTAAAACACTGGAGAAGCTGAGGCTGAGTGTCCCATGTAGTCAGTGGTGTTTGGGTATTTTGTAAAACTAGTCAGGAGAAGGGAGCTTAGTTGTAGCTCTGCGATTTTGGTGTTTTCTTCAACTAACTGACAATATTTATGGGTAGCTCTGGACAAGTAATTTTGCCACTGTGCTAATTCATCGGAGGTAGATTTGTCAGACTAATTTTAAGCTGACCATGTGGCTGATCTGCAGTTATTTTCCAGTACTTATTGTAAGAGGCTGTTGCTTTTGTCCAGAGGTATTCCACATCCTCTCAGGTGAGGGGGATGTGACACCTGGCCTGGTGGCTTGACTGGCTTGCAAACCCCTGAGTGTCCCTTTTTTCCTGTTCTTAAGAGTGAGGAGATTGGCTCTGGCATGGAATCTAATTCCTCCTCAGTGGCTGGGAGAAGATAGAAATGCAAGGCATGGAGTTATATGGAAAGCTGAGCTGTGCTGCAGGGTTTTTTTGCCAGTTGCTTATTGCTGGTGCCTGTCTGAGGGGCTGTTCTGTAGGTGAACATGGACTGGAAAAGATCTCCGTTATCTAATTCCATTTGTTGTAACATAGTGGGCTTTATATAATCACATTAACAAATTTGTTACGCATTTCTGAATGCCGTTACACTTTTGCTTCCTCTGGAAAGACTCCTTCTAGGCAGTAGTTCCTGGGTGGCTGGAAAACGTGTAAAATTCTCAGGCTTCAATAATCCTCCTCCTAAATCCTTTCAGATTGTAGTTAAATCAATAAGTGTTTGGGAGTTGGCTAGTTAGACAGAGCACGAAAACCTTCACCTGCTTTTCTTGTTTGGAGCTTGTTTGTTTACTCTTGTAATCTAGGGGGATAGCAATCAAGATTCCTTTCCTAAATAGATGGCACTTGGGGATTTGTCACCTCTTCAGCAGGCATCACAGGGTGTAGATCAAGATTGTCAAGGCAAAGCAATCTGTGCTTTTAAGTCTTTTTTTTTTTTTTTTTTTTTTTAGGGCAAGGAGGAAACTGAGCTCAATTGGGTTCATGTGTAGGGGACTGACTCACATCTTTGGAAGTTCTGGTGGATTTGTTGTAGGGATTGTGTGACCTGGCTCCTTTCTGAAAGCTTGATGACATCTCTGCGGATTTAGGAACAAAGGAGGATGAAAATATGCTGTGTTCAGCATCGGTTGCCTTCACCACACTTTGCAAAGTAATTGCTTTGGATGCAAATTCCAAAATTTCTGTCATAAGAGGAGAGGGGACTGATCTCCTAATTCCAATAGGCAACAAAACTAATGTTTAGGTGTTAAATCAAATATAACTGTCCTGAACCAGGATCAAAGGCTCTGCTGAGAAGTTGAAGAGTGGGATAATGTAGACTATGGGTTACAGTTTGAGACAACAGAAGTATCTTTTGTTTGTGCAACAAGTTTTTTATTTCCTTGCTCACTGTAGGTCACTCATATTTCCTCTTCTGATCCAGCAAGGAAAACCCACACCATTTTTCACTTTCGTGCTGGCACTTCTGTTTTGTGTTTACAATGGATACTTGCAAGGCCGAAGCTTAAGCAACTATGCAGAATACCCTTCAGACTGGTTAAAAAATCCATGTTTCATTACAGGTGAGTTAAAACATGTTATGAGAACATTGTCTTCACAACTTTTTATTTTTCACTATAATTTTAGAATATCCTCCATCCTGTTTTACAACTCTTCTCATAATCAATTGTTTCTTTTGCTGTAGATGGAAGACTTTTAAGCCTTTGTATTTCAGATCTGTGGCCTGACACTTCACAATGGCAGTGCTAGATAAGCTGGCTGTCATCACCTATTCTTTAGCACCAAAGTAAATATGGATCATTTATTTTTTTCACTATGGGAACCTGAGGTCTTAAATGGAACCATCAGCATACAGATTGAGAACAAACAAGGCAGGTTTTCCACATGACATGTAGATTAAATTGATATCCCTTGCTTCAGTGGGTACTGAAGGCTTATATACAGTCAAAACAAAGTTAATTAATGAAGTAAAAATCTGGTATGAGCAGCTGCTAAATACTGAGATACCACTTCTAATGCCAAAAGTCATTGATGTTATGACATTGAAATATTTATACACAGATGCAGCAACCCATCCACCCTTGTAACAGGAGTGGCTTTTGGCAAGGAACAGAACTAGCCCACAAGGAAGGGGTGGAGGGGTTGATCATTCATAAACTCCTCAGGAAGTGAGGTTACATTTATAGTTGAAACCATGGATATGATTATATGCATAAGGTGTTTAGTGGCCAAGTTTTGTCTTTATCCTATTTTTTTCTTACCTAAGCTTCTACTTTTGTCTGCTGTCAAAGACGTAGTATAATTTTACAAGGAAATTTTTACAGACAGAATAAGTAGTTTTTTTATCTTTATTGTATTTTTATTGCATATAAGAGTAGGGCACTTCTAGATGCTGTCATGACTAAAAGATTTAAATTTAAAATTAATTTTAAATTTTAAATTACTTTAAATCACAACAGATTACCTTGCAAAGATTAAGAGGCAGTAGTGCTTGTGCTCTAAAAATGGAGAAATTGAGATACTTCAGTGGATGCTAGGCAATTCAACATACTTGAAATTCTCTTGGTACCTCTGAAATTTTAGTCTTCTCAAACTTGAATACAACAAGAAAACTGATGAAAAGGTCTGTTGATTAGAACTTTTGGAGACCGATGCAATGCAGACTTTTTGTCCAGTGTTCTACTTTAGTATCTTAATCAAAACATATCTCAGTACTGTAAAACATATCTCAGTGCTGTAAAAAATATGAGTAAGGAACTGTCAATAAATTCTTCATTACTCCATGCAAAGCACAACAAAGGGGTATAACGTGCTACTGCATGTTACAACTTACATGATTTGTTATTTCTTACACCTTATCTCATTGCAAAAATCACACTGCTTGGCTGCTACTTGGGAAAGAGATATTACAGGCAGGCAGATTCTCCCACACAGATGTACTGTCCCTACAGCTGCTCCCCCCATTGCTTTCTCCCTCGCTTCTGCCGTGGCTATGTACCTCCTCTCCCTCCCCCTAATGTAACATGTATTTCAGGCAGGGCAGAAATGTTTTCTCTGGTGGTCCCCCCTGATGTTCAGGGTCTTTGCAGAGCTCAGTGTGTGGGGAGGACCAGTGGCACCTCTTCACAGAACTGTCCTGTGTAGAGTTGGCTCTGGGGAGTTATCCTAGACCTAATGGCTAACCTTCTGTGCATCAAAACTTTCCTTCCCAGCAGCTCTGCAAAGCAGAGCAGTACCTGTAATTTAGAAGGTGCAGGTGAATGAACATCAGCACCTAGTCTGTTGTGTGAGGCTTTTTATCTGGCAGTACAGCAACCGAGCACATGGTGCCACCTCTGCTCTCTACACAGAACAGACATGAAGAGAGCATGGGCACTGTCCATATCTAGATATTGTCTTGTGACTGAGGGATGTGAGTTAGATACCAAGAGTCAGTATCTCTTCCAATGCCTATAGCCATCAGGATGCTCCAGAAGATCTTGTGCCTGCTTGGCAAGCTTAACTGCACAGTCTGAGATAAGGCATTGGTTTTCTTGAAGTGCCTACCAGGTGCTTTCAGTGCAGCTGTAGAAATGGGCCTCCTGCTGTTTCTCTATAGCATCTTCCACTGAGTATTGAAACCAGAGTGGGGAGGTGAGCCAGATAGTAGTTAACTTTCTGCCACTGTGAAATACCCTGCAGAACAGGAGTATGTCTTTTTGCATGAGTTTCTATATGGGTGAGGGTGAAAAGAGCACTGGTGCAACAATGCACATGTGCTCTTCTATTGCACTACATTGTTTGGTAATGTAGACCTAGTTATTTTCCTTCTTATGCAAGTGCTCTTGTAGTATGAACATAGACCTTGATCTTCGTATTTATACTGATGAAGGGGAAAAGTCTCTTGAGTTTAGTAGTTTCATGAAGTCACCTATGTTTACCTACACAATTAACATTCTCCAAAATTATGGTGGCATTTCAGAGAAATTAAAGGGTCTCAGATTTTCTCTCCTGAAGAAAAAATGTGGTATTCTTTCTAGAACTGATATTAACTTTCAGTATAGATTTTTCATCATGCTAATACTGAAGTAAATTAGTAGAAATATTGTTTACATTTAAGTAAAAGTAATTTCTGCATCTTAAGAAATGTATTTTCAAATTATCATATAGATAGAAATAATGACTTTCTTAGTTGTATGAATAACATCCCTTATTTTCCAAAGTAGTCTCAGTGTTCTCTGACAATTAGCAAGTTGGTATATAACTACTAAGCTAACAGAAACAAAGTATTTTTGTTGCTGGATGCAGTGTGGATTCAATATTCACTGTTTGGGTAGAAAACTCCTTTGAAGGAAAAGAGTTAAAACTATCAGTTTTCCTAAAAGTAGATTTCAACAGCATTTGAGTTTTTTACCGTGTTTTTGGATGTTGCCATTATGTTAATTGGTCTGTGAATTCCTCATTACATTGATTTAATCCATCTTTTGATTTAATCTATCATTGTTTCTATAGTTGAAAGGCTTATGGTAGAATTTTACTTCAAAAGACACTTTCATATGCCACCTGCACACCTTGCTAATGGAAACTTACTGTGCTGTATGATCAAAGAGTTAAGAAACATGCTTGTTCACAGGGCTGAACCTGATACTAGTTTTTTAATGTCAGCAGCATATAACAAGCTAATCAACATTTTTTATTTGTATAGGTAAATACGGAGAGATCTTTAATGCAGGGACCTCATTTTTTTTCTGCAGTGCAGTAATTTCCTCGTAATCCATTTGGAAGCAGAATGATAGGTCCTTTAGGTAAAAGTAGCCTATCTAACAACTTGTTTGAGAGACAATGTCTACTTATATCTGTAGCTTCACTTTGAAATGTAGCTGAAATCTTGGTACAATATGCTCTGACAGCTTCCTAGCCTTGCAACAGATGTGTTTACACATCTGGATATCCACTTGGTGTCTTTGCTGAGATGGTCATACTACTGCATTTCTCTGTATTGAACAAGAACCTTCTGAAAGACTCAAGATACGGATGTAAAAAGGCAAAACTTTATCTGACTTGTGAAGTGACTTTGCTCTAGAAGCACATTACTGGTATTTTCTTGTCAATTTAAATAAAAATCAGTAACTTTGAAGGTGGATTTTAAACTGTCCAACAGATTACTCTCAAAACCCAAATCTTGTCTGGTCTTAGGAATAAGGAATGCTGCCTTCAAAGGAAGATAATATAGGTTTCATGTAGCAGAAGACTCAGATTGTAAGGGTGAAAATAGTGAATTTCAATCCTAAATTCCTTATGATTTAGCCCATGCAATAATGTCAACAAGACATAAATAAGAATGCAACAATAATCTCAGTTTCTGTGAAAAACTGGTTTAAATGGCTAAAGCATTTTGATGAATGACACAAGTAACTGGTGCATACATTCCTTCAAAATTTATTCTTTTTACAGCACAAAAGTCTATTGTGGAAACTCTGGTATATTGTCAGTAAAGAAAAAGGGGGGGGGGGAGAGAGGGAGGGCGGGAGGGCATGGTGACCAAGATGTGTTCTTCTGTCAGGAATGAGAGGCTGTTTTTCTGAGTGCTTAAAATTTTAATGTTTTGGGGAGTTTATGTGCAAGTTAAGGAAATATACACACTACTATATACCTTTCTGTAAGTCTAGCAACATAGGAGTCATAGTCTAAAGTTTATTCTTATGTAGAGATCTGTTGAGTACTGCGAGCTCTGCTGACTGAAGAGCAGCACGTGGGACTGGGATTGTGCAGGATGTCACCAGAATTGCTTATACTGCTTACTTTGCTACTGCTTTGAGATAAAATGCCCAATATGTGTTATATAGCTGTAGGCTGTTTTCTAAAAAAGCACTTTGGCTCACAGTATTAAAGGTTGTGTTCTGAATATTTCTCTTTAGGTTTCATAGGATGGTTGGTTGGCATGGCAGTCAATATTCATTCTGATCATATTCTCAGAAATCTGAGAAAACCAGGGGAAGCTGGTTACAAGATACCAAGAGGTGAGTAAAAATGTTACAGAAGTCTGTATACCAAAATAAGCCCCACCTCTTGTATGTGGAGTGGTGGAGAGACCTGGGACTTTGAGCCAACAGGAGGCTGGGGGGGGTTCTTATCAGTGTTAATAAATATATGATGGGGGGGAAATTTAGAAGAGGGAGTCTGGGTCTTAGTGGTGCCCAGTGACAGGACCAGAGGCACTGTGAACAAAGTAAAAAGACATGAAATTACATCTGAACATGTATTTTTTCTGTAAAGGTGATCAAACACTGGAAGAGGTTGCCCAGAGAGGTTCTGGAGTTTCCATGTATAGATATACTCAAAACTTGACTAGACATGATCTTGGGCAACCTGCTCTAGCTGACCCTACTTGGCCTTGGGAAGTTGGACTAGGTGATCTCAGAAGGTCCCTTCTGACCTAAAATGATTTTGTGTAAAGATGACTTTCTAAAGCTTGGTGTATGTTGGGGAACATAGTAATTTATTATATTAGAGGAATCTGGAAATAGCAATAAAACCTCAATAAGTAATTTCATAGTGTTGGAAATATCTTAATTTTTGTTTCTCTTAAGCCAAGTATTCCAAGGGATCTATTTCATGATATTACGTGACTTATGTGAGTATTAATTTTTTGGCCAACTTTGGCTCTATTTTTAAAAAGTGGTAAAAATGCAACATAACATTCCACAGGTTTTATGAGAACCAGCAGGCAGGTGGAGAAAAGAGATCTAAAATGTCATCCCAGTGTGGGGGCAGAAGGGGGAAAACAAAGTACTCTGCAGCTGTGTGTGGGTGACTTACCTTGTGTTGTCCCATGTATGAAGGAGGGATCTTAGGTAATCAGAGGGAACAACTATTGCTCTAAGGGAAATACAGAAGTCCAGAGGAAGTCAGGCATTATAAGTTCTGTCCTTCATGAGAAAATGGAGAATATGAAAGGACTTCTTAGGAAGACTATTGAGATGTTAAGATTTATTGACACTTTTGGAAATGTTAGACTCTCCGAGGCATATTACACTCTGTGAGAGCAGAAAAATAATGGTTACCTCTGAATTCTGCTGTTTTCCTAAGTGTTTCATTTAGTTGTTACTCACTTTTAGTTTTGAGTGAGATTTTTAAATAAAGCTGGAAGATCCATATACATATATGTGGCAGAAAACTTATTTCTCACCAAAACAGTAACTTGTAAAATAGATGTAAGTCCAGGTGCCCATGTGAAAAATTAATATGAACATACAGGGCTATGTTCAGTGTACAAAAAAAATTGGGAAGGAAATAAGTTATTTGTTGCACAATCAGGAGGAGCTGGATTTTTTTTGTTGTTGGTTTGGTGTTGGTGTTTGGGTTTTTTGATAATGCTTATCCAATTTAAGTACTAGAATTCTGCTTCTCTTGTCACAAAAGTGAAGTAATTAAGGCAAGGTCAAAATATGTCCTTTATTACACTTGGCAAATCCTTGTTTTAGTCCCACTGGTAAAACATATACTGAGATCTTATCAGTTTGTACACAAGCTTTGGAATTAGGGTTAAAGGTCCTATTTTATAAAATTCACAGCAGGTGTGTACTGATTGTTTATGTGTAATTGGCTGCAAAACATTTAAAATAGACTGCCAATTACTTCTTTCACTGAGTGCCAGGGCTGAAGCAGCATACCTGATGGAGGGGTGAGAACAAAAGTGCAATGCAGACAATAAATTTGGAACTTTAACTCATAATATTCTCTGTAATTTACTTAATTACTGAAATAATTAAACATTGCATTCTAACTGATCTTATGAGTATTTTCTCGAATTCTTAAAAGAGAGCATTTTTTCTATTTTTACATATTTTTAAAAAGTTTATTTTTTGATTGAAACAGTTTGATATCATTGTTACATAATTATTTACAGAGGTCTGAACTCAAATCTGATAGTGGTTAATCTGCTTTTCTGTGATTTAAAGACAAAAAATTGAAGTTCTTCCTTAGAATGAGATCTGAAGCAATTCTCCATAGTAAGTACAACTTGGACTGAAAAGTGCTGCCTCCTCTGCCTTTATAAATTGTATACAGACTTTGATGCTAGAGCTCTTATTTGACTTGCTGTAAGGGACAGCATTGATGATTTCCTTGATTTAAGGGGCTTTTAAAATAACTCCATCCAACTTTCAGGAGGACTGTTCGAGTATGTCAGTGGAGCCAACTTTTTTGGAGAGATCCTGGAATGGTTTGGGTTTGCCCTTGCCTGCTGCACCATTGAAAGCCTTGCATTTGCGTTGTGCACGCTTTTCATTTTGGGTTCAAGGGCTAAACAACACCACCAGTAAGTATTTGTCTTATAATTTATTTAGTCTCTATGTCACACTTCATTTCCATTTCACAAATTGTCTTATCCCATAGGGATGTTGCAGAGCAAGTTTTGTGGAAGACTCTGCATGGAGAATATGATAGAGAATACTCTGAGCAGAATCAACCACTGCAGAATTTCAGTGGGATAGTACTCTGCATAAACACACACAATGTACAATGAGGTGGTGAAATTAATGTTTAAATTAATGTAGTTAATCCTGTATCTCTAGAAATTATAGAGGAGTTTGGAAAAAATTGTGTTCATTGATCATATACTATACTTCCCCTTGCAGCTCAAACTTGTGTCTGTTACAGTAAAATTTCCAAAATCACTCAAGCCTTCTGTAACAGGCACATTTTATAGTCAGGTCTATATCATACTGTCTGTAATCAAGTGAACAGACAGTATGAAAACAGTTCTGGTAGATGATATTAAATAAAGTCTTTGCACTGTAATTAAACACTGTGATTGCTAATGTACTGTAGTCATGATGGGACTTTCCTGCTAACAGAAGGATCATAGTTTGAGAGTATTTGTTTTTTCAATAGATTATCTTTAAGGAACACCATGTCTGAAAGAATTTTAACATACTAATCTTATTTTGGTTATTTTCAGCTTCCTGCATTGGTTCTCATGCTGAAACTTAGTGGCATAAGAGGAAATAAACATGAATTTATGGAACAAAAAGGCTGAAAAAAAAGCCATTGCTAACAGTCCATTAGGGCAGCCTGTGTCTAGTGGAGTCTTGAAATTCTCCAGACATGCAGGTTGTCTTGCCTCTTAATCATAGGGTGTTCCAGATCTGCATTACCTCCCAAGTGAACAATTTTTTTTCTTCCATCTAACCTGAGCTTTCCAAGCCTGTTACCCATGACTATTTTTTTGTTTTACCACCTGCTATTACTGAGCAGAGTCGCAGAATACCTTGGGTCAGGAGTAGCTTCTGCAGGTTTTCAAATCATCTGGTGTGACCTGCTCCAACCAGGGATAACTGCAGGGCTCTGCCTGGTTGCCTAAGGCTTCATCCAGTTGAGCTGTTTGTCTCCAAGGGTGGAGGTTTCAGCACATCTGTGACAAAGCACAGGAACAGGATTTTTCTCATTCTTATGTGGAAAAAGGTGGTTTTGTTTTGTTTTTTTTTTTCTTGATGTTGGAATTTTCCATGTGTTAACTCTTATCCCCTGCCACATGTCTACTTGCTGTGCACCTTCAGGAATGGCCTCTGCCTTCTCTCTCATACTGCCGTAGTAGTGGAATGCTGGAATCAGATCTGTCTCCTAACTTCTTTTCCAGGCTGAACACACCTGGTTCCCTCAAAGAGAGACCAGGGAGAGCCTCCATCCCCTATTAGATGCAGGAGGAAACATGGTAGCAAGGGGTGAGGGAAAGGTGGAGGTGCTTAATGCTGTGGTACTGAGGTGGTACTGAGGGCATTCGGCCTCTCAGCTAGGGTAGCTGAATGACTGTCCCACAATGCTGGAGGAGGTGGTCAATGATCTGCTGCACCAGATAAATATACACAAGCCTATGGGACCAGATGGGCTACACCCAAGGGTGCTGAGGGAGCTGGTGGGGGTGCTTCCCAAGCCACTTCCTCTCAGTTATCAGCAGTCCTGGCTGACCGGGGAGGTACCAAC
Organism: Phaethornis superciliosus; assembly: GCA_023637945.1. Lineage (NCBI taxonomy): Eukaryota > Metazoa > Chordata > Aves > Apodiformes > Trochilidae > Phaethornis > Phaethornis superciliosus. The sequence goes on from JAJQWJ010000002.1 coordinate 70,115,734, forward strand.
AGGTTGGAAGTCAGCCAATGTAAACACCTGTATATAGGTGGGATGGAAGGGTAACCCGAGAAATTACAGGCTTTCAGTTTGACTTCAGTGCTGGGGAAGCTGATGGAGCAGATCAGCCTGAGTCCATTATACAGCACTTGCAGGAAAACCAGGTGATCAGGCCCAATCAGCATGGGTTTATGAAAGGAAGATCCTGTTTGACAAACCTGATCTCCTTTTGTGACAAGGTGACCTGCTGTCTGTCTTGCCTTTAGTATGGCATTTGACACTGTTTCCCTGGAGAAACAGCCAGAAACTCTCTCCTGGAGAAGCTGGCTGCTCAAGGCTTGGGTGGGCATGTGCTTTGCTGGGTTAAAAACTGGTTGGATGGTTAGACCCAGAGAGTTGTGGTCAATGATATTATATCCACTGGTGGCTGGTCACGAGTGGTGTCCTTCAGACCTCAGTACTGGGCCACTCCTGTTGAAAATCTTTACCAATGACCTGGATTTATCAATTTACTCTTAGTAAGTTTGCAGATGACACTAAGATGGGTGGAAGTGTTGATCTGCTGGAGGATAGGGGGGCTCCACAGAGGGATTTAGACGGGCTCGATTGATGAGTTTCAATAAGGCCAAATGTCAGGTACAGTGCTTTGGCCACAACAGCCCCCACCAGCACTACAGGCTGGGAGAGGAGTGTCTGGAGAGCTGCCCAGCACAGAGGAACCTGGGGGTGTTGATTATCAGGCAAGCTAAACATGAGCCAGCAGTGTGCCCAGATAGCCAAGAGGTCCAATGACATTTTGTATAAGGCATACTGTGACCAGCAGGAGCTGGGAGGGTGATCTTACCCCTGCACTCTGCACTGGTGAGGCCACACCTTGAGTACTGTCTGCAGTTTTGGGCTCCTTACTACAGAAAGGACATTGAGCTACTTAAAAGTGTCCAAAGAAGGGCAACAAAGCTGACGAAGGGTTTGGAGCGCAAATATTACAAGGAGCAGCTTAAGGAGCTGGGCTTGCTTTCCCTGGAAAAGAGGAGGCTGAGAGGACACCTTACTGCTCTCTACAACTACCTGAAAGAAGGTTGTAAAGATGGGGGGAACAGTCTGTGAAATGAAGTTACAAGTGACAGGACAAGAAGTAAGAGGCTTAAGTTGTGCCAGGGGAGGTTTAGATTGGATTTGAGGAAAAAATTATTCACTGAAAGGGTTATCGAACATTGAAACAGCCTGCCCAGAGCAGTGGTGGAATTACCATTCCTAGAAGTATTTAAGAGTCATATAGACATAGTGCTTAGGGTTATGGCTTCATTAAGGTCTTGTCAGTGTTAGGTTAATGGTTGTATCTGATGATCTTGAAGGTGCCTTCCAAACAAGGTGAATGTTTCCTCTTATGAGTTATATATATAACTGTTCCACCTATGTAGTTCTCTTAATGACCATCTCTTGGATACTTTTCCAGTTTATGGACATTTCTGGTGCACAGGAATCTGAAAACTGGAGGCATTAATGCAAACACAAGCTCTTGACAGCTGAAGAGTGGAGAATAAACACTTTCATAGACTTGAGACTTGTGGCGCTATGCTTGTTTAGCCTTCATCATTGCAGTGATCCATTACTGGACTCATGTCCAACTTGTCCACCAGGATATCCATATCCTTTTGTGCAGAGCTGCTACCTGGCCAGTCAGTGTCTGGTCTGTACTTTTGCACATGGCCATTGCATTCCAGCTGCAAGGATTTTTTTTCTCCATTGTCTTAAATAACTCTTTCAGTACCTGTAGGCAACAATAACTGGGCCCCTTAGTCTCTTCCTCACCAGACTAAGCAAAGTCAGGTTCCTTAGCCTTTCCTTGTATATTATGTTCTTCAGGTTCCAACTCCATGATTGGTTTCCACCTGTTTTAATCCTTGACAGTGCTTTTTCAGAGCTTTTTGATTTATGGAGTGCTATGTGAATATTGTTAAAGGAAGTAGTTTGCACCACAGGAAAAATGCATAAAAATGAAAGGGGTGCAGAAAACAAAAAACCCAAATAAAAATAGGAAATCCATGTAAATTAAGAGATAGCTTGGTGTAGTATGTTTAGATTCAAAACCTTAAAAAATTACTGGAAAGGATAAATAGTGTAATGCTGGTATTCCACAGCTGCAGATTACCATGAGTCGCATGTTTTGTTCTCCGCTTATTCTAGCTTTGACCTTGCAATTGGCCATTAATAATATGAATACCTGCATCTCTAAGGAGCTCAGATGAAGTGAATTTTTTTGTTTTTATGTTCAAGAAGCAGGGAAATAAATATTCAAAAACAGGTTTAAATGTTTGTGTTGTATAAGGTGGCCAGACAAATAATAACATTTTAGTAGTGCTATGCATTTGTTTTAAAAATTGTCTGTATCTGAAAATAGTGATCTTTGAGGGGAATCAGCAGTCAGGCTAGTGTAATGTTTGTCTCATTCAGTTTGATTATCCAAATCCTGACTAACTGAACAAGTTTGTATCTGAAAAGGACTATTGTTCCCATATGTGAAGTATTCCTTGCTTCCACATAAAGTCATTATGCAATTTGACATGTTATCCCCTCTAATGTTTTTGGTTCCTTCCTCCCTCTACTTGTAAAATGCAAATACTCAGAATACATATGTTTTTAAACAACGGTCTTTTCCTTCCCTGGCTGCTCTTACCACCTCTGTCAGTTTGATTTCCCATTGCATGCAGTGGTAACTTTGTTTTGTGATTAGATGTTATTAGGATTAATGTGGTATATGATGGTTTTCTATCCAGACGAGGTTACAAAGCCATTTTTCTGGTTTTTAGCCAGAAAACATATGGATTAAATTGAGCACATTGTACAATCACTTCAGACTCAATACTCATCAGATTTCTGTCTCTGTTTTTCAGATGGTACCTTGAGAAATTTGAAGACTACCCCAAGAACAGAAAAATCGTGATCCCATTTATTTATTGAATTGTGCTCCTAACACTGCATTTAAAGTGGTGGCCCCACTGTAATAGCTAACACTTTACATGTGTTGGCATCTTAACAACCTGCTCTGATCATCACTGTGGCGAAGCCTTTGCATCAGTGCTGCTTTTAGTTACTGCTTTTCCTTTTAACGAAAACTCAGAATCTTGTGGATGTGGTGAACAGGAACGAAAATGCTTCTCCAACAGTGGAGGACCATCATGAGTACCTTATGCAATACATCTGAATTCTCATCATGGGAAGTACTCTATGGGACTTTTGGTACTTCCTCTTCTGCCTATGCAGGTTTCTGCTGCTTCCACTTGATCTGGCCACACTGTCCTGAGGATTGTGCCATGACCCCAGCTGCCCTCATGGCAACTGGATGGTCTGTTCTGCTGTTATTGTTTGCCTGCATAATACAAACGGGTTGATCTTTTCCTTGCTTTCCTAATCCTTTCTTCCCTCACCTGGATTTCTAGGAGAACTGATTATGATGCAGGCCAAGGATATTAGACAAATATAGTCACTGTCAGGTGAGAGACAGTGTTATTCCTCTTCCTCCTCTTTGCGCTCTTACACTTATGAACACTCTAATACTTTATACCATTTACACCAACTGCTTTTTGCTGCTACCTTTCCTAAATAATAGATTAAGATTTTCATCTACCTCTGAAATCTGGTTACTATCTCAATATTCAGCTTGTGTTTTCTCACTCAACATTATTTTTGGAAGGAATAACTATTTGGGATACTTAAGCCAGTTCTAGCACTGTTAACAATTGTGTAATGTTTTCTAACTTAATTTATAAAAAAAATCCTTAAGATTTTTACAAAATTCTTACTATGCTGTTCAAAAAAAAAAAAAACAAACAAACAAAAAACACCTCAGGTGCCTTCCTTCTCTTGGTAATAGTCTAGATGATTTTATATTCAAAAATGCTGGGGTTTTTTAGTGCTGCTTGTTTTATTAATGTCTGTTCTCATGACCCTACATTTTTTTCACAGAGGGTTCCATAAAGATTTTAGAAAACATGATGGGATTCCAACATATTTTGAGTTTCAGGCATATCTCTCCTTTGCGTGCTTGCAATATTAAAGAAATTTTTAGGATTGCTGAAAAAAATCTAAGATTCTACAGAAAACTTAAAAAACCAAAACAAACCAAAACAAAAAAACCCCACAAAAAATTAAAAATTCCAAACAAACAGTGAAATAATTATTTTTTAAAAACAAACTCTCCCATCACCATCTCCAAAACACCCACCAATAAGCAGCCTTACTACAAAACCCCAAAACTCTGCTGTTAATAAACTTTGAAAATTGATGGAAATCAAACTTTTGGCAAGTGTCTTCTGATCTGTTTGCACTGTATTTTGGGTTATGTTGTTCAAAACAAATGGGCAATATCATTTGGACAGATGCTGAATTTTCCAGTCTGGTGTTGCAGTAAGCTTTGTCTAAACCTCGAAATTTTTTCTTTACTGATGAATACACTGGTATAGTAATCAAAGTAATATATCTGCTCAACTTCACCTTTAAAATTTTAGGTATTAGTTTTAAAAAAGCATATTCAGGAAATGAGCAGTGAAAAACGACTTTGTGACCCAAGCTTCTGCTTAACAGTTGTTTCTGCTCCTTTCTGCCATATTTATAAAGTACTTGCTTCACTGAAGTCTTGGATTTCACTAGGGATTTATTCAGTGTTGTAAATAAGTGTAAAAAAAAATATATATCATTGTTGATTAAAATAGCAAGTGAAGGAAGGGGGAGAAAGTGTCAGTACTGCAGTGATGATACACTCCTACAGGTAAGGCTTTGGACTGCTTGTTGCCCTTCATAATGCTGACTCAGGGGACCAGTTCTGCTCTCAGTCAATATCCAGGAAGCCCAGCTTTAAGAGAGCATAAGAATACCCATTGCTTTGACACCCTTGTCATTACTTGATTCTCAAATTTTTTAAATGTTTCTTGAATTTTTATAATTTTAAAATCTCATTATACTGATGGAACCTTTCTTAACTACAGAATTGATTTGAGACAGTTCATCCAAGAACAAGTCCTGTAAGGAATGCCCAAGGTAATGGGTGGTTTAATCTAAATAAAAGGAGGCTGAGGGGAAGACCTTGCCACTCTCTGAAAGGAGGCTGTAGTGAGATAGGTGCCAGTCTCTTCTCCCTAGTAAGAAGTGATAGAACAAGAGGAAATGGGTTGAAGTTGTGCCAGGGGTGGTTTAGATTGGTTGTTAGGGAAAAATTGCTCAACAGAAAGCATGGTCAGGCACTGGAACAGGCTTTCCAGGGAAGTGGTTGAGTCATTGTCCTTGGAGGCATTTAAAAGACATGTAGATGTGGTGCTTAGGGACATGGTTTAGTGGTGGATTTGGCAGTGCTAGGTTTTTCTTCCAAAAACTCTCCAACACTAGGTTAACAGTTGGACTTGATCTTAATCTTTTCCAACCTAAATGTACTATAATTCTTGGATTTCAGGACCAAAGTAAGTTGGTAGAAAGCATATGATCAGTTTGGTCAAATGCTAAACTTGCCTTTTGTGTAAACAGTATCCTCATTTATTTGCCATACTTTACTCAAGCTCCATTCCCTTTTCAGAAGCTTTGACAGGCTTTTTCTGTTAGAAAATATCTGATACTAAAAAGTTTTTCATCAAAATACATGCTGTGAAAATGAACTGTGTTCTGCCTTTTTCCAGAAGGAGAAAACATGTATGCGTGCTGTTTGATATTTCTATAGCAATTTTAAACAGACACTTCTATTCCTATGTCACTAGCTTTCCCCAAAATCCCCTACTATTACAATACAGTTTGCAGAGTCTTGCTTGAATACTTTTGGCTTTTTTATTAATCCTTGCTATAGCTTGTGGAGGTTGACAGAGGCTTTTGTACTAGCAATTTCACTATCCTGAGTGAGGTCTTCAGTGCTGTAAAACTAAGGTTGCATTAGAGTAACTTAGATGCATAGCTGAACTTGAGATGCACTCAAAAAAGAAATTATTAAAAGTCACAAAATAAATTTGTGTAGTAATACATAATTAAGAAAGAGCAAAGATTAACAGAAGCAGAGGCTACTTGCTTGGTTTCCTTTTCTGCTGCTAAGTCATGGTGAACTTTCCACTTGGGACAACTTTAACACCTGCTGTTTCGACTATTTTAGTTGTGGTTCAGCAGCATATTGTCTGAGAAATGAAGAGAGTGTGCAAATGACTCGTCACATAAACTTGTATGCTTTCAGCAGGCAAGAAATCCTGAGTGCCTACCACAGAGCTTTTACAGCCTATTTGGGAAAAACAAAACCACCTTGAACACACACCTTTCTGTTAATTTAAAGAAATTAATAGTATTAGTTTGTGAATGTCCCAGCTTATTCTATGCTACTAAGTTTTACCAATAATAGTTGCATTTCTTGGGGAAGCCTTTCACAAATACATGTCAGTTACGTGAGGAAAAGGGGCCTCTGAGTAAATTGTATCACTTTTTCCAGTACTGGTACAATATATCAGCTTGTGTGTCTCCACACAAAAACACCTGGACATTGCTGTTGCAAGACAACTGAAAAGGTATGTTGAAAGCAAAGTTTGCATCTGAGAGAGTTACACAACTAAAACTTGCTGTTTAGTCTCTTTAAAAACATGTCTTGTATAGGTCCCTTGTTTGATTTACTATGTGTGTTTTGAAAGCATAACCAATACATTACGTTTTGTTGTGTAAAAGTGTATGGTGGAAGCAATACGTTGTTTATTCACAGAGATGAAAGATACCTCTGTGACAATTGGAACATTTGGTATAATGCCCTGGTATGATGCATTACCAGTGTGTTAGCAAGAGCTTTGCAGTGATGTTGTTTGTCCCTGCCCCTTATTAGTTGAAACCTTTTTTTTTTCTTCTTTTTTTATGTTTTTATTTTTTTAATGTGTCCACCTGTGTGTGTTAGTTTCTGAGAGGACATGGGTGGCTGTTTCCAAGGAGGGAGCAGTAGTGCAGCCAGGTATTCCAGCTGTTCTAGGAGAGAATGCTCCATTTCTCTTGGGCAACTGAAAGGGAAAGCCAGGAAAAACTTTGATATAAACTTCTGCCAGAAACTAAAGAGCTGTGTGATTGTACCCATAAAGCAGGATTCAGAAGTTGAGCAGCACTACCAAGGCTAATTAAAGGTATGTTCAATGTGATCTAGCAGAATATACCCCAGGTAGCTGCTATTATTGTGTCCTACCAGCTGCTGCAGTTGAAATCCAACCTTGGGTTGAAATAAGCTGAAGAGACCCAGTTCTCTCAGCCTTTCCTCATAAGAGAGATTTTCCACTCTCTTAGTCATCTTGGAGGCTCTGTGCTGGACTCTTTCAAGAAGTTCCCTGTACTTCTTGACTTGAGGGTGCAGGTCCACATCTGCTCTACCATGGTCCTTCAGGGACTGCTTCCCCATGCTCCTCCATGGGCTGCTGGGGGATGGGCTGCCATCTCATCATGGGACATAGGGAAAAATCTCCATTCAGGCACCTTCTCCCCCTCCTTCCTCATTGACCTTGGTATCTCTCTCTGCTCCCACATTGTTCTCATCTCTGGTATTGCTCTCTTCCTTGGTATTGTTCCCTCCTCTTCTGCCCTGAGGTCTTACAGCACTCATTTCCCCCTTTTTGAATATACCAGTTAGAGAGGTGCCATCTATTGTCACTGATGGCCTCAACATCAGCCACCCATGGGAGCCCTGTAAGAAGCTGCTGAAAGCTCCCCCAGCTCCAAAACGTCCAGCCCCACTTCTGGCTAAGGTCACCACATCAACCCAGAACACCTTCTGACTCCTCATATCTCACCAGACAAAAATAACATACTTGTGAAACTAAACTTTCTGTCTTTAGTTAGACAAGTCTACTGAGGTATGTTTTTATGGATTTTGGTTCTAAATGTATTTCCTTTGGTCACTGAGGTCTGGGGGCCTCATTAGACACCATGTGGCTATTGCTGGAGTTTCTTCTGCCAATTTCTGTTTCCTCTGTAAATTAGTCTGCAACTCCCTGCTTTTGTTGATTTGCTATCCTTAAAATCTTGGTTAAAATTACCTGGTTTTTTCCTTTACCCTTTTCAATCTTTTTTCTATTATTTTGTAGCTTCCTCCAATGTAGAAGCTTTTTATAAAATGCAATTCCTGTTGCTATGATTTTTTTCTCATTAATTTTTGTTTGCTCCTGATTAGGAGTTTATGGTCAGTTGACCCTGGCTGGGCACCAGGTGCTCCCCAAAGCTACTCTGTCACTTCTCTCCTCAGCTTTACAGGGGAGAGTAAATATGATGAAGGGCTTGTGGGTTAAGGACAGGGAGAGATCATTCACCAATTACTGTCACAGGCACAACAGTCTCACCTTGGATATAAGGAATCTCTCCGTCTCTGGAGATATTTAAAAAGAGATTGGATGTGGCACTCAGTGCCATGGTCTGGTAACCACAGCGGTAGTGGTCAAGGGTTGGACTTGATGATCTCTGAGGTCCCTTCCAACCCAGCTGATTCTATGATTCTATGAATTTAACTTTCTGCCAATCAAAAGTAAGAACAAGGTAATGAAAAATAAGAACAGGTAACAGGAATAAGAACTCGCACTCTTCCCCTGCTCCAACATGGATGCCCTGCCCCAGGAGGCAGTCCTGCATCCCCCTCAGTTCAGGAAGGAGATTGAGGTCCTGGAGCAGGTCCAAAGGAGGGCAACCAGGCTGGTGAAGGGACTCCAGCACAAGTCCTGTGAGGAGAGGCTGAGGGAGCTGGGGGTGTTCAGCCTGGAGAAGAGGAGGCTCAGGGGAGACCTCATCGCTCTCTACAACTCCCTGAAAGGAGGCTGGAGCCAGGGGGGGTTGGGCTCTTCTCCCAGGCGACTATCAGCAAGACAAGAGGACATGGTTTTAAGTTGTGCCAGAGGAAGTTTAATTTGAATGTTAGAAAGAATTTCTTCACGGAGAGGGTGGTCAGGCATTGGAATGGACTTTCCAGTGAAGTGGTGGATTCTCCGTCCCTGGAGATATTTAAAAAGAGACTGGATGTGGCACTCAGTGCCATAGTCTAGCAACTGCAGCAGTGGGTCAAGGGTTGGACCTGATGATCTCTGAGGTCCCTTCCAACCCAGACAATTCTATGATTCTACGATTCTATGAATTCCTCCAGCATGAATCCTTTCCATGGAGTGCAGTCCTTCAGGAGCAGACTGGTCCAGCACGTGTCCCTCACAGAGACACAACTTCTGTCAGCAAACCTGCTCCAGCGTGGGCTCCTCTCCCCGTGGGGCCACAGGTCTGCCAGGTAATTGCTCCATCCTGGGCTTCCCAGAGGGTCACAGCCTGTTTCAGGCTGGCAATGCTCCACAGGCTGCAGGTGAGTATCTGCTCCACTGTGCACTTCCACGGACTGCAGAGTGACAGCCTTCCTCACCATGGTCTTCATCATAGGCTGCAGGGGAATGTCTCCTCCAGCTCCCGGAGCACCTCCTTCCTCTCCTTCATCAATCCTGGTGTCAGCAGAGTTGGTTTACTCACAGATTCTCACTCCTCTTTCTGGCCACTGCTTCTTCTGCAGATTCCCCATCCCTTCTTAACTCTGTTACCCCAGAAGTGCTACCCACCATAACTGATGGGCTCAGCCTTGGCCAGCAGCAGGTGTTTGCTGGCATTGGGTCTCTTGGACATGAGGGAAACTTCTGGCATCTTCTCACAAAAGCCACCCCTGCAAGCTCCCCCTGCTACCAAAGCCTTGCCACACAAACACAATACAGAGTTTTGTTTTATAAAATTGTACGTAAGTATCTTTTTGTCAAGTGCTTTGACCAGTTTTTTAACCAGAAGCTGTCATGAAATGTTTTGGAAAGTAGCCATTTCAAACCTCAATGGATAATTGCTATAATTACTACATTTAAAAGGTAGTCCTTTAAAAGGATTCTTAGCAAGAGCCCATGAAAGAGAAATAATTGTACTTTGTTTCCCAATTCTTCATACTAATTGAATATCCATTGCAACACCTTTTAATTTCAATTCAAAGTAGACAAAACAGGCAACTCCTTTGCAAACATAGCCCTACTTGCCACTGTGAGTAAAACTCAGAGAATTTTTTTTTTAATATTACCATTGCTGATACAGATCAAAAAAAAGATAAATTGCAAGTGACACCCCATGCCTTAGTTTTCATAAAGTAATAATGTCATCTCCTAGCACTTGGTGCCTCATTAGTGTTAAGTGGAAACAAATACTTGTTATCTAACTCAGTTTCAGGGATAGCCCCCCCCCACCTCCTCTAGTTCAAGGCTAGAACTTCTCCCAGATGTGGACCACAGAAGCAGACAAGAACGCATCCCCAAACAAGCATCCAAAGTCATCAGCAGAGGTCTTCATGAATCATCTGTGTCTGTTGCACAAAGTGTAGCACAAGGGATGTTAACCTTCTTGCTTTTGTTCCTCTTTCTCCCCCAATCCCTAAAACAGCAGCCCTCAGTAATGTGCACCAGCCTTTACAAATTTGCTGGTAACTAGACCGATTTCTTGCCAGCACCAAGGTCATAGACCCTCACTTGGTATCACAGTGCTCAGCCAAGCAGGCCAGGAAACATGGAAACCCATGTAGGGAATTTTTAAATTCAGCCTATCAGAAGCTTACAAATTTTGTTTGGGTTTGGAAGTCTTTTGGTGGTTATTTTGCTTTCGTTGTTTGCTTTTTGTTCTTGTTGTTGTTTTGAGGGGTTTTTTTGTTTGTGTTTCTTTGTTTGTTTGGTATTTTTGGGGGGGTAGGAGGGATGTGAGAAATGAGCTGTCTTGCCCAGAGGGAATTTCATTTTTGCTGTGTTGTGGATGGGTCAGAGGTGGTAGAAGCAGCACACATTTGGCATTAGAGAGGTATCCAGGTGAATAGGCATGAAGACCCTTGAGATAGGCAAGGAAAATGGATAACTCTCAAAATGTTTCATGGTAAACACACAGTTGCAGCTCTCTAAAAGTGCTTAGTTTTGAGGCAACAAGGTTTGAGGTGGCTTGCTGATCAGGGATTGATTTCAGTGTTGAAGACTTGGAAACATTGAAGGGTAGGAGAAAACTGAGATTTCCTTGTTAGGACTGGAGGGAGAGAGGCTTTTGGCCCCTGCAGCAGCCTATCAGATGGTGCAAATAAGAAGAACCTAACAAGCATAAAGCACTTGCAACCTTATTTCAGCCAATAATTGGTTATTGTAGCTACTACCCTGAAAGGTAAGCTTCAGGCTGGGTGCTGTAGCTGTTAAAGCATAAATGTTAGAAATATGAGGGATTCAACTGCTTCTGAAATGCCCACAGATGTATGATGAAGTATATAAGCATAACAGACTTGTAACTTTTAGGTGTTAGGGGATGCCAAACTCAGAAGCCCAAGAGAGGCAAGGCTGCTGCAGCTCCATGCCCCCAGGTCCAACAAGGAGCAAGGCTGAGCGTGTATCCCTGGTAGGCATACATACAAACACCCATCTATAACACATATGTATATGTCTATGTCTATGAATATGTATATGTATATTACTGGCCACACAAAGCAGCACAGACACACTCAACACACCCACAAACAGAACCAGTGTTCCCATCCTGCTCCCTTATCTGGCTGATTAGGATGAAGGTCTGTGAGTGGCAAACATGTCAACACCAATGTGCAAGGTGGGTCCCTCCAGTAGCTGAGCTCAGGAACCCGGTCTGCCCAGTAGCTGACCCTGTATCCCAGTCTCCCCAGTCGCTGGCACCTGGCCATGCCATCCCCTGAGCCTGCAACCCAGCTGCAGTTGCTGGTACTGACCCGAAGCACAGTATGGATCCACCACTAACTCTAACTGTGCTTAGACATGGAGGGCATCCAGCAAGTGGCCTGGGATTCTCACTCCCTGCAGCTGATAGCATGCAAAACCCCGAGGCCCCCAGCTCCACCCCAGCTGCTGGTATATTTAGTCTCTTCTCTGCTCAGGTTTTCTCTATACAACTTCATTTAAAAACAAAACAAAAACCACCAAAAAACAAACACACACACCCCCCAAAAAAAAAAAAAAAAAAAAAAAAATCCCCACAAACCAAACCAAACGAACTGAACAAAAAAACCCCGACCAAACAAAACTATCAAATGTTTTAGTTGCTTAACATTGTTTTGCATGTTGGGAATTTATGGACTATCTTATGAACTCATCACAAGAGTTACTGAATACCAGAGACTTGTAAATCAGTCACTGCTTGATCACCTCTACTGCTCCTTCTTTTCTTGACTAATAAAATCTAATTTTTATAACATTTTTTTTGTCTTGGATTTATTTCCTTTTAGCAAAATACATTTCCTTTAGCAATCAGAAATAGTGACATAAATACAAAATCTACTCTATAACCATTTGCATGAACAGAGTTACAGTCTGATATTCACACAAGGAATTCTAGCAACTTTTCTATCAACTCCCCAGAAGTGCTCACATGTTAAAATAACTACAATGCAAACTGGCTCACACATGTGCAGGCTGAGCAGAGGCACCTTTCAAGCATCAATAGAAAGCAAAGGAAGTACGACTGTGGACAGCTAGGAAAAACAAGCTTCTCTGTTTCTCACATGACTTTATATTAGTATGTCATTACTATTCCCATTTCTGTGACAATATTAGACCCTATCTGGAAGATACCTACACAGAAAAGATGGCTTACTGAAGCAAACTTTTACTTTGTTTTTTTCTACTTTGTTGATTTTCAGTTTGTTTTGTTTTGTTTTAACTGATATCAAGACTCACACAAATTTGCTTGTGTTTGTGCTGGTGAATTTTAGGCAAAGCACTGTTTGTTTACAGGAGGAGCAGAAAAGGAAGTGATGGTACTGATCAGAAGCAGAGTTTGGCCCTACATTTATTAGTCATTTACACCTTAAATATGTTCTAAAATGCATGAGTGTAGCATAAGATGCAGGGGAAAAACATAAAATGCAAACCACAGCTCCATTGTTTCTAGAGATGGTTTTCCATGACACCATATATTTCAGTCTAAGGAAGTATGCCTTTCCAGGCATTTTGAATTACAGCCTTTGAATGGACTTTCATTTTAAGTAAATGGGTTTTGGTACAGGCTCTTCAGCAAGGATTTGGAGTGGATATTAGTGAAGTCTCTAGGTGATTCTGGTCTGCGGGAACAAGGTCTTTCACCTCTCTTAACCTCTGTATAGATTCCTTCAGAGAAACGTACTTCCTTTTTCTACTTTCTGCTCCAACAGCAAGGCCAGCTGTTTGGCAGCAAGGCTGGGCACTCATCCAGAGCATTACTTATTCTAGAAAAACTTTTATCTTTCTTAAGGTATACTGTAAATATTTTGTTCTAGCAGTACTGATTTGAAACTTTCCTGGGTGATTGATGAGATCTGCCCTGAGACATCACAGACCATTTCTTCTTCCTGCAGATGTAGCTTCTGTGAGACCAAAACCTTTTGTCTGTATTTGTTGCTGGGTTCCACATAGCCCACGCGATAGAGCTGAAAATGAATGAGAGAGTTTGAATCAGGCCCAGCAAACAATTACGCCACACAGTACAAATGTCAAGAAATTATTCTTAGCAGCTGTGCAGAAAGCTGGGGCAAAACTGTCTATCCCATAAACAGCACAGTCAAGGACAAACCACTTCCACCTTGTCTCCTAGTCCTGTGCCAGCACCATTGCAAGTGATGGCAGATGGTTTCCAGGCCAGCACCAGGCAATAGGATCCTTGCAGCCAGCCTATGCATTACGTGCCGTAATCTGCCATCAACAAGAAACATCACACTCAAGGCAGGAGAGGGATTTCCCTTGCCACAACGATGTAGCAAGTAGAAAAGAGCAGGAAGAAATATGGGGGAAAAGATGAAAGAGAGAGCTTCCATATCCTTGGGACAGCAGTTGTGGACAGATTCTGGTAGGTTTTGCCCTCCGCTCCTAAAAGGTAGAGCCCAAGGGAAGGCTCTGAAGCGGTCTGTACTTCACAGCCAAGAGTTTGCCATAGATTCATGCAATGGCACTCTTGAAGCATTCCACTGGGTAATATGTGGCATAGACCTGTACTATGCATTGTTCTTACAGGTAAGTTAAGGAAGAGAATGATCAAGAGAGAATCCTCACTAGGGGTGTAGAGGGGGTCAATCTATACAAACAAGGAGCCAGAGGAGGATGACTGTATTGTGTAGGAACTGGCCAAGTGCCTGACACAGCATCCCACAAGAAGACTACTGTCAGGAAGGATGGCCTCTGCACAGGTTGAGCTAAGCTATTAAGACAGGATGGAACCAACAGAAGCATTTAAAAAAATTGCAACAAAGTTGTCAGAGAGGGACTTTTCAACCAGTTAGTGATCAATGTATGTAGCTGGAAAGGGCAGTAGCATGGCTTTGTGCTGAGAATGACTTCTGTGGATTTGTCTTCATGGCCAGTCTGACTGAGTTCCTCTTAACTCATGGTAAATGAACTGCCCAGGAGTTGTTTATTCGATGCATTTTGGTTTGCAGTTTTCTCCCACCATGCAAGACTTATAGGCAGCATCTTATCTCTCCACGCTGATAGCCACACGGTTTGGCAGGGTTCTGAGAATTCTGCAGAGTCCTGAAAATGTTTACATTTACATTGTGTTAGTGTCTGTCACCTACTGAGTACACGCTCAAGAGATTATTTCCATTCAACAAAAACAGGTCGCACGAACCATATCTGTCACTACATGATGAGGAACCACCTGGGATAAACCTCATAGATATCACGAAGTAATTCTGAATGAGAGAACAGCTATAGCCTAGTGGTCAAAAGAGGCTCTTCAGGTGCCTCTAGGCAGCCCTAGAATCACAAACATATCTTGTGTCCCAATTAACTTTTTTTCCAATGAAGACTTTCGTGCATCCTTGCCACCACACTTAAAGAAAACAGACATTTGAGCAAGTTTTGATTTTCTGCCAGCAGAACAAGCGCTCCATCTACTTGCTTCATGGGATCAGTCAATACCACACCATGAGCTCTGCCAGAGACTCTGCCAGAAAAAGTGTTCCATTGCAAGCTTCATCTGGCAGCAGCTCTGACAAACAAACAAACAGCCTCTAGTTAGAGCTGTAGTACTGGAGGCAAGACTGTTCAGAGGCAGACAGACTCCTGCAGGGCAGTCAGACCTCTCTGTCTCTCACTCAGCTGGGAAACACAAGAATCACCAGTGAATTGTCTGGACTTTAGAACTCAGCAGAGAAGATCAATGGCTTGAGGCCTCCCAGGGGCCTCACAGAAGGAATCTGGAGCTGTTGGATGCTTTGAGCCAACAGTGTGTTTTAGGCATTGGAAAAATAAATGAAACTGCCTCTTCATGAAGTTTCATGGGTGCTTGACCTTAGCACGTATCAGCAGGAATGGCAGCCTCTCCTGGCTCCAGCCCATGACCTTCCTGCAGGGGCAACAGCTGTTCTGTTAGCTCAACCTAAGCACAGCCATCACAGAAATCACCAGAAATACTGATCTGTTTCAACGCTGACATTTCACTCCTCTTTCCTCCTGCCTTTTGTGCTCTGACCACAGGAAATAAATGCTGTGACTTCAATGTTACATGCATGTCTGTAGAGTGCTCATCAGCCCAGAAGCTCAGGGACATAGACTTGCTCAGACTGGACATTAATATTGTGAACAGACTCCTGAACTTGGTTCACATGGCTGTGGAGTAGAGACTGCCATTGGAGATGATCATCATGTTCAGCACCCATACTCACAGACAGTATATAGGGCACCCAAGGGGGCTTTGGGATATTTAGGTATGTCCTGTTCATCTGCAGTCTTTGGTATCTCAGAGGCATGCCTGTTCCACTGTATATGCATAAGGTCACAGAATAAAATGGTACTGAGATATTGAAGAAGTCCTGGAGAAGTCCCAGATGATCCCTGTCCACAGTTTGCTCATGTACTGGAAAGAACTTGTGCTGAGGCTGTTTTTCATGATGAATCAGTGCTCTGCCAGCTCTCTTGCCCCTGTGGCAAACACCCACATCTGCCCATGCTACTTCCTGTGTTTTTCTTATTCTTAGTCCCGGTCTTTCTCGACATCAGATTAAATGTTCAGCCATGCTTTCTAACTGTCTTAGACTTTTTCAGTCCTTCTTCCTATTTTTATTCTAAAGGACTTACTAAACTGTATTATTCTCTCCTGTCAGTCCCTACCTAATCTATCCTATAGCTGCTGCACATTAACATTACCTAAAAACCCTGCCAAAAAATCTTGCTCTTCTTTGATCTTCTGTACTCCTCTGCTCACTTATCTACGGGCCAATGAGGATATGGCTTGGGTCAGCACTTTTATACTGACATCAAGCCATTTCTCTTCTGGAAATCTCTTTCCTAGGTGTCCACGTTATTTAGTTGTGGTCCAAGAACAGATAAATAGCTTTGAAGGTGGAGATGCAGAACACAGACACACTTAAGGAGAGGGAGGTGCATTGCAACAGAGTGCAGTTTCTATTTAAAGGGCAAATGCATATAGGTATGTGCATGTGCTGCCTATAGATAAAGACTAGTGGGCAGGACGAGCCAACAAAATTACTTAGGCAACTGACCATGCAAGATAAATTACCTTCTAGAAATTTTTAGATCAAATATGGCTTTGATCTGGCTTGGGAGCTAATAAAAGTGGTCTACATCTTTCACCATGGTACTCTTGACTAACACCTGATGTAACTTTAATTCTTTCCACAGTCATGCAGTCATAAATGATTCTCCCAAGTTTAGTATAGAAACAGCTGGTGCCCTATCTGTTGCCACATTAGTTTAGCAGATGAGGGCTCCAGGACACATCCTCACTAAGCAAATTTTACATCAGGTCTCTCTTGTTCTATACATCTTAGTAATTTCTAATCCTGTTTTTTTTTATAGTGTCTTGCTTTTCTCAGCAGAAATCTTACATTCAACAGATCTGAAGGAAAACATTTTTATTGTAATATTGTCCCTACAAGGAACGCATTACTTACAGATTCTTTCCTTAGCAGAAGGTCTAGCCGTATAGCCAGATCTACATTTTCCTTCCATTTTAGAGCATGTGGAACCTTGCTGTGAATTGCGATCCCTTCCCCTTGCCATGATTCACATAGCAGGTTCTGTATGCCCTCAGCTGTCCTCTACACAGTAGCCTGGAGAAAGACAACTTAAACATGATCCTGGGACCTCCTAGATTGCAAACATGACTAAGGAAAGAATCCTGATCTGGTCCAGGAATTTGCTTCCATGAACTTTATTGAGAGTGTCCTTAATGTCTTTCCTCAACCTGTCATTCAAAGGCAAGTGATTCTTCTTATAAAAGCAACTCTACATGGTTCTGCATGAACCAGGACAGGAAGACAGCACCTGATTTCATAGAATGCTCCCGATCTCACAGAACAATACTTTCAAGAGCTTCATAGATACTTAACATTAACTTACCTCTCTATGCTCTTTCTTTTTACAAATTTCTTGCACCTACAATTATTCTCTGTTCTTGTTATCACAACTTAATTTCCATGTCTAAATAAGTTTTTCAGGAAATATAGTATGTAGGATTTAATTCTAGTCAATTAAGTGTTAGTGCTGGCAGTACATTCTCTCTCTTCAAAAATCTGAAAAGTCTTAAGAGCAGAGATTCCTAGTATCTGAGGTAAAAAAGAAGCCTGTCTCCTTCTGAACTTTCTCTAGAGGAAGAGAAACAAAATAGAAAACAAGAACAATGTAAAAATCTGCATAGTCTGTCCTTGAAACAGAACACTCAAATAATTATTTGGTTTATGTCATGGAAAACTGTAAAACAATTGGTGTTAAATATTTAATTGCTGTGAAATAAGGCAGAAGAAATACTCAAAGTAAAGCAGCATTTTGACAGTAATTCCTACCAGAGCCCCAAGTATATCAAAGGAAATAGAACATGGGTATAGCAAGGTGACACATTTATCGTGCTCCTGTTGGAGTATTGCACATCTATACAACCTACAAAGCAACGAAAGTTCTCCGAGACAGAGCTCTTGCAAGAAGTGTTGACACATCCAGCACTGTGAGGCAAGAGTCACACCTGGCTGTCACACGCAACTTCTCTGCCCCCAGGTGCCACCCTGCCTGCAAGTGTAATCGAGTGGCTTGTGAACTGCCTCCCACGCTTTCTCCATTTACCACCCAGCTATTTTACGTAGGCAGCTAGAAAAGGATTTTCATGTGTATGAACATGCCTGGCTGGAAGCTGCAGCTGTTCAGCTCTTGATTTATCATCTGTTCAGTTTCTCTGACATGAGGCTGGCAACTCTTGTAAGAGTGGGGGAAGATGGAGTGGGAAGAGGAGATGGCTGGTGGTTGACAGCTGCTCCAGCCTCTGCACTTTGTCTCTGAACATGCCCTCACCTAAATTTGGCTGACGCTGTGTTCATCAGACCAGAACGTTGAACCATGAAGAGTGGAAGGACTGAGCAAAAGTGGAAGATTCAAGGAGGAAAAGATGACACGATTTTAGCCTGTTTAGGGATTTTTTGTGCCCAGCCTTCCCTAATGGGAGACAGAAGCCATTTTGGTAATGATAAAAGACCAGGTTTCCAGAGGAGCGATGACAAGTGTGCCCTAAATCAAGTGTGCCTTGTAGGAATCAGAAACTCCTGTTCTGCTTTTCCACTTGTCTCCCCATTGTGACCAGCTCTGTCTGAGAGAGGAAAATTCTGTCTCTGCTCTCCACTCCGGGAAGAAAAAAAAAATCACAAAAGCGCAGCTAAGGAAATTGTCTCCTCTTTTCCTCCACTCCAACACAGGCTCCTGGTGACTATCACACTCCGAAGGTAATTTGTTAGAGATGAATCTCCTCGGCTGGACAGCCTTTCTGTCATGCCCCCATCCAGCTCAAGAATGTGGGGTTTTTTCAGCTCTTTTTTCTTCCTGTCTTCAGCAGATAAAAGACTGACCAGAAATACTGCTGAAACCTACTCTTGGTGTCTTCTCCATCCATCCTATGGGCTACAAAGAAGGAGCTCATAGCTCATGAGCATGAAGGAGGCAATGTGTCAGAGGCTTGCAGCTAGACTGTGGTTGTGGTCTTATGGAGGTCGTATGGGACAAAATCCTGGAGATGTGCTGGAGAGTTTGAGCTGCTGGAGAACCTGTTGGTCACCTCTCAGCCACTGTGTCGTCTTGGTGGAATCACACCTGTGGCCAATTCCCAACTTCAGAGAACAGAACTAAGGTTACATCACACAGGTATGCTATATTTGCATTTCAGCTTCCTGGGGTGTAAAACGAGCCATATTGAAGGTATGAGAAATTGCCTTCCTCTACCTGCATTAATGAGTTCAGGAGACTTGTTAGAAAAAAATTAATACCAAGCACTGGGCAACATTGCCCTGTATACATCCCACTTAGCTATTCAACTCAATTGTCATTATTTACCAAAACATATGAACTATTCACAGATTTGGAATCACAGCCATCAGGACATCAAAGTTATCAGCTACAAGGTTACCAAACACTTCAGCACTGTGACTGTTGCCAAATGAAAAATGCATTTGGCAGAGGCTCAAACCGAAATAGAATCTTCATCCAACAGGGAGGTGTGGTTGTGTTTCCTGCGACAAGCAGACAGATTAAACCACTTTTTAACAGATTAAAGAAATGACTTTAGGAGAAATGAGACTACACTTTTAGTCATGACTTTTGTAGCTTCCAAGTTAAATAAAGAGCAGAAAAAAGGACACTGTATCAGGTATTTCAATATGATTTTAATAAACTGAATTAAGCATTTGAACTCAACCATGGTAATCAAGGCATTGTGTCCCCTGAGGTTATAATCTTCTCAGTATTTGGAATAGTATCACCATTGGGAAGGATGCTCTTTTGAAAATAAAGCAAGTTTTTCTGAAGTTCAAAACTGTGTTTGGCTTTCAAAATTTCTGAGTCTTACTTTCAGTGAGTATTTTCTTTCAGTAAAGGACACCTGACTTAAAATCAACCAGTCTTTTTTTAAAAAAATCAATCTTTGCAAAGGAAATTCTCACTTTAAGGAGACAGCATTAGAAACACGCTTTATTTAATTTTTTTTCAACTGACATGCTAGAAACAGAGGAGATTAAGAGCTGGTGTTAGAAGATGGTTATTTTTCTATTCTTTGTGCTACAACAGGACACTGGGTGTTATTTCTTCGTGTTATACACACTTAAGAAGTAAACATACAATGTCTCCTTTTCTGGAAAGAGGTTGTGACAAACTCCAAAGCATCATGGGTTACACAAGTGAACCCGCATGTTAACAAACCATTGCTTAAGAAATTTGTCACAGGAGACTTACCTCTCATTGTCCTTAAAATGCAGATCTCTGAGTAGGTTGTACCCCAAACTTCCATCCCTCACCCACTAATAAACTCACATGGTATTTGCTGCCTTGACCATATAAAAGGAACTGGCAAAGCACGATTTTAGCTTCAGAATTCTGACTACAGGAACACAGTTCAACTGAGAGGCAACCCCTTCTAGGAAGACTGTAGCTGCTTCAGAAAACAGCCTGGCCCCTTCCAAGACAGTGCTGAGATTGGTGAGCATCCTCCTCAATCAAAAGCTGCTTCTGAGTTAATTCCTCTTACAAGGCAGCAGGCTGTATCACTATACCTCAAAATGAAGTTGGAGATAATTTAGACAAGTGAGAAATCAGGCCTTCTTGACTAATAAAAGATGTCAGTAAGGCATTGCCTCTGTAAGATTTGCCCTCGTGTTTGTTGTTTTTAACTTGTTTATTTGTCTGGCTTTGTTTGTTTGTTTTTTTCCAAAACACTCATCAGTACTTTTTATTTAGTTTTTTAACTCTGCAGCTTGAAGATGAGATCTATCTCTGTTGTGTGGAAAGTTAAAACGTGAAACTAAAACAGTCGAGATCTGGGCTCTATGGCTTCCTCAGTTTTCTCTGTACTTCAAAGTGGATCTACAAAACAATCATCTTAACCAGCAGCATACCACACTGGCTAGGCTTGAGGAAATACTGCCAATGCTCTCCTCTCCCTGCTGAACCTGAGCCATCATAGAGGCAAGAATGCAAAGTATTCAGTGTTAAAATAGGAGACAGTCTAATTCTGTGGTTTATTTCTTATGGCATTTATATAACAAGAAGTGTAGAGGGACTTGTTTATTTGTCTCCATTCAAATTCAGTTAAAACCAAACCAAAAATTTCCAAAGTTAGAAAGTAACTTTGGTTTCATCAGATAGACATCCAGGTGAACACACTTTCGTATGAGACAACCTTAATGGCTCTTTCATGTGGTTTGGTTTTGGCAAGTTTATTGTATACTTTTACATGTAGTTTGTCTCTTATTCCTGTAGATCTGTTTCTTAACAAAAACAAATTAATTACTTGTGGTTCCTAAATTACTTAAAACAGTAAACATTAGGCTGTCACCTTCAAAGCTGTTTATCTTGCTCTGAAGTCTAAGGATACAGAGAATAGAGCTGCATCAAATACAACTGCTTTCTGCTAACAAATGACAGACCTGTTCCATGACCCTCTCTCAATGTCCCCTAAGTGCCAGCTCTGCTCACAAAGTAAACTCATTCAAAACGGAGAGGGTGATCAGACATTGGAATGGGCTGCCCAGGGAAGTAGTGGATTCTCTGTCACTGGAGATATTTAAAAAGAGAGTGGATGTGGTACTCAGTGCCATGGTCTGGTAACTGCAGCGGTAGTGGATCAAGGGTGGGACTTGATGATCTCTGAGGTCCCTTCCAACCCAGCCGACTCTATGATTCTATGAAAATGAACTGCTGAAAATGTTTACTTTTCTTCCTAGTGCAGTTTTCTGCTGAATTAGTAAATTAAATTGTCTCACTGATGAATATCAGGGCTTGTGTAAGGGAGCTGGGGAAGGACGGAGCAGGATTTTGGAGAGTAGGACCTCTCCTTATCTCTTCTTTTGTGTCATTACATCACTAAATACCAGAAGGTGTACCTCACAACAGCACTGGAGGGCTGTCGTAACTGGGATTCCCTGCTGGTATTTGTCATTATGCATTTAAAACCTTTCTCTTCTGCTGCTGTTCTGCAGTCAGGTGAGGGCTGTATCCAACTGACTGGCGATTCCTGGACCACTGGATGCTCTGCAGGTATCCAAGGGAGAGGACAAGTGAGCCACACACATGCTGAAGCTGCTCAAAGAAAAGTACAGATCTCTGGATCAGAAAGAGAACAGTTATGAATATCATACTGGAAGGATGGCTATTAAAGTAGATCTTTAGACCACAGAAGAAATGCTGTGAACCTGCATTTGATCCCACCCTAAAAGCCATATGCACCCAGTGTTCACCACACATGACACCCATCCATCATAGACAGCTCCCGGACGGGCACTGACCCCTTGAGATTCAAGCCCAAAAAACCTTACGTGTCCAATGGAAATGTAGTACTTTCGTGGTTCTAGAAAGACATGCAGGAGAGCCTCTCCTTCCTTACAAACCTCATGTTTCCACCTGTACGCACTTCTAAGCCTCCCCCTTCATCCGGGGGGTCGGCACACCACTTCTCAGCCCCACCACTCCCGGCCGGCCACCCACCCCTCTGCCTGCACTCGCTGCCCACCTCAACCACTCCTCAAAATTCACCCTTTTCACTTCTGTGGGGACCAGGGCTACACTTCTCTCCACGGGGACGACCCGGCAAGAGGGAGACAAGGCAAGTACCGGTGGAACACCGCGGCGGCAGCTCCAGCTGACAACGACCGGAGCCTCCCTCGCACCGGACACCGACAGCGGGGGCCACCTTCGCCAGACCCACGCTCGCCGGTCCCCCCCGCCCCAGCCCACCCCACCCCATGAGGCACCGGCAGGACTGAGGGAAGGGTCTCTTCGCGCATGCGTGACGACCGCCTCATTTCTCCCTCCACCCCGCTCCCACTCAAGCGCTTCCGAATACACCCGATATCCCGTCCCCCCCTCTCCCTTCCCCCTGGCGCGCATGCCAGGGAAACCTTCCCCGTGTCCTTCTCCCACCCCCTTCCCACCGGGCTCGGCCGGCCTAGACCCTCCCCCCGGCGGAAGCCATCGCGCATGTGCGGTTGCCAGGGCGGCCGTCTCCGGTGAAGGTTTAAAATCTGCGGGGCATGCGCAGAGCCGGTTCTGGTCCTGGCTGGGGGACGCCACATTGGAACGGCGAGGGGGAGCGCTCCGGGCAGCGCCGGGCCGGGTACAGTTTGCGCCGCCTCCGCTCCTCCCGAACCGCGCTCTCCTCGCCTGGCCTCGCCCGGCTCTGCCCTCCGCCTCCGGCCGCCTTCCCTCCCTTTTTTCCTCCCTCCTTCCCTCCTTTCCTTTCTCCCTCCTTCCCGCGACACATGTCGCTGCTCCCGGCCCGCGTCTAGCGGCGCTGCCGGGCCCGGCGGGCTGAGGCGCTTCAGGAGTAGGCGGGGGGCGGTGAGCGGGCGGCGGCGCGGCGCTCTGGCCGGGCCGTGAGGGTCGGAGGCGGGCGGGCGTGGATGGATCCCCGCGTGGCCTGGATCCAGCCCGAGCAGAAAGGCCCCGCGAATGCGCTGTGGATGCAGATCTGGGAGACTTCGCAGGGCGTGGGGGGCCGGGGCGGCGCCAGCTTCTCGCACTACCTCTGCCTCAACTCCCCGGCCTTGGACTCCGCCGCTTCCCCGCCCCGCGGACACAGCTGCGTCCGGCTCGGAACCTCCGGCGGCGGCGGCGGCGCCTGCTGCTCCTCCTCCTCGCCGCCTTCGCCTTCCCCTCCGGCCCTGCTGACCGGACTGGTTCCCGCTACTGCTGCCGGCCCGGCGGCGGTGAACGGCGGCGGCGGCGAGGGAGGGAGGCGGCTGCAGAAGTCGCCTTCCGTGTCTTCCTCATCCTCCTGCTCCTCGGTAGAGTCCGGCACCGAGAGCCCCGGCTTCTCCTCCTCGGGATCGTGCAGCGGCGGCGGAGGCGGCGGCTCCTCCTCTTCCTCCTGCGGCCCCCGGGCGGCGGCGGCGGCGGTGGCTCCTCCCGGGCTGCTGGGCAGCGGCGGGGCCGGACCCGGACCCGGACCCGGGGAGTTTTTTAACTTCCACGAGAACAAAGTGAACGGTGTGAACGGGCACCACCAGCCCCCGCACCTGGCCCGCAGCCCCCACCCCCACCCGCCGCCTTCCCCCCAGCAACACCAGTACCACCCGGGCCGTAGGAAACGAGAGAATAAAGCCAGCACCTATGGGATGAATTACCTGCTCTCCGGCAGCCGTGGCGTCGCCATCAACAACAACTCTCCCCACCAGCAGCGGCAGCCGCCTCAGCCAGCGCTGCAGAGTCCCGGCACACCCTGGAAGACAAGGAAATACAGCCCGGGCGTGCAGGGGTGAGCAGCCGGGGCCCTGCTGCAGCCCCAGGGGAAAGGGGGTCCTCGGCAGCCTCGCCGGAGGGTCCTCCGGGGACGGGGGTGGGTGGCCTGGGGGCACAAGAACTCCTCGGCAGCCGGCGACGGCAGTGAGGGTGATGATGGCGGGGCACAACACTCGGGTCTTTCGTAAATCACCTCGGTCTCTGCCGGCTGGGTGGGAGGGACTGGGAAGCCATGCATTCGGGGGGTTTAGACCCCGCTTGGTGGTAGGTTGGGAGGTGAAGATGTCAGGCTGCTATCAAACATCACCCGCCTTAGTTAAAGATGGGTGGGTGGGGAATATTGTCAGCCTCCTAGGGGTCAGCTCGGATTGTAAGGGGAAAGCGGAAGGCTTCAGTTCAGAGAAGCTCAGAGAAGACTGGCGCTGGTTTTTAAATGCCTCTGCTGAGGCTGTAGCAGGCTGATTGCTTGGGGAGTGTCAGGAACATCAGTTGAGAGGGGGGTGCCCGGTAAGCTTGGAATAAGCTTTGAAAGTCATTGTGGTCTTAAACATTCTGAAAACTTATGTCTCTAGCATAGCTTGAACCAGATAATATTTGAACCGAAATCTTGGCTTTCTGAAGAGAACACTTTTGTTAAACATCCTGCTCTGTGTTAAACATCCTATTCATCCTAAACTTGCTCATATGGATAGTTAGTAAGGCTTGAGTATTTATTCACTTTGGTCTGATCGTCATGCACAAGGGACTAAACTTGAACAAAGCAGTTCTGGATTGCTCCATGAGGTTTCTGCATTTCAGCTGTCAAATTTCACTCAGTCAAGTTTGCTTCCTAATGTTAAGGCTATTTTATTGATGGAAAAAATTGCATTGATTGACCGTAGCAGATTTCTGATGTCAATTCAGAAATACTTTCTTATAACTCTTAAAATCCAAGGCCCTTGGGTGCCTGTGGAGTTGAGGCACTGCATATTTGTAGAGAGAAATAGGCAAAGGTTATTTTCAGAGCTGGAGAAATTTAATCAAGAGATTTAACTCAGGAACAGTCTCTTTTCTCTTTTGGGTGATAGTTTTCAGCTGTTGACTGCATTGAAGTAATCCGGAATATGAAAAGATGTTTCTGAAGTTCTGTTTCTGCAAACAGTCTTTAGCCTCTCCTGGGAAGGTGAAGACTTGTGTCTTCTGCTTTTTAATTCCAAACTGATAGGAAACATGAAGATTGCTTTTATGGCAAGCTAAGATTTAGATGTTTTAAGAGCTGCCCTATGCTAGGAGCTTTGCATCCTGTACTAGTAAGATAAATGTCTAAAATTATGATAATATCTTAAAAATAGTTTTGATTTCTTCAGTAGAACGGCAATTTAATATTTTAATTTATCTATGTAAGACAAGTCGGTGTCACTGGATTAGAGATCTTCATGCAGGTGGATGAGGGAGTTGTCTGAGGTCACCAAGCAGGCCTGTGGCAGACCTGGGAATTGAATCCAGGCTCTGGAGGTTCTGTCCTCTGGTTGTTGGGCAGCATCACCAATGCCAATCCCATATGCTTATCTTTCATCTTCTGCCCTTTTGTTTTCTGTTGGCTTTCCTTTACTAACAGTTATGCCACTTTTCAAATATAAATTCATAAAGAATCCACGCACAAGAAAATTGTTTATGCAAACTTTAGTTGCACCGTTTCAGTTCCATGATAACTGTTGTTCTTCCGCTGTTAGTACAGTGAGACCTGGTGGTAGGGGTGGGACACCCGTAACTATGTGAGCATATATGATCCCATAGTTCCAGAGTGTCTCATGATTAATTTGTCAAGTCTTTTAGTTTCATAAAACCATACAAAGTCATAATTTTCTGTAAAGTAGCAGGGACCTTGTGCTGAAGGAGAGCATGGAGGTTGAAACCATATATTTAAATATGAGAAGCAGCTTCTGCCTTAAACTTCTTGAGTTTGGTTACCCTAGGTGAATCTTTGATAAGCCTGTATGCTAAAATAGTTTTCTGTTTGGTGTTAGAATTTTTTAATGAAGCACTCAGATGATTTAAATAGCAAAAATGCTGTCACTGATGGAGTGACTTAAGGTAATGCCTCATAACTGGCGAGTTTAACTTAATTTTCCTGAGGGCAGACTGTTGTATTACTTGGCTCTTCAAACAAAAAATGCACTGAAAAGACTAGGGTGGGAACAGATCCATATAGAAGTTTCTTTTGGATTCTTTGTCTTGCTGATTTGTTACCTGGTGTTACTTCTACCTGTCAGCCCAGTTCTGAAGCATCACTTCCATAACTGTGATGATCGATTGACAGAGCATCAGTGATGTTAAACTGGTGTATGTGGCTGTCAAAAAACGTGATCCTTATAATCTTCAGTTGTGTTCTGCTTTGGATGTAAATTATGGGAGGAAGGACTTGATTATTGATGCTGTTGTGAATTATATGTGGCTTAATACTTTCAACTAAGTTTTCAGATTAATTGTAGATATGTAGAATGAATTTACTGCAGAAATACCTGGCATATCTGCTTGGTACAATATAATGCTTTGTAGAAACAACAAAACTGGCTTGAGAATTAGTGTGGTTATCAGAAGTATTATGACACTTTGGAGTGATGCTGTGCCTGGACTAATTAGTGTTGCATAGCACCTGACAATTTACAGTATTAATTTTTCCCCCGTACCTGTTCCCTTTAACCATCTTGATAATGACATAGAAGTTTTGTTGTAGAGCACAAACACCACTTCATTTGGTTAGACTGATGGAGGATTCAGGCCAGCATTTTCTGGTGACCATAGCAGGGAGTTCTGCTATGGGGGGAGTTCTTACAATCAGGGTAGGTTATGACAATGCTTCCCCAGAAGTCTTACTTCAGTGTTTAGCAGTTTGCATCTGGAGCAAACTGTGCACTGATAGTGAAGTCCAGAGATTAACTTCTGCAGCTACTTAGATGTGGTGGTGTTTCAGCATGCTAATCTATATTAAGCTTTATTTATTTCTTCACCATATGCTGAAGTGCTTTTAATTCTACTCTTGGTTTGTTTGGTGTTTGTTTTTGTTTTTTTGTTTTTTTTTTTTTCTATTGCTGAACATTGGTGACCAAGGTAAATTGAATAATTGAATTACTGGGATTTTGTGCATTGTAGTCTTTGAAATGCATTGCATTCAGGACCCTCTGTAGCTCTAGTTCTGTGTTTGTCAACTCCTGCTGCTTTGTATGCTGTTGTCGGAGATGAACAGTGCAAAGTATCATGTAGGTATGACACATTATCAGCCCCTGCTGCAATTTTTATTTTCTTCTGCATTGACAGAGCTGTAAAAATGCAGATTTTGGAAACTGAAGTTTTTACTGTCTGCAGAGAGGCATCCAGAACTTGAGCACTTGTAGGGGCTTTAGGATGGCATTCTAACTTTTTGCTGGACATAACAGTGTTGTGTGTTTCTAGTACCACCTATGTTGGGCTGCTATGCTGTGTCTGTTACCTGCCATGTTAGGTGGATGCCTTTGGTGAAGGTCTTAATGTAGGAGACAGCCAGTGCTGGCAGTGTACACTCAATTCTTGTTTGATTTGGCTTTAGAATCAGGGCAGAATATATTGTAGTATGCAAGGAGGAGGGCAGCAGTAGTTGCCTGTTGGTCATTGTAGATATCTGGAGAGAGATTTTAGAGCATCAGGACCTGGTTGAACAGATTGTTTTCATGCCTAGAGGCTGGTACACAGCAGAGTTAAGGGTAGCTTCTTGATGAGTTGTCAAAAGAACAGAATATAATTTTTGTAGTCAAAGTAGAGTGGGTAAAGCTCAAAGTTCCCTGTAAAGTGGATGTCTAGCATACAGTTAGAGATTGAAGCTTTTTATAGTGGAAAAAGGAAGATTTTGGTAGCAGTAGACTTCACAGAGAGCATAGAGCTAGGGATCAGAAAGGCTGAGCTGCTCTAGTAAAACATGAGGGCTTTGAATGAATGTGCTCACATCTGGGATGTGAAAGCAAAATGGGATGTGTTTGAAGCAGTTTAATCCTGGCATCAGCTTCATGATGCTTTTCACAGTTTGGGTTTGGTGGTAGAGATAATTGGCACTAAGAACATAAGCAGATGTACAGGGTGAGCCCATTAGAGGCCAGTGCCAATGCTGGGAGAAAAATGTGTCAACATGAACCTGTAGTATATCCTGGAATAATCTCTCAAATTTCAATGATCCATCATTCTTGAATTACCTGGGCTACACTACAGGCAGTGCATTGTTAAGCTTATTGTGGAATTTATGTATGAATTTGTCTCCTGGCATGTTGAGCAGGTAGGAGCTTCTGGGATCAGCAGCATCCTGTGGCAAGGTGTTCCTTAGCTAAGCTATGCATTATGTAGAGATAATTTTATTTATTTATTTTGTCGTGTGGCTGTCACTAGGGTTATAATTACTGCCAGCCACAGATCTATGCATTAATGAGGCAGTCCATGAATGCTCTCTGCAGCTGACTTGAAAGGGAAGAGAAAAGCTGAATCACTTGAGAGTTGCCTATTTTCTAGTCTGTTCAGTCATTCCTTCTGTTGAAAGTGTTTCCTACCTCTAGATGTTTATCACCTCTGTATGATTTAGCTCTGGGACTCAGGCAAACCAAATCTGTGTGTGTTATAGTGTTACAGTATTCCTACATCTTAGGCTATCTTGTACTTTATTTCATGAATACTAACATGGGACTTGCATGTTCTATTTGGCTATTGAGGAGATCTTCTGACAGAATTTCTTATTTCAAGATCTTGATTCTCGATGCTAGATCTGGTGCAGAGCCCCTCACTGCATCTTTGAAAAGAAAGAATCTTCTCATATGCCTGTTGTGCTTGTATTTACCCTATCTCAAATTCTGCTTGTGTATTATTTGGTGGCCATCTGCAGTTCTTGATGCAGTGGCTGCAGTGCAGCCTCAGACTTGAAGCCTTAGGATTTTTCCATCTCCCAGATCACATATGTTAATGTTGACTAGAACAGGGCACTTGGAGGCTTCACTGGTGACCTTACTTTAATATGGGCTCTAAGAGTTCTAGCTGCTTCTTTTATGTTTAAAACAGTTGTTAATCTACATAAAAGTCTTCCTCCTCATATCCTGTTAGCTTATTTTCGTTTTAAGTTTTCATAAGGACATGTTGGGACCATTATCAAATGATGTTTGGAAATCCAAGTAGCAGGATTTCCTTTATGGGTCACTCATTCTTGCTAGCAATTCCTAATGATTTTCTTGGACATTACTTCCATTTACAAAAGCTACGTTGACATCTTGATATAGTTGTAATTATTCATGTTTTATATTGATTCTTCTTTTGACAAGTTTGACTATTGCAAATGTCAAAACTAATGCTTTTGAATTAAAAAAAGATTGCTGCTTAATCTTCTTAGATAAATGCAGTATCAAGTCAGTGCTGCTTTTCGTGAATAGCAGAGTACTAGGAATAGATCTGCTGTTAAGTATTTTCTACTAAAATTTGGTTTAGGACAAGTTCTCTCTGTATAGTTAGAGATCAGGGAAACCTTGAGGGATTAAAAAAAATAGCTTCTCTATTTGTCATGCATCATGATCACTAAATTGTCTCAGTTCTGATCACTTAATTCACTTAACAGAAGCAGATTTTTGGGCTTCTGAACTAGTTTATCCTTTCTCAAGCATAAGCTTGCATCTTGTTAAGCTGTTTCCTCATAATCCTTCTCGATATACCTAATCTTTCAATCCTCTTTTCCTGCTTTGTACTTGACTTCAAGGTTTCTGAAGACATCTTTTGATGGAATTCTGTGACAAGGTAGTAGAAGCTCTTTTTCTGTATGTTCTGATTAGAGGCATAGGAATTTGTTAAACAGCCTGTGTGGTATCTTTAATAGTCTCTGAAAAGCCTTTTTTTTTTTTTTTTTTTTGGTTAAGCTTCCTAAATTAAAAAGCTTCCTCTTTTATATGTTAAACTTCAAGAGTACATAATTCCAGAAAAGGTCCTTCTACCTTTTCTTGCCTTGCAGGCATACTGACTGAATGTGCAGGGTTTGCTGCCAGTAATGCTTTGATGGGTGCATTTTGAATAATACGCAGCTGCATGAGATTGTGTCAAGAGTTGCTTCTCCTCTTAAATGTGATGGTGGCTAATGGTGTAATGCATACCTGATCTGCGTGGGCATAATTAGTCTCATCACTAATGTGTTTCTGCTGTTGCAACCTTTCTGACTTGGCTGGGCTGTTAATCGCTTGCTATCTTTGGGCATTTGGAAAAGAATAGTATTAAGACAGGAATTTCAGTGTTTAGCGGTTCTATTTATTGGCGTGGTGAGCTTTCTGATTCAGTTCCAAGGTTTAACATATGGGATGCTCCTTCACTGTTGAAACAAAATAATTACATGGTGTTTTCTTGGTGTTGTGTCCAGCAGCCTAAGACAGGAGTAATGTACTGCTGTTCAGGAGCTTACATGGCAGATCTATTTTGCCATGTATTAACTTGGAGATACACATCAGTTTCAGTGCAGCTTTTTTAAAGTACATCCAGCCATTAATAAGGTGATTGGTAGAGTTTTATTGGACTGACACACTTGACAAAAATAATTTTAGGTTTTGATTCTTTTTCTCTTCCAAAACGCAAACAAATTTGCTACTGAAGTCTGGAAATTTGTACTATAGGACAGTCCAGCATGCTTAGTTTCTTGACCGAGTAAACTGCCAAAGTGCTCCTAAGAAGTAAAATCTTACTGGCATGAAATCCAGTCTAAAATTAGGACTGGCTCAGACTTGTAGTAGTGTGGAGCAAAGGGAAGGCTTAGAGTAGAAGTCAGAGCAGTACAATCACAGTAGAAAAGGTACAATATATTTATAAACTAATAAGAAAATTATTTTTCCATTCCCTCCTCAATAGCTAACTTGATTCTTATTTGAGTTGAATATTTAGGGTACCTACCTGTGAAACATTTCACAGCTCTTGATAGTATACCTATATATAAACCTCTGTATAGTTGAGGTTTTTTTATTCTTGAATTCCGAGTTGCTGCCTTCCATATAATTACAGTGACAAAGGTAATTGCTGTCTGAATCTCATACTAGTGAGAGTGATTTCGTGCAGCAGTACAGTCATGTAGCACTGTGTTTTCATAGTTTTTATTATCTGGGAGCCTAGAACGTAAGCCAGGGCACACAGTATTATTATCTGAGTGTTAAGCAAAGGCACCTAGTGGGTGTTGTGAGTGCAGTGGGACGAGAAGAATTGTTAGTTTATCTCCTTTTCTTGGTCATAGTTTTATATTTGCTGCTCTTGTAGATGTCTTTATCTTGGATAATATTGGAAAAAGTGTATCTCAGAATGTACCATGGATTTCAATCGTATGTATATTCTCCTTTTTCCACTAAACTGTGTTCCTGAGTTTTAAACTGCAACACTGATTTCAACTATTGGATACATTTGCTTGTTGTAGGGTAACTTTCGCCTTTGTTTCCACAGTAATGCCATTGTGCTTTGCTGTAGTTGTCGGTGAAGGTAAAGTTCAACAGATTTCTGAAACATTCACTGGCATTTTGGCTTTTCACTGTTTGATTTTGAGACAGTGAAGACCTCGGGCATGTTTCAGAGCTCATGCTTTACTTGAAGGAACATATTCCACTATTTGTAGCCTTTATTTCATCAAAGCTTTTCTTGAAATGCTGCCTGTACCTCCACATTTCTTTCCTACTCACCTGTGGGGATCAGTTGTATCTTCTACTATTTTATAAGGATTCTTGGCTGGTATGTTATACTTCTCAGTTAGAAAAAGTTTTTTACTTACTAGAATGAGTTTGTTTTTAAGAAGTTCCATGTCAATGATGCTGTTAGGTTTCTATCCATTCCTTTATGGATAGAACATACATTGATTTGTGCTTAGTATTGTAGTCATGACATTGAAAAGAAGTAGGATGTTAACTCAAGAGAACAAAGTGTTTGTTCACCTGGTTTGTGGATGCTGTTTGAGAATTTAATTTCACTGCACTGATATTATCTGTTGAAGTAATAAATCACTGTTACATGTAATAATAGTTATTAGAGTAAATAATGAGTAAAATAAATGATCTCCTTTCTTAGAAACCTGCCTTTAAGTAAAAATACTACAAAAGTCTGAGAGTGTCTCTTGAGGATTACTTTAACTTGAAGACTAGAAGCGTATCTGCCATTCCTAAAACAGCAGAAGGGGTAAATTTTGGTAGACAAATAATGCTACTTCTGTTGTGTAGTTCAGTCTGTAAGCAACAGATGTTTGTTGTGCTAAACAGTAGTAGCAATACTGAATGGTAAGGTCCTTCAGGATGTTAAAATTAGCAAGATGGATAGTGTAGCCAGTACAAGTAGCTTTTCTTCTGCATCACTGTATCCTAACTTTCCCAACTTGCATTAAGATTACAGTTACATCTCACCAACAAGTTCTTTTCCCAGTGTTTCTATAAATACAGTGAAACTGCCTTGTGAAAAAGTCAATTAAACTGCCTGTCTTTGCTAGGAGACTAGTATAATAGGCATCCTAAAATGTGATAGGAGGTAGGTAGGTGCTGAGATGCTACTGGAGTACAAATTCTTTAAGAAGACTGAAAGACATTGAGAAAATTGGATCTTGTTGTATGTTGAAGGAACCTGAATTTTTTTTAAGAAAGAGAGGTGAAGGTGTTACTTATCTGCATGTACATTGTGTCTTGCAAATAGAAATTCTTTTCCTTATGGTTAAGATACTGTCACAGTCCTGACTTGTTACTTCTCAGGTGCTAATGAAGATAATAGAGGCTAGACATGCAAAAAAAAAAAAAACCAAAAAAACCAACCCCAAAACCAAAAAAAAACCCAAATTAAAACTTCTTATATTGGCTGCATCAGTATCCTGCTGTGATCTGCTTTTTCAGATACCAGGTTATTACTTCAGCTGATAGAGAAGTGACTCTGAGATTAGTCCTGAACAAGGTGCAGCAGCTTGTGTTATGTACATCAGAGCTGCTTCTTGTGACAGTGTAACGTCTTAGCAAATAGAAAATGTAAACTTTAGTAACATTGTATTTTAAAAAAGCTTCTTGGTTTTCAGAATGTTTTTCAAGGGGAAGCCAAGAAAGGTAAAGGTGTGAAAATGCAATATGAAGTCATAATCTGACTGTGAAGATAGTAATGATCCAGAAGGAGGATATAAACCAGGAAGGTGATGTTCTTTGGGAACTAGAAGCTGCGGAATTAATCAAAACTGGAAAAAGCGAAGAAAATAGAAGTCCTTTTAAAATACGATTTGAGAACTGGTTTGCTAAGTGCATTAAAACCTGGAAACATGGAAAGTGGGAAGCTTGACAGAGTCACTAGGGCTCAGAGTCATGAATGGGGAGAAAATTGGATGAGATAGTAAAACTAAGTGAACTAATGGCATTGTTTTTTCTGTCAGAGAAGGTGCATCAGCAGAATCATAATTTGTACGGCCATATCTGGTGGTGTATGCCGAAGAATTCCTGAGGAACTTAAACTGTAAAACCATGTCATGGTTGAAACTTCAAAGCAGTTTTGGTTATCTAGCTCTTGTCCTTTGTCCCATGCAAACTGAAGCATTAAATGAAGTGCTCCCTTTCCTGGGCAAGATAGCAAATATGAAGCTGACTTCTTAAAAATAGATCAGGGAAGGAAAGGTAGGCTATTGTTGGCTGGTATTATTTTGAGTTTTTCATGATACCACTAAGAATTATGACAATGTTTATTGTCTGATCAGAAGCTCAGTGGGGGATTAAAGTGAGAGAGTTCTTGTGTGCTTGCTGTTTTTCTGTGCTTGCTATCACACTAGAGGCTGCTTCTGAAACTGTGCTGTTTATGGTAGAGGCTGCAGTGCAGAGGGCAGCTGAGACCCCTTTTACCCTCCTCCTTCCCTAATATAGGATGGTGACTGAAAACATTTTTCAGGACATTTTTCAGGAATGTCTGAATCTCCTGGGGTGGTTGGATGGCTGATACCGTAACAAAAGAGAATTTATTGGCATGAGTAAACACAGAGAAAGGGGCTAGTGCATGCTTTGATAAAGGCAGTTGTGTCCCACTGGTCTCATTTCCTTGAAGCAATTATTGCTAATTTGTATTCATGTGGTCAGTCTGTGATAACACAGAATTGTTGGATTTTTTTTTTTTTCAAATAGTGTTTTTATGTTTGTTTTTTGAAGAGTTTGTGAAAACTGAACAGTCACAGGTTTTTTGTGCTTGTGCATTAAGTGCTTAGAGGAAACAAAAGAAAGCATCAACCACTTTATAATAAGGGAAGGTTACCAGTGGAATTACTGAAGGCTGTTGCTCAATATATTCGTAAGTATCTGAGGGGAAGAAATGAATAAGGAAAGGATGGAAAGGATAATAGAAAGCGAGAGCTGACTGCAGAGAATCACAGGGGGAGCTGATTGTTCATTAGGTTATAAAATTGTTGATAGAATTAAATTTAATAAATACGGAATAATGAATCTGAAGAAAAATAATTCAAACTATAATTCAGACTATACCCAGTGGATGTGCTTAATGTTGGTGGTTATTCAGAAAACACCTTGAGGCTCCTTCATAACTGTTTATTTTAAGGAACAGCTGTATGCTGAGGTATCCTCAAATAGTTGGTTGCTGAAATATTTGCAGAGATCTGGATAGTAAAATGAAAATAGGTGTATCATGGACTGAATAGTGTAATTATACATTCATTCTCTGTGCATTTCTGACCACCTGTCAGGTGATGTGATTCAACTGAACACAAGGTGAAGAAGGCCAACAGTGATTAGACTTCAGGGTTCCTCTGTAAGGAAATGAAAACAGATGAAGATTGCTAGAGGTCTGTTGGATAGAGACAAGTGGATATGAATTGAGAGTTTGAAAAGTCTTATATTTGGAGGTGAACTACCAGTGGTAACTTCTTTCCTGCAGAAAAAAAGAGCATCAGATAAAATAATCAACAGGCAGCAGTTTAAAATAAGGCATTTTATTCTGATGTATACTCCCATGGCATGATAGAAACAACAAAGGCATAAGTGGATATATTTGTTCCAAATCCTAAACCCTCCAACTTCCCATATGGAAGCCTAATTGTTGTGCTGTTCACGTTTCTTGAAAGTACTGCTGGTTTTGGTTAAGTGATATTAAATAAAGTCTATGTCTGCTTTCACTGAAATTTATTGTAAGACTTAAATCATCATTGTAGCTGATGCTTCTTTCTCCTCTAGACTTCATGAAGAAATAATTGACTTCTATGACTTCATGTCCCCTCGTCCTGAAGAAGCAGCTATGAGAAGAGAAGTGGTAAAAAGAATAGAAACAGTCATCAAAGATCTTTGGCCTACAGCTGATGTGAGTATAATTTAAGTATTGAATTGCTTCTCTGGTAAATTGTAGAACTCTATTCACTTAGCCTTGCTATTATCTTCCTTTGTTTGACAAAGGAACAAAGAGACTTCAAACTTAAGGCATTTGACTTAATATCACAGCTCTTTCAGTACCTGGCAGTTTATTTGAAAAGGTAAAGGAAATTTAAAACCTAGATTTCAGGCTAATGAAGGCTAGTGATAATATTTTCTTTTGAGAGCAGGGAATGTGAAGAACTGTCCACTTTAAGAAATGCATTTCTTAAACGTATTTAGGAAATATATTTTAAGAAATGCATTACTTAAAGTAAAAACTTATTAAATTATCTTTGCATAACTTAATTTTGAATATTAAATGAGACTGACTACCTAGGTATCCATTTCTTCAGAGATTCCCAAAGAACAGTTAAAATCCATAGATTTTATTTTTGTACTCCTCAAAAATTTAACATTAAGGGAAATACTTTAGTCTTGCTCTATTGAGAAGATTTGCCTTGACTTCCTGAGGTATCTTGCAACCAGAGTTACTGTTTTTTCAAACCTTTTGTTACCCAAAGAGTAATTTTCTTCTGAACAAAAAACATCCAGAAAAAATATAATGTAAACTACATTTCTAGCATCACTTTTCTGGTTACCAAATAGCAGTGCTGTCATTCACAAGCAGAAAAACTTTTCAGGCCACTGTTATTTCATAGCCTTCCGTGACAGAGTGAGGGCTGTGGCCATAATACTAAGCTAAGGATACTTTAAAGCTCATCTACTTTGTTCTCATTTTTGATTTTTCCTTGGTAAAAACATTTTTCTAGCTTGTGAGAACAGATACAGGCACTGAAATGGCTTAGCCTTTGTCTGGCCTTTCCGTAGGCCACTTTGAAGAAATGAACCTGTAAATTGTGCTCTGCTGTAGCAGAAGGGGGAGAACATTTCAATTCTCTAGATTGGAAGCATACTCAAAGTATTTGATGTAGACTGAGTGTCCCTTCAGCATTCCTTCTTTTCCACACACAACCACCTACTGTAATTTCATATTCATCCTTACAGTAAAATCTGGAGTATTCACGTTTATCTGATTCATATGTTTAGATGCACTTGCTGTTTCTTAAGCCCCCAAATTTGGAAAAAATGTTTGCTTAAACTCTTCTGATTTCTTGTAAGCTGTCCTCTGAGGAAAGAAGGGAGCAGGAATTTTACAACATTTTAAATTTTGGTCAAACTGGAAATAAATAGGGAAAAAGACTTGTTTGAAAAGTTTCTCCTCTGCTGTTAGCAGAATTCTTAGTCATATTAAAAAAACATGTTCCTTTGCAGTTGCATATATAACAGAAAATGTATTTGTACAGGCTTAACAGAGTAGATAATAAGGTAAATTAACTTTTTTACTGGATTGTGTCCTTAATAGGTCCAGATAAATCTTAAATCTTGTGAAGGTAAAATGATGTGAACATTCATAATGGCAAGGTATTTCACTGGGTATTTTTTTCAGGTCCAGATATTTGGCAGCTTCAGTACAGGGCTGTATCTCCCAACTAGGTAAGTAAAAGTTACTTTATATAAAGCTTGTAATATCTCACAGTAATGCTGACTTTCAAAGGGGAATTTAGACTATAATGTGGAGACCTATCAAAATGACAGTAAAAGTTTTGACTAATGTCCTGTGTAACAAAGAGAATTTTTTGAACTTAAAGATTGAAGTATTTGATGTATCATACTGCTCTATGTACTAACTGACCCTTTGGTGAATTACCTTTTCTGCCTTGTGTCTGGGATTAGTCTTTCGTTCTTTTTAAAGATACAATGAAATAGAATGTTTAGTATTTTCTATGTTTATGTTTTGCCAGTTAGGGTGAGTTACTGAGTGTGTCTCATCATAGAGTTACTGAGCAAAGACAGGAGTCATCACAGCTGTGTTTTCTCTGGTTTTTGGACAGCAAGATGTCTTGTTTAAGTGTTTTATATTGCTTAATGGTTTGGTAGATCGATGTGTTGTCATTACATCAGTTTTCCGTAGGAAAATTCAGTTCTATGAATAATGACCCGATAAAATTTTTTTTTACTATAAACATGCTTATCAACATGGGTGGATGAGATGAGGGATGAATTTGGGCTGTGGAAGTCAGAGTTCAAAGAACTCATCTGGTAACTGAAAGCAAGAAACTAGGTTACTGCTTTGGGTCCTAGACCATGCTACACCATCTATTACTTAACATTGCTAAAGGAAGCTTAATGGGAACCTAAATTAAAAGTTGCAAAATGGTCACCCTGGAGGACTTGTAGTATGCAGAATGCCAATTATGCCTTTTTCGGGTATCAAGTATTATGCTTTACACATAATGGATTTCATGCTGCATTCTTTTTGTCTAGTGACATTGATCTAGTTGTTTTTGGGAAGTGGGAACGGCCCCCTCTGCAGCTGCTGGAGCAAGCGCTAAGAAAACACAATGTGGCTGAGCCATATTCCATTAAAGTACTTGATAAAGCTACGGTAAGTTGTGTTCAGAATAATGAACTGAAATGCTTTCAGACTCCTAAAGATGTTGGTGATAAATAGTGCTCTTAATTCAGGAAGCAAATTATGTTGTTTTAAGTACAATGTTTTGCTCAGTCTGAGCGAGATTTTAGTTGAATCTTTACGTGCTTCGCAATAGCAGTTTTTTTGCAAATACTTTCCAAATGTATTGACAACATAAGAACAAAGTATGGCCTTCCAGCAAATACAGTACACAGAACTGCCTTTATCCATGCAAAGTATCTAGTAAAATAAGTGAATTATTTGTATGTCTTTCCACTGACCTTTGAGAGGACTTTGTTTTAGCCCGAGCCCAGTAACTAGAAATGTCTGGCTTGAAATTGTGGTCTTCCAGGTTGTCTTGTTTCGGATGGTATAGTGAAGTGTTCCAAATCTGATTTATTTTTCTCTTCCTAAATATAGTACTTCAGAGCTTTACTTCACTTGTGAAACATCTTTTTCCATTATCTTGGAAGCTTAACAGATCACATTGAATATAGTAAAAAATAAGGGAGTTTTGTTACTGAGCAAGTGATGTTTACTCCAGGGAATCACACATAGAATGTTAGGGGTTTTAAGGGACCTCTGGAGATCATTGGAGTCCAACTGCCCTGCCAGAGCTGGATCACCTAGTGTATGTCATGCAGGAATGCATCCAGGCAGGTTTTGAATGTTTCCAGAGCAGGGAACTTCACAACCTCAATGGGCAGTCTGTTCCAGGGTTCTGTCACCCTCACAATGAAAAAGCTTTTCCTTATGTTTTTGTGGAACCTCCTGTACTCCAGGTTGCACCTGTGTTCCCTTGTCCTATCATTGGACATCAGAGAGGAGAGCCTGGCTCTATCCTGACACTATCCCTTCACGTATTTATAAACATTAATGAGGTCACCCCTCAGATTCTTCTTCAAGCTAAAGAGACCCAGCTCACTCAGCCTTTCTTCATAAGGCAAATATATATATATACACATACACATTCATAGGTACATAAAACTTTTTTTTTAATGTTATTATTCCTGAACTGGAGAAAAGACCTGGGGAGACCTAATAGTAGCTTTGTATGGGGAGAGGAGGGGGTGATCAAGAAGGTGGAGCCAGGTTCTTAGCAGTAGAGACTTTAGCAAGCTCTTGTGTTTTGTGGTCCCCAAAATAGGGCCACTCACTTAGATCCAGAAGATTCCTATGGCTTCTGTTGAAGTAACTGTACATAACAGTAGCACTGGTAATCTTTGGTTTACCTGAGAATGAGTGGGAGTTTCAGAGTCAGTGATAACAGTGATGTAAAGTGGCATTAGGTTAGGCTTATCAATTTTGCTACCCTTTATTCCTTCTGCTGTTGGTATAAAATGATGTTGGGGTTTTTTTCCCATTTCATAATAAAAATACAAGAAGTTAATTTTAAAAGATGGGAGCTGAAGTATAGGTTGTGATTGTAAGATCATTTTGTAGGATTCTGCCTTCAAGGTGGTGGTGTGAGACTGAACTGCATATTCAGTAGTTCTGTAAGTTTATTCCTGCCAGAAGATGAAGTTTATCTACTCCTGCTTTGCTTTTATCCATCGTGGCTTTAGTTTGACTTTGCAGTGAACCAGTTCATAAACAGACAGACTTTTTTTTTTTTTTTTTTTTTCTTCTTCTTTTCTGCTAAGCTAGTCTGTCAGTTTAACAAGTGAATGGCTCAATGCTTGGTCAGGTGAATGTAGCTCCCTCAGGCTGTAAGAGTAGAATGTCATCTATTAACAGCAGTGAGTCATGTAATTAAATAAACTTAATTGTCTTATTGATCACTGATACTGCACCTGTGAAAGGAGGTATCTAATCACTGTGAGAGAGTACAAGTATCATAAATTCATGTGATCATACATGCCTATGTTTTAATCTCTTTATGAAAAACATTTGCTTGTCAAGTTAGGATTGCTATCTTTTGTCAAAAACATTTCCTTGTCATGATAGTTGTATTCATTTGGACTGATAGTATCCATGTGTCTTTAAGTGAGTAAGCTGGTGGATAGCACCAGTGTTGCATTTCTGGGGACTCATAAAACCTTGTTTTAATCTTTTCAGGTACCAATAATAAAACTCACTGACCAGGAGACAGAAGTAAAAGTTGACATCAGTTTTAATGTAGAAACTGGTGTGAAGGCAGCTCGATTTATTAAGGAATACATGAAGGTACCAGCCATATAATAAATGCTTTATTGCTTACTGAGGGTATGCTAGATGGTTACCTAATCTTTTTTTGTATGGCTTAAGACTTTTGGAAATTTATTGCTGATATCTATTTTCATTAATACTAAATAGACATGGATATTTTAATTTATTTTCTACTGATAGCTATTCAGTGTTGCCTTCAAGTGCTAGGTGTTTGTGTGGAGAAGCCTGTACACTGAAAGGACTTCCACAATCATATCTAGATCTGCAGATAGATACTAAACGTTGCTTCTAAAGCAAGTCTGTTCAGGTTTTCCTTACCTTGAATTTAAGTGATACTTGATTATAAATAGTATCTTGCTAAACAGTATCTAAACCCAACTCTTTTGTAGCTTCATACTTAAAATTAAGTTTACTTTTTTTTTTTCTCTGCAGTGAAAGTACTGTTTAGATGGAAAACCTTGACTATGATGAGTGACACCGGCATTCAAAGTGTATAAAAAAATTAAGGGAAATAAATTTGATATGCAAGCTGTTTGATCAAGAGTTGAGTTCTATTAATCTGGTTCTAGAATTAAAAAATGCATGGCTCGGTTCTTCCTGTGGAAACACTTTGTATTTGTATCACACTGTAGAAAAAAGTTTTTATATTAGAAGATGAATCCTCTTGTGTTGAGATTGTGTAGTACTCTTCATTTTGGAATGTTGACATTGCATTGATAAGACTTACTTTGCTTTGCAGAAATATTCTTTGCTGCCTTACTTGATTTTAGTATTAAAGCAGTTCCTCCTTCAGAGGGACTTGAATGAAGTTTTTACTGGTGGAATTAGCTCTTACAGCCTAATTTTAATGGCAATTAGTTTCCTGCAGGTAAGTCTGTTCCTTATTTGTTTCTGTATTCTTCAAAATACTTTTGTTGCTGTACTTATGCCCTGTTACAGTGCTGCTCCCATAGCAGTGCCCAGCTTTACTGTAATGGCTCTATGGGTTTCATCACTGACAGCTCCTATGCACCACCTCTCAAACCTCTTAAGAACTGTTCATTGTATGAACTGAATTAGCAGTAGGAGCCTTGTGAAAACACCTAGAAGCTGTGCATTGCTTTTTATACTAGGGCCCGTGGTGTGCATTATGCTGCCTTCCTGGGCAGCTTATTCCAGTACTTGAAGCACGTTACTGTTGTGTTGCATGTCTGCCAGGGTGCAGTTTCTGCATGTTGCTTCCTGGATTATCTGTATTGAATGTGCAGAGTAGTTAGTTTCAGTGTTTACTAAAATTAAGAAATCAGTCAAGGTTTTTACTTATATGTTGGCTGGGTTTTGACATGCATAAAACTGGTGAAAACTGAAATAGTTAATGACTTCTTCCAACACATTTTTGTGACTAAGATTTGTGTTAGTATGATGAGGTACAACATTAACTTGTCTCAGCAGCTGTGATAATGGAAAAACCTACATATTTTGCTGCTGCTAATGAATTATTTGAAATATTACTATAGATTTTACATTTTACTCTATATAATATAGGGAGATTGAGGAAACAACTGTATTTTGATTTGGGTAAATAGATCTCCCCTGCTTCTGAAAATATTAAGTTCAATGGATTTGCTATGAATAATCGGGTATTACTCTTAAGATGTAATGTCGTATGCAGTACCTTACTGCTTTTAACTTAAGGAAAAGAATTTACGAATCCTCAAATTGCTGGAAGAGGAGGAATTGTCTTCCAGATACTTCTGAGTGCTGCCCCCTCTTGGTTATGTGACGGTAGTTTAAGTAAATGAAGAATTGATGACTCAGTTGAGAGCTGTGTAAAGAGATTATACTCAGCTGATTAAATGGGAACTTTTTGTTACACTGTGTTATAGTCTGGAAAGCATTAATTTTTAATAATAACTCTTCTGTGTCACAGCTGCATCCAAGAATTGATGCCAGAAGAGCTGATGAAAACCTTGGAATGCTTTTGATAGAATTTTTTGAACTCTATGGAAGGAATTTTAACTACTTGAAAACTGGTATTAGAATAAAAAATGGAGGTGCCTATATTGCCAAAGATGAAATCATGAAAGTAATGACTAATGGATACAGACCATCCATGCTATGTATTGAAGATCCTCTCCTGCCTGGTAAGATTGTGCACTTCTTTCAACATTCTGGAATTCTGACTCCACTTGTGCTCTTACAGCTTACATTATAGTCCCTAAAGTTTGTCAAAAAAGCTAAGAAGCTTCACTGAGAAGAGGCTGTTGCTGGTGTTGAGGTATGGTTATGGAGATGAGCTCAGTGATAAGGATATGAAGTCTCTCAGGTTTCATAGCCAGAGTCAATTGAATTGCATGCAAATAGTGCAATTACATAATGCATTGGAGGTTCACAACTGCGTTGAGTGTATAAGACGACTCTCTAACAGTACTGAAGGGATATCAAAAGAAAAAGGTCTAGGAAATCCTGGAGGGGAGTTGGTTTGTAGGAATAGTTCTCAGTTGTTCATTTTGAGAGAATGAGAGTGGAAGGCATAGCTTTCCCCACCACTGTCTGTGGTAACTTACTTCAGATAAATCACACCATATAGGAAAAATTTGCCAGATGAGGTAGCTATCCTGCAGGCAGTGCAGTAGAGACTGCACAGAAACATGGGTATATATCCATGAACATGTAGCAAGGGAGCAGCTGTGTTACGGTACTGGTGTCAAGATTGGTTTTCTTAACTGGCTTCTCTACTGCACAGGGACCTTTAGAGGATGCCAGTTACAGTTGCATGTACTTTTGTAAGTAACTAACTTAAAGATGTGTTTTTTCTTTAAGATTTGATTTTGATTCAGTAGCCCTCAAAGTAATCAAGATTAATTTTGTCTGATCTGGAAAAAAATTCCAGCTTTATAGTACTTGGTTTAGATTTTATTTAGGCTGTCACAAGTAGCTGAAATTCCAAACCAGCTTTTAGACAAAGTCACTTTTCATTTAATCTGAACTTCAGCATCAGTATTTCTAGAATGTAATTGGCACTCAGACTCCATACTCATGTCTTGTGGGTAGACTGCTTATGTAGAGCATTTCTAAAGCAAATACCATGGATCAGGAGCTGAAGTCTGGCACTTTTCTAAATGCACAATATGCTGAATGTTCATAGTTCGCTAGAATAGGCTGCAAGCTAAGATAATT
Source organism: Phaethornis superciliosus (assembly GCA_023637945.1). Lineage (NCBI taxonomy): Eukaryota > Metazoa > Chordata > Aves > Apodiformes > Trochilidae > Phaethornis > Phaethornis superciliosus. The sequence continues at coordinate 70,159,095 of JAJQWJ010000002.1, forward strand.
TGTCTAATGACATCTGATATGTTTGTAGCTCTGTTTTTGTGTCCATTGTGACTCTTGCACTTGGCCAGACATAAGTGTGATTTTTCAGAACTTTCCTTGCATTATTGAGATTACCTATAGCAGCTGCAAAATTCCTTGAAAACCCATTTGAGTAGCAGCATGACCCACATTTCTTTAGAGTTGAAAATCTTTGCTGTCCTCCAGTTCCATTCCTCCCTGTCTGCTGAGGACTGAAAGATATCACACATTCTGCACAATAGTTTAACCATTGCTTATAGCACTTTGGAATTTTTTTTTTCTCTTTTTGACTTGTCAGAGAAGAAAAAATAAATTGCAAGTCCAATAGGGGCTCTGAACTGTTTCCCCCAGCATAAATCTTGCAGAAGCAAAGAATTATAGTTTAGAAGAAAGATACCTAGTTATATGCTATCAAAGACTAGATAGGAATTAAATTTTAGATGAGATTATATGGGCTCAGATAATGTAATTCTTACAGATAAAAGTGTTTTGGCAGGGGAAATTGAAGCTGATGGTAACTTGAAGTTACCTGACCACAGTATCCCATAGGGATATTTGGATATTTTCTGGCAGCTACCGCAGAGCTTCAAAACTTGCTTGGTGGAACTAGGAGGAAAATTATAATAGAACACAAAGGACGGCTTTTTGAATCAGATCTCACAAATACAGCCTCCTGAGTTCTAGACTGAATCACATGTTCCTACAGTATTTAAAGATAACTGTCAAATGTCTGAAGATATTTCTTAGAATTCTGTTAATTGATGCTGTTACTGCTTGTGTGCCAGTACAAAACACTTCTCCAAGGTTTCAGGTCCTTGCCCCATTGACAGGATGTCAATCCCTGCTTGATTAGTTTGTTGTCAGATGAATTCAGTGTCTAACTCCATGAGGGTCAGTGCCAATAGTGTAGGGGAAATGGGAAAAAGTATTTTGGTAAAAAGTATAGACTTTTTCCCTCAAACCTGTTTTTTTTGTTTTTGCACTGTATGCACAAGATTTTAATCTTTTAATTTTTTTTTGACACAACTTTTTAGCCTGATCATAGTTCTAGTTAGACCTTGGAAGAAGACTTTGAAAGATGACTTCTTAATCCAGAAATAAGACATAAAATACAGGGATGGAAAAAAAAAAAGCCTTTCCATTTCGCAAGATTATCCTAGTAGTTTAAAAGTCTCTTCTGTCAGTTTATGCACTAGTTCATCAATAGCATGCTGAAAGGTATAATTTACAGGAATAGTTTCAGACAGTTTTATAGAAGTGGCAGGATTAAGTGGGATTACTGCTTTTAAATTGAGGGAACTGTGTTTTCTTAAGTGTGAAACAGTGATGTCTGGCTAACAGATAAATGATGCCATCAGAAGGCTATGATACTTCAGTTCTACCTGCTTAGTTCCTAGACTTGGAAGGATCAGGCATGAACCTGTTTTGTTGCTCTTTTGATTGTAATGGGTTTTGCTCAGATTCTCCTCGGTGCTGTAAGGTTTCCTTTGAGATTCTCAAAGTCTGAGTATTGGGCACCAGGGAGTTTTAATTCTGTGTTGTTGAGAAATGAGATTCCAATGAAGACGTCGAGAGTCTGCACATGGAAGTGGGAAGTGTGTTGAAATCTGGATTTGAGATGTCAGACTCATCTAGCTGGTGATACAGCTGGTAGTCTATACTTTATCTTCATACACATCCTAAGATTCTTCACCTTGAGTTAGTGTCCTAGGACAGGGTAATGAGGTGAAAAACTTTCCCTGGGCATCATCCAAAGAGGAATTTGCATGAACATTTGTAGCTACCACCATTTCAGTTTCTCAACACAGTATATGCTTAAAATTTTATACATCAAAATTTTTGATGTATAAAATGCAAGCATTCATTTAGGACAGCTGCAAGGTTAGGCACTCAGAATTCTGTCTGTTCACAGGATCATGTTGGAGAGGGATAGGCATTATCATCCTACAAGAGGTTTGTGTGGAGCTGGTCTGCCAGTATCTTGTCATGGAAGACATGACTGATTGCAGGTGATAGATCTTTAATCTGTGGTTATAAAACAAACTTGATGTTTATTCAGCAGTTTGTTAGGGAAGGTTATTTTATGTCTTTGTGAATCAAGTGATTATCAAGGTCCTTCAGTCATTTTTGATGCTTAGAATAGGAATGATTTTGCTCTTGTTTCAGTCTGGCAGTGAGAAGAGTAGCTAAATTGCAATTTAAGACTTGGAGTTCCTCCTGTGTTCTCTTCATGAAGGAGATCGTTCTTTCTTCTGAGCTGCTGTGGGCACTAACAAGAGCTCTAAACCTTAAATTCAATGCGTTTTCTTATGAAAGAGTCTAACTTGCAGGACTAGTTATGCTTCATATTGTTTGCTTCTGCTTCTTGATAGGACACGTACAGGAATTGTATGTAGATTTGAGATTGACTGTTGGGATTATCTGTTCCTGGTTTAGTGGCTGCCCACAGTTATACACAGCAGCTTTTCAGTATTTGCTGTTTGTGATTAAAACCTGCAAATATATGCGTGTGTATATAAAAATACAGAAATATATTGAAGTTAGTATCTGAAAGAACCCCAAATGCTGAATGTTGCAAAAAGTTACTTAGATAATAGCTTAACATAAATGGATCTACTCCACTCTGATCACCTTTACTTTACTAGGCCGTGTTCTTAAAAATGCTACAGGTAATGGCAGGCTACCTGATTGATGATGGTGATAGTGCATGATGGAAATCTTAGATGTGCTCCTTTAGAGGCGAAGGCTTTGTAAAAAAGAAAGAGGATTGAATTATATATCCAATCACAAACCATTGTTATCTACTAACGTACATCTGAGGGTTGAAGTCTGTATGATTTTTTTTTTAAAGATTGATAGCTTTTGTTTATGTGCTTTAATTGATCAATCTATAGATTGTGACAAAAGAGGGATGCTGAGGTGTGTAAGATGTGATCTGCTAATGAGAATGATCTCAGCAGAAAAGCTATTCTGGACATCAAATGCAAATATGTGATTACCTGGCTTTGTAATGTGTGGCTGTCTGAATTGGGTAGGACCACCTCTATACAGACTTTGGTAGAGTTCACAGTAGCTCATGTAGTACCTTTGGCTTCCATACCTGCTTTTCAGCTGCAGTGCAAATCAGAAGCTCTGCAGACTGTATAATTGAATAAGACGTGTTTATTCAGACACTTTTATGAACTAATTACAGGTGCAGAATGAGGCAATCCAGGAACCTAGGCATGCTATGGCATGAGCTATCCTGCCTCTGTTCTCAAATCTGCTTCAATCAAGACTCACACACAACTTCGCTGGTGGTTTAAACTAAAGTGCCTGAGTTTGCCGTAAGTGGATTAGGGAAGGATTATGATTGCTTTTGCTGGCACAACAGTGGAGGTGGCAACAACTGACAAAAGTAGTAACCAACAATTCATAACAGCAGTCTTTATTTTTGTGTAACTCCATGCAGGAGGCATGTCAATTGTAGCTGGTTTAGGACCAGATCAGAATAAACTAAAGCAATTTGAGTGTGTATTCTTAATTCCTGTTACATGGATTTATAGAATGATTGAGGTTGGAAAAGACCCTTAAGATGATTAGTCCAAATGTAGATGGACTTTGATTTAGTGGCAGGTATAATTTTGTGTGTTTAGCCACTTATATGTATTCCTTTTCTGTATTGCTTCTCAATTTAGTTCTCTTCTGTGTATATGTTTATCATGTCTTTATGTGGAGGGTGGCATTGTTGCAGGACACGATGTACCATGCCCCTGGAAACTGTTCTGAATTAATAATTGTTTTTCTAGCAGAGTTAACATTTTTGTTCTCTGATTTCTCGACCCCTGAAATACCTTGGTATCTATTCTGCTGCCTTCTGACAAAGTATTTTGTGAAGTCCTCTGCTACTTTACAGTATATCTCTGAACTACAGTGTGTTTCTTCCTATATTCTCTATCCTGGCCCATGTTGGTCTCTGCTGCTTCAGGATTGAGTCCAGTTGCAAATACGCCAGTTAGAGGCTTCTGAAATTTTGAGCCTTGTAGTTGCTGGATACAGCAGCAGTGCATTCAGAACAATCACAGAATGGTTTGGGTTGGAAAGGACCTTAAAGATCATCTCATTCCAACCCCCCTGCCATGGGCAGGGACACCTCCCACCAGACCAGGTTGCTCCAAGCCCCATCCAGCCTGGTCTTGGACACTTCCAGGGAGGGGGCAGCCACAACTTCCCTGGGCAACCTGTGCCAGTGTCTCATCACCCTCACACTAAAGAATTTGTTCCTAATATCTAATCTAAATTAACCCTCTTTAAGCTTATAACATTTACCCCTTGTCATAGAATCATTATGTCTGGAAAGGACCTTCAAGATCATCACGTCCAACTCAGTCCCACACCACCATAACCACTAAATCATCTCCTGAAGCACCACGTATACCCCTTGTTCAAATACACCCAGGGATAGTGATTCCACCACCTCCCTGGGCAACCTGTTTCAGTGCTTTATCACTCGTGGTCCTAACAAGCTACTCAGTTATTTCAATAAACAGGAAGTATTTCTAGATCAGATTTTGACCACATAAATTACTGAAGAAATTGTGTTCTCAGAATATTCTTATGTTCCTAGTCTGCGTGTGTTGATTATTGCTTTTCTGTTAAAATGGCATTATGGTTGGAGACTCTTGAAAGACTAAAATCTGTTGTCAGGTAATAAAGCCAAGGCTATTTCACACCCTTCATCCCCCCCAAGATGACAGACTTCAGCATGTTTTTCTGTAATGGCTTGCTGATCAAAATACTTCAGAGAGTGAAAGGTTCCTTCTAAAGTCAAATTCTAACTCACTGAATTCAGCTCTCCAAAGGATAGGTTCTGTCCTTTACCTGTCAATTTTCAAAGTAGATTTTTCATTTAAATCTTTAATGATTCAAACCTCATCTGATTTTCAGGCTTAAAACACATTTTCAGTGGTTCATCCCTTTCCAGTGTTCTCACAACATTTCAAGTATCACTCTGAAGGAGGGAATGTTTTACTGTAAGCAGATTTCTGACCATGTATTTGAAGGAAGTTTTCTAGTGCTTAAATTGAATCGTGACAGTGGTGAACATTTTGGTGTCTGGTGCCAAATATATTGACCAAAAACCCCAAAATGTTTCTTCTTGCTAGTAATAGCAGTATCTTTCTTGGTGTCAAAATAGGAGACCAGTGCTTGTATATTGTCACACAGAAGCTTCAGTATTTTCTTATCTTCTGCAGTTCCTCACACATGACACTCAATATGGAAGGAGTTCTTCTATAAATGTTGCTGATGCTTAAAGAGGAGCAGTCATAAAGTGCCACTAACTAGATCAAAAACCAAGGCTGGTCAAATTTCTGGAATCCTCTATGATAGATTCTGACCAACTTTTTTATCCTGTGGAGATAAATAATCTATATGAACTGGTTTATTCTGTAGCATTTGATAAGATTAGGTAGGAGTTGATGTAAGTATATCTGACTCTATGAAGACAATGTTGTATGAGTAGAATTTTAAGCTGAATGTGGCCTGCAAAACTTTACTGGTAAGTGAGATACAATACATTAAGTTGGTAGGCTCCCTCTTAAGAGACAGCTATAAAGCACTTTTGGCTGATCTGTTCTCTGTTTCTTTCAGATACCTTGGTATTTTATAAGTGGTAAATTGAATGCATAATGTGTCATTCCTAAGGTTAGCTTCTTTTATTGAGACAGGCACACTTAGTTGTTCTTGATATGAGTAGGATGGGCTAACAGATTTTAAACAGAGTTAAGCTGTATTGTTAAGGCTTCTGAGTTTTAAGTATGAATAATTTTCTGGTTACTGATATTAAAAAAATATGATCTGATGACTGTCACATTATTTCAGGAAACGACGTTGGCAGAAGTTCTTACGGTGCCATGCAAGTCAAACAAGTTTTTGATTATGCCTACATTGTTCTTAGCCATGCAGTATCACCACTTGCAAGATCATATCCAAATAGAGATTCTGAGAGGTAATTAGTCCACTTTTTGAATATCAATTTGTTTGTGTAATCAATTAGGAATGTTTGGGTCTAAAGCATTAAAAGGAATATTGTTATTTATTGTTTAACTGTGGCTGTATTGAAATCTGCCCAGAAATTTAGGCTCCCCAGTGGCATGAGAGTGTAATACCCCAGTGTGCAGCCTTGAAATGAAGACAGCGTGACAAAACCCAGGATGAGTCCAATGTGAGGCTCTTAGTATGGAAGGGAGCCAGAACATATTTGGTCTTTCCTCAGCATTCTGCTTGAAGTATTTAAAAGGAAGGTCTCCGGTTTAATGTTTGGAAAGATGTATTGTCTGTATGCCACTGCTATGGCAGAAATAAATGTGTGATCAAGTTGCTTGTTTAGATACAAAATTAGATAATAAAGCTAGAAATTTTACTACTTTGATATGTGCTCCCAAAAGTATTTTAAAAGGCTTGATATGCAATTAAGCTGTTAAAAGAATCAGTTCAGTTTGGCTGTTTTTATTTTGGAACTGACATAAAAAGTAGTGTGCTAAACGTGCCAGTTTTAATGCAGCTCTTAATGTCTTTTATGGAAACACTGTACAGCTAGAACTTCCTTACCTTTCACCTTTGCAAGCTTTCTGTTTTTTGAAAGGGGGAGAAGAAAGAAAATGGTGTGTCAGTCATGTTGTATTTTCATTAATGTATTTGCTGTAGCATCTGTTAATCTAAACCTCAGTACAAATTTGGGGATAGACCAGAGAATGCTTTTCCCTGAAACTTTCCTAGAATCCAAGTAGCTTTGAGCTCCCTAGCTAATCATGGGAAGAGATGGCTGTAACAAGTCTCATAAACCATCTAGATACAATTCCAAACTCTGGTAAAGCTGTTAACTTCCAGTATTAATGTCATTGGAATGTGAAATAGTTTTCCCATAATGAGTGTACCGCAAAGATATGATTAACTTATCTGTGGCTTGCCAAAGCATGTAGTAATTCTCCTATGAGGTACTCATTTATTACAGGCATCAAAAAGTATATATAAGTCTGTAAGGAGTGATATTTTCATAGAATTGTTATATGGGAGAAGAGACCAACACCCACCTTGCTATAACCTCCTTTCAGGTATTTGTAGAGAGCAATAAGGTGTCCTTCCTTTTCTCCAGTTCCATCAGCCATGCCTCATAAGACTTTTTCTCTAGACACTTCACAAGGTTCATTTCTCTTTTTTGGACATGGAGTTTCAAGTTAGTGACAATCTTCCCAGTTATATTCTGGTTCTTGATGAACTACAGGAAATGTTAGCAGATGCTTGGCAGCAAGCTATTGCTCATTGATTCATGTCCTTTGAAACAGTGAGCTGTCTGTTCACTTCCTTGTCTGTGGTCTCTGTATTAAGGTGCAATTTCACATTATACCTTCTCTAGCCTATCTGTGGACTGTCTCCTGTCAGCTGCCCTTTTTCTTCCTTCTCTGTATATACTTTCCTGACGCTTGCTCATTCCTGACACTCACCAAATCTGGTCCTGCAGTCAGAATGAGTCAGATGAACTCTGATCTGATTGAAAACAAATCCTTCAACACTTCTGGCATGTCAAGAATTTGATCCAACTTGTGGCTGCATGATGGGCAGATCAGAAGCAAGAGAATCAGCAATTTACATTTGGGTTAAGATGGAGAGTGGTATTGTACCATTTGACAGTCGTAAATTATGCTGATCTCAGTGTGACAGAGGTACATCCTTAAATTAATCTGTATGTCTTCAGATTGGGATTTTGGTTTACACATTGGCCTGTCTCATGGTTCAGATTCAAACGTGTGCTCAGACTGCATCTCTAAACATCAATGCAGCCATATTTGACAAGGTCACATGAAATTAGGAATGGACAACTGGTTCTGCTGTGATGTGCCCCTCCAGTATAACCAAGTCTTCTGACACCTTTTCTTGATTCTTAGAGTTGCAGAATGGTAAAGAGTTTCTCCATATGGTGCAAGTGGATGAGGGAAAGGCCTGTTATGCCAATGGGCCAGAGCTCAGTTTGAGGAAGCGTTGGCAGGGTTTTGCTACTGCATGTTTGGAGTTGTCACTTAGAGGTGATACTCTTCAAAACAACAATAGTCTTGGCCATATATAAAGTGATCTTTCCATCTCTGTGCTTGAAAGCTGTTTGGTCTCTTCCTAGTGTTCGGTTTTAACTGCTCACAAATCTGTATGTTAGGTTTGGGTTGCCTCTGGTTGGCCAGGATGCTCATGGGAGCTCTAGGAGCTTGCAAAGGCAATATCAGATTTGCCTTCTTGGTCTGCTGTTGCAGAAACCAAAATGTACTGTCAGAAACAGTCCTTCCTTTGCTTCACATCTTGAATGGTGAGTGGCTGTAACTAGAATTAATGCTGTCTCTGTAAGAGGTATCAACAGTATCAGTTTTTCCTACTCAGAGTATGTTTTCAGCTGAAGGTTTTAGATTTTTTTTTTTTAATCTTCATGCTCAAGCAGATCCTTCTCAGGTGCTCTTTAGTCTGCTTTTAGATGATATTGCCCTTCCAGTACCAGAAGGATAATTCATAAATTTAAGGCCTAGTGGACAATTATTTTGACTGCTCTTTCATAGACTTGATTTTTTTTTTCCTGCTCTGATACTAATCCATGTGGAGCTTGGCTGGAGCTTTAGGCATTTAATTTTACTGAATTGTACCTCAGTAATCTGAGCCTCTGAAGAGTGATCTTAGGATTTGCTTGCACCATAGTTGGACTGTAATGACAGATGGAAAGTGTCCCTGTGAAGTGAGGGCTTGCCATGTGTAAAGAGGAGGGCCTGTAAGCTCTTACCACAATATAAACTAGGTATGTAAAAGCTTATATCTGGTTCTGCTGTATAATACTAAGAGAAAAACATTAAACGGGCATTTTCATAGGAGAACTGTCTCATTTTATTAAAAAGTCTTCCAAACAAGCATCTTTGAAGAACTGTCAGTGTCTCTCATCTGTAGAAATTCTGGCAAAAGCTAGAAAAATAAACCCAAAGGCATGGAATGTCCTCACACTAAAGGCTAGGCAGACTAATGTTGTGGGGGGCTTTTTTGTTGTTTTTTTTTTGTCCTAAATGTTTTCAGTGTTGAAAAAAGGTGAAAATCATAATTTTATAATTTTTATTTTAAAAAAGTTTTTTTACCCCATGGAATTGCTTGAGTTTTTGCCTATGGAATGGTGCTTTTTCAGAACAGTACCTAATTTGGTTACACTTGCTTCCTCTTTCTTTGCTTCTGTAATAAGTATATGGCAGTATAGCCTTAATCACCTTTCAGTTTGGAATCTTGTAATGAATGGTTTTAATTCTGGTGTGCGAGCAATGTAACATGAATCTGTATTTTGAGCTGATATCTTAGTGGATTCCTTTATTTCTACCCTTCTACTAAAAAGGACTCTGGAGCTTTCATTTCTATTCTCTATGAAAGGAGTTGTTTAAATGACGGGCTTCATATTTTGGCAACTCTGTCACAATTGTTGGTGTACCTTTCTATCCAGGCTGATAATACCATCCTATAAAATTTATTTTCCTCCTAGTATATGAAAGCATGACTATTGATTTGCTTCTAGGAAAGTACTCTGCTTCAGACTTGACACACTCCTCCTCTATAAGAGCTTGTATTATTCAGTCTGGTTCATATTCTTGTTCTAAGACCACAGCTGGTAGCAGCTGTGAAATTTATAGGTTATCCTGGAGTGAAAACTCAAATCTTTCTGAAGGCATTCTCTGATGAAACCTAGCTGTAGGATTTCCTTCTATGTCCCAGCATGTGAATGTTGGAGTCCCACCCTGGTGCTGCTGTCTTGAGAACTGCAACTTCAGGGCCACAGCTGCCTTGCTATGGTATTGCTCATCCTTGTCTTCATTCTGTCTCCTTTCACTTAACTTGTTTTTTAAGATCAAGAAACCAGAACAGCACTGAGCATTTAAAATGCTTTTATGACATGAGAGTGTACATTGACCAAATACTATCCTCCGTTTTATTTCTTCCTTTCTTAATGTCCTCTACTTAGCTCTTGAACTGTGGTTTCCAAATAATTGCCTTTTATAAGCCAAATCTTTAGTTTTGGATTGGTGACAATCATGCCTTTAATTCTGCTTGTAAAGTTCAAGATTTTATTTTCCAACATTTTGTTTGTATTACATACATAGAAGGGTGGATGATATTAATTCTGTCATTGAGGCTCTTCTGCAGCTATTGGACTTGTAATACAGATTAAACAAACATTGAACCAGATCTAATAAAATACTGCCCTATCTATTTCGGTACTGACATTCTCATGTGTCTTTGAAGTTGGAAGACTAAACATGAAACATGTGGTATTTGGTCCTGCATGAAATAGTAATCCCTAAGCCAGTAGGAGGATTATTGCTCCTTTTTAAAGAGTTCCTATGAAATGACCTAATGAAGGTAGTCTGAAGTGTTTAGGCTATGTATGTTCTCCCTTCCTATTGTATGCCTAAACTAAAAGTTGATTCTGGTACCTTTATGATGTGAAATACAAAATAAGCTTTGTTGTAAACATTGAGGAAGTAAAATAACGTTACCTTCTCCAAAATGGTGAATGTTCATGGCCCATTTTTGTACAATATTCATGTACAAAAGTTCATGATAAGAGTTCATGGATCTTGAGCACAGAGTTTATTTAGTGTTTCAGCTACTGATGCCTGGAAAGGAATGCTGAAAGGTTAGTGCACAAATTAGGATGCAACTCCTGCCCAAGATGTACAATTAATTCAATTAGCTGAATGCTGGCAAAGTATGTTGGAAAAATATTACTCTGTACTTCATAAGGTCACTGTTCAGCAGTTTATTCTGGTTTGGAGCCAGTCTGTTTGTTTCCACTACCTCACGATCCATGGTACTTCCTTTACAGTTTTGGGGATCTTGCACCTCTTAAGTTGCATTGTAAATCTGTAAGCTAGTGAAGGTATCTGCCTTCAATGTGAAGGTCAGATGGGTGGCTCAGGTGTTAGCTTTCAGTGCATCCCATAATTGTCCTAATCAAGATTTTGTGGAAAAAATATTTTCTGTATGGAGAAATGCAAGAGCCTGTAGAGTGTTTTTATCAAGTACAGTGGTGTCTGCATGTACATTCTTGCTAATTAAGGATGTACTCCTTTTAGTAATAAAGTAAAACTCTTACCTACATGTCAGTGTTTGCATGTTAGTATATAAATCTAAAAATTGTGACACTTCAGTGGTTTAAATGGTGCAGTAAGGATATGAAAGTTCAAAAGGATTCTTTGGGTTAGGTTTATATTAAACTGACTTGTAGCATAATTTGATTGCTTGTCAAAATACTTGCAAATATGTAACCAACAATCTTTGTTTAATACTTAATTGAAAAATTTTTTTAGTACATTAGGTAGAATCATCAAAGTGACCCAAGAAGTGATTGACTACAGGGCCTGGATTAAAAAGAAGTGGGGGAGCAAAATTAATTTATCACCTGAACTTGGTAGGTATAGCAGGAATCTTTGAAACCAACTTAAGTTTTTTTTTGTTGAATATGATATAATTCAAAATACACATGCCTTGAATTTCATCACTTTCAGATATGTAGGAAAAAAAAGGAATTTGTAACTTTCTGCCCCAAGGCTAGTTTTCTCTGAGCCTGTTTTTCAATTAGCTTGTTAAACTGCAGCTCTTTGTGGACTTTGAGGCCCATGTGTTTGTTTTCTGTACTGTTAAATGATACCTGTGTTTTCTCTTAACAGACAACAGGTTGAAAATAAGAGACCCAATAGCTCCGTGCAATGGAGAACAACAGCAGAACAGAGACTCTGAACCGCCTTACAACCAACGCTTGGCTTTGTCGTTGAGCAGTACACAACAGTTATCCTCTGGTTCATCTGCCTCTTCTGTGTCCTCACTCTCCAGCAGTGACATTGTAAGCTTTTTCTTTTAATGGTTTAAATTAATAAGAAGCAGAGTTTATCATACTCTTCAAAGCCTTAACTGGCACGACAGCAATTAATCTGATACTATCCCTAAACTGCTACAGCAGATTAATAGCTTCCCTTGCTCAGAAAAATTACTGAAATAAAATACTTGTTCATTAAATTAAATAGGTTTTAATTCCATCCTGAATTTTTGGTGCTCTTTGGAATAGTAGCTACGTGTAATAAAATATAAAAACCCAAGTCAAGAGTAGCTAATTAAGTAGCAGAGTAGAAATATATTTTCATAAATCTTCCCATCAAGCAGACTCTCCCTTCTCAAATTCTTGTCCTTTTTCCCCACTCCCCAAATTGAGTATAAACATCATATGGTGCTATGAAGGTAAATAGTATCCTTTACTGATTTCAGCCAAGCATTTAATTCATTTTTTTTAATGGTAATGGGGCCCTCATGTGTCAAGTCTTGCCATCAGCTTCCTGGTTTGAAACTGCCATTTAAAAGTAATTGCTGAGCTATAGTTAAATCAACACAGAATTGCCCAGTGCAGGTTATAAAGCACGAAATCACATTGAATGGCATGACGTGCTCATTATAAATCAGCTGAAACATGCTGAGCTAGGTAGAGGTATTGACAGGACGAAGGTGTAATACACAGTTTACAAAAACATTGAATAACTGGATGATGCCAAGAGAGGTTCAAGTACTCATTTTGTTACTGCTTTCAATAGCTAGTCAAATATGGAATTAAAAGTTGGGAAATGAATTCCATAGAATCCTAAACTTCTGAGGAACAAATGCCTTTTTCCAATGTTTAATTACTTCCTGTAATTCCTTTACACTACTGAGTTCTGTGTTGAATTGTCTTTTCACTCCACCTCCAATAAATATGGTAAATGCTTGAGCTGCACCAGCTGGCTATTGGAAAAAGAACAGCATGATGCTTGCCAGTGATACTACTACCCATAATCCTGGCTTGAGTATGTCCATGAGAAAGATACTGCTGTAACAAGTTTATGAGAAAATGCAAATATTTACTTATTATTGTGCACTCCTGGTGTATTGGGTGGTGAGTGGATATGACCTCCCTGCAGTACCTTTTTTCCTGATGTTGAAGATCAAACTTCATTGCTTGATGCCAGAGAAATGAACTAAAAGTTAAAAGGAAGCTCTCAACAAGAAAGACCTGCAGTCAATTTCGGCATCCACAAAGTAAATGAAAATGCAACCCTTTTTAACAAAATAAAGAGCCTTATGCCCATATGCTTGTGGCAGATGCCAGTTTAAGCCCTGGTCATTTCTTGATATTATGCCCTTAGTTGACTGCCAGCCTCTTAATTTCGAACGGAATGGCAGATTTCTGACAAATAACTGAATTCATCCTACTGGCACCTGGATATGTGAGCATGAGCAAGTTCTGGCTGATCAGTCCTTAGCTGCATTTGATTCAGGAAGAGAAGCCTACTCTTCTGCAGTCGAAGAGGCTATCTGTTGCATGATCTGGCATAAAACTCTGCACAGCTCCAGCAAAGGAACATCTAGCATGTGTGACAACTGATTTGTGCCAAAACTTCTGGTGTGTTGCACTGAACTTTGGTACCAGCTTCAGAAAAGGGGGTTATGAATGTGGTGCATCTCATCACTGCAGCATTACATGTAGTGTTAGCTCTGACTTCTGGAAGGTTTGCTCTTCCAGAATGATTTTGTATTCAGTTAAAGACGAATCTTCTGAACGTCTCTGATACTGAGGATTGAAAACAAGTTAGACTATAAAGAAAATGCAGGAGATGGGGGGATCCTAGATTGACAGATTTCTGATCTCTTCCCAATAATTAAGGTTTTATTAGCAAAATAATCATCCCTGCGATGTCACTGTTATCTTTAAGTGCAAGGTCTGTTTCTGGTGATGTCTTTTGCTTGACTGCAGAATATTGTCTGCTGTGTATCAACTACAAGATCCTATCTGTCAAATTATAGAGACTTGAGAGTGCATTTACTTTTCAGTGTACTGCTAAAATTTCAGTGGTAATAGTGATCAGCTGCATCTTGACCTTTCTATTGCCTACCAGTATAATAGAAATCAATTTACCTTTGTGAGGAAGAGGATGAAGGCTTGCGACTTTACTTGGTCGTATTGACTCCCTCTGAACTTCAAAGAACCATAGAATCTTTTTAGTTGGAAAAGACCTTTAAGATCATCAGGTCCAACTGGTAACCTAGCACTGCCAAGTCTACCTCTAAACCATTTCCCTAAGCACCACATCTACTTGTCAACTCCAGGTCAAATATTGCAGCAATTCACTCTAGCTCAGAGGTAGCTGTGTTCTAAGGTCATCACTGCATTGTAGTCCAGCCATGAGTCTGAAGACTTTACAATTCATAATATGTCCTGGAAGAATATTGGCGATATATGCAAAATATGCAAGCATTATCAAAGCAGTGCAGTGTTACTCATTCGCATCCTGGAATTTTTATTCAACCCTGTAGTTTAATAGTTGGCTGTTAGCAGGAGTTAATTTAGTTGGTTGTAATACATCATGCTATATAGTTTTAAAAAATTTTCTTTCTTGAAGTTCTGGCAGCACTACAGATTTTGTCTTATATCCTGTAAATGTGGTTTATCAGCTGAATAGACAGGGACAAAGCTTCTGGTGTTTTGGACTAATGGACACTTCACAGTTAGCAATGGTTATAGATTTGTTCCAGTAGCAGCAGAACACGTGTCAGAACAATAAAAAAGGACAGTTATTTTTGGAGACCAGATTGGCATAAATCAGCTAACATTTAAAAGTCAGCCTCTCAGTTTTTGTATGTATGCAGAAAAATGGAAGAGTAGAAATATAAGAGGTTAAAGTTACTGCTGTGAGTTCTTTCCATTCCTATAGTTGCATTCCTTGCTTTGAAGACCATACTGGTGGTAGTCTCTGGAAGATGAGAACATGTGTACCACTGAGGAATGAGAGAACTGCCTTTGTCAAGGGCAGCCTTCTCCTTCCTTGTATGTTTTAGATTTATATGCTTTATCAAAGTAAATTTTCTTAAATTCAGAAGCCAAGTCATCTCTGTAGGTCTAGGACTAGCTTGTGGGGGAACACACTTCTGAGCTGCTGTCTACACAGCCCAAAACCCAAGAACTGCATCTAATTAGATTAAATCATAGTTTGTAAATAAAGTATGTCCTTTTATGGATTTTACAAGGCAGTAAAGCTATTTACAAAATCCCCTATACTTGTCCTGATTGATGAAATTATAGTTGTTCTGCCTTTCTAAGTGTTCTAGCAAACAGCGAAGTCTTAGTCACAAAAACCTTTTGTAAAGACATGTAGATTTTGGATCAGAGACTGTGTAAAAGAGAAATCTGCCTTTTGGTACCACTGGTACTGTGAGTGAGAGAGCCGTACAGTTTATGGGTTTGTTTTACTGTACTGTACATGTAAATGCAGAACTCTGTCTCTCTCACTGGCATCTTCAATGTAGTTCTTTGCAAAATACTGAGTACTAAAGTTTGTGCCTTACTACCTCAGTTCTGCCAAGAATAGAAATATTAGTGATCAGTAGCAAACTGAAGAACACATGGAAATATGCCTATGGATACAAGGAATATGATTGACAGAACTTACTTGCACATGGATTCTCTTAATTATCAATCTGATCTGTAAGTCTTAATGAAGTGTTCAGTTGTGCAGGTCTTTAAAATACCATATGCTGTCCTGACAAAGAGGTAGTATGTATTCTTCACATACTCAGACTGGTAAGTTGCAAAATACTGTGCATTCTCACATGATCCAACAAATGTTGAGGTGAATAATGAAAGGTGCTTTGCCATAAAGAAACTGTGAATAAAGAGGTTTTGTCTGCAAGAGCAAAAGTGAAGCTGTTCCACAACAGAAAATAAACTTCAGATATTAGGAAATCTCACTTTAACCTTCGTATTGACTTAAGTGATTCTTATGAGAATCTGAGACCAGATGGAATAAGCTATGTTCTCCTCCAGCTTTCTGCTTGTTCTGGCAGATGTCAATCTGAGAACACGAGCACTGACCAAATTATTCTTGAAAATACCTTTTTTTGCTGGGTACTTTTTTATTCTGGACCCGCAATCTGGAACTTCTGACCTGGTTTTCTTGTGCTTAAGCATTGTGGGAAGCTGCTTTTTAACAGTTCTGGAAGTCCTAGAGTAGTGCAGGAGAATATCTGCTGCCTAATAACAGTCTCTGCCAAGTAAAAAATTAAGCCTAGGTATGTTTTTGCTGTCTAGTTTTAGTCTTGTATAATTCCTCATGCCAAAGTATGCTCTGCAGTTTTGATTCTGTTATTGCTAAAAAAGCATAGCATTTTATGACAGTGATAATTGCATATAAGGAATAGAATGGTTCTAAGGGAAGTTTTAAAGCTCTTTTGTTGTTACCTGGTGGATGTATAATCTCATTTGCTCCAGCACAGAATCTCAAAGCTGTCTGTTAGAAGTTTGGATCTAAGAAATCTCATATACCTTATCTCAGTGTTTCTGGTGATAATGTTCTTTGGGCTTCTATGACAAAATTAGTTTGTGAAGAGTTCTAGCTTCTCAAGACCGTGCCGTCATGTCGAAGTGTTTGAAGTTTCAGTGAACAAAATACTTGTGTAGTCTAGTTTGTGGGAGAACAGCATCCTTGCCTCTATTAAACTTTTTAGTATATACAATGTCTTCTTTCAGACTGTTCTTACCATCTTAGCTGTAGCCATTGCTGCTCAGGCTTTAAAACAACATTCAGTCAAATGTCAGTGCTTGGTTGACCCACCCTTCCACCCCCATCAGCTATGGGGCATGCTGAGTGATATCTGAAGTGTTTGGTAGAATGTCTTTTAACTATCTTCAGGTATTAAATATTCAGTACTTTGATCAGCTGTATACATTGCAGGAGTAGGATACAACTATGACTGATAAGACTCGTTGTTCGTATTCTGCTGCATATGTGCAAGATCCATGCCAATTTTGGAACTGTTCATTTGCTCTGAAATATTGTGGCTTAGTAATTAACCTCAGCATGCTTAATGAAGTAGTCTATCTCCCCTTCCTTTCTGTTAGTCAAAGGCTGCAAATTTCAGCTTAATAACAGAGACTGTTGTGCTTCCCAATTAACAGATTAGAGGTGATACAGTGTATGTTATATCTTCTCCTGATAAATGTTGCTTTTTAAAAGGCAAATTCATGCAGGTTCCAGGCATGTGCTTCTCTGCTGAGAGGGACACACTTCAGAATAGTTACTCCAATAGCTCTTGTAGTCTTGTTAAAAACTATGATTAATTTGTAGAGTTCCAGTTGAAATGGTGTCTGTTAGGAGAGGGGTGGCCTATCAGAATTTTCAGTCTGAGAACAAGAGCTACAGATTTTCTTCCTCCTTTCTATATCCCTAAATATTCTCATGTTCTAACCAAAGTAACAATTCAAATATGTGATAGTTGATTGTCTTTTGCTAGAAGAATGAAGATTCTATCTTGTTTCCCCCCTTCCTGAACAAATAGAGGCAAGTGCTCTCAAAAGTAGGCTTCTTAATCTTTAGTCCTTAAAGAAAGTGTAAGTGCTGACCTGCATCCAGCTTGTCTCCAAATAAAGCAGTGGACAGTCCTGAGTGTGCAAATGCAGGCAAGCTGAAGTTACCAGGGATGTTGGGCATTTAAGAGTTTAGGTCCCAGGTCCTTTAAAACTTTTTTTTTTTTTTTCCTATTTTTCTGTGCAGATTACTGACAGTTTCTGTAGACCAGAGTGGAACATTTTTTTTTTCCTCTTTCACCGTGTAGTGCCACATTTCTTTTTGTTATACCATGTCTCTGACCACATGCTGTTTTATAGTCTCATGCTCTCCTTCAGTTCTTCTCAGTTCCTTGAGCAGTCTTTTATCTATATCCACTTGAAGTAAGAATAAACTTCTGCAAAGCTGCAGGAGGCACCATTTTGAACACTATTTAATTACAAGTTTTTCTAGGCATTAGAGAGTACAGAGGAAATATCCCGAGCCCACAGTCAGGCCTGCTATAATGAGGTGAAGTTAAAGGGGTACTGTGCTTTTATTTTATCTTGATAGATACTAATTAGATTACTTGTTTAGTTGTCTTTCTGTAAAATGAACACTAATGCTTTTGGAGGATTTTTCAGTTTGCTTATGTTTGCTATATTTCTTCTTCACCTTTCCCTTCCTGTAAGCACAAGGTTCATTATATTTTTCTTTTATAACACAATAGACCTAAAGACACAAAAATCAACAAATTGTCTTACCTGACACTGTTTTGTACTGTTTATAGGCTGGCAAATGGAAACGGTGCAACTGTATTGATGAAAATTCTCTACCCTTTAACCTCCCATACAAGTAGAAATTTTGTTTATCTCAAGTCTTCTTTATTTACACCATAGTTAAAGTTATGGCTCCACCTACCAAAATGGGAAATGGCACAAGCTGATGCAGAAGAAATGAGATGAGGGGGTGTAATCCATGAGATCACCTTGGAAACACGTTGCTTTATCAAGCAGAGTTAAGTACACTGGGGCTAAAGCCATTCAAGTGGGAGCATGCACTGGAAGCTCTGCCCTTGTATATGGCCTCAAGCTATGAATGCCTCAAGTTTTCTGCTGTTTGAAGGTTTGACACTTTGACTAAGCCAATCCAGTAGCTATGTTTTTGCCAGGGATGTTTCTGTTCATTAGCTGCTCCTGCTTTCCTGCACTGGTGTCCACCTAGTGCTGTAGCAGATTCAGCTGGAGAAGGTAGTTAAAAGGAGATTACTGTTCCTATGATTTACCTCTGTGATTTGGCTCAATGTCAAATGTTAATGCAGGTATAATGGAGATGGCCAGAATGGGAAAAGAGGCAAAAGGAGTAAGCAGTTAACTGTTAAATCATTCTAATAGTAAGAAGGGCCATGAGAAAATCTATGGAGTGTGAAGTGTTAATTATAAACATTGATTTCCTCATTATTTTCAGTTCTTTGCTTTCAAAGATGGAACTCAATTTTTACTGAGGTTGTCTTGTGTACTCTCACAGCTTACAGCTCCTGAATATTGTGGGAAAGAGAACAAAATATGTTTAATTAGATAAATTTGGAAGATGAAAACAATAAGAATCTTTTGCCAAGACCCCTGTATTTTGTTATTGGGAGGTGCAGAGTGGGGTATAAATCTGTCACATTAGCAGTAAACTTGCATTCTATTGTTTGTTTGCTTTTCTGAATACTGACTTCTAAGGTAGTTGGACTCTTTTACCACTGGGCCAAGACTTCGTAACAGAGTGTGATGGTGAATTAATCATCTTAGGCCACTTCACTTTAAAAAAATCCCCACAACTGTCTTGGAAATTGAAAGCTCTAATATAGTAGCTATTGTTAGTCAATTGAAACGTCTCAACTGACTACATCATGAAACAGCAGAAGGCACCACTTTTTCATGCATTTAGGATCATGGGAAGGAAGCTTATAATTGACTGAAATGAGTGGAAACTGAACTATTGTCTTCATGGATGAATGTATCAGTATATTTATCTTTGTATATTAAGCCTGACTAGTGGAATTGAAATAAGATCTTAAAGGCAGGCCTAGTTAGTAAGGAGCTTCTGGTGAGTAAATATGGTCTTGCTGAAGAGGTCCTGGGACTTTTTATAATGACAAATGCACTTTTCAGAACAGTAGAGGATTTTTTTCCTCATGTCAGGAAGAAAAGTTTGGAGAGTAAGATTTGCTTTAGCCCTTCCTCTTTCATATGACTGCAGTGAATTCATGATTTTTGTCTAGGCAGAAGGCTATGGGATCCCATTTCTCAAGCAAAATTTGCAGTTAGCTGAGAATTCATCAGGAACACTTGAGTTTCTAGGTCTCTTCCATACTTTATCTTTCCAACATTAAAGTGAACTGAAGACTCCTCAGCAATCGAGGCTATGACTATTAGATATCTTCTTTCTAAGTACTCAGTCCTCGCTCTGGGAGTTCAAACTAGTTTAAAGAGTATGTTTTAAAATGGAAACTTCTCAGGAGGATGAACCTGTATCTGTCAGTCTCTCTTTGTTGCCAAAACCATCTCACTAGATGTTTTTCTTGTAGAATGAGGGACTTTATGACTGACATTCATAGTATCAGTGTTCAAGAGATCAGGATCATCTGAGATCATCTTGGCTCTTAGTGCAGTCATTTTAGCTTTCTCCCTGGATTACTTGCAAAAATCAGTTGAGAGATCTTACCCCTTTATTTTAATTCATTATTTTTATAATGTGACCTCAGCCCTAGCCCTAGTAAGGGACAGAACTTTTGTCTTCCACACATGGATCTAAAATGTCAGAGTAGCATTACCTGTATACATTTTCTTATTCATCAGTCTTCTGAGCTTCTATAATGCTTCTATAATGCTTGCACGTTACACATAAGACTCCTGTCTAGGAGACCAAGTAAGACTTAATCTCTCAGTGTAGGCTGTACTTTTGGAAAACTAGTTTTGTTCACATTGGGCTAAATTTTCTGATCACTGAGGTTAACCTTTCAGTCTGAGGAAAAAAGGAGTTTGGTGCTTTTAAGAAGTCAGTGTATCAACTACATCCAGCAATCCCAGACTGACTTAAAAGAGGGAGATAATTTATTCATATGATATGTGTAACAAATAGATTTGAGGTGGAAGAGCATACCTGTTACAAAATTAAAATAAAGCAGCACAAGCTGCTTTGTGCTGAAAATTATCTAGTGTCAGTTAAACCATATGACTCCCTTTTCTCTTCCATCTGCTACTGCTTACATATTGCAGTTAACTTTTTATTGCACAACACACTTTAGAAATCTTATAAATGAGAAATGTCCCATTTGGATTAGATATGTGAATCTTCAAGGGGTCTAGTTGTGTCTAAGTGGAAGAGAAAGGGGAGATTCTTTGAGATTCTACTCTTTCATCAGATTTGTGAAGGTTGCATCACAGAATGCAACCATTGGGTAGACAGTGAGATTCCCTTTTTCCTCCGCCTACTTGCTCATGGTTACTTGTATGTTTAAAAGTTCTCTGCACAAACATGACTATCCCCACTTTATTTTTCCCTCTTATTATAAGCTTTTTAAAACTTCCATGACCAATTTCCTTAGGCCAGTGTCTAAGGAAACTTAAGCTTAGAAATCCAAGTTCTTACTCCTGTACCTGACTCTACCACCTACTTAGTTAAGAACATATCAGCTTTGTCTCTGTATTGACATTAACCAATGGCACATGTTGCATGGAGTTGGGCAAAGGAGGAAGATGCCATCTCACCTGGGCATGCACATGCATGCAATGTAGGTTTTTTTTGATTGCTGCTACAGCATGACCGTGAATGTATTTATTGAATGGTAAACATCTGGTATCACAAGACGTAAGCTTCTGCACAGATTCTTGTTACCTGTGTGGTTTGTCAGTAGTGAATTCATGATGCAAGTATCTGAAACTACTTCACAAAGGCATACTGTGAATTTTACCACTAGCTGACATAGTAGGAGAGAGGATCCTTTCTTTCTAGAACTTATTTTTCAGTAAGCACAACTTTATGTGGAACAATGAAGTGGTTTTTTTTTTTTTTTTTTTGATTAGCAGATAATTTTCTTGAGGGCTATTTCTATCTGGTTATGTATTTCAGCTGGGATGCAAGTTTTGCTATCTAGTAATTTATTGCTTGGGCTGCTCAGTATTCACTATTGTATCTTCTGAATGACCTTCTCCTTTCCCCAAGAAAAGCTTTAAAATATTTCCTTGTTTCTGTTCTTGACAATATTTTCCTAGACAGCCTATTCTCTAACCAAAGACTCTGAAGTAAAGCCATCTGAGAGCAAGTGATAGTACTGGTGGTCTATTTAAAGTTTACTTGGGTTGTGTTTTTCTTCCAGGCAGTTAATCTTTAAAGAATGAGCAAGAGAACATTTCAGAAATTACTTTAACAGTAAAAATCCTTGATAGTCTGAGCCAATGATGTCTTTTAATTGGGTAGCCTCTAAACTACTAATTGGCCAAGATCTATCTCTTGCAATACTTAAAGCCAGATGGATGGGAATGGAAAAAAACACCAGTGTTTTGCAACAAAGAATAGGTTTTTTTCCCATTATTTTCAAGTTCAGAATATTTTGGAACTAAGGGCAAGGTAAAGAGCAGCAGTAAAATGTAGGGAAATTGTTTTATGGATGAAAAATAAGTTTCACAAGATCTGTGTTTGAAGTTCTTTTAAAAGGTGGTAGCTTGCTTCTCAGTTTTCTCAACTTAGAAAATAATTGGTCATTGATAAATCGAGGCAGTCTGTTGGGTGTTTTCAGACCAGTAATTCCTTTAAACCTCTGTGTTTGCTCTTGCCTGCTTGCTTACATCTTGAGTGCTCCAGGCACACAATATTCTACTTTTGATGCACCTCTACTCACTGTTGGTCAGGCTGGAAGGAGGAATAGTAATCGGTAATATTAATTCCATTACAGTTTGAGTTTTTGTTGGTGGTTTTTGTTGTGGGTGGTGTTTTGTTTTTTTTTTTTCCCTCTCTCTGTAATCTTACATCCGTCCTGCTTCCCTTGGAGAACTCTCTCTCAGCTTTCCAATGGAAAGCCAGGGGAACAGAGCTCTTAACCAGCTGTTAAGTTGGCTGGGTGATTGGTGTGCATACACTGGTCTTGACTGGCAGACCGTCTCCTTGTTTCTTGGTAGGTGGAGCCCTAACTTTGCTGTTGCTGGGAGAAGACTGTGTAACAATTACAGTGAGTAACTTTGCCATACAGATAAGTATGATCCAGAGCACTGTTGAGAGGATTGGTTCTTTCATGACGCCTAAAATTCTAGACCGTGTATCACTAACAGTATCACTGTTCTTGTTTGGTTGTTTTTTTGTTATTTAATTTTAGTTCCCATCTTTTAATGCGAAATTGCTAGAGATACAAGTTCAGCTTTAGGTTCTGCTGGCTACAGCTGCTCAGTGATTGTCATAGACCTGTTCACATTGCCTCCTTGATGCAGGTTCAATTACACTTTTACTAGCTGTGTAAAATAAACATAGTACTGGCTTGTATTTTTTTTACCACTGGAAAAAAAAAATTACAGTGCTCAAATGAGTTAATATTTGGGTGCATTTGCACATGCATAGCCTGTATATACTGTACTTTCTGTAAAGCTGCTTTTCTTTTCCCCTTTTTCTCTGCCAAAAGGATTCTGATACACCACCTTGCACAGCTCCTAGTGTTTACCAGTTCAGTCTGCAAGCACCGACTCAGCTTATGTCCAGTTTACCACCCACATTGCCTATGCCAAGTGGTAAACCCCAAACTGCGCCTACGACAACCTTGATAATGGCCACCAGTAATCAGGTATGAGCCAGCTACATGGAGCCACTTTTTCATGAGAAATTGATCAAATTGGAAGTATAGATCATTTGCGCTGTGCTCTCAGTCTAGAAACCTCTGAAAATAACCTTCATGTAGCATGTGCAAAACTTCATGTGATCATAAAAGTACTTACCTGCCATATCAGAAGCGTGGGGAGCAGAATGGGTGGGAAAGGGGTCACTGTTTGATATGCATCCAGATCTGAATATAAGAACCCTTCCACAGCACACTGACATTTAGCAGTGAGTTGAAGGGAGGGTGTCACATGTCTAACTCTTTGTTATTTGAAACTCCTGGTGCCTAACCAGTGGGATTTTTGCAAATCTTAAGACTGTTAGACTCCTTGTTCTTAAAAACAGGAACTTCATGTAGGTGGTGTCATCTGTAAGCTATTTTTTGTATCTGAAGATATAATACTGACCTGTCTGTGCTTGTTTAGTTCTCTTGACTTACTAGAACAAAGCTGACTACACTTGTCACTTTCTATAGTACATTTTAAAGAACAGGAAATAAATCATGATGTGTACCACAGTTCTTACCGAAATATTGTGTGCTTAAATGTGCTGAGAAACATGTAAACTGTTAGTGAACTAGGGCTAAGTATTTTAACTAATGTGTCCATTATAGTACAAGGAGTGGAAAAATGCTGGTTTTCTTACAGCCTCAGTGCCTCTATCTGTAGGAAAATAATCCTTCAATCCTCATTATTAAAACTATTATTCAAAACATCTGCCTTACATGGGGTTTAATGCAAGTTGTGTTGTATATTGCCTATGATAAAATAATGAGCTGGTTTCTTTGAAACCTTGTTTTGGTCAGGTTCTTACAAGATTTTCCTTCTTCTCTCAGTCTTGCTAGAATAGGTTTTGAGAACCTAGGGCCAAGATACTTTTGATCTAATGAACTTGTCTTTTTAAAATTTGATTCAGCACTTCCTTGACATTTTGGGCATGACACAAGGTGCATTCATTGCTTCAGTTTCTGCTCTGAAATTGTTCAAGTGTTTTGCAGAGTCACAGAATAGTTGAGGTTGGAGGAGGCCTCTGAAAGTCATCCAGTCAAACTGTCTTGCTCAAAACAGGGTTGCTACAGCAGGTTGCTGAAAGCCTTGTTCAGTCAGAGATTGAGGTAACTTCAAGGATAAAAAATCCCCAGCCACTCTGAGCAACTTCCAGTAAAACAATTTTTGCCTAGATTTAAATGGTGCTGTCTGTATTTCAGCTTGCATTGATTGCTCCTTGTCCTTTTATTGGGTACCAATGAGAAGAATCTGGCTCCATCTTCGTTATCCTCTCATTAGTTAGAACCATCAATAAGATCTTTACCAAGCTCTCTCTTCTTGAGATTAAACAGTTCAAGCTCTGTCACCCCTTCCTTGTATGTCAAATGTTTTGGTCCCTTATTTATTTTTGTGGACCTTCACTGAACTCAGTTTTTTATGTGTCTGTTACTGGAGGGCCCAAACCTGGCCCTGGCACTCCATGTGTGTCTTCAACAGTCCTGGTTACAGAGAAAATTATCATCTCCATGCTAGAGATACTCTTTCTAATGTTGCACAAGGTGCTGTTGGACTTGCTTGATGCAAAGGTTCTTTGGCTCATGTTCAACTTGCCCACTGGAAATCCCTTACTGTTTTATGCCAAGCTGCTTTCCAGCTGGTCAATGCCCAGTGTGTATTGGCATGTGGGATTATTCTTTCCCAAGGGCAGAGTTTAGCCTTTCCCTTTTGCAAACTTTGTGAGATTCCTGTCAGTTCATTTCTCAGCCTGATAAGGTCCCTCTTTATGGCACCATTTTATTTATCAGCCACTCCTTCAGATTTTGTATATCTGCAGCCTTGAATGAGGGACACTCACGCCCACCATCCAAGTCATTAATGAAGATGTGAACTAGTATTGGCCCTGGTCTCAGCTCTTGGGATATACCACTAGTGGCTGACCTCCAGCTTTTTGCTGCTCATCAGAAGTACTTAGAGCCTGACCTGTAAGGGATTATTTACATTCAATCTATATATCTAGAGATGGTATGCTATTTACTACAGAATTAAAAAAAAACCACACAACACACAGTGCTTTAACCATTGACACTTTTACATGAATAAATAAAAAGGACATCATTTTCAAGTTAAGTAATGTCAGCATTGTGTTAGGGTATTTTATAGCTTGAGGTCCAAATTCTTCATAGTCACTACAGTAGTGCTTGTTTTGGGCACTTCACTGCAACATTTTTCACCCTCTTTTTCATTTAGACCAGTCTACTTTCCCTTTGCATGCTGCAGGTATTCTACTGTTTCCTTGCAAGCAGGTGAACGTGGAAGGGGCATCATCTTTCAAAGCTGTTATCACATGCTCTTCCCAGCTACCTTAGCAATCCTCAGTCATTTACCAAGTCCCACTTGTATCTCAAGGTGTGTGTTTTGTTTTCATCTCTGAAGTGACTTCAGAGATTCCTTCCTGCTGTTTCTTCCCTTTACCTGTCCTCCTTCTACTGCTCAGTCTTATCTGGGTAAAACAGTTTATCTGCACAGATGGTTTCTATGAGAAGTTGTATATTCCTATTTAGTGTCTTCAAATGACATGCTAGTGTACAGTCTGAAACTTTTGAAGTTTGTTTAAAATAAAACTTCAGAGCTATTTTAAGTTAAACTTCATCTAAAATACAAACTTAGTCCATCTTATTCTTTCCCTCAACTCTGTTTTTCTGTACTCTTGAGCTTCATCAAAATTGCACACAAGAAATTACAGTTTTGAGACATGCAGTTGTTAGTACAAAAGTTGGCATCTGGAGTATTTGCCACAGTTGTGAAGAGGCAATGTGTTGCATGAATTTTGGATGTCTGTTGGAATTTTGAAACCTGGAAAACAACTGCATTGTAGCACTTTTTCTGGCTTTCTGTTACTTGGCTGCCCTTTTCAGGGCTTGTTAACTGTTTTTCAGAAGTTTGTATCATACTACTACACTTAAAATTGGGAGGTTTTCTGTGGCTTTTGCTTGGTTCATATTAAATCAGAGGAATTTCTTGTTATCTGCAGTTTAGAAATGGCATAATGGTTTTTCTGCATGGAATTTACCAAAAGCTTATTTATTATGAAAAGGAAATGTTATTTATTTTGGTAAGGATTATTGCCAAGTCAGAAATGGGAAATAAAATAACTCAAATGTCTCCTTTTCATGTGCAATTTCTGGGAGCGTGACTGAACTAAATTAAGCTAATGGCTTTCTTGGTTCAAGTAACTTGGGACACCATGCTAGTTTATAATTTCTAATGGGCACATTTTACTAGCTCAGAGGACTCCTTGAACAACTGCAAACCTTTTTCTTAACAGCAAGTATTGTTTTGTAAAAAAGTGGGGTTTTTTGTTAAAAAGAAAAGGATTGAAAGGGATTAATTTGTCTGCATGGTGTCTTCAGCCTTTTCCCTGACAACTTTCTCTGCCTCATTTCAGCTTGGAAGCTGTATTGCCCTCAAATGCAGGAGGTGCCAAAGTCAAGAGCACAAACTGTATTTTGAAAAACTTGAGGCCTTCTAGGCAAATTTGCCATTAGAGCTTCCTGATGCTTTCTTTTTTGAAGCAGCTTTGATGCAATTACTAATTCTATTTACATACCGTGTAATTAATTGGAAAATTTCCAGGTAGTTCAGGGACTAATTAAACTCCTGGTACAAATCTGCATGCTTTCTTGGATCATCATTGTTTGTCCATGCTAATAATTCTTCTACTTTGCTGACAAGCAATTTGAAATTTCACTTGGGAAGGCAGAACAGCTTCTGAACCAGTGCTGCCCACTGGAAGAAGCAGAAAAACAGATACTGGCATGCATGTCCAGGTGAACAGAGGGGTGGAAATTGCTTAGTGACTTCCCATGGAGA
This sequence comes from Phaethornis superciliosus, assembly GCA_023637945.1. Taxonomy (NCBI): domain Eukaryota; kingdom Metazoa; phylum Chordata; class Aves; order Apodiformes; family Trochilidae; genus Phaethornis; species Phaethornis superciliosus. The sequence continues at coordinate 70,186,210 of JAJQWJ010000002.1, forward strand.
AGAGACTACTGTCCTGGTTATTTTGGGATGAAATAAGTTCATCTTGTCCTTCCTTGGGTTGCTGGTCACTGAGTACCAGTAGAAGACAGAATTAACTTCATATTTATTAGGCAAGAACTCTTACTTTTAAAGATGCATTTTTTTTTCTTCCTGAAGAGTGGTCTTTTTGATTCAAAGGTGTGTAAAACATCTAAGCACCAGTCCTCCTCCTGCTCTGGTTTTCAGTGTGTCTAAGAAAGCATCCACTGAAGATCCTTTAGGTGAATGGTGTCTGTTCATGATTATGTTGATTTGAAAATTTCATAGCATCATTCACTTGATCAGCTGTGAAGCATAGGCAGCTAGGAAATGGAACTCTAATGTCAGCAATGAAACACCACAGTCTAACTCTTAAAAGAACTTATGGAAGTAGCTTGTTTTTCAGACTCTCTTGTGTTGGGCCATATAAGGCTAGACACTTCAATTTATGAATTGCTTTTTTATATTGCTTTACAGGCACTTTCCTGGCTAAAATACTTCACTTTGGATTTTTCTCTTGTCCAGAACAGTTGTTAATGGTGTTGGTCTGTCTCGCTGGTAGTGTTGATACTGCTAGTGTCTCTGGAATAGATGACTCAAAAGTTAGCAGCACTGGAAGCAAGCCCAACATTGGTCAGGGGCTTGATTCAAACATATGTTTCTTTTTGGTGAATGCAAGCAGTTAAATGTTACTCACTTGGATGAAAGATTTGTAGGTACATTTAATTCATGTCAAGGCAGAACTCCAGTCCACTTCAAGTTTTTCTGATAATTCATGTGTCATCAATTTAGTCATATACACAGATATGCTGAATTCCTTTAGTATAGTGTGATCCTTCAAATTTTTTATTGTGTGAATTTCAATTTAGAAGTGACCTAGTTTGTTTCTTCTTTGGTATTAAGGTGTCTCTGTACTAAAGGTTTCTTCAGTCAACCAAATAGCATTTTTCTTATTTTATTTAGAGCTGCCTTATTTAGGGAGGAATACTATTTCTGTGTCCATGCACTTGCCTTAGGTAGAGGAAGGGAATACTACTGTATAATTAAGAAGTTTTGATTCTAAATGTCAGACTTTCATCTTCTGTGTATGAGAGAATGTTGTATTTATTTAATACATGCAAAATCATGAAAAGATTGATACTTTATTTCCTTTCCTAAAGAAGGGAGAGAACAATAATCATGTGGGCAGTTTTTGTGGTGGCATCTTTCCCATGTGGAAACTGATGCAGCTTGACTAGACCATGGATAACACAGTCTGACTCTACTACAATAGAAGGGTGGGTTAAATGGTCTCCATGTAAACATCAAACCTTGCTGTTTATATGGCTATATGAATGCTCTGGACACCTTAATTGTTTCTTCCCAAGTGCTTTTTGAGTTGCAGAAAAGCCATGAATTCTAAATAGATTCTAGGAAGATAAATCCACCATAAATAGAAGATAGGCTTATGAAAATGTAGAACCTAATTTTTGTTTTTATAGTACACTTTTATATTCCAATGTCACAGTAATCAGATTGTTGCTCCCAAACTGAGATAAGTTTGCATATTGACATTCATTTCCTCTATTGACTTTCACATGTACTGTATTGATATCATCTCATCATTTGGAAAATGTTATTGGGTCTGCTCATTGTAAAAATATGCTTTCATTCTAAATAGAAAAGTGGGAAATCTCAGGTAAGATTTTACTTAAAGGTCTAAAATTGCCATCTTTATGCTAGGGAAGCTATTATCTCTTGTGCTCCTTAATGACAACTATGCAGATAACACTTCATGGCTTGTGTCACAACACTATCAAAGTTGTGTTATGAATTCTGTCATCTGATAATTTTTTTTTTTACTCCACCCCCTCATTTTTTAAATTTAATTCGTGACAAGATTGAAAATGGTATTTCTTTCATGTGTTAGATTCAACTTTCTTTAGCATAAGGTAGTTGAAAATATGCTCAGATTGTGATGTTAGTCTCTACTGTCAGTCACTCCTTCTGAAGACCAGACCTTCTGATCTCTCTAGTACTAGTTACCTAGTGCCCCAGACTTATTAGTTGCCTAACCTTTTGTTAAAGGTGAAGACAACCAAAAGCTTCTGTTTGTTACAGAATACTGGCAAAGCTACCACACTAAAATGTGAAGGACTGATATAACCTGCTCCCATATGGCTTTAATTTTTTCAGTTCTCTAGTATTAGAAGATGAGAAACATCTAAAACATTTCTTGCTTTTGAGTTCTTTATAGTTTTAGTGTTGCTTTTTTCATTGCTGCTATCACAGCTGATTGCATAAATTGCTGTTTTCTTGTTCTCTCAAGAGAAGAAATGGGTTTTATAAAATCAGTTCAGGACTTAGAACGCTTTTTTAGCTGAAAGAAAACAGTAGGTCCAAACAAGAGGTCCAGAATGAGGGTGAGGGTAAGCATCTTTGATGTATTGCAAGTGCTTTGGGCCTTACTTGCCCAGATAGGCAGTTCTAAATAGTTTGAGTAAGAACTTACTTTGGTTTTGCTTAAAAATCTAAACTACTTCTAAATCTTACCAGTTAAGTGTATGCTTGGGTAGAAATACCTTGTAGAATCTGCTTAGCTAATTTAAAGTAATGAGGCCAGGCTGAGCTGTTGCCTAATACTTGATTGATTGTTCAGGAGTGACTATAACTCTTGGTTTGGTCATTGCCCATTGTTTCTCTGCAAAACTGTGGATTTATTTTATAAGAAATTAAATTTTGCTTACATACAAGATGCATTTTTTTAGTGTATTTCCAAATGTTCTTAGGCTCAAAGTGTGGAAATGAAAACAAATCTCTCAAGAAAGGGTTTCTCTTTTTCTTCTGCAGGCCTGAAGTAGGGAATTTGGAAGTATCATGAGAAATTAAAATAAACTTTGAAATATATTGAAATATTTTGTCGATGTATAATAAGTTATTTAAGAGGATACTTAAAATGTTAATGGTTCAATGAAGTTCTTCTGAATACTATTCTGCAATGTTTCACATGGAGTGATTTTAAGTGTCTTGAGTTTGATTAAAATTCCAATCAGCTTCAGACTAGATTCAGTCATGGCCACTAGTCCTGTAGCTTAACAACAAAACAGTAAACAGGTGTAATTTCTAAACTGCCATATGTAGTTTTTTACAGTAAATTTGCCAGTATTTGAGGATAGAAGTTTTTAGTATGTCATTTTCCACCAGAGTTCTGTTATTTGGGGTAAAGGCTAGGAATATCCTAACTTACTTTTTTTAACCTGGTATCTGATGCAGAGTTCCACACACCAGGCTCTTATCTTCTTTTCTTCCCACTGCCTTATCTTCAGTGCAATTTTTGAGTTTTTGCCCCAGATCTAGCAGCTTCTATATGTACAGGATCAAATTCATCAGCCTTGTAAAAATCAAAGAACTGTGAAACAACTAGTTCTGTCACCCAGTTATTGAATCTCATTAGTCCTAGAATGGGAGAGGAGATTATTCTGTCAAGAAAAACAGATTATCTAAAGAAGTTAAAACATCTAAACCAAAGATTCATAGGTTTTATCACTGATGAAGGGCTTTCTTAATTTATCTGATCTCTCTCCAGCCATCATCTGCTTACTGACATGCCATTTCTCAGTGACTATGGGAGTCCTAAGCATGTGAACATCCATAAGTGTGTGGAAAAGAAAAAGCTGTTTCATATAGCCTCTTGGGATTTCTGAAAGACATGAAGTAAATTCCTTTAATAGAAGATTCTGAAAGAAACTAAGTGAAAGATGTGTGTCCTCTCATAAACAATTGATGAGTTAGGAGATCATGGAACCATATAAAATTAGGGCTTAGAAGGGACCTCGAATGATCAATGAGTCCAATGCCCCCTGCCAGAGCAGGGTCACCCACATCAGGTCACACAGGAATGCATCCAAGTGGGCTTTGAATGTCTCCAGGGAAGGAGACTCCACAACCTCCCTGTGCTCTGTCACCCTCATAGTGAAAACATTCTTACTTATTTACATGGAAACCCCTGTGCTCCACTTTATAACCATTGCCCCTTGTCCTATTGTTAGTCACCACTGAGAAAAGCTTGACTCTGTCCTCCTGGCACTCACCCCTTACATATTTATCAGCAATGAGGTCACACTTCAGTCTCCTCCAAGCTGAAGAGCCGCAGCTCCCTCAGCCTTTCCTCAAAAGGGAGAAGTTCCACTCCCTTAATTCTCTTGGTCACTTTGTGCTGGACTCTTTCAAGCAGTTCCTTGTCCTTCTTGAACTGAAGGGCCCAGAACTGGACACAACATTCCAGGTGGGGGGCAGAGTAGAGGGGATTGAGAACCTCTCTTGTCCTACTGACCACCCCTGTTCTAATGCACCCCAGGATGCCTTTGGCTTTCTTGGGCAGAAGGGCACATTGCTGGCTCATGGTCATCCTTCCATCCACCAGCACCCTCAGGTCCCTTTCATCAGTGCTGCTCTCCAACAGCTCAGTCTCCAAACTGTACTGCTACCTGGGGTTGTTCTTTCCCAGATGCAAGGCTTTACACTTGCCCTTTTTGTAATACATTAAATTTCTCCCTGCCCAACTCCAGTCTGTCTGGGTCCCTCTGAATGGCAGCACAGCCTTCTGGGGTGTCAGCCACTCCACCCAGTTTTGTGTCATCAGCAAACTTGTTGATAGTGCACTCTATTCCCTCATCTAGGTCATCAATAAATATATTGAATAGCACTGGTCCCAGAACTGACCCTTGAGGGACTCCACTAGAAACAGACTTCCAACTAGACTCCATCCCATTGACTTACAGAATTGTAACTTGAGAGTTGTAGCTCTCTGGCTTCTATCCTTCAACTAGCTCCCCATCCACCTCACAATGAGGTGATATTTCTCATCACAAGATGAGAAACAAAGATTCAAGTTTCATAGTAAATGCAGTCCACCAGGAAAACTCTTTAGGAAGTTGTGCTGGGTTTCATGCTGTGAAGGGGTACAGAAGGACTTTTCAGGGCCATCGGGAAGGAGAGAAGTCTGTTAAATTTTGTAGAGACTGGTAGGCCCTGAGTTGACAGCTTCTTGCAAATATGAGATCTTAACATTTTTGCAGAAAACCACTTTGATAATACTTTCTGGCTTTTCTCCTGAGAATTGAGTGTCAAACCAAATTTCAGATATTATTAGGAATAAAGAGCAGAAATAAAAACAGCATGTATATTCCCCGTTGTGAACAGCAAGTACAATTTTGCCTCCTACATCAGAAGAAAGTTATAATACAAATGAAGAATAGGGAAGGCTGTTAAGGGTGGTCAAACGAAGGGAATGGCTTCTGTTTGAAAAATTAATGATTCTTTAACCTGGAAAAGAAGAAAATGAGGAAGTATATAATCTAGGTCGGGGTAGTTGTCAGCAGTATGTGGAAAAGTCAGAGCAGAATGACAAGAAATTAACGTCCAAGAACTAAAAAATCATCAGCTAGTAGGTTAAAATTAAACATGATGCTCATCTAAGCTGTGGAATGCCATAGTGCAGGATGCTTAGAAACTCCTGGCTTTAAAAATCTGAACAAACTGGTGAGCAATATCTACTTCACCACTAGTAAATATAAAGGCATCTCCTCTCATTTGAAGAGGTGCTTAAACTTTGTTAAGCACCTGCAAGTGCAAAATGCTTCATGAGAAGCTAGAGATCACTTTCTGGCTTGCTTATTAATAATCATTTGGAAATTTGAATGCCTTTTGAACAAACCAGGGATATAAATTCTTTTATAGGCAGATAGGCTTAATTGTCATACATGTTGTGTGGTGTTTGTCTGATCTTGGGGTGACCTGCCTTCCTGTCCCCAGTTATTTTTGTGCTAAATTTTCAAACTGAGGGTGAACTTGCCAGATTTTTCACACTTCCAGCTGAAGGCTTACTGAGACTGTTTATGCTTCTTGGTCAGTTTTGTTCTTGTTCTACAGCAGCAAAAGTAAAGTCTTCCTTTTTTTTTTTTTTTTTTTTTTTTTTTTCTCCCCAGCATATTTGGACCTCACTGTAGATGCTTAATTGTTTGCTTATGTAATTGAGAGTCAAATATGTATACTTATCCAACTGGAAAACTTTGCTACATTGGAATGACAAGATATGTTTGTTTGAAGGACTACTTGGCAAAAATACAAATACATTTTAATGTTTTTTGTTTCATGTTGTTGACTTTCATAAATAAGTTGCTCATAGATGTTTTAGCAACATACATCACTAAACAGGGTTTGGGCAGCTGTGCCTCTTAAGGATGTGGCATTCTCAATTTCCATGCCCTTTTTCTGTTTGTCCTTGAGCATTTTACCATAGGTAGTCTGAGGATAGCACTTAACTATGTCTATACTGGGAATCTAGAAGTTGCATGTTGAAGGATGATTAGGTTGCTGTAGGACACACTTAAAGTCTAAGGGTTTTTTACCTTGCAGTTTAATTGTTACTCAATTCCAGTCTTCACCAGTTTGTTCTTCAGCATGCTCAGTGTCTCATCTAATTATAACTCAACTGTAAAATGCTACTCCTGGAATTATGCCTTCAATAACTGTTTTGGGTTTGTGCATACGATTGTAATTGTGGCTTGATGTTCTCATATTTCTTTCTAATCCAGACTTCTTTGGAAATATGGATTAGTAAAAGAGCTGCAGACACTTTATTCTAAGCAGTTGCCTCAAACAGCTTTGTGATGTTACTGTTCAGCCACTTATGGTAGACAAAATGATGTAAAAGGCAGTTGGTTGTCTGGACGTTTTTGCTGTCAGACTTCAGAAAAGGTTGCCTGCATTGAAGTTATGGGTATTTGAGGTGTCTGTTTCAATTTCATCTTTTGAAACTTGTACCTATGCATTAAATCAACTGACTGTATGCCCTTAAATGGTAGGGATGCCCGTACTACCTTATGGTGAGTTAGATTTACTCAGGCTGCCACTAAACCCTTTTGGTAGTTTCTGTTGCAAATTATTGGAGATTCCCCTCAAAAAAAGTGTCATGCTATGTTTGTCATAATTTAATTGTTTTGCCTTTGGTCTGTTTGTGAGGTATGGTCTAGGAGCCATATAGCCCTATGATCAGACCAGTAGGATTTAGAAGCTCCTTACAAGCAGCCATAGCTAGCTTGCCTGTAGCTGACTGAGACTATGGGTGGACTTGTGCTGTGTCTCAGCTCGTATAATCACACCCTTGTATTTCTCCATGGTGTTTCTGAAAGTTTTAAGTGTCCCCTTGGTCACGCTCTTGATAAGTGCCTCTAAAATAGACGTGACACTATTAGAATTTAACATGGAAGTTCTCTTTTTATAAGCATTGTGCATAGCGAATGTATTTCATATAGAGATACAAGGGTTTTAATTAAGGATGCTTTGAAATCTACACCATTTGATTTGCAGGACATTTACTTCATAAAACACTTGCTAAGCTGTTAGTGTGACTGGACTAGCACAGCTAAAATTTAGACAAGTATGAAAAGACCAGGTGCTTCAAGCAATGTTCCGTGGGAATGACTTGTATGTGAGGAAATACCACTGGTAATACATGCTTTGTTTCAGTTGTTGGTATGCCTAAACTGAGTGATTATCTTGTGTTTCTTAGCAGCACAGTGGGATGAAGTTTTCCATGAAAGGAACTCATAACCAAGGCAACGGCTACAGCCCCGTCAGCAGTGGAGGCATGAGACAACCAATTGGTAACAGAGGACACCATCAGTACAATCGTAATATATGGAGAAGAAAAAAACACAGAGAGTGTTTGCCCATTAGTCTGAGCAGATAATGGCAGATGCCAAAATGACCTTCCCTGCTCAGACAAACTGAGTGAGTGCCATTCGACTTGAGGGATGGAGACCAGCGTTCAGCACATAGTTTTATTGGTGTTGCCAAATATCTGCAGCTGACTTCTTTGCATGTTTCTTTGTGTGGTGGTTCAGTCCATCTTCAAGAAGTAGTTGTGCTTATCTGTGAAGCCTTATTAAATGTGGAAGTTTGTTTTCTGCCTTCCCACAATGGTTCATACAGTGCCGAAGCAGCTCTGACAATAGAACTGCAAGGACGTTTCAAAATGCTGTGGCTTTTTTGCTGTGGCTACATCTGTTCCTTTGTGGGTTCTGTTTTCTTTTATTTCGGAAGTGAAGGAAACTTCAGCCCCTTGGAATTACTTTCTTTTCTTTGCAGCAAATCAAGTTGGGAATCCATAAAAGTAAAATTGCTGCTCTCCTGTTTTTGTTTCAAAGTTCAGAATTTTTTGCTCTGTAAATATTGGAAGTATAATTTGTGCAATAACTTGGAATTTTTAATTTAATTTCATATTGTCACATAAGTTATATTTAAGGGGAAGAGGTTTTTTAATTTACAGATCCTTTCCCAGGTTGCATTATCTAAGTTGGGTTCATAGTTTTGGCAGGTTGTCTGAGCAGTGTTACAAATATGACATTTGGTAATATTTGAGGCTTCTCGATTCACAATGAAAGTGCGATTTGGCTTACGGTTTTAAGAAGGTATTAAGCTCCAAAACATTTTGACCCTGTGTTTTTTAGCTCATTGTCTGGCCTCTATCAGTCGTCTTGCTCTAAACAATGAGTTTTAATTTTATTCCTTTAACTAGACAACAGATCCAGCATTGGTAGTACCAGAAGTGAAACTTTAGAGAGGCAGGGGAAAAAGGTTGGTTCAAGTCCTGATAGGAAATCAAAAAAGCTGTGAACTACATGCTTGGTGTTTTAGTAACGTAACCTGTTAATGTTTGGGTTCAAACAACATTATTAAACAGAGGTACCCGGCTTAAGGAATGTGGAGAAAGGAAATATGTTGATTCCATTAAGGAATCTGTATAGCAGTATGCATTAGTTCTGTTAAGAGCAAATATATAAAAAGTACTTCAGCTGCTCTAAGCATTACACGAAGTATCTTTTAATGTATTGCAGGAGAGCACAGCCCAGTGTTGTACACAGTATGAGTGGCTGGCACTTAATTTACAGATGCATACAGGTATACTATGCAAGTGTGTATTGCCATGACAAACACTGTCTTTAACTTTTTGAAAAATGTACATCCTGCCTAACCCTGAGTTTTTAAAGCACCACAGTTGTCCTGGGAGTAGGTCACATCTCATGCCCTCTGACTTCTCGTTTCTTTTAATGAGAGTTCTTAAGCTATACAGAAAACTACAGGTGAGTCCAGTAGCAGAGAGAGCTGAAGAATCCTGTTACCAGGACATCCATATTGTGTACAGGTATAGATGGTTTTAGAACTGATATCTGAACATTAAAATGAGGTGTGAAGCATGAAGCTTTTTAATATGCTGTATGCCTTTGAAGCAGAAGTAGTTTGTTATTACTGAATTTGTCAAACAGAAACAGGTCCTTAAGGGGAGAGAGGGCAACATTCCAAAGTAGAGTAGTGCATATCTGTTTGCAAAAAGTTTGTCTTAATGCTCCAGACTCATCACACTTGAGGGAAAAAAAAAAAAAGTTTTAAAAATTGTGAGCTGATTCATAAATAATATCTAAGGGCTGTTACATGAGCCTGTACTGCTTAGTCTTCACACACTAGCAATATTGAGCATAACTACATTAAAGAGCCTTCAAGGGCTTTAGTTGGTGTCTTATACTAGCATCCATTTTAAAGCAAAACTCATTTGAAAAGTGGTATCATGTAACATTTCAGTCATGGTGAACCAAATAAATTGGCCTGGCTATCACTGTGGTTATGTGCTACAGGTTTAAAAAAAACCCCATGTTTAAATTTTTTGTGTGGACAACTATGTGGAAGCTAAAATTGACATATTTTTATGTAAAGTTTTCTATTCTTTGATTTTTAATAAACTTTGGAGACCAGTCACTCTTCTGTATGTTTTTAGGAGAAATTTAATGAAGTAATGTTTGACATTATCCTATTGTTTGACATATAATTTGATCATCTGCATTAAATTGTTCATGATGAACACATCCAGAAGGAACTTGGAAGATGGATGGATGGATGCCCTCTATGGATGTTTGTGTTGTTCTTACAAAGGGAGCAATGAACATGACTGTTGGTTTTGTAGCTATGGATTTGATCCCTTGATAATGAGAGAGTAAAGGAGCTGGAGGTATTTCCCAGTAATAATATTCTTACAAGAGGAGATTATAGGATACCTTAACTCTCCATATATTTTTTTCCCTCCCTGTAGTTTCTAAATTCCTTTTAAAAACTTTGTCCAGTTTTCAGTTTCCTCAAATATTAAACATAGATTATCTTTTTTCTTGATTTCTGTCACCCATCTGAGAGAACTCTTGAAATGTCAAGGACTGACCCAAATTTAAAATTTCAGAAATGTAGTGTTTGGAGGAAACTTGTGTAAATCCAAAAGCTCCGAGAGAGGCAACTGAAGTATTTTTAATCAGTAGTGCTGGGCTAGGGCTTCGGAATCAGAGAGGTCTGTGGTACTTGGTAAGTCTCAAAGAATATCCACTGGAGAAAAATAGAGGTGGTAGGATGGGAAAATAATAAGCACTCAGTAAGCAGTAGGATAATAATTCTTTTTCTCTCCAGATGTTAGCCAGTGGGACACAGCTGGCAGAGTGATACATAATCTCTGCATACACAAAGATTTAGTGCAGGAGTACTGGTCTTGGAACTGCAGTTTTCGTGAGCTCCACCTTTTCCCTGTCCAGATGATGCTTTTGCTTTATTCTTCCCACAGATTCTGCTCAGTATTTCTTTTTGTTAGCATTCTCCTCTTAATTCATTAGGAGTCTCACTTTATTCCTTTGAACCCTTGTTCTCTGATAATAGTCTCAGATATCCACCTGATCTGTTTTCTGGCCCTACTGTTTTGTACACTATTCATAGACAAAACTAGTCATGGACTTCAAATGTGAAAGTGCCAATTGAATGAATGAGAAGGAACCCACAGAGCACATTTTAGAAAGAAGTCAGTTGCTGTCTGTTGCCATTTCCAGTAGATGTCAGTGCTGGTGTTATACTGGACTTTTCCTGTAGCTACATTTCCCTCATGCAGTGGATCAGGCCAAGAAGGCAGTAAATGGTTTCTGGGTCAGCAAGTGTTTCTTTCCATGGGAACATCTGTGGGACAGCATCCTGACAATTGGGCTAGCAACAGTCTGGCAAAGAGTTGTCTTGAAATATTGTATAACTTCAAGCATTATATACTTTTTTTTTTTTTTTTTTTTTTTTTTAAAGAAATTGGGAATGTTAACAGGCAACAGATAACTCAGTGTATGTGTGTGTGTGTGAGTGGGTGAATGTGTCAACTCTCTACGTTGACAAGCCTTCTACTTGCTGGCTGATGCCAATTTAGTCTGGTTATAAATTTAATAACTCCTGAATTGAATCAAAATTATGTCCTGGATTCTTCAGTGAAGAGACCCAACAGAGCCATTGATTCAGTGTCTGAGAATGTCTTGTACTTCTGCACATGAACTGCTTTAGCTGAAACTTGGAGTTTCTGGAAAATACATGTGGTGCCAATAAGAAGAATTTGGGAAAGTGGCCTTAGAAGAAATGGAAGCCTGAAAAGAAAGATCCTGGAGATCAGGTAGTTGGTGTGAAGGAAAAACACCAGCAGATATCCCAGAAACTTGACTGATATTTCCTTATGCCTGACCTGACACGTCAACAGCAAGCCTACCTGCTGGGAGCTGAGTTGACACCCTAGCAAGTAGAATGCTTTTGGAGAGTGAGCAGGTGAGTGTGTGAAATAATCATCTGGGATAAAAGTTCTAATCCTGTTGTTTGTAAGTAAACTTCAGTATTCAGACCCAGTACAGGTTGTTGTTTAATTTACCTGTAACACAAAATGGTGTCAAAATTACAATACAGACCATTTATTAAACCTCAGGTTCACAGCTAGAAGTCTGTTAAAGCTGAGCTTTCCAAAAATCTTCAAATACCTTTAGGCTTTCTTTGCATGCAGGACATGAACTTGTTATTTTAAATTTGGTTGGTTTGTTTGCTTGTTTTGTTTTTTGTTTTTTTTTTCTCTGCTTTCCAACACACTGCTTGAGTTTGAGTCCTGGAGGTGCCTTGCCTGTTTTGGATCAGAGAAGTCTCTCCTACTGCCAAGCACAAATGACATTGCTAAGGATACATATGAACAGCTTATGTCTGCAAGAGGTCTCTTGGACAAAATGCTTTAAACTTTTTAACCAAGGGTTCTTATTAGAAGATCAGCCATGTATTTCTGTAAGAACTGGTTAAAGTAATAGTCACATGCTACACTCTTCAGAAGATGGAGATGCCTCTTGTAGAACATCTTTGTGCCTGAAACATATGAACTTGCTGTCTAAAGCCCTGGTCACATTTCTTCTCAGTTTTAGGCTACTGGAAAAGTTTTGGCACACAATGGTGCATATGGCACACAACAGCCTTTCAGTTTCAAATCACTTGGAGATTCTCCAACCTTTTTTCTTCTAATGAGTCTCTTTAATTGAGGGATTGTTGTGTGAACATTTTAAAGAAATTATGAATGTATTTTTTTTTCCTTGAGGGAATAGTCCATTGTGCATGCTTATACTGTTGATGCACATGTCTATGCTTGAGATCAGGACAATCTGTGTTCTTGCTAATGGCATTTATGCCATTGATTCTCATGCTAGGATTGTTGGGTACAAAGGGCATCTCATCTGACCCCAGGTACTTTCCATTTAACCACCAAGGTGACATGTTTTTAATGGTGAATTCTTAGCTGTGCAGTAAGAAGTTTTTCTGCTTCAGTAGCTTATAAGGGTTGAAGTGCAGATTGATTTACTGTCTTAATAAAAAGAAGAGGGTCCACATAAATGCTTCAGTGGCACATTTTTAAACCTTAAACAAGCAGGATTTAGGAGATTTCTATAACAGGGCTTTCTGTGTGAGAGGTTGAAAGCGGTTTTTAAGCTAAAAATCCATAACCTCTGTGCTAAAAGTAGCCCTTTCTGTCAGTGAATATTTTGGCACTGCGTTCCTTAGGAATGTTCTGTGGAGAAAATCATTGCAAGATTATTTCTTGTTGCTTGTTCCTCCTTTCCACAGAGGGTAAAGCTGAATCTTCTGACAGGCTATGTCCACCCTCTCAGGATTGCTGTTGGATGCATATGTCTAATTTGAGGATCCAAGATGGGTAGGCTGAAATCTCGCCCTTGTCAAGAGCTGCTTGCCCAGCTGATAAGACAACTTGGGTACCACTAACTGTATAATCATGGGTGAGATGGTAAAATTGTCTCTAGTTTTTCAAGGAAATTTCATGGGAGACTGAGGGGCAGAGAAGAAGATTTATGTATTAGTCATTAATATATGTGCATGCAGTCCTCTGCAGATGAACAGAGCAGAGCTGCAGTTCTCAGCTGCCAGTGCATGATTTGTTCTGTCTGCTGCCAGGACCTTGGGGAGCCCAGTATAGCTGTTTGCCCCTTAGATTAAGAGGAAATACTGCCACTTCTGCTCAGGAACAGGTCTGCACAACAGTTTTCTGGCTAGTTCCTGATACACTGGTTTAACAAAATGACTTCTTATTTCCTCCCACTCCTCTGTTAGAAAGGAGTGATTGAGGAATGTAGTTGTATGCGTAACATGTGTGTTGCATGAGTTACATGCTCTGTATATGTGTTGGAAATCATGAGTGGTTATGCACTGAATACAAACACAAATCTTGAGAATGGCTATGAAATTTCCAACCACTGAAATTTTAAAACCTGACTGGGCAAGGTCTCACATAACCCAATTTAACTTCAAAGTAATTTTTGGTAGGCCTGGAGGTTGAGCCACGTGACCTCTGTAGGGCTCCTAAACTATATTTTTATATGATATCACCAAAAAAAGTAACTTTTTTTGTTGGTTTGCCATACCTCTGTTAGGTTTATGAAGTGTTTTAATGGGGACAGAACTCAGGAACTGTTAAATTTTATCAAGTGCAAAACAAAGCAAAACATTTTTCTGCAAGTTCTATGACTGACAGGTTGAAACAGGTAAGAACATACTGATTTCTAAAGTTAATAATCCCTGGTATTTTGGAGTCCCCAAACATAGATTACTGATAAAGAAGTAAATCATTAAGTCTTTCTGACTAAAACACATGTTTGTATCTTCTCTGTGTTATGATTAAGAATAATTGAGACATCTATAGATTTTTTTCTCTTCTGATTTTGGTTAAGTTGCATTTGCAATGGTAACATGATGGAGATGTGCAGGAACAATGGTTTGTGTAGGACATCAACAAAACACTCCAAAATGGTAGCTCCTTCTACCTTTTCTTCCTGATGAGAGTTGCACAGACTCACCAGGGAAACATTTGAAAATTAAAATGTGCTTGTTTGCATTTATTCTGCAGTACAGGAGTAGGTAGATTACTTACACTACTACTGCTGGAAAGGAAGTACACCACTGATGGAGCTGATGTTAACTAAAGTTTTATCTGAGTAACTTGACGTCAGAGCTGTCCCTGACTTTGTACTGTAGAAATCAGAGCAAGGAGAATGTTCATCAGGAGTGGGTATATACAAAAGGAAATTTCCACAAAGAAAAATGAAGCAAAATTGAAGAGCTTAATGATCTTAATTTGAAATATAAAATAACCATCCCAGCAGAATGGGAATTGTGACATGTCAAGCTGCAGATCTACTAGTAAGCTCTTAAAACCACCATCAAAAAAATCCCTCTCTAAGATACCAATATTGGTAAGAAATTACAAAAGCAACTACCTGGACAACTCGTTACAGTATTTCATCTTTATTTCAGTAGGAAAGCAGAATAGAGCTAATTAGAAATGGAGGCTAAATTTAACACGAAATTACAAATTTTTTTGTAATGCCTTAGCATTCAAAACAAAGAAACCAAATCAAAACAAAAATGTAAAAAAAAAAAAAAAATTGTTCGTTAAATTGTTAATACAATTCAGTTCCACATGTGAACAAGCCCAGGGTGTTGCTTCCTACTTCACCCGGCTGGCATCAATAGATGGCGCTGAGTGCAAATTTTTGGGCCAGGCTTGTGCAGTCAGTCGAAGCTAAATTTTGGAAACAGATTATTTTGGCTGTGTATGTTAATGATCGTGACACAAGCACTGCCATGCACCACCTGAGTTTTCTGATGTGACAAACGTGGGAAGCGTGGATTACACGCAGTGTTTGAGCTTTGTAGTAGTAAGTGTTAAGAGAGTGGATGAAACAGAAAACACAAGGCTGGAAATTAAGAATTTGCAGCTAATTCCAAATTGTTACATCTTATGGGTTAGAAATTATAAAGAGGAGATAGACCTGAGCATGTTTTTTGACAATATGACTGAATTCACCAACCTGTTTCATAAATATGCTATGTAAATCTAAGATACATCAGATATATTTTGAGTAGTGTTAGTTTGAGTAGTGTTGTTTCATTTTATTTTATTAGAAGTCCAGAGTTTGACTTGTTAAATTATCTGTGTCTTTCCTCATTTCAGGAGAAAAAAAACCCAAACAAACAAAACAACCCCCAAAAAATAAGTATAATTATAATGCCCCTTTTTCTTTATTCAGTCATGACAGGAGCTACAGCCATAGGTATAAAGAATCTTCTGACACCTGAGAATCCAAGACTTAGTTCAGTTTCTGGTGACTCCTGATTCCCATTCCTGTTCATTGAGCTACTGGTACTTCCAAGCTCAAAAGTGTGGGATAACAGGGATGGGGAGGCATCTGTGATTGTGAGGAATGTAATCATGCAGGCATGAAAGCTGTTTAAATTCCCATTGCATGTTTTCTGGCTGTCTGAGGGATTGAAAAAAAGATGACTACTTCATCAATGAGAAGGGTATTCCCATGGGGAAGGAGAGACCTACCATAAAATTGCTGTGTTTAAACAGAATAAATTTGTGTTCCATCCCCAGGTCCCTCTCCCATCTACTTGTACAGTCTTAGTGAACTGAAAAAATGTTAATTATTTTAGTATGGATAGCCAAGCTGTCGCTAAGGGGAGACATACCTCAGTTAAACTGATTTTACCTGTTATTTGCTCTAAAATATTCATAATACCAATATTCTCAGGTTTATGCAGGATTTTGTTTGTTGTTTTTTCTTTATACACTCCTCCCAGCTCTAAATTTGATACTTTAAAAATGTCATGAATATGTTCTTAGCAAATGCAAGCAAAGAGACTATGCTTAGGAAGGAGACATTATTTATTTCAGGTTTGTGCAAATCTGGGTGCTGAGTGGACTCCCAACAAATGAAGCACACCTTCCTTGTAACACAGGGCTTCTTTTATACATCAGAAAAGCAAACTTACCTTATTTCCCAAGTACACTGGTCTGACCATCTACACGCTTCTCTGAAGAGTTCATTTTGGAGAAAGGGAGATCCTTCCAGCTCAGGGGAGGGTATTCCTGGGAAGTTTAACTCTTCCTTGTTCTCTGCTCCCTGTGGTACCAAATTCTTGTGGCTTCAGACATTCACAACAAGATAAGCTCAGCAAGCACCCCATTCTGCTGGTGATGCTGGCCTATCTCTTTTGACATCAGTCCTGTAGCTTTATATAACAATTTCTGGTGCCCATTACCCATCTTCTGGAAAGAGTCAAGGTTCAGGACTCAGATCTGACCTTATCGAATCTTTATCCATGCTAGTTTCATGTTTGCAGACACCTCAAGTGTCTGATGCAACTTTCTCTAAGGTACATTTTGGGTTAATAAATAAATGTATTGGTTGTTGCAACGAAGGACGGGGAGACAGTTTGATGCAAATAAGACTCCGATTTATTGGCACTTTTGTGTACAATTATATACCTTATTTCTTATCACTACAAAGATGTTGAAAATTACTCAATTGGTCAGTTACTGCTAACATGGCATTACCTAATGCTACTTGATTGGTTAATTAACGATCCCGACCTAATAAGGAGGTCCGGTAATTACCTAATGCTTAGCAAGTTTTATTATCATTAACGTTAACCTTGCTTCTCAGCACTTTCTTAGGTTATCTTATGCTATTCCCACTTAACAAGGAGCCATGTCTCCATGATATCTCATGGTTATGTCTTTGGAGACTTTTCAAAGCAATGTTTGCACAGAACTTTGCCACGGCTTAAGTGATAGCCAGTTTGTTGCAACTAATTGCTCTGTGCTAACGGTACACGCTGACCTCGCTTCTTGCGTATCCACAATTGGTTTAGAGGCTTCTAGGCCAGAGGACCTTGTAAGTTTTTCTGGGAGATGCTCATGGCATTAAGCCTTAGTCATAGAATCATAGAATTGGCTGGGTTGGAAGGGACCTCAGAGATCATCAAGTCCAACCCTTGATCCACTACCGCTGTGGTTACCAGACCATGGCACTGAGTGCCACATCCAGTCTCTTTTTAAATATCTCCAGGGACGGAGAATCCACTACTTCCCTGGGCAGCCCATTCCAATGTCTGATCACCCTCTCCGTAAAGAAATTCTTTCTAATATCCAACCTAAACCTCCCCTGGCACAACTCGAGACCATGCTCTCTTGTCTTGCTGATAGCTGCCTGGGAGAAGAGCCCAACGCCCCCCTGGCTCCAGCCTCCTTTCAGGGAGTTGTAGAGAGCGATGAGGTCTCCCCTGAGCCTCCTCTTCTCCAGGCTGAACACCCCCAGCTCCCTCAGCCTCTCCTCACAGGACTTGTGCTGGAGTCCCTTCACCAGCCTGGTTGCCCTCCTTTGGACCTGCTCCAGGACCTCAATCTCCTTCCTGAACTGAGGGGCCCAGAACTGGACACAGGACTCGAGCTGTGGCCTCACTAGAGCTGAGTCCTAATTACAGTCCTAATACTGTAACTATGCAGGCAGGATGTTTGGACCAACCCTGACCATGCAGTTGTCAGTTAAGCTAATGGGGCACATGAGATCATTTTAAGAGTCTGCTACATACATGATCGTGCAGTAGTCACAAGATCTACCTCAGTGGTCAGAACATGTTCCACCATGGCATAAAGTACACATGTAGCTTTGGTCAGGAATGTCTTTTATCTCCAGTGCATTCAGAATATGTAGATGGGATGCCTGTGTCCACCTTATTCAAACATTATGGAACTTCTGAGACAGAAGTGTATAAGGAGCATTTTGCAGAGCACTGCAAAACTGTTAATTGCTTGGAAGACTCAGAAATGCCTGGACAGACCCTAAGATGTAGGATGCTGCCTGGAGTATTCAAGTATATAAACAGTCCTCTCAGCCAAACCTCCAAAGAAGAACAACACTTCTCAGAATGATCCATTCATCTCACAGCTATCTCCTCTTTTTTTGGGAAGGTATTTGAGCCTGTGAGGACTGCAGCCCTCTAGGCATGAATGCCATTGAAATTACCAAGGCAAAATGCACTATTCATTATGCATTTAAATTTCAGAGACACTTTTGATGCAGGGGAGGTAGGAAGAACTCAGCAGGGATGTTTCTAAAGTGCACATGAACTAATTTTTTCTGAATTGTTTAAGCAGATTGCTGTCAGTAGGACCTTTACAATTAGCTTGTCTGTATTTCTTTCTAGGTGAACACTGGAGAAAAAACTTTTTTTCCCCCCTGTATATTTTGCAGAGGTTTTTTATTTATTTTTATTTGAAGAGAAAGCCCCTATGGAGGCCTGGAACTGAATGTTGCTTATCTATCAAGAAGGCTTTAAACTGACTCGAGTGCAGCATTTATTTTCTTTTTTAAATCACCTCTTAGGGTATTACAAGATTTTCTCCTGTTACAATAAGGTGAATGGAATTTGCTAAATTCAATTTGCCCTAACTGCAGAGAGGGTGCGCTCTTGCACCACTCTTATTTCCCATCCCGAAATAAACAGCTCAGCCCCTCCTGCTGTGGAGGTGGTACCTTAATTAAAAAACCTTCCCTGAGGCACAGGGTAGCTTGAAGGGTAATTTCGTAATTTCATTTTGTTTCATACGGATAATACTCGGAACACTTTATTAGTAATAAGTAATGGATCAATGACCCCAGTAGACATTTTCATATCAAAATTGTACCGGGGAAACTCTACATTAGATTTGTGCAGTGCTTCTATATCATTAGCATAATGTTTCGTATTTCCAGATGTTAAATCGTTGTTTCCTTCTTAGTGTGATCACTCAGACCCTTAACTACATACATCCAGCCCAGGTGCTTGAGCTCTTAATAGTTTTAGCATGCAGATGAATTGGTGGTGGTTTTTTTTTTTTTTAATTGCTAAATGCTCATGGGGTGCTGACACATTTTCTCTAGCTAGCCCCAAATGGCCACTTTCTCCTATTTTTCTCCTTTCAAGTTGAAGATGTCTGTAAATAGTGTATACTCAACATACTCCTGAAAATAATTCCAATAATAATTCAGATTAGGGATTCTCTGATTTGTACATAAAGGTGCTAATGTTCCTTTGTGTTATCCAGCTTTAGCTCAGTGGTCAATTTACCCTTAGGACTGTTTTCTAAAGGTTAAGGAGTTGATTGAACAAAATCTTTATTCAGTAACATAATATCAGAAATCAGCATGGCAAATGACTTTGTGTTCATTAAATGCACCTGGGGAGGAATAAACATGAATAGAACTTCTAACATAGATCAGACATGTTCAGAACTTCAAACCAGAACTTCATTCAGTTCTGTGCAGCTTCAGCTGTATGCAGGGAGTCTGTCTTACCATCAGCTTAAGAGTTAATTTCGTGCTTTTAAAAGGGAATTGGAACTGCAAGTGAGACAGGCTGAGTCGGTGGTCTTCTGTTCAAAATTGGCTCCTACATTTAATTAAAGAAATCTAAACACATCTCTATTCATAAGGTTATATTTCCTTGCACCAGAACTAGTTATTTCATTCTGGGTTTGGGTGTTTTTTCCCCTGAAATCTTTTCTTTCCTGTCTTCTGCCTCACTTATTCCTGGAAGTAACTGGAGATAAGGATAGTAACATTTGTTTCTTGCCTTGTATCCTTTTGCTGGAGCACTGCCTCCATTTAGATTAATATATTTAGTAAGAGAATCCAAGATTTTCAGCGTCTTGTGTTCATAATCACAAATGAACAGAGAAGTTTTACAGAGCTTCTTGGCTTTCACTGTCAGAAGTAAGCATTTGCTCTACAGTAGCAGAACAATCTTGAATTTTCCTCCAAAACGAGGAGGTTTGTTTCCTAGAGCTTGTTTCTCTCTCCAGCTACTTTCTCGGTTGTATAATGAGTAGTCCTTCAGAAAAAAATCATGATCATGGCTCTTCACTATTGTGTATCAAACCTTTTGTGTTTTGCCAAACCTTTGTCTGCTGGAAGCTTGTAAAATATTTTAGATTCCTGGCTTGGTCATGTATTTCTCCCTTTGAATTCAACATATGTTTAAAAAAAAGCTTCTGGCAATGCAGCCTAGCCCATGTCCTTTTTTTTCCTCTCATAAGTTGCTTCTACATAGCTCTCAGTCATTACATGCATACTTCTAAGACATCTGTTCAAATTATGGACAGATTTGGAGAGACAGAGAGTGGTGTCCTTTTTAGTTTCTATGTAAACTGTACAGTATCCTGTAAAACTACACAGATTAAGATTTTTCACCTTTGGCCAAAGAGAAGTGAAAATGGATATGACAAAGGTCTAAACTATCAGATGAAGGAGTGATTGTCAGTCTCTTCTAATAACAATTGAGCGACATCAAACAAATTATGTAAAAGCAGGTTGGAAGGGGGCAAAGGGATTAATATTTTTTTGAACTCCTGGTTTAGCTGCATAATTTCTTCCTGGAAGATTTTGTATGTGAAATCTTACTTGAGTTTAGAAATCAGTTAGTCCAATTCCAAAAAAAGAAACCCATTCAGGACCATTAAATATGAGAGAACACCTCTGGATGAAACAGTGAGAGCTGCAGAGGGGTTGGTTTGGAAAGGGGAGATATGTGGTCCAGATCGAGTCCTCTCTCTCCTGCTATATCACTTTTCATCCCTCCTCAGAGGCAGGCAGCAGTTTCCAGAGCTTTGGCTGGCCTCAGAGGTGAGGTAAGCTGTCTCCAGAGAAGCCGAGAGTGGTTTGTGTGGAGGAGGAAAGGGACAGAAGAGAAAAGGTGTTTCTGCAATGAAAAGAATCTGGGAAAAGGCATAACAAGATGAAATTAAAGAAAATTGCATTAATAGGGGCTGATGCTACTGGCTTCTCCAACTCTACAGGAGAGGGGAGAGTGATAAAAGGCTTTAGACTGAAGAGAAAATGAAGAGTAAACTACTTGCACAGACATGCCAGAGAGGAGTGGAGGGAGAAATCAGTGGGACCTGTGGCAGAGGAGAGAAAAGGGGAGAATAAAAGAGGAGAGAAAATTAGGAGCCATGTATGGGGCCTTAATGCTCTTTGTCCATTGTGCCTCAGGGCACCATTTACTCACCCAGCATGTGTTACAGAGTGACACTATAGCCTCCAGTTATTGTTGTCTTTTCTGCCATCCACCACTTCTCTGATTTCTCTCTGCCTGTTGCCACCACTGCTGTTGTGTGGTTAATGCCATTTCAAATCCGGTTCTTCTCTGTACTCACACACGGGATTCAGGCCACTGGAGTCTGTGGTAAATGTTAGTAAAGCTAATGTACTTATATATATGAAATCAAGCTTTCTCTAATTTGTATAAGCCTCTTCTGTATGTTACCTGTAGCTTATTAATTCAGTATGCTGGTGATCATTTCAGTTGCACTAAATTTCTGAGTGTTGCCTATTGGGTCTGCCCTCTGGTTTGGACTACTGGTGCATACAGTTTAGGGCAGCTTGATAGCTGTTGCAGCATGTGTAGGAGTCCCTTGGTCATGCTTTTAAAGAGTTTTGTAAATTAAACGTGTCCCTTCCCTCTATGTATTTAATTCATACTACACAGTGTTTCCAAGAGGTATACAGGGATACTCCTGAACCCTGTATTTAACAATGTTTGACAATAAAACATTTTCCTTCATGAAAATCTAATTATTTCACATGCAGGGAATTGCTTCATTTTTACTCCATAATTACCCCATTTATACATAGATTTTGGGAGATGAAATTTAGATGACTTTTATGACTTCATTATGAAAACATTTAGCATGCGCCCATATGGAAAGAAAAAATAGATCAGGCAGACTGAATAATGTATCAGGGTAATTCTTTTCTCCTTAGCTGCAATCCAACATTACTTTATTTTCTGTGGGCATATTTCCTCTATTGGTGCATGTCAGAATGCTGCTGTGGAATTAACTGATATACAGAATCTAAGAAAGTGGTCTCAAGAATTTTAACGTAATGCGGGATTTAGTGTTTGTAGAAGGTCTTGAAGTGTGAAATACAGAAATAATTAATAAGTGCTTATAAAAATCCAAGAGGATGATATTAACATTCAACTGCCAGCATCTTCAGTGATTAATAAATGGAGTGTGAAGACGAATTCTGCAACATTCTCTCCTCAAGTACACTGATGAGATTCAGCATCCTCAACCAAGCTGCTAACGTCGTGACTTAGAGTGTCATCTTCCTAATACTCACACCTTTCAAGCCCAATAGAAGTTGGCCAATAGAATCAAATTTTCTAATAGAAGACATAGATGGGACACCTAGAAAATGGAATTGTATAAGCTTCATTTTCTTAGGAAACCTACCTAAAAATGTGGTCTTCTAGATCTACTCAGCAGTCTTGCATCCCACAGAACTACAGTTTTTAATGTGTGACAGATATCAAGATTTGGAAGCAGAGAACATTTTGATTAAATTAGTCTCCTTTGTTGCTGCAGGTACATTCTGTGTATTATTAGAATGTAAATCCTGATGCTAATTAAGTTGTTCACTATTTGAGATAGTCTTCAAAAATATATAGCTCACCTCAGGGAGTCCCAGAAAGTAAAATGTCCACGTAGAGGATTGTAATTTACCAGGAGTGACTACTGTATATCCATTCAGTGGAAACAATTGAAGCTATTTTCAATTTTTTTTTTTTTTCTGAATTCCTTTCAGTTTGCAAAAGTTACCTTTATTCTAAAAAACAACTATGATTCTGAAAAGTTATTGATGATTGTTATTGAGTTGAACAATGGAGAATTGTTTGAGCTGATCTCTTTGCTTCATGCTCTGTTTTTAAGTATAAAGAGAACAATGAATAATGACAGTATCTATACAGAAGCAACAAGCTCAAAGGGCTTCAGCAAATACAAATCTTACCTAATGAGTTTGATTGAATTTTGTATCTGAAGAGAACAAAACCTGATAGAAGCAGGCAAGTTTGTGAATAGCAGAACTTTTAGTTTGTTCTGGTTTTATTGTTTCTGTCTCCTCTCCTTGATCCCAGTGCCTCGTGTTTCTCCTGTCACATTGTCACTGGGCAGAAGGCTGTAACTAACCTGGAGCTGTAGCTTTCCTGCTGACCATGACTGAGTGGGTGGCACATCCCCTGAGTTACAGCTGCAGTTGGATGTCTGGACAGTCATGTACTCATGCTTCCCCTTTGCCTAGCTGCAGATTTTTGGGGAAGCTCTGGAAAGGGAGTAAGCTCCAGGGTTCTGCAGCATGTGCCCTTCAAGGAGTGTCTGAGGGACTGGGGCAGGCTCAGCATGGAGGGGAGAAGGGTTCAGGGGGATCATATTGGCTGCCAAGACCCATAGGGTCAAGGGGGTGTAGCCAGCCTTGTCACAGTGGTGCCTGGTGGGGTGATAGGAGCCAAGAGGTATAAATTAAAACAGGAGAGGTTCTGATAGGTTGTAAGGAGAAACTTCTTAACCATGGTGACTGTCACATGCTGCATCAGGGTGCCCATAGAGGTTTTGTATGCTCCATCACTAGGAGTTTTCAAGACGAGGTTGAATAACAGCTTGAGTAATGTTTTGCTCACTCTGTTTTGAGTAGGAGGTTGTCTTAGATGACCACCTGAAGCTGAAGTCCCTTCAAACCTGATCTATTCTGTGATCCTATTTTTCTATCCACTCTGGTTGACCCCATGAGATAGCTGCATGAAATATATAGGGACTTACATAAATAGAAGATAGCTTTTACATTTTTACCCCTCCTGCTCCCTTAAGAAGCAGCTTCATTTTCCTAATGATAAAAATAGGTACAAAATTTGTTTCTCTCTATTGCAGCAAGCTGTTAATATTTGAGGGAGAAGCCTTTCCTACACCACATCCTACCCATAGCAGATCAAAGGAAGTGAGGAAAAGCTTCCTGTTAAAACAGAACCTCTGTGCAAGATGAACTGAAGAAAGCTCTTTATGCTTTGGTTCCTCTTGCAAAGGGTTTCAAGGGACTTAAGTATCTCTTCCTTCTATTTAACAATTCTAATATTTATTCATATAGTTTGACTTCAGTTTCTTGACCTGCCTGCTGGTTTGTTTTACTGAATACTACTGGTTATGAAATAGCTATTGGCTTAAAGTTTAACCCTCTTACAATAATTCAGTCTCATAGTAGGAGTGTTTACTGTGTTGTAGGCTGACATCATACAGAGCCTTTTTTTTCCTACAGTCACTCCTAAAAATGTTTCCCAAATCATAAAAAGAAGGAATCATCTTAGGTAATCAAGAATTAGTTCCGTATTCCTTGCCAATTTGGTTCATTTAAATGTGGGAAAAGTTCAGGAGGGTCCCTTTGGCTTTCTCCTTGAGATTTTCTTTTGACTGAATCTGCTACACCTGTCCTTAAGCATTCCCAGGTAAAATGGCTGCTGTGTCCCCTTTCTGTGCTCTATTGTGACTCTTTTGTATCCTGTTATGGTTATTCTGGATGCAAAGCAGTTGATGAGACTTTATTTTTAAAAATAAGGACTATTTCTGAAGACAGCTTTTTACACTTATGGTATGATTGAAGTATTCCTTTTGCATCATTAATTGTTAGAATTCTTTTCCCTTGAGCCATGAAGTCAAGAGCTTAAACAGGTTCAGAAAGCAACTGACTGCTATTGATAAAAAGCTGGACTGCAACTTTAGATAAGACTGAGAGAAAAACAGGCAAGCAAGCAAAGTTATTAGTTTGAACACTACATGAGCATCAAAAGAGTTTCAGGGGAAAGAGGTGGGGGAGACAACCAGCCCATTATATTTCTAGAGTTTAAGTTAAACAAAAGGTTTTATTTTTGCAAGTGTAAAATTCAGTTAAGCTTGACTTAGTTGAGACAATATACTGAAAGACTAGCTTTAACTGCTCATAATATATTTAAATATCCAGAATATTTACAGAAGATCCTGAATGGCTGAAAACTACTTTCTTTCTGCAGGAAAAATAGTTGATAAACAAGAAGCCAATTAAGTATTATCAGTACCATTCAGGGTTGTCTTTGAAGGCTACTGGGAAAGCAGAGAAAAAAAGTCTATGGTGAAGTCTATCTTAATTATTTCAGGTACTACCAGCAAGGAGGCTTTTACTTTTTTATCTCCTGCTTCCTATTATTTGTCAGCTTACTGTGCACACTGAATTGTTACCACTCACATATACCTTTGCCCTAGAATTTAAATCTGTAGACATAGAATAAAATCTGTAGACAAGAATAAAACTGTAGAAATAGCAAGAGCATAGTCTTCGCTAATCCCAGAATGAGACTGCACGTGTGACAGCAACTTGATGCCACTGGGCACAATCCTTTCCTGCATGGGCTGGAGCAAGGGCTCTGGGAACATCTGATGTCTCTGCTCAGATGCAGCTCCAGTGGAGGCTTCCACTCTCCAGCTCTAGAGCTGCAGGGAGCTCCTGGTCTCACTGGCTAATGCTGGGGCAGAGGGAGATGATGTCCATGTCTACAGGTGTTATGTGCTGCTTGAGGAGGTGTGCCATCAAGGTAAGGACTTGTGAGAGGAGGATATCACAGAGCACAGTGTTGTTATGATGAGAAAGAGATGGACTGTATCCAGACATCTGCAAAAACAAGAGCCTGGACTCTGGGCTGCACTCAGGAACAGCCAGACCCTGTGCTCATCAGGGTAGCAAATGGAGGCTCTCATGACCATGAAGGCTGAAGGCTTGTGACTTCAGGCAGCAGGAGGATAGCTCCTTCTCCAGCTGCACATCTGCACCTACAGAGTGCATTCAGTAAAGCAAACTAGCAGCCAGGTCAAGAGAAGCTGAGTCAGAACAGATCCAAGAAACTTCAAGTCTTGTGCTTTTGAAACTCATTAAAAGGTTATGGTCTTCACAAGCCATGACAAGACTATTACAGGGCTACATGGTCAAACTAGTAATAATTTGATTCTAGACTAGTACCAGTTTTTAAATTGGGATTTGGTTTATTGTCTTCAGATCCACTGTTCCTCCCATGCAAATCATCCGAAGAAATAGAAGTTCCTAAGTGTAGTAACTTGTTGGCTTCTAACATTTCATGTACTGGATGCTGCACTATTTCTATCACAGTGAGCCTGTTTGGTTACTTGACCATGATGTTAGGCTCCAGGAAATGCCATATATAGCATGAGCTCTTCAAGAAGGAAATGGTAGGGTTCTTGGGCTGTAGAAGTACTTTCTGCACTTTGTGTAAACACCCAGAAGTGCTTTTAGGTCACCCAGTTCTTTACTATAGGCTGAAGAATCTCAGCTATCTATATCAAGGGAAATTTCTTGCCTTACTACTCTTGAGACCACAGGTCCATAGTACTCTTTTTGTCAAGTGTTGAGATTGCCTGTGTTCTCTCTCTTTTGTGTCTTTTTGCCCTTGTTATATACAAGTTTAGATGGGAACAGGTGAGCTATCTTCTGTTTGCGTTTTCATTGCCTTTCACATTATCCGTACTTTTTAGCCGCTGCGTATTTACTCTTCATTTTGTCTACAGGAAGAACTATTCCCACAGCTATTCTTCAATAGGCTTTGAATGTTTCAATAGCATGTCAATCAATTTTCATTAAAGACTTAACCTTCAGGAGATTCCGCTGGGAAGGTCTGAAACATCTTGCTGTACCTAGTTGTGGATCTGAATAAAAATCTGTCAGTTAGGAGGAAGGATGAGGCTGGCTAGGAATAGGCAGTAATCACTAATGGTTGTTTAAGATGCAGTTTTAGTGTTAATTTAGATGCAGATGCCTATAAACAGAACAAAATCTTGAATATAAAGGTAGATAAGTAGTTCTAAAAATACAAATAGTAGACTGTTTTTTGGGAGTTTTCTTTAGTACAGCTTTTTAATTTCCTGCTTCACAAAGGCCATACTCATGGGTTTAAATTATTTAATTTTCAACTTCACAGAGATAGGGAAACAGCCATGCAGTATACTTGTGGTTGAACCCAAACTGTGATTGCCACAGTTCAATGGAACCTGCAAACAGGTCCTGGGAGGCCAAGTCAGTCCAAATGTATGCAAGCATGAACATAAGACCCATTTTTAAAGTGTTTGAGGTTTTTGCTCCTACTCTTCTCAAAACCCCGTTTCAGAACATGATTGAGTCAATGGACTAGAAATCCTTCTCTCGTTTCAAATGGGTATTTATTCATGGCTCATTAAGACTAATTTGTTCTCATGCATAATAGTTCATTTTATTCCCAGATGTTAAATATCTTCTGTTTTGTGTATAGGTATACTTGCTAGAATAATTTTTGCCTTGTAGAGCAGGATTGCTTGGTGTCAAACAGCAAATACTTTCTCAAAGTTTCTCTTAAAACAGTCCCCTTACTCCTTTCATCTCTCCAGTAGGCCTTTTCCACATGCCTTTTAGGATCCATATTTCTTGAGTATAGGTGACCAAACTTGAATCCGCTACTCAGATGATAGCTCACAAGAACATGTTTTCATCTACTGGGAATACTGCTGCTGACAGATTTTAATATTTTATTCTTGGTTGTTTTTTTTCAGTTCTTTTTTTAATATTGTATCACACCAGCACAGACGCACCTACACAAAGTGTTCCAGCACCTTCTATAGAAAGAGAGGCAAACATGAATGGCTCTCTGGTTATAAAACTAGGACAGTTCTCCCTGACTTAATGCATTGTGAAGTGTACTGATCACATTGAAAGCAAAGCTTTGCCTGTTAGTTCTTCACAGTGTTGGTAACAACAACCAAGTTCTTCCAAAATCTCCATCTGCCTTTTATAAAACAGAGAAAGAGAAATGAAGAGCCTTACAGAAAGTATTTTGCTAGTAAGCTATCTTCTCTTGCAATAACATGTTGGAAACAAAACCTAAATTTCTGCAATGTTAATTATTTTACATTTCTGAATTTGAGAAGATTCTTGGTTCAATGTTTATACCTATGATAATTCCTTCATCACATGTTATTGGGAATCTATTTTAAATCTTGCTTGCTAAGTTTCTGTACAGCCTCTGTTGGTCTTATGCCATTACATACAATGTATTGCTCAATTCCAGGGTAGCAGATTGAATTGTAGTTTGCAAAATACTAGTTGAAGGAAAAATTCCCTCCAAATTCTTATTTAGAAAAAATGTATGACTTGAAACTGCACTGTTAAACAAATTTCTTTGAAGGCATCACTTTTCTTTCAGCAAATGTAATTTTACCATCTAATATATGAGGACCTGGGTAATCCCTCACAAAAAAATTTTTCTTTTCTGGTTCTTCCATCACATCTATTACAGTGATAGCTGTCACTGCCCCTAATTCCAAAATCCAGGACCTTCGAGGCCCTTAAATTTAGAAGGATAGCAACAGAAAGAAATCTCTTGGGTTTTCAGCTGTATTTGAAAAGTAGTGACATAGCTGTAGATGTCTTCCTGCATTAGCATCTGTAATATTCATGTGATATTGGGATTCTTGATGGTTCCTGTAGGGGTGAAAGTTAGATATGAAAAGGTATGGAAATTTCTGACAGAGAAACTTACAAATTATTTTTAAAAATCAATAATTTAAAACCAAATAGGTAAATATTTAATCACTGAATACTATTCACTTATAAGGTACTTATTAATAACTAATTAAAGCTCCAATTAATAAGTAATGATTTAATATTCACTACTTGAATATTAAAAGAAACATTTAAAATGCATATTGGGCTTATCTACATACTGCTACCATTTTATATAAGCTTGTACATCCAAACCTACACACACATACATATATATATATGGTGTTAGTCATTGCATCACACAACAGTGACCCTTTGCCTGGGGCTGGCTTTACATGCAAAATACAATTTGCATCTCTCCTCAGTGCTCCCTGCTGTGAAAGAGTGGCCTTGTTCATACCACCTGTGAAAAAAGAGACCCTTGCTCGGATCTGTCCTACAGATTTTGCAGACTATTTTTGACATGTTATGCTCAGCATTTGTCTACCTCACTTTTCAACAGCCTGCAGTTCATTACAGCGTGTCTTGCACCAACTGTTGCTGCTGTTTGCTCTTCCTAAATGCTTTGCTTTTTGCTTCTGTTTGAGTATTCTTTTCACTATGTAAGGCCTACTTGTGGGCTGGCCTCATCAGCAGACTGATTCCATCAGAGCTTCCAGAGTACGGACAGATTAGAACAGATCAGTATCTTCAGACAAAGTCCCTCACCAAACCTCTCAAGAAAAACGAGCAGCTATGACACAGGCCAGAAGGCCCATGTATCAATATATTAATTGGCTAAAAGGGTAAGTAGCAGAGAGTAAATGGTTTGGTCTGGCTACAGGGAGACCACCAATGTGATCACAAGGACTTGTGCTGCTCACCAGAAAAGATGAACAGTGGAGTAAGAAAATTACGGATAATGCAAAGTTATTCATAGCAGTAAACTCTAGAGCAGGCTAAGAAGAGTTGAAGGATTTTTCCAAGTCACTCACACTTCTAATAAGTTTACCCAGATGAAATTCAACAGAGGTAAGTGTATTTCCCCCACTCTGGGGGAAATATATATGTAGCTTCAATTGAGCTCACAGCTGATTTGTGTAGCTCAGGGACAAAATAGTGGGGTTATGCTAAATGATTCCATGAAGACATTGGCTCAGTGCTCAGTAATGGTCCAAATAGCAGACCAAATATGCATTTTTAGGAAAAAAAAAATATGCCAGTGTTCCATTGCATAAATCCATTCACTTACGATTTAACTTTACAGCCTAGCAAAGACAGAGGGGATATAATAAGGGTCTAGAAATCTGTCCACTGCTCCACAGTGCAAAACCCAGAGGCCTGAACTACTACAGCTAGCAGGAAACCAAAAAGAAACTAGAAGAAGGTTATTTTTGCAGCAAGCATATTTGCAGATTTATGGTCAAGTCTTGAAGATCTGCTGAAGAACTTGTCCTGTGAGCAACTTCTACTCTCCATTTTTGCTTCTGTTTGCCTTCTTTGCTTACTCTTCTAGCCACACATGATTCTTGATCTGATCACTTCTCTAGCTGATAATGCATTTTTTTGGAAGAATTTCTTAGAATTGGAGGGTCTGTGTTGCTGCAAAAGGGAGATGCTTGAACGTATATTACGTTTTTACGTTAGTCATGAGAAAGGTCTGTCTCAGTCTGAACTACTGTAGTTGTAGCCTGCACAAGAATCTGCGACTACTTTACAGTTTGTAACAGATTTCTAAACCAATCTGCTGCTCTTTTGTCAGGCTATAACTTCTGTAACCTCGAGTCAGAAACCATTGCCCTAGGATGACTGCTACTCCTGGCACACTCAGGCGTAACTATTTCCAATTTTGTATTGCTCTTTTACCAACTATTTGTGAAGAGGACCACGTGGAAGAGAACTCCAGACAGGATCATCTACAAAGTACTGGTTTGAGTGGTCTCTGGCTTGGGGGACAAGAGCATTGCTGCAGTGAACACATATAGCAAGAGGACGGCAGGAGAGTTTGGGTGGTGTGGCAGTTCTCTGCTGTGTTTTTCCAGCCTGTTTCTCTTTATGAAATGAGCAGTGTTTCATCTCATCTCAGAGTAAGTTTGGTGGCTCCCTCTGTC
Source organism: Phaethornis superciliosus (assembly GCA_023637945.1). Lineage (NCBI taxonomy): Eukaryota > Metazoa > Chordata > Aves > Apodiformes > Trochilidae > Phaethornis > Phaethornis superciliosus. The sequence goes on from JAJQWJ010000002.1 coordinate 70,216,907, forward strand.
CCCTGCCTTAGGTTACTGTTGCCCCCCTAGAGACATGTTCACAAAGTGGGTGATTACTGGAGAGCCATTGGGAATTTTCTAGAGTTGGATGTGGATTGGGAGCAGAAGTGTTAGGAAAAAGAGGACTGTATTTCTGATTCAGTTCTGTCACCTCCATATATAGAGCTCTCCATCTGGAATAGCACTGCGTACTCTATTCACTTTTGTACACAGCCTGCACATTGTACAAGGCTGATAGAGATTTGAGATTACAAATCTGTTTCCTCCCTCTTTTCCTGAGGCTTGGGAGAGCTTCAGGCAGACAGCTGCAAGGACCCGTATCTACTTCTTTGAGTAATGTTGCTTCTGTCTCCAGGCTTGCTTTCACAGGATGATGCCAGGGGTACGAGCTCCACATGGCAGGGGGAGAGGAGATTTGGGTGGAAACAGACCTGCTGGAAGAGTGTAGGAAAGGGAAATTCCTGCCATCCTCTGCACTGCTTGGGCAGAGCAGACCATGGGGTGGACTTTGAGACAGTGGCACTTTCTTCCCATGTGTAATGGGAATTTCTTCCCTCCTGTGTAAGAAACTTCTGGCATCAAATGTGACTTGTAGGTGATGTGCTGTAAGTAACAAACAGCAATATATAAAAAATAGGCAAAGAGGATCCTGGAGAAGAACAACACACAAAGCAGAGAGGTTCTAATGGTGGTATGAACATGCATCGGTAGTTCTGGTAATTTAGTTCTGGGATAAGCTATTACAGAATATTTGTCTATTTAGGAATATCAGCTTGACAAATGATAGTTATAAAATTGCTGACCTTAGTAAATCCAAAGAGAAGGTAGTTTAACAACCAAGATTGAAAGTACATTAAAATAGACACAATTTATATTTGCTGTCATGAAGGTTATCCATCAATAAGCAAACTAAAAATTACCTTTTTTCCTCCTAAAATTTGATACATACAGAGAATTTGAAGTTATATTTAGGGAAATAAGAAAGGAAGTTACAACATCATTAATAGTTCTCTGTGGATTGCCTGTCAAATGACTGCAAAGATGTTAAAAATACCTGTAGTGAATTAGAGCCAGACCTCAGCCTAAGCTGGAAGGTTTATGTGAATGTTAAATAAAAATGAACTACTTGCATGCTTATCACAATTCAAGAGAAATCTCAGTTGAGGAGTTAAAATTTAGAATGTTTACTGTTCCATTCATTGTTTTGTGTATGTGTATGTAGCTGGTAAGACTTTATTAAACTATAACTTTATTAATTATTTTTAAGTGATCCATCTGTTCAGTTCACAAACAGAAAATGCTCAGAAAATTACTTAGCCTATTTGTCTTTTTATATTATTTATCCACCAGGGACAAATATTCCTTATATCTGAATAAAAAGCTCTGGTTTCTTGTGAGGACAATGTTAAGCAATGCCTACTCTGACACTTGCTGAACTTCCTGAGGGTTTCCAAAGGTATCCTATTAATTGTAAAGATAGCATAGATGGAAGACATTATATATAATAAGATGGCAGCGAAGTAAGACTTTAGTGGTCAACTGAGATATGGTACTTTTTGATTCAGATGGAGATGAAAAACTGTGTAGTAATAAACATTTAAAATAACAAGAAAATGAAAACCTGTTCTACTCAATTTTAAAATGTTCCATTTTTTAAAGACCACAACAAACATCTGGTTTGGCTCTTCACTGAGGAAAGGTATCTAAGAGCAACATAAAAAGGAACCCTTCATTTGCTCCAGTCACTATCCAGTGTACATGCCAGGCATCCATGTATCCACAACTAATTACAGACCTGAAAATTTCATTTGTCATGACTGTCTGGAGCCAACTATTAATCAGGGTTAAGATTTCTTTTATATAAATTAAAAAGTGCTTTGTCTAGTTTTATGCTGTAGTTTCTTTTTTTCTGCATATATTCTGACATGAAACTTTGGTACAAACTGAAAATCCACAGAACTGGCAATTTGAAAAACCTCGAGACTTAGCGGTTTAACAAGGGACATAGTAATTATGCATCCTGGAGGACATCTCTTCCAACAAGCCAGAACTCAACAAGATGAGGCATTTTTGCATGTTTGATTGAGCATCCTACTTCTGAATTTCAGGTTTATTGCTCACAGAAAGGTCAGGTGTTGCCAGAATCAAACATGACAAATTCTTAACATTGCAGTCACTTCCTGCAAAAGACCATGCCCTCAAGAAAAAACTGCAGTGATCATATTCTCCTCCTTCGTGGGGAAAAAAAAGAAAATCTGTCAATGAACTCCAATAAGCGAACAAGTGGTAAAATTGTAGTGGTCCTTCTAGCTGGCACAAGTAACAAGAAAAGTTGAGTTCAATTACTAAGAAGTTGAGTTCAATTACTAAGAAGGTACCCTCCTTAAAACTAAAAATGAGGCAATCTGCAAGCTAGGGGAACTGAACTCCATCATCACTAACAATCCTTGCAAAACCAATGGATTGCAAAGCATCTTTGCTGAGAGAAGATAGTGCATCTGGAGAAGCCAGCGGTGAGTAAATGGGTGATACCAAGGCAATCATTATGGCATCCTTGCCTTGCCTCATCACACACTCAGAACTTCCTCTCTGCTCACTGTGGATCCAAAAATATGATTAACAAGTATCACTCCGCTGACAACTTGACACTGAATATAGAAGCCCTACTAAAGTCCCTCGGCTAGTCCAGAGGTATGTATAAGGGCAGCCTGAATATTCCTGTCATTAGGTAACTATCTGAACTTGGCTGACCAGGTCAAACACTGGCCTGCTACCATAACCCAGCTGTTGAGCTACATTGTCTTTCCACACTGTGTCTGTCACTCCACTGTCACTCTGCCTGCAAAAAAAAAAAAAAATATAGATGGGACCCTTTAAATAAACTCTTGTTCTAAAACTGAAAACATGGCGTAGGTTAGTGAAGGTCCTCTGGACATAGATGGGAGAAGGCCCTTTGCTTGAGGAAGGTCTCTTATCTGCTCACATTCCAAAATAGTTAGTAGCAGGTTTTGCACTCAAAGTCAAACCTCCCTTTTTATACAAACAAAGCCTTGAGCTGTGGTTTCACTTAAATTTAAGTAAGGCTTGACCCACCTGCTCCCTGTGCTGACCAGAAGCCCTCTTTCACTCATCAGGTGCCCTGAGCTACTCCTCTCCCTCACCAATAACAGTGTCTGCAGTGAGCTCCTCGCTATGTGGGGACTCCAGCTACAACCAGATGCTGGTTCAGATAATGTTTTACAAGCAGGGAGTTATGAGGGAAGAGGATATTTTGTTCTATTGACACCTATAACCAGCACAGTGTTTGCTGGTATGTGACAAGCTGACAACCACCTGGTCCCCCTCTACTTTCTGGAGGGGTGGGTTGGGGTGAGCACTGAGTGCTCTTGTAGTCTTCAACTTGATTTGCCAGACTGGAAACTGAGCCCCACTGTCTGAATGAAGACAATGCTGTTCTGTTACAGCAGACCGAACACCATTTTCTACTAATTTGAGTGTATGCAATCTAACAACCTGAAATTTGTGTCTGACAGGTACACCTACAAACAGTAGTTCGACTAGATATCTGTCATCACTGTATATCTGGTGTCCCTTTCTGAAGGCTGTGTTAAAATACAAGGCATTTAAAGTGAGAGCAGTTGCATATGGGTGTAAAAAAATGCTCTGAAACATGAAGAAGAATAATTTATAGCAATGCAAAGATTAAATTAATTGGGAACAAGATGTACACAAATGCAAATGTGTTCTCATTGCCCTGACCTGCAAGCTCAAAAGAAGGTTGAAATTGTCTTGAGCCCTGCTTGTTTTCATGAATACAGGATGTAGGCTGTGGATCATATTTAGACTCTATTAACTTTAGTTAGCCTTTGGACAGTGCAGGCTGCCATGTTACATAGTACAGTTGCATAGGTGCTGTGGAGCTCCTAGATTTGGATGATGTTCAGGTATGTGCTCTGGTTTACAACAGGTAGTCATTAAAAGTAGATTTACTTGTACTGTATACCTAGAATGGGGATGGAGTGAGTAGGCGTGATATTTACCCCACCTAGCAAAAAGGGAGAACCCTCTTCTCCTTGAATCGGTGAGGGGTGGGAAGAGGGGTGGGTGGGTGAAGGGAATGGCTATTGCCCACAAAATTCAGCCAAACAATGGTGAATTTGGAGATTCATGACTTTAAGTCTTAAGCCTCTGGTCTCCTTAATTGCATTCAAAGCATCATGTGGTAAAAATCATTGCTTCAGGTAGAGGCGTGTAAAATAGATAGAAAAAATTCCTTACACACTTTGTCAATTGGGTGCTGGGTTTTGCATTAGAATCTTGGTTTTCAAGCTGTATTCTGGAATTCTTTGCTCCTAGTCTGAGTCTGAGTCTAGATGTCTGAGTCATATCACCTGGAAATCTTCTTTGATGTCATTTTTGACAAGAGTGCACCCAGCCTAAGATTTAAGCATCATGGAGAGGCCCAGAGATTTTGGGATGATGGAGCCTGGTATTAGAGGGCATAGGTAATACAGATGGAAGAGAAAAAAGTGATCAAAGAACAAATCAGTGATACGTCCAATCCCAGATGGCTCTTTGCACTAACATAGCAAACCAAGTCCAGTTTCTGTAGCCAAAGTCTGCATAACATTACATGTATCCTTACCTTCTGTGGCCTTTGATGCCACCTAAAGAAATTGTGCATGGCTGGGATGACTGGAAGCAGTTTTGGTGTCAGGATTAAGCTTCATAACTCAAGATTCTTGAGTGCCTTTGCTTCTTTGTCACCACCTTCTCATGGAAAAGATTAGACGGAGACTTTATTTGATCAATATGTCAGATAGACCATGCTAGAAAAGGAAAAAAACAAATGGTAAAAAGGATGAAAGTCACCAGATTTTATTGGAAAAGAGAGTATATTCCAAAGGCAATCCCACATTGTGATAGTTTTTAATATAGGCAGGGAAGAAAACTGAAGAACCAAAAAAACCATAAAAATATTTTTGAAAGTATCATCCAGGGCCTGTAGATTTTTCAAAGCACATTTCTACAGAGGAAAGAGACAAGGATAATAGAGTTGAAAAATGTGAACAGATGGGAAATACCTGAAGGAAACACTCACAGTACATTGACACTGATGAACTAGGAGAGAAATTGTTCAAGGCCATCTTGCTAGCAAGCTGGTTTGAAATAGCAAACTTTTTCTGTCTAAGAATAGCATTGCTCAACAGAGCAGGATCCAATAAAAATGTTAATTATGATAATCAAGACAAAGACTAATTTTATCCTGCAGAAATATCTTTAAAAGAGAAAAAGAAATATTTGGATTGTTTAAACTGTACTGAATAACAAATTGCCTTTACATCATGCAGTCTCTCTTGATAGCTCATTTTTGTTATTCACACATTGGTGCATTGCTCTTGCACTTCTTAATACCTTGTGAATGGGTATTCTCTATCTATTTGACTTAATTTGTCAGTAGTAATAAATCATAGTGGGTTTGTTTATATGTCCCCAAAGTAAGACAAATAACTTAGACTTACTGTACTTAGCCCTGAGCTTCCCTCTGGGTGATATGTGTGCCTGTAAAATTAAGTCACAAACAATAGTTGTTTTTTCATGATCCACTTGTTGTCTGTGTGGCTCTAGAGAATGGAAAATTAATATTTCAATATTCAAGTAGTTAGGACAGAGCTGAAAAAAATTACCTCCAACCTCTAGACTGGAGTCTTATTGAAAAAATTTAAAAAAAATGTACACTTAACCTCTTCTAAGAAGAAATAAGCTTAAAGTACTAGGGAAGTAAAACCATTCACTAACAGCTTTCAGCTTCTAAAGAGTTGTGATCAAAAGTAATTGCATTAAAACAAGGTATTTTTCTGATAGCACTAGTACAATCAAAAGGTTCTCTGTATAGGGCAGAACTGAGTAAGTAGTTTTGAAGATGATTTTAAATAACCTACATGCTAAAACATGAATTTTTGGGAGACCTAATCCTAACAAAAAAAGTAGGTAGAATATTTTTCTGCAAATGTTAGCTAAAACTGAAGAGAAAATGGTTCTTTCCTAGCTACAAGGAAATCTGAACTTTTGGATGTTCAAGGTCCTGAGAGCATCGATGAGCCTTAATGGTCCTCACCAGCCTACCTGGGGACTCCACTTATCCCATCTGCCAGTCAGCACTGGGGCATCATCTCAGCTTAAGCTTGGGTCTTCAATCCTTCCCTGAGCTATGGTGCTCCAGTTCCTCCTGGGGACAGACCTTGAAGTATGCAGCAGGTAACATCATTTCAACTCCTGCCTCTGGCCTTGTCTCCTGTGGACAAGTGGGGCCCCCAACCCGGATGACTGCTTTGCTTTGTCTGGGACTGTTGATAGAGTTTGTTACCAGCACCCTGCCCCCTGTGTGCAGATCCTGCAGGACTGTGTCATAACCCTTTGGGACTCTGCCCCACCGGTGGGGACACTGCCTGGGCTGGGCTTGCCCTCAGCTCCTGGCTTGTAGCCTCTCACTGGGCAGCCCCACTCTTGCTGCTCCCTGGCACTACTTTGGGCTTAACCAAATTACAAATTATTCTTTCACTCTCTCCCTGTTTCAGAGGGAAAAGCTTTGGTTTGAAAGCTTTTCCTTTGTTTAAAGAATAGGGTTAATGGTTATTTTTCAAGATAGAGATGTACCAGCAGCAGCATTCCAGGGATTAGTACTAGACTGAGCTTTCTCTAGAATCTTCATCAATGACTTGGAAATAGCAGTGCACAGTGAAACTTCCAACTTAGCAAATAATACATTTTGGTATTCAAAGGCTGTTCAGCTTTCAAGAAACTCCAGAGTGACCTCATAAAATGGAACGAACATATATCCATGCCATTTTGTCTGCGGAATGGGGATAGGGAAGGGCACATGGACACTCCCACACCCCTCTAGGACACATAGAGTTCCATCAGTCTGTGGTTGCCCCTGGTGTCAGTGACCCTGTGGAAGAGGAATTTTAGTTGCAGAAGGGCAGTCCCTACACAAGGCACAAGGCAGTACTCTGAGCTTGAGATGAACAACAGTGAGTGCAGAGCTTTTGCATGTAAAATCCTGCCCCCTTCAAGATATGACCAGTGGTCATGTGGCCATTCTGGGACAATCACAAGCAAGCTAAACACTTAAAACAGTCTCTGCTTCTCTGAAGAGTTTAGTATCATTCAAACCCTCAGAGAGTTCATTGTGCATTTCCTTCTCTAAATTGTCAGTAAACATATTGAATAGCATAAGTTCCTCTACTTATCTGTGCTGGGAATTTAAGTAAAAATTTTGGGGGACAGAGACTTAGGTTATGACTATAGCAGTGAATTACAACGTGTAGCAGTGAATTACACTGTGTCTACAGATGTTTCCAGGCATGAGTCTAGTTCCCAGGATAAATGACAACATGCCATCTTAGCAAGAAAGTCTCCAATTCAGCCCTCCATCTCTTTTCCATTTGGTCTTGGTGCTCCGTTGTAGATCAGCATGTCATGAAAAAACCCACCCTTTGCTTCATTTTGTGAAAATCCTATTTCCAGAGCTGAAGTTTTTGATAAGATCTACGTGGGATCCTGAAGAAATTAAGATCCTCATTTTGAGGACCCTGTGTTGGAATATGGACCAGGAGCGTGTGGGGTGAAGGTAGATGTAACGCCAAATGAATCTTCCCAAATATATTTGGGGGGGCAGGATGAAGAATAGAGGATGGAGTCAAACTGTAATTTTCCTCCTGGTGCTGGGGTAAAGTAAAAGCCCAACATGCTGATAGTCCTCTGCCCACACCTGCTGCCCTGGAATGGCATGAGGTGAAGCTGCAGATATTTGGATTACAGAATGACATGGATCTGTCTTTAGTATATGCTACTTAGGTATCCCAGGTCTGCAATTTAATCAGTCCCCCTCATAAGAAACGTCTTCTGGAAAGAGCATCCCAGCTAACAAAAGTCTGAAGAAAGATGATGCCGGAGAGATCTACTGCTGTTGCATCTCCAGCACCAGTGAGTTGCAGGCCAATAGAGAGCTCCAGTGAGACTTAATAGGGCTTCTATGCTTGCTTTTGGGGTTGAACATGCAGCCTTTCGAACATCAGATGCTTGGGCCTAACAGCCAGCAACTCGGCACACACGTCTAGTTGTGGTAGAGAGCTACCATCTCCACAAATTGCAGTCTCAAATGGCAGCCATAGCAGACAAAGCAGCAGCTGCCAGGGGTTATGATTGATCATGAACCAGTTACTCCACAGACCAGAGCACTGCCACCTTGGAAATTAAAATGCAACAGCTGTAAAGCTGCTCAGGTGCTTGTCTTTCTAACCAGACTGACAAGGCTGCCCGTGCTCATGCACTCCAGCTGGCTTCTTTCTTTCTGGAGCACATAAACGCTGCTAAAACATCAAAACTGGTGTTGTGTGTCTTGGCCATAGAGTAGAGGGTCACCTCCACATTCCTGGAAGCAAGTTCTGTGGGTGATCTATAGAGATTCTCCAACCCAGTAGAGGAACTACTATGGCAAATAATGCCCCCCCCCTCTCTTCTCACAGATTTGTCATATTCCCAAGGCAGCCTTGGGCAGCAGCCTCAGCTGCTTTTGCCTGCACCTTCCTCATGCAGGCCCCTCATCACCCTATTGCCCTCCATCAACCTTGCTCTACTTTTCAGACATCCCTTTCTGGGATCAGAAGTGTTTGTGCATCATTTCCACATGCTGTGTCAGGAAAACTTGCATCAGTAGTGGGAGCTGGACACTTCTCAGGTCCTTACGCAGGGTAGGAGAGAAACAGGGAGGTCCAGCAGCTTGACTCTTGAAGCTCACCAGATGCTTGCTGTGGCCCGCTCGCCTTAGATGAAGCAGAGAAGCACCCTTCTCATGGTGGCCATCTCACAGCACAGGCTGTCTGGCTCCTTCTCACCTGTTGTTCTTCCACTTGGGCTATTGTTAGAGGTGAAAAGGAGGTGACCATGTTGGAGATCAGAGCAAGCTCTAGGCAATCCTGTCCGACCTTAGAGCTGTCCCACTTCAAGCAGGAGGTTGGACTCTATGAACTTCTGTCTTCCCTTCCAACTTGGCTTGTCCTCTGACAGTGAGACAGATGGCACTCACAGCAAGCTCCTGGAGGATACCCAGCTGAGGCTCAGGTGCTGTGCTGCGGGGAGTCCTGCCCTGACTTATCACCTGCAAGATGTGAGACTTTTTGGAGGCTTCAGGAGTGAGACTATGGTGAAGATCATCTGCGCTATGAGAATGATGGTGATGAAAATGTCTGAGTGGACTGCTCTATGGAAAGTGATACATGTCTCTGCATGCTCCTATTTCTGTTCCTCAAGTCTAAGACTGTAGTGCTAGCAGGATAAATTACATAGGAACATTTCAAAATTAAATTTCAGGAGAAAGGTGTTCATTGAGGTTACTCTGTCCTTTCTCCTTTTGTGAATTTTGTGCACATTGCTACCCAAGAGACTGTACAAAAAATGAACTTAGACTGATTAAAAACTTGAGCACCATTTAAGCTTTTCACACCCAATATGAATTATATTTTATCAGTTAATTGGTAGCCATATTCCCACAATCTTTTCTTACATTACTATCCCAAACTCATTTAATGCAAATTATGACAGCTTCTGCACGTGCCTTTGAGATCGTGTTTTATAGGGCATTGGCCATCACACTGCTGCAGGCCAGCATGAAATTACATCTCAGTTTGATTTTAATGAAATCCCCTGCAAACACAATGTTCCAGTAGCTATAAGCTGCACTTTCTCCACAGGCCATTTCATTGCAGAGTGGATAAAAATACTGCTGCTCTCTCCTGTACTTTGTTCTTGCTGTCTGCAAACAACTCCACTTGCAAACAGCAACCATCATATGTAGATACCATAAGAAGCTGAGCTTGACTTCAGCTGGCAATTGGCTTTAACATTTCTAATTTTTCTTTCATTATTTGCAGGAATTCTGGTGTAGCTGTAGTGGACGTAACCAGAAGATTACTTTCCATCCAGAAGGCAATGATACACAGAGCATCTAACCTGAGCAGGCACAAGCCTGTGTCGTGACCAACAGGCATAAGCAAGACAGGTCCAAGATCAAGCCAAGAAAACCCCAGAACAGGCATAGGGACACACAGGCTTAATACCTAGCTCAGAAAAGGACTAAAGGCACAGGACTCAGCTTCAATGTAGCTCCTGGCCCTTGGGTGTGAGTGCAGGCCCTAGGAGGTGTTGGTCAGGGTGATTAAGCACTAGCAGTGTCCTCAAAAATTCATGCCTGAGAAATTGCTGGTATGGCACACAGCGAAACAGGAGATGTTTGACCTGCAAAAAGAGCTGAGTTGCTGTTGCTACGAAGATGTAAAAATGTTGATGGACACTTGCTGAGCACAGAAGAAGGAGATCACAGTACTGTCACATGTTCTGTGAGAAAGAAGGTGATGAAAAGGAGAAGGTTGATCACTGTGTTACAGTACAGTAGAAACCTTTCAGTAATCTACACTGCTCTGTAGTTCACATCCACTTATTGGCTTAAATTTCTTAAACTTGACAACATGAAACTATTTAATCCAGATGGCTATCAGAGGAAAAAAGAGTATTCCACTCTTTCTGTGTGGTGGCTTAGTTATGTGGCCAAAAAAGAGAACATTCAAACCAACCATGCATTACAAAATGAAAGACAGAGAGCAGGCACCTTATTTCTTGGATGACTCCAAAATCAGCAATAGGGTGCTGGCAGCTTTTCATAGAATCATAGAACTGGCTGGGTTGGAAGGGACCTCAGAGATCATCAAGTCCAACCCTTGATCCACTACCGCTGTGGTTACCAGACCATGGCACTGAGTGCCACATCCAGTCTCTTTTTAAATATCTCCAGGGACAGAGAATCCACTACTTCCCTGGGCAGCCCATTCCAATGTCTGATCACCCTCTCCGTAAAGAAATTCTTTCTAAATTTTTGAATTTTTTTTTAATTTAACTGGTTCTTATCTCACATCTGTGCCTCATGCTACCATGGAAATGATCAAAACCCTCTTGCAGGGACCACTTTTGGACACCCATGCCACACAGCCCAATGAAGGGTGGACACCCTGAAGAGAGCAGGCACTAACATTGGCTCTGTGCAGGTGTACGAGTGGGCTCCTGTGACAAGGGAAGGTGGAAGCTTGTGCAGTTCTGAGCCAGGAGCTAACACTGTATGACAGAGCATCCCCTGATGAGAAGGCAAATTACTATGATTTTACTAATTGGTGTTTCTTCGTCAACAAAACAATACTGTTGTGGACATCTCAATGCTATTTCTGAGAGTTCTGGCACCCTGACAGCATACATTGGGCTGGTGAAAGGAAACACTAACCCTACCAGTGGGAGAGAGGCAGATCTGTTGTAGGTCTACCTCTTCTTTCTGGCTTATCCTGTGGTTTTGTCAATAAGGATGCAGCTTCCACTTCATGGAAGCACACCAGAAGAAATGTGACTCTGGAACACACCACTAATGCTTTTATGCCTTGTTTTATGGCCTGCATACATATGCTTAGAGCTTTATAACAACACAAGCACTGAGATTTTCCTGAGTTGTTCATGGGACCAGAACACACCCAGCTTTTGGGTGAGCTGCATATCAGAACTCAAATCCTGTAGTGTGTACATACATCTGTAGTGTGTATGAAAGTTAAAGGCCACACTCTAAATGAAATAAACAGAAACATCAATTTTGAGTTGCTGAGGGGCCCCATCTTGGACTACAGCATAAACTCAGACAATGATGCACTCCAAAAGGTCGTGATAGCACAGTGCTGTGTTGTCAGAAATAATATTAGTGTGATACAAACAAGGCCCCTTCAGAAGATGCAGAGATGCTCTATGACAGGAGGGTACTCACCAAAAATTTTAATGGCCTTCATAACAGCTTTGGATCCCTGGTCACTCAGTCACTGTCAGGAACATCCTTTTCATGCTGTTCTGACAAGCCACAGCAAAGGTGTAAAAAGTTATTCTGTATGGCTAAAAGTCTGGGAGAGTGCCAATGGCTCACTTTTTCTGTGCCTGAAAGTCATATTCATTAAAGTTGTTGGCAACTGTTGCACTGGAACTGCAAATCTGCTGAAAAAACCCAACAAACAAACAAACAAAAAAAGAAAAATAAAAAAGCAGAGCTGCTTTGCAAATTTTGTTTGTTTGTTTGCTTTAGATCAAATTTGTGGAGGACTTAGCTGAAGATCTGAGTGACTTGGTATGAGTGGAGGCTAAGAGAGTTGGGATTGCTCAGTCAGGAGAGTAGTAAGCTTTGGGCTATCTTTTTCTTTTTAGTGTGTATAAATAGCTGATGAGTGTAAAGAAGATGGGACCATATTCTTCTTGTTGTTATCCCATGGATGAACAACAGACAATGAGCACATATTGTAATACATGAAAAGAGCTGCATCTTCACCCTCAACTGAAAATACATGGTGCTACTTAAATACCTCTGAGGTATACTCCAGGTTGTATCCTTGGACATGTAGAAGTATGCCAATGAAGCTCACTTCTTTTGAAGAAGCATTTGAAGCTGCTATTTAGGCTCCATATGGGTACCTGGTTGTAATTTTAAAAGCTTCTGGCTTTTAGGATAAGAATAAATTTTTTCTACCACTGTATCTGGCCATTTTACAGATTGACAAAAGATACAGGCATTTAGTGCTAAACAGGGAGAACCCAGACAAAAATCCTGCCTTGCTCTATGTCCCATTGTCTGACGAGTGAGATGTATCTTCTGGAACTGTTGATCTGTTAGTCACTCAGGGCTGTGCCATCAGTCACTTGATTACATGCCTAGAAATGTTTCTTTGGCATAGGGCTTTACTGAAAAACAACAAAAAAGAGCTGTTTGGTGTCCATCATCACATTTAGTCAAAAGACACCTATCTCCTCTGGCTTATTTCTATCACATTGCCAAATATGCCATCTACAATCGTATTAACAGTGGTGGTCAAAGCCCTTGCAAAGTGTATTTCTGCTCTTGTGTTTTCTGTTTTAAGCAAGGAATGGTGAGCAGTATGCTGCTGATCTGGATGCAGGCTGAAGGCAAACAGGTTATAGCCACGGGTGAACTCTTCCCTGCTGGCTGGCAGCATATGTGGTCTTTCATATGGTTGACAATCCTCCCTCTGAGCTTCAGGTATTCTCTCACACAACAGCTGTTCCTCAAATCAAGCTGCAGTGGATTTCTCTAGGGTTTGCTCATCATCCACATATTGAGCCACAAAAATTATATCTTCGTGTTTAAAGTTGAAAGGGTTCTAAGCATAATTGCTACTAAAAATGTCACTATCTATCAACACAATAACAACAAGCTTGGGCAGAAGGCCCAGATACAAATTTTCCTGGTTGCTGACATGGCTGCATTCCTGTTGAATGCATGCATGATCACCCAGTCAACCAAGTATTTAGTGCTATCTACATACAAAGACTCAATGTGTCCCGAATGCCCTGTGTGCCACCCACACTCTCTTCACAAACAGCAATCAATAGGTAAGAGCTGGCTTGCAAGCCCCTGTTGCCAGGGAGCTCATCAGACAAATTTTGTCTTTGCTGCACATCAACCTAATTTTTACATCCACTCAGTTCTACAAAAGCTTGTTTTGAAAGGACAGATCATGGTGGAGTGATCCCAAATGCTCAGTCCTCCTACTCTGGGCCACAGGAGATCATCACTGTCTTGACTGTTTTCCATTTTCTGCTTTCTGCTGTCCAGCTGTGCCTCTGAAGAACAGCCCCACGGGGAAATGTGTGGACAGTGTCTCTGCTGTAACAGGGGAGTGAAAAAATTAATGTACAGGAGGAGTAGCATTTTTTGCTCTGGTGTTTAAGTTGGTCTCCCAGAATAACTGATGGAAAAGGGGCCAGCGAGCCTCACAGCTTTACTGGCACTGAGGTTGGACCCCCCCAGCTTTCTTAGTTTTGCAGCAAAGGTACAGCAGATTGTTGCTCATATCTCCTATTCCTGCCTATGAAAAAGTCCAGAGACACAGCCTGTTAATGTGGGAAGTGGAGACACCTCCACAAGCAGACTTTTCTCAATGCTAATCTGTGCTGGGGACACTTCACACAAATCCAATGTTGATTTGATATATTATTCTGAGCAGCCTTAAATGTAAGCCATCCTTTAAAAAAGATATCTCCTTTTCTAGTGGTAGAACAGAACTTCTTTTTCCTGGGTTTTCAGTTTCTTTCGAACCATTTGGCCTGGGTTGTTCTTTTTCTTCTTTGAAGCCTGACTGCTGTCTAGTGCCTCTTGTCCTCATCTTCTTAAATGTCAGGCATATGCTGTCCCTATGCCAGGAAGTATGACAAGCCACTTTCTTTAAAGTTTTTTTCTTCTGTTGTAAATAACCTCTCTTTGATTTGCTGGTGTTTCCAACTTGCCCCAGCATGGACTTGGAAATAGGTGCAAGCACATTTTTTGCATATCTTTAATGATACTTTCAAGATGTAACTCAGCAATTTTCACACCTCTTTCAGAAGTTTTCTGGCCTTTCTACATCTGAAGTATATGGAATGAACCTCCTACATACATGGAGGATACCACCTACGTCTGTGGCACACATTGCAGGGATGCCTGGAAAACTGGGAAGACCACTTCTAGCCCGTACTGTGTAATTCACTTAAAAGGCTGGGTCACAGTAACATAATTCTACCATGTTGGTGGGGTTTATGAAAACATCAGAGACTTCCAGGGATGCAGATGCTACTTTACAATCAACTTTCTAAAACAAAATAAGATGTGTTTGCTCTGATCCATCTTTATTTCAATCCTGACAGCTTCATGGTGCAGGCAGTATATTGACAGACAGTACATCTTACCACCTGTCATGGGAATGTCCTCATAGTTATTTCTGAGGGTTGGAAGACAGCATAATAACACAACCAAAAAGTCCCCAGCAAGCTGGTACTTTAAAAGATGTGTGTGGAGGTAGAGCAAGCTAAACCCTCTGATGATACCTGCCACAAAGTGAACAGTTTTTTCATGGGCCCCTGGCACAGCCCGCTCAAATATGTGTTAAAATTCCCTTTTCAGAAAAAGTGTAATGAGTTTAATCTTGATTTCCATGTGACAGGGTTGCAGACTGTGGTTGGAGAGTGGAGGGCTGATGGTTGGGTGTGAGGGTTAATAAGATGGTTCATATATTCCACAAAAACAGAACACCTTTCCTCTAGATATAGTGCCATGTCTACTGCACAGCAGTGATATTTCAAAGGTGATATTTTCACTGGTGTTATCCCTGCTGTGTGGGTAGTGTACTTCTGCTAGCCCCATCTCCTACTCACATCAGCTCCAGAGACCTCAGCAACTCCATGATGAAGTCTGAGGCTGTGCCCTGAGGGAAATTCTGGCGCTGGCATTGCTGGGTATCAAGAGGTATAAATCACTTTCCACCATCTTTCTTTCCTCCTTGCTCAAACTCAGTTACTCAATGTGCTGGTCTTGGGAGGCTTCTATGCAACTGTTAAGTATCTGGAGTGAGCCAAACCACATCATTAAAAGATGCTTTTCCTTCTTTTCCCTTCTTCAGCAAAGACTATCTCAATTTTGTAGAGTCTTCCTTTATTTAGATTCACTTTTTGAGGTTCTTCCATATAAAAGGTCTCTTTGTTTCCTTTGTGACATCATTTGAAAATTTAATCCCTACATGTTTATAACTCCTCTCAAATCTGTATTCTTTCAGACACCCTTACATGGCCCCCTGATTGAGGAAAGGTGAAGAATCTTTAATTTAAATTTAATTTAAATGGCTAAATTTAAACCCCCATAAAGCTTAAAGATTTCACTTTAACAGGCTCTGTAGCAGTGATAATTCTAAGGCAGCTATGGTTATAGATCCTTATGAGCCATCATGATGTATCTATGTAGCAAAACCTGTTGTGCTTTATAAAATGTTTCTGTATTTTGAGTGCCCTGTTAAACTGCTTTATGATTGAGGCTTTTACTCAATTAATAATAACAAAGTGGTGAATGCTATACAGCTTTGAAAGTTTTTTGAAGACTAGCTTAAAACATTTTTTTCCAGTCAGTCTGTAA
Source organism: Phaethornis superciliosus (assembly GCA_023637945.1). Classification (NCBI taxonomy): domain Eukaryota; kingdom Metazoa; phylum Chordata; class Aves; order Apodiformes; family Trochilidae; genus Phaethornis; species Phaethornis superciliosus. The sequence goes on from JAJQWJ010000002.1 coordinate 70,232,940, forward strand.
TTTCTGAAGGTAGTGTGCCCTTGGTAAAAATAGTTCTAAAATAATCCTTGATATTATGCAGTGGGTTATATGTCACAATGAAGATGTATTTAATAGCATCTTTGTGTGTGGAAAACTCTTGCACATCTTCCAAGGCTGCCCTTGTGCCTCCATTTCTGCCACAACCACCTTGTTTGTACTAAAGTGTTTTCTTGCTGTCTTACAAATGCTTTGAGCATCTTGGTTTGCAAGCCACACTATCACTTGGCTTTTGTTTGAGCAGGGAATTTGCCCTAATTCAAATAGGGGTTTTATACCCCCAAAACCTCCAATTTTCCCAGGAGCATTTTGTCTTCTAAAAGAGGCTGTGGCACAGACATGCCTACCAACCCACCACTACTATACACATTAAGAAATGAAACACTGGAAAAATTGTTTAACACGTACACAGAGAAATTTTATTAGTTAAATGTGAGGCCTAATGGTTCCCTTGTTGGGTTTCTCCAGCTCCATCACTGATCAAGTGTCCCTTACACATTCTTTATCATCTTTTCCTATTGGGGATTTTGCACCAGAATTTCTATTGGGTATGACTAGAAGACAGCAGAGTTTCACCCATTTCTTGAAGCTGATTTAGAAAGAAGCAGCTGTAGTAAGATGGATTTTTCTTCTATTATTGTTTGGGGTGAGTTTCCTTCCTTCTGTGTCTGATAAGGCACCTTCACTGGGTCAGAGGACACTTATGCAGGGTTGTGATAACTAGGCTTGATTCACAGGAAAATGAGTTGTTGATTTTGGGGAAAAGAAAAAGTAAAGTATACCCAGTAACAAGCAACAGCAAGGATCGTGGCCCATAAGAAATATGCTTGGGAAGGAAGTTAAACATGTGACTAAAGGTCCAATATCTTGTTTATTTTCAAATTCCACCAGAGCTGAGCTAGATATGAAACCCTCAAAACTGATATTGCAGTTTAATACTACACTGAAATTTTCTGGTTTGATCTTTTAATGCTGTGTTATCTGAGAATTCATAATCATACATATGTTATCCCATTTGTTCTCCCAAGCTAGAATCCTAATGATTTGGATAATGAAATTTTGGATATTTCAGGGATATTTCATGGATATTTCATTTTAAATGAAATATTTAAATCTCTTTTTTGTCTCAGTTAGTGTGCATGAAAACACAAAGGAATGGAGCCAAACAAAGGCTTGAATTCTAGGTCTTAGTTTTTAAATGTTAATAGAAATTTGATACTAATTTTTAATATGGATTGTTCTTTCTTTTAAGTGTAATCATTTAAGAGACTAGTAAATTCATGAATGCTGTGATTTTGATTTAGAGCATTAACAAACATTCAGATCACATTTATTTTGTCAAAACATTTCTGATTAAAATTAAAAAATTATCAGTGAGCAAGGAAAAAGTTAGATGTGTTTCTAACATTAGATGATTTGGGAGTGGGACATTCAGAAAGACTTAGTGAAGCATAGTGTTTAATTCCTTTTTCTTACATTTTCCCACTGAAATAATTTCAGTCGCTTCAGAATGATGAAAACAAAATTTGAGTGAAAAACCTGACTGTTCAAATGAAAAATGAGATTCTGATTTTTTTCATGTCCCGGCTGCCATATTAAACTCAATTAGGATCATTAATGAAAGAATGTTGCTACATCTCTGTATCTGCTTTTTCAGTGCCTGCTCTTCTCAGTTTAGTACACGGGCAAAAGGCTCAATATAAATGTTAAGGTGATGTCACTTCACTTCATTGACTGAAAGGAGCTGAATAAGTATGCAGTGGACCAGTGAAAATGTGCATTGATTCCTCGTAACATATTTTATCTATTCTGGGAAGAAATACAAAGAAATACAGACTGAGAGCTTATAGTTTCAGGATCTTTCATGAGTGGTCAGTTAAGATATATTTCATAATTCAGTCATATCAGTAAAAGAACTACAGTGAGAATATTTGGATTTTTATTCAAATGCATTTTAATTTCACATTAATTTTATTATGATTTTATGTCATTACAAATACTTATAAATTATTTCAGTTTCAGCTAGGAATAAGTATAAGGCTTTTTGATGTATAAAGGGGGCTTATAAGAAAGATGGGGAGAGACAGAGTGAGACTTTTTATGGAGGCCTGTAGTGACTGGACAAGGAGCAGTGGTTTTAAACTGAAATATTTAGGTTGGGAATAAGGTGGAAATTCTTTATGTGGGTGGTGAGACACTGGAATAGGTTGCCCAGAGAAGCTGTTCATGCTCCATCCCTGGAAGTGTTCAAGGTCAGGTTGGATGTCTTTAAGCAACCTGGTCTAATGAAAATGCTGCTTGATTTACAGAGCCATCTACAGTATTTATTTAAGGGTGAAGTAGATAAATACAGACTTTTGATGGTTGGTGCTCCTGAATTTCACATCCTCCTGTGATATCTTGCTTCTCAATCATATCTGTGACTCAGATATCAAGATAGTTTCATCCTAGAGCTGAAGATATTATTATAAGTAGAAACAGCATGTTCTACTGTTCACAAAGAGACAGCAACTGGCATATTAAAAGACCTTCATAAATACTATCGAGGCTGCCAAAAGCTAGGCATGAATACAAATATTCACTGTATGAGCAAGCTGATCTCTAGTTTTCCTCCAATTTTTGCCATTTTTTGTCTTCTGTTGGAAAAGTTTCAGTCATTTCAATATGTGGCCCTTTGCTGCTCATTCATCTGGGCACCAGTCACAAGGCCAGAAAAGATGGGAGCAAGTCAAGAACGAGGGAGAAGGAAATGTGGCCTCAAGCGGTATCCTTCTCAATCCTTCTGATCAAGAGGAGGGATTTTGGTAAGATAGAAACATCTGGTACAGGAGAAATGAGGGTCATATAATAATGTAGATTGGAACAGACTCCAAAGGTCATTTAATCCAATGCCCAGTTTAAAGCAGACCTAATTTGATCAGACTGTGCAGACTATTGTCTAGTTAAGCTGGGGCTGTTTAGCCTGGAGGAAAGGAGGCTGAAGGGAGATCTTATCACTCTCTACAACTACCTGAAAGGAGGCTGCAGTGAGATGATGGTCTGTTCTCCCAGGCAACAAATGATAGGGCAAGAGGAAATGGCCCATGTTGTGCCAGGGGAGGTTTAGATTGGATATTAGGAAAAATTCCTGCACTGAAAAGGTTCCCAGACACTGGAAAAGGCTGCTTAGGGAAGCTTGGGGATGTGGTTTAATGGTGGATTTGGCAGTTCTGTTAACTCAAAGGTTGGACTCAAAGGTCTTTATTATGCTTAAAGTCTTTTTCACTCTTAAAGTCACTTTCCTGAAGTCTTTTCTAACTAAAATCTATGAGTCTAGTCTTTGAAAAACCTCCAAAGGTGGAGATTCCACAATCCTGTTGAGTAATCTGTTTCTGTAAGTGACAACTTTCATGTTGTTTTTTTTTTAAAGAAAGATATACATATATTTAACCTGATTTTTTCACAATCTAGCATGTATTTTTTGACTCATGTCTTACTTCTGCACACTTCTGAGTAGAGCCTCCCCCTATCTTCTCTCTATCCTGTAACTGAGTAGTTGCAGACAACAATAAGGTCTCTCTTTAGCTTTATCTTATGGCCAAACAGACTCACTTCTCTGAATTCTCTTTGCGTGTTGTATGTTGTAGGTGCTTCATCATCTTTGTGGCCCTCCATTGGATTTATGTCCATGTCTCTCTTGTAACGGGGAAGACCAAAACTAGACACACCACTTCAGATGGGGTCTCACAAATTCTGAGTAGAAGGGAAGGAATACTTCCCTGGACCTGCTGATTACATTCTTGCTAATACAAGCCAGGACATGATTGGCCTTTGTTACCAAGGTGCACTGCTAACGTCGCTTCAACTTGTCCACCAGGACCCCCAAACCTTTTCTGGAAATACTATTCCTTGGTAGCCATGCCCCAGCCTCTACTGTTGTAGGGGTGAACTACCTGATATCTTCAGAAACTGGTTTCTTTGATCATGGCAATTCATTCAATGAAGATAAAGGTCTACTAGAAGAAGATGGTATCCACCTGATAAGGAGAGCACCCCTTTGAATAGGTTTACTACTGTAATGAGAGGTTCTTGAATTATGAGTGAGGAAAAGGACTCCAATGCAGAGGCAACTGAGGAAGTGGTGCATACAGAGGAGGTAGTACATGAGAGAAGGTTACAAGGACTTCACATTCCTGTTCAAAAGGAAGCACATTCAAAGGTATACCTCAAATGTCTAGACATTAACACAGAGAATTTGAGCCACGAGAAGCATTGGAGGTGCATGCACTGTCACAGAGCTACTTCAGCACCAGAGCAGTGTAGAAACGTGTAAGTAGTAACATGACTTTTTCATTCTATACAAAGTGAACTTCTCCATGAGGGAAACTAACAGATATAAAAGACATTCTGAGTTTCCTACAGTTGTTGCTGCAGCAATGATTTTCTGCATGATAATTTTGTTGGGTGGCTGTTAGGGAAGAAGAGACTTCTCTCTCTATAGCCTTTTCAGCCTGAGACATTGCCATCAGATGACTTCAAGTGATGATACATTAGACATCTTGAGAATTTACACAAGTTCTTTGTGTGGAAAAACAAATGGAGGGTAACAACACTCTCCTACCCCCAGGTTATCTCCTGTTTTCCCATACATTTTCTTTTCCCACATTTCTATCCCAAGTCTGCATTTACCTCAGTAAATGTCTGAAATGTATTCCACATTTGTTGTCAGCAGGATTACCTTTATCACTGGAGGACGTGGGCTAAAAGAAGAGAGGAGTTACTAACATTAAGTAGTGTTCACTCAGTTATCTCACCTTTATTTGATTATATCATGCTCTAGACCTATATCTCTCTTCAGCTGTGCATATATGACACAAGTTTTATTGCAACAGAAGTCTATGCTCTTTCTAAAAGAGCAAACAAAAATATACATTTGTACTTTCTCAGCTTAATGCAATTGTTGCTTATGTTTTGTGACCTGGTAAAATTCAAGTAAAATAAAAACTGAAACCAAATTTTAATTTGGCAAAAATCTGAGTGATTAAAACAGCATGCAAAAATTTTTCCCTTTCTATTAAATCTACTCCTCTTCTATAACTTATTTATCCAGGATGAAAGATAACTGTGGTGTACTTGAATGTCAGTTCATTAATTTTTAACAGGGAATTAAGCTTTTTGAAACTAAAGAATGTGAGTCATAGAATCATAGAATAATTTTGTTCAGAAAAGACCTTTAATATCACCAAGTCCAACCATTAACCTAACACTGTCAAATACACCACTAAACCATATCCCTAAGCACCACATCTACACATCTCAATACCTCCAGGGATGGTGACTCAACCACTTCCCTGGGCAGCCTGTTCCAGTGCTTGTTAACCCTCTCAGTGATGAAATATTTCCTAATACCCAGTCTAAACCTCCCCTGGCACAACTTGAGGCCATGTCCTTTTACCCTATCATTTGTTACGTGGGAGAAGAGACCAAACCCCATCTCACTGCAAAATTCTTTCAGGTAGTTGTAGAGCATGATGGGGTCTCCCCTCAGACTCTTTTTAGCCAGACTGAACCACAGTTCCCTCAGATACTCCTCATGAAACTTGTGCTCCAAAACCCTTATCAGCTTTCTTGTCCTTCTCTGGACATGCTCCAGCACCTCAATGTCCTTCTTGAAGCAACAGATCCAGAACTGCACACAGCACTTGGGGTTCATCCTCACCAGTGCTGAGTACAGGGGCACCATCATTTCCCTGCTCCTGCTGGCCACACTATTCCTGATACAAGCCAGGATGCTGTTGGCCTTGTCTGCCTGAGCACACTGCTGGCTCATATTCAGTCAGCTATCGAGCAACACCTCCAGGCCCTTTTCTGCCTGGCAGCTTTCCAGACACTCTTCCACAAGCCCGTAGCGTTGCATGGGGTTGATGTGACCCAAGTGCAGGACCTGACACTTGGCCTCACTGAATCTCATACAGCTGGTCCTGGCTCATTGATCTGACTTGTCCAGGTCCCTCTGCAGAGCCTTCCTACCCTCAGGTGGACCAACACCCCCACAACTTAGTGTGAAGCACTCAATCCTCTCATCCAGATCACTGATAAAGATTTTAAACAGCACTGGGCCCAACACTGAGCCCTGGGGAACACCACTTGTGACTGGGCTCCAGCTGGATTTAGCTCCATTCACCATAACTCTTGGGCCCAACCATCCAGCCAGTGTCATACCCAGTGAAGTGTACATCCAAGACAATTGCTCCAGGAGAATGCTATGGGAAATGGTGTCAAAAGCTTTACTAAAGTCCAAGTAGACAACATCCACCACCTTTCCCTCTTCTACTAAGCGTGTCACATTTTCATAGAAGGATATTAGGTTAGTCAAGCAGGACCTGCTTTTCTTTAGCCCATGCTGACTGAGCCTGATCACCTTGTTGTGCTGCATGTGCTCATGATACTCAAGATTATCTGTTCCATAACCTTCCCCAGCACCAAGGTCAGGCTGACAGGTCTGTAGTTCCCTGGATCCTTCTTCCAGCCTCTCTTGTAGATGGGCTTCACATTTGCTAACCTCCAGTCAATGGGGACTTTCCAGTTGGCCAGGACTGTTGGCAAATGACAGAAAACAGTGAGCACTGTTGCCATCTCAGTGTATTCAATCTGTCCCCATTGACTTGTGTGTGTAGTGGTGTAGCAGTTTGCTAACCATTTTCCCTAGAATTCTGGGGGCTGCATTTTGCAGTCCACCAGCTCAGCCGGGTGGGTAGCCAGAGGACAACTGGTTATACCACTAAAGACTGAGGAAAACAATGCATTAAATACCTCAGCCTTTTTCTCATTATTTCTCACCGTTTCTACCCACATCCAATAAAGGACAGAAATTCTCCTTCCCCCTCTATTTGTTGCTAATATATTTATAGAAATATTTTTGTTGTGTTTTATGGCAGTAGTCAGATTAAGTTCTAATTGGGCTTTGGCTCTACTGATTTTCTGCCCGCATAGCCTAATGACATCCTTGTGGCCCCCTTGAGCTATCTGCCCCTTCTTCCACAGGCCATAAACACTCCTTTTTGTCCTGAGGTCCAACTACAGCTCTCTTTTTAGCCAAGACAGTCCTCTTCCCTATCAGCTTGTGTTTCAGCACACAGAGACGACTTGGTCCTATGCCTTTAACATTTCCTTCTTAAAGAGCATCCAGCCTTCCCCTCCACCGACTCCTTTGCCCTTCAGGACCATCTCCGAAGAGACTCTGCAAATCAGTCTTCTAAACCGACCAAGGTCTGCCTGTTGGAATTCTAACACAGCAGTTCTGCTGACCCCTCACTTCTCTAAAAATCAATTGGTAGTTGACCAAAAAAATTTGGTCTGCAATGAAAAATTTCATAAGAATATGGGAAGATAATAAGACCTACAAATAGTGCGACAGGATAGTCTGCCCTAAAGGGAATGGAGGCTTGCAACTGGCCAATACTTTCAGCTAGCTGCATCTTGCCTTCTATTGCTGTATGCAGTTGTAAATGTATAACTTAAATATCCAGTGCAATAGGCATGGTTGGGAAGGAAAACATTTTGCTTATTCCTTCAAAAATTGAGACTTAGAAGGTTTGAAATGATCTGCCATTCAGTGCTATATGCTAAGGAAAAGGTGAAATTCTTATTCTCAGTTGCTGTGTTAAGTGGAGTGCAGGAATGGGTAATGGATCAATACAAGAGAAATTAGCTTCTGGACATATCTGCAGAGAAGGGAAAGTCAAGAATAGACTCAGAAAAACACCAGAGAATATCTGAGGGAAATGGACTTTAAGAGGCTTGTTCTTGTAGAAATTGAAGCATTGAACATGCTTCAACCTTTTTTTAAATTTTAAGATAGGAAGTGCCAGGTTATATTAAAAAAGTTTGTCTTCATATATACAAAGGTGAACAAAAGAACAGTGTCAGTGGTGGGGAACCCAAATAATACCCAGCCAGACTACTCCCGGGCTTATCACATGAGAGTGATCAGCCTGTAAAAGGCCCATCATCACAACCATCAAGGAGTGCAGATACAACATGACAGGCAAGTTACTGACAAGCTGTTGTGTGTTGAATCCAGCTGACAACCAAACTTCCACTGAGCCAGTCACTCCCTCACTCAATGGGAAGAGAAAATAACATTAAACCACCTTTCATCTCTCCTTTAGTTTCGGTCTTTTCCTTCCAACTCCTCTATGTCTTCCCTGAGCAGCTCAGGGAGGAATGAGGCTCTTCTCATAGAAGATGCCCCTGCAGCCCCATTGCTGAAAAAATCTTTACACCTATACCCAATATACAGAGCAACAGAAAGGAAACAAAGCCCCTGCTCCAGCTCCTCCCAGGGATTCCAATCTGCTCTTTGGTCTGGGTATGACACCAATCACCATGAGGAAAATTTCCCATGTGTAGGAGGGACTGACACCTTTGCAAATGCGTCCCATGTGCTAGAATTATTCACCAAACCTTCTGATGACTGTGAAGGAACATCCTGGGACAACTCAAGTAATTGAATTGTGAACAATCTAGCTTATTGTAAAAAATAAGATATAAATTGGCTCTTGTGTGTGGAATTGGTTTATCTGAATAAAATGTGGACTTAAAGACACATATTCAGGGTCTTTTGAAAGCAGGTAGCCCACCACAAATGAAGAGAGACAGCCGAGAAGCAGATAGAGATCTAAGAGAAAAAAAGCAGACTGGGTTCTCTATAAAATGCAGCACCAGACTTGAGAAATACAGTCACAATGGATAATAAACATCTACAAAGTAATTTCCTCAACTTACAGAAAGAATTATAGCCTCTATGGAGTGAGGTAGCAAGGCTGTGATTTGTACAGGAAAAAGTGGGTGCCTTTGGGAGGGACAAAATGTACAGATTTCAGCCTGACCATTCTATGAAGATTTTGATGCTTTCAGCCCTCCCCTATTTTCTGTGTCTCTATATGCCTGAACTGAACTTAATCCTGTAAATGATGCAGGCAGTGTACATGTACTAGTGGCCATAGTGTGCCTCTGCAATCTCCCTGAAGGGAATCCTGCTCCTTGTGGATGCTGGGACCATCCCTCAGCCCAGGAGACAATGGGAAGGAGCTGGGACCCTCTGGCCACACCACAGCATCTTCCCTGGTTGAACACCATAGTGCACACCTGGGGTGCAAAGGGGTCTGTCTCAATGGGAATCCTGCTGCTGGGCTTATCTCTGGGCTGTGCTGGGAACCTGACCTCGACTGCAGTGCCATTCAGCATGGGGCTCTGTGAGTGCCTACCAGGAACGTGCTCAGACCTGCTTCTGTTTGAGGTCAGAGCCTGGAGTTGGTGGGATGCCAGGTCTGGCATCTCCTGCTGGTGTCCACACACTGCCCCTGCCACACTCCTCACCAGAAGGTGCCCCGTGCTCCTGGTGCCACTGCAGTGCTTGGATCTGGATCACGCCTTATCCCCACTGTGTGTTCAATAGGTCATCTTTTGCATCCAGTCCAGAGCAAACCAAACAGTGGCTGTGGGAAGACAGCCAGGCATGCAGCAGAAAATAATTCACCTGAGTCTATACACAGTGATTTAGACATTAATTTCCTTCATCCAAGCCAACTGCTCTACAGGAAGGCCTCTTTATATGCTGAGAAAGTGTTACAAAATATCACAGCACATCTACCATGAAAGCACAGCTCCAGTGAGCTGCAAAGCAAACCTCTCACTGTTCTGCCTTCTGTCCTATTGGCTACAGTACAATGAAGTAGCAGGATCAGAGAGGGTTAACCTGGGCACCTGTAGAGAGTTGGTCTCCAGCTTTGAAAATTTTGATGACTGGCAGTTTAAATCAGAGTTCAGGTGCTCAGGAGACAGCAAAGAGTGTGACAGCAGGAAGAGAAGCAGCTGTAAGATTAGGATGCAGGAATAAGACTGACAGCTTCTTTAGGGGCTGTTCAGACTCCATTTGTATCTGAGCTTCCCATTGCAGCCAACACAGGACAAGGGACCAGGGCTTCCTCACTAGTGGAAATCATGAGAAGAATAGATATTTCTTTCTGATACCCATATGATATTTCAGGCCATTTCAGGCACCCATATGATAAGCATTCTAACCAAGTTCTTAAAACCTACAGATGATATCTTGTTCTGCAGTTAGAACAGACACACAGACAATCTTTTTCTGCCTGATATTGTAAGCAGAAGGGTCAGTGAGACAGGTGGGGAATGACTGACTGAAACAGAACATTCCCTCAAATTTTAAATAAAGTAGCAGTGGACCCCTCACCTGCATCCCCTTCAGAAAACCAAGGAGAAGCCTTTAGGATCAGTGATGGTCTCACCTGTAAGCAATGAAGGTAGAAGCTTTTGTCATATTCTAAAGGAGTGCAGCCATGATGCTTGTTTTTTTTCTGGTTTCCTGCTGTGAAATTACATTAAAATAAACTAAAAATACACTCTCTTACTGTTTTTGCATGCAATCACATGCTGTACTTACTGCAGGGATGTTATTTGCCTATCAGGATAAAAACAAGTTAAGGTTTGTACCAGAAAGTCCTGAAGACATTCCTTCTGCATTTCTGAACTCCATGTGATGGTTTTTAGGGTCTCCTGATGTCAGTGTGACAGTGTTGCATAATTAGGATTGACAAACTGAAACTTAAAATCATGAATAAAAATTTTATAGAGTGACATCTGATTACTAAATAAGAGAAAGAAAATGTTGGCAATCTCACTAGTTATTCGTATTTAGAACTAGCATAGAAAACATACTAAAGAGGAATAGTTGGAGAAGTCGCCCTGTCCTCTCATAGTATCTTCAGACATTGGCAGTCTGAAAAAAACTTTTTTCCCCCAGTTATATAATTAGAGGAATTCATACATTTGCATTTAGGAAAGCAGTGACTTTCAAATGGGTTCCACAAAGCCATTTTATGAAAAGAGCCATTTCCAAATCATGCTGTTCTTCTAAGTGCACTAAAGCATAAAGTATAATTAGACTTCTTGCTTTAGAATTTAGAGGGAAATGTTTAAAAAGAATTCAACTCTCCTTTAAGCATGAGTCACTGGCTGGCTGGGGGCCTGAAGAACCCCGGCACAGTCCTCTATCCTTTTGTTAAAAAGGATGCTTGTATATGAATTTGGTCTTTAAAAAAAGAACAGGGGCATAATGTATTGCTGCTGGTATTTCCATATGTCTGCAGAGAGATGCTGAGGATCTGTTCTGACTCTGTTTCTAGGACTTTCATTTGCATTACAAGAAGGACCAGCAGAGGAAGAATCTGCCTCTCCTGGTGCTTTTTTTGCCATCGGAGGAAGCACTGGGAAAAACTCACAGAGGGACTTTCTGTTTTGGTAGCTGGGAGGAAGCTCAGCAGACAAAGTGCTTTCAGCCCAGTGATGATGTGGGAGAGGTATGGATCTGCTCTGGGGCTGGTCGAGCAGTTGCTGTTTGCTTTATATGTAAAAGAGTGAAGGGAGGGACCATTCTCCCATCGAAGGACACATCTTTAGACAATATTGTACCTTTTGAATGGAGGTGAACTTCCAGTTCCTCATGTCCAGGGGATTATCCTTTGAGCAGAATTGAGCAATCTGGAGAGGCAGAAAAGACTTCTTATTACATATGCAGGAACCGTAGCAACTCTCTCATCTGCAGGAGTACTGAAGCTTTTAAAAGAAATGTTTAAACAAAGAGATTTTTCTTTTGATTATTTTATTTTATTATTATTATTTTCAAACAAGGGAAAATTGTGGTTTGGGACCTCTGCTTTGGAAATGGCTGTAATGCATGAGAAAAAAATGAGAAAGATAACAGTCAACTGCAACAAGCACATAAATGAAAATTTAAACCCAAACAGCTTAAGATTCACAAAATTGTAACTAACAAAAATAAGTTTTCTAACAAAAATAAGTTTTCTAACAAAAGATGTTGTTCAGTCTTACAAAAATAAGTAACAAAAAATGTTAGTCCATCTTGACCATATATTAAATATTGAATTTTTTACTTATTTATGAATAAGAACAATTTAAAACCCATTCTGGTCCCACTTCCAATGAGGTGTTAGTGGAAGCATTCAGTGTGCAATATGGGAATCATGACTTCTACAGGAACTCTAATTTTTACTTATGCTGTTCATTGTGAATCACTTGTAGTAATTTGAAATCAGATTCAAAGTGATTTTTGCCAGACATTGTAAACTCATTTAGAACACTGTCAGGTTATGTATCAGAGGATGAGATGTTTAATATCACCCTCCTCTCATCCAAAACCTTGATTTGTGGGAACATGACAATTTAAAATACAGTAGAAGGCAAGAGCATATTCCTTATGCTTAAGTCAGGTATGCCCAGCCAAGGACTCCAGTTTTCTTTGAAGCATTTTCTAACTTTGGTGCCACTTCTTTTTCAGGTTCAGTCGATGGTAGTGCTGCTGTATATCAATCACCCAAGCAGTGTCCTAGAGGAGAACCACAAAAGTACTATATAGAAGAGAAACAAAATGATGAGCTGGAGAAGGGTTACAAACAAAGTTTATGAAAACAGCCCCTTAAAATTTGGAAGGTTTTGGTGAGATGTACAAGTGCCATTCCAAGATTTGAGCCTGGCTTATAGGAGAAATAATGTGTTCCCAGAAGATGCATAAAGATGGTATACACTTAACTAAAGCAAGGAGTCTATTCTGTAATGACATTTTGATTTTCTCAGATGAGAGAAATTATTAAGAATTTTTGTAAAGTGGAACACACTAACCAACTGTTTGGTACATTTTTTATCAAAGATATATAACCCTCACATTGCTCTTTAACTCTGAAAAAATGCTTCTTGCACCATTAAAGCTGAGTTCTGCTGAATACCTATTTATTTAAAATAATCTGTGAGCATTTTCTGTAGCTGACTGAGAATGGTTTTATAGTCTTTTACTAGACAGTACAAATGGTGGCTGCAGGATATATAGAAGGGAAACATGCTGTGAAAAGATAATGGGAGCCTATATGTGAATTCCCTATCTCTATCCTATTCAGCTGTTAGCTTTATTATCTTTACTATCAGACTCTGTATTTTAGTGTTCTTTCTCATCCTAAACATTACCCATTTTTTAAAGTGCTTTACTGTTAAGTGAGCAATTTGGATTGACTACAGTTACAAGACAAGCTACCAACTGCTTCTGGCAACTGATTGCATTCTTATTCATTATGGTCTTAATGCACACAATATACACTAATCACAGTATTACTTTTGCTTTTGAATCAGTCTAATAAGCTTAATGCCACTGAGGGGTTTGCCTCTTGTCAAACCCAATTTCACAGGTTACTGTACTGAATTTCTGAAGAAGAGTTATTGGGGAAATCCCAGTTTTCTTGCAGTCAGCAGGAGTTTCCCCTGAAGTTTAGCTTACAGTCAGCCTTCTATAACCAATCTCTAATTTTTTTGGGACTGCATATAAAGGTTTGGAAATTCCAAATCTGATGTTTATCTTTTCAAGAAATCAGAGGTTGGATTGAATTTGTGTGGTCACTAAGAGAAGAAGCATTAGGAGTGATCCGATACAAGACTCTCCTTGTAAAAAAACCCTTTTCAATCATTGTCCTCCAAAGAACCTTCTGAACTACTTGTGCCAAAACACTGGAAATGTTAACCATTGCAAAGCTCCACAGAGGGCCACTTCTCATTCTTTGTTAGCCTCCAAGCCAAGCCTGAATGTTGTTCTGGCCTTATAGCACGAGGCATCTCTAGAGGGAAAGACCAAAAAAGATAAAGGTGCTCAGACACGCTTGTCTCTATCAGCTGCCCTTCCTCACCATTTTTAGAACTCAGGAAAACTCTTCTCCTGTTTTTGGACTGTATCTGAGGTAGAGCTTCCTTTGGAAGATGGTCTAAAGCAGGACTGGAAAGGCCTTTCATCTGGTGTGTGTTTGTCATGGTTATGATAACCAGCTAGATCAGTTCCATTCTGCTCCTCTGACTAGAAAGGACTGCAAGGAAGAAATATGTGTTATGTATTTGCAACCCTTTCAGTAACCCTAGGAATAGCATTTAGCATAAGATAAAGTAGCTACATGCATATAACAACACTTAGACATAAGGATGATCTGAGACCTGTAACAGATCGCATGAAGAAGCATAAGATGTTGGGGGGCTCTGACAAAGATGAGATGGATGGATGATCTAGGTGCTCTGTACATGTTAGTGAGCAGTTAAAAAGAAGATGGAGCACTTCTTGTTAGTGCCAGATACTAAAAAAAGGAAATACCCTAGATATATCATTCAAGGGCTTTACAGTTTTCTCTGCCCAGCAGCTGGGACCTTGCTTTAGCATCACCAGCATGTCAGGCTGATCCCTTGTAAAGTCAGAACTGATGCCTTACCTAGTTTATAACATGCATGTCACGGTATTTTTATAGTGGACAGTGATTTCGTAAAGAGAGGTCTCTGCCAGCAATGCTCCCTTCTACTTTTGCCAACTTCCTTGAAAAGTTCGAGATGCTTTTGCCAAAAAGAGACCCCAAGTAGTAAGAATGGCATCAGGCTTGACACCAGGTCTTCTCTGAATGTGGCTTTTACACGGCTGGTGGCAGGGATGACAGGCAGCATTTACTTCTGTTGGCAGAGCATGTTTAGTGTTCAGTGCAGTGACACCTTCTGAGGGGTCACTTCTGACCAGCTATGCTGCATTTCTGGTTTGTGTTTCCAGACCAGCCTGTGAAATACTTGGCTTAGGGATAAGATAGAGTAACTGCTTCTGCATCCCTGTGTTTATCCCAGAGAGCCTCTGCTCAGCAGTGAAGAATGATGAAGCATGCTCCCACCTGTCTGTGGCTGTGTAGCCTCCCTGGCATATCTTGCATTATCTAAGTCTTGTTCCAATTTGCAATTCAGAGATTTCTCTCCCCAGCACTCTCTGCTGGGGTGTTGATCCTCCTGTATGAGCAGTACCTGGAACCAACCCATGCTACAGAGTCTTTGTAAAGATGAGTTACCCATGGAACAGAAATGTCTTGGGAGCATGAGATGATGCCCATGTCACATTGCCTTTGGGGTATGCACTGGAGAACAGGGCTGCTTTAGCATTTGAACAGAGCACCCTCACATGGTTTACAAGAGTGCTTCAAGGCCAAATTTGCTGTTGCTGCAATTTAGTCCTATATATGCTGCCTCTCAGGACTAAAGCTGAGGTATAAAAGGGATGCTGCAATTGTTTGCCTTCCTCTTTAAGGACTGAAGCCCCTTGTTTACAAACACTATTAAAATGCTAAAAATCCCTGTGTACCTATCATCCTATTCTTTGTAGACCTGTACCTAATGAAGTCATCTGCATTTCCGATGGCTGGCCTGGGCACAAACGCCTTAAGGCTGAAACTGTTTCACAATTAATAAGCTGTTCAGTGTCTTTGACATACCTGAGGGAGAATTCCTAAAGGCTGTTTTTCTTACCTCATCTGCCAGTGGAATCTATTACTACGACATGGTTAGACATGATGCCACACAAAATGAAGCTGGCACATTACAATACAGTTATCCCTGGATGTCAAGAACTCATGTGTTAATGAAGGTCAGATCCATCCTGTAGCTGACTTGAGGCAAATGGAGCAAGCCCAAAAGAAAAAAAACAGGGGAAAATAAGACCATAACAGCCAGTGACTTGGTAATTAACCCCTTTGTTTAAAAAATTGAGTAAAATTCCTGCTCTGGGCCTCTTGCATATTTCAGTTCTGAAAGTTCACCACCTATGCTGTTCCATTTTCTTACTGCTTTGTGTGCTTCAGTCCTTGTGAGTCAAGATGGCTTGCTATGCATGTTTTATTATGTACATTTCCTGTGTTGGTATGATTTTTCTTTTCCACACTTCTTTATATATTTTTGTTCCATATTCCATTTTACATCTCAGCTATTGTAAGTCCTTTGGCATTTCACATGCCATGCTGCATTAGCATTTCAGTTTTTGTTTTCCCTTGTCATTATAAATGATTGTTTTCACAAAAAAATTTATTTATGATTTCACGTCCCATTACTCATTTTCCAGACTCTTACTGTCAACTGGACTTCAGTGTTCATGTTGCATCAAATACTGGGGGGTTTTCTTCCCATCAAACAATGATTATTCACAACTTGTTATGGAATTTTCTCTCTGCCTTTCCATAATTCATTCTGCATTTTCCCTACTGCGTCACAAGATTCACTACTTAATTTGCATCTTATTTGGTTTTTCCTCTTTGATCTGAAAGGTGAATTTCTGATTTGCTTCTGATTACTCTATCAGATTTTGAAATTCATGGCTTATTACAATTTTTCAACTTACTAGGGATTTCTGATGTCAAATCCTATTACGAGCTTTCTTTTTGACATCTCATTACTCATTTTTGATTCTGCACATCCGTATGAATGCTTTCTTACATCTCATTTCCATTTTCAAGTTTTGCCTTTTGCTGTGCATGTTCATTTTTATTTCACTGCTTACTTTTTCTTCAGTGTCTCATTATGTACTTTTAGATCTAATTAGGAGTTTCATGTATCATCGGTTATTAGTCAATTTCCTTTTTGTTGCCCATTACAGGCTATACATAGCATTCTGAGTGTGAGCTTTCAGATTTCCCCATGTGTTTTCCTTTTCTCACATTCTCCAGTTAAGTTCTTACATTTTATGATAGATTTCATATAGTCCTACTATAATCTTCCTATGGTTCTCCAAATCTGTCTTATTTTTTTTTTTTTTTTCACAACTGAGTAAACAATCTTTTGAACTTCAGTAATCATATTCTTTTAATATCTCATTTCTCATTTGAATAGTATTCTATTGCAAATTTAATTTATACCTCAAACTAGCTTTTTGTTTAAGGTATAAATGCATAATGAACTTCCTTTTTTGTGTTCTTTTGAAACTTGAGGGTGGTGGTGCTTCTCAGCATACATTTTCATATCTGCAAATTCTCACACATTTCCTTTTCAGATTGTGCATCTTTTCTGTTTTGTTTTTCAGAGCTATTTCTGCACTTTCCCAAATACATATGGTTATGCATCTTGATTTATTTATAATGACATGTTTCAGTTACTGTAACTCATGACACATTTCTGATTTTGAATATCCTCATGCTTTTCTTCTTTAGATATTAGGGGTATTTTTTTTATTTTTGCATTTCCTAATGAATATGCCCTTTTAGAATGAATTTTCCTCTTTGCTTTTCGAAAAGTTAAAATTTTTCCTAAAGGTTTCCTTGAATGAATCATCTGGTTTGATTTTTCTAACTTAGACACTACCTCCTCCTATGTATACCATCACCCATCTTAGATTTTTGTATCTCCTCTTGTAATGTTTATAACTGTTCTGCATTTCTTTATGCAGCTCCATTATTCACATCTTGTTCAGCACTTGTCTTCAGAATGCCATTACGGACTTCCATTTTAAATCTCCTAATGCATTGCTAATGTTGCATTTTTCCTCTTATGAATATTTGTATGTGGTTTTGATCAGCTTCATAGACACCAGATGTGATTTTTTCTCATCTCATCTCATCTCATCTCATCATCCATTTGTTTTATATATTCTTACTGCAGCTTGTTTAGTTTTTTTGGTGTTTTTTTTTTTTTTTTTTTTTTTTTTTTACAGTGGTCTTAAATAGTCCATCTCTTGTTTTTCTTTTCACCTCTCACTGAAACATGTCACTTTATAAATTCACTATGTATTTTCATCTCTAATACATGCTCCTTTCTCTGTAGCTCAACATTTATTTTTACTTTCTTGTCAAATGCACTCACATCTACTTGCATGTATTTTGCATATCTTCCCACTTACCACTGTGTTGCACTGTTTAATTTTTACTTTCAAATAACACGTGCCTTTTCTTGTATCACATCACAATTTTTAATTTTTACCTCTTATATAATCTTTTACTTCTATCACCTTACTTTGAATATCCTTTCCCCAAAGCTGTTGTTTCCTTTTTAATACATCTTTTTATATACGTTCCTTTTTACATACATCTTTTAAAAAAATTATTCTTGTTTACACATCTGTCTGCAATGCCTTCTGCAGTTCTTCCACTTTTTTCTCTTCTCACAAGTTTGTATTTGATTATGATTTTTTTATTTCATCGTGCTTTTTTTCTACTCACGACTTTCAAGGTTCTACTTTTCCCTGTTACATACATGCTAGTTTTTATGTATCACCTTTCATTCTGTATGTCCTCAGAAAATATCTTTTGTGTTGCTTTTTTGCTTTTCATTGAATGTGTTCCTTTCTGCAGCACAGTAGGTTTTGCTGGCATATCTCATGTACACCTCCCTCTGCCTCTCATCATGTCTCCCTTTCTGCCCCTCATTATGCAAGTTTTTTCACACACCACTACAGATCTAGCTTTTTCATCTCCTAGCTAGTTTAAATTCCCTTCTCTCTCACAATTATTTTGAGTAGCTGATCACTCAGAAGTGTTTATTTTGCCATTTTGTATACCACCTTAATGATGAAACCAAAGTGTACTTCCTCACATGGTTTACTTGGTTCTTTGTTTTTTTCTAGTTGCTTCTTGTGTATGTAAAAAAAAATACTTTGATACATTGACCAACTGCTTTTGGTTCACAGAAAAAGCCAAGAAGGAATACAATAGAAAATACATTGACAGAAGAAAATACATTGCAGACACTGTGGAAATACAGAAAGTTGGAGATGAATGTATGCTTAAAAGCATAATTAGAAACCTTTGTCAGGTTCATCATAGATACTTTAGAATGCTGATTGCATTAGCAAGCACTCTCCATTTTCATAATCAGATTTACTTTACGAAGATCAGATTAGACAGGTTCTCTGCTCTTCTCAGCTTACCTTGGGGGGAGGAAAAAAAGTAAGAGAAATTTGGTCCTTGGGATGCTCCATGAATCCAGTACATTCAGACTAGGAGAATGGTGACAGAGGTTATGTATCTGCTGCTCTTGATTACCTGAGCACCACCTGAAGAAACATAGAAATGCTGTTTAGAGTAGACCTCCAGAGGGTTCCAGTTCAGCATCCCACCAGAGGATACTAGTTTCCTGTCTCTGACTGTCCCTAACTGGGACCTCCCCCTACCCTGCCCTGGAGCCCCATTTCAAGCTGAACTTGGGGTCTTCAGCCTGAGTTGTGCTGTAGGAGTGTTGATCTCCAGCCACATCCATGCCCTTATGGACCCTACCCTGCAAATGGAGTTCCCAGCTTGATCGTGGACCTGCCCCACCACTACAGACCTTCCTGTACTTTTGGCTGAACCTGGCTGTTCTTCTCCCTGCTCCACTCTCCCAGCTGGGACACTGTGGGACCTAAAGCTGGGGGGCTGGTGAGGCTCTGCCATGATAAGAGTAGCTTATGGCTCATTGCTCCTCAACCTCCTCTCTCAAGCAGGTTGTGTCAGCCTTGCTTCTTCCAGCCTAAGTTGAATGCCTCCAACAGTGCATATTCTACCTCTCCCTGAGCAACCTATTCAGGTGATACTTTGCTCTCCTGGCAAACACCCATCTATTCCTATTTGTTATCCTGTCTGGCACCACAGTGAAATGTCTTTTTCTACTTGACTTTGTAGTTCTGTCTTCATGTGGTGTAGGCAGTGATCATGTGATTCTCCCAATCTCTTTACCAAATTTGCCTCATTCTTCCTCAGAGGAACAGAATGAGGCCATTGGTGCTGTGCTTGTGTGAGGACTGAGTGGGTCTGACTGTGGTGATCTTTGCTGCTGGTGCTGCTTGTATGTGCACATGTGTGTGTGTCTGTGCCCAATGTATGTGTCTGCTCAGCCTTGATACTGGTTGGTGCTGGAGGCATGGAGCTGCAACAGCATTTCTCTCCTGGGGTACTGGATTTGGGAAATCATAGAATTGCTGGGCTGGAAGAAATGCTAAAGATCATCTAGTTCTAAACCCCCTGCATGGGCCGGGATGGGCCCACTGGACCAGGTTTCTCAAAGCCCCATCCAACCTGGCCTTGAACACATCCAGGGATGGGACATCCACAACCCCTCTGGATAACCTGTTCTAGTGTCACAACACCCTCACAGTAAATAGTTTCTTCCTAGTAACTAACCTAAATCTATCCTCTTTCAGTTTGAAGCACATCCCACTTGTCCTATCAGCACGTGCCCATATAAAAAGTCCCTCCTCAGCTTTCCTGTAGGCCCCCTTTAGGTACTGAAAGGTCACTATCAGGTTTGCCCAGAGTCTTCTCCACACTGAGCTACCCCAACTCTATCAGCCTGTCCTCGTAGGAGAGTTGTTTCAGCCCTTTAATCATCTTTCTGGCCTTCCTCCTAACAGTCCAACCATACCCCTATGTCAGTGTTCTTTGCAAGTTTCCTGAAGATGGACTCTGTCACCATCCAGGCCACTGATAAAAATGTTGAAATACATAGGCATGTATGAAGCTCTGCTTCACTTGTCTTCCCACTGAACATTGATCATGACTCTCAGTTTTCAAATGAGAATGCTGTGGGTAGTTAAGTAAGCAGTAAGTAGCTAAAGTCAAGCTATATCACTTCCAACTCTCTCCTAAAGTTTTGTGTGCTTTTCCACATCCTTTTTCTTCTGTCTCCAAAAGGCATCTCAGGAAAGACAAACTCTCTTATCTCTAGAACTTTCTTATGGTGGGAATTCCAGAGGTGTTAGCATGAAAAGCTTATCACACTAAGTATTACTGCCATGCCTGATATGAGCTTCTGTAATCTGTAGCTGCTGAGAAACACATATGGTCTGGCTTCCAGTATCTACTACGTGGGATCAGAAAGTTGGAAAGGAATTGTGGCTCTGTTCTGACAACAGAA
This sequence comes from Phaethornis superciliosus, assembly GCA_023637945.1. Classification (NCBI taxonomy): domain Eukaryota; kingdom Metazoa; phylum Chordata; class Aves; order Apodiformes; family Trochilidae; genus Phaethornis; species Phaethornis superciliosus. Next base: position 70,253,685 of record JAJQWJ010000002.1, read on the forward strand.
GACTTGGCAGTGTTGTAGGAGAAACAGGCTAATGGGGAATTAGTTCCCTTGACTCCACACTACTTAAATTCCACCCAGTGAAACTGTTTTCAGCAGTTTGATCAAGGACTTCAGCTTTTTACAGTTTTCTATGTTATCAATGTTATTAGTTGTCTAAACACTGTCTTAAAGTGCACTTAGCTGTAAAATTATTTTTACAGGAGAGGAAACAAAAGATATAATACATAAATAAACTTGCCTGTTGAAGATAAATTGTATTTGAAGCTGAAAAGTGAAACAAGTAGGAAATGACTGAACTGTTACTTTAGTCTTTTAGTACCCATAAAATGAAGATCTTATATTAGTTTCAGTTGTCAGAGAAGGCCTTCAGCACAGGACTGTTTTTCTTGCTTCATTTCATGGGCATGTGGAGTCCATTTAAGTGAGCAAAAAGTGTAAAAAACCATAAGTATAATCATAGAATCATAGAATTGGCTGGGTTGGAAGGGACCTCTGAGATCAAGTCCAACTCTTGATCCACTACCGCTGCGGTTACCAGCCCATGGCACTGAGTGCCACATCCAGTCTCTTTTTAAATATCTCCAGGGACAGAGAATCCACTACTTGCCTGGGCAGCCCATTCCAATGTCTGATTACCTTCTCTGTGAAGAAATTCTTTCTAATATCCAACCTAAACCTCCCCTGGCACAACTTGAGACCATGCCCTCTTGTCTTGTTGATAATGTTGGTAGATGATAGAGAGAGGCTTGGCGAGCTCTTCTGCCAGCTCCCTGATCACCCTTGGGTGGATCCCATCTGGTCCCATAGACTTCTGGGGATCCAAGCAGCTCAGTAGGTCACTGAGTAATAATGGAACAATTAGACTCAGGACTTTTATCTCAGGATAAAAGAGGATCTTGTTCCTATCCAACATTCATCTTTTTTTTGCATCATCCTTGAAATTCTGCTAAGAATAGACCTCTGAACATTCCTTTGTTCTTAATTTCTGCATTTCTGAATGCCACATACGAGCAACTTATTACTTGTTTACATGTCTGTTAAAGCCTGAAATCCCCAAACATTGAGGCAATTTAAAAGGATATGAATAAATTAGATTATGGGGGGAAAAATGTTGAACAAACTCCTATATTCATATTATGATCCCTAATGGCAGTTCATTTAGTTTCAGGATGTGCTAGGAAATGTGTATTTTGTCTGGACAGCAGCTTCCTTTGAATCTGGAAGGTACTTGATTTGCTGCTGTACATAATTTAGTTCCTGGCTGGCACTTGTAGCACTGTGTAACCTCAATATGGCTGTAGCTGCTTATTGCATTCAAATTTCTTCTGAGTGAAGGTAGGCAAGGACAGTAACTTTTTTCAGGCTCAGACATCTCTGTAAAGGGCATGCATGGTCAGAATCCTTTGTGTGATATGTTCCTTTTGCAATTCCTTGTAAGTCATTAAACAAATGAACTGCATAAAGAACACAAGGAATTTGCAGTTCCATTGTGCCTTTCAGTATATCAAATAAGATTATTGTTTTCAATTATCATTCCCTACCTGTGAGAAATAGGATGTCTACACTTTTTATCTGACAGATTTTCATGGAATTGAGTGAGAAACTTATACTGAAGAGACTGCATACTTCTATGGGATACCCAACAGTCTGGGTTCTAGTGTTGAATGATGACCTGATATTCCCTGATGACCAAATGTTTAAACCAGCTGATGAATTTTACATATGTTCACAAGACAACTTGGAAGTATTTCAGAAGTTCAAGGTCAGCCTAAGTTGGCATAGCCTGCAAGCAGCACCTGAAATCATGCACTGCACTGGGCTACTGCCTAGTGTAAAAGTATCTGGGAAATATTAGGGCAGTATTCAAGATTAGAAATCTGGCATTTTGGCTGCACCATCTGTGGATGTAAAGAACCAACAACAAACAAGCAAAACAAAACCAAACTATTGCGTTTTATTATAAACACCATGCTCTAGGGATATTGGGATAAGGCCTGTAGGCAGCAATATCTAATTAGATGAAGTGGTATAATGTGGAGAAAAGTAGACAAGTCTTGAGCAGGCATTCCTTTCTCTAGGAGCATCAGGTGTCAGACACAATTAGGGATTCAGATTAATTTCTCTGAGTGAAATTACCTATCAGACTAATTTTCCAAGGAAAGATGTCTAGGTAGGATATTAATGCAAGGGAGAAAAGAACGAGAGAGTTTTTTTATTCTGTGAGGCACAAAAAGTCTGAATAAGGGAGAAGACTATAAATGTGCCATAAAACGTGCCTCTATTGAATCCAAGGGTTTTGATGTCCTTGCATTATGTATTTAATTCCCAGATGTTTCTGTGCACAGTGTTCTGTAAGTCTCCCTTCAGGATCAGGACTGACAAATGATGTGCTTGTTCTGTGCAAAGCATTTCCTTGCTGGCTGGATGTTTCATCCATGACACATTACCACAGGATTTAATTCTGGCTCATAGTGGCTGCTTACTTTCATCTCCACAGCCCCTGAGTTTCTCTGGGGGATCTGTGCTTACGCTTGTGCTGTTCAGTGTGTTCGTCAACAGGCTAAAAAAGGAAACAGACAATAAGGTGACAAAGTTTGCAGATGATACTTCAGTAGCAGAGTGTAAAAAAGTGCCCACTCTATTTTTTTTTTTTTTTTTTTTAAAGAGTAGAAACTCATTGTGGTACTGGCTGCACACTACAGTGAATCATACAATTCTTGTTAGTACACATGAAGTGATGCACATGAGGGGAAGAATAACCCGAATTACACATATAAAAAGAATGCCTCCGAGCTGATTGTTGCCCCCTGGGAGTGAGAATTTGCAGTTACAAAAGATGCTGCCATGCATACGCCAGCTTGGTGTTCTGAGGTGGCTGAGAAACAAATGCACCAAAACGCGGCTCACTATTCCAGCTGCTCTTGGACAGAGAAGCAGGAGACTGGAATCAGCATCAAGAAGTTATATTTCCAGTTGGACCCAATGTGGCCATCCATATATCGATGGTTTTGTCACAGTGAAGTATTAGTGGTTTTCTGTTGACATACTTTCATTTGGTTCCAAAAGATTTTTTGTATAGTCTAGATCCCTTTGCTGTATTTTGTACAAAAATATGTATCACTGAATTTAGCAAGTTTGGGAGGCTTATTAGAGGTTAGATGCAAGTTTTCATAAATGCTCTAGGGGAGGGCTTTGTGTTTACAAATCTGCCTAATATTTCTGGCTCTGTCACTCACAGCCAGGACTGAGCAAAAGTTCTTGCTCCAATATTATTCACGTATATCACTCATCTTTCCAATGTAATATGTAATTACAACAATATTCTATCTACCTTATCCAAATAGATATTCCACTTCCAGCAGTTTTATTTTGCTTTATTTTATTTTTATTCTATTGAAAACATTTTTTTCCTCATCTGCCAGATGAAAACAAAAATGGACCTACAAAAATTTTTTACTCCCCAAACGACCCCAAAATGGCTGGACACATGAGATCTCTGATGCCAGAGTAACTCCTTGGCCATTTTCTAGGAAGTTTCCTGTAAAATTGTCTGAAGGTAATCAGAAAATTGCCACTGTAAACTTTCCAGAGCAAAGTTGGAGTGCATAACTTTTGACAATGATTTTCCAGGCTAGAATATCATGGAAAAAAGAAATTAATTCAATGCATGCACCAAGAAAAAGAGCTGAATTTATTTTATAAATGTAATAAAAAAATCTACAGTACTAATTGACAAATGTAGAGTATAACAGCAGCAGAGAGCAGTTTCCTGTCAAATTAGCACTAGAAAATAATCCATTTAATGGATGGGCTTTCGTAAGGTGTTCAGGTAGACAACTAAGTCACAGCCTGAGATTTACCTAGGTGACTAAACCAGGAGAAACTAAATAACATGACATTAGAAATTGTTAGACATAACAAATAACAGAGTATGAAGCTGATAAAGGATACAGGTAGTGCCTTGAGAAATGGCCAGATTTCACTGATGGTTCACTGAGTGAGTTATGTGAGAGATGGTTGGACCTCTCTGATAATTGTAGAAGAGCACTGGGGGTCTTTGGGGGAGTACAATCCTGCAAGACCCTAGTGCCTGGATAACCTTATCAGTAATATTATTTAAGGTTTAAATGACCTAGATAATAATATTGAAAGCACTAAATTTGGGTACATATGTGGCAAAACAGAGGTCAACAGGAAAAAGCTATTAGAGATGTATTATTTTTGGGGGTTTTTTTTGAAGGAGATATGAGAGAAGAAACAGAGGGCTCAAGGTAAATCAGAAGAGAAAAACTATGGGGAAACAAAGAGAGGGTGGGGATAAAAAAATCACGTGTTAAGAAGGTTTATAAACTGAAATCAGCTTTTTTATCTAGACAGAATAAAAACCCCAGTTAATAACTGTATGTGATATTTCTATAGGAACAGACTACATCCCAAGAGTGAGCTAGTGTTTAATCTAGTAGACCTAAATTCTGCCCATTGCAGTAGTTAAATTCTAGACCTTCCCCCAGAGGGGGAACTCTAATTATTCTCAGTTAAGTTTTTTCCTGTCAAGTCACATGTGGTACTTCATCCCTTTCATACCAAAAAGAAAGATACACTTCCTCATATGCTTGTCCCATTGTTATAACCATCACACCTTAAACTCCAGTTTCAGTCACTCAAGAAAAATACCACAACCTTCTGTCTAGTTCGGATGCCATTAGAAAGTTGTTTTTTGTTTGTTTGTTTGTTTGTTTACTTTATCTTATTGAATCTGTTCTATATCACACAAATCTCATCACTCTAGGGAGAGAGCAAACAAAATGAGCTTAAGCGGGGAACCAGGGCTCTTAGATAGGATATGAACTAGAAGGGTTTGGAGTCTTTTTGGAAGAAATTCCTTTTTTACTGTGTCACTCCACAGGCATTTGTGCCAAAATAGTCAAGCTAGTGAGGCCTAGATGCAAATGAGAGACTGGGGTTGGAGTGAAAATTCAGGGAAAATCAACTGGTAGAGAGCTTTAAGTAGCAAGTTAGTGGGTATTTTAGGAACACGTTGTGGTTTCTAAATGTTGGAGTCAAGTATCTATATATACTTTTATCTCCACCTTCATGAAGTCAGATGGTCTTGTCTTTAAAGACAATACTCTTTTTAGTATGGCATAGAATTTTGTTGAGTGTTTCAATGTACACAATATAAACAGAGTAATTTTATTTGGAAGAGATTTTCAGATACCACCTACCTCCTGCTCCAAGCAGGGCTAACTTCAAAGCTAGGTATGGGATATTTAAGGTACCTTCTGCAATTAGCTAAGACGTCAAGAGCCGCTCACTTTTTCAGCTCTTGCTTCTAGTCACTGTGTGCTATTCAATGCAAAGTGGTATTTTAGAATTAAATTGGTATCCATATGTAAAAAAAAATAAACTAAAAATATGACTGCCTTGCTTGCTCTGTATCAGTTTGTGACAGCAGTTTGGCTGTGTTTTTTTATGCATCCAGGGGCTCACATTTCAGCTGCTGTTGTTAAGCAAAGTGTGAACTGGAAGCTGGCTATTCATAGAATCATAGGATGTTAGGGGTTGGAAGGGACATCTAGGATGTTAGGGGTTGGAAGGGAAACCTCACTGCAGTCTTCTTTTACCTAAGAGCATAGAAGACAAGATGGAGCCAGACCTCTGGGAAATATCCGCCCTTGGAGAGTTCTGAAGTGTAACAAGACAAGGCCTGATACAACACAGAGGTTGGTCCTTGTTTGAAAGAGTATGAAACTGAACCTTCTTAGGTCCCTTCCAAGCTAAGGTATTCGATAATTCTTTGAACAGGATCCTGTAAATTGAAGGTATCTACAGGGGATGACCTATGGATGCCATATATATGGAATTCTGCAAGATCTTTGACACAGTGCCCCACAATATCCTACGCACCAAGTTGGAGAGATCTGGATTTGATGGGTGGAGTGTTCAGTGGATGAGGAATTGGCTGAATGGTCGCATCCAGAGGGTAGTGGTCAACAGCTCAAAGTCCAGATGGAGACAAGTAACAAGTGGTGTCCCTCAGGGTTCCATACTGGGACCTGTACTGTTTAATATTTTTATCAACGATATAGACAGAGGGATTAAGTGCACCATCAGCAAGCTTGTGGATGACCCCAAGCTGAGTGGTGCTGTCGATAAGCTGGGATGTCATCCAGAAGGACCTGGACAAACTGGGGAGTTGGTCATGAGGTTCAACCCTAGCCATTCTATGATTCTATGAAGATCAAGTGCAGGGTGTTGCCCCTGGGTCAGAACAATCCACACTATCAGTACAGGCTTGGGGATGAGGTGTTAGAAAGCAGCACCGCAGAAAAGGACTTGTGGGTGCTGGTGGACAAAAATCTGGCCATCAGCCATCAGTGCATGCTTGCAGCCCAGAAGGCCAATCAGATCCTGGGCTGTATCAAAAGAAACATGGCCAGCAGAACAAGAGAGGTGATTCTGCCACTTTGCTCTGCTCTGGTAAGACATCATCTGGAGTATATATCCAGCTCTGGAGGCCTCAGTACAGGAAGGACATGGACCTTATGGACTAGGTACAGAGGAGGTCTTTGAAAATGATCATGGGACTGGAACACCTATGAAGACAGGCTGAGGGAGCTGGGGTTGTTCAGCCTGGGGAAGAAAAGGCTCCAGGGACACCTAATAGTGACCTTCCAGTATCTGCAGCGGACCTGCAGGAAGGCTGGAGAGGGACTGTTTGCAAGGGCCTGTAGTGATAGGATGGGGGACAATGGTTTTACATTAGAAAAGAGTAGACTTAGACTTTGTGCTAGGAAAAAGTTCTTTACCATGAGGGCAGTGGAAAAATGGAACAGGTTGTCCTGGGAGGTAATTGAGGTCTCATCCCTGGAGATTTTCAAGGTGAGGCTTGATGAGGCTCTGAGTGACCTGAACTAGTTGAGGGTGTCTCTGCTTACTGCAGGGGGGTTGGACTAGATGACCTTTAGAGGTCCCTTCCAATCCAAATTATTCTATGATTCTATCATCCAGAAAGAGTCCTGCAATCCCCCTTGCTTGAAGCAACAGGGAGGGATGAATAATGAGGAGGGGAATTTGCAGTTCCTTTATGGAAGATATAAATAGTTCATATTGTTTACATAAAGGACTTTGATGGGACATGTCATTTAAGGCTTTGGGGTGACAAGAGCCTCCTGTGTTATTTAGCTGTTAAACTGTACAGTGAAGGAATGGTGAAAACATATGTGTTGTCATACCACTCCCACATGACACTTTCCATATTTTTCCATACTGAAGCACAATAGCTCCAAGACATTTCTGGGAGGTTGTGTCATACATCGCTTCAGGGACAAAGCATTTCAGTGGTGGTGTCTAAACTGAGTATTGTGCATAGATTCCTTTTTTAATCAAAAAAATCAACATAAGAGCAAAACATTTTGCCACACTGCCTGCCTGTTTGTTTTTGAATCACAGAATTAGACTCTTAGAATTATAGAACTTTCAGGGTTAGAAGGGGCCTTTAAGATCACCCAGTTCCAACCCCCCTGCCATGGGCAGGGACACCTCCCACTAAATCAGTCTGCTCAGATTTCTGTCCAGCCTGGCCTTAAAAACTTCCAGGGATGGGGCTTCCATCACCTCACCACCTCTCTGGGCAACCTGTTCCAGTGTCTCATCACTCTCATGGTGAAGAACTTCTTCCTAACTTCCAGTCTAAATCTACCCTCCTCTAGTTTTAATCCATTCCCCTTAGTCCTATCACTACCTGACATCCTAGAAAGTCCCTTGCCATCTTTCTTGTAAGCTACAGTAAGGTCTCCTCACAGCCTTGTTTTTTTTTTGTTTTTTTGTTTTTTCGGTTTTTTTTTTCATTCTTTGTATTACTTAGAAACTACTTTCAGGATGGATAATCTGATTTTTTACTGGTAGAACATCAAGCTCTACTATTAAGTTGAGCTCCCATAAATACAAATCAAGTCAGACATTTCACTGCAATCCATTGTTTCTGCTGCTAGGGATATCATCAGCTGAGTATATTAAATACCTCTTTCAGTTCCAGTGAAGTCTATCTTCTCCTTTTCATCTGGAGAGAACAATATATTTCTCAGCCTGATAGATAAAACAAACAGAAAAAAAAATAGGGAGAGTGAATTATCACTTAAAAGAAATTTCTCTCTTTTTGTCTTGCTTACCTGTATTTTTCCTTCCTTAGAAAACACTTACTTTTGATCCAGCAGTTGGTTTTTCTCATGCTGAACTCTCACCAGTGAAAAAGGTATGCTGGTACAATATATTGCTCTCTCCAAGTCTTAGTTGATAATTGTCAGTCTTAGTATGTGCACTCAGACTATGCTTTCAGATTATCCAAGAAGAAAGCTACTTTAGGACTTCTCTTATAGTTTCTCCAATAAAGAAGAGAACTAAACCAAAGAGTACAAAACTCCTAAAAAAACCTCTTCCTAGGTAAAGATGAGGTCGACTTCCCCTATAAAGTCATGTGTCCTGCAGATACTTAGCTGAACTGGGTTCAGTGAGATTCTTCCACCAGGGCCAGAAGAATACATGGGCTCTCCATGGAAATGATGCATGTATTGTACTTATCTTCTGAGAGCAGACTGTGCATAAGTGTTCTGAAAACTAATGCTGTGATTTACAGTCCTAAAAACCAAACCTCTAGCACCTTATATCCAAACAATCATAAAGCCTTTTAGAGAATAAATGTCAGGACTTGGAAAATGCAGAATAATTTCTTCAGAGAAACTGGATATGTTTTTGTATGGACAAGCTCACACATTTCCTTTCATACATTTGAACAGTCAAATACTATGCACACAAGTGTATGTTCTGAATTATTTTATCCTCTTCAGAAAATACTATCAGACTGTAAAACAAGAGAATTAATTTTGCTGGTTTCCTATTTATTGGACTTCAGTGCAGCAACAAATCTGGATGACAGATTCACTGAGGGATGTGTGAGATCTCAAGAAAGATCATAGCAACAGGGAGACAGAGACATTAATGAAAAAGAGAAACGGGAATTGTTCTAATAATTGTTTGCATTAAAAAAATTCCTAAGAAAAATATCTCTGGCAGAACAACTTTTAGCTATGAAATTAGAATTAATTATACGAATGGTGACTCCTGTTATCAAGAATAATATATTTTTCCAGATTTGTTTTCACCCTTCATAAATGATCCAGTCTTAGGCCAACTAAAGGAGGATTAAGGAGAATAGGGGCCACAGCTCCTCTTAGCTTCTCCACAGCACAATGAAGAAAAAGGAATAGGCAGCACTTAAAAGGCAAATTCTGAATAGATGTATTAAAAAAATTCTTCACCACAAGATGATTCAATCTCTGAAATAAATTGCTCAGGGAGGCTGTGGAATCTGCATCCTTGAAGATGTTAAAAACCGATGTGGACAAGATTCTGAAGTTTCTGAATTAGCTTTGAAGACAGTTTTGCTTGTAATTGTACTTTAGTCAGAAGACTTTCAGAATTCCTTTCAGCTTAAGTGCTTCTATTATCTGATGATCTCAGTTATGCCACTAAGTGACAAGTAAACAAAACTCAACAAGATTAATAACCAGATTTTCTGAGAAAAGATGAGACTGCATAGGTACGGAAGGAGCAAACAGCACAATGTGTTGCATTCAGTCCTGAAAACATATAGGAAAGGGGGCATGCTGTGACAGCAATGGCTGCTGAGTTCAGAAATGCAGAAGTATTTCACACACTGCAAATCAATGTGTGGAATTTTCTGCAGTGAGAAGTCATGTTGCAAATTACTGAGGTAAAGCAGTATCCAGTTAGTTGTATAGAAAAATTACATTTGCTTCTCTGTGATGTAAAGTGCCATCAAACACTTACATTTTGAGATACCGAGTGATTATTTGCAGCGCCTTTTGCATTTTTGAAATACAAAAATAAAAAATAGGCTAGATTCTTTTAGATATAGATTTACTTTAATATTTCAGTTTTGCAGATCTCTGCCGTAGAGATCAGCATAAACAGCAGAACACTAAGAGAATCAAGTCCAGTGGTAAGATCCTAGCAAATAAAATTGCTATTTATCCTTTCTTTTTCCTTGTCTGTGCAGATTAGGTGCCTGGAGGAAAGTGTACTCTGAGAATTCCAGGAAAGCTCTCACCATGCTCTGCAATTAAAGTGAATCTTGCTGATACTCAAAATGAGAAAGGAGGTGTTTTCACTCCTTTGTCTTCTACACTTGCACTATAGTTAATGCAGCAAAAAAAGACTGTTAAAAGTTAACATGCAAGTAATAGTTTTGAAATTGCAAAGGCACCCTGCCTCAAGTATTCTTAACACTGCTATGAATTATTTTTCTGAGTGTGCCATGCAGCTGTTATGTTTCTGTCAGTCTCTTGGGGTAGCAGGTTGCATGTTCTTCATGTTTGCTTTGAGGTTTAGATGATTGTATTAAAAAGTGAGTTAATATAACTAATTTTATAATAGATGTCAATGATTCAAGTCATCAGAACCTAACATGCTGTCTGCAAGAAATCACAATGTTGATTAAAAATAATAAAAGCATAAGCACTGGCATTGACAATAACTTTTCAACTCTTCAAATCTGGAAATGTATGCGGAGGAAGGCTTCACTTTATGTTCATATCATATATTTTCTGTCTTCTGTGCTGAGGCAGGAATGCAGACACCAGGCAGGGTTATCTCGGGCACCATTAGCTCAGACCTCACACATCATAAAGTGATGGGCAAGCAAACACTGCAGCAGCATATTGGGGAAGTGTATTCTCATAACATTTACTGAAATGCTTATCTCTACACACCAGGCCTCACCTTACTTGGTATCTGAACCTATGTCTGAACCTGGCCTTAAAGGGACTCAAATGTTTTCCCAAGAGGGCCGATGCCATCCTAGCGTTCATTAGTGTCCATCCAGGGGTCCATTAATGCCATGGTTTTAATCCCAAGGCCATGTGGCCGCTCACTCCCCCCCCCCCATTTTGGGAGGGAGGGGAGGAAATCCACCTAGAACCTTCTGGGTCAGGAAAATGACTGGGAGTGAGGGACTTTACTCACTCACCAATTATGGTCATGGACAAAAGAGACTCAACTTGGGGAAAAAATAAATTTAGCATTATTCAAATCAAAACAGGGAAAAGAGAAACAAAAAAACAGAGCTTAAATAATTTTCCTGGGCCCAAATTACTTTGTTTCTGATATCTCTACCTCCTCCCGCAAAGAGGCACAGGGGAACAGGAAGTAGGGTTGTCCTGGTTTGGCCAGGATAAAGGTAATTTTCTGTCTTGAACTTTTGCTTTCGGCTAAGTCTCTTGTAAGTAGCTGCACTTGCTGAAATTAACAGCAAGTTTCTCAGTCAGTGTCTGCTTCTGGGACTGATAACACTCGGTGTTTATAGTTACTGCCAGAGACTGGTGTGCAGAGCCAAGGACACTGCTCAGCTCTGAGGAACATTTTGCCCTCCAGAAGGAGAAAAGGAGTAAAGAGGTCACACCCGAATCCCTCCTTTAGGGGGGAACAGACAAGATAGATGCCAAAATTGACCAAGTAGAGTATTCCATCCTATACACATCATACTCAGTATAAATTTGAGGGATCACGAGGGTCAAACCCCTTCCTACTTCCCCTTCTTCACCTGTCCCAGGTTCCCCTGGAATCGACCATCCTGGGAGGATTCCATCCGTCCCTCTGCCTGTGGTCCTGATCCGTGCCAGCCTGAATCTGTGTGTTCCTGCCTCCAGCTCCCGACTGCTGCCGACTCCAGGATTCCAGCCTGGACTTTCCCAGGGCTGCCCTGCAGCCTCGGTGGTGACGTGAGAGTTACTGGGGGAAAGAGGGAGGAACATGGTATCAATTTTCCTGTATATTTGTGTATATTTAGTAATTTTTCCTATTTATCATCACTGTTTCATTAAAGTTGTGTAGTTTAGTTTCCAACCCATAAGTCTCTGTCCCTTATTCTCTCCCCTTCCTTTTTCTGGGAGACAAGGGGGGTTAATAGAGAGCATCTGTCATTCAGTTTAATTGCCGGGCCAGTGTTAAACCTTGGCAGGGGTTTAGGGTCCATTCCTCACAGGCTGCTTCCTGCTACTCCTTCCTCCACAGGGAGTCTCCTCCTACTCCAGTGTGGGGTCCTTGCTATGAGGTGCAGTCCCTTTGGAGCAAACTACTCCATCATGGGCTGCCCTTGGAGCCACGGACTACTTTGAGCGCACTCACATCCCCTGGCGCTGGGTCTTCCACAGCTGCAGGTCCAGTTCTGCTACACTGTGATCTTCCATGGGTTGCAGGTCCACATCTGCTCCACCATCTTCCTCCATGGGCTTCAGGGGGACAGCCTGCCTTCTCCTCCTCCTCCTCACCAACATTGCTATTTCTACTGTGAGATGGCTCTCACCTCTGGAACTTCTCCCCTCTTCTCTGCCCTGAGGTCTTGTATCCCCTTCTTGAATATATTAACTGTGGAGGTGCCTTCATTGTCACCTATGGTCTCACATTGCTTCAGCTTCTGCTAGTTTTTGGTTTTTTGGTTTTTTTTTTCATTTCTCCATTGGACATGGAGACGATGTCCAGTACTAACGGATGCTTCTCAGTACTAACTTGCTTAGTTACTGTTTCTGCTGTACATGGAGAATCACAATATTATGGGTTGGAAGGGACTTCTGAAAATCATGTAATCCAACTCCCCTGCTAGAGCAGGGCCCCCCAGAATAGGTTGCACAGGAACACCCAGGCGAGTTTTGAATGTGCTCAGGGATAGAGACTTCACAACCTCCTTTTCCAGTGCTCTGATATCCTTAGAGAAAATATGTATTTTCTTATATTCAGCTTAAACTCCATTATCCCTTGTTCTGTAACTGGACACGACAGAGAAAAGTCTAGCCCCGTCTTCCTAGAACCTGCCTTTTATGTATTTATAAACATTGATGAGGTTCCCCTCAGCCTCCTTTTCTCTAATCTAAACAGGCTTAAAAGACTCCCTTAGTCTTTTGCAGAGAGTAGATGCTCCAGTTCCTTCATCAGCTCAATGGCCCTGTGCTGGACTCTCTTCAGCAGTTCCTTGTCCTTCTTGAACTGGGGAGCCCACAGCTGTTATCAGTGCTTCAGGTGAGGCCTCGCCAGGGTAGGATAACCTCCCTCCACCTGGTCACACTCTTCTGAATTGTTGTGGTTGATGTGGGGTCAGTTTTTGGTAGCAGGGGAGAGGACCCAGAAGTGGCTCCTTTGAGAAGCTGCTGAAAGCTCCCCCGGCTCCACAAAGTCTGGCCCCACCTCTAAAGCAATGTGGCTGTGCCTTGGTAGTTTAGTAGGGATGTGGAGGTTTGCTTCTGTATGGCAAGGCCTGATGATACAGAAAGTGCGTTAAAATTCATTTTTCTGGGGTTATAGCATTTTGTCAGAAGTCAGTGGGCACAATATTCTCTCTTTTTTCCTACAGCTTGTTCAGAATTGTCATACTTGAGACTGGTGTCTGAAAACGCTCTTGTGGTGCCAGGAGACATTCTTATTTCCAATTCTGTGATAACATTTCTGGAAATAAATTCTGCCAAAGGCAGCAATTAAGAGACCTTCCGACTGTGCCTTAGGCTACCCTTTCGTGTTTGTTTTCAGCACAGGCAACAAAACTGGTCATGACAGTAAAATATTCTGCTGGCATATCTTGGAGGCATATGTTCACTAAAAAAACTTGCTCAATTTCTAAATTCTCAGCTCAAATAATTAGCAGTATTTGCTATTAAGCTAAGAAGATCTGAGACTTATAATTCCACTTCAGATGTTTAAGAGTGTATGTTTCAGAGGGGTATGCCATATATCCAAGCTTACTATAATACTTTGCCAGGGAACGCCTTCTTTTCCCTATCTCCAGCAGATCAGTATGGCTGTCTTCAATAGCTAAGATGACATTTTAAAGAAATTTCTCAGCTTCAAGAGTGGGAGCAAGTGCTGTGCCTTTTCTGCACATTTTCAAGAAACAGACATATTCTACTTCCCACTGAACTCCCTTGAAAGTCTCCCAAACTATAATCATCCTTTCCCTTCCCAGATCATGTCTTCTCATTGGTACCTCCCTTTCTGTAACAGCTTCCATAGATTCTCTTAATTCTGCCAGGTAGTGATTCTAAACCAACCAGAGCAAAGCAGAGTAGTCACTAGTTAAGACTGCCTTGTTTCAACTTCATATGCCACCCCTTTCTGAGAAACAAAGAAACAACCCCCCCCCCCCCAAAAAAAAAAAACCCAAAACCAACCCAAAAGCAAAAAAACCAAACCTAAACCACGTACACACAAAAAAGCGCCCACCCAAAACCAACCAACCAAAACACCAACCTGTATGTCTTTAATACTGAGTGTCAAGTTTGGGCTAAAATATAATTAATCTGATTTTAAAGAGGAAATTTGCAAAATAAGGTCCTCCACATTTTGTGATGTTCCTTCAGTACCTTGTCAATGTGAGCATCCTACAGAAACCAGCTTTCCAAGTACATCCTTTCAGTCCTCTTCCAGATTTAAGTAATCTGAAATGTTAGCAGTAGAACAATGGTATTCAATCTGAAATTCAAATAATGATCACTGCCAAGAGTAATTTGGAACATTTTTCTTATATACCTTTGAGAAGAATGCACAGAGCAGTCAGTGTCTTGTTTAACTGAACAACTCAAAAACAGATTGGAAAGGTTCAGTATGAAGTTTGAAAAGTATTAGGTACAGCCAAGAACAAAATTCCGAGAGCTGAGAGAATCTCTTCAACAGACTCAAACTAAGGCAAAGCAGGGAAAAAAGTTCAAAGCTGAGAGTTTTAAATAATCAGAAACACAAGGTTATTTGCATAATGTTTTACTTGATTTCTTAAAAATGTAACCAAAAATCTAAAAGGTGATGCATGCTGCAAGGTCAGCACTGGTAGCAACTGTTTGCTTTAGTACATTTAAATCTGTTTAAATCCATTAGCATGACTTGGAACAGATTTACAGAAACGGTAATGAAGTGTCTGTGAAATATGGTGTCCTTATTATGGGCAATTTCTGTAGTGAATATTAAGTAAAAATTAAAATTAAAATAATTCTGTAGTTTTTATTTTCCTAAGAAAGTAGGACCATAGGAAAAGTTAATCTGAAAGATAATTCAGGAAGTCATCTAGTTGAAACTCCAACTCAAAGAAGGGTCAGCAATACCAGATCACATTAGGTTAATAGGGACTTTACCAAGTCTGGTCTTAAATCTCCAAAGATGGAGACTGCACAGGCTCTGTGTGAAACTTGTCCTACTACATGACTGGCTTCATGGTGAAAAAAAGTTCTCCTTATAGTCCATCTGAATATATTTAATTTTAACCATGTCCAGTGCCTCTGATCTTCCCACCATACACCACCATGAAGAGATCATGCACCCCGACTTCTCTTATTCCACATTCAGTTCATAACCTTAGACACTCAAAGTGATTTAAACCAATGTGCTGAGCACCATGACAGAAATAAGCTAAAAATGGATTTACAGTCTGTTATGAAGTCTTGGATGACAGGTGGGCGATGAGTTACTGAGCAAGTGAACTTCATCACTTTCTGGTAGTTGACATGCCCTTGGTGAAGTGTTAGGTAAAATCATCAAACCAAATAATAATCTTTACACTTTAAACCAAAATATTCTTCTGGTATTTTGTGGTGGTGCAGACCCTTTGCCCCTAGGCCGCACTGCAATATCGGCACCAATTACCATTGCTTTAATTACGAGTGTAGTGTCCCCAGCATTGTGCTTGTTTTAATTGTAATACAGTAGTCTGGGACAATCTGGCACTTTCTGACCTTACCTACTGGGGCAGTGAGTTGAGGCCATCTGGCACCTTTTTGTCCTGGTATAACTGTAGTGAACTGGCTCTGTCAGGCACCCCCTAAACATGCCTGGACTCCTTGTTCTTTGGGATACCTACCTGAGACCTCTCCTGCCTAGTACCACTGACCAATCTGAAAGTTGCCACCACCACCTGAAAAGAACTGTGGCCCCAATGGAAAAGTACTGGCCAAAGTCAATAATCCTCTGACCCTGTAAACATTGATCCCAAAGTGACACCATTTAGAGGTCTCCAGGATCGCAGCAGGCTGCTACCCTATATTTTATGATGAAAGATTGATTCTGACAAAGGAGAAGAATGAGTAATTCACTATTTTTTTTTATTTCATGATGGCAGATTGACAGAATGAGTAATTTGCTATAATTTGATTTTTTTTTTGCAAGGTTCTATTGGAAAATTGAGTAATACACTTTAATTTGATCTTGTGAAGTCCAGAGACTATTGAGTACCAAAATTTTCTAACATCTTAATCATAGGTTAACTTCTATATTTGTTGTGTATGTGATTTAATATAAAATGTTTGTTGAATTTTTAACTAAATGACTGCGCTTGATTATAACAATTTTTGATTATTGAATAATTAAATGTTGCTTGAAAATAATATAATAATCTAATTTTGTGATTTTTTATACTAGTGTTAATGAACCTCAAATTACTGCTATTCCAAGTCTCACCAGACCCATAATCACATGAAATCATGACACTGAAACCCCTACACCTAAACCCTTTTGGGCATTAACCCTTGACAGTCTGACGCGAGAAGTGGATTCAGTTACAGACTCCTCTCTGAGTTTAGCAAGTAAGGAAGTCCAATCTGAACATCGTGACTCAGTGGGAGGTCTTCTCTCATGCTTTTCCCCTCATCCCTGTGTAAATCACACCAGCCTAACTTGATTTCCCCTGATCTCTGTATAAATACTTTCTCCTGATTCCCATGTAAAATCACTGAAACCCCATTCCAATTTTATATGTTCCTTCCTCATTGACTGAACTTTGCCACCAAACTCTGTTAAGTTGTGCTTTTACAAATTTGTATTAAAAAAGCATTTTTCCTAATATCTTTGATCTTTAAGCAACCTTGAGCCTTTCCACTCCCACCCGTGACATTTTTCCAAAACATCTTTGTCCTTCGTGTAAGAACATCTTTGCAGACTACAACTGCACTGAAACCTGAGGGATTTGTTACTACAGAAAATGACTTGGGTAGAAATAGTTGAGCATACATTTTGGAATCTTTGCTATTCTAGACAATTTGGAATCTGATAGATTAAATTAGAAGCAACTATCTTAAATCGTTATGGGAATTTATTTAGTGAGATGATGTATCATTCTTATGAAAAGGTGTATAATAATGGGAGTGTCCTTGGTGATTGGTTTATGCAACTCTTGGCCTATGATTTGTTCACCATTTAACTTCTTCAATACATTTGATTTGACTTTGGAGGGTCTTTCATATATGAAATATTTGTGCCTACAGCTTCAAGAGAGAAATGTAAATCTTTCAAAAGTTATTTAAATTAAAGCATTTGGTTAAATATGAAATATCAAGTTATTACAATATTTCAAATATATTTTCTGTCATGGCTGTTAACTGATGAGGAAATTGAGGAAAGTTGGAACACTAAAAATGACATGTTTAAATCTATTTTTAAAAAGAAATTGAAAATTCCTAATCATGATTTCCAGCTGACAGAGATAACAATCCATTCAGGCAACAGTTAGACTTTCTGAATACTTAAAAAAATCAAACATAGGAATATAATATAATCTGATGTAAAATTATGAAATATCACAGGGAACTGTTTCTCACTGATGATACTGTAAAATTTGGTCACTGTGGGAACCCTCTAGCACTTAGTTTTAGAAGGCAGGCATTCCTTCTTGCAATGCTGGATGCACAGGAGATGGTTCTCAAAGATGTGCATGACATGAGTGACAGCAGACATGACTTATATTGTCCTACTCGATACGTACAGATATGTGTAAAACTCATAATATACATCAAATTTCCTGGAACTAATTGTAATTTGTATCTGATTTCCTGGAACTAACTGTAATATTTTCAAGGTTGTATGCATAATTTTGGGCTGCAAGTCTAGCTGGTCTTAGCCAATTTCCATTTACAAGGCCCTTAGCTCCTTGAGCTTGTTATCTATTTACATGCAAAAGGCCTGGAAACAGCTTAGATGAGCCCAAATCAACATCTTATTGCCCAGTGTCAGAAAAGAGTATTAGTCATTTACCCCAAAATGTGGATTTCATACAGCACAGCGTTTCACAAAATATAGTTTAATTTCATTAATATATAAATTCATAAGTCTGATAAAAATATGTTTAATTTTGTAGCCATCACAGATACATTAAATAAATTGGATGAATGGGCAGAGAGAATGCATACTGTAAATTATAATGATAATGATAAATAGCTTAGCTTTCTCATGGAATGAAACTTCATTTTAAACAATGTCTAACATGTTGATATTGAGGGTAATAGGAGCTAGGTACACTTGTGGTGTACTTTCAGTGTGCGCAGCTCCCTCACTGTTTGCAGCTAAATTGAAACTTTCATTTTACATTTATACAATCTTCTCTATGTATACAGCCTGGTCTTTGGATCAGATGGTATAGATTTTATCATATCCATCCTTTTTATCATCTAGAGAGCCTTTGGCAGGACCACAGAATTTTTTGCACCATTACAGTACTGCATCTCACAAAAACATACTTCTGTTTTGAATTATTATAGAAGAGGACTGATGCAGCTTGTTGAAAGGGAAGGCATGGCAAACTTACTGCAAGCTAACACTTTTGCCTCTTCAGTGGTTCTGCATCTTAAATTAGGCCATTTTAACTTTTTATATTTAAAATAGCATTGCTTGGTGCCATGCTGGGAACTAGCAGCCCTGAACTGCCCAGCAGGCTTTTCCCAGGGCTGTCAGCATAACCCCCTCAGTACAGCAGCCTTCTGGCTGAGACCAAGTTCTTTGAAATTGCAGACTTTGACTTCTGTTCTTTCTGGACTAAAAGTTGCTTTCCCTTGACTCTAACCCATCACAATTAGTAAGCAAAACAGTACCTATAATAGAAGTGCAATTTGAAGACTTCCACACTTGATGTTTTACAGCATAATGCCAAGCCTGTGGCATACATAATAAGGGCATGGCAAAGTCTGTGAGCACTGAAAGCATTGTTGGATATCTCAGAAGATTGCATTAGGAAGAAACAGCAAAATCTGTTAATGATTCGGGACCAAGCTGTAGAACAAGGACCTTGGTGGAAAGCATCTTCTCTTCTACATCCATGCTTCCTCATGGAAACAATTACCTCTCTTGTTACAAATCAGAACAGTGTGGATGACCAGAAGATTAAGGGTCCAAACTGAAGTAGGGAATAAATTAACATGGCAAATGGGTTTGAATAATTACTCAAACAATCTTAATTTTGAACTTTATCATTCTCAAGCTATGTAAACTTTGATTAAAACATGCAGACCTGGTACGATTCAAAACCGAGCTCAGTTCTGCTCAGTTCTTCATGGCTCACAGAAAGTTAAGCATACTCTAGACCTAGCCCAAACATACTCAGAATGTTTTCAGCTCACTTACAAGCAACACTGATGCTGCAAATATCCACTTTTTACATAATTATTAGTTACCATTCAGGAGGGGGAACATTTTATTTCTGTGCTTTGTTGTTTGAAGGGGGTTGAACCACATTTTTTACACTCCAGGGAAGTGTTCTCTTTTCAAGGATCTTGAAGTAGTCACTCTCCACAGGTGTAATACAAAGGATGAGTACTTTTCATAGTGCAAAGGAAAATTATAAAATCTGGTACACAAATCAGGTAAAAAAAGGATTCTTTTGTTATGGGGAGTTACGGGTTGTACATGTTGAACTATTATTGTAAGAAATCCTACCTTTAAGTAGAATATGACCTCTGAATGAAAATAAAAATGAAAAACACAGATTAAGAAGAGTAAAAAGTCTGACAAAACCAATGCCTTCCTGGTTATTCTTATTTCAACAGCAGAACAGTAGGATGGCTTATGAGTGCTATTAACAGCATGACTTTTATTCAATCCTAACCACAGGCAGATGAGTTTTCATCATGGTTTTCTGATGTTTTAGCCCTTTCACATAGCTATGACACCCCCTCACACATTAGTATATCTATGATTTTTTTCCATGATTCCCATCCATTTTTATGTAAATAATGTATGCTTAATTAGTTAGTTGCATAGTGAACCAGAGATTAGTTGCTGATTTAAACTCTTAACTAAAAGATAATTAATTGTGTGGGGTTTTTTCGCATAAGAAATGGTCTTCCTGGTATTTGACTGAACATTGTCACTTTGTACTGGCCCAGCTCTTTATTCTCTTTACCCAAACTTTGTTCTGGCTGCTGCTGTCTGTGAAACAGATTTTTGTCTTCATACTTGGAAGAATACTTGTGAGTTTGTGAGTTTTACTGAGGTTTTCCAATTGTTTCTTTAGTCAAAGATTTACTAGCATTGCCAAGAAGCAATTAAAATGCCTTCCCCTCATTTTTCCATTCATATTTTTTGAGGGGAGAAGTAATTTTTCTTTTTTTTCACTGAGCAGCCATAGTTTTCCACATACCCCAGCACCTTTGCAGCTTTGCTACCTTAAAGTTTAAAAAGTCCCTTACTTGGCATAACTTATGTGGTATTTTGAAAAAGCATTAAGTGCTCTTACTGTTACTTTGATCCATTGGTGTCCTCAGCTCAGCAGCAGCAGTCCTCTTGGATTTCATCAGGGAGAGCTGGGCTGTGGAGGCTGATGCAACCAGAATGGTGGGGACCCAACAGCTGAAGAATGAATCTAGAAAGAGTCCATGTCTCTTTGAGTAAAAGCTACTTTAAAAAGGGGGTGGGACTGAGGATAGATGCCCAGCCTTCCTCTTACACACACACCTACACAGTGGATAGTTCTGATTTATAGCAGGTCAAGCACAGTAATTGGCAAATCCAGAGCACCCCATCATACTGCTGACTCCAGTGCTGCTGTATTGCTCCCTGGCAATCTCCTCCAGGTGCTAATGCCTCCAGAGAATCTCCTGGCTGGTCCTGTCTCACTCATTTCACAGGGCCACTGGATAACAGTCCTATGTAAAGCTGTTTAGGAAACAATTTTTGTTCTTTTCTCTGGAGGAAAGGTGACATACTCTGAAGAACTTCAGGCAGTTATTGCATAAGCAGCATTCAGAATAACCAAAACCTGATGGTGCTGGGGTTCTCATGCATGGCATACAAGACCATTGTAGAATCAAGACTGGTGCCTCATTCTGGCATGGATATGGACCCAGGGACTAGCCTGCAGGTTGTTCTCTGAAGAATGTTTCCCAGGCTAGCTCTAGATAGATTACATTTTATATATTTAATTAAGTCATAATTAGGACCGGCAGTAAACAAGGATATGATGCTAACTCTCAGGAATAAGAAACAAACTGTCTCCTTCATGCCATGTTAAATACAATTGAAGACACATACTCTTCTTGCTAGGCAGCAAATTGTTGGTTGTACTGCATTTTCTATGGTTCTGCAAATTACTGAATCTAAAATAGATCATGGCTCTCACCCCATAAGATTACTTGGACTCCAGTTTCTTATTCAATGAATACTTTATGTAAAATACTTAAACTTTTATCAGAGCAGCTGTCTGACTCAAGGTGAACAATTTAAACAAATAGAGCAATTGCTGTTCCCTGTAGGCTTAGAGTAAATTTATTATACCATCTTTAGATGTGATCAGGGCTCCTCCTGTTACACCACTTTTCTTCCTGTAACATGACAAGTGTGCAAATATAATTCTTTATCCAGGAAAGCTGATGATCAGGAAAAGATGAAAATTCTAATTTCTGTGTACTGCTGAAGAGTTAGGTATCTGCACTGGAGGAGGCGAATTTGAGAGAGCCACATATTAAATTGTATTGATTCCTGGAGCCTTTTGTGTGGTCTGGGAGAAAATCTCCTCAGGAAGGGCACTGATTCGAACTTAGGCTTCCCCCCAGCTTAGGCTTCCCCCAACCTAAATGAGTCCTTTGGACCATTAGGAGTTCGATTCAACTTATGAGTACCTCTCACTGTCAAAATATTGTGGAAAGTTAGGAAGAAGTTGAGGTATCTCAGCATCTCAGCATCATGTTGTCCAGTAGATAACAGTTTCCTGAAGAATTTGTCAGAACTGGTTTTAACTGCTTATGTCACACATTTCCAGAAGCTAATTCCCCATTAACCAGTGAAACAAGAGCTTTTAGTGAAGAAAAAAAATAACCACAACCTCAGGCACAAAAAACTGCATGACTCTGAGAAATAACTCTGTCCCTGGAGCTCTAGAACTGTCAGAAAATAAACTAAATTAGAAGTTCTGCAGTTCAGAAAACAAAACTATCTGATATTTTGTGGTTGTTTCTTTTTTTTTTTTTTTTTGTGTTTTTTTTTTTTTTTTTTTTTTTTTGTTGTTAAATGACTAGGCTGCCTTGACATTATTTTCTCTAGCTAAATCAACAAACCCCCCCCGAACAACTCTGTTTGTTGAGTCCAACTACTGGCTGAGTACTTAGGTCTACAAAGTTAATATTACAGACCAAATGTTTCACTTGATTCAATTACAACAACTAATGTCAGAAAGTTCACAGATCAATAAAATATTATTGTGTTCCAAAGCCGAAAGCCAATAAAAACATCTCTAAAAAACATTTTCCTTTGGGAAGAATATATTAAGATACCATATATATTTGAATAAATAAATAAATACAGACAGACAGACGGACATATTCTGTTCTATTTGGAATAACTACTTATAGCTCATTTTGTAATTCTGTGCAACATTGAGGAGCAGTTTATATAAGAATATGAAATATATGAAGTACGAAAACACAATGTAAAATGCAAGAGCTTTCAAGATAATTTAGGCATCACCCTTTTTCCTTGATGATTTAAAATAAAACAGAAGTTAATTGACATGAATCTACAATATGCTGTGTTTAAAATAGGATCTTCCTAAAGAGATAAAGGACCTGATGCAAAATCCACTGAAACTTTACAAACTTCCATGTTTGAAGTTTTAAAGGCAGCAACCCACATTGTGACAGAACAGAAACTGCCAATAATTTTACATTAACTACATTGTTTTAACGTAAACTATTAAGGTAGAGAAACTTAGGATGAGTTGATCTTTTAAAAATATTCTCTGATCACTGTTGGTGACCTCAAAATCTTACTCTGTTGAAAAGTAAAGTCTTGTTTATTTTTATGGACCTTCACTCAGACAACCTGAAAACCAAACAAGTATATTTAAAGGAATCAACACGTACTGAAACAAAAAACTCTTTCTTTATTCTTGTTGAGATAATAGCTGCTAATGATCTGTACATACAAATGAATATCTTTTCAAAGCACTTAAAAATGTATCACATTACTATGCCATACTTATTTAATGGAAATTGTAGAGAAGCTGTACACTGCAATGACCATTCCACTTCCTTAAGGGCTTCTGAGTGTTCTCTAAAAATTAATTAATGTTGCAGAATAAAGACTTCAAAGTCAGACTTTTTAAACTCAAGGTCAAATAAATATTTTCTCTTCTCTAATCAGAATGATTCTGGTTTTATTTCCCTTCACCTCCAGCTACTCAGCATTAACTCTCAGATTCTGCCAATTCTGTGATAAAAAAAAGCATTTACAGATGCAGCTTGTATGAAACACAGTGACAAAATAAATAAGTTTTAGCATAAAACACAACAGAAAGAGATTCACTGATACCTTAGAAAATGTAACAGCAATTACAACAATTGTTTCAGTGTTTGTGTCCTAGTTATCAGGAGTACGCATAACTTGTCTTACCTGTCAATTCAGAGGTAAAAAGGTAAAAAGCTTATAATAACCAGCAAGACAATGTAATAGCACAGAATCATATCCCTGTTGGTTAGCAAAAAAGGATCTGAGTCTGACAATAAGAAAACCTCTATATAAATATCAAGTCAGAGTGAAAGGAAATTTATACAGTTTCTTTTCTCCCAAATTGTCTTTTCTTGTCCCCTGTTCCCTGGTTGAAACATAGAAGCTTTCTTAACAGATCAGTTCTGGTTTCCAGGGGCTGAGCAGTATTGTGTCTAGTGAAAGTCCTTGTGGCCAGAAACCTGTAGTGAACACACAGAATCACAGAGGGATGCAAGATGAAAGGGAGCTCCAGACATTTCTAGTCTAGCTCTGCTCCAAGCAAGACTGACTTCAAAGCAAAATCAATCTGCTTAGTTTATCCAAGCATATTTTAAAAATCTCCATGTGTGAGATTCCCCATCCTCTCTGGCAACCTGTGCCTGTGCTCAGGCCCTTCTGTGGAGATGAAACTTTTCCTTCCATCCACTTGGAATTTTCCTTGTACCAGTGCATGAGAATTGTCTCTGCTCCTCTCTTTGTGCACATTTGGGAAATGTCTGACTGTTTTATCCACAGCACGGAGAGGAACACTGAAACCAGATTCCCCTGAGCCTTCTCTTTAAGATAAAAAACTTCCAGTTTCTCCCTGTATGCCAGGTTCTCCAGCCCCTCAGCCATCTCAGTGTCCCCCTGCAAGACTCACTGCAGTCATTAACAGTCTTTTGAACTATTCCCACTTCTTCCACTACCCAGCTGGGTAATTCCAAGAAGACCAAACCATGATGATTTTTCCTTTTTTCTTCCCACTTTGTTTACTATGCCCCTCTGGGATGTCTCTTTGCTTCTACCACTTTTTAATACAATTCTAAATTTATCAGGATTCTGATCTCGGTTGCCTTCTGGGCACTGCTATAATAGAAAGTGCAATAGGACTTACCAACAGTACGCAGATAGGGAAAAAATAATAGGACAAAAAGAGAAATACTTTAACATTAAAAAATAAACAAACAAGCAAACAACAAATGAGAAATGATTTTTTTTTTTTTACTTTGCCCAGATTATTTCTTTGACAGAGCAAAAGGATAAGTTAGTAGAAACTGGAATAACAACCCATTTTTTTACTTCACTGCCTGGAGCCACCATCCTTTTATCTTCCACAGACTCTATGCAAAGGTGTATATCTTGAGAATGGCACATCCCATTTCCTTTACATTAGACTACTCTCTGCAGGATGGTATTCACCAGTGCCTTTTTCTGGGTTGATGCCAATATATCTTCACTGAAAAAGGTGTTGGAGGTGTGTTGTCACAGTATAATGGGTGAAGAGAGAATCAGGCTGTAGAAGTGATGTGTCTGTCAGAGCTTTGTGGGATGCTAGATTTCTTATTGTATCTTCAGTGCCACTGGGTGTCTGATCAAGCTTGTCCAGGCAGGTTTCATTGTGAAAGAAAGACTCTCTCCCTTTTCCAGTTGCCTCACCGAATGCAGAATAAACTCAACAATCCTTAAGTCCAGACAGAATAACTGTAGTTATAAGCGTTCTTGTTACACAACTAGTATTAATAGTGCCATTCATGTAAGCAAGAGGCTTTCTGAAGAATATTACATGCCAACAAATTGATTAGTGTTCTTTGCTGTACTCTTCAAGGATAAACAAATTTTATTACTTAATAAAACTTGACCTACTCTACTAGTCATTTAGAATTTTATATAAGCAAGTTTTTCCCCTTTCTGAGTAGACAAGAAAGTAACTCTGTACATGAAGAATTCAAAGTACAGAAGATCAGAAAACTCTTAGTTGTTATAGAAATTTTTTCCCCAATTTTTTTCCCCAGTTTCAAAGTGTTTCAAAGCTTTAAAGCTAGTTTTCTTATTTCCAGCTTCTAAATGAAGCTTTGGAAAAATAATCTGCTGTTTATTTCCCAGCTTTAGAGGATTAAAAATAAAAATGTTGTCAAAGAATCATCTGTGAAAGTGTACATGAATAGACCATCAAAAATAGTGCTGGTAGAAAAAGTTTCACTCACTTTCATTTTTTCCTCTGTTTCACAGATGAAGGAATCTGTTTCAATAACTAAGTTTATATGAGTAATTAAACACTCATCCCCCAGGTTACAGTTCAAAGTATCAAGCGTAAGTTCTTGCCTCCTTTCACAGAGCTCGCATATACTTAAAGCAGTAGATTAAAAGACACAGGAAAATGAGGCTATTGTCCTGGAACAAAATTACAGATCAAGCTACTAAAACCAAACAAACACAGAAATCAAACAGAAGATCTGCTGCCATTGAGTTTATTTGATACTGAATCTCTCAGATTAATTCAGAAAATGTGACTCAACTTTTGCCTATTTTAAATGACACAGTTCCATGTAATAGGGCAAAAATGATCTGTGGGGTTTTTGGGTCATCTGTCTTTCTCACAGTATTTTTTGACTCACAAAGTACTGGAATTTTTACTTTCTGGGTTTGAAAATGCTGATTAGAGTGTCAAAACCCAGAATTTTTTTCCTCAAGAAAATGAAAGAAAGACAATTGTGTAGAAATTTGTTTGGTTTCTAGCTGTTTTTTTTCTTTTCCTTTTTATTTTCTTCTTCCTTTTTCTATGAGAATTACCTAGATAGGTCTAAAAAATTCCATTAACATACAGCACTTCCTCTTAAATTAACAGTTTTTAATGCTTAATTATTTTATGTATTATAGAGTTGGCTCTTTCATGAAAATTAATAGTTCTCTGAAAATATCATATCAGTGCTCAGTGATGGGCAAAAACCATAATGAGTTCTAGTAAATTATCAGGAAAAGCACCGAACATGAGAGATACTGCTATGCCACTTCCATGCTGTTCTAAAACTGTTTCTTGCCAACTTTTTCTTGCTTTTTCACCACAAAAAGGCTATAGGCAGGGTCAGAAAACCTATGGACAAGGTCAACAATGAGGGTAAAAAGTATGGAAAGGTTCTGTATGAGAACAAACAGACAAGGACTCTTCAAATTAGCATGGAGTTGACTGAGGTGATGAAAAAAAATACATAAAAAGCCTAAGAAATAAAACAGACCAGGAAGAAAGAGTATGCAGGTCATTCCTACCAAAAAAACCCCCCCAAAACCAAGGAGCCATCCAATAAAGCTAGACGCCAGTAGATTCAAGAAAAACACAATGCTAAACTAAGAAACTTCTTGCCAGCATAGATTTGAAGAGAAACAAGATTGTGCAAGAGAGAGAAATCTGCAGAGTGGTAATATACAGAGAAATCACTTCTGCACTAGGAAGTCCACAAGCTGAAAATCCTTTATGCTGGAAGAGTAGTCAGGGCTCTTGTCATTATATGTCACTCTTGTCACTAATTTTCCTTATTCCTATATTCTTTTCCAAGCTGATGATAGGGAAGGCAGAGGGATGAGGTCATCAATGGTTCTGTGTCAGTGACCAAATAAGTGCCCTTCATGTATGAACATCCTGCATCAATATGAACTTCAGTCTTCCCTTATATCTATCAAAAATGCATTTCTTCTGCCTTCTTCCATCCGTTGCAAACACAAAATTTTATCTCTGTCCAAATGTACCAGATTTTGACTTTCTCTGTGTTCTGCATGCTGCACTAGCCACCCAGATTCTCACTGCATATTGAACTCAATACAACCCAAGTGAATCCTCTTGCTCTAAACATCATTCAGAAGCCAAGTCAGAGTTTCTTTTTACTTGTCTGAATTGTATCATTTCTGGCTGGCAATACTGCTCATCTGACTTGCCACCCTCAAACTAGTTCATACTGATTGGAGGAGGGGTCTCGAAGTGGATGTGCTGGTGTTGGTGACAATCTGTGTGTCCCACATGCCAGGCTCTCTTAGGCCACTGTGCAGCTTGGTCAGAGCAGCTACTGCAGCTGATTCATTTATCTAGGCCAACACCATAGATACAAACCAACATTCTAGATTTCTGTCTTAAAACACAAAGGCTGAAGTCACAATGACAAGTCCCCCCCTTTCATCTGGTGTCTTAGAATCATAGGTTCATACAGTACTGTTGGCTAGGAGGCATCTCTAGAAGTTGTTTTTTTAAATTATATTCTGCATCTTTCTGAAGGAAAAACTTTTAGACTGCAGAAGCAGTCAGTGTTACTCATCTTGCACTTAGGCTCCAAAGTCAAAACACCCTCCTTGTCTTTTTCTGCCTGCTGAAAAAAGTTGTTTCTGCCTTAGTGTCATGGCTTCTGTTGATGTTTCTCATGTACACAATACATTCTATGTACAGGCATTCTGTGACTGAGCTGGTATTTAATTCAGGTTTGGGATTTCCCTTAAATGGTACAGCACCCAAAAAGTATGTGTCATAAGGAGCTTAAGGAGTGGATCACACGATGATGAATGCAGAGTCCATGGTACTGACAAGGAGACAGGCACCCATCCAAGAAGAAAGGGCTATTAAATAATTTTAGCACAATATTTATAACTAGGGAAGGAATAAAATGTTTGCTAAACATCAATCCAATAATAGGAAAACAGAAAGAATCCTCTTGGTTTTCTTTACAACAAAAATTCAAGAGGTAGTTTATTTCACAAGTTTATTTTAAAAGCTCCATAGCTTCTAATGGAAGATAAACCTAATGGAAGTCTTCATAGACTAGAATTTCTCAGATACCATGTCTTTTCTAAAAAAAATTTTGTGCTTTGGTGAGTTATTTCTATCTTGTTTTCCACATTATTTTTTATTTTCTTTCGGGCACTTTGTCTGGTGAAATTTAAAATTTTAAATGTGTGTTATTTCAATGAACCTTACCAATGACTAATTCAATGTCATTTGGCACTTTTCTACAGAATTAAACTAGACAGCATAAAATAGATCTAAATACAGACAATCTAATTAATTTCTGCCCCCATGTGTTTTGTGTGAGATGCTATATTACATGAAGGAAGGATGGGGATGGAGAGTTGGTGATATTCAGCTTCAACAGATGTGCTGCAGTATTAGTACGTATGGAAAGAGCAGTCCTAACTGCCTCAGACAGCACTGAATCCAAATTTTGTGCAGTATTTAGCACACACTGAGTGAATGAAAGAGTCTGCAATCTAAGAAAGGATTCCATCAGTTTAATGATAAAAGGAACAGGGAAAGGAGTGAGTTGACCAGTGCTGTAAACTTGCATTTTCAAAAGCCATTTTAACTCTGCCAGTAAAAGCATTACAAGAAAATATTAGCAAGCAAGCTTTGCTGGTAATTTTTGTCAGGCAGATGGTGATTCCCACTGGGAGGAATCTATACTGGAGCATGAGAATGGAGCAGAACCAAAGCACATTCTGTGTGTGGTTGAAGGGATGGTAAAGATTTGAGTTTAAAACTCTGGTTCATTCCAAAGGACTAGTAAGTGCCATACAAAATTTGTTATTTAATCATCTTCTTTAACCAGTTCAGCCCAATATAGAACCCCTTTCAGAAGTTTTCTGCCATTTCTTCTTGTCTGATTAATTTTCAGTTCCTGGACCAAACTTGCAGGAATCCTCCAAGGAGAAAATATTCTTCCGGTTATAGAAATTGGTTTAATGATGATGAAAATCTTAATAAAATATATAAGGAGATGCTACAACAGGCTAAACTACAACAATTGCAAACTTATCCATAGTGTTATTATTTTAAAAATACATAAATACTTGCACACACATACATACTAGTAAGTTCCGTGACTGATTATTTATGTTTCTTTTATCTATTTGCTTATTCCTGCTTCAGGGCAAGCAATTTCCTAGAATTCTCTGTTTTGATGTCATAGTAATGAAGGTGTCAGATATCATAGAATCATAAAATGGTTAGGGCTGGAAGGCATCTTAAAGATCATCAAGATCTAACCCTCCTGCATGGGCAGAGACCCCTCCCACTAGACCAGGTTGCTTCATCCAACCTGGCCTTAAATACTTCTAGGAAAGGGACATCAACAGCCTCACCAGGCAACCGATTCCAGTGTCTTACTACCCTCATGGTGGAGATTTTTTTCCTAATATCTAACCTAAATCTACCCTCTTTCAGTTTAAAACCATTACCCCTTGTCCTGTTACTACCCTCTCTGTGAAAAGCTCCTCCCCAGCTTTCCTGTAGGTCCCTTCAGGTACCAGAATACTGCTATAAGGTCTCCCCAGAAGCTTCTCTTCTCCAGGCTGAATAGCCCAAACTATCTCAGGCTGTCCTCATAGCAGAGGTACATTCTCTGGACCCTCTCCAACAGATCTCTGTATTCCCTGTGCTGGGGGCTCCAAAGCTGTACTCAGTATTCCAGGTGTGGCCTCACAAGAACAGAGTAGAGGGGCAGAATCACCTCCTCCTCACTGCTGTCCATGCTTCTTTTGATGCAGCCCAGGATGGGGTTGGCCTTCTGGGCTGTGAACACACACTGCCTTTTTAATTTCAGGTGAAGGATGAAAACCATTTGTATAGAGGACAGTTACCCCACAGAAATACCATGTGGGATTTAGTTCTGCTTTTAACTGAAAGATTTACATTCTTAGTATTGCATTCACTTCTCACATTTTTTGTACCAAGAGAAGACAGTCCAACAACTCACTACAGCTAAGCATGTCCTTATTCTATGTTTGTTATGTCACATATACTACTTTTTCTTGTTATGATGATGTATTGGTGTTTTTTGTTTTGTTTTTTGTTTGGTTTTGCTTGTTTAGGACACACACCTAATAGCAGCCTTTGAAAACCTAAAAGGAGTTAATCAAGAAGATGAAAGCAGGCTTTCCACAGCGCTGTGTGACAGCACAACAAGAGATAGGGAGCACAAGCTGAATCAACAGAGAGACAGACTGGACACAGGGAGACATTTTATCACCATGAAGACAGTCAAGCAGTGGATCAGGCTGACTGGGGAGGCTGAGAAATCTTCAGCCTTGGACATTTTCACGGCTGATCTTGGTAAAGTCTTAATAACGTAGTCTGACATCATAAGTCACCCTTTTTTGAGTAATAGGTTAGACTGGATGACCTTCTGAGGTCACATTTGACCAGAATGTTCCTAGTATCCTACAATCAACCTAGAAAATATCCTGAATTTGTGAAAGTGTGAAGAAACAGTTCTTTCCAATATTAGCAGTGTTTTAAATATGACCACTAACACGATGCAAAAAAGTAATTGCCTTTGGCATAAAGACTTTTACTGTACAATTAGCTTCAGAAATTTTGTAGCTCTTGTTCTACATAAAATTAAATACATTCAGTACTTTCTCCACATGCACTCAGGGACAGTGTGGCAAAAAAAGTATTTATGTGAATCGATTTAAAAAAAACTACTGTGGATTCATTTCTCCCAGAATGATCTGCGATCTTTAATTATATTTGAGAGAGAAAAAAATTGGTTTTGTATTTACAGGCATTCTGGAGGAAATGAAATGTGTTATTCAGCACAAAGTTCTTTTTTTCTGAGAGATTTAAACAAGTACATATATCTCTAAAAAATATTTCCTACTCAAAATCTGTAAGGATGGAGTACACAGGAATAAGGAGAAGGCAGTACTTTCAGTCTCATACTAAACACTTTCACATGAAATAGATTGACCCTGAGTGTTTAACACACACAAGAAGGAGAAAAAAGTGATAAACCTGTTGGTTATGATATAAATGGACAAGATCGTACATGCAAGCATTGGTACTTTTCCCAGATATGTTGTTTTATACAAGGTGGATCAGGTTAATCAAAAGAAATCTGCAGCACCTTTCTTCCCCAGAATAAAATGTAGGCTGTTAAAACACTCTTTGAAGAGGCTGCAGATATAGGATCATGTCTTTAGAATAAATCATAGAACTGCAAGACATGTCTCTAAGTGAATGCTTTAACTCCTGACCTGCTGGCAGACACCAGCTCTTCCATTATGGGTTTCTCTGCTGTTGTGCTTCACTTCAAATTTTTCTTATTATAAGAGCCTCTCAGCCTTTTTTCTTCCATCAGCTTATGCTAAAGACTGAAAATCTGCAGTTTAGGAGGGAGAGTATACACAGTTGTTGAATGAGAGATCTGGCCTAAGTTATTCAGCATGAGAAACCAATGATGAGCACAGAAGCCAGACTTGCCTCACACAAGCTAGCAGAGCTAGCATCAAGAAGCAGAAGCAACACTGTTGTAGGAGTGAGTGACTGGCAATATTTATACATCCTTATTCTGTCTATCTGAGAGATGAGAAGAAAGCCTGCTGCTCTACTGAGATGTATGTGTGCACTGGGCTCCTCCAGCAGCTCCCTAAGGGGTCATTTTAGGACAATAAAGGCTTGTTCTTGCTTGGATTAAAGTGTTACAGAAGAATCTTTCCCTGAGCATCTGGGTGGACTATAAAGAGGTTTGTATCTAGCAGGAAATAATCTTTTCTCCCTATTCCCAAGCACACGTACGGCTCTCTAGTGCTAAACTGGCAATGGTGTGCCCAGGCAGCTCTGACTCTGCCTCCTGATACCACATGGTCTTTCACAGTTATCAGGTCTGGTCAGAATAATATATTTTAAGTGTTTTTTCCTACATTTCTGTGCAACTGTTAGTAAATAGTGTAAGGCTAACTTTGAGAATGTTAAAGTAAACATTATTGCAAACTAACCCAGGGATTAAGCCACCAAAGAATATAAACTCTCAGCACCTCTCAAAAATTCTTAACAAAAGTGAAAAAGCGCTACATGTAACTGAACCCCATGCTTTATCTTACATTGTCTTCTAACACAGAAGAACTCTTTGGGAACAATAATTCTTCTGGGAAGAAGCCTTAAATATTTCAAGTAAAATCACAGGTATTTAGAAAAAGATAGCAACCAGCCTTAAACATGATTCTGGGCATCCTAGTTTAGCAGTTTTCTGAAACCACTCTCTAGGAGTTACTTTTAACCATTATTTCTCAGCTCCAATTCCCACATAAGAAAAGAAAATAAAAATGTACAAGTAAAGCCAAGCTAACCTCTAAAGCATGAGTTTAGGAAACTAACTCAAAACACAAGAGGCTGGAAAAAAATTGTCGAATTTCTAAGAAAGAACTTCATTGTGCCAATATGGTTTTGTTCCAATTTATTCTGAAACAGAAATGTATTCAGTAAAATCTCATATTTGAATACCTTTGATTAAAATGCTAGTTCTTTTATGGTACCTTTCACACAAAGCTGTGATTCAATTTGAGATGAACAGAAAGTCTGGACAAGATGATTGGGCAATGACACAATGACACTTTTATTAATGGTTGTAACTTGCAAGTATGAGTGCTACTAGATTCTTACAACAGATAGAAATTTAAGTGCATAGTTGGCTGACCCACACTGGCTGCTAAGCTTCCACTCAGTCTCTTGCTGACACCCTTCCAGTGTGACTGGGGAGAAAATCGTAATGGCAAAAGCAAGAGGAACTTGTGTGTTTGGATAAAGACAGTTTAATAAGTGAAGGAAAGGAAGAAAACAAATGCTGCAAAGACTCACCACATTGATGCCCAGCTACTCTCTAATCAGTGGTTGTTTTGGAAAAACTCATCCCTCTAGTTTTGTTGCTGAGCACAATATTATATACCAAGGAATATTCCTTTGGTCAGCTGGGATCAGCTGTCTTGGCTGTGGCCCTTCCCAAGATCTTGCCTAACCCCAGCACCCCAGACTACTCACAGTGTGAGAAAGAGAGAAAATCTTGACTCTGTGCAAGCACTGCTCAGCAACTGCTGAAAAATACATGTGTTATCAACACTGTTTCAGACATAATTCCAAAACAGAGCACTATATAGTCTGCTGTGAAGAAAATTAACCCCACCCCTGCCCAACCCAGTACAATGTGAGCAGAGCAGAACCCCATTAAATTCTTGGTATTCTATATTATCAAATGCTGATAATTTTCAGGGAACAAATAAGTACTTAGAGTGATATAGGCTAAATCCTTCAAAAATATGGGACAAACGCAGTTCTGACGAGGCCATCATAAAGTGGCCATCTATTTTAGCGAAAAATATTCCAAAATGTTCCACAACAAGAGAGGATTTCTATGTAGAAACTCATCTGGCAGAAATTGCTTTAGTCATGCTGAAACAGAGCAAATGGTTTATGCAATAAAAGTGAAAAGTAGATACACAGATGTTTTCAGAAACCCTATGTAAAATTTTTGCCATTATACTTAAAAGAAAGTGGATCAATTAGTACCAAACACAATATTAACTCAGTGTCAGAGAACATTCTTTAAAGAAGAAAGAAACTATGGTTTTTATGTCAATAAAAATTAGTTGTCAGTACATGAGCCATAACTCTGAATGCTCATTGGAGAATTATTTGCAGTGAAGCAAGATAACATTCAAAAATTAAAACTATCTCATGGAGTATTAATAACTTGATATTAATATCAAGCTGAAACATCTTAAGAGCCAAGTATTAATTTCTTCTTTGAAGAACTATGTAATTCTTAGGTCTTTATATTTTTTGTGATTTTTCTCTCATTCCTTCTGTAATCATGGTGTCAGAGGGTTAGTGCCTGCATGTTTCCTATAGCTGACACCCACTACTTGCATAAACAGTAGAATCCCACAAGAAGTTATATTTAACATTCTTCTCCTGTTCAGCTTGTGAAGTGATGTGACACAAAAAACATCAGAAGCAAACCTATTAGCAGAAGCAATCAGCCATTACTTGATAATCAGTAAGCAGTGCTGTGCAATTCTCAAGAGTACACACTTCCTGGCTATAGAGGATGAAAGGCAAACATAATTTCCCTGAAAAAAAGGTATTCATTACATAGCAGTACCTGCCCAGAACTCTCCAGAAAAAAAATATTTATTTTTTCTCATTTGTGTATACATGTTTTTAATAAAGTTTTGAGGCTTCAAGTAAGCCAAAAGCCAGATGACTAAATTGCTACCTCAAAACCTGGTCTTTTATCACTTTGCTAAGTGATTATAGAAGACTATTTTGAACTGAGCTTTCCAGACTTGCAGACAAATCCAGTTCTTAAATAAGCAGATGCAAAGTGCTGTTAATGCAGTGGGATTGTGATCACATATCACATAAGGTTGAACGTACAGTCTAGAACTCAGGTCTCATTACAGAAGTTACCCATTACTTACATAGCTTTTAGCACAGATCTGAAGGAGTGGTGAAAACTAATGTGGCCAAAATTCATATAAACCAGAATCTGAGTTGAATACTTGGCCTCAGTTCCTAATTGCAACACTCAAGTCTAACGCCGAAATGTGAAATCTCCCACTGTGACAGCTTTGCTATTGAGAGTCACAAAAATTGGCTGAGGCAGTCTTCTCTTTCTAAAAACAATCTAGCATTCAGCCAAACACACAAGCAGAATGGCAGAAAGCCACATCAGCTTTTCCATGATGATGCATTCTTCATTTAGGGATGATTTATATATCAAGAAGTGAAAAGGAGAAAGGTTCTTCATTGCACAGATGCACAAAACACCTTCATTGATCTTGCTATATGTGAATCTACTACTATACCAATAGCATGGGTTCTTGTTGTTATAATTTCTGTAACGCCCACATGTAAATATTATCCCAGAGACATGTCAAACAGTTTAATCCATGCTTACTGCCCTCCAAGCATTTCTTGCTCAGAAAGCCATCTGTCAGTTCCATCCTTCCTAGGTGGAAGACAGCTTGAAGTTTGCCTCTGTTCTTGCAAGTTCATTCAGCTCAAACTACACTAACATTGAAAGGATAGGAAGAGGTTGAAATTATTTATTTGAAACAACTCTATGACACACATGAAGATATGAAATAAAAACATATATTTAATATTCTTATGCAAAAAGGGGTTGTCTTACCTCTACTCACCCAATCAATTGTAGAAGGTTTCTCAAAGTGATTCGTCATATATATCATCTTGTTACATTTTGACTGCATCAGAAAGAAGATCTGAGCTGTGTAGCACCATAGCTTTATGAGCAGTCTCTTTCCAGAACTGCTGAAGAGTTTTTTTCAGCCTTTTTTTCAAAACTAATTTTTCTTCTAGTGTATTGAAGAGATAGCAGGTATCCTCCCCATTAAATTAAGGACTGCTTAAGACTGTATCTTAAGGATTACAAATGCTGATTTGGCATGTCTGTTCTTCTGCAACTTATTAACAACTCTTTGATTCAGCAGGAGGTGAAAATTTCCTTCCTCCTTTATGTTTGGTGACTGAATGTCATCTTTCTCCAGGATCTACCATTCATGCCTATCTTATATTGTTAAACATATGCAAAAAAAAAAAAAAAATTAGCTAGCATTAATGAACATAATTTTGATGGAGGCAATGTGCAGCAACAATTAGCTACTTCAGGAAAATATGAGGTTGAGGTGAAAGGTTTTGGAAATAAGTTTTCAAAGGTTATTTTAAACTTGGCCAAAAATTCATGAGGCTTTGTATCCCTCCATTGTCCCTGTTCTACCACACAAGAAGAGAAGGAATATGTACAAGAGAATTTTGTTACGGTCTACCTATTCTCTAAGCTCCATGTTAGCAGGTTAGCTTAGTGTAAGTCCTCACTGTGTCCTGCTGGTCACCAATTTGTCACTCTCTTTCTTGAGGGCATGTATATTTACCACTGAGTTGAATTTTCATACTGATTTAATTCTTGAATATAAAAATCTAATGCTAATTTAACCATCCTAAGTACTAAGCTGGAATCTGAGAAACTGATGTGATTGTGTTTTGAGTGATACAACACTTTTTAAAAATTAGCATCCATAATGAAATTACACCTTTCCACAATTTGGGAAAAAAAAGCAATTTGTCTGCAGATAATTTGAAATGGCTGTTCAATTTCAACACAGTTTATTTTGTCAGAGCTAAAAAATACCAAATCTAGAAGTATCACCCCCACCCTCTCCACCTAAGTTCCTCTAAAAGACTAAATGGACAGCTTCAAAAAGAAGAGAAGGTTTGGGAAGACCCAGCTGCTGGCTTCTTCTACTCCAAGGAGTATTGTAGAGAAAAATGGATTCAATTGCTTCTTAGAGGTGCACTAAGAGAGAAGCAGAGACAATATTCAGACTCAAAAAAGGTAAATTCCAGGTGGATAGAAGTTAAAAATTCACCTCTACAGGAGTGTCTGGGCGCTAACATAGGTTGGCCAGGGAGGCTGGGGAATCTTCAGCCATGAAGTTTTTCAGAACATGTCAAGATGAACTCCTGAGATGCTTAATCTAGCTTTGAAGTCAGTAACTATAATACAGATGACTCTATGCATGTACTGTGGGATTTTGGCCAGAAGCACGTTCATACTGATACCCTAAATACTAGTTCTGGTATGGAAGAAAAATAGCCAATAGTCATTCAAGCAGAACCAGTGGGAAAGACAAGATGCTTTTGCTGCAAAACATCTCTACTCATTTGCTTACCCTCCACTGTCTTTTATTACCATGGTATTCCAGTTCATTACAAACATGAATGCTTTTACTTTCTATTAACCATGAATAGCTTTAACACCACTTCACAGACAGTGAATTAAATCCTGATTAAAGCCCTAATTATGTCACCTGAAGCTCAAATGGAGAAGATGTGGAAAATTCCAGGTCAGAAACATGTCTTCTAAATAACATTCTAGAGTCTTAGTTTTAGCATTCATTGTCTCAAGAGGAATTGCTTCCCTTACTACTAAACAGTAAAATAGTAACTGAGGTACCAAAGCATCCCAGATGTTCTTTGCTTCCTTCTGTATATTTTGTAGCATACAAATGTGTTATTTGTATTGGTAATGTGATTTAAAGGATAAAAGCTAAACTCTTTAAGAAGCTTTGACCTGGATCAAAACAACTGATGATTATATGCCAGTACAGATAATGACTGAGAATCAGATGTAACATTTACAATATTCAAATATTTACGCTGTTGGCAAGGAACCTCTGTGTAAAGCCAGTACTGAATAGTGGACCAATCAGCAGCTGTAAATGTTTTATTAACATACATGCTTTCAAGCAAATTTTGAAGCAGAAATCCCCAGCTATATGCTCAGAATTGATAGGGCAGGTATCCTGTCATAATTTTTCTCCAGTACATCATCAATGAAAGAGACCTGAAGTTTGTAAAAAAAAAAAAAAAAAAAGAATAAGGAGAAAATTCAGAGGGTTAGGAATAATTTTTCAAGCAAAATGATAAAGTAGTCAACTTATGTAAGTCTGAGCTCCTATTAGGTTTGCATTTTGACGAGAGAAAGAAACATAATAAATAATAATAAAAAGGAAAACCACAATAGTTTTGACTGGCTCCATTAAAATAAACCTTAACTTATTTCCTTTCAAACAGAAGCTTTTCAGCATATTGCCCCTTAAATAACATAGAAACTTAAGTCTATTTTCTTGCAGAACCCATCCCCTGAGATACCACACAGTTGTCATGCTGCATTCATCCCCTCTCAGTCAGACATCACCCTTGCCACCACATCTACCATAATGTCCACCTGCAGTGCCACCGCCTGTGCCCTGACAGTGCCACTAGTCCTATCCATCACCATTTACCAGAAGAAAAGCAGGAAGCAACATATGTGGTTGTTGCCTTCCCATGTCCATCAGACCCACCTGCCAGTCAGCTGCCTGCTGGGACCTCTGACACAGAGCACAGGCTCCAGGTCTGCTGCCAGTTCCTCTCTTCTCACCCCTCCTCAAGGTTAAAGATGCTTGCAGCAGTTCCATAGTTTGGCATCTCTATTGTCCTGTCATGTCAAGTTTAAAAAGAGATCAAAAGCTTCTAGGACTGAATGAGACACAGAGCTCAAGTCAACTTCCTCAGGAAATTAGGATTAAAGCATGCAATATTTATATTTGTATTTGTCTATTAATAATGCAATGATCAGAGAGAGTGAAGGACTTTAGCCAGCTACTCCATAGATTTAATTAAAAGTTATACACAGAGGCCCAGACGAGGCAGAAAATATATTCCCAGACTGCAATCACTGGGAACTTGCTTGGATAGGAACAGAGAGGAAGTTCTGCAGAATCTAAAATAACTGTGGGACACACTCATCCTACAGAATTTGAAAAGATGATGAATGGAAAATATAAATAAACATTTCTGGTTTACCTGATGGAGAAGTGACAAACACATAAATACTGTTGATTACAGCACAGATGTGTGAGTCATAGTTGTCTTCTTGCTGGAAGCTTATGCTTTAAAGACAGCCTCTTAATCCCCTTGCTGCTGTGCTTCCTTACATCAATATTTAGGAGCATTTTAACAGATGTTTACTGACAGCTTTCTGTGTCTAAAAGAAGCACAGCTCTTCCAGGAGCTTCCCTAAAAGAAATAATAATAAAAAAGTGCCTTCAAAGCTCACATAAGAGAAGGAAAAAGAATTTTTTTTTTTTTTTTCCATGCATCAACACTTACAGATTTTTGCTTCAGGTGTTAAAATCTACATCTGTAGGGAGTAAAATACTATTTGGAGGTTGAAGAAGAGGACTTTGGACCTACAACTGTATTCTGCCTTACAGTTCAGTTTCTTCCA
The DNA here is from genome assembly GCA_023637945.1 of Phaethornis superciliosus. Taxonomy (NCBI): domain Eukaryota; kingdom Metazoa; phylum Chordata; class Aves; order Apodiformes; family Trochilidae; genus Phaethornis; species Phaethornis superciliosus. The sequence goes on from JAJQWJ010000002.1 coordinate 70,292,843, forward strand.
TTGATTTGATTTCAGAGTATTTAAAATAGTCAGGTAACTACTTTCATGAAGTGCTCCTTGATAAATACTGCAGATTCTGACTCCCATTATTAACCCATTTTCCTCATGGGTAATTGTTACTGTTGAAAATTCCAAAGAGTAAGGAGCCCAGACCAAAAGCCTGGTTTGTGGAGGCTGTCATTGTGTATAGTTACAACATGGGGTCACAACAACCCCAGGAAATGCTGCAGGCTTGGGAAGAGTGGCTGGAAAACTGCAGAGAGAAAAAGAACATGGGGATGTTGCTCAACAGCTGTCTGACTATGAGCCCAGGTGGCCAAGAAGGCCAACAGCATCCTGGCTTGTATCAGAAGTGGTATGGCCAGCAGGAGAAGGGAAGTGATTGTGCCCCTGTACCCGGCACTAGTGAGACCACATCTCTTTCAGTTCTGGGCCCCTCACAACAAGAAAGACATCAAAGTGCTGGAGTGTGTCCAGCAAGATAGTGAAGGGTCTAGAGCACAGGTTTTATGAGGAGTGTCTGAGGAAACTGGGGTTGTTTAGTCTCGAAAAAAGGAGTGTGGGGGAGACCTTATTGCTCTCTACAATCACCTGAAAGGACTCTCCTCTCCCAAGTAGGAAGTGACAGAACAAGAGGAAATGGCCTCAAGTTGTGCCAGGAGAGTTTTAGATGGGATGAGGAAAAATTTCTTCACCCAAAGGGTTGTGAAGCATTGCAACAGGATGCCCAGGGAACTGGTGGAATCATCAGCCCTGGAGGTATTCAGAAGACGTGTAGATGGGATACTTAGGGACATAGTTTAGTGGTGGGCTTGGCACTCTGTTACGTTAATGGTTGGACTTGATCTTAAAGGTCTCTTCCAAACAACACAGTTCTATGTCTATGATTTTATATCTCTACCTATGCACTTTTCCAGAGATGGCATCTGCATTCATGGAATGTGTGGAATTTGTGCACAAGCCTCAATTTAGTAATGAATTTTAATCGTGTAAGGTAATATTTGAAAAATATGTACTGATGGAAATGGTTCATCTTGTGCTAGTTTCAAACTCAACCCAGATGAGACAGGGAGGAGATAAAGGAGGTAGATTATGTGGTCAACAACCCTCTCAAGAATGGAATTATGACTTCAGTGAGGACAGACTGAATCACAACAGATTTCATCCCTGCATAAGTCCTCCTTCATCCTGGAGGGAGGATAGCATCTTTACCAGCCTCTTCTAGGCCATAACTAAATGTTCCTACTCATTTGTACTACATGATGAAGAAAGAAAACAAGGAAATAATCCTTCCCTTCCTTTCCCAATTTAAAAAAAAACAAAACATACAAATTCTACAAAGTTCTTTTCAAAAGTATTAAGTAATGCTGCATATCCATCTGAGGATATGTCCTGTGTCAGGATAGTATGCTTAAAAACACCATGTAATCATACATTATAGAATTGCCTGACTTGGACTAAAATGGGGAGAAAATCACCTGCATACTAACCAAATTAATCCCAATTGGATGGGCCAATGAAAAAAGACCAAAGATAACAGAAAGGGACTGTGCAGACACACTAGTGGGGGACATCAGAAGCAGGACATGAGAGCACAGTGACATTGCTATGTAATTTGCCTTTTGTCCTTGCTTTCTAATCCTCCCTCTACTTAGATTTCCTACTTTCTTGTCAACTGTGACACAGATCATGTCATTATAAATCCTTATCCTCTTTTTCTTTCTTGGGACCTCCTAATTTTTTCTGCCTCTCCAGATCTTCCCAATTCAGTGTTCAGACCATCTCTCCCTGATTCCCTGTATTTCATTCTGCCAGTCACTGTCAGGGTCAGATTCCTGGGTTTCTACAAGCTCATCCTCAGACTGTCCAGGTGATCCCAGTCTCTTTTCTGAAACCCATCCCTGTGTTTTTCACCTCTGCAGTGAAAGTGCAAAGTTGTCTATTTTGTTCCAGTATGAATCACACTCAATATGCCTTTTGCTTTCATAGGTATATGCCTAACAACACTGTGCAACACCTGTGAAAGAACAAAAGCCTTTAGCTTAAAGAGAAAAAGCAATATTGATGGTACTGACTCTGAGCACTCCTATACCATTTTCCTTGTGTACAAATAAATTGGTCTTAGATTTCAGCATCATTAAAGATGAAGGCTTGCAAGTACACCATTATCTTGTATTTTGCCATCCTTTATGGGCTCCATTAGACTGATGAAAGCTTTCTGACACGTTATAGCCCTTTCTGACAACTTTCTTTTGTGCTTTTTCTAGAAAAACAGTTTTAAGAAGGAGATGAAGTTCCTGTTTTACATACTGAGATCTATCACCAAGCACCTCAAAGAGCTCTTTGTTACCCATGAAATAATATGCAGAAGTGGTTAATTAATTGCAATGATGTGAAATCACCTGGGAACTTGTGTTGGCTGTTTATGTTGTTCTCCCATCACAGAATTTGCTGGATATGGCACACGTTCATGCTATTTTCTCAAAAACCATTTACACATTCACCTTTTGTTCCTTAGTGCATGATCTGAAATGTTAAAGTGAACATGGGGAAACTGTTTTGTTTGAGTGCTGCAGTATTTACCTATGATGTGCTGACAAGAAGCCATTTGGGCTGTAGAACAAAATTTTGTGCTCATTTGTACAGCCCACTTTATGTTCAATTAATACAGATTTTATCACTGAAAAACTGAGGCCAACTCAAGAGTAATTGTGTGTATTGTGGCATGTTGCAAAGCAAATTACAGAGTATAGACCTACCTGGGCATCTGAATCCCAGCATAAAAAACTATCTCTTTTTTCTGTTATATTTCTGATAAACAACCATATTTTTCCTGGCTGTTGAGGATTAAGAGTCCAAGTATTGGATTCTTGATTAGCTAGTGAAAGCATGCTTCTCAGTTTAGTGAGAAAAAATAAGGAAAAAATGGCAATATAACCTAGACCATAAGAGTTAAAATATGTTTTTCTCTCTACATAGCTGTGCTCCAAGGTATCATTTCATAGTAAAATGCAGTAGTAGCTTATTGGATAATAACAAAAAGTTTGCTAAACTGTCCTTCTACCAGTCTTACTCCTCAAGCTTGCTCATAAACATCATTACCTAAATTTAGCTCTGGATATATATCTACCGATTTTATTTCAAAGCATGTTATGACTGTCTTGGTCCCAGGTCAGCTACAGTCCATGCTGCAGCAATAACCATTGTACCACTGTAACACCATTGACCACTGACATCACTGTCTCAGTGAACACTTTTAAGTAAAGAATGACAGCAATATACCAAATCAATATTTGCACCTTATTCATTATCGCTATGATTAGATATTGAAAAAGAATACTTCTTCTTGTCAGAATCCATAACATCGATTCCTTTTTACTTCAGCAATATGATTCTAGTTTCCAACCTACACAATGAGTAAACAGCATGTAACCAACAGCATCAACAAAAATCTAGCAAAATGTAAGATTGTGTTGCACATCTTTTCTCTTCAATCACAGTAAATTCCTGGGAGAGGAATTCCTTAATCCAGGGGACAGAGTGGGAGTGGGATTCCACTCTCCTTATCACAGATCTCTTCTTGTCTTAGAATTTCTAGTGCTTAATTAAGGTCACCAGGAGTGTGCCCTTAATGAGCAAGAGGGAAGGCAGAAAACATGGAGAAAATAAGAAAGAAACGGATGTGGGCTTGACAAAGAGAATGAAAGAAGGAACATGGTGGTAGAAGAAAAACAAAACAAACAAAACCCAAATCTCCAAAATAAGCTAGAGGGAGGAGATGGCCAGTATGCAGAGACAAGTGGAGGCCAGGATGGACAATACTGGGTAACAGGAACAGTTGTGACAAGGATGTTGCCAAGAGTAGAAAGAGTTTTGATTTAATAGAGACTCTTGATCTGATTCACTAGACTTAAGAACAATAGTTAACAGCTTCATAGCAGTACACGCTAGCCTGCACAATGGTAATCATGAATTAATATTTTCAGTATGCTATTGAACTGATTTGATTATTGATTATTTTGCTGTTCTTTTCCAATTTCCTCATATTGATTAATCAATAAAGACCTTGATCAGTTTACACTGGTTGTATTTTAAGTCTCTAGTTTAAAAGGGGCGTGTTAATCTCAGAAACACTATGTCCCTGAGCTTGGCACCTGTACAGACACCCTTATTCAGGAACCACTACTTAGAAGGGTCCTGAAGACCCTGCTGGGGTTCTCACTGCTGGAAATAGCAAAAGACCTGCACCAGGGAAAATCAGCACCTTCAGAGACTTTTGAGGTCCTGTCCCTCCCACAGTAGGCATCAACAAGCCTATGTATCAACACTCCTGACTAAGGCCAGGTGAGTGTCATGTAGGCATACTAGTGCCAAAATACAGCTTCAAGTCTCACTTACCAACACTTTAGCATTGATCTTAGAGCTTCAGAGGCACAATGTATGGCATTGATATGACTGGGGGTGGGGGTTTCTCAACCTTTCTGAGCAGTTCCATGAAGGCTGAAAGGTGTAAGCTGTGGTGACATCAGAACCTACCTGTCTCCTTGTTTGTTCAGTGCTGGGAGAGGAACTGAAATACCATGCCTAGGTTTAAAAATCTTTTTCACACAAATGTACCTCAGGTGCAAGACTAAGAAGAAAAAAGGAACTAAATTTGTTCCTTTGCTAACTAAATTGAATCTTCCCTCTCCTTTGGGGGAGGGATGGACAAGGAAAGAAAATACAAGCATCTTCCTCTATGGTTATAGGAACTGTTGTTTTCATAAGGGTATAAATATCCCCTTGTGAGATGATCGGAGGAAATTAAGTTACTAGTGTAAAAACTAAGATTAGGTAGAGGTAAAGATCTCATATTACTAAAATAGTACAACGAGCTTGCACCAGAACTGTAGAAGAATATTAGAATCCCACTGTAGTTTAATAAGAAAAGGTTAGACAGGTATCTGTATAAATTACCTAGATACTTTGGATCTGCTAAAATGTATGGAGTAGATCAGGTGTCATTTTGAGAGTCCCTCTGTATATACCTATAACTGTGATACTTAAGTCAATAACTTCTGATACCTGAGTCATATTATCATTAATCCAAATATAATCATACTGCAAAAGAAATTCCATTTAAAATATGAAATAAATTGATAAATTCAATCAATTAAAAACAATATAATACATAATATTATAATTATAATAATATAATTAGTAATTGATAAATTTAAATCAATTAATAATTGATAAATTAAGACAGAAAATGAAGAAATAAAAATACATTACTGTTTATAGCTAGAGGGGTATCTTTCCTCAGTTTCTTCAAAGCAGGTTTTTCTTTCTGTGCTTCTTTAAAATACATGAGTGAGCTGATGCAACAGATGAGACAAATAATCCCTCTCTGTACACATATAGCTCAGATTCTGAAATTCTTAACCTTACTCATTAGAATTAAATCACATAAAAAAAAAATAGCAAAATATCCTTTTTCCTGTTCATCTGACATGAATGTGCAAAATCTTGTGGAACTTCTACACAGAAACTTTTCAAGAGAGATTTCTCTGCCTTTTGCTAAGTGAGAAAAGCAACATCTTGTTTTCCCATCAAAACAGGGTTACAGTTGGCCATGATGTAAAAAGTATGGTATTTTCTTCTAACATCACTCCTTCCAAGTGGTCTTCACTGAATGAATATACACTATATTCAGTATGAATAGTAAAAAAAAAAAATGGTGTAGGCAAAGTGCTGTATTTTACTAGCAATTTTATATTTGTAATTAGCAGTTGAGATTTTTTTTCCCCTGAACCAGTATCTTTATCTGGTTACTTGACTTGGCTAGTAGAAGTTTTCTGAGAAAAGTTGTGTTGTTTTGAGTAGTTTGTAAAGAAGACATTACTTACCCTCTCAAATTATTTCTTGCTATTTGACATTTTAAGAATTGAAATGCCATTTCCATGAAACCTTTTGAATAATTAATTTACTAAAAATGACTATTTAAAAGAGGTGGAAACCTGCTCTCCCATACTATGACTGTATAACTGTGGTCATTATTATCATTCAGCCATTAATTATTTTGTTTTCAGTTTCACAGCTCCTTACACACTGAGTCACAGTTCCTAGAAAAAGACCTTTTACTTTTTCTCTTTCTTTATCTGGTCTAAGCCTCTGATTTGCTTGCAGTCTCAGTTTTGTTAAATAAGTTGTTTCAAAAACTTCCATCATAAAAATTGAAGACAAAAGCAAAATGTTCCTGCTGCAGAGCAGTTAGTATAGATTTCAGCTATAGGACATGTTTTAGGCATTCTATGCCTGTTTGGGAGGAAGAATAATCATTTAACTCCACCTTGGCACTTGGATCCCAAATTTTAGTAACAACAAGAGCTGGACTGGAGAGCCAAGCCTCTGGGGGGAATTAGGGAGAACATAGGAAAACAGCATTGCTAGAGATATTACCATTTACCAGAAGGGATAAAATATCTGTATCTGTAGCTATTATATATTCTTTATAACAATGGTCAAAAAGGGCCAATCCAGAAAAAAAAGCCCTGGTGCTTACATTCTTTGTGGAAGTGGTATGTCTCCCTTATTAAAGTTGGAAGGACTAGTCAGGACAGTGTGAAGTAAATAATATTGAGACTCCTGAAGAACTTTGTGTACATTTTGAAGAACTGTTTAATCAGCACTGTGTGTAGCTCCACCTTAATCTGCGATAGGTATTTTAGCAAATATTAGATAGATGTTGAACCTTAGCTATAGAAAGTCCATCTTTCTATAGCGAGAAGGAAATATAAACATCTCTCATGCAGAACAGTATCTAACACAAAGGATGTGCCTCAAGACCAGAAGAAAGGATGGAGATTGATTTAAAGAACTTGTAGGACCTTTACAACCACTAGGCATTCTGAGTGTTACTTGTAGATGTATAGGTTGTACTGTTAGGCTCAGTGCCAAACCAACCAACAAACAAAAAAAATCAAAGTTCGTAAGACTGAAGCACGCAACAACCTATGAATAATAATTATTCATTGATTAAATTTCATTTTATTTCTGTGTAAAAGCATCTAGGAAAAGATTTGGATGATTCAGAAGTGGGGAAGCCATGGAATAAATGAAATCTGAACAGAAGATAAGTAATTCTTCTAAACAGAAAGATACCCAAGTAGTTTTAACTTTCAGTTTTAAAACATAAACTTGGAAAAGGGAGCTTTGTAAAGACAAGGAAGAATAATGATAAAGTGATCATGGAAAACAGATGGCTGCTACGTTCAGCCAGGACTACAGATCCTCAGGCAAATTCATGGTAATGATGTCAAGATGAAAACTCTTCCAGCAGGTCGGGTCCAGTGATAGTAGCCAAGGCCAGATGGACCATGGTGTCAAGGCAGAACTGAGCTCATATGGGGAAGTCAACCTGCAGATCTTGGTCTGGAGTTTTGGGGTTTGTAGACAAGCACAGCTGTGGCTGAGCTGGAGATCAGTACCCCTACAACAGAGATCAGAGGTACTACTAGACTCGACTACTAGAGGGCTGTGGCTGCCACACATGAGCCTATCTGGTGACTTAGGGCAGTTATATTTCTGAGGGTCCACAAGGAAGGATGAATTGGCAAAAAGAATGTAAACTTAGACCTTTCCCTCCAGAGACCTAGCCACTCTCTGCTTCTGCTGCTTGTTCTTTGTGGTGGGGTCTAACTCATTAGAAAATGCAGAGGAAACAACATGCTTCTCCATATTGTTTGTGCTAAGAATTTTAGGACAGTATGCAAGGCTTTAAGTAATGTTTTGACTGTGACTGTGACAAAGTAAAGATTCTGTAATAATGTTGGTTCAAGCTAGGAAGAATCTTAGTTATATAACAAACATACCTAAGTGTGTCAAAAAATAGACTACAGTCATGTGGAGCTTCTTTTTGCCTGTTGATAACTTAGAAGACTGACACTAATGAGGTCCCTTGATAAGCAAAGGCAGAACTAAAAGCATCCTAACTTCAAAAGGATTTTGTGCTTCAAATATTAAAGTGAAGCAATAGGGAGAAAGGGTTCATAGTTATGGAATCCCATGAGTTAAGCCAAGCTGCTTGAAGATTAAGACCCATATCTGACCTCATATCACAGATACATAAATGATGGAAAATCTATTCAGAGGACCTTATTGTCCCATTTTTGTACAATTTTCAAGGAAACTTCTCATAGGCAACTTTGTGACTAAGGTTAGATAAGACCAGACATTGCTGTGGAGTCACATGAATGATATGCATGACTTTGTGAGCATCAAGGAGTTTTTTCCCACGTGTATATGCCTAGTAACCATCAATGAGGAAAAATATGTCATGATTCACTAAGGATTTTAGGGAAGTTGCAGGAACTGTGATAATATCCTAAAAATAATGGTCTAGGAAGATTTAAAATGCTAAAAAAGTCCACCAAACAAATATATTTGACAATAAAGAAAGAAAGCTAGGCCAAGAAAAATAGAATGGTTTCCAGGGTGAGATTTTACTATCCTAAAATGATTTTTGTGTTTCTTAATGTCTCTTAAAAATTTCTCAGGCTCTGGATACTGTGTGTATCTAGCAGCAACAGATGATGGCTATTTATGTAGGGTCCCTGATCCCAGGAACAACTGCTTCTGGGCAGGTAGATGACTCATGCAAGTTACCTTAACCAGGTGACTATCAGGTACAGGATTGTTCTTGCTTTTCTGCCACTGATTTAATTTTGCTGTATTTTCCCTCTGTGAGCCTAGCCAGATGTCAGGAGCTCCATTCTCAGTGGGTCAGTGTCTAGGAATGGGACAGAAACAGTGTAAAATTAGGAAAGCAAATCTGGTGGGATAGTTTGTGTGCTAGGTGGGGAAAAACTGAAAGTCTTAGCTGGCATGGGGAGAGGAAGGGAGATAAGGTGTTGGTTTTCAGCAGTAGGGAATAGGTGGTAGGAGTGTAGGTGTGGTAGTGTGGGGCTGAGTTTTTTGTTGGAGAGGCAGTCTGGTGGGAAGGGCAGGAAGAATATTTTCACAGAGTAATATAGCTTGGGAGGGAGCTTGGGAGGTCACCTTGTCCAGCCTCCTGCTGCAAAAGAGTTAATTTACGTGTTAGATCAGATTGTTCAGGAATGCTTAGAGACTATGGGATCTTGATCCAGGCTTGGGGAAGGTGTACAGTTTCTGACAAGGAGAGGCAGAAGCTGAGATCATTCCTCTGCCACTTGCCATGCAGTTGGATATTAAGAGAATGCTTTCAAAAATGGGTGGGAATGACACACTTCTTCCTGTGTAGGCTTATGTATGAGCTGCTATGGAGCCAGCAGGGGCTGCTCTTTAACTTTTATGAATATAGGATAAGGAGAATGGATGTAAAAATGAAAATATACTACCAGTTGTGATTTTTTTTTTTTTTGAAGACTCTTTTCTGTGGGAAGATAAAATGTAAGAGAAACTAAGTGTTGCCTTCATCAGGAAGATCCCAACGCAAGAGTGGAATCTTGAAAAGTTTGACTCTTTCTGTGAATTGCCAGTTGAAAAATAAGAAGCAATTCAGGGGAAAACTCAGTTCTTAAATCTTGTGTAGCTTCCTTGGCTTCTCCTGAGGCTTCTCAAATCCACACCAAGATCCACATCCCTCTTCAGTTGTGCTGTGCAGTGATTTTATGAAGCCGACCAATGTCCTGCACAGATAGGAATGAAATTAGTGCTCCCCTGAAGGGAAGTCAGAACATATTATGTATAGAATATTATCTGGCAGATAATATTTCAGGTTTTTTAGGAGTCTTTTTTTTTGAACTGTTGTTCTGGGTAACAAGATGCAGATCTGGGTAGCTCTGATGTCCTAGATCTAGTTAGCACATCAAAGATACTTGGGTATGTAAAAATGGATCCAGAAGTGTTTTTGAGAGTTGTTTTTTTATAAAATACAGAGCAGTTAGCTCCAATTTTCATAATAGTTCTTTAGCCATTACAGTCATTCTGAAGTAACTCTGCCCTTAGAACTTCTTCATTCTTTCTCAGGCAAAATTCTCATACTTAGACTCCTGCAGACGCTTTCAAATGAAGAAAAAAAAGAAAGTTTTGCACATCAACTTCTATGTCTTTTTTGGACTGCAGAAGGCTGAGGAGTGTCTGAAAAATGCCAGCCTGTTTTATGAGAAGGGAGTGATTACATACTGTAGGACTGGGCATAAAAAGATGAAAGCCTCTTGTGTTGCTGAGAGCTGATGATGGCTCTATATGTCCTTGAAGGAAGAATGTTTTTCTTGGTTTGCAGTTAGTTCTCAAAAGCAGTGCATTCTTTTGCAATTTCGACTTGAGGATTGTTATCTGGAATAATTTCATGTCTCCATCTTTACAAATGGGTATTTTTAATTTGAAAAGGAAGAAACATCAGATTCCAAATTCTTCAAGTTTAGCAGAAAGGAGCGGGATTTTCACTACATGGAAAGTGCGAGTGCCTTTTCCAGGATGAGAGTTTCCCTGTAGTTTGGGAAATCTTAATATGAAAGAAAGAATTTCATTTCCAAAAGTGTATGTGGTGAATAATATGAAGAAGGAAAAACTATCTAAATGATCAGAGGACTTGTGTGTAGTGCTAGGTTAATTACCACACTGATAAAACATTTGATTAGTGAAAAGTATAATCACTGGAGGAAAAAAAGCTTAACAACAATGAATTAGTTTCTCCTCTGTTCTATCTCTTCTTTAGTGACGAAACCAAAAACTGGCCCATTCTTTCTTAGTGTTAAACTCTGTGTGTGTGCCAAAAGGGAAATGCAATAGCTTGGTTTTCTGAACTATATTATTGGCTCAAGGGAGGATAGCAAAGACTTACTTTGACAAACAAATGCATTACTAATGCAAGAATAGGATAAATAGCCTTTAAAAGGAAACTAAAATGCTTTTTAACATAACTATTTCTGTCTTTGTGAGAAACTTTCTCATAGGCATTAAACCTGTCTATGTTTTCTTTATATTTTTTTCTTTTCATCCAAAGGGAATCAGGCTTAGATTTAAAAGAAAAGAGCCATTGAAAAATAGATTTGTTACACATGGGATGGTAGAAAAGAGCTCATTTCTAAAATAATTGTCTGAACTGAATTACAGCCTTCTCTGCTCCTTGCATTCAGCACTCCAGGTTATAAGTCCTCACTGGTAAAAGTTACAATCTAATAATAATAGTAATAATACTAGTACTAGCACTAGAAGCTTCAAATTTCTGAGAAATTCAGCACAACATAAAGAAAGTTTCAAATCCCATGCTAGGGAGTTGACTGATACCCCGTATTCAATATTAATTCTCTCATCTTTAAAATGTGTATTTATTATATCTGTTTCTCCCTGATAAAGCAGGGGAAAGGATTGGGAAAAAAAAAAAAAAGTATATTGAACTAAAAAGACCAGATGAAATAAAATAGCTGATGCATATGAAAAAAGAACTGAGAAAATAATAAAAAAAAATACAATGCATTGAGAAATAAGATGTTTTCTTTAGATGTCCTTTGAATGTCCTTTAGTCTTCTTGTGCTCATCTGTTTTTTTTATAATATAAAACGATCTTCTAACTATAAAACTATCTTCTAGCGATGTTGGTGACATGGACAATTGAATTGAATGCACCCTCAGCACATTTGCTGACTACACCAAACTGTGTGGTGAAGTCAACAAGCTGGAGGGAAGGGATGCCATCCAAAGGGACCTTGACAGGCTTGAAAGTGGGGTCATGCAAACTGCATGAAGTTCAACAAGGCCAAGTGTGGGGTTCTGCACCTGGGGAAGGCAATCCCACGGACAAATACAGGTTGGGAGGAGAAAGGATTGAGGACAGCCCTGTGGAAAAAAACTTGTGTGTGATGGTGGACCAGAAGCTTAACATGAGCCACCAGTATGCACCTGCAGCCCAGGAAGTCAGCTGTGTCCTGGGATGCATCAAGAAAAGAAGCTTAGGCAGTTGATTGAGGGAGGTGATTCTCCCCCTCTACTTTGCTCTTGTGAGACCCCACTTGGGGCACTGTGTCCAGTTCTGGAGTCCCCAGCACAAGAAGGACACAGAGCTCCTGGAACATGTCCAGAGGAGAGCCACTAAAATGATCATAGGGCTGGAGCACCTCTCCTATGAAGACAGGCTAAAGAAGTGGGGGTTGTTCAGCCTGGAGAAAAGGAGGGTCTGAGATGACCTTATAGCAAACTTCCAATATCAGAAGGGGGCCTACAGGAAATCTCGGGTAGGGCTTTTTACATGGGTCTATAGTGAAAGGATAAAGGGAAATGGTTTAAAACTTGAAGAGGGAAGATTAAGGTTAGACATTAGGAAAAAGTTATATAACTTGAGGGTGGTGAAACACTGGAACAGGTTGCCCAAGGAACTTGTGGCTGCCCCCTCCCTGGAAGTGTTCAAGGCTAGGAGGGATAGGGCGTTGAGCAGCCTGGTCTAGTGGGAGGTGTCCCTGCCCATGCAGGAGGGGTTGGAACTAGATGATCCTTAAGGTCCTTTCCACCTAAACAGTTCTATGATTATGCAATTCTGTGATTCTATTGCACTAAACTTAATAATTAGCCCTTGATGTTCAGATGAGCTTGCACCAATAGAATAAAGTTCTTGCACAAACAAAATCTTCCCTTCTTGTTTGCTACCCTTGTATTTTAAGGGTATTTATCTTCTTATTTTTGAATCAATTAAATGACTGTATTTTCTCAAAAATTTGAATAGAATGGAGATCCTTTTTTGTCATGAACTGTATCTGACTCAAAATAGATGAATTTGATGTGGGTGGCCCGAACCACAGGCTATGTTCTAGATGAGCTCTTGCATAATAGCATTCAAAATGGAAAACTGGCAATAGTTTGCCTGAATTTAGCATCTTAGCATTACATTTGCCTCTCCTATAGCTTCTTCGAACTGGTGGTTCACAATCCAACTAACCACAGATTTTTCTTTCTCCCATGTCTAAGCTGAGCTTCTTAATATTATTTTGGCAATAAACGATAGGAAACTGCTGTACTTTCACATATTGTCACATTTCTATTACTCCAGTGTCAAAATCTTCCACTTTGTTTTATTCCATTTCTTTTTCTGCTTTGACATAATGTTCCTGTAGACTTGAGTCTTTCTGCTAGCCCCTGCTAATCTGGCACATCACAGCAGAGAATTGTCGAGTCCCTTGAGCACCAAATAGGCAGCTCTGAGTACTTCAATCTGCTCTGAAAATTTAAGTCCTTCATTCCCCTTGTTTTTCACCTCTACTTTTTCTTTGCTCATTAATTTTCTTCCCAAAATTCAGTTTTTCTACCCCATGCTCTTCTTAGGTCAAAATGAAAACAAGACAAGTACTCACAAATGTATCAGACTTTCCGTGGGATGGGCTGTGCCTAAAAATGTCAGGAAACTGATTTGTAGGAGCACAGCAGGTTTAGTCCATGTTCATTGTCTCTAGCAGTGTAGGCAGGTTTGCTGTTCTGAGGCACCATCACAAATCATCCCCAGCAGGACTGTTCCATGGGGGAGGAGAAGCAATAGCACTGGGTGACTGCATTGCAGGTAAGGGTACTGCTCTCTCCAAAAAGGGTGCAGCCCCTCCATATCTAGGCAGGGTGGGTCGAAGGAGGTCTCCACCAAAACGGGGTGATTCAACTGTATCACTGTCTTCCTGATGTCCATCATTAATAGAAATAAGTAAAATGTGGGAAACATTGCATAAGACAGCACAAAGAGACATGTAGAATGAAAACAGCTTATGTAACAGTGAGACAGGGAGTATTAGAGAAAAACATGTCCCTAGTGATCAACAACCCATCCTTGAGGAACAGGCCTAGCAAGACAGATGAAATGGAGTACTCCCATAACTTATCTTGGTGTGAGAATATCTCTAGCCTTGAGCGCTAAGTGGAAAGCACTGAGTAATTGGACTTACCTTATTAATATACAATTAGCAGATTAGAACACACACCTGCAGGCTAGAGGGATGCCTACTGACAAAAAGCCCCTGTACTCTCTGAGCATGCATTGAGAAATTTTTAAGCACTGTCATGCAAGAATTAGTCAACCAATCATGTATACAAGTGATCAAATATGATTAGAGAAAAAGTGATTTCATGCATTTCTCTGTATAAAAGATGCTCCTGTGTTTCATGAAGGGGAGCTAACTTTGTGGAATACCACCTGCCTGCCTTTTCTGAAAAGAACTGGAAGTTACAGCAAATGTCTCAGCTCTATGTGTGGATTGTCTTATTGCACGGCAGGTAACAGACCCCACTTTTGGGACAAAAACATCAGGGATTCCAGTCAGGATGAGAAGGAAATGCAGCCAGAGATGAAGAAAGGAAAGGAAGTAGGACTGAAGACAAGCTAATAGGTCTGAAGTCCATTCAGGAATGGTGAAACAGTGCCAGAAACAGAGAAGAGGTAAGTTATACAAACAAAGTAAACAACAGCCCATAGTAGATCTAGGGTCTGAGAAGAGAATCGAACACTTATTCTTTCTATTTGATGACTACACACTTGCTCGCTTCCCCTGCAGAGCTGTGTTCATTAGAACCTATATACATTATGTGCAGGTGGTTTTGTCTCATGTCCCTTCCTTAATCAGAATGTTCAGAATGTGCTATTTGGCTTCTTCCAGTTGTTACCAAAATTTACATCCAGCCCATACCCTTTGCAGCTAGCAGGTTCCTGTCTGAGAATTCAGAAACTCAGTTTCAGACAGTCATGCACAAGCAATTATCTGCAGCCTGTAAACATTAACATAGCTCAGCCTAGGACTGAAGGACCAAGCCTGGGCTTAGAGTTCCTGGAGCAATCCGCAGAGCTTGTGTGGGTGGAGGTGCCAAGAGAGGCTGGTCAAGGTAATTTAGGTCTGTTAGTGCACTCATGTCTCTACGTTCATGAATTGCCCAAAAAGCCTTTTGAAACTTTTCAGATAACCAACTTAAGGTACTATTGATAGGATAAAATATTCTGCTCAGTTTTATCATTGTTTGTTTTAATTTATTCTCTTCTTATGCAAATTTCTTCCTGGATTTTCAGCTCCATCCATCTGATCTAAAAGGAAGCATTGATCTGCATATATGCTAGAGGTGAAACTGGCAGAAGCCACCACCTGTTTCTTGTGTTTTCATGTGAGGTATAGTAAAGTACGCTGTAATAAGGGACTGCAAACCATGGATAGTTGGGGTAGCCGAGAAGGTGTTTAGGAAAACTGACTCAGCCAGTTGCAAATAAACATGACCTTGCAAGATCTTAGTCTGAGTTCATTTTGATCTGGTCAACACATTTCTAAGTCAGAAGAAATGTAGTTGCAGTGCACTGGAAGGGATGACAAAGCTTCTCATCTGTGCATGCCAAGCTCCTTTGGAAACAATTTTCATTCTGAAAGCATTGCCTCCTCTTGAATAAGCTGATACCAAATTTTCCGATCTAGTAAATAAAGCAAGACAAGGTGCTGATTAAAAGTAATGTACCTTAGACCTTGGCCATATGCTGCTTATAAGCATCTGTAAAAGTATTATTATTTCAGTAACAACAGTAGATCCTTAGAGAATTGTTCCTGTGAATATACATTCCACATATGTCTGCCAGACTGAGAGTCACTGCAGTGATTAACACACTGGTACCCTTTTGTTAATCCCTCAGTACAATTTTTACTGCGTCAGTCTACTACCAACTGTGGAGAAACGTCTGCTCTATATTTCAAAGAAAATAAATACAACCAAGAATGTTTTTTAAAAAGAAATGTTCCACTTCAAATAAGAACAAAGTCAGGAAAGTGCTATGATATGAGCTATAGTAGACAGTTGATAGAATAATGTCTGCATGATGTATGGCCTGTATGCAGAATATGGCTCAGTAAACAATACCTTCGGGTGACAAATAATTTATGTCATTTGGCTCATCATCAGCTGAGAAGTGTTATTTTTGGCTGGCTGGCCAAGCATGTCTCTGAATGGCCAGCCAAAAAGGCACCTGCCCATACCTTCCAGACTGGAGGTATGTTGGTTTGCCAGCACGCCAAGAAACTCATGGATTTTTCTTGTCTTGCTGCCCAGGGAAGTGCATGTGCAGGATCATGGCTCTGTGTGGATCTGCTGCAGTTTTGCAAGGCTTGCAAATCAAGGCTCTCGGTGAAGAAATATATTACAATGACACTTTAAACAACCTTTTGGCTTGTTTTTTTTGCCTAGAGAAAGGGGACCGCAGTTTTTGGAAAAAAGGGAAGAACATGATGGAGCAGAAAAAAGGTGCTGCCTACTGTGGATAAACTAAATATCTTTTAAGGTCCACCCACTTTTTAAAGTTTGATGTAGTTGTCCATTCATAGTAAGCAGGCAATTAAAGTTATAAATATTTCAGTTTTTAGATAAAGAGAAGAAATAATGTATCTTGTCCTGCCTTTCTGAAAGACTTTGGCTATGCCACTGACAAAGTAATTTCTTTTTACCATAACAAGATTTTCATCTTGAATAACTTTTCTACTTGCAAAGAAAGATATTTTGTCATATTGGAATGGTAGCAAAATCCTAATTTTATAAATTTATAATCCTAATTTTATTGCTGTAAGTATGGCTGCTACAGACCATCTGTTCTTAATCCTTTCAATGGTACTTTTCTATAACCAATCAGCCTTATATGGCCTATAAAATTCTCCTGCATGGAGAAGAGTGAGGTCTCTTCTAGGACTTGTAAAAGCAATAGCTGATAAGAAGTTGTCCCTCCTCTGCCTTTTCCTAGAGATTTCATTTCCTCAGTACTTGGGTATACAGATTGTCATATTTGTATATAGAAAAATGGCTAGCAGAAAACTGTCAGGACAGAAAAGAAGGGAATGTGTATGTAGGTGTAGGCAAAAGACATCTAAATATAGAAATGAAAGAGAAGTGGGGGGAAGTCATGATGAGCGTGGTTGAGCACTCAAGTTGATTGACCAAGACCCAGGAGGGCAAGGACCTAAACAACCTAATACATCTTAGGAGGTAGGACTGCTTGGTAAAGGGGTTGGACTGGATGACCTCTGGTAGTATCTTCCAGCCTATGTCTTTCTGAGATTTTCTGGCCAAACTAAACACTAACCTTGTACAGATGCAAACAATCCACTTCAGGAGATTCTCCAACTGCTGAGTTTATCTCATTAGCTCTTAATGTGCTTCCTCTGTCATGCCAAATTAAAAAAATTGGCACTCCTTTATACAAAAAATCACCCTTGTTCATATGCCATAGTTACTTTCACCTTGCAAACTTAGGCAGACTGATTAGATGATTAAATGTTTTCACATCATTAGCTGTTTTCACTCTGTTGACAATGTCTGACCATGCTTCTGAACATGTGTCAAGGACGAGATACTGACTTTTTGTTTGTGAAAAAATGCTTATATATGTGGCTTAGTCTAAGGTAATTTCCAATGAGTAAGATCCATGGGGGACAGGAAAGAAAGCAGTTTCCTCTTGCTCCTTGGCTCTGCTCCATTTTTCTTCATCTCCTCCCCCTCTAGTCTGAGTCAACTGCAAGCTTCAAATCAACCCCTAACCTGTTTGCTTTCTGTTTTCCTGGAACTTATTAACCCTTTTTTCATTGCCAAGACTTACTGTTCTGCTCTACATGCTTACAGTTTCCAGAAGCAGCAGGAAAAATTATAAAAAATGCACAATTATGATTAAGTTAATTATGAATGAGTAGACCCTACCTAATGCAGCCAGGAAGTTCTGTGGGAAAGAGCAACGTCAGCTGTATGCAGTAACCTCCCAACCTCTTTCATTCTCATTTTTCTGGTAGTTGTTTTTTTATTGCAAGGCTACGGGTGTTTTTTTCTCTGCATTGCATTTCTGTGTGTTTACTCTGAGTCTCCAGCAATCTATGCAGTTTTTGAAACTATTCTTTTTTATAGATAATGGGGCTAATCAGAATATTCAGATGAAAGGTCTAAATTTTGACAGTATGAATAATGTTTCCTCCAAGTATTAGACTGAAGTGATAATTCAGGGGAGTCACAATTCCAAAGTCAATGTTTTCCTCACTGAGGGTATATCTTTCCCCAGTTTCAGAAGATGATAAAGTCTATCAGCATCTTTCTGTACATGACAAGTGTATCACTGACATAAATTGCCGTTTTAAACTGTACAGCCTGCACACCCTGATGATCTGCTCCTGAAATATCTCATGTGGGAATCAATACAAATGTTCTCTTATAAGTGAATGCTGAATGGAATCACTCCTAAAGTGCTTAACAATTCACTTTCAAAGAGACACCTTACAGGCTTGGAAAGCTTATGTTGTATTGAAATTTTGGGCATTGTTAGCTCTACATCTTGTTTCAATTCACAGCTGCTATAGCCTGTAGTTCAGTGAAAATTCAGTCACTACAGAGAAGCTGTCTCTTAGCTCTTGAGCACAAAGTCTTATCCTTCCTTGGACCGACATTCTTGTGCTGCACAAATGGAAGTGTCCTTTATTTCTGTCTATAGAGATGTCTTCATTTTCAATTAACAGTGTCAGGGCCCAGAGCATGGTTCCCCTGTTCTTGAAGTTTAACTGACCACATTTGTGCCCATCATTGGCTGTATGTCAGACAAAAAGACTCAGAGATCTCCTTTCCTTACTTTGGGAGCTGCCTTTAGGCTGCAGCTTGCTTTCTCCCTTGGTCCCACCCAAGCTGTGTTGCAGCCACACTGGTACCTGCCCGCCTGCTCTGCTGCTCTGCATCCCCACCCTGCCCCATACACTGCATTTTCCAGCTTGACTGCAGACCTGCCTGTCACTCTGTCTGCTTGGTTGGACTTCAGCTTACCAGGTTTATTGTCTCTAGTCCTGATCTTCATCCTGACTTGCTGGAATGACTTCTTGGTGTGATCCCAGACCTGCCTTATTGCTCTATACTTGTCCATAGTGATTGCCATGTGGACTTGGCATGCTGAACTCTTGGCTGAACCTGGAGTCTTGCTTTCCCTTAGGAAACAGCCTGCCCTTGCTTCACCCTGACAAAGAGGCAGCAGCTGAGTTGCCCTAAGGTAATAGCTCACTTTCCCAGTTTTATTTCGCATGAAAAATTTAGTAAAAGGGAATTCAGAGTCCTCTCTGAACTAACAGTAAAGAAGCTTCAGGTCCCAGAATTGTTAGGACTTAGCATGAAGTGTCAAGGAAGTGTCAGTGCCCTTGGTACCTGACCCATAAAAATGAAATAAGGAATTGCAACTTCAGTGTGCTCTCTAAGACTCAACCCTTTCAGAGACACGAGGTTTTAAAAGTCATGTAGGCAACAATGATACAAAAATGATCATTAAGAAAAACAGAAACATTTTAGAATTATGTAATTTGCATTGTAGGAAAATCAACCCTTTGCACTGGTCATAATTTGCACCTTATGCCCCAAAGGCACCACTGAATTTGTTTTTTCTAGTCACTGTGAGATGTAATTCTTGTGCAGTCACTGGAAAAATTCAGTGGTTTTATCAGACATTTGAAAAGTTGCTGTTTGAACTCTTCCTACCTGTCTTATTTTATACATTTGTAACTGGTAATTATGAATTCATGGTGATCCACAATTTCAGTTTCTACAGTAGTGCTTGTGAAGTAATTTGGTTTCAGTCTGTCTCATTCTTCTTCAGTAATACATTTCAGGTGTTGGAAGTAACATTTAAATATTCACAATGTTCCAAACCAGTTGCAAGTATTTTTTTTTTTGCACCTTATTGTCTTTATGGGAGTTGCCCTGTCTTAAAAAGGTGGCACAACAAAGCAGAATGAAGGGTGAAGTGTAAGAGAAAAGTAAGGGGAAAATAAAAGAAATAAAACTGAACATGAAGAAACAAGAAAACACAGGCTGTAATAAAAGAAAAACAGAATATGGAAAAGTAAAAACAGTGGGAAAAATGAGGAGAAGAATCCTTAGAAATAGAATATAAATGTTTGTCCACCAGCTAACAAATAGGTTAGCAAAATGTCTATCCAATTTTATACCTATACACTTGACATGCTATGGTAGCTGAAAGACTAACAAGCTAGTGTGACATTGAAGTTTCCAAGGCAAAATAAAAAACTTGAAGTCAGATACAGGATAATAAAATAAATAATAATAATAAAATAATAATAAAATTAATTAAAAAATGTTGCTGAGAAACTGCCTTTAAAATAGTTGAATGGTTAACTGAATGCAAGCTACTAGAGACTGGAGATCAGATTAGCTTAATTTTAAGAAATGATGGAGCCATTACTTTCTTGGGATCTGTTTCTTTAGATAATTTCCCTAAAATGGATGTCCCTATGTGTGTGAAAATATGTTTTTTTATAGATTATCAAGTTCACTTGTTGTGTCAAGGAATAAATCAGATGTATCTGATAAGATCCATCTTCCTTCACTGTGTTTATTAGCATTATCTTTGTATTCTTTTATTCCTCTGCTGTATTCCATGGTTTGCTGTATTCCGCATTTTTTTGTTTGGTTGGTTGTTTTTTTGTCTGTCTGTTTTTTCTTCTTTGTAATAATTATAAATTAACGAGCCAATTGTTACATTAATTGCCCTGCTTGACTTCATTCCATGGTGGCAAGACATTAACAGTCTCTCAGTTCCTTAACCTTCTTAGTCACTGTGTCAGTCATGATCAGACACAGTTTTCTGGCCCCAGCTCAGTGAGTGAAGTTTTTATTAGCCCCTCCCCAAAATTCATGGTCTCTGGATCTGTCAACATAAGTTCACATGGAATAGGTTTTCTGAAATGTTCCTAGGGATTTTTTCCCCACTAATTCAATAAGAATCTATGATTAATTAATATAATTAATATAATTAAACAATTATAATTAAAGTATTTAAACTAAGCAAAAAGAGCTGACCGTTGGTACTTCTTGTACAGCTACACTGGAGCCAGAATATGACATTTTGGCATCTTTCCAGACTCATCTCGTGGTTAGCATCCCCATTTTAAGATGCTGGGAGCTGGATGAAGGACATCTGCCTTTGGCATCTTTGTAAGCATTTAAGAGAGGCATTAAGAATAGGCTGCTTGCTTTAAATTACATCTGCCTCTGTTAAACCTAACTCCAAGTGGCACACTGGTGATGTTCAGCTCCAAGATGACTTGATTATATTGAGCAGTGCTGGTAACTACAGGGCTGTTAGCCTAAGTGTCCCTGCTTAATAGCATTTTTGTCCAGACAGCTCTTAGTACTGACCTTACTGAACCTCTGTGAAAACACAGCACCTTATACTCTCATGCCTCTTTAAAAATGGGATGCAGAAAAAATATCGTCACACAGTTCTGATCTTTGTGCCACATCAGAATTTCATCTGCCACTAGTGGTAAGTAAGATGGGAGTTAGATCCTTGATGTCAGGCACATGTGCTCATAGATACACAATTATATAAATTGTTGTCACTGGAGAATCTTCCTTCATTTTTGGGTTAACATCATTACAATCCAGGATTTATATTAGAGCACAAAACTTTGTGTACATCCAGAGAGCATGCTTATACTGCCTGTAACCCAGAGGCTGAGGTTATCTGTCACAATTCTGAAAAGATTGCTCTGTAAAATTACCGCCCTGCTTTTAAGCTGTGTGTCTGGATTTGTTTTTAAATCTCTAGGTTCAGGAATGTCAGTAATGAAGGAATGGCAAAGTATTTCAATATTTTGTTGTCTCCTCATTCACCGGCATAATTTTCTTCTCCAGCAGGTTATAAACATCAGTGAACAGGACTGCTTTTTTGATTCAGGTACAAAGACTAGTTTCAAAATAGGTTCATGACTGCTGTTACAGACATCATTGCAACATTTACTTTTTAGCTGGCAGTAAAGCAATACTCACAACAGTGTGTTCCCCAAGCAATGCATGGGAGAACCAGCCATCCCTGGGAGGGCTCCAGGCTCAAACATTGCACCCCAGGAGTAGTCGGCTGCAAAATACTAAAAAGTAAGTCTGTGTGTTGAATTCCAGTATGTATCCTTGATGCCTAATTCAGGGTCATATAAAGGTCTTCACAACTATGCTATGTCTCTTTCTCTTTAAAATAGTCTGTGCATGCTTAGACTAGGAAGGGATCACTTACTTTAAACAGTTTTTTTGAGAATGATAAGGTATTACACTCTGAACCATGATTTCCTACCTTCTCCTCTGTAAGAAAAAGTAAATTATATATATATACAAGTGTGAGAGTTTTATCTGCCTCTGTGCAAAAAAAAAAATCTCCTGTAAGAAACCCTCTCTTGAACATGCATGTTAACAGATTTCAGACTGTATCTGCTTTAGCAAGCCTTCAGATGTTTAGATGAACATTAATTGGTCTTTTGTGTTAGCTACAATTTGAACTACTCTGATCTGGTAATGCTGAGGCATTTCTAGACATGGTAAGAAGCAGAAATGTAGAGAACTGGGAAATACTAAGGAAAAACAAAGCAGCTACATAATTTGTGTATTTCCAATAGCAGAAAACAATTTTTAACAAAATGTTAACAGAAAAATGATCATATATACTGTAAGGAGTTTGGGCTACAGCTTCTGAGTTTTAGATGAATCTTCCAATATGCTCAGCATGTTTCTTAGTCTATTCTAAAAAGTGAGTTATGATACATAAATTTTCTGAGAAAAAAAAAGACACTGTTGTTTCCATGGTAAAATCAGTTTGTTTTCTAGTAATCAGTTTGTATATTTGTACTCTTGACACAAACAATCTGTTTAAAGCCATTCTTATGGCAACAACATCAAACATGTTGGAAGAGCAGTCAAACTAGAGAAAGTGTGTCACATGAGTTAGAGGAGAAGGTACAAAGTAGGCTTTAATGTTTAAAATGTTATAACAGGGATTTCTTTTTAAATTATTTTTTGGTTTTTAACTTATCGAGTATTCTCAGGGAGTCGAAGAATTGTCATAAATAAATATAGAACAGATGATCTCATAATTTGTAAGACTGTATAATTTGACTTTGTGCCACACTTTAACACTTCAGAGCAATCACTGTCAAAAGTTGTAAAGAACCCCTCTATCTCCTGCATAGAAGTTGACAAGCTGGTACAAACATTTTATTTTCAAAGTGACTATTCCTTTGGGCTCCTCTTCATTTATCTTAATTGGTGAAGCTATCTTTCAAGATTAATAAATTTTGAAAACAATTATGAGAAAATGATGGATATTATGGTCATGTAACAATCCAAAACCCTTAGCATCTACAGGTAGCCTGTGACAGATTATAGCATGGTTCATTCTGATCATATAAAAAAATAATTTTGAATTGTGATGTCAGCTGGTATTTGCTGATTGCCTTTACAGGATGAAAAGCTGATCAGAAAAAAATACACTGTGCAAAGATGCAGATAGCACTAGCACTGTACATCTTCAGTGCTAACAACTGATGGTAATACAAGCAACTTGCTGCAGCTTTGCAGCCAGCAGGCTAACTTCAGGCTTGGGTTAAATTTACTGCAAGGATGATTTAGGTCTGGCTTTAGGAGACCACCTACCCTTTAGTTAGGAGATAAAGCAGACACTCAAACTATTGCTTAATCCTTTCTTTTGAATTGCATTGTAACACACTAAGGTGGTGACTGAGGAGAAAATTCTGGCTTAGAGCATGAGAGATGGATTTTCATAAAACATATTACAGTACATGAAAATAAAAAGCTTGGGAGGGAAGGGGAGGGGTCTGGAGTCTCAGCCAGACTGCTGACATCTGCTCACACAAGCCACAGTCAATCTTCTGTTCAGGCTCTTACAGGTAATTACTCTTACAATTAACATAAAGATGTGTGTGACCAAACCACTCTTGAATAAGCAAATGTGTGAGGAGGCATCTAGGGTCAAGTAAGCCACAATAATGATTTTATTACTGACTAAATTCTAGGAATTGAGTGATTATAGGAACACAGGTCTGGAAGGAATCTCAAGTGGTCCTCTAGTCCATCCTGATCCTCACAGCAGCAAGTCAGCTAAAGCTATGTCAGTACCAATGAGTATTTCCCTAGCAAAGGAGACCTTTCCTCCACCTTCAAATGATGGATATGTCCCTGTGATATCTATCAAAGTTTCTTTGCTGTCATGATCATCACAAGATGTTTTTCTATCCTAAATGCTCCTTGATGTGGTTTATTTCACTGTCTGTTTCCCATGCTATATTTAAGCATTTTGTGATTCTTGCCTCAAAAGACTATTCACTGACATATTCACTTCACAGACATATTCACTGGTATTTTTTAGTCCTGAGAATTAGGCAGTTGATGCTATCCAGTTTCCTGAATGCTGAGAACTTGTATTGTGCTGCTGTCATTTATGCAGTAGACATTAGAAGTAACATGTGCCACCCCCCTCTCCCCATAGCTTTGCTTTTACAGCAGAAAAGACTTTGGTTTCATTTTTGCAGCTGCAGAAACAAGCAAGCAAACAAGACTCAGCTGCATGAATGAGGAAGTAGATCAGAGGAAATGTCAGGCTGAATAGAAAGGAGCAACACACTGAATGGAGAAGAGGAACTAAATTGATTTTCTTCTGCAAAAGATTCAAAGATTATACCATAAAAAAATGCAAAATGTGGCAAAAAAATGTAAAACATTCAAATTCATGCAGGAGAACATCTCATCATAGTGCAGGGATTGCTTGCATGGTTCATCCCATGATAATGGCAATCCCACCCTATGACTCTACATAAGCCTTTGTGACATTAATATGCAGTTTTTAGTCATGTAAGCAGGGAGGATGGGGACCTCTGAAACTCTGTTCCTGTAACTGTGATGATTCCTGGTTACATGATCAGGAGATTTAGGATATAAGGATTACCAATTCTGTTAAGTTTTGCGCACCTGTGCCAAAAATTTCTCAGCTGTTGCTTTAGATGACCAGAATTTAATTAGATCAATTGGAATTTTCAGAGCAGGTTGTACCGATTTAATGGATTTTGCCAAGTGTTTGGCCCCAGGTAACATACCTGCAGAATGTAATCAATGTGACATTGAAGATTGATGTAACTCTTTATGCTTTAATGAGTAGCATATACATAAAAACAATGCATGTATTCCAGGGAGACCTTACTGCAGCCACCAGGGAGACCTTATTGCAGCCTTTCTGTATTTAAAGGGGGTTTATAAGAAAGACAGGGAGAGACTTTTTAATAAGGCCTGTAGCAATAGCACAGAGAGGAATTTTTTTTTTTTTAACTAAAAGACTGAAGACTCAGACTAGATATAAGGAAGACATTTTTAGAGTGAGGGTGGTGAAACACTAGGACAGATTTTCCAGAGAGGTGGTGGATTCTCCATTCCTGGAAACATTTAGGGTCAGATTGGAAGGGAGTCTGATCAACATGATCTAGTTGAAAATGTGCCTGTTCATTGCAGAGCTGTGTTGGACTAGGTTGAGAGGTATAATCATCTTTCTTGTTAATTAAATTAAACTGCTGAACAGCTGAAGTAAATGTTTTTGATCCCTAGGAAATACCATGCACTTTTACAACAGATTAAATGAAACTCTCTCTTAACAAGAACCATTTGACTTCTGGTTTGTGTGCGTGTGTGAATTACCTTGTTAGCTGTTAGGATGCTATCTTCTGTATATATTCTATCAACAAGACTGTGTGGCAAGTGCTCTCTGACTGTTGTCAGGGCTATTTTCCAGGTGATCCACACCAGCCAAACTGCAATGTCATTTCTTTTCAGCAAAGCCATTGAGGGACATAGTATAAGTATGTAGACATAATATCTTTAAAAATGAACTCCATGAACCTAACATTGTACAATTAATACAAGATTGTATAACATCTCCCTGTTGACTTGACCCTCTTTTTTTTTTTAACGTGTGTCAGAGGTTCTAAAATATTTAAAACTCAGTATGAGTAATAGACAGTAACACTTAAGCAGGAGCACTCATAGGTCAAGTGCAGCTTCCTGGTGGCAGAATGGTAGATATGAACATATTCTGCTGCTGTGGTAATTGTTTGACAGGCTCCTTACAGGATGAAGTGACTCTGCAAGTATTATAGTCCTTGTCCAAAGAACTTGTGTTACCTCTCTCAGCCCAGTTCTGGGAGCAAACTGACAACAGGAAGAAGTTACACGTGATTAAATTTCTTCACTGAGGGAATATTGAAGTATTCCTGGATTTTATCGTTAAAGTAACATGAGAAGAACAGAGATTGAATTTTCTGTCAATTTTGAATAACCTTTGTGTGAAATTATTCACAGCTTTTGCCATCTTTTAACCCTTAAAGAATACAATATTCTGTTTCAAGGTTAGCAACCTGTTTTCCAGCTCTGACCTGCTACAGATCCTTCACATACTTACTAGCAAACAGTTTTCTTCCAAACTGCATTTATATACACCTGACAAGCAGCACCATTTATGCCTCTCTATCACCTAAACCAGATTTCTGCACTGAAACAGCTGTCAGCATCACTAACAGTCCTCAGTTATTGCTATTATCCAGGCTGTTATGGCTGTAATGTAGTATTATTGCTGAGCCAAACACAACCAGTGTCAGCAATTGGTGCTGCATGGACTTTATCCATGTTTTCTCCATGGAAGTTAATAAATGAGAAGCTTATGGCAGCAGGTGGTTAATTTTCCATTAAATAATCTCCATGTGAAATAGCATCCTTTACTTGCAGGTTTTCTGATGGAGTGATTGACATAGCTGACTTGGCCATCTGTTAGCCAGATGGATCACAAGAATATATCTTCAAAGTGTCATGGTTTAAAAAACCCAAAACAAAACATAAAGAGAACTGATGCTCAGAAAAATTAGTTTCCTGACCACTCCCCACTCACTTATATGAGCACTGAGTCTGCTGCTAGAGAGCACACAGACATGTGTGCCTATCAGCAGAGGCAGAACAGTACAGTGTTAAAGCTCCATGGATTTTGATGACTCTAAGCCTTTCATTTTGCTAAATTTTATTAAGGTGATTAGTGACATAAGTGACAGTACAAAATTAATTTCTTTACCAGGGAAATCACTGGTGAAGTGAGAGGATTCTTGAGGTGACTGTGTGACCATATTACTAAATAAGTAGCAAAAGGAAGCTGCACAATATCCTCATTGCTGAGGTAGAGAAGAGGATAGTGTATTACAGAGCTTGACAGAGAGCTCCATACAGCGTAGTTAACTAGACCTATTTGGTTGTCTTTGCCAGAAGACCCCAAACAGAGAATTCCTACTCTCTGTTATCAGAAAACTGAGATCTCTAAGTGCTGTGGAGTCTGTCATCTTGCAAGAATTTGTTGAGTTTCAAGATGCTGAGTCTCCATATCAGTTTAATGTCTGGATCTTGGTGTTTCTATTTTAAGTGGCTGTGCCTAAAGCAGTTTACAGTGGTCAATAGACAGAAAACAGATCCACTTTTACAGACTCACAATATGACAGATGCTAATAACTGTGTCCAAGGACTCTTTCTTACTATTCCTGATAGAAGTGAGATCATATATCTCATTCCATGCCACTTGTTCTTTCCCTTCCTTAAAGGATCAAACTTTAAAATAGATTTCTATGAGTATTGCACACCAACACCTGCAAGACTCCCAGATGGCTACAGTGTGAAAATGAAGGCTTGCAAAATCTAACACATATAGTATCTGAGAATGACCCTGGCTTCTTCTCAGCCTCCTGAGGAAAAGGGGAAAAGAATGTTGTCTGGACTGTCCCATTGGGAATGTGTAGCTGTGTTAGAGATGCAGAAGGAAGCAGGGCAGCCTCAGGTGTTTGTTCATACTGCACAGCCTTGGTGCATCTCGTTCCTGCTGAAGGCCCACAGGGATCTAGAAGATAAGAGTTCTGCTTTTCCTAAGTTCCTAGTTCCAGAATACATTTAGGGATCTCTCAGCACAAACTCAAGTCTCTCAGCTCAACTACATCAGCAGTAAACAAAACTGACACCTTAAGAAGATGCCACCTGCCCTCTTCATACGGCCTTCCAGTTCTGAGCACTTGTCTAGGACCTACAACCCCATTCCTGTGTTTAATGTCTCAGTGCCATATCACGGAGAAACCAGCTCTCTTACAGTGAGCTCAGGGGAAAAAGCACCCTGTTTTGGAATGTGTGTTTTGAAGATAGGCTAGAGAAGTTTTTAGTGATGCCAACTTTTCTCATTATCTGTCTGGGCTGCTCGTTAGGTCTCTTGCACTGGGTGTCATATCCTCTGTTGAATTCTAATGAACCATTAGAATTTACATGAGCCTCCTATTGCATCTCTGTAATTCAAATATAACTTTCACCTTGCAAGAGGGATATATGACATTAGACTGCTCTGGTTTTTGAGCTTCAGGGGAGATACAGAGCTTGTGAATTAATTCATTCTATACTAATTATTTTCATACCTCTGCTTCTCCATTAACTTAAATTAATCTCCAAGGTTGATGGCCTATAAGTACTTATCCACACACACATAAATATATTATATTTACATCCACAAGTGCACATTACCTCTTATCAAGTTATTTTTTCCATCATCACGTGTAAGTTATTTTTAAAATTACTTTACTGTACTACTGTGCTTACCATTTAAATAACCATAAAATGAAACTAGACTATTCAGTCTCTAACTAAACCCTATTTAAAATTGCCTACATGCTTGCCTTTTCATTTGTTCCTCCCAGCACTTGTTTCTCCCCTCCCAAGAGTTTAGCTAAACAAATTTGGAATATTAAATCCACTACAAAAATGGAATTGTTTTTTATTGCACCAAGTATTCTGCTCCAAATCAAGTTTGATCTCACTTTAATTGCATGCTCCAATGATGCTGACAAACTTTCTGACACTATATATGCACCTATTGATGTACAATATTTTAAAAGTTTGTTTTGTTTAGTCAGTGGTTTTCTGTTCTTAGTATATGAGACTGCATATAGCTTCATGTCCATAAACCTTCTAAAATCCATTTCAACTACAGGTTTGAAGATTAACATTTTTTTGTCTTCTAGTCCTAAGGCTTATAGACCACTATTGTGTAATTTTTACTCAGGGATGTTAGGATTACTTTCAAGACTTTAAGGTACCACTTCGAATATCCAACCACTGATATAAAAAAATTGCTACAATTTTTTGGTAAGATTTACAGATGTTGAAGTTAGAATTTCCTCAAATTGCAGTTTTGACTTCTTTAATTTTCATCTTTGTTCAAAGATGCAGTAGATGTGTGTGAGGTTTCCAGTCTCATCTATTCAAACCAAAGCTTTTTTCCACTGGAGTAGTGTACTTCTTCCTTCAGTGTCTGCCCTCTGTCCGTGGGCCCCAGGTCCCAAGAGGTGTCTGTACCCCTGTTTTATGTAGAGTCCCTTCAGGAAAAAGTGTATTTCCATCCCCCATAAGCTGCTAATTTCTTTCTGAATTGTGGCTGAGCAGGTGCACTCTGTGCTTCTCTGACTGAATAAAGTTTCTGTGCATGACAGCTAAGTTTCTTTATGTGGTGTTTTGTATGGTTGCTTTCATGTATCTCAGGGCTGGCTGAGTTATCTCACAGCCTGTAACATAGGCAGCTTCCTTCACAGACCACTTTTCCATCTTTAAAATGATGGTGCCTAACTTTTCTGTTCCAGCCAGGTGTACATAGATGCATTATGGATGCAATATGGGGTACTGATTTCCACACCTATCTTGACCATTTAGGAAAATACATTATATCCTACATTTCAACAAAATGGCTCCTATGCTCATATGCTTGTCTTTACTTATAGTCATCAATCAGCTCTCAGTTTTAAGGAACACAATGGAAGTGATTTTTTCTAATGTTTGCTTGGCAAAAGATGGATTTTATATTAGTTTAAGTGTGAATCTGTTTGGTAAAGATTTTTATAGCTGTAGCTTCTGGCAGTATTAATTAGAGCCAATTATAATGTGATAGACAGTTTTTTCCAGTTTCAAACGCTTAACAGAACTCCCTCTGTCTCCCTTAAAATACAAATGGAGATTTTGATTGCATTTGCATACCCGAATTGTTAGACTACTTGAATGCTAGACTACATGAATATAACAGGCTTTATGCAAATGAGATAATCAGAAGTTCACTTAAATAGATAACCAGATGCCTCTGTGTGTGTATACATAGTATTAATAATGGTAAAGTATTAAGCATAATAAATATTCTGGGGTTTTTCTTCATGACATTGCTATCAATTATTTTCAATCTCAGCTTAAAGTTCCTGATCAGACTTTCTATTATTGATACTTAAATAATTTTTCCATTATCATAGGTGACAATTCCAGGTTTTTATTTGACTGAAGTTGGTGCTAAGATATTAATTAGAAAAATTAGTATATATTTAATGAAGTATTTTTTTTTAATTATCTGCTCCAGTGGCTTGCTAGATTCCAAACAAAGACACTTACTTAACAGTTCAGTCTCTGGTCCAGTAAATGTGTTAATCAGGCATGTGGAATAAGAGCTGGCAAGAAATATCAAAAAATCAGTCAGTGTATGCCCTTAAAGAACGTTTGTTTTCTTTCTCTACTCACAGCTTCTTCATTAAAACCTAGTGGTGTAGATTTTTGTGAAACAAATATCAAATACCATTTTTGTGTAATATCAAGTAGTTGTTTTCTGGCCAGCCATGCTACCAAATTACAGTTTCCATATTCCATTTTCTTAAGATAAAGTAATCCATGTCTTATCCCAAATGGCAGCAAGAAGAAATTTGAGTTAATTATCCAGGGAAACTTCTTATCTTTTTCTAGAAAATGCTTTTTCAAATGAGAGATATATTATTTAACTATGTATGACATGCTACCAAGGCCACAAAATTACTCATCTGCAGAATGTTGAGTATGTTTTCTTTGTGTCCTAAATGAAATAGTTAAGACAGTAAACCAAACTTTTGTTGGACAGAGTATCTGGATATAACATGAATAACTCATTAAATCAATTTTTCTATGCAAAAACAGTGGAACTCAGATGACCAAAAATAAAGTCATGCACTCTCCTTAATTAAGCATTCAATTAATATTTACTATTAGTAGGTAAAATCATGTCTTATTAATTATTTTTTCTTCTTAACCATGGCTGGTCTGCTAATTTGACTGTGATGTTTCTATATCCTGACCTAATTCGCAGTTTCTGGGTTGCCAAATCGTCATGCTAATTGAGTGCAGCCTTTGGCTACTGTTCCTATTTCACCACGGGCTGTGGTTTCTTACCACAATACAGTACATTTTGTCCTCTTTTGTCCTCCAGAAGCCTCAGCATGCATAGACCAAAGCTGTAATCACTATCCCTGTGCTTGTTCTGTATTTTTCAACTTCCCAGGGCAGATTTATTTCTCTGTTTCTCCTGATAACTTCAATTGCAAGGAATAGGTAAGGTTTTGTATTTTAGTTCTTTGTTGCTGCAAGTAATTAATTTCCTTCACTGTACTATCAGCTTTAAACATGTGAACCATTAACTCAGCCATAAAACCAATGACAATACTGATTTTTCATGGCCTCAAGCCAAAAAGTGTCCTGCTTTTCATAGTTAAATTTTATTTTTTGTAACATTAAGAAACATGGACATTGGCATTCTGAGAACTTAACTAGCAGGCCTGACAAAAACTTAATCTTTTTTTCATCAGTACATCTCTCAGCAGGAACATAGCAAAAGGGGAAAAAGAAGGCCCTTTCTTCTGTGACACATATGAAGTGAATGTATTCAAGAAAATCAGATCCTTGGTTTGATATTTTTAGAGGCAGATTGTGGAGCTCATCAAGACACCCAGCTGGATTCTGTGAATAACTTCAGAAGCACATCCTGTGCCGTTGATACACTTGTCACTGTATGACTGATGCATATCCTAGTGGAAAGCACAACTACAAGCCACTTCAATGTAGGAAAAGAAAGCCAGTATTAATTTTGTAGCAGAGAATTTTCTTGAAAATATATGCTAGAATTCATATAGAGAACTATCTCATCTTCCCTTCTAACCTGCTCATTATGGCAGAATGCTGTAGTTCCGAAGAAAAGAACAAAGTTGTCTATAAAGATAAGCCAAAAGCTATCACAGGACCAAGAAAATAAAAGCAACTGGATCAGCTGAAAAAACTCCACCATAAAGCTAGTGATTTTGGCTGAGTTTTTTCCAGCTGTCCTTTATTCTGAATCACTGTGATCTATGAAGCTTGCAGGAGTGCCCTGAAGGAGCA
This sequence comes from Phaethornis superciliosus, assembly GCA_023637945.1. Classification (NCBI taxonomy): domain Eukaryota; kingdom Metazoa; phylum Chordata; class Aves; order Apodiformes; family Trochilidae; genus Phaethornis; species Phaethornis superciliosus. The sequence continues at coordinate 70,324,880 of JAJQWJ010000002.1, forward strand.
ACACAAGCACAGTGATAATAATCCTGTCCAATTGGATAGGATAACACCAAGGATAACACCTGCATAATCACTGGTGTTTCTGCTCACTCTTAGACTGCTTTTGTTTCAGGTGCTTTAATGCAGGTTTTAACTATAAAACCTAGATCCAAATCCTTTGAGAACTATGAAGTGGTCTATAGCTTGGCTGTTCATGTGAATTACAAAGCCTTTCTATCCAGAGCCACACCCTGCATTTAAGCATAACCATACTTTAAAGTTTAGAAAGCTGAGTCTGCTCAGTCCTTGGTGCCAGCAAAGCACACCTCAGTGTCAACTCAGGGTACTGAAACCTCTTCCTGTTGCTCTCTCATGCACAACAGGGTGAGTGCACTGTAGCTAGACAACCAACATACACCTCAGTTAAACTTTGTCCATGAAAAAAACATGTTTCTACAGGACTCACTGATTCTGTGGGCTCTGAATCCAGGTGTAGATTTTACTGTGTATGTATCTGTCCCTGAAATGTTCACATGAGTTATTCCTGCCCCGTCTGCCCCATGAGCTTGAACCAAGAAAGATGAATACAACAATTCACCTGAACTCTTTGATGCAAATCTTGAGTCAAAGATGGTAAACCCTTATTGGAAAAGGCTCTGCCGAGTTGAGGGACTAGATTGCCACCCTAGTGGAGCATTGTCTTACATTTTGTGGTTTTGCTCCAGATAATTTATATGCTTTCCCTTAAGAAAGACTATGTTAATTTATTGCCTCTATTACTTCAATGGCTAAGAATAAATCAGACTCTCCTGGTTTCTCTCTATCTGAAATTCAGTATGAAACATCCACAGTTGAGAATTTTTACCCTTCTGTCAAGGTTTAATGCTGGGCCAGCAATTAAGTAAGTGACAGATGCTCTCTATTTATCCCTCTCCCTTCCCAGAAGGGAAAAGGAGAGACACAGGGACTTACGGGTTGGAAACTATGCTCCACAGCTTTAATGAAGCAATAATGATGAAAAAGAAAACTATGATATGTGTACAAATATATACAAAACCACTGTCAAGCTTCCCTCAGTAATGCTGATGTCACCAATGAGGCTAGGAACATCCTGGACTGGGCTTCTGGAGTCAGCAGCAGTCAGGAGATGGATTCAGGAAAGCGTGGATTCAGGAACATGTGGTTTGGGATCAAAGGCAGACAAATGGGTGAAGAGAAACTTAACTTTTAGATTTACAACAGATATGATGCATGTGGGATGGAATACTTTTTTGTGCCATTAATGGGTCAGTTTTGGGCATCTAACTGGTTTTCTCCTCCCTGCAGGAGTATAACAGGTGTGACCCCTTTTTCTCCCATTATTTTATTGTGCATAAAAAGTTTAGCAGAAACAAGCAGTGGCCTTGTAACTATAAACACTAAGCATTATCAGTTCTAAAACCAGACACTGAGTGAAAAACATAGTAATTTCAGGAAGTGCAGTCACTTAGAAGAAACTTAAAAGTAAAATTACTAGAAGGAAAATCAGTTCTGTCCTGGCTCGAACCAGGACACTTTCACAACAATATTTTCACTATTCCTTCATCCCCCTGCTTCATTTTCTGTTTTTCAGAAAAATACCTTTAAACAGCACAAAGGTACCACTTGCAAACACATTCCCATCCCCAGATATCATCGTAGAATGGCTGGAAAAGACCTTCAAGGTCATTGAGTCCAACCATAATCCTACTATAACAACCACTGAACCATGCCCTGAAATGCCACATCTAAATGCTTCTTGAACACCTGTAGGGATGGCTACTCCACCACCTCCCTGGGCAACCCATTCCAATGCTTCATCACTCTTCTAGTAAAGAAATTTTTCCTAATACCCAACCTGAAACCTCCCCTGGCACAACTTAAAACCGTTTCCTCTTGTCATGTCTCTAGTTACTTGGGAGAAATGATCAGCGCCGGCCCCTCTACAGCCTCCCTTCAGATAGCTGTAGAGAGCAATAATATCTCTCCTGAGTCTTCTCCATTCTAAATAACCCCAGTTCCCTCAGTCTCTCATACTACAGAGCTCAGGCTCCTCACCAGACTCATAACTCTTCTTTGGATATGCTTCATGATCCCAATGTCTTTCTTATACGGTGTCACCCAGATCTGAACCCAGAAGTTGGCCAAGGGCTGAGTACAGGGCCATGAGCCCATCGACCCAACCTGCACGGATCTCTCTGCAGAGCCCTCAAGCAGATCAGTGCTACCACTCAGTTTAGTGTCATCTGCAAACTTGCTGAAGTGCATTCGATCCCACTGTCTATATCATTAATAAAAATATTTAATATAACTGGCCCCAGTCCTGACCTGTGAAGGACACCACTTGTGACTGTCTGACAGCTGGATTTAACTCCATTTATCACAGCTCTTTGAGCCCAGTCCTCCAGCCAGTTTTTAACCCACCGAAGAGTTCACCTGTCTACTCAAGGGTTTCAAGTTTCTCAAGGAGAATGCTGTGGGAGATGGTGTAAAAGGCCTTACTAAAGTCCAGGTAGACAACATTCATAACCTTTCCTTCATCCACTAGTTGAGGTCACCTGGTCATAAAACAGGTCAAGATGGTCAAGCAGGACCTGCTTTTTATGAATCCATGCTGGATGGGTCTGATCTCCCCATTATCCTGCACTTGCCGTGTGAGTGCAGGAGATGAACCAATCCAATGATCTTCCTTGGTACCAAAATCAGTTACCTTTAATTCCCCTGATCCTCATTTTGGCCCTTTGTTTAGGTGGGTGTTATGTTGGAAAGCCTTCAATTGTCTGGCAGCTCCGCTGTTAACCAGGGATACTGATAGTTCATAGAATCATAGAATGTTTTGGGTTGGAAGACACCTTAAAGATCATCTAATTACAATCTCCCTGCATTGGCATGGACACCTTCCACTAGATCAGGTTTCTCAAGGCCCCATCCAACCTGGCCTTAAACACTTTCAGGGAGGGGGCAGACACAACTTCCTCGAGCAACCTATTCCAGTGTCTCACCACCCTCAAATTAAAAAATTTCTTCCTAATGTCTAGCCTTAATCTCCCCTCTTCAAGTTTTAAACTATTTCCCCTTGTCCTCTCACTACACACCTGTGTAAAAAGCCTGATTCCAACTTTCTTGTACACCCCCTTCAGATATTGGAAAATCACTATGAGGTCACCTTGGAGACTTCTTTTCTCCAGGCTGTTTTCTCCAGTTCTCCCAACTACTTTAGCTTGTCTTCATAGGGGAGGTGTTCCAGCACTCCGATAATTTTAGTGGCTCTCCTCTGGACACGTTCCAGGAGCTCTTTCTTATGCTGGGGACTCCAGAACTGGACACAGTGCTCCAGGTGGGGTCTCAGAAGAGCTGAGTAGAGGGGGACAATCACTTCCCTTGAGCAGCTCTCTATGCTTCTTTTTTTTGATGCAGCCCAGGACAAAAGAATGGCTTGGCAAGCTCCTCTTCCATCTCCATTAACACTCTTGGGTGAATCCCATCCATCCCCACAGACTTGTGGGTGTCCAGGTGGCATAGCGGGTCGTTAACTGCTTCTTTCTGGATTATGGGAAGTTTCTGTTGCTCTCCATCCCTATCAAGAGATTGGATACCCTAAGGATAATGGGTCTATTAAAGACTGAGACAAAGAATGCATGAAGTACCTCAGCCTTTTCCTCAGCCTTGATAGCAATGTTCCTCCCTTCATCCAATAAAGAGTGGATATTCACCTTGGCCATATTTTGTTGTTAGTGCATTTGTAAAAGTCTTTTTTATTATCCCTCACAGCAGTGGCCAAGTTGAGTTCTAGCTGTGCTTTTGCCTTTCTGATGTTTTCTCTGCATGAGCTAGCTAGATGTCTGTACTCTTCTTGAGTCACCTGCCCCTTTCTCCAAAGGTGGTAGACTAGAAAGGGGCTTTCATCATCCTCTGTCAAGGTTAAGAGTGGTGTCCCCTATGACAACAGTCACCATCAAGATTGTGCCACAGTTGTATGGAAAGTTCCACTCTGAGTTGCAGAGGCAGTGCCAGAGTGATCTGTATGTCATCCTTGCTGAGCCTTAGCTCCTCACCTCAGTGAGACAAGAATTCACCAAGTAGTTCAATGACCCTATCATGCTACTTGCTATTCTTAAGTAGTCTTTTAAGGTGTGTCTGGCAGGACTACAAAAAGCAGTGAGATCTGTAGCCTGTTTCATTAATTATTTGGTGATAAGTTGAAAGAACTCTGTACTTCTAAAACTAGATTGGCTTCTTAGGAAAACCTGTCATAACCATGCTGCAACTGCAGCCGTTTTGTCCTCTGATCACAAAAAAATATTTTAAATGCATTTTTGTGGTGCCTATTTCCTTTTGTAGTATATGTTTACTATTATTTTCTATGCAGCTCTCTAATTACATTGCTTCAGGCAGGGCCAGCCATTCTTCCAGTGTCAGTTTCCCTCAATTACTTCAGAACTTCCAAGGATTTTTCTTTACCACTTTAAGGGAAAGAGCCATAATGTTTTCTATTAAATATACTAGGATTCTCCTGGCACCACCTCAGCTCAGAAATTGAGGTCTGATGTATAGGAAAGAGCCAATGCTTTTATCTCACCATGGTTGCATCCCATGCAGTTCTACCCAGCCCTGTTTTTCTCTGAGTTCTTAAAATATTGACTTGATCCCAATCTTTTACACTTCAAGGCTCTGACTGCTTCTTGCAGTAGACAGAGCTTAGCAGAGATACATTCCAGGAAAGTAAAAAACATCATGTCAGAAACTTAAGATTTTGACTTTAGATTTTTACAATTTTTTAATGCCTTACTTTTTGCATGCCTGCAGTGCTGAGCCATTTGGAGGTTGATATTGGCTGGAAAAATTAAGATGCTGTAATAATGTAGTAATCCACTTTCAATAATAATGGAAATCTGGAGAGAAATATGGCACATTAATTTGTTCCATTTACATGACTGTTCATCACAAGAAATTGCTGTGGTAATAAATCACTGCCTCTCAAAAAAGATAAGATTTACCTTCATACAAATACTACTTAAAGTGACTTAAAGTAACACAAGGTCAAAAAAGAAAAGCAAATCAAAGGAAAACTTTAAAAATGCCAATAAGAACAGCAAATCACCTTTAGAAGACCCATCATATGTCAGGGTTAAAATTGATAAATGGAAAAGAAGCTGTGGATTTGACTTTTAAGTGTCAGATTTACTTCAAGAAAACCTTCAAAAATGTACCACTACTGGCAAAATAGCAATTCATATTTTGTACTGTTATCAAAGCTGTTGTGTTGCAGTCAGTGTGATAAACATTATTTTAAAGCTTCCTTTTGGTGCACACTATTTTTTAACTCTGCAGTACATGATTACAGGAGTAGGGATTGTGTGTGTATGTGTGCATGAAAGCAGGTGAACATTTTGTCAGGAGTATGGTAGACTCAAATAACTGCTCTAACAAACTGAGATAAAGTAACAAAGCTACCATGTTCTCTACTGTAAAAAAGGTGGCAGACTAGCTCCTGTGTCTTTCAGTGTTGTGCAATAGAAGTGGGCAGTTATCTGAGTTCATCTGTCACCAGAACAGAAATGTGAATAACATCATTTAATTCTCAACTTTCTCTGCCAAAATCCCTGGTTCATAAGTTTCCACTTCCTGAGCTTCAGGTTACTCTTTACAGCACAAACCCTCAAGTGTTCCTGTCTGTAAGCTCCCCAGTGGAACTCCCACATCATGAGCTGAGGCTGTTCAGCCTGGAGAAGAGGAGGCTCAGGGGAGACCTCATCGCTCTCTACAACTCCCTGAAAGAAGGCTGGAGCCAGGGGGGGGTTGGGCTCTTCTCCCAGGCAGCTATCAGCAAGACAAGAGGACATGGACTTAAGTTGTGCCAGGGGAGGTTTAGGTTGGACATTAGAAAGAACGTCTTTACTGAGAGGGTGATCAGACATTGGAATGGGCTGCCCAGGGAAGTAGTGGATTCTCCGTCCCTGGAGATATTTAAAAAGAGACTGGATGTGGCACTCAGTGCCATGGTCTGGTAACCACAGCGGTAGTGGATCAAGGGTTGGACTTGATGATCTCTGAGGTCCCTTCCAACCCAGCCGATTCTATGATTCTATGATTCTATTCTACGACTGTACTAAAGTTCTGCTCCTAGAATCCCTTCTCCCCCTAGATTCACAGTCACAGAAGGGCTGATGTTGGAAAGGACCTCTGTAGGTCATGAGTCCAACCCCCCTACTCAAACAAGGCTACCCAGAGACACTTTCCCAGGACTGTGTCCAGGTGGCTTTTGGATATCTCCAAGGTTGGAAACTACAGCCTCCCTGGGTAATGCGACATGCTTGGTCACCCACACAGAGAAAAAAACATTTCTGGATGTTTAGAGTGAACATTTGATGTATTATCTGATGTTTGTGTGTATTGCCTCTGGCTTGTCACTGGACATCACTAAAAACCTCCCTCTTTGAGTTCCCTTTCTTCAGGTTTTTTTATATACTGATGAACTCCTACTGGGCCTTCCCCTCTCCAGACTGAATAGTTCCAGCTCTTTCAGCCTCTCCTCATATCAGCAATGCTCCTGCCACTTAATTGTCTTTGAGGTCCTTCACTTGGCTCTCTTCTGTAGCCCATTAGCTCTCTTGTAATGGGGAGCCTGGAGCTGGCCCCAGAACACCCTGGATCTCCTCATGAAGCCCAAGATACTTTTAGACACTTTTACCTTAGGGAGACATTGCTGGCTCATATTCAACATCCAGCAGGACCTCTGAATGCTTTCCTGAAAAGATACATTCCAGCTGGTCAGCCTCCAACATGTGCTGGTGCCTGCCCTTTTGACCACAAGACTGCACCTTCTTGCTCACTACAGTCCCCACATTCATCCCATTATCTCCTCCCACCCTACAGGTTCTGCTCCTACTTACACCTCCCTCCTCCCCTTTGCTCTCAGCTGCTATCTTCAGCCCACATGCCTACTGTCTGAAGTTGCTCTGCAACAAACTTATATTCTATTTTAAAATTGCTGATAATTCTTCCTTCCTCCCCCACCCCTGGACTCAAATTACTCTCCAGCATCCATTTGTCATTGATTCCACCTCCTTTCCTGACTTTCCCCACAAGGAAAACAAAAGCTGGCTCCAGGCTGCAGCTATCAAAAATCTGCCTGCATGTATTTGGAGGAAAGAAAAAGAGCAGCTGTCTGGGAAAAAAAAAAAAAGATGATGTATGATAGCCTGTATTATACAAGTAGGCATTTTCTTGTGAGCTAATAATTACTGTCATCAATGCAGAATCTGTACAAAACTGACTGGAACTCTTTCAATTAAGAATGAATGCCAGCACAAAGTTTGAAACACTCAGAGATTTAATACTATTTCATTTCATTTGTCCTGCGTCTGTTCCTACAAATAAGAATTAATGCACTTGGACAAAAGCAGGACACACTGAAGTATTTTCAACTAGATTTTCTTTCAGTATGCAGTATGTCAGTCTCTCAAGTGGGGTAAGCATATGTACTGAGTTACCTGCCACTTTGCAAAATGAGTCTTCTCTCTCATCCTGGCAATTCACTTTTCCAGCAGTCAATTTGAGAATGCAACATTTAATATGAAATCAAAGCATTCATAAAGGAAAGCCAAACTCCCCTAAAACTCAAGACTCTCAGATTTCATTGCATACTCCAAAAAATACAGATTCTATTCATTCTGCTGGTATGTTACTTCCATTTCAGTTTGAAAACAGGATGATTTTTCAGACAAAAATAATCACTTTTGAGCCAATTGGCTCAGCGGGTCTAAAATACAGAATGCAGAAGAAGTACATTGAGTATGGCTTTGATTAGAAAAGAGCTTTTTCATCAAATACTCTTAAAACCTGAGATAGTGGGCACAGGACTGTTGAGGATAACCCAGCAAAGGAAAATCCCCAGAAAACCACCAATTTTCTCAGATCAGTGCTGTCAGGTCACAAGACTGTGCATGAATTACATTATATAATGAAAGGGTTGTTTGTTTCTTTCCCTTTTTGTGCTTTTCACCTCTTGTTCAGGCTTGGGGAATCCAGAAAGCAAAGTGGAGAACAGAGCAATAGAACCAGCCAGGGTGGTTATGATAAATTTGTAAATGTGTGCAGTTAATAACAAACCTTCAGAGTATGGGGAGGAAGAAGGCCAGGGAAAAGATTGAAGTGCAAGATATGCTTGTAGTTTACAAAGGTGTATGACTGTTTTTACTTGGTGACTGAAACCAAGAAAGTAGATAAAATCTACAAGAGATGAGAAAGAGGTAACAGTTTTTGGGAAGTCTTGCCAGAGTAGAGAAAATAATGCAGAGGTTAAAGTCTGGCCGCAGAAGCAAAAAAACTTGTTTCCTAAAGAAAGAGACAAAACAGAAATTAATATATTTAGCTTTCACCATGTACTCAGTGGAAAAACACAGACTGATTTTATAGGAGACTAAAAGTGCTTCGTTTGATGGTGAAAATTCAGTGTTTTTTCAGTGATTGTTTTATGTTTTTCTATCTGTATTTTTAGATTGTCATTAAAAAGGATTACAAGTTGTTTCTTTTGTATTCCATTTTTCATGTCTTCTTTCCAAATGTCAACTCTGCTGAAATATGACCTTTCCACCATGAAACTAGTGTAGCCTGTGACATAAAGAGTTATGGAAGCAAATGAGTTAGAGTCTTTGAATCACCCTAAATCTATAAGTTAATGAGATTTTTTTTTTTAATGACTCCTGATTTCTAGATATTCACTGTGTTCCTGGGATTTGTTTAGCTTAATGTCATGGATGTGGCCTGAGGTTGTCTTTAGGAATGCCTGGCATGTCTCTGGATGATGTTCTTTTCTTCACCTACATTCTATTCTCAGAATGGAAAGTGTGAAGACTGGAAAGAAGCAAACAGTTCCAGTAACCGTAGTCTCACACAATCTTGCACCACAAAGTTAGGGTCAGTAAAACCAACAAATTGGTATAATCAGCTCAATGGTTGTGCACATGACCACTTTCAATTTTTAAGGTTTGTGTGTATTTAGTGTATGTGAAAAGAAACACACTGACAGTGTATGAATCTCACAGCTTCCATTTCTCCAGTGAAGGATCCCATCCACAGGGGGATACAGAGCATGGGAGCTTTAGCCAGTGGCATGAACCATCCTTTGAGCACTGATTATTTTATTCCCAACTCATGCATGACATCACCTTCAAACTGAGGATTTTTTTTTTAATTTTATTTTTTTTTTCACCACTCTTGGGCTTCTGGGCCTCCTGAGAGTAATATGGACTTTCCCAGCAATGCAGACCTTCTGCTGTGATGACTGGAGCTGCACACTGTAATGCAGCTGCATAATCCCTCAGGACTAATAGCAGTATAGCTCCAGAATATAAAGCACCCATCGTGTATTTTCTTCATCACCATAATAGTGTGGTTTGCTACTGGTGTGATACTGGTTGAGAATAAATCCTGTGTACTGGATGCATGGGTGGCTTCTGCAGCTGCATGCAAACTTCTGTATCTGCTGGTATACAATTTCAGCATGATCTTGTTGGAAAGGGAGAGAAAAAATTTTAGTGCCTTGCTCTCTGGCCTTGTAAGGAGGCATATCCTGACCTTCTGGAGACAGAAGTGCCATACTTCTTACAGGGGTAATCCCTCTGTCTACTGGTTGGAGGTTGCCACTCTTGGGAGTAGCACATAGTCCAGAAGCTGAAAGGCAGCAATTAATCCTAAACCCACCTTCAGCCTAAAGGCTTTGAAAATAAATCTGCTTCTCCCTCCTCAGAGAAAGGTGTAAGGGAAAGTTAATAAATTACAAAAAGAAATAGCAAACGGGGACAACATAACCTTTTTAAAGTTGCTGCTTTTCTCAGCACATCTATTTTGATACCTAGGTTCAGGAGCAACACTCAGCACATCTTTTTGCTGCCCACTGCATCATTTTTTTCAATTAGAGGGTTATACTGGAGCACTGCTGGCTTATGTTGCATTTCTCCCATTATTTCACTTCTATGAGGAGAAAATTGAAATGGCTACTTGAATGTGAAGAGGTTAACAACAGTGAATTTTCTAGTTGTCAACAAGCAGAATTAAAGGAAGCAGTTCCATGGCCTCATTTATCTGCTTCAGCTCTGAGAGCTGTGATTCGAGATGTCATAACTAGTAACAGAGAAAACATTTAATTCTGAATGTATGCAGTCAGAGAGCCAAAAATATGAAACAGTGTGTCATAATATAGTAGATGAAAAAAAAAAGTGTGAATATATCTGGAAAGCTAATGATTTAAACCATTTGAAAAAACATAGAAGAAATACTTAAAAGCTAGTGATGAAGTTTGGTACCCGGAGTCAAAACTAATTTAGCGTCCAGAAAGTTTTGTTTCATAGTTTCAGATCCCCTTTTGTTCCATAATAAGGTTTTCTAATGCCTTCTAATATTCAAGGGGGTTATTACTGTGAAAGATGCAAGAACTGGTTTGCTCATTGTTTAATTTATTCTCACTGTGTGGTATGTCCTACTATAAAAAAGAGTGGCTGTGCTTTAAGGCATGAGGGTGTCTCTCAGCATTTTAATGGCTGCTGTGGTCCAGATTGAGTGGAGACTCTGGAGAGGAGGAGACGCTGCCTCCCTTAATGGTACCCATCATACAAAGCATGGGAAGGCTCCTGGTATGCCAGGAAGGACACGACCTACAATACCAGGGACGTGTTGGGAGGTTGGAGAAAATGAGAGGGGATGAGGGCAGAGCCACGTCAAGCTTTAAACCTCAATGCAGAGGGAAGACATTCCTAGAAATGCAGAGGTGGTTGTGCATGATGTGCTCAAACCAGGAAGATAGTGGAGAGGAGATGGGCTGCAGAACACAACAGGAAAGGCTGCCTCACCTCACAGAGAGTGCCAGAAAAAGAACTGAGTTGCACCATTGATGGAGTGGTGTTTAATATTTTTGTCCACTAATTAAATCTGACTTAAGAGTTCAGAGGAATTTGACTTTTAAGAAACTCCTTTATGGGAATGCTTCTGCCTCAAGCTGATACTCCATTATGGTTAATTTATTTTCTGCTTCTGGCAGGCATACTCATGAAACTGCATCCACATTATCAAAAGTTTGATAATAGGAACATTTATTTGTCAGCTGAATAAAGCCAAAGGATTCAATGAATGTGAAAACTGAGCATGTTGTAAATTTAAATAAGGCCAGGGTTGGACAATTTTGATGTACTGATGGCATTTTGTGCCTGGACAGCTGTAACCATCAAGGGAATATTTGTGCAAAAGTACCATATTCACAATAAAAAATCAAGTCTGAATGCATTTGTTCTAAAAAACAATGCTCGTCTCATTGTGTTGGGACCAGTTCTGTTTAATGTCTTTATCAATGATCTGGATGAAAGCACCAAATACATACTGAGTAGGTCTTCAAGTGACACCAAATTGAGAAGGAGTGTTTATCTGTTTGAGGGTAGGATAGCTCTACAGAGGTATTTTGAGTTTGATTGATGGGCCAAGACAAATTGTATGAGATTCAACAAGGCCAAGTATTGAGAGCTGCACTTGAGCCACAACAAACTCATGAAGTGCTACAGGTTTGGGGAAGAGTGGCTGGAAAGGTATTGATCAACAGCTGGCTGCACATGAGCCAGCAGTGTGTCCAGGTCACCAAGGCAGTCAACAACATCCTGGCTTGTATCAGAAATGGTATGGCCAGCAGCAGCAGTAGGGAAGTGATGGTGCCCCTGCACTTAAGTGCTGGTGAGGCCACACCTTGAGTATTGTGTTAATTTCAGGGCCCCTCAGTACAAGAAAGACACTGAGGTGCTGGAGTGTGTCCTAAGAAGGGCAAAGAAGATAGTGAATAGTCTGGAGCACAAGTCTTATGAGGAAGGTCTGAGAGCACAAAGGGTATTTAGTCTGGACAAAAGACGGCTGGGGGGGGAGACGGTATCAGACATTATCACTTCCTACAACAACCTGAAAGGAGGTTGTAGTTAGGTGTGGCTTGGTCTCTTCTCCCAAGTAACAAGTCATAGGCCAAGAGGAAATGTCTTCAAGTTGCATCAGGGGAAGTTTAAACTGGGCTTTAGAAGAAATTTCTTTAATGAAAGGGTTATTAAACATTGGAACAGGCTGCCCAGGGATGTGATTGAATCACCATCCCTGGAGGTGTTTAAGAGACGTGTAGATGTTGTGCTTAGAGACACGGTTTACCACTGGACTCAGGAGGGTTAGCTTAATAGTTAGACTCAATGATCTCAAGGGTCATTTTCAACTAGAGTTATTCTATCATTCTATTTTCTTTTCCAGAAAAATCATGATAGACAACTCTGCCTCTGAGGAGCTGAGATTCCCTATGTGACAGGAAGGGGACAGCCTAAACGAGGTCAGAAAGTGTTTGTTAGCTATTGTACCAAAGGAGAGGATGGAGGGAAGGCAGCAATAATATGCAGTAGAGGAAGTTGAGGCTGTGAAAGAAAGGGTAGATTTTATGTACTTATGGATAAGACGAGGCTTGTATACATGTTCATTCTTACCTGCTGGCATGTCAAAAGTGCATGAGTAGTGGAGGAGTGACAGCAGCACATTTATACCTGCAGAAGCCAGTGAGCTATTGCTCAGTTTTCATTGGTAATAGTTCCAATTAATGTTTCCTTTTGGTACATGTCAACTTGAAAAACTCTACCTCATTTATGGAGTTCAGCACAAGAGATCCTGGAATGGGTTGCTTCTGGACAACTGTCAGCATATGAAATCACTGCAGCAGTTAATCAAAACTGAAGTAACTTACTAAAAAATCATGTATTTGCAAGCTTTTTCCCCAGTACAGTACAGCCAAAGGTGTGTTTCACTGTATTCTCTGACAGCAAAAAAAAAGAGAGATATTTATCAATACTATTCAGATTCTCAGCATTATTTTCTATGTCATAGAGTTATTAGGGGCAATCAACTTAGGCACAAAATGAACTAAGAAGGTAGACTGTGTATGACAGTACCTTTTCCTTTACGAACATGAAATAAATTTTGAACTGACAGGGCGTTAGAAAAACACTGAGAGTTGTGTTCCTACCTTAGGAACTGATGGCTTAAATTTTTCATGTCACAATAATATTTTATCTTCTTTAACTAGTGACTTCTCTATACAAGAACATCCTTTTTCTGTATGTACTAATGCTGAGGACACCAGCAAAACAGCTGCATATTCCGGGTTCCCGTTCCATTGGGGTTTTGTGTTTTTTTGTTTTTTTTTTGTTTGGTTTTTTTTTTTGGTTTGTTTTGTTTTTTTAAATTATGATAGAAAATGACTGAAACATATTAATTAAATATTTGTCATTAGAGGATCAGTTTGGGGAAAATGAGAAATTTTGGAAGACATGTCTCAACCTCTCCAAAGGGACAATGCACTTTTTGGTTAGAACTGCACAGTTTTTTCGTTTCTTTCTTTCTCCTGTTATTCATAAATAGAACCACAGAGTAATAGGAAGATTTCATCTTAGACATTGGAATGGGCTGCCCATGGAAGTAGTGGATTCTCTGTCCCTGGAGATATTTAAAAAGAGACTGGATGTGGCACTCAGTGCCGTAGTCTAGTAACTGCAGCGGTAGTGGTCAAGGGTTGGACCTGATGATCTCTGAGGTCCCTTCCAACCCAGCCAATTCTATGATTCTATGATTCTATGATTTCATTTGTAAGGGACTCTGGATATGTCTAGTCTCACCCCACCTTTGAGCAGAGTCAAATTCAAAGCTACATGAGGCTGACTAAAGCCTCAGCCAGGTGACTTGAAACCTTCTAAGAATGGTGACAATATGACATTTACAAAGATACTTAAATATTTTTTTGTTTCTACGAAGTGGCATAAATAATTGCACACTAATGTCATCCCCCCTCCTCCCCCCTTTTTTTTTTTTTTTTGTGTGTGTTTTTTTTCTGATTCTTATTATTTACTTAGCTAAGCATACTACTATGCTTTATGATATATGAAAAACTAATCAAACTGAAACTGGAGAACTATTTGTTTCTCTCTAATAAAAAGACGAGTACTTTTGCTTTAGCTTTTACAAGGGTCCAGCTCTGTTTGGAAGAGAATTTGTCTCATATAGGTTCTAGTGACACATGGATATTTTTTGAACAGTCCCAGATTGACCAGACTTTTTAGCAACGCAGCCAGCTTTTTTTCTGCCTTATGGTTCTGATTTGCTGCCATTCGTCCTCATGTATCCTCCTTATCTTCATTTTTATTCCAGGCATGGGGCAAAGTCTCCATTCAGTTCCTACCAACCCCATCCAAAAGTACTCACCCAGTTCTCTGGTACGATTTGATATAATATTTTTTTTCTTTTTTCCAGTAACATGTTTTTCACTACTGCTGTTCTTTTTCACTTATTTATAGGCATGATATTTGTCAGTGCCAAACACACATAAGAAAGGATACCATGCACACTAGATAGACAGATTCTCACCTGTGTATTTATAGGCATTCAAATGTAACACTTGAACAGAGTTTCAATTTGATGGAGGATCAGGACAGGGTTTTCTCCTGTCAGAAAACTGTTTGCAGCTGGAGCTCTCAAGCGGATGAAATGTTCCCTCCTGACAGAAAAACTGGTGCCTGCAATGACAAATACTCTTTCAGAGTCCATCTAAGATTCCAGTAGAAGGTTATCAAGTGTGTGCTTGTTCTGCCCTGGATGTGCCATGATTTGAGAGGGAAATATTTGCGCAACATGTGGCTACATCCACATCTTAAAAAAAAAAAAAAAGAGGTCTCAGCTGGACATACCCTGTCAAGTTACAGATAAACAACCTCATTTTCCATACATGCAGTGTTATCTCCTTCTGTGCTTTTTTCAGGTGGGTCATTTTGGAATTATACTATGACACTGAGACACTGAGACAGAGAATGAATTGTAGATTGACATTAGATGTTACCAGATGTGACTGGGTACAAGATGGTTCCTGAGACTGGAAGCCTGCAGGTCATTAGGCTGCAGATTCCAGGCACTTTTAATGAAATATCAGGGTCTACCTGGGGTGCATATTGGTTGTTGGGAGGTGTTAAAAGAGCCTCAGAGCTGACAGTCAGCAGGCATCTTAGGTAACAAGGAAAATTAAGTGAATAAAGATACCAGTGTTTTATATCTATCAAAGTAAGACTACTATTGAAAAAGCTACGTGGGCTTAATATTAAAAATATTAACTACGTTGTTGAAGTTAATATTTTTCACTGTCTTTAATCTGATTCCAGAAAGGATTGTGATTTCATTGAATATTGTCTGTTTGTCATCTGTTATCCATCTGACATGCAAAACCATATTGGTTCGCAAAGGTCACCATGCTATCTTTTACTGAAATTAAGAACAAATTGTTCCATTTATGGATGTTTGCATCCCTTCAAATAAAAAACTGCTACTGATGCATACTCTTTACCTTCAGCCACTTAACTGATTTTCATGTGGTGTCTGTCTCCACTGCTTTATCATGAGATATGTGTTTCCTTTCTCAGACCTGGTCAACATTTAGATTGTGATAATGCAAATTATGCTGGTGCGTCAGGTTAGAAAACTACATGAAATTTTCCTTTTCATTTTGATGGTACAGTCAAGCTGTATAATTTTAGAAGGAGATGACACAAATGCTGTCCCAACCACCTACATTTTGGCACAAATTCTTATGTCATACAGGCACTGTGATCTGTGTCAAGATTGTTGTTTACTTTGCACCATATGGAGGAAACTCAAATAATTTTGCTTTGTAATCACTTGAGAGTTCTTGCATATATTTCAAGGCTGATTAAGATCAGAAGAAAATTCTTAAATTACACTTCAAAGGGAAAAGGTGCCAAATAATTTGAGTTCTAGTACCAGTTATTAACTTCATCCCATTTTTCCTTTCCTCTTTTTAAATGCTGTTCAAAATACTGTCCACTCCAAAATCACAATGTTCTTCTTATGTTCTGTAAGTTAGTAGAAAGACCATGAAAAAAACATTGTTCAGACCTTTTGAGATTACAGTTTCCATGACATATTTTATAAATATGCATTTTTAAAATTGCCATCAGTTTTCAATTAGATTATGAGAAACAAATCAACAGGAACTGACTGAAAAAGCTCTGTAGTATCCCATTTCACAGTCTTCTAATGGTAATATTCATTTCCACTTCATGCCTTATGAGAATGCTTTTAAATACTAATCCTTCACAAGGAGGAAAAAAAAATCATAAGCTAGAAATATCAATATGATAGAGTTCTTTTTTCCTTGAAAACATCCCAATTCACAGTGAAATCAAGCAGAGAAGATCTCTCTGAATAATAATAATATAAATCTTTTAGGCAAAGGTTTAGAAGTATCTTGGTTGAATGGTGCATAACCAAAAGCATGTGCGTGTATTTGTTTGTCTCAAAATTGTAGTATTCTCAGGACAAATACTTGATATCAAATCCTTGAAGTTTCTTTTTCTTATTCTAATAATATATGAAAAAATTCTTTCTGTAGTATAATAATGACCACTTGTGAGATGCATGAAGCTTGATTTTGCTCAGACACCCTTTCATACTTTTGTCCTGGGGGAGTCATGCTCTTCTCTGACCAAAAAAATGCCTTAGAGCTCTTTTGTTTTCCTGTGGCACTACAGGTTCACAGGGACTGTTCTTGCTGTCAGGAGCACTGAAGCACTCCCACCAGCCCTGTACCTTCTCTAAACTCTTCATTGAGACAAATAAGGTCAAAAGCTGATGTTACAGATCCAACAGCTTCCTAGTATACAGCATCTGCAGGTGTTGCTTCTGTAGAGTCACTTGTTGACATTTGGGAGCAATTGTGATTTTTTATATGCTGCTGAGCATACAAGATACAACTGTTGCAGAACAAAGTCAGGTTAATGGTTAGTTGTTAATGTAACTATTTGAAAGGTTCTTGCTTTGCATGACAAAATGCCTCTATAAAGCAGACCTTGAGAAAATATTTTTCATAAAATGGTTGTTACTAGTACAAGCTGTAGGGTGATAAAAATCATAAAGCTCTTCCTCTAGTAAGTGGGCAGTGAAATACAAATCTTCCTTTTCCTGGTTGAGTGTTTTTCTCCATTCCCCCTTCCATCAATGACTCCTTGTTTCTTCTGAGGTATTTAATGTGATAAACTACAGCTTGTCAGATAGCTCCTCCCATGGTTCTCTCTGCATAGAAACTTCTGAAATCTGATTTCTCAGCTCTTTCTGTTGATATCTAAAATGTTGTAGACCTAACTGCCTTAAGTCTACAAGACAGTTATGGAATTTAGATGACATGCAATTATTGTTAGTATTATTATTTTCAGACATCTGAACACTGTCACACTGTCACATCACACTACCTAAAGAGTTATGAAGTCATCTTTCTTCAACAGTAAGTAATATTCATTCCCTTACTAGGAAGTCTTGAGTGACCTGGTGTAGCTATGAAGCCGGTCCTGTTTAGAAAACAAAAATCAAGAGGGCCTCCAGAAGCCCTTTTCCACCTGAATTTTTCTATAATTCTTACAGTACAACTTTAATCTAGGAGACTGACAGTGGGTACATGTAATATTAACAACATTATGCAAAAGCGTAATGTAGAGGGGGAGGCCTGTTAAAAGGATTTGACAAATGCACAGGAATTATAGCAGTTGTGCTGTCCTCTCTTTTTCAGTGTATTCAAATACAGTTTAAAATTTTGGCTTTTTTTTAATAATAGGATTGTGTTCCTAATATAGACATGATATATAGGCTTGTAGTTAGGAGGCTGCAAGAGATGGATGAAAATTTTTGCAGCTGTGGCATTCAGAAACATTTATTAGTTTATAATTACTGAAGTAAGTAATCTCTCTCTTGTCAAATTATTTTCAGCCTCCATTAAAAATGCATAATCAAAAGAAAGGAGTTTAAGCTTTGAAGCCAACCAGCCCTTATGTACAGCAGTTGTTTAATGCAAGAAAACAAATTGTTTGTCTAAAGCAGATACTATTCAAAACCAAAAATAAATTATTCTCAGATGAGCAATAGGAGGGTACGAGAACTCTGTGTGTTTGAGGCAAATATCATCCCCACAAATGCAGCAATGTACCTTTAACATTGTGATCTTGTATAGTTCATTGCAAACATGTGTAACGATTCTGTGAAACTTTTATTTTGCATAAACATAGGAACAACTAAGTCAGATTCAATCCTAGCTTGGTGGCACTAATAATTAATAGGCAATCTTGTTGCCACTTGAATGCTAATTGTATAACACCGATTGGATAGTAGTTGTTTATCTGGAATTCACAGATGCTACACATTACCTTCCTCCACAAGGGCAGTGCAAGGACAGCAGGGAGATGTGTGGTTTCTTTTTCTGGATTGTTGGGGGCAGGGTGAAGTCAGGAATCTGCAGCAAGCTCCTGGGAAGAGCAAAGCTTGGCACAGAAATAGTTTCTCACAGGCTCAGAAGACTAACACAGTATTTGCTGCAACTGGCAATGTGATGAAGCCTGCTAGAGCAGGACTGGAAGGGACTGTGAAAGGAAACAATTAGGTAGATAGAGGCATGTTTCCAGACTTCTCTGTCTAGAAGTTCATTTACACTAGTTGCTACTGTACTAGCCTAGCATCCAGAAATACTTCAGGTGTTCAGATTTAGGAAGTGGTGAAGGAAGAAACATGTCAGAAGTCAGTCCAGTTCACACGGAGGTAAGAAACAGTGTCAGTCCCTAACATAACTGTGTTCCACTGGCTATCACTGGTGTGCTGTGTAGTGCTTTACTAGCTTGGAAATCCTGTCTGTAGTGCACTCCACCATATCCACAGAATCATTTCAGCACGCGCTCTTGCCACAAATGCAGGAATAACAAAAATGAACGTGTGGGAATGCTATCTTTGTGTGGCCTTACCCATGTTTTCAGAGAAGCATTTTCAACTGATCCTGAAGGACACCATTTATGCCTTTTTCTGACTGAGTAAACACCTCACCTTTGAATCAATCTATGATTTTTAAGTGAATAAAAGCATCTGTTGTCCCCATCAGTTAACCCTAGGCAGTACTGAACAAAGTGAGAATGTAATAGGTCTTCTTTTTCTCTCCAAACTCCTGTCTGCAATATGTCAGTGAAATTATTATGTTTGTATTATTACTTGATAGATAGCATGTTTATCTATGCAGGCAAGTGGGAAGATCAAAGAAACAGGTTAGATGACAGTTCCAATACAAAGAGACATTATTAAACCTAATTTTTTCCGCACTGGTTTCTCAGAAGCAGAAAAAAACAACTGAGAGGTTCTCACTAATATCAGAGCTATTAAAAATCTTCATCCTTCGAGCAGCCTTTTGAGCAGTGATAGGAGAAGGGGTAATGGTTTTAAACTGAAAAAGTGTAGTTTTAGGTTAGACATTAGGAAGAAACTCTGTATGTGAGGGTAGCGAGACACTGGGATCGGTTGCCCAGAGAAGGTTTGAATGCCTCATCCTTGTTCAAGACCAGACTGAATAGGACTTTGAGCAACCTTGTAAAGTGGAAGGTGTCCCTGCCCATGGCAGGGGGGTTGGAACTAGACGATCTTTCACTTTCTTTCCAATCCAAACCATTCTATCATTCTAAGACCTATAAGTATGGAACATGCAACAACAGATCTCAAAAGTTCATCTCTTAAATCCACTTAGATTTTTGAAGAAGACTTCTCTGAAGTCAGACAGTATAGTTGATACACAAATTCACAATCTGTAGCAATCTAGGTATCATTGAATAGCTGTCTGTAAGTGAGCTTTGGCCTACTTCACATGGCAGTCCAACATGACCCTCAACTGTCCTTCTTTCCAGAAAATGACATCCACTAGGTACATGTCAGGCTTTGAATCTTGTGCCAATATAGTGAATTGGCACTGAGTGGATTGCTTGCAATATCTTGGAATGTTCAGAAATGTAAAAAGTTGACAGTTTTATTATGAATATATGATTCTGCAGAGGCAAACATGTAGCTGCTCTTCTTAAAAAGGTTTAGGGTATTATATCAAAGAGTTGCATTCAAATTATTATTCCTTGGACCTAAAAAGATTGTGATCTTTGCTGTACTGTGAAAATGGATCTTTTGTGGGTAGCTGTGCAGCAGCAAAAGAGTGAAATAGGAACATCCAACTTTGGTTTTAAATAAGAAATAAAAAATCCTGCAGAGTAGTTATGGTAGAGAAAAAATATAGCTAAAGAGAATGACACGTTAAAGAATAAAATCCCAGTGCTTGTCATTTCAATTGGTTTACTGATATACTGATATAGAAAAGAAGGGTTGTTGATCAGAAATCATCTGAAGCCATGGGCAAACTGAGACGAAATAATTTCATTCCCTCCCAGGATTTTATTTTCTCCTACAGCCTTGAAAGCAGCTAAGTTTTTTCATCTTTATATGCATGTTGCAGATGTGAATATGTGGTGGGTTAGCCTTGGCTAACAACCAAACTCCCACCCAACTGCTCACTCCACCAACATGTTTTGCTGATTGAGGACAGTAATGAAACTTGGACACCAGAGTGAAAAGAGAAAATGTGTTTTACTGGTGATAGCTAAATAACACAACCAAAGGAGAAAGATACAGAACAAAATGCCTAAAGCAGACATAGAAAATATACAGGGTAATGCATCAAGTCATTGCTACATAAAAGGAGGGGCAGTGATTAAGAGAGATACATCACCACTTGGATATGTTGCCACCATCCAGATCCACAGTTTCTGGGGAGCCCTGATTGCAGCAAGGATTTGGAGAACCCTTCCCAGCAAGTGGGAAAACCCTATACAGGGAGCCTACCCATAGATGAGGCATCCGAAGTCTCTGCAAGAGGGTCTAACCTTATATGCTAAACAACCTGCAAGTCAGGATGACTTTGCATATTACACTATTCAGAAATATCTGGTTCATCTCCTGACCAAGCATGACCGGGACTGGAACAGAGTCCAGGGCATGGCTGGCAGGGTTTCTTTAACATCCTCTCTTTCGAAGCATCAAGTCAATTATTTTTGATGAATGATGTTTTTAATTATTCATACAAGGATGAAATGTCAATTATTTTTGATATACAAGGAAGCGATTTCAATTATTTTTGCTATTTCCATACAAAGCAACTCTGTCCTGGGCCTGTTGTCCAAGCCTTAGCACTACCATACAAGGAGAGGATTCATCAATAGGTCAGCTCTGGCTTGGCCCCATTGTCCAAGCCTTAGCAATAAACACCATCACTCCAGTGGTTCAAGGAGAGAAAATAAGAAAAAACAGGAATAAGAAAACTTGTGAGTGAGGCTAAAGACGGGTACATTGCTTACTGTTTACTGTCACAGACAAACCAAACTTGTCTTGCAAAAAATTAATTAATTGCCCACCTATTTTATAGATTTGGGCAGTGTGAAACAAAAAACCCAAACACAAAAATGATACTTTAGGTGCCCACTTTCTTAAGCTCAATTTCACTCCTTTAGACTCCTCTACCCCACGAAGTGGCAGAAAGGGATGGTTAATGGAGGGTTACAGTCAGTATACAACAGGAGGCTTAACCTCTCCTTCCTCTTCACTGTTTTCTCTAGGTCTGGCACACAGTCCTCCACAGGATGTTTTGTGGAAACCTGTTAAACTCTGGAGTTCCTCCTTCAGCCTGCAGCCACCCACTACCAACACCTTCACACTTCCATGCAATACAAAATATCAAAGACATGAAGAATGCTTTTTGAAGAAACGAGGATAAAATGAAGGGTAACAGAGGGGTGAACAGAAACAAAACTCTTAGGTGAGCAGAAGCTGTCTCAAAATTGTTCTGAACATTAGTAAAATCATCCCTCTGACTGTCTCCAGCTGTTAGAAGCACCTTGCCAATCAGCCTTGCATTTTCCAGGAGCTGACTAAATTGCTCATGGCTCTGCTTCAAGTTCTGAGGAGGGAAAAAAGGTTTGGGGTATTCTGACACCCATTTAGCCATATTAGTCAGGCAAAATCTTAATTCTAGGAGATGTCTATATTCCTCAAGGGTGTAGGCATTGCTGCAGATATGAACAATGAAGAGGCGCTACATATGTGGTGATGCTATAGCTGGCAGTGCTGAGCTATGTGGCTGTGAAATCATAGAAGCATCTACTTCTACTTCTGTTGTAAAATTACAATGCTGTTTGTAACAATTCCTTTCTGTTCTGTTGCTTTTTTGCTGAAAAACTGGTGGGCAAGATGTGCCTTGGGATTGCTAGTTGTGTTTGGGTCAATGGCTGCAGGCTTTGGAATCATCACATGAGCCTGGAAAAAGGTGATCACTTCAGTCCCACACAGCGGAATATTACTTTTAGTTATCATGCTCTTGGAGTGGGAGTCAGACCTTGACAGGCTTGAGAAGTGGACTTGGGCAAACTGCATGAAGTTCAACGAGGCCAAGTGCAACGTTCTGCACCTGGGTTGAGGCAATCCCATGCCCAAATACAGTTTGGGAGGAGAAAGGATTGAGTCCTGAGAGGGACGTGGGGGTGGTGTTGGACCAGAAGCTTAACATGAGCCACCAGCGTGCTCTTGAAGTTCAGGGGTGATTCTCCCCCTCTACTCTGCTCTTGTGAGACCCCACCTGGAGCACTGTGTCCAGTTCTGGAGTCCCCAGCATAAGAAGGACAGAGAGCTCCTGGAACACGTGCAGAGGAGAGCCACTAAAATGATCATAGGGCTGGAGCACCTCTCCTATGAAGACAGGCTAAAGAAGTGGGGGTTGTTCAGCCTGGAGAAAAGGAGGGTCTGAGATGACCTTATAGCAAACTTCCAATATCAGAAGGGGGCCTACAAGAAAGTTGGGGTAGGGCTTTTTACACAGGTGTGTAGTGAGAGGACAAGGGGAAATGGTTTAAAATTTAAAGAGTCCCTAGCAATTCTATTATTCTATGATTCTAAGTCAGTTGCCTAACACCAATTCAGAGTCACAAAGTTAGCATGTCAGGGGACCAGTCTATTACCCATATGCTGGGATAAACACAGGCTGTCTCTTCAAATTCCTTCTGTAGGTTTGATAACAAGATAGATGAAAAATAATTTATCTGTTAGGACAAAATAGATGAGATGCAGTGGCCTAGTTGCTTAATACAAAGGGGGTTGGGTGCTGCTAGACCCTAAAGGACTTCCCTGGTGACAATTTGATTAACAGCGGCTTTGAATTTGCAGCCAGTGAGAGCAGATAAAGGGAGTTCTTAGAAAGTCTAAGCATTAAATACTTTTTTGTAATACAGTGGTTAGCCACCCAATTTCTAGCTTCTACAACTCAAATAGAATGCCAACTTCTCTATGTAGTTAGAAGAGAGAAGTCTGGAGGCTGACCTTTACCCCCGCACTTCACAATAGTGAAATGATGCATACCTCCTTCTCCTTCATGCATCTCAAATAATCATTGTTGACAAAGATAGTAAAATGGCAAATACTGTGCAAGAAATGTTTTTTATTGGACTGGATCTTTGTTCAGTATGGGTGTAAGTGTTAGCACAATATGCTTCAAGTTCTTCAAGGCATTTAATTTCAGTTCATCTGCTTCTCTGCTGAAGCATAGCTGTATGCAGTAAGCATATGTATTGAAAGTAGTTAAATAATGTTTTGCAGAACTATTTTTGAATGAGAAACAGCCATTTGACAGAGGTAGGTCTCTGACAGAGGTCTTGCAGAGGTAGGCTTACAAGGATTTGTTCAATCCTGGCCCCTCCTTGAACAAGCACAAACTATTATAGTCTTCCTCCCAGGCACTTGAAACTCCATTTGTAAAAACAATAAAGCTTGGGAACTGCCAGATCTCCTTATGGAAATGTGATCCAGAATTTCACTGCTGTGATGTTTATTACAGACCTTTTTTATTCAGCTACACTTACATGAAAGGGTGGTTTTATCCAGTTGCCTTTATGATAGTTTTATCGTTTTGATATTATCTCTTCCTGGTATTAATGTTCTTCTCTATTAATAGATAGCAATTGTTCCAGGTAAGACTTCATTTTGCAATATTAGGAAAAAACAAGCTCTTCTAGTATCTTTTAAAATATAAATAGAAAGTCAGTTTTTTGTTGACGTGGTCATTAAGAATATCCCTGTACTGTGGAAGTCAGGGAAGCTTCCCAGATTCAAGTGTGTTATCCAGTACAATACTTGTTCTGTGCTGGGGTGAAATCTGGATGTACACCACTCTGCTTTCCTCCGTTTGCATGGAAAAGAAATCAAGGCACACAAGTGAAATGGAACAGCAAGAACTTCCAGCTAATGTCATTTTAGCAAGACATAGTGAGAAAATTCTGTGGGGAGCCCATATTCACAACACAGACATAGTTTTATAGTTCTCTGTACCTGAGTTTATGTTCTATTCCTGATGGGGCCAAACCACTCTGTTATAATGGTACTAATAATTCCCTCTATTTCTTTGAAAGACTTTTCTCATACATAATAGATTTTCATTTGCTTTCCTTGATACTTAATTTTGACAGCTTGTAGTGAACCTGTAGCTAATTATATGAGATGAAAGGTCCTATGGCTTATTAGTTATTTCCAAAAAGAAATTCCCAATTTATGATGAAATCTGTGGGTTTTATTCAAATGCATCACTTTGCATATAAAAATACTGACTTTATTCTTGTTTTCATTATTTCAATCATTCCGTTATTGCAGTTGTCTTTTATGGTAATACATCCCAGTTTAGAATATCCAGCATGCTTTATTGTCCTGTACCTTTTTTATGCCAGCATCATTAATGAAAATATTGGAAAAGATCATTTTCAGGAGCAGTATTTGAGAAACTTTGGCAACCACCTTCTGCTGGCATAATATTTATTCTTCCAGCAGTACATGCTGTATTCTTCCCTTTGGCAAGCACCTGACCTGTCCTGCAGTTCCTGCACTGTCTAATTCTGTTATTCATTTAGATCTTTTTGAAACAGAGTCCTGCAAGTGAGACACACACCTGACTTGCATCTGGTACTTCTGGAAAAAGAGGAGGAAAAGCATGCCAATGAATATGAAAGGTAGACAAGATGTCTGCCAGCCATTAAGTTAAAAAATGGTTGTATAAATGAGTAATCTTTGAAATTCTGCTATCCTTTATCTAAATTGCTTCTATTTTTTCTGATAGTGAATTAATTCTGTAGCAGAAATTCTACATGGTATTTTAAGATACTCTTTTTATAGTTTTAACTGTGATATTTTTCAGTATAAAATTTTCATATTAAGCATATAATGAATATGTTTCTCTATATCATTGTTCATATAACAGATTCTTTATGTCACATCTAAACTGTCATTCACTTTTTGCAAAATTCTGTATCCAGAGACACACAGGTAATTCTAGGAGTCCTTCACAAATAAAAGATGTACAGAAAAGATAGGTGCTAGTAGCAATGGTTGTTAATATTACCTTAAAAAATAATTTCTTTTTTTTCACTGGTTAGAATGATGGTCTTCTTAACCTGCACACCGTTGTGCACATTTAAAAGACAAGACATATAAGGTAAACTTAAAAATTAAAAGAAGAAAAACATTTTCATATACTCATACTTTTTTTTTTTTTTTTTGTCTCATAGAGGTGTTAAACGATGAGATGAAATATTTCAAAACAGAGCTCATAATCAACCTGTGGAATGTGCTGCCAGAAAAAATGTTTCTTTACTGAGATGAAAAACTTAGTTGAATTCCAAGGCTGGCACATATCTCATTCATCTCAGTACCCCTCTGACTGTCACTTCATGAAGTCAAAGTATCTTACTCCACTAATGTTTGACAAGCACTTTGAGCTGATCAACTAAATAGAAATAATCCCTTGAGGGTTTCTCTGACTGGCCTCTCTATCTCTCAACTATCTCTGAAAAACTCTTTAGACAGCTTTAAATTTGAAATTACCTCCTAAACAATGAATGAAGCAGGGATTTGGATGCTCAGCTATCTCATGCCTCTTTCTCTAGTGGGTAATCTATTTCTAAAGCAATTAACATCAACTGCAGAAGATAAAGTATCTCAAAAACTGTCTCAGGATTTGTAAAGATGTCTGGGAAAAGTGAATGCACACAGAAATGGGAATATATTCCTTAATATATCATGAAGCAGCAATTCTCACCACCATCTCAGAAATTTAATCTAAGGGAATAGGGGGGAGATCAGAGGAATTTTCAGGTTATGAAAATGGATCTGGAAATGTATTCTGACTTGTTTCAATAGGTACAGGGTTTTTTAGCATACAAAGTAAGCACTAAACAACTGAATCTTCTATTGGAGTTCTTCTGGCTGCCTTCAGAATTCTTTGGACTGGTAAGAATTTTATTTCTGGCTGACAGATGATCATACCCAAAGTTATCCAAGAGATGTCTCAGAGTTCTTTCTGCTGAAGCAAACTGATTGTTTGATAGTATCAAGTGAATGGATTGAAATGCATTTAACTTCTGTAAGTACTGGCCTTATTTGTTCTAGCCACATAGCTACAGCCAATTTGAGATAATATTCCTCCCAAAATGTAGCCATTACATTTAGTATATTAAAGGTAATCTGTTGTCATTGATTTTGGTTCTGTTCCATGCTGGTGAACACTTTAGTCCCCATTTCAGAAAGCTTGAAATGACTCTTCTGTACCATTTAAAGAGCTTCTCCGAATAAAGATTTTTAGCAGGGCATTTATCAATATTTTTTTCTTACTTTAGCTCACAACTTCTATACCTGAGACTCAGTTAAATATTTAAGCCAACACACACATTTTTTATCTAGGACTCATATCGATAAAGGATACAGTAAGCTCTTTCCTAACAACAAAGAGAAGAAAAGGAGATACTTTATTTTCTTGCAACTGCATGTCAATACAAAGTAAAATATGAATTCAACAAGTAGCGAGGTATACCTGCTTCACCTTATTGTACTTTTTCTACAGTGCTCATCTGTTTGGTCTTCTCATTCTATCTCCTCTAGTTCTCAACTGCACTGTATTGGCTATGTAAGGCAGATACCAATAAAGAGAAAAAATAAAGGGTTTTGTTCTGGGAAACCATGACCATCTGTAGTAGCTAGAATTTGAGAAAATGTTTTACAAAATATAGCAATTGTGTACTAAGCCGACAGTGCCTTCTTTATACTGCTAAAAAATAGCATTCCAGAGCTTGGGGGAGAAAACAAGGGAAAACTGATAGTGCTTTTCCTACTGTATTTTAGAAATCTGTGTTAGCAAGTCTTTTACATGTTTCTGAATATATAGGTAGCCTGGAAGTATAGCTGAGCACTGAGGAGGAAAGTGTTGCTGCTCAAAACCCAAACAAGAATTCTTCGTGCTGCATGTAGCTTCCCTGAGGAGCAGGCAGCTGCTTCTGGTTTTGGAAGGCCAGATGGAATAGCTACATTTTTTTAGGGAATTAAAAAATCATCTCACATTGATTCTTTTTGACCATTCTGGTCAAATAATGTGCTGTAAAAAACAATTGCATTTTCTTTTTGTGATAAATGATTCCTTCACTACCACACCCAGCAGCAGGAAAAATCCAGCCACTAAGCTTTTCACTGCAGGTGGTCGTGGGATGCTCATCAGTATCTATTATCAGTCTGAGTTCCTTCATCCTTCCCAGCTGCCCTGTGTGCACTTCTTCATCAGATAATCTGAAGAAGGGAGGACCACTGGCATACCATTGCTCTAATCCATTATCAATATATCCCAGAGATGGGGAAAAAACATTTTTAATTACAGAGGCTGTGGTCAGAACTGAGTGATGACTCTCACATGGAATATTCTTTACTAGTCACAGAAGTGATTTGAATGCTTGGGGTGCTGAGTACTGGGAGATATTCTGCTAAAGAATCTGCTCTGCCCCAATTTATGGGACATAATAGCATCTTGTCCATGGACTCATATCAGTAATTTAAAGCAATACAAACATGTCTGTATTTCAGAAGGAAACACAGAGGAACAAGAGGTGGTCAAGTGTGGGGATGAACTGTGACAGAGAGAGATCTATGAGTATCTGTCTATAAGGAGGGCCAAGAGTGGGGCTATGACTGTTTCATTATAGGAACAGAAGAATTAAATTGAACATTGTCATCTAAGTCAGACACACTTTTAAACTTTGTTTATTTTTATAATTGTGAAGCAATGCATTAACCTATTCCAGTGTGCAATTAGTATGCCAGCTATTTTTCCCAAAAGCCCATCCTTAAGTGGGCTGACTGACCAGATAGGCAATACGGTCTATCTTGCCCTAGAAAATAGGCTGCCTCTTCTCTGTATCTCGGTTGGATTTACCAATGGTGAGCAGAGTGCTAGTGTATCTGGGTACATGGCCAGCTCTTGGCAGTCATCTAGGTGATTTTTGAGCAGTCCATTGACTGGCAAGGTTTCTGCTCTTTTTCCTGACAGTACTATTTTCAGTATGGGTTTCTTGATGTTCACCTTTTTTGAAATAGCCAAGATTCCAAGTGTCTGAGCTACTTGCTCTGGGAAACAATATCAGTGACATCTGAAAACCCTACAGGAACTCTGATTAGATCAACCTACATGCTAATGAGCTCACAAGATACATATCCTATAAGGAAGAAAACATACAGGCTTTTAAACATGTGCTAACACTTCTAGCAGAAATAATATTTCAGACAAGTAGCTACTGAAGGTCACAATGTTTAATGTTACTGCAGGAGCTATGAAGTTATTCTTGAACCTAGGTTCAGCAAATATTTCTTACTGACAAAAAATAAGATCTAAAATATTCCAGAACATTTTTATGTGTCATGGAGGTCCCATTATATAAGAGTTACTGCTGACACTGACAGATAAGTTAGGCAGTGCTTTGGGGTTGGGAGAGGTAGGAGGTGAGCAGCTGTTACTCTGACGACTCTAAGATAATGTGCAATAACCATCTTCTAACTAGCACTCCACCTTGCCAATTAATAAACAAGCTAGTTTGTTGCTGTTGCAAACATACATTTTCCTTGGTATCAAACGTCACTCCATGATGTACAAAGGCATATGCAAAGGGTGAAAAGTTTAAAAGAATTAGCCAGTAAATCCCACCTGATCAAGTGTGTCCATTGAAGTGCCCTTGAAATGCTTTTGTTTTGCCTAATCACATCTTCTTTGTTTATTCTTTGTTAACACAGAAGTTGTTTGGGTATTGTTCAGCCAGTCCTTTGGTCCAGATGGGTTTTATTATACAAAGAATCCCTTTATATTGAGAAAAAATTTCTGAAGAGCTTCAAATCTTGATCAGGATTTATCACCTTGGCTTCATAATAGTTCTTTGAGATATAGCAAGGATAATGTTTATTTTACTGACAGGGAAATTATTTACATTTATATATATGTATATACACACCATGTAAGGGCAGAGTATTCAAGCTGTAGTACGAAAGCTCAGGTATTTAAAAAAAAAAAGTCATCTTTTTCAAGATAATAAATACTTGCCATTTTTGTGGACTTAACTAACACCTACTTTAATAAAAAGGAGATATCATAGTGTAACTTTTGTAATCCATCCTTCATATATTTGAACAATTCCATTTGCACAAGACTTAGCAGTGTCCATGAGAACACTAGGAGTAAGGCAGAGAAATTTTCATAACTAATGAAGCTCCAGTTGCAGATCCCTAATTTAGCAGTCACAGTGGAAGGTGTTAGAGGTTCAGAAAATTTTGAAAATCACGTCAGGTAATCATCTAGTTCTTGTATGCAGCAGTGATTTTTCTTGCCGGGATGATTTCACTGGCTTAAGCAAAGTTATGTTACCAGGAAATGTGTTTGCTAGGAATTGAACTCTCTTAGTTGAATGTACAGTTTATTTTCACAAACGATTATCACGTCACTAAGATTCAATCCATATATCCCAAAAGAAAAACTTAAGTGTTGATGGGAATGTCTAGTCAAAACAGCATGTTCCATTGGTAGCATTGCTTTTATATAGAAATTTCAATGCAGCATATGCCAATGATCCAGTAAGTGCTACTGCTTCATTGCAGTATTTTTATTCATTGAGCTTTGAATTACACCCAAGTCAAATCCAGGTTAACTTCTACCTACCATCACTGACAAAGCAAATGTTTATTCCATCTTTGATTACTCCTCTCTGTTTCCTTAAGTCAAGAATAGGACATACTGTTCTAACAGTGACATAAAAGTGGTTTGCTGTTCAGAATCTCCTAGTCCCAGAAAGGAGCTTGCTAACATGGGAAAGAAGAGGATCTCTCTTGTTAGAAAGTCCAGTCTTAAATTAATTAGGTCTTAAATCTGTGGCTACTCCAGAAGTTTAAACATAAATAATTAAAAATTAATCACTTTAATTTGCTTTGGACAGACTCTTCAGAGCCAGTGACTCTGGCAACTTGTTTTTTAAGGACACTCAAAAAAATCCTGACAAAATGATTTTGAAAATTCAGGGAAAAAAATAGGCAGATTATCTGTAACAGAGACATACAGTGAAATAACTCCAAATTCCTGAATACTATTTCAGTATTACTTCTATTATTTGTATCAGAAACTAGTAATTGGACCCAGTGTGGTGGGTTGACCCTGACTGGTTCCCAGGTGTCCTCCAGAGCTGCTCTGTCACTCCCCCCTTCCGCTGGACAGGGTAGAGAAAATATAATGAAAGGCTTGTGGAAAGCCTCAGAAATTACCATCATGAACAAAATGGACTTGACTTGGGGAAATTAATTTAAAAGAATTGGTGATTCTTTGGAATTGGTAATTGGAAAAGGATAGTAAGAAACAAAAACTAAATCCTAAAATACGTTAGCTCATCCCTCCCTTCTTCTCAGACTCCACTTCCAGTTTCAGTACCACCTCCCTCTCCATCAGCACAGGGGGACAGGTAATGGTGGTTCTGGTCTGTTCATCACATGTTGTCTGTGGAAGTCCTTCCTCCTCAGAGAAAAAAATCATCACACTCTTCCCCTCCTTCAGTGTGAGAAACCTCCCATGGGAGACAGTAGTTCAGGAACTTCTGCAGCATGGGTCCTTCTCGTGGGCTGCAGTTTTTCTCAATCTTTTTCCAGCATGGGTCCTTTCCAGAGGGTGCAGTCCTTCAGGAACAGGCTGCCCCAGTGTGGTTACCTATGGCATCATAAGTTCTGACAGGACCCTGCTCCAGTATGGGCTTCCCACATCTTCCTTTGGGCATCTACCTGCTCTGGTCTGGGGTCCTCCCTGGGCTCATGTGGATGTCTGCTCCACTGTGACCAACACGGGCTGCAGGGGAAAGCCTGACTCACACCACGGTCTTCAACACATGTTGGAAGGGAATCTCTGTTCCAGCACCTGGAGCAAGCCCTGCCCCTCCTTCTGTGCTGACTTTGGTGTCTGCAGAGTTGTTTCTCTCATGGATTCTCAATCTTTTCTCAAGCTACATGTTGCTGCACAGGTCTTTTTCCCCCACTTCTTAACTATGTTACCCCAGAGGCACTACCACCATTGCTGATGAGCCCCTTGGCCAGCAGTGGTCTATCTTGGAGCTGGCTGCCATTGGCTCTCTCAGACTCGGGGAAGCTTCTGGCATCTTCTTAGAGAATCAGAATAATTTAGGTTGGAATAAACCCTTGAGAACATCTAGACCATCTGTTAACCCAGAACCACCAAGTCTGCCACTTAACCATGTCCTTAAGCACTACATCTACACATCTTCTAAATAACTCCAGGGATGGTGACTCCGCCACTTTCCTGGGCTGCCTGTTGCAGTGCCTAACAACCCTTTCAGTGAAGAATTTTTTCCTTATATCCAGGCTGAACTTCCCCTGACACAGATTGAGGCCATTCCTTTTTCTTCTATCACTTGTTCCTTTGGAGAAGAGACTGACATCCACCCCACTACAACTTCCTCAGCTTCATTTTCTCAAGGCTAAAGTACCTGTCCAGACCCCCCCCAGTACCAAAGCCTTGCCACAGAAACCCAATACAGTCAAGAAAGAGTCACTTGTGCCATGCATGTTGATTGCACAAAAACACATACTCAGTACTGCTGAAAATCATCTTTGCCATACTATTTTTTTTAATAGTTCTGACATTGAAATAGTTTTAACATTGAAAATCAGGTTATGAAAATACTTACATGCTCTAAAGGTATATGAGACCTTGTTGATGCATGTTAAGAATCATAGCTTCATTTCTCTTTTCAGAAATGCCAATTTTGTTGGCTCAAGTGTAACTTAGCATATGCTGCACTTCCGGAGAGATGCATTCCATCATTTTGGGATTTTTGTGTTTCTAGTTCAGAATGTTCTGTATTATTTTTACTAGATCCATAACACTGGCAGATACATTTCTAAAAATCATCAAGGATTTCTGTGATACTTAATAAGAAGTAAGCCTTGTTTGTGATACGCTTCTGTGTAGAATTAATAATGAGTAGTTCAGCACCCCAAAGCTATTTTTCATATAACTTAGAAACTCTAACGACAGATCACAGCTTTTGAAAAATATCTGTCACTGACAAAATTCTTTTATCTGAAATATCCTAATGAATATAAAACTATTTACTTTTACTGAATTAAGAATTTTCTGATGCATTGAAATTCTGGTTAGGACCTAGATACAACTAGCAGAAACTAAAACTCCTGTGTTTGTGAAATTTTACAACTTTAGAGGCAGTGGCTAGAAAATCATTACCAGGATGAAAAGTGCAGCACTTTTTTATCTAGAAAAAAAGACACAGAAATGAAGACTGATTCTGAAAATAGGGTGTGATGCTTTTATTTCAACTACCAGCATCCATTGATCACTATAGAAAGGCTACAGAAACATATCTACATTCATTTGTAGTATCAGATTACTGTCATAGAAAACTTCAGGATACATAGATAAGTATACTGTATTAGCTTGCTAGATATGAAGCAATCAAAGATAATTTTTTAGTTTCTATGGGGAAAGAAAAAAAAAAACAACGGGTTTAGTTGATATCATTTGTTCAAATTATGCCATGGAAAGCTGCTTAGGATTTCCACAGCCCAGAGCATGTAAATGTGAGCATGGGTGCAAGAACAAAAGCTGTCAAGGATCTTTCATTCTTCCCTCCTTCCAATTTCTGCAAGGCATGCCTTCTTTGTGAAGAATGTAATAATTTCTTTAGTATCCTTAAATAACTAAATAAGTAGCCTTTATTAATTAAATTAAGGTCCAATGAATTCAGTGGATTCAATGTCTTTGACTAGCAACTGTGGATATTTGCTGTGTCTATAACAGATATCAGATGGAACTAAATAGTACAGTACATGTTCATATTTGTAGTACTAGCTTTTGTCCTTGCCTTTTTGCTAGCAAAATCACTGGAGATTTTTCATGCCATTTCTTATTTAAAATCTAAATGATCCTCCACATTTTATCCAGCCTTGCAAAACCAGACATATCTTTGTGAGTGATTTTAGAATGACAAATATAGAGAATGGTTGGATTAGGTGAATTTTATTTTTCAGTGTTGTACAAAGAAAATATTAAATTACCATTCTATTCAGAGATATATCAAGTTTATACATTTGAATAATTGTTTGGGTTTTGACATTGTATACAGGTTTATATTGTCCCTGGACAAATTTGTTTCATGGAAGGAAGAAGAATCTCTTAAATAATACCTTTGGAGTGAAGTTATAAATCTTCCCTCTTCCCCTGTTATAGTGGCTGTTGTTTTTCTTGGCCTGTGTATGCCTGTGAAAAAATCTGTCATTTCCTGACGAGTGTGGGATAGAAAGTGACAGAATAGAGTTAGACAAGTCAGAAGGTAGAAGCAAAAAAACCCCAAAACAAAACAATTTTGCCATATCTCCCCTAGACGTGCCCACAGTTGGGAAGAAAACTTATTTAAAAAATAATCAAGAACCTGCAGCTTAATTCTCTGTGGGAACTGGGTTTATCTGTAATGTTTCCCTGTAACAATAGTGATTCAATGTTTATGGTTATTTAGGTTTCATTGATTATGATTATTCTGACTTTTGTGGTAACCCTTTGTTACTGTAGTATCCTGTCTTCTAGCATTTTTAGGACCTTTTTAAATGTTAATGAAACGCAAGAGGGGAGATTCATGAGCACCATCTTGGCCTCACCTTAAAGAAGGTGTGATCTGCAGGTCCAGGAAGGAATCAGTGCTCACTATAGCACTCAGAGCTACCATCAGGGACACTGCCACCTCTTGCCCCCAGACCCCCTCATCTGCCTTGGCCTTGGCTGACTATCACAGGCTCACAGGCACACCTCCACTCACTCTGGTCAGTGGCATCATGGACACATGGACCCTCACACCAGCTGTCTGACCCCCCAGGGGCTGCACTCACACCCCGTAAGCACATGTGTACACAGCATAGAGAGAGTCCTCATCCAGGAGAGAGTTAGAAAGGAGTGTAGTAAGGCAAGACAAACTGTGCTGGTCAAGGGGAGGGTGTTGTCAGAAAGACAGGCTGACCAGCAAAGTACTTATGCTTGGCAAGTATTTTTAATCCCCTTGCCCCTCCATTTTCCCACACATGTTTCTCCCCAAATCAGCTGAACGCCTCTCATTTCCCGCCTTTTGTTCCTCCCCTAGCATCCCATAAAACTTCCTGTGTAATCACAAAATATTTTAAGTCTTTATTCTGTCATGGTTGCCATCCTCTGGGAAGATATGACCCTAAGTAAGCATAAAATGAAGCTTTGTTTCAAGACTAATATCAATATTTTTCATCCCCAATGCTTTGTAGGCCAATTTTCCATCTGTCTTTTCTTTTGCTTGTGTTTTTCACAGATTTGAGTTTTCATTGGATTTCAAGCTGTGGCTAATAAAAGGATCCACAATTTTGCTCACTAAAATCTTGGAAATGCAAGACAACTGCACATCATATGAACTGTAAAAATTAAAACCAGTCATTGTGTATATTCTTGAATCAGGATTGGGATACAGTCATGACATAATAAGTAATTTGAAACTGTCCAAAGTTACTCATGTTTTGAGTCAACAAAGTAGTGGAATTAGCACCTACTGAAATGACTGCACAACTGCATCATGTTGCTCCCATCAGACCCCCAGAGGAGTGTGAGTAAACAAGAGGTGTCATTGGAGTAATGTTAAGAGCCATAAGCAAAGCTTTGTCTCTCATTTTTTCAAGACTTGACATTATGTCACCTGAAAGTGCAAAGGCACTTTCACTGAAAACCTTAAAAGGCTCAGAGCAGATTTTAAGATTTGTGCCTTATGAAGAAAAATTGGAAGAGAGAATGAACGTGCCAGATTTACATTTGTTAAAATAACAAACACGGAGATTGTTTGGCTAGTACAGTGCAGAAATGGTATTTTAACCCTGAACAGCAGTTAAATCAAATGAAAATCTAGCTGAAATATTTTAAAATGTAGTTTCAAATGAAAAATAGCCTTTCTTAACTGTATTTCAACTCAGTTTCTGTTTAAGACTCATTGCTGTTTATGAAGTAAATGACCCAAGTAAATATTATCATAGTGGGCTAGAACAACCTACAGCACTTTTCTGGAAAAGTAAAGAAGCAGTTTCATCATCTGAAACATTATTGTTCCTCTAAACTTGTTAGTGTTTCTGTTAGTTCAACTTAGAATATCTGGATAGAAACCTGTACAGTCAATCTTCTGCAGTTATGTTGGTTTAAACCTAAATTTTAAAAGATAATAATAATCCTGTCTGTTATAAGATACTTAGAGGGCCCTTGGAGGGATTTCTATAGTAACTAGGTTTAAATTCATTTCAGTTTGTTTCATTTGGGGTTTTTTTTTGTGGTTTTGTTGTGGGTTTGAGCTTTTCATACTTTTCATTCAGTATCAAGCATCTCCAGGAACTTTATTGCCATTTAAGTAATAGGAGATACTACATCTTAGTAAGTATCCAATTCTAGATCCAGTCCAGCTAAGCTATCTGAAATCTGCAATCCAAAGAGAAGCTTTTTTTTTCTGACAGAACTGGAGCATGTTGGCAGGCTTGTCAAAGCATGCAGAGCTTTCAGGAGTACTATAGAACTCGCACAAAGATTAGCTGTATATATTCTGGTTTGTTGTTCCAACTGACACAAATTAAGATGCTGTAACATGATATAGTGAATACTTTCCTTTTTAGAACTTGAAACATATTTAGTTCCTTACACTAGTAGCAAAACTATACTCATATGTTGTTGGATGTGTTCCTGGTAATGTTTTTAATATACAAGAATACTCAAGTTCCAATTTACAAGGATACGCTTTGTCACAGGAAGAGTAAAGGGTGGATTTGGTTAAGGCACTGAGCAATCACTGCTGGCTTTCTTATTCAGTTTGTTACAAATAAAAATATATTTTCCCCTGGGCATCAATATTGCTGTAGACATTGTATGAGAACCAAACCACTTAAAAATTTTTTTAAAATTTTTTTATTTTTTGAAGTTTGTCTCATTTGTTATATGAAATGATTTTGAGTGTTGACATTGTCAGCAATTTCTCAAGACCAAAGTGATAAGTAGAACAAGGACAATACTGAGGATGCTTGCCTTTGGATATCATGGTTTGACCAAGGAACTTAGTAGCACAATCCATGTAGTACTTTACTACACACAGCACATCTGACAGTGCTGAGAGCAGAGAATGTTGTCTGATTTGCTCTTATAGAGAGGTCTAGCAGCAAAGATAGCAAAACAGTTTACTGTAAAGCTTGCATCTTCATAATGGCTCATGGACCAAGCCTAAAACCCCAGCACAGCAACCTAATATCCTCAGGCCACATCAGAAAGAGCTAGAGGGCTGCACAAAGCTACAGTGATGGGTAACTTCTTTGACACCCCAACTTAACCAACTTAACCCCACTTAACTACCACTGATGGTAGTAACAAAGCTTCACATTAGGAGATATTGGAATAAATGATGATGGACACTTTCAGGTCTGTCTGTAAGAGGAAAAAAAACCTCGCAGCTTTTTATAATCAAAGTGTTTAAGTCCAGGTTGGATGGGACATTGAGCAACCTGATCTAGTGGGAGGTGTCCCTTCCCATGCAGGGGGCTTGAAACTAGTTGATCTTTAAGATCCCTTCCAACCCTACCCATTCTATTATTCTGATTCTTCTTAAATTAAATCTTGCTCAATGGATTAAATAAATGTTTTTAAAATATTACACAGACAAAAGAACTACCAAGCTCAAGATTAATAAAAGAAGGACTAAAAGGCAACAAAAATTGGTATTATAAAACAAACATGCAAAGACAAAAGAAGAGGCTTTATACTGCACCATGATTGTACAAGCTGTAATTCTTCTGTCACCCTCCACAGTCCCCAGAGAAGATGCCTGCATGTAGCTGTAGTTCATTTCCCCTGAGACAGAAATCTGCTTCCCCTGTTTACACCATAGGAGGCCTTAAGGTCTTCTATGCTTATTGGGAGAGTGATTGAGCTCACTTACTTCCCACAAAGCATATAAAAGTCATCATGTCCAAAGTAAACTCACCACATCCATTTTATGCTTCTGTAAATGGTATTTATAATGCTTTACAAAGGAAAGCTTGTTCTGAGAAAAAGATGCTGAATTAGAAAACACTTTGTCATAACTAGAGGATAGTAAAGTCAGTTTTCTATCCTGAAGAAGAGTTTGCTGAGGATGGCGTCATAACATTGCTTTAGAACTCAAAACACTCCAATATGGTAACAAATAAAACAAGCCATCAACTTTATACATGGTCTGTCACAGCACCAAGAATCACATCTTGCTTGGTACATTTTAGATGAATCATAGCACGGAATTACTGTGTTACACACTGCACTTGATCAAGTGAATTATTCCTGAAAATTCATCAACCCTAAATGAAGTTGTACTACCTTTTATGGATATTTATGCATTTGCCATAAAAAAAAAAAAAAAAAAAAATTAAAAAAGAGGAATGTTTTACTCAGTAATCAAAAAGGGCTGATCCATCTAACTGGTGGTTATCTTTAGCTAATTACATTTCATTCTTTCTTCAACAGTCTTCCATTGAGTATTGAATAAAACCTTCAGGTTAGTCTCAACACCACTGTGAATAAAGTACTTAGTGTATGTGATGCTATTTTTATGTAAAGCTACATGGTATGACAAGTTCCTCTGCCACTCTGCCCATCTTCTCACCTGAGGTATAATTTTTGAACAGCAAGAGGGTGGAACACACTAGATCTAAAAGAGGCAAGATGAAAACCAATGGTGTGTCATCCAAATGAACACCTTTAGGGAATAAAGAAGTGTGTATACCTTCCAGTTTCTGAGTGTATTTGAGTGTATGGACCAGCAGCATGAGCTGTTGTGAGACTAGAGGGAGAACTGACTGTCTCTCTCAAACTTGGTCTTCATCACTGCTGGTAAAAAAAAATACAAGAAAAGACCTAGAGATATCACAGGACAGTTCCTTCAAGATTCAGTAAGATTAAAAGTTATCTGGTCTGTTCCCAACGTGGTGTGCTTGCTTGCTCTTTAGTTGTGTCATTACGGCTGTGTGCAATGGTTCTGGGCAGAGAAAAGAGAGAGACTGCTTTACATGCAGTAGTAACAAAGATAAGGCAGATTTACATCTTCAGGTCAGCCCAGCTGTGGAACAGGAACTTGCTGTGCTGCTGCATAACATCTCCAGTCAGTCATGGAATAAACAGGAATGTTGTGTGGAGAAATCATTTAATAGGTATCCTGCTGGCTGCTCTGGACACTGCAGTTACTGTTCTAGTTGGGTTGGAAGATAACAGCAATAAAGAAAGAGGATCATGGTTCCCTTAATCTCAAGCAAAACCTTCAGGAAACAAAAGCTCATCACAAG
Source organism: Phaethornis superciliosus (assembly GCA_023637945.1). NCBI lineage: Eukaryota > Metazoa > Chordata > Aves > Apodiformes > Trochilidae > Phaethornis > Phaethornis superciliosus. The sequence goes on from JAJQWJ010000002.1 coordinate 70,363,529, forward strand.
CATCAATCTGCATACAGGGCAACCTTTGTGCAGCTATATTTGGTTATTTAGCATGATAATTAGATCTTCATGTGCTCTGCAGCACATAGGATACAGCTTTCCTGAGGAATATAGGAAATAGCTGAAGAAAGCATTTACTAATACTATGTGTGTAAACAGAACAAGTTATGCTTAGGAAACAAGTAGACTCTGTATTACTAGTTTCTTCTCCATGGGGAAGGAGACTTACTGACTTTTACAGCTGTTCATTAGTTAGCTGAAAAGCAGCCTTAAGTCTCACAATGTGAGTGCACTTAAAAAACATTACAGCCACATTCCCCATCCATTTGCTTCAAAACACTACACACTCACATCTAAAAATAGTTAGTAAAGTCGTTTGAGCCCAGCCTGGATGGCTATCATTGCTTCTATTATATTTTGTGTAAGGTGGAGGAATTTGAGACCTTGGGCAACTCTTATGAAAATAAAATGCTTTCAGCTCCACTAAGCAGTGAAGCTGGCCAAAGTGGAAAAACTGCATGAAAATTGATCTACATTTTACTGTGAGAAGTGGCCTTTCTTATTAAGTAGTGAACTGTAGAACATAACTGCCTGTGGAATTTTGCACTGCTGTATCCTATAAAATACACTTGCTGCGGAAGATGCTAATCCCCACTTCTTTCAGGTTGACATAGATGTGAGCAATAAGCATGACACACACAAACAGAAGTTAGAAGAAGGTGTGGGGGGGTTGTTTTTGTTTTTTATGGAGATCTAACTAAAATACTTTAGGAGCAAAGACATATTGAAGAGCTTGTAAAAACGGGTTACTAAATTACATGGTTGTATACATGGAAAAAAATATATTTTTCCTCTTAACTCATCTCTACTACTCATGAAGAATAACTATTATCCTTTTGTGGTATGAGCTATTACAGTGCTAATGATACAGAAGATTAGTTTGAGACTGTTTCTCTTATCTGCAGAGACAGTGTAGGGAGCCTTGTCCTTCCTCCAGCCTCCCACATTGCTTCTCATTTTAGCTTCCTGTCTCAATTTACATTGTTGCAACTCAGGGTTACTGGTGTGTTTTCATTACCATCCTTCATGAAATGTTCATCTCATGATGGCCTTAACAAAACATCAAAACCAACAATGGAACAAATCAGAGGTTTTTATCTACAATTGCAACAAACTGAGAGAAAAAAAATAAAGATTTTATAGCATTTGCATCACTTTGCATAAGCTGTTAAAAGACCCAAATTTTTATCTCAGGGTTTGGTTTTTAAATATATGATATATATATATAGTATGTGTATATTTATATATATACAGTAAGCCAGTTCTAAAATGAATTGTTTCAAAAAGCCAGAGGGTTCTTTGTTGCTAAAATTAGAGTAAAACCCTGAAGACATAAACAGCAAACCTTTAAAGAAACAGGTAACAGACAGAGACTTTAATGTAAGTGCATCAAGCTGCCTTGCAGGAAGACAGGATAATGAAATTGTACTGATTTTCTACAGCAGTGAAGAATGTCACTGTATGTTACTGCTCTGACCAAGACAGTCCCTGGAACACCTTCCTGCAGTAATTTGCTTTAGAAAAGACAGAGCTTTGATTTTTGTCTTGGGACAATGTGGCACATGCAGTTCAAATATTTGTAAATTATTTGGTTACATGCTATATGCCACACTGCAATGACATATTCTAATGAAAAAAAATATCACTAATTATTTTTTATATATCTAATCATGTGTACAACTATATAGATTATTAAAAGTCTTATTAGACTTTATGTTTATAATCCAAATATTAGGTTGTTTAAAATATATTATCTCAGATAAACAGTATTATCCTTGGTTTCCATATGGTTTGGTCCACTCAGAGTACACATCTTTCTGCCACTCATTTAAAAGAAAATTTGTTTTCACTCAATTCTAAAATGAGGAAAATAAAATAAAAAAATTCTTCTATATGCTTTACATTTCCTCAGTGGTGAATGGAAGGCAATATCCATAAGAGGTTTTTAAAGCCAGAATTACTGTTTGCAAAAGCCTTTTAAAATAATTTGACCAAAGAGGCAGTAGAAATATTATTATTATTATTGACATACTATATCAGATAAATATTATATATATTATATTATTCATTCTCCAAGGAGCACAAGGATGTTTCTTGAGAATTTGACAATGGTCCTCTGTTTAAATGTTGTCCTGGACATCACATGGTAACTCATCTTGTACGTTTAGCGCAATCAGAGCTTCAGGACACTTCACAACTGTTTGTAGATTAATTCCTGCTTCCAGGGACCCCATGACACTTTCTGGCTCAGCTACAGCCTCAGCTCTGTGCCCTGTTAACTATGTATGACTGTCCCCCAGGCACAAAGTAAAATCATAAAATAGGAGGAAAAGAGAGGGAACAACCTAATCAATCTTCAAAATAAGAAGTAAAAAGAAGTTACTCACTGAATAATCTATAACAAATTAGAGATTAACAGAAAGATAGGAAGAAAATAAGTATTGAAGGAAATGCAGTAAAACAATTTTGAAGTCCAATTAAGAGGATTTTGGATTACATTTTCACCTTAAAGGAAAGTGCTAAAACTGTAGAACAGTCATATGGTATTGTTAGTACAATGGGTCACCAAACAGGAAAGGAAAAAAAAAAAAAGAAAAAGAAAAAAAAAATTAAAAAGAAACATCCTTAAGAAATTAAATTAATTCAAACTGAAATTGTGGGAAACTTCTCACAAAATATGTTAAATAAGTATTTAAACTCCTTTTCTCTGCAGGTGTTTCTTAGCATGTATTATGTATTAATGTAATCCCCATTCTATCTGTACTGTATTTTCCATGCTTCTCCAAGACCTGGAAAAACAACAGAGGAATAATCTTTCCTTAAATGTTCAAGATTATTCCCGTTATTTGTTCCTTTTACAACAGTAAACACAAGAAATCTGAATCTGGACTGACACAATGTGCTGTTTTTACTTGGAAGTTAAGATGATAGTTTTCATAACCTCCCCCAAAAATATGAACCAAATATTCACAGTTCTCCATTGCTTTCAATGTTTATCTCTAAGGTAGACCTCCACATGAGTTTATCAGGGCTCTTATTGGGTATTTGACACCAATTGATAAAATGCCTCACTGATGCCTATATTTTCCAGTACTATTTTGAGGTTTTTTTGAGGGGGTTGTATTTTTAAAAAACTTTTCCTTATTTTAGAGAGGTGAAAAGGTTTATTTGACATGGGTTGCAAAGCTAGCACCAGTAAATACTCCCTGCCATGTCTCTTCATAATGCCTTGTAGCATAACAGTTGAATGTTACATATAAGAAAACTTTATTCTTCCTGAAAATTAAACATAAGCATGACAAAAAGACTCATAGTATCATCAACTTAGGCATTTTTAAGAAGAAAAAGAAGCAATTAAAAAAAACCACATAAACAAAAACATTTCCTGTTTGCATAGTCCCCAAAACAAATGCAGATAGGCAAACAATCTTAAGGTGATACATCCTTATTTTTATGCCCATTTTAAATATATTCTGTTTGAACATCACCAGCCAGAAATATGCTGTATTCATTTCAAGATTTTTGGATACTGCTATGACTGATACTGCTGACACAACCTAAAAAACCCCCAATTTTTTATTTTTTGGCTATTTACCACTGTCAGTTGACAATACTTTGGGCCAGCTCCAAAATCTGTCAAAAGCATGAATAATCCATCTCCTTGCTCAGCTAATATCTTGTTCCTTTTTTCCTTTCTTGCTCCAATTCATATGCAGACTTTTCTCCAAACCTGACAAGAGAGGTAACTTCAGCAGCAACAGCAGCAACAGCACCATGAGTTGGACCATTTAAGGTCTTATCATCCCAAGACAACACTTGGAAAGAGCAATAAACCCACACCCCAATTTGTAAGGCCAAAAATTGTCTCTAAACATCAGTCTTAGAGGCAGATGCAATAGGAGAAAGCACCCAACCTGGTCACAGAAGCTGAAGAAAAGCCAAAGGACAAGGAGTACCAAAGACATAAGGACCATGGAAAGCAGAGAGAAACTGTGCTCCACAATGGCCCCAGGAAAAGCTGTGAGCAGAACTTCAGCTATCTCACCTAGCAAGGCTTTTTAAATTTTTAATAGACGACAATTTTAGGGTGCTTTTCATCCACTTATCTGAAATCTTAGCCTACAGCATTTGTAGTGATTGAAATCCCATTCCCATGTTGTGAGCTTTTCTTTAAGATCCTTTGGAATGCAATATTACCATCTGTTTTCTGTTGTTAACAGAGCTACCAAGTTTTGTGTGGCTCCCCATGGGATACTATCTCAAACTCATTGAGGCATGCTGCAGATTGATATAACTCTATGCCAAATGTTGTCTTTTAATTAACTCAACCTGCAAGTGCAGTGCTATGGTAGGATTCAGAGCATGCCCATGTGAGTGGAGCAAGAAAGCTGGTAGCTGCCTTCCTTGGAAAACTGAGGAGACATATGGGGAGTAGATTGGTAGGTGGTTGGTATCATGAAGCACTACAGGTGTGGGATGTATGAGCGTGTGGGAGAGGATCTTTGCTGGGTTTGCTTTGTAGCTGTAGGATGAAGATAACATGGAGTAACTGTGTGCTCCGGGAACTAGAAAAAACATCTGCTTGGGGGGCTGGGTGCTGCATTTATTCTGTTTGGTTTTAGAAGTGCTGAGAGGAAGTGTTAGTTTTGCATCCCAACTAATATTGCTGCCACCCTCATGGAGACTGCAGGGGCTTCATGCTTTCCCTCTTTACAGCTGGGATTCTCAAGAGAAACATCATTTGTTAAAAAACAGCCACTAGGAAGCAATTCTGAAGCCCAGCATATAAGTCAAAGTGCATAGCAGGCCATGTCTGCCACTTGTGCATCACAGCAGTAACAGAGCATTGCTGCCAGCTTCTTTGCTACAAAAAGCAATGAGACTGGGAGTCTTGCTGGCATCAGCTCCTCTCTGCAGCCATAGGAGGTTGCTTCTGTTTCTGCACACTGGCAAATGCAAAAAGTGACAGATAACAATTTTTTTCTCATTTCTTTAATTAGTATAAATCATATCTGAATGGGAATTTCTTAGAATAATATAATCGTAGAATCATCAAGGTTGGAAAAGACCTCTAAGATCAAGAAGTCCAACCATCTGCCCTACAACCCTTAACCAATAAACCATCAACTGTAGTACCTCATGTACCTGTCTTTGGAACAACTCCACCACCTCCCTGGTCAGACTGTTCAATTCTGCTTCAGGGAAAAAGAGTGGTTTCATTTTGAAGCCAGGACACATTTCCTTACTATACTTTAGATTTTAAATTAATCAAAACAGTGGTTTGATACATTATGCAACTGCCTTTTGTTTTGTTCTGTTTTGTTTTGTTTTGTTTTGATCATTGAGGGCCCCAAACCAGGGCAAATATCTTAATAGACAGTTATCTGAGCAGCACTGTAGGGACGATCAAGCCACAAGATTTCCTCCACTGAGATTCCTATGTGGTGCTGAAAAAACATTAAGAGCCTTGGAATATGACCTGTAATGGCTGCTAGATCTATAGACATGATAACTTTATAGTAACAAAGGTGTTTTATTTGCAGACTTTTTGTCTTTTGGATATTCTAATATTGGAGATGTGGATATGTGAAGATAATGCAAATAAATAAAACCTCTCTTTTATCCTTTATTTTTTTCCCTCAAAATAGTTTTTATTATATATGTTTTTAAATATGTTTTTATTATATAGAGGAAAAAAAAGAGATTTTTATATATATGTATATATATATGCTAGAGGTATTTTTCAGGATCAGGCAAATTTTCAGGCTTGTATTTCAAACTTATCACTGGTGTTTGAACAAAGTAGATTATGGTAGTCAGTACAGTTGCAAGTGGACACTTACTATAAGAATAGAGTCTTATTTTCTGATTTCTCTCTCATATGGATGGAAAAGTTCTTACAGAAAAATATTTCTTAGAATTTAAGATACTGAAATATAGCCATTGTTCTGGGATTAGTCCTTTTATTTTTTTTTTATTTTTATTTTTTGGCTAGGCATTGGAATCACAAAGTGTAAAAGTTAGCATGAGATGTAAGGCCCTTTGGGGTCCCAGCAAGCTTCCTGTATGTTTATTTTATAGGTCCACTTTCTCTTATGAAATACCTATTTAAATCCATTTTTCTGTCAGAATAAGGGGCTATTAAATTTTCTGTTGTTCCAGGTAAGACATAATCTATCTGCAGGTTTTGTTTCCAGATGGGATAGCTCAGCCCTACAGATCAGGTATAAAATGTAACAGCAAAACTTTACAAAAGAAAAAAAATTCTCAACCAATACTCCAGAAATTTCAAGTTTTCTCTGAAATAAGGAAAAAAAACCCCAAACACAAAGATATATCAGTTGTGGATTTGTTTAATTTTAATCCTTTTATGTACAGAAATACTTTTCCTCCTGGAAAGACTATTAAGTTTCTAAAGCATAAAATGTCCTGGATCCTACTAGAACAGTTCTGCTTATGTGGGCAGCTATCACATTTACCTGATTCCCCAGATTTTGTGCAAGTAATTTTCTGTTCCCACCTTATGCAGTTAATTAGGCAGTTAATTATCCTCGCTGGTGTCTATATCTGTTTTCCCAACATTTGCCGAGATTTTCCTTACTCTTTCTCCTTCCAGCCCTGATGCCAGAGGTGGACTGAATTCCCAGGAGATCACCAGCTCTACCTTCACACCCACTCAGATATTCCCATATTCTTGAAGGGATGATGTGCTGCTCTCTACAGCAGCACTGGTAAAGTGCTCAAGGAAAAAAAAATATTTGGAAGATAACCTTTCAGATTAGATTCTTCTACAAATACAAAAAAAAAAAATAATTCTGGGGGGAAATTTAAAGAACTTGATACTTATTTACTCTCCCTTCTGATACGGGAATTTCTGAAAAGGGTAAAGCAAGAAGTATCAGCAACTTCATTTCAGAGCTTTTCAAAAATTCTTCATTTTTTACTACTTCCTCTTGGCTCAGTGAAATGACCTGAAATGTTTAGAATCATGCTATTTTAATTTTAATCTGCATCATCCCTAGTAGCATGTTACCCTTGAGGAGGCAGGTGATAAAGGGATTAAAATAGAGATTCCAAATATGTCAGATATTGGGGCTAGACCACAATGCTCATTGTGCACCAAGAACTCCACTAGTCCTGTGACGCTCTGGAAATTTTCAGTCCTGGGTGGACTGACCTGGCCTGACCCCAGGGAGAGATCAGAAGGTAGAAATACAGGACAAAATAAGGCAATCAAGAAAGCAATCCAGTTAACATCAGCTCGAGCTGAAATGAAACTTTCAGCTGTGAGCTTTCTGCTGGAAAATTAGGACTTCAAAAATGTGCTGGGATGAACTGCACTTGGTACAAACAGCTTGCTGAATCAGTAAATTATTTCAGCAGAAAATCTTAACTGGTTCTAGTCACATCTGCTGCACACATTTTCTTTGCTTTCCTGAAGTACAAACTCAACTGTTCACAAGGAGATGGATGGTTCACTCTGCATAGACATTTTGAAGTAGGACTGGAAGACCAATGACAAGATTTCTGCCATTATTAATGTCAGATGGTGATTAAATATTGAGCCCTTTGGCCTACATCTAGGTTTAGGTTTGGTTTATATTTAGGTACATTAGTGCAGAATTTTACTGGATATGCTGGGTGAACGACGTAGCTTTTACTGAGGCCCCAGGCATAGGTTTCATTAAAATGTTGTGTATAATTTTTTAAATTTTCTGTCATTCACAAGGAGTGCCTGCTTAAAAAGACACTTTGTTTTCATCACTGTAACCAGTTGTTTATTACCATCCATGCCATACAAAGTTACATTTCCATAATTGATAAAATAAAGAATCATAAGACACAATATAAAATTTATTAAACACAATGCATCACTTTCTTCATTTTCATAACTCTTCTTGAGAATAGAGTAGAAAGATGAGGCAGTTTTAATAAAATGTTTTTAAAATATCACGTTTTTAAAAATCACATTTTTAAAAATCACATCTTAATTTTAACAAAGAAAATATTTTTTTGGTGCAGGTAACATTTGTTAGGGTCGGTGATCTAACACAGCTGTGTGAGAATTAACTGGATATTATCATTAGATGTGCTAAACAATAGAATTATCAGAATTTCAGATACAAAAATACTTGAATAGTCCAGAAGCAAAAGGGTTCAAGTTTCATGCTAGACTCATCAGATTCACAGACCAACCACAAGTGTTTGTGTGAAAATTAGAGAAAGAAAGAGCTTGGAAATTTGCCATATTATTGTGTAAAGCTTTTTTAATTATTATTAAATGGTTCTCAGTATAGCAAAAATAATTGTAGCCAATCTCTTTTAAGTGGACTGAGATGAAACAGCTCCAGAAATAATAACTAAATATCAAATGCAGAATTTAACACTCTCACAAGGCCTTCTTTCATGTCTAACAGGCTATTTATCACTTCTTCTATTTTTCATGTGAAAAATACATCAGATTTGAACTGTATGTTTTCTTATTCAGCTCTAATGGAAGCAAAACACAGATGTGACTATGTGTATATCCTCTCTTCAGTGCCAGGTCATTAGTATTCAGAAGAGGAGAATTAGGTTTTAGAAAGAGTTTATTTCTTCTGACAAGGCAAGCTGATAAGAAACATTCCAGTAAAGGGAAGACAAAAATAAATGGAGAAAAGATTAGATGGTGACATTTCATCCTTGAAACAGCGTATTTTTACAGGGTAGCTTTTATCATTATAAGTTACACCTAAATAAGAACAGCTATTAACAAAAGCACTGAAAGCTTAATTAAAGGCTATAGAGAGCTTAATTTAGCAAAAGGAGTATGCAGTTTTTCTAAAGTCATGGAAGAAATGATCTGGGAGGGACAGAGTGGAGAGAAGGTGGAGTTGTGCAGCACTTCTCTGCTCTCCCGCACCATCAAAACAGCAATGCATCAGCTTCTAAAACAGGGCCTTGAAATGACAGAAATAAATAGCAGAAGAGAGAGTAAGATGAGCTTTTACTGAACAGGAACAAGTGCTTTGGTTGCATTTGGTTTGAATGTGAGAATACTGGCTAGAAAAGAGGATAGATTGGCACTTCAACAGACCCGAGCTTTCCAAGACATGGTTGTCTACATCACTTCTGTTGCTAGGAAAATACTCAGATGCTGAGAGGAACTAATCTTTCCTGAGCAAATACACACTGTTGGCACAATGGATGCGTCATGGGCTAGCAAGACTGGTAAACACACTGGCAGTCATAAGCTTTTTTATTATAGCATATACTTATATATGCCTCCAAAACAAATATATGCTAAAATATTTCACTTTCTTGGAGGTTTCCTTTTTCCCCCCCTGTTAGCAATGTGTATTTTTCAATAAAATACAGGCTTCATTTCGTCCAGTGACCATGGTATGCCTGGTCTGTAAATACTGTTTTACATTTTATATGTAGTTTTACTAAGATACAAACAATAACACCTTAAAGTCAGAATAGTCAAAGTAGTTTTCAGACAAAGTTTTCCTCTTAATGAAAAAAAGAGGAACACCAAAGAAAATAATACACAAGGATTGTCTTCCTTTGTGTATTATGCTCCATGTGGTGTTCGCTTTAAAAATGCAAATATTGTAATTAATTTACCATAAAAATTTGCATAGTGATGCTGCCTTACCTGACCATTGAGATCAAATATTTAAAAAGTTTTCATGTGTTTACTGTCAACTTTATAAAATTTCATACTTTTCTTAATGTCTGAGTTACATGATGGCCTGCGAATATTGGATTTTGCAAGGGAATGTGGGTTTTAAAAATTTAATTCCTATTCCCCAGGTTATGGAAGAAGAGCCTGTAATTAAATCTTGAAAAATAAAATATTAAAAAGAAAACACAAAGATCTTTTCTTTGCTGTAGTTATTAAAAATTGAACGGTTTTAAGTATATTAGGGAAAGAACAATTATAATAAAAAATCTTACAGTTTTGGAAATGTCATAGGAATGGGTGCTCAGGACTGAGAGAAAAATATAGGCTCAAAATTATCTTTGGGCCATATCTTCAGGTCAATCCCAGTTGAAGATTTCTCAAAGGTGACTAAGAGAAAATGGAAAATCTGACTGTTAAAATGTTTTATCTTCTATCTGTGTTACAAGTAGAAATGGTGAATTTGCAGCACCAGCTAAAAAAACCATTTTGGTTTATTATTCTATGAAAGATGATCCATGAAAATTGATAGTACCCATCTGTTTCAATCAACTTAATGTACCATGGGGACGGGGCAATCTTTTGGTTTATTTTATTTTCAATGTATTAATTTTTTTAAAGGAAGGTGTTATATATAAAAAAAAATATAGCATATCCAGTTTTGTACCCTGGCCTTAGCCATCCCTTGGAATTTTTGTTGCTGCCAGTGATGAGTCATTTCCCGAAGCTGCACATGTAGCTGGTAAGTTGCATTGTTGGATGTTCCTTCAGTCCATCAGTTTTTATTGCTTGGCATCCTTTTTCATTTATTCTGACTATTGCTACCTCAAAAATGATGCAGACAGAAAAATTGCTTTCTGTAGCTTTTTCTACAACAAGGTCTTTTTTGTGACCTGCGGATAACTTTTCACAAAGTTCTCGTTTTAGCAACTAATTCTAAGTGACAGTAGTGGTAACATAGGCTCACAGCTGAAGAGCCACAAAGAAATGTGGGTAATTGTGAGATCTGGCCCACACCAGGTCTGGTTCATCACTATTTTATGAGCATGGTTTTAAAGCAAGCCTAAATTCCTTTTAAAGATGATCTGATGGATCAAGGTAAAAGATCTAATATTTTATCTTGTTCACAAAGTCCATGAATATTTATATAACCACACAGATGAAGAGGTATCCAGTGTCTTGATCACCTCAAACATCATATGCATATCCATATCCATGCATACATGGTAATCCCCTGGGTTAAAATTATAAATCCTAATTAAGTTAATAGTATTTTTCTTGAGAATAGCTATTTAAGGTGTTTAGGGATAAAAAATCTACATAGCTGAAAAGAATATTCACATCACTTCGCTTGTTTGTTTTTAAGAAGTATTTCATGCTTTTCTCACAACATACTTCAGACAGAGTTTTCCCAGTTTTGAAGCTGTTAGATGGTCTGCTACATTCTGTTCTTCCAAATAACATATTATTTTATCCTGTTTATATTTTAACCAGAATAACGTGAATCACAGCCTGGAGTGGAAACATATTTCATTTGGGAAGAAACAGAGAAGAAAGAAAATTCAAAACAGACAAACAAAGAAAACCGTGAAGTAATGTAGCCAAACCTTTCCACTTCATTTGGAGAACATACAGAACAATTCGAGAATTTTTTATAAAAAGAACTGACAAGTGACAGTTACTATGTTTTTTGAGATAGAAAAATAAACCAGAACCTAGTATTTTAAATGTACATAATGGATTCGTGACAACAGCAGCATGAAGTTTTTCTCTATTTCTTTGCTAGAAACAATTTGTTTTTCACTTCCAGCTTCTCATTTCTTTGTAGTGACTGCCTGGGCCTTGCACAAGATGTAGAAACTCTGACATGTCTTCCACCCTGGAAAGGTTTCGACAGACTGAGCTGAAAGAGGGCTCTGGCACAGGGCTGCTGTGGCCCCTCGGATCACAAGGCTCTGCAAGGGACATATGAGACAGAACTTGAGAAGCTTTGCTAGAGGTCTCCATCACTTTGTTTGAGACCTCCAGGTAAGGTAGGGCCCTGAGCTATGTTGCAGTTGTGCCTGGGCATGGGTATCTTGTCCCTGATTTGGTGTTGTGACTTCCTGCCTTGAGCTTAGGCATGTTTTGTTGCTAGAGGTTTGTGTGGCAGTCACTGCTCTGTCAGCTGGTCACCACTTTTGTACATGCTCTTCAGTTTTGGTAAGGGTTTTATTGTGGGACTGCACCTTTCGTAAGTGAGGTGACTATCCCTGTCTGCCTTCTTGTCACCCTCAGCTCCTGGCTCACCTTACCCTGTGTAGCAGCCCCACTCTTGCTGCTCCTCAGTGATGAGAGCACCTTGTTTAAGCTGCAAAGTCAGGATTGGGATTTGCATTAGGATTGGTGCATTTGTGTATTAGTCTACACTTCTTGGTGCTGAAAGATTAAAGCAATTCTGCTCATCTCAAAAAAATAAATTAGAACTGGATTATAGAGGGGGTCAATGTTGTGGAATAGCTTCTATACAAGAAACAATTGAAAATGCTAGGGCTCTTCAGATTGGAAAGGAGATAACTTGTGTGGAACAAGCATCCAAGTTGCAAATGAACTAGACACCACCAAAAAATATGATGATGATAGGTTCAAAAGAAACAGAAGGTTCATGACACAACATGTGACTGAGTTGTAAAAATGCTTGCCAATAGGCTGTGGAGTTTGAAAGCTCAGAAGTATTCGCAAGAAAGCAAGGGATGAAAAAAGGGAGGCGAGAACTCAAAATAGACTCCTAAGATACTTTCTTCGATGATAAAAATCTTTGACCCACAAATCACCAGTTGTTTGAAGCATCATTTCATGTTGCTCTGTAGCCATACTCTTTCCAAGCATCCGTGGAGGCCACAGCCAGACAGGATGCTGCAGACGGATGTCTGCTCTGACCTGATACAATTGTTCTCATGTTCTCAGCAACCCCGGTTGACATTGAGGAGTCATTTGTGCTGTCAAGATTTGCCTATGGAACAAAGACCTACTGTTTTGAAACTCAGGGAGGAGAATAGGAAATATCACTTCCTTTCAAAGATTCCGTCCAGCTTCTTTCAGTTCCACAGTACCTGGAGGATGAATGCAGAAAATTTCTTTTGATGCGTACTTGCAAACTCAGGGATTTAGTAATCAGGTTAAAATTGATATTTTCCACGTGTTAATTTTAAAAAATAAATAAGACTGTAATATAGTTGTTCATTAAAGACATGATAAATTAAATGCATTTATTAATTTTCCCATCTATAATCACAGTTCTGTCCAGGCTACATCCTATTTGGAGTATGTAAAGTCTGGGTATTTTGTACTGAAAGGTAGCACTTGTCCTTGATCTCTTGAGTTCCTATACTTCACTGAGCAGACCAGATAAACAGACAGAATGAGGGCTGAAATAGTTCAGCAAGTTTTTCACTTGACCCCTTCAACTCTGCATACCCACAGAGGAAACAGGAGTGAGACCACCTGTAGAGAGGTGACAATGAGAACCACCAGCTTTGTCATCACTACTCCATATTCCATCTTTTGAGTAGAGCGGAATACAATCTCTCATCTTCCACCTTTTTCATCTGAGTCATCTACGCCCTGTGGGAGATCAAATGAGCATTTACAAGGAGGTAGAGAAGATAATTTGAGGAAACTATTAGAGACCAGATGCCATAAACATATTGGAGTGGATAATAAAAATAGAAGATATCCAGGCAGCACTGATGAATATAATGTACAGCAAGATAAAGAAGAGATAGAAAGCAAATTACTCTTTCTGTTATTTAGAATGAGATCTTTAGATAATTGAACAAAGTGATCCAATCCACTTATACACTTAAAATTAATACATTTCAAATAACTAAGTTTAAATAAATAATTAATAATAAATCTGTTCACATAAATTTACAATAATTATCTTACGCTGAAAAGGTGTGATATCAGGAAGGCTGAGAGTGTATATGACAATTTTCTCTCACTATCTCAAGAACACAGACCCTTATTTTCATCATCCTGTCTAAGAGAAAAACAAACAAACAAGTGAAAGCAAATAAACCAACCTCACTCAAAAGTAAAAGAAAAAGGGTAGTTTCTGATAAGACAAATAGAAGATGAGGTTTCAGGATGTGTCAGGCCACACAGCAAAATGGACTCACACACCAGTGTAGATGAAAAAATGCCTACATTGTGGAGTGGGAATGGGCAGTTAGAAATATTCCTTTTCCTACAGATTTGAGATAATGTTTAAATGACACTGCATGTGGAGAGAAACTGCTAAGATCTGCATCATTGTAGTTGTGTTCTTGGGATGTAAGGGGACTCCAGGAACACAGTGTTGTCCTAGCAGTGCATATCCTCTTTTTTATCTCATTAAGGAATTGAGTTAATAGAGAGACGTTCAGCCTTAGCAGTTGGACATTACTTTTCTTGCACCACAGAGCCAAAGAGATACCTGCTGGTGCTTGCCTACCTGAAAATGAAACCAACAGGTAAACTGAACTTTGAGATCAAAGCCCTGTACTTAAAAAGCCTATCCTCAGGTAATACACATAGAGACATGCAGTGTTTAATTAAAAAAAAATGAAAAAAGAAAAAAAATTCTGTAGAATCATAGTTCCACTGGGTACATATGCAGCTGGAAATTTCATCAGCCAGAGTCCCTGCCATCTCCATGTTAGGTAGTGATATCATGTCGGTCATTCTGATTAAAAAGAAATGTCCAATAAAAGCACTTTACAAACAGAGAAGTATAAAAATTTTGCAACTGTGGCAAGTAAGCTGTTTTAGAAGAGCTGCAAGAATCTCCAGTGAGTAAATAAGAGGAGTAAGAAAAACTTGGAATAAGGAAAAGGATGCATGTGAAAAGACTTGTGGTGATGAATAATTTGAGGGATAGAGGAAAGAAGGCTTAGACAGCCAAATACTAAAAAATCTACATTTAAGTATCAATCTGAAACCCAGTGGAACACCGTATAGCAATTCTACCATGTTTAAGAGTGTCAGTTTTACACCCAAAACCTAAGTATAAACTGAGCATGAGTCAGTTCAGCACAGCTGCTTCATCCAAGTACTGCACCTCAGTCCTCAGAAAAATACTAGGTCGGAAATTGTTCATTTTAAGAGCCATTAAACAAATATGTAGAGAAGAAAGTAGGGTTCTGAAAGTTCAGGCTTATGTTTTGGTTCAGGCCCTGAATCCTAGTGATGCAATGGTATCCCCAGCTTTGCGCAGGATCAGTCCTCACACCAGACCAAGCAGTGTGCACCAATGGAAGCACAAGTGGGTTCTGCTACCAGCAGCCACATCACCAACATGCACAAATCATGCTGGGTATGAGAAGCTTTCTGTAAAGGAATTGAACCTCATCAGCCATCTTGATTTGTTTTATCCTTTTAACTGCATTACTCATTTTATTGAGTATTTGCATTGCAAATAAGTATAGTCTGATACAGTATTTAAAGTTTAAACTTAAACATAGAGGACAGTTTTGTGAAAGGGTTTGGAAAGGCAGGTTGTTTTTTTTCCTGCAGCCTGTGGAGAGCTCATGTTAGAAGGGAAAAGTGTGAGAAGGAAGGAGTAACAGAGAGTATCTGTTATGGACTGGCCACAGCCCCTCATTCCCCATCACCTGTGCTGCTGGCAGAGAAGAGATGAGGAGCTGAGAGTGTAGGGGTGAAGCTGAGGCAGGGAAGTAGGCTCAGGGGAGTATGTTTTAGTTCTATTTTCTATTCTCACCATCCTACTCTATTTTTATTTGGCAATAAATTATATTTGGTTCAGGTCCAAGTCCAGTCTTCTTTGCCTGTGACAGTAAATGGTCAGAGATTGTCCTGTCTTTCTCTCAGCCCAAGAGCTTTTCCATCGTATTTTCTCCAGTGTGTTCTTGGAGAGGGGAAGAAAGAGAGAAGGTCTGGAAGCCAGCCAAGGTCAAAATAATGAATAAGACCCATGTTTACCATGACCGCTGTTATCACAACTACTTCAACTGAGCATAACTGAGCATAACTCAGAATTTGTTGAGAGAAGCCTGAGGAAGCTTATTCTTTGATGAACCATCCGTTTTAATTTAAATAAGATGTTCCTATTTTCCTTTTCTGGTACATTCTTGTTGCTCACTCACCAACTGAATGAGTCATGAAAACCAGTTAAAATCAAGAATTAATGTTAAGATGCTTTGACATTTTGAATTCCACATCTCAAACGTTTGCAAAGGAATGGATATATTACCCATGTCTTCCTGTCAAGTTGCTTAAAAGTCTATCTTAACCACACTGTTTGAAGTCAGGTTGCTCCTGGGCACTGGTTTGACATGCAGGAAAAAAGGGTGCTGGTTGATACAGAGGAAACAAATCTCAAGGAGCAACTTGCTTGATTTTATTTTATTTTATTTTATTTTATTTTATTTTATTTTATTTTATTTTATTTTATTTTATTTTTTTAATTTTCAGTTTAATTTGCCAGAGAGATGTCAGAGAAATTATTCCTGCTCAGGAAACAATCAGATAGTGATGAAAGGCCTGAGGCTTTTAAACATAGCACCTCTACTTACGTAGAGGTGGTTTATTTCAGTTTTTATATAGTTTTAAGTAATTAATAAAGAATTAATAAAGAATTTAATTAATTTAAGTAATTAATTAAAGAATTAATTACTTTATTAAGTAATTAATAAAGAACAGAACCAAGTTCTGTTTCCGGCATTGATACCAGCTAGAGCCCAAGAACTCACAAGTTCCTGAGAGCAGCAGCATCATCAGCATCTTGCTGATGTCCTACTGGCAAGCTAAGGACTGTGCAAGACTGTCTGCAAGCAGTCCTGTGCTTGCTCTCTGTGTTATCAAAAAGCACTCTGTAGGTATTGCCCTGGGCTAGGGTACTAAATAAAACACAGTCAATCCTATTAGGTCTGTATAGCATTCAGACAGAAGCTGTTCACATCTGAACTGCTTTGAGAAGAGATGTAGGTGTACAAGGACCTGTTCCTAAAAAGTTTTCACAACTATCTTTCTGAGGGGCCTGGAAAAATCCACCTAAAAGCACTTCTGAAATTCAGTGTGAAGGGGAAAAGAAGAGAAAGGAAAGGGGAAAAAAAAAGGAATTAGTGATACTTGAAAAAATGAAATCCCCCTTTGAAGGAAGTGTATTTACAGAGGTTAACAGATATTTACTGTTAGGTTTTAATACTGTCACAGTCAAATGGCCAACTTCAAAAATTAATGAAGCAGGACAAGAACCTAGAAGTTTTTTAGAAAAGATTGAGTATTTAACTCTTCACTGTACCTGAATGTTCTGTACTTGCACCATGTCACAAAGACCAGCTTTCTGTAATATGTTTTCTCATCAGTTTCTTCATCATTTCGTAGCAAAGCTTCTTGAAATATCATCTACATAAAGTCCATTAGGAACTATGAGTTAGACTATTTCTGCACTGTGTCTCTTTCAAACATTAAATGTGTGGTATTTATGCATACTAAATAAATATTTTTCCACCAGGCTTCTGCAACAGACCAATTTGACAATATCATAAAATCCAAATTCTACTTATATGCCATTAAATGGAGCAGATGGGTTAAAAGTAAATTTTTACAAGTTAATTCTTTAGGAATTTCCCATTGAATATTCAAAGATTATAGAAATCATACAAAGCATCTCTAAAAATGAAAGAAAAAAGACACAGTTTTCTGCCTTTGGAAAGGAGAATTAGTTTGTTGTGAAGTTTAACTATGTGTCAGATGTGAAAACAGCTGATACACTTAAAATTTCACATAATTTAAAATGTTCCACATTGATGTCATATTAGGCATCAAGAACATGAATTTTTGAATATTAAGCATTAATTTGTGTTGCTTAAAGAAATAGCACAGAGATAAATCGACTACAAAAGCCCATTTTTCCAAGCTTCTTTAGTCTTGAAACTATATAATGTCTGGTATACTGGAACAGCTTGAAAGTTTGCAATTTTTGTTGGTTTTTCCTTTTAGTATATGCTGCCATGGAAAGAAGAGCTATTTCAAATAATAGACTTGGGATGAAAGGAGTGAATCTGGAGAAAGGTTTCTTAGATAAATGACCTTTCAACTTAGGACTGACAAGATGATTATTATTTAATTAAAATTTAAAAAAAAATAAAAAAGAAAAAAAGAAGAAGAAAGGTAGATTATAATTATTTAATTAAAAAGACTAGAGCAAAGCAGAGGCTGAAACAGGCAGATCTTAATCTGTGATTATACTGCTCTTTCTCCTCTTAATTAGAACTCTGCTCTTTTTGTTTGTGTTTGTGTTGTCTCTTATGCTAACTGTAGTTCTAGCTTTCCTTATGGAACTGTAATTTATATTTTATAACCTTGTATGTTTTTGCCATTCATATTCTTCTAGCTCCCAGCCCGTATGTTTTTAGGTAGATTCATCTGTAATTGAGTGGGTATGTTAACTCTGTTAGAAAGCCTATAGTAAGTATCTGTCTAGACTCAATTATGTCATCATATCTTTCTCAATAAAATTAGTAATCATTTGCAAGATTCTTTAAAAAAAGGTAGCAGAAGGAGGGGAATAATTTTGAAGTTGAAGAACCCTTATGTGGGTAATGCTTTTTTCTTACCTGTTTCTGTTCCAGTAAACTGATCTTTGACTCAGCATGAGGTTTTATACTATCCTACTCTCAGTCATGGTTAAAACTTTTCTGGAGTTATGTTACTAGACAATGGCAAAAAAAATTGGTATTGCTGTGTAGATTTCTCTTACATGTACAACTAAATATGAAAGACAGCATGTCAAGAAAGATAAATTATCTGTATCAATTGCTTCAAAATTTGGCTTCACTTCTAAGTGAAGTAATCTTGAGTAAATCAACATCATGCTTTTTGTTGATTCCTCTACCCAATGGACATCTTTAAAGATACTGGGATACTTCTGGTCTTCTCCATGGTATCTCTCAGCTGCTTGTCCCCTGCAATGCTTCAGAAAATGGTGAAGCCTTCTGACTGTTTTTCAAGTTAACTTCCAATATTAGTGATCATAAGGTAAGGAAAACAGACTATTTCTTGTTTTTTTTTCTGAGTTTTATCAAATTGATGGTTGTCTGAATTTTGTCTGCTTCAAAGGTAGTAATTTAATGCCTCCCCAGATGGACATTTAATGTAACAGGGTTGGTGGGGGTAGTCCACCAAGACCCAAATAATAGTCCATGATGGAAAGTAGAATTTTCAAAGGCTATGAAGTCTCCTTTAATCTGTAGTGTAAAGGAGCTTATAGTGACACCTATGAACATTTATCCGAATTATGATGCTGTCAATGATCTTTCATTGCTATTTTCTTCAAATCTAAAGTATAAGCACAAAGTTTTAGCAAACTTCATGTTATGAATGAGTCCTGTTGATGAAAATATCTAGAAGCTAGAGAGTGCTGTGCCTTGAGACGTATGAAAGTGGAGGTCTACTTTGAGAGGAAAAAAAGGAACAAACTGAGGACTTTGAGGATCCTATTGTGTGGATAATCTGTACCCAAAACAATGAGATAGGATTCTGAAGAAGGCACAGAATTCCAGATTGTGGTTGACTGTAATATTTAAATCTCTAATTTTTACTTAGGAGGAACTTTAAGACATAAAATTTGCTGGAGAGAGAGAAGAGAAAGCATGTTTTGATATTTGTAAGTCATAAAAGAAAGTAAATAAATAAAAAAAAGAAAATACAAAATTCCTGAGTTTCTAATTAGAAAAAAAACAAAAACAAACATGCAAGCTTTGATCAGGTAACAAAGAAAAAAGCTGATGCAGACAACAGCAAAGGGTATTTCTAAATTCTGAACCTTCCTGATATGATTTGGACCTTGAGAGTTTAGACGAGAGGAAGAAAAACCTAAGGTGGTGGATAAATACAGGATGGCTGAAGAGAAATACAGTCATTTAACCCAGATCCATTTCTTTTCAAAATGAGAATTTTTGCTAAAATAATTGAGACAACTACGCCCTTGATCTTATTAACATATCCCTTAATGGAAAACTCTAGGTACGGGCTCAGAATGTCTTAATGGTTTCTGGAAGAATGAGATGTAGTTAGTAAAGACAACTAATTACTGCAGCATCCACAAAGTGGTAAGGTTTTGAATGAGTGAAAACTTGTTTTAATTGATTTGTTGGGTGAACTACTTCCCTGCTTTCTAATTGCTCCTTCCTTTTTCTTTACTGAGCTCAACCTTTCTCATTTGAAGTCACACAATGAAGTGCCTGTTTCTCTAGCTTAGAAAAATGTGAGGGCAATGGTGTCTTATAGACTTTCGGTGTGCAGACCACCATGGGCTTAGTGCTGATGGGGATATTTGGCAGTGAGAGCTGGCAATTAAAGTGTAGGTACCTGTGGGACTTTTTAATATTTTATCACATAGTAGCCTGCTAGTATACATGTATTTCAGGAAGTGTCATCATTTTATTATACAATATAAGCTAGTACGTTGTGGATAATCTTAATTAAATTGGCAGGATAACATAGAAAGAGAAATATAGCAAAATTATATTCTTAGGTCTTACATAGACCTAAGGCTGGGTAGGATAAATCTTTTAACAATTAAGGAAAAGGTACAGAGAGAAAAGTACTAAATTCCATGCAGTGTTGTCTGTTTCAGATTAAAAAACTCTTATGGAAAGTTGAAAAAAACCTCCTGTATAAGCTATTTCAGAACAATTTCTGTACCTTAATGAAGGCAAATCTGGAGTTTCAGATCACTCATCTTGAGTGGACAGGGAAATTTGTATAAGCTCGTCTTGTTGGCTATGGTCAGTAAGTGTCCCTCACAGTTTTTTGAAAAAAAGATTGGCCTGTCAGTGTGTAGAACACTAGAAAGCAGAATGATGTATACAGAAGCGGGGAGCCAAAATACATAGGCTTCATGGCTGCAGCAGCTTTAACAGACCATATTAATCTTTAAAACATAGAATCAAACAATATTTAACAATGGACAATCATCATAACAAACTCAGGAAATATTGTAAGTGATATTCTTGTCATAGCATTAGTTCATGCTGCTTACATCACCATTTAATTGCTTATATAATGGATGTGATCTTTGCAATTCACATTATTATATTAGTTATAAGTTTGTATTTTAACTGTAATATAATGATTGTGACTTCTAAAAATATATCACAGCTCTGATGTTCTTTATTATTATTATTAACTTTTACTATTATTAACACAGCTGTATATCCTTGTCAATAGTATTTCATACATAGTTATTCTTTCACATGTTTTTATTAATGATCTGGAATGCTAGCCTGGGAGACTGCTGGTTAGGATGAAGACTGAACTGCCAGTGGTAGAACATGACTCAGAGCAGCCTGAGCTAGGGTGGTATGATAAATACCTGCAGCACTTTTAAAAGAAACCTGAGACAGATTATAGGATACAAAATGTAGCTGCCTACAGTTATTTTAAATGTTCCCAGCACAGTGGCCTCTAAGCCCAAATGGTGAATGATTAGAGAGGGAAGCAGTAAAGACATCCTGTGGAAAAATAAAAGATAGAGGGAGAGATTGACAACTTATTGCAAAATTTTAGTCACATTTTCCATAGAGATCTGAAAATTTCAAAGGCAGAGCCAGACTGTAAAAAAGACTAATGTGAAACTCAGGCTGCTTTTGCATGAATGAAGGGGCACCAGCATTGAAAAGACAGCAAAACATTAGAAAAAGGATGTTAAACCATGAAAAGATTTTATTATGTCTCAGAAGAAGAGGAGCAAAAGCCAGAAATATTTCTCTCAGGGCACTTGTTTGAGCATTTGAAACATATAATAGAAAACTCCAGTCAGTAATTATCTTGTATGCACTTTATCAGCTGTTGTGCATTTCACAAAGAAAATTTATGTCCCACAGGAGATGTATGTTTTAGGTTGTGACAACTGTATCTGTTTTATTTGAGAGCACTTGGTCTGTGTATCATTAGGAAGGGGTGGCTGGCTGAGGAGAGCCTGTGGAGATTGTCCTGACCTGGGAGTGCCTTCCTAGAGATGCCAGGACTTGGAAAGAGGCAACAAGGAGTTGGGAATTTGTAACTCAGCAGTACATTGGAAGAGATCTACAGGTGCAGTGGGGTTATTCAGACTTGAAGGCTGCACACTTTTTTTATAAGCTTATACTGCTTTCCATTCCTTTATGTTTCATCCTCACTTCACAGCTTTCCCTTGGGGTTTTCAGCTTAAACAAGCACCAGTTTTTCAGCCACCCATATGTCACACAAACTGTCTGTTGGAGTCAGTGTCATCAGCAAAACTTTCCCATGGTTTCAGTATTTTTCTGCAAAATGTTAGTAATACTTGGGAGATGGACAGCCTGTGTTCCCAGAGCTCCTCGTGAAAACAATGGGAGTCTTAATTGTGCATCTGTTTGATATCATCTAAACCCATTTAGTTATTGACTCTTTCTTAGTCTTGAATACATCTTGAATACATATGTGGAAAGCTTAGGGAATGGCGTGGTTCTGTCCAAGCCAGAAGAGATAAATGGATGAAAATATCCACAGGAGTGAAATCTCAGGAATATTCCCAAATTCATTCACCACCTTTCCTGTGATTTGCAGATTATGTGTTTTTACTGTTGTGATTCACCCGTTCTGGAATGTTTCACTTCTGCTTTTCCAGAGGTTGTGTCAGGAGAGGGAACATGTTCACTGCTCCTTGTGACACTTGAGTTCTGTTCGTCAAACATCAGTTCTAGATGAGACAGAAAGCAAAACAAGAACTGAAGCTTTGGGAAAGAGGGAATGGCACAGCTCATATTATTTCAAGTTCTTCTTCAAACAATTTGCTAACTGCATAAAAAAGTACATTAAGAATCAGACATTCTCTCTATAGCAAAGTCTTTATACTATGCTGCGCATGATGCTATTCTGCTTTTATCTAGAAATAGAAAAAAAATTTAAAAAATAATGTTTCAACAGTCTCTCTGATAACTCAGATGTATAGCTACATACCCCAAATGGTAAACAAAAACCAGGGCACTTATTCAGTATACCTTGTATACAGACTGCAGGTTTAACTTGTGACAGAATGCTTAGCTTGCATTAAGATACATTCATAACCATATCACACACATTCAGATTCTGAATAAACAGACTGCTTTAAGTTTTCAAGATAATGAAGCTCATTTACAAGGAAGACAGAAAAGGTATAAAATACTTTTTTTTTAAGATTTAATAGTCTGATCAAAATATTATATAGTGTTCTGTAAAGTAGCAGAAACAATGATGCTGTCTTGAATTTGACAACTCATTAGTATATGTGACAAAGGATACAGTTTTTCCTCTCTGTGGAGAGGGAAACACAAAAGAAAAATTAAAAAAAATTGTCAGCTATCCTAGTAGTCTTTGAGAGATCTTAGAAAAACCACCTTAATCTTTTCAGAAAATAAATATATGCTATTTTTTTTAACACTTCCATCTAGAAAATACAAAACTCAGAAGTGATATATAAAAATCATAGTCTATTATCATGTTGTTTCCCAGTGTGGTGAAATTAATTGGTAAAAGGCCTTTATTTCTCTTGAAAATATTCCCATTTTCAATCAAACTCTACATAAGGAAGAAAATAATGAATCAAATAATAAACTTATGAATTTTATACAGAAAGAGAAATATTACTTTCTTCCCCATACCTTATCACGCTTCAAAGATTAACCAGGCAAATGGAGATGAAACTAAGCGCATAATAAGAATCTTTATTTTTATAGTGTGACTTCTTTAGGTAGCTGTAGAGGGGAAAAAATAAGGAGTAGAGGAAGGGACTGGAACAGGGAACATCTTTCTTCTGAATTTAAATTTTTTCTAGAAAAGAACAAGATGCAAACTATATTTCTTCCCCTATCCTTCTGAATTTATGAATTCTTCTAGATTCTAAGGTTTTTTTGGCTTCTGTAAGCATACAGCTATACAAAAGAATTTTCTTTTTCATGCCTGAAAAACATGGAACTTCACAGCTGATGAAGTTTGACAAACCGTATGTGCTTTTAGAAGCATTTAAGGGAAAAGAAAGGTGTTTTGGTTGGAATCTTATCCAGAATACCTACCCAGCCTTTTACTAATATTAAGAAATTCATCAATGGCTGAAACCAAAACTGATGGTTTCTCATATGCATAAAAATTTATCTCTTTTCTAAAGTATTTAAAGACAAACAAGAGAAAATGTGGTGTGCCACAAAGCTAGGATGCAAGGAAAAATCTGGAGGCAGAAAGAGGTTCTTTGAAAAAGAGACTGTGATACACCACTCTGCCAAAGGTAATGCAATGACAGGCCGGTGCCCAGTAAGAATACAAACCTTTAGTTTTTGATGAATATGAACCTCTTGTTTAAAGATTTTTAATTTTTATTCTGTATTTTCAATAAGTATATTATTAAGATTTAAGGAAAAGTTTTAAACTTCTCTGTATGGTATTGTGGTATTTAATATTTGTAGCATTTCTGCAACTTCTAGTTGACTTCTGTATATGCATAAATGATAACATTTTTAAAGAGGTGTGTATTATCCCAATTTCTTATTTGTTCCTAACTGACTAAAGAAGTAGTTTCTCTAAAGATGTGGAAAGGCATGCTCTGTGTTATGCTGTGTCTTCTAATCAATCAGTTCTAATCGATCTTCATAATTTACTGCCCTAAACGAAATTCCTTTCCAAATCCATTTAAACAGCCCCTTCACACTGCTGCGTACAGCTCAGTCACTTATTAGGCTGTCCCTAATTTTTCAGCATTAGCTCATCTGTTTGCCCAACGGGGTGTCAGTTATTTAACTGCAGTAATTTTTTTCTAATTTTTTTTTCTCTTACTTCTATTTTTTCTAATGTATATTGCTCAGTCTACACATGACAGCCTCACTTATGTTCTCCTCCAACTAAATTTTAAGATTGCATATCCATAATGCATATTAACCAAATATTAATGTTTGTCATATTTTTTGAGCAATACTGCATAGCTCAATAAAAGACTGAATTTATTGAAGTATGGGTTACATAAACAGCCTTTTGGGAAATTCCTTTTTTGAGCAAGGATGGGAATCTCTGGAATCCTGAGGGTAGGCATTGTTCCTCACAGACCTCTGTGACACCAGGTTGCCACCTGGCAAACATAGGTTCTGATGGGAACCCCCTGCTGAATATCACAAAGAAGGATTTTGCAGCATCCAGATCTGTATAATCACTACACCTTTCTGTGAGGAATATTGTACTATTACAAAGCTAAAATTATTCTTCAACCAAAATACAGTAACAGAAATAAAGAGAAGTCATTCACAACCTCCTGAGTGCTCCGATTTCTGAATCATCAAACTAAACATCATAGTTGGAAATGGCTCACAGCACTGGTGAAGAAAAGGAAAGCAAAAGAAAATGGAAGCTGCTCTGCCTTCCCCTGGATGCATTTAAGAACCATCACATCTTTCTTAAAGTGTGAGGCCCAGAACTGCACACAACCCTCAAGGTGAAGCTGCTCCAGCAGTGAGTACACCAGGATAATCCCCTCTTTTGACTGTCTGGTCATGCTCTGTTTGATGCACCCCAGGATGGGCTTTGCCTAAATGGCTGCCAGGGCACACTGCTGGCTCACTGAACCTGCTGTCACTCAGCATCCCCACATCCCTCTCTGCAAGGCTGCTCTCTACCACTCCTCTCCCAAATCATACTTGTGCCCTGTTTTACTCTGTCCCAGGTACAGTATCTGGAATTTCAACTTGTTAGATTTCATCCCATTAATCACAGTCCAATGCTCCAATCTAGATGTCTCTGCAAGGCCCCTTGTCCCTCAAGAAAGTCAACAACATCTCCCAGTTTTGTATCATTAGCCAGCCTGCTAATAGATGAATTAAACTCCTGCATCCACATCACTGATAGATATATTTAATAGGAAAGGCCCTGGAACTGTACTCTCAGGAGCACTGCTGGTGACCATTTGACAGCCAGATTCCTCAGCACTGGACAGTTTTAAGACTCAGCTTGACAAGGTGTTGGGTCACCTCATCTAAATTGTATTCCTGCCTAGAAAGGTTGAACCAGATAGTCCCTTCCAACCTGGCATTCTATAATTCTATGATTCTAGAATTGGTGAGCCTAGACTTACACACTCAGGACTCTAGTGATGATTTTTTTTTCAAACTAGCAGAAAGAGCCAGTTGGGAAGTTATTCAATTTTTTTTCCATCTCTTAATTCATAAGACTAATCTGTTCTCTAGCATATATTTACCTATGACTATTTTTAAAAAAAGAAGGTGGGGCATAAGGCTTGTATCTGTTGCATCTGATGAAAAGGACCATGAAGCAGGAATCCTATGAACATAGTGGAATGCAACAGATATCCACAAGGACAAATGCAGTGCCATGCACACACCACACTTTTAAAAGTTCAGTAGAAAATACACATCCCACTCTGTGATACTGGAGCCAAAAGCAAATTGCTATTAATTAACAGGGGAACCCTCATTTTCTTGATAGATCTAACATAGGGATTATGTATTGAAGGACCTAATGCAAAGGAAATACAAGGTGAGAAATAGATCACATCAAAACAAAGAAGCTCCTGGAAATGCTACATGGGAACAAATTCTGCGATGACTCTTGCATGACAGCACTCCCTTTAGTTGAAAAGAGTAGCTTTTGGGGCACAGTTTCCAAATACTATCTTCAATTGAAAGAAGCAGCATTCAAGCTCTCTTAGAGTTTAACTTCAGAACTAGAACTAGAACTTCAACATTCTTGGCTTCTATACTAAATTGCTCATATAAATGTGGAGGTATTTGTAATGTACATTATGCAACAACATTATACTGCTATTAGAAAAATGGCCTAAGGATTTAAATACACCTAGGGTAGTTTCCCCTTGGATCTCCAGTAACCTGAGGAGAAACTAATTTCAAAACTGTTAGGTGTGTTTTAAAAACTTGTATCCCTCTGTGTGTTAATCTATTCCCAGTCTAGTTTTATAGTCCTGCAGTTTGGCTCTCTATAGCAACACTACGTGCAATTCTTCTGGCTGATCTCAACCATGTATTTGGGAGTCAAATGTTTTTAAGGAAAAGGAAACTACTGTTGAATAGAATTTTAAGATATAAAAGGTTTCATTTTGTACCTACGGTTTCAGATTTGAGTATTGTACTTACAGTAGTTGCTAGAGAAAGCTGCAGCTTTGCAATAAACATGCTTCCCCAAAGCTTTATGAATTTTCATTCAATATTCCTTTGGTCAGTGCCATACTTTCTTTGCTCCAGAGCTTAGAGGGAAGAATCTCTGGACATGTGGAATTCCATGAAAAAAAGAAAAGAAAGCATTGTATATCTCTGGACATGTGAGATTCCAGGAGAAAAAGAAAAGAATGCATTGTATATCTGCATAGTTATTTACAATAATTTCAGTCTGATTTTCGTTGTTATTATAATCAAATAGCTTCTGTCACATATGTGTACATTTCCAAACACCCGATGACTAAGATTTCTTGGAAATTCTTAGGAATTAGTTTTGAAGGCCTCATGTAGACATATGTGATTAAAATGTAGATTTTGTTCTTTGATCAAGACTTCATTCACTTGCTCTGTGGTAAAATTACTCTGCAGCCTTGTATGGTTGAAAACAATTCTTGATTTCCTATGCTCAGAGAGTTATTGGAAGGAGCTTCATCTATTCCATCACTGGAGTAAAGTACTATTGTACTTATACTTATGTCACTCCTGACAGATGCCTGTCGATCCTGATCTGAAAGGCCTCTAGCGATGAAGATTTCACACCCACTCTATCCCACTCTTCTGCTGTTCTTAGCAGTTGAAATCTTTCCTGAATATCTAATCAGACTCTCCTCTGCAGAAGTCCACTATTTCATGCTCTATTTGGACAGAGAAGAGGCTAGAAATTTTTCTTATTTTGAATTCAATGATGCTTTTGAAAGGAAAAATAATTAAAAATTACTTAGGAACAGACACGAAAACAATTTAATTCAGCAGAAGGTGAAAAATAATCCTATGCTATAATAATAAACAGCATGAAGATTGGATGGGATCAGTGGAAGTGGGTCTCTAGAAGTTATGCAGAAAAACATAAGAGACTATGGAGGATGATTAGATGACTGTGACATAACAATGTCAGGAGACTGTAAAAAGATAAAAATCACTCTAGGAAGTATAAACAGACATAGTAAGTAGCTCTGCTATATAGTACAAAGTAAAGTAAAGATGGAGTACTATATCTTGTTAGGAAATCTTTATTTTCAAGAAAGCTGAATAACAACAGAAGCTCAGATGATATAATGGAAAGAATCTAAAGTGTAGTTTACATTATATGAAAACGTTGAACGAGGTGGGACTTCATAGAAAGGCAAGAGTTAGAAGGGACTTTAAAGATCATCTAATTCAAACCCCCCTGCCATGGGAGGTTCCACTAGACCAGGTTGCTCAAGGTCACATGCAACCTGGCCTTGATCACTTTTAGGGAGGGGACATACACAACTTCTTTGGGCAACCTGTGCCAGTGTCTCAACACTCTCACAGAAAATAATTTTTTCCTAACCTAAATGTCTCCTCTTCAAGTTTTAAAACATTTTCCCTTGTCCTCTCGCTACACACCCATGCAAAACCCCCTACTCCATCTTTCTTGTAGGCCCCCTTCTGGTATTGGAAAGTTTCTATAAGATCACCTTGGAGCCTCCTCTTCTCTAGGCTGAACAACCCCAACTTCCTCAGTCTGTCCCTCCCCTCTGATCATTTTTGTGGCTCTCTTTTGGACACATTCAAGGAGCTCTGTTCTTATGTTGTGGAGTGCAGAACTGAACACAATACTCCAGGTGAGGTCTCACAAGAGAGTCCATCTTCACTTGCACCTGCCCCAACTTCATCCCCTTGTGACCCCAGGGATTTCCTATGATGTCCCTTCAGTTCTGAAACCAGGATTCTGAAGTAGGCTGTTGTCACTGGCATGGGCCTGTTGACTGTATCACACTGACATGAATTTTTCCACTATTAGTTGACTTTCTGTGTGCATAGTTTCAGAAACTGTGATGCTGGCCTCACTAGACTGAACAGTCTTTAATAACACTTAAGAACAAACAGAGCCACTGAGGCAAAGCTTCATCTTCAACACAGAAAAGAGAAGCACATGTACATTCTCTTTGCATTACTATGAAAATCAGACTGTCCAGAATAGATGCTGATCGTTGCCACACTAGGAGTAAATACACAAGTGTATGAAGATAAATTAAAATACATTTGTTTGGAACTGATATTGATAAACTCTTTGAGACTTCCTACAGTGTCAAATTGTGATGAGATTTGTAACACCTACTGTGCATTCTCTCAATAAAATGCTTTCTATGTGGGACCTGCAATATGATATTCTTCTATTCTTTGTCCATGGATGGCATGTTGTAGGAGAAAAATTCTCTTGCTATCAGGTAGATATATAATTTTATACTTGGCGTTTCCTAATTAGTTAGTTACTTGTTCTTCATATTATTTCACTGTTTATAGAACAGCTGCAACTGAACTAAAGAAAAAGATTCTTTATTTTACAGAGCAAACACCATCAAGATGTATTAAGAATTAATTTCAGCAATTACTTTTCATACTTTAGAGTTAGTGATGGCTAACTGTAGGAATTGCTAATTGAAGATAAACACAGTAATAACAAAATGTTCATGTTGTCCCTTTTTCATTTAAAAATATAATATAATTACTAACAAGAAAGATTTGTCTCCTCCATATACTTTCTCGTGGAACAAGCTGCTGAATGAGGATACTAAAAGGGTCAGAGATTTGAAACCTTCAGAAAAAAAACTTGAAGGGTTTTGTAGAGATCATACTGTTCATTCCCCATTTGCATGCTTAGTGCCATTGTTGTGAGTAATTCTGATAACTTAAGTGGAATAACTCATTTGAATAAATAAAAGGATACTTGTCTGCAGATTGAGACCATACTTTTAAATTATTAAACTGCAGTTTTCAATTTTTCTTAAGTAAACTAACTTATGTTTTTGATTTAAAGAACTCTGAAGTGATTGTCCATTTAAAAGCAAAATGTTTGACATATTTACCAGGAGAAAGGATACTAGAAAATTAAAAAATAAAAGAACTTTCAAACTGTACTTTTGTGTATTTAAATAATCAGTATTAAGACAACTACATGTGCAATATAGGAGCATTCATGCTGTCTGTTGGGATTTTTCTTCTTTCGTAGCCTTAGATTTTTATTTGTTTTACATCAATTTGCTCATATTATATTTCTGAAAGGAGTAAATAATATTACTTCTGAAATGGATTTGCATCTATTAAAAAACATTACTTTAGGCACTAACAAAGCAGTACTCCTTAAATGGAGCATTTATAAGCTCAGCAGATGCTAGGTAATCTCCAGCTTCTCAAATTCTGCCTCAGATTCTCCCTCTTTCAGAAAATGCATTTGGGAGAGGTACTGTAATCAACAGAAGGAATTAAAATGACAGTGTACCCTCCCCAGGAAAGTATCATGTCTACCTTGAACCAATATTAAGTAAAAACAAACAGTGTGATGACTCAGTACTGGGATTCTGGATATTGCAGTCATAGTTTGGACTGAGAGAGGTCAAGAAAAAACAAGATAGTTGTCACAGTTTGATACATGACTGTCTTTCACAAGCAATTTGATAATAAAATTAGCACAACAAATTCAGAGCAATTTGGGTTTTTATAGGGCAATATGTTACAAAGCATCTTCCTGTAAGTCTGAAAAAATTTCCCTGTCACTCATCTGGATAATATTTTCACATGTTTGTTGCTGGATCTAGCTCTTATGGTAAAGCCATCTCTAAACTGAGAATTGCCATAATGGATTCCTTTGATGTATGCTTCTCTCTAACAACTCTAGATCTGAGCTATTATTAATACAAATCTCTCTGTAAAGAGCTATATATTTTTAGAATGCTTTCAGTTATAGATATGACATTTGCCTTACTCAAATGCTTGAAATAGAGTAGATCGTTCATATCTACTCTTCCTGTTCCATGGTATGTTTAATATCAAAGCAAGATTGTGAATTCCCCACTTATTCTGGTTAACAGGAGTCTGCAAAAGCAAGTCTACAAAAAGCAGTAACAGTTTTTGTGAAACTTTCTTAAGGGTTTGGCAAACTGTTTGTAAATCTGTGCAAAGAAAATGTGATGCTGGATCTGCAGCACTATCTAGGCCACAGCCTTGCTTGCTGGAACAGAATTCTGAAATCATCTTTCTCTTCAGGGAACTTTAGGTTTGAGAGACTTAAGACTCCAAGTCTGTGTGAACAAAAGAGATGATGCTGTTATGTAGGTTTCCATCATGACCAAGGTTGAGGGCAGTTTTGGCACATGCAGATGCAGTGAGCAAGGAGGGACAAAGCCCAGAGCAGCTGACTCAGATGGCCAACCAAAATGTTCCATACCATAAACATCACTCTTGCTATAAATTGGGGACTTTGCAGGGATATTTGTGTCCTCTGTCATGACTGTCTTCCCAAGAGGGTCCCAAATGCAAGAAGTATTTGGATGATGCTCTCAGACACACGGGGTGATTCTGAGGGTCCCCTACACAGGGACAGGAGTTGTACTTGATGACCCTGATGGGTCCCTTCCAAACCAGCATATTCTATGATTCTCTGATCTGTCTTGGCAGTCATCCCATGCCTGAGGCACATTCCTCCTCTTGCTGCCACAGACAAATTCTTGCTGGAACTGTTGTGCTGGCAGTGTAGGGTCTTCAGCCTTCAGTGCCAGAAGCACACAGATTGTGGCTCCTGTCTGGAGCTGAATATAGTTTTGTATCTTATATTAGCATTGGTGTTAATATTAGTTCACTATTCTTATTCTATATATATGGTTTTCACTTCAGCCCACAGGCCTCCTTTCCTTTTCTCAATTCCCCTTCCTCGGTGGGGCGGGGGTCAAACAAATGCCCAAACTGCAACAGTTGCCTTAACATTTGTCAAATATCTGACAAATAATCAGTCAAAATATAACGATTAACATTTCTAAAACCCCCAGATTCTAGGTTCTTCTGCTAACATTGACCATTATATAAAAGACTGCCTTCATTTCTTAATAACAGGAGTCTACCCAAAAACATCAACTGTATTTGGGTCAGGTTTTCCAGGCTACAGATGTTGTACATTATTTCTTCCACCTCTAAACAGGAACAAAATACTCAACAGCACTTTCATTTCAACCCTAAAATTTATGATCTTTCTATTTTCTGTGAGGATATTTTCTTTCTCCTCTCTACCAACTGATCCTTAACCGATTCAATTTATTTAATCCTTGAAACTTCTTTGGCAACTTGCACTACCTCATCAGTTGTTCTTCTAGCCTGCTCTGTGTGTGAGCATAAACTTGACATGTTGCATAACCCCAAATATTTCTTTCATTACACGTCTGTATGTTTTAGAGGTAAATATACAAGAGTTCAAGAAAAAGACATGATCACATTCAACCCAAACCAGTCAATCAATTCACAAACGTTAGAGAATTAGAAAAAAAATCCTAATCCCTGCAGGAAGAGTTCCACTCATTCTTAGTGTTGCTAAAAATGTCTGAAGACAGTTTAGAAGTCTTTAGTCATACAGCTCACATAAATTAACAACTCTGTGAAACTCAACCCTGTGCTAAAAGATGGCTCAAAAATCTGTATTATTTATATCCCACTTAAGCAATATTATGAAGAATGAGTTTTTAAACCATTTCCTAGACTTCAGTCACTACAGTGATGAACTACAGTCATGCCCATTTAAATATATTACTCTCTATATTACTCTACTTTCCCTGTATGCAAAGGAATGGGATAAAATTTCCTTATTCTCATAAAATACAACATCAGAAAGTTATAATGCCACCACGTATATTACTTTTGACAGAGTTAGATATGGTAGGGGAAAAAATTCCCAGGAGGAAAGAGGTATTAATGAACAAGCACACATGAATGTGGAGGAAAAAACACACTAAATTTATTCTGTGGCCATACTGAAAACATCTAGAATTGCTAGAGCAATTGAGAAATAAACAAATACATCAGATGGTAGTACAGCAGTTATCTCTGAGCAGAAGTTTTCTTTACAGAGAGATAATACCTCTGATACGTGATGCCTTTAATATTCTACCTTGTACCTTCAAGAAACTGAGAAGCTGTTCACACAGTTTGTATTTATAAAAGACACAAAACCTTTTAAAAATTTACTATATTTACTATTTTATGATGATGTCTTCCCTAATGTTGTTTTATCTTTATCCCCGAAGATCTTGATAGGGTATTCTGCTTCTTTGCCTTCACCCTCTACCCCTCTTACCCCCCACACCCCATCCCCCCCCTTTTTTTTCCTTCGTTCCATTCCAAAGGTTGAATACATCAGCTTAGGTTTCCATAGTATTTTTTAGGCATTGCCACATTTACCAGTGCAATGACTGAATCCCAGGTGATCTGTTACCAAAGCGGGATTTCCACCCTCTAAGTAGGTTCTGAGGGTTCCCTGAATGCCATGTGAGGAGAATTTGATCCTGATGTTACATTATGCTGCAAATAGATTTAAAAACAGTAAACTCGCTGGTATCAAATGTAGAGGAAGCATATGCCATATCAGTATATGCTAAGGGAGCAGGGCTTGTTCATCTAGGAGAAGAAAAAGTTTTGGCAGAACCTAACAGAAGTCTGCTGGTACCCATGAGGAATTTATCAAAGAAATGGAGCCAAGATATTCACGGGGGAGAAACAATGAGAAATGACAGGCACAAGTTGAACCAAGATAGGTTCAGATAATGCACTAGAAAATACTTTTGCACTGTGAGGACAGTCAAACACTGGATCGGATCACCTAAAGAAGTTGTGTGCAGCCACCATCCTTGGAAATTTTCAAAATCAGATTGGAAATAGCCCTCAGTAACTGAGTCTGACCTCATAATTCACCCTGTTTTGAGGTAAGCAACTTCTGACCCTGAAGAAGAACACCTCTTCAGGTCCTCTCCAACTACAATTATTCTATTATCCTATGATCCTATTTATTTCAATCTTGAACAGAGAAACAGTGTATTTATTGAGCTATCTGTTTATTTACTCTCTGTAATTTAATGGTTAATATGATTTTAACAAGGAATTCAGAAAAAAAACCCTAAAAAACTCCATCTTAGGCAGAGGTTAGAACATAGAACTAACTCAAGTGATACATGAACCAACTAGAAGATTCTCTTTATAACTTGTTACTCAAAAACAAAGAAGAGTTTGCCAGAGCAGATGAAGGCTGAGGGTAGCCTTGTCTGCATTACTAGTGAGATTTTAGCATTTTAAATCCCATGAGAAATGAGGAAAACAATGAAAAAGATCAGAACTATGGACTTCCACGAGTCAGAATTCAGTGTATTCAGGGACCTGCTTGGCAAAGTTCCATGGAAAACTGCTCTAAAGGGAAAAGGAAACCAGGACACCAAGCAGATCTTCAAGGATGTCCTCCTCAAAGAACAACAGGCTTCTCTGATGCACAGGCAGAAGAAGGTCAGCATGAACATGAACATCCTGACTAAGCTTAGTCTCCAAAAGGAAATCTGTGCCAGGCAGAGGTGTGGATGGACTACCCAGGAGGAATAGAGAGATGTTTCCTAACTATCCACTATTGGAGTTAGGAAAGCCAAAGCTCATTTGTACTTAAAACTAATAAGGGATGTAAAGAATGGCAAGAAGAATTTCTCTATGTACATCAACATAGGGTCACAGTAGCCATTGCCTTTTTAATGTCTCAGTTTTCATTGGCAGTCTGCTACCTTCTCCACAGGTCAATGAGCATACTGGAATAATCTCTGAGAATATAGCATTATTCATTGTGCAGGAAGACAATTAGGAAGTAATTAAGTCAGTCTGGCAAACACAAACCCATGGCGTCAGATGGGCTTTCCTTGTGGTTGCTGAGGAATCTGGCCATAGCCATTGTCAGGCCATGCTCTATCATCCGTGGTAGGTCATGGCAATTCAAGGCAGTTCCTAATGAGCAGAAAAAGACAAATATCCCACTCGCCTTCAAGAAGATCCAGAAGGCAAACCCAAGTAACAGCAGATCTGTCAGCCTAACTTTTGTCCCAGAAGTTTATGCAGCAAACATTCCTGGAAGCTCTATCCAGGTATAAGTATGGTAAGATGGTGATAGGAAAAAGTCAGTATAGATTTGCCAGAGGGAAATCTTGCCTGATCATTATAAAAATACCAGGCTCTGTGGTAAGGGGATAGCAGTACACTACTTCTACCTTGCCTTTGGCAAAACATTTGACAAACCCTTGTTCTGCTCCCTGGACTTCCTCAGCGTTCTACATAATGTCTTCTGTCTCCTGAGCTTGGCCATCAGAGGACACTGTATAGTAATATTATAGTAATATAGCCATAAAATTAGTATTTGCCTCTTCAAACCATAACATCATCTTGGTGTGAGTCCAGTAGAGGTTCATCAAACTTCTTGGGGGGATGGTTTATGAGCAGAGGTTGAGATTATTGATAATGTTGGCCTTTAAGAGAAGAGAAGGCAGAAGAGACACTGTTTTGAAATGTCTGATAAGACTGTTCAGAGAAAGCAGAGCCAGATTCTTTTCAGAGATGAGGATGGAACAAGCAGCAGCAGCATGAATTGCATCTTAATGGTGTTGCTATACTGGAGCAAGTCCAGTGGAACCCAGGGGCTGGAGTGCCTTATGTGTTAGGAGAGATTGAGAGAACTGGGTTTGTTCAGCCTTAAGATGAGAAATCGAGAGAATTTCTTACTGGTTTCATACAGTTCTTAACAGGATAGCATAAAAGAAGCAGAGCATTTCACAACTGGCAATAGACCTAAGTTTCAAGGAAATCCTGATTAAATTAAAGGAAAACAATTTTATTTAAAGTCTGTTAAGAGCTCAAAGAAGATGACCACAGAGGTTGTGTAATCTCCATCCATTCACCTGGTTAAGGCCCTGAGCAGCCTTGTATGGTTGAGCCTGCTTGTGGCAGGAGCATGCTTGGATTAGATAACTATCAGAATTTCCTTCTAGCCTACATTTATAGATTCTATGATTTATTTTTTAAGAGTTTTAAGGAAAATTTATATGTACATGATATTTTTAATTTAATGTAAAAAGATTAACTGTATTAATAAATTTTAACATTCTCATTTTATAAAAGAGAATGTGTAGAAGACAATATAAATATTTTTCTTTATTTAGAATACAGACTTATACAATCTCCCAAATTTTTTTTGGTTTAATGTCAACATAACGTTATCTTTTCTACCCATGTACTACAGAGGCTTGTTTTGTTATGTTGTACAATAAAAACAGCCCCTAAATTAATTAAGATTAATTGTGCTTCTCATAATGCATTTGCAAAACAGGTATATATGTATATATATATGTTACAGCTGTATATGCACATCATGGACACTAGTGTTCTGCTCAGGCTGTATGGTCTTTCTGTTAAGTCATATGCAGGACTCTGAAGGAAGGAAAATCAGAAAAACAGATGTATTTGTAAACTATAGATATGCACACACACATACATGTACATATACACACACAACTTATTCATATATTGATACATATATGCACTTATACATATCATTTATGCAGCCTAGAATTAAGTCTGCCAAACAGCCTTCTATACAATTCCTGTTTCCACAACTCTTACACTTATGTTAAAGCCTAGAAGCAATTCTTCCTCTGGAGACACCTTTGCATAACCCAAACCTTTGTTTTCCCAAGACTACCATGTGCCCAGGTGAAAGGGTGAGACTTGGAAGGTTATGTGTAACAGCACCACCTGGTGAAATATTTTTAAAGTCTACATGTAAAGGCAGGACTAGTAGTCAGTGAAAATCAAGATGATGAGGAACCAAGCATTTCCCAAAATAGTTTTTCTAATTCATTGCATGTTTCAGAGTTGCTTTGAAGATCTCAGGTAATACACCCAGACATATAGTCTGGAACTCACAATTTGAGTTTCATGTTCACACCATTGCAGCAGTCATCACAGAATTGGAAGAGAGGAGTCAAGAGGTCATTTAGTCCATCCCATTGCCCGGAACAGGATAATTTACTATTAGATACATCCTGTCAGCTGCCCTCTATCTTCTTCCAGTGATGTAAGAAATTTTCTAGACTGAAAAATCATATGTATTCACTAAAATCTTCCCTGTTAAACCTACAATCCATTACTTGTCTCCTTGTTTACCATATGAACCAATTATTCCCTTCTATCTTCCTCTTTCCTCCAGCTGCCCTGAGGATTTTTCAGTCTTCTACTCACTCTCATTTTTCTTTTTCAGGTTATCTTTACTCTGGTCTAGTTTCTCCTTGAACAGCAGACTCTGAGCATAGTACTGTAGCTGCTGCCTTACTAGGGTTGAGTGGGGCAGCAGAATCACTCAGTATGAATTAAAGACTATATTTCTGGTTACAAACTCCAGCAGCACATGTAGCTTTTTGAGGGAACATACCATGATTACTGTTATGAAACAGTCTTCAGATCCTTTTTGCACATCTGTACCAAAACAGCTGTTTTCTGTTGTCTGTATGGATTTTTCCTGCCTACAGCTAGCACCATGTGTTTCACCATATGCAACAGAATCTTACTTTTTAATAGCATATTCCCAGCTTTCGACATTTCATTTTCCCTTCAGGTATACTTGAGTCCTTTTCCATCTTGATCTCACTTGCAGATTTAATAAATCTCTTCTCTTATCTGATCCCCACACCATGCATGACAATATGATATTCGATCAGACTTTGTACAGACTTGCAGAGCATCTTCCTAGACTGCGTCATCCATTCAGACTTTGAATCAGAAATAGCTGCTCTCTTGGTGCAGATTTTATGATCTCTGGACCTACTCTATAGTAATATAATCTATGAATTGTTTCCCTGGTTTGCAATTGAGAATCCCATCAGAGAGGGTATTAAAAACTTTAATGAATAGTCTTCTTTCTCAAAAGGTTCTTACTCTGTCTCAGAAATATATCAGGTATCATCAGCCAGTGCCCAGGATGAAATTGAATCAGGACTAGATGATTTTAAAGAATCTGTTCTATCTAGTTGTTCCCTCTCTACTGGAAGGTGAACTCATAATTTCTTCTTAATTATGTTTACTTCCATAGACATCTGATTGCAACAGACCTTCCCCTTCCCTTTCCCTTTCCCTTTCCCTTCCCCTTCCCCCTTCCCCTTCCCCTTTCCCTTCCCCTTCCCCTTCCCCTTCCCCTTTCCCTTCCCCTTTCCCTTTCCCTTCCCCTTTCCCTTCCCCTTTCCCTTTCCCTTTCCCTTTCCCTTTCCCTTTCCCTTTCCCTTTCCCTTTCCCTTTCCTTTTTCCTTTCTCTTTCTTTTTCCTTTTCTCCTTCCCCCTTCCCCCTTCCCTTCCTTTTCTAAGGAAAAATAGAACTTGAAAAATGAACTTTCCCTTGTTCAACACAAAAAGTATAAAAACCTGTTAATAATATTAGACTTTCTGGTCTCTTTTTCTGTGGCCTTAAGCATATATTTTGTAACTTTAAATAGTATAGCCAGAGCAACATGAACCACGCCAATAAAAAAAGTAGAAAAATGAAAATCCAACAAAATCAAGAAGGTGTAACCAGACAGAAAACAAGAAAAGCAGGATAACAGAAGGAACCTTGTGATTAACTTGCTTGCCTGCTCTTAAACCCTTAAAAGAAAGTCTGGAAAAATATGCAACACTTTGAAGATTTTCTTTAGGGGTTCTTATGTCTCAGATACAGAGACAGATGTGGAAAGAGAGTGCAATGGATGTTCTGCAAGACAGGGACACCTTTTAAATGGTCTTGCTTTGTGTTTCTTCCACACCAGAAAAATGTGCAAAAACCTTTTCCTAGGATTGTTTAAACATTATAAAAATATCGCTTTCTACTTTTCTTAGTAGTAGGGCCATCAGTACACAAGAGGTACTCCAACATTAAATTAAACTCTATATTTTCAGGACAGGTTTGGGAAGCTGGAAAATCACTTTCCTGAAATGATACAATTCCAGAATTCTGAGGCACATCCAGAATTGCATCACTTTGTCTTGGGCTCCAGCTACAGTTGTTAACCAGAAACATCATGATTCTTCTTCAAAAAAATGTGGTGGTTTTTTTGTTGTGTTTATTTCCACTGAAATGAGCTCTCTGATCTCAAGAATACTCAAGTTTGTTGCCATTTCCTAGGAGTTGCAGTAAGAACCTTTGCATTATCTATATGATCCATGAAATATGCAACTCTCAACACTTGTGAATCTGCCTTTGTTGCAAAATTAACTTACTCTTTCAGTCAATGTGTTTACAATAAAAAAAAATCTCAGGCTTTACTCTTTCACAGTCCATTTGACTATATGACAATTGATCTGTAATTCACACTGTTGTGTATTTGATACCAATTTTATTATTTTCCTGATACTTTACAAAACTTTGTTGCATGCCATCTTCTTATATAACTACTGGCAACTAGTCCACAAGTTTGTTTTTCTCCATTCCAAGTTAGAAACCCATTCAAATAATACTTTTTTTTTTTTTTTTGGCAGAATAAATGCTCCAAGTGTAGGAAGTTTCTCTTTTAAACTTTTAAGCTTAGCTATTCCTTCTCTATTATACTACTTCCCAACTTTTCTTAAACATGGCCTGCTTTGTAGATGACACAAATCTGTACACACATGAGGAAGAACATATACTTCGCATAAAGGCTTGTTATGCTCAATAAAGTGAAACCTCTTGTTTTACATTAGGTCATGTTTTCTTGGGGATACAAATAAAGACCTGAGGCATGGCTAAAGTTTTCAGCCTTTGCTCAGGCATTTTCAGCACTTGACTTTTCCATCCTTGTGATTGCATTAATGTAATTGTCTTGCTTATACTAACAGTAACAATGTTATGATAATCATATCCCCTGCTTAAGCAAAGTGAAGCAATATTTCAGTAATAAAACAAAATAAATGCATCTATTTATAGCTGAGGGAAGAAGAAAAGGTTACCCCTGGCAAATATGGCAGTGAATATTTTATATTAAGAATGACTGTCTTATCAGGAAAATATATTTACCCAAATGGATTTTGGTCAGGATAAATATTTGTTCTGGGCTAAACTCTCTGGTTTCAATCCTTACATATCCTGGCATATCAAAATAAGTTTTCTTCTCAGGGTGAAGACTTCATTTACATTATTTATAGTTTGTGCCCACGCAAAGCCAAGAGTCAGTCTCAACATTCAAAGAGTCTGAAACCTTTCAAACTCAATCATACTTGTTATGGTTTCCTTCCTCCCCATGCCTGATTTCCTCTGACAATAGAGAGGCTCTTTGTGCTACAGGAAGACCTTAATTCATTTTTCCATTGGCACCATGTCGCATATTAATTACATATTTACTCACTCTTACAGCTTCTCTTCTACTGATCCTTCACCTTAGTTTGCAACATCAGAAAGCATGCAGTCTTAATGAAAGCAATTTTTTTTGGCATTGTCATATGTTCCAAGCTCACTTAAGAGCTAAAATGTTCCAGTATTTTGCAGTAATTTGAATGAGCAAAGCTGCTTGCCAAGTACCACTTTAAGTGTTTATAAAGTGAGTAACACTTATTATAGAAGTGGCTTAAGTCCATTTGCAGTGTTCATACAGAAGGAAATTGGTGTGGCTGAAAGAAAACTTAAAGCCAAAATAGAGTAATTTTTCTTTTGATTGGAGGAGGTCTATAAGTCACACCCCTAGGAATGCTGAGTATCCCCACAGAAACAGTTTGTATCAAGATGTTGAAATTCATTACCTCTGAGGACCAAGAGACTTATTTCAATTGGATTTATCAGTATTTAGACAGCCACAGGAACAGGCCCAAAACCAGTAAAAGAGTGAGCTTACTTTTAAAGTACAATTTCTATCAGCAGTCATGTAATTTAAATTGTTTTGCTAGTTTAAATTGTTTAACTAGTTTTTCACACTTAAAAGTTGCTGGCATCGTGCTAAGACTAATATTTTTTGTGCTTTTTTATCATTGTTACGGATGTTTGTCTATTTTGGAGAAAAAAACCTGTTCCTGTTGTGATGTAACTGTGCACATGCCATTTCTATACTGGAGTCAGAAGGGAAAAAGATGAAAGGAATATCTGATTTAAAATTTTCTTGGGCAACATAGTCCCTTTTTCACTGGCCAGAATTTATCTGGTCAGTTTTGAAGTTAGATATTTTTCAGCATCTGGTTGGCTTCACCTTCAATGGAGAAGGACTGAGTTTTTTTGAGTCACCAGTTTATTTACTGATAATTCTTAACAAAAAGTAAAAGAGGGAAAGGGAATGGCTTTGCAGCTCACTTTTTAATTATGCTTATGTAGTACTGAATTTAACTACTGCTTTTATACAATAAGTGTTTTGGGTGAGTACAGAAGATACCTGCTTGCTATTCCCAGTCACAATGACTACCCTTCGAGATTTCTGAAACACTCCAGAAACTCATATTATAAAAGCGGGAGCATTAAAAATTGTGCAAAT
Organism: Phaethornis superciliosus; assembly: GCA_023637945.1. NCBI lineage: Eukaryota > Metazoa > Chordata > Aves > Apodiformes > Trochilidae > Phaethornis > Phaethornis superciliosus. The sequence continues at coordinate 70,404,730 of JAJQWJ010000002.1, forward strand.
TGCTGCTATCCAAGATGAGAAAACTTTGAAATGGTTCTCGGGGAATAGTTTGGGCGTTCTATTGAGATAACTCTCTCAAATCCTCTTCTTAAAAATAGTCATTCTGAGTGTGATTGCTAATCTATCCGTCCTGGGAAGACATCTCCAGCAGTGTCCCTAAATAGTACATGCTTACCATTATGCACAGAAGTTTGTGACAAATAACAGACCAGATGTTATGTGAAGATGCACAAGTGGATTTTACTGCTAGTTGACTGCTGTAACAGTCTGATCAAATATAATAACAACTAATTTTTAGTCCAGCTGCAACAGTGCTATCACTTATCCAAATATCATAATTCTAGGAAATGTCATTAGTAATACAATAAAATACCAGATTGGCTGGGCTAAAGCAGGAAGGTGTATAAAAAATTAACAAGATGTGTAGAGAATCCTCTTCTCATTCCCTTTTCAGCCTTCACTAATTTGTGGCTTTGAAAAACAATTGCTTGGAAACTTTCTGAAGGAAACTTTTTTTTTTTTTTTTACCTAATAGCCATCAGCAGCTTTCCCCAACATCCCACAGCTTTCTCAAGTAGCTATTTGAACCATTGAGAGGCTTACCACACACACCATCCTTCAGAAGAGCATCCCACACTTTACTTATGCACAATATAAGAAAATATCTCATTTAAGTAAAGGAAAATTTTTCACCCATCTATATTTAATATAAAATATACAGATTTTGAAACCTGATGTAAATGAAACACACATGCCTGAAAGATTTTCCAGTTCTCCCATCTAAACCGTATTATCTTAATGAAATAAATGAGGCTAACATCAAATAGGATCTGTGAAAGAATAACATGTTTAAGTCCTGATTCCTGTTATACTGTATCATATTCCTTTTTCTATAGCACAAAAGATCATTAACCTTATAAAAAAAAAAATCCAGTGCAAGTAATTATTTGCTCCAAGACCTGTGAATTTGGTAATGAAAGGGATATGTTTATGGTTGCTTCAGGGGGAATAGCAGAACAGTTCCCTGGCTTAATTAGGTATTGATAGCAGACAGAACAACTACCAATCTCCCTAGAACCTCATAATGTATTTCTATGTCCTTTCTTAATCAAAATACTTGTGCAGCTTTTATAGATTTTTTTTTCCCAGTCAATAAATGGAACATGTTTAATTTTAAAAGGGTTGGTTTTTCACAGATCCAGTAAAATACTGTACTTCTGTTTAAAATACAAAACTGTAGTTCAATAGTGAAAATGTGATTTCATAGCCAATGAGCTAGGAAACATTGCAAAAGTTTTGTTTGTTTTGTCTTTTTCAACTGAGCAAGCTATCATTCTCTGTTCCTTTGAATATTTTCCAACTTATAGACCAACAAAAGCAGTTTATGAATTAGATAAGATTAAAATAGATTTTTTTCTCTTGCTTTTAGTGTTTCAGCATGGCAATTATGAATGCTTCATGTTTTGCCCCTGGGATTTCTGATTGCCTTTTGAAATTTGTACTTGCTTTTAAACTTAGACTTACATTTGTATTCTTTTGCAAAGGTTTCACATAGTACATGGTGAAAGTGCCCAGGTTTTGGTTTTGGTTTTCTTTTTGAATCTTTTTCACTATGAAGGATCCCTTTAAAGTAGTCTCTTAATTATTTTAATAATTGGATATTTTTTCTAAACATAAGATTTTATCCTGATTTTATTCTTTATAAATAACCTTATAATTATTTTGCTTTTAATTTTTTTTGTATCTTTGTATAACTTTCCAGACTAGTCCAACACTGTCAAAGCTGTCAGTATTGGTATAAAAAGCAAGATCAAAATTATTTTGTTTTTAACCTAAAAATAACATTAAATGGATGTTTTCTTATGGCTATGAGATTGATCACTTTATTTTAATATACTTTTAAAAACAGTACAGTCATTTAATTGCTAAATAGTTCTCTATTAATACAAGAAACTTTAATCATTTTAATTGATTCGTACATTGAATAAAAATATGCACAACATCAAAATCAGTTACCATTGATTAGTAAGTGTATCTTGAAAAACAACACGTTAGTACTGCTCAGATGATACTTGTACCATTTATGTACTTGATGCTGGCAAGGAACAGAAAAGCACAGTGTTAAGCTAAGCATTTGCTTTAAAACCCTGTGGAAAATATTTCAACATTATTTAAGTAGAAAAGAATTAATTTTTGTGCTACATTTCTTTCCTAGAGCTCACAAAGTACTTTGGAAACTTGGAAATTCTTGCAAATCCTTTCATGGCTATTTGAGGTAAAACACATATGACATTTCATAGACATACCAAATGAAGGCTAAGAAAGTAAAAGAAAAAAGAGAATCAAAGGCCATAGGAAATATTTGGTTTAGCAAAACAATGATTTTTAATTCTATCATAATAATAGCAATCAATAAGGATACATGAGAGTATAACAGGACTTATGAAGACATAGATCTTATCTGATACCATGAGCTGCCTGGAAAGCAGCTTGGTAGAAATGAACCAGGGTGGGGTGTATGTGGTTCTGGTAGACAAGTTGCTCATATGACCCTGGCTTCCCTTGTGGCAAAGAAGGCCAACAGCTTACTGGGCTGCATTAGGACAAACGGTGCCAGCAGGTCAAGAGAGATGAATCTTCCCCTCTTGTCAGCATTGATGAGACACATCTGGGTGCTAGGTCCATTTCTGGGCTTCTTAGTACAGCAGAGACACAGACATACTGCTGTGAGTCGAACCTAGGGTCACAAAGTTGATGAAACAACTGGAGTCTCTGTCTTGTGAGGAAAGGCTGAGACTATTCAGCTTGGAAAAGGTTCAAGAGGGATCTTATTCGTATGTATAAATACCTGATGGGGGCAGGGAGAAGAGAAGATGGAAGCAGACTCCCCCCAGTGCTTCTCAAAAAAAGGACAAGAAACAATGAGTGCAAAATGTAAGACTAAAAATTCTGTTTAGGAAAAGTTTTCTTACTGTAAGGGTAACCAAAAGTTGGAACAGGTTGCCCAGAGAAGTTGTGGAATCTCCATCCCTGGAGGTATTCAAAACCTAACTGGACATGGTCTTCAGCAATCTGCTCTAGTTGACTTTGTGCTGAGCAATGTGGTTGGACTAGGTGATCCTCGGAGGTACCTTCCAGCCTTTTGTGTTTCTGTGAATTTTTCTTCAGTCCTAAAGAGACAGAAAGCCCCTGTGAAATGAATAGGGCTCTGGTACTTTAGTTTTTGAGATTTTGGTCTTAAAAAATGGAAAAATTTAGACAAAACCTCTAAGATAAGAAAGTGCTCAAATATCTGATAGACTGCTATAACAGTCATTTATAATCTTCTGTTCCATCATCATAATACACATCATCAGAATACAGCTGTAATCAATCAGCTGGTTTGAAGAGAACTTCTGAAATTGGAATATATTGTTGTTTATTATGAATACCTTTTCTCCAAAGCATCAAAATGAGGTAATCCTCACATTCTCTAGAAGAGATTTCCCACCGTGAATTAGAACTCATTTGTGAAGCAAAGGCGGATGCGTTTGCCAGCAACATTTCCTCTACAGCTCCCCATTCCTTAGTGGCAGAAGCAGGAAGGATAAGGAAAATTTTAAGGTGGGACGCTGTGCCAGGACCTGACTCAACCCACGTGCCCAAAATGTCCCTTCAGAAAATGAGTCTAACCTATGAACCCCAGCACCCCAGTCTATTACTCATCCAGTATCACTGTATTTCATGTCCAGAGTGACCTCTTGTTCTCAGTAGCAGTTCAGTCCCTTCTGCTTCATTCTTTAAATAATACTTCCTCCAAAATCTTGGGATCCATTACTCCTGGCAGAACTCCCCAAACATGGGTCTTGGAACATCACCAAGTCTTGCAACTTTCTGCTGTCATCTGGGTGCTCTTATCAAATATGCAGCTGAAATCATTACCTCACACTGCTTCACGTAATTCTGGAAGCCATCTGTGGTAACATGTTTTTACTAAGGTCACTAAGTACCTCAGAAGTCTGTTTGCAAGCAAGTGGTGCCAGCTCTTCCTCTGAAGGGAGTGTGAGGCATTCATCTGTCAGAACAAGCTGAAGCTGTGAAGAAGAAGAAATGCAGGACCTTCACAGGAATGGGAAATATATACTCTGGCAAGTGGGAAAATTATGGACAGATTCACCTGAGATCCAAATCTGGAGCTTCATGCTTAAGTCCAACCCATTTTAAATATTAACTTCTTGATAAGGCTTTCCTAGAGTATTCCTTTCCTGGTATATGCAAAATGATGATTGATGACCATTAAATAAATAATATAACAATAATTATAAAAACATGAGCCCAGAATTACTTTCTTGGAGCCAAGAAGATCATAAACTTAGGATCAGGAAATGCTTCGTTTAGGAAAAATACTGGTAATGCCATCTTGCAAAACCTTATTCTCTGATTAATTCAGAGATTTCAAAAAGTCTCACAGAAGTTCTAGACAGAACATATATAGACTTCTGTTTGCTTTTAATATTTTAAGAACTGGGATTATATCTTGAATTTTACAAGATTGTACCATAGACCTTTCTTTAAAATAACTTCAGCACCTACTGAGGTAAAAACCTGAACAGTGATAGAGATTTTGCAAAAATGTTTTTTTATATACATATGAAAATGGTTTTCTTTGATACAAAAGTAGCTACATATATGTATGTACTCATTTATTTATTTTAACTGCTCTTTTACATTTAGATTTATATATCTCTGTCCTGTGGTATGGCTTAACCTGATCAACCTGTCAATAAGTGGCATGCATCAGATCTGATCACTGCAATAATTTTGAAGGGTTGCAGAGTTATGGTTTTGCTTTAGGTGCATTATGGTTTACTTTCAGTGGATTGTGCAGATGGATTAAATATCATAGTAAAATGTCTATAAGCAAAATACGCTTTCCTTTTCACAAGGTGAATATGTGGATTGTGTTGTTTGAATCAGTGGCCTTTGAATCAATGGTCTTGCCCTGTATTGAGGAAGTCAGTACCAGTTTTATGAATTAAAGTGATAGGAACATAATTTGATGAACTGGATGAGAATAAAGAATAATGAAGTCCAATAACCCATCGCTGGGGAAGAAATAAAAGGCACATTATGATTCAGTGGAAGAGGCAAGAATGGAAGATGCATTATGATATAATCTGCCTTTCATATTTTTGTTTTGTCTCTGTATCTACTGGCTTGCACTGACATTACTCATGAAACAATAGGATTCTTTGCAACTCATCTTATTAGTAGTAATTATGAGGCTTATTTTGACAACTATATAGGAGCAAATCCATTTTGTCATCCTGATAAATTCTTGTTCTTAAAAAGCCCTCTGTAACAGGGTTCCACAGATTAAGTACAGGCTGTGAGCAATAACATATCCCATTTACCAACTTTGCATTTCATTCCTTTTATTTTCAGTCTTTTTTTTTTCTTAAAAAACAAGATAAAGAAACCATAAGTTTCTAAGGAACCTTTTCTAAAGTTTTTATGTTATGTGCATTTACTGTGTCCCCTCTTACATTTTCATTTCTGTGGATAACAGCCCTACACACTTGCTAAAAAGAAGAAAATCTTCCTTGTTGATTTTGATCACAAGACAGTGAAACCAGACTGTCTCTTGTTCTGAAATATTTTTTAAGAGAGTAAGTAGAGTAGTGGGACTCAAGATGAAGCTGTATAACTGATCATCATAAAGGCATTATTTTATGTTCTAAGTTATTCATCATCCTTTCTTTACACATTCTAATGTTGTAAATTTATTTTGACTGTAGTTTATTGAATGGGTCTTTCCTGAGCTGCCTACTGTAGTAATTTTATGCTGTTAATTTGGAATTTTATGAAATGGTCTGTGTAGTTTTAAATTTCTAAAGAGCTAAATTCCTTTTCTCCCACCTTCGACAGAACTCATACTGGAAAGCAGGCTCTCTGGAAGAGTAGATGGTTCCCTAAGTAATGCTACCAGTTTGCATGAGTGGTAACTGTCCCAGGATGAAAGATTAGTAAGTATATAATTGGAGATTAATGTCTTGAAACTGGAAAAGCAGACAGAAAACTAGTGCACCTTTGGGTAATCTTCTATTCATCCCATGCTTTTCGAAGAAAGTAGACTGTGGGAATAATTTACCCAGCTAATACCAGATGGTACCAAATCAATGCTGCTTCAGTAACCTCAGAACATATTAATAATTACCCTTAAAAGTTTATGGAGACTGAGTGAGTCACAAAGTTAGATACTAGGTTCAAAAAGGAAGAGGAAGAAAAGTAGAAGAGCACAAGGAATAATAGATCAGTCAGACTGTAATTTAGCACCTGCAATAATAACATTAAACACCTCAAGCAAGTCTGTATCTAAATCAAAAGTTAATTTCACCAGTTTCCAGATGTGTGAAATAAATATGTTTGTGTATAAAATTCTGTCATCATTTTTTGAATAGCAACAGTAGCTCATAGCTGCAGGGATAGAAAGAGGAAGTCCTGATAGCTGAACTCAGTAAAGAATCCAGAAAAAATCAGGAAAATAAGCAGTCTTCATTGTTGAACAATAAGAAAAAGCTGTGAATCCCTGATTGAGCAGTTAATGTTGTTAAGTAATTGCCAATGTAAATCTGCTGTTTCTCAGCCCATGGGTTTCAAGGTCTCAGAGAGTGTCAGACCCTTTGCACAAAATTGATTCCCCCCTCCTACAGCTGTGGACTAGCCAGATGGATGGAGTGGGACAGATGTCATGGATGGCCCATGGGTTGGTGTCTCCCAGGGGTGGCACTGGGCAGGGCTTATTAGCCTGTCTTTGGCCATGCTGCCACAGCCAGATCCTGGAAGCACAGTTCAACCAGCAGCTATGGGTAATGTCACAGGACTGTCAACTTGCACTGCAATTATTGCTCAGCATAAGGCAGCCTGAAGGACCTGGGCAGTGACAGTACACTGCCAAGATTATGCTGATGGGTTCATTGTTCTGGGAAACTTTGGAGGCCAGCTGCTGAGGAGGTGGATTTGACCACCACTGGACTTGTTTGCAATATATTTTGCTCAGGAAAATTGCTATGGCTCTTTAGAATTCTTGCCATGTTTGAGGACTGTGGGATTCAGCATCTCTTCTGTGCAATTTAGGCTAAGGGTGTCCTGGAGATGAGTGGAATAGCTAAGAGCAAAGGATGTGTCTCTCCTGCTAAGAGCAACAGATCATCTCATCTCCTTCTGCTTAGAGCTCATCTGCATCCCTGACCAAAACACCTGTGCAGGTGGAGAAAACAGGGACAGGAAAGTGAAAGAAAGGGGTGATTGATTGATTGAGTTTGAGTGGCAAAGAGAGGGATGCAGGGGACAGGAGCTTCTCCAGTACTCAGTGCCTATTTAGCTCTTTCACTGAGATCTATCACAGATCCCTTGGCACTAGTAATAAGCTGTTATATTGTGGAATCAGAACAGCTGAAGCTGGAAGGGACCTCTGGAGATGGTTCAGATGGAAGTTCTTGAGGTTACTCAGCCTGCCACTGGAAAGCATAGTGCTTCTGGCACATGGTTGTTTTGATGACCACCTGTGGACTTCAGCCTTTTGTTCTGCTTTGGTTTCCTTCTCCAGTGGGGTACAGAAGATGCTTAGACACCAGATCCACAAGGAAGAAATTCTCTGATGCTGTTGGAGTCTCAAGAATACACAGCAGAAAGTTTCTGACTTTTCTAAGTGCTACTTTTGCTTTTTTAATCTCTTTTAAAGAAATAAAGTGGAATACATGGAGACCTTTCTTTCTGGAAGTCCTTTGCTTTTCACATACAGCTTATAAAATTCACTATACCTTCCTTTTCCCTGAGGCACAGCAAATGTTCAGGTCGTATATTTTAGCATTTCTGGGGAAACTGGTCTCTAAAAACATATGGCATTTCAACTTTAGCAGTGCCAATTTTAATTTAACTGTAATAATATTAATTTAAATACATGCCTTGGGAGGAAGTGTTAATATGTTAGTTAAGAAGGAGAGTACTCAAATTAGAAGGTCAAATTCAGATTTAGGCACTGTGCAGTTTTAATAGAATTGTGCAGCTATTAGTTGCATGATGGAATGGTGATTTTTTTCACTGTACCTTTGCCTCTAATTATAGCTCTGCTCTATGGACTAATGAGGGTTCTAGACATTAAGGTGTGGGATGTTCCTAGGTAGAGCTTGAAGAATTAACTGAAAGATGCAGATTTCTAGTTTGGAGAGGGAAAGTATGGATGAGTCCACCAAGTGGGGAATAAAACATTAAGTCAAATGGAAACAGAACTTGGTACTTTCTTTAGCTGAACTGCTGGAGCACCTTATGTCCGTTCTTTCCAAAGAGAGAGTTATGCTGAACTCATCATTCCAGAAAGGCATGAGGTGGCACTGGGAAACCTGTGGTTTAGTTAAGTTTTTGCTCTGCAATCGGAATTTAACTAATATAATATATTATATAAATATATATTTATATATATAATATATATATAAATATATATTTATATATATTATACTAATATAACTAATGTAATGAAACATTAGTTGTTACAGGCGTAAGACGTTTCTTAAATAACAGAATGACGTGAACTCTTTGGAATGGCCTTTTCTGTTCAGGTCCAGAAGGGCAGAAAGCAGTAGAAAATCATTAGAGCAGAATCAGCTGGGGGAAGAAAGACAGCCAGTACTGTCATCTGTAGTAACATATTGGGTAAGCTTCAAGTACTTTTTGGGGACTGGTTGCTGTATATATGGAACAGGGAATATACTTCATTTTGCCTGTTCTCATCTTGTACACTTCTGTGATCCCATACAGAATCATGTGATTGTTCTTACATTGCATATAAGTACATATGTAGCACTGGTCTTCCCACCCTATAGATATCAATACTCAGATGCTTTTAAATCTCAAATATTGCAATTTGCTTTTAAAGGAACTATTATATTGTAATTCTGGTTTATCTCTTGATGTTTTTAAAAAATCACCTTCCTTATCCCATTATATATATGTGTGTGACAGTGAGGGTGGCCAACTCCACAGTTTTTAAGTGACTGCAAGTAAAGCCTTTTCATGTTGCAAAAATTCTCACACCCACCTCTACTAACTCCTTCCCAGCAATTAATTCTGCCAGAATGTTCTCTCCACATAGATTTGTGTTCATCCTTCAATCTTATCACTGCTGCTTCTGAGAGTTTTTCACCCTCCCTCTCCCAGAACAGTGGGCACAGTTGTAACTTTCCACTTCCTCATCTGTTTTTTTCTGCCCTAGCAAAGATTTCAGGGGAAGGACGAGTAGAAGCCTGGGAGGTTTTCCTCTTTCCAGACAGCTGAGAGGAACAGGGACCAGGGAAGCTCAGGTCTCATCCCTGATTCAAACCCGAGGTATCCAGGACGTACAAGTGTATGGAGAGGGCTTCTGAGAGGGCTTCTGAGCTATATGTGCTATTGATTTCTCTGCATTGTCACACTGGTGGCTGATGCATCTCTTCTGGATGAAAATGTGAAGTGGCAGAGAAAGAAAACTCTTAATTCTAAGTGTTACAGGGGCAGTTTCCATCTGTATCTTCCTAGTTACCTGTCTTCCACCTAGCTGGTGGTTAGCACTCTACTCTTATCTTTCACTTACAACGACTTAGTTTTTCACCTTTTGTAGTACTGTATTAGCCCCAAGTCCATATTGTTCCTGGCATTACTTCAGTCACCAGCAGCCACACTTGGGACATTAGGCCCAGCAGCATCCATGTTGCTTTGGTGTTTTCCTCTCTTTGGAGGAAAACCCTGCTTTAGCTTAGTCAACCCTGCATCCCCTAGGAGGTAAAGGATGTGACAAAGCGAAGGCAGAGGCTAGAGAGTGAGGCAGAGGGGGATTTGTCCTGTAAGAACGGGCATTTAGTGAGGCAGCGTGCTAGGGAAGAACCGTATGTATGTGCTTACAAAACTGGTAAATGCCATGCATAAATAACTTTATCAAGGTAGATGTCCTGTTTGTTTCAAGTGCCTGCTTTGTTAGGAATAACGAAGTCCTTTGGAGCAAGGAAAGCTGTGGATAATCTACGTTATGCTGCTTTTCCTAACCTGAACGTCTGTATTTGACAAAAAATTCAGGTATGATTTTTGAAAAGGAGATTCGGCCTCTGGAAGAGGTATCCAGCAGAGCAGACCTGACGGCCCGTGGAAGCAATGGAAAAGAAACTCCGGGACGAATCTCCCTCTCCCATCGGGAGGTGCTGCCCCCCCCACACACACACGGGAAGAGGCAGCGCGCCGCTCCGGGGCCGGGCAGGGCCGGGGGGCCGCACACGACGCGCCCCCCGAGCCACCTGCACCTCACTCTTCGGCGGAAGAGTCACCTGCGGAGCACCGCACGCCACCGCGGAGGAGGCGGTGGGGGCGGCAGGTGGCCCTGGCCCTGCCCCTTGGGCACCTCCCGGCGCTGGGGCGGAGGGGCGCGGGGCAGGGGCTGCTTTCGCGGTGTCCCGCAGCAGCGGAACCTCCGCTGCTGCCGCCGCCCTTGGGCGCTTGCTCTGGGCGTGCGTGCGGACGGACGGTCTCCCGCTCCTCTCCCCGGCGAGGAGGAGCGAGGATCCCGCACCCCTCCCCCGCCGGAGCAGCCGGGCGAGGCATGTGCGTGCGGGCTGTCGGTTTCCGGAGGAGCACCAAGCCCCGGGCTGGCTACGCGGCGGTGGCGGCCGCCCTCCGCACCATGCGGCTGTCTCCGCCGCCGCCGCCGCGGCTCCTCCTCTCCGCCTCCCGCGCGGGAGCGCGCCCCGCTCCACTCCCCGGCCGCCTCCTGCAGCAGCAGCAGCAGCGGCGGCGGCGGCGGCGGCGGCGCTGAGGGAGTTGCGCGGTCTCTGCCCGATGTGGCAAGAAGCGATGATGATGAGGAGGAGACGCCGCTACCTGCTGGAGCGGGCAGAGCAAGCGGGAGGCGGCGGGGCGAGCGGCGAGCAGTCCCGCTCTCGGGACTGGCTCTACGAGTCCTACTACTGCATGAGCCAGCAGCACCCGCTCATCGTTTTCCTGCTCCTCATCGTGATGGGAGCCTGCCTGGCCTTGCTCGCCGTCTTCTTCGCCTCCGGGCTGGTAAGAGAAGCCCTCCCGTTCTGGGACCCACGCCGCCCCGCATTCCCGCTGCCGCCGCCCGGCTGGCATCTCCGCACTCCTCGCCGAAACGAACCGGGACGGGCGGGGCGGGAAGGGACGGGACGGGACGGGACAAACGGTGCTGCCGCTCCTCCGGAGGAAAGTTGGTATCGGGAGGCGGCGGGCGGCGGCTGCGGAGCCCGGGGGGACCCCACGCCCAAACTTTGCTGCCTGATGTTTTGAGGCGAGGCTGCAACAGCGGCAGCGCGGCTGGTGGGGCGAAAACTGAGTCAACAAGCGCATCGAGTTTAATTCACTTAATTCATTTGCTCTGCTCCCTTCCAACTGGCAGCTTTAGCCCTACGGGCCTTTTAGTGACAGGGTTTAAATCGCCGCACAAAAACGCAGCCCGTAACAGTATTTCTAGTAACCTTTTCATGGCCAAGTAAGCAGGGACCGTTCACTCCCTTTCCCCCCCCCCCCCCCCTCCTCCCCTTCATTACACTATTTTCTAGCTTCTGACCCATTTTCTTAAGAAAGCTTTTGGGGCAGCGCAGCCATCCTTTTGAAGGGAGGTGAAGTTTGGTCGGTCGGGTACCTTTTCCACATGTCCAGTGCAGGGCTTCAAGCCTTGAGGAGGAAAAATATGTCAGAGCGGCAGATGACAGTCGGTTTCAGTCGATCTCACACAGAAATTTGTGGCGTTTTTGCCCTTGTGTTGAACGCAAAGGAAAAGCTGCAGAGGGCAGTAAAATTCTTGCTCCTTACAGTTTTGTGAGATCCTGCTGTTACTGATCTGAGGCAGGCTGCTTGCATGACTGTATACTTTTGAAGTAAAGAATTGGGATTTGAAAGGTCTAGGACTTTTTATATTTTGTTTTATTTTGTTTTTTAAATCTTCTAATGGTCATCGTAATATTTAGTGGGTAGAGGTAGTGATCTCTCAGAGGAAGGATGAGCAGGTTAGTATAATCTAATGGATTCTCTTCTAGAGGCACTGCACATAAGGGGCAGTGGATCTTGCATTCTTGCTTGTTATAACCCAACTTTTGTCTTAAAAGCTGCAGGAACTGCTTGCAGGATTAGCTAAACTTGGAGTTTATTGGTGGTTTATTTCCTTCTGATACTTGTATTAATTGCTTTTTGAGCTGTTTATTTGAAGTGCCATTCCTATGAAATACAGAACAGTTATAAAAGAGCTAATGAGAGTCCAGTAATGGTGATGCCTTATTCAGCTGTTTAATGCCTACATGTTTCAACTTTGGAACTTTGTGTACAAAATGCAGATCTAACACCTTACCTCATTCTGGTGTGATAGCTTGGGTGCTTGTTCATCAGGGCTTAAGGGAGCAGTGATGGAAATGGAAGTCCATCAAATACTAAGGCTAAGGCATAGTTAGGTGTGAAGACATGCACAATAATTTCTTACGGTCAAAGCAATGGAACATGGGCTTGACAGTGTTCAGCACTAAATTTCATACCTTTTGGTCATGGCATGATCTAAAGCTTGTTTACAAGTTGCACACAGTCATTTTCATAATTCTGTTTCTTAAGGTAAATTGTTCATGCTAACAACAGTGGCATAACACTGAGCTCAGATTAAAGCACTGCTAAAAGTTACTTTAACAAAACTGTGAGATGGCAGAATCTTGCCAGGCCTTACTACTTCAGAAAGCATGAATTTTATAGTTCAGTCTGCATTTGGAATTCCAGACATACCGGAAGAGGAAAAAAAAAAAGCTTCTAAAACCTTTTTCCTGAGCTTTATCTTCCTGTGGCTAGCAACTGGACGGGTGAGTGGAGAGAGAGGTGGGGCTCATCCTGGGGCTCATCGAGTTTCCAGTCAACGGATGAAAGTAACTTCAGGCAGAGAGAAAGCTTGCCTATACAGACTTGCAGCCACAGGATGTTGGGCAAAATCCTTTGGAACCCTGCCCAGAGTTTCACCTAAAAGCACTTTATTATAGTGTAGAACTGGTTGCATTTGTGATTAAAATATTCCTGAAGTTTAGCTCTGTTTCTCCTGCACCTGGATGAAGAATATTCTTTTTTATATAGCTGTGAAATTTTAGTAATTTTTTTGGTGCCTGATGGCAGTTATGAGTGTCTGAGCCACAGGAGGCAGTATAAATATCCCTGTCTTTATTTTGTACATCCAGTATGTTTATGATTGTTTCAAAAGTAGATTTAATTTTGTCAAGGAGGCGCAGTGGAATTGAAGTGGGGTAGTTCTGTGTAGGTCTGTGTTGTGCATTTGAAGCTAAAGGAAATCTTTATAATGGTTGTTTCTTTTAGATTTTGAATGAAGTAGTTAAGACTTTACTGAAAATTACTTAAGCCTGTTGTGGAAACAAAACTACAGAATGACTCACCGTAACACTTGATTCGTATGTCTCACTTGTACTTCAAAGTACAGCTTAGATGTTAGCAGACATTGTTCAGAAAAAAAATGGATATTCATGAAGCGTGAAACATTTATGTTTTAGGATTTCTTAAAAAATCTGTGAAGCCAGTGGAAGTGAGAGGCTTTCCTTCTATTTCAGTTTTTTATTCAGTTGCTAAAACGTGTCAGTGTGATGTCTGAATTGCCCATTTTTTTTTTTCCCTGCAGTATATTCTTAAGTGTTCCCAAACACAATCAAATACATAGGGATGTATACCACTTAGTCATCTATTTCAGCCTGTCAGAATATGAGCTGTCGGCTTCCTAATTTCAGATGAAAAATTTACAAAAGCAGTTGCAAAATTACATTAAACAAGATTACTTACAAAGTGTGCCTGGAAATCCGATTACTTTTCTTTCTACCAATGTACTGCCATCATTACTGAGAGATGCTTCTTTGGAGATTTTGCTCTTGTTTGTTTTAGAAAAATACTGTGATTTTAACCTTTGGAATTAAGCACTTCATCTTCTCACACACTAGATAGAAAACTTAAAAGTCTGCTTGAAAATTTACCATTCAAAGCTTGGAGTTTTAAATAAGGTAGTGACAGTATCAACTTTTGAATTTCTCTGTGTCAAAGTATCATCGGTATTTTGCTCTACCTGGTATGAACTGAAAACTGGCAAACTGAGATCAGTCATTGGTGTTTAGCTGCTTCTTTAATCAATAGAGAGTAAATTATTTTCTCAAACCCGTGAAAGCCTTCCTGTGCTTAGAAATACCAGAGGTCAGCTTCATTTTCTGTCTGGCTGTTGTCTTATTCTTTCAGTATGATAAGCAGGACAAACTCGTTATTTACCTCCCTCTCCCTTTCTAGTATCAACAACGTTTTACCATTTTTAGTGGCAAGTAGAACAGTTTCTTCTCTGATCAGGGTATATCTATTATAACTGCAATTTGTAAGGGAAAATTAATACAGTTTTGAAAATCATAATGTACAATGTGAATGTATCAGAAATATCTGCAGTTGTGATGTTTTGTTTCGTACATGGTCAAAAAAACTGACTGAAAACAGGGATGATGCCCAAATGGTGCAATTTATTGGAAGGGACAGGGGTAGATAACTTGCCTTTATCCATGTGTTTTCCAGACATAAGGAATGTCCAGTCTGTAGACACAGGCTTCAATAAGAAACTACAGGGATATCAGAATCTTTCAGTACATTTGATGTAAGTGGGAGAAGACTTAAGTCTGTCAAGGACATGGAGGTGCTGGAGAGGGTGAAGACAAGGGCAGCTGGGCTGATTAGAGGTCTGGAGATGAGGCTGAGGGAGCTGGGGGTGTTCAGCCTGGAGAAGAGGAGGCTCAGGGGAGACCTGATTGCTCTCTACAACTCCCTGAAAGCAGGCTGTAGTGAGGTGAGTATTGGCTTCCTCTCCCTAGTGACCAGCCATAGGACAAGAGGTAAGGTGTTCAGGTTGTACCAGGAGAGGTTCAGATTGGGTATTAGGAAAAGTTTCTTCACTGAAAGAGTGGTGAAGCACTGGAAGTGATTGTTCAGGACGGTGGGGGAGTCACTGTCCCTGAGGGTATTAAAAAAATGAGTAGACATAGTGCTTCATGGGATGATTTAGTGGTTATGGTGTTGTAGGGCTGACTGTTGGACTCTGATTATTGATCTTGAAGGTCCTTTCCAGTGATGATGATTCCAAGATTCTATGATATTTCTGTCCCTTCTCCCAAAACTCAAGGTCCACCAATCTCCTGCCAGATATACATGTATTTTCTTTTAGACTGGCCTGTGCCCCTTGCTCAAAGACTGCAAGCCTACTTTGTGGTGTCGATCTTTGCCCTTATCTGTCTCCTGAATCCTCGCTGCTACATGTGACCTTGTAAAGCTCTTGAGATGTGGTTCTCAATGTGTTGTTGATGTGGAGCTGCATGCTTCTTGCTGGCTTTCTTGGCCAAGTGGAACATGTGTTGAGTGAAAGGTGCTCCTACAATGTGGCATTCTGATGCCTTCCCTCTTCTAAAGCACCATGAGATAGCATTGGGTTAGTTGCCTAATAATCATGGAGTAGAGGTATTACCTATCCCCCTCAACCACATCTGTGAAGTTCCCAAAACGTTCATGATCATGCTTGTTGGCTCAGTTATGATTCCTGAACCTTTTTACTGATACATAAATCCAAGAAATTAAAGGTTGGCTGCACTCCTACATCACTGATATGCCCAAATACTTTCTGTAGCAGAAGTGAGAGTAGGCAATCACTCTTAAAGGGGGAGTACAATTAACTGGGGAGGTGTACCTGCAATGTGGCAGATGTATATTCTGCAGAGACTGGTTTTCTGGAACCAGGCTGACTGAATTTACCTTCACCTAATCCTGCATAGAAGCAGAGATAGCTGCCTCATTCTGAACAAGCATATGACAACTTTTTAGCTGCCAGCCTGGCTGATGGGGAGTACCTCCCTGTGCAAAGAAAAAAGGACCAGAAGAGTCCCTGAAGGCCTGAACTGCAGTGTGCCATTTCGTTGGACTCTAGGTCAGGATGACAGCAAATCCTCCCTCCCTCTAATTCATCTTGCTCTGTCTAAAAGAAATCCTTGTTGCTTCTGGTAAAAAATGGACATCAGCCAGACTCTCCCAGACTTCCATGATTGGAATCTCATCCCTGAAATGGAAGAGGAAAAGTCTTCAGGTCCATGTGGAAAAAGGAGCTTTGGAAGACATGTTCCATCAGTTTCATTGCAGTGTCTCAAGTGATTAGGTGTCTGGATAAGGGCACCTTCTGCATGCCACTGGTGAAGTTCTCATTTGTATCTTGGATCTGAAAAATTCATCCATCCAGAACAAAGGGTCTTCACACTGATACTGTGGTGATGTTTTATCCCTGCTCATCAGATGCTCTGTTATAACCTAGTTGCATAGAATAATACAGCCGTATTGTTAGTTCACTTGCCTTCTCCATTTTAGGAAGTCTTTTGAGATCAGCCCTGTGTAATTTAAAGCTTTTTTTTTTGGTTCAAAGCACCAACTGTCTTTCCAAAAATTCTAAGAATACCCAAGGTCTGAAAGCGTTCCTTGAAATTTTTGAAGACTAAAAGTAGGCCAAAGCATCTGCTATACTGTTTGATTCTCCAGCATATCTGTTCCCTCAAAAGAAAGATAAGTCACAGCAAAGGTAACAAAGTAGGAAAATCCTCAGTAACTGAAAACAGGAAGAGCCAGGGTTGCTTGCATGCTTGATGCTGTTTTTAGTGCCCAGGAGGTATCCTACCTCTTCTTAAGCTCATTCTGCCAGATCACTGCTACTACCAAGATGAGGAAGTATAAAAAACATTAGTGTATTTATAATGCCTTTTCTTTCCATAATTACAGTTATAACTGAGCATACAGTTGTGCTTTCATGTCCCCTATTAAAATGTTCTATGAGGAAATTCTGTGTTTCTAATTTTTTTTCTTGTCTCTAGGCACTGTGATATAACAATATATTCTTCCAGCTACACTTGCTGTCTACTTGGCAGCTATAATTGCTGGCTATTTGATACAGCCTTAAGATGTTTCTATCTATGCCAAATACTCCTTCCAGTAGTATCTTTGATCATCTGAGCGTGACTTCTATGGAGTGTGTTATCTCTTTAGTCAGGCCCATAAAGGTTGCTGCATCTTCCTCTCTGAAGCAGGAACTGCCTAGATTTGTAGGCGGTTTCATTCCCCAGTACTACATCAGTCTGGGGCTTTTCTCCTTTTATTTGCTAATAGTGCTCCCAGTACCTCTGTGGTTACTTGTAGTGCTGTTAAGGGCTTGTCTGATTTGCTGGTCTCTAACAAGTCTAGCAGCTGAGAGCCATCAGGATAATGATATGCTGGTGGCAACCTCACTTTGCATAACTTTGTTTCATTCTTCATGTTAGATAACATGGTTGGTGAAGGGTTTAGAGGGAAAGCTGTATGAGAAGAGGCTAAAGGCACTTGGTCTGATCAGCCTGCAGAAGAGGAGACTGAGGGGAGACTTCATTGCAGCTTACTGCTTCCTCACTAGGGAAGGAAGAGGGCCAGAGCTGATCTCTTCTCTTTGGTGACTGATGATAAGGATCTGAGGGAATGGTAGGAAGCTGTGCTGGTGGAAGTTTAGGTTAGATATTAGGAAAAAGTTTTTCAGCCAGAAGGTGGCTGAGCAGTGGAACAGGACCAAGCCCGCCTGAGTTCAAGAAGCATCTGGATAGTGCTCTCAGAACATGGAGGGATTCTTGGGGTGCCCTACACAGGCACAGGAGTTAGATTTGGTGATCCTGATGGGTCCCTTCCAACTTGGAAGATTCCATGGTTGTATGATTTTGATTCCAACCAAACTGCTGAATAAGAATTAGGTAAAACCATAAGTATGACTATGGTGGAAAAATACTTAACCTTGAACTGTAATCTTAATAAAGATTTGTGGACACTGTGGAAAGCTTATTTAATGTCAGATTTTTTTCCTCAAAATGGTGGATCTGCAATTCTCAATCATTACAACAACAAAAAACCCCAAATAGAATACTAACGAGAACTGTTTTTTACTGAGATGCAGTAAGAATGAGACAGATGATGGATTAGACTGCAGTTGTCTATGGTCTTTATCAGCATCAAGACAGCTATGTGGATTCACAAATCATGTATTGGCAACTCTATAGTGGATCTGTCACGGACCAGTGAATACCTGTCTTCTTATCTTGCTTAATTTTTTTTTTTAATTGTTTTTGAGTTCTTTGTTGTGAACAAAGATATATCACCCATTTGTGGTCATCTTAAAACTCCCATAAAGATGGTGAATAGATTTCTTTGGTTGAGCCTTCAAGAGGAATCCTAGATTAAAGACATTAAGCAGTGATCAGAGTCCCTGTGTTTATGCTCCGAATACAAAAACTCCTTGCTCTAATTGTAGCAGTCACTGGGATTTCCCAGACTGCATCATGCATCACTCCAAGCTGATGGCAGCATGGATGTTTAATACAGATAGAAGTGATTTGCAAATCTCTTGGGCAGCGGGGCATGCCAGCATCATGGGATCAAAGTGCAACTGAACACCTGTAGTGTTTCATCCTATGCCTCCATCCCCAGTCATGGACAAGCTGTGATCCCTAACTACCTAAGTGCTGCCACAGTGGCTGCTGAGTATGTCAGAAAGAAATGAGTTAGCTCAAGCCTTACTAATGTGTGATGATGACAAGGATGTGAACTGCTTAAAATTCTGGTTTTAGGCATCTGAACCCCAAAATAAGTGCAGCTCGATACATTTTGTTCTCCAGATCTTTTATTTTTGTGTCTTGAATAAACAAACTCCAGAACTGATTCTTATTCAAGTGATCCTGAAAATTCAATAGCCAATTCAAAAGCCATAGATAGCTTTTACACCATCTATGCAGAGGAGTGTGTGGATGTCTCTACATTTATCCTCCCAGTTGTCTCTTTGACCTGTACAGAACTATTTTCTTTATTTTTTGTCTCTATATGGAATTCTTAGAGGTGTCTAGATGATATAAAAGTCCCTCTTGGTTTCTGGTGAGAACCTATTCCAGGCTTGTGTTGGGGAGTAGCTGAGAAAACAGCACCTACCACCACTAGCCTCTCAGCCTTGTCCTCAGATCTGTCATCTTAGCCCCCACTTCATCCATCATCCGTAGTTCTGGAGTTTCTCTAACCTGGAAAAGGTTCTCTAGAGTGCAGGAGCAATGGCTTCTGGTTGTATTCTCATCATGTGCTCTAGAGAGCAGCTGGGGTAAGATGTCCTAGGGCCTGGGTGTGTTACCCTTGTAGCTTCAAGTGCAACCAGTCTTCTTTTAAAGCGCTATGGCATGCACACTGTTCCTGCCCACTGACTGGACAAGCAGGATTGCCATCCCTCTGTTCATGGTTTCCCCATCCATGTCCCCAGTTTGCTAATTCTTTGATCAGCCCTGCAAGGAAATCCTCTGTAGACCAGATTCCCCCAGCTACTCTTCCAGGAAGACTGAATTCAGGCTGAAGAATTGGACATCTTAAGTCTCCTGAGAAGTGGTCTTTGAACCTGGCTCAGCACCTGCTTGAGAACTTTAGGAACCTTCTGTGAGATAGTAACAACTGTTAAGTAAGTAATTGCAAAACATTCTGAAAAACTTCTAAAGTAATTACACAATGACAGTAGTGATTTCTCAATATTAAAACAATTTTTCATGTTACCTTATTATGCCAAGATGTTAAATCTGTTGAATATTCTTGCAAAATGTATTTTTAAAACATAGAGTTAAAACATAAAATTAGGGAGAGAAACCCAAGCATACCTTTTTTTTTTTTTTTTTTTTTTTTTTTTTTTTTTTCATTAAACAGAGATTTAAACTAAGCACTGTTTCCTCATGTGCTGAAACTCATGTACTCCCTGGTTCAAATATTATGATTCCTACTTTTAAGCAAGTTTCATCTTCACATTTTTCTTGATTACAAGCAGATTCTCAAGTTATTATGTCAGGAATAAAGTGGTAAGGGAAAACCACCTTCTAGCGTCAATATAAAAGTGACGGCCAAAGTATGTAACTGTCATCATTTAATAGCTCAAAGAACCAAATGAGTACTTCAGTATTGCTGACTTCTGTGGGGTTTTATGAGTACAAGGAGGGCTATAATTTCACTTTTAATATGTGTTACAGTGCAGCTAATCTGAAAAAATAACGTGTCTGACTTCTGTGAAGTAATACCTTATCCATAATGTTTAACTGATAAAGGTCTTTCAACAGTGACATATTTTGAATATCTTTAACTGAAAGGCATACATTTTTCATAAGCATTTTACTTAATTTGTGTATCCACATTTTAGGACTTTGCATAAACAGTGGTTGTATTAGTTGGAGAGTTCTTTTAAGATTGTTTTGATAATAAGAGGAAGAAGGATTTTGACAGCATCTGACAAACAAGCTAAACTAAGTTATTAAGCCACATTTTTGGAGAGGAATTCAGAACAACTACATGTAGAATAAAACACGCAAGAAGGATATGTTGATCCCTACATTTACATGAAAAATAACCTAAATGGTATGAGTAGGTGCTAATTAGCTCTGGAGTCTGAAATAATTAGTTTCATCAAAGTACAAAATTCTGCTCACTTTGCTACACATTGTCTCAGACCTCTTCTTCAGGGAGGAGAATGTAATTAACTACAATTGCTCTCTGGGACATGGTTTATCTTCTGTGGCTGCCAGCTAGTGTCATCAAATAGGACAATTTTATAAGTGCACCAGCTGAGTGCTTTAGCCACCAGTAACTGCATTGGACCATCTTGCTTTTTCATAAGCTGTTAAATGTCTTAAAGTAGAGCCACTTCTGATAATTGCCAGCCTGAGAGAAGGCTGAGATGGTGCTGGATGACAGAAAGGCATGACACTTTGGTTCATGCTCCCTGACCTGCTGTGAGCCCTCTGAACCCCAGCTTATTAAATAAATGGTTGTATGCACTAACAAATTTTATAAGCCATCTGATTAAGAAGATGAGAGGATACAAACTGATGTAAAATAGAGATAAAACTGCTAATTTTACATATGAGGATTTATAAAGAAGTAGAAAGAGCTGCTCACTGTTTAGGCTGAGTGCATGGGGTTTGCACAGGGTATATTTATGTATATAAAAAATACAAGCACACATCCCCAGATTCTGCTGATTATGTTTTTGACAGAAATAGGTATCTGCCACACATACCATGGCATACAGTGTGGTAGAAATGTTCACAGGCTTGTGATGTTCCCTGGCTATAGATTTACATTCAGGCAGTTCAAATGTTGTTTTCTGTTGGCCTGAGGTAGACACTGCATTTAAAAATCAGATGAGCTGTATCAAGCAACAGTTGCAATCAGTTCATAAAGAGGAGGGAAACCTTAAAAAACAAATGTTACTCCAGCAGTAGCTAGTCACTGTGTTACAGCTTTGACCTTCCTTGAAAATTTTCCTGGTTCTTTTGTATTCATTTAAAATTGGTGGTGATTGTAGGAACAGAATTGTTTGTGGTGCTCTATATGCATTGAGGTGTCATCATGATGTTCTGTCTTGGTTATTATTTTCCTATGTTCTGCATTTTGGGTTGCTTTTTTACTGCTAGTGAGCACCAAGGTATTGCTTCCATAGATCTACTTGTGATAAATACAAAATTTCTCAATTTTTAAGTGTTAATAGTCAAGCAAGAACCTTTTTTCAAGTGTATAGATTTAGGATTGTTTTATCTGAGTGGCATCACTTCACACACAGCTTCACTGAAATTCACCTGACATTTTTTTGCTCAGTAGTGGCTATTATGAGATCCTTTTCTAATTCATCATATTTGGCCCTCATCTTTGTCAGACTGCTAATCACCTCTTCTCCAAAATTGTTTATGGGTATGCTGAACAACATCTGCCCATATATCTGGGGACTTAGGTGTGAACTTTGGGACCCTTGCTTTTAACAAGTTTTCCCAGGATAGATACCAGATCTACTGGTACTTCCCTTAGTCTTTGAGAGGGATCCCAGGAGAGACTGATGCCACATCACATTCCTCTCTGGATACTGGGCCACTGTTGGGTGGAAGTTACATGTTACTACAGCTCAGGCTTTTTCTCCTTTGAGTGCTATTGGTCCTTTTGTAATGACCCCTATCTGCTTGCAGTCGTTGTTTCTGCCTTTAATTTTTCTTCCTTTGTCTCTAATGCCTTATACTGTTATTGCAGTTTGAGGCAGATCTTCTGATCTGTTCCCCCTGTGTAGAATGTTCTGGAATGACTATTATTCTGTGATGAACACAGATGCAAAAAACCCCCAAACACGTTCTGTTACAGTCTTCTGTTCTCTAACTGTTCTTTTTAATACCCACATCAACTGTTTATTAGAAGTCCTTTAGCAGGCTGACAACTCCTGGTTAAGTTTCAAAAAGAAAATACTACTTATTTTTATACTCTCAAAAATTATTTCACAAGCTCTGTTCTTGGCCTGCACTATCGAGTCTTTATATTAAACCTGATAAATTTTATGATCCTTTTAACTATCCCATTTAGTTTTATTTTTGTTTTTAAAGGTAGTTTTTAGAAGCTTCACTGCTTGGCTGTTCATACATTCTGGTTGTATTTTGGTCTTTCTCAAGTTATCTTTGGGAAGTGATTAGCTTCTGGCCTGTGCCTCAGTTTTATAATGTCTTCAGGCCATCGTCAGGGATTTTATTGTACAAGTTTTCAACTTCCCCGTTGTATTTTAGTGTTTGAGTTTTATTTTTCATTTGTTTGCTTAGCAAGCTCTGTCTGTTGTAAAGCAGCTCCTCAAGTGTAGCATTCTGTGAACCAGGTTCTTTCCACTTCTTGTGATCAGATTAAGTGTTATATCTTTCTTTGTATGGGTGCTGTTTTTTCTGTTTGTTTTCTTGAGGTTTATTTTGTTTTTCATCTGTGCATGAGACATAGACAATGGCCTCAGCTTCCATCTGCTGTTGTGTTCCTTATCCAGTGTAGTTGGGAGTAACTGAAGTATCCCTGTTGTGTTTTCTTCTTTGACAGCCTTTTGTACCTCTGCATTTCACAGAATCTCAGTTTCCATCCTGGTTGGATGACCAGTCCTCTAGGTCATTTTTTTTTATTAGCCTTACCTCTTCAGTATGTTTTTTTGGTTCATAGGGACATATGATTATTCTTCTAGATTGTCAAACCAAGCCTTTCTTCAGTCCCTGCTGAGCTCTATGGCTTTCAGGCTCTTCTGCTTTTTTAGTATTCATTATGGTCTTTTGTCCACCAATTTTTCAGTGAGACTATTGTGTAAATTGAGCTGTTTTAACAACAGGCATTTTAGTTCTTCCATCTAGCTTTTAGGCTTTTAGTGTTTATATCAAAGGGTGTATACTCTGGCATAGGTCTTTCTCTGCAAATTTTTTAAAAAGAGAGTCTGTCTGTTCTGTCTTTTCTTTGTCATTCCCTTCTTGCCTGCATTTAATCAACTTCTGTCCTTTCCTTTAGTTGAGAACTGTAGGTCTCCATGACGTTACTGCTTCTCTTCAACCATGTAATATGTTTCTATAACCTCTTTGATTTGAATGTTTTCCTGTGACTTGAAGCGGACACTTTTCTGGTTTAGATTAAGCTCAGCTACCTCCTAGAGGCTCCATTGCTATTCCCAAGATTTTCCTGTTTCTTTGAATTCCCTTTTAAATAAATCTTCTGAGCTGCTTATTGATTTTTTGCTTGGCAACCTGTCTCTTTCTGGGAGCATTTCTGGGAATGCTTCTGTAGTTCTCTGCTTCTTCACTAGCAACCAATATTTGCCGCCAGAACTTTTCTTTTAACCTTCTTTATGTTATTTAAACAGCAGCTATGGCCTTTAACTCTTCCTGTTCTTCTTCCAAGAAGCCTTTCCAAACCCTCTGTGAGGTCTGATGTTTTTGCATTAAGCAGAGATTCTCTGGTATGTCAGAGTTTGTGTTCTTGATAATCATTACAACAACACTGAGGCTGGCGAGGTTCACTTGTAGCTATTAGGAAAACTTGGAAAAATCTGGATACAATTCTTTTCTACTAAGTGAGCAGATGAATGACATCTATACATATAGTTTAACTCGCTGAAATGAATCCACTGGTAAAAAGTGATTGTAGTGAAGCACATATGTGGTCAAAAGGGTGTCCACAACATCTGCATGGTTGGTCATGGTGTTATGGCTGTTAGTCCTATGTGCTAACTAGGACAGACCCTGTCAAGTCAAAGAAGAGTTCCTGTTGATTTCAGCAGAGTTATTGCACTGTTGCAACACACCACACTTCTCATTCAGGGAGGATTTTACAGAGCATATTGGTCATGACTTTTGAGTTTGAATTGAGGCTTCAGGTGAAGGATTTGAATGAAGTCTTGTTGCTTTGATAATGTCACAATATACTAACAAACACAGAATGATACAGAATCTGTCCATGAATGTGGAATTGCTTCTTGGTGGTTATATAGAACACCACGCAGCAGCTTGACATCTGTAAGGCCTGTCAGAATTACCCGGTGTATAATATGTTCAAATTGTTGCATTGATTGTGGACTAACAAAGAATCAAATACCACTGTGTGCTAACAGCAAGTGTAGGCAGCAGATCAGACTCATTAATAGAGAGAACTGAATTTCTCAAGACAACAGACATCATGAAACAACTGGATTCAAGCCTGATGCCGTTATCATTGATCTACCAAGCCAAAGAGGAAATGTTGAATCAGAGGGAAAAAATCTGGGCATGCAGTTACACAGGGCCTTAGTGAAAATCAAAAGTTTAATTGACACAGGACAGTTTGATTAAAAGGCACAATTAATTTTCTGCTAGCATCCTTGAATATGTTGCACAAAATATCAATAAAAGATTAAAAAGAAAGTCACTTGAGAAAGCTTCCAATGAAGCAGCTAAGTGAGGAAAGCAAGCAGAGATTTGCATTATGAACGACAAATGGTGGGCATGAAATGCAGAAGAGTTTTTTCTAAGTTGTGGATCCATGTGGTCTTGGAAGCAGCATCTGGCCTTACTGACACTGCACCATTTTTTGAAGTGAGGATGAACTTATAGTGATGGAATTAATGCAAAAGAAATCTGAGATGGTGAGCAAAACCTTATCAATTGGTGTCCTAAATTCCAAAGTCCTAGGTGAAGCTGTACAGCTACTTTGCCAGAAGCAGGGCACAGCACCTCCTACTAAAATGGAGATTTTTCCAGATGTCTGGCAGATGGCACAGAGTGCAGTCAGCTGTAAAAAAATGCACTGAAGTATAACGCCATAGTGTAAGAGCCACAAGTAGCCAGATGACTTTGGCAGCTTTTTGGCTGTGAGGTGTTTTGAGGTGTTAAGAGTATTGAAATGCAGCCCACTTATACAAAGGAAAGGGTGATGATACATCTTCTCAAAAATCATTCTGATTCGCTCAAGTCATGGAAAAAGACTTTAATGGAGAAATGAGTAACTTTTGCTATAGATTCTCTTGGTCAGTCTGGTTAAAGGAAGATATTGTCCTGTTTTGAGAGACAGTTCAGTAAGTTAGTAACCTGTGAGCCCTGTAACACTTTTTTTCTAAACTCAGATGTAACTGTTTTAAAATTTTAATGTAAAGATCATTAATCACTTGTTTTTATATTTACATTTCTAAAGTATTTAATTGATCCTAACGAAAAATTGTTTTAGTAGGAACTTAATATGGTAAATGGTTTGAGTTAATTCAAACCTTGTTGTTTTTCAGATCCCAGCAGGAGTTTTCTGTATATAGACTGCTGTCAAATTCCAGTGGATGAAAATAATAAAGGAAAAAGTACCATAAGAATGAGGGATCATGCTAAAATCTTTTATGCTAAAACTGGTATTTTAAAGGCTTGTTTGTTCATTTTTGTGTAATACTTCATTGAGCTGTATGCTTTTATATAAAACAGTGAAGTGCTCTACAGCAGCTTTGCTGTTCAAAATTAAACTGAGGGTGCTGCATTATCTGGAGAAAGAACAGGACATAGAATGAGAGAAGGCTGTGGGCTTTGGAAAGATAAGTGAACACTATGTTTCAGATTGTAGTGGTGATAGGATTACCACACATTTCTGAAGAATTTCTGTGTGTTGGAAAAATTTCTAATAGCAGACTTACTAGTTTCTTCAGTAATTAAAAGTGAGCAAGATGGCAGGATGAGCTCAGGATGACAGAGCTGCCAGCCCTAACCATTGTGTTCAAAATTGTCATGCTGTTAATTCTAATATCTCTGGTGTATTTTAGTTTCTGAGACTAGCAACAACAACAAAAAATAAACCGAACCAAAAAAACCCCCAACATAACCCCAACAAAACAAAACAAAAAAGAAAGAAAAAAAAAAAAAAAAAAAAAAGAAAGAAGGAAACTGCTCTAGGAATTTTTTTCCCCACCTCCTTGGAAAAGAGTTAGAGAAACAGAACAGTTAGCCTTCAGGATTTTGGGTTGCAATCACCATTTTGTAACCTGCTAAACACACTGATGATTGCAAATATAGATCAGGAAGCTAAAGTTTTAAATGTCCTGCTCTGGAAGTTACAATTTCTTAAATGTGTAGTTCCTCTAAAGTCATAGGACATAATGTTAAAAGTAGCTTTCAAAATAAACCCCTGCCTCACACCAGTCTCCTTTTGTTGATCTGGCATTAATGTGTATTTTACAAGCAGGCTTGTGAAAAATCCCCCTATACACCTAAAGGCTTTCTGGGAATGATTCAAATTGTAATAGCAATTGTTTTCTATTGCATTTAAAAATTTTATTTTATAATGGATTTACTATTTTGTCTTTAAATTTCAGTTTCACTTCAGAATTCACACAGCTCACTGTGTGATGCAAGCAGCTTGTGACATTGGAAATGGGTTGTTTTGTGGTCTGCTTAGAGATGTGGTGTCCCATGGCAGTCCAGGAGATTGTGTTCAGTTAACTGGGTTGTGGAGCTGATCCATTGTGGCCTGGTTTTTTCCCTGCATATATTTATATCCAAACAAAATTCAAAATTGTGCAATAGCCAACCAGAGAAGGGGAGAAAGCAGAAATAACATTTTAGATACAGTGATAAAAATGGCTTGGAGAAGTGCTGAGATCAGTGTGCAGTTAAAAAAGGAAATTGACTGATTAGAGCTGTCAATTTGGAGAAAACGTGTTGATAGATTGATCTAATTTTAGTGTATATATATAAAAATATGTAGCTATGTGACCATATATGTGCTCTACACTGAAAGCTAAATCTTGTTGATTGGTTAAGAAGTAAGATTGTCCTAGAAAGCACAATACTTCATTATAATGAGCTAAGTTCACCTAAAGGACACAATATCTGAAGTTCAATAGCTCCAACTGCTCAAGACTGGTTCAGCAGTCAATCTTCTTGAGTTTGGTTCTTCTTTATCACTTCCTGCATTCCTCAGGCCCAATTATCCATATAGCCCTTGAGTTTTCTCCACCAAGTTGGTGATTTACATGAGACAACCTTAAAACCTCTTGATTAACTTCCTTCTTCAAGGCCTAGTTAGTTCAGGCTGTTCTTGCTATGTGCTAGCTTGCATTTCTTTCTGACTACAGTTTTAACTTTAATATGTAGAGCACATCTCGCACCAAATAATCCCACCATTCTAAATTTCTGCATTTTTTTTTCAACACTGTCTCAGGGCAGCCCTGTGCTGGGGGATGTGCATGTGGGGAGGTGCTGGGTTGGCAGTGGGCAGGGGGCTGAATGGTCAGAGGAGCCTGGTGCCTCTCCTCAGGCTGGAGGAGAGGAGGGGGAAGGAACCTCACGGTGAGTGTCCCCATAGATTGCAGGTTGTACAACTTGGTGAATATGAAAGGGAGGAAAAAAGCCCCACAAAACCAAAACAACAACAACAAAATGTTGTTCATTTGTTTACAAATGACAGCATTTGTATTTTTCTAAATCTACAGATTTGCGTGTAATTTTTTTTTTTTTTTCTCTAACTATAGTGAGTCTTACAGGAATAAGAAAGGAGAAAAAGTCACATCAAAAAGCTTTTAAGTAAAACCTAAAAGATGTAAGTTGAAAAGCCATCAATAAACAATTATTATCAGGGCACTTAAGGAAGCAGCTATGAATCTAGGGGGAAAAAATGTTACTTCTTTGTGCTTAGATGTCTTACAAATCGTCAAATAGGTACTTTCAGATTGTTCCCAAGATTTCACTCAGCACCAGTAAATGGATTCCAGGCTTCTCTGCATGAAGTTGGGTGGTTAATGAAAGAGTTTATATTGTTGCACAGTAGCCTTTTGGTGTTGCAACAGTAGCCTTTTGGGCCTGCTTTTTCAATCGTGGTTGTTACAAATGAGATTGTTAAAATTGGTAACAGCTGACAGAATGAGTAAGTATCCTATGACCAGTGATGTAGTGCTGTTGTACACTAACCAAAGATACTTTTGAACATATACAGGAATATAGAATCAAGTATTTGTTCTTATCCAATGCACCAATCACTAGATGATTGTAAGATATTAGTGTACTTCTCTAAATAACTTTAAAAATTGCTTATTCTGAATCTCACTCAAGTTAGATTCCAGTCCTTGGTCTGGATGTTGTTTGCACATTTTGCTGTAAGCAATTGCTAGAAGAAAATGTATATATGTAACCTAGAGCACATGCTTCCTGATAAATGCTTTAAAAAGATGCAAAATGCATAATACCTGTCAAATATCACTGTCAAAAAGACTTTTATTGAGTTATGTACACATAGTTCATGTGGGAGGCATTCTGACAGCTGCAGCCTTCAACTGGGTTGCCTGAATTTCACCTGCAAACCACAGTAATCAGAGAGATCTGAATTCTGGAGAAGAAAGGCTAGTACTGCATCTGCAGATGGGGTTTGCCTCTTAACTTGCTCAGCCCCACAGACCTGGTGCATTACAGTAGTGTGATTTACAGTTTTCTCAATCTGCTTTGGTTTCTTAATTTAGTAAAAGAAGTACCATGCAGTAGTTGCAGTTATGAAGTTAATACTCCAAATAACAGCTTCTTGCAGTGAAAGAAATCCTGTTTTGATTCATCTCACTTCTGATATTTAACTATGTCTGCTTAGATCTCCATGTGCAGTCAGTTTAGATTATGTTATTGCTGCCTGACCTTTAAATACAATAGATTTTTAACTTTTCTTTTTTTTTTTTTTTCTGTTTCCAGGAAATTGAAGACCATGTGGCATTTTTAATAACTGTTCCAACGGCCTTAGCAATTTTTTTCGCTATATTTATCCTTGTATGCGTAGAACCTGTATTTAAGAAGCTTCTTCGTGTATTTTCTCTGGTGGTCTGGGTATGTCTTGTTGCCATGGGATATCTTTTTATGTGTTTTGGAGGAATCATCTGTCCCTGGGACCAGGTAAGACTGTCATTATTGCTAATTTTACCTCATTGGGTTCAAGTCCAAGAACCATTCTGTGCAAAAGTATTCACATTAATTTTTGTGGGACATCTTGTAAAACATTTCTGTGACTGTTTGCATGCTGAGACTCCCTCTATCTGGTTTATAAATACCAAAGAGATGCACATACTTATGATATGAAAATATTTGAAGCATTTTGTTTTTATGTTTTTAAGCTCCTTTAGATAATGAAATTTTACTCCAGTCACCAACTTCTTTGTATAGTGAATATTTGATTCTATTGACCAATTAACATGCCAAGAATGTGAGTTATGTTCAAGGCTACTTATGCTATCCTCTTCAGCTTAAAATGGTTGAGCTCTCAGTGTAGGCTTTCTGTGGTCTTCAAGATGTTCTCTAGCAACACCTTTGTGGGTGACTTGTATATTGTCATTTCTTTGGAAGGTTCAAGGATTAATTAGCTATGAAGCTGCCTTCCTCCTTTTTTTTTTTTTTTTTAACTATT
The DNA here is from genome assembly GCA_023637945.1 of Phaethornis superciliosus. Classification (NCBI taxonomy): domain Eukaryota; kingdom Metazoa; phylum Chordata; class Aves; order Apodiformes; family Trochilidae; genus Phaethornis; species Phaethornis superciliosus. Next base: position 70,434,529 of record JAJQWJ010000002.1, read on the forward strand.
TGAGACTACCAAACCAGGCCACATTTGCATATAATAAATAGCAAATCAGAACATGCAGTATTTTTCTCTAGATACAGGTTCCATCATGGGAATTCCTGTATCCTTGTGATAACAAAGTCTAGAAGATTGACATGGCTTTACTTTTATTTATTTATTTATTTTCATTGCCAGCTGCATGATGTCATGCTAGAATATTTTTGATACAGATATTTAATTAGCAAATTCTACTGAGTTTAATTTTGTTCTTTGAAAGATACCGTAATGATTTTCAGCAGCACATGACATAAAAGAACTCTAATGCTGGCACCTCAGTCCCAGGGTTGTAGTAAGCCTGTGAAGGTCGTTTGACCTGCCTTGCTTTCCTCTTAGGAAAAATGTAGGCGTTCCCACAGCATCCAAGGGACGTGGCCAGCCATGTGAGGCAGGAAGGGCTGCAGAGCTCCAGGGAAAGGCATTTTCCTCCGGCGGGTTGCCAGGACACAAGTCCGCTGATTTTCCAGTCTGCTCCTTACTTTGCGTGCAAGTGTTGCTTGGAGAAGAGGATATCAGAGAGGGAACTGTGCTGATTGCTCTGCCAGCAGCAGCTGGCTCTGGGCAGCTGTCATGCCTAGAGCTGTGCAGGCTCCAGCCTGGAGAAGGCAGGGCTTTTTCAGAAAGCCTGGGTGCAGATATGTGGTTTAATTCCACCTTGTAGGCATCTTTGGCATCTTGTGGGAGAGGGCTGGTGCCAGGGTGGCCCTTGGCCACTGTTAGGAGTTGAGGGTCTTGTGGTTTCTGCTGTGGGACCCTTTGCTTTTTCCCCAAACCATGGTTTTTTTACCCCTTTTTGAATAGCAGTGATGTTTTGGTGATCACTTTTGTAGGTATGCTTCTGCCTAGTGTTAGTTAAGAGAAACCTGTGGAAATACAGGAATCTTCCTGGGAAATTGACACCTTACACAATAGACTAATTGCAGGTTTGATGTTTTGGAACGTTGCTAAAAAAGCCATGAGCAGTAAAATACTGCTGTATATTCCTGTGCTGCTTGTGTTTTGATTGCTCTGCATCAAGAATACGTAGGTCAATAATCAATGTTCTCTCCCATAATTGTATGTGAAAGCAAATCTGAAAATTTTTTCCTCAGTGATCACTGACAGCTTCTTTGTTGAAGTTTTGCATGTTGTGAATTTTAAAACCACCTTGCTTGGGTTATTAGGGTGTTCTTGTTGTTCCTTTATGCCTCTTTGTGGAAGAAAGAATACATTGCAAAAAATAAATTTGTTTTTCTTCAAATATGTCTTTGTCAACATTGCTAATTAGGAAGTTACAAAGATAAAAAAGAGCCAGTTCATGCACATTTATTTAGTAAATTAGTGTTTTATTTTAATTTTCTTCAACTTCAACTTTCATTTTCTTCTTATAGCCTAACTTTTGTTCTGAGTTCTGAGTTCAGAAATATTTATCAAATTTTTCATATCTTTCATATCTTTTGAATCATATGTTTGATAAGAATATGGCATTTCTTAATTATACTGGTAACTCTTGAAAGATCAATTTTTTGCATACCACAGTTTATAGAAAGAAAATATTACTCTCTCTTTTGTGCCCAGAAAATATTACTCTCTTATTTGTGTCCAAGCCTTCTCCCTTTAAAAGACAACCCCACCCACCTTCTCTAAACTTTTCCTTAATGATTTCTGTGTTCCTTTTGGCTGCTTACAACTGCTAAGTGCAGTTTTCCTCTGTTGTCTGAAGGAACTTTAGGTGTTAACTTTCACATCTTCTCTTTACAATAAAAATACCACTTCAGAGAGACTATTTTGGTTATGAATTCAATATATATTTAATGCAGAGCAGTTCTTCCTGAGCCTGCAGGCACATAGCTCAAATAACTTTCACAGACAGAGAGAGCTGAAAATGAAGTGGCTGGTCAGGGCCATTGGTTTTTTTTGTTAGAAACCTGTGCGCTGATGAAATAAGTGCAAATCATAATTGGTTTCAGCTAGCTTTTTGCTGTCCCTGCAGACTACTTTTGTCTGTCTGCATTTCCTTGTCTCTCATTTGGCTGCAGCTAAAGCTTTGGAGAAAAAGCTATTATTAGGCAGGTATCTGGCTGCTGCTGGAAGGGGGGAAGCAACACTGATGAGGATGGTTACTTGGTCCCTAGGGCCAGTGTGCGAGCCCCATTCTGCCTCAGGAATTGCCTGCTGGGACTGAGACTGCTACTGTCACTGGGCTGCACTGGCAAAGTCACAAACCTATCCAAGAGATATCTGCACTATCAGCCTTACCAACTGATGAACACCTGAAGTTAGCCCTGTCAGTGCCAGGCTTGGCAGTGTGGCCCATAGTTGTCCCTGATGGCCTAGGGAGCTTAAGACCTACAGGCATTACACTGTGTTGCAGACCAGGAGAGAGTCTGGGCTGTCTGGTGAGTTGTAGGACAATTGGCGAGGGTTGGTAGGGAAGAAGTAAAGCAAAGGAAATAAGATGGAGGCTCAGGGAGGGAAAATACCTGCTGGTAGTTCTTGCCAAACCTGAGGTGTGAGCAGTAATGTGTGGAGATCGTTTCAGTAAAGACCTAGGAGTGATGCTTAGAAAGCTCTGCATGGAACTCAGTTAATGGTGTGTTTGGTGGAGAGCCAGTAATGCAGGGCAGGCAAGCTGAGGAATTAGTGCTGATAGAAAGGGGTGATGTATTGGTTTTGTCAAGTTAAGACTTTTCCCTACTACAGAAAGAAGCACCTCTTCTTACAAAATGTAAATCCAGTAACTATCTGTAGAGTTACATTCCAGGAAATGAATTGAAATTAGTTTCCTCTTGTTCTGCTGACAGTGCAGTTACTGTGTGACAGTCGCCTTTCCATGTCATCCTCTGACATGTCTAATACTTCCTCAGCCTTTCATACAAGGTGTATGTAAATATGTCATAGCACATTGATATCAGTGGGTAAAACCAGCTCTTAAAGCATACAGTGGATGGTATAAAAAAAGAGAGAGTAATTATAGAGCATTGTGCTAGTCTAATGAATTCTATCATTGCTGGATTTTGGTATTTAATTCTACTTAATTATAAATACATTTGCACAGCCCAGGCACCAGATGTGTTCTTCCTTGTCTATATTCAGTTACAATACAGTAATTACTTCAAGCAGGATTTGACACTTCTGGTTTCAAAAAAAAATGATCAACAGAGTGATGTGTTTAGAATATGTTTGACAATGCTATATTTTGAACTGAATTTAAAGGGCTTTTTTTTTTTTTTTTAATGCATTCATATAAAACGGTTCAATTTGGTTTTTGCTGTCAAAATTTTCTGTGTTAGTATTTATAATTCTCATTTTTTTGATACTCTCTTGGCACTTGAGAATGTCAGTCCACCGTGTGCTGAGGGGTTATGCCCTGCACAGAGTTTCTGTGGTTGTAGTAACTGTACTGTACGAAGCAGCGAGGCATTGAGTCTGTGAAAAGGGTAGAGCTTGCTTTCTTGCAGAATTACACTGGGTCAAATATCTGCACCTTGCTTGGGACCTTCCTTTTCTAAAGTCAGCCCTGCTATAAATTATTAATAACGTGTTGTGTCGTTAAGGCACATGAAAAAAGCGAAAACAGAGTTAGGTGTTTGAGAAGGAGAGCGGGGCAAGTGTCTGTGAAGTCCCTGCAGTGCAGGAAAGCAAGGATGAGTTGCTGTCAGTTCTGCTTCTGGCTCCAGATCAGGAGTGTGGGGGAGATTTGACATTTTTTCAAGTTGAAGATTAATCTAACTATTGGAAATGAGTATCCTGAGGAAGGAGCTAAACCTTGTAGGAGTATTGTTCAGTACCCTGTAGGTGAAGAGTCACCTGAAAAAGGACTCAAGGGAAAAGAAGAAGGTTTGTATGAAAGGGAAAGATCCTGCCCAGCAGATGATACTGTACTTCAGGAGTAGGTGTGTTGAGAAAGGAACAAACCCATAATCCACAAATATAAGACCTATTTGCAGTTATATTCAAAGAAGAACAGATGATTTTTATCTTAATTTTTTTTATATAAATGAAGTCACAGGCTTAATAGCAAGACATTTAAATGTGTTTATCTAAAGTCTGGTATGGTTATATCTGTACAGAAGATGTGAAATAAAGTAAGCTATTAGAGACCTTCCAGTCATTAAAATCAATAATATAATAGATGAATATATAAAATAGCATGTGGAGCCTCGGGACATCCTTCTAGCGTAACTAGTGAACCATTGTTAACATTTGGAATGTCATGGCAATGTGTTGTTATGGCTGTTTGTGGAAAGAGAAATTATTTCTTTTTTTAAATAGGGGAAGCAGAATAAATCTGTTTTAGTGCCAAATGGAAGACCAGAAGCACTGCTAGAAGAAATAAGCATTATTAAAGTAACTGGACATATAGATGATAGGAGAGGGCAGCTAGTGTGACTTCAGAGAGCTCAGGTGGCAAGAAGACTGCTGGCTGAAATTCTCAGGGAGCTCTCTGGGAAATATTTGCCTTTATTAGTGCTTTTTACTAGTGCTGGGGTGGCAGAATGTCAACACGATAAAGGAATTTGTTGATGACCCAGTTAAAAGTTTCCTAATACAGGCAAAGATCAGGATTTCATGGAGAAGAAAAGCATGACCTTGAGGACTGCAGTAATAGGAACTAGAAGAAATTCAATAATAGGAAATGTGAGGTTCCTGCATTTGGGTACCAGCAGCAGAAATTTCAGCTATGCACTGAGAGATTATCGGTAGAGAATTAGCAGGGACAAGCAGAATTAAGAGCAGAAGCATCAGTTGGTCACTGGGTCATTAGAATATGTGTTCAGAAAAGACTGTTATGATGGCAAAATATCCAGCTAAAGATGAGACCTCATCTGGATGATTATATACATTTCTTGTAAGCTGAATTCAAAAGGGTAAACTGAAAATGGAACAAATATGGAGAGTGCCAAGTGAGGTCATCAGGAGTAATGAGAGGACATTGAGAAGATCTTGACTTAGGTATAGTTTTGCAGAAGAGAATAATACTAAGAGTGGTGTGACCACCATCTACAGATAATCCATGTTTGCAAAAGTCAGATCCGAGGAAAGGCTACAGAAGACAAGGGTTCACTGACACATGCACACGCACACAAAATCAGCCAGCAATTAATAAAAATTAAAGTGGAAATTGGAATAAATCCATTATCCATTAGGGCACTGGGTTTGTGGAATGGCTCATATCCTCAGGATAATAGGGATTAAAATAATGAATTGGAGAATGCTGTCCTTAGCTGAGAGCCATTCACTGTCTTCATCAGCAGGGACATGGAGTTCAGTGATCCAGAGGCATCATTCTAGTTCTTTATTCCTATGCACTGCGTACATCTGGAGACTACTGAACTAGTCTAAATGACAATTTTCTTTGATCTGTGCCTGAAATTCATCTAAAAACTGAAGAGATAGATTTTATAAACTAAAAAATTTCATGCCTTTTTGCTATTTAAATGTCTTTTATCCTTCCAGCATTCTAGACCATTAGCCTCAAAAATTATAACAATAGGAGATAATAATTTTTCTGTATTTCTGATCTCTTCAAGCATTCCTTTTAAGACTTATGGGAGGGAGAAGTTTAACGTTACATAAAGTAGCTGAGACTGGACCTGCACCTTTATCAGGAGAAGCTTATGAAACCTTTGTTCCCCTACTAGTTTATTTTTCTTTACTCCATTGTCTGTAGTGATTTTTCCATCTCAGAGTATGAAAGTTGAACTGATTGTAGATTTCATCAAGATTATTGCATACTTTGTATGCGGTGTGATATTTACTGTGTGAGTCGTGAATAAATGTTGCTAAGGGAAATGTTGAGGTATTGCCATTGAAGTACAATAAAAATGTGAGTCTCAGTTAATTATGCAAAATTGTATGTGACAAGATTTTTCTCACTGATGGGCAGTATGTATCAATAAGATTATTAGTGGTTTCAAGAGTACTGCAACTAAACTGCTGATTTCAAATATCATCATATTGTTTTGATGGTGCTGAAGTCAAGAGCTCGGATGACAAATGGAAATAAATATTTTCATCCATTCATAAGGCTTCTTACGTGTTTATAAGTTGTTAATAGTAGGAAATAAAGATTTAATAATTCAATTGTTCATATTATTTAGCAATTACTTGCATGATAGAGATACCAGAGAACCATTGAAGAAACTATTCAGGATTTCTCTTTAGCAAGTATAGTTTTGGATGACCAGGTGAGCCTTCTCCTTTCACTGGAACTTTTTTTCACACAACAATCCTGCTTCCAGGAGGGGAGGTTCTGGCATGACACTGCATGATTCTCTTGCCTTGAACTCTTTGACTTTGCTTACCTGTCTGCCACAGAGAAGCTATAATCTTTACATAGCCATTGGATGTGGTATTGTATGTTTTTATTTTTCTGAATTAGGCAATGGAGGGGTGTATCATCATAGAGCCTGACCTTTGGTCATTTTTCACCACTTATCTCAAATCTGTTTCCATGTGCAGGTTTGTAGTGTAATAATTCAGCTTGTGAGCTGTTAAACAAAGAAAAAACAAAATTAATGGTGCAAATGTTTCCTGCAAGCTGTGTAAGAACACCTCAGTTTACTTGCTTGAGGGTGTTCTCTGTTTCTGTAGCTTTTGTGAAGTTTTAGGAACAACTGTGCTATTAAATAAATGAATCTTGGTACCTGTATTCTCAGGATTATCTCTCCTTTAATCTAGAAGCAGGTAACAGAATTTCCTCTTGTGTGCTTGCAGTTTGTAATATGCTGGCTATGAAATACCTTTCAGTTTCACTTGCCAGTTGACAAATCTACAGTGCTATGCAGATGTTAGGAAACATTGCTTTTCTTACATTAATACTGCAAATAAGGTGATATGATCTGTTGGTTCAGTTACAAATTTGTTGGCAAGCAAGGTGCTAAGTTTATAGAGTTTTATAAAAGTAAGAGATAAAGAGGTAGAAATCCATTTGATATAGTAAGTATCACTCAATTTAAGTTGTTGAAGATGTATGTTTAAGTTTTATATATCCATATGAAAAAATATATTTGTAAAATCTGTATGAATACATTTTATAGAGAGCCTAAATGCAAAAATATATCATAGGTGTGTTGTTGTATGCTTTCAAATGTGTTTAAGTTCAGATTTTTAAAGAATAATGCATAATTAAAATGTTATATAATCATGCATTATAAATGGTACATTTCTTGAGAACTAGAAAACAGATGTACTTTCAATAGATTTCATGTGATTTTTTTTTGTTTTGTTTTTTGTTTTATTTGACTATGTGACAAAATAATTCTTTATAAACAGAACTCTGTATGCTTTTTTGCTGGGACATAGCTTTTATGCTGATATTACCTTAATTCAGCAATAGGCTGTGCAGAAAAATGGGAAAGAGAAAAAGACAATGGACCAAACTAATAGTCATTTCTCAAAAAAACATTTCAGTGTTGCTGATCTCAGAAGTATTTCTCTTTTATGATTTTGCTACCTCTCTAGGTAAGGTTTGAGACTGATTCACACTTTGATGGGGAAAGGGCTAAGAACAGGAAAGGCAGGGGGACTTGGGCAGGTATCACTACCAGAGGCACTTAGAACTGTGTCTTTTAAAAGCTGTATTTCTTCTGCAAAAATAAAAGGTACTTGACTGCTAAGTACAAGCATTGATCAGACCACAGGTTTTTTTCATCTGACCACAGCAGTTGTTACTGCTCATCCTCACCTCATCTGAGGAGACACTCAGGTCATCTGAACTTGCGGGGTGAGAATATTGAACATTAAGTAGTGTAAGCAAAAGCCTAGGCTGGGCTTCTCTGATTTGAAAGATTTGGAGCAGGGATATATTTAAAGAAAAACAGCCACATAAAAACCCCATCAAAAAAAAAAACAACCAAACAAACAAAAAAAAACCAAACCCTGCAAAGACAACATACTGAAATATGAAATATGTAGTAGAGGTTTCATTCTGAGAAACCAAAAAGCCAAGCAAATTGACCACAGTCCTGGTGTCTGTGACAGTGGGGGAAAAGCCTCACCATCAGGGAAAAAAACCCACCACCTCCTGTTCCTCCAGACTTATGCATTCATAAGGCTTAAAGAAAAGGAAATCATGTTCATGCAATGCAGCACGTGGTATTGTGCCAGTTAGGAGAAAGATACATTTCTGTTACTATTACAAAGCTTCACATTGATTTTATAGCTTAAAATAAGCTTGTTGTAAAAGAACACATTTATCAGTAGTGCTAAATTTGTATAATATCTTAAATTCTTAGATTATATTGTTCTGGCAGATTTATTTTGAACAGTTTAGAACTTACCTACATAGTAATAATTTTGTATTCTAGATTGCATTTTTCTTATTTGCCTCTTGCACATACTATTTTAGTTAAGTTATATATGTATATAAATTCTGTATCATACTTTTCCAGGCCATTGTCTTTGCTTGGGTTGGCAAACCGGAGTCTCTTAAATGTTCTGATTTCTGTGACACCTTGCAGGTATCTTTGTTTTTCAAGAACCATGCTCAAGATGGCACATGGAGTGACACAGATAGTAACTGCAGTCTTCCTGTCTCATGTCTTCATGTGGCATTGCAAAGAAATTTGCATCTTGCAGTCTTCACAGTCTCTTTCCACATTTGTGCTTTCTAGATTTTTCCCTTGCAGTATGCCAATCTGAGATGGTTTCTGTAATTTATCAGTTCGCACATTTGTAGTATGAATGGCTTTTGACAATTTTCTCTTTGTTTTGTTTACTTCACAATTGCTTTGGTTTCCTTTTTGCAGCTCTTCCTTTCATACGTTTCCTCCTAGGTTTGCATCACCTTCTCATATTTACCACCACAGCTTTCTCTCCCACTTATTAATCAACGCAGCCTCAATTTAATACATTGGCTTTTTTCATCACTCTGTATATTTTTGTCTTGCAGCCAGATGTATTCTTTATATTCTTTATAACAATATTTTTTTGCCTCACTCAATACAGATGAGATTATGTAAGTAACAGTTTTCATGTGTCATTAATGACAGTGATTGTGCTGCAAGCTGAAGTATCTGGGGGCTCAAGAGTTCTGTCACGTTGCCCTTGACCACAACTGCAGTTCTGCCTCTCCAAAAAAAGGAAAGAAAAAAGCTGTGTGGGAAGCAGTTTTTTAAAAAAATTTTTTTCACCCTCATTTTTGGTAATATGAATAAGCAAAAGATTGTAGCTTTATCTTCCAGATGCTGTAATATTTTTTGTTTGTTTTGGGAATAGTGTTCATTCTTACTAGGAATGTACTTCTTATGTGACAGTATTGTGTACGTTTTTCTTTATTAGGCTGATGATAGTCTTGATCAACAGTTTTTTTCCCAAATAATTTACAGTGATGAAGGAAATAGATTAAACAGTCTTTTGTATTAAGAAGGTGAAAATCTAAATAAATCTTATTAAACATACATGTGCCTGAAAACTTCTACTTTCCATAAAGAACTAAAAAATCCCCAAAAAAACTTAAGTGGGGTAGATATTTGAGTCTTTTTTCCTCATGTCATGCTCTGATTACCCATTATGACTGCATGTCTTATCTAATGACAGTTCCTGTCAGTGTGTAAATATTATTTACATGCATATATAAATAGTCACAATGGAGTGTTGTAAATGACTTTCACATAGAAGAGATTACAGTCTGACTTAGATACACATGGATGCTTTTTATTTTCTTCTTCAAACCTGAATTTACTCAGCATTTAAAAACATACTTAAAAGTATCAGATAGGATTTTGAATCTTTGTCAGGTTTGATGTAGACAAACTGCCAGGTATACTCTATTGACAAGGGAAGGAAAGTACTTTGTCTGCATGACATTAATATGTATATTAAATTCTGTTAAAAGATTGCACAAGAAGAACTGAGAAAGATCATGTTTCTTTGGTCAGATGAAGACTGGAAAGTGAAATCCTGATTAATAACCAAACCCTGCATGCAGAAAAGTGCAATTAATGCATGTTATAATGTGTGAATCAGACTTATTTCAATACTGCCACATGATTTGCTCTTGATGAGCACAAGAGTTTCAAGCTTCTTGGTGATGTAGACAGATGGTTGCAAGTTATATTTCTACAGTGGTTCTAGCAAAAGAATCTGTACTTTAATACCCCTTAATTCCTTTTCTTCTCTCTTCTTGTTTGTTTTTAATCACCTTTCTGTAATACTTTATGCAAGCCCTATGGACAGTCTGTAAACAACATTATACAGTATTGCAGGGAGATGCAGTGGCTACTGAAGTCTGATAGAAATGGAATAACTTTCTGGATCTATAGAAGTTCCCTAATTTCTGCAATCTATTATTTAGCTATCAGTAACAATCAGAGATTTATGATTTCTTGTAATGTAGAAATGCAGAATAAGCCAACTTTGCTTCCTGTGGTATTGTAGGGTTTGTATCCTCCCTTATTTATCGTGCTAAGTAACCACATATCATAGGGATTTATAAAGAAAACTGGATTTTCTAAACAACATGCCAGGTTTCAGCTTTCTGTACTTTTACAATTGTGTTACAATCCTTACCTGAGGGTTGGGGTTTTTTTGGTTTGTTTGTTTGTATTTTTAAACCTGTTTTATCAAAACAGAGCGAGATTACCATGCCAGATTTCTCCCTTTGTTCAGGGTCAATGTAGTCTCAGTGGGAGTGGGAAAAGACTGAAGTCCAGATGCAAGCTGACCACCTCCATCTCTGGCTTCTACTTCCCACTATTTCCACAAGATGAGACCTGCCACCTGTGGCAGGTGACTGCCATTCTGTGTGCACATGCTGAGCATCAGAGGCTGGAGAAATATTGGAGTCACTGTGTAAAGTTGCTAAAGAGGATGAAGGAAGCAAGTTAAACAGGCCACAAGTCCTGGGGATTGATTCCAGGTCCTGGGGTTTCCATGCTTGGAAGAAGCCACCTAGAAATGTGATGAAAGCTGTGCAGCTCCATTTCTGCATTCTGAAGATCTGGGAATGCAGGCAAAGTAATGGCTTGTGTAAAAGTGGTGCCTTTTGGTTTTTTAGCAAACAGCTTTCTCTGTGTTGCTGTGTTTTTCCTCCTCCTGGGATCTGGGAAAGTTGGTCATGCAGTCCTGGAAAAATAAATGGTTCCTGAGTAGCAGCTTGGAGGTACGAAAGGAAAGGTGAAGAAGAAGGGCTGAGTTAAAACTGTAAAGGAAATACAGTCCTTAGTTAGTGATAAATTAATTTAACCTGTTGGTAAATAAAATCCTTGGTTGAGTAGGCAGGGAGCAGTGCACATTTTGTGTGTACAGGAAATAGACTTTCAGCTCCTGTTATTTTTATACTCAGAGGCAGTGGATAGAAATGGGAAGGCAAACAACAGTCTGCAGAAATATTACAGGAGTTATAAAAAGTGGAGCAATTTTGAGGTACAGAATGTCAATAATACTGTGTATGTTAGGCTGATGTGTCCTTATGTCATGCAGCTACACGAAGGTTTCTTGCTGTTAAGGAAATTGCATCATGAAGTACTTTATATACTGAAATTTATTTTATGTGTCTTTAAATAAAATGTAACACTTGGCACACTAATACTAATATGACTCCCCAGGTGTCTGGAAAAAAAATGCTATCAACAGGGTGTGTATGTTTTGAATAGATTATTTTTAATGTGGAATATGCATAAGGAAGTAATGATTTTTAGGCAAGGTGTGTTGTTGAAGTCATGCAACATGAAGTTACTACATTAAACTTTTGACAGTTTTAGAATATATTTTAAAGCAAAGAAGTTTCTGGGAAAAAAAATGTCTAAAAATATTGTGTTATGAAATGTAGCTGAAAATTTGATGATTTCAGTGACTTTCCAGTAATGAAAGCAAAGTTTTTGCTTTTCCTCAGTTGACTTTTTAAATAAATATATATATATATATATTTAATGTATTTTGTTATAGTTGACATAAAAAAAAAAAATCCAAACCTAGTATGATGGTTTTTAGTGGTTACCTTCTCAGTATTAGTATCCTCTTAACAGGAAATGTATCATCATCATCACTGAACCATAGATTAGCTGTGTGATCTCCCAACACTCTTTAAAAATGGAGTGCTCTAACCCCTATTTCATCTTGAGCAGCCTTAATCTTGAGATCCTCAAAAAGAAGCCATCACCTAAACTGTAACTGCACATTAAAAGACTCGTAGCTATGTCTATGCGATTAAGGTGTTTCTCTACTAAGGTGTCTTAAATAAATTGCTACTTGAAGATCCTATTTTTCAGGTCACAAACTAGTTGCACTTTGCTAGAGTCATTGTTTTTCTGACTAGAGATACCGGACTATTTTTAGTGTTGAATTAATTTTATGAAGTGTTAGTATTTAGGGCCATATATTTTTCACAACTAAAGACACAAATTAGGGAAGAGGAAGCACTAGGCAGCTGGTGGGGTGATAAACCAGGGTAGCACTGTTGCCTGAGCAGGAAAAGGTGCCAAGCTGCCCATGGAAATCCAGGTCCTTGTTATCCAGAGATGTCTTCTGCTTCTGGACTGCCACCCCTTTTCCCTGAAATCTCAAATCTCTGAGTCTTACAGCACACCCCATAGCATTCTCCTGGAAAAGCTGTCAGCCCATGGCTCAGACAGGAGCACCCTGTGCTGGGTTAGGAACTGCTGGAGGCCCACAAAGAATGGTGCTGAACAGTGCTGCATCCAAGTGGTGTCCCCCAGTTCTGTTTAATATGTTCATCCATGATTTAGATGAGGAGATTGAGTCCACAATTAGCAAATTCACAGATGACACTAAGCTGGGGACAGTGTGGATCAGCTGGAAGACAGGAGGGCTCTGCAGAGGGACCTGGACAGACTGGAGAGTTGGGCTGATTCCAAGGGGATGAGGTTCAACACGGCCAAGTGCCGGGTCCTGCACTTTGGCCACAACAACCCCATGGGGAGCTCCAGGCTGGGCACAGAGTGGCTGAGAGCAGCCAGGCAGAGAGGGACCTGGGAGTCTGGATTGACAGGAAGCTGAACAGGAGCCAGCAGTGTGCCCAGGTGGCCAAGAAGGCCAATGGCATCCTGGCCTGGATCAGGAACAGCGTCGCCAGCAGGTCCAGGGAAGGGATTCTGCCCCTGTACTCAGCCCTGGTGAGGCCACAGCTCGAGTCCTGTGTCCAGTTCTGGGCCCCTCAGTTCAGGAAGGAGATTGAGGTCCCGGAGCAGGTCCAAAGGAGGGCAACCAGGCTGGTGAAGGGACTCCAGCACAAGTCCTGTGAGGAGAGGCTGAGGGAGCTGGGGGTGTTCAGCCTGGAGAAGAGGAGGCTCAGGGGAGACCTCATCGCTCTCTACAACTCCCTGAAAGGAGGCTGGAGCCAGGGGGGGGTTGGGCTCTTCTCCCAGGCAACTTTCAACAAGACAAGAGGGCATGGTCTCAAGTTGTGCCAGGGGAGGTTTAGGTTGGATATTAGAAAGAAATTCTTTATGGGGAGGGTGATCAGGCATTGGAATGGGCATCCCAAGGAAGTAGTGGATTCTCCATCCCTGGAGATATTTAAAAAGAAACTGGATATGGCACTCAGTGCCATGGTCTGGTAACCACAGCAGAAGTGGATCAAGGATTGGACTTGATGATCTCAGAGGTCCTTTCCAATCCGGATGATTCTGTGATCTCTAAAGTTTTTTCTAAAAAGAGTTTTCTGCTACTAGAGGAGAAATAATATATTTTTAAAATGAGGGGAATGAAAAAAACCCAAACGTCCTTAATGAATGAAGTATGTAATTTCTGTGAATGTACCAAAAAATTACTTGTAGAGCAAATCAGAAATTATTATGCAGTATTAAGATACAATCACCTCTGATTTGTGAGAGCTTGTTTCCTACCTCACTGCCTGATTATTTTATGGTGGGCAGAACCTGAAGGTGTGGTAATCACTTCAGTGATTGTCAGTACCGTAAACGAACCCAATTATAATATTGTAGTTAGCACACTGGTTAAGCCTCTGTTGCTTGAGTTAATTCAGTTATAGCTGGACACATAGCTGAAGTGAATGTCTCTTTCTATGTACCTCTTAATGTGCAGGACCCCCAAAACAGGGCAGACATGGTGTGTTTCTACTGATGCATTCGGAGTGGAATCATTCCCAGAACAGGATCTCTGATCCAGTCTATCCAGCCAGCCCTCTAGCAAAAGGCTTTGTTCAAGCCCTGGTCCAGAAGTGTCTTAAAAGCTACAAAGGAGCCTTCTGTAAGATTGTTCTGGAGTTCTTCTTCATTACATTTTAAACGTCTTGCAGCAAGAAAATAATGTTACAAAGGTTGCAATTTGATTACCAGAGTTAGAAATTCCCAGATGATACATTACCTTTGTCCACTTTGACATCTACATAGTTTTAATGTTGACAAACTACCATGGAAAAAGCTCAGTTGAGAGTATGTTACAATCATTAATCCATTGTGCTTGGGCAACTGCTTTATCATGATTATGAGCAGACACTTGCATGGATACAAGTGGAGGTGACATATGATCTACCCTCTTTGCACTCAGGGGGTAACAGCTTTTCAGCTTAGAGAAGGGAGAACAGCTGAGGAACATGCTGGAACAATTCCAATGTTAGCAGGGCCTGAAGCCAAGTAGAGATTTTCCCTGGGGCGGTATCTCTTCTGAACATTCAAGGCTGGCTATAGTTTGAAAACTTTCTCTGCAGCATCTCACAGACCTTTTTTGTCCTTTTATTTTTTCCATATCTCAGTATATTATTTTTAGATGTAATACAATAGCCAGTCTTGTGTTACATGTCCTTATTTTTATTTGAAATATCTGGCTTTTCACAATTTTTGAAGAATGCATCATGTCTCCATTTGTTTAATAGGTCATCATGAAAGTAATACTAATCCAGGATCATTACAGGGGATATTGTGTATGACGAGTGGAAAGTTATTTTTAACCATGAGACTGAAGAGCAGTCTCTTCTATCTCAGTCCTCTAAAAGACAAGAATGACTCATTAACATTTCAGATGAAGTACAGATACTGTCTATTACCATCTTCATTCAGGTTTGTGATGGTGCCTTCAATAGTTGGCTTTTGGATGAATAAAAAAATGACATATTAAATATATGAACAGTAATGCTTGTTCATCTCCTGTTACACTGGTTTTCCAAGACACAATATATCCGGCCAAATCGCATGGTCTATTGTAATTATTTAAAAAATATTTTATTTATTTTTATTTCAATCAAAAACAGTAAGGGACACTGAAAAGTCTTGATCTCAGAAGTCAAGAACTCTTAAATTCTGTCCTTAGTGTCTCAGCTTCCTACCTGAGTTGTTTTGATGTGAGAAAGAATCAATTTACCTCTTGCAGAATATGTAGTTTATATAAATTATCTTATTTCTCCCCTGGAATAGTGCCCTTTTTGGAGGTAACATGGAAAAGTGAATTCCTTTATCTGTCATCTTTCAAATGTTTTTCTAAAAGAAGCAGCTTTTATGGCTAAAACTACTTTTTTTCTTCTCTATTGGTAGTCAGAAGTTGAGGCTGTACCTACAGGACAATAAATTCAGCTATTTGTAACAACAGGTGTAATTTGGGTGGAAGTACTGGAAATTCCACATCAGATTGCATTTATGGATTTGTGGCCATCACAAGTGTTTACTTCTCAGATTTTTCAGGGAACCCTCACAAAGCAGAATCGATTCCTTGTCGTAGAGGTGTTTTGGCACCATCCTGTTTTATTGCAATTCAGTAATGGTGTAAAACCTCCAAATACCACTCTGAAATAGATCAAGGTAATGCTGCAAGAGAGAGCACTCCTGTCAAGAGTGGATTTAGGAGAGCATCCAAGGTGACAAGCTTAGTCAAAGGCAGAAGTGGCAAAGAAGGTTCCAAGCCTGCATGAGGCAGGCTGAGTAGGGATGCTGTGGGGCTTCTTGGAGCTTGGGCAGTCATGTCATGTGAATGGTGCTGCCACTGTTTCCCTGGAAGTCCGCTGATCCGGACCTGGCTCTGCAGCTCTTCCAGCTTGGAAAAGCCTCTGCAGTTTTATCGGAGATGTGTTCATGGAGTTGGCTGAAATAATTAGTGTAGGGAAAGAGATAAGAAAGAAATCAGTGTCCTGTGTGCATGAGGTTATCAAAAGTTTGGTTGCTCACCCACAGCGTAGTTCTGCCAGTAGCAAGACATGTAAACTGCCAAATGGGGGAACAGAGAATAAACATCTTATTTTGTGTTAGTTCCCAGAACGTAGGCATAGATATATTAATATATCTATCTATTTGTACTTGATTGGAGCTTTGGAACTGTAAATAATAGCTAAAGATTTCTTTCCTCTCAAGGATGGGGAAGGGATTCAGATGGAAGCAAAATAATCAATTGCCAGACAATGTACAGTTTTTCTTTTAGTGCTGTGAAGATAATACTTGCTTTGCTAGAGGTAGCTTCATTTTTTTTAAGCAGAAAGGATGGAGAAAATTAATGCAAGTGTATGCTTACAATGAGCAAATTAAAGTAACAACAGAGAGAAATGTCTTCTTTAAATGTGAAAAAAAAAACGGTTACATAAATGGTATTTGGATAATTCAGTTTCTTCCCCCATACCAGCACTTCAAAGAGAAACACCAGCACTGCAGGATAAATGGGATGAAGCAGATACATATTCAGATCTTCCTCCACCCACTGTCCCCCGCTTTAGTGTTTCTAAATGTTCATTTGACTACTTCTGAATTCTCATTTTCATCACTGAACAAATCTAAATCCAATCCAGGAACTATCAGCAAAATAGCATAAAAGATATCAATCTAGAAACATCCTAATAGTTATGCTACTGTGAAATCAATGTAATGGAGACTAGAATAATATTTCACATGTCTTTCAGTTATGTTTGGTTAGTTGATTTATCCCTATGGAAGAACTAATACTTAGCAGCAAGTCTTGTTGTTTGTGCTGCCTTATATAACGTTGGCCAAATTGCTACAGAAGCAGCCGTGTCTGATGCAGGAGGAGAGAGGCGGATGTTCCAGATGCCAGTAATTTATAGCAGAGTGTTTCTAAATCTCTAGGTTAGGGTTTTTAAAGTGTTCCTATTTGAATGCTTCATCTGACAACAGTGGCAGTGGCTCTAGGAACCTGAGAGCCATTCACTCTCTGGGAACCCTAGTTCTGGGTTTGTCAGGAGTTTAGCAGGGTTAATATTAAAATCCTCCCATCTTACTGTCTGAATTCCTTACAGCCTCTGTCAGTGCCAACCACATATTTCCAACTTCAAAATATCAATCTACTTAGATAGACAGATAATGTCTGGATAGCCTCTAATTATCTGAATATGAAGAGCTGTCAAAAAGAGCCAAAGATATCCTCTATCTAATGCCAGGTATTGTTAAAATTCTCAATCTTCTTTCTCTTGCCTTGGTGGTAAATACCATTCTGTATTCTCCCCTTAGGGAGTGGGAAAAATTTCCTGGTTCCCCTTATCATAGCCACTCTTGCATTCTACAATGTGAAAAGTTCAGGCTCTGCAATTGCCCTTTAGCTAGTGGATGCTATTGGAAAACTCTCATGACATCTTAAGAGACCTTTTTGGTTTACAGTTTTGAAGTAAATGTTGTCTGCTGACATCATAGAATTGATCAGAATTCCTAAGTCAAACATAGGTCCTAAAGATAATCTCAAATGATCATCTCAAATTAGATCACAAACAACAAATCAACACAAACGTGTTTATTTTAGGACAGACAGAAAATGGGACATTGGATGCAGACCAGGTACAGATGCTTTCTCCTTTTACTGTTCCTAGGCTTGTCCTCTGCAGCAGCTGCCTTGTAGAGTGCAGTTATGTTTGTGTGAGCAACACATGCACTTTATTATAATGAAAAGTGGTTTATGTATGATAATTTTTGTCTTCATAGCTATTAATTATTTTACCTATTGATAAAAAAAACAGTAAATCAAAACATTCAAAAAATTCGTTATATTATGTGAGGCATTTGAGATTCCTGTTTTATCAGGACAGGTGATGTTTTTTTGCAGATAACTTGATCAAAAATGAAAAACAGGACTGCCAAGAAATAATTTCTTCAAGAACCGCATTTTGTCTTTAAAAGTGCACTGAGAAAGAGAGCAAAAATTGCCAAGAAGTTTGAAGGTTAAACAATTATTCTGTCTGAAATTTCTGACTGATCTTAAACAGCAGCTTTTAGAGGAAAACAGAACTGAAAGAACTGAAGGCATAATATGAAGCTGATTTATTTATTTATCTACTTATTTATTTTTAAATTGAGTTGGTGGGCACTTCCACAATGATTTTGTGCATCCAGAAACTTGAGTCACTTTGAGAAATTTTATGGGTCATTGCTTTGCCTGAATTTATGTATTCTCTTCTGTAAAACTGAGAGAGGAAATTGCTCCCAAGATGGTAGTCTCTCCCAAACCCCAAATCACTAAGAACTGAATTCCTCTGTAACAAAAGACCAATGTGAAATATGACTGCCTTTGAAGTAGATATTTTACCTTGTGTCTAAATTCATGTTTTATGTGCACTGATGGCCAGACACCAAATATGTTTAGACTGATACACTGAGCTAGCTTTGTTGAGTGAATACCATGATGAAAGATGCTATACTAGAAATGAAAGTCATTATACTCTTGAAAACAGGGTCAGTGAAAGAAGTCACACCAACAGCAGACTTTCATGAGACACAGGCATCTTTTCATTCACCATGGGCAGCTGCAGTCCAGACAGCAAAATAAACAGAGAGAACTATGTTAGTGTTTGGTATATTACTAAATAAGACTGACTGTTTCTAGTGTATATTGATTTAAATCTACAGGACTCTGAGGGAGGAACAAAACCAACCAGGACTGCCGAGAAACCTATTTTACAACTCACTATGATTAAATGAGTAACATAATTTCATTTCTATCTCAGTGATTTGTATTTGCTAATTTTCCCCCCAAACGCTCATACTATGAATATGCTGACATGTTGTACATATGCTTTTCTACTGGACAAATATTGCTGTTACTGCTGTTTCTCAGCTTTTTCAAATTTATGGGTAACCTGCATGGGGTTTAATCCCTGAATAAAGTTGAAAATTACTTATGTTTAGGGTTTTTTAAAAAACAAAAATCAATTGTTCATTGATTTGTTTGCAGGCTAGCATAAGGGATAAGAGAAAACCTGGTTTTCCATTCTCTTGAGCAAGCCATCTTAAGATGATATGGGTTACTTAACAGTAAAGCATCCTTTTTTTGCCTGATCTTGTAAATGAGAAATAGGAAAAGAACTGATATTTACCTTTTTTTTTTTTTTTTCTTAGAAGAAAACTGATATATGTGTCACAGATTTTTGATACTTGTTTTTTGTCAATGTTCAAAAACAAGTGCTGCATGGGCATGGCGTCAGCCCTGCTGAGAAACAATGTGATTACAACTGGCATCACTAGTGGAAGGGAAGCAGAAGGATAGCACATGTCAGTGCTGTGTTGACCTGATGGTTATCATTGGTTGAATTGTCTTGAAAGTTGAGTTTTTAATATTTTCAGTGGATGTGGAGTTAATTTTTTCCCAGATTTGGGAGGAATACATTGGTACTCTTGATGGACAGATGTCTTATATGTGAGGAGAGGACTGGTTTATAACTGGTGCTTCTAGAGCTGTAAAGAACTTAAGTATGAGGTTTTGTATGATTAAACCTAAGCAAGGTGATGTAATTTTTTTCTGTATGGTCTGCAGGATACTTAAAAACAATGTTCTACAAAATATCCTGGTTTTTTTAACTCTTATTACTAAGTGAAAAATCTCCATTGCCTAAATGTTCAGTACATTTTTGGTGTCTACAGAGTATAACCCTGTGAAGATTTAAAAATTTTTTTGCAGCCATTTTGCTCCAATATAAGCTCTCCTGAATCTTGAATGGGTAGGAGGCTTTGTTTCCAAAGCTTATTTTGGCATTCTTAGTGGTGGTTGAGAAGTCTTTGTACACTCCTGAAGCCTAATGGTCTTGAAGTTGTCCCTGACTGCAGGTGTGTTATGTTTGATCATCTGCATCAGAGGTGAGCTTTCATCTTTCTCCCTGTATGTTTCCTCAAAGCCTTCACCTCCTGGGTGGCCTCTTGGACCCTCTTGTGTTTGAATAATTTCATAAACTCTTTAGTCTCATCTTTGAGAAGACAAGAGGTTAAGTTTTACAACTGTTTAAGTCTACTGGCATACTATCAATATTATATAGTACCCAGCACTTCATGAATTAATGCCTCAAGCAGAGGCTATGGTGGGAACTCGTGGAACAGGGGCAGGGATTTGCTTCATGTGATGCCCCCCTCTGTTTCTCCAGGCAAGTATAATCTGCCTGCTTCTTGCACCTGTGCAATTATAAAATCTTCCCCGTTACTGTGGACCTTGGTGATGGGTGAAGTGAAGGCATCTTTTGTGCATCTGTGATTGAAAATGTCAGGGCAGCTGCAGGGAGGGGGCTGTGAGATGCTCAAGCCTATCAACCCAATTTACTGCATATATAATTAAATTATAATAGAAGCCAAACACAGTGCCACTTTCTCACTCCTGCTTTTTCCTTTTCTTGTTCTTTGTCTCACTCCTGACCACCACCTGAGGATTAAGACTAGAAAAGACCAGGACAATGATAAGACCACCAGTGTGGTATCCTAGGGTAGTGATATCTTTTCTCTCTCTCACACATATGCACAGACTCCCTTGCACACTCTCTTTCTCTCTGTTTCTCCTTTTCTTTTCCACTTCTCTTTAACTTCATTCTGGGCTCACATAGGTAACAACTCCATAAGATTAAATAAGTAATACCACAATAAATTTTGGGCAATCCATTCATTTGTTGTTGATAGTTAATCTGAGGGAAATTTTAAGTTCTGGGGAGATTGTTGTTTTTCTGAGATTGTTGTTTTGCACCTTTTCCCAGTTTTGTCTCTTGTTTGAGGTCAGGGCTTTGAGTATAGTATTATTTGTTGAAACCTCCTGAGGGTGTTTGTGATCCATGCAGAGAATCAAAACCGACCTTCCCTGAGACCATGAAACAAGGACAGGACAGTGGTCCAAAAATCTTTTGAGGCTACTGTCCCCGTTTCAGACAAATGACTGGCCATTGCAATGTTGCCCTACTATTTCTTCAAGGGTCTTTTTTGTTGGTCTCCTTGAGCAAGAAGGTGGCTTCAGAGAAAGACAGAGTGACAGGGTAAGCAAGCCAGTCTTCATATCATTTAGGCCTAAGAGACTGGATCTGATTTACTCTGTGGAACACCTTGTAAACCTGATACCCATGGTTGAATCCTGGCTGAATGGCATGTTTCGATGAGACCTGGATTTGTAGCCTTCTTTTTGCAATGCCATTTCTTTTGGAAGGAAGTCCAGATACATGGAGAAAGAGCGAGGTGCAGTGTCCTATACCAGGAGCGATGGATTTATTTTTCCAGGTAGGGTGTAAAGGCTCTGGATGCACACCTTTCCCACCCAGCATGGTGGCTTTCATAAAGAGGTACCCTGTGTGTACTGAGTAGCTGTTTTTCCAGGTGGTCTTCTTGAACTCTGTCTTCAGAGTTAATGTTATAAACTGAGATGTCACTTTCAGAAGTAGAAAATACTGCTTTCCTTCAGTAGAAAACAACACTGGAAGGTGGAAAAATCCTGTTGTTTTTTGAAACATATGCAGTGTTGGGGAGAAAATGAAAGGCAGTAGAAAAAAAGGTGTGGCATTTTTTTAAAGGTAAAGAAATAAAGGGAGTAAAAGGAAAATTTAGAAAGGAAAGAATACATGTATTTTTAATGTTTGTGTTTTAGGATTTCAGTAAAACAGCTACAGAATCTAGCATCAGACAATCCTAGCTTTCACCTCAAAGAATAAATTACAGGCCTTGGTGACTGCAGAAAGAGAACTAAGACAAAGCAGGGTGTAATCTGCATGTGAGTAAACTACAAATAGGGGAAAGTAGTCTCTTTCTGTTTGAAGCAAAGCCAATCTGACAATTTTGTTTGTTTGGTCTTTGTTTAGTTTTATTTTTGTTTGTTTTGTTTTGTCTTGTTTTTTGTTTTTCTGACGGCTTGAGAAGCAGTACAGCAATAAATGATAAAAATTATCTTTTGTTTGGCAGCAGAAAGATTTGTGTGACATTGTGTGACATTGCTGAGCCTGAAGATGCAAGGACACTTTGGTAATGCTCTTGGGAAAGGACAGTTTGGGAAGTAATCAGGCTGTGCAAAAAGGACCTGGTCTTTTGATAAGGAAAAGCACTCACCAAAAACCCCTGACAACTGGGCCATTTTCCCTTCTAAATCAAGTTTCATTCTCTTCCAGAGGTCTTTTTTGAAGGCCTGGCTTACTAGTACATCTGTACTGCCACACAAGGAAAATTGTTAGTTGAATGGATGAAAAGCCCTATTTTATTCCATACTCTGTGATTGGTCAAATACACTCTGCTGTTGCCTTGTTCATCCTTTTCCCAACTTTCATAAACTAGTGCTAAACAAATAGCATTGCATCCAAAAAAGATGATGGTGGCATGCAGCGTGTTTAACCAAACTCCATAGGAATTAGTGATTTGTCTTGACTTCATAAGTAAATCTATGCACAGTTTTTCTTTACTGTCATAAGCTGAAGGTAAGGCATTATCTCAGGAGTAGAAGTAAGAGGCATGTTTGAATCAGGAGGAGTTTGTTCTTGGCAGAGATGAATAGGGAGCTTTCTGGAAGAATGATTAGCTCCAAATTCTGCATCTTAGTTCCTTATTTTTGGAAGACAGACATGGAAGATATCAATCTGAAAAGAAAACATCGATAGACTTTTGCATTGCATTAACTCTTTTTTTTTTTTTGGTGAAAGTTACAGTAACATTTCATTAACACGTGCATCATGAGTTAAAATCGGTGTTACAGAAGTACATTTATACTGGTATAGGAAACAGACACATGTTTTAGCATGGGGCCACTGCAATACCTTGATAATTATGTTAAGAAAGCATTTCACTGGTCTTACAAAACTTGATTCTTCTTGCTTATCAGTGGTAGCGGGCAGCTGCTCTGGCATCAATAATGCAAGCATTCATGGAGTCAGTGTAAATGAGGAAAAGAATCAAATTGTCCAGAGGATCCTTTTAATTCCAGTGAGAACTGGGTCTTCTTTCAGTAGGCACTCCTTTCAGAGTAGACACTCTGTAATATTCTTGCTGTTCTCATAAGATGGCATTTTTGTGAGGTTGTCCACCAACTTTCCTTACTTACATTACTGTAGGGGCATGCTATGAAAGGGAACTGAGGGCTCAGGAGAGGGAGTTTTATTACTGTTGTAGCTGAAATGTAAATACTCTGAACTGGCAGAATTTGGGAAGCTGCTGCTGGGATTTCCATGTGAAGATGACTGTGTACAAGAAGGCAACTGGTGATCTTCAAGACCCTTTTGCTCCCCTCCTCCTCACTCCTTCTCCGTTTACTTCTCAAGGCTCTTTATCTCCCAAGGCATCCTATCTTGTAGTTTGTGTGATGGGGGTCACAAAATCCAACCACAGGTTTTAACAATGCATCTATATTATTTAGGCTTGACAACCTTTTTGAGGAGAGAAATGTGTCAGAAAGAAGACAAAATAGACTGGAAATGCTGTTGCACTGTCTTCTTGTAACTGTTCACATTTTCATCTGGGAACAATTGGTGAATGGGTTCCTGGAGAAAGACAAGAAAAAGATATTTGGATTTTGTTGAGCAGTAAACCTAGCAATTCAAGGCTAAATTTCTGACTGCAAGGACACTTGCAGTAACTCCTGTCTTAAACCTTTGAAGAGGTAAAATACTGGGAAATGATTTAAATGAGAATGGGAAAGAAACCCTCTTATTGGCAACTGATAATAAATCATGTTGTGGAGTTTCTCTGGAAGTACTTTTAATTGTGCCAAGTGACCTGGCATTCTGAGACCAGTATATTTGTTTATTCTTGTTTCACAAATCTAAAAATAAACAGATAAAGAAATAACAAAAAGATTGAGAAGGGTGTAAGGGAAAGAATGCTGAAGTGGTGTCCTACCACTGTGTTCATAGGGAGTTTTAGCTACTTTTCCAACTTTAAAGCCTTACAGTAATTCTTCAGACATGAAAGCAAATTTTCCTCCAAGTATTAAAGAGTATAAAGTGAAAATCCACGGATTAAAGTGCAACTCTTATGTGATTGCAAAGTTCTGGAAAAAAAAGTTAGACCCTCATAGTGGAAAATTAAAAGAAAAATCATTTTAATAAAAGCAGAATCTATGCTTTAGGCTTTTCTTTGACACATAAGCTAGGATTTCAAAAGAATAATATTGAATGGAGACATGGTTCAAGATTTAAAGTTGGCAGTACAAATCAAAAAGCTATTTACTATCTCCATTAAAAATGGTGACCATTGATTTACACATTTAATAAAAGGAAAATAAGTAACACATCAATTTGTAGCTAAGGAAATGGCCTAAAATCTGAGACCATTTTCTGGCGGTACATTAATTATTATTTTTCCATAACCTCCCCAGAGGATGGAATTAATGACACATCAGAAGGTGTGAAATGTTTTATTTCTAAGGTTAGTGGACATACTTATTCATGTAGAAGAAGTACTTTAAGCAGATAATTTTATTTTCTCTGAGGAAAGTATTAAAAGGAACATTTCCATTAAAAAAAAAACAGCAAAAATTTACATTATTTTTGTAGCTTATTATGTATGCAATGAAACAGACTTAGTTTTATAAACAATGGAATTTTTATTTGGAATTTAATTTCCTTATTTACTTAGATCAAAAGGAAAGATTGAAAGTTAGTTTGCCTTTTGCTTGTTTTAATGGCTCATTTCAGAGTTTCTGAACATACAAGGTCACATTGATAGGGTATTTCACCTTGGAAAGACAAAGAGATTTCCTCTGAGTTTATTTCCGCAGCTTTAGTTGGCACTTGTCATAATTACTGACCTACAGGAATGACATGTGGCTTTGCCACTGTGGAATATATACTCAGATAATACTTTGCTTTGCTTAGCAAAGCTTAGCTTAGCTTTACTTAACATTGATGTACTACTTGTATATATACAACTTTTCTGCTTTGTGCATATCTGTAGTACAGGCTTTAAGATATGGAATAACTTATCTGGGATCAAGATGAGCCAGCAGGAGGAGCTTTGTGTTACAAAATGAGAACAAGTGCATCTAAAGCCCCTGAACCTCCATGGGACATAGGTTGTGCACAGATTTCCACCTGCCCAGTACTCCTTCATTTTCTGCATTACCATTTACTCAAAAGTGGAGAAGTGGGATGTTCCAAAGTTCTGGGTTTTATTATTTTTTAATTTTATTCAGTGGCAGTATAAATATATAGCAATATTTACTACCTTTTCTAGCCTCATAATGAAATTACTATCGCTCTTGGTTTTCTATTTCTGGCCTTAATGAAAGACTATGTGTCCTGTTTAAATTTCTTTTCTAGTCTTTTAGTGCATGCAGAGGTATCTGTGTTGTAGCATATTTAAAAGACACACATTTTTTTCTGTGATAAACAATTCTCCTGCTTAGTGCTGACAGCTGTATAACTCTGATAAGTTTGTGTGGGAAAGCACTCAAGAACATTTAACCAGCTTACTTAGAAATAAATTCAAATATTAGCAGAGCTACATACTCTTGTAAATATCATTTATATAATAAAAATTATTTATAGAGCAAATCAATTATATACAAATGATGCCAGAACATTCTTTTTTTTTTATTTTATTTTTTTTAACAAGCAACAAGCTAACAGTAACCAAAACTCAGAAGATGCACCATGTAGCAGAGTGGTTTGAAGAAGCGTAGGGGGTCATACATGTCAAGAAGTGGACTGTGGGTTGCCCTCCTGTGCTGGATGCAGTGTGGTCCAGACAGCTCTGAAACCAGTATGAGCACCCACCCATCATGTGCCAGCCCCAGAAGGGCTCACCACCTCTGGAGTGGCAGTGGGGAGAGGCAGGCAGGGAGATGCTGCTAAAGGCACATGTGGATATAGGTTTCCTCCTGAAAGGAGGCACTCTGCCCAAATTGGGCAGCCTTCTGCAGGCACTGCAGCTGGGAGTGACCCATGCTGGGGCAGGGACATCTCCAAGGGACAGTGGCTATGGGTGGCCCATGTTGGGGCAGTGCTGGCTTAGCTGTTGGTGGTGGTTTTGTTCTCCAATAATCAAACCCTCAATCAGAAGTTGGCATTAGCTGGAAGTGAAGTAAGGAAAATCTCACCAATTGGGACCACTTTGCCCTCAAGAAAAAGTTAGAAAGAAGAACTCATAAACCTAGAGAGGTTATGTCTAGCACGCTGCCATTGAAAGCACATATATTTCTCTTTGCATTTACTGTACCAAAATCTGGTAACTTCACTGCTATTTAGCAGTTACCAGCTTCCCTCTTCCCTTTTCTGAAAATTATTTCTCCTTTTGGCTTCAGTCTCCCAGTTTGTTCTTTGTTTTTAAGACAGAGTTAACTGTTTCTAGCATCCACCTATGTGCTGCTGTCAGTCATTGAAAGCCCCAATTCCCTCAAAACACAAACCAGTGAGTGGAATTGGCAATGACTTGGTGTCATCATAGCAGAAGGGCAGCACCAGGGAAGAGGGATGCTTGGCTTCTTTGGAGAATTGAGATGTTGTCTGTAATTATTTGTTTTTGACAATAACAGACATTTGAGAGCAGTGTTTTTACACTGAATAGCATATTCTTCCTACTCACACTGAAAATGCAGAGGAATCTCTTTATACATTGGATGCGGGCTAAAATTAGCACTCTTTCAAAAGGGAGGATCCTGATTATTTATTAGTACTCAGAACCTGTGTCTATTGCTAGCAAGACTGAATGTACTGAACCTTTGAACTGTGACAGTAGATGTTCATAACCCATTGTAGGTATCTGCTTAAAAGATATAAAACTTATCACTTCTCCTCCATCAAACCTTCCACCTGTGATTATATATGCAGAGCTCTATCAAAAAACTTTAAGATATTTTTCTGCAAAACATGTGGAATATTACAAGACAGATGAAACATTGACTTTAGGAGTTACCTGAGTACTGCAGCTGTTGCCTGGATCAAGGTGGAGAGCTGGAAGCATTTCCAACTCTGTTGGCTGCCTGTCAGGCTTTGTATTAGGAATGGTACAGATCCTTCTCAGTCTCTGGGCAGATCATCAGTGATTCTTTTGGCTAGGCAAACTTTGATTGTTTGGTTCAGTAAGCAGTTCCAAACGGAAATGGGAAGAAATGTGAGGAAAGATGACAGAAAATAAAGCATACTGAAAATGCTTGATTCTGCAGAAGCCTGTTTAATTTTTTCCAGTACCTAATCCTAAGTATGTGAACAAGTCTGTGGGCCTAAGGGTAAAAGTAGGGGAGAAAGATAAGTGGATTTAAGAAAAAACCCACACTGTATTGCAAAAGAAATGCATTCTTGATAAGATTACAATACTAGCTAATGCATGCTGTGATTTCTCATTATTTTAGACAAATAACATTTCTTTTTCCATCTGATAACATTTTCACTTAAATTTTTCACCTCTACTCCTCTACTTGCTGGCACTGTGAAATTTTAGGGACTTATGCCTCTGCTAGCTTAAATTTCATCTTATTTATGATTTCTCCAAGATTTTTTTTAGGTGTTGCCCAGCTACCAGAATTATTTGAAAGAGCATACTAAAATATGCAAAGTCAATAAAATAGAAATGAATAAGTTTAGAAGTTTTAGTTTGAGTGCCTGAAACCAAATCTGTTCCTAATTTATCAAACTGGATTGTGGTCTCATACTGTTTATATCAATAATAACTCCCCTGTTACTATATAGCAGTATAACCAGCTAAGTGAGAATTTAATTAAGCTCGTACTCTTTGTTTTCAACAAAATTTTCTGTCTTGCCATTTGTGTAAGAGTAAATTATGGTATAAAAAGCATTAGTATTTTGTGAACAGTGGCAAATATGGCATCTAAAATTTCTGGCTATCATTTTGTGATAAGTCAAGCTTGTAAAACAGCTTGACTATAGAGTTTAAAAGGGCATGAGATATTTGGCTTTCATGCATGATAATGGAAGGGGACTTCCATTGTATCTTCCCTCCCCACCCCCATGTGTTATGTAGTCTGGAAACATCTGTCAGTCAGAGTACAGCAGCAACAGAAAAATGGTACCATTTTTTTCCCTTTATGTGGGATGTTTGCTTTTCTTTTTTTGTGTTTTTTTTTGTGTCTTTTTAAATTCTTTGTATTTGATAAAGATACACCAAATCCAGAGGGTGTAGTTTTTGTATCTTTACAGAAAAAAAAAAAAAATCTCATGCAAAAAATTTCCTTAACCTTATAAAGATGAAGTAATTTGCTGAGAAAAAAGTAGATTTTTTCTATAATTTTACATGACAGCAAGAGAAAGATGATGTATTCCAGTAATATTGACAGGAGTGAAATGAATCAGCAAATTTAATCCCTTAGGCCACGAATCTACAGGATGAAAGCTTAAGCAAAAACCACGCAGGCCTCTAGTAATATCACTGGACATTGTACTGTTAGGATTTCATGCCAGGAGAATTTTTTGGGGTGTAGTAGAGAATGTGTTTTCCCAAATGAAGATATGAATGAAAATGTCATGATCTCAAACAGAAGCATTTGCATGGCTTTTATATACAGTAAAAATGTCTCAGGAATAAAAATTATAATGTCTGTGGTAAAAAGAAAATTATAATTGGAATAATAAGAATTTCACCTAGAAATAAACGAGGTGATACATAAATTATCTTTTTCCTCTGCTTCAGTACAGTGATGACAAATATTACCTGCCCTGCAAATGTAGTTAGCTGTCTTTTGTGAGAGCTGTTTTTTAGAGAAGCAATGACTGTAAAAGGTGCCACTGAAGGCCCCACTTTCTGTAGTGATCTGTTTTTAAATGTAATGCTGTCATCTTTAATTCATTCTTCTTTCCATTTGTAGCCAAAACTTTCACTAATCTATTCCTTCAGGAAAAAGGTGCTCACAGAGGTGGACTAGGTACAAAATAATGCTGAGATTTGTTCATTGGTACCCAAGGTGTAGAAAATTACAACTCAAAGCTGTGGAGCTCGATTTCAGATTTCTCCTGTCATATTGGCAAAATAATTACAGTGTCTGTAAGATGTGTATAATTAGCTGTTGTCATGGGAGTTCAGAAATACTTTTATGAACATTTAGAAGAATGAGTATGGGAACTCTAAAGCTTTGTGATATGGAATCTTCTCTCTGCTTCCTCTTCATGCTAAGTACTGATATACCTCTTTCAGATGCTGTTAGAGTTTACTGGCATACATGACTTATTTAAAGCACCAAGGGTTAATGATATTTGTTTAACCTGTCTGTGACTACTCAGAGCTTACTGATTGCTAAATCATATTCCTGACATAGTTGTCCTGCACCACAAGATAGTAGCATCTGTAGAATTTTGAGATATGTAACTATCAACAGACCTGAACATCCTGTGTTTCAGAATTAGTTGCTCTCTGTCACTTACTTGGTATTTTGGTGAAGGTGTATTGCTTTCTTTAGCATCCTTAGCATAAATGGAGAAAGGTATGAATTATGATTCCTGATGGAAGGAAATGGATGAAATAAACTGAATTATCTTCATAGGGGCTCTAAGCTTGCTGGAACACTCTTGGAGATAAAGCCATTGTTCATATATTTCTGAAGTCATTGATCTGTGTTTATGATCAGAAGACATCTCTTCCATATAAACCCTTGCTGACCCAGTTTTCAAGCATTTTGTCTGGCATGTAACTTATTTTTACTGTTTCTGGAGCTGTACCTAACATTCAGAGTGTGACTAGGTGTCTCATTATTGAGGATTACAACTTTGTCACGGATAGTATTTACTAACTACCTACACATAACCTGTAACACAGTCCAGGATAAGTAATTGTAAAATAACTGATTTGTTTCCCACATTGGAAAACAGAAAGCTACACGGCAGCAGATGTTTTTGAAGTAGGATACAACATGTGAAGGCTGTTTACACTTGGGTTTAGTTATCCTTAGACCAGCTCCAAGGCTTCTCTGGTTCTTCTCTGGTGGTTTGCAGCATCCATCTAATCACAGAGCTGGGCATCATGTTCTCTAGCACAGGAAACCTCTTCTTACGCAAACTCTCCATTTTTATTAATGGAACAGAAATCTGATCTGGATGTGTACCTTTTCTTTACACTCAATCTGACCTGTGGTTCTGTTCAGATTTACATCATCGTAATATTTTTCTCTTTTCTTCCCTGGATACAGCCATTCCTGTCTGATGGCAGAGATAGTTATTAAGTTCCCTTTCCCTGGACTATTGAAAGATCCTGTGCTGTGTTAAATTATTCACTTACAAACTGCCAGCTTAATGTGAGGTGAAACACTCTCCTTCATTGGTCAGGGCAGTGTTAATGTTCCATAGAGAGTCTTTTCAGTCTTATGTTATATGTTATAGCTGTAGCCTGTCAGTCTTGCTTATCCAGTCATTTCAGTGGAATTAATACTTTTGGCATACTGGTTCAGATCAGATATGGTGACAATCAGCTACTTTTCTATGTCTGATTTTTAATCTGCCCCTGCAGTAGTGAGAAACTATTGGATAGAAGCCAAAATATATTATATCCTGTTTATGCCAAGTAGTTTCATCTTTTTTTTTTTTTTTTTTTTTTTTTTTTTTTCCATCTGAGGAAGCACAAAGAAAAACAGAGAGAACATTTCTACCTGACCTAAAGAAGTTTTCTTTATGCTGGATGTTGTAGGGTTCCTCTGTATCACTGGTCAGGCAGCCAAATCCAGTTAGGAAGAAGGAATGAGGGAGCTAGTTTTCTGTAACATACATTGGCAAAGACTTGTTGGTGATCGTAGAGCATTAGACCTTTGGATATGCTCCTGGAAAGAAATGTGTGATGCAGGAACAATGTTTAGTTTAAACTTCAGATTATTTCTCTGGCTTATTTAAGCATTTCTCTGGTTTATTCAAGCAGTCAGGCCTTTGAATTAACTGCAAGACAAGATTTTTTCACTTCAGCTTTCACAGAGGTGGTGTGAAGCTGCTTCTGAAGTGCATGACATTTTTTTTGTTTGTTTGTTACCACTTCATAAGGTCAGCAGTGACTTTAGATTTGAATCTAAAGTTGGCCAATCTCCTCAGAAATGTATTGAAAATATTGTCTTATGGAGGTATTCTTCTTCTACAAATCATGCATGGTTTCCATTGATATTTCTAGTATGATCCAGAAACATTTATTGGGAAGAAGTATTTAGCCATATCTGTTAACGTGGTTGTCTGTGTGTTTCCATTTATTTCTGTGCATGTGAACAATGACATAGCAAAAAAATTAGAGAAGAT
The DNA here is from genome assembly GCA_023637945.1 of Phaethornis superciliosus. NCBI lineage: Eukaryota > Metazoa > Chordata > Aves > Apodiformes > Trochilidae > Phaethornis > Phaethornis superciliosus. The sequence goes on from JAJQWJ010000002.1 coordinate 70,465,823, forward strand.
CTGTATCATTGTAATAGCTGTGAAGAGTACTTTTATATTTCTTGCTTATGTTGGAGTGTCAATTTAGCCATTGCACTCCCAATTCTGGAAATTCTCGCCTTTATTTTCCAGCTTTTTATGTACAGTTATTTTGTGTGTGTATGTATGTGCTGTTCTCTCAAGTGATATAATTTAGGCTGAATGTGGCCATTTATATTTGAGGATATATATATATATATATATATATATATATATCTACGAGGAGAGGCTGAGGGAGCTGGGGCTGTTCAGCCTGGAGAAGAGGAGGCTCAGGGGAGACCTCATTGCCCTCTACAACTACCTGAAAGGAGGATGGAGCCAGGCGGGGGTTGGTCTCTTTTCCCAGGCAACTCTCAGTAAGACAAGAGGGCATGGTCTTAAATTGTGCCGGGGTAAGTTCAGACTGGATATTAGAAAGAATTTTTTCACAGAAAGGGTGATCAGACATTGGAACGGGCTGCCTGGGGAGGTGGTGGACTCTTCGTCCCTGGAGATATTTAAAAAGAGACTCGATATGGCACTCAGTGCCGTGGTCTAGTGACTGTGGTGGTAATTGATCAAGGGTTGGACTCGATGATCTCTGAGGTCCCTTCCAACCCAGCCTATTCTATGATTCTATGATTCTATGATTTAACATTTAGTGACTTTTCTAATTTTGGCAGTTATTTTCTCCCTGTCATAGCTACTAAGATTATGATTATGACTGGATCGGGGGTCTGACTTTGACAGTGATTCAAGATTGGGTATGTTAAAAAAGAGATGAAAAGTATTCCTCTAATTTGGGGGGAACTGCCTTGTTCCTTTCACTTGCTAAGTTGAACATCATTATTGATAATACAAATGTCATCTCCCAATATAAGAAAAAAAATATTAAAGAACAGACAATACTTCAGGTTTTTATGTTCTATTTCTCTGTTTAAATCTTTAATTTATGCATCACTCTATTAAAGCACATATAGTTTGATAGACAACAATAAATTTATTCAAGATTTCTGCCTATTATATGAAGTAATCTGGGTTTTGCCTCTCTTTGGAACCAGACAGGAGGTTTGACTGGATGACCTCCAGAGGTCCCTTCTAATCTAAATTGCTCTATGATTATATTAAGTGGAGAAACTTGCCAAAAATGTCATTGCTTAATTCAGAGAAATTTTCTTGTGCTGTGTGTGGTATATACACTGTCTAGACTCATTTCACAGTAAAAAGGTGATATTCTGATGCCTGGAAACTTCTGACAAGTTTTCAGGGGTTCTGAGTACAGTGTTATTTCCTTTGGGTACCCAATCTTCCACACAAATTGTTTCACTGAAAACTTTTGAGGAGGAAAAGCTTTGTTGTGTGAAAGGAGTGAAAAAGGTGGTGTGAAATAAAATATCATAATATTTTCAGCAAGTAATGACTGGAAGGTTCTCTGAAATACCATGTAAATTAGTTATTGAATTCTTTTAATAGTTGCAGTGCAGTGATACATGAACCCCCCTGCTTGTTAAAACAGAGTGGGATAATTTTCTCTCTATGTTCATCCTACTGGGATTAATTTAATCTACTACATTTCACTCTTCCTATACCTACATAATCAGTCCCTGTAATTAGAAGATAGCTGCGATTAAGAGCTGCACATGAAATCATATCACTACTCCATGAGTATCTGGTCCTACATTATTCATAAAATCAATAAAATCTTATAAAATAATTACAATATTTAGGCTCTGAAGAACTCTATATTTAAAATCAGTATTATTAGCATTATTAAAATTGCCAAGCCTAAAAATATGCTGCACTGCTGGTCTCTATTTCAAATTTGCTTTAAATTTTACATAATATTGTATTAAATATAGATGCTATATTAACATAATATCAGCTTATAATTAATTAATTACTTCTATACGGACCAGAATTATAACCAGGAATATTTTTTTCATTTCCATAACAAAGTGTGTGTGTGAAATTCATCTAAGAATTTCACAGTAACAAAGACCTTATGTGTATTATCTTTTCCACATTGTTATACTCACAATTCCAAAAGAAATCCATAAAAATCTCTGGATTACAAAACACAGCTGCATTTTGAAAATAAGATTTGGTTTTAGAGAAAAAAATATTGTGAAAATACTGACTGAGAAAAACATTTGACCTTGAACAGTACACAGAAGGTGAATCTGCTTGGCTATCAGGTTAAAATCAAGTCTTAAAATGATTTCATGTAATTTCTCTCCAGTTTCATCTCCTTTCTTGCTTGTCTTTGTGTAACAGAACAAATTTCTGACAGACCTTCTCATGTTAAGGCCTATCTGTGTTATCAAAAGAGGTCAAACTTCTGAGAATCACCATGAAATTATTTAACTCACATCACTTTCTTGAATTGCAGTTGGAATTAAAACCCTATAAGAGACCAAACTGCTTCAATCTGTATCCATGAATCTAACAGGGGATTAGTGTTCATTACAATGTCGGTTAGTAAAATGAGGCAGTGGGAAATAAATGTATGAATGCCCTCTCCCGCTTTCTGTTTAGCTTTGGAGAGTGCTAAGGGGAAAATACATGGCATTTTAATGTCAAAAGTGGAAAAGAGATGAGATCGATGATGACTATTATTATTGTTGTTGTTGTTGTCCTACACGTGTTCTCTTCTACATTAATGTTCAAACTTTGCATCTCACATCTCTGCCTTTTGTCTTACCAAAAAGTTTCTTTGGACTGAAAGGGAAAAGAAAACCTGGGTTGTCTCTTTCACAACAGCAGTACTTTATTCTTTATTCTGGAAGCAGCATCCAGGTTGCTAGCACTGTTCCTCCTCAGGATTAATGTAAAGGTGGTAGGCTTAGTGACCACCAAAATGTGACCACTTTGTGATGGTGGAAATCGCTATGTGGCTTTCAAAAGTTGAGGGGGAGGACAATGCTCTGTAAAGGAAATCGGGACTTCACATGCACAAAGAATTATTGACAGGATTTGTAGATGCTGGCATGCATTGACTCTAGTGGTGAAGAAAGAAACCAAGTAGGAGAGAGAGGGGGAAAAAAAAAAAAAAAAAAGGGGAAAGGAAAGCTCTGTCCAGTGTCTGGCTGGAAGAAGAAGCAGACAAGCATCCTTCCCTGAGTGTCCTCTCTAATGCAGTGGGTGGTTCTCCCTGTAATACTTTTCCCTTTAGGCCTATATGTTTTTTTTCAGGACCTGCTCAGACACCCAGATTATTGTTCCTTCATGTGATGCTGTTAGTGCTGACCTGAAGCAACTTTATGTCAGGGGCAGCTGCTGCACTCTCCTTGGCTATTAATAAGGGTGCTTATTATTGGGTCCCCTAATGGAAACCAAAGACCAGAATGAAGAGAATAAAAAAAGGAAAAAAAGAGGTGATGCCACATCAATGGCAGACCTTTCTTATGAGAACCTACTACAGCAACACTGGGTTGGCATGTGCAGGCCCATGGGCTTGACAGTCAGGGCTGCAAATAGCAATCTCTGAGCAGTACAAAGAGAGTACTGCTCAGTACTGTCCCAAAAGGTGCTGTGCAACAACTAAAGCAGTAATTTCATTGTGTATTAAAGTCTTTGGGAATGTATTAGCCTGCAATCTAGAAACCTTTGGGAAAGGCAGGTGCTGCAAGTGGGTAAAGAAAGAGTTTTGACTAAGTGCTAGAAAGTTTTTCTTAGCCTCATGACAATTGAATTCTATGCATTTTTCCTTGTTTCTCACCTTCAAAGTTTAGATTGTCTTAACATGGTTTTGTCTTCTGACATCATATACTTCGAGGTATGTTGTTTCTATGATTAATAAAATTTTCCAAGGAAGTGTTATGTCCCATTTTGGCAGCTCTCCTAAAGAAAGTCTTTCTCCTTCCTCCCATTGTCAGCACTGTACGCAGTCACAGTGTTTCATGGCAGTAATTGAGAGGCTCCTTTCCTTGGCAATTTCTCCTGTTTCTTCTCTGGTTTGCCTGAAAATATATGCTTAAGAAAAAACAATTTCCTAAAAAAGATCTATTCAGGTTATTAGGTTTCTGTAATTGGAGTCATGCTATTCAGTTGTTTCAATTTACCAGGGCTTTCCTTTGCAGCAGATTTTGTCTTGGGGTGCTAAGTGATACCATTGATCTAGGTGCTATTGATCTGTGCAAAGGAAATCCAAGCTTCCTTTGTTCCTCTGTTCTATTTTTTTCTAGTTTTTCTCAGACTTTTTCTGCTTTTTCAGGATAAGGTCAGGAAGAGGCAGGCCCTCCTTCCCTGGGAAGCTGCTGGGTTACTGAGTACAGTACCCTAGTTGCTCTCTGAAACTTGTGCACCACAGCACACAGAGGTGCAGTTGGCTGAGCTGTGCTACATTTTTGCTTCTCACCTTGATCCTTCTTTTTGCCTTCTTCACTTTCCGTGATAACCACAAACACAGATTTCCAGTGCTTCTTAATGTGTTAGTAAGGCTGCTCTAATGGGTGCAAAGTTCCCGTGGGTCAGTATGTCAGAGACATAGTTCTATCAGGGCTTAGACTTCCTCAGGGTTTTGGGTGGTTCTTTTCTTGACTTGGTCATGCAGTAATGCCCTACATGTAGCCCATGGCTACATTAGGAAGAACAATGCCAGAAAGCTGGGAGAGGAGATCCTTCCCCACTACTGACACCAAATCTGGAGTGCTGGGCCCAGTCCCGGGGTTCCCAGTACAAGAGAGATGTAGATTTACTGGAGCAAGTCCAGTGAAGAGCCTCAAAGATGACTGAGGGACTGGAACATCTTTCATCTGAAGAAAGGCTGAGAGCTGCAGCTGTTCAGCTTGGAGAAGAGAAGACTTAGGGGAGTTGTTATCGACATGGTATTTTGTTGGGCTTTTTTGAGATGTGGATAAAATAATGGTATAAGCGATTCAAGAAATGTGCATACAATAGATTCACACAATGTCATTGTGGTGCTTGATTCTCTTTCTTTTCCTAATGATTGCAGCCCTTTTATTTTCCTTTTCAACCACTGCTATAATTTGGTTTGCCAAAGAGCTGTTCAAACTGACTCCTGTGACTTTTTCTGAGGTTGTAGTAATGAGGGTGAAGTCTGCTTTTTTAATTGTTCAGTTAAAGCTGTTTTCCCCATTCTTTCTATTTTCTATTTATCGTATTGGATTTAATCTGCAATTTTCTGACCCATTCATACTAGTGTGAGGCACTTCTGCAATTTATACTCTGAATAATATTAAAAACCTATCAAATCTTTCCACATCAATGTTCCATTGCTCCTTATGAAACATTTCAAAAGACATTGAATAAATTCTCTGAGTACAACACGTCACTTAGTTGTGAAATTTGACCATTATTTGCTGTTTTTTCACTTCCTATTTTTATCTTTAACCTATCCAATTTACCTCTAATTCTCTGGAACTGTCCCAGTGTCTGGAATTTTACTGAAAATAAACATAATAATCCAGAACTTTTAAGTTAGTTGGGCATAGTTTATTGGATCTGCTGTTTAAAAATATCTCAACATTAGTGTTTGTGGCTATATAAACTCATGAGCTAATATTTTGGAACAGAAAACTACTGATTTTTTTTTTTACAGTAATGTAAATATATTATAAACTTTTCCCTTAGAAGGGAACAGGCATTTTATTTGATGGTTCTACTTTTCCTTTATTTTAATTAACAGTTTTACATTATCTTTTTATAGTAGACCAAATTCACTGTTACACTTTTTCCTACCTAACATACAGAAAAAACCTCCTTGGATTTCCTGAAATGCAGTGTATAATCTTCTGCCTTTACTAGCTTGTTACAATTCTTATTTAAATTAATTGCTGTCATTGCTCATATTTCCTGTGTATATGCAAACATGCATATTTTAACATTGACTTTCACACTCTTTCTAGGTTAGGCTTTTACGCAATTTATGCTTCTTTCACAGCTGTGTATATTTCTTCATTTTTAGGGCAACTTTGAAATACTTTTCAGTATATGTTCTTATTAGACTCCTTAAATTGAGGCTCAAATGCTTGAGTGTTGTCAAATACCCTTCTTAAAAATCTGAGTAAAATTATTTTTTATCGCTTTGGACTTCAGTCTGTTTACATATACTGTATAATCATTTGAATCTCTTTTAATTTTCCACCTTTAAAGGGACCTTGTAAAATTTGTCTAGTTCAAAACCCTGCCATGGGCAGGGACACCTCCCAGTAGACCAGGTTGCTCAGAATCCCATCCAACCTGGCCTTGAACATTTCTAGCAATGGGGCATCTACAACTTCTCTGAGCAACCTGTGACAGTGTCTCACCATCTTCACACTAAAGACTTTCCCTCTTCCAATTTAAAGCCATTACCCCTCAGCCTGTCACTACCTGCTTCTGTAAAAAGTCCCTCCCCAACTTTCCTATAGCTCCTTTCAGGCACTGGAAGGCTTATATAAGGGTTCCCTGGAGCCTTCTCTTCTCCAGGCTGAAAAACCCCAACTCTATCAGTCTGTCTTATTGGAGAGATGCTTCAGCCCTCTCATTGTCTTTGTGGTCCTCCCCCTCTGGACTTACTCCAGCAGGTCCATGTCCACCTTCTTATGTTTGGGTTTCCATAACTGGACATAGTACTTTTTTATTTAATTGCAGTTTTCTTTACAATTGTGTGGTATTGTTCTGAAGGGAGTGAAGCATAGTCTTAACCAGAGTTAAATATGTCTGATTTTACTTTTATGGTGGCATTGGAAGACAATGTTTTGGGATTTTGGTTTTACGTTTTTAAGATCATGATCTAATCCCTTTCTCACGGTCCCTAGATTAAAAAAAAAAAAAAAAAAAGAGAATGCTAACTGTGACGGTCAGGAATTATTACCACTGTTCATGGACAAAACAAAAGAGGGAAGAATAATAAAGATGAATGATTTACTTTTTCTTTCACTTGTCTTCACTTGTCTCATCACTCAAAAAACCAAAGGTATAGCTTACTGTCATCTAATACACTTAGAGACTACAAGCACTGCAAGCATATGCCCTTCTTGGGCTACACAGTGCCTCACGCAGTTGCTTTCTGCTTGCAGGGACCTAACAGTATCATACCAGAACAAATCTTTCTTAGTTTCTTAGAAAAAATCTTAGACTACTTAGGCTATGCTGTGGTTGAAAAAAAAAAAGATGGAAAGAGAAGAATTAAGTGAGGAAGAGAAGGATAGAACAAGCAGGTTTTACAGAGTGAACCAATATTCTTTCTTTACCAAGTGAGTTCAGGAATTATCTCAAAAGCTCGTAGAGATGGTGGTACTCAGTCCTTCTTTCTGTAGCAGGAAGGACCAAAATTTGTTATGGACCATTGGGTCTCTGCTGATGGTCCATGAGTCACTCCTTTTAAATCCTTTATCCCTCTTACTGAGCCCATTCGGTAAAAAAAGAGATTCAGTGACATAGAAAGCAATCCCAGTAGACAGCATGCAATCCGATTATATCTTGATTATTTCAAATGTGAATTTTCCTTCTTTTTTCTGGAGTTTTTTTATTATTATCATATTAATCTGTGACTTTAGCAGCATATTTGAATGTTCCTTATTGCACAGTTATTTTAAAATATCCATTTTCCTGCAGTCAACTTGCTTTTATTCTACCCTATTTTGCTAATGGTTGTGGTTAAATTTTTGGCAGAGTCTGTGATGACTGTTTGTTTCCTGATGACATTTAAACCCAGACCTCAGTACAAAAGGATTATTAGTTTGAGACTTCTTCATGATAAAGAACAAGGCATGATTTACAGACTTGTTTACTAACTCTGTAATAATTATTGGAAAAGAAAAGTTTATATTTGGTAAAAATGCATGAAGTAATAATTTATTGTGGACATAATTTTATGGAGCAAATCGTAAGCAAAGTCTTCCTTGTTGATTTTCTTCTTCAGGTTTATGATATACCTGACATTCAAGAAGCATTGATTATATGAATTGAAACTTGCATTCCTGTATATTTTATCTTGTTGCTGCTGAAAGTTGAACTTTCCTCTCCCTTTCCTTCCAAGTTATGAGACCATCCCTTCCAACTGTATGGTTTTACAATGCTTTCTGCTCAGTTTCCTTAGACTTTCAGTTCTTTTTCTGAATGATCTTGCTTTATTTTAAAGTCAGGGAGGCACCTGTGTCATACCTTCTTCCCTTCCCTTCCTTTCTCCCTTCCCTTCCCCCTTTCCTTCCCCCTTCCCTTCCCTTCCCCCTTCCCTTCCTTCCCCCCTTCCCTTCCTCCTTCCTCCTTCCCTTCCCTTCCCTCAAAATATATTTGATTCATCACAATAGTCTTAAATCGACTTAAATAGACTTCCTTTAGGGTCAGGCACATCATTCTGTCTCTAGGAATGGCAAGAGAGGCTTCTATAAAAGGCAGCACACTTCATATTCTGCCACTGTTGTGTTAGTGCTACCAGAGAGTTCATCCCTGCTCCATTTTTATTGTTGGGTTATGGACAAGGTGTCTATGAATTTGTTTAATCTTTTCTTGAACTTTCTGGTACATTATGACCTGTGCCAGCAAGCTCATGAAGGTCACTATCTGCTAGGTTAAAAATTACTTCCTTTTCATCTGTTTTGAATCTAGTCTTCTACTAGTTAAATTTAGTGGCCTTTTGTTCTAGTGCTTCAGGGTTTAGTGAACAGCAGTTCACTTTTACCTCATCCAATGCTTTCATAATTTCAGCCTTTTTATAGATGTCTCAGATCAGAAGTTGATTTTAGTACTCATTGTAGTTTTTGTTTTATGTGGGTAGCTTGTTTTGTTCTTTGGATGCTGCCTACCTTTTTGAAGTCTGAGTCTGAAGATTTGAGGTCTGGAATTCAGAAGAAGTAGAATGGCAAGAACCTTTACAGATTTGCAATCTTTACTCTGCCTACACAATTTTTTAACATGCAGTTATAGCTTGTATAAATAGCCTTCTGTCACCTTAATGCATGCATTTTATTACACCATGAATATATTGTTTGTAACTATTTTGTAAGATTAGTAGGTCATGCCAATTTTGTTATGAAACCTGCTTGTTTAGGAAAACTGGGGTATCCTCTTTTGTGTGATAACATATGCAGGCAACATTTGAAATCAGAAGCTGTAATCCAAGTGACTTCCAAGGGAAAATTCTTTAATTATATGATGATTTTTTACACCTTCATTCCATAAGGGGAAACTGGTCTTGAAAAACCTCTGAAAGTGATCCTGTAGTGGGCTGGCCTGCTTAGTGTGAACATTTGTAGCCCAGCAGTTTAATTATGGGAGCAGAGTCTTTTCTGGTTACACAGTGAAAAAACAGCACTATTTCCCCAAGCTTTTAGCTGTCTTTACACTTGTGTGTAAGAAATTTTCTCTAAGAAACTACAGATATTTTATTAGCTGTAGCCTCATTATTGCTGTTTGTCCCCTAACTCATACAGAAACAGCACATTTAGGTTTGCATGCCTGCTTCAGGGTCAAGATGCCCTGCTCCTCAAGGGGAAATTCTGGTCAGAATAATATTAAGTTGAGTGAATTTTACATAAGGCAAGCCAGTCATAATTAACCATTTAACACAGTCTTTAAAAGGCAGTCTAGTTGGGAAATTGTGTGTCATTGTTGGAATGCAATTTGTATAAAATTAATGATTTGCATAATTTTGTACAGTTCTCAGTGGCAATATCTCAAAAAAGACAACATCACCTGTGATAATCTATAAAAAAGACAATTAATAAGACAATTTTAACATGTAAAATATGTTAAATTTTCTACCTCAGATACTCTTCACAGTTAAAGCAATGCCCCTCAGTGTAGAAACTGGTGACACTAGGGAGATGAGATTTCTGAGAACAGTCATCAGGATAGCTGATGACTTCATCAGAAGCTGAAGTGGCCAACATATATGTGGGCATGCTGGAACAAAAATGCCATAATTGAAAATACTCAGATTGGCATGATTTAAAGAAGGCACTACTTTTCCTTTCTGTACAGTCAAAATATTTGCAAGATGCATAAAGATGCTTCCCTATAGTTTTATGTTGTGTTCTGTGACAAGAAAGAATGTTTATGAGTAGTTGTGATCATCAGTGATATCTCATTCCATGTTGTCATTATAACGTTTGGTGTCCAAGTTTCTCTAAAGGCATCGCTGCATCAATCTGTATTAGAACATTTGTTGCCCTTATGAAAGGAGCTGCACAAAATCTGAAGAAAAATAGTCTGTAACATACCCATCTAGACAGCCCCATGGTGGCAGCTCATCATCCCTTAAATCCCAGTGGAAGAAGCTGCTTATATAGTAGATGAAAATGTGGCGCCGCTGAAGTGTGGGACAAGAGATAACACAGAGCAGAAGAGTTTGCTCTGACAAACAAGAATGACTGCTTATAGTCCTGGATATCCCTCAATCAAAGTAGGAAAGCCACAGAGTTCTCTATAAGATGTTACAGACATAGGTATATGTATGGATAACATAAGCTCATCAAAAAAGTACCTGAGAATCAAATTCCTAGAGCCATCTAAATTCAGATTAGGATAAAAATTGTGTTTCAATTAGACAGTCGCAGTGATGACTCACATCAAAGATTGCTTCCAACACAGTTTCAAAACAGTGAAAGGCTTTGTGGTTACTGCAACAGGCTGCTCTTTAATAGAGTCCAAAACAGTGCACTGTAAATTAATACTGTGTTGGTGACAGCTGGACACACCAAGTGTAGACATGCAGTGATGCACTTCAGCAACTCTTGTAATAGGATAGTAGGGTCCTGCAGAGCTTAGTGTCACTACTTCTTAGTGTTTATATCAGTATTATTCTGCTAATTCTTACAAAAAGATTATGAAAAGGGTCAAGGGCCACTGTCCATTCTGCAGACAGTAACTCGGTCCAGAAAGCCTGTCTTCTCTTTCCACCTGAAAAAACACCCTACTCAGAAGCCTTTGAGTATCATCTTCTATGGGATCAAACTTAAATACATCTACATTTTGAAATATGTTGAAAGGTCCTGAGCCTCACATACTATACGTGTCTGCTATCAAGATGAAGGGTAGAGGCATCCTGAGCCACAGTGAAATAGAAAAAAGGAACCTCTGTGATAAATGGACCTCTCAGCTCCTTGGCTCAATAGACCATTACTGGAAATAAGAGAAAAGGAGTGTGGCCGAGAGTCAAGAACCATTGACAGCAGTGATTCCTAAATGCATTTTCAATATAAGTTTCTGTCTTAGAATGACTGATGCCTCTCCAGCTTTGAAACAGCATTCTCAGACCCAAGTTTCAAGATGCAAACATAAGAATTGATAGGTCAGCTTGGTATAAAGCCGTTACAGTCCAATTTAGACTGTTTGATTTTGAGTAATGGAGAATTTGAGGTCTGAATGTGTAATATCAAAAAGTGACTGTAAATTCCAAAACCTGTCTCTTTGCTAGTTGTGGAAGGTTGAAATTATTGATTTATTTAGCCCAAGGAAAGTAGTGTAACTTAAAGAAAGGATACTTGTTTATAGCAGTATAACAAATTTGGATCTGATAAAAGCACTGCAAAATACAAAAATCTTTTTTATGTTCTTAGTAGTCTGTTTTATATCAAGGTTGAAAAGCAACACATTATCTCATATTATGTTATATAAGATATTACATTACATATTACTGAACCAATGCCAAGTTTTAGTAAGTATTTTGCATGTGTCTCACTTGTAGGGTGGATCTGTTAGTGAGGCTATAAAGTCAGAAGTCAGACCAAATTCAAGCACAGAAAATATGCAAATTCTAATTTTCTGGAATCAAAAGAATTAGAGAAGGATAATTTTTTTGTTTTCTAATAATAAAATTCTCACAAATATATACATACCATCTTCCCCCTACACAATGAGAAAGCTGAACTTAGAAACAGCAAACATTTTTTTTTTTTTTTTTTCATTAAAAGTCACTGGGATGGGAAGCAGCTGAAATCCTTCTTCCAAGACTAGGGTCAAGGACTCTTCTTCAAACCATTTTTTTTTAAACTGGAAGCATGTCTTAGGCAGCTTGTCTTACATGCTGATAAGGTATTTAGCCTCTGGCTTCCATTATTCCTATATTAGAGGACCTTTTACATGCCATGTTGCTGCCAGCTCATTATTCAGGTTTTACCCCTACCCTGGGACCTGCTATTGTGACAGAAGACAAGATTGCTTTAATATTATTTGTTCTCAACAAAATCACATTATCTATTTTTTGCATTTTGATTAATTTTCAGAACTCTTGATTATCAATTGTTTTATTATTTTGTTATTGCTCAGGAATGGAAGCTAGGCTGACCAGTTCTTAATAACTCAGCCTTTATCCCAGGCTTTCAAAGACACACACTGAGTGTTTCTGAGTGCTTTGACTATGGAATTATCACATGCAGATATGAAGAAAGCAAAGTGACCGTAAGAGAAGTGAGCAGCAAATTCCTATTGCTCATATCTACTTGGGTGCTTTCTGAATTAAATAGTGTGTGTATACAGCTGTTAGATGGTGAATAGGCTTGTAAGTCAATGGAAGGGATTATGTACAAATATGTTTATACGCAAGCTGACACATTTTTGGAATTGCCTACTTATTTATCTGTGTCAAAATCTGTGTCACAAACCGAGGTACATTTTCATGGGATTGTGGTGGAGTTTGGAACACATACATACCATCAAATGTGTAATCTTTTGTGTATACAGTGAAAGAACCCCTTTTGCTGTTAAGGGTTGGGTTGTGCATTTGTAGAGTGTTCCATAAAGCTAGTGTGGATGCTGTTACTCTTTAAAAGAAGCTAACACTAAATTCTGCTTATGGGCTGTGATTATTCAAAGTTGTTCTCCATAACAAATGTTTTAATGAAATGTTTTAGTGTTTTAATGGAATTTTACATATGTCACATAGACACACATGAAGTATAATCTCATGAAAACAAAATGCTTGAATAACCTTGGACTTTTTTGCATAATGTCACGTTACATTAAATTGTGAATTTTTAGTGAATCAGGATGAAGAAAATCTCTCTGCATTGAAATTTAGGCCCTTTGGAAGGGTTTAGGAAATTATTTTGCAATGCAGTTCACAATGAGAAATGACACATCCCATGAGAATTGCACTCTTAACTGTAAAAAGAGTGTTAATAAAATGTGAAAAGGTAAATTTGAAGTTAAATTTGAAAAGTTTCAAGCATTGTGTTCTCAAGCAAGTCCTCAAACCATGATGTAGTGTCTCAAAACTGTATCTTTAAAATCAAATATAATGTGAATTTTCCAACGCTTTTTATAATGGATTCTTCCTAAATCAATTTCTGCGTAAAGCAATCAATCAAAATTTCAGTGGTTAGCTGTAAGTTTTGTTTAAAATACTGATGCGTAGCTTTATTCTGAAGGCAATTCAAAATTTAACGCTAGTTTTTAAATGTTATTCCAATATTTTTTTTTCCCTGTCTTCTGCAGGTATCATTTTTCTTGTTCATTATTTTTGTGGTGTATACCATGCTGCCCTTCAACATGAGGGATGCTATAGTTGCCAGCGTCTTGACATCTGCATCTCATACGATTGTGCTGAGCGTCTGTCTGTCAGGTACAGATGTAAAGGAACACTTGGTTTGGCAGGTAGGTGCTTTGTGGAATTAATTATTAACTGTGCACTGAACAGCCTGGTATATGAGCTATGAGTGCCTCAGTGGGTGCTCGGGAGTATGAAGTTAGTTCTTAATTTCTGAATTGCTACAGACTTAATTCACTTTTTAATAATGGGGGTGTTGGTACTGTTATGTCTTGCTGAGTCATACACTGAAGTGGTAGAATCTACAGGAGTTACCAATGTGAAAACTAATATTTCTTGAGAAATTATGTGATGCAGCCATATTGTGGAAGATGACACTCTGGTATGTAAACCAAATTGCTCCTTTCCTCACCTCATTAAAGCCTAACCTTCAAGAGCAAGGATTTTTCCCAGGCAATGATGTTACCGTTGACTCAAAATGTTCATAGTATCTTTGAATACCCTGAGATCTGCTGGGTTAAAGATCTGTTGTTAAGACCCTCTCGGAGTCTGCTATAGGGCTTGTCTGCTCAGAAATTTATAGGAATTTTACAGCCCCCTCTTGGCTGGGCTCCATGGTTAAAGGGTACTGGCAGGCTCTAGGCTCCACGACATTTAGGGAACTCACCAGTGTTTGCAGTTGAGTCTTGGCTTGTAACTCAACTCTGTACTGTGGAGTAATAATAATAATAATAATAAATTTTTAAAATTCCAAATATTAGGAGTTGGTTTACTTTACTGTTTTGCAGAAGATCTCTTAAATGGTAAAATACTAGCGTTTTTATTGTAGTACTGTGATGATCCCAGCTGTCATTGATAGACATTCGTATTGTTAAAGATAAATTCAGATTTCATTTTGAAAAGCAGATACATGAGGGTTTTCTACATATGTGATTTTAAGGAAAGGAAACGGAATTATTTTAACTTTTGCATCAAAATTACACTGAAGCTTAAAATGATATTTTTGTAAAAATCCAGTAGAACAATAAAAATACTATTCTTCATGCAATGTATTGTGAGTAGCATGAAGAATGAAACAAACAGTTTCTTCTTGAGCCTTATTTAAAAAAACCACATTTTTTATTTTTAAAAAACATTCTGCCTCAAAGGATAACTTCAAAATTGCCATGATTTTACAAGTTGTTCGATTTATTTCAAGATATGTCTGCAGATCTGTTGTATGGATATGAGATTGAAGTCTCATCAACAAAATATGTCCTAGGATTTAGATCTTTACAGAAATGTGAAATGGAGAGATAAGTGGATTTTTTTTCTCTTGCTGATTTAAGTTAGTCTTTTTTTTTTTTTTTTTTGTGAAGGTTGCCAAGTTGAGCTCAAGTTGAGCTGTGTCTTAGGCAAAGACTGTGGTCATCTACAGTCAATGGAGTATTTTATAATTTGGTAATATAGTTATTGATAACTGTAGTGGAATAAATCAAGGAGAATATTATTCTTGGTTTTAGATTAACCTATGGATTTTATTGTAGGCATAGATATATTTTTATAACAGTATTAATGTTTGCCACTCCTTCCCTAAAGTGTTTTGGGTTAAAGTTTCTGTTTGCAGAATTTATTTATTTTTCTGCATTTCTAGACTCTATTTCTCAGCCATTAAAACATTAAAACTTGGTGTATTTAAAACAGTACTTTCAGAAAATGTATTTTTATACACATTATGACTGCAAAGTCAAAACAAAGAAGTCATGGGCCGTGATGTACAATTAGTATCTTTCATTTCTTCTGTAACTTCCTGTTTCATTCAGAAAGTGTGGAGATCCTTGAGAAATCTGTAAATTTATTAAGATTATTTAATTTCCATTATGTTATTAATTTTCTAGTCTCTCTTTGAAAAATGTATTAAATATTCTTAACAATCTGTCAGTTACTGAAAGTATTGAGTGCACTACATTCTTACAAATAAAGGATGAGATTCAAGATACCAGTTAAACTAAAAAGAGAAATAACATTTGTCAATGATATTACATAATAATAATTATAGATATATATGCATAATATATTTGGTGAGGACTGGACTGAAGCTACTTTAGCTACTTTGCAGAGCTTGGTCACTAAAGCCTAAAGGTGAGGAATTACCGGTAGGATGAAATTAGAAAGTTTGGAAAAAACCTGTTCAGGACTAGGAAAAATAAATCTGGCTTGTGGTGCTACATTTAGCTTTGTCAAAACTATACTATTTTGACTATTTCAGGAATACTGATTTGTCTCAACAAAACAGAAAATAAAAAGACAGTGTTAGCAATGCACAGTGCATTTTCCTTCTGGCATGATTGTTATTTTCTAGAGGACAGATAGGGAACCACTAGAAGCAGGAAGACAGTGGTGTAACAAAAGTACCTGTAGGTAAACCAGACATATCATATCATATATATCCCATATAAATAGTGAGTATCCTCTAGAAAGTACCTGCATATCCTTTATAACTACTTCCTATGTACTGGAAGATTTTGATTAAAACTTCTCTGAACTTTCTGTTCTCTTGGATGAAGAAACCCCATTCTTTCAGTCTTTCTTCCGATGTCAAGTTCTCCTATCCTATAGTACTTTTAGTAGCCCTCTGCTGGACCCTCTCCAATTTTTCATCATCTTCCAGTAAGTCTGGTTGTCATCCCATAGCATTTTGGAAGTTAATCAACCTTCAGAATATCAGTAGAGAAAAATCGATGCTCAGAAGCATTTGTTTAATTTGAGACTCAGCAAAGCCTAACTTACAGGTTTTGTCATTCCTTTTGTTGTCCTCTGTAATGTTTTAGACCCAAAGCTGGCTTCGGTAAAGCTGAAAGGTTTAGTACGCTCTTGATTATCCAGTGTTGGCTGCAGTCAGGGATACTGAGATAAAAACCTCCTGCTGGGATAACAAATCCTTCAAAACACTCTCTGCTGATTACATGAACTACTTTTTGTTTGATGTATGCATGTCTTTTCAGGAAAGGGAATCCACCTTAGTTTAAAAATTGGCAATGATGGAGATGATCTTCCACAAACCTTCATATTTTTTCTGTGGTTGTTGACTGTCAGTATTAAAATTGTGTTCCTCTTTCCTAACAGGAAATTGTCTGGCCTAGTCATCCAACTCATTTTTTGGCCAGTAGACTGACAGACCCAATTTCTGTTTCTCACCGGAGAGTAGTTCTAGACTATCATGAATTCGCTTCACAACCTTTTTTGTCAGCAAAATAAATGAGTCGCCTACTTTCGCACCAGCTAAGCATTTAATCACTTGCACAGCTCTTCTTTGAGTCCTTATTTGTGCTTCGTTGACATTTTTCTTTTGAAGTGGACCTTAACCTTAAGAGAAGCCTGCCAGGAGCAGCTGCAGCAGTGCCAAATGCTAAGAGTGGGGGAAGGTCTACGAAGCAAAAGGGGTCAGTGTGCTGCTCTGCTTAGCATGGAGACACGGGCTCTACAGTAAAATACCCAGCTGGTGGCCCCTGCAGTTTTGTGGGAAGTTTAATGCACAGCTATGGGATCTGTGACAAAGAGGACGAAAAAGAGTCTTGTGTTTCAGTCTCAGTTTATGAAATAGTAACTGTGTACACATGGTTTGGGGTTTTTCTGTTGAAATTTTTCTTCCTAATCCTTACAAGGTTCATGGTCTGGAATCCATGACTCTGCCCTGTCCCTCCAGGTGAGCCTTCTACTGCCAAACAGGCAATGTTCTGTCTGCTCCTGGCAGCCTGGTGGTTCGGAGTGCAGCAAGAGAAAATGACTCAAAATATAGTGTTAAGGGGTTTGGCTCAGAAGACTCTTGCATCTTAACATCCCTTTCGGTTATTTCTGGGATGGAAAGTATTTCACTGCCATCCCTTGCTATAAACACATAACATGTTTCTCCCTAAACCAGAACAGATTCTAATAAATACTTGCTATTCCTGCTCTTTTAGTAACTGCTCAACCATTCTGATCTTGTAATGGGTTGATATTCTCATTAGAGGTGATTCTTCTTAATTTATTAAAAAGAGTGAACCAAAATCATTAAGAATCCTATAAGCTTCCATTTTTCTTCCCCGTATATTTTATATGAGGAGTGTGGCTATTTTTATTTTGGTTTAGTCTTTAAAAAAGGGTTGTTGTTTTTATCTTTCAACAAGCAATTTTGTTGCTCTTAAAATCTTTTTTTTCATTAGCTGTAGCGAAATGTTTTCCAAACCTTGGCTAAATCACTACAAAGTAACTGGGTTTTGTTTGTTTGTTTTTGTGGTGTTTTTTTTCTTTAAACTAGTGTTCCTTACCTTTGGAATTTTTTGGCAGCTCCTTGCAGCACTGTAAAAGAGGTCAGTTTCAGAGGCACAATATTGTAACTTACAGCATTCATGTTAATATATATATATATATATATACACATTTTTGTCAGGAGTCTGTTAAAAAATCCACATTAGCAAAAAGAAATAATTTGTAACACTTTTATGTAAGTAGTGCTTGATCTTCGCTTGTGTGATCAGTTCTTTCCTGGTAACCTGGATAAATCCTAAGATAATTTTCTGTCCTGGTAGACAAAACCAAATACTAAAATGAATTTTTTTCTGTTTTCAACAATATTTGAATTGGGAAATTCCAAGCTTACCTCCTTGAGCTCTTGTGCACTTACCATAGCCTGTCTGATGTCTCCCACTGCAATTTAAATTTTATCCTACATGCTATGGACAACAAAATGAAGCTGCTTCCTTATTCTTCTATGATCTGCTGATATACATGCACTAACTAGTGTTAGTGTGCATCCAGATCATGGTTTCTGCTTGATTTTCAATTAATGAACTTTTGGTATAATTAATTTCAAGTTCTGTAGTGACTAAGAAATACATACTTATTATTTTTATAAAACTATGATCCCTATTTCTACCCACTGTTAGTTTGTTTGCATTTCTTCCTGCATAGGCCTTTGCCATGGATTTGTAACTTAGTAATCAGGCAAATCTTCCTGCTCATTTGAATCTCTGACTTTCTTGAGACTAGTTTGAATCTCTAACTTGTTTGCTACTAGAACCACTTAGTTCCTGTGTAGAGGTGCCTGTGGCCCAGATGCCTCTGTTTGGCACCTGTTTATGCAGTCTGCCAAGGGACCCTACCTATTCTTTGAAAACTTTGATAGCTTAAATTTTACAGGCATTCTTCAAAGCTGTATAGGTAATTTTGATAGCATGTGGCAGCCCTTCCAGAGTTAGAAATGGAGTTAATGAGAAGGAGGACAGATTGCAGTGGTCAGACAGGCCCTCTGTCTGGCCAGCATACCAACAAGTAACCTGTTTACATGCAACTTATTCTTTTTATCTTCTTATCCTTCTATTATGCCTTTATTTTGTTGTTCCTCCCCAAATCACCACGACTCCCTCCCCGTCCCTACTTTTGGTTTCTGCCCTGAACATCCCATAATAAGTTTGACATTGCAGTACATCCATCATGGGTGCCCATGCCACTGGGCAGTGGCCTCCCTTAGCCCAAGAGGTGCTAAATAAAGAGGTGATTTGGAGAGCTGCTCCTGGTGATCCATAGGGATGGTTGTCACACCTGGACACTGGGGCTGACGTCCCCCTAGGACAGCCTGGAGAGAGGCCTGGACAGGCTGTCCATTCCTCTGGCTCCTTAATTTGGGTTCCTGCCTGCCTTTGTGGCCCTCTGTGGCCCTCTGGGCTTGTGCAGGTGGGCTGATGGCTCCTGTGATGGGTTTGGGAGTAGCCAGGTGCTATTCAGGCTTTCCTCACCATTCTCTCTCTGTGATCCCCTGTGTGTGTTTACGTGTGTATACAGCTTTTGATCATTTATCCTAACAATAATTGCATGACTATTTCCATCAAGATTCATGCTTAATGTATTAACACATGCAATTCATTCTTAAGGGAAATCTCTAAAAGAACAGACCATGTCTGTATTACAAATATTTCCATAGATCTACTTAGCTTAACTAGTTAATAGTACTTCTCACTTAATAGCTTAACTTACTAGTTAATAGTACTTCTCACACTCTTATATCTCACCAGCTTCTAGAAAAATATGTAACAGACAGTATCTGATGGTGACCTGATTTTTAAAGATGGGCAATTTTGATATGGCATCTGTAATACACATTTAAGTGTTCTAATCAACATAAAACATACAGACACATACCTTTTGTTTAGACCACTGATTTACACTCATCTGTTAATTGAACATCTTTAATAGTTTATGATATTTACAAAACAATATTTTATGCAAGGGTGGCATAACAGCAAAAGAAAAATAAACAGTATCAGTGTTCACTGGATGATAGAAGAATCCCCACTGTGCTACTCTGGGGCTTAGAAATAGAACAGGAGTTGGCTTATCCTGTTATCATGCAGTACAAGAAAAAAATCATGTTTATTAAAATAAGGCCGGAAAAAAAGACAATGTCTTTAAGTATATTCATTATTGTATAGCCCCTGAGGCTGAATAGCCTCACAAAGTGAAAGCCTAAAGCGTACAGGAATTTGTCTAGTCTGAATGGGTAAAAGCTGATGCTGTCGGTTGCCTTTATCCTTCTCCACTGAATGCCTTATTTTGAAGGAGATGGGGTTATTCACGAAGATAATGCAGCTTAAACAACTCTTGCTTTCTCCTGCACAGTTCAATGAAATAAATTGCTGTCATCCCTGCTGAGGGAAGTGGCTGCTCTTGAAGGAGGAAGACTTTCTTGTAGTAGCAACTGTTGCTGTCCCATCCCTTGCCCCTTTTTCCCTTTGCTCTCCCCACCCTGGCAGCAGTCTGTCTCACCAGGTTATGCTGAAGCTGCAAACCAGTTTGAGGGAGGAATACTAAGCTCTGTGTAGCACAATACAGTAGGCATGCTTTTTAATGTTAAGCATATTTCTTTAGTTCTGATTTTATGCTTATATCTAGGCAGATATTGAAATGTCATCTGCTGGGTTTTGTGACTTTTTTTGTTTGGTTGGTTGGTTGGGGTTTTTTTTTACAGTCTTCAAGTATACTTTGTATTTCACTCATTTAATTTAAGACAATCTGCACAGTTTGAATATGCTTATGAAGACCCCACTTAACTACAAGAGTATAGATATGTAGGAGAATGAATAATTGTATTTCATAGTTTTCAGGTATTAGCATGGAGAATGTGATCATCTTCCAGAAAGTCCTTAAGGCTGTGAAGAAAAGACCTGCAATACTTAATATGTTGGAAAATTTGCAAAGGCTGAGAATTGCAACACCATGGTGAAATGAAATCACATGTGCAGGAAGCCGTGCAGGTTTTCAAAAGCAGCACTTACCTGCAGTCCAAAATCAGCACCTAAGAAATTCATAGAAAATGGTTGTGGTGAGGTGTGTTAGGAAATCAACAACAGAAGATAAGTAATAAATGCCTCCTTTAAACAAAACAAAACAAAACAACAACAAAAAAGGAAATATCTCCAGTTAGAATTTATTCTTAAGCTTTACTGAAAGAGTCTGACTGCCTTTTGTGTCTACTCCACTGTCTACTTTTATCATCAATGAATTTCACCTTTATATTTATCACTTTTATACTCGTTCAGCTTATATTTCTTATTCTAAAAATGACAAATTTTCATCAGTTTTAACTTTCCAAAATATAGATTTATTTGATGAACAAGTCCATAGTTGTTTTTGTTATCATTTGAACATGAGGAACTAAAGCAGGAGGGCTTTCAGACTCTGAGAGGGGTGGAACACAGAGGGGTCTCTTCCCTTCCATTTCCTGCCCATACTCTCTCAAGCTCAGGCAGCCCCTCCTCTTTCCATCCCCTCGCTGCTCCCCTCTGCTCCTTTACCCCCAGCTCCCCACGTGTTCCCCAAGAGTCCACATCCATCGGGTGCTGGGAAGAGCCATGGATCCCCCTCCTGAGTCAGCCCTGCCACAAGGGGCCCTCAGGCACCTGTCCCTGCCAGCATCAAGGATGGGTTATATATATATATTTGTATAAACTTTATTTTTTGTAACATTACCTCTTATGTTGTTTCCTTTCCTTTGTGCTAGTAAATCTGTCCCCAATTGTTTTCAATTTCCAACATCAAGTCTCCTGTCTTCATTCCTCCTTTTAGCTTCCCTTGTGTGTGTGTGGGAGGAATAGAGAGTAATCCTGTCCTTCGGTTTGTGGTCTGCCCAAACTGCTAAGCCGTGACACTTTTGTGTATAAATTAAATTATAAGAAGGCTATATTTAGAATGTTCAATCCTAAAGCTGCTCTACCTCCAGTACATAAGCCAGTTAAACAAGTGATTGAAAATTCCAGTGCTTCTAAACTGGAACAGAAGAGGTGTGTTGTACCAGTTCTGCTTCCCTCTCCCCTAAAACATTGCTGGAGCAGTAACTAAATGCACCACAAGGGAGTTGTATTCCACATCCTTTTAAGGATGACATTCACATAAATAACCTAGCAGTATAAGGCTAAATCTGCGAATTCACAATTTTTGTCATACTGTCCTTCCAGGTAATTTTTCTAGAGTAAAGAATCTTTAATTCCTTCAATTGAGTTAGTTTTGCTGTTTTCTTTCCATTTTCACATCCATTGCCTACCCTTTTAAGTTACATAGTGGTTTCACAGCTTGGTATTATTTGTCAAGTTCATTGTGAATTACTTCTTATTGTAGCTGAAGCATAAAATTCTGGGTGAGATACTCACTCCAGGCATGCTGCTTTGTTGCTTTGTGTACTTGTAGAGTTATCACCTATCCCTACCCATTATTTTCAAGAATTCAGTAGAAGAAAAAGGCCTTTCACTATCAAGATATGGATACATTTCACCATCATGTCAGCCACTTTTGTACAATATAAAGTAAGGAGGATAAACAATTTTGTTGCATCAAAATGCAGCTGAGATTGCCACCCTCCCTAAATTACTGACCTCCTGAAGTTGCAGTGGTTCAACCCCCATCTATTCGGAGACACCTGCAATAGAATGTGATCACTTTATTTGTTCTCTGAGCTCAGACAGAAGTCATTTCTCTTCCAGCCACCCTCCAGAATTAGCACTCCTGTGCATTTCTGTCAGTGTTCATTTACGCAACTCCTTGGCTAGCCCATGTTTTCCTCAGCCCACTTCTCCCACACATTGGTCCTCATTGGTGTTTCATTAAAACACTGGCTTCAGAGCTGTCTGGCTTTTAATTATCATCAACAGCATCCAAGTGCCAACCACTCTTGCAAGCACTGTGGAAGTGTGTGATGGAATCAGTTAATGGTCCTGAGAAAAAAAACAAGTGGAGACCAGAAGCAGTAGAGGTAACACAATCTTCTGCCACCTGCTTTTGTTTAGTTTTGTTGTCTTAGCTACAGCTATGCTGCTGATAGAAGGGGAGCCATTCTCTGGCCCTGGAGCTGTCTGGCAGAGCACAGCTCATGTTCACCTCCCTGAACCCCCTTCCCTTCTTCCTTCCTCAAAGAGGCTGGCAGGTGTCAACTTTCTCTGAATAATTCCTGACGTGTTGTGTCCCCTAGGACCTGTCAAAGCTCTGGGAAAATGTTGGTTGGCCCCAGTTAATACGGGGGTAGTGAGAGAAATAACAGCCATACAGCAGTGATGATCGCAGAGCTCAAAAGAGCCTTCCAGTCTTGTTTACTAGCAGAGACATGGCTGGAGGACATAATCTGCAACCCAAACCCTCAAGTAACTCCTAATTCTTCCCAGGGATTGCTCCTTCAGTTGTAACACAGCATATTCTTTCCCTTCTCAAGGTACATCCCCACCTGGTGAGTAGCATCAGTTCTGAGTGGTCCTGAGAAGGAATCATGTCTTCCCCATGCCTCTCACTAGTTACACAAATTAAATCATGTTTATCTGCTTTCAGTTTAGACAAGACTATACTAAAGACTTTAGACTGCATATTTGCTACAAAGGTCATCTGCATGGACTCTTCTAGATTCTGAGTGGGACAAATAATTTAGACTTCTCAATGGAAAACCAGTATAGTTCTCCTGAATATTCAACTGCATGTAAATGCACAGAACTAAGACTGATAGGTGGTCAGAAATTGAGTTTTTACAGGCAAGAAGAGACTGTCCTGTTGAGCATTTACTCACACACATAATTCTAGTGAAACTGCTTGGATTATTCAAGATTTGCATTTTGTGTTAGAGAGCTTCACACTCTGGATGCAAATAGGAGGTGTTTCCTCTAAAATCCTGTTTCCTCTAACCTGGAGGTGGTGAGATGGTGTTTCATCTTCTGCCAGAGATCTGCTGGGGTTTTGCCAAATGCTTACTGTTGTTGACCTTTGCATTATGCACACACGCAAGCTCTCTTTTTCCGAAAGAGATGTTTTGGATGCTTACCCAGTGCTTGGCCTGTGGAAAGCGTCATTAATATTTGGCCTCCGGGAAGAGCATTCCATAGCAACAACAAGAAATGCTCCTGGGCTGTCTGCCTGCTCCAGCCAACTCACACAGGCCAGTAGGCAGGAGGGAAGATGGCATGTGCCCTGTGTGACGCCCTGGAGAGGCTGTTGCTGTAGTGATGGTGTCCTCTGAGTCTAACTGGGCAATGAAGTGGTGGCATTTCAATTTTGCTTCTTTCACATTAACATGCTATTTAGGTCCACTCATTTCTCACTTTTAATTGATTTCGTAGCATCAAATCCATTCAGGTTGGTTAAGACCCTTAGGGCTTGTCTTGGACTCCTCACACATACTCTTTTTTTAGTAAAATAAGCATAGAATAGCACTTTGGAAGTCTTAAAAGAGCAGGGGTGATCATGTGAAAAGCAGAAAGAACAAGGAAAAAAAGAATAAATGAAAATCATTATAAATTACTATTAAATAACCTAATATATTTAATATAAAACAATTATTTTATTACAGAATATTATTATAATTGAAATTATGTGTGCAAAAATTATGGCAAAAGCATAAATACTAATAAGTAAGAGAAGTGGAAGGCAGAAAAATTAGAAGGTGGGTACTAAGGCACCTTTGGTAATGCTCAATGCTCTGCATTATTTGGTCTAAGCTTTTGCTTATTGCTTCACTTGTTCAGCTGTCAGTGATGACACCTTTTTGACACTTTTTTTTTTTTTTTTTTTTTTAAATCCTATCCAGCAATATAGAGAGTGAATGTTTTCCATGGCTTTTTGGCTAACTTCCTCACCTCAGTTCAGTTTATTGATGCTGCACTGATGAACTCAATTCAGAGACCATTCTTTTTCTGCTGTTACTGGTATTGACTTCAGAGTCTTACTCATGCTACACACGTAGTCCCCTAAATCATTTTCTATAGCTATTTTCTCTCTGCTATGTTATTTCAGCTTCTATTGAACTGTATTAGCTAAAAATATTCCTGAATTAAATCCTGGGTTTGCACACAGGCAGAGTTAGCCTCCTTTAGTCATTGGGAAGCAAACAGCAACCTCTGTAAAGATGTTCTGAATCCTCCCTGGACCTACCTGTGTTGACAGTCCTTTGACAGTAACCATTAAAGTCCTATTCAAGTTAGAGCAGAGTGCAAATAGAGATCCTGCTTTGTCATGCCCCTTTCCTCAGCAGAGCCAGTGTTGAACCCAGCTCTGCATTTGACTTGCCTGATGCAGGGTCTGGGCCCAAGGATGATGCTGATGTGTGCCAAGAGGCAAAGTTCTGCTGCTTTCTCTCCTGTGGTGGGAAGAGACCATATACTTCTCCTGGAAAACTATGTGCATTTATTTTTTTAATTAGCATGGTTGTGGAGTTTTTACATTTGCAAAAATCTCCAGAGAAGGCATTCTGCTCTTTAACACTACTTGAAGAAGTTATACCCACATAACATGGGAGCAGCTCCTTTGTTGATCATCCCTTCCCTCTGTATTGACATGCAGGATGTGCTAAGTCCTGAAACCATAAGCTGTGTTAATTGTGAGAAAGACTAAATTTCTGAATCTCCTTCCTGGAGCTGCAGACATATACTGCATGCTAAAGTAATATATTTTTCACTATGCAGTTGCTCATCAGTGTCAGACTTCACGGCAGCCACAATAGTACCAGATAAACGTGAAAATACTGCTCCCTAATTACTGGACTGGTATACCTGACAGTGAAGGAATGCTGCAGGCAGTGCTTGGGGTGAGAAGTAATTTTTAAGTTTCTTTTCATGGGCACTGAAAGGAGTGTAAGTTTAAAGAGAAGAGTTGAGCCACGAGTGTTAGGGTCAAGCCAGAAAGGTTGTTAGAAGTTTTTAGAAACAAGTTGAACTAATAAAGCTTCTGAAAAGGAATCTACAGTAATGGATGTTCTTTCCATCTCCCAAATCTTTAACACAATTCCTTCCATTCTCATTAGAAAGTGGTATTGTCTGTTAGTTTGTGAAAACACCACTAGGAAGTTAGAGGCTCAATTTGGAAGATTTGGTGTGGGACATAATGGAGCATCTTAGAGAACTGAGGAGCTAAGAGGTAAAGCAAGAGCTGGAAAATCTGTGATTTGTTTGCTTTTGCACTTAGGTGTTTCAGGGTGATGCTCCTCTGCATCTGAGATGCTCTTCTGCTGTTGAATTGTGTGAAGTTAAATTGGCTTTTTTGCACTACAGAAAAAACATAGGACTTCATGATGATAGATCTGAAAGTGGCACACTTTAGTTCATATTTACTATAAACTAGCAAAAGTCAGAAATCTGCCATTTTATTTTATTCTTCTGAATTTAAAGTTCTCCTTTCAAATTGCTGAAAGCTTCCTCCCATTATTTATTTTCTCTTTCTACTTCCCTCACATCCCTGTTTTTTCCTTATTTCTTATTTCTTGCAGAGCTGTTTCTTTCTTCTTTTTCTGATCTGTGCCTTTTAAAAATTTTAGGTTGATGATTGTTTTTTTTATACCTATCAGTATACTGCATCTTGCTTAACAGCATCTTGAGACAAAGAGTTCAGAAGCTTAACTGCATTGTAAGAACCATCTGTTGCTTTTTTTCAAACCTGTCATCTACTTGAGTCCCCCAGATTCTTACACTGAAAAAGCCTGAACAGTTTATCTCAGTTCACACTCTTCAGGCCATTTATGATTTTATAAACCTGTCACATCACCCTTGTCATCTCTTTCCCAGACTGAGGAGTTGGAAATTATTTATCTTTCCTTTTTTAGAAGTCATTCTATACCTTTAATCTTCCTTATTGTTTTTCTCCAATCTGAAAGGACTTTTTCCTTAGACGATATAAAAGCACAGTCTTTAAGACAGAAAAACCATTGATACTTCATATCATACTTGTTTAGTCAGGAAGTAGGTCATTGTAAATTCTGATGACCCTGAATAAAGAGAAAAAAATTATGAGCCTGATCCTCAAGGCAAGCACAAATTAGCTGAAAAGGAACTAGTGAGGCAAATGAAAAATCTTTGACCTAACTGATGCAATTTGGAGGTGAAGACTTTGAATATCTTGCTTAATAATATGCCAATAATTTTGTGGTTGTGAAGGAAGTTCAAAAGAATTGTTATGAATTTACTAATGTGAAGTAAGATAAATATGTTCACTTTTCATGTTGAAGTTAACATGTTGAGGTCTACTTTTACTAAAAATAAACCTAAAAGATAAAGGAATTACAGTGATAATGCAGATTGCACTAAAACCTGAGCAATTAGGATTGATTCTGCAGGGCTGTTGCTTATTGGTTCATGTTTTCTTTCTATAAATATTAATTATTAGTAGTTTTATTCTTGTTAAATTATTATTACTTGAGCAATGTTAATTTAAGAATTGTGAACCTGACTCTTTAAAAAAATATATGCTTCTATAGCCGTATTACTTGGGATATGGGAAATGAAAATCTGTACCTAGGAGCAGGCAAAGATTCCTCCATAGACTAGGAAGAATAATTTGATATTTCTGTTTTTTTTAAGATAACTGTATTCCTTTAAAAAAAAAAATCGCAACAGAGATGTATCCACCAAAAAGACATAAATGGGCATGAATTAAAAATATGAAGAAAAATTGCAGGATATCTGAATGATAATGTAGGTACTGTCTCATTATCTGGATGCCAAAAGAAGGCAATGATTGTTGTGTAGCTGCTGATAAGAGAATTTTCAGCATGCATCATGGATATTGTGGCTCATCTGAAAAAATTAACTTCACAGAAGAGCTATAAGCACTGTCTCCAAGGTGTGTTATGTTTCAGATACTAGAGTCTTGCCCTAAAAACTTCCAGGACACTTGCCAAATTAGAACTGCAGCTTGTGTGTCTTGAACCTCATATACATTTATTTTAACTCAGCCTTGCAGATATGTTCATATTATGGAACGAGACAGTTCACCTGGGGCTTTGGGTAAAATTAGTAGTATGTTCTATAGTATTCAACAATTTAGCAGTTATATGAGATCTTGACAGTATTAGTGGATGCGTGTGTAATGTGTGCATATGTGTAACATGCAAAATTATATAGATACATAATAAACAACATATTCTGATAAATATATGTTTTTCCCTCTTCCTAAGCATCTAGTTTAGTAAAACAAAGTCTCTGGACTATACTATTGTGTTTCACCTGTGGTTAGTGAGGTTTTTTGGTGAGGTTTGTGTGTAAGTACCTTCCATTGTAGTTCAGTGAATCCAGCTGGAATTAAGCACACCTGAATATTTCATGACCTTTTTAGGAGTCTGAACACAAGCGTAGAAGTCTTCTTTCCATACATCATATTTGCTTATTAGCTTCATGCACTTTGCCTTGAGGTAAGCAACAGACCATCAGGTTCAATTACTCATAGGTTAAAACATGGCCCACATGATGGATGCAGTATTGCCTCTCAGAGTCAGACTCCCTGGAGGGGCTGGATAGGCTTAACAAGTAATGTATAAACCTCCTACATAGTTTGAGAATATTATTCAATTTTCTGCAATTTGCAGCATTTTAGGGAGATAGCAGACATAAAGGACAATGCTAAACCCCAGTGTATGTGGAAAAATAATAATTTAAAAATAAGTAATATTTGATCTTTAAAACTCTAGATGTTTGTAGTAATTGGAAAGTCTCTTGCACTCTTATATTTATGTAAGTAAGCTTTTTGGAAAAAGAACAGCAAATATGATTAATACTCTATCGTGGCAGACAGCTTTGCCTGTTCCTTTTTTGGGTGGTTTTGTTCTCCTCTTTCCTTATAGTGTTGTAGAGAATTAAAGTAAAAGAAATGCAATAGAATTTAATTATCTTCAACTTTTTAAGAAGCTTGTTGAGCTGGAAAAAAAAAAAAGTAAATCCAAAACTGTATACCATACATAATATTTTAAAATTCTGTTTCCTAAAGACAGAGCAATGATAAGTGCTGAAGTGCTGCACTACATTGCTTTGAGATTCAGAAGAGCTGACCTATATCTCTGGCTTTCTCTCTTGAAGTCCTGTTGACTTATTTGGAATCCTTTGAAGTATTATTTTCCTACAAAATGCCTCAATTTCTTCCATTTCCTTATTAGTTACATGCTGATTTTAATATTAACCTTTATTATGGTTTGGCCCCTACATAATGTTTTTAACATGCTATAAGATTTTATATGTGCTACACGATTTTATTTTGAGGAAGTTTATTGCAAAGAAGAATCTCAGATGTGGAGTGGACAGGCACACCTTCTATTTGGCTGTATTCTTGTCTACTCTCAACAGATCTGATGAATTTTGTTATTACTTTAAGTAATCTTACTTTAAGATTTTCACGTGGTTCAGTAGCCCTCTTGCCACAGCTGTGAAAACATGGAATTCTCGCATAAAACACCCTAGGAAATCTGTCTTTTATTCACTGAGCCGGGGCTTGATTGATAAGCAGCCCGACTAGTAGTGGGTCTTAGAAAACCTGTGGGAGGTGGGGTCTTTTCTGCTGTGTGGGCTGCATCTCACTGGCCTTTATTTCGAGAGGAAGAGTTGCTTTACTGACTTACTCAAAGGCTCTGGACTCCAGATGGCTGAAAATGCTTCATGAGGTGCATGCAAACACAAGGAGGGGGAAGCGACTGGTAGAAGGAAACAAGATGAGATGAGCTGGTATAAAACAATCTCCTGAGCTGCTTGCTGCCAGACGTGAGTGAAGTGCAAATAGGCTATTGCAGTGTAAATGAACTGCGACCAGATTTTCAAATATATTTTTGTGCCACTCATTAATATTTTGCAAAGTCGTTTGATTTCCACATGAGTTAGGCATGGCTTTCCTGATCACCTTTCAATGAACTGTAAAGTTGTAAGAGCTAGGTACATCTAGATGTACACATGACCAGCTGGTCAGGGTTCTGAGTGGGCCTTTTGATCTGAGGATTGACACAAAAAGAGACTATTGGGGCTTTGCAAAGACTTAGATGATTAAAAAGAGTAAGAACTAATCTTAGGTAGCCACCTGCAAGTTTTGCTTAGATCAATTTTATATTCCTCAACTCACAGTTCTCATAAAAGCTTCTGAGTCACCCCCATGCTATAAGTATTGATGGGGATTGTCTTTGACAATCTTTGAAGCAGCACAAAAAGAAGAAAAGCTAAATCTATTTCTCCCTTTCTGACATGGAACTTCTAAAGAGCCTTTCTGTATCTACATTGACGCAACTATACCTTTCCTTCAAAATCCCAATTGATTTGTTTCTCTTAAAATAGAGGAAATGATTCTATCTTGTGAATGCATTTTCCTGTCAGAATCAAGGCTTGTAGAAGTTTGCTATGATCTAGGTTATTCTGACCTTAATTAAAGAGCAAATCACCATTTATCAGGTAACGGCACACGCTATTTCGATAGTCTGCTGCTGCAGTACTTGCTCAAAAAACAAGTGAATGAGCAGAGCATATACTAGCTGAAGGACATGCAGTTAACTTGTGTCCAAAACATCTTTATTCACATGCAATTTAAATTTCCTCACTTATGGAAACATTTCCCATGATATGGTGGAAGTTCCTGTAACTACTGTAAACATGTTAGGTGAGAAGCAAATCTGGAGTATTTAATTTGTTCCTAACAGCAATAACAGGAATATCTCCTCTAAACACAGAACACAAAACTTTGTGATTTGCCACCTAGTCTCGCTTTTGTCTTTTTTTATCCCTTGCAATTCCTGTATACCATGCTATTTTGTGCAGCCTGCCTGAGGAGCCACTCTGGCAAGGACTGGGGCAGCCTGCCTGGGGCTCACAAGAAGAGAGTGGGAAAGTAACTGTGTTGTTACAGGGGAGGAAAGGCCACCATCCCCGCTGGGCATCTCCATCCCCAGCTGCCTCACCCTGCCAGCCAGGAGGCAACACTACACCTTGTCACATGATGCAGGGCAAGATGGCTGACAGCTCTGCAGTTGTCTAATTTTGTTCTACTTTTCCTGTCTTGGATGTAGGGTCATTAATTTTCTTTGAAAAATAAGGAGCCATGGAGAAAAAAGGTGGTTTGATGGTGGGTTGGATATAACATTTTGTCTATTTTTAACATCCAGCTATTAAAAAACCCTAACAATATCAAATGTGGAAAGCATGAAAATGACTTATGTTCTACAAAATATTACTTCTGAGAGATGTTTAGAATCCAGGATTCATGTTATAGACATGTCTAGAACTGTAAGGCATTTTCTTAAACATGTCTGTGACAGTCTTGGTGTTTTTATAACTAACTTGGTCAGCAGCACATTTCAATCTGAGTCTCTAAGGCAATTTATTTGCTTTCAATATTTCTTCCAAGTATGAGTAATATAGAAGTTAATGTAATGAATACAAAAAATCAGCATTTTAAAATTTCTTAGATTTTCTTCCACCGTGAGATAATATCTCAATAATTTAAACAACTGTTTCACTGTCTTTGTTCTGTGTACTCAGTTGTACTAATCTGTGTATTCTGTTTGTGCTTCAGTCCTTAATTAACTGTCTGATACTAGTCTCTCATTGTGGTGGGAGGATAATAATTTCTTTCATCTGTAACAGAAACTTCCAATAGACTTCCAACTGCTCTGTTAAGGTTTTTTTATTTTTAGATGGTTTTTTAACCATATGAAATTGTAATGTGTTGAGTTGGGAGCTGGATTATTTTTATTTTTATTATTTGTTTGAATTGACTGCTAGTTGTTGTTTGTATTTATCCATAAAGCATTTTCAAACTGACTATAAGCATGTTGCTTGTGATAAGCTCTGTATTGAATATTAAATTAATGTCAAAAGTCTTGTAGGATCATTTAAATATCAGGATAATACTGCCTGCAGTATGCTTGCAGGCAGTCATAAAAAGAACTTATGAAAGAACTGGCTTCTGAATAAAAGTTCATTAAACCCAGCTAGATCTTTTTTGAGATGCTTTTAGAATACATTTTAATTTCCTTTTAATGCATTGTCATTAAATATATTAATGAACTGTTCTAAGTCTGGTTTTATTTTTTGCTAGTTTAATTCTTGCAAGCTCCTTGTTTGATTACTCTTTGATTGTTGTGTCATTTACTTAAAAAAAAAAACAAAACCAACCCACCTTATTTTAAGCTTCATTCATTTAATTATTTAATGAACACATATAGAAATTTTTCATTACCAAGAAATGTTGAAAAAGTGCCAGTAAAACAGGTATTTTAAAAGCATGTAGAAACTTACTATGTCTTTTTCATTTAGTTTTGGCTATTTTTAAAATCTGAATAGATCAATGTTGCATTCCCTCTCTTCTGATATTTAATAGGTTGGTACCCATGACAAACATTGGATAATGTAATTTCCTTGTCTTTAATCTGCAGCTAAATTGCTCTTGGAACCCAGATGGCATAGTAGCTCCCTTTAAAACACACTTGACATCCCATTTTTTACCATTGGAATGTCTGGATTAATTGTAAAGGCAGAAAAACATAGAAGTACTTAATATAGTGTAGTAGCACAGTTCTGATAATATGTGTAAACAAAGAGAATTTTACACCAGGCTTATTTTTGTAGGGCAGGAAGGTAATATAGAGTTCATGTGACCTGCACCGGAAAGTGACCTCAAATTTTCTACATAAACTTCAAATGCACTTTTGCTACCTCAGTTCCAACTCCATTTAGAAGGCAAAACTTAGAATTTTTTTACCTCCAAGAATGTTCTGGAGATAAAGACTTTAAAGATTATAAGCTTTCAGGCATTACAGTGAAAACCAAACAAAAGTAATTTTGTATTCTTTTGTAGCATTTTTCCTTACTCTATAAAATATCCTTTTGAGCTTGGAATATAAGAAAGAAGACAAAAGAGAAAAACACTTAACTTTGTGTTCTGTAAGCCTGATACCCTCCTAGTATTCTCAGCACAGAACGATTGAACATATTCTGTCAGATTGCTTTTTTTCGGGTAAAAATACAGAATCCAGTTTTGTATTTCTCTCATTGCCCAGCACAGTTTTGCTGTCCAGCACTGAGAGCAGCATGTGATTCAAAGCTGTCAGTTATATCTGGCAATTGCTGGGCTGAGATTTGCTGCAGTAATGGATTTCAGAGTTACCTGCTCTGGGGCACAGGATGTAATTTAGGAAGAGTTGCTTGGGCACTTCATGCTGTCATGTGCTGGCAGTGATAAACAACCACTGCTTTACTGCTGAGTTTTGTGTCCTTGGTTGCAGAATTATATTTTCTAAGGCTTTAAGCGTCTGGTTTTGGTCTTGTCTTTTTTTTTTTTTTTTTTTTTTTTTTTTTTTTTTTTTTGGTTAGACATTTGCTGTACAGATTTACCTATAAGATACCTAGTACAGTTTGTACTATCAGTTGTGCTCCTCAGTTGCAGGCTGTGCAACTATGTGATTTCTGTCCTAGCAGCTCATTGTTTGCTAATGAGATGCTTTTACCAAACTAATTGAAAGATCCTGTTTTTTAAGTAGAATGTGTTTTTATCAAGATAGAGCAACACTTATATGTAATTAGTACATCATATGTGATTTGCTTCTTAGGATTTTAGGCTTTCTTCAAAGTGGTACTGACCAAACATTAAAATACTTGGGACTAGATAGGTACGTTATTTTTTGGCATTTTCAGAATTGTGTCTTTTCCAATTTTAAATAGGTTATTTGTTTTCCCAAATTATATGTAGCATTTATAATTTACATATATAGTAACTATATATATTGTACATGTATATTTAAGTATAAGTAATTATTTTATGTATATACTAATGCTATTGTTTGTAAACATAGCATGTTACTGTAGTTACATGGAAACTAGTGAAAGATTTTATGACTGCATTGGTTATTTCATGCTGCCTTTTTAAAAAATACATTATTTCAAGACATTCTGTAATTTGGCCTTTCTACAGAATTAAGTCTGAAGGCACAAAAATCAGCTTTCCTAGGAATAAGCACCTGATGTTGATCAAAAGTAGTTTGCTGATGTTCCCAGTCTTCTATCATCTGTGCAGTTTAGAACATGATCTTATGCTTAGTAGTGCTTCATGTGACAGTGTGTAAACTTTTGAATTTTTACCAACATACGGACATGTAAGGAAAACTGTGTCTTTCTTCTATTGAAGCTAATATTTACATTTGTGTTTTAGTACAGTGAAATAATTTATTGTACAACTTCATGCACATGAATAACTTGTTATTCATGAAAGCATATATGAAAGCAATGACTGAAGATCATGTTGAGAACACTGGTGCAAACAGAAGCTGCAACTCTTATGATTCAAAGATCATACGACTTTTTTCTTATGGATAACCTGAATCATTTGTCCTTGTCATGCTGACTTGTGGCTTTCTTCAGAGGTTCCGTGGTGTTCTGCTCAGGCCTCAGGAAGGTCTGAGCACTTTGAATGGGAGAAGATAAGGGACAATGCAGCAAGGCTGCAGCCTCACTGTTCAGATCCCAGTTCTGCAGCACCCGGGCAAGGCTGATAGTAGATAGGTTTGACCAAGAGTTAGGATCATAAGGCAAAATCCTGGTGAGAAGAAAGTCAGGAGATCAAGGCAGGAAGTCAGTCATGTCTGGTAATTGCTGGGCTGAGGTCAAGTCAGTCCACAGAACAAAGGGGTCTGTGGTTTGGCACAGCTGAATTCCTCTGACAAAAGTCAGTCAGGAGCTAAAGGTAGAGGTCCTAGGCCTGTGGATATAGATAGAAATCCCTGGTGAGGCTGGCAAGGGATGTTAGGGTTTATGATAAGTATGAGTTTTAAAACACATTTGATAATGGCCTTGTAGTGATACCAGCAAGCTCAGCTATTGTGATTGCATCCCATTGTGTCCTTGAACTGGACTTTCAAGTGGAGCTGTAACAACCTAATGAGAAAAAAGTATGCTGGATCTTTTGCCTTTGAGACCATCTCCAGGCATTCTGAATTAGAAAAGACAAATAAAACTCTATTTATCTGGATTATGTAGTATGCAAATGTGGACAGTTTGCTTTTGGAAAAAGCACCATTATCAAGAGAGAACCACATTCATCCCTGATGTAACATTGTTAATTTATGTGGTGGTGTTGCAGGTAAGACAATTGCTCAGAAATAATGGGATTTCTTTTCTGTGGTAATAATGAGAGCACTTTAATTATATTTTCTTCTCTCTTTATGATAAAGTCAGATATTAGCAGACATTTTCATATTTTCTGAGAGTCTGTATCTTCCCAAACCAGAATGGGATGAAAGAAAGGATGTTCAAATTTTGTTGGAGGAAACATCTGCCCTCAGCCACAGAGATAACGCTGGACATTCTGCAAAACACTGAAGAAAGGATACAAAACTGTTTTCTTTGCCACCCTCTGAAGCAGTGCCATGAAAATGAACAAAACAAGTAACAAGTGTTTATTTTCTGTCAAGCATGAATTTGAAGAGTGCCTTCTAAAGGACCACTTTGAAGCAATTCATTGTCCACTTCTGTTACCTCCACAAACACTATCTTCACTACCCACACAGTGCAAGCTAAAAGATCTTTCTTGTACTACAGTAGTGGACAAATGAAGATGGAGGAAGATGAAGAAAATCTGGAGGAAGACAAAAAGAAAGTCACCATTTCAAATGTATACACAAAGAAAACATAAGGAACCCCAGAGCAACCAACTGAAAAAGTCTAAACAAAGTAGCTGAATTAAGAAGCACTAACAAAACCCAAAGCAGGAATTTTTAAGCCTTAAAGCCATACATGAGACTCCCCTCATGGTGACTTGGGGCCAAGATTTGAAGAGATTTCCTGTAAGCTGCTGATCATCTCCTTTCTCATGTTTTTGCTTGAAGAAATCCTGATGACAGGGACCAAACCTGTCATTGTGCATTGTGCATCCTGCAAAAAACAGACCTGCTGGTGTTACCCATCTAACTGGCAATTCAGAGATCATTTCTGGATTTTACATAGTAAAACCTTCTGGTCATTTGTCAACACTCTTCTGTGCCAGTAGCTATTTACTATGAAGCCTGTTGTTTGGACAATCAACAGAGTCTTGAAGCATCTTCATCAAATTTATGTGCAAGGAGAAAAAGGGAGAAAGCGTGTAATTTTTTCTTAGGATCTGGGAACGCATAATGCACAGTACTACCCTTCGTTGACACCACTTCCTAATTTCTAAGGTCTTCAACTTTGTGCATGGAAATTTAAGCTGTGTTTTTTTCCAGACTGTCTTGGAAAGCTGCTTGGAGAGTTCTGTGCAGTGATAAACTTATGCTGGAATGAGATGTAAGAGCTTAGGTTTCCCTGTGATGTTCTCCAGCATCCTACAGGTTGTAGAAATGTCTAACAATAATTTTTAATGGGAGTGAGGAAGGAAAGGGTCAGTTTTTGTGCTCTTAAAGAGCCATTGGTGTACTGATGATTCCTAGCTTTGATTTTGTAGCTTCCTCAAATTGGAGAGTAGGTTGAAAACCTTTTTGGGCAGAAGGTGGTGGATAATGAGGCAACAGTGTTTTCTCATCAGATTGGGATGTTCAAAGTAGAGATAATGAGCATCCATTGTAGAGAGCTGAGAACACATAAATATATTTAATCGGAGAGTAAAACACAGAGTAAAACACACCAAATTCTCCATCCCAACTGGTGAGCATGGCTAGCGTCCATACACTTAAATTCATAGAATCATCGAATATTTTGGGTTGGAAGGGACCTTAAAGATTTAGCTCCAGCACCTCTGCAATGGGCAGGGACACATCCCACTTGACCAGGTTCACAAATCACCATCCAACCTGGCCTTGAACACCTCCAGGGAGAGGGCAGCTAAAACTTCCCTGGGCAACCTGTTCCAGTGTCTCTCCACCCTACTGGTAAAGAATTTCTTCTTAACCTAAAACCATTCCTCCTTATCCTGTAACTACGCATCCTTATGAAACATTCCTCCCCAGATTTCCTGTAGGCCCCTTCAGGTACTGGAAGGCTGCTATAAGGTCTCCCCAGAACCTTCTTTTCTCCAGGCAGAACAACCCCAACTCTCTCAACCTGTCTCCACAGGGGAGGTGCTCCAGCCCTCTGATTGTCTTCCTGGTTGTTCTACTAACAGTCTTAAACATGCCTTATGAGCTAAATGTTAAGGGAAGAAAAATAGGGAAAGAAAAATTAACATATACGTGTCTTTACGGAGTTGAGAAACTTTTTTTTAAAAGATATACTTACATAACTGAAAACCAAACTAAACATGCCATTGTGGTTGTGGCTGAGAACTGCTTCCCTGAGGCAGCACACTACTTTGCAACACGTGGATGCTGCAGACCACTTCCCTGGTTGCAAAGATGTGGTGTGTGAGGTACTGCTCCAAGTCTTTTTTAGTGTAGTATTACTTTCTACCTTCATGATGTATTCCCAAATCCAGGCAGTACTATTAAAATGTAGGCTGAAACTAACTTTGCTGTAAAAGACAGCTTGTGTTAGCAACTGAAACTGGTGGATTTTAAATAAATAATCCTGGGTTTTGTACAAGATTATTTTTCTGATGAAGAATAAAAAGTACAAACATTCCAAACAATAAAAAGTCAACATATCAACTGCACTTCTTTCATTGTTCATATTACTGCTTAGGAGCACATGTGATATAATTTTTCCATTAGCTTAGAGCATGCTAGATTCAAAACAAGTATCTCTTGTAGATACAGGAGGGAAGTGAAAAACAATACAGAAACTGGTTTTGTTGCTACATGTATGTAGATCTTTTTTTTCTGGTATCTCAGATTTTGTAAAAATAGATTGTATTTTCATGTGAATATTTCTACTTTTTCCAAGGCATTTCAATATTATTTCAGTCAAACTTAGGAAGAAGTCAGAAATTAATAAATATAATAACAATATGACTGAAGCCACTGTAAATTGGCATATTCTTTCCTTCATGTTACTGGCAACTCTGTATGTAGGAAAGCCCATCAGCTTTTGCAAAGCATTGTGATGTATTTCAATCACAGACTAACATTTTGTCTCTTCTAAGGTACATAGAAAGATATCATACAAACTGTAACCCAATCTGTAAAAGATGTGCTCAATGCAGTATCTGCTAACATGGCAGAGAGCTGTAGGTAATCATAGAAAAGGTTATCATGGAAATGGCATTATGGCCAGTTTAGTGGACATGTATTTGGCTTCATGTTCACAATATTAAATTCATAACAGTAAAAATTATTAATGTATTTTTGAAGACTTGAAATTTTTGAAGACTTTGTCATGTTTACTACCAGAATTTAATTTTTTCTCCATACATCAACAACCTAAAACCTCGATATTGTATAGTGTAAAGATTTTGTTGCTTCATCCCTAAAGAAAAAACCTCTAAAGAATATTTTGAACCCAGGAAAGCATGAAGTAAAATATAAACAATGAAAAATCTGTCAGAAAATGAAAAATGATAATATGGAATTTTTTTTTTAACTTTCAGTATTACATAATCATAAACAGTTTTAAATTGTAATTCAGTTAAAATAACATTTATCTTAGATGCACAGTAATCCAAATATAAAAAAGCTTATTTTCACCTTGTGTCTTATGCCTGTTGTAGTTGCAATTTTTCCTGCTAGAAAAAGTCATTCTGCTAATTAACAGTGTTCTGGCATACTTTATCAGCAGTTTTAGAATCAGTTTGCTCCACTGGTTAATCAGGCAAAGAGAAAACATTTTGTCTGTGCAAATATTTTCTAAAGTGTTGCAAAATGCCTTTGTATGCAGTTAAACAGCTCAGATAGGAGTTTGAAGAAAATATATCTAGATGTATATAGTTTATATTAGATACCATCTAAAGCCATGGCAGTGAACCAAACCAGTCTCCCCTTATTTGCATGTTCAGTCTTGTATAACAAAAGGACTTAAGGAAAGCCTGTAAGGCCATTTGACATTCAGATTATAAAAATATTTAGGGACAACAAGGCCATGACAGAGAATCAATTTTTGTATCTCTCCCTGTTCAGGAAGGAAGAAACAAAAGAAATTTCTACATTAAAATGCTTCTCAGAGGGATGAGGGAAGCAGGGCATTTATAGACTGCTCTGAAATAGACCTTGGCTCCTGAAGACAGTAAGGTAGCAAATGCAAAAATAAAGTTTAAAAAAGCTGTTCTAAAAAGGGTCAGAGAAACTGTAGGTCTGTAAATTCAGTGCCTTCATGAGATGAAAGCTGGAGCTGTAGGAGTAGAGAATCATAGAATCACAAAATCATAGAATGGTTTGGGTTGGAAGGGACAGAACATCTAGTTCCAGCACCCCTGCATGGGCAGGGACACCTCCCACTAGACCAGGTTGCTCAGAGTCTTCAGAGTGGTTCAAGGAAAAGAGAGAATAATGATAGTGGTGTAGAAGGTACTATTGTTTTGTTTGTTTGTTTGTGGTTTTTTGTTGTTGTTGTTTTGGGTTTTGTTTTGTTTTTTCCCTTTCTTTTAAATATCACACCTGTACTCATCCCTATATCAGACTTAGGACCTAAAAATGAATCTCAGTCTATTTAAGATGGGTATCAATTTTTCAGAGATTCTGCTTTCAAAATTCAAGCCAAACCCAAAGTTAGTGTTAGTTTTGCCTAAA
Source organism: Phaethornis superciliosus (assembly GCA_023637945.1). Lineage (NCBI taxonomy): Eukaryota > Metazoa > Chordata > Aves > Apodiformes > Trochilidae > Phaethornis > Phaethornis superciliosus. The sequence continues at coordinate 70,505,095 of JAJQWJ010000002.1, forward strand.
TAAATATCTGAATAGGTTTGAATTTTTTTGTTTGTTTGTTTCATTTAATTATATTTTCAGATATATTTGAACAGGTTTTGTAATTAGAGAATAAAATTATCCCAGAGGCTCAAGTGAGCACAAAAGAACTCTCTGCAGGCAGGAAGGAGAGTGGAATGTCTGGCTGGTTCCTTTTGAATGAGGAGAGAATGAGTTCCCCTCTGGCAATAAAATTATTTTATATTCAAATTTTGAAGAGTCATTAATTAGAGTAAATTATATTGATTACTTGTATTACACAGAAATGATCTAAAGGGACCATAACTCTGATTCTTGTTTCTAGTGTATTTTTCTTGGTTTTGATTCAAGAACCTATAGTTTATGTTCTTATTTTAATCTACAGTGACATACAGGTAGGCTCTGTGTATATGCATAGCTGAATAAAATAAATCCAGTCATTCCACAGAACAGCCTGGAGCTATGAGAAACTTCAACCTGTAATGATGATAAAAATAAAATCACATCAAATAATATAAATACTACAGAAAAATAATACCCTGCTGGTGCCCACAATTCTCTGATTGCAAAAGCTAGAAAGAGAACTACTCATATGAATTAGAGGACAGAGTTTCAATCTCCTGTCTTATAATGATATCAATTCCCATTCCAGAAAGAGACTTTTTAATAATTTTATTTTAGCACCAAAAAATGAAACAGTTTGCTGTTTTCTGGAATAGCAAATTATTCAATTTTTTTGTTATTGTTGTTACTCTTTCAGGTAAATCTAAGGTTTTAGGGGGGGGAAGGGGGTGCTGGTATGTTTTGTTTTTTTAATTAGGTAATTTCTTGCAAAATTGCAATTTGTTTTTCTGCTTACTTAACTTTCAAAAAAACATTTGAGATTGTGGGTGAGAGTGTTGATCTGCCTGAGGGTAGAGAGGGTCTGCAGAGCCTAAACCAGGACAGAAAGAAAACAGGTCAACATCATGTCACTGGCCAGAGCTCCATGGGGCAAGAGTGTTGCTGGAGAACCTTTTGTACACGTTCTGAAATAATGGTATCTAGCATATTGCATGGTGACAATGTGAATTACCAATTTACATGGTGGCTAAGCATTTCCTTGTCAAACGCTGCTTTTCAGTGTCTTATAACTGTACCCAGTGTTGTTCTTTTTAGCTGAATTTGGTTGGAATCTAAAACTGTACAGGCTCCAAAGAAGCACAGGCTTGTTTCCTAGCTTGGCTATTCACACCACAAACCATCAAACGAAAGATCAGATGGGGAAAGAGAGTATTCACCTTTGCAGAGCTAAAGGATTTGCACCTTGGCAGTAACACAAGAATTCTTTTTTTGTTCATTTATTTTCCATACAAACGTTATAAATCACAGCTTTTCTTGCTCACTCCTGAAGTTCCATTTCCTCAGCTTTCTTAGCCAGGAGAAAAGTGGAATCTAAGTTTAAAAAGCTATTAATTGTCTAGGTTGGCGAGGGGTTTGTTAAAAATTCTCTTAATGCAAGTATTGAAGGAAGGATCTGTAGAATATCTAAGAAATGCAACAAAATAACTTAGACTGGAGGCTTTCACATAGGAGAACTTGCAGAGAACTCTGATTTTTATATTAAGTTTTTGAATAGCAGTTACTAAGATGTTTAACAAGTTATTTATGGCTCAGTTCTGAATCAGCAGCCTATATTATAATTCTTTTATTTTTATATAGCATAGTACTTCCTTGTATGCATATATTTGTGTAGGCAGCTTTCATCACTTGAACTAGGGTGTTGCACCATTACTTTGTAATCTGTATAATAAACTTTTTTTAGCAACTGGATGAACTTCTGTACTCTCTCGAGTAATTAGTCATAGCTCCTTAACTTTGTCTTTTGCTTCTAAATGCAGTCTGTTTTCGTTGTTAAGCACTGGACATCACATTACTTTATAATCATTGATACCAAAAAATCCATGTGCTTGAATATAAAAATAAAATTTAGAAATGCCCCATTGCCTGCAAGTGCATGCAGTTTTGTGTAGGTCAAAAGAAATGAAGAACAAACAGACACAAAAATGTTCCTGAAGTGATTAGAGGTACAAGCTGGTACTTGGAGTACCTAGAGGTACTTCCTTGGTGCTCCTTGCATTATTTTTTGACTCATATCATCTTCTGTATACATTGCATCTATTAATTTATTAAGCAGAAACTGCAGCACAGTGTGCACTTTATGGATATATCTAAAGGATACAGATGGCCCAAGAGGTGAACTTCCCCTGCATTGACTATACAAAGAGATGAGAACTTCTGTTGTGTGACTCAGGGTTTCCACATATGCTTGAATTGAGTTGGACCTTGCTAGAGTTTTACTAGTTTCATGCAACACTGTATTTGAAGTCACCCTGGTCTTTTACTGCTGTTGAGTCACCAATGTTACTTACACTTTTTCACAGCTCAGACATGTCCTCCTTGGAAGAAGCCCTAACCATGTTGTATAGTCTCTTCTGCTGTTAATTTCCTTGCAGAGATTCTTGGCTACATTTTTTCTGCACAGTTGGTCAGACCTCTTGCAGTAAGATGCAGAGTTTCTTACCAGAAGATTCACCACATCTGCTCTTATTACCCAACATTAATCTGGTATGAAGGGAGGCAGGAATGGGAAGACAAAAAAGAGAGGAAAAGAGAAAGGGCTGCAGAGTCCTAGCCTAGAGAAACAACAAGGTAGAAGACTATTGTGACTCAGGATTTAATTCCAAGTGCTTTGGTCTGGGTAGGATTCACCTCAGTATGAGTTCTTCTCAGAGCAGGTGCCTAAACAGGACAATTCTGTACAATTGCATACCAATTAGAATACTTGCTTAGAAAGTGGGAAGGTCAGTTAATTTTTTTGGACTGAGGAAAACTTTGAATCTATTCCTTCTAGGAGAGTGCTTATGAGACTTTAGAGCAAACCTGGGATGGAGCTTGTCTCCAGCTTTTATGTTGAAACTGGTCCAAAGTTCAGAAGAAAAATCAGAAGATACTCAGCTAGAAGTATATATGTTGTTTAACTTGTTTTATAACTTTAACTGTATTTTCCATTGAACACTGTATGTTTCTTCCACTTAATAACTCTTCAAAACCAGAAATACTCACTTAAGCCAGACTACATACAATAAGAAAAGCTGTTGGTGTGAATTAGAAACCAGTTAACCAATTTCATGGATGTTTTTTTTATAATTTAATACTCTAGTGACACCTTTGTGAATGAACTTTGTACTAGAATTAATGAAGTTTTGAAAACAGTTTCTATCTACATATTTACTTACACACTTAACCTGTTATATCTACACTCAGTATGGCAAAGGCTGAGATATCTGAGTTGTTTCTGAATAGCTTAATTCAGGTATTGGAAGGTAGCACACAACTTCCTGTAAGCTGAATTACCCCACTGAGAATCTGAAAAGCCTGGTTAATTAGCTTCCCTGCCTGTCAGTCACTCCTTTCCATCTATTTTCTCACTACAGTTAGTTCAGTCATAAAACTGTAGTCTGTTTTTCTATGGCTGTGAAGATGTTACTCATAATTTATTCCTCCATATACCAATCACAGTATACTCTTTAATTTTGATTGTTTATATTCCTGACGTTTTGCTTTAAATAGTAAATTTAGTAAGTTTGTATGTGACTTTTCAACAATGATCCGTATTTAGGGATTATGACAGCACATTGTTGTTTTCAGTTCAAATCGGTGTTCATTTTATTGCTAAACCTTTCCACTGCATAGCTGAAAACATTCTATGCCCAGTGATATTGTCAGGCATTTGTTCTCATTTCATAATTTCAGTTCATGAAGCAGTAATGATTGCCAGTTTTAACATCCTAGCCCTGCGATGTAATGTCTCACATAAGATCTTTGTTCCCTAAGCCATGTCTGCTAAGAGGACTGTGATGTTATTCACATCAAAGCAGAATCAAGCAGTTGTGATTTACAAAGAAATATAAAAATATTTTGAGTTCAAATATTTTTTCTGTATGCCACCATGTCTTAATATTTTTAAATTATTGACTGTTGAATATTTCATTTATACTCTTTCTTATGCCTCTCCTTCATAAAAGAGATTCGCTGGAAAACATGGAAAATGTAGATTTTTCTCCTTTTTTTTCATTTATGTATTTCAGAAAATTTTAAGAACTTAAATGTAGCTCTGAGTTCTTAACTCATTATAATGGCATGATCTTAAAGTTTTAGGAAAAAAAAAAAGAAAGAGTGTTTTATCAAATCAAAAACAAAGGTTGGCAAAGGTGTGGAGTTACTGCTTTTGGATTTGTGGAACCATGAGAGATAGGATATCAGACAGGTCACTGATGGAGGAACAGGTATTGCCAGCAAAAATATTGTAATTTGTGAGGAACATAAAAGCGTTTCTTTAATATTCTCATTTTAAGTAGTGCCTTTGTAAAAGGAACATTAAATCTTTGGGGTTTTTTATGAGTAGAATATAGTCTTCAAGGAGCTTGATTTCTGTTAATAGGACAATTTATCTCTTTTCTCTGAGCCACTGAAGCTTACCGCCTGACTTTTTTTCTCATCTCGCTTTTTCACTACTAGCAGCCCCCAGAGGATTGTCTGGTACTTAGGTACACCAAAACCAGCCAGGAATGATCATTGGAGAAAGCTATCATAAACCTCATGATTAGATTCACTGTGGTGAATTAATGAAATTTTAGCATCCTTTCTTCCTCCTTTCCTTCCAGACCATGAGCACTATGACATCATGTAATACTTGTAATCCAGGCTGTATGGTGCTGGTAGAGACCCATTCAGATCAGATTGCAGCTGTATCTCAGTTTCAGTTCCCTTTTAATATTATCTTTTTTACTGGATTAAGAATTGGTTTTGTGACTGTGTTTCTTCCGCTCTGAGTGAGCTAGGATGGGTAAATGGGTCTCATTTGGCAGCAGTAAGCTGTGGACAGGTGAAAGTGTTGGTATCACCACCAGTATAATGTTGTTCTCAACATTCCAGCACAGGAAAGACTTGCCTCTCTCCCCTCTTTACTTTCTCTGAAATCTTCCAGACAGTAAATAAAACTGGATTCTTCAGGCAAATTGATTTCTCATGTTCATGTGTTGTTGTGTGTACTGAGTGTGTGATGTTGTAAGTATAACCCTAAATTTTGTAGACTAAGTTTTGTGATTTAGGCAAATGATGAGACAAAATGCAGGCCATGCTGTTGATGTAGGAGAATCTTTTCATCCTTTAATCTTATGGCACTGCACAAGAAAATGTCTTGCCAAAAGAGCATGGCAATAAAATGGCTTCTAATGTTGTTATTAGGTGCCATATCTATTGTTTTACACGAGTAGATCATGATCCCATAGAAGTAATACTCAGCAGTGGATGTATAACATGAGTCTAATTTATATTTCAGTAAAAAGCATAATTCAATGAATATGCAGACATGTCATTATCATTCTTGTTCAATAATAAGTGAAAATGGTATTACTGCTTTGGATTTTGACACTAATTGTGAAGGCTTTTGGAAATTGCTGAAACCTTTGCTAGAAATCAAATAGAAGCAAAACACAGCAATCTTTCACCTTAGTTTAGGATTATATGTTAATTATATAAATTCCCTGACACTTTCTTTTTTTTATCTACCTAGATACTGGCAAATGTAATAATTTTTATCTGCGGAAACTTGGCAGGAGCATACCACAAACACCTCATGGAACTTGCACTGCAGCAGACGTATCAGGACACATGCAACTGCATCAAATCCCGTATCAAGCTGGAATTTGAGAAGAGGCAACAGGTAAATTCACACCCGTGTCTGGGTCTGTTTTGCTGTTTTCACACTCTTCCCCTGTTCATCACTAAGTAATATGGTTTGTTAAAGCAAACCCACTAACAAGAATATTGAAAGGTACTTAACAAAATATGCAAAGTCTTTTCCACAGGGTTGTGCATTATTTCCACCAGAATATAAGGTGTTACAGTTATTTGTGTTGTCAAGTATATGTTTTCTTTCATTTGTTTTATGAAAATATTTTATGCCAAAATGCTATATAGACTGTGTTTGTACACTCTTTTGTTGTCCTCATTGAATGAGCTGTGAGATGTACATGTGTGCTTTGGGAATTGTCAGTTCTTTGTGCTCAGGACCAATACTGCAAAATTACTGCAAGAAGATATTAGTGAACTGCTTATTTGGAACTGCAATACTGAATCATGCAATACAGTTCTAGAGGTCAGGTATGTTAAGAGGAGCTCAGGGAACTGGATAATAAGACTATCTGTCATTTATTGTAGCAGCTGAATAAAAAGCTTCTCTGATTGCTTTATATAGTTCTTTTTCTCTGCAAGGTCTGTACAGTGCCTATCATTCTGACAGATAGGTGCTTCATTTAAGGGAATTTAAATACAAATTAGTTCATCATGTAGTAAAGAAGATGAGTGTATTTTGCTTCCAAGGTCACCAGACTCAAACTTCTATGAGCTATTAAGGGTCAAAGAACAGAGCCTTCACTGACACATTTCTGTTGTCACAAAAAGTGCATGGAGATGTACATCTTGTATGTCCCAGCTGACCTTAACTATCATGTCTGTCTCACAAACACCTGCTGCCTTTTTAAATGAAGGTTTTCAAAATCCATCACCAACATTTTTTTTTTCTTGCAGAAAAAGCAAATGGAGAGGCCACACCAGTACTTTAATAGGTTACGTGTGTTCAGAGGACTGGCCTCATTCCTCTGGGCACCTGGCTTGTGTACTGGCTGAAGATGCTACAAACCAAGACAAAATAGTCTTAAGGAGAATACTTTACTTATAGTAAAGACTTTGAAACTTTGACAATTAGGTGCAAAAGCTGTATAAGGCACTATTGCAGGAGAGGTGATGTATAAGCAGTCATAATTTGTAAGTTTCTACCTCTGCCTCCATGAGCTGTGTGCAGTGAATATATAGGCTTTTCACTGATAGTGCACAATGCACAATTTACTACCTGTTGAGAATATGGGTAAGAGTATTTCCAAATTAGTTCCAGTGAGAGAGTTTGTGAGTAGAAAGTAATCAATTCCAAGTACCTGGGAGCAGTACTACTCCAGACTGAGCAGTCTTCAATGCTATGGGGCTGATGTGATGGCTTCTAGGATCATGGTGGGTTTGTGGAAGATGACTAACACTGTTCCCTGTGTTTAGGCCTCAGATGCCAGAAGGATGTAATTTAGACTATAATCAAACAGAATAATTCATAGCTGGCATCAAGGTCTCCCTTGTTCAGGAGAATGCTGAGCTCTTCGCCTCCTGAGCACAGCTTTAAGAACCCAGGTTTTAAAATTTTGTTTGCTTTTCCCTGCAGTCATAGAAAATGCATTAGTGTATTTACCAGAATCAGCAGAGTGTGTTACTGGACACAGTCAGTAGGTGAACTCAAAGCCATAAGGATTCTGCTTGTAGAAGTCAGTAGTTAGAACAGACATAATGCTAGCTGGTAGTTTCTGGAAATGTGTATTATTTACTAAACACTAGTCATTTCTATGGAAAGACATAAGTAAATAATTTTGTTTTCCTGGCACTTCTGAAGATCTTGCAAAAATGCCTGGGAACCTGACAGTGGAGAAAAGCAAAAATATCTGTACCAAATGCTTCCTCTTTGTAGTCTGTAGGAGTTATGTTTCTAATATACTGGAGCCCAGCAAGATGGAAAGCAGCAACTGCTATATTTCATTGACAAATTGTATTGTTACAGAATAATGAAAGACATTGTACAGGATTTGTTATATATATAAAAGCATGTGTTGTCATATTTATGTTTTGATAGAAATACAAATCTTAAATTACTTAAGACAGCTACAAACTCTAAACAGTGTATTGCAGGTCTGGATTAATAACAGATGGAACAATGTCTCATGAAACAGAAATGAACTATTCTATGAATATTAATGATCCTCTGGTGAATCGTTAGCTCATCAGATCTTATATAGATTTCTTTAGCCTTTATCCTCTCAGCCCCACAACATGTCCTTTCTCTTGCATCACAGTTTTTCCCACCAAAAAGACAGAGATGTACATCGTTATCATCATATTTATAAATACTAAGTATTCAAATGTGAAAAAGTAAATGAGGATTCAGTAAATTGATTTTTGTTGGGGTTTTTTTTTTTTAATTTCTCATTATTAACATACTACTTTGTTTGCAAACTTTAGTTTAGAAGTGGATGTGCTTTTAATCTGTCTTTTAATACTGCTTGTTTTGCTGAGAAGATACAGAAGATTATCCACATTGTTAGTACTCAAGGACCGAGTCAATCATATTGCTGGCTATTTTAGAGGACTGGGATACATTGAAACAGTAGGAGCAGATGCATTTTGAGAAACATTGAATTTGATCAAAACCTTTATTAGCCTTTGAGGGGTTGTAGCATGAAGCTTGATTCTACATCTCTTTTACAAGAAAAATCTAATTTACTTCAGTGAGAAGTGACACAAGGTACTTTTATACAAGCGCAGAGCATAGAATGTGCTTCTACACTCTTAGGGCTAATTTTCAGATTTGTCCAGATCATGGACATCATGTCTTTTATAATGTTTTTTGAAAGATGTACAATTTATGTCCCAAATGATTCCATGTATTTCTTCTTATTTTGTATGAGAGTAGGCTCATACAAATGTAGCCAGCTGTTGCTTTCCGGTTGTTTTTTCTGTATGTGCCTTTGAATAGGTTCACACAGAGAGTACCATTTTGATTGTATCAATAGATAGGTATATTGAATTAACACTCAATAATAGTGCCGAAGAACTTCAGAGAAAAAGCAAATTCATTTTTTTAAAATGAGACCAATGTACGCCAGTATGAAACAGAGATGTGTTTAGATATACTGAGGTACAAGTTGGACGTATTGTACTCTTACCATGGTGTATTTCTGCTAGGATGCAACAAAAGGTAGCTGTTCCCATATGGAGTGGAAGCCATGGGTGATGACACCTCCCAGCAGGGCAGAGGATTCCCCATTCTGGGGACTGTCCCACAACACAGAGTGGGCTGGGCAAACCTGGTTGGTGGCAGCCAGAGTTGAGGAAGAGTCCAGAACAGCAGCCAAGTTAGTGGTGGTAAGGCAGGTTTGAGACCAAGGCAGGAGGTCAATCCACAGCTCAGGGTAATGTCCAACAATTCCTAGGCAGATCCAAGGGGAAGCTAGGAAGTCCATCCAGGAGCCAGGATCAACAGGGCGAACAGCCAGCTCCTACAGCAAGTTCTGTCAGGGGCTGAGCTGAAATGGGGCTCCTGGGCCATGGGCAGAGGCTGAGAGTGGAGGCTCAGGTGAGGCTGGTCAGTCAGTGCCTGGACAATTTTGAATGATTTATTATGTTGGAGTCATGCTTAGGCTTGGCTTAGCCTGTCTACTGTGTTTTTGTCTGAAGGCACAGTTGTGTAGATATTCATACATATTACAAAGCCCACCTTTATGAGTTGTGGTTTTGTAGGTCTGCATTTGATAAGACTGAGGACTCTGGATTTTATTTCCATCAATGTACTTTTTTATGAGAATGACTTTTAAACTCACATAGTAAAAGCTGGTATTTTGAGTGTCCCCCTTTGTATTTCTCACGCAGCTTTTCTATCTTGCCAGGGTATATAAAAGAGAAACTATTCTGACTCTATTAATTTGCAAACTTATTTCAAGATATATTTAAAATAGCCTCGCATAACATTGTTTGTCTCACTGATACAGCCTGGATGACAGTTTGTAGGGGTAATGAATCACTAAATCTGAGTGCAAGATCTTCAGGATGACAAGCAGTTAGCATAATTGCTCCTCTCTGTCTTTTCTGGTGCTTTGGTTCAAGAGACATAGGAGTATACACTAAGAAATTTTCACAGTATCACAGGGAGGTGTTTGTAAGGTGTTGATGTTCAGTGGGTTCTCTAAAATGCTGTCTTTGAAAAGGAGGTGGTATAATGATGGTTTTAGAAACAACACTCAGGTAGAAGATGAAAATGAATGAGGTTTGAAACCATTGAGTGGGATTTTAATTTTTTCACTGAAACACGGTAAAGCAATACCATTCATTACAGGAACTGAAATGTTTCAAAATTGTTTTTAAAATAATTTTAAGCAGAAAAGCCTCATACATTTCTGTTAGTAAAGAGCAGAAACATGAAATATATTATTTGGAATGAATCTATCAAAATGTGGATTCCTGAAAGGTAAATTAATGCACTTAAAAATGTAAGCTACCAATACTTTTGTGAACATAGAATAGTTTTTCTAAGGGTTTCCTAATTTTCTTTTTTTTCTTTTTCGTTTTCTCCTACATAATATCAAGGCCTGTAAGCAGGAAGAAATAAAACTACTTTTTGACTTTTAAAATTTAGAATCCATTTCTGTTACAGGTGTGTTTGTACACATACACATGGATGAAGTGCCAATACTTTCCATTAATCTACATGGAAGAGCAACCAAGCTGGTGAAGGGTCTGGAGCACAAGTCTTATGAGGAGCATCTGAGGGAACTGGGATTATTTAGTCAGGGGAGACCTTATCTCTCAGGGGAGACCTTATCTCTCTCTACAACTACATGATAGGAGGCTGTAGTGGGGTAGAGGTTGGTCTCTTCTCCCAAGTAAATGGTGATAGAATGAGAGGAAATGGACTCAAGCTGTGCCAGAAGAGGTTGAGGTTAGCTATTAGGAATAATTTCTTTACTGAAGAAGTGGTCAGGCATTGTAACAGGTTGCCCAGGGAAGTGGTAGAGTCACCATCCCTTGGAGGTGTTTTTCGCAAAAAACATGGGGACATAGTAGTTGAGGACATGGTTTAGTTGGTTGGTGGTGTTGTGTTGACTGTTGGACTTGACAGTCTTGGAGATGTTTTCCAACCTTAATGATTCTATGTCATTACCAGAATTAAAGCCTGTTCTGAGGAAGAACTCAAGTGCCAAGGCCTGCATGGTAGACCGTGTGGAAGGTGGATAGATTATACAAACAGAAACCGGAGTGAGTCCACCAATGGGTGACAGGGATAATTGGGGGACTGGAGCTCATGACAAATGATGAAACTCGGGGAATTCAGAATGTTTAACCTACAGAAGAAAAGGCTTGAGATGGTCATCTAGCAGCTGCCTTCTGCCTGGAGGTGTTTACAGAGATGTGGTCAGATTTTTTTCAAGCATGCAGTGAAAGGTTCAGAGTCAATAAGCAGGAGTTGTGACAGGGTAAATCCTGTCTGGCAGTGGTGAATAATCCTTCCCCAAGAGAGGGGTTTGGCACTGGGAAATACCATCTGGAGAGGAAGTGGAATCAGCATGTATGGAGATTTTCAAGACTCAACTGGACAAGTTGTTATGCTTCAATGTTTTTTGTGGGCAAAAGGAAGCACACTATAAATACAGATCTCAGAAGCTATTGTTAGACTAATTATAGTCTTAACAATCTACTGTACTATTTCAGTTACAATAATAATGACAGTAACAGTTCACATTATCTAATTAACATAGAAAATCATACATAGAGCTAAAACTCTTATGCTGAAAACCTTCTGGTCTCTCCCCTTCTTCTCTGGTATAATGCTTTGTCTTCTGTGACCATATAGCCCTGTGGTGCAGTACTGCCATTGCCACATACTCTGTACCGAGTTTGCAAGACCTCATGGCTGAGGCTGTCTAAATTTTTGTTTACTTTCCTGGAGATTTGATTTTACTTGTTCTAGCTGTAGCACATTTTTTTCTAATGACAAGGTGGTTATAACTAATTTTGCTTTGCTTATGGCATGGTACAACCACAGTTATTATATAGATAATACTGATGGACAGTTATTCTGTGGAGAATAAGATGTTGACCACTATAACATTATGTGGAAAAATACAGACCTGGAAACACTGCAGAAGCATTATGAAGCAGAGACACAGAATACAGTGCAGAGGAATACAGGCATGTGATGATTAGAGATGGGACACCAGCTGGCACTGGAGACCTCAGGTCTATGGGTAGTTCACCACTGGTCAGCAAAAGAAATGCAGGTTCTGATAAAAGGATTTTTTAGGGAGAATAAAGAATGATTTCAAACACATACAGGACAGTAAATACAAATTAACAATAAATTATTTGCTTTATATGTATATGTGTGTGTGTTATCAGGTTTGTCCACAAAGAGTATTTTGAGTGTTAGGCTTTATACGTTCCTCTGGGTCCTAAGGTAAATGATATTGATGTTACTAGAGCAGAAAGCAGGAATGTCACAGCCAGTGTCCCAAGTTCTCCATCAGGAGAAGGTAAATACTGGTGGTTTGGACCCCTTTCCTCCTCAGTTTTTTTCCACTAAGTGCAATATTAACAAGTTTTCCTATCACAGCCTGTGTCCTTCTCCCTCCTTCTCAGACAGAATCTGGGAGCTCTTCCCTAGCCCTGTTACCCCATCGGGGCTGTTTGTCCCTCAGTGACCACACAGTGGTGGCAGTTCCCACCAACATGCAGGTGACATCCAAGCAATTGCTGCCACAACTAAAAATTGGGCCGAGGGGAGCTCAGAGAAGTCTGGAGATCCTGTGTTAAATACAGAGTTTGTGGTGTTATGGTAAAAATCCATCTTCTGGGCCACAGAGGCCTTGAGTGACTTCATGTAGTTTTGAGCTTAACCCTGTTTGAAACAAGATATTGGAGTATTGATTTTCAGAGTTCCCTTCCAACCTGAATCTTTCAGTGAGTCTACAGTTTTCTTTAATGTCTTTCCGATAGTAGTGTGCTGTGAAATACATGAATACTGTGTTTTCAGATAAAGAGAAATGAAAAGTTAAGTGAAATATATCCCATAATGGCAAATTAATGTTTTTATATCAACAAAATATCCTAGAGGGTACTACAGAAATTCTTCCAAGTTTCTCATACTGAACCCTTGCTTACAGAAAAGTAACACCAGAAATAATGTAGCCATTTTTTTACCACTTATTGATGAGAATAATAGTATTTTTGCTAGAGTATATGTATCATATACATAAAATAGTATGTTTGCTATAAAAAGCTGAGTCATTCAAAAATTACATGGATACCTGTTGTCACTTCGTTACATTCAAGTTGCCCTGTCACTGAAGAAGTTGAAATGGATTATTTAAGCATGATGACATTATAATGAGAAAGGTATTTTCTGATATGTATCTAAGAGTCTGAAATTCATTTTCCTTTTCAATATTTTGATGAAAATGTAGATCTTTGGCTTTAAGAAACAGCTAAAAGGGTTCCTGGTTGATGTAAACACTAGTTTCTACCTGGAGGCTTAAAAGTACTTCTGTTGACTCTACATTTTAGCATTGCTTCTTTCTTGTTTTCATGATCAATCACTTCACAGTAAAGCAATATTTAAAAGGGAAATGTGTACATATTGGAAGATTTAAAATTAACAGTGTTGTAGAAAAATCTTCCAGATACAGAAACATTTAGGGTAGAATGTTGACACAAAGTAGGTCACTTGTTAAGGGTCAAAAATGTGTATCTAAGCACCTGCTTTGGGCTCTAATGTTTGATAGTCCAGCTATGTTTCAAACTATGTCTTGCTTTAGAAATCACATTTCACTGATAAATTCCATCTGGATAATAAACTAGTAAGTTTAGATCATACATCAGTTATTTACTGGTGAAGGTAGACCATACAATTTTAAACCTTTTTGCTTTGTCAGGCTCAATTATCCTTCTCATACAGGAGCTGTTTAGAACTGTTATTTCTATTTATGACCCCTATCATATTCTTAATGAACATTAGTGGTGTTTATAGTGTAATGCTTTGTGTGAAAGAGGTAAAATTTGTATGAAATCATGCATTAGCATTATACAACAAAGTAGGAAGCCTCCTTTAGCAAAACAGGGCCTAGCTTAAAGTAGAATACTTTCAGTTGTATACTTCTCTATTCTCGGTCTCCCAATGTAATCTAGAAGACTATTTTTAAAAGATTTCATTCAAAAATCACTGTTCCACATACACCCTTGCTTTGTTATATTTTTCATAAAAATATATAACTACATAAGCTCTTATGACAGCCTTGTATTTGGAGGCATCTCAATGTTACCAATTTCATGCTAGTTTTTATTATTCACAAGGAAAACAAGAAAAAAGTGGAGTTTAGTATTATCTTTAAGGCGGAGGTACTACACACATTTTATTTATACTATATTTGGTAATAAAAAGTATTTCATTGCAGTATTACTGAGGAAGTGTCTGTCATTTGTGCAAAGAAGATGATATTGTAAGTTAGAGGCACCTAGATAGCATTGAAGTGAATGGACTTATCTTTGGTTGCTTTGGATATACCATAAAAATATATCCCAGAAGTTTCCATGTTTCCTTTTTTTTCCCCACATGCACATTGAATGCAATTCTTAGACCTTCTTTTTTAGTGCTGCAAACACTTCAATAAATTCATTAGGCATTTTTCAGCTTGTGTGATGGCAATTGTCTTTTTTTCCTCTTGATTTCTTTTCATGCTGTTTGTTGGTTCAACTGATGCTTTCATAAAGCTAAACACACTGATGTTTTTTGAAAAAAGGTCTGGGCCAATAGACTAGCCAATAAATGTAATAGCTACTGACAAATGATTTCCTACTCCTTGTGACTTCTGAGCCTCAAAAGGTGACTGTGGAACTTCTTTGTACACCACCACAGAGTGGCTACTCAAGACATTTATGATGCAAGTCAGTTACTGTGTTTTATTTTTATGTTATGATCAAGACCTCCAGACCAAAAAGCAGTAGCAAGGGTAGAGATGGGAGGTACAGAGGCTTTGTATATGCCTTGTGGACCAGGGGCTTTGTAATGTAAAAAAAAAATTGTGGTTCCTTGCTTGTAAATAGATCATGTAATATGTAGCATCTCAAGTCCTGGAGTTATTCTTTCTTAATACTTCACTGTTTCAAAAGTTGGTGAGGAGCTTCTGGAGAGATGGAGTCTTGAAGAGGGGTGGTTGGTGAGCTGCCACCTTCTGCATCTTTCCAGTTTACCTCTCTGAAAAAATCCAGAGGTCCATTGACTGTGGGATGCTGCCATTGCAATGTTTTTTCAAGGATCTGAGTTCTGATCTTGAAATTTGTAGAGGAACACTAGTGACAGAAGGCCCCTTTTCTTAATCTGTTTTCTGAATTTCTCTCTCTTAATTGTTTTTAGGAGCCATGAGAGATCCCTTATATAGAAATAATTCTTGTCGTGTTTTGAAATGTTACAAACTGGGCC
Organism: Phaethornis superciliosus; assembly: GCA_023637945.1. Lineage (NCBI taxonomy): Eukaryota > Metazoa > Chordata > Aves > Apodiformes > Trochilidae > Phaethornis > Phaethornis superciliosus. Next base: position 70,520,258 of record JAJQWJ010000002.1, read on the forward strand.
TTTCAACCCAAGGAATGTATATTTCCTCGTTAGGGGAAGAGATACCATTACTGGAAGTGTAGTTGTCTACATAAAGACACTCAATGACTTAGAAAATACCTTGTCCAAGTATCTGCTGCACAGGTCAATAGAGAGTGAAGTTCTTGCATATAATATTGTTTTTTCCTACCTCAGGACTTCATAGAGAGAAAAGGTCATTTGCAGTGAAGTAGATGAGATTTCAGCTGCTTCTCTGTGTGTAGATAGATGTAATTTATTACATCTAACTTCCTCAGATAAACCAATGAGTCATGCTGCTTTGTTTTAAGGGCAAAATGGGTAGTTTAAGCAAATACTAATTGCTATGTTTTTCACAGCTATCCTGATAGTTCTGATGAAATATGCCGCTGGCAGGCAAATGTTAATTTTTGTCATGCCACCTGAAATTTTGTCAGACACATTACAAAAGCTAAAATTATTATCTAAACTGTCATTGTCTTAGAAAGATAATGTCTTTTGACAGTGAGGCCAAAGTTTTCAATTTTTATTATTGCCATAATTAATTGCCTCAGTTTTAAATTGCTACTTTATTACGAATTTAAAATTCTTTAAGTTTAGATAGATGCTGTTGCCTTTACTATCTTTATTATATCTTTTTCAGGTCTCTACATTAAAAATATTTCCCTGCAAGTATGGAACACAGAAAATACATGTAGATTTTGATAACTCAGAGGCCTCTTCCAATCTTAATTTCTTTTACATACAGAATTTCTCAGTCATGTAATAAACATCATTATAATATTGTAAATAGCTTAAACACCCTAAAGGGTTTTCCATAATGAGTATTTTCCAGGCATCAGATCATTCTTATGCCCTTTTACTGAACCAGTTTGTGACCTCTTATATCATTTTAATAGCAAGCATATTTGTTGTCATTAATGCTTTCAGGGAATTTTCTATAAAGGGGTAAAGGTGCATAAGGATGTGTTTTTACACGTCTGTAGGTCACATTGGCCTTGTTATCAGCAGCATAATACTGGCAGATCCTGGTTACTGGGTCAAATACCATGAACTCTATATTCTTTCCAAAATTATTGCTTTCAAACATACAGACTTCCATATTGCGAATAGCTGGTTTGATTCTGAATTAACTTCTTTTGAATATTTTACATACATTCTGTATTTTTGCTTTGTATACCAAATAGTTCTGTATTTTTCTAGCATTGTTAACAATCCTGGGTTTTTTTATGTCACTTCTAAATATTTTTTGTTCTTCCAGTGATTGTCCATATGAACATTCCTATTGGCAGTGCATGTATGCTAAAGAACTTAAGGCTGGGGACATACTAATCATAGAATCATTAGGGCTGGAAAAGTCCAACCGTAATCCAAATACCACCACCACTGAACCATACCCTGAAGTGCCACATCTAAATGTTTCTCGAACAGAGATGGTGACTCCACAGCCTCCCTGGGCAGCCCATTCCAATGCCTCACCACTCTTTCAGTGAAGAAATTTTTCCTAATATCTAACCTAAACCTCCCCTGGCACAACTTAAACCCATTTCCTCTTGTCCTGTCACTAGTTACTTGGGAGAAGAGATCAACACCAGCCAACTACCTTCAGGTAGTTGTAGAGAGCAATAAGATCTCCCCTAAACCTTCTCTTTTTCAGACTAAACAACTCTAGTTCCCTCAGTCACTCCTTGTATGACATACCCTCCAAATCCCTCATCAGCCTCAAAAATCTTCTCTGGACATGCTCCAGCACCTCAATGTCTTTCTTATACTGTGGCGCCCAGAACTGAACACAATAGTCAAGCCGTGGCCTCACCAGGGCCAAGTACAGGGCCATGATCCCTTCCCTACTCCTGATGGACACACTGGTTTTGATACAGGCCAGGATGCCATTGGTCTTCTTGGCACTTGGGCAGCTGCTGGCTCAGATTCAGCCATCCATCCACCAGTACTCACAGATCCTTGTCCACCTTGTCCATCCTTGTGCCAGCCACTCTTCCTCAGCCTGTAGCATTGCTTGGGGTTATTGTGACCCACGTGCAGGACCCGGCACTTGGCCCTGTTAAGCTTCATACCACTGACCTCAGCCCATCGACCCAACCTACACGGATCTCTCTGCAGAGCCCTCAAGCAGATCAGTGCTCCCACTCAGTTTAGTGTCATCTGCAAACTTGTTGAAGTGCACTTGATCCCACTGTCTATATCATTAATAAAAATATTAAACATAACTGGCCCCAATCCTTACCTGTGGGGGACACCAGTTGAGACTGGCTTCCAGCTGGATTTAGCTCCATTTATCACAATTCCCTCAGCCTGGCCCTCCAGCCAGTTTTTAATCCACTGAAGAGTCCACCTGTCTTCCTTAATCCCATGTGCCACTGTAGTCTTCCTCCTTACTCAATTGTGAGGAGATATGTGTTCACTGGTTTAAAGTCTTCTCAGTAATCTGGCTAAATTGGGACATTTTTCTGGAAGTTCATATCCATGTCAATGGCCTAGTTAGATATTACTTCTGACTCTTTTCACATTGACAATCAATTACTTTTCTCCTTTTTTCAACATTCTCTTTGTTTCCTCTTCCCTCACCTTTATTTTCTATTAGTATTTCAATGAATCTGAAGGGCTTCAGACTGTAAGAAAACCGCTAGGAAAAAAAGATAACTCCAAAAACTATACTATTCCTAGAAGCTTTCAACCAAAAGTGCATACCCAGTGGTAGATGTCAAATTTAAATCCTTCTAGGATCTTGGCTGCATGTGTGTTCCTGCATCACTGGGAACTTCTTTTTGCCTTGACAAATTTCAGTCACAAATGGCTCCCCTCTACCTTTGGTGAGTCTGACCCACCCTGGGGAGGTCACAGGTCATTCAATTGAAGTTTTGCCTGGTGTTACGCTCTTGCTGGGTTTTATTTTATGGATGGTATTCATTTTTAGCAGAGGCAATACTTTGTAGTGGGTATTGAAATGTCCTTGTCATCTTAAGTACAGTATGATTTCTCAGAAAGATCTCTTGGGTTTTCCTTTACACAGAAAAATCCTTTCCTTCCCTTTGGAGTGGACATTGGATTCAGCATTTTGTATTCAAAGACATTGTTAGGAATATAACAGCCCTTTACTGTAGGTTACCAGGCAGACCTTTTGTCTTTGAGCTATTGGTCAGAATCATGTGTGTGGATGCTTTCCTGCAATGAGAAAGAAAAACCACTTACTAGTAAGCAGAGTTTTTGTGAACTGCACTGCCCTGAAAGATTTTCACAGCCTGTGCACCTTGTTAATTCTCAGAGCCATGTTTTATGTTTTGTTATATTTTTTGTTTTATACAGAGAGTCTTTCAGACTAAGAATGTACTCAGGTTGTATGGAGGGTGGAGGGGGGAAGAGGACATGAGCATGCTGATACTGCAGTTGTTACAGCTAAAAGGTATATATCCAACCTTACTTGCTTGGGTACCCCTGTTCCCAAGCATCACTGTATGACAGCTCTCAAAGAATGTGGACATGGAGGCAAGTAGTTTTTTGTACATTTATTTATTCTTCCAGATTATCAAATAGTTTTAAGGAAACCTGCAGTGCCTCAGGCATGCTACTCACAATGCTCAACATAAAAATATGTTTCTCAGTAAATTGCATTTTAAAATCAGCCAGAAAATTGGATTGTAAGTATTAAATCTGTGGTATTGTGCTAATTTTAAAACCAGAATGTTGAATAACACTAAATCGTGTTTGTATAAACCTAAATTATCACATGAACAGTTGTCCTAGTCTTCAACAAATGTCCTCTCATTTAAAAAAAATGAAAATAATCTGAATACGGTAAAGAAAACAAAAAAACTACAGCTGCTTTGGTTCTTGAGGTATCTCAGGTTGAAATGAAGCTTTTTGTGCGATTGTAGCTGAAAGAAAATTTGACATCTTAACCTTTTTAAAATGCTGTAATGGTGAAAATAAACACCTTCCCGTGAACTTCCTTTCTCTGTATTCCTTATTGCCCTGAAAAATGACACTGCTTCTAAACCCTTACCAGAGCTGATAATATGTTCTTTCCGGCCTCCTCCAGTTTTAATTCAACCTTTATTCACCTTCCTTATCCTCACTTCTGATTTTTTTTAGATAACTATCAATGACCTTTCAGTTAAAAACTCAAAAATGTACAACAACCTGCTTGCTTCTTGCCTCCCTCTCCCACCTGATTGTCCGTGCAATGAAGGATAAACACTTTTGAAAGCAGTAAAATGTGAAAGCTGAAGTCAAATCACAACTACTCTATATTCTCAGCCTCTGACTGAGGCCAAGAAACTACTCAGGGAGTTTCTTTGCCTGCAGCAAATGCAAGAACAGCAGAACTGGTCTGGGTCAATGTCATGGGCCATGCCCTGTTATGGGTTACGATATAGCATAAATAGGTGTGCAAACATAAGCTTTTCAAAGTCCTTCTTTCTCCTAGTTATTATGAATAATTGTCCCTGTTCATTTTGTCACTTCACTCTAAAAAAAAATTTACTGCAACATTAATTTATATTAGCTTCTTTGATTCGTAGCCCAGAATTAAGTTTCACTTTTTCCCAGACTTCCTCTCTATGGTAGGAATGAAGGAATTTACCTAGTTTTTTGGCTGCTTTTCTGCAGTGCATCTTTGCTTTCCACTTCTTTCCAGTTAAACTCCCTTATAACAAAAATCCTTTATTTCTGTTGCTCAGAGAAAGTTGCTTCAGCAGAACATTTTTCTTTTATGGTCTTCTTTATTTCTTGTGTTTGGAAAGAATGTTAGCTTTGGAAGACTGCCTTTCTCCAGTCACATCTGTGACCCTTTCAACAATGTGCTAGCTAGAGTAGATCCTGACACCTGCCTTCCTTTCCAGCTCCAAGCTGGACTGGCTGCTGCGATCTTTCAAATGTGAGAATACTGAAGGAAAATAAAAATCTAACTTGGCTTTGTTAAATTTCCTTTGCTTTATAGGTCACATCTGATCCTGTGCATGAGTCAGTCTGTCACAGGTACCTTCAAGAATGCCCTTTACAGCACTGAAAGGAGCTTTCAAACAGCCAAGGGCTGATATGCTGTGACAACTGGGGTTACATTTTTTTTTCTTTTCATTAATTAAAAAAATGCCTAGTGCTCACCTGGATTATGTTCAGCTCTAATATGATCCACACCGACAACACTCTTTAAAAGCATAATGACAGGAAAGAGGTTTACTCCAGATGAGTGACTCCTTATCTCTGCTTTTACATTGCTGGAAAAAATCTGTTTGTGAAGAATGGAATTTTAAATTAATAACAACTCAATTTTCTTTCCATATTTCCAAAAAATAATTGCATCAGTAGTCTTCCTTCATTTAATATGTTCTTTCAGGCTATTTCAAAATACATCCTTGCATGGTCATCATACATTAAGAATGAACATTCTGGTACCATAAGGAAAAATGTTCAGCTCCTTGTAGGAGTTATAAAAATAGAAGATGGAAGGATTAATGTGCCTGGGACTGTTACTGTGACATGCAAGTACACTGCAAGTATGTCCAAGGATGTCTGGGCTTTTTATTACTCTAATAACATTTTCTTTTTTAATCACAGGCTTTCTTTTTTTTAATGCCATTTTTTAATGTTAAATTTTTCTTGCAGATGTAATTTTTTGTTACTGTATTAAGGTATGTATTTCTATTGAGAGTTGATTGGTTATCTTGTGGATGTCCTGTGATAAGCTTTTCCTACATTTTTCTAATTTTGGGTAAACTGTAGAGCTGATTTTTCTTCTCCATATGCATTTTCTACAGTTCTTGTAAATTAATGCACGCATCTTCAATGCGTTTGAGAAACAAATGGTATGTCATAACCCAATTTAGAATCAGTAGCATATGAATAACATATTGCTGTTAGCTGAAGTCTCATTAATTTTTGCATACAAAATGCAATTATATTGTTGTTGTGTTTTTGTCGAAGCTTTGTGAAAGGATTCTCAATTATGCCAACAGACTGTCATTAAATAGCTATGTCATGCTATAAATAGATGGACTCTAACTTACACGAAACATTGCACCACAGTTTCTTCCTAAATTTTTTCATTCAGTTAAAATTATTATCCAGCCTGTGAAAGACATAAGTATGTTGTTACATAACATATACTAGATTAGCATTTTAAAGATACCACCACAAGGTGAACTTGTTGACAGGTGTGAACAGTATGAATGTAAATGCACTTCAGAAAAAAGGAAATGGCAGCAGCATAGTGTAATACATCTGGAATGTAAACATGGATGTAGTAGGTGAATCTCAGGAGATTCTGATGACAGATAAGTAGAACCTCAGGTTTGGGATGCCTTAAAACGCAGGAGGCTGTAAGATCTGCAAAATTTATTATCTATTGCCAAGGCTGTACTTAAAAAAAAAAAAAAAAAAAAAAAAAAAAGAATCAGGTCAGCTTGCTGCTTATTGAAACTTGGGCAAAAATGAAATGTGTATGTTATGAATATAGCCATCCATTTTGATGAAGAAAGTGTCTTTTCTAGATTATGGTAAAAATGTGGAAGTGGTGTGATAAGTGTCTGTTAGTCATAGTGATGATCCACAGTGATTTTCAGAAAAAGCATGCTATTGTTTTCCAGACTAGTAGGAGTAAAAGTGTTCAGAGTCTCAGTGACAAGATAAAAAAATCCAGTTTTATGGAAAAATATAAGGACTTCTTCCCTTTTGAGATCTTACACAATCAATGAGGCAGGACAACTAGAAAAACTGTGGACAGTGGACAGCCATGAGAGACAGGGTGAACTTGTAAGAGACAGAGGGAGCTGAAGGATAGGCCACATTATGTGCCACTACTGAAAATAGACTGGAAGTTTTCAAGATATTAAATATCCTTTTAACCTAAATATCATTAGGTTCAATGATAACCTAAATATCTTAAAATGTGGTCCTCTTCATGGACATCACTTAAAGCCAAGAAAGCCCTAAGAGCATACACCAAAAGACTTTTGTCCTCTACAAGTATCACCAGATGCCTTGAAAATTACTGATCCTGACAACATTATAAAAGATCAGAAAGCTTCGAGTTGATCATGAGTTGGTCTAGTTTGGTGGTACTTCTCAGGTTTTAAAATATGCTAACATATTTAATCTCTACTGAAAATGACTATAAGGCATACAGAAATCTTTCTTTACATCACAATAAACAGCTGTGGTGTGGGGGGAAAGTAGAAAAAGTCATAATGTGCACACACAGCAAGCTTCATTTCCTACTGTGGAAAGGCTGTTGCTGGTATGGCCTGGGTACCTTTGCTGTACATAGGAAGGGAAAGCCATTTAGTCCATGAAAGTAGCTCTCTAGGCATCTCACAACTAGCTTCTTGTACTCATTCCTGCATCCTCCTCCTCTCAGCTTGAATAACCTCTTTATCCTCATATCCCTTCTTCAAAGGGCGTTCTTCCACCTTCTCTTCTGAGAGCTGAATACATTAAAAGGTTTACCATGAAACAGAAATTTTCAAGCAGGTTTGGTTTCTTTAACACTCAGTAAAATTTGATACAATCTTTCAGTTACTGTCTTTGTCCAGTGTATCTCATTTCTTGCAGTTAGAGAAAAGCTGTATTGCTGCTGCATTCAAAGAGAAAACCATTGCCAAAACTCGTCTTTTCCTAAGCATAAGCATAGACTCCACTTACCACTGTCACCTTTTAGGAGTGACTCACTGCTTTCCTTCCTTTCCAGACATAATACCTGAAACTTTCTTACAAAATTAAACTCTTTCCCCTAAAAATATCAGAACAACTAGTCATTCATCTGCAATGAGGCACCTTTTCACCAAGGAGGAAACAGTGGACAGTGTAACTGAAAAATCTCATTTCTGAAATACACGAAGTTACTTACAGTTCTCCAGTACAGAGGTTTATCTCAAATGATCCTCGCATTTCAAACAGTTAATATGGGTAGGTAATAAGACACATTTTTAAGAAGTAATCACTGATATGACATGACATGACATGATTAAAGATTTTGATTCCATGAAAAGATGTGCTTGAGTTGGTCAAGTGCTTAGCCCAGCCTTAATAAATGAATCAGTTTCTCAGTCTGAAAGCCCCACATATTTAAAAAAAAAAAAAAAAAATATCAAATTGCCTCTTAAAGAGATTTTTATTTTGTGAGGTACATCTGGCATTGGGAAAATTCTGGTGTCAGCTGCAGTGAGTGCAGAGACAGCTACTTCTGAGTCACTGCCTGTGTTAAGATGAATGAAAACCATGTAACCCTGAGTGAAACATTCACTGTTGAGCTAATTAGGAAATCACATTGCAAGGGCTGCTGTAACCCCACTGTACCCCTTGCTTTCTGGAATTTGTTACTGGTGCAGTGTTGTCATTCTCTCCCCATTATGACAATGTCACATCTGTCTTTTGTCCCACACCTCTGTGAAGGGCAATGCTTAGACAGATCATAAGATTTCCTCATTCAGAAAATGCAGAAAATTTTAGCTTTTCAACTGTAGAGCTGTGGTGTTTTGGTAATTTGTGTTTTGATTTCGGTTTGATTTTGTTTTAATTTCATTATATAGATTCTCAGCTTTAGAACAACTTCAGCTTTAAGAAGTTTAAAAAAATACAAATTTAAGGTGTTTTGTCACATCTGTGATCTTTAAACTTGTAAAATGTTATAGATCACAAATATAACAAAGTTAGGGACTTGTTCAGAAGGGTATTTCTAGTCATGCCTTAAACACACTTAAATTACCCTGTCTTGTAAGTCATATCAGATTAATTCAGGTAGCTGTAGATACAGAGTATGTAAGTGCATATAATATGAAACAGTAAAAGTTTTACAGGACTAGACTAACTTGCCTGCTTTGTCATATTGGAAGTCTGTCAAAATGTTAAAAATCAATCATAAGAAAACTACTTTTCCTCCATCACTGAAAGGAAAGTATTAATTTAGTTGATTCTAAACCAGCTAATTGTTCTCAGTCACGAGGATAAAGAAAAGGAAAAAAGAAACAAATGGAAGGGCAATAGTTTAATCCATTCTTAACATTTAATACCTTGTTATCATGGATGCAATAGGTAATAGAGTAATTTTAGATAACTGCAAGAACATCAGAAATTTTGCTTAGATGAAAGTGGATACAGAAAAAAATTTTTTTTGGCCTTGATTTAAATTTAAATTAACCTTGAAATTAAAAATGTTACTGTAAATTTAACAACAATCAGAAAGAAACAGTGTAGTTTTTTAAGTGCAGTAATGAACTGATTTATCTTTTTCAGAGTAAGTTGGTATGAAGGAACTATGCCATTTGATTCCCCATAGAAGATCTATTGAATAATTTTTTTAATGCTTCTTCATTCATTGTGGAAAAAAAGAAGTTTCCTACATTCCTACTCATAACAACATTTATCTCAAGGTGAAGTGTGAGGATGAGAGGTCAAGGAATAGACAGACTAAATAAAATAAGCAGTAATAAATTATCTGTGTATTTAGCAGAGGGATCTAAAGAAACTTAGAAATGAAACAGCTGAAAGCTGCTGCTCCTTCTTGTGCAGAGTCTCACACCAGGAGTTGTGCTTTCATTTCAGGACAGAAGGGAGGAAACTATGGTGCCAGTTTTGGCAGAGCTGCAAGAGAGACAAGAAGACTACAGATTTAGAAACCCTTTTTCTGATTTATAACTATTAGTGGAAGTACAATGTAAGATCAGTGAACATTTGGGTGAGGGTGAGGTATGGAAGAAGAGTCAAAACAGTTTTTGCAGAGAAAAAACCTAAGAATTCCCTGAAGGTTTCAGTGGTCCTGTGAGTGAAAATGATCAGGGTTGGGTGGATTTCTGGGAGGCAAGCTCCCTCACAAAAGGGTCTTGAAGGAAGTAAGCAGTCATGGGACAGGAAAAATTTATTTGAAAGATCAAATATTTTTATTTGATCAGTTGTCATGATTAAGAATATTTTTTAATGTATTTTTTAAAAAATACCCTACTTATGTCTCTTGAATTTTCTTTTATGCTCTGATTGCTTTCTGCACTGCTCCAAAAAGCAAAGATTATAGTAGAAGTTGCTGAACAACTATAAAACCCAAGTCTCAGAAGCAGTAATTTGTTGTTGGAAAATGTTCCACCAATCTGGTTAGTATTATTCACAAAAGTGCTTTAGCGTTGCATAGTACACCGTAGTGTGGCCATTTGTAAGCTTTTACAGTGAGCTTTATGCTACTCAAAGTAAATCTGTAAATAAACTTGATTTCTTAGGCAAGATATTTTTAGATCTCTATTCATGTATAAAATAAAGCCTGAGTATGCAAGTATACAGATGGTAGTTTATGTACATTTATAGAAGATGAAAAGAATACTGAAAGAGTAATTTTACTGGAATTTGTCAGGTGCAGGTTTGCTAGGGTTTTCTTCTTGCTTTACTGTAACCAGATATGTTTGTTTATGAAATAACATGGATATTGAGGGTAGGGCCAATTGTTAATTTCAAAATAACAGCAGGCATTTTCCTTTTTTATGAAAATATTTCTGTCTAGTGTTTGAAAATAACAACTATACAGCTCCATCTTGCAGTGTAGCTTCTGCCCTAGCTTTTGTTACAGCCTCATGATTACTTGTTTAAAAAAAAAAAAAAAAAAAGCAGAAGGCTAAGATTTAGATTATTGAAGGTATTTTGAATCTGGATAGCTGCTACAGACCAGACAATTTTTCTTTCTGTCTCCTATAATCCACTGAAGAAGCAGTTCGTCCTGGGTCATATTTTGTTCTTTACTCTTTACTCTCTTCTTCTGCACTGGCATCAGAAATGTAGTAGTACTGTATTACAAGGCTGTTGGGTTTCTGCACCACTTGAATGGCAACAGTACATCAAGGGAGCCACCCTTTCAATGTGCTGCTTCTGAAGAATGCAGAAGATGATGACATGAATGACATGGTGATATTTCATCAGTTATTATATATAGTCAGAAAAGGGTGTGTCTTCAAAATTATCTTCTAGTTTCCTTCAATTTTATCTCCTGGAACAGCAATACAATCTTCATCATCAACATGTTTTTTGTGATGGATAAATGTGCTAATCCATATTTCAAATGTGGAGTTTCAGAATTCATCAAATTAAGTAAAGGCATGGAGTATAGTTAGGATGTATGCTGGAAACTATAAAAAAGGTTTTTAGGTAAAGAAGTCACATACCATTTCAAATTTATCAAAAACTTGGAATCTATTTAAGTGTAGTGCTGATGGAATAGACTTAATTCATCCATGTCATACTTACCATTAAAAATAATGCTTTCAAAATCAATCAACTGCATCTTTGGCATTTGTTTTTATAGAATATTTAATTCATATTCATGTGTACAAATGTGCTAGCATCAGAGTGCAAGTTGAGGTGCTGAAACAAAAGAAATAAAACATGCAGTTGGTAAGAATTAGGGATATATAACCCCCTCGAGATGTGAGTCTTTTAGATAGCAGGAGTCTGGACCAGTCCCTAATCCTGGATTGTGCCTCCTATGAGACAGAAAGGGTGAGCACAGAAGCCCTTGTGTGGGAGCCTGGGGAATAGATAATTCACCTGGAGTGCTGCTGAGAAAGGAAATCTAGTGCATGCCTCAGTGATTGCTAAATTGTTTCATTTTGGAGTGGATTAGCTTCACCTGAAAGATTGAGCACAGGAGCTCTACATCCAAAATAACTTCATATTGACTGTTAAGCATTTTTCCTTTGGGACAGAGAGATGAGTTCTCTTTTGGCAGAGGAATGTTTTGAACATTGGCTGAATTGTCCAACTCCTGGGTCTTCTGCAGAGACTTAAAAACTGACTCTAGCCTATTTTGGGGCACATGAAAACAACCATGGAAAAAAAAATGCTTTGTGTACAAAAGCTTACCCATGGAGCATCAAAATGTAATTTAATCAGAGGCCCACAGTGCCCCTGCCTAAACAGGGTTCAGAAAAAAACAAGCAGCTCTTGGGAAGATGGAAACAATCTGCTGGATATGGGAGACACTGTATCAAAAGAGGGTGCCTACACCTTGTGACCCATGGACAACCTGCTTTGGAGCAGGGACACACCTAAAGGTTCTGTAGCCCATCAGTGTTCCAGGCTGGAGGCAGGACAATGTGGAGAAGGGCAGCAGAAACCACTAAGCATAGAGCAGCAGAAGTGGTTAAGCAGAGTGGCAGAAAATCATATATATCACCTACACCACCTCTCCCATCACAGGCATTTTGATGGACTGAATGTAATTCATAAAAAAATAAGGAAAATGGGGATTGGGAAGCGTGGAGGATAGATTTCTCAGTGTGTATTTTCTTATTTTTTGTTTTTTTCAAAAATGACATCAGCAATGAGAGGCTTATTTTTGTTTGCAATAAATAATTCAATTAAAATTCCCTGACTCTAGACTACTTTGCCCACAACAGAGTCCCGAGCAAAATAATGTGCCTTCTTGCAGCGTGGAGCTACCCACCTGGTGGCTCTGCATACAGAATCAAACTTTTTCTGGGGGTTTCCTACTTAAGTGGCCTCCCTATTGAGCTCTAATTTTTCTTGGTCATAGTTTTAGGATTCTGATTTTCTTTCTTCATTGCACAGGGAATCTTAGTGCTTGACTTCTTGGTATCTACTTTCCCTAGGTGACAAGGAACTTGAAAGCCTGGCAGTTACCACCCCAAACCTTTCTGTGGATTAAGATTGAGTTTCTATCTGCATCCTTATATGCCTAAACCTAACATAGAAAACGCTGGAAATTGTACATAGGGTAACATGGAAAATATTGTTTAGGAGTGTTAGAAAATAAAAGCAAGGTAGTTCTGAAAGCTTTAACCCTTACTGTATGATTGATGCTAAATTTTGTTTTGTGAAGTTAGGCCTAATAATAAGTGCTCATTAATAGATTATTATGTATCTGCCATACAGTATGTTATTGCTTTTTCCTGACGAAGTTCCTCCAAATAAAGAGAACTGGTTTTCAAAATTCTTCAGTTTTCCAGTTGCAGCAAATTTGTTCTCTTAAAACTTTCTGCAGTTAGTGAATATAATCACTAAAGAACAATAAAGAGGTTTCTACAAGATACAAATTATGCAAATAAGCAGAAGAGAAACTTTCATTCCCAAAATAGAGATATAATGCAAATTATTCAGGTTCCATTTTATTTAGACCATTGCAAGGAAAAAAACAGTCTTCTTATGAATACAGTAACAGCATTTACCCTCCAGACACCTGCCTGTGCTTTGATTTCTACCTAGGCTGAGTCAGCTTCATCTGTCTTCAAGGCTAGGAATTGAGCTGCTGAGTGAATGGTGATGCTTATTGCTGCTCAGAGAAAAAGATGTTAAGATATACAGCTTCCATCATTAAAATTTATCATTGCTGCTTCAGAAGAAGTAGGACAGATCTTTATTGTAGGTTCACTTTTCATTTATATATGGATGAAATAAATTTCTTGAATTAACTTCTGCTTGAATAAACTTCTCTCTCCATTTAAAAAGGATGTTATGTGGGCTAAACCTGTAGTTACCTACCTCTGCTCTTGACTAAGCCAGAGCAGAGTTTGAGAGTTTTGATTTATTTTTATTGCTGTCTTGCTCTCCTTCTGAATGCTCTGACACACCTTGTAGTGTTTGTGATTTGATCACACAAATGTGTGGTATCTGTATGGTATGTGATAAAATACAGGAAAATTACCAGTAAAATACAGAAAAAAATCCACCTCTTTATGCTTAGTTGGTATGTTGTAAGCAGACAGCTAAAACATGAGCAAAGTCTGATGAAAAACCAACAAGTTTCAGGCTAACTAGAAGAGCAAAGAGAAGCCATGCTGTCAAGGTGCTTCTGACATGATCCTTTAATTTATGTGCAGTGCTATGGCTTAGAAAAGCCCTTGGTTTTGCTTTGGATTTGATGCTTTCAACCACGAGTCTTGACTTGAAACTTGGCAGCTGAACAAGTAACCTTTGTCTTTGGAGAAAGGGTGGCGCAGATACCTTTCAAGCTCTATTGGAATAGCTTCCCTGACATGTCTCACAGATCATTTAGAAGAAGGAAAAGACATGAAGAAAGAGATGTGTATAGTTTTGGGAAAAAACATAGTGAAAAAATACCATAAAATTCTCCTCATCAAAATATTAAATGACAGCCTGCATATGTAAACTGTAATCTATGCAAAAACATTAAACATTCCCTAAGTTCCTTTAAGAATTTGTGTTTGCCAAATATGTGGTGAGCCTGTGAGTTTAAACGAGTTTCAGATCCATACACCAAATTGCAGCAAAGCAGTGCTTCCAGGTAGCTTTAGTGTTTTTCCAAGATGAAGGTGACCAGCTAGATGTTAGGGTGCAGAATGGTGCACACTTAGCCTGAAAACCAATATGTGTATTTCTGCCAAAAGCCTGGGTGGCTTTTACCATTCTTGCTAAGTAAGCGAGTCATGCTACAGATGTTTTGCCATTGCAGAATGATTTCAAGGCCACATCATTGGCCTCTCCTGGAGGCTTGGTTGGAGCTAAGGGCCAGCACAGGGAGGCAGCCCCTTGCAGGCAGCACTGCAGGGAGCAGATCCCCATCCGGCTTCTCTGGTGAGAGCTGATTTTCAGCTGTGGCTCTGCCATTTGGACTGGACTCAGCTACTGTGAAACAGCCACCATGCCCGTGCCTGGCCACCAGCCCCTGGATTCATCCCAGGTACCCTGTCCCTGACCTGTGACTGACTTCCCTGAAATCTCTAAACCTCACCCTGGACCTGGCAGAGTCCCCTGGCTCCCCTGTGGATATGTCTCATTAAGATGAGCTGGGCTGGTGACTTGGAACCTTGGCCAGGCCCATCCTGGGTCTGTACTCGGCGCTGGTGAGGCCACAGCTCGAGTCCTGTGTCCAGTTCTGGGCCCCTCAGTTCAGGAAGGAGATTGAGGTCCTGGAGCAGGTCCAAAGGAGGGCAACCAGGCTGGTGAAGGGACTCCAGCACAAGTCCTGTGAGGAGAGGCTGAGGGAGCTGGGGGTGTTCAGCCTGGAGAAGAGGAGGCTCAGGGGAGACCTCATCGCCCTCTACAACTCCCTGAAAGGAGGCTGGAGCCAGGGGGGGTTGGGCTCTTCTCCCTGGCAGCTATCAGCAAGACAAGAGGGCATGGTCTCAAGTTGTGCCAAGGGAGGTTTAGGTTAGATATTAGAAAGAATTTCTTTACAGAGAGAGTGATCAGGCACTGGAATGGGCTGCCCGGTGAGGTGGTGGATTCTCCGTCCCTGGAGATATTTAAAAAGAGACTGGATGTGGCACTCAGTGCCATGGGCTGGTAACCACAGCGGTAGTCTATCAAGGGTTGGACTTGATGATCTCTGAGGTCCCTTCCAACCCAGCCGATTCTATGATTCTATGATTCTCCACTCACCAGGTTGGGGCTGGATGCTTGCCCCTGGCAGCACCTACTTGGGGATCCCTTTCTGGCTGGATAAACTGTCTCATGCTGCTCCCATTTTGCACAGGAAAAAGAACAAGACTCATAGATGAATGCTGAAATGTTGCTAGCAATAGGAGCCCTTTAGAGGGCTGTTCATGAACAGATATGGGTTCATCATTCTGTCATCAGAAAAGATGTCAACTATGGCATGCTACTAACTACTAACCACAAGTGATAGCAAAACCAGCAACTAGGTATGCAAAATAATTGGTTCAATATGACTAAAGTTGAGATATTTAGGAGACTTCTGGATGTCAGAGAAAATCCTTATCTGTTTTTGTCAAGGTTGATGACAGCATTTTGAAAGTACTGCAGGAAAAAAAAGGCCATCCTAAAAAAGGAAGGGTCTGCCACTAGGTAGGAAGAGTATAAATAATCAGTATAACATAAAAGATGCAGCTATGATGGTTTTGTGTTTGGAAAAAAATAGTAATATGCTCAATAACTTAATAAAAAATCAAATTCTGTGAAAATGTTTTCAAGTTTTTAATGAGGAACTGGTTCATGTTAAGTAACTTTTCAAAAGCAGTAGATTTCTGTAATATATTTGATGCAATGATGCTTGTCATTCTGATTAAAAGTACTGGCACTACTGCCTATCAAAAGAGCAGAGTCTAATGGATTTTGAGTGGGGTAACTGGAAATTATTATGCAAATTATGGAAACTGGAAACTATAAATAATTGTCGATAGGGATGTTCTATGATTTGGCATGTGTGTAATGTTCTGCAAGATCTGCAAGAACCACTTCTTATCCTGTATGCTATTATGTATTTTTTAGTTAATGATCTAGGAGATCCATGAGGACAACCACAGACAGTCATTCTTGAAGAAAAGTCAAATATTGATCTGATAGTAAATATAGAGTGGTCTATAAATGATAGTCATCAAGACAAGGTAAACCTTTATAATAACTGTCTGGAAAGTAATAATTCTAAAACAAAGAGTATGGGTCCTAGCTAGAAAACTGGAAGGCTGCAGGTTTGAAAAATATTTGGAGACATAGCAGACAGGGAACTCCAGAGATATTACCGTAGAAATTTGTGCAATATTCATACAATACAATATTCTCAATACATGGATATATTGAGAGGAATATGGCAGGAGGCTAAGTGTTTGTGTGTCTTTGTTTATTGGAGCACAATTTTAGGATTTGTCCCATCTGAACATTCAGAAAGTGTTTTAAAGTTATTGAGAGTTTAGAAAAGAGAGTGTAGAAAATACTTAGGAGCAGGAGATATATGGAGCCAAGTCTATTTACCTGATGAAAATGAAAAATATGTTATCTGATCAGTGTTTAACTTTACAGAGGATTGTGGACATTAATCTTGAACTTGGAAAGAGATAGCAGGACTAACACTTCAAAGTAAGGAATGTGCAGCACATTTTTAGCAGTTTTTAACAGTTCAGCTGATTAACCACAAACACCTGAGGACTTGATGAAATTCTTCATCTCTTGATGATTCTACAATCAAGACTGAATACCATTCTTTATATCTATGAGTAAAATGCAATTTAGCAATCTCAGGTTGGAAGAGGCCACTAACATAGGTTAAATTTAAAGGGATAATAGGGCCTGATTTTTAAAAAACATCTCCCCTCCCAGTTAGGAGTCCAAGTTAGCTTTAAGAAAAAAAATTACATTTATCCTAGTAGACGTCTTTAAGAGAATTTGCATGAAGTCTGAATGAACCATACCATAATTTGTCAAACAAGTACCCTATTGATTACTATCTTTATCAGCCACATGACTGATTTATCATTGTGTGATCAGGTATCACAAGATTTCTTTCTTGTAGGTTATTTCTTGGTAAATTTCAAGGGTGAAAAGTTTATTTTTTCTGTACTTATTTGTAAACTTTGTTGCTAAGATGGGTGTGTGTATGGAACAAGGGACACTGGAACAGGCTGCCCATTGAGGTAGTGGAGTCTCTGTCTCTGAATATATTCAGAACTCTCCTGGGCACCATCTTGTGCAACCTGGTCTAGGTGAACCTGCTCTGGCAGAAGAGACCAGAAAGTCTCCAGAGGTCTCTTTCAACCCCTACCATTCTGGGATTCTATAGGCTATTTGCCTCTGTGCCTCTTACTGATGAACTTATTTACTTGATTTCTGAAACCTGCTAAATAGATTATTAGATACATGACATAGGAATCTGACAACAAAGCCCTGACCAGAGAAAAATATAATTCAGTGTTCAGTCTCCTAAATTACACTGAAAGGGATAAAAATCCTGTATGGGATTATAGGGACAAAAATGTCACTATATCACTTCATTGACCTACATATATGTAGTTTTTCTGCAGCCTTCTTCAACATAAGAATCTCAGCAACAAAAGTGAACATTTCTTCCAGTAAGACTAAAATTTGAACCTGCAGTTCTTTCCACAGATGAGAGCAAGCAAACTCCATAGGAGTTCCATATTTAAATCTGTGAATTGCCTTGGAGGATAGTTTCTCCCTACTGAGACTCAGGTGCTGGGCTTACTTTAACATAATGAACACTGTCAGACTGCCCTTTCTCTTCATTATGATATTCTGTTGTCTATATTATTCAAGAGATCAGAGTAGATGGAAAAGTATTTGGCCTTTAAATCTATAAACTCTTAGAATTATTTATGAGTCTGTAAAGAGAAGAGTTGACAGTCATGTCATCTTGCACAAATGAGCAAATCAGAACTGGTACTTTGCTTAACAAAACAGGAACAAGCAAATAAATAAATCATTATTGCCACAGGCCAGGAAAAGTTTGATTTGTGAAATACGCACTTAAGAAAATATAATTTATCAAGCACTTGAATTTGCTTGAGCAATTTGCAAGTTTACTTGCATGCTGCATAACAGCAGCTTAACCTCCATTGTGCAAAGTACTGCAAATGCAATTGTCACCTTGCAAAAACTAACCCAGCCCTATGATCTTTAGCTAAACGAAAATCTTTTATCAGTCTTCAGGGTAGTGATGAGTAACTGGCAATGACTGCTATATTAATCTGTACAATTTGGGGAAGATTCTGACAAGTAAATCAATGTGAATGTGTGAGTTACTTTAAAGAGCAGGCACTCAAGAAACATTTGACACATATAACTGAAAACCCATAGAGAATTCAGGGAGAATGGTTACTTGCTAGCTGTCTTCTGGGATCCTGATGGACACCCTCTAAGAGGAGCAATTAACCCAATAGTATTGAAAGATGCTATAATGTTGTCTTCAGTATGGATTGTGTGCTGTGTCTTTTAGCCCTAGGACTTTAAGATCTCATCTATAAGTGATCTGAGTGTGAAGTGAAAGCATAGTCCCAGAGAACAGCAACAGTCAGGAAATAGTCTTATGTGCATGAATTACATGTACTGGCTGTCAGGTCATGTTAGTAATATTTTAGGGAAAGACATTTGTGAGAGGATTTTTACTATTGCCATAGCACTGCAGTTTCTGTTTCACTAAAAGGGAGTAGTGTTATTATTACTCTCAAGACTTTTAAATGCTGCATTCAGAATTTCTTCAGCTTTTTTCTTAGCGATTATAGCTCTGAGAGTGGCTTCTACAAACAGACAAGTATTTTGTCTCAAAGTCAGTGTCTTGTATGTCAGTTCATCTAGGTTTTGATGTGTAAATTATCTGTGTTATTGAGACAATAGTACAGAACATATTCTCAAATAAAAAGCCATGATAAGCATCAGTCAGGATTTGATATGCTCCTCACAGTGTTCCAGTCTCCACAAACTGCAGTGTACAACATCAGGCACTACAGTCTGATTAGTAATTGTTTTTGATCATTCCACTATGCTCTTGTTAGCCACCAGAGATGGCAAGCATAAAGAGGTAATCTCAAATTCTTGGCATATCTTTTAGCAGAAACAGAGAGAAAAATGCATTTGTAACCATTTTGTATTTGGCTAGCTGACCAGCACAACCACGATCTTTGGAACTATCTGAGATTCAGCTTATTATTTGGCTGTGTGAAATATAACATTTGACTTGATAACACATTATCACAGAAGTGGTAATCTCAGAACTGAGATGTGAGCGTTTACAGCCTGTATGATGGAGAAGATGACTGAAGTGTTTATGTATAGCTGGGCATGGCAGGGTATTTTGAAATGTGCAAAGTTGCAGTTTTCTAAAGTTTTCTAAAGATATCTCTGTTTGGAACCGTATTTTTGGCCAGTAGAGATGGAGGAAAAAAAACATCTCTTTGGAGGGAAGTTCTGGTGTGATGACAGCTTTACTAGGACATTTAAGCAGAATGGTTAAGTGGCCTAGAGAGAAAAAGGAAGGGAAATGTCCTGTATCTCCTGTTGTTCTCTAAAAAATAAGGCCGTTCTGTTTTCACTTTCTTCTTATGATTCTTTCACTTGTAGTTGACTTTACACTGATGCCTATGAAAACTTTTTCTATTGCTTTCTTGAAAAATTTGCTTTTCTATTTGACCTTTTGCTAGCCTCTTTGGGCTTCAAAGACTTAAGCAGTAACCTGGATGCTGATTGGCTGCCTCACTGCATGTCTGGAATTGTAACTGAGTCAAAGGAAGATAGTGAGCTATCTTGCATTTACTAGCCATGATACAATAGGAGCACAGTGTTGTAAAATTGGAGCTAAAACTGGCCTATTTCTTAACTATTTAATGATAATTATTAGCAAGTGATGACCTGTCCTGTACATCACAAAAGAGCAACTCTCTGTTACATAAAGAACAACTTGTAAGAGTAAGCTTTGTTAGGGGAAAAAAAAATCCATTTTTTTTCAGGCATTCTTTATACGTTAGCAAAATACTTCCACCAAGGACCAGTGAACTACATTAGAAATGAAAATACATTAGCCTCTTGGATGTATACTTGCTAAAATGCTGAAAGGTACTAAATTAATCTTGCACCTCAGAAGTAAAGCCACATTAACATTTTGATGAAAAGTCAATTGTATATATCCTTCTCAATTACAATGTGTCACATCTGTGTTCCTTGCAGGAGGAAAACAATACATCTTTTATTCTTGTCTCCTTTAGTCAGGCTAGCAAGAGATATTCTTCACCTTGGACATTTATTTTATAACTTGTCTTACTCTTTAAGTGATATACCTTAGCATGTAAAACAAAGAGCAGTCCAGAAATACACGAATCAAAATTCTGTTTAGATCTCACCAATGTGAAGGAAAAAAAAAAAAAAAAAAAAAAAAAAAAAAAAAAAAAAAAAAAAAAGAAGTTCAATTTTACTTAATAACAAAGCAAAATTCTGTCTTGATTCATCAAAACACAGGTTTTTTTACAAAGTGTGTGCAGAATCAGTTTCGTAGGGACTCATTAATGTTATGCTTGCAGCTACATAAATACTATGGGGAATGAGAAGTCTTCATTATACATTACAGTGATAGATAGCCACAGTAGCTGCAAATATCAGAGTCTATAGCCCTGTTGTTGCCATGTTCTACTCAAGGTCATTAGACCTGAACAGGAATAATTATCCCAGGCAGAGCACTGGATTAATGGTTACACTTCTTCTGGTACCCTCATGAATAGAACTGCAAACTCTGCAGAACCATAGTGAGAAACAAAGAGAGTGCATCACTATGAGTAACGCCTGCAGATCATGCACATTGTGAGATTGTTGTCTTTTCTGATTATTGCTGTTTATCTCTGCTGACTTTGTCATGGGCTTTTTGTCTGCCTTCCTCCTCCTCACTGGTTCAGGGTTCTGGTTTTTCTGTTTGGCCAGCTTAGCCTCTTCGCTATGCAAAAGTGGGAGATTCTTGTTTGATTTTGAGAGAAAGCATGATCAAAGAAGGAAAGTTTTATATGCAGAGTTCTAGCTATTCTCTTGTTGATTTAGTTTTCCAGAGAAGTAGGAACCCAGTGAAAAGCTGTCACACAAAATGGGCAAAATTGTACTGATGTAAGAGAGCTTCAAAAGAAGACCATGAGTGTAAGAGCAAGATAATATAAGGGAAAATGTGCACTTAAAAAAACCAAACAAACAAACTAATTTTCATTTTGAGCTAATATTAAAAAAAAAAAAAAAAAAAAAAATTTGTCAAATCCCATATTAAAGTATGGGAAGAGTAAACATGAAAATAGTCTGGAAAAGTCCAGTGTATTCAATATGTTCTTTATCCTGGTTTTATCTTTTTGCTTTCACTCAAGCAACTGCTAGAACTATGACCAAACATTTAAAATGCTTTAAAAATGTATTTCAATGTGTTTATAGTATGTTAAAAAAAAAAAAATTACTTAGCCTACTCTTGTCTGAATTGACTAACATTTCCCTGAAGTCCTCTGAACATTCCTTGAAGGTCTTGCTTTTCTTGCCTATCTGTATTTCCTGCATCTACTCAGATACTGAATAGATTACTGCACATAGCTTTTGATGATGATTTTAGCTTAAGCTTCTTCTTGAAGAAGTTAGATATTACTGGGAAATATGTGTATATCTCAGTCAAGTTCTGCAAGGAACAAATTGATTTTGGAGGTCATACCAGGAAAATGCCTGAGTGCAAGTCACATTGAAATGTTCTGGGATGTTGACAATAGCATATGCTCTGCACAATATTGCTTCTGTGCTAACTTCATTCTTAAAGAATTGTGGACATGTGATTTTAAATTTTAGGAGCGTCTTCTGCTTTCTTTACTGCCTGCTCACATTGCCATGGAAATGAAAGCAGAGATCATTCAGAGGTTACAAGGTCCCAAGGCAGGCCAGCTGGAAAACACCAATAACTTCCACAATTTGTATGTCAAAAGGCACACCAATGTAAGGTATTGTACTATGATAAAATATACCAACAACTCTTATCAACAAACACTTTCAATTTTGCAGTTAAGGAAATAGTTGTTCTAATATGTTTTTGAACATCTTAATATTTAGTATCCATTAATTTGATTAAATGCTGATAATTCTGTGCTCCAGAAGAGAAAAAAAAAAAAAAAAAAAAAAAAAAAAGAAGATAATAAAAAGAGAGTTTTAAGAAAAACTCGTGAATCAACAGGCTCTCTTCATAATCTCTTGATTTTTTCAGGTTGAAGTACCAAAGCTCACTTTCATGTGTACTAGTCAAAAATATAATTTTTGCCAATTATATTATTCTGACTGTAATTTTCTTAACTGGATATATTTCTCAGGTGTTATCTAGTGTAAACAGATTCACCTGTTTCATGTATTTATTTTACACATCACCTGAGATAAAATATTCAGTTGACAAATTTAATTATTTATTAATATCAATTTCTAGAAGTTAGAAAAATAGTTCATGCTTATTTAAAATATCTTTTAATCTTTACCAGTGGGTTTGCCTGTTGATTTTTTTTTTGTTTTGTTTATTTATTTTTTTTTATTGGAGAAGTTACTTTGAATGGCATTCTTAGAAGTTAATTTTTTAAAACAAGTATTACAGGACTTGAGAAAATTTATTTTCATTTGCAAGTACTGGTACCTTTTCCTTGACTGATTCTATGAATTTGTCAAGTTTTCTTGGTGGATAGAAACATAGTGTATGTTTTGAATATTTTAGCAATCAAACTGGAATTTAATAGCCTGACTAACAAGTGAAGAAAGACTTGAATGTTGTACGTCATTGACAGGTACATGTAGATAGAAAAGATCTACAACAATGAAAAACTATCAAGGAATTTCTGATTACAAACATGTTTATTGAAATAATTGTCATTATTGTATCACCAATTTCTGAGCAGGGAAAAGGTTTGTATTTTTTTAATATGCCGTAGCAAATACAGGTATAGAATGCTTATGAGTACCTTTATATATCAGTATTCCTGTATAGGTAATACCTGTGAAGGTAAAAATAGGTATACATTACATATAAACATACTTCTATTTATTGCTCTACATTTAGAAGTGGCCATTTAGCATAGGGGCATACCTGTGAAACCCAGAATGCCTATATTTAGGTTTTGCTCTTGATTGATAAATCTGGGTTCTGCAGAAGGAAAAAGTGACCAAGTTTCTGTTCATTTGTGTTGTAGCATCTTGTATGCTGATATTGTGGGGTTCACTCGCCTGGCCAGTGACTGCTCACCAGGGGAATTGGTGCACATGCTGAACGAGCTGTTTGGCAAATTTGATCAGATTGCAAAGGTGGGTTTATACTGGGCTGCTACAGCCAGTTTCAATAAATTACTTGTCTTTAAAATATTCTTTCTGGGGACTCTTCTACCTTCAGACAGCACTTCTGAGGCTTTGGCAGGAAGACTAGGTTTGAAATGTGTGAAGAAAAATCTGTCTCCGGTCTCAGTGGAACTGCTTTTTTTATGAGTGTCACAGTCTGGGAAACCCAAGATAGCTCTAATAGGACCCATAGAGACAGTTTATGGAGCCCTATAAAGCAGAATGGAAGGTGACCATTTATTTAAATGGATTTTTTATAGGCACAAGGATTAAGAATCTCAAAATAGAAAACTGATGCAGTCAGTTTACTTATCTCTGGAAAAGCCAGAATGGAGGATAGGGGAGACAATGTTGATTGAAGCAATTTCAGTTACTCACCATAACCGCTTGATTACTCAAGAAAAGATTCAAATATAGTGCAAATATTTTCTTCTGTTTATTTAGATGTCTTTTTAATAAAAATTGTATCAAACTTTATACTACGTGTAAAGGTGAAAACAGAAACTCTAAAACAGATAAAAATTTTCTGTGTATTTTACCAGTTCAAAAACTACTGTCCAGTATTGATTTTTAAAAATGAAAACCTTTATATTGCCTTAGAGTACAAAAGGTAGAAATAAGGTTATGATTGCTGGTTTCAGGAAGAATTGCAGAGTATATCTTCAAAGAGAAAAATCTGGAAAGCTAGGTATTTTGATTTCATATTTTGAACAAAAAGATTTTATTTAGATTGAGTACATAATACTCATAATACTTTGGTTCAGTTATTTATACTAAATTGTGAACCACTATGCATATATATATATATATCTGATTTGCCTATACTTGCTTCCTGGTTTTGCCTATTAAAGGTGTAACAGATGGAGGAATCATCCATACAAATTTCTCTGACAGCATTTCTCACTTCTTTTTTAGCAAGCCAAATCCTTTTCTGCTAAAAGAAACTTAAGTAGATTGATTTTGCTAATATCATTTAGGTCAGTCATTTTAACAGTAGCACTTCATTTATGTAATTCAAGCTGAAAGTGATCATGGTGATACAGATATTGATAAAACTTATTTATTTTATTAGGGGGAAGGAATGTTGATAGTTGGATGCAGTGATCTTAGGGGTCTTTTACAACTGTGACAATTCTATGATTCTGTGATCTCACCTTCTTTTTTCCTCCAGGAAAATGAATGTATGAGAATTAAAATCCTAGGTGACTGCTATTACTGTGTTTCTGGACTACCTATATCTCTTCAAAATCATGCCAAGAATTGTGTGAAAATGGGACTGGACATGTGTGAAGCCATTAAGTAAGTGCTGAAATTTTTGTTAAACATTCAACAAAAAAAGTTCTCTTTTCTATCAGTCAACATACTGCTGGTTGAAACATTCAGACATGCAGTAATTGGTGTGTTTCACTACAAGATCCAGCACGGTAATCTTGATTTCAGTCTCAGCAAAGAAATGTTCTAAGGATTTGGGTTGTGCCAGTCCATCTTGTCACTTGACTGGAAACCAAGAGCACTCCATATATGAGGAAAGGCTAAGAGACCTGGGACTGTTCAACCTGGAGAAGAGAAAGCTGAGGGGGGGAATTCACATTAATGCATTTAAGTACCTGAAGGGAACGTTCAAAGAAGACAGAGCCAGGCTTTTTTTGGTGGTGCCCAGTGACTGGATGTCACGGTTGAACCCTGGCCCGACAAATAAACAGATTTAAACCGAGTAACAGATTTATATATTACTCTCCCTCTCCTCTGATAAAGGAAAGAGAGAGAGAATAAGGGAGAGAGACTTATGGGTTGGAAACTAAACTACAGAACTTTAATGAAACAGTAATGATAAATAGGAAAAAATTACTAAATATATACAAATATACAGGAAAAGTGATCCCACGTTCCTCTCCCCTTTCCCCAATAACTCTCACGTCACCACTGAGGCTGCAGGGCAGCCCTGGGAAAGTCCAGGCTGGAATCCTGGAGTCAGCAGCAGTCAGGAACAGGAGGCAGGAACACACAGATTCAGGCTGGCACGGATCAGGACCACAGGCAGATGGACGGATGGAATCCTCTCAGGATACCGAAGGAAGCAGGGAGGAAGAAGGAAGGAGTAGAGGTGTTTGACCCTTGTGATCCCTGAAATTTATACCGAGTATGAGGTGTATGGGATGGAATACTCTGTTTGGTCAATTCTGGCATCTATCTTGTCCGGTCCTCCCCAAAGGAGAGTTTCAGGTGGGACCTCCCTGCTCCTTCTGGAAGGCAAAATGTTCCTCAGAGCTGAGCAGTGTCCTTGGCTCTGCACACCAGTCTCTGGCAGTAACTATAAACATGGAGTGTTATCAGTCCTAGAAGCAGACACTGACTGAGAAACTTGCTGTTAATTTCAGCAAGTGCAGCTACTTACAAGAGACTTAGCTGAAAGCAAATGTACAAACCAGAAAATCACCTTTATCCTGGCCTAAACCAGGACATTGGACAAGAGGGGATGGGCACAAACTGAAACACACAAGGTTTCCCTTTAACATCAGTAAACACTTTTTTGACTGTGGGGGTGACTGAGCATAGGCACAGCTCCCCCGAGGATGTTGCAGATTTTCCAGCCTACAGCAAAAGAAACCTGCCTGAGGTGGCCCTGTTCTGAGAAGAAGCTGGACTAGGGAATCTCCAGAGATCTCTTCTGACATCAGTTATTCTGTGATTCTGTGCTTACAGGATGGTAAATATCCCAACAGATGTCACTTAGGAGGCTTTAATTTTTTCAGAGTCATGGTACAGCCAGCCCCTTTCTCTTTTTTCACTTAGATACACTAAAAGATTACTGTAATTAAACCAATTGCTTCTTTACCATATTAGGAAAGCTGACATCCCTTCACTAGCTCAATACGTAAAAGACTTTCTGTCCCTAAGCTCTCACTCCTCCTCCTTTTTTTGTTTGAGTTGACCTCAAAACCAGGCTGACAGAAAAACAACGCTGAGTTCAAGCCATAAATTGCCCATCAGGAAGAACTGACAGTAAAATTTTAGACATCACAATGCAATGTTTTATTTAAGCTCAGAGAGCAATCTGTCAGTGCCACACACTTAAGAACTGCCCAATTTTCTTTGAAATAACTTTCTACTCGAACTGCTGTAAAGTATGTTCAATGTTAATGCTGGATGATGACATCCTCCTTTGTAAGAGCAATCTTAAAGAGTAGAAAATTATCATTTAGTTGTATAGCAAATTCTTATTCTGATTTTATTATGTGTACACTTCTGAACAGATACTTGATTATCACAGCCTGTTTCTATCTCTATATGAAATGAGGAATCTGTGCCTCATGTTTTAAAATGCTTTAAATATATTATGTCAAGTGTTACATACTGCAGGTGAACAAAACTTCCTGATTATTAATCATCTCCATATATTGTTTTGTGATTGCTTCATCAAGTGTGGAAGCATCTTCTGAAATACCTCTGTGACCTGTAAAACTAGAAGTAGTAATACTCTTGCTGTTGGAATTGTGTCAATGCATGCTTATGTAAGTTATCAAAATGAAGCACTCTGTTGTTTAGATTAACAGTTCTTTATTGGTTTTACCACCTGAATATGGTTTCAGTTCCAGTTGTCTCTAAAGCAAAAAGGAGGAATTCCACCACGTTAGCAGGTGATCTGTAGTACAAAGCCTTACTCAGTCTTGATTGCTAATGATGTGTAGCTCCATTTTGAGCAATTCAGCCTCACTACGCTATGGATTGTTTCCATTAAAATATGTTAATTGTCCCATAGATTAATTACTTTTCTTCTCTGCTCTGTATTGGAAAAAATCCAACGTTTCTTATTACCTGCAGCCTTCTTGCCCAAGAGTGGTATGCTCACCTAATCAAGCCATATATGCCAGTACCACCTGTGATGTTGACAGAAGGACACCGTAGTTAGGTGCTTTGAGGACAGAGCTTATCTGTTATGGCAAAATATGTTTGCATATGAATGTATGATCTGTTTTCCATCAGCCCAAACTCTACGTCCTTGTCTGGTGACTTTCTAATTTACAGATTTCTCAGCTGCAGATTCTCAAAGGCTGTCTTTTATTTGGTAGTATGAAATGAGCTCTGTATCAGAAGAAAGTGAGAGAAACTGTTGGATGAGATGGTTGTACCACTTTGAAAGCAAGATACAAAAAAATACATATTTTTTTATTTAGGTATGACTTCATTCCCGCAGGTCTGATCCAAAAAGGAACTATGCTTTTAAACCTGGCAAGTTGTAGGGAACGAAGTGGTCATGGCTTGTTAAATATATTGAAGTGTGTAAGAAAGGACAAGATGAGTCTTTGATACATTAGTTCAGCATTACTGAAGAATAAAGCTCAGATAATAAGAGCAGGTGCTTTCCTAATGACCTGAACTCTTGCTTGTGTGAAGTAAAGTAGCTACAACTACCTGCAAGTTAATCACATCTATGAAAAACATACAGTCCTTGAAAACTCAGCTTGGACAGAAGCACTCTGCGCTGGGTTAGGAACGGGCTGGAGGGCCGGGCCCAGAGAGTGGTGCTGAATGGTGCTGATCCAGTTGGCGGCCGGTCACCAGTGGTGTCCCCCAGGCATCAGTGTTGGGCCCAGTTCCGTTTAATATTTTTATTGATGATTTGGATGAGGGGATTGAGTCCATCATTGGCAAATTTGCAGATGACACTAAGCTGGGGGGGAGTGTGGATCAGCTGGAAGGCAGGAGGGCTCTGCAGAGGGACCTGGACAGACTGGAGAGTTGGGCTGATTCCAACGGGATGAGGTTCAACACGGCCAAGTGCCGGGTCCTGCACTTTGGCCACAACAACCCCATGGGGAGCTCCAGGCTGGGCACAGAGTGGCTGAGAGCAGCCAGGCAGAGAGGGACCTGGGAGTCTGGATTGACAGGAAGCTGAACAGGAGCCAGCAGTGTGCCCAGGTGGCCAAGAAGGCCAATGGCATCCTGGCCTGGATCAGGAACAGCGTGGCCAGCAGGTCCAGGGAAGTGATTCTGCCCCTGTACTCAGCCCTGGTGAGGCCACAGCTCGAGTCCTGTGTCCAGTTCTGGGCCCCTCAGTTCAGGAAGGAGATTGAGGTCCTGGAGCAGGTCCAAAGGAGGGCAACCAGGCTGGTGAAGGGACTCCAGCACAAGTCCTGTGAGGAGAGGCTGAGGGAGCTGGGGGTGTTCAGCCTGGAGAAGAGGAGGCTCAGGGGAGACCTCATCGCTCTCTACAACTCCCTGAAAGGAGGCTGGAGCCAGGGGGGGTTGGGCTCTTTTCCCAGGCAACTATCAGCAAGACAAGAGGGCATGGTCTCAAGTTGTGCCAAGGGAGGTTTAGGTTAGATATTAGAAAGAATTTCTTCACAGAGAGAGTGATCAGACATTGGAATGGGCTGCCCAGGGAAGTAGTGGATTCTCCATCCCTGGAGATATTTAAAAAGAGACTGGATGTGGCACTCAGTGCCATGGGCTGGTAACTGCAGCGGTAGTGGGTCAAGAGTTGGACTTGATGTTCTCTGAGGTCCCTTCCAACCCAGATAATTCTATGATTCTATGGTTCTAGATTAAAATCTTCTGCAGTTTCTCTGACATGTGAAACCGAAGGCATGAAAGAGTGATAGGATCTGACAGAAGCCAAATATGAGAATGTCTCTAACACAGATATTAGGGGCTTCAGGTAGAAGGGTGCTTAGTGGTAGTTCCAGACCTCCAAAATCTGTGTATTGGACTGCCACTGTGCTGAAAGCCATACCATACCAAAGACTGCATGCAAAAAAAAATAGTGCCTACATTCTACCACGGGACTACTTAGTTGAGCTCTCCCAAATAATTTTGAATTAGTATAAAAGAAGGGACTTCAAACATGGACTTGAAAATTAATATCTCCTGCAAGTAGCTGCAAAGATAGATAATAGTAAAGGTAATAATAAAAAGAATCCTAACAGTACAATGCTGAAAAGAAATGTTGTCACTATCGTTACTGCTGATTTGTCTGGTAATTTAAAAGAAAACACACAACCTATTATGTATGTTAACACTGATTTTTCTTCTCCACTACAGGAAAGTGAGAGATGCAACTGGAGTTGATATTAATATGCGTGTGGGAGTGCACTCTGGGAATGTCCTTTGTGGCGTTATTGGTCTACAGAAGTGGCAGTATGATGTGTGGTCGCATGATGTTACCCTGGCAAATCACATGGAAGCTGGAGGAGTGCCAGGGTAAGCGACTATTCTGTTAACCTGTGGAAATGTGGATTTTTGTACCATGGAGAAATACATAAGTACCACGCCTTCAGCCATCAGCCTTCATGGAGAAGCCTGAACTAATTCTTGGTGCTGTCTTTAAAAAAACCAGGAACATAACAGGCGCTCAGTATTTATAGAGTATTTTTTGTTCATGAAAGCTTGTAGGATAACGTCCATTATAACTTCTAAAAATGTGATTAGAGGGACTGTAAATGAAGTGATCAGTGTATAAAAAGTGTGTCCAAAAGCTAGTAAAAAGAGTTGATCAGGTTCCTATTATGTTTTTGATTGGTGTTTGTGATTCTGTCATTCTTTTAAAATATAATTTCAGCCGTGTTCACATCACCTCAGTCACCTTGGCGCATTTGAATGGAGCTTACAAAGTGGAAGATGGGGATGGAGATGTAAGGGACCCATATCTGAAAGAGCATAATGTTAAGACTTACTTTGTAATCAATCCTAAGGTTAGTAGTACTTTTTTGTGGCCAGTCATAATTCTTCATTGAATAATTCATTACCATAAGATATTGATCAGAACTATTACTGATGCCTACAAATATGTAATGTTTCCATTGCAAATCTTTCCCGCTCTTCAGAAATAAGTCTCTGATATTTCCCAGCAGTATCATTAAGAATTTCAGGTTCTTAGCATCTCTTCATTCCTCAGAATGCAGATATGTGACACCAGATGATGCATTGCTACTTCAAAAGGTAATGAACCCCAAGGCTGATATAACCTTTTATTGTCTGTCAACCAGGGAGAAAAGCGAAGCCCTCAGCACCACATTAGACCTCGACATACTCTTGATGGAGCCAAAATGAGAGCATCTGTCCGCATGACCCGATACCTGGAATCTTGGGGAGCAGCCAAGCCATTTGCACACTTGCACCACAGGGACAGCATGACCACTGAAAACGGCAAGATTAGCACAACAGTAGGGGCCTACTTATGTCATTTTGTATAATTTAGCAATATTTGAAAGGAAAAAGGTGCTCACTTCTAAAGACCTGGTTATATCTGCTAGAAGAGGATGCATGTGTTTGTGCAGAGCATAAAAACTATGAGGTTGCTGTGAGCTTTTCCACTGGCATGTGAGCTTTGAATTGGATTCTAAAGAGCCTTGTCTTACTAGAAGTGCATCTCTGAGTTATAAGGAGGCCAAAGTACTTACTAAATAAACAATGTGACCCTCTGTGCTTAAGCCCCAGTCACAGGATGTAGAGTGGCTGCTGTTCATCTCATGGAAAGAGATTTTGAACATAAAGCAACACCTTTGGGAAAGAACATTTTTTATATATTCCCTGGGTTTTGTTGTCTGTTTAGCCACATTCTCCATTTGGAACATTGCCAAACCTGGAGAAATGGTTGTGAAGTTTGAATATCCCTGTGGTACCTAGAGTGGACTTTATTAGAGGAGTTCTCTAGGAACGAAATCCCTGTCGACTGTAACATTTACCTGTTGAAGGTGCACTAAGCACTCATCAGCTATGGCTGATGGCTTGAGTTTCACAGTGCATCAGTGAAATGTTACATCTCCTAGATTGAACAGAAAAGATTTATTTTTAATTTTTCTAACATTATTTTACTGCTCTAAGTCCAAAGCTTGTATGTTATATTATCTTCTACTTCTAAAAAGTGCAAAAATAAATTCCAACAATAAGTTAGAACTAAATTCTAATTTCAACTTCTCCATTCATTTTTTGTTGTTCCATATGAGAACATACGATTAAGCCACGTAATTAATCTTGTTCAATAAATATGATGCATCAGAATGTGGATTTTGATTTGTTCACTACAGAAAGTACACAACCATTACTATTAATCATGAAATAAATGTGGCTGCCATGGCTGCTGTTGCTTATCAATAAAAAATAATGGCCAGTGCTTGTATTTGTCCAGTGCTTGTATTTAGCCACTCAGATCTGTTTTTCTCAAAAAAGGTTAACACTGCTTTTTGCTGCAACTGGAAGGACTTTTGGCTACATTAAAATAGCAGTGATTTTGAAGCAGTGACTTTGTAGTAAAGCAAAACATTCTTGAGTTCAAACTTTTGTATTAGCTACTTAGTGTTTATAATGATAGACAAGTTTGTCTACAGGTCACTCCATCTTCACTCTTTGCTGTATTTTTCTTTTAGACAGTTTAAATCTAATGCTAAAAGTATTGTATTAGAAACTCTTCTCCTTACTTGACTGTTTTCAACACTGTTTTTAAAGCAACTTAATGTTATCAAAGTCTTTTATACTTCATAGGCTTTCTCTTTTGTTTTTCAGGATGTTCCCATGGGACAATATCATTTTCAGCGTTGCAGAGAGAGGTAAAATAACTAAAAAAAAACCTTACTCATATAAATACCTGTACATTCATTTACATTCATATGTATATATGGCATGCTTTCAAATACTGGGGACCATTTCTCACCCAGACTGATACCTTTTACATAGAGAAGAGCTATGGAAATAGATTTGGCAAACATGTAACTTATGAATTGCAAATACACGTCCTGCTAATAAATTATTCTGAATTAGTATGCTGACAGTCTACTATTTGTTTCTCCTAACAAACCAGTTACTCTTATCAGTGGGAAGAATGTTGTATGTGGGAAAACTGAGAGGAGGCAAAGAGGGGTAAGAAAAGGGAAGATGAAAATGGTTGTTAATAATTTGTAGTACAACAACTAATAATATATTAAAAAAGAGGCATTTAATGTATTTTTTGAATTCTTTTGGGTTTACTTGTGGTTTATTTTTTCAAAGTCTGTAGTATGTTTGCAGTAGTAAGCATTCAAAAGATATGTTGGGGTCTTCTTGTAGTGCTCCTGCTACTCAAAAAGTCTGCAAAATCACTACAGCTTTAAGATTTCACTCTCCTGCTTGGTACCTCAATGACTAGGGGAAGATGCTGAGAAATTAAAACAGAGTTGAATTGAGCACTTCATGAAAAAAGTCCAGAATTTTTAATTCAAGAAAATATATCTGTGTGAAAAACAAGCTTATCATTCTCAGAAACCTGGAATGGTTAATTTTGATTTTAATAGACTTATAAGACTTCAGATACTGGATATAAGTAACACTAAATATAAGTAACATCACAAATACCATAAAAAGATTTTAAAGAATATCCTTTTAAAGAATACCCTTTTAAATAATAATCCTTTAAAAATATTTATGTTTTTATTGTCTTTGATTATGCAGAAAAGTCATTCTATTTGTTCCTTCCCATCTCTGTGCCTGGTTAATGTCTCCTCCATAAATCACAGGTTACTGGAGAGATATGTGTTTACCTAAAATATTACTAAAGTCCAGAAGATGAACAAGTTTTGACTGAATATTCATGACACTAATAAAAACAGTTTCTGGTTTTAAAACTGAACATTTTGATATACCAGAAGGATTTCTATCAGCCTGATGGTAAAAAGAAACATCATTGGACTGTGGCGCTTGCAAATAATGCAATTCTTGAAAAGTCTAAATTGTTTTTTTACTTTGTGTTTCTAAATTCCACTCCAAAATAGATCCAAAAGGTAAAAATGTTACTATGTATCTTAATACCATATTATGGAAGGAGTATTTAGACAGCCTTAAGGGAGTCTTAATGTCTGTAGTGAGGCATATAATTAGGATCCTAGATAAGCTAGGTAGTCTTTCTCACAGAAGAGAGCTGAAATAATAATGAGCAATTTGATACACTGTAGTTTATTAGAAAATGAAAATGTGTGTTTTGAAGTCTGACTGTAGGCTTCTGTTTGTGGCAGTCTTAGCTCTTAACTAGTTACGTGATAAGCTTACCTTGTTAGGAATCTGCCAAGAAGATTAAGTGTACTTAGATAATGTATCCTTATCTGCCTAGTTATTTCTCCTAGGCAGATTTCCTCATATGTGAAATATAGGTTGTAAACAGTTTCTTACCTAAATTTTGTAGCACTGAATAGGCATGAAATCAGTTGGGTTGTTTAAAGTTACTGTAAGTACACTTTTATAATTTCTGTATGAATGTGAATCCTGTAACAGGGTATCAGTTTTGGGGAAATAATCCAATAATTTGTTGTTGAGGAAAATCCTTGTTACCTTTGATTGTGTTGAATTTGTAGGTTAAGAAAATGGTTGTAAGGAAAGAGTCAAATTTCAGATCTGACTCTTGTCTTCTTACAAAATGCTGTTACTAAGTTAACATTGTATTGAAGTTTTTAAAAAGCAGATACACTGCCTGTCAATATTTGAAATAATCAGTTTTTAAGGATGTCCTGGACTGAGCCAGTAAAGAATCAATGTAATGAATGGCAAAGGAGAGTGCAACTGCTCATAGGATAGGTGATGTTTGCAGTAACATATGTTAGCAAAGACAAACCCATTCTCATGATCCTCTGTTGGTATCATGATGAGTTCAGTGAAAAGAAAAGATTCTTTTTTTTTCATTGCAGTTGTGATACAAGTTATAAACAGATAAATATGACATATGTTTGAAACTGACTTCAGACTCAGTGCTCAATTTTCTTATTAAAGCTAATAAAACATTTCCAAGAAAAAAGAGTCAGCATGTTATTTCTAATAGTGGGGGCTAGTATATTATTGCTCATCATGCAATTGAAAGGATTTAAAAAACAATTACAAGAAAAAATGATGTTTTATGAATGGGAGTATATTCCATTTCCTGCATGAAAAATTTCTTGAACTTTCTTGATCTGATGTTTTTTGCAAAATGTTTTCTTGTGTTTGTTTTTAAATGCTTCCTTTAGTTTCGTATTTTTGTGCCAGCTATCAACCTACTGTTTCAAATTAACTTTTATTAACAATGTAACCATTCCCCAAAGTAACTTCACACATTTTTTATTTCAGGACAAAATCACAGAAAAGAAGGTTTGAGGAGGAACTGAATGAGAGGATGATCCAGGCCATTGATGGAATTAATGCTCAAAAGTATGTTTTTTCCTTTTTTATCTCTTCCTTTAACATTAATATGAATCTGCAACAGACAGTGCTGTTTATTTTTTCTTGCTCTCACGTGCATAGAGAAATTTGAAAGCAGTAAAGGTTTCACTAATACTGGCATAGAAAGCTCAGCAGTGTGAAGATAGCCTGTACATTAACAATTTCTACTATATGGAATAAGATTTTGCCTGTGAATCATGGTGGGACAGAGGTGCTGGTTTGTCCCTTTTGTCAAAGGGATTTCGATGCTCTGTAACTCTTTGTGTCAGTGCAGTTATAGCTGTAACTGCAGAATTATTCCATCTTTAAGCAGAGAAGTGAGACACAAGAAATAATTATTCTGAGAAATGATGTTACAGAAACATCATCTCAGATTTAGATACTTTCCCTAAAATCATGGTTTAATAACTTTTTTTCAATAGGTTGGCTGATTTCATAGAGAAGGCTAAACTGGCAGGTTGAAATTCTTTGGGGACACAACTTGGCATGTATTTTTTCTGCCCTAGGAAGAGCTGGAGTTGTTAACAATGTTCTCTGTTTGCCGGTGAATAGATAAGACAAGAAAAATCAATATCTGTCCAAAACAAATGTTCAGGTTTCAAATATTTAACTAATGAAATAACAGTATAGTGTTTCAAAAATGTAGATAATAATTGTGATTTACTACCTTTTCTCCTCTGTTTCTGTTACTTAGAATCTTAATATGCTGAGAATTTCACCTAATTGTTAAATGCTTGTGGGTTTGTTTTGGTTTGGTTTGGTTTTTTGCATTTTATCAGTCCTATTGAAAGGTGCTTGGCTTTAGGAGAATATTTTATAATTATGATTTATTGAAAAGAGTGTTCATAGTTATAAATCATACAAAGAATGCAGTGAAAGAAGGTAGGTTATCTGATATGCAAAGCCTTTTGATCATTCTAGACCTGCTTAAAACAGCTATATAAAGTTTCAGTTTTTATGTGTCTTCAGATATGCTTTCTCTGATAAGCAGTAAAAAATGATGGTCTGATGTCAAAAGTAAAGCATTTATATAAGTGCAATAAAATCAAGTATAGTATGATTATATTGTATGTTGTTTTATCTCAAAGAATCACTGTCTTACATAATCAGTGCACACAATTGAGAGAAACTTTGGGATAAAAGATGTTTGTGTTATAAAAAATGTTTCTGAAAAAATTTTAGTGCATTTTATGAATTACATGGGAAATCGTGGAAAGCTTCGAAATTATTTTATTTATCAGAGATGCTGAATGTCAACTTTCAAAACTATATTCCATCTATCCTTGTATAGTTTTGCTGAATAAATGACTTAAATGTTATTACTCAATTGCATACCTGTGAATAAGTTATCAAAAGCACAATTCCCCAAGAGCCTGTTAATTTGATAGTATTTTAATTATGTGAATGCTAAGCATTCAGAAAAAAATATGTAAAAATTTTCCCACCTTTAGAACATAAGAATAATCATATTTTTGTTTTCCTTATAACTGTGCGAGCTTTTTGTGCCTCAAGTTTTTGATTGTAAAATGAAGCATATGCTCATATGCTATAAACTAATCTAATGGAGTGGTTGTGAATCTAAATCTTTTGCTTTTGTGAATCAAGAAGCAAACTTTTAAGAAAAATCTGAGAAAAATGGTATTTCTAACTTTTTAAGTGTAAAGTTTGGATTGTATAGCAAATAAGTCTGTGACTAAATGAAGAAAAATTTAAAAATCACATTGCTGCATATGAAACATGGTATTAAAATCACTGTTCTTTTAACCATTTAAATTAGATTTCATGAAAATAATCCAAAAGCACAGAGCTACTGTTTCCTCCACTCTGCTGTCAGCACAGTCTGACCTTTCCTCCACATCATGGTTCTTTGCAATATGTCATTCCACTAAATAAACTAAGTGGTTGCAAGAAAATGATCATAATATATGGGTCTTAGAATATTTCAAGCCTAGGTTTTTTAACAGCCAGTTCCTGGAAGATAAGGGAATGCCAATCTGGATCTTCTTAATGCAAGACAAATTAATCAATCTTTTTACATAGTCATAAGAGGGCAGTGCACATTGAAATGGTACATCAGGTTTTTAAATCACCGTAGTGTTTTTTGTGGGCTCCCTTACTCACTTCACTCCTTCTGCTTCTCAAGCTGCCTTAGTTGTCTTTTCACAAAACTGCCAAGCACCAGGTGCACACTCTGTTGGTGACTCAGGGCATCTGGGTTCAGTTCCTTCTTCTGGAATGCAGATGAAGCTGTGGCATCTAAACAGCAGCCTGCTTGTCCTTCTAGTACTATTTAGAGTAATAGATTTAGTTGGCAATTCTCCTTGCAAAGCTGCATGAGTTATGACCTGTTTATTCTTTGTTATTCTGTTAGAGCACTACATTAAAAGATACATAAATACAAATATAAAAACTGAGTGAGGACTAGAGGGCTTCTAAATCTCAGCTGAGTGCTTTAGCCATCAGGGTATAACAGAATACTTTCTCCAGATGACTGTTTTCCTCATACCTAGAACAAAATATTCCTGGCTGCAAAGTGTTTGTACTGCACATGGAGTAGCCCTAGCTATGCCACCAACCTTGGTGGTTAGGGGACTGCTGTAGGATGTGTGATGGATGGATAGTATCTGCTAGCTAAATATACTCCTATAGAGGGAGCTGAACTAAAGGTATATGCTCTTTGATAAGTAGGTTACTATGTTAGACTCACTCTCTTTCCTCTCTTTAAGTCATGGTGAATGCTACATTCTGTGTATGATTCCTTGCTGTGGATTGTCAATCAGTACAAGTCTTATCAAACCACACTCCTCTGTGGATACAGGCAGAATTCAGCTGGCTGGCTGTGTTGTTCTTGAATAGGAAAAGAACTTAAACAGAAGTTTGTTTAAACAGCACCTCAGAAGTCATGTCCCAATGTACTTGCAGATACTTGGGTAACTTCTAGGCTCAGCAGGGAGCCAGGCTGGAGACAGAATTTATCAGCCCTTATCTCTGTGCCAAAGAGATGGAATTTTGTGCTCACACTTCTGTAGTTACCACTTTCATTTTTCTGTGTTGAACTGTTTTCCTCATCTCAGACATTTCAGCACCCATGGTTTTTATCTAAGCTTCAAAGTAGAACTAAAATCTGAAACCGTGAGCTTGTAATGTGAGTATGAGGCAGCATTTGCTCTAAATGGCACTACTGTTACTTTTTTGTTTGATTTTCATAACCAAGTGGAAAAAGACTTGCACTTAATTTTCACAGTTTATCAGAAATGTTCCACAAACAAAGTTTTCGACAGTTCTCCACATTATAGCTGGACTCAAACAAAATCATGCTGTATGTACAGAAGACCACCATATCCATTTCTTCTTGCAGTCTGAACTGTGATGTAGGTGTGAGCCATTGCAGAGCAAGATGGGAAATATGTTTCTGAATTAAGCATACCTAGAAATTAACATGTTGTCAGCCCTTTTTATAATGAAACTGATGTCATGGGAGCAGGGACAGTCTCCCAGACATGGAAACAAATATTTTAGATTTCACAAATCAAAGTTAATAGGTTGCACTCTACACTGTCCACTCCTGTTCTCTCAGGACCTTAACGTCACATATATTCCACTGTGGTTCATTACTGCTACTTATTTGCATTGCTGTCTGTCCTTTTAGACATTCTCCTGTACTTAGAAGGAATTAGCTACACTACTACCTTAGAGTCTAACTTAAAGTTATTGCTGGAAAGGTTGCAAAAAAACCCCAATTCATGGCCTGCTATTATTGTTCAAGCTCAAATATTGCCTTTTCACAGAGGCAGTCAGATTAAATATATTTTTTAAAAAATTTGTTTATTCCCCTTGAAGTGCAAGCAATTTAAATATTCTGATTATTTTCAAGTATCCATTAAAATAAATGTAGACTTTCATATTAGAACATTTCATTTTGTAAAAGTTATGTCAAGCTTTTGTCAAGGTTCACATCTTTTAAAATAGATTTGTAATTTCAATTCAAGTACTTATTCTATTTTGGATTTCTCTTCTTTAAGCGGAGAAGTTTTTATAATCAGTAAAAAGATCAAAATCTACCTCTAGAGTACAGGGTCATGGTCAAGAGACTAAACCAGCTCAATAACAAAATCATTCCACCTCTTTTAACAATGCTTTTACATTTTTTTCAGAATAGGAGTTTGTGAAATGTACTTTACCTGCCATTCATATATTGTAACAGGGCACTTTTGAAAGATACCTTGTGAAGGACTTTATCTCTTTTTATCTCAGGTTCTCTTCTGTTCACTGGATATGCTACAGTATTTTGGGCATGAGTAGAATATCAGTGTCATAAATGTCTCCCTTGGTTGTCCTTAGGAACAAGATACAGGAAAAATGATACATCTGAGTGTTTGTATATGTGTATGTTAGCAATGAAAGTCAAAATGGAAAGGTGATTTGTAGTTCCCACTTTTATTGTCAGTGCAATTCACCATATGCATTGCAATACACATGAACTTGCTTTCTTCAAAGCTATTTTCTCATTTTGCTGTACTTCAGTAGATATATATATATA
The DNA here is from genome assembly GCA_023637945.1 of Phaethornis superciliosus. NCBI lineage: Eukaryota > Metazoa > Chordata > Aves > Apodiformes > Trochilidae > Phaethornis > Phaethornis superciliosus. The sequence goes on from JAJQWJ010000002.1 coordinate 70,559,478, forward strand.
TATAAAATAGACTATTCTTATGATAATTATAATGTTCATTTTCTCTTCTAGGCAGTGGCTTAAATCTGAAGACATTCAAAGAATATCACTTCTTTTCTATAATAAAACTCTGGAAAAAGAAGTAAGTTTTTTTCACTGCTGGTACTCTGTTGATTCCTTCTTCAACTCTTTGCCTCGCTCTCAGTGAGGCTTGCACCCCTTCCTTTTGTAAAACAGAGCAATGGACTCAGCACCTCTCCTGAAGGTAGTAGTGCTCAAACCTTACAATAATATTTCAGCTCATTTACAGAATAAAAATTTTTAATGTGATGTCTGAGGTTGCTTTTCTGTTTGTAGGGCTTTGAAGTTCACTTGAATTTCTTGAAGTTTTTAAGGTCTCTCAGAAGTGTGAGAAGGTTTGATAGTCAAAATTTGATTAAACTGGAACAAAGAATTCCAAAGGTCCACCACATACCTCCTCAAAAGGCATTTATCAATCTACAATATTTTTTTTTTATTTTTTGCATGTCTTAAAAGACTCCATCTGCAGTAATGATAATCTTGTAATCATATCAGCTACTCATTAATTTTCTCCATATGCACCTGATACTCACAGTCATTCCAAGGAAACAATACTACAAAGATGTATGTGAAAAAATACCTATCTGTCTTGGATATTCTTTTGACCATTATGTGTGATAAAATATGTTTGAGTCAGGTGTGTACAAATGGAGTAAATGATGTTGTTTCTAGTCCTTGGAGTAATGGTCAGAATGATTGTTCCCCTTTAGGTGACTGTCATGACCACTAGCCTAGAAAGTCAGGTCATTGCTTTATGGCCTTGCAGAGCTTGAGTGTACTTCTTCATACTCAAAAATCTTCACCAGGAACACTAGAGAGTTGCCTTTTTCTGCTTTCCCATGAGCAGAGGACAGATGATAGATGAACAGTTAATGCTATTTATTCTTCAGGGAAGTAAGTGGTAGGTTTGAGCAGAGCTGACTGAATAAATGGGTGAACCTGATTAGAAGGGGATAGAGGAAGCATTATTACCTGATGGTGTTCACACTGTACAACATAAGTGCAAGTATCTCCTGGGTGCCATGTAGTGGTCAAATACATAAATTCATATTTAATTATTTATATATATCTTTCAGTTCAAAGCATCTGAAATAATTTTCAGATTCTTTCACAGCTCAGCAGAATAGTGTTCTTCTGGTCATCTGCCCAAGACACCCTATTGTATACCCTTGGAAATGAATTAGGGTAAAAAAGGTTTCAAGGCTTGTTGAGGCTGTGTAGGAGGTGGCATAAGAGGGAAGAAGCTAGACCTGGTGTTGTCTTATCTGTAGTGTTTAAAGGGTACACTAAGTGGATCTAAGGTGTGCCTGGGAGCACATTCTCATTTTAATGTGAGTGGCCTGATAAATTCTGAAAAAGATCTTGAGAGATGACCATCATATATGCACTTTGGCAATCAGGGAATTGAGACTTGGGAGAAAATCAGGTAGTTAAGTTATTCAGCTGTGTAGAAGGTCTCTGTAGGAGTCTGATCTCTTTTGGACTATAGAATGAAATGAAAAGGAATGGCAAAGAAATAATTGTTCTTTTCAGATCCAACTTTTTAATATCTTTCCTCACTGACTTTTGATGACTCACCAGTCCAGTCTTGACTTTAAAGAAGTCAATAAGAAGCCTGTTTTTGATTTAAACAGCAGCTTTTCAGGCCCTGTAGGACCTGAAAGTACACCAAGGTAATAAAGCAAAATAACGATTTAACCTAAGGAGTGAGTTGCCTGACTTTATTTGGAAAAGTCTGGAGAAGTGTGAAACACTGAAATTAATTTACAAGTGGATTGGAATTTTCTGAGATTTTAACAGGAAGTCAAAGTCCAAACTAGTTGGACAAGACCATTTTGAAATACCAAATATATTCAATAGGTAGAAGAAGAAAACTTTCTGTAAAAGTACCCATTGAGTGAAGTAATACTTGTACTGTGAAATTCAGCTAGGTATGTGATAGCAATTGCTTTTAATGTTTCATACAAGTCAAAAGTGAGAAAATCTGCTAGATTGCTGAGCTCAGTTTCTGCATGTTCATATAAAGATTGGTGCATCAGTTTCAAGGGGAGACCTTGCCACTAAGCACAAAGACACAGCTGTGTGCTTGCAGTTAGAAAGCACAGCTTACCAGTTTATGAATTTTCCATTTTAACACTTTGTGGTAATATTCTTGAATACATTTTTTTTATTAATCAAATCTTAAACATGTACCCTTTGAACAAACTTTGATAGTTACTAATAGGCCTAATACTTTGGTCATTTCTTTATGAGTACTTAACTGTTTTCAATCTAGACATATATATGTGAAATAGAATAACTCTGATAAATATTTTGTGGCATAATTCTTATGTCTCTAGAAAAGTTAATTAGATATTCATAAACAGATTTTTTTTCATAACCAAACAGATAAAATTTACTCTCTTCTAAGAATATCAAGTGTTTAGTTGTATAAGTGGATATTTGAAGCCTTTTAACATAGATATAAAATATTTTAATTGAAGTAATAATATAGGCCCAGTAAATATCACTATGATTGCTAGCTATGCTGTAGGAAATAGAACCTTTATAGACACAGTAGCACAGTTTACACTTCACTGACTGTTATGTTTTATAATAAATGTTTCAGACCATTCAGTATTTACTAAAAATTAATTGAAAATCACTTAAGGGAATTAGTGAATAAGAAATCTGGAAACAGTTAAAAATGGTTGACCATCCCTAAATGTATTATTGAAATGCTTTCACTCTTAACAAAAAAAAAAAAAAAAAAAAAAAAAAAAAGCAGCTTAAACTTTTTATGATGAATTTGGGATAGTCCTGTTCTTTGAGGATCAAGTGAAAATCATTTACATTGGCTGCTTTAGCTGTTTTTTCAGAATTAAGAGGATTCATGCCTGTACTATGCCTGGTCCTTGCTCTATGTGAATGAATATGGAAACCATTGAACAATAGGAAATTTAGTTTTGTGAAAGACTACCTATATATACATATTTGCATCTTTAAGCTGAAATTTCAGTTGGGTGATATTTTATCTGCTTTAGAAATTAAGTTTTTAACATCTGCTTTTTTTTTTCTTCTAGTATAGAGCAACTACTCTACCTGCATTTAAGTATTACGTGACTTGTGCCTGTTTAATATTCTTCTGCATTTTTGTTGTGCAGATTCTGGTATTGCCAAAGTAAGTGGTTTTAATGTGTACTCATTCCTATGTACATTTGCTCATTAATGTAAAGAATAAAAACGTAAAGTTTTTTTAATTGTCCAATTACAGAGGTCAATTCATGGAAATGAAACTAAGCAGAGAATATTGAAGATTTGAGCCCATTCTCAAAGTTATGCTTGTTCATAATTATAAACATTGTCAGTAGCATGGTGCTAAGCATTATTATCAATTCCACATTAATTTTTGTTTTTTCCTTGTATTTAAAGATATGTGATGATGACAGGAATGAAATTCAGATATGTTAAAAAAAATGTAATGCAAACTAGAAGTTTCTGCAACTAAAACTGCTTGTAAACTAAGTGTTACAATTGGATTTGAAGTGGGACAAAATAGATTGCAGAACTGTGACTGGGAATAAATAAATATATTTAACATTTTACTACGATAATACAGCTCTATTCAGCATGGAAACAAAGCATTACTATTCATAACATGTCTCTCTTCAAAACTAATTTTAAAATAGTATAATCCATTGCTGGAGTAAGTATTTTTATCAGGACTTATACACTATAAGCTAATTTATATTTGCACACATAAATCAACTACCTTACCAGATGTCTTTGTTTTAGAAAGCCTGAGAAAACTGGAAGACAGTTCCAATAAATATTTTATTAGACTTCTTAAAATGGAATTTTGCTGTTGATTGTTTACATAGTGAAAAGTTGATACTTGTTTTATAGCAGTGGTTTCCAAAACTAACACCATATGCCCTGTGGTATATAATTTCTTCACTCATAGTCTTTTCTCCTGTGTAGCTCTTTCAGGAGTTTTATAAATAATCTTAGTTGATTGAAAGGCCTTGAGCTGTAGTACTTAGACACACTTAAATTAAAAGCCAAGAGGAACTGTTAGGTCACTGTAAATTGACTTTCCACACCACAGATTTGTTTTATAACACGTATAAACTTTTATGGGCTTCTATTCAAATGTTATAGCATTTTCTCTGCAAAGGGTTTTCCAACTAGTTTCTAACACAGAGACACAAGCTGCAATGGGACACTCACCCAAGGGCTCAGCAGTACCTCCACATGGTTCAGTCTGACTTTAGACATTACTGTTGCGAAAAATGAAATTAACAATTAAGACTAATTTTATTTTAGATTTTGCACAATAAGTACATTTTACAAGATCATGTTGTATTTTCATTAGTACAGGAATTAATTCAGTGAAATTCATGGTTTGTTATGTACCAAGCATATGTAGTTTGTTATTTAATTAGTTCCTTCCATCAGTATGATTTATGAATCTGGTTTTACGTTTTGAATTCAGTCATGAAAATGTATCTAGGTTTATCACCGATAATGCATGTAGTAAGATGTTCATTTTGCTGTATGCTATTATGTCTCTTAAACCAATTGTGTAGCTCATTAAACTATATCAGGTACTTGAAATTAGTGAACCCTAGGGAGCTTCATTCAACTAAGCAGAGTGGTCTCCAACTTGTAAAAGCATATATTTGTATTAACATAATCTTTTTCTAACATCAGAGCAAAAGTTGCCCAAGATTTATCATTTTCATTAACAATAGGTAAATTATTTTTTGGTCCTTTTGTAGGACTGCATAAGAAATTGTAAAAGCAAGTGTGTAAAATCAGGTATTATTGACATGCGTAGTATTCAGCTTCAAGAGGTCTGTGGATTAATTTAAGAGGTGCAAAAAAGAAAGACAGAAATACAATGCATTAAACTGTTCTGCATTTGTACTGGATAAATGGGAGCACTGCAAAAAAACAAACAAACAACAAACAAAACCGAAAAAAATCACCATATATGTAGTCATCACAAATATAGCTTAAATTAAACATGCTCCAGTGCTTCAATGTTATTTCCTTCAAGAAAGAATAATACTAAATAAATAAAAATAAATAAGTCATAGTTTCATCTAAAATTCTACCTATCCTTGTTGTTTTCTTCCAAAAATTGTCAGGATTTTTAAATTGTGATCTTGTGAAGACAGGGAGATAAACTACGTCTGTCATTGAGTTTTATTGATTCATTAATCCATTAATCCAGTTTTGCAGCACTGTAATATTGATTTCTGTGCAGGTACACCACTTGCTGCTTTAAAATAGATTTGAAGACACTTGCTGGTGACTAACACCCAGCAAGTTGCAAGTATTAAATGGTATCTCCAAAATCATAAAACATTTATTTCAAGTTTGAATAATTTCAAGGTTGAATTTATTAATGATTTAATTTTCCCTGGTCTCAATAAACTGCTGCCATGTCTATATAATAAACTTTACACAAAGTAGAAAACATAAATCTAATCAAATAAACAATATCTTGAGGTGAAATGTATCACAAGGAGCAGGACTTTATTGTGACATTTAAATGACAGCAAATGTTGCTCATTAACTTTCCTCAAATTCTCTGAGTCCCATTATGGGACTTGTGCCATAAGTCATATATTTTCCTAAAGATTACAAAAGAAATAATACATCCTCTTCTCCATTTTTCAGTATCTTTATCTTCATAATATTTTCTTTTATTTTCCTGTCAAAATGTTACAAACAACACATAAGCATGTATAAGTACTCTCTTCCTCAATCTCAGTCAGTCAGTGCAGTGTATTTGGTGATTCACGCAATGCATTTTATGACTCTACACAGTAAATGTGAGATTAGTTTACTATAATGACCAACTCTGCTTTTGCAGTGTTCTGGTGACAAAAAATAAATGCATGTTATGGCTTTCCTATGGTCATTGCCTCAAATAAGGTTTGTTTATGTTGACATCTACTTTTCAGCATTTTGCTTCCCATTATAGCATTTTCAACCCACTTCTTTCCTTTTAGGAACAGCAACTATACTGGTGTAGCCTATCTGAAAGAGAAGTCCTACTTTTCCCAGAAAACAAGGGGGTGTGGAGAGCAAAAATCTTACATTTCCCCCCTCATTCATCACTCAAATGTGTATTCTAAGATACTATTTTTCCTTATCCTGAGTCCTTTTCTCTTTGTCCTAACAGTCAGAATCTTGTTCTCCTTGCTACATAGCTCTTTTTCTCGTGCCACCTCCATAACATCACTGATCATGTAAAACAGTTACAAATAGCTTTTTTTTTTTTTTTTGCCTGTTGCCCATGTGATTATGTGCTACACATAAACTGTCCTTAAACGTTAATTTCCCTTGCTCTCCAGTTTCACTAACAGACATCTTAACTTCTTATTCTATAAGAATGCACTCCCAACTTGACTCACAAGGCTATCCTTATACTGAATCATATCTCAAGGTCTGCATGTCCCTTTTTTGTATCCTTCATATGCGAAAAATAATGTCAGTAGTTTGAGATACAGGAATAGTTACTTGAACCTTACTGAGGGACCATGTATGATTGAAAGTGTTTATGCGTGTATAAAACCCAAGTCTGTTAGTTATATTCTTTTTCTTTTATCTCTTAGCAGATTTTAAATTCCTAAAAGTAGACACTGTAGTTTTACATATTCTGAGGTACAGCCTGCTGTCTCAGTCTCAATGAAAAGTTCTTGGAGAACATGTATTCATAAGCAGTAATGATTTTAAAATAACCTCAAAAAGAAACATTATTTCAGATTAATATATATTGCAAATTTCCAATTGTTTATCACCACCTATTCACAACCACCCAAAGTCTGATGAATACTTAGTATGTAAAAGGTTCTCTGAATGATTGGCAGGGAAGCTCATAAATTACTTTCCAAAATGCTTTTAATGTTAGCAGTATGGTACCAAATTGATTTGTGAAGTTAATGCTTTTTTGTTCTTTCCTGAAAATGGCTTCTATAATACTGTTGTTAAAACAGATCATAATGTTTTCCAATATTTGTATGTAATATAAGGAAACTGATCCATGGAGCTGTAGTCATAATTTTTTTACTATTATAGTTTCTAAAATGTGTATATTTGAATTCATGTGGTATCTCTAAAGAACAGAAACATACTTTTATTAATAATGCATTTTAATTCTGAACCATACATTCATGGAGGAGGTAATTTCAAATGTAACATTTATTTTAGTTTTGTGGTAAAGCAAGGGATATAAAACTTATTTCTAAAACATTATGCCAGTGTTTCTACTGTATAAGGTTTAATAAAATATTTGCTGGTGCTCAAAGGAATTGAGAGAGATTTTAAAAGTCTTCAAAAATCATCCAATCTGTGGTTAAAACTGAAAGCAGATGCTCATGTGAGGGACTTCATGATGGCATCTAGTTCCCTTGCTTAAGCAACTCCAGAGGTTTAGAGCTTCTGATCTCCTCTTGGCATTCATTAAGCAAAATCAGGTCCCACTGCAACTTTTCCTAGGCAGCCATGCCAACCAGCTCTCATATGGTGCCTGGTGGAGCAATTACACTCTACTCTGATATTCATGTAAAGAGATTTCCACATCTGGGGAATGAATGCATGCCCAGTTTGTTTCTGCATACTGTTCCTGTTTACTGAGTATCCAGTGATGTTATTTTGGCTAGGCTTTCCTATTTATCACTCACAAGAAAAGGATGAGCTAAGAACAATGAGTAAGAATGAGTAAGAATGAGTTCAGGAAGAGTATAGATTACAATTTTTTCCATTTTGGGTCTGTTGCTGTTTTGTCTTTTCTTCATGGTGTTTAGTTTTCCTACCTATCTTATCCTCCAATAATTCAGAACCCATAGGGCAGCCAGTCAGATTTGATACAAAATGGAGCTTTTAGAGGCACTGAATCCCTACCCATTCATGAAATAACAGTCACTATATGTTAGGGCCTTTGCTGCCTGGGATATATGATATCTCAGGTTCAAGCTGTGAGACACTGAAAATTGGATGTCATTGTCCCATGATATCACTTTTCCTTCCTGTGGTGCAAAATGTACACTACCAACAATTTACTTTGTACATCTACTAGATCCTTAAATTATTATAAAATGATCAGAATACCAATAAAGTAATAAAGTTCTTTAATGCAGACTCTCCAAAGTAAAATCAAACCAAAACATTGGTGCTGTTAATGCACTCTGTCATTTAGATTATTTACATGGAAAGTATTATCTTCTTATGGTAATAGGTTTGTGAAGTCAGAGGTAAAGCAAATTCAAGCATTTCTGAGTTGAGAGAAAGGCAAGAAAAAAGCCTGTCATTCTAGTAAGGATTGGAATTGCTTTTCCATGGTGTTGATGTTTGGAAGTTGCAGCTTTCACGTGGCAGATTTTGTATCAGAAAAATTAATACATGTTTTCCTTTTCTTGTAGAACATCTATTCTTGGAATTTCATTTGGGGCTGCATTTCTCTTGCTTTCCTTCATTTTGTTTATCTGCTTTGCTGGACAGCTTTTGGTAGGTATTCAAGGAAATGTAATCCATTAGTGAATGATTTCTTTTAAACAACGTGTTCTGGCTTTGCCAAGGCATTCGGCTTTTGCAGAGCACCAGTTAAATGAGAAAGACTTGCATTCTTAATCTTCTGAGGACATTCTTTTGTCCATGTTAACTTGCTATAAAATGTCCTAATTTATCTGAAAAACAGAAAGCACCAGTACAGTGGCTGTCTGACCTGCACTGGTATTCTTTCTCTCCCATGAAGATATATCCTGAGAGGTTTGCATTCTATTTCAAAAATTTTCCTATTGTGCTTACGGGAGGTGACTCATGAGTGCTTTAATTTGGGAGACTGTTTATTTGTTAAAGTATTGTATAAGACTCTTTTCTCAGTTTAGAGGGTTTTGAAATATAAAATTCTTGTAGTAAAATTCAAATTTTAACATTGGGTGTTCCAGGTGTCATTCTACTGCCTATTAATGTACTCAGTAATATGCTGAATGTGAGAATCTCATTTAATTCAAGATTTGGGCAAATCTTTTACCATTTCACAATATAATTTACAAGTATTGCTCTCCTTTCAGTTATTCTCAAATAGATCATATAGCTTCATCCAGAACAAGATTATTTCAGCATTTGTAAGAAAATGAATGCAATTTGAATCTGGCATGTAATCTGGAGTAAAACTGTCTACTTGTCACTTAATCCCTGCTTTTTCTTTATCTCTACATCTTTCCACAAGCTCCTGTGAAAGAAAGATCTTTTGTTAAAAACCAAAACATGCACATGGGAAAGACAATTGCATCACTATGCAGTAAAGCAGTAAGGAAAGGTGGCCTGGCAGCTAAAGCAAGAAACAGAGGAAGCAAATTTTACAATTTCTCCCTTGTAAAATGTGCAATTAACCAGGACATGCTTGTAAAAAAATACAAGTAATATACATGTCAACTGTCTTTTCAATAAGGTAGAGAGGCTGCCACTGCTCAGAAATCAATCTGAGATATAATTCAACAGTATTTTAAAGTATTTTAAATCCTTGGAGTGAGGTCCTAGAGGTACTGTTTTTATTTAATAGCATGTAATGTCATATGGGATTGCTGGTTTTCGTTGATATAAGAGTAAACTGAATGAGTCAGAGGACTCCTGTTTAAAGAGCCAATGGTTAAAAAAAAATAAATTCAAGAAAAATCTTTTTTACTCTAAGAAAAACAGGTGCTAACTGGATTGTCTCAGGAAGTGCTGGGGCATAACTGTCCTGGGGCTTTTATTTATAGTGTAGTTTAGGAGGAATACAAAAATATTTTTCTGCATTTTAGGGTGACTAAGCAAATATTCCAAGTCAGAGAAGAGGAGTAGTGCCAATTGAATGACATCTAACACCTACTTTCAATGCTGGTTTTCCATTGTTTTTATGTACTGTGAATATTCCTCAGAAATGGAGACAAATCATGGCATTTTTGTTGACTTGCAAGGTATCATGTTCTAAACCTAAACAGCTTGAAGAGGAGCTATTCATGTCTATAAGTTCAACTGCTCTACTGCAGAAGTTATACTGCTAAGAAGCCTTTCAGCAAGAAGGTTGTGACCATAGTTGATGCAGCTCTTGTCTTCCCTTTGGGAGCGTGGACATCATTCTGTAAGGTGAAGGATGAGAGGCAGCTAACAAGAGAGGCAGTAGGTTTATATTTCTCCTATCCTCTCCTTAAGATTTCTTCCTTCGTGTCAAAATCCAAATACTGTTTTGCTACTTTAACCACAGGGACAGCTATGCTATGTTTTGTTGGCATTCCCATTGCACTATCTGATGCATACCTGTAGATACTTTCATTCTAGAAGAAAAAGTCTGAAATTCTCGAGCAAACAAGTATCAATATCTGAGTTTTAACACTACAGTGTCAGTGGTAACAAAAATCAAGCTTTATTGTTCTAATCCCAGCTAGGGTTGAATTTGAAGGTTTTTTTTTTTCCTAGTGTGGATTTTTCCTACTTCTATTTCTAAATAGGTACATTTTGGATTCCCTAGCAGAATGCACTTAGTAAATGTGGTTGTGCATGTGTGTACACACACCTGCAAATAACTACAGTTTAAATTCAACAAAATCTCCCTTCTGAAAATGCACATAAAAGAGAAGATAAGTTTTGGGGCCTGACTGACCCTGAGAGATGAAATGTGGTGAGTTGTCCTTGGCTATGGGCCAGACACCCACCCAGCTGCTCACTCACTTGACCTCCTCAGCAGGATTGGGGAATAAAATATGATGAGAGCCCTTGTGGTTTCAGATAAAGGCAGGGAGATCACTTACCAATTACTGTCATAGACAAAGCATAGTCAACCTCAGGAAAATTAATTTTATTTACTGCCAATTGAGATAGATTTGGGTAGTAAGAAACAAACAAACAGACAAACCACAAAAACATTAAAGCCACACCATTCCTTCCCCTTCTCCCAAACTCAGCTTCACTACATCCACCCAAAGTCCTCTACTTGGTCCCAGGCAGCACAAGTGGGGGTGGAGGGTGATCAGTACATAATAATTTCTCTCTGCTGCTCCTTCCCTTTCACACTTTTTCCCTGGTCTGACATGGTCCTCCATGCAGTGCAAACCTCTGGTCCGGCATGGAGTACCTTCTCCTGTTCCTCCTTCTCCAACCTTGGTGTTCCCTCTGCTCCTTCTCACTCTTTTTATTCCCTCTTCCTCTCTCTGCCTAACATTTTCTGCCCTTTCTGACCCAGGCTTTCCCCAAGGTGCCCACCCATGGCTGAGGGGCTCAGTTGAGCCCTGCAGTGCAGATGTTGGGGCCAGCTGGAACCAGATGTGTCTGGCATGGGGCAGCCCCAGCCACTCCTCGCAAGGACCATCCCTGCAGTCCCCACCCCATCAACCTAGGCACCTCCAACTGGTACAGAAACTTGCAGAAGTAGTTAAATATTTACACAACTTACAAGATTTATAGAGTGAGACCTGTAGTGCCATCAAAACCAGTAAATCTAAGTTCATTAGGACACCTGGCTGTCACTGCGTTATGTGCTGGTCTCAATACTTTGACACTTTGCCCTCTCAGTCTCCATCAGTTATGAATGACTGTAACCACCACAGAGTAAGTCACACAAAGAACAACTTTGAACAAATTTTACTGTATGATTTTCCTTTCAATGGTAAGTGAGAATAACCCACATCCAAACTTTAGTACAAAAATTACCAGCTCTGTGGAATTTAATTTCAATATTGTGAGAAAGATTGGCACTCACTCTTTCACTCCAAGTTTATTGTTCGTAGACTGCAATGTTCAGCAGCACTGCAGCAGCATCCAACTCAGTCTGTACTGAAGTGATAATATCAGCCATTAAATAAGAGTAGGAATAGTTCCAACAAACGATGAGGCAGAGTGGTAGCACAAACAATGAGGTTACTGACTTTCAGAGCCTTCCTTTGTGCTTGTCATCCTCTGCCGACCTTGGGCAAACAGGCCGAGGACAGAGAGGGCTGGCAGTCCTCAATGAAACAGTCGAATGCCCATTGGTGTTAACCTTTCACCAATTCTAGCTAAAATTGGCATTTGTCCAGAAACTTAAATGGTCAGACATCTTTTGTATTCTAATTACTTCTTTGTGCCTATACATTTTTTTTTTTACTGTTTTAGATAATTACAATATTCAGGGTTAAATCTTATGTTAATGATGATATTTAGTCTTAAAGTTCCTTTTTGGTTTATATTTTTGTATTTAGGCTATTGTTTTAATATTAATTTTGAATATTTTCTTGGAGTTTTGCATGGGAGAGTTCCTTCCCAAATGCAGATAGAGGATAGTGATTGTCCTTTAAACTAATTTTTTCTCTGTCTCTATCTTCTTGACGTATAGATGAATTCACAGAGTGAGTGTGAAATGCCTCAGGCCTGGTAACTGTTAGATGAATACAAGGAAACTGAGTTCTGGTTACCTAAATAATACACTGGAAAATATAATGCAATCAATAGGAAAAAAACACAGTATGCATGTAAAGAAAAGATCCCTGTCGTACCCGAGGTATCCAGCTGAAGATGTATTAGTCTCATGCAGATGTTCTTTGTGCATTGAATCAAATACTGTCTCAAAAATTTCTTTGCATTACCACAGTCTTTGCAACAATTATTTTCCTCTAATACAAAATGGCTTTTTGTCACATATTTTCATACTTTGCAAAGCTAACAAGAAAACTGAGAAATAAAAACATTTATTTCCTATCATCTCATCCAAACTATAGTTTATATTCTCTCTTAAATACACAGTTTATCAGAACACATCAGCCAAACAACAATCAGAAAATAACAGGCTCCACAACTGAGAAAGATACTCTGATTTGAGGTCACCAGAGCATCTAACATAGTGCAGCCAGTGTGTGAGAAATCCTGTCTTTGCTAGAAGAGAACATATTATTTGTTGGTTGCATTGCACCACACCACAGTACAAAGAGTGATACACAATCATTACCTTCATTTTCAGGGATTTGTATTTTACTCTAAAGCAATTGTCATTGGTATTTAGCAGTCAGAAAGTATGCATACAGTTAAGATACCTAAAAGCTCTGTCAAGACAGAAATATTTGCACTAGCACTACTTGGAAGTTATTTTCAGCCTGCAATGTTACCCCTGATGAGACTGTCTCACTTAACTTCGATACAAATGAAAGATTGAGGCCCTTCAGTTTCTTCAGTAAGGCTTTGCTTGCGACTAAAGATAAAAGCAGGGATGGGTGAAGGCAGGGGGAACACAGAGGGGTACTCTAGCACATACAGCAGGTTCTGTAAAGGAGCCATCAAACTTAAGTCATTCTGATTACTCTCTAGCACAGGCACTGCAACAACAAATCCATTATCACTAAGTTAAGTACTATGAGCAGACTTCAGAAACAGCTAGAAACGTACTGATTTCAGTAACAAAAATCCTTTGCCTTATTTCTTATTCAGCTACATGTTTGTGACATGTTATATAGTTGTGACCAACTAAAGAAGTTGCCTAACCTGGTGAAAATTATGTTTCTTGCAGTTTTATCTGTTGTGCCAACAAGTTCTCTTTTAATATTTTTATGAGTGAGACTATCTTGTTTTTTTAAAAAAAAACAGCAGTGCTGTCTTTTATTGTCCTTGTCCAAAATTAGATTTTTAAGGTACCTCCAAATAAAAAGACATTGAGTGTGCTTCCTAATATCAATAGTCCAGCATGTAGAAAACTTTCTCTACAGTTAACTAATAAGATGGATGAAAGCAGAGAGCATCCAGATTGTTTTGAGTGTTTTGAGAGGTGATATCCATGATATGTAAGTACTGCAGTATCATCACAGATCATGGTTCCTGTTGTGTGGGGCAATTTTTGGGTGGCAGCATCTTAATTTGGTGTTAAAGACTTAGTATAAACATAGCATTTAGATCACCTTCCTCTAATTCAGTGCCCTGAACACTGTCTATAAAAAGTCATTTTACTCTTTCTCAAAACCAGGGGCTCTTTGAATATTTAATGTGAAATAGAAAAACTTTAGATGGGAGGGACTAAGAAATCATTAACTTAAAATAGCATATAACACAGACACTCTATGTTTTCTTGAATAAGGAAAGAAGCACAGGAGTACCAGGACTGGACTCTGAGTGCCTAGAGGAATATTTATACAGCTCACTGCCATTTTCTTTCCTTTGAATGAGACAGCTGAAGTGAGCCACATGGCTGTTTTAATGTGAACCTTAGAGAAGGACAATAAATATTGCAAAGTATAGTGAAATTAAAAATGTCATATTGACTTTAGTTTTTCCTGTTATTTCTTTGTTCAGGATTCTAACACTGTCAAGCCAATTGTATCCAAACTAAGCTGAGTAGACTCTTGACCTGGATGCATTTTTTGTGATTCAAACTGCATGACCTACATTTAAAGGTGCCACCATGGAGTTCAAAACTTCATGACATACTTTGCGCCTTTGTTTATCAACAATAGGACCATTAGAAAGTATGTAAAGTATAAGCTTGTTCTTCTGTAAAACAATCACTCTTCTCCAAGCTTAGGTCAGTGTAATCACTGTCAGCCTGTCACCCAGTTCTTTGGATTTGTACTTTTGAGTCTTCTTCAAGTCTGAGTGAAAATAAGCATGTGAAAAAAATATGGATTTGGGGGCTTTTTGATTCACTTGTATTTTCTTTTTTGTAGCATCAGTATTAGTAAAACTATTAATAAAAAATTAAATTGCTTTTAAATGCAAAAAGAAATGAACAGTAATAGAACTATAGAAAATGTGACTCACTCGCTTTCTGTAAATAAGAGGTTTCAGTCAAGATGTTCCAACCTCTGCTAGCCTGTGAAGGACAAGTGTGACAGCTCTTGTGACACTGTCTTTCTTCTACAAGATAGCTGTCACAATTAATTCTCACACCGGTTCCTTCATCTCACTCAGAAAGACAGCATTCATTTTGTTAAATGCTGAAGTAGGTCTTTGTGTATGTGGAAAGACAACACATTTTAATAATGTGAATAATCACTATAAGGTATTAGGTATTATCATGCTGAGCTGTCATATCAGATTTAACATATTCAGATGAGAAGGTAATATATTAGTCACCTTTTATAGTACACATGCCTGTTATTTCTAGTCAGTGCATAATGAACACTGAGCCATATTCTGCCAACTCTGCTTAGAACAAACACAAGCTAATTAATCGTCCTGGAGCATGTCTTACCTTTCTTGGATGCTTTCTAGCAAGGATTGCCTTCTTTCATCTGATTTTCCCTTTTCTTAAGAAACAAGTGAGACATAACATTTCCAAGGAAAAGTGTCTGATGTAAGCTAATGAATCAGTAAAATAATCTTCCATAGATCTGCCAGTACTATTAAGAGTCTGAATTTAATAAATGTTCCACCTCTTCAGTCCTGCTTCCAGGAGCTGCCTAAATTTTCAGCAGTCTGTAGCTGCTGAAGTTGTGCTATATATGCACTGGATTTAAACTGCTAATTAATTTCAGCAAATCTGTTAATTTACATGGAGATTTACTAATCAACAGTGTATTTTTTTAATGTTTTCCAAGGAATACCTACTCAAGGCTTTAAAGCTTTTTAATGTGAATCAGAGTTTTGACACAGATTTTCCTTTCAGGAGCCTCATTGGCCATCAGAAAGGTTCTTGTGTGTCTGAGTTCTTTTGTGCTTTTGTTTTACAAGTTGAAAAACATATCTACAACTTCATTTTTGAAGTTGCTGTCTAACAATGCACGATTTAATTCAGATTAGAGCCAGCAATATCTGTAATTTTAGCAATGGCAGCTAGAAGAATAGCTCCTTATTGTTTAATCACACTCCAGAACTAGTGATAGAATTGCCTAGAGAACATAAAAATATAAAAATCTTGTTTGTTTGTTTTGTTTTTAAATAGAAGCAGAAAAGTTGCTTTTTAAAACAATGTAGAAACTAAATTCAAACAGTTCCTCCTTCCTAAAATATAGTAGCAAAGTCAGGTGATATTGATCAAAAATATTGTAAACAAAGGAAATCTAGAATTATTGCAAGGAATTTTAGTACAGAGTTACTAAAGTCTCTTCAAAAGTGTACAGGTACGTGGAAAGCAATGAGGCAGTCTTCAGCAGTAAATTGAGTTCTCAGCATAGACATTGCTAAGTAACATGAGAAAGTCTGTACTTTAATATTTTCAATGATTACTTTAAAAAAAATGAAGAAAGTTGAAATTTAACAATTCCAAGCATTGACATTAATGTCAAAAAATCTGAGAAGTCTCTATCATTTGATGCCAACATTCATGAATTTAGATACTGGGATTCAGCAGAAAATTTCTATGTAAATCTTAATTTTATCTTCAGAATTAACATGATACAAGTTGTTCATTTCAGCAGTGGACACCATCGATTTACATTGCTTTATTCTAGAAAAACATTAAAGTAGCTTTTTCTTGAAATTTTTTTGCATCTATTACTGAGTCATTTTTTAAAGTTCTGAAATTGAAAATAAGAGCTTGTTGGTCCAGTATAGTTCAGGAACCAGGAAAGAGCTCTGGACCACAACTTGATGGAATCAAAGACCCAGGATTATGCTGTCACCCTCTAACTGATGAGAGTGTCCCAGGTACAGCCAGTGGCGAAGCTGAGCACATATTCCCAACAGGCAAATAGGCATAGACCCTACTCACAGGATGGAGAAAGCAGCTCTTTTACAAAACCCATCTAACAACAAGCAACATGTGTAAATATGATCAACACCGATGGCCTAGTTTCTCCTTTCTGGCTCATCTGGACTGAAGTTTTCTAGTGCACACACTCTGAACGTTGTCATCCATGGGCACACATTTGTGGGTCACTCGTTGTGGACTTTAAGTCAAAACAATATTTGTGCCAGACTACCTCTCTTATGCAGTGGCTGGCTCAAATCTCTGCAAACGCAGCTTTCCAATTACCAGACAGACCATTGTGAGACTTTTCCTAATGGTTACACACACTGCCCCACACATCCTATGGGCCCCTCCAGGGACTGGCCTGAGACACTTCTGTTGCTGGCAGTCAGGTTCCCTTCCTGCCTCAGCTGTGTTCTATGACCTCTCCCCAATGCCTGGCACCCGTCCTGTGCTGTTTGACATCTAGTCCAGCATGAAGGTAGACAGTTAGGCTGGATATTAGGAAAAAATTCTTCATGGAAAGGATTGTAAAGCATTGCAACAGGCTGCCCAGGGAAGTGATTGAGTCACCATCCCTGGAGGTATTTAAAGGATGTGTAGATGTGGTGCTTGGACACATGGTTTAGTGGTTGGCCTTTATGGTCTTAAAGGTCATCTCCAACCTAAATGATTCTATGAATCCAAGTTTGCTAGCTTTGGCATAGATGCAGGCTCAGAATAAGAACTGCACTTACACAGAAAATAGTTATAGTATTTAATAAGAATATGCAACAAATTAATTTAGACAAATAGATTCATTTAAACAAGTGTTTACAGGCAGCCATTTCCTTTCATCCTGTCTCTTCTCCATTTACATATTCTTGTTCCCTCATGATCCACATTTATCCCTCCCTTTCTTCTCCTATATCATGTTACCAAAACTTTGTAGGTTTTCCACCTACTTGGTAGGTTTTCCATCAGAAATTGTGGCTGAGGCATCCTCCTTCAGTAGTTTTAAGAGCAGCAGATTCTGTCGCTGCTGTTCTTCACTGAGTAGGTTACTGTGTTTCCAACATTTAACATTAATCTTTTGATTAGCTTTTGGTCAGATAACCTAAAAATGGTAAAATTAATAATAAAATATATCTACTTTAGGACAGATAATTTATTTTCATCATTAGTTTTTTTCTTGGAATTTTTGCTCCTAAAGAGTTTCTTTGAATAGTGTAGCTTCCTGTAACATAACTGAGAATGGAGAACACGATGTACTGCTTTATTTATGTGATTTCTTATCTGCTTTATATTCCTTGTACTTTCTCAGTGTTTCTGCCTAGTTTTGTCCCCCGTCCAATTTATACTATTCCAGCTACTACTAAACTTCCAAAGAAATCATGGAACAACGTAGGTGAAGTTGTAGTATAGCTCAGGGACTGCTATAACAAAACCAAAGACTAAGACATGATTTCGTAATTGTTTCAATTTGCCATAAATCCATGCTCCATCATTCACCTTCTTTTAGGAAAGCTAGACAGATAACTGAATGATTCATTTTCACACAGATCTATTGCCTGTGTCCAGCTGAACACTCCTTTTCTGCAGCAATCTGTTTTTTACTTCATTAAAGTGTGAAGGATGACAGATCTTTTCTAAAATACACAAGTGGATTCAAATTATTTTGAAATTTACTATGTACTTAAGAGTGGGGCACAAGATTTGGAACTGCAGAAAGGTATTAGCAAGAGTTTCTTGCTCAAAGTTGCAGGTTCCTTGAGTTTATGTGTTGTCTTTTTTTATTATGGGGGAGGAGTAATGTGTATATAAAGCTGCCTGTTTTTTTCCCTTTTCTCCACCTACCCTTGTGACTTCAGTTATTGTTTTGACCTTCCTGAAACTGATGTAATTCCCTCATAATCTGTCCAATCCTGTATGCAAAACTCACTGTCATAAGAACAAACAATATGTAAAAAAAGTTCTAGATATATACTGGACCTGTCCAAATTGTGTGTAATTAGGAGGAAAACAGTTCTGTGCAATAGGACAAAGATCTTCAAGCAACTTGCAATCATGTGTTGGATAATAGTGTAATTTAGAATCATGTCCTACATTTATGGAACCTGCTAAGTGCTGTAGATTAAGGTCTATATTTGATCATTTTTAGTGCTGGAGTTCTTGTTTTAGAGAGTTCTTGTGCTCATATTTCTGCTGATTGTTGTGGCTGGGATGAAAACAATATATAAAGTGAGCTCTGATAATATTAGAGTAAATAGAGAAAATGAGTGGATCATTAATTGATAGAGTTCTCCATTCTTGGAGATGCCAGGAGGGTGGGTAGCAAAACTGTACCCTAGACTTTCAAAGGGCAAACTTTACCCTCTTCAGCAGCCTGATGACCAGGATCCCTTGGGAAAATGCTCTGAAGGATAAAGGACTCCAGGAAGGATGGATGCTCTAACTTTGCAGAGTTATTATTTACATTTTGAAGTTTCCAGAGGCTACTAAATAGCGAGTGCTTTTCCAGCTGAGGTGTGGAATGTCAGTGTGTTTGCTTTTTTTTTTTACTGATATTGGAGGTAATGACACTTGTCTATTCTGTATTATCTATTATTAGTGATATATATTGTATGTTTAATAAAATGCTAGTAAATTGTAATTCTTTAACAGAATTGATATTGTAACAAATATTTTAACTAAATTTGCATTTGCTTTTCTGTACAATCATGATCTGTAACTCTTATGAGAACATAATATTTGAATACTTCTGTACAATATTTCAAAATTAATGCTGCCCTCAAACTTGAGCCATATTAATTGCAATATAATATACTAAAGAATTTTTTTTTCTCTTTTTCATACTTTTTGCACTTAGCAATGCAGCAAGAAAGCATCAGCTTCATTGTTGTGGATATTGAAATCATCTGGAATAATTGCAAACCGTCCTTGGCCCCGTATCACTCTTACATTGACAACTACTGCTATAATATTGACTATGGCTGTATTCAACATGGTAAGGGAGAAAGGGGTAATTTTTCTTGAATTTTGCTTTTTTAAGGTCTGTTTTTGGTTGTCCTGTATTTGCTTAGATGCTGAATTTATGGCCCATCACTGTGCTGTGAACTTACTTGATAATGATTACAGGGACAGAAATGTAAAGCAGAGAAACAGAAAACATACTGTATAATGAGGACCTCAGCAAATAGGATGCTTAGCAATAGCTCAGATCCTGGCTAAGCTTACGAAAGAAAAGTGTAATTTATGAGAATAGGAGGTAGTTAAATTCCAGGTTTGAACCTTTCAAATCCCTTGCTTATCTGTGCATTGCTTAGAAAAACAGTATTACTCATCTCACAGAATGTGAGGAAGACTTTGTGCAAAACTAAGCTTTATTCAGGTGCTCCTTTGCTGATCACAAAACTATCATAATTTAAACATGATTGAATTTCACACGGTTGTCTTTTTTTTTTTAAAAAAAAAAAAAATAGGAAAAAATTCAGTTTCTAGAAAATTTCAAAAGTACCGAACTTCAAAATTGTTAGGGCTTACCTCTACTTTAGGCATTTTAACCTGTGTTTCTCTTTTCTCTCCTAGTAGGGAAAATCAGTGTATTTCTATTGTTCATTTGAAACTATCAGAAATACAAGAGTATATCTGTCTCTAGTCTGCTTGAAGCTTAATGGCCTCATTTATTCTGAAGGACGTGTTGTC
Organism: Phaethornis superciliosus; assembly: GCA_023637945.1. Taxonomy (NCBI): domain Eukaryota; kingdom Metazoa; phylum Chordata; class Aves; order Apodiformes; family Trochilidae; genus Phaethornis; species Phaethornis superciliosus. The sequence goes on from JAJQWJ010000002.1 coordinate 70,579,840, forward strand.
CAAAGAAATGAGCAGCACACAGGATCAAAAAGCTTACTTAATTTTGTCGTGTTGCCTGAGCCTGATTCTGTTCTTAAGCCTGTGAAAGTGTTACAGCTCAGTTCTGTGTTTGCAAAATAGGAACTGTAATATTTACTTAGGTAATGTTCTCCTTATAACATTAATATATAGATATTAGTCACATTTCAAATGACTGAGATTTGCACTTCAGTGCTTTTGAACGTGCAAATAGTGCTTCCTTGAGTTCCTGGTACTTTTGTTCCTCGAGGTTCATAAAAAGGACTTTAAGATTAGTAATGCCTATACTCTCTTATTTTCTTTCTCCACAAAATTTCAGGGAACCCCTAATCAATGATTAGTTATGGTGAGTATTAAATTTGTCAGAACGAAGTAATCATATAATGATATAAATGTGAACACTTGAAAAAAATTTTTTTTTTGAGAGACAGAGCAGATAGACTCTAAAACAATTCTGTGTTCCAAATTTTAAATTCTGCTAGTTAATTTTTTTGGTGTTTAAGGCTGAGAGAGGAAAAACTGAAAGCACTAGCTGGAAATGAGAAAATAAGCTCTTTTTTTCAGCCTGAAGGCAGTTAGCTATGAGAACATCTATTCTGAAAAGTTATTGATTCTCCATCAGTTCTCATCTTCAGCTAAGGACTATATGCCTTTATGAACAAGAAACTTTAGACAAGAAGAAGTTACCTTGGTTACCACAGGAAAAAACCTAAAGATGGAGTAGCTTGTAAAATGAAAGTCAGATTAGACTTCCTCTTATTTTGGACTCTATAAATGTATAAGAAGAAATTTAATAGATTTCTTGTGTTTAAAGTATACTTTCTGTTAAAGCTCATGCAACCATATGGCTGTGAATTAAGTTAAAAAGTGTAAAAGACAATATAGTCAGCAACTTTTTTTCTTTGGACTTAAGTTATACTAGTGTGTACAGCCCACTTGAAATTTGATCTTCAACTAGTAAAAGTTATTTTAGCCAAAAAACTGTTGTTCAGTACAACATTTGTAGGAATTTTTTTTTTTTTTTTTTTTTTGCGCAAGTCCATTTATATGTGGACTGTTTATTATACTAAAGCTTAACAGACTGTATTTTAAAGTCTTCATGCCTTATCAGTAATAACTGCAGAGGTACAAATAATCATGCTCCATAATATCCATAAGATGATAATTTTAAGTACAATTCCCACCTTGAAACTAAACCTTAATAGTTTGACTAGCAAAAATTACTTCAAATGTGACTGTGAAATTTGCATTTCCCTAATATTAATAGCAAATTGTGGGAGAGACTTAGAAGTATCATTATTATATCTCCAAGCAACATGTATTTAATAGCAGAGTCCATTAGCTGCATTTATTTCCACGAACTCTTTCAGCAGAAAAAGGCAAAATGTAGCCATTAAGATTTAATGGAGATAAAAATCATCTAACCATCCCACATATAATAAATCATAATTAAGACCAAAATGTCAAATAAAACTCAGTCTTTATGGTCAAGGGACATTAGAAAAGAGTGGGAGCACAATTTTATTTCAAATTAGCTGTTTCAGCAGACATCTGAATCTAGTCTTCACATTTGAGAGGTATATAGTCATGATCAGTAGAGGGAAGCTAAAATACTGCTAATGTAACATAAGTATCAAATAATTCCTAGCTGAAGGAAGTAGGTGACTAATGCTTCTTCCATTGAGAATTAGATCTGATGCCATATAGAGAGTAGGGCAACAATCAGTGGCTGAGGAAAACTGTAAAGTTGACCTGCATTAAACCAAATATGTGAAACTATACTGCAGGGAACAATACAGACACCTCAGAGAGACAGTAGGACTGCGCAGCTCCAAAGTTTTGATTCTTGGAAGATGAATGAATATACCTTGGAAGCTGTATGCAACATATCAAATTATTATGCCTCACCATCCTCTGGGATTCACATGAACTCAAAGAACATGGCATGATGAAAGAGCCCTGGAACATCTCTTTTTTTCAGTGACTTGCATGAAATACGTGAATGGTTCCTGGCATAGCAACAGGATGTTAGGGCTATACTCTTCCTGGAAGGTGCCTTAATTACCAGCTTTCAGATTCAGCATCATAGAATCAATGAATAGGTTGGAAGGGACCTTTAAATCTTATCTAGTCTAATCCCCCTGCAATCAATAGGACATATTCAACTATATCATGTTGCTACAAGCAACCTCACCTTGAATCCTTGAATGTTTTCAGGGCTGAGGCACTTACTACCTTTCAAGGCAACATGTTCCAGTGTTTAACCATCCTCACTGTAAAAGATTTCTTTCTTATTTAGTCAAAATCTACTCTTTTCTTTAAAAACCATTACTCCTTGTACTCTCACAACAGGTCCTGCTCTAAAGTTTGTCCCCATCTTTCTTATAAGCCCCCTTTAAATACTTGAAGGCCTCTATAAGGTCTCCCTGGAGCTTTCTCTTCTCCATGCTGAACAACCCCAATGCTCTCAGCCTGTCTTAATAGGGGAAGTGTTCCAGCTTCATAATTTTTATGGCCTTTCTCTGGATGTTATTTGCTTTCCTGCCTTTTGACCAGAGAATTTTGAACAACTGGACAACTTCCTTTTGAAGAACATAGCGTTAGAAATGTGCAGACTGACAGAAGCTTGAGTATTTTTGCTCCATTATTTAATGTACATCTGGGAGCACAAGCTGCCTTAAAAGTTGCAAGCATTTGCCCCATATTGTTCTGTCTGTAGCCAGTTCTGGCATCCTATGTTTTAATAAAACAAGTAATTAATCAAACCTTCCTCTGTTCTCATAGTAGAAAGTTCATTTCTTTAATATATATTCCTTTTAGTTTACCTTACTCTGTTAACACAGTTGATGACCTTGCTCAGGTCAAGAAATTGTTTTAACAGACAATCTCTTTGACAGATATGCTCTAATTATATGTCCCCACATTATCTAGCACAGTGAAGACCCCATTTAAAGGAATGCCTTATGCATTTCTTTTAAGAATAACAAGACACTGCCTACAGCTTGACCCAGTCTAGGAATTGGAAGGAAAAAGGGGAATGTGCAGCTGCAGTCATGTCACTTAAGTAGTACATGCAGGGTCCCACCACAAATCCATTCCAGGTTATAGACAGAATTTAAGAAACTTACTAAAACCAGGATCAGTCTAGGTACAGTGCATGGTAAGGTACCATCCTGAAATAATGTTTACAGCAGTTCTGGTGTGCCTCAAGCTGTGTAGAGTGAGATAGAATCATGCCATCACATGATGACTTGGCTCCACAAACAGCAAAGATGAATCCACATAAGTGAGGATCACTCTGTATCTGTCAAATACCATATTGGTATTTGAGTCTGTGAAGGCCCAAAAGGTCCCTTGTCTCTCTTACCTGATGCTGCTTGGAGCTTTCAACAGGGCCGTTACCCCTGCATATTGCCTCTGCAGGGAGGCTGGGACTTGAATACGTGGGGACACAGGGAGAGTTATACATTTTCACTTAGCACACAAAATTTCATAGAAAAATGAAATGAAATTATCAAGCGTCTTGAATAACACAGATGCATGAGCTGTCTGAAACTAAGAATTCTTGTAGAAAAGCAGAGACAAAATTCTCTAAAAATCTTATTCAATGAGGTGCAATACTCTCTGGATCTTCATTATGTTTTTGCAGTTTACTGGTACCTCAGCATTACTTCTTCGTTGTTAAAAAACTGGCTAACAGTCTCTAGGGACGTAGCATTCCATTAATTTTTTGCTTATGAGGTTGTGAAGAAGATACCAGAATTTGGGATTATCCATATAATTTTTGGGACATTCATGTGGGGATTGGAGGATAAATTACTGACTCAGCTGCCAAATTCCATATGGCATTTTTCAAAAATGTTCTCCTAAGCCACATGGATATTTGGAGAATTAGTAGAAAAATTAGAAGCAAAGGAATCCTGCATGTTTACCTTAGGAGTTCAAAGAAAAGAGCAATGCTCAACAAAAGCCTCCTGGATTCTTTTTTGCATGTTTGTTAAGAAAAAGTAAATTATCTAGTTCAGCCCATGACACCAGACTTGCATGCTGTGCCATACTTAGAAGAATATTTTTCTCACTCTGTCTTTTGCTGAACAAAAGAACAATTTTGTTTACAGCAGCACTATAAAAACGGTTGACTGTCATAACTTGAGGAAATTGCATAGCTCTTCTGGAATGGCAAAAAACTAATTTAAACTATAGTGTAGTAAAAGTTTAGTTGTGTTTCTGTGAGGCAAGTAGATAGTGGGGTGACAGAGGGATGGTGGCAAAGATGAGCTTTATATTATTTTTTACAATCTTCACATGTCCATTTCCAGTGTAATTTTGGTGGAAAGATAAGGAATAGAAAAGAAAGGAAGAGAAAAGAATGATGGGATCAAATTAAACATAAGCTGTAAATTCAATTATGCTGCATTTTTTAGTAGCATGCCAGATACTTCTTATGTTTGCATTGATTAAGCAGAGCTCTCCTCTGGAACTACTGATCCTGGAGCATCTACTTCCTAAAGACCTTATGTCTGGGCTGCAGAGTTTCTTGCTGGTCTGCAAAAGGGCACTTGTTAGTGTTCTGAGGGTAGTCTACATCTTTTTTTTTTTTTTTTTTTTTTTTTTTTTTTCACTGAAAATGATACTAGTATTTTTCTTTACAGATGGCTACCTCATGACATTGTGCTAATGCAGGTTGATAACCAAGTTGAACTGTCTGTCTGTGTGACACTTGAACCAATTAATTTTGCCTTCCACTCTGTGATTCAGTAGTTCAACAGATGGGTATTTCCCAGCTCTCTCCCTTCTCCTCACCTGTCAAAGGATCAACCCATTCACATAGTTTCTATTAAAAACTTACACATTTTATTGTTTACTATATGTTTGTTAATTCAGAGTGCAACTGATTAGCCCAAACTTAATATCCTGCCACCTTTCCTTCTCAGTATGATGCTATTTTAAGTACATCAACATGGAAATCAGCAAGCCCACTTGCTTAGTAAAGCAAGATACAAGCCATTTGACTTGTTCACAATTTCAGGCTCTCAGTGCATCTAAAGCCTTGGTTCTGGTGCCTTGTGGACTGTACAGAAGGGTTTAAAGTACTTTGTTGAGAAAGTTAGATATGTTTTTAGTAAGATCCAAATTAATGTATTATGTAGTCTCTTGCAGATTCTTGGTCAGATAAAGAGGGAGATGCACTGACTTGCTTATTCTGTGATGTGAGGGGAGGGTCTGTGTCACATTCTGTTACCACACGGCTCTTACTGAAAGAAATATGAGGCAAAAACCTCACAACTGAAGACTGCAGAATACATGAATATAGGAAAAGGAAAAGATGTTAGAATATATGAAGGTAAAATGAGAATTTAATGGTAGTTAATTAGGCTCAAATGTTCCCTGGCAAACACCGGTATTCATAAAAAATATTGCTTTCATTTGAGTCATTTGAGTAGGTGTGACTGCTTAGTAGGACTGAGCTGTCTCTTACAAGAAAATACTATGTTGAAGAACAATATATATCTCCAAAGTGTGATAGGAGATGTAGATAACTGATGAGAGAACAGAAAGACAAGTACAAACACATCATTCAGAAATAACTGTTTTTTGGCTCACAGGAGACGAAACATTTTCATGTCCTTTTTTTTACCTTTCTATATTTATATATTCATAGATATACCACATTTCATAGAACATTCTGCATATATAGGTAACATTTATAGGCCATAAATGCCCTGTAGAAACTTTAAATCCAAAATTAAATGGCATAAATAGAAAATAAGACTCATACATACACACATATTTATATAATATAATTGCGTTTGAGTTCTTCATGGCATGTAACCTTTTGCTCTGTGGACATTAGTGGGATGGGACTCAAATTTAGTACAGTTATTTCATGTTTTCAAAAAAAGTAAGAGTACTATTGGTGGGATGGGAGGACTCGCTTTGCCAACCCCTGGAAAATGGCCTTGGTAACAATATTTACTAAAATGAGAATGTAAATTTAAATAGTTGAGGGCAGGGAGAGGAATTAATGCTGTCTGGAGGTCCTTTGCCCAAAATTGTTCCTGTTCATGAGGAAGACCAGCATTAGCTAAGTTAAACAGTAACCAAGGGATTTCAGAGGGAAGAAGGAAATAGTGTGAGAAGTATAAAAGAAGGATGAAAATTTGCAACAGGAGGCAGAGACCTGTGACTGGAAACAGCTAGAAAAACCTAGTTTGACTCTGCCATAAGTCACGACTACGGCACCATCCCACTGGAATCACATCTCTGCCTCAGCCAGCAAGAGCCACCTCCCTGCTGAATACTGCAAGCTGCTTGCTCTGCAGCTGTGTGAGGAACTCTGTAGTTTGTGACAAGCAGAGACCCATGCCTTAGGTTTTTCTGTGCACATAAACTTACAGGATGCTTTCTTACTAGCATGTAGATTAACAATTTGTAGGCAGTTGCACAGGTGCACATAAAGCTCAAGCACCCACAGAGAAAAGGCAGATGTGCACATAACTCTGTGTGTGTGTGTGTGTAATTAGAGTTTTTGAGATGGTGGTGTTTCTTAATCTGTAGGTGTTTATTAGAATTTTGTTAGGGGCTGTTTTTGCTCTTCACATGTTGCATTACTGATCCTCATCCTGAATGTATAGTTTACTGATTGTGAATTAATTATGTGTAGTTGCATATAAAAAGTCAGAGAAGCATGTTTGTGGAGGAAGACAACCTGAAAGTTCAACTATACTAAGGTGAATGCCAGCTTCTTTGTAAAGCAGTGTTGATGATACATCAATCTCCTTTGCAAGTCCACAACCAGTGCTGCTTCTGTTGAGGAGGTGTTACACCGATCATGGTTTCAAACTCTTCTCTGCAGTGCCACAAAGCCTATCAAGGGGTGTTGCCCACAGGTAGTGGCTTGGAAGGTTAGGTAGTCTTTAAAAAGAAAAAAAAGTCACTGTGTATGTAATGCATTTGTTGGGACAGGTTAGCAGAGGGGACTGTGGAGTCTTCATCCTTTGAGGGTTTCAAGACTTGTCTATACAGAGCTGTGGCTGACAGTTGGTGTTAGTAAATCAAGAAACCATTTTGATCCACATTTTATTACTCTACATGAAACTAAGCAGTTTTTCTCTGTGGAAGTAGGTAAAGATGGGGAAAGAATTGAGAGATGGCTAAAAGATGGCTACCTGCAAAGAACAATGGGTGAGAGGGAGGCAACCTGTGGAGGTCTGAAATGGTCTCAAATGTATGAGAACTACTGTGAAATTTGCTAATGAAATTAAAGTGAAAGGCAACGTCTGTTTGGGAAGGGTTAGGATTTTAGAAAGGAAGGTCTCATCTGAAGATTTGAGCAAAAGAACTAGGATAAAATTTAGTAGTATAGAGAAGAAGATTATGACTGGTCAGACAGACCAGTGACAAGAAATTCTGCTACAAGTTGGAAGCTCATCAGATGGAGACAGGATGAGTTTAAGATTTTATATAATTCTGTGGGTTTAAAGACAATTCAGCTGAATCACAAAAGCCATCCATGGGGATGTTCTTAACTCATGATTAGTATGAACCACATTTACCTAAGTGAATTCCAGTGAAGGAAAACTATTTGCTGAGCATGATGTTAGTGGCTGGAATTATGTCAATGTGCACCGATGTGCTATAACATTATGATCCATCTGAGCCCCACTGGTGTGAGGCACAGTGAGATATAAGGGTTTTTTAGATGTGAGCAATGTAGCTGTCATTCTAGGATGCATAAAAACATATTTTCTGCAGAGTTAGTATTAATGCTATCACAAGGCCCTGCACATTGGTCAAGGCAATCCAAGCACAAATAGAGGCTGGGAGGAGAATGGATTGAGTACATCCCTGGGGAGAAGGACCTGGGGATGTTGGTTGATGAGAAGTTCAACATGAACTTGGACACAGAGTTGTTGAAGTGAGTCCAGAGGAGGGAGACTAAAGTGATCAGAGGGCTGCATAACCTCTCTGTGAGGAAAGACTGAGAGCTGGGGTTGTTCAGCCTGGAGAAGAGAAGGCTCAAGGGAGACCTTACAGCAGCCTTCCAGTACCTGAAGGGGCCTACAGGAAAGCTGGGGAGGGACTTTTTACAAGGGCGTGTAGTGATAGGACAAAGGGTAATGGTTTTAAACTGGAAGAGGGGAGATTTAGATTCGACATTAGGAAAAAAATTCCTTAGCGTGGGGGTGGCAACAGACTGGAACCAGTTGTCAAACAGAGTTGTGGCTGCCCCCTCCCTGCAAGTGTGCAAGGCCAGGTTGAATAGGGCTTTGAGAAACTTGGTCTAGATGTCCCTGATTGTGGCAGGAGATTGGATCTAGATGGTCTTTAAGGTCCCTTTCAGTCCAAAATATGCCATGATTCTATGATAAGAAAATGCTCAGCAATCTGTGCTTTTCTAATGAAAGCTTAGATGGCATTAAATATTAGGATTATAAATATTAAGGAGTGAAGGGAGCTATTTAAAAGGTAAACAAGAATTAAAATATGGCAACTGGTCATGACTACTGGTTAAACATAGATATAGTTTAAGTGGTGAGCTTCAAAGCAGTGGAATTAATGAAGTCAGAGAAATCTAACTTGTTAAGAAAGCTCTGGATCAATGCAACACAGAGCACTGTGTGATGGTGGTTACCTGTGGCATCAACTGGCTGACTTTGATGAGACCAAGAGATTACTAGTTCCACTATTCTATTTCAATAACATTCATACCAATCTTATTGTCATCATTAGTATCTTACAACTTCTGTGTAAATCAGCTTCAGTAAAGACTTATTTTTTTCTTTAATTCTTCCTGTGTTTAAATGGGAGGTTTAGTTGAGGTAAACCCAGGAATTATTCATATTGAATTTATTTAATCATTGTGTGTCTGAGCTTCTGATATATGAAAGTAACATAACAGAGAGCCTTTCATCTGCCATTGAAATGGAAAGTGTCTGATGGAGGTTAACAAAGTTGTTTTTGTCTGAGAATGCGGGAACAAGTAATCAAGTGATGTCATTTTCCTTTGCTATTTCAATTTGCAGTGAAATACCAAATAAATTATTACTGGCAAGGCTCTTTCCACTTCTCCATTTCTTTTCTCTGTTTTGACCTTAAACATCTGACAAGCTAATGGATTATATGTTGTTTTTCTCTAGTTTTTCTTGGATAATGCTGTGAAAGCTTTTCCCTCTGTCCTTAATTCATCAAATGCAAGTTTTCCTAATTCAAGCAACCAGACACGGTGGTGTATACAAAACAACTGTTTTTTCCTACCGGTAAGTTCATTTTACATTTCTTTGTTTGTTTACAACAACTACACTAAATTGACTGTTTCCAGGTCTGCTTGAAGTTAAAAAACCCACTAGTTTTTTAAAACTGCAGTAAAAGCTTGATTTTTTTTTCAGTTATGTGCAACTGCATTTGAATTAAGTGAGAAGTTAAAGGAGGTTAGGGTTTGTAAAAAGAAAAGTTTTAATTACTGAGGTTAGATTGAAAAACAGGAAACAGGATGATAGCTAAGAAACATAAGTCACCTGTGTTAGCAAACAGGTATTATGAGGTATCAGGAGAACATACAGCAACTGCAAAGCAGACCATGTGCTGAAAGCCAAGTCAATCTCCAGACAGGTTTCACAAGGACCAGTGGCAGACATGAAAATATTCAGCATTTTCATCATTTATTCAGCAGTAATCGTGAAATCGGTGATTGTCATGATTCTGTCATTTCACATATGATTAAGAGGTGAGAGGCAGGATAATATGACACTCATGAACCACTATATAAACTGTTCAAAAGCTCTGAAGTGATCTGAAGAAGATGTCTTAGTGTGAATAGAAGAGCAGTGACACATGCAAGAAGAAGAAGGTGAAGGTCATAGCAGCAAAAAATGGGTTCTGTATCCTGGAGGGCAGTGATTCTTAAAGCAATTACAGAAGACCTGCAGTTGAAAATAACAAGCAGTATACTGAGCCAAAAATAGGTCAATAGTTTTGGATGACTAAGCAGAAAGCAGTGACAGGGGAAGGGAGATTATTTTATCTCTATACAGAATTCATGAGACCAGTACCAGACTGCTGTGTGCTGTTTTCCACACAGTACATTTTACATGAAACAGCTCTTCACTATGTCAAGTTAAATAGTCCCAGGCACACACAAAAGCAATATGTTAAGTATTGAACTCTCTTGAAAAAAAAACAAAAAACAAAAAAACAGTTGCAGTAACTGCAGCATTGAGAGATTTTCAGCATTTCCCTGATAAAAATACATTAGTGCATGACTTTATGCTTCTCATTTTCCAAGTTAGCTAATTAAATACCATCAGGTATGGGTAGGTGCCTATGTCTTATTTTTGCCCTGACATCAAGATATCTTTGTTATCAAAGAAATTATGCAGTCCTTCTCCCAGCGTGTTCACACTCACTTGCACATAGTAATAAACATTCTGATGCTTATGTTTGTTTCTTTAGTTACCAGATTTTCTTTTTTTAATATTACTTGTTAAAATTTGAACATCTCTTTTTTTACAAGTCCCCCAATAAGCATGCAAATTACACTTATACATATTATCAAGATAATTATGTCTGACAAAAAACATTTGTTCTTTCATCAAAGAAATTTTGTGTTTGATAATATGGCACAAAAGTAGATTTAATTGTCACTTGTGGAAAAGTTTAAGTTGGTTAAAGCTTTTAAAAACATTTTCCCTCATTTTTTAATGAAACATCTTTCAAATGCACATCATTTTTATCCTCAGGCACCACATAACTTCTAGCCTGTAAAAGTTACGATTTTCTTTTGAGTTACTACTTGAAAACTTGAGTTGAGACATATTTTTTTTCTTAAGTTAAAAATTCAGCTTTTTGTATCCATGCTTGCTTTAATCTTTATTCATGTAGTAAACTTCCTATAATTTATGATAGTGGAACTGACAGATCTGTTGACTATGTCACCTAAAATGATTGATAAGAGATTTTTTTAATTGTTTCAGCCCCAATAGAATTTAATTGATTCTGAAGAAAACAACTTTTCTGAGTTGTATTGCTTACCTTCTTGTTCTTTTTAAAAACTTAGCAAAGATAATACTGTAATTCATAGGGACTTTGCTTGTGTTTACTTTTCTTTACTTCTGCTATGATGCTTCTCTAGTTTCTATATAACAGAAGTTAGGCCTGGGAGATTTCAAGTTGTGCATATCTGCTCCCGTGATATAATACAGTCTGGGAACAGTGCTGCCACCTCCACATATTGAATAAATAAAAGTTTTAATACTGACTAAAAAGATGCAGTTTTGGAATGCAGTTTATCTGACTAGGTAACGCCAAAATTACTTTGTTTCCAAGTTTTTCTCCATAGACAAATTGGAGTAAAATCCCTTTTTACTTTGGTAAAGATCTTTATAACCACAGAACTGTAGGTCTTAGCTTTTAAGATAAGAGTCCAGATGCACTGGGCTGGATCCTAAGGCTGTGGTGCACTTGTGCAAGGCGGTGTGCCTATGACCCCCATAAAAAAAAAGGCATTCAGATTCTGTGTGGTATTTGTTAAAATACTGTTTATTGAAGCTAGCACAAGAATTAAAAAGAGAGTAGACGGAGCTACATCCCTTCACAGGTTGGGAACCCTGAATTGTGCAGCATCTCAGGGACAGCATTAGATGCAGATCCCATTTGTGTAGAGGTTACCTAGCACTTTCCTCTTCTGAGCTCTCATTTCTGCTGTCAGAGAAAAATAATGTCCATGTTAATTTGCTACTGCAGTGTTAAATAAAGTGAAAGCCTCTCAGGTGTCATAACTTCTGCTACCAAGTGGGAGCTGCCTGCACACTCCTTGGTTGCAGTAAATTCTCTGAGCTCAGTGAGGTTACCCCCTGCAGCTGAGGGATGCGAGGAGCAGAGCACAGACCTGCCCCTGCTCACCTTCAGTGCTAATATGGGCTGATAACTCTTCTGTGTGCACTGACCTTCCAGGGTCACTACACAGAACTGGTATCACTGCAACTCTCTGCCTTGGAAAAAGCCTCCATGTTTGTATAGTCTGAGCACATTTCTTTCTTCAGTAAGTTGTACAGAGATGTAGGATAAGCCTGAAATGGGTCTTCACTAAGAAACAAGCCCAGTATAACAACACACAAAAGCTGTAATAATTTTTTTTTTTTTTTCCCCATCTGGGCATTCATTCCTCTGTAGGAAAGGAATTTGATGAACTGGGAGTGCTTGGCCCAGCAGACAGCCTGCCATTTGTCTGGTAGCTTGCAATTTTTGTGCTCTTGACAAAGAGCAGAGCTCTCATGCTGTACATAGGACAGTAATTCCACCAGTCCTGATTTTCTGTATAGTTACTTTGATTGTTCCTACACTGAATTGTTACTGTTTTCCAGTCTAGCCTGCTTGGTAGCTGCATGCATCCTTCTGAAAAGCTAGCTAGAATGCCAGTTACCTTTATTGCTTATTCTTCATTTGAATCTTTTGAAGCATTTTGTCTTGCAGTTCTTTGTCTAATTTTTTTTTTTTCAAGCCCTTTTGCATTAGTCTGAAAAGCTGAAAGTGTTAAAGAAAGATTCCAGCTACAGTGTGTAAGTTTCTACTAAAATATTAAAATTAATTTGACAGGAATTGAAAAATTCTTTTGCAGTACTGAGTGCTCAGAACCAATATTCTTGAACGTACAGTTGGAAAAAGTTTTATATAAGGTGGCAGTTTCAAAAAAAGCTTAATAACTTGGTGTGGCTGTTCAAACAGAACTGCCTGCAGACTCATTTCCAGATCTGCTTACTGTAAACCTGCATTGTAGTACACAACAACAGAGTCTGCATTCTTAAATGTGTGGCTGTGCCACTCTTCTCTCATCCATCAACCCACGTCTGATATCTTAGTTGAAATTTTCAATCCAGTCCACGTATTCCTATGGAACACTAATAGAGACTTGGAACTTTCTTGGTGTTGGCCGACCTGCATCCATTTGTAGATTCAAGACAGCCTTTAGTTTGCTTGTTTATTTTTGGAAAACTCATTTTCAAGTAGAGTGAAAAAAAGGAATGCTGATACTTTTCCATAACATTGAATTCAAAATGTGACCTCTGTGGGAAGGCAATCATCAGAGAAGTTATATTTTTGGTGATTCAGTTCAGAAATTCTTTCTCTTTCTTACTTCAAGCAGATCTTCAAGAAAATTACAAAGTAATGGCAGAGACTGAGATGTCAGGTCAATTCTGTCTGCTGTGTGCCATGAAATTTATTCTTTTTAGTGATCCTTCAATATTCATATACATTGATTCAGGTTCTGTTGAAAGTATTGGCATTGACAAGTCAACAGTAGTCTGAAAATAGTGTATCTAGAAAAAGAAAGCTTCGTAGTTTCAGAAAAGATAACTTCCTTACAAGGTGCAGGACTGTAACTTGTGGCATCCTTGGCAAAGGTGTTGTTTATTGAGGACTAAGATAATGATTTTAGTGATAATGTATTATTCCAGTTTTGATGCCCTAATTAATTTTGATGCTATAATCCATTTCCAATAAGTTTTCCAGGAATTTAACTTCAGCCATACATATTTTATTGACTGAAGTTAATACATGTACATATTTTTCCTATATAGGCATAGGAAAGAAATGGCTTTTTGAACAAGAGAATGTGTTCCTATGTAGTCATAACTCATTATGCTTAGACCGTATTAATAATTTTGTGTTTTTCATAGCTTAGCTGTATTTCTAGAGTTTGTAATACATATTGATGAGTTTCACAAGAACCGTGTATTGCATCAGTTTAGAAATAGTGCACATATATGCAATGAAATTATTTTTTTCATATCTTTAGACATTTTACCTTGACCCTCACGCTAGTAGTACACAAAGGATAGTTACTGAACTCAAGCACAACTGAAAGTTCTCAGTGCCACAAGAATAAATCTTTTGTCAGTCTGCTGGCAGTAGTCTTTTGCATTAGAATTTGGCACCAGCATTGGCATCCCACAAACAGGTATTCCTCGCTACTGCAGGTGAGTAAATCAAAAGTGACAGTGATTGAAAGTTTGGGATCATAAATTAGGAACATAATCTGGATTTTATTGAGTTTTGAGTGAACTGAAGCCTAGTAAGAAACAGGGTCTATTTTATGAAATGCCAACATCCGGTTGTTACTGACTGACTGTAAACAATAATGTTCCAGGTTGTGATAGATGCCATAGTGGTCAGTCAATAATTTGTCTTTAAAACTATCCTGAGCATTTTATTATGTATGATTTCCTACTCAAGAGACAAATTCTAAATATTTTCCATTTGTTTTTTCTTTGCCAGTATTTTGTATACAGCTGTATATTAGGGCTCATTTCCTGCTCTGTTTTCCTGAGGATAAACTATGAGTTGAAAATGGTAATAATGCTGATTGCATTGGTGGGCTACAATGTTATCCTTCTGCACACTCATGGGCCCATGCTGGATGACTACAGCAAATTTATGTATGCAATGGCACCTCTTAGAAGGTAGGTGGATAACTCCAGTCCATTTGAATTTAATGGTTACTAAATAGCACCTATGGTGTTTCTTAAGCCCTAGAAGAGATTTTTTTTTTTCCTGTGTGTTTGGCTATGTAATCTGCAAGCTACAATTTAAAAATCATTGTCATACTTCAGTTAGTATATGATACAATGTCACACCTCAGAGTATTAGAATAAAATTTAAAAATCTGGGCAAGGTGTTTAAATCTCATGCTATAGGAAATAAAGTATGGTTTGTTTTGCATTTTTGTAATAAAGGACGTTGTGAAGAAGTCATTATTAAGTTTGTTAAGGCCTAAGCCTGAACATAAGGCTGTTAAAGCCTATTTGCTTCAAGCCAAAGACAATCACCTTCCTCAGAACAAATAGATTGTCTTAAACCTTCACAAATGCAGTCTTAGCCATTGAAAAAATATAAAAAACCAACAGTTTGAATTTTTTTTGCTGTGCTTGCAAGTTTGCATGATCAATTTTCTGTGAGACTGATGAAAATATTGTTATAGGTATATATATATACAGAACACCAAAATTATGACTCTAAGGATTGCTGTGTAAAATCATTTTTGGACACATGTAATATCTATCTTATTTTCAAACAAACAGGTGATCTTTTTGTATGTAGTTAAAGTGTGCAGTGCATTTGCTACAAGAAATTAATTGAATATGAAGTCTTCATATCTCCTGTGAAGACAGACTGAGAGAGTTGGGGTTATTCACTCTGGAGAGAAGGCTGAGGAGACCTTATTGTAGCCTTCCAGTATCTGAAGTGGGGCTACAAGACGGATGGTGAAGGTCAGGCAGTGACAGAACATGGGGGAATGGATTCAAATGAGAGGAGGGAAGATTTAGATTGGATGTTAGGAAGAAGCTCTTCACCATGAAGGTAGTGGGACACTGGAACAGGTTGCCCAGAGAGGTGGCGGAAATCCCATCCCTGGAAGTTTTAAAGGCCAGGCTGGATGGGGCTCTGAGCAACCTGATCTAGTGGGAGGTGTCCCTGCCCATGGCAGGGGGGTTGGAACTGGATGATCTTAAAGTTCTTCTCCAACCCTGAAAATTCAATGATTCTATGATTCTGTGAATATTCACCCTAGAGTTTTGGTATTTGTCCTATGCTATAAACTACTGAAGATCTTTAGGACACAGCATCAACAGTGGAAAAAGATCTACATTTCTTTGAAAAAGTGTATATTTTCTTTACACTTGAACCTGAAGATTAAATGATTAAATACAGGCCTTTGTTTCCATTGCATTAGCAGAAAGGATATCTGTGTGATGAGATTGAGAACCATGGGACAGGTTAGATAGAGCATATGCCTCTGGTAGCTTTTCCAGTCAAATTCTGTGTTGGATTTTTTTTTCCTAAATCTTTCACCAAGTTTCTTCTTCCAGTGTCCTAAGTAGGAAGGTGTTAGTGCAAACTGTTTCCCATTACCTCTAGTGTCTTTTCCCAAAGCAGATTTTAGTTTGTACAAGATCTAGTTTGTGATTCTTGTAATTCTGGGGTGAAAAGCCATCTAGGGAGTTAAGTGTTTTAATTTCTGTTTCTTCACATTCATTGACTACGGTTAAGCTCTCCATTACAGAAGTAGTGTTATTACATTAAAAGATCTATTTTTAATCTGCCTGTATAGAATTAGCACTGAGTGCTCTCCATTTGTAAACGAACAAGGATATTATGTTTACTAAATACTCGTTTTATTTCTGGACTTCAAAATGTAGGCACATTTACACAGAATGTGGTAGAAGTAATTAAAGATACATAATGGAAATAATATTTCATTAAATAATAAAACATATAATATTTAAATGGTCTTAGTTTACACATTAGAAAGTAGTACAAGTTGTAGTCTTATTCTTTTGCTGACGTAGTTTTGTTTTAACTTTTAAGCAGCCTGCTTTTACTTTTTATTTTATAGGCCAGGAATACTGAAAGACCTGAAGACAATGGGGTCAATTTCTTTGTTCATATTCTTCATCACATTACTGGTTTTGGGTAGACAGGTAAGATGCACATTTCTTGTCATCTACATCAATGGACACAGTGACAGACTCCTCACACAGCGTGTCATCTTCTCAAATATTTTTAAAATTTTCTGACCAATACCTTTACTCCATTCTGCCCCACACCCTTGCAAAGAGGTGTCAGAAGCATCTAAAAATCTGTTTTCTTTATTACCTTCCAATTTGCCCTTAAAACTCACCAATAATTGTCATTGAGGCTGTAGATATTATGCTGATACTGTGCTGTGACTTTTGCTTGTCATGATGACCGATATTGTCTCATTGCTTCCTCATGTTCTCCCATCTGTCTGCATCCATCTGCTGTCTCCCTGGTTGCTTAATTACAAGCTATTTTCTTCACAGTTATTACAATTTGATGCAGACACAGAAACAATGCAACATTCACCCAGTAGTGTACCACATGCTGAGGCCACTGTTGCACTAAAACTATGACCCAACAGGAAACTACTCTTTTTATTTACGCAGTTGTGGTTTTTCAGTAAAAACGTGATGTCAGTGGTCTTACCCTCTGAGAATTTGAGGGCAGGTGCAAGGGCAGTTCTTTACATCCCTGTGTCAGTCCATGATCCATGGCTAGAAGCTGCAATTCCATCCCATTATTCCAGGAATGATGCAGTGCACAAGACTGCTTTGAGATGGAAGAGGCAATCCATGAGATCTCATTAGCAGCCTCTATCCCCATAGCCTGCAGCCTTGGGAAGAATCTTATCCCAGACTTTCTTTAAATCAGTCAGTTACATTACAGTTCCCTGAAACATAATGACTGTCATTTAAATTGCCAAGCAGGCCCTGCAGGCTACTAGACAAAAAATTCTTGTCTGGAGGCTTCTCCAGTATTTTTTGTAGTGGGGAACATGTTTCTTCAGTTAGAAATAATGTTCTTCATCTGCCTTGCTGCCAGGACTGTATTAGAGTTTGCTCATTTGATGACAGTAGCAGAGAGCAGGGCTGTAACACAGCTATTTCCACTCAAAGAGAGGGATAAATACTTCACTGAACCAGCTGAGAACTGAAGTCCCTGTCAGACAAGGTGTCAGGGGGAGGCAAGGGGTGCAATTCCAAGAAAAAAGGAATGCCATCTTCACTGGCCAAGAAGAGTATTTCTGAGTGGGTTCAGTCACGTCAAAAAGAAAGTTTGTTTGGAATACTACTGTGTCTGTCCCACCATCAGAAAAATGATTGTGTAACAGAAAAAGTCTTTGTTTTCAGAGCTGTCAGTCCCGGAAACTTGTCATGATACCACTTGTATATGGCTCTTTAGTATTTTGCCTTTGATTTTTTCCCTGAGAATTTATTCTCCCTTAAAGAAGGAGAAAAAAATTTTCTGCTTTCAAATGCTCTCAAGCAAAGTATAAATGATAACTAGAAAATGTTATGAAGGGATTTTAATAGATACCTGGCATAAGACCTGCCATGTGAAATTAGTGCTAGTGGTACTGATTTGCAGCAAATACCTGGGAAATGAATAGGGGAAGAAGTTAACCAGTGCAGAGTGACCCTTCCATGAGCATATGCTTCCCACCTTCTATTTGGCAGTAGGTGTAATGACTATTGGCTACACTGCATTCTGTTTCATTGTCTGATCCCTTTTTAATATACTTTATCTTCCTGGTCTTCCCAACACTGTCTGATAATGAATTTCACAATTTGATGACAATTCTAGTGAAGTTGTCCATATTCTTGTTTGGTTTTGAACTTTCTCTTCACTGCTTTCATTGAGTGGCAATTGCAGTATGCTGTCAAGCCATCTTGGTGATGTTGGCAAAGTAAAGTTCTTTCTTCCACAAAGGGTAATGTACAAGTAATTTCTCCATTTCTATTACATTTTTCTGCTTTGCAGACAGCAATATTTCTTCTCTCTTCTCTTAGTATCTGATTATTTTAACAATGATGATGATAATGGACACTGATTAGGAGGCTGGTCCTTCAATTACTGTTAAACTGGCATTGGTACTCCTGTGACCACAGGGTAAATGACCAGAAAGTTTATCTAAACAAAAAGTGAATGCTTTCCTACAAGTACAGCTCTGTGAACTTGCTCACCAGTGGTCAGAGAAATGCCTATCCTGATGCAAAAGCAGAGGGGGGATTGCTTGTCACTGGTTGAATGAGGATGAAGAAAAGGAGAGGTAGGATATCATTATATGAGCCAACTTAATTCTCAGGTTCAACTAATGCTTTTAGCTGCACAACCAGCATTGCTACTAAAAGAAGTAGGCATACCCTCAGCTACACATCCTTATCTTTGTAGCTCCTCCTTTGTACTGGCACAGATGCCTGTGGAGCTCTATAGTGGCCCAAAATAGGGAAAGGAATTGGCTTAAAAACTACCCCTGGAATGTTGGTTTTCAGATGGATCTGTTTCCTGGTCTGGTTTTATGCTGTGGCTGCAGCAATGCTTGTGCCAAAAGAACAAGGGAGTGCACAGCCAGAAGTGAGTTGAAGAAAGCAGAACTTTTTTTTTTTTTCTTTTATGGTCATGCCAGCATAGGCTACAACCATTCCCTCACATTGCGACACATTTTATTCTGTATGAGTTATTTGGAAATAGCCTGGCAGCAAGCAGACAGTATGTTGAGAATGGTGACTCTTGCAGACTGCTCAGGTACTGTCCAGAAGACTGCAAATTGGTATTGTATATATTGTATAAGGAGTGTGCTCACACCTAAACATTACTGACCATTAAATCTCTCTTATGGGTCAGTTTGAATTACCAGTATTGGCACAGTCTGTGAATTCCTTCTTCATCAGTACCTAAATTACAAATATCCTGTTACTCTGTAGGCAAGGTGAATATTTTTCCCGGGAGTGATTAATTTGTGTTTATCAACACCAAACTTCATTGGCTGCATTACTGCCCAGATGTTTATAGCAACTGTCATGGTTTAATGCTGGGCTGACAATTTACTGAATGACAGATGTGCTCTATTAATCCCCCTCCCTGATAAAGAAAGGAGACTGAAAAAGGGACAGAGACTTATGGGTTGGAAACTAAACTACAAAGCTTTAATGAAACAATGATGATACAAAGGAAAAATTATTAAATGTATATAAATATACAGAAAAATGATACCAAGTTGTTCCTCCCTTCCCCCAATAACTCTCACATCACCCCTGAGGCTGCAGGGCAGCCCTGGGAAAGTCCAGGCTGGAATCCTGGAGTGGCAGCAGTCGGGAGCTGGAGGCAGGAACACACAGATTCAGGCTGGCACGGATCAGGACTGATATATGGACAGGCAGATGTATGGACAGAATCCTCCCAGGATGCCAAAGCAAACAGGGACAGGTGAAGAAGAGCGAAGGTGAAGGGTGAAGAGGAAGGCTTAAGGAATGTGTATGACACCTACAGGATGGAATACTCTGGTCAGTTTTGGTCATTTGTCTTGTCTGCGCCTCCCTAAAGGAGGGTTGCAGGTGTAACCTCTTTACTCCTTTTCTCTTTCCAAAGCATGAGATGTTCCACAGATCTGAAAGCAAAATTACAAGACAGAAAATTAGCTGTATCATGGCCAAAGCCAGGACAGCAACTTCCCTCAGTGACAAAAAATGTTTATTTGTAGCCTCTGTTCTGTTTTTTAGTGGGGTTTTATTCTCTGAGAGGACCCTTCTCTCTTTAGATAACGTAGTGTTTTCAAGAGTGTCTTCATTAAGTGTTTAATGAAAATTTACCTCAAACGTCACTCCTATCCACATGCTCATTGACTTCTATGTAGAAGATGGAGGCATGTTTACAAAACAGGTATCACCTCTTCCACAGTGTATCAGTTTTAGCTAATATATCCACATAGCTTTTTCCCTTAGCATGCTTTTTTTTCCTAAGTACCTTGCAGTATTGTTTCCAGGGTCACTACAGTACTTTTCCAAAGTTTTGCATTATATTTTGTCCATTTGGCAGTTCTCTAACACAGTGTCTGTTCTGAATGCTCAGTCCATCCATCACAAGTTTTAGACCAGCAGCTTTTCATTTTGGTTACTTTAGAGCTCATCACTTCTTGTTCAAATTATAAGGCATCTTCTGCTCATGCTCCATGATGACACAATTTTTCAGACTTATTGTCTGTAAGTAATGGCTGTGAGCTAGAATCTCCTTAGCTCCCTCACCTGAACGAAAACCCAGGTTTAATTTCTAATGATCTTACCTCCTTTAGTGCTGCCTGCACTGGCCTCTTAAATGAATGGCATAGAATTGACCTCCCTTGACTGTAGACACTTAAGGCACAGGTGTCAAGCTACACTTCAGCTGCTTGTCTTGACTTTCTGTGTGACATTCTTTTAGTGAGTTGTTCATTGCCTAAATGAGGCAAATATTGAAAATAGACCCAGATGAGTGTCCCAGTAGAATCTGAAAATATTAATTGTGTCCCATTGCCTTGTGCAGATACATAGCAGTCTCTTGTCCTGGAAGAAGCCAGTTGCTCTCTGGTGTCTGGAGGTACACAGCCTCCTTCATGCCTCCCTGGGCATTCCACTATGCTCACCCATGGGAAGTGCTGTCAAATAAAGCAGCATAAAGTGAAGAAGGCAAATTTTGTATCTCAAGGATATTGTGCCCGCAGATGTATAAAAACCATTCTAAAATTTTTTTCGTTGTGTTGAAAAGATTCCATAAATAACATGTAAACTAGGAGAAAATATTGATTTTCATATGACTGCAAGGCTACAGAGACTGAGCAGGATCTTTACTGACATGTATGCAAAACTGACTAGATTATACAAACAAAAAAACCCCCAAGATTTAATTAAGTTTTAAGTAAAAGTAAGTAAGTAAATTAAAAGTAAGTAAGTAAAGTAAAAGTAAGTTTTAATACTGATTTTCTGTTTCTGAATAGGCATTTTGAAATATGTTACATTGACATTTTAATTTTAAAATCAATTGGAGAGTAATTCTGCTTTATTTTTTCTGATTTCTGAGTTCTCTTTGACTAAACTTCATTCAAGAAATAATAAATTGATAAATAAATTATCTGTTTAATATTACCTCTTTAAAGAGGTAATATATCTCTTTGAAGACTTCAGCTTATCTAGCATTTTTTCTTTTCAATATAAAGTTGGTACAATATATGAATACTGAATTTTGGTTTTCTGACAGACATCCAGTTACTTTTGTCAATTTATGTGGATAATTTTGACATCCCAGATTTTTATTGGATTTTTTCTGCATGAATACAATTGGTGGCATTGAAATTTATCATCTATGTGGGAACTAAAGTATATGAATATATAATACTTGTATTTAAAAGCTTGCCAAACCATCTTAATACCATCTCATTTCAACTTCCAACTCTAGCTTTGGCTGTAATCTCAACAAAATACCTATGAATCGTTTTAAGCTGTGACAGCCACTGTCCAATCAGAAGGGCTACTCTGATTTTTATGTTTATGCTTACTGGCTGCTAACAATATAGCCAGCAATTACAGGTTTTTCTATAATAAGACTGACATAATAATCGTGTTCTCCTGGTTAATAACATAAACTTCACTGAGTCTGCATGATAGCATTAAACCATGGGACTACATTGAAATAGCTGTTGATTTATAACCAATCAGATTAGTCAGGCCCGTGGAGACCTTACTGTTGATATGCTATAGGATGTACAACAAAATGTTAATCATACTGAAAAGATGTAGAGAGGACTGCACAAAAATACATTTTTATTCTTGTTTCAACTACTTTTTAATGTAATTGAATACCCAAAACTACTGATACTCCAAAAATATTATGCATTTCCATATAATTGGAGTTATTATTACTGTTGGCAATTTTTAAAATAACAATTATGAAAACTCTGGGACAAATAAAAAAAAAAAGAGGAATAAAGTATTATAGTAAGTCATGTGGAAAAAAAAAAAACAAAACGCATAACCAAAAAAAAAAAAAAAGCCAAAACCAGATTAGTTCAACTGACTGGGCCAGTTTTGGGAAACTGGTAAGGATATAACAAACTGAAGGCATATCAACAAGCTGATTTTTTTTCTCATACTGTTCCCCTTTTACCAAACTAATTAAATGACATAAGTTCAAGCTGGTAAAAGTTACCTTTTTCCTAAAATGCCCATTATTGTAAATGAAATTCTACACTTCAGAAAAATAAGACATCATATTAAGCTGCAAAATATAAATTATTTCTATAACGGTGTTTGATTTCTGAAATTATTTTCTACTAAAGCCTGGCAGTAAATATATAAATCATCCATTGTTTAAGGCACCTTGCAATTTTATTTTGTTTCCTGGGTCTTTTAATGGGACTTTCTTTTGGGAGGAGTTTAGGCTATAAACTTGATGGCATGTATGTCACAGAGTGAGTGCTTGGGGTTTGATTTCTGCGGGTTCTGGAACTTTACATAAGGGGCCAAATAATAGCCTTGTAGGGTGGTGTACTGTGCTTATTTTGCTCTTAAACCTGTACTCCAGCAGGACAAGATGCCTATTGTTTCTTTACCTCTGTGTCCTCTTGTAACAGAATGAATATTACTGTAGGTTAGACTTCCTGTGGAAGAACAAGTTCAAAAAAGAGCGGGAGGAGATTGAAACCATGGAGAACCTCAATCGTGTGCTCCTGGAGAATGTGCTTCCAGCCCACGTAGCTGAACACTTCTTGGCAAGAAACCTGAAGAATGAGGTCAGCCATCTCTGTATTCTCTGGTCTGTAAGAAATCATCATGTCCTGGAAATATCATTTCATGCTGACTTGAACAGTAGGTCCATGCAGCAAGATTATGGATTTGTAGTCAATTTCATTCCTGCCTACCTATCTGAAAGACTTTACAGCACTGAATGCACCTTAGTACCCTGAAGTAAAAAAAGTTAAATTACCATAAGTGGCAAAGCACTTTGCCCTTTGAAGAAGGGTAAAAAGAGCGTGAGGAGGAAGAAGGGGATGGTTGAATCAACGTGGATTTCTATTTAAATCATAGGCATTCAGATACTTTTTCATTTGAGACAGAGTGGGGCTGCATCCAGGTTCTGAATTTTCTTCTGGTGACTGGAAACCTGGCTTACTGGAGTGAAAATTAACCTTTTCCTTGAAACAGCAGCATTTAATTCTGTTAATTCTGAGTACTGAATCACATCTTTACTCACTGCTTTATGGACCTAATCCAAGTACAAGAAAAGTCAACCAGAAGACCCTGTTGTCTTTGGTGGAAATTACATCTGCTCCCAATATTGGTTTACATTTTTAATAAAGGGGTAAAAAAGGATGAAAAAATAAAAACATTTATATAGAGCAGCATTTCTAGAGATCTTAAATGCAATAGTTTGAGTTACTAGTTCATACCAAATAATGGTTTCAAAACTTCCAAAAGAAGGGAGAAGGCTGCTTTAGGGATTTGGTTTTAATCTTCTGAGTCAAAAAGGACAATGTCTTCCCTTTCAGTGTGGTTTTCATTAAACAATACTAATCAGTACTTTATATCAGTACTTTATGTCAGTACTTTAGGACTGCCTTCAAGTATTCATTTGGTAGCTAATGTTGAATGAAAACTGTGGTGGGGTTCCTCTGAATCCAGTGAAGACGTTGGCTGGAAGCCACTTTGGCTCAGCTCCAATTCTCAGTTCAGGCATTAAACACAGCAAACCATCAGGAGATTGCTTTCTCATTTATGTGCTATTCCATCCCAGCTCTCCAGCAGAGCAACACCATCTGCTCACCTTTGTATTGGCAACTGAATTTATATTGTCAGCCCTCAAGATAAGCTTTAGTAAATTTTGAGAACAGAAATTGTAATATGCTGAGGTCTCCAGTCTATCATGTCAGCTGAAGTAAAAATGCTTTTACCTAATTTTAGTGGTATCCCTTTTAAAAAATAAACACTGAGTTGCTTCTCCTTTTGTGTATCTTTAACACAGTATTCAAAGAGGGAAGAACCTTTCAAATATATGGAAGTGTTCAGGAATACAAGCATCTGTCAGGCTGTCAGATTTGTTTCAATGTCAGCAAGGATATGTTGAGCCTTAAAGGACATTCTGTATGTGTGTCTGTCTATACAGCTGTATCTTAGAATATGTTCAGACAGATCAAGCTTATGTTTTCTTTGTGTAGAAAATTAGCCAGATACTCAATTGAAATTTGTTGCATTTTCCTTAGTTGCAAACATTCATGTTAATATGGTTTATGTTTATTGTTTTCTGCTTAAACCAGATTTAGAGATTAAAATTAATCTAATAGATGAACATTCAGTTTCAGAATACTACTTCTAGAACTTTATGCCTGCAGCTGTACAGTAAAAAGGAAAGAAAATCATGCTGCTGAAGAACAGGCAGCAGGGATGACGGGGGAAAATAAGAGTGAATGAATGCTAGCTGGGAGTAGTGGACTATACTTTTATACAGCCAACAAAGGTCTCTTCATAACAGGATACACATTAACTAATGCTGATATGGTAAAAGCAAAGTTACTTCAGAGCAAGCTGTAATAAAAGTTTATTTGCTTTAGAAGAACCTCCGGAACTGGGTTTCTGCTTATATAGTCTGAATGCTGGGTAGCAAACAGGGTACTTTTGCAGTTAAGAGAGAGAGAGAAAGAGAGGAACAAATAAAAACCTGAAAGCAGGAAATGGGGCCAGGATTAAATATATCTGCACCTGGCTTGTGCAGCTAACTGGCAAGCATATTACTGGGCATGAGGAATCCTGTTTCACTAGCTGCAGGATGGAGCCAGAACCCTACTTACAGCAGAAATTGTGCCCCAGAGAAGCTGACTGCCATACCCTTCCAAGAGGGGTGGCACCAATGGAACCAGTTTGCCTCCTCCATCCTATGAAGGTCTCCAGGTACTGGAGAAGAAGAGGGGACAGCAAAGACAGACAACTAGCAGGAATTCAGGTGCCATCAAAGTAAAAAAAAAAAAAAAAAAAAAAAAAAAAGGAAGGGAAAGAAAAAAAAGGGGGGAGATTGGCTGCAAAAGACAGGATGATTTTATTTTTATTGAAAGAAGTGAAGCCATTCCTTCCTGGACTGGTGTTGCATTTAGTTTTCTGATTAAGCAGTTTGGAGACTCATAAGAAAATTAAGACACCCAGTTGCCACAGACTTGATTATTATGATCAAAATAAAATGGATGGGAATGCCTTCTTAAAAATCTCTGACATTTATTGTGACAGCCATAATTACTACTCATCTGGTACTAAACAGTGCCATTTGTTCTTGTTTCCCTGCTGGTACTCTGCTATAGAGCATTAGTCGGGATGGATATAGCCCCAGTATTAGAGAAGGAAGAGAAATGGGATGCTGTTGCAGAGTTTCAGCACATACAAATGTTCATATACAATCTGTTCATATATTTTTGAGGTGGAGAAGAGGAAGGAGTGATAACTCTGGTTACAGAAAAAGATTTGTACCTGTAGTTGCAACAGCCAGGCATGCAACCCTTTCTTACAGGTTGGTTGTCCCCCACTGGGCAAACAGCCAACAGCATAAAGCACACCAGTCTTTCTGTGTCAAAACAGCACTTTTATTTGCACATATTTTTCTTCCCGATGACTGTGAACTGTGCAAGTTGCCAGGATTTATTCTAGGCAACACTTTTACTGTCAAGGAGGACAGCAAGGTTACTTCCCAATAGCTAAATAGGGCTCCATGTTTAGTATCTTGTAAGTCAACTACCCTGTGTGTAGAGAAACTATATTTTTTTCATTATTATTTGAATAAATATTCTTTCTTTCCTTTTTTTAGAAGGTGAAATTGTCCTTAAAGAAGAGACATTCAAATGTTTAAGAACAGTGTAGAGGAAACTGGAAGGGGAGAGGAGCAGTGGAGGGGTGGGGATGTGGTCATTTTTAGCACCAGAATTTCCCTACAGAGCTGAGGTTCTCTTGCTTCAGCAGTCAAAGAAGGCAGTGGAGAATCTGAAATAAAAATGTTTTAGTTCAGGTGACTTCTTTCCCTTGTCTCAGCTCTTTTTTATGGAGAAGAAATTACAATTATATCATCCTATTAGGCATCTTGTCATTTTAGGTTAGAAACTATGAGGATTTAGTAACATTATGCATTTTTAGGGCACTGGGTTTGTCAGTTTGGTTCAGTTTTCTAGTTACTACAATTACACAAACAGCTAATAATAAATTAGATATTGTTTTGCAAAATATAGTTTCAGCCATGCAAGCCAGACCAAATTCTCTACATGAGAAGCCTTAGAAATGGGCCCCATCTAATAAATTAGTGAACATTTTATATTCACGGAGTTAATATTCAGGAGACCAAAAAAGCAACTTTAAATCACTAAAATATTTTCAGATGTAT
This sequence comes from Phaethornis superciliosus, assembly GCA_023637945.1. Taxonomy (NCBI): domain Eukaryota; kingdom Metazoa; phylum Chordata; class Aves; order Apodiformes; family Trochilidae; genus Phaethornis; species Phaethornis superciliosus. The sequence continues at coordinate 70,606,597 of JAJQWJ010000002.1, forward strand.
ATGTTGTGTGTTTTTAAGATGCGTGTTTATATTTAGAATTCATAAATGCAACTCAATGCAAAAAAAAAAATCATTTCCCAACCACTCTCTTAAGGCATTCCAGCCACTGAAATGCCTTCCTTTTAAGAATCAGGACAGCACATCTTAATAAGGAAACTTTTATTTAGAGATGGGTATGATAGATTATTTTTATTTTCTCTATTCTGTTTTCTTTTGGGCAGGATTTGTATCATCAGTCATATGACTGCGTCTGCGTCATGTTTGCCTCTGTTCCAGATTTCAAGGAATTTTACACAGAATCTGATGTTAATAAGGAAGGCTTGGAATGTCTCAGGCTGCTAAATGAGATCATTGCTGACTTCGATGATGTATGTACTTCTAACAACAATCAACCTATGGTTTCAATCTTAATAACCCAGGGTATGCAACAGTAAGCAAACATACTTAAAAGGGAGAGTGGAAGAGCTGTCAGAAAAGAAATTTTGTGTGCCTAGTCACGTGGAAATTACTCACAGGATTTATTAAAGGAAAAAGAGATTTATGTGGGATAAATCAGATATTGACCAGATACCATATTCAGTTGCTTTTGAGTCACTGTAATGAGAATCCTATTTGTGTATCTCATGGAAAAATTTTTGCTCTTTAGCTACAGTTCATGAAGTAGTCATATTACATGCCATATATCAAATGCCAGTGTCTGTAAATATTAATGCCAATTGTATATATTAGTGCCTAAAGTAAGGTATGTGAATCTATGCCCCCTAAAATGATACAGCTTTGTGTTACACCTGATACATATTGGTCCCAGTATACAGAGCACTGATCAACAGATATATGAGTGACTCAAAGAATCGTGTAAGTTTTAATATTTCATTCTCAGAAATCACAAGCAAGTACTTAGCATGGCTACAGGTGGGTTGTGAAAAGTCATCTGTAAAGGTCTCACTGAGAACAGCATTTGTCTTAAAGTTATTTGTGATGAAGATACTAGAAAAAAGCATTAAGATCGTGTCATGGCTCCACACAATATGGATTTGTAGGTTTGCATCTATAGAGGTTCTTACAATAGCAAAACTATTTAGGGAATATTGGAATGTTCAGAACAACTAGGCATATGAACTAGAATTCTTGGATTTTAGTCACATTGGAATGGACCATCCCATTGGCATGGAAGAGATACCTGCTTTCAGCTGCTCAGAGATTAACTGCTGGTTCATGTGGTGAATCTGTTTGAATATCAAAGTCTACTGACTTTTAAGAGCTGTATGTAAAATTACATAGAATTAATTCTCATTGCTACTAATTTAGTCCCTTTAAAATAAAAAGGTATTTAAGCAGATAGAAATGTCCTTTCCTTGGAAGCTATAACCATTGTTTTATCCATCTGTAAGTCCTTCATCCTGTATGCATTTGTGAAACCATTTCGTGTCCATTAAGAGACTGTTTCAAGAACTGATGCTCTGAATGCTGTCAGAGTGACAATGTTATTAGAGTAACAAGGCTGCTGATCTGAATAATTATTAACCATCCTTTCTTTACAGTTATTGTCAAAACCAAAGTTCAGTGGAGTTGAAAAGATAAAGACCATTGGAAGCACTTACATGGCAGCAACAGGACTGAGTGCTACACCCAACCAAGAACAGTGTCAGGTACAGAAAAAGGTTCCTGTTCGAATGCAGGATAAAATTCTGTTCCTTGAACTGTCATTTATGTATAATGTTGTGGCCTAGTTTTATTTCTTGTTAATGTGGATTGTATTATACACTGGACAAGTGTATGCTTTTGTTTAGTAGTCTCTGAATTGCTGTTCTTCACACTGCGATTTGAAAATGTCGCTTCTGTATTTGCTAAATCTAAAGCAGGCATTCTACTCTTAACACAATACAGCATTTTATTGCTATGTGCTGGAGCAGAACTGGATTTACAGAGTGTAGAAAAGACTGCGAGAATCAGTAATTTCTATCATAAAACGTGAGGCCTGAGCAGCCATATTAGCTGTACATTTAGAGAACCCTCAGGTTCAGCACTGAAATTGTGTTCGTTTCTGGTTTACTTACTAGGGTAGGGCTGGGAACTTCAGTCTGTAGAAAGGAAGTTCAGAGAAGCAATTCATAACTTTTAAGTAAAACCCTTGCTTTTGCCATGATCTTTAGAGTACTACAGGTTAGCAACAGCGACAGCAATTATGAATTGACACAGTCACTGCTAAGGATTAATGTGCTCTTGCCAAACTCATGTTCCTTCTAGAGAGGAGCAATTAACACCTGAACTGTAGACCCTAAAAATCCTGAGGGCAAAAAACAGTTATTTTAAATTAGCTTTGACATTTAATAACTTGGATCAGAAGGGGATGAAGGAAACTGTAGGCTGGAGATGACAAGACATAGAGGAGCTCTCAATCACAACTAAAACTAGCATGTGCACAGGAATAAATTTATTATTTGAGTTATTTCCACAAACTCTTAGTGTTCCTTTGGTGATTTAGTACACATTTTCAAAATAAATCCACCAAAACTCAGCAGCCTTCAGTCCAGATGCCCAAAGATCCACAGATACTGCAGTATCTAGTGTGGCAGTGACTGACTGCTAGGCATACTGCTGGGAAGAGTCCCCAGCTTAAAATAAGCACCTAAGGAAGACTAAATGCCTAAGCAGAGGTTCTGAATACATCAACTAAACAGGAAACCATTTGTCTTAGCTAGGAATGAACTCAAAAGTAAACGGGTTTCATTCATCAAACCAGCTGCTCTGGTGAGTACCACTACTGTCCCCCCTAGACTGATGCACCAACTCTATGGTGATGAAACACCACAGTTTCATCTGTCCATCTCTTCTGTCACTTTATATCAAGAAATGAGGAAGATTCAGTCTTTTACCATAGAGATGAGTGAGTCCATCACTTATGAAATCATTCTCTTGTCAGGGTCCTACCCTGGGCTCTGGGAATCCAAAAATCCATTTTCTCCTCAGCCTAAGGGAACACAAGGAAGTAGTTAGAATTCAGGATAGACTGTTGATATATGAGGAGACATTAAGACTATAGCCTTTATAAGTGGTATAAGGTATAAGCAATCAGGAGACAGAGGATGGATTTTTTTTTCTTCCTCTCTTCTTCAGTACTTTTTGTATTTTCTTCATTTTCAGGTCTATCTGATGTTCACAGAGGTGCTTGTTTATCTACCAGATTATATCAATGGAGGAACTCTTAAAATTGTGAATTTCACTACAGCTTAAGTATTAACTAGGGTGTGCTGAGTTGATCTGGGAGGAAGAGTTCTCTGAGGGGCTGTCCACAAGCCTTTTTTTATTATTAAAGGGCATAAAATAGAAGCAAACACTTAAAGAAAATTAGTGAGTAGATCTTAGGCACACATAGACACTGTGGGATTAGATAGAAGCTAATCAGTTACTTGGCAATCAAAACATTAGATTAGACATGTTTTGAGTCTAGCATCTCTAGGCTGCCTGATGTGTGAGTGAAACATGTCCTGGTCTATTGGCCATTATTTGATCGAACTGATGCTGGACCAGGCACCATCTTCTACATTACTTGTCTTCTGCTGCCTGCTGGCATTAGGACATCCCTAGGAGTTTAAGTGCTTTCAAGTGCAACCATCTTTTGGTTGCATTCTCACAGCAAGTAAGGCTACAGAAAATTATTTTATTCTGTTTGTTTGGCTGTTTAAATTCAGGAACCTGAACGACAGTATATGCACATAGGAACCATGGTGGAGTTCGCATTTGCCCTGGTGGCAAAATTGGATGTCATAAACAAGCATTCATTCAATGACTTCAAGTTACGAGTAGGTAAGTATCAGGAATTTTATGAGAATATCATGGTGGAGAAGAATATAGTGTGAACTACTGGTTGAAGTGTTAGCAGAACTGACCAAAAGGGCTATGAAAGTAAAAAGCAATATCTTTACCCTGCCCATTAACTGTAGCTGTGTTCCAAGGCAGAACTCGGAAAAGGGTAGTATTCCTAAGTGAGGAATGATATGAAAATACACTCCTATGGCTCTAAATTGTTTCATGTAATTCTATAGTAATTATTCTTGAGGTTGTCAACTGCTTACTTTTTTTAAACTAATCAAAACCCAAGGATACAAGAAGATTCTAGACAGGGCTTTGCAAAACCATATAAATGATTTTGGGTGACAAGAGCAATAAGGGGACGGTGAGACTGGAGTTTGAAATATTTCAGGTGTACTAAACTCAAGCAAGCATCCTTTCCTTCCCAGTGTTAGACAAAGGAGGCTATTTCTCTTCTTCGTTTTTCTGTGGTTATTAACAAGTCAGACCAAAGGGGACTAGCTCTTGATGTTTGAAAGGGATATTCCTTATATTTCACCTTTTAGTGTCTTCTACATCATGGTATTTAAAAAAAAGAAATAGATAGCTGCAGGAGGCCTTGGAAAGCATGATGAAATAAATAAATTCAGAGCTGGTCAAGAACCATGTTCCAACATATTTTTTTCTGATAGCAATATACAGCAGTTTTACAATGCAATATGTAACTAGTAAAGTGTGAAATGAAAGCAGTAAATAAATGCTGGAAACCCACAAATCCTGTAAAAATGTCAAAATTATTTGATTTTCAACAGTTATTCTCCTGTCTTCTCTTTTTCTTGCTATGCTGCTGGCTTTTGCTTTCAGCTTCACTCTCCTCTATGTTTATTTCAAAGTGCTACCCACTGGCAAAACTTGCTATCTCCTACTTGAAATATTTGTGTGTTTCTGAGAGCATGCCTTTGCCACTCTGTTTTGTATTCCTTGCTAGAGTTAAAAAAATGACAAATCTGAAGTATGCTTCCTTCTCAAAGTGCTACAGAACTTGCTGCATTCAAAAGAAACATGTAGAAATCATATTTCTGTACATCAAAACAGTTCTCTTCTTGTTATAGATGACACATGCCACAACCTGCAAACACTCTTTTATCAGCACTGTCAGTACAGATAAAGAGCTGCTGAGTGCCAGGGCTAAATCTGCAAACTGATTAGATTGACTCTTATAAAATGGGGATTATCAAGAAAACTTTCTAGAGGTAAAAAAAGATACCTAGTTGTGATTTTTGAAGTGTTTCTTATAGTTTCCCAAGAAGTCAAACTCCTTTGCTTTGCGAAATAAGGAATTATTAAATCTACAAAGCAATGCAGGCCCCAAAGTAGTACTTTTCTCACATTAATACAGCATAGGCGACACTGAGATTTTAACTACACTTTTTCTTCACTTACCACCACCTGACGATGAAAGCTGCTGATACCCATAGCACTTAGAGACACAGAAACATTAGAGCCAATAGAGGGTGACACTGCCAGCCCAGCTGAAGTTTCTCTGTGTGAATGCACGCAGGTTGGGTGACAAACAGGATGAATTAAAGGCCAATGTGCTGCTGGAAAGCTATGACATAGTGGCTGTTACTGAAACCTGGTGGGATGATTTCCATGACTGGAATGCAGGGACAGATGGGTTCAAGCTCTTTAGGAAGGACAGGCAGGGCAGGAGGGGAGGAGGTGTTGTCCTCTACATTAGCTGACCAAATGGAATCAATGGAGCTCCACCTGGGGAAGGACAACGAACTGATGGAGTGCATATGGGTTAAGATGAAAGGGATGAAGAGAGAAGGTGATGTTAGTAGGGGTCTGCTACAGCCCACCTGACCAACAGAACCAAGCAGGTGTGGCCCTTCATAGGCAGATAGAGGAGACTTTGCATTCACAGGCCCTGGTCCTCGTGGGTGATTTCAACCACCCTATATCTGCTGGAGGAACAGCACAGCAAGGCATCAACAATCCAGGATGTTCTCGGAATGCATAGGTGATAACTTCCTCCAACAAGAACCAACAAGAAAAGGTGCTATGCTGAACCTTGTTTTCACCAACAGGGAAGGGCTGGTGACCAACTCAGTCATACTCAGGGACAACTGCTGTCTATTATATTCCAAAAGTCATGGCAGTCCGGTGAAGTCCCTACTGACTGGAAAAGGGGAAACATAACCCCCTTTTCAAAAAGAGAAAAAAGGAAGATCCAGGGAACTACAGACCAGTCAGTCTCACCTCTGTGCCTGGTAAGATCATGGAGCAGGTCCTCCTGGAGGCACCACTGGAGCAGAAGAAAAGAAAGAGGTGACTGGGTATAATTAACATGGCTTCATCAATTGTGCCTGACAAACCTTGTGGCCTTCTATGAAAAGGTCACAACATCAATAGACAAGGGAAGAGCAAACAACATCACTTACCTGGACCTGAGCAAAGCCTTCAACACAGTCCCACACAACATCGGTCCCCAAGCTGGTAAAACATGGGTTTGATGGATGGAACCACTTGGTGGATTAAGGATTGGCTTGATGGCTGCACCCAAAGATTGGCTGTTAAAGGGTCCATGTCCAAGTAGGGGGTAGTGATACGTGGAGTTCCTCAAGGATCAGTAATGGGACCAGAATTGTTTAACATCTATGTCAGCAACATGGACAGTGGCATTGAGTGCACCCTCAGCAAATTCGCTGGTGACCCCAAGCTGTGTGGTGTGGCTGACATGCTGGAGGGAAGGGATGCCATCCAGAGGGACCTTGACAGCCTCATGAAGTTCAGTAAGACCAAGTTCAAGGTCCTGCATCTGGGTCAAGGCAATCCCAAGCGCTGATATAGGCTGAGCAGTGACTGGCTTGAGAGCAGCCCTAAGGAAAAGGACTTGGGAGTGCTGGTGGATGAGAAGTTCAACATGAGCCATCAGTGTACAACACATCCTTGGCTGCATCAAAAGAAGCGTGGCCAGCAGCTTGAGGGAAGTGGTTCTTCCCCTCTACTCTGTTCTCGTGAGACCACACCTGGAGTACTGTGTCCAGTTCTGGAGTTTCTTTTACAGGAGGGATGTGGACATGCTGGAGTATATCCAGAGAAGGGCCATGAGGATGATCAGAAGGCTGGAGCACCTCTCCTATGAAGACAGACTGAGAAAGTTGTGGTTTTTCAGTCTGGAGAAGAGAAGGCTCCAAGGAGACTTATTGTAGCCTTCCAGTATCTGAAGGGGCCTACAAGAAAGCTGGTGAGGGACTTTTTAGGATGTCAGGGACTGATAGAACCAGGGGGAATGGATTCAAACTAGAGGAGGGAAGATTTAGATTGGATGTTAGGAAGAAGCTCTTCACCATGAAGGTAGTGGGACACTGGAACAGGTTGCTCAGAGAGGTGGTGGAAGCCCCATCCCTGGAAGTTTTTAAGGCCAGGCTGGACAGGACTCTGAACAGCCTGATCTAGTCAGAGGTGTCCCTGTCCATGGCAGGGGATTTGGAACTAGATGATCTTAAAGGCCCCTTCCAACCCTGAAAATTCTATGATACTATCATAGAATCATAGAATCATAGAATAGGCTGGGTTGGAAGGGACCTCAGAGATCATCGAGTCCAACCCTTGATCAATTACCACCACAGTCACTAGACCACGGCACTGAGTGCCATATCGAGTCTCTTTTTAAATATCTCTAGGGACGAAGAGTCCACCACCTCCCCAGGCAGTCCGTTCCAATGTCTGATCACCCTTTCTGTGAAAAAATTCTTTCTAATATCCAGTCTGAACTTACCCCGGCACAATTTAAGACCATGCCCTCTTGTCTTACTGAGAGTTGCCTGGGAAAAGAGACCAACCCCCGCCTGGCTCCATCCTCCTTTCAGGTAGTTGTAGAGGGCAATGAGGTCTCCCCTGAGCCTCCTATGATTTGAATATCTATCTCCAACATAATTCCCACTGTAAGTATTTAACACAAACTGCCATTTGTAAAAACCTTCCTGAGCCATCATCTAACCCCAGAATTGTTGCAACTCTCTCCCTTTACAAGCATAACATAGGATACAAACTGACTGTAAAATAAAAAATGCCCAGAGTGTAATAAGGGACTGTATGTACCATAGTGAAATTTTACAGTGTACATTTCAGGGCTAGAAATTTGTTACGCTCACTCCATGATTAATCAAATTATTTGAATACAAATATTTACACTGCAGTTATTTAGGACCATTCTATGGGCAATCCAGCCTTCAGAACAGGGCTTCAAATCCTTCCAGCTCATTCACATTAGTTTATTCTACATTTAAGAAGCAAAGAGCACAGTAAATGTCATTTGATTTGGCCATAAGCTATTAAAGAGAGAAGAAGCCCCTTTCACTACAAGTAGAAATTGAAAGAAGTTACCATATCTGTGTTCTCCCAGAAGCTGCTGCTCTCCCACAGATCCTCCTTTTTAATGTTTAAATTCTGGTGTTTTCCAGGTATCAATCATGGACCTGTAATAGCTGGAGTTATCGGAGCTCAAAAACCACAATATGATATTTGGGGCAATACAGTAAATGTGGCCAGCAGGATGGACAGCACTGGTGTCCTAGATAAAATACAAGTAAGTCTTGGTTTAGTGCTAGTATTTACCTGAAGTCCTTTGAGTGCAGTGCTTAAAATACATCACACCATGCACTAAGAAGGTCTATATTTCGGAGCTATGGATGTTGACAGAAGATTTCCTACCAGCTGTATCTATGGATTTCAAAGGAACTAGACCTCCAGTGGGAAAGTAAGGAATATAAAGGAAATTATGGGGAAAATGGAAGGAGTATCAAAACTTAGCCTTGACCCTACAGGAGAATACTGTGGAGGAAATTATGGCTTGCCTGGAAATGCATCCCTAAATTAAGAGAGGATTTGAAGGAAATCACCTTTCTATTCTGTGGATTTCTAAACTTATAAAATACTAGCTACCATATCTCTGGAGGGCATTTCTGATGGTAATTATTTCTGAATAAAGGAAATTACCATGACTTCTTTACATCAAGTTAAATCCATAAGGCAATCATGAAACTTCCCTTTTAATGAATCATGCTATTTAATAATCTTTACGGATTATTATCTGTATAAATTATAGATAGACCTGTGCAGGAAAACCTTAATTTTACTAACTTTCCAGTGATTCCATAGTCAGAGGCCACATTTTAAGTATCTGTCTTGTATGCTGCCTAGCACTTTTGGAATCTCAGCATGTGGTGGAGAGCACTCCAAATCTATGATTGAGACTCTTCAGAACAACGGAAAAGTAAAGTTACCAGCTGTTGGTCAAAACTGAAAACAGGAGGCATGTCAAAACAATGACATCCTCAAACAGTTGCCTGCTTCATAAAGAAATGCAGATAGTCTGAGAGAGCTGATGTCAAGCAGCCTTTGTCCAGTAGATTTTAACCTAAAGTGGCAGAACTGTCCAAGGTTCAGCTCATCGCCAGTTTAGTGAGAAACTGGCAACAGGAGCTCTGGCAGGTGGTGCTTCACTCACACAGCCTTAGCATTTGCAAAAAGATGAGGAAGCCTGGGTCTACTGAAATGAAAAACAGCTCCTGAAGGTGAGAAAAATGCTGTGAGGAAGAGTGTTGTCCCTAATTTCATTTGTGTATCTATAAGCCCTCTGTTTGTAATCCTGGGCAAAAAAAGACAAAATGGTTATACCCATTTTGACACATGAAAATAAGTGATTAGAGTCAGCATCCAGCAACAGAGTACTTGAAAGCTCAGGTGCTCAAACCTCTCTTGAGACCCTTAAAGGCCTTATAAGCCATGATAGCAGAACACTTAAAATTGATCAGAACATACATTCCCTTCACATTCTGGAAGAAGATTCTGCTTTGCTCTGTTGCCAATGCTGGTTGTATTACTGTATTATTGCAGGTTACAGAAGAGACGAACAATGTCCTGCAAACGCTGGGGTACATGAGCACTTGCAGAGGAATAATAAATGTAAAAGGAAAAGGAGAATTGAAGACATACTTTGTACATACTGAAATGACAAGGTCCCTTTCACAAGGGAATGTGGCATCTTGAAGAATGCTTCTATGTGTCATCAATACCATATTTTCAGGAAAGTATCACGCACTTTTTAACTACATTTTGCCCTTAACATGCGTGCTATTTTCTGGTATGTGGCACTTATTTTAATATGGCTGCAGAATAGTCCCATGAGCCATCATTTTGCACCTTGATATTCCTATGTTCAAGGACAGTTGTGATGTAAGCTATTGGACTGGAAGATTGTACTGCAACTTGCACTGTTACTCAAAGAAAAGAAGGAATAGGAATGAAAAGGAGGTAACTCATCCTGAAAGGACTAAAAAGAAACGTTAGTGAAAAATACGTGGAAAAAAGGCAATAAAGCTAGGAGTGCATACTATTTTCTGATGCATGGTGTTTTCTGGAAAATACAGTCACTCCCCAATAGCATCTACTAATCTGGTATTGAAGTATACAGTATTTGTAAATAAGTTTACTCTGCCCACACATGATTTGGATGTGATCACCAACTGCATCTCATAGCCAGGGACACGTTGGGTGGCTTGCTGGCATTCTTTCTGAAGAGAGAGCTAACAACGCTGGAATAGTTTTGTATAAACGTGTCAAATGTTTTGAAGCTATTGTCTTTTGTAAGGTTAATTCATTAAAAGTTTATATGTACTTTGTCTTACTGTTGCTGTCTCTTAGTTTTGCTTTCTTCCATGGCTTCTGTCGCTCTAAACTTGCGCGTCCTCTGCTGCTGCCAGTGTTGGTTTTTATTGAGCAGTTGGATGTTGAGGCAGGCTATGGAAAGCTATCTCAATAGTCTTGGTCACTTATATCTGCTAGATGTGCTATTGCCTTTCAGAAATGGAATCACCTCTATTGTCCTCAGTCTTGGGTGACATCCTAGGCACTTTGCAATCATTTACTCCCTAGGTGATGCAGAAGTCTTACCTCAGATCCATGAAGTGGGTGATACTGGAGACAGTAGCAGTGTTACTACTTTGCAACTGGCCTGAAATGCTTAGACAATAACTAGGATAAGCTGCACAAGACAAGACATGTTTTGTACTTTGATAGCTTGTTTTTCTCCTGCATGCTTTTCACTTAATCTTTACAATGCCAGACTTCATGTGATATTTAAAACAATCTAATTTATCAGGACATGACTATGAGCAGTCGATAAAAAAAAAAAAAAAGCTATTTTGTGGACATCTGAGATAAATTCAAATCCTGTTGAATTAAAAAGTATCACATCTGTTGAGTTTCATAGATAAGCCTTGCCAAAGACTGAAAAAGCAGGTAATTGTACTATCTTTGGTCCTTTGAAGCACAGATAGCAAAGATTAAGTTTTGCTTTGCTATTATCAGTACTAGAAAGTAATGTATTATTTTAGTCATAGCAGCCTAGCACAACCAAAATTAATAAAATCCTCCTATTTAAAAAATAACTGATAATGATATTTTTTTGTTCTGAAATCGGATGAATATAGAGGTCACCTTATGCACCATTAGCTCTGGCTAATGTGAAAAGTATTCAGATTTCTCATTCATGAAACATATATCTACATTTGTGTTGCATTGATGTCTTCTCAGTTGCTCTTAAAATTGTGGGTCACGTGCCACAATCTCACTGTGTGGCACACTTTACTCACAATAGTCATCTGTTCACTTGCAAACTGCAATGGCAGTAGATTTAAAATGCCTACATTTGCAATAAAATAGATTATCTGAATTTTGATCCCTTTAAGTTAATCTGATTATCTGAATTTTGATCCTTTTAAGTTAATCTAAAAGCAAAATGCAAGTTATTTCAGTTATGTCCAACACAACACACTTGACATCTCACTCAGAGATGGAGGCTTTTGATCAGAAACTCTCAAGACAGGTGGCCAGTTTAATAAAATATCACTAAAAGTTTTTTATTGCCTTTATGTTTTCTTCCTTTTAATTATTAAATTAAGGTGAATATTTTCCAGTGGAATGAAAGACTTTCCAAACATCTCATGGCAGCAGAAACAACATCCCAGTCATTGGCTAAAGCAAGTTATAATTTATCTATGCTTAAGACTTCTAAATCCCTCCTTTCCACTTACTATAATTTTTTCCTAGGAACAATTAAAAAAAAATATAAAACCTCTTAGACATTCTATGTACTCTGAGCCCTTAAGATCATTCTGGTATTATCACAGGTCAAAGCAATCATTCATTACTCTGGATGAAAGCCCTTTGTGTAAAGTTGATAATGTACTGTCACATCTACATGCATATGTCAGATATAAACTGTACCTTCAGGATTCTTATTTCATTTGCATTCTTGCACACTTTGGGCATCAGCAGCGGATCTTGTACCTGGTTTGGTAGCCTTGTTTCTATGATTTTTATAGAAGTTAAATGATACTATATTTCTGTAAGCCATGAAACATTAAAATATTTGAATGGCCATGAGCTGACTGGTCCAGTGAAATATAAAGATATATATGTTTCCTGCTAGAGCATTTTGAAAATTCTTTCATTCATGCCATTTGTATTTCACTGGTGTTGCCTCATTTTATAGTTGCATTCAGATTCTTCCAGCCAAGTCCTGCTAAGAAACAAGAAATCAGGCAAAAAATGATTGCATTATGATGCCCAGACAAAGAAAGGTGCATACCATCTTCTTTCCATCCTTCGGTTACTATTACTGACTTTCTAGTACCAAGAAACTATTTGTATCTAATAAATCCTTTTTGTCTTCCAATGAATCTTACATCTACTATTTATATTATTATTTTTCACATCTGTATTGACCCAGAGTTCTTGTATCCTCTTTCTTCCTGTCCTGCAGCAAGTTCACCTGCCTCAATAAGTAGCTATAATCAGTACTGCTCATGTGTCAGTGTGAAAATTGAAAAGCTTTATGAAAACCATTCAAATCAGTATTCAAGATGCCATATACTGTACAACACCGTGAGGCTCAAGTTCTTCAACTTCCATGTTGGTGCCATAAGTCATCAGTTGTTAGCAAACCACAAAGAGCATGGCTCCCAAAGCTGCAGTGCAAATGGGTTTCACATGGTGAGGCAGCAGCCAAAAGAGCAATATGAGTGAGTCCATGTGGTCTGGGAAAATGAAACCCAAACAGGAGCACTGCTGGATTTCTTTTTTCAAAGTCAGTGCTTCACTCCAGTTTATGGAGTGGGCCATCCAGGGGCAGGAAGAAAGACGGGACTCACAGATATTTTTAATAACTACAAATATAGTTGGTGTTGCCTGTAAATAAATGCTATTTTGCTGTTTCTAAAGAGAGATATTATCATCATATTTATGCTCTGTGAAAAGCATTTTTCATTATCTTTATATTCCTATATGATTCCTCTATTTTCTAAAATATCTACAGAACTTCCCTTTTTTCCACTGAGGCACAGGTAGGAGTTCAACCTGCTCACTTCTCAAGTGACAGCTGTGCACATCTGAAGGTAAAGCTCTTGAAAGTCTGTCCTGTTTTGTTTTCAGAACCTTGTATCAGGACAAAGAATTAGCTATGTTGTCAGGATGCTTTATATAGCAGTAGATCTACTGTTAAGAGCAATGATTACCTTGTCCTTTGATATGTCCTTTCCCCTTTGGTTGTATTTCTGTATGAAGATACTTTAATTTTTCATTTTCCGACAGCATGTTCTCCTTCACCTGGCCTAGATACCACCCTTCAACAGTTTTTCCAAGTGGACCCAAAAAAAATTTGAAGACCAGGGCTTGTTAGCTCTTGTTATTCCTTCTTGTCTAAAAAATAGCAGACTGAGTCTGGCGAGGATACAAATGTAGAATGATGTATATGTGCCTTAAATAAAATATGTAATGAGAGTATATTTGTTCTTGGAAGTACTTCAGATTTGTGTGGATTTGTCAAAACTGATGTATAAAAAAGTTGTAGCTGGTTTACCTTACAGTTTGCTGCATATTAATTTTAAATATTTTCAAATTTGTGGAAAGAAATTATTCATGTCAGTTGAGTTTTTAATATGTCGAAATGGAAGGTAATTATATTTTAATGCCACCTGAAACTGTGACGATATGAACCCCTTTAGGCTGTAGGGTGCCACTGTTCAAAACAAAGATTCTGCCAGGAATTGTTTGAAATTTTTGTGGGGGTATTTTTCAAATGTACTTGTAGCCATTGAGATCCTCTAAATGAAAATCTCAGCTTTGACTGGAAAAATTGGACATGAAGTATTTTGAAAGACTGACATTACTACACTAGAAATTTTTATTCCAAAACAGTGCAAACAACAATTGTTATGAAATTGATGTCCACCTCATGTATAAAATGGTGTTTTACTCTAATTACCAAGAGAACATATTCAACGGAATATTAAGTGGAATATCCATTCAGTAATCACTTAGTATGCAAAAATAATTGAAATTATATCAGTTAACCAGTTACAATTTTTTCCTAAATTATTGAAAAGCCCAGTTCTCCAGTCAAATAATTAAATAATTGAAACTGTAGTCACAGGTCAATCAGGAAATCATTGCAATCTGCAGACCAAGGCTCAGTCATACTAATCGTGTAGAAAATTATTTGAAAGGTATATATATATATATTTGACATATATGTTCAGTGAAAATTTAAAAAATACTGAGAAGGTCATGAACCAAAAAAAAAAAAAAAAAAAAAAGAAGATGAAGATTGCAAACGTTGTGGTGACTCCTGCAGATGATGATGAGTTGTCTCATTCTCCTTCAGAATATCCTCTGAAGAACCTTTCTGATCATGATGGGCAGTCTGTCACAAAGTCAGGGCCTGGAACAAACAAGCACTTGTGTGAAACAACTGTTCTGAAAAAAAGCTATGGTAGTGCAAAGGGAATAGTTTTTTAGTGATTCTTATTTCAGCCTCTTTCTCAAGGGCCATCAGATGCAGCATTAGTTGGCAAAGGCTGTCTCTCCCTCGTAGATCAGATGAGGGTCAGGAATATCCAGCAATCTGATATGTGTTGAGGTCAAACAGCAAGGACAGGAGATGAATTGCTAAACCTTAATTTGAGGCTGGCTATCTCAGCTCTTAAATTTGAAACAGGTATGTCAGCTTGCAGTAAGAAAGTAGCTACTGTGGGTTTTCTGCATACCAATGACCTGTTCAGTTACATGTTGTCTGTCCTCTTTTTTCTGTCCCACCTCCATTTCCCTGTCCTTGTCTCTATCCCATGCATCCCCCACCCTCCCCATTATCGTTTGCTTCACAAATTCCTTTTAGCAATTGTCTTGCAAAGGTATTTCATAAGCCAGTTTGACATTTCAGAACAGTGACCCTTTCTCTGAGACACTTTTATAACTATAAAAGTACCTATTAACACATTAGAAATTCAGAAGAAGTGGAATTTGAGGGGGTATTGCTGAACCCTAAAAAGGCAGGCAATTAACTTTTCCTCTCGGAAACACTGAATTCAAGGCAACTTTGAACACTTTGAGCTCAGGTGTATTTAAATGCTTAATATTGACCATATAGATTGAAATTGGTCCATGACCCTCTCACCATTGTTTACATGTTTACATATATTTAAATTACTAAGGAAACAGACTGACCTCCAATGCTACTCTTTAACAGGAACATCCACTTAACACTAGCATAATAGCAATATATAAATCTAAAACTTCTTGTAACTGGAACAGAATGCCCTGTGCATTCATATCCAGTTTTAGAACCATAGAACCATAGTATCACCAGGGTGGTAAAGGGCCTTCAAGATCATCAAGTCTAATAATCAGTCCTACAACACTGTAACCACTACATCATCTCCTGCCTGAAGCACCAGGTCTACCCGCCTTTTTAATAACCCCAGGGACAGTGACTCCACCACCTCCCTAGGCAACCAGTTCCAATGCTTCACCACTCTTTCGGTGAAGAATTTTATTCTAATATCTACTCTGAATCTCCCCTGGAGAGTATCTCCAATACTTCTTGTCCTATGGATGGTCAACTAGGGAGAAGAGGCCAACCCCCCCCTGGCTCCAGCCTCCTTTCAGGTAGCTGGGGAGAGCGATGAGGTCTCCCCTGAGCCTCCTCTTCTCCAGGCTGAACACCCCCAGCTCCCTCAGCCTCTCCTGTTCTCCAGACCCCTACTCAGCCTGCCTGCTTTTCCCTGCACCCCTTCCAGCACCTTCCTATACTGCGGTGCCCGAAACTGGACACAGGACTCGAGGTGTGGCCTCACCAAGGCTGAGTACAAGGGTAAGATCACCTCTCTGATCCTGCTGGTCACACCATTCCTGATACAGGCCAGGATGCCATTTGCCTTCTTGGCCACCTGGGCACACTGTTGGCTTATGTTCAGCTTCCTGTCAGTCAACACCCCCAAGTCCCCCTCTGCTGGGCAGCTCCCCCCTCCCCAGGTCGGTAGTGCTGCTGATGGGGGCTCAGTGCAGGACCCAATATTTGGTCTTGTTGAAACTCATACCACTGGCCTTAGCCCACTGATCCAGCCTGTCTAGATCCCTCTGCAGAGCCTCAGGGAGACTGACACTTCCACCCCCTTTAGTGTCACCTGCAAACTTACTGAGGGTGCACTCTATCCCCTCTTCCAAATCATCGATAAAGATGTTAAACAGGAGCAGCACCAGCACTGGGCCCTGGGGAACATCACTCATGAGCGGCTGCCAGATGGATTTAACTCCATTTAACACAACTCTTTGGACCCAGACATTCAACCAATTTTTTATCTGGTGAAGGGTGTGTGCAATCAAGCCCTCAGCAACCATGTTTCTGAGGAGTCTGAAAAAGTGACCAGGAAGAAAATGCCTTTGTAAGAGTCAAACAATTCTAACAGGATTTACACCTTCATTAGTATGAAAAAGGAATTGAAAACCATAATTTTAAATTATTTCAAACAGATGATTTAGGAGAAATCTTTAACAAGCATCCAGCAGTATTTTGGTAATCCAAACTGCATCCAAATAGTGCAATTTAATTAATGTCATCTTAAGTGTTAATCAAAAAGATTGATGATCGATATTAATCTATTAGATTAGTTATTAATTCACATTCACATTAATCTACATGTGAACCATAGATTGAAAGCTGGAGAGAAACATTTCAGATCTGACTTCAGGGCTCTTGTCTAGCTTACTTTAGATTTCTGGCAAATGGTTTCTTGCAGCTCTATTTATAGCTGCATCTCTGGCTGAGCTTTTTATAAATGGGCTTGTTATCTCTTGGTGCTTGGACTAAACTACAAAAAAGCACTTGCACAGAGGCAAACGTGTCTCTGCAGGAAGCTGATGTAAGGCAGGTGTTGGATTTTCAATTCCACTGCTTGCTTGTCCTGCACTGATTTGGCCCATGCAGCAGAAGTAAGAGGGCTCTAATTGGTAGAGGGACATTATTAGATAAGCAGATGGAAATTCTTATAAATTATTAAAAAAACACAACTGTAGCATATAAATGCCTCCGCACTACACTTGAACCAGGAGCCTCCATTATTCAGTATGATAATGATGAGAGAGTAGCAGCTATACGGTAAGGATAGGACTTTTACATCAATACACCTGAACCACTGCATGGGTCCATGATGCCGAAAAGTGCTTGTGAAGATCACAGATCTTCCCAGAGGCACAGTAAGCATCGTTACATGTTTGTATTAAAGCAGAACAACCATAAAGTGAATCTTGACACCAAGAGCCAGATGCCACCAGGGCAGAGCAGTTTTACAGACAGAGTTAGGACATTTGCACCTGGAAGATTCTTACTTCCATTGCCCCCAGCACGAGTGCATGTAAGAGAGATTTCCAACCCCATTGCCCAAAATCGCTCAACCTCTTATTAAAAACCTGTGCCCGAGCCAGCAAGGAGCTGCAGGCTGAAGAGACCTCAAGTTCCCTCAGACCTGAGATCCTCATTCTGATGGAAACACCGCATTTTTGGGGGTAGTTTTATTCAACCTCTTTACTGAAAAGGTGATTTCTAGATTAGTGCAAACAGCCAGAGGGGGAAGCAGGAAACACCGCATTTTTGGGGGTAGTTTTATTCAACCTCTTTACTGAAAAGGTGATTTCTAGATTAGTGCAAACAGCCAGAGGGTTAAGCAGATACCTTTCGGCCAAGGCTTTGCTCTAAGCTTCTTCTCTAGCTGCCAAGAACACCATGGGATCTGCAAGCCGGCTGGCGAGGAGAGACCCGGAGCCGCGGGCCGGGCCGTCCCCTGAGATGGCTCCGAGGCCGCTGCTCAAAAAACTGAGCCCACAACTCCGTCTGGGTGCCCGCGAATCCACACTCCCAGGTTTAATACGAGCTGTGGAAACGCCCGCAGCCCTCCGAACCCTCCGTGGCCGCCACCGCTCTGCCCTAGCCGCGACCGGGGGGGCCGGTTCCCATCAGGCTGCCTCAGACCGGAGGGCTTGGCCCGGTGCTCTCCGCCTCGGCAGCGCCTTTCGCAGGGCCGTGGGTCTCCCTGCCCGCCTCGGCCCCACCGCCGGAACATTCTTTACGCCGGGGGCCGCCGAGAGAGCTACGGGTGACGGCAGAGTGTTGCCGGGATACGGCGGCCGCCCGGCAGCATGGCCTCCCCTGGCCCGGCGGCACCGCCGGCCGCCCCGTGTGGTCCGGGAGCGGGAGGGTCGGTAGAGGCACTGGAGGCATTGGGGAGCACGGTGGGGAGGAAGCGGTGGCGACCCGTGTCCTCTCTCTCTGCCTTCAGCTACATCCCGGCAGGACGGGAAGGGCCTCCGGAGCTCAGCTATTTCTACCGGGCGCCCAAGGTGAGGGAGGGAAAGCAGTGAGCCGGGGGAAAGCCCGAGAGCCCGGCAGGACCTGTAAGGTCTGGAGGGACGGGACTGCCCCGTGGCTTTCCGTGCAGTGTAGGGACATTGTGCTCAGTCCCTCTGCAAGGGCTCGGCTCTCACACTGAGGGATCTGGTCAGGCTGTTGTCCAAAAAGAAAATCCTCTTCATGTGTCAAAAGGTCAGAAGAAAAGTTGCGCACTGGTCTCTGGCAAGGCTGTCTAAATAATGGGTTGTATCTTCTGAGCATAGTGGGTGCTTGCCACTTGTGGTGGGAAAATGAGAGTAACATACTTTATCAAGAGAAGGAAGAGATACGGTTTGCTAAGGATTAAGGACCAACTAGCCAGATGATATCGCCAAAACATGAGACTTCCTTAAGGGGAACACTAGCAATGGATAGGTTCTGTCACGAGGGTTGGAAGTGGCTCTTGTGTTTTTTCTGGTAACATAGTCTGAGACCCTTTTAGAAGAAATTACTTCCATGTCAAGGGAAGAGGTTTTCAATGTGCTTTGCACAAATTTTCCACATGCTTAGCTTTAATAATTGAAAGAGCTACTCAAAACAATAACATAAATATATTCCTGAGTAACTGAATGCTTCTGAAGGTTTTACACTGATACCTAACATGTAGTAACTCAATTAGACTAGCCAGAACCCTACTCCTCACTTGCTGCTACATGCTTA
This sequence comes from Phaethornis superciliosus, assembly GCA_023637945.1. NCBI lineage: Eukaryota > Metazoa > Chordata > Aves > Apodiformes > Trochilidae > Phaethornis > Phaethornis superciliosus. The sequence continues at coordinate 70,625,840 of JAJQWJ010000002.1, forward strand.
TAGAATCATAAGATGATTGGAAGAGACCTTAAAAATCATTTGGTTCCAATCACACTGCCATAGGCAGGGACACCTCCCACCAGACCAGGTTGCTCAAGGCCCCATCCAACCTGGTCTTGAACACCTCCAGGGAGGGGGCAGCCACAAATCCTACGGGCAACCTGTGCCAGCGTTTCACCAGCCTCACAGGAAGGAATTTGCTCCTAATATCTCATCTAAATTTACCCTCAGTATCACCCTTTTTCCTCATTCTGTCTTCATATTTCAAGTAAAAAATAAAAACAAACTTACACCTTCAGCATCAGCTGGGCTATCCAAATGTTTCTCTCCCTGAAAGGAGTCTTAAGAGGCATTGAATTAACAGCTTTTCCTCTCAAACATTTAAAAGCTCTGAAATGTCTATTACATTAATGTAATACAGGAGTACTATGGCACCATATATTTATTTATAACAATAAATACACCCCATGAATCCCCACCCTACTCAGGTGACAGGCTGCTGAATGTGAGAAGCGCTGGGCAGGGACAGTGACGGGCTGTGACTTTGAAGGTGGTGTGGCCCTGGGATGTGGGTGCAGTGCTGGACATTAGAGAACCAGCAAAACAGATTTCCAGAACTGTCTGGATGACCCTGCTAAAACACAGGTAGATCTGTTGATTTCAGCTCTTGAGACAAATGTCAGAGGGCACACATGCTAAACAAAACACTTAGGGAGAACAAGAGTAAGGCAGTTCAGAGGGCTGGCACAGTGCACTTTGGAGCTGGTGGAGCTCACAGTCTATCCAGTCTGCAGAATTAGCAACCATATGTCCAGAGCTTTTGCTTATGAGTCTGCTTTTCACACTTCTGATGACCTCTTTTGTGGAAAATGCTGCTCCAGTGGCATGAAAACAAAAAGTGGTAACAGCTGTTTTAAAGGTTTTTTCACAGCACTGGCCTCAGCCACAGGGGAGCAAGCAGATTCAACCTATTCCTCTGCACAATTAAGGATTTAGATACTTTGACATTTTTCATTTGTACGGGAAGAGAAATTTTGTTCCTTTTTGCAGCTTAAATGTCTAAAACCAACTGTGTGTCAGAGACTGAGGCAGAAACAAATAAAGGAAGATATGCTCAGTCATGGCCAGAGGCCAGAAATTCTTGCCTTTTAATCCTTTGGCTGACAGTTTCACCCTTGATCACTTTACATAAATTATTGTAGACAGTTTGTGTGATGTTTCCTCTTCTGTGACATGGAGAAAGCTATTACCTATTTTATGTGGCTGAAATATTAATAAATGTTTGCAAAGTGCTTTAGTAGCAGTGCACAAAGGATGCCCACCCTGAGTGCAGATTTATTGTCTGCTCTGAGTGGTTCACTTGCTCAGGTGGATTTAAGATAGTTTCCAACCACCAACACCTGGGCCAATTAAGTCAGAATTTAACAGCAAAGACAAAAAAAACCCAGACTGTTTTCAGCATATTGAGCACAAAAATGTTGTGTCTGTACATCTAGCAAAAGATCTTCAATAGATCATCTGGGACAGGGCTAGTTTTTAACATAACAGGCTGGCTACTTATTTGAGAGTTCCAGAAAGGATGAATTATGTGCTTTGACATGAGTAACAATTAATGGAGAAATAATGCTGCATTAATCAGAGAATCACAGAATCTGCCAGGTTGGAAAGGACCTCTGAGATCATTAAGTCCAACCCTTAATCCACTACCAATGTGGTTACCAGACCATGGCACTGAGTGCCACATCCAGTCTCTTATTAAAAACCTCCAGGGACAGAGAATCCACCACCTCCCTGGGCAGCCCATTCCAATGTCTGATCACCCTGTAATAAAAACAAAGGACCAAATTACACTCTTGGTAGAGAGCACCAACTAGATGCCCACTAAAATTCAGAATGAAACTGGTGTTGTGAGGAGGAAAGGAGAAGCAAGGAAGCACAAAAATAATAGTAACTGTAATAATAATAATCATCAGTCGAGGTGAAAAATCAGATGCAGGATGCTCTTTAGTGTTCCTGAAGTGCTGTTAGGCTTGATACTTTCTGAGAAACAAAGAGATAGAAGGGTTAAATACAAAAGCACTTCTCATCGTGGAAGAAGCAAGTAATGGAGGTACCCTTTCAAAAGAGTCTTGTGGTTACAGTGGTACATCACTAACACTCTTACCTATGGTTTCCTTTTAATGGAACCATTGTAGCCTTCCTGACCTGCTCTGACTTGATTATTTTTGGAGCATAGTATTGTAAATTGTAAGAGTCAAAACACAGTTTTTCAAAGGCTAAATTGGGCACTTTATAAAATCAAAAAAGATCCAACAAAGTGCACGATGTTTCAAATCCGTCGTCAGTTTTGCACAAAACTAGTGATCAGTTTACATGACTACCAGAAAACAGACATTTTAATGATGCTAATTAACAACTGACTGCATATTTCAGCAGAGGAATTTGCTTCTGTTTCCTTGAAAACTTCTTTGGTTTTGAAATTCCTTTTATTTCATCAATGAGAACTTCTTGCTTGTATTTCATTAGCAGATCATAACACTAATGTTGCTTATTTGGATGCAGCAACAAGTATTATAAATACAATAGAATTCTGTCTTGGGATTTGCTTTATTTTTATATGTGACAGGTACATGCGTACTACTCCCAGAATTACCACTGTGATGTGTTTCTGAACTATTCTGTAGTCTGCTTTCATCTGAAACTAAATGGTGATTCCTTTGTCTTTCTTATTTGATATAGATACTGAAACTTCATGCTTTCCTTTTACATTACAGTGCCAAATCATCTGACAAATTTATGAACTTAAGGAGAATATAAAATTCAGAAAACTAAAGCAAGCAAACAACAAAAGAAGCAGTTAAATTTCTAAAAGTTACAACACATTACAGGGAAAAAATAGTATAAATTGTCACATGGGAAATTTCAGAGCTGAACAGACTTAGAAAAGGTACCACATGTCATTAGGTGTTTTTATTGCAGACTATACCAAAGGAGTGCCCCAAACTTGCTAATGGTAGCTCAGTATTATTTTAGTTCCTTTAATCTAATGCTCTATGTGCACTGTTATTAGATATTGAGTTATTAAGTATTCATTTAACTCCATATATTCTGTAAACTATAAAGTTAAGCAATAGATTAGCCATTTTTTCCCTTTTCTCAAGACAGAAAATGTTTCCACTTACGACTCCATTTTTAAAAGAACAGAAGGTTACAACAAGCATCATCATCGATGTGACAGAACACATGCAAAAGGTCATGGTCTCAACATAAATGAGGAGGTAATCTTTGATAATTTCATAATTATCTTTCTTAAAAGCATTTTGATATGGCTAGACACTATAGCCGTTGTTTTGCCCTTTACAATGCAGCCTATATGGTATCAAGAGGATCAGGAGGAGGACACTTGTGGTCCTCAGCCTGAAAGTTTAGGAAAAAAAGCATTAGCCAGTGAAGACACCTGAGTTAACTCCTGCTCTTTGATATCCTGTAGATTTCCAGGGGTCCTAACTCAACCACCCCCCTCTGACATTCACCCTCCCTTTGCCAGCATTTGCTGAGAGTCTGAGTTTCAAGCTGGTGAATTTATTATGCAATCTTAAACTGATTGCCCTGCAGGAAGGGAATTCACGGGGAGCTAGTGCAAGGGAGAGGGCAATCAGAAGACCACTGACATGCCTGGAAGAGGCTGGACAGTACACTGGAGGCCAGCAGAATCTGGCAACAGGATAGATAGGGAAGTATGCAGACATGTTTCTAAACAGCTGCCCTGAAAACAGAAATACTATATATACTTATTAAAAAATGCATTCTTCTGTGCAGCATCTGAATAATACACATACCTATATGAGCTTGTGTATATGTGTTTATGTTTATATACACATACACACCCCCAAAAAAAATGAAGTGGAACTTCTACGTGTTAATAGCCTCAAAATTCTGATGCGTTGACAGGCTGTAAAGATGTGGGTTCACTAAAAAGAACTTCCTGTACTGGTAATTGTATATGATGGAGATGAAAGAAGAAAGAGAGAGAGAAAAGTTAAAATTACTGTAATTGCTGTGTAATAAAACTGTTGAGATTTTGGGACAAAGGTCACTGCTTGTGATTCCTCTCACTATCAGCTATATGTGCTAGAATTTCAATGTATAGCCATAATGCCCTTCAGCTCTATTAGACAGTGCAGGGAGTATTTAGGTGCTCCCAAAGGAGTCCCAGGAATGCCCTCTACTGCCACCTGCTCACACCTAGTAAACTGAAAATCTGCATTAGGCCAAAAGCCACATAAAATTACTATTCCAATTAAAAATGAGCCCCAAACCCCCTCTCCCAGTACCAGCCCCAAACTCCAGCTGGGAAATTTGTCTAGAAACATCATCAGTGCAGAATTAAGGTTTCTTCCTGAACCTGTGTCCTTGCAGTATCAGCATAATTGACTTTCCTACCAGTTTGCTTCCTAAAGGAAATGTGTATGAGCCAGAATTCATACCAGTTCTGCTTGCCAGTGCACACAAGGGATTCTGCCTGAACAGGTGTCCCTTAATCCAGTCCTTTAATTAGTATGGAGACACACCAAACCCACAGCTGCTAAATGTCTCAACACAATCTTCCTGCACATGAGGTCACCCAACACTGGACTTGACTTCCCCCTACTTAAGTGCAGATCATATACTCAAGTCCTATTCTTTAACTACCTCAGTGGCCCACACGGACTTTCTATAATAATAACTATTTTGTGAAACATAATAACAAAAAGGCCATGATTGACAGCTTCCCAGTACAACACTGAAAAGAGGCAGGCTGAATCCATCACAGTACACTCTTTTCCTTGAAGTGGAAAAAAACCCCATAACCACGTAAGGCCTTCATTTTTTGCGGTCCACCCAGGGAATCCAACAATATCACAGAATCACAGAATGTTTAGGTTGGAAGAGACCTCCAAGATCATCCAGCAGAGTCATAGATACTCAGTTTAGCCACGTGTAGCACAGTGACTGCAGCAGTGTTTGCACAAGGCTGCCATTGCTGATTGCAAGTGTTAACTGTGCTGGAGTTGCACGCTGTGAAGATGTGTTGTGGGATGCTTCCAAGACAGCTGTTGGAAAATCTGAAATCTGCTCAAACCCAAACTAGCAAAGATGAAACCTTGCTGTGTTGTGGTACCAAGGATGCTGATAGCTGAATCTTATTTGCTTAAAGGAAACACAGACTATCAGCATTACATACAGCCCATTTTTAGCACTGTAAGCCCTGTATGGATAGCAAAGTTGTTCATGGCAGTAGAAAGATTCCATCACTACTTCTTTGTTAACATTTATTCACAACTGGGGGTGAGGAGGAAATTATCATTTTTTTGCCTGCTGCTCTTCTTGACTTTATTTTTGTTTTGATGGAGTTTGGTGTACTGAATAGCTTTTAGTGGAGTGGAACAAGGTAGGCATGAAGGGTAGGGGAAGAGTTGGGGGATGAAAGGTTAGTTTGGAGTGGGATTTTCCTTTTGTTTGTTGGGTGTTTTTTTGGTTTTGTTTTTTTGTTTTGTTTTTTGGGGGGTTTTGGTGTTTGCTTTTTTGGGGGGTTGTTTTTTGTTTTTGTTTTCAAAAAAGGGTTTGCAGCATCTTTTTAAGAATCTCAGGTCTACTGTCAGGAAATGCAGGGGCTTGTGTGGGGCTTCACAGATTCTGTCATGTAATAGTGCTGATATGTCTCAGACTTACATGTGTTGTAGCTAAGAAGCAATTTGTTTGCATCTGAACTGTGGTACCACATCCACATTTTGATTCTCCTTCTAGGTGTTATTTATATTGTACAACTAGCTAAACACATTGGGGACTGAGCCTTACAGTGTTAGCCACTGCGCAAACATACAAGCAGCCTGATACATCTGAGACTTCCTTTGTCTAGGGAAAGAAAAACAAAGAAATCCTCTTCTTCCCTTCTGACTCCAGAGCTCCCCATTGCTGTAGCATGGGAAAGAACTGCAGATTGCAGATAGTGATTGCACAGTCATTTAAAGTGCAGTTTACTAAGAACAAGCTTCACATAAACTTTACTTAGTCAAGTTGTTTTTTACCAAGTCCTCTTACATTAATTGCAGAGCAGTTGTTTCTGTAATCTTGCAGCTACAAGTATTTTTAGTAAAACCTTTCCTTGGGGAAAAATACCGTAATGTGTGCTTTATATCCTTCAGGGAAAGCTTGCATGAACTAGTGGTTGCTCAGGGGTTTTATTTAGGCTTTTTTTTTTTTGTGTGCAATGGTTTCACTGAATTGTGCAAGGAGGGTAGATATTCCTGTAACAGGGGATACAATTTAAATGCTTCTTCTTTTTCAAATCTATCATGCCACTCCGTGCACAAGAAAAAAAAAAATTAATAAAAAATCTGTGCCACTTTCCAGTAAGATAGCATTTAGTTTGCCAGCAACCACATGCCTCTGTATGCATATGAGTGTGTAAAAAATTATCAGTCCACAGTAACTCATGGCACGGCTCTGTATTTTATAATCTTGTCATCTAGTGATGCATTCATGGTTTATTAATATACATAAAAAAACTAGGTCAGGGATGGAACAGTAAGAGTGTAGATCACTGCTAAATAAATATACATACAGCAGATGCTGTACAGTTCTGTCTGTTCTTTTGCCCCTGGCCACAGCACATTTAGCAGTATGTAACTGCCAAGTATTCACTCCGTGATTTTCTTACAAGGAGGATTTTATATTTTCACAGGAAATGGCAAGACCTGTCCCTGTTTTATCATCCTCAGAGTATGGGAGACGCATAAATAAGCCCATAGAGCAGCCAACCAAAGAATATGCAAGGTTTAATTATGTGCAGGCAGATTTCTACAACAAAAATGGAATCACCTGCTTATCGGAAGCATCTTCTCCAAGACTGGATCTATGCTAAATCTCTAGGACCTGTCATTACCAGCAACACTTATGTGTGAAAAAACCCAACTTGCAGCAAAAAGCAATATGATGTATTTGTCTTTTCCTCTACATTTTAGTTAATGACAATGATTAAAAATAGGATGAAACAGTGCCTATAATTTTTTTGTGCTACTTCCAAACGCATGTCTTCTCCTTACAGCCTCATAAAAATCTCATGAAGAAGAACATCAGCAAGAGCATTTTAAGATGCAAAACTGGAAAAGAGACCTGTTGGGTCTACAGCCGTCTCTGCTATTTTAGGCAGTGCTTCTGCATAGCTATGCACAGACTGAACATTTAAGAAAGCTTGCTTCTCAAAGTATCAGTGGTGACTGACCTCTTAATCCTTACAGTGTTGCTACAAAACTGCTAGGTTTATTTAACCCACACAACAGCCTAAATGGAAATTCAACCCAGATTTTCAAAAATTAGTGGGCTTTATCATAAATGGGCAAGTAAAGAAATCTGACTTAGGGAAGTGCTTACCAGTTTCAGTAGACTTCTAAGTGGAAGTCAAGTTAAGCATTTGCTTACTTATACTGAGCATTTAATTAGATAAAATCTGAGCTTAGATGATTTCAGACATCAATTTCACTTTCACTACAGAAATGGTGTCTGAGGGACTGAACTGCTCAGGGGTGTCACAAGAAAAATAATCTTTGGTTCGATATCCAATGCTGAAAAAAAAAAGAAAAAGTAATACTAAGAGAACAAGCATTACATAGTTTGGTAGAAAGGATGGAAAAAAACAAGGATTTGCACAGCAGTAATTTCAAAAGCATGTTTGGAATAAATGTCTAAACCTGCTTAAATGTTCAGTGCCTTGTGCACTGGATCAGTGAATCCAACACTAAAGTTATAACGTAATTTCAGGAGAAGTATCTCCTGCAGAGTATGGATGTGTGGTTCTCAGGAGCCATTGATCCTACTCTAGCTTAAAGCTGGGGCAGTTTGCTTAAAAAAAGGAAAAGCATTTGGACTGATCATACTAGAATAAGGAGTAGAAGTCCAAAGCTTTGAAGGACATTGGAATTCTGTCAGGTACTTACATATAGGAATCTTGTATCACTGAATACAGTGAGTCTCCTACTAAAATAACAGAAACAAATAACTTCTTAATCTTAATTCTTAATAATATTTATTATTACAAATAATACACTGGGCAATCAGTAGAACTTGTTTGTCATGACATGAAATCAAAGCAAGAACAAAGTGAGAAGGAAATGTTTTCTAACAATTCCAGAATGTCTTTTCAAAAAGCAGTATCAGATGTATACCGCTGAAGAAGGAGATGGAATATGGCCATGTTCTAGACAGGTTATTTTTAGTTTGGGACAGTCAGTACAAATTACTTCGTTTAAGTAGTCTTCCTGTATTTACAAACCATCTGTTTGAGAAACTACAGGAGTGAAATCTGTTTGAGAACAGCACCACCTTCTGGCCTGTGTAAGAAAAGAGCATCACCAGCTCACATCCACCGTGGAGAAAGGCATGAGTTTTCCTCTCTCATTTCTTTGCTTAAGTCACCCCCCTGCTCTTTCAGACCCTTCTCATCCCGCCTGACTTTGCAGGCTTTTCACAGGTTTTTCCTCCTACTACTTGTTTCTTACTCATTTCTGAGTGGTTGACTTCTCTTTTCAGTGCTCAGTGTCAGAAGAATACCTTGAGCAATTTCTTTCTATATAAAAGTCTGCCAAGACACTTCAGTCATTCTCCTTCAAAATCTCTTTTGCTAGTATAGCAATTGTTAGGTTACCAGTGTGGTGTAAGCTTCCTTTTTCACTGTTGGAAAGTCTCTCATCTCTTTTGGTACTCCCTACCTATCAGTGCTGACACACAACTATTGTGGGCAAGGGTTTTTATACAGACTTTTAATGAAATCTGTGCCTTCCTTCTTCCTGCCTCCCTTCACTCATCCAGCAGATGTTCCAGAAAGAGGCTCCTGCTCTTTGCCTTCAGCTCAACATATGTAGGATTTGAATTCAGTTGCTGGACTGAATGCTTTTCCTGTGTCAGCTCTGCCACAAGAGACTTATGGACACTTAAATCAGCGACCACTGGGAGTAGATTTTGTATATATTTGTGTATTTTTATTATTATCCCATGTTACTATCTCTTCCCTGTTATAATAAACCAATTTGAGTTTTAACTTCCAACCACAAAGTCTCACTTTCTTGCTCCCTGTTGGTCCTCCCCTAGTAGGGTAGGAAGGAGTAAGTGAGAGCGGTCTGGTTCTCTGGGTTTTGGTTTGCCCTGGCCACTAAATAGAAAGAATATGTTATTTTCCCTTTGTGCACCTGTAAAGCTGGATTATTGATTGATTGATCCAAGTTAGGTTCAGATGGAATAAGCATGTCCTAACAGAATATCAGGTTGGAAGGGGTGTTAAGAATCATCTGGTCCAATCCTTCTAATATTATTGTTTATATGAGATGTCTCAGCACCCTGTCAAGCTGAGACTTACAACTTTACAAAGTGGGGAAATCCACCACTTCCCCTGGGAGACTATTTCAATGTCTGAATGTCCTCACAGTGAAAGTTTTCCTCGTGTTCAAACAGAATCTCCCCAGGAGCAATTTGTGCCCGTTGCCCCTTGTCTTGTCCATGTGACTCCTGGTAAGCAGGGAGTCTCCATCTTCTTTGTAGCTGCCCTTTAAGCACTGGAACATCGTTAGTAAAGTGTCCTCTAAGCCTTCTCTTTTCAAGGCTGAACAGACCCAGTTTTCTCAGTGTCTGCTTGTATGGCAAGTGCTCCAGTCCTCTGATCATCCTCTGGATTCTTCTCTGGATTCTACATTCTACGATTCTATATTAAACAGCATCAGGCCCAGTATCAATCCCTGGAGGATTCCACTTGTGACCTGTTGCCAGTTGGAGGATGAACTATTTATTATTACGCTCTGGTTCCAGTTCTCTGTTCCACCCTTCTGCCAGAATTTATACTCACACATGAAAAAGAAATGCCTAGGGTAAAGCTCCTCTGTTCTTCAGAGCACAAGTTCAGTTCAGGCTTGAATGGCAGGCTGTGAACTGCAGGAATTCTGGAAAACTTACATGACCCCATTTAGCCGGTTCAGATACAACTGTCACCAAAATAAAAAACAGAAATAGTACATACCCAGAACCTAGGGTGGCCCCTACAGAGACAGCTGTGCAAATCCATTGCCCTGTGGCAGGAGTTCTTTTACACAGTAGTCAGAATTGATAAAAATGGTCTAATTTTCTGTAAGGCACTCTACATCTCTTAAGAATATGCAACACACAATGATACCGTGTGTGCAACTGCACATTTTAGATTTATGAACCACTTGGGAAATCACACAAACAGCTAGGAGTAAATCACCCCATTTCTTTTTTTTACTGTCAAGAGAAGGCCTGACCAGTAGATAGAATGACACATTCCATGCATTCAGCACTTGCTGGTATCCTTGCATAGTCACATCTGTCCATTTGCAGTAGTGAGTGAAACCTGGGGAAATACAAGGGAAACGCAGCACTGATTGTACAGCACTTACCCCTGTTGACTTATAATAAATATTTACACAAAATTTAAGAAAATATATTGCTCTTTATTACTCTTTGTATGGCAATTGCTCCAAATATTGGAAGGTCTCACATTCAGCACCTCAAGTTATCTTAGATGGAGTTATTTAGAAAACAAGAATTGTTCTTCCATGCACAGTCTGTATACTTTATAGTACAGGATGTCAACTTCTGATTTAGTATGATTCTCCAGTGTCAGCAGTCAAGTCCACACGAGGGAAGATTTTTTTGTGTAGATATTCTGCCATTTTTGTGCAGTTCTGTAGGCGTTCTATCTCATAAAATGGAATCTGGAAAAGAAAGAAAAATGATTGTTGGAAAAACTGGGTAAGATCGATGTTCATTAAGTAGAACTACACAAATATTTGTCTGTTTTTAAGTTAGACATTTAATACTAAGCATATTATTGATTTGTAAATCACTTGGCTAGAGATTACTGTAAAATGAAGAGTGATATCCATTACAGTGTAAACTAAGTTAAATATAGCAGAGTCAAGCCTATTTGGTGATTATAAAGGGAAAATAAAATATCGGAAATCTGAAAGTAACTGCTTTGGTCCAAAGAATGTTTAAAGATAAAAATATCCCTATTAATTCAATAGGAAAAATAAAGGCTACACTGTAATGTGAAAATATTATTTAAAATACAAAGCAGTTTCTTTTTTAGTATCTCTTTTTAAATTCCAAATTCAGATCTTTTTTTAAAAATGTATTTAACTAAAAATCCCAATTCTACTGAACTCTTAGAAAACATTTTCATTTAAGTCAAGATTTGAACTTTCATCACTGCAGATATGGACTCTTGTCAAGCAGTTGATATTTGTCAGAAAACACTAGTTGATCCAAGGAAGAAAAAGAATTCCTGTAACTCCCTCAAAAAGGCAAAAGCTAGGCAGAGAGGACATAACGTAGAAAGGACAAGATTACATCTGCCCTGGGAAGTAATTATAACTACAGTTTTAAACTTCATAAAATAATTTTCCACTTGTTTTGTTAGCCAGAGCAAAAGCAAACTACTGTCTTCGGACTTTACCTGCACAACTTCATAGCCAAGTAGCTGGAGGTGTCTCCGTTTAATAGCTTCTTCTCCCAACAGGTTGTGGCTATTAATGCAAAATCTATTTTGACCATCAATGCAGAGGGCAATTCTAAAACCAAGCACAAGTGTAGTATTGAAAAAAGTTACTTTAGTCACCACAATTATGCAGTTCCCAAGAAGCAGGATACCTCCCTTGTTAGTTCCTAATAGCTCCTAGACTTAGATGTTGTAGAACGGGAGTTATTTCAGGACAATTCAAATTACTCAGCTTAAGGGTGGAAGAGTGAAAGCCTGAAGCTTAGTGAAACTAATCTGAAAACCTTATTTATTTAACAAAAATTACCATACAGTTAATATGAGTTTGATATTTTTAATGTTACAAGTGCTAAGCTGCTTGAATTACTCTAGGAAGAAAACCACAGAAAATCCTTGCCTCAGCTTGAAAACATTTCAGAAGCTAAATACACAGCTTAGCAGTGTATCTGTTAAACCAGTTTTAAGTTTAAATGAAATCTGTTTAAGTTAGACCTGTATGTATGGTAGGGAACATCAAGATTATGTTTTTCCAATTTGGTGATAAGGGGTGGGGGGGAAAGGGAAGATCAAAACCCATTCTTAAACATTGAAGGATGGGATTTTTGAAAGAACTTATATTACTCTGAGTCTTGTGAGGGTTAAGATGGAGAAAACATGTTTTCAAAGACTTCTGCTTTATTCACAGAAGTGCAGTTGCAAATACCACACTGGGAGGTTGCTTAATTTTGTATCCAATGTTTCTCAAAATGGTTCTTGTTTAACATACCTTTTGAACACCTATGCATTTTTCAACAAAAACTGCATCTGTAGCAAATACCTACAGAAGTTTCCTTACAGAGGTAACTTTGTGAACACAAAACTCACTTAAACTGTGTTAAATCTATGCAGGCATACTGAATTAGAATGAATTTGGTTTTAATTTGAAAATTAATTACAGAAGATCAAAATAATTTACCATGAGCCAAATCAAATACTTTTTTCCTGACTTTACGAGGTAAAGAATCTAATTGTCAAACACTGGATAGTTGGAAGGCAAAGCAATGAGAAAAAGGTTTAATTTTGTCAACTTTGTCCTTTCACCAGGGGTTTCTGCATGAAACTTCAGCTCTGTTGAGGCCAACAGCAAAACTCCAATTAGTTTAAATTTTGCTGGGGTTTCACCAGCTGGGTTTTCTTTGTTAATGTTGCTATTTTATCAGTGGGTTTCTTTTAGTCCCTTACCGTCTGTGTACTTCTTCATACTGGGCAGCAGGCAATACAAATCCTTCTTCATCTAATTTAATCTCAATATCTAGTATACACGAGAAGAGAAATTACATCAAAACTCATGTCATATAACAAACTGGTTACTGGAATTCTTATCCTCTTACAGTTAATTGTGTTATAAAAAAACCTAACTATTATAATACTCCTGAACCACAGAGGCTTGCAAAAGATGTCTTGCCTATTTAACTCAAATCATATATTGCCTTAGGTTGAAAGGGATCTTAGACAAATGAGTGATAATTAGTAACACTTCAGTCTTTCATAAAACTAACAGCAACATAGTATTCGAAGTCCACTAAAATCCATAATGGCCCCTTGGCTAAGGAGTCTGGAATGTTGAGGGCTTTAGGGAAGAGACTCGCTCTCCCCCCACGCCCTCTTATTTTTCTCACTAATTCCCTAATTTTATAGATTATGTCAATCTCCAAAGAGATCTTGGGACCTACACCCTGCCAAATTCAACCCTATGTAGAAGCTGAAATGCAGAATAATTCTGGAATCATCCCCCTCTTTCTCATCCCTACAATGTTCATGGGGCACAAGAGGCCCCTCACTCAACACCATACGTACCATCCACCTCTTCTGGGCACATACCTTTCTTCATCATTACCTTCTCTCACTTTCCTTTCCTGGTGCATGAAACACTCCCATTTTGCCCACTCCTCTCTTTCTGCCCACAGCCTTGCTATATGCAGTCAATAATTCTTGCTAAAGAGAGTGTAGCCCAGCTAAACAGGGCAGAGGCTGACACCCTTTCAGCTCTCCCTTTCTCTGCTTGCCACCAAAGCAGAAAATCAGACAAGTGGCAGTGCCACAATTTTGGTTTACATTATACAAATTGTTAACAGGGTAAGTAAAAGTGATACTGATAGTAAGAATTAGCAGCTATTTTCAGCACCCACTAGCTGTGTAAATGCAAAGTACTACTGCAGTTCCTTCATCTCCCTTTTCTTCTTTCTCACCTTGAAAATACCTTTACCTAAAATTCACAGAATGTTCTCTGATTTCAAGACCTTCTACAGAGTTTAGTTGTTTTTTTTTCCCCATGCATAATTTAAAATGCACACAATAAAATCAATAATTTTTATTTCTGGAAAATAGCTGAGGCTAAAGTTTTGACAGCATAAATACTCATTTTATCACTAATGTAAAGAAATGTAACTTACCAACAGTATAGAAATATGGTGTTAATACCTCTGGTGCAAAATACTTTCTTTTTTTCAATAAATAAAGTAATCCAGTCTTCACCCTTTTGAGGAGGTGAATATCTAGAGAATTGTGACGTGTGAGAAACTTCTTTACTTGATACTTTGGAAGGAGTTTGGGCCCCTGCATTATAACATAAAACCAAATAAATGAAGAAAGGATATAACATATTTGCCATTCTCATATTAATACAGCAAAATGTATTCTGCCCATTTCAAAACTAAGTCTTTTGAGAGACTGATAGTCTGAGGTATGATCTGTTAAAATCTTAAAAGAAAACCAAACTGAACCAAAAAGAAAACCAACCACCACAATAGCCTCAGCAAGCATCCATGCTATCAAGCTGAATGTATTCATCAGGAAAAATGCTCAACTGTTTCCATTACTCTGCAGTCAGGCAAACATCAAAGTGCCTGGTATCTTTTATGCTCCAAGACTTCTAAGCCAAACATAAAAAAGGAACAGCTGCTGGAAAAGCACTTGGAAATACTCAAAAAGCACTTTAACTTAGAGCTAGTTATTCTTGTCTGTCAAACATACAAATATATGGGGTCAAACAAACAGGTTGAAATGTTTCATATTTTCATCAAAGGAAAAAAAAAAAGCTGTTTCACCCTATTCCAATTACTTTTATGGGGAAGGCAGTCCTGAACTAATTATCAACAGGGCTCTAATGACTTTATCACCTCTTTTTAACATCAGATCTGGTTTCATGTGTAACATACCTCATAAAAGGGGCATTCCAGGCTAATAGTCAGAAAAAGCTGGGTTAACTGGGAGGCAACAGTTCTGTCCAAACCAGGTGGCTGAGCTGAAACAAGAATATTCACATTTTCTAGGTGTACCTACAACAAAGTATCTTTACACAAACCATCATGCAGAAGTTAGGAAAAACTATTCTGTTCAACATGCAGAGAAGCTACTTGATCATTGTCATTCTTGATCATTCTTTGAATGAACAGAAAGATCAGTTGTGAAATGACAATAGTTCGAAAAATGAGGAAATTATTTACAGAAATATCAATATAATACAACTAGCATGGTCTTAGTTAAGACTGCCATATTCCCTGACAAAAGATGAGGATCTGAGACAGGACATTCACTGATCTACAAATGTACATTGAGGCATCTTTCATGTTATGTGCAAAGTACTATTACAGAATGGTAAAAACTTGATGTAGTAGAAAATGCTAATCATGCAGATCATCTCAAGTTCATGTTCTGAACTTTGATCACTCTAGTGGAATATATTTACTGATTTAAAAGATCATATTCAAAGTAATTGGTATCATGAGGTTTCTCATTTTTGAAGTATCGCCTCAAGGATTTTAAAAGACATTCTGGTTTTTAGGTCATGAGAGATGTCTGATTCCTAAAAATCCATCTTTTAATGTATTTTATATTAAGCAACTAAATGCTGAGTGGCCAACGTTTCTAATAACTCTGAAAACTTTATCTTCTATATAACACAATAATCCTGATCCTGAAAGAACAGAGTAGCAATGACAGCAGAAGCCCATATCTGTTTCTACCTTACCACCATCTGAAAAGCTGGACATGGTACAGGCTGGGGGAAGGTAAGGAATAAAGTGCTAAAATCACTTGCATGCAATGATCTATTTGAATTGTAAAGCAAAACAGTATTTGAAAAAACACATTTTGTACTGAGATTTACAAAGTCTGAGAACATAAAACTCAACACATTCTTATCAATAAACTATTCTTGTCCCAGTGCTACACTTTACCTCACTTTTCTCTGGAATATGAGCTAATCTTGACCAAAGTGTATAAGGATTTTTAGACAACATTTTAAAAACATGACAATAAATTATTTCTGTAGTATATGGGGGAGCTTGCTAGTAACACAGATGTAAGCAAGCTGTGGAACAGTTATTTAAACTCTTCTGTCATACAGTAATTTCGCCCAATTTTAAAAGCTATGAATAGGTTTTCTGACAGCTGTGATTGTACCTTGTCCTTACACCATCATACAGAGATGGTTTGGATTCTTAGGAAGATATTCAGAAATAAATATAATACAAAGTCACAGCAGACTTAACATTAAAAAGACACAAGTAAAATCTTAAATCTAACCAGCAGTGCACAAACAGAAGGTAACTGTTATAGCTTCACAATCAGTACTACTAGTATTCTTAATATTTTTTGAAATATGTCCTGCCCTGGGCAGCTGCTGAGTAAAATGCCTAAGAGGCAGTTCCAACCCTTAGGAGTGTGAGAACCATGTAAGCAGAACAGTTGGGGGTAA
This sequence comes from Phaethornis superciliosus, assembly GCA_023637945.1. NCBI lineage: Eukaryota > Metazoa > Chordata > Aves > Apodiformes > Trochilidae > Phaethornis > Phaethornis superciliosus. The sequence goes on from JAJQWJ010000002.1 coordinate 70,642,123, forward strand.
AGAAAATGATACAGAAAAGTGAAGTTACTTGCCCAAAAGACTAAAGCAAATATGGGGGCTAAACCCAGAATAAAAGTCAAGATTCAGGACTCACTGTCCCATGCTCTATCTTGATGCCACATTGCTCACGTGGCAGACTTCACAGTTTAACAGTTTAGAGGAAAATGAAGCCAGAATCACTGTTACATTTTACATCACTCATGTATCATTCCAAATATCAGTATCATAAAATCTACCACTTTTAGTCTCAGTTTTGTTAGTTCCATAACAACTAGTCTCAGGTTAGTCTCACCTTTCCTAGGGTTACCAGTCTCACAGTAACTTACGTCTCACTTCAGTGTGAATTTCACATGGGTCACTGCATAGGCAAAAGTGTAAACAGCCACATTTACCACCCATAATAAATTATTATCTATAAAGTGTATGAGACAAAGGACAAACATGGGGAAAACCTGTGCCAGTACTTTTTAGAAAAGCAGCAGGATTAACTGAAATAAAATTTTGAAGGTAGTTATCTTTGAGATTGTACAGGGCAATTTTCAAACCCCTCTAAATGATATAAACTGAAAGACAACTGCAGCTGTGACTAAGAAGTGACAATCTTCAGAGTTCTGATCACTAATCCCTAGGTCACTGTTGATTTAACAGATGTAATTGATAACAAATGGGTTCTTGATGAGAGACATACCATGTAATAATGGGGAAACACAGTAAGAGAAATGGGGAACACAGCAAGAGAAATGGGGAACACAGCAAGAGAAATGGGGAACACAGCAAGAGAAATGGGGAACACAGCAAGAGAAACTCTGTTCCTTACCTTGAAGCTGTTGCAGAAAATAGGGACTAAATATTTTTGGCAGAAAATTTACTGGGTAACGTTGGATAAGGACACATGAGTGCAGCAGGTTCAGCAAGGTGTGAGGCTGAAAGTGACTCAAGCGACTATGCAGGACAGTTTCAAGCTTCCTAAACAAGGAAGAAGCACTTGGAGGTTGATAATTAAGAATCCCAAATGGTACAATACACTGAGCAATCTGGTCTGTGGTAAACCTGTCAGCATCAGAAATGAAAACTTCTGCCACTGCATCAAAGATGGGCTTAGAAAGGATCACCTTCTGGCAGCAATACTGCATGACTTCGCTGACAGTTTGAGGATGCATGGTAAAGATAGACTTGGGAACATGTGCTTCCAGTGCCTCTGTAAAAATTTGTTCACGATGTCCAAAGTACAGGAAGGCTTGCAGTACATTTACCAGTTCATCACCTGTGAAATATGGAATATGCTTCACAGAATGTTTACACAGTGCTGCAACTAAAGGAACTGCCTGAGTCTGATGAAGAACAACCAGTGAATTAAGTATTATGCTTGTGAACTCTGGATTTAGCTGGGAAACTAGGGTTAAAGTGACACTGTTTAGTCTGTTTAGAAAGTCTTGGAATTGTTCCCCTTCTCTGATAGTCATCTGCAGCATCTTGTAAGTCATCACTATTTCCCTAGGACTCCACTTCTCAATGTCTCTGTTTTTCAGGTGGTTTACAATTTGTTCCAGAACTGTGGAACTTGAGCCTTCCAACTGAAGCAAACTCTCTCCAAAAGCACACAGATTTTTAACACTCAACTGCCCTTTGCCAAGCCGTTCTTCACCCTCAGAAAGCAAGCTTGCCATCAGCGTACTCTGCGGATCTATACGTAGTTTTATCAAAGCCTGCAATGCATTCAGTAGCCCAGTGTTTGACAGTTTTGAGGATTCAAATTCAAATTGAAAGCACAGTGCCCTGAAAACATCATTCTCTAGCACTTCTTCAGGGTTTCTCAGACCGCTGTTATCCACTTCAACTTCAGAAATCCTCTGCAGGGCTCCTGATGCCATGGTATCAGACATGATTTCCAGAGAGCTAAGAAAGTCAAAAATCTCTTTTGATGAACAAAGGCTGTTCAGTTTCTTGAAAAAAAGTTGTTCATCCATCCACCTGTTATCAGATTTAGGACTGCTCCCACTATCTCCACAAAGATGCACAGGTTCATTAACAGAAAGAGACTGTATCCGCAGTTGTACATGTTTTTTTCTACAAAACATATACTGAGATTTGTCTTTGAAACACAGCATCCTCATGGCTACAGAGCTACAGTTCTGGGGCTTTTGCTGCCCACTGATAAAGCTCAACCTTTTGCTTAGGGTCATCAGAACAGTCCTGCTTACTGGTGTGCTGGCTGAATACAACTGGAAACTTTTTCGGCTAATCAAAGCCATACTGGATCAAGTAGGTTCACAACATTTACCTGGAGAAAGAAAAAATAATATATAAATATACAGCTTGTAAAACACTGTGTACTTAAAACACAGTTTAAAAAAAAATAACATTTAGTGGCAGGACAGGATTGGGATGATCCCTCTGCCACTAACACCAATGCAAAGAGAAGAAACTGTGGGGAGCAGTGGGACCTGCGTGACAGGTTGCATCCGTGCCCCGTGTCTCCACACCATAAGGGACATAGGGGGGGTGGGGGGGGGAACAGGCCCCAGGCCGCGTTTCCCCAGGCAGAACTACCGGAGGCGCAGAGAAGGGAGGCAGAGAGAGGCACCCCGGGTACCCCCGGCCGAAGCCAGCCAAGGGGGGCTCGCAGCCGCGGAACTGGGGTGGACAGGCGAGTCTGACACGGCCCGGGCAGCTCCGACGGGGCCTCTCCGGCTCCCTCCCCCCCTCAGAGGCCCAAGGGGACGGGCAGCGCCTGCAAGCACCGCCACAGCGCGTCCTCCCACCCCAGAACCCACTGCTGCCCGCCGCGGGACGGGGCATCGCTCTCCTCGACTCCGTCCTCCGCCTCCCTGCGGGCGGTACCGGGGACCGAGCGGCGGGAGCAGGCGCCCCCTCACCTCAGCCGCCCCCTCACCTCAGGCGCCATGACGGGAGCGCAGGGGCTACCGGGAGCTTCCGCCGTTCTCCGGGTCGCTACCGCCGGGGGCCGGCAGCCGCTCTCTGACTCCGGCGGTCCCGGCTCGACCCGGCAGAGTCCTCGCTGCTGGCAGACTCCCGAGGTGGCGCGACGGAACCTGAGTGGGTGTGGGGGTTTTGCCTCAGGAGGCGGATATCTCTCTGTGTACGTATGGATCCGAGCGCGTCCTCCCGCCAAAGCGATCCCGCTGGCCGCAGGTTGGGGCGGTACCGGGTACGCCGGTTCTTCAGGGAACGCGGAGATCCCGGCGGCAGCGAGGGGGGGAGAGAGGCCCGGCCCGGAGAGGCTTCTGGGGCACCGGCTCTCGGAGAGGCTTCTGCTGCTGTAGCGACATTCAGGCCTCCGGTGGGGAACGGGGCTTTGCTGCCTGAAATCACCGGGCTTGTTCGGGGACGGCTCTCCGGTTCCCTGGGGGCGGGGGTTTTGGTCCAGCCGCATTTATCTGGGCGGGAGGTCAAGCATGGGCCTAGAAAAGTTTCACGTGTGAGTGTCCCGGTGCTTTCACACAATTTCAGGGTTGGAAGGGACCTTTAAGATCATGGAGTTCCAAACCCTTGCCCTGGGCAGGACATCTCCCACCAGGTCAGGTTGCTCAGAGCCCTCTCCAGCCTGGCTTTAAAAATCTTCCAGGCTTTAAAATTCTTCCAGTTGCCCACCTCTGTGGGCAACCTGTACCATACACAGGAATGACACAGGCCTGAGAGAATTCAGTAGATTTCAATACTGCTGTTCAATCATTTTTTATAAATGCACCTTTAATATTTTGCAAAGGATCCAAATGTTTCTGTGAATAAGGTTATATCTCAGCCTTCAGAAATGGAAGTTTTGGTGCTCTAAACGGCCATCTAAATTCCTAAATCACTCAAATGGGAAGAATTATCCATATTTATATAGACCAACCAAAACAATGTACGGTGGGTGAAATGACAAATAAGCCAGGCCTCAGTATATAGAGAAGAAAAGGGGATGATTGCTATCCAGACCCTGTCTGGACTTAAAACTAGATGAAACTGGGATTCCTGGTTGAATATTTCTCACATTATCCCATCCTGATGGTGACTAGAACTCTTTTTTTTTTTTTTCATTTGTTTGCTTAGTTTTTTCATACAATTAAGTTGCTGAACCTTTAGGTGCTCCTCCAGGGTATAAATAATGCATATTTGTCCTGGTCTGAGTATCAGGGTAAAGATTTTCTACAGTCATACTGACCTGAGACCTCTCAGGACCCCCTGGCTGCTGCCAGCCTGTGGAGGTAGCAGGTAGGTGGCCTGTGGATGGGCAAGGGGAGTTTCTTCTCAGTTTAATAGGGGTCTTAAAATATCAACTCAAATACCTCAAAGAAATGTTTTGTTCTGCAAACTTATGGTCTGAAGTTCTTCTGTGGGTTTTGTATTCGGCTTAGCCCGAGAGTTGGAAGTGATGCTGAGCAAACCACTAACTTAAAAAAAAAAATGTCAGGGGGATGGCTCCGTGGCCCTGAAGGCATGGTCCCACAACATGCTCTGAAGCCACACAGGTCTGTGTGGAGCTACCTCACAAGTTCCTTGCGTTTTCACCCTGTCCATAGCCATGCAGTCGGATGTTTCGGACAGGCTTGGTGCATGAAGTGGGAAGTCTGGCCTGAGGGTGCAACTGCATTGCTGCTCAGGCCAGCACATCTGCTTCCCTGAAAAGAGATGGCTTGTTTGCTCCTACAGTGGGTTGCCATGTGGAGCCAATGGACTCCCTAATGATCTTTTGTGACCTCTTAGTTTTCTGGCACCTCGGTTATCTGTAATGTAGAATTTCGGCCTTATTTCCATGATCAGCTTTGGTTTGAGCCTGGGTAGCCTGTGTTGTTCTTCCAATTTAAACCTTGCATTGCTTTTTAGTGCACATCTAGCAACACATCAACAGTTAAAGGCTGGCAGTGTGTTAATGCTGCCCAAGTCAGAGGGGTGGTCTGGAAAGCTCCATTGTCAAGAATGTTTTCATTTTTATTTTTTTCCCCTCTTTATTTCAGTTGGACTCATGCCTTGTTAATGAGAGTGGCATATGGTCTTTGAGTATATAGTGCAGCAAAACAAGAGCAAGGCAGGCAGCATGCTCATCTGAGTGCAAGACTGTGCCTGGTTTGTGATTGTGTTCATCTGCAGGTACACATGGCTAATTTTCCTTTCTCTTAGCAGATATCACTTGATCTGTTTGTGCATGAAGCTCTTCTGGTCAGGCAGTATGCTCATCTGAGTGCAAGTCTGTGCCTGGCTTATGATTGTGTTCATCTGCAGGTAGGCATGGCTAATATTCCTTTCTTTTAGCAGATAACACTTGATCAGTTTGTGCATGAAGCTCTTCTTGTTGGTGACAGAGAAGATGCTCTAAAGGGAGAAACTCCTCAGCTTGTGTAGTTTAGGTCAAATCCATCAAAGGATTTTATTGATCTGTTAATGAATAATTAACTGTCAGTTAAAATGCTGTTTAACCAGTTAATCGAACTATATATTCAAGATAATAGCCACGGTGCAACAAATACTAAACACTCAGAAAATGTTATCAAATGCATTCCATTATTTAAACAGCCTTCTGTATCTAATTCCAAGGAATTGTCTAATTATGACCTCTTCCCTTGCCACAAGGACACGTTCATACACAGTCCCCTCCCCCAGGGGGTGTATGTTTCAAGCCCAATCTTCTCTTCCAAGTTCTGTTGTTTACACAGGCCTTCTGTGGGAGATGTGGTTGCTCTCTCACCAGTGTGTCTCTATGCATTCTACTAGTTCACTTACCAGGGAGAAAGCTCTCCATAAGTTCACACAGATGCACAGGAGATGAGGGTAGCTACTTTTTGCACCCTTTAATGTTAATGTACTAGATAGAGTGGAAGGAGCTCACACTTCTTATGGCTCCTCTAACTGGCCTAGGCAGAGGTCATGGTGCTGTTTAGGCAACATGTGGCTGTGTCAAACCACACAGTGACCATTTGATCTTTCTGTTGCCCTTTTCTCTCCCTGTGCTACTGCAATTTTTCATTCTTTTCTCACACATCTTTCCAAGCTTTTGTTTGAAGTCTATTGATAATCCACTGGCTCTAACTTTGCCTGTTCACCCTTCCACTTTTTGCTTATAGAAGGCTTCTATGCTGTTGTGTGGTCCCAGTTGAAAATTGACTCTTTCTCCCTTCTGAACTACGAGAAAGACTACTAATAAAACTGTTTCATCTTTACTGATTTTCTCCATTTATAGTTAGGCATTGCCACCTGCTGACAAGAGAACATTAAGAATTAAGGTGAAAGAATTAAAAAGAATTAAGGTGAAAACATAGCATGTGACTAGAAAGAATATGTATTACTACAGGGGTCTGAGATTATATAAATTGTATTTCATCTGAATGGTCATAATTTGTGTGTCATCAAGTTTATTTGTATTTCTTTTGGAAAAGGCAGGTGAAGAATAATTTTGTGAATCGTTTTGGTGGATATATATTCTGTGCACATGCACATGAAGCCAGTTACTTAAATGTGTTTAATTAACAAGATTGTTGAGGCAATTAAGAATATTTTTAGGTAATACAGAGTAATCAATTTAAAGTGAAAACTGTAATAAAAATATAGAACAAAATACAATGAATGTATGGTACAGGCACTGTGCTACTCTTAAGAAGCTATCACCTAGTTTTATCACTTTTGATTTTTAAGTATGCTTAAAAAAATAATTCTAATAAGAGAAATGTTACATAATACTGTGGGGAGAAATATCATATCGTATCAATAGAGTGCAGTATTCTTCTGCAGGTGAGTTACGCTTGAGTTGAGCTTAAGAGAAGCAGGAAAAAGATATGCCTTAAATTATTTAGCCACAGGCTTCCATAAATCAGTGTGTGTGGCTACACACTGAATGCTTTGCATAACTGAATTTGCATGTGAGAAAGTGGTGAGGTACAGCAAACTTGGCCTGGGCATATAAAAACAATCTCAAGTTGGGAGCTGCAGATTATGCAGTTTTAATTACAGGTATTTGAATTCTACTGGATCTCCCTCACAGTGACAAAATATTGACAGAAGATTAATTTGTAGTATATGTACAAGAGACATTCTGCTCATCTGACTCACTGTGTCTTGAAGTTGTGCTTAAATTTGTTGTGTTCTGCCTGTGTCAAAGTCATAAAAAAAAATGTTTTTGCACTCGAACTTTCATGGGACAGGTGAACGGATAAGGGGATATGCCTCTCATTCATCCTGCTGCTTGCAATATTTTGTTAGGGTGTAGCATTTTACATTACAGTAGATTTCTCTAGGATGATTTCTTCTTTTTAAGAGAAGTAACCCAACCAGTCAATTCTGTTGCTGTGCTTGTATTAGAAGTTCCTTGTTGAAATATAAAACGAAGAACAAAGCGAAGATGTAGTGGACAGTAAAGTATAAGGGCATTCAGGAAAAAAAAAAAACTAATTTCAGAAAAAAAGAAGCAGAGAATTTTAATTATTTTTTTTTTCTCAGGCATTGTATTTTGACTTCACTAGCTCTGTGTTTTGTTTTGTTTTACTTTCAAATATATCTCAGAAAAGGACCATAGCAGTCACCGACTTAAAGTGGAAAATACAACTTACATAAAAATAGTATTTTTTTTCATGAAACTAGTTTATTGTTTACAAACTAGACTTGATATTGGACATACTGTGGTATTACTGTAATATCAAGGCGGTGCACCTCGTGAGTTCTTCACAACCTGGCCTACAAGCTTGTTTGAGAGAGATGGCTTCTCTTCAGAGCAGATGCCTTATTTCCAAGTTAAACAGCAGTACTGCTATCCTTTTATCTCATTAGAATGTGATAAGCAAAGTATGCTGTTCCACATACAATAAATTCTTTTTTTTATTCCTTCTTTTTTTCCCCTGCAGTGTCTTAAAAAAAAAAAAAAAGTTCTCTGTTTTGGAAAATGTGCTGTGATTTAAAAAGGAGGTTTTTGCTCCTCTATGCAACACAAAAGGGACAGGCAAAAGCCATAGCTGAGGAGATATGGCAGCAAGCAGGTGCCCATGGACTTGAAGCTGATATGCACTGTATAAGTAAGATGGACAAGGTGAGATACTCCATGCTGTTTTGAAAAAAGGTACTTAAGAGCTGCATTTTTCTTCATGTTCTTGAGTGATAGCTGTTAATGGTGAAGGCAGAGAATGTGAACCCATTTAAAATATGCTATCCAGTTAATTTTTTTTTTCTTATGAGTCAGTAATTTGGACCAATATTCACAGATGCTTAATGGCCTTCTACCAATCCTTCTCGTGATTTTTCTTATTGAAACAGTAAATGAATGTATGTTTGATCTGTCTTCAAACAACAGTTCAATGACTGCTTGAAAATTATTTGTATATGATTTGCATTTTGTATGAATTCTGTATTTACTGATCAATTCTCCTGTTGTTAGAAATGACACCTTTTTCTTTCCTGTTATTTTTGTGTTGCATTGAGGTCCTGTGTTCTATTAAATGTGGGCTCCAGCATGACCCTGAGCTTTTGTGATGTCTCTCTCTCAGAGAGTTGCTCTGCATGTGCACTCACTCCAGTTCACACTGGATACAGCCAAGAAATTTTCTAGGAAAAAAAAATCTTGACTGCAGCAAGGAAGTCGATTTTTATTATTTGCTGTTATCCAAGGGCAGACATCTGAAATTTTATCTGTAACTAAAAGCTATATGGACTGTAATTTCCTTCATAAAGTACTTTCAATCGTATGTCCTTAAATAAAAATATTTTTAAAAACCAACCAAACAAAACTTGATAGCATTGTATTTCATATGAGATGAGCGGCAAATAACACCTAAGAGGCTTTTTCAGGCACCTGAAAATATGAGAAGTTTGTAAAAAGACTTTAGTTCCCTTTTAGCAAGTTGCTTTCTTGGGGTTACACTACATGTTGGGTAGCAGGACGTCTTTTGAATAAATGTTCATGGATTATGTAGCCAAGTTCTGTGAAGAGACTTGTATGAAGCCAGCAGGGAATGTGAAGATTCGTCTTGTATTCTTCCATTCCACTTCTACATTTGACAGGTTTGGAGATTAGTTTGAGGAAGGCAGCAGGCAGGATATTTCTAGCCCTGTTACTGGCCTGCCACTTGGAATAAATATCTTGTCAAATTCGGCAAGACATCTCAGAACTGCAAGTTATTGATGGATGAGAAAGATGTTCTGAAGTGAGAATCTGGGGATTGAACATTGAGGAAAAAAGTAATTTCTACAGCTTTGTAGGTTTAATCAGTTAAGCTTTTCCTTACCCTTTGCAGTAAATGAAGAGAACTTCTGAAGCTGAAGTGTACTTGGGAAGGGGAAGAAAGGATGGCATAGTGTACTGGAGTAATAGGTTGCTTGAATTTGATGGAGAATCTTGTGAAGTCCTTTGTGCATGTTAGATCTCAGAGTTTATTCCACAATATGCATAGTTTAAGAGGTATGTGTCTCTACCTTAGGTGAGGAAGTCAGAGATATCTATTTTGTACGTATTTGTCAGCTAGAAGTCCTCTTTATGTGGCAGCTCTTGGGTTGTTCAGACCTTGTCATCACTTACAGGAATTGCTGCAAAGGTCTAGGTATGGAATAGGTGACTACAGATACAGTAGTCATAGTGTGATCCTGTTGCCATACAAAAGTGGTCAGATACTGCTCAAGTCTGGGAAAAACTGGCTGTTTCCAAGTAGTGTCTCTCACCTGCTTTCTCGTGGTGAGAAAAGGTCATAAATCTTTGTATGGTTACAATGATGGCTTTTTATGCATGATGAAAGATTGAAATGATGTGGAAGTGAGGTAGAAGCAGTAAAATATGCTAAATGGAGATCACCTGGGGTCACAGTGCACGTAGTCAGCCTTGGATGAGTTATCTGGGTAAGTGCATTTTCCATGATAGATATTGTTCTGAGTATGATATATCTAGGTGCCTCATCCCATCCTCATCCTTCAGCCATCATTCACTGCTTGAGGAAGCTGCTCACAGATGTTGTGTAGCCTTGCTGTCCTCAACTGAGGAGTACTTTTGATGGTCAAAGAAAGAGTGGGACAAAGGTGTAGCACTAAGGAAATAGAAAGAAGTGGAAGGTAGAGTAAAAAACTTTGTAATTGTTTAAGCTTCTTGTTAGTGTAGTAGTATATCAGACCTCCCTGTTGACACAAATTAATGCAGGACATCTGTTACCAAACATTTAACTTCAAAAAAGTTTTAAGTTTCAGAGGAGAATGTGCAGTGGACCAAGCAACAATTTAATGAGCTATTATTATAACTCTGTTCTGATACACTGCTTTTTACTTTCTGAATTTGTATTTATTCTTTTTAATAGAACAAAGTTTAGTATGAAGTATTAGTGATAGAAGTAGACCCTTGCTTTTTTTAACTTGAAGAATTTACTTTTGTCTGTAAGTGCAGTTGTCACTTGTGACAATGCCCTGTAGAAGCTGTTGTATTTATACTTACCAATCATCTGTGGAAGTTTTGAAAATCTGGGTTACTGCAACAGGACTCTTTAAGGCCTCTTTTTTTATAAGTTATAGTTCAGTTTTGGAAGTCTGGGGAGTTTGTGGGTACTTAGACCTCACCTGAACTTGTAAAAGACAAAATCTCTGGAACATCTCTGGACTTACTGAAGTCTGCCAAAGTACTTGAGAAGTATCCTTGTATGCTTACTGACTTCTCTTACCATTTCTAGGCACCTGCTATTGGCCACTGTCAGAGGCAGAACACTGGTCTGGATGATAATTTAAGTTGCTCCATGCAGCTCCTAGAAGGTTCTTCAGGGAGGTTTTGGAAAAAATGACAACAGCAAAACCCCTGGAACACTCTTTCTTTACGTACTTAACTCTTTTGGAATTTAGGTGTAAAGCGTAACTTTTTACACAGCTTGATGAGGGAATAAGGTTTGAGTGATTTATTTTGTTAACTGATTAGAATTTATTTCTTCAAACTGAAGTTTTGAATCACATTCCTGAAACTGCTTGAAATAAAACATAGCATATTTTGCAATCTTTATATTTTCTCATAGCCCTACCACTTTATTAAACCTGGAACTCTGGGAGAGGATTTAAATGGAAATTTACAGAAGTAAAAGGAGCTTGAGTTAGTTGCTATGGCAAAGAGGAGGCTAAGAAGTGACCTAAAAGCAGACCTGCCTGAGCCACTCTTTTGACAGCAGAAGTCCATACGACAGGAGGCAAAATACACTGAGTGCAGCCTCATAAACTCACATTTGATACGAGTGGAGAAGTTCTACTGGATGAAGAGGCTGCTCAGAAAAGTGCATTCTCTTCCTTTAGAAATTTTCAAAATTCAGCAGGAGTCATGGCTGACCTAATGCAGCATTGGCAGTCAGTCCCACCTGGAGCATGGGGTGAGAGTAGGTCACCTCCAGAGGTGACTTCCAAACAGCACAGCCGTGGAGCTGTGTTTCCCATAGTTTGCTAACTCTCCACAAGATTCAAAACCCATAGACTGTAGGGGTGCTACAAAAGAGGATGTTGTCTGGGTGGCCTGACAGACAGTAGGCCATTGGTGCTGCAGCCTGCTCTCAGTGGAAAGCTGAAATTTGATAAAGAAACATAATTATTTTGACTTGAGATGTAGGAACTGATTGCGTGAAACCTGAACTGGCAGAACCGATGCTTAATCCCAAATATATATTGGCAACTTGGTGCACTGGGAGTAGCCCCCATAAAACCATGGGAAATGTGAAAGGTTGGGATTAGCAAAGGAGAGAAAAATCAATAGGGGGCTGAGGGAAAAGGACAAAATGAATCAGACTTAAGAGCACAGTGACTAATTTTCTTTGTTTCCCAAAGCACAGAAGTTTATTTTTTGTGGCAAAAACGGGTGTAACGTGAAAGTTATCAGACAGAACCAACTGATCCCTAATGGAACTTAGAAATGGTCCCCAGTGTTTGTGCAGCCCTTCCCCAGTTACCTGTGTGAATTTATCAGGATTATGGCTAACTGTGCAATAGTGGTTGTATATACAAAACTACTTTTACCACTAGAAAAAGCAGGTACTGTACAGGTTGCTTATTTAAGCTGAGTGCAGTTGTCAGGTATTCTTCACATGTGGATTACCCTGCTCAAAATGCTGCCCTTTGGTGTTTTTGGAAAGGTTCATAAGATAACTGAGATTGGAAGGGACTTTATGAGGTGATCTTGCAGCAGGGTCAGCTGAGGTCAGAGCAGGTTCCTCAGGGTTTTATCTTGTCTGGTCTTGAAAACTCCAACCACATTGTAAGTTGGATCCCCCCAAATTACTTGTAATTACTTCAAAGAATTACTTCAAAGACTTTCTGTGGTTTAATACAGGAAAAATGATGTTAAACCTTTTCACTGTGCCTTTAGGAAAAAGAAAGGTGGAAGATAATATCTAATGCCAGAAATAGATAGCACATGGCACCTTGTAACTTTGTTCTCTTACTTGTAGTACAACCTGGAAACAGAAAAGGATCCCGTGGTTATTGTTATTTCCACTACTGGTACCGGAGACCCACCAGACACAGCCCGCAAGTTTGTAAAGAAAATTCAAGACACAGCCTTGCCACCTGATCATTTTGCACATCTCCAGTATGGATTACTAGGTGATTTAGTATTTTCTATATTACTACAGCACTTACCTGTCAATTAATAATTTTTATGGGTTTTTTACTTGTGTATATGTTGGTTGTTTGCTTTTTTAAAAGTGTTTATAAAACATTTTTTTTATAACATGAACAGGTTTTTTGTTTAATGTTCTCTATGAACAACAGAGGAAAAGTCACAGAAGTTATCTAAATTTGAGCTACATTTTTTTACAGTTTAGTTTTCTTTGCATAAACAAAATATAAGCTATATATATATAAGTTTTAGTTTCAGGTCAAGTCTTTATGGACTGGATGAGTTTACTTGACTTTGCAAATAACTGGGCACTTTTCTATTAAGAGGGAAAGGCAGTATAAAATGTTCATAAAAATAAGATTTTAAGACCATCCCTTTCTATTACATTTGCAATCACTTGAAATTTTTAGTGTCATACTCCTCAATAGAAGGAATGTAACTTCAGCTTACAAATTGATGTGTAAAATACAGATCTGTCAAAATGTATCTGATACATCTTGAGCTGGGGATAAGGTCAGTTTGTTGAGGTCAGTGGTTTAGCTAATTTCTTAAAATTTCACATGCTCCATGAATTTAACTCCTGAGCCCACTGACTTTTTGACTGATAACAAAGAGAATTTTCTATCAGAACATCTTCATGACTGTTAAAAGGCAGAAAATCCAGTACTGTGAAAATGCCTTCTACAAAGAAATTTCTGATTCCTGGAGAGGAGGATGGATGTTGGACCAGATTTCCTTATGTATGTTTTCCTATGTTTCTTACTTCATATTTAATTTCATTAAAATTCCTCTTATGTTTGATTTGTTTTTCCCAAGTTTCCAATTTTCCTGACCTACTCATAATACTCTCTCCCATATGTGTTTTACATATATTAACAATTTTAATGTGAAGGTGAGAGAATTTCTTTTGGTAATTCACATAGTTTATCAGTTTTGCAGTTTTCCTGTAAGAGAGGTTTTGTGTTTTTAAAAGCCTAATACTAAAGCAACAATCTTCTGAATTATGAAATACTGAAAACAGCCTTTTCAGAGAAATTCTGTATTTTACTTCTGTAAGGGAAGAACTTTTTGAGCTCTACTTTGGGACAAACGCAATCTTTTTTTGAAGGTCATAGAAGTGTCCTGGTAATATGAATTTTGCTATATCAGATTCTTCTGTTTGCCTGCAAGAAAATTCAATGTTGTCTTTGCAGATTTTTATGTACCCTGAGTGACTGACTGACACAATTTCTCTTTTCTTGTATTTGCTAGGTCTGGGAGATTCAGAGTACATGTTCTTTTGTAATGGTGGAAAGACAGTAGACCGACGACTTCAAGAACTTGGTGCCCAGCACTTCTATGAGACAGGATTAGCTGATGATTGTGTGGGGTATGGGTTTGGGTTTTATTTCTTCAGGATGCCGTAATCACATATGAATTTGACTAAACATTCTGAAGTCTTTGAAATTAGTTGAACCTAAATGCTCAGCACCTCATAGCAATGAATCCTGTCCAAACATGGCATGCCTTTTCAATCTCAATTGCTATGAAATACAGCTCCATTTTAAAAGTGTGACCAGACATGTAATGCTAGGAAAAACAGAGAGTATTTAGCAGTTTTAGAAATGAAGTAATTCAGAATAAGTGGAGGGATTTAAAAATGTAGTCGTGTTTAGTGAAGCAAATAAAAATAGATCCCAGTTCTCAGTATCTGTGGTACTGGAATATTACTGGGTAATGGAATCCCGTTCTGTATACACATCAGACTTCTATCCAACCTCACATCTTGAAGTATAGCTGCTTAAGGGAAATCCTACAATGTTTTTTAATTTTTTTTCTCTCTTCCATAGAACATCTTTCTCCCTTCCTGTTATGTTGCTGTTTCTGGACTGTAGGCTGCAGTCTTGGCTCACTTATTTTGAGCTGCAGATTAAACAGGTTCTGTGCATTATGATAAATTGAACACAAACATTGCCATAACCATAAAACTTATATCTTATGTTCCAAAATAATAAAAATGGAACATTAGTGCAACCTATTTATATTGCTATGGCACAGTAAAAAAAAATGGTAAATTTTGTTACCATCCTTTCAATTTCTTGTTTTAAAGTTCAGTGTAAGAAAATAAAAATAAGAAACTGGAAGATGAGTGAAGCTGTTATATACTCTAGACTTCATAAATATACCTAATAGGAATAATTTAATGAAAATATTTTTTTAACAAAACAGTCATCTTGGTAACAACTGCAAATATATATTAAACATATTAGGGAAATGAATGATGGTTTAGATTTTGTTCTCTTTTCATTATTTGTAAGTCTGGTAAGTAAACCATTCCTTTATTTTATTTTTTTTTATTTATTTTTTTTTTCTAGTTTGGAACTAGTGGTTGATCCTTGGATTGATGGACTTTGGCTTGCCCTCAAGGAAGCATTTGCATTGCAGGATAAAAAAGAAGGCATGAACAGCAGTGATATTTCTAGTGCTCTCAGTGCAGCCCCAGTTCATTCTCATATTGAGAATGAACTAAACATAAGCTCAGAAGTACAGAAGTTAAAGCTAGAAGATGAAGGAGTGAGGAGTTCTGATCTGACACAGAAGCAGGTTGACATCCATCTTGTGGCTTCAACTGGAGATGCTGAGCCTTCACTTGTGCATTCTGTCCCTCCTCTCTCTCAGTCTGCTCTTAATATTCCTGCCTTGCCACCAGAATATATAGAGGTGCAATTTCAGGACACCCATGGTGAGGTAAGGACTTCACTTTGAATGACAAAGCCTCCAGCTATGGTAGGAACATAAATGTGTAAGATAACACATGTTTCAAGATAACATATATTTCAAAAGAGCAAGTAGCTACTTGTGTAAAGGAGATATGTCCCAGAACACAGAAGGTTTTTTAATTGTAAGGGAAAGATCCATTTATATTGTGAAAATATAGTTACCACCATATGAGATATGGACACTGATGTATAATTTAGCTAAATAATAATTTGATAAAGGAATAGCATTGCAGTGCCAGAAATTAATGAATTAAAATCCTTGGTGGCTTGTGTTAGGATGGTGACGGCATCTTCCTGTAGAAAGGAGGATAATATGATTTCTTGTCAAATTCTTAGTACTTGAATGCCTTAAGAGGATGTAAATTGCTCAAAATATTGCTGTGTATTTAAGAACAGAGAAATTTGTTACTGTGAAAGCATAATTGTATTTTTACTGTTGGAAAAAGAAGATGAGCTGTAGATCAAAAGCCAGTGTGTTTTTTCCTGTGAAGCCATCTTGAACAAAGAACTTAGCATGAGCTGGTGATTGTCTCCAGTTGGTGTATTTAATGTTTAAAATGAGCTGGAAAGCATAGCTCAAACTTGTCTGGTTGTGTGTAAGAGGGCAGATGGTTTGATTATCTGTGTGAGAGAGCAGTGTGTTCTGGCTGCTCTTCAAGGGACAGGGAGCCAGGAGCTGAGTGTGGTGACACAGCTGGCCCTTGTCCCTCATACCCAAGCAATGCAAACCAGGAGGTGGCAGCCAGGATCAGCCAAGAGAGCAGATCATCAGCCAATTTCATGGCAATGAGGCAGGTCTGAGACCAAGCTGGAAGGTTAGTCTGCAGATCTGGGCCTGGATCAGCAGTGCCTGTGGTTGTCCATGGGTTTGGTTGTGGTTGAGCTGCAGACCTCTCCTGTAAAAAAGTGGGAAGGGACTGAAGACCCAGGGCTGGACTGAGATGAGGTTTTCAGGCTCATGAACAGAGGTGGGGTTGCAGTCCCCTGGTGGGGACAGTCAGAACCATGACAGCCTGTTAGTATCCTCAGGACCCTGATACTCTCTGTTGCAGATGGCAACAGAGGTAAAAGCTGAGAGAATCACTTAGCCTAATTAATATAATTATGAAAGTGTTTAGGAATTTAAACACTGAATAATTTTCCTTTTACTTTAAACCTCACATTGTGGTAGGTTTTTGTCAGGTTCTTGAGTTAAATAATCCAAATTACTCAAGCAAAGATTTATGATTTAGAGATAACTGTAATTAAACACTAATATTGGGGTTGAATGTGGTGCTTTTAAAGTCTTAGCATGCATTCAGGCTTATCTCTGGATAACTGATCAGGTTCTAATAATGATACCTTAACTTTAAGTAGAAAAAAAATACTTTGCTTTCAGCTAGTGATTTGAAAAAACTGAATCTCCTAATCTGGAATTCAGTGACAGATCAAAGATTCTAAAATCTTCCAGATTTCAAGTATAAAGCTGAATGATTGTCTTGAACCTTGGAAAGAATCAAATGGGAGCTGTTTCTTTTCCCATAGCACTGTTTCTGATGTAGTTGTCAATAAGTAGGCTCTATGTGTCCTACTTGTAAAAGCAAATACGACCCTAAAATTCACATCCTTTTTGAGTATCTCATGTTACAACAATCATGGGTGCTTTTTGCCAAGCACAGCTGGAGTTGGCTTGTTCTGAAATGCATGAGCTTGGGGTTTGGATATGTCCAAAAGGAGACTCCTTGCCATTTAAAGAAGTCTGGGTACATGGTCTCTCCTAGTTACTTACATGATCTGTGTCCTGAGCTGTTGAGACTCAGGGCTGAATTAACAAAATGCTACTGTAGAGCAGTAACAATCTGCATCTTAAGCCTTCGTGGCAAGTGTAAAAAAATGTATTTTAGCTTAAATATTGACCTTATGCCTTGAGCTTGACTTTGGAGGAATAAGAATGTAGGCAGTTATAACAGTCCTGTTGATGCACAGAAACATTATGTGACACAAGCTGTTAATCCTCATGTCAAAATTCTAAGAGAAGAATAAAACTTCCAACTGTTGGACATGTGATTCACCTGACTATTTTTTTTTTTTAAATAGGGGATCATCAGATAAACCACTCTTCTCTTATCAGTAGAGCAATTCCTTTCATCTGCTGTCGCTCCCACTTCTCATTTTTGGGTGTCTTGATCTCAAATGAAGCTTGCTGACAATAGTGATGGAGAAATGAGGGCTGTAGTCTCATCTTAAAGTAGCAGACTTAAACAGAGATGGTCTGGAATTATTTTTGGTGCCCATTTACAATTCTGGAGGCATATTTTCATCAGTGTAGAAATGCTGTGGCGTAACATGATGCTGTTTAGTAGTGTGGAGTTTGCTGATTAGCTCTAAATTTTACTGTAGTTTTTAATAAAATTCCTCTTACAAATTGCCTTTATTTATAGCCCCATCTGTACACCAAAATCTTAATCTGTAAAACTGAAATTTTAAAATAGCTTCTGTTCTTACTTCTTATGTCTGTTCTATATACCTAGCAATCCTATAATTAGGCAAATGTTTTTGGGTTTTAACATAAATGTCATTCTCTGTTTGGCTATTTTCAAGAGAGCTCGTGAAAAAGGAAACAGGTAGCTGCATTTGGAAGTAATTCAGGCCATTTAAACTTTTGAAGCCTAATGACTTTTTGTAGTTGATACCCAAGCCTGTTACTGCTTGGATGTGATTTTTAAAAATGCAGAGCGAAACTAGGTATCTAGAAAGATCCATGTTTTTCCTCATTTTTAATTGTTTTCCAAGATTGTTCAAAAAAATATTGTCCAGCACTGGTTCCTGTATGTCATAATAAACTGTCAGTTCAGCTGGTTTACATTTTAAGTATTAGTTTTTGTGTCCTCTTTTTCAGAATCCACACCTGTCATCACTGATTTCAGAGGGAACAACCTTTGAAGTGCCAGTTACAAAAGCTGTTCAGCTCACTAGAGAAGATGCAATAAAAACTGCATTGCTCTTAGAACTTGATATTGCAGTAAGTTAGTGATGGCTTTTTTTTTTTTTTTTTTTTTTTAACTGGGTAAAAATAAAGGTTGAAATATGTGTGTGCTATATATAGTAACTAGGTGGAAAGTTATTTATTTGGCTGTTTAAAAATGCAGAATTGTTCCCTATACAAAAGTATGTCAGTTTAGGCTGATCCATTTTGTAAATGCCAGGTTTGATCTGTTCACTGCAAGGTATGGCTCTGTGGAAGTTAAAACAGGAATAAAGTCAAATTATTGTCTTTGTTGTTCCTTGGATATTGTGTTGACTGAAATACTATTTTGAGGGTAATTTGCAGTGGAGACAGGCAGGCAGGGAAAACTGAAAATGAATGGTCTTTCAGTTTGTAAGTACACTATATAGGAAATATTTAAAAAAATGTGAAAATTGTGGTTATTCCGTGTGGTCAGTAGTTTACATAAGTAATAATTTGACTAGCATGATCAAGTCATATGAATAATTAGGTCTTGAGCACTGTTTCTTCCTCTGACATTCATTTGCTCTGACATACAACTGAAGCTGTCAATTTCTGTTACCCTAGATCTAAAAACTAGTTTAGTTCATTCAGGGAAGATTATATTTTGTGTATTGGTTTGAAGATGAAAAGTAGAGAGTTCTCAATATTACTTCACAAGAAATCTTTAAAAGGAAAATATGTTGCTTTCAAGCAGTTGTTCAAATTTGTACAATTATGCCTTGGGGGTATTGTGATTTTGGCTATAACTTTTATTGAATGTTATTAGAATAATCTGTTTCAGTTCCATGGGATGTCTTTAAATCTCAGTCATAAATAGAATCTATTAAGTTTTGAGCAAGTGACTCTATGAGATTACATGGCTTTTTGCCTATTTTTTTTTTATATACATATACCCTGTTATCGGCTCACACTGAAAAATTGAACATTTTGTGCCTTTTTTCCCCTCACATTCTCAACAGCCTGTGTATGCAAATCACCTTACCTGATGCATAAGGGAAACATAATGATGCAAATATCAATTCTGTATCTTTCTGTAAGAGGCAGAAGCTTGAGTTGGGTTTAGCAGTTGGGCAGAAAAACCACAGCCAGCTAAGTAGAATCTGAAGTCTTAAGTGTCTGGGTTACCTTTTAGTTTTCACTGTGCTCTTCCCTTGCTGTTTCACAAGAGTATTCAGTTTTTGGTGTGGTCTAAACAGTGAAGTGCTAGTACAAAGTAAAAAGAACACAGGACTTCATGTGACTGCAACTGTGGGAAGGTTGCTTCTGTTAGGAATCGGGATGCTGTTGACCTTGGTTTAGATACAATTTAAAAGAAATTATCTCTTATTTTAATACAGGACACAGTCTTTGACTACCAACCTGGAGATGCCTTCTGTGTAATATGTCCTAACAACGTCAGTGAGGTAGAAGAACTTCTTCAAACCTTGGGACTTGCTGATAAAGGAGAGTACTTTGTTTGTGTAAAGGTTAAGCAGGGCACTAAAAAGAAAGGTATGGTGTGATGCACTGGTCATGAAGCAATCTTTCTGTGCTGGTAATAGCTGGTATGCCTGGTACTGAACATTTTTTGTCTTGAGTATTGGAACAGAGTTGTCATTTCATGGAGGCATGCTGAAAGTCAGAGATGTGTTTAAAAAGGGGAGGGCACATAGAATGCTGCTGCTGGTTTTAGTACAGACGAGTTAACTTCTGCCTAGGAACTTGTACCTGGCATTGGCATTCAACCATCTCATTCTTCTGCTGTGCTCCTTTATGTTTATGGAGATGAGTCTTTAATCACATAACCTAACAATCCCCCACTTGAAAGTTAAATCTCTCCTTGCACAGCACTTCACATCAATCTGTTTTATATCCTAAAAGAGATGCACTTCTAAAGCAGAAGACAGTGATGCTGCAAGACACATTTCAGTGGCTTGTAGGCCTATGTGTATCTGTTCTGATGTGTCTTGTGATCCCATACCTTAGAAAGGGTAGCTACAGGTCCCAGGAGGCTTCCAGGTTTTTAACAATCTCCCTTCAGATCAGAGTTGATCCTGAGCACATTCAGTCTCAAGGCAGTGCCATCCGGTGCCCAACCACCATGTACAGGCAAGCAGCAGGAGATTGGGTGATGGCAGGGGATTTCACAGATATGCTACTTCTGCTTTGTACACTTGTTAACAGATTTTACAGAATCAAGCACATTTTCAAAGGATGCAAAGTCTAGAAAGTTTTTCTGTGTAAATCAGGGTCCTGCTACCTGGCTGCGTAGGATTAAAATATTTCTCTGTCAGTTAAAAACAGTGTCAGCAACATGTTCAAGTGAAGTCTTCTTGAATAGCACAGAGATATTTTCTCCTTTCTACCTAGGGTAGAAAGGTACCTTCTGCTATACTGATGTTGCAGGAAGGCTACAGAGCTGCCTTAACAGGGCATTTTGGGTTCATCAGTGTCAGACAAATCATTCATGGTCTGACATGTTCCACATGCTCCATGTGGAACAGAGCCTGTATAGCCAAATGAACATAGCTCAGCCCCTTAATTGTTCTTGTACACCAAAAAAACCTGTCCTTCCAAGGCAGCTGGTAAAATAACCAAGTGAATCTTGGAATATCAGTGTTCCTATGTGTAAATATGACAGATAATTGCATCTCTGTCTGCCTAATGTAGCACTAATTGGGTTAAAAATGTGAAATTATTTATTTATTCAACATTTTTCCATTTCTTATATGAAAAATTGTATGTCTGTTTGTGAGTCTTAATAACTGATAATCACAGAATCACAGAATGGTTAAAGGTTGGAAGGGACCTTCATGGGCATGGGCAGGGACACCTCCCACTAGACCAGGTTGCACAAGACATTCAAGCTGGCCTTAAACACCTCTAGGGAGGGGAGATCAACCACCTCTGTAGACAACCTGTTCCAGTGTCTTAATACCCCCATGGTGAAGAGCTTTTTCCTGATAGCGAACCTAAAGGAAGATCATGACACATAGCATAGTGAATCAAAGTTTGTGGTTCTGCTCTTGACTTTTTACACTTGCCTTGGGTACTTGGGTACTTGGTACTTGGTCAGGATGTAGTAAGTTGCTTCAGATTCACAGATTTCCAGTCATGGTTTGTGTGCTGACTTCCAACTGCACTGACTGCAGGTATGAAGCTAAATGCTTTAGGATAAAATTCAAATTAATTTCTTTTTTGAGCTGCACTTATGAGCAGAGACTCATTAAGTTACTATAATTTTGTTACTACTTGTTGCCAATCTGTAATAAAGAATTCTGCTCTCTAGTGCAGCTTTGTCATTCTTTTCATTCTTTTTCATTCTTTGTCAACTCTTTTCAGAGTTGTTTTCCTTTTTAGATGATTGTCTCTTAATTGCATTCACGTTTCAGAGAACTTGTAATAATTCCTACAAACTGATGTAGTTACGGGCTTACTGAATGAAGAGAGCTGAAAAAACTGGATGTAGAGCATGAACAGTAGGCTCTGCCTTTGCTGTATCTTCAAGATTTACCACAAATCCCAGTGAATTTTGTTTACAGCTTTGCTGTGTTCACTCTATGAATTCTCTGAAATAGATGAGATCAATTGAAAGGACAAGCCATAACTTATTTGCAGTTTGGTACAAAGCCTATTGTTCAAATATTGGATTGTGATTGTTATTTTATTGTATTTATGAGCATCCTAGAAAGAGGATTAAGTACTTGTAACATGTAGTCAGCATGTTCAAGAACTTTGTAGGAATGTGAAAATGGATGCTGCTTTCCTTCCTTACATTTATGCCAGTACTCTTGTAGAAGTGAATTTTATTATTTGTAGCAAGGGCCCAGTCAAGTAATATTGATAAGAAGAGATTACTTAGCAGGTTATAATGGTAGCAAAAACTGCAGTATTGAAGGGCTCTTGAGCGTGGTAAAAAAGCAAAGTAAGAATGAGTAGCTAAATGTCAAAACCAAGAAGCATTATCAAAAGAAATCCCAGTATGCAGTTTGGGTCTGTAGGGAAATAATTTGGGACCTGCAGAGCTTGCTAATTAAAGGTGTTTTGTCACATAAATACTTTTATGTTACTTATGGGGTTACTTTGGAAAAGGCACTTGGCTAATAAGCCTCACTGTAGTCTAGCTGACTCCATGAAGGGACTGATGGGATCTCAGTATATGTCCTTCCCAGAAATGGAACCTGTAGAGAACATGGTGATTCTTTGCTTGTACAGTGACTCCTTGGTTCTGCTGGAGTTCAGTAACTCCAGCTTGGCACTGGCTGCATACACCTTGGTGACATCATTAGAAAATATTAGTGTGTTTTGACTTTGGGAGTACTTATTGATGGAGAGGAAAAAATTTGGATTTTTTTTTTTTCTGATAAGCATTCTTCTACATTTCTTGAGGGTGGCAAGTAGCAACAAAAATTAAAGCGGTTTAGCAATGACATTTGTTTGAACACTAATGTATTATACTTGTCTTTTTGTTTCCTGCTTTCCTGATAAGTTTTGAGTTTTCACTGGAAAATTTTCATGGATGCTTCCTTGGAAACTGTCTTGCTGTTTAATTTATAATTTCCACTAACCATCTGGGATGTGAGCATACGGGATTTAATGTGGTTTCTCTCTCTTGTATTTCTTGGAGCAATAAGCACTTTGTGATGCCATTTTTGAATGTTAATAGATGTGGTTTGTTTGTTTTCTTCTCCCACTGAACTAGGAGCAACTCGTCCACAACACATCCCTGAAAGGAGCACTCTGAAGTTCCTTCTAACCTGGTGTCTAGAAATAAGAGCAGTTCCCAAAAAGGTGTGTATGTGTTTGATCTTTGAAAGAGAAATCCTCCTGTCCTGCATGGGCTCTGACAGATCTATGTCTGCTTTATGTGTAGTTACCACATTTCTTGGTAAATAAGGATTGACAGTTTGTAATTAAACATACCATGATGTTTTCTAAATTGTTTTAAAGCTTTTCTTTAGCATTTCAGTAACCTGGCAAAATTTGAAGACAGATTTTTTTGCTTGTATGGTATTTGTTCTCACAATGAGCAAGTATTATTTTTCTTTCATTCAGTGCCTGCAAAAAAACTGGAAGTATACAACTGGAACTTCATGTGTATTTCTGGTACTGACAAAACCCATTTTAAAGATAACTTTGTATGAAGGATGAAGCTAAATAGTTTTGTTGATTGTGCCTGTGAGAGAAATCAGTTTTTTGAAGAAACTTTTCACGCGGTTTAGTAGATTTCATAGCAGCAGAGAAGACAATCTTCCAGTTGTTTCAGCCTTTTCAAAACTGCATTTAACAGTCTTAAAAATTTGTCTCAACAATAATAGTAGGCAGATAGTGTTGGCTGGGGAGTATCACTCAAGCCAGTTCCTACATCTAACCTATCTGCTTTATTACCTGTACTGTGTAAAATGTGCTTTGCATAATTCTATCCAAACTAGTGTCTGGAAGCTCAATGTCTGAGCAAGTTCAAATTACTTTCCAAGTACTGTTTTGTGTAGAATATATCCTCTGATTGCACTTGGTGATTTGGATCACTTTTTCTTTTATGCACTTTGTCTATTTCCATCTTGTTTTTGGTAAATAACTTGTAACTATTTGCATCTGATTTTTACTTTATCTTACAATGCTCAATTTAGTTTTCCTTCAAGAAAAGCTTGCATTGCTATTTTGTAGGTATAAAGTATGGAATAAACCACAACACCAACATTTAAATGACTCATTAGGTACCATACTTTATTTCCAGTAATACCTCTTCTAAGACTTTTTAGTATTCCTTTCCAGCTTCTTTTTTTTCCTTTCATTCATTTCTGTTATGGAGCTGTTTTTTTAACTAAAGCACAAATTCATAAATAGGACAGCTTTTCATAAATTTAGGATTTATCAGGGAAAAGGGTTATGTCTGATTAATCATTTCACACCTGCTCAGGGTAAGGAGGATTTTATGACCCTATAGCTTTTTCCAGACATGGGAGGAGCAGACAAAAAAAAATGTAATTTGTGAAATACAAAAATGCAAATTCTTCGTAGTAGGTAAAAGCATGTATTGGGAAATAAACTGTATTACCCACTAACCTGTCAGTTGACTGCTTCCTGTCCCCACTTATTCCAAGTTTTTCACATATTTTTGTCCCTTTTTCCCAAACTGACAAGTTTTTTAACCTTTCACTCTTATTTTCTTCCCCACAGGCATTTTTGCGAGCTCTTGTAGAGTATACCAGTGATGAAGGAGAAAAACGAAGACTTCAAGAGATTTGTAGCAGACAAGGAGCCTCTGATTACACACAGTTCATTAGAAATTCTAATGTTTGCTTGCTGGATTTACTTCGTGCTTTCCCAAGCTGCAAGCCTTCACTTAACCTGTTAATTGGTAAGTGAATGATTTTAGACTTAATTAGATTTGGTTTCTGAAAATTAATCAAACTAAATGTTCAGTTTCCCCAAGAAAGAGGAACAACTGTTCAGTTAACATCTCTAGAAATATTATAGTATTAACAGTGATCACACTAAAACTATTCTTGGAGAACCAAGCTTTGTTCTTTGGTTTGTTCTTTGGTCTTCATTCTGAAGACACTTAGGTGCGTACCTATGTTTTAGTGGACTCTGGATGGGTCCTGTGCAACAGTAGTAAGTATAAATAATAAGCATAAAGTGTTTGCAAGATTAGGACCTTTAAGAAAAAGTTTATCAGCTACTTACAATTAAAAAAGACATGCTTTTACCATTCCTGACTTCCCTTCCTTCATGTTCTTTTCTTGCACGTTTACTAAAATGAAAAGTTTTTTCAGTGCATTTGTATGTCCAAAGCCACACTTAGTGGATTCCTTATGTAAAATATTGATGGAATGAGAGTCCAGCTGTAGCCATCTCAAATATATCTGAACATACTGACAGTTATTTTCCAGATTAAGAAACAGAATTTGTTAGTAAGTTTCATTTTATGAAAGAAAAAAAATGCTTTTTATGTTCCTGTAATTGTCTTCTCTGTGCCTACCCAAAGTCTCTCTTCAGTACACTGTGGAAAGTTGAAAAATTAAATATGAGCTCTGCTCCACTTTATACAAATGCATGGATTTTCATAGTGAGACCAAAACCACTTAGCTTTTCCAAGGTAGCATAGAACATGCTGTAGCAACTGAACTGCATAAGAGGAAACTTTAGAAGTTTTTTTAATGTCTTCCCCCAGGGAGGTAATATGCTGAATGTTCTTTAGTGTCTTCGTGAGACTTGCAAATATCTTACGTAGCAGAACATCTTTAAACTCTGACAGGGTGTCCAGGTACTGGTTTGAACACCTGCAAAAGATGTTCAACATGTGGAAAAACAACCAAAAACCAGTTCAACAGTATGCTACCCTCTTATTCCCTCTATATAGCCTCTATATGTTTTCTGCTATTTGCTATGCCAATTTTTTCTGGTACTGCTCACTTATTGTCACCATTCCCCACCATATTATTCTCTTAGCAATATGTCTATCTCCTTTTAATATGCTGATTTCCTGAGGCAAAATGTGCAGTATGCATGCAGTTCATTCCTTTAAAAGCATCAGTGAGACTGATCTTTTCCAAATGCGTACATACATACGTAGATATAAATAGGCATGTGTGATATATGTAGTGGGCTTCTAATTGGAAAAAATGCTCAGTAATCTCTTGGTTTTTTCAGCTGTGATTTTTAAAAACTGCCTAGTGACAATTTTTCATAGTGGTTTGCAATTGAACTGGCACATCTGCTTTTAGTACATTATATGTGGGCAAACTTCAAGCAATTCCTTTTCTGAGAGTTTTTGAGCTTCATAAAAGATTCTTGGATGAAAGGTGGAGAAAATAAAACTTCAAGCTCCACGTTGTTGACTAGCTACTGGCATCTCTTCTGTGAACCTGACAGTTGGTTTTAGTTGACCAGGAACCCAGTAAATTATCTGATGTGGCCTAATTTTGTGTTCTCTAACAGATGTTCTACAAAGTCTAAAAAGCATTGAAAATAGAGTTCAGGTCCTAAAAGTTTATTTCTGGACCACAAGCACTGAATTTTACTTTATTAAACTTACAGTTAAATTATAATATACTTGTAATCCATTGTAGTGTAAGCACTTATTGTATGAGATTTTCATTTAGTTGAATCAAGAGGCATGCTTTTTTTTTTTTTTTCGTTTTCCAGAACATCTTCCAAAGCTACAAGCCAGATCCTATTCAGTTTCAAGGTAATTGAATATTCAAATTCATCATCTTGGTAATTCAGGTATGCCTTTTTCTCAAGTGTGTGTGTGTGTACTCTATGATCTAAAGAAGAAAGAGAGTAATGAAGGCTAAAACCTGAGGAAAAAGCAATTGTGTCCCTGTTGCAAAAAGCCCACAGAGTTTGACTATTTCAAACAACACTGTTTAGGGTGCTTGTCAAAATTTTGATAGAGTTCTCGAGAACAAGCTCACACAAGTGTGGTTGGAATTTGGATTCCTGAATATAACATTTTCTAACTACACACTGAGAATCTTGATTCACTTGAAGTGGTTTGGGCTGCAGATGTACCTACTGTAATATTCTATAGCTTGCTCTCAGGTTTTGAAGTTCTTCTTTCTACTTCTTTCTTCACAGTTCAAACTTATATCAGCCAGGAAAGCTGTGTTTTGTGTTCAATATTGTGGAGTTTCCTGCCTGTCCCACTAGACCAGTCTCACGGAAAGGAGTGTGTACAGGCTGGCTTGCTGAGTTAGTTGCACCTCTACTGCACCCCAATAAAAACACTCTAGATACAAAAGGAATAAGCACTTCAACTGCGAAGGTATGAATATTAAATCTAAACTCCTGAGCCATTAAATTTATGCATGCTTGAAAGAACTGCATGTTTCTTTACTCACTGCTCTCATGTAATGCTGGTGTTCTGGCAGTATACACCTTCATTTTTCAGTTCTACTATACTTGGACGTTTACTTTTCCCCTCTGTAACATGTTTTGAACTTCATTTAAGTTGCTAAACTTACATTTTGGTTTATTTATGGATAGCTTAGTAATGAACCTTGCTAATGTTGAAAGGCTAGAGTTGGTTTACACCCCACTGCAGTCCTAAGTGAGTTTTGAAGGCTTTTTTCATAGATTAAAATACCACTTTGCAATTAAACGGTTGTAGGACAATGGTGTTGTAGGGCAGAGGCCCTTTGTCACTTCCAGGAAAGGGTGGCAGAGAATAGGGAAGAAATCATAAAACTCAACTTCTTGTCAGGTCTCAGACATTTTGCAAAGGCCAAGTTATAGACTGTGACACAGAGTACAGTCATTTGTGGTATTTCTGCTGTTTTTCAAAAATGATTTGGCATGAACAGTATTATTAGGAGAAGGTACTTTTTTTTTTTTTCCTGTTTTCATAGCAGAGAGTCTATGTAATTAATTGGACTCAAAGTAATGAGGTATAAGGTAATTATTAAAAATTTGGAATTCTACTATACAATTAATATCGATTAGACTGGCAGTAGTTGGGTTTTTTTCATATTTGATAAGAAACTTGGAAGCAAACATCAAATTTGTTTATAAGAAAACTGCCAATAATTCCATGTATTGCTCTGTGAAAATGAAAGGGAAACCCAGACAAGTTATCTTCAATTTTTAAAACTAACTAAAAAGACAAAAGTATTAATATGTGCATCGTATCTTTTATTCCATTATTCATATATGCTCTTTATTTGAAAAGTCATTGATTTACATTATATTAAGGGTCAAACATGAAAAATATAGTTACAAAGGAAATAAGAGATTTACAAAATAAGTCTGAACAAAGTTTGGAACTATTTGCATCTGTTGCACAAGCTACAATTCTGTATATATAAAAGTGTAGCAATAATGTAAATTGCAGAAATATGTGGAATACCAATACAAAATAAGTGAATGTGGTCTTATGCAAAAATATCTTAAAGTAATTGAAGATATTTTACACTATAAACATGCTTACCATTTGCAGTTTTTTTAAAGGAATGAGCAGTTTGGAAATGCTTAATAGGGAAAATACCCTCCGAACTCATGTGTGGCTTGAAGTAATAAGTATAACAGAAATACAAATAATACCAACCAGCAAAAATTGTACTGGTTTTTATCAGCTTGAAATGAGAAAAATAATCTTGTTTAATGTTGTAGCATCTGTAGTGAATTACATTATAGGAAATTAGTAGTCCTAAACCACTCAGGTTTACAGAACAAAGTTTGAGCTAGTGTTTTAGTCCTTCCTTGAATTTGAAAGTAAATTCAAATCCTTTCTCATTAAATACACAGAATAAATTATATGATTGCTTATGACCTTAATGGATGAAGCTCTTCTATGGTTGCTGCTGAGTTTTGAATAATCTTGTAAAGAATTGAAAATAGTCATCTCATGTTTTCTATACATTATGCTAGCCATGCCTCAGAGAATCATAGATTTGTTTGGGTTGGAAAAGACCTTTAACCTCGTGAAGTCCAAATGTTAACCCAGCACTGCCAAATCCACCACTAAACCATGTCCCTAAGCACTAGGTCTGCAGGTCTTTTGAATGCCTCCAGGGGTTGTGACTCAGCCACTTCCCTGGACAGCCCATTCCAGTGTTTGACAACACTTTGGGTGATATCCAATCTAAAACTCCTCTGGCACTGCTTCAGACCAGTTCTTTTTCTGTCACATATAACTTGGGGAAAAAAGACTTTCCCCCATCTTGCACCAGTTTTTTCAGGTAGCTGTAGAAAGCAATGAGGTCTCCTCTCAGCCTCCTGTTTTTCAGACTAACCACCACCAGTCCCCTCAGATGCTCCTTGTAAGACTTTTTCTCCAGAGTTTTCACCAGCTTCGTTGCCCATCTTTGGATACACTCCATCACCTCAATGTCCTGTTTGTAGTGAGGGGACAAAAACTGACCACAATACTCAAGGTGTGGCCTCACCAGTGCCAAGTACAGGAGGATGATCACTTCCCTTGTCCTTAACATTGCAGGTATGCAAAAAATGGGTAGACGTGGCACTTCAGGAGATGATTTAGTGGTTAGAGTGGTATAGGACTGACAGTTGGGCTTGATCTTGAAGGTGCTTTCCAACCATGATAACACTATGATCCTAAGATTCTGTGTCTGAGGCCATTGGCCTTCTTGCCCAACCTGGGCACACTGCTGGCTTCTATTCATGTCCTTTTCCTCTGGGAAGCTTTCCAGACACTGTTTCCCAAACCTGTAGTGTTGCTTGGGATTTCTGTGACCCAGGTGCAGGATCTGGTACTTGGCTTGTTGAACGTCATATAGTTTGTCCTAGCCCATTGATCCAGTCTGTCCAGGTCCCTCTGTAGAGCCTTTCTGCCCCCAAGCAGAGCAACACTCCTGCCCAAGTTTTGATTTGCAGGTGTCAACTGCAAATATACAGACGTGGAGCACATACAAAAATTTTTCTCTAAATTTCCTTTCAGACATAGATCTGAAGATTAGAGTTTACCAGTGAAATGAAACCATTTTCCAAGATATTTGAGCAGTTAAATGCCTCCTCTCACACATATGCATTTTTGGACATCATGTAAAACTTTCATGAAAATTAAGAAAGCAAGCTCGATAACAATAGGCTTCATTATATACATATCCTTATCTCCATTGGAATATTTTTAGCTGTCCACAAAGTGAGAAAAAGATGAGTTGCCTGTAATAGCAGTAAGCTAGCTTTACTTTCCTTTTACTACCAACACTAACCTTTTCATAAATTCTGTAGCAATATTCCCCAAATTGATTGTGTGATCAACTTTTATAGTCAGAAACTGATGTTTGTGTTGTTTTGCCTAGTTTTTCTTCAAATGGATTAGAAGGTAAGTATGGTGTAAGTTTCTTTGAGAAACCCCTGTGAAGTTTTATTCCAAATATCTGTATGGGATTAAACTCTGAAGCTCGGGATTTGGAAGGATGTGAACACATACCCTTTGTAAATATCCTGAGAGTTCTAAAAATTTAAATATGTTTCCACTGTTTGTTTAAGACTATTAATCATTTGTATTCTGTTTAATTTCATTTTAGATATCTATTTTTTCTCGCCCAAACAATACTTTCCACTTACCTGCAGACCCATCTGTTCCGTTTGTGATGGTTGGTCCAGGAACAGGAATATCACCATTTATTGGTTTCCTGCAACATAGGTATGTACCAGATTGTTACCTGCAAACAGCCTTTTTATGTTGAAGAAAAGATATTGTCAGGTTTTGATTACAAATGAAGTTAATTATTTTTTTCTTCTTTTTAATTTTTGTAACAATGGTATATTGATATAGAAAGAGTCTTACAATCTTGAAGCAGTGATAGTTTCCATATTTGCTTTTCAAATGAGTAAAACTTAAATTTCATGTGACTGTAGTATCTGTGGTGCATATATAAGAAATTGGATTAATTGCAGAAATATTAATAAGAAATTAAAGCTTTTATCTGTGTGTTGATAGTGAAAGCCCTGTTAAGAGGGTGATAGCTTTTAGAAACAGAGTTGATTGGCTTAAGGTTGATAGTAAAATTCCATTTCCTGTAGAAGCAGGATCTCTATCAAAAGCCTTGTCATGATGAACATCAAGTTTTCTCCCACATTCCTATATTTCTGTGATTTTATACATCTTGATATTTTAAGATCAGGAGCTCCTAACTGGGCAGTAATATTTCGGTTTTTAGGTTTGTATTTGAGGGAAGGTAGATCCTCCAGCAGCATAGTTTCGCAAGAGTGATGCTTTTTCAAGATATAAAAGGTATGTCATCACCACAGTGTGTAAAAACATGATAATTTGGAAGAAATTAAGAACAGTAAGGGTGGAATATTTGTGTGGTAATGCTTGCAAGTTTTGTAGGTATCCAACACCTATCATCCCAACGTTACTCACTCCTTCCAGTAAGATCATGGAATTGCTTGCAACCTGGTACAATTATTTTAAAACTATTTTATTTAACAAAAAAAGTGAAGTTTTGACATGGATGTTTCTGACTCCATGCTTCCTCTCCAATAATATACAATCATTACCCTTTAATTTTAAAGCCCAGCTATACCTTTATATCTCTGAACTATTTTGCACTTTAAAGGCTTCATGGTACTTCAGAAGCATTTGATCATCATAAATAAAATCTCTCAGAAAAAAACCCAAAAAACTACAACAACTAGAAAGTTGCATCTAAGCCTCTTATTAAGCATTATTTCAAGAAAATACTCTAGCTGTTCTGATGATATAGTAGTAAGTAGATTGTTATTGATAAAATCTAGAGGGTTTCTACAGCCAAATGGAATGGATGCTAAAAATGCTTTGTGCTGAGATTTCCCAGGTGTTTCTAGAGGGCTTCTAGTGAAGGATGAAAGGTAGTGATCTTATTCAGCAGTCAGGATTGTTTTGTGAAGTGTTTGGAACTGTCAATCTTGACTATTCCAATATAAAATTGTGTCCAAAAAAATTGAAATTGAAATGGATTGATTTTGAGCTGGGCTAAAAGTGTTAGTCAAAAAAAAAAAAAAAAAAAAAAAAGTGTAGTCAAAAAAATCAAAGGAGGGTTTGACTGTGGTTTACTGTCAGTCATTTCACATTTTTGCCAATCCAGAGGTATATTAAAGCACTATTGTAGATGAGAATTATACTCAGACTTAGACTTTAGATTCTGTACTTGATAAAACAGGAGGGACTTTTTTTTTTCTTTGTCTGTTCAGGCAAAAGCTCAGAGAAGAACATACAGACTGGGAGTTTGGAGAGACGTGGCTGGTTTTTGGTTGTCGGCATCAGGATCGAGACTATTTGTTCAAGCAAGTTCACTGTTTAGCATTCATTTCATAATCAGGAGGGAATGCTTACCACTGAGACAGTGCTAACAGTTTTTATTCCCTTTCAGAGATGAACTCAAATGTTTTCTTGAAAATGGCACATTAACCCATCTTAAGGTTTGTTTCTCAAGAGACTCTACAACTGCAGAAGTAGCCCCACCTAAATATGTGCAAGATGTCATTAGGCTTTATGCTAAGGAGATTGCCAGAGTCCTGCTGAAAGAGGGAGGTTACTTCTATGTATGTGGGTGAGTAGAGCTGTGTGGAGATGGACTGAGAACAGAGTTAGCAGACATTTGAAGCTTTCAAAAGATTTAGAGCTGTCTGAAAGACAGGACCAGCATGATAGTGAAAGAGCCTTCCTGGAATGCTTGAGATTTTCATCTATATGTCTCTTTTTTCCAGTGTAGTCTTGAAGTAGCTTGTAATGACATAGTTCCACTGGTTGCTTTAGTCACTTACTGTTTGTTTTTAAAAATTCAATTAAGGAGATTTCAAGCTAATAGATTTCTATTGAGAAAATCATATATTTGAATAGATGTGATGATGCATTACACTTCTGTGAGATTTCAGTAGTCTTCTGCAGTGTTTCAGGCTTGGGTGGGGCAGAAAGCACTGTAAAAGTAATATGGTTTACAATTACAAGTTTTATTTGTGGATGTTAATTTACCTGGGGGGCTGAGATTTTTAGGAATTTCTTTGATGGACAAACTGAATATTGAGCCCAGTGACAATTGCTTTCTCCTGCAGGAATAAATGTCAACTATTTGTATCTAAAACAGCATTATTAATATGTAAGGACTCGAGGTTTTGTGGGAGGTCTTTGGTTTTTTGTTTTATATTGGAACCATATGGTGATACAATAATAATAAATGCTTCAGCAGATCAGATTCTCCCTAAAAATAAAACATTTATTCTGTGACAGCTCCCCTAGAGTTCAAACTTTTTTTTCTTAAGTCCAGCATGCCGAAAACTTCATACTTGTCACTGTCTGTGCTCAGCTACATTGTAACTCAGTGAGAATCTTTCCATACAACATACAAGCTCTACTTGTGTTTGGGATTTTTTTTTGATGCCCCACTTCCAATATTTATCCTGCCTCTGAAGCTCTTGATAAAAGGAAAAATAAACTATTATGCATTTTCCTTCTCAATTTTTTTTTGTTTTGTTTTTTTCAGGGATAAGAAGCACATGGCTGATGGTGTAAGCGATGCTGTAGTGGACATTTTAAGCATGGAAATGGAAACTGACAAATTGGAAGCAATGAAAATCCTGGCCACGCTTCGAGAAGCAAAACGCTATTTGCAGGATGTTTGGAGCTAAATATTTGCCTTTTCCTATGCCTTTGTGACACAAGAAAATTAGTTTCGCACATACGCTTTTTACTAAATTTATTGCCAAGTTGCTGTCTGCAGTCACAGAAATATTAACTTTCCCTGTGAACCTTTCAATCAGGAATATGAAACCTTTTAAATGACAACAAACAAGGCTGCCTTCTGAACCATATGGGGTTTTTAATTATGTTAAATAGTAGACTATTTCAGTGCCTTGATTCTCTCGTTTGAAGATAGGTTTCATGTAGAAAGTAAAAACTTCTGCACTTATACAAGTATAATTGTATTTTTACATTGTATCATGTATTTTTTCCTAAAATTTGTACATAAAGGTACAGAGTAAATATGTTATGCACTGATCTGTGCATCATCAAATACATTACTGACTCGCTGACATTTATTTGAACTCTTCCTGAGACTACTTAGATTTTTTCAGCTTGCACTGTGACAACAACCCCCAAGAGGCATGAATGTTCACAATGTTGTATGGAAAGGCACATGCAGAATTTCTGAAGTTTTCTTTAAATACTGAGCTTTTTCATTCCGTCATTACATCATATTTCAGACTTTTGCTGTACTCCATTTCAGGATTGAATTTAGCTGCTTAATGGCACTTTAGATGTTGACTGGCACAGGGATGGAGGACAGGTTATTAGACGTAAGAGTCCAAAATTTATTAAGTCTCAAAATTCTTGTGGAATAAGGCAGGAACTGTGCTGTGAGAGTTCATAATTAATTTGAGAAAATGGTAATAGTTTCTCCCTCTCATTTCAATTTATTAGCAACCATGATTTGGAGATTAATCTGACATTGTTTTACCCAGGACAAAACATTTTGTTCTAAGGAAATATCGTGAGGGGTTCTCCAAATACTTGTTTACTTTGTTAAATTTACTTGGCCTTTGTAAGTACTGTTGTTATGCTCAACTTTGTGAGTAGGGTAGAAAAAGAATTTAAAACAAAGGAAATATATAGAAAACCTTGGCTAACTGAGTTTGTTTTTTTACTTGAAAGGAACAGAGTGAGGTCAAGTTGTGTGCTCTGGTTACTGAACCAGCATCACAAATAAGCCTTATCCTGTTTTTTATCACTTCTAGGGTATGTGTAGTGCATAGTGCTGTCTGCTTATTTCCTTTGGAAGCTAAGCCCCAAGAATGAATTTTTAACTGCAATCCAGTTTTACTTTGGAACTAGAAATGGGGAAAGGAGTATTAGTTTAAGAGAAAGCTTATCTGGGAAGCCTTATCACTAATGTAAA
This sequence comes from Phaethornis superciliosus, assembly GCA_023637945.1. NCBI lineage: Eukaryota > Metazoa > Chordata > Aves > Apodiformes > Trochilidae > Phaethornis > Phaethornis superciliosus. The sequence goes on from JAJQWJ010000002.1 coordinate 70,676,740, forward strand.
TAGGAATCATGCTCATAACTCTCATCCTTTCTGTCTTTGGTACTTCTGTTACTCTGTCTGAGCACTCAGCAGTTACATAGATTATCCTTACAGCTATTACTGCGCATAGATCAACTCACCATCTTTGTATACAAAGGGAAACCCAGACAGGGAAAAGCTAATGAATTGCTCAGTATACAGAAGAAAATGAACAGTGATTCGGGCTGCTGTATCCCCAAGTGCCATGCTAGTAATTAGCTCATAGATCTTTCTAATGCATTTCTTCAATAATTGCACCATCTGATATCACAGAAAATCTAGTTACTTTCCAAAAATGCAGAGGTTTTTTTTAATAGTAAATTTGAGTAACTTAGTACTAATCTTAGCCTCAGACATTGTGCAAAGGAGTAGGTCCAGCTTTGCTCTACACAAATTCTGTCCAGGGACCTGTGTATGCTGGCAGTGCCAGCAATGGGTGCATGAGGATGCATGTGTCACTGTGAGGCTGTCAGTGAGTCAGGTAAGGGTCCTGTGGGACAGGTACACCCGTGGATCAAGGGTTGGACTTGATGATCTTAGAGGTCCCTTCCAACCCAACCAATTCCATGATTCTATATGTACCTTGTGAGACAGCTGGAGGAGCTGGCTACTGGAGGAACTAGGGTTCAGACCATCTGACTGCTGTAGGAACCACGGGATATGGAGGTCAGCAGGTGGCTGTGTGTGTGTTTGTGTCTGTGCACATGGAGGAACTGGGGAGAGCAAGGGTTCAGGGCCAGCTACTGGGTGGACTGTGTGTGTCTAAGCCCAGCTACTGGTGGGATCCACGTTGCACATATATACATGTCTATTTCCCACTCATGGCCTTTAGTCTCATCAGCTACAGAGAGGAACAACTGAGTGGACCTGGGGTTACTCCCAGTTCAGATCAGAGCTGGATACAGTCTGGTGTGTATGTGTATACCAGGAAACCTTCTTGCCCTTGAATTTCATCCCTGAAAAAAACACATTTCCAACTTTTTTAAAAAAAAACTGACCCTGTATTTACTATAACCTTGTGTTTGGGGTTGTTTCTTTTGTTTTGTTTATTTTTTCAAAGTTTATTTAGGTTTTTTTAAGTTTCATTACCTTGTATTTAATGAATCCATCAATAAAAGATCACTGAGTTCCAACCACCCTTCCATGGGCAGGGACACACTCCCCTAGACCAAGATGCTCAAAGCCCCATCTAACCTGCCCTTGAACACTTCAGGCATGGGGCAGCCACAACTCCCCTCAACAACCTGTTCCAGTGTGTTGCCACCCTCCCAGGTTCCTCATGTCTAACCTAAAAATACTCTTCAGTTTAAAGCCAATACCCTTTTTCCTCTCACTACATGCTCTTATGAAAAGTCCCTTCCCAGCAGAGCTGTTCCCAGTACTTTCACCAGTGTGGTAGGACAATGGCATTTTCAATTGTTTTCAGATGTTGTGAGAAAAACAGTGACAATGGCCCTCGATATAGGGGCCACAGTTCAAAACAGAAATGTGGGGTTTTGACTGCTTAACAACTTTGGGCAGGAGCAGATACTGAAACAGGCACTTGTACACATATATATATATATATATAAAAATATGTATATCTTTCCATGTGTTTCTTTAAATGGCTCTGTCATCCAGCTAGATGACAGCTCCCTGCTTGTGCTTCTCACAGGCCACTACTTTTCTGCTAGTAAGAGGGTCCTGCACTTTTCCTTTCGGTGGGGACTGATTTCTGTAGAGTAAGCCATTCTTTGTGGCACCACTCATTAGGATTTTCTGCAAAGATGTGAAAGGAGCAGTGTATGAGCTATGAGAACTACAGGCAGATAAACAGCTTGTGGCTCTTGCAAGACAACTGCTTTTAGGACAGAATCTCTTTTCTCATGTTTTTTCTCTTGTTACCGTTCCTAAAGATGCTTGGAGGGGGGGGCATTGATACCAATGGAGGGTCCAGACTCATTGCTTGATGGTAGGAAATTTTTAGGTTTTTCTCATCACAGCTGGAGCCAACACAGATGTAACAGTTTGTTGGGGTTTTTTTGTTTTTGTTTTGTTTTTTTTTAATGAACAGAACACACTATATTGTGTTTTTTAAAGTTATTTTTGTAAAATTGTTAAATAAAAGCTAATTCCTAAGTAGAAATGTCTAGATTTTTACCAGTGGTAGAGTTTGCTAAGGCTTTTAAACTTTACACAAGGAGACTATTGCATTTTAAGGTAAATGGAAACATTTTTCATTATTGTAAAACTTCCTACAAGAGTCAATTCAGGACTTACAGGAAATTGAAATAATAATTCTTTCCGAGTTTGTCGTTGGTTTGTTTTTTTTTTGTAATGGGCTGTGTAAAACATCTTTGTTTTCTTCTTAAAAAAGCATGTATATATGTAAATTTAAATATATATATTTGTCAAATGAAGACTTAGAAGTAAGAAATAGCTGCCAGGTAGTTCCTTCTATTCATTCAGTGCTATTGGAAGAATATGATATTTTCCTTACTTTTTTTCATTTTGCAGAAAGAAAGAACCTTATGAGTGCACAAATGGTAAAATAAAAAAAGAGGGCATAAATCTGCAGACTGCTGTACAGATGTGTTAGAAATGTTTATTTCCTTTGTTCATTGTTTTTTTACAGTGTCTACAGCATTCTAGGGGCTTTGAAACACATGAAAAAACACAACTAATCTAGTTCATCTTGATGTCATTAACTGTAAAGGCTTTAGTAGAGTTGCATATTCCCAACTAACATTGCTGTCTGAATATAGAGGAAGGAGAGAACCTGTGTATTTTGTAAATAAGTTATTTTCCAATGTTTCTATGTATGAATTCAACTTGTAGATTATGAGTCCACTCTATGTCATCTCTGAAATGTCATGATGACTAGGAGAGGTCCCTGAGGGCCAGAGAAAATCAAATGTCCTTCCTGTATTCAAGGTAGACCAGAAGGAAGATATCAGTAACTACAATCTGATCAACTTAACCTTGATCCCTGAGAGGGTGATGGACCAAACACTTCTGGAAACTGTTTCCAAGGGCAAAATGCTGACCTGGTTTGGTCAAAATGGTCATTATGGAAAATGAGAAAATAATGCCTGACCAATGTGGTAGCCTTTTTAAAAAAAAAAAGGCTGGTTTTCTGGAAGAGGGGAGAAAAGTGGATGTCATTTGATCTGAGTTGTAGTGAGCATTCCTATGAAATAGATTGAAAACTGTCTAACCTGTTGGTCTGTAGTGGCTGTGATTAGCCTGACTGAATGCCCATCACTAGTGATGTGCCCTAGGGCACAACACTGGGTACAGTTCTGTTTAACATCTTCATTAATGGTCTGGATAATGGGACGGAATACCCAGCCAGCAAGTTGGCAGATGATGCAGAAGAGGGGATGCAGTAGTGGTTGGTAGATGAATGTGCTGCCTTTTAGAGGGCCCCTGACAGGCTGGAGCCCAGAGCAAACAGGAATCTCACCTGCAAGTGACCTTTGCTAGTGCTTGTCTTCTGTTTGACTGATGGCATCTTGCTTACATGGAGTGTCATTTTCCCCCAGATAGAAAGCTTCTGATTTGAGCTTCAGACAGCCAAAAGATAATCCCCAAAAAACTGCCAATGAAAAGAGAGTCCTGAAGAGGTTACTCAAAGCTTGGCCATTAGGGAGTTTGAGGTGTTCTTTGGTGCCTCTGATATCTACAGCATTGTGCAATGGTGTGTTGTCTACATTTTGTTTTCTTGACAATGCTTTCTGAAGTGATCAATCTTAGAGACAGTTGAAAAGATGGGTTGAAGAAGGAAATTAATGGGACACTGCTGCAGTCTATCCAGTAGAGCCATTTCCCTTTTCCTAATGTTTGCATTAAAAATGATCACATTTGTTTCCTAATAAAAAATTATGTTGAAGCTCATCAGTATTTTTCCATTGTAAGATTTTCAGCAGCATCTTAAGTATGTGACTACATTTGTTTTGTGTTCCTGCTTTGTTTTGGGCCAGAGCCAGATTAATCTATTAAAAGAAAATATTCAAGGCATGCTATGAACTTCTGCAATTCAGTGCATCTGGGCAAGTTCATCCTCAACAGAGCTAAATTAAAAACAAACTTGTTGACTTAGTGTAAGTCAGGCTGAAAAAAAGGGTGCATACAGGTTTCAGTAAGACAAAGCATATATGCCAGCTGGCCTGATAAACCAGATTTTGTTTTGTATTTTTATTGTTGGGCTCATGCAAAGAATGATTACATTGCTATCTTTTGAGTAATGTATTAAGGCTCTGCATCACTGGAGGAAGACTTTGATCAGCATTGATCTGGAGAGAGATCCAGGTAATTGTGAGCTTCAGATAATCACTTATTACTAAATTTCTAATGCATCTGAAGAGAATGGTTAATACTTACTTCTAATGTCGATGTGCAGGATAGACAACTCGAAAAATATGAAGTAGAAAATACATGTCAGTATACAACTAAACCTACCAGGCTGAACTCGCAGTGCTCTGCTTGTAAATAATGAACACAGATTTTTAATGCTTGTGTTCCTGCCAATGAGGGATATTGTAAATTCTTGTATTTATGACCTGGTGATGGCTGTATAGACAAGTGAACTATTTCACAAGTTATTTGTCATCACTTTGTATGTGCATCACACGAATTCATGTTTTATCACATATGATAAATAGCAATTAAAATACTGTTAGGTCTTCTGGTTCATTTTGCCAAAGATCTCAGTGAAAGTCTTGCTCCCCTCACTGATGAGTTATGGTTAACTGGGGCCAGACAGTTGCCTTGAATTATTTTCTCATAAAAATCCAGAAAATGTCAAAAAATATATAACTCTTGTTAAACTACTAGTTTTCAGATGCTGTAGAACTCTGAGTATAAATGTTTGACCTGGTAAGTAATGATGTTTCAATTTTCTTATAGAACATTTTAATTAAACATGACACAAGACTCCATGGTCAGATTTCCTCTTAATTCTTGACCCTAATGTCAACTCCTAGTATTAACTCTATGGAGAAGCTGGACTAAAGAGGTCTTTTTCTGTTATTTAACCATGTGGAATCTTTGAAAAAGTTCAGCTGATTTCTTTTTCTATTTTTGATTTTTCTTTCTTGCTTCTTTGCCCTTGCACCTTCACTTACACACTTCCTTCATCTGCTTATCTTCTTTTGCAGATGCTTGTATTCCTCTGATAGCCTCTCTCCTCTGCATATACTTGTGGCTGCTTTCTCATGCTAGAAGGAATGCCATTGGTAGTTTGAATATTTGCATTTGAACATAACTTCTTCTAAAGGTATCTCATTCTGAAACTTCTTCTGAAGGTATCTCATGTTTCCCATGCATTTTTATGTTTCATAAAAGTAATTCCAATGGCAGTATCTAGGCTGAAATTCTGTGGGGGTTTTCTATCTTAAATATTTGAGACTTGTGTTGCAACAAAATGTACAAAAGCATATATAAATGTCTGAAAGCCAGGAATCGGCAAGGGAAGATCTTCTTCCTACCTCCTGCCGTGTATTCCAGAAATGATTGCTATAAAATCCTTTTTTTAATAGAGGAAAAACTTTTTAGGTCTTTTAATGAATTTATTCTATGTCTCTGAACTCATACCAGGGATTTTCTGCAGATTCTGAATTGTCTTCTCCAGAGGATATGCCTTTCTTTTTCTATGACACACTGTTCAGAATAGAGATGAAAATATTACTATTTTCTCTAGTATTGGTACTGATGACCTCCTAGTGAATATGGTGTGGGTAGCCATGTCATCCTTTGGGTTCATTTATTTTCAGATTCAAAAATATTCTGCCAAGACAAACCAAAAAATACACATGCATAATATGTGCCTTCAGCACTGGTTGTGTGTAAGACGACAGAAAAAGAGTGTGCATCCTCTTTTTCATGCTTCTATCATTACCTAGGTGGAAGGTGTGTGTAGGCATCAGGCCCTGGCAAGCCAGCAAATAAGCAGTCAATGATCAGTGAAGCATACATTGATTTCTGTTGCTGTAAATCTGCCCATTGCATATGCCTCAGTCTTTTTTAAAGAAAGACAGAGGAAAATCAGTAAAATGGGAATAATGTAGCAGAGGAGTCATGAGTATTAGCTTTCAGTATACTTGGTTTTCCTTCTCAGATTTTTGTCTCTGTGCTGCATGCCAGGGTTGAGAGTATTTCTTAACAGAGTGCCTGTGGCTCATTGCTTGCATTGCTCAGAGGGACCACAGTGGCTTTCCTGAGGCAGACTGCCTGTTTTATCTCTGTTAGCAAACTGTAGTAGAGGAACACAATAAAGGCAGTTCTGCCACAGGTGGACTTGCTTTCTCAGGAGACAAAGGATGCTGGCACTGCTATCAGCTGCTGAGGACTCCACTGTTTTGCAGTCAGATTTTCTTTCCAGTGGAAGTTAGACAAAAGTTCCACCAAAGTCAGCAATGTAGGAAACATACTAAAATAACACAGTCACCTGCTCTGAAGCAGGAACGCATTCTGGCCAGCTTAAGTTCCTGGTGAACTAAAGTTTTGGAGAGTGGCATGTACATTTATCTTCAGTGAATTCTTTAACCTCTGCTGGAAAGTAAGCATGTTCCTAAATGTGCTCCCATCTTGCCTGGTACTGAGTATATGAACAGTAGCCTCCTCTGCTCCACAGGCTTTCCTTGTTACACAAAGACTTCATCGTTGACTACTCATTGCCAGGGATTTGGGCAGCTACAGTGCTAGGAAATATATTTCAGTGATGTTTATAATACCTACCTTCTTTAATCAGGGAGAAGGATGAAAGGTGAAAAATGCTTTTGGAAATGGCAGCCTGGTTGATGTTAAAAGTTGTCTGATATCTCATAGAAAGAAAAAAACCTAAGGATACTACAGATTTACTAGAGGAGAAAGAGAAAATTTACTCTAATCAAAATAAGGCAAAATATTACGTTATATCAGAAGGGAACAGGGATAGAACTTCTGAGCAAGTAGTACTGTCAGTCAATAGAAATCTATGCTTGGGCATCAGTATGAAATTCTTATGTGTTGAATAAGAGACTGTGGATGTATGGCACAACCTTTCTGTAACTCAAGTCCTTTGTGAAATCCTAATTGAAAAAAATTAAAATGTTAAGGGGAAATCATAAAAGAAATTACATTGTGTCTTTATTTCTTATGACCAAACACATTATTTGCACTGTCCCATCCTCATTTTGTCACAGTGAATAATTCTTACTAAGATCCACTGCCACCTGGTTTTTTTTTTGTTCTAGCCTAGCTAATACCTGACATCCTATTTCTGCAAATTTTACATTCATTCCATTACACTTGCTTGCCATTACCCGTATGTTCCTCTACTCTTTTTCCACAGTTTTATTTTTACCTGTTGGGTCAGAGAGATTACAGGAACTGTAGTTAGTTTTACTCTTTTGATTTTTGACACTATTCTTTTGCTATTCCTGCTCCTGAGAACATCTCTCAATAGGGCTGGTAAGGCACAGAGAGAAAGCCAGAGAGAGATCACACATGAAGAGATACCCATTGTGACAACCTCTGTAAGGAGAGTTGAAAGTATCACAACAATGTTCAGAAATAAGTAAAAGTTCACTTTGAAAAACAGGAGGAGAGAAAGCAAAATAAGTCTGTCCATTGATTTAAGTTCACAACAATTTTAGAAGAGCTGAAAATAATTGCAAAGTCTAGAGACTGTTTAACAAATTTAGCCTTAAGCACTTCTATTTATCAGTTTTGACTGGTAGAATTAGCTTCATTTGAGAAACAATGACAGATAGCCTTCTTGATTTATGATATATTTTGGCTGAGCCCTGAACTCGCCTCTTAAAACCCTTGTAGCAGAAATCTTTTCTATTGACCTATGGGAGGATTGATCTCCAATACAAGGTAAAGCAAATTCCTCATGTAGCCACAAAGTCACATCTCACAAAAGAGAGTCATTAATCTTGATTATCTGTTTAATTTTTTTTTTTTAAAGATACAATCTTTTGCAGTGAAATTGCTGTTACTAACTTGTCAAAAAAAGTCCAGCACCATCAATAGGTTTGAAAAGATTTGAAAGGCAGCATCATATTTTTCAAAACTGGTGGTTTTGTTCCAAGCTTGCATCTGTGCTTCTTAGTATGGCAAGTTTTAGGCAACTGCAACAACCACGAAACCAGGCAATGAGAGACTTTGGGAGCTGGAATTCTGGGGTTGGCTGGGCTTTAGTTTTTGTAAACCTTTATGTGTATTGGTTCTTCTGCACTCTCAAATACAGACACATATCAGAGCTTGGCAGGGTTCTTCCAGTGGCCTTAATAATTTACACTTCTATTTTGAATGCACTTAGAAAGTTGACCATGCCCTTAACATTTGTGTTTATTTGGTCATCTTTTATTCTCTTCTCCTTCCCACCCACTCTTTTTCACTGCTTTGCTCTAGTATCTAAGTATATGTTAGATTTGATTTTTCATCAAGAACAAACAATAAAGGAGAATTCTAAAACATTTCCCATCCATGTAGAAATGGTATTAAGTGAGCCAAAGGTCATCAGGAGTTAATTCTTGCCAGGCATGTTGAGAACATCAGGAAGACCCTAGATGAGTAACAAAAGGGTGATGAAAGAAAACATGACCCATTGCTGAGTAGGGCATTTGAAACATAGAGGGTTGAGAAATTCATCTGCTGGTTTGCCTGTCTTCACCAACAAGGTCTTCCAGGCCTCTCTTCTTAAAGGGAAGGAACTACCAGCAGTGATTTGGGATTATCACTTATGATGATGAGATGATCAGAAAGGCTGCAGTTAAAAGTTCTGAGAGAACTGGCCAATGTATGTCGTAGTGAGAGTACTCTGTTCTCTTTGACATGTTGAGGGAACCTGGGAGGATCTCCAGTGACTGAAGGAAAGAAAACAGTTCTCCAGCTTCTATATGAAATAAAGGGACAACTAGTGGAGTGATAAACTGATTAAACTGTCCTTGTTCTCTAGAAAAATCTTGGAGCAAGTCATCTTGTAACACATTTATTGGCATAAGCTGACTGGGAAAATCAGCATGGATTTAACACAGGTATATCACACCTAACCTGAGTTCCTTCAAGAATAACATGACTGGATTTGTGGATGAAGGGAGAACAGTGGATGGCATTTCCCTTCAATTTATCAAGACTTTTGAGACTGTTATCCACAATATTTCTGTAGCTTACTGATTGATTCTGGCCAGCAGCTAAACATCACACAATCTTTTGCTCACAGCACCCTCCTCCTTCTAACAGGGTGGGAAGGTGAATAAGAAGAGCAAAAATGAAAAAACTCATCAGTGGAGATGAAGTTTGATAAATAAAGGAAGAACTGGGAAAAAAAAAAATCACACAGTAGTGGTGCAAAGACAGCCACTCACCACCTCCCACCAGCAGACCTACGTCCAACCAGTCTGAGCAGCAGCTGCCTTGAAAGACTTGAGTGCCTGTAGAATGGCCCTGGAGAAGAGGACTTGGGGGGTCTTGGTAGACCCAAGCTAAATATGAGATAGCAATGTGCCCTGGCAGCAAAGAAGGCCCAGCAGTATCCTGGGTTGTGTTAACAACCAGTAGTCTGAAGGAAGCAACTACTCCTCTTTCCTCAGCACTTGTAAGACCACCTCTAGAAAACTGTATCCAGTTTTGGCCCCTTAATACAGGAAAGACTGCATTAGGAGGCACTAATAACAGCCACCTGGTGCTTATGAGTCAGCAAAAAATCAGACCACAAGCTTCAAAATGGTGTTGCATAATGTGAGGACAAAAGAAGAAGCATAAGTTAAAGCAAGTGAGGTTCAGGAAGAATATCAGGGAAAGGGTTTTCAGTGTAAGGAGTGTCATGCAATGGATTGAGTTGCCCAGAGGCTGTGCAGTCTTCATCATTGGTTTATTTCAAATTCAGACTGGATAAAGACCTGCCCTGTAGCTGACCTTGCTTTCACCTGGAAGTTTGACTAGGAGTTTCCTGAAGTTTTTTCCTAATTAAAATTATCCTCTCATCCTATGAACCCAGTATGAGTTAGAGAGTCAAAGTCTTTAGATCTAAATATCAGGGTAGCAACCCTGATATTTAGTAGAAGTAGGGGTGCTGACTTTCATTGGCTGTGTGTTGAACCATGCAGCATAGTGGGAGCCAACCTTGCAATCTTGGCAGGGTTGCATATCCTGTACAGAAAGAAAGGAAAGGACAAAGTCAAGGACAGAGCTTTTAGGAACTCTAGATGACAGAAGAGTTGGGTTCTCAAGTGGCAAGACACAGCTGACCATGTTATGAAAGCAAGACTGATCACATTATGAAATGGTGCTCAGCCTGGAGTTAATCTGAAGCTGGGAATTAAGAGAGCTGTTTTATCAAAAGATGTGTGCGTGTCTGTGTATGCATGGAGATGTCTGTTTTCTGTGATGATGTATGGATTGGGATGCATTAATAAATCTGTTCTTAGTGATTGTTTGTAATGAAATGTAATATCAGAAAAATACAAAAAAATGATGGCACTGACTTCAGATCCCTATGAGGATATTAATGGGATCAAATTAGCCATGAATTTTATTTCAGTATAAGGCCATTTGCTGAAAAGTGTGGATGTGCTACTACCTAAGACAAGCAGTGTTTCTTCCCAGAGTACAGTATGCAGGAAATTCCAAAATACCAAAACAAATCAGCTTTGATACAATTTTAGAATAACTCCTGAGTGTTATTAGATAGCTGCAGACTATCTGTATCATGTTTGATATGTTTGCAGGATTGCACTGAGGCAAAACCACCAGGCATGATACAAGTTGTTAGTATAAATAAAACATGTACCCACTGCACAAAAGAAAAGCAATTGAACAGCCTAAGGTCTATTTATCTACATTTATTGGCTGCTTTTCTTCTTCTCTTCTCTTCTCTTCTCTTCTCTTCTCTTCTCTTCTCTTCTCTTCTCTTCTCTTCTCTTCTCTTCTCTTCTCTTCTCTTCTCTTCTCTTCTCTTCTCTTCTCTTCTCTTCTCTTCTCTTCTCTTCTCTTTTCTTTTCTTTTCTTTTCTTTTTCCTTTCCTTGCGATGTATTACTGGTAAAGCTTACAAAACTGATTTCATTCACTTTCAGAATAGGCACCAAACAGGCTTAGTATTTGAAAAAAAAAAAGAAATTACTGAGTTTTGTGATGGTAGGAAGAGCTAAAATTTTGTATAGGTTTGAGTACTGGAAAAGAAACAATTGCATATTTTAAAAATATATAAAAATTATCTAAAATTCAAGATTTGAGTTTTGCTCTTAACCTTAGGGCATTCATCTACTTTTTATTTATTTATTTGGAATTTCTTCTTTTTTTTTATTTTTTATGGCAAATGTATTGGTAAATGACATTTTGACATGTTCTTCAGACTCTGTTTCAGCCAGCATATGTGAAATAAGCCATTTTATCTCTCACTGAAATAAGGAGAAATAATCAGCACACGGTCGAAATATTAGCAACATAAAACTCAACTTTACAAATGCTGTCTAAAACGTTGTGTGTAAAACCCCATAAATTAATAACATTTCCTATCCATTCACCTATTCTGTTGCAGTGCTGTTCTGAAAGCAGGCATTTTTTGCTAACTGACCTGAAGCTTCAAGCTTTAGGAGATATCTGTTCACCTTCTTGAACATTCCCTCAAGTACTCCATGAGAAGCTTCAGAGCTTCTGTTGTTTTTGAAAGAGCCACCATCATTTCAGCAGCTGCAATGTGCAGTTTCCTGTTCCAGTGGAAAGCTGAGTATGTCATGGAAAAACAGCATATCCTGCAGGTTTTTTTCACTCAGAGGAGCAGTGAACAAATACAAGTATTCAAGGAAAAGCTCCTCCTGATTCTGATTTCTGCTCTGAGGCCAAAGCTTCGGTTTAAAAGTATTAAGCTGTCATTTCTTCTGGGATTTTTTCTATTCAGAATTGCTGTTGGAAGACTGGATCCTTTGTAATAATTTCACTTGGCCTCTGAAAGTAAAGGAGAACCCTTATTTTCTTCTTTTTGGTAAGAGATGTGGACAACTGTGTTACGTGGCATCTGTGTCAGACCCATTTCCCAAAACAACTATTCAGGAAATCCTCAGATACTAACAGTTATAGCAAGTCTGGTTCTCTGAGTTCATCCAGCCTGCTGTTTTCTTCCATTTCCATACTAACTATAAATATGATAACTCATCTGAAACCATATCTCCCAATTTAACACTATCAGTATCATAGCAAGGGGTCTCACCTTGTGATATGTATTTTGATTTTCACAATTCTTACATGCTGCAGAAAAATACTGCAGAGAACTGGATGAGGTAAATAATAAAATATCTGAAAAGGAAAGTTTTTACGGTTGTGGCTTTTGGTAGTATATGAGAAGCTAAGACATCTTCAAAGCCATTTTTTTAGGTCATATTACATTTTTATTTGTGATATGGATGGCAGACAATAATTCAGAGGAATGGATCATGGGAATTTCCTCTGACCTGCTTAACAAGAATTTACTAGCCATTTTTCTTCATTAAAATTTTGCTATAAACCTGCTGTTCTGTACTGATCTCAACTGTGAGCTTGCTGCTGTCAGTGACTGTCAGCAGCCTGTACAGTAAGGTTGGTTAGGTTTAGAAATCTGTGTTATCAGCTCTACTGAATCGAGAAATCTGATAGATGTTCAGTGTCTGTGCTTTCTGTATCCACAGATAACCACACTATTTCTGCTATGCAAGAGGAAATTGCTCCATCACAACATTTCATTCTGATTATGCAATTTTCTGTGGAACCAGAGGATTTTCCCACCAGCTTTCCTTTTCTGGTGAGCTGTAGGCTTCAAAACTGATTTGCCACTCCCAAGGTCCTGCCTATAGCAGATTCTGTCAGTCTATGCCAGCAGAACATCCCTGAGCAGCAGAACAGCCTTCACCATTGAGATTCTATAGGCTGAAACCCTGAAAATATCCAGTGACATAAAACTTCCCAAACTTTGCAGAAAATTGTCTCCTCTTTGTTAACAATTTGCTCTGCTGGTATTCGTAATATTACTGGCAATAATTTCTTTGAAAAAGTTTAACACCACAAACTATATACTATTTAGGTTAGCATAAGGTGTTCCCAGTTAATAAGTGGTGCAATTCCATGCCATGCTGCAAACATTTTGCAAAATAATGTCTATTTAATCTTTTCAGTCATTTTGTGAAAAGTCTGCACCAAACAGCCTTTTAGCTTGCAAAGTGCCAGAAAAAGTTTATGCCAGAATAAAGAGAAAATTGAGTCAAATGCATGTTGTCATCAAGTGGAGAGTACTGACTGATGCCTTCAGGCCTGGGGTGTAAACCAACAGAAGATTGTCACTCCATCGATCTGAGTGCTCCTTTGCCATTCCAGGAAAGCATTTTGCTCTGCCCCTACACTGATCCTTCTGACTGCAAAGTTTCTCCTCCGTTGTGGCAAAAAATTGCTGTTAATACATTTATTCTATTCTTTAATGGATGTGTTCATTAGAAAAAAATGGAATAACCACTAAAGTTTACGTATACAGATCCATATCTTTTACTGTCCTCCAAGAGGAGGATACCTCTCTTGAGGTCTCAGGCTGCAGGGTATGCCTGGTGCTGGTCCTGGTCTGTGGAAGGTGGTCTCAAAGTATGCAGGAGGTGTGCACTGTTAAGGATCTGTGCTGCCAAGTAATGAAGCTGTGGGAGATCATTCCAAGAGTGTACAGTATCAAAGATGATAAGAAAGAGATTAACAGGACCGTTTCTGGATATCCATAGGTTCAGGAGCCCAGCTTCCCCACTGCACTGAAGGAGGGATAGTCAGAGTTTTTGCCTGTCAGGCTTGGAAATGGAGACTTCCAGGGTGTCTGAAAATGGATTGACACTTCAGTCCAACTCTAGGTTTTAACTGTTGAATAGACTCAGAGCCTTAGAAGCAGACAAGGGGCTGGAACCTCTGTCTAATGAGGTATCCAAATCATCTGAATCTCAGGCATGCATCAGCACCAGGAGGAACTAGCAAGTAGGAGAAATACTCTTTGCTGAGGTGGTTGGAGGATTCCATCTCTCAACCAGACACGTCCCCTTGAGGTCAGTTTGCTGCTTGTCAGGGGCTGCAGTTCAGGAGAATGTGTAAAGACTCCTGAGACTGATCCAGTTTTCAAACTATTAATGCCTGCTGCTATTCCATTAGGTTACCAGCAATGCTGCCAGGGGACACCTGGAGTGAATCAAGCATGACTACATGGCTCTAGGGGAGATGATCAAGGGCTTGAAACCCAAATAGTTTTATTCTTAATCCTGTCAGTGCTCCTGTCTGTTTGCTTATTTTGATGTCCTCTGTATACCTGGGGCTTCATTTGAACTCTTGTTTCCTGTTTCACAACTGAGCTGTATCAACATCTGTGCTCTCTTTTGCACTGTGGGTTCAGCTTTGCAGTGCTGGGCTACCAGACTCAGCTGCCAAAAGAGATAGTGTTTCCTGAGCTTCACTGTGGCCCTGCACAAATGAATCTTGCCCTGCAGCAGGGATAATCAATTCCTATTTTCAGTGACATGTCTGATATATACTGCTTGAGTGTCTGCAGCTATGCTCTGCTGGATCATATAGATGTGTTCCTGCTGGAACCATCAGTTTCATCAGGTTTGAATTCTTGATGTTTTCTGGTTGAACATACTCCTTGAGCACAGGATAACACCTTCACATTCTCTCATTCACATAAGAGAGGTCATGATTCCCAGGTATATATTCCCAACTTTTAATTTTCCTGTCTCAGAGAGTGCTATTGCTTCTGCAGTTCTGACACATTATATCTCATCATAACTGGGAAATGATAATGTGAGAGAGAGAAGTTTGCAAGCTTGCAGACAAAGATGTGTTACAACCCAATTCTTTGTGGCAAGAGGTACTACCACTATGAGTGGTGCATCTCAAATGCTTCATTGGGACAGGTGTGTAGAGCAGTGGTGGAATCTCTGTTGCTGAGAATTTTTGAAATGGTCCTAAATGGGACCTTGAGCAACCTGATCTAGCTTTGGAAGTTGGCCTTGTCCTGACCAGAAGACAGGCTTAGATGACAGTCAGAGTGCCCTTTCAACCTAAATTCTTCTATGATCCTATCCCACAGCATTCTCCTGAAAAAGCTGTCAGCCCACAGCTTGGACAGGAGCACTCTGCACTGGGCTAGGAACTGGCTGGAGGGCCAGGCCCAGAGAATGGTGCTGAACGGTGCTGATCCAGTTGGCGGCCGGTCACTAGTGGTGTCCCCCAGGGATCAATGTTGGGCCCGGTCCTGTTTAATATTTTTATTGATGATTTAGATGAGGAGATTGAGTCCATCATCAGCAAATTTGCAGATGACACTAAGCTTGGGGGGAGTGTGGATCAGCTGGAAGGCAGGAGGGCTCTGCAGAGGGACCTGGACAGACTGGAGAGTTGGGCTGATTCCAGCGGGATGAGGTTCAACACGGCCAAGTGCCGGGTCCTGCACTTTGGCCACAACAACCCCATGGGGAGCTCCAGGCTGGGCACAGAGTGGCTGAGAGCAGCCAGGCAGAGAGGGACCTGGGAGTCTGGATTGACAGGAAGCTGAACAGGAGCCAGCAGTGTGCCCAGGTGGCCAAGAAGGCCAATGGCATCCTGGCCTGGATCAGGAACAGCGTGGCCAGCAGGTCCAGGGAAGTGATTCTGCCCCTGTACTCAGCCCTGGTGAGGCCACAGCTCGAGTCCTGTGTCCAGTTCTGGGCCCCTCAGTTCAGGAAGGAGATTGAGGTCCTGGAGCAGGTCCAAAGGAGGGCAACCAGGCTGGTGAAGGGACTCCAGCACAAGTCCTGTGAGGAGAGGCTGAGGGAGCTGGGGGTGTTCAGCCTGGAGAAGAGGAGGCTCAGGGGAGACCTCATCGCTCTCTACAACTCCCTGAAAGGAGGCTGGAGCCAGGGGGGGTTGGTTTTTTTTCCCAGGCAGCTATCAGTAAGTCAAGAGGGCATGGTCTTAAGTTGTGCCAGGGGAAATGTAGGTTAGATATTAGAAAGAATTTCTTCATGGAGAGGGTGATCAGACATTGGAATGGGCTGCCCAGGGAAGTAGTGGATTCTCCGTCCCTGGAGATATTTAAAAAGAGACTGGATGTGGCACTCAGTGCCATGGTCTGGTAACCACAGCGGTAGTGGTCAAGTATTGGACTTGATGATCTCTGAGGTCCCTTCCAACCCAGCCAATTCTATGATTCTATGATTCTATGATTCTATGAAATGATCGTGTTTAATCCCACAGCACTAAATGCAAAGCACAGTTACCTGCATGCCATATGCCCAGTTAAGCAAGAAAATAAGAAAACTATCATCTCCAGAGCTGGGAGAGGGAAAAAAAAGCCATTAGCAAACAGCAGGATTTGATGATAAAGACAGTGTGTATGGCTAAGAGATAACACAGGTGTAGAGAGAATCTGCACAACGGAGCAGATTTCCTATCAGCTGTCAGTGCTGCTGTGGGGGAGTTGGTCAAGGCTGACTGAGACAACTCTGTCAGAAGTTTCAGGGGTCAAACTGCCAAAATGATGAAGTAGCAAGCACCACTCATGGCATTGCTGTTTCGGACACCTACAGGACCCTTTTTCTTATCAAATCTTTTTTATTCTTTTACACTTTTTCTTTATTCCCATTATGGATGATATGGAAATATGGAAATATTGTTTGAAATATTTTTGGTGCTGTACAAGTTTTTTGTAACTTCAACCTTTGGTCTTAAAAAGGTTTTGTATTTAAATGTGCACTTTAATTTTGTTCTGTATTTCTCTCAGTACAGATTTGATTCAGTAAACTCAAAAGATTAGCAAATATTGTCAGTCAGGTCTTTGTTTTTTCCACTTGCATGCCAAGTGTTAGCAGGATTCAATTTAAAATAGCTGAGATAGTAATCTCTCTCTTTGCAGTATGTTACTTTATCTACCCTGTACAGCCCATTTTTCTCTCAGATAGTCAAGTTACATTCTTTGGAACCTTTAAAAGCAGATAAATAATAAAATCCAAACACTGATATCTTTGTACCCTTGTTTTTACTGCTTAATAATACATTTTCTACAATTAAAAGAATAGCAATTCTTGGAGAATAAGCAGCCATTTTCACTTCTTGCTAAACCAGAAAAGCAATATCAGACAATATGGAAGATGGTTCAGAAATTGTCCCTTTTGCTCCATTGAAAAGGGGTCAATAGTAAGTACATTAAATCAATGAAGTTTTGCAATAGAAGGAAGGAAACTTATTTTTGCAATACGACTAGGAAGAAACATGACAATGAATTGTGTGACAGCTTGTTATCAACACGTAAGCACTTGCAAACTTTTTTTCTGGTGTTAGGACAATGTGATTTTCTGAGATGAGCTCTTCTTTAGGTAGTATATGTAGAAGTAAATTTTCTGGGTCAACTAAAAGGAGGTTTCTTTTCAGTCATTGGACACTTTCTTGTAAAATCCCAGTTTATCCCCAGATTTCCTTTTCACAACAGATTTCTTTGCAGACTGTCATATCATATTATCTGAAAATGCTTACAGTGAGCCATCATGCCAGAAAGAAGCAGAGAATCTGTGGCTGCAGTTACAGGAAGAGATATGGGTTCTTACCCACATCAAAAGGACTCTAATGACAGTCCAGAGGTGTTTGGGAGTAGTCACCATAGATTTAAGAGGAGGAAATCATATCTGAACATGACAGCCTTCCACAGTGAGATGACTGGCTTGGCGAATGAGACAAGAGCGGTGGATGTTGATCTTGAAAGGCTTTCAACATCACCTCCTATAACATTACTCTTAGACAAGCTGATGAAGCATAGGGCAGATGAGCAGACACTGACTGTAAACCCTCTGTATGGCTGGGCTCAGGCAGTTGTCAGCAGCAGCACAAAGCCCAGCTGGAATCCAGACACACAGCAGTGTGTCCCAGGGGCCAGTACTGAGATCAGTCCTGCTTAACATCATTAGTGACCTGGGTGATGGGGCAGTGCACTCCTAGAAAGTTGGCAGATAGTGCAGAACCAGACAAGGGAGGTTAGTGGTTAATTAACAAGATGAACGTGCTGCCTTTCGGAGGGACCCTGACAGGCTGCAGCATGGAGCCAGGAGGAATCTCATCAAGTTTCTCAAAGGGGAACAGCAAGTCCTTCACGAGGGAGGAATAACTTCATGAAGTTTAACAACAGGAAAATAAAAGTTCTGAACACCAGGAGCAAAAACCTCATGCACCAGTGTATGCTGAGGGCCAAGAGCCTGGCAAGAAGCTCTGCTCTCACAAAGGGACCTGGAGGTGCTGGTGGACAACAAATTGAACGTGAGCCAGCAGTATACCCTTGCTATAGAGGGCCAGTAACATCCCAAGCTGCTTTAGGATCCTGGGGAACCTTCCCCTCTGTTCAGCATGAGTGAGAAACATTTGGTCTGCTGTACCTGGTTTAGAGCAGGTGAAAAAAAGGCATGGACATGCAGTAACATATCCAGCAAATGGCCATGAAGATGACTAAGGGTTTGGAACAGATATCATAATAACAAAATAATACCTTGTTTACACAATAATTTTTGTTTTGTTTGCTTTTATTTATTTTTGTATATTATTTACTCTGATGCATTTATTTCTGATCTCAGTTACAGAATAAATTTTATTATGTAACACACAGCATATCAAGCCAAGGCAAGAGAGTAGAAATAACATAATAATAAACAGAAATAACAGTGATTAATTTTTTTAAAATATGCTCTTCAGGGAACTGATTTGGCTGAGAGGTATGGTAGTACCTCTTTTTAAATCCAAAAATGGTGAAAGATTTCAGTATTTTGGAAAGTGAAGATTTGGGGCATGCTTTAAGAACTACCATCACATAGTTTCTAAAAGCTGAACTGTATAGCTGTATGAGTGGTTGATTTTAGAGAGAGCTGTTATTACATCAAGATTAACCACATAATAAAATAATTATGAAAGTGAGTATTTTATTTTTGTGATATATAATTTCATAATAATTTCAAACTGTATAAACACATTGCCTTTCCTTGGATGCCCATGTTGGAAAAGTATTTCAAGGAAAAAGGGGGAAGAGGTAGTCAGCTTATGAGAGGTATAGCAGACTCTTAAATGTATTTTTCACACTAAGCTAATAAAATCCAAGTTTGTTGTGCCCTAAAGCCAAATATTAAGCTTTAAATATGCCCTTAGATGTCAGCTATGAACAAAGTTTTAAGAGACAGGATCCTACAGGCACAGCTCAGACTTACCAAAAGTGACTCCTTGGCCTTTCCTGTCCCATCCCAGGTAAATAAATAAAGTGAATCTTAAGCTAAGCAACCTGCTTCTGGCAAGACTCACTGCGTTAGGGTCACATTCCATTGACAATGTTTGAATTAAAAGTTGCTAACATAAATGATTTATAAACTGTATGAACAACTTTGTCCTACAGAAACAACCTCTTTTGACCATCTATGATGAATTGATGCAGAATGGCCTCTTTACTGTTGTATGTTTACATAAAGAATGAAGCAAAATTAAAGTGCCATCAAAAATCTCCCTAGTATGTGCTAGAAAAACCCAACATAGAATCTGAGTAACCTGGTGGTACAAGGTTTTTCAGTTGGCTCTTCTGCTTAATAAGCATGCAAAAGAATTGGTAAAACCATCACTTTTCTGGAGAAACCCACATGATCTCTGAGACTTGTTTTCTCTCCCTCTCTGAGTGCTTGTGGACTTGGTTGACTACTCAATGTCAAGTCTGTAGAAAAATTGCCACTGTTATGGTGACAGTGAGGAACAACTGTGGATGCAATTGTGTAAAAAAAAATGTATAAAGCAAAAATGCACATAATAGACCGAAAAAGCATCAGAAGCACCACAAGAGAATGTATGTATGGAAATGAGACAACAAAGCTCTTTGTCCTAGGCTCTAACTTACTTATTTGTGCAAAACTGTGTCTTAAATGTTCTTAATTTCCTGGAAGGGTGCCATTTATCATGGTAGTATCTCCCACAGTCAGCAGATCAGAAGCTTTGGTTACTGTCTGAGTCTGTCTCTGAGAAGGAGAGATCAATCATGCTGACTTCTTCCAGAGATAGCATTCCATCTTAGCCAAACACATTACAAGGAGGCTGTCAGTGCTGTGGTACCCAAAGTAACCTTGCATTAGTTACCCAGAATTGTGTAATGATGTAAATGCCCTTTCCCTCTCTTACTATCTTGTGGATATTTTTGAGTAAAATCACATCTTTTGAGAAAATCACATCTTGATCCCTATATGTTTTCCTCCTCATTTTACCTTCTGTTCATCTGTATTTGTCCAAATATAGGACTGAATGAAAATCTTGCGCAGATTGAGTGAAGTAGTTGCTTTAGAATTGCTTGCCCTCTTATAAAAGGATAAAATGAGAAACTTAGATTTGAACCATTTGGAATCTGGCATGTCTGAAATGAAAGAAGCCAGAATGTAAAAGCAGAAAAGCTTGAAATGTTCTCTGACTTTCAAGCATCACTAAAAAAAAGGGTCCACTAACTGTTGCTATATGAATTCAAAGCCTTTGTTGGATCTGCCTGCAGGGGAAATAATGCATTTTGCTATCTTCCTCCTCCTTCCCTTTGCAGCTTCTCTCACTACATCACCCAGAAGAGATCCAAAGTTCAGGTGCCAGCCTGGGTGTTCTTAATTGTGACAAAAAAGGTAGAGCTCAGCTTGCATCTCTCTTGGGTGTCTCCTTGCCTCTTTGTCAGATTGACAGGTCCCAGCGAGCACACAGTCTCTGTGACATCAGAAGGTCTTTCTGACTGAATGCTCTAGAGATGATGTCACCAGCACCATGATGTCACCAGCACTGAGCACTGGTGCTGGTGCTCCTCAGTTACAGTTTAATGGGTAAAAACATTGCACAGTGGTACCTCCATTCAACTGCTCTCAGATTTACATTTGTGTACCCACCCCTTCTGCCACACTTGCTGAAGTTTCTTTTATCCTGGTCACTCATTTTTCTGGAGAAAATTATTGAAGCTGGTTCTTCACTGATTCTTCTCTGCTACTTTTTCATGTCTAGCCCAGAAGTGATGAAGTGAAAGAAACCTCAAAAGGACAGGAAGATGGAGGGCTTGCTATAAAAGTAGAAGCAGCTGCAGAACTGACTGAAGTATTATTTATTGTTTATTTAGTGTATAAATAAAACATATAACCCTAACATCACCACATGACACTTTTTTTCATAGATTTTTTTTTATATATCTGTTGGTTGTTTGAGATAGTCTAGCTTACCTGGTACTTTCATGATAGATTTTCCCAACCTGTGAATTTACTGTTAAAAACACAAACCCCCTCTCATTTGATTTCATACCTAGTTGCCTTTCTCCTTTTATCTAAATTTATAATTTTTTAAAATAGTTTATTATTTTGGAATAAGCTTATCCCTACATACAGAGACTTTATCATATTACATGTGTGCCTGTATTAATGGGATGATATGCTGGTAGGATTTTCTGCTCAGTGCCAGAGTTCTCTGTCTTCAGCGATTATTTCTGTCATCACATGTTTTACTTGTTTATTTTTTGGCTGACCTTTTGCAAGCATTGTCATTCATTAATAAGCATTAGTCAGGAAAATTGTGACTTGCAAATTGCACACTGCTTCAGTTCTTATGAGCCACCAAATGCTGATGATGAGAAAACATGAGAGAATGGGTTGTGGGTAAGCCTTCTGTAGAGGACTCAGAGATTCTGTTTCAATTTGTGGATATGCTACACACTTGGTATGAGGCCTCTCAAGAATTGTGTAGGTTTAGAATCCATGCTGGATGAACATGATAATGGTAATTCCTCCACCCTGTATTTACCTTGCTACTGCATTACAACCTTTTCAGAAAATGATGTAGCTTTGCTGCATTTACAAGATGGATCAAACAGTGGTCTGTGGAGGCTTGCTTTTTTTTTTGCTTTTTTTTTTTTTTTTTTTGCATATGTTCAATTGTTCAATGGATGATAAAAGGTAGGCCTTTGCTTATTCACAAATTCAAAAAATGGAGTTCAGTCAAGTCTCTGCAGAAAGTAAGAATTTATGCTGTTCTCCCTGGATCTAAGCAAATTCTTATGGCTGTTTATTTAGCAGATCACTCAAAGAACTTCACTGGAGAAATGTATTAAATATACAAGTTGAGAACTGGGAATTTTCACACAAAAATCAATTCTGATGAGGGCGGACCAGTAACAAATACTCAGGTTGTTTTAATATTCCAGCCTGGCTGCCCATGTGGAGAGCTGACAAACATTTTCCTGGCTCCAACTATTGGAAAGTGTCAAAGAATTCTCAAAATGTGGCAGCACTTGGTGCATCTGCAGTCATTGAAAAGACAGAACTTGAGACTGGTGGTTCCCAAAGGAGATCCTGCACACAATCAGGGCAGAATGGAATTAGAAATACTTATAAATCTGATTTAAAACTTGTATCTCTTAATGATGTAATATCCAAGACCTCAGGCTGTTGTAGTTTAAGATTATAGTTAGGAAAATGGTCAAAAATTCTTTTTTTTTTTTTTTCTTGACCTGTTGAGAGACTTCATAGTATAGAAAAACCATTTGACTCACATAAGATTCTACTTTTCATTTTTTTGCGTTTTTGGGAGGTTCCTTTTTTGCCACTGAAGGTTATGGTAGAAGGAAAGCAAAAGGGTTGTTGATGTTGAGCAATTTGTCAAATATTGATAGAATTGGAGGACCCCAAATTCTTTTTATCTGGGGTCCTCCAGAGGAGAAATATTGACTGAATATCCAACATCTGTGGTAGGAAACTGTCAGGAGACTGAGGATGGAGTGATAAAGCACAAGGTTTTAAGGTAGTAGCCTGGACTTTGGAAGCGGATACTTGCATTGTCAGGACCTGAAGTTGCCCCAGCACAAAAAAGAACCCTTACTGAGTCAACATGAGGACACGTGCTGCAGCATTTCCTTTCACTGGACATGTGGTCTGTTACACCAAGAAATAAGTTTCCAAGGAAGCTGCAGAAATAGTTTAAACCAAACCAAATGCTATTAGGCTTTCTGCTTTGAAATGAATTTTCTATAGCTATCTGAAATGTCCATTTTCCTATCTTTGACTGCTGGTTTTATTCTGTATTTATCTCCATATTTCTTCAGTCTTTTTCTGCTTTTTATTGTTTCCTGTGCTGCTAGAGTCCTCCTGCTTCTCCCTGATAAGGTGCTTTCATGTGAGTCCTTTTTTCCATCCACATCCAACCTTCTTGTCTGCCTTGAGCTCTGGCAACCCTGATTGCTGTTCCAGGTCCCTGCATGTTATTTTCTACAAAGGATCCTGCACTCAGTACTGTCCCTCCAAACCCTCACACTACACCTCAACACATCTTGCACATCTTCCCATCATCACTCATGTATCCTGCTGTACATGATGTTGGGCTGAGACCTGCAATGGGGGAAATTACAGGAGAGACTATAGTGAAAACCAAGGCAGCTAGCAGAACAGAAATCCCAGGTGCAGTCCTCAGTGATTATTTCCTAATCCTAGAAAGGTTGCCAGCAAGATGAAGGGTGATGGCTCTGCTGGGAGATGTGGTGTACTGTTCCAAGGAGACTCAGCATTAGCTCAGAGTTCCTTGGAATAACTTGGATGTGCTGGAATCGGAGAGGCTTTCATTGGAATTGATGCACTTCAGTATACTTGATAATGTTATTACAAAGAGTCTGTCAAAACCAATTTTGATTAAATGAGCCATTGTTAAAGTTGAAATTATTTAAATAAAAGGTTGTGGGCAGAGGAAAAGCATTTGAGATGGTTTCACAACTGTGTGAGTGGAGTCTTCTCAGACCCTGGCCAATTTCATCTCCAGTTCCAAACAATCCAGTTCTTACAGATAATATTGAGCAAAGTTTCTCCAGTTGTTTTAGTGTTCAATGGAAACAAATTTCCAGGCAATAATATGCTGCTTGCAAAATGACTGATTCCCTTCAGTCTG
Source organism: Phaethornis superciliosus (assembly GCA_023637945.1). NCBI lineage: Eukaryota > Metazoa > Chordata > Aves > Apodiformes > Trochilidae > Phaethornis > Phaethornis superciliosus. Next base: position 70,700,651 of record JAJQWJ010000002.1, read on the forward strand.
CTCTATCTGTGTCCTACTATGTTTTCTTTTAGGTCGCTCAAAGACCATGAATAGCAGTATAGTCCAGGAGAATTTACGGTGTGTTTGCAGCACACTTGATTCAAGAATTAATTATTTAAATATTAATTTGATTTTTGGTTTAAGCTTTGCTGCATTTGTTTTCTGTGCATGCAGAGATGCACTGTCTTTCCAGAAGATAACTTTCCAAGTCAGAAATAAAAAAAAAAAAAGAAAATCAGTTTTGTATGATGAAAACACAATATAACTCAGGTAGTTTATTGTATAGGTTATCAACACTAGGGGAAAAAAATGCCCATTTCAGACAAATCATCCATCTCAATAAACAGCTGTGACACTCTAAGGTTTTTTCCAATATGTTTTTGCCATATGGCAGAAGAAATAGCAATATTTTTTTAAGAGTTCTTTGTGTGAAGAATAATGAACTACAGGTATTTTTTAATTTTTTTTCTTACAAAACAGATTATATCCAGGAGACTGGAGGGTACAGTGGAGTGCATCCATTCCTTCAGTTTGTTTTTAATTTGTGACCTGCATTCCCTCATAAAAGCAAGTGAATGGATCAGACCCTCCAGAGCAGATTGTGCTTTCTGTTCCATTCTTACAGATGTTCACTGTAAACTTGTTACTGAGATCACCTCAAACCTGTAGCTGACTTGGGGTACTTTTATAGATAACAAGACCACTGGCATACAACAATTTCACTTATGTATTCTGCAGATAACCCAAGTATAAATAGACTATATCGACATGTACACTATAGGACATATATTAAAAGCAAAAATGTAAATAAATGACCATTACAGTAAGAAATTAACCAATTCAAAATTCTCACTGATTTTGTGCTTTTCATTTAATTGAGATATTACAAGACACATTTTGATTTTTCCATTCTGTCTTGCCTGGTAAATTGTGAGGTGTGGATTCTGCTCTCTCTCAGACACAACATAGATCTTTGATATTTTAAATCACTTTATCCCACAATTCAAACACTGGTACACTAATGCAATGTTACTTTAAGCATTATACTGTTCTTACTCAGGTATTGTTAGGATTAATCTCAAACTGCAAATGGTTTTGCTCATCTGCTGGATTTCTGAATGCGTTCATGTCCATACAATTCTCAAGTGCTTTCCTTGGCAGGTAACATCCATTGTCTTTGGCAAGACAGAAACTCTTCCATTTGTAGTAAACTGCAGAGATACATGTGGCTAAGGATTGAATGACAGCAGCTCAATAAAGCAGATGGGAATTTGCAGTCAAGTCCAAACAGGCAATGGTTGTACTGGATGGGATTCTATACTGGGGACTTTCAGAAATTTCAGACTTTTGGCATCAGACAGACACTTGGAGATTTTGGCCAACAGTTTGAGTTGTTATTCCAGTTCTCTGTCCTCTCATGCACAGTTCAGTCACTCAGCTACACTTTATCCTGTAGTTCTTCCTTTCCTAAGGGGTCCTTCTGCCTCACTTCAGTTTACTCTCTCTGATAATTCTATCAAGAGCTGCTTGTCTTTTCTGAGTGAAAGCAGAAGTTTTATATCTTCTTTTTTATATATTTGAATAGGCTTTTTCTGACCTGGAAGTTTAACGAAAAGTCTCACTGTGAAACAACTGCCACGGCTTAGTGTAACCTGCTGAAACTTGAATAAGCCCTTCACTGCCTTGCCTCAGGGCACTAGGAACAGAAAAATGCTGTGACCTTGTTGCTTTTTGTAGATAGATGGTTATTAGGCAAAATCTTTGAAAAAGATTCCCATTAAGACAGGCAGACACAGACTTATTCTACTGATACATGTAATCTCTTAGAGGAACTATTGATAAAAAAGTGTCATTTTAGGCATTTTCTGTAACAGTGTCCTCTGGTGACCCCTGGTGATATCAACTTTGGAGTACCACAGTAAAAAGTTTTCTTACAGAATCTGTGATTTGAAATGGTTAGAGAATAATGGCAGCAATAACTTGCTTTAGATGTAGAAAAAACCAAAGCTGATAAATATTCTATCAGTTAAAAAAATTCCTGAATAAGCAGGATGATATTTCCCACATATATTTGTATCATAGGAAAAATGAGCTTCAAATGAAGAAATAAGATATATGTATTTCATATAGTATTTCTGTAATGTATGTATTTATGCATATATCTAGATACTTAGTCACAATGTCCAGCATTTGAAGATTAGATGGTTTTGCCACTCAAACTGGGCAAGTTCAACCAACCCAAGGGCTTGCTACAAACTGCATAACCTTCAGATAATATGAAACATTTTCTAAGATGGCTTCCAGAATGCTATCCATCCAAATCTGTGTATACAATGTACTTCTCTGGTCAATGTGGTGTTATGTATCTGTGTTTTAGCTTAAACAGGTGTGAGATGGTGTTTGTTAACATTACAGTAGATACTGCAATGCCTAAAAATTAGACTTAAGTAATTTATTTTTAGATTGTCTAGAGAACTTGTGTACTGAATCTTAGTTCTGTAACATTTCAAGAATATTTTAATCAGTGCCTGGTGTATTGATTTGGTTAATAAGTTTTGAGGAAGTGACTGGGAGCAAATTCTAGTTCTAAACTTGGTGTTAGTAGAAGGGATCACGTCACTGCATGCATCTTAGAAATTCAGTAGCAATTTCTCTCCCTGACACCTGTGATTCCTGCTGCGATACATTGTCACATGATTCAGACCAAAAATATGGTGTGACTTAATATTTTAGGTTGACAGAAACCAACAAATATTGTCCCCTTTCTTCGGGTTCTTTAGTTCTTAGGTTTTAGTTAGAAAACTCTTCATTTTAAATAGCTTTTACAGTTTTATTTTGAGTCATTAGTATGCAAAATTTTAATTTCAACTTTATGTTAGCATGGAAAACATTTTGTAGAAAAAACCCTCCTTTTTTTAGTTTTCATAGTTGTCTTAGAGAATAATTTCTTTTAATATGATTTTATTTTTCTCTTCAAAACAAAATCCCTTCTAGCCAGTATCCTTGCAAAACCTGTGCTATTTTCAAAAGGAAATTACACTTTTTCCATGTATCCTGCACAGAGGCACATGTTCAGAATCTCACAGATTACTGTAGGCCAAGTGCTATAGTGACTGTCATGACTGGACTTCCAGTAATCACAAACATGATCGGCCTTGATGAACTTCTGCACATCTTTCAATGCTACCCCTTACATTATCCAAGGAAGTTCTGTGCAGTCTTATTCTATGATTAATTAACGTAAATAGATACATTTTGCATGAACGCTGTTTTTTTTAATTAAGGGAATTCTGGTTAGCTAAAAGAACAGGATTCTTTAATAGGTACAGAAAATTATTCCACAAACCAATTTTTATGACAATTTTTCTTCATTGAATGAATTGACCACCATGGCAGCAGAGTCTTACAGAGTTGTTACAATCTCTTCTAAAGTGAACACAGGAAGAAATATCCTTTTTTTTTTTTCCCCAAATGAATTGCTATTTCCAGAATCTGTGTTTTCCAGGGGTTGTTTAATTTTCTCTGTAAGGATGTCTGTTCTTGTTTGCATCCAAAAGAACTGACTACTGCTGCATCTGAGAATAAACAATAGCAGGGCAGCTGTGTGTGTTCTTTCTTTCCTCTCTATATTAGTCACAGGAAAGATGTGTTAACAGTTACTGGAAGAGTGTAAGTTCATTTTTCTTTTTTACAGAGTGATGATAAAACTCCTGAAGTCAGTACTTCTCGTGGGGCTCCAACTTACAAAAGCTCTTCATTTTACTAAACTCTCATAATTCCACTAGAAATAAATGGATCAAGAATATGCAGTATGAATTTTAGTATAGGATTTGGATCTTTTCCTTTCCCCTTACCTTCATCTAGAATTTGGGCTACCTTGATACCTTGAAATCTTTTGCTGCTAGCATATAGCAGCCAGGTACATTCACTCAGTCTGATGTAGAGTTGCCATCATCTGCTGGAAATAATTTTATTAGCTAATGTAGTCTTCCCCTGGAATGACATACTACCTTGTTTTTATTTGTCATTGCCCCAGGTCCTCCTAAATCTATGGGATGAAGTTCCAGGTTAACACTCCAGATCCTCCTCTTCCTTTTTTGGTGAAAATTTTGTACACACAGGATGCTTCTTCCTGTCTAGCAGGAGGTAACCCTTGGGAAAGGTTCTACTGGCCTCCCAGCTCAGTTCTTTTTTCCCAGAGACAGAGGAATCCCTGTGTCACTGTGTTTGAACCCATTCCAGTTTGAACCCAAAAGGTCTTTATGGATCTTTAAAAGGTCCCCATAGTGTTGCATGAGTTGGGGTCCTGATGCTCCTTTGGGTTATTCAGGTTAGCCCATCTTCCATCCCCTCCCACTGTGACCAACAGTATCTGCTTGCACAATGAGCAGTAAAGCTGCTGAGCTCATCTGGTGATCACAGATGTCACATCCAGAAATCCCTGCTTTAGGTTTTCATGGAGAAGGGGCTGCTTTCATGTGCTCCTGCTTGCTCTAACCACTGGCTTAAAGTCATACTTCAAAAAATAAAGATTAGAAGATACAAGTCAAATCATTGTAGCAAATCAACACAGGACTTAAAAGCTTGTAGTAGAATTTACTTAATTCTGGAGAATTTGTATTCCCCTCATTAAGCTGGAGAAGTTAAATCTCTCTGAAATATGGCGTGTCTAAAAAATACATGTGCTTTATTTCCAAAAGCTGCTTGAAAGCCCAAAAAATCCAGGGATCATGAAAATCAGTAACAAACTACTTGTCAGTGCAAGTCCCATCAGTTGCAGCTTGTTTCTTCCTGTCATTTTGGTTGCAGAGGTGATCAGAAGGTTCACAAACCCTTGTTTTCCATAACAATATCACCTGCAGCCTTCTCCCATCTTGTGCTGCACAGATTCTGAACAACATGAAGTAACTATAGCAGGCTTTATCAGCAAAATTCAAGCCCAGTAGGCTTTTGAAGATCAAAAGACTGTCACAGATATGATCAGTTCCATTTATCATGTTATCACATTCTCCATTTTCACCTTGTACTTCTGAATGATGGAGAATTCTTGTCTTGAAAGCTCCAGCTGCAGCATTTACAATTTTTATTTCATTCCTTTCACTTCTGAGACCTTCAAAAGTAACTAACTGCATCACTTTTATCTGCTCACTAATGACTCTCTGGCTGACATGCTGTTCCAATAGAGTGAAGCTGGAAACCATCCCTGTGGGCTTTAAAGGTTGATCATTTATATGGGGGTGTTGATGAATATAAGCTGTGTCTGCAAAATTTGAAAGTGAAATCTTTTCAGGATCTATGTTCCCACAAGGCTTCTTTATATTTTTCACCCCCAGAATTGAACTCATAAACTTGTCATCCATCATGAATATTGAAATCATAAACAAATAAAAATGAGACCATATGATAAAGCACCTCTTTCTCCCCTTTCCACACCCAGCATGTTAATACGGCTATATTGAAGCCTGGCATTTCAGTCACAACAGAGGCACGCTGCTGATATGAAAGATGACCTAAATGGAATAAATGTAAATGAACACTTACTCAGCTAGACACTAAATGTGCTCTGTGTGCAACTGGTTCTTGGCCACGTGTGAGAAAAAATATAAATGCCATTCATCAAATTTTGAGTAGATTTTTTTTCCTTTGTCTCTTAGTCCTTTCCTTCTTTTCAATAGCTAAAAGGGCAAGGATTTCACAGAAAAGAGGCAAAATCAGTTCCAGCTGGTGATGCATTATAAGACTGCAACATCATCAGGGCAGTAGTCCTGGTGCCTGAGCACTCGAAAAAAAAAAAACAACAAAAAAACAAAAAAACAAAAAACCCAAAACCTAGCAACGGCTATTTTTGAGTGAAGATCACATTTTTCTCAATAAATTAACCATAGTAAGTGAAATGATGACCAAACACTGAATCTGAAAGAGGTAAAAATGGCACTTTCCTTGCACTTTGATGACAGTTTAAACAACCATACAGGTTGCCTGCTGTGCTATTGCTTCATAGTCTGTGTGCCTGGTGCCTTGTTTCTCTAGATAAATTAACTCCGTGCTGGTGTAGAAAGGATCACTGTATTGCAACTGCAGTTGTTTACTTTGAAAATATACATGGCAGATACATTGAACAAGGAAGCTGTGGGTGCTAATAATGCTCACCTGTACAGAGCTGAATTCCCAGGTGCATTAGAAAATGTTGGTCAAATTCTTTATATGAGGAAAGATGGGTGAAGATGTAAGCAGCAACATTAGTTTGCTTCTGAGAACCTGCTTGTAGTCTTCTCACATGGACACTGCTTCATTGGGTAGAGAAGGCAGAGGTCTTGCAGGTTTTATTTCTTCACAGGCACTATTGTGGCACCTTAAGTCTTGTTGAATACTTGGGACTTTTACCAGATCTCCAGCCTTGTACCCTGGAGTGACCATCTCCAAAAGGACCTTCACATTCAAATGCCTTTTTCTTCCAGGTCTTCTTCCAGGCCAACTCAGAAACTACATCAGATGGTAAAAATCCCTGCTTCACCTCTCTTCTGTCACCTTGGGGTGATATATGTGCTCTCACCCACTCACAGCCTGGAGGCTCTTTGTTCTGTAGAAGGCTCCCAGATGACCTGCTTTCCTACTCTATCTTCTTCTGCTTTGTCTTTCTGGTCTGGAAACAGCTGTCTTCCAAACCAGATACTCTCAGGAACTGCTGCTCCAGTGGGCACCACAGAGCTTTCTGCCTAAAGAAAGAAACCACTTGTGTCCCTGCAGAAGAAACACAATCCAGGGTAACTGTGAATAAAGACATTAATTTCATAACCCATCTGGACTAATAGTGGCCACGTTCCCATCTCATATTCAGTAAATTAGTTGGAAGTCAGAATTTAGGAAGGTACAGGAGTTTTTGTCTGCCAAGCACATCATTTTACTCTGGGACTCTAGTAATTGTATGAGCTTATATTTGGTTTCATTATGTCCCTAAACCTCTCTGGTCTTTGAAGCTATTAATATGTTTTGAGAGAGCATGGTCTAATGAGGTAAGTTGCGTATCCATATAGAAAAGAAAACGTAGACTGAAATTCAGAGCTTGGGACCTAGTTATTCAGGTATCCAGGGTATCAAAATGGTGAATTTGTTATGCTATTGTGTGACTCTTTTTGTTCTTTCAGAACTGTTGCATACCAGTAAAAGGTTACTTCTCCAGTATTCTCAAATTAGCAATAAACATAATACCTTCCTAAACAGATTAATGACCTACGGATACTGCAGTTGGCACTAACTCTTTTTTTAACATTAGCTGATAATAGCTATCATACACAGGAAAATCTCCTGACACCCTCATGTGCTTGCATGTGAATATGCCAACTAACTTTTTAGCTAATTAAGCTGAAAAACAAATCAAGAAATATTAAATAAGGAGTTTCTAGTGACATCAAATTTCTGCCCACAAAATACTGCTTCCTTAAGTGAAGTCTGAAACCCTCTGTAAGCATTTGCAAGTGAAGTTCATAGCAGCTAATTAATTGTGCCAGTGGAAGACAATAGGTGGAAGCAATCAGAAATGTAAGTGTATTGCCACTGTATTAAGGATGCATCAATATTACCAAGCTCACAAGAAAAGATTTTTTTTTTTTGGACAAAGATGTTGGACAATCAAGTGAACAATTTACAGTAATCATTACCTTTCAAAGAGTGTCTCAAATGTTCTCTCAAGACTCCTCATTCGTATTCTACTTCTCCTGTAATCACCATTGTTTCTTCCCATCAGTGGCATTCTGTTTGTTGCAAAGAACATGAAAGCATACTAAAAATCAGTGGTTCTTACCCTGGCCTCTGCTAATGAAGTTAGCAATCCTAGTGATTGTTTACAAGTGTTGAATTAACTCCTCTACTTGGAGTTGACATAAATATCTCACAGATCAAATGTACAGTTTCTCTTTGACTTGTTTGTTACACCCAACAGTACAAATTGTGATAGCATGGAAAGGCCTCAATGGGAACTCCTGTGGTGTGAATTAAGAGAATGATTTGCAAGATTACATTATTTAGTAGTGATCACAGCACTGCCAAGTTTCAACATTTGGCACGAGGAAACTGCAGCTGTAGCAGTATGGTGTAGGCATTTCTATCTCTGTCGTACCACAGCCTCCTTTTCTTAAGAAACTTTTAACTTTTCCAAAAAGTTGGACCACATAAGCAATGAGCAAGCTTTGTGTAGAGCATCTTACTGGGTTTCTCATATCAAATGGCACAATATAAAAAATAAGGAAATTTTCTATTGTTAAGCAACCGGTGGTGGTGTATGCAATTCAAAGTAAAAGATCTTATATTCTGCAATTTCTCAGGCAGGGCATTCCTGAATAGGAAGTAGCAGATATGTCAGAGAGTTTGAAAAAGAGAGTAAGATGAAAAGCATCAGTCCATTTTCCCTCTTAAAATTCCTGGGAAAATATTAAGACATATTATTAGAGTCTCACTGGAGAGAAAGACTCACCCAAAATTAAATTAGTCAGATCAATCAAGTGAAATCAATATGCTGTTGAAACACAAGACTCAGAATAAAATTTCATTTGAAGTTCCACCCCAGGTTTTTTCCCAAGCAGTTTTCAGCAACTTGTCCATAAGCCAACACCACCTGGTAAGTCGACACAATTATTTTTGCATGTGGGAAGATGTTCAGCACAAAACATTTAAATAAGAATAATACTTTTCCCTCCTTCCAAATGTTTGCCTTCAGTGACATATGTGTGTGGTTTTGATACACATTTAATCTAAACAGATTTATACTGAGAAAAAATATTTGTCATCTTGGTTCTGCTGGTGTTGCTTAATGTCAGTTGGGATGGAAAATGCCAGGAGAAAATATTTTGGCAATGGGATGAAATTCCACACAATAAGGCAGGTTTTAAAGGATTAAAAAGAAAGGTAAATGTCACCAATTATTAAGAACTTTCCAAGTTTTGCAGTGCTAGTACTGCAAAGTACTGAAGCAGTTCATTGGCTGAAGTTTTCTTGATGAATTTTATTGTCTAACTGAGTAAGACCATACACACTAGGAAGGGGACTCTTGGCTCACTGAGATCTGATTCCTGCTCTTGCAAAAACCCACACTACCTGATTGCTTTCATACACTGACAGACACTTCATTTTTAACAATTATGTGTTTTCTACCTGTGCCACTTTAAAAGCTGTTCCAGAACTTGCTTCTCAAGTAGAAGCAATCCTCTAGATTCAAGTATGCTTTTATTCATTAACAATGTGTTCCTATGCCAAAAAATGTCATTTAGTTTAAGTGCTTGCTGTGCTTCTGATGATGCATTTATAGTCAGTAACCATATCCCTTCTCTCCCTTAAAGATACTTCAAATTTTGGAAAACACAGTAAATAAGTAAATGGACTATTTAGAATAATATGTGGAATTCAGAAGTAATGACAAGAAAATGTCTGAGACACCTTCTAAGCAGAAAAAAATCATATTATGGAAAATAAATTATACTTAGCCTTATTATTCAGATCTAATACATGGCAAAATTATCTACAAAGTAAGGATTTAGTATGGACACTGTTCTGATGGTGAAGTGTGTAGGGAAATATGATGGGCTTTACACATAAATTTTGATTATTTTGATATCTATTTAATTGAAAAAAAGAATTTATTGCAAAGTTTATCAGCTGAGCATCCAGTAACCATGTCTTGACAAATTCACTGGACAGGGATGTCAGTGGATAAAATGGGGAAAAAGAAACTCAGTTCTCCAGACCTGATTATATCTTTAAATGTTTCTGTTTGTTAAGTCATGCATAGGAGTAACTTTCAAAGATGTTTATGAAAATTCACTGCATAATTATTTGCAGGCATAATTATCACCTCTACCTAGAGGCTATATATAGCTGTACTTGTGACTAGCTAGATCTACATATACAAATCTATATTTTGCCAGAAAATAGAAAGTCAGTTGTATGCAAGCTTGCCATACAACTAAAAGTGTTTCCAGATACTTCTGATGATTTCAGTCAGTTTTGAATCATACTTTAAACATTTGGGTTTCCTTGCATCAGTTGTTGTACTGCTTCTGTGGACAAGTTACATTTCTATAAATTACAAGTAATAGTTCTTGATCTTATAGGATAATGTAAGATAAGATTGATGATTTAATTGAAAAGCACTGTTGATTTAAATTTCACCATTAAAGGTCATGGCTGATAGGCAAAGGAGACCAGAAACCAGAGCATTTGCATTTCATTGTGTACATCAGGTACTGAAAGTATTATCAGGCATCCCTTTTTATAAAGGTTGTTCAAAAAGTGCTAAAGCTGTCAGCAGTTGTGTTTTGGTGGTTGCCTGGAATATTAAACATTCCTGAATGGCTGTAGTTTCTGCTTTTCAACAGCAACTAAGGTAAATTTAAATAAATAAATACCAGTCCTCATCAGAACAGAAGGGTTGAAAATATTTTGAAACATCACTTTATTTATATGAAAATCATCCTGGTGTATATATTGTGTGTTATTAAGATTTCCAAAAGAAATTTCTGTTGTTGTTGGGCTGTTTGATTAATACCTGTAACAAACCTCAGAATTCTCTTCAGAGGACTCTACTAAAAATCCAGTCCAAAATACTCTCTTGTTTGAATTCTCTTACACATATTTTTAATCCTGCAATGGTAGAATTTAAAACTAGTTTGCTATTCAGAATTGCCAAACTGCATTTTTTCCTTTCTTTTAACTGAAGTGTGAACAGCTGGGCAGTGGAAGGTGTCTCTGTTCTCCAAGGGAAAATTATTTTGTTTCTCTTGGAATTGGTAATTGGGTTAAGCACTAACTAATTGCAGGCATTAAATCTCTGATTTAATCAGACAGGAAGTCTGAGCCATAGTGAGAGATCTGAAGAGTTGGATGTCCCATTCCTATCCTTGGTCTTCTTCCAATCATCTCCACTGCTCATTTTAATTTTCCTGGATTGAGCCACTGTCAGCAGCAGCAGCTGACAGTACTTGGGCACATTTGATTGAATCCCAGGCATTGTAGGATTAGAAGCAACCACTGGAGATGGGTTATCCTATTTCTGACTTGCAGCAAGACTACTGCCAACACAAGGTCAGGTCAGACATGGCTTTGTCCAGACAAATCTTGAAAACCTCCAAGGGGATTTCCCATACCTTCTTTCCCTTGTGACACTGTGTGTGGCATGACTGAGGCAATGCCACAGGCATGTGTTGTTTTGAATTTTGGGCACTTGACTCTTCAGACTTAGTGTTGTGTAAACATGTTTTGGATTTCTCAGACTTGAAGCTGCTAATTCTAGGACAGAAAGAGGTGACATCTGCTACACTTATGCACACTGCACAACCAAATCATTATTTCTAAGTAAGTGCAAAGTTTAAATGAGGTGCATATCTGCTTTTGAAGTTGATTTCTTGCCTTTGGATCATTTATAGAAGCAGATATACCTATACTGATAAGAGAACTTGCAATAATAAGAAAGCAGTTTCAAAATTATCTATAAGGTAAAGTAGCTGGTTAAATAATTGCAAGCAATGACACATAAGACTGTTATGAACAGATATTTTTGTCCTTAAACAAAATTATGGCCTAGTGGGTCATGGATACAATGGCTTGTAACATTCCCACTCTCTTCTGATGGCTTTTGTTTTTTGCTGTAGCCTGGTCTTAATTTCTTGTTTCTTTCTCATATTATTTCCCTTAATGAACCCAAACAGACCTGTCAGCATAAAAGCTAGTCTAGGATAGAATAATACAATAAGAACAGTGATTTTGCATTTTCCTTTTGAGATGCCATATTGCCATACATTTTCAGGACAATTGAACGTAGGAGCATATAAGGGTTTGGAATCCTATTTGAATCAGAACATTTTGCCTGCCCTGGGCAGTTGGGAAAATCACAACTTCAGCCTCAACTGTGTGGCATTTCAGTTGCTTTTGCACTCCAGTAGCTGCATTAATGACATATAAGAAACATGCTGCAGAAGTCACAGCAAATTGACATTAAAATATAATTGAAATAAACTGTTGTTCTATTACCAACTGAGCTTTGATCTGAATGTAGCCTAGGCTCTTGGTGCCTAAAAAGCAGGGAATTGCCTGATTATCAAGGCTGGTCTTCTGAATGGTCTAATGGTCTTCAGATTGTGACCCAAGCCACAGGGTAGTGATAAATGATAAAATGCATTTATCATTTTATACTGCCTGGGACTTACTGGAATATAATGTGCTAATAAAAATATACATATCTGGTGATTTTTACAAAGTGACTAAAAATACAGTCACCTCAGGCAAGCTAAAAGTATTCAGCATTGTGTCCTGTAAGTATCAGGCTGATTTTTGTGCAGAATGTGTTTTTCAGTTCTACAGAAAAATCAGCCTCAGTTTTGTGCTTTAACCACAACTGACAAATTTGGAAGCCTTCTATGACAGGTGGGTTAAGGAAGAGCATCCCACAGCTTTGATGGGTAAGGGAAGAGCAACAGATGATATCTACCTGGACTTGCGGAAAGCATTTGACACTGTCTTGCACAACACCCTGGTCTCTAAATTGGAAAGACATAGATTTGATGGATGGGCCACTCAGTGGATATGGAACTGGCTGGCTGGTTGGTCACACTCAAAATTTGTAGTCAATGGCTTGATGTCAAATGGAGAACAGTGACAAGTCACATTCCTCAAGGGTCAATACTGGCACTGGTGCTATTACACATCTTTGTCAGAGACATGGACAGTGGGATTGAGTGCACTCTCAGCAAGTTTGCTGAAAACACCAAGCTCTGTGATGCAGTTGGTACACTGGAGGGAAGGATACCACCCAGAAGGACCTTGATAGGCTTGAGAGTTGGGCTTATGCTGACCCCACAAAGTTCAACGAGACCAAGTTCAAAGTCCTCCACCTGGGTTGGTGCAATCACAAGCACAAATGCAGACTGGGAAGAGAATGGACTGAGAGTTATCCTGAAGAGAAGGACTTGGGGGTGCTGGTTGATGAGAAGCTCAACGTGAGCTTGTAGTGTGTTCTTGCAGCCCAGAAACCCAACCATATCCCGGACTTCTTCAAAAGAAGCACGGCCAGCAGGTTGAGGGAGGTGATTCTCCTCCTTTACTCCGCTCTCGTGAGACCCCACCGGGACTACTGTGTCCAGTTCTGAAGCCCCAGCACAGGAAGGACATGGAGCTGTTGGAATGAATCCAGAGGGAGGCCATGAAAATTATGAGAGGGTTGGAGCACCTCTTCTATGAAAACAGCCTGAGAGAATTGGGGCTTTTCATTCTGGAGGACACTCCAGGGAGATCTTCTACGAGACTTACAGTACCTGAAAGGGCCTCAAGAAAATCTGGGGAGGGCTTTTTGAAAATGTCTTGCAGTAACAGGACAAGGGGAAATTGTTTTAAGCTGAAAGAAGGTAGGTTTAGGTTAGATATAAAGAAGAAATTACTTCCTGTGAGAGTGGTGAGACACTGGAGCAGGTTGCCCAGAGAAGTTTCCTTCCTTGGAAGTATTCAAGGCCAGGCTGAATGAGTCTTTGAGCCACCTGGTCTAGCGGCAGATGTTGAGGCAGGGGGTTTGGAACTACATGACCCTTCCAAACCAAACCTTTCTATGACTCCATGAAATACCTACCACTCCTTGTTATGTCGTAAATGACTCACTTATCCCTCAGAAGAGCTAGAAACATAGTTAAAAAATCATTATCTTAAACTAAACCATCTTTCTAAGCTTTTCTGTTGGTCCAGTAAAAGAAAGATATTCCAAATTCTTTGTGTAACTAAGACCTCCTGATGGAACATTACAGGTTCTGAAGTGTACTGAACAAGAGATGCAAAAAGCACAACATTTTTAATTTTAAATAATAATAGGTGGTTTTGTTTCAGCTATTTATTTCTGTGGGGTTTTTTTCCTGAAAAAAATAGCACATGTTGAAAGTAAGAGCCTTACCTTAAGCAAGCCTTTGAAAGTATAGCCAAAACTAGACTACGAAGAGATGTAACTTTAGTTGTTGACTATAACTGCAAGTTGGCTATCAGGTACCCAATAATCAGCTTTCAGTGGTTAACAAAGTAAAAATAGTGTTGTTTTTTTAACAATATGATAGAGTATATAAATGATGGATGATATTCATATAATTTATTGAAAACTTACATGAATGGAAGATAGAACGTCATTACATGCCTTTCACTATATTCCACTCCTTTCTAAGAGCTGAGAATTTTGATATTAGACATTTGAAAGTTCAGCTTCAATTTTCAACTTCAATATTAAATTAAGATTTGATATTTTCTGAAAAAAAGATTCCTTATTCTCCTTCATGCACCACATCTTTTTTCAAACAAACACTGTACAGACGACTGATCTAGTACTGGGGAAACAAGTGGAAATATCTTGGTCACTCATTCACAAAGCCTAATGCCAATACTGGTGTGTTTTTACATCAGTAACCATGCAATTGTGTAGAATCCTTCCTCTGTTTCTAAGTCTATCACTGATTCCAATTATTGCTTCTCTTTCTCATCTGCCACCTAAAATTCATCTCCAGCTGCACTCTCTGCTTTTCCACATTGCTGATCTCCTTATAACTTTTAAGATAAAGGTCAGGAGAGCCAGACTATTTCCTACTGTCTGAAAAGCATCAGCATCTTAAAACTTTCCAATTTTCTGCACTTTCTCCATATTTTTCACTCCATTAATTATAATGTCACTTTCAGAAGTTTCCAAATGAAAAAAAGTGTTTCTTCTGAGGCTTTCTGAGATGTAACATGGTTCAGTCAGTGTGTTAAGTGTAACAAAGTCATCTGCATAATGTGGCGTGTGGGATCATTATATGAACACAACATCTGTGATGTGAAAGGATACAAGCCAACTTTTATGATACAAAACTGAAAGAACTGTGGTGTTTGAACATAGAAGACTCTGCCTTAATTACTAAAATTATTGCAGCTCTTGCTTTCACAGATACAAGCATATTAGAGAGATCTTCATTAGAAATAAAACCAAAGGATTTTTCCTTTCTTATTGATGTTTCAGTAACAGTAATTCTGTATTTGTTTTTTGGTTTGGGCTTTTTTTTTTTCTTTTTTTTTTGCAAGCTCATAGCACAATAATTCTTGCACATTTCACTAATGTTGAAAAATACCAGTTTTCTTTATTATCTTTCTGTTGTCAACTCTATTATGCCATCCTAATTCTCAGATCTTCTGATGCAGGTTTCACATGCTAACAGCTAATAAAAATACAAGCAAAAAGCCTTACTGAAGCTATGAAAAAAATGAATACATAGTCTGTACTGCCAATTACCAGCATGTATTTGTTCATAGATTTATATCACTTTTCAGCAAAATCAATGTAATAGGAAATAATTTCCACAATTTATGGATAAAAGCTCAACACATGGATATGTGTATCCTTGAGAGAAGGAGAAGAAATTATATTAGAGAAGAAGGAAGAATTTTTATGATAAATTCTGACTTTCTAAAGTCAAGATAAACAACATCCACTGCTCTCCTCCACTGAACCTGTCATTTCATCATAGAAGGTTAGTTGTTCAGGCATTTGTCCTTTATAAATCTCTGATGAATAATCCCAATGACCCATTTGTGCTTTATATAGCTGGAAATGGTTTACAAGAAGATTTGAGCTATCACCTTTCAAGGTGATACAGTGAGGCTGACTGGGCTGTAGTTCTCTGGATGTTTCTTCCTACCCTTCTTGAAGACAGGAGTGATATTTGGGGTTTTTTTTCAGTACTCAGGAATCTTCTCCCATCTCCATGACCTTTCAAAGATGATGAGTGTCCTTGGAATGCTGACCCCATTAGTACTCATAGGTGCATCTTGTCAGGTCCCATTGATTGGTGCATTTCCAGTTCATTTAAATGTTTCCTAGACTGATCCTGGTTTGTTGAGGATAAGTCTACATTCTTCCAGACTTTCCCCCAGATCTGAGGATCTTTATATTCCTGAGGGCAAGAAAGATAAAGAGGTGAAGAGGACATTCTGTACCTCAGTGTTTTCCATGCTTCTTGTCACCAGGGCTTCTGCCCCATTTGGCACTGGAGCATTCCTAGGATTCTTTGGTTTTCCCTTTGCTTCTAATATCCCTGTGGAAGTCCTCAATGTCTGTTCCCAGGCAGAGCTTCATCTGTTCCAACTGCTCTCTGCTACAAAGTGAAATTCCCTCCCTTCAGAGGGTCTGTGTCCTTCCAGAGGAGCATATATAGCTCACATTTCTTGCCAAAACAAAAGGTTAAGATTAGCAAACCAGCCTGAAATATAACCATGATGTATAAGGCTTCAATGTGACAAGGACAACATAGCTGCATCTGTTGTAGTGTCTCAATGTGTCACTATCTTTAGAATTAAAGCACTTGTGTGCTTGCCCAGCAAGAAGTTAGGGACATCAAAGCTGAGTAGCATCAAAGTGCTCTTTCTGTAATCATAATTGGTCAAGAAGTCTTTGATAAAGAATAGTTGAGATAATGCTCTTTTAGACCTTGCATCAGAAAGAAACAAAGAAACCATAGTCCCATAAAACTATCTCAGAATCAGGAGCTGATTATAAAGACAAATTCATTGCAGTTACTCTTATTTTTCTGCCATTCCTGTCATTCCTTTTGCTGCTCTTTCCTCCTCAAAATATTGCTAGAGCAATACAGTGTGGGTATGCTCAGTATCATACACAAAGTCTTCCAGAAATATTCTTTTATTTCAATACTTGAATTATTTATACATACTTGTATAAAAGTCTGTTTTTTCACTCTTAAGTAAAAGAAACACATCTTCCCAACATTTGAATTGGGTATGAGCTGCACAGAATACACAGAATTTCCAAATAGCTATGAACTACTACAAAAGAAACTTACTACCTGGTTTGCTTTGAACATGTTTTTAGCTTAATCCTTTTGTTCCAATTGAAAAACACATCTGAAATATATATATTGTGTTACCCTCTCTCTAGTGAGCCATGTAATAGGGCATGTTCTGTAAAAGATCCTGCCATCCTGTCTAATATAGAAAGTGTTATATATACTTAAGAACTATGTTCCCTGTTATGAAAGAGGAACCCTAAAGTTCTTTCAAGTGTTTTACAGTATTGTGGACTTTGCTTGGAAAACACAGTATGACAGAAAGGATAGCAGTTTGAAAGCACGACATGCTATATGAGGGTTATTCCAAAAGATGGAGATGCTAAGTCCTTAGACAGGATGAATTGTCAGTGCTTCATTTAAATCAAGTACATTCAATATACAGTACTTATGACAAGAAATGAATTTTACAAATAGTTCACAAAAACTAATTACACAATCATCTGAAATGACATATAAAAGCAGAAAAACCTGAAAGACTTAGTGCAGAAAAATTGCTGAGTGAAAAATTGCTGATTAAAAGCTGAGAAAGATTAACTGTGGTGATAGGGTCTCTTTCCTATACCTATATATTTTACATTTACATTAGCAAGTAAAAATTTTTTAATGTTCTCTTCATACGCAGAAGAGGTGATTTCTGCTAATGATCCATGGTGATGTGACTTATAAAGGACTACAGAAGAGATGTGCTCCAAGTACCACTATTTATTTACAGCTTAAATTCATTAGGATTTTTTAATTTATTTGCTTGTTTATTTTATAACCCGCTTTATTTAACTTCCTGGGAAATCCAGTTTTCTTTACATCTCTAATTTGTATTGTGTGATTGTCTCTAGCTAGACCACAATTCACAAGGAAAGTTTGATGTTAATATTGTAAACCATTTCTCAACATAATGCAGGACTTCTGAAAACCTCCCACTGACTGTGGAGAAAGTCAGATATCAGAATCAGAACAACACCAAGCCAGCTAGTGGAAAAGAATGAAACCTAGTGGTGGAACTTTTACAGTTTTTTGGTTCCCATGTAGCAGCATGAAGTCAGAAACAGTGACCATGGAGGCACAGCAATAGTGCTCACAGGCTGGATGTTTTCACAATAAATCCTAAGCAGAGGCTACTGGTTTTGACACTGAGTTTACTCTGACTCAGTGCTGCAGAATCAACCACCTTGTCATGTGAAAAGGTTGGAGTAGGAAACATACAGACACATACATTGTTCTTTAAACATTTCATTTACTAAAGCAAATGATACAGGAGAAGAAAACAGGCTTGCAGAGGCTGCAGTAACAAAATATAATTAATGGCAACTCAAAAATCAGTGCTTTCACTCTACCAAAGAGAAAGGAACATGTTGGGTGTTAATTAATGGTAATCTGGAGCAGTGTCTTTAACTGGGGATCACCATACTGGACCAATTCCTGTCTATCTGTTCTTCCTTTGTTCCCATTCTCAGAGGGACTGTGACTGTCTTTCACACTTTTTTGTTATTTTCTCTCTGTTTTCACTGTATACACTATTTGTATATACATATTCCATTTTGCCTCTCTCTTATCCTGCAATCTATTCTACCCTACTCCCAAAGCTATGTTCTTACAGTAAAGAATAGCAGTGTGTGGCATCAGCTTTTCTTTAAAAGCTTTTCTTTATGAACTGGCTATCTATTGCATGGTGGCTTGTGATGAAAAAGTATAGGACCTGACAACTCCTTTCAAGAGCCTGTCAGTAAACTATAAGCTGTCAGTAAGTTGGGGGTTGTTCAGCCTGAAGAGGAGGCTCCAAGACTTCCAGTATCTGGAGGAGCCTATAGGAAAGCTGGGGAGGTTGTTGTTACTAGGCTGTGTAGAGATAGGACAGTGGGTAATGGTTTAAAGTTGGAGGATAGATTGAGGTTTGACATTAGGAAGAAATTCTTTACTGTGGGTGTAGCGAGAAACTGGAATAGGTTGCTCAGGGAGGCTGCAAATGCCTCATCCCTGGAAGTGTTCAAGGATAGGTTGGATGGAGCTTTGAGCAACCTGGTCTAGTGGGAGGTGTCCCTGCTCATGGCAGGGGACTTGGAACTAGATGATCCGTAATATCCCTTCCAGCCCAAGCCATTCTGTGATCCTGTGATTTCATGAAGCTGCAGGAGGTCCAGCAAAAGACTGCTAAGACAGTCAGAGTCCAGAGCAGAGAGCTATGAGGAGTGGCTGACAGAGCTGGACTTGTTGAGTTTGGAAAATGGGAGGTTAAGTGTAAGTAAACTTACAGCAGTCTAAAACTGCTTGAAGCGGAATTGAAAAGAAACTCTTTTAGGAAGTGGCAGACAATATGAGGGACAACTACAACAAGTTGCAAGTTGAGTAACTTAGATTGGACATTTCTTCAAATTCACCCAGAGAAGGGATACAATCTCCTTCCCTGCAGGCTTTCAAGATGTGGCCAGAGAAAACCACACCTAACCTGATCTAGTATGGAATTTATCCTGATTTTACCATGAGGTTAGACTAGAGACCTCCACAGTTTCTATCTAACCATCTCTTTTTCAACCCAGGGCAGTCTTTTCCAGCCTCTGTTCCTCATTCTGTGACCTAAGAAAGAAGACTTTTCTTTTAGGAATTCCCAGAATTTGTACTGGATTGAATCCACATAAATCTGTTTTACAGCATTGCAAGTTGGTTATGGTAATCATCGCTTAGAAAGGGGATATGGAAACTGCCATGCTCCATTCATTAGTTTGGAATTTATTTGGTATAAAGCAAATGATATAGATCTATTTTCTTGTCAGATTTGAATGCAAGGGGACCTTTCTGTGAGATTTTGAATCTCTGGATCCATAAATAAAAAGCTAATCCTCATCACTCAACCACAATTAACTTTTTCCTGCATCATTTCAGTGATGTATACTTCTTAAACTGTTCCTGAGTTTCTTGTAGTGCACCCTTTTTGTGCTTTCTCTTGTGACTTAAAACACATTAGAAAGTCCTCTTTTTACAGAGATTGTCAAGTATGGAAATAAAAGAGAAAAAAGTGGTAAGAAAAGGGAGGGCAGTTCTCTGATATCTCAACAGACACTCCAAAATTACAAGTGATAAGGATTTTACTGTAGAAAATTTAAGATATTAAAGAAAATTAAAGGAGCAAATACGATTATTCTGATAGAACAGGTATTTTCAATAAGTGTCTTTTCACCAGGAATTATTTTAGAGTTGTGAAAGAAAACGTTGGGTATTAAGTCCTGTTCCACATGCTAGAAAGTGGATTTGTGATTCCAAGGTGTGCTAGTCTGCTTTGAAGGCATTTTTGTGTTGTTCCTTTTATCAAGTATCAAACCATACTTTTTCACAATTTCACAATTTTCATTCTTTTAGTTAGTATATAAAGAGAAAGGGTAAGACTTGAAGTTGATTTTCGATGGACTGTTGAAAGCATGTACTTCTGAAGAACATGCACAAGTATGGGGAACTACGAACTGGATTGCATTCCAGAAGAACATGAAATCCTTAGGGAAAAAAAAAAAAAAAAGAAAACCCATAAACCGATATAATTTGTGTCATCACTTACTAGAAGAATAACATTTCTTTAAAGGTCAGAATCATGACCATACTCCAGAAGATGGCACTGCAGTTTTGAATACATTTTTTGCAAGTTGCAGTGGCACAGATTCGATTCAGCTAACTCAAAGTGTTTATGTGCTTCCTACTTTCCAGATTACTCCCAACTATATCTACTTTATAAATGTAGAAATTTAAATATTTCATTTACAACTGCCACACATATAATAATCCTGCTACAAACCTGCTTTTGTTTGCAGAACATCAGACGTTTAAGTCCTGCACATATGATATGAAAAGAATTTTTTTGAGAGCCAGAGCCACCTCTGTAACTCTTTTTCTCCACTGGCATAAATATTCTGTGCACTAGCCAGGTCTGTGAAAGATCAATATATAAACAAATATATCACCACATTGGCAGGTAAGAGGATTAAGAAGCTGATGAATTTAAAGGTGTCTTCTCTCGATGGACTTTTCAGTAAAAAGTGTTATTGTAGCTAAGTGAATTATGGACATATTAACTAATGTTAATTACATTCCCAAACTGCCAGCATTTTTACTACCCTTATTTTGTCAGCAGCATCTTCCCACTTCTAATAGCACATACCGAGATGCTAGGACAAAATATTTTTTTAAAAGTCTGTGCTTCAACCGTGAACACTGTAGAGCATCCAAAAATTTCTGAACATCTCTGGTGTGTCTCTAAAATATTAAAAAATGGCCACACATTTTTATTTGGACCTCTAATTAAAGAAAAAGCCAATTATTAGCACAAGATTATCAGCAAACACTTAGAATGAATTCAGAATGAATTCATGCACCTATGGATCTGAAAACGTTACACTTGTTTAATGCAACTTGCAATTCAGTAATATAGGAAGTTAATATTATTTGAAGATATATTTTCTGTAACAAACAAGTGTTGTTCCAAGTTTATGTTATCAGTTCTCCTGCTGCTAATCTGTACCCCTGTGAGACCTCTGAAGGCCATCAGGTCCAACCTCCTGCTCCAAGCAGGGCTAACTCCAAAGCTAGATCAGGTGGCTTATGGTCTTGTTCAGGAGAGTGTTGAAAATCCTCAAGGATAAGGGTACTAAAGCCTCTGCAGGCAGCTTTTTCCAGTGCTTAACCAGACTTGTTCCAAATTGAAATTCTTTGTTTGCAACCAGTGACTCATTCTCTGTCTGTGCACTTCTGATAAAACTCTGGCTGCATCTCTGTACAGCTGCTATCAACCTGCTCTTCTCCAGGCTAAGCAAATCCATTTTTCTTACCCTCTTCTATCAGTGGAATATTTTCACTGGGTTACCAGTGATGTTTAATCTGAAGTGTATCAAGCATAGTTCTTAATTGGTCACAGTTACTTCCACATAAAGTCCTTCAGGAAAAAAATAGAATATTTAGGAAGAAGTCAAGCTAATAAATTATATTTTGTTAAAAAAAAAATAAAATAAATGGAAAACAAGACATGCACTTATCTAAGAGATGAGCCACACAGCCTGCCTGGAGAATGCTGGTGTTGTAGCTTTGCCAGTCACGAAATACACATAATAGCAGCATATGATGTTGTGCATGTTCTTTGAAAATAGGTTTGATGACAGAAAAGATAATTGCTGTAATGACAAGGGACTTTCAGAATAAAAACTTAACCAGAATTCAGAAGTAACAGAAAGAGACGACAGAAAGAAAAGAACAAAAAACCAAAACACATTCAAAAACAAGTCAACCCCTCCAAAGATTAATGCACCCATTAATTTAAGATACATACATTTTTATGTTTTATGAAAAGATAGGAACAGTAAGTATTAATGGTTTCGTATTTTTCTCATCCAATTTATACCATGCTTTATACTATAATTAAAAGTTCCTTGAATTATATTTCTATGATTAAAAGCTTAAGGACATTTCCCAGTCTAATTATGTATATTTCACTATAGTTAATCTGGATTTTAGCAGATTCTGGGTCTTTTTGCAATAAAAACTCTGAAAGCTCTCTAATAACATCATAATTGGAAAAAAAACAAAAACCTTTTCTTTAAATCCCTGAAATTTTGATTTTCAGATTGTCTTTATTCTCCTGAGCTCATTTGAAAATAAAAATATAATGAGGAAAAATACACTATCAGCAAGTGATCTAGTCCCTGCATCAGATGAATTACAGCCAGCAAAGGACAGGCACTTGTCTGTTGTAATTCTGAGCAGCTTTCAGATGCGGTTGAAAACCAATGATCTATGGCAAAGATATGAAAAGAAAACAAAATCATATATTTGTACCATTCC
Organism: Phaethornis superciliosus; assembly: GCA_023637945.1. Classification (NCBI taxonomy): domain Eukaryota; kingdom Metazoa; phylum Chordata; class Aves; order Apodiformes; family Trochilidae; genus Phaethornis; species Phaethornis superciliosus. The sequence continues at coordinate 70,723,309 of JAJQWJ010000002.1, forward strand.
TCAGGAATGTATTCCGCAGTTTTCCTGTTTCTAGTGGAACATACAAGACAAAAAAAACAACAAACAGACCACAAAACAAACAACAAGCCAAACCCACAAAAAATCCAGCCAAACTCCATCTGAAGAAATCAATGAAAGGAAGATTTTTCTTCTGTTTTAAAGGCATTCTTATTTGACACTGAAAAGTTAATGGGCCCACTGAAAAGGGACTGGAGCATCCAGTGTCTATAATGCAAACTAGAGTATTTGCAGCTCTATTAACATAGTTGAACACTGACATTAAGCAGATTGTGTTTGCCTGTGTCTAGAAAAAAGTGACATGCATTGTGTATTCTTCAGCCAGAGCAGAATTCCTCCAGATGAGAGGAGAAATATATACCAGAGACATACATAGTTCCTTGTCTGAAACAAGTTACACCAAGGTTAAGAAGGATTGTTCTTTTGTGCTCACTAGAAACCACTGCATAACATTTAGGATTTTTTTTCCCACTAAAACTGGTACCAATAAAACTGCCTCTGCCTCTAAATGAAGAATACCCACCTCCAGGACAGAAGTAAATTTACAGATAAGTGTGTTCCTCACCTTGTGAACCTTTGTGACTCTGGCTCCATCCATCTGATTGTGTAGAGGCAGCTGTGTACAGAGCTCTTTCTCTGTTGCTTATATTGTTCTGTACACCAAAAAATTTTCTGGAGGAGAAAAGAAACTGGAAATTAGAATACTGAGGGGACACCTAATCTCAGTGCCATTTACAAAAACAGGAGCAACGCCCTAATCACCAGATGAATGCTGAACAGTTGTGTAAGGTCAAGAATGTCCAGAATTATTACCCATGCTACAGTCTTGATTCATTGAATAGTTTTGCCCAGACAGTGACCTTGTATTGTGTAATTGAAGGTCGCCTTTAACTGGTTTTTTTGCTTTTATATCCTATTTTTTAATGAAAAAAGAAGCTGCCACAAAGTGTCTAAGAAGCTTATCTCTTGATTTTATGTGAAATGATACCTTCCCTTGCCTGCCAATTTTACTCAAACTGGCTTTTAGATGATTAAAACAATTTATGCATACCAAATTAAGGAAAACTGCTGTTGACTTTGTTCTGCTTAGGTATTTCTTATATCTTGATGTCATATTTTTGGCACACCCAGGGTCATTACTATGAACAGACTCACAATAGTGTTAGAGAATAAGATTTAACTCAGAAAGTGTACACCGAGTTTTTACATGTGCTTGAATGGAAATTAATGGACTGAGATCATACCCAAACCTGTCTCCAAATCTAAACATCAGAACAGTTGTATGACAGCCTTTGGAATAAGTGTGTGCCAGTCTGTGAATTCAGTTTTGTTTTGTGAATCTCATTCACTACTGTAACCTGCACCGCAGGCTGAAATTCATTTTGTTTCCGGTTGTCCTCTTGTGTTGGGTGATGTGGGCAGGTCTAGACTGGAACGTATGTGTCTTCACCATGATGTATAAAGGGCTGAGGAAGGCATGGGTTTTTCTTACCTTAGAGAGAGAGAGAGAGAGTCAAGTCAGCCAGGCATTTCTCAAGGCTCTGCTTATGGATAAGGTAAAGAGCCAAAAGAGACTTTGCCATTTCCGGAATTACATCAACAAAACCTGCAGGACTATTAGGCATTGCCAGGACTGAAAGAAAAAAAGAGTTGTAGTCAGATGTCTGTGTTTTCCCAACATTTGCTCTGCTCTTCCATGCTGATAGAGGTATGTTTTTGTTTGAGAGAAAGAAAATTAAGAAATTGTTTCTCCTCAGTTTAAGCTCTTATTCCTGGACACTTCACCTATTTTTCAGAGTTACCTGGGTCTGGCAAGAGGATGGAGAGGTACAGCTTAGTCCTCAGTGATGGCTGGCACTTGAAGTTCAGGGTCAAATGTCTCAAATACAGCCATACAGGTGAGGAAATGAATTTTAGAGTAATGAACAGACAAAATCACTGACTTGTTCAACCACAGGCCAGGGTGGGTAGTGGAAGTATCTTGTCAAGAGACAGGGCAGGGATTTGGTTTATTTAGGGAGTAGGTGCTAGTTACATTTGTTGCAAAAATTAGGCAGCCTGAAAAGACAATTCCTGTAAGAGATGAAGATTATTAATGTGTAGTATTTTGTATTCACCTCTAGAAACAAGGGCAGTTCTACCTGGTGTTTGCTTTTGTATTTCTTTCTACAAGGAATTTATTTTGTAATTTCTACTATCTTCTCCCAGTTTTTCCAGTCTTTAAAAACATAACTGTAAAATCATAGAATGGTTTGATTTGGAAGAGACCTTAAAAATAATCGAGATCCAGTGCCCTCCATCCCCCTGACATAGACAGGGACACCTGGCCGAACCTGGCCTTGAAATACTTGTAGACAAAGCAAGTAATAAGTTCTCTAATTGACATATTCTAAAAGTCAATAGTCAATAGTTCTCTAATTGACATATGAATACATTTCATCTTTTCTAGTGGCTATCACCTATATATTTTCAAAAATCATTATGGCTAATACAAAGAAGTGTACTTCTCTGCATGAAGCTCAGGGATTGGGACACTGGAGTCCCTCAGAGCTTTCCTTGAACTTGTTGCAGTATCTTGTGAGTATAAACATTTCCCAGAGAACTGAAGTGGAGAAGAAACTGATTGAGACATCACCATTTTGGAAACATGAGAGAGGATCCTAATGTTTTATTTAAATAACATTAGGTCCCTGTCTTGTGGAAAAATAGATTGATTGGAAGGCTGAGAAGGAAGAAGAAAAAATCCCTGATGGAGAATGCTGGGCAAGGGAGGGAACAGGAGGAAAGCACAAAAACCTCTGTGTTGTTCATCACACTGACTGAGGAGAAAGCAAAGACAAAAACCAGATATAGTCTGGAAACAATAATCTTTTCTGAGGAATGAGGCTGAAAATGGAAATAATTATATTGTTTCTAGAAGGACTGAAGAAGGGGAAAAGGAAAGATTTTGCAAAAGAAGTCTCTTGTGTACTGCTGACTGAACACAGTTCATCCTCTAATCTTTCAGGCCAAGATTCTGCCATAAAAATAAAAAAGTCAAAAGAAAATGTTTCACATACATTGGATAGCAATGAATTATTTTTTTTTTTAAATAATGAGTCTTTTTTAAATCTTGACTTGGCCTTCTTTCTTGTCTGTTTCAGTATATATGTCATTACAGAATCATTCCCCTATCTCAGAAAGCTCATGATAGCAAAAAGGAAAATGTGATGTGAGAGTCAAGATAGTTTTATTTAAAGGTCTATCTTAGAACAAAAGACATGTTAGGCAATGACTAGATTTAAACTGATGAGTGAGTTAATAACTTTCTCAAGGTTGTAGTTCGAACCAGACAAGTAGTGATCAAATGATTGTTGTGTAGACCATTTGGAAAATAATTTAATAAACCATTCCATTTTTCAAGCTGGGAAAAAAATGTTAACATCTTTATGAAATTAAACATTGTTAATCAGTTTTATCTCCTGCCTTAAATCATCTGTGGAATTAAACACAGCATAATTTTCTTTGACTCTAGAACTGCACTGAGCTGCCATTTTGACAAAGCCTTTCATATCGGTCAAAATCTATATTAATATCTCCATCAGATAAAACAGTGTGTCAAGTAAATTATTTAGAAGTTTGTTCTTTTAAATGTCACAAGAACTGTGATTTTGTAAAAATTGAAGGCATTCCTGTCTGTCATGTCTTTAGATTTTTCTTCAAGGAAATAAATACATCTGATAAGAAAGCAGTTGATCATCTCAGTTTTAAGAAATTATCCATTTGCTCAGAGATGTAGTAACAATCTGTAAAACTGAAGCTTACATTTTTAGTCTTTTTTTTTTTTTTATATATGTATATTTTGGTCTTTGCCAACTTAAAGGTTAATTTCAGAAGTGTTGCCTCTCATAGATAATTAATTATAACATTTTTATGTAACCAGGGTAAATGCTAAGTAGTTTTATTTTTCTTTTTATGACAAAATTGTAATTAAATTTAATTTTTCAATTTCCAGTTATTCGTTCTCTGATATCAAATAAATGTATATGATTTGTAAGTGAGAAGTATATTGATATTGAAGGTTTCTCCCTTTTAATGGAGAACATATATCAAACAAACTATTCTTGTAGGAATGCTGGCAAAAACATGTCTTGATAACAGATAGAGTAAAATGTGATTTATCTAATCCATTTTAGCATTTACTAATGCCTGATGGGATTATAAGAAAACATTTGTAACTAGAGCTATAAAAGAACAACATTTACCATTTTATATAACTTCAATGAAGTTCAAACGATTTTCCTGTTGTGGGTAAGCTAACCCAAAACCTGGTGAGGCCTGCAAAAATGAGAATGATAGCACAAAAGACACAACTAGATTCAGGAGAGAAGTCACACTTGGTATATGATCTGTTGGTCTGGATTTCTGTTTTTCCAGAGTCAGCTCTAGGTATTCCTCTTCTCATGAAAAAGACTCAGTCATGTACCTACCAGGCAGTGATGTCTGCTTTCTAGTATCTTTTATGTCTTTCTTATTTCTTTAAAAACTAAAACATATTGACCTAAGGAAAGAGCCTAGTATTGTTCTATTTCAATTCAGGTGAATAATCTGAACCCTAAACTGTTCAGCTGTTAACTCTTCCTCTTTTCTGATGGATTGCTATTTTCCAATCTGTTAGAAAAAGCGTGTTTGTTTTTTTGTTTGTTTGTTTGCTTGTCTTAAATTCCCATCCAGTTCTCTCTGGAACTGATCTTGATTCATTTGAAAGCGTGATGACTTTTTAAGTTTTGTAGATAACATTATGATGTTATTCTTTGCTAGATTTTCAGTGTCTAATGCTTATGGACATACCCCCTTGTGAGAGAAGTTTTGAGCTGCATATGACCAAGATAAAATGAATATATTAAGGCAAACTTGAGTGTTACTAGAAATGATTTTCATTCCTCCTTCAGCCTGCTACAATAATTGCCTCAATGCTGTTAATGAAATGTTCACTGTGGTTAGAGCACTAAAAGTCAAGTCTTTTTGTAATTAGTCTTTGCAAAGTTCCTTTCTTACATATTATCTAGTATACTCATGGAACAAAATATCATATTCTGCTATAAAAATGGCATTTGTTGACAAGATCTATGCAAAAAAAATAATCTAGAGCATTTTGCGATACTTAAAGATGAAAGCTGCTCAATTTATATGGGGTAGGAACAGTAATCAACATCTAAACAGTTAGCATCATAAACAGTGAGAATCATGTAGATGCTTTTGACCACCATTGGAACAGTGGTTCCCTGAGGAGTCTTCCAGGGAATAATTGCCCATGAGCTGAGGTTTAAAAACTACCTGGAGTAAAGGTTACGTTTTATTTTGCCAGTAAACACGGATTTTCTTGCCTTTGCAAGTACTTTTTTTTTTTTTTTTTTTTTTTTTTTTTTCTTTTCAGTCTTGAAGGTAGACTTTGTCCTTGAGAGGACATGAAGTTTAATTGTCAAAAAAATCTCCTGGAAAAAAAGGAGATTTCCAACTACACTTCACTGAAATTGGTAGCAAACAATCTTCCTCTTTTAGCAGCATATGTCTAAAGTGAGTATAAAGTGATTATTAGACTTGGAATTCCACTTCTGTTCGAATACTTAGCACTGTGTTTTATGCATTCAGATTAAAAATGTTTGTTGATCACAGTTGCTTGCAGTGATACTCCTGTCCTTATTGAGTCGGCATGGTTGGAGCAGAAGTGACCACAGATGAGCATTGTTACTCAGTAGACAGCTGATATTACCGTTTGCTGTTCCCCAGCTATAGTGTATTAAGTGCATGAATTGATGAAATATAAATATATAGATGAAATTAAGTGTGTTAATGAAATATAAATGTACTCAATTTATGAATTAATGAAATATAAATGCATTGGTTTTATCATATAAATGTTATTTATAATGTAATATAATTATTAACAAAATAATCCACATTCCGCAGGAGTTTTTTTTCTCAGTCACTTGGCTACATAATTTTGAAGAGTACATTTTTCTTCAACAGTCTTGTAGAAATTTTATTTGTTATAATTTTAAGTAAAACATGGCAGAGGTTTTAGCAAACCCCAAATTTAAAGACGCATACAGATGGTGTCCCTACTGTATCTCTTCTACCGAGATCCCCAGCAACATGGATACATCAATAGCACTTCAAAGACTTATAATTTCAAATTTTTTTGCTTACTCATATTTAATCTCTTATATCTTAGGGAAGCCTAGTCCAAAACAACATTTAAACTCAGCCTATCTCCCTAGACAACAACCAATGTAGTTGTATATTCTCAGAATTTAATTATTAACATTAAAAAATAATTGTAAGAAGCATAAAATACATGGAATTTAATATCAGGCCTTAATATTAGTAAGTCTGTGCCGATGTAGTTAATGAGCTGTAGATTTATTTAGTTAAAACATATGCCTAAAGCAGCATAACTAGCATAACTTTTTTTTTTTTGTAGAGACAGAACACCAGGCATATCAAAGGTGTTTATCAGAAATTAGGGGGGCAGCATGCTGCAGATGAACCTTGTAAATGATCCTGATCAAAAATCAAATCACCTTTTAGGATAAAAGATAAATAACCAAATATGTCTGTAATTCCTTAGTCTTCAAAATACCATGTGTTATTTGGGGATGATTTTTAAGACTGAGCTGTTCAATTTGAGAGGCATCTCCTTGTCTTCTTGTAAAGATGTTTTATAGGGGAATATAATGTACATTTTACTTTCTTCCTTCAATAATTCTGAAACATGTTCACCCCCCAAAAATTGATTCATAGCTGAAATGTGGTCAGCTTCTTTTTCTTCACCCACTGTGCAAGGCACAGCGACCCAGCTCACGTCAGCACTCACAAGGGATTCAGCATCTGGAAAGAAAAAGTCAGGACCCTTGTTACAAAGATGGATTTATACTACCCTCTGCACCATGCGGGGGTGTCAACAAAGAAAATAGTAGCTTTTGCTTCAAACTTCCCATTAAGGAATCCTGATCACCCTGGGATTTCCTTAAGTACCTATCCTTTTATTCTTCCCCAGCACAGAGGAGAAGTCTTGAAAACACATAGATCTGGCTCTCACAAGATTCTTGGTTTTCTGACAGTGAAAGGCAAGAACTGAAGAGGAAAACAAATTTGCAGATTTTATTTGTTTGAATATATTTTTTACAGAGACTTACTTCTTGGACTAAGCTAGATTATTAATTCTGTACTATCTACCTTGAGTAGGTTACTACAGCTAAAAATGTAAATTTCATTTTCTCCTGTTGAAGGACATCTTTTAATGAGATTATCCATAAACTGATCTTTGCTATCTGTCTGTCCCTGTTAGCTTCTTATTGCCAGGTGCCATATAAATTCATGCATTAACTTTTGGATTTGTGTCAGTGTGAATTCATGAACACTCTTTACCTAATAATTTTATTCTTAAAGTGGTATACTCCTTTACCATTTAGCAGTTACTTTTTACGCAACTTAATAATCACTGTTACCCTGAGGGTTTCCATAAGAAATGATAAAAACAGAGTTGAATTGACGTGTCCATCTTTTGACAAAAATTCTTATACTTATGACTTCAAAGAACTGAGCTACTTAAATTATTAATAGAACTATTAAAAAAATTGACTTTCAAAAAGTCTTTGGTGGAGAAATCACATGAAGCCATTACTTCCCAATTCAGAACTGAATTTTTGTCCTGCCAATACTGATCGTGCCCCTGTGTGGGTGAATGTCTGCTTCCTATCTCTCTTCTTCAGGGAGCTCATAATCCAAGCTGGGGCAACTCTGGACAGTGCTTGGACACAGCAGTCTGCCCTCTGGATATTCCTCAAAAGGATAAACACAATTGAAATGTAAGTTAGTAATCACCAATAGAGTGGGAGATACAATTCTGTTCATGGTTTTTTTGTGTGTTTTCTCCTTGCAGACACCTATGGTTCTTGAATTTTCACTTGTGGATGTGCCTGTCTTTTATAGGCTACCTCCTGGAAGGACTTCTCAGAGGCAGACTTCAGACAGGATGGTTCAAAAAGTAGTTGTTATCTTTCTTCAGGCTTTTTGAGAATAACTTTGTCCTGAGGTCATCTTTCATGTATTGTGAATCCATTCTTGCAGAAGCTGAGACATGGGGAGGGCATGAGTGAGGAGGAGGAGGAGGAGGTATAATGGGGGGGAAAAAGCCCTGGGGAAGAGGTGAGGTGCAGATTGCTGTCCTCACTGTGGCATTACCTGGGCAGACTGTGGATCTGCTTGTCGTGGGGCATCACAGGGGCTGCTGTGAGCACTAGCAAGTCCTTCCCTGTGCCTCTTTGATGTGCTGGCACCAGGCTTCTTCCTACCTGAGAAGTGTTACCCTTCAGACATGGTGCCCTGTAGGATCTCTGCATCTTCTCAGGTCCTGAGGTGGCATTCTCCTCACCCTGATGCTGGCCATTTTCAAAGCTGTGGTTGGGCTGAGTACCTGGGAAGAAGAGAAGGAGAGATTTTAACTTCAGGGCTGAATCAGGTTACTCAGGATCCTGTACAATCACATAATGAATATGGCTTTTAGCCACACAGGTTACAACTCTTAAATTATAACCTTTGAGTTTGTCCTGCTTTGGGACAGGAGAGAGATGATTTTCTGTCTTATAATTTTTCTTTCAGCTAAGTCTCTCATAAGTATCTGTTCTTGCTGAAATTAAGAACAAGTTTCTCAGTCAGTGGCAGCTCCTAGGACTCATAATTCTCAATGTTTATACTTGTGGCAAGAGAATGGCCTGAAGAACGAAGGCCACTGCTCAGTTCTGAGGAACATCTTGTGCTCCAGAAAGAAAAGGAGTAAAGAGGTCACATCTGCAAACCTCCTTTAGGGAGAAGCGGACAAGATAAATGACCAAAATTAACCAAACAGAATATTCCACTCCATACATGTTGTACTCGGTGTAAACTTGAGGGATCAAGAGGGTCAAACTCCTTCCTTCTTCCTCTTCACCTTCACCCTTCTTCACACATCTCTGTTTGCTTCAGCATCCTGAGAGGATTCCATCCGTCCCTCTGCCTGTGGTCCTGATCCATGCCAGCCTGAATCTGTGTGTTCCTGCCTCCAGCTCCCGACTGCTGCTGACTCCAGGATTCCAGCCTGGACTTTCCCAGGGCTGCCCTGCAGCCTCAGTGGTGACCTGAGAGTTACTGGGGGAAAGAGGGGAGGGCATGGTATCATTTTTATATATCTGTGTATATCATTTATCATTTATAATTTTATATATCTGTGTATATTTAATAACTTTTCCTTTGTGTCATTACTTTTTCATTAAAGCTGTGTAGTTTAGTTTCCAACCCGTAAGTCTCTCTCTCATATTCTCTCTCCTTTCTTTATCAGGGAAAGGAGGGGAATTAATAGAGAGCATCTGTCATTCAGTTAATTGCCAGCCCAGCATTAAACTGTGACAGAGTTCAAGAAGATTTTTTATTTATTTCCTACAGATCACTTTGAGATATTGTTCTCTTCCTATTATAAGAAAAGTAGTGGCAGAACTGTCACTTAGTAGTTAATGTAGGGCACATTAGCTGCCTCTGATTTCTCAAGTATTTTCCTATGGTACTGTCAGGGTCCGTGATATTATTTTAATATTTTGATTATGAGGAAAACCAGCCACTACTCAGAGAGAACGCATGAATTGTAAGGCCACACGTTTTGAAACTTAAACAGGTAACAAAGATTTATTTTTAAGGAAAGGCAACAAAGTATCACGGTTAATACAAAGAGTAAACACGATTCTTTACTGTTAAGGAGAGACGAATCGTTAAGAAAAGAAAGAAAGTAACAGAGGATAATTTAAAAGACATTGTTTCACCGGTTGGGAGGCTGTACAAGCTGCTGTAGAGGTGTTTGGCTGTGAGCTGGGGCTGTCCTGCAGGCCGGCTGGCTTACACCTGGGAGTTGCTGGCTTACACCTGGGAGTTGCTGGCCCCTTCTTCCTCAGGGCAGGTCCCTGGCTGCACTGCAGGCCCTCTGTTTCCACCTGGTCTTCTCGGAGCTGAGCAGAAGCTGCTGATTTTTTCGTAGCAAAAGGATTGAGCAGGGAGGAAGGAAAAACTAGCTCCTTTTGGTTCTTCCTGCAGGTCTTTTTATAATGGAAAAAGAAAGGGGGTCCTTCCCTTTTCTTTAGCATAAGTTATTGATACGCCCGGGTGTCCCGGAAAGGAGTCTTTCTTATCTATCTGTCTTTTAAGACGTGTTAATGTCACTATTCTTCCTGTTCCACCAGGCGCCAGGGAGGTGACCTGACCCGTTTTCCTTATCTTCTAGGTGTAAGAAATGCTAATTTGCCATCCTGCTTGGTGTTTTGCAACAGGGTAGAAGGGAAAGAAATTGAATAATTTATTCAAGAATCATATTTTTGAAAGTGTTTACATCAGGTACCTTAGCTCAGCTGTTGCCTTTTGTACTAGAATTTATTGAGTTTGTTAGAGTGATATGCAAAGTATTTATATTTTTTAATATGTGGACAAATATTTTCTGGGTTGTCTTAATGTATTGTCCCCTACAAACTTTGTGTGAAGGAGAAGGTGGAGAACTATTGACCTAGACAGCTTCTGATAACTACGTGATTCTATATACAATGAATGACACAGTTTTGAGCGAAGCTTTAAAAAAAATAATGTGTGGTAGCACATTACAGCATCTATTATGTTATATTTTTAAGAACTGTTTTGTGACACCACTACAAGGTGAGTGTCTCTAAACTGTTCGCTTAGAATGCACGTGTCAAAACACCAAGGGTGGTTTAAAACTCTGGTTAATCGCAGCAGACCACAGACTTTTCTAAAGAACAAAGACTCTTGAAAGGATCAAAAAAAAAAAGGGGGCATCAAGGACAAATCTCTGTCTGTGCTGTCTTTGCAGGATATATCCTGTCACCTGGGTTTGTTTTTAAACTCTTATACTCTTAGTATCCTTCTGTGTAGCAGCAGAGCACAGGTAATCCCTTTGCAAGAATTCTTCCTCTTCACCTCTTTCGAGGTCTCCTGGTGTTGTTGCTCCTTGCTTCATTGAAACAATCTACATCTGTTTGGTAAACCACACTCCACCCCACTAAATTATACATCTTCCTATACTCTAAAAGCTTCTCTTTCTAGACAGACTCTTGTGTATCCCCAGGGAAAAAATATTTACCCCTTCCTTTCTTAAGAGTCCACATGCCCCAAAGTCTAGTAGAAAATACTAGAGGAGCTGCAGCTTTCCCTGTGGTACCCAGCCACAGTCTTTCAATGAAAAATACCATAACAAACTGTTATGCAGGTGCTGTCTTTCAAAAAATAGTGAACGTTTGAATGAATAAATTGAAAAATCTATACACGCGAGTAGATGATGATTCCCTGAGTAATTATGAACCATATTTTGTTACATTTGTTTACCAGTAAAGTTTTCATTTATTCACCTTTTCCCATGGCAGCTTTATAGAAATTTTGTATTGTGAATTGGTTTTGGAACAAAGCAAAATTTAAGTTAAAAGTATATTATAGGGAAGTGCTTCAGAGTATCTCATAAGCATCCCTTAGAGCCATTGAACTGCCAACATAAACATTATGTGGAATTGCACAACCAATGCTTTTTATTTTTTTTTCCTGAAAGGAAATATTTTCTTCCAGGCATTTGTTATGGAGTTTCTGGTTTTGACTAAACAATAAATATACTAGAGATTATAAGCTGTATTTTATATTTAATCACCGAAGCTAAAGCTCCCCATTAATGACTTAATAACTTAACTTCCTAGCTCCTTATCAAGATGAAACTGAAGGTATTTAGTATTTTTATATTAAAATTACTATATATTATGTTTTTTTACTTTGACATTAAGGCTTAATGTATGAAAGTAATTTTGAATTAATTGTGAAGTATGAAACTCTAGCTACCATAACTCTAGCTTCTCTGATGGTGATGTTTCATATATGTAGAGTTCCAAGTTATTATGCCTTCAAATGAAGATAGGCTGCTGATTCCTCAGAATCAGTCTCTTTAGGCACTGTTATTATGGTGCCTTCAACTGAGCAGTATTCCACAAGGAGTTATTTTTTCAGTACAGTATCCAGCTGTCCTGAGGAGTAATAATGTGTTTCAATGGTGCTAATAATTTCCATTGATATTGATATCATTACTGATATTAGACCTTAATTTAAAATGTTAACTGCAGTAATATTTTTAACTGCAGTAAAGTTTTTTTTTTTTTATTTTGAAATGGGACAGCTTTAGAGATAATGAGTGACTGCTTTTGAACTCATAATCTAATTTCTGTAAAAAACAGTTGTGACAGATGGTAAAGTACTCGTCACAGTAGAAAGTAAAAAACTCCATTGCTATAATGAAACATCATGGAAGCTAGCTGCAAATTTTATGTGATTTGGCATTTTCATCATTGATCCTGTTTTTGGTTTCTCATAACTTCCTCAGACCATTATATTCCTATCTGAAATATTTTATCTGGTATCAATGGAGAAGTGCTTAATTTTAAAAAGTGTACATAGAAAGGCAAAGACAAAAACAATAGTAGTTTCCATGTAAGCCAGTTTGGAGCACATTCTTGAAGGCAAAAATGTATAAAATAAGGTTTAGCAACTTTGTATAATTGAAGAATTTTCAATTTGACTTTTTATTTTTAAAAGTAGCTTTTTGAAAATAGCTTCCAAACAACATGAAAATAATACTTTCCTTAAACACTGTGAAGCATAGACTTTGGATCTTTACCTGTGTGGATATCAAAATTTATAGATATATCACTTGAGGAACCATTGTGAACAAGATTGGAAGAAAAATGGAGAAAAAAGGAAATTAAAACATCTAATTTTTAACACAGAACAATATAATCTATATGTTAGTTGAATTAGGACTTGTCTTCAGGATAAACATAAGAGAATACTAAGGCAAGTACTATTTTTTGGATAGTGAAAGATACTGTAGAAAGGAAGAATTTTGCAGTAAGTATTCTCACGAGACCACTGTAAATCATTCTTAAAGGGAAATAGAGAACTGTAATAAAAAATTCTCTTGTCTCTCTTAGCGATTTATTTTGTAGAAAAATAAAGCTTTATTATCTTGCATCTACTGGCAATTGCCACAAGAAGCAGATTAAGACAGTGATTGCATCTAAGACATTCTCAAAAAACAACCTCTATACACATATTCCAATGTAACTTACGTCATGGTATGTAGATGATTTCCAGTTATATAATGAGTCTTGACTGGGTTGATGAATCATAGATGTAGAGTTGGGATGAGGCTTTTGAATATCTGGCTGACAGAAGTTTTAGAAGACACCTTAAAGATGGCAGAATTACTGACTTGGTAAGCAGAATCTCAAAGAAGTCTGACAGTTATAAAAAGAAATATAATGGTGGTCTAAACACTAACGCTTTAGTGTTTGCTTTATGTCTATTGTTAAGATATAGGGAATTATGTTCCTTATAATAATTCACAAGTTTCTACTTTACACCCATTAATAATCTGTCAGAAATATTTGAGATAGAGAGAACAGACATGATGATGAAGTCTTGAACCTTGATAATATGAGATCTATTGGCAAAGAGAGAGTCATTTATAGTCTCTTGACCACTGTGAGGTTTCTGTGTCCAAACGTAACACAGTGGAATGTGAAATGAGGGCTAATCTTAAAGTGCAAATATTTTAATGTATGCTAAATCTTTTTGGGGACTTCGAAAACCTGCCTTGGATTCCTAGAGCTAGGAGAGGACATAATAAAACTGAGTGATATGAACATGGCTCAGCATTTTTTTTTTCTGGTTTTCAGGTTGGGGAGGGGAATGGGAAGCAGTAGACGTGATTTCATTTATTGTTTCAAATTTTATTCTAACTGGAAGCTGACATTTCCTGAATGTTGTATTTGCATTCAAAACTACATTGACATACAAATAAATCACTTTTAGTAGTGATGATGGGTCTAGTTGCTACAAAGCAACACATATATCAGGTGTATATCTTATTTCAACCTCAACTTTTTTTTTTTATTATTTCTATAATTCTATTTCTAGTTTAGTTCTCTTGGATGATTGCTCCATCATTAAGTGGATGGTAACATTGAGAAGAGAAATTATGGCTGTTCCAGTACTATGAACCTGAAGAAGAGGAGAGATTCCCTTTTTTATCCAAGTATGCTTAAAAGTTTCCTCATCCCTAAACTTGGACATCTCTAAGCAAAAGACGTATTTTGCGATCAGAAAATATGAAATGCTGGAGCAATTTTCTGGCACTTTTCCCTTGTGAATAAAAAGAAGACACTTGTTCCGCAGAATACTGAGCCAATGCTTTCAACTGGAACATTGGGCAGAAAATCTATGGAACAGCATGAAGACTGCCTAAGATTTAGGAAACTGATGCTTTGGATAAGGAATAGCACTGGGCTCTTAACAAGTTAAATTATTCCTCCAGTTTATAAATTAAGTATGAAAGATATAGTGTTTTTACATTACTCTTAGGGGTGCTAACACCATACAGAGAACATGAAATAATATTGAGAGTTCATGTCAAATACAGCTTTGGATTTGACCTGCACTTAGGGCACTAGGCTAAGCATGAATACAGTATTTATCTGTCAGAAAGACAATGTCCTTAAGTAAAATTATTTTCTGTATACATATGTAGAACCTATGCCCCATAGCACTTTAGAACACTTGGAGAAGCAAATATTTGCATTTGACCATTCCACAAAACAAGAAATCTAAACTTAATAGCAAAAGACGTTTGAGATACTGGGTTGGCCTGTTAACTTTCTTTCCCAAAATTATCCTAAATGTGAAGAAATGTAGTTGAGAGTTTTTTCCTCAGCCCTGTGTATACAGTTTTTATAAAAATATGCCAATATATATTTTTTTCTGACTTGAAGATGAATTTTTTTTTTTTTTTCTTTACCTCAATTTCACATGTGTTTTACATTTCTGTTTGAAACACTACTGGCAGTCCTCTGGGAAGTATCAAACTAATTTTGTGCATCCTCGGAGATGTAAAATAAATAGAAATTTAATATTGGTTTAAATGAAGAAACAGGCTTCTAAAGTGTGTTTATTTCCCCAGAACTGTATTTCGTCCTGTATTTTCAGAGCTATGGTTTATCTGTGACAAACTATTTAAAAAAAAACCAGGAAATGATCTGCTAAAAAAAACCCCCCATATTGTGATTGAATATGATTGCTAACATACTGCATAATCCTAATCTATTGAAATTATACAATATACTCTCACGAACCGAATGGAATCTTCTGATCCTGTTACTGTTTTGCACAGAAGGCTTGTGTCCCAATAATTTCTTAGAGGATTTAGCCACATCAGATTGTTAAAGATAGACTGGCTAATAAACTAACTGTGATGATAGAACTTGGATTTAGATTTAATGATTTATTTGAAATCTATGTGTGCCCATTTTGATAAACCTAGTAACTGAACTCAGTTGTATCATGTTGAATGAGTGACCTAGAATGGATCAAATACTCTGATCTGAGATTGCCACTTCTCATGAAGCCACCTGACAAAGAGCCATGATAATGAGATGATCTGGGAGATTTAATGCTCCCTGTTGGAAGTCTGTGCTTGGTGTCTTGTTGAAGTATCTTTATTGTCTTACCTTTTCAAAATTAATCTTTTTTTTTCTCTTATGGGATGCTATCTATCAATCATGTAAGCTCCCTACTGTTTTGGTAATTTGATTGTTTTTGATCAGAGGCCAAGAAATCAAAAGGTAAACACTGCCATATATGGAAAATGGGACACTAAAATGGAATTACAAATGAGTGTTGGCAGCCCAATTCTCATCTGCTCATAGGTGCAGGTGCAGTGCTTATGGACATTTTCAGTGTACACTGACTAAAAACCTGGTCCCTCAAGTGGGGCAGAGAGGATGGGCAGAAATTCACAGGACCTGTGTTTTCCCCTGGGTTAAGACATACTATAGTTCATAATTTAGACCTTTGAAGAGGTCTAGATGATGCATGTGACTCTGAAGAACTCATCCCTTTGCTCTATAAAATGAAATTGGTTTTTTGCCTCTGAATAACCTGTCACTGACATCTTCCCTTCTGTGACACAGAAGGTGAAAACCCTTCTTATACAAATTAAAAAAAAAAAATCCTAACAATACAACCCTTAAAAGAATTTTAAAGAAATTTGAGAAGCACTGTCATTGAAGAAAATATAGTTATTTAAGGAGAAAAGAGGTGGAGGTGTAAGGATGTTGTAGGATACCTCTGGAAATGAGCCTTGCTTAAATCATTTTCACAAGACAATGGATATTCAGATAAGACAAATAAATTGTTCCAAAAGTCCTTTATCTATTAATATTTTGCTTAAAAATTCATGTTATTTAGCTTTAAAAGAATGCCTGATCATTACATTCACTGAAGAGTTCTGAAGAATAGACCCAGAGGTGCATAAACTCTCACTGACCATGGAGGATATGAAAATACATCCAGCCTTGATACCCTGAGAGTGTGCTACCAGAATGCTTAAATTTTTCAGAAGCCAACAAATACTCAAAGTTCTTTCCTCCATAATCTTACTCTTTACAGTTTTTTAATTTTTTTTATTTATATTTTTTAATTTTTGTTTTGTTTTGTTTTTGTATTTTTTTTTTGTTCATAAAAAAAAAAAAAAAACAAATTACAGTGAGAGCAAGTAACAAGGAGATCCTCAGATATAATTTTAAATATTAAAGAACTGTGAGCAGGTAAGCAGATGGACAGGAATCAGCTCAAACTGAAAAACAATAACTGGAGTCCACTGATTGTACTCACCAACAACCTTTCCTGTAATGAATAATCCCACTGAAATAAAATTAAGTTCTCAACATGAATAATGCAAATAGTGTGTTCTAATTTAGGCGAGTTCATAAGTATTCAGATTTTTCAGAATAATAACATTTTTTGAGTCCATGAATAGCATTAATAATTTTAAGAATTAATGCAAGCTGAGAATTCTAATTTGAAACCTTTATGAAATGTTTAATGAATTAAAATGCACATGGGATATTTTGTCTTCTGCAGACATAGCAAGCATTATGAAAAACAAGCTGACATCATCTTCTTGTGGCCTATGCATAATTTTCAAAGGTGTTAGGCATGCTTGGGTTGTGAGAGTTTGCAGAAACTATATATACATGCTTCACAAATACTGGTTAAGAGTGGCTGGTATGCATGTATCCCACTAGAAGGCAAGGAACAGTCCACACTCTTTTACAAAAACTTTTTGGACTAAAACTCTGGACTGTGAGACTTAGGTTATCAGTTTATGGGCTTCACCAGTGAAATGTGATCATGCTGGCATCTTAGCTGCCATCAAAGGAAACTGGATCCATAAAAAATGGCCACTGTGACAAAAAATTGCCCAGAGGATAGCTGTTCTGGGTTAAATCTGATGAAGAAATCACCCAGCTCCTATCAGATATGGGACAGCAAGGATTACCTTTAAGAACTTTTTGGCAATTCAGACCCATCAAAATCTGCTGAGTGTCTGTGTGGATTTATGTAAAAGTTTCATTTAGCCCAATAGCTTATTTCTGACAGCAGGCAACGACACTTCCCCAAATTGTTCTCCTGACCCTCAGTCAGTTATGGCCCTGAGACTTTCTGGGCCAGAGGTCATTTTCCATATTCCTCAGTGGATTTTTCTACAATCTGTCAAACGTTTTTAGATACAATGTCAATTTTTGTCACCTACAATATCCTCAAGGAAGGATTTTCACAGCCCAGCTGTGCATTGCATGCAAAGGGAAGATCTTCCCTTTGGCTTCTGTTTTAAAGCTTATTTGTTGCCCCAGGCTCTTATACTGGAAGATGGAACATTTTACTGTTCATCTTCATATCACATATTATTTTATAGCCACATGATTTTCCTCTCTGTTGTCTCTGTAGCCTGAAGAGGCTATTTAACTATTTAGTCATTCCTTAGATAGAATCCCTTCCAAATGCTTAATTGTTCATACTGTTTTTTTGCGTTCATATTTTATTTGCCTTTTTTATAAAGATCCAAATACCACAAAGTATCTGAAAAGGCATTGAACCATTATTTTACAACACAGCATTATGATACTTTCTATTTTGTTCTATTTTACTTTCTTAATAGTTCCTAACATTCAATTTACTGTCTTGACAACTATTGAATGACCTTTTTTCTGTCGAACTATCACATCCCCACAATCCCATCAGATCAGAGAACAGTACTCCACAAGGAAATTTGAGTTTTTACCATTGTGCATCATTTTTTTTTTCATTTATCTACGTTGAATTTCATCTATTCTTTTATTGCCTGTCTATTCAGTATCAAGAAGTGGTTCTTCATAGTCAGTCCCGAATTTTATTATCTTGAATAACACCATCAGCAAAAGTTCCTAACTTGACTATTTATCTCTTTGCTACTCTATCATGAATACATTGCACAGCATAATCAAGAACAAATTATAACTTCTGAAACTGTATATTATGAAAAAATATTTAGGAAATTTATTTTGGAAATTTAATTATTTAGGACAACTAATCATGAGACTATTTTACCCTTTTCCCATGATTTTCAAAGAAACCACATGCAGGACAGGGTTTTACAGGCAGAAGTAGGGTTTTTTGTTAGACCTATTAATATTCCTGAGAAAAATTTTGGTCATGAACCCAAGGTCTCCGCTAGATCTCCAAATAGAAGTAGGCGATTTCAATAACAATTATTAAGAACTTTTAGTCAGAATTTACTTCATTATATATCAGTTAAAACATCTCTGGGAAAAGAATTCTTGTTTCCTAGGGAGCAGAAGGAATGTTGGGAGTGTGAAAAGAACTGAAGAGAGAGAAAAATAGAGAGGGGAAGAAAGAATAAGAGAAGTTCAGAGAGGTTAATAAACAGTGATCACTTCAGGGAAAGAGAAATGTAGTGTATAGTCTCTGGAATGTAGAGAGGCTGATGCTGGTGTGAGATATTATGTTAAAAAGAGAGTTCTGAGGTTTGTTTTTAGAAAGTCTTTGTTATGTTTCCTTTGTGCAGATAAGAAACATAAGAACATCTTCTCAGAGATGGAGATCTAGTGTTTTATGGGAAATGCCATTCCTTGACAGCTGGATATTTCTGTCATGCATAGTCTGGGTATATGACTTCAGGTTGGTGCATTATAGTTGTGTCATACCAACTG
This sequence comes from Phaethornis superciliosus, assembly GCA_023637945.1. NCBI lineage: Eukaryota > Metazoa > Chordata > Aves > Apodiformes > Trochilidae > Phaethornis > Phaethornis superciliosus. The sequence goes on from JAJQWJ010000002.1 coordinate 70,742,481, forward strand.
CATATATGCCTCAATAACATCTGGTGCAGTGAGTGAAATTGTGTACATTTGTCCAGGTGCAGGTGTAGTACTCAGAGATCCTCATGGCTCTGCTGTATGGAATATTCACAGTGAGTAGTAGACATTGGTGAGTCTCACTTTTGTTGCACAGCTACAGTCTATATTCAGTGTACTAAGGATTATGGAGAATTTGCTTCTGTTGATTATTTTCATGAGGCTGAAAAGATGCTCAAAAGCTCAGGAATATTTGCCTGTGGGAAGATTTCTTTTCAGGATTTTCTTCCAATAGAGTCTCAATTTAATGACTTTCTGTGCAAATTCCAGGACAGAATTGGTCTATACTAAGCAGGATTTTTAATTTTATTTAATTTTTCTTTACAAGTAGATGATTCTTTGTGAGGTGTTCAGGGGACTTTTAGAAACATGATCTGTTTCTCTAAGTATTGTAGTTGGATAAAAGTCCTCTTTTATTTACCAAGATCGCTATCACTAACTAGAATCAGTGGCATAAGAGAGTTCATCTGCCCTTTATCTTTTGTTGTATGTTTCAGGTGACAGATGGTTTACATAGACACACTCTAACACACAAGTTTTCTGTGTATCATAGTTTGTAGGATGACATTGTTTATTCTGCCTGTACTGTTCAGAACAGTGGGACTGGTACTGGTATTTTGAGATAATCTGAAAGAAGAGTGAAAATAATTGGACTTATGAGGGTCACAGTAAGGGAGTCTAAATTTCTGAGCCAAGAAGAAGACAGATGTGTATTTTAGAATTTTTGGTACTGTTATTTTAAAACGTTTCTGGAAAACAGGTCACAGTTTTCTAGGCTGTGGGCCCACTGTATTGTTCATACCTGCACTGACACCTTTTTTTCTGGAAGCTGTACTAATAAACCTCTGCATTTTCTGTTTTTTACAGCAAAGGTGTAGCTCCTAGACTGGAGGCAGGACTGCCAAGTTCCCTTCTGTTCAAGTGGTCAATTCATTGTCAGAGGCCCAGATAATAGGATCTGTCTGTCTCATCTATTTGAAGGCATATACAATGTAGACATACACATGTGAACTATCTCCTTAGATCTCTTCTATAACAAGCGGAGAGAAAAGTATACTGCTAGTAAACAATTTATCTCACTGAAGGTAAGCATCTGAAGTACCTCAGATGAATCATGAACCACAGGACTTGCTCTCCTCACAGAAGTAATATAGGCAACTGTCAGGCACAGGTGGCCAGAATCAGATAAGTAAAATTCTTCCCTAGGCTTCTTCTGTTACAAGATCAAAATGGAGACTACAAATGATCCTTCCATCTTTTAATCACTGAATACACTTTAGCACACAGATTCTAGCAGGCCTTTGAGAGAGGAATTGCTTAGAGCAAGCAGAACCCTGGAACTGAAATGAGAAAAATCAGAACTGAAGTTCCTGAAGGGAAGAGATCAGGAGGCTGTCCACCCCTAAAGGAAAGTCATAGAAGAGGCCAGTATGTATCTGGGCACAGAAGAAAACAAGGGACAACATAAGCAACTACATGTTCCTTCGGGTAGAATAACTGCAGGAAGAAGTATAGGAGGTTCTTGTTTTACTGCATATGTTTATCTGTCTGATGGGCAGCTGATATATGTGCACATATTTCTTAAGGGAAAGGACTTTTCCTGAACTGCAGGACAAGAGGAACTCTGTGGAGAAGTTCAGTGACTTCTTTTATTTCCAATTAGTCATTTTTACAAATAATACACACACAAGGAAAAAAAAAATATAGAAACCCCTAAAATCCAAGATCTTCTCCACAGACCTGCAGCCTGTGGAGGAAAGCGATGGAGAAGAAGGAGACCTACAGACATGGAGACCCCCCCACCAGGGTAGGTGACTGCTCCCAAAGCAGCAGTGACTCTCTGGGCCACCTTCACTGGAGCAGTCTGTGCCTGAGGGACTGCACCTGTGGGAGGGACTCATGCTGGGAGGATTTGTGAAGGACTCTGTCGTGGGAGAGGGACCCCACATTAGGGTAGGGGAAGACTGTGAGGACTCCTTCTCCCTGAGAAAGAAGGAATAGCAGAAACAGTCTGTGATGAACAGACCATAAAATCCTCTCTCTGTCCCCCTGTGATGCTGCAGGGGAGGAGGTAGAGATATCAGGAACAAAGTAGTTTGGGCCCAGGAAGAAGGAAGGAGTGAGGAAAGATATTTAAACTCTGTTTTTTGTTTTTAATTTGCCCTGTTTTTTAATGATAGATAAAACTTTTTTTTTCCCCCAACTTGAGTCTGTTTTGCCACTGACTCTAAATCATGAGTGACACCCTTGTAGTCCTTGTCTTAATCCCATCAAGTTTTATGTGGATTTCCTCCTTGCCATCTTGGAAAGAGGGAGAGTGAGTGGCCACATGGTCCTTTGTTATAGGCTAGGCTTAAATGATGACACACATCCGAACTATGCAGGGAGGGAAGGCAGAGGAAAAGTAAAATTTTGGAATTTACTGGAATTTCTAATACTTTTGTTGAGGCTTTTTGTATCTGTCTGTCAACACCGGGGTTGTAATAGAGGTTCTTTCCTTTTTATTCAGAAGTTTAACTGTCAGAAAGTAAATTCTTTACACTGATTATAAGAACACTTATCTTGTTCTTCACTTATATGTTGAAATCCACCACCAATGTCAAACTTTCTTGAGGACACTATATAGTTCAGTGTTGGCTCTTTCATCTTAATATCACAACTTTTTATTCTCACAGTCAAGCAATTTTAGTCTACAATGGATTTCAAGTTGCTGCTTGCTCCTTCAAACTGGTGTTTAACCACCCTTTAAAATTGAGCTAACTAATTCCAGATATTGGTAGAATAATTAGTGCTGAACTAAAGGAAACAAAAGTCTTGTCAATATGGCTGCAGAATAGCCCCCTCTTTTTTGTAGTTATTTTCCAGAGAATCTGAAATGGGCAGCAGACTATGCTATGATAAACAGGCATACAAAGTGGGAATTAGGCACTAGATCTAAGTTAGTACAGCACTGTGGAACTGGTGGGTCCCAGGAGGTTTTTTCTCTTGCTCTAGTAACAATGCCACAGTAAAATTCATTGAGGTAATTTTTCTTCAAACTCTACTTGCTAAGTGTTTCTTGCTTGTGGGAGAATGTGTCAGTGTCTGAAAGAGTGGCAAAAAGAAAGGTGGCTTCAAGTCCTTAGGGTCATCTGACTGCAGAGACATTTAGGTTATGCTTAACCCTGTGGGTACAGACAACTGAGCAACAGAAAAGTCTTACTGTACTGCATGAAAAAGAAATATAATGTTTCTATGCTACTTTAGTTTTGCATCAACTTTCCATCCTGATTTTATTTACAATTTGCCTAAGCAAGTGTGTTGGGAGCTTCAGAAGTCATTGCTTTCTGGAACTGTGCAGCAATAACCATACAATCATGGGCGTAGTAGAGGCATTATTTATGAAATTTTTATGTCCTTCTAGAGCTCTGATTGAAGATGTGCCCATTACTATCACTTGTTTTCAGCCCAGAATGAGGGATGCAAGTAGAACCATGCTTACCACAAAATAAGGTAAGAAATCTGAGAGTTTTTGTATCACATGTACCAGCCCTCAGAGAACTGTCCAGCACTCTCCAAACTGGTGGCATGCTGGCTTTAGAGAAGGCAGTGATAAAAATATGGATATCCATAGATTTACTAAATCAAGAACTGTTACATTTCTAAAGACAACAGTTGTGATCCATGGAAGAACTGAGTCCTACTGTTTCCCAAACAGAATGATGGAAAATGGATGATGGAGTTACCAGATCAGCAATTATTACCTGTGAAGATTTTTTGTGCTGATGCACTGACCAACTCATGGAAAGATATCCTTATATAAAGCAAATTCATAGCCTGAGATCTCTGTTATTTTCTGTGTAACTGATACAGTGTTATCTACTTCACAATTTAACTGGGCCATTAACAGGCAATTGCATCATAAGTCTGTAATTGCAAATAAGGCCAGCTGTTCTTACTCACTGAATTTCATACTGTTGCAGTTTGGCTTTCCAGGCTTCTTTGGTATGATTCTAGCTTATTTCTAATTTATTCTTCACTCCTTCCCTGCTTCTTTTCTCCTTTGGTCTACACTTTTCACTACCTCAAAAAAGAACAGAGCAGCTATAATAATATTATATAAGAAAGTGAAGAATCTTTTTCCATCAGACATCATGCTGCTGATGAATTGCTTACAGCAGCTCTAATTTAAATGAATACCATATGCTGGAACTTCATTCAAACAAATTATGAAGTGTCCAACAAGTAAGGTAGAGAATGTGAATGTGCTCTGAAAATGCAGTTTAAAAATGCACGTGATGGATTAAATGATTTGTGGCAGTCAAGCAGAGTATGACAGTTCCTCTGATGTTTTGAAGCACTGCTGTAGGTTAAATGATGGAAGACATTCAGGTGACTAATGAAAATAGTCAAAACTACCACAATTATTGAACTAAAAAAATAAGAAGTTCAGAAAGTTCAAGAAGGAAAACTTGAAAGATGAGAATATGTAAATTATTTACTCCTCACCATACTGTTCCCCTCCTCAAGAAAAAAACCAAAAAGCCTCTCACACCACTACTCATCCCCCAAATCCAAACAACAAGACAGATAGCACAGTCATCAGCTAAAATGAAAATCTGAGGAATTATCAGCATTTTCACCCTTCAGGTAAAAATGTTTCACTACATGCCATTGATGTTTGATCCGAACTCTTCTGTAGCTCTGCAATGTCTATGGCAGTTCATCAAATGGGAACCTTTCCTGGCTCACAACTATACTAATAAAATCTAGTCTCCAGAACATGGTGACCCATTTTTAACTACTAGAAATAGCCACTTGCCCATCTTAATTCCTGAACCATATGTGGAAATTGTTCAGGAACATATGTGGAAATTGTTTCTATCTGAATAGAACTGGGCGTGCTCTGGTGCACTGCATAAGATCGCAAGCCTAAAATGTTATTAAAAAAAAAAAAAAAAAAAAAAAAAAAAAGACGTGGTCTTTCACATTCTCTGCTAATGAATTCCAAATTACAGTATTGGACATGGCTTATCCCTTCTGCTTGTACCAGAAAGTGACATTTGTTGCAAGAAATCAGGTGCTCTAATGAGCTTGGAAAAATTATACTCACTTATTAACTTTAATGGATGATCACCTACAGAAATATTTCACAATTTTCAATCAGGTGCTCTAGTTCTGGCTCATTACTTAAGTGACAGAGTTAGCAAGACTGGTGAGAGCTCACATAAGAGGGATCTGTGCAAGACATATAGCGAGAAAAGATCTCTCTTGCTGGTGGGAACTGGCTTAAGGAGAGGATGGACTAGAGAGAAAGACTGGCGCAGAGAATGGATATGTGGGAAAGAGACTGGGAAAGGGGTTAGGAAGAAATGAGAAGCAACAGTGAATGCAGGAGAGACCTGAATGGGGCAAAACAAGAAATCGATGCAATTATCTTGTCTGTGTCTCTTAGTTCAGCTGACTGACCAACGAAGAAGAAATCTTCCTGAACAGAGTTATCTTTTTATCTTCTTCAAGTTGCCTGTGCTTAACTTGAGATCTAAATACTTTCAAGCTTTTAAGGATACAAAAGGAAGCAAAGGTTTTTTCACTCGTAGTGGAGAATGCTTTAAAATTCCATTTCTATTATGAAAGGGGAAAAAAAAATACTAAATTGGTGCCTTGGGATTTCTGTGAAAGGTTAATCCAAACATGAATCTGTTGCCCATATAGTGTGGATATGATTATTTAATATTAGGACCTGCCCCTGACTCTCTTAGCATAATCATAATGTGTCCCTAGGGGTTATTTAAATTGCTGAAAATTTAGTCAATGTTTCCCTCTTTACTTTATGCAAATGTATTAAATTATGGGCACAGAAAAAATGAATCACGATATGAACTTAGCTGCTATTAATTTAGCTAAACAAATTAAAATGGAAAAATCCAGAGACATTTTATAGTGATCAGTAATAGTCAATTTTATCAACACCTCATTTGAAAAATTAAAGTAATTCAGGCTCTCTCATTCTTCGTTATCACCAAAGAAACCATCAAGTCAAATCTGCCAGAAAATCTGTTGAAACATGTTTGAAGAATATGCCCAGGGAAACAAGTTTCATAAAGTCTGTGGCAGAAGGGAAAGGAAACAAGATTCTGATATGAGAATTTAAAATATATTTTTCTAAATGTCTGTAGCCTTCTTCAGCATAAAGCAATTCCTAGTGAAGGATTGAGATACTGTTCTGCTTTATAAGATTTCGTAGCTCTTTAAGTATAAAATAGCAAAGCTGGTCATCTGTATTGAAGAAGAGAGAAAAATGTAAAAACTGCTGTAAAACAGTCTCTGGTCATATCTGAAGCTCCTACTCCCTTACCTAAAGGAAGGTTCATAAGAATTTCATCAGTTCTGGGGCCATGTGGCCATTCTCAGCTGCAAACAGTCAACTCTGCATACATTGGTCATTCTTTTTTTTTGGTGTTTGTTTGTGTGTTTGTTTTTTTGTTTGTTTGTTTTCACTTTATCTGTTCAATTTCATACCAAAGCTGATGGAAATTTCCCATTAACAAGGAGTTAATACCTTTACCTAATTGCTATTTCATGTAGTGACCTATAAGCAGCACATATTTAGAACAAACAAACAAAAAAAGAGACAGGAAAGCATTAGACACTTTCTGGAATGACCAAAAAGATTTTTCTTGAAAAAATGTATTCACTATGACTTCCTTTAATTTGGGAAGTTAATGAACGCTTGTTCTAAAATAAAACTGTTTGTGATTTATTTAGGAAGACAGCATGAATGTGATTTAATTTCTGTTAATTTTTCATAGATAAATGATAACATCTGCGTCCTGAATAAATGGCTGCTGAGTAGCTAGACCAACATTTACTCCTAGATCAACTTAATTTGCAACCAATTAAATTAAAAGAAACAAAAAAGTTAAAGAAAACTACTGGATAGCTGAGAATCAGATGGTGAGTATTAAGGTAATTCAGAACATCAGTACCAAAACTCATATTTGATAGGACATTAACTTTCAGTGTATATAGCTAATAAACATATTTTTAGTAGTACTCGTTCTGAAAAGATTATGTACACAAAAACATTCTGCTTCAGGCTGAATTCATATATATAGTAGTTTAAAATCAATGTAACACATCCAATATATATCACCATGTACTTCAATATTAGCTTTTAGTTTGTGTTCATTTCCTCTGCCTCATTAAACATAACGGGAGGAATAGATGGGCAAATATACTTGAGATATTTTATTTAAAACAAAACATTAAAACATTCCATGCCAGAGAATATTGAATGTCAAATTTATAATAGTGCACTGATACCTTCGGGATCAGTGTTAGGTTCTCTTTAGGTATAGTGTTCCTGATTCCTCATTTGTTTCCTTCAGGTAAAAATCTGATTTGAAAAGATTCATTGTGATCATAATCATATCTTAAAATGCAAATCTAATTAAGAGTGTATGCTTATGTTTAATTAAGAGCTTATGTATCTGAAAAAATTTTGACTACAGACTGAATGGGAAAAATTTGATATTTATAAACTTATATGGGCTATAAATACTTACATATACACTTTGTCTAGTACATAGCTGGTTATATGAAGCTTCTCTGTAACTATTAATTGGATGATACCAAAATCTTTTGGTTTACTCAAAGACTATGTTGTTTATAAAAGTAAAAAATCCAAAAGCCTCTGCTCTTTTTCAAAACTCAGAATCTCAAAACACTTTGCTGAGCACTAGCACTTGGCAAGCATCTGACATTTTACAATTTTGCATTTTTCTTTGATGGTTAGCCCTCAGCCATCCACTTACACTAGAGTGGAAATTTTCGGACTGATGTTGGTTAGCATACCAGTTTTCAATCAGTTATATGATTATTGATGAAAGAAGTGTTCCCCATTTACTGATGCTAGGAAGCTGGTGAAAATATGTTTGTGTCAACAAGTCTGTATCTCAAGAAAAAATTCTTCTGGATTCATCTGTCTGAAGAGGGCCTTAAGATGCCTAGCCAAGTCAAGCCATGAGAGGTAGATGAGGTTGCTAGATTCCAGCAAGTCTTGGGATCTAAGCCATCAGGCAATTCCTGTATGAAGTGCTCAAGAGGAGGAGTTTCTCATAATTTATTTTGAGCTGCATTAGGTTTATTTTTTGGGATTTTTTTTTTTTTTTTTTTTTTTTTTTTGTGGACCAGCAACTAGGTGTATTGTTTATGACTGCATTGACAATATTTAGGAAAGAAGATTTCATGTGACATTTTCAGTGTCCTCCTCATTCCTTCTATAATTATCTAAATTGTAGAAGTATATAGGTGCTAAAGTATATTTAGGAAAAAAACCAACTCCAATCCATATTTTAAAACTTATCACCTATTTGAGCTGTAGACTCAAAAACTTAATGCTTGAAGCAGTTTCTAACTTATTTGGTTGTTGTCCTAAAGTTGTCATTGACATCTAAAAGCATTTCACAGAAGTAATAGTTTGCTTTGTTCTGTTTATTGGTGTTTTTTTATAATTATTCTTTATAAAATCTTAGCAGTAGACCAGCCAAGAAGAATGTTGTCCTTCAAGGGTAACATGGTCCTTTACACCCAAGCCACAGCAGCCTTTTGAATATTGGGAGGATGATGCCAGTGTTTATTTGCTTGTTAAATGACTTTGTTATCTTTACAGAATAAACTCATTCAAAACCAAATAATATAGTAATACTCTGTCCTAGCTAATTTTTCATCAGGGCTAGATATGAGAGCCTCATATCCATGTGTTCTCTGTAAACATCAATGCTTTCATCAGATGCTATCAAAAAAGAAAGGAAGTCTGCAGCCTGAAGCTAGCAGTTTTTGTGATATGGTGTTTACAATTCACAGTCATTTCTGAGCTCAGCATTCTCTTCAAAATCCCTGTGGATGTTGACCTTTCTTCAGCTTTGTATTCTAGATGGAACACTCAGGCCCCCTCTTGCTTCGTGATTTTGATAAAATAACAACTGCTTGCATCCTCTAAGAATTAATTTATCTAAAACTGAGAAGGTTAATTTTAACATAATTAAAATAAGCAATAGGAGATGGCATAGTTTATGGGAATGTTTTCTTCAAGGATTTCACATTAAATAGGTAGACAGATGCAACTTTTGTGTTTCCAGACACATATGAAACAAATAACCTACTCTTTAAAAATTTTTCACCTTTCCTATGAGACGCAAGTGCTTTAAAAATAGCAGATAACTTACATAGTTCATTGGTTAGCATGCTGTAACCTTAACTGAGAATAAATAATTGCAGGCTTGTTGCTACACCTGAAGATTCTGGCAGAGCTCATTTAAATACAAAGGGATCAACACTGAGGGCCTTGTGAAGCTGCTTCTTAATCCATTCATTTTTCATTTAAGAGGAAAGAGATATTTTTATTCTAATTATTTTCTGTTAGCATAGGGAAGACACTAGATTTTTATTTTTAGACACAGTAATCTTGGAATAGTCTTTGAGATAAAAAGAAATTGATTTCAATGTTATACATGTAGAACTAATTTATATGAAGAGAGGCACTTGGAGCATAAATACATAAGAATTTGCAAATAATATGGCAAGACAGCTGACAGGTGGAACTGTTTCTGATACACAGACTGGTCTGGATTTTTTCAGCACAAAATTATCCCTAATTATACTACTACAGAAAGCTGTGTTTGTGTCACAGATGGCCTTTAGCATTAATTTTCTATAATACCAGAAGTTTCCTCTAAAAATATTTCCCTTTTTTTCCAAACCATTACTCCTTTGTGAGGGCCCTAGAGCCATGCAGATTTCAGGAAGGATGACTATGAAACATTTCTGGAGTAAATAGGGTTTCTAGTAGCAATGTTTGACACTAAGCAGAGAGAAATACTAGAGTTTAACTCTGTGGCCTAAACTCTGCAGTCAACCTTCCCTGCATACAAAACTCTGAAGCCCAGGAAGTGAGTTTCTTGCTACCGCCTGACTGCTTGAAACTTGGAAACTTGGAAAGTTTTTAAGAAGGATGGAGAATGGGCTAAAATGCCTCAAAGGCTGAAGTGAGGATGCCATAAAATTTATGTTCAGTGATGCACCTAGACTGGAAAACAAGCCAGAAACCAGGTGGCATATCCAAGAAATCACAGATTTCAGAGAGGAAAATATTTAGGCAATTTGAAGAAAACTTTAGAGTTAGATTCCATATATACAGTGAGACAATAAAGTGTAACTTTGGTAGAATTCAGATGTCTAAATCTACCTAGTGAGTGGGGATAAGAAACAGTCCCCACTCTGTTTCTGGCTCTGCAAATACTTAAAGTCCACAAGCATCCTTCATTTTGAAACTCCAGACTTCTACTTTTGTTTCTGTATAATTACAAGCTAAAATCTCTCCTATGACCTGTAAGCCATTTCTCTGTAACGTTATTGCTTATTATCATGACATACATGTGGACCAAAATAGACATATTTTTAAAATATAAATCACATTTATATACTCAGAACTTGTATTTATTTCTAGGAAATAAATGGATGAATACTTGTAGTGTTGTTTATTACCTGAAATTTATGAAGTACTGACCTATAACACCAACCAACTCAGTCGAGTTCTATATTTTATTATTAAATACAAGTAGAAATATTTTAGTCAAAGTACAACCTCTTCATCAGATTTTCCATTCTGTTCCTCAGGCACACTCTGCACATGCTAACTTCTCTCTTCTAAACATGCATTGTGCATATACACTGCTTGTAATGTCTTTTCCTGCCCCAAAAGCAGAGCCCCACATACACGGCCACCTTTCTTGATTTTATCCAAGGCTGATTTTCCACTGCCCTTCTGATGCTGACTATTGCCCGGAGCTGAAGAAGAACCTCATAATATGCTTGTTGCAGCTGCAACTTGGGGAATTGGCTTTATTTCTTCTCTCTGAGAGCTGCTAGCAATGTTGCTGGTGCTTCAGGGCCATTTGCTTTCAGGATAATAGTACATTCACTTTGTTTACCTGAAGCTGTTCGTTTATCAGCCATTTTGATGGCATCTCTTTTCTCCTGTTGTCTCTGAGGTACTCCAGAATGTTATTCTTCACTCCCCATTCCTCCCACTAAGTACATTTTTTCTGACAGTTCATTCATACCCATCTGCTTTTTGCTGATTTATGCATGTACTAAGCTCATGCTGATGGTAGCATTCCCAGTATCACGACCAGGATGAGTTATTATCTCTATTAACTCCATATGACCAAAAAATAACACCTTAAATACCTTCTCTTCCCTTCCACCTCTGTTTCAGATGGCATCTTTGAACAACAAAACTTGCTGATTGTGTTTTGCTCATTTACATTAGATAAGCATGAGAAGTCCCTGTGGTTCAGCTTTCTCATCTTCAGCATTCCAGGAGTTTACCTTGTTTTCATCACCTTATTCCAAGTCTTCTATATAAGCACTTATCCTCTAATGATTATTGCCACCTTTTTACTTCCCACTTTTTCAAATTTATGCACCACACAGCCCTTTATAGCATTTGGGCTCTGGGGTCATGTTGGTCTGATTCTCCTTTCTCTTCCAGCGCTCCATTATATCTGTATCTGTATCATCTCAGTTTCAAAGCCCTGTGTGACTACTTCCCTTTGCAGGGGTGTTTAAAGCATTTTTCTTCTGTTGCCTTGTGCTCAATGCAGCATCTCTTAGTTTGTCTGAAAAGGTAAAAATCCCACTGAAGAAAACCTATTATACATTTCACTACAGGCTTGGGTAGGCTTGGCTACAAGGCATGATCTTGAGGGATGACTCTTTGGTGATTTAATTGAAATGTAGCTGGTGGCTAGTTCTCCGCTGACAAATGTCTACATTAAGCAATTAGATATTATAACTGGCACTGATGTCTATTTGGCAGTTTCAGCAGAGGTCAGGCATTTGAAACAGTTTGAAGACTAAATTGATTCTGTCACTCCAAGACTGGAGCATTGCAGAACAGGCCAAAGGTTGCTGATCCCAGATTGCTTTTTCTTTTTTCTGTGTGTGAGTGCATACTGAGGACTTACCTCTCCATGCCCATCAGTCTAACATGGTTCAGAAATGCTGTGCTAACTTTAGGAGAGATTACATGCCTAGAAAAAGTTATTGCACAGATCCTGAAGGTCATTTTTTTCTCCCCAATAAATATCATGATCTCATCTGTCCTATGCTTACCTATGAGAATCAGGGATATTTCTGCTTGAGTCATCAATTCTTGTCAGCAACATATCTTTATTTTTTTTAACCTTTACTTTTTGTTCGTGATACCTACTTCTGCCCTTTTAAATGTGCCAGATAATAAATATGGTGAAGAAATATTTTTTTTTTAAGACTCTACTTCAGAGACTGAAATGTAAAACATTTTGGCCACTCTTTAAATAGTTTTGCTCTGTTCAGGCAATTCAAAATTAAATCTTACAGCCAGCTATGCAAACTTGATCCAAAGTACTCCATGCATGTGTTGAGGTCATTGCAGGATCAAGATGCTCCAAGAATGTTGTAATATGATTTGACTGTTTACTGCATAAGGAATTCAATTACTATTTCTTGTATAGCTTTAGCATTCTGACTCATGTCATAGCTCCTGAATAGTAGCTTAGAGCAAGGTATAAGTTTATATTTTGGAGTTCTTATACACTCTGTTGACAGATACTTCCCAAGGACTTTCCACAGTTTGGAATAATAATACACTGAACACCTTCACGAAGAGGACAAACAGCTGACAGGTGTCAAGGAGAGGGGATGGTGATGAGACATTTGCAAGTTGAATTATGTACCAGCAAGAAAGCATGACAAGTTATATCACAGAAGAAAAATGTAAGGTTTGATGAGGTGTAACTCGTCTGTATTTCATACTCTGGGGAAGCAGCAGCAACAAAAAAGATGCAGTTTTATCTCTGTAAGTAGTAAAATTGTGATACATTCGCAACAATAAACAAGGCAAAATTAATAAAGACATTTTATAAAGACCTATTAGAGCTGAAACTGGGAGCAAAAAACATGATGAAGATCTGTAGTTTGGGAAAATGATGTGAACTGTAGATGTAATAAGCATTTCTGCTAGCATTTCATACTCCTTGTCTTAATTTTGCAAGATGATTTCCACCAAGTAAATAAAATGACAATTAAACATTATTTCAGTGAAAGATAAGTGGAATTTAGTAGTTCTGACTCTAGTCTTATTATGCACGTGTGTCCTGTGTCCTTGTCAGACTTAAGCTTTTGAATACATCACAGAGTAGGAGATCTGCCTTTTGGGTTTTATAACACACAACACAATAAGCCCTGTTTCTGAATGTTTCTGCTATTGCACAGGGCAACATCAACAGTAGCAAAGCAACAGTGACTGAATACAGATAATGTTGGTGGCAGGTATGCTGACTTTACCATTAGATGCTGGATTCTAACACACTACTGAAATGAAATTTGGAAAAATTAACATAAATCAATCTCACTTTTAGTGTCATTAGATTTCACCCTTTGTCTTCTGAGTTTAGGCCTAGAAGAAAAATGTGGGGAGAGCAATAACAGAGCAGTTCATGAGGTATCCTACTGTCAGATGTAAGGTGGTGCAGGACTCACAGTGAATATCTTAAAGTCTGTTTTCTTCCCTGAAATGTGATTTCTAGAAGACAAAAGCCTTGTAACCTCATTTCTTCAGGGAGCTACTTCAGCTTTCTCCCCCATCCTCTTTAAAAAGAAATTCCGCATAGGGATAATAAGCAATGATTTATTTTTCTACAAGAGCTACGTCTGTGAGCCATGCCTCTTAGATTTTTCCATCCTTTGCCTCACTTTTTCACTGGAAAGGACAGTTAGACCCAAATTCATTTACTGAAGCATTGAGTTCTTTTGTGTTTGCATTAAACAGTAAAGATCTGAATCAAGTTTTTAAAATACTATAAAATACTAAAAAGGAAATATATAGATATATAAATAGCTACAAAACAATGTCCTACAGAGGGCTTGAAGAATGAGCAAGAGATGACCTCTGGAAGTAACTCTTTCATACTGAGAACCAATATCCTGACTTCGGTGTTTTTCTGAAAACAGTTATTACTTTATTTGAGGTGGGAGCAGGACAGTTTACACACTCTTTTATACAATGCATATTGAATTATGCCAGAACAGCACAATCCTTTAGAGACATGGATTTATTTACCTAAGCTGTACAAGCTTTTTTTTGCTAGGATTCGTTGTAAATAATCCCAGGACCCTCTAACATCCAGCGATTATTTAAAGTTTGAGATGCAAATACTGTCAACTTTCTTTCTGGTATTCATTAATTTTCTCCTTCACTTTTACATCCTCTTGCCTTTTTAATGAAGTTTGATGTACCCCTCATCTGAGCATTCTTCATTCTTTTTTTTTTTTTTTTTTTTTTCTTGTCTGTGTTTCATAAGGTTTACACAGCAAATACATCAGTGTTAGTTTCGTACTTTAGAGTGCTCAGTACCCGATAACACAATCAGTACCCAATAACACACAATCAGTGACCAAACAGTACACAGCTGTATGACAGACTGTCACACTATTTTGCTGTGGAGCAGAAAGGCTCAGCTTCCCTCCAACAAGTGGTGAACCAAATGTGAAACCAGAGCAAGGACCTTGCTAGCTGAGGCTCAACCCCAAAGACCTGTGCTGACAGAAGCACGGATCCCCTGAACAAGACAGCCAGGGTCATCCAAGGGTCCAGATAACCAGGTAAGTCCATAGAGAAAAGGCAAGTCCAAGATCAAGCTGTGAAGAGGAAGGGTCCAGTGTTGGTAACCAGGGTCACTCCAGTGATCATCAGGTAGACCCATGGTAAAAAGGCAGGAATGAGGTCAATCTGGAAAGTCAGTCCAGGGGTCAGGATTTGGATCAACAGGATCCATGGCCAGGCACAAGAAGAGCTGAGTTGAAGTGGAACTTCACTGAAATAGGACAACTTTGGACAGGTAGGGGTGGAGGCCCCATGTATGGCTGGTCAGGGCCATTGGCAACTATTAGTGCACACAGGGCACTGAGAGCTTGTTGAACAATATCCACAGAACACCTCACAGGCATATGGCTTTTTTTTTATCTGCTGTAGAATCCTTGAGCTGTGAGTCACTGTAGACATACAAAGTGTCACTGCATTGGTGATAGCAGAATCCTGCCCCAACCAAGACAGTGGCTCCTGGTTTTTGCTGAGCTCAGAATAATTCTTTTTTGTTTCTCTCCCTGCTCTCCTAAATACAACTGCAGTTGAGTTCTTATGTCAATGTGCATTTTAATAGGTGCAAGGGGAAATGACTAACCACTACAATGAATAGAAGCTGTATAATTATATAATGAAAGAATATTCAACCCATTAATTCATCATTAAAATGGACTTGTCTAACCTGGTCTATGCATCGTTTCTATAGTCTCTAAGGAACAGATACACTTGGCCTTGGGTGATGGAACCTTAACTCTCTTGTGCAATTTATAATGAGGAGTTCTCAATGTTCTGAAATTGTTCAGAATTGTATACTTCTTAGAGAATCCATGGTACTTTGAGACATGTGGTATCTGAAAAGATTGAAAGCAGATTGCAAGGATGGCCTTGACAATTGCTATGCAAAAAGTAAGCTGTATTGACCATTAACAACATGAAAACCCCAGTTACTTTTAACGAGTGGACTGTAAGGACAGCAAAAGCCAAATTCGCATTCATGTGGAATTCATTTTTTTGGTTACATTTCATACTTTTAGAACTGGCAGTGTAACTACTCAGCAACACTGCTTTCTCTTATTTCCATTATGACCTCTGTTATCCTACACACCAGCGGTAATAAAAGAGCAACTGCATGAGACCAGCCTGTGGGGAAAGTAATGGGTGCTCGAGCCCACTGTTCTGAAAATGCAAAGATTTACAGTGACAGTGTTGTCCACATCAAGAACTGTCCTAGGATGGTGGGGATTAAAGAGGGAACTGATGGTGGGTAAGAATACAAATCACGTCTACTCAGCCTTTCACTGGTTTTCTACCCCAGAGCTACTACATAGTTGCTGATGTCAGAAAGAACGAAGCCTTGCACTGCGTAGGGACTTTATGTTTCTTGCTTGAGTTACACCGTGTTCTGTCCAGAGATTCAGTCTAATGATGATTGCAGTCATATTCTTGGAGGAATATTCCCAAGAAGGAGGTTAATTAGGAAGTGTGCCAGAAATAATGCTATCTGAGATAATAATTTGAAGTTACTCCATCTTTGGTTTGGAGATGTTCTTTGCTTCTTCTCAGACTTTAATTTTAGTTTTCAATTTCTCTGCTGTTTTCCCCTGCCAAGCTACAGTCCATCTGGATGCACTCCTATGAAATTGTGGAACTCTGTCTACACTATTTTCGTTGTTTAAATACTTCATAAGTCTAGTTAGTCATCTCCTGTTTCCTATCATACCTCCTGCTTCCTGTCATCATAAAAAGGAACCTTCCAATAACTAGCTGAAAATTAGCTGTGTTTTTAAATTCCACTTTCAGACCTTGACCCTGTTCATTTTCATCAAAAGACTGAAAAGAGGACTTGTATCA
The DNA here is from genome assembly GCA_023637945.1 of Phaethornis superciliosus. Taxonomy (NCBI): domain Eukaryota; kingdom Metazoa; phylum Chordata; class Aves; order Apodiformes; family Trochilidae; genus Phaethornis; species Phaethornis superciliosus. The sequence continues at coordinate 70,759,054 of JAJQWJ010000002.1, forward strand.
CTTGAAAATCCAAATGAGGACTGAAATTTCCTCTTTCTTCACTCAGCCTCAAAAATTACAGACATGAGTGGTACTATTGTGCACTGTGTGCACACTAGAAAGGAAGAATTATGGACGTAGGGCTGCTCACAAGCACCTCATGAAGAAGAAACTTTTCTGCAGCCACTTGCCCAAATGCTGATGCAGAGATTGCAACTGCTGTGCATCAGGGCAGGCAGGTGAGAGTGAGACAATGCAGGTTCTTCCTTGATCTCAGTGATGAAGACTTGACAAAAAATAGCTGTTTTAATAAGGTGTTAATAATATGATAGAATTAAAAAAGGAGTATACATGGCAACCAAAATACATGTCGCCCCGTATGCTGGGAACTCCACATTTGTGCAGCACTGGATACCCCCTGGATGCATTTTCCTACAGCAAGCTGCAAAGATGCTGTCTGTGAAGAGGATTATATATTAATCCTCTGTATTAATGCAGTGAGTTGGAATTACCCCAGTACTTTAACAACTGAGGTTGTTAAAAGATGTTTAGAGAAGCAAGCTGTAGGACTGGGAGTAGTACAACAAGGCCTACATAGTATCTAGACCTTGATTTCAGTGTCTGTGGGAAACTTACCATGTGAGTGAAAGAAAGCATGGGAATAGCAAGAACAACCATCAAGTTTAGAGACCCATTTGCGCTCAGATGGGATGGAAGCCCAGTGTAAAAGGAGGAAAAAAACTGCCTTTTTTTCTGTGACAAAAACAATTATGAAAAAAATGCCATGGGCATGTTGATTTATTTAAAGAAACAAATATTTATACTTTTATCACTGTAGTAGTAACCTAATCTCTAATACTACACAGATGTTTATCTTTGAAATATACACCTGGACATTAAAGTGGTTTATGGTGCTAATGGTAGAGGCTATAATTTTAGTACATAAGAACAAGATGATAATAAGAGAAGTCACTTTATAGGAATTCCATTATTCATGGATATTTTTCATTTGTGATCTCAGTTTTTGTAAATTTTTTTTTCCACAACCTTTTGGTAAACTGCTCTATAAATCACATCTAGTCTTCTGGTCAGATGAAAGGAAGGCAACTGATCTGACTGCATAACTCTATCAATGCAGACGATATGCCCATGTTGCATACATTTCGATTTATGTACCCCTTTTTGCCTGACAAAACATTAATGTCATTGGTTAAAGAGAAAGTGGAGTACAAAAACCTCATTACTCTAGGAAGGTAAAATTTAGAATTCAGTAGCATCTGATTTTTTGAATATTCAGTGTACTTCCCCCTGACTTTAAAGCTATTCCTGATTGATGAAAATTTAGAAGTGTAACATACATTTACAATCATCTTTATGGAAGCAAACACAAAAGCAGAAAATAGAACATGCCCCAGAAAGATGCACTGCACTTTTTCAAACTAAACAACTGAAGCTACAAATGCATGTTTGTAGATGCATGGAAGATGCATACATTTTCAGAAAGAAAAACATATTTCCTTAACATCAAAATATTTTGCTACCACTTCCTAGTGGATCATCAGAATTTAAAAAATAAAATTCCTTTCACACTGAGAAACAATTTTTACCTTTTTTATAAAGTTTCAAGAAATATCTAAAAGCATTTATTCATGCTGCATTTTTACAATATATCACTTTTTTTCTATCCTAGATTTACATGTTTGAACCAAAGAATATCACAAAATGGTCCTAAGTACTTCTCTCAGTGCATAGGTGTATATACTCTTCACTTTTATCTATCTTGCTTCTGTAGTTTGTTAGATACACTTCTGTCTCAGGTAGAAGCTGTTGGCTGGACTTTCTTCAAAGGTTCATGTCCTTTCTGAGTTCTTTGTTTTTAAGAAAAAACCATAACAATATTTTAATATCTGATATCTGGATATCAGATCCATACTGTACAGGGAGATTAAACAGGTAACATCTTTCCTTAAGATGTGGAGGAAATACTTCCACCAGCACCTTTGGGCTGAGTGCACTTGAAAGAGACTCAGTCCAGTGACAGAGCTGACAGCCTTCAAGGACAAAAGTCCTGCTCCTTCAGACATCTCACAGCCTACCACTCTGCATCAAGGCACAGACATGAATGCATTACCACTCACTCAAAGTGACATAAATTGGCACAAATGGCAGGAGCTGAGAAGCTCATAAAACTGGGTACAGTGGATTGGTGTGAGTCATCTCTACTGTCACTCGGAGATCTGAGACTGCCAAGGCAGAATTACAACTAAGCTGAAAATTTATGACAATGAGGTGAAGGGAAAATGAATTTTTTATATGATGAAAGGGAATACAAGGGGGAAAGACTTCATACAACAGATTATGGAGAATACTAGCCATGACCTTCACAGAAACTTTAAGACACCCAGCATTATGGTTTGTCACACACTTTGAAAACTGTAGGCCAGGCTTGAAATGTACGCATGGCTTTGATCCGCTGGCCAAATTTCCTGCAGAAGCTGATTCTACATAACACGCTGGACCTTGAGTCTGAGGTACCTTGAGGGTACCTCCAGCAAAGTAGTTCCACTGACATGCTCTGAAGAGTATTTGTAGAGTGAAATTCTTGAATAGCCCATAAAGGAAGATTATAATCATCTTTCTATGGTCTTCCTCATCTCCTACAAATGCAGCTGCTAACAACACACCTCAGCTTCCAGCAGGAGGGTTTTTAACACCTAAGCTGTATATATAAATGGTTAATAGCATCACAATACATATTCTGCTGGAGAAAAATAGAAAAGAAGTGGGAGGAAAGAAGGAATTAAAGTGTCCAATTACTGAAAAACAATCTATGAGAAAAGAGTTTCTCAGACTTGTTATTGCTACTTGCCAGTGCTTGTAGTCTATCTAGTCCCACTTTCTCATTTGTATTACAGCTACCTGTTGATCCCTGCCTACGATGGAGATAAGAAGATGTACAAAAGGTTGCTGAAATACCCTCCTTTCCTTGGGTAGCTCTTGCTACTCAAAATGTGACTGCAGTAACTAGATTTTCTCCTTATACATAAAATTTGAGACTCAAAGAGTAGAATGTCATCTATGAAAAAACAGGGTATGATAAGAATCAGTGCAGATACTTGAATATTTATAATTAATATCAAGTTTCCAAGGGAAGAATCATCAAGGCTGACATTCTGGTAAATAAAAGCAAAAAACTTGCTATGCTAACATATAGCTTCCACATTGTGAACAAATGCAAATGTAATCAACAAAAGAAAATTATTTGGATACAAAAAGCAGCAAATTGGGCATTACTTATCTGACAAAGCTACATAAATTACCATCATCATCACCCCAGTACTTTTTATTAAGCTCCTCTTTGGCAGCATCTTAGTTATATATATATATGTATATGTGTGCTTTCAAGAAACCAGTCCATTCTGTAGTAGTAGATTTCTACCAGCTTGTTAAATACACTAAAAAAAAAAAAATCACTAAACTGCATTACTTCTGGGGATTCAGTTACCCAACAGACCAACATTATCCTTCTGATTTTGATGTAATTATTTTAGTCAGTATTCCATTCAGCAGATCCTGTTTGAGTCACATGTATATTTCTTTTTGAAATAGTAAATCTTTAAGTCATCTAAAACTGCACACCTAGAAGTGGACTGTATTTTCATCTGGTTATATTGCTTTTAAGTACAGCTATACCAATGAATGTTCGTTTACCTATTTCTTTAGTTTATTTTATTATACTTAAAAAGTTGTCTAGCTCTCTGTCCCAATTCAAGTAAAGAGAAAGCATATATTTTCTAAAGCATGAGTAAAATAAAGTTAGAGGATTTTTTTTTTTAAACTGAGAACCTGGTACATCTATTTCCATATTCAGAGAAAAGCACATTTAAACCATCTTTGGCCTGAGTTTCTGATATTATTTTATCATGTGATATGCTTCTACAGATGAGTTTTTATCCATTGTGCAGAATTTACTCCATATTTGATTTTATTATTTTATCTGAACAAAAATAAAATAAACAGCTCTTTGAAAAACACAGCAGGATAAATTTAACCCCCAAATGTGTTTTGGTAATAACTCCATAATACATTCAGGTAAATTGGAATGTGAAGTTCTGCAAAAATATTTTTAATATATTGTGAGTCTGATACACTTTGTGAAATTGGACATCTGGTTTTGTCATTGCATCGCAGTTTATACACAGTCACATGTAGCATGAATGTATTGAACAGAGCCATAGGAACAAAAATGTGAGACACAGAAGAGCTCTGCCAGTACATCTCATTCCTTTTCTGTTGGCAAGACATTTTTTTATTACTCTTCCAGACTGCTCTTCTGTCAGCAGCTACACAATCTAAAAAGGTGCATTTTGGGGAGTACATTTTTTTTCTGTTATCCTAGATATTTCTTCTTCAGCTTCTCATTGATTTGTCAATAACTTTCAAATCGGGGTTTTCCAGCAATCTGTCTTTTCCCCCTTTTGCTTTTTGGTACTAGTCTATACTATTATAATACTGTTTGCAAGTACCTAGAATTTTTACATAAAGACTCAGTTCTCCTTTTACCTGCCAAAGACAAGTGTCTTTTTGCTCCATTGGACTTTGTTGTGGCAGTCTGTTGCAAATGCAGCTTTCACAGGCATTAGCTCTTCTCATGGCCTATGGAAGTAGAGCCAGGCTGAGCTGTGTGACAGCGTGGGCTCCTTGGGGGTCACTACCATGCTAGTGAAGCTATCCTGGAGTAGAAAATTTACCTTTAGTGTGTGGGGTGTATTGGAAAGAAGCTTTCTAGATAGGAACAATTTGGATTACTCTATGTATCCTTTTAGGTAAAGAATGTAAGTAGGATTGCGTGAACAAATGCGACATGGTAGATGGGAAAGCACTGTCTCTGAAAATCATTTAAGGAACCTGACAGACAGGTAGATCAGGATGGGCTCCCATGTTGTACTGTGGCAATTTAAGGTTAACACAACCCTTGGCCAAATGATGGAGGAGAACAGAGATGACTTACCTCACTGCCTGGCGCAAATATAAAGGACATACTTTCACTTTTGACTGGAGGTTGCCTTAGTTGTGAGTTATACAGTCTCGTACCTTTACCTCTCTTGAGGTAATTCATGTTCTTGTCCCACAAGACCAGCATTACTCCAATCTATTTTCCATCTCCTCAGGTCCAAGTTTTATATTATATATGCAAATCACCTTTTTTTTTAAAGCAAAACAAAACAAAACAAGAACTTAATTAGCTAGTGTCTGATTTGTTTTTCCAATGCAAAGGTGGTTCATGTAGTGGAAAACAATATTAAAAATAGGCAGTCCATAGGTTCCTAACCTTATCACTATTAGCCCAGGCCTATGACAGGTCAATGAACTGATACAATGGCAGAAAGCTCAGAGGAGATGAGAAGGATGACATTCTCATGAAGCTCAGGGAAGGATATAGGAAGTGTCCATAGCTGTTGCAAAGAATGCTGAAGCTTAGCACAAGGAGGACTGGAGGGTTGGCTTTCTTCTAAATAAATGGCTACATTAGTTGAGTGGATCAGCCAGCAGTATTGGTGGACTGGATCAGTGGGGTGGATTAGCTGGGTGAATCAACCAACTGTGCCAGCTGAATGGATCAACCAGTTGTACAACTCTGCTCTCCAGTTAATCAAAGGAGTGGAAACAGTGGCAGAACTTAGGAGTACCTAACATAGAGGGTGAACAACACAGAGTATCAAAAATGAGCAACAAAATACCAAAAACTCTGAAGAGAGTGACAGACTTCATCTGGATTCAGCCCAATATATTACTTCCCAGTAGCTCATTATACTCATTGTTTTGATGAGGAGCATATTATGGAGCATTTTTTTAGTACTGTCATTCAACAATGCATTGTAATTGCTATACTGATCATTTGTACTTGTGTTGTGATTTAAAAGTATTGCTGTATTCTCCTGCAAAATCAAAATTCAGTGTAATGTCAAAAGAGCTTCAACTAAGTAAATCTGGTCTTAAAGTTTAAATTCTCCTTGTGTGGAATATCTAAAGCAAATCAGCCAGAATATTAGGCTCTGACACTGATACAGGTTTGTTAGGTCTGCATTCCAGGCTCTGCTTCACTTCCATGATCTGTGTCCTGTATATGATCTCTTTTTATGCATGGCAACTGATCTTTAATGCTTCTTGATGTTTCTTTAATGCTTCTTTAATGCTTCTTAATTTTTTCACTAGTGAATGTACTTCATTTACAGTAATAATTCACAATGATTGCCCTCATCTTTGCAGTTTTCTCCAAAAATCTTCACTCACTGAGCCAGGAAAGCAGATGCATATAGCAAGGATAACTTGATATAACAACCTTTTGTCATCATTGTAGGTGAATAATACGTAACTTGTCAATATATCTTTATTTGAAATACCTATGATTCCAAATTATGAAGACCCTCACAGAAGGCTGCTCCCTAATTGTGCATATGAATCTGGTATCCTTATTTCAAGAAGATTGCTGAAAAAATATCAAAAATTAGAAATGATATACAAGCAGTATTTGTAGTCTGGGAGAAATGGGTCACAACAAATGGCTTTGCTTAGTATTTTTAATCTGTTCAAGAAGACTTGAGTTAAATTGATTGTATTGTGTAAATGTTTTCACAGGAAGAAAATATCAGTTCCTGAGGTGATTTTTAACCTCATGGAGAGCAGCAGAGTAAAAAAAAAAAGTAATGGAAATTGAAATTAGACATATTGCGTAGGTGTTTAACTGTGAAGAAGATTATAAAAAGAAACAAAATTCTGAAGGCAGTGGTGGACTTTCAGTCTTTCAAATTCTTCCAGAATTGATTTCTACGTAGATGTGTTTTTGACAAAGACAGTTTATTGCACTCAAAAGGGGCTTAGTTGAGGGAAATGTAATGGCCAGTGATTACAGGACACCAAACTAAGTCACTTAATGGTCCCTGTAAGCTTTACATTTTACGAATCTATTTGCTTCTTTTACCTATACAGATGCATAAACCCAACCCAGAAATAAGAGACAAGGCTGAAATACTTTTCCTTATTTATTTTTTTTCCTCATATTTATAACAGAGGACCCAGAATTGTAATAAACCACTAGGTTAATTGTTTCTAGTCTCCTGCTTTGACACGCCAGTATTTTATAAGTATTTTGGAAATGGCCCCAACTATTCCTACTCAAAGGTTGTTTCAGAGCCTTGCTGCTCTGCTGACTGAATCTCTGTCCCTGATCTATCCATGATTACTTTACACCTATTCATTTTTGTGACAACATTTTCCTTCAGCTTATGCTTCTGATATATGTGAAAATATTTATGTAGAACAGTCATATCTCTTCTCACTTTCCAGATAGGCTAGATGAACTGCTATTTTTTTATGTCTTCTCTGACGATACCTGCCTCTGTTCTCCTACTTACTCCAGCAGTCCTTCTCTACATTTGTTTCGGTCAGAGCTCATGAGTCTTGAAGTCTGTATTGCTTGCTGTATTTTATTCCCTTTTTTTTTAACTGTCACTGCTCTTCTGCTCCTTTTTATCCTTCACTATTCTCTGTTTCACGATCTGACCAATTTTTCATTCTTGTATTGCTTTCATCCACTTATTTCTTTCCTCTTTATCCATCAGCTCTGCTCTGCTTCTTTATCCATTCTATTAGCCTGAACTTTCAGAAGTGCCACTCCAGATTAAATCAAAGTCTATAATTAGTCCAGCATCCTGTCTCCAGCAGAAGCCAGTGTCCATAAATACATAGGTTAAAATATTTTGTTCTACTTCTGCAGAAATTCTCCTAGTGTCTGATAAATTGTGATTGCCGGATTGGAAATGTCTTCATATATCATAACACAATCAACTTTTCTTCAATGAGTGAGCAACCCATTTACCGAACTACTGTCAACTTCACCACATCATTCAGCAGCAGAGAGTTTCCAGAGCTTAACTATGTTTCTTCACATTACTTTTGAATCTAGTTGAGCTTGATATCTGGTTCTTATATTGGAAGAGATACTGAACAGCTGTTTTTAACCCTGCTCTCCTTACCTAAGAGTACTAGTTTATTTAATTAGATTTTGTATGAAAGCTATTTCAGTTGTTTGTTTACGCTTCCCATGCTTTTCTGTTTTGTAATTTTACTTGTACCTTTTCAGAAGAAGGTACTAAAAGAGCGGATATATATTTTCTGTGTTCACTGAGATTAGTGTGGTTCTTTGCTTGATTTTATTTTATCCCCAGAGTTGCTCGATAGTCTGTTTTATTTTCTGAACAGCTTCAAAGACCTTTTCCTGAGTAGTAATAATCAATTATGACTCAGAACATGTGTAGTCAATCAGTCTGCATATAATGTCAGAGTTGTTTGTTTCTGTCATTATACATCCATTTTACACTGAATGTCACTCTGCTCCCTCACTCTTCTGTATTAGGCAGGCTATTAAGGTCTTTCTGTACATTCAGTTGCTGTCTTTAGTATCCCAAACACTTTGAGATATCAAACTTTTCCCCTCAATATCCATCAAGACTTTCCATATCATTTAGAAATGTGGTGAGCAGATTGTATTCCACTTGTAACTTCCATATACGGAGAAAAATGATCATTTCGACCTTTTATTCAGTCATGTGAAAAGCTTGCTTATCCTATCATACATTAATTTCTTGAAGAGTATTTGATAACTGATCTTTTTTGAATGACTTGTGTAAGAATAGGTAGACTTTATAAATAGGATGTCATAGAATCATAGAATGGTTTGGGTTGGAAGGGACCTTAAAGAGCATCTAGCTCCAACTCCTCTTCATGGGCAGGGACACCTCCCACTAGACCATGTTGCTCAAGGTCCCGTCCAGCCTGGCCTTGAACACTTCCAGGGAGGGGGCAGCCTCTTCCAGTGTCTCACCATCTTCACAGGAAGTAATTTCTTCCTAATGTCTGACCTAAATCTTCCCTCTTCAAGTCTGAAACAATTTCCCCTCATCCTTTCACTACATACCCATGTAAAAAGCCCTACCCCAGCTTTCTTATAGGCCCCCTTCTGATACTGGAAGGTTGCTATAAGGTCACCTCAGAGCCTCCTCCAGGCTGGACAACCTCAAATTACTCAGTCTGTCTTCATAGGAGAGGTACTTCAGCCCTCTGATCATTTTAGTGGCTCTTCTCTGGACATGTTCCAGGAGCTCTGTGTCCTTCTTATGCTGGGGACTCCAGAACTGGACACAGTGCCTCAGGTGGGGTCTCACAAGAACAGAATAGAGAGGGAGAATACTGTCTAACATCTGTAATGTATACTTAGAAATATATGACACATAATGTAATTTTATCACAGTGGGATTTTTTACTTATGCCATGCCTGACAACAATCTATGACCTCTCTAATTTTATTTTTTATCATGATTGACACTGATTTGTCTGCATAAGCATCAGATGTATTGGTAGTTATTAGATACAACCAATATAATTAAAAATTAGCACTGTATTCTGGTTTCCTGGCAATCAGATGTATTGGTAGTTATTAGATACAACTAATATAATTAAAAATTAGCACTGTATTCTGGTTTCCTGGCAGTTTTGTATGAGAGGCTGCAAACTTGAGTTGTTAGGTCAGTTGCTTTATCCTACAGTTTCTTAGGAATGCCTAGGAGACAATTGTCTTATGCTGGAGATTTGAGATTTCTATCATTTTTTCCTTTGAATATTCTACTTACATTTCAATGTAAAATGTGTTCTTCCATGGTATCTCCCATACCACAGAAAATCACTTTGTAATTCCAATATTAACATTAACACTAACCCCTAGCACAAGCCCCAAACTCTATCACAAACTCCAACCACTAACTTAATTATAAACCCTATCCTAAGCAAAACTCAATCTATAATTGAAAACTTAAATCTCCAATTCCAAACAAAACCTAAACCCCTGACCTTTAAGCCACATCCCTCGATGCATGCTGTAACTCAAAATCCTTAGATCTAAATTTAAAGACAATGTTAGGGTTAGAATTCAGTGTAAGAATTTAGGTTTGATTTTGTGTTTAATGTTTAACATTAAATTGAGATTTTGATTAGTGTTGGGGTGAGGGTAACAAATAATGGCAATGGTTAATTGCCAGGTTTAGTATTAAGGCTTGTAATTATGATTATAAATCTGGGCAGAGTAGAACCAGAATTTAGATTAGGATTAGGTTTAGGGGTTATGGCTATGATTGCAGCCAATGATTTAGGTTATTTTGGCTTTATGTTCATATTTCAAAGACAGGGTTTGAGTTAGGGACATTTATGGTTGAAGGTTCTATTTAATATACTGTGCAAGAGTTCAGTTATTGTGTTCAGATTAATATTTGTTCCTGGCTTTAACATTATGGTTGAGTTTAGGGTTAAGGATAGCTTTTAAAATTAGTGTTTAGTATTAGGGTAAAGATGTTATGCATTTTTTTGGATCCCACCAGTATTTATCAAGGCTATACTGAGTTGGAATAATTCTGTTTCTTGGTTGATACATATTTGGAGCCAAAAATACACTTAAAAATATTCTTATGCATAAGAAAGGAAGATATAAGCAATTTGGTTTAGAAAAGAAATTATCTCAAGTAGGCACCAAGGTGCTTTAAACATTTTTGTCTGTATTATCCCTTAGGGCCAGTTAATGAAAAGTTTAAGCAAAAGAACAATAAAACTTTTGGAGTTATTGTGTATTAATGAGCTGATAGTGTGATAAAACCAGCATCTATTCAGACAAAGCACAACTAGAAACTCAAGTGTTGGCAAGGACCCAGAGTATATGAAGTTCAATCAAGATATTATCCAGCCTGCAGAAATCTAAGTTAATCACCTGCAATCCCTTCTGCCTTCAGATGAATACATCCAGGTGACAGCAAAATTGGACTTATGACTAACATAAACCATACACCACAAATATAAGAAACAAGAACATAACATTTCTGTAGATACATGGATTATTAAAGATTTGATGTGGTGCAGATTGATTGTGTTGTAGCAATACAGCTTGTATATCAGTCACGAAAAATGCAGCAAGAAACACATGCAAGTCTTTTAATTAGTCAGAATATATATACCCAGAAGCCTAGTCATCATTCAGACAAAGGGATCCTGGAATTGATTAGAAATTTACCTACAGTAAGATCAAAGCCCTGTCTCATGTATGTCTTGAGGTTTCATGTCACCCAAATTATTACCAAGGAATCCTGGCTATTGCATTTGCAAAAGGCTTTTCTTTCTGTGAATGTAAAAGAGCACATTGCAGAATTGTCACTTAGCAGGCACTGCTGTGACTCTCTAAAGCTCCTGGAAATTTACTGAGCTTGAGGCAAATGCAAGAAATGCTATGACTTGACAATCATTCACAACTGTACACCATTTCACGTTCAGGCTTGTAAGGCATGGGAAGAAAACTCCATGATATACAGAAAAAAATTTTAACTGGTCAGAAGTGCAGCATAAAGCACAGTTTTTAGTAGTGAAATATTCTTATTCATGCAAAATATCACCTAAAAATTGGCTTTCAGATTCATCAAAATGTACAGATCAGAGACAGCACCTTCTGTGAAGTCATATGAACATCCTGAATTAATGATAACACCATCTGAGAACATATATGTACAGATATCTTTGGATGCTGATACCATGACTCATTCACACAGTGGCTGGTGATGACTTGACCTCTGGTCAACACAGACCTGTTTCCCCTTTCTTTATACAGATGAAGTTTAAATGAGCATACTATGGTTTAGGTAAGATATGGTTTCATAGAAAATATTTAAGAATGATGAATTATTAATGCTATTTAATCACACAGATGATAAAAAGTGTATCATAACCATTGATCTGGTTCACCTTGGTTTTCATGATGGTACTCCGTGATTTTGATTTACTGAAACAAAGCTGTAAGAAAGATCATTCACAAATTCATCAGGCATGGCTGCAGGGAACCCTTCCTTTTCCTTCACTTCTGAAATTGAGATGAAAATGTTGACGTATCCCCTAGATACTAAATCCTGTTGATGAGTACCTGCTTATGCTACTCAATGCAACACAAAGTTAAATCCGCAAGGTAACACTGTTTCAAAATGTATATGCTGAAGTCCATATTGCATCTGTTGATTTTGAATCTTCATGTTCTCAGGACGTTATTTTATACTAACATGATTTGGTTTTATAAATAATGGTGTGACTAGCATTTTATATCATATTTTATAATTCCATGACTTTGTGGCATTTTGTAGTTTTCCTGTATTAAAACATGTCAGACATCATAGAGATACCATGGCTTGTGGTCTTTTAAAACCACATTTTAGTATCTGGGTTTTTCTTGTTGAATATATTGCTCAAAAAAACCCCACAAAGCATTTTTAAAGTGCAGATAAATGCAGCTGCAGTTAATCTTTCCCATTCTTTGGGCAATGTCTTCTACATTACAAAAGCCAGTATTTATCATGTGTTTTTGCCTATGTGCTATCTTCCACCTTAATAATTGACTTGTTATGTAGGTTAATTTAGGATATTATTGTTTAAGATTTGACTCTTTCTCTAACTAAAAAAAAAAATCTACTTCATATTGATTTACAGCTGGTTTTATGTGTCAATATATATTAAATTTCCCCAGTGATTTTCCAAAGAACATGTCCCTTACTATCTCTTAGAGTTCCACCACCCTAGGAAGTTTTATGGTATTACATAAGGTACATATCCTATCCTGTTTTAGCTGTAATCCTGTGCAAACCTTATGAACATAAATATGAGCCCTAATGACATTTTTCCCAGTCACTGGTCTGATGGGATTTTACTTATAACTTTAGGATAAAGTCCTTGAGGGATGACAGCCAATTACTCTGCAATTGTCCAATGGTCAATTGCATGTCCATGGTCAATTTTGTAAGCATATGTTTTCCTGGATTAGAATCTGTAAGTTTTCCTGCCTGGGTGAAATCTAATTTTCTCTTTTACTTCTTACTAAAACTGTCTCTTTCCAGGTTAGCTGTGTGAATGTCAAGCTATTTCTAAAGTAATTATTTTCAGGTACACTTAATTCATCTTCTATTTCTACTGACTTAGATCAATGCTTTAATCAAAGCTTCAATGGTTTCTTGTTGTAGCTGGATGATATGAAAGAGAATTGGCAGCTTAAAACTCTTCTGCATTTTTAGTTCAAAAGTTAGTACCTATTGCCTCTACACCCGTATCAGCCACTTGTGAACTACTTTCTGGTAGGAAAAAATGGAAGTTTTTTTTCTACGTTATTACCCTGAAATAAGACATAATAGTAAGTGATGGATGGATTCAGCTCTTATTAACATACACTGTACCTGCAGGAATGCAAACTTTCGGAGGAGTCTGGTTTGGGAGAGAAAATGGAAAAGGGCATTTGTTCTTTATTATTTATGTTTTTCCCTTATACCTGGGGTCTGGATTTACTGATGGTGAATCCATCAAAAATAATTAGCATGAGACCAGTGGAAGGATCACATGGCCATGTATATGATCTTTTCTTTCCACAGTATTTGTGTTTCTCTAAGGTATGAAATTTCATATAAAATTGTTATATACATGTAATTCTTCTTGATTGAACTTGTATCTGAGCTGCTTGCAAATGGAAGTTACTCCATGTGAGTATGAGTTAAGATTGCCCTGTACCTGGAACTTTTAAAGGGCAGGTTTGATGGAACCTTGAGTGACTTGTTTTAAAGGAAGAGGTCTCTGATCATTCCAAGGATGTTGAAACATGATGATCTTTAAGGTTCCTTCCAACCCAAACCATTCTATGATTCTATGTTGCCATTATATTTACACCAACATTAGAAAGTCAAGTCACAATGAGAAAATTGTTTCTGGGTTTCCTGTTCTTTCCTCAGGATGAATATTCCTTCATACCATATCTCTGTCAATGTATCTCCATCACTGTATCAATTATTAAAGGCAGTCAAATCACTCAGAGAGAATAAACTATTCAAGGGAATTATAATTTTTTTGCATTTTTGAATGCAGATAGGCTTTGTGAGTGCACAATACTTTTCCATGGAATGCTTGCAAAGTGTTCTCAAACTATTAATTTTATTTGGTGTGTAGATGGTCAAAACAGTTCCACTGGAGCTTTGTTCTCTGTAGGCACAACTTAAGCTTTCCAAAACTGGAGCAAATAGCATGTAATGAAACTTAGTGGTTACAATTGCATCTTTCAGATAAATGCTAACATTTTACATATTTATATATAAAATATATATTTTAATAATATATTATGGTATATATTATAATATATATATTATAATATATAATATATGTGTATTATTTTGCATAACTATATGCTAAACATTTTGAAAAATCACGAGCTCCTCAGTTATTTTGGTAAATGGAAGCAACTGTCATTTACATGAACAACTGGTTATAACCATAGTATCATTCATTTTTTTCCATTCATTCATAGGATAATCTAGCAACCTTACCATACAGCATTGATACAGATCTCATGATTTCGAACGATCAGATTATAATGCTTTTAAAAGACTATCTTTTCCTTTGGCTTACAATAATTAAAAAAAAACTATGATAGAAGTCAGTCACACGGTCAAAATTGTATGGTGCCTTCAGACTACTCCCTTTTGTGTTAGTGAAGGGCACACCCCTTCCTAGTCTGGATACCTTATTTAGAATAAGATAAATTGCCTCTGTCATTAAGTCTGTCTCCACTGATTGTCAAGACTTCTGGATGGCAAACTGAACTGTGAATGACTTTTGACAGATAAAATGGGGCACGATGAATCCAAACTATGTCATGCCCCAAGGAATTTACAACAGATATTTGTTTTATAAGGCTCCCATGGCTTCAAAACCTTTCCAGCAATCCCATCTGGTGCTCACTGTTAGAAAGGATTCTCTTTTCATGAAATACAACTTGTGTCTCCTTTGTTGCAATGTTAGACTTGTTCTGTTCAACTAGTCACACGGACATGGGAGATAATAATTCCTTCTGCTTAGCAATAGCTTCCTACGTATTTGCAAACTATTGTCTTTTTTCCCTATGTCTTTTCTTCCTCAGGCTAAACAAAGCCAGTTCTAGATTTCATTCTGATTGATGACCCTCATTTTTAATTTTATGAAGATTTTCCAGGGATAAAGAGCTCTGCATCATGAACATTGTTCTGGCAAAAGCCTTACCAAACAGGAGTAATGCTTACTCTTCTTGCATGTTGTACTCCTAAGTGTATATTTTTCTCTTCCACAACAGTAACTTACTGGCTTTTTGGTATAATAATCTTCAGTCCTTTCCTTCTGGTCCATAGCATTTGTATGTGCAGTTGTTCAGTGGTACCAAGATACAATTTAATTACATTTTTTTCAACCTGTTTCTCCATTTCATCAAGATCACCTGTTCCTCCAATGCTCATTCAGCTCATCCTAGTTTGGTATTGCTTACACATTGTGACTGTACATTCTGTGGAGCTCAGAAGAGTGACAAGCTACCTGCCTGGGCAGCACAAACAGTAATAACTGTTCAAACAGAAGAAAAGTTATTCTTTTCACAGTTTCTCTAATAGAAACAATTTTTAGTTATCCTGTGCCTCTGTCTGATGAATTGGACAATTCAATTTAAAGCTTTTTCACATCTTCCAAATCAAGATTGACAACCATGCCTTCCATATGATCTTGTGCTATGATTTGGAATTCAAGGTTACTCTGAAAAAAACTTAAAAAAAATCTTTTTAGAGGAGAAAATATAATTAATTTCTGGAACAGTCTAAAAGCCTGGAAGGCCAATAAGTAAGAAGCAAGTATTTGCAGATAACAGGATGCTACTTGGGCTAAGGTAGATGGAGACATTTCAGGATTCCAAAGATAACAGATCAGGTAAGCAAGAAACACGGCATCAAATGGGATTCATTGTTGAC
This sequence comes from Phaethornis superciliosus, assembly GCA_023637945.1. Classification (NCBI taxonomy): domain Eukaryota; kingdom Metazoa; phylum Chordata; class Aves; order Apodiformes; family Trochilidae; genus Phaethornis; species Phaethornis superciliosus. The sequence goes on from JAJQWJ010000002.1 coordinate 70,774,914, forward strand.
AAATACAAGTTCTAGAGTACTACCAAGCACCAAAGGTTTTACTGGACTCCAGATTAACTGTAACAGGTGTAAAGAGCCATGGCTTGCTCTTTGTAGGAAGTAAAACTCAGAGAAAAAAAAAAGACAGAGAATGACGAAGAATAAAGTGAATAAAGAGAAACCCAGAAAGATAAAACCAACACAAAGCCATCAGGTGCAGTGACAGAATGCTTTCAGATTCTTCTCTGTGGCAACATGATTTTCTAAAGAAGGAATCCAATATAAATAATAAATCCAATCAGAAATAGAAACATTGAAAAGTGTAGAGTGTTCACACTTTTTCACAGATCAGCAAGAGGGAACTTATTTGCATGATGTGATCACATGTTTTAAACCCATGACCAGAATTATTTATAGCTGTGAATCTTATTATTTTGTACAATAACTTACACCAAAAGTTTACAAGGAACACTTATCGAACCACATGAGACTATGTGTGGTGCAATAAGGCTGATATATATCTAATATATTGTTTATAAATCTATGATCTCAAGGCACAAATGCAAAGTACTTGAAGAGGTCCATTCCATCTGACTATTTTCCCAGGCTTACGAAACATCCTTTAAAAAAAGTATCAAAAGTGGATGAAGAAGTGTGAGCAAAACTCAGACAACTTTAAAAACAAAAAAATTGTCATGAACATTAACAAGAGTAATATATTGTAGTCTGAACCAGTAACTTATTACACACAATTATTAGACTGTTTGCACCACAATAAATCAAATTGCTGGAAGGCTAAATAGTAATGCATTTCTTGTCTCATATAAAATCACTGTAATTAGTCATTATTTCTATAGGAACCTTTATGGGGGAAGAGGCTCAGAGGGGTAGATCTACCAGATCTGAGCCAGGGCTGGACTGAATATTGCAAAGGTGAGATAGCAGGGATGGTAGTACCCACTGACCCAGTGGGAGTGACTAGCAGCCTGAAGCCTCTTGCCATTTCCAGCTACCACTGCTCTCTGGACACTGTCTCACATCCATGACCACCCACAGCTCCATACAAGATTGAGAGGCTTAAAGTATTTCCATTGCTGGCACCAGGGAGGAACAGGGATAAAGAAGTGTCTGAGAAGGAGAAAAGCACAAACACTGAAGTATTGCTCACTCTGATATTGTAAGTCTTTAGCACAGTTATATCAGTGTTTACTCTACACACATATGGTCTTGACTGTACGTCTGTCACTTCCCAAAGCATCTAGATTTCTGTGCTGACAAGGCCTGAAATAGACACAAATCTCCACTTAGAGTAATCATTGTCTGATTAATGCTTAGGAGATGCAGCACCAATCTGAATGGGACAGAGAGAAGATGTTCTCCCCCACTTCCTAACAAACTGCATCAGGCTTGCAAGGCTTTTACATTAAGTGCTGAAGCTTGTACAAGTTTGTGCAGTTCATTAGAGGACTCTGAGTCATGCTGCTTCTGTTTCATTGCCATCCCCAACCCCTAACCTCTTCAGGTCCAGAAGCAGGAAAGAAGTGGGGAACAGGATAGAGCCATTTTGCCACCAGAGATGGAGCAGAAGCTTCACACATAACCAATGTGCACTACCAATGACAAACAAAAGAGAATAATGTTGCTGATGGGATGATATGAAACTGAAACTGAAAAAATAAAAGCATATATTATTAGGGTTGAATCAAAATATAAACTTTAAAAAAAATATTTATTTACTATTCGAGTGTTTGTAAAAGAGGCAGCAATAGATATAAGGAAAGCAAAACACAGAACATTAGTGACAAAGCCAAAAAAAGCAATAGCTAATGCTGTTCGTGTACACTCAGTCTGCTTCCAAGTAGTAACCACTGGTTAAGATCTGAAGATTCAACTGCTGTTTATAGATGTCAAATTGAACTGTTTCTATCAACCAAATAAGTCAAACCAGGTCACATCTTCCACGTCCATTTGGTGTGCCATTATTATTAGGCTATGCATTAGTCTTAATAAGAGGAGAGTGGAGTTCATAATTTTTTTTGTTGACACTATTGCATTCTGTATAATTACAGTTATAAATGTTTATTGAAGTGCTTGGCCAACTGCAAGCTGTCAGAAAACTGGAGAAATCAGTCTAAACATTTCCCAGAGAAGCTGTGGATGCACCCTCCCTGGAAATGTTCCAGGCCAGGTGGGATGGGGATTTGAGCAACCTGGTTTACTGGAAAGTGCCCCTGCTCATGCCAGGGTAAGTTAGAACCAGGTGATCTTTAAGGTCCCATCCAACTCAAAGCATTCTGTGATTCTATGACTCTGTAAAATGTTTTTCTGCAAGGCAACTGAAGCTGGGCTGCCCCCTCTTCTGGATGAGGAACAGTGGCAGTAGCGACAGCAGCTCAATACTCCGCAGCTATATATACTGCCTGACAGTGAATGATCACTTACTAATGACTAGAAGAGGCAAATCCACACTCAGCATCCAGTATTGTTCAATAAACCTGTTTAGTGCCAAAAGTGAATGGAGATAAGAAAAAAATTCCTTCATGTTTGAGATGCAATGTATATATTGTATATGTATAATCTATTCCCAATCAGCACAATGTACTTATTCAAGTGGTACATTTTTCATCTGGAATGTGACACTGAAAAAATATAAAACACTTTCTGACACTTCAGATTTATTCCACTCAATTACATTAACTAAATTTGCATGTTGTTAGAAAAAAAATTACCCTTGATCTATAGCTGCTTTTTCACTCTGTCCTACCTAAATGAGTATTATGACCCTGGTAACTGGCAAAGAAGAATAAACTGCATCTTTCCTGTCAGAATAGTTTAGAGGTGACTGATCCTTGCTGCATCAAAACCTTGATTGTCACTTTCCTATGTCTTCTTTTCCACTTCAGGCAACTGCATAATACTGAAAAGTGTCTTCATAAAAAAGTAAAAATGGCTGATAAATCCACTCCACAAGTATTACATAGAACATTGGAGGGTAGGAGAAAACTTCTTTCTACTGTAGTATTTTTTTACATTTGAAAACCTTGAAAGATATTTTATGCTGCGTGAACACTGGAAGTATTTCTGAGGTGCCTTTTTAATTAAAAAAAACCACAGCATATGGCTTTAGCATGAGCCAACCAAAATAATCTGCAAATGTGTTTATGTGCGATGGCTGCATTCCAAAGTTCAACAGTGTTAAATTGGCAACATTTTCTGAAAAGAAGAAAAAAAAAAAAGATTTACTGTTTGGAAACAGGATGAAAGTTTAAGCTTTTGCATTCTGATTACTAGCTAAAAGGAGATCAGTTTGGTTTCCATTTGCTATTTTAGTAGTGCTTTATTTATCTTAATTCCTTTGCTGCAATTATTTAGGCATAGCATAATAATGTCTTCAAGGTTTTAGAGCTAAAGCTTGTTTAAAAACTGAAACACTGGGGGAGGACAACTTCAAACGTATGAGCTAGAAACTGATCTTGCTCCTATTGACACACAGAGTGCATGTTCAGACTCCAAAAGAGCTGTGCAGTTTAGGCTCTCTGAGGTTTGTTGGTGATTCTGGACTGTAGTTCACACACAGTATTCACATGCTTCTGAAGAAAATAGCCTCCGTTTCTCAAAACTCACACTGTTTCATGGATTCCTGTTACACTTGATAATAGCCTAATGCAAACTGCTGCAAGATACAAATAATGAGGACATGTTATGCTAACAATTAGATTATCTGCAAAATGGTCCAACTCCATTTGCAGGATAATGAAATGGTCCACAAAAACCAAACATACCAGAAAATAAGACTTAATCCAAACTGCAGTCTCATACTGCGTGCTGGTTATAGTCCTTTGATCAAGTGGTGTTTTTTGGCTAACAATTTTGCTTAGTCAAGGACCGTGGGTAAGCATTAGAATGTAAAAACCCCATGAAATTTAACTAAATTATAGATCAAACCGGCAATGAGAGATTATTATTTTTTTATAATAAGCCAAGAACTTTAAATATATAAAACAGGTTCTATATGAGGAAAAAATGCACTGTTATTCTGTGTGTACATTGAAGGCAGACTGCAGCTCTTTCTGAAAAGGCAGAGCTGTCACTACAGGTGCTGCATCACCCAGTGATATCAGGGAGACCAAAGGGACAGAAGATTGAAATCCCAGAGCTGCCTTTCTTACCCAGGAAGTTTTTATCCCTATGTATTATTAAATTAAAAACTATGCAATCTTTCTTCTCTAAATGACCTAACATAGGAAACCTTCAGTTTTGCAATAGAGAACAAAGGATCTTTGTAAAGTTTCTCCATTATGTTAGTGATTTCTTGGGGGTTTCATACCGTTCCTGTCTCTGGGGCAAAGAACCTTTTAACACAGCAAGGGACAGAGGCTTAAAACACTAAAGTATTGCTGAATGTAAAGCATGACTCTATCCTGCTTACTTCACTTCCTAATTTTTTTGTCTGATGTTACACTTGTTACCATTCTCATCAATTAAGATTGGACACTATAAAAACTTGGTGCAAAATGCCAGTCTGTTTGAGCTTACACATATAGGCTTATGATTTTAGACAGGGATTTGATAAAGCAGCTACTCTAAAAACAATCTTACAAAATCTAACACAAGAACTATAAAATGTCTTAAGGAGAATTCCCTGTGTAGGTTTCACAGCAAGAGTGGCTGGGCACTGGAACAGGATGCTTGGTGTCTTTAAAGATGTTGTGAATTTTAAAAACTCAAGAAGATAAGGTGCTGAACAACCTCTTCTAGCACTGAAGTTGTCCCTCCTTGGAGCAGGAATTTGGGCTACAGACCTCCAGATGTCACTTCCAAAGAAAATAATTCTGTGACTTTGAGATCCTTCCTGCCTGTGTGAGTACATGCTGTAAGTCTTTAGACATGGGTCTCTGCTAATTTTAGAGCAGACGCCTTCCTTTCCAAAAACTAGTCCACAGCTGACTGCTGTTAGTTGGAACCTCTTTGTGGCAATCACTGACTTTGGATCAGGGCCTTGCAACACAGAATAGATGGTGCTCAAGAGAGGAGCCAGATGTCCTATATGACTTTTTATACTTATCCAGCATGTGGCTGCATTCTTTGTTTACTGAATCACATCCAAATACCTCAAATAGACAGTAATATTAATGTCTTCATATTTTTTTTGTGCATTTACTTCTATGATATTCAAATGCTTAATTAATTCAACTTTATAAGCTTTGAGTAACATCTTTATACCATCACAAGGTGTAGCAGCATTGTTTCTCTTTCCCATTCTCCAGAAGGGAAGTGCTGATGACAAGAGGACAACTTACATGTATAGGGTATCTGCCCAAAGCCCTTACGGATCATCCACTTCAGTCCACCAAATTAAGCAGCCTTGGGTAAAGAATATCATACCTAATCTCAGGATGTGCACCGAAGGCACATCTGTCTTTTCCAGAAGGGTATGAAAATTTTCTGTAATGATGTGTGGGGTCTGTGTGGCAGGGCTTTGGTAGCAAAGGAGGGGCCACAGAGGTGACTCCTGTCAAAAGCTGTGAGAAGCTCCCCCAGCTCCAAGTTGAACCCTCTTCTGGCAAAGGCTGAGACCATCAGTGACGATAGAGGTGCCTCTGCAACAGTATTATTTAAGAAGGGGAAAAGAAACTGCTAGGAGACCTGCAGCAGAGAGGAGAGGGGTATGATGGAAACACTAATGCAGAGACCAAGTTCAGTGAGAAAGGAAGTGTGAGGAGGTGCCCAAGCAGAGAATTCCCTGCAGTGAAATGGTTGGCTTTCCCTTTGCAGCCCATGGAAAAGCACATTGGAGCAGGTATCTACCTGCAGCCCATTGAGGATCACGGAGGAGCAGATGCAGACCTGCAGCTGTGGAGGACCCAGGGAGGTGACTGAGCCAGAAGAAGGCCATGACTCTGTGGGAAGACCATTCTGGAGCAGACTTTTCCTGAAGGATTGTACCTCCTGCGAGGGACTCATGTTGGAGGAGTTCATGGAGGACTGCCTCATGTGGGAGGGACCCCAGGATGGAGTGGGAAAGATTGTGAGGAATCCTATTGCTGAGAAGGAAGGAGCAGCAGATACGATGTGTGGTGAACTGACCACAACCCTTATTCCATGTGCCCCTTGCTGCTGCTGAGGAGGAGGTAGAGAAGTGGGAAGTGAAGTAACTTGGGCCCTGGAAGAAGGGAGAAGGGGGTGAAGGAGAATGTGCTTTTAAGATACAGTTCTGTTTCTCATTGTACTGCTCTGATCTGTTAGGTGATAAGTTAAACAGATTTCTCTAAGTCCTGTTTTTGGTGGGGTTTTTTTTTTCCCATGACAAAAATTGGTAAGTGATCTCTCCATGTCCTCACCTCAACCTAGGAGTTTTTTGTTATATTTTGTCCTCCCCATCCCACCAAAGGGGGAAAGGAGTGAATGGTTGCATGGCTGTTAATGTCCAGCTTAGCCTAAACCATGACAAATAGTTTCATTTAGAAGAGCTGTTCCATTTCACTAATTACCTCATTTTAAAAATTGTTTTAGCCTTTTGTTAATTAGTAGAGGAAGGTCTGTGAGTGACATTCTGAAAGCTACTGAAAATCCATTATATGTCAAATAGTTAGAGTGAAATTATATGTGGATTTTTTGTTAAATTAACATTATTCATATTGGTGGGTCAGACAGTAAAAAAATAAAAACCTGCAAAAGGAAAAACATAATCTTCCACTTAATTTGTGAATATAAAAGTCTGAAACAGTGCCGTAAATCAAAATTCTCTCTCCAAATGCTGAATTTTAAGCAGTCCTCTCCAGATTTGATATTTGTAAAGATAAGTGAGTTTCATGCTTTCTTTTCTTTATTTTTTTTTTTTTTCAGCAAATAATACTGAGAAACAACGGTGTAGGAGAACCAGCCATTGTTATGATAGTCTGTAAAGTGATGTTTTCATTTTAGATTTAGCTGAAAGATTAATGGAAGGTAGAGATATGTTCAAATTATTTAACTGTTTCAAATGAAAGTCACATCTCAATCTTAAACACTGGCAACCTCATAAATATTTGGAGACATTTATGGCTCAAATCATCTCCTTGTAAAACCATGAGCAAACAGAAATATCTGTATTTGTTTCCACAAACACTCATAAACCCGTATGACTAAACATATTTTTTTTCCTTGCTAATTTCTTCAAAGAGCACAAAAAGTCACCTCCTGCTTTGGTTCAGAAGTATGATCCTGAAACCTTTGTGTCAGAGAAGAACACAAGGATGTCTATGGAAAAGATTGAAATCAATGGCAAAACTGTTGATTTTCATGGGGTCAGACTTCATAAATTAAGGGCAGGCAGTTCCAAACTAAATATGGCAGAAGAGAGGGAAGAAGAGGGGGAGGCATGAGAGCACAGGAATGTGCTCCCCAGTAGCTGGATGACACTAGATCTCACCCAAATTCCTCCTGCTCTGATTCCACATTAATCTAGGACTTCTTCTATGGCAGAGATTGTTGCAGTACAAGTTTCCTGGTTTAACCCAGAAAAGGTAAGGGAGTGTTAACCACAGCTGCTTTAGAGCTGTGACTTTCAGATCATGGCCACAGTAGAGCATAGCCCAAGTGCTAATCCAAGGCTAATGGAAATGCAAACACCTTGATAGACTACTCTCAGGAAAGTGTCTGGAGGCTGATTTGCCTAATCACAGACATTAATGCAACTTGTTCATGTTTTAGCATTGAAAAAATTGCAGAGAATGTGAACAATGGTTTCATCCATTCCCTGCATTTCTCTTCCTCTTAAGGTTTTCATCTGCTCCCTCTTACTAGCAGATGCCGATTTACATCCTAGATAATGAAGTGTGGATGAAGAAGAATATTTCCTTAGTGTTTTCTCCACTAGTATTCACTGCTGACTAGTAGAAGTTTCCATGCATCACTCTTGTGAAAAGTCACCTGCAGAAACTTGAAGAGTTACTTCAGCCATGGAGAGAAACAAGCACTGTTAACAGGAAAATAAGACAGCTGGGAGTATTATACTGAGCTAAATCATCCTGTTATAATAGTAGTGTGGTACTGCAATTCAGCACCCAAAAAAATGAGGGTGTTATTTCATCTGGTTTTCTTTATTTTCTACCTACCTGGAGTATTTTTATTTCTGTACAGTGTCTCTATCTGATCAAGAAAAAAGTATATGATCTTCTTGGTTCTTAAAAAAAGGGAAGAATCAAAAAATAGGGATATTTCTTTATTCATTACCACCTTCAAGACATTTCTGTGTTCATTCTGTTTAGAGTATTCAGCTCTGAGAGTTTTCCCTGCCTCTCAGTAAAGGCTATGTGGATATATTCGTGTCTATATTGCTCAAATCATTCTAGACATCCACTTTACATCGGACTTGAAGGGACATCTTTCACTATACCACATCACAAAATGCTTTGTGCCTGTTCATTGAGATGCCTTTCTGGCACAACACACAACACGCTCATTGCTTATTGCTCCCTATGTGACATGAGACTTCTTCAGTACCCTCCATAGAGTGCATCCAGGCAGCCTATATCTACTGCTTACAGTAAAACCAGGCAGACTGTTGCCTCTTCTGTTGCTTTGCAGGCTGCCAGCAGCTGATACTTTGGCCACTGCTGCATTTTGCCAGAGAAATTTGGCACCTTTGCAGGCCATTGGCAGAACTCTCACTGCCTGCAATGGCATCTGTCAAGCTGCATGCTGTTCACTAGCATGCTATAGGAGCAAGGCATCCAGGAGATACTGTCTGTCCACCAAAATAACTGCTAGGAATGCCATTTCTTGTCAGTAGCACCAGTCTGCTGGGCTGCCACATTGCAGTGGCCAGTAGTCTTCCCACAGTGAGGAGAGATTTGGGAACTAGAAAATCTGTCTCCACTCCTCTCCAGGTGGGATAAGCTGGAAGTGCTCTGAATATCCCTCTGAACTCCTTGTGAGGACCTGTCACCTCCAACACGTAGCACCAGTCACTGTCCTTGTGAGAATCTTGATTCGTTTCTAAGGATAGAAGCTGTCCTCAGGACAAATGTCTGGCTGTATCTCCCTCCTGACAGTCAGTCCACAGTGGATCTTATCATGACAGAAGACTGTAAAGCCTTTGCTAAGGCCATCTTTTCACAAGTCATCCATGTTGCTTATTTTTCTGTGAAGGTAAGAGCCTTTGCCTACTGCACCCATGACCATGTTGCCCACAATACTATTATTATGACAACACTAACTGCAAACAATACCACTTGATCATCCTGCAAGTGGTGATAGACAACTTAGGAAACCTTTTGCACAGCATAAGTGGGAATTTCTAGCAATGAAATACAGATTAGGTGCTGAAATCTGGTATGTGCATATGTCCAGCTACCTGCAAGGTGGCAAATGCTGAGGAAAGGATGGGCACCAAGATCTTCAGGACCATAAAAAACACTGAATATATTTGGAAGAACCTGTGTGAAAATATTATTGCCTTACCTTATAGATGAGCTGCTACAGGATTCCACCTTTTTTATGTCCATCTTGAAACTACTGTCCCAGTTAGACGTGGAGCACAGAAGGAAGGATATTGAGGTCTTGGAGCAGGTCCAAAGGAGGGCAACCAGGCTGGTGAAGGGACTCCAGCACAAGTCCTGTGAGGAGAGGCTGAGGGAGCTGGGGGTGTTCAGCCTGGAGAAGAGGAGGCTCAGGGGAGACCTCATCGCTCTCTACAACTCCCTGAAAGGAGGCTGGAGCCAGGGGGGGGTTGGGCTCTTCTCCCAGGCGACTATCAGCAAGACAAGAGGGCATGGACTTAAGTTGTGGGAGGGGAGGTTTAGGTTGGATATTAGAAAGAATTTCTTTACCAAGTGGGTGATCAGGCACTGGAATGGGCTGCCCAGGGAAGTAGTGGATTCTCTGTCCCTGGAGATATTTAAAAAGAGACTGGATGTGGCACTCGGTGCCATTGTCTGGTAACCGCAGCGGTAGTGGATCAAGGGTTGGACTTGATGATCTCTAAGGTCCCTTCCAACCCAGCCAATTCTATGATTCTATGATTCTCTGTAGGTGTGTAACTACAGGAGCCTGTTCACTCATTGTCACAGCAGAGTCTGGAGAAACCATATGGTGGGATCATCCAGTCCCCACAAAGCACATAATGCAACAGGGTGGGGTTTTTTTTTTCAAAAAAGTACCTTTCACACTCTAGAAATCAGAGGTCACATAAAGAAAAAGGCACTATTATCTTACATGCTGTATACTGGACTTCACTTGAAGTAACACAGCCAATAGTGAAAACCAGAACTGCTCACAGTGGGTGATAGGCTACTGAAAATAATACTCAGGTACAGCCTTGAAGAAGTTCAGCCTGTCCTGTAACTGTTCAGCCTGTAACTGATGAGAAGGTGAAAACAATACTGAATATTATGGGAAGCTTAAGGGGCCCTGTGGAGTTTGCAAAACATTACTGAAAACCTAAGGATAAAGTGTGCACTCACTGGGTTTGGGTGGCTGGGAAGAAGGAATTCTTGGTTGTGAGAGTCCACTCGAGAGATAAGCATTCTGATAATAAGAGAGAAACTCATTAACAATGAGCTGGCTATTGACAAAATGACAGATGTCCTCTGTTAACCCCTCTCCCCTATAAGTAAAGGAGAGGGAATGGGAAGAGAGGCATGAATTAGAAACTAAAATACACAGCTTTTATGAAACAAAAATTATGAAAAGTAAAATAATGGAATATATACAAATATATACAGAACCACTATTGCACTCACCCCCATTAACACTCATGTCACCACAGAGGCTGCAAGGCAACCCTGGAAATGTCTCAGTATGGGCTCCTGGAGTCATCAGCAGAAAGGATCTGGCTGCAGGAACACAGATTCAGGGATGCATGGATCAGGATCAAAGGCAAACTAATTGATTGAGTCCTCTCAGGGTGCCAGCCCCATGGACTGGATGATCTCTAGAGGTCTCTTCTAACTCTGATGATTCTGTGACGGAGTCTGTCCCTTGTGATCCTTCAAATTCATACCAAATATGATGTGTATGGGACTGAATACTCCATTTGGTCAATTTTGGTCATGAGTCTGCTCCAGTTGCTGCTGTGATCCCTTGTTTCTGGACCATAAGATCCAGTGGCCTTGGTTCTGAATACTAGAGTCATGATCTGCCCTAGAAGCAGATACTGACTGAAAAACATGATATTAAAAAAACCAAAAAAACAAAAAAAACCAGCAAGTGCAGCTGCTTAGAAGAGAGTTAATTGAAAAGGAAAATTACTCAATGCTACTGCCTATATGGTAGGAATTCTGAAGTTCCTTTCCTCACAACTGTCCCAAATGCAGTCCCAGAAGGAGCTGGCTAGATCACTCCTGTGCTGGACTCAGAAAGAATCTAAATGTGTGAATAAATAATTAGGAGCCATGTGTTTGCTTTAGGTTCCAGGCAATAATCTGTGTCATTTGTTTGCAACTGAAGCTTACCAGCAATTTCTTGCCACATAATTTTTTTCTTTGAACATGGAAGATTGAGAATGTGTTTAAAAATGTTTTAAAGTGTTTAAATACTATAAATAAAAAATAGTTTATTTCTGATGTTAGAAAGGTTGTTTACAACGAAATCTGCAGTGATAAACCAGAGTAACGCTGCATGGCATTGACGTATATTACATATATTTCATATATCGGGCCTATTGAGGTAAATGGTGAATGCACCTTGGCATTTCCAGCTTGAAAAGGCATAGTGAAGGATTTAAAACTACTGCAATTTTCTAATGCTCCTCTGGAAGAAGAAAGAAAAACCCCACATTGTTTAAATATCATCACAATGAAAGTATTCTGTAAAGAGAAATAAAGCCATTAATCCCTTCAGTCTTTTCAGAGACTGTGGTGGTCTAAGAGTGTTCCTTCCAGACAGTCTGCTATCACTCAGTGAAACCATTAAAATGTAAGCAAGGATTCATTATTCCGTTCAAAATTATCCCCGGAAAAAAACAACATGCAATTTATCAGTTTAAACCCGTTTAAATTAACTTGCTGTCATTTGTCCAGCTAATTTCATAGTCATAAATACATAATTATTCATATAAAAATAATTTATTGTTTATGCCAAAAATTAAAGCCAAATTCTATAATTAGTCACTTGAATAATAATACTGTATTTTTAGAAGTGGCATATCCGAACTTAAAAGTACCAAACTGTGTGAAGAGATGTGTTTTCTAAGAACAATATTGTGGCATTGTTTGTCATCCATTCATTTTTCTAAAAACATGTAGTAATATTTCAAAGAAATGAGATATTTTGTCAGCTCTTACTCTAGGGATACTCCTTGATCTTTAAAGGCTTGGTTGAATGTTACATCTTTTTTAATGTGTATGTTAAGGATTTTTTGTGCCTCAGAGAATAAGGTTAGAGACTAGTTAAACCAGCAGCTAAACAAGCAGAAGTGAGATGTGAGCTCCAGAAAGAAGCTGTGAACAAATAACCTTTTTGCCCTTCTCTTCTGCATTCAAGAGAGTTCATCCAGCAATACCTTAGCACTGTCATTAGAGAGAAATCTCTGGAGTATCTAGAAGCATGCTGTTCTTCTAAACATAACCTTTCACACCAGGACTTTAGGAGACTGTACACTAAGTATTTGGTAAGAGTCTGAGCAACTTTATGTCATTCAGTTTGCCAGTGCCATGAGAAAAACAAACCTCAGCTGAGGGAATGTCACAGAATTTATTTCATTGCCAAATAATATAAACTTTTAGTTAAGGATTCACAAAACTTAATCATGGTTTCTTTCTGTCACTCCTTGCTTTTTTACTCCCTTTATTTTGCTTCTCCTTCCTTCTTACTCATTTACTGCGTGTGGGTCCGCCGGAGGCTGCAGTCCCCTGAAGGGTGTACCTGCTCCAGCCAGGAGTGCCTTCTTCCAAGGCTGGGTCTCAGACTGTGTCCCCAAAAAAATCATCTGCCATGTCCCTCCTCCTGTGTCTCCCTCTGTGTCCCCTCCTGTGGCTGTCCTCACACCACCTGTGTTTCCTGCCACTAGTCGGAGGCTTTTCTGTGTCCCCTACCCCAAGCCCTTTCTTAAATATATGTCAGAGCAGAGCAGAGGTACCATGCTCTCTTCAGGCTGAACTTCCAGCATGCAGTGGGATGGTTTTGCCTTTTGCCAAGCCTGCTGGAGATGACTATGACTGGTTATCGATCATCTCCTTCCACATAGAGCACCCCACAGCTCCTGCTACCCAAACTCTGCTGACTACACCCAAAAACCAGAGTCAGGGGGCAGCAAAGTCAGAGTGCTCTGCCAGGGACCGGGAGTCAGAAGCCTGCACAGTAACAAAGCAGGCAAAGACATAGACCTTGCTAACAAGAGAATGGTCCCACAGATCTGATCAAGGTGAGTAGAGCATGTCTGGTGACACTCAACAAGTCCAACCATGACTCCAGATCACCTGACAAGTTTGCAGTGATGAGTTAGGTCTGAGATCAAGCAGGGAAGTTAAAAAGAGTTAAAAAGTTAAAGATGCAGCCATAGTCAGGGTCAGGTCCAAAGATGGACACAGTTCAGTGCTCTCCAGGAGAACAATGAGGCATGTCCAAGGTCTAGCCAGGAAGCCAAGTCTATGAGTCTGTATCAGGGTCCAGATCAAGAGCATATATGGCCAGTCACACCCAGAGATGTTCTTTCAGGATTCCTGCACCACCCTCCTTTCTCCCAAGGTCATAGAGCCTGTTTAATCTCTAGTTGTAGTTTACTTTTTCTCAGAAGGAGGAATAATCTGTATGATAGAAGCCATTACTTTCTGTTTTACAAAACTGCTTCAATTTTCGTGGAAGTCAGATATCTGATGATTTTTGGAACCAAGTTCTCTTTGCAGAGTGGGGGTTCTATTCTTAACTAGACAATAGCTTGCTCTTAATGCCTTGGTAGAGCAGTACTGCATGCAAAACACACTCCCTAGGAAGGTATCCTCATCCTAGGAAAATGTCTGACACTATAAGCTCCTTTCATAGAGCTTTCATATCTTTTCTTGATAATAGCTTCTCATTGTTGTGATTCTGACTCAGATTCAAAGCAGTGATCAAGAAATGAAAAACTGGTTCCTTTATCAGATGCAGGAGTCATTCAGTCTCCATCTCAGAGTTGATGATGATGTTTAATAGCCAATATTTAATTTTGTAGATTTCTATAAACAGCCTTAATGATGTTATTAGAATTCTCTAGGCTAAAAGGTAGTACTTCCATTTCAAATTGCCACATTAAATACACATGGCCTATTCCAACTAATAGAGTTTTTTTGATGTTTAAGGAGAAAACAAAAATAAAAAATCTGAGACGACGTCATTTATGCTGCTACTGTTTTTTAGTTTGGATTTAATAATGAAATGAACCTGCCAATTATTCTGACTGAACTTTCTTTTCTCTCTTGACAAATAATAAACTTGATTAAAGCATTTTCTTTTGTGACACCCCAAACCTTAAATAAGTGTAAGTCAAATTCATAGCATATTTTTACTTAGAAAATATTTTTTAAGAGTAGAGTGAAGAAACTGGTAGAGGTAGATAGTGAGCATAGTAAATTCCACTTGTAATGTTTTGGTCTCACGGCTGAAGGAAAGAAAAGATGGGTTTCATTTCTCCTGTTACAATTGTCTGGGGACATTAGGGAGTGAGAGACAGACTTGAATACATTGTTAACTAATTTATAAATAGATCAAGGCAGGCATGCTCCAATCACGCTTTTGATAGTTGTCCCAAAAGACAGTCTTACTCCCTTTAAAACCAGTAGGTGTGCTTCTTTACTTCTTTTATGTGAACTACTCCTGCTGCTAGGCAATATTATTGCTAATGTCCTGCACTGACAGAACCTCAGTGGTCCAGCAAAATGGAAATTTGGACATGCATCTATGCTGCTCAGTAGATGGGGGTTGGACTCAATGATCTTTAAAGCTCCCTTCCAACCCCTAACTTTCTGTGATTCTGTAAAGAGCTGTGATGGTGTCCCACCTCTGGTACCTACATTTTACCTCCATGAATATTGGAGATGACTTACAGGTGACACAGTCCTGTGCTGAAATGAAATGAAGCATTGTCTCTTCTTCATCACATCAGTGATCAACGCATCCTCTCCTGTATTAATAACTTAATCATCTTCATTTATTCACTACTATAACCCTTGAAACTCATTGTGCTCCTTGTATTATGGGGTTGAATTATTCATCAAGATGTGGAGTAAAGCCATGGTATTGCACATTTATAAAATATCTGACTATTTCTAGTTAATTTCTTAAGATGACCTTTAAATATAGCATTGATCACCTTATAGTTAGGCTGTGAAAAAATAATACTTTTTGGGAAAACTTTAATGCAAACTTAGAATGAAAGTTTCTTCAGAATAGGGGATTCAAATATATAAGAAAGCAGAAATAAAGCAGTGGATAATTTGAATTTAAAATTGATTTAATTATAGTGTGTGTCCTGTATTTTAGGAAAAGCAGATTACATTTATTTTTTTCTTTCCCCAGAGATTTCCTAAAACATAAATGGTACTATAGACTTAGAGTTTTAAAACAGGGTCATCAGATGATTATGGAATTAAACTACTAGATCCATGAACAAAAATAGATTGTATATATAAAATGATCAATACCAAATTGCACTGAACCTCTTGAGTTGAGCCAATTACTTATCCTAGCAAAATAAATGGCAGTTTAATATCTTCAAATCTTCAAATTTATTATTTTTACATCAGTGAACAACATTCACTTTTGTTGTCAGTCCCACCAGAGCAGAAGACATAAAGATCCAGATGGTTAAAAAAAAAAAAAAAAAAAAGCATTTGTTACACATCTGAAAATACATTACTAGAGATCATTAAAAATTAATTGCTTTCATATTGCACTAGGAAATCTGAAGGTACAACAAAATGTCTGTGGTGCATATATTATGTTGGTTGCAATTTTAATCTTATCTAGCTAAATCAATGCTAGCTTGGCTGACACCACCAAGCTGCTAATCAGAGCTTATCAGTGCATTACAGGTGTATCCCAGGTTTTCTCCATTTCTCCATTGCATTATTTTACATCACTATGTTCAGCCTCTAGATTATAACTGGTGAGATTTATCTCCTGGACACCTTTCCTGGAAGAACCATCTATCAGTCTGGTTCTGGTCAAAGCTGAACACTGATCATGCTAAACTTTCTGATGCTGTGTTAGAAAATGAAAAAGATGACACACTGATAATGTTACTGACAGTCTCCACACAGAATTGCCTCCAATAGTTGACCTTGGCTGTTTCCTTAACTGGTTTAGGTTATGTGGTTTTTTGGGCCAGGTATTGTAATTCTGTATATGGCTAGCTGAGCTCCAGTCCACATTTTCAGTACCACTTTGTGTAATCAGTATAATTACAGACATTTAAATTGATCTCAAAAATAGGAAATACAGATCCTGAACCACCTGAGTGAATTTAACCGTGCTGTGAGCTGTGAGTTAGACCAGATTACTCCAGAGGCCTCTTCCAATTTAAATTATATCATGATTTTGTCATCTGGGGTGTTCGTCTCTCAGTTTTATATTTCTTTGCTCATAACTATACTTATTCTCATAAATTAAATTAATTCCTGGCAATGGCCAAATTTATTCATATCACAGCACTATAGTGGCTGACAAGTGATGCTAAAAGTGCATTACATCTCCATTAATTATTAACTGTCTTGTTACCTTGGTAGAAACTTGAAGTTGTATGGAAAGTATCTTACCACTCCAGTTAAAAACAAACAGACAAAAAAAACGCACAAAAAAACCTCAACAAATTAGTAACAATAATGCCATACCTGGTTTAGAGTACTCATTAAGATCTCAGTTTTGCTTGCCATTTGTCCCATGTTGGAGTTCTATCACAGTTTCACAATATGAACTAGTTTCCTTGCTGAAATAGAATAAATTCAGATTCTGCTTGCTTTCATGCAAGCACCTTTTCCCTGCAGTAATTTTAACAGCTTTACAACAAAGCCTGATCAGTCATACAAATCTAAAAGAATTCAACCAAAATATAAATCTTTGTTAAACCATTCTATCATAAAACCCCAACACATTTTCCATATAAGAAACTGTCTTTATTTTGATGTATTAGAAGTGAAATGTTATTATCCTTAGTTTTAGGCTCAATTGTTAACATTGCTTTTCTATCATTGTTACTTTGTTAGAAAGATAAAGTGGCAGAGTATCATTTAAAGTGTCTTCTATATAGAATATCAATATTTCAGCAACACAGTTCAGACAGGGATATAATTTTTAAACAATAATCATATCAATTTAGCATGCTTTTCTCATGGAAATATTTTTGGCAGCAGTTTCTCATATTTATACATCTATACCCCAGAAATTACCTACTCTGGGTAGATTGGTAAACATCATGCTTAATTCCTAGCATCAGAAAAAGCTGAGATTTTAATCAGCCAATAATCTATGCTATGTTTTAAATGATTTATATAACCAAAGAACTGCTTTCTGCTGCCAATAAGCAGAGCATCCAGGCATCTAAAAAGAAAAACACCTGGGCTTTTTGAAGATGAGGGTTTTTTTGTTTGTTTTGTTTTATGTAAAAAAAATTAAAGTACCTGTGAGAGGAACATGGAACATAATGGCCTTTATCCTTACAACTAGCTAGGCATATGGAGTGCTACATGGGTGAGTAAATACTAAAGGAATTTTTATCCAGATTGGAACACAGTGATTCCAGATGGGAATCACAATGGTTGTTCTAGGCCATGGCACCAAGGAAAAGCACCAAGTCCTCCAGGCAGATCAGTTAAAACCTGCAAGTGTAATTAATGATCCCAAAGGCTTAACCATGTCTAACTGGAAGCTGAAGTGGAGATGAGGCTGCTGTTCTTCAGTTCAGGGAAGGAAAAAGCAACACTGGTAACAGCCAGTCAACGACTTGTCATATGATGGGAGACAATGCACCAGTGCTTTGATACCATCAGCAAACAGGCACAGTCAGCTTGCATGCCATTGTGAAGACTGAGACAAAGCACTGAAAACATTCAGTATGTTTCAGTGAGGGATTGTCCTGAAACTTATAAAACCTGGAAGCACAGGAAGGAGGAATGATGGAAAAATGAAGAAGCTAGGGATAAGAATTAGAGATTCCTCTCTCCATTACCAAATGAAATAGAAGACTGATGATAAAAGACTGTGGAGAATAATCAGCCTCAGACTGTATACAGAGAGTGATTTCAAAGAAGAGGAATTATATATCAGCAACAAAACACCATACAGATATGATTTTATATAAGAGATGTGGACATCAGTATACAGTCAATCAAATCCTGCAGAACTTTTCTGATTATTTTTCTTTTAAGAATGATTTGTCTGGTTTTTCCCTTTGTTTTATTTCTTTCCCTTAAGTAGTTATTTGTCCAAAGAAGGACCTTCAACTTTATTCAATGAATGCTTAGTTTTCTTAAAAGCCTGTAGTGAGCACCTTTGTCAGGTCTTTCTTAAATACAAGTAACCTTTTTCATCCACCTGCTTATTTACTGATTTAAAAAAACAGTAATGGTTCTATCTAGTCTTGCATTATTTTTTTTTTTTTAAAAACAGTGTTGAATTTTCTTAACTAGATCATGCTTACCAGTGCTCATCAATTTTCCTCTTTTTAAAATTCTTGCTATTTGGTCCTTAGAAACATCAAGTTAACAGCTTTGTAGTTTCCAAAGTGACACTGGCAGCCTCCATAAAAGTTAATGCTGAATCAAGATGATTTCAAGTAATAATCACTATGCCAACCTTTATAGTTCTATACTTGCCTGCATTCATTTTTTATAGTTCTCAGATGAATGCCATCTGGCCCTGGTGACTAATTATGATTAATTTTTTGAGTTTGTTTCTTATCTACTTCTAAACTCTTCAATTTTTTGGCAAATGATCAGATTCTTCTCTTAAAAAGAAGGAATCAGGCATGGGAATTTTCCTGGGACAGAGAACCGATTAAGCCCTTTTCAAGGTCCAGATTTTTTTCTGAGTCTCCTTTTTCTGTATTGACCTCCAGTTATCCCTAAATACTTGCTGGTAAATTTTCTGTTCCTAATATGCTACAATAAAAAGGGGTTAACTTTTATTTTTCCTGTTAAATGTTCTTTGAAGGCTTATTGTGATTTTGTATAAAGAGACTGTACCTTAAGCAATTTTTCATTATGAGATAAATAACTTACAAAGCATTTTAAATTGGAAAATACAGATTGGGAACACCTAAAACTTGGTCATTTGGAATCATTAGAAGGGAGAAAACCTAAAATGCATTTTCCTGTAAAGGAGATATTCAAAAGTTATAGACTGTTATTAAGTAATATAATACAACACCATGGACCGTCACAATTCACAGTCCCTGTGAAAAAATTATCCAATGGACAGCTTGTCATTAAACCAATATTTAGATCATGATTGTATCTTAGACATCCCTGATGCATTAGTAATGAAGACATAGAAAGGAAGAGGTGGACAAAAGATATTATATTTAATCAAAAGAAAAACAGATTAAAAGAAGCAATCTTTTTGAAATGTTAATACAAAATATATCCCAAACTATGCTATGTGGCTGTGGAAAAAAAATGAGGAAAAATGCTAACAGCTTCCTTTACATAAACTTCCAGTTCCCAGAAAATGGGGAGCAAATTCATTTATCACTGGAAAGAAGAAAAAAAAGAAAAAAAGTAAAACAAGTTCACACTGATAAAAAAATGGATTTTTTGTTATACAAGTTTCCACAGTCTGATTGTATTTTAGACATTTCATGGAATTACAAAAATATTCAAATCCTACCCCACTGGAAGTATACAAGTATTCAAATCCTATGATTTCAATACAAGTAGTTCAAATCAACCTGAAATACACACTGTATTAAATATTTGTACTCAGAAGCTACTGCTTCACTATATCGTGGTTATCACCTTTATCCTTGCAGGGATACTAACATTGGCATTAACATGAAAATAAAAGGCTTTGTACCAAAAGAAGAATACCAGAAATTTGTCTGTTGGTTAAATGACTTTGTACATAATTATTCGTCACTATTGTGCAGAGTCAAAGCCAGATTATAGCACAAGATCAGCATGGTTGCAGTTAGGATGACCTTGATTTTCCTTTTAAGGTG
Organism: Phaethornis superciliosus; assembly: GCA_023637945.1. Classification (NCBI taxonomy): domain Eukaryota; kingdom Metazoa; phylum Chordata; class Aves; order Apodiformes; family Trochilidae; genus Phaethornis; species Phaethornis superciliosus. Next base: position 70,795,003 of record JAJQWJ010000002.1, read on the forward strand.
GAGTCCTTTGGGTGCTCTCAAAGTGTCTCACACACTTTGGTTTCACTTTAACAGTTTTAGCCAGAGAATAAACACTGGTAAGGCAGGGGGTAGGCAAAAGCTACAATTAGAATCTAGTTTCCTGAAGACTCACTGAGGGTGATTAAAGCAATGCTCCCAGTTAGGCTGTTTTGTCAAGAGATTCCTGATACAGAGTCATAGCAAGTATGAGCTATTTGAAGTTATCTAGGTGCTTATATATATTTTTTATAAGAAGCTAAGGATCCAGTTACACTAGATATTTGACCAGTGCAATCAGGGAATAAAGACTGAGGGTACCATTTGAGAAATAAAAATATAAAACATTTGTATTAAGTAGAATGGGGAAACAGCTGGTCCTTCTCCCTTCCTTGTATGTAAGGACAAGGATATGTTGCAAATTTTTGCACCATTAGAGATGTGCTGTGTAAGGTCTAAACCCTTCTGCCTTTCTATGTATAACCTAGAATACTGGCTCTGTGCAAGGAGACTTCTACATATTGGGAGGGGGCCACCTGTATGTCTCACATTCAAACAGTATTCATTGCACAGTCTGAGTCAGCTGAAAATATCTCATTGAGACATCCTGGCTACATCACACCTCTCTGTGGCTTTCATGCTATAGATGAACAGATGAACAGAACAGATTTGTGGTAGGGACTTTGCACTTGTTCTCTCTCACCCTTTTCCAGCTGGTACAGGCAATATTGTTCACTAAAATGAGCACAGACACATGCAGGAAATAAGGACCATGGAGAAAAACACAGTAATTATTACCTTCTTAGAACTTCCTTAAGTCTGCTTCCAGATCAACCCTTCTCCTTCATACTAGACTGCTTCTAGAAACTAATCAGCTGAGTTCATTGGCAAGACTCATAGGTTCATCTCACAGGTAGGAAAGAGAGAAGTGGTATAGGCAGAGACATCAGAGCCCACTGTTCCCACAGAAGGATGTAATCTTGAGACATTCAATCTAGAAAGCTCCATAGGACAGCTTCTTCTTTAGCTTGCCCACACCCATCAAACATTAGTGGACCCATAGGTCCACAAGAAGGTGGCAATTATTGTTGGAAGAGTGTTAGAATCAATATTACTGATCTCTGGATTTAGCAGTAGTGGCTGCCATGAAACAGACTCCTTTTAGCCTCCCAGACAGAGTTATGCTTGACACTGACTAAATACATGTAGCTGGAAATTTCCTTGAAATTAACATTGATGGAAAATATAGCCTAATGATGGAACAAACAGCAAGACACTAAACATAGAATATTCATATGAAATCTATTTGAAAACAGGTATCAGAAATGTGTCCAAGTGTCTAAGTATCAGTCAAATTCCACGATACACTGGCAAACAGTTCCAAGGAAAGTATTGATGGAGTTTAAACAGATACACATTAAAAGGCTTAATTATGTAGATAACATAAGATGAAATAAGACGTACTTATTATCCCACTCCTTGTTTTAAGAGGTAGTTAAAGTCTTCCTCTTTTCTTATTCATCTGAATTTTCAACAGTTTTATGGGTAAAAAGCTACATTATGAATCATTTTACTTTTACTATTTTTTTAGAGTCATTGAATGGCTTGTGGTGGAAGGAACCTTAAAGGCCATCAAGTTCCAGCCCCAATGCTATGGGCAGAGATGCCTTCCACTAGACCAGGATGGTTCAAAGCCCCATTCAGCCTTGCCTTGAACATTTCCAGGTATGGGACATCCACAACCCTCTAGGCAACCTATATTCTGGTGTAAAGATTTTCTTGACTTTTCCATTTATGTCCAGTATCATCACAAACCTTACTCTTACACTCTAACTTCAAAAGATAATAGAACTATCAGTGTGTGCATTTTGAATGTTATCTCTGTTTTGTCACACAGGAGCAAGTACTTACTACTACTGCTTTGGAAGTATTTGGATGTAACCCCAGACAACATATCTGAAAATGTCAGATGAATATGTCAGTATTTCACATCAATATCCCGCTGTGAGGGTTTCTTCATGTTTCATTTAAACAGACAGAGAATTTGCTTTGAAAGGAATTCGCATTGAAGAACATCATAGAGAAGCATCGAAAAATCAGATGTATATATTTACTGTAAACCACACCAGACTTTTGACTTTTGATTGTTAGGAGTCAACTTGATGTTTGCTGCGTTAGGTGGTGTCTGTGTTTTATCCAAGCGTGGATATCCTGCTGGAGTTGTCCATTTGATTTGTCATGGCTGATTCACATTTAGTTTTATGAGCCCTTCTCAAGGTGGGGTCTTTGAACCTGCCCTCAGTGTTCAGGGCTTAGTACAGCTCATGCAGGATGGGATGAATGATGGATGTGAAAGGAATCAACAGAGACAGCTCTTGTGAAACACAGGGAACAGATAGGACTTGGAAGAAAAGGTTTGAAAAACAATTCATAGGGATTTGTTAGATCAGTCCAGTTTGCTAGATCTCAGGAAGCTTCAGGATATTACTGGACTTAGGGAAGGACTGAAGGACCATACAAGAATGATTTAGACAATCAGGATAAACAAACTTTCTTATCTTTCAGGCAGCAGAGCTGTTTTTTCTCTGTTTAAGAATTTTGTTTTTTAGGTTTGTGTTTTTAGAAAACCTCATTTTAGCATCTAAAGCTGTTTTGGAAGAGCACTGGCAAAATTTCCTCAGACATCTGGCTGGCCTGAGGTCCCTTGATAGGAAAGAAAAGAGGGAAATAAAAAATACATGGCCAAGCACAGGTGGTACCAAATAGCAAGGGATTCATTATTTTGCAGTGAAAAATGCCAAGTTAAGGGCCAAAGGTGTTGTGGGTCGCACACAGCAAGAGAGCATCAGACTCTTAGCCTTCATGACTCTTACTAATAGTATCTGTAACAGTTCAGGGCTATCCTTCATCAAAAATGGAAAATAAATTGAGAGAAAAACGATAAAAATATCAAGATGCTGAAAACACATCCTGGGGGGGAATGAGTAAGTAAAACAAAAGATGTAGTTCTACTATAGGGAGATATAAAATGTGTCACAAAATTTTTGTGGAACATTGGCATAATGGAGTGAGAAGGTTAAGTGAAGGTATTCCTTGAAAATATAATACAGGTGGGATGATATGATAGCTTAAATCCACACCAAACAAAGACTGGTGAGATGAAAACTAACTATGGAGTCCACACAGTTCTCACTGACAAGAGTTACAAACATCAGGGGAATTGTTTCTGACAGAACAGACTTGTCTTTGCAGGAAATTGAGCAAGATTTTTAAAAGCTTATTTTCCACCCTCCCTTATGGATTGGAAAGAAAGCATATTCTACCACTGTAGTTATTCTAAAAATAGAATAACAATATATGAGTACCTCTAGAATATAAGGCAACTCTGTCACTCTTACATCACAGTTTCAACATTTTTGACATCAGTATAAGAGAGGTAAGGCAGCAATGAAACTGCACATCTCTGATGCCCTTTGAAAGGAAGAAACTCTGCTTCTAAAATAATTTTTTCAAGAAACACAGAGTTTGAAGGTAAATAATGCTGTAAATATATTGCTTTCAGTTGCTGCTGCAAAAGCAATCTACGCCTCCAGCTCATGGAATAAAATGTTATTGCAAAAGAGTTTAATAAAATATCTTGCTTCACTGGGATACTTCTAACTTGCGATCTATTGGGATTATTTTTAAAGAATGAATCTTTTTTCATTTATTAGCTCTGCAGAAAAGTAGCTTCAGTAATTACAAAATCTTTCTTAAATTCACATTATTATGATTATACATGGTGAACCTGTTGATAAAATATTTGCTTCCTAAGGCTTTTTTTTCTGGTTTGTACCCTAATAAAGACAGAGGGTAAAATATCCACAGCTTGGAGCCTAGTAAAATATTTCATATTGAGTTATGGGGAACTTTCCAAAGTGTGCATTTTCTGAGAGCTGTTTGTGTAGTGAATTTGTTCTGTATACAAACCTTAATACTATACTTGTTGCATATCTGCTTTGGAAATAAGATTAAACATTCTTCATGATTTTTCTCTAGATAGATGAGCAGTGCTAAAATTATCTTGGGGTGGGTGGGGCTAAAAAGTAAAGAGGAAAGGTTACTCCTCTAGGTCCTTTTGAAGGAATCTAAGTATTTGGCCTTTTAGTACATTTAATCCTATGTTTTATTGATTAAACATTATATAATCTATAATATTCTATCTGAAAAAAAATTTAGGTATCTTATGCTTCTGATAGAAGCTTAAACCATTCATCTATAAAATGTATAATAACATTCTATTCTATTTTACTCAAGAGATCAGTAACAATGTCTGATATCTGGCTAAGATGACCCAGTTTTAAAGGAGTTTGAAATAATGATTGTAATAAATCTCGGTATATGTGAAATTTGAAACACCATGAGTATACTCCAGGGCAGTCTTTCATTGTGTGTCAGAAACTATTCACTGGTTACAGAAACTTCTGAAATTATTTAAGCCTTTGTCAGAGCTGTTATGCACTGTTTTGGGAATTGTATTAATTTGAAATAATGATTACAGCAGTATGTTGCATTTACACCATCCTTTTCACTGTCATGAACTTTTTCCACAGAGCAACTCCTCTCATACATATTAATTTACTAGAAGTGATATTATCTGCCCTGATTGACTCCACTGATTTAAAGTAATCCAACAGTTGTCAGAGCTTATATTGCACTGCTAGAAATGACCCTCAGATCTAAACTCTTGTTACCATCAACCTCCAATCTAAACTCCATGGCACACAAAATTAGTGAGATGAAGTCTGGAGGCCAGGATGCAGTAGTGCTCTAGTGGGGCATGTAATAAAATGAATAATTTTGAGAGCTGGATTTAAAGAATCTACATGAAATTCAGTAGCACCATGGGCAATGAGTTTATTTAGCACAACACAAGGAAGAAAGGGTAAACACCCGTGCTGAATAGATAGACCATCCCCTTATTAAAAGTATCGAACAATGGATATAAAGTAGTTCTCAGAAAATATATATATATTTTGGACATTAGAATGTTATTTTGCAATAATCTTATTACTTTTTTTGAAAAGGCATTTTAAATAGAGTTTCCTACAACAAGAAAAGGAGCAACCTAACCTTTTCCTGTATTTCTGAAAGAAGCAAGCATTACATAATTTGGAGACAAAAGAGACACAGTTCTTCTTTAAATGTTGCAAGGAAGAATTCTATAAAATACTGTTATTCAGTATATATACATAAATGTATATATTTATTCTTCAAAGAATAATAATGAGCAGACTGGCCACTGGTAAAAAAAATATTTTGAGAACCCTTTTTCAGCAATATAAAGTCACATGTGCAAAGCTCCATTCTACTGTAACACAAATCAAAATTTTACAGCAAACAGAGAATTGTCATAACACATAACTCCAGAGAAAAAGACAAATGTATAGAACGGAAATACTTTCTCTTCCTCAGAGAAAATGTCAATTTTGTTATATCAGTCCATGGCCTCTACAGACTTGCAAATGCATGGAGTAAATGATTACTAAAACCAAAATGATTTTCTGTCCCTTAATGGCTTGTGCATGAGACAGAGGGAAAAAAAGAGACTGTATACTTAGTCAGGGCTGCTTCCATGTTGTCCAAAAGTACTTGAAATTACCTTGATTTAGTAGGACTGCATCTTAAAAAGATTACTCCTGATATCACTGAATGAAAATCATCATATATTAATGAATATTATGACAAGTATGTAAAATATGATAAATAATATTTTAATTTATTTTTATTAGGGCTGTTGCAACACATTAGAAAGAAAACAAGATAAGTTGAATGCCATTATTTCAGAAAGCTATTTAATTTCATAGATTTCTGCTGTAATGGTTGTCATGATAGTCTTTAAATACTGATCTGAACTACCTAATGCAGAACAAAGTGTCTTTGACTAAAACCAGTGAGCCTGGGGTAGTGAAATGAAGTGTAATATTTAATCAGTGATAAGGTGTTTGATAGCTAAAGCAACTTTTGAGTCAGATTTAACTTAATACAAGCCAGAAGCCACAGGACTCCAAGTCTGTCTGGGACCTGACAGAGAGGACACACAAGTGGCATTTTTTCAAGGTTCTTGTTACCATCTTGTAGAGCAGAGAAATAAATCCTCCCAAATCAGTCTGGATCAAACAAAGTGTCATCAAGATTCACTCGTCTTGGGATGGGACTGGAATTATGGTCAATTAAATGAATGGTTCAGAAATGGAAACTTCACACAAAATGAAAGAACATATTTTTTTTCTCTTTGAAGGAAAAAAGGCAAGGTCGCTGAATTTTTCTAATGTGGTTATAGGATGTAAGGTTGTGGGAATATCTAACAAAAGTGCTAGCCTTGACAAAGATTATTGCAATAATAGGTCAATTCAGTATTATTTGATACTGCAAAGGATGATTTATAGGTCCAAATCTAGTGCAAACTATTTATAAAATTAACATGTAACAAGCGTGGGAAAAAAAGATAATTTAACCCATGAGATCTAAGTGAAGCTCATGCAGCTATGGATTTGGTACATCATTTTCATATTATAAGTCAGTAACATCCCATATTCTTGTTAAATTCTTGTATATTTGTTTGCATAACTCTGCTCAGTTCTACTGAGAACATTTGTTATATTTCTTCAAACTATGTCATGTGGCAGTACCACTTCTAATAGGTTGAGTAATATAACTGACAGTTCATTTCCAGTTTTCAGATTACAATGCTCTGGCTCAGTCCTTCAAAAAGGAAAACATGTACGGATGTGAATAACTGCACAGAGCTAGAATTTTGTGGCAATTCCTGCTTCATTCAGTGCAAAGCAAAAAGCTTTGTATCTATGTACTGTTATGTCAGCTTGGGGAGTGAGTGCACCCTTGGCCTCAAACTCCTTAGTTCTGCATACTGCACTGGACTGGCAAAATTCATTTATGCACTGTGTTTTTGTAGTTGTTGCTTAATTTTGATTAATCCTGGTAAAATGCTTTTTTGACTGTGTGTGGCAAAGTGAAAATATTAATATGATTTATCAACTTTAAAACTATTTAGCTCACACTATTCTTTTTAGGATGAATCAGGCATGTCTGCTTTGGTGGCAGTAACAATATAGGCAGGTATAGCATACCTGAGTCACATAAAAAATAATTACACCAGTGCAATAAACCCATTACATCTGTAAAACTAATACATAAAGATGATATCCTAAAAGATACAAACAGCCCTGAAAATGGTTGTACCATTTCTTCAGAAACTGTGAATTTCTTTTGCAAATATAGCTCCTCATAAAGAGGTCTTAGTTGATTTTGTAAGCATTTTCGATTAAAAAAAAACAGCTGAGAAGAATGAATGCTGAGCTCCATTTCTTTAGATAAAAAGTATCTTAGAATTATTTGTATGACGTGTTGCTACTAGAGGCACATTTTCCATAGCAGTTTGTGGGCCATGACTTCCACATACAGGGTAATTCCTTAACTACTTTAGTACTAGTGACTTTACCAACATTACGGTAGTGTGAAGGGCCCTGTCCCCACTGGGTTTTGGTGCCTTGTAACTCCTGCTAATAGTTACTTTCACTCAGGGGAACCTTAAAACTTGTCTTTAAGTGACTAACAAAACTAGGTGACTGAACATACAGCCAACTTCAGTTAAGTATTTGACAGATTGCTCTCTTAGAGAGAGTTGTGGACAGTTCAAGAGATTTTCCCAGGAAGTTTCTGCTGAGCCCAGGTCATTTTTTATACTTAACTATTGATAAGCATCCTGGGTAGTAAATCTGGCTGTTCCAGAGAGTCCTATTCCTGTTGCAGAAGTGAAGACATTTTACACAGAGAAAATAGTCAGTAAGAACTGCACAGATGGACAAGGGATACTCCAAATACATCAAAGCAAGGCAGAAAGGAGTTCATTCCAAGTGTATGTTTGCAAGCAAGGAAGTGCTGACTGGACAACTTTGTGGGGAGAGCTCTCACACTTTTGCCAGGAAATCAGCATTACAAGGTGCTGATCTAAACTTAGAATAGGAAACAAATCAGACAATTACTAGACTTGAATACTTCACAAGCACTGCATTTGCTCAAGTAGATGAGAAAATAACATAAGCTCCACTTTGTGTAGTGGGGCAAGGAAGAATATAACCTCTAGAATTATCTGAGGTTGACTGCCAAAATGAGCTGTACAGGTCCCAGATTGCAATTGTATTTTAGCTTATCAGGCAAAAAAAAAGATAACCTTGGCATGTTATAAGAATATTATGACACTTTTTTTAGATAACATTGAATGGCTTTAACCATCTTTTATACTCCTGCATCTCCTCTCTCATTTTTTATTATACCTTTAGCTGCTTTAACAAAAGAGATGAGTATTCTGCTGATAGGTATTTCCTTTATTTTAATAAAGGAATTTAAATATTTCATTTATTTTAATAATTATTTTAATGAAGACTGGGGTGGTGTAGAGTCCTGAAATAAATAATTGTCTCAAAACAGCCACCCTGCTGAGATGGACATTGTGGTTGGGTGGGTTCCTCATTCTATAAGCCACCTGGACTCTATTCTTGCATGGAGAGGCCCTCATTCGTGTAACCACACTGATAAACTGGATCCTGGTCTTGAAAGAGCAGCCCCTCCTTTGCTGGTCATCCAGATTAGCTGGATACTGTCCTTGCAAGAGGACCCCATCTTTGGAGGACACCCTGACAGGCAGGGAGCTGTCTTTTTTTGATAAGGAACAGGGCAGGCAAGCTGTACCCTGCAGAGGCAGAGTGACACCTTGTGTGTGCCCCATGTAAGGCCACTGAAGGGAATACATGCACAGAAATAAGGGTCATTTCTCAGTCATCAAACCTGGAAGGAGACAAAGGGGGGATTTCAAGATATCCAAGCACCCCCCTCCCAAAAGAAAAAAAAAGATGGGGCCAGGTAGCATAAAAGAGACACACTCAAAATGCTGGGTGTGCACCCACCATCCAAGGACCACAGCTTTCTACCAAGATCATCACTGGATCCAAGGGTGGTGATACCTTTTCTTTATCTCTCTATATCTCTCTGCTTCTATCCTTATCTCAGCACATTTTTTCTGACTTTATGTTTTGCAACTTGCTGTTTTGCTAAGTTTAGTTACTTGTAATCTGTTGATTTGGCAATCTCCTTAAGGTTTCCTTGTTCTGCCATTTGTAATCCACTGCTTTGAAAGTACCATTATTTCTAATTCTGCTAGCTGTAATACCACATACTTCATAATCTTACTCACTTTTAAGTAAAGCTGTGTATTGTACAAACCTCCTGGGTAATAATCTTACTCTTAGAGTACTGCACAGAGAATTCTCAAACTTAATCTTGCTGATTAGGTGGTTAAAAGAGATAAATTATTAGAGGATTGTACCCAGCTGCACCTAGGCTCCTCTTTGAAGGAGTTTAGAAAGCAAGCGGGTCCAGTCTGAATATTCCTGGGTCAATCCCCGACCTCTAGGGAACTCTATACATATCCACTCTGTGTGATGTAATATTTGGTTTGGGCCCCCACCTCTGTAAAGTAGTGTTCACTTTGTGAGATGTGACAGTGTCACACTCACCTTGTGGGTTGTGACAGGTGGATTGAACTTGGATAGATGCTATGTGCCTGTCAAACCACCTCCTTGGCAGGACAGAGAGGGTGGAAAATAAGATGGAAAAAATGCCTCATGGGTCAAGATGAAGGCAGTTTAATAAAATAAAAGCAATAGCAGCACATGGCAACAAATGAAAACAAAAGATTTATTCTCTACTTCTCATTAATAGGCAACGTCCATCCACATTCAGGAAGGCAAGTCTTCAGAACATATAGCATTTCTTCTGGAAGACAATGTCATAATCACAAATGCCTCTTTCTCCTCCTCCCTTCTCTTAGCTTTTATTGCAGATATCATATTATATGAAATGTCACAGAATCACATCAAAGAAACACAGAACGGTTTGGTTTGGAAGGGACCTTAAAGATCATCTAATTCCAACACCACTGTCATGGGCAGTGTTACCATCCAGGGTAACATTAAAATTTATTTTTGTTTTGGATCCACGAAACAAAGTCCAACTGTAGAAGGGTCGGGTGCAAGCAGATTTTATTTGACAATTGACACAGGCAAAAATATAGAGCCAGCCAAAAGAGGGAGAGAAGAAAAGAAGATATAAGAGAGAGAGAGAGAGAGAAAAGTGAAGGAAAAGGGTAAGAAAGTGGGAAGAAAGAATGAGAGAGAGAGAGAGAGAGAGTCACCAGCAGGGGCCCAGCTGCCCAGCAAATTTCTTCAGGATGTCGCTGATCCTGGACAGGCTCCGATGTGAGACGGCGGTGGGTCAAGAGACAACCAAACCGCCACACCATGGACAGCCACATGTACCCCTGAGTTCCTTCTGTTCCCAAGGGGCAGCTCAGAAGCCAGGTCCATTGGCATCAGAGCCATTGCAGACAGGCTGCCCGGAGAGGGGGAGCTTCTGCAGAAGGGTGCAGTCCCCCAGACACTCATCAGTTCCTTATCTCTTCCCAGGCATCACTCCCTACTCTGTTCCAGCCCCCTCAGCCAGGTACATCAGCATCAGTACAATCACGGTGGCTTCCTCCACCCTGGCCAGGGTAATGATGCCTGGAGGGATGACCTAGCACTGAAGGCCCTCAGAAAAGGGGAGAAGTCTCCAGCCAGCCCTTGGTTCTTAGCTCTTATCTCTTCCCGGGTGTCACCCCCTGCTCAGCTCTGGCCAGGCCAGGTCCTACAGCCTAGCCAGGGCTATTCACTTTAAAATTGCTCTTTTGAGACAATTTCAGATCAGTGAGATCAGACTTTCACAGGCAGGGTCACCTCACACTACACCAGGCTCTTCTAAGCCCCATCCAACCTGGCCTTGAACATTTCCAGGGAAGAGGCAAACACAATTTTTCTGGGCAACCTGTTCCAGTGTCTCACCAACCTAACATAAAAACCTTTCTAACCTTATTTCTAACCTCTTTCAGTTTAAAGCCATTACCCCTTTTCCTGTCACTACACAGTGAGTAGCACACAGTGTTTCAGTGTTTTATCAATAGGAATGTAGTAACCAGTTTCCCATCAGCAAATGCTCATCTTGAAATGATCCTGTTGCCAAGGCAGGATTCCAGCAGGGGTTTGGAAGAACCATGGAGGATTATTCTGAAAAGGGTGGATGATGGATGCGATGTTTTCCTTTTTGGGGGGTGTAATCAGATAATGCATCATGCCAGAAGACATTGTAAAGAGGATGGTTCTTTTGGGGTGTTTTTTTACAGTTTTATTGGTAAGAAAATCATAGATTGATGTCAGTGTTATTGAAAAATATTCATACTTGTGGAAATTCATCACTCTTTTGAGAAGCTAGATGTCTTAGGTAGAGCAGGGAATTTAGTTAGGAGACAGGTAGTGAGAAAAGGAGGGAAATGAAAGAAAAACAAGAACTTGCAGGAGATGGTGAAGATTATGGAAAAAACCAACACGTCAGGCCATATTGAATGGAAGACCTTCTACCAAAATGTAGCAGTATGAGAAGAGGCATCTCCACTTCTTTCAGCAACACTCACCAAGCCATATTCTTACCCAGAAAGGTTGGATCAGGTGATCCCTGAGGTCCATTCCAACCTGGCATTATATGATTCTTTCTGTTTTTGAAGTATAATTCATGGTTGGAAAAATGAGTGGTGTATTTTGTGTCCTGTTAGGTGATGGGGGGGAAGATGTTTAGGGAAATAAAGAAGTTTATGATGATAATAAGAAAGAAGTACAATTTCAGTATAAAGGACAATGTTGGACTGAGGGACAGAATCTTCCCCTAATCCATTTTTAGAAGTTTAGGGCCCTTGCTAAGGCAAGATGCTGACTATTTTCTAGAAGTGCTTTCACATTTGTTACAATGGTATCAAGGAGACCTGTCATTGCTTTGAATCTAAATTTAATAATAGTTCTGGAATAAAAGAAGATATAAATTGTTATTGAGGAAGGTGGCTTCAGGCAACTGCTAATTAAGCAGATGTAAACCTTCCCTGTGAGAACAGCATGTTAAAAACCCAGTGAACTACAACAGTGCTCAATAAAATTAGGATGTTCTGCCAACATTCATACCCTTGGGATACAGCAATAAATAAACCGAATTGGCCTATGATTATGTTCTGCGTGATACTTCATATGACTTGGCAATAAACTTTGAGACTTCAAGCACATGCTTACAACAACAAATCAGTACTGTGGCTGATTCAAGTTCCTGATGTGGTATTTCTTTGATAAGGTCAAATCATCGGATGCTTAATATTCTCTTCAGTGTTTGGGTGCTTTAACAGAATGCTGGAAGGGGCACTAAAGTAGGAAACAGACAGACCACAGGTAATAAAAAACATTGATGAATTTGCTATATGCTGATAGAGTGGGGACAGTTAAGTATGACAAATCTGTGACATTTTGGATATTAACTGGGAAGCCAAGTGTATCTCTGGAAGAGAAAAAGAGAAAGCCTCTTCCAGAAGGTGACTTATGATGGAAATCAGCACCATGTGAAAACATCTACACTGTTACAAGACACATTAAAAGTGTGAATGAGATGGGAACTGGATGCTGTTCTCTGTTGACTTAATTTCATGACAGTGTGCTTACAGTCTTCACTTGTGATCAGATTTGCTGCTTTGAAGGCAAAAACTGTCAGAATCAAGAATTAGCTAGCCATGTCAATAGAGGAAATGGTATCCTATCTTCCTTTAAGGAGGAAAGCCATTAAAAAGCAGCCAGCTGCTCCCCAGTACAAATATCTTTATCAAGAAGATGATAAGTATTTCCTTTACTTTTCTTCTATACTCCTGTTATGATCCAGCCTATTGGTAGATGTAACCTAAAATCAGGTACAGTGCAGGATGGCAGGTCAACAGCGGGCAACAAAGAATGAGCCCTTCTGTGTTCCTTATACACACTGTGTTTCCCACTGCTCTCAAGGTTGATTCAGACCCTTGGGACCTCACCACTAAAGTTTCCCACCGCCCTCAAGACTGATTCAGCCTCCAGGAATTTCACCTGTCAGGAAGGTCCTCTCACCCCACTGAAAATCCTTGGCCATTTTGCTGGCTCCACCTGGGTGAGAACCTCCACCAACATTCAGTCAATGGGAGTCTACGCTCTGATATTCCATTTTCCATATTGTCATTTGAGGCAGGGGAATTAAAAAATTCCACTGAATGGAACCTCACAACTCCTCTCTTGGAGCTAAGTGGGGCAGCAGATGTTTCTTTCTCTTTAGTGCCAGTTAGCCTTTGCATGTAATTCTACAATATAAATAAATGCTTGGCAAGTTGTTAATATTTTTGAATTAAGATAAACGAAAAATCACCACTGTGAGCATGGTTTAGTACTGGGAAATACTGTAAAGAGAAGTTGTGGAATCTCCATCCAGGGAGATCTTCAAACTCTAGTGGTCGGGGTCCTGAGAAACTAGATATATCTTTGAAGTTAGCCATTCAAGCCATTACCTTAAACTAGAGATTTCTGCAGTTACCTTTCAAAGTAAATCCTTCCATGATTGTGTAACTTCAGTTAAAAACCTGGTAAGTGAAGGTGTAAGGTATCTTCAGCTGAGAAACAGTCTCGGTTGGCAACATTACCTTCTACTTCTGAAGTTTCCAAATAAATACCAATTCATTCTGTGTATCTGAGGACCTCTATAAAACAGAAGAAAAACTTCTGAAGATATATTTTTTTCTGTTACATATAGGAAAAGAAGCACTACAGCAAGGAATGACTGCCATAAAACGTCCCTAGCAAAGATTGCTGAGATGCAGTTTTCTTTATAAGACTGTAATTTCTGCATCTGAGGTAGCAACTAAACTCTCCGTTGGACTTCAGAACAATCACAAAGTTATAATCTTGAGTGTACTGACACACACAGTTTCACTGCTGACAATGTAAGTACCCAATAGTTCCAGATCGGGCCAGTCTGTTACTTCTATAATGTTCTTTGCACAACAGAACTGTAGCACTGTGATAAAGCAATTTATATCACTGTGTACAGGAAAGCCTTTTTAAGTACTAAATAAATTGTCAAGAAAAGGCCGTGATCTTGCTCAGAGTAATAAGCTCATCCACACAAACTCTCTAGCAAGATGACTTGTAAATCTCTCTAGAGAGTGAATCTGTACTGCCCCAAACACTGCACTATGTCAGTGAAAAACAGTTAATGTAACAGACGAAGAAAGTTCTTCAGTGAGGAAATTTTTGAACTCTCATGATTATAGCAGTACATTTAAAATCATAGTACTGAACACAAAAATGCTCTGCTTGAAAGATGTGTCTGCAGGGAAGGTGTATGTATCTTTCACTTCTTTGCAGAGACAAAATAGGTAATTGTGATGCAACTCTGACTCAGCTATTAAGCAGTAATTAATAGTATCCTATCTCAAATTTCTGCACAAAATATTTGATAGGTGAGAAAGAAGGTCTGAAAAAAGAATGGATTGCCATAGAGATAAAATAATCCTGGCATTAAATAAGAAGATAGCCTTTCCTTTCTGGTGTCAGACTCACTCACTTTCACTGCCTGTGTTCCTTAGTTGGAAAATTAACCTCAAGAAGGAAACAGTAACATTGGGAATAAGGTTTCTAAGCCCTGAACTGATCAATGACTAACATATAGAACCTTTACAATACATAAAAACAGTAGCTAATGACAGCAGGATAAGTATTCAGACAGACTGGTGAAGAGTGTCCTGAAAGTTAAACTATGCCAGACTAACAAAACCACATTCTAAAACAAAATAATATTTTTTGTTAACACAGAGAAAGCAGTGGATGTTATTCACCTGAACTTGAGCAAATTTTTTGACTGTTTGCCACAGCTTTCTCCTGGAAAATCTGACAAGATATGTATTGGATGGGTGGTCTGTTAGACAGGTAGGAAACTGGCTAGCAGGTTGCACTCAAAGAGTGATAATTAATGGGTTTTATTCAGGCTAGCGGTTTGCCACAGGTGGGGTCACCCAGGGCTTGATAATGGACCTCACACTATTCAACATCTTCACAAATGACTTGGGTGATGGGATTGAAAGAACTTTCTCTAAGATTGGTGATGACACCAAGACGATCACATCAGAAGGGTAAGCCATCTTACAGAGACACTTGGGCAGACTAGAAGAGTAGGCTAGCAAGAACAGCATGAGGTTTAAGGAAGACAAGGGACAGAATAACCAAAGAGCCAGGCACAGGCTGGGATCTGTGTTGCAGGGGAACATCCATGCTGGAAGGGAACGAGGGGTCTTGGTAGACAACAAGGTGAACATGAGTCTGCAATGTGCTACTGTAGCAACACAGGCAAATAGAATCCTGGGCTTCATCCATAGGAGCATCACTAGCAGGGGTAGACACGTGGTCTTTCTACTTTACTCAGTGCCTGTCAGGCCACACCTGGAGTACTGTGTCCAGTTCTGGTCTCCATAAGTCAAGAAAGAATTGAACAGAATAGAGGGAGTCTGAAGGAGGGCTGTGAAAAATAAATTATTGGAGAACCTGCCCTATGGGGAAGACTTAAGGAGGTAGATTTTTTCTCCCTGGAGAAGAGAAGGGTCAGTGTGTACTTCATCACAGTATTACAGTGCTCAAAGGGTGGAGGATCTCTTTTCACAAGGAGTCACGTGGAGAAGAAAAGCAGCAATGGGTACAAGTTGCACTTAGGGATGTTTTATCTCAATCAAGGGAAGAATTGTTTTGCAGTGAGAATGGGCATTCACCAGAACAACATCCCCAAGGATGTGGTGAAGCCCCTCTTAATGAAGGTTTTCAAGACGCAGTCAGGCAGAGTGCTTGATAATCTCACCTATGTTCCCTTTCCCATGGTTTTTCATTCTAATCTGGGCTCTTCTGTGATTTTATAAGAAAGAAAAGAAGTCAGACTTGGTGGTTTTTGTATGCCATGTATGTTTTACCCTAGACTATCACAGTAAGTGCCTTTCATCTTACAGTTTGCAGCTGCATCCAGCATATAAGCCAGTCTGTTGAGTCCTTCACACTGTGCATCCTGCAAAATCTTAGAGATTCCTTTTGAAAGAGATCTATGCTCACTTTCATCATGGTATTCTTTACTTACCTATTTGTCACTTAAAGTGAGGACATAGTTTTTTAGCTGAACTTCTTGAAAATCTGCCTTTAAAGTGTCTCAGAAGTACTTCAAAGAGAAACCAGACTTCCCTTCTCTGAATTCCAGTTTGCTCACAGGAGTTGTGTGTCTGTTTCAACAGTTTCTCTCTGAATTATATCCAAATCATGAGAGTTAGGTTTTTCATATTCACTCTTTACAGAATACAGTGACTTCTCAATTAGTCAAATTCAAAGGAAGGCCAAGATGTCACTAGCAGACTGACAGCAGATATATGCATTTTCTGCTTCCAAGTCTCACATATACTTGGTAGCAAGTTAAGAGTAGCACTTTTTCATTGATTCAAGGCATTTCACAAAAACCATGTGGAGAGATAAGCACTGTTGTAATCACTGAAAACTTGCAGGGAAAGTGAGGTCACCAGGAAAAGAAGCATTTATATATATGTCAGTAAAGAGCTCATCTATGAAGAAAAAAGGTATCTCCTGCAACGTATGAAAAGCTGCCATGCTCTTTTCTAGGAGTTGGCTGATAGGAAACTTTTTTGTTTTTCTTCAGCATTGCTGATTCTCAAGCTGTTTGTTATGAGTTGTTCTAATAAATTCTAAGTACAAAAGGAAGTACTGCATAACAGACACTTGAATAACCTAATACTGTGCTACATAAGATATATAAATCTAAGCCGTATTTTTCATTACAGCTTCCCAAGTTAAGATCTCTATAGATTTCCTGTTTCTTTGTGGGATTTGAGACAGATGGGCGTAGAGAATGGATGTTCAGTTCCAAATGTGATTTCATACTGTAATGGCAGATTAACATCGTTGGGCTCATGCTCCCTGCTTTGCAATGGAACGGCTTTGCCAAGAGCTTTGAACCGGTGCAGTGCCAAGTTGCTTGTGAAAGTCACTGATCTCCAGTCATGCTGGTCTGTCTGTGTGGCTGGCTGAGTGTGCATTGAATATGTATGGGTGTCTCTATTGGGAATACATGCTCAGCCTCACTCCTGGCTGGACCTGGGAACACACAACAACAATAGCTTCTCATCTGAGGGACTGGGACAGGAGGAGTTCACACGATCTTGCCACATTTGGCTCTAGTGGACCAGTGTCCCTAAGTCCTCCATATTCAACTAAGTCTAGTTGACAGCTGGGTCTCAGGGCATATGAGCATAGCTGGTGTGTTATACCTCTGCAGTACCCACAGGAACCAGGTATGTAGAGCATCTTACAAATAACAGCAAGGACTATTATCATTACGCTGAACTGAACAAACATAATATCACAAAGGAATATCAACTAGTTTAGAGAGTATCTGCATTTCTCATGAGGCTGGTAGATATTTCTATATGTTTCTTTATAAAAATACCTCTTTGCATCAGTTCACTTCCCTTTTAGAATTTAGAACATTTTTGACAAGAATGTAAATTGATTGTTATTCTTAATGTATTATTTTGGAATATAGAATGAACTGCTTTGCATATTTGAATATATGATTAGCATTTATAGAGCAATTCTTTACACCATCAGAAATCCAAAAACAAATACATCTTTGCTGGGGAATGGTGGAGAATATATTGAGAGCAGCCTTGAGGAAAATAGGGGTGTTGGTTGATAGGAAACTCAACATGAGCTGGCACTGTGTATTTGCAGCCCAGGAAGCCAGCTGTACCCTGGGCTGCATCAAAAGAAGCAAGTCCAACAGCAGGTGAAAAGAAATGGTTCTCTCCCTCTACTCCACTCTCACAAGACCCCACCTGCAGTACTATGTCCAGTTCTGGAGCCCCCAACACAAGAAGGACATGAAGCTTCTGGAGTCCAGAGGAGGGCCACAAAAACTGTGAGAAGGCTGGAGCACCTCTCCTATGAATACAGGCTGAGAGAGTTGGGGTTGCTAAGCCTGGAGAAGAGGAGGTTCCAGGAGGACCCTATATCAGCCTTCCCATACCTGAAGGGGACCTGCAGGTTAGCTGAGGAGGGACTTTTCACTGGGGTGCGTAGCTACAGGAAAGGTGGTAGTGGTTTGAAGCTGGAAGAGGGTAGATTTAGGTTAGCCATTAGGAAAAAATTATTTCCTGCGAGAGTAGTGAGACACTGTCACAGGTTTTCCAGAGGAGTTGTGGATGCCTCTTCCCTGGAAGTGTTCAAGGCCAGGTTGGATGAAGCTTTGAGCAACCTGGTCTAATGGGAGGTGTCCCTGCCCATGCAGGGGGGTTGTAACTAAATGGTATTTGAATTCCTTTCCAACCTTTCTGTGATTCTATGATTATATGAAATTAAACAGTATAAATGGCACAATACACAAATGTATAATGAAAAAGCACTGATAAATATTTTTAATAACATTTAATTTTTTTTCCTGCTTTACCAGAAGGACCTTGTTTTTCCTTAGTACACGATTTTGAGAGTGTAGGACATTAAATTAAAAAAAATTCACAATCAAAATGAGATCATAGGAGACATTTATGTTTCCTGTGTAAATGAGTCTTCCAAAGGGTCATAATATGTCATATATTGAATGTGAAGTTGGAGGTTGTCTATTATTAAAAGTAATTGATAAGAAATAATTTTTCCTAAGAAAAATATAAGATTGCCTATAAAAGAGTGGAGCATATGATCATCTTAGCTGGTGATGTCCTTTGAGAGGTAGGTTGAAGCTGATACTATAGATGAAAGTGAAGTCCTGGGTAATACAACAACCTATTGTTGGATAATAGAATGAAGTGAATGGAACTTCCTTCCTGACCTCTACAGGCAATTAACTTCCTCCCTCCAGTGTGAAATTTAATAACCTGTGTCATTATATTTCCTTCCATAGCTAGAATGCTAATTTTATTAATATTAAATTCAATCAGTCTCGAGTTGAAAAACTGCTTCCAGCACCTCGCAAAATGTTCATGTTAAAGAAATTACTCTGTTTTATTCTACTGATGGGCTTATGGATAACACTTTCTGTCAACACATTTTTGGGGAAAAATATTGAAATTATTTCACAAGGAATTGAACAATCTGCAGTGATTTAAAGGAATATAAGGTGAAACTAGTTTAAGCAGATGAATAGTTACTTGCCAAACTGATGAAGAGAACATGGAGATTTTAGAAAATTTCTCACTACAGTACTTTCAAAGTCATGTGGAAAAATGTACATTTTTTCATGACGACATTATCTTAGGAAGTGGCAATTCAATACAGTTCTCAGTTCCACTCTGCCTCTCACTGACTGGAGAATGTGTTCTTAAAAATAACAGAAATGTTCTGAGCATGCTTTACTACAGTAACAGATGCTTCGGTGGACATACGAAGTAGCAACCAGAGAATTTTGATAGTCAAGTCTGCAAACAGGCAGTTACATTTTTCCAGGGTTCAGTCTTGAGATAGATTTTCTGACACTGCCTGTAATTTTTTGTGTACCCATGGCAAGAGACAGCAACTCAAACTGATTAGTATTCTGCTTCCCACAAGAAACAAGGGCTTGGAAATGACCACTGCAGCAGCCTTTGCAGTTTTGTGGTGTTTGTCACTGCAGGTACAAACAAGTAATGTGTTTTCTCAGAATGATAATGTTTTCCCCAGTAAAAATGTATTTCCTTCACATTTAATTCCTCCATTATTAGTACAATGAAAAAAAAAAAACAACCAAAGCAAAGCCATGGCACAGGGACATTTTTCTGTTTTTCAAGTATTCTCCACAAAGTACTTCGGTTGTTTTGCTTTTCTGTCTTCAGAGACAGAGCCTCTTTATGAAATCCTCCTTGCTTTCTCTAGATTTTCTTTATTATTCCAGAGTCTTTCACAGGCATGTTGTGTTTTTCTGAAACTTGAAATTCGTGTAGTTGTATAGCATCCAGAGGTGAATTTGAGCTATCAGTGAACCAATGTGCTTCACTGGGCCCCTGAGTAGTTGCCATACATTGTTCTCTCTTTCAATAGAAGCTTTTCCCAATTTCCTTCTCCATATCTTGTGAGTTTGTTAAAGGTTTGTTAGCACAATGTGTATCACCTTGCATTTAGAGATACTAGAGTGCAGTAACAAGATAAGCCTTTCCAGTGGTGACAGAATTCTTCCTCCTGCTGTTTCTGTCAGAATGCTTTCCAATAAATCGAGTTACACTTCATCTTGATAATTTTTATTTATAAAATGAGGAGAAAAGTATGCTGGTTTGGCATGTTTTATTATCATCAATATGTAATGTCAATCTGCCAAATACTGAACATAATTTCTACAAATCTCACTGAATCCTTTACAATTCCCTAGATCCCACTTAGTATGTAAGGCAGTGTTATGCATTTACACCATTCCATGTTAACTTCATTGCTCTTACAGTGGAAAGTAGGTAATAAGAATTTATCTCCTATTTCCAGTGAGATTGCTTTGATAGCAGACCTTTGAGGAAGCCCCATTTTGATTCGTATCTGAAAGATCTTGATCTGGTGACTTGGTCTCAGTAAATGTGCCAAGGAGACATGATGGTAAGTTTCCTCCAGAAATAATTCCACCACACTTTCTTTCCATTTCTGCTCTGAAGCAAATCTAAAACTATTAAAGGTATATTAATTGGGACCACCAGAAAAAAAAAGAAAAATATATTCCTTCATCTTTGTGAAGAAACTAAGGGAGGTCACCAGAAATAGAGTTATTTTATTATTATATTTTGTGTTTCCTGCCAAAGAAGTATATCCAGGCTGGGTGAAAATTATTGGATATGGAGGTAAAAAGTGCTAAAAGTATCCTATTATATAAAAAAGTGAAGCAGAGGTGAAGCATGGCACATCTTACCTAAAATTAATAACTACGCAAGAACTGGAGAAATACTTCTTAGCTTTTAAAGACCTTGTTTAAGCTAAAGTAAATCCAAGAAGTTCTTTCTTTGTTATTAAATACATTGACCATTTTATGAAGTTTAAATATGTGAAGATCTTCACACTAATTAACTATTAATCTGAAGAACAATCCATATTGAAACAGTCAAACACTAGTACAATTTGATATCAAAGACAATTTTTTTAATTAAAAACTACATCCATCTCTATTTTGTATTTTCTGTAAGGAAGTTTTATGAGGAAAATTCTGGTTGTTTTTTTCAATATTTTTCAGTCTTTTAATGAAACTGAAACATTTAAATCAAACATTAATTATATCTATAAGAGCAGACATGAAACCTTGCTCGCTTTGGAAGTTGGATTCTCTGATATGAATGAGACAGACTTTCTTGTGATGAGAACTCTGTTCCACTTATTTCTACAACCTCTATAGGAAGACTTTGGTTTTAATATTTTAGATCAGTTCAAAAAGTACAAAGGACATTTGTGCACCTGCAGTCATGGGCTGTAATTGCTAAGGAAGTTAGGTTCACATCTGTAATTTGGATGTCTTCCAAGAGAAAATATTTTTCAACAAAGCATTTCCAGCTTTTTTGTTGTTTTTTTCCAGTTTGGTTGGATTTTTTTAGGTTTTATTGTTTTGGGGGGGGTTTTTCTTTGTTGGTTTGCTTTGGTTTTGTGCGCGTGTGTCTGGTTTTGATTTTTGTAATTATTAATTTTTTTTTGTTTAGTTGTTGCTCCTTTCTTGAACTGGAATATTACTACATCTTTATTAAAAGAAAACTTTAAAAAATTTCAGGGATAAAAAAGATCTCGTGGTATGTAACTACTACAAACACTTCTCTGACATTGTGGTGTTACAGAAGAGGAGATGGAATATGTGACCTTTAGAGCATCAGTCATTTTTTAACTTAATTGGAAAAATCTCAGAATAGCTCTAGAGGAAAATTCTTTCAGAGCGTTTTATGACTAGAGTTTTAGTATTAAGTCTAAGAAATTGATGTATTTGAAGAAAGAGGTCACAAGTGAAGGAGAACTTGAAGATCTGTATGACTGTAGGCAACAGAGACATATTACACACTCACATTAATCTTTTCAAGTGACATGAAATTGCATGAAAACAGGTTTGTAATCATAGTACTATAGTTCAATGATCAGTAAATTCTTGGGAAATGTTCCTTGTAACGCTCAAGTGTTGAATATGCTCTTGAAAGAATTTTAAAACAATTGTAAAAGGCAATGCAAACAAACAGAAATGAAGTCAGTAATGTACCAAAGGTATAAAACAGAAATATATGTTGACCTGATTTCCAGTAAGGTGAATGATGAAGTCCTCACTGAATTTTTGATTACAGTGAACTTCTACAGATAAAATGTCTCAGTTATAACATATGGCCAGGTTTTATCTCAAGTCAGGTTGCCACTATACTGTCTCTCAAACCGAGTGAGACTAAACTGAAGCATAATGAATGTTAGTTGAAAGTCATACTGTTGGGGTTTTCCATTATTATTAAATTAAGACACTGGAAATTGAAGCAGTTGAATGCTTAATTTAGCAGTTGAATGCTTAATTACTTCTCTGAGTGTTACCTATTCTATCTCTATCCTCTTTTTTGTAAATATTTTTTTTCAGAAACATAATTTAATCCTCATTGTTAGAAAGAGCAGTTGACTCAATGGATATTCCCATTCCACTAAAGATAGGAAAAGTCCTTCCATATTCTCACCCCTAAGACAGCAACAGGGCTACTAGGATTCCTTTCAGCATTATTTTAATTTTCTTTTTTAAAGGATAGAATATTTTCTGAAGTACAATGATTTATCAACAGACTCTAGAACAGAGAAGTGATTTCTTGTTAATATTAATCACAAAAATCTGTGTAATTTTTACGGAAGATGTTGACAATAGAAATGCTACTGAACTGTATCGAACTGAGGGGTAGGAAGTATGCAACGGTAACCACCCCTGGCAGACTTGCTGATTCTTTTCTGCCCACTGCTATAAATTTTCAATGTGACTATGAACAAATAATTTAGAAAAGGACTGTAGTCCTTTTGTGTAAAGTCTGGACTTTACATAATACATGACTGGTTTCACTTCAGGTACAGCTAGAAGGCACTGGCCATGTTTATACGGCAAAGTGTACTAAAGGTGAACTTCTATCAAAGTGCTTAGACCTATTAAGAAGTGGAAAAACACGGAAAGTCCAGAGAAATTCTTCATCTTTGCTTACAGGGAGTTTGGGAAAGATTTTTCCCCAGTGCACCACTGTTGTGGGTTAGTGATGGAACAACTATGGATCATTGTTAGAGCAGAAGCACTCCTTCAGTCTTCTGCATTGGGTTCAGTGAAAAAAATTCAGTGCAATAAGGTCATAGAATCATAGAACGGAATCATGCCCTCTAATCTTTCCACCATCTTTGTTTCCCTCCTTCAGACAGATTCTAGTATTTTTATGTCCTTCTTATACTGAAAGGCCCAAAAATGCACAGTACTCTATGTGAGGCTGCACCAGCGCTGGTTACTGTGGGACAATAACATCTTTCAAGAGATTAGCTGTATTGTGCTTAGTGCACCACAGGGTATGCTTGGCCCTTTTGGCCACCAGCACAAATTTTTAACTTATCTTGAGGTTATGATCGAGCAAAATGCTCAGATCCCTTTCTGCAGCATTACACTCTAGGCATCTGTCCCACAGTCCATACAGATATCCAGGGTTACGCTATTGCAAATGCAGAATACAGAATTTGTCCTTGTTAAATTTCATATGGTTACTGTACTCTAATCCAGTGCTTTAATCTATCAAGATCTCTCCGTAAGACCTCTCTGTCCTTGAGGAAATCATCAGCTTCTTCAGGTTTTGTATTGTTGAAATTTCATTTAATGTTCACTCAGCTCCATTGTTCAGGTCACTGTTGAACCCCATTTTTACTCTCAGAATTCATTGTTTAGAAAATGCCATAAGCCAGCTGAAAAAAAGTTAGAAGTTGTGTTAGCTTTATACTTGCAGACTTATCACTGTGCATCATTTTTATTATTAAGACAGCAATGGATTAAGGTGTAAATCTGCAGGTGCAGGAGAAGGATTCATCACAGTGTTTGCAGAAGGTGCAATAACATCCGAAGCATGACAGTTTAGAGAGTTCATGTCGTTTGAATTCAGAGCTCCAGGGAACGTTGCTCTTTTCTTTTGATGTTAAGTAATATTCACGGGAGACTGGACAAGGATCGGTGGAGAATACACCTTATATTTGTACTTGAAATAAAAGCCATGAAAAAGAGCATCAGTAAATAGAGTTGTCAGCTCGGTGTTAAAAAAATTCCTTACCTAAATATGATTATTTAAATCTCAATTTTCCATAGGAAAATCATAAAGTTTACAGAGGTATTGATTACATCTGAATTTTTTGTAGGAAAGTCAGCAATGATGCACAGATAAGAAAAGATAAATATTGAACAGTATTACCTGCTATCAAAAAGCTGAGGATTTCTTCTCCCCCTTGTTTATTTCCCTTTGCAGCCTGTGGTGGACCAGAATATCCCATGTAGCTGTGCCTAACCTGCTGAATATACATGTTCTCGAAAATGTGTTACAAATTCTGAGAGGATCAAAATATGCAAAGAGAGATTTATCTACTCAGAGAGGATAAGGAAAATGGAATCTAAAACCTGAAACGTTTGTCTAATATTTATGAGTAAAATAGAATGTTTTCTGTTCTTTTGATTCTTTAGGTTGTTTTATTTAATAACTATGAAAACAAACTATGATAACCTTCTCTGTGTCTGTTAACACTGCAGGAAGCAAACTGTATTAATAAAACCACACAATTATATATTTAGGCAAATTCATGTTTTTCATAAAGTGCTAGCAGCAAATTCAATGTTAAACATGTCCCCCAGCTGTGACATTAATAGTTAGTTTTAATATTTACATATTTTTCACAAAGTAGGTGCCTGATATTCAAGCCTCCCCCAGTTACCCAAGATGACCTTGCAAAGTGAGTATAATAAAATTTAATAAAAAGAGAAATCTAAGCCTCTGGCAACTTTAGCACCTTCCGAGACCTAAAAAAGGAACAGGAACATCACTATTAACTTTCAGTAAGCAGAACTTAAATTACATGATAATTAACAGCAGCAACACAAGCCTCCTACACAAACCTGTTAATTTGTAGGTCTAATTCAAACTTGGCGATATAACTGAAAATCTCTCTTAGCCTTGAGTAATATACCCCTGTTAGGGTAGTCTGTTAGGTTGAGGTGAATTATATCTGTAACAGACCAAAGGAAATGGCGTGAAGTTATTTATAAAAGATTGGCTTTCCTATTTAACTAAAATCACTGCTTTTCATCAGATTTTATAAAGATATAATCTCAAATGTATAATCATGAAGTGGAAAAAAAAAACATAAAAAAAACCCAAAGAGAAAACAAACTCTAAAAAAGACAGACCTATACTGCAATGTAAATAACTCAGGTCATATTTTGGGGAAAAATCACAAATATTTTCTGAGAACATTACAACGATTTCTATCGAATATGTAGAAAGATTTTATGAAGTTATTTGTCTGGATTCTACCCTAGTCCAATTGCATCCAGCATACTGAAGGGGGTGTTACATTACAAAGTTGAATTTCAAGAGTGATTTACCTGTTTCCAACAAAAATCTAGGAGAAAGAAATGAACAAAAGATGAGTAAGTACTTTGGATTCGGAATCTTGTTTGAATATGCATACCACTGATCCTTGCTAAACTCTGATCCTGTCCCTTTTATGATGGAATAAACACGCTGATAAAAGGATAAAACAGTAGACCCTAAGTTAAATATACAAAGGAGTCCAACCTTCACCTATAACTTTTTCTGGAAACAGAGGCCTACTGAGACCAGGCACATTTGTACAACTGTTTAGCTTTTCAAGACTGCTTTATCTGTACTCCTGTACAAAACAATGCTCTAAGGGGGTGTCTGAGCTAGGTTTTTCATAATAGAGTGCAAAAAGTGTGAGACCGAGAAAACAGAGAAATAAGGAGAGGAAATACAAAGACGTGCAAAGAATGGAGAGACAGGAGGAGCTAAGGCTCCATTCATGTGTGGAGTTGGGTGAATGGGTGAAGTCAATGTAGTATATACTGGATTTTTGGGTACTTGTCTTTTTTCTCACTCAGACTGGGGTAGCCTAGAGCTTCAAGCAGTTGACTTGGCAGCTGTGAAACAAGACTAGTTTCTGCCTACTTAGTCAAGGTTGGCTGCAACTGATGTCAACCTGTGCTTTTTCCAGGCAACCCAACCCACTGTAAGGTCTTTCTTTTTTATAGCCCAAATAGTATAATGTGAGAAATTCTATCAATAACTTTCTCACTCATTTGACTACTTTTAGTATGATTCTAATTTACTCTAGGTTTTTATTTTATCATTGGTTCTGTTGGAACATTTTGTGAATGTCAGCAGAAGGGGTTTTTTGTTCAGTCTAATTCAGTTAGTCTGTATTTATTTTTTTCAGCTTTATATAGCTTTATATAACAGCATCATATGGACTTTTTCTAGGTCACAATGAAGCTTATGATAGCTTACAACTACCCACAAGGCTTTCTCAGAGCCAATGTTTTCTGCCAGCTATGCATGGATAACATTCTTTTAAACAGGTCATATGTGGCCATATTAAAACTCAGAATGCTTATTATTTCTTCTCTTTATTTACTGTTCCTTCAGTTTTTGTGTCATCTACAAAATATATCAGTAACTTTTAATCAATGATAAAAAGGATAAACAACATTGTGCTGAAAATCAGGTTCAGCAATGCTTCTGCTTTCTCCATCCTACTCTTAAAGCTTCCTCTAGAATGATCAGATTTTGAGGAGAAAAAGCCATCTCAATCTCCCTGTATAAAAAACTACATGATATGGCCACACTTAACTTCAAAGACCAGAATGGTTGAGGTTGACAGGGACCTCTGGAAGTCATCTGGTCAAGACATACTCAGTCAGGGCTACCTAGAGCAAGTTAACCAGCACCATGTCCAGAATCTTTTGGAATTTTTCCAAGGATGGAGATTCTACAACAATAACATCGCCTCTTAACTTTCTCTTGTCCTGGCTAAGCAGTCCCAGCTCTCTCATCCTCTCCTTATAGCAGAGTCCCAGTTCCTAAATCATCTCTGTGGCCCTTCACTACACTCTCTGCAGAACATCCATGCCTCTTCAAGATCACCTCCGTTTAGCTTCTGGCAATGCTTCACCTAAGGCATTTCAGGATATCATCTTTCTCTGTAGCAAGTGCACATTTCTGGCTCGTGTTCAGCTTGGTGTCCACTAGGACCCCAAGGTCCTGTACAAATCCCAGAGACAGTAAGTAGTTCAGGCAACTGTGAAAGGATCTGCTTACAATGACGAGTCAGTAAGAGCAAGAACTTCAGAGTACTGGCTGTAAGTGTATGAATCCTGAAGGGGTTTTGTAACATCTAATAGCATCACCTTCAGAACAAGATCATCCCTCCCTAGAACAAGCCTCACACTGTGTAACTGTTAGATGATGGATTGCCTCAATAGCCCTCAATGTTTTGTTAATTAACAGCAAGCATTTTCTCTTGGTGAGGAAGAAATCTTAAAAAAATGCAAGCATTTGGTTTTAGATTCTGAAATAAACTCACACTAATATAATCCTGTCAACAAAATTTGTATTATCTAGCTATCAAGGGTAATATTGAAATAATCCTTTGAAAACAGCAATGTGGGCAGTCTCACCCCATTACCCTTACTGTTGTCATTTCACTGAGCACCGTGTATTGAGAATGCAAAATCATTCCCACATTTAGCTAATTCCCACAACTAATTAGGTCAGAATTAGAATTTCTGGTAGATGAGTACCCTGAAGGTATTAAAATACCGTGAAATCATATGGGGTTTCTCAGGCACTACTGCAATGCAACTTCTGTACATAACAGATAAAATACATTAGTTCAATGAAGGGGGTATTTAAGCTGTTAAATTACAGCTCATACATCTTGTATAGGCAGAACATCTTCCATGTTTTAGAGTAAACTGGCTTCATCAATGTCTAGCTACTGATTAATCTGTACTTCTAGTGATTTACTCAAATCCAGAATCTTGGGATTACATTATTAACTTTAATGGGTAGATGTGCTAATGATATCCAAGAAAATGGAATAAAATCAGTGGTATGTCAGAAGAAAGTAATTCATATTACTTGTAAGACAGTGCTGGGAGGCCAAATGATGACTCTTAACTAAATGTTTTAGTACGATATAATTTCATAACCTTGCTACAAAGTGTAGTCAACACGAACCAGATGATTTTCATCAGTAGATTTTAATCTCAGGCTGCAGAATCAGAAGTACTGCAAAAACTGCCACAAAAGAGACAAGCAAAGCAAAGCAAAACATCTTACAAGACATGCTGGTGGATAAAATAGAGAAATTTTAAGAATGAAAATGGGCATGTAAGCAACCAAATAATCACAGTATATCACTGTCTAGTATACACAAAAACTGCACTTCTGCTGGACATTTGTATAGCTACTGGGTCTTCAGAGCACATCCTTTATTTCCTTCAATCTTCAGTTTAATTATATCTGAAACAGGATGTTCCAACCACGACAAAAATTATGTCCTCAATGGAAAATCTGTGCATCATTCTCAGATGAGATCTCTATACAAGCATACTACCACTTCTTTGAGTGGGGTGTGTCAGCAATGATCCCCTTGATCCTACCTGCTGTTTAATCATTTGTCCTTGAAGTCATGCTTAATGCTGTTCTCAATTCCTTTCTATGGTCTATTGTATTAAAAAAAAAAAAAAAAAAATTAACAAAAATGACCAGTTTCAGTGCTTTCACCCATAGTATCCATCAACACAGTACTCTCCAGGCTATTCAGAGAGTGAATTTAAACTGCATGTTTGCAAGTGGAGCTGGATTTCAGTCTCATGTAACCTTGGGTCAGTCAGGATTTTCCTAGGACACAGCAGTAGCTTAATAGCTATGAGAAATGTACTAAGGATGATCCTTAAACATTCCTATCTAAAAATGATCTTTCCACCACATCACACCAGTCATTTACTCAGCACTGCTGGAAAACAGAAAATCTAGGTCGGCAGAGTTATGTTGTTGCAGCTTTCATCTGCATCTCTCTGTGTTTAAAGAACAAAACAAACCTATTATAAATAATGCAATTTTCAACGTTAACTTGCCTTTTTACCTGGGACATCTAAGCAGAGGGTAATATCTCTGATATTTTAAATTTACACTCTTACATTTTTAACAAGTATTACTTGCTTAAAGTTTGACTGCAAATGTTGTTCCACATCTATAGATTGATATTAAGTATTCAGGACACTGCAATGTGCTGTAGCTGTCTAATAAGAAACTTTGAGTAGTATTTATTCCACTATTTTGGAGAAGTAAGATGTTAATTAATCTCCCAACCAAAACTTCTAGCAATTGCCATTCTATGTCACTTTCTCCATGATTCAGCTCTGCAATCCTCAAACTTTTTCCAGCATGTACCTGAAACTTCATCGATTTGTTGGTTTTTGAAATCAAATGTTTGCTGAACTTAGGTGACTGTATTCAACTGAAAATTATTCTTTTTTTTTTTTCTTTTTTTTTTTTTTTTTTTTAAACTTACCGTTCTGGGTATGCATAAAGATATTAACTGCTGGTGAATTATTTCAATGAGCTTTAGGGCAGCACCCACTCCTTGCACCAAATGGTAAGTAATGTGAGCTCTGCTGTGTAAATTTTGTTATTCTGTGAACTGAATCAGTGTCATCAGCTTCATGTCAAGTCACAAAACTGAACTACTGTCCCCACCCCTCTCCCCTTATTTAAGGTGCAGCAGTAAGATACTGTGGTATGATTTGTCACAGTCCTTTAAAAGTTGTTGTTTGTAAGTCCTATTAATACCTTCTAAGCCCTCTCTTATGCCCTTCTTGAAGCCATCCTTCTGAAAGCACTCTTTGGTGATTACAAATAAGAGGCAAGGAATAATTACCTTTGTCAAACATGAGCAACTATAGGAATTGTGATTATCTTCAAGTACTTTCATCTAGTGTATTTTTAGTCACTGTTCTGATAAATCATCATGTAGAAAAGACTGTGACATAGTGGACAATGTGTTGGTCTTTCAGTTCTGAACTAGAGAAAGAGAATAATGAAATACTGGGAGAGAATTAATAAATATTTTTATTAAGTTTAAAATTTTGCATTTGTTTGTATTTACCTTCTGCATTTTCTTCTTTTTCTGTTGTGAGAAGGGAATAATTTTAAGAGTACATGACTATCCACATACATCTGCCTTCTCCCTAGCAGTTTTTTTAGCGCACATCAAAATATATTAGCTACTCAGTCAGAGAGTCATGACAGCAAGAAAATATTTCTCTTCCCTGTTACACAGGTAAACAGTAGATCTTCATACTTGCCTGGACAAAGAACTTCAATAAGACTGGAAGTTTGAGAGAAAATTCTCTGTTGCTAAAACCCAGACTTTCTTGGTCAAAGAAATATTACAAATGAAAGCAAGACACTTTAACCAGTGCTATTCCTGCCAGTGCAAATGTCACCATTTTCTCACATGAATTTTTATGTACAAAGCCATGTTTAATGACCCACAGTTCCTTTGAGATATGAATACCCTGCTAAGTTCCATTTGGCCTTTAGGAAAGCCAATGAACAGAAAGAAAATGATGAAACTTTTTTGATTACTATAAGGCTATTGATGAATGATCTTAATATCTTATGTTACTAGGCATGTTTCATGCATCACCATCTGAGAGGTTGGTATTTATTGAAAGAAAACTCTGTATGGATTGTGGATTTAATACTCAAAGCAGAGCTAGCTCCTGAGAATGGAAAATCTCTGCCATTCATAATCACTACATTTTTCCTGGGATTTGAGAAGACTGCTAGCAAATGGGATGTACAACACCATTTAGGTGCAAGTGAAACTTATATTCTGTGCCTGTGGTTTGGAACAACTCATCTTATTTGTTTCTTCTCCATTTTCTGAAGGCCATCTTAATTGAATAAGGTAGTGTGTAATAACAGAAATGTGTATTCTGTTGTTTGTTATTTTTTCCCTAGGGAATGGGTAAGGATGAGTTATCTTGATAAACTCTAAATACTTCTTCTTAAAGCTCCATTACAATAGTCCAGTCTCACAGTCAGGGTAAACATTTGTATTTCCTTGGATTTCAGTAAGATACACTTATTTGCACTGTTTCAGATTCTCCTACATTTTTTCTATTTTTCATTACATTTTTCTCATCCACGTGTTATGTGTTGATGTGGTGCCATTTCTGGTAGCTGGGAAGGGTGGCTTATGTACATAGCTTCTGAGTAGTTCTCCCTCCTGAATAGTTTGTCCAAAATGCCTGGTCCTACCTCAGCCTATCAGTGAAAAAAAAAAAAAAAAAATGTTTGCCTCTGCGATTAACATATTCAAGAAGGGGAAACACCTGATGATTAAGAGCAGGGCAGATGAGAGGAGGAGGTGAGAGAAAGCAACTTTTAGGTTAGATATTACAAAGAATTTCTTCACGGAGAGGGTGATCAGACATTGGAATGGTCTGCCCAAGGAAGTAGTGGATTCTCTGTCCCTGGAGATATTTAAAAAGAGACTGGATGTGGCACTCAGTGCCATAGTCTGGTAACCACAGCGGTAGTCGGTCAAGGGTTGGACTTGATGATCTCTGAGGTCCATTCCAACCCAGCCGATTCTATGATTCAATGATTCTATGAACATGTGGCGAGAGAGAACACCATCAGAGGAAGAGAACAACACCTGAGGAGATCAATGCTGGAGCTGAGAGACTAAGGTCAGTGAGGAAGGAGTGGGTGCCTCAATACAGATTCTTCCCTACAACCCATTGTGAGACAACAGGCTGTCCCCTGAAACCCATGGAGAATCATGAGTTAGAGTAGGCCCTGAAGGATCACAGTGGAGCAGAGGCTGTGAACCTGCTGTCTGTGAAGGACTGTGTTGGAGCAGTTGTGGCCCTGCAGCCTGGGGAAGATCACGAAGTAGATGTTGTGGTCCTGCAGCCATGGAGGGGGCTGTTCCCAAACTAGTCCCTTGACCTATTCCCACCTGTGCTGGAGGAGTTCATTCCTGAGGGATTGTGCCTCATGGGAGGCTCTCACATTGGAGGGATTCATGAAGGACTTCCTTTGGTGGGAGGGACCCCACGTTGGAGTAGGGAAAGACTGTGAGGAATCCTCTCTGATGAGGAAGGAGTGGAAAAAAAAAAGCCTATGATGTCCAGACTGTAAATCCCACTCCCTGTTCCCCTGTGCCTCTAGGAGGAAGAAGACAGAGATATCAACAACAAACTACTTTGAGGTCGGGAAGAAGGGAGGGGTGGGGAAAAGTATTTAAGCTCTGGTTTGTTTTTTCTCTTTGCCCTGTTTTGATTTGATTTATGATAATTTTTTTTTTTTTTTTCCCCAAGATAAGTCTGTTTTGCCTGTGATGGTAATTGGTGCATGAAAACCTCACAGCCTTTATCTTAACCCACGAGGCTTTAGGTGGATTTCCTCTTCAACATCTCGTAATAGGCAGGGGGGAGGAGGGAATGAGTGGCTGCATGGTTTTTTGTTATCAGCCAGGCTCAAATCATGACAAAATGCAGCCCTTTAAAGACAAATGAATGAATATAATGAAGAGAAGAAAGAACTAACCAAATCTTTTAAAACTTTGAGAAACACTCTTGCCTTGAACCAGTTCTTGTTTCCAACTGGCCTCTTTAGTCATCACTGCAGTGAACTGAAACATTAAGCTGAATTTAAATGTAAATAGCCTCGGATAATGATTCACTCTACTTTCTAAACATACACATGATGCCATCACATGTGCAACAATTTATCAGGCTCTCAATAAAACATTCTTAGCCACCTAATTATGCATGTTTCTTACATGTGATAGTTTCCACTTTTGCCACTTTTATATCCAGCTAAGTTCAATATATTTTTAATGAAAACTGATATAACTTCTGAACTTGAAGTGCAGGAATTACACAAAATAATTTAAACACAATTTACAGGTAGCAAAAGAAAGTTCAAAATTATATCAGCATTAATGGCTTATGAATTAATTACTCAGAGGCAGTCTAGAAGCACAAGAGGATCTTAAGCTCCTTATCTGATCATTTTAGATTATATACAGAATAAATCAATCCTGATTTGTCTTCTAAACTTCTGACTGGCACAAAAGTGAATTATTTTCCAATTTAGGCTACTAAAGTAAGATTTCTCGCTTTAAAAATAAAGTACAATTATGTTTTACTTTTTTTCCCTCTGAAAAGAAGAAAAATATCACGGTCATTCATTGTCTGGAACAGCTGTTGACCAACAGTCAATAAGAATGGGAAAGAGATATTCCTGTGGGTTCCAGCTTTTGCTCAAATGGGTTACTCTGTCTTGACTTACAGATATTTTTTTTATAGTCAACTGCAATAGAATGTAGAAGACATGAAAGGGAACTTTCAGCTTTCTGGAATTGCTGTTCTGTTTCTATATGAAACGGCAGGCTTGCAAACTGCTAAACAGTGAGAAGCAATTGAACATAACACATGCACAATTGTTTCCTTCTGGCTCACAGGTTTCCAAGAGCAAAATAAAACTTAACTTTTATTGAATATCTTTGTCTATTGCTGGGTGAGAGTGATGTGAGATAAAAATATTTATGACCTTATAATGCCAACTATCCCTTTTCTTGTTCTGCTGGCATAGAAGGGTAGCTCATAGGGTTGTGCATTTTCTTTGAAGCTTGTAGATGAGATTCTAAGGTTGGCTGTATTTTTAACCTGATGTATGGACTTGAGTAACTTGTTCTGTCCTGACCTTTGGCATGCAGATAACATAGCATTGGGAAGAAATACCAACTTGTTAAAGAAGCTGTAGATAGAAAATGCTATGACTTCCCTAAAGTTTTTGGTCTGAAATTAGATTCTGCTCTTAAGATAGAGATTTTTACCTTGGATTTAATGTAGTGTGCAAGGTCTTTGCATACTGCCAGTGTGTTTCTTTTTGTGTTACATTCATGATTTTTCTTAAATAATATTTGTGTGGTAATGTAAATCAGTTCTTCATTTAAAAGAAGGAAAAGACCAGTCCTGCTTTATATGTATATTTCTTGTATGCATGAGAATACAGCTTTTGTCCAAAGTAGAATCTAAGAAAATTTTATCTTTCACCTGTCTTGCAAATTAGATTTCTTCAGCAACCCATGGAGGTCTGTGGTATCTTGAAAATGGAAGAAATGACAAAAGATACAATCAAGTTCTCTCTATCTTAATGCATATGAATTATTTCTATGTAATGAGAAAAATAAATAGTTTTTCCCACTAAACTATTTTTTTAAGTTTCCAGATTTTGGTTTTTGTGTTTTTGGTTTGGTTTTTTTTTTCCCGAAAGGAAGGTTGAAATAGATTTTCTTATTCAAAGTGGAATTATTTCAAAGCAGCAAAGTTAGAATAAAACTCTAACATACAATTGGTACTATATCACAAATTTTTAAACTATACTTTTTTGTTACATTGCCTAATTTATAAATTTCTACAGGGAAAAGGATGTATATTTTTGTGAATATTTAGTTTTTTCATTTAGAGACAAATCAGCTATCTTATGTGCCTCTGGACTGGAAACCATAATATAACTGAAGCACTTTCTGTAGGCTAATATACTACCTCAGACAAATGCACTGTCTCTACCAATGTCTCTAAGGTCTCTGGGACGCACAAAAAGATTTTGGCGTCCAATTTAATTAAAAAAAATATTGAATTATTATTACATTTTAGTTATGTGGACACACCTTGGTATTTTAGACACTTTAGACATAGATGTCACCATATACTATATTTTAAAGGATTTTTTTATTTTCTTAAACTCTTTTAAGTTTTCATAATTTTGAATGTGCCTATTGTCCCATCACCTTTAACCTCACAAAAATAATACACAGTGTCCCTAGTGTTCCTGTTGCTCAATTTGAAAGAATATTTCTAATAGGAATGGTAGTTTTCACACAATTCATGAAATTTAAGTACCATTAGTTAGCAGATGACCAGTCTCATTACATAGCAATTATTCTTACAGCCAAGGGGTTTTATGGATCATGCGTTTTGCTCTTCGCAAAGAACGTGGATATAAAACGATCACCTCATAGATTTCCTTTCCTATTGCATTTTGGACAAAAGTATATTAAAACCATCAGTAAATAAGATGGTAGTGCATTTTCATACTAAATATTGAAGATTTACAGTAACATTATAATTTCATTTCAGTAAAGACACAGCACATAAATTTTTTAGCCATGCAGTTTCCAGTGTAGTTCTTGATGGCAAAATGTAAGGGCTATATTTACAGACTACAGTAATAATTTGGCCAGGCAAAACTGCTGAGAGAAAGAGAAGTTTATTACCGGTATAATGGCAATAGAAACATCATTTCAACAACCTAATAATTTTAAAATTTGTAGAGTTGGAAGTAATGACATTTTAGCAAGGCCACTTAAGACTGAAGATGAGTAAATAATTTACTCAGTTGAATTTATTTCTTCTATTAACTGGGTGTATGAAAGCAGGATCATGATTTTGCTGTAGTTGTCCACTATTCATATTCACTTCAACCTATAAGTTTTATGTAGAGTTTTTTAAAAAAGATTTGTGAACTCCTTGCAAGCATGCATGTCAAAGGATATATGACTGTGATGTTCAAGTCACTGACTGTGATTCATTCACAAATTAAAAAGATAGTGTCGCTATATAATTCTTTTGCGCTTGCTAGACTTCTAAGATCTATTAATTAGGGAAGAGATTACATTCTATAAATATCCAAACTAGCAAGATAACATTAAAATACATTTACTTTATGAAGAAAGATTATTGAAGTCCTCCCTTCAGATTAGGGATTTTTATTCATTCTTCTTTTTCTATCTTTTGGGCTTTTATTTCCTATTTAATGCATTTTGTGAACTCATTTGGAATAGCTATATATAGTAGACAAAAATTTTACTTCCTTAGCATAAAATAGCCAAGAGCTAAGAAATGCTTATAAATGTGAAGTAGATATTCTTTTCTTTTTCTTAGTGACTTTTTCTCACTGCTTCATCAATCATTAAGTTGGTGAGTGTCACGTTCAAAGCAGCTTGAACTAACTTCACAGTTTCTATGATGGTGTTCTCTAATCCTGTCCAATTAAACCTGCTCTCATTTGTTGTTTCCAAATGAATAGTGTCTACAGATAGTGAGGGCCTTTAATTAGTAAATTAATTAAAGCGGAAATTATTAAAGAGTAAAGACACTGGGACCATAATTGCATTCAGTAGAGAAAAAAAAAAAAAAAAGACATATGAAATGCAGAATAGTTTTACTCTTTTTACTATTTTTTTTTCTTTTCCTGTCTCATAAAGATACAGTTGTCTATAAAGGTATGGAAATGCTGTACCTGTTGTTTACGTCAATGACGATGGAGGAAGCAATAGTTTGTCTCCCTTCTTTGACACTGAAGCCCACTGAAGAGAAAAACTGTGGAGTAGCCTATGAAGGATCAGGATGGAGTTATTTGCTCTGGAGGGACTGCAGCTCATGGGAGGGACTCCCATTGGAGGAGGAGTTTTTGAAGGATTCCCACATTGGAATAGGGGAAGACTGTTAGGAATCCTTCTCTCTGAGGAGGAAGGAGCATCAGAAAACCTGTAATGAGCAGACCCTAAACCCCACTCCCTGTTCCCCTGTGCCATTTTGAGGGTAGGAGGTAGAAGTAGTGTCAAGAAGGGAAGAATGGGATAAAGTATGTAAGCTCTGGCTTTTGGTTTCTCTTTTCCTTGTTTAGATTTGCATAATGATAAATTAACCTGATTTTTTTTTTTTTTTTCCCAATCTGGCTCTGTTTTGTCTGTGATTGCAATTGGTGAGTGAAACTCTCCCAGTCCTTGTCTTGACCCACGAGATTTTACATGGATTTCCTCCTTGCCATCCAAAAATGGAGGGGGGCCATGTGGTCCTCTGTTGGCATCTCGGCTCAAACTACACTAACTTATTTGGGTCCACACAGGTTCTGGCTACTGCAAAGACTCAGTTTTTCAGAATCAGTGAAAACTGTTAACCTTAAAAAAGAATCTGAAAAAGATATGATAGAATTAAGGAATAAGAGAATAGAAAGGCATAAACACAGTGCTAGAGTAAATAAACATATAGTTGAAAATTGTCCAGTTCAAACAATGCAGTATCATGGCTGTACTGAGAACAAATACCATGTGAAACTTGTGTTTGCCCCTGTGCAAGCCGCAGATAAACACAACACAAGGAACAGAATACACATTAATAAAACAAAGAACTTAAGTTCCATTTTTCTTGAGGGTATTGGTATCCGTTTGTTGCCAATGAAAAAAACAAAGAGTGTCCTGCTGACCCAAAAGAGTACAACAGAACCAGGAGATGTTAATTTTCCTTAAGCAAAAGAATTCAGATGAAGTAAAGGGGCTTGAATGCTTGCCCAAATCCAGGCTTTTGGTATATATTTGACTAGGATTAGGACAAAAGGAAAAAGAGTCAGGGCCTTCCACATTTGAAATATTAAAAACATTCTAATATGTCACTTGCATGTTTCTCCACGTAAACATTCCTCATTTCTTGTTTTTGATGAAGAAAATTTTCCTTACTTTGGGTCACTTAGGAATACATTTTACTTAAGCAGATAAACTCTGTGAATATTTAGGATGTATTGCCCTTGAAGAAAGTTTTTTCTTTGATCTTACATTGCATGTGTCCTGTTTAGCAATCAAGAACAAATGAGAAAACTAGAGCTGCTAAAAAGATAATAGGAGACAATCTTTGAAGATTGTGGATATCTTATTAACAGTTATTAACACTAAAACCAGTAAAAAGAACTTATATAATTTCATTGAAAGTCTCAGTATAATAATACAAATACATTTTAAACTGTTTTTTAGTCCACTTTTGAATTAATAAAACAAGTTCCTGGCTAGTGTATTATACAATTACCTCCAACTCTCAAGTCTCAGATGTATAACACGTCCTGCAACATTATCATAAATAAAGCAAATTTCTTCAAACTGTTCTGGAAATTTGCAACTTTATTTATCTGATTGTAACATTTGTATGATTAACCAGTGATTTATATATACAAAGATTCCTGAAGAGCTGTTGTAGGCATAAATTTGGGAACTGGTTTCATTATTAACAGATTATGTAGGTAGAAATGAATTATTAAGAATGGAAGACAAATACTCCATCAATTAAGTTATAAAGAGGTGTACATGTAATGCTACTACTGCAAAACGGGAACAGATGCAGACCTCTGAAGCTGTATTTCTTTCCATAATTCATGCTTCTCTGCAGGGAACAGAGTAAAATTTAGTGCATTTTTCCAGGTGACCCAAAAGATTTCATTTATTTCAAAGTGCTTTTGAATAGATACTTCATAGATCACTGAAATGTTATTTGAATTATCCAAATACATACAAATGACGCATCTTTGACTTTACATACTAACATGTCTCTCTTCCACATAGCCACTCATCAATGTATAGTGTCAAAGAAAAGAGTTTCACTGATTATTCTGTAAGGTCATTGAGTCAGGAACTGTTTTATTACATATAGTAGAGCATATACTCCAGTGGTTGAGTCTCTCTAGTGCTGCCCCAATATAAACAGTAATACAATAGTGACACGGTATACAATAAATACAGAGGTGACATTCAGATCATGTGTCATCATAGAGATGATATGTACATCTTTTCCAAAATCTAAAGTTCTGCAGGCACAGAGGTTTTTCAAAAGAGGATTTGTAGAAGATGGGTACAAACATAAGTTAGATTTTGAAGATTGAATACACAGAAACAATCAAACCCACATTTTCATAAAGAATTCTGCTTACTAGTCCAAAGTCTGAAAATTATCACTGTGACTGAACATGATAATCTAAGTGGAGTACGGACTGAAAAAGCTCATTTCCTCTTGCACTCGAATTATACCACTGATGATTAAAAAGCACTCAGGTTAATTTATCAAGATTGGAACTATCCTCTTGGCACTGTGACTTCTGCAGCCATGTAGTTAAAAAAAAATCTGAGTAAGGTTATATCTATACATAGAACATCTGGATGTGGAAGAGACCCATAAGGATCATCAGGTCAAACTGAATGTATTTGTATATATTTGGTTATAATCATATATTTATGTTTCCACCTGTTTATACACCACCAGACTTGATTTAAGGATCAGACTGTGGGAAAAATGATTCACCAATTACAAAGAATAAATACAGATTAAAGTAAGGAATCTCGTCCATTTTTTACTATGTGAGTATCTCATTTTGTCTTCAAGTAACTGAAAGCTTGTGTGAACTGTGGCTTCTGGACACCCTTTACATCCACTCCTGGACTTGAACCGTTAAAGAATGCCATGATGTTTTCTGCAGCACCAATATTTTTACAGGACTGATCAAAAAGCCATCTAGAAAGTTGTAAAGCACCTCTCTTGTCACTCAAGTAGATTTCCTTCCCTTCAAAGAACAAGACACAAAAAACGGTATGTGGCAGATACTGTCCTAAATAGATGCGGAACGCAGCCAGAATGCATTTGCATTACTATCTCTTTAGTTCTAGCCTACTCACAGCTGTGAGTAGGAGGTTCTTCCTCAGCCCTCTTGCAAAAGGTGGTAACTGTAAAACCTTTTTTTCTTTTGCTGGTCAGCATTCTTTTACCACGTGGATTCAACTGGAACTTTGCAAAGTCCATCATCCCTGTTGATCTGTTGCTTTGTTATGTCTTGGTGATGTGACTGTGTGGTGACATGCTTTTCATGATTTTTCACGTGATTTTCCAAAAACTAACTTCTATCAGCAGTATACTGAAAACACTGAAACACATTTTAATCTCTTTGTCCTATATCCATTCTTTCTTCCTTAAATGTGTGGGTTTTACTATGAATCAATATTTTCAGATGAGACAGAGAAGTGTTTACAAACTAGAAATTATCATTTAGTAAACTAAGCCTGCCTGCAGTCTGCAAACAAAAAAAGGAAAACTCTGTAACAGTAAAGGCAATTTGACTTCAGTTACTGTCTGCATTCTGTTAGTCATGTTATTTTAGCTGTGCATTGTAATCATGTTTGGTAAGTTAATAATAAATTTTATATATATGAACCTTCAAAGAGAAACGTCCTAATGACTTCCAAGTAATTTACAATGCTGGAACAGAACACTGCAGCACTGTTTAATAAAAAATATTGCTTATTTTACTTTGATAGAAATAAAAATTTTATACAGTATACATTTATTTTATACAGCTAGCCTTCAGAATCCAACAAATTAATTTGCAGGAACCACTGAAAAGTTCTGAGTGATAGAGGAGCCCAAAAAGACTCTCTCATATATATATTTGACAGATATAAGTCATGTAACTTACATACTGAGTTTCTGAATTACTGTCAGCATAAGAGACTAGAAGAGAATGAAGTAGTAGGGTGGCCTGTGTCTTTTCTCATAGTTTTGATACCTATGCAAGTGTGAAATTTGTCCTTTAAAATTTAGTAATCAGTTACAGCTAAATCCTATGTGTAGATGCATGATACGAACAATAACACCTTTCCACATAAATGTAGCCATTCACATTTTGTTTTAAAAGTATATATTTATTTTCAGAAGCAGAAAATGTTGAGTTCATATGA
Organism: Phaethornis superciliosus; assembly: GCA_023637945.1. Taxonomy (NCBI): domain Eukaryota; kingdom Metazoa; phylum Chordata; class Aves; order Apodiformes; family Trochilidae; genus Phaethornis; species Phaethornis superciliosus. The sequence continues at coordinate 70,835,625 of JAJQWJ010000002.1, forward strand.
AAGGAATTGACTGAATTCACCTTCAGCTGTTGTCTCCATGTAGTCCTCCTGCGTGACAGATATTCCTTTCCTTGTTCCTTGGTGGAATTTTCCCAGTTTTCCTGTCCCTAGACTGGCTTCTGGAGTATCATGATAGCAGTGCCCTCCTTGGAGGTCTCAGCACTGGTATAAGTGAAACCTAAGGATAAAACCATCTTCTAAGAATCAGGTATCTGCTTGTTTCTCCTCTTCATAGAGGCAAAATTAGGCAGATATTTTGTTAAAAAGTCCTCTGCATTGGACATTTCTCATATGTTATGAGAAAGTACATGTCAAAACTTCTTCAGGTACTTTAAAGAGGGATCAGACTTAATTCTTGTTGCTTCAAAGAGCTGGTCCTATTTTACTCTCTCAATCTTCCAACATAAACTAGCAATACTTCCTTTGATTTTTGTTGTTCATCATGGGTTTCTTCCTCTCAGGGTTAAATACTGTTGTGGCCTGGCAGGAACAGAGGCCAAATATTTAAGGCTTATGGCTTACTGCTGTCAAGCAACTATTGAACAGTGACATAGACTGAGTTAGGCCTCCCTTTCTGCTCCTTGCCCCGAACACTTATTTGTTGACTTAAAGTAAATATGTGAACTAAAATAATACATTTCTCAAATCACCAGATCTAAATACAGAAAGAAATACAGAGCAGTTCTATTTTCATTATAGATGGAGCCACAAAGTATTTTATGTCAGTGAACAAAACTACTGCTGAAGGAGGAACAACTGAATGTGACCTTTCAGTGGATGTATGCTTGTATAATAATTAATTCTTGTTATTATCAGACACTTTAATTGGCTTTAAGTAGATTATGCATCCAAAGTTTGCTACCACACTTTTTGCATAACCAATCTTAATGCTAAGAAATGACTCAATTAATGAGTCATCAGTCACTGCCCTTTTTATAGAAAAAAATTCTCAGGATTCACTTCTTACCCCGGATGCATCTGGGACACAATAAAGCTGTTAAATATTTCATCCCACACAGAGTTCATAGCTCAAAAACTTATCATATTGCTAATAGTTTTTCAGATAATTGACTGAATTATTCACATAAGACTTCTGGAAGTTTCTGTCATTTGTTTCAATATGTATACGGGGAGGAATTACTTCTAAAAATGAAGAAATTATTTTCTAGACAGAATTAGGAACATACAGATTTACCAAAACAATATGTCAACATACCTTTGTCTTCATTCTGATACCTCTCACTCGTACTCCTGCTTCAGTGTGACAATTTTTGGCTGTATTAATATTTTCATGGCGGAAAAGAGAGTGGGCATCTTTAAAAAAAATGTCCCTGTGTTTTTCCTGCAGCTCATTCTTTACAATCTAGCTGGTATTTTTTCTGAATGATTGATAGACATTATGGCTTGAAAATTCTTTTAGTACTTCTGGAAAAGTATTCAGTCATGGCAAATATATCCAAATCAGGAAAACTAGCATCAAAGGCAATGAAACCATAGAGAAAAAAAAAAAAAAAAAAAAAGTCTTATGTTTTAGAGTGGCTTGGTTTCTAACATCAAGGTTGGTGTTCCTTGATAGGATTAATAGAAGCTTATAGTGTTATATAGGCAGAACCGAACTGCATTATTGTACACAAGCTGTTTCTGCTCTGTTAATGAGATAATAAATTGAAGTTTCAGGCTTTCAAATCATATATCCCATTCAAATATTAGGGAAGGAGAGCTGTTGACATTAATTAATCTTAACAGATAATTTCCATGATAACCTTTATTGTGGGTCAGTTCTACATATTCTATGTAATGGAGTTCTGCCTGAAGCTGAGGAGAAGACTTGTTTTTATTCTGGAAATGAATCAAACAAATAAGTCCTGACAATGAGATGATGAGAAAGAACTCCAGTATTACCTATACCAAAATTGGAACTGCATAATATACTATTTATTTTTTTCTGTTTCCTCAATACAGTTTTGGCCTTTGAAATGTCCTAAAACATGACCATTTTGGTGGATTTACATTTTGATGGCACAGTGGAAAAAACCCAAAACTAATTTTGAAAATAATCCCAGTTTGCAGTGACATGTCCTTTCTCCTATCTTGTTATATAGCAATTCTCTTTTATTCTGAAATTTCCAAGGAAGGACTGCCATACAAAAAATTCTTAGGTGTGCTGTTATATCCCAAACAGTTAAAGCTTGAAAAAGAGCAGTGTACACACACTCACAACAGGAACTAAGGCGTACTGTTTGAATATTGTCACAAAAGTGTCTCCTTTATATTAATTACAGAACATGAATATACTAAAAAAAAATTTACTTCCTCTAGTGAGCAAAGATTTTCAAAAGGCAGGGTTTCTTGCATTAACTTTCCTGCATTTTCATTCACTTTTTCAGCTTTCTCACAATTTTCATTGCTTTATTCATTTTTTACCTGCTCTATTTCTTGAACATGGCTATATTTCTGTTGTTTCTCCCTTTTCCCTTCTATCTTCCCATCTTCTTTCATGAGTTTATACTTCCTTTTACCTCCAGTTTTTTTGAGGGTTTGGGGTTTTGGGGGGGATTTGGTGGGCTTTTTTTGGTTGCGTGGTTGTTTGGGTTTTGGTGTTTTCCTTTTGGAAGTATAACAGGGTTGAAGTCAGCATCTGGATGCTAAAAGGAAGACATTTTGAAGTACCAATTTAAAACATGTCAGCTGAGGAGCCAGAAAATTGTGAATCACCTTTTGAAAGTGCTATGTAATTTGAAACTGCAAGTGGGGTACTATTGTAATTTATGATGGCCCTTGCTTATATTTCTTCAGCAATGACTGTGAGAATTGTTGACCCTTTATATAAAAACTTCCTAATATGGCATCAAGTCCAATGATCTGACAGATGCCTGCAGAAAAATGAGTAGCACATTTCTGAGTTCAGTCAGAGGTTTAGTATGAAGGACTAAAAATGACAGCTGAGGATAGGAGGTAATTAGGTGATATATTCTGAGGATTTGAGATTAAGAAAACAGCTGTTTTGGAAAATCTGTTCAGCTTCTGATTTCTACTTCTAACTAAACTCCTTTATGGGCTGATACCTATGTCTGGAGACCCAGTGTGGGATTATTGCATACAATTATAGAAATTGAAAGGTGGTCTGGAGGCCATTTTGTACAGCCTCCCTCTCATAGGGGGTCTGATGCCTTCTCAGTTATCATTTAAAATCCGTGATGCAATAAAATGCTGAAAGGTAGCATCTCACAGTTCAGAGTTAATACAGAAGTATTTTTCCTTTGCTTTTTCTCAGGATAACTTGTGTCATGAGAAGATAACTGCTTAATGAAGTCACCTAATAATGGCTTTTTCTCTTGAAGATCTCTTGAATCTTTCCAGGAGAACATACAACAAGTGATAAGGGAAGCTTCTAAATAGCTTTCCAATTACTTTTATTAGTTTAAAACAAGCAAAGCTGTTTTCCCAAAAGCAGAGTGGGATGGAATACAAAGTGTTGTGTTCAATGTGTTGTAAAATTAGAGGATATGATGCCCATAGTGTGTTCTTGCCAAACTGTGATGGGCTCAACAGCCATGGGGAGAGGCCTTTGCATTGTAAGTGAGAAGGAACAGTTTTAATTGACTCTCTGTGTTTCCATAAAATATAATGGTTCTACAGATAGTCAGGTCTGAGAGAGATCTGTGGGTTTCTGTTCAGCTTTTTGTTAGAGAATTATCATTTGTATACGGGGTTTCCTAAATCTCCCTGCTGTGGAAATTTTTTTTCTCTTGTGCTTTCAGACTATGGATAGGGAACAGAATAGGTTCTGATATTCAGCCATCCCACTAAACTATGAATAATAGTCTGTACAAACACTGAAATACTCATCACGACTCATCAAAGTCTCTTAAAACCAGCTATTTTCCTCTGTATTAAAACCAGGCAAAATGAACCTTTGGCTCCAGACCCACTGCACTGGAACTGGATTGATTATCTCAGTGCAGACGTTCTGTGCTTTGACAGCATCCCTTGCAATTCCTTCACTTTAGAAGGCCTTCATAATGTGGAATTGGTCAAAGAAATCCATGTAACCTGCTGTCATTCAAAGGAATGAGCTGATCACATTATGTGTTATTTGATCACCTGGGCTGCCTGTTCCAATGTCAGCTTACCCTTTTAAGAATATATATATATTAATATCCCTAGTTCTAGATCCTTGAAGAGGGAGGAATGAGAGACAGAGTTATAATAGGATTATTTTAGTCATTTGTACAATCTGTAGCTAATTTAGGAGTTCAGGGACTGCTCAGACTGAAAATTACTCTCAGAAAAGAAGGATGTGGAGTTCCCACCACGTCTTACTGCACAAGTGGAAAGGGCTGTTATGGATGAGTTCCAGCCTGTCAAAGGAATGGAAATGCAGTACCATGATGCATACCACAAAAAGGGCTTTGTGTCACATCTGCTGTACAGTCGACCCAAAGCGCAGCCATGTGAAAGTACGGACTTATCTTTCAGAGCCACAGTTTATTGCCTGGGGCCACAAGATGAAAAAAGATTCAAGAGGGGTTCTTCAAAACTTTCAATTCAGAAGTGCCTCCAACAATCAGTACTGCCTTTTCCTCACATCTGCTTCACTTCCTTGCAGAAACATTCAGTGTCAAAACTAGACTTAAAATAATGTCCAGTGCCTCCAAGCTTCGTAATGAGATGTTTGCCACTAGATGTTGCTCATGCATAGTTACTCATTCTCCTGCTTACCACTTTCTTGCTTCGTTTCACTCAACAATGGCACTAACTTTTGTATAATTCTCTATTTCACAAAACTTCAGATTCCTGAATATAAAGAAATAAAGCAAAAGAAGAAAGCTTCTGTTAAAATGTTCATCTATCAAGTAGAAATTACTCAATTATAACCCCGTCAAAAATCCTTTGCACGCAGGGAACACTTGACCCTAGTGACTGGATTTATTTTACACTTGGACTGTTATGCCTAATTTGTCATTCTTATTAGCTAGATAAAATTTTTTAATCCTCCTATGTGTTGTCTTTTAATTTTTTTAAAATAAAAATGCTTATCAGAAAGTGGAGAAATCAATTAGATTAACATTTTGACTTCTGAAAGTGAATAAATAGCAAACAAGTTATACACAAGGTGTTTAAAATAGCACAAGAATTTTCATCATTTTAAAGTTTGTTTATTTTTATTTAAATTTTGCATACTTCTTTCTTTTATTTCTCTATCACAAGTTATATATAACAGCAATTATTTTTCCCATGGAAATTCAGATATAAATATCTTCAAAATAAATCAGGAGTTCACAAATGCTTAGCACTGTGGATATATTTATTCACTTGCCAACTTTTTCTACATCTCTCTGAAAATGCTGCACTTTAATGTCTATGAAAAGGGATTATAACTGTTAAAGGTAGACACTATGATTGTTGACACAGTGCGTCCATTATAACCATTTCTTTAGTAGAATCAATTTAATTTAGCAGTCAGTGTGCAGAGAATGTTACTGAAGCATAAATACAGAGGTCTTTTTCTTCCAAATAATTTTGTTTTTTGAAGAGACTATGTTCAGCTACTCTCCTCGTGAAGCTGTTGCATTGATAATAGGTGTGAATTACTTAACCAGATACTTCTGTCTACCCAGTCAATGACAGAATTTCAATAAATATTGTTACTGTCTACCCAGTCAATGACAGAATTTCAATAAATATTGTTAGTTTTTATTATGTGAATATGAGTCTCTGCTGTTGTCAGACAATTGGAAAAATGAGCTCTATAAGCCAGTGGAGCAGAAGACTATATGAGAACTTCAATTTATATGGGTCAAATTTTTTACCGAAAATTATACATACATATATACAGATATATTTATACAAAAGCTTAGTATCTTATGGAATTAGAGATTTAGGCAGTTTTCTGGCTTAAAGCAGTTTACCTGTTTTCACAGTGGTGTTAGTATTCATAGGAAAAAAAAAAGCCTAGAGCCTGTACAAACACAAAACAGCAAAATAGAATTTTTTCCTGGTTTCACAAAGCAATGAGGAAGAACAATTGTCTCTGTCTGAGGGTCTCAGATATGGCTTCAGTTACAGTAACTGCATAGAGGGAAAAGAGCGTGGAAAGAATAATTGACTTTAATAAAATTCTTTTTCTCTTCTTTCAAGCTTGGTTGCAGGGTAAAGCTTCTTCACATGCACTGAGACACAGAGAAAGCAGGAAAACATAGAAAGACTGATCTTCAGAAATGAAGAACAAATTATAACAATAGTATCAAGTCCTCCTGGCATTAGCTGTAGTTGGCATCACACTGAACAGACCTTCATTCAAGAGATACAGCATTGTATGGCTTGTGGGTTCCTAACAGGTAAATGTGACTCTGGATGAAACCAACCCCAACCAGCAAGTACTTCCAGCAAACTGAAGTTGCATTAATTTTTCCTCTCTGTCTGTTGCTGGAAAGTAACAGACCAGAGAAATTCAGGGCTGATACAGGGAGAGGGAAAGCAGATAAGTAAAGACAAGCTGAGTTATATGACTGAGGCAAGGAAAAGTAATCTGTCAGAAACAGATGGGGTTGTTTCTCATGGAGCAAGAGATGCATATTACCAAGAAAACAGGAAAGAAAAAAATGTTCAGAATGAAAAAAAAAACCCAACACTAGTTTTTTTACTACAAAATATTTTACAGATCACAGAGGTAATACAAGGTGCATTTTATGTTCTGGTTAGTCTGCTTCTTAAAATAAATTCTGAAAGTGACTGACCATTTGGAGGAAATAAAGCTCAAATTAAAAACATATACATTTATGCCACTAGTCCCAAGTGATATGACAGATTACCAGAAGAGGAAGCACTTAAAATCATCTTGAAATATATATTTGCCAGAAAAAAAAAAAAAAAAAAAAAAAAAAAAAAGGCAGATAACTCCAGAATTGCAAATACTTACAAATACATTTACAAAAGCCAGTCACTGTACAGGAGCATGTACAATAAAGGAAATGAGATTTCAACTGGAAAAAAAAAAGCCAAAAAAACCCCAAAACATGATAAGAGGTTATTACCCAATCTTTTCAGTCAACATCTGAATATATGCAGTATTTTGATAAACCCAGCAAGCAATATCATGATAAAACAAGAGGAAATGCCTATTTGAGATTTTCTGATACATACAAAAGCACCCTTACAAAATTCTTAACATTCCCTGTAAGACATGGATCTTACAATGATCCACAGATCTAAAGTCACTGAAGAAATTATCATAAAAGTATAAGAAAACATTTTAATGTTATTTTTTAAAGTTGTGTATAGAATCACACTTTCCAAAAGCAATAGCATTTCAAAAGCTGACAAATGCATTTACTCAGAGCGATAAATATAGTGCTATTTAGTTTTTTTTTTTTCACAGTGAAAAAGCAAAGAGTGAAATTAGACTAGGATGAATTGGGAAGCTTCCCAGGGTAATGAAGAGTAGCACACCATCTGTTTGAATAAGAAAAATATTTGATCAGTGCGTGTTCCTCATCCTGCTGTGCAATACAGAGGTAAAGGTCCTGCTAGCAAAATGGCACTGTGTTACATGAGTAATGGAAACTGAACAGAACAGACAATAAATGCAAACCACCAAATACTCTTGGGACACCTAAAATGCAACCAAGGTCTGGGACAATCTGCTATGTAACAGCTGGGAGAATTATTTTTCTGCAGTGACCAGAAATTTTCTAAAGTTAATAGCCTGATAGAACTTTTTTCTCTTTTGAAGATATGTCAGTAGGAAATGTTTGACTACTAGGCTGGTACAGGAGCAGGGCAATAAGCTGACTTAGAAACTGTTTGGTATGTTTTGAAAAGAAGGCTGAAGTAAAGTGCTGCAGGACTAAAATGGACACAGGGAAGTTTTGCTTCTGATTGGAAAGGCTTTCTTGTTCACACTTATTCCAGACAGTATAATGGTGGTGAATAGTGCAATACTGCTCTTCATACAGGTAGTCAACAGATAAGTAGGTAAGTAATATTTAAAGTATCTAAGGACAGATGGTTTCATCCTTGGAGAAGAGGAGGCTGAGAGGAGATTCTATATCTCTCTCCAACTACCTGAAAGGAGGTTGTAGTGAGGTGGGTGTTGGCCTCTTCTCCCAAGTAAATAACAACAGGACCAGAGGGAATGGCTTGAAGTTGAGCCAGGGGAGGTTTATACTAAATATTAGGAAGAATTTCTTTATTGAAAGAGTAGTCAGGAGCTGGAACAGGCTGCCCAGGGGAGTGTGGGGGAGTCACCATCCAGGAGTGTTTAATCATGCAGATGAGACACTTCAGGACATGCTCTGGTGAACATGGTGGCCTTTCTGGGCTGACAGTTGGATTCAGTGCTCTTAGAGGTCTTTTCCAACCCTGAGGATTTTGTGATTCTTCCCAACTGAAATTACTAATGAATTGTTCCACTACACCAGATTTTGTACTGTTTTCTGAAGAAGGACTGCATGCTCTAGCTCATGATATAATAGCAAAGACTCTGGAGTATTAATGCTGGATGAGATTGAAAGCATCAGCTTTCTCTTCCCTTCAAGGACTGGCCATACTTGATGAGGAAGAGGCCTCAACTGAGCAAAAGAACTCATGACTGAAGAGGAGAAACCCTGGTGGAATGAAAGGGGCTGACAGGGAAAATGTGGGGGATTTTTGTGCTTCTTACTGGAAGATGGGTGCTGGTTCTGCTGGGGTTTATAGGAGCAGTAGTGACTCCATATTGCAGCCTTCTCCCCTTATTTTTTAAATAATTTCAATCACTTAAACCAGGAGAAAGGCACAATCTTCCATTTCCTCTGGGTATATTTTAAGTAAGTTCTGAGTGAGGCAAAACCTTGAGGATTTATATGCAACTCTCCCCCATTCTTGTGCCCCACCTGCTTTGGAGAAACATGAAAAGCCAGAAGCTTACAGGGGAAATTAGGCACAGAAAAGTCAAGTGAACTAAGTGTAATAGCCATCGTTTTCTTCCAAATAGATCGTTTTCTTCCAAGTTAGGAAGGAGCTGAACCATATCACACTGATAACAAAGAATCAGTCCATGTTGGTCTTGATTGATGACAAATGTTTGCTATGTTTCATTGAAAAATCAGTCTTCCCCCCCATTCCAAATACTACTGCTCATGCAGGGCACATCTGCAGCTCTGGAAAGCTCTGGAAAGATCTGCTAATTGACAGGGACTTCTATCATCCCCTACAGATGTGTAAAGACCAGCACTACTTCCCCTCAGAGGCTCTCAGCAGAACTGCTCTGATCCCTTGGCTGAATAGGCGAGACCTCTGATCTTTCTCAGGATGCAGAGCTGTAATTATAAAACTGTAAACTAGATGTGAGGCTTAATTATAATGTCAAATAGATTGGATTTTAATCAGCTCTCTGGATGTATAGTTAGGAATGCTTTATCAGGGCAATGACCTAATTTTAAGACTACGAATTTCAGTGGAATGGTCTGAGAACAATTTGGTTCAGTGCCTGTAGAGGGGAGACAAGTAAATGCAGACCATTGCTTTTTAATGAGTAATGTCTCAGTCATGGCACAGGCTTTAGGAAACAAATTAATCTCTGATGTAACATCAAAGGGAACTGCTAGGCAATGGTGATGATTCTGGTCATGGTCCTGTCACAGCAGCAGAAGCACGGCAGAAAAAATAGTACAAGGAGAGTTGCCATAGGACACGGGAGGAAATTAGAATCTGTAGAAATGTATGGTTTAGTGAAAGTTATTGCAAGTGTTGCAGCTGCTGAGGTTTAGATGTAGAAGACTTATGGGAGTCAGACTCCAGCTCAGCAGCAGCTGCACTGGTTAAACAGGTATTTGTCAGGTTTGGTGGGAGATGGGAGCCAGAAGGGTCTGTTTTTCTCTGACAGAGAAGACTTCACTCCCATACCAAGGTCTCAGTGTTTCTGCTGGAATAAGACTTCAGTAGGAGCTCTTAGCTAGGACTTGTCAAACTGGTGAAGTGTTTCTAAGCAGATCAGCCAGGGGGCTGTGAGAAGAGGTGCTGTAGTTTCTCGTGTTGTGCTGAGCTCAGGATCCAGAGGGAGCAGCCATCTGGGAAGCTGTGTTTGCCCAAAGCTGTTCAGCAATATCCCTTCTGCTCCTCCTCTGGCTTCTCAGCTTCCCAGCTCTCAGTAATTATTTGAAGTATTCTGAATGGAGCTAGAACTTTCAAAAATGTCCATTAGTTTTTTCCCAGGATGTTTTAAAGTGGTGGCTGGGCTTACAATAACCTACCGCCATGCTTTTAGAAACCATCTCAAGCTAATAATACAGATGGAAAAAAACCTCCCTTCACAAACACTGTCAAAGTAGAGCAAAGCAGTAAACCAAACTCTTCAGAAGTTTTCAGAAGTCAGACATGCTGAAATTAAGGAAGTCTATGTAACATTCTGCAAAAGTGCATGCTGATGTAAAAAAAAATCCAAAAAGGCACTGGATTAACACTGCGATAATTGCAACTTGAAAGCACAACAAAGGCATTCCAGAGCAGTCTCATTACATGTTAATTCTGGAGATTAGTGTCAGATTCAGTCACCGGGTCTGTTGCAGGACTGTTCTCTTCTTTTTGATAGAGTTTTATGGAGGGCATTAGCACTGAGGCTTTGCTTTTTCTCTTCCCACTGCATCAAGCATACACTATCTAAACTTCTTGTGTGGCAGAGAATATTGCACATCTGTGTCAGGCTGTCAGATTGACCATGGTGGCAAATGCTTCTCCTTGGATGTCTGGTTAATTGGGCTGGTGCAGTGCTCTCTTATTAGGGTTTATTTCTTGAAAATGCTTGGCTGTGTTCAGATGTGAGATTTGTAACAGAAAAATAAAAAGGGGAGGGGACAAGAAAGGAGAGGAGGAAAGAGAAGAAGAGGAGTAGAAAGGAAGGGGGGGCAAAGGAAAATTAAATGAAAAAGAAAATATCAAGTTAAATGGGATGTTTAAGTAACAAGTGTTTTACCAGTAATACTAATATTGTAAGTTGTTGTGGTTTTTTTTTAATGTAAAAACAAAATTCAAAGCACATTTTTTTGATTAGTTTTCAAAGTGCAAATGAGTTCTAACCACTTGCTCTGGTGCAGTCAAAATTGTTTGTTATGTGTTTTTATGATAAGGGAGATGCAAGGGATAGGAGCTGGAATCCATGCATCATACATAAAAGCCATTACCAATCCTAAACTCTCAGACTGCAGGGAGGGAAAAAAGGTTTTGTACAGTTAAATTAAACTACTTTCCTTTGAAAGTTTAAATTAATAGGAAAATGCAGAAAAAACTCTTTAAAATAAATTGTAAATTAAAAGTGCAAATTATACCATGAACTAGAAACATTGCTTAGTGAGCACAGTAATAGCATAACGATTTGTGAATAAAGAGCTAATATTTTGTTAATTCAGGTTTGTTCTAAGATTATGGTGGATATCTATAGGTATTTTCAGCATCTGGATTTGAGTAGAAGCACCAAATTTTATTTCATTCTTAGCAATACTGCAGTAGAACATAACATTGCTATTATGAATTTGGTATTCATTTGTTCATAATTCTTATAAAAATTCCCTTTAAATTATTTCCAGATTAGATTTTGGAATTGTATTTGTATGAGGCAAAAAAAGGATCATTTTTGTAATGTAAATGTAAGCTTAAAAAATATTGTTAAAAGCTGTAGAAGATATGATGTAAGCTGTTTTCTTAGGATTTATTTCAGTATTTTTTTTCTCAACAAAAACTCTAATAATTTCTTTTAAAAAATAGTCCTGAACAGAAGAAAAAGATAATTAAAAATGAAATGTGAAAATCACAGTATGGTGCCTACAATCTCATTAATTACACACTCTGTGATTGTTAATTTTTGGTTTTTAACATAGTGCAGACAAAAATGCAAATATAAGACTATTCTATTACATATATAAAGCTCATATAAATATAAATGTAATAAGATAAAATTGTTTTTGTATAGAAACTTTAGATGTTCTGGCAGAACAAACACATGGTTTTTCATCAAGCAGAGGAGTACAATTTAAAGCTTCAGATGCAGCAAAACCTGTATCAGTATAGTTGTTGTATATAATTTTAGAACACTGGTTGACTATAAGCAGCACTAGTTTGCAAATACCATATGCAGAGGTTTAAAAAGAATTTTGAGTAAATATGCATTTTGTACTGTTCTTATTGTTGAAAACTTGGCAACAAAACATTAGAAAACAAAGCTCATTTATTACCTCTGTGTTGCAGTAGCGTAAGTTCTGGAAACCCTGGATATCTCAATGTCATATCAATGGCAATTGCATTAATTCACTTTAGTAGCACTGAGATACACAACATGTGTGATTCCACTAAAATTCTCCTCTCACAATTGGATTCTGCTCAAATTACACTGCAGGTAGTCCTCTGTTTTAATTAAGAAGCATTACTGCCTTATGCTGCTATACTGATGGTCTGATAGAAAAGTGAGTTGAGCTAAACTGTTCAGAAAAAAAGAAATGGGGAAGGGTTGCTAAAAATTGAAGTGTCTGCCATGTAAAAAAGCTATTGGGGACTGATCCAGCTTTGGAGCTGTACTTGAACAGACTAATATGCTAACTAAACGGTCAAAGGGAGAGACAGCAATCTTGAGCAGAACAGTCAGGAATCTCAATGCAAAAGGATAAAGAATGGATTTTTTAAAATTCATTCTTCTTGTAGTTCAGAAACCTAAACCAAAAAAGAGATAATTATAGAATGGTGAAATTATTTTGGATAGGGGATTGGCGCTTTGAAATTAGCAGTTGAAAAATACACTATACACTGTATGTATTAGTAAAAAGACAACTAATACCTATACAAATTTGACACCTATGCTTAAAATGCCAAAGAGTTTCAAATTTGCAACCCCTGGCTGTCAGCCGAGGCTGGTAGGCAGGACCCACACAGACACTTGCTCACCTTCTTACCTCCACACAGCTAGTGGGATGAAAGCGAAAAGAGGAGGCATAGGAGTGAAAAAAAAGCACAGGTCAAAATCAAGACAAAGAAAACACTCACCAAATGCTAGAAAAAGACCTGGCCACAGTTGCAAAATGCCCTCCCCTCTCCCCTCACTTCATACACGTTGCCAGCCACACCCCATACTTTATCAAATGCTGTTCAATAGTAAGTCTATAGATTTCTGTGAAAGTTTGGAATTTTAAGCTATGAAATCACTTTATTTGGATTAAAATAATGTTTTTGTATAGCTAGAGGAATTGATGCAAAATGTGGGTTTCTATATTTTTAATTTCCTTGTGCCAATATGTAGGCTACCCTAGATTGTGTACATATGTACGTGCAGATCCAATTGCCTTCGCATAGGGGCCAAAAATAAGAAATTTTTTTTTTTTTTTGTATGCAGAGGTAGAAGGGAAAGCCTGCTATATACAGTTGCAAGAGCTTTAATACCACCATAAAGTAACACAGGAAATCTGGCAGTGCTCCTGGACTCTGTAACATTTTTGCAACTCAAGCACTTCCATGTGCTTAATCACAGTAATTTCTTAGTTACCAAATTGTTAACATTTACTTTCTTGGATCCTTTTTTTTGAATTGGGTCCTGTTATAGAAAAATTAATTTGTATTTTTAGATCAAGTGTTCTGGTTGCAATTTTGAGATCTAAAGTAAAACAAGATACAAACCTGTACTGGTTTCAGCTAAGTTTCTCCTAACTAGCTGTTCTTGCTGAAATTAACAGCAAGTTTCTCAGTCAGTGGCATCTTCTAGGACTGACAACACTCAGAGTTTATAGTTGCAGATAGACAATGGTCTGCAGAACCAAGGCCACTGCTCGGTTCTGAGGAACATCTTTTGCTTCGGAGAGAGAAAACAAGTAAAGAGGCCACACCTGCAACCCTTCTTTAGGGAGGAACAGACAAAACAAGTGACCAAAATTGACCAAACAGAGTATTTCATCCATTTGAGGCATCATGAGGGTCCTTCAGCATTCGGCCTTTGTCTTCTTCACCCTTCACCTGTCACCTCTTTGCTTTGGCATCCTGGGAGGATTCCATCCGTTCCTCTGCCTGTGGTCCTGATCCGTGCCAGCCTGAATCTGTGTGTTCCTGACCCCAGCTCCTGACTGCTGCCGACTCCAGGATTCCAGCCTGGACTTTCCCAGGGCTGCCCTGCAGCCTCGGTGGTGATATTAGCAGTAACGCAGGAGGGGGAATGTGGTATCATTTTTCTGTATATTTGTATATATTTAGTATTTTTTCCTATTTATCATTACTGTTTCATTAAAGTTGTGTAGTTTAGTTTCCAACCCATAAGTCTCTCTCCCTTATTCTCTCTCCTTTCTTTATCAGGGAGGGGAGGAGGATTAATAGAGAGCACCTCTCATTTGGTTAATTGCCATCCCAGCGTTAAACCATGACAAAACCTAAAGCATAGTAAACCCAGTTCTCCCCATGCACAAACTGTAGCACCTAAACTGCACAATAACTGCACAACCCAAAACTTCCTGGACACAAATGAGTGCCCTGCAGGCATGCTGACATTTTTCCTTAAAAATTTTTGGCTGAAACTGTCTTCTCTGGGAGACATGGAAAAAAAAAAGGCTTAGAGCTGCTCATCTTTACCACTTCACTGACATGTAACCAAGCTGACTGTGATCTAATAATAAACACCAGCAGATGGTAAAACTGATTCAACATCAGTGCTGTGAACTATGAGACATTATCATTTGTTCCCAGGACATTTCCACTCTAGCACCAAGCCCAGTGAATCAAACTCAAAACAAAATTGCGCTTACATGATAGTGAATGCTGCAGCTCTGCAAGTCCATAGTCAAACCCTGCAACACTCCAGGTGCAGCTCTTCAATGGGCAAACACTGTTTGGCCTAGTTAAAGAATCTTCAGGGACTGCTGAACACAATACCATCCAGATGGAGAGGTGTTGGCTTTAAAGACTGAACTTAGATATGATGTACCACAAAAATACTTTTGGGTCAGCACAAACCAAATGTGAAAGCAGTGCTAACTTCTCCCATGGCAATTCAGTGTGTTGAAGAAAATCATCTGATGTCAGCTTTATTTATCCTTAGGGGCTGTTTTTCTTTTGCGTGCTATTGCATAGATAAGGGTGCTATACATGCATCCTTCACTATTCTAAAACAGGCAGTGAATTGAACAGAAAAAATATTTTAAAAGTAATTTGCTGTCTCTAATCAGAATTTCAGACTTCTGTTAGCTTCTAAAAATGTAAAGAATCCTATCTAAAAGGAATCTTCTAGGAATAAGCTGTCTTCATTAGAATCTAATATTTATGGTTTTGAATGATTCATTCAATCAAGACTCTTTGGCTTAACTAATGTGTGTTCTGTAGCTAGTTCTCATCAATCACCAAGGTATTGCACTTCCACAGTGTTCGTATGCCAAAGAAAAAAGATTAAAGAGAGAGATTCTTTGTGGCTATGTATTTATGTTCAGTATGATAGGAATTGACTTTTTTTAATCAACAGAAAGAGTAATTTTCAGCAGTAGGCCAGGCATATCTCATTTAAGCAAATTCTACAACTCACAACTCTGGTTTTGGAAAAAGGTCTGATGTGTCGTTTTGTGAGACAAAGGTTTGCCTCCATTAAACTTTCTGCATAAATATGTTTGCCATAAGTTATTAATCTGCCATTAAAACACTGCTGTGTTTTAAAAAATATATCATAGTTGCATTTGAGAGCCAAGATAAATGGTAAAATCTTTTTATTTGAGTTCAGTAAACTATTTCTGAACTTCCTTCTTCTAATTTCTTCCTTCCTTCTTCCTTCTGCCATAGAAAAAAAGAACTTTATTTTTTTAAATGCTTAATTTAAATTGTTTTGTTGCAATAGTGTATGAGGCTATGAACTGTTTCAAGGCAATGTTTCAGATTAAATATAAAAGATCATGAGACAAACACAGGGTAAAGTCTAAGAACAGGAGAAACATTAGTGCCTTCATGATATGGATTACAGTTTATTACCAATTAATCACGTTATTGGTTCTTTGAGAGAGACTGCAGTACCATAGAAGATATTAATTATTTAATCTTTGACATGCTATTAAGCAGAGTTACAATTTCCAAATTCTAAGCAAGCTATTGAAAAGTCCCATCAAACCTCACCAATTTGGAAGATACATTCAAAGGCTTATGGATAAAATGACTTTAAGAAGTATATTTTTACTATACTCAGATCAAATGATGTGCATGATTGGACTGTGAAGACTGCATGTGGGTGGTTAAAAAAACCTGTACAAGGCTTTTTTTACAAAAATAATGTAAAGTAAATGTGCTAATGTCAATGTTATGTCTACATTAATGTGACTTCTGCATCATGATATTCCTAGATTCATCAGGGTCTATGGACATGTGCAGTATTACAGCAGGAATACATTTTTCTGTTTTGTAGGCAGAAAGTGCAATACATTGGTCAAATTCTCCATTTCCTGTAGAGCTTGTTTTGGTATGGCTTACAGACCTGTTGAGAACAGAATTCTCCTACTGCAGCCCTGAGATGGGCCACAAGGGCTAAAATAATTTAAATCTTATTTCTTGATAAGATTTAGCTAAGATAAACAATGAGAATTCTTTCCTCTAATAGATTGTTGTCCATACACACAGAAATACCATGGGTGGATATCTGCAGTTTCATAGGTTTAAATGTGCTTATGCAGTGCTGGATGGAAAAAAACAACATTACAAGAGTTCATTGGTTTCAATCGTCTTGAATTTGCAATTACTACACCAAGAGATCAGACTTTAGCATTCTATCTTTATCTTCAGAAAAAAATTAATTGAATTGCTTTACATGGGTCCTTCAGGGATCTTGGTAAAATAATTATTGTGAAGATATAATAAAAATGTTAAAATTAAATTAATTCTCTGAAAGATTTCAGAGTGGTCATAGTGACATAGTAGGTTTTGATTAATTGAATGTGATTTCCTGAATCTCAACAGATTAAATGGAAAGAGTAATGATAAAAAAAAAATACTGGCTGACCAGAAAAAAATACAGAAACTGCATTTGTCTTTGAAACAGTGTCACGTGGTGAAACATTTAGGAAAAAACCAAAATAGTTCCCTGTTTTTTAAATGGCATGAAGCCTTTGGTAACCACACAGTATTCTAGTAGTACTGAGTGGCTGGAAGGGACAAAAAAGGAAAAGGACAAACTGAGCTGAAAAGTACAGCTTATTTCCCTTTCTATTTAAGTAGAAAAAGAAAGAAAAGGAGAATCTCTTAGGCCACCCTATGGTCAACCACCTAGGAATTATCCCAGTAAGAGCTCAAAGTAACTTGCATATTTCTGCACTTGAAGAAAGGGAAGTATCTGAGGAAGAAAGACTCTTTCTGCAAAGACTCTCTTACCTCTTGAGAATGGGAACTCAGGTAATTCTGTATGTAAATCTATGTTTTGGCATAGAACCTGCAAAGAAAAGAGACACTGATGTTTTATTCAGCAGCTCTACAAACTAAACAAATAACAACCAAAGAATCAGTTTTATGAGAATGACATATCCTGAGAATCAAAAATTTTGACTTTCTGACTTTGTCAAAAAACATCTCAGGATGGGAGACTGACTCTTCATGTGGTAGGAAGACTTGGCAGTGGAAAACAGGAAGGAAGGACTGTGGGTTAAATCATTCTTCCTTTTCCTAATTCCCTTCCTGAAAAATGACCATAACAGATAGGTTACACCACTGCAATACATGCTATCTGAACAGCAAAATACTGCATAGCTTCCAAGTATAGTACAAGGCTTAATTTTTAGTCATCATTTTAATATAAACATACTGTAATAAGAAGAGTCATCTGCACTTGAACATAATTTTGCAACTTTAATCCTTTACTACACTGTTGGTCAGGCACCTTTACACTCATATATATATATATATATGTTACTGAAATCAGTACCTAAGTCCA
The DNA here is from genome assembly GCA_023637945.1 of Phaethornis superciliosus. NCBI lineage: Eukaryota > Metazoa > Chordata > Aves > Apodiformes > Trochilidae > Phaethornis > Phaethornis superciliosus. The sequence goes on from JAJQWJ010000002.1 coordinate 70,853,524, forward strand.
GAGTTATTTGATGGACTCAGACTGATTACTTTTTTGCTGGACTAAAGCTCTTATTAGCTAACAAACAATAAATACAGCATTTTTATTCCCTGCTTTTCCCACTCCAATGAAATGGTGTTTGAGAATTTCTCCACTCTTCAAGAGATTATCTATAAATGTAAGGCAGATGGAGGAAAATAATACATTTCATAGTGAGTGCTTTTTTCCTTAACTTCTCTGTGAGGGCAGCAAACCACACATGGAAATTGTTGGGACAGAGGGGAAGGGAAGGGCTCATTGTGTCCTGAGGAGGGGCCATGGGGCAGAAGCCTCACAGAGGACCAGCAGGTGTCTGTGCTCAGATTCTTATTGCTATTTAGCTGGGTCTCAGCAAGTGTGGTGGCCCAGACAAGCAAAGTGAGGCTCAGCTGGAGGTCAGACTACAAGAGATTTCAAGAATAACAATGATTTCATAGGTATGTTAGTAACAAGCAAAGTACAAGGAAGAAATATGTTTGCCACTGAAAGAGGCTGGCAAATTAGTGAGAAATGACACAGAAAAGTTTGGTTTACTCAATGACTTCTTTGCCTCTGCCTTCATGGATAAAGTTATCCCCCAACTCTCTGTTCCATGAAGCAGCAGTGAAGCAAAAGGTAAACCCCAGAAGAGATTTAGGGATCATCTGTCCAACCTGTCCTACCAGTCTAGACCTACCAGTCTGTGAGAGCTGACAGGATACACGCAAGGGTTCTGAAAGAGGAATATAGCATTACTGCAGAGCCACGCTTCATATGTTTTGACAAGTATCATAGAGTCCAAGGGAAGTCCCTGCTGACTAGAAAGAAACACTTACATCCATGTAGAAAAGGGGTAAAAAAAAAATTTGAAAAACTACAGAGCAGCCTACCTCACCTCAGTGTCTGAGAAAATTATGGAGCAGGTCCTTATGAAATTTATTTCTAGGCCAATGAAGCACAAAAAACAGTGCTTGGGAAAAGACAACAAGGATTCTCCAAGGGTGAATAGTGATTTACCAACTTCATTGCCTTCTGTGTCAAAACAATTCACTCACTGGATAAGAGCAAAGATGTCAATGTCAGACTATAGCAATTTGTCTGACATGGTTTTCCCACAACATCATTGTTGGTAAACTGATAAGACAGAGACTGGACAGATAGACCACAGAATGGATGAAAAACTGGCTAACTGCCAAGCTTAAAAGGTAGTGGTTAATAACTCAAAATCAAACTGACAGCCAGTCACAAGTGGAGTTTCTTCGAGGTCAACAGCATGTCTGATACCATCCAGTATCTTTAAAACAAGATGGATTATAGGATTGAGTGTACCTTTACCAAGTCTATGGATATCAGATACCTCATAGGAGACGTAGATTTTCTGGAAGGAAGACATACCATTCAGCAGGATCTTTAGAGGCTGGGAGATTGGATCAACAAGAATTACATGAGAATAATCTGAAGTCCTTAACCTGGGACAGAAATATCCCAAGGAGCATCATGGGATGGGGTCTGACTGGCTGGGTTTTAGCTCTGTTTAGAAATACCTCAGGTCCTAGTGATAAGCATGATAAACATTGCCCAGCAGTGTATTCTATGCAGCAAAGGAAGAAAACCATGTTCTGGGCTGCATCAGATGATAGCTACTAGATCAAGAGGTGTGATTGTTTGACTCCATTCAGCCCTTCTTAGGACACATCTGTAATACCATTTACAGTTTACTTTCGCCAGTTCAAGAAAGAAATTGAAAATTTTGAGATGATTCATTGAAGCCCGTTAAAATGAGTAAAGTTTGGGAGAACGTGATGTTCAGAGAAATACTGGGGAACCTGTGTTTGTTTAGCCTAGAAAAGGAAGGCTCGGGAAATACAATTTTCCAACACCTACAAGTTAGTTATAGAGAAAATAAAGGTACTCTCTTCACAAAGTTCCACAGTGACAATAGGCAATGGGTGCAAATTGTTTCAAGGGAAATTCCACCTGAGTGTAAGAAAAAGGTTAATCCTTATGAGTACAATTAAATGTTGGAATACGTTTCCTGGAAAAGTGATGGAATCTCCCTTGCTGGAAATATACAGAACTGCAGTTTTTGCAGGACCCTGAGTGACTCTAATCTGAGGTTGGATCAGATGATCTCCAAAGATCCCTTTCACTCTAGACTTTTCAATTATTATACACTTTAATAATTCTACATTTTTACTTGAACACATGAGTGCATGATAAGGTAAGACATAGGCAACATACGTGAAGTCACAAAGCTGTTCCCAGTGGAAGGTTAAATGTGCATGGAAATGTATAAAAATTGTAGTGCAAAAACTCTATTAATTAGGTTTTTATGGACATTTGTGATGATTATTTGGCCAAATACCAGGAAGGTCAAATTATCTGGAAGCTAGAACAAGGAAGTTAAATGTGAGGGTGATTTGGTTTTGATATGTAAAGGATCCCAGCTGATATAAATCCAAATCTCTAAGCAGATGAAGAGAAATTCAAGAACTATTCCAGTTACAAATCAGCCCTCAGAACTGTATGTCACCTGGAGTCCCTGAAGGAATTTACACCTCATTGTTATTCAGCAGGAAGTTGAATACATTTCTTCTTTATAATGATATGACTATTAATAGAGACATTGAACTGAGACATAATAACCACTCACTACATCAATACTTCCAGGTGTGTCTAATCTTTCTGTCAAACAATCATCTGTGTTTTAGGAAAATGATAGACTAGAAATGTCAGGTGCTTAAAGTGGAAGAGGTTCCCTTTGCCTTAGATATTTCCTTATTTCAAAATTTCATGTTCTTATTTCTACACCTTTAATTCACTTATATTAAGCTCTGTGTACATGACTGTGTGTAGCAGTTTAGTCATACTATGTTAACTAAGATGCTATTAAATTTTGGACTTGAAATTGTTTGACTGTAGTAACAAGGAGTGCAATTTAGAGCAATACAAGTTGTGCTCACAGCACACCTTAGTCCACTCCTGATATCCAAAAGAAAGTAACTTAATGTTATTTGTATCATGAAAACTTTCTTGTTGGAGACAACCTTTGAAATCCCAGTACCTAAGACTTCTGCTATGAGGATATAAAGGGTTGCCTGGACTCTGGTTCTAAACCAGAATCTCATTGCCCTGGGTTCTCTGTAAGTCATGTAAATAAGCCATTTCACCAATGTTATCTGTGGTATTTGCACATTCTAAGGTGTAACTATGATGCAGACGTTCATTTTTTTCCAGATGTTTCCTTTTTTGATCTATGTCTAACACTTGACACCTATTTTCTCCTCATTTAGCTACTGAAAAAGGAGATTTAAAAAAAAAAAAAAGTATCAGCTTACAACATCACCTCTCCTTTGAACAGGCTTGCAATATCTTTGATGACAAACTTCATTTTGTCTTTCATTCTCATCACACTCCTATTTCAAAGCACAGAAAATGGCACAAGAAAAGAGGAGCTTTCATGCATGCTGGAATTACACTGTTTTGGGCAGTATCTGTATGAGCAGTATGGTCTTCAAGAGCACTATATGGAAAGACTATGTATCAATATAAGGTAAAGCTTCACTGTAAGTAAACTCAGAAAGTTCTTGGAGATACTGAAGGGGAAAGTTGGGGAAATAGTATGTCATCAGTAAAAATTTCTCAGTTTGATTACTATAAACTGAATCAGGAGAGAAGTAGTTTATGGATTTAATAATGACATAAATCTAACAAAAAATCACCTGTATTTTCAGGGTGGGTATTAGCAATATACCATATGAATCACAATACTTCACAGTTTCAAAATTCTAGTGAGCATCTACAAATTTCTAAGTATTTTTTAATAACTGGTCCCCCAAATTTCTAATCACATACACACAGCCACACATTCACAGAGCTACCATCACACCCATCCCTTCCTCAAAGTATGTGTGGGTTACAAGCATCATTTCTCTTTCAGAAGCATAGGTTACTCCACTTCCATGTGTCCTGTAAGGAGACATTAGTGCTATAGTTTTTTAGATGCTCCCTACAACCTATTGGTCCACAGCTGGTGAGAAGTCATCCCTCAACATCACATGCACGGACAGATTTGAGGTGCAAGTCCCTGTTTGTTGTGGCCATTCCTTGCTGTGCTGTTCTGTGCCCATTCCATGCCGTTCCATGCTGTACCATGCCACACCATGCCATGCTGTGCCATTCCATGCCGTTCCATTACGTGCTGTGCCATTCTGTTCCATGCTGTTCCGTGCCATGCCATTCCACGCTGTTCCATTCCATGCCTGTTCCATGCTGTTCCATAATGTGCCATGCCACACCATGCCATGCCATTCCATTCCATGCCATGCCGAGCCGTGCCATTCTGTGCCGTTCCATTCCATGCTGTGCCATTCCTTGCCATTCCGTTCCATGCTGTGCCATTCTGTGCCTGTTCCATGCTGTTCTGTGCTGTGCCATGCCATGCCATGCCATGAAGCGCCATGCCGTTCCGTTCTGTGCTGTGCCATTCTGTGCCGTTCCATTCCATGCTGTGCCATCCCATGCTGTGCCATGCCATGCCATTCCATTCCATGCTGTGCCATTCTGTGCCCGTTCTGTGCTGTGCCATGCCACACCATGCCATTCCATTCCATTCCATCCATTGCATTCCATTCCATTCCATCCCGTTCCATACCATTCCATGCTGTTCCATGCCGTTCCATGCCGTGCCGCTCTTCTCTCCTGTTCGCCGTGCTCCCTAGAGCTGTTGAAATCTCCTGCAGTTGGCTGCGTGAGCCTCTGCGAGCGTCTGGGTCTTCACCATGGTTCTGGGTGGCTACAGGGGGTGCCAGTACCTCAGGATGTCCCCCTCCCCATACGGTGGGATGTCATGTTGATTCCCCAGGCTTGCGTCATTTGCTACTGCTGCTTCTGGTCGCTGCACTTATTTGCATTTATTATCTTCATCTACCTTCTTGGATAACCAGTCTTTGCTAACTCATCCAGCCAAATGCAGAACACAGGAAAAGAAATAAATCTTTGCTTTGTTAGTTTTTGAGAAGATGCTGTTTCTTGTTTTCTAGGTGCTCGTCAGTCCCAGTGGAGTTAATAGAATCTGTTATCGTACACAAAAGAATTCTCCCTCAAAGTTTCGAAATGTTTTGTCTTTCAGAAGATTTTTGTAGCTTATATTTTGTGCACGGACTCTTTTGTTGTGATTCTTTTTATGATGCTGGGGAGGCTTGATAAATGTGTATCCTTTTACAGTTTTGACAAGGCAATATTAATTCTAATTACCATATAAGTAAATCTCTTACAACTAAAATTCTACTTCTGTTGCTACCCAATGCTTACTTGGGAGTTCCTATGTAAGCTGTTAAACTTGTTGCTTCCTGAAATAATCCTAGGTTGAAGTTTCACAAGACAGCTAAGTATTGTCTGAAGAGGTTTTTTTCTGCTGGTTTAAAAAACTGAACCACCTTCCCGAGGGGTAGGCAAGCTTCAAGTTGATGCAAAACTACAAGCACAGAGAGGAGAAATGATACAGACTAGAGCCCTATTTGAGCTGCTGAGCAGAAAAGCTCAGCTATCTTGTGTACCTCTGCCAGCAGTGTGTATGAACTAGGAGACTAAGGCCATATCAGGAAAATAAGTATATTTTAAAATCTTGACTAATTCAGTGTCTTAAAATGTCTTCAAGATGTGCATATTAGGCTTTATTTGCTTTGAGTATGGCTGTTAATAGTCTTGTGGTGCAAAAATTACACAGAAGGTTTAGAGTATTATCACTTAATAATGCCACAGTGTGTATTATCATTCTGCATGAGTATTAGCTTACCAGTAATATGCTGTTGCTTCTTACACAAATCCTAGATAAAATCAATTATATAGTGGAATAAATTACACATTCATTAGAAGAAAATAAAGTCGCTATGTTACCAACTGGGGGCTCTGGCCCAGTTGCCTGACAGGGAAAGGGCAGGACAAAATCTGTTGTAATTCCAAAAGACTGTGTGATATAAAATCTGACCAATTTATTCTCTATTATTACCTGGTTTTGAATACTTGTTTCTTAGTGTCTCATATGGCGCCAAGAGCTCCTCTGGAAAGGGAGGGAGTCTGTTAAATGGTTATTTATTAAGCCATAATAATATTACAGTTGTAATACTATTTTTCTTTTATGATAAGCACATGAAGTGTGGTCAAGATAGGAAAGAGGAAAAAAAAATTACAGAACTTCTGGGCAATTCTATCTGGAGGGTGGTACACACAGAGAGCAGGTGGGGAGAACTGGAAAGAAGCCTTAGGAAATAACTGCATTGGCCCTAAGCTGAGTCAGCTCTGCAACATCTCTCCACAAAGCTTAGGTTTACAAGGAGGATGCACTCCCAAGTTATTACCTTGAGCACAATGTTTGAAGTGAGGTGTCAGCAGCCAATCTGTCAAGATCTTCAGAAAGGAACAAAGTGTTTCAAATAAAACGAAGCAGCTTGCAGGAGCAAAATGGCAAAGACATAGGGATTGGTGTTTCAAATGTAAAAACTTCTCTGAAAAAAGGAAGGTAAAATCAAGAAGTGAATCTTAAACAACATACTCAGCTCTACCACAGGGAGAAAGAAGCAAAAAGGAGAAAAAGACAAAGCCTGTGTGCAATAGTTTTACTGACAAGAACTCCCAAAGCAGCTTGACAAAAAAGAAAATTATTAGTTTTCCTAACTTTGCACAAAGCTCAGATGAGCCTGCACAGGAAGATGCTCCTTCTCCACTCTCTTTCCTTTCACTCATTCTCTCTTTTCTGAAAATTTTTTTCTTCTCTAGCTCCCTGCTTTGCAGCATATTCCCCATTAGAACACTACTTGAGCATCGTAGTTTTTATTCATAGAATGTATCAATAGAGTATTTTCAGGCAGTCCAGCGTATCACTGCCTGGTACAAGTTCAGCAAAATGCATACATGCAGGACAGATATGATGAAGATATTTCATAGGATCTGGCCTGTAATTTGGAGGGAGAGAGATAAAGTGTTTTGGTTTTGCTCTCCACATCTTAAGCACAAGTTTTGTGGTCTTATACTGTGTCCAGTAAAATAACAGTTTAACTTAGAGACTGAGAGATAGCAATATATGCTAGAACAAGGAATCTGAGGAAATAACTGACTGATCTCCAAGCTTTTTCTCAAAAAATTAGACACTAATATTTCCTTCTGAACTTTCGTGGATGGATTATTAGGGAAAGAGGGAACAGCCCTTTACTTCTCTTGAAAAGTTTCTCTGTTTGAGGCAGCATAGCACACCATACAAGGTTGTCAGAGGCTTCTCTGATTATCTGTACCTTTTGAAACAGTGCATTTTGAAATGTATTATGCATGCAAATCATCTCATAAACCTAGTTTTCTTGCAAATTTTTGCCCTTTGTGAGTCTTCATGGACGTCATATCTGGTCAGCACCTAGTTAAATAATTTGAGCTAATTATATAGTTCAAGTTGAAATTATTTGCATCATTAATTATTCTAGTTAAAAGAATTTGAGTCTCCATGTTTATATATGCCAAGCTGGAGTAATTAAACAATTTTAAAACTGGCAGGCTAAACACTTTGCCACATATGCTTCATTTCCAGAAGTAATTTTGAATTAGATAAGAAAGTAAAATTTTACTTAGCACTGAATTTATTTTCCTTGAGCTTCTGATGGTTGGATCTAGACACAGCCTTGACTGCTGTATTATCCTCTAATATCAAATTGTCATTTCCCATCAGGGTTCTTACAGTCCTTGGTGAAATAAGCTGTTTTAATTTGATTGTCTATTCGCACCTCTCTGGCAGAGTTGATTAAGCTGTAACACATTGGTTAGCATTAGGTCTTCAGGGTAAGGAAAGTGGGAGAGGAATGAAGTTTGTGGGGGGCACTGGTATCAGTGAGTTTCAGAGGCTGACTGCCTACCCATCCCAGTAATGAGCTCTGGTATGTCAGGAGAATCATCTGTCTTCTCTGATTCATGGTTCTCAAACACAAAATAATTTTCATGACAGTTTCAAGAAAAGTAGCCACTCCTGGTTTAAGGCCTGTCTTCTAAGGCTTGAATTATTGACACAACACCTCAAAATTTATCCATGTCAGAACAGATCAAAATGAAACACAATCCTGTTTACTTTGGAGGATTATTCTTCTATATGGGCATGCAAGTGTTAGATTAGTCCTTTCTGGACAGAGAGCTACAAGGGGAACTGATATTTTGATGAGCAACAAAAATTTGCCCTTTTCAGACTCCATGAGCATCAAGATGGTGTTCTCCCCACAGTAAACCTGTAAGGTATCCACCACTCCTGTAGGATTTTACATTGGGTACTTTGATATAATCTTGATTTCACACACCTAGACATCTATTTCCCACTTATTGGAAGAAAACCAAAAGGCTTGATAATGTTTAATCAAATATGAATTGGTTCAGTCATGGAAAGCAATGAGAAGGAAGTACCTCCAAGACATAATTACTTTAGGACATTCTATCCTAAAAGGGATCTTAAAACAATTTCCACAGACTCTTTAAAGAAAGCCAAGTTAATGCTTTTTCTTAAATTAAATGCTGATAAGACACATCCAAACAGATATAGTAAATGTATACAGCTCTTGGATATATTTTTAAAATTAAAACAGAAAACTCCGGGCCTGAATAAAGTGCAGACTTTCACACTATGGAGGGGTTTGAAATGACAGTACTAATTTTGTCTTGATAGGTGACTTTCCACATTTTTTTTCTAAAGAAAATCAATCCGGTTAGTGGAAGTGTTCTTGTTTAAGTTGCAAAGACCATTTTAGGTTTTTTTATTATTTCTAAAATGAATGGCAGACAGTTGAGATGTGACTCAACTGATGGTTAAAAAAACACAAGATATTTTAAAGAAGCGGGCTTTATTTAAAACATAATAGCAGCAGAAATGGGACAAACAAACTCTTTACTATTTTCTGTATGTAAGATTCAAAAAAACCTACTTAGTGAAAAGGTACAGGGCTTTTTGGAAAGTAACATTCCAGAGATGAGTGGCAGGTACTTCTAGTAGCAATTCAAAAGAGAAAAAAAAATGGTCTAGTCTGTCACCATGTCAATTTTATTGAGCAATTAATAAATTTATCAAGGATTGCTTGCAATGGCATAGAGGACAAGCACCATCAGGTTTTGCACTTCTTCCTACACTCCCTGGTTTCCTCCCAGAAGAGTGATGGATAAGGATGTGTCTCACCATACCTTTCTGAAGCTGAGATTAGTTTCTTTCACATTCCACCTCTGTAACTAATCAGAACTTATAGATTGTTTCAGATCTGGTTGTACTGAGAAATCACAGGTAGGTGTGTGTTAGCCAGCTGCTGGAGCTGTCAGAAGTGGATGTAATTTTTACAAGCCTTCTGCTGTTTTTTGAACCTATTCCTTCACTCTCCATTCATACTATTACAAAGTTTTTGTTTTACCATTGGCCACAGCTCTGGAACATACATGGGCTTTAATTTTCTAATATATTGCAAGCACTTCTGTAATGGCTGGCAAAAAAATGACATCTGTATTTTAAGATTTATAAGTTTTCTTCTCAGAAGTCTCCTAAGTTTCTTGCATTGTCCCTTGTTATTTCAGCAATATAGTATAGTGTATAATAGTGTGTGTGTATATATATATATATAAAGAATGTATATTTTATGGAAATATTCTTATAGAGTACACAATTCCCTTTTATGCAGTTGTTTTGGCTCTAAATTCTAATTTAATCCAATCTTCATATTCTATTTCCCTGTTTTATTTCATTCTGCTTATGGTGTACCTTCCCACTTTCTCAACCCCTCTTAGTTACCTTGCTTATCCTCTTTTTATCCAAAATAAATGGAAAAAAGATTTGAAAGGACAGTGAAGAGCCACTTGCCATTGACAGTAGAGACAGAAAGAAATCTTTTTAGTGTAAAAAAGTATTTCTATTACTTGTAAATAATATTCCAAATGTTAGTCTATAAATTCTTTGAGTCAAAATACTCAGTCATTGACATGTTACATATGTCTTGATACATATTTCTCAAGGGATTATCTCAACTATACTGATTATAATACAGATGTCAGCTGAGATCAGATAGAGACTTTGATTCAAGGATATTTTAAAGAAATCTAACTCAGATTTGGTATAGTCTTCTAAGCACATGAAAAACATGCCTCCTAAACTATATCTCCTGTTTATGCATTCTTATCAGTATCAAGATAAAGGTATATGAAGATAAAGGTGAAATAAAGATAAAATAAAGAAAAATATTAAAAAGATGTATTTCCACATATGAGCATTTTGATTTCCAGAGGAAATATGCAGTAAGTGAGACAGTGGTCTGTGATCATGAGCACATGACAGGTCCAAACAATGGCAACAAACCATTCTCAGAGCAATGTGAAAAACTGGTGTTGCCAAAGATGTCAGCCTCTGCATACAGAGTAGACAGAAGCCTCCTGTTGTGAGGTACTTCTGGGTAGCCCTGTCCTGAAGCCAGTCACAGTGATGGCTCTGAACACATGGGGTAAAACAGTTTCTAAAATTATGATATCCAGGCCCAAAAAGATGTAGTCTTGTGACACCTATCAAGGGTGCAGCTTCCTCTGGAAGTCAGGTATGTGGCTCCTGTCACTCCCTATCTGAAACAAAAGTGTCCCTTGCTCTGCTCCCAGGACATCTTAGTCACACTCTATGTCTTATTTTATTACTCTCTACTATAAAAAAATAGATGTCTGTACACCCTGTGGAGTGTAAACATCCAAAGAATTCAAATCTACTAAAGCTGCTGCTGAAGCGAAACAAGACTGGAGAGGTAAATGTTCAGGCCCTCTGGCCCTGAAAAAAAAAAAGAAAAAATGAAAATGCCCTCTGTGATCCAAAACCTAAATGCAAATAGAAGTAATTTATGTGCTTTCTGGTTGAGTGTCATATTAATAGGGGACTGATAACTGAAAATTGCTATGCAACATTTTATGTCAGCTGAAAGATTTTTGATGGTATTCTTAGATTGCTTTTTACAAAACATTTCTTCCCTGAAAACAGGAGTATTATTTTTTCACCCCCCCAAAAATATTTCTAACCCTCAAAAATGAGTTTGCTTTATGAATATGAAATTAAAAAGATAAGATAAGGAGAAATCTTAGGTAACAGCAGATAATTGTGTTCTGCTGCTACAGTCAAAGTAGCAGGAATTCTTTATATTAAGGATTGCTATATCTGTCTCTGAGGGAAACTGAGAGATCATCTTGGGATTTTTTACTTTGTATGTACAAAAAAAAAGCAAATATAATAAAAACCCACAGTGCACCTATGAACTGGGTGTCTGTTAGCTGCTACTAGTTTCAGGGTACATGCCTCTGAGATCAGAAGAAGGGCTTGGAAAGACTCAAGCTAGATTTTCGAAAGAGTGTACTTGAACTGGACAAACTAGGGAGAGGGATATGAACGGTAGTGTTCGTACAGTAGGAATGTTTCAGGGAAAAGAATGTTGTTGTTTTTTATTTCATCGAAGTAGAAGAAAGTCTCATAATTTGGAGGACTGAGATGTGAATTATAAAGATACAGTATTATTTAATAATAATATGATATTTAAAGAGTTACTTAATCTTTTAAAGAAATATTTATTTACCAGCCAAAAAAACCTACTTTAGTCTCAAATTTTTCCTTACATTGATCATTTAACATATTTTATAATTTTTTGTGAAGAAAATAGTCATTGATGAACCTCAGAAGACAAAGGAACTGGTTACCCCCTTTTCATATACTAATTTATCACTCAATTCTTGCCTTTTAAAAGTGCTGAGTAATATGAGTCCTCGAAATGGTGGCAACTTATCTCAGAATCTTTCTCTCTACTGAAATTGAGAAATGTCTGTTGAAAAATATAATTCTTCACATTCTGTGCTGCCAGATCGCAAACCTAAGAACCTGGTTTTATCCTGGTTCTGGTGATTAACCCATTCTGTGGTTAAATGTCTACTTCTCATTAAGCATAGCAAGAGACCTCACACAAGCTGCGGTTTGCCTTCTGTTCAGTTAGGTTAGAACAGTTAAAAAATGCTTCCAATTTGACATCCAATACAACTAAATGTGCCACAAGGCTTCGAAAATATGGTAAGGATTAATTTTGTTAAGATAGGTTCAAAAAGAGATGTTAGAAACTAGAAGTTGAAGTGTTTCTAGACAAGCAATCTATGTTTTGGTAACACCATTTTTGTGCATTTGCCATTAGATGCAGAAATCTTTTTTCTTTTTCTGAAGGGCTTGTGTGCTTTTCTCCATTCCTTTAGATAGATAGGTAAGATTATATCCAGGTTCTTTTTGCTCTTCATTCAAATGCAAAAACAAAAACAAAAATTTAGTCAAAAAATTTTGAAAGATTTTGAAAGAGATGAAAGCAAAGGTTAATGGAAATGAAATGTGCCTGACAAATTTCAGTTTTGAGTGACCTTGCTTTGTACCTTTAACAAATAATTCATGTATAAACTCTGTGGATGTCACTGACCATTCACTTTCATGTTCCACATCATCTTGGCAGCACTGCTCAAAGAAAAAGATCTCTTTTGATGATCTGATTTGGAGGATGGCCTGACTGAATGACAAATGTAGTTATGTAGTGTCATGGCATCTTTTTTTAGTGTCTATCCTTTTTAATAATATTTGTATGGAAATGTTTGATAGCGTGGGTCCTTTAGGGTTGGCTGGAAAGATTCTGAGTCATCTCCTGGAGAATCTGAATATGTGATTATAAAAGAGGACAGCCTTAATAACCTCTAGTGCCAAAACAGCATGTTCTGGTGTGGAGACATGATGCTTGAGAAAAAATTGCATGGTTATTTAATTAAGTTAGTTAAAGGAAAATTCAAATTCAAACACAGCAGAAGGGAGAAACTCTAGTGGTGTCCAAAGAAATAATCCATTCTTTGTGAGGATGACTGTGGCTCCCTAAGTTACAATACAGGTTGCCAAAATACTTGTATTTTTTCCCTCTCCTCCTCACACCACAGCAGGTATGGAAAGAACATCCATTGATGTGAAAAGAAGTGAATAAGCAGTTGTACAAAGAAAGGGGCCTAAAGGTACGTATAGAAATAGGTTTAATTTCCAGTACTGCAAGGGATTCTTTTTATAGAAGTAAGCGTTTTAGCTAATGTCTGAGAAATGTGAAAGCTCCTGAGATGAAAAATACCCAGAGAATCTAGACAATAGAAAAAGGAAAGAATGGACAAAATAGATGGCAGAGTGCACTTCAGTGACTGGATCTAGTAGGTCTATGGTGCAGGTACTTTGAGTTCAAAGAAGTACTTCAGAGACACTAGAAGTAACAGGTTTGAAGTGAAAATAAGTGAAAAGTCACAGCATGTTGAAGGCTGTTCAGCCAAGTGACTATACAAAGTAGGCTCTGTGCTGTCACTTTTCAATGGAAAAATTACAAAAGGAAAATTACAACAAGGAAAAATTACAAAAGAAAAAAATTACAAAAGGAAAAATTACAAAAGGAAAAATTACAAAAAAACCCTGAGAAAACCAAATCTTCTAACTTCTACATTGTGCATTGGAGAGGTCTGGGCCTAAGATGAACCAGTCTAACTGCTGAATCAATTACTGTAGGAGAAATGGCAGGGGCTTTCAGAGACCTAAAGAAAAGCTGTAGGAGCACAGGTACTAATTTTGTTTTGATATAGCGGAAGAGTGAAAATTTTGTGGCCTTTTTCAATTTTACCATGGTAGGAACTTTGTTTAACTGAAGAATCTGAAGAAAGACAGAAAGCTTGTCAATGCAACAGAAATTGTTCCCAGAGGAGATTTGCTGGCACTTTCTGTTGATATGTAAAGTATATATTTGATGTTAGATTTTCCTCAAACAGGATATTAAGAAGATAATACTTGGAAATCAAGCAAACTCAGTCAGAGTTGATCTTATTTGTGTTCTAGAAGGAAAATATCATCTGACTTTTCTTACTAGTGAATGACTAACATGGGTAAGAGAACCATGAAGATAAATGGATTTAGTTTTCTGTATACCATTCCCATCCAGCAGATGTGACTTGGCAAAAAATGTGAACTTATTTCATTCACATTCATTGATAATATAGTACGTAATGTCAGCCTTGGGATATGCACAGCCTGGGTATAGAAATGGAATACTCTGCTCACATTTCAAACAACCCTGAATATAGCACACTAAGAAGCTTTTTTTTCTTGCTAAGACTACTGTCCTGGAATCCACACCCCTCTTGGTTTACAGTGATGCAGTAGATCAGGATTTGAACACTTCGACTTTGTCTCTGAGTTTTGGCCCTATTTGTTAGTTCTCCATTCTAAGCCCTTTTTTTCTTTTTTTTTTTTTTTTTCTACTTTTAAGAAAGATCATGCTTCATTAACTTGTTTCTTTAAAGCTGACAGTCTACATTGGATGAGGAGGTAGTTTTGTGCTCAAATTGATCAAGGGCCACAAAGTCTACTGAGGTGCAATACAAACTCTTCCTCTGGGCAAAATGAACAGGGAAAACTACGTGCAGTTGAAGAACCTCGTGGGAGTTGACCATTTTGTCTTGACAAGGCAGTCAAGAGGATATGAAACAGTACTGAGTAAATTTTTTTGTGACTTCCATAGTTACTGGAGGAAAATATACTTCCTGTCTTCATTGGCAAGGCTCATACAGGCTCATGGATAGAAAGCAAATGTGGACTAGATATCTTTAAAAGTTCCTGATAGTACCATTTACATCTCCTTTTTGGAAATCTGTGAAATCAGAATGATACTGAGAATGCTCCAAGCCACCTCACCCAAGAATCTTATTATTTATTGAAATTAAGTTTTTCATTACAAGAAAAGCACCTGTTAAACATATGACTGCAACAGTCCTTATGGAAGTGAACTTAAAATGTGTATGCCAGTGAAAGTGCAGAGACAGACCATACTGTTTTGGTTGGTGGTTTGACAACAGAAGATGAGCATTTCAGTTGTGGAGAGTGTTATAAGGTTGTTATCTTAACTGTAAAAATCTCCTATGAGGTATTTCACTCATAATCTTGAGACAGTGTGGAAAGCATTTTCTCCTTAAAGGGAAAATTTAAATCTAGAAAAGTTAAAAATATTGAAATAGTGGTGTTTTAGTTGTCAGCAAAAATTCTGGACAAGACCCAGAATTTTATGTATGTTAGCCTTCCCAAGGCCTAGGGAAACTGTTATTATTTTAAAGGATACAACTTCATGCATTTTAAGTATCATGTGCATAGAATACTGTTTAACACTTCGCAGCTACCATAGACGTATTAAACTTGCATTAGAAATGTGCTGTCTAATCATATACATAAAGATGCTGTCTACATTTGAAGCTTGACACTGGTAAATTAATTCAAATGTGCAGTGTCTGAATTGATCCAGGTAGTACCACTTGAAAGTGATTTCTGTATGGAGAAGTACAGAATGAAAGAGATTCATTGCATTAATAACTACCATAGATGATGGTGCTTGACATACACTTGCATTGTTGCCTCCAAAGTTAACTGGTTCTTGTTTTAACTTCACATTCACCATTTAAGCCCTTCATTCAAAACTGACATTAAAAGAAAAAGCATTTAATAGGACACCTAAGACTGCCTCTTTCAGATGCCAATCTCATTTTTTCTCATTCTCTTCCTTCTGCTCCACTAGTTTTTGCAAACATGGGACTGTAAAATGCACAATGCTAAAAGTACGTAGAAATAAATAGTTGTCTTTTCGTATTCTATAAACAATCTGATTAGGGTTCTGTTCACTTGCAACAGCAGTATGAGAAAAACAACCCAAATGAACAACAACAAAAAAGCACCATAAAAAAGTTATTACTCTTGACTGAAAACAAGCAAATATGAAAACAAGCAAACTGTTGTGTGCTGTGTCAGCTGCACAGAAGTGTTCACACTATTGCTGATCCAAAGGTTTGACCTACCTGACTGAAATCAGATGAAAAGAGAATTTTGTAGAGAAAAAGAAAATCAAAATTGATTTTTAAACAATTTTTCTTCTCCTGAAGTTTCATGTTTTCTTTACACAAAGCATGGCAAATTTCCGTTTTCATCCATTTTAAATGGCAGTGGGTTACCAATGCTGATTCTAAATTTAGCCTTAGAAAAGAACTTTTTGGACAGATCCTTAGGGAAAAAAAAAAATCAATCAAAACCAACCAAGCAAACAAACAAAAAAAACCAAACAAAAAACAACCACAAAAAATAGGAAAAAACACCCCCAAAATCCAAAACCACAACTCATAGAAGGCAAGCATAAGATGCACTGATTGCTCTTTGAAGTCATATGTCCAGATCTTCTGGCCCTGAAACTTCCTGCTGAGTGTGAGATAGTACAGTCTCCTCTCAGAGAGGAGAGGATTAATAGAACTCTGGAACTGGTGGTGGTCCAGAGGGAGCATCATCTCTGTCCTTTGGGGTTTATAAGGCCTAGCCAGACAAAGCTATGTCTTACCTGATTATGTTGATTGTCTGCCTTCTAGTGGGACATAGGATTGCATTACCCCAGAGGAAGAAATAAATTATCTTCTTTTACACCTATTTTCAAATTTAAGCTTAGAGGTGTCTGTTAAAATCGACCCACAGGGCATAGTTAGAAATGGAATTATCGTGTGAAATTAATACATGTTGTTAAATGAAGAACAAAAAGGAATAACAAATACTTTCTAAAGACAAATAATGTTTGTTGCTTTGCATTTTTTAGTTTGTGACTGCAAGCTGTGACCAGGAATGATACTGAGGGAAGAAATGCTGGTCTCCATACTGAATGTAAGCTGATAGATGTGCAGAAAAATGATGTCAAAATGTTAGTGATCATGTGTACTTAAGATCTGAAGTGGGGAGAAAAGAAGAAAAAAATTAGAAACTTTTTCCTGAATTTCCACATGCTGCAGCTATAGCTTATTCATGCAAGTCTGACAATTTGAAAATTTGAGTCAAAATGCCAAAAACATTAAAATAAGTGAGTCATTGGCTGGTGTTCACTGTGCTGAAGACATGTTTTTTCTTGTAAAAATAAAATGAGAGCTGAGATGAACCGTTGTAAAGAACATTTGTAATGAATTTCACTGGCTATCTAGGCAAGTTTTGTCCAACTTTTTTATTCTCTTACATGGTATCTCGAACTACAGGACTTTTACACATGCAAAAACATTTGGAAGGGAGGCCTAGGTGAACTTTATTCTTTTTCTGTAAGAAAACAAATGAGTCAGAGAGAAGAGTGGAGAGAAATTATGCACTCTGAATTCATCATGAAAACTTTCACACTGCACAGGATTAAAAATCATGTCACACTAAGAAAAGGGTTTTGCTTCCAACAGCAAATCAAAATGATGACTCCAATAATGGTTATTCATATCCCCAAGCACTTGCATCAGTATCCTTCCTGAGCAGTGAAAAATCAACAATCTTTCAGTTGAATTTAAAAAGGCAGCTCCTTTCTGGAATCCAAACCAACTATTTCTTAGCAGTTCAGGTCAGCATATGATAAAAGTATAATTATGTGAACACAGCACTAGATACCTTGAAGTTGTTACTCTGTAAATCCTAACTCCAAATATGACATTAATGTAGATTTTGACATTTAAATAAGGAGTGGAAAAGCATCAGACTCAACTGTGCTGTAAAGATTCGTGAGCTGCTTTAGATAGCAGAATTTAGGAGTAACAGCAAAAAGTTCCTGGATTATATAAATCTAATTAACTTCTATTTTTTCTCTTCTATAGTAAAATTAAATATTTACTACCATGACAGTAGAAAATTATCTGAAATATTCAGAACCACAAGAATGATGATCACAATGTATTTTACTCCACTGTTAGCCAATACTCCTTTTTTACTGTAGTAGGCATTTTTCATAGAGTGCAATACTCTTGTGTATGAAGAAAATCAGTTCTAGCTTAATACTAGCCAATGGATTTTGAATGCCTTTTTACTGTAATTTTTATGGTAAATTACTTTTGGTATCGCATGCTTATCCAAAAGACATTTGAACAGTTAGTGTAACTTACTTCTTATTAAAACTGGTAATTTTATTGTCAAGACAACTAGCAATTAACAAAGTGGGAAATGGATCAAATAAAGATGAGAGCTTTCTTTTTAACTAATTTATGAAGCTTTAGACATTTAGATCACTGCCCTTTTTTAGTGATAAACATCTTGTTTATTCTTGAATAAAACTGAACAAATGACAAATAGATTCTGAGCACTTCAAATGACAAAGTACTGAAATGTACCAATGCTGACATAATGATTCCTATTACTTGAAAATAATATAATCCCCAGTTCTGCAGGTTAGTTTTGGAAAGGGAGTAATGATAAAAGCTTCAACCTGTGCAATGAAGTTTTTGTTCAAGTACAAGAGTGGCTTGTTCTTACATATGAATATCTTAGGTATATTGGTCTGTGCTATTCTCAGTAGAGTAGAAACATGTAACATATGAGAAGCTTCTGTAGAAAATCAGCTTGTGATGTTTAAGAGCACCTATAGTTTCTGAATGAGAAAACAAGTCAGGATGGGTGGAGAGAAACAAAAGACATCATGTGAAAACAAATAAGAAAAAATAGATATCACTTTTGTTGGGCAATCAAAGTAATTTCTGCTTTGGGTTTTCTAAGCAGAAAAATGTGTAGTTGTTTCCTGAAGATCATGTGTAATACCATGTTTGAGATCCACTTCTACTGTGCATGTCCTATGCTACTGATCTCATGAGAAAATGTTTATAATTAAAATAGATTTCAGGAGATTTTTCTCCCACAGGAACTATGCAAAAAGAATTATGTGCACCTTGTATAAAATATTTTCCTATTGGGTCCTTCGAATTCAAATGTGACAGATGGAACTTGCAACACAACTTGTAAACAAAAAATGACAGCAGTAGAAATCAGTATTGTTTTACAGTGTGACACCTTTCTGAAAAATACACTGCTCTCTTTACTTAGCCACTATAAGACAATAAAGAGAAATGATGCATTCTAATGTTATCACTCCTACTGCAGCCTTTTTCTCAGAGGGCAAAATGATAGAGTTAAGGACATTCTTGTGGGAATTCTTCAGGGGCTGGCAATCCAAAAGATAAGTGAAAGACTATGTTTTACAAAAAAGTTAGAAAGGACTGAGCAGGGTCTCCTCACATCAGAGCTGACAGCATCAGAGGAAAAACTTTCAGGAAGAGAAGGTACGCAGAAGATGTACCTTCTAGAGCCATCTAGGAGTGTAAACTCAGAAAGATAACATAAAGCCATTTACATTCTCTTTCATATGTCACACAGCATTCCCTTGTTCACAGTTTCTGTGTAAAGTGTTTATGGCTCTAGTTTACCTTTCAATTTGTTTCCTCACTACTTTTTACAAAGAGCAAAAAAAATTTGCCTTTATCTTTTTTCTAAGAGTTGATAAAGTAGCTTTTTATTTACAGAAAAAGCTTTATTTACAGAAAGATTTATTTACAAAAATTTATTTTTTTTAATTTTTTTATTTACAAAAGATTTTATAGAAAAAGCTTTATTTACACAGGCTCACTACCTGTGTCTGATGACCGTTTTGGATGAGCACCAACAACAGTATTGTCGGGCCCAGCTGAAGTATTCTATGTTCCAGAAAATTTGCTGAACAGACATGACATCAAATACTATGGTTCAGCAGAACTTGTGTGAAAAATCTGGTTTGGATTAGCAAGTATACTACACTGAATTTACAATTGTCATTTTCAGTGTTACCAGCCATGCGTTTTCACGAGCACCTGGAGTCTGAAACAGGTGTTGAAAGGGGATTTTATTTTTCTGTATCCAGAGAAGAAATCTTATGGCTGTTATGCAGTGAACAGAAAGAAACAGAGAAGACCTTAACAGGTAAATAGATGAGCTGTTGGTCATGTAGATGACTGGAAAAGTAAGCCTGCAAATTATTCTGTCACCAAGTAGAGATCAGGGAAGGTAGCACCTTCTTCACATAAAATTGCACACTTGAATTCATTATTAGACAGAGAAATTTCTGCTGTACTACTCATCCAGGTAGATCATTCTCCATATCTAGTTGTATTGTTCTGCATATATGAAAATAAAACACTTGTTCTTCTGAAATTTATTTCCCCTTATAATCCAGGGAGTGTAAATCTGCCATATAATAAGAACTACCTCACAGTATTCTATGAGAGGAACTGAAAATATTGAAAATCTAATGCATTTGGATATATTGATAGAAAGCTTAATACAAACCTGCCTTGTTAATCCATCAGCTACTACTTACTACTTGTTACCATGACAATTCAGCAACTTAATATCCTCATTGAAATCTATTGCAAGAAATAAGTCCATGCCATAGGTAAGTTTAAAAAAAAAACAAACAACAGACAACTCATCATCCTAGATATAAAAAAGAAAGTCACAGTTTAAGACCTGTAGAAGCCTGATGTATCAACAAAACATCAAGGTGTATTAAGATCTCAGGCATTGCTTCAATTCTTGAAGAGAAGCTCTTCACACAGATTTAATCTTTAGACAGTTGCCTTCAAATGTGAAACGTGACAAAAAAGTATTTTTTTCATTAGCAGCTCAGCCACAGATTCCTCAATTTGTCTAACAGTAATTTATCCACCATATTTTCATGTAGCTGTCATTTTCTACCAACGAAAGCAAATTAAAGTTTCATATAAATTATTTCTGAAGGGCATTCTAGAGAAGAGTCTGCATCAGGAGACACTAAAAGATAACATTTCAAATTAAATAAAACAGCATGACTAAGATAGCTTTGGAAATTCACATAATTCAGACACTATGGTGGAGATGAATTATAAAGACAGTTTTACCTCCACTATCAGCCTATTGCTAGATTTTATTTTTCCATTGTTTCCTGGTTCTTGTTATGCCTGTACTTTTCTTACTACCTTTTGCCAAAAAAGAAAGGGGTGGAAAACCAGGAAATGACTTACTTAGACTTGTGTTATGCTACTCTTGGTGCACAATCAAGCAGACCTGCCAAGCAGCTATTATGGATTTAACATTTTAATGCTACACTTTCTTAAATCCTGTCTTACTGTAAAACAGTCCTCTGCTAATGCTGTTAGCAGAATATATGAGTTGAAATAGATTCACTTGATCTGAAGTCCTTTCCATCTTTTTTGTGAATGTGTTTTTTAAGAACTATGAACTTCCAGCCTGTCTGAAAAACAACCATAAGCAATATCTCTTCATAACATACCTGCTAATCTGCCCATTAAGCTGTTCCAGCACTGCCTAGGTTACATAACTATTCAGAATGAGAATTGGATGAGATTTAGATCACAGCCCTAGAACTTAAAAAAATAGCTAACTTCTAATTCAGAGGATTCCTATTTAGATGACAATCAGGTACTGTTTAAGGAATTTCTAGAACCACAGGTGTGTTTCCAAAAATATTGGAAGAAATCTTGTGTGTTATAGGATGAAATTGAATAGACATACCAAGGTGCTGCTCACATGGGGAGCTGAATAGTTTGAAGAGCATGAAAACATATGGTAAAAATCACAATGCATTTCAGAAGTGATCAGTAAGGATATAGGTAGAAAACTTTAAAAGATATCTGTGCGGTTTGCAGTTCAATCAGTTTCCCTGCACTCACTATTTCATTTCAAATGTAATACAGACAATCATGCTGAAACTTCATGTTCTGAAAATTTTCCTGCCTATAAAAAATCTTGCATGTCATTTATATTTAGAGGTACCAGGCCAGATTTTCATTTGGAAATATAAGAAAATGTCAATGGAAGTTTAACTGAGCAGCTATGACGTAAGTGAAGCCCTTAAGCTAAAAAAAATTACGTACCAATCAGAAAAAAAAAGTGTCCAGTCAATACCAACCAGTTAGAATTACACCTCCAGATAAAGATTTTAGGACATGTCCAATTGAGTATGCATGATGCAAAGCCCAGGTCTGGATTCTAAACTAGAAGAGATGACAGGATATCGGATTGTTTGTTATAGTACATCAAAGATTTCAGTTTGATCATAAAGATAAACACCACTTTAATTTACCAGCCAAGATAGAAAAGGCGGTGTACCAGCTTGGAGAGGTTTGGTAACATTCCAGAAGCAGGTGCTGCTGCTGCAGGGTGATAGTAGATTTTATTCCAGGAGAAGAGGCGTAGAACCTCTGAACTACTTTCTAAGTCAGATGTATAGCAATTGCTCTTCCCCATGCACTGCTGCCCATGATAAGGGGATCACATATTTGGGAGAGAGGGGATACCATATTTCCTGTGTGTCTGCAGGAACACAACACTATGCTTCCCTGAATCATTGCACTGATAGTAAAACTGACTGCATAAGCAGCTTCAGGACTCAAGGCTAAAGAGGAAAAGTCTGTTCATGGGAAATGCAAGCCCATGACAGGTATTTTATTTCAGACCATAGATTATACTTATGTTAGCAATATAAAAACTAGAATTTTTGCTTTGGAAAGACTCTTCAGGTATGATTTGATGCCAGCTGTGAAGAAAGGGAATTATCTTAACTGTAAAGATTCCACTGACAGAAGGAAAATCATCTAATATTCCTGAAGATGGTCTCAGACAGAACAGGGAGTTGAGATTCATATGAATTTAATACCCACCTTTTCCATCCTGGTCATTCTGTTACTCAAAAACATAGTCTTACTTCTTCCTCTATCATGTTCCTTTTAGAACAACTAAATAGTTTTTTCTTCCAAGAATGTAAATAAACTTGGGAACACAAGGGCAACTCATTTTAATAGTGTCTTTCCAATACTGTGGCATTTCATAAAGGCTGCAGTCCATGCAAGATGCATAGACCTGTCTTCTAAAAACTAGTTTCTGCTCCAGACTTTGAATCACACCTATCATGATAAAAGGCAACATTAAAGGCAAAAATGCTTGTCATTAAGTCCTTTTTTTTTCTTTTCCACTGACATAGTTTCCATTTCTAACTATGCCTGGTCAGCTCCCAAGCAACTTGGCCAGCTTTACTGTGGTCTTAGCAGTTGACATAAAAAGCTGTAATACTTGGTCAGATTATTTATATATTTGGAAATAACATCTGTCTGAGGTACAGCTGATGTATTTTAAAGATGTAAATCCTAGCTTTAAAAAATTCATAGGCCTTGGTATTAAAAGTCTGGTTATGACTCTTATGCAGATTTTAGTGAAGTTTTTTATTTTTCTACTGTATGCAGGGTGCTTATATCCTTTGCTGATACATTCAAGAGTGTACCGAGGAACAAAGTTAGTAATTAAAATCCATTTGCTCTTTTGTCACTGACACTGATCAAGAAGGGCATTTATTCACCAGTTCCTTAAATTTATAGCCAGCAAATGAAAAAAATATATTATTGTCTCATGTCTGGGATTATGCTACGGTCCATGAATCTTCATAGTCTGATGTAGTTCATAGGTCTTTTTGGTAAATCTGAAGAGTTCCTGTCTTTTTAGTGAAAAGATAATGTGATATAACTAAAATAGAGCTTAAATTTTGGGTAGTTAATCTGGGAGTTGTTCTCTGAAAAGGTAATATTAAAGATGACAGCATTTAATAAGCTTAATTCCATGGGAATAATGATTGTAGTAACCAGAAGGACTTCTACGCAAGTACATGGATTATCCTGATCTTTCAGACAGCTAATTTTCATTAGATAAGGTTATTTTGGTTAAATAAGCAAATCTTGAAATCATGGAGACTCAGATACAAAATTCACTCCTGTAAAACTTAAGAACTTAAGTCTGGAGTGAGGACTGAGTCACAGTAGTCCTGATTTATTTTTCCTTTGGATGTGAACTGTATGTTGTGCTCTAGGCGGTGGTAGCCTATGACCTTCCCATGTGCTTCAGTTCTTATCTGGAAAAAAGCAGTTTTTGTCACAGTGTTATGGAGATGGCTATATTGACACTTTCTCTTTGGATGTGTTTGATACAAATCAATCTTCACTAGATAACTGGACTGGTTAACCTGACCTTGCAAGTTCCCTAGTCTTCTGCATGCTCACAGGAGCACAGAATAGGGGGAAGAATACAGGTTCTAGCCCCATTCTCCATCCAACACACCAAAGCTGAAATGAGTGGGACATTTATCTACAGCCTGTCTAGTCAAGAACCTTAGAGATTCATATTGGAGAGTACAAAGGGTAAATGGGAAACAGCCATCATGCTTTACTTGAATTATTGGTGTTTAAGTCAAATTTAGAATAGAATCATGGAATCATAGAAAGTTAGGGGTTGGAAGGGACCTCCACGCCCCACTGCCAGAGCAGGGTCACCTATAGTAGGTGGATTTTGAATGTCTCCAGAGAAGGAGACTCCACAACCTCCCTGAACAGCCTCTTCCAGTGCTCTGTCAGCCTCACAGTGAAATAATTCTTCCTAATATTTACACTGAACCTCCTATGCTACACTTTATAACCATTGCCTCTTGTCCTGTTGTTGGTCACCCCTCAGAAAAGCTTGACTCCATCCTCCTGGCACTCACCCCTTACATATTTATAAATATTGATGAGGTCACCCCTCAGTCTCCTCTTTTCCAAGCTGGAGAGACCCAGCTCCCTGAGCCTTTCCTGATTTCCTTAATCATCCTGGCTGCTCTGCACTGGATTTTCAAG
This sequence comes from Phaethornis superciliosus, assembly GCA_023637945.1. NCBI lineage: Eukaryota > Metazoa > Chordata > Aves > Apodiformes > Trochilidae > Phaethornis > Phaethornis superciliosus. The sequence continues at coordinate 70,878,091 of JAJQWJ010000002.1, forward strand.
CAGTTCCCACTCCTTGAACTGAGGGGCCCAGAACTGGACACAATATTCCAGATGCAGCCTCACCAGGGCAAAGAGAGGGGTTGTGCTTTCCCAGATGCAACACTTTACACTTGCCCTTGTTGTAATTCATTAAATTTCTCTCTGCCCAACTCTCCAATCTGTCTTGGTCCCTCTGGATGGCAGCACAGACTTCTGGGGTGTCAACCATATATTATATATATAGCTCAGTAAAGAAAATCCCTGGGGAAACAAAAAGCTGAAATGACAGTAAAATGAACATTCTGTTGTCCCAGTAAACTTTGGTTAGTCATATCATTATGACTCTGTGGTGATCTTTTTTTCAAACCAGCCACACAAAACCAATTCAAAGAATCTTTTTAGTGGATAATGGGCTTTTATTGAGGAAAGAGTAGTCAGAGAGACAACTTCAGTGAAAGAATGACAATGAAAATGTATTTGACAATCAGAACATCTTGATTGAGCTCTGTTATGTAAATTGGTTTATTAAGCAGAAATTACAACTTGGAGTATCTCACCATTTTTCATATGAGACTAGATTACTATTGTAGACATTAAAGTTTTTTTCATTTTTGTAATTCAAACTAGTAAACCACATTCTGACAGGGAAAGAAGAAAAACTTCAAGAGGTTTACTTGATGAAAGATTTATGTTTTGGGTGTTGGTTTTTTTTTAGAGTAATTAGGAGAACTGGCTGCCTCCATTTAGATTGTAGTAGATTTTTATAGAAGGATTAATAGTAATACTTACTCTCTGATATTTTTAAAATTACCATGTAATAGGAAATAGGTTCTTTTGCTAAGCAACAAGAAGAAATTGAATCAGGATAATGTAGCACATCCATATATATCATTCTTGGTAATAAGAATCTTTGCAAATCCTGGCTAGTGTGTGCATAAGTTTTCTGTTGCACCATTTCAGCTGCAGCATCCTCTGAGTCACAGCAGTGCCAAAGGGAGGGAAGTCTCTACTGCCCCTCTCCCACACAGGCTGCCAGGAGAGACCATGCCTCAGTTCTGCACAGAGGACAACTCTTTACTCCCTTGAGAAACACTGACAGTAGCAAGGCGTAAAAAGGATATTTTGATCATCAGTTCTGTCAACTATTTCCTTCAAGTTGAGCACCACAGAAGTGCAGCACTATTGCTCCAGTTCCCAGTCAAGCACAGGGAACTCCGCACAGTTCCCAATCATACAGTGTTGACATTCCCTATGGATTCTCACCTTTTAGACTATCAACTTAATTTTCATTCAAGCAACTTTTCTCCTGAAAGCTAATGGAATGAAATATCCTGTATGACTAATATTTTAAAATAAATGCTGCCATTATTCACACACAAGGCCAATAGAACTACCCTTAAAACCAAAAAACATTTCAGTGACTGAAGTTACATAAAAGAGTTTCCATAAGAGAAGTTCCATTTTTAGTTTAATTGTTCATTTGCTAAGAGTGAAGCACTGAACTCCCATACTCTTTAAATATACTCATTTGATAAATGATCTTTCAAAATATCAAGTCATTAAATATAAACTTTTATGCTGCATTTGTGTACAATAATTTTACTGCCATTTTTCGTATGCAAGTATCGCTTTGACCTACGATACTCCTCAAAATCCAAGCAACTCATTGGAATTAATATAATTAGTAAAATAAGAGATGTTGAACAGTTTTAATATTAATTTTCTTTTACTTCTTGATTCCAAGAATAAGCAACAGTCAGAATAGCTAGAGCTCTTGTGTACTTTAATCCTCATAAAAGTTAATATAAGAATTGAGGGACCTACAACTTCAATGAAAGTGTTTTGAAATGTACAGCCATCCACATCAAACTGCAGCTGCTATCAAAACCACATAAGCCCAAGCACAGGTCCTTCACAATAATCCCATGGAATGTTTCAGGTTTGGGAAAGAATGGCTGAAAACATGCTGAGATGAGAAACACCTCAGGGTCAACAGCTGGCTGATTATGAGCCAGAAGTGTACCCAGGTAGCCAAGAAGGCCAACAGTATCCTGGCTTTTATCAGAAATAATGTGGTCAGCAGGACTAGGGAAGTGATCAGCCCTCTGGAGTGAGTGAAGAGAAGAAGAATGAAGCTGGTGAAGGGTCTGGAGACCACGTCTTATGAGAAGTGACTGAGGGAACTGAGGATGTTTAGTCTGGAGAAAAGGAGGATGAGGGGAGACCTTACTGCTCTTTACAGACACCTGAAAGGAAGTTGCAGTGAGATGGAGGTTGATCTTCTATCCCTAGGAACAAGCACCAGGACAAAAGGGAATGGCCTCTGGTTGCATGAGGGAAGGTTTAGATTGGATATTAGAAGAAACTTCTTCAATGAAAGGGTTATTAAACACCTCAACAAGCTGCCCAGGGAGGTGGTAGGATCACCATCCCTGGAGGTATTTAAAAGACATTTAGATGTGCTTAGGAATGCAGTTTAGTATGGGACTTGGCAGAATTAGATTACTGGTTGGACTAGATGATCTTAAAGGCCTTTTCCAATCAGAATGATTCTATAAAGAATTCCCTGTCAAGGACTTTCTGCATTGAGTCCAGATCTCCTAGATTTATGGCATCACCTCCATCTAAGCAACAACTTTCAAGCACCACTAGTCTTTGCAAGTTATTAGGGGACAAAACCATGTCTTCAACAAACCAGAAGACTCAGGGCACCTATCTTTGTTAGCTAGGAGAGGGGAACCTCTGTTGTTTTCTTCAGGTTGACAGCTCATACCACATAATACTCTGTCCTTCACTTGTATGGCTTAAGAGAAGAACAATGTCCAAACAACAGATTCTGTTCTCTTGTGTGTGCACATTAAGCTAGATCAACTTCCTAATGGCAGCCATATATTAAACCCACAAATAGCTGTGCTAGCTGAAAACACTGAGCACTGGGAGACTGAAACACCTGGCACTACTGCTTATCTTGTGATGAGAGACTCTGTCCCACATCCAAGAATCTCGTTATAGTGCTTCTGGATATGGTTTAGTGGTGTGGTAGTTGGACTTGATGATCTTGAAGGTCTTTTCCCACCTTAATGATTCTATGATTGCCTTTTCCATGTTTTCTGCTGGAGTAATTCTGTATCCCAGATGTTGGAAGAAGCAAAGCCTGATGGTAACTGAACAATCAAGTGATATGACTGCTCCACAACTAACTCTGTGGATCCTGTGGGTGGGAGGATGTGTTCTCATCACATAGGTGGATGTTTGATGTTCAGAAGAAACTATGGAGAAATTGCATAGCTCTATAGATATATTAAGATCAGAGGAAAAGGACGTATTTCCCGACACTTGCAGAAGTTACCTTGTGCACAACTTGAATGGAAAAATAAGAAATTCATTTTTGATTGCATATGAATACAACGGCTTAGTTGTGATGGCAAGGAAGAGATTTGGGTTAGGTGGGGGGAGGGCAGGGTAGGGTAGAGGAGAAAGGAGGGTTTGTTTGAATGAAACTGCCCCACATAGAAAAAGGAGAGAATATGTAAGCTAGGAACAATTTTATTTTTCGTCTTCTCTGTAAGATGCCCTTACATTCCCATGGCAAGTACTGTCTTCCAGAGAAATGAATATATATGTGCAGAATTTCAAAACCTTAAAATAAGTGATGGAATCTTTACCTTTTCATATCTCAGCTGTATATCTCTATAGTTGTCTTCAGGCTATTCCTATCCCTTCATCAAAGCGATAGCAATACTCCTTTTCTCTGGACAATTCACTTTGATGGGTAATTATCAATGCTCATCTATTCATTTTGGCCCTAACTTCAAGGCAGCCCTGAAACCTCCATGTTATGTGTCTCTTATTTCCTTAAAGATATTTCATTTCCACAGCTGCTGGAATTTACCAGTTAGAAACTGTCCCAGTTCAAAAAATACTCACTTCAGGGAACATAATTTAAGACAGAATCATAACTGGAATTCCAGAGCAGCTGCACCTTACCACCTACATATAAAAGTCATAAAACAGAAAAAAAAACATGATCTAAACATATCTAAACTTCAGAGAATTTGAAAACTAAAGGAAGATTAGCCCAGATTTTGAGATTTTCCTCCCTGGTCTCCCTTACACAAATGTAGGCATATGAAGATACATAGAAGGAATAAATTCCTTTGGAACTAGAGTATGAACAGCAACCCCTTCTTTCTAAATACACTGAGGAGTTCCATTTGATTTACAGCCTGTCTTGCAAAGTGGTAGCAACGCTGTAAAAACATTGCTAATTGTCCCTCTTGTATCACCATTTTGAAAATGACAGATTGAAAGTAATCCTCAGTAAAACCTCTGGAGAAGTGAGGTCACAAGCCTTTAGACATTCAATTGATGACTCCACTCTTTCTATATGTCTGATAACCTAAAAAAAAATAAAAAATCATGACATTATGTCACCTTAAAAATACAGAAGAACATAAATGATAAGCCAAAGCATGGCATAGATAATGGAAATTATTGTCCCAGAGAAATGAAATCAGCATTTCTGGTAACAATTCATAAATTCTTCAACAGCTCAAAAATACACATAGCCAAATGGAAGCTATTTTGAGTGATGTGTTCTACATTATGACTAACCATGGTAAATGTATATCAGCAAGTAAACCAGATGACATACATATATCAAAGCTAACACCTAATCAGAAGCATTAGTGTAAAACAAAGAAAAAAAAATAAACACACACACAAAAAAGGAAACAAACTGACATTTATTTCACTGGAAGAGGAACAAAAACAAGTAGTATTTCAGATCACCGTCTTTGTCAATGTCCTTTTAAGTTAGGGTGGTAAGGACTGAGCAACAAATAATTAATGAGAGTGTCCTAGACGTCTTCTGTTTCCACAAACTCTGTTTAGGTAGTAATTTTTAATCTCTGCATATTCTAAATCTGTTGGCTGAATTTACTAACACAGATATTTCACAGCCAGTTTTGCTGGAATATTGTATTATTTGTGCTTATTCACTGTCAGAACTACAAAGGTTATTTTTATGTTACACTGCGATGTAAACTGTGAAGTGCTGAAGTATGACCTTTCAAGTTTTGTAATAAATGTTTGTATTCTGTGTTCTAATTTATTTGTTTAAAGTTTATTTTAAAACAGACTTTGTAAACTGATTCTTAACCTAGAAGAAGAGAGGTCTATGATGTCAGATATTTGTTACATGAAATATTTTGTTAAATACGAAATATCCTTAAAAAAAAAAACACTTTAAAAAGAGTGACCAAAGAAAAGGTCTAATTTTCTAGTCACAGTGCTGAATCAAAATTCTCTTCACGTCTTCTTTACTAGTAAGTACCAGCTTGTTGCATAATTTCTAGTAATTGCATCCTGATCTGAAAATACTCAAAATTGCAGTCTAAATAATATGCCAGACGTCAAGCTGCTTTCTGATGTACTATTTGTTCTTAGGCATAGGCAATCAGAAGAACAAGTCAGCAATGCATGGAGAAGAGAGGATCTTTACATTCAAACTGTTTACTGCCTCAACTATTCATCAAGCCTGATATCACTAAATGGAAAATATTTTCATGTTGTTCAATACCAGCGCCTAGTAGAGAATACCAAAACTCACCCTAAAGATATTTCTTCTAACATTTTTACAGAATAGGCTTCTTTTTTTTTTTTTTTATAGAGGGACTTTGAGAACAAAATGTCTTTATTTTAGATTTCATAATCATCAGTATTCATATCAAATTTCTTCTTTTTAAAAAGCAGCCCTTATACTCAGTATCTTTCAGAGAGAAAAAAATGAATTAATAGAGTTATTTCCTGGAATAATGCAAAAGTCATTAAAGGAAGATACCTGAAATTCGGTGGTAAAATGTGTGGCTTGGAGCATACACATAAATCATGTCATTACATTTTTTGATAATATCTATTAAGTTCAAAATATTTATTTGAATGTACTAGACAAGTCCTAAGTCCTAAGTAAGCAGTAGGGAAACAGCTTCTAACTAGACGGTGTTTTTAGAAAGTTAAGTTTTTTTAATCTGTTGAGAAGAATGTATCTCAGAGTGAGTACTTGCTCTTCAAATAGGTGTTCCTCTTTACATTAACTGCATCAAATAACTACACTAGATTTTACCCAAGGGATTCAAACCATGCACAGACATGTGCATGCACAATCACATATAAACAAACACACACACAGTGCCAAGATTCGCACCCAGCCAGAAGGCTGACAAAACTCAAGGCAAGATGCTTATTGAGTCAGGCAATCTTCGAGTCAGCTTCTACTACAAGAACACGAAAGCTCAGTGCAGCAATGTACTTCTCTTAGTGTTCACTATTTGTGATTCACGAATCCCCTGCTTCCAGCAATAAATGCATTCTAGTTTGAATAGCAGAATCATTGCAGGTCACTGCTTAAATTAGTCTGAGGTCTGTTAAGTATACCTTATATGCAGAAATGTTATCAATTTGAAAAATTGTGTCACCGATGGAAACATTTGTTATTGTAACTGACCCACTTTTGTGTTTAGTGAGAATAGCAGATCAAGTTCAATATCTTGCCTTCAATGGACACAGGACATGGTGAAGGGGAAAGTAGAAGTAGGGTGGGTATATATAATACACTTAGTCCTAAAAAGTTCTCACTCTATGGATATTTTTAGATAAGGGATTTCCAGTCTCGGATGAAACTTCTTAGTTTTTATCACCACCAAACAGATTTCTATCCTGTGAACTTGTCAATCCTGCCTTAGAATCCAAGGAAAACTCCAGCACCTACAGCATCACAGAATCATGGAATTACCTTGGTTGGAAAAGACCTTCAGGGTCATCAAGTCCAACCATAACCTAACTCTGACAAGACCTTAACTAAGTCATATCCCTAAACACTATGTCTATACAACTCTTAAAAACCTCCAAGGATGGTGACTCCCCCACTGCCCTGGGCAGCCTGTTACAAAGTCTGACAACTCTTTCAGTTAAAAAATTCTTCCTAACATCCAATCTAAACCTCTCCTGATGCCACTTGAGCCCATTACCTCTTGTCCTATCACTTGTAACTTCACTGAACACACCTATTCCCACTTCTTAATCAACCTCCTTTATAGTAGCTGTAAAGAGTGGTAAGGTCTCCCCTCAGCCTCCTACAGGCTAAACAACTGAGCTTCCTCAGCCACTCCTCTTCATAAGGCTTGTGCTCCAAATCCTCCATCAGTTTATTGCTCTTCTTTGGGCATGCTCTACTATCTCAGTGTCCTTTCTGTAGTGAGAGGCACAGAACTGCACACAGTACTCAAGATGTGGCCTCACCAGTGTGATGGGTCAGACCACCTCCCTTATCCTGCTGGCTGTACTATTCTTTATACAGGCCAGGATGCCATTTTCCCTCTTGGCCATCTGGGCACACTCTTGGCTCATGTTCAGCCGGCTGTCAATCTACACCCCAAGTCCCTCTCTGCTGGGTAGCTTTCCAGACACTTCTCCAGATGCCTGTAGCACTGCTGTGGACTGTTGTGGTCAAAGCGCAGTACCCAACATTTGCCCCCATTAAAACTCATGCAATTGGCCTTGGCCCATCAATTAAGCCTGTCCAATTAAGTCTGTCTCCTGTAGAGCCTCCCTACCCTCAGGCAGATCAACACTTACACCCAGTTTAGTGTCATCAGCAAATTTACTAAGGGTGTACTCCATCTCCTCATCCAGATCACTGATATTGATGTTAAACAAAAGTGGTGCCACTACTGAGCCCTGGCAGACACCACCTGTGACCAGCTGCCACCTGGATTTAACTACATTGACCACAACTCTCTGGGCCTGGCCATCTAAGCAGTCTCCATTTACAGAAAGAACCTTCTCTTTTGTCATGAGATGTGGAGTATTCATCTCATATACAGTGAAGTTATCTAAAAATTGATCACATTGGGTTTATTTGATGCCCCCTTAGTTCTTGGATTGGAACCCACCCTCCTTTTGCAACAGTCAATTCCAAGCTCACCATCGTTTTATATATGATGTTGTGCTTTTTTTTTTTTTTCTGTGTAACATTTTAAATTCAACTACAGCAAAATTCATCTGTCATGTATTGTCATGTCTTGTATTCCCTGAGGCCCTTTCTAAAATTGACCCACTTCTTTACCACTCCAATTTAATATTATTAATGTATTTTGCATCCTCTGATCTTGTGTTATTTTTCAGCTTATTAATGGATACGTGGAACAGCACAGATCCAGCACATACCCTGCAATTGCCCTATGTCCTTTGTAAGAACTGGCTGTTCCTTCACTTTGTGTGTTTTCTGACTTGTGTGCAAGCAAGGACCTTCCCTTCTGGCTTTCACAGCATTGCAATGCTTAACTTACTTTAAACCAAGTAACTTTAACCCATTTGCTTTTAATCCCTTCAGAGAACCCTAAAGGTTTCATGAAGAAGGGCATTCCTTTATGGACATTCTGTTGACTCTTTCCCACTGGGAAGAGATTATATTCATCCATATGTCTGCTAATTCTGTTCTTTATTAATTTGCACTTACTCTAATTCTCTCCAGAAACTTCTTAGCTTCAAAAGCCAACTAGATTGTTATTTTCAGGGCTAAAATCCATCTGATTTTGATATGATTTTGGGAAGGAAGCAAGTTATTTGGATGCAGGATAAAAGACAAGGACCTTCTTAGTTTTAGTACTGATGTTGCAAACATATTTGGGAAAATTGCTAGTCCATATTCTTATATTTTAAATCTACCATTAGCAGCTCAAACTAGTGATAAAGACAGCTGTATAGGATGAAAATTCTTTTTAAGAGACACTGCATCTCTTTTCAAAATGCTAGTTAATCTCATTAGAATCAGCAACAATTCTGGCACCAAAAAACAATGAAAAATATAATTGAAACATGAAAGCATAATCAGGACAATTTTGTGCCTTCTGCATTGAGAATGTATCATTAAGGTGTTGTGTGTGTTATCTGTGAATCTGACAGCTGGGGAATGAGACAGTTGGTCTCATACCCTGAATATGCAGATAAGAAGACAGTCCTTACAATTTCAAATTATTCAAGAAAGCTTTCATTTTTAGATAAGAAATTGGTACTGGACTTCTTATGCTTTGCTTTTTTATGACAGTTCATTTTTTTTTCAGAGGACACTGATAGTCTAAACTAAATGGAAGACAGAAAATGTGGTCCTAGAGAATAAAGGCCAGGATAAAATGGACAGAATATAATTTACATGTGCAGGCTAGTATAAATAAGTTAATCTTCTGTAATGAAAGATAAAATAAAAATAATATTTTAAAAATACTTTCCTCAGTTGACATCTATTCTTGTCTACCCATGTTGAGAGAGTATTTTTCTTTCTTTGTCACAGTGATTTATTTTGCAACAACAAATCAACATTTACAGAATGTTTGAATGTAGTTTTTTGATCTCGTTGCCCTAGGAGTGTACTGGGGATGAACTCTTCTTAAGTTGTCAAATTTAGTTCATAATAAATTTATGAACAGTATAATAATAGAGGACCTGATCTGTTTATATTTTTCCATATATTAACAATGTTAGTAGATGAGTAATGACACATGACTGTAGTCCAAAATATGGCTTGTTTGTAAATATATAGGGCCTCTTTCTGATCGTGGTGCTACAACAGTCTACAAACAATATCTGGGAGGACATCCATCAGTACCATTTATTAGAACTCTAATGCACAGAAACAGGTGGTGCAGTCTAGAAGTTCTATTGTCATTCTTTAAGCAGTCTCATAAAAAGACACTTCAGAATCCAGATATTTAATACCAAGTCTGGAATGAGCAAACACCTTTGGAGAGGCATATCTGCAGGCTTCCAATAATATATGAAAAGCAGAGTGCCCATAAGGAGCAATACAAACTGGGATACACTGATGCTCAGATATGCTTTATGCTCAGTGCCACAGTAACTGGCTTTATGCTGTGCATCCAGGGGATATCTGACAAAAATTATTGATCCTGAACACAAGAGTATGTATATACATTAATGTTACTCAAACAAGAAATGTTGCATCTGGACATGACCCAGAGCTGGCTGATGGCAGTGAGGATGTCTCCTCTGCCTCAGATGATTTCCTCTCAGCCTGTATGTTTGTTTAATGGCCATGCAGGCTGTGTCTCAGCTACTCAATAAGTGCTTGGAATGTCTACAATTTAAAGTGAGCAAGACTCTCTCTGTGTGACTGTCTACAAGCTGTTTGTTCTGTAAATTCATGTTGTCCCTTCAACATAAATAATTCTGTAGTTCTGTAATCTTGCAAAACTGGTATTTTAATATTCCTTTATTTCAGCCTCAGTTCAATGCTGACCCTGATTTTAACCTACAATGTAATGAACAGGTATTGATATCTTTTAATCAGTTCCAAAATAGTTCAGTAACATTTTTCTTTGCTACATCAGTAGTTGCTGAAATAGGAAAAAGAGCAATTAAGAAAAAGTGACTTAATAGCTTAATTCAGATAATAACCTTTTTTTATTGGGGTTTTATGAACCGAGAGATATTTTTTTCCAATATGTATAGTCTGCTAGCTTGTTTGTTTAATCACCTTGCTGATAATTTTGCATTTTCTTCTTTGGGATTTCTAAATCTGAGGAAGTATGAGTGTGTTTAGCACCCTAGAAATAACAGTGACTGATGGGTCTTTATAATTTTAAATGGTGAAGTTAGAAAATAAAGAAGCAATTATTTCCAAGGAAATCCATACAAACAGTTTTCACTTTTCTGCCTTTCTCCTGATTCCTAAAAAAACACTGGGATAGCATGTGGTAGGTATGACAGTTATCTGTAAAATTCCAAATGTATATCTTAATTACTCACTATGGACACTTCAAGAATGTAGAGAAAAAAATTATCTTCATTTGTTGAAATATTTATTTTATGTCTTTTGACAAATTGATGTGTCTTTCTGCCAAATGACACTTTCAGGTAAAAATTTTATGCTTCTACTTGCTCATCGGGTTTCCTTTTTATTAAAGGTGTTTCAAGTTCTTGGAAAATTGGGCTACAACATAGAGTTACAAGAGCAGTCTGTTCCTGGAGGACTGCATCCTGTGGAAAAGATACATGCTGGAGCAGTTCATGAAGGATTGCAGCCTGCAGGAAAGACTATCATGAAGAAGTTCAAGGAGGACTGTCTCCCATGGGAAGGACCCCATGCTGGAGCAGGGAAAGAGTGTGAGGAGTTCTCCCCTTAAGGAGGAAGAAGCAGCAGAGACAGTGTGTGATGAACTGACCATACCACCCATTCCCCATCTCCCTGTGCTGCTGGGGAGGAGGAGGTAGAGAAATTGGGACTGAAGATGAGCCTGGGAATAACGGCACGGTTGGTGGAGGGTTTTAACATTTAGTTTTTATTTCTCAATATCCTACTGCTATTTAATTAGTAGTAAATTTAATTAACTTTCCCCAGGTAGAGTCTCTTTTATCCATGGTGGTAACTGCTGAGTGATATTTCCCATATCTTTTATTTATCTTGACTTGTGAGCCTTTCATTATATTTCTATCCCCTCTCTAGCTGAGGAGGGGAGTGATAAAGTGTCTTTAGGGGGCACCTGGCATCCAGCCAGGATCAATCCATCTCAATCCCCAGGTTGCATTTCCTTAAGAAGTTGAGTGGAAGAGATGGATACTCCAAAGAGGGTCAGATGGTTATTTCCAAGGAATGAAAAGGCATTTTGAATGGACAGAATCTTCCAGATGGAAGCAGTGGAAGTCCGTAGTTCAAGGACAGGATGTGGAGATCAGAAAATCAGACATCAGAAAGCAAAGTTCCTTGGGGCCAGAAAGGATTGTGCATTTCAGCTTCTTAGACTTTTTACTCCCTGCAACACAATTATTTAGTGTGCCTGTCCCCATCAGGATACCAGTTCTACTTAGAAGGCCTTCAGGAGTTCTTTGTAAACTCTGGAATTCGGAGGCTTGAAAGTAGCAACTTCTTGTGGCAGCAAAGGATCAGCCAAGCAGTACTTTATGCCATTTGCAGACAGGGGCTCCTGGATTGTAGGTCTCACTGGGATGGAACCTTTTTTGACTTGCTGTTGGACTTAGATCTCACAGGAGAGCCAGCAGAAAGGCAAACTTGTCTGTAATTATCTCAACCAATCCATCTTTCAGAGCTGTGAGATACTGTAAATCAGCTGATCAGCAGTGACTTGTGGAATGAAGTATGACACTTCCTTAATTTATTTTATAGAAACGTTGTCACTTAATGTTTGTACTTTTCTTGGGACTCTAGTTTTCCCTGAGATACTTGGGTTAAGCAATTGTGGAATTCCAAAAGAACAAGGTTGTAATGTCTGTAACACATAGGTATAATACAGGGGATTTGACACCACGGTAGTATACTGCTACAAATAATTGTAGCATCTACAAGCCCTGGCTTTTGTCCAGCCAGTCAGTCAATACTGATTGTTTTGTTGGGCACCAGTTTAGAAGCCCAGAAGGATGGAGTGGTGTAATGTCACCTTTCCTAATCAGAGTTTACCTGAACACAGAATCCCAAATATCAAGTTTGTCCTCTGGGCAGGCTATCTGCTTTTTATGCCCACTCAAGGATGTGTCCTTGAAGCTCTTTCTAGCTTGAGAGGAATTATGATCTACTGTATGCTTTCAAACCACAATTTTAAAATAATTTCTTTTAATTTCATTATCCGTATTTGGATTGTTTTGACAGCAAACAAAGAATTTTTTTTGAGATGGATATGTGATCATTACAGAATCTTTGAACATGCTAAGAATGAATGGAAAAAATGTTTTCTCTTAAGAATTGTTTATATTTTAGTCTTTTCAACTAATCATTGGGGCTTGAAATGGCTATTTTTTATAGCAGTGCATCTCATAGTTTGTAAGGATTCTTTAAAAGATTTTAAGCATAAATTATTGTTTCTGTATATTAATGCTTCTAATAAGTGTATTCTTTTCTGTAAGTTTTTATGCCATATTAATCTCATTAAAGCACTTCCTAAATAAAGTCTGAAGGAATGTAATTAATGTGTGCCATATGTTTGGTTTTTTCAACTGCTCTCCCATAGGGAAGAATGAGTGCAGTGTAACATTTTTCTTCTAATGTTATTTAATTAGACACACACAAACTATTCTGAGCATCTATAGGAAAAGGAAAGATATTTTTTTAAAATTGTCTTTCCCTGACAACGGAAGTTTTTAAAGTCTTTAAAAGTCTCTGGTTTTCATTATACAATCCTAAGTCAGTCCTTGTCTGAAGTGTGTTTCCTCCACAAGTAAGCTCCATTGCTTTTTCCAGACTGATAAAGCTGTTGACCACAGATTACCTCAGAGTATAAGCAGAAGTTTTTATCTGGATACCACTTTGATATATAGATAACTATTTGAAATTCTTTTCAACAGATGGAAAGTTCCAAGTGTTGCTACTTTAAAGAGCGTAGCCTCTGTGAACAGCAAGGATGTAACTGTCTGGCTTTGCAGCATTCAGTCTACACTTTGAAAAAGATGCAGTCTAATCTTCACCTGTTTTAAGTGTCAAGTATACATTATTCAGAAAAATATTCCAAAATGCAGTAAGAAAATGGAAACAAACTGACATCTGTTGCTTTGGTTACCTGCTTTAGTTTAGAAGGTGAATGCTGTATATTTTATAATATAAAGAATTTAATTTTCTTTATAATTATTTTATTGGACTGATTGGATCAACCCACACATATTTTTGCAACACTGGAATGAATAGGAGCGCAGAAAGTTAATAATATCACACACTAATCCTAAATGCAACACTGTAAGGGATAAATTCAGACATGAACTTATTTAGAGATGGTTACAGATGTGACACTGTCACACAATGCAGGCATGCAATCTTACTCTACTCTGTCTTGCTAAAAAGGGTTAGCATGAAGCTAAAGTCCTATAGCTAATATTTTCCCCCAGAGAGATCAACACCAGATACCTAGGCAGAAATTCATAAGCGGCAAGTATCACCCAGTTCTCGAACCATTTTCTCACTATTACTATATTGCCACTTTGTTTCGTCTTTATCAGTTTCAGTGAGTGATCTTTAAGCTAAATATTGAAAAGAAAATCCAGTTTTATTTATGAAATGTTGCAATACAAATTGTAAAGAAGAAAATGTGGAAACTTAAAGAAGACTTTGAAAAAACCATCCAGAATTGCACTATTTGTTCAAATGGCATTTTTTTTCCATCCTTCTGTTTAGATGCAGTCCACAGTGGAATCAACAAATTCTTAGAGCTGACAGGTTTGCTTCCGCTTTTGTCTGTAGACAGAAAATGGGTTGGAATTAGACACATAATTGAAACATGCTGACATCCTCCCATGGCTCCTTTCCAAATGGGTTATCTGAACAAAGGCAGAGAATTGTTGGATCTCTATTTTCCTCCACATTTTTGTCTCATCTTGCTTTAATTCATTGCACATTTATTTCTTTAACACCAGAAACTTCTTTTTCTTTCTTTATGTCAGCACTGCTGTCACTGTTATGGTTGTTCCCAAACACAATTTTCATTTACAGCTAAGACTAAGCATTTTGGGACTGCAGTTTTTGGGTTTCTGTTCTTCCTCAGAGAGCAGTAACTTCTGGTACCAATAAATGAATATTAAATATTTAAAGACTTAAATTCATTGTGGATCGGCACCTACATTGGAAGAATTTAAGGCAGTGCAGAAGTTTTTTGTTATGTTTGCCTGGTTTTGGTTTTGTTTTTTTTAAATCACAGCTTTAGTGATTTTCTATCCACATTTCATCAGTTGTCTACCTTACTCATTTTGTTTATTCAACTTACAGAATCATCCCTCTCCCTGTTATGCAGCTTTACCTGATCTGGCTTAGTCCAACCAGTCTTTATAAGTTTAATATCATTACTCTCATTTTCCTTCTACTATGCCATCCAAGAACACCTCTTCATATCCATTGCAATTGAGTTAATTGCTCTTCCTTTTCACTTCTTGTCTTTTCTATGCAATTGATTGACATCATTAGACACCAGTAATTAGCTCCTTCTTTGTTTTTCACTATTATCCCTTGTTTCTGCCATTTTGTCATTGTCATCTAACAGCTGTTAATAATTTACTACAAATCACTTACAACCAATGTTTTTTCCCAACATGTATCTTTTGCCACTTAACTTTCAACATTTTACTTTGGAATGTGCACTGGACCTTTTACAAAGGCTACAGCAAAGCCTTCACTGCTGGCATCCCCATGGATACTTAACTGAAAATCTTTTGCTTTGTAAGTCTAAATAAATGTAGATTGGGATTTAATTTATTTGCTATATGCTATGTAGAGAAATAGGATGTGATGCAGTGACATCGGGAGGAGGGTTTTATAAATGTATGTAAATACCTGAAGGAGAGGGGAGAGAGCAAAGAGGGACCCAGGCTCTTTTCAGTAGTGTCCAGTGACAGGATGAGGGGCAATTGTCTCAAACTGAAACACACAAGGTTTGCTCTGAACACTGGGAAACACTTTTTTATTGAGGGAATGACCAACCACTGGCACAAGTTCCCAGGGAGATTGTGGAGTGTCCATCCTTGGAGATACTTAGAAGCTGCCTGGATGTGGTCCAGATCAAACAGCCAAATTCCCTGCTTAGGCAGGAAATTGGACCAGATGATGTCTAGAGTTTCCTTTCAACCTCAGTCCTGCTGTGGTTCTGTGATTAGGCAATTAACAGACATTAATTAATTCTTAAAAATAAATAAATAAATAAATAAATAAAATATTGGACTCATTTCTTCTCAAAAGTTTATAACTCTTCTCCATGAAAAATAAAGCTCCTTAAAGGCATCTTATTTCCAGTACCTTCTTCATCTTATGTTTCATTTGAGAAATATTCATAATCTCAAAATATTTTTTTCCCTTTTTTGCAGTGTAAAGCCCAGGCAGCCAGAAGTCGAGGGGAATAGAGCTAATCTAAAAGAATTATCCACCTTTTTCATCCCCATTCAATATTCCAGATATCAAGCTGTATTTCTTTTCTAGTTATTTCTCTTTTCCTTTGTCCCATTGGTTTTGGTTGCTTGGTGGTCTGTGCTTTAAAGGTCTTCTTTCCTGACAATGATACAATATAGGTTGAATTGGGTAATGTGAAATGTAATACCTGGCAAATGGTAGTTAATAGTTTTGGGAAAAGTCATGTAATTTCATAGCTCCCCTATGTTGTCAAGAAAAAAGTAAGAATGTGTGGAATTTAACTATAGGAATGGTTGGGTTAGAAAGCTACTTTTGAAATCAAATATGCTTTCAGAATTTTTTTCATTTTGCTATCCAACTCTGTGGTGCATATAAACTATATAGTTGAAGACAGGAACTTTTTTTTCCTATGAGTGTGTCTGATGGACAAGAATAGTCTTGATAATTTATAGAGAAAGTTCTTATACAAAGTTCTAATGGACAATTTTCTTACTCATGGGTAGTGCTGCATTATATTTGACTCTTTCAGACCGAGCTTTGTCAGTGGGTAGCTATTAATGGCAGGAAACTGAAGTCACAAGATTTGTTTAAGACAGAAACACAGAGAGGAAGTATGGGTAAAAGCTGAAATGACAGAACAGAATGGCTAATTGTCACAGAACTGTAATGTAAAGTGAAGAACAATGATTTTTCATTGCATTTCTCAGTGTATAACTGTAACATTCACACAGTGAAATTCTGCTCATTGTTTTGTTTGCACACAGAGAGCTCCAGCATAGCACTGAGATATATCATGAAATAAAATTATCAAAGCATATTAATGTTTCTTCATACTCATAATGTTTTCAATTTGAAGTTGATTTCCCTCAGGCTGAATACAAATGTGCAAACTTCAGTCCCTGCCTGTGAAAAATTTCAAGTGCTTTCTTTAACTGACAAAGTACAATGCCATAAAACAAATTACTGTGATTCATGGTAGTGGCAAAATATTATGCTATTAGCCATTTAATATGACTGACACATTTTCATTCAAACTTAGAAAAAAATAATTGTTCACGAGGGACACTTCATCACCAAAAGTTAGAAGCCTGATAGAATTTTAAACAATGAAAAACATCTTTGAATTAGAAACAGGCAGATAATCTTAACTGCATTTGTTATGGGAAGCTATAACAGAGACACACGCTTGCTGTGATGCACATTGTCCAAACGGTGCTGAGGGCTCAGCGCATTTTTAGAATGGGTTTAACTGTTGATCAGATCTCTGCATACTGTCCCACTTCAGGCAGAATTATTTGGAACACCTGAAATCTCTGAGAAGCCTCAAAATCATTGGTATCTTTTGTTAGCCCTTACCACCATTCTCTTCCTCCTTTCTGTATCCATCAAGGAAAACAAGGTCTGAAGGTTAAGGACAGAAGTGTTTAATCTTGGGATACTGACATCTGAATGTTTGAAAATCCAGCACAGCTAAAAACAGGTGATTTTCAACAAATTAAGAGTGGCACTTGCTCTTTGCTATAGAATGAAGAACTTGTTTTCATTTCTGCTTTTATCTTTTAGTCCTCAAAATTGACAGTTCAACATTATCAGCTAATGGAAAAACAATTTTCTGCAGTTTAACTCTGAATGGTATTTTCTCGTTCCTCTAAAGGCAGTACAGACAATGTTTGGGCAAAAATACAGCCTGCAAGTACATCAGTTACATGTGAATGATAGAAAGTCTTTGTGAGAATGTGTACTACGTATTAAAATATTTATTTCAGAAAATGACTGGGTACAAATCTATCTAGGGGATTTGCCGTGGGATTTTCTCAAAATAAATAAGATGAAGCCCTGCTTGGAACCTCTGTCATGACATCTATGAAATTTAAACAACTCCCTTACTTCACTTTGCTATGACTTTTTCTGTTTATATGTACCTTGCCCCATTCTTTCCTTCACTAACACTCCCTTTCCTTCTTCTACTCAGAAATATTAACTTTCATGGACTAGGAAATGCCCCTCAACAAACCAAAATCAATTGCCAAGGACCCTTTCAAACATCTGACACCCTCTTCTTAGCAACCTTCAGTACAGTCTTGTTTTATTATGTTTCTATTCAACAGAAAAAAATAACATTGCCTGTTCAAAAAGAAAACCAATGCTAAAAGCTCCATCATAGATAGAATTTGGAGGAAGACTGACACATGGATATTACAACTTAAAAACAAATGGACAGTATTTCAATATTTGGCCTCTTCTGACACATACGTTTCACAGCTTAGCTGTGCATGTACGTGTGCATTTGACTGATTGAGACTAGCTATTTTCAGAAGCAAAAAGAAAAAAATTAACCCTCTGAAACAGTAAAGGCCAAGATTTGATTTTCTGATCTTAGAAATACTGAACATGTACCATTATTTCTGCTTATCTTCTCCTTGACTTTAGTGGTTTCAAAAGATTTGTGAAAATTACTCCTTTTACCAGTGTGAAGCAGGAACCACTGGAATAGAAAGCATATGAAAAATGATTTCCAGATCAGATTATGCATTTACACAGCTAAGAAATGCATAGTGTATGGATGACTTTATGACAAATAGAATCTTTTTTATGTCTGATAAAAAAACATTTGTAGAGTTCTCTGCTTGCTTGTTAGGCTGCACAGCACTAAGAGGCCGGAACTAAAATAAATTTTAAAAATACTAGAGGAAAAGCATCTACAAGCTTCCTTTCTCCCAGGGTTCATTATGTCCTCCCTTCCAGGTTTAGTTTCAGTCCATTCAGTGACTTCATGAATTGCAAAAAATCTTATCCCATCCCATCTGGTTCTTATGATCCATTTTTTCACTTCACTGCTCTGGTTGTTAGCTACTTGTTGCTCTCAAAGTATTTTCTCTTGGTATAACTGCAAGGTCCCAAAATATGCTGTGATTCTGCTGCCTCCCTCAGTAGTGTTTCCAGTCCATTTCTCCAAGTATTTTCATCATCATTCCAGAGAAACTGACCAAACACAGTTTGCATTTGAAAAGAAAAAGAGTGCAGTCCTAAATTCTAAGATGAGCAGATTTCACTTGCAAGCATGGCTAAAAGACCATTCATCTCAGACTCCTTCTTTGGACAGGAAGCATTAATTTTACTTTCATTTGGTTAAGTGTGCACTGAAGTACTGAATTCTTACTGGCAAGCAGGCTTTAAACAATCAATGAAAACTAATCGAGTCAGAGAAAGTCTGCAGTGGAACCCACTGAAGTCCCCAAAACTTTGTAAATAAAGGCAGAAATTAAGTTTTGCGCTTAACAAAATTTGGTTTTGCAGGGGTCAGGTGAGAAAAACCTAATATGTACATGAGATGAAAAGACATATAACAAATAAGAATGTGGTATTTTATGTCCTTAGAGACACTGTTACATGATCTCTAGAAATCTCACTGAAAACAGAAGAAGGAGGGGAAGGCAGAAAATTAACAACTCATTTTTAGTATTCCACTCCATAAAGATTTAGTTTATGATGTGGATTGGCTGCAGATTTTACAACAAAAATTAAAATTGTCATGTAAAGTCTTTGGTTTCTGTGGAGATTTATTTTGATGAAGAGCATATGACATACAAAATTGAGGAAAAGCAGAGAAAGGAAAAGAGGGAAGGAACTAATTTTTGAGGTCGAGTAAAGATCTGTGTCTGATCCGGAATTTGAACATAATGAAAAGCAGAGATAATGAAATACTGAGTGGCATTGTAATGACTGAGTTCTCTGTGAATAGCTAGTTGATTTAGAAAGTTAATAGTATGATAATGCTTACTTTTGTGATAAGAGAGAATTCAGGGTCCTGAGGTGAAACCTTGAGCGTTCCCACTGCACTAAGGAAAGTGAGTTGTGGTTAATCTGCTCCGTACACACAAGGCTGTAAAGGTGGATGACTGATCTGTGAGATGTTTAATGAAGGCTTTCTGCAGAAGCAGAAAAGTACAAGTAGTGGAAACATCTCTAATTTAGACAAAGTGCAGAAAAAGTCTTGAAAAGTTTCACAGACACCACAGAGCTACATAGAGAACTTTGACAGAAATGAGAGGAAAAGACAGGCATGCTTTGTAGCAGACAGTATTTCAACATGACTGGAAAACAAACTCAAAATGCATAGGGCTCCATGATCCTGCAGAAGTTATGAATCTGGGCCCTGTCAGAGCTCTTGACCTGAAGGAATACTTCAGAGTGATACAGAAATGGAAACAGGAAAGAGAACATAGAGCTGGAGACTTTAGTTTAAGATATTCTCCCTTCTGTTTTTATCTTTAAATAAAGAAGGTGTTCAGAAACTTTCTTCAAAGCCTAACTTTCTAAACGTCATATTTTCTACACCATGAATAGGAGCCCTAAGTCCAGGAGAAAAAGGGATGAAACTGTGAAACATGTTTATTTTGGCCTTCATGATTTTTTGGTTTTTTTTTAATTTAAAAAAATAAATTATGTTGATTGTGTTTGGTACAAAATAGGATAAGAAATGGGAAATCTGAGAAAAAGGTATAGGAAATGCTTTCCTGCCTTCCAATTGGTGTGCTTATAGCACCTCAATTGTGTTGTAGTTATATTGTTGTAATTGGTGTTATAATACATAAGTTGTATTACCACATAGTGACTGTCACCAAGGGGAAATCATATTTTACTAATCTGATAGCCTTCTAGGATGGTGTGACTAGAAGAGCAGATGCAGGGAAAGCAGTGGACGATGTCTACCTTGACTTTTGACACACTTTCCCATAACATTCTTGTGGGCAAGCTCAGAGTATGAGTGTGAGTTGGAACAGTAAACGGTGAGATGGATTGAGAAATGGTTAAACAATATAGCTCAGAGCATTTTGATCAACAATGGAGACCTGTGACTAGTGGTGTTCCCCAGGGGTAAGTACTGGGTCCAGTCTTGTTCCACAGGTTCATCGATGACCTGGATGAGGGGGTAGAATGAATCCTCAGCAAGTTTGCTTCCAATAAAAATCTGCGAAGATTAGCTCATGCAGAGGAAGGCTGTTCAGACATTTAGTGAGATCTGGACAGACTGGAGATCTGGGCAAAGGGGAACCTACTAAGTAAGGTCCAACAAGAATATGTGTAGAGTCCTGCACCGTGGGAGGAATAACACCCACCATGCACCAGTACGGATTAGGAGCTGACCTGCTGGAAAACAGCTCCAAGGAGAAAAGCCTTGGAGTACTGGTGGACAAGTTACCCATGGGATAGCAGTGTGCCCTTGTTGCCAAGAAGGCCAATGGCATCCTAGGGTACATTAGGAAGACTGTGTCCAGCAGGTTTTCCTCCCCCTCTACTCTGCCCTAGTGAGACAACACCTGGAATATTGTGTCCAGTTCTGAATTCCCCAGTTCAAGAGGGACAGAGATACTCTGGAGAGAGTCCAATGGAGAGTATGAGGATAATAAAGGGACCAAAACATCTGTCATATGAGGACAGACTGAGACACCTGGAGCTATTTAGTCTGGAGAAGAGGGGATCTTTTTAGTGTTTATAAATATCTGAAGGGTGAATGTCAAGAAGAAAGAGTCAGTCTTTTTCAGTGGTGCCCTGTGGTGGGATGAAGGTCAATGGACAAAACTGGAACTCAGGAAGTTCCACCTCAGTATAAGGAAAAGCTTTCTTACTGTGAGGGTGATGGAACAATGGCACAGGCTGCCCAGAGAGGTTGTGGAGCCTCGTTCTCTAGAGACTTTCAAGACCTGTCTGGATCCGTTTCTGTGTGACCTGCCCTGGGTGATTCTGATTTAGCAGAAGAGTTGGTCTTGATGATCTCCAGAAGTCCCTTCCAGTCCCTACCATTCTATGATCCTGTGATTAAAGATGTAGTCAAGTTAAACTTAGATCTAGTACATAGTGGGGTGCCAAGCTTATAAAATGAGAACTACAGAAAAGACTCTCTCATACTGATTCCAGCTATGGGCACCAGCCCTACACTTAGGAAATATGGTCAGTGATAAACTTCTTGATGGTGTCCACCATGCAGGATTCTTTGGCTTTTCCTTTCCTGTGTTTTTACAGAAAACTGATCGCTGGTCTATTCTAGAAAAAAATAATATTGCCTTTTATTACTTTCCTTCTGCATAAAGAACTAGCTGAGTTAATTGCAAAAATAAAAAGTATAAATCTCTTTTTTATTTTTGTATGCAACAGCAAATGACTCCCATTTGCTGAAAAAAATTACAGTGTTGTGGGCCAAATGGACTCCAACACAATATTGATTAGGATGATTATAAACCATCAAGGCATAAATGGGACAGCAATTTCAAAAATGCTCTTGTATCTTGTGTGATAGAAAGAAAGACAAATGATTTGACACAAAAACTGCCAAAGCAACTGGCATTGCAGATGACAATTACAGATGTTGATAATGATATGATATGGTCAAGGAACTTATGAAAATATATTTACAAATAATTTTATTTAATTTATTCTTATATGAGTAATTGTGTGGAAATTAATTTATGAATTCATAAATCCTTTTTTAAAAAATCTGAATTTTCAACAACAAACGTGCTTAGAGATTTTGTCCAAACAGATGGAATATTCCCAGGCCCTCCAGAGTTAGGTGAAGCCTTGCTCTTTCTCTTTCCACAGACACATCAACATACAAGTAACATAACATTAATCCGAAATGGTAGAATGCTTCTTCCTAAATTGCTTTGGCTTCCCCCCTGTTAACAAATTTTGTGATTGCTGTGCAGTGGGCTGGGGCTCATTTGGTGCTACTCCTCCCGCCCCTTCCTGGGTGTCCCCCTTGGCTGGCTGGTGAAGCCAACTGGGACTCCATCCAGGGCTGCTGGGTCCTGGCATGAGGTGAGGGCAAGCTGGAAGCACCCAACACTGCCTTTCCTGGGGACCAAAGCTCTAAGGGTCAGTTGTACCAGCGGTGCTGAGGCCATATCCCAACACTAAATTGCACTTTGTTCTTTGAAGCTGACACTGTCTTGAGCTGGTGAGAGGCTCACCTTAAATCCAGTGGCAGAAAACAGACTTCTTTACAGTGTGCAGAAGGATGTATCTTACAACCTAACCTGTTTTCTCAAATGCTTGCCTTATTTGAATCAACATTTTGGAGACTGTTTTCTTTTAGAGGATTTTTTAATTCCGCTTGGTGGTCAGACATGTCATAAATGACTTTTCTATACTTGGTGGTAGTTCTGTAACCCTCTGCTTTGGATATCAATGAAAAATTCAGCTGTATCACTCACTCATGCCTCCATGATTCCCTGCGAGGAGGCAATGACACCACAGTAAAGTACTTTGCACCATCTGAGGTCAGCGGCTGTGCTTATCATTACAGAAAAGAAATACATCTTTCTTCATCTGCATTGCAGCCTGATAAGATTTAAGCAAAATATCTAAATTGCAATTCCAGTTAACAAAAGTTGCAATGTCATTTATTTCTCTCTAATTCTTTTTATCCATTTCAAGCACACAATTATTTCTCTGAAATACCATGGGAAGTTTGCATAGCATTATATTCAGTATAGGCATAGTAGGTTTTGTTCACAAAGAACATAATCTCTGTGTAACTATCAGCCCTTTCCTTGTTCCATAAGGTACTTTTTTTTTTTTTTAATAATAATATTTATAAATTATAAAATAATAGTATTTATAAAAATAATTTTACAAGAGTAAATTATTGGAGAATACTAGAGTATAACTATTGCTGTCCATCTTCCCACAAAACACAGTTTGCCTGTGTGTTTTCACCAAGACTGCTGTGGCAAATAAATAATCATGTTAGTTTTCAGATCATAGATTTTCTTTCCGCAAAAGGGAGCAGCAGCTCAAGATAAATATTTCTCTTGATCTAAAAGCAAGTACTGCTATTAGCTACTTTCCCTTCAAATCAGTATGACTCATACAGTATAACCAACTAACCAACTAAGAGCTGAAGACACAATCCAAGAAGTGCTGGGCTTTGTACCTTTTTTAGGTATCAATTACAAAGCAGAAGCATTTGGAATCACAAGCAAAAGCAGTATTTAGGAAAGGACAGCCAGTGGAGAACAAAACAAGGGTCTGTATAACAGCTATAGCAATCTTTTTACTTTATCTAAGACACAACACAGCGGCTAAGCCCTGGTTTCATTAATATCCAATGATAGCAGACAAATTTTTTGTTGAAGCTTATGGACACATATGCACATATATTGGACACTTTTAAAGATAACCACCTTCTTATAGCCTTACTTGAAAGTTTTAAAGGAAGATCAGTGATGGCTCAGCAATTTTCAGATAAGAAGTATAATTCATAAGGAGGCAGAAGCTGTTCAGATGATGTAGGAACTGAAAAGCACAGAAGGATTTTAGTACGATACAGTGATACTCATTTAAAGAGAGCTAACAATTGGCAATATGACTGAGACACAAAATCCAAACCTACTTGGCACAGAAGATCAAGGATGTAAACAGTGCTCTTTGCCTGAATTAAGTTTCTGATAAATTCTATAAAAGAAGCTACTTCTAGACTGAAGATTGGACACCTTGCCCCTGGGAAAACATTTTAGCATCACCAGGGGACACATGTGGAGTGCTGTGAGCACAGCAATTACATCTCCCTGCATGGTCTGGAGCATGCTGAAAAGAGACTGAGAATGGGCTGCAGAAGTTGACTGGAGGTTCAGTTTGTTTAGGTGTGGTGCAAATACCAGAACTTCAAAGGAAAAAGTGGGGACAGTTTCCACAGTTTCTACTTAAAGTGACTAGGCAATATGATACTGTTCTACTGTGTCCTTCACCAAGATGGAGACAATTTTCCCTTAAATCCTGTATGACAGTGAATTAGCCTAAGAAGACTTTTGGTGGTTGTGTTCAGCAAGACACTTCTTCCCTGATGGTTTTATACCTACGATAGAGTTAGAAGCAATACTTCTGAATTCTGCCAAAAGAGAAGAATCGGAGGAAAAGCGACTTTATATCTGTATTAACACTTCTGCTATCAATTAATGACAAGTGGTGTGATTTCAGGAACAAGCAACCTACAGCTGGAATCACCAGCTCTAGAGCTACTCAAAACCTTCATAGTCAAGGCTTCAGGTAACATAATCTGAACTTCAGCTTGGACTAAATTTCAAAGCTAGTCCTGCTTTGAGTGAAGGTTGGGTCAGATGGCCTCCAGAGGTCCCTTCCAAAGTAAATTATTTGTGATATTAAAAGTTTTTTTAGGGTGGTTAAAAGTTTATATTCTCTTAACACATGCTTTATATATCTCTCTTGTCAAGTTTAGTAATTCCTGGCCCAGTTAGAAAAGTCCCTGAGGTTAACGGAGAACTGACTGGGAAGATAACTTCCCTAAAGAGATTGGAAGGAAGACCTTCCCTTAAGAGATTGGATACTATGTCTTTTACAGAGATTTTTATTATTTTTATTTTCTTCTCACAGATGCTATTCCAGGCATTAGACTTAAATTTTAACTCACAAAAGAGTTTAAAAAAAGAATTCAGAATTTTAAATGTTTTTATATTTTCTAGTAACTAGTATATTATAAACTATTTGTTCTTTTAATAATTACTTGTTCCTCAAGGCAACAGCTGCATTACAGCTGATATAAATTTACCAGATTTCCATTTGATGATGAAGTGTTAAGAGAGAACAGAAGAGTGAAAAGTTAAGAATATTTTGGAAAATATCTTTATAGAATTCATCAGTAGTTTGACCATAAAAAATAAAAAGTTCAAAAACTTTCCTTCCTTTTTTCTTTTTTAGCATCTGATTTTCTCAAAGAAGCAATCCATGTACCAACTTCACCCTTCCACCTCAATGTAAAGATGCCTTCCTCTTGTTTTTTTTTTTCCTTTTTCTTACAGCATGGACTTTGCCCTTTATCTTAAGTGTAGACTGTCAAGCTTTTATTTTTGTGTGTTTAATTAAAGACCGAATGAATTTCTCCTTGCTTTCTTACAGAATTACTATTGAATTGCTTTCTCTGGGTAAGAACCTTATCTGCTTTTTTCTTTTCTTATGCCTAATCAGTCACTGCCTGAGCTTAAACATTGAGAGTGGCATGTGTATCCATCATTCTGCTAGTGCTTAACTACATGGGCTCTGAAATGCTGGAGGAAGAAAACAAGTGACATCCCTGTAATATATATTTTATGGTCCCTGTCTTTGACAAATATTAATTACCTGTACAACAGTTTGCTTTTTAGTTTATGGCATCTCCAACCTACGGTCAGATCTTTTTCTCCATTAGAGTGAAGCAGGATGAAATTCAACTCAACTTTCAACAAGATTAAATGAAATCAGTGCTCAGGGGAGAGGTGAGATGCAGGAAGCTATTATGAATAGGGATATTTTAATGATCAAGTTAAAACTGTAAGCAGTGCTCTCAACTCTACATGATGTGTCTGCTCGGCTCTTAGCAAACCAGAGAAATGAAATGGTGCACCTCCTGAAAAGCCATGCAGAAATTCCTCTTCCAGATTCTGGTGTTCTAATGCTCTCTCAATACAGTGCATGTATGTTGGATTTTACAATTAGTTTCCATCCTATTACCATTTTAACACCTTTTCTTTCATCTGGTTATAAAAAGAATGTTCAGATCTCAGATCATTTAGACTGCAGAGTCAGTCTTTTTGCACGTGTAATTGCATTATTAAATTAGCAGGCGTAGGTTTACAAGCACTGTTTCTCTACATGGGTTATATTTGCAATAACATCTTGCTAGCTTTTTTGTTGCTTTTTGTTGTTGTTGTTGAATAGCTTTCTAGTTATTTGATTTTCTTCTATCTGTCCAAACATTTATAATCATTTGAGCTTTGGAAAGTTTCCTAATAATTATCCCTTGAGGTCGGTGCAGACTGTTATGTGGAAAACTCTGAACAGAGCTGGACCCAGAATGACTTAAGGAATGTCCACAAATATCAGTTTCGTTTGAAGTCTTTATGTGTTTTCTCTAACAAATTTCGTATTCTTATGAATTATGAACCTTTAATTTACATATTTTGCACACTGTGAAACTGATGAAAATATCTTGCTAACATTAGTAATCCACAGATGTTATAGCATAAATTTTAATTTTAAAGTTTGGTGTCACACTTCCTTTTTATTACTCACTAAGGACTGCTTTTTCTCAAAGAATTGAATTTAAGTCTCCTTGAAAGTTAAGTAGTTTATCCTGAGGACCAGGAACTGTCTTGAGCAATCATTTATTCAGTCAAAGACCCTCTCTGTTCATGGGATGTCCTTAGGCATTGTAGATTACCCACCTGAAAAAATTAATTTCGATTGAATCAATCACCCGTGTTCCTTCTTTTAGAGGCTAACTGTAAAATATAGATGGTTTTTGAATGGCATTTGTGAAGTATGTCAGGTGATATCATTAAAGCTGCCTAACTGGAGAAGCCTTTAGGTTTTTTTGACATGCAAAGGTAGTAAGCATTTGTTTTCTTCAGAATATTCTATTTAGTGACTGTTATCTAAAGCTCCTTTCTATCCTGTAGTAATACATTCACTATTTCTCCTGGGTTTGTTTTTGGTTTTTTTTGTTTTGTTTTTTTGTTTGTTTGTTTTGATTTGTTTTGTTTTCCTGGGGCATTTAATTCTTTCTTTAACTCACATGTGCTACTTTCCATTTGCTAATCACATAGTACATTAAGATATATCCTTGCCATATTTTTTTTCACACCATACTCATCCAGCAAGAAAAACACTTTTTCTCCATCGACATTATGCATTGTTAGAAGTTTTCCCATCAACTTTCCCAGGAGATGGCTGTTCATCTGTAACATTTTCTTATGATTCTTTTGGATGCCAAGGTTTGCTAAACCCTGTGGCAGCCTCCCTTTGAATGGACTATGGCTGTTACGTGTGCTGTTGGTTTTGTTCTTTTCTTCATCATTCTTCCTTTGTTTAGTTTAAATAAAACCCAATAAGAATATCCATCTAGATCTTGTAGCTACAGACTGAAAATGTGCTGTCACAACTGAGAGAAATGTTAACTACCTCCCAGACAGCACACTGGTTCATCTCAAGTTTTGCTCAGTCCTGGAATAAAATGAACCAAAAGAAGATTCACATAAGATGTAGAAAAGCATATGTAGTTTTAATTCCTTAGAGCCTCTTCTCATATGACTCTCCCTAATTGTTCCCACTAACATGATGTGCTTTTGTCCACGTATTTCTTTTCCTCATGTCCTTGCTTTTATCTTTGCCAACATAGAAGATTTATTAGTTTGACCAAAAAAAAAAAACAAAAAACAAACAAACAAACTAAAAAAAACCCAAGACAAACACAAGCTCGCAAGCTTTTAGCTCAGCATGAAATGTTTTCCTCTCCTGTGAGAAAGAGCACAGCTCTTTCAGCCTTTTCCCACAAAATGAATTCTCCTCTGGGATTTCATTCTGACCACTAATATGTAGATTTATAATGTATCATGTAGGAAACTATCAGCAGCCTGTGCTTGGAATAAAAGACCTGGAAAAACAAAAGTTGGTGCTGTTTCTACTTCAGTGATGCAGGGAGAGGCTGAGGCAGAGCAGCCTTCGTTGCACCAGGAAAGGCTGTGCCTTGGCTACAGATTGAACACTGACAGAATTTCCTCCTCAATAGCTGGATGGAGAGTAGTGCACCTCATACAGCCTTTCCCTAATTTGCTGCTGGATGTACATAAACTGGCACCAAGGTTTGGCAACAAGATGGAAAGCAGACCACGTAAGAATCGGACCTACCAAAGCCTCTGTGTTATGAAACAGAGGAGAGACTCTATTTATTAGTTCTTCTATGAAACATTTAACTCTGAACAAAGTCATATTGTTCTGAGAAGGAACTTCCTAGCTTTAAGAGTATTTTCTTCCACAATTCACAACTTGCCTTTTTTCCCACTGTGAAAATAAATCAAATTTTCCTGCTTGTCTCATGAGATCTTCAGAAAATTACAACAGACTGTTCTGTAAACAGCTGTTCCAGTGCCTCATGAATTAAAAGAATTTGGAGGTACTTCAGTGACAACATCTACATTCAGAATAAGAAAATCAAAGCCATATCACATTCTTTGAGGTAAAACTGAGTTAAAAAGAAATTCAGCCCAGAGAGTGGAAATAAATTAGTTTCTGTGGTAGCTGTACTACAGCTGTTGTAGATACAGCACAATTAAAGTCTGAGTTAGAATTTCCCATATTTGTACTTTGTTTTCATTAGTATTTATGTTTGCTCTTCTGAGTTTGTTTTAAGTAGGTGCACAGGCCTGGAATGAAAATGAACTGTTCAGTTGGTTTGCCCAACATGTTTAGTCAGTTTGCTGAAGGATGTCCAGCAGTCTTTCTGAAGTTAAAAGGAGGAAGGCAAATATTACAAAAGTATATAAAGGATATTTTTCTTCCTCTTTTTTTTTTTTTTCCTAAAACAACTTGAATAATCATCATCTAGTTTAAAGCATTTTTGTCACTTATTTAACCGTGATTTTTTTCCCCTGATGATTTGTACATCTTGAGCCTCCATCCTTTGTGCATTCTTTTTAATAATGGTGTTGGTCTGATTTTGCTTACACAATCTTCTAGCTGAAGAGAACAAAGAAGAGATTTTTTTTCACATTGTTTTTATTCAATATCTACAGAGACTTGAGATAAACTCCCTCAGCTTTGCTTACAATGTAGGGAACTTTGATTTCTTCAGCTCCATTACTGAGTATACCTACATCTGCAGCTGCATTCTTCTGAAGAAAGATGGAAATATTATCCAAAATCAAGGAAACAGATTTGTTTCTTATTTGTACTCCCATACCATATGCTTCATGCTGTATGTAGTATGGAACTGGGAGATCTGTCAGCAAAAAAAGCTAATTCCTAGGAGAAACTTTGTGCCTTTACATCACTTAAAGGCTGGACAGTCAGCGGTTCAACACTGACATTTCTGGCCTTGTTCTTGGCTGCCATATAACTACTTTGTCTCTTCTCTAGTACAAAGCAGTCCAAGTTGGCTTAGCTACAACTGGAACGTTTTCCATGCAAAGATTTTTTCTTGCATCTGTCCTCCAGTTTGCCCTCAAGCCAAGCATGACTATCAGCAGTGGTACACAGCTGAGCCACACCACCTTGAGCACCTGCCACCTGTTAGCCAAGACATAGAAAGGCTCAACTTTATTTTAAGTTGGTGCTCTGGTGGTATATGAGTCCCCCCCATCTACTCTTGCCTTTCCTTCCTACTTCTGCTATCTTCCTTGATACTGTACATCTGCCAGAAGACACAGATTTAATCCCAGAGCTCTCATCCTCTTCCTGTTCTCAGTATAACCTCTCATCTCCAGGTGTTCCAAGGTCATGTGTTTCACAGCTCCTTAGCACAAACCAGCAGTCTCTGTCTTGGCATTGATACAAGATGGGGAGAGGAGGGGAAATGGTCTTTACAATGGCTAATATAAGGCATCGTATATATATATATAGCATATATATTGCAGGCTGAAAGAAAAACAAAGGTAAGAACCTATTTTATGTGTCCTGAACAGCCTTCTGTGCTGCCTGCCAGCTCTCCATAGGGTCTATACCTAGGCAAGTGACTGACCATATTCTTACCCTTACAGCAGCTCCTTAACTGGTAAGTGCCTCTCATGTTCATCACGAATAAGACCTCCCTCATATACATTGCCATGCCCATTATCTTATCAACTAGCCTTGCCAGACTGTTTTCTGTGGCATTGTGTAAAGATGTAAGGCATTAGTCACCTGGCAGGTTTAGGTTTAGGGGATCCAAGTTCATCCTGGAAAATCCAAGAAAGGTTTAGCACCAAGAAAGTTTTAGCATAAATAACAAACCTGTACTTTTTTTTTTTTTTTTGTCAAACTAATAAATCTTGGCAAAGATAAAAGCAAGTACGTGGACAAAAGCACATCATGTTAGAGGGAACAATTCGGGAGAGTCATATTAGAAGAGCCATGCAGCAAAAGTGAGTTCTGATGTACTGTCTATATTGATAAAAAGCATTTAAAATCAGCCAAATACTTCCTGCTTACACAGACAACATTGTGCCCAGTTGGTACATGTGGGAAAGTACCTTCAGAAAAGATAATTAGGGGTTTATCTGGGCATAGATTACATGGCACTCTAGAGTACTCTTCCATAAAAATCTGCAGGGTGGATGGTGGAATTCAAATGCTCACCAAAGTACCAAAAACTAATTAGTGCTGAACATCAGCACAAACAACACCAAAACCCTTGTACAGAATACAATGTGATTTTTACCACAGAACCTGGCAGCATTAAATCTGCTCAAATGTTATTCATATAAAGTAAAAACTAAGGTGGCCCTCTGAGTCCTTCTGTTTCCCCAGAATCTGTTACACGTGGACACCACCACCTTAAAAGAGCCTGGCAGAGCGGAAAGTAATTTTAACCTAGCACCATACCAAGAAATTACCTCACTACTGTTTAAAGAAATAGAAGCATCAGACTGGATCTTAAGAATTATTTTCCTCAAAAGCCACTCAGAAATGGGACTCTGTCTTTTAGTTACATTACTTCTATACTGTGTTTGTAGGGATGCCATAAGTGAAAAAGAAGCAAAACCATGAGATGTACCAACTGGTGTTCTTTGATCATTAGGAAAGAGGCAGAACATCATCTGCTGTTGGCTTCCTCTAGACACTAGAAGTGAAAATTTGGAGAGAGATTTGCCCTCTGAAAGGAAGGTTTCTTCTCCACCTAAGTCAGTGCTGATGTGTTTTATTCAAAATAAGGCTTCTGTTTTAAAGTGTAATGGCACAGTTTGTAGTCAGTCAATAGAGATTCAGTAAGTGTTTGTCAGTTCCTCTCACCTATTGTGTATAAAACCCAATGAAAGGATCACAAATAAGGCAGATAAAGTAAAAAAAAAATTAAAAAAAAATTAATTAACCTGTTGTCAGAGGAACTTCCTTGAGTCAGCCAACTGAATCTACTGTAAACCTCTACCAAAGTGAGCTCTACAGAATGAACTATTTTGTTGTTCAGCAGTTGCTGTTATTTAAAGAAAAATTAAATTGAAAATTTGAATATTCTTAGATCATTACTAGAAACAGATAAATGTAATCAGCGGTTTTATGCATTTTTTCTCTGACTCTTTATCACTAGGTGATGGTATTAGGGTGATATCCTTATATTGCAGAAGTAACAATGAACGAGTAGGGGACATTTCCCAATTCTGCCAGGTAGCTTCCTTCTCTGTCTCCATGTTTGCCTTCTTGAAAAAAGCAGGGAAGCATTCTGAGACATAAAAGAAACTAAAGGTGAAATAAGTGGAGGGCTTTGTTTTGGTTGGCTTGTCCAAACCTACACCACCTTCCTTCCATAGTTGCACAAGAAAGATAACATCTGTCCAGGGCTCCCCTAAACTTGCTTGGTAGCTACTGCCATTCTTTGTTGGCCCAGCAGCTACACCAGCCACGCTGGCAGCTTCTTTGGTTCATGTTCATGCAGAGGGACAAAGGAATTCTGTAAGAATGCTTCCATTTTCAGATCTTCCCTGTTATTCATTACTTTTTTTTCTCAGATATATATTTAGTTGAATTGCCTTTTATCAGAAGCTCAAATTCTCTTCAAGCTAGTCCAAACATGCCTGGTTTTATAAATAAGTAATTATAAATGCAGTGTTTGGTTTTTTACAATTCTTAAAGTATTTCTTTAGCACAGTCTCTACAGACATACAAAGAGTTCTTATAAATTCAAAAGAGGAGAGTGTTTATCATATTTCTGAAGGTCTATTGCATAAATAATGTCTTATAGCCAGCCAATCCTCGAGTGAATATAAATCTTGGAACTGAAGAAGATTTTAATTTAATAAATACTGAGGATTTTAACATTGTATCATTAGTAATAGTAACAATGGCAAAAATAGCATAGCTTCTATAGTTCTAAAAATATTTTTGAATTATGGGAATATCTCCTCCTAAGAGTTTCCTAAATTCGTATTGTATTTTTAAAAACAAACATTTTCCAATGTGAGTATTCTCAAATCCTTGGTAAGGTTCCAACTGATTTTTTTTTTTTTGTTATTATGGAAAGAGAGTTGGGAAAGAGGAAAAAATTACCTCTCTTAGGTTTGGATGGCATTGAAAATTTTAGTACTGCCCCCTATGAGATTCCCTGAAAAATTATCTTATTACTCATTAAGAAGAGACGCTTCTTGCAACAGAATCTTTCTTTTCATTGAACAGATCTTGCACGTTCTCAGTCATTGTACAGTAGCTCCACTCACAATTCACAACTTAAAAGCGTAGTGAGACACGCTTTATAGGGATTTGCAGTAGCTAGCTTTTCTTTCCAATACAATATAAAACTCTTTGGTCTGTTGTAGCATATCAGAAACTCTGAAACTGCATTCCTGAACCTACATCTGGGTCTAAAATCAATAAACAAGGATTTGCAGATAAGAAAGTCTTCCCCTGAAATCTGCTGGTATTGGAAATATTAGGGGAGCACATACTTGGTGCTTTCAGTAATTAGTCTGAACAATTTGTTTTGAAAAGCAAGCAAACTATAAATAAATCCCAACTGTTTTCTCCCAACATCATTTATACATAGCTATTTCTTCAAACTTTCTAGAAGCATAGGAGAGTCTCTAGCAACCTGAACTTAATTTAAATAATTTTTGTAATTATCCTTCTGGCAGCAATATTAAGCTTTATAATTTGCAGTGCCTCCTAATTTGCAAACTCTCACAGAGCATGGAGACTAGAATTTGATTCCTTGCAAAATCTCAGCCCAGTTTCTTGGTGTTTTTGTTTATGATACACTTTTAATGAGTGATCATATGCTGCTTTGTCTATGCCACTTCAGCTGCCTCAGGACACAGAATAAACAATGCTTGATGAGCTCACTTGTCTCTTTTCGTTTTGCAGAGTACATTTTGCAGGTCTTAATTACTGCAGGACATCCAAATCCTGTTAAAATATAAAAATACTAGCTTCCTTCATAGATCCTTCCATTACAGTTGTTGCTGTTATCTCCAAATATTTCCACAGAACTCCTGAGTGTTTATTATCTTCACTTTTTGGCTGGAGAACCAAGGCATGGATGCATGAAGGTGAAAAATAACCATTAATTTAAAATGGCTGGTTTGAGACTCTAAGAGCCTAGCTTTTCAGAACATCAACACTATAAAGCACTGTATGTTTAAGCCCCACACCACTAACTTGTCACTGTGGATAGCACCAGTAGTGAAAATACAAATAAAATTCTACCTCCTAAAACAGATGTGTCTCTTGAAACAACACTTTTTGCAAACATGGTTCTGCTCAGTACTCACTGAAATTTTATCCTGAGGTGAGGACTGAATTTTTAAAAAATGTCAGATGCCTAATTTGAGGTTTAATTTTTCTATGGTGCTTAAAACTTATAAAAAGATGACAGACATTTTCTATTATAATGCAATCTAAAATTTAACTGTTCTGTTTAAACAATCTGAAATTGCTTGTTTAATAAAAAATGGCCCACCATCTGAGGAGCACACGCTGATTTCGAAAAAAAAACATATTTCAAAATCTTTAAATCCTTTACATACTGGAACTTCTTGCTGCCTGATCTGTGAGTACTTGGCACTTCTGCAAATCAAACAGCATGAGCCCTTCTGTACTGATGCCTATCGGGAGATAATAAACACAACCAGAGAACACCTGTGTGAAGTTTGGGTGAATGACCTGTCCAAGATCATACTAAGAATTTTTGGCAGATGGACATTTAGAATGCAGTCCCTTGGATGGATTTCAACAGCCTTAGCCAGGAGATTGAGATTCATTCTTTTCCTACAATTTATTTTTATTTCTCTACACACCTTTCAGCTCTTTCTACGAATGAAGTAACGATTCTTCAGAAAATATTTGTATTTCATTACACACTCCTAATTGATCCCCAAAGTAGAATCTGCTGTGCAAAGAGAAACAGAAATCCATGGGAAAAAAAGAAAACAATCACACAGTCCAAATTATTTTCATGCTGCTCATGGATGAGGATGATATCCTCAACCAGCCAAGGTCCTGTTGCTCCCCCTGCCACACGACACCAGCCTCAGCACCAGAAGCCTGTAACCAGAAGAAATAATGTCTCAGATTTCATTGTATTTACTTTCCTTTTTTTATTGCTATTTTCTTCTTTTTCTTTCTCTTCACTTTTTCTTCTTTTGGATGAAGAACACCAAAGAGAGAAGGGTTTAAATTGAATCCAATCAAAAATCCTTTCCTTTTTTTTTCTTGCTTTTTTTTTTCCTTTTTCTTTTTCTTTTTTTTTCTTTTTTTTTTTTTTTCTTTTCTCAGAGAAAAAGAAACATAGGTTAGATAAAACTACCCAAAAGCAGATGGAAAACCTTATTAAAAAATCAGCTCCATCATCTGGAGTTTAAAGAAAGGTGCAGTTCAGTGTAGACAAGTGCCTAATGAAGTAAGACTGATAAACTATAAAGTATAAAATGAGGAACATTCCAGACCCAAGGCCTTGGACCATAATCCCAGTCCAGTGTCAACCTGTACTCCTCAGACATCCCATCCTGACTTCAGTTTTATGGCCTACTTATTCCCAGCTGACTCAGGATCCCCACCACAGGCTTGCTCCACCTTACCAGGAGTAGAGACATAGAGCAGCCACTACTTTTTCCACAATACTGAGCCAGTAGGTTATCCTTCTCTGCATGCTTACAGATCCCTCCAGCATAGATTGCATGTCATCAGATGTCTTGGGCAAGCAAATAGTACACCTCACATGAAAAAGCTGTTCTTCTTCTCCAACAATATTTTAAGCCCTTCCTCCAAAACATGAAATGGGGAGAATATTACAATTAAAGTCATCATGATGATTATTCATAAGGGGAAAAAAAACCTGGATTTTTCTCTGGCCCCAGTTCCAAATGTCTCATGCTGTTGTGTTTGAAGCAGACCCTGGATGGACAGCTCAGCTTATCTATAATGAAACATAGAAATAACTGAATTGGAAGGTAACTTCAGAGTTACTCGGTGCTCCGAACAAAACTTATACCTTTTTATTGTGCTTTCTGTTCCTACTTCTCAGATCTACTTAAAGCATTTCTACCTTGGTATATTGTAAGTAATTTAACTGAAGTGGGAGAGGTGTGCTCTTAAGCAATAGTAAATGTGAGTTGTAAACAATAGAGAGAGAAATTTATGGTTGTAAGCAGTGGAGATAGAAACTGAAATTCATCAGTTATGTTATTTAGCGGCGAGTTCCCTTATCTTGCCCTCTCTTCCTCATGGTAGAACGTAAAATGACATTTTAGTCCTCCTTGCTTGTTCCTGCAAGCCTTCTGATCTAATATCTCTCTGTATGTATGCAGCAGGAATAAAAAGAGATAATATTCAAAGCAGAAGGAACTATCAGGACCACACTGAACACTGCAGCCCCTTTAATTGATGTTGCAACATGACTAATCCTTGGTCTAAATGGAATCCCTTCGTAGATTCCATTTCTTTCTTGTAACTACTGTGCCACAGAGAAGGTACAGACTGGATACCAAGTGGCAATATATTTTTGCAGTTCACCACCCATCATTCAAAAGTAGGCCTTCCCAAAAATAAGTGGAGCTTCTCATATGTCCTGTGTGCAGTTTTATGGTATATCCCAAAGTTTTCTGAAGTAAAGGTAGTATGTTATTCTTCAGCCACCTTCTTACCCTTGATGATTTCCCATGAACTGAACAAGTGTCTGCATAAGCAATATATTTGCTTATTCTTTCCCATGCATTTCTGAGTACTTCTGGCTTTCTGGATAAAGTGTCCCACCAATTTAAATGGCTTCTAAACTCTATCATTCACTCATTTTACAGTTAACTTATGATCTTATTCTTTATATACTGTCCTTGGAAAGTGAGTCATTGATTTATGAAACTGTCCATTATCTTTTTGCTGAAAAAATATATGATAAATGTTTACTATTTCTGAAGTCTTTCGTAGCATCATAAGAGTGTTAAAGATTATGTTTTTACCATCCTTTTTCTCCCATACAGACACTTCACCAAAATAATGTTTATTTTCCAGTCTCTTAACACAATAGCAGATTTGTTTTTGGGAAAATACAATTTGGTTTCATTTTGCAGGTTCAGTTCCATGCTCTAGGTAATCTATTTCTTTTGCAGAAGTATATGGCTGGATAGCATAACAAATGCTGTTAAAAAATGTTTTTGTTATGCCAGAAAAAGAATCTGGGATAGGATTTGATTATTTTTTTTTTGCTATATAATGACTTAAAACAGCATATAAAGGACTTGTGATATTAACTACATAGCATTATTCATTATGGGAAAAGGTTTTGTACTTAGTCAAAGGGAAATTGATTCTTTCATTCGGAGAATCTTCATGCTCAGGTGAATAATTACATCTGGGAAAAGTGCAGTGTTGGACATTTGTTTTATAGCTGATCTGAAAGGACTGTGTGTGCTTAGTATTTGAAAGGAAAATTCTGTAGTGTCTCTTTCATCACCTTCAAACTACCCCAAGGCTGCTGTAATCCTCTTCTAAAAGACAGTAACTGGAGTAGATCAAATTCCCTGTAACAAGTGGAACTAGAAATTACATCAAGACATAATATTTTTAGAAGAAACTCAAACTATAGACAAATTTTAATTGGCTTTTGTTTCCCAGACTATTAAAACATTTTTATAACTCTAAAATTATTATCCCCTTCTTTCTTCCAGCCACTCACAAACACATCAGTGTTGGTAAGGGAAAAATATTTTATAATTCACATGAATACCAGGCAAATATTTCCCTCTTCAGGAATAGTTTCCTGCGAAACTGATTAATCATTCTTTGCAGATGAGATGAAAACTAAATACAAATTATCTGATGTTACATCAGGAGAGACTGTTCAGTGCTCTGAGGTTTTTACTTTAATGGGAGGATTGACTGTGACGCAGGTGTGTGCGTCCTGAAGCAGGTGGGAAGTGAGGAAGCAGCAGCAGGTCTCCATGACTTACTTTCATTCACTGGGAAACAAAGCAATATATTTTTAGCTTTCTATCTAGCTGCTGGTTCTACCAAACTCAGGAGGAGCCAGGAGGTAGCCCTGTGGCTGGCAGGCTGTCTCTGAACCTGTCCCAGTGCTATGTGCCTCCTGGGACAGGTAATTTATGACTTGTCATTAGCTCGGTTTTGCACCTTTTAAATATCCATTTAAAAGAAGCAAATCCAACATATTCTAGAGAAAACTAACATAAATATTTAATTTTAGCTTAATTATATTTCATATCTTAATCTTCTCTTAGTATATTTGTCTGACTGCATTACAGAGCAAGAATACAAACTCTCTTGGGGTATTGTCTGTGTTACATTATTTTAAACTCCCATTCAATTCTGTACAGTCTCAACCTCATAAACTGACTGAATTGCTTTCCTCAGCTTGATTCTCCTCAGGGATTTTACCTCCTTGGAGCAGTTATAAAACAAAGTTATTTTAAGGGGAAAAAGCCCAAGAAACAGAGAAAAGCATCAAGAAATTAAAGGAAAAGACTTGTCAGTTTACTTTAAATGAGTATCTGGGTATACTTCCATAGTTGTTTAAGAGCAAAATAATTGTTCTGAAACATCATTAGTGTAATATATACCAAACTGCTTGAAACTCATTGCTACAGGAGTTTGTGAACACATGGATTGAAAAAGCAACCAGACTGAGCTGCGAGAGAAGAATCCTACTGTGTCTTTTCAGTTCAAAGTCAGCTCTGCCCCAGGAAGTCTCTGACAAGCTGCTTGCTGGAAGCTGAGGGTGTGATGGGAAAGAAACATTGCATACTGGCCTTGCCCTTGTTCTCTAACCAAGGCATCTGCTATTGCCCACTCCCAGCTGCAGGAACTCCAGGGTAGCCCTCCGGGCAAAGTCAGTACAGGTGGCATAATGGATTCAGGCAAACATGCATATATATAAAGAGAGAAAATATTCGTTTGTTTCAAAATAAAACCAAGAATTAAAAGCCCACACTATAGTTGTCACTTTCAAGGTCTCTGGTGACTGGGCAAAGGACTAAGCATAGGACTGAATGATTTGGTGGAAGAAGGAAGAATTAAAAAGGCAAAATATCTCCAGGCAAACTTGGTTTTTTTATGTTTTGTTTAAGAAAATTGGTAGCAAAGACCAGGAGGCCCTGTGGAAACACTTTGGGTTTGTTGTAATTTAAATCATGTCTGAAATTAATTCATAGCCACTCTGTGTAAGATCACTGGCATATAACTGAAAACTCTTTGCACAAAGGGACTTGACAGGACAGAATGTAATCCAGAGGGAAACACACCGTTTTGAGCATGGCAAGTTATCCCTAGTGATTTAGGGAATAGAACAAGTAAGAACTTTAATGAAATTCACTCAGAACAGTTAGAAATTGTAAATACCCCTGAGAACATAGTAATAATACAAAGGGAAAAAGATATATCCAACATGTGAGAAGATAAAAGTACAATGAAGAAATCAGCTGAAACTCAGCTATTCAGTGAAAGAACAAAGAAAATATGGAGAAAGTTGCAGCATAATGCAGAAGAACAGAGGATTTCTGATCTGAACTACCACTAACTAAAAAAGCCTTCCTTTTTCTCAGTCTGACCCCCAAGTTTTAATTTTTAAATTTAGTTGGATGTTTTCTTTAACTGAAACTGAATTAAATAGAATATTTCTTTCCACCATGCAAAATGCTTCAACTAAAAAATGGACATGGAACAGTGAGCATTTTAACCTTTAAAACGGGTTTACAGTAAACTGAACATGAGCTATTTCCCTTAAGTGTAGTATTTCTTTTTCACAGCAGTGATCAAGTTGTGTTTGTCGTGTCATATCTGTTGAGATGGGGAAACCTGGGCTTAAGAAATGAATGTGGATCTTTGTTTTGTTTATTGCAGGTCAGCACATGAGTAGCAGGAAGAATGCAGATATCCAAAAAAAAAAAAATCCCACAAAAAAATCTCCAAAATTAAAAAGGAAGCAAACAAAACAAAACAAAAACACACACACAAAAAAAACCTAAAAAAAAAACCAAAAAAAACCCACCAAAAACCAAAAAACCAAAAAACAACCCACAAGAAAAAAACCAAAGACTTGCAGGTTCAGACAACCTAGCTTATGTGTAGGCCTTTCTGGCAGGACTCACTGAAGGTGACTGAGCAGCACTGTAATCAGGAAGAAACTGATGTGTTTTCACACCCTCTGAGTCTTTTATTTATTTACTATTTTGAAAATTTATATTTTCTTAGCTCACTGTAGGGTTTAGCTGTGTTCACTGCAAGTGGGTTTTCCCACATTCCAGACCTGGTCATTGCCAAGAAAGGAATGGCAGCTGAGACAACACAGGGAAGTGCAGAGCATTAAAAATCTCTCTGCACTTGAGGAATGAGACCAGCATTTCTCTTCCATGTTCCTTGTAGCATGTTCCTCTATCCTTCCACCAAAGAAGCACAGCAGATCCTCTGGCATGAGCTCAGAGTGATTTCATGGATCAGAGAGCAGATTGTGGGAGTTTTCTTTCTTGGCAAGAGGTCTGTATCACATAGGAGGGGACACTGCCATCCAAGTCACCATTCAGACACCTCTCATGATAACCTCTGTTACAGTTTGATGATCCTTGAGTCTGGATTCCAAATTCCAGCAAGATCAGAGTGTCAGGAGAACAGAATGTTTGTCAGTAAACATAGAGACCAACATCACCACTTGCAGCCCTCTGAAACTCCTGCTTCTTGGATGATCTGTGGCTGCTGATAACTCAACTGAGGCCATGTTCAGAACAACAGAGCTGACAGATGAAACAAAAATTTACATTTGTTAATCTCCTCTCCTGCACTTTCATGGTTCCCCTGGATTTCCATAATCTAGAAATCTCAAAACAAATTATTTGTTACATAATTTGAAGTAAAGGGAGAGAAATACCTGCATACATTATATTCTCCAGGTTCTCAGGTGGAGAAGTAGAAAGTGGAGAAATCTAGACTTTTCACAAAGGTCAATTACAGCACTGTCCTTTGAGCACCCTCACAAATCTTTTCCTTTTCCTTTTTCTGGAAGGTATAAATACCTTTTGGTAAATTAAGTAACTGATTTCCAGTATGAATTACTTCAAATTCATTAGATAGGACTAGGTCACCTATCAGCCTATAATTGCTTTTTATGAGAAATAAATTAATCAGTGCTCAACACAAACTGTTCCTAAACCCCAAAGTTTATGAATTTAATTCCATGATTTAGGAATCTAATTATTAAAAGGAATGGGTGTGCAGATGACAGACAATTCAGTGAAGACCTAGCAAATAATGAACTTTTCCATTCTGAAGTAAGCCAGCTTTGTAGACACTTCCCAACTGTAGACCCAGAACACCCTTAAGTGCCTGAGGATGCATATGAAGTTACTGTCACACACACACGAAAAAAATCAGAACAAAAAGAAAACTGCACACTTGGCTTCTAGTGGCTGAGAATATTACTGGCTTCAAGGACTCTTTATATCCCTCTGTTGCTCACCAAGAAAGGTCTCTCCAAAACTAAAAGTCCTCTTTAAGTGCTGTGTGATGTCCCCAGCTCCTGATGTTTCTGAGACCATGCCTGGAATTCCGT
The DNA here is from genome assembly GCA_023637945.1 of Phaethornis superciliosus. NCBI lineage: Eukaryota > Metazoa > Chordata > Aves > Apodiformes > Trochilidae > Phaethornis > Phaethornis superciliosus. Next base: position 70,919,487 of record JAJQWJ010000002.1, read on the forward strand.
GTTACCACCCGTGTTTCCTCTCACTGCAGCCTTCTCCATGCTGCTCTAAGCACAAGCTTTTCACTCTACTCCCACATCTCACTCAGCCACCACTCAGATGTTCCTCTACTTTTGCAGCTGCATATATCTGGCATGTCTAAATTTAAAGTCATCTGAGGATAAAAAAGTGAAGGCTCTTTGACAGTTAAGCTAGAATAAAATATTTATATTTCTACTGTGGAAATAATTCTATCAGGCCACATAGATGGAACCACTATCCTAGCAGGTGTTCTTCTATCCTAAGCTCCCTATAACCATGTAAACTAAATATCAGAAAATTTTATAGATTTATGAGACTAATGTTTGACCATTCTGGTTCTGTAAGAACTTAAATTTCTCTTACAATTATTTAGGTGATTTTTTTTTCATTTAAGTCTCTGAATTTATACAGATTTCTTTACTTAAACTAATGAGGATGCAGTCATCTATTGCACAGACCAAAAATAATTATTTGCAAGGAATTCACTAAGGTCACAGTGAAACTATATCATAATTTGCAGGAAATATTTAAGTGAAAATCCAGCAGAAGAAAACACCTAGCGGTGCATTTTTCTGGTACAATGTGAAAGAGAAGTAATAGACATTATTAATTAATACACAATGATCTGACATTACTGGCAGTGAGATATGAGCACTTCACTCTTCATTCACTGTAATAAAAAGATCCCCTAATATTCACTCTTGATTATTGTAGCTTACCTGATTGCTCTATTTTATCATCTATGGAATAATAAATATTCTGCATGAGTAATCCCATTAGTGTTTTCAGAGGAAATGTCAAAATAATTAAATTTCTCAATGATCAGCATTCTGTCTTTTTTTGTCAGGTCTTTCATGTACTTATGCTGTCTTGTACTGCCATGTCCTTTTGAAATTTTAAAGCAAGGTCAACAACTAAGTTGAAATTTTGTTTTGCATTGGAGCTTTGCTTAGCAGTATATTTTGAACCTATAGAAAGTCGATGCATTTAAGAGAAACAATAAACACTGTCTTTCTTCAGACAAACAGAATGCACTTCAGTGATAATCTTTCACAATAATAACATCACTCTAAAAACCAAATTATCACCAAGTTCCAGATTTGTCACACTAGTCTAATTTGCATGCTTGGACACTTCCCTGGACAAGTTCTGCATAGCCAGCAAAAGCTGCAGAACTTAGGTGGCCTGAGCTGTGCTTTGAAGAGCCCTTAGTGTCTTAGAGAAGTGTTTGACAATAGATGGCATGAATTCAAGTGAAGGTGCTTAGTCATGAATTCCAACTAGCAAACCCCAAAATGTGAAAGAAAACCCTTCCATTTTCTAAACAAAACCTTCTATGACTGAGGCCAGGCAGACACAGCACAAATAAACATGTGATGGATGTCTAACAAACAACTTGAAAACATGAACAGATAAATAAAAAAGACTACTTGGGAAAAGTCACAAAGCATGGTAAAATATTTTTAATTTTATGAGAATCTCTGAAAGAGAAAGACTGTTGCTCCCTTAGAATAGTTTTGGGAATCTTTCAGGTGCCCAATAGTTCCTGTGCCCTTATACCAGAAGTCCTCTGTGGAACAGTTTCTGCCTAAAGCTCTTCTCTTTGTAGTGACAATGTAAGAATCTGACCCTTTATTGGGATTTGTCAAGTTATTTCAGCCAATTTGACATTGTTTCTATCACACATACTGGGAAACTTCATTTTCTGAATTGGAAGAGATCTGTTCTCCTGTGCTGGCTGTATCCAAGCTCAGAGTGAGAAATTTAGTAATAGATTACTTATCTTTGTCTCTAGATGAGATCCTAAATGTATTTCAGCTGATTTTTAAAAGCTCACTTTTCCTGAAAATCACCTCTATGTTTCCAGACACATCTAAGTGGGAAAAAAAGGAGTAAAAGACAAAACAATCACAGGACTTTATGCAGGGTATCCTTTTGTCAGGATGAAACTCAGCCATGCAGGAAGGGGAAACACAAATAACCTTTGGCCCTTGGTTTGCCTTTAATTTCCACAGTTCTTTTTCTTTGTTTTTCCATAGTTACTCCCAACAGAAATCTACGTGCTGAAATGGAGCCTACTGAAACCATGCCAAAATGGAGAAGACAGATGTGTTGATATCACCACTTAATTCAGCCAAAAGATTTTGGTTGACTGCAAGGTACAGGTGTGAGAATGAAGACTCTGCATATCTGCCAGTCTGCATGCTCCCTGTGATTAATTGCCCTGCACTTTCTGATGCTTCTTGTAATTCCCAGCCCTGAGGGGAGGGGTGTAGAGCCTTGATCTGGGACTCTCATCAGACTGTACAAACTTCATGACCTGCTGTTCTGGTATTAATAAGAAGTTACGATATGAATGTGTATGCATCCATCCAGCTCAGTACTAATACAGTACTTGGCAACAAAGAAGCCTGATCATGTAAAACAAATTAAGAAATACTCACAGCAATTTCTAGCAAGAAAAGCAAAATTAGCTCACTGCAGACACTGGCTTCTAGTGACTGGGGTGTATTGAGATGGTAGTTACCACATTACCACAAAAAAGCACAACACAGAAAGTGCTAGCTGTATTTTTCTCTCTCTCTTGAAGATTTCAACTTAAGCAGACCCTACATATGCAACATGGAAAAAAGTACCCCAGATCCTACATGAGTTCATTATAGACAGAAGTGGGGAAAAGGAAGTGAAGGAGGAAGCCCTTCTGCTTTAATCAGTGCTATTGTTCTTGCTGATGGATGTGAACAGCAGCACTAGTTAAAGGAAATGAAAGAATCTGTGCTTCTTGTCAATTGACCAGCAAGCAGTACTAAAGAATTTAACCATGTGGCCACCACTGAAGGAAGCACAGTACAAAATTAGATATTTTTTTAAAAAAATTGCACATTCCTTCTTCTCAGGGCTGAATCCTTACTTGGATAAATATTTGTTTCACAAAGACAATCTGGCTTGCTCCTCTCCTTCAACACAGAGGGTGAAAAAGAGCCAATAATGATACTAAAATGGTACAAAATGGTACTACTATCACCAACACTCCTACAACTTGATAAATAGGGCATGCATTTAGAAGATTAGATGGTCTAGGACTTTAACTGGGCATGAGGAAAAATGCTGCTGTACTACTTTTAGTCCCCAACTGCTCTGAACAGTGTCACAAGTCATAGCTCCTCGGTGATCTGAACTATGAGTGTGCTGTAGCTCATGATGTTGCTTATTCTATGATTTTTCCTATGTGCCATCCAGTGCACCAATCCTCATTTGGTGATGAGTGATAACATAATTTTCTATGAAGTATAATGTTCTTTTATTCCAATGACACAGTACTTTACACTTGCAGTACCCATGAAAAGCAAAATAGCTTAGTGCTCAAACCAGCAAAGAAGTTAAATGCACTATCCCTGCTTACTGACATTTTGAGCCTGGAATTGCTTTCTAACTGCTTTGGACATTTCTTTTTAAAAGTAACAGACTGAGAACTATTTTTCTTATTCAAGTATCAATAATGCCTCTTAGTTCCTATGTATTATATGATCTAGGGAAGAAATTCAATTATGTTGCTAGATATTTATATGGATAAGAATGGACTGTTATGAGTCAGACACAATGATCAATTAAACTGCCTTGTAAGAGATAGAAAACAAAAATGACCTGAGGAAACAGGGGCTTACAGACATAACCTTCAGCTGATGTTACCCTAGAAAAACTAGCATGGTAAGTTTGTTTTAATTTTTGTATCAAAAGAGGACTCTGAGTTTAAGAAAATCCATATAGTCTGCTTCCAGTGTAAGCTTCAGTGCACTGGTGTGGCTGTGGTAGGTGAAGTTTGGGGTGAGTGTGGTTTGAGTGAAGTCTAAATCGTAAAGCTTACATTGAGACTTCAGAACAATCCTTAGCTTAATGTGTTTTGCACATTTGAGCATAAGTTTCAAAAGCAAGATTGCCCTCCACACTGAATTATACATATTATTGATCACTATCATGGTGCAGTTATTTAGAAATACTGAATGGAAGAGTTGGGCTGTTCATTCCTTGATTCATTAAGAGCTTTAGGCAATTTTTCATTTCAGTAGTTTTTGATCATGCAGGTATGTCCTTGAAATGACATCATGGCAGAGCTGAAGACAGTAATTAAATTGCAGGTTTTTTCAGATAGCTATGGGCTACCATTGCAGGTGGATTTGCAGCACAGGTTACTTTAATTTGAAACCAAAAATACATTCTGAGATATACCTTTGAAGAAAAAGCTAGTTCTTTACATTAGCCATTTATGTTCTTTGGGCCACTATATATTTCTCCTCTTTATTTCAAGGTGATACTATATAAATTCCCAACCATTGTTTCAAAAGCAGGTGGCCACCATCAGTAACTAGGCCATGTCTCCAGAACATCTGATGAAGGACTTCTAAAGGTGCAGATGATTTGCATCACTGGACTAATTTAAAGCCCTTTAAAAATCACTGTACAAGGCTCCCATTGATTTCAAAGACTGGTAGAGTAGATCGCAAATACGTTCCCAAACAGTGACCAAAATAGTCCTTATATGTGCACTCGTGTAAAGAATACAAACACTGATACCTCTGGGAAGAGAAACCTGTGGCTCACCCTGTGTTTCCTCCCTCCGTGTTCCTCCTGTCACCATGGTGAGTATCTGAGCGCCTCCCAAAAGATGTAAGCACACTCCCAAAAATGTTGGGGGGAGCAGACTCTGTGGTTCTGAGATGTATTTCTAACAGGCTACAAGAATGGGTCCTGCAATTTTGACCAAGTCGGCTTGTAAAATGTAATTTCAAGCTTTATTGACCTTCTGCTGATGAACATTGTGGCAGAGATGGTGGAGTTTGACTCACCTCTAGCTCATTCCCTTTCCTCATTTCATTTCCCTTTCTGTAGATCTCAATAGCATCAATGGTACTATCTGCAAGTAGAAGAGGCTGTCAGCCATTCATTCCTTCCATCCAATTCAAAGCAAGCTGAAATTCTGGCAGCTCTCCATAGTCATGGTCTCACCTTTGTTTCTCAGGATCAGAACTGGCTCCCTGGTTGCAAAAGTGAGAAACACAGCACTGTAGAAAAATATGTGAACAACAGAGTAAAATAAATTTAAATAATAAACATTTGAGCCAAAGTCATTAAATTCTATTTCCATTGAATGCATGGGGATTGTGGGGTGTAACAGAGGCACAGGTGTGTCATTAGGAGGAGGAACCTACCAGTTCTCTCAGAGGAAGGGAAATCTTCACAGTACAGTCATTGTTTAGTACCTAAGTTGTGGGTAACTGCTGAGGTCTCTCAAAAAGTCCTCAAGGGTAAAAATCTATGTTACTATGGAGTACACTGCTTACAATAATGATTTATTAATAATGCATTAATTTTGTTCTTTATAAGATTTGAAACCCAAGAGGACATTTGCAGACCCGTTCCAATTCCCACTATTTCAATGCTAATTACTAAAAGTGAAGGAGCAATGCACTCTCTCTGCTTGGACCATCTGGCAGATTTCTGAGCTTTGCAGTTTGTTGCTTTTCAGGGTTACTCTGGAAGTTATAGAAAAAAATATACCTGAAGCTTCCAGCAGTTACACATTTAGTTAACATGTTAAAAAATTGAAAAACATAAGTGCAAAGGTCTACTAACAAAGGCCTAGGTTTTACATTGACATCAAAATAATTATGAAGTCTTGAGAATGGAAGGAGGTGTTTAATATAAACATTTTCTACAGTGTTTGACCAGAGTTTCCATCTTCTGGTATTCTTCTGAGATGAACCTCCATAAACCAGTTAAACAGAACTGGTCAGCTACCCTTTGATGTCTGACACAGGTATTGTACAGTAATAAATCAGGCTTTTACAATGCAATGCAAAAAGAAAATAGGCACTGCTGCTAGAATTGCATCAGACTTGCTTCTTGAAAGTAAGACAAGCTGTACTGAAACTTCATTGAGAAGATATTTCCTCCAGGCTAATGGCTAATTAGCCAGAATGTTTGTGCCTTGGACATGACACCATTGTCAGGTGCCCCTGACAGCTGTGTCTAAGGACACAAATAGCTACGGATATGGTCTTTAAATCTTCACTGATGTTTGAGTAAATGTTCAGTCAAGCAAGCAGCCATTGGTTTTATGTAGAAAGATGAACACAGCTAAACAAGGCATACTCCAGTCACTGATGCATTTATCTCCAGGTTGTTAAAAGTGTGATACATGTATATACATAAGGTAATTACTTGCTAGATTAAGCTGCTGCTGCATAGTTGTTTATTGACTTACGAGAAAGCATGAGAACAGCTTGTTAACCAAACTTGGGCCCCAGCTATTACAACCAATACACTGCCCTTCACAGGCTTCTGGAGTTGCCTGTGTAAGACACTACATCATGTTTACTTTTTTAAGTGAAAATTTAATATAATCATGAACAAGAACACAAAAGAGTGCTGCATAAGAGTTAAGCACTCAGCCCACAAAGCCCTTTGCTAGAGTGAGTACCCAAAAGACCTCATTGAGCATCTCTGTGTTAGGCTGGGGATAGCCAATGACTCCACACCCAGTTATGTGTCTCATCCTACAGTCCTGAATGTGTACTAGATGAACTCTAGAGATCCCTTCCAATCCAAATTATTCCATTATTATATGATTCTGTATCTGCTTTCATATGATATCTACAAGTTCTTAAATCCTGCATTTTTCCCACTTCCAGTTCTAAATTCATGAGAGCTTATTAATTAAATATGTAATTCATATTAATTAATTAGAAACAATTTGTGTTTGTATTTCAGTTTTTCAGAACTGCTTTCCAGTCTGAGACTGTTGTATTCATTCATATACACACTATAACAATGCACAGTCTAATAAAGAAAAAACTCATCAAAATAATTTCCATAGAAAACAAATCAATATGCAAATAACATGTCCCACTCTATCCATTTAGCCAATACCCTGAGTAATCTAAACAGCAGAGCTCCATGCCCTTTGAATACAAATGAAAGGAAACAGCTGGTAATACACACTAGAGCATAGGCAAACTTTTTTCATAATGGATTTTCTTTCATCATTAAATTGCTCTGAAAGTACTTTTTAATTTTGTTATGCTCAAATCGTGCAAACATTCATACCAGAGAGAAATTACCTGAAGTATTGATTACCAAAGACATGAACCACTAGTGCTCTGTGATCTGCTGCACTGATACTGACGCCTGGAAGAAAAAGTGTTGGGTTTATCACAACCTCAGATAAACTTTCAAGAGAAGTTAATTCCTGGGCCCAATCCTCACATACTGAAAAAGCAAGATTTATAGGTACCAGGAGGGGGAGCTAGCCTGACGACAGTCTGGTGGTGAAGTATTAATCTATAAATGTAATATAGATATGCAGATATGCAGATACTGTGATTCCTCTGAAGTACACTCAGACTTAGCGAGCCTTGGGTTGAAATTTTTCTGGAATCATTATGAACCAAAATCTTCAATTTATTTTTCCCTCTAGTGATCTGAACTAATTCTAAACAATACAAAATTGTTTAGATCAGAATTACTATTTTAGCACTCTGGAAATATATTACAGTGGTCATATCAAAAGCAGACAATTTTATTTTTTTAAAATTTTTTATTTCTTTTTGCCACACATCCACTGTTTCCACTCAGGATCACTCTTAAAATATGGAGAGTCACAAAGAAATGCCTAAATATCACTTCTAGGAAATGCCATATGAGCAGCTTAAGAAATCTGGAATACCAAAACATCATCCAGCCTATTCTTCTGAGATAGTTTCAAAGATATGTTGCAAGTCCTTCTGGAGTGTATCTCCATTACCCTTTTATGCTCCCTCAAAGACAGATCTGTCAGTGTTGCTTGCTAAGCAATGAGGGAGCCAAAAAGCTTTTCCTGCTAGCCAGTGTTTAGTTTTCTCAGGGTTGGTTAAGCCTTACTATCTCTTGTCTTCCCTTCATAAACATACAGCACAGCTGAACCTTCTTCATAGGGGGCTTTTCTACCTTTGAATATTGTGAAACATACTTCCAGTCATTTTCTCCCCCTTTTTTTAGTGTTTAGAAAAACTGATTCTTTCAAGTTTTCATACAGGTCATGATTTTTATTTTTTTTTTATGTTTTGAAACAGCTAAAACTCAGTTAATTTTTAAACTTCTTTATTTAAAAGATTCTGTTCATTGCATCTTTTTAAACATCTTCTTCATCAGTTTGTCTGGCTTTTCTCTTAGCAGCGGATGTCAGTACCACAGCTGAGGAATCCTTAATGTGAGAATATCAAATGACTTTCCAATTTTTGCATACGTGTTGTGCTATTCAACTTGCATTTAGTCTCTAGTCCATAACAAACACTCACCTTTTCCACATTGCCTGCAGACTAAAGAGTTTTTCTTCATTTTCTACTTCTGTCATTCTTCTCAAATGCAGTACTTTGTACTCAGATTGACTGAATATCACCTCAGTGCTTTGGGACCATTTCTCCAAGTTATCAAGATCACATGAAATTGAATGCTTCTTAAAAAAGTATTTGCAGTTCCTTTCCCCTTCGGTGTCATCTGTGGATTTGGGAAGATAATTATTGTCCATCATCCCAACTGTTAGTGCTTGTATTGCATATTACTGAGTCCAGAGGAGGCCTCCTGAGCCCCTCCTTGATATGCCCTCTACTGTGACAGAATCTTGTAATCACTCTTTGACTGCAGTTTTGAGCAGTGATGCACTCACCCCATAGCAATTTTATAGATTATGATCCATGTAGAACTATGATTAAGGCATTGCTCACAGTCTTAAATTAGACTTCTAAAGTCTCAAGATTGGCATTTGCATTATTCCTTCCCTCACTAGTGATGGTAATATAAGCCAGATTAAAGGTTGTGTGTAGGCATTTCATCTTAACATAAGCAGATTTTCTTTCAGAAAAATATAAATTCAGATTTCCCTGGATTTACTATGCTGATTTTCAGAAAATTCTAACATCTACATACTTACAGTTGCCCACATGCTCCATCTTATCTAGCTGCTTTTTTATAGAATTTCTTCATCGGTGGAAATATTTAAAATATATTATTCCTTTATACTAAAAGAACTCCAAATGCTACTGCGTGATATTTCTGAGGCTGACAATAGAGGAATTATTATTAGGAAACCACGTTTAGTTTAAATCACTTCGGGCTATAACCCAAGGATAGATTTTTCCACAGCAGCAAAGCTCTGCAGAGCTTTCAAGAATGTGATGACTTTGGCAGAACCAGGAGGGACCAGGTAGCCAAGTCCTTCCCTCATTCCAAAAGAGCTGCTCCCACTTCTTGCACTCCTTCCACACACACCTCCTCCACATGGGATGGAATCTGTGTGCTGGCTTCACCTCACTGGGACGGGGGCAGGCACAGAAGTCATCTGAAAATTCACCTTGGCAGAGCAGGGCAAAGCACATGGCCAAACTCAGGCCTGCACTTGCACTTAAATTCCTGGCCTGGAGAACTGTGAAAGGAGTGGCAAACAGTCAAATGCAGTCTTTAAATAGTTGGGATTGCTGCAGCAAGCAGTTTCCCAGAACTTCTGGCGCACGTGGCACACGTGGACAGCCTATATCATATAACTACAGTATTGCTGCGGAGAGAGTTTCATCACAAATCAGCTACAGAGATAACTGATTGCCTTAATGATGATGGCACAGAAGTCCTATCCAAACCATACCTGACTTTTGATTGAGCCCTGCTACGGGCCAATATTGGTTGTTTTCAAATTGTTGTCTGTGAGTTTGTGACCTTTCTTATAAGGGCTCAGCAAACAATGATTATACATCCCACTCAGCAGAGGTTCCCATCTCACCCACCCCCCACCACCCCACCCAGTCTCCTGGCCTCAAGTATGTCATGCCAAAGAGAAACTTTTTCACAAAAATGCCGTGGAAAAATTTTATGGAGCCTACGAATGAGAGATATTTAACATCTATTGCCTGTTTACCACTGTAGCACCTGGGTATCATTATTTACATTTATGTAGGTTAAAATCTTTTAGCAAATATTCATTATATTGATTATTTCAAGTGTTTTTGTTATTAAGGCCATTCAAGAGAAAAAAGAACTACTGACATAAATAATAGATTTTCAAATATGTTTTAAATTACCTGTAAGTGAACAATAAGCTTATTTGCATTTTCATAGAATCATAGAATGTTTTGGTTTGGAAGGGGCCTTAAAGATCATCTAGTCCCAACTCCCCTGAATGGGCGGAGACACCTCCAATCAGACCAGGTTGCTCAAAGCCCCATCCCAACCTGGCCTGGAACACTTACAGGGAGATGGCATCCAGAACTTTTCTGGGCAACCTGTTCCAGTGTCTCACCATCCTCAGAGTGAAAAATTTCTTTTTAACATCTAATCTTAATCTTCTCTCTTTTAGACCAAGACTCTTTCCCCCTCATGTAGTGATAACCCTCCTTATTGCCTGTAGGAAAACAGTTTCCTTCAGGGACTGGAAGGCTACTATAATGCCTCCCAGGAGCTTTTTTCAAGTGGAACAATCCCAACTCATCTTGTCTTCATAGGAGAGGTGCTCCAGCCCTCATCATCTTTGTGGCCCTCATCTGGACTTGCTTACAACAGGTCAATGTCCTTCCTGTGTCGAGGGATCCAGAACTGGACAGATTACCCCAGGTGGAGTCTCATGAGAGCAGATTAGAAGGGGAAAATCTTCTCCCTCAACCTGTTGGCCAGTTCTTTTGAAGCATCCCAGGACATGATCGGCATTTTCTCAGAAAGTTACTTGTATGTGCAAAATAAATGCAGTTTGTTTGGTTTTTTTTTTAAAGGGTTTGAACAGAATGTTTCCATAAGAAGAAAAGGGGAAAAAGAAAAAGCACAAAAATTCTAAAGCTTTTTAAACTCTGAGTAATTTGTTACTGCTCCTAAATTTTTAAAATATTGACTGTTATTTTTTCTCCTCAGTTTCATTTTTTTAAATGTTATCAAGGGTATGCTTAAAAATTATTAAGATGAAAAGGATGTCAAAATATCTTTAAAATAAAAGATGCTATTCTGAACTAAAGAAAAAATATTTTATTCACCATGAAGTCACAACACAACTACATGTGTGAAGTATGAAAGGAAACAGAAAATCAAGGAAAGAAACCATTATGAAGCACACATTGTTACAGAAACTATAAGCAGAGCCTTGGAACATAGTGATACAGCTAAGAAAACTATGAAGAAATATGACAAACATAGCAAGACAAGTGTTGCAAAATAAAAAAAGGAAAGTACCATATTACAAGAAAGTTTTGGGACATATTCTGCTGTTCTTACAGAAAGATTATGGGATTCTACTCGGAGAGGGTTGTAACCCTGTGAGTAACCTCTTTCATTTCAGTTTATTCCTTGCATACTGATGGAATATGTCATCAAACTGATGCATTTCAGAAAACCAGATTGTCTGAAACCAGGCAAGAATTCTGTTGACTGTGTTGTAAATAAAAATATGTAGTTGTTCTGTGATACTAGCTCCTGTATTGGAAAAATGAAGTGTTAAGTGTCGTTCCAACTTGCATATTTGCAGTTGCTTGACCGTAAATGCAGAAAGGAGGTAAATTCATTTAAAAAAAATAAAAAATAAAAAACAAAATATAAAACTTTAAAGTGAGCATGAGATGTGGATTTCTTTAAAGAAAAATAATTATGTTCTTGTTGATTTGAATTCTTTCAGTGTGTGAAAACAAACAGACAAAAAGACAAAAAACACACGAAAAACCAGAAGGAAATTCAAAGGCATCTTCCGAACAATTATTTCCAAAGGAGTAAGTAATTTGTTTTGTATTTTCATATTTATATATATACCTGTATCTATACTAAATATCTAAGATGGGTCAATAATCTCTTAAAATAATTCATAAAAAAGCTCCTAAATACTCTTTCTGGGTATAGAGATATGATGAACAAAGCACAAAATTATGCAATTCAGTTTCAGAGGTGTCACTGAAGTTCAGTTGAGACAATCCACAGATGTCACTCACAGTTTTCTAGTGAGGATACTTTGATGTTTTGACTAGAATAACTCAATTAAAAATCTCATGTTCTCTTGTCACATGCACAGTTCCCTCACACAAGTCTCTCTGAATTTGGTGTAACACCATATACTGGCCAGAAGCATCATATAAAATAATAAAATTATAATCAGCTTATACCTTTTCTTACTGGTACATGCCTACGTGTCTCATCCTCCCAGCACTGCCCACTCATGCCTCCTAGCATCAGCTTCAAGGAGGAAATCCTATGATGCCCCAGTTAATGAAAAGCATACCAAAGGGAAAAAAGCACTGCACATTAGCATGCAAAAGGCACTGAAAGGTTTTGAGGAGGGGGGGAAAAAAAATCACAAGAAGGATTAAAATGACAAGGCCAGACATAATCCTAAAAAGCTAAGCTGGTTCAAAGGTATATGCTACAAGAACAAGTTAAATCAATTCTTTTTTTTTTTTTTTTTTTTTTTTTTTTCTCTTTCTGATGTTAGGCTTTCATTTTAATATTAATCCAGCTCAAGGAGGAAACTGATTGAAAAGAATAGATAATTTCCCAGTAAGTGACTGGGAGGCAGAATTATGGGAAGAGAAAAACAGCCTGATACACAAACAAGGAATTTGGGATGGAATCCAGGCAGCACAAAAGTAGATTACTGAAGGTAGAGAAGCAGGGGGAGAGAGGAGGAGGAAAAAAGAGAAGCAAAGAGAAAAGAAATCGTAGCATGTTCTTGATTAACTGCCCAAACCTCTTTACAACCCCTTTTATGAAGATAGTTAACCAAAAACTTCCCTTAGCTTATCATTGCTTTTATGCTTGCTTTATTGCTTTTACCAAGATAAGCCTGAAAAACAGAAAAAAAACATTTATAGGTCAGTTGCCAAATTCTCTTTGTGTATTTCTGTATGTACAGTATCTTGCCCTGTTAAAATTAAAAAACAAAAAAAAACAAAACTGTGATAGCACAAGTAAAATAGATGCTACCTTTGTTTTTTTTAAGAATGTGTTTGTCTTTTCAGAAATTGAAGGATTTGTTTGTATTAAGTTGTTACCTTTTTTTTTTTTAATTTTTCCTTAAAGCTTTTTATAGAGCATGCTGTTTCTAGTTTTAGCTACTTTATCAAATGATGATGATTTTCTAACAAACTGCAATTTAAGGATTTTGTTCCTTCCACTGTCTCATGTGGGTGTGAAAAGGGTAGATGTAGGCCAGCACGAAGGAAAGAAAATGGATTTATTTTTATTCTGATTGAAATACTGAGAAATAAGGAGCATACTTTTTTCCAGGCAATCACTACCACCTGCCTACAAATATGGCTGGTAAAGAAAAACTTTCTTAAAGTGCTTAGCAGCAGTTTTCCATACGCAGGGACAAATTCACCAAGTCAATGCTCAGACCGCTGAAATAATAAAGCAGATATGTGGACATATAGTGCTTAGTTTTGCCAAAGAAAATGAAAGCACATTTTTACTTTTATCAAGGTACACTGTCAATATCATGTTGCTCAAAGCTGCTTCACCCTCTGTGCTGTTCTTCGATTTTTTTCATCATTTATCCTCTCAGAGAGGTGGAAAATGGCTTCAATTAAGTAAAAAGACCCTTTGGATTCTTCAGTCTAGAAGAAACTTGTTTTCCTATTGTGATTCTTCTTAGATTCCTAAAACAGGGCTTATTCTTTTCTTTGTTTACTCCAATTTCTCCTTCCAAATCCCACCCATGCCAGTATACCCCTCGGTAGCTATCAGCAATTTTTTTCTGTCCAAGGGAGTAGAAAAAGGAATATATTTTCACAGTCAGACTAAATATCTTGTCTGGCTGCCTTCAAAAGGCAGAAATTTACAGTATACATTCTACAACATTGCTTTATAAGTGCTGCTCTTTTTCAAGAGCAATGCATTGACAGATTCCCATCAGGTGTTCTACGGTTCACCGGGGCTGTAGAATTCTTCATGTTGTTTAGGGAAAGATGAGGTTTGTTTTTTTTCTGAGTGCAAGAGATCAAAATCTGATGTTTCCCTTTTGTTGTCCATTTCTGAGTGAAACTAAATCAGTTTCGTTGTTCAGTGTATGAAGAGTAATATCAGATACATGTAAACTACTAAAGAAAATTGGAAAAAATTAATGTGACCTTCAAAGAATTTCTGGATGGAAACACTCTCCCTTTGAGAAGAAATATTTTTCCTCAGTATCTATATTTTCCCTCTAGGAAGAACTATTATACACTCATTTTCTTCAGATTCAAAAGTTAGTCATTCTGCATTTGTGCCTTTTTCCAGTATGAATTCTATGACTTCCATGATTTAAAGTAAAAAGTGTTCTGTCTTCTGACTTCTGTAATAGCTAGTGGAACTGATCTACTACTTAAGCATAAAGCCTTAATTTTCAACAGGGTAATGAAAACCCAGAAACCCATATATTTCTCAAAAGAGGAAAAAGAAAAAAAAAAAATTGCATTGTTGACATGTGATGAAAAAAAATAGAAGAATGAAAAGGATCTAATGGCTGTGCCTGATACCTGCTTTTCTTATATTCTTTTATTATTCTAGAGAGCCATTTATTTCAAAGAGGGAGGCCTGCTGCAAGGATTTTCCTGTGATTTGCAGCAGCATACCAAAGTCTGACTCTGCCAGCTGTGTATAGGTGTGGCAGGAGAAGTTTATATGTTGACGTGGGAAACTGTCTTTGGAGCTTAAAAGTAATCCTATTCATATTTAATAGCAGGTAATATAAAAATAAATGCAAGAAATTTTAGGTACAGAAATACCTAAAATTAGACCAAAACAAAACCTCTCAAAATGTGACATTTGTCAAAAAAAAAAAATATTAATTTAGTCTATCTGCCCACAGTGAGAAAATTTCAGCCTTATAACAAAGATACCCAAATCATAAATAGATGTAAATGCCAAACTATATCTGATTTTACTCTGTGACAGGCTGTAGAAAATACAGTGCTTTCAGGTCACAGTTCTTAATGCTGCCTTTTCTTATGCTTTATGTAGGTCTAACCTGCAGCTTATTTTAAGTTTTTCTCCAAAACTATTTTTTAGAATAAAGCTGAATTTGCTGTTGTAACAGCCTCCTTCTCAGCGAGACATTAAATATTTCTTTTGCCAGAAAATGTGAATACCTAAGTACTAAAAAAGTCTTCTCAGAACTGGTGCCAAATATCTCTCAGGAACTAGAATTCAAATGTCTCAGTTCTCCATCAGCAGTTGCACCAAGATGTGCTGGGAAGAGTGAAGGCAATGGTAGATCCCTGGACATGTAGAACAAATGTGTATAAATACATTAACAGAGAAGAATGGGTACATAAAGCACTGGATGCACACTTTTCATAGAAGAGTAACCATTATTGTCAGTCAAAAGTTTCCAGCAGAAATATTTCTGTTGTTGAGAGGGGTGGGAGCATGGAGAGCAGAGTGTTGGCAAAGAAACAGCTGAAATGTCAATCAAAAGTATTTTTTACATTTTTTTCAAAGTAAAACCAGACACAGTAACTATTCTCTGACTCCTGTTTTGAATAAATCCTAAAATTAAATTTAATTCAAGATGGTAAGTTTTGCCTGACTCCAATTTATTCCTAGCTGGCTCTATATTTCTAAGGAGGGTTGCTGTCATTGTATAATCTCTGCTTAAGCCCACGCCAGATTTCAGGTTTTCTTTTAAGAAGTCCCAAGCAGACATGCTCAATAGTCCACTGTATGATGTATCAGGCTGGCCTGCGCAGAATCCAGGATTAGAAACTCCCTTGAGCCTCTGTTTTCACTCACAACTAAACCTTGTCACATTTTATGAAAGGCAATACATACTCAGTTTTCTTTTCTATTTTCTGCAGTGACTCTTCTCAAAAAGGAGAGAAAAAGGTGGCTGAAGGCTTACATAAAACCTGTTTTGGGGAAGAAGCTATTTTCTTTACCAATTTAGGAATGCCAGGTGGGTTGATTGAGGATCAGATGCTGATGCCACCCCTAACTTCACTGATGCACCCGTGAATAAAAGGCTGCTTACTGACACAAGTTCCCTATTGTCTTTTTTTCCTTCTTTCTCTCATTAGTTTTGGTTTGCCTGATATAGGAGGAATATCTTCAGCTCATCCCAAGGCTGTGTTATGGGGTGACCAATCCTGCTGGTGGGGATAAGAGAGAGTACCTGAGCACAGCAGGTAGGAGCATCACTGCCCAGAACCAGCAGTATTAGAGCCCCTGGAGGCTTCCAAGGGGACCAACAAGCAGCAATGCCTTGGGGACAAGAGGACAGGGAGAGTTTGATGCAACTCAGGAGTTGCCATGCATAGGCTGAACCAAGCCTGGGGAATGCACTCACCCTCCAAGGCCACAGTGAAAAAGAACAATAAATTCTTTTATATTTGTTTTTATATTTCTATTTTAGGCCTGACCTAAATATGATCAGTTTTTTTCCTACTTTAAAAAGTACTAGTGCTGTTGAAATACAGTCTATTCAGTATAAAAGCTCTTTAGATAACCTGGGGCATCTCACTAAGGAAATGATAAGCAAATTAGCTTAGACCACATCCCACCGTAAAAATTGTTGGAGGATTTTTTTATCTTCCATACTCAAATATAAATAGTGAACAGAAAGAAATGCTCTGATGTTGCAGCAATGCAGAGTATGTAGTCCTGCCGGTGAACAAAAAGAAGTGGGTAGCAAATAAAACTACCATTAAAAATAAAAAGCAGCATGCAGCAGACTGAGCTTTAATTGATTATTTTTGTTTTTGTGACAAAGATTCAAGCTGTGATCAAATGAGCAGTGATTTGTAACTCCTCTTGATCAGAGGGACAAAAGCTGTTCTATCTACAGGGAACAAGCATGACTGCCTACTGAAACACATTGATGATGCCTCAACTGCTCATTTTCATTTCAAATCAAGGGTATTTGAAGCCAAGATACTCTAGGTGCTTGTTTTCCCCATTTATTGGGAGGAATGGGCAATAGGATGGCATTGGGGCAGCAAACTCTGTGCCCATCAATGGAAGGCAGAAAATCAAAGGTGTGCTCTTGATGGCTGCTCACCAGAGCTGTGCCCAGCCCCAAGAGTTACAGAGAGCCTGCAGAGATATCTCCTACATGCCAGCACCCATGTCCACTTCTCCGCCTCCACGGTGGGCCCCAGCACCCATGGTGTACTTTCCTCCTCAGACCCAGCCAAGAGCCTGGTGTGGAAGCTTTGACAAGCCACCTGTACACTGAGCTTGGCTGAAAAAGGGACACAGTACCTTTGGTGAAGGCCAGGAGGCTTCTTGTGGGAGGATTTTGGAGAAGGAGCTCAGGCTAGAGGGTGAGGCAGAACCACAGCTTCACACTCAATACAGAGGACCAGATGTGTGTGCATCAGCCAGTGTTCCTGACAGGCTAAAGATGGGTACCTGGGACACACATATGCCTGTGGGACCTGGCAGGCATGGAAGGGTCAGCAGGATGCTGGCATGAAGCAGCAGCAGGCACCACTCCCTGCAGGAGCAAGCAGTGATGTGGTGCAGGTGGGTTGTGAGCAAGGGTTGGACACAAGATGGGCAACAACTTTAGTATCAGCCTTACTGCCATCCAAACAGTGAGGAAACGTTTGGTAGGGGTGATGTTTAATGTGGTCAAAATGTTAACTAAGGCATCTAATCATGAAGAAAGAGGCCAAGGTTTGATTTTCTGGCAAGTCCATTTCCACCCCCTTCTCTTTGCAGACCTTTCAGTCAGAGCAACCACACCTATCACTCACCCAAGCCAGGCACCTATTCCAGTGCCTTGATCCCCAGACTTTTCCTGACAGCGATATGAGAATTCCTCATTCCTTCCTCTGGAAGCTTATTTGGCTAAAGTGTAGCAATTTAGTACATCTTTATGCCATAAATAAAAGCACGTATGTTTCAAATGTGTTGGAGAAGGAAATGTTGATTCAGAAACACTGAAAAATAATTGCAACTTATAAAAAGACATTATTTTTAATGTAATTTTATTTTCATAAAACATGATGTTGTATATGTTGTATCATACATGAATACAACATGTGCAGTAATATACTAGGTAGTATTGCATGCAAGATGCAGTATGGTAATGTAATACGTATTAGATAATTTATGGTATTATAAAATATGTGTGTGTATAACAAATCTATAGTTAGCATTAGTCAGTGTTACTGAAAGGAATTCTTTTGACCAAGAGTGGGAGAACTGAGAGTGGTCATTTGGCTTCTTTGCACAATTTGGGATGCAAGAATATCTACCAGAAAACTGCATCTGAGTTACTGCAGCCCTACATCATTCCCCCTGAGAACTCACTCTGGGCTTTTACTCCAACTATTGTATTATTGTACTTTCTCCCCTGAAAATTTTCTTGACCAAAGAGGGTGTGGAGGACAGAAACTGTGTCCTTGGAGGGTGGGTGCTGGTGTCATCAGCTCAAACCCGGACTTGTGGCAGTCAAATGTGTGCTACTTTTCACTTACCTTTCATCTCTCTCTCTCTCTTTTTTTTCTTTCTTATTTTTGTCCTTTTTTTTTCCCAAGCTAAACCGATGACAAATGGAGATAGGAAAAAAATTACATTTCTTTCAGTGACACCTCTCAGAAATTTATTTTAAAGTTGTTATAAATAGCTTTTCTTTTTGGCTTTGCATTATGGCTACTAACAGCAATATTCTGAACAATATTCAAAACTGAAACAATTTTCAAAACTGAAATAGAGAAATGTTTTAAAAATAGCTATGAATGACACTCTTTGGGCCAGACCCCAGTGCTTACTAGAAATTTGTTAATGTCTACTACTTTTTTGCTATTAGCCATTTACTGTGCCACAGAAAAATATTCCAGCAGTGCTGATGATTGTTTTCTGCTGTGATTCCCCCTCTGTTTCCTGGATGCTGAGCATCCACAGTTGCTCTTCCATATGGTGGCAATATCTTGGCACTAACATAGGCACCTGCACAGTTAAAATGTATGACTTATCTCTAGGGGAACTCATATCTAGGGGAAGGGCTGTAGCACATCATCTCATTTTGGGATTGTGACAAAGGTGGTTCATGTAACATACACTCAGCAACAAACCCCCCCTCTAAAAAAAAAGATAAGAAAGCTCTTCCAGATATATTTTCTTATTATTTCCTGTAACACTTACATGGAAGAATGATGTTTCTGAGCAGCCTTATGTTATGATCTTCCCTCCAGCATAGAGGAAGCATAGAGTTTATGTTGGAAAATAAACCAGTAGTCACTCTCACATTGGCATGCAACATCTGGATGTCAGCCACAGAAACTAGCAATTCCAGCTCTTTTTGCTACCCATTCAGATCCAGAGTGGTGCCTAGTATATATTTCAATGACTGAGTCTAGTCTAAGCAACAGCTGCCACCCCACCACCTTGGGCTCTTGTGTAAAATGAACAAATCAGAAAACTACATACTCCTTTAGAATGGAAACACAGGGCAAATCCCCAAAAGACTGACCTGTTGTTCTGAAACAACACTATTTCTATGCAAGCTCAAATGCAGCTGTCTAGCTGAAAAGCAATTACATAAGGGAAGAAAGCAGAAAATAAGCCAGAGCTGAAATAATTTGAGAAAACAGAACGAGAAATAAAAACAGACCAAGTTAACATAGAATTGTTTCTCTACTTCACAACTTCTGTCAAATCATTTCCCAAACCTATTTTCCTGCAAAAATTTTGATTTTCCTGCTCTCTCAGGAACATGCATCTGCTCCTCCTCCAACTACTCTGTGGGAAAATCTATTGCAGTGCCTCTCCTGTAGGATCTACACTGCCCTGCTCTGTTCTTCCCTTTATCAATACATGTCTGGAACAAGCTTCCCTGTGTGCCTGTGGATATGTGTTCCCTTTCATTCATAACACTACTGCTCAAGCTGTGCCCAGCAATCCTTGGTGTGGGATTGGCCAACACTGCTGTAATGTGGACATGTATGACAAAGTCCTAAATGTCATACAGCACCCTGTATGACCCACCTAACCGTCCTGTATTGTATTAACTTCTCTTTTCAGTCTGCTCTCAAAGTGTCCAGAGCTGGGTGGCCACCCTGTCCCTCCTCCCTGCGTTGTGTGCAATGATGTTCTCCCACATCCCCAACACAGTAATTGAGGATTTCCTTCTATTTCCCTGCATCTGATGATGACAAACCTGTCCCTAGTTGTCTTTTCTATGATGCAGAACTCCTGACTCATCTCCTAACTTGTCAGTGAGAAAGATTCTCTTGCAAATATGAGTCTCAGGCCACCTCCCCCACTACCTTGTACCCCACATAGCTGTTGGCAAATGGTGTTGGTCCTGGCTGCATATCCACTGCTGGCTCTCTCTGACAGCATCCCTGGGAATCAGAAGATTGCTTCTGACAGACTAGGATAGGGGAGAAAATAATTTTCATTTTTTATGTTCATGATATAAATAGGACAATTATTTCAGGGGCTCTTTGGATTTTACAAGGGAGGTGGGAGAATTTAGTTGTGTTGAATACAGAGTTCACTATTTCAGACTTCGCCCAGAGGGAAGTCTTTGACTTTTGCAAAAGAGCAGCAGAGAAGCTACTATGTTTATTTTAACTTTGGGGGTTTGTGATTAGCTGCTTTCCAGGTTAAAGCAAGACCGACACAGAGACCAAAGGTGTGCAGAAACAATAATTTTCTGCAAATGAGACTGTACCCTACTTATTCTGGCTGAGAAAAAAAATAATCCCTCTGAAGGATGTGCCAATGTGCCCCATTGTTCAGCTGTCCAGGCATTTCAGAGAAGTGTTACAGATTTTATCTGAAAATTGCTTTTGTAATTTTGATTAGTAAAACAATTAAATTGTGTTAACTTGACATGTGTGTATCCATCTACGTGGTAACACAAGAGCTTCTGAAAGAAGAATAAACAAATTGTCCAGCTCTTGTCATCACCAGATGTAATGCAATAAAAGCAAGTGAAAACCATCAGTTGGATACAACATCATTCTAATGTACGTGGACAGACTGGCCTGCTTGCCTGATCTGGTTACAGATTCTTGTTATTCCTGAGAGAAATAATGAAGGAAAAAAAGCCAGCCCATACTGTATCTAACAGTCTTCACCCTTACCTAGTTTGAAGGTGAAAGAAATATCTTTCTGGCTTGCCCACAGCTGAAGACCAACCCAGCCTCTGAAGGCTGAGGCTTTGTAATCTCTGCCAGCATTTTCTCCCAGAGCAGAAACTGCACATGCAATCAGTAGTCTGACCTGGACCTTTTTTATTTAAAATATGGCTGTTCCTTACAGTGCTCTTGTGCCACTGTCAAAGAGCCTGAGAACCGTGCAGACAGAGACTCTTTGGCCAAACCCTATATGTCAGGGTGAGTCCACCTTTATACCAGAGGCACCTTTCTTTCTGTGATGTTGCAGTCTGCCAATCCTGGGGCTGGAATTTGTCATCCCTTCCTATGCATCAGCCCTGTGAAATCCTTGAGAGCATCATGTGTTTCTCATCCTGCTTTTGATCCCTTCTCTCCCTCACTCTCTCAAAATCTTCTGGCTAGCCTCATCTTCCTATCTCAAGGACTGCTCTGATTTGTGGTTTCCTATCATGGAGCAATGAGGAGGGGATGGCAGGGCAGGGAGGGAGGAGTCAGAAGGGCTGCAGGACTCCACAGAGCTGACATCACATGGGTCCTTGGCAGCTGGCAAAAGCAAATAGAGCACAGTGGTACTGTACAGCCGGAAGAATTTGGCTGTGGGGAGGTGGAAGAAAGCTGTCAGATTCCCTGCATGACATTTGGCAGCTCTGTAAACCACAATACATGAAATGATCTCTGTAAGCCAAAGGGAAAGGGGGTTGGGAAAGCATCCCCCCCAGGCCCCAGGCATCTGCCTCCTGTTAGCAGCTACCTTGCATGACCTCCACAAGCTTTACACCTCAAGCAGTCATACTTTATGTCTGAAAATCTCACCTACTTGCCTAATGAAAGTAACTTTCTCAGTATTGGGAGCCAGGACATGGTAGCTGAGGGAAAAGCCTTCATGCTTGTGTGCCCTCACTACCAGGCTGCCTGCACTGGTGGTGCTTCTGAGCTTCAGTCCATCCAGGTGCTGCCTGTCATTTTTGTTTATAAGCCTGTGTCTGCCTGTAGAAAATACTGCTTCCAGTCATCTCCATCCCTGCCACCCTTCATTGCCATCAACAACTGCACAGAGTGGCTGCAACACTTCAAGTCAGATTTCACAACAGCATTTTACACCTACCTTTGGAAAATCCACCTATCAATATCCTTCAAGGACTTATGGATGCCTGTTTCATAGCTCCTGATTGAGAGAAGAAAATCATGGCCACTAATATTGTGCACATGCTGATGCTTTTACAGACCGCTGGGCAGAGCACAAAAGGTGCTTTGGTAGGTGCAGTTGCACAGCTCACTCCAAAGGGCTGCACATCTCAGAAGGACCTCCTGTTGGGAATTGCATTGCTTGGAGCATCCTCTTGCATAATCTTAAAATATTTTCAGAGCTTCTGAGTGACCCCTGCTCTGCCATTTCTGCCCCAAACTTCATTTGGAATCCTTTGATTCTGTTTGCGATGCATATTAATTTCCAGAGGTTAGAGGGTTTTTGTGTAGTAGACAAATCTTGATTGACATCTTTGTCTGTCCTTCCCACTGTCTCAAATCTTATTATTAAGATTTGCATGTAGATCTTTTCATGGTTAATTCACTAAAAAATACCTATCTGCATTCCAAACTGACATCTTGTCACCACAGATATCTAAAGAAATTGCGTGTCTTATGGTCTTCCTTTTAACACTGATTTCCTCCCCAATAAAGAATGCTACTGGAAAAAAATTTAAAATGCTTGTCTCTGAATTCCTTTTTCAAGGGTATCATCTTCACATTACAGAGAGGTGAATTAAGGACATACTCTACACCACTAGAAAACATCCATTAAATAAAGCTAAAATTGAAGCTAAAATTACATTCTTTTAGTCACTGAATTTTATGTTGTGGCATCACCCCGCAGTGAGTTCTCAGAATGAGATACCCATTGGAAATCCAGAAGATGCCTCCACTTAATCTTTAAACCTCCAAAGTTACCTACCTAACAAACCAAATTAACCTCTGTGATTTATGTAATTGTTACTACAAAAAAAAAAAAAAAAAAAAAAAAAAAGGCACCAAGAGAAACATGATCAGAATTTTCAAAGAGCTTCAAGGGTATGATATTCTTTATGGAATAAATGATTCATCTATTCAGCTGGGAACAGGATAGTGGCAAGGGACAACATAGCTAAAACTTCCAGAAAGCACTTCTTACAATATTTACTGAAGCCATGAATAGCTTTATGGAGAAAAATTCTCATTTCCCCCCTTCTTGATACAGATCATCTTCTCTTGGACACACAGACACACCACTGGCTGCAGGTGGTCACTGGATCTGAGAAAGAGAATTGATAACCTTTCCAAGGACCTCTGGCTTCACACCTAGGTGCAATTAGCTGCAGTCAACAAGCTCTGCCAGCTTCAGGTGGGAAAGTATGGGTCCCAGAAAGGATACACAAGACCCTGAAAACAGCTTGCAGACTTTTGTGCTTTCTGAACTGGCTTTCTTTCAAACACAAATTCATTCACAATTTTTTTCAGTCTTTGCTGATGTCCAAGAAGTTTGGGAATTGCTGGTATAGGGATTAGTTTCTAAATCACCATCACTTTCCATACCATCCTGTAAAATAGTATCTGGAGTAAATATCCTCAAACTAAAGAGGAAAATCTCAGTTTGTATTGTGCCTATTCAAATTAAGGCCAAGAGAACCTCACTGATGTCTAATATTTTTTTCAGGGCTCAGGGAGCACAAGAGATTTTTCGGTTTGAAGAAACAGGCCATGTTTGTATAAACTCTGCAACTTTGCATTAAAAATTCTGACAGCTCATTTCTTTTGTAATGTTTTTGCAGGGATTTGGTGCTGCCTCTGTGCCCCTGGATGTTCCACGCTACTGCACATCTGGGTATTGCAACCATCTTTAGTAATTTGCATCTCAAGAGGATCAACAGGTGGTAAGTAATTAAAGCATAAGGAGATTAACAATATTGATAATATGTGCACAGTTTTGTCATCACAGAACCTCCAATGATTAATTTTACCAAAATTTACAAAAAGAGAATTCAGGCACAGAGTACAATTTAACATTAATTAATGTACACAGCCATAAGGCAAGCTTTGCTTGATTTATTTATTATGATTTATTTATTATGATTTAGTTACAGATGAAAAACCTGAGATACTGGAGAATGTAAAGAGTCTTCTTAAAGATATTAGCATGAGGGTCTGTATGTGTTTTATCTCTATTTTTTAAAACATATACATGTGTTCTATGTCCAAGTGCTGTTTCCGCTGGCTCACAAACTTGCCTCAGGGAGTGGTAGGAAATTGAAGGCTCTTAATACAACCTGTCTCATCATAAGTAGAAGGCTTGAGCTAAACTTTTCTTTGATGGGTTTCTAAATAAGAATGTAGAGGACTGTCTTGAATATGGTCCATCAGAATGAGGAAAACAAAACAAAACAAAACAAAAATCAAGTAGTTCCAATAATATGTGAAAGCTTGACATTTTTTGGGAAAGAGTACAAACCTTCATAAATTAATCTAGTGGTTAATTACCCTAGCTGCTCTAAATATGCAATTTATCTATGCATTATAAATAATATTCACATAAATATGCTCAAAATTTACAGTATTTTATATCAAAATGTCCCTAGGTTGAATTAGCAGACATATTACTAGGTTGGATGGATATTCCCCATGCTGTAATACTTCCACCTAAACCAGTGGTGACCATCAACTATGTATCCACCATGGCCCTCAGTTGTGTTTTATTCACTGTTTCTCAGAACAGACTCCCCAAAACAGTGCATATGGTTTAGTGGCTTTATTCCTAACATACTTGGGAAATTTTATTAGGCTATGTGAAAACATGGTTCATTTGCTCACACAGTGTGCTGGTTTCATAGGTTTTCCTTGTCTTTACCTATTAATTCCATATTTTTTGTCCCAGCAACTTCGGGACTGTAGTTTTTTCTTCCTGACCAACACAAAAAAAAACTTAACAACATAGGGTTGAAAACATGTTTCTGGGGCAGCCCATTAAAAACACTGTCTCCAGGCAGAGGAGAATTCTTTGCTAGTGACCTGCCAATTAGCCAGTGTTAATCTGTTTCACACCAATGGTTTTGTTTTAGCTTTGCAGTGGAATTGCTAAGTACATGGAATGTGAGGGGTATTTCACAGTTCACAGAGGTTAATTGTTATTCCCTTTTCAAGGATCACAGTAATACTTCAGCTTACTTTTAGGAGAATTTTCCTGATTATGTGCAGATTTATAACATTCCAGTTCCATGGCTAGATTTGTAAAGGTTTGAGGGAGATGATAAACTGCTCATATTTACTCAAGTATTCTCACACTTCCTGCTGCTGAGGCGGATAATGCCAAAGAAAATTTCTGCACAACATAACAGAAAATAGGCTTGAAAAATCTGGGGGTTTTGCCAAAACTGTTGGTGAGCTATTATGATACTCTAAAAAAATTAGAGAATACTTCAAAATGTGACATACTTTCAGCCAGACATCAGTTTGCTTGAATCTGTTTCAGATTTTTCTCTGATGACAGACCATGCAAGCAAAACTGAGAGCTTATCCACTTCATAAGGATATTGTAGGTAAGGTGTGGAGCCTAGCAACATTTTAAACTCAAAACTCTCTGTCATATAAAGGGTGATCATTTTTGAATAAACCTCTAAGTTAGAGCTTAGGATCTGATGCTTTCATTTGCAACAAGAAAAGTTTTGCTTTTTAGAGAAGTTATATGGGGCAAGATTTATAAACATATTTAGAGCTCATCCCCTTCAGTGACAGCAATTCAGCGACATACCTTGATAAAAACGCTCCTTAACTTTGCTCTGCCACTGTCCCTTCCATCAGTAAGAAGGCATTGTACCATCTCTTCTTGTTCATCCTGTCCCCTGGTGCTCAGACAGATGATAGGAGAGACCTGTCTCATGTCCTGCTACCATGTTCTGCACAGTGCTGCACATGAAGAGCAAGGATCAGGTGTGGGTAGGTCACCCAGAAGGTGAACACGTATGCTGGTGCCTCAGTATGTACAACCAGTGCCACTCAGCAAAGACAAATGACCTGAAAAAAGTTCAGGAACCAGCTTAGCAGAGATGAAATGGCATAAGGGCAACACACAGATAAATATGACCCACAAAGTACTACAGGGCTTACTGTAAAACTAAGGTGTCATCTTTATTCTACACTCATGAAAGAACCGTTTCTAGCTTTGCCAGCTGCCTGGGGCTTTTCTTGAACAAAGACTGCCTCTCACAGCAACTTGAGCACTACATTTACAATCTGGATGTGACTCAAGGCTTATAAATAATTTCAAGCCATCCAACTGTTAAAAGGTCACTTACCTGTCTCACCTACAAGCACTGGTAAGAAAGAGCCACAAGAATATTCCTGTGTATTTCATGATTATATATTCATTTATTCATTTCCTGATTATCTATGTAAATATTCACCATTTTTTGTTTTTGTGTTATTTTTACTCTCCGGGTCTTCTAATCATCTTTACCACCAGGATGGAGTTGCAGCAAAAGAAATCGCTGCATAAATAATGATGCGTTT
The DNA here is from genome assembly GCA_023637945.1 of Phaethornis superciliosus. Taxonomy (NCBI): domain Eukaryota; kingdom Metazoa; phylum Chordata; class Aves; order Apodiformes; family Trochilidae; genus Phaethornis; species Phaethornis superciliosus. Next base: position 70,946,142 of record JAJQWJ010000002.1, read on the forward strand.
TGATATTTACTTTAAATTCTGCTTCTGTCCTCTTGGACAGAAACCATTTTGCAACTGCATTCATTGTATTTAAACAGGCTTTCACAATTTAACACTTCCACCAAGTTAGGTAAATTAAATTCTATTTCACATGTTTGCATAAGGATAAAATTTCTTGGCGATAGCCTGTTTTGTTTGTTGATTTGGCTGATGCAGATGGCATGACAAAAAAATTACTGCACAAGAACATTTTAACTTTAACTACTTGCAGTAGACAGAAGCCAGACTGTGAAATAATATTTCTCTTTAATTTTTCAGTGCTTTATGTTTTGCTGAGGAAAAGGTCATTACTGGTTTGTTATAGGGCTATTGCTGAGGTTGATTCAAACTAATGACTGGCTAAAGCAGATAATGGTCTTGTAAAAATGTTATTTGGTTCAGAGAGAAAACTAAGAGCTTATTACTTTCATTCAATGTCTAGCAGAGATTTGTTACTCATGTGTACCCATGAATCTCCCATTTTGTGGGAGAAATCATTCTCTATTCTCGCTGTCCTCAAAGACATAAGTTCAAAGAAACTGGAGAGTGGTTGATAGCTTCAGAAAGGTGAAAACAGAAAGCAGGAGGGGAAAAAAAAAAAAAAAAAAAAAAGGAAATCCATCAGAAATCCATAATTTCCAAGAGGTGTGTCCTAATTTGCTTGAAGATTTGTATTTCGTCCTCACACATAGATTAGGTGACCTGGTGGACATCCACCAGGCAAGCCAGTGCTCAAAGCTGTTGATGTACTGCGCACTGCCAGTGAGCCAAGCATGCTTTTGGAGGGAAAGTTTCATGCATGGTGTCTTAATTTTTGTAAATGTAACTTTTGGCTCTCCTTGAGGCTTCATAGAGCATGGTTTTGGAGTAGAAATGGCAGACCATCTTACTACTGGCCCACTGGTACCTCTCTTAATGATCACTAATTGGTCCTGCAAACATGATGATGTTTCCTTTAATGAACAAGATAATGTTGAACTTGTTATCAACTGTCTTCAGATGCTTTTCTTCAGAGATAAGAACACATTATTTACAAAAAGGCTGTTAGCACCTACTGCTCAAATATTGAGGTGTCTCACAGATGGCCACACAGAATCCTGATTTTTTGTTTTGTGTCTTTATATCAAATCTCAATCAGTGTATGAGCTCTCACGCCTCAATAAGAAACATGACTCCAGGAAACCAACAGCAAAAAAAATATCATTATACACACAAAAAAAAAGCTAAACTATGATCTGACAGTGATTGCTGCAATCTTTGTCCCAATGTCCCTTTGTCATGCTGGACACGTATGCAGTTGTGTCCACACATGCATGGAAGACAGAGCATATGAGTCTACAAAGAGAATAGCATGCACATTTTTCAACAAATCAGCTACAAACAGCAGGTAAAAAAATTGCAATGTAATTGTGCAGTACTTTGTCTTTTGAGCAGGGTCTCTTTGTTCATAGACATCAGAGAGCAGAGATTTGCACACAAAGAGTTATGCTAAAACAAATAGCCTCAAACCTCACCTGCTTTTGGTTAAGAAAATGTGCAGGTTAAAAAATCAAATCCTGACCCTTCCAGGAAAGCTTTGAAGAAGGTTCCTGAGTTAGCTAAAAGAACCATTTATGCTTAAATTTTATTATCTGTAAATTTTCCATGTTGATAACTGGCTGATGTTATCACAGAGCTCTCGCAACACAACAGGAGTGCAGCTCCTCCAAATCCTAGGGACATTTTTTGCTTATTAACTTATTTGCTTGAAGTTTGTGAGCATTTAAGAAACGTCTTTATTTTTTTAAAAATGTTTAACTCTAGATCAAGTAGATGTGCTGGGGAGGTATTGTGAATGAACTTTCCTACTTTTCTCTTTTGAGATTTCTTTGGTCTTGCTGTGGGTTTAGGTTTCATTGTGTGTGGGGGGTTTAGGTGCTGTTTTGTTTTGCTTGCTTGGTTTGAGTTTTTTTGTCTTTTTTGTTTGTTTGTTTATTTTTAATATATCCAGCACACCTATGAATCACTGTGTAGCTGTGTAAGATTTCCACAACATAGCACAGACTGTTAACATGGAAGGTTGCACTCATTTCTGTCTACCTACCCTGTTTTCTCTTGGAAAAAAGTTTCTTTCTTAATCTTAAAAGATTAACCCCAATAACACTGTTTGTACCCCCCTCAGACTTCTTAAATCAATTTTTTTCTGAAGAACTGATCCATCTTGTCTGGGGAAATAATTTGATTATGTAGCAAGGAAAGGACATCTTTTAGAAAGATTATAGCAAAATAAGGAACAACTGAAGCATGAATACAGATACAGTCAGTTACTGCCAGGAGAGAGACTTAAGGATGCTTTTGGTCTTACCCAGTATGATGGTTCTTATCATAGTACGTTAATTGCTGTAATCTATGTGAGGAATTTATATTCTAAGACCACTCCCAGTTTAGCAAGCTAGCTAACTTTCCTCTGATTTCATTTTCTATATAATTGCCACTACTGGGAAGAATAAGTGAACACCCTCTTCAACCTGTGCCTTTCTGAAGCAAAGACTTCACACTTCTTTATCACTAGAAAGTGTCTTCTGCTTTAAGCTGTACCTCAGGAGAAATCCTAGTTCAGGGTTCATGGGATATCATAGGCCAACACGGGCTTGTTATGACCATGAGTAAATTATTGATAAGGCTCCAATAAAAACATCCATACAAGGAATTGTCTTGGGAGGTTGTGTTTCTAGGAAATCAAGGGAAGGAAGAGTACTAATAAATATTTGGGGCCAAATAATGGGATTTGAAAATGTTTCTGTTCATTGCTGTGTTGTGTCTTGATGTCAAATTTTGTCTGTATTATCAAACACACTTAACATTTCATGGGATCAGGGCACAACTTTAACTGAAAGCCTTGACTTGAAGAGCCCTCTTCAAGAGGAATACGCTCATACACTAAGGCCTCCAACTAAGGCAAGAAGCTTCAAAGGGAATCCAAAAGGAAGCTGATTTTTCTTTTCTTCTGTACAGAATCCAAATGTATCACAGCAGAACTGCTATTCCCTTGTGGGTTAGTACTGTTTCCACTCATGCAAATAACAAGCAAACAAAAAATATGGCTTAGAAGATCATAGATGTACGACTGAGATTTGAGTAAGCGTGATAAATGTTTTGATTAGTGGAAAGGTGGAAAGTGGAAAAGTGGAAAGCAAAAAAGGATGAAGTTCAGGTCATGCTGACATTAAAGAACTGAAAAAGGCAGTTAAGTCCTTATAACTGAAGCTTGAATAAGGCCATAAGTCAAGAAGAAATTGTGAATGTTAATCAAGTCAGTTAAATAATATTAACATGAGTAATGAAAACTAGAAAAGTAGTACACTCCTACCCCACTCCCCCTCGCCCCTCCCAAATCCAATTTGATACAAACTGATTCATCAAATTAAATAATTTAAAATATAAAAAAATATAACTGGAGAAGGAAATACAGGGTATAGACATATCATAGAAAAACACTGTCACCACCCACCCGTTGAGGTACTTCTCTGTGTTCCAGGTGATCAGTAAAGCCTTATGTTGAATTACCTCCTTGGAATACTAAATAAGTCAATGAACAGCCACTAGGTTACAAATTATGTGAGCTGCTCAACAGGTGTAAATCCAAAGTGAGCTCCACATCAGTGAACAACTTTGCAGCTGTAACTGTCTTAGATCCTTGGACCCGTGCCTCTGTGCAGACACGTTGCACCAACATTTCTTCTTAAATGTGAGTATCTTCAGCAGCTTTCCTGAGAAGTTTTGCTAAGGAAGCTGTTTTTGAAGAAATTAATAGCAAGGGAAAATGATTCCCTATAAAGTTCTGTACAGGGATCATTTACTACCATTATTGCAAAAAGCAACGACATTCTCCTGATACCAAACCAAATGTGCTTACTATTGCTAAAAATCTCTGAGTTTTATTTTTTCTTGAGTACATCACTATTAAAAACAATTTTTTTCCACTGTACAGGACGTTTCATAGGGCCATGACAAGAGAAATCACTTTTTAGCAAACAGATATAAAAGCAATTTCTTCTGCAGTAGTACTAGATTCAAATGTCCCATTTATTTTAAACTTGATATTTATTTCACTTTCAGTTGATGCATACTGCTGCCACTAATGAAAGGGAGAATTATTTCAAAACCATGGGCTAATTGATTAACAAATATAATTACTGAACCCATACTGAAACATACCGAGTTACTATTAATTACTCTTCATGACATTTTAAAATCTGAAGCTATCCTTGGATGAGATTTGTAGATAAATCCTTTGGAGGAAAAAAAAACAAAATCCAAAAAAAACGCCAAGTAACAGCTTCTTTATGCATTCTCAGCATCTAGGACTGGATTGTAAGGATACTGAGTGTTACACTGACTGAGTTTTTTTCTGAAATGATGTTATAAAACTACCATCTCTGCTCAGATATTCATTTAAGTTGAGGAATTGATATAGCAGATTCAGTTTCAGGACAACTAATATATCAGACTCAGTATCAGTATAACAGTTTTCACACATCTCTTGATGTCAGTCTTACAATACAAATTTTTTAGCAGACTTCTGTATGGGTATAAAACCACTCCTTCAAACTGATAAACGCTCAGCTAGGCAGAGTTGTGATCAGTTTCTCAAAAGCAGAAAAGGCAAGGGGAGAAATCCAAACAGCCAACCTGGAAACTAAAGGTGTATTGTTCCTGGTATAACTCTCATTGAGCTGTCATTTGCACCATGCAGCAGTCTCAGAACATGCCATCTGGTGAGGGTTTTGGGTGTTTATTGTTAGTGAACGAGGCAAACTGAAGGGGTACACTCTAAGTGGTAGTGGGTGTTCCACCAGAAAAGATGAGCTGGAGACGGTCCAAAATCCTTGAGTTCAACACCACTTTTTTGCTTTACAGATGTGCTACTGTTGATATCTCCTTCCCACCAGCACTGATGCTGAATGTCACAAATTCTCTTCTCCCCTGATTCTGAATTACAGCCATGACTTTGCACACATACCTGTTGCAAACAGTCTGCTTTTCACTTGGCTTGACTATTTGGGAGGTTACAGTCCCAACAGCCTTGCACTTGGCAACTCCTAAAAAAGCCTGTAAGTTTCTTTGAAAGTTTGCTGACAAGTTTGCCAAGCCTTCAGTCACATTTTTCTGCATTTCTGTTTCCAGTTGTGCCTACCCTTGCTACTGCTGGAGTTGAAGTCTTGGCCAAACCTCCCAGGTTAGCACATTGCCCTCTTTGTACCATCCTAGATAGAAAATGTTGTTGCATGGCAACCCAACGCAGTGTTCATTCAGCAGTGTAGCTAAAGACCATTTCAGCCACACACAGATTCATTTCAGTGCAGAAGCAAAGAAAGGAAGGGAAAAACATTCACAGATCCCAGAACCATTCTTTATTTGGAAGAATGGCTTTTAAATTAAGTCAAGCAGTATCTTGTTTTATCATTCATTTATTTAGCAAAGAAAGGAATGAATTCAAATACCCCACACAATGAACACATATCTATTTCCCTGATATCAAGATGCAGATTTGTTTATGAACAATTTTAAATGAATCTGTTTCCTTACTATTGAAGTCTTCATTTACTGTGCATGGATTTGTGCAGAAGCAATATATTTTGGGCTCAATCCTGTAAACACATTTAAATAGCTTGTACATCCATACCACCAAACTCAGTGTGATTACTTACGTGATGAGCAAAATCATTGTTAAGAGCCTAGCTTTTGCCAATCTAAACTCAGGAAGCCATATGACAGAAAAAGAGAAGTGTATCTCTCTAGATGAGAGACACTATTGGTGGAGAAACACAAGCCCTTGCCAGGACATAACTCTGCCCATCTAAGGATGTTATCCCAGATGAAACATAGAGCGTGTTGGTGGCAGCTACAACTGGTGGCTGAAGCAGTGCAAGACAAGTTTGGACTGAACCATTTACAAAATTGATCTCATACAGTAAGGCCATTAAGTAGACAATTAACTTTAGGAATGTCTTTACGATGTGCTGATTTTAACAAAACTGGTCCCACATTTAAAGAAGTATATTTATCCTATAATTATGAGGAAAAAATATTGAAACGTTTATTCCCATCAACATTTTTGTTGCATCTGGGACCTCTTACTTTCTTTTCTGGTTTTAACAGCCATATGGTCTGATGCTCTGAGAACTTTTCTCACATAAGTGCTCTGGTAGCTCTTGATTTGTACATTGACATGGTATTTTCCTAGTGGTGTCTGTGGAGTTCTGGTAGAGCTAACTAAATGCACAGTGTCCTACAACCGAGACTTTAATCAGTACTGCTTAATAGCCTGGAAATCAAAGCCATTTAAGCCCCATTCTTTTTCCCACTCTCTTGTTGAAATCCTAAACTTAGTAAAAAAATTTCTTGATTAGTTTTAGCCAAACCACACTGCAACAATAGCAGGTGACTGCAAACAGATGGACAAGCTTCCACGTAAAGTAACTTTGGAAGACCACAAAGGTCATCAGACTTACATCAAAGCACAAGATAAATCTGCAGACACAGGAGTCCATGTTCTAAGCAACTGAGGAATGTACATAATATATCAGGCACAAAAATAAGCCCAAAATGTCAACTCAAGCACCTTTCTAATTTGAGTAATCCAATGAGAGTATATATTTGTACAGGATCTGACTGGCTATCCTGATTCTTCCAGAGCTAAATAGAAACAGCTTTACTCAGAATTTTGACTTGTCTCTTGAAATGTTTGCGTTCAGAATAGAGTATGCAGTGCAAAAGGAGGATTTGGTAATATTTACAACTGGCATTTTGTGGTAATATAATTATTTATCTAGAAAAGACCACTTTATCCAAGTGAAAGGATAAGAGTTACTTAAGCAGGACATTTAATCGGGAAGGGAACTGATTTTTCCCTTTCCAAGAAAAGAAAAATGTTGTAAGAACCAAATATTACCCTTGTGTAAATTTTTGAGCTCTATCAGCTTCAGCAAGATTTGCAGGCAAATGCCTACTTTGTTATATTTTTGATAAACAAAAATAAGCTTTCATAGAGAAATCTCCTTTTCATCAAAATGTGTTTAGCCTATTTTAGAAAAAAATGATAAATAAAGTAAATTGAAAATTAATAGAGACTGCACTTTGCTTTGTTTCAAGTAATAGGGAAGGCTGTACTGAACTAGCTGGGCAGCTGTGTAGAACTCAGAAAGTGAAAAAACTGACAAAGGTAGTGCATGTGGGGTGCTCTAAAATTACCTAAGACAGATATGCAGTGGTTTGTAAATGTGTTGTCTAAGATTCTAGCTTGACAAGGAGAGCTTGAATAATTTTTTCCTCATTGAAGTGCTGTGAATTTTCTCTGTTTACCCTACAGTATTTATTATCAGTATTTCTGCTCTGGATAGAGGTTTGGATATAACTCTGCCTGGGATTTAGAACAATCTAATTTAGGAAGCTAAATGAGGGGGGGAAAAATATCTAAAAGAAATGCTTTTGTGACAAGGTGGCATGATGTTTAAATGGCATCACATGGGAGTTGCTCAAAGATTGGAACACCTGTTTTCATCCTTTTGGAAATGCAAGTGTGAAGTGTGAGCAGACTGAGCATCTACTAAATGCACTTCTACTCATGATCATGCGAATTTAAACCTAGGGCATTATCACTGCATATATAACATGTATGTAACATATGTATCTACCCATGAAAAGAATGGAAAGTAGATCACTGTAAAGATAGGTGTGCCTCAGACTACTGAATAGTTAAAAAAGAAGCTAATTTCAGATAATTTTAATTAAAAAAGACTAGAATAAAAATACATAGTTCAAATATTTTGAAGATACTGTTCTCATAACTAATAGTCTAAACATAAAATCCATTAAAAAAAAAGCCAGACTAATGTGCTTTTAGTACAGGGACAGAGAGGAACAATGTACCTACGTGTATATATGCATGTGTTGCTTTTTCTTGGCAGTGGCAGCAATATAGATTTTATTTTTCTTATCTTATTTAAACATACAATTTTACCTTTTGGCATGAACACAGGGATTCAGGTACTGCATGGTTTTTCCCTCTCTCTGTGTTTTAATTAAATTTTTTGCAGAGAAAATTTCCTCTTATCAAGGTCAATTAGCTAATGTCTTCCTGGAAAAACAAATCTAAATTACAAGAAACAAATCACAAATTATAGAGAATCATTACTATTATAGTTTCTGGAGATGAACTGGGGTGTTTTCTTTTGAATGATTTAGTAACAGGCAGCTTAATTATTTTCATAAACAGTAAATGTGCATTCATTTTGGTGCACAGATTTTCAAAGACCATTCACTTTGCATTTTTCAGAGATAGCAAGCACAGTGCTACATTCAGATCTATCCCCATTAAAAAATGTTGCTCATTAGCATCATTAGATGTAGTGGTAACTTTTGCTGTGTAAGTGACTAGACCACCAAAGTTGTACTCAAATGCAGTCTCAGATGATCAATATTTCTTGGTACATTTTGCCTTTTTTGTATCATTATAAACTCTATATGCTTTTCTCTGTTTGTGAATCACAGCATAACCTAATGATGAAGGAGTCTAAACAGAATGGAAACATTTCCACTCTGTTTCTCCTTGCATACCTGCCTAATAGTCTTCTGCCATGATCTTTTCATCTAGCATAGCATGCGCAAAAAAAAAGACATCTCAATTCTCTAATCCTTAATATTAACTTTTACTTTATTTTCACAAGCTTCTCAGAATAGCAAATGCTGCCTTACTACTAAGTACTATGGGAAAATCTGGCCAAAATCCCTGTCTTTTTTTCCTTTTTTTTTTTTTTTTTTTTTTTTTTTGTTTATTTTTTAGTTATTCATCTATAATTTCAGATAAAAAAATAATAGTGTCATGAATGTGGGTGAAGACAGACAGAACAAAGAAAAATGGTATAAAAGTCTTTTGTGTTTCCTCACCTGCCAGTACAAAAGAAATTAAAACTGATAACTTAAAAACTCAAACAGCATTTTAAATATTTACATCAGTGAAATCCAACAAGATAATCACTTAAAACACCGGGAGAATGTTCTTGAATAGCATGGGTGGGACACGGCAGCAAGATGAGACAACGCTTAGCAAATACATCTGCGTTTTCTGAGCCAGCTTTGTTTATCAGATACGTGCATATAAAGTAAAAGCCAGAAAGAGAAAAGCAGATCTATGATTATGCCTACGTTACCCCCGAGAGCCTGAGAAGGCACACAAAATGCAGTGCAGTTCTATCTTTCTGTGAGTGGCCTGACGGCAAGTGCTACAGCAGGGTCGGGTGAGTTCCCGTACACGAGCACCAGGTGGTGGAAGCTGTGGGACCCCCTGCCTTGTGCAAAGCTGCATGTCACAGCAAGGTTGGTTTCCTAATGACATGCAGAAAGACATTCCAGTGTGCCCTTTCTGCCTGAGCTCCTCCCTCAGCTCCCTGTGGGACATGCCTTTCCACACCCTCCCAAAAATTAAACCAAAGCGGGTGAAGGATTTATGTGTCTGGACTTGGGTTGCAACTGGAAACCACCAACTCGGTATATTTCTGGGTTCATTACAAGATCATATCCCTTGGTACAGCCTTAGTCTCCTCAGTCTGAACAGCTAAACTTCAGTGGGAGTGATTTACAGCCCCAGGAGGATCAGCCCTACAGAGCCTGGAGCTGCTGCAGAGCATCACTAAACCACCATATTTCTCGTCTTTGTTCCAAGCACCCCTGTGAGGTACTCTGAGGGTGTGAGCTTCAGGAGGCTGCACAGAGGGCTCCATGGGCTAACAGCACAGCTCCTTTTTCAAACCTCATGGAAATAAAAAACAAGGTTTAAAAAGAAAATCAAATTTATACTCCTGGGGTAGCCTTAAGGGGGTAACATTTTTGTTTGCTTGCTTGTTTGTTTTTTAAAGCTCAGAAATTAAGTAGTCACTTGTTAGAGAAATATGACTGGAAGGTTATGAAACTGAGTGAAGTGATGTAGACCTTGTGAGTGATCCAGCAACACTGAGAGGCTACAGATGCACCCAACACTGAAGGCAAACCTTGCACTCTGCAAAGAAAACATCATGTCACAAATAAATGTTTTAGGCTTTTGGCAGCAATGGGACATTGATGGCTTGGATTGTGCTTGAAATGTCTCTGAACTTCATCTCTGAAGCCTCAATCACATGAGCAGTCAAGTAGCACAGGCCTTGGGGATAAGGGAGTTACAGGAGGCCAGAAAATACACAAGCCCATTAGTATTCATCATAATTATTGAAATCTGTAAAATAGGTGTTAGAATAAGTCTTTGCTGTAAGATGTGGATTGAAGTATTTGTTTCTCTCCTCCAGAATCAGGTTGTTTTTGTTAAATGCCTGGGGAAAATAAGAAAAGAAAGAGGTAAGAAAATGGGAAGGACAGAAGAAAGATAACCACAAAGTCAACTTCTGTAGCAAAGATCTGTGTATAGCAAGTCAGTCAAAAACGCATTGAAAAATACCTGCACATTCACAAAAACTTCAATCTGCCTGTATGTTTACACAGCAATGTTCTTGCAAAAAGCAATAATACTCTATTAATAAAGTGGTGCCAGGAACTTATGAACCAATATTATAAAAATTATTTAATGATTAAAAATGTTTTGATCATACATATTAACTTCTTCCTATTAGATTTATTCACTCATCTTTTTACTGAATAGGAATTATTTCCTCTTTACTACATGAAATCCTTGATTTTCTAATGTAATATGTAAGGGAAATGTTTGAAGGTCTTAAAAGTATAAATCCTGTTTTGTTTTGTTTTTTAAGTGAGATGGGTATTTAGAGTCTCAATTTCCAAAGGATTTTTTTGGTTTTGTTTTGTTTCTGAAACTACCCAGAGAGATGATTAGTGGAATTTTGAAAAGCTTTAAATTGGGTACATATTCTACCACTGATTACAAAATCCAGACTTTTTTGCCAATTTTAATGAAATTCTTTAAAATGCCTTTAATTAGAAAGAAAAATGAACACATTAAAAACTAGATTATCCAGGTAGGATTTGAGAAAAATCCTCATTTAAAAAAAGCTTTGCAGCTGTGCAATCTGAAGATACTGAACTAGGTATTGTCAGAATGCTCATCCTTCCATAATTCAGTATATGTGAAAAGCAAAGCCATTCTAAAAGGTCATGAAGGGAAAATAGATCTTTGGGAACAATGATCATATGATATGACATGTTACTTATCTGAATAAATCATGTGATCAGTTTTGTTCCCTACTGTAAAAAAAGGATGTGGACAGGCTGGGGAGGGTATAGAGAAGGGCTACAAAGATGGTAAAAGGACGTGTAGACTGCTGTATTAGGACAGGCTGAGAGAACTGGGTTTGTTCAGCCTGGAGAAAACAAGGCTTAAGGGACACCTAGGCACCATGTTCCAGTGCTTGAAGAGAGGCTACAAAAGAGATGGAGACTCCCTTTTTACAAGGAGTCACATGGAAAAGACAAGGGGTAATGGGTACAAGTTAATCATGGCAGACTCTGATTGGACACTGAAGAAAAATTTTTCACAGTGAGAACTGTCATCCATTGGAATGATCTCCCTAAGAAAGTGGTGGATTCCCCAACACTGGGCGCTTTTAAAATTCAGCTGAATGAATCTTAATGAGTGCTGAGCCATCTGCCTATGATATCAAGCTAGACTCACATCTAACGCTAATCTGTTCTGCTTATTTACAGAATATTTTGGGTATAAATACTAGCTGAGAGTCTGACTCAGGATATATTCACCAGGAACAGCCTTGTACAAAGTCACAGTGCAGGAAGATGGACAGCGCCCCTGATACCGTATCATTGGAGCCAAAGGATTATCTTCAATGCATGTCATGGTGATTGTTAATGGCCTTACTTCTTGAACAAGCCACTAGGGAGCACAGTAAGAAAAAAAAGACCAACCCAGAAACCAAAACTTGAGTGGTCTGTTGTTTTTCCAGGAAATGCTGCTGCTGTATAAATTATATATGCACACAAAATATAACTTCCTGTATGATAGGGACTGACAAAAGAAAGGAACTCTAATTCTTCAGTGCTTCAAGAGAAATCTATTTCTTTCATTAACAGACAGCATAATTTGAGTCCAAGGGGCACTGCAGAAAACTAGCCAGTAGTGTTCTTTTGATTCAGCAGATCTGCTGTCTAGGACCATAGACTTTGTGGACTACAGAGCTCCCAACCCACTTCTCACCTTGATGGCTTCTACAGAATCATATTTGTCCAGTTTGTTGATATGGTTGGTAATGCTGGTATTTAGAGGAGCTGGTGACACTGGATGGATGACAGTTGCATCATGGGACTGTTGTTGATAACGTTGGCAGTAAGTGTAAACAAGCAGGGTAAGAAGGCAACCAAGTATTGAGCTACTTAATCCCACTGCGATCATGTGAAACATGTTGAACTCTGCAGAGCGGAAAGCAGGAGACAATCTTATTTTTAAGGAAGCGGCAATAAAACCTTAAGCTTGCACAAAAATGTAGACAAGTGATTGATTAAAATAAGGATAAGGGAAATTTCATGTGTTTCCCAGAAACATCTCAATTGCAAAGGTTTATCCCTACAACAGCAAAAAAACACTACTTCCCTGAAGGGATCATCATAAGAATCTTAGATACCCATACATCTCTGTAAGTATTAAGAGTGAGATTTTTGAAAGGTGCTTAAACAAGTTCAGAACCCAAAGTTCAGAACAAATAATGAATGAATTGAAATTTGTTTGTTTGAATAGTTAAGCAATTTTTTTCTTCAGATTGTATAGCAAAGCTTTGTTATCTATAAATTATGTATATAAATTACATACATAGAATTTTTTCCAGTGAATTACAGTATCACCTCCTCTACTTTTCTTCCGGTTCTTTCTCTTACACCATAGTGACTTGTAGCAGAACAAAATCCTGATATCTTTGAATCACAATTCTGCTTTCCTTCAAGTGCTTTCTGAATCCCTGTCCACCTACACAGGGATTAAAGCTGAAAGGAAGCTCAGTTCTGCATGAAGGGAATCTACAGCACAATCATCCCCTGATGTTACTCAACAGAGATATCAGGTTACATGTGGCACTAGTAGGATTAACTCAAAATAAAACAAATTATGCTGGTTTTCATTGTTATTTCAAACTAGAGCTGTGCTTGATGATTATCAAGGAAAGAAGTATCAGTGAGAAGCTCATACTGGAAATTTTATCTTACCATTACTGACAATTTTTTTGTGGTTGCCTAAATGCATAAATGAAAGCTTTTAAACTGAAAGACTGTCACTAGTCTGAAAAACATCTGCTAGGCTTTTTTTCACTCTAATACAGAAAAATGAGCCAGCAGATGGGTCCCATTTCTTTGCAAATGCCTGAGGTAGGACCTTTACATCCCTACTGGGTATGTAGAAACACAAACTAATATTTAGCTGACTAGGTTGACTGCCTCAGTATATAAATTGTCACTGAAATATACTTCTACTCTTTTGAGATATTCCTATTGTTACAGATCTTGGCAAAATGTTTTCAGAGTATCACTGCTAATTAGAATAAAATCATATCACATTATCCTGGATTCCATAATAAGTTACCATGCACATTAGTACCTTTGCATAACCTCTGTAATTTTATTATCCCTTATCAGGTTACAAATACAGCTTATCTGTGCATGGAAAAATACTAGAAGCGGTCAGAACTATTACCATGACGACACAGACTAAGCATGATATCTCAACAGAAAAAAACTGGTTTTATTCTTCATATTACTGTTTGCTTTCAAAAAGTACTTTCTCTTTCAAAATTTGCTTTGGTAGCATCAGGACCCTCAGGACGGATCTTTTTTTTTTTTTTTAAGTTTTTAATTTTAGTTTTTTCTCTGGCAGCAAAGGTGAAAATGAGTCCTATATACAATCTAAGCTACTAATGGTCTCACAGGCTGGCTTTTTGCTATTCATACGGGGTCCCAAAGGGGCTTGTGAAATCATTATCCTGAAAAAGGTGGAACAACTTTACAAATTCTGACCTACTGATAACTAGCTTATAAGAGGAATTTCTTTTTGAGACAAGGGTGACTGGCGTACTGAAAACCAAGAACATACAAACATCCAGTAATACATGTTCTTGCCCCAAAGGTCAGCAATGGCAGATGGATATTTAATGAGAAATCCTGTAGCAGTTGTATGTCTTTTTTCTCCACAAATGTAAATAATACAAATGCATCATTTAGAAGGTAGAATAAAACTAAGAGTGCAAAAGGTGAAACAAACAGAAAAAATGGGGAATCAATATTTTAGCATTTAATAAACACCTCGAGCTGAAAAGCTTACCGCCACATCGTTTTTCTTCTATGCTACTGGATCGTGCCACTGATATTTCTAGAAAAATAAATAAATTGCTTATGGCAAGGAGAAAAAAAATATTACAAAGAACTACTAATTTGATTAATACAGTAAGGATTAAAAAAATTATTCTACTACATTTACTACAAATCTGAAGTAAAAGGAGATTTTGACTATGTGAAAGAATTAAAAAAAGATCCAATGACATATTCAGGTTCCCTAGTTTCCCAAGCAAAACCAGCAACATATTTTTTATTCTTGCCTCAAAACATTTCTGGAATTAAAAGGATGAATTGCATGTGACAACAGTCTTTGTGAAGTTTAAGCATGTTGAGAAAGTGTTGATTTTCTGAATGATAAAATAAGTGGGAGTCTTATTATCCTCTGTTTAAATGGCTTACTACTTCTAGAAGTCACATCTAGCACTAAAGCTAAGATGGAATTTACAAATCTTAAAAAAATATGATTGCCAATTTTATGGGTCTCAATTGTAAACTAATAAAATGTCATTCCAGCCTGTATCCTTTCCATCTTGACTTTTGAATAAATGCTCAATATAAGTCAGGTGGTAATCAAATTTTCCCATTCTTTACTTCAGGACCATGGCTTCCGTGAAGGGAAATTCCATGTCACAAATGTCTTGAACCTCTCTGAGAGCATCAATGATCATGTGGATATGGGTGGAGTAACCAACACAGTCTAAATGGGTTTCAAAAAAAGCTTTAAAGTTCCTTGTCAAAGGTTTTCCAAGCAACAAAGTACAGATGGGAGATGAGGGAAAAGATAGAAAACAGGGTGTGCTATTTCTTACAATGGAGGAAATAAGGTTTTCAGCAAAGAGCTAGAAATGCAGGAGTCAAAGGTGAGTTAGAAGTTTGCTGATGATAAAAGCTAAGGTAGCACAGACAAGGGCATGCTGTGAAGAGTTGCAGAAGGGCCCTACAAAATGGGGCAATAAAATATCCAAAGAAACAGAATATCTCTGGGGAATAACAGTAGACTGATGCAGAGTAATACAGTGGAAAGCAATCCTAGTTTCACATAGAAAATGATGGTTTGTGAGTTGACCATTACTACTCCTGCTTGAGACCAGGGCTTTCACAGCTTCACAGAATTATCAAGGTTGGAAAAGACTTCTAAGATCACTGCATCCAACCATCAACATCCCCCTCCCCAAGTAAAATACATAAAATATCTATAGTTATATCACCATGCCCAATGGAGCATGTCCTGAAGATCTACACGGGTTTTAAATATTTCCATGGATGGTGATTCCACCACCTCTCTGGGCATCCCGTTCCAGTACATGACTACTCTCTCAGAAAATAAATACTTAATAATACCTAGTGCTAAACCTCCCTTAGTGCAACACAAGGTCATTTCATCTAGTCCTACCATTATTTACTTGAGAGAAGAGACTAACCCCCAACCTCTCTACAACCTCCTTTAAGGTAGCTGTAGAGAGTGATAAGGTCTCCTTTCAGCCTCCTCTTCTCCAAACTGAACAATCCTAATTCCCTCAGCCTCTTCTCTTGCAACTTGTTCTCCAAACCCTTCACCAGTTTGCTTGCCCTTCTCTGAACTCACTCCAGCAGTAGTGAAGGGACGATGAGTGAGCCCAGAACTGGACTCAGTACTTGGGGTGCATCCTCACCAGTGCTGACTACAGGGGCACAATCGCTTCCCTAGTCCTGCTGGCCACACTATTTCTGTTACAGGCCAGAATGATGCTGGCTGCTTTGGCCACCTGGGGAACACTGATGGCTCATATTCAGACATCTGTCAATCAACACTCCCAGGTCCTTTTCTGCCTGGCAGCTTTCCAGCCACTCCTCCCCAAGCCTGTAGCAGGGGTTATTGCATGTAGTAGCCTGCATGGGGATATTGCAACCAAAGTGCAGGGCTCGGCACATGGCCTTGTTAAACCTCAAATTATTGGCCTTGGCCCACTGGTCCAGCCTGCCCAGGTCCCTTTGCAGAGCCTTCCTACCCTCTAGCAGATCAACACTCCTACCCAGCTTAGTGTCATCTGCAAACTTGTCAAGGAAGACCTCGATCCCCTCATCTAGGTCACTGATAAAGATATTGAATAGGACCTGCCCCCAAACTGAGACCTGGGGAACACCACTAGTGACCGGTTGCCAACTGGATTTAACTCTGTTGAGTACAACTCTCTGGGCACAGACACGCAGCCAGGATTTAGTCCAGCAGAGAGTACACCTGTCTGTGCCATGAGCCATCAGCTTCTTTAGGAGAATGCTCTGGGAAACAGTGTCTACAAAAGTCCAGGTAGACAATGTCCACAGCCTTTCCCTCATCCACTAGGTGGGTAACCTGGTCATACAAGACCAGGTTATCAAGCAGGATATGCTTTTCCTGAAATCATGCTGGCTGGGTCTAATCCCCTGCCTGCTCTGCATTTGCCATGTGAGCACACTCAAAATGAAACTCTCCATGGATTTTATGGGCACCAAGGTCAGGCTGAGAGGCCTCTAGTTCCCTGAATCCTCCTTCCATCCTTTCTTGTAGATGGGTGTCACACTGGCAAGTCTCCAGTCATCTGAGACCTCCCCTGGACTGTTGGTAAATGACGGAGAGAGCATTGGTGAGTTTATTTGCCAGCTCCCTCAATACTCTTCGATGGATTCCACCCAGCCCCATAGACTGTGAATGTCCATGAAATGGCAAATTGTTCCATGAAAATATCAGCTTACTGTTCAGAAGCAATCAAAAAGGCAAAACAAATGCTTGGAACTACCAAAAAAGCAATAGTGAACAAACAAGACATGGTATCATCATCGTTATAGCACTTTACAAATCCATGTGTTGTCCACACCATGAACACTGTGGGCAACTCTTGGTGTTCCCATCTAAGGATGTTTCTAGTAGAACTAAAAACAGACCAGAGAAGGGCATCAGTGATGGTCATGGGTATGAAATAGGTTCTCTAGGAACTAACAGAGGAAGCTCTCCACCACCAAAAGATAATTCACATGCACCTACTGCTAAGGGTAGCACAATTTTTTACCTTTCTTCCTATACCAAACCAATACTGACTACTTTCAAAATGAGGAAGTATCAGACCTTACAGAACAGCTTCTGCAGCTGTTCTGCACAGGATAAGACAATATGAAGGTATACATGGCAAGACACTAGCTGAGGAAAGGTGGGAGGTGAATTAGAAAAGAAAGAGAATTTGATAGGGAGGGAGAGAACTCTAAGTTGCTGAATGGAGGAGTGAAAGTGAGCAACCTAGAAGGCAAGCTAGTTTGCTTCAGGTGAGTGTAATTGGCATGACCTTATCTGCTGTGATATGGGTAATTTGAGGAGGAGTGGCAAACAAACCAGAAGGGCAAGAGAATATGTGGATCATTTCAGGTTCTTAAAATGCCATCTTTCCAAAACAAGATGTAGAGCTTACAGTGGATTAAGCAGGGGATTCAGAGAATGTGAATATAAATGGAGATGCTTTAAAAGCCTGAGGAAAAGGAGAAAATACAATGTGGGAGTTTTTGCTTTTCCACTGACATTTTCATATATGTTTTGGAGGAAAAAATAGTATTTGGGAGCAAAAGCATTATTCACCATCCAAAAAAATAGTGTTTAAGTTTGTTGATTTCTTTGTTTTATTGTACTATATTGTAACACATAGCCAAAAATAAAAAAAAGGTTGCTGCATTGAGTAAAGGCAATTACATTTCAAATGATACATTAAAATGTCAATTTCTGTCTGTGAATAGATCTGAAAAAAATCTTTTTTTTTTTAAATGTATGCAAGTGGAAAGATGACTGTTAACAGTAGCACAGTGTGGCCACCCATACTGTTGAGTGGATTTAATTGACTTCTGTGACTTCAGGGGAAAGAATCCAAAAGGGTACAGTCATGAGTTTTGACAAATGTTATAGAATAATACATGAAGTGATCATGCATCTGGTACTTAGCGATCATGAGGGAGATCAGGATTTGAATATTTACCTTTCTAAGCAATTACTAATTTAAGGGCCTCTGTGAAATGACTTCCAGATTAACTAAATTATTTCCAGATTAACTACCATAGCACCTGCTTCTATATATGCAAATCACAAAACCTAAAGGAATATTTCTCTTATAACCCCAAAGCCTCCAAAACATTTAAAGTAAAAAGGAAATTTTATCTATAGCCACCCCTGCACCCTGCTACCAAGAAGGAAAGGAGGGACCTGCAGGGTGATGAGACTGACTAAACAAAGTCTGAGGTGGTGGCAGTAAGGACAGCTCCACAGCACCTGCTGCCATGGGGCAAATTTTCATGAAGACACCAGATCTGGTAACATTTCCCCTACACACCAGATCAACACACTTTGGCCAACCAAAGGCAAGAGCTTCTCCAGCTCTTGGGTCTCCACAGTGCAGTGTGGGGCAGCACCGTGCCTCACCCCGACACACTGAGAGATCTCAGTAATCCTTGGAGGAGCAGGCTGATCTCACCTGGTATAAAGTTGGAGTCCAAAGCACAGGCTCGGCTCTCCGTGGTGTTACCTGTGCACTGGCTGCCCACAGGAAACAAAATGATGCACTGACGGACCCGGAGCTGCAGCCCAGATGGGTCACACTCGGACCATTCAGACCACTCGGACCAGCTGTCTGCAGCAGGAAGAGAAGGAATGCAATTAAATACTTCAAGTACACCAAAAGAGGGGGAAATGGACCGCCTGAGTTATGGATACCACCATCTAGCAGAGGACAGCCCTTTTATTCCAATAAGACAAGGAATAAAACAGTTTGGCTTTGGCAAAAGTCTCTGACATATAGACTGGGAAGGTAAATTTGTTGCAGATGTATCATGGGTTTGGCTTCTGCCATGGCCTTTGTATATGTAAATAAGAAGCCAGAGGGACTGTGACGGGAAGAGTTATAACCAGGTTATTAATTCTGGTCTATGTGTTTAGGGTGGACAATGACACTGTTATTTATGTACCTGATAGGCAGCAATGAGAGATAAGAGTATGTATTCCAGGTTTGAAAGAGGATGTTTATTTAACCACAGAAATAGTAGTAATATGAAGTACCCTTTTTTTTTTTGCTGTAGATAGAAGGGATCTGATCAAGTATTCTCAACTTCTCTTCCCCATGCAGTTCATTATCAGCTTCTATGGTTCTCTATATTCCTTCCTTGCCTATGTAGCTTTCATTAAGACATTTTTATTTCATGCCTGTGTAATCTCAGAATACTTGGCTCAAATGAAGTGAATTGATTTCATTCCCATGAGGTGTCCCGAGTTTACTGAGCTCAGCTTTCTTATAATTCAAGCACAAGTCTTGCTGCCTTAGGAGTTTGGAGCATTGGTAGAAGACAGAGATGAGTTACACATTTTTCTTTCTTCTGTTGGCATTCTCACTGAGATATGGTTTGATATGCATTAAATAGCCCTAGGATGCCTAGCCAAGCTTATTTCTACTGCAAAATTTTAATGGATTTTATGTCATTATGAAGCAAATTTACAAATTTCATTTCGCTTCAAGTAAAATAGTACATATTAAGCTAATTTCATTTAAAGTTAGATTGAAGAATATAAAAATTGGTGAAAATTTTGAAAATGCATGAATGTTCTGTGGATTAGGTGGAAAGTCAGGAAAGTCTTGCAATTTTTTCAAAATCACCTGCATCTAAAATTTAACGGATTATGGCATGAATATTTCAGACTGCAGTTTTGAGAAATGTCAAGCAAAAGATACTTCCTATCACAGTGCTGGATATTCACTTCCTAACCAATAGCACGGTAACAAGAAGTGGATGGACTAGATGGACGTGACTTTAGCACAGAAAATCTCAAGTGGTGATCCTGGGACCATTTTCAAGACAGTAGGAAAGTGCTGGTTAGAGACAACAGCAATAAGCCCTGGCAGTCTGTTCAGATGTACATCATAATTTCTGGAGTTGCTACAGAATAGATGTACCCAGCAGCTGGAGTGAGAACCTGGATATTGATAATTAAGTTCCTTGACACAAGTAGACAATGTCAAACAGTAGGATCTTGTTATTGCAAGGAGCAAGAACACTCTGCTTTGTCCTTTGGCTGTTCTGTTTCATTGGGAAGGTCCTCCAAGGGCCTCATTTGCTGAGTGGGTAGTAGGAGCATGGAGGCAGATGATAAAATGTAGCTGGATCCCAATTTGGAGGAAAGGAGGGCTGAGGTGGGAATAGGGGGGGAAGGTGGGAGGAAGGTGTCTTAAGATTCTATTTTATTTCCCATTATTCTACTCTGATTTGATTGGTAATAAATTAATCTAATTTCCCCAAGTTGAGTATGTTTTGCATGTGACAATAATAGCTGAGTGATCTCTCCCTGTCCTCTTCTCAACCCATGAGCCTTTCAATTTATTTTCTCTCCCCTGTCCAGTTGAGGAACAGGAGTGACTGAGTGGCTCTGGGGGGTACCTGATGTCCAGTCAGGATTAACCCCATCCCACAGGTCAAAATAATATGAAGAGACTATTTATAAATGCTTGCAAATTGTCAGCTCTAGAAAAACAGTGGTAGAAAATAAATGTGCAACAAGAGAAATAGCTACAATACAAGCAGAATGAACATGCC
Organism: Phaethornis superciliosus; assembly: GCA_023637945.1. Lineage (NCBI taxonomy): Eukaryota > Metazoa > Chordata > Aves > Apodiformes > Trochilidae > Phaethornis > Phaethornis superciliosus. The sequence goes on from JAJQWJ010000002.1 coordinate 70,967,046, forward strand.
AGTTCTGACCTTTTAAAGATGCCTTTAGGATCCCAAGACAGCTATGTACCTTCTACATACAAATATACACTATTTGTCTTGTAAAATCAAATCATCAACTTATTTCTATGTTTGGGGTTATTTAAACACAATACAGAGTGTTACATCTGCTTTAATTTTGACAAAGAAGGTACTTTTATTCTGCTGCAGTGCCTAGAAAAGGATATTAACTTAAATTGTAGTTCAGCACAGGTAATAGGATCCATAAATTCAAACTCCTGAGGCTTGTGCTTTCACACATACAGCCTCATCATCTGAGAAGAAAACCTTTACAGTGAAGTCCAGGAGCTTTCAATGAAGCAAATGATACTGTGTGGCATGAGGGCTCTTTATTTCCTTTTCTGCTGTTTGTAATCAATTAATCAGAAATAAATGAAAAAAAAAATTCCCCACTGTCTTTTCACTAATTATTTTATCTACTTTTGTGTGGTTTTATTCTCTACCTCTCACTTAAATTCTCTGAAAAAGAAAAAAAAACAACCAAACAAAAAGTTGTCTTCAAAGGGTCAAAAGGCAGAGTCAAAGATACAGAAAAGTCACAATCCATAATACTTTACAGCTAGCAGGAGTGCTGAGACATTTCATTTGTTAAGTACTCCAAAGTCATTTAAAAAGATGAAGTCTCTGCTCTTTAACATCCAAAGCTGAAGAAGGTATTTTACAACGAGTATTAAGGTTTGCTCTGTGCTTTATATGAAACCAGGGCAAACATTATCTACTTGAAGGACCTTGTAATAACATTTGTTGTTGAATATTAACTTCAGCAATTTGGGTGCTGTGAATTTTTACTGTTAAACAACTGCACTTCTTTGTGATACTGTTCCTGAAAGTCCCCCAGGCAGTTTGCATGATCCACTTCAAATCTTATACAATTTTAATTAATCCACATCGGGAAACTGGCAACTCAAATTTTAATTTTTAAAGGGAAAAGGGAGGAGGTGGTGTCCTGCAGGCTATATCTTGATATTACTTGATTTACAGTGCTTGTAGTATGTAAGAGCTGATAGTGCGCTTAATAAGGGACAAAAATGATTTGTTCCTAAATAACAGATCAAGAAACATCATGTTGCCTAACTGTGAATGTCTTATTCAGTGTCACACAAGAAAGCTGCATGAGGTAATTTGCCATACCTGGACACGGCTGCGTGTTGCAGAGTGCTTCTTCAGTGTGCAGTCCAAGGCAGATATCTCCTCCATATGCTGGTGCTGGGTTTGTGCAGGAACGGGTTCTCGTGTAATGCCCTCCTCCACAAGTTGCTGAGCACTTTGACCAAGAGGACCAACAAGACCAGCCTCCATCCACTGAAAACGCAAAATGTCATATTGTTCCAAGTTAAAGTGAGATATAACATAATCAATCTTTCCCAGATTCTGTGGATCTCATTTGTGGCCCACTGAAATTATGGGACAGTTTTAGGTGCCGCTGAACACAGGCACACAAATTTAATATTAATACAATGCAATTTAATTTACATATTGCAATTTAATTTATGTCCCTGGTACACTAGGAAATATTGTGAGGAAGTAAAACATGAAAGTTTGTTTAGCAGAAGTATTTTAAACTCAAAAAACAATTTTATTCATCAATTAAAAGTTAGCCCAATAATATTAACAGAGAGAATGAAGAATCCAGATTTTGTTTTACAAGCCTGTGGAGATTCCTTAACCCTACAACCCATTTCAATTGATCTAACCCAGTTGTAGAATTTTATGAGCCAATATTATATTACGATCTTAATGCAGCCCTAGTGCAGATGCCAGTAGCAGGGCAATGGAAGTAGTTCAAAAAAGCAACAGATGAATGACAAAAAGAAGTTGTCACTTATACAGAATCACAGAATCATCCGGGTTGGAAAGAACCTCTGAAGTCATCAAGTCCAACCTACCACTGTGGTTATCAGACCATGGCACTGAGGGCCACATCAGTCTCTTTTTTAAAACCTCCAGGGATGAAGAATCCACCGCCTCCCTGGGCAGACCATTCCAATGTCTGATCACCGTCTCTGTAAAGAATTTTTTCCTAATATCTTACCTAAACCTCTCCTTTCAGAAACAGGCTGTGGAAGAATAAATATTTATTTTTTTTTCCTCCCATCGGTATTTACTGATTCAAGTATGCCAAACTGTTCTTCAATCTGAGTTTTCTGACTTCTGACTCTGAAACATAGACTGGATTGCAAGAGACCCCAGTTGTCAGATGGCTTTCAGTGCATGGCCACTAGACAGGTTTCTAAAGAAAGTTCATCACATTGCCTGCACTGGACTGGCTCCTTTGTGCCTCTTTTCTTAAACCTACTGCTCCAGGATGTATTTCTGGCATTTATGGACATATTGCAGCCCATCTGCCAAAGGCTTCCTATCTGCAGCCACATGACAAAGTCAGATGTACTTCTCCCAGGGACAGCATACTCTCTGCAAAGAATCTCAGTATTTTTTTTCAGTCTCCTTTTTGGGGGGGGGAAGGGAACTCCCCGCAGAATACTAAACTTTCAAAATGTTCATATCCTACAAAAAATTAATTTATTTCAAACCTCTTGAAGCATTAGTATTTGCCTTCTTAATAATTATGGAAGTGATTTACCATATCTGCAACTGATTAAAAGAAATGGTGGGTAATTCAACTGACATTATTAGATGACACCCTAAGTATAACAAAGGCAATGTGCCAGTTTTGCTCTTTACCATTCAGCCTCTCAAGGAGTAAACCAGTTTCCACTGGTATATTCAAATGCAATTCCATAATTATCTCTTACCAATAAAAAGGAAGGTTCCAAATCTGAAAAAAATTAATTTCCAATGAAAAATATCTTTGCAGTATTTGTATTGAAATTCCCTCTTGGAGATGTAGAACAACAAAAAATATTAGTTTTCTTTTGGTAACATCGTATATCACAAATGTAGTTGGTGAGTCAAGTAGAATGATTTCTATGTACAGGCTGCAGCAGTGAGAAAATAAGCTAGGAGAATGCAGTTACTCTGATAGTGAAACCTACATGTGCATTTCTTTAATGTAATTTCTGACACAGCGTACCCTCAGGTTCTCAACTGCTAATCAAACAGGTAATTTGCTAGTGCATAAGTAAGGCTATTAGCTAATCCTGTAAGTGAAGCTGTTGCATACATATAATTTTATTATCTCGTCCTATAAATCAAAAAAGCATGGATTTAGCCCTTGTGTGCTAAGAAGAGTAGTTGTAAAAACTTATGCAAATAATGCATCTGGCCTCTGAATAGCCTAATTGGACAGATAGGATTAATGGAATCTGGTACTATATTCTCAGCAATTTAAATAAAATATTTCCATTATTAAAGAATTCTATGATTCCTCATTTTTCCAGGATATATTTGTCAGCCAAATCATCCAGCTACAGAGATTTATGAAAACTTTTATACCACTGATCATAAATAAATACTGCATCTTGGTGGTGTGTTTGATTTGCTCTCTTACTCATATATTTTTTGCCTGAAATGATTCTGCTAATGTAATATCATGCCAGATCATACCTAAGAAAGCCACAGGTTACACAATGCAATTTTATAATGATTTCAAGACATCGTAACTTTTATTCAGAATGTTTATTCCGATTGTAAAAATGTACCCTTTTTTTTTTTTTTTTTTTAGTTTAAAGCAATCCTTGACTAGCTCAAATGAAATGTCAAAGGCATTCCTGCTGCAGGATATAGGCAGAGAGACAGAAGGACTGCATGATATTGCCTGTATGGAAGACAAATTCTCTGCAAACATTACCTGTGGCTTATCCACTGTAAGGGAGACACTGACCCCCCCACACTTTTTACTTATTTTTCAATGGACCCGAAACTGCCATCTGAAGGTGGTCGAGACTGATTTGACCGTCCACAACCACAGTGACCATGGCTGTACTGTAAGATTTCATTTTTGAAAGGAGAAGGGGGTCTGGCGAAGATGGGAAAGAACAAATATAACAGACAATGTAGCATTAGACTTGATCAGGGTTGAACTGGGCAGTGTGATTGTAACTGTTTTTTCTTAGAGACTGTTTACTGACAGGCTGCTCTCCTAGATCTCTAACCCTTTCAGGGACTATCATAACTACCTCTTCTATTTGTCTTCAGAACTTCTCAGCAACAGAGGATGATAAAGCACCATCATGGTTAAATCAGATCAAAGGAGTGGGTATTTACCGCTTGAGTTTTTACAAGACCTCAATAGAGCTCTGTGGTTTCTTTCATCTTTCTTTAAAGTTGCTTAGCAACACAGCACCATCTGGGTTTTGTTTTGTTTTTTTTTATTTTTTCCTTTTGTCATGGAGTCCTTAATGTTATTTCTGCTTCTTATAGGAGAGGAAAATATACAGCTGCAAGGAAAGTTCCAATCACTACAATTTTTTTACATAACAGTTTTGTAGAGCTGTTGGGCAAAAGAAAGTCATTAAAGCAGTTCCACAATGAAAGAGACAAAGTGTCTTTACATTTTCTGAAAATTACTGAGGTCAGTCCCTTCTGAAAGAAGGCAGCCTTCAGCTAGCTAAAACAATGCTCCTTCCTTTCTACTAAAGCTAACAACATTCTGCCTACTGGCTGTTGCTGTGGTTAATAAGTATTTTGTCACTAGCATGAAAAAAAAACCCACAACAAACATAAAGAAGATGTAGCAGAGAGAAACAGTTACAGAAATGGGATCTCCTGGGGACATGATAAAACAGTCACACTACTGGAGAATTTACAAGACACAGTTAAGTAAACTGGACACCCTGCTATGCTTTGGCTTTTACAAGGATGTCAAAGAAGCATAGGCAGCCACACTGACCTCACCTTTGGTGAGAACACAGATAAGATTTCAGGCTCTTTCATATACTGTCTGGTCTCATTTCAAACAACAACAAATTTTGGGTTTGGTTTTTTTTTTGGTGTATGACTGTAGGTTTATAACTTTGCACATTCATCTCTTTGAAAGAGTAGCAAAAAGAGTAAAAAATATTAAGAGGTCAGTCTTTGCTACATGCATGAAGGAGTGAGTACAAATTAGAGGGGCAGCAGTACTTTCTAACCGATGAAATACAGATGGAGTGCTTTCCAGAGGCTGAGTAAAAAGTTAAATCTAGGGGCACTGCGTTTTTGGCAGCCTACAGGCCCAAGAGATTACTCCTCTCTTCCAGCCACCTGGGGATCATCCCATTAAACATCACTTAGCCTAATCCCATGGGATACTGCTGCATGTTTCCGTGTGGGAAAGAGCAATTTTTTCATCATAGTTTGCAAAGGTGCCTTCTTATTTCTGTGATCCTGCAGATACCTTTCATTCATAAAAGCAATGCTGGATGATAAAAAAAAAGTCAACGTGGTGCCATGCAGAAATATGGAAGGCAAATGAATGTTTCTAAGGAAAGTACAACAAAATCTAAGGATCAAACTGAGTGTAAGCCTGTAACTAAGACACCTACATTAGAAAATCAACAGTTGCTTCCAAAGAGCAGGCAGTTCAGCCCTCCCCTCACTGGCTACAGAAGCATCCCAGAGAGACCCATGCATGTGGAGAGATGAGCTTCAGCATCCTCAGAGACAAACTGATCAGGGTAATTTTCCCCTCAGATTTAGGAAGTTAATATAGGAAAACTGTTGTCTGTTCCTGTAATTATATGCTTGTTTCCTTGTAGACAAGTATGAGTGGAAGGCAAAGAAAAGAGAAGAAAAAAAAAAAAAGCGATAATGAAGAAAAAACACCAACGAAGCAGTAGCTGGCTTTAGGGGATGCATACATAACTTAAACAGCTTTTAGAGTTTTGCATATGCAAACCTTTATTGCTATTGGCACAATTCATTAACAATTATTTATTCAGGTCCTCTCAGCCAAAATGTCATAACTAAACCAAACTAAAACTAACATAACAAAAATCTGAAACGTAAAATCCAAAAATATTGTCATGATGTACCAGAATTTCAAATCTTTCCCTCTGATCCATCACTATGCTTTGAGAAAAGGGAAGAGAATCTTCTGTAGCTTGTGCTACTCAGTGGTGCTCATGTAGCTATGCTTTAAATTCCCAATTAAGGTACATTGGCCAAAAGACTAAAAGGGAAGGCAAGAAAAAGCAAAATGGGAAAAAAAAAAAAAAAAAGAAGAAAAAGTTGTCTTCTATAGTAATAACTGAAGACATGTAATAATGGGAAGTAGGATGGAATTACTTATAGAGTCATAGAATGTTAGTGGTTTGAAGGGACCTCTAGAGATCATCTAGTTCAACCCCCTCCTGCCAAAGTTTATGTTTTGTTATTATTAATTTTAGGCAAACAATTCTTTTAGTTAATAAATACCTGTAATTTTTACAAATTTGCAGAATTTACCATTCAAGAAATGTTTCTCATCATCTATCTATCTTCATGATGTAAATATCTTGCAGGCCCCAAAGGACAACAAAATCCCAATATGTCTGATCACAGATTCCTTTCTTTTCACCCTGACCACGTGTTAGTAACCCAAAGAAAACAGAAATGCCAGTGAGTATTCACATATCCTTTCCATAGTTATTGAAGCTGTTCTGTACTTGCCAGTTCAACTCTATTCACCACATCTCTGACCCATGAAAAAGGAACTGAGGCACCGGGCCAGAACATCATTTGCTAGTGCAAGACAATAGTGCAAATTCTGCTGCCTCTTAAAAGAGTTTGGCCACAAGGAAACTGAGTACTGGGAACAGGCTTTACCTTACACTGACTCACAAACTACTTTTAGAGATTATCTGTGAGCTTGCTGGTTAGTTGTAGGCAAAATTGTATGAGGCATCATTTTCAAAACTTGTACAACACAGACAAATCATATTCCTGGGCCTGGGTACAACTGCTGACAATTTTCTGGCACTGTTCAATACACAGTCAGCCTTCAAATAGTATGGATGAAAAGTAATCTGCCCGGTGAGTGCTATCAAACTGCATGTCAATGGACATTCAGTATTTTTTTAAAGTTCTGGGATACCACAGCATATTTACCATACATTAATGGCTATTAATATTTTAATAAGTATAGTTTAAATGATGCTGAAAGACAACCAGACGTAGAATCATAGAATCATAGAGTCAGCTGGGTTGGAAAGGGCCTCTGAGATCATTAAGCCCAATCTTTGATGCAAAGAGATCCAAGATGCAAGATTTTCATTGTGTCAGTGCTTCAGGGCACTTACTATCTTCTAGAATGACAGAGCCCAGATTAATTGAGTTAGAAGCCTAAAGTCCTATTGATTTCCAGCATGACTTTTATACTATTTAGTGTATTTCTTTGTATCTTCCAAGTTTTTTGTCAGTTTACATCATAAGGCCTTTATCCTGTCTTCAATAAGCGGAATAGGGAGCAAAGCAGAACCTGACCCTGCACCAGCAGAAAGGCTACCTTATGGCTGCCATCTAATCCTTTCCTATTAACCAGAATATTTCTGAAAGGCTAATGACTGGACTGTAAAGAAATGATTCCATGCCAGCAAGGAGCAGGCAAAGCCCTTACCCTGAGGGAGCTCAGGTAAATCTCAGAAAGCATCACATTATTCTAGGATGCATTTTTATTTTTATTGCTATGTCAATTACTTTCAGGCGTATGTAAAAAAAAATCTTCTCACATCCCTTAGTGTTTCTGTCTGCACCTCACTTACATAGGCAGGAATGAACTATGCAGAGTCCTCATTTTTCTCCCTGATGCTCACAGAGGCAAGAAGGGCCCGATGTGTTCACTCCTGAGACTCTATCTATAGCCAAGCTCATGCAAGGAGGGTTCTGTCCATACCACAGTGAGATCTGCACCCACACCAACTTTTCTCACCAATACCTGCCAGGGCCATGTGATCAAAGCCTAACAGGGACATTTTAGAAACTCACTTGACTAGCAAGGGTAAGAATTACTTTATACAGCTGTCCTTAATCTAAGCACCCAGTAAAGGAAGTCTGATCCCTAGGACAGTGGTTAACAAGAAGGCTGAGAAGTGATCCAACCATGGTTTCTTTTGCTGACTTTCAATTTCCCTGCTGTGTGTTTGGCCAGTTTTCTAAGCATGGATCCGTACAAAGGGTTCTTCACTCATATATTTTTTATGACTCTCCTTTCTTGACGAGGTCTCACGAATGCCATCCTAATAGATGTTCATGTTTACCTAACAATTTAACTTTCCATGACTTTCATTAAAAACTGAGAGAATTTAATCAATTTTGTCAGTATTACTCCCTTTCTACAAATTTATAATCAGGTCTAATTTATGGCTAGGCTTTATTCTGCAATAATTTCTTACTCTCCCATGTCTTAAAAAAAAAAAAAAAAAAAAAAGAAAAAAAAAAGATTTATTTAATTACATCTGTTGCTTGCAATGTTTTCCCTTCAGATTTGTCTGAGATCTGACTTAGCACCATTAGCACCTTACATTACTTCTTAACTACTGCCAAGTGGTACTTCCACAGCTGAGGAACTCTGTGATTCCTTGCAGGCTATCATACATCCTAATACTTCATTCAAGCTCTGCATCAAGTTTAATCAAATATACTTTGCACTAAAACAAAAATTAATCTTGTCTCTGAAGAAAGTTATAAGATATATTAGGATACTCCTCTTGCTTCAGATAGGCCCACCACATTTATACCAACAGATCTTTAAAAATATTTTCAAATTCAGAGACAGTAAAAGAGGAAATAATTTTTATATAAAGGACAATTTCAAGTTCTGCCTTACAACTTCATTTATTTTAGTTCTAGGTATTGGCTAACTCATAAATAAGAAGGGCTTCAACATCACATTTAAGTTTTTATAACTATCTGCATTACTGGTTGGGACAGTTCCCTTCAAAAAAATATAACTGTACTAACTGCAGAGCTCTTTAAAATTTTCACTTCTGAAAATCCTTAGCTTACTTTAATTTTGAAGAAGAGAAAAATCCAACAAAGCTGAAGACAGCATTTAATTTAAGAACCAACTACAAGGAATGACCAAGAAATCCGGTCCTGTTCTATAGATAATCTGGGACAAGATAATGAAGGTACTTCAAGTTACTACACAGCACAGAAATGCAAACAGATACCTTAAGGCTTGTAAGCAGAGCTGAAGGCAGTGTCTGATGAAGAGGTTCCTTTTGGAAGGAACCTTTTGTTCTATCTTCCTTCACCTACTACATGCACTCCTGAGGAGGCTTGAACATTAGTACAATGGTCTCCTAAATCTTTGATTTAACTCATTGCTGTCAGCCTTCAAAATTTTTCACAGATGCAGCCACATGGAACAGAATTGTTTATAACTTTATTATCCAATAAAAGCAAAGTGTTGTGATTGCAGTTCAGGAGCTAATGAATTAGAGGATGCACTAAGGCTGTGCAAATGTGGAGAGGATTTGTGCCACAGTTTTATAATTCTCTACCAAGTGTTGGATTTCTGATGATTCCCTTTCATCTCTCTCTCACACTGCTTGGTGCAGAAAAAAATGTCCACTCTTCACTGATCATGTGTCTCAGCTCAGAAAGAAGCATATAATCTCTTCCCTTGATCCCCTTAGATATTCATTTTGCCCAATAGAGAAGCCACACAATGATTATCTAAAGCTACTTTCCTCCTCCTTGGATGCAGCAAGAAAATTTCAACAGAAAGTGCTGTGCCCAAGTGTCTCTTTCAGAACCTAAATGGCACAATGGGCTTTAACCCAAACTGGAGCAGGGATCCCCAGTAGAAATTCCCTTTGGATCTGCCAAACAATCCTACTGTTCCCATTAGCCATAAAACTGCAGGAAAGTTCATTTTCACTAAGCAGCCAGAATGCTCACAGAGCTGCTGGTTTTGAGGAATATCTGCCAAAATATACTACTTATGTTGAACTCAAGATAGAAGTTTTTCAAGGAACTGTGTCTGCCTGAAAGAGAAGCCCTGCCTTTACAGCTCTACTGCTTGGATTCTGATGCAGAGGACAGTGACTGTCAAAGGGCTAACAAAGCTTAGAGAAAGCACTGCAATGATATGATCAAATATAGAATTCATATTAAAAAAAAAGTTTCCATGGTTTAAGGAATACAGTTTTGTAACCATGAAGATACATACGGACATAAATAAATACACACACACACACATATGTTTTCTTCCAGTAATATACACATTATATGCACTTTGTCATAGCAAACCTGCTGGTCCATACTTGAAAAGATGGCAAAAGCCCCAAGTCTTCAATAATAAAATATGCAGCACTATTGAACATAATTAATACAATTAAAAATGCATGAAAGCTCATTTCTGAATTTACTTGTTGACAGTGGAAAGAACTGAGTCTCTCAGTCATTATACTTCCTCTCTATTGTTTCATACCTTTAATTCTTTCTGCCTATTCCAATTGCACTTGCTTCTCTTCCTGTGTTCTCTTATATCCTTCTCCTTTCTTTTTCCACAAAGTCTCTGACAAGCTCAAAAGCCTCTGAATGTGGATGTATTTTATGAAGGGTAAGAGGTGACAAAAACCATTTTTTTTTCTAAATGTCTCATATGACCCAAAGTACTTTTGTGAAAACATATATGCTATTTGTAATTTTTATAGAATCATAAAACAACTTTCAGTGAAGGAGAAGTTCAAGATTCCAAGAATAATCTTTATGGCTTATTTGAGATACCAGTCCTAAACCTCATTTGCTAGAGGCTCTGCACTCAAAAGTGAGCACAGATTTAATGCTAGCAACCACTGTGATGCAAATTATATCTTCCATTTAAAAAAAGACTAGGTCAGTTTTGTCATGTCTTGCCAAATTTCTTCTGTTCTTTTTCTCTGATAATTTTACATGTTAAAATTGTATTTTTACCAAGTCTCATAAGAGAAAAAGACATAGCTGTTAATACTGTTGACCATAAAGTGAATGACATCACTTGGAAATCTTACTCAAATCTACTTACATTATAAAAGTAAATTAGAGATGGAGTTTATTGATAACCCAAACCAAACCTCAGAAACACAACCAATTGTTGCAAGATGCTTCATTTAAGGCGAGTTATTTTATTTTCACATACTTCTCTTCTTGCAGCTGACTCTTACCTGGACAAGGCAAAATGTTGCATTCCTGATATTCTAAAGAGGGGCCGAGGCAAGGAAGTCCACCGTACTTGGGCTCAGGATTGCTGCAGACCCGTTTGCGATTCCGTATGCCTCTACTGCAGTCACGGCTGCACTGAGACCATGGAGACCAGGGTGACCAGGCACCATTGATGGTATGAGCAGAGTATCGTCCAGAACGCAAGAAATCCCCTGATAAACCTAATAAAATAATGTTTGTAAAAAAAATAGGGAATTAAAACAGTATCTCACCCCAAACCAACCTCTTCCTCTTCAAAGTTACTCCTAGGCTTCTACTACTAATATGACTGGGAAGTTCATATTTAGTCTCAAAATTCAAGCCCTGATTTCCCTTCCATAATAGAAATTTCATAATCACTTGCACAGAAGTACAGTGAAGTCTTGGATCCAACTCTTTAGCTAAAGCTTTACAGCTAGCTGTACTGACTGAACTAAACTCAGTTTCATCCACCAGAGGATTATAAAAATTAGCTCTCTCTTGCATAGGAACTGCCATCAGAAAATCTCCAAATACATTACATACAAATTATTGACTGTATTCTAGAGAAAGAAGGTGGCACAGCTGACAGAACTGAGCTCCCTGTGACCACTTATTGAGGCGGCTCCTTTGGTTCTACTGCAGGGCTCTGCTCACTTATCTATTTATCCTGCCTCCACTAGTTCTTGCTGTGCCCAGAGGTTCACAAAGGTCCCAGAAAGAAAAGAACTGTACTCAATCACAGTCAGACTTTAGAAAATGTACGGCAATAATTCCACAAAGTCTAGTGAGACTGCCTTTTCATGAAGAGTAATTTTTTGCCACTTTAAAAACCAGTGTATTTCCCACAAAGTTGAAGCTGTGGTTCTAAACCACATGTAAGCTGTGGAAATCAACCTTTTAGAGACACAAAATTGAATATTTACTAGTTAAAAGAATGATCTTGGTAGTGGAAAATATTTTTTCTAAGTGAGGTGATTACCAAGAAAAGGCTTTAGATTAAACAGCAATGGAGAGTGAAGCCCACTGTTTATTAGTAAAAGGGAACACATAGAATCTTGTTTACAGAAGACAAACAATATGCCTGGATGTAGGATGTAGTCTTTGGGTGAAGTTCTATTAATCTGCAGCTAATCTGAGCATTTTTGTCACTATCAGCCTTGGTGCTGACTCCCTGAACTGTACTCATGTCATCTTTTGTCAGCACACCAACAAACTCACTCATGAGTTGTAGTATTATGTCTGGGCATCACTACTAAGAATTTCCAGAAACACTACTGGCATTCCCTACTGTTGCCAAAGCAGCTCTCCTCTCACAGTGATGGAGAGGAGATCATCTCTACCATCATGGGAAACTCTGCAATTGATGGACTGCTGCTGTTATTACAAATATTTATTGAAGTACTTGTGATGAGAGAGAGTCACATGAATGGCACCTAAACAGTAAATTATGTGGCTGCACGCCTATTCTAGAGCTTCAGTAGTGCTACTATAAGTAAAGATGAGTGGTATCAGCAGTTGAGAAATGCAGGAGATTGTTTGCAGCTTCAACTGCATTCTTCAGAAATTGTTTCATGCCCTACCCACAAGCACAGTCACTGTGATAGTATCAAATGGAGCTAAACAAACAGACGTGCTGAGTCATGTACCAAAAAATGCTACAGGTAATCCTGCAAAGAGACTGCCTGTCCTGGACAGAACAGGACCAGTACTCTGGATAACCAGAATGGAGAAGCCTCTCATTCATAGTGTCCAGTACTGAAGCAGTGATGCCATATTTCTACCTGTGCTTAGAGCATTAGCAATATTGCTGCAATTCTGCTCTGAGATGTACATTCACAATCACCTAATGGAGATGACACATCACATATTTCTATCGTATACTTAATAACAACTATGAGACTGGAACGGTGATGCAGGAACACAGAAATACTTGCTATAAGAAACTGTTGAAATTAATTAAAAAAAACAGAAAAACATCAATATAAAAATAACTAAAAATGGGTTTACAGAGAACAAATATTTCTCTCCTGCTGAGCCAGATTCTATTACACAGATATTAAAAGTAGCATTTAAAGAAACATGACATACATTCAAATCCAAAAAGGGAGCAAGTATAGAGAAACAGTATGGGAGTTATGAATCCACGTCCACTTTTCAGCTCTGTAAGAGCTTCTGCATGCATTTTTTTAACACTTCAGTTATGGACATGCCCATGTTATGCATACAAGACCAAAATAATTGTATTTTCTTAATGTTAGAATTTAAAATTTTGGGATATCTTATTTATTCAATTAACAGCAACACAAACAATGGAAAAAGTATTGATCAGACCAAACTGTGAGTCATTTTCTTCATAAAACATTGCAACATAAATCACTTCATACCAGTACTCGGATGTCCTGAGGACATTTTTTCAGGATAGATGTAGCTTTTTGAATTCTAAGGAAAGAATGTGATCTTATTTGAAAACATGATGTCAGATTTCTTATCTGACAGATAAGAAGAGAGTATGGAGTGGAATCTTCTAAGTGCAAGCTCTGAGGTACTTTAGCTTTGAAACAGAAGACTATTCTCAAGTATCTTTTCCTGTGTGGAGTTTAGCTTGCACCAAGTGTTCCCCTGTGTTTTTTGATTTGCAAAGCATTAAAAAATTTATTACAGGAAGCAATCTTTTCATAGTTTTACAATAATTCATACAGTGTTCATAGAGCAGCTGTTAGAATTTTCTCTTCAGACTGCACATTGAAACTGCACATTGAAAAATTAGCGTAATGACACTAATGACACTAAAAAAACCCCAAGATCAGTTTACATTCTGGAAATAGTGTGCTATAGTGTGCTTCAACAACCTTATAGACTTCTACAATGAAGTAAGTTCATGTAGGAAGGGAGAAAAGTGGATGTTACTCATCTCAACTTTACTAAGAGTTTTGACACTGCCTCCCATAACTTCCTGATAGAGAAATCAACAGAGTGTGAGCTAGGTAAGTGGAGGGTGTACTGGACTGAAAAGTCACTAACAACTGAGCCCAGAGGGTTATGGCCATATGAAGTCCAGCTGGATGAAATTTACTAGCGGTGTACAACACAGGTCAGCACTGGGTCCAATCCTCTTTAACATCCTTGTTAATGTCCAGGACAAGGGGGCAGAGTGGACCATTTGTCTCACCCCCCTAACACAGAATTTCTTCCTAATGTTTAATCTAAATCTACCCTTTTCGTTCAAAACCATTATGCCTTGTTCCATCACTACAAGCCTTTATGAAATGTTCCTCCCCAGATTCCTGTAGGCTCCTTCAGGTACTGGAAGGATTTTACATCATCTTCTCAGAGCCTTTTCTTCTCTAGGCTGAACAACCCCAACTCTCTCAGCCTGTCTTCATAGAAGAGGTGCTCAAGCACCCTACCCTGGACCTGCTCTGACAAGTACATGTCTGTCTTGTGCTGAGGACTTCAGAGCTGGACACAGCACTCCTTGTATACTCCTGGGGTCTCACAAGAATGGAGTAGAGGGACAGAAAGACCTCCTTTCACCTGCTGGCCACACTTTTTTTGATGAAGCCCGGGATACAATTGGCTTTCTGCCTTGCAAGTGCACACTGATGGCTCATGCTGAGCTTCTTATCAACCAACAAGAACAAGTCCTTTCCCTTTGTTTTCAGAAAACCTATAGCTGACTTAAAGCCTGTGAATGACTAGGATTCTGCTCACAGTTTACCAGCAGGATCGTCTTCAGTCGTTTAAAAGTTGTACTCAATAAACTGGTGAACACTGAGACTAGAAAAGGGAATTCTACTATTTAATCCTAGTACAATTAAAAAGGCAGCTGTACATCCCTAATGTAAAAAAATTCCACAAGTAACAACAAATACTGTAAAAAGTTCAGTAAAAACAATCACAGCTATTCTGTGGACAAAATAACCATCAACTTCTAAAACTTGAGAAAAAAATAAGATATGAACTGATGTCTAAACAGAAGACTGTTCTCATAAAGCAATAAAGACTCATAATTGCTTATGCTTTGTTCAATATGGGTTTACAGAGATATTAGCACTGCTTCACTGATTACTTACACTACATTTAGCAAGCATGTATAACAGAAATATTATATAATTACATTACATAATTGTTATCTAAGCCAATGTGATTTGATAATTTCAATTTTTTTAAAGCTTATTGGCCTAACTGAAAAAGTCTTATAACTCCACCAGCAATTAATCCCATTCCAGAGACATGTTATCACAAAAGTCACCTGCCCTGACTAGTATAGCAGAAAAAAAATACCATCCTTTGCAAAAGTCTGTAATGCAGCTTTGATTGGCCTGATTCTTCTTGAAGACTGCAACACTGGCAGTTGAGTTCAACTAATTTATCTTAAAAGCAGAGCTCTAATGAAGCACATACATTTATAACTCTCTGGTCTAGCCTGCAGCTGAGAAATACAGCTCTAAATAAGAGAGAAATAGCAGTGACACCTGATAAATTATATTACTTGACTGATTTATGTCTTATGCTCTCCTGTTCAAATCTAACAAAGAAAACTCAATTATCCAAGCACTCGAGGTTCATGACTTTGGGGAAAGATGATCTGGAGCCAAAATTGAAGTATCCTGAATAATTTCTAAATGACACCATGAAAAGCTCTTTGAAGTACAGCAGGTAAGAAGGATAAGCAAAGACTGTTTCAGTGTTGCCACTTGCTGAAGATATGGAACTTATATACCTTCAGGCCTATACATACCCATGGGGATATACTTACATAACTTAGAAAAAATGTTATAAACCTTAAAATCTTACTTGGTAAAATTAAAATAGTAAAATGCAAGGATGAACATTAATGCAATGCAAAGATAGCATATTTTAAGAAAAACCCACACATATGGAATGTTATATTACCACATGAGCTTTCTCTTGCACCTACCCTTTCTGTGTTTAAATATTTAATCCCAAAGTACCACTGTAGAGTTGTTGTCATTTAAATGTGAATTTGTTATCAAATTCAATTCTAACTTCCACAATTCACTTTGTTCTTATCTCAGAATAGCCTAGTTTAGGTTCAGTAAGACAGTATAGGAGATAACATCTCAACATATACTCCTGACCACAGGACATTACTGATTATCAGCATCTATTTTATTCTGTACTAAATTCTGAATACACTATAAATTTTGTGTGAGTAATACTGGATTTAATAAATCTCTTCACAAGAGACAATGACTACTAAAACAGTGCTTCAGAACAAAATTATAGTCTGCCTTCAAAAAAAGCAATAAAGCCTTTTTCTCACTGACTGAAATCAGAAGGGTTGTCTGTTCAGTTGTTTTCTGAAGGTATTTTGGAAGCTAACCTTGTTTAACTTAGGCCATGTCAAATTCAAGTGTCTTGTCTAAACTCATGATTACTGTTTCCTTTGTGTACACCATGGAAAGAAAGTGGTACCTCTGGAGGGTGATTTGTGACCATTATATCAGACACTTATTTTTAGTTGGATCCCTCAGGGTTGCTACCAGTCTTTGCTGACTATAACGGAGTCTAGAGATAGAGGCAAACTCAACCTAAAAAAATCAGTAACCTCATACCATGTGAAAAGTTTATCCCTGGATTAAATACATCTGTTTTCCATACAATTCACTGTGCTTATATAGCAGATAATCCTATGGAGAGTCACTAATATTGTTTAATGCAGATGTTTTAATATGCTTAATATTAATATTTTAATATGCAGGTCTAAGGTGATGTAATTTCTAGACTTTTACTGCTGGGCTGTACAAGCATTTGCATCAAGATGTGTGACAATGTACATACTCTCTTTCAATTTATTTGAGGAAGTTGTCCTTTCCCTACCTAAGCATTATCCCAAAATCCAGAGTCAGAGAACAAAAGGTATTTTTCTTTCCTCTTAAATTCCAAATCAGAAAAGCGTGAACACAGGATGCACATACTAGTGCACATGCATGTTGATTGAGACAGAAGTCCTACCACACTCAGAAGTTTAGAAGCTTTTTGGCAAGAGGTTCTACTTCTAAGGTCACACTGCAATAAAAAGTTTGCTCTGCTAGTGTTAATCTTTTTATAAAAGCCAGCAAAGTGCTACAGTTCAACATGACTATAATGAAAAGAATTTTCCACTTTATCCAGGCTCTGAGCAGGTGGAAGTAAGTTATTATGTTTCCTTGCTATCTAGCCAGAATATTGTGATGGTGTCTGCTACAATTCACCATTTCTCATTCTCCTGAGATCCTTCAGTTCCAAACATCACAGCTATGCTACAAGACTCTTATTCATGTAATTGTACCCCATGAAATCAAGGAGCAGTAGAGAGGTGGTGTGTTTACTCAAATCCAAACCTGGGAGCAGAGAAGTAGTCCTGAATCCTGAAGTTTAGAGGCAGTCAGTGAGTTTCATCACATCAGCAAATCAAATTACTACCCCTCCTGGCCAAATGTTCCATCCGTACTGTTCTGACATCCATAATCAGAAAATGCCTAAGCAAACAAACTCAAAATAAAACTTGGCTAAAGGAGACATAACAGTAACTCTTGCCAGAAACATACTGGTTAATGCAGCCACTTGGAACAATGGTCAAGTTGGATCTTTCATTATACGGAGTAATTAAAGACTTGCTAGTTAAAAAAAGAATGAGCATGAATTAATGACAAAGATATCAGGGCACTCACAAGGAAGAATGGACAGATGTCTAATAGTTTCTGCCCTGTTGACTACTCAATATAAAGTATTTAAATTTTAAGTAGTTTTGGGATTAGTCAGCAAAACCCCTTTTCCCAGATGAACTTTTAAATCACTGTGTAACAGGATCACTCCCATACATTGGTCCAATGAGTAATTATTTCCAAATGAAGCAAAGCAGCAGCTTCAGCATTATGCAACAAATAAACTGCAACACCAAGAAATTCAGGAACCTGATGTTCAGAAGTGAAAAAAACACTTCAAGTTAATCAGTCTAAGAATACACCTGAACCCACATCCATGTCTCTTACCTTGCCGCTGCCTGAATACTTTATTTACCAAATGTAGGCACTGCTACTTCTGACTGTATTCTGTAAGAAAGAGTCAGCTTATGCATTCAGCTCCAGGAAAAGACTTAAGGTAATGACTTGAGATCTCAGAAAGGTGTCTTTATGCTTAATTTTCTTATGGCAATGTGATCTAGGACACACTGTCTCTGGCACTGTATTGTCCTACTAATATGCTCTTTAAGGAGTGTGTTGGCTTTTGTGTACTCCAAAGTGCTGACACCTCCTCGGCTGTCAGAAAGAATATAGAATCATAAAATGGTTTAGGTTGGAAGGAACCTTTAAAGGTCACCTAGTGCAACCTCCCTTGCAATCAGCAGGGCTATCTTCAACTACACCACATTTCTCAGAGCCCATACAACCTGACCTTGAATGTTAATAGGGATGGTGCATTTACCAGCTCTGAAGGCAGCCTGTAAAAAAATTTTTTCTTATATCTAGTCTAAATATCCTCTCTTTTCATTTAAAATCATTACACCTTGTTGTTGGCCCTGCTGAAAATTCTATCCCCATCTTTCTTATAGGCCCCCTTTAGGTACTGACAGGTACTGACATGCCGCAGTAAGGTCTCCGAGAGCCTTCTGTTCTCCAGTCTGATCAATTCACAAAGCTCTCAGTCTTTCTTGATAGGAAAAGTGTTTCTCCCCTCCTCTGGTCATTTCTGTGGCTCGCCTCTGGACCTGCTCCAACAGATCCATGTCTGTCTTCTCTTGAGAACTCCTGACCTGGATGCAGTACTCCATGTGTGGTCTCACCAGAGCACAGTAGAGGGGTAGAACCACCTCCCTTGACCTGCTGGCCATGCTTGGTCAGGATACAGTTAGTCTTCTGGTCTGTGAGTGCATGTTGCTGGCTCACGTCCAGCTTTTCATCCACCAGTACCCCCACGTTTTTCGCCACAGTCCTGCTCTAAATCCCTTCATGCCCCAGCCTGTATTGATACCACGGTGCCCCAAACCAGGTGCAGGATCCTGCTGCTGGCCTTATTGAACCTCATGAGGTTCACATATGCCCACATCTCAAGCTTGTCCGGGTCCCTTTGGATAGCATCTTGTCCTTTAGGCATGTCAACCACACCACATGGTTTGCTGTAATCTGCAAATTTGCTGAGGGTGCACTTGACCCCACTTTATGATTTATGAGTGTACTAGACAGTTCTGGTCCTAATATCAACCCTTGAGGGACACTGTTTGTCACCAGCCTCCATCTGGGCATCAAGTCATTGATCACTACTTTCTGGATGCGACCATGCAACCAATTCCTCATCCATCAAACAGTCCGCCCATCAAATCCATCTCTCTCCAACTTAGAGAGAAGGATGTTGGGGGAGACAATATTAAACACCCTACGGAAATCCTGAAATATGAGATTCATAGCTCTTCCCTTGTCCACTGATGTAGTCATTCCAACTACATCAGCCAGTTACCTCAGGTCTCTGGAGGCATGTCCTTAAGTCTCATGGACTTATATTTGTCCAGGTTCCTCAGGTAGTCACAAACCTGATAATCTCTTACAGTGGGAGAAATTTTGCTCCTAGAGTCCCTGCCTTGCAATCCATCCACTCAAGAGGTACAGGAAGAGAGACTGCCAGGGAAGAACAAGGCAAAGTTTTTGAATGCCTAGGTCGTCTCCTCATCCATATTACTAATTTGCCAGTCATGTTTATCAGAAGGGCACACTTTCTTTGACCTTCCTTTTCTGGCTGATGTACCTGTAGAAGCTCTTATTATTCTTTGCATCCCTTGCCAAATTCAGATCCAGATGTGCCTTGGCCTTCCTGACTGCATCCCTACACAATGAGGCACTGTCTTTGTATTCTTCCCAGGATACCTGGCCATGCTTCCACTACCTGTGCATTTCCATCTTACCCTTTAGTTTGACCAGTAGGTTTTTGCTCAGCCACACTGGTCTCTTGTATTCTCGGCCTGCTTTGTTACATCTGGGGATCAAGAGTTCTTGTGCTCTGTGGAAAGTACAATTTAGGATCTGCCAGCTCAGCTCTGCTCTTATCCTTGAAGGAAGTTTTCCACGGGGATATTATTGACTAATTCCTCAATGAGCGGGAATTTTGTTTTCCTAAAATTCAGAGTCTGACTTCTTTCTTTACTTGATCCACAGCCCTCAGGACTGTGAACTCTATCAGTGCATTCACCTAGCAGTAGATCTACTTCCAGTTGTTGTGATAACTCTCCTTATTCTGCTTCATTTGGTGGGAAAAATATTCTACTTCTGATTTAATCTCATGAAATTTTTAAAAAGTGTGATAAATTTCAAAGTGCTGGAAAACAGTGAAAAGAACTGCCACCCAAAATTTTATTTATGAAAAAATAGCTGGGTCATACAGTAATCCTAGCAGAGCAAAATCTTTGCTAAATGCTAGTTTGAAACTTAATTTGGACAAAACCAGAAGAACAGAAAAAACATCTGTTACAAGATTTCCTCCATGGCAAAATCTTCCTTCCCAGCCAGAGCTAAAAAAATAAACACTGGAGACTTGATTACTTGAAATGGGAATGACATACAGTATGAAACTAGTTCTCATTTGGAGTACCAAGGGTTTTGTCTCATTATTTCAATGTAGTTCACTACTATGTATTTCTTAAAAAAAATTATTAACATCCTGCCTCCTCCAAAGAGGCATAGATGTCACGTGAATCAATGAAGGTTTTACAAAGGATGAAGGGCATGGGTGAAGATTCTAGCATCTCACAGAAGCCAGTCCTGTAGTCCCCCTTGCTACCAGAACCCTGCCATGGAAACACAATACATGCAGAAAATGCTTAAAAGATATTCACAGCAGTTGGTCTGTCTGAAAAACATATTGATAATTAGAAAGTACAAAGACTCAGCAATCATTCTCTCTTCCTGGCCTTAGATAAGCCATATGCCTTCAGTTATACAATTTTTCAGGTAACCTGGGTGTTTTGAAGGTACAAAGTGCTGTGTAAGTGGAAAGAAGGTTTATAAATATTAAAATATAATAATTAAAAATCAGTATGTCCTTAAATTATACAATTAACACATAATAATTAAAAAGAAGCACTGATAAATAATCAAAAGTGGTTAATTAATGAAATGTATTACTAAAATTAGAAAGACTGTCAATAATTCTCCTGTTTTTATTTTATATATATATATACACATAAGATTTATTTGAAATTATGTCTCACTGCTACTGAAAGAACAAAATTCTGAAATAAGGTAATTCAAATTTAAAGTCATCTGAAGGTTAAAAGATTTTGAAGGAGTTCAGTTTTCCCTTTCAGAGATATACAGAACTTCACATTGCTAATAACAGCATAACAAACATTTTTTACAGCAGAAATTACCTAGTCCATAAATTTGTTGTTTAGGTACTTACATGAATCTTACTTTAGAATTACTGAGCAAAAAGTTTTTCTCATTATCAATACTACATGTTCTAGCTAAATATTTATCAAATACATTCATGCTGCACAAACTCCCCCACAGTGAAAACCCGAGAGAACGTAAGGAGCTTACAGAATCCTGTGAGAACTGGGCTGCCATGTTATGATTTCCAGGTTATTAAAAAGAATATTAAAATAACCTGGAAAATCTCATAATTAGCGGTAATAGGCACTTGATTAGTCTGGATGATGAAGCTATGCCCAGAAGAAACAGCAGCTAGATTCCCTGTTGGGATCACTATCTTCTCCCTTTCATTATCCGTTCTGTTACGCAAGACACCAGCAAAGCAAAATCTTCCACTCTGTGCTGAACATGGAACTGCAGACACCTCACTAGCAGGAGGCACTGTGCAGCCACTCTGGTTTTGCTTACCATCTGTTGAGCATCCACTGGTGCCATCGCTGGAACAATACCGCATTTCAATCCTTTGCCTTCCCACCTCCAGCAGATTTGGGTCAGGCAAGCGCGCTTTGCAGGTGTATCGGAAACGTTGTTCGTAGTGGCCACCATTGTCTGAAATATTGACTGGGGTCCAAGGTGTCCAAGGAGTTGTCTTTTTTAACTCTGGACAGGCGTTGGTGTTACAAGGCTGATATTCCTGAAAGAAAATGGTCCTAATGAATTTAAGCATCAAATGTGACTTGAAACCCACCCCAGAAATCCTCAAAACAGACAAAAAGCTAAGCAGTAAAAAAAAAAGCCCTTGATGGTTTTCCCAGCATTTTCAATGCCAGTAATCATCAATATACTTTTAATTCCTATCTCAAAGTCGTTTTTTTAAGTTTTGAGGCACATACAGGATAGCACTGCTAAAAACAATAATATACTAGTATAAATTAGGTGTGTTACATCCATAAAAAAACCCAAGCTAAACATTATAAGTACCAAGATAAAGTGCAAGCTTTGTAAATTAATAGCCTCAAATATGGTGTAGCTAAATATTTTAAAGCTTATAATTAAGAGGAATGCTGATAAGTTTTAAGTACAACACACAAATCAGCAAATACTACTTTGGTAAATCTAGTGAAGCACTGTCCATTTTGAATACTGCTTGCATTTGTATATTATATGTATTACAAGGGGACAATGGCCAAAACATGGTTTCTGTTACAGAATCTGTCTCCCCCGAGGTACGTGTTACTCATAGTTCTAGTATGTCTAAACCTGTCATAAGAAGCTAATCCCATGAAGACTGCTGTGTGCCAAAGGCACAACTAAGAAACATATGCAGAATTAACAATATTCTCAAGCCCCACAATATATGTCTTCTGGTGATTACCATCAAGATCTGTGGGGCCTGCTTATTCATTTCCCAGAGCACAATAAGCTTCATTTGATGCAAGTGCTTTGTTAACTACATGAATAAAATTAAACAACCATTAAATATCTGAATGAATTCCCACTGACAGATTTGTAAAGATGAAAAGAAATAGGGATCAGTGGGACAATTTTTAAGTCATCTCTCTACATCAGAACTCTTAGATACAGAGGAGACTGCCTCCTGAAAAGGAGCCTACTGAATCTATAATACCACTAAACACTACAAAATTTGGAAATACTAGAGAAATACTAGTTTATTGACAATAGTACAACCTTCTACTTCCATAATCCCTATCCAGCTGATACCACTGTGTTCCAACAAGCAATAGATTCCTTGCTTCTCTCTTTCTCATGTGGATAACAGCTTTTTAATCTCATACTTTCCTCAGTCCACTACCTTTTCTCTCAAAAGGTCTAACTTACTAAGATATCTACTTAAGCTGAGAGCAGTTTCTCTCAATCTATATTTCAGTTTAAGGGCTGTATTTCAGATATAGAAAAATTTCTTTGTCCAAAAGCTTTTCTAATGTTTCCATCTATTGGAGATGAAAAAAAAACCCTGTTCTCCAGAAACCCATACCCTCCCAATACAGCCAGTCACTGGAACAGCAAGTGCTTTGTTCAAGTTCTCGTGTTCTAAGGTCAAGTGGACCTGTGACAAACTTTCTGATTTCATAGTTTCAAGGAACTTCAGGCAAGAAAAAACTCTTATCCCAAAGACTTGAGCTGGACTAGTTCTGTTCACTCCATTAGGCTGTGCAAAGTCCCTTCACACTTAAAAAACCTGATGATTACAGATAAGGTGACCACATGAGTCACACTCAGGGACCAACTAGGAAAGAGGATCCATTTAGAGAACAAAGGACTGGATCAACCTTTCTGGGATCTGAGTTTCAGCCTTGACTGGTTTCTGGATCAGAAGACAGCAAAGAACAAGCAAAGTATCTGGGGGGGGAAGTAATCTCTTCCTGACTTCTCTAGGCAACTGTTCAAATATGTTTCAGACTGAGGACAGAACTTATACATTCTCACAGCACTTGAACTGTCAAAAGGAAATCATAAAACTAAGAGATTGCAGCAAGAGACAGAACCACCTTGCTTCCTATCCCAACAGGCTATTCAACTCTAAACATGTAGTCCTCTCCAGTGGCTGGATTACAGCATATCTTTTAGCAAGAGCACTCTGACTTTCCCTCCTTTTTTTTTATTTTATTTATCTAGCACTGACAAGTCTTTCAGCTCCCTGCATCAGCTGTTCTACTATTTAGTAAACCTTAAAGCTAGCAAATTGAAAGTTAATTCAAGGCTGCATTTTCCTCTTAATTTAATTTTTCAGTCACTGAATTTTTCTGTGCTTTTATCAATGATACTGAAAGTGATCCATGTCCCATACCTGCAAACAACATTTTTCACACTTAATATATACATGATGATAAACTAAGCTGAACTTCTTAAAGCTACATAGGATTTTAAACCTGATCCTCAGGTTTTGTGCAACCTGATGTCTTCCTTTTGTCCAGTTTCCTTATTTTCCTTAAGAGAAGACACAAAATTAAACTTGGCATTCTAGAAGCATTTTTATCAATACAGCATGCAGAGTTAATTGTGACCCTGTTCCACTTGACTGTCTGACTTTGATACATACCTTATTGTATTAGTGTTTTTTCTTTCCACAGCATTGCACAAAATGCTTAAGAAGACCAAATTATCTTTGATAACCTATTTTTCTCTAAATCACAGCTTTACAGCTACATGTAGCATCCTGTCTCACACAAGAGGCTACTGTTTGTCAATATTAGAATATGTTTTATTGCTTTCTTCTGCAATTACCTAGCATATTATTAACTACCTCAACAATCTCTGTCACAGTCAAGCCTTACTGAAGATGTCTTATATCACAGTCTAGACTGTTGTTAAGTGATACTGACCCAAGAGCTGATTCCAGGCAGACCCTGCTAGACACATCCTAGTCATTTTTATCTGTTCATCAACACCACATTTTTGCATTTGTCAGTGAGCCAGCTTTTAATCCATTTAACATTTGCCATGTATTTCAATTTTCCAAATCAAAGTATTTTCTGCTGCAAAGGCAAATGTCTTAGAAAAATTCGACAGTCTGAGAGAAGTGGTGTCTCTCAAATACATTGAAACATAAGCTCTTTCCTAGTAGCATATTAGCAGGAATAATTCAGTCAGTGTAGTAGTTACTAAAATTTTGTTTCAGTACAGTCCCGATGGTCTAGAAGTTAATGTTCCTAAATTCCTGTTGATTTTGTAATTTATATTTTTCAATCAAAACCAAAAGCTGTTAGAAATACAGTGTCTGTCTTTACTGGATATGGTGTAGATAACTGAGGATCACGAATAGCAGAATGTGTGAGATATGCAACAAGCCTTTGGTCAAATAAAAATAAGCACTAGAAGACTGTGGCAATGCATCGAATGCTTCTTCCTAACACACATCTGAGATGAGAACATCAGCTCCCTCATTTCTAGGAAGACAGACTACCAGTAATCAGTGTGATTCAGGAAGTCTAGTCCCATCATACACACCAAAAAGAAAGTATTTTCATATGTTGTTCCTTGAGTTAGAAAAAGAGAAAGATGTTGCTTAAGAGTATCTGTAGAGACCATTTTTTAGTTTTTCCTTTCCTTTTGGTCAGTGCATAGCTTATGAGAAGGTTTGACTGTTATCATGCTGTCTCTGTTGAGTGATCAGGGCAAGCCAAAACATAGACATCTGAATGCTCTCTGTTACTCCCCTCCACCCTCCCAGGGGCAGAGAAAAGGGGAATAAGGAAGAGAGACTTCAAAGTTGGAAATTAGAACCAGAACAGATTTAACATAACACGAAAGGGACAGTAACAAGAAGAAAAATAAATGAAAAATATACAACTAAATAACTAAATGCAGAAAACCGATTTCAGGGGTTGCTGATATGAATCCAAAGGTCCCTTGTGGCAGAGTTGACATGGGAAAAAAAGGTCCAAGATTCTTCTCAGGAATGGATGAAGTCAGATTCTGGAGATTATGTGGTGAGCTGAAGAGAGAGAGACAGAAGCCTTCATCCCAGGTGTCTGACAGAAGAGAAAAGGGAGCCAAGGGCAAACTTTTCCACCCTCCAAGCATTTTATAGAGTACAGCAGAAATGGGAGGGAATACTGAGATCTGTATATGTATATACTGAATACGGTTTTGCCCCCTGGACCTCCTTGGCTCACTTGGGCTTAGCCATCAGACCATCAATGCCACAAAATTAGTTTCTTCCTCCTCAAACCATAACACATGCTTGTCTGTGAAATCACTGGGCAATACCCATGGAAGGCTAAGAACAGCAAGGAACACTGAAGTACATTTAGATTACCCAGAAAATATTTACAGCAGGAAATATTATCTCTTTGAGAAAAATAAGAGGAATATCCTAACAATGGATGACTCCATGAATTTCTGGCACTAATAATGACCTGGCAGAGCCTGCTGGTTTCTCATGCAAATATCAAGTTCTGCACTGCTCTACAGCACTTGCTACAGAGAGGAATCAAAAATCACATCATGCTTGATGAAAGCATTGATGTGCTCCAATGCTACAAAGCTCCACTGTAAGCAGAACAATGATCTTGGTCTGAATGGTCTCAGATGTAGAAATAAGAAAAGAAGGGGAGAGAAAAGGCACAATTCATGTCACACATGGGTCTATTAAGTACTACCAGCATGAAGACATAGCCTGAATTAAAGTATTAGTCAGGGACTGGGAATATGGAAACTGATGTTTTTGCTTAGATTATCCTCTTCACACCTTGTCCAACATTTGAACAATTTACTCAAGTGGGATTTCAGGAATATGGCCTTCTCCAAAGTAATTTGACCAGCTAGAGACATAGACTCAATAGCAAAGCATTCACACAGTGGAATAAAAGTCTCAGATAAAGCACTGAGGTCTCATGTCAGCAAAACAGTGGCAAGAACTAAACAGAAAAGCAGGGAAGCATTCTGCTTCAATGGGGCTGTTGAAAGGAACTGAGAGAGTGGATGTCAAACTCCATCTCATGGGCAGCACGTGGACTGATAGAAGAGATGGGGCCAAGCTCTTATGGGAGGGGTCTGTGGGTTCCTACAGAGGAAAATTTCAGGGGCTCATATGATGGGTTTAAGTAAATTAGGTCTTGGGGTACACTTGTGCACTGAGAAAAAATTACTACTTGAGGCCATTTGCAGACTACAAAAATATCATTGAAATAGTTCAAACTTAACCACATTTTCCAAGTTATCTTTCCAAGTTGTCTGAAAACCTGTGGCCTAATTCACCATACTTCTACTTTAAGTTTAGAGTGGATTTAGTAAATTAAGATTGTTAAACTTATTCCTGGCTATGCAAGGCAAGAATGCAGTAAGTTGTTTCAACACGAAATTTCAGGAGACAGCTCAACAGTTAGATGGGAGTTTTACAGAAAATACTAAAATAAATAGATACATCAAAAGATATGTGTTTGAAGATTATAAAATAAAAATTATCATGAAGCATATTGGTGCTAACATGAGGAACGTCATCATAAATTAAAAACCTAATTTGGAATGATAGAAAATAAACACTGATTATGCTATTAACCAGCGACCTTGCTTTGAGCTTTAAATAGTATTTCCTAATATTTTGCAACACCAAAAAAACAATATTGTCATGTTTTGTACCAAGATGTATTTTAAATTAAATTTGGTTGTATAGTTTTAGAAAAGGATAACTAAATTGTTATTTCAAAAACATTTCAAACTGGCAGAGACTAATGTAGACTAAATAGTGTAGAACAAAATGCTATTGTTTTTTTATTGAGAACATGTAACAGACTGATAGACTGTTTTTTTGTTTTGTTTTTTTTTTAACCTCTGCATAGCTACTTTAGTGGAAGTCATGAAAATTTTGAGAATCTCTGAGACTTTTACTCCTACCTTAAGTTTGATTTTAACTAGACAGCATGGTAGTCTGGTACATCCTTTGGAAACTAAGCTAAAATCTTATTTGCATTTCAACTACAATTTACTATAAAAACCAGATTTCAGATAGAGAGTTCTGTTCCCATTTACACTTAATGTTTATATTATGGAGGCATTTCTCCTAACAAAATCTTATTTCTTTGATGCATATTGTATGTCTGTTTTGGATGTACTACTTTTGTTCTCATCTGTGGTTTTCTTTCGCATCTGTTAGTGTGAGAGACAATCTTCACAAGGCAGCTAAGTCAACACTGAGTCCATTTAAATATTTTCAACTGAACAGTTATCTGTTATGATTTGTGTTTTATATATTGTATTAGTTCTTGAGTATTGTTTTGGAATTAAAAAAAGAGCATATTGATTTAAAAAATGCTTGTAATTTATTTTTGTTGCATTGTGCTAAACTTCAGTTTTAATGGACCAAAATATTTGTTTAATCTTTCAAATATTAAGATATCAATGAAAAATAATGTCTCTGATTCATACATTTATTGGTGTAGCTGGGACAAGACAGGGTGGTAAAGTGTAAGAACTGACTGGGTCTCTCAGCCATCTTCTACGTTTTAGTTTGTCACATCAATATGTAGTTAAAGGGAAGGAAGATATCTCTCACATGCAATCAAAACAAAGGCCAAAATGGATGTAGCTGTGTTATAAAACTTGAAAAATATCCAGTCGGCATTTACCGGGGGCCTTGTTAGCACATTAAAAAAATAAGTCTCCTGAAGGCCTAATAAACCTCCCTCCCTAACAACCAAAAGACAGATAACATTTATCTTGTAGTGGTAGAAAAACACACTGAGGAAAATCATTAACTAAACTTGAAAAAATTAGTCATTCATTTATTTTCATTAGAGAAATTTAAAGTCTTATCTATTTAGGAAAGCATTTTCAAATTAAAACAAACAAAAGAGAAGTCCCTGACCATGACTCTATCTCTTTCCACAGTGTAAAAAGCCAGGTTCTTCAACCAAATACTATTAGATAAACTTTACTTTATTGTCATATTTCTATTGTAATACTATTTCAAAAGCATGATCTAATAGAACACCAAACACTGTTAGGTTCAAATCATCCAGCAAAAATTCTACACTGTACATTTCACAGCTATACTTAAAAAACAAAACCCAAAAATATTTCTTAAGATCCCCATTGTATTTTAGTAATGCAGAGGCACATCTATATCCTCGTTTACAGGCAGTATTTTAGTTTCAATTGACATAACTTGGAGGAGTTCCATTGATTCCAGTGAAACCAGGATTTCAGAGACTATTTCTGAGCCAAGACTCAACCCTCTGGTTCTGTAAAGTAAGGCTAGGTAGAATGTTTTCATAACAGGTTTTTAAAATTACTTTGATGGACAGATGGAGGAAAATCATTTTACCTTATGAATAAGGAACAGGTTTCTTCCAAAGTGATTGCATTTCTCTTCTGGCTGCAAATATATTGAGCACAACCTTTTGTTTTGATTTTGTGTATTTTAAACAAAAGAATCAGAAAAACTTCCAATGGTGTAAAGGGGAACTTAAAAGGAATTAAAAGCTGAATTTGGAACCATCTCTCCTGGAGGAGTTCAGGAGAGATCATCAGAGTGGAACAGCTTGGTACTCAAATCCTTCTAAATTCCACACTGATTTTATTTAGATAAGGAAAGTTTCTTGTTTCACCAGCTCTTCATAAAACCATCCCAGACTGCTAAGGCAGGAATGGGTCCCAAGCTATAGCTAGTATGGGAACTTGAACTCTAAAATGGCAAAACAACTCTCCATTCTCAATGTCTGTATGTTCTTAGTATTGGAGAGTACCTCAAAATCAGTCAAAGAACTGACTAGTGGAATTTACGGTCAGCTTTCAAACTAAGAATGAATACACTTAAAATGTAATGTGTTCCAGCAAAATGGATCTGAATTTTAGTAACAGATGTCACCTCTGGCACTTGCCTGCTTGTCCAATAACTATTAAGAATTCAGTGTCTGGAATAGGCTGAAACTGGAAACTGCATGTTTGTTTTTACTGGACATTCACCTCAGTTCCACAGACGTGTTTCAAATCCACAAGGGGAATAAATATTCAGTTGTGTCACCAAGTTCCTTTTTGAATATGAACTCACTTTGAATTCTAGGCTTCTCTAAGTTAACTATATATTTTCTTTTGATGAACAATACATTTTACTTTGTTCCCACAATGACATAAGCCTCCTCTAAATTACCTTGTTCCTTTCACTCTTGAGGCACTGAAGATATTGAATTTAGGAAGAAATCAATGCCTCTAAAAATGCATACGTTGACCAGAAAAGTCTTCCTCTTGTCCCTCCTTCCCTTTTACTTTTCCCATAGTCTATGAAACATCTCACAGAATGGATGAGCTGTGCAATGTGCTCTGAAGAATTAGCTATATGCAAGAATATAGCAAACAGGTTTCCCCCACCCTTTTTTTTTTTTTATGTAACAATTTTTACTTTGATGATTTTTACCACAGTCAGGCAATGATGCCTTTTCTTCTTTTGTATATAACACTAAATGTCACACTTAAGCATTTTTGCCAGTTATGTAATTGTTAGGGACCTCTCACTAATTAGGAGTCAAAGATGCCTAATGGCCAATCCTTATCACTGATAAATAATTGTCCAGGTCCTCAAAATCATTACATTGGCTTAAAAGATCCCTGGAAAAGGGGAGGGTATCCATCTAGTAAAGAAAGCTGATTAAGTTGCTTATGCACTATTACTAAGAACGTGTCTTGTCCTTCTACTGAAAATTATTCTTTGTCAGGAAAAATTGCTATTTAGACATTCAGATCTCATTTGCTCCAATTCATAGTCAGGACTCTCATTGCAATTCTCCTTTATCTGTCATTTCATATGCAGTGTTATGGTCTTCACAGCATAAACAGGACTCCTGTTCCAGCAGCTCTACTGTGGAGGGTTGGGAACCTCCAGGTGGGTGATGATGAGAAGCTGGGGACATCACCACTTGAACCTGCTAGAATTTGATAAGCCCAGAGGTGTCTGACAAAGGACTCAGGATTCAGTTATTTTTGCCCTGAGCAGTATCATTTAGACTGCTGCAAAGCACAAAGGAAGTATAAAATGCTATTGAGCTGATGAAAACAGGACACACAGAACCATAAATAATAAAGACTGTAAGGCTGCAGGGATTGTCCACCTACAAATGCAACTGACTCAAAAGCAATTTTAGCTAAGCAGGTGCTATACAGCCACATAGTGAAGGCCTCAACTGAAGTAAGAAAGACATGACCTTCAAACCTGAGCAACATGACAAGTAGGTGGTGAAATGTACATATCATTAAAGGTATATAATGTTTTACTTGTACATTAATTAAAATGAATCTTTCCAGCACTTAAAACAGCATTTCAAATCAGTGTTTAAACATCATCTTCAAAATCTATATTTATAAATTTAATTGTAAACTGAAGAAAGAAAACTTTATCTTTTAAACTAAGAATGTACTAGCTGCAATTTTAAAAGATCAGAAAAAGAAATGGAGCTTGCTGTGAGCTGCAATTTTGCTTAGCTAATCACTCAGTATTTCAGAAGAAGGTAAAAGGGGATTGTTCAAAATTCCATGTAGGGGGATATGATCAGCTGACTGGAAGCAATAGAGTGGCTGCAGCTTAGTGAGTTACCACTCAGCTGGGCCACTCTAAAAAACCTGTGCATGTAGCTTTATTCATTGCAAATGCAAATGCAAGTGCAAAAGAAGGCAGATGGATAAGGGGTGATTTACTTTGCTGTAATAATTCAATTGTTTGCAATTAGCTTCACATACTCTTGCTGAGAAGCTTAAAGTTTTCCCACGTAGGCCCTATAATTCCTGACAAAAATCTTTTAAACTGCTGAACTAGATATTAACTTAATATGTATTTTTTTAAATTGCTGGAAATCATAGCTATCCAAGTATTCACTAACTGAGAGTAAGAATGTTAGAAGATAATCCAGTAGTCAAAAAGGCATGAAGAGGCTGTCAACTCATCAGTTTTAGAGATCTGCAATTTTTAATGACTGTAAATCTGCTGCTATACATAAATTACCTTCGTCTTCTATTCTGCAGCATAAGTTTTCTTTCACATAAGCTTCTAGAAAGATAATGAGAGCTACATTCTTCTTGTAAAAGGAGATCCTCAACAACAAATTTGTAAACATCAAAGGGGAACCAAAGCTTGGACCTAAATTTTCACAGGCAATACTAGTTACTTGGCTCCTTTGTGACCTGGAAAGACTTCTTAGAGTCCTTAGAGTTCTTAGACTCCTTAGAGTCCTGATTCTTAGATTTCCCCATTGCTAACTATAATGATTTTCAGCGTGCCTTTGCCTGAACTTAGCAATGGGAGAAATGTACAGACAAGTTTAAGTTGAGTTTACCTGCAACCACGTATCACTAACTTCACAGATTGCTAAAATAATGTGTAATTGTGAAACAAGAAGAGGAGAAAAAAGTAAAAGCTGCACAGCTGCACATGGGGCTGAGGATAAGGAACTATGGTGATACTCCAACAGAGAGAAATGGCTCATTTCTTTCACAAGGCAGTTTCAAATTAAGCACAGTGGTAAAGCAGTTCTGAAAATTTGCATATTGAGGACACATTTACTTCCGTAATATTTTGACCTGGAAAATAACTGTGTGAAAAGCCAGACAATAAGTAATGAAGAAAAAGAAAACATTTACTACTATTTGCAGCCACAGAGCACTCTTACAGATTCTTAGTCATTTATCCATAGTAATTTATTACATCATCAGTGCTGCTATATATTAAAACTAATCCTCTTATCAGCCTATAGACCATCAGTAATCATATTTTCTACAATTACACAGTCTTTTAGGTTCAGCTGAACTTTCACGTTTTAAGCTCAAAATCTGAGACCAAAAATGCAACTGGTAACCAGAACTACAGGAAAACAGAGCTGGGAGTATGAAACTATTAACTGCTTGGTAAGTCAGCGAGACAGCAAGCACTCAAGTGCAGTTTGTCTTGTTGCTTTTTTCCCTTTTTAATTATAAACAGCTATAAAATGTGTTTTATACAACACAGGAGCAAAACTTGAGAAAGCTTTTGTTGGAAATACCTGAAGTATGGATTTGCTTTGAAAATTATTATTTTAATATCTCTACTATAAATCACTGGGATAAAAAACCCCAAAATTATCATGTTACAACACTCCAGGAAAAGACTCTAAATGTTCAAGTGCTAAAAAACAAATGCATAAATGATAGAAATAGTAGAAAATTAATAACCTTAGTTCAGAATTACCAGCCCAAACTTAGGAGCTGCAGTGAGAAGCAGAAGTGCTTGTTGGAATGCATTAAATTATGAAAATATTTAAATCCACTGAGAATAGACTTAGCCACACAAAACCTTCGAATATTTGGAATATCCAGTTATTCACAAGGAGAGAAGTCAAGAATGGTAAGATAATGCATATTTGAAAATTCCTGTCTTCCTAGCTCAAAGGCCACAGTAGTCTTCCATAAATGGGTGGAAGAGGAAAAAACAAACACAAACCTTATCTCCCAAATTCCTTTCAAGAAAAATTTTTCTCTACCTAGAAGTCAAGAGAGTAGATAGCATCTGTGGAAAATATGTATGGCAGGTAGGTTAAAAAAAATATTATGCAATAAATCTTTTTTTCAGGCATTGACCCAGACTCACTGAAGCAAACAGTAGTATTACTGAACTTAAAATGCACTTAATATAATTTAATACTTTATCATACCACAGACATCTGCCTTTCTCCAGGGCAGAAGTAACAGCATAGCTGACAGACGTGAATGTATGCCCACACCTCAATCACTGCTGCTATAGTTGAATGTATAAACACAAAACCATCTCCAGTTATAGCTTGTAACACTTGGATGAGGACCACAGCCACTGAGATGCTGACACATATTCTTCTGTCAAATCCACTATGGGAAAATATGACCTCTAGGAAAGGGGGACAGCCAAGCTGTGAGTCAATTAAATCACCGTAACAAGTGTCAGTGTGACTTATCTGAAAGAGCCCCTGCTATGTGAACAAAAAGCCCACAAGAAATAAAAAGGTAGTCCATTTAATAGCATAAAATTTTACAGGTTGCCCATCTCAAAAGTGGAAACGTGGGAGTTACGGAAAAAATATACCTCTAGTTGTGATAGCAAATGTAGGTTCAGATTTCACTGGTTTGTCCTTAACATGTTCAGTAAGTGAAAATGCATGAGTAAATATAAATATACAGTTGTCTACAATTTTTTTAGTTTCTCAAAGTTTGTACCCCAATATGAGATTCAGTTGCCCAAATGCAAAGGCTCTGTTGCCATTTTAAATACTGTTTGTTATCTCCACTAGCTTCCAAACTGCACTAAAGGCATGTGGGTCTCTCACATGGCCTCTGATCTATCTTCTACTTTCACACAGATGTTCCAGGTCCCCTATGGCTTCTCAGAAAGCAACATCAATCTCTGCATCCACTAGTGGAGTCTGGAATTCAGAATGATGTAAGAACTGAATCTTGTGTTGATTCAATTAACTATTTCACTTTTTCCATTTAATTTCCAGCATTCAAAAAACTCCCTATAAATCAATTTCTCTCAAACAACATTCTTCATTTTAGTCTTTTTAAATCACATTGAGTTTATATGAAGTTTATTTACAAAGGCTTTAATTTGTCTATATGGTATTTCTGGAACTCTGCAGTTGAATAAAAGATTTCTGGTTTTGATCTCCAGCCAATTCCTGGCAAGACAGATGTTTCTGGGAAAAAAAAAAAAAACAAACCAAAACCAAACCAAAACAACTAATTGGTTGCTGTCTTCATCTTCTGTTCTATTTTCATCTTTCTGTTCTATGAGGAAGGAAAAGGGAAGAAGAGCAGTGTGATTCCTTTACACCTCCTTGAATATGAGCTGCTCTGCAGCTGGTATGACCCTGGCATAAATCACATCTGGCTGTAATGAACAATAGCCATTTGTGTTTCAGCTCAGAACTGATGAAGCCTATGATCCATTGCTCTGGGAAATTCCTTAGAAGAGGATTAAAACTCTTTTTTTCCCATACCTTGTGTGAAGTCTCAGCTAAAAGGCTGAGTATTATATAGGGGAAAGGTGGTATTGCTAAAGACACTCAAGCCAGCAGGTTAATGAAGAAAACAGAAGGAGAAAGTGAATATAGACTATATAGGAAAGAAAATACTGTGGCAATGAAATTAAACTGACTAGGACCAGAGTATGGCTTCCTGGTAAAATTAAATCAATGCACTTTTCAAATGGAGCATTTTATGAGTTTCATCAAGTTGAATGCATAACAACACTATCTTTTCTTAACACAATACTCAGGAGAGCTCTTAAAGAACATTACTATTTAATGCAGACACAGGATCCTCAGCTTCTCTTTTTAGTCAATTATGTTTATCTCAGCCTTGTCCCAGATCAAAATTCTGCATGCCAGCTTTGTCCCACTTCTTATCATAAAATTAATAAATCTTAATTTATGAGAGGAATCAAAAAAAAAAAAAAAAGAGATATGCAAGGATTGATTCACACTGCAGTGTTAAAATTGGGCAGAAAAAAAAATATAAAAATCAGTGAATATGCCAAAGTTATAACTTCTAACAAAACAGAAAAGCACATAAAGAGCTAAAAGTTAAAAGAGATGAATTACATGATAGAGTCTGGAAAGCTTAATGGTGGTCCATGCCTTCAGGATGCTGAAGCTGCAGATTGCATCTGGGTAGTGGTGTTGTGTTTGCTTACTAAAGCAACATATAAACCCACATTAAAATACTGGAAAAGCAAGGGCTGGGTATCTCACAATGTCTATTTCAGAAAATTCCTACCAACATGGAGAGGACTTATTGACAGTAACTGTGTAAATAGGGATGGAATAGACAATTCAAACTGTCAGGACTAAATTTTAGCTCAAGGTCAGGATGGGAGCCCTGAACTTACACTGTAGGCTTTGTAATAGAGGCTTCGTTTTGACAGCTCAATAAGCACACCATCAGCTCTTTGGCATTTTCAGGCCAATGTCATTAGCAACTAGAAAATAAAAGTGTTAGCTGTCGACTGCAAATTGATTCTTATAGGAAAATAATAAGAAGCATTTTGTATTAGCATTGTACTTCTCAATTCAAAATGTCTGACCATTTATAAGGAGTCTTGGCTTATCAAACAAAACTCTGAAGGCAAGTTTGTTGAGCACTCCACTGTTGGATCTGGGTCAGTTTATTCCTTCCTTGAGCAAGCTGGTAAGGCATGCTTTTGTCTTTCCATTGATCTAAGATACTCAAAGAAACTTGTAACCAAAATATAGAAGTTCTAGTGAACACAATTCTTTCTTCTAGATGCCCAGACAAAAGGCAATACTGGTAAGAGCAGGAAAGGTAAAAAATTGTCCATAGTGGATGGACAACACAAGTCTGGTTTGGTTTTAACTTTTCCTTAATCCTGAGAAAAGAATTCCTAAAAAAGAAAAAAAAAATTAAAAAGCAGTAACAATAATAAAGAGAAGATAATGACACTGAGCTGAGTTTGCATACCCATAGACAGATGTTAATGTGACTACATAAAATAAAAGCAGAAATAGCTACAGAAAATTTAATGATAAGCAAATGCAGACATTTGGCAAGAATTTGGGGATGAAAGTGTGAAGATGCAAGCAGTTGGCAGGATCTCCAGGGAGAGAGAAGAACAAAAATGATGGAGTGTAATTTTTAATAATCTTTACTTTGCAGAATAAAATTAACACAAAGCTTCAAGGGAAGGCTCAAATGTGTTTTGTTTTGGTCTGGTTTTAAATACCAACTAATTCAGCCATTCATGCTGTTTTAAAGGAGCACACAAAATGGTATATCTTTTACATTCTATTTCTGTAATTCAAAAATGCACATCTAGTATAATTCTAGCACATCTAGTGGCTTCTCAGCAATGTGTAGGTGTTTTAGTAAATATTTTAGCAGCAGTTATGAGGTATAGAGATTATTATTTTAGATTCAATGACATTAAATCTCAAAAAAATTAATCATTCAGTATTTCAAGCCAAATATGGATCACATCCTCAAATACTTAGCATACCCATCATTCCTTCCATCAGTTTTGCCTTAGAGAACAATGCTTAACACAGTAGGAAGTTGAGATACAGAAACTAAATCTTGTCCTATAATAGCACTAGATGTGGTTATCACTCACATCCTAAAGTTGCGTTTTTTCTGAAAAATTCCCTGCTTCCCTCTTTCTACTGTTGGCAGGAAGGACAGGTGAGTATACAGTTTGTATACATTTCTAAGAAAATAAAGCAATCCCTTGTAAATCAAGGGATTTACATGAATGTCAAATTCATATTTCTTTGAGTCTCTTTAAATGAGGTCCCATGGGTCTGTTTTATACACTGAAGATTATTAATTAAAAAAAAATAGGCAAGGGAATTTAGGAGGAGCAATAAGAAGGAGAACTATGTGGTTTATATGTACTCCCATTGAGTGATAAACAGAAGGGTCTGGCTCAGAGGGACTTTTGATCAAAACACTAACATGTAATGGTAAGGGCATGTAGTTTTATAAATACACTGCTCCGCCTTATTTCTGGCAAATGAAGAGCATATGCAGGCCTGCCTGGCATCACAGATGATAAGATATGAATATACAACTGTTGCAATCAGTCAAGGGAGTTACCTACTAATCAGCAGTGAAATAAGAACTGCCAGCCTTGCTCTACCAGAACCAAAAACCAGATATATCTTTCTCTGCCCTTGCCTTCTAGACAGCATTAAGAATGGGAAGCTCATGACATAAGTAATTCCAGTGGATGGGAAGTTTACTGCATGAATTCCAGAAACAGGGAAATTATTACAAATAAAGGTCGCTATTACAATCACTAGCTGAAATAGGATTTCTGAAGTGTTAATGTGAATACTGAGAGATTTAAATATTGAAAAGCAAGTGTTTTCTTTCTTTCTTTTTTCCTTTCCTTTCCTTTCCTTTCCTTTCCTTTCCTTTCCTTTCCTTTCCTTTCCTTTCCTTTCCTTTCCTTTCCTTTCCTTTCCTTTCCTTTCCTTTCCTTTCCTTTCCTTTCCTTTCCTTTCCTTTCCTTCCCTTCCCTTCCCTTCCCTTCCCTTCCCTTCCCTTCCCTTCCCTTCCCTTCCCTTCCCTTCCCTTCCCTTCCCTTCCCTTCCCTTCCCTTCCCTTCCCTTCCCTTCCCTTCCCTTCCCTTCCCTTCCCTTCCCTTCCCTTCCCTTCCCTTCCCTTTTTCCTTTCTCTCCTCTCCTCTCCTCTCCTCTCCTCTCCTCTCCTCTCCTCTCCTCTCCTCTCCTCTCCTCTCCTCTCCTCTCCTCTCCTCTCCTCTCCTCTCCTCTCCTCTCCTCTCCTCTCCTCTCCTCTCCTCTCCTCTCCTCTCCTCTCCTCTCTCCTACAACTTATGTTGCAACAGTTATGACCATTAAGACTGTAATTAGACTAGGAATAAATTATTGGGTTTGCATAAATGATTTTTTTTTCTTGTAACAGGTTTATAAGTATTAACAAAACTGGTGAGAGTCAAAGCAATCTATTCTCTAGTATCTAAAAAATCTAAAAATCTTAAATCTAAAAAAATATAAATTGTGACTTATTATTGTTATTGTGATGAAGACTTTACTGTTGTCAACAAAATTATATTAATCTGATTTACCATCATCATCTTTGGATTCAAAACTTTGAGATTAAATGAGAAAATGTGAAACAAAAATCTAGATACTCTTGGCCAAAAAAAAATAAATCTTCAAATCCTACATGCTTAGATGTGCTTGAGTCAAAATTATAAGTAAAAAAATTAAGTGAATATACACATTTCTTGACAGTAACGCAAATGAGGGAAAGCATATTTATTTTGGGAGTGAGAGGGAAAAGTTAAACTTCAGGAAAAGTATGAACACTCATGTGCATGAGTAATATAAAGAACATAAACTGATAACAGTATCTGTTAGTTTTCTGTTTGATATCTGTTCTCAACAAATTTATTTGTAGTAGGGAGTAACAGCAGCAAAGATTGTAAGAAATGTAGAGGGACTAAGACTACGGAATGGAGAAATGAAAAGAATTCTTCTCAGTATACAGGAGAATTATGTTGCATTTTTCTACTCATTGTTGAGAAAAGACTAATTTTTTTCCGCAAAAAGATGAAATTATTTACGTCATCTGTTATGTTGTGAAGACCTAACATGTACTGATTTTTACAACCCAAAAAACCCTGTTCAGAACTCTAAAGATTTCAGGAGGTGAGAAGAAGAGAACAGTAATAGAAGTCTTGGCACAGTTAAGTTTGAGGTTCCATAGTTCAAGACTTTTCTGTGATGATAAACAAGTGGCGAACTATGAAGTAGTAGCATGTGCTTGTAGAGGTAAAACTACATTCATCATAGACTATCAGCTGTTTTATTTGCTTCTCTCCACCCAATACATATTCTCCAGATTTATTTGTAATTTTTGAAGCCATTTAAAACATATTTGAATGTAACAATTATGTTGAGAATTCTTTCTACCAAATCTGGAATATTTTAACATTAATTACAGTACTTTTTAATCCTTGTATGCGTATTGGTCTGCCCTAGACAAAATTTAAGAGTAAGAAACTGGGGACATCATAATTCAGAAAGTCAGGAAGATACTCTTGAGTACAACAGGCATTATAGTCATTTCTCTCTGGTTCCTGATCAAAAGGTAACACCACTGCTATTAAAAAAGCTGTATAAGATAAACCTTGATGTTTCCTAATGCTGTATTTTGATTTATCTACCTGTGTAATCTGGAATATTACCAATATAATGATTAAAAGTCCTCTTATGCAATATTTTCAATTATAGCTGGGACTGTACAGAAATCTTGGTGATGGAAATGCAAATTTTATTGGAAGTTAGTTCATAAATGTCATTCATACTTTGTTGCTTCTGATGAATGAAACAATCCCAACCTCTTGTGATGATTAGTACTATTCAAAATAAGAGAAATAAAAACAAAACTGTGAACTAAGCCACTAACTGAAGCGGGGAAAGTCATTGTTTTTCTAAATCACCTCTAAACAATAAAATGGCTTTCAGCAAACCTAGTCGAATGTGCATTCTCCAAAGAAGAGCCTTACCCCCACATGAACTATAGCAATTCAGACAAGTCAAAGCTAAAAATCCTCTTAAATATTCTTCAGTCAATTTTTAGCCTTTTTTATTAGTATCCCTTGGTTTGCGTAGCCACCCAGACAAACCTGGGTTAAGGTACTCCCCAGAATGCACGTGTCTATAATTCACTCCTAATACAGCTGGGCTCTTGGTTCTCAATAAAACCTTACAATATGCTCAAATATCATGTAAGTCCTGAGCATACAGACATTTAAAAATGTCTATTACAATCCAAAATCTGTCATGTATATAACTATATATATGGACACATTCCTTCTTTAATTTCAACACTAATTGAAATTTAAGACGCTCTTGTTAGGTTTTAATTGGAAAGTTTTAGAGTTAATCTCTAAAGGTGTACCTTCTTTTGTAAGGTTAAAAGTTTTCTGAAATAGTACGAACTCTGCATAATTCAACCTTC
Source organism: Phaethornis superciliosus (assembly GCA_023637945.1). Lineage (NCBI taxonomy): Eukaryota > Metazoa > Chordata > Aves > Apodiformes > Trochilidae > Phaethornis > Phaethornis superciliosus. The sequence continues at coordinate 71,007,437 of JAJQWJ010000002.1, forward strand.
TAAATTTTTCAATTATAGCTTAACTGTATCACTCCTTCATTTACTTTTCAAACTTGTATCCAGAAAAGCCCTGAAAACTGTACTGTGCTTTTACTGTAAGCTTTAAAATATACAGGCACATGGTTTGTTAACTTTAATTAATGGAGTCAAGTAAGCATGTATCCATTTATAAAAACTCTTCCTTTATGAAGTTGTATAATCTCTTTACCACTTTAAAAAAACAACAAACAAACCGCAGAGCACTTAACATTTTTCCAAGGAAAATGTAGGGAAGGAATCAATTGGAACAGCTTTGTATTCAAAATCATCTGTAAAGCATCAAAGTTATGTTTGTTGGCATCTGTGCTCCAGCTGTGAGTTTTGGAGCTCTTTTATTTTTTTAATCACGTTCCTTATCCCATTGAGTATGTACTCAATTTTGTGCATTATCAGAGTTGGAAAGTGAATTCATCAGGGACTGTCCACACTCCCATAGCCCTTAATGTTGTTTCACTAAAAGACCATGGCATTATCAAAGCTCCACAGGATGTCTATTTCCCTGGATATTGGTAAGTGACAATTTTACAGTATAAAGCTAGATTTGAATAAAAATCTTGGCTAGAGTTATCGAACTGTGTGCAGAGAAAATGATACCTAAAAAGACAAACCACTCAACCAAAAAAAGCAAATTGCATCTAATTCATTAAAAATAAGTCTGATGGCAATATTAACTAGCTCTTTGATTGCTGAGAATCCATTTATGAGCAAGTACTTATTTTTTTTAAAAAAGCAGTCAAAATGACAAAAAGTCTAAGGCTGACCCAGTTGCCCCTGTATTCAGAGGAAGACTAAATTGATTACAATGTCTTTTGGATGAGGCCTCATTTTAGCACTAAAACCCCTTTGTGTGTCAGTTTGTTGCTCTTTACAAAGTAGAGTATGATTCTGAAGAGCTACAGAAACCAAACAGTGTATTTTTTACAGGATTTGTAAAGATCATGGATTCTGGGTCCTCTTTGCTTGACCTCTCATAGCCATCATAAGTTTATGAACGTGGAAATGGGGGAGAGGGCGTGTTTTTGAGTTTTAAAATGAAATACAGCTATTGCCTAGCTCAGCAGTTCTACAAAGTCCTCCATAGGAACTCGCCTTTTGCCTGTGATAAGGTTCCTGGTTTAGGACCCCAAAGTCAAGGATTGTTAATACAATGACACAAATTACTGTATTTTGGCCAACTATTTTTTCCAGAGAAACGTAAAAGAATTTTCTTTGCTGCTTCCTCCTCTTTTGAGAGGGGACTCCTCTCAAGAGAAAAGCATTAAGAGATTAGTCCCTGACCTCTTCTCTGCACTACAAATGAACAAAGGAGATAGTTAAGTTCAATAGAACTTTTGATGAGGGACCTAAATCAAAGACATAAACCAGCAGAATGCTACAGGAGGGAAGCTCATAATGGGCACTATATTAGAGGTGAAAACCAAATGCTTGCTTTCATCTAAGAAATCTGAGAAAGGGCAAAAAGAAACCATCAGAACTAAACACTAGAGAGAGAAAGGTGATCAAAAGCATGGACTCACCCTTCAGATACTTAAGTTGTGTGAAAGAAAATGAAAAAACTAATGGAAAGAATAATGAAATCTGGCATATTAAATGTAAAAAAAAAACCAAACCAAACCACCCCCCCCCCCAAAAAAAAAACCCCAAACTATTAAGAGAGCCCAGAAAAAAAAATTCAAGGAAGAACTTCAAACAGTATAAAAGCTAAAACTCCATCCTATTTCAAGCATATCAGGGACAGAAAGATTACCACAGAGTCTGTAGGCCAAATATGATATGAGACATACCAGGGGCATTACAAAATAACAAGATCACAGAAGGGTGTGTTAGTGAAGATGTTAAAGAATAAAGAGACAACATGAACAAAAAATGTCACCAAAGAATGTAATTAAGTAAACTGAAGTTACCTTCCTATCTGGGTCCAAGAAGACAGTAAATGTGAGATCATTTAAAAAAATACTTTAGGAAGTTCAAGGGAACTTTGAAGCAATGAGCATGGCATCTGAACTGGGCAAATCAGGGTAATTCATAATAAAGCATGAAATTAGTGGAAACAGAAACAAATATGACCTATTGTAAGAAAAAAAACAAAACCAAAAACCAACAATTTCCATAACTTTTTTTTTCATAAAAGGAAGCCTTGAACCTATCCAAGTCTGCAAAAGAGTTGACAAACATGGATACAGGAGGTAAGTTGACAGTTTACTTCAAATTCAAGAAGATATTTCACCATATCTCTCATAGTGTCTTAAGGAAACTTGCAGCCACAAGATAAATTAAATGCTATTATTCTTTAAGAGTTAGTTAACTGCTTAATAGATGGCAAATGGAAGAGAAGAATAAATGGTCAGTTTGCACAATGGAAGGGAAGGGAAATAAGCAAGGGAAGAACTGTAGTATTTAAAATGCCATCTACTTTCAGGAGAAAAGTTCTAAAGGGATTGTTGCAGGGGAAAAGGGAAAAAGTATACAGTTAAGAAAGGCAAAATGTTAATAGACCATTTTAATTTGGTTCATTTTCTACTTTTCTGACTATTTTAGGTAAAGTTCTTCTGTGACCTTAGCAAATACAAATACTTTTTTTTAAAAAAAAAATTGTATTTGCAGTCTCATTATTTAGATTTAGATTTTCATTTCTTCTCCACATTTCAACCATATCTGCCTCTAGCAACATAGGAAATTCTGCCCCTATATATTGTATTCTTCCTATGAAGTTTAAGAAAACATAATTGAGGTTTTCTCTGTATTTTCAGACTAACATGAAAGTCGGGTCCCACTTTCTGGTTAGGGCATTTCATATTGTTATACTTCGGTTTTACTTATAAAACCAGCCAGTTAATAAAATAATTCTGAAAGCAAAATAAGCCAGTGAAAATATTTCCATAACAAAAGACTCCAAACGAGACTGCATTCTTTACTTTTTTCAAAATTACATTTATATGACTCTCCACAAGGTTTTTGATGGATTAATTCCTATAATCCATGATTTGCTTTTTTTCTCACATTCTGTGTAATGGGTCCTTTTTATATTTCATACCAAATTGCTGATGCTAGATTTCACTTTATGTCTAATTTTCCTTTTAGCCCTCCATTTCAGAGGAAGATTATATGCACTGATATTACTTCCCTTTCTAAGTACTTTAAAATCTCTTTAACAAAATATTCATGCTGCCAACCTATCTCACACAAATGCGATGTGAATATTCAATATGTGAATGGGGATTCCAGATCAGCTTTTCAATAAGGAGTAGGACATATAAATTAACTATTTTTAATAGGGAGCTTAGTGAATTTGCAAAAAGGGATATGTGTTCTTAGGTGAAAGTATATACCATAATTCCAATTTTAGGAGCAACTGCCCGAAAATTTTTTAAACTTATGAATAAATCTCTTTTTATACTTTAAAGAGAGTGACTATTTAATTTCAGATTAAAGAAGGATTAGAGGTCCTGGTTTTCTAGATAGAGTAATTGCCAGACACATTCTGGATTTCTGTTGGCCAATGTCATGCAAGGCTGTGAAAAACTTAGATAAGCCAGGCTATGATGAAAAACGTGGATCTGTTAACTAACCCTCACGTTTTTCATACAGCTTGTGTTGATTGGGATGGGGACAGAATAAATGAGCTGTGGGAAATTAAATTTTTTCCAGTAAGAGGTACAACCACAGCAGTATCTTGTTGCTAGAACAGGAAATGGACAGAGCCACAGTACCTGAGCTCCCAGACTACAGGTTTGACATGTATACAATGTCCTCACGAGAACAAACACGTAAATGGCTATTTACAAAGAATATTGGAATTATTAATAAATGTCATGTATTAAAAATGGGGTTGCTTATGAGTAAAGGAGCAACCACACAAAAGAGTTGTGTTGAAAGCTGCACAAACATTGGCTGTGTAACAGTCTCAAATCTGACCTGGTCCCTGCCACGCAGCCTGTGTAATTGGCAGTGTAGGAGAGATCCCTGGCAGCGTGGGAGATCCCAGTTGACTGGACACTGGCAAATATGAGCCTCATGTAAAAGAATTGCTGGAAGAAGGATCTAGGGAACTACAGATCTGTTAGTCTGACCTTGGTCCAGGAAAAAGTCACAGAGCAGACAATCTTTAGTGCCCTTGTGAATCACATGCAGGACAATAAGATGATCATGGTTCATAAAAGGCAGGTTGTGTATGACAAACTTAATCTTCTATCACAAGGTGACCCATTTAGTGGATAAGGGAAAGGCTGTTGATGTTGTTTACCTAGACTTTAGTAAAGCCTTCAACACTGTTTCCCACATCATTCTCTTGGAGAAACTGGTCACTTTTGGCTTAGACCAGTGTGCTCTTCACTAGGTAAAACACTGGATGGATGGTTGGGCCCAAAACAGTTCTGGTGAATAGAGTTAAATCCAGTCAGAAGTGCTGTTCCCCAGAGCTCAGTGTTGGGGCCAGTTAGTTTAATATCTTTATCAATTATCTGGATGAGGGGATTTAGTTCACCTTCAGTAAGTTTCCAAATGATACGAAGTTGGGAAGAAGGGTTGATCTGCCTGAGGGTAGGAAGGCTCTGCAGAAGAATCTGGATAGGCTGGGTTCAAGTGCCAAGGCCAACTGCATGAACTTCCAAGGCCAAGTGCTGGGTCCTGCAACTGAATCACAGTCAACCCCATGCAACACTTAGGGAAGAGTGGCCAGAGAGCTGCCAGGAAAGGCACCTTGGGGTGCTGATCAACAGTTGGCTAAGTATAAGCCACCAGTGTGCCCAGGTGGCCAAGGCAGCCTACAGCATCCTGGCTTTTACCAGGAATAGCGTGGCCAGCAGGACTATGGAAATGGTCGTCCTTCTTTACTCAGCCCTGGTGAGGCTGCAGCTCGAGTACTGTACTCAGTTCTGGGCCTCTCACTACAAGAAGGACATTGAGGTGCTGGAGTGTGTCCAGAGAAGGGCAATGAAGCCAGTGAAGGGTCTGGAGAACAAGGCTTATGAGGAGAGGCTGAGGGAACTGGGGTTGTTTAGTTTGGAGAACAGGAGGCTGTGGGGAGACCATATCGCTCTCTACGGCTATCTGAAAGGAGGTTGTAGGGAGGTTGGGGTTGGTCTCTTGTCCCTAGTAACAAGTGTTAGGATGAGAGGACATGGGCTCAAGTTGAGCTGGGGCAGTTTAGACTGGATATTATAAGAAACTTCTTCACTGAACGGGTTGTCAAACACTGGAAGAGGTTGCCCAGGAAGGTTCTTAAAAGATGTGTAAGGGTGGTGCTTATGAATGTGGCTTAGCACTGAACTCAGTAGAGTTAGGCTAATGGTTGGACTTGATGATCTTAAAGGTCTTTTTCAACCAGAATAAATCAGTGGTTCCATGTGATTCTAGAGGGAATCGTAAGTGTTTCATCATTTTGTGGCAGCTGAGGACCTGGTCACCTCCTCTTAATTTTAAATATAAGTAAATTTCTAGCAGAATTAGCATGTCAGCTCAACCATTTTTTTTCACTTTTCCATTTAATTGCACTCAGAGGGGTAAGGACTGCTGCCAACTAGCACTGTTAACAAATCAGTCTCACACTCTTGAGTGGTTACTGCAATAGTGAAGCTGTAATGACAATGGTGCATATTACTTATTCAGGCCTCATCAAAAACTCAGTTTACAAAGGTCAAAGTGAAGAACACTGAAAAAAAAAAACCCAAACTGCTTTCTGTTAGCCATCAAGTCTACATGTGTGTACACTTTTTGGTATAAAATGTGTAAATACAATTATTATGGTTGCACTGTAGCATTTCAAATACAGGTAGATAAACCTAAAAGGAGAAAAATAAGCTGTTGCAACCTGCTTCAGCATTCAGTTACAAGAAGGAACATTGGAAATGTCATTCTAGATCAGACATGCTGTCCCTGATTACTGTCAAAGGACAGCACAAAAATAAGTTGAATGCCCAAAGCACAGCTCTCAATGTGTTAATATTCATAAAAACATTTAAAAGTTTAAAATGCAATTTACAATGCTAACCAAAATGTAATTTTTTGTGTCCATTGTAATTCTAGTTCATCATGATATCCTGCATAGTTAGAGTTGCGATTTCTTTAATTCTTAAGATTTAAGCCTCAACAATTTTTTGCAACAAGTTGCATCATTTAACAATGCCCTGGATAGAAATTAATTCCTCCTATTGGCTTAATATTTCCTTAAAATTGAGTATATTAGAATGCAGAGTGCACAGACATCCTGATGTTCCCTCTCTAAACCTATCACTAATTTATATATCAGCCCTTCAGACACTAGAATCCTGCCTACTGATTTACCAGAAGTCAAATAATTTTTCTTACTTTGGAACATTTTCTGGGGCTCAGCTCACTTCTACTACTTGCTATATCCTTTAAGAACACTAAGCGTTTTATTTAAGAGGTCTATCATGTTTCTGAGGTAATTTTCAATGCCACAACTCATGCACCCTTTCTTCCCATTTTGATTGGATTTGCACAATGACTTAAGGTTGTTACCAAACTGCTTACAGTAAAACTAAAGTTTTTGCATGCTTACAAAAACATATCTTTGTAACAAAAGTAGATGAAATCATAATGAGCTTTCATGATTGTAGTCATTGATTCAATGGGGTCAGATGAATTCAGCTTCAAATTACACTAGGCTTTGAAGACACAAGTGGAGAAACGGCATCACTTGCAATATGTGGAAAAAAGAAAGTTTGATTTCAAGTAGCTTCAGCATAGACTATTACAGTCATCTCTTCTAAGATGAGTTTATAGGAATTCCTACACCACCTTTTTTGGGCTCTACTAGAAATACCTTGATGAAACATCCTAAATGCTAAAACTGAGTTTACATTTTTCACTGCTGCACAACTTGAATGGCTTATAGCTAATATCACAAACAATTTGTGCACCAGGGTCATTCTTTTGTTTTGTTTCTCACTGTGCTTCAAAGAAAGAGTGGGAGTTTCTGTTAATTTTATATTAAGTTCATGACTTTGCACTTACGATACAACTCATTTTACTTCTATTACTTATAGTTCTCAAAGACATCTAATGAAAACAGATGTTAGAAACACTGCTAGATCTGTTAGGTCCATTGCTCTTTTTTTGGTTTTTTTTTTTGTTTTGCATAAGTACCCCAAAATATATTTCAATTGCCACAAAATCACCCATTCCCTGAGTCTGTTGAAATCTCTGTATGTTTGGGGTTTGGTTTTGGTTTTTTGTTTGTTTGCTTTATGGTTGGTTGGTTTGTTTTAGAGCTCTCCCTGTTTATATCAGTCCTGATTTCATGCAAATACTACATGTATAAAATAAAACTACACTACACATACTAAATAAATAGCTTCAAAACCAGTGGAACTAATGCTACCTGATTTCCTGTAAGTTTATATTTCAAGATATTTAAATTTTTCCTTCTGTCATTTCCTAATCCTTTATCTCCTACCAGTTGGGCTTAGCAGTCATGCTGCTAGAGACTAAAAGACATACAGTGGCTAGCCACAGGCTATATGTGTGCTAGCACGTGTATGTATTTACCAGCACCTAATGACACTTGCACCAAATAGACAAGTATCATGTAAATAGTGCAATTTTTTTGTTCCTTCTGCTTGTGAGAAGATGTTTTCGACACTCTTATTTTTCTTAAACTCAAAGAGGTCAAACGGAAACTTAACAAAAAGAACCATAAAAAAGCAAAATAACAATCTTCTTTAGTGATCCCTTTTCTCTAGACTAGGAATTTGGAGGCTGTTCTGTGAGAGGGCAAGTATTTTATCAGCAGACTTTGTTCTTCCTGATAGACGAAGTATTTCTGAAAATTTTGTGTCTTCCAATTGCCTTAAAAAATTAATGAAAGAAAACATTTCTGACTTTTTTTCCCAAGATTTTCTTCATCTTGTGTCATAAAAAAAATTTAGAATACAGATAGTTTTCTTCCCAAAGTTTTGTGCTCAGCATGCTTCCAGAGCATTGTAAATAATAATAAAACAAGATAAAAGCAATACTAGCAACTATTTCTAAGAAACAAGCAAAATTCCTCCTTTTATTTTATTCCACAGCAAAACCCAACATGTTTTGCTACGGTATATGGAAAGTATACACATTTTACCAATCTCCCATTACAAAAACTAAAATTCATGCATATGTTAGCATGACTGAAATGAGAACACAGAAAAAATACGTGAAGTCCGTCACTCAGCCTGAGCCTCCAAACAGATTTCTCATTCTAGCAGTAATTCCTAAAAAACCCTTATTTTTTATTACTGGCCTGAGGCAAATTCAACTGAGATTATGCTTCTCAGGGGAAAAGAAGCATTTTCTGAAGCAAATGTATAACTTATCTCAGTATGCTGTAAAATCTGAAGATATTCATCCTTTGGACCATACTAGCACAGTCCACAGAATTCCACACCTCCTTCTCTAGCATATGATCCACTTAAGCTTTCTATTACCAGATTTTAGCTCCTCTTAAATATGGCTGTGATGGTCCTAAATCTTATTACACAATTTCAAGCATTCTTTACTAACTTTGATTAACATAAAGACCTTGGCAGATCCTTATGGCTAAAGATTTTGATTTTGAGCTTTTGATTTTTGATCTTCAGGAGTGTGTGTGATCTAATTCTCCTAAATCATAACAATTTACGGTTTTCTATATTCAGTGTAAATGCTTTTAGTACCAAGTCTCCGGCCATCTATTTTCATGTACTGAGTGCACTTTAGTGAGCTATGTACCTTTAAAATAGCACTGTGTTTTTCTCCCACTGGAATATTTGTAAACATCAAATGATTTATCATCATCATTTTTTGATAAGATGCTAAGTTTGTGATAATTGCAGGGAATTCTCTATTGAGTACTGATAATAAATATTCAGCTGTCTTGGTTGACCGCTGCTGTCAGACAAAGCCAAGGAACCAGCTGATGAGAAACATGCAAATACCAAAACATAGGCAGTAGCCACCTGCTGATATTACATACAAAGGCAAATACAATTAAACTAGAAGGAAGGAAAAATGCTCCATTAAAATTATGTGGTATAAATCGTTAGGTGGACACTGACAGCAACCATTAATATGGCAAAAGATGCAAAAGAAGAACAGCTACATATTTTCGTATTTGCTGTACTGCAGTCTTGCAATCTGTCTGATGACTGGAAAACAGAAGAGTTAGGCTTTCCCACAACATAAAATTTGGTCCTCTCACACTGCTGTCAAAAAAACCCAACTATAACACTTTCTATCTTAAGGCTTATAAAATCAGTCATTGTTGGCTTTGTCCCTGAACCCCTTATTGAAAAATGGTTCTAAAGAAAAAGAATCACCATCGTTGTCCCCAAGATAGCATTTAGTCCTCCCTACACATCTTATGAATCAAAAATTCCTTTTAAGTTCAAGATAAAACAAAGCCTAACATAGTTATTGTCTTCTTAAATAATGTGCTATCTAGTCCTCTATCTACACATTTTTTCTTTCCAACCTTTAAACATCTTGACTTCACAGACCACAGAGTCAAAACTATACAGCTGTAGAAGACCTATGGCAACTCATGTTCATGAACTCCATGTTCAAACATTGTCAAAGTTTCCTGGGTTTCATCCTCACTAGAGGCAAATAAGAAACCTGGAGAGCCTCCTTTTAATTTAAAGCTATCATCTAATGATTGACTGAGAGAACTGTGCATTTTAAATGCCTGGATCTATTCTCAGCTATGTCTGTAATTCACTTGAGGAAGGTCTGGCTCATAACATTTTTTACTCCAGACCAGATATCTGGTACACAGGATAGATTGCTACCACTTTCATTATGACTTCTCCTGAGATCATTTAGCTTTCCAAGTGTTCCGATATACTCAGAATAGAAGGTTTTAACAGTAAATTAAATTCAGTAAATATTTTTCACTATGTAAGCACTACAACGAGCTAAGATGGGAAATTAGTAGTAATAAAGCAGAATGATTTCTCTTTTATTCACTATGATAAAAATTCATAACTCTAAATCTTCTGAAAGATACATAACTACAGCAATAAGAATAAAAATTTATTGAAGCAGAAGAATGTCCACTAACTAAACAAGTTTTGATTTTACTGCTCTTCATTCATTAGGGTTTTATTAATTCAAATATTTCATCCATTCAGCAATAAATATATTTCAGATTGCTCATTCCTACATTAATGAAACAAACTCTTCAAAGAAATAAAGAACCTTCGTCTTCAGGTACATTTACTGATAGGGCCCTACTATGGCTGCAAACTTTTGACTCAGGACAATTAACTTCCAGGTTCAATTTCACTGAAACTTAACCAGAACACAGACTTCATGCCCGAGTCCCTGTCTTGCAAAAACACCAAGGTTTATAAAAAAACCTCTACCTTCATTGCTTTCCATTGGCTCCTAGGCATTGGCAAGACAGCTATGTACTGAAAGGTAAGTACTTTTTTTCTAAACCATCAACACACAAGAATTATCAAATTAATTAAAAAAAACCCAAAACATTTCCATAGCTGACTGGCAATTGTTTTGTGACACAGCAGAGTCAATATATGAAAACTGATAATAAATCAAAAACCCCAGTATTATTAATCTTAAAATCAGCTATAATTAGGAATTTTTTTCACACTAAAGGTTTTCCTACTTTCCTCACAGAACTTCCTGAGAAAATTAGAGCTATGTATTTCTCATTTCAGATTATGGGAAGATCATGTGCAAAACAACACACTTTCTTTCACAAACATTAGTATGGGATAAACAGGGATGACTGAGTGAGAATGCTTTCAGACTGTGCTCTTTTCGATGCCAGTCAGGAAGGTTTAACAATAGATCTAGACCATATGGCTGGGGTTTTTTGGTGTGTGTTTTTTTTTTTTTTTCCTGTGTACCATCAGGGGAGACAAATATTTTGGAAAACTTAGTATAATTCTAAGATATTAGGTTAATTCTTAAGGTTCAACCGAAAGAACAAACCTGTTGGATGTTTTCAATCTACTGGAAATTAAATTCTATTACCAGGACAAATGTTAAAAAGAGACCAAATCCTGGGAAAATGCACAAAAATTTAAAATCAGAATAAGGTAATACATGATCCTGTCTCTACTATTGAATTACTGCCAGTAATAGACTACAGATGATGATGAACCTCAGAATTAGGCTTACTCTATGAAATGAAGGCATGTAAAAATTGTTTTAATACATGGAAAAAAAAAAAAAAAAAAGCATTTTTCTTCTGCGTCTTTAATATTCTTTAATATTCTGGAATAAAATTGAGCAGATATTTCTCAGTGTAGAACATTTAGCCTGGCCATTAAGCACAACATGGCTAAAAACAAAATCTCATTTGATCACTGGGGAGGTTAACACGACCATCAGATTCTGACTTCTACAGTTTTGACCACTTCAGATTTTTCACCCAGTTTACATTTTCTATACAAAAGCCCCTTCGGTGACAATCCGCCACTAGAATTTAAATCATCATGAAGCAGCACCCCAAGATTCATCTTATGATATTCACCTACAGTTGCTAAAACCTTCTTTCAGCTTCTCATTGTCTGGTAATAATATTTTTTCCTCTGACTTTGTCAGTGTTATTAATGCAGGAATACTCACACTGAGGTCATCTTTCCAGTGTACTGCAGTGAATGTGCCACTATACTCTCTATGTGTCTTTGCTACATTTCTTTCCTCCACTCATATAACACCATGCATCATCTCATTCACCTTCAAGAAAGCAAAATCTCTTTTCATTTTCCCATCACACAAAACCTACCACCTATATTTATTTAGATATAAGAAAAAGCCCCTACATACTTTCCCATGTGTATCTCCTCAAAAATTTAGTATCCATAAAGCACTTATATTCATTCAAAATCATCTCACCATAGTTTCAGAGCCTGACAGATGCTAGGCTGCTGCCATGCTAAGATCACTATCATTATTCAAGCTTATTTCAGCCCTTTCTGGTGGTTCCACATATTCATTTATTTGCTCCTTATGTATATAGAATTTACACATCTCTTTCTCTGCACTGGAGTCCTGGGCTCATAGATTGAGTTCCTATGTATTCTGGTAATATAAATAAAGAACACCACAAACCTGCCAAGAACACACCCATATCTGCACCAACCTCGCCTCAGAAAACTCACATTCTAGACGATATTGTGAAAAATCTGGATTATATATATTTCTTACTGACAAACTGCATTAATTTCGGCACACACAATCAAGTCAGAGACAAAAATCTCAGGTGATTCATGGTGGGAGTAGAGCACACAGACATACCCAGATGCCCTATGGACAGAGACATCCATGACACAGGGCCATGGGTGTTTTCTGAAGGGAAAGCTGAAAACTCCTTACCACACTGCAGCCAGGACAGTCAGGACCATTTTCACACGTCCTACGCCGTGCCTGGATCCCTCCTCCACACTGAGCTGTGCAGCGTTCCCAGGGACCCCAGCCTGTCCAAAACACATGAGGGGGGCACAACAAATGCTCATTGCAGTACCTGTGAGAAGAGGCAAACAAGGAGGCAAAAAATCTGTTTAGTACCAAGACAAGACCTCCACTGAAAAAACCTCATTCGACTTATTCAGATAAGAAAGGGAAATACTTCATACAAGGGACCTCTGTATTCATAAAGCTCTGAACAAACAGCTGTCACACTGCACAAAGTCTTTAAAAATTTGAGAACTTTTTCTAATGCCATAATTTTGTGGGTGAAACATTTGTTTGTTTTATGCAGAGACTATACAATCCAGATGATACAATCACACTATTGTACTGCAAGCACCTAAGCAAGATTGACAATTACTTAATTGAAAACAATTGTGGCCACATATCTGGGGCAGGAATGAGTCAACCAAATGGCAGGCAACCATTTAAGCATGCAATCTTTTATCCATTTCCAGTTAAGCTCTGATTAGGAACCATCTCCCTCCTCTTCAGAGAGCTCAGTATGCTTTTTTGTTTTCCACAATGTCTCTGCTTTTATGGGCACTATAAAATGTAAAACATTGATTCTAGGCAGAAAGAACTGTACTGTTTTCATAATGTTATTACTCTGTCTTTTAAAGGGTATTTTTAGCTATTAAAATCTTTGAACGATTTCCTAGGGGCTGCAAACTCATTCAGGAAAACTACTAGGTTATTGAGGGAAGCAGAAATATTTGACTTCTGAGCTGTCACTATTCTAACAACACATTCAAATATGTGGAAAGGTCTTAACTTCCAGTGAATTTTTTCATTTTTTGTAAAAAACTAAGGTTCCTGATTTTTTGAGCCTGCCATCTAATAATTCTGGCATACAATGCTTGGTAAGAACCCTTTACACAGGTCCAAAGGATTTAGGGCATAAGCAATTATCTCTGGGGCTCTTAAAAGTGCCAAATAGTTATTTCAGATAAAGCAAAGCCATGACAGATATTTAGAAAACAGATGACCCTGGAGGAGTGCTCTAATATTTTATGGATGCTGCTGAGTGGCTTGTTTGAACCACTATTGACTGTCCTGAATAAATAAGTAAATCTGTTACATTTCTTCATTTTTCACACCAGCCATCCAAAATCCACTGTCTTTTTGCACTTCTACCAAGTTTCCATTACTTTGCACTCTTCTGCAATGAAAACTGACTCTTAACATTCTAATTCATTTTCTACAAAAAGAGAGATGACAGTGTAAACTGTTGGCATTGTCAAGAAGAACAACTATAGCTTTTTTTTTTTTTCAAAAGCTCTGGTTCTTCATTACTGAGGGTTGTGCATATCCAGAATTCCAAGGGAAAAAATTATTCACTGCCAGTAATGAACCCAGTCTGCTATTTACCAGTAAATTGAGAGAAAAGAAAAACAACAAAAAAATAGTCAATATTTATGAATCTGTTATCTCAAAATTCTTCCGTGTGTGATTTGGGCAAATGTTTTTCAACAGTAGCTTATACATAAATTACTTTTTTTCCTAGTTCCATGGTGAATATTTCCAGTTCATGGTTCCCATTATGCTATCACCAAAGATGCACAGGAGTGTTCTGTGGCTGGATATTCTCCACCCAACACTCCCAACAGCTGCACATATTGTCAGGTGTAGTCATTTATGTGAATGTTCATGATAGTTTGTCCCTGTGATCATTTGTTGAGAACATATACCAAATGAAATATACTTGTTACATCACCAATTACTTAGGCAAATGAGTACATATTTTGTAAAACTGCATTAGTTCTTAATGGAGATATGATAAGTTAATTTGGGATTCACACTTAGGATAAAGAAAGTCTGCCATGAAGTTGACAGTTACCAGAATTCAGCCATATAAAAAGTAAAATTAACAGTGAGATTATTCTCAGCTTAAAATATTGGCACTTACAGTGTCATTTTCTATAAATGAAGTAGACATCTAAACTAAACTATACTAGACATCTAAACATTGGGCAACAGTTCATGGAAAGAAACAGCCCTTTTAAGAACATGATTTATGTCACCTTAAAACAAATGTCTAATGTAGGTCATACAAACATAGTCTCAATTTACTGATTTCTCTCTATTAACCACAAAGAATGTGTGGGAGACAGACATCTAAGCTTATATTTACAGCCCATGGTAATTTTACCAATAAAGCTATGGAGATCAGAATGACTAATTTGACCAATTTTAGTAATATACAATAGAAGGAGACAAATTACTCTGTTCTCCACTGACTATATTGACTAGATTTCTATATACCATAGTGGAAGTTCTGAACCTGACTCACACACAAGCACTCACATTCATAGACACCTGAAGTTAGGTGTGACAAATCTCACTTAAATGTGATTCATGCCACTGAATAATGCCTTTTTTAGTGTCAATGTGCCCTACCACTCTCTCACTTAGTGGAAGACAAAAGCAGCCTAACAACTGACACAGTAAACACTAGAAAGGATGCACTTGAACCTACAAGATGACACTGAAAAAAAGACCTAAAATATCTATGCAAGGTATTTCCATTTAGGAAATAATTTTTGAAGTCTAAAACAGAAATTAATGTCATTTTTTCTTTTTCTTTCTTTTTTTTTTTTTTTTTTTTTCCCTAGGAAAAGGAAAAACCCAAAAGAATGCAGCATACAAGTAGAATCTTATTTTCATTTCAGCCAGCCAGTCTCTGAAAATATCAGGTATGTTTTCACAGCTAGAGACAACCCTGCAATTGATCTTTGAGAGCTGTGCTACAGCACAGGGCTTTGAGCCAAGTTTCATTACATTTCATCTTGGATGCATTTCAAGTCACTCAGCAATCCTTTTTCCCTTTTGCTCTTTCTTCCCCTCTTAATTTTGTTCTCAGGACCCACAGGGCTAGCATTTTACAGTAATTCAACAAAACATGCAATGCAAGTAACTTGAATCTGTGAAACCACTGCCCTCTCGCTTAATCTGACTGCCATGAGGTCAGAAGGGAGAACAGCCTAGAGACACGTGGGTTTTGTACAGTGACCCTTCTAATTTCCCCTTGCAGTGAATCCGAGTTCAAGTGCCCTAATAAAGGAATTGTCATATTTGGGGAAGGGGGCACATCCTCTGTCCAGTTGTGTCCACTAGATCCTACAGTAATTTTAAAATTTTTACTCAAAGCTATTCTGTTGCAACTGGAATGACTATTCTTGTTCTTAACGAAAAATTCATCTTTTAGTAAAACATAATTTATTTCAGTGCTGCCACACACCACTTAGTACCACATGCAACTGCATGAGAGTTACAAATGTCTCTTTTTATTCCACAAGGAGGTGCTATTTATTTTAAACAAAGTTCTTAATTTTGAACTTTATTATGCTAGCATGTATTTAGGAAAAACAAACTAACCTTCATCTGCTTTATGTGGTGGGTACTTGTGATTACCAGCTGCTGACTTACTGGGAAGCACAGGGTATACTGAGGTTGATGGGAATTTTAGATTCCCTTAATTGAAGGCAGACACACAATGCACACACATGCCTTACTGGACAGAGATTGCTGAATCGACAGAAATTCCCACCCAGGAGACTATGGAAGGAGCTGAGGGCCAGGGGCTCCTGTGGAGGAAGAGAAGGGAGCAAAGAAAGCGAGGGGGATGGGAGCACACAGGTCCCGGCAGACCAGACAGCCATGGGAGCACACCCAAAATCCGTGGTGTTCCATCTGCTCTGCTGAAGGGGACCAGGACTGTTCACACTGCTCAGAAACAAGCAGTGCTACACGGAGCAGGCACTTGTCTCTCAACAGTTTTTCTCCTCATAGAAACAAGCCCAAATGCTCTAGATATCAGCTGAGGATTGTGCACCAAAGAAAGGGGACAATTCGTACTGCTTCTGGTGTCCTTTTACACCCATTAATTTTCTTTTAAAGATTTAATCTTCATCTATAGCCATTTTTTTTTTTCTACTTCTGATTTGCCAGCCTTTTCTTTTTTTAATTCTTCTATGTAATAAAAGATAACTACATTCACTACAAGCAATGGATTCTCATTCTAATGTCCCTCATTTCTGCAAAGACAGGAGGGAGACCAGGAGACTTACAGAGCCCACATCCACAGTATTTTCCACAGAAAGCAAAGGACAAACATTTTTACTCAATGAAAAAGTCAAGACAGTATCCTGTAGACTCTATAAAATAAAACAGAGTTTTCTAGGATCTTTTGTGAAGGGTCCAACTAGAAGAAAATTCTTTAAAAAATCTTTAAGGTCCCTAAGGAATTCATCAGGATATCTTCCATCTGCAATATTAACTACAAAATCAAGATTTTATCTGACTCGCAAATTTTGTTAAAATACTATTTTTACTCCCTCCCCATACTCTGTCTTAACATATATCAGCTGCACTTTTGACCTATTTCTACAAGGCAAATTTCTTTGTAATACGAGTCTTTGCTGCTCTCTCTGAACTGCTTTCCACCCTGCTAAAGGTGTCCCTTTAGCAGCAGACCATACAACAGCTTAATCTATCTGCAACTCTTTAAATCAGTAAATATTGCCATTGCTGTCAAGGGAATGACAAGCAAGCACAGAGCTGCCTGATATTTACACAAGGTACTTCATTTCATGAGGTAAAACAAACATACCCTAGACAAACATTTTGCTCTTAACACATGAACAAATACTCTCAAATTGAATATGGGTTCACATCTGTGGATGAATTTCCCTCAGCTATACACTGTATGCTGGGACAGAGATATGTAACAGCAGACATAGTCTACATTTGGTGATGATGGCTTTTTGGTTGGGCAACAGTTAAAGTATACACAAACAATAAAAAACACCAAAACTCTGAAACATTATCAAAAGATATTTGAGTTCAAGGTTTATTACATTTATTGAATACAAAACAAAGCCCTTGAAACTTAATTCATTTAAGACAGAAAAAAAATGAACTCACAGCATCAGTAACACAGTGCTGTGACCTTACTATATTTTGCTCTGAATCCCAGGTCTTCAGGCTGGGCAAGTTACAATTCAAACACACTGCAATCAATTTTCAAGGAGAATCAATTTTCAGGGTCTCAAGGGACAGCAGTACATAGCTTCAGCACAATTCTTTGGCACTACCAGGAGCTCTCAGTTGGCTCTGGAGAGATGGAGCTAAATGAAAGATGAAAGAACAGCTGCAGACCCACAGCCTTGCTAATGGGAACACTGCTACCGTGCAGCAGCGGAGTTAAAGAGGGAAAGGAAAAGGGAGAGAAAAACAAGGCAGGTAAAGGAGAAAATGTCCTGTGGAATACAGCTGAGCAGAATGATATTAAAACAGAGAGTAGAAAAAAGATAACTCACCTCTCCTCACGATTCTGCCCCACACAGACACGACCTCCATGCCGAGGGGTTGGATTGCTGCAGGAACGCTGACGAACTTGAAAGCCTATTCCACAAGTGGTACTACAAGGTGACCAAGAAGTCCATGGTGTCCAGCCTCCATTTCTGGTAGAATAAAAAGCTCAGGCTCTGTCATCTGTTATACATAGTGAATGGCTGATTAGGTGTGACTGTCAGCAGAATCTGGCCTGCTAATATTTCTGCAGAAGTCATTAACATTGCATCCATTTCCATTTCTTAAAGAACTAATTATGAAAATAAAGGTGCTCTGATCCTTCCAGATTCCATGCTTTGCAAGCAGCAACTGCTAAAATGACCCCATCACACAAAAAGTAAAGTACCAAGATAAGAAGCTATGTATTTGCTTTCAGTCACTTTATTCTGGATGAACTTCATCTGCAAACTTCTTAAGACCACCTTTAGTTACATATTGTTCCAATTATTTTTTTTCTTTTTTTTTTTTTTTTTTTTTTTTTCCGAGAATTTAAGATGTTAATTTTTGCTACCTCTTCTGAAAACAAAGTGATTAATTCCCAGATAAAAAGGAGTAGGAGGGGACACTTTATCACTCTCTACAACTACCTGTAAAGAGGTTGTAGCGAGGTGGGGGTTGGTGTCTTCTCCCAAGAGATAGAACAAGAGGAAATGGCCACAGCTTTTTCCAGGGGAATTTTGGATGGGTTATTAGGGAGAATTTCTGCACCAAAAGAGCTGTCAGGCACTGGAACAGGCTGCCCAGGGAAGCAGATGAGTCACCATCCCTGGAGGAATTAAAAAGACTTGTAGAGGTGGTGCTTAGGGACATGGGTTAGTGGTGGACTTGGCTAGGTTTATGGTTGGACTTGATGATCTTAAAGGTCTTTTCCAAACTATATGATTCTAAAGGAAAAAAAAGTAATAAGTAAATGTCAAAATGCATTAATTCACAACTTCAAGATGATACTCTGATAAGGTGCCACAACCTTATTTGTAAAGCAACAAAAAAGCTAACAGAATTCACATGAACTCTGCATTTGTGAACCTGTCCCTCCCCGATATAACCTAGGACAAAAATATACTAGGCCAAGTATTTCAAGAGGAATTTTATACCCTGTCCTAAGCAAAAAATGATTTTCAGCAGCTAGTAAAACCTTTTGATGGCTAAATTGTAGTTTCTGTTTTGGTAAAGACAAACAGAAATCGAGAAAAATAAAACTAAACTATAATGACTTGAGGTTTCATCATAAAAGTAAAAATTAAAATAGTGCCTTACTTGGTTGTGAAATAACTGTTTTTAAAATTGAAAATTAATTAAATCCAGTAATTAAAACAATAAAAGATTATTCAAAGTAATTGATCACAATTTTTACCAATTTAAATTTCACTCATCTTGCTGTCTTGTTACTATGAGGGGTATAAAAGTTGAAAACACAGAAAAAAAAGCTTTTGAAAAAATAATCAGCTGTCACTGGTAACACAGGTGAAAAAAAATAATCTTGATTGGTTCAATGTGTGACCCACATGGTAAACTGGACAAAATCTTTGGAGATCCATGAATTCTAGGAACCAACTACTAATATAGCAGTGTTAATTTGAGTAGAATGTTAAAATAGTGTAAAACTGGCAATGGTAGTAGGTAAATCCATCCCTAGACTATGTTCCAAATATTCTTCTGAACCTAGCAGACAGTAGCTGCTGTTTGATTGTTCAGTATCTCACAGCATGTTTATCTTTTCTGCAACTCTCCTGATCAGATGTTCTATACTGTACCATTATGTTTTTCATAATTTCCCTGATATTGACAATTTCCACTTATAGAACTTGCAGTCATCTTTTGCAGAAGGATAATCAGTTTTATTCACTACCAGGATCTGCTTCTGATGTTTAAAAAAAAATACATGTTTTAAACATGAACTTTTACTGCAGTTCAGAATTTGCAATGTTCTGAGTCTCTTTGAAATGATCTGGTCTGTGTTTTTTCTGGGAGCAGTTATATACTTGGGGAAGACAAAAAAGTGGCTAAAGAGTGGCATACAGGCTAGTAATAGATTGAGATGTCAGAATACCACCAAAATTTATAATGTAAACATTTTTTCCAAAGGCAGAAGAGGGTGATGCAATGGTGACAGGAGACTTCCAAAAAAGTAAACAGTTCTGACTTCCAGAAAAAGTTTTATGGCTTACATAACTGGGAAAAACTATCATACTTTGGATATTTCCTAACCTGATTTTTTTTTTCTTTCTGAGATTTTGTCAAAATTAAATGAGGACAACGTTATTCGGTACACAGTATTTGAAATCACTATTTGCCATCTGGCTCATTCTGTCTTCCACAAAGTCTGAGAGATACTTTGTAATGTCTCATTTGCTGCGGCCATTCCTATGAGCTGTTTCATGCGCTTAACAAGATCAGTGGATTGCAGATGAGATTTCAAAGGGTAGGCTATAGTCTGGTTAAGTTAAAAACCTTTAAACCATAAATAATAGAACCCGAAATTGTTTAGTGTACCTGGAACAGTTGGCAATCTCCATGGTTGGTCCCTCACACAGCCAGCCTCCACACTGAGGAGCAGGACTGTCACATACACGTGTCCTGCAGAGGCAGGAGCCAACACTGGCACCGTCATTGTGGGTGCAAGGCTTCCACTGTGACCATGTTCCAAAATGCCCATCCACTGTCAGATTCCTCATCTACAAACAAACACAACAGAAAGGCTCACCTGAGGCATTACATGACTTCCTTCCTTCAACCTCTTAATTCTGCAGTACAGGGAGGTACAGCTTTCGGCCACCAACAATAAAAGCCTCCCCTGGAGAGGTATACTTTCCAGACAAGAAGTTCTCCTTGAAATTTTTGTGGCTGCGAATTCCCACGATCTCAAATCAATCTGAGCCACTGGCTGCCATCAATAGCAGTAACAGTAATCATCACCAACAGTAGTAACAATACTCAATTACCTGTTACCTTTCATGCTTGCCTGCAGTGATTCAATAGAAAGTATAGTTTTGCTTTCTCCATCTTCTGCTGACAATATTCCCTGTTTCCTAAAATTTACCTGTGACCAGGGACCTTCATAATGACTTTAAAGCAACACATGCAAGGACACTTGAGGAAACACAAATCTAGACAGAAAAGAAGAGGCAGCAGAGCACAATAATCCAAGGTAACAAAACTGGATGAACCAAATTTAAATCCCCATGACGAGTGTCTTTTTTTGACAACAGCTTTTTGAAGCACAGATCACATAGCACCATTTCATAAAAAGTGAAATGTGGTTTTAAACATGACTGACTCTAAACATTAGATTTAATTATATATTGAAATAGGAACTAGACTTCTAGATGAAAGTTCATGAATGATCTGAAATGCTGTCTCCCTTTGCTGTTTGTAGTATTGAATAATTTTAAGAGTGGTGAGGGAAGTATACATTTCACTAATAATTTAAAGTCACAAAAGATTCACATATAGCACAAGACATGTTTCCACTGACATGCTGGGTGTTGGCTGATTATTTCCATTGTGGTAAGAGTTCTATAATTTCACTATTAATTACATTTCTCTTGATTTATTTTTCACAGATATAGCTTCTCCACAGAACAGCGATGCGTATATTCTGCCAGCTACAACTGACATAACCATAATTCATAATTTCAAAATTCTGCTGATGGCTGTTTATTGAAAATAAGTCACTGATCTTTGCTTATGCAGAGTATACACCACTGTTTTTCATAAGACAACAGGAAATACTTCTTCTTAAGTGACAAGTAAACCCATTGTTTCTTACACTGCTGATCTAACAAATATATAGCCCATAAACTACCAATGATATGTTGCCAACACAATCAGTGGCAGAGATGTGAAAGTGTCTTTACTGCTTTCTATTTCTATCTTGCACCAAAACATCTTTATTGTTGCACCTATAATTATAAACTAAAGATACAGTTGTCTATATTATATATACGTATACTATATATCATAAATATATAATTTATGTACATATAATATATATCAAGTGGCAGGGAAAGTCTTCATGAAATGTAGCTGAAAGCTTAAGATCAGAAGGACACACTGCTGGCAGTTTCTCTTTATTTTCCTCCCCTACTCCTGCAAAGATCATTTCACTGAAGTCTCTGGCTGTTCCCTATGACTCACCTGCTCTGTCACTTTAGTAGTATCTCCCTTTCACAAGTGATATCAAAAAATTTCATCCCAGGATGATCAGAAAGACAAATGTACTAATGAGGAGCCTTTTTAGCCCTCACGAGAACCTATGCCTATTAAACTTTCACCATCTGACATGCCTGAAGGGGAAAATCACAATCAGTCAGACAATATGGCTGAACTCAGCTGGCATGGCTAAACTCTCTACCACTCTGTTTTTGTCACCTTTTCCCCTCTGCAGATACCTTAAAGTCCCTTCTTATTTCCTAATGTCCTCCAAATCTCAATCATCTTTGTCTTGAGTCTCTGCACTCAGCCCATCTTCCTGGTTTGTGCCTCTGCACTACGAGTCAAGGTCACATCTTCAGTGACCCATTCCTTACACTTGCCATAAGCTCTTTGGTTTGAGATAATTTTGTGTAGAATTCAGTGGATCAGAATATTACATGAAGCTGTTAATTAATTCAGGTAAGATCCCATACTGTACACTCTTTCTCTGCATGCAGCTGTGAAAATAAAGTTATTTCAAGTTGTCTATGTATTTAAAAAAAAAACCAATCAAACAAACAACAAAAACTTATTTAAAAAGCACCAAAAACTAAAGAAATTTGAAAAATATGTTTCTACTTTCCTTGTAAAAATGCTTTGATAATGTCAAACACTGTATCTTTATGTAATGGATTACAAGTGGTTGCACCAGAAAATATTTTGGCAATACAATGAACCTTCATTACAAAAGAATATTGGAGGAATAATAGGTATATCTGACCAACTGGAAGAAGCTCTAACTAGATAGATGGGCCACAGCTATCATTGCTGTCTATATTCATGTGCAATTGGTTTACTCATGACAACTGAAACAATAATCTAAAAAAACCAACCTGAGTAATGAATCAAAGCAAGATAATCAAAATAACCGCATGTGTCACAAATGATCTTTGAAGCTTAGAAAGACATTAAAAAAAATGCTTAGCTACCACTCCCAGTACTCTTTCTGTTGTACCATGGCGTGCAAATAAATATTCAGATATATGAATAGGAAATTCATATACCTAGGAAATAATTTCTCAAGTTGAACTGAGAACTGAACTTTTAATTTTGGGCTAAACTAGTATATAAACAGGCCTCTCTCTCTGATCCAAGTTTAAAAGAAACTGCTCATGAATTAATATGACAAATTTTCTACAGTCTTAAAAAGACCAGTGTAGTTTTACTTACAGTTTTACTAACAATTAAGAGAGTGGAACCAACTGAAACCAAAAGAGGGAGGGCAGAATGTTTCTAATAATCTGTTATGTTCTGCCTGAAACACTATCTTAATTGAATATAGCAACTGTAAAAGTTGCACATAACTCAGTTGCCTACAAAGTGAAATTCATTACATCTTGGCTTATACAACCTCTGAATACAGCACATAAAAATGCTATAAAAACAAATATTTGAAAGACATGCAAAGCAAAATTGTAATCGATTGCAGTTTGACAGAATATAGTATTATTCTAAAGGAAATTTTCTATGTTGGTTTCAAATCTGTTCAATAATGTGTTGAGTTCAGTGTTTTAAGGCAGTGAAGTGGTAAAACAACATTTCAATTCAAAAAGTTAATTCTAATTTTTTCCTTATGTCAGGCAATCTCAATCTTAATTCCAAATTCTTTTGGATGCTCACTAAATTTTTTAATCCCTGATATGCAGTGTCAGTATCACAGCTGTGGGTGAATTTCTGAGCAATCCTTTGGTACTCTTCTGCTTTGACTAGACTGTCATATCCTACACAACTGTCATATAATAGATACTAAATAATTGTTTTTCCAGTTGAACAGAATAGAATTGGATTCTGCTTTCTAATCTTTTCCTCCCTTCCCCTCCACCCGCTCTTGGCCTCATGTCTTTTCTTCTATGAAAGACAAAAAGGACTAATGCCAAAATTAAAAGACTGAGCAGTAAGTAGACTGCTCAAACAAGTATCAACCAACCAACCCACTCCAGTAATCCTAACTAATACAACAAGCCAACCAAGCCAGCCTTCCACACAACCACATTTACCCTGAGGGATTACTACAGGAAGATATGATAAACTCCATGTACTTGAAAATTAATATATTGTACAGTGCCTCTAGTTACTTGCCAACTGGGGAATCAAGCACTGCAAAAGTGACTGAATCTAGAGTTTCTGTGAAACAGTAGCTATGACTATAATAGCAAGTGGTAAGCACATAAACTGCAAATCTGGAAAATGAAACAGTTGGTGTTGAAGACCTGACGTGTACACCACATGTATTTTGCAGACTTTACTTTGGACTCACTCTGACTGTAGATCAAATACCTAGTGATAGCTGGAGCACATTTTTGGTTTAATTTCATCTGAAAATAATGTGGCTCATGAGCTTCAAGACTGCTTTGTGATGTGAACCAAAGAACAGTAGATGAGAAAAATCAGATCATTTGCCCCAGAGGTGCTCCAGATTTGAGCTAAAATGCTAATGCAAATGAATCAAATGAAGCCTTTTTTATTAGGCCACTATGTGAGAATCTGGATGAAAAGGCCAGGACAAGATACTGCTAAAAAAATTACTACTTAATGTCAAACACAGAAAGTCAGAACACAGGAGCACAGGAACTCAGAATCAGCTTAGTGATTTGAACCTATGAGGCTGACACAATATATATAGAGATCACCAGTGCAAGCTGGAAGAATTTTATGTTAATTTTGCACATCTATGGTTCACTAAACAAAGCCCATTTTTAAAGAGAGGAGTGTCAGTAAAATGTTAAAAGGAGCCTGTTAAACACATGGAGAATAGAAAATGGATGTCGTATGAATATAAATTCATAGAAGCACAGTAACAGAGTCGGGACAAGTTCAAAAAGTCCTTATCAGCAATAAAACCAGTATTGAGTTGGAAAGGCAGAAGGCAAAGACAAAGCAGCATGAGACTCCAAAGGAAAGAGCTTAGTAGCATACAGGAAGATCCTTCTTAACCTTCTTTTTGTGCTCTTTGGAGTGAGGAAGAACAATCAATATTAAAAGAAAATGGAATCACATTTAAAACTGGGGGATATAAGACAACTTTTTAATTTGGTTTTTTATTATATGAAATTTATTAAAATAATTCTTAAGGAGAGTACTAAGCCACTGGAAATATTAAGTAATATTAATACTAATAATTATTAGTACTAATTAATAAGTACTAATTAATACTAAGTAATATTAATATTAATACTAAGCTTACTGTAATAATTACTCCTGTCATTTATGTTGGTGATACTTAACTCACACAATTCACCTTTCCAGTTAATGGACTTTGAAAGATGCTATATGGCCCTATATGGCCATTTGTATTAGCAATAATGATCCTAAAAGAAAATATTATACCACTAGCAATTACATTTTTTGAAAGTCCAAAATGGAGAAAAATCCCATAGAGGAAAACATGTAAATATCTTTAAACTTAGTCACACTAGTAACATTTGCTATCAAGATGGAAACACAGACATTACAGGTAAAACCCAACTACATTTCAAATGTACTATAAATTATTTGTTCATTTAAGTAGTTTGATATGAAACAGAAAAGAAACTAAACACCCTGTTAAAATCTGTTGGAAAGGCCTGAGGAAAAGGACATTAAATATAGTTTTCTGAGTTGGAAAAATCAATACCAGCTCATTTTCATGAACTTCACATGGAATTAAAGGTTTTCAACAATAAATGAATGTATTTGGACTTACTGGACACACAGTAATGCTTTGCTCCCATTGACTCATGCTCAGACTTTCTTCGAGGGTTGTGCATTTCTTCATCACCATGTCCCAGCCACAATAAGGGTCTTGGGATCCAATACATGCACTGTGAATAAAAATCCATCAGAAAACATGAACATTTATCTTCATCTATATTGCCCAAAGATCTCTAAACGATGTGGCATCTTTTCATATTTCACAGTCCTGAAACAGATAGTGAAATTGATCTCCTTTGTGGTATACACAGATAAAACAACAAAGCAGTAGAAAAATTAATTTGAATGCCTACATAAAGCTAGGATTTCTTTTAAATGCATAGCTAAATCTCTGGCTGAATTTTTTGTATGTCATCAAGACTAATTACAGCACTTTGTTATTAGAGAATTATAGCAGTTCATAAAATGTCCAAGTTGTCTACTACAAGTAAAAAAGATTTCAGGATTACAGTTCTTAGTCTTTCCTATCAGTTTTGGAACTAAAGTTTATCTTTGTCAGAAATCAGATGAAAATGTCTAATCTTTGAAAATTAATTAGAAAACCCACTGATTTTTTTTCTACATTACTACAGAACTCCTTCCTGGAAATAAATTCAAAGGGGTGCTGGTGGCTGTCATCACACCTCTTACATACTACATGCTGCTCTAGACATTCCCTCCCAAGTGGCACACAAGGAAGAAAAAAAAGGGATAGAGAGGAATGGTAGTCTAGCTTCCTAAAGACTGAAGGATTCACTGTGCAAAACTAGAAGTTCTTTTCTCTATTAAATGGAAGCATTCTCTTGGTACTAGTAGATCAAGCATTACCAGTCCAGTCTGGACTTCAGTTTCACAGCTAAAGACATCTAAGAAAGGAGGTGGAAAAAACATCATCGTGATGCATAATATAATCGTTTTAACACTTGTAAAAACACCTACAAATTACACATAAGTATCATAGGATGTTAGTGGAAATATATTTCCATTGAATGGAAATATAATCAATTCAAACATTTCGTGTAGATTATAAAAAATGCTAGACTGATCAGCTGTTCTTTTCCAACTCTAATCCATGGGCATTAATCACCCTCCCTGTCTGTACACATCACATCTGTGCAGCAAAGGGTCACAAAGATATCAAGAGATGGAGTACCTCTCCTATGAGAAGAGGTTGAGAGAGTTGGACTGTTCGGCCTGGAGAAGAAAAGTGGATTTCATCAATATGTGCAAATACGTCAAGGGAGGGTGCACAGAAGGGTGAAGCCAAAATCTTTCCAGTGGTGCCCAGTGACAGGCCCAGAGGCAAAGTGTACAAGAAACTGAGTTAAAAAGGAGGTTCCCTGTGAACATCAGGAAACACTTTTGTTGCGATGGTTACTGAGCACTGGCATGAGTTCCCAGATTGATTCTGGAGTCTCCTTCCTTGAAGATAATAAAGGCCATATGGACATGGTCTTGGCAACTGGCTGTAGGTGACACTGCTGGAGCAGGAGGTTGGACCTGATGACTTCCAGAGGCCTCTGCAAATGTCAGTCCCTCTGTGATTCTGTCCTCACAAATCATGTGTTCTATTCATATTTGTTTATCTCTGACATTTCTCATGTAGTTCCACACTAACATCAGACAACATGCAGACTTACTAATTTCCAAGCATGCTATTCCATAATATCATCATAGAGAATTGTAATACTTATATACTTCAAAGAATTAGTTGCCAGCACACTTGGGAACTATGTGGGATAGTTCCCACCTAAAAAGTGGACACAGAGTAAGACAAATAGCCAAAACTCCCTAGGTTCCTCTAATTAGGCCATCAGTTCAAAAATAAAGCTTTGGGTTTAGGGGATTCAGTGTTCAGAAGAGAGTTCCCAGTGATGGCTCTTGCAGCTGTGAGCATTTAGCATTTTTGTCACTCAGGCTACATATGTTTCCATTTAACTATCTAGAAAGTGAGGAGGACATTCAGTGCAAATTATGGAAAGTTTTAACTGTCCTGGTCTTCCAGTGCTTGAAGACAAGATGTTCAGTGTTCTTCAGAGTATCTCTGATAAAGCACATTTTATGAAAAAAGAATATAAAACAAATTAAAGGCTGACATAATGCACAATGGACAGCTGTGCTATTTCTCAAAGTAGAACTACTCGCTTTTTTTAACTTCACTAGTATTTTAGGTTAAATGTTAATATTTTTAAATGCACTCATTAATTTCCAGGCAATTTTTATTAGAAAAATCAAATATTTTAGAAGTCAGCATCTTTTCACTTAGAACAACACCCTCTCTTTCCTGGGAGTAAGCTGATCCTTCTCCTACTATTCCTTTAGAGACCATTTCCTCTTATGCTTTTGCTCTCACATTACTTCCAGGCAGACAAATTAAAATGTCTTGCACCTTTCATTCCAATTTTTTAAGAAGTTTAAGTAGGCATATCTAATAGCATATCTCAACTGTTCTTATACCTTCTCAGTATCAGAAAAGATCCTAGTTTCATGGAAGAAATACAGTTTTAAAAATGCTGAATAGTCTTTGCATTGCTGGACCAAAGCATGTTCCATCGCTCTGTGGACACTGAACATTGCCATTTCAGTCAGGGAGTAGGTTTGGAGAGCACTGCAGCAAGACAAACATGAGGTGGATCTTCTCATAAATTAGCTAATTAAGGAGGTTCACTGAGCATATGAAAACTATGATGTAAAGAAGCTAATAACTCAGCTAGACTCAAGCAGATAAGAAGAGGTTAAATGTGAAGAACTTCCTCCAAAAATGAGAGGCATTAATAGTCTTCAATAACATTTTTTTCTTTACACCACAATATAAAAGTTAATCCTGGAAACCTATGAACTACTCCAAACAAAGCAATGGGAAATTTTGCCTGAGAAGTATCCCTCACATGAAAAACTCATTATTATATCTGATATATCTCATTTTGTGAAAACATTAATTTTTTTAATCTTATATTCAGACAGAAAAATCATACCACTGGAAGTGTAGTTCAGCATCATCACCCACTTTTCCACGTTTCAGTTCACTGTGACAGATATATTCAGGAAATGAGGCAGGACCTGGCTTAAACAGCTGCCCTGTCCTCAGTTATTGGCACAACAGTCATTATCTGTTCTCTTCCCTGTCTCACATCTCAGAGTTTTCTAATTTATTTCTTTTAGATCACCAGTATCTCTGAAAAGTGGATATAATTTTGTTTTTTAAATGAAAAGAGAAGAGAGATGATATGAGAGCAAATTTTTATCCATATTTGTTTAATTATGCCACCTTTTAAAACCATTTTTTTCCTTTGAGGGATAATTTAATGTGTGAATAACAGTAGCTAATTATTTTGAGCTTCTATATATCTCCCTGGAGATATTTAAAAAGAGACTCGATATGGCACTCAGTGCCGTGGTCTAGTGACTGTGGTGGTAATTGATCAAGGGTTGGACTCGATGATCTCTGAGGTCCCTTCCAACCCAGCCTATTCTATGATTCTATGATTCTATGATTCTATGCCTAGCTTAAAAATGAGGGAAATAAGAAAAAAACCAAACAGATAAAAAATTATTTTACAGATAGAAAATTAGGACAGAATAAAACTTGCAAATATGAAAATATCCAAACTTCTATAGGAAATGTGAAAATTTCTATAGGAAAAGTGACTATTATTAACTCATAACCATGTTTCCTTACTTTTCTCCATCAATGAAAATTTCATACTGTTTTAACTCTTAATGAATCTCTCTCTCAAAAGACAGCAGTAAGAAGAACAGCATCAGTGTAAAAGAAATGGTATAAAATGGCTGCCATTCATTAATTCAAATAAAAAATCAGATATCACTACACATCTTGATCCCTTATTAGATAAATTTTGAAATCAGTATTAAGTCTTTCAGTTTGCAGTGACCTCATGATATAATATGACCTGGATAATATATTAGCCACCTTGTCTCTGGAAGTCCATCTGACCTCTCAAATTCACTAGAGATGAAAATGAATGTTTTGTCTGTTATTCCCAGTAGGCATCAGTCCTCATTTCTGAGACTTCACGTTTCATCCCATCTCTGCTAAAACAGACAATATTGTGCAAAAATGAAATGCAAGCATAAAAGCTAATTGGTTCATTCTAAGACTCTTGGTCCAACCTACCCTAATGAGCCAGCACTCTCTACAAAAAACATTTAGCAGCTTTGGGTTTCTATTGATTGATTCTGTTTTTCCTTGATGTTGTAATTTCACATTTTTTACCAAACATAAATGGTAGGTAGTAGAATGTGGCAATAATTTTTCTGTGATAGTTCAGCATGCCTTCTAACTGTCATGAAACTCTTATCCAATGGACTGAATAGTAACAGAACTCTTAAGCCACTTAACTCTAAAGTAAGCCAGAAATAATTAAAAATAATTTTCTTCAGCTATTTTATAATTATCGGTGAGTGGGCTAGCAAAACTGCTCTACTTCAGTTGCATTTGAGATGATTTATTCATATAGATAATAAAGGAGAAATGAATGTCAGAGCAAAAAAAATATATAAAACCCCATACAGCTTTAAGCAAAAAGAATTTGATACGTATGCTCTGAAGAACAAAATAAGATTAAAAGATATCCTGCTACCATTGATTTCAAAGAGACTTTAAAATCTTTTTTCAGGGGAATATATTCCCATATCAATATACCTTGTATGTGCTAATCAGGCATCCTTTTGAGCTGCAGCATTTCATTCAGAGAATATATAAACATAAGAGATGGGTGCATCTTCTAAGCCTGTCAAGTGGAACATTTTTCTGTCTTTACCTATATATAGCATTTTGAAGAAGAGATTATATATCAGTCTCCTAACCCTTTCAATCCTGAAATAGCCATGCCTACCTAGTTACAGTTACCATCAACTGTGGAGTTTTTAGGTATCTAATACCTAAAAAAAGGCTTCCCAGTTTTTAAGTGTGTTTATAATCTAGTTTTGTAGCCAGGATTACTGTTTATCCCAATCTGAAAATTTTATGATGATGCTGACTGTGGAATATTAGTCTGGACTCAGTAATTCAGATCAGTCCTCATGTGGTTCCAACATTCTAATGCAGCAGTGTTTCTCTGATTTAAAATGGAATAAGGCTTGCATAGTCTGAAATCAGAAAATCCACCTGGATATCCAAAAATTCTGGAATGATTATTTCAAAACAGAAATGTCAGTTCCACATGCTGGTAATTTCTTCTGGACATGTTAGCACCTAGTAATAGTACATAGAAATAATCTTTTGCGTACCTACAGATTGTTTTGCTGATGGTTAACAAAGAAGCCAAAATAAAAATGATCAGAGAATCACTGAATGTTAGGGGATGGAAGGGACCTTGGGAGATAATTGAGCCCAACCCCATTGTCAGGGCAGGATGATCTGAAGTAGGTCACACAAGAACATGTCCAGGCAGGTTTTGAATGTCTCCAGAGAGGGAGAGTCCACAACCTTATCAGGCAGCCTGTTCAGTGCTTTGTCATCCTCACAGTCAAAAAGATTTTCCTTACATTTATGCAGAACCTTCTGTGCTTCAGCTTGCACCCGTTTCCCCTAGTCCTATCATTGGACATCACTGAGAAGAGCCCAACTCCATCCTCCTGACATGCACCTCTTACATATTTATAAACATTAATGAGGTCACCTCCAAGCTGGAGAGCCCCAGCTCCCTCAGCCTTTCCTCATACGGGAGATGTATCACTCCGTTAATCATCTTTGTGGCTCTGTGCTTGACTCCTTCAATCAGTTCTCTGTCCTTGAACTGAGGGGCCCAGAACTGCACGCAATATTCCAGATGCAGCCTCACTAGGGCAGAGTAGAGGGGGAGGAGAACCTTTCTTGGCCATTAAGGAAAGAAGTCAGAGAGTTGTGGTAAATGGGACAGAGTCTAGTTGGAGGCCTGTATCTAGTGGAGTCCCATAGGGGTCAGTACTGGGATCATTACTATTCAACATACTCATCAACAACCTGGATGAGGGCAAAGAACGCACCACCAGCAAATTTACTGATAGCACAAATCTGGGAGGAGTGGCTGACACCCCAGAAGGCTGTGCTGCCATTCAGCAAGACCTAGACTGGCTGGAGAGTTGAGCAGGAAGAAACTGAATGAATTACAACAAGGGCAAGTGCAGAGTTCTTTCTCTGGGAAAGAACAAGCCTATGTACCAGTAGGCTCATAGGGGTACCAGCTGGGGACTGACCTATTAGAGAGCAGTGCAGAGGAAAAGGACCTGGGCTCCTAGTGGACAGAAGGATGACCATGAGACAGCAATGGGCCCTTGTGGCCAAGAAGGCCAATGGCATCCTGAGATGTATTAGAAGTGAGTAAAGAGAGAGAAAAGTTATGGGTACTGTAGAGTAACTATGACAACTTTACTTAGCAAAACTATCTTGTGACCCAATATTTATGATAGTCAAAATTTTCCAGAAGTTGGTTTTTTACACTGGAGAAACCACTATGTGGACAGATTTTAGCAGATGGCACTATTAATTTACTGAGACATAATGACACAGTAAGATTATTTTTCAGGTCTTTTAAGTATGTGAAACCTCTCTCCCACCAGAAATGCTAATTATTGACCCTTGCTCGGTAATATTTTCCAGAACTTTAGGCTGATTCAACCTTTCGTTGCCTCTACTTTCAGATGCTCTGGAAACTGCAGTACAAATTATAACATTGACAAACTTGCCTTAGAAAAATCACTGTAACTCAAGGCTGCTTTTGAAGGCTGCAGCTGTCAATAAAAGAAATCTAACTGGATTTTTATTTCAGGGGACGGAGTTTATATCCCTCTGCTACAGATTTTAATCCATAATGCAGATGCACAGAGCCTTCAAAATAAATAGCAAATACTGCAACTTTTGAGAGTTTAATAGTTATCATCTCATTATAATAATTCTATCTATCTCATATTATAGTCAACTAGCAAGTACACAAAATTCAGTTGTGCTTTATGCTTGGTGTACTCAACTCTGAAGAAGTATAGAGAGTTGGAGAATTCACTGTGAAAATAGTACCTCCAGTGAATACTGCTGATGGTCTTCTGTACAAGTTCAGTAAACATATGTGTGTTACAATACCCAGGTGATAAAAATCTAATTAAATCTTAAGAATTTTTCCAAGGAGAGCTGAACTAACGTAACTGCTCTGCTGCTTTCTCCTGGAGTATGAAGACACCAGGGCTTTTTTTATAACAGTTTGCAAGAACTCACACATCCCAAACTATCTTTCCTTAGCTGATTCTGAGAAACAGTAGGATTATGACAGGATGTTCAAAACTATTCAGCTATAGGTGGAAGTTTGAAGGAAACTACCCCCTGGCTATGAAAACTGACAATATAAATAACTAGAGTGGACAAGTCAAAACCAACAAAAGCATTGTGGCATAATGGAAGGTGATGAGAAATCCAAACTACAGGTTTAACAACAGGCTCTGCCTGCGGTATGGTCTACTGTCAAGTATTAAAGTGCAATGAACTGCACCTAGAACCCATAATAATAATAATAATAATAATAATAATAATAATAATAATAAATTTAGCCTCATAGAATCATAGAATCAGCTGGTTTGGAAGGGACCTCAGAGATCATCAAGTCCAACCCTTGATCCACTACCGCTGTGGTTACCAGACCATGGCACTGAGTGCCACATCCAGTCTCTTTTTAAATATCTCCAGGGACAGAGAATCCACTACTTCCCTGGGCAGCCCATTCCAATGTCTGATCACCCTTTCCATAAGGAAATTCTTTCTAATATCCAGCCTCGCAATGTAAAACAATATTTTCAAGAGCCTTTGATGTGTTTGTGGGAGTGAGGTGATTTGGTGGGGAACAGGACTGTCCTGAATCAGAGGAAATGTCTGTCAGAGGCAACACCACGTCACAGAAGACTCCACCAAAGGGAAGTGCTGGAGGAACTGTTTTTACAAGAAAATTTGATAAACAGATAAAATAGAATTGAATTAGATAAATAGGTACAGAATACCAGAGTGATAATAACTAAGGAGACACAATAAATTAGAAACAAAACAATAACCTCATGCTTTAGAGACTCACACATGAAGATAAACTAAGGAATAATCAAGGACAAAGAAGAAATAGACATTCTCAAGAAAATTATCTTGACATTGACGTATGAGCTTGTGCAAGATGATCCACAGAGGGACTGAAGCTATATTGTCTGAAAGCTTTGCAATAAGCCTAAATAAAAAGATTATAAAATGTTAGTAGGTGAGCACTCCGCCAGTGACACAAAAAGAGCAAATGAGCATATGTTCAGCCTTTTTCAGGGTGTTATTCATACACAGATGTGCTCTAGTTTTTAATGATTATATGAAACATATTAAAGAATAGACATGCCCTTGACCTCTGAAAGAAACTCTAGTTATTATTGATGGAGGGTCATAATATAGCCTTGGTGCAGTTATACAGCCCTAAGTATGATAAATGTGAATAGATAAAATGAAAATAATCAAAAAAAAAAAAAAAAAAAGAATCACAGCATGCCAAGGCTTCACCTTAGGTAAGTTTTACCCATTACTCTATTGACACATTGCTAGAGTAGAGAAGTAATAGTTGGCATCATATAACAAATATGTGAGTATTAAAACACTCAGCAACACAATGACTAACTTTCAGATGTCTCATTACCTAGTGAAATTTATAGCCCCAAGTAAGCTATCTACACTCTCTCCACATGTAGAGAACCAAATATGCTTGAAATTGAGCATAAGCCAGGAAAAAAACTAGTCAAGCAAAATTAAGTGATGGGTAAAACAAAGATTGTGTCTGCATTTTCCAAATGACCTGCATGTCCCTAATGACAGATGACAGGGAGATGCCTTATTTTATCTTGATCACATTGATAAATCCTCTCCTTTCTAAGAAAGCAGAGCTAGAATTTCTGGTGAATTTTTTAGCCAAGAGGAATGCATGGATAGCTATCCTTTTGCTGCAATGGATTTTAAGTATTACAGGGAAAGTCATGCAACTCCAAAAGATATGACTGAAAAACCCCAGAAGGAATAATTTTATCTCCATTTAAGTAAGTAATTTCCATAGAAGACAAGACTTCACATAACTCTGGGCAGAGGAATAAACTCTCGTTTGATCAGGATTTCAGTCACTTACCTACTGTTCTATTCAGTGGATTGGGAACACCACCACTTTTTGTTTTGTTTTATTTTGTTTTTTTTTTTAAATACACTTAGACCCCACTGCTCACAGAAGGAGAGGAATGCCTTAGCCTGAAGTCATGCATGGTGTCTATGATTTGATAGAGCAGTCCCACCCTGCAAGGGCAGAACCATGTTTAGGCCATGCAGCTAGGATAGCATTTATGTACCCTGAGAATATCATGACAAAAGCACAGGTTCCAGGGACCTTGTGGGGTCTCCACACAGCAACCAACTATGCAGGTCATCTGGAACCCTCATCTCTGGATTTTGAATTTCATACCTCTGATAGTACAAGGTTCCAGCATTGAAATGTCTCAAGTAGAGTGCAGGCTTGGTGTACCCACAGGACACCAGTGTCATTGAGGTCTCTATGTTTATAATTGCCCTCCTGGATAGACAGTCTCTAAGAAAACACGGGATATCAGCCTGACCTCCCTTCCTGAAATAAACACATCTGCTTTGGGAAACATGTTCGGTCTCCTGTACAACCAGAATGGTTTAATTGTGTCATACTTAAGAGAGAAGCATAAGTATATGTCACTAGACTTTTTCCTTCCAAAAATATACA
Source organism: Phaethornis superciliosus (assembly GCA_023637945.1). Classification (NCBI taxonomy): domain Eukaryota; kingdom Metazoa; phylum Chordata; class Aves; order Apodiformes; family Trochilidae; genus Phaethornis; species Phaethornis superciliosus. The sequence continues at coordinate 71,042,851 of JAJQWJ010000002.1, forward strand.
CGAATGCATGCACGCATCCCAGTGTATGTCCTTCACTTACTGTGAAGGAAGACACAAACCAAGAAGTGTTACAGGATTACCACACACCCTTCTTTCAACACGTTAAACCAAAGAAAGATAAAACTTGGTCCTATCTTGTCCTCTAAACCAACAAAATTCTTGAAACAGAGACTTGCCTATATATAACTCTCCTTACAACAAGCATTTCAGGGCTTCCAATGGGGCTTTGAGTTTCCTATCAGTTCTGTTTTGTTAGGAAATGCATATATATGCTACATAAGACAGTATAAACAAAAATGGGCTGGGAAAGAACTATAATAAGGAGAATACTCCCCTTTTCTGGCCTACTCCAGCTTTCCAGGGCACAGCTTTTCTTTACACCTTGATTTCAACCCAGTAACCTTTCACTGGACTCCTGCATGGCTTGGTCCCTAAGAAAAATCTTTGCACTACTTCTGAGCCACAGCTCTAAACCTGTGTACTCCCTGCAGTCACCTCCCTGCTGGTGACTGTGTGCATGGTCCTTCTGACAGCCAGAAACTTCTCTACCTGCAAATCATAGAATCTTTCAGGTTGGAAAAGACCCTGGGGAGCATCAAGTTCAACCATCACCCTGAACTCTACAAAGTTCTCCCCTAAACCATTTCCCCCTTACCACATCTAAATGACCCTTAATGGTCACTGCTTTTTACGGGAGGTAAAATCTCTCTGTTGCACAAGCATTTCCATGAAGCTGAGTGCAGCAGCCAAGAAAGGCAATTGGCAGCCCTTCTTCCTCCTTTAATAGCCCAGATTTTCAAAGGAATGTGTATTAAATAAGCTGAAAGCAAAACAAGCTAAACAACCAAATACATCTTTCACAGTTCTCAAAAAGCTCATCACACTGGCTCTCTCTATGTGATACAGAACAATTGTACTGACTTAACAGAACCACACTTAGGTTAGAACCACACAAGGAGGATATAACTAACTAGAGGAATTTAACATTCTATAATAGCATATATTTCACAATCCAGAGTTACTTTTAGATAACCTAATAGAGAAAGTTGTAAGCTGAACTTTTAATTCCAGAAATGCTACAAGACAGTCTAAAACTAAGTCATAATTTTTAAGTTTTTTTTTTAATGAACAGCCTCCAGCAGCATAACACTTTCACCTAGTAGAATGTTTACACTTAATAAGGTTTCCTGAGTTAGCACTACCTTTAAAATAGTCACTTTTAAGTGTCTATATTTGAGTCTTAACTCTCAATTCATCCAATTCACTTTTCTTTCTGAACCCACAAATATTCTTTACTCAGCTATAATATAGTTTAAAAAAAAAAAACTTACATTAATCCAAACGTCAAGTTTCAAATATATTAATCCAGCAGCTATACTGAACATTATCAGATACCCATTTACCATAAAAATTTCTTACTGTTTAATTTCACAATTCAGAAGCTGTATGACACATAAATATCAAAATAATTCCATGAGAGTCTCATCTAGTCCTAACAATTTAATACAAGGAGTCAGAGACTCCTGCTGATAAACAGTCTACATAGAAAGTCATTTATGAGAGAGGTAACTAGTTTGGAATCCTACATCACAATAATCTCTACTTTCCATTTTCCCACACTCTCCTGCAATAATTTTTTTCTCCAATCAAATAAAACCAGCTGATTATTCATACCTGTATGTTTTGTAAAAGAGACATCTCTTCAGGGGGACCTTGATCACATGCTCCTGAAGGCCCACAAAAAGGACACTCTGACTGTGCAGTATCTGAAGGCTCCTGATGGGCTCTCGCTGACTTTTCGGCAGGAGTTCAATCTCCTCGAGCAGGCAGCTGCTTGAAGTCTGGTTCATTGGGGCAAGAACTTTCTTAATAGTGCCATAGTCTGCAAAGGTGAAAGGAAAATTAATCACTAAAAATTATACTAGCAATTCTACCTGCTTGGTGTCATTCACTGCACAAATCTTTGTCCCATGCCAGATGTTTTTTACTGAAGACAGAGAATATATGGGAATACTCTGACCGGAGTTTCCTAAATTGCTCATACACAGAGAAAAGAACCTGAAAACAGACATTAAGGTTTTCTGTGTGATGTAATGCAGAAAAACTAAAATTATTAGTACACAGCAGACTTCACAGCAGTAGTCACTAGAGAACAAGCTTCCAAAGTGTGGCTATTATATATGCGCATTCACTGCAAGGGTTCCTGCTCTCAATTTATCGGATTGTAGTACACTTTACTATGTTTAAAGCAGTTCAGACCCCAATAAATTCCATCATTATCCCAGTCTATTTTAAAATTCTATGTGTTAAAAACTGCAGGGTTTAGATATGTAAAACATGTATTTAATAATGTACATATGTAAGAATATCTGCAGGTCTTAGCTGAGTCTAGAAGAACATAACAATTAAAAAAAAAAAGAGGCTGCATTGCTTCTTCTGACCTCCCTGGATTTTGGCCTCTGATAAGCCATAATTTTAGCATTTACTTTTCATTCCTACTCTTTTTGTTATTTCTAAGCAAAGACAATTAAGCACACCAGTGTCTGACAACTTAAGAGATTTCTGATTCACTCATGCAAAGTTTTTAAATAATTAAAAAATAACAAAGAACATTTGTTCTGAACACAAATGACCAAAATTGCATTAGGAAATCTATGTGCCAGCAATATTAAATGTTAAAGATCCAACACTGCGAATACATTCTAAGATCAGCTCTTACTCATGTAAGGTCTTGAAAAAATTTAACATCTCTCATGAGTTGGTAACAATTATCAGACAAATGTTCAGGATGTGAATGCAGTCGATACATATAAAAAATACATAAATATCAACACAAAATCTCAAATAGAAAATCTCAACAAATATTCTGCAGCCCAGTATATTCTGGTTTTTTTCCCATCACCAGCACAAGCCCAGAGAATTGGTGGGCAGCAGGCAGCACAGGGTCTTGGCATCCTGTCTTGGAGAGTTGTTTTTTGCTGTGGCAGCAATTTGCTGCCCTGTGTAGGTTTTACTGTATGTAAGAGTATTTGTTAGAAAAAAAAAAAAAAAAATTGACAGTTTCATTAAAATCTGACCTTCTATATTAAAAAACTAATTTGAATATCACTTTTTTTTTTTCAAACAACCTGAAGTTATATTAAAAAATTAATTAAGCCTTTGTCAAGAGTCAGTTTTGTCTCACAGTTAAAGGATAACCAGCTGAACTGAAGAACATAATAAGCAGTGTTTCTACTGGTAATCACTTGATAGAAAATCTCATCTTTTTCATTTTATTTTTTATTTTGTTATTGTTTATTTTTTACATCAAGTTTCAAGGGTAAAATATAGTCTGAGAAATGCTGAGAAAAAAAGCAGCATGTGTTTTATTTAGTCACTGAGTGGAAAAACCAAAATTTTTGGAGCACAGAGGCTGAAAAAATGTACTAAGAGGAAGAAAAGAAGCAGTGTGATCATTTTATACATGTAAATTAATTGGTAACACTTTATAGATCAGTTAGTAAAACTCTAGATCACTTGTCTAACTGGCATCCAACAGATTCAGTATGCATCATGATACACTGTGTTTGCCTTGCCATCTTTTTCTGGATGAGACAAAAATCAGTTATGCATTCAGGATGTGCAAATGCAATATTTCTTCCTACTCATGTGCCATGTCTGGTATCTACAGACTTGCTGTCACTTTCCTAGAAATAGAAGAGAAGAAAACTAATCACTGTGAATGAAGATGAAGAGGAAAGAAAAATTCTAGTTGAAATATGCACATAATGCATAGAGGACTATGAAGAACTGAATGGAAAACCAGAGATCACGTAGAGAGTAAGCTCAGAGGCAATGAAGTCTGTAATGAACAAAATAATGGGGGAAAAAAAAATCAAAGGATAATCTGTAAAATTGAAAAGAAAGTTGAAGATGTGAAAAATTTCAAGCATAGCCAGCAATGGCTGGCTATCACAAGAGCATGGCCAAAATAATTATAATGCTCATGATGCCACCTGCAAGGGAAAACATAATATGAACACACAAAAGACCCAGCAGATGCAACAAACTAATAGACCTAAAATTTCTTCAGTTTCCCAACAGAAATAAGAACACTCAAATAAGCTTTTTTATTTTTCAAATAAGCTTCTTGCCATGGAGAAGAATATATGTATGAACTGTTATGTTTACAAATATTGCTGCATTCTTCAAGCAAAAATATCTTTAATACATCATCCCAAATGAAGCAGTATTGAACTAAGTTAATTTCACTCCTTTAAAAGAATGAGAAAAATATCTCCCCATTTCTTTTTGGGACAGAAACACTTTCAGTCGTAACTCTTGCCATATTTTATCTTTATTTTATTGTAGCTTAGAGCGCTACCTTGGAGAGGAGGCTGGTCTACAGAAAGCAACTGAACCAGCACGTGAATTCAAGTCAATGATTTTTCTCTTTCGGTATTTTCTTTCAGTACTGTTGCAAAAACATATCATTAATGTGTTCTAAACTATATGAATTGACAGCAAAAGAAACTTGTCATATTCTCAAATGCATCCTCGGGACAGTTGTATGCATATAGGTATGACTTTAGAAATATTCCTGCAACTTCTGACAACAACAAGGTGCTCTTCAAGATCTGAAAATTTTCTTTTATATACCAAGAAAAATTCAAGGAACAACAATATCCACTGTAAATTAAAAACAGAGCAGTCACTGTAAATAAGGACTTATTTTGCAATTTCCCCACAAAGTATTGTCTAAAAAAGTAAGGTGACTTAAGTAGATGAATATGGTCAATGCAGAAGATGCAGACAGTCAACACAAGACAGAGAAAATGAACACTAAAGTTTCTATATTTGATATTTCAAGTGACAGTTTTAATTGAACTTGAATAAGATGCCACTTATGCAAGAAAATACATCAGAGATGTTAGAGCTAAAAAAGAGAGCTACATTCCGGGGCTTGAGAAATCTTGACCCTTGTTCATGTGAGAGACTAGCTTAGAGTATGTTTAGTCATGGAGGCTTTGGCCCCATGTGAAGTAAATATAAATTTAAAAAAATCCTTTCTAGTTCTAAGTCAGCTCCCATATTGTGCCCAATATCAAAGGGCTTTGTATTTAAGAGATTTTTTTAAGTATTTCTGCTATTGTTAGGGAGTAAAATAATCTAGGAATCCTTGGCCATATAGAAGCACAGAATTTTTCAACTTAGAAGTTTTTAAGGAAGTCCAAGAATAAACATGTTCAGTGTTGGTTTGCTCACATGTTTAGTAGACAGAAACTCCCAAATTTAAGGAAAAGCAACTCCCAAAGCCAAACAAACAAAATTTCCTCCGTCCTGACAAACTAGACACAGGATATACCAATCTCAAAATTAGTTATATAGTTGCCTGGTGTCTTGACAATTAAATGAAAAAAGTAGTGTTAAAAAGGTACATATATAATTTCAATATTTTAGTAAAAGCTGCCTTTAAATTATATACAAACATTCTACCACATAGTTTTGGGTGTAATAACAGTTTCAAAGCACAAAATACTTGGCTAATGATCACACTTATGGAATGGGAAAGGTTTGTCTCTTTCTCTGAAGAGCATTTTAGGATTGGTGGAAGAAAATTTTAGGAAAAAAATGATATTAAAATATTCTCTGGGAAAGACCCCTAGTTTTTCTGAAATTTGGTTTCATTTTGGTTTTCAGTTCTTGGATGTACCAAGAACAGTTTTGAAAGATACCCTATAAAAAGCAAACACAATATTTTTAGATTTACCTTCTTTATCTTTGGCTCTGATCCCTTATTATCTCTTTAATATTATATTTAAAGTAAATATGTGCTTCCTTACTGTCCTGGTTTGGGCCAGGATAGAGCTCATTTTCTGTCTTGTAATTTTGCTTTCAGCTAAGTCTTTTTTAAGTATCTGTAGTTGCTGAAATTAACAGCAAGTTTCTCAGTCAGTCTCTGCTTCTAGGACTGATAACACTCGGTGTTTAGAGTTATGGCAAGAGAATGGTCTGCAGAACCAAGGACACTGCTCAGTTCTGAGGAACATCTTATGCTCCAGAAAAAGAAAGGGAGTAAAGAGGTCACACTTGCAACCCTTCTTTAGGGAGGAACAGACAAGTGACCAAAATTGACCAAACAGAGTATTCCATCCCATATGCATCCTACTCAGTATAAATTTGAAGGCCCATCAGGGTCAAACCCCTTCTTCTTTGTCTTCACCCTTCACTCTTGCCTTTGGCCCTTTCTTGCCTGTTCCTGTTCATTTTGGCATCCTGGAAGGATTCTGCCCATTCATTTGTCTGTGGTCCCAATCCGTGCCAGCCTGAATCTGTGCGTTCCTGCCTCCAGCTCCCGACTGCTGCTGACTCCAGGATTCCAGCCTGGACTTTCCCAGGGCTGCCCTGCAGCCTCGGTGGTGACGTGAGAGTTATTGGGGGGAAGAGGGAGAAACATATGATTGTTTTTCTGTATATTTGCATATATTTAATACTTTTTCCTTTTAATCATTACTGTTTCATTAAAGTTGTGTAGCTTAGTTTCCAACCCATAAGTCTCTCTCCCTTATTCTCTGTCCTTTCTTTATCAGGGAAGGGAATTAATAGAGAGCATCTGTCATTTGGTTAATTGCTGGCCCAGCATTAAACTGTTACTCTTACAGTACTGGAAAAATATTTGAATTTAAGCTTAAATGAGATACATTGTTGAAAACACTTGTCAATGAATGAGGTATGATGGTCTGTTACAGGTCCCTGGGCGTTTATGCTTAAGAGAGGATATAACCAACTTATGCTAAGTCTTAAGTATCTGAAAGGTAAAATTTCAACGGCAATCTATTTGCATAACTTTTGAGCCAATTAGCAATCTCAATGCCTTAGTGGCTACTGCAAGATGAATTAATTTGTACCTCTGCAACTCGAGGAATTTCTCATGGCTATAAGTAAAAATGTTATATGCGTTTACAGTAGGAAGGGGATATTTATGGGTTATCCTTTATGAAGGAAATTAGAACTATTGATTCAAAAACTCTTCTGAACAAAAAGCACTGATCTATCTACTAGTTATTTGAAAATAAGCACCTTTCTTCAAAAATGTGTGTCTAGTAGAAAGAGCATAAAAATTAATGACAAACACAGCCCAACAATTACTGAAGAATAAATCCTTCCCCAGCTCCCCCAAAATATTTTCAAATACAACAGTTTTTTAATGTATCTGTCAACAGAGATCAGGACAATAATCCACTCTGTTGTTTTCCAGAAAAAGCTTTTTAAACATACTGCATTTTTTAGAGCACTTCTATCCCCTGTAGACCTAATTCCTGCATGTTATAGTGTCTCAGAAGCATTAAGGACAAATATCAACTTGCAGTTGAATCAGCAAAGGTTTCTTCCAGTAACCACCATACAAAGAGTTAAATATGTGCTATAATACAGAAAATATCTACTGATGCTTAAAATACCACAGATTATAAATGGGTACAATTATGGTTTCCACTAGCAGGGTTTCCTATGATTCAAAAAGGTATTATATTTTAAAAAACAGTGCAATTTGTGTACAATTCCTCAGTGGCCTTTTCATGCCTTGAATTGAAATTTAAATCCAGCTCCAGTCACACTCACTCAAAAAAATCTTTCAGCTGGAGAACTCAAGTTCTAAAGAGAAATTGAGATTTGTTTGCACCTAAAATGCAAAACAACCAGAAAACTAGCAGCTAAACCAAATCAGCATGCCTTTTTTTGAAAGACTGTCTACTTAAAGCTACTAACTTCTAAAACTGAAACCTCCTTTTCCAGCTTGGCCTTTTTTTAGAAGTTGAAGCAAAAAACCATACCAAATAACAAAACACATGCGGAATTATGTGTCTCAGCCTCCACATCAATAAGGTCTGTTTTCTTCACTAAGAAAATCAAACTAAATCACTCCTTTTTCTGAATTTGTAAGACTTAACCTCATACACACTAGCTGCAAATTTTTACCCTCCCTAGATCGAAACCAGATGTTTCTTCCTGCCTGACAAAAGAAACTAATTTCAATAGTCCCAAAATGCATGTATTTTTCATTAATCATGCTCACTGGCATACCTTTATTACAACAGTTTTCAATCTTATGAGATTTTCATCTTGCCAAAGATGTGACTGAAAGGGATAAGATTCAAGTTCATAAAATTTTGTTTGATTTGAGGATTAATCTGACCGTAACAGTTTATAATCTATCTGTACAGGCCATGGTCAATAAAATGACACTTATTAACATTTCAATTGGTGCTACATTACTTTTATTTATTTGACATAAAGCATTAGTTATTTTAAGGCTTTATGAAGTGATATCTTTTAATGATATTTTATTTTCAATCTGAATTTAATTATTTTTTTCTTGATAAAATTTTAATAAAGAAATAGTTTCTACAAATCAATTTGAATCTTTGTGAGATCTGGGTTCAGTTGACACCCTTTTTCTTACAGCTACATGTATGAAACTGGTATTCAGAACAGTAATACTACCTAAAGTGAAAAAAAAAAAAATTGAAACTTAATATAACTTATATATAACTATACCTTAGCATAGATACTTCAATGAGTACCTTTGCCTAAGGAAGATTTAAAACTTCTTTTGTTATGCTTTTTTCTTGCACACTGACTTGACTTGTTGATAAATTCAAAAGCCGTGACAAGCAGGTGCCTTATTCTTGGTCAATGTATAGGAGCAGCTGAACTAAGGAGAAAAACCTTAGCCACATCCAAGAAAAATAATGAATGTGATTTCTCTGATGTGATTTTATAACCTGCAAGAAATAGATGCCTTCCATGTCATTAGGGTATTTCAGGGAATTTACTGCTTAATTAAAAAGTCATTGGGAAAATATTTGAATAGTCTTTGCAGCAGGGAACAAGGCACCTCTGTAGTGGAATTCTCTGCCTACTTGGCTTGTGAGCTCCTGTACTCCTGCATCTGCAGGCCAGATGAACTTTGTGCTTTGCATGCAGGTTAAAACTCTGTCAGTGAGAGGATCTGGGAGAGCTCCTCCCCATTTGCAGCAGCCCATTCTCTCCTGGATCAGGCATTCAACAACGAAGTGAAAGAGATGGCTTTGAACTCTGGAGTCCAAGTGGAATTAAACCTCTGCTCTACATACCCCAAAAGTTGCCAGCACCCAGATCAGTGTAACAAGACTGACTGTTCTCTCAAGTGTTTCTGTGTTCATTGCAGAGGACAGTCCCATGGAGGTGTATCAGATTTGCTCAAGGCATAAATACTTGACCATGCCCACAACCATTACCATTTATATCCCTTTCAGAAAGTTATATTAAAGTGTGAGAATTCAAACACATGACAATACTAACATTGGTTTAAGAAATGCTGTTCAAGCAGAGAGGACATGGTTAAAATTACAGCATAAAATCCTTAGATGAGGCTTTAATGAGCTGGGGAACAGACATCTGTTCCTCAGGACTTGTCAAATAGGTGATTTTCAAGTTTGGTTCTAATACCTCACACTGTTTTTCTCCTTTTCTTCCTTGAGGTATCAGAAATTCTCAGTTAGGCAATACAGACCAAGGCATGATTCATGAGAATATCAAGCACAAAGTCCTTGATCTTAGCAAGGAATAATCTCATTTTAAGTTTGTATTTAAATTACCTAAATCCTGTCTATAAAGTTACTCGGTAATAAAAAATATTTACAAGGATCATAACAAATGAAGCCAGAATCCTCAAATAAGACCAGTATAACACTTTTTGACTTGCATCAGACTGAAGTAACTTGGCATGTAGAAAGAATCTTTTTACAGTTTCCAGCTAAGAAAAGAAATGCATTTCAACAATGTCAGATTAAAAACGAAACAGATTATCAAGACCTTTTTTTGTGCATCAAACCTATAGCCAAAACAACTTACACATTTTTATTGCTTTTGATCATAGTGACTTCATATGAATCAAATTGATTCTGCCAATATGCATATGAAGCTGTGAGCATGTGCTACAAGAATACCAAGAATGCCAACTTTAGAAGTCTCAAATATCTTTATGCATTCCATATTCTTTTAAATCAACATATTATCATAAGAAACAATTATGTCAGGATTCCTTAGGGCTGCATGTAAGGTTGTATTTAAAATGAGCTCTCTAGTCTGTAATTCCAGGCATAAATTATGACAAATTAAATTGAAGTTCAAATACAGATAGTTGATAAGAGTGTGACTGGCAACAATCTTTTATTCCCAAACACCAAAAAAAATGTTCTCCCTGAGGACAGTTAGGTGATAACTAAACAGATCCAATATCAAGAGCTACATGTGAGTAACACCTATTCTAGAGAATGCCCATTGGGCTATATATTGTAATTACAGCCACTTTTGTTGGCAACATCCAGCTTTTATTGCAGTAAACATTACACATACACACAAAGCTTGAAGCCCTGAGGCAAAGAAGACAGAACAAGTCTCAGGCTTACAAATAGTAAACATTACACCTGTCAAGAGATGCATAATTTTGATACCCTGGATTCTGAAATGGAAAGAAATAAAAGTATAAGGTTGCTACTGTGTAAAGCACAACAAAACAAACTTTATTAATTTCCCAGAAAATTATCTCAGGAAGAGGAAACATTCCAATTTTGGTAGGACCTTCTAAAATGTGATCAGTAGTTAGGAGTGAATTTCTCAGCCAGCGAAGGTGAGCTTCTCTAGAGAAATGTGTAACCTCTAACTAAAGTAGCAGAACAGATAATAAACACAGATATTAATAGCAAGATGAAATGGTTCTTGTAATTTAAGGCTTCCTATCTAATTCAAAGCAGCAGTGAAGAATGCCACAACATATTCAAAAGACAGAATTACAACTGAATAGAGGCTCTGGATCCCTGCCAGTCCGACAGAGTTGAGATGTATTAACTTGGATTGGATCTGACCAGACAAAGAGTGCTTACTGCTACTACTATTTTTTATTGCCTTCTTTTGTGCCACCACAATGATAAATACCTTGTACTACCTAATGCATGCTATGAATATGATAGTGTTTTCCTGCTGAATAAATTTTCCAGTGCCCAGATCAAAGAAGCACTTGCATGCAGTAGTGGAGAAAACTGCTTCTCAGATAATAACCCACAATAAACCTTGCCTGATTTCTTAACTGAGTTGTGGCTATTTTCATTGAAAGTGTCAGAAAGACAACTGGCTACTGTACAGATCCAGAAGCATCACAAACCTGTCTGACTACAACATTTAAGGGACTATCCTCTACCAAAATTCATTTGCAGTTTGCATATAGTACATTCTCCTATTCCTCAATCCTTAGATGAGCCACATTCAGTGCATATATTCAGTACAAATCCAGTACAAAGTGTATAGAACTTCAGCAACAATTACAGATTAAAACACAGATTTTATTCAGAAATACAGAAGGAAAGAATTACATCGTTGCTTTCTAATCTAAAGTAAATTAGGAAGTAAACGGACAAGAGACAGAAGCTAAGTTGGATTTAGAGACATGAACCTAAAACCCTCTCACCAGAAGATATTCATCTCACTACTTTTAAGAAATTAAAGAATATCCATAGTGTATAATATACTCATATTACATTATACTTTTTATATAATAGTCTAGGAGTCAGGGCATCTGACAATAACCAGGAAATCTCACACAGCTTGTTATTTAAAAATCAGCTCTTATCTCCCTGGCAAATGACCTCTGTGATAGTTGTGGTCATGCTTATTCCTCCAGAATGGGTTGCAGCCATAGAAGCAAATTTTCAAGATTCATGGGACAAAAAAGAAAAAAAACAAACATAAAAATCTAATGTGATTCTCTGCTCAAATTATTGTGACTCTTACCTAATGACTTGATACAGTAAAATGCAAATGGAATCTATTCTGTATTCTACGTTCTATGGAATCTGCCTGCAGGTTATAGGACTCTTCACACCAGGGCCACAGGATTTGGAATAATACATTTTCACATTTGATGACTTATAAGTCATAGAACAAAGGACAAAGTCATAGAACAAAGAACAAAGTCATAGAACAAAGGAAGTAAGGTCTATCTTTATTGAGAAATTTCTCTCTTTATCTTATGAAGATTTGCTCTGTACTATGACCAGAGCTGGGTAAACACAAGGGTAAATTTCCACAAGTACAGGGGGAGAAACACCCACTGATTACTAGTAGCACTGCTTGTATTTGCTTAGTTGTAAATATCTGGATTTATTGAGAGTTACTAGGAAAAAGGCTGAAGAATAAAGTAGTTCATGAACATTAGCAAAAATCAGAGTTCAGAAGAATATCCCTTTTAATGATTGCTTTACTGAAAGCTCACACTGAATATCATCCATACAATACCATCATGCTTGTGATACAATTTTTTTTTTTTTTAATAGTCAAAGATGAGCTTCTTTTCTCTCCGTGATTTAACTATTTCACTTTCTTTGGTTGGCTGGAGTTCCTTGAGTCACTCTTCTGCCTGTTCAACTTAAATGAAAGGTTTTTGAAAAGTGAAAGGCTTTGCAGAACATCCTAAAGATCTTCACAATGTTCAGTAATGCATCAATTTACCTAATACTTTCTGAAAAATTCTGATACAGCCAAGTGACTTCAAAGGGAAGGCTTCCTCCCCAGTTCTCTCAAAAGCATCTGGAACTTGGGTACTTATGCAAGAATTACATTGTTGTTTCAAAGGTCAAACTTCACCCCAAGATTAATTCCAATAGCTGTTTTCAAAATTAGGACTAAGTCTGCTGAGTGGCACCACATGCTACAAAGGGCAAAACAAGAGATTCGAATACAGGTTTAGGTACTAATAACATAGCCCTGAAGACAAGACAATACTGTAAGATATCCCTTTCACTCTCAGCTTCATATCCTGTGTATTAGAATAACCTAATAACAAATGTAGGGGTTACCAATTTTTTCTGCCACAAAGAAGAGGTGATAGTGCAAAAGGTGATAGTCTTTTTTTAATGGAAGTTGGAGACACTGTCTTCAGCTCTTCACAACCTTTCCCTCCCTGGCCAGCACATTAGTCTTACTCCCTTGCAAGCAGAGCCAGCTCTTCTTCAGTCATTAGCTGCTGCTTGCAGCGTTTTCAACTTGCAGAAATTCAGAAGTGCACACAATGTATGGTCTTGGGACTTTTTATTTATAGTCTTTTTCTGATAGAGATGAGCAATTATAAAGACATAATGATGATTTTTGAACAGAAAAGATAGGGATTCTACTACTTAAATTTGTCCCACAAGAGAATAGAATTAAAATGCCATCTACTAGCAGCAGGCGATTAATGAACATGCGATCTAAAATGAAAACAAATTATATAAGCAAATCTCAGCAACAATCTAATCAAAATCATGACCTAATTATGGGTTGATTATAATAACAAAAATTATTAAAAATAAGTGGTGGGTAATTTGTGAATCAAATAGTGGGCTACTATTCTCACACAGAAACTGCTGTCAATGAGTAATTTAACAAGCTCTATTTAGAGCCATCTATATATTACGAAACCTCTTCAGCACTCTCTAACTGGAGGTGGCAGAATGATTTATCTCAACACAACTACAAAGCCAAGGGAAATCAGCAGTACTGGACATTTTAAATTCTGGGTGTTATTCTGCAGAGCCCTGGAGTATCATTAATAACCGTGTAGCCTGGACTGTAGACATGATCATTCTCTTCGGTATCATTTTAAAGCCACTTCACCTAGTACAGATTACACAAGAGATAAGGCACTGGCAAATCAACGTTTCTCTGTTTAAATTAATAGTAAAATATCAATGGTTTACACTATCAGTATTTGTCATTGAAGTTATACTATACGGCATATAAAATGAATATTCTAGTAGGAATATATAGTGATGATTCTTAGTGTTATTAGCATAAATCCCAGCATGAACATCAGACTCTTGAAGAGAGAACCATTCAGTCTTTTAAATCTTTTCTTAAATTTCACAGCAAAATGTTTCCAGGAGAGATTAATAACATAAACAAAGCATTCAGCTAGCACTTTCTTTTATCAGAGGTAGTGGTCACTGCAAAAGTAAAGAATAAGGTTATAATTTTAGTGTTTTATTGCTTGATTTTTTAAAACAAATGTCCAAGGTTACCATGTTGGTGTTAGGACTGGTATATTCCAACATGCACCAGTTTTAGAAAGCAGAGTAACTGATGACTGATCTTGCTTCAAGCCTCGAATTGATATTGCATAAGGCCAAAAGTATAAAAAGTTACAGGGAAGAAGTTTAAAAACAGAGGTGTTTTTACACCTCTGTTTGCGGAGGTGTTTTACAACTGTATAAAAGCACATCATACCTTTGTCAAGGAAAGACATAAAAAAATGAATCACAGAGTTTTCTGTTAAAACTGAAGAGAAATAGTTATAAAAGTTGCCAGCTGCATGCCCTAGTGTATATGCCCTGTTGTCCATCTGCACTCTGATTTCCCCGTTTCCCTGCTTTTAAACTAGAAAATATCAATACATATTACCTGCCACTTTCACACTTGTGTCTCAGGTTACAACTACTTTGATCATTATTATTATTGCATTTACATTGTGGTTTCTAGACTAAAACTGAGAGGAAAAGTCTATAGCTCTTTTCTACAGAAATTATCTACAAAATTATTTCCAATAACCTCATATGCTTGAGATAATAGTCAGAAATAGCACCAAACTGGAAAAAAATGTCATCAGTTTCAGCTTTGTTGCCCTCTTCACCATATATGAAATGCATAGGAGCATATATTTTTCCTTATAATTTTAAGGTTGGTAACTTCACACATACTACATATATTATGACACCTTGAACATTAAGATGCACATTAAACGTGCACTCTGAGATGCATATTTTGATCAGAAGTTGTAGTGTGCCAGGAAAATGACAACATTTCATCTGAGACTTTTTAGCAAAAACACACAAACAACTGTTTTTCTTGTTAAGACCTTCAGTTGCTCCCTAGCAAAAAGTGTGGTGTACTGATTACAAAAACAAACAAACAAAAAAGAACTGTAACAAAATTCATAGAGGTATCAAATAGTGAACTACTTTGTATCCATTTAATACCCTCTAGTAAGACAAACTTAAGAAATACAAACTGTTCTGATTGCATTTCTAAACTGAATTTTATGCATGTTTTCCAACCTCACCATGAGTTTCTAGATAATGTATAGCATTTGGGCCTCATGACAAAAATGTTGTATTTGTGGGAATTTACTACCTGTTATAATCTTTCTAAAAGCAAAAGTATGAAAAATACAACTACCTTTTAAAAAAACTATCTTTCAAAATTTATTTGTGCAATGCCTCCACTTTTTCACTGCTGTGTATGTTTCAGCAGCATTATTTTTATCATAATTCTCTACCGTGCTATCTGTAATTTTGAGATCTGAAGAGGAAGCAAGCCCTAGATTTTCTAGATTTTCCTGGAAGCTGAAGTTCAAAACCTGTTGTAGCATCACCCAGTCACTTTTAAACCACAGATAAAACCTGGCCTTATAACACATAAAAATTCAGATTCTGTGCAGTGAGCAACCCACTCTCTAGAGACATGCAATGTAGTCACCAATAAATCCTTCTCCAGGTTTCATCCTCTCTTCATAACTTAGCCATAGCCACTTCCATCAGTGGCAAACTATAAATCCCAATAATCAAGGTCAACCACTGGACATACACCTTTTCTACTTAGGATACAAAGGGAACATACTCTGTTCAGTGGGACCAAAGACCAGAGAAAACATCTGAGTTTCTCCACCAAGTAATTTTTAAAGTATGGCCTTAAAGTTTCTTTTCAGACAGTGTAAATACTAATTTTTCTGAACTCCCAAAAAACAGCAATCAGAAACTGTTTTCAGAATACCCTCACAGTAAACACCATACCTAATAATTTTCTTATTTCATTCTGCACTGGAAACAGTCCTCTAAAGGCTACTTGCTCTTATTGCAGCATCCTGTTTTCTGAATAATGATTTTTAAATCTTTGGTACTGGCAAGTTTTTTATCATGAGACACCTAAGAATTTAAACTGAAAGGGAGAAACAAAAGGGTGAAAAAAACAGGAGCAGGAAAAAGGGATAAAAGGAATGGAAACAAAACTACAAAACTATGGCATAAATAGCACCATATTGCTTGGATTTTATTTTTTTTTTTTTTTTTTTATGAAGAATGAAGTCTTTAAAAATTGAAAAATTGTCAAAACATTGGTTTGTTCTCTAGGTTGCTGTGCTCTTCCCTTTCTGACTCACTGAAAATTTGCTGCTTGCCCTAAGCCAGCAGCACTGTGCTAGCTCTAAGCAACACAAAAGGTGCAGGACTTGATATATCCCTTCATTCTGTGTTAGAAGTCAGTGCAGTGAAAGATTAAGATGGGTTTCCAAAGTACTAAGATACATTTTTTATATAAGCAATAGCTACTAAATCCCAGCACATCAGAATCTCCTAGCAGAATGATGATTTGGCAAAGGTTTAGGAAATGAAAAATTGTTGACACAGCAGATTAATACATTTGTTTGCTTACTCTCAATCTCTATTCAAGTAATCTATCTATTTAAGGTTTAATGAAATTAGACTGCACTTTTATAGTGCCAGTGTTATTCTCCCCTGTGATATTTGAATTCTAATAACAGGTTGGATAGTTAGGGAATGTGGGGGGAGGGAGAGAGAATTTTCTTGGAATTACTGCTCTTCTTCAAAGAATGCAATTTTTGCTTTGAGTAACAAAGACAGCAGAGCATTAATTTGTATTCAATTCAATTTAATCTATATGCTTACCCTTCTATTGAATCAGCATTGTGCATTTAAAAAGATGGTTTTTTGAAGAACGGTGTAATGAATTCTTACTACAAGATTCAGTAGAGTGCATCTTAGACAGCATGGGTCGAATCCATCCTGCTTTACACCACTAGATGTAAATTGCTTACTGACACTACTTACATTAGAGTTGAATACACTTTCCATTTGGCAGTAGGAAGTACAATATCTGTTATCAGAGTGTTGATCAAAATTTGGTTATTTATCCCAACCAATTTTACATTGTACTGGCATACAATACATAGAGGATAATTTAGATTGGAAGAGACATCAGGACACCTCATGTCCAAACCTTCTGCTCAAAGGACAGCTAGCTATAAGCCAGATGGGGTTGCTGTCTGGTCTTGAAAACCTCCAAGAATGGAGACTGTGCAGACTCTCTGGAAAATCTAACACAATGCTTGACTATCCTCAGAGTGAAAAAGGTTTTTTTCATACCCATACTGAAACTCTCTGCCTGTTGTTTCGTGTCTTCCCACCATGCACCACTGTGACAAGCCTGCCTCTGATCTCTATGTAAACTCCCTGTAGGTATTTGCACTCTGTTACTAGGATCCCCTGAAGTCTTCTCTCCATCTCTCAGCTTCTCCCCCTACAGCATGGTGCTCCAGCCTGCAACAGGAGATGGCTCTCCACCAGATTTGCTCCAGTTTTTCAGCATCCTTCTTGTGCTGGAGGGAGTACAAAACTGGGTGTGGTCTAAAATGTGTTGAGTATATGGGGATAACCTCTTTCCTTGTTCTACTAGCTATGTTCCTGTTAAAACAGCCAAAGACACTTCTTTGCAGTGAGGACATGCTCTTGGCTCATGTTCAGCTCGCTGTCTACTTAAGTCCTCAAGGCCTTTCAGCAGAATTGTTTCCTAGACAGTCAGTCCCCAGCCTCAACCATTGCATAGAATTAGTTTTTCCCAGATCTGGGACTTCATATTTTCACCTGCTGAATTTTGTGTGGTCCTTGCTAGCCTATTTCTCCAGCATATCTAGGTTCTTTGGTCAGCAACACCATCCTTCAGTAACTATGAGTAACTACTCATACCTCAGTCTGGTGTCATCTGCACACTGCATAGAGATACCTCCAGGTCATTGATTAAAATATTAACTAGGGCAATACTCAGCTCCTTACCACTTGAACACATCCCAAGAACAACTACCAAGCAGGTTTTATAGATCCAATTGCCTACCCATACAGACAATACACTCTAATTTGGATAAATAAATATTGTGGAAGGCAGTGTCGAATGTCTTTCTAAAGTTGAGGTGCTACTCTCTCCTCATGCACAAATCCAGTCATTCTACCACAGAAAGTAATCAGGTTTGTCAGCTGTGATTCACCTTTGGGGAATCCATGCTGAATATTCTCTATCACATTTGTTCCTATCATGTGCCCATAAAGCATGTTCCAAGGAGGTGTGCTCCTTGATTCTCCCAGAGACTGAATACAGAGCAGCCTCTTGTTCCTCAGATTGTTCCTTTGGATATTTTTGAAGACGAAGCATTGCAGAGACAAATTACATCATTCTTGGTTCGGCCATTAAAATATAAATATCCCATAATGCAGTGATAGTCTCTTCATATAAAAACAATTAGGTACATGTTTCTGTAATTCAGCTTCTGTCAAGACACCACTACTGCTGTTAAGAATTGGCATGGTTTCACTTAAAATGCTATGATTTACCAAAGAGGGGGCTGTTTTGACTAGAAGTGGTCAAACCCAAGCACAGTTTTAACCTAATGAAAGTTTTTATATTACCGTCTACCTTTCAAGGCGCACAATGAGAAAGTTACGAGGATAAAATACAAAGAAATATTGTCTCACTTGAATGCACCAAAATACTATAAAATCTCTCCAGACTAAGAGCAAGCAGTCTTCCCTGAAAAATGCTATCATGTTTTCAAGGGAAAATTAAATCACATATTGAACCATAACACATTTTTCCTGGGCTCTTGATAAATGATAAGGTAAAGAATACAAAATTTTCATTAGCAACTAATAACTTTAGTAATTAAAAGGACTGATCTTGTTCTTACTGAATCAATGACAATTTTTAAATCTACTTCACTGACCGCAAGATCATATAAATGGGAAGTTAATAAGAGAAAGTGTAAAACTGCATAACGAACTTACTTAAAAGTGTGATGAAAAGGACAACTAGTAAAATATTTGTGAGTAGAAAACTCAGAAGTAGCAATTGTAGTAATTGTATTTGCTATTTCTAAAGTTGCTTCTATCTCAGAGGCTCCTTAACTGTCCTATGCTAAGTAAAACTCTACCGTGAACTACATAAAAGAAAGACAGAAAAACTTGTGAAGTCTTGTTTGTAGAATTTCCAACTGTTGCCTCAAGAGCATATGTTCTTTATACCTTCAAAGGATAATAGGCAACAGACACCAAAAATTGAAGTGAGAATATAATATAAAAAAAGACGTTGCAAACTAATTAATTCATCTACTCAGAAAAGGTAGAAGGCAGAGTTAAAGCTGTCCAATACTAAAAGCTGTTTTTCAAGGTGTTTTTCATAACCAATTCATAGAACACTGAAACTCGTAAACTTCTGCAGTTTTTGCAGCAAAGTTGAGTTCATACCTGTAGCAAGATAGATGATATGGAAAAGCATGTCCTTGCCCTGAACTACATCCACAACCACATGGGAAAACCGGCTGTTGTCTTCCATGAAGTAAGGAACTGGAGTAACTGGTTGAATGACTTCATGCATTAGGAAGAATTTTTGTGCATCTTGAAGATTCCTCTCAGTCAGATTTACATACAAACCCTGGTCCATGGTGCCACACTGTAAACACAGAAAAATAACATTACAGTGTACATCAGCAGTAACAACAGATTTACTATCTGATTTGTAGTAAAAGAAAATAAAAAACAAGAGTACATCTTGTAGTGACAGCGTGGAATTCCACTTTCAGGTCTCATCTTGGTGCTGACCTCTGTCCATGCAGTGACTGAGGAAGCTCTGCTTTCCTATGCAGTATTGTGGAGGCTTCCTAACTCTAAACAATGTGGAAGAACACCAGACTGACCACCACAAGTGGGTATAGTAATATCTTACTATGTTCACAGGGCAGGAAAGATTAAACTTGCCATCACAGAAACCATATACTTTTCTGACTGATTTTCTTTATAACTTACACACACAGAGTGCTAAGTGCACCATAAATTTTCCAAGGAAATCCCATGTCCTACCATGACTTGACAGGGTCTGACAGAAATCTTAGATGAAAGCACCACATACAGTTATAGGAGCTACTTCAGGCTCTGTATTTATCAGCTAAGAGTGGACAGTGCAGGGCTCTAGCAATGAAGTGTTATCCATGACAATAACATATTTCCTTTGGAACTGACTGTATTTTGTATCTGACAACTGTACTCTCCTTAGATGCAAGCATTCACTAATGGCATGCACAAATGTCAACCACAAAAAAGCAAATTAAGTGGCAGTTAATTTTAGCCCATTTTAGTCTTCAGCTAACAGAAGACACAAAAGAAAAAGCCACTTAGTGCATGTGAGTATGTAAACATCCACATGGCTACTCACACCTAATTGCATCAGTGAAGTAAAGCTGTATTTCACAGCATTCATCAAATATGTCAGTGATGTGAAAGGCACAGATAAGAAATACTTTGTTCTGTTCTATGTCATAAATTACACCATGAACTACAGCATGAACTAAACAATCCACTGTGAGAAGCCTAGCAGTTTTTTCATTACTGCCATGATTTCATCCAGAAATTAAGTGACTATTCCAAATACACAAACTACTAAAATAATTTTATAATGAGAGATCATCCGATGAGGAAAGACAGCTAACCAAGTGGCAGGAAACAATTACTTGCTCTGTGAGCACTCTGCACGTCAGGCCAGTGAAAAAAATAAACCATGCCAAAAAGAGTTTCTCTAACTCTGTTATTCAGGAATGACTCCAGCTGGAACAGTCACAGTACACTGAAATACATATGGTCCTTGGTCTTAGGTCCTGTGTAAAGACAAAAGCAAAAACCTCTGAAGAGAAACAGTGATCCTAAAAACTGTGACTGTAATAGTATTCTAATCTGGAAAATATTTCTTACTATAATACAGTCTTGGAAGTACAATGTCTCATGTAACTATCAATACATAGCAGCAGTCTTCCTTCAAATTACATACTTCTGCCTGTTATTGCTGAGTAGGTGAATACTTCGAGGATAAATCTACTTCCAATACTACCCAAACAGAACTTCTGATATTTTACCATAAGGACTCTCCAAAAGAGAAGTCCTCCTTTCCGAGCAGGAAATCAGTGACTCAGTCCATTAATATATCCCATCTACATGAAGTATGTACTATAAAGCACCATCAAGTCACAAAATAAGGTTACAACTATTTCTAAGCACTAGACTAGCTTCTGGTACACATCACTGCTGCAGTTATGGAGCCAGTAATCTAACAAAGTTCAGCTGAAAAAAAAAGATAGCACCTGCAAAAGAACATAAGTTTAATACCACTAATGATACCTAGAGATCAGTTAATGTCACATGGCCTCAAAACTGTGCTGTAAAAGTCCACATTAGAGCTTTTAACAATAGTGCTGGCCTACAAAGCTTTTGCTCAGAGAGATACAACTGTTGTCGCTGTTCTTGTAAACTGGATGAAGTAGGAGCCATATTAAAATCAAACTACCAAGCATGAAATTTCAATACCTTGGCCTTGACTGGGATTTAGAGATAAGCATCAGTAGTAGCTTAAGTATCAGACTTAAACTGGTTTTTAGCAGCCATCAGGGCATCATTTTTGTTTGTATGTACCTTTTTTTATGGAGTGCTCCCATAATAATTATCAACACATTACTCAAGGTTTGTAGAGAAAGGTTAACAATGTCAATTGTACTTGCTCGCTAGAAAGAAGATAGGATTTTTACATACAACCCTTTCTTCAGACTTTCTCCTTCAAAAATCTAGCCTCCTTTAGACCCCCTTATAACCACTATTTTGACAATACAAATATTTCTACAATCTGTAGAAAGTTATATACAAAGAAAGCCCACTTCTGTAATGTGGCTTACTTAAATAGCATATTGTCACTCGGGGTTAAAGCTGAACACACTTCCCCCTACTAGGGAATGCAATGTGGCTCTGACCTGTAAGTCAGAATAAATTCAGTGCCTTATTTTCTTTAATTTGCACAAATCAGGAAGTAATTAAAACTACCTACAATCCCCAATGGGTTCTTCTGTTTCAGGCTTGCAAAGCTCATGATTCTTACAAGAAGACAGAGAAGGCTGTTACTGGAGCAGCACTAAACTTGTGAAATTGCATTGAGATTAAGGGAGGGTTAAAGGCGGATAAAGGTGAATACACTTCAGTATCTTGGTGAAAAGCTACTCTTGTTAATCACTACTTTAAAGCTGTCTTCCCTTGCTAGAATCACACTCAGTAGAATTGTCACAGTAGGAGCGATGACTATGCAGAAGAAGAGAACAATACATATGTCCTTACCTGAAAAACCCTTTTCTTTTTGTAAAGAGTTCCTTTGAGTGACTCACCTTGGACTAAAAAGTTGTACACTGTAAGCCTACTATAGATTGCTACAACTTCTGAGGCTAAGTTCCTAGGAGAGGCACACCATGTCACAAATCAGACTCTTCAAGGAGTGTGGATCACATTGCACAGGAAATATACAAAACCCTGACCACCCCTCCTCTACTCCTCTACCTCTCCCCTTCCCTCTCCTTTTTTGTTTTTCTTTTTTTTTTTTTTTCTGTATCAGACAAGTTTTCTTTTCAGATTCTAATAGCAAAAATACAACGTAAAAAGAATTGCATTTTAATCATATTTCAGCCAGGAATTCATGTTATCTTGATAATGATAGCGCTTCATTTTGACATAAGATTCAAGTTAAGCCTAAGATTCAAGTTTCTCCTGCTCTTCAAAGTACATTGTCTTTCCAACCCAAATTGTGGAAGGATAAAATTAAGTAACTTGAAATAAGGAGATCTCTTACATCTCTTGGTTTTTTTTTGTTTTTTGGTTGGTTTGTTGGTTTTTTTTTTGGGGGGGGGAGGGGGAGAAGGGGGTCTGAGGGGTAATTTTTTTAAGGTTTTAGACTGTAATATCCTGCAAAACTGGACTTAATTAACTAAGAATCACACAGCACTTTGAGAAAAACTCATGTAAACTAGTGTTCTCCTATATATCTGTACCTGAAAATTAGGGTTAGGATTTGGATACGGAAGCCAAGCAGACCGTGAGTTTTCCTGGTATTTGAAGGGTCCATTAAAGGCCTGAGTTACAGCACTCAAATTGAAAACGCAAACTGCTGAGGCTGCTATGCTGTTCCTGCAAAAGAAATATAAACATTAACCTAAGAAATAACATTAAGAAGTTCATTTGCTGAAAAACAAACAAATAAGGCAATAACTCTTTAATCCTTCAAGTAATTAATACAGAAGATATAATCAGACAGGAGGTGATATCTCAAGATAATGATATAAGACGGGCTGATATAGGCACAGACGTGGGATTTTAAATTGTTGTCACCCTTGCCAAGTAGCTGATGTGGGAGAAACTCAGAAATTCCTACTTTCTGCTGCTCCTCTAATACCACAAGGCTATATGTCAACACATAATCACATGCATTAGAGACAACTTTCTTCTAGGTACAAAGTTCAGGATGAGATTATTCTCAGAGCTCATTAACATTTCATGTATACAACCCATGGCAATATCACAGAAATAAGAAACTGCAGTTTATGGTATATTTCTAGACTCTATGGAACGCCTGGTAAGATTCATCCAGAAAAATCCTGTATTCCAAGAGATGTTGTACAGCAATAAGAATGCAAGTTCCATAAACTCATCTAGAAAAAAACAACTTTAACTGCATGCTTTACAATATATCCTGTTAGATGAATAGAGAGCAATAAACCTCAGCCAGGCAAAACATACAATTTCATGCTCTTGTCTTGAAAATGTGATATTCATGACAATAAAGTAATTGTGCACAGTGTAAAGAACATAATCCAGTGACTATGAGAGCTCATAATATGGAAAACTGCATTGTTCATTTGCACAATTTGAGATAAAGGGACAGATAAAGAGGGTGGCAGTTGCACAAATTTCCATTGCAAGTAAAAATGCTGACAGTTGATCCACACAGCATTCTTTTTCTCCTTTTTTTCTTTTTATTTTTTTTTAAAAAAACTTAGCCTGTAATTTACACAAGTGTTAGGAAAGCCTACTATAGGAACTCCAAAATGATCGAAGGAAAAAATAATCCCCAGGGGATCAAATTTACCAACAACTGATAAAAGAATTAGGATATATGGATTTAACAGCAAGAAGAAGAGCAATTTGCTTTCTTCTGCTTGTCGCTCTTATTTCAAAGAAACCAACAGTTTAATTTTCATACTAACAATTTCTGCAGAATCAATTATCATTGGATTTGATAAATTCTTGCCAACATAAACTTTCACTAAGAGCAGCTCACTAGTATTATTAACTATACCAATGTCTTCTTGAATATCTTGGAGTCCTTAAAAGACATTAGATTTATGTTTATAGATTTTCAGACAGTCTGAAAGAAACAAAATCAGCTTCATCACGAAGCAGTGGCTACAGTGGAGTTATTAGTTAACCACACATAAAAGATTCAGGTTTTCCTATTATTCAGTCAATACTGACAGAAATGCTTCATTTTTTTCCCCCATGAGTCGATTAAAGTGTATTCACTGTATAAAAAAAAAAAAAAAAAGAAAAAAAAAAAGTTCATTAGGGTATAATTGTGATTCTGATGATAATGAGAATGCAGAATGGTGAATGTTGTTCAGTCACATCTTAGGCTTTACACCAACAGAAAATAATATGTTGTTCCCTCCATGGGAAGCCCTGGCACTTCTCCACTGTCAGCTTGCAGGGCTGACAAGGGGACCATATGGGTTGTGCAGATACCTGTGAACAAGCACACATCATGGGGAAGTCATCTTAAGTCTACAACATTTCAACAACATCCAAGAATTTAGTTACAATATCTGATGGCAAGTACAAACATAATTTAAATGGAGGTCTCAAAAAAACCCACCCCCAAATTCCTTTTTGAATAGTCCATCTCTGTTGGACAAGGCAGAATGCTGCTCCAGTGGGGAAGAAGGGAGTAACAAGATTTCAAATGTTGTTTACTTTCATGTGTCAATAGAATTCTTACATTAGCAAGTCCATTTTCAGAAGAGACAGGGTGTGCTGGTGGCAGCCCTGATTTACTTAGTCAACCTCAGAAACTGTGAAATTTGTAGCAAAGAAAAAGATTTAATTATTCCCCAAATTGTCAGGAAAGCCCTCCTGAGAAAAAAGCAACATTCTCCTTCAGTGTCTATGTGGATTTTCTGGAGAATTCCTCCAGTCAGGCTTTCTGAAAAATGATGCTGAGCAATGTATGAGCATGCCAATTGAGAAATAGCTGTTTTCTAAGACTTAAACTAGCTAGTAAAACAGATGAATTAAATTAAAATTACTGGTGAAAACAGCATCAAATTCTTATACCACCAGTGGTCCCAAAGCCTCTGCTAATCTGCTGTTCTGTTCAAAAAACAGCATTTAGATTCACTACTAACTTGTCACCCCATGTTATAAGTCAGGAATCATTACAAACTGGTACAGGCAGCCCCTCACCAGGTCATGATCATAGCCTGAGGTTCCTGTCCAGGGGTGAGAGCCTGAGTCTGGAAGATGCCCCATGTGTCTTAATAAAGGGCTGTACTAAAAGCATGAAAACCAGCTTAAGCTCAGATTCATGCCCCCTGTCCAGAATACTGGGGGATCATAATTTGTTGGCACTAATTTGTGACTTTTTCCACCTGGTTAATGGTAAATAGAAGGCAGGTACCCAGCTGTTTACAGAAGTAGTAAAGGGCACCAATCTATGTTTTAGGAGCCCAAGTACTTTTTAAAATTCTAGACAAAACTGAATTACTCAGTAATACAATGCAAACAGGTAAGACATTTAGAAACTGAAATCTGAAGCTGTTCCAGTGGTCTGTGTTATTTTCACTGAACAACATAAAAACTCTACGTATCATGTTTAAGCTAACAAAGAACATTTCTGAGATGAATATCACATCTTTCCTATGAGTTCACCAACTCTTCATATCAAGCTCTGAGTCTAGGGAGCTTTTATGTCTGTTCAATATTTTACTACTGAATGAATTCTAAAGACCAAAGTTCACATTATTTTAATTTTACCTAAATCTTGGTCTGACCCTCAAACTCACATGAATATATGTTAGGACTAATTTAAAATATGCAAGAGCACATCCTGTGGTCTTTTGTGTAAGGTGAGCTCTTTCTGACATGATCAAATTACATCATGTCAAGTCCATGACTATGTGACATTACAATTATAAAATATTTATTTCATAAATTCATAATGGTTTTATGTATGTCAGTAGTGTGCAAAATAAAAAATAATGTCTTTATAAGAACATATGAAAAACATGACTGACTAGTCCCAAACACAACTGGCTCCCTGATGGATAATGTTAAGAATTCTTTCTTTTTCCAAATGCTGCCAACAATTCATGTGGGTAGCATTTGGAACAGACATTTGTTCACAAGAGGATAGCGGATTGGATAAAACAATAGTTTGAATTTATGATATTTACTTGGCATATGCAGAAGAGAAAGGCTCAGAAGCTTTAGTCTTTCCTGTCACAAAACCCATGAAAATAAAATACGTCATGGAATTTACTTACACATTAGTGGTAAAAATCCCATAGATCAAGTCCAATTCTGGCAGGAAGAAAGTGCTCTGTAGTTCATTATAGTAAAATGGAATTTCTCCCGGCCGAGAGCAGTTCAGTCGGGCTTTCATGAAGGTAGTCCAAGTATCCTCTAGCACAAACTTGCCACCAATATCATTTTTGCACACCCGAGCAGCACGGGAGAAGACTGTTTTGCCACAGTCATGTTCCACTGCATTCTCACGGAAGAAGAAGTAGGTAAAGTTCCCAATGTCATAAGATGACACAAAATTTGGCTCTGAAAACAGAAGAAAAGATTATTTATCACCTTCTTGTGATATATGCACTGATGTTAACATGGAAGTCGCATTTATCTTCAAGCAGTAAATACAGAAAAAACACACCTTTTACTGCCCTTGTAGGAAATTAACCCCATGATATTTAAGCAAGCCAGCTCATGTCCATCCAGAACTATGAGCTACATGAACTAGACACACTCTGCTCCAGGTGTCCATGGCACAAGACTGTTGTGGGCAGCCCTGGCCCAGCTCGCTGTATTCTGTCATCAAAAACATCACTGAGTTTGCTTTCTCTACATATGGACATAGTGTATTCTTACAATCTAATTGCTTTATATCTTGTGTTAACTGTGCTTCTGCTTTGCCACTGTGGCAGTACTCTACATTACCAGAATTATGGATGAAAATGGAGCGTGACTAAGATGTGCTCAGATGCTGTAAAAAAAAGAAAGAGAATTCTACACAGGAGCGTTGGATAGCACGATAGATGCATTTCAGCCCTGCCTCGCTTTAAGTTTTTTATAATACTATAGTGTCCTTCAGTCCATCCATCTCCCTCCCTCCCCTTCTCCTTCCTTCTTTCTTTCCCTTCTCCCTTCCTCCCTTCTATTCATCTTCTCATTTCTGTTTTTATAAAACCTATTAAAAACAGGTCAAAGAAACTAATGGTGGTGCAAAAGCAATTAGAGGGTAACTATATAAAAATAATCTAGAAAATAATAGCATATTTCTTAAAAGAAAAAAAAAAAAAAAAGAAAAAGAAAAGGGAAAGAATAGTTATCAATGACAATAAACATGTTACTTATTTCCCATAAGGATTAATAAAAGTAAGGAGAGTCCATGACCTTAAGAGAGATCAATAACCGGATGAGTTTTTAAAAGCAAAAACAAATTTATACACAGATATGTTAGAAGAAACCCCTGTGTAAAGAAACATTGAAGAACACTAGTACCCCTGAGAAACAGGCCACATTTTTTGTTTTCATTCCAAAATTTTACTCCAAATTGTGAGAATAAACAAGCAAAACTGTTTTAAAAACATCTACTGTGAAGAAACACTCCAAAGAATTTAACAGGGGAAGGTTTCGTGACAGCACTATTGTACTGAAAAAAAACCTGCTGTAATTGAATCTATGCATTTCACAGGAACACCTGAAATTTTTCCAAACTTTTGAAGGAAACTAGAAAAGCAAGCAAACTTGTGCTTTCACAGAGCAGTCCGAACACTGTCAGACAACTCTTCTCCAAAGACAGCTCAGCTCCCAGTTTATGTGGCCTCTTGTACTGCTTCTCTCTGTATCTGCTGTGCTGAGAGTCTCCAGAGCAGTTGTTTTGGCAGCAGCAGTCATCAGCTGCCGAGGAGTTTTGAAGCTGAGCAGATATGATCGCTCTCTCACTCCTCCCTGTAACTTTCACTCATTATCATGTTGAGCACTTCCCTGAGATTAGTCTGTATGACACCACATTTCCCCCACCCTCAGATCTGCACAGGTGTTTCACTGGGAGATAGCAACCCAACACCACTGAGGACAGCTTGCTGGTATCCTGAGCACTCTTTAAGTTACATAGTACCAGTGCTTTGGAGTCACCTCCCCCGACCTCCTGTTATAACAAGGTCTCTAGGCTGGCACAACAGCGTCTCGATGCAGAGTCCAAAACATTACCGAGAGCATTCAAATTGTGGAGAATAATGAATTACAAATAAAGTGTTCATGAACTGTAAGAAGCTGGCAATGTGTGCTTGCAGCTCAGAAAGCCATCCGTATCCTGGGCTTCATCGAAACAAGTGTGGCCTCACGGTGGCCTTCCAGTACTTTAAGAGGCCTACAGGAAAGCTGGAGAGGGATTTTTAACATGGGCATGTTGGACCAGGACAAGGGATAATGGCTTTAAACAGGAAAAGGACAGATTTAGGCTAGGCAGTAGGAAGAAATTCTTTAGTGTGAACGTGGTGAGACACTGGCACAGGTTGCCCAGGGAAGCTGTGGCTGCCCCCTCCCTGGAAGTGTTCAAGGCCAGGTTGGACGGGGCTTGGAGCAACCTGGTCTGGTGGGAGGTGTCCCTGCCCATGGCAGGGGGGTTGGAACGAGATGATCTTTAAGTTCTCTTCCAACCCAAACTATTCTATGTATTCTGTACAATAATAAAAAAAATCACATTAATGCTTTTAGGGTTCTTGAAAATTCCATGTCAGCCCTTCAAGAGACTGTGTTCTAAAGTTGTACTGCCAATCATACTGCACATATAAAGAACCCCTAGTACTCATATTTCATTAATTCAAAACTGAGAAACAATATATATGTCTGAAAATAACTATGCATATACAGTACTGATTATGAATTGATGAAACTTGTGAAAACTGTTTTCATTTTCATGAAATGTAATAATCTCAGTGCTACCTCAGGGAATTCTGTGGACACAAAAGTATTATGTCAGGCTTCATATATTTCATCTTCTCTTCAGGAATCTCTTAAACCACAAAGGTGAATCCCATCTACAAAAAAACCAGATGGGTCCATATACCATGCTGAACTGCTATTTGTTGACATGGGGGTCTTCCCATAAAGGCTTTTAATACAGCAAATGAAGTGACTCTCTTGTCTTCTGCTGAATTTGCAAATAGTTCTGGAAGGGTAAATGCATCTCATGGGTGAAGTATTAGATCACCATAACAAGCGCAAGGACTCTGGTATGTGACAGGATACAACTAGTATGAGAAGACATGAGATTGTCAGCCTGAGTTTTGTACATGACCTCTCTAAGATTTTATATACTAAATTTATAGATACTCAATGCTGACAAGTCTTTCCCAGTTTAAATGGAACCAATGGAATAGGGAAAGCAAGAAAAAGAGTTTATGAATGTGAGATGACAAAGATCTGCAGCGTACAATGTGGAGCAGCACTACACAGACTCACAAGCCCATGCACTGATAGCACTAGGGGGCTGGTTAGTGCTGCCTCAGGACAAACACATTGTAGTGTGCTATTTCTGAAATTTGCTTCCTCAGCACAAAGCCTAGAAATAGCTTCTTTCATAAATCATCAGGACTGCCCTGCAAGGACATTTCTCCACAGACTTGTCTAAGGTATTGAAAAAAAAAATAAAAATGACTGAATCATACAAATTTAAGATAGTGCTTCAATCTGATATATTTAATTGTTTTTCTAACAGTTAGAGATAAACCTACATTTTCCAGGGATCACAACCTTTGTTATTAAT
Organism: Phaethornis superciliosus; assembly: GCA_023637945.1. Lineage (NCBI taxonomy): Eukaryota > Metazoa > Chordata > Aves > Apodiformes > Trochilidae > Phaethornis > Phaethornis superciliosus. The sequence continues at coordinate 71,072,863 of JAJQWJ010000002.1, forward strand.
GAGAAGGAACTTATAGGAAGAGATAATGCTTCCCTCTAGATTATTTTCACTTTCCACCTGCCCAGATACCTTGGAGACCAAAGAGACCAAGTGCCTACTCACTGTGCTATTCACTGCCAGAGTTTGATGCCCTCTGAAGGTGCTGAGTGTTCCTGTAGGGATGAGCTGCAGCTCTGCCACACAGAAGATGCTGATGCTGCAGGCCAGAGAACAGCATTCTTGTCATATGAAAGCAAAGGTGTGTTGTGTGCCCTGGGAGACAGCATAAGGACAGACCAGGGATTCATGAAGCTTACTGAGAATGGGATGGAACACTCTGGTGGGCAAAGGGAGACACATCGTTCAGCCCCACCTATACTGCCTCTTGCTAAAGGCAGATATGGAGATATGGCAGGTTTTTCCTAGGTTTTCATTGGGAACGCAGTGGCTAGAGTGGCCCAAAACAAGTCTGAGAAGTGAGCCCGTAATAAAGTAATATGAATGAACAAGGGTGTCTTGCATAAGCTTACATTCTGGACCTTTTTTCTTTAGTGGTGTTGATGTAGTCTAGGTGGAGAAAAAGGATGAGAAGAACTGTACAAAATCTTTCTCTGTGAAGAAATATGGGAAACAGGAGCCTGAGAAAGCTCTGTCAGAGCACCTGAGGCAGTCCCGGCTTCTTCTCACTTCCTGAGATTTGAAGCAAGAAAGATGGTGTGACCTCTATTCTTTAAAACTCCACATCCTCTGAAGTAGATTAAAATTATTTAATTTACCTAGTTAGTGGATGCTGCTGTTTCCAGATTGAACCTAAAGACAGGGAATAATCTTTCTTTCTGGAGGTAATAGCACAGCAATTAACCTTAAAGATTATAAGGTCCAGACCTATTCTGAGCAAGAAACAACTGTGATTTCCATTGACTGTCCCTGTGAAAAATAACCACCATCTCAAGCACATTCAAAGACCAAATCAAAAGTGAAATTAGTCACAGAAACTTGAAAATAAAGTTAAAATTAGAAGTTTGTCTACAGACAGAGATCAGATTATATATATAAAAAAGATACACACATGGATGTATATATTATTCCATGCCCAGAATACAGTTGGCATTCTGAGCTGCAAGCACACATTGCCAGCTCACATTGAGCTTCTCATCAACCAACACCCCCAATTCCTCTTCCTCAGTACTAATTGTAATATATTCTCTGCCCAACCTGTCTGTTCTTGGGATTGTCACCAACAATGTGTGGTGGAAGACCTTGCACTTGCCTTTTTTGAACTTCATGAGATTGGAATGGGCCCACTTCTCCATCCGGTCAAGGTCCCTCTGAATGGCCTCCCTTTCATCCAGTATGTTGGCTGCACCACACAGCTTGGTGTCAACAGCAGACTTGCTGAGGGTGCATTATTTCACTGCTCATGTCACAGACAATGATGTTAAACAGCACCTTGAGGGACACCACTTGACACTGATCACTTTTTTTCATATCAAGCTGATGACAACAAGCTCCTTGAGTGCAACCAGACAGCCAGTTCCTTATCCACTGAGTGGTCTGCACACGTCTTTCTGATCTAGAGACCAAGATGTCATGCAGGACAGTGTTGAATGCTTTGCACAACTCCAGGTAGAGGATGTCAGTAGCTCTCCCCTTGTCCACTGGTGCTGTGACCCCATCATAAAAGGCCATCAAATTTGTCAGGCACCATTAGCCTGCTTGTTGCCACCAACCATCTCTGCATTTTCCATGTGTTTTAGGAGATTATTCAGCTCCATGATCTTGTCTGGCAAAGAGACGAGACTGACTGGTCAGTAGTTCACTCTACTCTTTTTTCACTTTTTGAAAATGGGGTTATGTTTCCCCTCTTCCAGTTAGTGGGAAATTCAACAGATTGCCATGACTTTTGAAATATGATGGAAAGATACTGGTCTAATTCTGAACAACACCTTATCTAGTGCTTGTTTATTTATCTCACTAGATCAATGAATCATAGTCTCATAGTGTTGGCAACTAAAAACCTGTTTATCCAAAATATTTTTATTCAGCCAAATAGTTAACGACATTTGTCCTGGTTTTGGCTGGGATAGAGTTAATTTTCATAAGCAGCTAGGAGGAAACACATCCAGGATAGACAACCCAAGCTAGCCAAGGCACCCGAATTAGCCAAGAAGGTATTGAATACCATATGATATCATGCTCAGTATATGATCTGGAGGGAGGGGAGTGGTCAGAGGAGGGGCCACTGGAGCTTGCAAGTGTGGTGCCCATTGGGCCAAGTGATAAGCAATTGTCTTGTGCATCAATCACTCTGTATTTTCTCATATTAGTATTACTGCTATTATTATTTTTTTCTTGTCTCGCATTGTCCTAGTAAACTTTCTTCACTTCACCCCATGAGTTTTACCTTTTTCTTTCAATTCTCCTTCTCATCCCCTGGGGGTAGGGGAAGTGAGTGAGTGGCGACATAGTTCTTTGTTCCTGAGTGTGCTTAAACCACAACAGCATTACATTCTAGGAATATGCCTTTAAGTTTTTTTGAATAAGGGTCAACTTCTAAAAAGAAATGCTAAGATTAGAATAATGGAAAGAATTTAAGCTCCAAATGTGCCATTCCATTTTATTGTCTTTTACTTTACTGATATAATTAATGAAGTCAATTTCCTATCACATCCTATATACACCCATATAGGTGTATATACACATACTATAGGCTTATATTCATTAAGCCTATTCATTTAGTGTAACCCTCTGCAGCTGTTGGAAAAGAGTATGGATTTTGTATTTGGCTGACCAAGGCATCACAGCTTAGGAATGTTTAAGGACAAGTCTCAGTCATAGGGCAAAATATTCCTACAGAGTTAAACATCATGAAAGTAATATACAACTTGTAGTCATCACAGTTACATCAACCCTGAGGAGCTGAACTATAAAATGTTAAGTCCTGATATAACACTGGCAGAAATCATTGTTTATTAGTAGCTATTTTTATTCTGTATTTTATAATTATCTAGGACACATGTTTAAAATGCTAGCCTGACATATCATAGCTGGTTACCAGTCTATTTTGACAACTGTTTCTGACACAATGCCTCAGCTCTCCATGATTTCTTTTACATTCATTTTCTTTTGCAAAATTGAAGAATTTATGGGTATGGAAGAGCAAGAACTGCAAAATATGCTGAAACTGTGTGTGCCTAACATTTTTTTCCAATTTTCTCTTATATTGTTATAATACAATTCAGTATAATCATAAAAGTGGATGCACTTATTAAACATTACATTTTACTGATGTATTCTAATGTTATAAAACGCAATTATTTCTTTTCTGAAAAATAGCTTTCAAATACGCTATTGCAAAACTCTTTTTTTTAATTTCCTGTTGTTTACTTCAAATAAATCTCCTTCATTTTCAAGATAAAGTGCTTTTACATGGCATAATATTTTATAATTTATTGTATCATTTTGCTGATGCAAATCTGCCAGTGACAAAATAAGTAATATAAACCGTCATCTACTCTGATCTAGCACCTACTCAAGTCCTTGAAAGTTCCATCTGGAGTTCAGTGAATTTTGCTTCACTTATATTCAGTAGGTAGACACCTTGTCTAGCAGTATGTTGACAGAAGGGCAAGGATAAAAAATATAGAGGATCACTTCAATTTACTCAGACTCTCTAGAGGTTTGCGCCATGAGAATCTTGCAAAAGATGAAAAAGTTTGGATGATTACTTAACACTCTGAATGTGGAATTCCACATACACAAAAACAAACAAAAACACCCCTTCTAGCATTCCTGAAGATTTTGTCAATCAGCAGGTATGATATGGAAAGAAAACCCAATTATGATGGCTTATTTGTCTCCAAACACTTGGACTACCATTAACTTTTTTCCTCTGATCTAGTTTTGCAGGGAGACAGACTATAAAGGGACTTCCTCTGTAGACCTGATTCACTTTTCCTTTTTAATTTCTTTCTAGTTTTTTGGGGGGATTTTTGTTGTTTGTTTGTTTTGGTTTTGTCTTTTTTTTTTTTCTCTCAAACAGAAAGAAAACCAAACCAGAGCTCACTTTTTATAATCACCTTTTCCTGTCCTCTTTAATATGTGATACACCTGCAACTGAAATTCTCTGACTCTGGTATTTCTGTCCTCCTCCTTTCTTTAGTGAATGCTGACTTTTGTGTGTTCATTTTCCCCAAACTTCATCCTTTTTTCTACCTTCCCCTGGTCAAGAGGTATTTGAGTTCTAAGTCATTTCACTCTCTCTGGCTCCCTGGGTATTATAGTTTTCTGGAGCACTAATGAGGCTGCGGCTCCTGTCTCTCCTCTCTGCAGCTGGGCACAGACAATCTGCTCACAGGGGTGCCTTTCTTTCTTCCTTGGTCAGGCTCTCCAGTTGACACCTGACATGAGCAAATTAGATGAGATATAAAAGAAAAAGCTCTGTCCTCAGTAGGCTCCTAGTATTTTCATAAATATAAGGTGGACATTGATGTTTTACTCTGTTCAGCTTTGGGTTCCTCACTAGAAAAGGGACCTGAATTGCTGAAGTGTGTCCAGAGAAGGTCAATGAAGCTGGTGAAGGGTCTAGAGCACAAGTCTTAAGAGGAGCTGCTGAGAATACTGAGGTTGTTTAGCCTGGAGAAAATTAGGCTGAGGGGAGACCTTATCGTTCTTTATAATTACCTGAAAAGTACTGGTCTCTTCTCCCAAGTAACAAGCAACGTGACCAAAGGAAATGGCCTCAAGTTGTGCCAGGAGAGGTTTAGATTGGATATTAGGAAAAAAATCTGCACCAAAAAGGTTGTCAAGCACAGGAACCGGCCACCCAGGGAAGTGGTTGAGTCACCATCCCTGGAGGTATTTAAAAGATGTGTGGATGTGGTACCTAGGGACATGGTTCAGTGGTGGACTTGGCAGTGTTAGGTTTATGGTTGGACTTGATGATCTCAAATATCTTTTCCAAACGAAATGATTCTATGATTCTATTTTAGATGGGTGAGGATATGCTATGAAAGTGATATGTGATAACTTAGACTGGCATTGGAGAAGCCAGAAGAGGCATCTGGCACCAATTTACTGCTCTCATCTGCACTCTTGCTCTGCCATGGACATCTAGGGAGAAGATGTACAGCTTTGAAAGAAAAAAACAACTCACAACTGCTCTTTTTTCCTTTAGTCACAGCTCCAGTGAAAAAGCCTATGGATGGGCTTCAAAATCCACATGGATTTTCCTCTAATTTTAGGATACTGGCAAAATGGATGATTCGCACAAAAGAACAGAAACAACTGTATAGGTGCCACATCCAAAGGAAAGTAATTATTTCTTTTCTTGCAAAACAAGCAACAATTGGTAGCATATGTCTTCCATATTTTCAGTGAGGTTCTCTTATCTGAAAACTAAAGAATTAATTGTACATCCCCAGAATACACTGTTTCATAATATATTACATAATAAGAAAAGCTTGGACAAGTTAATTACAAGGCTTTTCATAAAAAAAACAAAACCAAAAACAAAATATACCAAACAAAAAAATTATTCTTAGGTCATAATTTTTCCTTACGTATACTGCTAGCAGCAGAAGTCTACCAACAAGCAGAAATGGAAATGGATTCAGAGTTCTATTGCAAACCAAACCACTTTTATAAAAATTTTACTTTTACTGTTACTTGTGAAGTTTTTTATTAAGTAAAAAACTTTTAAGGAAGTGATTTCAAATAACTAATTTAATAGTACCTAATAAAGAAATGCATAGGCCAACAAGAGGAAAAAGTAATAATATTATGTCTACCAGCAGAGCAGAACAATCCAAACATTTCTACACTCTTCTCAGATAGAAAGGTTTTTAACCTGCACAAATTTTTTTAAGTTTATTTTCTTTCTTTTGTTTTGAATCTACATCCAATATAAGGTTACATTTTAATCATCTACAGACTGCCTAATGATGAACTGGTTTGATATTTAGAACCAAGTCTTTATGTATTTAATATGTTCCAATTGCATCTATCATTGTATGGCTAGGCTAAAGCAAACAGCTACAATGTATTTCAAAATAGTCAGAGATCCACACAATTGCAAAGCAAAGGTATTTGGTGAGTTATGAAACCACATGTTTCAGTGTCTCTCCATGTGATGAAACAGAAAGAGATTGGTTTGGACTGGGATTGCAATTTTTCTCTGTAATCTGTTTTGCTCCTCTATTGGCTAAGTGAAGCAAACAGACATTTTAGACTAACACAAACTTTCACACTTAGGCATCAGATCAAACATTCAGTGCCTTGAGGAGGTGAACTTCAAGGAGAAATACCTTTGGTAACTCTAAATGTTGGACCAGAATAAGTTTTGAAGTCTAAGCAGTGGAGACTTTTCCTTGCCAATCTGCTCAGGTCATAGCATTAGACGGAGTCTGGTCCTTCAATGACATCTACTCCTGGAGATGAGCAAAAACTCTGCATGGTCATGGCCATGCTCAAGGAATTTGGGCCAGCTGCATTTAATATTGACCATTGGAGTACCAGGAACACAGAAATAGGCTCCAAAAGCAGAGCATTAATTTCTTTTTCAGAAGAGCAGGGAAGTTCTGAGGTTGCTCAAGATCTTTGTGTTTCACATACCATGCTGCCATTGAATTTTCCTTTTTCTTTTCAGTTATACTTTCACCGTATATTCTTCTAGCTTCCTTTCACACATATCCTAAATAATTAGTATTTTTAATCAAGCTATCCCAACTCTTCATCACCACAGATAATTGAGTGCTGGGTACATAAAGGAAATCATAATACAGAAATTAAAGTTCACCGACTTCTCCATATACCCTACTAAGATTAAGTACCTGATCAGAATAATGCTCAGTAGCATACAGTGAAAATAACTAAATGTAGGACACTGGCTAAACCAGAATTATTTGGGAAGCTCAGGCCATCAACTTTAATTTATTTTACTTGTGATATCTGTGATGCCAGAAGCTGAAATCACAGCATGGTAATAAGAGATTTCACCCCAGTGACATGACTCATCATCTCTGTTTTTCCCTTTTATATTCCATATCGTGTTTCCTGTGATTACAGACCTTCTGACAATTAAGGTTAGAAACAAAGTTTCCTCTGTGATGAAGATTCAAAGCTTCCCATATCTCGTATCTTTCACTTCAAGTTTCAGTGAACACTATCGGCAGACTGCCTAAGCATATGGGCATGTCCCTTTGGCCTTACTGACAGCACTGGAAACCCCTGAATGAACTGAGAAGTGTGATAGCCATTAAAATCAACAACACCTTTCTTGAATACCAATAACACACAGAGCAAGATAATCAGCTGCATTTTAGAGAACTGCCATCACCCCCACAGACTGTCTGAATTGGTCCAATGTGATTTGCAGAGCAAAAGATCTAAGTGAGAAAAAATTATGCCTCTGAGGGAAACATGGATACCAAAGGAAAACTCACTTTAAACTGGAAACATTCACAGACACATGTATATCCAGATGCACACCTAAGATGAGGCTCAATTGCAATAACTGTCAGCTACTGTGCTGAATAGATGCTGACTAGGAAGCTTGCATTCCACTTGGTTCTTTTTGCTGTATTAACTATGCTACTTTCTCACTGAATGCAGAAAAATCTTCATTTCCATCCAAGCAATTCAAAACTAATGCAGACTTTTAATGGTGAGTCACATATAAGCAAGCAAATTCACATAAATAGATGAATCCCCAACTATTAGCTACCCCAGAAGACATTGTCCCTCCCTTTCATATGGACAACTGGGATGCTTCCAGCCTTTTACTGGATTTGCTTGAACTGCCTCCAATTACAAAACTCATCTTGTTCTTCCTCTCCAAAGATAAGAGCCGCTTTCCTGGCAACATATTTCTAAACAATCTTGAGGCAGAAAAATGAGTTCTTACAGGAAAGGTATAGGTGCAACTGAAGCTTTACATAGACAAAATGTAACTGCACTGGATCTGATTAATTAGAGGAGTATAAAGGGAATTTTAGTGCGCTCCTTTGGTATAGAACACATCCAGTCAGACTGAAAATTTAGTGTGAAGTATTCTTTCCTTCTTTTCTTTTGACAGAAGCACCCAGCTGTGGCACAGCAATTAGTTCCAATACCACGGTCGTGTGGACAAAATGTGCCTGAACAAAGATACCTGTTCAAGGAATTAATTTTTCCCCTCACATTACTTTTCCACTGTTTTAATTCTGTTACATTCTATGCAGTTTGGTTTTTCTTCATTAATTAATATTTCCAAATCAGCTGACCTTCAGAGAATGTCACAAATTTCTCCAAGCTACCTCTGATGTTGTCTTACTACAAGGAAAATACAGCAAGCAAACATGCGTAAGTCAGCATTCGGATTACATGAAAACTGAAATATTCAAAATAAAGCCTGTCACTTGCAGCTGACCCAATATACTGAAGCTAGAAGGGTTTATATTTATAGTTCACTTCCAACAGGAAAACAATACCATCATAACACAAAATGCCCTGTGGAAATAGTGACTTGTATCATGTAGCATTATGAAAATAGGGGGAGGGAGGTTCTACTGGAACAAGCATGGGAAAATTATAATATACATGATTTTATGATAAATAATATTTTGTATTTCAGAAGAATCTGCTTACTTTTTTTTTTTTTCTTGTAATGAACAAAATGGCAACTGGCCCTGTTACACCTCAGGAATACCTATCTGCTTACAGCTTCTCCCAGCAGGAGATCCTCATCAAGTGATTAACATCCATGACACAGAAGTCATTGCTACAACACTATTTTATGATACATTTCCCAGCCTAGTCCCTGTCCTTTGGCAATAATAACCATCAAAAAGGTAGTCTGCCACCCTAATAAGCTTGAAAGCACAACATTTTCTGCTTATCAAGGGTGGGACCTGCAAGGAAAGGCAGGAGAATTCAGTCCATTCTAAACTGTATATTTTCTGTCTTAGGTTTTTTGAAGGATTCAACAAAAGAATGCTCAAGGCAAGCTACTGTTCTTGGCTGACAGCTTTGACGTGTAAGTACACCTAAGAGATACAGTACAGATCATCTCTGTGCCTGGAAACATGACTTAAGCTGCATATCTACAAACTGCAACTATATTGAATGCCATAATACTTCTAGCACTAAAATAAAAAGCATATTGTGCAAAATAATTTTAAAATGAGATAAAAAAATACTCTAAAACTTTCAGTTTCTCAGAATGGAATTTCAAGACCATGAATTTGGATAACTTGGGTTGAAAAAATATGAGTCTTGTGGTCTATCAGCACTCACCATTCAGCCACTTGGAGTTGTACTGGGCAGTGCGGAGAGGAGGAAGGGCCCCCAGGCTGCGATAAATAGCAGGATCCCTTCCTGGAAAATCCATGGCTGTAGCAGCATATAATTCCCCACTGGAAGTGAGAAGAGCAGTGGAGTTGTGCTGAGGACTGTAAGGACAACGAGCCATGCCACTGATTTTCTCATGTATCTCTGTCAAATTACTTAACTGTAAAAGAGTGAGGAAATGGAATTAAAGTTACTTGAAAATTAAAATTACTGGAAAATTAAAATTTCAGTCAAGTTGCATCAATCTGAGCAAAAACCTATCATAAACACCTGTTATCTGCTTTGGTTTTGTACAACAGCAATGAGCTGACCTTTACATCAATCTGAAATCATCTCACATGGAAAGTTTTACTTTAATGTTGTCTGGTCTCACTTCTGCCACTTTGGTATGTAAAACATTCAAGTTAAACATCAGCCACCATGCCTAAGATGTTTTATATTAGAAGCAACTCAAAAATTAACTCTAAACAGATTGTTACTATGAAAAAAGAAAAACAGATCTGATTGCCACAACAAACTAAGGTACTCACTTCAGCCAGTGGTCAGACAACATAATCAATTTGTTTTGTCTGTGTGTTCTAGGAAAGCATCTCATATGAAAAATGAGATTAAAAAAAGGAGCCTTCCAGTTCATCAGAATTATATATCTGATTTAATAGTCCTAATTGTTTTCAGCTGTAACCTACAGTATACGATGTTAAAATGTTATCTAAAAATAGAAGTATGAGATTTAAATACAATAAATGTGCCAAAGAGGTTTTTGGTGACACAGTAATTCTTGGTATTTAAACACCTCTCCCCTCCTGAAATAAATAGCCAGTTTCATCCCATGACATTTTCATTTTTATTATGAGTATTGTTGATCCTTAATGTTTCTCTTTTGATACACATAAGTTACAACAAGTTTTTTTTCAGAAACAGAATGACAGATTTTCTCAACCAAGATAGCTAAACACTAATCCATGTACTCCTATCCTCTCCAGAGCTACACACATACAGCATGCACCTACCCAACTACGTTTTATAAATAAACCGAAGTTGATGGAGTGAGTGGCAGAAATTTTAGAAATACTTCAGGTTCATGAAAACTGGCATATGGGAGGAACTGAGCTGTTTGTGGCTCCGCTCTCTCCCACACCTGAGGAACAGACTGCAAAAAAATCATCAGTTAAGTCTCCTCTTTGGCCTGCCATCAGCCAAATCAGCCTTTTCCACATCACCTAACCTGTCAATATGCAAATAGCCTGAGCTCAACCACAGCGTTCTCTGCCTTTTAGTCTGCTGGCTCAGAACAGAGACCCAAGCTGGTGGGACAAAACATTTAACTCATACCGTCCGATTGGTGCAGATAGGAGTGAATGCATTGGTTCCACAGGTAAAGAGATGGTTGCCTCCAACAAGAAGCACTCGGATGTAGTTCTGGCATTCCTCCTGCCATGCAGAAAAGAAAGACCACATTCAGTGATACTTCAAAGGGCAGGAGAGATTAGTTAGAATTTTTTCCATGGTTTTATGCCCATATATAAAAAATCAGGGAAACAAAGCTTGAGCATACCCAATGTGTTAGCAATCATGATTTAGCTTTCTTGATTACAACACATGCATCCACCAGCCTTTGTGAGCAGATAGTTCTTAATAGGATAACAATAAACCTCTTCAGTACTGAAGGTTTCTTTTAAGTGTATATTTCAAAGGTTTATCTGAACTGTGATGTGATAGTTGACGACACAAATAATATACTGCTGTCTCAAGAGATCAAATGCTGTTGTAGAAGACTGATCAGGACAAGGAAGTTGGGAGAAAAACGGGAGAAAGAACAGGTTGTCAGGAGCGTGATTATATTTAAACCAGTAAAAATAAAAATTTCTTGAGATATCCAGATGTAATTGTCACTACTAGTTTCATAATTTGCATGGTATGTTTTATTAGAAGCGTCTCTATTTGAAGTTTCTCAAGAAACTTCATTACCTGAATATACAGATGTTCACCTCTTAGGAATAATTTTATATGTTTTTTACCCTATTAGAAAGTAAGAAGGCTTTATGGCATGTATTTCTCTCATCTCAGAAGCTAGAAACCAATTTCAATTTGTACACTTTATTTTGACAGAGAACTTTTTTCTGCAGTACTAAAAATCTCCCAGAACTGTATGTAAGAAAGATTCTAACACTCCTCCTACAAAAATCAATGTCCCTATATAAAAAAAATCAGTAAAATCAACAAAATCAACAATATGCAACAAAATTACCAATATAATTGGAGAAAATCATTTCCTGGAACCTTATATTTGAAGGATTTCAAGCATTTATTCTCAAGATGGTCTCACTACATTTAGTCAAAATATATTTGAATTAGTCTCCCATAAAAAGGTAGTTTTTAAATATTTCTCTTTGAGCTTTCAATGTATGTGTCAAACATCTTGAAATAAAGATTTGATTCCCACTGGGTGAAAATAAAACATCTTTATCTTGAACTTACCAGAACTGCTGTCTTACTACTATTTTTTCAACAAAGCAAAAGATAATATGCTACCATATAACAGAGTTGGCCAGTGCAACTTTAAAAAAAATAATTATATCACTTCTAAGCTATTTCCCTGTTGCAGGTTGGTTTAAAAACATCAAAAAAACCCCTAAACAAACAAAAAACAAAACCCCAGAACCAATCAACAACAAGAAGGCACTTCTTGCCTTTTCTTTTTTTTTTTTGAAGGCTGTTCAGGGACATTCATATAGTATAACACAGTAATTTTTCTTCAGGCTGTTTCCATCCTGCCCTTTGCAGCAAGCTATGGAATGAAAGTGTAGGAAAAATAAGTGGGTATTGACATTACAACCCATCCAACCTCTCCTCTTCATATTCTAGAGCTCCCTGAAACAGTGCCATTGCCAAATTACTCACACGCTGATCACCCACTCTTTCTGTGAAAAAGCAACGTTAATTTTTTAAACTCAGAGATTCATAGGATTCACAAGATTCTTCTCTTTAATTTTCCCATGTTCTGTGCCAACTTCACAACAATCCATACTGTAACAGTGCAAATGCAATTTCTTATATCAAATTTTGTTGGGTACACAGTACAAGAAAGTAAAAACTGAACGAACAGCTTTTAGAATTGGCTGTTTTCTTCATAAGACAGATTCACAGTAACACAAAACAAACTACAAAATATTAGTCACAAATAAAATAATCAGCACCCAAAACCATTGAAAAATGTCATTTTAATTGTTCAGAGTTACTTTTCTAGCTCTGGAGTCAAGCTCAGCTTGTTCACTTTTTAAATGTGCAAAAAAAGAGATGTTGTTTTAAAAGTGGCATTGGTGAATGCAAAGGACTTCAAAACAAAAGTTTTTTTTAATATGAGGGTGGTGGTATGGTTGTTGTCCATCTTTTGCGTAGTCTTATCCTCCATTTCATCTTGACCTCTATGACATATACTTTCCTATTACCCTACAAAAATATTTCTGAAAGACAGAAACTCATTTAGTAAATACCTTCTACTTTTGTATCAGCATATCAGAAACAAAAATACAACTATTAGAAACAATTCAGCAGCCAAGCAGGCTAGATTGCCACTAAACTTGACAGTTAAGGACAACTGGATGCATATGGTTATCCATAGTGATTTCAGAGAAGAGCAACCATGCTAGTGAAGGGTCTGGAGAACAAGCCCTGTGAGGAGAGGCTGAGGGAATTGGGAATGTTTCATTTGGAGAAAAGGAGATATTATTGCTCCTTGAACAGAGTTTGCAGGGAGGTGTGTGCTGTCCTCTTCTCTCAAATGAACAAGACAAGAGGAAATGGCCTGAAGTTGCACCATGGGAGGTTTAAATTAGATTTGGGGAAGAAATTCTTTACTGATAAAGTATTTAGGCATTGGAATAGGCTGCCCAGGGAGGTGGTGGAGTCACCATCCCTGGAAGCATTTAAAAAACATGTAGAAGAGGCACTTCAGGACAGGCTCTAGTGGGTGATACAAATATTGACATACATATATTTTATTCAGGGTTGGGGAGTATTGACAGTTGAATGCAGTAATCTTAGAGGTCCTGTTCAATCATGACAATTCTGTTTCTTGCATAGGGTAATATTTTAATACTTTTATTGAAAGTTCAGATTCTAATACAAACAGCCATTATACTATTAAATAAGCAAGGGATAAGAGACTTTACCTCAGTTATATATACTTTTTTTTTAATCTCTCTGTGGTTTATTGCATTTTTATCATGTGTAGTTATATTTTTCTTTAGAAAAGTTCACCACAGACTCCAGTACAAACGGCCAAATTTATTCTTTTAACAATGCATAGTGTTTTAGATTTCTAAATACTAATGTGTGCTGGCCAGAAGGACATCATTTTGTCTGGCTCACTCCTGGAGCCATTAGTTATTTTAAGCAACAGTTGAAAATGGTGGATAAACGTTTGAAGTCTCAGTAACAAACAACCTTCAAAAGTCAAGTGCCTCATTACACTGTCAAATGTGACAGATGTCCCTTTATACTTTTCCCTTCAGCTCTTTTCTCCCATTGGCTCCTAAAGCATAAAACTTAGAATATCAACTACTGTTAACAGCTCGAGGCAAAAATTCTGTGCAGCTTCTTTCTCAAGAACAAAACAGAGTTGTGTTTAACTGACCATTATCTTAAAACTACCAGAAGTGCTTTAGGGTTCAAAGCTGGCTTCTGGTTTCAGGGCTCTCCATCTGACTCTTAGTTTTGCCTCCTGAATTCATTGCTCCCATGCTACTCTGTGGGCAGCAGAGCTGCAAGAGAAATCCGGATTTTAATGAATACCTTAGCCACAGCCATCCTTGTAATTCTCAGCTCTCCTTCACCAAAGTCTGAGATGGACTTTCATATTTTGTCTCCAGTCTTTCCTGTCCCTTCCCTAAAGTCACATATTGTGTCAGCCCTGAAATCTAAAGTCACCCTGAGAAATGTAACAGAAAAGCAACCCCCAACACTCCACAATTTGGGATGGATCTGTTCATACAAAAACAAGCAAGCATGCAGTCTTTCTCATTAAAGTACTTGTGTCTTCCAGATTTCCTCTGAAGAGAGAAGTTTCACTGTAGCACTGGAGTGACCTCCTGGTTTGATAATTCTGTTTTTCCAAGGGAAGGCTTTTGTGGTTTGACTAGGAAGAGGAGCATGCCACAGAGGAGGTGCTTTATTAATCTGCACACCTGAGTCCTCTTTATACAGAGTAGAGTGACCTCATTTTAGTCTTGGACATAAGGCAAGAAATAGGCAAATATTGTTAAGCTATTCTTTCTCTGGCCTTAAATTTATCTTTTGATTTTTGACACATTCAAAGCAGTGAAAGCAAAAGTGGCATGAAAAGTTCAAACAGACAATAGTCATTCCAGCTGGATAGGTTTCCTCAGTAATATCTGTGCATACTACAGCAACTACTACGTGAAGCTTTCAGGCCACAAAGTCCAGACATCAAAACCAATCCCTATGGTAACAATAAGAAAAGAACTGTTTCCTTCCAGGACTGTAAGGATTGTACTTCTCCTCTAGGTTGTGAGGAGCAAGGCTATGGATATAAAGGGAACTTTATCCAGCTTTATCCAAATCTTTATCCAACTAATGACAATAATAAGAAACATCCTCAGAGGTGGCTATTAGAATAGTGAATATAATATTTTACAGTGAGAGCATAACTTCTAATCACCAGCTTTTTCAAAAGGGTGTGATAATAGTGTAAATGAAAATCTACATAGATGTACTACGCTAAGGTACATTCTTAACTGCATTTAACCTATGTGGAGTATTTATCCTAACAAAATTATTTAACAGCAACAGATGCTTCTGCATTGTTGAATTGAATGTGGATTTTACACCACAAACATTACTGTAAATATAATATTTATTTCTATTATTTTATTATATAAATTGATATATTATAATTTTATTATATAATATAGAAAAGCCCAGTGCTATAGTCTCAAATTTACCTTTACTGTCACCCATCATGTTAGATCACAGTCACACTGTGTCTTTCAGAAAAGCTTAATACTATTCTCACAGTTTTATATTTGAAAAATCACTGAACAGGAGAGGCAAAAACTTTTAGCTACGTATTACATTCCTACCACAATAGTTTTTACTGTATATTCACCTTCATCGATGCAACTGGTGATATTCTATTGTCATTTGAGCATGTTCTCCTATTTCAGAGTATTATCTGAGAAGTAAGGATGTAGACTGGAGGAATATATTACTTGAAGAAGCAGAAATTCTGCACCTTAATAGAGAGTGACCAGTAACTCTGAAGTATGTTTCCCACATGGGAATGGAAAGAAAAAGAAGTATACAGAAGGCAACACTGTTCTTGATGCCTTTTCTCAGTACTGTAAACTCATTTCCACAGTGAAAGATGTTCGTCCATGAAGATAATAATCTTCCATGCATAAGGCTTTACACAGCACATTCACTACACTCATTTTTTGTTTTTTTTTTTTCCAAGTAATTCTGTCTTTTTCTCGCATTACAGTATAATAGAGCCCTGCTTCTGAAGTGAGGCCAGTCTTTCTCTTTAATCTCAAAAAGAAATGAATGGGCCAAGAGTATAATGCAACATTATTTTCCAGCACATAGTGGGAAACCCCCCCCAAAAAAAACCCAACCCCAAAACACCCACAACTGGAAATGAACTGTTTAGTGCGAGGATCTGAACAATCAGTGATTAGATGACTATGCAGAAAAGACTCCTCCTCTACTATATGGCCAAAGCATTTTTAATACATTTTTGAAGGATCTTAATGTGTTTTCCCTTTATGTTTTAACTCAATTAAATTTAGTAATTAAATTACAGACATATATTGCACGCATTGCTAACTGCTTTTATAATTAATTTTATAACTAGCTTCACCTTAGGACAGCCATTAAAGAACACAGCATCTATAAAGTTTTCATCTTATCATTGTGCTTACCTGTGCTGACCAAATTAAATTTTAGTTTGCCAGATAATGAATTGCTTCTAAATATGAAAACCATATCAAGTTCCACATCTAAAAAAATTGTGAATTTCATAGTGTTTTCTTCAATGTGCCAGTAGATATGAAATTGAAATGTCCCTAAAATTGCATCTAATCCCAGGGAAATTAATTGAGGATTTCACAAAGTGATTACAGTTATTTGGGATTTACAGCACTGAAAATGGAAGTGAGAATACAGCCCATCGCATATGAACTGTGAGTCAAAACAGTAAATTGTTAGAAACTAAAGTTCTTGATCATTTTAGAAAAGAACAATGTGACTGTGACTCTCACTCTGTACTCCCTATATTGTTTTTTATCTGTTTGTTTGCATACCAGTGTCAGACTCCTCTCCTATGACTCTCTTTGCAAAGGGTGACAGTAAAAATGCAGATGGTGGAGGATTTTACACTGAATCACACCTATTAGCATATAAATTTTATTAAAGCAGAACAGCTGTCTCATGCTTACCTTTGATTTGCCTTTACTGTAACAGGCTCTTTTAGTAGCTTCATCACATTGCCATTCCACTGCCTGCAACCAAAAGGGATTAGTTAGAAATGCAAGGAACAGAGAAATATAAACCTCAGAGCTACCTACACCCATGCTTGAGATAGTTGCTTCAGGCAAACTGATTCTATCCATAGTTACCTTAAAAGCTGCTTCTCCTTAGAAATGTAGTTTCTTTGCCAATGTTTTTTCAGTGTCTTACTTAATCTGCAGTGAAGCTCATCTCCCATATGATTCACTGTACCTACCGCTTCAGGAGGAATAATTAAAATCACACTTGATGCTATTTAGCCACTTTGTTTTACTTTTCCTGAGGTAAGCAGTTAGGAACACAGAAAAAGTTCGACCCTCTCTCCCCAGAAGAGTCAGGCTGTATCACCACAGCATCTGAGGTCATCTCTGCTGAGAGACCTTGTGCCATGGAAAAATATGCCCCGTTGCTGTTTTTTGCAGTATTTATCTCAAGCATCAAATGTAGATTTTAGTTTTTCATAGTATGATTATAACAGTAATCAGAAGCACTAAAACATCCACTCGGAGAAAGAAGAAATGGGCAGACACATATAAGACAACAGTGAAGTGAAGCACTGCAAAGCAGAAGTAATTTATTCTCATCTTTGAGCTGTTTCTTTGCTTCAACAGATGTATGCCAGAACTGTAATGCCTAGTCTGTATTGCTACAGTTTCAATGCATGAAATAACTCCAATTATATCCATATTTAACATTCAACAGCTGTAACTTAAGAACTCTATTGTCCAGTGGAGCAGGTTGTATGCTAGGTGTTTATGTGCCAACACATGTACATATTTGAATGCCTGTATATACCATGTGGCCAGAGTGCATTTTAAATCACTCTGCATTCTTTCACCTCGACAGTGAACATCCATGTGTATTTTAGATAAAAAGCACTACACATTTTATCAGGAAGAACTGAGATTTCTAAACTAACCACTTCTGCTTAATTACTGAAACCGCAGCTTTTTCATTTTTATTTACCAGGAAATAATGACAGACCATTCATTCAGATTTAATGTAGATAATTTTTTGTACTTGTATTATAATGGAGACTATTTTAAGAGCAAGTAGACTCTATAATTAATAAAAACAATAGGTTGAAAGCCTATTTTCCCTAAAGGGGAAAATGCTTTCAGATTATACTGTGCAGTACTTTCTAATTTATGTTTCAACAAGTCCAGGAATGAGCTTTTTCATTTCAGGGTTAAAAAAAAAACTTATAACACAAATACCAGTAATTGTCTTTCTCCAGCCAAAACCTTTTCATTTACACTGTTTGCTTTGCAGATGAATGACTATAGCGTATCGGGAAATATATTGAAAACTTCTGGAAGAATCCACTTGTGAATGACCCTAGCATTAATAACAAACTGTATCTAGCAGCATGAAAGAAATCTCCTACTGAGTTAAGTAAAAAAGCAGCAATGTGTTAGAAAAAAAAAGCAGCAATGACTTAACTCTTTTGACTCTTGAATGCAAAAAGCAATTTATGTCCATAACATAGATCACAGCACAAAACACTGCTCTTGGATAACAAATGTAAACTCCTAATCAGTCATTTAGGACACCCAAGTCTGTTTTATATGGCACTAGATACAAGTATCTGATCCTGAATATATTGCCTCTAAATAAAACAAGACTTCAGATGCTTGGAGAAATGCAAGAGTTACCAGTAGAAGGTCAGAGTAGAAAGAATTAGTAGAATATGGCTTCTTAAAAGGAAGGCTTGAAGGAAAGTTTTTGCCAAAATTGAATGGAGAAGACTATACCAAGCATGAAGAGCAGGAAGTAAAAAGACAGAAAGATGGGATTAAAGATAAAATGTTTATCAGTAAATCATGTTCAGAGACAAAATACCCAGCTTTCACTTGGTTGTAAATCCACAGTAAAAGAGTAAATAAAAACAAACCATAAAATGCACCTCTGCAAGTAGGTTGTGGAGAATCTGGGAACTCCAAGCACATAATAACACAAGTAAAATTTTGGGCAAGTTAGGTCGAAGCTTTATTAACTCTGATCATTGTGAGAGAACACTGGGACAGCATCTCCCCCCTCTGCTCCCCTCTTCTCTGCCAAGTGATCACAGAGACCCAGTCTATATACTGTTTCAGAGAAACAGAGGTGAAGAAAAACAGCTAGTTCAATGTTAGCAAAGCCAAGAAGGAACTCCTGAAGAAGTGTGCTAGCTGTCACAGTTCTAAGAAGGAATCAAACAGTGAATAGTCTGGCAATACAGAGATACAACTCTTGGTGGAGCTTGTAGGAATGGCACACCCAATATTACCTTAGCTCAGAAGTGGTGAGCTGAAAACAATTACAGACTGCTAGCTTTTAGTGGAATGTTCTTTTAAATTAGGATAAACATCTTAGCTAGACCTCTTAAATATTAAATATTAATAATTTTACCTCCACATCACAAAACCGCTAATACCATTATTAGCATAAATGAAAAAAAAAACCAAAACAACCTCTCTTCTCTTTCTCTGACATCCACAGATTTTTTTTAAAAAAAGATATTAAATATTAAAATATTGTGTAATATTTCAATTCAAATAGGATAAACTGCTGTAACTGTACACAAATACATATGCTTGCAAGCTCACCAAATGGCAAAACCTCTGGGAAAATCCTGCTCGTGACAACATATGCTGAGGGAATAACGTTGTCTGGACAAGCAATAAGTGCAGACACACTGGTGACAAAGCTAAGTGCTGACTTTGAAATCAAGTGTACATATAGTCCTATAACCCTGATTTCTGCTGCTGGAGGAGAAAACAACAGAGTAGGATGCAAATGAAGTATATTACAAAGACATCTGAACAGAGCTGAGTAGTTCAGACTGTTGTATTTTGGTCTCTAAGGCTCTCACATAGTTCAGTAATGCATACATATGTTTTGTTTCTGATTAAATGAAAAGAACAGGTATAGACAAACACTTCTGTATAAAGCTATATTTTTCTCTTCTAGTCTTCAGGCAATTCAAGGGAGTTTCCTGCAAAATGAGACTTCAGGTATTCAAATAAGGCTACTGGTAGCACACAGAGTGAAGACAGGTCAAAAATTCCTCAAGTTAAATGTCACTTCACTGTCAGAAACAGAAGAGAAAAATGTGTCCTGATTCTTCAGCATATAAATACAAAACCAAATGTTTCAACAGAATAATAAAAATGTGATTTTTGTCAGTAAAGGATTAAAAGTTGGAAGATTTAAGTCTGGAAGACCGTAAAAACACATACAGGTTATGTTATTTTAGAAACAAGAGCAAAACTAGGTTTATTTAAGGATGTTATGTTATCCACTGCATCCAATAAACTGATATATTCTTCTGCTTGATACCATTTGCTAATATTTCCATGAAGTTCAAATGAACAGTGCAAATATGATATGAATATCATGTTGGATATTTGATTCAGCACATAGGCCTGCACAGCTAAAATTCAGCCTGTTGAAATCTTTTCTCTCCTACAGTTCTCAGTAAGAAGCTCTAGTTTTCATACTGCATAATATAACTTTCAACATTTTGTGAATTGTTTTTAATTAATTGTATAGTTCTACTTAAGCTGGCAACAAGATTTAGTGAACCAAATTAGAGATACTCAAGTCTGTTTGCCCTGGGGAAGAGGAAACAAGGATTTTGAACAATGGTGCTAAACAAAATAAGGATAGGTAGAAAACCCACTGTTGCTTTGCATCCCCACAGCTGCATAGGTTAAGGCATAGGGTTTGAGGTAGCACATCAGGCTGCTTAGGAGAGTAAGCTGACACTTTTTACAGTGACATTGCTTTTGCAAATCCTGCTACCAAAATGGTCTCCCAAGCACCTCTGTAAATTTAATGTCTTGGCTAAGTTATTTTCTATTTGCAATCACAGAATGATTAGAATGCCTAGGGTTGGAAGGGACCTCAAAGAGTTCCTACTCTCCTGCCATGAGCAGGGACACCTCCCACCAGACCAGGTTGCTCAAAGCCCCATCCAGCCTGGCCTTGAACACTTCCAAGGAGGAGGCAAAAATGAATTCCCTGGGCAGCCTGTGTCAGTGTCTCACCACCTTCATAGTGAATTATTTTCTTCTTAATGTCTAACCTAAATCAACTGTCTTCCAGCTAAAAACCATTACCCCTTATCTTCAGCATACCTATTTCAAGATAACACTTGAAGATTACTAAGCAGATACTACTTTCTAGCAGACATAAAAAAACTTAATTATATGTCATTAGTAGAGCAGTGCAAAATGTTTTCAGTGAGATTTTTAGCCCTACGAAAGTAGTTTTGATCAGCTCCAATGACTGAACTTGACAGTTACAATTGAATTTGATGTACCATAGTCCCATTTGAACCAATACTAGTTTTTTTTTAAGTTAAAAAAAACCCCAACACACACAACAAAGTTCCACACAAATATGTCATAAAATCTGTTGACTGAACAACAAGATGGCTTTGGTGCACACTTAACTCCAAGTTTGAACTCATGTATCAAAATTATGGCAGGCATCTTTTCTTAAAAGTTATCCCATAAATAACTATATCATATTTTAAACATTACATCTCTGATTTTTGTGAAGTGTTCTAAAACATCAGAATAAATCCATCCCGATATTTACAAGAGGTAGTGGGAGGAGGGAAATTCCAGACAGAGAAGAAACAACTCAAGCTGTATAATGAAGCTATTATCTTCAAAATTAATAAAAATACAGATCCATTACACATCCATACTAAGTTTAAAAATACAGCATTAATATTGTTATACTATTTGGAACAAAAAATATATTTCCACAACTTCTCTTTTCTGATGAATGATAAGAGTCTTGCTTAAAAGCTAAACTACTGTATTTTCAGCACACAAATTATGTAAATGCAAAGAAATTAACTCCAGTGAAAACTAAGAGAAAATCTCCAATATAAACTGATTTATTCAAATCCCTTATAAGAAAACTAAAAGAGAATCATGGAAGCAGTAGAAGCAGTTAACAATGTTCACGTTTTGTCCCCCTCATTTAAGAAATCAGTCAAGGGGTTCTCTTCATGTACAGTACGTAATAATAAAGTTTCCAGGCAAGACATCTGGAGATCGTTTCCAACAAAAATCATTCTTTGATTTTCCAGAAAAATTATAAAATATAAAAGAAAAATAACTCCCCCAATTAATTAACTTTCACATAGCCCCTTTCTACAATAATAACTTCAATCAGTAAATGTAGAAAGGAAATTTGAAATTTGAACACAATTAAGAAAGCATTATTAAATTTGAATGCATTAGGTGAGATATGTATTAGTTGCACTTGCAGGTCAATAAAAAAAATGGAGCTGACAGTGCAAGCTGCACACATCACGGAGCCAAATCAGATCTAGAAGAATTATGTTCCTATAGCTACACAGATAGTCACACCATATATATGTAGACAGGTACACATTCATATGTATTTTCATATATGAACTTCTTTGAAGTGTAGAAACAGAATGAACTATTACATTTCATAAAGAAATAAGTTAATTTGTTAAGAGCCAGAAAATAAACAGAACAGTATTCCAGACAGATGGTCCAGCATTTCTTAGGCAGATGGCTCTGCTAATTAGATACTGGCAAAAATAACATTAAAGAAAATGGATTAATTACACAATGCCAACAATTAACAACTACATGATATTTCCTTTTTTCTTCTTCATTATCTGCTTGCTTTCATCTCCTACATCATGTATTTAAACAATTCTCTGGGGTGCTGGGGTATAATGGCAATAACTATTATAATATATATGTCAACAGACATGAGTAATATCACCTTATTGTTCACATCAGTCCAGCAAGGGAACGGCTTCAAAATGTTGTGACTTGTTTGGTGAGGGTGTCTCACAGTCTGCCTTGCCTAATTAACTCTCAATGAACATGTATGTTGGAGTCTAAAAGCCAAGTTTAAAGAGGTCAGAAAGAAAGTGTCAGGATCATAAATGCAAAGCAAGAATGTAGCCACAGAGAAGTATACCAGCAAGACATTAGCAGCAAATTAGCAGCCACTGAGTTAGTGGTGGTTTTGATGTTCACCAGAAATTTGAAGGCATGCTTTGGTATAATGACATCCTTGCTTCCAGCAAATATGAAAAGCCACTTAAAAAAGATTTATACCTCGCTGTACTTCAGAGGATTTTTTGGGTTTTTTTTTTTTTCTTTCCACGGATTCATGACTCCTCAATCCTTGCAGTCATTACTGCTGGAGCTGCCTATCCTTGCCAATAGGCTCCTGACAACCAGTCAGCTCTGGAGAGAGATCATCCTCTGTGGGAAAAACTAGAGTACAATATTAAAAAGGGAATTCCCTTTAAAACTGCTTTGCCTTTTAGCTCACCAAAGGAAAAAGCTGGTTTCTGGGGACTAAATGCATCGTGGTTAGACTTCCATATGAAGTGAGAGGCCAGTAGCTCATACAAGAAGTACAAGAGGGTATGGACAACTTTACTAATAGGCTACAGTCACTGCAGTAACTTAACACCAATTACAACTTGTAACAGCCAGTTGTCCTGGGAATAACATTATGTGTGCTTTTATTTGCTTAGAACCAGCTTTTGTTCATCCAGAGTGACAAAATCACAGTTTCTTATAAAGCAACCAGTGTGAAATATGAGAAAATAAGCATGAAATCATACTTGAATTTTCCTGGATTTGGAATTCAATAAGAAAAGAGATCCCCTGATAGATATATAATTTCATACTTAAACCAAGTAATATATGAAGCTTTATATGGCTTCAAGAAGCTTATTTCAGTTTTATTTCAAATATGCTGGCCTGAAGCATATAAAAAAGTGAGACCATACCATTCCAGTTCATGAAATAGCCAAAGTTTTAATTAACTTATTTTCCTAACTATGCAAATAGCTGTTGAAAATTGTAAGAAATCCTGTGAGAAAATTAAAAAACAATAAGGAAAGCATATTAGAGAAGAATTCAGATCTATTTAGACTTTTACAAACCCTCAGTGTTGGGCTACTCCACTGACTTTATTGACACAAGATTCAGCCAAAGGTGGAACTTTCATAAATGCCACCTACCATCTACCTGTGCACCCCCCTCTTTTGTCTTCTGCAAAGATTTCTAAATGTCAGAAATCTTCTGTTTGTTACATCTAACAGAGACATGCTTCCAAAGGAAAATGCAGCTCCAAACCTGAAAGCTAGCAACTGAAAACTTGAGTATGTTATGAACTAGGGTTTTCAGTCCTGCTCATAAAGGTATTAAAAAAAAAACAAAACACTATTGCACTGTGACTTCCTAAGTTTTGAATGTTTTTATCTGGTGTTCTGAGGCTTTTACCATTTTTATGGACATCTAAAAATTGAACACAAGATTGTGCTGAAGGGGAAAAACAACAAAATGGTTTTGCATTACCAAACTTGGCAGCCACCCAGCAGGTAGCAATGAGACTTCATAACATAATTTTAATGCACATTCTGAAATTCTACTACATATAGTAAATGTAATGTATTGAATAAATTATATGTGAATCCTTAAAGATTTAACATCTGTATATCCTTTAAGATTTAACATCTGTGTCAGCACACTCAGTTTCAAAGAATTTCCTGCTTTTTTGGCAAATAACATTGATTTTAGTAGGCTTCAAAACCTTTTAAAAGCAACATTTTTTTTTTTCTATAAATAGTGCTTGAAACTTCTAGGTGGTGATGAGAAACACCAGGATTCTCTTTATTTCAAAGAAGGGAAAGGTAATTCACTGTTCTTTCATACTCATCAACTCTGGCGATTAAGCAACAAAGTAGAAAACAGAGTCCCCTGGAGCTCAAGTTCCACAAAATGTTGGTTTGGACCTTGAGCTCAGGCAAGCAGAAGGTTATTTCCCTGTACAGCTGCTGATTGCTACTAAGAAATATGGAAGTGCAAAGGAAGAGGCAGAAATGGGACACGGGCCATCTTGTGCCAGGCTAACTTGCTGCTCAAAACCTCCACACTGGCCTGGGATGTGGCATTAAAGAAGTTAAATGAGTGGGTCATTTCCATCCAATTTCTAGAAGAAAAACATTCAGATCCAAATGAGTCATAATTAGAGATTTTTGCAGAGATAATAGAACAGTTGTTTAGAGGGAAAACATACTCCTGTTTTACATAAGGTGTTTACCTTATTTCACATTAGTAAGGAATCTTGGAAAAGCAGATAGTCATGGAAGCAATCATCATCATATATTAAAAATTCATCTCCAACTTTTCCCCTCATATTTCCCTCCCTGTTGACCTCCATATTTTAGCAGACATAGGATACTTGTAAGAACCTCAACTCAATTTTTCAACTCTGAGCCTTCAAGTGTTGCCAAAGTATCTCCTCAATTTCAGTGTCACACATAGGGAGCTCAACCAAAGAAATTTATTTCTGAACTAACTGCATGTGATGTTCTCCTTTTCCAGTAGCCTCTTTTCCTGTTTTTAATCAGTTTAGAAACCCTTTGATTGCTACACTGGAGGAACAGTATTGTACTTTCATATTTTTCTCTCCAAAGCTGAAAGCTCAGTGGAGGTGGCTATACAAATGTGAAAAATAAAGCTCAATCAATAGGATGTCCAGAGCAACTGCTAATAAGAAACCTTTATGCAGCCACTGGGCTTTTTTTTCAGATACCATCAGCTTCCTCTCATCAAATTATACCTTTCTAAGAATTTGTCCTTGGATGGGTATGTTATAGATCTTAGCTATTTAATAACGTGCTTTATATTGGATACTAGATTAGCATTCTAAACAGAAATTAATAAAAAACATTACTCAAAATTATTTCTTAAGAATTCTCCTGTGCTTATTCTACTGAAGTGAGTCCTTTGGAGCAAGGGTTCCAAATTTCAGAGTTTCAGAGAAAAAATCTCAAAAAATAGAGTTTTGTCTAAGAACAGAAGAAAGACTAGAAATTTTAAAGTATTATCAATATCTGCTATGGAAAAGGGACAGTTTCTCCATGGTAGCTTATAATAAGAAACTCTCCTAGTGTATGCCTGAAGTACTGAAGAACTTCAGAATTAGACAGAATCACAGAATGGTTGGAAGAGATCTTCAAGATCATCCAGTCCAACCCTTGACCAGCACTGTAACTTCACCACTAAACCATGTCCCTAAGGACCAGGTCCCCATGCCTTTTAAATACTTCCTGGGACACTGCCCCTGGAAGATTATTCCGATGTCTGACAACCCTTTCAGAAAAGAAATGTTTCCTAGCCTAAACCTCCCCTGGTGCAGCTTGCATCCATTCCCTCTGGTTCTGTCACACACCGCTAAGGAGAAGAGGCTGTTCCCTTCCTCACTCCAACCTCCCTTGAGGTGGCTGAAGAGAGCCATAAGGTCTCCTCTCAGCCTCCTCTTCTGCACACTGAACAACCCCAGTCCCCTCAGCTGCTCTTCACAGGACTTGTGCTCCAGGCCCTCCACGAACCTTGTTGCTCTTTTCTGGACATGCTCGACATGCTCCAGCACTTCTGTGTCCTTCAAAAGTCTCTTGCTTGTGAATAGCAAAATGGGTTTGAAACACAGATCAGGCTAGGCTGCCTACACCTCTACAAAGCTGCAAAGACAGGAAGCCCCACAAATTCAAAATTATTTTCTATTTTAAGTGTAACATATCTACAAAAAGATTTCTTAGTATTCTTGAGGGAAGAAATAAAAAGATGGTCTTTCTCTCTGGTAACACAAAAAACTTTGTAGAAAAATCACCATTGGATTTGTATCTGCTTTACAGTGCAAGGTAGAATATGTTTCATTTTATAACAATTCAATGGCATAAATATTTGCTTAGCATATCTCCACAACATTCAGTGTGATGCATACTTAAGAAGCCCTAGGTATTAATCGCAGCCAAATCAAAATTCACAGAGTTCAAGAAACAAAACTTGCTGTGCTTTTGAAAAATATTTTGAGATTTTAATAGCAACATTCTGAATCGTCTATCAATCCCCTTGCAGATTCTGTAACCTCTCCTTTCAGTGGGGATTTTTTCCAGTGGAATGCATATACTGAAATTTTTCAGTGCCTACTGAAATTAGTCTTTTTTTTTTTTTAACCCAAATTCAAGGAACATGTAAAAACTCTCAGAGCCCAAGATTCAAGGTAAAGTTTGCATGTATAGACCAATTTCCTTCACTGAGAAAATGGAATCGCTACAAATCAAAAAGAGCTGGGAAAAAACAAAATACTTAACAAAGATTTAAAGATGAGGGAATTCATATATTTAAAATTGTAATAGCCAATGTAAGCAGGCTAATAGCAATGTAAGCAGGGCTATTGCTTCCTCGGGGAAGATATTTGAGGTCTAAACTCAGACAGAACTAAACAAAACTGTCCTAACTTTCCTGCAATAAATTTTCTTGAAGTACACTTCAGCCCTGAATTTTCATCTGCTTCCCAGCACACAGATTCTTATGCAGCCTGGGATTTTGAAGGAGAAAATAAGATTTTACCTAAGGTTACCTGCAGCACTCTGAGTCTATGTTAAAGGAAAGAGATGAATACCCCACACTTTAGCTTCACAAAACACAAACTGTCCTACAAAAAAGTAGGGGGAAGGTCAGTGAATTTTGCTTGCTCTGTGTGGCAAAGGAAACTGAGTGATCCTTAATTTTCAAACCAGGGTAGAGACATACTTTTGGTCTACATGTTTTCTGTCACTGAGAATCTACATACCCGATTCCATAAGCAGAAGAGTAGCTTCACATCAGTAACATATGACAGGTCCGCCTCACTGCCAGATATTTCCAAGGACAAAGCCCACCCAACTTTTCTAAATAACTAAAACAATGCATTCTTCACTAGCCAGCTTCCTACAGACCACACTAAGTAATTTCTGGCAACAATCATCCAAGCTATCAGAATTCTATGTCAATCATGGTGCTTTGAATTCAGATACTTTCAATATTAATTATAAGCAGTGAGTTACTGGAGGAAGGAGAGGGAAGGTGGGACAGGAAGAAGCATATGTCTGTACTTCAAAAACATGGCAGGGCAGAGGCAGCTTGGGTGGCTGCCAGGTGCCCATCCAGCTGCTTTCTCATCAATTCATTCTGTTGCCAGTAAAAAATGGAGTGGGATGGTGAGAAATTAAGACAAATCTAAAATACATCTGCATCACCACCACTTCTTTACAGGCTGAAGTTCACCCCTTCATTCTGGACTCCTCTACCTTCTTCAACCTAACAGTGGGATGGGGAATGAGGGTAAGCAGTAAGCCTACAATAAATTCCTCCCTGTTGATCCTTCTTTTTCCCTAACAATATTCATAGCTAGACCAAACAATATTCATAGCTAGAGACCTTTTTTAAAAAAAATTCAAGATGATTTTGAAAGCTGCAACTCTATGAGAAAGAAGCTCCAATTAATCCAGACCTGCCAGTCCACTGAGGAACAAGCAACAGAAAACCACCACAACTTGTATTGTAATTATGGAACTGATATATTGGTGTTTATATTATTGAGATACCTTATAATTATACAAATTATATAATTTTTATTATGTGATTTTTACATGTGTGATTGTAATTTTTTTTGCTTTGATGCCGTACCCATTTTTTGGCAACAGTTTGCATGCTGCCCTCTTCAAATCACCTAAAACCAAAACACGAGTATCCTCATTCATGATACTCTCCATTTATCAGAAAATCAGTTCAGAAAAAAAAAATTCTTCTCAAATTCATTTTAGCTCTCAAAAGTTTTGGTTCTGATGCACACCTTTGTGTTTTCTTTGGTTTTTAATCACTCTTCAAAAAATATATATGCACGTTCCTATACTTACACAATAGATTGAATTACACTGAAAATTATGAAGATTCATTAACACATTAATATTTTAATGACTAATCAATAGGGCTAATCAGACCTTTAGTAAAATAATCTGCTTCTAATTCTTCTTGATACTTCACATCTTTCTGAAAACTCCACTGATTTGATGGAAATTTTCCTCTGCTAGAACAAAATAAGTTTTTTGTTAAGAATAAGAGTAGAATAAAATATACATTTTCAATTGCTCTAGTTGTAAAACTCTGTTCTTCATTTTTCTTCTTTCACACATGTAATCACAAAGCAATTGCAATGAAAATAAAATAACATACTAGGCAGCTTTTGGAAAAGTTCTATTATTTCCTGGACCAGAAAAAAAATCCAATTCTACAAAGTCATTAAGACAGCAAGATTCCAGAACAGAATTGAGATTATGAATTCCTGTTTCATGGATTTTGTTTTGTTTTGTTTTTTCTTCTTCTTCTCTTCATTTTTCTGAAATAATTGAATAGGATCTCAATAATGTTACAGTGATAGTTTGTGTCCTCAGGCAAAAAACTCTCAAATGTTCAAAATAAATTCTTCTGCACCAAAAAAAAATGCCCCTGACAAGAACATCATGCATGCCTCAAAAGATAAACTACTGCTGCTAGTACTAGTAATGATAAGAGTACCACAAATAATAGCAACATTACAGTAAATGAGTAAGCTACACAAGGAGAAAAAAAATCCCAAAATAAGATGGGCGTATGTGTCATTTAAGAGCACTGACTGCCCCCTTTACAGTTGGAACTGCTAGAACAGGAGAATACCCAAAACACAGTTGTAGCAAAAGAATATGAAAATTCCTAAACTACAAGTAATGTAAAAGAAAAGGACAGTAAGCAAAAATAGGAAGACATAAGGGTATAGTCTTTGCTAGTTTACATAATTTTCTCTTACTCCACTATCGCAAATCCACTGCCAACAAACTGCTGCACTGGACTAATGGCAGTTAGGAATTATTTTTGTACTCATCAACTGAATTCCTGCCTTCCAGATATACCCATGAACTCCTTTATAGTGTATTTAACTCACTAAATGTGGTAACTAAATTAGCACATTCAAACTAACCAGTCCAGTAAAACACCAATTGCCTCCTAATGCTCACATGAGCATCTTCCAGTTTACAGTACTCATAGCATCTACATATACAAATTTAACTCAATAAATGGCAAGTAATGCACATGCAATAAATGCTTTTAATCTTAATCTAAATTACATAGAAATTTGTGTTTAATGTTATGCTAGCTGAAAGTTATTTCCTTAATCAGATTCTTTTTCTAGTATAGATGTAGCTTGTCATGTCTTACTGTTGAAGGATTGCTAGCTTTCCAAATGTGATAAGCCAAGCAGGAATCTCAATCACGTGTCCTTGTTATAATAAAGGAAGATTGGTATCTCAAGAATCCTGAGGGGGATAATGCAGACGCAAGACAGAGCACAGATAACAATTCTGACTTGGTAACAGTCTGAACATACTTGAAATGCATGCTTTCAGATCCCTCCCACTGTCCCTACCACAATAACATCTCTTATCAAAGTTTCATCTATTTTAGGAGGGAGGTTTTCCACACATGCTAATCTGTTTGGTTTCAATTCCAAACTGAAACATGCACTTGTATAAATTAAAACAATGATAAAAGCCCGAAATTTAAATGGGTTGGCTACTTTCTGTCCATAAGAACCAGATGTATTGTGCTGCACAGAGGGAATTTCTTTTGTATTTTAGTGCAAGTCTAAAGTGATTTTAATTTTACCTCCTATGTTGCATGCGTGTTCCTGAACCTAAACACAGCAAGTCAAATCAGGACTGGACGAAGAGAGAGTACAAGCTAATATTACCATCAGTCACACAGAGTAAATATGGTGTATCTCTGAAAGGACAGAGTATCTCACTGTCACACATGCCTATGTGCCCCAGTGAGTAGATAGGGCAAGAATTGGCCTTTTCTGAGAAAATTACATACTGTGTGTAGTTGGGAATAGTAATCAAACGGAGTGAGATGGAATAGTTCACTGTAAAAGCCTACACAGGGACAGTGAAAGCACTGAACTGTTAAAGAATTAGATAAAGAGACAGGCATCTGTTGAGATGAACATCAAGGACACTGCAGGACAGTACTATGCCCAAGAGAGAAGTCCCAGTGATGTGGTAGCAGATGACTGAGCAGTAGAAGAAAATGAGCCAGTATTGGGTTCAGTCTACCTCTGTTAATGTACAGGAGCAGAAAAGACAGCAAAAAAAAAGAAGTGAGGTACAGTTGTGATTGGATAATCAGGTGTTGTACAAAGACAGCAGAGATAATTTCAGTGGGATCCTTAGCTCATACCATACATCATCTTCAGGGTTACTTATGAAAACAAAACAAAGACAAAAAAGGAAAGAGAAAAAAGATAACCCTCTCCAGTGGCCAGCTAAGAAGAGAAGTGATTTGGTTATGTAGATGATATTGGGAAATAATTTTTCACTCAAAGACCGATATTTGGGCTACCACTGTTTAAAGCCTTTATAAACAATCTAGGCAATGGGCCAAAATGCATTCTCAACAAGTATTCTCAAATAGGAGACCAATATGCTGGAGAGCGGGGTTGTTTTTTTCAGATGAATCTTAACAGACTGGAGAAATAAACTGACAGCAACCTCATAAAGTTTAACAAAGGCCAAGTCTTACATCTGGACTGGATTAACCTCCTATAAAAACACTGTCTAGAAAAATAGAAATGGACAAGGACGAAGTATGAACATAGGATATCCAGATGACACATTATATTTGGGTTTCCAACAGAGAATGAACAAGTTCTCTTATAAAACACCCTTTTAGAACCTCTTCAAGAAACTATGCAATCAGAGCACAAAAACCATTAATAAAGAAGAGGTTAAAAAGTAGGTGGGGTAGGCATATGACCAGTTTTCAGAGAGCAGGAAATTAGCACTTGAGACCCACAGAAATTTTATGGAAGAACTAATTAATTCTGAACATATCCTTAGGTGAAGCAGAAAGGAGAATGAACAGTGAATAAACAATACTTGCTAAAGATACCAAGTTATTAAGGCTAGCAGCAAGCTGACTGTATAAAATTCTAGGAAACCCTTATAGGTATGTGTGGCTAGCTATCCATTTTGAATTTATTTTTCAGTTCAAATAAATGCAGTGCTGCAAAACAGGAAAAAGAACCTTAAAAAATGAAATTATTTAATTTTATGTATGCAGCAACAGGCTCTAAAATGAACGTTGCTTTTCAAGAATGAGCTCTTAAATTACAACAACAAAGGAATTAAGAATAAATTATGAGATGTGTGGAACACTAGAAAACATTTTACCATGGGACAAAAACATTTACCCTCATGTTCTGAATAGTTTGTGCCTGTCTGATCCAACCCCAATTCCAAATTTGAAAGCAAAAATGGTTGGAAAAATGTATAGAAAGGCAACTAAAGCCCTCCAGCTTTTTGTGTTTCCTCTACCATGTAGGATTAAATAAACTGGTTCCTCAGTCTAGAAAGAAAGCTACCTGAGGAGACAGATAACGATAGTTATACAATCATGAGAAAGGTGCACAGGGAATATTGTTTGCTGATTTTTAACAGTGAATTAAAATTGTATTCACTATTCTTTGAACAGTAAAGAATACTTAAAGATACAAAAAACAGAATTTCTTCTCTCATATCATAAGCCACAGAACTCTTTTCCACAGGAAAACAAAGATCAAAATTGGATGTGTGTTAAGTTTTACAAGGTAAAGCTGACATGAAAATTTTGCTAAGTGAGGTCTTGATTAAATCTGTGCTGTTCTCATTACATGATTCTATTTTGTGCTACAGAAACAAATCAAACACAGATAATAATTTAATTATCATTAAATTTCTGCCACTGAGTAGTGTGGTTCTGTTCTTGTGTTTACCCTACTTTGCAAATCCCCTGGGACAGCTGAAAAGCTGACTGGATAAAACCCCATCCAAGAAACAACCTTCAGCTCAGAAAGCTCCTGGGTTTCAAATAGTTGGGAAAGTCTTCTGAAAAACTAGCATTACGTGCTTAGGCTTTTCCTAGGCACCTTCTGTGGGCTGAAGACAAGAGAGTACTTTAGGTAAGATCTGACCCAGTACAGGCATAGTTACAAACCTCTAACTCAACATAGAGTTTCACCACCCATTATCAGCCTTAGAATAATTTACTTCAAATGAGTAGAATACTTTAATCTAAATTATATATTTGGAGGTTGCTTAAAAATAATTTCAGCAAGCATGAAAGTTGAATGTCAATTATATTAACATTATTACAATTATTCTTCATAGCAAGAGAACTAATGTGTAATGCTTACAAAATACGAACCAAGCCTTTTTTAAAATTAAGAGAATAAAATCAAGAATCTAACTCCTGTCTTAAGTGTTGAGTTCTGTTTTTTATTAAAACATCCAGGTTCAGCAGCATGTACTTCTCCCTCTTCCAGCATATGTTCTTTACCTTACCCTGGAAGCACTTTTCCAGTGACTAGCAATCTGTTCTAGGCAGGTTGAGTCAGAGCTCATAATCATGTTACCTGAATCCGGATTTGCCTTTCTACCTATATATCTCCCACTTCTGATTTGCTCTTGCTACAGAAATTTCCCTTGTGAAATGTCTGCATATTCTGCACATTTTCAAATTGCTTTCCCTGGTTCAAAGCAGAGGGAAGAATATCTAGAGATCATAGAGTCCTGTCAGATAAATGAAAGTCTTGTTTTCTTGTTGCCTGGCTACACTATGTCTATGCCAGCACCAGTGCAATAAACACATTCTTGCTGTCTGCACTGGCCTTTTTTAGTTTGCCACTCCTGCCAGGAGAAGTCAGAGAAATGTAATATGCATCCACTGCTGACATTTAGATCTGGTTGGAGCAGGCTAACATTTGAAATTGGGGAGAGAAAAAGACTGAGAGAGAGATATCTTGGATGCTGCCTCACAAGGATGGTAAGAAAAGAGCATTGGAAGAGGAGATTTTTCCGTGGGTCTCAGGGGCAAGAGGTTCCTGAATGCTGGTCTTACAGTCAAAACCTGAATTAAAGGCAGCACTGGGTACCTATGCCTTTTCCATGCCAGTTGTCACAAATTCCCCTGGCCCATTTAGCAACAGGCCAACATTTGCCCTGGTCTTCCTTCTTCTGCTGAGGAACTTGTAGAATCCTTTGCTGCTCTTCACATCCCTTCCCAGATTCAACTCAAGTTCAACTTTCTAAGTTTGTCCTTGCAAGATCAGACAGCAAGATCTACAATTCTGGGACACTTGCCCCTTCTTTCATCTTTTGTAGAACTTGTTTTTATATCTTGAGTTTAATTAGGTGCTCCTTGCACATCCATGCACTTTCATGCACATCTTCATTTTAAGGTGATATGTCTAGTAAAAATCCAGGTAAATTGCTTTCAGGAAAAAAAACCCAAAACCAAAAACAAACAAACAACCAAACAAAAAAACCAAAACAAACCAAGAACAAAAAAAAAAAAAACCTACAACCAAATTCAAACCAATAACAGAGGCTTCAGATTTTGGTATACACTTTCTGGTGCTCAAGTACCTTGGTACTGCATTGATTGCACTGAAGTGCTAGCCACCTGCTTCCACTTACATGGCACCAGTCCAGGAATCACAACACCATGTTGTTTCTGATTAAGCCTTTGCTATGCCTTGTCCTTGTTCCATATTATAAATAGGTTTACTGTTTCATGAACTGTTTCATATGGACCTGGTCAGAAAGAAGCACCATTCCACCTGCAGCAAGGACATTGTGTGACATAGATGACAAAGAGCTTTCAATTCCTCACAAGGAATAATGAAAACCACAACCCACCTTTCAAACCCACCTGCCAAATAACAAAAGAAAGCACCTATGTGTGATGTACATTTTTAAGATCAATACATCATCAAATAGTGATGCTAGCAAAATCAGGTTCAGAAAGAAGAGGGAATTAATACTTTAAAAGTCTCACAGAGAAAGAGATGTTAGCATATGGAAGTCCCAACAGAATTATAAATTCAACTCTTCAATAATTTCAGAGCTTTTTGATCGAGCTAACATTTATGAGCCAATCTAGCTGCAGCTGAGCATATCAGTTTTTACCTGAAAGACAACATCTATTAGTTTTTATCTAAAGTTTATCAATGAACTCTCTTCTGCTCTCTCTATCCTAATCAAGCCATTTTTACTTGCCAGAACAATGCTGCTGTGTCCAGAAGGACAAAGTCCCAGAGATGTAAAAACAATGGATATTTCAGTTTGCTTGCCAAAGTAATACAGAAAAAAATTCTTGTTCATTTTTTAAAAAATAATTTAGTATCAATTGAATGTTTAATTTAATCAAAAATTATTATTCCTTGTTCAAGTTTCTCATGCTGCTTTTCCTTAGTATAAACCAACACCTATTGAAACCCAAATTGCTCTGGGTGAAAAATTAAAAAATATTTCACTGAAGAAGTGTTTAAGTATTCTGAGATCTTGTAAAATAATTTCAGATACTCCCCCCCTTTTTTTTTTGCCTACAACAACTCGCTAAATTTGAACAGAACTAAATTCTTTTTCATCATAAAAATTCTCATTCATCCTCAAAAATCAGCAGGTTGTAGTCTTCACCTAGTTCTGAACCTTTCTGTCACTGTCTTTCAATGATTTCTGTCCAGCTTCCAATAATCTCTTCCCTACACTGAAGGTCCTGTGATCATCATGTTTGAACTTGAGCTGAACTCCACAAGTTTCAGAAAGCTTATTTTATGAATACAGCATGTAGGCCCAACTGTTTGTCCATGACAAAACAGATGAAAAAAAGAGAACAAGCTCAGAATAAAAGCCAGATTAAAATATAAAACGGAATGTTTATTGAAAAAAATCCCCTATCAACTTACAATTAGGCAAGGTTTATCCTTTACAAGGCTAAGCTCTGGACTGAGAACCCTACTGAAAACATTGAAGATCCTCTAGTCCAAAAAAAAGGGAGACAGGCTAACAGAAAACTGGAGACTGCTCAGAGGCAGTACATACCAAAAGGCAAGAAAGAAGGCCTATAGATTAAGAAATCACACAGGAATCCAGATAATCCACAGCTGGAAATTAGCCATAGAAAAGGGATCAAACAAATAATTACAGAGAATGACTGAGGTTACAGTTAGAACTGATGCATCAGTAAATGCTTTTTTACTGTTGTTAGCCCTTAACTCTGCCTTCTATTTTAGGAACAGAGTTAAATGAGCATTTTACTTTGGATATGCTGTGTCTGAATAGTTTCAGTCATGTTGCCAGTCTTCCATTTAATATAAAGGTTCACATAATGCCAAACACAGGGGAGATTCGTCTTTGTCCCAAAGACCAAACATGAGTGGTTGGTCACTTTTATTTCAGTAAGAGATGTTATGCCTCTGCAGGGAAAGAGACTGAAAGAGATATAAAGTGCAGCTTTCTTCTATGGTTTTCACACTGGTTGGAACAAGCTTACTGTTTTATAACTGTGCTTGTTTTATAGCATAAATAGATCTTCTTTATTTTCTTTTGAAAACATTACCTCAAATCACACTACGTGGCATTGTTAAAAATTAAAATGACATGCAATTGCATGAATGACTACTTGCCAAAGTAAATATTAAGGAAAAAAAGTGCATGCCTTCAGCTTTGAATTTAAGTATCTTGGGTAGAAAAACCATACTTGATTAGTTTTTTCCCATATGAATAGGCATAAATGTAAATAAAAAATAATTTCTTTCCCTGCTCATCAGTAGCTCTGCACATTTGATACAGTACTGCATTACTGAAGTGCTCTGAGTCTCGCCTGAGTACTGTTCTTTACTGCAATAGTTCCAGGCTTCCAGTTGAAGTGCTCAAGAAGCAGTCACAAATTTGAGTATAGGGAAGTTATTCAGACTTAATTCAGTCATAAACTATGTAACATGGCATTTCAGTTTTGAATTTTTTACTTTTTTTTTTTTTTTTTGGTAGTGGCTTTTGGCATCAGGACACTTGCTTAAGCCAATTCACTATTTGTTTCCTATTTGAGATATAATGATACTGAAAGCTAGCATGCAAATTTAAAGGAAGACACATGCTGCTGTGATCAAGTCAGTGTTTCTCACAAGGCTTACACTAGACTGAATCAGAAATAAGTCTTCCAGGCAGGTCCTTGACACAAAAATAGTAGGGCTAACCTAGCTTCGTGGAATACTGAGCTCTACTCAACTTCCTAGACTGAGGACAAAGACCTCTATGTAGCTACAAGTTACGGCAATAAAAATGACAGAGGAGCTTGCCAAGAACCAGCTGAAAACAGTTTTTTATCCATATCCTTAAGACTTTTTCTAGGGGTCTGCCAGTCTCTGTGCTAGCCATTCAATATAAAATATTGAGGTATGATGCAAATTCAACCCAAAGACAGTGCCTTACCTTACAGTTAGTATATGAAAATACAATTCGAACAGCCTGAGAGACACTGTTTAAACATCACAGCGTGGGGAGAAGATGGGAATCAATCCCAAAAATGCAGAAGAGTGGGTAGAAATTACATACCTATTTTGAAAATAAATGTCTGCATACAGTGACTCTCCTCATGCATTTTTCTTTAACACTTTCAAAACCATGATTTGAGTCACTGTTCCTCAGTTCTGTATTTATAAAACTCCTTACAACCAACATATTTTTCATTAGCATAATGGGTGCATGGTATTTTGAGAATCTCCAGATTCACGCAGTTCTACAGAATACAACTCACACAATAAGTGACATCCATGATACAGAAAATGCTCTTTAGTTTAACAGTGAGATCTGGGACAGTCACATTAAAAGCCTTGTGCTGTCATCAGCACCTCATTGCAAAAAATGCCCAACATCATAATCTTACTAAAAGAGCCTTTCCCTCTACTGTGCCTAGAAGCTTTATTTAGAGATGGTTTTGCTTTCTGCCTATTTTTAATTTCCTTATCCCTCTCCTACATTCTTGGTATAGCAATATACCGCGAAGTTACTAACTCGTGAAACTTCCAAGGGTAGTTCACCAACTTCAGTTTAAAGACAGGAAAAAACATCGAAAAAACTGATAAAATAGATTTTCAGCTGAAGCAGCTCATTTTGAAAGGAAACTAGCTATTTCAGTACAATTTTTCAGTCCAGCTGCATCCAGAGACCTGGATCACAAAAAATGGCAGAGGCAAAAACACTTTCAAGGAGGTAATGGTTTAAGAGGAAAAGTGACAGTAGGGGCTTGAAATCTGATGAGTACAAACAATGCTATTTATTCTCCCTCAGGCTGGTGATTTGAAGAATCGTTTCCCCTGTCCATTCCCAGTTCTGCCCTAGCATAAGAGCACTGTGGTTCCATGACCCCTTTAAACAGTCCTGCAAAGTCCTTTCAGTGCTCCTCGTTACCCTAAACTGATCTTGCTCCTGGCCACAGACTACTGTTTCCTCCTCTGTGCCATCACATTTGCATGTTTGTACTGTGAGCTGGTACCATTGCAACTAAAATTGCCTAAAAAGCATTCCCTTTCTTGCTTAGAGATCAGAGATGTGAGAGCTCTGAGTGGAAGAGGGAGGCAAAACACAGCCACAAACTGAGTAAGGAAGGGTGGGTAGAAATGCTGACATCCCCAATAAAATCAGATAGCAGTGTCAATCTGAGCAGCTTGGCTACTTGTGAATCTGTCAGACTGACACTATTATCATTCTCATCACCCATGAGGAGTGTCATTTACTTATTTATTTGGCTTATATTTGATGGTCCTTTAAAGAATGTTATTGGAGCTGAGAAAACTATGAGGCTTAGACACCCAATATTAGGAAACTACTATTTGGATGGATGCAGCCTGAACTTACAGATAAAAGGGATGGAGATAAAGAAAAGCCACTTCAATCCATCCTTTCTCTCTGACAGTCTCCATAGCAAATCTATCCTTGAGCAAACAGACCCTGAGCAAGGAGCCTCTGTATTTAAATTTACTTTGAAACAAAATACATCATGCCTCACAACTCCTACTGTATGAAAGAAAGAAGTAACTACTCAGCATTGAGTTCTAATTCTTCAGTGTCTAATGATGGATTTAGGATTCTGTCTATGAATTTGGAAATGCCAAATGATAACGCAAAGACAGCCAGCATAATGCTGTTCTTTACATGTCCCTCCAGCATCACAGTAGTCAGATGTCTTGATGTAGCAAATGTAAAGCCACTTTTGACAAAAATGTGATTTTGACCAAATCAGGATTACATGCTCAGACCTTTAGTATTACACGAAAAACAGAAGTTTGTTAAAAATATCAGTGCATTTTTATGTCCTCCAGTTAACCTTTCCTATGTTGCAAATTTTTTTAATGAACAGTGGAAAGGAGAGAAGGCAGTGGCATCTGGCAAGCTCTTACAAGGACACCCAGCCGTTCAACATTTGAGTTCTGCCATCACAACTCTTCTAATCTTTACCATCCATATAACAGGGTTTTATATCTTTCAAAAAAGGAAACAGAGACTTTGTCTCTCGACTTTAACTAACATTTAGGGAGCCATAAATTACCCATTTATTGAACTTCAAAAGGCATATGGGACATAACAGTTTGTGATTTGGCCCTCCAGAATTTAAACTTGAAACCAAGCTGTCTGAACACTGTATCCTAAAGATCTTATTATAAGAGGTGCTACTGATAATGCAAGTCTATGTACTTACATGCCATCATTCCACAAAATAAATGGTCTTGAATCTGAGCAGAAGAGTTTCATAAGCAACTTTGAAACAATAATGAGTGCCCCTTTACAGCCATCCTGCACACATGGAAAGTTGAGCAAGAAGGACAGACATTTACCAAACATGGTATCATATAAATCCCTGGTTATCTATGGAAAGATACTTTGCTGATGTTAGCATACACTACACAACACTCATTATACTCATTTCATAATTCTTGTTAAGATTTGGACTTAAAGGTCTGATTGTGAAGTCTCCTTCTCAATAGTTTCAACTTCTGCACACAGTAAAAAACAGGAAAGATCTTACTGTAAGGTAAGAAATGAAACATTCATCACAGTTATATCAAGACACTGGATGTTCTTAAACCAGAGAAAGAAGGATTCTCAAATTGAATTTTCTTTACAATTAGAAATGTTGAGTATAGAACAGAAATAATAGTTTTGAAGTACCCAAAGAAGAATTCTAGAAATAGATAAATATTGCCTATATTGACTTCTTTGCTGGCAAGCTTACCTGTAAATCTGTACTGAGATTACTTTTATAATTTAATGTGGGTTGTTTTTTTGGTTTGTGGTTTGGTTTTTTTTTTTAATAGGTTTTAAATGTTAATTTTGTGTTTTATCTTGTTTTTAAATTGCTCAGCTTACTGAATAACTAAATTAGAGAAATATGAATGCAAGTTTTGTACTTTCCCTCTATAGTTCTCTGGTTCCCCTACAAGGAGAAAGTAGGCCAAGGTTCAAAAATTCAGTGTAGTTTCTGGTATCTACTGTTCCACCTTCTGCTGGTGGTCCCTGCTACCTATGCATGCTACAGTTTCTCAGTGAATTTACAGGACATAGAGGCATATGAGGGATTTACAGCAAGACATTTTTCCATGGTGCATAGGCTTTTGACATAATCACCTTGTCAGTATGATCATTGCTCTAATTAACTCTTTTCTCTATCCTCATAGTGCTTGCACTTTCCTCACACAAATATTCAGGGCACCAGCCAAGTCACTAAATAACTCCAATAGAGTTT
This sequence comes from Phaethornis superciliosus, assembly GCA_023637945.1. Classification (NCBI taxonomy): domain Eukaryota; kingdom Metazoa; phylum Chordata; class Aves; order Apodiformes; family Trochilidae; genus Phaethornis; species Phaethornis superciliosus. The sequence continues at coordinate 71,113,182 of JAJQWJ010000002.1, forward strand.
TCAGTGTGCATATTTAGTCTGTAAACAGACTAAAATTTTATTTTCGCAACTTGTTTTTAACACAACTAAAGTAGAAAGTTATAGTCCTGCTCACATTTGACATTCTTTCATACTAATTTCTGGTCAACTACTTTTAATGAGAGCTTTTATTTTATTTTTAATACTTTCCACTTTCATGTGTAAAATATACTTGCTTTGCCCACGTGCCTGGTATAACCTCTGTTCCTAACATGACTGTCTCTTCAAGAAACAAATCCAATCAGTCTTGTCTACAACCAGCAAAGTAAGTAATACATAAGCTTCTTCTCAGTATTACATTTTTCCCTGTCTATTTCAAAGCTAAACTTTTGATATCTCTGTCTCCTAAGTTCAGAACATATGTCCCCTGTGCTTTCTTGAAGTCCTGATAATGGTCTCAGAGTTTAAAAGGGTAAGACTAGAGCAGGAGAAATAACTCACTATGATAATATAAAAACATGCAGAGGCCAAGAATCATTACAGAGAGAATTCTATAAGAGAGACTACAATTTTTTTAAAAAGTATTTTTAGTGATAGCAGTAAGTATTTTTTTTTCTTAAGGTGTGGACTCAGCAAGGCAATCCTGTTAAAATTTCTCTTAAAGGACTACATCAAAATCTACAATGATATCAAAAAGGCCTGAACTAGAAAAGACTGATAAGCATTCCAGAAATGTCACTAGAGGTCTCATACTTTCTACCTTGAAAAAGTAATAATTTACAGTAGATACAGAATTTGTACAGACAGTAAACATTTAGGTTTGCCACTGATTTATGTGTGGAGAATGCTCCTGTATGAACGATGTTACATGCCTTCTCTCCTGAAAGGTAATCGCTATCATCCTCAGGGACAGCTGAAAGGCTTCCATTCATACAGGCATTAATAATAAATTTCTGTAAAATAATGCTAAAAGCCTCTTGAAAAAAGAAGAAGTGCTGAAAAATTCTTCTAGTTATTATGTAGATACTAAAGCACATCATGGCATAACTACCTATGCTTATTAAAAGCAGCAACCTACCCCCCAGCATTAACCTGTTCATAAATCAATTGCTTCTGTGCGTTCAGATCCCCACCTGTTCTCCAAAACTAATGACTTCATTCTTCTTACACCAGACAGCCCTGCAGACTTGACACCACCATGAAAGAGAACCCTCAGCTATGCATTCTCTTTGTCTAGCAACAGGATTATTCATCAGATTTCCAATCAGGGAGATGATTTTTGTGAGCTATTTGCAGGATTCTCTGAGCAGTGTCAAGTATGCAATTCAATCTAATAGACTGTTGGTACTAGCAATAAGGCACAGGAAGGGAAGAGTATATATATATCCTAGACGAAGTCTGTAAGGGTGGCATTTTTGGTTTTCTTTACAAGAACTTTGCAGAGCGTTTGCACTGCATAATGCATACATGGGAGAAAACCAGACACACATTGCTACTGTCCAAGTTATTTCTTCAAGGAGAAGGTTACTTTTGCAATCCAATTTCCTTAGTAGCAATGACACCAACAGCAGCTGAACTTACATGAAGAAATACGCATTCTCTCTGTGAGGACCTGCCTTATCACTCTCTCGAAGGATTAAAGACACTTCATGGTCTTAGGCACAACACCAAGGTTAATTCCCTCCCTTAAAACTTGCTGTAGCAATCTGCAACAGTCTACTCACTTTCAAGTCAAGAAAAAGCAGATTTAGATGCTCCTATTTTTTTTTTATGTGACTCATACTAAACAGGGTGTAACTGCTCTGAAGCCTATGTGGCAGAATTGTCCTTTTCTGAGAAGGAAACAGGAGGGGAAACAAATTCCAGTAGGAAAAAGGACCCACAACCAATATCCCCATAGCAGAGGATTAACATCAGAATCAGTAGTAACAGTATTTATAAACTTCCACACAGTAATTATGCTGTTCAACAGGCATTTTAAAGCAATGTCTATACTACAGACAGGTGAGATAAAGGGTATCTCAACATGCTTCAATTAACACAAACATCTGTTACTCCAGTCCCATGATACCAGGATGTCTGGTGCACAGTCTGTGTAGAAGTCCATGCTCCTACAGCTAACGCTGCCATCAATCCCTGCACTATCCAGAACAAGCACCTCTGGTACGCCACGCTTGTCTGCAGCCACTACAGTGCTTCTAGCAAGGTATGCACCGTACGGTGAGGGGAGCAGAGCAGCATTATCCAAACCCACCCATCTGTTCTTCTATCAGCCATTCATAATAAACACCAATTAGAGAAATGAAGAGTTATAAGACTTCATCTGTCACATGAATGTCAGCGTAATACACAGCAGCAAGGACAAACACAACACCAGCCAGAGGCACATGGAGCACGCCACAGGCACAACTGAGAAGTCCTGCAGGCTTCCCCTCCATTTAAAGCCATGACCTTACACCACACAAATAGATTAAATCTGGCCAGGACTTTTCCAATAGTAATAAAATTAGCAAAATAGTGTATCCAATTGGTGGCCGCTCACAAGTGGTGCCCCCAGAGATCAGTGCTGGGCCCAGTTCTGTTTAATACCTTCATTGGTGATTTAGATGAAGGGATTGAGTCCATCATCAGCAAATTTGCAGATGACACTAAGCTGGGGGGGAGTGTGGATCAGATGGAAGGCAGGAGGGCTCTGCAGAGGGACCTGGACAGACTGGAGAGTTGGGCTGATTCCAAGGGGATGATGAGGTTCAACACGGCCAAGTGCCGGGTCCTGCACTTTGGCCACAACAACCCCATGGGGAGCTCCAGGCTGGGCACAGAGTGGCTGAGAGCAGCCAGGCAGAGAGGGACCTGGGAGTCTGGATTGACAGGAAGCTGAACAGGAGCCAGCAGTGTGCCCAGGTGGCCAAGAAGGCCAATGGCATCCTGGCCTGGATCAGGAACAGCGTGGCCAGCAGGTCCAGGGAAGGGATTCTGCCCCTGTACTCAGCCCTGGTGAGGCCACAGCTCGAGTCCTGTGTCCAGTTCTGGGCCCCTCAGTTCAGGAAGGAGATTGAGGTCCTGGAGCAGGTCCAAAGGAGGGCAACCAGGCTGGTGAAGGGACTCCAGCACAAGTCCTGTGAGGAGAGGCTGAGGGAGCTGGGGGTGTTCAGCCTGGAGAAGAGGAGGCTCAGGGGAGACCTCATCGCTCTCTACAACTCCCTGAAAGGAGGCTGGAGCCAGGGGGGGTTGGGCTCTTCTCCCTGGCAGCTACCAGTAAGACAAGAGGGCATGGACTTAAGCTCTGCCAGGGGATGCTTGGGTTAGATATTAGGAAAAAATTCTTTACAAAGAGGGTGATCAGACATTGGAATGGGCTGCCCAGGGAGGTGGTGGATTCTCTGTCCCTGGAGATATTTAAGAAGAGACTGGATGTGGCACTCAGTGCCATGGTCTGGTAACCACAGCGGTAGTGGATTAAGGGTTGGACTTGACGATCTCAGACGTCCTTTCCAACCCAGAGGATTCTGTGATTCTGTGAAAAGAGATGCCTGTGGAAAGCACTGGTATTTCACAAACACACACACACAAAAAGAAAAAGAAAAAAAAAATAGAAAAAAAAGGAAAATTCCACCCATCACCACTATTTCCAAAACTTTTTTCAAGTTTTGCTACATCTTTACTAGAAAAGCTTTTTGAAGCTTGAATTAAATATCTGAAAAATAAGAAAAGTCTTCTCAATCCTACCATTTAAGAAATTTAATTAAGCTACTTTCCAGATCTCACTTGCTTCTCCGAGATGTTCCACTTCATATACACAACGTCAAACTACTTCTCACTAAGATACAATAATTACACTCTTCTAGTATTCTAATCTATTTTAATCGACTCTATATTTCAACTGTCCAGCTCTTCACTTTTTTTATTGCAGAAGTGCGGGCATTTCTGGGAATGAGCCTGTTTGATACGAATGCAGTCTTCCAATTAATTAATCTTCATTTTAGTTACATTTTTCTACTTGAGTCATAGCCCCAAAATAGGTTCCAGTTTAGACCCCAACTTCTAAAAATTGGGTTTGATGTGTCTGCCACACCCTGCCCTACCAAAGAAGAGCAGGCAAGCTTACCAGCTACAATAGGTCTACTATTAATGCAAAAATTCACTTTTATTTTTTCCTACAGGAGAAGCAATTTGTGAATCACTTGATTCAGATGCTCTTTGTTTTTGTTTTCTCGTTCCCAATTTTGGTACTAAAGGTATTTTTAAGTATTCCAATTCTCTGTCTGCAACAGTCTTGAATCATTTCAGAGGACAGTTATTGGTAACAGAATGTGTGATCCCAGATGCAAGGCACAACATGCTGCCCTGACTGCAGATTTAGGACTTGTAAATAACTTCAGACAGTCTCTGGGCTTTGCTCAGCTCTCAGCGGAGTCCGTCTCATCCAGGAAACTAGAATGACTACACCGAGGATCTGTGCACACATTTGCAGATCTTTGTAGAGATGTACATCTGGAGAGTCTCAACCACCTGTTCAGTAAGAATTTTGGCTGAAAAATATGCATGTCAGCCTGGTAAACACAGCATTAGCCTTTCTCATTCAGTCTGTTCATCGTACACTTACACTGCCTCCAACCTGTTCCAGCACTCTATGAGCCTTCTCTGCCAGGGGGATCGGGTGAGTTTTGTCTCTCACATTATTTCATGTTGGCTGGCTTCCAGAGATACTCGAGTTTTGTGACCACTCTGTGGCCATTTTTAAAGGGCTGCTTTTTATTCAGTGTATTCAGCCAGACCAGATGTTCCTTCTTGAAGAAACTACTGGGTTTAATCCTCTTTTCTCCTCAGATTTTATCTTCTAGAGCTCCACTTTCTGGGCTAGGCTGACTAAAGCTCTTTAATCTATTTGACTCTGATTTGCTACATAAACCAGATTCAATCTGTGCACTGTTTGGAAAAAGTTACCTCCAAGCTTTCTGTTACTTTTCCTTCAGCTGGCTGTTTAGAAGCAGCAGGGAGTTTATGCAGGGAGTTTATTTTCCCAGCAAGGACTCCCAAGATCCTGTGTCTTATGTTCTGCACTGCACATGTACTTGCTCTTCTGGAAAAGTCTGGTAAATATTACTTTGTCTTCACATACAAAAAGAAATAGTACATTTTTACTTCTTGCAGTAAAAAAGGAACTTTCCCTTCTGTGATCTCCCTGACTCCATCTGCAAGGTGCGTTTGCCCTTGTGTTCTCAAGCTAAAAGTTGTATTTGCTTTCCCAGTAGGCAAGGATGACTGGCAGAGACAGGCTTGCCATTGCACCATGCTGTCCATGGGTACATTGCATTAACTCTAAAATGCCTTTACAGTGCATCAGTCTGATTTAGTTGATTGACAGCAATTAATTTTATCCCCTTTGTTTCATCCTGTCTAGTTATTCTTCTCTGCAGTCTACAAGTCCCAGAGAGAATGTACCTTCTAGAAACAGCTTTTCAATATGCTACCCATGGATGTTAATGAAGTTTTGGCAAACTTTATGACGACAACACAAATATTTGTTCAATATTTGCCGGAGTAGATTTATTATTCCTTATTCTTTTATTTTAATGTGTACCTACATGAAAATGCAATTGTATAATGAAAATCTTAGTATGTTTTATATTTAATTTAATAGAAATTACTGTCCTTTTTTCCTTTTCCAATGAAAAATGAAAGAAGCCTTAGCTTCATCTCCTGTTTTCAGTATGGACTGTTCAGTAACACTACTGACTGCCATGTGAGAAAAGACTATAGAATCATGCCTAGAGCAGTCTTAATAAATATTCCATGACATATTTTGATCTTCTATGAACTTTCCTCATTATTGTTTCTTCAGACTGGTTCTGACATATTATAAAACTTTCATTAATAAATCATAGACTAATTAAGAAAAAATCTACTGCAAAAGGTTTTGTTTGTGTTTGGGAGTATAAAACTTGATTCAGATGTTTTCTTTTTTTTTTTTTTTTTTGTTACAGTCCCAGGTATTCAGATAAAACAATATGCAAAATTCTACTGAAGTAACAAAAACAAGCAGGCATAGAGGAGTCAGAAAAGAGTTTCACTGAGAAAGCTTCCATCTCATCAGTGACAATTTAAAATGTGTGAAAAAGTCTAAACATTCATGCAGATGAGTTCCTGCACTTCCACTTCCCATAAGGTCTCTTCTCTCACTAGATCTTTTCATCTCATAGTAACAGGGCAGGGAAAGATGTAAGGAATAGTTTGACCTTTCACTATTTCAGCTCCCTGAGATAAGTGAGGAGATGCAGAACTACTGCTCAGAGCTGTCAAAATACCTAGGCAAAGACTCAGAGTATGTGGGCCTAAGGCTATAACCCTAATAAGCAGGACAGATATACTAAAAGAAATGGCACATACAAACACTGTGCAGCTACTGCATTTTCCACTCAATGTGGCTTAAAAATGAATGCATTCTCTCATTTATATTAAAATGTAATTAACAGAAACCAATGTGAAGTGAATGTACCAGACACAGCATTTAATCCAAAAGGCTCATTTAAAAAGCTCTCTGTGAAAGTCATGAAAATATCAAAGCATAAATTTGTATTTTTTCCAAAACAGTGGAAAAGAATGATTCAAATTTTTCTCAATGGGAAATATCTACTGTCAAATCAATTTATCTCTAGGGCAATTCTGAAATTCTGAAAGATCATACTCACCTTAGGTTTCAATTAGAGACCGAAGTACTGAGGAACTAAATGGCATACTACATAAAAATGGGCAATGACACAATGAAGTTGCTGTTTAACTTATATGACAGAAATATGTTTTGCTTCTGTTCCAGTTACTGCTTCTTCCTAGAAATGACTTCCACATAAATATGAAACTCTGAGATTTTCTCAGGTCTTTCATTTACCTTTTAATAAACCTAACTGAATCAATCAATTTAAAACTTAAAGCAAAACACAAACAGCTATTTCTACTGCAACGGTGGCTATACTCTGGCAAAAAGACTAATAGGATTTCATCAAGGAAGTAATTTTCAAAATTGCATATATGCACAACTAGGTAATATTAACCTCTAATCAAACACCTTTTGCATTAATTAGTTTTCTTTGAACCACATTGTTGTCATTACTTATATCAAGCTAAATTAACAGAAGTAACTCAACATTCATGAACAGGCCCAAATACAGACCTTTCTATTTTCCCATAACTTTGTAATGATCTCTTCTTTTTCTTGGTAGCCTATTAATTTGTTTGGAAAATCAGCATAATAACTAGCATCACATCATTTTAGAGAGTTGGAGAATAAATAGTTTTCCAGACACTAGAGCAAATGTGCGAAATCCAGAAGTAAAGACTAGAGAAAAATTATTATTAAAAGCAGGAAAAAAACCCAAAAAACCAAAACCAAACATATAGCAAATAAACCTGTAACAAGGTTAATTCTATACTAGATCAGCCCACAATCAGTTAAGAAATTATGACAGAAACAACACACATTTTAGATACAGTTCCCTCTCAACAGAAATGTGTTGCATATGTCTGACATATAAAAAAAAAACCAAACCACCTTATTATCAAAGCCCATAGTCGTGTCTAATTTAAAAAAAAAAAAGGTGGATTAATGCTTCCCTGTGCTTTCAGCATTCCTTCTCAGTGGCATTAGACAGCTCAGAAATCAGTGTCAGTGAAACCTGTGCTGGGTATACAGTCAGCCCTGTGCACCAGACAGACAGCCTAAGCATCGAGCCTCAGACTCCAAGTTCCAGTCTGAGGGCAGAAGCCTAAAAATACTGTGGTGGGATAGGCAAGTCTAGACACCACAGACCAAGTGGAATTCCCAAAAGCTCATTATATCAAATTGCCGTCTAAAGGACATCATCTTACCAATAAAACAATTAAGAGAATTAACATAGCTTATTATGTCAATACCTTACTTAAATAAATAAATCATGTTTTCAGTTTGCTTGTCTTCAAACAAATATAAAGTAGCAGCTGAATAAAAAAATTTCTATAGAAATCTCACATAGACGTCTAACACCAGATATTTCCAAGCTTATCTGGTTTCCAGTTTTAATAAATTGATTTCCATATTTTGAAACGTTTTATCACTCCCAGACATGACAACAGAAGCATCATATTGTGGTACCATCTGGGATGGTTAAAGCAATATATGCCAAAAGAGTAGAAAATGTCTACTAAAAACAGGAGAAGGAAAAAGGAAGTAGAAAAATAAAGATAGGAAAAATTAGTGCAAAGGTGACCCTTTAGTCCCCTATTCTCAATTCAGGGCAGGACTAGTTTCTTACACTATGACTGAACAATGTCCCTCAAACATTTAGGAGCAAAAACCCACAAGTTCACCAAGCTTAGTAGTGTTGACAAGGCAAGTAACATACTGGAAGTGGCACAGATCCTCCCTTTGTACCCTGAAGCATTCAGAAGATCAAGACACTCCCTCCTTATGCACTCCTGCATGGGCTCCTCATGCTCCAGTGTTCTTGTAGCAGGCTCCTCAGATTTTTCCTTTTCCTCAGAACAAAATTCTGTGTTTCTCACCCTCATTATGGCTGCTTTGTTTCCTTTAATATTTCAGAATCCAGCTTTTGATTGACTGCAATAGCTAAAACCTAGTCTCCTGACCTTGAAATACTTTCCAGCTCTTCCCTAGGGATGAAGAGAGCAGAATATTTGGCTTTATAGAAACAGCCAGTTCTTCCCACAGGTAAGCAGTTGAATGCATCCTTTAACAGCATGGTATCAAAAGCTCCTTTGATGTCAGTGTCAAGATGCATATCTCATTTTTTTCTGCATAGTGGTGAGGGGACATGAGGCTTCTTCACCATTTTATCTTATCCATGGTTTTGGTTTTTTTTTAATATCACAGGTGAACAAGAAATGGCAGGGAATGTTATGAACCACATAATACCCTTAGGCTAGGTACTGATTACTGCTAATATAGTGTTAAGTATATATTACTGCTAATATAGGGGTAAGATGAACCCACCCCTACATGAAGAATTACCCAAGACCACCTACATAAAGATGAACTGTTGAACAACATCCAACAGAACTGCTGAATGTAGCTCTGCAGTACTGGGAAACACAATCCTCTCTATGACTCAGAAAATGTGTCTTTAAGCCTATTCTTTGAACATGCATGGCACAAAAACTGTGTTTGAACTCAAATTAGATATTACAGGCCAGAACATACAATAAGTTCCGTATCTCTCTCTTCCCACATCTCTCAAGTGGATGGACTGCAATCCAGGGACTGGGGAGCAAAGTCACTCTCACTGTAAGAGACAATCAGGTTCTTGACTACCTGAGGAACCTGGATGTACATAGCCTATAAGACCTGACAAGATGCAACCCAGAGTCCTGAGGGCACTGGCTGATGTAGCTGCCAAGCCACTCTCAGTGACATTTCAAAAGTCACAACAGTCAAGTGAAGTCCGGTGACCAGAAAAAGAGAAATATTGTACCCATTTTCAAAAAGGTAGAAAGGAGGACCTTGGGATCTACTGAGCTGTCAAGCCTCACTCTGTGTCTACGGATCAGAGAACAGAGCCTCCTGGAAGCTATGCTAAGGTACATGGAGGACAGGGAGGTGATTTGAGACAGCCAGCATAGTTTCACTAGGGGCAAGTTCTGTCTGGTCAACCAAGTAACTTTCTATGATGGAGTGACCACATCACTGGAAAAAGGAAGAGCTATGGATGTCATATTTCTGGAATTGTATAAGGCTTTTGACACAAGCTCACTCATAACTTCCTTCACTCTAAACTGGAAAGATTGATTTAATGAGTGGACTGTTTGATGGGTGAGGAATTAATTGGATAATTGCATCCAGAGAGTGATGCTCAATAGCTCAGTGTCCAGAGGAGGATACCACTGAAGAGTTGTGTTCCTCAAGGGTCCATGTTAGGACCAATACTGTTTAATATTTTCATAAATGACACAGTGGGATCTAGGGGACACTCAGCAAGTTTGTAGATGACAGCAACCTGTGTGGTGATGTTGATAGGGATAGAATGCCATCCAGAGGGAACTGGAGAAGCTTAAGAAGCAGACCCATGTGAACCTCATGAAGTTCAAAAAGGCCAAGTGCAAGATCCTCCACCTGAGTCAGGAGAATCCCTGTTATCAATACTGGCTGGAGGATGAAGTAGTTGAGAGCACCCCTGAGGAAAAGAAGTTGGGGGTAGTGGTGGATGATGCATTGCAAGGTCAGCAGCTCAAGGGAGATGATCCTCCCCCTCCACTCTGCTCTCATAAGACCCCAATCCAAGTACAGTGTTCAGCTCTGGAGTCCTCAGCACAGTAAAGATGTGGGCCTGTTGGAGTGAGTCCAGAGGAGGAACACAAAAATCACCAGAAGGCTGGAGCACCTCTCCCATGAAGGCAGGCTAAGAAAGTTGGGGTTGTTCAGCCTAGAGAAGAAAAGGCTCTGGGGAGACCTTAATGAGGATTTTCAGTACCATTCTATGCTTTATCAGTGTGAGCAAAAACTGATAATCATGCTTGAGATACTGTATTGCAGATATATATTACATATTCCTCTGTTTTTCTACACTGCTCAGCACTGCAGCATCTAGATGCCAAAGAGTGGAAACTCTCCATCAGCAAATGTTTGTGGTAGAGCCATCTACCTGGGAAAGCCAATGAAGAATGAAACCAGTCTGTGTTCAGTCTGCATATTAGTATTTTCTGTTTTCATTTCTGGCACAGTGTGCTACCAGTCTTGCACCTTTTCTGCATATTGGCTACATAGAAATAGGCTAACTCTGAAAGGAGAGCCTGTGACCCCCATGAGCGTTGCTCTGTTGCATAATACTGCTTTAGCCCAGAATTAGCTATAGTATGCTGTGGCCTTACGTAATACAGACATTTGGAAAGCAGCAGCCTGATTTTATTTTTTTTTTTTCAAATTGATGCTACTTGCTCATTGCTTTTGTGCAGCTGTATCTGTATATTCATGTTCATAAAAACATACCTAGGAGTGCCACCTTCTTAGGAAAAGATGTTTCCAGAATTACTTGTAGTAAATGTAATAGTCTGGTTGATCACTATATATACCAGGAAAAATTATCAGGAAGGGATAAATTACACCAATATAAAAACCACATTCATGAATATCTGCTGTACAATGAATGCACATTTATCTTCATATAACCTATATTTCCCCATGGGAAAAAATGCAGTCATATTATATATTCAAGTGATCCAGGCTTCCCCTTTATCTTAGAAAAAACCCACAAATGTTTAATATCTAAACAAAAAAGGAACTTTACTTTAGTGGAAGTGAAAAAAATTAGCACTTGATTTTCCTCTTTACTGTGAACTCAGAACAGAAAACCATTGTAAACATGCAAGAAATGCAGAGCACAAGTAAAGGTAAGAAAGAAAAATAGAGAAGCAGCAGCTAAGCTTCTCTAGCTAAATGGATGTGCTCAGACTCATTTGTTTAGAAATGCAGTTGCTCTCATATTTCAGTACTGCCACAAAACAATGACAAATGCAGCACATAAATGAAAAATTACATTTCTTCTTAGCTTTATTTTTCTTCTCTTTTCTTCCACTTCCTAGAATACTGACACATGCTGATAAGACAAAGCAGCAGCAAAGCCCTGCCAATTTGCCAACGTTCTTGTGCTTCTCTTAGAGTCTAAATTTATGTGACAAATTTCAGCAGGACTGAATGGCAGGCAATTACAAATTCTGAAGACTAAAACTTCCAATTATTTAGAAGCCAAGTATAAATGAATAACAAGTAGAGATGAGCAGAACAGGAGTCATACTGAAGAGATGGCACAAGGGCAAAACTGGTCACCTCATATGGGCTCTACATAGCTTTGTAATGGGAATCTGCATATGAACTCAGACCATAACTCACAAAAAACCCTCCAACTAAATTATAATACATGTAGCTACATCTATGTAGAGTGAAAAAAGCCAAAAAACCCTTCCCCCACACCAAAAAAAAAAAAAAAAAACAACCCCCCAAAACCCCATAAACAAACTAATAAAAAGAAAACAAAAAAAACCCACCACAAATGGAAAGAATATTAAGGATAAAGAGTGAATCAGTGCTTGGCCAAATACTGCCAAAGATAATTTCAGAATAGTAGCTATCTCCTGCATTAATATGTAGGTGAATCACCCCAGCTGTTTCATTAACAAAATTTTTTCAACAGAAATGGACCAATGTATGCTGGTAAATTATTTCCCTACAAATGCATTACAGAGGTAAGATCAGGATTTGTGTGACCCGTCTTTTATCTAGCTTGAGGAAGTCCCTTTCAGCTGCATGTAAAAGAGGTAATACAGATAAAGATTAAACATATGTTAAATAAGCATTGGTAGGTGAATTAATCTTTTTCTAGAATTAATCAAGTTTAATCAAGAAACTACCATTTTGCATGCAGAAAACAACAAAAATACTAATGGTATCACAGAAAAAGAACTTCAATGGCCCTAAACACAAACATAAAGTCCATGTCTACCTGCCACAAAGGACAAGCTCTGACTTCACAAACATGTCTTAAGTCTTTCTTAAATTGCTAATTGTCTGATTTATTTATTTATGGATTTTGCTTCTCCCTGTCACTCAAGAAGTTTGCACCTGCTCTATCACCTTGTGGTCACTCAGCAACTTTCACACCTCAGCCTTCTTTGGTGAGTTTTAAGTTTCAGAAGTTTTTTCAATGAACCTAGTTGCTGTTTTCAAGTATTTTGGAACTCTTAAGTACCTACAAGGTACAGAAGACCTGAATGGAGGTGGGTTTTTTTGTTTTTTGTTTGGTTGGTTTTTTCTTTTCCACTTGTTTTGGTTTTTTCCCTGCTTAGGAACCCAAAATAAAATTTTAAATCACAGTCATCTTTCAATGTCCATATTGTTAACATACAGCTGTCACAAGTTGAGGACATCCTTAAGTTAGTTCCTTTATGCCTTCAAGTGTGAAATCAGAGAGTCTTCCTTTCATCTTATTTTCCGCACACATAGCTTCATCCCAAAATTAAATGATGAATCAATAGATTTCTTTCATGTATTTCACCTAGCAGACATCTATTACACAGTTAGTGACCATAAGTAACGTATAACACAAATTGAATTGACTGAAATACAGTAAATGAAAGTTGTAGGAAAAGCATAAAGCTGCATTTTAAGTTGTATTTATTGGGCAACTCACCGCCTTAAAGAGATTAAAAGATTAAAGCCTTACTTCTTTACTTTTATCTCTGAAATTGTTGTTCACTATAAATGAACATCTTTATTATCAGCATAAACAGACTTGATTCTACACGACAAGTCCTTAGAAGCTTTCTTTGTGTTTGTAACAAAAAGCACTTTCTCAAAAAGGCATAGTCCCAGAAATGAACTGTACGGACAGTCTGAATGATTTGCGCCTCTTTTAGGACCCTGTTCTCTCTATATTAGGTCAAATACCACTTATAGCCCAAAAAGACAAACTTAGGTTATGAAAGTCTCTCATAAGACATAATATAGTCTCAGATTATGATAATAACATGTAATTGTTATTTTGAAAATGGGATTAAAGCCAGGTAAATATATTATTAAATTTTATTGAATTATTATATGATTTATTACTATTATGATAAAAAAATATAAAGATGTCTCAGGTTATAGACATGGATTTATAACAACCTCAAAAGATTGTCAGGTTGCCTCTTTGTTTAACCTAGATAAGCACAAAGTAAAAACACATTCTTCAAAGAAGCTCCTTTTCTTGACAATTCCTAGACCCAGTCTTGCCTTTACTTCCTTGAATGCTTCGTTAATGGTTGTGTGCACACACACATATATATATTTATCTCTCTAAGAAGAAAATATATCAATATTCCAAAATTTAAAGTTGAATAAAACACATGAAAAAGAACTTCCAACTCCTCTACCTGCACAAACAATGTAATATGAATCTTGCAGTAAACTAAGGGCTAAAATTGCCTTTAAAAATTGATTTTGAGGTATTTATATTTCTAACTGATGCTCAGATGCAGCATGGGAGTAAAATCTCAGGGAATTATGCAGCCACAGAAGCAGATGGAATAGGCTCAGCCCTCTGGACATTTAAAATTAAGAAGAGTCTTCATAGATGGAAGATTCAGATGAGAAAGGTAAACTCAAGCATGTGTCCTGTAAGTGCCTTAACAATGTCAGTTTGCAAAGTTCATCTTATGGATGAAGAAGGGTTGCATTCATTGTATCAGCCTTATAAAAAGCTTAAACACCCTGAACTTGTAAACAAGTTTATGGCAATTCTGGCATAAAGACTTTGACGAGTCAGCATGTATTAGCTTTTCAGTCTTTACAGTCATGTAGGCAGACACAAACAAATGTTTGAATTCATAAGCTCTCCTTTCCAATACCTTGGGGAGAAAAAAAAAGATGAAAAAATGGTGAAAAAAAAATGGTGAAAAATAGACACCTGTTGGATTCATCTCCTACATTATGTCAAGCCTCCACTACTAATCCTAATATTGGATAGATATTTTTAGAAAACCACATTTTTAAAATCAAATCTATTCACTTAAGCACTACTATTTAGATTCATGCTCTGATATTTTAAGGAATATAGTAGAGTTTTCAGGAAATCCAGCTATCATCTTGGCCAGTGCTTTTATGCATTATTCTCTATTACTTGAGGTGAGGAATAACAGAGTACAACTCACAAAACAAAACCATGCAGAATAAGGCCTTATATATCTGTGAGCCTATCACACAGCAGTGAGAGGTATAAAATATTTGTCCCTCTACTGCCACAGTCCAGTGAATTCTTCTTTCCTAATCCATAATTGGTATGCATGCATTGTTCCCACAGTCAGCTTTGAACAATTTGACTCTTAGGCTTCTCCAGCCAGAGCTTAAAAGGCTTTCACTCATTTTGGTTGTCTTTATCCTGCTACACAAAGGAAGCTGCTGAGACACATCAAATACTGGTTTGCTACAGACACCATCATATGAAACTTGCTTACTCAAACAGACTTTTCCTGTGAAGTACAGAGCACAGAACCATAACATGTGGGATGACAACTTTGATGTACCCACAATGGGCAGCAGTGTCTCACCGCATAGTGCTAGCTCATGTTTAGATACACATCCTGTCTGATGCAATTGAGCAGCACTATAATCCTCACTTTTACGAGGGATTAACTTTCACTAAACTGATGGAAACACTACCTTTATAATACATGAATTTCTCTTCTGCATTTCTTTCGTGAGAACTTGCATTTCAAATGGCTGTCTGTTTCCTTTCAAGGAAGGTTACCTTGGGTTTCAGAACTATTTTCCAGGTAAAAACTTGTAGAAAATAGAGTACATACATATTGTGGCATATAGTAATTTTTGCAAAAGGTTGCAAAGAGTCATAATTTTACTTTATTCCTTTTTAGAGAGCTTTTCTGTTAAAAACCAATACCTGATAATATTGCAATGTCTGGTAATATTGCAAAACAACACTTTAAAAATTCCTAACTTTTAAAAATACACAGAAATGTGTAAACTAATTATTTGTAAAGATGCTTTTGCTATAACTAAATTATTTCTAATGTTTCAGTTGGTTACATTTAGGATGAAGGCTCTTATCTTTGTAACATCAGTAGACAGAAAAACTAACACATTCAGATAGACACTTGACAGATGAGGAAACTTGTTTTCAAAAAAACAACTGAAGTACATCAAAGGTCATCCCTTTATAAATAAAGGCATCCCCTTTATTTTCCAGATAGTAATGTACCATAAGAAAAATTAAACTTATGAACCAAATGAACAACATTTATCAGTACCACAATTTTGGTTAATTAATAAATCAACTTCAGATATTTTTTCTTGTAGTCTGTCATACTAAAAGAATACTCCAAGCCTAGGTAAAACACGCACAAGGTGTTCTACAAATAACAAGGACAGCCTTATCTGAATGCATTTTACTTTTCCATGTTCAACTATATAAATAGGCCCAGTACTGAATCTAAAGCATAGTTTTATATTGCATAAATGAGAATATTATTAAAAAACATACTTTTCTATTTAGTTGTGATTTTCTATTAGCAAGTTAGTCAACTTAATTAAATTTACCAAAACAACTCTTAGAGCCAAGAACACGATGATGAAGGTTAGAAATTACACCAAGGTTAAAAATAATGAAAGATAAGACCAACAAAACAAGAACAGCACTTCAAAGAATGAGGGAAGATGAGGTTGCCTGTATATTGAAATCAGATGATGTTCGGGGTAAAATAAATTGATCAGGGATTCTTATTTAGCTTTCCATTAAGCCTAATATCTCTAAAAAAGCTTTGTTTCACCTTCCAAGCTCTAAACAATAGATAGCTGCCTCACATACAACACTGAGATTCTAATACCTGGATTCACACTTTATTTCTTCCTTGAAATTTTGCTCTTCCTTTAAATTTAGCAAGTATAAATGACATTATCTATTTATCAATTTAAAAAAATCTCCATTATGGCAATATATTATGAATACAGAAGCTACACAGTAAGTTGGAACATTTTTCTATGATCCTCCTTCAAAGTCTCCATTTTTTTTTAGATCTACTCTAATAAAATCTAATATTACCTTACCCTCCCCAGCAGAAGGGAGGGTAAGGTAATATCAGATCTGTACAGCCTGGGAGAAGGGCTAATCTGGAATTAAAATGGATAATATGACTTATATAATACAGGAATGTGAGGAGGACAAAACCAGATTCATTCTTATCTGTAGACATGAAGCTTATGAATATCTTGATTATCTGCTTTAAATCATCTGCTTACCTAGATCATGACATTGTTCAAGAGGAACTAAGAAAACAAAGATAAAACATACCTGTATTAGAGAGAGATCCTCAAGCTGCAACCTGAAGAGGTAGTTTCTAGGGTTTAAAAAAAACAGATAAAAATTAATTGTTACTAGCATTTAAGAAAAAATATTGTTACTAATGTTCAAATAAAAACTTAATGAATATAAAAGACAGGAAAAAATTAAAAAGTGCCTGGTAGTTGGGACTCTAAGTTCTTTCAGGTACTGTCTTAAAAAACAGTCCTTTGGGCTAAGAACTAGGACAATTTCTAAAACAGACTTACAGCTTCAATGATTGGATACATAGGCTTAATATAGATATTTCTGCTGCATACACGTACATCAGAGTCATTGCTCCAGTCTTCCTTTAGAATCAGTGGGAAGAAATACTGCTTCAGCAGATTAGTGTGACCGATGTTAGATGTCTAAATAGAGAATAAAAGGGCAGGAAAACTAAAACTGACCATTTCTTTCCACAATGATGGAACCTTACACACTTAGGCCATATTTTTTTTATATAATAATTCTAATTATTTCTGAAGAGGTATGAAGTGTTGCTAACAGGAACATCTGGTCAGGACCTATAGCTCCTATCTCTACTAATTTCTTTTAAATCCACCAGTGGTGCGGAGGGAAGAACAAAAACAAATTTTATCTGAAAAAAAAATGAAGAATATTATTTTTCAAAGCATGAATGTCAGAAACAAAACCATAATCATGGCTGATGTTATTTATGGGTTCTGGGTTGAAGCTATGTGTATTTATATATTGACTCTGGTAAATATATGGTCTATTTAAATTGCAGATGTAGATGAATTGAGTCACTAGTTTTTCTTAGGAATATTACTAAAGGGAGTTTCTCAAAAGGCAAGAGGCAGGCTATTAAGAGCAAGAATTAGTGCTAAAGTAAAATACAGGCAGAATAAAGTTATGAGTACAGATAAATCATCAGAAAGAAATAAATAAAATACCTGCATTTGAGTCATGAAGACTTGAAGTGTACAAATAAAAAACCCAGTACACTGCAAGACAAAGTTTGCACAAAGTTTCATCCACAAGCTACATGCAAGTTGACTTGAAAGATTTGCATTGAAATGTCAGAAGAGATGCATGTTTCTGACACATCTACACTCTCTCAGTAAGGAAAAAAAGATACTTTCCTATCTGCAAAATATCTCGCTCAGAAATATTCATCACGAAACATAAATCCTCAGACTGGTCCTTGTCTCATACAAGCTTCCATCAAACATCACTGATTATGCTTTCACTCCAAATATCAGCATTAAAGAAACCTGCAACTTCACTGATGACACAAATCTTTTTTACCTTGCGTCAAGAATAGGACACCTTTTCTCTTCCAGAGAAATTGAACTACATCCTCAGTAGTTATAAACTGTTTTCTTAACTCAGTTGTATAAGACACCTAGGGGTGGCACATAAATGCTTCATCTCACTCTACGAATAAATTCTGTCTCTGTTGCAGAATATATGAACAGACACTCCGGTCTCACACTTTCAGTTTTTAGGTCAGTACTTAGCATAATGTCATGCCAACTTCTATGCATACACTTTCTCTTGAGATATCTACTGAAGAATTATCACTTATGTGGCATTTTCAAGACAGAATATCAAATAATATTTTTATAGTCTTTCATCCTGAAATCAGTTCAGCTTATAAGTATGCAACCTATTGTCTCAAACTGTAAAAATTCTAAATGAATAATTACCTAAATACAGTGTCATCCAGAAGAAAAAAAGAGGCCGTTTGTTTGTAGGCTTTTTTTAACCTAGAAAGTGAAATTTGTATCCTATGCAGTAGAGCACAACACCTCTACCCATTAACATAGACACTGTGGAACTGGAAATATTTTTCAGCTTCATTGTGGCTGACAATGATCAGTTAAATTTTCAGATTCATGAAGCCAGCAGAAAGAAAATGGAAGAGGAAGAAAAGCAATGTGCAAGATGCTGTAAAAACATTATATCTGTGCAACACAAAGGTAAAATAGGCAAATGGACAACAGAGAGTGACTGTGACTACATGAATGAAGCTAAGACAAATGGCAAACTAGCAGAGAGCAATGACAGCTAAACCCCTACACTGGAAATATGTTATTAATAAATCTGGCATTCCAAAGAAATACACAATGCCAATTTCATGACGTCCAGAGTCATTATGCCACTCAAAAGGTGGCAATACTTTGTTCATAATTTTATTGAGCTTGTGCCCTGAACGTACATTTTTCAACCTCAGTTTAGCTTCTAAAATTCTTCACAAATTCTTCTACTGAATTTGTGCTTTGAAGGAAACAAAAGGTGTGAAATAAAAATGACCAAGTAAATTTCTGAAGCGTAGCTACAGATCTCTTAGCTCAGAGGCCTGTCTCTTGTCCAAATATAGTGGTAATAAAAACAAGATAAATACAACTTTACATGCTGATATTCATCTGATTCGACAGTGGTGGTAATTGGCAAATTGGTCTCCATTTGGTGCTTAATGAATGAGAAAAGCAAATACAATACATGTATCTGCAAACAGATAACGAGAAGAAAACAGCTAAATCTGAGATGAAGTAGCATTGTCTGTCCCTTCAGGTAGTCAGCAAGCAATAAGCATTGTGCTTCACATTCACAGAACTGAACAGGTTTTCTAGATGAACTGTGATAAGTAAATTCAGTTAGTCAAGAGTCTACTTGAACACAATGGCAAAGACTTCCACTGGTACCAGTGGGAAGTGAATGAAGCATCACAAAAAGCATGCTCCAGTCACCTCCTTGATGACAATGTATTTTAGTCCACTGCAGTGAATACATTCAGTATGACCACAAACAAAAGTAGGAACACACGACAGATCAATTTTATAAACCAATGTATTTTAAAAACATCAGTTGAAAACTCATAAAGATTCAAAAGTGCATCATGTTAGTCATGGTTGTTAGATGCAGCATTTTATGCAGATCTTTATCCTTTTCTTTGTGAAACAGCAAGATAGAAAATGTGAAAACAGCAAGAAATGCTATCGATTAACACAGAATTAGAATATTGCTTCTAATACAGCTTAGGAAAAAATACTGAAAATTGAGATTATGAATAACGTGAAAGATAGGAAGAAAAAAAACCAAAAACACCACAACCCCTCTCAAGCCCCCATATGCATCTGCAATTCAAATTCCGAATCAATAAAACCAGGTTGCGGCAAACTCAGAAACTCAAGGCATGACCAGACATGCTGAAAATAAAACAGTAAAAGATCCCTTGCTGTGTACCTCTTTCAAGAAACTATCTGACACGACAAAATAAATTTTTGTTCAACTCACTGGGAGGAAAAAAAAATTAGGACTCAACTATTAAAGAAAAAGTCATTACTCCAAAATCAAGGTGGGAAGCTATAAATAAATATAAATAAAATAAATAATGTAAATAAAATAAATATGAATAAATAAAAATAAGTAAAATAAATAAAATGAATATAAATAAAACTAGCAATTGGGAAAAAAAAACCACACTAAGATGGTGGTTTCAGACCAGCAGAACACATTATATCAAGCAGTTTATTAGGAAAGAATCACATTATAAATTAAATTATCCACTCTAAGGTCCTATAAGATCTGGTTTCCTTCTCTGACCTTTGCTCCTCAGGCTTAGTGAGTCTTACTCCACTTACTTCCCTGTGGCTGCCCACACAGGCTCAGCAGTGACTTGAGTTCCTAGAACCCAGCATAAATCACAGGTGTTCAACAAAAGCCAGGCATCCCTTCTACTTATTTCTTGCCACAGGTGTCTTCTAGAAAAGAAGAAAGGCACCAGTGCCCTGTCTCTGGAGCTGAAGTCTCATCATGTCATGTCATCTCAAATGCGCATTTTTATTTTCTCCTGTCAGTCCATCCTTCTCACAGAGAGTACCTAGGTTCCCCCAGCTGGAGTTGGCCTCAGAATATTCGTCCTCTGTGCTCCTCTGCTGACTCAAGACTAAGACTTTTAATAATATTATACTTCCAAGTCCACATACGTTTGTGACCTCACTCAACTATTCATTTATAGTAAGCTATTAAGTTCCACCTCAATCAAAACACTAGCTCTGTATTTCACAACAGTGACTGGTCAAATCTTAAATACTTTTTTAATGCTCTAATGGATGTCTCAAAGTACACGGTCCCAGATCTTACATTTTGGAAGACACGGCATATGCCCACGCAAACATCTATGCAAATCCTATGTCTCCTTGTTGACATTATATTGCTCAACATATTAATATTCTGTTTCTTTCTAAGATTAAGTTAAAACTAAATTTTGCTGCTGTATCTCCTCCAAAATAGCAGTCATGGGAATAAGCTTAATTAAACATTGCCATTTTAGAGAGCTCACACTTCTTTTGGCCTTCTTTCCTAAAGTAATCAACTGTAGCTAAGAAAGTTTGCTTCAGCTTTTTATTTTCTGGGGCAAAGAGAGTGAGGAGAGAAGGTAAAGAGTCTATGGTAGCCAAAGTTTGAGCTTTTTTAAGAAAAAATTATTCAATTACAAAAATGCAACAACAGAATTATAAAAAGTTGTTTCAGTGATCAGGTTACTGCTAAAGTATTTGAAGGAAGGAAATGCTGCACTCAGATGACCCACATTTTCAAAGGGAGCCTCGAATTTCCTTCCTGAAGCCATGCTGTAGACCTCCAGCAGAGTTGTTGGTTTCACCAAGCATGGGAAATTCTGAAGCCGGATGTATACCAACATTCAGGAGCAACCCTGGCTTGATTTTTATTGCTTGTCTTTTTGTTTTGGTTTGGTTTTTGTCCTTTTTATTCGAGACATCCTCAATCCTGTCCATCTGAACCCAGCACTCCTCTCCTCCCAACCAATTGTGGATATTTCTGCTTTTTAAGCCTGGCTGAATTCCTGGTTTGGGTCCCAGCTCCACCTGAAGTGTGCTGAGGGGAGACTCCTTTCCAGGTCACAGCTTGGGATGGAGGTCAAAATGTACAAAACTGGATCTTTTGCCCCACACGAGGCACTGCTGAGGGCTCAGGATCAACCTGCACCCCCTGTGTATGAACCTTTCCTTTCCTTTTCCTTCCCCCCCGTGCCAGCGGAGCCACAGTACTTTCTCTGAGCAGAGAGCTGAAAGCTGACAACTGCACATTATTTTTATTCTTTTCCAGCTTGTTTGTATCAATCTTGTTTAAAATTAAATGTTAACTTGACCCTCCTGGCTGGGAAGAGGAGGCCATCTCCCCAGCCTTAACTTTCAAAAATGAAAACTTGGTTTTATTTAAGGTCTTAGGTGATATTATGTGCAGCCTCAGCCTAATCCATGGATATTTCAGCCCAGTTTCTGTTGTCTCAGTCTGTTCCCCAGCTTGTGATTCTGCAGGGAAGCGAGAGCTGGGCTGGTGTTCAACTCCATTCCTACCACCCAGGGTTCTGTTTGTTGCCCTAATAATTGTTAATTCCATATAGGAAAACTCCCCAGAGGTGGTTTTCCTCCCACGTTACCTGTTGGAAACAAGCGAAGCAGCCCCCAGGAATGAAGTCTTTTCTTAGGATATTTTGAAATAAGCACATGATGTCAACACATCTCTATACAACACACAATCATGCTCCCATCAGATTTTGAGAGGCGAAGGTTATGTACATACTATGCATCATGACACTTAAATTCTCTGTCTAGACTCGGGATGCGGACTGAGGCTCAAACACCTTCCTAGCATCCTAGCAGCTCTCTCACAAGATAAGTGCAGGTTCTGTTCTGTGTAGTACTTCTTTATTACTTCTTCTATAACATGTTAATCAGTCTCTGGCCATCCAGCAGCATCCTGACCTGCATTCCAGTTCCATACAGACACACACGAGTAGCCAAGTTCAGAAAGGACCAATCTGCTGGTAATGTAGGATAGAAACTGCAGATCTGGACTACCATTTATTGCAGAAGAAAGGAGTAGCTAAAAGAAATGAGAATACAGTCTAAACAGGAACAAAGAAAAAGCATAATGTACTACTACTACCACCACAGATCAAATGTGTATACATTAAGTCATGACTTTGATTAAAGACAGAATACCTGGTTTAATTTCTAAGGATAGCTTACACTGAAATAGCAGCGTGCTCTGTGCTCTGCCAAAGAAGTTTTGTTTTCCTCTACCACTTCTCTTTTCATCTCACCCCAAGTTAGCTACAGGGCTCCTCTGATGATGCATCATGTTAGGTCCAATAATTAAAATGGCAAAACATTAAATCAGCACAAGAAAACTAGAAATTTTGGGAGGGTTAGTGAACTGACTAGTATTACTCTGCAACCAGACTATTATCAGAGCTGGTGCAAAAGAGAAGAAAATTACAAAGTGGAAATAAGCCTGAGAAAGAGGTACAAAGCATTTGCTTTCAAAAATACTTAGGAACGCATTAGTAAGGCAGAAAAAATGGAGCAGTAGGGGGAGGAAGATCTTCTTTCTGCAGCAGTAGGATGGTAATTTCTCTTAGATTTAATATTAAAGCATAATTTAGATTAGATTAGATTAGATTAGACCAGATCAATCAGTGGAAGGACAGACATTGATTACTCTGAACCGAGTGTTAAATGAGCAATAAAACACAGATGGATGTTCAAACATGGCACTAATTCCTAGTGCCTGTATATTCTCCCAATATGTGGTGCTCAGAGCATCTCATTAACAAGAAGCTCTCAGATTCTCCTGCTGGGAGCAGACAAGAGCAAAAAGCAAACCTGTACTGTTATTTATTCCTTTATTAAAGATTCTTAAACCACTGTTAATTAATCCTTTAATTTGCCTTTCTGTTATTACAGCAAGTAGTAGTAATGGTTCAAATTAACATTCCAAAACACACATCTAATTAAGTGAAAAGGCATACTGTTACAGTCCTTCATCACCCAGATAAGGAGTGACTGAGGCAATAAGCCACCTCAAAGCAAGTTATAATCCTCAGAGCAAGTTTAATTAACTTGCAGAAGAACATGCAGTCAAAAGCCACCATTATTAGGACACGTCATGTAAAAAATCATGTAGATATGTCTAAATATATATTATCCAATTAAAACTAAAGCTGAATAGCTTTGAGACCCATTTCTGATACGTAACTATATAATTTTTGAAGAGGAGCTGAATTAGCACAACTTGGATTTTACAAAATAAGTTACGAAATTTTAAGAATGAACTTCAGCTAGAATTCTACCAGCTCATAGTTTCAAGCACAAGAGGTTTAACTCATTAGTCTTTTAACCAAAAAAGTTTCTTCTGACAAAATTCTTCTTAAAAATGTAACTAAGCATTTTGAACTTCAACATTCCTGCCCTAACCTACTGGATGTGAGGGATGCTTCCAGTTCACTTTTTGACTCTTGTTTTTCTAAAATGGATGGAACAGTTTTAACAATTTTGATTTTTAAAAAGTAGAGCTGGTGTTTAGAGCACTGTCAGGGAACAAGGAAAATAAAGGTAATGTACAATTTGTGAGGGCAATTCAGACACTGCTGTATTCACCCCCTCAGATGGTCTTTTCTCTCCACAATTGATCTTTCCAGGAGGGAAATAAAGGACATATGGCAAAGCACTTCCACATAGGAAAAGAAGGCAAGGTTGGTTTGGGGGAAATCTACCTCCATACTTACTGACATTTCAAAATATATAAATCATCATATTTGATTAGATGCTAAGTCAGTTGACTAAATAACACAGAGAAATACCAATCTGAATATTTTATTAGGATTTACCAGAATATGATAAACAACCAGCTTCTCATTTCTTTGAGCTTATTGAAGAGCTAATGCCCGAAGAGTAGTCCTTCACTGATGCCACTTAATTATAAAATTAAATTTTTCCTTGGCATATGATTTTTTTTTTTTTGAAGAAAATTAAATTCCCTAGAACATTTCAGACTGGTAGAGAACTCATTAATTTTTATATGACAGGTCATATGTGATGTTAAGAACAATGGCCAGGGCAAATTTAAAGATATGGATTCATGGGAACATAGCTACATTGCCTTATATCAAAAGCCAGTAGTCTTCATAATGTAAAAACAATAACTGTTTTGCACTCATGTGGAATTCTCTCTGTAGAGTGTTTCTCATCAATCTATTTCTGGTTTTAATTATTTTTATATATAGATATAAATGTGTAATCTCATATAATTTACAACATACCTATTAAGAAAAAACCCCTTTCTTTTACATTAAAACTAGATCCAATTGACAATGTTAAAAAATCTGTCTCATTGTTTAAATGCAGACTTTAAGTACCCAGCAACCATAACAACAACCATTATTCTCATAATTCAGCTTCATATGCTGAACTGCAATTCTTGCTTGTCTTCACTATGGACTTTGGGCTGTTTCATCAAAAACAGCTGAGAAATTTCTCTCTCCACCTCTTCCTTTCTGTCCCAGCCCCATCTATCCCATTCCCCTGTTTCTCAAAGCTATATAATTTTCACACAGGCAACTTGTGAAAAAATATTCCAAATAAGCAGGGCAATTGTAGGTTACTACTGAGATCTCAGCTAATCCATCAGTCATTTTAGAAGATAGCCTGCTCCTTCTGAAGCCCTCGCCAATAGTACATGGGTATCTCCCTTCTGCACAGCAGATTGACAGAAGACCAAATGACTCTGGTTTAAAGCAAAAGCATTATAAGACTTCAGATCAAAAAGAAGTTGTTAATCAGAGCTGTTACACTGGAAGGCATTAATGATTGTCAAGTGACCCTAACACAAAGACAAGCACAAGTCTCGTTAAACTTCAAAGTTGTGCTAGATCATTTTACAATTAAAACAGGAAGAATCATAGAATCACAGAATCATAGAATGGTTAGGGTTGGAAGGGACCTTAAAGATCATCAAGATGCACTCATCATTGCCTCCCCTTGGACACTGAATCATTTACCACAACTCTCTGGGTGCGGCCATCCAAGCAGTTACTTACCAACTGAGAGGTCCATCTGTCAAATCCATGTCTTGTCAGTTTGGAGAACAGGATGTCATGTGGGACAGAGTCAATTGCTCTGCACAAATCAAGGTGGATGACAGGAGTTGCTCTGCCACTGTCCACCCCATCTGTAGCCTTGTCATAAAAGGCTACCAAATTGGTCAGGCCTTATTTGCCCTCAGTGAAGCCATGTTGGCTGTCACCCACCACCTCCTTATTTTCCATGTGTCCCAGATTTTCCAGGAGGATCTGTTCCATGATCTTGCCAGGTACAGAGGTGAGACTGGTTAGCATGTGGTTCCCTGGGTTTTCTTTTTTCCCCTTTTTAAAAACAGGGGTTATGTTACTTTTTTCCAATCAGTAGGAACTTCACCAGACCACCATGACGTCTCAAATATAATGGACAGAGACTTAGCAACTACATCTGTCAGCTCGCTCAGGATCTGTGGGCGGACCTCATCAGATCCCATAGACTTATGCATCTTCAGGTTTTTCAGATGGCCATGAATCTATAACTAAAGCAGCTGCTACTAAAAGGCATTGGGCTTCATGGTAGAACACATGCATGA
This sequence comes from Phaethornis superciliosus, assembly GCA_023637945.1. Lineage (NCBI taxonomy): Eukaryota > Metazoa > Chordata > Aves > Apodiformes > Trochilidae > Phaethornis > Phaethornis superciliosus. The sequence goes on from JAJQWJ010000002.1 coordinate 71,139,437, forward strand.
CCTAAGAAACAGAAACATTTGAGGTACGGGATTTATGAAGAAATTGAAAAGTGAACAACAAAATGGACTGCAGGTACTTGTTTCTACTGTATTCTGAGACTCATAAGTAGTTTAGGTTGGAAGAGACATTAAAGATCATCTAGTTCCAACACTCCCCACATGGGCAGGGGCACCTCCCATGAGACCAGGTTGCCCAAAGCCCCATCCCAACCTGGCCTTGAACACTTCCAGGAAGGGGGCAGCAACAACTTCTCTGGGCAGCCTCTTCCAGTGTCTCACCACCCTTGCAGTGAAAAATTTCTTCCTAATATCTAACTTAAATCTACTATCTCCCAGCTGAAAGTAATTGCCAGCTGTCCTATCACTACATGCCCTCATAAAAAGCCCCTACCATGGTTTCCTGTAGGCCCCTTCAGGTAATGGAAGGCAGCTATAAGATCTCATGAGAGCTTTCTCTTCTGTAGGCTGAACAATCCCAACTCTCTTTGACTGTCTTCATAGGAGAGATGCTCCAGCCCTCTCATCATCTCTGTGGCTCCTCTGGACTCACTCCAACCACTCCATGTTCTTGTGTTGGGGTCTCCAGAACTGGACACAGAACTCCAGGTGAGGCCTCTGGAGAGCAGAGAGGAGCAGGAGAACCACCTCCCACAGTCTGCGGGCCACACTTCTTTTGATGCAGCCCAGGATACAGTTGGGCAATTGCACATTGCCAGCTCATGTTGAGCTCTTGGTTCACCACCTCCCCCAAGTTCTTTCTCCTCCAAATTGTTCTCAATCCATTATCAACCCAACCTGTAAATGTGTTTTGGATTGCACCCACCTAGGTGCAGGACCTTACGCTTGGCCTCGCTGAAATTCATGAGGCTGGCATGTCATCATTTGAACATGAGGAACTAAAGCAGGAGGGCTTTCAGACTCTGAGAGGGGTGGAACACAGAGGGGTCTCTTCCCTCCCATTTCCTGCCCATACTCTCTCAAGCTCAGGCAGCCCCTCCTCTTTCCGTCCCCTCGCTCCTCGCTGCTCCCCTCTGCTCCTTTACCCCCAGCTCCCCACACGTTCCCCACGAGCCCACATCCAACGGGTGCTGGGAAGAGCCATGGATCCCCCTCCTGAGTCAGCCCTGCCACAAGGGGCCCTCAGGCACCTGTTCCTGCCAGCATCAAGGATGGGTTGTATATATATCTATTTGTATAAACCTGTAATTTTTTAACTTTATCTCTTATGTTGTTGCCTTTCCCCCTGTGCTAGTAATTCTGTCCCCAGTTGCTTTCCATTTCCAACTCAAGTCTCCTGTCTTTATTCCCCTATTACCTTTCCCTTCTGGTGGGAGGGGAGAGTAGCTGGAATAGAGAGTAATTCTGTCCTTTGGTTTTTGGTTCTGCTCAAACTAAGCCATGACACATGACTCTCTAGCCTGTCAAGGTTCCTCTGGTTGGCAGTGACTGTGCACACTCTAGAAATGTCAGACTGAGCCAAACTCAAACTTCATTGTGTTCAACAGCCTCCCTCCCTACTGAGGATGGTGGAGAGGGGGTGATGGCTCCAAATCTTAGGCAGGTCCTTAGGCACAAAGGAAATACCAGTGCTAGGGTGGACTGAGTGATTAAAGGGAAGGTGTGTGCTAGTATTTGTATAGTAACATTCATAGATCACTGTAGATGATGTAAAAAAAATGAAATCAGGCTAGGGAATTCCAAATTAATCAACTGGGGACCTATAGGAGAACCGGACACAACAAAATAATGTATCAACTAGTGATTTCTCATAAAGATTAGATGACAACATGCAGAGGCATGGGGCGAGAAGATAAAACTGTAAAAAAAAATAGGTGTCATATATTAACTTTCAGAATGCCTGAAGACATCAGAAGACCACCTTTATTTCCCAAATTGGACAGGCAAAACTATTCTTAGCAACAAGTAATTACATTTTTAGTCATTGCCTGCTATGGCAAATATATGTCTCATATATTTACTGATCTCTATCTCAAAATTTTATTTGTTCTTGTTTTGTCCACAGTGGTAAAAAGTGACAAAACTCATTGTTTCTTGACTAAATTACCCATAGCCATCTTATACTGACTTGGTTTCCTGCCAACACTACTGTGTAATTTATACAGTTATTTAGTTCCTGATATGTACCCTCTGACGGGTTAATGGCCAGCCATTGTGCACACACTCAACCTTTGCCTACACTGCAATTCCAACCCACTTCATTCTTCTTTTAGCAGCCCTTCCCTGCATCTCTAACTTTGGTTAACCTTGTTTCAGCACATATAAACCGAATAAAACATAGAACTATAGTTTAATGTCTCCCAAGGAACTTGTGCAACATTATCAATTTTTCTCTGTTACTATAGAATACACCTTCTAAGGCATCACGTCTGCCCGTTTTTACATTGCCACATGACATAGGCAAGTCCCAAAGGAAATCCAGTCTGATTTCCAGATGGGATGTTCTCTACCTTGCTTCTAAGACAAACAAGTCATGTATCTCTTTATAGACTGCAAAACTTAAAAAATGGAAGAGATTCACACACAGCAAATATCAGTGATAGAAAAGGGGTTTAAGAATTTTGGACAGGGGCAAATTTTCACAACACTATTTTTTGGGGTTTTTTTTTTTGGTTTCTAAGACACATAAGTTTTGGAGAAGAGTGAAAAAAAAAATCAATTATAAACTTAAGATGAGCCAGAATATAGTTCCTGGCTGCGAAAGTCATTCCTCTGGTTTAGAACACCACCACTTTGTGAAAGAAGAAATCCAAAGGTGCAAGAATCACCCTCTAGTTGTTTTCTTTTTTTTTTGACTGGTAGACAAGTAAATCATAAGGGGAGTACTTCTCTTAGCAGTCTCGATAGAATAATCTAAGTTTATTTGTAGCTGTCCCCAGTGCCACATCACACAGTGCCTTTCTTTACCACTGATTGGGTAAAGAAGGGAAGATCATGTCAAAGAGCTGCAAATTACCATTTCCACAGCTGAACAGGATTATTATAACTGTTCAGATCTTATTGAAATCACATTGCACACAGTTATTAGTTTTTCAGTACTTAAGCGTTACTACAAGAAGATAATAAAAAAAGAAATTGAGTATTCTGGGAGAAATAGATGTATATCAAAATATATTTCACCAGGGAGGAGGAATGAACAGTGCATTCTCTTTACTGTTGGTATGAGAGCACATTTGTGGCTTAGGACATAAAATGAATTCCTTTAACAGCTCTTCAAATATGTGAATCCTGCGAGGCAGATGTGCAAGAAACTTGTACTAAAATTTTGTCCACAGGCCATAGCACAAGTGTGGTAACATTAATTCTCTGTTCAGATGGCTCTGGGTGAAAGGTAACTAGAAATAGTGTGTTAAGAATAAAAACACATCAGTGCAGCCAGTTGAGATTATGAAAAGCTGCAAACACAGCTCCTGCAAGCAAGCAGAAAACTCATCATATTCACAGTGTACAGATTCATTCAATACAGTAGTTGGGACTACATGCAAAAGGTGCTTAATCATCAGATCAGCAACTCCATGGACAAACACAACAGTGCTATGGTAAAGCTTAGAATTTTGAATGGAAAGGCAGAATAAGGATATGGAAAATGCAACACATTATATGAACAAATTACAGCCAGCCATACTGAATTGCAGAAAACAAAGGTTTCTGTTGTGATTTTTACAACACTGAATATTTTCAATTTTGCAATGTTAGCCAGAATAAGAGATATAAAGCTCCAGAGCAGCACTGACTTAGAGAGAAACCAAACTAATCTATTGTTTTTACTGTATTGGGGTTTCTTTGCAAAAGGCAGAATTGGCAGTCAACATTTTTTTTGGTCACTAACTTCTCAACAAAATCCTCCAAAGCTTATTCTACACTGATTCAAGAGACTTCATCAAAACCATAAGTTTAAAAGAGCACGGTTTTTTGCGGAGGTTTGGAGCCCAGATGAAGAGTACAGAGAATTAAAAAAAAAAAAAAAGGGGGGGGAGGAATTTGTTTTCACTGGTTACATTGGTGCACTGAGTGTGCACTGATCAAACACAGGATTCCATGGGACTGAGGAGAGGCTCAGACAGCTTTGACTTACACTGACATGGTTTGCAGAACAGTGCCACTTGACAGCCTCATGCCTTATTTCATTTGGCAGCTTCCAGTATAGAAAAATTCACATCAGTCCACAGGATATCCCATTTCAGGTGAGCCAGAGACATTTATGTATCTCCCCTGTCAGAAAGTTTCTCTGCTGTAGATAAGCAACTTCCAGTGGCACATGGAAAAATATTTGTTGCAGTGCATTTTATGACTTTTTATTTTGAACATAATTTTCAACTAAGAAACAAATTGAGCAACAGAAGTATATTCCAATGCTAAATGTAACAGAAAATGAAGTGACTAGCACTAGCGGTATTTAAAAAATGTGCAGACGAGGCACTTCAGGACATGCTGTGGTGGGCATGATTGTGGGTTTTTTGGTTTTTTTTTTAATTCTGTTTTGTGTTTTTTGTTGTTGTTTTTGTTTGTTTTGCTTTTTTTGAAGGGCGATTGACAATGGGTGCAATGATCTTAAGAGGTTTTTTCCAACTGTGATGATTCTGTGATTCATTAATACAAGAGTTAAATACATTCAGAAAGCAGCTTTAAATACTAAGTTTAGATTATTAAAATTTCATGACAACCAAAATGTTTCACTGTACTTCATATGCTAAGAGAAGAAAAAATGGTGTTCAAGGACTGTCATTGCTTTAATGATGGCACCTAAGACAGTGTCACTGTTGATCACAGCTTGCAAAATACTGTCAAAAATTATGATTAACACTGACGTTAGCACTAATTCAGCAGTCTTTAACAGACTGTTTCTGGCATTGTACTGAATAATTATTAGAATCATGCAAGCACAAAATGCTGTATTGTGTAGCCAAGTTTGGGATCATCATGAGGTTTATGCTATGGTAACTTTTGTCACATTGTCATACAGCATCTGCCCGTTTTCCTGTATGTATCCAAAGTTTGAGCATACTCCAGAACATTCTGCTTAAAAATGAGAACAGCATAAGCTATTAAGATTCTTGATACCAGGCAGTCCATCTTTCAGCTTTGGTCAGGCGTAAGAGAAATAAGCATATGCAATGTTCAGTTTAGTGGGTCTGGAAGGCAGGGGAGTCATACCAGAACAATCTGATGTAGAATTTGGAAAATCTGGTAGAATTTGGCTCAGTATTACTTATCAATAAAGAAAGAATATCCAGTCTCATGGAATATGAAAACAGATTTCTCACCTTGCTCCAGCAATAAGCTCTTTTTGTCCTGGGTCAAATGTCATCTGTGAGAAGTCCACAGCATCTTCTGCTCTGAACACATGCAACCAAGGGGCAATTTCTAAAAAGAATCAAGAAATACAACTGTTACTGTATCTGTCATGGTGGTAGTACATCAGATATCCAGCATTACATTTGCATATATTGTGGAGCTGCATGTTTTTCCATGTGGTCCTCCAGGGAAACCCAGGAAACTTTTACCACCCTACCACATAATTTACAGTACAGGCCTGAAAAATATAGAGAGCAGTTAGTCAATACATGTCTGAATGAAGTATTCAAATTTTGATCTGATTTATAAGCAAGATGTGGTTTTTCTCCCTAGGTAAAACAGAAAACACCATGGTACAACTGCAGTTCAGTGTCACTTATTGAACTGAAGTCAGATTAATTTTTCCTGCATCGGCAGCAGTTGAGACTCTCTCAACCTGACTTGGGTTTTTGGTTTTGTTCTTTAAAAAGTGTCTGATTAAGTGGAAAATAATGAGAAAAACAAGCAATTTTGACTTTTCATCACTTTCACACAAAAAGGTTGAGACACGAGGGATGAACAAGGGAAAATGCTTGACATTCAGGGGAAATTCTGGGAGGTGTCTTCCCTGCACAAATTTAGTGTTATATAAAAGAGAGCATATGAATAAGTTGCTGAAAAGCACTAATACTAATTGTATTGAGAATATTAATCTATTTCTACTTTGAAAGTTATGCAGACAAAAAGAACAGCAGACAAAATCCTTAAATATTTGCATTAATAGTAATATTAATTTGCATTATTTCTGCATTCATATCATTGTGGTGCAGCTATATGAACACAAAAGCTGTTCTGGGAACACAATTTTTTTTTAACACAGGCACATAGAATATGTGAAATTGGTATAACGATACAAATGTTTCTTTAAAATAAATGCAGTTGTACAAAAGCCTAATTCTTTGGAGTTTCTCAGGATATTGAAGCATTTTTTTTTTATTATTTTTTTAAATGTCATCACAAAGCAGTGGTCCAGAAAGTATGTGAAAGGTAAGGAGGGCTATGTATGTGTTGAAAGTACAAAGGCATTGGCTATAAGAATATTGGGATTAAGAAAATGATAAACGAAATATTAGAATTAATTGTATAAATGTTTAGGATTTAGGCAAATGGAATACTTCTTGAGAAAAGTGACTTAGGTAAGAAACAAGATGTACACCATGAGATAATTACTCAAGATGATCTTATACAGTGGAAAGATGGATTAACCAAAACTTAAATTAGGGAAATTGGATGGTTGGAAGAACTATCCTCAGGAGAGGAACAGGGACAGTCAGATAGAGTTGGATAGAACCAATCAGAAAGGGAAGATGAAATCATCATAGAAGATAATTCAATGCATGTGGTCAGACTACGAGGCCTTAAAAGGCACAGGTAAAATATGGGCTGGGCCCTACAGGTTGAGGTGTAATAAAATGACACTGTGACAGAACCTAAAGTCCAAACTCTTATTTACACTTGAGGGATAAGACTGGATCCAGCCACACCCAGACTCCTCTCTGAGAAGGAATTTAGAAAGCAAAGGAATCCAGTCTGATCCTGACAGCTTGTCAGAAAAATCTTCTTGAACTTTTCTTTAACAGTATGTATGGCACAAGGGGATGTGGAGCTACCAATTTAGAGACTATAAATGTGAAAGAGTCAATGAAAAGACTAAAGATGACCACGTGGTCATGACCATTTAAAATCTTCAACCATAACCCCACTTAAGAGTGCTGGCAGTAACACTGTGATACTGGTATCATTAGTTGCAGCATAAGTTACCATTTTAAGCTCCTTTCTCTGCTCAAGATAATGTTGAGAAAATCCGTATGTGTTTCCTGTTTCAGGATGATTTGTTGTTAATTTAAATATTAAAGTTTTAGCACAAGTCATCTGCACCTAACGAGAACACCCAGGAGAAAATTTTTGTCTGTGTAAAAATCTGTTCAGCCACTGCAGGGAACCCTAAGTGTACTTTCCAGAGGCTGTAATATCATCTACTTTGGAAAAACAGATGGAATCATGCAGTAGAATCACTTGTGTGTCAGAAAACAAAACTGTGCATTTTTCATGACAGCCTTTATGCATCTGGGCAATTTTAGGCCTGTAATGCCAGTTTGTACATGTTCTATGGAACCTGCAGCTAAATTCACTGTGGATTCCATCTGCACTGGTTGAGTTCCCAAATCAAGATCTGAACACCAGGCTGGAAAAGGGATTGGGCCATATATTAAATAACTGATTACAGATGCCATCAGCTACTACTACAGAGGCTGTGCAGAGAATCTAGCAGGATTAAATAGGAGGGGGGAAAAATGTACACATACACCTATATATGTTATACGCCCGTGTAGCCTTATATATACCTATTTATCTTTATATATATATATATGCATAAATGTAAAAGGCTACAAGCGCAAGCTCAAAAGAGGAATTTCTTTGGGTTTTTTGCACTTGATTTTGCAACCTTAACTGTCTCAGCAAGGTCCAGCAAAGCCTCAGGGGGCAGCAAAAGCAGCCGATTAAGACCATTTCCAGGCTTTGTGGGAGGGGGCAGGGGCTAGGCAAGGCAAGGCAGGCACAGGCTAGAGGACAAGAGAATGAAGACTTGCTAACAAATCTCTCTGAAATCTGATCCCTCTCTGTCCTTCCAAAATACAAGTCAGTTCATCCTGTCTTTGTTGCAGCACTCAGCAGTGCTCTTGCTTGAGGGGATAAGGTCAGAATGAGCAAACGGCACTAGAAGTGGTTTTGGTTTTGAGCAGACACTGAAACTGCCTGTATTTCACAGCTACAGTTCTGCAATAGCTCTGTAAAGAAAAACAAACAAGAAGTCTACCACCAAACAAATAAACAAACAAAACAAAGGAAAGAGACAAACAAACCCTATTTAAACTGTAAAGGTAAAAGCTTATTGGTGAAATCATACTACACTACAGAAAACTTCTGTCACTAAATCAAGAGAATAATTAGATTTCCTTTCATCTGAATAGAAGAATCTAACTGAAAAATCTCAGGTGAAACAAGACCATTCAGTTCTATTATTAATTATCTCCTTAGAGTAAAAAATGCATAAGAAGATGTTAAAGGTCTCTTATTCCTGATACGGAAAACACTTCCTCAAATACACCTTCAACCTGGATTTTTTATCCATTTTAAAACTACGTGTGCATTCTGCAGACATCAGTCTCAGACTTAAGCTCTTTATTAAAAACTACACTATGGTATACATGCATTCAATGCCAACAGCTGGTCTCCAACAGACATTGGGTCCATTTGATACATTCAAGATACCCTTAGCAAAAAAGGATTAATTTCATTTTTTATTTTATACCTTTTAATTAAACATTCCTGAAAGAAAATGCACGTGATTTCTTTTCTTTTATTTTCAGAAAAAGACATCAAAAAGTTCAGATTCTGACAAAGTTACAACTCTTTCTGACATGCTGATGGGTTTCCTGGGAGTTTCAGGCTTCAGGGTTTTTTGGGGGGTTGTTTTGTTTTCTTTTGGTTTTTTGTAATAGTCTAAAACAAGGTTTGCCAGGGTTCATAAACCTGTGGCAAAGCAAATGCATCGAAGTTCTCTCAGCTCCTAGGAAAGGTCAAGTAAGTCTTCTAAAGAGCTCATGATTAATACTCACACAAAAATGAGTGTCCTGAAATCTTGTCTCACTTTGACCTTACATTTAGTATCTGCCCAACAGGCCATAGCTTGCTTGCTTTATGTTGCCCAAGGACTTGCCAAGGGCTGAGCTCTACAGTTCTTTGCAAATGAAACAGGAAAGTTTTCGCAACCTGAGTTTATTATTCAGCCCTTTAAAGTAGAGCTACAGTAAACAGTAGAATAAATTAAGAAATTACTAATAAGGAATAGAGTGGTATGTTGAGAACTGAATTCACAATTTATCTTGAATGGTAAATTAGACCTTAAAAGGCAATAAAGACTTACCGTTTTCATTAAAAAATTAACAGATACCAAAAATTTCAGTAATGTCAATGTTTATGGTGTGTGTAGTATGTAATACCTCATGTCATGGTGTCCTTATTGAAAACAGTGAGCACAAAGTTAAAAATGCACTCAGTATCACCTCACCTCTAAACTGTATTAGTATAATAGTGATAATAATACCACCCCAGATGAACATTAACAGATTTGCAATATTAACAGAAGTGTCTGTGTGGCATCAGTACAACAAATTCACTAATCCTATAATAAGAAAATTAAAATTTAGTACCATATATTGATGTTATTTTATAATTAAATTTGTCCAGTGTAAGGATGACACAATAATCCCCATCTTCCTAAAGTTGTATAATGATTTTAGCCTTAGATCTTCTCTTCCTGTGCTACTCAAGTTACATTACTATCCTCTTCAAAGGCAGCAAGCCAATTCAGAAGTCTCCACAGGGATGTGCTACGTAGACTCCATTACATCACCCTCACTGCCCTGGTGACAGCCTCATTAATCCAAGGGGAATCTATTAAATGAGGTGTGATGGCTGGCAAGAGGGGACCCACCTGTTCACTCATTCAGTTTACCCAGTTTTTGGACTACTCGCAACATTTGTTCTTTAAGGACACAATTACGTGCACTTGTACACACTGCTGTGATGCTTCAGGACTCTATTGTCTCTAATTATTTCAAAAGCAGAACTGGGAAAGAACTTCAGTAATTTCTGTGCGTCATCAGTATAAATTCAGTGTCATGGTTAAGTCCTCATTTTAAAATTCCCATTATAATATAAATATATGTATTAATAATAAATTCACTCAGAACAACTTCAGGAAAACAAGTATTGCTCTCTGCTGGGGAAAAAAAGGGGAGAAAAATGGCATGCCAGAGCCTGTTGCATCTTTTATGATTCACTTCTGTCTATATTTTTTTCCTACATTTCCAATCACCGGTCTTTTCTAGCTCTTTCACTGTATTCTCTCCTCACAGAAATGCACTGAACACACCCTACTGCTAAATCATTGACTCACTGCAGATAAAAGGAAAAAGGTACCAGAGATCAAGAGAAGAAAGGAAATAGGTACAAATACTATTCCACAGGTTTTAACAAAAAAAAAAAAAAAAAGGACTCCATCAGGACAGTTCAGTCAAACAATGTCTGTACTACTTCTGAAACCCACCATAATTTAACCCTTCTTGTCCAAAAGGAGCTGAGGCTTAATCTGTCAACAACATGCCCTACTTTTCTAGGACTTACTCAAGGCACATGTTGCTCAGCATTCATGTACAACCCACTCCATACTTAAATACCTTTGAGCAAGGTTTAAAAAATGAAAAGTTAAGTAAGTAGCAGGAAGAAAGCTATAGTTTCAAACATACTTTCAAAGTGAAAATAAACAGGTATTTCTTTTCTTCTGATGAATTTCTGACAATACAGGTGCAAACAGACTTCTAACTCAGCCATCATGCTACAACTAAGCAAACTACCTCATGTACTCCTTGGGACTGCAGTGCCATGGAAGTCCCCCACAGCTATGGTGGTTCTATTTTTGGTACATAGCATTTAAACCTATACAAATGAAGGTTATTCTTTATATCTTTGTAATGTCATTCTTTACATATTTGTACTCAGTGTACATTTCTGTAGTTACTTAATGACTTAGTCATTCTTTACATATTTGTACTTAATATGGACAGCATTCGTCTATTATCCTAGCCTAGCACTACTGCCAAACAGGCCAGAATGGTTTTTTCCCCTATGGATATATTCCTGTTGAATGCATTAACCATGATATCATTAAAAGTGTCATTTATTTTGAGAAAGCCAAGCAAAGAAAAGACGAGCAAATAATAAACAAAAAAACCCTTATCTGACAAATATGGTAAGCACAGCAAATATTTTTTTTTCATTTCTCTTGCAAAGAAGACTCATTCTAGGAGTGAGAAGTATCCCTGCAAAAACAACATGCCAGTTATACTCATCTCAAAATCTAAGCACATATATCTGCTCTGCTACTTGCTATTCTTCCATAAGGGCCATAATAGAAGCTGAAAACTTTGAAGACAGCAGCTCATTGCAAAGGAGAAGGCCTTCTTGTTACAGGATGCTTTTCTAAACCATGTAATTCCAGACTTTCTATATGCAACGGTATGTTGGCAGATCTGCTTTCAAGACTGTAAACCTCCTTAGCTTTATGATCCTGGCTGCTTAGGAAGGTTGTCTTGTGGAACTGTATCACTAAGGTGACTGTGCCTTGACCATGCTGCAGAGTTCTCTTCCACAGGAGGTCTGGGAAGAAGCCCACAGGGAGATGCTGCAGAGTGCCTGGTGCCTCAGCTGTGCATGGAGACTCCACAGAGGGATGCAAAGCCAGGGAGGGCTGGATCTAGATACAGCCTGGAGTCAACATGGTGGGCATTCTCTTAACACTTTTTGCGTGGTTCCAGTCCTGGCCTCCTTTAGCACACATGTCAGAGGAAGAAAAAATTATTTATGCTTCTTACAGTAGTAGAGCCTGAAGGTAGTGCTGGTATTGCATCTTCATCTCAGACTTGCTTCTTATGTAAAAGGAGCAAGAAAAAATTACCCAAGTAATCTGACCCTTAGGTTCCAAGCACATGTATACTCCACCAGGACAAATTAGAGGCCAGGGAGGGGCCTTTTATGTAATTTTTAGTACACCAGAAGGACAAACCACTGCATTAAGAACCTTTGTCAAATAGACAAACAAGAAAAAAGCAACTCTAAAATTAAAACTTTACAGAAAGCAACAAATCTCTTCTAAAAATATGGAAAAAGCCAAGTCAAGCTCAGCCAAGTGTCTCAGTGACATTCCTGACACTGAGATTAGAAAGTAGTTGGCACTTTTTCATATATAAGCTACAAACACCCAGGTGTCCAGGCTAAGGAGGGTCATGGATGCAACAGATCTAAGTCTTTGCTACCAGAAGGTTCCAATAATCTAAATGGTGTACACACAGGACGCAGACAGAAAGCATGCAGAGAAAAGTACTTGTTCAAAACCAGAAAGAGAGAATCAGCTGCTAAGACTTCATGCTTCTCTAAAATGAAAGGATTAGGACATACCAATCTGTGACAATATTCGGTATTGCATTTTAATGAAAAGGCATTGCATATAGCCCTTACCACACAGAACATATTTACACCAGGGCTGTGTAAACCACTGACTTTAGTAATACAGAAACAAAAGTATGTGGACATCATAACTGGGAAACAGAACACGTATATATTGTAAGCAATCCCTAATATTTAATAAAACTGAAAATTTCAAGTATTTCTTATAAAAAAATAAAAATGTTTTTATCTAGGTAATACCTTAAGTACTATAGTCATTCTGGTAATTGGAAAGTAATTAAACAGTAATAACTATTCAGTTTCTAAAATCAGGATCCCAAAAGATAAAAGAAAATAAAACAATTTCTTCCCACAAAGGAAAAAAAAACTTTAAAAATTATTTAGGCAGTGTTAGCTAATGCAATTCAATCCTCTATAAAAGAAAAGATGAAGTTATGACTTTTCCCAGTATGATTAAATCAGCTACCACAAACTAAAATATTCCTTTTAAGTCTTACCACACTACATTTGGTTTCACTTTGGAAACACGAAAACATGTCAGATCTCCATCTGGAGTTCAGAGCTAAAAAAAAAAAAAAAAAGAAAAAAAAAGGAAAAACGAAAAACCTCAAAGCTACAGCTCTGATTCACAATCCAATATTCTGGAGGTGTCTTTAGATCACAAACAGGGCAACTACATTCCTTCTACTACGCAACACAACTTAACACAGTTGTGAAGCTTTCTCTTCTGTCCAAAGAGACATGCAGAGGTCAAGAAATAAATATGTAGATCTAGCCTTATCTAGAAGCTCTCTCAGCCCCCTGAGCTCCTCTCTGCTTCACATCATCTGTAATAAAACAAACTCCAAGGCCATAAACCTCTTGACATTTTCCACAAAGTTCACTACCTGCTTATTTGGCCCTCATTATTTAAACAACAGTTACAGCATCAGAAACATTTTGGAGGCAGCACTACATTTTATTATTAATGGGGAAAATGGAAAATAAAGCACACTTAAAGCATATGTTTCTTGACTCTAAACATGTGAACTTGAACTTCTTCCTTAAGCCTACTGTGAACTTACTTCTTTGTACTCAACTCCTCACATCCACCATTGGTTTTCTCATTAGGCACAAAGCCACCACCATTATGGTTTGCCTGCTGCTCTCCAAGCAGGGCAGGAGCAGCCACAGTATTTGCCCTGCCCTGATTCCACAGACCCTGTTTTTGCAATCTGTTCGAACCACCAAAGTCTCAAGATCTGAAGTCCAGCTTGCATTCCTCTTTGCTTCGTCATGCCAGAGATTCACCAGCTAGAAAGACGTATTTCTGCATTCTTACGTGTGTGCATATGTCTAGTACTGGGATAATTAAAGAGAATTTGGGTTCTGACTGTCTGTGCCCTCAGGGAAGAGGCAGTAACATCTGCTGCAATGACTACTTATTTCTTATTTTTCAGAACAAGGGGTTTGAATTGTTTATGCTTCATTGTTCAAACACACACACTGCATACAAATACAAGACAGTGTAAGGAAAAAAAGACTGAACCCCCACCTAGATGAAAGTGGTTTCTGTGCTACAAGCACAGTTTTCATATTCTCAGAATCACTTGTGAGTTCTACAGAAATTACGCAGTGACAAGGTATCAGCCATAATATACAATTACAGCCCCTTTGAGTTTTCATTCTCTCATACATAGAAACATCATGAAACTACAGCCTCAGATCATTCCAGAAAACAAAACAAAAAAAACCCCCACATACACAGACAAAAAGAAAAAAATAAAAATAATTTTTAAAAAAGAAAAAAACAACAAAACTTACTTTGCAAATTTACTCTACCCGCCTGGAAAAGATCTGATTAACAATTCCCTTCCCCATTCAAAGGAAAAAAACTCTTGATTCAAACATGGCATACCTGATAATATTTTTAAATTATACAGCGTCAGTCATTTGATAATAGAACTGTCTTTAAAAATTATGACTAAGTATGCATAGCAATAGTTTAAGCTGCCAAGAACTGTGCTTAAAAACTTCCAGTTGCCTGGTCTTGGTGAGCCAAAAGTTGAAAAAATCCTGGTCTGCTTTAAAGCAAAAGTCCTACCAATCTCTACTAACTGTTCAAACTATGAAACATAAAAATATAACGCCAGCAGACTATCATGAAGAAACAAATAAAAGTGAAGCAAAAAGGAGAAGGGAAGAGCCAAAACTGAAGCATCTAAGTTTGGGGGTCTCAGTCCCAGTCCCTGTGATGAATTTAAATGCAACACAGACTCATGTTCATCTACGCCCAGATTGCATTCAACTGTCATTCTTACTCCACTTTGTCACTGCACACATCTGTTCTCCTGATTTTGTAATGGAATATTCATAACTATCAGTCTGGATGACATCACCTTGACATAAAGTAAAATCCAGTGCCATAGAAACACAGTAGGGATTGCAATCTGCCCTCTCCACTATCTTATCTATAAAAAGCTGCTCTCCTCCTAGTCATCATTAAACTTTGTTTTCTTGAAGCTGTCAGAAGCAGATTTAGCAACCTTACTATTCTTCATCCTGGCTGTACAACAGCTAGGAGATCAGGTGCGGCAGATGCTTAGAGAAGAAAACAAACATAAGAAAGAATTTCCAGAGGCAGAACACCTGGAGAACAAGAAGACAGACTTCAGGTGTCATGATTGTAAAAGCAACCAAGGAGTCACCTTCATTACCTTTAGGATGAGTCTTCTGTATATCAGTAAAAAGCTTAACATGCACTAGAAGGAGCAGCTTGGGCAGGAAGCAAAGGCATCTGAGGGACCACTGGAAACTACTAAAACCAATTTATTCTAGCAAGCTACATTTGATGGGAATGGTTTACAGATTGTATCGCTTCAACTTAAGATTGTTATGCATAAACACACATACATATTTGAGCGAAGGAGGTGGCATCCAGGCTAGAAACATGGAACAAACTTCAGTTGAAAACAAACAAACAAAAAACAAACAAACAAAGAACCACCATAAAAAAAAACAAACCAAAACAAAACTAAACACTAAAACAATGATAGTTTTAAGATTAAAGGTGACAAGAAGCCTGTCATCAGATTAGAAGCAGATCGAAGTAGAGATTGGATGATATCCTATAAGAAGGCACAACAAGATATACAACATTAAATCATAGACAATGCAGTGCTAATGAAAGTTGATGAAGCAAAGGTTCAGAGAGTTAAAAAAAAAAATTCAGAGAATGTTCTGGACCAACAGCACCACAAAAAAAAAAGTCATGTGCTTCAAGAGACAGGGAAGCCTGAGGAAAGCATTAGTATGGAAAGACTTTTATGCATGATTTCGATAGAGAACATGGAGAGAAAGAAAAGAAGAATGATGAGAACACACTGAGCAGAAGTCAAAAGGAGAAGAAAATCTCAGGGAAACACAAGAATTTATATCCTGCACCAGTCTTATGTTCCTTCTGATTTAATATCCTTTTTCCCATCAGCTGCTTGTTCAAGATGGCCCAGGAAAGAAAGGTATAAGAAGCCTGCTGTAGACAGCACTGGTATTACCATTCAAGTCTGAATATTCTGTCTCTATACATTGTCTAAAAAGGACAAATGGCTTAAGCCCAAGCCACATTCATTTAAGAGCAGAAAAGGGGGAAGAGAGAGTGCAGAAAGCTACTCAACATGAGATATAACATAAAATAATATAACATAACAGGGGTGTGAGAATTCAGAGGAGAAAGAAAAAAAGCATCAGTAAACATAGAAAGATAAACCAAGAGGACTTTCATCCAATTTACACTGCAAATCACCTTGCAGGCCAGCTAATCCATTCTTCAGGGTAGGGACTCATTCAGCAGGACAGACAGAGATGAGTGCACTACTATAATAAGGACTTTTGCTGAGCTATGAAAACTATGCCATGAAGCTCAGCTGTGTTTTGACATGTGGAAATACTACTTGCTGCACATGCCCATCCCCACACTGGTGAAAGATTTATTTTGCCAGTCGAAACCCAGTAACTTCACACCTCAATAAGCACAAACCCCATATGCTCTTCCCAGAGAGTGCAGCTCCCCCTTCCCATTACTAGCTCTGGTATCTGCACTGCCATTGCCTGTCTTCCCGAACGTGATGGGAGGGATGGACTGACCACATAACATAACACACTTGACATCCTCAGATATGCCCACTTTTCAGAGACACACAACCTTTCACATTTTAATACTTACATGCTGGAATTGGCAACGAGACACAGAATTCATTTGGAAGGAAATCATCTTGTATGGTTTTGGGAAACCAGTATTTGGACACAGAGTTCCGTAAAGAAACGTGCTCATTTTTTAATATATATATGTATTCTAGGGAATAGAAGCATAAAGCCAACTGCTTATAGACTGCTATAATAATGACATGTTATTTACATGGGAAATACCTATGTTTTAACTAGCAGGACCTTGTTTCTAGAACTGGTGGTCTTGCAATGACACATTCTTATTTATGTTAGCATACGAACATACTAAGCTTTTTCATCTATGTTGCTTTAGCATAATACGATCTCTTGATTCTATCAATTCTGACCAAAACTATAACTCACAAAATACTCTCAGGTCTGAAGATATTTCATGCAAAAAATTCAAAGACCAACAAAACAAGTCATGTTGCAGCACAAAGGGCCTACAGGGTAAAGCCTGACACTAACTTTGGTAAGAGCTTGGAGCCAAGACTTCAAAGTGGAACACACTCCCCACCTCCCTCACTCCCCCACCACAGAAAACAAAAACATGCCCCTAAGACAAAAAAAACCAAACAAACAAAAAAGAAAGCAAAACCAAAAACAAAACAAAACAAAAAAATAGAAAAGGAGAAAGCAACAAGCAGTAAAAAAAGAAGAGGAAAAACCACAACCCTACAAATAACAGAATAGCATTATAGCACTTCTCTTTAAAGAAATGCTTTTTTTTTCTAAAGGGCACTATGAAAGTCTAAGTATTTGTCATAATTACCAACTACACCATAGAGCCTTGAGAACAAAACCTGAAGCGAGTACTGTAAATGGAAAGACAAGCTTATGACAACTTAAAGTGTCATCTCACCTGAATGTGACAAATTGCCATGCAGTAAGTCAGTATCTACCATGCTCACTTTACACAAAATGAGCTGCTATTCAGCATCCTATAGTCTTGTCAATAGCAAACAAGCAGTGCCAGTGAAGGGAGACACAAAAGAAAACTTGAAAAAAAAATCACTTTGAAGAACCACTGACTGCTCTTCTCTATTTCCACTCATTCTGTCAAATAAAACCAAAGTATCTGGAAGTTTATAGAAGAAATTAAGGGGGGGGAAGGAAAAATTAACAAATTATTTTCCTCCACACCTGTAAGATTCCTGGAAATTGTAGAGTTCCAGGCAAGGCTCAAGGGTGCGCTAAGGCTTTCCCAAATCTTTCAGTCAACACAGTAGCCAGCAGGTGATATTCAGTGACAAGCACTAAGGACAGCAGGTTCCAGCAAGTAAGTGCAAGATACCCCCCGTAAACGCTGCACAGAACCTGGAAGGGAAGACCACGGGAATAAGTTTTTCCAGAAATTTGGTCACTACAAAGTATGAAAACAAAGTTGCCCAGGGTCAGAAGGCCAGTAACTGCAATTGTCACCATCTTTCATGAACTAGCAGTCTAGGTTACTTCAAGAAGTAACTGAGGAGAAGTGAATTCAGGAGTTTTCTTGCAAAATGCAGAGCTTTGCTGCCGGTCCTTCTGTGAGAGGCCAGAGAGGCTGCCCAGGCACCCCCTCCAGCACTGAAGCCCACAGGGCCACCTGCTCCACACAGCAGCACTATTCACTCCTGCCTGGCTGTGAGGTCTGTGCAGCCGTGAGCTGTATGAAGAGCTGGGCACAAATGTGCTAAACCAAGACAAGTTAAAAAGGGCTTCCTCTGGCCCCCTCAGCCATGCAAGGCTAATTAGCCATATACATGCTCCTCCTCTTCAGTCAACATTCATTAGCTTTGGACATGTTGCGATGCAGGCCCTGAGGAGGGAAGAGAACCGAATTCACATGAACCAGCGTGGAGATTGTGCATACAGATAAAAGATTGTACACAAAAATTTAGCTAAATGTAATTTCCACTGCGCTAGATGATTTAGAAACAATGGATACGCTTCATTAATGCCTTTTCCCAGAGCATAGATCAGTAGAATACACACATGGCTGTATACAACACTGCCAAAGGGACAGGGTATACCTTAAGAAGCTCATGAAAAAACTAAAACACTGTCTGGTGGAAAGAAAAATAAAATAGAGAAAAGTCAGTGTAATATCATATTTTTCCTTGTTGATAGATACACTAAAACGTCTAGAAGATGACAGAACTACAGCTGCTTAGGAGCTCTAATTCTTGGCTGTTGATCTGTTTCTTTAACATATGCCAGCTTGAATGTTTTACCAATTTTCAGTAAAAAATCCCATCTCCATTAAAAATACATCTCTTTTGAAGAAGAATGGGAGAAAAAAAAAAATATATATATATATAAAAATTTAATCTGCCTGCATTTTACAGCTAGTGGAATGTAGCAGGAGCCTCTTATTCATTCAGTTGCTTCATTAATAGCCGGGAAAATTCACTCTCCAAACTTCCAGATTAGGGCAACAGGAAAGAAATCAGCCATGGAAAGGTTCACAGGACATGTCTATACAACTTACTAGCCTCTGCAGACACTTCAATTATCAGAAATGTATTAAAATTATTAACATTCTGTCATGGTCCAACACTTGATGCTTGCTTTTAAAATATGATCATTTACACACACGCACAGACACGAGTTAGCTGGTATGCAATTACTCTGCTTAGAGGATTCAGTCCCTGCCATATCCAGGGTTTTATGAGAAAGCAAATCACAGTTACTGGATGATATGGGAAAATAGTAAGGAGATACTATCCTTCAATCTTCAAAGACATAATTTTTAAAATTAATTGTAAGCAGTTCTCAGTTGCCATTACCTGGCGCTTAGTCTCTTGTACAAAAGCAAAGGCAAACCGGATTTGATACAACTGGTAGAGGAATTCTTTTTGTCCTTAAGAGGGACTGGCTCTTGGAATATTCTCATCATAGTCTCATCATCTAGACATTATCTCATAATCAAAAAAATAGATGATAAATATCTTTATTTAAAGAAAAAACAATAGGAGGACAGGTGATGGCATATACATCAATCCCACTGCTGAAGCTGGCATGAAGTCTTTACAGTGTATTTTTGAAAACCATTGCAAAGAGAAGGAAAAAGTAAAAAATCTGAGTGCCTTAATAGTAGACAGCTATTAGTTTAAATAGTCGCTTGCAACACGGTAATGGGAAAGAGAAGAGAACACAAACAAAAATAAGTCCATGCACTATATAACTTTCATTCAGCCCACATGCTATTTCCTCTTGGCACATGTTAAGTGCAGGCACTCCATGTACAAACCACATGATATGATAAAATGAGCAAAGCAATGTACTGTGTCTGTATTATTTTGACAAAGATAAAGTGAGGGAATTCTGCGGTGGTTAGAAAACAAGGTTAAGAAAATAAATTTCTTGGGGTTCCCGAACCAAGGAATAAAAAAATAACTATGCTATTTTTCCTTTCTGGTTAACCTCAAGCAGAAATGAAGGGTTTATGTTAATTTCTTCTATGAATTTAGACATGTTATTTTGGAGCATGTTTATTCAAGAGATAAGTTCTTTACAACACAGCATGTATTTAAAATATCACTAAATACAGTTTCTAAAATTATGTCAAGTGATTCTTTTTTTGTTGAGACAGCATAGCTTTAAATTCTGTTTATAGGAGAATAAAAGAATGAGACTTGTCCCAGACCAGATGATCTCAATAATACCCTAAACCTCACTTAAGCCATGTTCAAAACTACACTTTATTTCTGATAGAAAGGCTAAGAAATTTGACTTTACACAGGTCAAGTGCAGGACAGTAAATAATTACAACTCCACACCTGAAATTGCTGTGGGGTCAGGTTTTTTTCCAGCATACTCTCATACACCATTAAGCTACTGGAATGGACCCTTCAGCTCTACCTCATGGATGGGGCCTGTGTACAGCAGGAGTCTTCAACTGAGTGTGCAGCTTTTGAAAAGTCTGACGGGTTTTGAAGTTCAGCAAATGGGGGAGTGAAACAAAGTGCCACTGTAGCTACTTTCAGATTTCTGTTTTGTTTCTTTGAGTCATGAATGAAATACCAGCTCCCCAAAGAGCTCCCACAGAGGTTCTGTAGAGGAAGCAACTAAGTGCTTTGAAACCTATGGAGATACTTAAATAAACATTAACACTATTCAATTGGTTTGCTTTGGTTTTTGTGTAGGAATAGTTCAACTTTTATTAACAGTCACTGTTTCTCCCAGGCATCTTATTTTTCTGCCCAGTTTGTTTGTGAGTTATCCTGCACTGCTCCTACCCAGAGGAAAATTAGTTTCCCCAATTTTTTCTAACCGTTTAGGATAAACAGTTCACTTTATTATATAAAGAGAATGTTTTCCACGAAGAAAGTAGAAAGTCTTTACATCAGTAAACCCTAATACATTTTACAGAGCTAACATTTCATATCTACCTATGAAAGCATATCCTGATAAAATAAAATCTAATAAAACGGAAAATTGTAAGGCTCTGTCTTTAATGATTAGCTTGTTTCAGCCCTTTTTCTTTAACTCTTGAGTTATTTCAAGCATAAATATACTTATTTACACATTGTAAACATATGGAAATAGATACAAAGACCAATAATTTCATATGGAGTCTCCGTATACCCATTCTCTCTCTTGCATCTTGTTTGCTTGCACCAAATTCCATAAATTGCACTCAATTCAAAACCTTTTAACTGCAATGCCTCTATGGGACTTATGCTATCAAAGCTGATGAATCCTCAGTATATGCATGTAACATATGCAGACAATTTTTTTTTTTAAAGCCTGAATTTCAGACTACCATACCTTTGCACATCTGGAGGCAGATTTCTCCTTGAAGAGAGAGGAACTTAAAAGAGGGACTGTGCATCACCACAGGTAGTCCCTTCATGTAAAACACTGAACTGCAAGTGATCTGGCTTATCCTGTCAATCCATGCCATACTTAGAGGTCTGCTTTTCCACAGATCTGATTTCTGTCATAGTATTTTACCAACTTTAAACAATTAGAAATTTCCAGCTTCCAAGGAAGACACAAAGTGCCTTAACCTAATCTAGGGAAGGCCTCTGACAACAGACTTGAAGTTGAAATGTTTTCAGATCTAGAGTAGGTGTTCTTAACTGTTACAGCTTCTGGGAGACAGAAGAGGTGTGTTACGCATTGCTAACATTAATTATGCAGATAAACAAGTTAAAATGTCATTATCAGTGCTATGTATGAAAACATAAAATGAAAGATATTTTTAGATCCTGTCAAAAGCTTTTGAAAGTATTATGCATCTCCCCTTCTCCCCTGCTTCTGCAGCTTCTCTTGCCTCTTCTAATGGCAAAAAAAAATACTTGAGTAACAGTTCTCAACTGCTTCTTGAATACTTGCCATTTGATATCAGGAGATATATTGTGGTCTTTCAGTCAAAACAACTTAGTTGGGAAAATCAGTAATAGAAATAGTATATGCCTCTCTACAAAATATAGTTTGTCAGGATCATCACCTAAATGAGCACTTTTTGATAGGCAGTGGGAAAGAAAGTAAGCTCTTTCAGGAGACACACTCCCTTTCCATATTTCACTTTGACAACTCCTGGGGACTACTTTTTTCTTTTTATTAATTTTTTGCAGCTGTTCATCCATACTCAACACCAGACTCTCACTCCATTAGTTTTATTTAATAGTTTACACTCCATCTACCATCTACCATGCCTCTCAAAGGAAGACAAATCAAGTAAGTACATCGCTATTTTGGCATACCACAACTACAAAAAAAAAAAAAAAAAAAAAAAAAGGCTTTCATCAGTTATAAATAAAACAAGAGTTGATATCTCTGTAAAGTTAGTAGTGAGTTTACAATCTTTAAAGTACCAACCACTCAATACCACTCAGACTTGGCTGATGTTCAGTATCCCACACAGCATTCATCTCTGTGGATCTAATATTATTATAAGATTACTTTGCAAAATAGGGTATTAATGTAACATTCAAATTAAAGGTTCCATAGCTGTTAGGAATTGATTTGAGGACTTTGTGTTGGTCTAGAAGCACTTATGTCAATAGATAAAGAAGGTATTTTCTTATAAGCACTCATGAAGTCAGTGAATGCCACAGGAAGAATACATACTGAAGTGCAAATATCTTTCTAAGATTAACTGATGATTCCCAACAGATTATTGTGGTGAGTATGAACTACAGCTTGTCAGAATATTTTTAAGTAGAAGAAAACTTTTTCAAGATATGTTAGTTCGTAATAAGCTAAAGTATGTCATGAATATTCACTGACTAATGGTATTTTTACCACAAAGGTAAAGAGAGAGTTTGTAATCAAAAATTTTACAAAATCTCGTATCACATAGCTGACAATAAATGCTTCTATACAATTGTATTTCCCACACATTTACAGAAGGAACTAACTGTGACACTATCTCTGGTTATTCAAAAGATGCAACTGAAAAAAGACTACAGGGGAGGTCTCTGTTCCCAAAATGTCTTAACATAGTAGCTTTTAACTGGAAGGACATAGAAATTAAAAATTACAAAAAACAATAACTGTCCAAAAGGGAGGATCGTGCTAAATTCAAACTACCCTCCTATGTGGTAGCTGGCTGAGATTCATAAGCATTATGAACATTCTTAATCAACATTTAGGATGTGTGACTGGTAATGATTCTCTATTACTTGTTTTTACAGTTGCATGTACAAAAACAAAGTACATGCAGTGATTCCTTAGTTTGTGAAATTAGGCTGTTAAGCAGCAGAATTTTAACTGCGCTGCTTTAATTTACAACATTGCATATGTGTGTTACAGTAAAAATAACTAAATTGTACAGACAACATGAATATTAAGAAAACCATATTTAAATCATAGTATTTAGTCCACCAACATGAGAGAGACAAAGGTCACTCCTTCACAATGGACTGATGGTTTGCTCTTCCCAGGTACAGAATGTAATCTATTAATTTCATTTTCCAGTGCTCTGGAAAAAGGGACAGCTGGTACCACTACTCTTATTAAGCCATTAAAATGCCAGAACAAAAATACTTTCTGGAGAAAGCACAACTTTATTTTCTCTAACTTTATGAAAAGAATGGAAACAAATCTTTTTTCAATTAAAATTCAATAAATACTAGTTCACTGGAACAAAAAAAATTACACATGTGCTTTCTTAGAAAAACAGGAGGAATGCAATATGTAATATAATATACCTTAATCCCTCCATACTCATAGCTACAAATTATCTGGAACTTGTTCTAAGTTGCAACACTAATGGAAAAATCTCAATTCAAATAAACAAAAAGGATCAGATAAGCCATTTAATGCCTCAGGTTTTTACAGAAAACATCTTCCAAGTGTTCTTCACTGCTCCTCAGAAGTCGATCATAATAGTGAAGGTGACAGTCACATGTATGACTGGCCTGGCAAAGCATGGAACTCATGGCGGAGCTCCAATCCAAAAAGACTGCATGCATGAGGTGTCAGCAGGGACAAGGGGATCAAGGAGGAATTTAGAAACACCACCATATGGGCATATCAGGATTACGTCAGGTTAAACAAAGTTCAGTGGGAGCTAAGACTTAAACTGAAGTCAAAGGCATGAAGAGCAGCTCCTATTGCTACCACAGTAATGAAAAACCAAGCAGGAAAACTTCAAGTTTTTGCTGAATTGCGTGGGTGATCTAATGCTGGCAGACACAGATAACACTGAGGGGCTCAGTACCTCCTTTGTTTCAGTCTTCACCAACAAGGTCACAAAGCCATCTGCTGTTACTGAAATGGTTCAAGAACTACCAGCAGTAGATGTGACCTGACTCGGGGATGACTTGCAAGATCTCAAGCTACGCAAAAATCCATGGGATCTGACAACCTGAATCCAGCCACCAAGAAACCCAGCCTCTCTTCATCTCTGAAAAATCACAAAGATGAAGGAAGGTCCTCAGTAGCTGCAAGAAAACAAATGTAGGAACTACAGGCCAGTCAAACTCATTCAGTTCCTGGGAAAATTATGTAGTTAGTCCTCTTTTAATGCACATTTCTGGTCATATGAAGGATAACAAGGTGACTGAGAACAGTCAGCATAGATTTGCCAGAGGTAAATAATTCCTGACCAAACTAGTTGCCTTTTGTAATAAAATGACTATTTTTAATGATGAGGGGAGAACAGAGAATGTAATTTATCTCAAGGCTTTTAACATTGTTTCACTTAAACTTAGGATGTAACTGTCTATTTCTTCAGGTGAGGAACCAGATGGGTAAAAAGCTGGTTGGATGATAAAGGGGATGTTTACATGGCACGAGACCTGCTGGTGCAGGATGGAGCAGAATTTTCCTCAAGAAGGAATAGGATTTTTGGCCAAGAGTTGGCAGGGCTCATAGAAAGGGTTTTCAACTATGTTTTAATGGGGAAGGGGATGAAACTAGGTCCACTAGACATGAGCCTATGGGTAGAATGGAGACGTTAGGAGCAAAACTGATAGCTCAGCGCTAGTGCATCTACACCAATGCATGCAGCATGAGCAATAAAAAGGAGGAGTTGGAAGCAATTAAGTGACAGGACAGCTATGATGTAGTCATCACAGAAAAATAGTGGGATGGCTCTCACAACTGGAAGGGAAGGAGAGGAAGTGGGGTGGCTCTCCATCTTAAGGATTGCATAAAGCTTGATCGAAGTAATCATAATAGTAATCATAGTATCATGGTAATAAGGTTGAGTGAGTAAGGATGAGGGGGATAACCTGTTAGGTGTCTGTTATAGACCACCAACCAGGATGAAGAGGCAGACGAAGCATTCTACAAGTGTCTGGCAGAGGTCTTACAATCACCAGCCCTTGTTTTGGTGTGGGACTTCAACATACCAGATATCTGCTGGAAGTATAACATAGCAGAGAGGAAACAGGCTAGGAGGTTCCTCAAGTGCATGGCAGATAACTTCTTGACACAGCTGGTAAGAGAGCCTGCCAGAGGAGGTGCCTCACTAGATCTCCTGTTCATAAGCTGGGAAGGACAGGTGAGGGATGTAGTGGTTAGGGCCTGTCTTGGGCTTAGGGACTACAAAATGGTGAAGTTCTCAGTCCTTAGTAAAGTAAGGAGGAGGGTTAGCAAAACCTCAGGAGGCCTGCTCAGGACACTGGTTGAGAGGTTGTCTTGGGAGGCAGTCCTAAAGGACAAGAGAGTCAATACAGGAAGGCTGGATATTGTTCAAGAAGAAAATCTTAGAATTGCAGGAGCAGGCTGTTCCCATGCACCATAAGACAAAATGGCACAGAAGATGATCGGCCTGGCTGAACAAGGAACTTCTACTGGGACTTAGAAAAAAAAATGAGAGTTTATTTCCTCTGGAAGAAAAGGCAGGCATCTTGGGATGAGTACAGAGAAATAGATCATGCAGAGAAAAAATTAGAAGGCAAAAGCCCACCTGAAACTCAATCTGGCTACTGCCATAAAAGAAAACAAAGTTTTTATAAATACATCACTAACAAAAAGAGATCCGGAGGGAATCTCCATCCCTTATTGGATACAGCGGAAAAATTGCTACCAAAGATGAGGAAAAGTCTGAAATACTTAATGCCTTCTTTGCCTCCCTTTTCATTAGTCACGCCAGCTATCCCCATGGTATTCATACCCCTGAGCTGGAAGATGAGGATGGAGAGCAGCACAACCCCCCATAATCCAGGAGGAAGCAGTTACCAACTAGCTAAAGCACCTGGACACCCACAGGTCTATGGGCCCAGATGGGATCCACCCAAGGGAGCTGGCAGAGGAGGTCACCAAACCTCTCTCCTCATCTACAAAAAGGGGAGGTCCCAGGTGACTGGAGGCTTGCCAATGTGATGCCCATCTATAAGAAGGTCTGGGAGGATTCAGGGAACTATATATCTGTCAGCCTGACCATGGTGCCCGAAAAAAAATTATGGATTGGTTCATATTGAGTCCGCTTACAGTGCAAATGCAGGAGAGCCAGGGGATCAGGCCCAGCCAGCTTGGGTTCAAGGAAAGGCAGGTCCTTTGACCAACCTGGTCTTGTTCTATGACCACGTGACCCACCTAGTGGATGAGGAGAAGGCTGTAGATGTGGTCTACCTGGACTTTACTAAAGCCTTTGACACTGTCTCCCACAGCATTCTCCTAGAGAAGCTGGCAGCTCACAGCACAGACACGTATACTCTTCATTCGGTTAAAAACTGGCTACATGGCAGGGCCCAGAGAGCTGTATTCAGAGTTAAACCACCACTGGGCTCAGTTTTGGGGCAGGTCCTATTCAATATCTTTATCAGTGATCTAGATGAGGGGATTGAGTGCTTCCTCAGTAAGTTTGCAGACAACACCAAGTTGGGTGGGAGTGTTGATCTGCTCGAGGGTAGGAAGGCTCTGCAGGAGGACCTGGGCAGGCTGGACCAGTGGGCCAAGGTCAAGAAAATGGGGTTTAACAGGCCAAGTGCTGGGTCCTATGCTTTGGTCACAACAACCCCATGCAACACTACAGGCTTGGGGAGGAGTAGCAGAAAAGCTGCTTGGCAGAAAAGGACCTGGGGGTGCTGATTGATACTCAGCTGAATGAGAGCCAGCAGTATGCACAGGTGGCCAAGAAGGCCAACAACATCCTTGCTTTTATCAGGAATAGTGTGGCCATCAGGAGCAGAGAAGTGATGGTGTCCCTGTACTCAGCGCTGGTGAGGCTGCACCCTGAGTACCCAGTTCAGTTCTGGGCCCCTCACTACAATTGAGCTACACTGAGCTGCTGCACTGAGTTCAGAGTAGGGCAAGCAAGCTGTTGAAGGATCTGGAGGGCAAGTTCTATGAGGAGAGGCTGAGGGAACTGGGAACATTTAGTTCAGAGAAGAGGAGGTTGAGAGAAGACATTATTTCTCTCTACAGCTACCTGACAGGAGGTTGTAGAGAGGTGGGTGGTGGCCTCTTCTCTCAAGTGAACGATGGAAGAAGAGGAAATGGCACCAGGGGAGGTTTAGACTAGATATTAGGAAGAATTTTCATTACCGAGAGACTAGTTAGGCCTTGGAATGGGCTGCCCAGGAAGGTGGTAGAGTCATAGTCCCTGGAAGTACTTAAAAACCATGTAGATGAGGCACTTTAGGACATACTCTAGTGGGTGATACCAACAGTGATAAATATATTTTATTCGTGGAGGGGGCAGTGTGTTTACCATTGGACACAATGATCATAGAAGTCCTTTTCAGCTGTGACAGTTCTGTGATTCTGTTATCAAGCTCAGAGAGTAAATGTTTCATGAGGACAGTAATAAGTGGAGTATCACAAGGGATAATCCTGGGACCTGGACTGCTTAACACCTTAATAAACAGCTATGGGGAGACAATAGAGTGCAACCTGGAAAGACAACACTAAATTCAGAGAAGTAGTTAATAAGATTAAGGGCAGGACTGCTATCCAGAGGAACTCAGGTGGGCTGGAGGAAAGGGCCAAAAGCAATCTCATGAAGTTAAGTGTACATATGCAGAGTCCTGCATCTGAAAATGAACAGTCTCATCCAACAGTACAGACTGGTTTTCATCAGAGTAAAATGAGTCACCCATCTTTAAATGACATATTAAGCACAAATTGTGAACAAGCTTTGCAAGAATAGTTGTATTTAACTTCTATGAAATGCAGTGCAGGCTACTATATAACAGGACTGAATGCACTTTTTCTTTTCTTACCATTATACATTAAAAACAGAAATTTCCATGAAGACATTACACAATCATTAGCCTATTCTGGAAGAGATTTTTTGTGCTTGCATCTTACCTTTATATGCAATAACTGGGTGCTCAGCTCTGTGGCAGTGGGTATCTTCTGTTGCTGTTGGCTCCAGTATTCCTAATACCCCAAGTCCTGCCAACAGCAGTGCAAGGAGACAGTTTTCTTCCATGGTGGTCATGCTATCCTCCCTGCAGTCACTTCTTTTAACTTCTAGCATTCATGTGGAAAAAGCACCTGGAAAATTGAAAGAAATTTACTGAAGCACAAGAGCATGCCACAGGAAAAAATTACACTATTCTTAATCTTTGTAACAGAACAAAACAACATTGTTTTCTGTCTGTGTAGTATGACTCCTCAGAAGTATGCTATCAGCTGCTCCTCTAATTATTTAATAAATTTATCATCAGTGACAGAATTTAGGAATACTGATTTCTTTTATCACCCAGGAGGATTTAAAAACTGTTATTCATTCCCTCCCTCTTCTACTTTAAAGGTTCATTTTGTAATGTCTGTGGGGTAAATAATGTTCTGCAAAATTTTTATTTTATTTAGATACAGCAAACATATCTAAATGTATGTTCCACATTCTCCTGGATCCACTGCCCCTTGGCTCTGCTTTCCTCACAGAGGAATGAGTGCTTTGATCCCTTGCAAAAATAATGTAGGAAAGGAAGTGCTCCTTTATGTTACTTTTTTGACAATACAACAACCTTAGAGCCTGTATTTTTTTGCCTGTCTATAGAGTAGGTATAGAACATCACAGAAAGCAGTAGGACACAGTTCATCTTGATGCTCTACCTACTTACTTTTGTTTTTCAGGGAGGAGGGTCACTGGTTTTGCCACTTGTTTAAACCCTATCCATTTGCCAAGTAAGATGACAAGGTTGCATACTGC
This sequence comes from Phaethornis superciliosus, assembly GCA_023637945.1. NCBI lineage: Eukaryota > Metazoa > Chordata > Aves > Apodiformes > Trochilidae > Phaethornis > Phaethornis superciliosus. The sequence goes on from JAJQWJ010000002.1 coordinate 71,168,565, forward strand.
ACATTCGACCCCTTTCTACTAAAATTTAGACACCAATCAGCAACATAATGGTTTTCACTCAGTATTAGAATAAAGCTGAAGTTCCAGCTCCCTGATTTTTTTAAACACACAGACACTTATAAGACACTTATAAGTAACAGAATATTCACTGTATCAATATAATTTTAAATCCAACCCAATTCCTTTAGCTTTCTCATAACAAATATTCCAAGAAGTAACAACCTAAAAATCTTTCACCGTTGTCAGCTTTATTGAGTCCAACAAACTTGCTTGCTGATAGCACAGTCATGAGACATCGCTGCCTTTCAGGGAGCAAGGACTAGAGATTTGAGACAACTTCACAATGTCAGAAGTGTCATTCTGCAAATTAATAGAGCAATTCAGTAGAAAATAATCAGCAATATTGACTTCTAGTACATTCCATCTCTGTGAACTACAGTGTGCAGTTTAATAAAGTAGAAACTATATTTTTGTAAAAAAATCCTATACCCATGAAATAAAAGGTTATTAATTGAAGATACTCCACAGTAAAAGCAGTTTATTTTAAAAAACACATTTTAAAGCAGAATGAGTAGCAAACATTACTCCTTAACATCAGTCTATCACCAGCTGTTCTAAGATGAAGTGCTCTTCCCTTACCACTTCACTTTGCTTCTAAATAAGCCTTCCAGCTAAAACCTGGACAAATCTAATTGCCATTAATTTAAACTAAAAATAAAAAGATCCAAGGCATAATACATCTGAGAGATACATAAATTTAATAGTCAATTTTAGCTTCTCTGCTAAAATCGTTAATGTTTCAGAGAAAAAAAAAAAAAATGGAGGGGAAGATTGCTTGTGGCACACAGCAGGCATTATCTGCAGAAGTTCTGTGCACTCATGTATATAGGGGCATAAAGTTCAGGATCCAAGGTTTTGATAGGGTGACATGTCAAACATTCCCTACTATTCCTACCCAAAGTCAACCAGTTTATCTGAGTGACATTGCAAGTAATGAGTACTACTCATGTTAGATCATACAAGTACGTTACTAATCACTAGTTCTAATTCAGATTTGTAAGATTATATATGTGTATTTAGGAAGTAAAATGAAGGTACGATAGCACATCGGAAACCCTCAAAAGCTGTTTTTCTTGCCCACAGTACAGCAGCAGGTATTCCAACAACTAAAATATGGTACTTTCACATTAAAGAAAAGCAAACTTTATTTCTTTCAATTTATTAAGACTTAGAAATATTTACAAATGTGTGAATATAATTCACAGTTATTAAGCAGTAATAAAATGAAACATTCATACTGGAAGACTGGCCTTCTCTATCTCCCTGGCTGTAAATAAAGCCCTGTGGCCTTTATGTAATAAAGCTCCTATATCACAGCTAATTTTCAAAAAACAGCTCTACTCAGGACATAACAAAGAGTGAATCCTTTTTCTCCAGAAAGAAAAGGACCAGTACTCTTCATCCAGATACTAAATACATACAGCATTATGGATGCCATAGTTCCACTACAAAAAAGATACTGACTTTCATAGGTCTAATCCTGGTATTAATGACTGAGATTTAAGTGTTGACAAGCTTCACATCTTTTATGCCTGCAGGTATTGAAAGGATTTGTCCCCACCCATCCCCTGTGTGCAGAACTCAAACAGAAGCAAAGGTTCTTTCACAACAATACCTTTCCTCAGTCTCTAAACCAGTCAGCATCCTCTGGAAAGACAGTCTACTTACATGCCACAGTTGATCTATGACACATATATAGTCACACTGTGGGAAAATTCTGGGGACAAAGAATTTTCTTCCTACCTAGCTGAACACCTCCTCTCACTGTTAAAAATTTGGTTAAAATGGAAGAAGGAAACACTTTTTTCTCTCAATTAGAATCAAAGATCAGTTTAAACTCTGACGGAGAGGCAAAGAAGGATGTGAATGCACTTCTGATAAGCCTTCAAAACCAAATACTTTTCCACCAAATTTGCAGGAGTCACTTTTCTCCCTCTTGTGAAGCCTCAAGTAAGGACTACTGCACAAGTTCCATCTCTGTCTGAGATACAGGCTGTAAGAGAAAGTCTATGGAGGCAGCACCTGAACTCTGTACTCATGCAGCTCTGAAACTCTGTAACTGAAAGAAGTTTTGAAGCAGGAAAAGAAATCTTGAAATATCTCCTTCTATTTTCTGAAAATGCAACTATTGTGCCAAGAGGTGACAGTCTGGAGCATAAGACGCGAAAGCCAAGAGAACCCTTAACATGAAAAGTTTAGGCTAGTTTCCTGGATTTCTGAATAATTTGCATATGCAAATCTCTCTCAACAATAAAACACAATGGTCTTGTCAAAATTCTTCAAAACACATCCATAGTAGTAACATTGACCATCTTATTAACTATTGCTATATATTTGGGAACCAGCACAGTGACCTATATTATTTATATAGTTTTTTCTAGCACAGATCTTTAATCAGACTTCTCACAAATTATATTTCACAAGTCTGTAAAAAATTCCGAGGATGCAAAAAGAAAAAAAAAAAAGTTTAAAAAAAAAAAAAAGTTGTGTTTTTTTTTTAAAAAAAGCAGAATTTTAAAATTATACCTCCTGGTGGAGGGAAAAACTGTAAACAGCTAAGCATGCATGGTATGTTACTGCTAGGTCCAAGCAGATTCATTTCGAGCCTATTCCATCCAGGCACTGAAGTCATATTTACAATTAAATAACCAGGATATCAGTATTTCTAGAACAGTTAAAATATACTGTGTTGGAAGTACAATTTACCTCTGAATTATAATCCACATTTTTTTTGGTTTTAATAAAATAAGCTACTGATTTTTAAAAAAGAGAACTGCCACACTAACTGCAGAAAGCAGTTTTCAAATATTAACTTTTCTGGTTCTTGAAGTCTCAGTTGAACTGTGTTTTCAGTGAATGACAAAGCAAACTTACATCAGTATGAGTATACATACAGCAGATTTTGTCATGGGTAGAAGACATCAGTTTCAGGACTGTTTCTGGGTACATGGATCCACAAGCAGGTCTGGAATTTCTTTACATGGACAAAAGTGTTTACTCTCGCAGATGCTGTTCATTTAATCTGCTGTTGGAGATTCATTCCACTTCCCCTAGGTGCTCTGCTCTAGTTCTTGGTTTGCAAGAACCTTTTTCTGTAATGTTTCTTTATTTTTTAAAGCCAAAGTCTGCAAATTCATAAAAATCATTTGAGAGAAAGATTGCTAGAGAAACTAATATGTAAAAAAGTCCCTGTCATCACACCTAGAAGAAAATCTTGCTAAATTCTCAGGTAATGTGTATGCTCTCAATTATCACTCCTGATAAAACCATTAGTAACAAGCCCTGCAGCCCAGAAGGAAAACGGATGGAGACAGGGCATCAAGAGTGATACATGAGTCTAACATAACAGGTTTTTTTTTTAAAAAAAACCCAACCAGTTGTTGTTACTATAGTGATTAATTCCATTCCTCTGTTAAATGCACAAATAAAAGCAAAACCAAAAAAGTTCTTTAAAATATAATTACTTCTAAGTACATTCCTTACTCAGTACAGCTTTAAAAAAACAATTTGTATATCACTCAGATACACAAACAGATTAGAGCAATAGCTCCAAGATGACTTCATTAAACAACAAGATGAGACTGAAGCCTGTAGAGCTTCTTCAGTGAAATAATAGTCATACACTGTCTTGTCTCATCACAGACCCAGCAATGGAGACCGTTTGCTGTGCAGCAGAGTAGCATGTTCTAATTTGTATTCTCATAAAGTAAAAGTCATCTTCAATTAACAAACTGATTACTGAGTTCCTTCAACTTTTTTTAATATTGTCGTTCATTTTTGCAGTGGCATGAATTTTAAGATCTGCAAGAGGCTGTCACCCATCAGCTGTCACAGACTAACACAGTCAAATATCAGTCCTTAAATTCATAGCGACATTCTGCCAAAAGTCTGCTAATATCTGTGGCTGATGCTGACAACTCATAAAAAAGGAATCTGTCATCAAAGTTAGTTCTCCAGTGCTACTTAAAATGCTGTGATACTTGACCACTGGCCTGAGTGAAGCAAGAAGTTTGTAATAATGCCTCAGATCTCATTTATCACATTTTGGGCATGTCTGCCTTATCAGTGGGATAGAGCACTGTTAGACCACAGCTTCCTTAAGCAAGCACCAGCCAACCCAGCAGCTTCACACAGAAAAGCACAAGCAGCTCAGAAGTAAGAATAAGGGTAATCAAATCAATACAGCCAGGGCTGGCGTTCCAGCAAAATCTCAGCTCATTTTTTCAAATCTTTTTTTTTCTTCTTAGCTACCCCTTAAGGTCCTCAGCTTTTTTTTTCATCCTCCTGAGCCCCAGATTGCCACCTCTAGTTTCCTGCTGCTCACAACTCATCTCCTGGTCCAGTCGTCCAGAGCACCTTTCCCCAGGCATTGCTTGGGACATCCATTAAATTACAGTCCTCATCCTGGCCATCGGAAGTCAAGTCTGAGGCAGCAGAAGGTGAGATTCTCCTCCTCAGACAGACTATAAAGCCAGTATAATTTTTCCCTGACAAAATAAATTTAATGGAAAAACAAAATGGCAATCATATCTTTCAAAGAAAGGTTTCATAGCTGGAGAAAGTTGGAACGCAAACCACACAAAGTTTAACAGCCAAATGAAAGGCATGAAGTGAGAGAAAGCAAGCCAGGAAGGAGCAAAAGTGTCATCTAGTGCAGGAAAAGGAAATGGAGAGGCAAGAACTACAGCAATTCATGGATCTATAAACACATCCACACATTCCATTGACTCCCTTCCCTGCCTGCTTTCCAGTAGGCACTATTATTGGCAAAGCAAACACATTTCTAAGGGCCCAAAAGATGGTACACACCATCAATATGGCATACAGCACAAGCTGTTCTGTAGTAAAAATATACTTTCAGGTGTTGTAATAGCAGTTCAGTACAAAGTCCTTACCATAGGATCCTGTTGATTTTTTAAAACAGCATAGCTTCAAAATGGGATTGGGCAGATTCTCAGAAAAAGAATCCACTGATGGTTATGAAATGCCTAGGCACTGCCATTCTGCAGGAATTTCCTGTGACTGATACTGCAACAATATTTGGGAAAAGTGTCACTAGCTGCTTGCTGGGGTCTTAGCATCTTCCCTGAGACACATGCTGTTTGCCCCTGACAGAGACCAGATGCTGGGTTAAATGTATCTCTGACCAAACAGAGCCATTTTTTATCATGTTCTGCAAAGAATTGAGCTCTGTATTGCATGACAAGCATAGGTTGCATTTTATTTACTTCTAACTCTATACAGTACATAAAAGTCTATTTAGGAGTTATTCATAAAGCCTAGTGAAAAGTGAACAATCGATTCATGCAAGAGAGCAGCAGAAGGCAATGTGCTGAGACAACCACAGTAAAAAAAAATATCAGCTGGGAAGAATGAAGTTTTATCACCTGGAGAGGGAATGAAGAAGATGAAGGAAAGAGTTGGATGAAAAACATTGTAAAATCCTGACAATGTATAAAATTAGTTATGAATTAAGGCAAGGTTACTGGAAGCAGATAAAAAAAAGGCAATATGGAAATAATGCCAGTTTAGCTGTTGAATTCTGTATAAACTGGGAAGAGGCAATGCAGAGATTAGAGTTGTACGTTTTGAATAATTAAGAGAGATCATCACATCACAAATTATCATTGCAGCCATCTGGATATACTTTTTTTGTATTTGCAAATTGTACAAGAAAACATGCCAAAATGTGTACATGCATGTAAGAGTAATCAGAAAGAAGACAGTAATACAGCAATTTCAGATAGCTGGATTAAAAAAAAACAAAAACAACAAACAAAACCAGACTATATTCAACTGAAGACAGTTCACTATCATTTTAAATGTGAATCGCCAATCTAAAGGACAAAGTTGTACTGCTAAAACAAATCTATCAGGGGATACTCTGCATATTAGTAGCAGGCAGACTTCCAAAATAAAGATATTTAAGCAGTTACTACCTAAAAGAACTGCTGGATGAGCTCCAAAATATCATGAAATGACTGCTGTGACAGCCTGCTTCAATTAATGACTACAGGCAAATTCATCATTCTCATGGTGTGTTCAGGCCTGCAGTGCTCTGGTACAGTTTTAAAGGGCAGTGGTAATTAAATACATCTCAGCAAATGCATGGTGGCAACTGCTTTGACAACTGAGATTCAGTGGATATACACTTCTGTATATCAAATCAACTCCCCCTCTCCACCCCACTTGCAAATGCACTTCAGACTTCAACCTCCTTGCAGCTCCTAGCCAATTACCAACTTTTGATTTTTTCTTGCCATCAATAACCCACAGGGTCTCTCTTTGCAGCAACAGCGTAAATGACAGAAAGGTTTAGCAGACTGCTATGAAGGAAAGGGAGAGATGAGGCAGCTTAGAAATCCCATACCACATGACTGCTGTGGAACACTCCTGCTCCCCACCTATTTATTTATGCATAGCTTTTCTAGCAAGATAAGCACTCAAAACACCCATTCATCTTACCAAGCTTCTGGATTCTTCATTCAGTTATTGGATAAGCAACAGACAAAGTGTCTGTAGAAGATGCACTTATGGACTAAACCATCTAATGTTTCTGCACTGATTATACAAAACACATAGGCTAAGTAAGCTACTGCCTGATTCAATTGAGAACTGCAATGGAAAAATCACACCACTCCCTCTGTGCCCCATTCAGTTGGGTTAATATCCATATTATCCAAATACATCATACAAACATGCCTATTTTTATTTAGGAAAATTATCTGTGTGGCTAATCAGCTGTCTTTTGAAGATGTCCACCAGAAACACCCTGACAAAGTTATCAGAATCCTGAAACAAGGAGTCTGAAGGGAATCTGTTAGATCTTTCAAAAACTTCATAACTTCATTTAGTTTTCTTAGGTTTTTTACTACATCGTGAACCCTGACACAGATATTTTACACCTTCTGTGAAAGATCAAGGTAATAAACTCTTTGCTAAAATAAAGGAGGTAAAATTACAAATAACAGAAGGCACAAATATTTTCAAATACCATAATACAGTTGAAATATCCAGTGTCAGAATCTTCAAAAACAAAGGCCAAATTTCAACATTACTAGAATCCTTATACTTAAAACCACATGTATTCAGATCTGAAGGTTTCACATATATTAGGAGCACCCCTGCACCTAATATACCCGAGCCTCCTGTCAATAAAAACTTGCTTTTTGTTTTTTTGGTTTTGTTTTTTTTCTAAATCCTAAGACAAGGCATGACAGGGGGAAAAAAAATCCTTCTAAAGAAAATAAATCAGAGTTGTATTTTCTTCCTCCAACATAGGTGTTACAAATTTTAAGTTCTATTTTTAAGTCTGCTTAAAAGCAGCAAAACTTGACACAACAGAAATCATGTTTTATCTGGTGTAATGCAACCAGTGAAGCTGTCAAATCATGAATAAGGAGATGTCAAATCACCTAAGGTTAAACAAGGAATAGTTCTTGACATACTTGTTTCAAACACAGAAGTCTCTTGTGGGTTTCCTTCAGAACATACATTTTGCTGCTATGTGTGTTTGTTTTTCAAAAAAACAAAATAAAGGTACTGTTTTTTCCAGGTGTGAAATATTATCTTAAAAAGTTACTTTAATTACATTTTCATGTTTTATCTAATCATTACTGATGATGTTTTTTAAAATGATTTTCAGTTAAGAGCTTTCAGGAAAAAATCCATTCCATTAGGTTATTTCACAAACTAACAATGTTTTGAAAAAATAATTTGTCTGGTGACATCTTTCCCAGTGGCGTCTCAGTGGCTGACAGTTTCCATCAGTCAAATGCTGAATTATGTGAAGTGTCACTGATGTCTCACTCATATCCAAAATCACTTTAGACTTCTATAGCTTTATATCCATCATTTTTCATTAATCATTCTGGAACCTTATAAGTATACAGTATGGATGCACAGAGAGCATACAATGAAAATTATCTTGGACTCCTCCTTTTGAAGAATCTAAGATTCGGAGGCTGAATGTGTTGAAGTCATCTTGAGCTCATAAATAGAAATGAACAGGATGGTTTCCATCTTCCCTCAAAATTTTTTAAAAATAAAGGTGCTGTTTCAGCTTTCTTTTAGGTTGCATCCAAATTTTCTAGTCCCCCTCACAGGTGCTTAAAGAGACTCTTCCTGACCTACATCTTATGCTACACAGTGCATTCACCAGTGTCATAGCAATAGCCTATGGAAAGCCTCCCTCCCCACTGCACCAGTTCTGCAGCACTCCATCAGGCAAGGTTGGATGACCAGCAGTCAGAACGTCCTTGGCTAGTATTACCTGAGACTACCAAGATCTATACCCAAAAGCCATATGATATAGCTTGCACACCCATTTGCACTACTTTCTGTACATTTCCATACCCTCACATATCACAATCCTCAAAAAAACAAATGCACACATGGCACAGGCAAGGATTCCTTTCCTGGGACAAATGAAGGACCACGCCACCACCATGCTGACACATCACAGCTGAATGAGATACACTTTGCTGGAAGCACCACATACCCACTTAAGACAACAGGTCTCAGCAGTAAGCAAAGGCATTCCTCCAGGTAGACCAGTATAGCCTCCACTTCACTTTACTGGCCTGTCCCTTCATCTTCTTCCATACCAAGTCCACATCCCTGTTCCAACACCACACCCTGAGCGAAGACACTAGCTCCCAAGCATTCTAGAACTTCTTAGTGGTTGCATCCAAGCTTTGTCAAACATCAGCTAATAACATCATGCCTCAACATGCAGCTTCATGACTGGAATCCTTTTCTCCCTCAAATCATCCCCTACCCCACAGGCAAACAAGTCACCAGATGTATTTTTAAGACCACTGTAACATGTGTACACATGAATGGTAAAGCCAGAGAGCAGCTGTGCTCATTAGATTATGCTGCATCTTGTGTCACACACAGATCTGGCCCTTTCCACTCTCCCTCCACTGAAACCCAGTTTCCTTCTTCCTCTCCCTCAATACCTTGCAGTGAGGCAACACAACAACCTGCTTCTGCTGACCTATATGGAGTTGTCTCAGTCCTGAGCTTGGACAATAGGCCAAAACCAGAACTGACCTCACAATGAACCCTGTAATGTGATATTTGTTACTATATTTTATAATGGTCTTTGCACTAGTGTTTTGCCTATTTGCTTTGGGATACAAAAATTTGGCATACTGCACTGGATGTACTGTTGTCCAAGAAGGGTGGGTTAATAGACAAGGAAGAAAGGTGTCTGCATGACTATAAATAGCCCTGTCCTTCCCAACATGCCAACATTTCTAAAATAACCAAAGAGGGCATTTCAATTTTAAGACAACAGATCCAGAAGTGGTCCTTCATATGTCCTTTAAAAGTTTTTCACACTGGCAACTGAGGCTTGCATGGAGATTTCTACAGGTTTCTTTGTTCTTTTCCATCACAGACCTTTGAGAGATATCAGAGACCATCACTCAGGTTGTGTAGCAGTCATTATATTTCCATGTAAGTAAATAAGAAAGCTAGGAAAGTCATATCCAAGATGCTGAAGTGGTTGTGGAAAGCCCATTCCTTCTTGGTGTGTCTCAAGACAGTGGCTTTCCCACTGTGTGAATGCTGTACCCCAAGGAAGGATGGAACCCAGAGTAAGGGAGTACATAATCCCCCCTTACAAATCAAGACAAGCACATCTTCCCTCAGCTTTTCAGTCACTGTAGTCCTCAGTGCTTCTTTTCTAAGGCAACCAAAACTCTCTGATCAACAGAAAAAGGTATTCATTTAAACACACAGAAAATGCTAATACACTAACTTCACTGTATTTGGTTTTATTTCTTTTCTCAGCCTGCCAGTGGTACTAAGTATGCTCTTATTTGCTACAAATTTAACTCCTTCTGCTCTCTGTAATCATCTTATAGGTAAATTCCTTTTCCGGTATTTACCAGCTCTCAGTTTTGATGTCATTTGCATATTACTGCAGAAAGATATGTTTTCAATATACTTCCAGAACAACACTACAAGCATAAAGGTCTAGAAGGAATACAAAGGAAAATGGTCATTAAAACCAAAAAACATGCAAACAAAAAGCAAACAAACAAAAAACCAAAAATCCAAGAAACAAAAGAAACCCACCCAAAACAAAACCACAAAACAGCACTAAAAAAACCACTATGAAACCCTTGTAAATGGCCTCTGTCAATAACACAATGAAAACCAGAAGTACAACAAAATGTCATACAAATAAAAGTCTGACTAAAACATACCCAACATACCCTTTGGCTACAGATGTGGTGTTGAAAAATTATGAAGTCAAAGTAGAAAAGCTTCAGATTACATAGCAGTGGTGCAAAAAGACACAAGCATCATAGGTATGAGAATTGTCTATGGAATGGAAGTGTTGGAATTTAAAATAAAGAGACAAGAAGGAAAATGCTGTGGATGCAAGGCCTTTCCACTGGTAGATTTGTGCAATAATGAAATGCAGAACTTTACCTAGAAAGGGGAAAGAAAGAAACACAAAAAACACCAAAGAAAGTTGTTGATACTGATGCGTGGGGCCAAATAAAAAAATTGTCAATTTATGTCAGTGTTAGGAAATGTGTAACTCAAGAAGACAGATTTAAAATGTGAATCATACTCAACTATCCAAAAAGTAAAAAACCTCTCTAGCAAGGTATGCTTGCTATGTGGTAATTCAGCATTCTCCATTCCAGAGAGAAGATGAGACTTGCAGGCTACTGAGTCTTCCAAAAGGATAGTTTGGAGACAGTAAAAGGTTCCCTCCATTCTTTCATACCTGATCAACTCTCTCCTCCATTACATGCCACTTCAGGATGGTGTTGACAGGACAGTCACAAAGTGATCTAGTAGAATCTGCATTGCTGAAGTCACGACAAGGCATTCTGGTTTTTAAATTATTAGATTTTTTAAAATAAAAAGATAAGGGTTTTCTCATGTATTAGTTCAATCACTATTGCCCTTTCAGTTTCTACAACTAATAATATTACTACAGACAAATACATCCCTTTTACATGGGAAATCCAGTGCAGAGTTCAAAGTTCTTTTCCTTTTAAAGACACAAACCTGTATTTATGCAGTAATAAATGCATCATATAGAAAGATATCAGAAGTACAAATTGAAACATGATGTTCTTACTGTGCAAAGTCTTTGCAAACCTTCGGTGCTCTGTAAATAATAAATAACTGATGTAGGGGTCATCTCAGCAGGTTAATCAGGAGTCATACTGCCAAGATACACAGTGTGCTCCAGCTGGGCTGTGCTATCTAGTCCATGGATAAACAGGATTTCAATTTCCAGGGCTGTCAATCTTGCATGCTTTTCAGCACTGGATTTGACCATTATTTTATAAAGATGCAACCTGAAGGTGAGTGAAAAATAATTCACACTATTGGGAATGGTGTTGCAGAAAGAACTTCCAGAACAGATTATACACTCTAATGCACACACTACAAGTACAAAAAAATCAGTGTCATGTGGAAGCAAAAAATAAATAAAAAATACACCAAACCTGGATGAACAGAAATAGCTCAAAGGGTCTCAAAACAGTCTCCTTTCCTACAGATTATTTTGACATCTTCAATGATCAGGAGAAAGCAACCGTGAGACTTCAGGCAGTTGACATATATTTGGAATACTTAAAGACAGCATCTCTATTTCACGGTGTAACCTGGGAGAGGGCAGTTCTGCTGGTAGAGAAAGCTGAACCTTATTCCTTACTAGATATTTAAGCCAAGAAAAGAGAATATATTAAAATTATAACTCAAAGACAATTTAGTTTCACACCAGGTGTTAAAACCCTGCCTCTGGGTGTCACTAATCTCAGAGATTTAACAACAAGCCTTAATGGGAAGAGTCCCATTCTCTGTAGCAAGGAAAGAAGGGTCTTTCCATCAGACAGAATGACCTCATCCATCCTGCTCTGATCCTCCTTCACCTCATATGCAGAGTCAAGTACAGCACAATTCATCACTTCAGTACAAAGCTGTTTGCATCTTAGTGGTCCAAAGTCATGTTACATATCACACACATTTCCTGAAAGAGAATGAAGCTCCTTCATTCCACGCTGAAACTGCTATTGCTGCTTTAAAGTAATGAAGGTTCCTTTTAACAAACAACTACTTGGGAGCCTTTCATTGTTATACTTCATTTGTCAAAATTTCTCAAGCCTGGTACAAAGGGAACCAGCACATAAACACTGCCACATGGAAGAACCCAGGAGAGTTAGAAGGGCCACAAGGACTCTCCTTCATAGATAGTTGAGCTCAAAGAATTAGGTGGGCAGGGAAATGGCTTACCGAAGCAATGCTTTTAATTGGTAATAAACTATGTTATATTCCTCTTCCCTTTTTCCTCAGAACTGCTATTTTGCAGTTCCCCTCCATACATCTAAACCAGCACCCTTGTATCCCCTATTCCTGCAAGAAAAATACTCTTTTCTCAGGACTCTGTACATCACTATTTGAAAGACAAGCTATGGAATGGCTTAGGTTGGAAGGGACCTTAGAAGATCATCTACTCCAACCTCCCTGCCAAGGGCAGAGATGCCTCTCATCTAGACAAGATTGCTCAAAGTATCACCCAGCCTGGCTTTGAAAGCTACCAGGGAGGGGATATCCACAACTTCTTTGGGCAATCTGTTCCAGAGTTTCACCACCAACATACTGAAGAACTTCTTCCTAATATCCAGTCTAAACCTAGATCAGGTCAGCTGTAGCACTGTCCAACTGAGACTTGAACAGTGACAAGGACTTTCCTACAATACTGAATCAGAATATTTCAATCTGCAATCTGTGTATGTTAACACCCTGTAACATGGCTTGCCACTACTACAAACATTGGCTCTGTCACCTTTGTAAGCATCCTTCTAGTAGCTGAAGGCTAGTATTAATCTGTGTCTAAAACTCCTCTTCATCAGGCTGCCCCTTCACAGAAATTAATTCCTTCTCATTATCCCTATCATATTATCAATGTCCTTCCTAAAACAGCTGCTAATCTAATTTTTTCACTATTCCACTCATTTTAAAGAAAAGGTCTATTGGATTCTGGACTCTCTGATTCCACATGAATGTTTTTTAAAAATGTGGCATCAAATTAGACATCGTCAACCTCCCAACTTCTGGGGCACTTTAAAGCAAAAAGCTGTATGCTACAATCTGTAGATAGCCTATTTTTCTCTTCTGCTCCTTAAAGTTCAGTAAACTACATCTGGACCTGTTAAATTTGGAACATGCAATTTGTTCCCCAAGCTCGCCTACAAATGCTTCTGGTTAAGAAAGGCAATCTCACAAGCCTTCCAAAAAACAGGTTCCAAAACAGGAACCACCCCACACTTTTCAGTGGTGAGTGCATGCACACAATTATTTAGTTTTCTGCCATGGCTTTATCTCAGATCATCTGTTACATAATATGCTTATACACAGGCCCCCACAGACTCTTCAACTGGCTTCCTGCTACTGGTGTCATTGAAAAATGCATTTATTAATTTTATGTTTAGCCCTATAGGTCCTATATTTGGTCCTATTTCCTTCTTTGAATGAAGCCACAGATTTTTTTAATACATCCTCTTGCTTTTAATAGTATCTTCTATCCAGTCATTTAGCTATATGGGCTTCCTTTTCCTAAGTTTTTTTTAGACTGTTTCAAAAAGCTTCCAAAACACCATCCTGAAACAGTGTCTCTGCCACCTACAAACACATTACTCTTACAGCTGCACTTTCAGGTTTTCTTTAAACAAACATTCCCATTTTTACATGTTTCCCTTTTTGAGAATGAGCATAATTTGAGAGAAGGAGAACTGCATGTTGTTTTTCTTTCACTGCTCCCATTTCCATTTCTTGCATTTCCTTAGCTCAGGGGGGAGAGAAAGCCAGAATACCTATAATGGTCAACAAAACCATCTCTCAAATCTTTTTCCAGACAATATCCTACCATCTCTTCATGACATCACTGTCTACCCAGTGAATGAAGTAGACTCTCTTACCTACCTTTTAGTCACCATCCCTCTGTAATCATGTACTGCCTCTGTTTAACGTTCGTGCAGAAACTAATACAGTAAGGTCTTGGTTCTCGTAGGATCCTAGGAGAGAAGGAAAAATAAAAGAGAAATTTTAAGTATCAAAGATAGAGTTCATCAGCAGTTCTCAGACATTCGTAACACTCATAAAACAGCTGTCTTTCAAGACAATAAATTAGAAATCTAAGGCACTGAACTACACAGTGTGAACAAGAACCAAACAGAAAGAAGAAGAAAAAAAAAATCATTCTTTAAAATAACTGGAAGCTTGAGGTAAGAATCAGAAAAAGAGAAGAACATGTCATGGAATTATCAAAATTCACAGGACACGCAAATATGAGAAAAATCCTCACTGTAAAAATCTTCTTTGATGCCCTAACCACAATTAAAATTAAACATGCTTAAAATGTTGGCTGAAATCTGGCCCCATGTGAAATCCATGACAAAACTCAGGTGAGTAAAACTTAAACATTCTTTTGTCTTCTCATAAAACAAAGTTTAAGAAAAACTGTACTTATTGCCTAACATTGCAAAACAATACAAGAGATATATTCAAGAAAAAAGACATGCATCAGTAAGAACACTTCACTACTTTAATCTCTTTAGTAGGAATGACAAAGTCAATAAAAACATTAGATAAATTATCTTTTTAATTGAACGACATATTGAACGACAGTACTACTTTTCAATCATGTTATCTTAACCTGAAACAGCAAGACAGAACTCACACAGCAGTTTCCTGCTCCGAGCACCTCAAAAAGGCATTTCACTTGAGAAGTAAAAAAAGTTAATAGTTCATCCAATTGAAGCATCCATTTCTTTGATTGAGAATGTCTACAGCACAGAACAAATACTCTAGCAATCGACAGTTCACCCTTGAAGCTAATCAGAGACATGAGGCAAAAAGGAGTCATTGTTCCACTCTATTTACTCACTTATATAAAGTGACTGGTGATTTCTTTCCAGTCCTTTTCTGATCTATGAAAATATCAGAAAACCCATCCAATGCATAAGCAGTACTGCCTAAAAACATTTTATATCAAGGAAACTTCACGTGAGCAAGAACTCTCCAGGCTGGACAACAAAGATCCATATTTATGTTCACCACGTCAAACTTTTTTACAAATACCCTGCTCCCCTGTCCCCAAGCACTTCAAATTTTTATAATTTACATATTTTCTTCTAAATTAAGAATGTATATCATATGCACACATGTACACAGCCTTCCTTGAAATACAACAATTACAAACTCTGCTGTAGAAGCTGCCAAGAGCAGATTTAGATGGTGTTCTCCATGGCATAGGGATCAACAAAGCTAAGGAATGGAAGGCCTCTTTGAATTTCATAGTCCAAGGTGGGAGGTGAAACATATTGTTGAGCAGACACTGTAACCACTTTTCAGAAAGGCAAGGACAAATTTAAATCTTGAAAGAGGACTAAGTTCTGCTTTTTATGTTACCATGTACCAGAGAATACTTGAACACCTCAGCACAACTACCCACCACCCGTGCACAGTAATGACAAAGCACTCAGAGACATTCAGACTGTCAAGTAATTAATTATAACTGTTACCATGCAGTAAGGTCTCCAGAAAACTACAAGCAACCCGTCTCAAAGTTGCAGTGTGCTAGTGATTTATGTATGCATTCACTACACCAGAATGAGCAGCTGAATTATTATGCTTTGAGACATTACAAAGAACACTGTAGACCTCAATTTTTCTAAACAAAACTGACAGTATTGGTGGTTTCTATATGCACTTCAACCTGCCCACTCTCCCTTCACCACTCATGTCTGCATGATTTCTGCATTAAGATCTCATTTTACTTTAGCAAAATAAAAGCTTTAGCAAGTTTATTTTTATTCTTAAGAAATACCTACACAAAACTGGAAAGCAAAGTTTTACAGACTAATGAAAGACATGCACACAGGCAGAAACAAACTTGTTAAGCTTGTCTTGCGTCCTTTGTACCTCTTAATACGGCAACCTCTATTTCCTATGACTTTGGCAGCACTCTCATAGTGCACAATACAGTAAATACTGTGGGCAGGATAACCAAAAATTAGCTTGAGTATTCATTCAGTTAAGCTAAAGTTAGATTAAGGCAGCCTACAAGCCCACAGCAAACCAATCTTATAGAAATGTAAATTGAAGCACCAAAATCAGAAGACTGGTTGCAAAAACCAACTATTATTATAAACAATTAAAACAATATTATTATTTCAGGTATATTGCCATGTTTTAGCTTACTTTTTCTGTGGTTCGTCACCATTTGCTAAGGCAAAAAGGATACAGTGGCTGTGCTTCCTGCCTCTGTCTCCCATCTTTTCCTTTCAAAATTATTTCTGAATCAGACGATCAGTTTCAATGTAAGACAAACACTTGCATGAAAATGGCCATTCAAAACAAGAGACAAACTTGATTTCCAAATACTTCCAAACTCTTCCCTACTCTCAGCGACAAATATGAGCACAAAAGAGAGGAATTCAGTCATGATACATTTCATTTGCCCAGAAGCATATTAATTTAAAGGAACGGGAGGAAAAAAACCTCTGCAAATGGATTCAAAAGTATACATAGATGCATGCTGGTGAAAGTTTTCCAGAAATCTTCACTGCACTTAGTAAAAAACACATAGGAATGATGTTTTCCACTCTTGTTAGGATATGGTATACTTAAGTCATTGGTACGACCAAGTAGTACGATTAAATCTGGCAAGGGCATGGAGGAAAGTGCACATGCAGTTCACAGTTTTTGCAGTCACATGGATATGGGCTCCCCTCTCACATCTGTCTAGTGTATTTGGAAAGATATTTGGTTACAGACTGAACTGAGCAAAGAAATAATCATAGCATGTCTAGACACCATGGCCCATCTGCATGCTGAGACTTCCCACATCTGTTGTGGCTGCACAGCACTGCTCAGGAACTCTGCCACAGCAGCAACCTCACTTTATCCAGTCAGCTGGGAGCTTGCCCAGGCACCCAGGATTTTTTATACAACTCCTGAAGGCAACCATTTCTCACCATGTGAAGCACAAAAAGGACACTGGGAGGGATAAGAACACGTCTGCTCTACATCACCCCACCTGCCAGCCTTGGCTTTTGCTCCACAGGGATCACAAACTGAGTTGGAGAAGGTGATCCAAGTAACTTCTGCTGATGTTGTTTGGGCTAAAGAAGTGCCAGAAACACCAGGGAGATGGGTTTTTTACCCACTTCAGTGCTCTCACCATCTACACACAGGAGAACTGAGCACATGTGAGTTTCCTTTTGTTGCTATCTGGCAGCAGGAAATAAAAACATGTTGAAACTGAAAGTGTACTAAAGCTGAGAGGGACTTAAACATAATAATTAAGACACAATTTCCCCCTTCCCCTTCCTCATAAACACCTGCATTATGCAATCATATCCCACTATCAGGGATGAATGGTCAGAACAGTTGCTATATACAACCTGGTGCTCCTACAAAATTACAGTGGATGTTAGCTAAAATTACTACTTATCTTTTTCTTTTCATGCTAAAAAGGTCCTCACGTAAGGAAAGATCTCATTAAATCCCGCTTATTTGCTGGACTTAAGAACTGGAAAGATTGCAAATAGTAAACAAAATCTAACAAAATATTAAACAAAATCTAGGCAAAAGGAACATGAAAAAACTAGGAATATTAGAATATCCTTCTCATAAAGCTGCATTTTGTTTACACACTTTTCAAATCACAATGTTGAGTAAAGTAAATCCAAACCCAAATAAATATAGGATTTTCTTCAGGGAAAATAAACCAGAAGAAACAAAAAAACAACAACAGTGATGATATCTCATCTGTTTGAGACAAGAGAACCAGCCCCCACAAACACATTCCAAACAGGCAGACATCCACAGAGATGTACGTGCTGCACAACCAAAGCTCATTGTACAGGGTGCTACACCCACCCCTTCAGCCCCCTCCTGTGCAGGGCTGGGAAAAAAACAGATTTTCACAGAGATGTCTTACAGCTCAACTCAAAAGTCATATCCAGAGGAGTAGTACCAGAATGCCCTTAAGATTCAGCATGTCTCCAAGTCCCAGAACCATCAACATGGGCACACACATGAACACACTCCCACGTGCAGATCACTTAAGCAATAGACCTGACTCATCCAGTTTGTCAGACTTACTTCACAGGCATGGTAAATCCAACCTAACCAGAACACTAGACACTCATGGGCCATAATAAGATCATCTTTGGAGACAAAAAGAATAGTCCTATAATGCAGAGTCACTGAGTTTGCTGCAACACATGCCAGTGCTCGAGAATATCAGCCTTGGTCATATTTTGCATATTGATAGATATACTACTGGCCATGGTACCTTTTTTCCAGGGTTATCGAAAGGGAAATTCATGACAGAGAAAAATAGCTTCATGAATTACTCACAGCTTTAACGCTATTTACAGTATCACTTTATTCTTCAATAGGCCAAAAATAAGAACAAATGTAGAGACTGGAGTGCCAGGACAGGAAATGGAATGCTGACAGGAACCCATAGATCAGAATATGTGAAGTCAGTCAGCCAGAGTTCTCTGGATGAAAATTATAAAAGAGAATGACATAACATTTATTTGGTTTTGCAGGGATTTGTCTAATAATAGCTCATTTAAAGCTGCTAAGCTTGCCCAATTTACTTGCTTTAACTACATGTGAGTCAAAGTGACAAGACACCTTAGTGTCAATTTAACCTTTTAACTAAACACCACAGAATTATAGTCCAAGAGAAGCCCTAACTTCTTGCCAAAAACCATCATGATCCCCAAAATAGTAATTTTTAAAGCATAGTACATTATTAAGACTTAATGCATGGCATTACATAGTTTAAAATTATAGAGATGGAGAAGAACAGTAATAAAGGAAAAACAATCATGGTCTTGCTCCCACTGAATTTATGTTTTTCAGGAAGACTTCAAAGAGTGGGGTAAACATGGCTTTTATCCAAGTTTCTGCAAATTATACAATTGAGTATTTTTATTTAAAATAAATCAGTTCTGATATAACTCTGATCTCCTTGACTTTGACAGCAAAACTTCTAAAAATATTTATTCTTGAGCATGACACTACCTATCCTTGTGCTTTTCTCATCTTTCACTGAAGTCTATGGAACATTTCAGGTTTTATGTTGCCACAGGTATTTGCTGTAGTCTCCAAATCCTTACATGGTTTCCTGAACCTGTAGTTCCTTGGTTTTTTAATCCAGGCTATTCTAGTTCCAGGATACTGATAAGAATAACACTTTTTAGCCAGTTTGTGTTAGCGCTGAAAACACAAGAGGCCAAGAGTTTTATGACCAGAGAAATCAACTTTATAAACAAAGTCAACAAAGAAAATTATTACATACTGTAGCATAATGAAAACCATATTTATTTGTGCGTGTGTGTACAAGACTTGAATAAAAATCAAGGTTTCTAGCATTTTCAGGTGCTAAAATGAAACTCAATAGATGTGTTCATGTTTTAGTACTGAAGGTAGGATACTATGCAACAATCTTCATAAGAACCTCTTTTCTTCCCTAGAATGCAATGCTGTACTGCTTCTACCTCTTCTACAATTTTTACCTGTAAAAAAATTGGTCTCAACATCCCTCCACCCACCCTAGTAGAAGTTAATGCCCATGGATTATAATGTTATTCCTCTTATGGAATTCTGCCAAGTAATTCCATGTCCTATCTGATTCTCAAATTTGTCACACACTTAAAATTGATTTTTTTTTTCCTTTTAAATGCCAGGTTTCAAGGGACCTCAAGGATCATCTGGTCCAAGCCTTCTAATATTATTGTTTATATTCTATGTCTCAGCACCCTGTGAAGCCGAGACTTAAAACTTTCCAAAGTTTCCACCACTTCCCCTGGGAGACCATTCCAATGTCTGACTGTCCTCAGAGTGAAAAAATTTCTTGTGTTCAATCAGAATCTTGCAAGGAGCAATCTTGTCCATGTGACTCCTTGTTAAGTAGAGCGTCTCCATCTTCTTTGTAGCCTCCCTTTAAGTACTGGAACATAGCAATAAGGCCTCCCCTAAGCCTTCTCTCTTCCAGGCTGAACAAACCCAGTTTTCTCAGCCTCACTGATGATAGCATATAAATCTCAAATATCACTGATCACCATTAAAGTTCTTCCATATCTATACCAACTTAAGCAACAAGAAAAACAGATGTACCCTGTAAGGTGTATATTTAATCTGCACAAAACAGAACAGTTATTCCCTTTCTTTCATTAACCAGTATATTGCTACTTTATTTTCCAAAGAATGCAAGATGAAGTAAAACCAAAACCATGGGTATCATAGAAGACAAATTCTAATCAAAAGCATCTTTACATATATAACCTTAAAAAAAAAAAAAAAAAAAAAAAAAAAAAAAATCTTATGTTTTATCTGACCATTTGGGAAAAAAAAAAAAACAACAAAAAAAAAAAACCAAACAAAAACAAAAAACAACAAAAAAATGAAGCTTTCCAATCTAGTTTTTTAAAAAATCAACTGAAGTTTAGATGACAGACGCCTTTTAGAGAAGTCCATAACCCTCAGGAAAACCTTGAGTTTTATTTACTATTCTAAAAGATATTTCTTGCACTACAAGATACCAGCTGGTATATTTGGTGTAGCATACTTAATTCAGAGACATTTGCTTGCTAGAGGACCAAGGATGAAGCTTGGGATTATGAGACCTGCATTATATTTCTGGCTCAGCAACTTATTTGTTGTGCAGCCTCGAGAGCCCCGCTCTGTCCCTCCTCCACCCCTCTAAAATGCAAAGATATCTTAAAATATCCTATTTTATTTAAATAATATACAAAGTTTTATATACCTCAGTGAACTGCACTGTAAAAACCACAGCTCCAGATACAAGTGAACTCCTGAGTATAGTGACAATTTCAGGAAGCCTTTACAGTCACATTCTCTCAAGTGCCCAGATAACTTTTAGAGAAACAGGACTGAACAGATCCATGTAGATACTGCAGATGACAAATAATAATGAAAATACCATTCTAGATTATTGCAGTCACTGATAATACTCCTTACCTAACAAAGCCTAAAGTATTACAATCACTATTGCCTGAAGCATGCACTGCTACAGAGCAAAGAAAAAAAAATAATTATATGTAGTTTGGGAGAATCAAAGATGATAATCTGGGGAGGAAAATAACTTGGTGCATATAGCTTGAGGTTATGAGGAAAGCATCTGCTAATATGCAGCAGGCTCCCACAATTGTGCAGCTGAAGTAATAACAACCTAACAAAATGCCATTACAATGTACAGTGTTTAACAACTGTGCCAGTTTTCATGCATGTCAGTTTATTCCACAAGCTGATGTATGCATTTTGTTAGTTTAAATGCTCCTAAATGATTTAAAGAAATTATATCCACTACATTTTAAAGACAGGAGACCATATTAAATACTGGGTAAATCTATTAATTTTACTTGTGATGTACAAGGAAAAAAACAATCTGCAGTCTGCTTTTCCAAATGGGGGGTGAGTTCTTACATGGTACTGGGGTTTTGTGTTCTTTTTGGTGCAGCACATATACAAGCTTGAGACAATTAGGTTTCCAGCACAAATGTATTGCAATAATATATAAAAATATATGATATAAAAATGAGAGAATTAACAAGACTTTCTTAATCTACAGTGCCTTTTCTTTTTCTTTGACTTAGGTGGTTGTTCTTCAGTGGTGGGTACTTGAGAGAAAGACAAAACATGTCCATCACCAGAGCCAGAATGCACAGCACAGTCCATCTGGTACCATAACTCACAAACTGAGAGGCGTTTCCCACTTCCCCCAGCAAGCTCCTTATCTCTTCTACTTTCTCTTTACCACAAATTTGCATGCTGTGGTGTTTTGGTTTTGGTTTGTATTTTTCTTTCTAGGTGACTGTGTAGATAGCAAGAATATGTTGCTTGTGTACTGAGCACATTCCAAGATCTGTCCGAAATATTCTTATCCAGGGCCAAATATTGTCCCCATCAGCAGTGAAACCATTAAATGCTTTGGCATTCTAGCAGCCGATCCCTCCCTTTGCCACCCAACACGAACACACACTCCCAGCTCCCTGCCTGCCAGAAGTGCTAAAGCCATCACAAATGCCTCAGGCAAAGCAAAGATGCAGAGGCAAACACTTCAGTCCTGGGATTCGTCCCAGGGAGGTCACACATAACAATTTCCAAAATCCTCTTCAACAGATTATTGTTTTGTTTTGTGTTTTTTTTTTTTTTTTTTTTTTTAGTATTAACAAAATAAAGGAAGGAGAAGAGTTTAGTGTATAAGTAGGAAGCTTGTCAAGAATTACATTACACCACCTAGTTCATCATAAGCTGTCATTAAAAGAAACTCTTCTATTCCCTGCTGTGCCCTCAGCTTCAATGACAAAGCAGGCAGAAGATCCCAGAATCACTCTGCACTGTGCTCACATCTAGCTTCCTTTCATAGCCCTCCTTGCTCTCCCCTCTAGCATATCAAATCATTGCAGAACCAGTACTCATTTTCAAACAGTATGTCATATTAATTTATTTAAAAAAAAAAAAGTTAAACCATTATGTAGAGCACGAAGTACATGATTCTGTTTGGCCACAATGATGTCCTACATGTTAACATCAAGTAGCGGAAAAAGAATAAAAAGAAAGTTTGATTTACATCTGTACCAGAGCAAGTCCTATTGTATTTGTTCCTAGAACAAATACAATAAATAAGAGCACAAGCATGAAGAAATAACTAAGACACACCCAGACCTGATATCTAAAGATTAATGTTAGGACTCATTTTCCCTTCAGAAATGCAAACAAGACTTCTGGAAAAGCTGGCATGTTCCAAAATCCTCAGGCTCTTTCAAGAGAACTTGAAACAATGACATAAAGAAAAGAGAATTGCGCACCTTGGATAAATCTGTGAGACAACCACACTTGGTCTAAGATAAGGTTCAAACTTTATCATTGAGTATATTTATACACTTGTTGTCCATGCTACGTTTGCCAGTGCTTTCACCCACCCCACATCTGAGTCAGCCTCAAGGTCTGAATTTTTTCAAAACAAAGTAATTTGGCTCCCACATTACTTTGTGCTGGAGGCACTATTGATACAGAAAGATTGTAAATGAAAATTAGACCACACAGAAAGGTATACCAACTCATCCCAGAAAAGCAATGTTAAAATGAAATTTAAGCAGAATATCAAATAGGGTTAAAAAATACATACGATTTTGAAAATAATTGTTGTATTTTATAGCCATCATCACAGATGAGAGGAAACTGAAAATGAAGAAGCATCAAGAAACATGAAAGTACATTAGAACTCCAAGACCACTTCAAATTTCCGCTTTACTTACACTGTGCAATAAATGAGAATATAAATATTGCTTGTAGCTGCAGATCAGATGCATCTGCATTTTAAGAACACTATGGGTTTGGGGTTTTTTTCTTTGTTTTCATCTGCTCAAGAAAAAGATGTCATGGTTAAGCTACTCCTTTCACAAAGACGGGGAATATACTACATACAATTCACTTTTGGGGGGTTGTCATGTATCCAAGGGTTGGCTTTTTATATAATTTAAACAAGCTGAAGAGATAAATTCTCACATCTCCTTTACTAACTTCTCCTAAGGAAACATTCTTATTCTCTCATCCAGAAATAAGATTAGCTACAAAGACCCTTTTGAATTACCTGCTAACCGATTAACAGCAATTTCTAATTCTTCTTGCCATGGCACAGGACTATTTCTGCCCCTTTCTGAGCACACCACTTCCACCCCTCAGGGGTTTAGGACCCATGCTCTTTGTTCTGACATCAGAACACCATGCAGCCAGTGCTGGTCCAGGAGTGCACATCGTTTTGAACATCCAACAGGTCCCACTGGTTCCCTCCCTTGGGAATTTCTGACTGTTATAGTTTGAGGGGAGGAAAGTTAATTTTATGGTATCAATTCAAGGACCTAGAGAGCGGGTGCTCTTTGGGACAGAAGAGTCAGTATTTCCTCCCATTTCCTACCATACCCTATAAAAGTCAGGAGCATGGGAAGTCCACCTCTTCCTGCTCCCTTTGCTTCCTGTGCTTGGAAATCTCAGCGAGAGGCTCCTGCTCTTTGCTTTCAGCTTCCCACTCCCTCTGCAGCATCCAGCTCCATTGGTTACACTGAGAAGAGCTCTGGACCCTTTGCCCAACTCAGCTCTTCCATTAGGGAACTTTCAGACACTTAGATTAGCCACCACCAAAATTGGATTTTGTATAAATTTATATAGGTCATTATTATCCCATTTTTTACTATTCTATTCTAGTTTTTACTTCATACTTTAAAGTCTCTCTTTGTTTTTCCTCTTTCATCTTCCCTAGAAGGATGAAGGGAGTAATTGATAACAGTTGTTCTCTGGGTTTTGGTTTGTCCTGACCACTAAATAAGACACTGAGCAATAATGGATACTATGAACAGAATTTTAAACATCTTCCTTTAAATAACAGGAAGAAATGATTAATCAAAAGAGAAATTTACTTGTAAATTGACAGCCTTGGCTTACTGGAAGCCCCAGCATCCTAGCAGAGCACTTAGAAATGTTTTAACCAGATATTGTAGCAGCCTCTTTGATCTGCTCTGTCTTAGCCAACTTAAAATGATACAACTGTTTGAACTAGTCTCAAGACAACACTATGCAGCTAATAGAAAAAACTTTTGTTCTCAGAAATAGATCAATTTTATAAATAAATTAATGAATGCTTGTGTTGGCTTTTCTTTTTCTCTACCCTTCATTTTTGTTTATTTTCTTGTCTCACACTCTTTTCCTAGGTGCTTCCTCTAGTGACACAATAGTCAAGATTCAAATCACAAATTTTAACTGTGTTACATCAGAACTTTTTCTCTGAGACAAAATACAGCCTTCTCAGTTACTCAAAATCAGGCTCCAATTATGTAAAAATGTTCTTCATACAACTTCAACCTAAATCACGGTCACTCTTTGCTCCCCCCCCAAAAATCCTAATTATATGGTTCAGATTCAGCAGCATTTCATAGAAAATATTCTCTTCCAACTTCCAGAAAGAGAACTTCCATGCTGTTTTGTATACTACTGGGAACTACTGGGGGGAAAAGGGGAATGATTTCTCTGTGCCCTTGTAGCAAAATGCGTTACCCCAGAAGACATACACACCTCCTACTTTGTGTTTGAAATCTCAAAGTAGGTAGAGTAAAGAGATGATCAGGTGGTGGGCTTTGGCACAGAGTTCAGGCATTGTGGAGGCAGGGACCAAGCAGAGCAGAAAAATAAATATGAGTGCACTATTTTTAGTTTATCATGTACATCGTGTTATAGCAGTATGGTGATATATCTCAGAGTAGTTGGAATGGAGCTTATCAGCAAAACTAAAAAGCAGAAGCTATACTCCTGTAGCTCATTAATTCCTTATCCTCCTATCCTCCTTATCCTGCCATTAGATGGCAGCTCAAAAATATTAATAACAAAAGGCAGCAATAAACATTTCTTGATACAGTGGTTTTAGTTATACAGGCTGCCTTTTCCTGACAACATTCCAGTTCAGGCCCTATTTATGCATCTCTTAAAAAATGTAAATCTGAAGAATTATTACAGACAACTGGTTACTTCAAAATTTGAGGGGTAGGCCACGTGTGCTGTTGTGTCCTATTTTGCAGCATTTTTTGTTTGTTTATTGGGGGGTTTTATAAATGTTGGTTTTGTTATTGTTGTTTTGGGTTTGCTTTTGCTTTTTTTTTGTTTTTTTGCTTTTTTTTTTTTTTTTCCTTTTTGGTGTTCTGGCTTTGTTTTGTTTTTTTATAAGGCAGAATTTGCTACAGTTTATAACAGGTTATATCACTGAGGTTGTTTTCTCAGTTTCAGAGCTTTCCTGCATTTTGTAAATTAAAATCTGCTCTCTCTATAAAAACTAAAGTTAATAAGGGAAAGCTAAAGTATCACAAGATTTTCTCTATAACCTATTGACTAATACCTTTAGAAATGTCAAAGTCTTTTGACAACAGTATGGCAAAATTAACAAGCTGATTTTCTAAGCATCTCATCTGTACAATGGGATGCAAAGTCAATTAATGCAATTAGTGCTACTCAACAGCACCTCTGTTCTGAGTCTCTGAACTGCACACTGGAAATCTTGTGGGGAAACTTGTAGAAAAAACTCTTTAGTTGCCCATCCAGTACTGCTAACTGTGTGTGTTATATGTTGCACACAGTCTGTTTCTTACACAACTTCTCCCATTCTGCATTACCCTGTTAATACTCTTTTACCTGCCTCTGTGTGTCACCAATTCAAAGAGAAAATGATGGAAAATTGAGAACATTACCCTAAGTTCACCATCCCTTTTTTAGGGTACTCTACAGAAATTGCCCTAGAAGGAACACCATTTTCATTTACACTAGCATAACCAAGGGGAGCAATTATTTTTCTTTCCATTTATTTACACAGACACAGTAGTTCCAATGTGTGGCCTGTGTCCTTAGGGAAGTAAAAAAAAAAATCACCCATTCACCCGTTAAGGATGCCAGAGCTGTCCCCTGGATGGCAAAGGAACAAGGAAAGTTAGAGATTAGCACCCATGCTAAAAAATTCCATTCAGGTCACTATAAGCATTCCCACTGGTCTGCACTGGTTTCCACAAAACACCAAACAAACAGGACTGGAACTGATTCAATTCCAGCTTCAGCCTTTCAGTTCCTATAATTACTCCCAAAGGACTAATGAGGAAGGAGTTTTCCATCTCATAAGAAATACTGACAGACAATCAGAAAGCAAGGTACTTGGTACCATGCAGGAGATGAAGCTCACCCTTAAGATACTGGGAAAAGTAGTGAGGGAAATAAATTTTTAATAAATCTAATGCTTCCAGTAATTTCATCTTACAGCAGAATACCATTCATCTGCTGCCTTTGTCCTCAGAAAGTCCTATTTTTAAACCATCTGTTTCTCTAAATATTTTACATAAAACAAAATAAGGCCCTCTGAAACAAATGGGATGTCAGACAAAGGAAGAGGGAGAACTGTCACCTAAGAATGGCTCCAGATGGATTTAGACAACTTGCTCTATTCAGAGAAGTTGAATCATTTCCATTCCTTCCCATCAAAATGGGGTTCCCATCAAGAGAGACCTAAATGACAATGGTAAACCCTTGGTTACAAGGCAGTAATTATACTTGATATCAAGAAAGCAGATCAAGATCCAAAATCCTTTATATTTATTGAAATACTTGATGTTACTCCCATTCCACAGAATATCTAATATTCATGCTTGAAGACAAACTGCATAGATTACTCTTTTTTTGGAATGTATTGTATATATCTTTTCCAACCTATACTATTCTATGATTCTATTGGACTTTATGAACTTCAGACACAAGGTCAAAGTAGAAAATCATCACTCACAATATATCACGTGCCAAACAAAATTATTCTAGTTTTTAAATTCTAGTAAAAACTCAACTCATTGCCCATTTTAAAAAGGTTTTTCAGCTGTTTATCCCTCTCCTTTAATGAAAGATCTAGTTTGACAATGTAACTCTTCGTTCTTATCTTGGATCATCACCTTAAGCTCTCATTTCAAAAAGCAACAAAACCAAAGGTAAGTGTCCCTTGGAGTTCTCAAACACTTTACTGCATAGTAAGGATAGTCAAATTAAACTGCAAATATCATGACGATTCTTCTGACACTTTTCAAATATATCATCTGCCAGACTTTGGAAGGTAGAGAGTTTTCTCCAACAGGTGTTCAAATGATAAACTGATTTTAAATGCTAATACCTCATCCTGAAGATGGCAAGCTTTGAGTTCCCTCCTGATTTGTCACTGAAGAAACCAGTGACTTAGTCCTGCAAAACAGCTCTAGCAACCACTTCTATGTCACAGATTATTAGACTGAACCAGAAGGAGGCATATGTTTAAAAGTTAACAGAATGCTCCGCTCAATTAAAATAATCACTGAAAGCTGAGTAAGGATTTATTTTTATTAAATTCTCATTAAGGTCCTAAGAAAACTTGGTCACTTTCCGCAACAAAATGTTATGTTTCTCATAAAACAGTGGAAAAAATTGGTCACTAGAAAATTGCAATAACAATTTCGTTCCTATTTATGAGGACCACACATAGTAAATTCAGAACTCACACCAATAAATGTGTTTCTTTTAAAAATAAAAGGTTGTAATATAATAAGAAACAACCAAGGCAGGATTTTAGAGAACCTTAATTTTCTAAATATCAGGCATCCCCACACTGCACTGTCATTCTGACGTGTACCATAGATGGTGTCTGCAGAGGCACTGCTCCATTTTGGCCAGGAATACAACTGGGATTCTGAAGTTCAGAATCTCAGGACCATCTCAAGTCAAGGCACAAAGACACCCTGCAGGAGAGTTACCTTCTCTAAAGGTTCCTGCACTAAGGAAATCAAAGTTCCTTTCTTGTGCAAAACTGAATAGTACAGATCCTACCATTAACACTTCAATTGATCAATAGCATGCCTTCAGAGAAAAGCAGAAAAATATGAAATAAGAAGCCATAACTCAGAACAATCTGGAAACTGAATAATGAAGAACAACAGAAACAAACATAAAAGTGGAGGTGTTCAAGCTGCTCTTTTCCGAAAATGAAAATTAGCTTTTCAATTTGGATTTTGAAAAAGCCAAACTCTACAGCAAAATGGACCAAAACAAGGGTACCAAAACCAAAACCTCCTTCCCCTTTAAAAGCAGAACAGGATAGAAAAAATAAAAGCAAAATATTTTGCAAAGAATACTGGATGACATCTTCTCCTCCTAAGTATATCAAGAGCAGCTGGGACACCTAGAAATACTCAAACACATGTCCAAACATTTCCCATGTCCTCCTCCTTTGTGCCAGACTTCCCATGGGTTGAGCAAGCTGTGAGGCACAAAAAGGTTAGAGGGAAAAAGGGAACTCAAGACCAGAAACAAGTTTAAACTGCCCCAGCTGCAATAACAAAGGCACATTAGCTTGTACTACAATAAATTTTTATTCTAAAGAAAGCAACAGTTTAAAGAGGTTTAGCTTTTTTTTTTTTAAATTAAGATTATATCAACAGAATTTCTTGTTTTCACAGTTGTTTTAAGGTATTTTGCATATAGCAGTAGGAATGTTTTTTAACAGCAATGTGAAAAAGATGCATAAGTGTGAACACTGCTAAATTACAAAAGCCCATAGTTGACTCCATACTGAAAACTCTGACAAGTTTACCAAAGATGTTTTGCAAAATTATTAGCATTTTGCCTCTTTGTCAAACTGAGTGGGAAGTGCAATAATTTCCTAGAGGTTTGTAGTTCCTGGAGGCATAGTTATCTAAAAGCACTAGGATTATTTGTATTTTAAAAAATCTTTTATTGATTTTTGGTTATTTTAAGGGATATGCATGTTCCTCTTTCCAAATGCATTTGTGAGCAACATTTTACCTCAGCAGCCACTTTCCTAAAGCACCCTTTTCCCTGCTCTCTCCCCTGTTTTTCCTCAACAAGTGAGAATAATGTGCAACACATACTTCCCACAAACTGGGCAGTCACTCAAAATGTTAAAGTGCTGGAGGCTTTTGCAGCTTAAGGCCATGGACAGGCATCAAGGTGAGGAAGACTACATGCAGGCAATTCATGTTGAAATACGCAAGGCAGCTAAACTCTGTTCTTACCCATTCAGATATATGCCTGTAAACATGCATTTTCCTAGCATGGTTTTTTTCACTAAAACACCATTTTGACTCCTTTTCTGAAGTTTTCAGTTGTGCTTAAAAAATAAAAAAAATTAAAAAAAAAAAAAATGAGAAAAAAACAGTAAAATCTTTCAAGGCCTCTACATGGACTATTTTCTTCCCAAAGCAACTGCTAGTTTTGCTTCCAACCTGCCTCTGCAGACAGCCACTCCTGCTAATTTATCAGTGACCTAATGCAAAGGATATACGTCAGAGGGGGAACTGCTGGAAAATGGCAAACAGACCTCAGCTACCAACAGAAGTGTGAAATCCAGGAAATGTTGAAGAAATAAAATCTATTAGCTTTGTTCATGTTAAAATGATATTATCTTTAAAGAGATGTAGTAATCTAAGATAAAAAGGTTTGCTTTTCATAAGAGCAGAACACCATAAATATATTGTTGGATTGTGGATGAAAAGCTGTATTAACTGATTAAAATGAATTTTCATATGCCGAGAAAACACAACAATAAAATTATCAGGATAAAAAGAAGTATAATGCTTTACACACTTGCCAGAGTCTATCCTCTTACATTAAAATTCCTAATAACTTATTTGAAAAGCTTAAAAAGGAAAAACATAAACAAGCGATAGATGGAGATATGTAGTAAAATTCTTCATAAAAAAAACCATAATTCTTTTTTTCAGTCTAAGTAAAAAATCCCCTTAAGCAAGAAACAAGACATTATTTTCTATTTAGGCTACTGTTTTTATCCCACAGTGATAAAAATAATTTCAACAACAATGAAGATGAAGTAGTTCCATATTAATGAAATACTCATTAAAGAGAGACAAGTTTATCCATATACCAAGAAAAAGTATTCTAAAGCATCACAAAAAACTCAGCTCTGTATTCAGCAGTAATATTTTCAGTCATTTTATTGATTTCAGATAGGTCAGTAATATATTCTATTCATTGCAGCTGATAGATACTAGGAAAACAGCCAGTCATCCAATGAAAGTGGACTCAGTGATAGTAGGCTCCTACAATTAGAAGCAACTAGTTATAATCTAGAAATAAGCAATACATCAGATAAAATGGCCTCTTACAAACCACAGGCATTTACTTATTGCAGCTCAATAAGCTATAAAATATGCATGTGGAAGGGTTCCAGAGGATCACCCTCCACAGAAGTTAAAAAGAGGAGCAAAGAGAGGACAAGCCCTCGTTGCCAGATGGGAGAATGCAGAGGGTGGCTGCTCTGGATGCTGAGGTCCCTGGTCTCAACTTCTGAGCAAGGCTGGGCACATCCCAAAGGACATGTAGGAAGGCCACAGAGTACAACTCCTCTGTGTAACTTCAAGCAGAGAAAAAAAAACAAGACTACAAGGTTTTATAAGACCGTCTTCAGGAAATAATTTTTTACATAAAAATGCAATCCAATATTTCTATACTGCAACATGCTTTTTTTTTCTTAAGGCAGTAACAGTGAAACTCATTAATTTCTTCGTCTAGATCTTTCTCCTTAAGAACCAAGCAAGCAATGTAAAAGTTTTCACCAGCATCTATCTTAACTTTTTCTATAATGCTTTTCCTAAATAAAACAATGTGTAGTCACTTACTGTATGTTACATACTCAAAAAAACACACGAAACACCTAACATTGAGGAATACCAAAAAACAGCCAAAATAATTGAAATAAAATAAACAATTTCAACATATTAAAACAAGGGTAGGTCTCAGTCTTTAAGTGACTCAGACTAAAAAATAAATGTTGCATATTTACTACATGAGCACATATGAGAATACATCTCACAACATTTCCAGTTTCAATTTATATTTTCTTTTAAAAAAAGGAACTTCATGACTTAACATGTTTGAGCTTTTAAGTTAAGAAACAGCTACACAAATTCCCTGCCTATCTTCTAAGACAAAGTGCTTCTACCTAGCATAGAAAGTCACAGATGGTTTGCTACTATAAGCCTACAGCAGACAAAAACATATACCACATCAAGACTGTTTCCCTGTACATTAACATAGCAGAGTTTTCAGTGTGATGCCTACTTTAAAGGTTACCAAGACCAATGTATTACTCAGTTACCTCTAACTTACATTTCCTATCCATTGGAAGTACCCAGTCTGAATTTAAAAAGTGTTCTGCTCATCATTTACGCAGCTGAAATATTTTTCTCTATAGAGCTGGTGTTCTGCCAGCTTTGGGACCGCCTGCTAAACTGCCCATCTTGGCTGTGTTATAAAAAACAGGAATAGGCATGCTCTTGTGAAGCACAGAGCCAAACCAAGTAGTACCTTGCAATTTATATAATTACAGAAAACACAAACTTGCTGAGATGCATATAATAAGAAAGATTTTCTTAAGATTTTTTAAAGATTTTTTAAAAATCCATCTTTTTGGCTACTTACCTACAGTATTTAATTTCATGAGAATAAATCGCCATCTAATAATCTCTAATACAAAAAGCATTCTATAAAGACCTCAGGGTAAGTACATTGTACTCTTAATTCCTCACATGCAGGTATTTTTTCAAAAATATGCTCAAAGCAAGCAGTACTGGGGACAAAAAGAGGTAAAGTAGGAATCCAGGTGTTTAGCACTATCATCATGCAATGAAAAGGGAACCCCCAGAAAACATCTCCTCATTAAGAATTTTTTTAAACTACAGGGCTTTACTATTTTCCTTGCCATTTACCACTAAAAACTTATTTACTTAAGGTTTTAAAATGCAAAACATTAACTTTAGTGTTATCAGCCACTATTATGCCCTTCATTAAATGCCCATATCAGCATAAGACTGTTAATATGAATACTTGCCAGTCAAAGGAATAAGTAATACGAGTTCTAACAGGGGACTTGAGTACACAGGCTAGAAAAAAAGCAAAGATCTGTGAAAGAATACAAGTGTGTTCAGAACATCCATATAAATGTGGAATACCATACCACAAAAAACCCCTATGAAAGAAACCTATAGTCCTCTGGTGTGAATAATACAGAGGGAAAGACTTAGCCTCCTGACCCACCCAAGTCAACCTCTAAAGGCCACATACAGATTATGGGAAGGAAAAGATAAATTATTCCTCATATAGCAAATCACCCATGTCACTGCATTTCCAGTGATACAGATATAGCAACTTAGTGACACGTATATCCTGATTTCCCATAATAATAGAACAAAAGTAATTTCCTTTTTTAAGGATCCGTGTGTTTTTTTCCCCAATTTTGTACTTCGATAAAATTATCCAGGATTTTCCATCTACTATGATGGCAGAAATCCACCTGAGACCATCCAAGTCTGACTTCAGATCAAATCTTCTCAAAGTAACTTTTGAAGCAACATTCATTTATAATGGAAATTGATCTGTAATGCATGAGCAATGACCTTAATAGGTTTTGCATGGGTATTATCCAAATTCTATTATCTATTCTCTATTATTCTAAATATGTATTGTTCTTCTAGACTCACACACAAATTGTGAGGCAAACTAACAGGACTCTTAGTTATTTCACAGAATCTGCCTTTAGCTTTTTTAATGACACTAGAGCTCATAAAACTAATTTTTTTTAATTTTCTCCAACTTTTTATGTCAAACAGATACCAACTGCTTTAGAAAAAGGCTCTCTTTTGTTTTGCTTAAGACCTAACTCCATGGTCATAAGGTTTCCATCATCTTGCATTCCTTGCTTCTCCAACATTTTCAACTTCTAAAACTTCAAAGCAGACTCCAGACAAATGTAGCTCACCCTTGTATTCACGTATACTGATATCACTGCAGTTCAGCAATCAGAAGTCAGCTGCCTCCTGTTCTTAACTCTGCTGTCACTGGTTCCAAAGAATGTTAATCAGTATGGTGATAGGTGCTTTATATATATAAATATATATATTTAAAAAATAGATACGTATATATATACGTGCCTACAAACACAGATGCACACAATGAAATAGGTGATACTCTACTACCCCCTTTTAGTCCAGAAGAGAGCAAGTTCCTATATATATGAAAATGGATGCAATCACTTCAAGTTGTTCAGACATCCACTGTACTCATGAAAATTTACCACTTCTGACTTTGCATTGAAAATCAAAGGACAAGACACTATACTCATTCAGTTGTTTCTAATCTCCCATGATTCTTTATTCAAGCAGCATTATTTCCCCCTTGAATCAACTAGTTTACTGCCATGAATCCATTGTATAATTAACTGAAAACATTCAAATAACAAGTCACTGTAATTGTACTCTTTCTTATTTTCTCCTTATCAGAGCAAACATCTCTCTTCCAAACAGGTATTTCAGAAAAATATTAAGTAGTAAATCCACTGCACGTGATTGAGGAAGAGACAAGGACAACCCAAAAGATGAATGAACCACAACCATTGAAGCTGGGAAGTAAGAATCAGGGATGTAAGCAGCAGTTATTAAAGGGCAGTAATAAACCATTTCCATTTGATTCATGATTTCCAGATGATAAGTTTGAGAAAGTGTCAAAGCATTAGGGATGTACTAACAATACCCTGTATTAGGCCTAACTGCCTTCAGCTGCCTACTCACTCCTGATTGAAGTTAGTTTCAGAACATCCACTCCAGCAATGGAACAGGCTGCTCATTCCATACAAAATAGTAAGGTTAAAATCAAATTTTCCAATCCTTTTTTTTTTTTTGTAGTCTAAAAAAATGTATGTAATGGCATTTGTAAATAATAAAAATCATGATGAGCTTTACAAAAACTAAGGTAATTAGAGAGTTATTTAATATAAAAATTAATCTTTTCAAACTAATAACTTTTTGCATTCTGATACATAGTTATCCATTATCCATCAAATGAAGTACACAAACATATCACTGGAGGAAGAAAAAAAAAAGAAAAAACAGCAGTTCCAATGAATAGATTTATTCAGAACAGTTGTTTCCTACTTGAAAAGAAACAGGGAAGTTACAAGCACAAGTTTTCCTTTTATATTTAGAAGAGTCAGACCAGCAACTTGCAGAAATGCATGAAGTTTGATACAATCCATGCTGAGATGCAATGTCTTGGTAGGGTCACAGTTCAAGCAGGGACAGTATAACACATGCCAACACCTGAACTACTGCCAGCACTGAAATAGTATTTATGACTACAAATCTCATCCGGTAAAACTTGTTGATTAAACTGGATTTAAAGGTTCAAGGGAAAATTATAGCTTGTTTTTTTTAAAAGTAGTATTTTAATATAATTTAATCTAACCTATTATTTGAAGTTTCAAATCGGATTTCAGCTATTAATTTGCAGGTAACTGTAATCTTCTGCTTCTTCTTTCACACTTCCCAGCATTCAAAAATACCCTTGTTCTTGAAAGTCTTTATAGTTCCAACAAAGATCCAAACAATCTTGAAAACAATCAACGCTAGCCTGGTACTGGAGGCAATCCACTCAATTTCTCCAAAAGCCCAGAGCACTAGAAAGTACATTGCTATTATAATTACAGATACTTTGGGTCCAACAGAATAACAGGAAAGGCATTTGCACATCACTGAACTAAGTTAATAGATTTGTTTTGCATTCAGTACACCCAGCTTGCAACTTGGCTACTCAGCAGCACTCTAATCAGAATAGTGTGTAAATGTGCAGACCAAAACAAAAAAAAATTCCAGAACTAATAAGAAGTAATGAGAGGGAAAGACTAAAAGTGAGACATGGCTTGCTTTTGCTAAAATCTGAGAGAAAAGTTCAAGTACAGTTAACTGGCATGATTATCCTGATCATGTACAACCACCATATGTGGTATCTCTTGTGGGGTCCTCAGTAGCACAAGCTGTGAAGACACTTGAGGAGAAAAGTTAAAAACCAAACCTTCCAGATAAGCAGAGAGGCCCTTGACTTAGATGGCAGCCACAGATAAACTTAAGCTGTGGGCCTGATGCAACTTTCCTTCATAATTTCCTCTAAACTGAGAACAAAATATTGAAAACTTAAGTGGCATACCCTTGATACAGACTCAGTAAAAGAGCTGGTGGAGAAACACTGTGCCTACCCTCACAGAAACTCATACAAGCAGGGAACACAAGGCAAGTTTTTGCATTATTGCCATTTCATAGCAATTCAGTGGCCACAGAAATGAAGTCCCAACTTTCTATTTAAGTTCTGAATAACTTCTCAAGTGCTACACATAAAGAAGTAAAGCATCCAGAACAGAATATACTAGACTTTTGATCTCATTTAAAAAAATTTAATGCAGATGTGAACCGCAGTGCAACTAACTTTGATTTATTTATGAACATTTTCTTCCTGCACAAACATATACTGCATTTCTTCAGTGCTACTAATAACATTATGTCTTCCTGGGTTTAATACTATTTGGAAAAAAAACCCCAACACATTAAAAGAAAAAAGAAAAGGGACAAGGGACAAGGGACAAGGGAAAGGAAGAAAAACAACAAACCTAAAAAACCTGTTGTGTGTTTAATGGTACACAATAAACAGCCTGAAGAAAAACTATGTTTAAAATCTACATTGCCATCTTTTATTCTGATTGTTTTTCAGGATGTTTCCCAAAAACGTAAGCTCAAATATTAGAGAAAAAACAAGGCTTACATCATTAGCAACTGCATACCCACACATGAAGATCATTATGAAATTTACCAAGCAAATATGGGCAGGCTACATACTATTTTCACATGTTCAAATTCAAGGCTTTTGGATTCATATTCACTCATATATGCCTAAATATTGCTGCTATGACAAATTCATCTTGCCAATTATTTCATTCTCATTATTTCTTTAAGTTCCCAACATCTCCTTTCAAAGGATCAAGTTGCAACAAACTTTGGGTTTCGTTTGTTTTTTGGGGTTTTTGTTTTTTTTTCTCTCCTAGGTGCCAGCTGGCCAGAACTTTGTACCAATGCTGAATATTTTGTTTCTCTTCTGGAGGGATATGTTTCCTCAGTCAATAGCTGTGATGTACACACCACAATATAAATCTTGGTATACACACCTGTCACTCTATGGGCTTGATCCACAATCCAACTCCTCATGATGATAAAGAGAAAATCTGTTTTGCAGGGAGTTCAGCATGAACGACCACGGTTTGGCTTTTCAAGAAAAGGCTCACAGACTGTATTAATAGCATTTCTGTGAAGATTTCTTCTTACCTCTAACATCATGATGAGAACATCTTTGGAATTTCAGGAAACTCAAGATCCTGATTATAAGGACATGGAAATTACTTTCATGGGTGTATGCAGTCTTATAAAAACCAAATTCATAACATTTAAACTAATGTCTATTGCAACAGTTTAAGACAGCTGTAGACCACTGCATTCTAGGTAAGCTCAATTCAGAAGCCATAGACATCCAGCAACTTGACTGTTGAGATGATGTGGTCCTTTGGGCTCACAATTCAAAACTATTTCTTTAAACAAACATTAGTTTGATTCACTATTTTTCTTCATAAAATGACAAGAAAACAGATACATAATATAGGAAAACTGTATGTGTGAAGAACACAGACTTAAAGCTAACTCATCTGTCTACCTTTACTCCATATAGAAATAAGACTTGTTTCATTGAAGGTAACAACGAAACAATATATTGAACAAAGATCTGTTAGTGTTAGAAATATTAAAGAAATCCATACAACAAGTTCTGCCTTTAGCCTTTTAGTGTACACACTCTCTTACCTTTCTTTGACTTTTCTACCACAGACAAAAATTATATCATAGGGCCATAAGAGTTACAAAAAAACTAGAAGTGTAAAAGATATATCAAGTCCTCAAAGCCCACCCTATGATTAGAAAAATATTGCACTGGCTGTCAAACAGTGTTACATTTCCAGTTAGATTGGATTATTCATGTGAGCTTCATAACAGCATTGTACAAAGGGTAGATATTCTCATAAAAGCCAAGGAAATAAAGAATTCCCTTTGTTGCACTGAAAAATACAATGTGTATTTTATAACCTGACTAGATTTCTGTGAGAAAAACAAATTTGATTCTTCATGTAATCATGGACTTCTATCATCATTTAATTGAAATAAAATTTTAAATGTTTAGTGAGTTAAAGTACATTTGTTTGTAAAAATGCTGCTTTGTCATTATTATTATTATACGTAAACATACAACATTGGTATAGAAAAATAATAATATTTAAGTGCAACCCTAGTTTTCCCACCACACACCTAACTACCATCTCTGAGTACAAGAAATGGGCAAGGCAATCACCCTCTTCTTCTGCTATCCTTGTGTCTTTTGGAACAGGAAAACAAAACAAAACGAAACATTTATAAGATCTGGCTGGAAAGCACAAATGAACAAAAATCAACATAGGAGCTACAAGCATCTGATGCTCTGTCTCCATTACATCCTACAGCAGCAAGTGCCAGAAGCTCCTCGCCATCAGGACCTTCACTAAGTTTATTCCAGTTTCTGTATTGTGGAAATTAGGGAATGGTTTCCCATTACCCATATTGTGATCTAAAAGCTGTCAGCTCTCCTCACTCCACACAGTCTGTTCTCTCCTCCACGAAAAATCCCTGGCCTTTTTATTCCCTCTTCCAACTGCATTTATCCATCTCTGAGGGACTACTCATTCATCTCTACTCCCAAACAGCTCCAGGGAAAGGGGCTCAGTTATTTGCTACAGCATAGCCCACTTGGAAAATTTTCAAAGGAAAAAAATTTTCAAACATTTGGTAAGAGAAGAAAAGAAGTACGCCTCACAGCTGCCTGGCTTACACCTCAGGTGCTGGACAAAAGCTAACATTTGAAACAAAAAGCTCCTAACATTATTTTGAATACAGACACAGTAATATCATCCACTAATATTCAATAACATCAAACATTTTCCAGTTTAAAACACATTTTTATTTCAATTAGTTGTCAGAAATATACTCATGTTTTCACAACCATTTATAATACTCCTTTGATACAGTTAACTAGATGGTTACCTGTCCTCTTTTACAAGAAAAAACCAAAAAAGATAGTTTGCCATCTTTCCCAGAACTAAATAGATACAAACAAACAGGATTCAAACCTAATTTTTAAGACCTCTAGTGCTTTGCAGAGGTGAGAGACCAATACATCTTGCATTTTTTCTGGCCACTTGGTCAGAACCATCCCATGCTATTCCACCACTCTTCTTTGTGAACATGTATGGGAATACTACTTATCACCATGAAATCATACTGTACTCGAATTACTCCTCCTTTTTCATAGCAAAGGTTCTAAATAAACTCACTATGCTTATCTGTTTTTAAATTCCATGTATGCTAAATATTTCTCAAAAAAAAATCTGCTTTTTGGTTCTGTTTCTCCTGTGCAGAAAAGTTCTTCACAATCACTCTTCTGAAGAGAATGAAATATTTCTTCTCTTCAGAAGCAAAACAAAAACTAAAACCAGATGAAATTCAGCTTCTATTTTTCAGCTATTAATGCTTTCCTACAACCAACATCATTTTACCAAGCAAACAGAAAAAGTGAGCTACTAGTTAGCAAAAGAAGTTATCAGCAATTTACCACTGATTAGAAAAATATTAATAGTCTCAGGCAAATCAGTCATTAAGTGCTACTGATTTTGAGGGTGATATACTGTTAGTAATTCAATAAAGAACACTGAGCAGTAAAAACTTAGGGTTATTTATTTAACCAATTAGATCCTTTTTGGCAGCATCCCTGATTTTGAATAAACCACATGTGTTCTTCAATTAATAATGAGGAATGAAAAATACAAATCTGCCGTCACTACCTTCCAGTTAAAAATATAAATTGCTCAAGAAGTCCAAATGATTGAGGAGGAAAATAAGCATAATTTACGTTCTCTCCCAGTGGAAAAAGGAGAGCTGGCACTTGAAGATGTGCTAATTAGCAAAGCTCAGTTACTGGTGCTTAATGATCTGTTCCTCATACACCACTTTTCAAATCCCTTGAGACAGGTACAAATTACACCTATAAAAAGTTATAATCCATTAGCGTGCATATGAGGGGCATCGTGTTACCACTTACATTCAACAGTCCACTCTTAACTACCAGAAAGGCAAGAAGATGCAAATCTTCGGATCATAGAACCACATAACAGTTTGAGTTGGAAGGGACCTTAAAGATCATTTGTTCCAACCCCTCTTCCATGGGCACCTCCCACCAGACCAGGTTGCTCACAGCCCCATCCAAACCCCAGTGTGACAAACCATTACCATAC
The DNA here is from genome assembly GCA_023637945.1 of Phaethornis superciliosus. Taxonomy (NCBI): domain Eukaryota; kingdom Metazoa; phylum Chordata; class Aves; order Apodiformes; family Trochilidae; genus Phaethornis; species Phaethornis superciliosus. The sequence continues at coordinate 71,208,472 of JAJQWJ010000002.1, forward strand.
TGACAGCCTAAAGTCGTGGAGTTTTTTTCAGTGTTTTGAATGCTTCAAGTTCTCGTCTTTCTCCAGAGCATCAGTACACACTGAACAGTCCATATAAACTACTTAATTCTGTACCATAAATTCCTTACAATAGTGCCCAACTCAAATTCCTTGTTCTGTGTCTCTTCTTCAGTTAAACAAACAAACCAAACTCTCTGGAGTGCACTTACTACTGGCCTTATAATGACACAAAATTGAGAGGAGCAGTTGATTCCCTCAGAGGCAGGCAGGTCCTGCAGAGCCACCTCAACAGGTTAGAGAGATGGGCAATCACCGACCACTGGAAGTTTAACAAGTGCAAGTGACAAATTCTGCATCTAGGATGGGGCAACTCTGGTGGCAAGTACAGACTGAGGAATGAGTGGCTGGAGAGTAACGCAGCAGAGAGGAACCTGAGGTCTTGGTTGATGACAAACTGACTGTGATCCATCAGGGTGTCCTGGCAGCCAGGAGGGCCAAATGTGTCCTGGGGTGCAGCAGGCACAGCACTGCCAGCCCATCAAGGGAGGTGATTGTCCCACTCTGCTCTGCACTGGTACGGCCTCAGCTTGAGTACTGTGTGCAGCTTTGGGAACTGCAGCATAGAAAAGACATCAAGGTACTGGAGAGTATCCAAAGGAGAGCAACAAGGATGGTAAAGGGTCTGGAAGGGATGACTTGTGTGGAGTGGCTGAGGTCACTTGGATTGTTCAGTTTGGAGAAGAGGAGGCTGAGGGGTGACCTCATTGCAGTACTCAGCTTCCTCACGAGGGGAAGAGATGGGACTGGCACTGATTTCTTCCCTCCTGTGATTGAAGACAGGATGTGGGGAACTGGCAGGAAGCTGAGTCAGGGGAGGCTTAGGTTAGATGCCAGGAAAAGGTTTTTCACCCAGAGGGCAGCTGAGCAGTGGAACAGGCTCCCCAGGGAAGTGGTCACAGCACCAACCCTGCCTGAGTTCAAGAAGCATTTGGATGATGCTCTCAGGCACACGGTGTGATGCTGGGGGTGCCTTACACAGGGACAGGAGTTGGACTTGATGATATTGACAGGTCACTTCCAAAACAGTGTGTTCTATGATTCTATAACTCAATACCCAGCCCAGTTATAGCCATCACTTCCACAACTGACAATGAAGTTGTGTCCTAACAATTCAGAAGTCTTTTGATATTTAAACTGGGATTTCATGTAAAAGAGAAGGCAATGTTTATGTACTTTTGATGTTCTTCATCTTAGCAGTAAGCCTTAGCATTTTGCTAATCAATCTAATGATCATTTAAAGAAAAGGATTTCACCTTCATTACACCTACTGGGATCTGTCAAAGTAATTTTGGGAGAATTCAGCGACTACAAAAGCAATGTATAACCTATATCTTGTATCTATATTATGATAGCAAATAAAAACAAAAAAAACAAAAAACAAAACCAAACACCTTTTAAAAATCTAAAAAAAACCCCACAAAAACAAAATCCAAACCCATCCATACATGAAACTTATCCAGAGTGAAATAAAAATTCTGCCTCAAAACTATTTCACTGTATCTTAAACAAGTAAGAATACCAATGTTGGTGCAGAGTGAGGGGACGTGTGTTTGTCCATTTTTAACCACCAATACCTCATTTCTCTGTAGTGTTTCTGCTGTTTGCTTTGTTTCGTAAGTAAACATTGTTTAAGACATCACTGCATCACTGGCTAACCCAGCATTTTCAAGAACGTATATTTACAGTTCATCCATATTTAATCACCAAGCCACATGCCTCAGTTTTCTGAGGGGAAGTATTTGGACAAATAGCATGAACAAAGGAAATTTTGGTCTCCTGAAAAAAAAAACCCCACACTTTTAAGTATTGACTTACATGCACAGAGGCAAGCAGCTTTAGTCAAATGAATGCCTCCCCAGCCTAATGAACTTTTTTTAAAAATTAAATTCTCTTTCTATTTATAAGTTTTCTTATAGTTCCATTAACTTTTCAATTAGCCCTCAATGTAAAATTTTGGTATTAAATCAGACCAGTAGCAGTTTTAGCAGGGTTTTAAAATTAACCTGCTGTGCTAGAAGAGCAAGGAAATTGTACAAATCTCAAATGCATAACAATAAAAATAAAAAAAAAAAATTAAAGACGTGATATCATATAAAACTACACAGTACCCACATATATTCCACATCTAAAATTTCTCTTCTCTAATAAGGATTTTAGAAAGTGTAGGGTGTGAATTCAGCAGCAGAGAGTTTGAAAAGCATCAACAGATTCATGAGTGAACACACACCAGGAGCACAACATACTCTGACAACCCTAAAATATCAAATGACTGAAATACAGCAAACATTTAAGAAGTCACTGCGATAATAACATTCCATTCATTACTGCTCAAGCACCTAGAAAGTAAATTACATAGTTGCAGTATAAAGACCCTAACCACAACTGAGACGGTAACTTTCACTTAAGACGAAAAGAAAGATGAAGAAAAAAAGGTGGAGGGATGAACAAATAGCACCAGTGACAATAATATAATCATAAAGCAAAGCACACAGTTGTTTTAGGGGATACCTTTGGCTTTTACAACTATCCTTCACTCTCATGAGGAAGGCAATGTGGTACTGCTCCCAGAACTGACCTTTAGCATCTGTTCTGTTAAATGATGATGATTCTGTCCCACTGTTTCTCAATGATGCCCAGACTAAGAGTACATAACTCTTGTGAATATGTAACTGAAGCTTTCAAGCCATGAACACCAGGTGTCAAGCAGCAGTTTTCCCCTTTCCACTTCCAAACAGCTTATCTCCCTTTCTACTCCTATTTTTTTTTTCCGGTGTTGACCTCTTCCTGTCACAGTGGCTCCTTTCCACTCCTTATTCTGCAGGGATCCCATTACTACATGTCATAAGCATCTGCAGTGGAACAGGCATACAGGGTTTTCTTCCTCTGCTTCTCCTTCAGCCATTCAAATAAAAGAGTAGTGAAATACATTGTAATACAGTACTGATTAATCTGGATATGAACCTAGATTTAAAGACATTCTTTTTTAATTTCTCTTCTTTTTTTTTTTTTTTTTCTTTTTTCTTAATCAGACAAAGAGAATTATGTAAAACAAGCAGTAAAAAGCATGAGTGATAAGAGAGTACAGACCTGGAAACAGGACTGTCCACAGGGGAAGTAAACTTTTAAGGGCAAAACTAGATTTAACTGAAGAAACATGATAGCTTTCACCCCAGAATTCTGAAAGAACAGCCCCATGAAATCACTGGTGTGACAGCAAAGAGTTTTAAAAATCTATCAGGACAAAAATATTTGAGTGGAAAATAAGGAACTTGCCATCTATTTAAAGTCAAGCAGGAGGAAAAAAAAGTGAAGTGTCCCATAATTGGAAGCAGTCACGCATGCAGGAAATTACTTCTTTTCAAGTTGGAAGATGGTTAATTACCTGAAGTAGAAACCTAGGAAGGACACAAATGCAAACAAACTAAAATAATTCAAAGGTACGTGTGTATGACATTAAAAGTTGCATTCCTTACCTTAGAGGACAGAAGATAGGAGACTCTTCAGCATGGAGATAAATTTGTAGGTAGTTTCTATAAAAACTTGTGGTAATCAGATAAAGCTACTTTAATAAATGTCTGTATATTAGATGCAAAATATATTAAGAATATGAATATCTCCTTCAGATTTCTATACCTTTCAAATACCATAAAACCTCAACAACAGAAACTACCTGCAAACTCGCTCTCATTACTTCTTTCAGCTCTGAACTGTGCTCTTCTCAGCAGTTTACAGGCCTTGCACAGTAGCTATAGTGTGTCCTGCACTGCACTCATCACCCAGTGTTTCATATAATCAGAGCATCCCTCCAGTTGCAAGGCACCTCAGGCTGCCACTAATCCAATGCTCTGCCCGAAGCAGGGACAAGAGTGAATTCAGACCAGGCTGCTCAGGGCCTCATCACATGTGCTTTTGGCAGCTTTAAAGAACAAAGATTACACAATATCTCCGGACAAAAAGTTCCAGTGCTTTATTATCTTCATAGTGATTTCTTTTTCCATTCAAATTGGAAACTCTATGCTTCATTTGAGGACTTCTTTCTCATCCTTCTACCATGCATCTGCTATTAGCTCTCCTCATGCCATCTCTCCTTAGGACTGAACAAGCACACCTCTCCTTCTCTTTTCTTCCTCAGTACCTTCAGTACCCTGACCACCATTTTCTCTGTCTACTGGATTCACTCAATTTTATCAACACTCTTGTGCTAGGAGGGGCAGAACCAACACAGGATTTCACACATGGTCCAATAAGTGTTGAATAATGGGGAATAATCACTTCCCTCCACCTACTGGCTAGACTCCCATTGACACATTGACATAACACAGCTGGCTCATGTTTACACTCTAGTCAACACACCCCAGATCAGCTAACTCTAAATTAAGTCATTTTAGTTGCATTACAATTTTTATCCTTACAGTGATATTTATATACGTGCTTATCCAGATTTTCCCAGCCACAAAATTGACACTGAGCTGCAGTATAAACTTTGTACTGTAGCAAAAAACAAAAGAACCAAAAAAAAACCAAAACCAAAACCACCCACAAAACCCCTACATATAATGGGAAAGAGTTATTTTAGTAAAAAAAGCAAATCAAAACATGGTTTTGGTAAAACAAAGGCATGGTAAAACAAAGAAACAGAAAGCTTTACAACGAAATCAACAGGCACCATGAAACTTATTCTTCTACTTCTTTGGTATTAGGATTTTGTTGAGGATGCAAGCTCAGAATTAGTGAAATGATGTTAAATTATCATATTAGCACTTTGAGTGACTTTAGGACCTTGCACTTCCAGTCAGAGGCTGAGCTCTACACTTGCAGAAGGATTTTCAGAATTTTAAGTAATCATCTGCCAGTGTCCCTGAATTTTTAAATATTTGACAAAACTTCTGATGAGCCTGTATGTGCATAAATTGTTAAGCAGCTCCAATTTCTAACTTCACTTACATTTGATGAGATCTGGAGTGTTTTCCCACTTTAATGTACGACAATTTCTTTATCGCAAAGAATGTCAAAGCACGGAGACATCTGAACAAGTCATTAACAATTTAGTAAACATATTCTGAAAACTAACAGATCAAACAATACCATTAATGAAATTATTATGCTTGCAGGATATCCAAGTAATTTCTTATTTCAATTAATCAAATATTTTTAAATGCTTTAATCAATAAAAATAAAATATTCTGTTTTCATTTTATGAGCCTACAGTTCACTGGATCATAGTGAGTACTAATTAATCACATAAAATAAAAAAAAAAAAAAGAAATTATCCAGATGAATGCTGAAATAATTCACTGTGCTTAAAACTTCAGTTACATTTTTCATAGGAAGCTTCCAGCATCAACGCTAAATATTTAAACTTGCAAATTTTGAACTTCTACCCCCTGAAAAAGTAATATAGCACACAGACAGCTTTCACAGTAAATTTTCACACTGACCAGTAAACTTCAAACAGTTCACCATCCTCATCTCAAAAGTGTTTTCATTAAAACATTAGACTGCAAATACTGTTTTTTGAAAAATAAGGGTTTTTGTCCTTAACTACAATCTAATTATTTAAAGATACAGCATTTTTTGAGTACATGAAAAGCAAATAATTTTCAGAAGTCTGAACCACTTTCAACACGTTGCATGTTATTTTATATGAAACAAGGATAGGAGCTCTTACTCTAGGCAATTTTTATGGCCCTGACACCATGATCCAGTGATGAAAGATAAAAGCAACCTGGCCAGTGGGCAAAAGAAAAAAAAGCCAATGCCAGCACACAGCCACTGCAGCTTTGTGCTCTCCTTCCAAAACTGAACCCTCTCCAAAGCAGATCTCAGTTGAGCTTCTGTTGATACGAATGGCAACCTGCATTAACGGATGTAGAAAGAAATAAAGCATTTATATGGGTGCTTGTGCATAATTCATCTTGCAACCACAGGGGAATATTTGCATGTCACCTTAATTAAAATGTTATGTGAACCTTGTATTCAGTTCTAAAATAATTAGCTGCTTCTAAGAGAGTAGCACATGGTAGTGACAACTAGAATATGTTTTCAGGCCTATCAAATGCACACAAAAGATTACATCTATGCAAGCACACAATCCGATAACAACAAGCATACTTTATAGCCCTTACCCATCATTAAGTCCAGAAAAAAAAAAGATCAACCCTTTAAATGGCATTTTTAAAGTCTTCTCACCTTCCAGAAGATGTATTTCGAAATTCAGAATCTGGAATTTAGTGGAGAAACATTCCAATATGAGTATGCAATGGCTTCAGAAGCACCTCAGCATGACCACGTGAGATTGAGCTCTGTAAAAAAAACTCACTGCCAACTCTAGCAACACTGACAGAACAAGACTCATCCACAAATATCCTCTAGTTGTAAAATTTCCTAACTGAAGAATGGTCACCTCATATGCAGAGATGGAGGGACCACCACCCTTGGCAGGCAAGCCCCCTGGGCCCTGGCAGAGCCTGTGGAAGCAGCGCTTGCCACAGATGGGAGCACTCGGATTCTGAGCTGCCACCAGCCAAGGCAAAGTCCCTTCAGCCCACACAGATGCCATCACTCATAAAGCCACAAGGTCAGTCAGACCAGGGACTAATCCAGCTAGAAATGAGTCCTTCTGTTTCTGCTTCTGGCTCTGGAGATGAATTTTAAAAAAAGACTCCTCCTCCACTGCCACTTCCATATAGCTGAGCAAGCTGCCATTGCAGCCAGTTGGAGAGACTCAACCAACCATAGTAATGGCCTCAGGGAAGCCCCGGGGGACAGCACTGGGAGCAGAAGGCTTTGGGCAAACAGGATGAAGCCCTTCCCTTGCCAGCAACACATTCCTGTGCACACCGTACCTGAAGCAGGTGTCTCGGGGTCGGTAGCCGCAGGGCCTGCCAGGGCTCCATCCTGGAACTCATGGGGTTCCAGGCGGCTCCAAGGGCCCCAGCGCAGGGCAGAGCTGAGCCCCTCGGGGAAAGCCTGGGTCAGAAAGGGCAAAACGCTGCCCGGCAGCCAGGGCTGAGGGAAAGAGGGGGAGAAACAGCCCTGCGAGCCCCGAGGCTCCGGAGAGCAGGAGGAGGGCAGGAGGAGCCCCAGCAGAGATTCCCCTGCGGCCCCGGGAGAGATGCCATGAGCAAGAGAGGACAGCTGGGTGGGCACCCGGCAGCTCATCAAGGCCAACCCACCACACAGCCATGGTAAACATCCTAGAACAACTGATACCAATTCTGAAAAGCACACTACAGCACTCTCAAATGTTGCTGTACGCCCTTGTGTTTCATCATCGGTACCCAGTGCAAAAGCAGACACACGGGTGAGGTGCCAAATTATCAAACAAGATGATAATTTCTGGTTTCGATGTTGATTGAAGCTCTCTGAGTTTTGTCAAATCAAACTAAAACAATGCTGGCTCTTAAGCTACATATTCACATATTTAATGAAAAGTAAAATTCTTTCTTCTTTTTTAGAACATACAAAGGTGCAAAAGGTGCAAAAATAAGTTGAGAGACTCGAGGCTACCTATAACATCTGCAACTATTTAAAACTCGTGTAATCTCAAGTAAATATGCCCTTTGCTTGCAGCCCACATTCCATATATTCAAAAGAATATTTTATTTAAACATAGGTTGTACAATTATGGTGGGTTCTTTTTAAAAATCACACAACACTGTTTTCCTTCTTCACCTCTCTATTTCCTTGTAAGAACTCATACCATACCACTACAAATAACCAGCATCATCATTACCATCAAATTTCAAATTAAATAAGGCTTTGATTTCAAGAAAAGATGACTCCCACTTCTATTACAGGCACCTATTCCCTCTGACAGATCAGCTATCCCAAAAGGATTCCTAACCACACTAGTACGCAACTCCCACAAGGCTCCTAGAAGCCTACTCTGGTGGCCCAATATAATACAGCAGTACTTGGCTGCCAAAAAAAATTTAGGGAATTGCTAACATGCTGTTGAATTTCATCAGCACAGGAACATCTGCTGCCCATTGCAGCAAGGGAGGTGAATGGAAATGCAGAGATCCACCAGTCAATTCTATCACAGGAGAGTAAGTATAATCCCCCCACAAGAAAGAGCATTTGAGTTTCATCCTGTTTGTATCTCAGGCCAGGTGTTCCAAGTCCTGCTACCTCTTAAACTAAATTGACATTTACATGTTGCTTGAATCATCAACATTTGAGTTAATAATAATTTTCTTCAGTTTTTCCATTACTAGGGAAAATACTTCCATTAGTAAAGGAGACTGCATGAAGAAAGGTATTGACTAACTGGCAGAGTAGCTTGAAAAATATTACACAATCGTTTACATGTCTAAACTGGTTAAATTAACTCCTTAAATATGCAGTTCATCCATAATAAGAGGAAATCAGGCAGTTCAGCTGTCACCACTTGAATGCTACAGTCCTCAATGGCTGAAAAATACATATACTTTATATAGAAACAGTTGGAACCACTCACCATCAAGAAAGAAGCAGCTGATAAGGTTTTAAAATTGGGAACAGGGGAAAACCTAAATTCCTGTATAGAGCCTACAAGCTAGGAAAGGGTAGAGCTAGACAGATCACAGTAGAAAAAACAGGGAAGATAGAAAAAAAAGATACTACCAGTCATGTTTTTCAGTTCCTCTTCTTGATGCAGCAAGTGTAATAATTTTGTTCGGGGGCAGCTTTCAGTTGTACTCAACTGCTGGTCATACTGGTATGATGCCAAAATTAAGTGCAAGATGAAGAATGCATGAATCACTACGCCAATAAACTGCTAAGCAAATTATTTTGGGGTGCATGGTGCACAGCAGAAAGGATAAAGGAAGGGAGGCCAGCCCATTAAGCCAGCCAAGATAGCAGAAGGTGGATCAGGAGACAGCAGCAGCTGTTTTGGAGAGGTGTCAGCAACGAGAGCCAAGCACACACGAGAAGAGCCTGGGAATCCCTGCTCTAACCAAATGCTTACTCCTGTAATGATGTTCTTGCACCACCATGCTGAAACACAATGGTCTCTGGAGAAATCACTTTTCTGCACATCATCTGCTACAAGTGGCTACTGTTAGCTTAATGGTACTTGCAACACAAGTGCTCAACAGATATTTATTAATTTTAATAGTAAAATATACAAGAAATATTTTAGAGTGTATTAGTTAATTTAGGTTTTATTTATCATATTCTTTTCCTTTAATATGTGTTATACTGGGAATCACAAATTTATTTTATTGCATATTACTTACGAGCTTATTAAAAGCCTGACAGTACTTGAGTTAAAGGTATTTAGTAATAAGAACCTTCCAATTGGTTTAATTAAATCTATTATTAGGACTGTGCTAACAGCTTAGTGCTTTAAACAAGGTTTCTTAAAAGTTACTATATGTTACTAATATTTTTACTAAAATGTGCTTTACCAGGAAGCTGAAGGGGTCAGAAAAATAAGTTAGGGATGAGCAAACCAGAGAAACTGCTACATAGAAAACTGATTGCCTTTTCCCCTCACCCCACTGTCACCCTGAGCTTAGGTCCAAATGACCATATTAAGAATTGCATTTAATTTAGTAAAATAAGAGAGTTTCTGACAACCATACAGTTATCATATGAGAATATTCACATTACACTTGAATCATAGAATCTTTCAGATAGGAAAAGACTCTTGGGATCACCAAGTCCAACCATCATCTCTACTCTGCAAAGTTCTTCCCTAAACCACATGCCCCAACACCACATCTAAGTGACACTTAAACAGATCCAGGGATGGTGACTCAACCACCTCCCTGGGCAGCCTGTTCCAGTGTCTCACCACTCTTTCTGTGACTTTTTTTTTTCCTAATGTCTCGTCTACACCTACCCTGCTGCAGCTAAAATGTTCTAATATGTATTCACAGGGAAATTTATACAGGTTGTATTACTTTTGTACCAGTTTCAGTATTCTGGAATATTAAAAGGGTTCCAACTATTAAAAGAGATTCAGTAGAGGAATGGGAGTGCAGTTATTAAATATTTTAAACATATTTTCTTTTTATTTTTATTTTATTTTTCATTTTTCATTTCATGAATTGCTCTATAAAAAACACTAACTTGTCTAAATATAACAAGACACATACAGACTTCGTAAAAAAAATGTTCCTACTATTTTCAAAGTAACAATTTCTTGCTAATTTATACTCAGTCTCATTGTTCATTTTATGTACTTAAGACAACAACTCAAGAGCTGCCAGGTCTTTTATCATGGCCCACATATTAACTATCCTGATTCATTTTAACAACGCATTTTTATAGAGAAATCAAATGGGATTTCCTCTAGCAGAGATACTGACCCTGGAAAATTACTATCATCCTAGTCTCCCACTTTTACAAACAGTAAACAAACCCTTCAATAAAACAGTGCAAATTTGTATATTTACTGGTAAAAGCCTACTATATTTCAGAGTACTTTAGAAGCAGAAATTTTCTCTATGTATGGATACAAAATTTAAGTATATAAATGCCTTTTAAGAATAATGTCATTCTTATTAAATTATTTTCCCCAGAAATCTTAGGCATCACACCAAGTTATAAAAAATAAAATGCCACTGATTAGTGGTAATCACCATCTTAGAGTAGAGAGTTTTTACACTGAAGCATAGAAATGTCTCTTTTTTTTCTCCTGACACCAACTTACCTCACTGTTTTTTGAGCCTCAAACTTCCTTTGATCTGGCAAAAAGTCTGTCCTAAACTTTTCCAAATGAAAAGGTTAGTATGTATACTCTTCCAAAACACAACCAGAAGGCCTCTAATCTGCATTAGATGACTTCTATTAAAGATGACTTCTTTAGAGATTTGTCTAATCCCTATTCTTAACAGGGATTAGAAATCTTTGAGAAAATCTAAAAAAAAAGAAAATCTCTAAATCTTCACCAGAGAAAGACTGCATCTGGATTTCATGCTTGTCTGAGGCAATATGACAAAGTTAAACTTTGTAAAGTGAAAAACAAAGAACACAGGAATTGCCTTAAGAAGGAATATACCTGGTTTATCTTCCACTAGAGGTATCAATAGACAAAATATTACTTCTTCCAGGAAAGCCTAAAAACACAATCCAGGAATAATCATAAGATTATTTAATAAGTACACTAACCATGCTGAACTAGATCAAAACAATGAATGCACATTTTTTTCTAAAGCAAGACTTTATTTTATACACCAGCTTAATATCTTTTGCTGCATAACAGCGTCATGTTTCATAACAAGAACTGTAAATATCAGATTGGTTTAGCTGTTCAAGGTTGTCCATTTATTATCTATTTGTGCTTGGTTACAAATTGTAAGTTCAATATTGTATCCAAGGGTAAAAAAAAATAAACATGACAGTGTATGCTAGTTTTGAAATGCCAAAAATACTTCAGAACTTTTGAAACAATAATTTCAAGCAAACTCTCATAATAGCTGGGCTGATACTTAAATATATATATTTTTTTAATGCGTTTCTATCACTGTTAGTTATATTTAGGATAAATAAATGCACCCCTGCATTTCAAGCTATGAAGTTACAATGCCTGTAGCGCAGCTGTTAGCAGAGGATCATTCACTGGCTAAGGCCACGCATTCTGGCAGGAGTGTATTAATATTCAACTCAGCAGATTAGCATAAGCAGAAGCTGTCAAAAAGGATGAGAGGGAGGGCAGGAGTGTACAGTATATAGAAGATGACACCTATCTTTAGGAGGTGGTTAGTTTAATTATCTATGAAGTTATTGATCCTATGTTAGGAAGCAGCTGAGCAAGTGATTTAAGAAATGCCATGAGCAGCCAGCTTGTGATTAAAAGAATCCTCATGCCCTTAAAAGAAGATGGAAAGTGCAAAATACTTTGGCAGCTGGAAAATACACATCAAGTAGAATCAAAACAGAAAACTAAAATATTTGTGTCTACATGTGCCAAGTGTATGGTGGATTTTTTGTCCAGAAAATTCCATTACTTCAAATACAATTTTTTAGAAATATCTGCCACTTTTCTCATATTTCCCCAAAATGAGTGATGTTGAAATATGTTCATGTTTCTACACATAAATATCAGGCAAACTATATGTTTCTGGTCAAATAACTTTCCATGAGCCATGGAGTTGGCACAAAAGTATTCTGTGCACCAGGGAAAGAATAAATATTTATCTTCAGTGAAATAGAATACTCATTTAAACCCAAAATGTCACCAGTAAGGAACCCAAAAGTTTAACCATATTCTATAAAACAAGCTCCTTCAATTTGGTTTTTTTAAAGTAAACTCTTTTAAGCATTGACTCAATTTCATTTGACCCAATCTCACTTGTACCTTCACCACCTATGGCTCTGGGTATAGTCAGGTTATTCCAAGATCCTGTCAAAATCACCTTTCTGATATCTTTATATGAACACATACAATTAACAAGCAGCAGAGAAATCACTTCTGTTTGAATTAGAAAGCAAATGTTGCCATTCCCTAAATTACCATAAATTAAGCTGTAAAGGACTCAAAATTCAAAAGATAAAGGTAAGACGTGGGGTAAACAGAACTCCTTATCTGCAACAAGCTATGGCTGAAATCTCAGTAATGTAGTAAAAGGCTGCACACTTATTCTCTTCAGAGGGCAAGGCTTGTTTACACAAGGAAATGCCCACACAGTTCTGTGGCTGCAGTTATTGTGAAATTTCTCATAAATAGGTCAGAAAAAATATACTCTTTTCTTTTCCTCATATGCTGGTGCAAACCATTTGCCAGTGGAACCCTCTGCTCAAATTAGTTTTTCTTTTCAATTTTCTTTTAATTATCTCTGCTGCAGACATACCAATTTAGCTCTGCATTGGTTAGCATAGGTATCAATAGCAGTGCAGGCATGAACCTGACCACATCCCTACAAAAAGCTCAAGTCATCAGTGTTTCCAACCCATCAGTGCCCGAAATAGATATATGAAAACTCTCCTGGGAACATCGGTGTGCATATCAGTCACACTTGCCCACTACAGTGCAGCTCTCCCCAAGACTTCATACTTGGCACCTCAGCATGACCACTATTACTCAATTACTAAAGCTATTACTGAGAACAATCTTTACAACTTCTTTGATTTTATTGAGTACTTAGCCACTAGCATGCAAATATGATGGTTAGAAAAGACATAAAAGTTAAACAGATTAGATGGAATAATTTATTACATAAAGGAGCTATGCCACAGGTCTTGAGCCAGTAGTAACACAACTGAATCCAAAATTGATTACTCAGCTCCTCTTTGAACATTTGCCTTAATTATTTTTATTTATTTTTTGGAAAACCTATATTAGTCTTCCTTGATTCACAAGCTATCAGTATAAGTCTGTCTGTGCTTTCAAAGAGTAAGTTACTGATTAAGTTAAAAATTATGCATACTAGATCCACCTTGAGGATTATCCATATCCAGTCAAGTATCTCTTTATCCATTTGATCAACAAAAAAGTACCTCAATAAACCATTATAGAGTCACATTCCCACTCCCAATTCTTACTCCTTTTTTCACCATTACAAATTGTTTTTCCCCTTGAAGGCTACAAAATAAAATTGCTTTTATGCTAAAGCACAATTTTGAACACATGATATTCCAAAAGAAGCAACAAAAATGACATTTGTAAAAAAGCACTTGGGGGATTGAAAACGTTCTTTTTTTTTTTTTATGAAAAAGGGGAAAAAAAAAAGAAAATCTCGGTGTGCTTTTCTTCTATAAAAAGACATGTAGAACATTAAAAAACATGTATTCATATTTGCAAATGTCTGGATAAAGTCCTATTTTGACTATCTAGTTGCACAATGATGACTTCAGTTTTTTTCTCTTTTCTGGGTATGATAAGAATGTGTAAGTAAATAGTTAAACCAGTATGAAGAAAACCAACTACATTGACTGTTTACTAGCAAAGATGAGCAGTATTAGTGCTTGATTTACAGAAAGATTGAAATGACTGTGTAGTTAGCATAGCATTTCATAACCAAGGTTTCTCCCAAATCAGTCAATTTAGGTGACTTATTTTGGGAATATGTGAATACAAGGGCTATACACATTAGTACTGAAGTGCATGATGCAGTGGAGAGTTCAGTGTCACATCTGTCGAGTTTTTTTTAATAAAAACCAAACTTACCTGTGACACTCAGAAATCCACAGTAATTTGAAACAAACATTAGAAAATTATTTTTCCATTAATAAATTATTTACATTAAAACCAGCTAGTCAAACAATTCCTGGATGTCCTAAGAAAAGACAAGAAACAATTTTCTCCTGTGTCTGTATATATTGCACAGTCACACGATGCTCTCAAACAGCTCCACAAGTCCCTTGCTCAGCACTGAGCTCTGTGCTCATCACAGCATGAGTCTGCAGAAGTTTTTATGAGAAAAGCAGATGGTCTTTCAAGGACAGTTTGCTTCTACAATAAATTCTTTTAAGGTCTCATAGTATAACTAATACATATGCATTTTTATTTTAGTTGCTCATTTCCTAAAAAAATCTGGTCAGTTTAGGAACAACTTTACTTAGGGCCGTAAGGACACTGCAAAAGGCAAGAACTCCCATCTGTTCCTTTTGGCAAGGCTCAGCTACTGAAGTGTCTCCTGGGCACTAGGGTAGGGCTGAAAAGCATGTAATTTGAATGAAGTAAAAAATTGTTAATTTTTCAAAATGAAAAATATCAAACTGGTAACTATTGTGTTATTTTGACAGAAGCTAGATAGCTTGTTTTTAGAACAGTATTGTCAGCTATAAACAAAAACTACCAGTTTTCACACTACTGGATCACGCTTTCCATAGAACTGCAAAAAAATAAGAATTCTGAAATGTTTTTTCCATCATCAAAAGTACAGTAAGTCCACACTGAATAAGAATTCCTCTGTGCTTCTCACCTGTAGGCACCTTTTTTTTTTTTTTTTTAAGTTCTCCTTGGTCTCCATGATAAAATTTCCAGATTGTCAGAACAAGAAGCAATTTGAAATCTTGAAATCTCAGCTCAGGGAATGTACAGACAACCAAAATGCAGCTTTCCATACAACATCCTTTATGCCTAAAGCCCTTCCAGCAGACAGCAACAACTGCAAAGCAATATGGACATGTAGCATGTCACAAGCAAAGTTGTTATTGGCCATGTCTACATTAAGAGTGCCTTACCAGTATGGCAACCTTACCCCTTTAAGTTAAAGGCAACTTCAGTGGCAAGGATACCACAGGATTACAGAAGGACTGAGTTTGAAACAGACCACTTGGAGGTCATCTAGTCCAGTCCCCCTGCTCAAGCAGCATTACCAGCTTCCCAGGATCATGTTCAGATAGCTTTTGACTGTCTCCAGACAACCCCACAGCATCCCCTGGGAGGTTACAGTCTGCATTATACACTGTACCAAGACTGCAAAACTATAATTTGGAGCCAGAGAAAGACAGAGGTTAAGTTCCATTTTAATGCTCTGAAGTCTCTTCCTAGCAAAAATCTATTGGTGCCCTATCACACCTTTCCATCCTTCTGCACAACTACATCAATCTTAGCATAAGTCAGGTAGAGAGAGGTCACACAGGTAGATAAAGATAAAGCTGATAATAAACATCAGCCTATCCCATCACTTGTGATGCATCCCACCAAACACAATGAAGTTGGTCAGCATGACCCAATGAATACATTGTGCTTTACAGACCAGACATACTATTAGACTCCATGGATAGCACCAGGCATGAGCTACCCTACCTTTCCCCCAGGGACGATGAGTGGAAGTAACTCACATCATCCTAGGCATCTGCTCAATGCTGGCAACTGTCCCACTAGTTTGATCTGCAACAGGTGTGAAGGGCCCTCAATAATTAATTTGTGATTACACTGGACTATCCTGTGCCAGAATATTAGCCTCAGCATGGAGTGCCCCTATCCATCTCAGGTCAGGTTACATGGAAGATCACTGAAATGAAAAAGTAGCACCTTATTTTCCATTTGCAGAGGTAGTAACCATCATTTTGGTGAGTGCTTCCCAAGCGGGCACTGCATAAAAAGAATTTTCTGGTACTTGCTTGTATTTATTCAGCCTAAGCATATTTAAAGCAAAATTCATAGAATCATAGAATCGGCTGGGTTGGAAGGGACCTCTGAGATCGTCAAGTCCAACCCTTAATCCACTACCGCTGTGGTTACCAGCCCATGGCACTGAGTGCCACATCCAGTCTCTTTTTAAATATCTCCAGGGACGGAGAATCCACCACCTCCCTGGGCAGCCCATTCCAATGTCAGATCACCCTCCCTGTAAAGAAATTCTTTCTAATATCCAACCTAAACCTCCCCTGGCACAACCTGAGTCCATGCCCTCTTGTCTTGTTGAAAGTCGCCTGGGAGAAGAGCCCAACCCCCCCCTGGCTCCAGCCTCCTTTCAGGGAGTTGTAGAGAGCGATGAGGTCTCCCCTGAGCCTCCTCTTCTCCAGGCTGAACACCCCCAGCTCCCTCAGCCTCTCCTCACAGGACTTGTGCTGGAGTCCCTTCACCAGCCTGGTTGCCCTCCTTTGGACCTGCTCCAGGACCTCAATCTCCTTCCTGAACTGAGGGGCCCAGAACTGGACACAGGACTCGAGCTGTGGCCTCACCAGGGCTGAGTACAGGGGCAGAATCACTTCCCTGGACCTGCTGGCCACGCTGTTCCTGATCCAGGCCAGGATGCCATTGGCCTTCTTGGCCACCTGGGCACACTGCTGGCTCATGTTCAGCTTCCTGTCAATCCAAAAATTGTGAAGAGGGAACATTAAGCTTTGGTAAAGAAATTGGTTATGTGATGATAATTTGAGCAGTAAAACTTGGAAGGAAATAAATCTGAAAACTAGGATGATGTCTTAGAAATTATTAGGAATTAAGCAGATTTATTAGCAAAAGAGAAAATAATACCTTGCGACATTTCTTTATGAAAAGTTTCTGTTCAGAAAGCTACATTCTGCCTCTACGGAAACACATGGGAATAGCTAAATTAAGTTATTAAAAATATTTAAAACCTGTGTTCTTAGCAAGAAGTTACATGAACCATAAAGTTGGTCTGTAACAGACTGAGATTACTTGTCACAAAATACAAACACCAGCTTCTCACAGATGGAATATATTGGGTTGCCATTCAGCAGAATTTGTAAAGACGACTGCTATATTAGAATAAGAAAAGGATATTACACCACAAAAAGAATAGATATGTGGCTTAGAGAACATTTTCAGCAGAATTATGGGAAAAACTAAGAGGATATTGAAACAGAAGGGTTTTAAATTTCCTATGCCTTCCCAGTAATCTCTCATAAAAATGTTTTTATAAACAGTTCTCTTTCAAACTTTCTGACAGGTGTGTAAAGAATTAAACAATCAGTTAACAGTTAGTGGTATAAAATACATTTTTTAAGTTTGTGATTTTTTTTTCCCTTCCTTTGCTTAATTAAGTGGGGAAAAAACTTCGACATCTTAAGTTTGTCATACTTACTCTTCAGCAAAGATATGCGATCTGTTTTAGAAGAAATCTAATTCAAGTTGATTTAGCAATGAGTTAAAGAAACAGTTTCTTTCAGGCCTTTACCAACACCACTCTTCTTAAGGGGAAGGACAATTGGCTGAAAGAGAAGTAGCTGGGAATCATGCTTACTACCTTCTCAACACTGGATCTCCAACATTAGTACCTGATCCAACCCGAAAACCTCTGGCTTTCTTCAAGTGCTCTATCATTCCATGGCACAAGAGAGACACAATGTCAGTGTGAAGCAGTTAACATAGGGCAGAGCACAGCTGCCAGTGGCAATATAAGAATCCAGGATACAGCCGACATACATCTCCTTACACTGTCATTCCTACTCAATACTAGAAGAACTATGCCTATGGAAAATTTATTTAGATTTAATCTAGGACAAGAGTAAGTTTACCTGTCCACATCTGGAATACCTGGCAAACTACAGGTACAAGGAATTTCCTACAGAACCCACTGACAAGAATGCAAAAGCATTCATTAACTCCAGGCATTTTAAGCTCACACCCCAAACACTGCATTGCACATCTAGGCCAGACTGAGACTTAATAATCCTGCAGTAATAACTGAGACTTAATAATCCTGTTCAGCCCTCTGGAAAACAAACAAAAAACCCCACCAAAACCAACAACATCACTAACACACACAGAAAAAAAAAATCCTAAACACACAAACAAAGTAAACAATAACAAAAAAAACCACCAGAAGCTTCATAGGAGGAACTAGATTTTCTCTTTTTAAAACTCAAAGGCTTCATCTGAAGATAAGTAAATAACATGATGAGAAAAATATAAAAAATATAGGGGATGTGATGCCCCCTTAGCAAAAATCACATCTGTTACTCATATTTTAATATCTTCTCTGTCACCCTGAATTGCACCAATGTGCAATTAAGAGAAAACTGCAATGCAATTTTTAAAGTAAATTATTGTCAACAGACATACAACATTAATCGAAATGTAAATCACTATATCAAGTCATCACCAGTTTAAAAAATTTTGATTAATCCTCAATTCATTGCTATGCTATTATAATATGTTATTAAATGCACCTGCCTCTTTAAGGCACCCTCGTTTCATTTGTAATTACAATAAATATTGATTGCAAGGGTGGCCTGGAGACAAATACAAAATGCGCAACTTGTCCCTGGAGGCAGCCACTCAGACAGCTCTGCAGGGATATAAAAAAATCAATATATTAATTTACTGGTTAAAATAAATACCTGCTTAGATTTTGATCAATTAAACAGAGAAATTTGTTCCTGCACACCATTTTTAATAAAAGCTTTAACCAATTTTATCTTTAAGTGCTGTTGTGGAAACTGTTCCAAAGCAGCTCTGGAGACACTCTAAAAAGTGAAGGACGGTCTCAAACCACAACTAAGAGCACTGGCCATGATTAACTTTCTTCTCCCTGGTTCATCAACAAAATCAACACATACTGCTAACAAAGGCCATAGCCAGGTCAGCAGAGTAAAAGCTGAGCTCTTCTGAACAGAGCAAGTGACTCTTCAATGCAAACACAACAGTTCTCCATCTCTCTCTTTTACATCCCCCCTTCTGCTAAAGGGATATCTCCAGCATCTCTCCCTAAAACACACTAGGCAACCTATTCCTGAAAGGTGGAGACACTCAAAGTGTCTTCACACTCTTTTTATCAGGTGAAATGGAAGCCTAGCAGAGAGTCCTCATTTACACACTTTACTAAGTCTCTCCGGACCAGCCTCCCTAAAGCTGGGGAGGGACAGCTGCTATAAACTGCTATAAAAAAATGTTTTCTCCATGGCCCTTTCTCTACCATATCAAAGTTTATATGCTACAGATTTGATAATGCTTTTTTCAAGCACTTCAACAAAGAATAAAAATAATCTGGATTTTAATTTTCACACAAATAGGTTAAACAGTCCTGTGAAATGTATCTGGAAGACTAGCCTGTGTAAGCAGGCAGATTGAACTTTCTAGCTAGTTATTTAGGATGATGTCGGTGTAACTACAGGCTACAGCATGGTTTAATTTAAAGGCAACACCAACATCTGCAGAGAATTCAGTCACACCATGAGCCTACTTCATTACAAGATTTTGCAGAGCACAAATGCCACATGTGAACATATTTTTAAAATACATAGATGAAAATATATTTTAAAATGGACCTGAAACCACACAGCTCTAAGGTTGGCATGGGGCACAAATTAATTCATCTGCATGTTCATTACCTCATTATATAAAAGCACTACCAGTACAAATCACCATTTTATTGCCATCAGAATGTAATTATCATTTGTCCCAAACATTTTTACCTTGCTCTATGTGCTCTTTTAGAAGCCATCAAGGCTACATCTGCACATGCTGATTAAATAGTACCAATAAATACTCTCAGACACTGGAAATTTCATTATCCATAATGTTTGTTAGAATAACCCTAAGCATAGCTTCTATCAGTTAGCTATCATTCATCCCAACACCTCCTACTCATAGTCCAGAAGCCAGCAGTATCCAAGAAATATTCCAGCTATACAATTCTCTTTCTGAAGGCTAGAAAGTTTAACAGTATCATTGCAGGAGGTCTTGCGTAGTTTGGCGACACCGAGAGAGCGGTCCCAGGCACTCTGACATACAAGCAGAGATGCATCTTCAAGGATTTGTATTTTGTACAAAATCAGCAGTAAAAAGTGCAAGTCTTTGCTTCTCCTAAAGGTATGCAAATTAAAAAAAAACCACCACCTCAAAGTGACTGACCCTTCAGCTCACAGCAAAGAATTGTTTCCTCTACAACTTCCTTGCTATAATCAAATACAGATAGGATTGCTCTTTGTCATTAGATTAAAACACATCTCCCAGTCCAAAAAGCCATCACAGATGTGGAATGCTAGGAATTACTAAAACAGACTTCTAATAACCATGCATGCCAAGGAGCAATCCACATGGAATTTTAAACTCACCAGCTTGTTTCATGACTTGGATACTTTGTACTAAAGCGCTGCTTGCAGCCCTGTAACTTTCCCTCCATGGAACTTGTTAGCCATGAGAGGAGAAAATGACTGGACTCTTTTTATCAATTATTTGAAAAGAAGGTTGGACAACAATCAGATGTTTCGCAGTCCACCCATTTAACTCACTCTAGAGATAGAACACATTTCAACTGAGAACAAAATTTCTTCCGTTCTTTCTCCATCTTTTTTCTCCAGAATGAAATACTGAGAGGAAAATAAACCCGTGAATATGTGTACATCATACGTTAATGAAACTAAGGCCAGGTCTTATGCATGTATGTGTACACTCAAAACAACTGATGTCAGTCTCCAAAATGCATCTACAGATCAAATTCATCTGTACTGCAACTTCGTACAATACAATACAAACAGATGAAAATCTAATTAGATTTTTTGGAACTTTGCTGTGCCTCAATAAGGCAGCCGAATCCCCAGAAGTGCTCAGTAGTGAGGAGATTTTTGTAGACGCTGCTGGATGCCGAGAACTTTAAGACAAAGCAAAGCAGAGCCATAGCATGATCAGTTTTGCCGTGAGCTGCAACAGCAATTGGCTCAAGAGTGAATAATTGTAGCAACAGAAGTCAAAACTTTAATGATGGCATAAACACAGGCTAACATGGCTACACTGTCGCTATCTGGAACAAAATGCAATCACCTCTGCATCCAGCTCAGGCTGCAGAAAGCTGCTGATCCCTGAGGATCCACTTGGAATGGGCATCTCACACAGAAACAGACCTCCTTTACCACCAGCCCATCTACAGGCTGTCGCCCAGCCCAAGGTTCACCTCTAACTATAGCCACATAGCCTTGGAATAGGGATATTGACTCACTCGAAATTAACGAGCCAACATTAAATATCTAAAGGATATTTTTCTGAACAAAACCTTTCCCCGATAATAAATTCAGGACACAATGTCTATAACTATACTACATACATTTTTTAGTGTTTCACTTCAGGTTATTTCTAGTTTAGTCTCCTGGAGTGAATGTCCAGTGGTGGATAGGACATTGTATTTTTAGTTAAGTTTTATTGGAAATCAATCCAATGTCTGTGATCCAAAGTTTCTTGAAAATGCAAGGTAAAACAGTAACAATCAAGAGATTTTCTTCAGCTAAGCAGCTTAAGAATTTAACAGCAATGTAGATGCCCCCTCAGAAGGCTTGCACAAAAAATTGGCTCCCCTGAAATCCAACAGAAGTAGCTCAAGTCTTTATTCAGGTCAGACTGGTGCACACCACATCCTCTCACCTCACATTCTACTGCATTTAAAAATACACACACTCTCCCTCAGCTTTACAGCCCCCCCCCACCAGTGTACTCTGGTACTCCTCAGACTGTGAGCATAGGGGTTGCTCCCAGTTACAGCCAGTGGATGTACAAAACAACCCCAGGAGAAAGGAAAGTCACCTCAATTGCCCAGCTCCCATACTGGCCCTCAGACCAAGGGAGCAGCAAGGTCAGACAGGCTGGAACAACTTTTACATTCCCTCCTACCCAGTTCAGGGCTGAAGGAGAGATGGTGCTTCTGCCAGCTGCCACCAGCTAGTGTGACCATCACCTCACACCAAGGTGCCACCTTCAGGTTACCAAACACAATTATTTCAGTGAAATGCAAAGAAGAATCCTTCAGACACCACCATGTGGGACAATCAGACAAGAGAGTTTCAAGGATCTGAATGATTGTATTTTCTTATCATTTGTTTTTTAACCTCGTTGTCCTTATAAAACAGTAAAGCAACATAAAAAGCATGCAAGAGTTAATTACTACTCCATTTCTCTTTCACCATTTTCTTCATTCTCCTTGCTTCATGCTTCCCCCTTCTGCTCCCCCCCCACCACCCCATCCTGCCTGTGCTCTGCACTAGCAGAGGTACTGGAGCTGGTGGGATGTCACTGGCAGCTCTCAGCATTGTCTGACACCTCACACAGTAAGATTCTCTCTTCACCCACTTGGACTGAAGCCTCTCACAGCAACTGCAGACTGAGGAGTCTGGGGAACTTTCAGCTGAAGAGTTCAGTCACTGTCTGGAACAATGTTTTGGAAAATACAGTCTTGTTTATGCTGAGCCTTTCTCAAGTCTATTGTCAAAGTCACTTTGCTGCCTTTCACAAAGGGGAAGGACAGAGCACCAAGAGTCTCCCTAATGTTGCTCTGAATTTCACCTAAATCTGCTGTATGGTTGACAAAGCTAAGGAGCTAAGCAAAGAGTTAACTGGAGTTTTACTGCCAGAAAACATGAACCCACTCCCCTACTTCACCTTCACTTTGTCCACTCTTCAGAGTTCACTGTGATGCTCCACAAGACAATTCATTCCTCTGAGCAAGAGAAAATTTTTCTCATTTTTTGGGTGAGTGGGGTCACCAGCCAAGGAAATCAGTTTCAGCACATAGCCATAACTAAGACTGCTTTTCAGTGGCAACGTGCACACAGATAACGATGAGAACATGTTATCAGTCTGCATCTTGAGTCAAGCTGGAGAAGGTAAAGCAGTATCTATTTCCACCTAATTGCTAGACACCCCTTAAAGAGCATTATCTGCAACACCATCTAACTTGCATATGTTTGTATAAAGACAGAGTAATACTGATGTCATTTTTTTATTAGTTTCCCTCTGCTCTGGCACACAGGTCAAAGATGATAATCCACTTTAGTCAGTGTTACACAGGGTTAACCTTCAGCACCTGAGAACAAATGTTGACTGATATTTATTGAATAGATATGATCTTGCAGTTCTCTGGTAAACAAACAGAAAAATTACTACCATTTACAGTGCTTTCCATTTGGAATATTATGAATAAATTTTAAATGGAAATGAGAAAACAGAAAACCTATTGGCATTCTTCACAGAGACATTCCACCATTTGTTAGTCACATATTTTGACATCTTGCATTGAGTGTGTTAAGGGATGGGAGTGCAAATGCTACTTATCTCCTTTAAGTACTGCTGTCACAGTGCGCTATTAATAGGAAGCACATCACCTCTGCCCTGTAGTTGTTAAGGAGAAAAAAAAGCAATGTTAGGTTCAGGCCAAGCATTTCAGTCACATAAGTAACTTGTCTAGCAGTCTCCACAGTCCTGGCCACGTTCCAGCCCCTTGCACTGTGAGCTGATCCCTCATCATCTGCTGGTGAAAACAAAAATATCTAGAGTGATCCTGAGTGGTATCTATCACATTGACTTTTTTTCCCCATGTCAGTACAACACTTTCACTCCACAGGATGAAGTGAAGTCTTTCCCAGCAAAACTCTGTCTCCTTTGGAGAAGCTTTTGTCCACCAGGTGTATGGTCCAGCTCCTGGAAGAAAGACAGGCTGTACAAATTGAGTCTGTCCAAATTCAGTGAAATCTTTTCCTTTTACAGAACAGCTTTTCTAATCCCCTGAGCCCTAGTTGGTTCATCTGTCTAGAAGTGAGAGGGTGCATTCTTACTACTGCTTCAGAAAACAAGAAGCATAGCCATTAAACGCCACATTTTATTTCTGAAAGTTTCCAGATCCTTTTAGCTAAATTATCCTGTACCATAAACACAGTATGTTTGGAGAACAGCGGCATATTTTATTTCAGATAAGATCTATGCTTTCTCCACTTACCACTTTCTTTACATAAAAGTCAAATGCCATGAGACAAATACACATATTATAAATCATTCCCTTCAACACCAAGAGCTGGCTAGCCTGCTCACACATGGACCTTGCAGAGCATGCTCCATCAGATGAAGAACTGGTGGCCAGACCATAGATCCAGCTGTGCTGAGGAGAAGACTAGGAGAGGAAGGCAGAGTTGCTTCTGCAGCAGCAAGAAGTCTCTTGAGACACCCAAGGAGCAAAAGAAGCTGCTTGGTGGGAAAGGAAGAGAAGGAGTTTTAGGAATCTACTGAGAGGGATGGAAATGTGTCAGCTGAGGCATTGTGTCCTGAGAAAAATAAAAAATACCAAGAGTAGAGAACTACCTACCCCTGCAAGATTAAATTCAGAGTCTTTTGGCTGGTTGAAGAGACCATCACAGAAACATAAGGCTAAGGAGGAAAGATATGAGGGGATGGGATCTTCTGGTCTATTAATAATAATAATCAGGATCTTCTGGTCTATTAGGCCTGAGATAAAGGAAGGAAAGGAGGAGGACAAAAAACCCCACAAAAAAAAGAAAACAAACCAAAAGAAACTCAACTTCTACAAGAAACCTGAGATGGTATAGAAAAGAATTTGAATAAAAATCAGATGATCCAGTGCAATATGTTTGGGATTAACTGGAGAAAAAAAGAAGGCAGGAATACTGTGAGGAGACAGGACATCAGGGCTTCAGAAGTGGAGGTAAGGACTGACCAGCAGAGAGAACAGACATGGCACAGAAAGGCTGCAAAGGCAAGAAGAGATGGCTAGATGATCAGAAACAAGGCACTGTTGGGAAACATGCAAGACTGGCAACATTAAGAAGCAGAAGAGGTAGAATACACCTACAGGTCTGCATTAGCAGCAAACAAAAAAATAATAGAGCAAAACCCATATAGATGCTATACTGGAAACCAACATTTTAGCCTTTCAACATATAAATGGGGCTTGTAAGAATGAGAGACTTTTTACCAGGGTAGGTGGGGATAGCAAAACAGGTAATGGTTTTAAACTGAAAGACTTAGATTGGACATAGGGAAAAAAATCTTTATGATGAGGGTTCTCAGACACTGGCACCAGTGGCCCAGGGACATTGTAGCTGCCCCCTCCTGGAAGTGTTCAAGGCCAGGCTGGATGGAGCTTGGAGCAACCTGGTCTGGTGGGAGGTGTCCCTGCCCATGGCAGGGGGGGCTGGAACCAGGTGATCTTTAAGGTCCCTTCCAAACCAAACCATTCTGCAACTCCATGACAACTTCCAGTCTCCACCCTTCCTCCCTTTAGCAAACAGCTCTGAAATTCACTGGCCATGCTCTGGTCTATCCCAAAACCAATTCACGAAGCAACACACGAGTTTGCTATCACATCTGCTGATAACTTATATAAGGGCCATCTGCACTGTAGTATCTAATTGATACTGACCTTTATTAATTAAAAGAATTACTAGATACCAACCCCTCATCTCAGGTAAAGATTTGTTTAAAATAAATAATATATGCAATAACAACAATTCACCTTTCAAAGGCCAAGGTTTAAGGTGCTAAGGTTGTAGACATGCATCCAAAAAAGGTTTTTAGATAATGAAACCCATGGCCAATACCACCTTTGATAGGCAAGAGACTGCTGTGAAATCAGAAGATCCAGGCACTGTGTTCAAACCTGCCAACCCATCTGTGTACTGAAATAGTCATCGGTCCTCAGACAGGAGAGCCAGGGCTGTAAATCACAGCCTTGCATATTTAGGGAAAGAAACTTTTACCAGATTTTGAAGCAAGTACTAAAAAAACCTGTTTTACTGGCTAATCAGGTCAAGCCCTTCAACCAAATTTCTGCAAATATTGAAATAATGGCCAGGTGCTAAAAAAGAGAAGGTCACACTTCAATCTTGCAACATAAATCAGATTTCTTTGCTATAGATAACATTGCCCACTGATCTGTGGTTTTCAGTTCTAGATAAGAGACATATAGAAATCACCAGAGCTATCTAGAGGCATCTTTAGGGGAAAAAAAAAAACAAAAAAAAAAAAAAAAAAAAAAAAAAAAACAAAAAAAAAACAACAAAAAAAAACACCACAAAAAAAACTTTTCTCCTCCATAGCTGTAAATGCATGCTAGGTTTTCTAAATGACAAAGCAGCAGCCAATGTTTCCAGTTATACAGGGAACACAGAGCCTGCTTGACAGCAGAGAGGCCTGCTCAATGTTTGTACCCTCATGACTTCATCACCCCTTTTTAAAAAAGGGATTGACCAGAAAGGATTTCTGATAAAGATCACTTCCAAGCTTCTGAAACCAGCAAAGAGATAGTGCTGCTAATAGAAATTGAATCTGTTTGTATTCTCAAGAGTATTATGGCTCCCTTAGAGGGATGTGAGAGAAAAGTACCAAAAAATGTCACTTTAGCTTCTTTTGCTATCCCATTTAAAGGTTCAATGGAATTTTGTGGCCTGCAACAAGTGGTCCATTGGGATAAAAACACAAACAGTTCATCAAACCAAACAAATCCAAAATTTTCTTCGAGGAAAAGATAACATGTTTAAACAATGACCCTTGCAGAGCTCAAGGTGACCACAAGTACTTCAAATTCCTGCTTCCACTCCTCATTACTCAGCCACTACTGACTCTGCCATCTGATGCCTGCTTGGACTCAGTTGCCTCAGATGCTCAGGCTCATCAGCCAGCACTGGGAGCTACTTGGGTGTCATTCACCAGCCTACTGCTACTGCTCTGTCCTTTTCCAGCATCTCCTGTGTTCAGCCCAATTTCTGTTCTGCAGTCCTCTACAGCTGAAGAAGCTGGAGGAGGAGAAGGAGGTCTTCTACAGGTAGGGTCTCACTTTGGTAACACCAAGGGTTATGGGGAACAATGGAGTTGAGGTTTCCAGACAATGCTTGGGGCAGCACTATCCCTTCAATCAGCTATGATTAACAAGTCACTTATGCTAACTTCTCACCATCACCTCCCTTGTTTTCTGGGCTCCTAGATTGCACACGGGAAGTGAATTAAACTATCAAGAAGGAGACATAACTCTGGGTTAGCTTTTCAAGTCGTAAAGTTAGCAACAAAATTTCTATCTTGCAAATTCTTGACTTTGGTTTTCTTCCATAGGTCATTTTTGAAGTACCGTAGTTAGAAAACCAGCAACTGAGAAGAAGGAAAAAAAAACAAAAACCAGAAACAAGCAACAACAACAACAACAACAAAACTACAAAAAAACCCACAGAAAAAAACAACAAAAAAACCCCCAATAAATGTTGTGAACAGCCTTTCAGTTTCTAACCAGGAATGTGAAGTCACCTCTTGCCAAATAAACAGCAGACATAAGTGACAAAGAACTGTCATCTTTTGCAGAACGGCTTATACCTCATGATCTCCAAGCTGTCCAACAAGCCCACAGGAAAAAAAAAAGGTTTGTAGACACGCAAAGTGATGCTAACTGAAGTCCAGCACTGCACTGGAGAGGTGCACTGCTTTCAGGTGTGAGCTGGCTACCAGGCAGGCAGCTTGAACTGCAAGCAGAACGAGCTTACTTCTGCCCTTAAGAGTTGTATGGACACAGGCAGAACATCAGAACAGCCTGCACAAAAGGACACCAAGAAAGAAGTAGTACCTCTGTGCTTCTTATGATACATGTTTTTCTCTTTTCTTTCTTTAATTTATACCAGAACACATTTAATGTGGCTAGACCAAACAACATGGAGTCCAGGGAGTTCTGGGAGCACCTTTAACAAAATGCCATCATCTTCAATGGTACAGTAGCATGAGTGAACAATTCAGACACTTTCCTCTTTTCTGACCAGTTCAAATTAATTTTTAGGAGGACTGAATTATGCTTATAAAATTAGCTTCAACTGACTTTATATTCAAGTCAGAATAGAGCAGAGATTATAGCCATTCTCTCTCCACATTCAGTATTTTTTCTTTCTTGGTCAGAGGAAGCCATTGATGCTGACTCCTTTTGTTTAAAAATTCTACATACACAAAGTATGAAGCTACAGTAATTATTCAAGGAGAGGTAACTCCCAGACAATGTAAGAGTCATGGCAAATGTCTTCTGTATTTGAACAAGTTGCACTGCCTTAGGCAAGTTATGTTGTATTTAAATAATAAATAAATACATTAATGCACACAGAGTGCTAGGATTAAAATATCCTAAGCTTACACCACACAGTATCAAAAAAACCCAAAACAAACCTGAAACATATTTCATGTCTGAGGAATCGGTAGTTTAGAGGTAAGCAACAGAACCCCAAATTTTCAAAGTACCAGCATGGAATGAGAGATCAATGGCAACTGGTAAAGAAATTATTAACATGTGGTGTACTCTAGCAATGTAGAAAAAACTGCTAAAGCTGAAGTATTATAATGAAGAACACAGATGGTATTTGGTGTCAACATAAATAGATAAGAGCATCATACGTGCCTTGCTGAAAAAAAAAAAAAATCTTCATTAGTTTATAACTTGTTTAGCAACAAACTATGCAACTTTGCAAACAAACAATTTATAATCAAAATATAAATTAGTAAATGCACAATTCAATACTAGGACTGCGGTTGTTAAGAGGCAGTCTTCATCTCATAGATTTCACATACCTGCTCATTAAAGCCAGGGAACATTTCTATATATTCTGAAAGAGATGACGTCCAAGGCTTGAAAATGAGTAATAGTCTTTCTAGCCCACTTGGAAATAAAGAACAGCACCCTTCAAATCTTCTGAGAAAAGCTTCTCTCAACATCTTCCCTTGCATACAGCTGAGTATGAAGAGCAGACAACAACCTAGTGGTCAGTGCAGGGTAGTGTTTTTCAGCTCCCTGCTTTATCTGGTTTATTCCAAAGGCT
Organism: Phaethornis superciliosus; assembly: GCA_023637945.1. Taxonomy (NCBI): domain Eukaryota; kingdom Metazoa; phylum Chordata; class Aves; order Apodiformes; family Trochilidae; genus Phaethornis; species Phaethornis superciliosus. Next base: position 71,237,440 of record JAJQWJ010000002.1, read on the forward strand.
TGAATCTTAGAATAATTATTACATGTTCTTAGTAAACCTGAAAAATGCTTGGGCATGTTGTTTTTTTATTTTAATTATTTTAGGTGTTGGGTTTTTTTGTTTGTTTTGTTTTTATTCTGAAAGCCTATCTCCCACAATCCCAAGGCTGAAAATCTGTTTCCTATAAGGATACTATTCAAGATGTAATTATGCTCGCAAGCATGAAAAAGGTCGGTGGACTTTTCATCTCTACCTTAAAACATGGAAAAGTAGTTAGCTTTGATGCTAGTTTCTCCTATACACTTATTTTTATCAGTACCATTCACAGTTTCTAATGCAAACCAAATCACAACAGTACAATTTTGAACAGTGTGAAATAGTTAGGTGTGCCATTTTCACCACCTGCCCTTTACCAAAGCAGAGAATATTAATCCCATTCTATTTTTCCCCATTTTTACACTGCAGCTCGCAAAATTTACATGACTCAAACATAAAAAATCCACCTAAAGCACTGCCAGAAAGTGTCACTTCTTTTGTAACACTGAACCCATATTGACATCTCCACGTGTAAGCCCAAAAGCCAGGACTCAAGCTCCCAGTGGAAAAGGGCTCTTACCACCAGTCCCTTCAAACACAGCAGCTGAACAAGGGTGGCTGCAACACCAAAAGCATCTGCATAGGACCTGCATCACAGCTGCATCACTCTGCATCCCTGGCTCATGCTGCACGGGGGCCAGACTACCCTGGACACCCATGTACACTGTGAGAGGGACCTCCCCACACTTAACGTGACACTGAAAGTCAAGCATTAAATTTAATATACCAGAACATTTAGGTTTGGGAACAATGTTACCCTTCCCTGCTGAAGAGTCTTTGTGTGCCAACTGTACCACCAAAAATAAAATAAAAGAAAATAAAATGGCCTACAGCAAGATAAGTCTGCCCAATTTTTAAAATAATTTATCTCTTTGTAGTTTTGATTAGAAATTAGTATTTTTCCTTTAGCAAACAGTATATATACTTTTCATACAAAGCTAATCACAATATCTTTGTATATTATGTGAACTCAGAGCATCGAAAACACATTCCACAATTCCTTAATTTATTGACCAATCATACATTTTGCTCTGAGTAAAAATATTAGGATTTAATACTCAGAACTAAAAATTTACATATGAAGATGAAAAGCATTAAAAAAAAGCCTTATAATAACTTAGGAACACCTGAACTCTTCAGAGCTACATTGTAAATGTTATACACCCAGTAACCCCAACGGAGTCTCTGAAAATAATTGCATACGCAATTATTTCAGAACAAGATCAAAAGTATTCAAAACAAATATAAAATAAATGAAAAAGAAAAGAAATTTGCCATTTCCAAATAGATCCAGAATTGACCTTACTGCCTCTGCCTCACACAGATGATTGTATTTTATTGAGGCAACCCTTACTAAGTCATCATTCTTATAAATTGCAGATTAGCACTTTAATCCTCAATTGATTCTTCAAGGGGACTATTTCCAGAACACAGTGTTCCTTCCTGCACTTTGCCTTATCAGAACCTGACTCATGTACTAACAAAAAGCTACTGTTTAAAAAGATATTGCTGTACTGTAGAACTCTACAGAGACAGTAAAAACTGTTAAATTCAAGCCACTTCCTTGCCATGGGCCATGGTGCAAGATTGCAAACAGATTTTGCTGCCACACCTAGCCAGAAAAGAAAGTGAAAGGACTGGGAACACTATAAAAATTATGCCACAAAATTTGGGTAGTTAGGATTGTTTAGCAATTTCTTAAGTTATAAGTTGGAGAGGATTTTTTTATTTTTTTATTTTTTTTTTTAATATCCAGGTTTGCTTTTGCTTAAACAACCTATATTTTTCCCAGATGCTCTTCAGGAGCCCAGGTTTCAGACACAAAATTCTCTACAAAAACTGGAGAACAAAATTTAGTTACTAACACTTGGTGTCAACAAAGGAAGATGCAGAAGAAACTCAGGCAAGAGTCCAAAACAGATTGTGCTTTTTGATTAACAACTTAGATGGAAAAAAAAAAAAAAATCTTTCCTGGAAGCACAAGCAAGGGCGGGACTCCATAATTCAGAAGAGAAGCCAAGCATAAACAAAAGAAGCTGACACTTTAGAGGATTAGATTACAGCCTCAGTCCAAAACCATTATAGTAATGAAGATATCTAGGCAGAGAAATGTACATGCTTGTTTATTTTTATTACCTCTTGCAAAGGATGCTTGGCTTTGTGCAGTTTCAGTTTTCACCATCTCAAAAAACACAGTCTCCACTACAGAGTACCTATGAGACCAAATCTGCAGGTCCAAGGAGATCCTGTGTCACCTATTGCAGCCTCCCATTTCTGTGATGATCTCGATGGCTTCCCACAGCCCCCTGAGAGCATGGCTACTCTGAAACTCTGATGAAAAATCTCACCACAAAAACTTAGAGCTGACATAAAACAGCAACTGTGTCTACGCACAAGGATGAACACAGTGTCCAAAGCAGACTGCCTAGAAGAGTCTTTGAGGATTTATCCTCAGTTTGTTATGACTAGTTGGCATCACCATTTGTTGAGTACCTCCCAAAAGCACTGGCAGTGCACCAGCTTTGTACCACTAAATGCATCAGCAAACTTTTACAAGCACTGAAGCAGAAAAGAAAAAAAAAAAAACAAAAAAAACCGCAAAAAAATAACAACACACAAAACCAAAACCAACCAGATAAAAGAAAATTATCACACAGGCCAAATAAGAATTCTTCACTTCCTCTATTGTGTAAGTAAAAGCACTGTAAAACTTCAATATGATTTATGCTGTCTCCTCATGATCCACTGGATGCTCATGCTAGAGACAGGTTTAATCTACAGTCCCGTGCTTTTAATAGCCTTTGCAGTTTATATTCCAAGACAAGTGCCAGTAGCTAATGATCCTCCTATTATCAATTCTCCTTGACATCTAGAGACCCCATCTTGCTTATTACAAATTTAGACTTCTATAAATAGTTTCAGAAGCAGAAGGCATTTATGTGGATCAGGACCATCAGTATGGCCAAACATACCACCAAACCTGAAATTTTGGCATAGGAACCTTTGCCATTTCACTATTTATCCTTTATACTTTGCTTGTATTGCCACAAGCAACCCTTGCCACTTTACTGTAGCTGCTCAAAGTACTCCGGCTACAAAAATTCTGCAAGTGTTTGCACATGGGACACCTCCTCAGTTAGTTTGCATTTCTTTTTAATCACAAAGTAACATTCTGTACCTAAAGAAAAGGAAACAAGTAAAAACAACATATCGGGATGATTCACAGGGTACCTCATAAACCCTCCGCCAGCCACACTTTTTTTACACCATTTCCTTACCAGCAATAGTAATGAGCAGTTCAGATGACAAGCCACGATTACAGTCAAGGACTTTAAAATTTGGGAATTTTGCTCTAAACTGGGTATCAGCTTGCGGGTGACACTAGGGAGGAGTACTTTTCCTTGCATTTAGAACCACAGGCCACAAAAGTTAAATGAGTTAGAAGCTCACAAAGTACTGATTTGGAGGATTTTCACAGATCTCAGGTGTCAAATGGTATCTCAAGGGTGTCTTAGGTGGCACAACGGGTGTCTCAGTAGCTGGGCAAGTTATTTCAGACACATGAAAAATCCCCCTCCCCACTGGATAATAAAGTAGGGAACCTGAATCCATGTACCATTTCCCAAGCCAAGTAACAACACTGAAGTAGGAAAAGAAGCCCTGTCTTTTAAGATCACAGTTAACTTCATCAAAGAGGTATTTAACAGAAACTTTAGATATCCTATTTTCCCACTACACACCAATTTTTATTGAACATATTCTGGAGGAACAGATATTTACCTAGTAGTCCCATTCTACATAGCTGTTAGAGAATAACAAACACAAAACACAAATCATATCACTCTTTATTATTAATTGGTAGGCTTCTAATTCAAGAATATCTTTATTTTACCCCAGCACCAATCTGAATAATGGTGAAAACCTTTCACCTTTCATCACACAGTAAATTTTGAGTGCTTCGTGAAATTGATTAAGCCTGTCACATCCATGATAGAATAAAACATATGTTCAGTACAGAACCAATTACCTTTGACTGATAAAAGAGGCTTTTTTTTTTTTTTTTTTTTTTGGAGGGGGAGGGTGGTCTTTTTCTCCTATTTTTGATTTTATATACCTACCAAGGGCTCTTAGCTGAGGTAACCTACCAATCTCACTCTTTCAAAATGTTAGTCTTGGGTTAAATCTCTACAGGATATTTTTCTAAACATAAGATACTCCATAAAGCGTGCTAATAGAGGCACATGGTTCAAAAGCAGGGGTAGTTGACCAGACAACAACCTCCACCAGTCCCAACCAACCTGCTCTTGGTGATTCTGTGAGGGTGTCAACACATACATAGCACCCAGCTGGGGCACGGTGAGCAACCAAAACAGCACTGGAAAATACTGATAATACAAAGGGGAAGCTTAGCCACTGCCCAGTGCCCTTTTTCTGTATATTTAAATGGTTGTCCAAAAGAGCAATTTAGAAGCAGCAGGACAGCCTGGAGAAACAATTTTTGTTCTTCGTTGTGTTAAGATGGTTTCAGAAAGATATGGAACTGTCAGCTTTGAATAAGTAATGCACACTCTGCAGTGTCTATGGGTTAAGTGGCTACATTTACTTTAAACACGCTGCTAAAACACAAACATCCATGAGTTATATGGCAAGCAGAACACATTTTCTTTCACTACTGGATATCAAATGTCAGAAAGATCCCATGGAGCCAAAGCAATGAAAACAAATTTTAAAACCAAAAAAAGTCTTCTGATGCCAACAAGAGCAGAAAGATCTGAAGATAAACTAAGATGATACGATCACATACAAGGGTTAAAGCAGGAAGATCTCCAGTTAGTCCCTTTTCCAAAAAGCCACTCAAAGACAAATTCTCCTTTGTATTTCTGTTCTTTTTCTTCATAAAATATGTCTCTGTTTAGGGAAGTGGAAATTTTCAAATGCACAGATGTTTATGATTGCACACTAGCAGCCTGCTGGGAACCATTAATGGTGCAGCAAGTAAAGTTATTCAATCATCTACAAGTCGCTTTTCCAAATTCTTTCCTTCAGTCAAGGGGGTGATTAATGACGTCCAGCAATGACACAGATTACCCCCTGCCCATGCAAGCTCTTTGATTTTAATGCAGTTAAGCTACTGAAGTAAACAAAATAATTTGGATGTTCAACTAGCTCTTTGTCTCATTAAAAATTATTTGACTAGACTAGTGGTAAAAGAATATTGCATATGTCCCCAAATTCAATTTGGCATTATGTAATCATGGCAACAATTAAATTTGCAAAACGTTAAGAAATTAACAGTGGCAGAAAACGGTCACCCTTTCATTAGGGACTATCATTAGAGACTTTTGTGTGTAACTAAATTAATAATTTCTAATCATCACAGAACAGCAAACATGCTTCTGTATGTTTCATACTTTCAACAGCAACTACAGTCACCGAGAGTCTCAGGAAGCATTTGCAAGTTTCATGTTCAAAACCAAAGAGCACTTTACTCCTCCCACCTAGGGTTTCTGCAAACTGCAAGTTCAGCATCCCTTAAGAACACCTTCTGCAGTCTGGTGTCAAGCTGTACATTTCATGTCAAGGCAAGTTTTCTTTCCCTCTCTTGTACAATCAAAACAATTAGTGTGAACGTAACTAAAATTATAGAACCACAGAATAGCTAAGGTCAGAAGGGACCTTAAAGTTCACCTAGATCCAGCTCTCCTGCCATAGGCAAGGACAGCTACTACTAGAGATCAGGTTGCTCAAAGCTCCATCCAGCTTGCCCTTGAAATAGTGTCAGGGATGGGGCTTCCACTACTTCCCTGGGCAACCTGTTCCAGTGTCTTACCACTCCTGAAGTAAACACTTTCCTCCTAGTAGCTAATCTAAATCTCCTCTCTCCAAGTTTTAAACCATTGTCCCTTGTCCTGTTGCTACACACTTGTGCAATAAGTCCAACCGCAGCTTTCTTGTAGGATTTCTTGACCAGTGGGAATGCAACAAGGTGAATTATTACAGCTGAGACTTTTTGCTTCTTTATTTAAACGTCAGTTGCCCTATAAAAACGTGAGTTTAGTGTACTTTCAGTAGAAAACTTGAAACCACAATACCCACAAGCTACCTTTGTGCTCCACAGATGCTCAGTGACAGAGCCAAGTACCATAGAAGTCCCAGCCAGACACCAGGTGGTTTCTACCCAGAGATGCTCTTCAGCAAAGCCAGTGGCAAATGGCTGTTCAAGGAGAACCAGAGGTAGTATCATTCTGAACATGACCTGATGATCACTTTAATTACTTTTAAAATGATGCAACAGGACCATGCCTCAGAGCTATTTACTGAGCTAATGCCACCAGCTCCCTGGTAAGTCCCAGCTGGGCTCCTGGCCCCGCAGGCTGGCTGCCAGACAGCTCCCTGAGCCTCTGCAGGACACTCCACAACCTCCACTGCCACTTGCAGGACATCTGCAACACCTCCCCAGTGTACCCATAACATGAGCATCGTCTGTCGCTATCATTATCATAGAGTACTGAAATAAAGAGAAAAAAGTTGGAAACATCATGTAAAGCAGAGCTGACAGCAGGCCATCTTCGGTTTTAGCAAAATGTAACTGGCCATGTATTTCGCAACACATCAAAGATTGCTTTCAAACCTTCAGACAGTTATCAGAGTCTCATTTTTCATTACATTCCTCCCGACAAATTAAGGCCAGCCTTCCACAACTCATGACAGAGAACAAAGTATCTGTTTTCCACACATCCTGGACACCCTCTTTGCTCTGAATTCACTTCAAACCCATCTCCTAACACCCTGCTACTTCCTGACCATTTATCTCAAATTTCCTTTTATCTTTCTCACACAAAATTTTAGAAACTATACTACACATAACCACAGCTCTATAACCTAATAGAAACTTCGTAAAACCTTATTAAATTCAACAAAACACAATAGATGGCAGGGAGGATTATTTTCCTTTGGCAGCAGGACACAATCAGCATCCAGAAATTATTCTAACAAATACAATTTCCAGATAAACACAGTATAATAAAATATACATACAAAGATCTGATGAACATTTTAATCTCCAAGCAACTGCTGGCATAGAATGTCTTAGTAGTAGGTGATATCATTTGGTGTTAAATTTACCAAGAAGGGATCATGTATGAAACCAAAAGCACATGAAGGTGACAAACAGAAATTTGAGGATGCATTTCACTTTGTTTGACTCTGTTTACTTAAGGGGGGGGAGAAGAGGGAAGGAAGGAAAAAAAAAAAGGCTCACCCCCAGAATGGTTTTAATCTGTACACATGGGAGAACTTACCATCCTCAGGCTGTAAAAATCAATATAAAGTAAGTGTAACCACCTAAACATCTCTTTAATTTATTTCTCTCTAATTTATCAATATACAAACTCCCTTGCTGTATTTAATATGCAAATAAACTTGCAAGTTTCTGAGGAAATATAATCATACATTTCCAACAAGCTGTATCTGGTTCCAAATACAAAGCGAAATACAGGAAAATTATATTGACTTGCTAATGTACCACAAAAAGAGTTTACATTTTTACAGCAAGCTTCCTTTTTAGCTTTAAAGGTTTGTGTCCTACTTTTTGGTCTACTAAAAGAATTCTTTGCTTTTAATTTTAATTATCTACTTTTTACTCTTTCTTATTTCTTAGCATGACAGGATATTATAACTCCTTATGGGGAATGCTCTTTGGTAAATAGGACCACTACTTTAAAGTTGTATTTAATTCCTCTTAGTTCCTCACCCTGAAGCAATTTGCCATCGAGCACCTGTTCTTTTGAAGGAGTTTCATACATAAATCAATTTTTAAGACTCAAAACCAGAGCATTAATTGTTACCATAAAAACTTAACTTCACTATGCAAAGAGGCTATAGATACTGAAATATAAAAATCTGAAGTCAGCATTAATGGATTTCTGTGTCACTTCCATTACAACTTTCTTATCTGACCTCTGCAAAACATCTCTTGGTTTAATTTGAAGGACAAACTAGAAGAAGCACACAGCCTTTTCAGTGGAGATTTCTTTGTTAAAACTGTTAGCTGCAAGCAGATGCAGCTTTTTATAGCTTCATCTTGAATGATGTTTTCTCAGATAAAAATCTTCTCCAGCCTGTTACCTGTCCACAAAAGTTGAGAAATGTCATTGTTTTCAATTATGTTTTGCAGAAAATGGATAAAGGGTGATCTGACGGTGTCAAGATAACCAAAGAGTGTTTAGAAGTCAATAAATGCTGTTAATGATTTCTATGTCTGATAGCTAAAAATGCCAATTTTAGCTTCCTAACAGAGCTAGGAGACTGCAAAGAACTCAGTAAGGCATCAGATAAAGAAAAGAATAGCAGCCTTCTGCTCAGTCAATAGCCACTCTGAAATTGTAAAAGTCTCCCCCTCTCCTTTTTTTTTTCTTGAAATAAAAGCTTGCTTTTCTCCCAGCAGTGTTTACATTCAGCTAAGGCAGTGAGTTCTTACAACATCTTGCATTTTCAAATGTCACTCAAGCTGTTTGTCAATCTGTCCTAAAACGTCACGTTGTAAGGAACTAGTCATGTTTTCTACCTCTCATGAGAGGCTCCAGCTGTCACCTAAACTAGTAAGCTGGAGGATTCTGCTCATATCTAAAGCAACTTTGTCTAAAGTTGGTGATAATTTAGCAACAATATGGGAATAGTGTATTTCTGTGAAGTTCAAATCCTTTTTATATGAGATGAACCACTCCAATTATGGACGTGGCTTGTTCACAGAGATGCACCAGGAAAAAGAACACTTCCTTCCCGCAGGGAGGAATGCAGGACCTGACAGGTCAAGGGAAAGAGAAAGTCCAGAAATGCCTTCTGCCTTCAAGAGTTTCCACCAGCACTCCAGCTAGGCCACTATAGTCCTTGCAATTATAATACACTTCAAATTGTTAATTTTCAGAGGGGAGCTTGCTGTTGTTTTGGGATTTTTTTGTTGATGATGTTTTTTAAGCAAGTTGTAGAAAACAATCACACCTTTTTAAAAAATAAAGACTGAATGTTTTGAATTTTCTTATTTTAAATATGTTTTTTTTAACTACTGCCCTTGAATTCCATCAGGATTTTTCCTTTATCATGGTATTAATAACTTCTAAGTGCTCAATTAAAAAAAAAAAAAAAAACAAACTTCACTGAACTTGGATATAATTGACCTATTTAACTATAGAGCACCTTCCATTGAAGCAGTCTGACCTCACTTACAAAAGGTTTTGCAAATGGCACGTACAAACTAATTTCAACCCCTAGACAAGAAAAAAAGCATTACAGGCCTGCTTTTTTTTTTGGCTGGGTGGGTTTTTGGGGTTGTTTTTGTTTTTGTTTTTAATCTATTATATGTTTTTTTTTCTTTACTTATATGCCTTTACTATAGGTATCATGTCAAGGTAATAACTCTAACTTCACTAGATCCCATGACACGGTACTACGCGTTCCAAAAATTCACACTGTACATTACATTCTCTTAAAAGATTCTTTTTGCTGCTTCCCCAAAGGTGAAGAACAAGAAACACACACATAAATTTCACTTGGGAGGTAAACCAGATCTGCAAAACTCATTTCTGCTTCAAGCTAATGAACTGAGTTAGGTGGTGGCTGATGCTCTTGTAATGGCATTTGCCTCTATAGCCATACAGCTGTAACATCTGTTCCTCTGGCATGCAAATAAGAAAACAAGATCCTTTTGGCATCATACCATACTACAGGCATGTAAACATCAGGTTTGTTTTAGAGGGTATAAGTCTGCTTTTCTTCCTGAAACCACTTATTTATTTAGTAAAGACATCTATCTTAAATAAAAATCCTAATTGTTTAGGCAAGTGGGTATACTTTTACTGTGCCATAGCACTTCCATGTCCATAAAGGCATGAAGCATTTGAAACTTCATATTTCATATATGATGAGGAACTAAGAAAGTTGTTAGCTCACCCATTCATCATCTGGTGGAAAGGGTAGGCTACTGTACAGGTGCTGGCTACCATTACACTTCCAGATCTCTTTCCCTTTCCTTAGGGTTGCTTCATGGAGGCAGAAAAAGGAGAAAAGAGAACACTATTCTGAAGACCCACCTGAAAAACTGCCTCATAATGCCAGGAGAGAGGAAAAAAAAAATTGGAATCACTTAAAAATGCCTTTATTAGACATTTCACATCTGGGGTTTTTCCCACCACCAGCTTTCAAAGCCCAAGTATGCCTTGGAACTCATCACTATTTCAAAGCCTGTCACTAACATCCTATGGCAAACAAACAGAAAAAGCCTCTGACATGAAACTTTGAACAAATTACACTTCTGCCTTACCCGCTCTACCTGTTGTATCACTACTTCTAGTATTAATACACTGTGGTATTAATCGCTTTCAGATTAATACACTCTGCTTGAATTAAAAAATTATGGTCATACATAACTAAAATACAACAAATAAGGGAAAGACACTTTTTTTTTATCTAAAATTTTTTTCTCTAAGAGAATACTTACATATACTCAGTTCTGTTGTCTCTCTTGTATCTTCCTCCACATACATACAGAGGTAAATACTGAGAGAGAGCAAGAAAGAAAGAGAATCACATGTTCCAATTACCATTCTCTGAAAGCAAGCACAAGAACTAACACCTATACTAAATAAATAAGTCATAAGAAAATCCTATCTTATTTCTACAGGTCATGTTAATGAGTATTAAAGAAACCTCCTGCCCATAGGTTTTAAAAAGCCTATTCCCTCTATTTTTCCAGAAAGGGGCAGAAGAGGGCAGGATAATGCAAAGAAAAAGTCAGTACAGACTTTCCCCGCTCAACTAATCAAAACCTACTGTAACTTACATAAATATCCCAGCAATTAATCAGACCATAATACCCAGGTTCTGGTTTTCCTCAAGCTTTACATCCCCCTAATACAGGGGACAGCACTTTTCCTCAAGTTTACTCACCCAAACTCTATTGGAATGCTACAAGTAAAACAGCATAACATGAAATGAATCACTCTCAATCCTGCCAACTGACTGTATGTTTATATATATTATCAGAAATAAGGCAGGATCTACTTAAACTCCCAGCTGAAGTCAGCTGGAATTGTGCCACGAACTTCCATTCACACAGGGCCATACAATACATCTCTGGCCAAGACTTTGTTTTAATACTTATGAAACACATTGCACATTTTCATGTCCTAAAAAGAAAAACAACAATAAGAGCAAGTCAGCCTTGCATAAAAACATAAAATATTTCAAATAAATATGTTAAGACCTGATTGAATAACAGAGGGTGCTGAATACTATCTAATGCTTTTGACCACCTGCAGTATCATTCCCAGGACACAATGCTAATTTTAGATTTTTGGATGAATGCCCACTATAGGATATGCTATTTTTACTAAGTTCTGACATATCCATCGAATGGCACATCTCCACTTCTGAAGTGGTACTGTAAGGCTATTAAAGCTTCCAGTTACCACTTGGCTCAAAACTGCAACCTACTACAAAGCTCTTTTGCAAAAACCTTCTTCATATTCTGATTTACTTTACACAAGAGAACTTAAGAATAAAACCAAAATAAATACTTAAGAACAGTATATTAGAAGAGGTCAGCTGTGGTGTGTATGTCTTCCCTCTCTCCCCAAAGTCTTTCTCATCAAAAATCAAAACAAGAGTATTTTACATATTTTACTGCAAATTTCAGCTCAATGCACCTGGCTCATACAGAAATTGCATTCATCTTCTAGGCAAACTCTTCCAGGCATCTGCACTACTCTGCCCACCTTTGCCTCTGTCTTACCGAGTGTCAAAAAAGAATTAAAGATGTAAGAAACAAAGATGGTGATAAATGTAGTACCATATTCCACATAAGTACATGGATGTTGTGGACCACCAATAAGTCACCAGCTACAATGGCCAATCAAGTTTTACCTAAGTTATACTACAGAGCTGATACCTAGTTTTCCCAAGGAGGCATTTTTTCATCAATGTACAGGGTCAGCAGGTTTGGAATGAGCTTTACCAAGTAGGGTTTAATATTTCTACCTTTCTGCTCACATGTATTTCTTCCATTTCCTGTCACATTTCAACATGTAGACACTGTTCTGAGAGCTGTCTTTCATTAGGACAGTTTTTATTATATTTTTAATCACAGAGATTTAAATGTGAGCATGGTATTTGGCATGCAACCTGAAGCAAACAATAAAATGTATCTACTGCCGAAATCTCCAATGAAGACAATCCAAATAGTTAGGGGAAATGTCAGCCAGACACAGTTACATAAAGCATAAAACACACCTGAGAAGGAAAATATCTTTATTACTAAATTAAAGGCAATTTTTTCATTCTAATACTTCTGATCTGATTTTGTGGACTTTCTCAGGTATGCTTAATTAAACCCAGTCATCAAAAGCAATTTTGTTCAAAAGAGCAATTAATGAATACGGCACAGAAGCAGCACAGAAACAGCTTCACCCTGGAGGAGTCTCTGACATTTGTCCATAGTGAAGACTGTTCATTAATTGCTCTTTTTGTCCTAAGCCTCTTAATAATATTTTTGACACAGCACTACAAGTCATTGTGACTTATTCCTCACAGCTAGTGACACCTGCTATATGTTAAGTTAATAAAACTACCTTTGAAAGATTTTCAAGAGAATATTTAAAGAAACAGAGGGACAAACGTCTGGATGTGCTGGCAGTGGAATAATGAAGCTATACTGAAATTCTTAGTATTATCTGCAAGTACACCTTGTATTACAGATAATTTAAGCAAACATTTTGTGTTCCATATTTGCCATAATTAACGGCAACCATGGTATTCCAACCTATTTGAACTGCACTCCCAAACCAAAATGAATCAGTCCTTCATAGGTATTCTGCTGATCATGAATTCTCAGACAACTGAGAGGACTGGCTTTTTTATTTATTTTATTTAAAATATTGCTTGCTTCTTTATTATTATTCTACCTCCTTTTAAAAATTTTTAATAACAAAAGGAATAGAAAGTGGAGAGTCAAGAATGCACCTTTGAGTTATGAAGGAACAACACTGAACCAAAGATCTCTCTCCAAAAGCTAAAAGAAGTTTCTTTCCATTCCACGCTTACTTCTGGAACTCAAGAGATAAACAAAGCCATCCCATAAATAAAGCATGTGGTCACTGTGCACTTTAGAAGTTTGAAAAATTGACTTGCTTATCTCTATAACATGTCCATAGTATCATATAATCTATAGTAGAGTTCTACTGCCAAGCACATCCATCACTATTCGTAGAAGAAACACAAAGCAATCAACAGACAAGCTGCATGGAAAGTTCATTCCTGGAGAACAGCTTAAAGTCCTGTAGATCCACAGACCAACATGCAAATGAAAACAGTGTCCACACATAGAGCTGGTGACATTACACCAATTATCCTGACCCAGTTTTCCAACCTGAGATTCGGTTTCTACAATTCATATTATATAGCAACTCCTATTGCCATCCAATTGTTTGCATTAACACAATCATCAAGTTTCATGTAGTTTTGCATGAGAAACTCTTTTAAGCATTTCATTATCTAATTGTATACCTCTAAGTATTTCAGAAAAGTAGCACAGCAGCAAAGGCTATAGTTAGCTGGCACCTTGTTTCTTGATCTAGTCCAAAAGGCATCAGATCGTATGAAGAGCAAGCTGAAGAGAGGAATGCTGTGAGTCCAAGTGGGGTGGAGAAAGAAGGAAGAAGAAAGGTTTTCACAATTTCACAATTGCCCATATCCCACCTATTAGCTTTCATGACATTGTTCTCCTATGACACAGGGGCTCTGGTTTCCTCTGAAGCTTTCAGTTCCCACTCATCTAAAACACCCTCTCTCACCTGTTGTTTCTGCCAGCTATTTCTCTCCTCTTTCCTGCTACCAACCCTCCTTATCTTTACTTCTTGACTTAGGCATTAAAAATAAAGAAAACCAACAACCCACACAAGAGCAGCTGCCCTTCTCTGTACTGAGCTTCAGGACACAAAGCAGACAGAAAAAACCAAGATAGCCACACAGGTGCCAGTAGATTCCTGCCAGGCTTGCCCAGAGTCCAGCAACTGCAATTCAGCCTGGGCTACAGGAAGGTGGGGATGGTGACCTGCAAGTCTCAGGTGTGACAGAGGTAACATCTGATGGCTGACTGGAGGCTGAGTTTGCACATGGTTTGCTCACAGAAACAATTTTACTTGCTGGGACACCATCTCGGCTGACTTACTAGAGTAAAAGCAGAAGGGAGTAATTCCACCTAGATTTAAAAAAAATCACAACAGGCCCTTGTCCTTGATGGATTAGTTGGAGAGGGATCAGCAAAGTACACCAAAACCACCATTCACACTTTTTTATTTACATGCATAAATGAATCACCTAAAGAATCAATTGTTCATTAACACATTTACATACATCTAACCTATTAGCAGAATGTCAGAGTACCCTGGCCTGCCTTATACCTTAGGCATCATCCTTCACGTGGCAGATCTAGCAGAATTAAGTCAAATTACTAAAAAATAAAGAAAGGGTTATTCTGATTATTTTTTATTTGCCCTAAGATGTAGAGAAAGCAATAAGGAACTCAGCAGATCATAAGAGCTGATTTTAACATCAGTATATTAAAAGGTAGATTAAAAACTCTACAAAACATTTCTTACAAAACATCTTTGGACCTACAAAAGCAACACACCATTGTACATTACCTCAAATAACATATTAGGACCTATTGATCCCACTTTTGGAACTACCGATGCAATTTAAGGGCACAGAAGAGGAAATAATCTGAAAGATTTAGAAGTGAAAACATAATAACTGTACTTAAATCTTACACAATACATGGAATCAATCACAGTCTGAAGCAAGAGTGCAATGACAGGCAAACTATGAAGAAACAGTTGCACTTACAAAGTGTTTAGCAGCTTTCAGAAAATAGAATATTAAAAACCTTAGACCTATGTGAATGTTCTTACTATTGTAGCCCAATTAGGTTGTCCATTTTTCTGGTCCACCTAAATTAATATAACTTCATGACTTCAAAATTATACTGATTCAATCGTATTTTTTGAATCCAGTCAAATCATATCATGATCTCTGCCTTTAAAAGATCCCACTATAGCCACAACAAAATATTTAAAGTGCATTTCTTTTACTAATTTTTTTCACTTTCAAGCAAAGATTGCAAAGTTCTTCCCTTCAGTCCAGCTTGTCAGAATAAAGTTAAGTTTATGAATTTGAGATAATCCACATAATCAATATTTGATGCCAACATTTCATTGCTCTTCAAAGAGATGAATGCTCCAGAGATCAAAATAAAAACATCAATTATCAGAACAGTGGCCTGCTCTCCAATTCAATTCATTTTGTCTTTCAGCATAGTATCTCTTGCTCTAACCACTGTACTGAAGCTGATAAATTCGTCCTTCCACTACATGTCTGGGACGCTACAGCAGTATTCTGGCTAAACAAACAAGGAGCACATGATCTAGCCAGTACCACTGTTTGACAGACTGGGATAGACTGCAAAAATGTGTGTGTGAATGCGTCTGTGTGTATCTATAGAGAAAAAAAGGGTACATGTACCCACTCATGTGCCCCTACAAACATATAAGAACTGGAAGGTAAGGTTAATTTTGACCATACATACAGTAAATCAGAAAATATCTAGAAATGCTGTTTGGAAATATTTCTTTAAAAAATTGCAAGTGTCACAGATACATTTAAAATATAAAGCTTTTAAATTATACATAGGTTCTAGTGACAGAAGGGTGCGTTGCTATGATCCAGTCATCTAACTATAATTATTGTGGTCACTGAGCTCCACCCAACATCTCCTACACAGAAATTACTGCTCAAATGAGTTTTGCTATATTAAATTCTGTATTTAATTGAAATACATTTGTCACACACTATTAAAGTATCTATCAACTCTAGTTTTACTATACAAATGCATTATACTTTATCTGACTTTTCTTTATTTCAGAACCTCAGGCAAACCAAACCTGCAGAATACAGGCATCCTCCAGTTAACAGAAGAAAGGCAGCTGGCTGATGGCTCCAGCTCACTTCATGCCACACTGCATAAGAGACTAGAAATTTCACCATCTTGATGGTTCTGCATGGAGAAACCTGCATGCTTTACTTCACATGTTGAGCTATAGACATAACCATTACCCTAAAAGAAGTCTAGATCTCTCTACGTGAACAGAGACCCCATATCTGTGAATGTGGTGGGGCAAGGATTCTGTATTTCCATTCGTTTTTGAACAGCAAAGTCTACCACCAGCAAAACCGATGAGGGTAACACCTATCAGCCTAAACAGTGGTAAAATTGTGAGAATATCTTGGGAACTACTGCTGCAAAAAGAAGGTAAATGAAACAACATTTCAGAAGATCCTAATAGTTAACATACCGGTTACCATTACTGAGGCTGAAGAAATGATGCCTTAGCTCATCACTTCCTCCCTGGTTAGCTGCTTACAAGAGCAATTCCAAACTCTTTTCTGTCACTGTATGACATCTAAACCTGAACAATATAAAGCCTTCTTAACTCAGATCTTTAGGACATAGTCAGAAAAGGCTCCCATAAGCATCCCAGTTCACATAAACCTAATGCTCGCGGGACTAGTTACACAATGATGGAAGTCAACCCAGATGCTATCATGAAGTCCAAGGGTTTTATCTGTGATTCCTCTTTATATTTTGGGACACTGGGTGGCATTACAAACACTTGAAAGACAACAGGAATGAAATTCAGCAACAGTCAGACAGTTTTCCCAGGTATCAACTATCTATAGATATTAATACAACTACACCCAGAAACAATGTTCTTATATGAAAATTCATTTGTGGAAAATAACTGAGTAGAAGCAAGAACACTCAACACTTGTGTGCTATTTCTTATGAAGCTTAGAAAGTTCTAGTCACCAAATAAGCAAACAGGAAACAAGAGACTCATCCGTGCCATAAAGCAACATTTATCACAATGCAGTAAGTGGCAAGGGGAGGCAAGCAACTAACTTGGCCAGAAGTGAACCAAATCTGCTGTAAAAACCAGAAATCTCTAAATCCTCTGGTTTCACCTGTAATTGAGCACTCAAGACGTTGGCTACAGCTACATCTTTGAAGGTGCCAACATGTGTAGAGAGCTGGGAATAAGTGTGGTGTCAACAGCTCCATTCATTTCAAATGCCATTTTTAAAATATTCAGTTTTTGCACTGAATACTTCTTTAGCGACTTGGGGCTTCTAAAAAAAAAATAATAAGTGAAGGTTGATGAGAGGAAAAAAGCCCTCTCTTTAAAAAGTCTTTTTAATGGGGAAAGTTAAATCTACAAAATTAGCAAATACATGAAATTATGAACCAGGACTGATTCCTACAAGCAATTTACAGTACACAGAAGAAACAAGTCACTCTGAGAAATGATTCCTCACAAACTAATGGAGCTCCCTACATTTGCAGTTATGCAATTCTTATATTTCCTCTTATAAAAATATTGGTGATACATCTTTGCAACAAAAGTTTTTTTGTTGTGGTTGGTTTTTGGGTTTTAGTTTTAACCTTGTGGAATAAAACAATTACAACACAGCAACCCTACATCTGACGCTGAAGAACAAGCTTTATCAACAGTCATCCTATAAAAAGACTAATGTGTGTTTTCTCAAGAGGAAGATTGCCTACTGCAGGCAATGCATTCTTATGGGTACTCAAAGGAAAATATCACATTTGCTCAAGTTATTTTAGGAGCACTTAACGATTTTGAGATTGAAAGACAAATACAAAAAGCACAAATTAAATATCAGAATTCAGTGTTTACCACCAGTGCAGGACTATTTTTCTTCAAGCTCCAGTACTGATATAATTTGCCTTCAGATTAAATAAAGTTGCAAAATAATTTTTCCCTGCCAGTTATAGGTAAGTGAAAAAAATGGAATTTTCTCATAAAAGCTAGATGTAAGCTCACTTATAGAAAGAATCGTGAAGGAAGAAAACAAGTCCCTCTCCCAGACAATTAATTTCATTTGAAACAATAGACAACAATGGCAAAAAGGACAGGGATTCGGATGTAGAACATGGATCTCTCTTTTTGCTGTTGTTGCTAGATACACTTTTGTTTGTTTGTTTGTTTTGTTTGGGTTTTTGTTTGTTTTTTTTTTGTTACCAGCAGTTAAACTATGATGCCAAAACTGCAGTGGTTTGTCTAAAGCATTAAAGATTTATCTAATACTTCAAGTAAGGAGTGTAACACTAGACACTTAGGAAAGCAATGGAAGATAAAATGGAAAATCTTGCTACTCCCTTGGACAATTCAAGCGAGTCTGCAAACTCTGACCAAGTTTTATGACAAAACTACATCACTTGTACAAGTCTCCGGAGGCCAGGATAACAGCAGTTTAGAACTTGTACCCATATTCATCAAGAGAAACTCTTTCCTCTAACAGACAGCAACTTCTTCACCTCTCACCCATCTCTAGATCTGTATGCAGGAACTCATGCTTTTGGCAAATCAATGTAGGTCTCCACAACAGTTATGTTGTTTTATACTATCAATTCCAACAGAGTGTATCAGAATCCATTATCATTTTTCAATAGAGTAAGGTCTGACAGCAAGCTCTGGAAGACTGAGCTCCAGTTTTTAACAGGTTATTACCCTGAATTTTCCACCTCCTGACACACTCAAGGGCAATGCAGTGAGGTGCTGCATCTCAGGTACCTGAGCCCTCAGTAGAAAAGCTTAGACTGCTAGTGAAAATACATATACATCTGTGCCACAGTCCATTTCCAAACTCTGCAAGAGAGCCTGTGACGTCTTAGAAAACTAAACTAACAAAAAGCTATATGGACACACTTTAAACCACTGAAGCAAAGCTCATCAGAGCTCTTCTGCTGGTCCTATGTTTAACTGTTATTCAAGAGATAAACCAGAAACTTTTTCTTCACATACAATCCTCCTTTCCCCTCCTTCCTGACATCATTATACTTATTGCACACCCAGTTACACTGAGACAAGTGCCTACAGGGCCTTAATAGATAAGTGGCCACAGGTACTTCAAAGACAGAAAGTGTTTTTAAGAGGATCTGTTTCCTCATGCTGTTCACAGTATGACTCCACATAGAGGTACCTTGGCACAGCGTACTGACTGGCACAGCACCCACCGCCTTCATCTGCCTTCAGGGAACACAGTAGCCAGTGGTCTTCAAGTCACAAAGAGAAGCTTTTGTTAGAGGACAGGAATTAAGAAAGATCTTTTTTCTTGTATTTTATCAAATGAGAATCAGAATGTGGCTTTGCAGTGTCAGAAACCAGTGCAAGAGACAATCATTCTACCAACATTGTCTTTAGCCACTTCAGCATCACAGCCAGTTCCTAAGGCTTAAGAGAGTCATTAGTCTCTTTGCCTACCCCAGACTAATAGGCCATGTGCTAGAGAAAAAACAGTTCAGAACAACTGCCTGAACATTTTTAAAACCACAACACAAATATTGATTCATATGCCTTTATCCCCAGCAACAGAAACACGTGATTCATCAGTGATTCTTTGTGTCAGAATAGCAGGGCCCAGTATTATTAAAATAGTCTCTTTACAGGGCCCTTAAGGTTAACTTTACATTAAGCGTTCTTAATTTTCAGTTAAGCCTAAGTCTCACCAGAAAGTGCATTACAATAGCATCTTTGTTTTCCACCTAGACTAGCAATTCGGACAAGGAAAGCAGTAGCAGAGAAAGCAGCTCAGTTGTAAAATTTCAAGAAGGGGTAGGGAAAAGAAGGTGGGGAAAGTCTCCTAATTTTCAGTATGGCCCATTTCTTCAGGCCATCCAGTTCATATTATTAACCATTCCTTCAGCCATAACATACACTCTAACTCATTCATCACATGTCTTTAATAAAGCCTAAGAAACCATCCACATTGCAGAGACAATAGCAACAGGCTGCCTTTCAGCAACCTGAAAGGTTCTCTTTCTGTAAGCTTCTCCTAACCCAAGCAAACACTAAGTGCCTGCATGTTGCTGTTCATCTAGCAAGGCATTCAAGATCAGTTAATTATATGCCAGCGATTCAGAGCAACTCAATCAATATTCTCCAAGTGAAAGAGTCATTTCCATTTCTGGGGGCTGGTAGCCACAAAAAGGCTGACAAGTTCTGTCAGAAATGACTATCCAAAGTCCCTCAGGTATACTGGAGATCAGAGGTATATCCCTTTTTTAAAAACTGGAAAAAGAAGGAAAATATATATCTTATCTGCTGTTACATGAGAAATTGCATAACATGGATAAGCTAATTAGAGTTAAGTTTGGAAATTATAGTACAGTTGACAGGTTACACAGCATTTACACCTTTCTTAAAATAATTTGTTTAAACTGATTGAAAAGCAAATACAGCCTTTGAAAAGACAGGCTTTAAGAGTCAAGTTATACTCAAGAATTTCTCCTGAAAAGGTCTCAGTGTGGACTTCATACCAATCCCAGCTTTCTGCTACTATCATTGACGAATATCAGCTCCTTTGTAAAGTTTTCTGACTTTCTAATATACACCAGAACACAAGTACAGATAGTTTCCTCAAAGGTCCTCAGATAGAGATTCTTTTTATTAATATAGTTATACCAAAAAAATGAGAATATGGAGATGAAGACTTGCTTTAAACAGCAGACAACTGGATTGCATCACAGTTCCTCAGGGAAGACCCATTTGAAAGTAGATGCATTATCAAAACCACTAGATGACAAGAGCTTTGCATGCTTTATATTTTGGAATACACACACCCTACAGCAAAATCAAGAATGAGACACTCATTTGACTGCAGGTCTGGGGTCACTAACTTGGTTTAAATTTGCCACCTTCCCACCAAATGTTAAGCAAATGGGCGATACTTCAACAGAACCTGGCAAGTTTGTTAAATAGATAACTGGACACGTTTACGAAGCAAACTGAAACAAAAACCACAGCGTCTTTTGGAAAGAGTTTGCTGTTTTAGCAACAACAGATTTAAAAGCAATCTGTTCCTCAGCTGCAGAGACCAAGCAGTGGCATGCCCCAGGTTTCGGTCAGGATTGCAGAGAGCAGAGTGCCACCTCTCTTTCACAGCTCACAGCTGCAGCCTGGAAAATAAAACTAGCCTATTGAAACTGATAAATGTATCTCAAAAGAGTGGGTTTGAAAAATGTTTATAGTGTTTGACAAAAAGAACTCCTTATTTTGAATCAGTTAGAGCTTTATGCAACCCATTAGTAAAGAGCAAATGCACAGCCTGTAACTTAAAGCTGTTTCTGAAAAAGAACGTAGACACATGCCAAAGCCGATAAAAAAATAATAATGTAGAGAAAGGGACTGATTAACAATAATTTGGAGAACTCAGCACTGACAAGAACTCCCATTAAACATCCCCATAAAATGATGTTACAGAAAATTAGAAGTTTCTCAGTGCTGCTTCCTACAATTACAGCGGCAGCAATCCTGATTTACCTCAGGAGCTTTAGTAACTTCGGAACAGACATTACCAAACACCAAGATCATATCAAAATTGCGTAAACCAGATGTGAAATCTAGAGCCAAATCATATGTAGTTGCTATTCCTAAGTCAGTCATCACCACATATTAACTAATTACTAGCTACTGCTTTAAGTTAAATAACACAGTATCAGATTTCACACACACATATACACCAACCCATAGCACTGGTAGTGCACAACAACTGAGTTCTATCAACTATCCACTTACGTGTCCTACAGCATAGAAATAACCCACAGCCAACAGTCGGACTGATGCAGCCCTTGCAGACCAGAGAACGTAAAAGGGTCAGCTCCTGCTCATCCCAGGAGCTCAGCTGCTCCCTTGGCTGAATTCCTTCACACAACCCCTAACATAGAACCTGAAGTTTGCAGGAGGCTTGCACTGAATTTCTACAGTTCAGGGCTTGTAACATACAGTTTACTCACTGGAAAGTAACGAGCTCCTTTCAGTGAAAATCCTGTATTTGTATAAGAACACACCAACAGAAGTTATAATCCACGTGGTTTCCCCAAGTAGCTGGGGGAAAAAGAAATGAACCACCATACAATTATGAAGATAGCAACAACACAGAGTTAGAACCCTTTGCCTCTCTGCCCAACAGGAAATAAGTACAACAAATCTGAGATAACACAAGTTTATGGATGATTACAAAGTGCACAAGCACTCCTACTACCTGTAAAGTATTCCAAGAAAACAGCACTGGTTAAAGATTAAAAGAAATGAGACATTACAGACATTAACGCCTTCAGCTTTCTCAACAAAAACAAAACAGTGACAACATCCTAAGGAATAAGAAGTACAACTTAAAAGCAAGTGTTTACACTACTTAGTTCAAAACAAGCTCTCAAAGAGAAAAGTAAACTGCCACCCTCCCAAGCAAAGCCTGAGCTCTCAGCAGGACTGCTCACAGCTGTTCATCATCATAATGAGAAAATGAGATGAAGCCATTACTAAACATACTGAAGTTATATGATCAGTACCTGCTGCAGAGGAATGTGGGGACACAGAACAAAATACAGAAGTCTACCAAAACCTTTCCCCAGACTAAGCACAGTACCTAAGGCCATACATTAGCCCTTTGAGGGAGTAACACACTTTTTGTTGAGTATTTATTATATTGTGACATCACCAAGTTGAACAAATTTTAGCAAGTCAAACTTTGCTAAACTGAGTCAGATTCTTATTCATGTAACAACCAGAAGATGCTGAAACTGCTAGAACCAAGATCCGAATGCAATTTCCAGGATGAAAAATTACATTTTTAAAAGGCTCTAGCTGGGCTAACGTCATAATATCCCTCACACAAAAATTCAAACTAAGAGCAGTTAGATTTCAGAAAATACAGTCTTCAAATGCACTACCTTAGGGCTGCCAGAACGTGCTATTACTGTAACTTCAACAACAGCTTTTAGTTTGGGGATTTTTTTTCTTTGCGACCATTTTCCCAAGGATGCCTGTGCATGCAGGCACCAACCTCTGCTGCCAATAGTCCGGTTTGCTCAAGGCAGGGATGGCACTGACAGCTCCTGCCACCGTGATGTCCCTGGGGAGTAATCCCGGGGAGATTATAATTGTGTCAATCTACCCCGTGCATCTGGAACGATACAGCAAATCCTAATGAATAGCTGTCGGTTATCCGGTAAGCAATCCTAACCAAAAAAAAAAAAAAAAAAAAAAAAAAAAAAAAAAAAAAAAAAAAAAAGGATAACTATAACAACCCGAGGTATTCACTTCTGCGTCGTTGCGAAGGGTAACTCAAACTCGACTCTTCAGAAAATGCTAAAATAGTTACACCACAGACCGAAAACAGCTCAGTTAAATAACAGCGACAATAACCGCAATAAACGTACACTGGGGACCGATTTAAAATCGTACCGCAGGAAAATCCCACCGAAAAACCCACGTTTCTCAGACAACTGCCGGTGTCCTTCACGCCGTTTCTCTTCTGCTCTCGGCGGAGGAAGAGGCAGAGCAAACTTCACTTGTCCAAGTGTCACAAAACCCCTCCAAAAACGCTTCGGAGCCACAGGCTGCCCTACAGCAGCCAGGACTCAAGAGACCGAAACGCACCTCAGGCTCCCGGGCGAGCAAACCCTCCCGCGGCTGCCAGCCGGGAGGGGCGCGGGGGCAGCAGGTTCGGATTTCAGATTTCAGCACCCTGGGCGATACGGCTGCCCACACGGCGGGTTTCTCTTTTCTCCGTCTTCGGGGAACACGGGGACGGCCAGCTGGGAAAGACTCGGTGGACTTTCGGAGGTGGAGTCGGGCAATGCCCCAGAAGGGCTCCCACCGCCGGCCGCGCTCCCCACCACCGGCCCCGGAGGCAGCACCGCTCCGCCTCGGTCCCGGCTCCCCCTGCCGGCACCCTGACGCTCCCGCCTCCCGGACGGAGCTCCCCGCTCCCCGCCCCCCTGGGCGCCCCGGCAGAGCCCACGCCAGACAGCCCCGGGGTTAGGAGAGGAGTGGCAGGCATCCCCGCGGCTCTCCGAAAGCCTCCGCCGCCTTCATCCCGAGCACGGCGCGGAGGGCAGAGGGGCCGGGGCAGTGGGTTACCTGCAAGCTGCTGGGCGCGGGCAGCTGCTCCTCCGCTGGTGCCCCGCTACCGCCTCACGCCGCCATGGCCGCAGCCTCGCCCCGCGTAGTCCCGCCGGGCCGCCCGCTCTCCACTCCCCTCCTCTGCTCGTTCCCACCAAGTTTGCGACGCGGCAGCTGCGCGACTCGTCCACCGCCCCCCGCACCGGGCGCTCCGGTGCGGGGGCGGAGCAGCAGCAGGCGGGGGAGGCTGCGGCGGGAGCAGCCGCCTGTCCCCGGCGATGCGCGGGTGGCCGCGCAGTCCGCAGCCGGTGCTGCCCCGGGCTGGGGTTGATCTCGCATTACTACTCCCTTCCCTTCCCTTCTCCGCGCTCCCCCCTCCGGGCCATCCGAGAAGTTGCAAGCGGTTGAGATATTTGTGTTTAGCGTTTGGGGGTTTGACCATCTTTATTTATTTATTTATTTATTTATTTATTTATTTATTTTTCTTTACTTACCGCAGCCCCAAAAAGCATGACCTGAGGCTTCTCCTCGCAATCACATCTGAGCAGAGGCGCCCCAGCGCCGGTACAACTAAGCACAACAAATCCTGGCGAGCTGCAGCAACGGGAGGGAAGGAAGGAAGGAGGAGGAGAAGGAGGAAGGAGAGGCGGAGGGCGAGCGGCACCTCCGCGGGTGCGGAAGTCCACAGGAGCTCCCAGCCGGTGCACGGAGCTCCGCGACCCCCCGCCCAGTGGGGCTGCGGGACTGGGGGGGGGGGGAGGCGCCGCCGGAGCCGGGGCGCAGCAAGGAGAGGAGGCGAAGGGGATCAGGGCGGCAGTGGCTGCCCCGGGGCGGGATAGGGGCCCCCGCCTGTGCCGAGGCTGCGCGTCCCCCGGCTCCTCTTTCCTCTCCTGAGGAGCCGACGAGCCAAAGCCAATTCTTTTAGAAAGAATTTTTTCACAGAAAGGGTGATCAGACATTGGAACGGGCTGCCTGGGGAGGTGGTGGACTCTTCGTCCCTGGAGATATTTAAAAAGAGACTCGATATGGCACTCAGTGCCGTGGTCTAGTGACTGTGGTGGTAATTGATCAAGGGTTGGACTCGATGATCTCTGAGGTCCCTTCCAACCCCGCCCGCCTATTCTATTCTATTATTTGTCCTGGCCTTGGAGAAGCCGGCGCGGAGCAGATCGGGGAGCGGGCACCAGGCACCAGCAGCCGCGTTGCGCTGTGCGGGTGAGCTGCCAATCCCCCGCGCTTCTCCGCGCTGCGCGGCTCAGGGGGGGAGCGCGCCGCTGGCATTTTTTGTGACCACGTCAAAGCCTACGGCGGGTCCCTCTCCGCCCCCTACCCTCTCCCCCTCCCTCCCTCCACGGCACGGTTCGACGTGTCAGCCCCGAAAGTTTATTTTTAGGCCCCGGGAGAGCTCCCTTATAAAGGTCCCGCGGCGGAGCGGGGCAGTCAGACGTGGCACTGCGGGGTTAGCGGCCGGGGAACCCATCATCTGCCCCAGTCATCATCTCATCTCCTCCAGTCATCATCTCATCTCCCCCACTCGTCATCATCTCCCCCAGGTACGTGCGTTCGCATTTCCGCGCCCAGGGTGTTTTCGAGTCGTGCTTTTGTATTTAGCCAACCCATCTATATTAAACCAGGTGGTTATTTTTGTTCGTACATGTATTTTAATTAATTCCATCAAAGGGTTTTGTTTTGGTTTTTTTTTCTTCTTTTCTTTTATGGCAGCATTTGCATGTTTCTTCTACAAACCGCAGCAGAAACTGACTTGTGTTGTTTGCAACAAGACCTCTACTGAGAAGACTGAAAGCACAGAGAGTTTATTAAAACAAACAAAACCATGGAACTGGTCCTTACTAGACTAATCCTATAAAAACACACTTCATTAAAACAACTAGAATGAAAACTTATCTGCAAGCCAAAAGTTTGCAGATCCTTACAGCAAGATCAAGGAAGAATGTCATAAAAGACATTTTTTCAATGCAAAAAGTTAATGAAAGTTTGAAGTTATCATTAAAAATTAAGCTCTGGATTTTGGAACATTCATTCTGATTGCTTCTTGGTATAGAAAGCAAAAAAAAAAATCGAAACCAAACCACAAAAGTAAATAGAATCATAGAATTGCCTGGGTTGGAAGGGACCTCAGAGATCATCAAGTCCAACCCTTGATCCACTACCGCTGTGGTTACCAGACCATGGCACTGAGTGCCACATCCAGTCTCTTTTTAAATATCTCCAGGAATGGAGAATCCACTACTTCCTTGGGCAGCCCATTCCAATGTCTGATCACCCTCTCCGTGAAGAAATTCTTTGTAATATCCAACCTAAACTTCCCCTGGCATATATATACTAAAGGCCAAATACTAAATACTAAATACTAAAGGCCAAACTTTTTTTAACATTACAGTCATGTAACCGGGACAGTCAAAGAGGTTTCCTTATTTATGACAATACATTTTTGTAATACACCAATGTAATGTATATTTATGTAGTATCACTTTCCTGTGAAATTTCCTCACCTCCAGAAAATTCTTGTCTAGAAAAAAAGGAAACCGTTTTATGCCTAAAAATCTGCCTAACTGCAGATATAGGACAATTCACATATACACCCTGTTAACTTCTCTGAAGTCTTCTTAAGATGTGTCTGTGCACATCAGAAAGTGCCGTACTTTGGATGCATCTTCACCTATTATAACAGCTTTAGACTTTTACTTTCTAAAAAGGACTTATACTTCTTTTTCCAGCTCCTGGTAAAAAACAAAAGAAAACTGTAAATACTGTAACTATTAAAAGCAAGCAAGGTATTTGCAAAGGCCACTGTGAAACATCAGTATTTTAGCACCTGGAGAGATGTACATTTTAGCTCCTAACAATTCCTCTGGAGTTTGAAACAACAGTCACATAGGGTTAAAATATATATATATATATATATGATACTGGATTAATGATTTACAGGATATCCTATGAAAAACTCCTGTGAAATCACACTTTCTCTGTAACATCCCCAGAGGTTTTAAGTCATGCACTTCATAGCTACCTACCAATCTGAGCATGTACGTGTTACTATAACCAAAATAAATAAGGATATCCTAACATAATCTAGAACTATTATGCTGAGGGTAGAGGGTGAAAGAAGCAGAAGAAACTGATTTCAGAAAGGAAAACTCTAAGAGGACCAAGTCCCAGCTCCATCCAGCATGGATGCCCTCCTCCTCTGCCCTGTGTTTTCCTCTCCTTGTGTTTCTCACCAGTTCTTGATCACTACTTGCAACAGAATAGAGCCTGGCATGTTAAGGATGGCAGCATGAGAAAGCAGTAAGGTACTGCAGTTGGAAGAAGAAAGGCTACACAGCAGCTTCAGGCTTTTGTCCAGTTTGGTGGGAAGCCAGATTTCAGCTCCTCCCTGTGGTGGCAGGATATAAGGAGTGTTAGAAAGCTGGGAAGGGGGTGGATTTCCATCTGTTCAGGTGGGAAAGCTATGGTGTAAGGGAAGGCCTGTCTACACATTACCCATCAAAAGCACCTGGGATAGCGTGTCTGCCTTTCATCATTTAGAAAAACAGTCAGATACTGTGAGACCAGAGTAAGTTAGGTTGAAAAGAAAAAGAAAGAAAAAATAGAAAAGAGGAAGAGGTTAGCTTAAGGTAAAACTGGGCCCTGAGCTACGCTTCCGTTGTAGGGAAAAGGCTTCTTTCAAAATTACTGAGTTCAGAGACTTGATTTTCATTTTGAGGGGGGTTTGTTGTTTTGGACTTGTTTTTTTCCATTCCATTCAAAACAGTAGGGTTTTTTTCTAATTCATGAGAAACATGCGGAGAAAAACTTTGAAATCTTACAGTAATTGCCTGCTTTTGTTTTTTCAATCACATCATCTGTTAACTCAGGATAAACTCTCCTAGTCACCAGAAACTTTCCAGAGCAGACAATCCAGAAGCATGGTGCATGTGAACATGTACCCTTTCCTGAACCAATGCTAAAGAACAGAGAGTTTGTACAGACTGGCATCTTGAGTCCACTATGCTTATATGATATCACTGAAAGACCTATTCATTGGGTCTACAAGGTTGTTTCTTTCTTCTTTCCCACTGGGATTCAGGAAAGTATTTGCTGGAGTTTTGTGAGTCCACAGCATTCATGCCTGCATTGAGCAAAGTAATTTTCCAAGGCTGGGTCGTCATGAATCTGCCTTATTTGAATGTCATCTTCAGATGTTTCCAGTAGGGAAGTATACTGTTAACAAGCAGGCTGTGCAAGACTGTAGTCCAGTAGTGTGTATCCCAGTAGCAAATAAAAGATGAGTTCAAACTGAGCAAAAAATTTAATTGTGTTAGCAAAAGGCACCATAGCAATACTTGCTTTAAGTCACAGAGAAATAAATGCCAGAGCTACAAACTCTCGCCTGTTTTCTGTCAAAATCCATGTCTCATGTTATGTGCTGTATCTAAAGGTTACACTGACTAGTACCTGTAATATCTATGATTTAGTAACAGTGAGATAAGATTCTAAATTACTTGGCTTTTGAATGAACTATATGTTTGTCTGATGAGTTTGTTTATCATTTGTGATCAAAGAGAGAATAAAGTAGTATTTCTCGCAGTATTTGTATGATTTAATTTCATGAATGCTTAAGTTGATGTTTTCAGCACAAGTAAATAATATAAATAAATGTGCACTTGCATTTATAAATGTGCAAGCTTCTTTTTAGTAATTGACTCTTTTCATTAAGGTCTCTGACAGATACGACAGTTAAAGAAGTTGTTATATGAGCCTTAAATAAGGACCATCTAACTTCAGGTCCCTAAAAGAAGTCAGATATTTGGTGAAAATGATGAATTCTGGGGTACTGATTCATGTGACATGAAAAAGCCATCCATTTCCTGATTCACCTTCATATTTTCTCCAGGAAAAAAAGGAATATTTTACAATTAATACCGGCAATAAAACGATTTTTGTCTGTGTGCTTTTCTGTCTTTCAGCCCCTTCTCAGAATGGATACTTACAAAATGAAGAGGAAAATGGAAGTAAGAATAAAGAATTCCTTGGAGAAATCCAGTCCAAAAGTTTGAGGAATAGAAATAACAGGAAATATTAATAACTCTGGTCTCATAAATTATCAGAATTTAGACTGAAATTATGAAAAGTTACTAACTCAAGACATCATCACTGTTATATTTGAATCTCAATTACAGGATTTTTAAATTAATACATAATAAAAATATAAGCATGTTTTTTCCTCTACTTCTGATGATAATATATTCTTCTGCCTTGCACAGTTTTCTTCTACAAGCTAATTTCCGTTTTAATTTTTTGGCCATTAGCCTCAAGACACCTCCTTCAAGCAAGCCAGAGTACCAATTATCAATATATGAGTTGCTTCTCTCTATCTGCAGGTCTATACTCATTCCTCTGTTACTACATCAACCAACATCAGAAGTGGGATTTGGATAAAGAGAACATATATACAGCCTTATCACTTCCAAGTGTTCTAAAGCATAGGATATAGAGCTTATTGGGCCTTGGGTGAGAGTGTACTCCAGTGTGTCTGTACTACAGTTTGTGTCTACAGGGGGTTCATGTCCACTGGTGTGAGCAAGTACTCCAGGGGGTGTGTACTCTGGGGGGGACTGAGTACTCCAGTGCCCGTGTACTCCAGTAGCTGCCTCTCAGGGTAAGTGTGCAGTCCAGTGAGTGTGTAGCTGAGTTAGTGTGTACTCCACTGATTGTCAATTCGGGTGAGTATGTGCTTCAGTCACTGTGTACTCTGGTGAGTGCTCCAGAGAGGGTGTACTCCAGTGTGTACTCGGATGAGTGTGTACTCCAGGGAGTGTGTGCTCTGCTCAGTGTTTGCTATGGTGAGTCTGTGCTCCTTGTGTATGCAGGTGAGTGAGAAGTTAGATGAGTGTGTGCTCCCACGAGTGCCTACTCTGGTGTCTGTGTACTCGTGTGTGTAGGCCCTGCTGAGTGTGTACTCCAGTGAGTCTATACTCCAGTGAGTGTCTACTCA
The DNA here is from genome assembly GCA_023637945.1 of Phaethornis superciliosus. Lineage (NCBI taxonomy): Eukaryota > Metazoa > Chordata > Aves > Apodiformes > Trochilidae > Phaethornis > Phaethornis superciliosus. Next base: position 71,267,548 of record JAJQWJ010000002.1, read on the forward strand.
GGTCAGTGTGTTCTCCACTGAGTGTGTGCTCTGGTGACTGTGAACTCTGAGTGTGTACTCCAGTAAATGTGTACTCCTGTGTGTATGTACTCTAGTGTGGGTGTACTCGGATGAGCGTGTACTCTGGTGAGTATGTACACGGGTGAGTGTGTGCTCTGCTCAGTGTGTGCAGTGCTGTGGCAGGAGCACCCTGTGCACGGGGAGAGGATGTTTCAGGGTGATCTGGCCAGCAGGAATAGGGAGGTGATCGTCCCTCTGCTCAGCTCTGCTGAGGCCACATCATGAGTAGCTGTGTTCAGTTCTGGGCACCTTGGTGTAAGAGGGACATAGAAGTGCTGGAGCGTGTCCAGAGACGGGCAACAAAGCTCATGAAGGGCCTGGAGCACAAGTCCTGTGAGGAGCAGCTGAGGGAGCTGGGGGTGTTCAGTCTGGAGAAGAGGAGGCTCAGGGGAGACCTCATCGCTCTCTGCAAATGCCTCAAGGGAGGCTGGAGCAAGGAGGGAAAAAGCCTCTTCTCCTTAGTGAATTGTGATAGACCAGAGGGAATGGATGGAAGCTGCACCAGGGGAGGTTTAGGCTGGATGTTAGGAAACATTTTTTTCTCTGAGAGTGTTGTCAGGCATTGGAATGCCTGCCCAGGACAGGGGTGGAGTCACCATCCCTGGAGACATTTAAAAGGCATTTGGACCTGGTCCTTAGGGACAGGGTTTAGTACTTAGGTTATGGTGTTGGTCAAAGGTTGGACTGGATGATCTTGGAGGTCTCTTCCAACCTAAATATTCTATGATTTTATGATTCAGGCTTTTATACTCATCTTTAAGCGGCTCCACGGGTAGAGGCAATACTTGGTATAACTCCTGCCTTCACAGAAGTAGACCACCACACTTTTTATAAGAAATCTTAACCAACTGCGTAGTCCTCACACTCAAGCAGTATTTCTGTGATACTGATGCAGCATCAAGAGCCCTAAACTTTATTTACCCCATGAAAGCACCCCAAGTGGGCAGGAAGTGCCAGGCAGTGAGGCATACAGCAGGGGAAATGACCATGAAGTTGTCCACACACAAGAATTTCATAGTAAATTCTCCAAGTAAGCCAGCCTTAAGTCACTTTTAAAAAGTGATTTAGCTTAATTAGAGCAAACATTTATGTTGCACTTTGAGCATATTTGAAATCCTAAAAAAAAAATACATGTAAACTAGACTGAAGTGAGCAAAAAGGGACCAGTCAGAAAAGGGTTTTCCTATAGAGTGTCCCACTGACGGCCTCTACTGAGAGTTCACATATCCCTCTAAAAGCAGACAGCATAATTCTGTGACCAAGATCTCACTCACTCTCTGCCCTTTCTGTCGCTATGACTCACAGTGAACACAATAATCTAGAAGTACTTGTCAAGAGGGTTTACATAGAAAGCTATACAGTTAGGAGCTTACCAAGATGCACAGCATGGTATAACATTATTTTTTCTATCCAGGCCAGATAATTTAGTAGCAGTAATAAAAGTTTCAAGTCCAGTTCAAGTTCCTTGGTTGCTCCTACATGGTGTTCAGTTGCCTGTTAGGAAAAAAATAAAAGGTGTTATTTGCAATCAGTCTTTTTAGTCTGGAATTGTTAAAAACCAAAGTGCCTAACAACTTGAAAGGGGCTATTTTATTTGGATACTAAAATAACCCACCTTGCAGTCTGGTCTTCTGTCTCATCATTAGTCAGATTCATGTCAAACTAGAGCAATAGGAGTGTAAGTATAACTTATTCCTAGACTTGAAAGGAAGCCCAGCCTGCAGCCCTGCAAAGTTTTTGTGCATTTAGGTTGAAACTTGTGGATTTAGCCTGTTCTTGCCTGTCTCTTGTTGAAGGTCAAACATGTAAGTGTTAAAACATGCATGAGGGAGATTCCCCTAGCAAGTGTCATTTACAGGAGCAGATGCTGTGGGCTGTGAATTAGGGACAATAGATATTTTGCTCACATCATGCTGCTAATACCTCTGCTTGTATCTGATCAATACCCCAAATCCCTCCCACATGGTACAAAAGTCTCATTTTTTTGTTTTTCAAAAGTCAGATAAAGTCTCAAAAAATTTACACAAAACTTGTGCTGAGCTGAGCTTCTTGTAGTCATACTTTTAGCCTCCATGCAGTGATCAGACCAAAGGGATCCTACCATTTCCCTACCATTTCACATCCAAAGATGTGAACTTTGCCAGCAAAATGTAGTGCATTTGTTTATTGCAGGCAGTCCATTTAAAAGGGTAGCTGTTTAGTTAGGTAGTCCATTTAAAAGTACAGCTGTTTTCTACTCAAAGTTGTCTCTTTCTTCTTTTTTTTTTTTTTTCTTTTTTTTTTTTTTTATCTAATTACACATAAACCAATGTGCATTGTGGCTTTCTCAGTTCAGGGTATAAAGGAAGATGATGTTCTTTGATGAACAAATGTAGGAAGCAGTGGCATTTCAGTAAGATGGAAGATGGAATTATTATACACTTGGTAAACCTAATTTTATCACTAGCTAACATTTGAGTTTTTGACTTATGGCCTGTAGCACTCTGCTAATGTCAGATAAGTGGTAAAAGTTCAGTTACCAAATTTGTATTTCTCTTATTGCTTCCCATAGCCTCAAACAGTTGTAATTATTTAAGTCAGTAATTTATTAAAAATGTTTTTATTATATTTTACTTAATAAAAACTGCTGTTTTAAAAATATGGTATTAATTATTTGGCTGGACACATGAACACATAAAAGAGATTTTGCTGAAGAAGGGAACACTAGTCTGCATCAGCTCCAAAAAGCCAGAATTTGATTTCCAAAACCTAGTTTCATTGGAAAACACCACTGGGAAGCGTGATTGGAGAACATTTAGCAGGAGAAGAGATGTGCAGACATGCTATTAAAGAGCAAGAGCTGCTTTTTTTTTTTTTTTTCCTTTTTTCTTTTTTTGCAGTTAATCCCAGATCCACTTAGATTACTGAAGTTTTTTACTAGATGATGAGACTTGAGGGTTCATTAACTAATCTCTCCCTACAACTACCTGAAAGGAGTTTGTAGGGAGGTGGATGCTAACCTCTCAAGTAAATAATGATAGGGCTAGCAAAAATGGCCCAAAGTTGCACCCAGATGAGGTTTAGACTGGATTTGAGGAAGAATTTATTTACCAAGAGAGTAGCTAGGTCTTGGAATGGGCTGTGCTCAGAGGTGGTGGAGTCACCATCCTTTGAGATATTTAAAAAAATGTGTAGATGAAGCATTTTGGGACAGGCAGTTGTGGGCATGGTGGTTTGTAGCTTTGGGGTTTTTAGGAGTCTTTTCCAACCATGCCAATTCTATGCGATTCTGTGTGTGATTAAGGAGATAAGGTTAGAGAGAGGAAACTAAAATGAATGTTAACCTTGAAAGTAGACCCTCGTGTTTTAAATACTAGCAAAATGAGTCAAGACTGTAATGTCCACATGCCTTGAAGTACCTGTTGTCTTTAAATCTCAGTTAAAGAGATTCTCAATTCAGTGAAGAAGCTGAGGACTTGCTAGGGGACTGGTGTGTATGCTGATGGTGCTATATAAAAAAAATAAGGCTGTTTACTGTTGGTTCTTTCATCAGCCATATTACAAAGACTATAAAGGCTAAACTTTTAAAAGTAGTTTTGGCCTGATAAAACTGCTAATTAAATATTTTGCATAAAATATTATTTTTAAGTCAGGTTTGGCAGCTGTGGACAGATACTCAAATTTAAAAGACAAGAGTAAAGGAAGAAATACATAGGAGCTATGTGGCTAATTCTTTCTTTTTCACGCTAGTAATCAATTCCTTCTGCTACCAAAAGGTGAGTGTTGATAATCAGACTCAGTCAACAAGTAGGAAAAGAATTGCATTATCTCAAAAAACAAGAAAAAAAATAACGTTCATCCAACTGAAGACCCAAGCCTCCATTCCTGCCAATATTCATGGCTTTTCACAAAAAACCCCTATGTATTTACACCCCAAAGACACAGCAACATGGACAACAAGACAGGAACTGATTTTAAAGCTAAGGACTTTTCTGAAGACAAATGTTCCCAAAGCTGTTAATTTTGAGCACTTAGTAAAAGCAGATGACTAACACAAAGGAAAAGATATGTTTGTTCCAAAGTGTGTGTGCATAGGAGGAAAGCAAGCAGTCACTCAACAGTGGAGATGATTGGCAGCTTCTGGTTGCAGCACAATATATCATCTAGGAAAAAAAAAAAAAAAATTCTGGCATATATTCATTGGCATCAAGTTCTGAGAGAGTTTTAGACAATCAGTTTTCCATAAGACAGAAAGAAATGCAATGTCACTGCAACTGCATGTGGAAACAAGCAGCCCTGCAAAAAGATCTATTGAAGGCTGCTTTCTCTGTCCCTGAGGTCTGAATGGCAAAACCCTCAGGTCCTGCTGTTTTCCATATGCTGGCAAATGTGTGAATTATGCTTCTCACATTCTTGCTGTCCCCCCCATGTCCTCTGGTCTCCTTCCTTTCCAGCCTAACCCTCAGTCTGGCCAGTCACCTGAGCAGGGACCAGTGTGATGGTTAGGCTAGAGATCAACACTGGAAAACAACTGATTGACCAATGCACTGATGCTGACCACCACCTATCAACTGAGAGGTTGGCAGGGGCAAAAATTTTTCCCTGTGGTCCAGATGGGACTTTTCAGTGATTTGAAGGACTGTTAGAGACTGACTGATAACGTCATCATCATTTTAGGCAACCAAGATAAAACTTGAAGCTTTTTTTTAAATCCTGAGATTGTAGTTATATTAATCAGCTTCCTTGTTGTGGTTGGTTTGTTTGTTTGTTTTTTTAATTGGATGCATAAGTTTTCTCAATTGAGAGCAATAAAGCAAATATTTGCGTGTATACCGAAACTGTAATAAAAAGCCCAGCAAATAAACATTCTATAATAATCTTTTCTCTTTGAATTTATTTGATTCACCTTATTTTCTTTCTTTTGATTTGTGAAGCAGTAATGTAAAAGGAGGGGGAGCAAGGCCTAGGTACTTGTACAGTAACCACATTTAGGGCCTCTTTTTTTGAGAAAGAAGTGGTCTCAGTAAGTCATCTCCCTTGGAGGAACTGAGCACAGATGTATTAACTTTTGGTTTTCAAAACCATTCACAAGGTTAGGATTTTTCTTTTTAAGAGTTGGGGAGATGTTCTATTGTTTGAGGCAAAAAGTGTATGAACTGCAAAATTTTTGGTGGACATTAATGCTTTCATTCTGCTGCTATGAACAAAAGCAACGTGGATGGATAGAATACTGCTGTTTATAAATTTTTATTTTGCAACAGCTGAGGAAATGACAAGATTAACATACCTTCCAAATGCTTCCACTCAGCATTTAATGGTAGATGTTCCCACGGTCAGCAGGCTTGGAGCTGCCATCAGGAATGTCTGGATAGTTTTTACAGCAGATTGACAGGAAGAGACTCTCACTTGGCTGACTCAATGAGATCCTTCTTCCTTGCTAGATGCAGTAAGAGCATCTTTAAACATTTTGAAGTTTTGTTCAACAGCAAATCCTTGGCAAAGATATTTTTTTTCTGACTTTACTGGGAGCAAGAATGAGTTATGTAATTTCTAGGTTGACAAAACAAAAATGCACAAAATAAAATCCAAATGTGTGTTCAGTATATTGAATACAAGTGAAGAAATCAGCAAGAAAAGACCTAGAGGGTGGGAAAATAATCTTTGGACTTGTTAGCTGAAAAAAATCAGAATGAAACACTTAAAATTCTCATTTTAAATGAGAAACATTTTAAACTCTTTCGGTTCTCAAATTCACATAGTTCATGCAGAAATCAGATAGATAACATATATCCTATGCTTGATAACTATGCAGCATCAAGAGTACAGGCTTTGTTTTTATCTCTTTACGAGCAAAATAATAGTGGTTATTGCTCACACTTCATTGTCATCCATGACTATCATACCTTAAGAAACACAAAAGAGTTTATCCCTCTCTGTGCATTTACTCAGTGGTTAGGACAACAGGAATCTGGCTGGCTCAGATCTACCGATGGGTGTTGCTATTATATTAAAAAAAATAATAATAGTCATTGTGTTTGATAGAAAGTTACACACTGTGATTTTCAGGGGATGCTATTACAAATACACTCTTAAATTCTGCTGGGGAAAAAGCTATAGGTGTTCAAATATAGTTATAGAGAGGTCTGAGAATCCCTCAACACTGCCAGGACCTAGGAACGGAGTGTCTATCTAATTAAAATATCCTTAAGGGTACGTTTGGTTTCTCAGAAATTAGCTACCTGATAAACAGATGTCTTTTCTTGGTATTTATTTTTCCCTTTTTCTTACAGCTCCCTTCCCTGTAACTGAAATTAAAGTGCTGAAGGAGTGGACAAGTCCTACAGATTGCTTTTTTTTTTCTGGTAAGATTATAAATGAGAACACGTTTAACTAAAGCCTGTGGAAAACATAATTTGTTATGTCCCAGCAATCACTCAGTATGTGTACAGCTGGGTTTGACGATACCATACCCTACTTTTTATAAAATTAACAGCAATGGCCTCAAGGAAGGAAGGGTAAATGAAGAAAGACTGATGGCTTGCGGGCTCAAACTAGCTTGGGTGATCAGGAACTAGATGGGAATGTTTTAACTTGCCAATGAATTACTACTATTCCAATGCCAAGGCAGAAGAGTGGAGTCCAACTTAACATCTCATGTCTCATTTAAAAAGCATTCCCTGTCTTTTACTGAAGTCCTTTTGATTATTTTGTAATACAGAAGGGGTAAAACGTGCTATGTATGTATATATCATTTAAAATACTTTCTAAAAAAATAATGAGAACATAACTAGAATTAAATATCAGATTTTCATCAGAGCTTGTCACAGGCCAGCTTCCTTTCCACCCACCTAAGAGGACACAGTAACCCACTTCCAAAAATCTATCAATGCCCTACTTGTTTGTGTTAGTCCAGTTCAATGTGACCTTTTTCTATATAGAAAAGTTCCATCTTGGAAAATCCAAGAGCTTTGCACCAGTGTCTGGATAAAAACAGAAGAACTTTGGTTCCTCCAAATTACACTACAAAATATTTCTAACAAAATACTGAAAGAGAAGTGGGAGCATAAGAGATGCAGTTCAAAGAGGGCTCAGCATCCCACCGGGGTGTCAGCCACTGCAGCTGCACCAGGAACTCAGGCTGTGCTACTGTGCTGTTGCTCTGGAACTACTTTTGTTAGACTGATCTCTAAACACTTGGTGAACAAGAATACAACAGACTGCAAATTCATCCATAAATAGTAGTGACAGAGGACAACATTAAACAAGAATCATAACCCTGAACAAATCTCCCCCTTGGCATCGCCTGATCCTGTCTAATAGCTGGAAGATCACAAGCTGTAGGCTAAGCTCAGCTCAGCTCTTCAGTAGAAAACCAAGAATAAAGAAGGAAAACTGGAAATACCTCAGAGTATATTCAGTAGTTTGGGTGCATACTGCTATTTTGTGTTTAGGGATGGAGGATTGCTTGATACAAAGGAGAAAGAAATGAAAGAGAAGCAGAGATTAAAAGCAAGCAGATGAGGAAAAGCAGTGAGGTGTGAAAGAAGTGAAAGGCAAGGAAAAGTGACAGGCAAAAATATGTCACCCTTCATTTTGTCAACTAAATAATGAAATGTTTTGTCAATATAATGCCTGAAATCCACCTATCCTTTCTGAAAAAATATTCAAGTAGTCCCTCCACTCAGAGCACTCAGATTCTTTAGTGCAGGAGCTGGAATTAGGGCAATGGTTCATCTAGCCTACATATCCTGTCACTGCTGGTCACCTATATCAAATGCTTAAGAAAGAGTTCACCAAGACATACAGGTGTATGTCCAGTAACACAGGATCTTAGTACATTTACACAGCCCTTCATATACCTATGTTTTCATAGTTTATTCCATCAAGTGGCTTCATGCGTCCACAGCATTCTAGGGTGAAGGATGCCATAGCTGAGGTGTGTTTTGAAAACTTCCTTTTGCTTTGAACATCTTCCCACCTAGTTTCCCCTGTCATTGTATTGTAAAACACAGGCTAGTCATGCCCTATTTGCCTTCCCCAAACCTCATAAAATTCTTTAAATCTCAATTTTCTGTCTTTTCAGTCTCCTTCAGGTAGAGGGATCTTGCTTAACTTATATAGTTCACATGGAGAAGTGATTACACGGGGCTTGTGACTTGGCCACCACTTTTTTGCATCCTTATCACTTCTGCTATATTTTTTGAGACAGGGAGAATCAAAACTGCAAGCAGCATTTCAGGCTTAGGCATCCTATGGATTTATATAGCAATAAACCTTATGCAGGAGGTTCTCTGGCTTGCTCTTTGTCCTTTTCTACTAACTCCTAACAGTAAGTTTTATTGTTGTTCACCACTGAAAGCTGAGATGGTGTTATCACAGAAGTAGCTATCATAGTTCCAATATCTTGTTCCTGGATGACAACAGCAAGTTCAGATTCTATCACTGTACTGAAAAGTTAGGGTTGTTTCCTTTGCTGTGCCTCCCATTACACTTACATATGTGGAATTTCATCTCCCCTCTTAATATCTACTCACACAACATTCTGAGGTCTTTCTGCACAATTTGTAGTTGCTCTTCATCTTTCCTACCCAAAATAACTCAGTATCATCAGTGCACGCTCAAGTGCCTTTTGCAGCATGTGGAGAGTAACAGATGAATTTTCTTCGGATTTTATTAAACAGAAAGGCTAAAATTAGTATTATAAACACTCGAGCAAAATCCAACAAAATTCTATACCTGCAAATGTAGAGAACATTCCACTTGGAGTTGAAAAAGAACCCACAAACATTATCAGGATTACCAGCTTTATATTGAGGGTTTTGACTTCTGGAAAATTTTCTACAGCTTGCATTATTTCCTTGATGACCAGCATCAGAGTCTTAAGATATAATTACCAATTCACTTCAAAATGATATATTTGATCCTCAGGATTAATATTCAAATCTGAATGCTGAGAAGAACTTTTTGAGCTTCATGTTGTAACCAAAAATTACAAGGAAAAATTACAACTGACATTCAAGTGTTTTAAACAATGGCCAGACAGTAAGCCTGGTTATTTCTAGAGCTCTGCAGTGGTTACTTAGGAACTGCAAGCACAATGACAGAACTGTACCAAGGAAAACCATTAAGTGTGAGTAACCAGTGCCAGACTAGCTCACAGCTCTCATCAGTGCAATTCATTTCAGCTTCTAGTTACAGCTATAACTGACCACAATTTGAGATATATAAGGAACTCATGATTTAATGCTTTTAGTCAAGGTGTGCTAGACAGCTTAAAATTCCAGACACAGAAATCTCCTAGATAATATGCTGGCCAGAATTTTCACATGGTTTCACATGGTCCTCATTTTGAACATAAAAATCATATTAATAAGTTAATTTATATATAAAAAATGCAATATCCAAAGACACTGTGTGTACTACCTGAGACAAATGAGGAAAACTAACCAGGGAGGTTATGATTGAAAAAACAGTGAATGAAGAAATAACTTTTTTTTGTGGTTAAATTCTACATATAGTAAGTCTCTCTCTCTTTTGAATACATTACAAATTGGAAGAAATCTTTACAAACAAAAAAGGAAACATGAAAAGTTTCAAAAATTAAACAAAAGCACAATATTGTTGAAAACAATAAAACAGGATTAGTATCCTTTCAAGGCACCTGATTGTCTTCTGATAATTCCTGTTTTCAGGAATTCAGTTAGTGTTGAGTAAGAGTGACTGGGTCATTGCTTACAGTACACTCATAGCTGTCTGCATTTCCTTCCCCTTTATTAAGAGTTATTTTTTAAAGATGAACAAGTAGTTTCTTTGGAGACAGAAGACAGGGAATACTGTACTCAAGCATTACTTTTAACAAGTAGCCACAGGACAGGGTTGGGCTTTTAAAACAAGTTATTTCTTCTTATCGGTTTAATTCAGTTTGGCCTCTGCAGAAAATTTTTGTCTGACCAAAGTTATGTTTCGTAGTGTAAATGCCCCACAAATTTACACATCATGGTTAATTCAAAAGACTGTTAACTCCACTGGTTAACGCTACAGAGGTATTTCTGTGTGGATATCACTACCACAGAAAATACCCAAGCACATCCAAGTCCCAATTCTTTAAATATTCAAGTAATTTCAGTCTTTGAAAAATGCCACTAAAACTTTGTATCCCATCCATCAAGTACCCTATAAATTTTAATACAACAAGGAATTGAATAAATTAAGAAATTCTGCTTAAGAGGAAGTCATTAGACTTTCTTACAAAAAGATTATACTTCCAGGCAAAAAGCAACACACTACATGCACACAGCTAAGCATTTACCATGAACCTAACTGGTATCTTATTCACAGTAAAAACACAAGTAAAAGTTATTATTCATCTGGTTATAATAATAATATTCATAGCACCACATATACAGAAAAATTTTGTTAACAGTAATACCCATCAAACGCTGCTATTTAAGAAAGCTTACTAAATTCTACCCCTTTTTTTCTGATGTCATGACTGCCCCTTTCATTTCCCTCTACCTCCTCTGGTTGATAGCACCAGGCTTCCTCAGAGAAGAAAGGCCATCACAACCACTTGGATGCATCCCATGTTTTTTATCAGCATTTGGCAAATGCTGGACAGTGGAAACACCTCCCCTGTCCTGCCCATGGGACTGTTTTTCATAAGTTTTCTATCACAGCCTGCCTTCTCCTTATTTCCCAGGAAAAGTTGGGGATCTGCACGTTGCCCTCCCTCAGCCCTGTTCCCTTGGAGGGGCTGTTTGTCCCAGAGTGACTACGTAAGGGTGACAGCCCCTGCCCTGGGTGCTCCCAGAGCAAAGCCAATGCAGGGAAGCCACAGGCAGGTGGCCACCAGGCAATTGCTGCCACGGCTAAAACCGGCTCTCACCATGGCAGGGACAGACCCTGCTCTACAAGCTGCTCACCAAAAGCTGCTGGCCATCTGCTAGAGATGGCAAAAACCAGATTTACCAGAGTAGATGTTAATGACTCAACAGGAGTTCATAAGTATTGCCTAGCTTTTTAAATAATATTAGATGTGAAGAAATGTTAAGTGTCAGCGCAGTCAACACGTAATACTGGATGCATACAAATATTTAAAAGGGTGATGAACACATATCAGATCCCCAATTTTCAGATTTTCATGGACCTTCAAGTTTGTGTAAAGTTGGAAGAGACTGCAAGAAATTATTAGATCTTCTCAGCCCTCAGGAAAGTCAACTGGACATAGCCTTGGTACCTGCTTTTCTTGGCAGATGCGTATCTGTTCCTAAAAAGTCCAGCGGAGGGGGCATCATGGCCTTCATGGGTTGCTACCCATATTGTTGCAAAGTTCTTTTGAGCTCCTTTACTTAAATAGCCATTGTAACAAGGGCCATCCACTAACCTCTTTTTTTCCTGATTGCAATGGAGAACAGTTAGTTTGTTCATTTTCTCCATTTTCCAGCTACCTATAATGCTTATGCCGTCAGTAGTTTTTTATTTTTTTAATTAAAAAATCCTAATCCTTTTATCATTTCCTCATAGGTCCCATTTTCTATGCTTTCAACAGCTCTTGTTCCTCTCTTGCCGATTCCCTCCAGCTTTCATCTCATCTATGAACTCCACTTCCATTTTTATCTGAAGGATCTCAGATACTGCATCATTCTAGACCTCTCTCCCCTTATGGAAAATATGACCTTCAATGGGTAAGATCAAGGTATGCCTTGCTGACATAACCCTTGGAGTGCCTGGTCACCAGCACAAGTTCAGTATAGCTCAAACAGAGCTCTCAGTCTCACCTTCAGGCTGTCTCTTCTCTGCTCCTTCTCCAAATTATCAAAGAACTCTTCTCATCCCACCAGTCTCAAATACCCATAACCTGGATGCCAGATTTAATTTAGATTCTTTACTGTGCCCACAGAACCATCTCTAAAACTTGGCCTTTTTCATCTGCTCATGCTGTTAAAATTCTCATTAAGGTCATAGTTGTTTTACAGCTCACTTACTGTAACATCTTGGCCTTGACAAAGGCATTTTTGTCCCAGGCATACCTAATTATAAACTCTTGCCAAGACTGCCTTCAAAACCCACCAGTTAGATTAGCTCATGCAGCTCATTGCATTTTTGACAGTTCCCCTCACAATAAACAAACAAAAAAAACTTTTTAAAGACATTGACAGCCATTCTCCTTTTATGAACAATTTTTCATTTGTTATTCAGGGGTGAGGTTCAAGTTTTAATTAGTCCACATATTGTCCATCTGCTTATTCATTTTAGAACGCCACCTCTCAAGCCCGCATGGAGCTCCCACAAACAAATAGTTTTTTTTATTCCATGCTCCCTCCATGCTCATCTCTTCTCTGTAGTGCCTAAAATTCCCCTCCAAAAAATAACTGATAATGTCTAATCTGCTAATGCATGGAAGAGAAGCACAATCAATTGACATTGTCTCATAATCTCCTTGTACATGCTGGCTCGTCTTCAGTATTTTACCCTTTGTTATAGATGGACAATATGCTCTGTTATGTGGAGTGAGTCTCTGATCTGGGCTTGGGAATCCAAAGAGCAATAATGACAACAAAATTAATGCTTATATGGTATCATATGGAAGCTGAACTGATCCAACCCAGCAAATAAATTTCTCGGCTAGGATCTTGCACTAATATTGTCATTGAGGAATTTTAGAAAAGCACAAACGTCTGCCAACATTACAACATATTTGTCCTCATTAGAGTTGCAGATGCAGTAGTCCTACTAAAACTAGTGCAATTATACATAAATGATGTTGGCAGACTTCATAAAATATGTCAGAAGGACAGAACCAGATGTTTCCTGACTGCATATCCTCAGTAGGTTTTACATCATCACTTTGTATATAAAAGTGAAAGCTTTTTAGTGAAGTCACTTTCTCTGTTCTTCCTGGAAAGACCACCTGTTTTCTAATATTGCACAGAGACCAGGACATAAGTTAACAATTAATTTTTCAATTCTTTCTAGACAACTTTCCTAGTCTAACCTTTTCCATTTTCTGTTAAAAATTCCTGGCTTTGTTTGTATTGAGCTCCACATATTTCCTTAATCCTTGAATTTAGGGTCAATATTTTAACTCATCTGTAGTTTCATTTCTACCTTAAAAACTTAAAAGTCTAAGCCTACTTGCAGAACTTTTATTCCAGCTTTTACTTGTGGGTATGATGAACAAGACTGATTGTACAATGAAAAAGTATGATTGTACAAGGAGTGGTTAAACAAGTCTATGCCACCGAACAGGAGCCTAGCTATATTTGCACAGTTTTTAATCTCAGTACTCCATGCTATCCATAAGCTTTCTTTTGCAGGATCTGCAGGAGCCTGAGTCGAGTGAGCGTGTATTGCAAGTTCAGGCTTTTGTTTAAAATCCTATCCCTCTATCTTACTCAGCATCTCTGCCATGAAATGCAGTTTTTCTCTTCATAGTCTCATATAACTTCCATTAGCAATGTTTTTTTTAATTATTTCTCAGACAGTAATAGTTAGTTGTATCCACATATAGATCTCTTACAATTGCTCATACAGAGACACAATCCTGAAACCTCTTTCTCCCAGGTCAGTATTTCCTAGTAGCAAATGCATACTCTTTACTAATAAAAGCAAATATACATTAGGCACTCTGCATCTCAAGGAGGAATAGCAGTAGTCAGGAAAAAAAAATAGAGTGAAAATAAGCAGTTGAAGAGTTAGGAAGCATGGATTTTCCAGCAAGTATCATCACTTAAACAGCTAGAGATCTCCAGACAGTTTAGTGTTAGAGCAGAATCTTCTTAAGGAAGAGTCTTCTGATAAGGAAGAATCTTCTCATAAGGAGGGAGGTACAAGCCCCACATTGCACATCCTTAGACTGTTTCCTCTTGATAGCCATTGCCTGATCAAATGGTCAGTAGCACAGCCTGATTCACACTGCACTGAGCAGGCATTCTCAAGCAATGAAGACTCAAGGTTTATTTCAAGTTACATAGAAAATATTCAACTCTCTTGTAGAGAGGCTGAGATGAACTGCAAGAAATCTACTAGGTACAACTGCCTATTGAGAAGAAGATGTTAGGATCAACATAGTTTAATTCCTTCTGCTATTTTCTCATATTCTGGGTAGAGGATCAGAGGAAATTCATGCGTGAGACTTCAGTCCTGATATTTCCAAGCATTGAGATCTGACTCTTTCTACATAAACAAACAAAAAAATAAAATTAAAAAAAAAAAAGTAAAAAAAAAAGATTATCTGAAGTTTTTTGATAGTGAATTGACTCATTCACCGTTGAAACATTGATCACAGCATAGACCATGAAAGAAATTACTTGAGACAAGTGAGAGATTGTCTCACGATTGCCAGCCATTGATTGGAAAAATAAGAATGGGCTCTTCCACAATTGTTCTCATAATGACTAAGAGATGTATTGTCTGGAAATATCTGGTCAATGGAAATCAATAAAAGAAGAAGAAAAGTCTTCCAGATCACCCGGATTTCCTTGCCTTCCACGATGTTTATGTATCATCTCCATCCAGGTTCATATAGTAAGGATCATCTGATGGTCCCAGTGAGTGGCCCCTTATATAAACCAGCAACAGAGATTTTGTGAGAAAGCTGTATCCTTATGAACATCCTCAGTCTAAGCTGAGACAGGAGGCATATGTAGCTGTTTGACATTCCAGAACTCAATATACCAACCTCTGCCAGCTCTGTAACGGAGTCAGGGTGATGCTTGGCTTCAGGCATTGCGTAAGTGCAAGCTGACATCTGGCGTGACAGTCTGAAACAGTCTGAAATCTGTGGCTGACAGATTTATCTGGAGGTTACAGATGACCATCCAGATGGACTGGAAATCTCTCCTCTGGAAAGGATGTAATTGCTATTTGCAGTCCATTTGAGCTCCAGCGAGTGATAATTTGCTTTAGTTTATCATCTGATTCAGCTGTTCATAACAAAGTTGAAGTTCAAGGAACACAGTGTTGCCCTGAAAGCTATGGCTTTGAGTAAGTAATTGAGCAGACATAACTCCATTAACTCCATATGTACAACTAGTCGATGAACACTTTCTGTAAACACCTCTAGCACTGGGGAAAGTATGAATATTACTTTGGTGTGAAACACAGATGTTTTATGGGAGAGAAAGAGCACACGATATAGAATCATTCATCTTGAAGGAAGCTAAAAAGTGTCCTTAAGATTTTAAAAAACAAGATAGAAAAGAAAGATATTATCTTGGGGCTTAGGAAGTCCTGTTTTCTGTCCTCAAAGATAGAAAAAAGTACTTTTAATTTGATAAATTGTCATATGTGGACTTTTCCCCTTGATTTCCAAAGGTGCTACTTATCAATCAGATATCCAATAAAGCAAAGATGTATATATATTTTAATATTCTGTTCATGAAAGACATCCACAAAAAAGATCCCAGAAGCCATAAAAAGAATCTGTAATCATGACACTACTCCAAAAGAGGTGGCTTCTAGGCCCTGGTTAATGATTATTCTAAACCAAATCTAAAACAAAAGCTAAAGATATCTGAAGCCAGGGTTTGGGAAGAACTGTCACTTTTCTTCAGCATATCAACCTTGGTCTATCTTGATTGTATCACAAATTGTTTGCATTTATAAATGATGGCTGCTTTCTAAAAGGAACACATAAAATATTTTCTTAAAGCATTAGTGGTTAGTTATCACTACATATATGTAGGTACTCCAACTCCGTAGTTGTCTGGCCCTGGTGTTGGAAGGGCTTCCACCAAAAGACTAGGATTTATTTGGGCAGGTATTTTTACTTTGTATTTTAAGTATTTGGTAATATTTACCCAGGTATTTTAGGACTTTTTATATATGTCCAGTTGCCTAAGAGATTTGTGCTTTCAAATGAGAAACAACTACACTGAGTTCTCTCTTCAGAATTTCTCATGAACCAATTATTATCACAATCGCTATAGCAAATTATATGGAAAAATAAGTAATTGTAAGGACAACACTTCCACTATTACTCATGAAAACTTAGATAATCTTCAGAAAAAATAGTCTTATTATTTAGCTTGACACTGAAATCTGTTCGCAAAAGCATATGCTTTCTTTTGTCAGTAAGTAGTATTCACATAATGTCAGTTTGCTAGGCACAGTTGGACTGAAATAGAGGAGTACTTACTTTACTTGTTTTAATCTGGCTTTTTGAGTTCTTTATCCCTGGGAACAGCTGTCTTCAGAGAAAGCTGTTTAGCTTTCTGAGCATCTGGAATTATAGTAGTGTGTGTCATTTTTAAATTACTTGAAGATTTCTTCTCTAATAAACATTGCTAACTTGTCTCTAGGACCTAAATGGATTGATAATTGATGGCTCTTTTTCTCTGATCATTGATTTTTCAGTCTTCAGGGTAGTACCAACTATAGATGGCACCTATTGCACAGCTCTAAGATCAATTGGGAGCAATATAAGAGCAAAACAGTGTGTACTGGTATCAAAATGATAAAGATGAAAGGTACTTGGGAGCAGCTGCAGGGTAAGTCCTCATGATTCAAAATCTGTGTCTTCTTTGTTTATTGCTTGTTCATCATATCTGTCTCTAAAAATTTATCTGAGAGTTCTTGAAACTGCAGCAACAGGGAGTGTTAGGTCATTTTAATTAGCGATACCCTGACAGTAAAGTGGGAGGGAAATTTGGTGCCACACTTAATAATTTCAACAGTAAATTTACTTTGCATAGTACTAAAGTGGAGATAATTTGTACTAACAATAAATTAACTACAATAATTTTTAGAATTATGATTGTTGTTTAGGATGATACCTGTTTCAATGTTGCCACTGCTATATATGGAGATAAAAAAATTATATTAAATGTAGGGACTAGGATACCTTTAAAAGCTTAGCTGGCTAGGCACCCCACTTCACCATTCCTACCAAAATGGTATTTTGAGGTCTCTTCTGTCAGGAAATACAAGCAAATAGAATCTTTGTGTATTTGTTTGTTTGTTTTACCCCTCTATACCTTCTCTACCATGGCACAAGAAGCTCAGCACTAAGAACCTATCCAGTCCAGTTCCTTGCCCTGAGAACTACATCCTTGCTGACAGCATGAGACAGATCACACAAGTCAGAGAAAGAACAGCTTGAAGTTCTTACTGTTTGCTTTCAGAGAGCAATCTCGTTGTGTTGTAAGTGTCCATACTTCCCCCTTCTAGAAGAGGATGAGTGACAGGTAAAGCAGCTGAGTTGTTTTTTAAAAAACAAGAGGAAAAAGGAATCTCTGACCCTCTGGGAGGAGAATGAGTGTCTCATGTTCTGAATCCAACTTTTGAAATCATAGTGATGCAAAATAGACTGAAAAACACTTCTAAAGAATTAGAAAAAAAAATCAGAATTAAAATTGGCAGCTTTTGCAAGGAATTAATGTTTACTGGCTTGAGAACGACAGGTTACAGAATAAACTACAGATTGGCAGAGATTCAAAGGCATTATGAGAGAGTGAGATAACTGCTGTCACTCTTTGTTTTATGTTGTCATTGCATGAAGGGCTGAAAGAACTGATATTACTGATCATATGCTTGGGCCAAACAACAGTACTGTTTGAAGACTCCAGTGTGGTATACAGGGCCGTGTAGTTACATGTGTAGCTAGAGTGCTTTCCATGCAGATGAGCACTTACAGAAGAACCACAGATCCTGAGCCATAAAAACAAAGGTCAAAAAAATGTCCTTCTGCAAGGTTAATAGCATCTGTTCAGAGAGTAGGAGCTTTAAAGCTTAGATACTATTTCTATATCACTGAGTTCAGTGCTGACAGCTCCATCACTGAGCTAATTTTTCTTCTGTTATTGACTTGGGAAGTACAGATTGCTGGGATTTGTTTTGATTTAGGCTTGGGGTTTTTTTGTTTTGCTTTCAGTGTTTTTGAATGGTTTGGTTTTGTTTGCTGGGTTAATTTAATTAATCTGGACAAACACTTGTTGTTCCAAATGAAAAATTTAAGTGCCTGCATCAAGTAGATCTAAGAGTTGGACTTGCCTGTCATTTTAAGAGTATTATGTGGAATGATTTTTATGTAAATATGAAAACCAAATGTACTATTTAGCTATGACCAAGCTTCTCTGAAATGTGTTTGATGACCCAGAACATATCTCCAAGTACTTGGATGACATCCATCCCTCTTAGTTGCCGAAAGAAGTAGCAGCAACTATGTATACAAGCAGCACAGGAATTTCAGACCTCAGTTCACTCTCTTTCATTGCCTTATACCAGAGGAGGGATTTTTCAGCCTGCAAAATTTTCAAGGTTTATGTTTTGTTGATCTAAATATCACACAACAGACTCATAAATGAGGATATTTAACTGTTGAGTTTTATTTCTTTGATTCAAGACCGTAGGGCTGTTCAATTTTACTGTAAATTTATGGCATATTTAATTTCTACCTAAATAGTGGAACAGGTTGCGTGCCTTTGCTTTCCATGGAAATATTTGTGTCTTTTCAACTTCTCACATACGATGGAATCAGGTCTGATATAATAATTGAAAATGAATCTCCTCTCTTAACCAAGCATACTCAAGCATAACGCATGGCTAGAAACTGACTCCAACAACAGGGACTGCTACATATGTACCAGGCAGAGGTCAGGATGGACACTGAAACACCCAAATCATGCTGAGCATCTGGTTGGCACCTTTCAGTAATCAGTCTCAGGTGTCATTTCTGATACAGCACTGATGGGAGTTTGCCTGTGTCTGTAGGTGTAACCAGACAACATACAGAATGTCTTACTAGCGTGTCACGGACCCTTGATCAGCTACAGATTCTTTCTCTTGTGCACATGAGACCTTATACAAAGAAAAGTTCCTGAAGAGCTTCAGTGCATTTTGTCTTCTTGCTCCAGGGGAGCAAGTTCCTCTGAGGTAAGTTCTTCTCCTTGTAGGAGTTCTTTCAGTGCAGGCAGGTGTTAATAGCCACATTCTAGAGTGATCATCCCTCTTCTCTTTCCCTTTCTTCTTCAACAAGGCTGGAGAAAGGATTTACTGCTGTGCTGGGATAATGAGCTCTCTGTCTTAACCCAGTTGTGACTCTTCCCTGATGCTGATCTTGCCACAGCTGCTGCATGACTCATAATTTTTAACAGGACAAGCTGCATATTAATCTCAAACATAAGGACCCCTTCCCACTTGGTGTTCAAAAGAAGCATTTAATCTCCATTCACTACAAAGTACAGCATCACGATCCAAGAGGGAAAGGTGGCATAAGGAAATGCATGATATATGGCACTTACTTCAAATGCAAAGTGAATATTTCCTATAAAGGCCAAATCCCATTTTATGCACACACTATTGATTAAGAACTACCTGACTGAGATCTTTAACCTAGGTATTGGTACAGAATTGTCTTTCACAGAGGGGTTTTTCTATAGAGGTTCTTATCTACATTCAAATCTATTCATCTCCTCCTGGCTAGAAAAGTAGACAAGAAAGTAAGCCATGTATTCATCCAGCTTTTCATGCACTACCCAAAGGTGACATGGAATGCATCATAAAAATGTCTGTAATGGGAACTACAGAGGATCTTGCTGAAATAAAGATCAACATGTGCCCTTTTTTCATTTGAGTGTTTTACTGCTGGTACCCTTGACAACTGCAGACTGTGAAGCTAGTTCCTGACAGCCTTTCTGGATGAACAAGCCACTTGTCTGCTTCAAGGAGGCTATCTTTTCCTCTGATGAGATACTTATCTGCATATGAAAATGGACACTTACCTGTAACACCAGTAACACATCTCAACACAGAGGAAAGAACGTTAGGAAGCCAATAATTGTCATGGGAATGCTCTTTGTAAGTTGCATTGATTTTACATCATAACATTTCACAGCAGAAAGAGACAAACACTGCCTTCTCATGCACCTGTATAAATAGCTCCTGAACTGATTCTCCTAAGAGCTGCCTGTTGCAAATTAAGAAAACAGAAGTGCACACAGTATACTTCTGAAGCATTATGGTGCTTGTTTCAGTACTCAACACTACAACAATTCTTGGGCAACATTTATAAGACGACTTCAGGCTTCTTGTCACTAAGTTACATTTCTTATCCTGTCTCCTATTTCTGTATCACTTCTATTCATTTCCCAGCAAAATAAAAGAAGGGCTCAGAAAATATTAATACAAAGGGCAACAAATCCATCATTTAACAGTATACAGAGCAAAAATAAACTTCCCCTCAAAAAAGATGGACAGAATGAGCTACACTACAATGGGCCTCTGAATATGACTGATGCCAGAGCAAGCAAAAAGAGAGCATTGTTGAATCTTGCAGGAGAGAAGCTGGCTTTGGGGGGTTGTTTTTGTGTCTGTAACACAGCTCTTCCTACACCTCATTTTGTGCTTGAAGGAGGTAACAAATTGGGAAGTGGAGATAAGTGCCAGCTGTTCATAAATATAGAACTATTTAACACATTTTACTTAGTGCCCTGTGACATACTAACTAAAGGGCCGGTGCTACACAGTATTGTTTTATGCATAGTTTTTGGGGTGAAAAAGAGCTAACTATATAAAAAGCAACAAGAAATTTCGAGAAGTCTCTAGGAATAGCAGGGAACTTTCTTTCCCTAAGAGAATTGCCAGAAAAGTGCTGCAAAAGTATCTTGCCTCACATTATTAAACTTCTTGCTGAAGTTCTGAACTGCCAATAATAAACTCAGATTAAATGAAAATTAGCAGAAAGACAAATCACAGTGGATACGTTTACATGATCTAGGGTAGGCTGGGTGCATGCATGCTTTTCTGTAATTGCTAGTACATGTAAGATCCCTTCACCCATATCTAACCTAATCAGGTGTCTCAGGAGCATGGTAGCAAGTGTTGACTGGATGACATCTGGTTTGTAACGTTCATTAGGAAAGCTGTTCACCTCATATAAGTTGACTGAACACAAAATAAAGAGTGTTTCATTACACAGAGCCATCTGAATCACATGTTTATATCTGAATAGGTTATTCAAACAAGATGCTTTCTCATAATAAGTCAGATGGCTAATGAGCAATGTTGGAGCACCCTTTTGGGACAGCACAAAACACAGTTCCAAAATCCCAGTGCCACACTATGCCAAAAGGACAGATTAAGGGGAAAACAGTGATCAGCAGGGAAAACAGATCAGGAAGCTGAAATTACTTCTGACTGCAACTTTAGTGAAACTAGTATTCAGATAACACAACCATTGTCAATATTTGTATTTTAAAAGGGATTTGAGAACTGAAGATTATCAAGAGCCACAAAACTAGTCCATAGTCTGGGGAAAAAGGTTCTTAAATAATTCAAACTGTCGCTTCAGCACAGGTGAAAAATGAAAGGCGACTTTCTCACAGTACAACTATCTTTATTGTGGACAGGTTAATGAATATTAATAGAGCCCTGAAACTAAAAGGAAAAAGTGTGCACTAGTGAGCAGGGTACAAGTTTCAAAGGGTACTAATAATGTTTCCTGCTCCAGTGAAGCAGTGCCAGTGTTGGTGCTGGTGTTTTATTCTTCTACATGCCTTTTGGTATCTTGTGTAAAAGATTTCCACTGTATAAGAAATACAGACAGAATATGTTACTTCCTTCAGCACTTTGTGGGAAATTATTTTACATTCCTCTTGGATACTGTGATGAATGTCACTGACTTTTACACTCAGATTCTTGCACAGAAAATTAATATAATCTCTGCCTGGTTTTAAGAACACCTCACATTAAATCCATGTAGCTAGAAATAATTTAACCATCATCCACTCAATCCTTTATTTAGCTTTTTATGATGTTCTAGGAAAGAAACGACTTTGGTTTCCATATACACCAAGCTTTGAGCCCACAACCATTCATGTGGTACTATTGAAAGAAGTAATATAAGTTAGAAGCGTAATGTAATTTAATGAATATATTTTCACACTGTGAAAACCTTGCTGCTTTCTATCCTCATCGTCTGAGTGGAACCAGAGCTGAAACTCAGAAATTACAGTATTTGTTTATTTGTCACATTAGAAAACCTCAAAGTCTATTGAAATTACTGAAAGACTCTATATATGAAATACAGTAGGAGAAAATCAACAGATACACTATAGGCACTAATAATAAGAATGAAAATGTAATAAAGGACATCTTATAGGAGCAGAAAACAGGAGTTATGGTCAGAAGGCTCTCTCTGCAAAAAAGCAATTAAGAGTTATACCTGAATAATTACAGATGACCAATAAGAAACAAATGTGTCAGAATTCACATGTACAGTACCTCTAGTATTCACTGCAGTGTTGAATGTCTGACATGTTTTTATTTCAACAGTATTTTAACACATTTAACTTACCTGCCATTTATGTAATAGCGCTTGTTAAGATTGGCTACGACAAAGTACCCTTATTTCTGCCAAACAGAACAATCTAATCTTCAGTTTAAATGCCCTGGACTATCTTGCCAGGCACTATTCTAAACCCTTGATGTATCATGGCAGTTTACATCCCAGGACATGCACACTACCTTTTGTTTGCCAGATATAAGTGCCGGTGAGCCTGGGGGCTTTCTAAATGTTATAGCAAGACCTTCAACAGGCAAATATAACACACAGTGGACATATGTAGAATTTATTCAAAAGATGAGAAGTGATAGGCATTTTCAAAAGGGAAGAACTTCCATGGATGTTAGCTGTAACTGCTCAGTCATGAAGACTAAAATTCAGACAGAAAATTACTTTTACACTGAACATTGCACTGTCTGTCATGCAGGTACCTTCCTGTTTGATGAAACCAGCAGCCACACTGCAAAAGGGGGACTGGATATCAAAAGATCCCCAGGAAGCAGTGTGGGCAGAGACAGTTAAATTAGTAAACATGTAAAGTTTATGCTTTGGCATGCCCTCTTTCAGAAACTTTGGTATCTAATTTTCTAAAATAAGAAAGTACCTACTTTTACCTACTTTTCACTCTCAATTTTTTTTTCAAAAGCTAAGAGCCTAACTACTTCCTATAAAGCATAGAAGGATAAAACAATGATGGCACCACAGCTCCTTGCAAAGCCCAGTTAGGACAACTCCAATGACTAGAACATAATAGCTAGAGCACTTACTGGAGATGTGTGCTGAAAATATGTTGAAGACATGAAGGAATCAGGCTTTTCAACACAGCAGATAACCTCTCCAAATACATTGCTATTTTAAATACAGGATACTTCCTCCATTCTCTCATTTGTCAGCACCATTTTACATGTTGATCCAAGTATCTTTTTTCATGACCTACTGGACTGGGCTCCCTGAACAGTCAGCAAAACCATGTTGTTTTGCAGACACTGTTAGTTCTTAGAAATCTAACTGCTGAGAACTGTTAACACACACAACCATGGGCACTCAACAGTTAAGAGTAGATAACAATATTTTTGACAATCTATCTAGTGAGATGTAAGTACTAAGTTTTTTTTATGGGGCTATATTCTCTTTGTTATGAAATATTTTCAATCAAAATATGCCCTTTTTTTTCTTTTCAAAATCTGCAGAGTTTCCAAGTTTTTGAAGTGTGGGATTTGATGTTTGGGATTTTTTTTTCCCCCTCATAAAATCTTGGGATAAGGAATAGGAGGAGTCTGTCTGAATTTAATAGTTCATAATTATGTTTGTCATTTTTACCTGATTTCAGGTTCTAATCACATAAAACTGATTATGATGTGTTTCACTACCAGCAGCATATAATGAGAGCAAGTCGACATTCCGGAGCTCATTTCTTTCTATTTATTTCACTGATGCTCATAGAATGACCAATTGTCTGAAGAACAATTTTTCTTATAAAAGGATTAAATAGATAATTAAATTACTCTGGAGATAAGTGAAAGGTCCCCCATCTTGAAGTGGAAAAAGAACTTTCAATGAAAGCTTTTAAGAAAATATCCTAGACAACTTCAAACTTAATTGAATTAATTATTTCAGTGTTCAGTTTTACCCTCGCTATAGTAAACAGGAGATTTGTTAGTACACTTAATAGGGAGGAGCAATAGGCTAGGAAGGAAATACTTTATAGAAATCATTATTGAGGCAGACTCTCAGAACACACACAGCCCTCCTGAAAAGTGGCAATGGGTCAGAAGTCTTGATCATTCCTCCAAGCAGCAGTTCCGAGCTCCTCTTCAGATTCTCCCTTTCCATTCACATTTCCTTGGCTGCCCCAAAACTTGTTTAAAAGCTTCTTCAAACATAGACTACTATACATAGTCAAGGAAATACAATTGAGAGATTTGACTTTTAAAATTCAACTTGCTAGAGCAGGCTGTCAAAATTAATGATTGTGAAAACACCACACCAAGTTTCTTCAACCCCATGCTTCACTGATGAACACGTGCAGGCCCTGTGACTATATGCAACTACTTACAAGTAATTCCACTTTGTGGATGAAATCTCTTATAGAGATATTTTTGTTTAAAAGGAGCAGAATTTAATTGGAAATATCAGTTTCATTTTCAAGTTCAGAGATCTGGAAAGGCTGTCAACCTGCCAGTTTGCCTGTTTATATTGTAGGAAGTAAATGCTAAGGACATCATTGCTATAATGGAGAAAGGAAGCAAAGGTGGTAGCAATGGGCTGCTTGAGTTGAATTGTGTGGAAGACTGCACAGCCTTTAGGAGGATGACCTGTCATACCCTGAGGAGCCTTTCCATATGAACTTTATGAGGACAAAATGTAGCAATAAATTGCACAAGGAGTTTAATTCTGAATAATTATTGTATGAAATGAAAGGATATTTTGGAAGCACACAAAAAGTCACAGGGGACTTAAGATGAGTCTCTTAAACCACTTCATTTTTTTCCAAGGAGATGAGCAAAAGTCTGGAGAAGTAACATGTCAGTGTAGCAAGGCACAGTGACTCCCTATCTTTGCAGACGCTTTTACAGCAGCAGCATTGCCATTTTCCAAAACAGGCAAGTACAGTGTCACCATAGAACAAACAGAGGAGCAGACCAGAGGCCAGCCACATGGAGAGCGATGGAAAACTGGAGAATGGAGGGCAAATAGCATTGACCAGTGGGCTGCAGAATGATCTTGAGAGATTAAAAACAGGGAGATGTGATATGCGTCATTATTCACCCTGCCCTGGATGAATAAAAAGATTCAAAGGACTCCAGAGACACCATGAGAAAGTACGGTGGTTTGAAGGTGGAAAACCAGCAGCACCCCCAAAGCAGTGACAAACATTCATGGCTGTAATACTCCCTGCACATAAGAAGGTTGCTCAGGCAGGTGTCTCTCATGGCTGTATCCTGGTGTGCATCAATATTAATTCAGATGAAAACAGATGGCTAGACTGGGTGGGCACATTAGCAAGAGTTCGTGTCATGCCAGCTAAATCTCTTTGACAGAATTGAAACTATCCAACTTATGAACCCTTAATGGCTATCACAGTGTAATTTCTATTTGTGTTCAGATATGGCTCCTCATTTCTTGCTATTAAGCAGCTGTATTAAGGCTGCATTCAAAAACAGGTCCTGGCCCTGAAAACACTCTTAATTGTTTCCATATATCTATAGCAGGAATTAATAAGGATTTTTTTGAGATCATCTTTGCATTTAACCCTTCTCAATCTTCTACCTCAATTGGTACTATTGTCTCCTCACTCTCTTGTGGGATGCTAATAGGTCATCATTAGTTGTTGGCTCCAGAAGTACCAGTAGGATATTACTGGCTCTGGAGTGTATTCTGCTCTATGTTCATCCTTCCTGCTGGCCTGAGTTATCCTCACCAATTCTGAACCAGTAATACAGATTTAAAATTTGCTCAATCTGACCAGCACAGAGGGATGCATTGAGGAAAGAACAATAATTGGTTTGCATAGTGCAGCAGCTTGGCATCAAACTGCCTCTTACTCTCTCTTCTACCAGCCACCTGCCTGAGCCAGGTGCATGTGAGATACTACTTCTTTGTCTTCCTCTGCTGCCAGATCAAGGTTGTGCAATGAGGAACCCATGAGTACATTAACTTACCATATAAATGAAAATAACATTAGTATAATTTTGACTTTTCTTCCTACTAAGCTTTCCCTGAAGTAATTTTTTAGGAACAATGCAGTCTCTGCATTAATTATGTACAAGCATGGGCACACAGGAACTCCTGATACACATCTTCTGACCTGACACATGCAGTTCACTATGAAATGAGGTTTGTAATGGGTGGGAAAAGACACTTTATGTCAATCTTAGAATTAGAAAGGGGGCAGCTCAAGTCTTTTCCCTGAAGAAGATTTTTCAGGGGGCTGGTCTTCACTTAGCCAAGAGAAAGGTCTATGCTTGACTACAACAAGAGCTTTTTTGTTATCAAGAACAGGGTGAAGATAGGCAATGATATTTTTTTTTTTTTTTCCTTTTCTGAAATACTGAAGGGCAGAAAGAATGTTTAAGGAAAGGTACAAAGAAACATTACAGAGGAAGAGATGAAATACCTGGAATGAAAAAGATAGTAAAAAAACAAGAGCATTTTAGAGATTTGATAGTAATAGAGCACCTGTAGGAACAAGATTTGAATAAGCCATAACAGATGACACAAGAGTGCAAAAGGGGCAGAAAAAACAATATAAAGAGCACAAGAACATGAGAACTCATTGTCATACACCACATTTTTGCATTGCAGCTAATTATTTTGGTGCTGCTAAAGAAATATTAGGTATCTTTAATGTATCTAGAGCATTTACTTATTAGAGGATTCCACTAAAACAACTTGCAAAGTTAAAAGAATATACTTAACATTATCTACACAGAGCTAGAAACTGGACACTGAACATCACAGAAAGGGTGTGCACTGGGGACACATGGAACATGGAGAAAAAAAAACTATTAGAACCATGCAAATATTTTAAAAGAGAGTGTTTGATAACACTTCATCTTCAATGTTATTTTGAGGTGAGATTATATTTCTAAAATGTAATGTACACTGCAATCTAAATTGCAATTGTTAGGTAGCTGCAAACTGTGTGCCTTAGAGTCAGAGAAAGGGATCAATCAAGAAAACTTGTGTCATTTGCAAGACCATGCATAACTTTGTCACGGTTAACAAAAATATAAGCATAACAGTTGTGATCATCTCATTTTCCTCCCTTTAGGAAAAATGCAGGATGGATAGTGTTAGAAGAGGTCTGTCTTTTTACTCTGCATGTTCAGCAATCTAGATACTGAAGGTCAAACAGAAAAAATAAACTAATAAACAGGTCTAAATACCACAAAGGCTTTGGCAGAGTGGAAATAGGTAATTTTATCAGTGACATTTGAAAAATCTGTGTTTCACAGAATCCAATGTAAAAGTCACCTCCAGCAAGTAAAGTTCATCAGGAGAGCACTTTGACTGAATCATCTCAATCTTCCCTAGCTTTTTTGTTTTAATAACAGGTATCGAGCAAAGAACTAAGTCACCAAAGGTAGAAGAAAAAAGGATGTTACAGAAATAGTACAAACTTTCCAAGGATGATGATCTAGACCTTCAGCTCCAACAAGGAGAGAAGAGTAGGATGATGCACAAGACACCACAGATTTTAGAGAAATAAGTGGATCTGGCTTTTTATTATTTTTTTTTTTTTACTTTCAAAGGCTTATTCAAGGACCTCATTTCAGTTATCTCATGACTATTATTTTTAACTTTAACCTGTAAAACCTGCCACAGTAGTTTATTTTTGATAGAAGGAAATGTCTAAAACACAAGTAAAAGCAAAACCAACTAACATAATGAATATTTAGTTTCATGTTCTCTGTTTTAGCTTATGTAAACTAAATGTACAGTGCAACACCTTAGAGTAAGTGTATGCAAGAATAAAATATACTACTGCACCTAATGAAGAGACTGAAAAAATAGCTTTGTGCTGTCTGTACTGGGTGTTTATAGCCATTGCATTTTAATCCTAAGTATTTATCCAGACATGAAAAGTTTGCAGCTTGCATTGCACTTTATACCCCAGCAGCACAGCTGAAAGTACATGAGCTGGCAAGTTCACAGCTGGGACACTTTCATTTTTACAGGAATTACTATCATACTTCTAGCCACAGCACTGACATGCACACAGAGCTTCAGGGTTTGTATTCTTTTCACATATCTTTGCTTGAATGCAGGAACAAGAGATGTTGTGACACATCTCAAGGTAAAAAAACTAGAAAATTTACAACCCATACAATTTTTTAAAATAGACATGTGACATAAAAGGGTTAAATATTATTTCTTAGAATGGAAAAAACAAACCGAACAAAAAAAACAACAAAGTGAGAGAAAACTGTAAATAATCTGTCTCTTGGCATTCCTGTTCTGTCTTCTTCCCATGTTTAACTTCCTAAGATACCAAGCCTCAGGTGTCAATGAAATAACTCAGGTCTCTAGAGTCGTGTGAACATTTAATCCACAGACACAGTTCAAAGCTTTCACCTGAATGTTCAAAAGGTGGGATAGTAGCTACTGCTGCTACACTGATTAAATAATATACCCATTTCCAGTCATATGCAGTGAGTATTCACTGGAGAAAAAACTGTAAAATATACAATATTTGAAGGACAACCCCTAAGTAGAAGAGAGTAATGTTGGTATTCAGTTCATTTTTCAGCCCCTGTGGAAATAAAAACTACTTAAACTATACTTCCATAGCAACTGTTTGATAGATATTACCCTCATTTTCACTAGATAGAAAGACAAAGTGATTATTTTTCCTGTTTTCTACCAAAGAAAATAAACAAAAAAACCCTTATTGCTGGGAAAGAATCAAACTAAAAATGTTTTGAAACTTTTTACTCTGTTTCTTCATATTTGATTGCCATGGGGGTAATTTTTGTTTGAAAATATTTGTCTTCTATTTTTCTTCAAATTCTAAACTTTTTCAAGTGAAAGAGATCTTAGGTTAAACAACATAAATTTCCTCCATATACAAAGGCAAAATTAATAACCTCTGGGAGAAACAACAGCCTAATTCTTGCACAATCCTAGTTCTCAGACATACAGTGTAATTTTTTTCTGTAGTTCTTCTGTAGCATTTGAGATGCTAACTTTACAAAACCACAATATGATGAAGTACACGGCACATTTTAGTATACTTAATATATCATAAGCCACAAACAACTATACCATGTCAATATAAAACACCTCTATGCACACTCCCTTTCCATGGGTGATTGTGAAGGGAAGTGAAAGCTTAAAGGATAAAAAAACCACCAACAACAAAGTTTCTGGAGGGAAGAGGAGGTGAAGAAAAGCAGTGGAGTAGCAGAGGTTATGATATGAAAAAGTAGCTATTTAAACTGAGTAGAGCCTCAAGGTCTCAACCTGCTCCCTTAGTAGCTGCATGAGCTCTGTTTAGCTATTTTTAATCCATTTTCTAGAGTGAGAAACTAAACAGGGATATTCAGTAGTTAAGGTTTATTTTATATATGAGAGAAATTAATTTGAAACTGACTGTTAGTTTAGAAATTGGCACTGACAACTGAGTGCTTGGCAGCAGCAGAGAAAATTATGAATCATTTACAGAACATAAGAGTCACAAAAAGAAAAGTCACAAATAAAACAGTGACTTGCAAAATTTCACATGGTCAAGAAAAGATTCTACTTGTTTCTCAGTGCTCTTCTAGCCATTTTATTTACACTGGGAAGATTATTTGCATACCCTTCAGCACAAACATTTTTAAGGAAAGATTCTCTAATAGTATATAAGTAAAAATAATTAATCCGTTCACTGACAGTAGCACAACCCTCCAGGATATACATTGTTAATGGATGTTGTTTCTGTTAATATAGAAAAAATAAGATAGCCAAGAAAAATCAAGCATCTCAAAGCATAACTGTAGAGGTTAGTGCAGCACGGGAAGGACATGGTTTACTGCTGCTTAAAGTGAAATACAAGAAGAGCTGGGGGATAAAGCCTGCTGCACAGGGCTAGTCAGAAAGAAACCACATACTATAAAGGGTAAGGAATTAAAAGGATATCAAACCCTCTCATTTTTACCTACTCTGTTTAACTGGTGATTCCACCAACAAAGAAACAACACATCCTAATTCTACAAGATAGAGAAGAATAGTCAACCTTATCAGTACATGATGAACATTCACAGGCATCCGGGGGTAACAGAACTACAAAGGCACCAGAGTGAAGGCCAAGGTTCCTTGATGGGTCTTATAGGGCATGAAAATACCTAACAATTTCCTTCTAATTTGTGATATTTCAGAGTCTGTTTAACAGGACTAGTTTTGGGGTTTTTTTAAATTCGTGGATGACTGTTCATGCAACAGCCTGGATGCTGCTATAAGGTAGTAACCTCTCATGTTAACATTGGACCAAGTCTGCATTATAACTAGTTTGAATTGCAGCAAGATCACAGACCTCTCTGGAAATTCCATTTCTCCTTTTAGGTCTGTTGACTTGGCTATCGATTTGATTTTTTAGTGCACTGCATCTCAGTAATCATGCTTGGCAATCACAAACATGGGTTACCACAGCCAAGCGTAGGAAGATAGGGTGCAGTTTCCTGCCGAGCCTAAAGCTGAAGAGGACATTTTGCACTGCTGGCATTGTAAAAGCAACATAGACATGCAAAAGATCCCCCCAGGCCTTATATTTTGACACATCCCAAAGTTCAGTCTAGTTGAAGTGGTTCCTCTTGCCAAAAGAAAGTGTATACACTTGGGGGAAAAAAAAAACCAAACACAAAACCACCACCACATATTGAGAAACCCACAACATTCAGTCTAGCAGCAAACCAGAAGTTTTGTCAAAAGCTAGATCAGCTCCTATCGTTGCAATTACATTTCCTAGAAAAGAAGAGGGCAGAAAAGTACAGCAAAAATGATGGACTCTTTGCAGATTTCTTTTTTGATAATCATTCCCTCTATTCTTATCTCTAACCTCAGCCTTATCAAAACAGAAAGCACACTGGCAAAGGATTTTCTGTACAGTGGATGTAGTTTTGTGTGTCTGGTAGAGTGATCCTGGATTTACTAGCAATATTTTAGGTTTCATCTGAAATGACTGGTGTTAGACAACATTTCCATTATGAAGGAAGACAGGTTTTGCCTATAGAAATTTCCTCTACAGAGCCAGGCATGACACATGCAACAGTAGCCAATCAATAGTGGATGCTTTAAAGAAAGACATAAAACCTGAATTTGATCAATGCTTTTCATCAAAATATTTTTTAGAAGAAAAGTAGGATTTTTGGTAAGAAATCTTTTAGGTTTCCACAGAAAAATACAAGAAGGCTTTCACTAACAATAGCAAATGTAAAATGCTGAGCTTAGTCAGAGAAGTAAAGGAAAGGTAAACAGATAAAAGAGCAGCTATGAACAGTGAAGATACTTTTCCAGGGAACGAATGGAAAGAGGAAGGAAAAACCTTTGAAACTGTTCCAGAACAATCAGGGAGGAATTTCTGGATTGGCCTTTGACAAAACCCATCATGAAATCAAAGAAATCAGATTCAGGTTTTACTATCCCAGACATTTCGCATGTGAGACACTCAGAGTCTTTATCCGGTCTAGATCCTTACGCATGACACAGCAAGGAACATATTATTTTCCATTAATTCTTCTTTTAAGGTTTTTGCAGGACATTTTAGTATTACCTTCTTGTTGCTCCGTGGACATGTCACCAGCCAATGGTTACAAAAGATTTGCACTACCAAAGTATCCTCTTAAATCAGGGTCACCGTATCTGTGATACTCTGCATAGTCAGATGCCACAGGACAATCTTCACAATTATTAGCTTTAACAACTTCCAAGCTGCATTTCTGCCTGCCAGGTTCTGTACTACAGCACAGCATTCTTGACATCTCACAAAAAAACAGAGTCATTGCACAGATGGGACAGCTCTTCCCAGCAGTGGATTGCCAGCCAGAAGTGTAACCAGTACCACCACAAATCTGCTACTAAATTTTCCAATAATCAGTGTATTTTAAATTTGCCATGCTGTTCTAACAGGTGTGCCAATAATCTACAATAATCAGAACTATTGGGAAAGCAATATATATATATATTTTTTTCCCCTCCCTTGATTTTTGTTTGTTTGGGTTTGGTAGCATTTAAAGTTCCATGTAGGAGTTCAGTATGGACAGAACCCGCCTCCTATTCTCCTCCGGGCTTATAAAGAAAACTGAGAAGATGTAACAAACAGTCTTACAGAATTATTCAAGTTGGAAGGGACCTCAGAAGGTTTAGCCTCCTCCAAAAAGTAAGATTGACACTGAATTCACATCAGGTATCTCAGGGTATCAAAAATCTCCAGGGTTACAGATACCATAGCCCCTCTGGGCAACCTGTTCTGGTATCAGACAATCCTCACAAAAGAAAACAAACCACAAAACCACCTTATATCCAGTCATACGGTCCCATTTCATTTAATATACACTGTCTCCAGTTCTCACACCATGCTCTTCTATAAGGAGAAGTAAAGACTTTTCAAATAAATGAAAGTCATTTTCAAAGGAAAGAAAAGTCAAGGAATAAAGTCTCATCAACTTCTTGTGTGTTTTCATGAAGACTTGCTCAACACTGCACTATATTTTACTTTTTTTCTCCAGTTCTAGCAAACTCTATAAAATGGCACATGATAGCTTCCTTCTCCTTGCTCTCTTCCCACTTTCCCAGTAATCCCTTGCTTTGCTCTTTCACTTTTCTCCTCAAGAAATTAGTTTTAATCATACTTCAAATTCAGCATTCCTTCAAAAGAAGACTGAGTGGAAGCCTGTAAAGAATTAATAGCTTAAGCTCAGCTTTTCCCTGTTTGTGTTCACGTGAAGCTCCTGAAAAGCACATCTAGTCCCTACACTCCAATTATCTGTGACAAAGCAACATGCAGATGACCCAGAAAACCACCACTGTATTGGCTAGAGCTGATGTTTGCCTTCCCCCCATTTCTCTCTGATAAAATAACTTGAGTCATGAACTGGTTTTGGTTTTTTTTTTCCATTCTTAATCAATGAGCAAGCAATTCTCTGTAGGTCATGCTGGGTAGATATTTACAAGGCACTGAAGCAGTGAGTCAAGGAACTGGACTGCTTTCAGTGAAGATGCTAAATAAGGCTCACTACTACTCTCACTGCTAATTATATACCCCATTTAAATATCTTAAGTACACTTCTCAAATATCAAAGAAAAAAAAAAACAAACCCACAATCCTTTCATCATTATTCATTGCTATGCATGTTCTCTTCTCTGTTAGCTTCTCTCACTACCCTAATTTTCTTTGGTTGGTTTTCGGCTTCATCTTCATTCCCATCTCCTTTTTTCAAAAAGGATGGTGTGAAACCTACCTCAGGTTTGGTTTCCAAAGTCTTTTTATTCGCCTAAATAATATTAAAGAGGAAAAAAACCAAACCAAACAAACAACACAACCTGTTTGATAAGTATTTTTTGTTACCCTTTTTCCTTTAATTTTCATCTAATATGTTTTGTTTGTTGTCTTCCCTAGTATTAAGTTTTCTTTCTTTCAAAGGTGCCTGATCTTTCTGAATGTAATATCATTTCCCTTTTGACAGTATCCTCTGTTATTAATAAGGGTATATTTTGATGTCTCAGTCCTTTTCTTTATGGGCTCACCTTCTATTTTTCTTTTATTTATAACTATTCAACCAGCACAAGCCCAAGCTCATGTGTTTGAAAATGTAAAAAGTAAAAAGCTTCATTTTGCATGTTTGAATTACTCTTTCTTTCTCTGCAAAAGCTAATTAAATACATCAGATAACTAGGCATAGGCTAGACTAGATCTGATAGATCTCTATACAAGCATTACATGTTCTTACAAATACATAATTACATGTGGTATCAGACACAGTTCTGTTGGTTTATAGCCAGGCATCTGAAAGCTGAAAAGACTGAAGCCAGAACGAAGATAAGTTCCAGGTTTCCTGAAATCATAAACAAAGGCTATTATCTACATTTCATGGGTCCCTGACACTATCTTGGAGCCTTAGTCATCATTTAAAGTGTATATATTGAGACATCAGACTTCCTAAATGTTTCTGCCATCATTGTCTCTAACCAGCATGGGTTCTCTATCCACTGCGGAACAAAGACACATGTTGCAGCAAAATTAGGACTTTAAATTTTATATCAAAAGAGATATTACTGCACTGTTTATTGTAAGTATCATACTTTACAACTTAATAGTTAGCTAAGGATTGGCAAACCGGAAACAGGAAAAAACTTCTCTGCAGTAAACTTGGATATTGACAGTGAGACTATGTATTTCATAGTTTTCAAGTACTGGACATTACAAAGAATAACTCCAATTCTTTTAAAATACATTTCCAAATTTGATGCTTGCATCAAATGTCTCAGAAACCTTGAGGGGCCTTTATCCAATGACTGTTTTAAAATAAAATACATATAAATTCCAGAAATAAACTGCAGAAACAATCCTGTGCATGATGGCTGGAGTCCAAAGGTTCACACTGCCCAACTATAGCACCCTTTGCTTTTTGGTACAGTTCGAGGTATTTTTTAATCCTGCTCCCCTCCAGTGCCCCGACTTGTCAGGAGAAGCAAAAAATTCAGTGCCTGGCACTGAATGGCCCTGGCAAGCCCTGGAGGATGAGGAATACCCTCAAGCTGAAGAGAGGAGCAGAGCTTGTGCCCCTTGTTCCCTGGTTAAGGTCTATAACCTCTTTTTACTAGAAAGCTGTCAGGAAGGTGATAGGCATTGACACACACCACTGCACTTTCTAGAAAGAGCTTATTCATGCATTTGGCAAACTCAGAAATCACACCAGGATAGACAAATCCTGCTCAGTATCCCAGTCCCACCAGTTCAGGGAGGCAGGGATGTTGTTGCTCGGATAGAAGCAGCTCTACCTCTAAGACCAGCACTGACTTCTAGGAGAGACATTACTACCCCTGGCAGGGAGGTCGTAGTAGATGATCCCTAAGGTCCCTTCCAACCTAAGGTATTCTTTGATTTTATGATCAGCAGAAATTGTCACTTCTTCAGAGACAGAACTAGTGACTACTTCTAGGATTATTTTACCACCAAGAAGTTTTTAGATCACAGTGATGGACTCCAATGATCGTAGCTCACCTAAATCTTTTGTCTTTCCTGTAGTATAGAAAATAGAATAGCTTGTAGGATTAAATAAATATAAAAAAGAAGCTCACAGGGTTAATATTGATTGTGTTTCATAATGTACAAAACATATTTGATAATCAGAGAACTGGAAGACCTGACATATGAAAGCTGTCTCTCAGACAGGCAGAGAGAACAGGCTTTATTCAGCCTTGAGAAGAGAAAGTTTAGGGGAGACCTTATTTCCATGTACTAGTACATAAAGGGAAGTTACTCCTGGGGAGATGCTGATTGGACTTCTTTTCCAGAAGAACATTTTCCAGCGTCACAACAGTCATACTTTGAAATAATCTCCCAGGGGAAGTGGTAGATTACCTCACATGGGACATTTTTAAAACTCAGCTTGAAAGGGCTCTGGGACATCTCAGTTAAGTTATATTATTACCTAGAAAGGATGGACCAGATGATTGTTGATGTCCCTTCCAATCTGGCATTCTGTGATATTATGTTCTTGATAAACAGTGAAAATATTATAAAAATTTAAAGAAATAATGCATGATAAAGAAGAACTCCCACAAAGAAATTTTCACTTGTAAATGGACCATGGCCCTATTTTTCCAAGGTATCTACAAATTAAGGTGTGTATTGAAGATTTCAAAAGCATACTTTGAAATCAAGATGAGTTATATCATGAATATATTGATTTAGAATATACATATGTTGAACAGAAAAATTATAACTGCTGCTGCTTATCTTTCAGTGTTACAATTTTTAATACATTCCATAGTACAGTAGGTAGGAAGAACTGAGACAAAGCTGGTGGCATATTATGAGTTTTTTTCATTACAATTTACATTTCATTACAGTTTAATTTCATTCAGTTTACTTTGAGCTTTCCTCCTGAGGTACTTAAAGAATACCATTCTGAGTCCACATCTTTGTATAACTCTGTGCTTTGTTATTATTTTTTCCCCTTTATTTTCAAGTTTTATTCCATAAACACTAAAATGACAGTCACCTAACACTGACAGTCATCTGCCAGTACAGTATGTTTAGAGGAATAAAGGCAGCTGGGACACACAATATGCACAGTGACTCTATTTATCCAGTCACTTGTTGCTTATATTCATGTTAGCAAGCACAAAGTCTGTGGTGACTGCCTTGTTTTGTACAGTTCCAAGTGTATAAGAAATAGCATCGTAATTCCCCATTTTTGCACAGGTCAGCAACATGCCAGGTCACCAACACTTGAATGAAACCAGCAGCACTTGAGGGACAAACCAAATGCCATCCTCTGCATCACTGATCTCTCCTAACACATCAACAAAGCCTCTCTCGAAGGTTTCAGCTTCAAAGGCTGAAAAGCTGAGGGGCCAGCAAACCTTTTGTTTCATTACACCTCTCAAAACCTGCCAGGCAGGTCTAAGCTTTCATCTTATTCTCTGCTCTGTGGTATTCATCTCTGTCCCTATCAGCAGGAGACAGAGACACACTCAGGGACCATGTTGTCAGAGACCAGAGCAGCAGAGAAATAGAAAGCTCAAGAACTACAACACTGAGACACTGCTCTGATGAGCCTAGATCCTCCCCTCCAAAAGTATCTGGCTGTAGATGGTTAGAGATTGCTTTTAAAAAAGGTTCATGTATACTCTCCCAGCAGTCAAACACCTGTGCCCTCTGGGTCTGCATTCAGACAGACAGATTTTTAAGTTACTAATTGAGCTATTCTTTATGAATTCACAGAGTTCCCTTTAGAAACCTTTCTATACTTCTAGCCCTCACAAGGTTGCACAGGGAGTGAATTCACAACATAATGGTACATTGTGTGAAAAAGTACTTAAATTAGTTTTAAATCCAATAATTCCACTGGCTGACTCAAGTCCCTGTATTTTGAGAAACAGTGATTCAATTATTTCACACTCCCACTCTTCATACTAGTCCTGATTTTATAGCTCCCCATGATAGCCTGCCCTTTTCCAAGCAGGAAGGTGTGAAATTTTACCTTTCTCAGAACATATTCCCTGCTGATGACCAACCTCATTGCAATTAATCTAGATGAGTTATGGAAAGAGCAGTGTTCATGTGATTAAAAGCTAAATTTGAATAATCATCACACCCCAAATTATGGATTTCCTCCCCTCCAACAGGGTCTCAAAGTAGCCAAGTAAAGTTTACATGGAGGCCTCACACACCAACAAGCAACTTGGCTGTCTTTAAGCCTTTCAGGCAAACTTGCTAAGTTGGACAGAAGTCTCTACTATTCAAAACATGCTGTGCTGTCAAAGGACTTATTATAGTTATTACATTATATTATATATATATTATTACTATATATATCAGATGAAACCTGGCCTAGGGCACAGCCAAGCACAAATTGCCAAAAAGGTTAGGTAAGGTAGGTTGTGCAACACATAGGGTAAGATGGTAGCAGAAAGTTAGGAGCATCCCTGATGTGAAGTTGGAAGCAGGGTACGGGGAAATACGTGTGGATACACAGGTAGAGTTTTCTTGTGGAGAAAGAGGGAGCAGAACTGCATGCAGCCTTTCAGGTGTGACATCAAGGATCAGGTTCCAGGACTGGGACCTGAAGGAAAAAATGATTGCCAGATTTTTTAACAGGAGCAGTACCTTTCTCCTAAATGAAAATTCTAAAAAAATCTTTTGGTTTTATTTGACATGTCATAATTTTTCTGTAGTACATTCCAAGGAATCAAAATAAATCAGTGTGTCCTGTGCAGAAACAATTACCTTCATAAGCAAAATAACATTAGGAAGAGAACTGAAACATCAGCATTCCTGGAAATTGTGATGTGCCATAGGAGTTAGGTAAGAAACACAATATCAAGTGGGTAAGGCACCCTTAACTCACTCCACTGTTTACAGAACTATTTGTTTGATCCCTGTGTAGCCAGACAGTAATGAACTAAAATTTATATATAAGATTATTCTAAATGACACATAATATAATGGTGTGGATGCTGCAATGACATAGAAGTAGATATGTTTCAGTAGTACATAATATCAGTTCATTTTTGAGAGCTTATTTAGTTCAGGTGAGCTCACTTTTTTTTCTGACCCTATGCATGCTTCTTCTACTATAACCACTCAGCCCTTCATTGTTCACTTACTATCCTAATGATGTGAAAATTATTTGAACAAAAATAAGGAACAATAAATGTTGTATAAGAATTCTGGAGATAAACGTGTTGAGTTCTGCTTCTATAGCTTAGAGAGCTACATAAATTCCTTTAAGGGATTTTTTATTTAATATTTTGTCATCTGTGACTTTTATACATTCCATTGGACTATGTAACAGTCCAACAGTAACAAGATAGGCTTGTGTCATATTTAACCTGTTAATTACTGTTGAATTAGTCTTTTCAGAATTACAAAGACATAAAACTATTTCGAGCATATCCCATTTAGCTGACAGGTAGCCAAGTTGTGTGTTCGGGGGGGTTTTAAACACATGATCCTATGCATGCTACTAATATAAATGAGATTACTCCTAAACTAAGACAATACATCTGGAAACAGAACTTTGCTTAGTATTTCTGCATACTGAAACTGATTAATTACTATATTACCAAGATGAAAAATATGTACCTAAGAGAACAGTTAATTTCACTAAGGAAAAACTTTTGTCATAATTTTCTGATTCGGAGTTACTGCAGCTACTTTTACTTAATACATTACTAATTTACCCGCTGTATAATTATACTTGCTTCATTTGTCAGCAAGTTGTAGATTCTTTAATTGAAAATTAAAGAATTATATTACTATATATTGTGGCTAAATATATATTAATGAAAACTTAAAATATATCATCCACAAAAAGTAGAGGGGGGAAAAAAGTATTTATTTTTTGTAAGCTCAGAACCATGGTCTTTATTTAACAGGACGATTGTTATGATGATTGACTTCAGGTACTTCATTTGCAATAAAATGTAAAGTGAACAAAAACCTACAGGGACTTCAGCAAATATCTAGTTTTAACTAAGCAAATAAGTACATTGAAGCTAAGTGAATCGCCTGCATGTGTGTGGTTCTGACCACAGATTTATAATTGTCTCAAAGGAATCAGTTTTAAAGAATGAATAGCCCTGGGTGGGGTGGAGAACTTGTCTGGCCAGAACAGAGCAGGAGGTGACACCTCGGGAATGTGATAAGACCTTCTGGGTGGAGACTCTTCTGTGAGCACCAGCTGCAATGCTGGGTGGTCCCTCCAGGCAGGACTGAGCCACCTCCACTGTACTTGTGAAGTACCTGGCTAAGGGGGCTTGAAGGATGGCACCAGGAAGAAGATAAGAACTGATGACTGGGTGGAGATTACTCGCCCCTCCTGAGGGCCAACCTTCAGTTCTGGGACCTTCCTGGAGGTATGATGTGCTGGCTAAACAGAAGAGGAATGTCACCTGAAAAAAGATAAGAATTGATGACTGGGTGGAGGACTACACCCTTCTGTTCTCCTCTGGGCGGCCTGTCTCCCAAGGAACCTGGATGACTGACAGCTGCACCTTCGGCTGGGGGTATATCTATGGCTGTCCATGCTTGGCCTTTTGTCTCTTGACCTGCTGCCATTCCTGCATCGGACCCTGTCCAGAACCAGCGCCATCCTGAAGAAAACTTCGCTGGACAGCCGGACCCCTGGTGGTGACTTTCTCTCTCTCCCTTTCTCTCTCTCTCTCTCTCTCTCTCTCTCTCATTTTTCCCCACTATCTTACCCTTTTTCTACACTTTTCTATCTCATTCTTTCTTACCATTTTCCCTCTCTCTCTCTCTTATATCTCCTTTCCTTTCTCCCTCTTTCGCCTTGCTCCATATCTTTGCCTGTATTAATTGTCAAATAAAATCTGCTTGCACTCGACCTTTTTATGGTTGGACTTTGTTTCGCGTATCCAAACAAAAATAAATTTTAAATGTTACCTCCGGACCGTAACAGCATGCAATAACAATAAAGATAGAACATGAGGAACTCCTGAGTATGACAAAGAGGGAGTTCCCCACTGATGCTCAGGAAATACTTTGGGACTTCACAGTCACTTAGCAGCCCCAAAGCAACAGGGTGCAAAACATCTGATGGTCTTACAGCTATTAATGTATCAGCAAGGGATATAATCACTGAAGGATTTAAGTTGATCTAGCAGAACACCTGTTCATAGTTTAAAATGCAATATTTCAAGATGTTTTAGATGATTAAAAATACTAATATTGTTTAATATTAACTCTCAAGTCTGGAAAATACTGGGTTCTTTTCAACCCCATTGCTAACACCCACATGACAGTGCTTTCTTTTTATGGAAACAACCATAAGACCAGAGTAAACATCAGCTGGTTATGCAGGATCCTACACATGTGCAACTGGAAGGATTTTTATTGGTGGTTTGGGTTTTTTGCTGTTGGTTTGGGGGTTTTTTTAAGACTACAATAAGCCATTTTGCAACTGGAGGCTAAATCATCTTATTTGAATACCCAGTCTACAGGGGAGACTAAAAATTAAAAATTCCTGAAATTATCAGTAAGAAAGAGTCAATAGAGTTTCTGAGAGGAATTTATTTTCTGAAGAAATTATAACAGGGTTTCTATTTCAAATATTTCTTCAAACATGTCTCTTTGCCAAGGAGCAACTATAATAAAGATAGGAGCCCTATTTTATTTTTCCCTACATTCTGTAAAGGTGAGAATTGATGTTTATCAGCCCAGAAATTGGTAGGACTTGACAACATGTAAAGTTTTGCACTTATGTCTGAAGCTTTGTGGTGAGCATTCACAGAATATAGAGCTAGATAATCTTTGTACCTAAGTGACACAAAAAAAAAAATTAAAATTTTCTGCTGAATTTGAGAGCAGCATTCCACATCATATTTGAAACTGTCAAGAGAAGCTGTCTAAACTCTCAGAGACTAAAATAAAAATTGCATTCACTAGCTTTAAAAAAAATAAAGGAATCAGTGTCAAAAAAATTTCAAAAAAACAGGCAAACAAAAAAGCCTAATAAAAAAAATGCAAAACCCACTACCATCTGGCTGAACATTTCGTCCCAGAGTGTAATGATCAGTGGCACAAAGGCTAGTTGGAGGCTAGTAACTAGTGGTATAAAGCAAGTGCCAACACTGGGGCTGATCCTGTTCAACATATTCATAAATTATCTGAATTAGGGGCAGAATATTCTTCTCTGACTTGCAAAAACAAATTTTTCTTTAAAATTATCCCAGCATTAAAGAAAAATATATTATTTAACAAATATAATTATTTCTAAAATTTTCCAGAGAATACATGCAGAGAAGTCATTAGCTTGTTAGATGGCTTAAAAGACACACATTTTTCTAAGGTTTATTTTGAGGTATTTTAACTGATTTTATAATTCTTCAATGCAGAAATCTTTAAGTTCCATTTTAAAAATTCAAGTATAGGGAAACTATCAAGAACAAAATGTGCTGTATCTGCTTCTGCACCTATTTCTACCCTTCTGCTGTATGCAGGTTTATTTTGTAAATGGAGAAATTTATCCTTAAGACTGTCTTGGATTTAGTCTAATTGGTTTAATTTTGCTTGTTTGCTTCTTAAAAAAAAAAACAAAAAAAAACCACAAAACCCCATACCCCAACCTCCCTTCTTTCACAGTCCTTGAAATTGTTTTGTTTTTTTTTTTTATTTCATATCATTTGCATTCACCTCTTCATTCAAAAAATATTTCTAGAGAGTATGTTCCGCTTTGTGGCCTAGGTCATTATTTCTATGAGAATTTTGTAATGTTGGAGAAGTTAGTAATTTTCAAGAGTACTTTGGAAAAAAATCCTTTCAGCCAACCACATCAGTTGTTATTGAAGCACAATTTCATGTGATTCCATTATAAATTTTTTTCTTGTCACATTTGGTTGTTAGTTGAAAAAGCAAATACTGGCAACATAACCCCCTCTCCCCATGCTATGAAATAAGTACATACATGGTATTTTCATTGCTGACATAGAATTCTGATGCATGCCACTTTTACTTCAGAATGGCTCCTTCCTTCAGCTGTACTTTTAAGTAGTAAGTTACTGAGCTAAAGACAGACACCTGTCAGAATTGCTTTCTGAGACAGCACTAAAACTTTTCTTCCTTCTCTGCACTGAGCAACTTAAAAGTTACAAAAACACAAGACAGAATGAGTGAACATCATAGAACTATAATTTCAAAGGTATTTATCAACAGCAGTAAATCAAGACACTGAAGTAGCTGTTGTTACTTTAATACTCATCTTAAAAATTATCATAAATTAACCAAACATGATTTTGGAGTATGAGACTACTTTTAACATTGTAACTGATTTTCTGAAGGAACGTAACCCTCAGTACTCCAGCTTTCTTTCCTGTAACATATACCTGGCAGTGCTTAGCTCTCAAGTCTTCCAAGGGGGGAAAAAAAAAAAAAAAAAAAAAAAAAAAAAGTCTGATTCGAAACTTGACTTGCAATACGTATGTACAAAAAGATGCTACCTATTTACTGAAATTCCCCATTTCTTTGAATGGCAGGGTCTGTAAAAATCAAAACGAATTTTGCATCCAGGAGTTCTTCATAAACACTCAGACAAGGAGTAAATTTATACAGAGCCTGGCTATCTACCCTACAACCAGTTTCTGCAATAGAGTAGCACAACAGTCTTCTTTTAGTAAGCCTTTCTTTCCCTACTCTTCACAAAATAAATTACCTTTAGGATTTATAGCAGATATAATGTGGGTTCTTTCTGTTACTCAGC
The DNA here is from genome assembly GCA_023637945.1 of Phaethornis superciliosus. Taxonomy (NCBI): domain Eukaryota; kingdom Metazoa; phylum Chordata; class Aves; order Apodiformes; family Trochilidae; genus Phaethornis; species Phaethornis superciliosus. Next base: position 71,310,295 of record JAJQWJ010000002.1, read on the forward strand.
TTTATACAAACCATTAAGTAGTTTGTGCTGTGCAGAGATTTATAAAAAAATAAAATAAAATATAAATAAGGGGCTTCTGAGAGCCTTTGTGTTTGCAAAACATATTCTCCTGATTTAAGCCAGGACAGAACCCACTTTCATTTTTACCACTTTCTGGTAAATCAAAGTAACTGCACTTGCTGAAATTAACAGCAAGTTTCTCAGTCAGTGTCTGCTTCCAGAACTGACACTGCTCGATGTTTATAGTTATGGCTGGAGAACAGTATGCAGAAAGGCTCGTTTATACTTACTCCTGTAGAAAGCAAGGTCACTGCTTGATTCTGCTAAATTTCTTATATGCTGAAAATGAAAGGAAGGGGTCACACCTGCAACCCTCCTGAACAGAGGAGCAGACCAGACAGTTGACCCAAAACTGACCAAATGAAGTATTCCATCCCATACATGCCATACTCAGGACTAAGCTGAGGGATCACCATGGTCAAGCTCTCTTTGTCCATGGAGAATGTCCTGGGAGGGCTCTGTCCATTCTTTTCTTTCAATTATGATCCATGTGTCCGTGCATCCAGCTCCTGACTGACAGGGACTCCAGAAGCCCAGTTTGGGACTTTGCCAGGACTGCCCTGCAGCCTCAGTGGTGACTTAGACATTACTGGGGACAGAAGGGAGTGGAGTGGTATTGTATAAATTTGTGTATATTTTTTGCTAAGGATATCTTGTCTGTTACCAGTAACTGATAGAACACACTGCACCCAACAAATCGTAACACAAAATTCCTTTCTTGTCTATTTTATTTTAACAGTTTAGAAGCAAAGCTTTCTGACCAAACACTGGAATTTATTAGTCAAAGTTATGACCTTCCATAATGTTGGGAAATACCAAGAACTTGGCCTCTGAAATCTTATATATGGTAGTCCTCTGAGTGGAAATGGAGTGGAGCCATCATAAAGCAGTTTAGTTTTTGAGTTTTGGGCAGCAAGATATTGAAATCTTCAAAGTTATGTATTTTCTAAGGTTACATAAGGATAGAAATATATCTGAAGGGATTCTTTTGTTAAGGCAGTTGTGGGAAAATGTTGCATCATGCTCAGAGGAGAATGATCAGCATGGAAACTCAGAATAATTACACATTAATTTGCAGTCAAGTAAATGTCAGTTCCTACCCAAAGGGGACTGTTTTCCTTATTTATAGCAAAGAAGAAAAGCTGCTTGCTGGAGATGAAGGTTTAAGGAGGGGGTTTTGGAAGGAAAATTGCCCAAGTAAAACATAGTAAGATGTCTTTTTAAGAGGGTGTGGAAAACCATCACACTAACTAAATCTAATTCTTCTTGCCAAACATATGCTGCTTCATACAAATTACGTATCCACTTTAACATGTGAATAATTCCCTGTATTGAAAATCTTCCCTGCATTATGTTTTACCATTAGTGCAGAGTAATCAAGCTCTTTTTCTGTATAAGCTTTTTGTGCAAGTAACTAGAATTTCAGTTGTTATTTTCAAGTGTCCCAGCACAACCATTCAGTCTCCACAGCCATTCACAAAGTCATGAAAGAAGCACTGATACTGACACACACAAATCCTAGGTTTGTGAGGCAAATGTAACAGAGGATCTATAGGAGGCCTTCTGGTCTGAGAGCTGGAACTAAGCAGGATATCAGATATCTAAAATTGCACAAGACACCTATGTGCAGACAATCCCTAAACAGCCACTGGTAAGCAGTACATAGTCCTCATGAATCATGAGAAAATGCAGCATGAACCTGAAAGCATCTCTCACTCTTGTGGCCTAAAATGTGATGTTAGTAGAGTCAGTAGCAATATCAAACTCTTTTATTAAAGAGAGCTTGTGAGATGTGACATTTTTTTGGCATTATAGAAGGACTATTTCTCCCAAATAAATGATGGACACATCACCGTGAATTCACCTTACTGAAACTTACCTGTACACTATTGTTTTCTTCTTTCCTTGTTATCATGATGCATTCTATTTTCAACTACACCACCTGACATATTGTCCTGGTTTGGGCCAGGATAAAGGTGATTTTCTGTCTTGTAATTTCGCTTTCAGCTAAGTCTCTGGTAAGTAGTTGCACTTGCTGAAATTAACAGCAAGTTTCTCAGACAGTGTCTGCTTCTAGGACTGATAACACTCCATGTTTATACTTACTGCCAGAGACTGGTGTGCAGAGCCGAGGACACTTCTCAGCTCTGAGGAACATTTTGCCGTCCAGAAGGAGTAAGGAGGTCCCACCTGAAACCCTCCTCTGGGGAGGACCAGACAAGATAGATGCCAGAATTGACCAGAGTATTCCATCCCATACACATCATACTTGGTATAAATTTGAGGGATCACAAGGGTCAAAACCCCTTCCTGCTTCTCCTTCTTCACCTGTCCCTGTTCATTTTGGCATCCTGGAAGGATTCTGCCCATTCATTTGTCTGTGGTCCTGATCCGTGCCAGCCTGAATCTGTGTGTTCCTGCCCCCAGCTGCCGACTGCTGCTGACTCCAGGATTCCAGCCTGGACTTTCCCAGGGCTGCCCTGAAGCCTCGGTGGTGACGTGAGAGTTATTGGGGGAAAGGGGGGAGGAACATGGTATCAATTTCCCTGTATATTTGTATATATTTAGTAATTTTTCCTATTTATCATTACTGTTTCATTAAAGTTGTGTAGTTTAGTCTCCTTCCTTTATCAGGGAGGAGAGGAGGATTAATAGAGAGCATCTGTTATTCGGTTTAATTGCCGGGCCAGTGTTAAACCATGACACATATTATTGGTCCCCTTGTTATTAAGGCAGAGGAGTCTACAGCCTTATTTACAGTAATTTGCACATTGATCTAATATTTTCCAAAGCTCCTCAGAGCCTACAAAACATCCCACCTAGTGGCCAATATATAAATGATGCTTGTCAAACTTTCTCCCATCAGTCTCAAACCTTCCTGTGATGACCAGTAGAGAAGCCCAGAAAGAGCTATACTTACAGTAGAACTAAATAAAAATTAATATCTTGTGCAGCAGTAGTGAAATCTAAAGAACTCTGCCCATATACAGAAAGCTCTATAGGAAATCTGACATGAAATGATCCACATTAGAGTATGTATGAGCTTTGGGGTTGAGAGTAATACTTTCCTTGTATTTACCACTTCCTTTGTGGTCTAAACATTCATGAGCTTACAAGCAGTTGAAAAGGATCGCATGATGACAAAATCTGGAGTATACAGAAATAGCAACAGAATAGCAAATGAAATTCAATTACAATAAATACATATAATGAACAACCCTGACTACACACACAGTAACAAATGGATCTTACTACCCTCCAGAAAGAGGTCTTTCAGTTGCAATAAATAGTTCTGTGGAAATAAAAATAATTACTGGTGGCCAGAAACACAACAGAACATTAGGAAATCAGGGGAGAACAAACCTGAGATTATGCCATCGTATGCACCAGTAATGTTTTCAAATCCAGAATTATCTGCTCCTCTTTGTTCCACGCATAGACTACTACAAGAAAAAAAGAATGATAACAACAGCTCTGCATGAAAAATAAAAGAACAGAATTGGATGCTCTCCTATAGAGAGGAAAAGGAATAATAAAAGGGGTACAACAGAAATCCATAAAATAAAGAGCAGCATGCAGTGGATGAATAGAAAGTGACTATTCATTGCTGATAATTGAAGCACTAAGGGACATCAGATGGAAAACTATCTGGAATTGGGCTTAAAGCAAACAGAACTAAGCATTTTTTTCATAGACTGAAAACAAACAGCCTGGTTACATTAGGATTTTCTAGAATATTACAAATGAGCTCAAAAAGTCTTAGGCAAACTAACAGAAGAAATTTCCATCTTCAACGGTGAAGCACAAAGAAGTATGAGCACTGGCTCAGGAAATCCTTCCAGCAGTTTGCTGGACACTGTATAGCACATTTATTGTGAAGGAGGCCTCAAATTTATTGGAAATAATTTCATAAATTTGCAGCAATCCACCACGATAATTCCTAGAAGCATGAGATGTTATAAATGATTGGGATATTATGCTAGATGGCAGGGAGACCAGTGGATGTAGTCTACTTTGATTTTTGCAAAGCTTTTGACACAGTCTCCCATAACATCCTTGTGAGCAAGCTGACAAAATGCGGGATAGACGAATCTACAGTGAGATGGATGAAGAACTGGCTATAAAATAAAGCCCAAAGAGTGGTATCAGTGGTGCAGAGTCCAGTTGGAGACCTGTGACTAATAGGGTCCCCCAAGGATGAGTGCTGGGGCCAGTTCTGTTCAACATTTTTATCAATGACATAGGTGATGGGACAGAGTGTCTTCTCAGCAGGTTTGCTGACGACACGAAGCAGGGACACCAGAAGGCTGTGCTGCCATTCAGAAGGGGCTAGACAGGCTGAAGAGTTGGGAAGTGAGAGATTTAATGAATTACAACTAGGGCAAGTGAAGAGTCTTGCATTGGGGTAGGAAAAACCCCAAGTACCAGTACAGGTTGGGGACAGAGCTGCTGGAGAGCAGTGCAGAGGAAAGGGACCTGTGGTTGCTGGTGAATGGAAGGATGACCTTGAGCCAGCAATGTGCCCTTGTGGCCAAGAAGGCCAATGGCATCCTGGGGTGCATTAAAAAAGGGGGGCTGGCTGGTACGTGAAGTTCTCCCCCCCTCTGCTCTGGTGAGGCCACATCTGGAATATTGTGTCCAGTTCTGGGCCCCTCAGTTCCAGAAGGACAGGGAACAACTTGAAAGAGTCTAGAGCAGAATGACAAAGATGATTAAGGGAGTGGAACATCTCCCTTATGAAGAAAGGCTGAGGGATCTGGGGCTCTTTAGCTTGGAGAAGAGAATGAGAGGACACCTCATTAAAGTTTATAAATATGTAAAGGGAGAGAGCCAGGAGGAGGTGCCAGGCTCTTCTCAGTTATGCTCAATGATTAGACAAAAGGCAATGGATATAAGCTTGAGCATAGGAGGTTATAAACACAGAGAGAATTTTTTTTTACTGGAGGGGTGACAGAGCACTGGCACAGGCTGCCCAGGGAGGTTGTGGAGTCTCCTTCTCTGGAGACATTCAAAGCCCACCTGGAAGCACTCCTATGTGACCTCCTGTGGCTGACCTTGCTCTGGAAAAAGAGTTGGACTCAATGATTTTTTTGAGTTCCCTTCCAACCCCTAACTTTCTGTGATTCAGTGAATTTGAAACCTGAAGTGCACAGCTCATAATTAAAATCACATCACTTTTGCTCCTCAATTGAAATAAACAACAGGGAATTTGAAAATCTCATCAGTACTGAAGTTCTTCCAGACTGGAGGCGATACAATTTGAAGGGGTGTTAGGAGGAAGTTCTCGGGTATCATAAAACCCTAATTCACAGCCCTGTAGGGAGGGCATTATTTTGAGAACAGAGAGAACTTTGTCCTCCCCTTCTTAACTCTCGCTGACTTATTGCATAACTCCCTCACATCCTTCATGCTTTAATTATCTCATCTACAAAATAGAGAAAATATTTTACAAAAAACAGCCCCTTTATTGAGATCTATGAATTAAATGCTCATTTACTGATCATCAACATATAAAATGAGCTTGAGAGGGCAGCCCTACTCAGAGATAACAGTGGGCTAATTTGAGTTATCTGGCAAAGGTTAAGAAAGAATGATTATACACTAGAATGGCTCTAAAAGGTGTCTTTTACTGAAGTCCCTGCACATTGTATTTGTCTTCATTTATTTTCCTGATTACCTCCATTACAAGATCTCTAGAAGATTCTTTTATAAGCTTTTAATGAAATGTAGCTGAATTCATATGTGCTCTTTCTCTGAAAAAATAGGAAAAATATAGAGGAAGGACAATGTCAGTACGGTCTCTTCTGACCGAATAGTCATATTTGCATCTTATCTTCATCCTAGGCTCATGCTTTCCTAGGATGATGACAACTTGTTTGAAGCAGATTTTGAGCATCAGGTACTGGAATACTACATAAGCAATGCCTTGTTTGTTCAAGTAAGGCTTTGACAAAACTTTGAAAAAGTGTTGAGGTCTAAGTTTCTGTTAATAACAGAGTTCTGTTCTTTATCAAGCTACTAGTCAATCCAAGGATAATTTATTTAGCTACTAAATAATATTTTAAGTCAATTTGTATGTGAAAACACACCTCTGACAGTTGTGGGTTTCTTTACCTTTTTTTTTTTTTTCCTTTGTAAAAATACAAAAACTGTAGAGATCTGTAGACTGAAAAGCACAGTAAGACCAAGATTGCTTTATATATCCTTAGATAAAATAGTAAAAAAAAAATAAAATAGACTACTCAAAGTCTTGATACATGGATCTATTAAGATGGCCACTTTTTAGATACAGAAATATACCAGTATGAAACAGAAAACCTGCCATAGTTCAAATATGACTAAAACCAGTGTGTTTATATTCCATAAGCTGTCTTACATTTCATTCCTTTCACAAACAGAATGGACAAAAATGTCACGACAATATCCGTGTGCAGTCAACAATACCAGTGAATTGATTTACCTGAACATGGCAAGCTTTCACTGATAAATGAAAGTACAATGAGTCAATGTGAACACTAAATTCAAATTGATGACACATCTCAGCAGCTGCACATGTAGAATAAACATTCCAGTTTTCCCACTAAATGATACAAATTTACTTTACATGGAATCCTAGGTTGAATGCCAAGGACTGAATTCAAGTTTCACTGTGGTTGTTATCAGATTTTCTGGTAACAGTTCAGCCCCACATGACAACAGCTTATTTAAAGCTGAAAGGAGCATTTCAAATGGCAATAAGGAGGGGAAAAGTGAAAGGAAGGAAGCTGTATAAAGCCAAAAAATAACAACCAGGCCCCCATAATTCACATCCTATGTACGTAGGCTCAGATGTCTGAATCTAAGCTATATCTTCAAACTTCTTGACTTTAAGAATTCACTGATATTGAAAATACAGCAGTAGTTTTAAGAAAATTTTTCTTGCTTTGACTACTTCAGGTTTCAGCATAGAGATTTCTTTAATAATGCTAAAGACACAGAGTTCTGTGACTCAGCTTGGTATGACTTTATAAACTGACCCAAATATAAGCACAATAAAAAGCAAACACTGTCTCTATAGTCTATTTCTCACTAGGTTATATACATACACTTCAGTACACAGGGTCATATGAAAAGCAGCATAAAAACATTTCAAGAAGGAGATTATGTATGAAGACTCCCAGCAGGCTTAAGGGTTTGCTTTTAGACATCTAATATTTAGGTTTTTTAAGGATGTTAACTTAAGTTTACTTAAGTTTCCTTTTTTCTTCTTTTTTTCTTTTCTTTTTTTTTTCAAACATCAACTGGCCAAAATTATTTCCTACTTTTGCTCCAAGAGATATTAGGCAATTTACATATAATGTTCCTTCACCCTTGCCAGTTATTTTTGAGGACGATATTTAAGAATGCATCTTAAGATGTATGACTAAAATTGTTATTCTTAAAGCATAACTTAATTGTTAACTGGTATGAAAAGATTTATCACAGATCTTAGCAACATTTGCTTAGAAGAAACTTAATTTAGAATTCATGCTATTGTGTTTTGTCCCTCCTAAGTCTTTCAGATTCTTATTACAAATATGCTGTTCAGAGAAGTTCATAAAAACTTTATGTGGAAATAGTTGAACATGCCTACAAATGTACACGTTGGTGTAAGATGTGTGTAACATTGCATGTTAAGAAAACTGCTGGTAACACGTGCATCCCAGGCAAAAGTTTTATCAGCTGAAATACTTTGAAAACACTTAGACAGTAACAAAAGGAATAAAGGTGATATCAAAACAATCTAGAGGCAAATATGCAATAGACATAAACAAAAGGAGAAGAACGTGGTGGAAAGGCTGCTTTCATGATAAAACATGACTGTCCCTATGACAAAGGTAGTCCAGAATCACTAGATGGGCTAAGCAGCATTATCTGAACAAAAGCATACTGATTTCAGCACAACAAGGACTCACATGCACCTAGAATATATGAAAGAATTCATAATTCATTCCTATTAGAATAAAAGAAATATGGAAATTTGGGTATAAATATTTGGATAGCAATTTTTTTTCCTTTGAAGAAGAAATTGACTGAACTTGTCTGTCTGGCTACAGGGTTCTGTCAGTGTCACTCTAAACAGTGCTTTAAAAAACCCAAATCATCTCACCCAAACAGAAAAAAATTTGTTGGATTTGAAAGTCTAGTGCAGAGTGCTTATCAGATATGACAAATATTAAAGCCATTTATTTATGATTATCAAAAATGAAACAAATCCTGATGGTACTATGTTTTAATGTTCAATCCATAATTTAATAGAATAAAAGCAAGGCATTTATAAAGGCATAATTTACTAAAGAAATCTCAGATTCTGTAATTTTATTATGAGGGAATTCTTGTTTAATTTTTGCTCTCAGATTGTGTATCTGTGAATTTAAAAAGAAGTGACTGGTCTTGGGGGAACTCAGCAGAAAAAGGGAGAGTAGCTAACTTAAGTGTACAATGTACTCTATTCAGAGACAGAGGTCTCCAGGCTCCAAGGGACAGCTTACTGAAAAAGGAAAGAGGGTACAGTACTAAATTAGGTAAGTGTGTAAAAGAATTAGATGTGTAAAAGAAGAGCTGTAGAGCAGAGGTCTTTGAAGACAGAATAAAAACAAAAAAAATATTTTAAAATACCATGGACATTATATAGGAAATGCTGTAATCTACATCACCACCACAGAAACAAAGCAAAGATTCCTCTGCACAGAAGGCAATGGGAGAGACATTTATGAATTCTTCTTCATTCTAATCTGTCTCACCTCTTCACTTTCTCCTGTTCTATTTAAAAACTTTTTCCTAAGCAATATTCTAATAAAAGTCAGAGTTTGGAGTTTAAAAGCCATTTTGGCCATCATCTTTGGGGACTCAGTTAATAAGTGAGCATGTAGGCAGATGGACTGTTCAAAGCCTTAGCCAGCTTGATTACACTGCACTTACTGTAATGTTTTCTGAAGTCTGACTGTAATTGCATTGTACTTGCATTATCTCTAAAAACAGAACCCCAGCAATCTACAAAGGACATGTATATTCTTTGATTCTGAAGATCTATACCATATAATATCAAGTATCTTATCAATTACTAGCTCGTTGCTAAGTGGTTGTTAAAATGCTTATGAATGGCCTCTATTCTGTGACATTCACCAATGTGCTTCATACAGACAGCACTGTTCTCTGTTAAGCCACACTCATGAAATGGTCAGTTCCCAAATCAGGCAAAGTAAGTTACAATACAAAAAAAACAACCAACCAACAACAACAAAAAAACCCACCACTGTCTAAAATTGAATGTACAAGAGAGTTTTTGAGTGGTGGAAAGGTTCTATCTCTGTTTTAGTGCAAATTGTTGAGAAAAAAAACATTATTTTAAAAATTTATTTATTTTTCTCCAGTTAATGTTGTATTTGGTAAATTAAGGATGATTAGAACACTGCTGGTTATGATAAAAATCAATTTGAGAACTGAGACCATAAGTTTTAACCTAGACATACAGCAGAGACTCTGCCTGCTGCAGTCATTGAGAATCCCCAGGCATATCTCACCTTAACAGTGAGGATTAGATTTTCAGTTAAGACTAGATTCAAACATGAGAAATTCAGTTTTAGGTTTCTGAACTCTTTAACAAAATTTTAAAAACCTCAAGCGAGGTAGCAATAGCTCAAATCTGTTTGCCAAGAAAAGTGCACTCAGACACATTAAACTGTGAATAGCTCTGCCTTGCTAACTGATACCACATCTGTCTTACTGGGACAGGATGCAGCCATCTATTCAACTCCCTCTTGACTCAGCCCTTATTTGGTTTACTATGTGGAGATGAGAGAATATTTTATGTGTGTAGTTTCAGCCCCAGCCGTAACCCTTACAAAGACAACAGTGTGATCCAATTGAAGTACCATTAGATCCACAACAAGCCAACACAGAACCACAAATGAGCAAGCAGAGCTAAGATATAGAGTGATACACTGCTGGCTATGGAGTCATGAGCTTTACCCTACTCATCAGCTCATGTGCTTTAGAAGAGTTCAGTCCTTTTGTAGCTGTGCTGCACAGTGCTTTGGGGAAAACTCTCACAATTGAATCTCACTGACATTCAGGTTAATATAAATCAGATTTGCTGGTGCAGGATTACTTGAGTACAAATGCTTCAGCAATAGCTTTCTCCTCATGCTTGCCCATAACTGCATCACCTCCTGTGCACCCCTTAAATAACATTATATGTGACACAAACCTCCATCTGCCCTGTTGGGAGTAGTTGAAGTATGGTTATAAAGGGACCAGCTCATTGAAAAAGCTCATTGAAAAGTTCAAAAGTTCTCTCTTCCAATTGGGAGAAAATTAATATTTAAAAATCAGTCTGTTTTGAGCCTAATTCAGAAGGTGCATGTTTAGTGGCACAGACACCTCACACATGCTCTGGAATGCACTATTTGAAATTCAAAAAAGACCCTCTTCACACAGCTATGTTTTAGAATGGCTGTGTACTTGTCCAATCCAGTGGACAGAAATACTGTAGATTAAGAGTGCCTTTTCAGAAGTAGCTTACCTTTCTTCAAAAATGTAATAAAATAATTTGAAATAAATTACTCTTACTGTGAAAGAAGCGTATGTAACAGCAGGAACTAGTCAGAAGTACCCATTCTAATATAAAGTTGCACACATCCAGTCTGCTCTAATCTACAGAAAGAAGGTCAATGTCTTGAGCTGTTTTGGTTGCCATGCTAGTCTTAGAATATAACCTGCTTGTAACTATGTCACTAAATATGCCTTCATTTACAGCATCTTAGGGTTTACCTAAAGTAAAATACTGATGAAAATAAACCAGGACATTAATAATGCACCCCAGCTGTTGAACAGGAATTCCCTGTGTGGGTACCATATTCTTCCTGGAAGGAGCATCTGTACTGCAGTATGAATTGAGACTGCAGCCTATGCTGCCACATCTGATTTAATTTCACTGGCTTGCATACTATCAGCTGCAGTAAGAGAGGTACAGTTACTGTCACCATAAGCAAGGGATGGACCCAGAAGACCTGCGGGTGGCTGGACAGCAGGGATCCATTTTGTTTATGATATCAAAGTCTGTGAGTCTTACTACACCACTGTCAGCAGTGAGGTTCCTGTGGGCATCCTCTAGGCAGCTGCAGGCTGGCAGACAGGTTGTCATGAGCAGTTTGAAGAGGTGAGAGGTAACTCAGCTGAGTTTCTTTGAAGTAAATGATTGTCAGGACAGAGGAGGAAAAACAGTATCAGATAATAAAAAAATTTAAGTTTTCCTACAAATAAGTGACTGTTCCTTCTCTTTTAAACAAATCAAAGAACCTTGATAGAGGCCAGCACAGCCACTCAGTCCCAGTGCCAGTATGCAGCATGCTGTATAAACTCATCAAAGCAAACAGGATTCATAATGAAGAATCCCATTAGGACTGCAAACAGGACTTGGGATTTATTGAGAGCTCAATTCCAAAAAAATAAGAAAACCCAAACAGCCAAAAAAATCAACCAAGAAAACCTCATGCACTAAAAAGCCAAGTTCATGACTGAACTTATCTTGCAGAATTTATTGCAAGCAATGTTTCATGTGCACAAGCCTCACATGCTGTAGTCAGGGTGTACTATATCTATCAGCATATTTCCCCATTCTGAAAACTGAGTTGCAATTCCATGGAAAACGATAGAGAGAATCCCAGAGTGATAAATTACAGCTTTTTTTTCCCTGTTTTCAGTTGAAAATCCTGCAAAGCTTTATATACCTACCTTTTAATCCCTATAACAACAGCCCAGTTACCTAAATAACAATGATCATTTCTTCCAGGCCTAACATCTCTACTTTGATGGGCAGCTAGAGGCAGGAAAAGAGACACCCACAGAATGGAACAGTAGATTTTTACAGAGGAAGCTTGATCCAGAACTCTAAGAACAAAGTGGTGGGAGCTTTGGGGAGGGGGGTTGAGGTTTATTTAATTTTTTAGTTCATCACCCAGAGTAAAAGAACAAAACATTTCTAATTCACAGGGACCAGGCTAAGGCAAGAGAAGTGATTTAGCAACCGGGTAAGCACAAGGCATCAACTGCATTTGTCAGATAATTCATCAAGTGACACTAAACTCAGGGGAGTGACCAATAGCCTCGAAGGCAGGGCTGCTCCTTGGGCAAGCCTCAAGGCTGGAGAAAAGACCTGACAAGAAGCTCAGTAGAAATAAACCAATATCAAAGCAAAAATCCTGCAGCCAGGAGAGAATAACCACCGGCTGGGCACCCAGTGGCTAGGGAAGTGCTCTGCAGAAAAGCTAAGTTCACAAGTTGAATGGGAGTTAGAAGTTTCCCTTGTGGTGAACAAGGCCAAACATGGGCCATGCTGTGTTAGCAACAGGGCAGCCAGCAGGCCAAGGGACTCTTACTCCCTTCTGTTCAGCACTTGTGAGACTCCAGCTAGAGAATCATGTCCCATTTTGGCATCCCCAGGGCAAAAAAGCCATTGAAACACTGAAGCAAGGTCACCAAGATAAGGGGGGGGGGAGCACATGACATCCAAGGAGAACCTCGGTCACAGGTCACATCCAATAAATTTCCAATTAATACTTTTCTACATAATGATACCAATTTATTAATATATTCCTTTCTGTTTCTCCAAAACACAACCTTTCTTTCAAAGAAATACTTTAATCTTGGTCCATTTAGTTTCTTTGCTTAACAAAACCCCAAAAAGCCCACGAGACAAACAAAATAAACCCTTCTGATATTCTCATATTTCTTTTGTTTCTTACAAGAAGCCTCAAAACACCTTCTTATGTCAGAAAAAGTTCCTTTCAATTAGCTGGGCTAGAAATGTTTTGCTTCCGGGCTTGCCAGCTAACAGCACCTATCTGACATCTGAGGATCTGTGAGGATCTGGAAAGCAGCTCCCTAGGAATTAGTTCATTACCTGAAGAGAGAAAACTAAACTGTAAAGGTGACTTAGCTTCTTCTGTAGCTTAGAAGATATTCCAAGAAGGACAGGCAACTGTTTCTTATCTAAGTAGCTTTACTGATGCCTGTAAGATTTATGGCTGATGCACAGAGTTTCTCTTGCTAGCTGAGAAAATAATTCTTCAACAAACCTGAAAGTGGGCCTTCCATTTCAAAATTCATCTTCCTTTCTTCATTATTTACTGTACATTTTGCAACATGGAACAAGATGTTTAATAGCCCAGGACATGATCAATACATATGCTTCTACCTACAACAATGTTGGGAATGTCATCCTAGATGAAGTTGAAAGATATTCTGGTTTTATAAACTACTCTCAGTAATATCACTGCTTTCATCTGCCCAGTACAAATGCTTGTCCTTTTCATTTATAATTTTATATTTTTAGATTATCTTCTGGTTTGGGTTTCTTTGGTTTTCATGCATTTCAAGTAATTTTGTGCTGCCACTTAAATTTTATTGATAACAGGCTTTATTTCCTGCAAAGATAGAAAGCAAAGTAGATACAGGAAGGGGAAAAATAAGAAAAATATAAGAAAAAAAATAATTGGAACAGGCAGTTCCAATTGCTAGTAGAACTGTATTTTCTGTAATATATTTTAGGCTTTTTTTCCTGCTTATTCCATTCTTTCGGTAATTTGAGAACCGAGATACAAAGCTTGTGACAGTGAGGAATGTGCTACATGGTCAGAGAATAAAAAAATGTGCAGTGCAACCAGGAGAAAGGGGGGCAATTAAGAAAACATCAAAAGCAGTGTTCCTGGGCCCAGACTTGTACCGAAAAGTATGCATTGCATAACGTTTGCAGATTTGAATTTTTTTTTTTTTAATGTACTCTGTAAATAGCACAGTTCCTACACCTCATCACACTACAGGTATGTATGTACATAAGGTACACACAGCAAAATGCTGGAGGGCTATTAATCTGGTTTTAGCTAAAGAAAATAAAGTATATTCCAGCCCAGCAGAACAGCTCAACTGACAATTACAAATTAACTTATTTACATCGTGTTTCTCAGGTCACAAGAGAAATTGACAGTAATCACTTACTTGCTGCTCCAGCTATTTCTCTAACAATAGTAATAAGCTAGCAGTACTTTTAACACAATAAAAGCCTGACATAAACAAACTGTCCATCAATGTTTAATTAAAATATAAGGAGGAACAGGAAATGCAGTTCTGGGTTCTGATTAAGGTAGCATGGCATCATTTAAACATTGCATCCTGTGTCACATCTGCTTATTGACAAAGAAGTGTAGGTGATACCTGAGCACAGATTTACTGATGTAACACTATATATTTTAATACTTAATCCTCATTTTATGCATATTGAGGAGAGAATCACTTTACCCTTTGCATTCCTGCACAAATTAACCATCAACAAATGTGTCTCACCAAAAGCCTGAGGATGTCTATGAATGTCTCTTTTAACTTCCACGAGCATTTAGTTATGTTATTTACTATTGCTTCAGTACAGATGTTTCAATATTTAAAAAAATCCTGCCAAAACACATGTATGTCTTGTCTACTTTACAAGCAAATTGCTGGGTTTCACTTAAAAAGCACACAAAAATATGGCAAGGAAGTGGAGAAAACTGGTTTGCAAGCACTTAATTTTTAATTCACACAGCTGCTTAATGTCAAAAAGGCACTAAAATCAATGGCATCATAGAGAAATGTTCTTACTTGATTTTGTAATTTATAACTTGGTTTTACAAAGTTTTAATTGGAAAAATTCACACATTTGGGCTCAAAATCCATTTCAGAGCCAAAATGTATCTTTTTTCATATCTTGCAGGCTTTACACCTCTAAATTAAGATATTTATGGCATTGCCAATTTTCCATGGAGTCCTCTTCCACCCCAACAAGAGTTACAAGTGTAAAGTAGGGCTTTGTTTATATTCTTTCTGTAATACAGCAAGAGAAGATGAACCTGGATACAAAAACATGAAGAACAATGATAATTTATTCTGAATATTCACTAGGGATTAGTGTAGTGTTAAAAAGATATTGCAAAGCATAAATTACAAAACCAAACAAAAAAAATAGTGACCAGGACTAGAAGACTAGAAAGTTCTTTGTTTATAAATTGTTTCAAATAATACCTAGCTGAAGACCTGGAACTATGAAAGAATGAAAAATCTTTTTTAATGAAAAAGCATCATCTTAAAGGCACTTCTGTGTGACAAGAATGCTCCTCAAAAATGAACAGGATCTCATTCAGTTCAACACTTTGTGAGCTAGCTCAGTGCCAGAAGGTATGGGGAAACAAATTATGAAGTGAAGGACAGATAACTGAATGTTAAAGCAGGGTCACAAAGGGTGACTAACCAGCAAGCAACAAGTACCAGCTCGAAGACTGTGGCACAACACTGACCTGTGTGATTAGGTGAGAGGCTAAGGTTGATCTGATGAAACTCAAGCAATGTGTGCATCAACAAGCACTAGCTTGCAAAGAACTTTTGTAAATCTCAGTTCAGTTAAATTCAAACAAACTCTGAGTGATATCCCTGACTAATAGCAACCAACTGTTCCATTTCACCCACATTCAACCTTATATAGCTCAGTCTTACCTTGACAGTCTGCAAATGAAACCTGCTTAGCTCTAAGGTCACTGGAGCGACCACGCTGGTGTCCCAGCCTGTGATAAGAATTGTCCAACTGAGGGATGAGACTGCTGATTCCTACTCCCCACTACACACCAGTTTCAGAGTAACAAATGCACCTTGTAAGCTGCATCTTGGGCTCCATATTTCTGTTGAGGTCCAAAATATACTCCTCCATCCTCAACAAACCCCTTAAAGCACTAATTTTAGCTTAATTAATCAAGACAAACTGCTGAAACCAATAGTGGACACTAACATAACTGCAGATACCAGTTCCTTCCGTGCCCCAGGTGAACAAATAAAAGGAAAATAGATGTATACATTCTTTCACCTTACAGGTTATAGTATCCAGAAAGCTCCCTGAAAATTTTCCATTTAAATTATTTTTAATTCAGAGAGAACTTAAAATAATTTTTGCTAAACAAAACTGTATTTCTAGAAAATAATCATTAATACAACAAATAGAAGCACAATTTCAGAGCTACATAAAATACCCTACTTCTGGCCTAGAGAATTCAGGCAAGATTTTAAAAACAGTATTACAGTTCTACCATGATATCTTCTTGTTGGAAGTCAGATGAGCCAGGACTTTCTAACAAAGTCCTTTCTTCTTAAGGTATACTATCTGCTGTCTCTCAAACAAAGAAGTGCTGAAAGTGTCATCAGTAAAGCAACTTTAAGAAATATAAATTATAAATTTCTATACAGCTTATGAAGACTTGTAAGAAATTGCTTCCAACCACACAAGTTCAGTCCTGAGGTACAGTTGTAACTGAATGCATTTTCACAGATCACTGGGTTAAGATTACCAACTAACATTTCAAAAGGACCAAGGATTAGTGCAAAGCATCTCCTTGTTTTACAGAGGGTGTCTCCTCCTATTTTTATGGCCTCTAACAGGAAGCAAATACAACATGTAAAGGACTACAGTGACAAGAAATTCATACTACTCCTTCGAGCTTTATATGCTTCATTAATCAGCCCCTAAAACAGAATCCATGGAATTTATCTCATGGATAAATGTACTGCTTACTTTATAGGTAACTCTAGAACAGTGATATTAGCAGAATTTACACAGTCTTTCTTTTCCCCCTCTTAACAGCAGAAGGAACTGAAAAGATACATGCAATGCACTGGGGTAGTGTTATTGCTTGGACTGTCCTGTGCATTTGCTGGTTTTGTTTTGGTTTTTTTATTATTCCTTAGTGATTTCTTCCATAGAAAAGACCATGGTCTTCTTTCTGTGCTTTAAGTCCTGTGCTCTCTGCAAATTTTAAGACTAAAATACATGTGGATTATACTTTGAAACTTAAAGTTCAAGCCCCAAAAGAATGACAAAAGTAAAGAGCATTTCAACAGTCAGTATTAACTCTGACATACACATCACGTTTTCCTTTTGTAGCTTTTATGCCGCCTTCTGTTTCTCCACCTCTCCTCCAATTCTGAACTGCTTATGTGACCAAAGAGAACAACTCAGATACAATTTCTCCTAAGCCTCTAAAGAACTAGGTATTTTTAAAACTTTGAGTCTGAATAACAGCTATGATGTCATCTCTGCAATGTTCTGCATTTGAATTTCATCCAAAAGTGGAAGCAGAAAGTACAGTTGTTTCAGTTGCATTTTGATAAATACCACCAATATGTTCTTGCTATGTGGGGCACAATGATAAATATTGTCCATACCAGAGCCAGGATGTTTAAAGACTCACAAGGGAATATGTTCTGGCAACAGCTCTGGTTCATTTGCCTGCCTAAAACTCATCATTGATCTTTGGAACTAAAAATTCATTTGTATGCATTTACATATACATAAAACTTTTATCTTCATGACTATACAGAAATAACTGTATAAGTGAATAGACACATATACAAGACCTCTGCAAAGTCTTACTAAACAACAACATTAGTACTCAAGTTGGCTTCAAAGCCTTAAAAAATTATGGCAAAAAATGGATAATCTGAGCAAGGTTTGGCTGTTCCAAACAAAAAATTTATAATATTTTTCATGGGTGCCCCATGAAAAATAAAGCCATATGCAATGTCTAAACTAAGCAATGCTATGATTAATATTCAGCAGAAAACCGATCATGAAGAGAAGTGATTTCAAAACTTTATCCTGTAAGTCTACACTTCAGTATAAAGCCAACTGAATTTAATCGGATTCAGGAGCCTGTAGATTACATGGAGTTTGGACTAGATCTTTAGTTCTTCTGGCTGCCCAGATACACTGATTCACAAAAGAATTTTTTTTTTCCTGTTTCTGCCTGCTGAATGGGTGGGGAAAGAAATAACTTTGCCTTTTAAACTGATCTGGACAAGTAAATAAACAAATAAATAATAATCTGGTTTACATTACTTGTAAAGCTACCCCTTGTTGAATCATAGAATGGTTTAGATTGGAAGGACCCTTAAAGTTTATCTAGTTCCAATCCCCCTACCATGTGCAGGACACCTAGTAGACCAACTGGTCATAATTACTATTATTTCTGTGATAAAAATCTTACCTAGAGGTACTATGCTGCTCTGTTCAGAAATTATGAAGTCCGACTTATCATGCCTTTAGTTGCCCTTTTGACAAGAACATGGGAGCATATAGAGACAGAAGACTATTTCCCATAACAGAAACACATGGCAGCTTGCAGACTTTGTCAGGACAAATATACATCTGAATAGAAGACCCATTGTTTTCATACTGCTAAGACTAAAGAGAGAAGATGGACAATAATCAAAATAGAAACACAAAAATTATATAGAACTTTAACTCACAGACTGACAGTGCTTTGCTTTTTCTGCTACTTGCCATACATTAGTGGTGCAGTAAATTTAAACCAAATACTTACTAAAAATATCAGGAATAGGAAAAAGAGCATGTTAAAAGACACAGAAAAAGTTCTGAATTAGAAACCGCTTAATGAATGAGGCTTCGTCAATTATGACACTGATAATTCTAATAGTTTCTCAGTTCCATCTGCTTTTTACCATCAAGTTACTAAATTATTATGTGTGTTTTACCCTCACTATTAGTCTCATCTTCTTCCAGTTCTTTTTCTTTACTCAGTTTGGAAGCATACTCTGCTGTTCTTAATCAGCCCCTATTAGCCCTGCCTCTATCCATCTCTGTGGGCTATGCAGAGCTTTTAAAATTTTGAAATCAGTTTCTCTGCTTCTTACTAATTAGCAGCTGAGAAGCCTAAAATTGTGTATAGTCAAGCTGCTCAACCAAAAATTGTTCTTAGTGTTTCTAAGCCTCCTTATCTTTGTTCAGTCCTCATCTATTACACGTCTTTTTGCAGCTATTGACCATATGTATTTGCTCTTGCAGTTTATGGAGAATAGTAGGCAAGGTAGTATGGCTCTTCACTTACTTTGCTGCCTGCTGTTTCTGTGGTTGCTTTCCCTCTCATTTAACACATCCTAGGGGGTCCAAACTGATATTCTGCTTGCTGCCTTCCAGCAGCAGTTTCAGTGCTTTACTCTGGAAAGAGCCAGCAGTGGGCAGAGAATGTGATTTCCTTTTCTTACTGCTATCCCTCCTCATCCAGTGCTATCCTGTCCTCTATGTAGTGTAACTTCCTAGCATGACAAAAGAAGAGTACTTCTGGGAATAACCCACCAAGAGGATGGAACCCCTGGTACTGGACAAAGAACTTTTCAGTGATCCACACAGTACCCTGTCCCAAGCCCTCACAAGCGGCACAATAACCCCATGTATGCCTGTAAAACCAGCCTGGAGCACTAACACTTCTCTTTCAAACCAGCACCATGAACACCCCTGGGCCTGGCTGCATTTTCCCCACCTCTCAACACAAGGACAGACTTCTCAAAACTTCCTGTCACCTGTAGGAGAGACCACTCAAGCCCTCTGCTGTACATGCCCACCCACTATGTGGGTGCTATACCAGCAACAGAAGAGGGATAGCCCTCAACCACCTCCCTGGCCAGTCTGTTTCAGTGTTTGGCAGCCCTTTCAGTGAAGAAGTTTCTTCTAGTATCCAAACTAAACCTTCCCTGGTGCAACTTGAGAGCAACCCTCACCTCGCTGCAATCTCTCTTCTAGTAGCTGCAGAGAGTGATTAGGTCTCACCTCAGCCTCCTTTATTTCAGACTAAACAACCCCAGTTCCCTCAGATGCTCCACACAGAACTTGTTCTCCAGACCCTTCACCAAATTTGTTGCCCTTCTCTGGGCTCACTCCAGCACCTTGAAGTCGTTCTTGTAGGGGGCAGGCAAAACTGAACACAGGCAGCTCCCTTGTCCAGCATCCAGACTTCATTAATTAGGATTGATGGGCAGTGCTAACCTCCCGTCTGCTTTTACTACTCATCGGTGGAACTGTTATTCATAAATTTATGAAACTCTTTTGAAATTGCTGATACTATCCATCTCCACAGTTTCTGGGAGTAGTAAACACCAGAAGTTAAAAAACTACACTGTAAAATACTCCTCCATGAGTGCTTGAAATTTATCTGCTACCATTTTCATCTAATACCCCTCAATTCTTGCATTTCAGAATTGATGTATGACAGTTCCAACAAACTTTATGTGTTGCCTTCATGATTTTGCACTCCTCAATCACCTCACCCTTTGACCTTTTCTCTGAACTGAAAAAAGGCAGATTTTTTTAAGCCTCACCTCAGTCTACTCCATCCACTTCGTTTTAGTTGACCTTCCCTCTATTCCTTCTGCAATGGTACTGCATCCTCTTTCACATCAGGAGGCCAAAGCTGCACACAGCACTCAAGATATGAGAGCAAGAAGATCTTACACGGCACCAAAATAAATCCTGCCTGGTGATGGCCAAGATATTTTTCTTTCAAATTTTTTTATTGTTTCTGAGCTAATGGACTTCAGAGAACTATAAAGACCATCATGACAAGTCCAAGAGCTATTTCCAATGTTGCAGCTGCCAGTTCTGAGTACATTAAATATTATGTTAAGAAAGTCCCAGCCTATCCAGTAAAGCTTTACAATTAAATTCCTGACAAATCTTTTCTGCAAACAAAATCTTGGGCTGTGCAGAGTTAAAGCATACTTGTTAATTTGAGCTTAGCTTCTGTTTACAAACAGAATAGGTCATAGCCTTGTTCTCCAGCCCTCTAGCTCCTGCAGTCTAGGGAATCTTTCTGCAGTAAGGCTCTCCCAACTCTTTTTAACCTGACTTCTTGAAGAAACAAGTCTCATGCAATTACAGTATATCTGCATGTGATAGTTTGCCATTCCATTTCCCAGTTAACTTTGAACCTGCTACCCAGTTTCAAACACATTAAACAGTAGAATAAAATCTCCAAGGCCATTATATCCTTAAGTTTCATGGAAATAGGAAACTGAAAAGAGAGAGAGACCCCAAACAGTGCCTCCACTAAAGGAAAAGAAATAACAGGCAGTCATCCTTAACAGAAAACCTGCACAGAAAGAGATTTTCTGGGTCTCAGTTGCACAATAAGTTTAATTTGGAGTTCATACTTCAGTAGACATCAGAGACTGTAACCATAAGTCACAGATCCATCATAGACCAATCTTCATTAATTCTAACACTTGTAGAAGTACATATTGATTCACCTTGGGTGGTGACTCACAGGAAACCACTTCAGGTTGTTTCATGGCAGGAGAGGATCCTGTGCCAGATGCAGCCTCAGCTGGAGTTGCCAACAGCCCCTCTGTTCTGGCTTCAAGACACTCTTTGATGAAGTTTTGTAATTAGTAGCGTGACTAGTGCCCCACAGATAAGTAGAGCAGAAGAAAACGAAGAAAGGAGTGAAATAACTTTTTTACTACACAAAAAACCATGCTTGTCAAACACTATTCCAACATTTTGCAGATCAGAGCCTGACAGTCACTTTTGGTGGACCTGATTAAGACTAGGGGAAAAGAAGGGGATGGCTTCTCATGCTTTCCACTGAGCAGAATTCCACTGGAAACTTTGGCAGCAAGGAGGTCAGAGCTCATATCTGGTAACAGCAAAACAGCAGGGGCTGAATGGTAAAAAAAATCCCAGTGTGCCTAGTTCACATGATTACCATTGAGCCTCATCCTTCCACAGACCCACTGTGTGTCAGGGCCATGAGGTCACCAACAGGCTCCAGTTCACTGCCAGCCATGCCTGGGTCTCCCAGCAAAGCCCACTAGCAGCTCCTGGCCCTGCCCATGGTGGTCAGATGCTATGGGATTCTACACCAGTAGTGATGTCCTGACAGTGCTGGGGCAGCCTTGGCCCAAGCTTCTTATAGGAGGAGACAATCTCTTGCCTTCTTCCTTTAGATTTTCATTGAAAGTGTTCAGCCCATCAGTTTTCATTACAGCTTCCGCAAGTGTTCTAATTTGCTCTGTTAAATATACCTAATAATCTATTCCCCTTCCTCTTCCAAAGACTAAAGAGATTGCAAGTTGAAAATACACCCCTGGAAAGCTACACTCTTGTCAGCTGAGGAGCACAGTCAGGGAACAGACATGTTGCCTCAGAAGTCACTGGAGAGTAGACCGTAACAGCTGATGTGATAAATAATACCAATAAAGCAATGTGATGAAAGTTATTTTTGAGCAAGTATTCATTTCACTCAGGAATTCACATTCCATTCGAAGTATTTTTTCCTAGTATAGCCTCGTTTTAATTTTCAAAAATTGAAAAAGTTAAGGGACAAAAATGCCTACAGGAGTTGTTTTATCTCACACATGTGCAGCTCCTGCTAAGTATTATTTATTTGGTTACATTTGTGACAAAGTTGAATTCAATGTTTGTTCATTTCTGGGGGGGAAGGGCTGGTGGGACTATTACCAACTTATCACTGAAATCTGGCTTTTGCACACTAAAAAAATTTAAAAAATTAAAAAACAAATCAGACAAACCTTCTCTTTTTTGCTGAAGGAAAATACAGTTCTAAAGCCCAAGTGTGCTCATACTCGCTGCTCTGATGTACTGAGACAATATGATCAACTTTCACCACAATTTTTCCTTGGGACAAGCCATTCTTTGCATTTTGCTTGTAAAGAGGTTTTTTTTTTGTGTGGGTTTTGGGCGTTTTATTTTTAAGATACTCTGACTTTATGAGATAATTCAGAAGAGTTGTCACAAAAAAAAAATTAAAAAAAAAGAAAAAAGCAGCACTAACAGGGCAACAGCATCCATGGTGGTAGGGTGGCAGCAATGATCTGTGTGCTGGGGGCAGCAGGGGTGGGAAAAGGAAGGAGCCTGGAAAGTGAAAGATTAGCAATTAAATTAGCTGTGTACAACAGACTAAATCATCTCAGGGTGTCATTCACTTGAATTTTACAGACAGCCTAAGAATGCAGAGCCAAGAGAAATGTCTCCTGCCAACTTTAATGGCCTGTTAACAATACACGTTTTGTGAAATTGGCCTCTGTATCACTGATGATTTTAGCAGCAGCATTCTACCAGTGAGCTTGCAGAGTTGTCCAAAGTTAACTCCCTCTAACTCCTCTCCAGGTGGAAAGATCCAACAGAAAAGTAAACAGCTGCCAATGTCTCCAGCTCTCCTTCCACAACCATTTTTTATGGTACAGTCAAAAGTCACAAGACATTATGGAAGTACATGGAAAAGTAAAACTGAATTCCCCAGCAGATATGCTGATTATGTTTCTGCTTAAGATTTCAAACACACAAAGCTACTGTAGAAATTTCTTGGTGTTGAAGAGCCCAAGGATTTTGCTATACAGCATATCCAGGGTCCATAGCAGGAAGGAATTAACCAAAGCTGAGAGTAATACTATGACCTGCACAGTTCGTAAACCCCTGATCATAAAGGATGCACAGCAAGACACTGTGAATCAACGAGGCTGCACAGGAAAACATTTGCAGTTGAATTTTATGCTCACACTTTGTTTCTTTTTCTCTAAAACAACAAGACAATTCTACTGTATCCAGAATTTCAAATGAGGCTTTACAAGCGACAATATTTTACTAGTAATTAGTGCCAGTGGAAATGTTTTGGATTTTGTATTTTTTTTACTTCTGCTCAGGATATCTTTCTTGCTAATAATCTCTAGATTTTACATAATTCGCTTTTTCAAATGACTAATATTTTGTGGGGAAGAAGCAGGCTAACGTGTACTTTTATTGATAAAACCAGCAGAAACTTAGAGTCTGAAAAATGCAATCCTTACTCTAGCTGTTCAGTGTTCATTAAAAGCAACAACCCTATTAAAATGTATCAGGTTCCTTGGGTGAATTCAGCAAATACTGGAGAGCAGCTCAGGGACACAGAGGGTACACTTCATTCCAAAGAGATTACAAAAAAAATAACTGTATACCAAGGAATAACCCTGGTACTGCAAAAATTTTCCCAGCGGGCATGTCAATTTAAGTCTTCCTTGGAAACCCCTGAGGGTAAGGATCACACAAGCAGAGGCACAGGCAGGGTATTGCAATCGCTCAACTCCATGCTGCACTTGCTACAAGCTTACACAAGGTCTAATAATGGAACATAAATTATGTTGATGTACAAACTATAAGAAATGGAGAAAACTAGAAAATAACTTGGTATTGTTTTCTGGATACCTGCAATATCCTACAACTGGATGTCAGCTCAAGAGCTTGCTATTCTATGAGCCTGTTCCAGAATTGTTAACATCAATCCAAACCAGGGAGCTACTCATAGATTAGTATCTTTGCTTCCTAATGTCAAACTGATAATAGAACTGTTATTTTCCACTTTTTCCTTTTCCCAGTATTTTATAATATTACTTCTCAGAGCTTCTGCATTTCAGCCCAATTTACATTTATCTTGCCATTTCCTAATAGAACAGCAGAAACAGGCTTTGTTCCATTACAGAGTATCTCTTTGAAAAGAAATAATCTGGAAGTGATGAATCTAGGGGGGAGAAAAAAAAAAAAGGCAAAAAAATTTCCCAGAAAAAAACAGATTCCTAAAACAGAAGGAACAACCTGAGACATCTTTGAGACCATAAAATGATACTTTGCTATCTGGTTAAATAAAATAGCACTGCAATAAATTACAGCAGTTGTAAGAACAACAACTCTTCCTAAATTTAAAACAATTGTGTGATTGGTTGTGATTCACCAGCCACAGAAGACAGAATTGCATTTCTACTTTTAAATTTTAGTACGACATGTTACTGGTTTTGTGAAATTTTGGGTAATTTTTAAAGAAAAATGTGCAGGCCTCCAGCAGTTATGCCTCAAGCCGTGTCTTCCCTGTGATGGCCTCAGTGGAAGAATGTTTCTTGTCCTTATACTTCAGGCTTGATTTTAAGTTTTAATAATACTAATCAAGCAGATCTTTTTAACTTTCTAATTTAAATGAAGCTCATTAATTAAAAAAAAAAAAACAGCACCCTAATATAGTAAGAAAAGTTGATCAATGCTGACCTTTATTCTCATCCACTGTGATACTAGTTAATTTACAATTCTGCCTTAGTCAATGAAGTAAAAAGCACTTTTTTGCCTTCCACAGTTATATGCGTTGTTATGAATATCCACAATCCACAACTGTTGTTTGAAATGCTCCCTACATACTTATATTTTTATGGCACTGGTTATGGCTACAGCAACACAGCTTGGAAAATCTTCACATTAGGAGCACAGACAAGATCTTTCATTTGTGTAAGAATTCTTCTGCAGTGTCTTGAGAAAAAAACAACTCCTCCAAACTACCTTTCTCTTGCACAGGAGTATTTTGTTTCAGCTCTCAAAATCTATCTTTTTGTTCACCACCCTCATAGCTAAGCTGCCTGATGAATCCTTTAATTCCAGTAACAAACAGAAACACAGCAAGCTCTCCTTAATCTGCAAGGTTGTCACAAGGAAAACATATAAATTTTACTTTAATGGATCTTAATTTGTACTTTTCAATTTCATTAGCCTTTACATGCCATGACATAAAAACTACACTTCTCAAAAATGTAATGACTCCCTTTCTTATTCAGCAGATGAACAAACTAACCACAAGGCCAAATTTGTGGAGGCAAATTAAAAAAAAAAAAAAAAAACAAAACAAAACCAACCAACCAAATCCCACAACCAACTAACAACAAAAAACCCCTAAACAGAATAAAACAACAAAAACCAACCAAAAATAAAAAAAACCCCACACTTAAACATTACCTGCCCACACACTTATTAACCACACACTTTTTGTAATTAAAATTATCTTTCTTAAATCTCAACTAGTGATTCAGTCATTATCACAAAGACAGACAAGAGCATGACAGTTTTGTTCTTTAAGGACAGAGCAGCAGAGAAGGACAGAGTGGCCTTCAAAGCCTGCTGAATTTTGTTGCACAGCTCATGGAGCTATGCTAGGACCATACAGGAAATGTGCTATATCACACAGTGTTATAACATTGGCAGGACATGGATCTTTTGGAGTGAGTCCAGAGGAGGGCCATGAAGATGATGAGCAGGGCTGGAGCACCTCTCTCATGAAGACAGGCTGAGAGAGTTGGGGTTGTTCATCTTGGAGAAGAGAAGGCTCCAGGGACACCTTATAGCAGCTTTCCAGTACATGAAGGGGGCCTACAGGAAAGCTGGAGAAGGACTTTTTCAAATTGTGTGTAGCAATTAGACAAGGGGGAGCAGTTTCAAGCTGGAAGAGGGTAGATTCAAATTAGATACCAGGAAAAAATTCTTTCCCGTGAGGGTGGTGAGCCACTGGAACACGTTGCCCAGAGGAGTTGTGGATACCCCCACTCCTGAAGTGTTCAAGGTTGGGTTGTATGGGAATTTGAGGAACCTGGCCTATAGCATGGCAGGGGGGGTGGGAACTAGATATTTAAGGTCTCTTCCAACCTAAACCATCCTATGACATAACTTAGTCTAAAACGGAGGCTGAGGAACTGAAGGAGACTGGTTTTTAGTTTTATGAAAAAAAGCTAATGCAGTACCTTATTAAAAAAATTCTGGTGTTTTTGGTAAATTTGTACAGTAGTACTGATATGTTTCTAATAACATACTTCCAGTATTACTACATGGTCAAGTTACATTAAAGTACAACACAGATGGACTGTATTAATTTAAATCTATCTAAACACAGCTGCAATGATTTTTTTCCACCAAGGCACTTTGATATCTATAATGAATGTAATTGATATAGACAGACTCTTAGAATATCATGCAATAAAGAAGAGTTTCCAGTCTTTTTAACCCGTGACATGTGTGCTTCAAACTAGCTGCTACCTCTTATGAATTACCTGGTATACAAAGTTCCAGCTATGGTTGTTACATTTAAGAAATAGGAAAGTCAGTGTAAACATCTGATTTAGTTTTTGTTGGAAGAAGTTTCTGAAGAAGAATAGAACTACATAGCAATGAAATTTAAGGTAATCTTTATCCATTTCTTGAAGGTTAGTTGTCTCACTGTAAAGAGAATTAGACTGTTTTATGTGTTAGACTCACAAGCAAAAGTGAGGAAGAAAATAATGAAGGAGCAGACATCTTTATCATTTCAAGAGAGTTGTTGAAAATGTGCAAGTAAATGTAAATTCTTAAAACTGAGAGAGTACAAAAACCATTTCTGGAAAACCTTAGATGTGGTTCAAGTGAGTAACAGTGAATAAGCTGCTCATTCAGCTCAGTTCATCTCTTGAAATAAACTACAAAACACTTCACTGCTGCAAATGCTTTCAGAGCAGAGAAACTGAAGTTTCCAGCTTCGCAAAAGAACCACCTGAAAAAGGACTTAAATTTTGTTCCTCCTGCCTACCTCTTGACTTTGCATCATACCTTCACTTTCTGCCTACTGCAGAGATTCCCACTCAGCTGATCATCCTGTTTTCCTTGGAAGAGCTCTCAAGTAGTGTTCAGCAGCTCTGCCTTGCATGTTCCAACAGAACAGGAAAGCAAATGTCTGCTTGGGCTTTACCAGGGCCAGAGGGAAAGCAGGGGTGGTGGTGGTGGTGGTGTCTGTTTTACCACCACAGATGTTCCCAGATGTTTTTCAGTTCAGCTGAGTGTTTGGCTTGCATTTCTTATGAAAGGTCCAAGCTGCTAAAAGAGTGTGGGGAGGATTACTTCCTCTAGAAATGTAAAAAGCTGATCCAGCTGCATCCAGGCTGAGGGTGATAGGAAGCCCTGGCCACCAAGGTAGCACACTTAAAATTTTTTTCTCTCTCTCTCAGTTAAGCAATGCTGCAAATACAAGCTTCCTGTTGCACTCTTTCTAGAGCTGCAGCAGCTACATAGGCTTTATATTTCTGCTGGGAGAAAAGAAAGCCATCTGTGAACCATCTAATGTTTTTAAGTATGTTTCTCAATAGAAGTGTAAAAGAGCTGCTGAAGGAAGCTTTGAGGTGTGAAAGGAAAGCTGGAATACACGTGAGCAAATGGTAAGGTTTGGGACAGTGTATTGAAACAGGAGGGCTCAGGAATATTAAAGGTATCTGCAAAACATTTCTTATGAAACAGAAGCGAAAGCTGTGTATGGTGTTAATTCTTAACAAGCTGACACTTGAAGGCGGGAAAAAATATCCACATGACCCAAAGATACATACATAAGTGACAGAACTATAAAAAAACAAAACAAAAAAAAACCTGGTTATATAAGTTACACTGACCCTCCAAACCATCCTCAGAGGCACTTTCAGGTCAAGTCTAGTCGTCTGCTTTTTCCTGATGCTATCTCATATAAACTCATTTGTAATATCAAGCTTCATTTAAAACACATTCTAACTACTATGAAAAAATCTTTTTCCAACTTGTACATCAGAGAACGTTATATCATGATTCAAATGAGACCAGTGTTACATGTGTGAGCAGAAAAGAACTCGGAGAAATGCAAAGACAGTTTACAGAAAGAAAAAGAGAGGGGGAGGAACAGAGGGGGAGGAGGAGAAGAGGGGGAGGGGAAGGAAGAGAGAAGAAAGGGAAGGAAGAGAGGACTGTGTCTATGCAAAGAACAATATTTTAGACTCATGAATTTGGGTTCAGACAAATGATCTTGGACAAATCTAGCATGAATGGCTTAACCTATCACCACCCCTAACTCCACACATTATCATTCTGTAGAGGTTATCACAACATGCATGAAATGTGTGACTTGGCTGCTCCAGTTCACATTGATACCATCATCTCAGCAAGAAGGATACATCTCCTCCTCAGATGATCTGGCAAGACTGACATTGCCCAGTTGCTTAATTGGCCATATGTTCTGTTCAACCCTTTTTTTCAATTGGCCGACCTGACTAATTTGAATTCTCTTCAAAAGTCTAAGCACAACTGAGACATCCCAAGGCCTTCATTGTCTGGGAGTATTTTGAAGAAAAATATGTAATTAATACTGAGAAATAATTTATTTTTTTTTTTTTTAGGTAAAATTAAATCTAAATTTTATCCCCTTGTCATAGATATGAGAAACTACAAACTTTTTCTTCACTGTAAGGGTGGTGAGACACTGGCAGAGGTTGCCTGGAGAAGGTGTGTATTCCCTCACCTTGGAAGTGTTCAAGGCCAGGTTGGATGGTGCTTTGAGTAACCTGGTCTGGTGGGAGGTGTCCCTGCCCATGGCAGGGGGGTTGGAACCAGGTGATGAACTTTAAGATCCCTTCCAACCCAAACCATTCTATGATTTTAAGATTTTGTTTTACTCTGCATTGAAAGTGCAGATATAAAGTGAAAAAGTAGTAATGATTTGACTAGAAGGTACATTTGAAGTAAAGCAGATTTTGCATGCAAAATTAGCTTCAGAATGTCTTGTAATTCCCATTGTACTTCTCAGACTACAATCACTGTTAGAAAAGACAGCACTGGAGGTATTAATATGTTTAGTATGTGTTTGGCTGTACAAATTTCTCTCAGCTGCAAAGTATCTTGCCAGACACCTCATCTTTTCTTCCCTATTCCCTTCTCTCCTTCTCTTATGCATATATTTGTGCACCCAATGATGTCAAAATTCTGAAAATCAGCATCTGCTCCCAGGACAAAACCTATTTGCCATTAAATTAAATCTTTAAACAAAAAGAAACTGGGAAGAAAAAAAAAAAAAAAAAGAAAAGAAGAAAATGGGGGGGAACCTTCCTGTTCCTAGCATCACAAGAAAATAATTGCTTCCTTGAAGTATATATTTAAGTCTGAAAAAGATCTTCAAAGATATATCTGGAAATAAGTTAAATAATAACGACTAAGAGGAGTACAACATGTTGGCCAATACACTGAACAAAAAGCAATTATTACTTAAGCCAGAACAACAAACTCATCATAGGCAATCATGCAGAAAGAACACTGCTTTTGTACGCAGTATATATGTGAAATCTGCTCACTTGGATCAAAGAATCCTCCTGCTTCCAGCTCAGACCTTTCTCCAGCCCTTCCTTGCAAGGCTGCTAGCATCCAAAAACCAAATTATACCTTCATTTTCCTCCATAAGACAGGCTCAAGATCTAGCAAACTATCTAGCTCAGAAAGAGAGTCTGCATCACACCTGTGTCCCCCATTTCTTTTCATCCCAGTCTTCTGCAGTGAAGTCTAAGAACTGTAGCAAAACACATGGGTGCAGGTGATGGGCTGCTTTTCACAGCTCCCATTGCCATCCAGTCTGTAATTTTTCAGCTTTAAATCTGGTAATAAACATACTGCTTCTGACAGAGAAGTGTAGCCAGAGGAAGGGAAAGTCACAATGATGGCACAGAGAAGCCAGTACCCAGCAGGAATGACTTAGCATCCTTCCAGTGGGATGTGTTTTGCTTTCGCATCCCAAACTTCCAGATACCTGTCCCCCCCTTGCACAGCTGTCCTCAACTCATCAAGTAGATTCTGGAAATCCTTTAGGTTAAAGGTTTAACACCTCATTATCACCGATCTCCTCATTACCTATTACTCATAGAATTTTTAATCTGTGGGTATTGTTCAGACTAGTTTTATTTTTCTCTTCCAGTATTTCTCTATTTGTTTATGTGTCATCTAATGTAAGGGTTGCAGTGGTAATTGCTACCCTTCTGTGGAAATGTTTGGTAATCACCCCAGTAAACCTCTCATAACATCCAGAGTACAGCTTAGAGTTAGCTCCAGACAGCCTTCATTTACAGATACAAATATATTTTTGTAAAGCTAAACTAATGCGACTATAAGACGTCACACACTCAAAACTGCTATGTCCTCAGCCTTTTTTCTACAAAAAGTTTTGTCCTTACAAGGCAGCTGGAATTTATTTCTAGGCTGTCAGCTACTGTAAGGCAGAGGCCTTTCTGCCCAGGGAACACAGGACCAAACATAAAATCTCAAACCAAACCTAAAATCAGGCTAAGGCACGATACTGTCCACAGTGCATAATCAGTTGTACTCCCTGAGTACAAAGGAAGACAAAAAAAAAATTCACACAAGCAAAACTCAAACACAATAGAAACAGAAAACAAGGAAAAAAGGAAGAAAAAAAATAAAATAAAAAAAAACAAGAAACGATTATTTCTCCTGGAGTGAAGTTAGTTCTGTGTCTTGTGCCTATCTATCATCTCACTACTTGTTTTTGTGATTATGGCTATAATATGCAGCAAAAATGAGGCCAGAGAGCAAGGCAGAAAAATTTGCTGAGGGCATAAAAATTTAAATTATTTTAATTAATTGCTCATTTTTTAAAGATGATTGAAGTCTTCTGAAGTGACCAAACACTATTAAGGACCAAATTCCGCATCAGAATTAGGCAGTACTTTATCACACCAAATATATCCAGACGAACTACTTACAAAAAGGATTTAATCAATAAATGACAATATAATGCCCACCACACTGAATAATGTGAAAAGCAATACATGCAAACACGTCTTTTGTTTTTCAGAGAAATAACCTTCCAAAATTGGAAAAAAAAAAAAAAATTAAAGTAAGGAACTGACAGTAAATGAGGTACAGTTCCTCCCAGGCAAAAAACTATTATCAAAGCAGCACAAAAGTGAAACCTTAATGAAAAGTTTCAAAAGAAAGTAATAGCCACATAATAAATACATATATATATATATATGTAAAATAGTAGAGAACATAAAGCGTTACAGCATCAGAAGGAAGGCAAAAGCCATAAAAGAATAGCAGTGAAAACAGTAGAATTGAAAGGAAAATATGCACTAGCCTCTGTGAAATCAAGATGAAAGAACACAAAGATCACTTGTAGTTTACTATTGTCTTAAATTAACAGAGGCAAATGGATTATTTCCTCAAATAAGTGTATAACAAACTCTGCAAAAATAAAAAACTTAAAAAAAAAAAAAAGAGCTTAATAAAAAAAAAATAATATTTTAGAAAGATGTTGGAAATAAAATGTTTAAAAACAAATTTACTTCCTGCAGAACTGTATTCCTGAAGGTCAAATAAGAAAAATGTAGGTGCACAAAATGGCACTAAGGAAAACTCAAAGTGATTAGACCCCAGACTGCTACCCACTTCTGGTTCCTCTGCTTTCCACTTGTTTGCCAACTAATCTCGAAGGCATCTAAACACTACAGCCTCTGATCTGAAGCCCTGGAACAGTAACTACATGCCCATAGAGTGTCTCAGGTCTGTGCAGCAGCCTTGCTGGTACCAGCTCCCTTGCTGGTAAATCATTCATGCCATAGCTTGAGTGGGTTTCAGAAACAGGGAGTTCCCCTGCTTCGTTTTGCTGAAACAGTAGCGTGGTTACCATGCCCAAGTACACTAACAAGATCATAATTCTGTAAATGCAGCTGTATCTCTCTCCCTGACTTGTGGACTTTTGTACTGAATTTTGTGTGAAGTGGACCTCAGATAAAATACAGAAGCTGACTTAGAAGCAAATGTAGAATGTCCAAAGATTCCCAGCTGAACACCAAGCAGAGAATTTATCTCCTAATGCAGTTGTCTAAGTTCCCTCTGCAGTCAAGAAGGGGCTAGCAAACACATCCAGAGACAGCAACTCACTCATCCTGCAGCAGGCATTTGGTGGAATGAATCAGTGCTGACTACCTGACTCCATCATTAGCTATGGTGGAGTTTCAACACCAGCCTAAAATTCACAACTATTTGCTAGCACTTAGAGTGCCACCTACAGCCACACCATACTTCAATTGCTCTTGGATTCACTCACTTATGTCCAGAGAAAGCCACCTTCCTTCTTATACTCCAGTAGTGATACATCTGGAGGGACCAAGTCCCTCATCTAATCTTTGCACAGCAACAACTGCATGACACTAAGAGATGAAAAATAAAGGTGGGACTCCTTTCAGCTGAGAAATGCAGCAAGCACTGAAATGTTCACACTACTTTGTTAAGAAAAAAAATGCATCAGCTGCTTTCAAAGTTCCTCCCAAAGGAGGCCTGTATTTCCATAGCTATTTGTTAGACAGAGGACAAACACTTGACAGGGCACCAGGGCTGTAAGTCCCAGGCACATTCCCCTAAGAGGAGAGGTCAAGTCCCCAAAAGCACAAGACTTCTACATACTACATACAACCTCTTCCTACTATATTCTGTGGACTGGCTGTAGGTGGGATGCAAAAATATTTAATACTACATACCCATTTAAGTACCAAAGTGCTTAGCGGACCTGGGCCTAGACACATAACTGCCTGAGGAACCCAGCTATAAGTCTTTTCTGGTATTACTACCTTTCCCTTCCTCTGTATTGCAATTGCACCTATATAAGAACATTAACTTTTCATATTTCCAGCTCCTTCTCATAATATTTACATAAAGATTTAAGTAAAAAAAATCATGCATCTTGTTCCCAAGGGCAAGAAGGTCAACTTGTGCCAAATATATATAACTCAAGTCATTCACCAGGTATCACTTTCTTCCTCTTAGCACTAATATCTTCAGTTATGCTTCCCCTTTGCTGAAGTATTGCCACTTTGAAACTTATTTAAATCTATGATATTTTAAAAAACAGGGAACAAGTTCATATGCCAGGTTGCAATGTGTAACACACTAATAAAAGCTAAAATCATTTCAGGAATGAAGGCAAAACCAAAGTCCTCAGCATTCTGTTCTTGAATTCATTGATAGAGCACTTGAAAAGTGCACTGTACTTGTCCAGCATGAAAAAATCTAGAGGTTACGTGGTTAGAAAGTGGCATCTGTACTGGAATCAGCTCACTCTTATATCTGAAAAATTAAATCCCAAAAGAGGCATGCCCAAATTGAGTTCTGCAGAAGGATTAGCAAGGAGCATGGGCAGCAGCATTCGACAAAAACAGACTTTTATCTGTCTTTTTTTATATCTTTATGTAATACATAAGTATTTTTACAATTTCTTTTATTAATGTGTGTTTCTATATACACAGAGGTATATACACAGTAGAATCAGCTCTTCTGAATCTGTTAGGGACCCATCAATAACAAATGATGCCAGAAGCTCCAGAATGAGCCAGGCATGCAGCCACCACTGGTGCTTAGCAACAATACGTCCTGGAGGTATTACAGGAGAAACACATTGTGTAAGTTAAATAGGACTGAAAATGTTACCCAGGTTGGTAGGCATGAGTGATCTGTGGCTGACCAGCTGTAGAAAGAGCTTGCAGGAAAGAAGAAAAAATATATATAGATACAAAAATAGGTAATAGCTTAAAGGATGAGAAGCCAGAGAGCCCACTGTAAACACAAATTAACATTTAAAAAACTGTAACTAAAAAGACTATCTCAGAACTGACAGACCTTTAACAAAAGTCCTTATCCTTTTGAAGAACAGTTTGAGAAGATGCTGGAAAGAAAGCAAGCAGAGAGGAACTGACAGCTTTTGCACTGTAAGGCTACAAGAATTAAGAGATACCAAGGAATAGCAGGAATGCATCATACTCATCTACTGAAGGTACTTGTCTAGCCTGCTCTGATACTAGGTTGAGATCATTTAGTCCACAAATAATTACAGCTTCTGGAGATTCCATGCACGAGGGCTGTATGAGGGGAAGTCCTCACCTTTACCCATTCCTGCTAACACAGAGAAAGGTAAGGGCACGTTCTATCAGGCCATCAGTGTTCCAGAGTCTCTTGCAGAAACTTCATGACACGGAACAGCAACATATTTTTCAATACAAATGTAAAGCTCCTGTTCCATCCTTTGCTATTGATGGACAAATTCAACATCCCTCTAACAGAGAACTTCTCTACATTCACAATAGCATGCATTGCCCTTAGCAAATCCTAGCAAATAAAGAAAAATAGCATGGACAGCAAATGTGAAGACAAAGTTTGACTCCTTTCAATTCAACTTTGCTATAAAAATGCAGTGATCCATATCTCCAAACCATACTATTTTAGATTATTTAAAAACCCTTACAGCCATCTAGCCTGACATTGCAGACACAAAATTCTGCATATATAGAATATTTGCCTTGCATTGAGAAGGATGACTGGGGCGGGGGCTACTGAGATTTAAAGATATGTCATTACAGGATATTTTCATACTAGAAAAAATATAGCATATTGCTTGGTTTGCCAAATCAGATTCTCATCCTGTCTCCTATAAACAAAGGGTTTTTTGTAACTTCTCATAACTTTCAAATACACCAGTTTTTCAGCAATTACTGAAACTTAGCTAATTATGTAGAATTTTAATGTACAGTTAGGTCCTCCCTCATCATTTCAGGTTATCAGCCTTTGTCTTGAGCCAGAAGTAGCAAATTACTTAGTACTAGGAGAAAAACATAGAAAGAGTCTTACAGGAAAAATAAGAAATCATTTGTTAGAAAACAAACCAAAATCCCAGCCTTGCCAACAATCGGCATTAGTGAAAGAAGGCATTACATTACATTTTTTAAATCTATTACTAGTCTGCAATACTGTCAGACAGCCTAAGTTAGGCACAATAAGGCAAATAAAATATAAGTTTTTAGGTAATGTTATTCCTTTGCACCATGCATTTATTGTCTAAAACTATGACCTATTACACAGTTTTGTACAAGCACATGATGAAGAGTCCTCCAACACACATTCAATGGGGCAAGATGTACTTGTATAGCAATGTTAACTTAGATTTTCATAGGAATAAAACCATACTATAAATTTATCTTTTCTGAGCATTAATAAAATTTATAACTACACAGATCTGCAGTATAAAAATGATCACACTATCTTTTTAAATCTGACACACTTCACTGTGAACCATAATTACTGTTCAGTGCCACGAGCAATGTAAAGTCATGTTCAGTGGCCCTTGCAAATTTAGTTTGAAAAGCAATATATGTTCATATTTCCATGATGGACTAAATTAAAAGCCAACCAGCACTTGACAAGACAAGACAAGAGAAGCTGATCATAGCTTACAGCTTTAGGATATTAATATTTTGGGAAACCCAGGGAAGACTGTCCAGGACATCAAAATATCTTGTAAAACTCTAGCATATTCTCCCAAATTGAACAAATTCAAGTTTGGCCACTTCGTTCCAAATTCTGTTGGTATTAGAAGGAGCTTAATTTTCCTCATTTAGGCAAGTCTGGGTTTAGAAATTTCAAAGCAACACAAAATAAATTGGAGAAGTAAATTGATAGATCAATCAAGGCATGAACTGTAAAGAATTTTTATTCTCGATGATGGAAAAACATCTAACAAACATCCTTGTAAATTAACAAATATTCATAAAAAAAAAAGATAATCCTATCTGACAACACAATAAAGCTTAAGCATCTTTCTTTGCCATGTTTAAAGCTATCTATATCTGAGCAAGCTTAATGGGTGCACAGCTTTGCCCATACTATGTACTTTCTAAAGCAATCAAAGAGTTTTATTATATGCCAAAACTTAAACTTGAGAAGTCACTAAGTTTCATGAATAAAATCAGCCATGAGAGCAGAGATGTAAAGACCATTGTCTTTCTTCTTTGCAGCTGAACCTTTAAATCCAATGTCCCCCACTGAGGAAGGAACAGACTGTTTTTAGGAAATAAGAAATTGCCTTCGTATGGTATTACCAAGCTGAGTAAAAATGCTTGCACTGAAGTAAAAAGCAGGTAGATATGGTGGAAATCAGCAATTAACAACTGCAGGGATTCAGGTTCCACAGCCAGCAGCCAAGTCACTCGCTTGCTAGAGCTGGAAGCAGACAGCTTTAGACACACTTGCACAAATCCAGTCCCCAAAAAGCTGCTCTAAATTGCTGAATTAGACATCAGACTCCTTGAGCCTGGGGAGACTGAGCAGCAGGTACAGAGGATGAGCTCAGCCTGAGGTCATCACTAAAAACTGGGAAGTCATTTCTGCTAAGCAGTTAATATCCATTAGGCAAGGCACTGGGAAAGCAACAACATTTATCTGCAGGCAACTGGTAAATCCCCACACAATATCACCTGAAGGAACAGGGGGAGGTTTGGGTGCAGGGGATGTTGAAGGGCTGCAAGCTGCCTCTCTAGTCTGACCACAGCTCCCTGCAGGATCTGGAGGTCACCCAGGAGAGGTGGGAGTTTTCTGCACCTGATCCATGAGACAGGACTGATCAGGAACCAACAGCAATCATAACACAGACGTGGTCCCCACAAACACATTACATCAGGCAAGCAGAGGTGGGCTGGTGAAAGCACAGTGTTTCCCCAGCTGACAACAGTCACCAGACAAGGATAAGGCAGCAAACCAAGTCTACTATAAAGCTAATAAATCCAAGCAAAAATCTGAGAACAGGAGAAGACAGACTTACCTACAACACTGCTCAAGCACAAACTACAGTCCCAAGCTGAGATGAAATGGGGCTGCTGGGCTAAGGGTGTAGGCAAAAAGCCAGGTGAGCCTTGTTAGGGAAATTAAGATCTATTAGTGCCCTCAGGAGCCTGACACACATCACATGTGCATAGGAAAGCAAATAAATGTAACATAAAATTCTCTACATTCCACAAAACTTTAATGCTTCTGAACTAGGGTTCAGTCCCTTCTTTGCTTGAGCACATGACTTAAAGACCCTCTCCCCACAGCTTCTAAAGACTCTTCTGATTCACAGATTCTGATGTTTAGATTTTTGCATAACTTCTGCTCCACCATACCATATGGCACAGATGTACACTGAGTTTGGAGAGAACTTATAAAATAGAAAATACCTGAGTTGGTTCTCAAAATCAATGGAGTATGAGACCTAGGTTTCCTCAGAGACGTGTTCAGATTGCAAATTAAACAATGCCAAGATACTCTTTTAATTGATACACCTATTTTTGCTATGTAAAAATGGATAGTGCATCTACAAAGCAAAGATAGAATTACAATGATAGCCACTGATGAAAAACAGTCAAGTGAAACAGCCACTATCCACACAAAACAGTTTTCAAATTGGTTGGCATGTCTTGCCACTAAACCACTGATTACATAACTTAAAAAAACCTCAAGAACACTAGATTTTATTTATAGAATTTATAGATGACTTGCATGCAATCAATAATTTAATTCGTTCTTCCCTGTGTCCTTCTTCCTTGTTCCCAAAAAGTTATAAAAATATGGATGTTTGGTCAAAGGCAAGACTCTGTGGCTTCTTTGAGGCAAGACTCTGAAGGCCTGAGTGGTAAACAACCACATCATACTTAAGAGTGCAGAATGGTGAGCAAATACTATGAAAATGTTGGATACCTCTGAAATAAGTGAAATAAGTGAAATTTGTATTGTAAGAGCATAGTTTAAACTGATACATGGTTACTCAGCAGTTTTTTCAACACAATCAAAAATTTACTTAAATGTTTTATATGTGCACCATCCAATCTCTTCTTTTATGTTTTAAGTACATATAGAGATTAACAGATCTTAAATATTATAGATATTTACATTTATTATATAAACACAATATATCTAAGTGTTGTCAATTTGAAGGCTCTCATCCACACAGATATTTGAGGTTCAATACAAAAAAACTAAATTCAGTGAAAATTGCTATGATTGAAAATTATGACAGTGATTTCATTGATTTCTAGACCATTAAAGTATGTGAAAAAATATTCCAGGAGATGAGCAGAACTGCCAAAAACTAACACAAAAACTAACACAAAAATAATTGTATTGTCATGGCAATTCCATATTTTACACAAGAGACCAGGCTCCCATATGCCAATTCTTTCCTTCCTTATCAAATTCTTCTGTTTGAAACAGACAAAAGCATAAAAGATTTTTAATAGACAACTGAATATGTGTTCAGCTAGCTGCTACCTCAGAAATGTCAGTTCCTGAAAGCAGAGACAATATTTCAGAGTGAATCCAAAACCACCTAGACTTGATCAAACTTGATTAATGTAATAACCTGAACTTTGAGAAAGCTGATGAAGGCACATTGAGCCACAGGTCTATGCTGAACCTGTAATTAAGATATTAACCTCCAGAAAAAAGCTCCTTGGCAAAGATGGAATGGGATAGATAGATTACTGTTACTATTTTTTCAAGAGAATAGCATGCTGTGCCTTCTGTGGCCAGGTCAGAGGAGTAAAGCTACAGCCCTGACTACTCTTTCACCTTAGTGACATCTAGACCCTCTGCAAATGCATATATAATTAAGCCTAGGCTCTGCTAAAATAGTGAAGTCCCCTACAGTCCCCTTTCCTTGTATATACTCACAAGGAAGAGCTCTGTTTCAGCCCCCCATGTCATGATAAAAATATGTTTTTGAAAATAAAAAACAAACAAAAAAACCCTTGTTCCTCTATATAGCAATGTCAACACAAATATGGTAGAATTAGGGAGTTGGTTTGCAGCTCCATATATAGTCTAGCTGTAGAATAAAAGTGTTACCACAAGTGAATAATCCACACAGCAGTAACTGTGGAAAATTTTGTCAAGGTTAAAAATATTGCAGAGAACATTCAAATTTTCAGTAAAATGTCTTGAAGATACCATATTAAAAACAGCTATAGCATAAGGAAGGTTGCAAGAGGACTAATGTGACCATTCCATTGCCTCCTCTTCAGCAGACCTTCAAAGTTCTCATTGAAGAGGTTTGTGAGAACCAAAGTAAATCTGTCAAGTTCACAGATCCAAACATTTCACAAGCCTTCTGCACTTGTCTTGTCAGCTTCCCATCCCTTGTGCTTTCCAAGATCCCACCTTAACTCCTCTGTAGCTTCAGAATGGGGCATCCCAGAAGTCTCTATTAGGCAGCTTGACACTGCCTACAACAGCCACACAGGGCAGTGACCCGTGAGATTGCAGACAAACACAACTGGCTGGCTATTGTACTGTTTCCTGAAGGGAACAAAGCACCAAATACAAACTAAAACTCACAGTTTCTGTTCACAATGTCTACAGTGTCACAGCTTAATGCTGGGCCAACAATTAATCGAATGACAGATGCTCTCTATTAATCCC
This sequence comes from Phaethornis superciliosus, assembly GCA_023637945.1. NCBI lineage: Eukaryota > Metazoa > Chordata > Aves > Apodiformes > Trochilidae > Phaethornis > Phaethornis superciliosus. The sequence continues at coordinate 71,350,091 of JAJQWJ010000002.1, forward strand.
CCTCCCCTCCCTGATAAAGGAAGGAGAGAGAATAAAGGAAAGCGACTTATGGGTTGGAAACTAAACTACACAGCTTTAATGAAATAGCAACGATAAATAGGAAAAAAGTATTAAATATATACAAATATACAGAAAAATTATACCAAGTTCTTCCTCCTTTCCCCCCAGTAACTCTCAGGTCACCACCGAGGCTGCAGGGCAGCCCTGGGAAAGTCCAGGCTGGAATCCTGGAGTCAGCGGCAGTCGGGAGCTGGAGGCAGGAACACACAGATTCAGGCTGGCACGGATCAGGACCACAGGCAGAGGGACGGACAGAATCCTCCCGGGATGCCGGAGCAAACAGGGACAGGTGAAGAAGGTGAAGAAGGGCAAGAACGAGGGCAAGAAGGGGTTTGACCCTTGTGATCCCTCAAATTTATACCGAGTATGATGCGTATGGGATAGAATACTCTGTTTGGTCAATTTTGGTCATTTATCTTGTCTACTCCTTCCTAAAGGAGGGTTGCAGGTGTGATATCTTTACTCCTTTTCTCTTTCTAGAGCCCAAGATGTGTGCTCTAGTGTCTTGTCCGAGCAGTGTCCTTGGTTCTGCAGACCATTCTCTTGCTTAACTATAAACATCGAGTGTTATCAGTCTTAGAAGCAGACACTGACTGAGAAACTTGCTGTTAATTTCAGCAAGTACAGCTGTTTACAAGAGACATAGCTGAAAGAAAAATTATAAGACAGAAAATTAACTTTATCATGGCCCAAGCCAGGACACTACAGCCTGATTTTGCAGCAGAAAAATTAGATCAGTTTTCCTATACAAACAGAAAATCACAACCAAAAAAGAGCTTCTGTAAACTTCTTAATCCATTCCTCTGACATAAAAAGCCAGAGAATTTGACCAGCCTATTTTTAAAGACACACAGTTACAGATAACTCCACAGCCTCTCTAAACAAATCTCTTCAACATCTTCAATGTCCTAATAATTACGGAAAAACTACTAACATCTAATCTGAATTCTCCCTACTGGAATTTAGGCCCATTGCTACCTGCCCTGACATAGTAAAATAGTTAATTCTTTTCTTTGCAGCATCTTTCAAATATTTGAAGGCTGTAACATCTTCCTCAATTTTCTTTTCACTAAACATTCTTGTTTATTTGGTCTCATGGTAGACTGTGTTTTCCAGACTTTTGCTTCTCATTTCGTCCTTGTTTTTTTTTCCAGTAGAGGTGGAGGTTTTCCAGACACCAGTGCATTACCCTAGCAGAACCTGGGTCAGCTTTATTTAGACTGAAAGAGATTATTTCATTTTTCTGTGAGTTGTGCTTCTATTCATATACCCCAATATGTTATTTACCTCTGTTGCAAAGGACAGCATCATCATCTGCTTAGGTTTTAATCTCCTAAAATCTCCACAACATGTCTGCCAAACTGCTACACCATAACTTCCCCTTTTTTTTATTCATACAGTTTAAAATTTTTAACTGAAAGAAGAAGCTGACACTATTAATTTCCCTCCTATTCCTTCAGTGAGGAGTTCAGGATAAGTATGAAGAGGAGCAAGGGACAATACATATTCAAGTACATCGAATACTTCGACATGTTGAATAAACATGTCAACTTCGACAAGTTGAATAAACCTGCATACAAGTCTGGGCTATTAAATCCTGAAACTTTTGAGTGATGCTTAGAGAAAGAAATCAGTAGCAGACATCTGTTAAGCAAAATAGTAAATTTGGAGGTTTTAATTGGTTGGAAAAGGAATAGAGCAGAACACTAAGTGGCCAAGAAATTTATTGAATATGGAAAACAGAAGAAGACATTGAGGAAACTCTCACAAATTTGCTTCCAGTCAAGATGAAAAAACTAACTGAGGAAGCAGTTTGAGCCAGAGCAAGAATGAAGCAATGAAATTTAGTGTTTAGGAGGGGAAAAGGAAGGGGAGAAAAAAAACAAAAACAGTAAACATGAAGAAGACAGACTTCTGTGACTTACTGACCTGAAACATGAAAATGAAACACAGGAAAAGTAAAAAAATTAAACCAAAACCAAAGTCAGAACACTATGAATAAGTATGAAGGAATAGCATAAGCCTATAAGGAAAACAACAACAAAAAAAAAAAAGGCACAAAATATGGTGCAACTAACAGAGGACACCAAGGCTAGCACAAAAAAACTGCATTAACAGTAACAGAAGAACAGTTATAACCTAGGTCCATTACTCAAGACAGAAAATTACTGATGTATGGCACTGGAAAGGAGAAAGTTCAGTAAAGTATAAGGAAAAAGAGACATCATTCAGCATAAGAGAGATATAGTTTGCAATAGTTTGGCTAAATTAAATATTCTCAAACTATCCGGGCTGGATGAATTTCATACAAAAATACTTTAAAACCTGGCTGAAGTACAATTAAATTACTATCTAGGACCTCAAGGGAAAATAAAATAGCAAATTACTAGGAAAAAAAAACAAAAAACCCTTTCTTTTTAAAGGTTGGAAGTAAAAATCTGGGGAACATTCAATTACGATCAATTCCTAGAGAAGCATTAGAAAAAAAAATATTGTAAGTGCAAAGATAGAACAAAAAAAATTGTTGCTAAGACACGTTCCTTATAAGTCACATCAAACTGAAGTAACGTGCATCTGTGTCAGAATCATATGTCCTATGAATAATGTAAAGGCTGGAGAGTTAATAAATTATGAAGATTTTGGCATGATCTCATGTTATACTTTTGTAAGGATGCAAGGAAACCAAGGTCAAAAGGTACAAAACTAACAGTCACAGTACTGCTACGTAGTTAATAGGACTCGACACCAGTCTATGCAGTACTGGTGGTGATTTTCATTAATCATCTCAATAATGCAACAGAACATCTATTGTAACTAAGCTCAAAGATGTCAGCATGCTGGGTTGTAGGAAAGAATGGACTCAAAAGGATCTTAAGATAGAACTATGTAGTAGTGATTAATATCCAATCATGCAGTGGAATTCCTGGGATGGTAATCCTCAGTAGGAACATTCTTGCTACAGTTTTCTTAGAAGTATTTAGAGTATAACAGTGAAAGTGGAAGTCATGTTAGTTTCTGTTTTATCCAAACCATGATGGAAAGTGAAAACTATTATAATACAAAATATGTAAGATTTATGTTGTATTTCAGCCTGTCTCCAAGGTTAGTGGGCATAGCAACCCATGCTCTGCTGTAATATACTGGGTCTATGAAGCATAGTGAGAGGGAAGCAGAAATATAAGGTCACAGTAATCATTTAGAAATGAACCTGTCAGTCTTAAAGATACAACTGGTTCTCATTCACCTTTAGAAATCTACTGAGCAGAAAACTGCATGTGAGCCAGCTGCCTAGAACACTTTTATAGACATTACGCAGAAGCAAGCACATCAAATACATTTTGTCTCATCCTAGGATACACACCTGACCATGAGTCTCACCCGCTGCTGCACTCTTATCTCCATGGACCATAAGGGAGACTATGCAACTAGCTCACCCAGGAAGCTCAAGTTAGAGAAGCATAGCCTTGACATGAGTATTTTGGCAGGTATTCTGAAGCACACATGTTGTTGAGCATTACAGTGGTGCCACAGTTCTTTTTTTTCCTAAGTAGGTTACCACAAAACAAATTAAGACCTCAGGTTGCCCGTTTCAGTCTAAATTTCTTTGCCAGTAAGCAGCCAACATCCTGCCTTCTAAGCTTTCTGTGATTCCTCTGATTACAAAGACACTGACGTCTATGCTGCGTTTGGATGGAATTCCCCGTTTGTTCCATCTGTTGGATGGAATTCCCCATTTCTACCACAGATCTCAATCTCTGTCAGATGTTTCAGAGGAGAGAATGTCCCTGTGGCTACCTCTCAAACTCCAGGACAGGGATGCTTTTTGCCTGCTATTTCTGTAGCACTGAACTCTCACTCACAAAGGTTTTGGCACTGATGAATATAGGGTGTGAGATTCAGCGTTGTATAGAGAACCCAAAAAAGAGTATTCTTGCATTGTTCTGCTAGAACACATTCTCAGTAGAAACATACTGCTGGATGACTATTGTCATGAGGATGCAGGAATTTGTATGTTATAGTTAAAATGGGTAATAAAAGAATTCAACAGCATCTTAGGATGATCAGAATAAAACAGCTGTCACCTGTTCTTAGCCAAGATATCTTCTTGTGTTACACCCATTGACTGTTAATAATGTTCAACAACCACTTTCAAATTCAACTTTTAAATACTAGCACTGTATACCTAGAGGTAAGCTGAGTGAGTTCTTCCAAGTGGGAGATTTAGGGAATCAGTTGTCACTATTTACCAAGAAAACAGTATATCATCACAAAAATACACCTGACTGGTGGGTAAGAAAAGACAGCACTCTAGATTTCAGAACTAATTTTGTATATATTCCTCCCATTTCATACAACAGCTACTTTCAATTCTCATTGACTTCCAGACCTCAAAAATCCACAACAGCAATTTTAGATAGAAAATATACTCACCACATTATTCTTTCTACTTTTCCTTTCATGTGATGAAAAACTGACCTCAGTTGGGGCTCTTTAATACACAAAACATTAGTCTTTGGTAATACTGACACCTGAGTGAAACATGAAAGAAGCTTAACAACCCCTTATCTGATTTTAAAGGGGAAAAAAAACAAAAGTGAGAAATTTTGTAGGGGATCATGAACCTCCTCTAACAAACCATGCATACAGCAGCATACTATGTAATATAATGGCAAGTAGGCAGAAGCAGTATTAACTTTCAACTGAGGAAATAAAGAGACCCTTACTGCTCCTCTTATGTGGGATATTTCACTGAATACTGTTCAAAATTGCCATGGAATAGTAATTTTTATGATAGGCTGTTCAGAATTTTCTTTCCTGCCTGGAATTCAGTACAGGACATGGCAAAATAGATGAAATTTGCTGAAATACACTGAAATAAACTGAGAATATAATAGACTAGCCCTTGAGACAGCTGGGAGTGGGTTTCTGAGAATGAGAAAGCTGGGGTTCTGCAATACTGCAACAGCAGCTGCAGCTCTGACTTCCATGTATTTCTTCTCTGGTGGCAGAGGTTTTGACCTTCCTGGAGGGTTTAATTTTTAGGTTACTTTTGTTTGATTTAATTTTTACCCATGCTTTTCCAACAAAATAACCTCTTTATGAACATTTTACCCCTAGATTTTTTTTTTCATAGCTTAATTCACAGTGGCTCATTCTTCTCAGAGGCATGAATTCCTGAAAAGTAGATAAAAACCTAAGGTCAATATTTTCTGTGTTCAGGGAAATAAAACAACCTAGTTATCTCACCAGATTCTGCCAGCTTGCTCTGTATGTTAGCGTAATACATGTGGAAAGAGATGATGTTGGGTGGCTGAGGAAAAAATATTCCCAAAGAATGAAGAAAGGGTTGTTTCCCCTGTTTTCCAATGATGCAGAGAGACATTCTACAATTCTGTGATTCTATGAAGTAAACTTGAAATTGATCCACACACAAAATCCAGTCTTTCAAAGAATGACAAAGCAAGATAACAAGCTTTCCAGAAAGATGGAGGAAACATAGCAGTTGTCCAGACACAAATCAGACAGAGGAGAGAAGAAAAAATTTGCCTATTTATCCAACCAAAACACTGTTTTTCACTCATCTTTCAAAGCAGGAAACGGAAGATGAAAAGCACAACTCTGTACCTAATGGCCAGTATCTAGGGGAATATGTTACTCCATACCTGCTCAATTTTTATCTCTCATTACACATCCCATACTAATTCTAATATACAAAATAGCATCCTGGATTATCTAGACTCTTTGTCACATACTGCAGAGGTTTATTATTTTCCTAAATATGCTCTGATTTAAAACCGAAGTACAAAAAAGAATAAATTTATCTAAAACATTGTAATTATTAAACTGCACCAGTACAACTTGGCCAACACATGCACTTTCTATTATAATGATTCACTATTCATTTGGATCCACCTTTGTACATATCCATGCATAAGTTATTTTTCTCTTCTCAGTATATCTCATGGAGTAAGCAGGCCTACGCACAAGTAGTTATCCATGTTCTCTAATGCCTTTAAATCATTAAATTAATTAGGAATCATTAGGAAATCAGAAGTATGATAAAATATTTTTTTTTTTATGCTTCTGAAGCTGAGGTCCCTTACAGGTTCCTTCCCAATTTACACATTCAATAAATTTCTTCATCATGAAATTAAGTTTTGAGAATACTAGAAGGGCAAAAAATCAAAGGTATACTCATGCAGAGATTTCATGTCTTGGACACTTCCAGTTTCCATTTCTATTACAAACATTTGTACCTTCGCAGAAAAAAAAAAACAAAACAAAACCTTCAGGATAAGAAAGTAATGCTTTAAAGCATTACTTTAAAGATCCAAATAGACCTTTAAAAGCTTTATTACTTAATGAAATTCCCAAACTTGGAAACTTTTTTGACTCGGTAGTCAGGATATTATCCTTGTTCCTTATTCATTGGTCATATTCATCTTTTAGAGGGGAAAGAAAACCCCCCCCCAAAAAAACAAACCAAACCAAACCAAACCAAACCAAAAAAAACCAAAACAAAACAAAACAAAAAAGAACAAAACCAAGATTACTTCTATTTCTTTAGGAAAAAAAAACAAAACAAAAATCCAAACAAAACAAAACAACCCAAAAAATCAAACCAAACTGTAAGCAAGACAAAAAGAGATGATTAGGAAAACACTGACGAACTATGATCTGTATGATCTGTTATTATTTTAATCAATCAGTTGAACTATCACTAACAAAGGCATAAGATATATTGACTACAGTTCCTCTACCCAGGTATGGAAAGCACAGTTCTTCCAATACTATCTGAATGCATTCTGTTAAGCACTCAATTTCAGGATCACTTTTATGAGCACATTTTCCACAGGAAAGGGAATGTAGAAAATTCCAGGGCACTACCAATTACATTGCTGACATTTCCCTTCCTTCCTTTAAGCTTTTACTGCCTGAGGTTTCTATCTTCATGTCTACTAGGGATGCTTTCATGAACTGCTTGTGGAATAATGCAAATCTCAACACAAAGAAAACTTAAACCTATTTCAGGAGTACAGGAATAAATCTGATTTTTTAAGAATTAAAAATTCTAGCAATTGATTCATTATATTGAATTTCTGCAACAACAAAAATGAAAGGAGTAAAAAAAGACTGATCCTAAAACTCTAATAGGTATCTAAGCATCTCTTCTAAGAAATTGCCTTTGATCTTTCAAGCTCATAGATGCCAGGAGCAATTCTTCCTGCACTCATCAAAACTTATTGTTAGATAACTCACCTAAACAATGCAATGAACACTATCTATTTGAAGCAACACCAGTTGCAAGGCAGGGGCTTCCTGCCCCACACACCCCTCCAGGACCAAGCAGGATGCTTGTGCTGTAAAGAATTAACATTCTCCCTCCCCTTCTGAAACTGGGCACAGTGAAAAACACAGGCATGCCCTGGGAGGTGAAGTGAGTCATAGAGTGCCTGCTGCTTTCTGCCTTTGTTGCAATGAAATAAAGGTCAGCAATATTATGAAGGCTTAATTTACACCCCAAACTGACTCACACATGTCCTCTTGTCAAAGTTTTTTCATGCAGGCATGAAAATAATGTTAATAAGTCAGTACACTCCACCTCTACAGAAGTGAGTGGTGAAATAATATCTAACCTACATCTGTGCAGGTAGCAGTTCCAATGAGAACATGCTTACTCATGTCTACCTCAGAAAAGTGAATAAAGAACCTTCTTTTCAGTCCATGATCAGTAATATCCTCCACGATGGGCAGGGAGACTCAGGTCACAGAAAAAAGCCATGTCTGTTTAGGTGGCTATTTGCTTCTACTAGAGGAGGCTGAGGGATCACCTATCATTTCTTAGAAAAGAAATCCTGAAACAAGTATTGTTCATTCAGTCATGAATATCAACTAGAAATTCCTGTGCTTGCTTGCTTGGAGAAAGTAAAGTCTAAAACTCAAGGAACCTTGCCAGGATATTGAGGTCAGGAAGTGCATAGAGAGTTCAGAGAAGGTGATAGCAGTACTGCAATCAAAGCTATGAGGTATGCCAATTTTCTGTTTTCTGTAGAGGATATATCATTCAAAGATGAAAAATGAGAAAAAGGAAAGGCAGAACCAGGCAGAACCACTCCTCTTGCTGGTGAAACTTCAGGATGGTCTTGAGCTGGGAGAAGGCCAAAAACTCTTTACAGTGAATTGCATCACACCAGTCCCAATGAATGATACAAATATTGCCAAGAAGAATCTATGTCAAACTGGGAGTTGTGCACAGACTAAAAGGGGATAATCAAGTGCTAGACAATACCAGCAGCTAAGGTAGTGTTTGCCCTGATGGTCTGAGATGCCACATTGTGGAGCTGTATGGCAGTGCCTCTTCATCAGGGCAGCCTGAAGCTTTAGGAGGTGGGGCAGCACGAATCAGCCTCTCAGTCTTTGAGTCTCCTGTAGACCTCACAGAGGCTTAGAGGCCTCAGAGTCACTATATAGGTTTAGAAATATGTCTGTAGTGACACAAAAATACTAAGTACTTTTTGATCCTAAAATGGGGACCCTAGTTATGAAATGGTAATTTGGATGGTACACTTTGCTGGCTGTCTGAATTTACATCCCCCTTCTTACTGCTTAGATACCTTCCAGGCTGAGATGATATGGGAGCAGACCAAACAGTTTTTACATTGATACAGCATCATACATGTCCCAGCCCACAAGGTGGATGCAGGTCTGTCACATCTCACAAAGTCAGCACGGTTCCCCAGAGGTGGGGCCCAAACCAAATATCACATCCCACAGATTGGGCATGGGTACAGTTCCCCCAAGTGGGGGTCGACTCAGGGAGGTTCAGAGTGGATGAACCTTGGATGGTCTCAATGGTCTTTAGAAAGCAAAGACCTTGCTTTTAAAGTCCTTCAGAGAGGAGCCTGGGTGCAGCTGGACCCAATCCTCCTCCTCTAATTAATCTCTTTTAACAACCCATTGGGTGAGGTAAATTCAGGAATTCTGTGTGGTACCCTAGGAGAAATGCAGAAGGTTTGTATAAAAACACAGCTTTACTTAAAAATGAGTAAGATTACAAAGCATGTCAGATTACAACTAGCAGAATTAGAAATTATGTTGATTAGAAATTAGAATGGATTGCAATTTATCAAAACTTAAGGAAACTGTCAAAACACATTACAACCAACAAAACTTAGCAAAGCAACAGGTAGTAAAACTTAACAAAGTTGGAAGCTATGTTACCTTTATGTGCCGAGATAAGATTAGAAACAGAGACACACAGAGAGGGAGAGGGAGAGATAAAGAAGAGCCTTGGATCCAGCAATGATCTTGGTAGGAAGGTGTGGTCTTTGGATGGCAGGCCCACACCCAGCATTTTGAGTGTGCCTCTTTTAAGCTGCCTGACCCCACATTTTCAGGGGGAGCTTTGGCATATCTTGCAAAGCCAGGTGTTCACTTGGGCCCCTCCAGATGGGATGACAGAGCAATAACCCTTATTTCTGCACATGCACCCTCTTCAGTGGCCTTACATGGGGTGCACACAAGATGTCCCTCTGCCTCTGCAGGGCACAGCTTGCCTGCCCCTGTCCCTTATGGAATAAGGACAGTGTCCTGCCTGTCAGGGTGGCCATCAGACAGAGCTCCCCTTGCCAGGACAGTGTTCAGCTGGTCAGGATGGCCCCTAAAGGAGGGGATGTTCTTGTGAGAATAGGGCCCCATTTACCAGGGTGGTTACCCAAATGGGGGTCTCTTCTTCAGAGAAGAGAGTCCAGGTAGCTTACTGGATAAGACCTCCAACCAAACAAAATGTCCATTTTGTCAGAGTGGCTGTTTTGAGACAAATAGTCTTTTTAGGACTGTACAGTATCAATCACACATCTGAAGAAAATTTCACATACCTGCAATTTGCTCTTCGTCTGCAGGCAGAATTCTGCTTTTCATAGGAATTACACATGCTGTGTTAATAATATTGGGAAACTCCATACTCTACTTTTGTTTTTTTTTTTTTTCTAAATTACTTTCCTGCTGCCCACCTTGTTTGCTTTCACCAGTTTGGTAAGGTCATGCAACTACAGCCCCTAAATGAAAAATGCTGTTGGAGTATGATACTCTAATGGACAGAAAGCCTCCATTCTTGCTAGCTAGCCTGTGAACACATTCTTATTGTCTTGATAAATCTGAGGAAAACAGGTCAGTGAAGACCCCACCTACACATAAACTTCCAATGGCTTTAAGATAGTTCTGCAAAGCCAAAGCAGAGTACATTGTGGATGCTTATTTTGAAGTAACACGTTTTCATAGAAATACAGAATATTATAGATTTGAGGTATATAGTTCAAACACCTGCTCAAAGCAGGACTCATTAGATGTGGTTCCTCAGGCTGTGTTCCCATCAAGCCTTGAAATCCTCAACTGTGGAGATTCTACAATCTTCCAGGCAACCTGTTCCTTTATCTGATCACTTTCATGGTAAAAAAAAATTATGTCCTTTTCTAGGGAGAGTTTACCATCAAAAGAAGTGTGACCATCAGTCAGGTCAAGGAAGGTGATTATCCCCCTCTACTCCACTCTCATGAAACCTCTCCTGGAGTATTCTGCTCAGCTCTGGGGCCTCCAGCATAAGAAGGACATATCACAGTTGGAGTGAGTCTAGAGGGCCATGAAGATGATCAGAGGGATGGGGGATCTCACCTCTGAAGATAGGCTAAGGGAGTTGGTGGTGTTCAGCATGGGGAAGAGAAGGCTCCAGGGAGATCTTATAGCAGCCTTCCAGTACCTGAAGGGGCCTGCAGGAAAGCTGGGGAGGGACTTTTTCAAGGGCATGTTTTTTTTTTCAAGGGGAATGGCTTTGAGAGCCTTTGCATATCGTCTTATCATTGTGCCTCACCAAGAGCAATCTGGCTCCATCTTTTCTGCATCCTCCAATCAGACAGCTGTAGACAGCAGTAAGAACTCTCCTGAACTTTCCCTTCCTAGTCCTGTCCTCATATGCTATGCACATCACTTCCCTAGCCCTTCAATGGACTCATTCCCATATGTCAATGGTGAAAACAAAACCTGGACACCATATTCCAGATGCAGTCTTAGAAGTGCCACACGGGGAAGATCACTTCCAGAGAGCTGCTGGCTATATTCATGCTAATACAACTCAAGAAGTGTCTGGCCTTGGTTAATTTAATTGGTTGCCCTTTTAGTTTTAATTAATTCTATTTTCAATATATAATTCACTGAAATTTAAAATAAGCCAGCCAAAAACTGAAATAATGCTATGCACAGGGCTTGTCAGTGGTTTAAATACAACTAGCAGATTGTATTTAACTGGTTCAGTTTCTGCACATACACCAGGGTTTTTGCTTGTAAGTAGGAGCTCTGTTAATTTAACTAGAACAACTTTCCTTCTACTCTGTGGGCACAAATCAGCAAAAGAGCATTTAATTGACTGAAGCCATTTTCATACAACTGTCAGTAGAGTGAATCATTACTTACATTAGGGTAAATGAGAGTTACGTTCTCATAGCTGCCAAAGAGAAATTAAATTTACCGTAATAAATGTAGAACATACTGGTAGTCATCACCAACCCATACAATAAGCCTTGCTGTGAAAGTGCTAAGACTTTCCAAACTACTGATTCCTTTCAAACTGGTAGGACATTGCAATACAATGACTTTTTTCTTAAGCTATTTTTTCACAGGAAAAGGTAAAATATCACAACTTTTTGCATAATATTCATTTACTTCTTTGACTCAGGTAAGGAATAACAGATATGATCTCTCAAAGAGAGGGATTTTTTTTTTCTGAAATTACCTTAATAAAAACAAAGGCAGTAAATTGTTACACAGAACATTCTAAAGTGACAGAGTATTAATTCAGAGTAATAGTTCCTATAAGCATTACTGAATTATACATTTTAAATAACAATTTTCAAAAATGGGACTGGGTATATTATAAAATTGAAATTAAATTTCACAAAACCTATTCTTAGTATTTTCTATGAAATTATTCGTGTGAATTATTTAGCATTTTCATTAACGTTGTCTGGAAATGTATGATTTTATCTAAGTCATATCTTGAGATTCTTGTAATGTTAAAGGACCTAGTTCTGCAAGCTTTCCTGTGTAGGCACACCACTGAATGCACATATATACATTTCTAGAACTCAGGAGATTCAGTACTGAATTACAAAATAATGTTAAATGTCAGCACCATTTGAATCTCATCATAAATACACTTATTCTTTACAAACATTATACGTTTATTCTCTTGTATTACATCTTTATAAAAACACAAACTCATAAAATTTTGCCTCATTTTCCTGCTCTTCCAGAAGCATATAAAATTTAGGCTTGCAAAGGGAGACATAAATCCATCAAAGGAGTGTTTTCCTTTAAAAATTACTTAGTTCAGCACCTATTCTGAAAGAGATGTGTCAGACCAAATAATTAAATCAAAAGTATTCAAACATCAATTAGCATTTGACTTGAGGGTCAAATAAAGAATTAAACTAGATCCTATTTTATCAATACCACCCAGACCGTCTGTGATACACAAGAGGGTGAGACTCAGACTCACACTTATAAGAGTATATACTCACAGATAACAGTTATTGAAAATTAAAGCTGCCTAATTGTTTACATCAAACACAAAGCAGTTGAGCAACAGACTGCCATGAAGAATTTATTTCTCCTATCTACCTCATTAGCACAGTCCCTTCAGTGCATGAAAAGTCTCACCAAAATCAATGGGTAAAATTTCTACAGGATTTTTCAACCTAGACATGAGGAGTGGAACTAGGTTCTTCAGTGTTCTCCTGGATACTGAAAATATCTTTGATAGATGCTTTTGTCACTGGTGAACCTTTCAGATATCTAAACCTCTACATGGATGTGCCTCCACCAGTTAAAACTGGGGTCAGTTAGCAGTTAGTAATGACTGCAGCTGATAATGCTTACAGATGGTTCAGTTTGCTACATTTTAAAACCTGTATACTGATAGAAGGAAAAAACCCCAACAGAATACATGTTTTCCTGTCCCACAGGTATCAAACTGTAAGTCCAGCACATCCCCTTCTCTTTTCCCAACACCAAACTTGCCAGCTGCTGCCACATCTCCTTGTCAGCAACTTCTAAATAAATACAATGACTGGGGCCTTTCTAATTGCCACATGTGAATAAAAGCCAAAGTCAGTCATTGCATTAGTTTAAGATGTGTAAAAATGTTTTTGACAGAGCTGTCTAAAATTTCCAAATGCCAATAATCATCCAGATAAAGTAAGAGAAAGAAGCGTGCACCTTAGCTACAACTTGGCAGACATAAACAAGGCAAAATGTTCCGTACAGAGCTCCCGAAGGATATATGAAGAACACTCTTCAGCATGTTGATGATTATAAGTAAGATGTAATTTGAGGCATTAATAGCTATCTTGACAATTTTGTCTCTGCAAATGTTATTACTATTACAGGAAAAAAAATGCTATATCCATTTTGCTGAGGCCATTAGCCTGGAGGCTCACATGGTGAGAGGTATTTCTCGCTTGGAATATAAATTCACTTGCACAGTATGTATTTTGCAAAAAGAGAGAGTACCTTGGTTTCCAGACTTTTTAATGAGAGATAAAAAGAACTACAGAATTTTTAAAGCTTTGACTTTGCCTTGGCACTCATATGTTACAGGTGCCTGCTGTTATGGGGAGGCATTCACAATATTAAGACCCATACTTGGATATTTAACTTCAGAATATGCCTATCTAGACAGGAAATGAGGTATCTAAATGAGGAATCTTGTACTCATACTGTGTCATTAAAAAAAAAATCTCACTTGAAATCATCTTGCCCACAAAGCTCTAGCTATAAAAATAGAGTATATTCTATATTCCAAACGAAACTCATTATGTCAATAAAAACAATTTTATATTCTTGATTGATTACTTATTACATGGTTTCATATTTTATGGTAGTCCACTAAAATTCATAATATCAAACCACAAATTCTAGATTTTTGCAAGGGTATGGTGTATGGATATACATCCAGAGAGAAGCATGTAAACACACAATCCAAAATCACATTTTCAACAGAAAATATTTGTGTTTCACTAATTATGTAAAGAAAGTAAAAGAAGTGGAGTGCAAAGGACATACCAAAACAACCTCCAGAGAGGTTGCAATGTATTAAGTCACTTAATTAATATAGGTTTATACCACAAATAACAGTTGGGGAAAAGCTCACATATTCACCATATCAGGTGCATTAACATGCTTGATTTCCATAACAAGGATAAAGAAAATTTCAGAAATGGTACTGAACTTTTTAAAAATTACTATTTCAATAAGATTAGTGTAAGATTCAATAAGATCTCTTTCAAAGCTGTTTATTACACTGAAACAATTCCTTTAGTATTTATGTAAACAGAAGCTTTTAAATGTATACCTAAATAAGAGAAGTTATGTTACTATCTTCACAGTAGTCCCACACATCAACACAAGTTGAAATACAATTTTTAAAGTCAGAATCCCACCATACATTTTTGCACTCAAAAGACTCTGCAATATTTCTTTTCAGCTAAAACTCACTAAAAGTGAAATCATGGTAAGATCTAGCTCTATGAAAATTGTTCAACTATCAGAAAAGAATAGCAGAAGGAATAGTTTTACGACCTGAAGTACCACAAGACACAGGGCAAAAGGAAAACAGTCAATTTAAGCCTGTGTCTCAGCTGTTACTGACTCACATATCATTTCAACAAAACATTGTCTTCTGTGCAAGACATTCTAGCAGCTAACTGCCTTGCTAATAATGTGAATCAAAGGCAGATTCACAAATCTGTTGTTCAGTAGCTATGCAAATTTGCCTTTTGTAACACCACAGAAAGCCAGAAAATGATGGGGAAAGAAAAGAAAAATAACTGATGCCAAACATTTGGCATACAAGAGAGCAAATGAAAAAAAATAATTTTGTCATATTGCAGGGTGACAGCATTATGATTGACATCATTTAGCTGGTTGCTTAGCATTTGGGTCAGCAGACTGAAACTGCAATGAGAAGACAAAACTAAGCTTTCTACAGTATTATAAGTGTTTCTAATTCTGGTGCATTTCTTCATCAAAGACAGGGTGCGGTTTCAGGGTTAGGCTTTTCTATAGACAGTTTAGGATCAATAAATTTATATATTACTAAATCCCTGCTGCTTCAAGGGTAGGCCAAACCTTCTGAAATTTTGCAGATTACTCCTTAAAATATGAGGATGGGATTCAAGACAACAGGTTTGGAGGAAGGGGCTTTTTTTCTTAACGATTACATATAAGCACAAAGAGACAAGAGACTAAGTCAATGGCAGACACAACCAAGTTTTAAGTAGAGAATCTATAGAGAGCTAAAATCCAGGTTAATCCAAGACAAGAAAGACTTCCTGCCACAGTATCACCTGACGAGTCAGATGGTACAAGGCCACAGGCAAAGCTCGAAGATTTCCTAAGCTGAGGTTACATCAGAAGTAAAAAGAAAGAAAGCAAAAAAACCAAACAAACAAACAAAAAAAACCAAACCAAACCAAACCAAACCAAAAAAAAAAAAAAAAAAAAAAAAAAAGAGAGAGAAAAAGTAAGTGAAAGGTAGCTCCATGATCTTCAACAGACACAGAAGTCCCATCTCAGAGATGACAGAAGAGGAAACTGGGTTGAAGCTTAGATGCTTTAAGTAGATGCCATCCATGTCTAAGACAAAAGAAAACCTCTTCCTACAGCGGAAAAGCAGGAGGAAAGAGAAGCTGTTTTCTTTCAAGTAGGACAAAATATACAGCAAAACTACATTTTGAAACCCAGGAACAGGAATGGTCATTAACAGAACTTTTAATGTCTACAATGGAGGCCAGCACTACTCTGTATCTTGGACTCACACTGAGCTCCACTCCAAGCTCAGAGATAAGAACATAGGAAGAAGAAATCAAAAAGTATCCTTGGTATACTCCCACCCACTGACAGACACAATTTGCTGTGTCATGGTCCCAGACTGGTGCTGTTTTCACACAGGAGGTTCTTCTGGAACCTTCTGTCGCTTGTGTCTTGCAGATTTGTCTGAAGTCAGTCTTAGCCAGCAAATATGTCTCTCTGAAACACAAGAAGTGTGTTTAGAAGTTCTCTCTTAAGTCACACTTCGTAAAGGGCATTGGGTCATCCAAACAGATGGGCATAAATATACAAAGAGTCTGCTTCAAGCTTTTTCTAATAGATTTTCATCTAGATATGCTGTAAACAAAAGTAAGTGGTGTCTAGAACAACAAATAGTGTAGTACACAAACCTAAGCAACACGTTAATGACTGAGCATGTAAAATTAACTCCATTGTGAAGCAAGACATTGTGAACTGTTTCAAGTTCAGTTGGGGTTTCTCACAAATAGTACTTCCAACAAACCCTATCTCATTTTACAGTCTTTACAAACTCCAGATTAACTGTACTTACTCCTAGCAGGGCTGTCTTAATGGGGTTCTTAACAGTAGACAGTCTATGGCATGTTTAAAATCAGAAAGCCTATACCTGCCAATATCTCCTGAAGCAAGAAAAGTTCACATTAAACACAGTGCTTTCATTCAAATTTTTGTTTCCCCTCACTGTTTCCTATTTGCTGGGGACCTATTACAGCTCCTGGGGAAACTGACTGGGATTGCTTTTGCTTCCCAAAGGCACACCGTTCCCTTACGCGCACAGTTCTGAAAGTTTTGCCCATTTCTAACTCAAGTGGACTCACAGGTCACCCTGAAAATTTAATTCAAAACGAATCCTTGTTCCAAATTTAATTTTGTAGTCTGGTTAGTAACAGGATGACTAAAGTAAAGCTGTAATACAATATAACAGTTTCAACTTTACCACAAACTATAACCACCGTATTTTTAAATGTCTGTATATAATGATGAAAATTGTAAGACATTTTGATACTGCATGACATTTATTAGGAGTCAGAAACATGTCAGAGCCCTGGAAACCAGAGACCTTTGCAAATGATAGGAAAATAAGACTTACATTCATTTAACTTCTATAATTTTGGTTTATGATGTACAAATTATATTAACTAACTTTGAAGCAACTTTGAAATTTTCAGCCTTTCTTTCAAACTCTTTTTAAACTTTTTTTTTTTTTCTACAAATGGAATATGAATCTTGTAAATCACATGGCCTCATCAGACGTGACCCATTTCTGGGGCAACTGAAGAAATAGAGAGAGCAGCACTGACACCCATCCAGGGAGACATTACTAGTAGAGAAACTGCCAGACTAGGGGGAGCAGGCTCTAAAGTTCATTCTGGACAGGCAAAGGATGAGTAAACATAAAGTCCAAGATGTACTTTTGACATCTTCCGTGTCCTTATTAATCTTTGAAACATGGTCATCTTAAGAATGGCTTCACTTACAGGCAAGGATTATTCTTATCCAGTGTTTTATCAGTCTATTAGAAAGTTTAATCTTACTCTCCAGAGAGTCTCCTAGCACATGGCTCAGAAATCTGAATGTGACCATTGCATGTTGTATATCCATGAAAGGTTATCTTCATCATCTACCCTGAGATGGAAATATGGAAGGCAGTAGTTCAGAGCCAAAACTGGGGCCACACTGTTACTCAGAAGCAGAATAGTGGCTTCTGCTATTAAGATTATCCATGAGCATGCTGTACGATCAGAGATGCTTCCTATGCTTTCCACATTACCTTTCCTACATTCTTCATACAGTAAAGGATTAGCAATAAATAATGTCTGGAAGATCACCTAAAGAAGTTCAAGAACTTAGAAAGCAAATTTTCTTCTTTTTTGTCTTAATTTAACAAAACTCAGAATACTTTGCAATAGTAGTCTTCATCTTTTGCATGGTAACCCATGACGATCCCCAGAATATTTGCTGTGTTTTGTCAAGGCAAAATTTGACAACTTTACAAATGTTTACTTAGCTAATATACCAGTTAGGTCTCAAAGATTAACTTCCTACCACAGGAGGAAAAATATTTGAAGGAGGTCTACGCTTCTTTAAGTTGTCATGGGCATTCTATGGGTATACGAAGTACTTCTTTCACATGAAGGTATTACAAAAATGAAATGGTGAGACATGACCCACCAATTAAGCTTTTATCTGCCTGCACTGATGATCATCTGCAGTGTTAAGAGGTTATATTGTTTAAAAAACATCTTCTCTCAAAGCAGCGGTATTGCTGAAAAAAAGTTTACCTAAGTGCATGTGGAAAGGAAGAAAATGTTGCTTTAGGTTTTAGGGATGGCAGAGCTGTAAAATAAGCTGTATCTGCGTGAGCTACAGGATGAGAATAATTCACTAGAAATCTACTTCACAATGATAACCAACCACAAAAATGTCAAACAAAAGGCCGGAAACCTTTATTGAATCAGATGCTTGTCAGTCTTATGACTAATGTGTCAGCTCTGGGTATTTTAGTCAGCAATTTCAGTAAAAAGCAAATGGCCTTTTGTACACTGAACATCAAGAAAGCCTTCAGTTGGCATGGAAAATAAAAAATCACAGGCTTTTGAACCTTTAATTCTCTCTCGTGTTGGAAAAGATAAATGGGAGCTTTACTGATCTCCTTGCTCACATTGATTCAGAATGTAATTTTATTCAGAAATTTTACAAATGGCATGCCTCACTTAAAAATATGGAATTAAAGGTTGCCTTCCAAAGTAGGTCATCAGCAGAATTCTCAGAACAACCTGAAGACAGCAGGCTGCATGCACAGCATAACAATGCTCATAAATAACTACCCAACTGGCAATGGAGCACAGACTGTATTGAAACCCAGTCTGAGGGATAGATTGGAAGTGTTCACACCATGGATGCTCTGAAGCTGAGTGCTTCATATACGTATTGGTTTTGGCAAGGCATGCATATTAGCTGTATCTCTGTGGATAACACCTTGCCAATCACTGCCACCTTTAAAAAAAAAAAAAAGAACAGAAATCATCTTTTCTTCCCACAGAGCACAAGGGACAGGGGCAGATGAGACACAAATTCAAACCAGACTAATAATCTTCTTTTCAGGAGTAGTTATGCCAATTTGGTGAAATTATGACACTGTTTATTCCAGATTCGCAACACAGATTTGATAAAAATCTGGGTATAAGGAACTCGGTTGAGAAAAAGATGCCAAAAGAGAATATTATTTCCCCAAGTAAATTTTTGTACCTCTGATAAATCCCTATCTGTGACCGCAGAACAAAAGAGGTGAAGAAAAATGGACCATTTCAGAAATCTATGTCAATTACAATTGGCATAGGCAGGAGAAGCACTCTCATATTGACAGGTCAATTGGCTGCTATTTTCATTAGTCAGCACCTAAGCTACAAATTCATATTATCAGTATTTTAGACAGAGGCCACATGAATCCCCAGCATTCTTGGGAGCACTAGCGTGAGGTTGGCAGTTCTTAGCAGAAATCACTAAAGAACAAATGTGGTTTTATTTAAAAAAAGAAGAGTGATGACAGCCAAGGGGTAAGAAGGAGGTTTTGTCTCTGTGCCTGTTTAACAGTTAGCTGGCAAAAGTCACATGGCAAACCCAGACATCCCAGACATCTGAGGGCCCAGGCAATGTCTGGGCTCACAGAGGTGACATTGCCTCCAGATGGCCCAGAAAAGATTAACATGCAAGTCCAAAAGAGACTTGGTTCAGGAACTTGTGCTGTCACTGCTGTCAATCAGTGCCCTGCTCTTAAGTTGTCTTGAGTTTAATTGAGACTGCCATTCCTTTCATTGCCTACAAGAACTCTGTATTATCTTAACTTCTGCCTGAATCTCTCAGAAATTATGAATATCCACTTAAGACAATTGAGTACATCCTAGGAAAGAAAGCTTTTTGGTAATTAAATTTTTCAAGCCTTTTTGTTCATTTTTAAAGGTACGTATCTGTAGAAAAATGATAATCAGTGGTTACTGTAAAAGCTGACTACTGAAAAATTTGACTTCTGCAACTCAATTTGTTCATGTGACACAGGACACTAGAATAGTAGTATTAAATCAGTAACCTAACTGCACATAATTTATTTAACAGAATTCAGTGAGTCAAAATGCTTTTTTTCTTGTTTTAGAAAACAAGTTTTTGCACCTTACACATTGTTAACCGATAGCTATTATAAACTGCTAGTAGGGCAGAAACATTGATTTTCTTTCAGGACAGAAATACACACATGTCTGCTAGAAGTCTTGCTATAAAAATTACTTCTCTGCATAATATCTACCTATAATATTAAGCATAACTAGCATATAATCAGAATTCATTGACATTGTCAAAGAGAAATAGCCTGCTTCACTCTTAAAACAGATTACAAAAAAATAAAAAAGTAAATCTCAAAACTGACTATTAGGAAATAAAAATTCTTTTAAAAAAAAGTCATGAAAAACAAACACGCTTTCAAATTACTCTCATATCCATTTTCCCTACTTACATGACCTTTCTGAAACCATAAGAAGAACTTTGGGATCTCAGAAAAAAGAGATTTTCACACGTTTTATTTGACATCAGCAATTTTTCAGTACAAGTTTAGAGACTCTTTTTTTTCCCTTTACAAACATCAGACCTTCCAGAAACATATCCACACACCAAAGCTAAGCCAGTGATAAATTCATAAGTAATAGAAGGCTTCTAAGATCAAGAAGCTCCAATTACAGCTTAGAATTATCATTCTTTAAATTTCATGACAGAGGTAAGCGAAACATCAGAGAAAAAAAAACTTTGAGAGCTGGAGAGAATTTATTCAGGCTTCTCATCAATGCATGAACACTAATTGATGAAAGCAGTGTTCTGACAGCCCCTGCATTTCAGTGCATGCTTCAAAAAGGCCATTTACTCTTATACTCATGAACTTCATCAGAGCCTGGCTTCAAATGTAATGCTAAATGCTGTGCTTCAAATGCAAAGCAGAAATGTAAAAAGTGGCATAATAAAGACACCAGTTTCTATGAATTAATCACAGATGTGATTAATTTCAATAAATCTACAAATTCAGATGTATCAGGAATAATCAACCTTGGCAAATAATTGAGATTAAAAAATCTTTATAAAAAATAAACTACCTAAGGGCTGGAACTTGTGGCTACCTCTTTTGCAAAGGGACTGTAGCTGGAACCTCAAAAGAAACTCTGAGTCAAAATAAATAAGAAGAGTAGAGAAGCAAGAAGAGTAGAGAAAGATTCTGTACATGAAGAAAAGAAGAGGCAATATGGCCCTTTTGGTCAAGAAGATATTTTGTTGAATCAGTCAACAAAGGAAAAATATGGAAGAGGTGAAATAAAGAGAATCCATTGAAAGTCTGGAAACACCATTCTAAATGTGCAACATGACACCTGGTTTACAGACAACTCTGACAAATGTAGTCCTTAAATGAATTTATCTAAATGTGTCAGTCTATGAAAAAGTGCAAATGAAATATCTGAGTTGGTCTTTTCCCTGAACTGCAAAGTGTCACATCTCTCACTTGAATGTGAATATAATGTATATGGTGTATATAATTTTTTTCTTTGAAAAGTTTACTGATTGTCATTTTCATGTTGATGACTCGGATACTGCTAGAAATAATCCTTTCTCCAAACCTAGCTGTTTGATCACAGTTTTTACTCTTTATATTGCAAAATGATCAAAGATACGACTACTTTTTGTCTCCACTCTGCAGCAAGATGTGGTGGTGTAGCACTGGGGCTTGTGCCATAACTGAGCAGGTCAGGAGGCTGTTCTGAAATGGGTATCCACATATGCATGTAATCTAGAGTTGTTGTCTGCCCTTTTCTGCTCTCTTTTTTCAAAGCAAGTAAGGAGAGCCTGGAACAGTTCTGACCTGCCTTAACATTCTTTCTGTGAATGCAATTCAATGTACACACAAAACATCCTTCTTTTCTCTTTATGAATCTTTAGTTTTTAGAATATGATACTTACAGCAGAAAATACAACACACTCTTCACAATAATGCATTCAGAACTATTTCAAAAGCAAATGATGTTATGGGAGATGTGCAGTGTACTTTCTGACATGATACTGCAGGGCTATCTGTTTTCTGTCAAGGAATTAGCTCATATCACCCATTCACCTGCAAGTTTCAGTGCACTTTCTGTTAGGAGTTTCTTTTATGCACATCATTTTGATGATTTCTACCTGGGAAAAGACCATTATAAAAGTACTACCCATGATTTTCAAGAAATTATAGATACAAATTTGAACATTTAAATCCTTTTCTCTTTGACAAGTGGAAAGCTTCAAGAAGTGACTCGATGTTTTAAGAAATAGTAACTTCAAATCCAAAAAAAAGCCCTATCATGTCATCTCACACAATCCTACTCTTAGCACAAGTACAAAACCCAGAGGTGGCACATGTAACCCAAGCAGAGATGCTGAGGAACAGAGCACCTCATCACAGTGCTGGAGGTCAGCATGAGAAATCAGTAATGAGTATATGGGTTGGAAATGTAATGTCTGTACTCTCCAAAGAGCCAGTCATAAAAAGCCAGTGCTGCTGGAATCTGATATTACAGCTTGTTTATGGTTGCTGTTCACCATTAATAATAATTAATCATAACTTGTTCCCACTGTGACAGACATACCACAAATGGAACACAAAGAAGCCCTTTTCTCAGCAGGATTTATGATGAATGTAAATTATTAAGTCAGGAAACACAGTGAAACAGGTGTTTGGTGAGCACTGAAGTCAAATGGAAACAGAAGCCCCAAAATTTTAGTTTTCCCTGCTACCAAAGTGAACAAGGGTTTTGATGAGGGAGTGTGATGGTTTTGCTAAGTTGTTCTGAGAATATGAAGAGCAAATTGCAGGCTATGTCATATATTACAGTTAAAAGGAAAACCTGATTGTATCTTGCATATTTATGGGCTTGACTCAGGAATAGTCTTAGGTGAAACAGTAAACTTCAATCAGAGATTTGATTAAAATTTCCATAGACAGAGCTATTCTTTGTAGCAAGTGTACAATACAGTGAGATAAATGATCATATCAGATCACTATTACATACTGTTTACATTGTAGTCTAACTTCAGTGTGTTTTCTTTAAAGGGGCCAAAATTACAAGCTGTAAAATGAAAAAAAAATTATTAAACACAAAAAATGTTCAAGAACACAAAACCAGGGTTGGAAAAGGAATAGAGGAGATGGAGCTATAAAGACCCATCCTCGTTGCACTAACTTTACACTTATTTTACAGGGCATTTAGATAGGAAGGTCTTTTGCTTAGGCAGAAAGATAATACTTTTATATAAGCTGTCAAGACTCTTCTTCAAGCTGTCTTTACTGAAAACACTACCCTCTTAATTTCACATTTGAGCTTCTCTCCTTTTTGACACTGCTAAAAACAGAAACAGCCTCTGTAAATGGTTAAGCAGGTCAGTGATTTCCTGTCAATAGTCTAATACAGAGTTCACTTGCACCAGTCAGGCACACATGTTTATCCTTAGAGGCAAAAAGCATTGGCTAGCACATCTATTGATTTTTTTCCCCTCTCTAATTTAAAAGTCATGCAAAAACCACCCATAGTTTTTACCTTATTTATCTTATGCTTTCAGATAAAAAAGGAAGAAGGATCATGTATACGTTTGAAAATATTCACCTTTTCAACAAATATGAGATCAGTAGTGTCAAAGTTGATGATTATCCATTCTTAGATGACTTTCTGGAGGGCTTGAGAACATTCTTTATGTTTAAATTAAATGAATTAGAATCCTATGTATATTTCTCTACTTTTCTCCACTAAAATTATAACAAATAAAAAAGTGATAAAGAAGTAGCAACAAGTTTTAAAAAACAAACAAGCAAAAAACCCCAAAACTAGCAAACAAAAAACCAAAAAAACCACAACCAGTTTATTTCCACTATAAAAACAAACAGAAAACTCAAAAACCCCTTTCAGACCCTCAGAATAAAAATTCTAATAGAAGTGATAGGGAGATCAGGATGACCTTTCCGAGTTTAATTAATACACTTCTCAAAAGACAAAGGAGGAAGCTACATTACTTATCATATTGAAGAATATTTTGCTAAAAATAGACAGATTTTTATGCCTAAAAATTGCCAAGGTAAAAGGAAGCACAGAATTTCTCTGGTATAGTTTGAAGACTGAATAGACATACACATACCTGTGTTTATATATATTTATAAAAGAGATCTATGCTCATAAAATCCAATTGAATCTGTTTATTGTAGTATTCTCTTAACTTATAATATTAGCCATAAACTAGTTTCAGTTATCCTTGTAAACACCTATGTTGTGAGAAAGAGGGTATCTACACTGAGTGTAAGGGTCACTTTTTATTGAAATAAAAGGACCAGCTAGAGGGGAGCTGGGGCCCAGTGACTGCAGAGATGCAATAGATACAGATGGCTTAGAAATTTCACAGAGAGAACAAATGTCCTCATAACAAAATTCAGAGAAATATTCATACCCTGAAGAGCCACTGTTAGACACACAGATCAAGGCTACAAAGGAATATGTGCTGCTACTTAGAACTCATGGCCAAAAATTTCCCTGAGTGTACTCCTTAAGAATAGGAAAAGATGAAAAAAAAAAAAAAAAAAAAGGAAGAAGAAGAAGAAGAAACCAAACAACAAAAGAAACAGTTAACAAATTGAACAGCAAGGATTACTTTGTCTTTAAATTACTTTAAGAGAGTGAGGTCAGGGGGCACCTCCTCTCCTGTGAATCTCACTCCAATATTAGAAACCTGAGTTCAGCTTTGCTTGTGCTGAAAGGAAGGGAATATCAGCTAATCAGTATATTCCAGAAGGAAGATTTGGCTATGGAGTTCACAGGGGAAAGGATCTCTGTCACTCTTGCCTACTCTGTATGCAGAAATAAAAGATTCACTGAGCTGAGAGAAGAGGGCAGATGTGAGAAATATACTTTAGACTTAAGATTAAGGTGCACATTCAAGACTGTGAGAGAGCAGGGTTTTGTTCTCTTTTCAGTGGCTATTGCTATTATTTTAATCTAGGTACTGTTTACTGTTAAATTTAAGATGTATTAGCTAGTCTAGATAGGGTTAAGGTGCAGCCTGTATCCTGGGTATACTGTGGGAGCACTCCACCATATGTCCTGGAAAAACTTCAGATAGGAATACAGTACCATGCCCTCTTCTGCCAGCCAGCACCAGCACCTCTGGAGTTGGCCCAAAAATGAATGCTTGTGAGGTACTGTTGAAATTCATCTAGAGATTGGGACTCACAGGTATCATGTACCTTGGCAATTCCAGCAGGTGTCACATACAAGACAGCTAGTTTTATCCTTGTTTTCTAGCAGTATACTAGCATTTTTGAAGCACAAAGCTTTGCACTTTGAGTGAATACTGCAAGCTAGTTCTGCAATAACTAAATCAACAGCTAGAGTCAAGATAGCTGTGTCAGCACTGTGACCTTACAGAAAATATATATTGTCTGCCTCTCAGGATCCTGAATATTGTATGTTTTTTTCAATATATGCCTTATACAAAATGGAATATGGTTTTATAGAATAACATTGACATCTTGAAGGCAATAAGTAGAAGCCAAAATGTCACTCTTCTTTCAGAGGCTGTCTGGAGGATTTAGCAAAAACTCAAACGATGCTACTTAGCATGTGTATATGTATGTGAAATGCAGCATCTCAGCACTGCAGATACTGAAGTTCTTTCCTTCCACTATTTAGAGTCTCTTCTGCAGTTTGGAGCTCCTCTGAGAAACCTGAGGTCTCCTGAAACTTCTGAGTGCCACACCAGTGGTAAAAATATGATTAGTGACAATTCTGAATCACCACAATTTCTGAAAAATAATACTCAGTTACTCTTTGCTGATACAGTACAAAGAGAGAGAAACTGATTTCCAAGGAGTGAGTGACTGACAGAGCATGACTGATGTTAAAACACCATCTTTCCTTCTTTTTAAGGATGACCTGTTAGAGTAAGACTATTTCTATCTGTCCTAGAGCAGCAGGAGACAGAGTTTGTACAAGGCATGCTTCAGATATCATCAATAGTTACAATTCATGTGTGAAGTGGTCAAGCAGTCACAATGTGTTTCCAACCACGGCAAGAGGAACTGCAGCTGCATCAGCATTTTACAAGAATTGCACTGTTTGAAGCTAACAGGGCAAACAGCAGCCATTGACTCTATAAAGGCTGAAAAGTTTATCTGAAGAAAAGACTCACAGAATCACAGAACAGTAAGGGTTGGGAGGGAACCCTGGAGACCATCTAGTCCAATGCTTCTGCCAGAGCAGGATCCTCTAGACCAGATTACACAGGAACATGTCCAGGTGGGATTTGAATGTCTCCAGGGATGGAAACTCCACAACTACTCTGGGCAGTTTGTTCCAGTGCTCTGCTACCCTCAGAGTATACTTCTTTAAGTATTTTCCCATATTCCAGTTAAATCCCCTGCATGCCTGCTTGAGACCATTGCTCCTTGTCTGTCACTGGACACCACAGAGAAGAGTCTCGCCCCATCCTCCTGAAGAACAAGAAAGCATGCTCATAAAAAGAATACTTCCTACAATAAAAGCTCAAGAACTGGAGGGTCAAAAATAGTCTTAACTACCTGAACTTAGGATGCTGATCAAGTCCTGAGCCAAGGAACTTTGCTGAAAGCTTGTTCTTACCCAGTGAAGCAACTTAGGTCAAGTCAGAGAAAAGATCTACTCTCTGTCCCACTCAGAGATAATTCATTAACAGCACACACAGAGAGATGGTTTAGGGATCCCTCCCACAGCTCTTTCCAGGGAAAAGCTCCTCAAATGTATATCTTGCATATAGATACATCCCCAGTGTGAACTTAGCTGTGAAGGAAAAGGAAACTTTACAATCTCCCCAGAATCAGTAAGATGAGAGTAGTATGCCTACTATTAATCACTTTTTTTTCACGAAATGGAGACTTCCTGTAGAAAAGCAAGGATGATCAGATAAAACATTAAAGTATATGTGTTCGTTTATACGTGTATATGTGTGCATGTGTGTATATGTATGTATGTTTATACCTCCCAACGTGCTAGGGGAAAAAATGCAGGAAAGATAACTGCAGTCTTACCATTACTCAGAATAAACTGTCCTCTATGTCCATGGAAGGCAGTAAAATAAGTAAACTACAACAAGAAAGAGTCAGATAGGGTATTAGAAGAACAGTAAGGACATTCAGGTACTAGAATCTGCTGTAGAATCTCCAGTACTGAAGACATCCATCAGGCATTCATCTGTTAGCATAAAATACACAGCTGATATATGCTGGCAGGGAAATAATATCTATAAAGGAGGGGGAATGAATTATTTGGCTTCCTGAAGTTTGTCCCAGTCCTATTTTTTACTGATCATGGAGGAAACTGTTCTGAGGGAAAGTCTTGCTACAACAAATCTTAGGAATAGTTTGTTTCTGTGACTAATTCCTAGCTCAGTAGTGTGTTTTCTTGCACTCGTAGACTTCAGAGGAGAGGTTCTCTGAATGAAAAATTATGATATAGCTCTCTTGAGACCTCTTCTTGGAACAATTTGTCTCTACACAGAACTTGCAGCAGAAACTGGAAAAATACAGTTGTGTATAATCCACATATTAACAGGAAATGTAAGTCTCCAGTCTCCACAGTTCAAATAGTTAAAAAAATTAACTCTAATTGGGTCTATTGGTTAAGCCATAGGTTCCTATGTAATGCCACCATGCAGGATCTACCAAATAACTGTTCATTCTCATGAACAAAGTGTCCCCATCTTGAAATGTACCTCAGGGGAAAACTTCCTGATGATATAAGTATTGATAAAACTAATTTAGTCACATTCATTACAATCTGTTTCTCACCCTTGCTATGAGAAATCAATATTTTCCTCTGCAATCACTGTCAGTTTTCTGGGTACATTGTAAGGATCTTCATCTAGGAACAAAGGGTAAATTGTTCTAATATTAACAGGTATATTTTTAAAACGATGTTAATGTTATTTACACTGCAGAGAAAAAAATATTGCCATTCAATTTGCAGAAACACATCCCTTTCTGCCAGGTAGAAATCTGACTGCCCTAAGCATATTAGGTCTAAAATTATTATTTTCTCTTGATTCTCCCAGAGATCAATACAGATTTAGGGACAATTTCAACACCTACTCCACAAAGTAAATTAAGTTATTTTATACAATGGAACTGACTTAGTTGGAAGAAGAGACAACTACATTAGCCTAAAGAAGATCCTGTCATTTTTCTGTGCATCTCTCTGATGCTCTGATGGCAATGTTTTGTTGAACCCCGGTCTTAGGACATCTCTTTCACCTGGAACAAAGAGATCCATCTAATTCAGGGGCCCAGAACACTAGGTTCAGTGTCTAGTCTATCTGCTCTTTCCCCTGCATAAATAAGGGAAAATTATGTTGATTTACACATAAAGTCCTTACACCTATATTTTATAGCAAGTTTGATTTGAAAACAATTACTTTTTTCCCTCAAAAAATGAATTTTAATGGGGGAATTACTTAAATAGTGCATACTCTCTGATTTTTCTTCAGTTTTCATATATCATATGTTGATCATAAAAATGTCTCCTTGATCTCATTTTACATCTGACATCAGTGGTTATCTGTTTTTTCCAAAGATGGCTTGTTTTGACAACCTAACTTCCAATTCCTTTGTCCTTTGGCTGTTTTTGTGAAAAATAGTAAAACATTGTTCTCAATGGTCAGCTAAGCTTACTGATTTTCTCACTATTTTGGGAAACAGGGAAGTGTATTTCCTTGTGTCTAACATAGATTTATTTTTGTTCTGAGGAGAAATTTCAAGCTCCTACCCTCTTTAGCTGAAGACCTGCAATTTTTTATTAATTTTTTATTAATTAAAGCACTTAGAAGGAATTTGAGGGAAAGATATGATAAACAGTGAATCAAAACCATCTTTAAGGTAGCTGCAATAGTCTCTTATCTCCAGTCTTATATGCTAGAACAGAAAAGCTTTAAATTTATTCAAGCCCTTGCCTCCTAGTTGTATTCAAGATAGTTGTATCCATAAGGCTAAATACTGCCACACCCAGCTCAAGATCATTTTATGCCTCTTCCTAGTCACAATTTGCATTATGAAATGCCCTACAGCATTATTGGTGCTTGTTTAAATAGTGCTCAGAGAAGTGGTGAGCAAGACTGGCTGTGACCTGCTGCAGAGTTAGAATAAAATCTAAGTAATTGCTTATTAAAATTGTCTGTGTTGGTTATGCATAAATAAGCAGGATTTGCATTTGTATTCTTTCTTCAGGTTTAATTTAAGCACACTGATGACACCCGCTGGGAATATAAAAAAAAAATAAAATACAGACTACATAAGGTTAAATAGCTAATGGCATAGTTATGTTTCACTTCTTCATTAACCTACTGATAAGACAACACAGTGGAAGCAAATACCTGCCACAGAGTGTTTGCAAGTTTCTAATTTAGCAGCTAGCTTTATGGGCCACAACTCCAGCAGCAGAAGTCATACCTAATTAATAAGGCCTAAGACATACTAAGACAATAAAATTTATTTAGTTAGAAGAATTTCCCTGACTGTTATGCATAGTTTTAGCAAAGAAGTCAAAAAGTGTGAATGACACTAAAAAAAGTGTGGTAGAGATGCAGAACAACATTTGACCTGAAAATGCAGAATAACTACAGAAATGAGTGAAATAACAGATAAAAAATATGAAAATACAAAGAAAAATCATGGAGAAGCTCATACTTAAGACAAATACGTGAGAGTAGTCTGCCTAATAAAGACCAGGCGATGCATAATTTGGCTTGGAGTTTTTACTAATATAAATATTAACAAAATTCACATTTGTCACTTATTTAGAATTCACAGTAGAACAATACAGATTTCACTGCAACCATCAACCCCTTCTTCATGTGGTAGGAAAGAGAATATAAATAATGCAGGAGCAAAGTATTAAACTGCTTTAGTTCCAGACATTAGTGTATCTTAAAAGGAGTCAAAAATGTGAAATGCTTATGTAACTACATGAGCACTTATCAGTTTTACAGTTTTACGAATTTTACTTTTTATGTTCTGGATCCATATAATTAGGTAGGGAATTGTAAAACATAATCCTATGCCCCATGGCAGTGTGATTATGATTAAGTACCTAAATTAGTTTTGCATATTTAAAGGTTAATTACTTCTATTTACAAATGAATGAATGCATTTCTGTTTTGTTTTTCAAAATAAAGCCTTATTCTTGAGAAGAACCGTTATTTTCTTATTTCATCAGTCTCTGTAAACTCTTTTTATGCTGATGTATAGAACTTCTTCAGCCTATTTTTCTTATGTGTTTATATAAAGAACCCTATGACAGCTAAAAGAATATGCACCATGATAGGTGCAGAGGAAAAAATCTAAAACTAAGTGGGGCACCATGCCCTACTCAGACAGTAGCACCAGACGTTTCCACAGTGGCCACTTAGAACATGAATAACACTATATCATAACTTATAACAATTGGCAGCCACTGGGATGCACGGTCAAAAAAGATTCAATTAAAACAATACAACTTTTGGAGAAGCAGATGTGCAGAAGTTAAAAAATTCTGATTTCTCCCAGCTGTATTTTGGAGGGATTGTTGAGAATGAAGCAACAACATGAGAGGCTTCTAACTTGATCCAAGAACTAAGCAATCCAGTTTCTTTTAAATTCCCTTCAGAGCAGAGCCTTGAAATCAGTCAAAGCTGGAGTGCAGCTTCCACCTGTGCACGTATAAACGTTTGTCTATGTTTAGAAATGACACTTTGAAATTCTCTTATACATAATAATCCCAATCCACACAATTTGTCTCTGTGTGCCTGGAAGAACTTCTGTACCATTTTCTATTATTTTGTCCAATAACATGTCTTAACATCAATGAGTAAATAGAAAATTCAAGAATGTGCTAGAAGAATTTTAGAGTTTCGTGGAAAAGTAAGGTTGAATAAACTGCAATAACCTTCAGAACTTTCACCTTCTATAATAGTTTGCAATCACCAAACTGTTTGTTTCAATATTTTTTTCACAAAAATCATATGATCAATGATTGTCCTGTTGCCTTATATGAGTAAAATGAAAACTTTACTGTTTTTCCTGCAAGTTGATGTCAAAACTTGGCACAGCAGAATTTATTGGCAGTGGAGTCATTCTTGCTTGTGACCCTATGGCCACAGAACCACATTCTCAGCATAATTCAAAAGCAATTCCCATTCCTCTTCCTGTTTTGCCCACTTCAGCTTAAGTTACTGTATGATGCAGCTCAGCAACATGGCAAGACCTTTAAAGTTTTCTCATTAGTTTAGCTTCCTCATGGAAGCAAACCCCTGCAACTTACTGTATCTAAGGGCTGTGAAATTCTTCTACTGACCACATTCATCCTTGTCTACAATATATTAAGACAGCTTGTAACAGGAGCACCATGATGAAACACACTCCTTAAACTGACATGGCTGGGACATCAGAAGTTTCAAAACCTATTTACATGTCCTAAACCAGTGCATGTCTACAGAGGTGATTAGACTTAGGCCCTACACTGGCTCTTCTCAGTCACTCTCATTTTCTGTTATCCTCTGAGAGAGATGCATGCTATTGTATAAAATCAAAGAGCTACAAAGATGGCAAGCAAAATATCTCAAATCTTGCAACAGACTTGTTTCTAAAGTAGGCTGTGCTATTTTTTTGAAAGAGAAAGCCCTTACTATCCAATCTTACTCCTTTTCCATGGAAAATAGTCATGGGCTTTCCCCTAACCATGTCAGACACAGACACAACTGATATTACAGTACCATTAATTTCTTTCTTAGGTTTCATTAATAAGCCTAACAATTCCAAGAACAGAAGAATATGATCTATGGGGATAGAGATCTCTTCTCAGCATTTTCTGTTCTGGATTTTTATTAAAGTGGAGCTCGTAGCTGCTGCATCTTCTCTAAGACCATGATTTGGCAGCACACCAGTTTCATTCACGATCCAATCAATTGAAAAGGCTACTTAGGGATTCTTAGGTTAAAGCAAAAGGCAGGAGGGCCCCTAGATCCTTGCTCTCTTGCATTTGTATCTAGAATGAATACATATTTGATACTAGCACATCCATTTAACAGCATGTGTCCATGCGGAGTAAACAGTCTACACATTTCAGTGACAGCATTATTCCTTCCCAACTGAGAAAAAAATAAAAAAATAAAATAAATATTATGTATAACACACCAGATAAAAGACATCACTCTGAATCAGGTTAGGGCATGTCAGTGGAAGAAGCTATCACAGTGTTTCAGCTACAGGCCATAACATCTGGCTGGACCACATTATATCTTTTGGAACAGTAAGTCTCAACTGAAAAACATTCTACTGTGATGAAAAGCTTCATTCTCATCTGCCAACTGTCCCATCAGTCATACATACAGCTAAAGAGGTGTTCTGGATCAAAGAGACAGGCTGCTTGAGAAAATGTCTTCTACAGACCAGCAGTTCCACAGCTTGAGTCCTCCCCATGGATCTCAAGTTCCTCCAGGTGAAGTGTCTCCTCTCATTACGTGCAGAGGATTCAGGGCCATCTGCACTCAGCAATGTGCATGTCACGTTTTAGTCCCTGCCAGAACTAACCGGGACTCTGCTCACATATCCCCTTCCAGCAGCTTCTTACAGACCTCTCCAAGGTCTCCTCCAAAGCCTTATCCTCTCCAGGCTGAACAACCCCAAATCTATCATCTTGTTTTCACAGACAGGTGCTCCAGCTCTCTCATCACTTTTGTGACTCTGTCACAGTTTTAGACACCAGCTAGAGAGTGGCAGATGTTCTCCATTATTCCCCCACTACTCTCCCAGGGGAAGAAGGGAATAAGTGACAGAGACCTCCAGGCTGGCAGAAAAAAGTGGGATAGGTTTAATGAAGGTATGGTTGGCCTTCTGGTCTGCAAGTACACATTGTTCATGCTGAGCTTTTCATTGACCAATACCCCCAAGTCCTTCTCCTCAAGGCTGTTCTCAATCCATTCTCTGCCCAGCCTTTGTGCTTGGAATTGCCCCAACTCAGGTGCAGGACCTTGCACTTGGCCTT
The DNA here is from genome assembly GCA_023637945.1 of Phaethornis superciliosus. Classification (NCBI taxonomy): domain Eukaryota; kingdom Metazoa; phylum Chordata; class Aves; order Apodiformes; family Trochilidae; genus Phaethornis; species Phaethornis superciliosus. The sequence continues at coordinate 71,383,144 of JAJQWJ010000002.1, forward strand.
GTAGAACCTCATGATGTTGGCATAAGTCCACCTCTCAAGCCTGCTCCATGATCTTACCAGTCACAGAGGATCCAGGATCTTGCCAGGCACATTTCAAACCCTAATAACACAGATTAGTAAGCAGCAGCATCTCCCTAACATCCCAAGTGGCACCTCTCCAGAACTGGAGCAGGAAAAATGCCACAGCAGAAGAGAGAAGGTTGAGAGAAAAAAATAATTTTAAAAAATTTTGAAGGGAAAAGGGGCTTCAGCAAAGGACTATGGTAGCAGAAAGTAAAATAGGGGGAAAACAAGAGAAAGGTACAGAGTAGGAGAAGTGTCAATGGATGAGGATGGCACAGAAATTGAAACACAGCACTGAGAGCTAGCAAAATATAAATACATATGACATTTAGTCTTTGACAGTGCAAGAACCTCTTCAACATGTTGCAGGTGTTCTCAGTGGTTCAAGAGCTTCCTGCTGTGTGTTAGGTACTTCATGGCATGCCTGTCAGTTCAGACCCTTATGGTTGCTCCAAAGGGCCTCCAGTGTCTGAGGAGTTAATCTGGATTAGTTTTCCCTGACAGTTATCTAGTTCAGATGCACTGTGACCACCCTGGACACTGAGCCCCCCCATACTGTAAATGGAGACAGACCAAGAGGTTGCTTCAGAAACTCATTACTGTCCCAAAACAGACTGCCAATGTACACACAACTCCAAAGATAGAGATCAATATTCAGCTATTATTTACAGAAAATCCTGACACCTAAACACAGAGAAAAGCCAATATAAATGTTTGGAGGGGCACAGTATGCAGCACTACCTAAACAATTAACTCAAATTTGATAATTTCATGGCAATAGGTTCCCCAATTGCAAAAGGATGTGCTACAGTCTTTTAATCATTACTGGATACAGGAAAATCTCTCCATCATACATTATTTAAGTGGACTCAATCACAACAACCCTAAATTATGTAAATATAGATCTCATCTCTGGAAGCATTTGGAGCCTATTTGGATGGTTTAAATTACTTCAGTTATGAGACTGAAAATCACTCACGTATGCCAAATAAAAAACTCTATAGTCATTGAACTGAGATCATGTTATTGTTATAGCAGAGCTATAAATATGAATTAGATGTTGGCACCACATCACTCAAAATTCTAATCTGAAAAATCCTTAAATGAAAATATGAGAAATGTAGGAAACCCTCCTTTCAGGGGATGAGTTTAAAGCTGGATGATGAAATATAGACACTGATATATCCTTTATCTAACAGTTTCCAGATCTGGATATCTTGACTTCAAAATATTTTCAGATATCTACCCACAAAGCTCATACCAGCAGTCTGATTGCAAAACTTAAACATGGTCATAATCAGGGTATGGAGCGAAGACATTGCAGAAATCCCATCCTCCTGACCTGCCTGAGATGATCAGCTTGCCAGCCTAATGGGTTTGTTTGCTTAGATTTAAAACACCAGTGAAAGGAATCAGTTAATATTATATAAAGAACTATTAAACTTCACTGTTCACATTGTGTTTGCAAGACAATGATTAAGATTCGTAGTCCAGATATTTGTGCTTGAGAGCAAGAATTCCAGTGAGCTCTCTAGATCTCACATAGCCATAATGTACCTGATTAAGGAAATCTTGAAGGTACAGTGACACTGTCATAGAAGCTGACTGCCAGAAAAGTGACCTGTCTTCCCTGACATCACCTGCCTAAAACTTAAAAGAGAAACTCCCAAATACACTAAGCATGAGCCTCCCACACCCTTGCATACCTGGGAGATGCTCAGAGCTTTTTTTCACAACAGTTAACAGGAGCTAAACATTTCTGTTGCATAAACTGCAAATGGTTGTATAAAATACAAACCATTTCCATTTTTACTCTAGCCAATTAGTTTCACAGCACTCACTGTTCACAAACCATACATTCCTAATCCTTTACGGCTGGTATTTAAATTATTATTTGCAATAGCCACAGTTACAGGACTACTCACTCATAGGGCAGAATCCTTGTCAGGAAGTTATGTGGAAGCCCTTCCTTTAACAACAGTAACAGAGAACTAAAAGGCAGGGGAGCTGACATCCCCATCTGTTTCCAAAAGTTATCCAGAAGCTCCACAAAATCTGGAACTGATGAGTCCAAAAATAAGCCTCTGAGGAAGCCACCTGAAGACCCTGCATCTTTTTCCTTTCCCAGAGGATCATTCCTGCATGCAGAATTCCCATGGAGGTGTATCTCGCATTTAAGCTACCATATCAGCTACATAGAGGTATAGCCAGCATAATAAAGGTATAATCCAAAGGAAGGAAAAAAAAAAAAAAAAGAAACTGAAAGGCAAATCTAATATCCTGGTAATCAGTAAGGATAAAGACAGTTGAAGAAGCTGTATATTGTTGTATTGAAATAAAATTATACAGTTCAATCCAGGCTAAGGGATATCATTGGATATGTTTATATCATTATAAGCTCTCTGGATTTTGTTTTCTTTTTCAGGAAAATGGGAGAAGACGACTTGTGTTTTTGCAAGAGTCACAACAACACACTAGGTGTACAGTAAGTAGGCAAATACAAAATTGTTTTTTGTTAAAAATAATGAACTTTCTAAAGTCAAATACTTTTAGCTGTCTCATTTACACACAGATACAGAAAAAATCATATCTACTTTTAACTTTCCAAGGTGCTTCTCCATAGAGGCCCAGCAGTAAAGTTCTTTCACAACTAACTGTAAAGGCTGTCCCTTGGTTTGGGGGCTGGCAATATGGAGACTTTACTCATTTTTCCTCTCTTTACATAACTCAGTGGGGTACATGTCAGGGGCGTATTGCTTTTAATAGCTCTGCTATAAAAAATTAATTTCAGTATAGCTCCCTTTAAGGATAAGAGTGTAACCCATGACAAATACATACAGCTTTGTGAAAACAAACCTGTATACACTATTACGCATACACAGCTTTTCATTAAAAAAGAAAAATATTTAAAGTTTCAAGCTCCTAAAACTGGAAGGGGGAAAAAAAAGAAAAAAAAAAAAAGTGTTTCCTGTTTGAAAACCTTCTCCTCCTTTCAGTATTTGCCTATTCATAGCCCTTACTGTCTTACTGAAGTTGAGAGTCTTAGATCAGAAGCCCAGGCTACGAGCCCTTTGTGTATAAGCTGCTTTGATACCTCAGTGAACTTCACTCAGATGAAGAAGCACAGGTGAAAACCTTTGCAAGCAGGCCAAAGTATGGATGCAAAGAGTCTGCAAAGCACCTGCAAAAGTGCTTGGTCCCAAAAGGACCTTTCACATCCCAGTGAACAGCAAGAAAGCAGAGCAAAGCCAAGTGGTGAGTCTGAGAAAGAACCACAAACTCTTGCAGCTCAGCACTACGAACATCACTGAAGGCTGAACAAACCACAGCAGCATGTAAAATTTATGCTATGGCTTCCTGAAGAGTGCCTTACTTATCAACTGTTGGATATTTTGAGATGGCTGTCCATCAGCTTTTCCTGCTGAAGTAATTCTGCTTTATGTAAGCATTTAAGTGGAATCAGAAGGAGACAGTAAATAGGAATTACTTTCTAAACTAGTGGCCCAAATATTCCCTTGAAAAATGAGAACTTTGTCTCTGGTTGAATTCACAGGAAATAGTTACACATACAAAAATAATGCCAATAGAATTTGAAAACATCTTACAGTCTTGCTTCTCTGGAGATGATTTAATTCAGGTTTTAAAGCCTATTCAGGCAGAGTAAGATCTAAGTCTGTGGCTTTTTTATTCTGGTTCAGTACTCTGAGACTTGCACTTTTGATAAGAACAACATTACTGTTATCACCTCCCATACCATGAGTGCACATCAGTTCCTGTATTTTTTGCTGAAATCTCTACACAAATCCCACTGTCACATCAGGCTTCATGCATGCAACAGGTACAAAGGCACCATAAAGCTTTTCCTATAAAAACTAGTTTTCCTTCCTGGCACAATACCAAAAGCACTGCTTTTTCTTCAGCTATTATCAGTTTCTCTCACTTTCTTGAACTCTGCCACATGTGGAATGATAGATTATGTATTGAATTTTTTTCTCTATTTAATAGCCTCATGAACAAAGTGGTAGTGATGTTGAAGATGGTGCTTCTGACTAGACTGCTTCTGATGACTAGGAGAACATTTTGAATCATGACTCTCTTCTGGGTGCTTTTTCTTGAAGTTAACAGACTTACCACCACAGAAGCACACTTCCAGAAAGTGCATTCTGCTGATTGCTTCTCACATAAGAGCAAAGGAGAGCCATATGCATCTACCAGTAGTTTTTCTGCCAACAGTACCACACAACTGATGGTACTAATGGTCCTTTCCTGCCTCTGTCCCCCTCCCTTTGCTGCTTCATATATTTCACAAGAGTATAACATCCTCAGTGCTGGTGTTTTGTGGCTACTCTTATACCTGATATCATTAATACACCCATAAAAACTATTCTCCTAGGAGAACTGCCCCAAGCAATGTATCACTGGCAATTTCAGCATTTTCAGGTGTCAGTAATTTAAGTGACTGAGCAATCACTTTACCATAATTCACTGTGCAATGCACAATTATAACAACAATAGGTTACGTCTTTACTGAACACTTCAAATCCCTTAGCTATAAATGGAAGAATTTTCAGCATTCTGTGGTCAGGCAACATTCCATTTCTCTTCTCTTCAAGCATATTTTGTGACAGTGAGCTAATTTAGCTAAGTTAACAAGCAGCATGAAGAGAGTCCCCTCAAGGTATTTGGTTATTTCTTATTTGAAATCCTCAGCCAAAATGGAGAGCAACTATGTTAGAGGGTGTGTGAGTAAAGGAAAATTCTTTATTGAGACACACTGCCACAAAAGAGATACCACAGGGTTTGCTCCAAGAACATAATAACAATGTCAATTGTTTTGTCTAAAAATGCTTATTCCAGCAAGACCACTGAATTACACATCAACATTTGAACACTAAAATTTTCTTTTACATTGAACCACAGAAACCTCCAAACATTTTGCAAAGCACTATTTTAACTGTCCGGACTTCTGATCAGAAACAAGAAAGTCAAAGGCCTTAACAGAAAAAGTAACAAAATTTTATTAAAACCAATATAGATACTCAGGTTTTGAGAACACAGCATAACACACCAGAATTTTATCTCACTGAAAATTTTCTACGTATATTTGGGCAATTTTTTAGTTGATTGTGTGTTTATATGAGAAAAAGCATTTTTTTCCCTAAAGATAAGTTCTCCTATCCAAAGCTTTCTAGAGGCAGAAGTAAAATTAGGTAACCTCAAGGGAGTTTTCCACCACTGCTTAGGGTTTTGTTATGTTTCAGATGTTTGAAATTATCAAGTTATTTGATCTGGGACACTTCCAAGAAAAGTCACCACAAGGTCACCACAAAAAGGTCCACAAGAAGATTTGCATTTCTAGTTGAGGAGGGCAAGCACTAACATTTTGCTTGGTAGCTACATTTTTAGTTCATTCAGCAGAGATGGGAAGTATGTGGATTATTTTCCCTCTTCTCTCTGAAGAGAGCTGTGCCTCCAGAAGGAGACTCTAAGCAATGGATTTAGTCTTGGTTTCTCACAGCTCTACTCCTCAGCTTCATTCCTCTCTTCCTGAAAGCTCAGTCTCTGTCCCACAAAATAGTTTATAATTCTCCTCAAGAATTTGAAAACTGGGCAGCCACCATCTGTTGACCCCACTTCAAACAAGAGCATCCCACAGCAAAGCTTCATACGTGTTACTGTAACCTCACTCTACTTGTTTGTTTCTCCAAAGAGATCATTCAGGGATAATTTCCTAATCACTTACAATGGAAATGTTTTTATAATTTGTTGGAAGACTATGCAACAAGTGCTGGTGGAGTTTGAGTACATTAAATACCCTGCTTGTCTTAAAAGAAAAGCAGATGCAAGGTCTCCTAAGTTAAACTAGAGCTTCAGCTCTATCCTATACGTACAACAATCAAGAGTCACATAGCCTTACTCATAATGCAAATTCAAAAGCTGGGTTAGATATTTTATCTTTGTGGAGAAAAGACTATTGGTGATGGAGAAATAGTTTAATTGCAAAGCCAAGCATAGAAGAAAATGGTGCAACAAGTGGTGAAACACCACCAGCTCCTGCCCCAAGACTGGCTCCTGTGCTAGCTACCCACTGATGTTCATTGGTTTTCCATAGAAGGTGAAGTAACTAGGATCTCTTGTCAAACAAATGTTTTAGACATCCAATTTGTATGCAGTCCTGAGCTGTTCACTGTTCTCTGCTCTAATTCTGTGGATCCAAATCAAAATGCAAGTCCAGGGACACATTCTCTTGTCCTTGTAGAGAATGGAGGCTTTAAGGTCACCTTTGGCATTTTAGGCTCCTATCTGTGACTGCAAAAGAGGAAGAACCTCTCTGTTACAGAAAGCAAAGATGAACCAGAGTCCTCAGGTCCAGATTTTGTTCTAAATTATTGGCCTGGGATAAAAAGTGGGAAAGGATTCCTGGTCTGCAATTGACAGTGTGTGAAAATTCAAGACTCTATTCTAATCTATCCTTTTCTGTCCTGTATATCCACAGCCCCTGCACGTTTCTAAGAATCTAAATTACTGTCACAAAGGGTTCTACATGTAGTACTCAAAGCACAGGGATGTCTTTCATTTAATCAATATTATAAATATACAAGTATCGAGGTATTGAACTCTTTATTTTAACAGTCATCAACACAGCAGTTGATAACCTTTAGCGTAGTTGCACAAAAAAAAAAAAAAAAAAAAAAGACAAGGTTAAGGATTTTACCAAAAATGGAGAGAAGATAGGAAAACATACATATAGAGTAGCAAATCCCTGAAGTCTGAGATTTAGCAATTAAAAAAAAAAAAAGTATTCCATTTTATTTCATTTTATTTTGCTCTTCTTTGTCACGATACAAAGGAAGATATTATTTATTATTTTACCCATACCAACAAATGTATTGCTATGAAGAGCAATGTTCACTGATCAGCTCAAAGCAATGATGTTCAGTACAGTTGTTCAGGTTAAAAAGTACTTTAGTTCACAGATGGCCCCATTTGAGTGAATGGTAAGGTACTATATGCAGTGCATTACAGCAATATATCTAAGCTTCATGGGATTCACCATTAGGAAAACTGTAACAGTTAAGAAACCATCTGCATAACTGATATTGTTTTTGTCACTGTATATAATCATTACTTTCTATTAGCTGTGCAAAGAAAGAAATAGAACAGGATGAACACAGTTTTGGTATGTAGACCCTATCAAAATTCAGGTGAACCACAGCTAGAAACCTGAGAGCAAATCTATTCACACTTTGTTCCTCTCCCTTAGAGCTCCCACATCTAGTTCAGCAATTCATGTCAAGTATCAGTGAAAACTGATGGACATTTGCTAAAATACAGCATAAAATTATGGGATTCCAAGAGATTTGCTATACCCATCACCATATAAAAGAAATCATTTTATAGTTTCTTGTTGACCAGTTGCTTGTGGTTTTGTTGTGCAACATGATTCAAGGTATCAGGGAACCATGGAGTAAGACATCATAACACACAAAATACACAGTCCTACAGCATAAAAGTCTATTTTACTTACACTTCTGTTACTGTATATAGTTGTGTCACCAGCTTAGCTGTGTTTCTCTGTTCATCTCCCATTTCACTTCATCAGCACTTTTTTTTAATCCAGTAAAATTAAAACATAATTAATGCAACATTAAGGGCAAACATTTAAATATGCAGAGGTCAAGAAAATAAAAAGTTACAGTTCCCAGAGCAATATTAATTTTACCACACTGAACACAATTTATATATAATTGTATGCATGTATTACTACTAAAAGCTATTTTTTACAATATAAATCACTCACCATAGCCAAGTAATTGTCACTGTGGGAACCTTTATACTTTTTAACTTGCCTGGCTTCATATATCTATATTGTTTAACTATTGCATTAAAGAATTTACATTTTCTCATTTGCTTCATGTTATAGTTTTACAATATACTGTATCTTACACCAATACACTCCACTATTGGGACCAGTGAATAGGGAAATCTGGAAATGCTGAGATTTTCACTAGATAAGGTAAGCCTCAGGAGATTTCACAAGTTCTCAGAGCCAGATAACTGGAAACTAAGAGTGAATATCGATGAAAATTTAGGACATTTCTGTCTAAATGTATAGAGTGTTAATGAAATGTAGCAGCTTTTCAGAACTCTTCTAAATTCTAAACGAAATACACAGAATGTGTCCTAAATTCCAGAAACAAATGCACGTCAAAGGTAAAAGTTTGGACATACCGGGAATTCAGATTTCCATTTAATCAAGAGTCAGATACTTCAGAACAAAAAAAGTGATGCAAAATGCTACTAATTCACACAAAATAAGCCTTTATTCTTTTTGAGGAAGAATGACTTAATCCAAAAGCCAACACTGCAGTGGCTGAGGCTGTCATACAATGCAAGATGAGTTAAGATCACTAATATACCCTCACAATTGATGGAAATAGACCTATTTCACTTCTCACAACAGTGCCTGCTTTTTGTCTCAGTTGCTGATGAAATCACTGCATAACAACAGTACAAAGTTTGATGAAGGCAAGCACAGCAGCATTCAGTAGCACTTTCCTTTCCTGACATCACCTGACATTTTCTAGAGACACCTAAAAACGTGGGCAGGTCTCTCCCTCACACTTCAGAGACCTGACCCCAGGAGGGCTTCAGGCTGCCTGTTACCTGAAGCAATCACACTGACTTGGCAAGTGTTGAGGCCACCAGGTCTTCTCAGCTGGATTCCTGTTCTCTGTGGCTATAATGGAAACCAGTTCACCACCTTTCCACTGTTCTTTCTTTTCAGAAGGGAAGAAGGGATTATTATCTGGGTACTGCCCTCAGAATAAAGCTGAAATTTTACCGTGTGTCTTTTCATTTTAGCAGTATCTTGTATTTCTCTCAGGTCTGATGTAGATCTTTTTTTCTCACACAGTATTGGTGATAGTAGGAAAGATGGTCTATTTTTCATTTTTTAATTCACCTGCTGAGAACCTTTGAATTAAGGAAATGCTAAATGAACACCTTTCCAGAGCTAGGTTTCATTACCTCAAGTTTGGAAGAGAGGTTAGAGAGGGTTCTTTACTAAGAGTTTAAAACTGGAAGCTAATTCTGCTGCTTTTTTTTTTTTTAATTAAAAAAAAAAAATAAAAATAGCAAACAACAAAACTACAGCTGGGATGACCTGTGAAGACTGCAGAGGAAGCTTGATCCACATATATTTTGCAACATGTCTGAACTAGTGAAGTGTCATTAGTTTCAGCGGATTTGTTCCCAGTATGTGGTCACATAAACAAGAGAAAAGTGCTCATAGTGGTAGAGTGCTTCAGTTCAGAAGCAGGAGGTCTTGATCAGAGCTAAACACATCTTGGTCAACGAAGAAGGGAACACTTAGATTTACATGTGCTTATTTCTCACTAGTTGTGAAACTTGAACCCAACACAAATGCCATTTATCAATCACAGCACAATAAAATACATTTTGTTTTAAAAAGTGATTACTAATATAAATTATTAATTATGGATCAGACCAAGAATATCCTAAGTAATCAGTTTGCACATACTGAGTTTGACTCGAGAGTTCAATAACATACTGAGTCTGGCTGGGATGGAGTTAATTTTCTGAATAGCAGCCTATATGGTGCTGAGTTTTGGATTTGTGGGTCAATGACTAGAAAGGCTGATAACACCAGTGGCTGAGCAATGCTTGTACAGCATCAAGGTTTTAGTTTGTGATTTGGTTTTTTCCTTGCTTTTTCCCACTCTGCCCCCCCAGGCAAGCAGGCTAGGGGTGAGAAAGGAGGTGGGAGGGGGCACAGCCAGGACAGCTGATCCAAAATTCCCAGAGGGATACTCCATACCATATAAAATCATGCTCAGTAATAAAAGCTCAAGAGACAGGAGGCAGAAGGGATAATATTCAGAGCTTCAATATTTTACTTCCCCAAGAACTGTTAGATGTGTTGGAGCCCTGCTTCCCTGGAGATGGCTGAACACCTGCCTGCTGATGGGAAGTAGTGAATGAATTCCTTGTTTTGGTTTGCTTGTAAATACAGCTTTACTCCACCTATCTTTATTTCAATTCCCAACATTCTCCACTTTTGCCCTTTATTCTCTCTCCCACAGAGGATACTGAGCAAGGGACTGTGTGGGAGCTTAGCTGCCAACTGGGGTCAGCCCACCACATAAGAAAAGAAACACTTGACATACAGGGTCCAAGCAGACATATATGATTCTAGATCCCAGCTTTAAACTGGGAAGTCTCATCTAGAGTAATACAGTTATCTGTGAGTGGAAAACAGAAGAAAATCTGTCCAGCCAAGCAGGAAGCAAAAAACAGGCTCTCAGTGTCATTCATCAAAATTGACAAGCTTGATTAAGGCTTAAGGAGGCAATATCTGTTCCCAGGCAACTTTAACCATTAAGAAAATTAATTAGTAACAGACAGAAAATTGGAACTAAGTGCAGAGAATGGTTGAAAAAAACAAAGAAGGGAGATGGATTTCCCCGAACCTAGTGATAAGGAAAAGAAAACTCAGAGGAGTAGGGTAAGAACAAAATATAAGCAATTCTTAATTCTAGAAAACTGAAGAAAATCTCTTTAATTGTTGACTGGCAGACACCAATCTGCTTTTTAGAGAAAACCTATGTCCACTGCTGTAGTGCCTTAAGAAGGAAACTTGTTTCACAAGCACTTAACCAATTAATCCACTAGCCATCCATAGTATATTCACTGCTTCTGTCACCACAGTTCTGATCTCATGTGCAAGGACAGTTAGTGCTCTGGGACCAGAAACTTCCAACAGAAATTAGACTGGCACCTCAGGAACTTCTTACTCCCAATCTATTTTATTGTTAAAAAAAACCAACCAACCAACCAACCAAACAAAACCTACCAAATGCTAAGCATTCAGCAACTTGAATTTATGCATAGGCTGAGATTCTTTGAGATTCTTTGTTCATTGCTGATGCATGTGCATCATATGCTTAAGCACATATTTATTTAGACCCAAGCTATAAAAGGGAGAACACAGGGACAGCAGAGCCCCCAGTACACAGTGCTGTGCAGAGAGAAACAGTCATAATGATTTCTTCTGCCTCAGTAATACAGAAGCTATCAAACTTCTGAACGTCACCATTTCAATATCTAAATCAATAAAGGGTGGGGAAAGAGTCCAGAGACACATCACACACAGGGGAAGAGGAAGAAGGATGACTCTTGAAAAACATTGCACTGGTTGCTAAGAGTGGCAGATCCTGATGAATAAAAAAGGGAAAAAGCATTCATGGTAATTTTTCAATCCTCATACCAAAGCCTGGCTCTGATCCACTGCACTGCATACAGTGAAGAAAGATAATACAACCGTGCATAATTTTGAGCACTTAGTGAAAAATTAATATTATCTACCTAAGAGTTGCTCACTTCAGTGTCATTTGCCATGAGTTGTGCTACATCTAATTCGTTCTGCAACGAATCAAGACATGCTCTTGGGTGTCCTGCAGCTTCTCTAGTAATTAATTCAGGCCTTTCATCACCTGAATCAGAAGGAGGAAACGAAGGTAAGAGTAGGGTTTGGGGATTTTTTTTCCCCCTATAGCTTGTCTCATTATGCAGCTGAGCATAATTGAGCCCATGCATGTACTGTCAGCAAACAGAAGAGAACTGCTGAGCACCCACAAATTACTAGAGAAATCAATAGGAACTGCAGGGACATTGTGACTTTGAGAAAGAGCTCATCCTTCTTCAGGAGGAAAGCTTATTCTGAACCTGTATATGATTTCAGTACTGGCGGGGATTTTTCCATTTTGTTTTGTTTCCAGTGGACAAAAATCAGGCAGACAAGGGCAGAAGAAAACCTCTGTCTCAAGAAGATCAGCAGAGTTCAGATAAGAACACATTTGTGCAACTGGGTCCACAACCAGAAGAGTTATTTTATGAGCAGCACTTAATTGAACATTGCAAAATTAACAAGCCTGGCCGTGGTTCCCCTTGAGAAAAACCCCTCTGTTATCTTTCTGTATGCATCAACCTAGCTGAGTGTGGAGCATTTGGCATTCAAGGACAATGAAATGAAGAGATCCCATCACGGGCATTTTAAAGGTTGTCCTTATTCTATCCCCTGTTAAGAGCTGCCATCAGAAAGGCATGAGTGGTGCAGAGTGGCCATAGCACAGGGGTCACAGGAAATTCCAAAGTCAAAATGCCAGGCTATACAGCCTGTCTGCCTTCTTCATTACTATTAGAGGCTTAGACAGCATTAGCTAGATGAGTGCAAAATGCAATATGATGACCGACTTGCTGAAGAAAAGGTCCTTGTTTCAGAGTACAAGAATTGTACTTAGCTCTGCAAATTATGTGGCATCAAAGAAGGTGACTGAGTCAAGAGGAAGGCCTAAGGTCTAAAGATATTACCTACACTTTTTTCAATAAGTTCTCCTTGGTTTGTATTCCATTCTTTTCCCAGCACAAGGCTTAACCAAGAAGTGGCAACGTAAAATGCAGTAGATCCCCTAGGAAAAAAAATTGTTAATACATTGCTCAGGCAGTGTCTCAGAAGGTGGCTGTGAAACAAAACCAAGAGGTAATCTTCAGCAGCCTTCTCAAGATACTCTGCTGAGACAGAAGATGGAGAACCTGGCAAAAAACTCAAAAAGTTCTGAAGAGAAAGACAGCAACAGGATAGATTATTGAGACTATCATCCACAGAAAAAGTAATATGGTGAAATTAAGAGTATCTGAAATCTAAAAACAACACTTGATCTGTCTTATGTGTACTTTGCACAGTGGAAGATCAGAAATAAATATCCTTTCTTTAAACACTGCAAAACTTTTCAGAGTTGACCAGGTAACCAATAATATTTTCAGCACCACTTGAGAAGGAGCACCATTTGAAGAACAAGTAAAATATCCATCTCATACAAAGAAGTTTCAGACTAATAATTCTGAAAAGGTTTTTTTCCCCATATTTATTTTAAACCAGTATGTCCTGATGCGGGAAACTAATCTTATACATTACAGTGTACTAGGCTACATGCAGAGGGAAGTGCTTGTCAGCCCACACCCAGAATACTGTGGTCAGTTTTGTTCCTCAATATACAAAAAAAGGTGTGGGCAGGCTGGAGGGGACATGCAGTCTTGCTATTTCTGATTTCTTCAGAGAATTTTAGGAAAAATAAATTAAAAATGTCAATAAAGGAGTATTGCATAATTTCTTAAATTAAAAACCCACATAGCTAAACCTAGTGGTATGTTACCACTCCTATTTCGTAGTGTCCTTCTCATACCAGTCTTTCGTCCATTATTAACTTTAGTTATGTCCCCTATTGTTATGCATCAGAATTTATAGGTATGATTACTATGCAGAACAAATGCACTTAGAAGTACACACCAGAGTATTCTGAAATAATGTATTAAGATCTTATGTGAAACACCTGACCAATTACTGTTTAACATTGAATATTTAAATCGCCCTCATTTCATAAGTGAAGACACTTTTTTTTTTTTCCCCAGAAAAGTTGGTATTGGCTGGCTTTAGAGAAAAGTAGGAACAGCTTTCCAGAAGACCAGATCCCTCCAAATGACCCGACTGGAAAGATGACTTCTGCCAGGAAGCAGCAAAAAGCCAGTGGCGATCTGAAAGTCCTACAATTCTTTTCCAAAATATGCTACATTGTATATCCCCTTAAACAGAGCAGAGGTTGGAAGAAATCTCTAAGGATGTCTAGTCTAAATCTTCTGCTCAAGCTGGGGCAGCTAGAACAGGTTACCCAGAACAAACAAATTATGCAAAGAAATTTTTCACTCACTCTGCTGTTGGAAGAAAAATTCTCATCTCCAGAAATCCTTTTTCCTAAAAAAAATAAAAATAAAAAAGTATCCTGCAAATACCAATGCATAAAGGAATATGTCTTCTCCTCTAAATAGTAAAAAAAATAATAATTAAAAATTTCTAAAAATATTCTAAAAAAATATTCTACTCCTTGCATATATTGGTGGAGTCCCAGAACTGTTCAAATCTGGGAGAAGATGACAGAAACAAAGATAGATATTTCCTTGGAAAACAGAATAGATCTGATGTCTCCAAGTTCTCATAAAAAGTGTCCAAGAAAACTTTGGAGGCTTACTTTCTTTTAACTCCTTTAAAATAAACCGCAACATACGTAGCTGAAGTTAAGAACCAAATCCAAAATAGTGATGTGGACACCTAGCTGGAATTGTCAAACACTGCAGTAGCACAGTAAGTCAGGACTTTGTTGAAATTGAAACATTACTTAGGACTCGATCTGCAATGTTGCAGTTATCTTCATATATAGTGAATGATAATTTCTGCCCACCTTAATATCTATAAAAGAAGGTAAGAAGGCAATTAATTAAACTGTAGGGAGCCTGGAAAAAGGAGTTTCCCTAAAGCTATTTTGGAATACATTTTAGTCTTTAGTATCTCTTTAGTACATTTTAAACTTAAAGAATAAAATTATAACTTGTTAGATATTCAGATAGTATAGTTCTTCCTTGAAAGGGCTTATACTCTCTCACCTCAAGTGCCCAATGATTTACTTAGGAACTGCTTAGTTTTTAATTTCCTGATTTCTAGTCAGTATTTTATCCAAAACAGAGAAGGTTATCATTGTTTTTATTGGAGAGCTGGAGGTTTACTCATACATTTTCATAACTCGGGGGCTATACTTATAATTCTGCTGGATCTACCGTGCAATATAATGTGTCCTAAGTGACTTACAAATATAGACTTTGTAATACTTCCAGGACTCTCTTGCAAGGTAGGTTAAGTTTCTTAAAGTGACACTGTATTCCTGGAAAAAACTTATTTTAGCCAAAGACTAATCTCTAGCATTTAAGGAGTTCTCTCTCTTCCTCATTGAAAATAGAATTTATCTATATCTATCTATAAAGCAGATTACCCCTGCTTCTCCCCTCTGGAGAAGAAACAGCTCTGTCGCTGCCAGTAGAATATCCTGTTTATGAGCCTTTGTCTGGAAGAGAATGCAACCTTTCTCCACCAAGCTGTATTAAGAAAAAAGGGAACTTATTCTCGAGAACATGAAGGACAAGAAGTTCATTAGGAATAGTCAGCAGGGATTTACCAGATACACGATCATCCTTGACCAGTCTGTTTTTCTTTTATGATGAAATGACTTGCTGTATGGAGCAGGGGAGAGCAATTGATGTGGCATACCTTGACTTTCATAAAGCTTTTGACACAGCATTCCAGAACACCCACATGGAAGCTGGGAAACTGCAGACTGAGTGGGCTGTTAGATGGACTGAAAATTAGCTGGACAGTGGGCTCACAGTATGCAATGGGTCAGGGACCAGCTGGCAGTCAATAACAAGAGGGAAATCACAGATTTTTCTGCATCTGACATAATTCTTCACCTTCATCAGCAACCTGGGTGCACTAGCTACTCAAAAAAAAAAAAAATACTACTGGTTTAGGATAATACTTCACCTGTTTTGGAACTACTGTATTTACTGAATTACAAATCAACACTGAAAGGCAATTTTTCATAGGTAGAATGTGGTCTAGACTTTCATCAGAAAACTGCATGAAATGCCGTTCCCTTTCCACATACTTAGAATTAATTTTGGTTTGTTTGTTTTATAAACAGGGCATCTTCAACACAAGAGTGTCAAAAGTGCCTAGTACTTGCTCAGAAAAAAAGAACAATTAAGATTAGCCCTCAACTTTTTGGCAGATCTCCCACTCAAGTATTTCTTACTTCTTTTAAATGAGACCAAAAATAGTCTGCCACAAAAAAAAAAGAAAGAAAGAAAAAAAAAGAAAAAGAAAAAAAAAAGACTTAAAGAATTAATAAAGTACAAATTTTAAAAATTAATTTAAATCTGTGAGAAAGTAATGAGATACTAAATTTTGCTCATATTTTTCAATACAAGTGGCAGAGTCTTGCATTCCCACTGCCAAGTAAATATATACCAGTGATTTTGGCTTCTCCTTCCTGATTTTAGAGGAAACAGCTGGATATGATGCCTGCCCTGGCAAAGTGTCATTTAGAAAGGTGGCCTCCTATCATGCACATTACTTAATAGCTGCACACTCCATCATAACGCCAAATGCGTAAGTAGTTTTGCCTAATATTGGTTAGTGATTTAAAATAACAGAAAAAGCATTAAATAGTATTTGTAAATTGCATTAATTGGTGCGATCCAATTCACCTCCTTCAGCAAAACAGTTTTCTTTTTTAATCATTGCACTAAAATTGAACCAGTCATCTTTAACAAAGCCAATAGGCTACTTTCTACTGCTGCAGCCATTTGGTCTCATTGATTTCAATGGTAACTACATACATATTGAGAACACACAGGGATAAAGGAGCTGATTTGTAGTGGAACATAAAAATGGTTCAGGGAAAAATCCTAGGAAGTCATAGAGAATACCCAGAACCAATAAACAGATACTGGATTCACTGCATATGCCCATATTAATAAATTTTAAAAGGGCGGGGCAAGGGTTCAAATACCAGCTTACACTTACCCATAACATTTCACTCCTAGCATGTATACTTTGCCAACATTTGCCAATTAGTACCCTCCCAGCAATGAGAGATTGAGTACAGCCTGCAGGATAAGAAAGATCAAGAACTGTGTGTTGTGAATGCACAAATACACTA
This sequence comes from Phaethornis superciliosus, assembly GCA_023637945.1. Lineage (NCBI taxonomy): Eukaryota > Metazoa > Chordata > Aves > Apodiformes > Trochilidae > Phaethornis > Phaethornis superciliosus. The sequence goes on from JAJQWJ010000002.1 coordinate 71,399,835, forward strand.
CGGACCAATTCATTTTCTACCATAGGCACAACTCTCAAGTTTACAGGAGAGCTGCTATCTACAAGCATCAGCACTGCACTCTCTCATACCCTAAAATCAGAACAGATACCAAAAGCACAGGCAGTGTCAGGTAGGCCTAATGCAATTAGTTTGTCCTTAGTCCAGAGCTCTTAATGCTCTTTGCTCTTCAGCATCCGCACACTACAGCGCTCTGCGTCTCCGAGGAGCAATGGGGATGTCTGGCGCTCCCTGCTTAACCACAGCTCACGTAGACACTCCTGACAAATTCAAAATGCAGAGCTTGGATACTCCTGACAATGCAGCCACAGCAGGAGCCAAGCTCAGGCCAGTGGGCAGCATCTTTAACTATATTTTCCTTTGTGGTTTCCCTGCTGCAGCTGTAATGTTGACAGCGCCCGAGCCAAACAGCTCCGAGCTAGCCTGGACTCCTTCACCTCTACTGCAGCTGCTGCAACACAGACCTACCACAAAGTTTACCACCATGGGGCCACAGAGATCTTGAAAAGCTTCCCTCAGCTCCGAGCTGGTTGGAGCATACAGCTGGGAGTGCACAGCAGAGCCCACATCCTGCTTTTCCTAAACAGAACCTGGGGTCACATTCAGGCCCCAGTAGGACTGACGGATATCTCCAGTGGCATCCCCTCCCTCCCCCAGGCCCAAACTGTACCCAAATGCTGAACACCCCCAAGGGGTCCAGCCCCAGAAATGAACAGGCAGGGGCAAGATTCCCCTTTGTACCACAGCAGAGGGTTTCCTCCAGCAATGCTGGGCAGATTGAGGCTTGTTTTAAACATGTAAATGCAGTCATACACCCTCGGCAGGAAAGGCATTGAATGTCCTCTCAAAGCAGAACATCCAGAACAGGATGATGTGCCTTTAAAAGTACTGCAGTAACCCTACCTAAATCCAGTATGCCTAGGCAGGTCTGAGCTGCAATAAAGAAAAGGCAAATTTTTGCCTACATTTTTGATAGGAATGATAATATTTCCATAAGAGTAATAGAGAAATACTTCATATTGTATAATCCCATCAAGCCAGTTAAATTCAGTAAATGGTGCACTACTTGGTTTGACTGCCCCCCAAAAAGTCTAACCCTGCTAGGATTTTAACTTCTGGTCTTAAATACTTAGAAGAGCCTTCAAGGTGATGCTTGCGGTTCTGATAATAAAGTTTTTATTAATTTAATGTAAGTAGATAAAAACAAGTTAAGCTTCTGAGTTATGAGAGAACAGCCATAATGCCCAATTTTTTTCATTTTCAGTCTAATAAAATTTTAAAATGACACACATATAGGATTATAGTTCAGATCATCATACTTCTTAGAAACAGCATCTTAACTAGCAGACATCATACAAAAGTCTCATTTATGATATTAGAAAATAAAAATTTCAGTTTCACTCCTTGGAAATTTGTACTTGCTTCATAAAAGACCTGCATATTTAAGCTGACATTAAACTATTTTGTTAAAGCTTAAACAGCTGTCCCAATAAAACATTAGTTTCTCAGTTGGATCAAACTAATTTGAGTTACAATAAGTGGGAGGAATAGTTTAATTAGCACTAATGAATATACTCTGCACCAGACTACATTTTCTTCTGAGCATCAATAACTCATTAAAAAAAAAAAAAACGAGATCTCAAGCTTTTTGCTTATAATTACCTTTAGAAGACCAACACTTGAGACAATTTTCTAATTGCAGAAGAGGAACTGCATACAGGTACCACTCAAATTCAACTATTAATTTAGTTTTACTTTCTGCACATCCTTCCAAAACTAATTATTTAACACTGAGGTTAGGAAATTGAAGAGTGAGCCTCAAGAGGTGTGGGGTAGAAGGTCTCCTAAAAAAGCCAACATTTGAGCCTTGAGGGGGAAGGTGGATGCCAAAAACTAGGTTTTGTGAAATTGAATAAGGAAAAAAAGAGTCCCCCAAACAAACTCTGTAAAGGGCATGCACTTCAGCATTGTTTTTGTCTTCACACTAATGCCTTACAATATTGGAGAGTTACATGGCAGATGAAATTCAGTGCTGATAAATGTAAAGCTGTGCATATAGAAAAATGAGAGATTTGACATACAGAATGACAGGCTCTGAGTTGACCATATCAGCCAGAAAATAATACAGATTTGCTATACAACAGCCAGTAGCAGCCATGAAAGCAAGATCACCTCTAGTGAAGAAAAAACATGCACAGATAAAAATATAAAGGTAGGGTTTTCTGCTCTGCACATATTACCTTGAAGGCATACTCTGACCTCATAGCACACACGTAGCAACGTGCATGCAAGAAACCACACAGAGCCACCATTTAAAAGTAAATCTTAAAATAGACCTTGTGGCTGTGAAGAAACTACTTCCGTGCAACATAGTTTGTCATCATCTAAATGGCCAACAGAAGGTTCATACATCAAAGTTCCCTCTGGATACCCTTAGTCTGAACAGTATGTAGATTTACTATAGTAACCATGTCAAACAAATCTTTTCCATTGCAGGAAGAAATTATTAGATGTTTACACCAAGTTTAAGATTTGATTTGGCTATGCTTAAAGCACAGCCAAAGACCAAAGTCAAGAGTCTTCACAGAGCAGACAGGACCTCAGCAGCACCTCTAAAAGGATCTTCAAGATTTACCTCTAAGTTTGCTGATTGCCTGGTGAGTGATCTCAGTGTTGTCTTGTCTACAAGAATTATTTTCCTTGCTTAATCCAGAAAAACTGTCTTAGTGCCATCCTACTGTGCAGATCTTCATAAACAACACTTACTGTTACTACAGCTGTACCATGACTAGAAGACCACTATTAAGAAATGTATAAGCCTCTTCTAAAAGGCCATTTTTCCCTCTGCTGACTTGCTTTGATAGTATATTGACCTATAAATTTATTGACAATCCATTCTTGTTCACAGGATAACCTCAAGTATTGGTTTCTTAATAACAGAAGCAAACAAGATAATATGTAATAATGTTAATTACCAGGTGATGCAGAATCCTGCATTTTTTTCAAAGGTTACTGCTTTCTTTAATGAACCTAAATCAGGCTTCAATACTAACAGTTGTGTTCAATACATTTAATAGCTACAGTAATACTACAGTTTACAATTGCCAAATATATTCAATCAACTGCTTTCATGTAAGCATCAATAAAGAAGATGGGCAAAGGCATCCCAGAAAACACCTCCCTGACGTAAAAATTCCAGAAGAATAACTGTGGTGGTTGTGGATCCTGCAATAGAGAAAACTTTGAACAGTAACACAAAGTACAGAGACTGATGAAAGAATCAGTTTTGTGGCTGGATGATACTACTTAAAATCCTCAGATACAGTCTTGTCAGAACTCTGCACAGGAATCCTATCAATCAACAAAAGCATTTGCAGAGTCACAGAATCATTCTCACTGGAAAAGACCTTTAAGTTCACCAAGTTCAACCACTACCCTAACTCTACCAAGTCCAGAGCTAAAAAGCATACCTAAGCACCACACCTACACATCTTTTAAACACCTCCAGGGATAGTGGTTCAACCACCTTCCTGGGCAGCCTATTCCACTGTTTGATAGGCATTTCAGAGAAGAAGTTTCTTCTTACATTCAATAAATATGCCTTAAAAGCCATACCAATTATATCTTGTATCTTAACTGTCCAGAATCAGCACAAACGTAATCTCCAACAATCCACCGCTTAATTTTTTCAAAAGTTCAAATTCTTCAGCAGTGAGTCTGTGCATCACTATCTCTCAGAGCAACACACACATGAACAATATTCCATGTGAACACATTAAATGGTTGAAAAAAAACACTGGGTTTTTTTGGTCTATGTTTTTCCCCTTTCAGCTCTACAAAAGAATAAAGACAAGCAGCAAAACATGGTTGCAAAAAATTAAAACCCCAATTTGCATCTACAAATAATTATGATAGGAATCTTGCAACATGAACAGGCCCAAATGATTTCTTAGCTCTAAGGAACCACTTTCTGACCATCTTAAAGAACATTTATATGCAAGACACAGAAGTATCTATTAAGTATTGCGAGTTTCCAGATATTCTTATTCCTCTTTTTTTTTTCCCCACCTGTCCCAGAAGCCTTACCCACACTACCTGATAGAGAGGTCTTTTTCTTCACTTCACCAGGCTGTGGATCAGGCTTTTAGTCACCTAAGCACCTACCGTAAATATTCACAAAAAAACTGGTGCAAAAATACCGAGTCTGATTTTCTGCCTCCCAGTTCCATTCTTCTCTTTGTAATCACAGCAGTATTGTAAATCAGACCAGCAGACAGAAGCTCTCCTTGCCCACAGCTCCAGTGGGAAAGCAGCTGCCTGGGGAGATGTTCAGGATCTGCAAATGAAGAGATGTGCTTTAGCAATCAGGTACCTTAGCTCGCTGAAGATGGACTTTCTGTGAGCAGATGACTGGGTCTCCTCCTGTGGAACTGGTGTGAACACCTCCTTCTCCACCTTACCAGCAGCTCCCTGAGCAAAATTATTGAAGTACTTGCATCTACTTGCATGAATGAGATACAGTCTCAGACTGTTCTTTGTGCTGTATAAAAGAGGACAAAACAACTGGAAAGGGTTTATTGTTCAAGCAGTTCATTAGCAAGTCTACTTCCAACAAACTCTACTAAGTTATAGTTATTAGCTACACTATTAGACATTACTGACATGCGGCTGACTACCTGGACTCTCTCTAGCATGTTTCACATTGGGTTCCAACACCCATCACCTGCACCTGCAGTCTTGGGGCTGTAGGTACAGCCTGGGCAGTGGGGGACTGTTGGGCTTTTGCATGGGGACGGGCTTGGCAGAGGGCAGAGGGCAGAGCTGAGGCTGTTGCCAGCACAGGCACTGCAAACCATGGATGACAGCAAGGAAGAAGGCCAGCCCTGGGGCCTTCTGGGTGCAGGGGTCCAAAGCTGGGACGTCCCAGCCCATGTGGAGAAGTTGCAAAACGTGATGGAGATCTGTAAGCAGCATGCTGGAGGTCTCCCAGAGTTTAGCTGCTGTGCACTGATAGAAAGAAGAGGAACAGAGGGATGAAACTCTCGCTGCTCCAGATGGCTCTGGAAGTGTGGGAGCAGCTGTCTGCCTCTGGAGATGTATAGGCACTGCCAAGACTATGAGGTGTTTAGTTTGTTGCTTCATAGGTGCAATTGTCATGGGTGGAGAAGCTTGTGTATCCTCCAGTCATTGACCATCTAGGCTTCAGACCGTGTTCCATCCTGCCCCAGTGCAGCTGGAGGCCAACTCTTCTCTTGCACCTCTCCAGCACATGGGGATGCTCTCTGTTAAAGCTGGTTTTATAGTAGTAGAGCAACTAAAAAAAAAAACAGAGAAGAATGAGTTGCCACCATGTAGAGACAGGAAAACCGCAGGCTAGGAGAAATAAGACTTTGAATAGCAAAACACAAACATGGATATCAAAAAGGCCTCTTGGTAGAGTTAGAAAACTGTTTTCAAAAAACATTAGAACTGCTTTTGAAAGACAGTCACTTTCCACCATTTTCCAAAACTTTTTTGGAAACACAAGGAATGAGAATTCCTTGGCTTGACTCCTGTTCTCACTAGAAACTGCAGGGACTCATTTGGTCTTGTGGTCAGAACTGCAAGGCTGGACACGCAGCTCCTCCTTTATCAGTCAGACAGCAGCATTCCAGGGTGCTCTTCCCTCTTGGGAAGAGGGCCAGGAAATATTACATCTACCAACTCTTGTATTGTCGAGTAAATGCAAAGAGCAGCTGCAAGTGTTTAGGAAGAAGGCTCTGCTAGGCCTAGAAGAAGGTTGTCCAAAGCACATGGAAAGTGTTGGATAAAAAGAGGAGAGGAATTTATCTGGTTCTCATTTTTTTTCAAGTGGTATAAATATATGGAAGCATACAGCAGGAAGAAAATCTTTTCTGAAAAATCAGTAAGACTGAAGGAAGGAAAACTATTAGGCAAAGATGTGACAGGATCAGCATCAGCTTTTCTCTGAATCAGCAAAGATGCCACTTCCCAGCACAAGAGTCAGGGCCAATCTGTTTCTTCTAACTCCTTTTCCATTATAGACAAGGACCAAAAGGCAGTGCTCACAAGGAACCACCTCCATTTCCAGGCACTACATGCTCCATGCTGAAGAACAATCATGAGCCATCCACTTCTCCAGCCAATGTGGAACAGAGCTCCAGCACAGCTGAACAGAATTCATCCTTAGTTTCCTTAGTTGTCAGGTAGCCTGCTCTTTACTTTGATTCAAGAAACAGTCCAGTTGAAAAGTCAGTGTTTCAATGACTAAGCTCTCTGAGGCATAAATAGTCCAAGAAAATCTGTCAAATGCCTTTTAAAATAAGAAAATGCTATGCCAAAACTTACTGGTTCATATTTTAAACTGACACTAGAAATATATTACCAAAACTCATTATGACCGAGCCATGATATTTATACCAGCTATAAAACCTACAACTAGTGCTTCTGGCACAGATTACACACGCAATACAAGTGGAAACAGTTTATAAAACAGCTGAAAAAAAATGTGATAGTGGGGGATGTGTGTGAGTTGCTCAAGAGGAATTAGAATGTGAAACTGGAAAAGCACGAAAGTCAGCACTACACTCTCTGCCAAGGTAAAAGTTGAAATATTGGAATCATGATAGTAATGTCAGCTCTTAATCATTCTAGCACCAAAAAACCCCAAACCATTCACTTCTAGACTGAGAAGTCCAACACTTCTGTTCTTCTGTAGTGATTATAATGAATGTGGCTGAATAGAAGTGGTAACAAGGCCCTGTACTAAGATCGTTCAAGACACTTAAGAGAAATCAAGGGTATACTTAGACAAAAATATGTTTAGATAATATTTATACTGTACAGAACTAGATTCTTAAATTATATCCAACACTGCTAAAATATTAATCTACATGTTAGAAAAGCAAGTGTGAAATCAACTCATTAGGGGAGATTCACACATTATACAGTGCCCAAACCAGGTCCTTTTCTCATACATAAGTAATATTAATGCTTTGTGATATAAATATGCTGTTAGTCCTTTCTAAACTCCAATTTTCACACCTGCCTGATACCTGCCCCAACCTTCTCTGAGGTTTTTGGCCTCAGACTTCAACCTCTCAGTTCTGACTGAACCTCAGCTTCTTGTCTTCTCCAAGAAGTTTTCATTCTGCTCTCCCAGGTCATGACAGGCCTCAGCAGAACTCCCAATTCCCTGTTTACACAAAATGTAAAATAAGAAGAGAGCAGAGAAATTATGTTTGGTACTTGCCAGCTATGTGGATGCCCCAGACTGCTCAGTTCTCTCTTGCTTCTTCCTCTTGTGCTCCAGATGAGAGCACAGAATGGGGGAGGAGGAAAGAGGAATGAGTTCAGCATATCTCCCTGGCAGAGTTAATTGGATGCTTCTGCCTCTAAAAGTGAACAAGTAAGGTAGCAGAAAGCACTTAAATAAAAAAGAAAAAAAAAAAAGAAAAAAAAAAAAAAAGAAAAAAAAAGAATTTAAACTACACAGGCTCCAAAAATGGAAACAAGCTGAAGGTCCTTTTTCTGATCAACATCCCAAACACTTAGGAAAATTCAAAACACTGACAAGCTATCCACTTTAATCAGATATTCAAGAAGCAAGGGTAAAATTTAGGTCTTCTGAGGAGCAACAATCAGGCTCCTGGCAGGATTCTAAAACATTGCCAGGAGCGATACTCTATGAAGGACTTTCCACACAGATCTGCTTTCACCCAGAGAAATGTCATTCAGTGGCTTCTGGCAGAAAAGCTTGAGAAAAGAAACACCACCAAAAGTCAAGAAGACACAAGAAAACCCTCACTTAACAATGCAAAACTAAGATATCTGGTGAGAAATGCCATAAAAGCAGTGTCCTGAAACCAAGACAGCTGCTTCTACTTTGTGCGGAAAAGCAGCTAACCAGCATCTCCAACAGGTTGCTGCAGATAGAACTTTGTAACAGTAAGGTCTGACTCCTAAGTCAGGTGTAGCATTAAAAAAAAAAAAAAAAAAAAAAAGAGAGAGAGAGAGAGAGAGAGAAGGGGAAAGAAGGTGGACCAAGGAAAGAGGAATCTAAAAAGGATGAAGAACAGTCAGACTTTTGCACAAAAACTTGCCTTGCTAATGCCTATGTAGAAAACAGTCTTCTGTTAATGATAGCAACTATGAAGTCAAATAAATCAATTAACAGGGCATCTGGTGCAAAGTTTACAGAATTTAAACTTAAAAACAAAACATGTAGGAAATTCCTCTGCAAGATGTTCATTATTTAATACTACCTTATGTACAAAAATATGCCCTCGACAACTTTCTAAGACATCTTTGATTTAATATCTATACCTTGTAGCTTTGCATTTGTGAAGATCTTTAAGATCTTTATTTTGCAATTTCTACAACAAAAGTTTCCAGGGTTTTAATTAAAAAACAACCACATAACAAGACCCATCTCAGTTTTCTAAAACATAGTGCACATCAATATGCTGTATACATCATTCATTTCAGTCAGTCAGTCAGAAAGTTGGGCAGCTGAAACATGAAGTAAAATTTCATTTGAAATAGATAAAACTGGAGTTGGTTGATTTACATTCTAGTCACAATGCTGAACTTCTGTAGTGTGATCTTTTGCTAAAAAATACTAGTGCTCTGCCCATTCGCAAAAACATGTGCTTCATTTCACTTTTAAATTTACTGGTGTTTACTCTTGTAATTCAGGAATAAAGAGCATAGAGTTACACAGGAATGTTTAGAATAATTTCAATACAGTTTCTTGGTGGAAACATGGAGAAGAATAAAAATATCATCTGCTAAGAATGTTAAGCTCCTCCATGATTGTGCTGGCTTGACCCCAGGCAGTCATCAGGTGCCCCCCAAACTGCCCTGTAACCCCCCTTCTGAGCTGGACATGGGATAGAAAATATATTGAAAGCTTCCCAGGTTGGGCTGAAAACAGGGAGAGATCACTCCCCAATTACCACCACAGGCAAAATAAGCTCAACTTGGGAAAATGGATTTAATTCATTAGCAAATCAGAGTAGAATAATGAGAAATAAAACCTAAATCTTAAAACACCTTCTCCCCACACCTCCCTTCTTCCCAGGTTCAATTCGACTCTGATTTCTCTACCTCCTGCTCCCCAGCAGTGTAGGGGAATGGGTGATGGGGGCTGTGGTCAGTTCTTCACACATTGTCTCTGCTGCTGCTCACTTTTAGCGGGAAGACTCCTCATACTCTTCCTCTGCTCCAACACAGAATCCTACCCATGGGAGACAGTCCTCCAGGGACTCCTCCATTATGATCCCTTCCCAGAGGGTGCAGTCCTTCAGGAACAGACTGCTCCAGTGTGGGTCCCCCACAAGGGTCACAGGTCCTGCCAGTAAAACCCCCAGCGTGGGCTTTTCTCTCTTCAAGGGCCCACGGGTCCTGCCAGAAGCCTGCTCCAGTGCAGGCTTTGCATGGGGTCAATGGTTCCTTCAGGCCTCCAGGCGCTCTGCTGTGGGGTCTTCCATAGGGTGCAGGTGGATATCTGCTTCTCTGTGGACCTCCATGAGCTGCAGGGGAAGAGCCTGTCTATCTCAAACCCAAACTGCAGGGGAATCTCTGCTCTGGCACCTGCAGCCACTCCTGCCCCTTCCTCTGCACTGGCCTTAGTGTCTGCAGAATTCTCTCTCACATTTTCCCCCTTCTTAAACATGCCATCCCAGAGGTGCTACCACCATTGCTAATGGGCTTGGCCTTGGCCAGCACCTGCTCTGTCTTGGAGCCAGTACCATTGGCTCTATCAAACATGAGGGAAGGTTCCAACAGCTTCTCATAAAGTCACCCCTGCAGCCCCACCACAACCAAAACCTTGCCACCCAAACCCAGTACAATATTTTAGCTCTAACTCATGGAGTGTAATAAGGAGCTGAAAATTGAATAATGACTTAATTTAGGATGCAATTCTTAATCAGCTGTGGTAAAAATTAGTTCTCAAAACCATTCTGAATCAAGTGTTACATGTTGGGTGGTCAGTAAAATTCATTCCTTTTCTGGAACCACAGTCAGAAAGATTGCATTTTCTAACTGAATGGCCCTCTGGTTATTATACAAGTAGTGTTAAGTACTTCTGGAAAAGTAAGAGTTTGTCCAGAAAGGAAAGAAACCACAATACAGTAATGACAAGAATAAAACCAGGAAAAGTATTTCACATGATGCTATGAGAATTTCAATTTTTGAATCTGTCCTGCTAACAGCCGAGTGTGAAAAGGGGGGTGTTGAAGGCATGAGTGCTTATGTTTGATTAAAAGACCAGTCAGAGTGAGTAAACTTTAACAATGTCTGGGAAATACCATGAATTTTAAAATCAGATATATGACTATTCTAGTCACAAAACTAAATTTACCATGCTGCCTTAAAAATCAACAAAGCAGTCTCTGTTGCAGACAAATTCTTTTAAAAATCTGTAAATTCAAGTGGTAAGAAATAATCTCTGCCCCAAATACGGAACACCTTCAAGGAGCTATTCAAGTAGTAAAGAAAAGACTTAGAAGAAAAGAATTACATTTGGTTAATATAGAAGAGATCTCATATGACAGCTAATGAAAATGAAAGTAGAACTGTATACTTTGTCTGTATATTGAAATGTACAAAATGGCTTAATAACTATTCCGTTTAGCTTTCAACACAGCACTTTTACTACTGTTGTGATCTCTTTCCAAAAAGCTAAAGGAGAATGCAAAATTTAACAGTGCTCTTCTGATCAAGTTGCATTTCAGTTACACATGTATGACGGTTCCATGATGCTGGTCAGACCCATTCATAGATGACAGAGGAATGGAACAAATTCTCTTTGAATTACAAATTGCAGGCAGCTCTTTCTGTGTGTTATGGATTTCCTTTTAAAAAAGGGAATAACCCTTCTTGCTATTAGAAAGTGAGAAGAAAGGGACAAGTATCCAGAAAAACATGAACAGAAACCAATCATAGAATCATAGAATCATAGAATAGGCTGGGTTGGAAGGGACCTCAGAGATCATCGAGTCCAACCCTTGATCAATTACCACCAAGGAAGGCCAGAGAATATTAAAAAAATAAAAAATAAAAATAATTTAAAAAACCACACAAAAATCCACAAACTAGAGGGAATGAATCACATTGTTACACTGAGCCAATATGCAAGTAATGTTCCTGTCAAGAAGACAAGTGATCCCAGCTAGAACAACTGAGACTGGAGTTAAAAGTAGCCATGTTCTGATACAGGATAAACCTGTTGGCTTTGGAGCAGTATCAAGAGCTGCAGAACAATGATAAGGTAAGAATTGCTCCCTGCAAAAGCAAAATTAAAAGATCTTGTTGATGAAATTGCCAGAGATAATTGTAAAAGATTTGAAAAGATCTTTACACTTTCAATAACACTTTTCTGCTGAAATTAGACTGTGTCATGAGTTTCAGTCTTATACAGAAACAAAGAAATTTTCACTGGGGCACCAAGACTGGGTCTAGTGTTTCCATCGAATGAGCTCAAGAAATTTATGGACTGACTTCCTGCATATTAGGAAGACTTCAAGAGAAAATGGAAACCAATATTTCTGTTACTTTGAATTATTTATCAAGGAACAGAAAAGAAGTGAACCATTTTTAACTATCCATTTTATGTGGCAAATACTTGCTAAAATATAGCGTAAGAATCAATTTGTATGAAAAAGCAAACTACCAGAGCCTGAAAGGGTAGGAAACATCAAGCCTTTCCACACCTCATGAGAGAGGAGCCACAACAGGAGTGGACCAAGTGGCAGCTCAGCAGAATCAGCAGCTGATTCAGAAAGGGTAGAGATGCCAGGCTGCCATCCAGCAGAGCACATAAATCAGACACCTGTGGCAGACTATTCCCTTGCCACCCCAGCAACCCAGGCTGCCAGGTGCTGCTTCCCTCAGACATCCAGAGCAGAGACTTGGTCCCATTAGTTTCTTCTCTGGAAAATATCAGGGCTAAAGACTTCAACAAGTACTGCTCATGTCAAGTATTTGGGGCTATTCTCTGAGAATAAAGTCCAGGAGGAAGGCTTCTGACAACATCTTCACAGCATGTCTTTGAAGAGCAGGGCACAGGCATTGCAGTCCCTTGGTTTGAACCTGATGCCTGGGCAGCAGCAAAATTCTTGGTTGCATCACTATGAACAGCATTTAAATCCTACTACTACAAGAAGCCACGTTCTTTCATTTTTCCTCATAGAATGGCTGGAAATCCCAGTTGGCTAGAACTGCCCACAGAGCTTGTCAGAAGATCCAGTTTCAGAAGATGGGCTGTGCTTGTTATTGTTACTTCATTTGGATGAAGAACCTGCCAGGGAGGTCAAGATCATGCTCTAAATGACTTTGTAAAGCAAAGTTTAGGCATTATTTTAAAGGCTGTTTATACAAGTGCGACATGTGGAATTAAGTACTGTGAAAATGCAAAATTAAGCATGATTTTTTTTCTGGGTAGATATGTTGCCAAGTAAAAGCATACCATGACACTCAAACAGAGCTAGCCAACAAGACTTTTTTCCTAATGTGTACTTGAATCAATTCATGTGCACATAAGAATAGACTGAAGGTATTTTCTTTAGAGGAATACTTTACTAAACTGCACTTAAGCAGAAACACAATACACCACTTACTGGAGAAATTCTTGCCAAAATACTCTAGCATTATTTTTGAAAGTCTTGTCAATAAGAAGAAACAATGAACTCATAGTAATTTATAACATTTGAGTTACACTGCAGAATTCCTTGGCTATCATAGCATTGCTGTGTGACTGCATAAATTTCAACACAGCACAGACAGCAACTACAATGCACTATTCTCTTTGCATCACCTCATTTATTGCATTTCAGTGCTGAAAGTCAAACAAATGAGAGCACTAATCAAGCAAGTGGCAGTGCTACTCTATCTCCCAATTTGAGTTTTGACCCAAATATGCCTCTAATGATTTCAGGCTCTCAACTTGATTGCTAACCCAAAAAGACTGTGAGACAGTATACTAATTGTGATCCCGAACAGTCCATGTACACCAAAGAAGTCTGTTTTATCATTTTCTCTTAGTTAGCTGACAGGGAAAACAGAGTATACTATGAAGCAGAACCTAAATTTTTTCAAAGTCTACAGTAATTTACTAGCATTATATCAAACTGATAATTAAGTCTGGAATAACAGCACAGCATTTTATTGGGGTGCAGTAAAGTTGTTACAACTACAATTCAACGCAAATATTGTTTAGTAGACAAGCAACTAATCTTACACGTTTCCCATGTGTGATCCATCAGACAGAACTCTGGACTTAAACTCAGGACTCCTAGATTCACTCTCTTGGCCTTTGACAGCAGACTTCATAGTTACACAGAAAAAAGCAAAACAAAACAAACAAACAAACAAAAAAACCAAACCAAAACAAAAGCTTTGCTTCATCTGAGAGATCAGATTAGAAGAAGCAGAACAAACAGCAAGAAGGATGCTACACTTTGCTGCTGATGCACCCCTTTTGACTTCAATATAAAATACTGCCAAACTTTTAGAAGTCTGTGCCGATGCTTCATCTCTGCTTCAATCTCTTGTTACTTCTGCACCCAACTCTGGCATGCAACTCTAATCCAGAAGCATTCAGATTTTCTGCACCTCCCCCTCATTCCAGATGAAACCTAGCTTTTTCTATGTGCAAGAAGAAAAGATCCCTCTGCTGGGAGTCACTCACTGAAGCAGTCTCCTGTCTGTGGGATGCCTGCACCCGTGGTTACAGGACTGAGAAAGGTCTGTACATCAAATGAGTCCCAGGACTGCAGAAGGATGGTCACATAGTTAAGGCAGTTCAATGCCTTCTTGCGAGACCTGACTGATTTGATCCTTCCCTCCTCAGTCCCAGATCTCTCAGTCTTCAGCAAACTAAACATCATCATGGGATATTCTGTGTATCCACCTACACTGGTATCCAGAATCCAGACCTACATTAATGCTGATCATGAAAAAAAGCCTTTTTACATGGTAAAAGACTAAATAATTCGAAATACTCTGGGCATTTAGGAGAGAAGAGAAAGTGACAATTTTAACTTTAAATCTCTCTGTAAAATGAAGAAACATTATTTCATCTCTTAGCATATTCTTTTCGTAGCATCTCTGATGATCCTGAAATTCATATTACAGCAGTAAACAGATTTAGAAATAGATTATTTTTTTCATCATAAAATTGAAACCACTCATTAAGTAAGCCATAAGGTGAGGTATGGAGAGTCATTGCACTTGGTTTTATTATCTTGTTCATTCAAGCATAACTATCAGTGCAGAAACTGCGCTCATGTTTGCTGAACAGTTTAAGATTTGTACTCCAACACTATCGTAATGCTGAACTAACTTATTTTTATATTTCCTAGGTTTTGGGTACTTAAACTGCCTCTGAGCCATCCCAAAGTTCAGTAAGTTTTACAGCATAAGAAAATACATGTATAAGAAATATTTTTTGAATATTAAAAACTGCTGAGTCTTGTTTCAAGTTCAGACTGAGCTTTCACAGTATTTTTATGTGCTCCTGCTCATCACTTCTCAATTAAAATGTGCATATATGCCAATAAAGATTTAAAGATCAGCAGTTCATCTATCCCATACACTTGAGCTACTCATTTCTAAATCATATGCCCATTCCAGCTACTTACCAAACAGCAGTGTTGAGAGGATTGATTAAAGACCACTGTTTCTGTTGCCAGTCACACCCATGATGAAAGCACGTAAAAGGAGGAAGGATTGGATCCACTGCCGTGAAAATAATGCACTGAAATATAGCAGGCTTAAAATATTAAGTTTTTTCCAACATGATAGATACACTTGCTCTGACAAAACTGATCTGTGAAAAGCCTGGACTGCTAAACACCAGTCCTGTGAGTTAAGAGGAGACAAACAGCAAATTACTTATTTAAACTGAAAAATGCTAAATATTCCAATAACCAAGAACCAGAAAGAATATTCTGTTAATCATCCATAGTGATAAGGTAGTCTGAATCTGCTTGCCTACTACAAGGATTTCAGTGCTTACCTACAGACAACTCTTTCTTATTTGTAACACTAAAATATTTGAAATCTTCCTTATTTAACTTGGGTTTTTCTTATTTGTTTTTGTTTGGTTTTTTTGTTAAGTCGGTCACCCTCAAGAAACTGTACAGCACATATTAAATAAAATAAACTTCTCACTCACTTTGGCAAAAACACAAACTACAATGCCTGGAACACTTATGCAAAGATAAAAAATAAAATTTTACTCACTAAGACAGTCTCCAGGATAAAATGAAAAGCTAAAAGATTAGGTGTGTTCAAGAAAACTGTTCAGGGAAACCTTTCTATATTAGATATGTGTGAACTAATGCCTTGAGCAAAGAAGAGCAAAGAATGCCTTTTTCTTTTTTTTTTTTTTTTTCACCACGATAGGGTTACCAGGAGAGAATAAAACACACTCACCCAAGAAAGTACACGTCATGCATGTAGAAACATCACACTAAAGAAGTTACATGACAATAGCTACAGAAGACAGGTGAAAGCCTTCCAATTAAAAATTCCTGATTTCTAAATGAGACTCATGACATTTTGGTAATCAGCTCATGATCACAGACTTTAAAACAGGCAGTACCAAAACTGCAGTAAGAAAGGTGTGCTTATATGGAAGCTTCCTTGCATGCTTGGAGCAACTTCCGCCCCTTCTTCTGGGCTGGCCTTAGTGTCTACAAAGTCTAAAAAAACAAAGCAAAACAAAACAAAACAAAAAACACACAAAAAAAAAGCCAAAACAAACCAAAAAAATCCAGCGCCAAAACACCTTAATTTGGCTCCTGAAATTGGTTAGGAAAATGTGTCATTTGATACTTGTTCTTCCTTACCCCCTTCTGTCACTAGAGGGACATTACTGCATGGTCTGGTTCAGTAGCTCAGTAAAAAACTGAAAAATATTTACCATGGCTTTCAGCGATGTATTTCTGATGAAATGATTTTTTGTTTCTTCGTTAAATAACATATGGAAATGCTAGATTATTTAGTTATTGGTTTTATTACCCTTTGCCAGTCTTGCTTTGTTTTCATCAGCTCATAAACCATGACTTATTACCCTTTACGCTTGTGACTTAAAACTAAGTTTACTATACTGGTGAAAGTTTTGGCACAACATGAGAAAAGGGCCCGGGGGTGGCGGTCAACACCCGGAGGAATATGAGCCAGCAGTGTGTCCTGGTGGCCAAGAGCATTCTGGCTTGTATGAGGAAGAGTGTGGCCAGCAGGAGCAGGGAGGTGATGGTGCCCCTGCACTCAGCACTGGTGAGGCCACACTGAGTACTGGGTCCAGTTCTGGGCCCCTTGCTACAATTAAGACATTGAGGTGCTGCAGCAAGTTCAGAGAAGGGCAACCAAGCTCATGAATGGTCTGGAGAACAAGTCCTATGAGAAAAAGCTAAAGGAACTGGGAATGTTTGGTCTGGAGAAAAGGAGGCTGAGAGGCTTATTGCTCTCTACAACCACCTGAAAGGAGGTTGTAGGGAGGTGGGTGTTGTCCTCTCATAATTAAACAATGATAGGACAAGAGGAAATGGCCTGAAGTTGCACCATTTGCAGCATTCTTCTATGAGGAAGAATTTCTTTACTAAGAGAATAAATAGGCATTGAAATGTGCTGCTCAGGGAGGTGGTGGAGTCACCATCCCTGAAGGTATTTAAAAGCTGTGTAGATGAGGCACTTCAGAACATGCTCTATTGGGTGATACAGTTATTGACATATATATATTTTATTTGGGGGGGGGGGGGAATGGGGAGTGGAATGGGGGGAGTTAACAGCTGAATGTGGTGATCTTAGGGGTCTTTTCAAACTGTGACAATTCTGTGATTCATTCGCCAGGCAAAGTCCTGAGGGCAAATACTGACTATGACTGTACTCTACATACAATTACTTTGTCCTTAATTCCATGTCAAGCTGAGATGCAAGTATAATAATCTGACCCTTTCTTTGTCTCCCTTCCAAAGAAGCTGGAAAGAAAAAGCAGCACTTTTTATAAGCCTATAGAGTTTTACATAGACCTTGTCCTTCCCCCTCTACTATATTCTCTACCCTTTATACCAGACTGTTAATAAGTGCCCTGGATTGCTCATCGGTGTCACAGTTCTTTCAGATAGCTCAGAAGTCTCTTGAGATACATCAGAAGCAAAGGAAGTATTTTACTAAATAAACTAACAATGTCTGAGATCTCCACTTTACAGGTATCACTGTCCCATGTCACTCTTCACATTTAACTTACCAGTTACCTTACTGCATAAATTATGATTTCTTTCTCATATTTGTACTCAAGACAATAATTAGCATGGAATGCTATTTGAGCCATGAGAATATTTATCTGTGTATCAGATTTTTTGAAAATCCAGTACAATAGCAACCTACTGGTCTCTGTGAGGTAACATGACAGCTCTCTGAAAGCAAATCAGCAGACAGAGAGAATCACCACCAGTGCCAACCAATAGCTGTCTGATCATGTGTTTCTCCCACCATATGTTGCACTCCAGAAAGGATCCTGGGCTAAATGTTTCAGCATATGATTGCATACATAGCCTTGCAAGTGTAACACAGAGCACACACAAAAAAAATTGTCTTCAGCCTGCTAATACACTGATATGTAAGGGTAGTGAAAAAATTGAATAGACACAATCTTCTCACCACCAATTTTATTGTTAAATTTGTATTCCACTGCAAATTTTACAGCACCAACAGGGCTATTCAATGCTATTAAATTTATGGATGATAGTTTAGCACAAACTCCTAACATATCTGTTTGTTATGTTAGCCAATAGGAGAACAGACAAGCAGGTGCATCTAAAACTTTACAGAATGGCAAAGTGAGTTCAGAGGCCCCTGATGCAATAAAGCACTTCTATTTTCATTCCCGGGGTAAAAGGAAAAGAGCAGTGTACCTGCCAAAAGCTTTAACTGACCTTAAGAATGCAAGATCACAAATGAGCCCCTGTGATCACAGGGGTTGTGTTGTAATTGTGTTCTCCACACAATTACAGAAGTCTACAGCTTTTCACCACATTCCCTCCTACAATGTGGTTATGGACTGTTAATACAAACATCAGTGATAAGTTGAAACCTGAATTTTTTCAACAAGTAAGCAAAATGCCCATAATATAAGGTTATATATCTAGCACTAATATTGTTAATAGTTGCATTGTTTACATTTAATAGTTAACTTAAAGTTTGAATTGCCATTTGACTCTATTTGGCACAAAATGCTACTGAAATAAAGAAGTTAACGCTTTAGTTATTTTGCTTATTACAGAAATCATTTTCACCATCTCAGGGCTGTTGTTGGACTTCAATGGCAGAGGTTTCTAAGGAGGCTCGAATAAAACAGTCTGGGTTATAATAACATTCATCACATTCTATCCAGAGTGACCATAGCAGAAATTCAATATCTTCCCACAGGGCTTACCATGATTTGGAAAATGTTTCTAGGGTTCTTTTAGAAATTGCATTTTCTTCAGTCTTCTGACCTTTCAAACTATCTTACATAAGAACTTTCTTTTTATGGAAGTTAACTATTGTTGTAAACTACAAGCCAATTAAATCTACTACTGCAAGCTAAAATAATCAGCAGATACAAGAAAACACATTCATCACAGCTACTGGCTTGTATTGCAATATCTGCATAATGGTTTGATATTTATTGTTTTGATCCATTAGCTGGCACAACATGCTGCATGACACAAATGATATGTTTCACATCAAGACTGCTATAGCAAGTGTTATTATTTTCACAAACCTATTTACCAGGTCTGGCCCCACTATGCATTAAGTTCAATCCAATATAGAGACATACAACAGAATGATAGCTTAAAGAAGCATCACATTCAAGTAGGGAGAGCAATAACTCAGCATGCAATCAGCATGATATATTTATATGACATAGCTCAGAGCTGTGTCTTCAGAAAGAATTATGGGAAATTTGGAAGGTAGTGCAATGTTTAAACAATCTTTATATATATATATATATGTGTGTATATATATAATGAAAAATATGCTAGAATAAGGCTTTGTATTAATCTAATTGGAAAGCTTTGCATGTTGCCTTTGTATTATGCCAGCAATAAATGATTGCATAAGAGCTATTAGCTGCTGGTGAAAGACATAATTTTTATAGTATACAATGTGATGATACAATGATCCTATCTTTCTCTGCTCAAGTCACAAAACTTCTAATCTTTCCAAACACATCTGTTTTAAAATTACCTGAGCATAAAAAATTCATGCAAGTCTTGTATAGCTCTTTCCATATATCCACACTCATGCAATTTAGAGAAAATAAAGATGAACAAACTTTAAAAGAAACATGACACCAGTCTGAAACCACATCTCAGACCAACCATAACCTTTTGTGAAACATAAGAGGTTTTAAAGTTGTAAAAGCACATTCTTTTCACCTAACATTATAGTTTGTACCAGCAGTGCCAACATGTTATAGTTCTCAGAATGTAATTCATGGTGTCACAGACACTGTCAGCTCCTGACGTGGCTTGCAAGAGTGAGTATATCACAGGCATGATTTTGAAATACATAGGAATTTAGGAGTCAAATTGTTACAGGTTTCATAATCTTTCTTAAAGCAAACAAGGATCAAGAAATATGAGCTCTACAAGCAGCCAAGGGAACCATTATATGGTCTCCATTGACATGGTAGGTGGAAGAGAAAGCAGAAGATTGGAATATATTCAAGATTTTAAATGCAAATATAGGTGTTTTTTGAGAAACCAAGGTATTTTGTGAGGCCAAGAGTTAGAATCTAAGTTAAAGAACACAGAAATAGGTAGGAACAGAAGGTACACTAGCACAGAAACATACTGCTAAGAATAGGCAGGATTAAAAATAGTTCTAGGAAAGCACAAAGAAAGGGACAAGAGTCTTTTCTTTCAACCTGAATGTTGTATGCAAGCAAAACAATAGGGAAATAGGGAAGCTAAAATGGGCAAACGAGTTCCCTCCTCAAGAACAAATTTACCACTTCTCACCAGCTCAAGAATACTGAGGTTTCTGCAGTCCCTTTCCTGTCCCACAGACTCAAGAGATTAGAAAAATTCCAGCAAAGAAACTGTGGGCTGGGCTGCAGCTGCTTTAAATACTGAGCAGCAAGGCAAATCAAGCCGGAGGCAATGGAACTGCACTGACAGGAAACTAAATGGAAAGTGTTGTATTAATTACCGTGAAACAGATAAGGACTCAGGGAGTCAATGATGCCAGCAAGATCCTGCAGTTCTCCAGCCCTAAGCAGTTACCTGTGGTTCATAGGGCTGAGTGCATCTGCTTTGTCTCACACCAACTACCACTGGTAAAACTTTCTGCAGACCTGCAATAAGGGAAATACAATGAAAAAAAATAGGTTTAAAATGAAAACCTAACTTAACATTTCAACAGCACTATTTTCTGCTGAAAAGCATTTCAGGAACCCTTTCCCCTCCAAAACGTAATCCTTCAGAACTAAAAAAAACCCATCAGCTCAGTTGGGCTAAGGCTCCTGTGAAAATCTAAACCATTTTTCTTAACAGAAGACCACACATCAAAGAGTCACGAAACTATTTTAAGACTTACATCAATAGAGTTCTCTGGCAAAACATCAAAGTTTATCTACTGTAGATTTCATGGAAGAATCTTAAATTGGGGTAACAGGTTTTGCTTTTCTAATTTTTTTTTTTTCAGGTAGCAATATTTTTTTTTTTAGTTTGAAGGTTTGTCTGGTAAAGCAGATCTTCTGGTAAAGCAGATTCCCCCTTGACCACTGAAATTAACCCAGAACCTGTTTCCAATGGGAATTTTAAATTTGTAAAATAAGTTTGAGGTTTTGTTTTCACAGTTGGTATCAGCAAGAGCTGGGATACTCTCATCAGCTCCTCATGGATCTTTAAATGAAGGTGAGGAGTACTTCCCTCTTTTGTAAGTACTTTTCTAAGTCCTTGACAAAGCATATAGCTCAGTGTTGTACACGAGGTATATGAGATCAAGCAAAGCAGATTTAACACATACCAAAATTATCATTGGAAGGATGCTTGACTAAACAATAAACCCTTTAATACTACACTTAAGCCTAGTGTCCCAAAGTGCTCCTCTTTTCAAATCTATGTCATAGTTTGCACATTTCCCGCATACTCAGTCTGTCAGTAATAATGAATTGGGCAGCAGAAACTTTAGAGCAGATTTAAAAATTACCAAAGAACTTTCCACAGAGGAGACTGGCAATACCCACAACTGTCTCACACCAAAAACACACAGCAAACCAACTGTTCCCAAATAAGTACCTGCTAATAAATGTAATTTATGTTGGATATGTTATCCAGATGTTTTAACAACAGTCTGAAGGAAACTTGAAGGGTTTACAGATCCTTTAAATCCCTCTTTGATACTTAGAAGTACTGAAGAGAACACAAACTTTCATAATCCATTATGTTATCCAGTTTTCTGCAAATACTTCTAGAATTTACACTGTCCAAAGAACTGACAACTGTCCTGACAGAGGTCTAAGTAAAAAATCTGAGTGCCTAGGAAATACCTGGGATTTCCATAGAATTATTTCTAAGATCACTTCTGGAAGAAAAAAAGAAAAAAAAAGTTTTTAGTTTTTTACACAGTCAGTAAATTATGATTTTGTTCAATGTCCACATGGTTTCAACTCTTTCATAGGAAATCAGCTACTGAAAATGTAGATAAGAGGCAAGTAGTTAAGGTATGCTAGAAATCAACTTTTGCAAGTATATGCATGTATATCATTGTTATTAAGGCAGAGATTTCCTAAACAGCTCATTTTTTTGAAAAAGGTATTTACTCTAAGACTAAAGCATGGAATGATATGTAACTTCATGTATGAAACCTTCTTAGAAACACTTTCACACTTACTGATTTCTCATTTAAATAAAAACAATCCAAGAACAGTAACTGCTTGAAAACCTTCCAACCACAGACTTTTAACGAAAATTACAGGAAAATTTTGACTGTAAACAAACCACCATTTCTTTCAATGATGTACAAACATTTCATTAAGAAAGTCTTTGTCAGGATGACCAAGTGACACAAAAACAGATATCATACAAATGGATCTATATAGGAAACCTTCATAGCAAAAAGCAAGCACACCAGCAAGCAGGAACTGAGCTGCAAGATTTACTTTCAAATTGTAACATTCTTGTCTTGTTTTCTTTTGATTTAGCTTGATATGACTACTAAATTTACTGCACTCTGGAATTCTGTTTGCTTTACAAGAACAATTTATTGCAACAAGAACTGTAACTTGAAATCTTAATGTACTTCTCATGGGCAGTTCTCTGGATTTTTACCTCAAGTTCTCTCTTCTCATTAGTATCTGGTTTATTCATTTCCAAGTAACATTCATCTTAAAGTAACGTCATACTTTTGAGTGTCATTCAAGCCCAGCTTTCAAATTCTATTTGTGAAAAAGAATTGGTGACTGTTAAAAGTTTAAGTAAACTACATTAAATATGAAACACCTTATTAATCACTACCATAGTGTCAATGTAAGATACAAACTTTTTAAATCACAAAACAGGCACCCTAGTTCCATCTACTGACCAAAAATTCTCAAGTAAAATGCATCACTTCCTTGTCTGAAAAAAAGACCTGTTGGAAATTGTTATTTTGTTATTCTTTCAAATAACTTTGAAGATGCATAAAAATCTTTTCCATGAACTACCACAAATTACATTTTCAGTTGCAACACTGTAGTAAAGTGCAATTAAAATGTAAAGTAGTTAAAGCAGTTAAAGTATAGTAGCTTTGCAATGTTTTTAGTTTGTTATCCCAAAGCACGTTAAAAATAAAATATTTCAAAAGGGAAAGCAAAAATCCACACATGTAAAATATAGTGAATTATAATTAGTACTTTAAAATGGTACTGTACATGTTTTCACTGTGCTATAACAGAATCCTTTAGTGGATTATGCATTTCAAGAGACTATAAAATATAACGCATCATACAGAGGACTACATCTTTAGAAATTGTTAATTATACTCCACATATAAGGTTTTATATGATTTATTTTATGCGTAACAAGATCAGGAAAGCAAGCCAGACTTTCCAGGTTACACATAACACATCACTGGCAGTCAGAGCTAAGGATTTAAGCATGATACAAAGTGACCCTTTATTGGATAGCAACAGGGGTATCTGTATGGTGGCAGAAAAGGAAGACTTAGCGTTGCCTGAAAGAGTTAGAGATGGAAAATGAAGAAGTCTGTCCTCATCACAAACAGCATCATTGAAACCTGGGGCTTGGGTGAAGCAAGGAGAATCATGCTCAAGGTTGTCAGTGACCTTTACCTGCACAGCCCCCCTTACTTGGGGGTAGACACCAACCAGTTCCTTGGTGGGGAAGCACAGGGGCAAAGCCTCCCCAGGCCAGCCCAGTGTCCATGTCACTGTCATACGATGACAATTCACGGACAGCGCTGATTTGCTTAAAATATGGGAAACAAGGGACACAGGAGGAAGAGCAAAGTTTAAAGGAGTTGCTGCTTGGTGTTTTCCTCTGGCAGTAAGTTACTTTTTCGTTAATTAGGATCTTAATGCCAATCCTGTCTTTCAGAACTGTCTGCTGAGATGTGGGACTCCTAACTTGCAACCCCTGCTGAAGGGGTTATTTAATTATTGATACAGAATGAGAGAGCTCTGTGCCTTTCTCTGGAGGCAGAGAAAGGATTATAATCCAGGGAACTGGAGTATTTCCAACTGAAAAAGAGAACACTTTTTTATATTTAATTTCAGCACGGAAAAATATTTCAATTCTCTTCAATTCAGCTAAATTCACTATAAATCAAAACAGCATTTAGGTCAAAAATGTGGAAAATTGTGCAATGTAATAAGCGATCAGATACTTACATAAGTAAAATATAGTTATTCCCTCAATATCAAAAAGCACTCTGAAAGAAAATAATGAATATTATCTGTACCAAAAAAATTCCATAGTACATGAGTTTTGTAAAAACTAGCACTGACATTCACATATTTTAGAAACCAGTAGAACCCAGACAGAACAGAAAAATTTTTATACAGATAACCAGATGTTGCACAGAGACCTGTGCAATATTTATCAAAGCTTATTTATTTACCAAAAATACAGCTCCAGGGTCATGGCTACTCGTAAATTAGGTCACAATCCAGTGAACAGCCTTAACCAAAAATAAAATAATCAGAAGTTTTTCCTTGAACATTTTTCCTCAGCAAGTTAAAATCCAAGAAGATTTTGCTAGCATGCAAACTAAGTATTCTATACTATTCTCAGAAAAGCTATACTTTGTTCATTTTCCTATCTAAAACCATTTATAGTCTGCTATTTTCATGGGATTTATCATACTTGGTGATCAAAGATTTAGATCTCACGGCATAAATTTGTTTTCTCCCTGTTGCCCATCTTTACATAAGGGCAACATAAATACCTGCAGCTTGAATTCTCCTTTTAAAAATACCCTTCACAAATAAGAGTAGTATCAGACACATACTGTCTTAATGACAAAGATAATTAAGAACATTTGCAGGAAGCAAAACACATGGTACCTTTTTTTCTGGGTCAGGCACATTAGTGTTAGCCTCCACACAGTCGCTATTAGCAAAAACAGGAAATACTCCAAAAATACAAAGGAAGCAGCAGAAGTTAAACATTTAACATATGTCATGAACAATTCTGCCTTTCACAGATTTGCTGCCACTCATAATTAAGGTAACAAAGTAATTAACAGATAAATAACAAAGAAAAATGTTGAAATCCACATAAACCAAACACAAACCCAAATATCTGATTTACCAGGATTTGGTAAGAGGAGCAAATGCTGCAAAAGCAAAGGTGTGAAGATGCCAGGAAGGCAGTCACTGTTTTTTTGTGGAGGAGCAACACTACAGTTAACTATTCATATGTCTATTGCTTAATCTTTATTAATCTGATTAAATAGCAACATGAAGCCTTTTATTACTATCCATCAAGTTCTGAGTATATAAAGCAAAAAACCCACCAAATAGGACTTAATGCACCCAATGCACTAATTAGGGGGGAAAAAAAGCAATTTATTGCAAAAGTGGAAGAAACACAGCATTTCAAATAAAGTAAATAATAGTAAAAGGGATTGTTCTGATAATTGCATTTAAATAATGGCTTCAGAGTCACATATATTTGACAACTTCTATTTTGCAGTACTAAACAGTCAAGCTACGGTCAGTTTCATGCACAAAAGCCTCAAGGTATCTGGTTATCATGACAAAACCAGTAGGAAATCATAGAATGCCAGGTTGAAAGGGACCTCGAGGATCATCTGGTTCAACCCTTCTAATATTGCTGTTTATACAGTATGTCTCAGCACCCTTTTGAGCCAAGACTTAGAAGCAAAATCAAAGCCCAGGGACAGGAGGGAAGCAGCCAAGGCAGACCCAGGCTGCCAATGAACAGGTATCAGGACCAAGAACCAGAACCTATATTAGAGAACACCAAGAGCACACAACGAGAATATGGGAGTACCCATGAAGTACATCCACAGTCCAGCACTGTGAGAATTAAGAAGCCAAAACTTCTTAACCTACAGAATAGCTAAAATAAAACTTACACATAAGGCCCGCAGGCCTGATTCCACCTAATCATGCTTGGGCCTTCAGACATAGATTAGGATGGCAAACAGATGATATTCCCAAAACTGCTGAGTCCCTGCCCCTGACATAACTGGCTGGGTAGTGAGAATTCTGAAGTTCCCCTCAACCATTTGCAGATGTGATTAGAAGCCTACATTATAAAAAAGGACACACAGTCTGTCTGTCCAAGGATTTTCACAGACCAAATCATGACTTCTCACTGCAAACAGCCAAAATTGGACACCAAGGCCCTCTAAGCTTCCTACAGCTGGTAAACAGTTGCATCCACCTTACTTATGCCAGCAAAGTCTCTATCTATGCCCTGATATCAACAAGAACCAATTTTCTTGTAATTTTAGCTTCAGCTAAGTCTCTGAGCACCTGTGCTTCCTGAAATTAACAGCAAATTTCTCAGTCAGTGTCTGCTTCTAGGATCAGTAACATTCAATGTTTATCATTACTGCTGGAGAATGGTCTGCAGGACTAAGGCCACTGCTTGGTTCTAAGAAACATCTGGTGTCCCAAAAAGAGAAAAGTAAAGGAGTCACACCTAGAACCCTTCTCTTTTATAGAGGAGTGGAGCATACAGGTGACAAAACCAGACCAGAGTATTCTGTCCCATAAGTATCATGATTGGCATGATTTTGCAGGATCACAAGGGTCAAGTTCTTTGTCCATGGCCAGCATCCTAGGAGAACTTCATTCATTCGTCTGCCTGTGGTCCTGATCCCATGAACCCATGTGAACCTGAACCCATGTTCCTGAACCCACGTGTTCCTGCCTCCAGCTCCCATCTGCCACTGACTCCAGGAGTCCATCCTCAGACTTTTCCAGGGCTGCTCTGCAGCCTTGGTGGTGTCTTGAACATTACTGGGGAGCTGGGGGAAGAGGGAGGAACATAACATCACTTTTGTATGCGTTTGTATATATTTAATAATTTTTTCTTTTTTCATTGTTACTGTTTCATTAAAGCTGTGGGGTTTAGTTTCTGACTAAGTCTCTCTTCCTTATTCTCTCATTCTTCCACAGTAGGGGAAGGGCAGGGGGAGTAACAGAGAGCTGCTGTCATTCAGTTAATTGCCAGCCCAGCATTCAATCATGACACCTATGGTTATAGGTGAAAATTAAAGAGTAAAACAGGCTTCAATCACAGTCCAGACTTCCAGTTGTTACTGAAAGAGAAATTATACTGCACAAAATACTTTAAATATGGGCATTTATTTAAAGAATTCTGTCACACAATTGTTGTATCTGCTTTGTATTCAATTTCTTTCAATATCTTGGTCCCCTGTTTAAGGAGACAAATTAGCATCCTACAAGAAAATTATTATTTGGCTTATTTATCATTAACAATTTCCCTAGGAAGTGAGATTTAAGTACATCTAGAAAGGCTTACAAGTAAAAACTGAATATGCAACATAAAGATTATAGTCTAAATCACGATACATTAAAAGTATTGTGGCATGCAATAACAACCATTAAAAAGCTAAAGACTGTTTTCTTGCTGGTAATTGAATACCAAAAACCAGAATTGTTTTATAAGTACAAGGTTTGCTATTGACTTAAGAGTCTGCATATCAAATATTGTTTCAAATTTCTTTGCAACAGGTTCAAACATTACTGTTCTAAGTAATCTCCACTAAGACTCATGTACAAAACAAGGTCTGCAACCCACTGAAAAAGATTTTTTCCATCCTGTATATATTTATATCCATAATGAATGCATACTAATAAAGAAGACTGTGTAAGTACTGTCAGGAATCAGATAAACAGAATAACCAAAATGAGGCTTCTAAAGGATCTAAATGCACATAAAAAATAGACACAGATTACTGACCAGGGTAAAATTAGTTCAGGCTTTGTTTTTCATTACAGCTTCATTAAATCAATCAAAGTTCTTTGAGTAAATCAGAGCAACTCCGTAGGATGCAGCATAACTGCACAAGATCAAACAAACAAACCCCCACCTGCAGAAGTTGTCTGTAGCCTTGCTGCTGAGATCAGCTTCATTTTCAGCAGGCCAAAGGACAAGGAACTGTTCCGTCAGCTAAATGCCAGCAAATATAAAAGTGCAGTAGGTCCAGACCAATTGCACTTCAGAGGGATTTCTCACTAAGAAAGGTTAATTTATATCTTTACTCCCTCCATCTAGATTTATTTCAGGAGAAAGAAACTAAATTCTACTTCACAAGTCACAAGAACACTACCAACTACTACTGTCTTGCCAATAGTAGGACAAAGGCTCCAAACTTCTCACTGTAATGTGTCATTGCCAGCCACCTCTGTAGCATGGACTTCAGATGAAGCTGCACCTGCTTTTCACATCTAATAGTATTTCACTCTTCATAACTAGTTCTCATGTTTGGCATTTGGCCTGCTGGCATGCATTTACCCCGTTCATTTCAGAAAATACCAGGAAACAGCAATTAAAAAACCTGACTCTTCCAGAAGAGGCAGAAGCCCATGTAAAAACTCCCCTGGGTGCATGTCCAGTTTCTCCTCACTTGATGGGCAGGCAATGAACCATAGTTTTGAGCTGCTCTAGCTGGAGCTCTGCCAACACAAAGGTACAACTGGGATCCCTGGCAAAAGGACAAACACCACCTCATCAGTTTGCTTGCAAGATGGTCTCTGATCCTCATTATCAGGAGAGCAAGACTGTAAGAAAGAGCAGCATAAACATGCAAACTATTCACTAAAACTCGTATATGCAATATCTCTTTCTTCTCTGCATATTTTTTTTATGGACATCTGCTCTAGCAATATTCAGGACAGCCATCAACTCATTTTCAGTCTCTGCTTTTCCACTCACCTTCTTTAAATTGAGGCAATCAGCAATTGCAGCCTGGAGTCTATTTTAAAGATTCCATTTGGTCAGGCATTGAGACAGTCCTTTAAAAACTTTGTTGTCTAGATAGAAAATACTGTCTACTTTATTGCTTTTTCAGTCTGGCACCTTGAAAAAACTCTGCCATAAGTTGCTTTCCTATCCAGGAATAACACACTTTAAATTACATTTTAACCTGTTTGATGAAGACATGGACTTAAATCCTTCTATTGGTATATTCTAAAGTAAGAAACTGCATCCAGTGTAGAAATAATAACTGTACCAATCTAGCTAGAAGTCCATAAACATAGCACCCAGAAAAGAAAAATGGGGAGGGTAGAACGGTAAATAAGGCAATGCTGATATACAGGTTAAAGTCTGACCTCTGTCTGGAGACCAACTAACTTCCAGTTTCTGGGTCAAATTCTGTTAAGTGAAAGCAGCAAGAACAATTAGAAAGAAGCAGAAAAAGGATTACAGTCTTTGCAGGTCCTGTGCTTTACATCTCCCTTATAACTTACCTGTGTAAACAGATCATTCATGGAACATGCCAAGGCTTTAAAATTAAAGTGAGATGATATCAAGTTATTCTTAAATAACAAGTGTATTAATGCCATGGTTTCTGAAATTTTAGGGACTTCAGTGTTATAAGAGATGAAATCTGTTTCTGAAACCTCTGGTGCCTGTTGGTAACACATACCAATAGCATGTCTAGCCCACAACACAGAAAGTAGATTTTTATTGAGACTGACTCGCATATGGTAAAAATTCAGAGTGCTCTGTGAAGTAAAGAAATTTAAAAGATAAGGCTTGTTATCTATTCTAGCTGATTATCCATCTAAACATGCTGAAAAGTGGAATTTGCAGCACAGATATTTGATACTTGAAAATTAAGAGTTCTGTTGTACAATTGCTCAAGAAGAAAAACAAAAACAACAAAACACCCATAAAACAATCAGCTTGTTTTACGGATAAAACTACACTACAGTCAGAGTTTTTCCAAGTTTTCTACAGTCTTTTCACCCTTAATGAAGATTTCTCATGTGTCTTTTTAGTACAAACAACAGGGCAAATGTTTTTTCAAATAGTTTTTATCAGCATAACCTGTTATTACTAAAGCAGCCCATGGAACAGATACTCCCTAATGCATATGGATGTAACAGATGGTGTAACAACTATGTAAGAAGGGAGAGAGTTTATATCAGGAGATTTGTATTTCCTAGCTATTACTTTTCAATAAACATTTTGAAAGCAGGTAGCATATAGGATTCTTGCTTCTCAGAAGCAGACAAACTTTTTCAATTCACTTGGCCTTTTTGCATGGTTCATTCCCTTCTTGGCCCTACCTGAAAAATAATTCTGATTTTTACTTGATCTTATGGCTCTTGCTAGACCATCCATGTGGCCTGACAGAAGCAGTGCAGGCCAAATACCCAAGCATTACAAGGGCTGGATAAAACGTAATGCTACTACCAGTTACATGGTATTATGTGACTCTAATAGTATGAGTAATATATGTCAACACATTGAAGCAAAGTAGTATCCCTGCATAAGGTGATGCAGAGGAAAGCAGTCTTTCAGTCTCAGAGCTATCACTATATCTTTCAACTACAGAAAAAAAAAAAAAAAAAAGTGTTCCTGCATAAAAAAACTGCCTCAGACAGCCTTTTCTGTATACCCATTCTGAGCATCTTTTTTTTGGCAAGACTGGTCTGATTTTGTGATCACTTTTCATGATTCAATAATAAGAGGCAGAAACCAGCAGAAAATGCTGTTTGCTGGGTTGTTCCTGGATTAACAAGCTTTGTTTATATTTACTCAACTGATAGATAAGTCATTTACTTGCCATGTTGGAGGTGCTGCTATTTGTTCATACATTGTTCAATATGCATTTTTCTGCAAAAAGTAGAGAAAGTATTTTTTCTTGGGTTAGTTCATATTTACAGATTTTGCCAAGTTGCTGCCTCTTATTTTAGAAAAAAATAAGCAAGGTAATTCAACTAGAAAGACTGCACACAAGGTTTAAGCAGTCTGTTTTCCCAGCAGACAAATGAAACACACATTAGTGCTGGTTTTGAGCTGGTTAAACTAATCGCAATGAAGCAGCTTCTTAACAAGAAGATCAAGCCAATAACTCCACTTAATACTGATGGTTATGCCAGGGTGAAATGAGTTTGGACACGTCAGGACAGAAATTTGTAACAGCAAGAGCTGTTGATGAGTCACACCAGCAGAAAACTTCTTCAATCTTGCATGCTGTTTTGATGAAGGATAAAGTTATTAATGTCTAAGGAAATTATTTCTTCTCTCAGTTCATCTCATTTGTACCCCAGAACAAATGTAGAAATAAAAGTGAGAAATAAGAACATGAGGACTTATTAATATAAGCTTTGACAGCTCAGATGACTTCATAAAATAAAGATTTGTTTTCTGAATTGTCCTCAGAGAATTAAGACACAGAACACGCACAGTTAAAAAAATAAAATAAAATAAAAGGAAAGTGTGAGGGACCAGATGGAGGAACCCCCTCCATCAGACCCTCCTAGGCGGCTCTGAAGGTAGCCCTCAAGTCACCTTTGCAAACCTCCCCCTTAGCCAAATCCTTATTAGCATTCCCAAAGGGATTGCTGGAGAGGAAGGAGACAGATGGGGTCTGCATATGGCCTAGAGTCTGGTAGAGACAAGGAGTGGAGAGCAAATTAGGTGGAGGTCTGCTCCAGCTGTTCAATCTGATGGGTCTCAACCACACTTACCAAGAAAAACAGGTCCAAAATATGAGGGGCTGCATTGGTGGGCTTGGGGAATCTCATCAACATCAACCCTCCCCCTCCACAGGCTGGATCAACGTGCTCTCCCTCTCTTTGGGGCAGCTGACTCTCTGATGCTGATGACAGCTCTCCTGGAGAGGAAAGATGGAAAAATGAGTTACCCTCTCCTTGGGCCAACAAAGGAGCAGTGATCATTTGCCTGGGATAGCAGGAATTGGGGGGTATATAAGCAATAATGAAGTTCCCTTTTTGTCATCATCCTTCACTGACCCACCATCCTGCATTGGGCCCTGTCCAGGACTGGAATGCCATCTTGAACAAGAAACCCTAGCTGGACACCTCTGGACCCATGGTGGTGACTTTCACAAACTCCCTCAATCCTTTCCCTTTCCCTCTCCTTTCCCTCTCCTTTCCCTCTCCTTTCCCTCTCCTTTCCCTCTCCTTTCCTTTCCTTTCCTTTCCTTTCCTTTCCTTTCCTTTCCTTTCCTTTCCTTTCCTTTCCTTTCCTTTCCTTTCCTTTCCTTTCCTTTCCTTTCCTTTCCTTTCCTTTCCTTTCCCTTCCCTTTCTCACTTTTTCACTCTTTTCTGTCCCATCTTTCTTTCTCTCTCCTTTTTTTCTTTTTTTTTTTTCTCTTCTCTCTTTTGTTGTCCTTCTCTCTTTTGCCTTGCAACATATCTGCCATACCTCCACAGGGTTATATCACTTTGCTTGTGTTAATTGTCAAATAAAACTTCATGCTTGCACCCAAACCTCGGTGGTTGGGCTTTGTTCTTGTGGATCCAAAAATTTTAAGTTATTTTGAATTGTAACAAGAAGTAAAACAATTAAAGTCACAATATCTATATTGGATTGCAGTCAATTCATATTTCATACTCCCATTAACAGCATATTTAAGTTGTTCAAAGATCTGAGCTGCCATAAAAATGGAAATCATCAAAACAGGGAAGAACCAGAATGACACAAAAATATACTAAGATTTAGTACATGATGTGAAAAACTAGTTTTACTTCAAGTAGCACATATCAACAGTGACAGAAGAGCCAAATTAAAGTACAGATTAAAAACAGTAATGAGGAGACATCAAATGTACTAACAGCTACTAAAAAGGCAAGGCTGAAGAAAGCAAAAGCAAGAACATAAACCTGATAGACAAAACCACTGTAGGTGCTATGTCTTACAGTCATAAATAACAAGAAGACACTAAATAGCATGTGAGCATCTTACCTTTTATCCCTGGCTCCATCTGTTGTTCAAGTGCACAGGTACTGCCACCCTCAGGAGTAGCTACTTTAAAAAATACCTTCTTCCAGCTACAGGCAGACATGCAGCTGTAGATTTAATCATTTTAATCACAGCATTGCCACTGATTAGTTTTACAGTCATGAACAAATCAGCTCTTTGATACAGTTTTTGCAGTCATAAAGGGTGAAGATAATACCAGCCAACCCTACAAAAGTGATGCTACATTTACTATTCAGTGGCAGTTTGAAAATGAATACTGCTGTATAAACATTGCATTTTACTTCAGGGCTGAATGCAAACTAATGACTAGCATTCCAGTTGCCATTTTCTACATTTACTTTTTTTTTTTAACACATGCAAACAAATTCCCACAAAGATAATAGGAACAGCACATGTTTACCAAAGGGAGAACAGACTTGTGTCTCTTTCTCCAAGCCTGAAATCTCCATTCAGTCACATTCAGATTAGCCCATCACCAGAACATTAGTATTAGAAGATTATCCTTATATTTTCATTATATCAATATACTGTGATATTTTTACTGACACATAAAAGAAATTATGCTACTGTAAAGAACAAAACTAGCTTTTTGAGAGTCCCCAAATAAGAAAACAGACAAGAAAATCCTGCTACTCCAAGCCTCTGTATCAGACTTAAAGGCAGTTGAAATAACCTTAACCCACAGGTAACTACTCCAAGTCTTTGTGGAAAAACAAGGTGTTCTTAGTAGTGCTCCTGACAAATAGCATCTGTATCAGCAACAGGAATTTGAGAGAAAGCCTTCCCACCTCTACTGGTATGGGACTTCAGTGCTGAAAAGAGAACTTCCAAAGAGGAAGCCTCCCAGTTAAAGAGTCTTGTTCTCAAGTTTGTGCTGGAGAAGATCTTTCCCCCCTCCATGAAGGAAAGTTTATGATTAGGCTGTACCAGAAACAGACAGCAGCTTAAAACTAAACAATGTTCTACTACTATGAGGCAGATGGAAAATTTGAGTGATTTTACCCTCTGCTTTGCTGAGTTTCTAAGCTGGGGGAGAGACCAAAATCAGCAGCACTTAAAGCAGTCTTCATAAAAGCCTGGCAAAAACATTGATGCTGTGTCCCATCATGCTAAGACAGCAACCTTCAGGAAGTCTTCAGCACCCAGAGCACATCTGCTTCAGTACCTTCAAAAATTATGAGCATTTCTTAGGAAGACCCTTGAGTGATAAAGGTGAATATAAAATGGAACTTGCTTACACTGAAACATAAGCTGGGGAGGCCTCACTAGGAACATAGCCCAGGCAAAGCTGGAAAGTAATGCAGTCATTTGCACCAGGAGCTGAAAACCAAAAACCCCATTCTGATGTGAGACAGGGGGCTGCTTATTTTGTGCATGGGGCAATGATTGGAGAGGAGAAGGTTGCTAACAACAATAAATACAAAGTGAAGCTCAGTACTTTTGATCAGGTTGTGTACTGAGAAGACTGAACTCCAGTACCATGGGGTTCAGTGCTGACCGGAGTACTCTGACACGAAAGCTGCATCATTCACCACCACAGTTCTTACAAGCTCAGGAAGCAAACAACCTGCACACCCGATACCAGGCAGGAACACTGCCTCATCACAGTAATAAATGCACTCAAGTCCAATAAAGCATCCACCGTGCATTTTGCACAGAAGCAGAAGAAGATTTGCATTGCCAACATAGATTCTTCAGGCATAAAACAGGATATAAAGATAAGCAACATCTGGTTTTATGCCTGTGAAAGTGAAAATTTTACTAGAGTCAGACAAAAAATACAAGAGAAAGGATAACTTGTGAGTGGTTATCCCTAAAGGGGTTAAAAGTATTCTTCAGTCTCTAATCTGACTTTTGTCCTTACACATGCATCACCCAAGCAGGCAAAAATTCCCACTCCAATCATTTGATGTTCATCCTCACCCAAAGTTCAGACCAACATGAAGAAAAACAGTTGTAGACAAAGCCTCATGCAATATCCAGCATCCAAGTTCCCAGTTTGCTGGAAAGTCCTCAGACTACCCAATTTTCATGTAGTAGACAAATAATGCTGAGAAGAGTGCTGTTTGATCAGCATTTTTATTATAATAAGCAAACAACCTAAATCAGATTGCACATCACGAATTGATAACTTTTTGTAAGAAACTTAAGCCAGTTGTTAAGTCAGATCTGGCCCTGCACTCTGGTGAGACCCAGTTGATGAAGCTGGCAACTTTTTTCACATTAAAAGCTGATTCCTAGTCTTTAACTTCTAAAGGTGACACATGTAGTTTTCCATTTTAAATCTTTAATGTTGCCACTCTAAAGTTTTGTCATTTTTTTGAGAGGTAGGAAGAAGAGGTAAG
The DNA here is from genome assembly GCA_023637945.1 of Phaethornis superciliosus. Taxonomy (NCBI): domain Eukaryota; kingdom Metazoa; phylum Chordata; class Aves; order Apodiformes; family Trochilidae; genus Phaethornis; species Phaethornis superciliosus. Next base: position 71,434,660 of record JAJQWJ010000002.1, read on the forward strand.
TACTATAGAATAAACACCTCAAGATGCTCATTAGATGTATTAGCTTAGCAAATTATATTGTCCTCCTGACATACTCTTTATCAGAACAACAGTACTTAATTTAGATGAAACCAGAAGACAACCTCTGATTATAGAATTAGAAAATAAATTTATTTTAAAATACCACACAACAGTGCTGCTTTGCTACTAGTCTTTCATTCATAATGTGCTTTGCTTGGCACATTAGACTGACAAGTGAAATTAGAAGTACCTCAATGGCAGGAGACTACCATCCCTGTCACTAAGCAACATTAGTGTTCCCACTTCATGGCCATTACTTACCCCGTTTCTGCTCAAAATCTTCTTAGAATTGCTTCAATGCAAATCTGTATTTGCAAATGAACTTAACTGGTATTGATCACACCCACAGAACTTATTTGGGCTTTGATCATAAAGGTAACCAGAGTATAAATTTGACTTCTATGTGAGCTAGCAAAAAAGGAAGCAGCAATAAAATATACATGGACATAGACAATGAGCTTCCCTGTAGACAACTGTTAGAGAATGGTACCTTTGGACACATAAACTATTTTGATTTGTGTACATTCTGTAAAGCTTGGAAAAAATTAAGAAGATGGATAAAGAAAAATATTTTTATGAATAGCAGTATAAACTTAGGGGGGAAAAAATGCATCAAATATGAGGGGCTAAAGTGATAGTGACAGAGAAGGCCCCTTAGATTTTGGCTATATCCCACACCATTTGCATGTTTCTTTCACGAAATTTGCCCTGATCCTCAAGTTTTTATCATTCATTTTGTGTTCATATACTCACACTTCCATTTTCAATCAACAATCAAGACAGCTTATGCAAGAGCTAGGCACAATTCCTCTCATCTGAACCAGATTTCTGGCACAGATAGCTGCAGACATAATAGCACAAAGGAGTTTTATAGGGTCTCTCACCTTTTTAAACAGGCAGTGGCTGGTGAGCAGCTGCTTTGAAAATGTAAATTTTATCAGTAAGCCATTCTTAAAAAGAAAACAATGGAATTAGACCCTTAAGCCAGATCTATCACAGATAAACTCAAAGGCTAGAATTATAAGCACTCAATGGGAACGTGAAAAACCCTGCATTTGCTCTTGTATGGGGAAATATTCAGCTACATGCTTACCAGAACAGACACAGAGGCTCTTATGTTTCTGTACTGCAGAGGCACAAGGCTCAACAGTCCATGCAAGCAACAACAGAAAAAAATGAAAAAAAAAATCCCCAAAACTGCTCACTTTGATAAACTCTTTTCATTTAGCTAATGTCTTATATAAACCTGTATTTTTAGCTCAGGGATTCTCAGTTGATCGTTTCAGGCACATTAAAATTTTCCAATGGAAGGACACAACCACCAGTAGCAAACACAAACCTACTGACAGTAGGTCTGCTTTTTAAATTACTTTTTGTGGATTCCTCAGAAGGTACCCACAAACCTCAGGTCGAAAGCCACAAAAATACTGCTTCTGACCTTGCAAAGACCTCTGCTCACCTCAAAACTTTATGCCACAAGCTTTATCTATTTTTAAAAACCACAACATATACAGTATGCTGGAAAATACCCCTGCACTTTTACTGGTAAGCAAGTTTCATTTAATTTTATACCAATGCTTCCAGCTCACTGGATTGTATTACTGAAATTCTTCAAGGACTACACAGCAATTTTCAAGAAAAACAGTCCAAAGTTTCAACCAAAGCCTCTAATAGAAACCCCAACATTAAACTAGGAAAAAGAAATCAGCAAAAGTCCCACCTGAACAAATAACCCAAATCTGAAGAACTACTGAATGGATGAAAAGCATGTATTAATTTGCCAAGTGATGAAATATAGTAACAATGTGAAATTAAGTACTTAAAACTACAAGTCAAAACTGTTGTAGACCAAGGCTGTTTTCCAGTCTAAATACTATATGGGTGGGTGTGTTTTTCTTTCATTTACTGGAAACAAAAGTCATGCTACATCAGCATACAGACTGCATTAATAAATCAAGGTTAAATACATGATAAAAAGTTAGAGAAAAAAATGACGTTGCTTAACATAATTAGTCTTCCTGCAAAGTTGCTGGGGAATAAACAAACATTTAAAAAACGAACGAGACGATTTCATGAATTTATGACAGTCAATAAAAAAACAATATAAAAAAAATAAAAACAAACATTGAAAACGAGGGAGAATTCAAAAAAATAATTAAGTGGATAAGTGCTAACTTTTCATGTGTAAGTTTCCTTCAACAAAGCATACAAGGATGGATAAAAAGATCATTACACACAAAAAAATACTTAAAATATTAATTCTGTAGCTAGCTCACTCAACAGTGATTTTTAAGTTAAACGCAGATGCCGCACAATCTTATCGAGAGCTCAAGATGTCTTCTAGAAGAAACACATTACTTCTAAAAACAAATGGGCTATACTCAAACACCCACTCAAAACAGAATTTACTGGTTCTGTATTAAACTCACACTGCTGTCTTCAACTGGGAATTTGAAGGATTCATATCCTTCCTTGAATAAATGCTTCAGTATTTGTAAACCATCATGAAAGGTGAAACTAAAGAAGTATAAGGTAACCTATCAATAATTAGTGTGCATTCAAGTGTAACGATATCAGACACAAACCTATTTCTGAGTGAATGTACACCACAGCCCATTCTCAGTATGGATGGCCCTGTCAGTGAGAAATGAGAAACAGCTGATCTGGTAGCCTGGCAAACTGCTTTCAAAATAGTTCAAACAGCCATACTTAGGCTGTAAGATTCTCCTTTCCTCCCATAGATCAAAATATAACCAAAATGCTAACTTTGCTTACCTCCTTTGTAGGTCTTAGAATAGGGTAATTTTTTTAAAGAATACACAATGAGAAAAGTAAAGTTCAAGTTATTGTTTAAAAATGTACACAGAATTCAGGAGATCTATCGCCTCCTGAACTGTGTCCTTCATTAAAGGTAAAAGACTTTCCCCAAACCTTGGCTTTGTAACATTTTATTTCATCGACTGTACTCATGCAACCAGCCTGTGAGATGTACTTCATTTTAAGCTTTATTCTGTACCTACTTACCTGGCTAAAACTCATGAGTCAGAAATAAACAGCTGCTCAGACAGAGGATTAACTTCCTTGGAGCAATATTAGATTAAGTAGCAGCATATAATAAGACTAGAAGGTAAGTCAGGAACCGAATTGCCTGAAGCTCACAAAATACATGTACTTTTCACAAACAAATCCATACAAGCTTGGTTGCCATTGCTGTGCAGCTCTACTGACTGTATCAGATTGCTATCGTCTAGCCATACCCCTCCCTACTTCTCCCTAGAAAGCCAATTTTTGCAAAATAAAATTTTTTTTAAAAAAATCAGAATTGTAGCACTCGGGTACTACACTAGTACAGTTGATCTTGCATCATAAAGCCTGTGGGGACCTGGGTTCTCAATTAAAGAAAAAAAAAAAAATTTAAAAAAACACACCACAGAAACCAGAAACAAAACAAACCCAAAAATCTTTTATAACTTTGTCAGTCTTACTCCTCAAACTTGGACCTATATTTCAAAGAGAGCAAACTCTACAATATTTCAGGAAACCACTACTCATTCAGCAATGCAGCAACTTTTTTGCTAAGATCCGTAAGGGCAAGCAAGAAATACAAGGAGAGTCTGACCTCACTGATCTGAAATTGTCTCAAAGGAGCAATTTTAAAGTGAATAGCCCTGGCTAGGCTGTAGGACCTGGCCTGGCCAGAGCTGAGCAGGGGGTGACACCCGGGAAGAGATAAGAACTAAGAACCAAGGGCTGGCTGGAGACTTCTCCCCTTTTCTGAGGGCCTTCAGTGCTAGGTCATCCCTCCAGGCATCATTACCCTGGCCAGGGTGGAGGAAGCCACCGTGATTGTACTGATGCTGATGGACCTGGCTGAGGGGGCTGGAATGGAGCAGGGAGTGATGCCTGGGAAGAGACAAAGAACTGATGAGTGTCTGGGGGACTGCACCCTTCTGCAGAAGCTCCCCCCCTCCAGGCAGCCTGTCTGCAATGGCTCTGATGCCAATGGATCTGGCTTCTTTGGCAGCTGACTGCTCCTTGGGCAGAAGGAACTCAGGGGTACATGTGGCTGTCCATGGTGTGGCTGTTTGGTTGTCTCTTGACCCACCGCCGTCTCACATCGGAGCCTGTCCAGGATCAGCGACATCCTGAAGAAACTCGCTGGGCAGCTGGGCCCCTGCTGGTGACTCTCTCTCTCTCTCCCATTCTTTCTTCCCACTTTCTTATCCTTTTTCTCCACTTTTTTTCTCTCTCTCTTATATCTTCTTTTCCTCTCTTCCTCTTTTGCCTGGCTCTATATTTTTGCCTGTGTCAATTGTCAAATAAAATCTGCTTGCACTCGACCCTTCTACAGTTACTTTGTTTCGCAGATCCAAAACAAAAATAAACTTAAATGTTACATCAGACCATAACAGAAACAAGTAACTCCCAAAAATGCAAGTGATTCTCATTTAAGGTGTAAACAAAGATAAACTATAGGTTTTCCTGTGTATCTGAATTATTTTGGTGTTGAACAGCATGTGTAACTTGAAGGTTTCCTTCTTCCAGCTTCAGACCTACACTATAATTCGATTAAGCCTTTTATCTAAGGTCCCCTGGGTTTGTACTCTGAAGGAGCCTATCAACATAATCATAATACATTACCATAGCAATAGGAAGCGTATCAACATATATACAGTATGGATTGTACCAGCATACTATCCATACAGTGATAACTGAAGTTACAGTTAAGTATTTAATCTTGTAACTATCAAATTACCATAGCAAGCGATAGAAAAAACGAGGACATGACAAAAAACGAAAAAAGTGTTTTCCCAGTGTATAAATTAGAGCAATTTCCTTCCAATTTCATACTTTCATCATGGAAGCAGGAAACACAGCACATTTCCTTATGTAATAAGCAATTCCAAACCATCAGACCACTGTCTGTCTCAGTGTAGGCCCCTAAAAGTAAATGGCCAGAGGAAGAAACAGCCCTCTGCTTTACTTTAAAAGCATTCATAAATCTCTCCTCGCCTTGAGGACAGCACTTTGTGCTACTAAAGCTCAGGCCATCATGTCATTAATTCGCTCTCCTCTTCCTCCAGTTACCACCTATAACTCCAGAAATAAGTAGTACAGTCCTCTAAGCCTTTACCACAGGCAAAATTGAGAAATTCATTTTTACCTTATAAAAGGCAAATGATAATGGCAATAGATAAATGTATAGTCAGACGCAGCAGAAAAAGTAAGTATCTGCTTAATTCCCTGCAAACTGACTTTGGTGCAAATAGGCAGTAGAACCTTGGTCAAAGCGCTGTGCTGCAGATGCAGTCCACTGGATGGAAATCTTTTGCCTCCTCCCTTATAAACATTAATGGAAGGACCTGTTCAATTAAATTGTTTCTCTTTTTCTGTGTTCTTATTAACAGAAATAATCTCAATTTTGCTTTTCTTCAGATTTATGGCCTTTGGATATTAAAGTAAATGTAGATATTTTAGATAAGTCACTGTAGCCCCATCCTGCCACGCAGTGCAATAATTATAACACTTAAATCATGGTAGAAAGAGTTTAGTGTAGCTTTACAAGATGCACTGTGTTACACTACAGTGAGAGGTTGTAAAAGACAGTTTACCAGAAATTAAACTCTTTAGTTTATAGTCTCCATGTTCCTCCATGGATGTCATGGTTCCAGCCTGAACCAAGTGAATGATGCTCTCCATTCTAACCCCACCACCCTCCCAGGGGAAGATAAAAAGGGGAATAAAGGAGAGAGTGTTTAAGGATGGGAGGGGGGGGAAATAAAAAAAAACCCCACACCACTTAGAATAGCTTTAATGAAATACTAGCATTAAGACAAACACATAACCACTCGGGAGAGGTTATATGTGGTGCTTTATTTGAGGCCCCAGGAACCAGGGGTATGCACCCAAATCTGATTCCCAAAAACCATACAATGCGGCCGTAATTTATCCCTGAAAATTTCGCAATCTAATTACATATTCAACAGATTACAACATTTCTTAATACATATTTATGTGTAGATTACTTCATCGATGGATTACGGCATCAGTCTCTTTGCGCTTGCGTGATTCCCTCTGGTGGTTGTTAGGATGAAGTAAACAGTCTTCCTCTGATGAAGTAAATAGTCTTCCTTACTGTGCCCTTTTCACCTCTTTCTCTTGAATAATGTCCATCTGGTGTTGGGCAACTTCCAATGTGATTAACGTGAATTTTACTGCCAACTTTCTCTTATCTCTACTTAGCTCACTCTGGTATGCACAGTCCCATCCTTATCTTGCTACCTAACGAGGTACCAATACATCTTGAATACATGGTTTTCTATACCATTCTTTACAAGGTAAAACTTTTACATGTTTCCACACTTCTATTTCTACCTCTAATTCTAAAATAATCAATTCTAAAGTAATCAGATTTGGAATATATTTCTTTTACTTTCTTTCTATCCCAACACTAGTAATAGGGACAATAGCAAATTACATACAAACATATACCAAAATGGAGCCCACGCTCCTGTTGGTAACTACTACCTGACCAGAAAAGTCCCAAGTGACAAAAGCTTATGAGCAGCCGAGCCAGTCCTGCTCGGAGAGGCCGGGAATGTCGGCCTGGATCGATCAACCGTGTTCTTTTCCAGCAGGAAGAGGAATCGGGAGCCCCAGAGGGGAGCAGCGAGAAAAGGAACAGAGCCCTCCCACCTCCCACCCCCCTCCCCGCCATGCAGCGAGGCCCGGGCCGGGCTCCCTCAGGAGACACCGCACACCCAGCCACACGGGCACCAGCGCTCTGATTGGGCCCTGCGGGTCACCAGCACCGGCACCAGCAGGCAGGTGGTGTCAGGTCAATATAGGCCATAGGCAATATTTATCCTGGTCCTCAAACCAGGAGCACAGCTGTGCTTTGCCACCCAAGGCTGTAATCACCTCTCATTTGCAGAGTCCAGCACAGGTACATTGGTCCCTTTCTTCTAAGGTCTCCCTACTCTCCTCCCACCAAGAAAAAAGCCTGGCTACTCAGACTTAACTACACACTATACATTTCAAATAACATCTAACTAAGTCAGAAACTATAGTCCAGCTTTCCCAATGCCTAATGAAGTGTCACAGGCTTTGTATTTACCCAATGTTGCAGGGCCTCAGCACTTCACTTGCCCTGAACTAATTCCAGTTGTGCTGACGATTGCTTAGAAGTCAGATGACAATTCCCTAGCTTGTTCCAGCTCCATTCTGTGGCTGTCATACATGCAAAGGTCTGTGTCCAGGACAGTCTGACTAACTTACAGTCACTGCTTCGGTCTGTATGTTAACTTTGGCCAAAACTGTTCAAGGGTGAAAACAGCCAAACTTTCCCTGTGAACCAAAAGGATGACCAAGTAAGCAAAGTGTTGAAAAATAGAAAGGTGCTGTAACCATGTTAGAAAAGGAAAATGTCACAGCAGTGCCAGTATCCCATGGCAAATCAATATTAACAAAAATGACAAGGAAAGCTTGCTTGACGTCCAAGGAAAATCCATGCAGCGATGAAAAAATTCTATCAAATGGCCTAACCCAGAAAAGTAGAGAGGAAAACAGAAGTCTGGTTGAAAACCTTTCTCCCATCTAACTACAAATTACATGAGGTCTATTCAGATTTAACCAAGCTAGCCAGACCAACTAGCTCTGGACTCAGAGACAAACTTCACAATAGATTCAAGTAGGCAACTCCTACCCATACCTTGCCCAGGGTTTGAGCACACAGGAGTATTGACACTTCAATGCCAAGGAGATGACTTTTGAAACCCTTCATATACAAGGGAGGTTAGGAAAAATCATGGTCATTTGGCAAAGGTTTATACCAGTAAGTGTTCAGTAAGAGTTCATTTCTGCAGTTTTGTCTTCATATAACAAGGTAAAGAAACATATATTGATAAAATCAAAGACAAAAATCAAAGACTGCACTTGTGTAAATTAATAAATAAACTGTATTTGCTTGTTGTCTCACATTCAACTTTAAAAAGCTCACATTCAAGGTGTAAAACACTGGTATCGTTACCATACTCGACCTGCATCAATTTGATGTATGCAGCATTATGCCTACTTGGCATACATCATGAAGACATTTGGAAGTCACAACTCATTTGAGTAGAAACTCACACACCACTTACACCACCAATAACAAAAGCTATGTAGGACCAGAAAGAATGCACAAATTAAGCTCACCAATTTGAGCATTTCACCTTAAGACATTTATTCCCCTTAAACAGTAGTGAATTGTGGTGCATCCCATTTTGCATATTAATGTTTTCCACTTCCGTAAAACTCTCATAATTTTTACTAACTTCATTAAGCAATTTAACTACATGTTTCACCAACCTTTTTGTGTTTTCAGATACCCAGTGTACTTCAGTTACTTCAGGGAATACATATATCCATCTTACATGACAGTATTAAAGTTAATCCTATCTTAACAGATGAAATCACAGCCAAAAATCTCAGTACAAAACCAAACTGGATGCTTAGAATTCTGTCTCTGGTTTAATTTCCAATATTTCTGCTTCACATCCTCTAGAATGTTTCAGATCATAGGCCCACACAGTGTCCATTCCCTCTCCAGTAGTATGGTCTGGGATCCAGCAAGGGAAAGGAAAACGACAGGCAATGATTCTGGCATTACAGTCCAGTTCTTCTTCTAGCTTCTTCTCCAACTCTGGCATCTGTTGAGCAACAACAGAAGCTTTCAGAAGCAGTAAAAAACCATTCTCTTTAGACTCAAATTCCAGTGCCCACAAGAAATTTACTGTTTGAGAAAATGTTGGAAAAAAAATAGAAAAGTATTCGTGATACACACTTTGGCTTTGATACAGACAAAGAAAAGAATATCTAAAATTAGAAAATTATTATTGTGTCCTGATTAGTAAGATCACAAAAATTGTAACTCAAAAATTCAATCAAGAACTGTACATAACATCTTAGATATAAAAAAAACCCCAAAACACAACACACAAATTTACAAAGTACTTTCTATGTTCCAATTCATAATTCAGGGGGATTCTTCTCTGTAGAGAATGAGTTCAGCCCCTGAATTTATCTTATTTATAACAACCCAAGTATAATGAGCAATTATGCGACACTCAAAGGCCAACGCCTCTCATAATTTCCATCCTAATGACAAGAAATATCCTAGGGCATTTAAAACATCCTTTGGGTGACAAGCCAAAGTAAACCTTCTGCTGTCCCTGTATGATAAAGTACTGGTATGTTAAATGCTACTGAAACCAAGTTGAGTCAGCTCCAACCGGTTAAAATATGCATGTCACTCCCTACAGTAGTGCTACATGAAACACCACATGGAATCCTAGAATGATATGGATTGGAAGGGACCTTTAAAAATCACCTAGTCCAATCCTCCCTGCAACGAGCAGGGACACCTATAACTAAATAAAGTTGCTTGGAAGCCTGTCCAGCCTGACCTTGAATGTTTCTAGGGATGGGGCATCTAACACCCCTCTGGGCAACCTGCCCCAGTGTTTCACCACCCTCATAATAAGACATTTCTTCCTCATAACCAGTCTAAATCTGCCCTCTTTTAGTTCAAAACCATTACCGCTTGTCCTTCTGCAACAGGTCCTGCTGAAAATTTTACCCCCATCTTTATTACAGAATCTCTAAGTCCTGAAAAGCTACTGTAAGGTCTCTCCCTGGAGCCTCGTATTCTCCAGGCTGCCCCACTCCAGTTCTCTCAGCTTGCCTTCACAGAAGAGGTGCTCCTGCCCTCTAACGATCTTGATCACCCTCCTCTGGATGTGCTGGAAGCCCCAGAACTGGTCACAGTACTCCAAATGAGTTCTCAGAGGAACAGAGTTGAGAGGGAGAACCACTCCCTTTGACCTGCTCCTCAGGTTGGTTTTGATGCATCCTAGGATACAGTTGGCCCTCTGGGCTGTGACCACACAGTACCAGCTTGGTTCAATTTTTCACCCACCAGCACCCACAAGTTGCTCTCTGAAAGGCTGCTCTCATTGCCTCCACTGATACCAGGGATTACCCCAACCCAGGCACAGGACCCTGCACTTCTCTTTGTTGAACCTCATGAGGTTTACAGAGACCCACTTGTGAAACTTGTCCAGGTCTCCCTGTGCAGCATCCCATCACTCAGGCTGAGGCATCATCCTGGAGTTCATACAACTGCACCCCACAGCCTGGTGTCATCTGCAATCCTTCTGAGGGTGCCCTCAATCCCATTGTCTGTCACTGATGAAACTATTAAATAGTATTGGACCTAATACAGACCCCTGAGAGACACCACTCATCACTGATCTCCACCTGGACATTGAGTTGTTGATCCTCTGGATGCAACCATCCAACCAATTGCTTACCCACCAAACAAATCCTTACCTCTCCAATAGAGAGAAAAGGATGTTGTGGGGGACAGTGTCAAATACCACTCTGCAGCTCTCCTTGCCTGAAGAGCTGTCTAGGCTGCCTAGATCTCCTCCATTCACAAAAACTGAGCAGCTATGAAAGCTAAGGGAAATATCACTGCTCGTCCAGAACCGAGCAGCACTCCGCCCAGTCAGATACTGTGTCTCCAAGAAGTACTTCCAAATTCTCCTACGGATTAACTGAGAAATGAACTAACACATAGAATTAACACATTCTTCAAAGAAATTTCTTTCCCACCCCAGACAGTGATTTTGTTCTGAAAAAATAAAAAATTACACTTCATAGATTTACCCATTTTTGTCATTGGGAAAGTCTGATGTTATGCTTAAGTAGATCAGTGCACATCCATTTGGAACTCCTTTGACACTTACATACTGTATCTAAGGATAGAGATATAACAGCAGTCTCCACAGGTTACTTTAATAAATGTTATAATCTATTTACTTTGATATCATGACATAGCATTAAGATATCAAAAGGTTAAAACAAGTACAGTTCAATTTAAGTTACAAATGACTGAAAATAAATGAAAAACTAGCATAAACCCCCCAAACAACAAACAGAACATAATTAGAAAACAAGACTGACTGAAGAAAATGTATTTCCAAAGCCTGCAGATAGCTTCCACTATCAGATACACGCAGGGTATGCCTTTGATGTAACATCCTATTATAGCTACATTTGAGCTTACAATGGAGTGTTTTAGGGAAATTAGAGTCATAGATCTAATATATCAAAGAGTTACCTCTGAATATTCTTAAGCAGCCTATGCTCTGATTTCATCCTTACAGCAAACACTTCTAAAGATTTTTGCTACTGCACCTTAAATAAACTAGAAAAATAAGCCCACTTTGGTGTCTCAAACTGAACTATGTGACAGCATCAAATCAGACCAGTATTATAAAAAAGGCCAAAGAGATAGACTGCCCTCAGTAAAAAAGAGAGAAAAGGCATTAATATTTCCAGAAAATCAATTTAGTTATTCAGGAGGCAAAGTATTCACAACTTCTGAAGGTATCATGAGCAAACAAATGCTTAGGAAACAAAGTAGTTCATATATTTGGATCTGCTACATTTAGGACAGTATGTTTAGTGGAAGAATTTAGCCTAGTATTTGCTGATTTTACTGAAGTTATTCCAAGGCCTATAGCTAGTCTTTCTGTCATAACTGTTACTAATTTATCCACTTCATACTATAACATTTAAAGTTAAGCCAATATTTCTGCTAGGTTTACTCACATTTTCCCAGGGCATTTGTTTATTTTTAGGTTACTGAAATATCTTTCTTCACCTGCAAATTTTCCCTCAATGGAACTGCAGAATTTCTGACTGCATTCAAGTATTTATACTGCCCCCTCCTGGAACGCGAGCTGCAGAGCACATAACATCCAAACTTGGCAACAAATAATATCGTAGTTCTCTACTAATATGCCATCTACAAAAGCAAAGAGGGAAAAAAAATGCATTTTCCCTTCAGTTTCCAACATGAGTTACAATTTATATTGGAAGTAGGTATTTTATTCCAATGCTGTTAAAGAAAACGCAAAGAATAGGGAACCTGTATTATGCTTCTTGTTGCAACTTCCTGTTGCTACTACAAAAATATTAACAGTGTAGGCTGCATGTTATAGCAGCTAACGAAGCTCTTCAGTCATTTCATCCCACATCTGACTCTACAGATAAAGCAGCAATGCAGAAGCAACCAATAAAGAAGTATTTGAGTTGTTTGTTTCATTTTTTCACATACAACCTACATAGAAGATTCTAATAACAAATCAAAATAAAGACTATTTAAATATTAAAGATTTTTTTTCTCCTTTCTAGTAAAAAAAGAAAACTAGATAAAGCTGAAAGCCAAACTAAATGTGAAGTCTGACTGAATTTACTGAATATATCACTAAAGCAGTCACTATGCTACTCAATTCCTACAGCGATTTTGAAGAATGCATTTTCCCCAGAGACACAGTGAGCATAGGCCAAAAAGCTTTCCTAAAAGGTAAAGAATTTGTACACTGGTACTCTAACAATAATACTTGAAGTATCTGCCTCCTTCCTAAACACTCACAGTCTAATACAGGTAAGGGATTATCTCAGTATATGATCTGCTTGTCTATTTGAGGTGATCTGGTTTTTGGAGAAGAACATAAGCAAAGTTCATCACTCTCCTCTAACAAGGTTCTCAGAAATCAGTTGTACCCCACTTCCAACCCCATCCTCCCCCTGCAAAAGCCTCATTTTTTTCAGTACGAGAAAAGCAAAAATTTCAAGAACCAATCTTTCCTTCAAGCTACCTGAGCTCAGCAGATTTCATTTTAGTTCTGAATTAGAGGACAACAAGTACTTCTCAAACATTTCTATTTTTAGACATCAAAGCTGCATCTGTCACAAGCCTTACCAGGTTTTATCATGGACATTAATAAGCAACAATGAAGTATCAAAATATTAATACTGACTACCTTTGACATTCTGCAGGCTGGTTCATTTAGCAGAACATACAGGCACTAAATGTCTTATTAAAATAATTAAACAATGCATAAATAGTAAACTTACCATTTGAGGTACCCCAAATACAACAACATTTGTATAGTGGGAAAAAGAAACCTGAAATAAAATTAGAGAACAAGTCTTGATGAAAATTGCACTTATTTGGAGATGTTCTCGCCATTCTTTTCCATTAATCCCTCTAGCTGCCCTCCTTTCAAAAGGGATTTAGATAAAAGGAGATCCCATGCAAACTTTGCACCACACAGATTTCCACAGAGCCAACTTCAGATTGCTGAACTTCTACCACCTGTCCAAGAATACGGCACCAATTCTAATAGTGCAAAAAGTAACCATTTAGAAAATGCTATTTTACTTATGGTTAAGTTTTTCCAGAACTGATATATGTTATATTAAGTATATTTTAAGTTTGGCCCACTTTTATTAAATGCTTGTTAGCTATAAAAACTTCCTAGGCATTCCAGTGCCTGGGTACTTGCAGTCAGTGCCCTGAAAATTTACTCTATGAATATAAAAACAATACTTTCACACTTTTGCCCCCCCCTCAAAAAAAAAAACAATGAAACAAAAACCAAACATTGACAGGGTATTGCCTGTCAGGGAGGGAGAGGCCCACATAAATGTGACAAAAAACCTAACACTTCATTAAAGCAGCAATTAGGACTCAAATTACTGAAAACTGCAAAAACAGTCAGTAACCTTCAGAAGTTACCTTCAACCAATGCTCAAAACCAGACAGCACACTGCACAGCTATAAAAGAACACTCCTAAAGAAACATCAGATGAGATTGTCATCTTGCACAACTGGTAAGTCTCCTTGCTGACTCCACAGAACCATCTCTCAGCGAAGCCCACATCACATCATACAACAGGCACAAGCATGGGAGTGTGCTCAAGGAACCAGTACTGAAAAACAGCACCACTTCACCAAAGCTCAAAACCAGCACAGGCATGAGTCTGGTTTCCATGAGCTCACAAACTTGTCTCAAAAGTTTGAGACAGCACCTTGTGGCCAGACAGCATTCTAATTCTTTCACAAAGTACCTCCAAATTATGGACATTTCTCAAACATCTCATATTCATCCTTAGATACTTCACCACGTACCTTCCATAAGTCTGATATATAAAATTTGGTGTTCTGATGTACCCCATCTCGCCAGGCACGGTATCTGGAGTACCAGACTAGCCAAGGATTTAATTCATAACCAACAGCTTTGAATCCCCTTTTTGCAGCTGCTATCACCTACAAGGAAGAAAAATATTCACTTAGAACACAGTAAATGTACTAACCTAAACGGGAACACTTAGTTTTATTTACAATATAATGCAAAGAAATGCACTTCTGTAAATCACTCAGGTTTTAACAGATTAGTAGTATAGCAAACAAAAACTCAAACTACAGATTACTACTATGAATTGTCACACTAAAATTAACCACTAAACAATGACAAGCTGGAAGGTTGTAATATGCCTGTGATTACATAAATGTTTAACATATTCATGACACTAACTCATTACTAAGGCATAGTAACCTTGATCGTGCAGAGAACCATGAAATACACAAGCAGAAATTCTCAAAATGCACTTATTTGAAAAGCAGTGATGGGCAGGCACTTGAGAGACCCCTAAATCAGAGCCAAAATGACCTAGCAATAGAAAAAGCATGAAAGCAATCTGTTGACCTCCATTTAAAAAAAAAAAAAAAAAGTGGTCAAAAATTTAAAAGTAGGTTAAAAAAAATTGAGAAAAACCTTCATACATAAACCTTACAGTATGCTTTCATCCAGTGCTAAGCTTCATATGTAAATTTAAAAGGCAAAAGGTAATTCAGATAAATACATTTTCAAATACCTCTAAACTCGTCTAAATTAGACCCCAAGATGTAGAATTGTTAAACTTTACTCCAAGTGTCTTCAAACAAGATCAAAGCTTCCCAATTTCTTAAGACAAAGTAAAAATCTACGGAAAATACAAAAAGGCACCAGTTTCCAGATTTACGGTTTAAGTCATAATTTAAAAGGTTCCTGACAAATTTTGACAGAATAGGCAAGCTGAAATGAAGAAAAAGTACACATTTCTTAATAGATGTTCTCAAACAGTGTTACCTGTACAGTGCTTTTCACTGTGTGTTACAGGTGACTTGACTAATTGCTACATTTTTAAAAGCACCTGAAAAGAAGCTCAACTTTTTTTCAGGATGGATGAGTTAAGGCAACAGCAATCCTTTAGTATTAGCCACCTGGCTCTCTCCAAGTAGTCTTCAGTCTCCATTTAGGCACCTAATAAAATCAGAATTAAACATGCTGTACCTAGTCCATTAGATGACTGTCAACAGCTAGAATTCTGGACAGGGCAACAGAAAGTGCAGTTCTCTCATACCTATGCATTTTCTGTTTCCTATTGAGGTACAACTTGTTCTACGTTGTCTTCACACACTGGGATTCACAAATCAAGTATTTTAGTGTGGACCAGCAGTTGACTCATTCAAATGCAATATGGACAAAGCTAACATTCAAGAACTTGTTTCTTTCCACTTAAAACCTGCTTAATGCACTATTCTGTTGCTAAAACGGACTTGAAGCGGATGGGTCATTAAACAGTATGCGAAATTTGGTAAAAAAAAAAAGGAAAACAAAAACAAACCCGCATTACATCCTAAGCACCACACTTCACAAATTGGGGTTCAAATAATGTCCTGAAAACACAATATTGCTTTTGTCTCACCCTTTCTCTTGGTCGTTATTCTAGTTTACCCACATTCATTTTTGAAGCAGAGCCAGCACTGCTGGACTGGAGCAAAAAATATTGATTACTCACCTAAACCGTACATATACTTTTCTCGGCTTTGAGCCTAAGACTCAAAAAACACTGCATGCCAAAGACATTCATAAACACGAGAAAACATTAGCAAGCATGGCTAGAGCACCTGGCACTTTTTGAAGAACTGACATAAAAGAAAGACAAAGTCTGTAACTTACAACGCGGCCATCCCCGCTACCAATGTCAACCAGGGAGCCGCTTCTGTTTTCTAACATTTTCAGCACATTCTGGATCTGACTGGATGTTGCAGGAACAAAAGGCAGGCACACTTTCCTTAGAGCTGGGGTCACAAAAGGCGTAGCCACAGCATAGAGTGCCACCAAGGTCCCACCGACAGCACCGGTGACCAAGAGCCCCCAGCTCCTACTTTTGGAGCTGCCCTCACACTCCTCTTGCCGGCCCGCTCCCTCAGGCCTCTGCTGCAATAGCGGCTCCGACATCCCACCTAGAGACAGACAGACATTAAAGAGTCTTTTCTTTTATAGCTTTATTACGGGGGCACTAAAAACAAAACAACAACCTTACACGCCTTTAGCCGATTCCTAGGCCCTAGAGACAAATTAATCTCGCTGCCTCGGAGAAGCTGCAGCGCCAGGTCAGTTTTTCAGGGCAGGAAAGCAGTTTCCATTTCATCCCTCATTTCCCCACTACCCGGCCGGAGAGCAGCGGCTCGGGACAGCCACCTCCCTGCCCCGCACAGCCCCGCAGCCCGCCCTCAAGAAGAACGTCCCTGAGCAGCCGCCATTCCGCCCTTCCGAGAGAGCGTTTCCCCTGATCCTACTCCGAACCCACCCCCTCCAACCCCATCCCAGCCACACTCCCTGACAGGGACCGCCTCTCTCGGCCGCCATTTATAGGGAAAGGCAATACCACTTCCCTTAGGGGGGGGAGAGGACTCAAGCTTTCCGAGGATTCCACTGAGAGAGGCTGCGCGCACCCACCCGCCGTGTGTCTGTCCCTCTGCCTTCACATCCACACCTTCAGGAGGCTACTGCCGCGCTTCGCGCCCGCACTCTTCCTACTATAACATCCTTTCCTCTCCCCGCTACCCTCCTAGCTAGTGGACGTGTCCGCCACCGCCGCGCAACTCCCACGGTGCCGGATGCTTCCAGAAAGCTCCGCTTCAGGCGCCACATAGGTCACGCCCGCCAAATGTGTCGCGGGGCGGTCGGCTGCGCAGGCGCAGAGCCTTACGCGGGCCAGCGCGGTTGCGTCACGGCGCGGCGGGCGCGGCTGTATCCGGCTGTTGAGGGGCCGTGGTGTGGAGCGGCGGCAGTCATGTCGGCCATGGGGACTCTGGCTTTTGATGAGTATGGGCGCCCCTTCCTCATCCTCAAGGACCAGGAGCGCAAGACGCGCCTCATGGGGCTCGAGGCGCTCAAGGTAAGCGGGCCGGGGCCGCGGGTCCTTCTGCGGGCCCTCGCTGAGCGGGCCGCCCCGCGCCATGCTGCGGTGAGGGGCGGGGAGCTTGGTCCCGTTAGGCCGCGGCGGGAGGAGGGAGCCTCTTGGGTTGCGGTCCTCTGTCCCGGGTCGGGGGCAGGGCGCCTGGAGCCTGGTCTGGGCTGGCAAGGGAGGGAGCGATGGAGAGAGAGAGAAGATGTCGCCCCCGGGGTTGGGAATCTGCCCCGGTCTGCGGGGTTTCCGTGGCGTGAATCCGTTCCTAAGCCGTGTGGCTTCAGGGTTCTCTTTGCAGTAAATGCGGTGAGTCCCTCTGCGGGGGTTCGCGGTCGCCGTGGGGTAGGAGGCACCCCGCAGCCCCCTCCCTTAGGGGTACACACACCTTCTCCTCCTCTTTGCTGTTTGAAGCTCGGGTTCTTCCCAAGAAAATGCTGTGGCTGAGCGAGTAAGCTGGTTGGCGTGAATGCGTCTGATTTAAGTACTGATGGAAAAATGAAACGAAATTTTACTGGCATGGACTTAAGTTGTGCCAGGGGAAGTTTAGGTTGGACATTAGAAAGAATTTCTTTACAGAGAGGGTGATCAGACATGGGAATGGGCTGCCCAAGGAAGTAGTGGATTCTCCATCCCTGGAGATATTTAAAAAGAGACTGGATGTGGCACTCAGTGCCATGGGCTGGTAACCACAGCGGTAGTGGATCAAGGGTTGGACTTGATGATCTCTGAGGTCCCTTCCAACCCAGACAATTCTTTGATTCTATGATCCTTATAGCACTGCTTGCTTCTCTTGCTTCCCTGCGTTAATCCTCGGGGCTGTCATTTTGCCTGCTATGCTTTTGCATGCTTTAGCCTTGCAAGTGCCAGCAGTGCAGGAAAAGGCGTGGGAAATGTTTCTGGCATAAAAACAATACTAATTTTATTTATATTTTTCAGTTATAACTGGCTGTTGTCAGTTAAATTGTAACATTTGAGTCAGCATTTTTCCCTCTATTTTTCTTGGCTTAGTAACGTTATTCTGGGGTGTGTGATAGTAATTAAACTTCTTTCTTCTTTGTTTTCCAGTCCCACATAATGGCAGCAAAGGCTGTAGCAAGTACACTCAGAACATCACTTGGGCCCAATGGTAATAATGTAACTTTATATAATGAAATTTTAATGGTTCTTTCAATTATTTTTGTAGGCTTTCTAGTTTTTCCTTCATGCTTTGAATATTTTTTTTTTAGGTTTGGATAAAATGATGGTGGACAAAGATGGTGAGGTGACTGTGACAAATGATGGTGCTACCATTCTGAATATGATGGATGTAGATCACCAAATAGCCAAACTTATGGTGGAGCTGTCTAAATCTCAAGATGATGAGATTGGGGATGGTACTACTGGAGTTGTTGGTGAGAAAAGATTTTGAATTTAATGCAACCATTACAGCTTTAAAATCAAGCTTCTTCAGCTACTTTAAGAAATTCAGAGTCAAGTAACAGCTTTTCTGTAGCACATTCTTAGAGTGTTCACTACTTTGGTATTCTTATCATTTCTTCTAATCAGAAAAATGCTTTTATTTTTTTAAGTATAGGCCCATTTTAAGTTAGTATTGAGACCCTTCTTTGTACTGTCAGTATCTTTCTGTGCAATTTTCTTCCATAATCGTGTACCTGTCGTGCCTTGGTGCTTGTACTTCTTTTTGGTCTAACATAATGCAGCTTTCTTTTTAAGCATCACAATTAGGGATTAAATTAGTCATTTAAGAATCCTTGAATTGTTAAAACACTACAGACAAAAGTCAAAAGGCATACTTTTAAAACTTTGGATAATGTATGAAAAATTATACTTCAACCTGTGGAAGAGTAAATGTTATTTTAAAAATTTGTTTTATAGTTCTGGCTGGAGCACTATTGGAACAGGCTGAGCAATTACTAGATCGTGGTATTCACCCTATCAGAATTGCAGATGGTTACGAGCAGGCAGCCCGCATTGCTATTGAGCATCTAGACAAAATCAGTGACAGCTTCCCAGTTGATCCACAGAACACTGAACCTCTGATCCAGACAGCAAAGACAACACTAGGCTCTAAAGTGTAAGTCACAAAAAATTCATTTAAGCTTCACTTAAAAGTGCTTGAAGAAGTCCTAGTGTTTCTGATGAATTATTAAATTGTGTTATTGGAGTGGCTGCTGATGGTTCTTTTATGTTAGATTTTGGCTGATTTCTTGGTCAACTCATGTGTTGGGGAAAAGAAACAGAATCCTGTTTTTTTCAGGGTCAATTATGTAAGGTTAAATGGCTGCAAACTATGTTTCATTCTAATCTGTTAGTTCCAGGTTTCTGCTTCATGGTCATTTCCAAGAATATTGGAAACTTTTTAAAACAATTTTTATTATGTTTCAATGGTTTGGTGTTGTGGGAGATTTTCCTAAAACATTTTGTAGGATAATTCCATTCAGTTATTTTTCATTATAGGTTCTGTGTGTAGTATACGAATTCATTCTTTGTGAGGCATTACTTTGTAGCGTGGTCTTTACAGTGGTTTTGGTGACTTAAGTGTTTCTTAGGATTTAATTCTTCTTGCTGGTTTCAAATCCATATCTTGAGACTAGGTTCACAAAACCACTAATTAGACAAGCAATATTTAGCATATTTTGTGAACAAATGGACAGAACACCCCATCTCTGAAAGTAGTGTTTGAAAGTTGTTAGCTATAGGGATGCTTTGTTTTCTGACTGAGATTGATAGAAAAACTTTGTTCTTCAAAAATGTGGAAATGTAATACAACTTTACTGTGTTTTGTTTTTTTTTTTTAACCTAGAGTTAACCGTTGTCACAGACAGATGGCAGAAATTGCTGTAAATGCTGTACTGACAGTAGCAGATATGGAACGTAAAGATGTTGATTTTGAGCTGATCAAAGTACAAGGCAAAGTGGGAGGTAGACTGGAAGATACACAGTTGGTTAAAGGAGTGATTGTGGATAAAGATTTCAGTCATCCACAGATGCCTAAAGTAAGTGATGTTCTGTGTGTCTCTAATGGTCTAAATAAGATTGTCTAGCCCACTGTAAATGCTATCCTACCATTTCTTAAGTATTTTGACTGTTAAGGTGTGGCTTGTTTTGTGTTTTTTTTAACCATATATCAACAAAGAAAGGGATAAGGAGCATTAAATTCCTCATGTTGAAAGAGAACAAGTTTGAATTTAGAGCAGTTTTGAGTAACTAAAAAATGATAGGTGGGAGTGCGGTGGAATTACTGTACAACTGAGTGAGACCAGGTGCAGAGTTCTGTGTTGAAGCAGAAATGGTTGTATGTACTATGCATGAGATGCTTAGTGCAAGTTAGTATCCAGAAATGCTTCTTAAGCTTTGTGAGTTGCCATGTTGTCCTTTTTGGAACATCCCAGAAGATGTTCTTTTATTACATTGATGTAGGTAAGGTCACCCAACTTTGTGTGCAACATACTGCAAGAAAGATGGAGACATCTAGAATATTTTAATAGATGACACTGTATATATGATGATATCCTATAAAAAGGTAGACTGGTGGAAAATATCAGCCATGTGGTACCTAAAAGGTGGCTGTGAAGATGAACGTGTAATATACTCAGTGATTAAGGAGGGATAGGTTAAATAATGGTTTCATTTTTTTTCTGGTTTTAAAAATCACACTGTTACAAGAAATCACTATTAAAGACTGTTAAGGGTTTAAACAATGTCTTAAAGCTGTGGAATTTGTTCTCAGTAGGTTATAGACATTTTTGCTGAAAATACTTCATTATAGTTAGCTTCACTGTAGAAAAAGTCAAATGATCTTCAAGTTTCTTCCTGTCTGTTTTTTTAAAGATGTTTGCATGTTTTGCAGATGTGATAAAGGGGTGATACTAAGGTCAAAACTCAAACTTTCTTTATTTTAAATTGTACAGGAGCTTAAAGATGCTAAAATTGCAATCCTTACTTGTCCATTCGAACCACCTAAACCTAAAACCAAGCATAAGCTTGATGTCACATCTGTAGAAGATTACAAGGCACTGCAGAAGTACGAAAAGGAAAAGTTTGAAGAGATGGTGAAACAGGTAGTCTTTAAGATTATTTCTCTTTTCTGTGCATTTTTTTATAGCCTTAACAAAAAATAGCATAGTGTATTGATCTATTTCTAGAAATGAGCTAATAATCCTGATAGCAACATAAAAGCACTTGTATTGCTGTGAATAGCAGTTAAGTTTATGTAAGAAAGAGATACCACATTGATTTGAAATGTACTTGAATATCTCTGTATGCCAGATGGTTCTTTTTCAGATTTGTGTGTTGAGTCTTTCAGACTTTGTGTTTTTGAACTGTGAAAAGAGTGTTTTTCATTTCTGGATTAGTTCTGATCGGAAGATTGATGTTGTGTGTTGGTTTCAGATAAAAGACACGGGTGCAAACCTTGCTATTTGCCAGTGGGGTTTTGATGATGAGGCTAATCACTTGCTGCTCCAGAATGAGCTGCCTGCTGTTCGTTGGGTTGGTGGACCTGAAATAGAGGTAAGTAAAATCTTCTAAAGTTAGACATTGTCCCAGTTCTCAAACATTTGTTAAATAACGGCCTGTATCAGCTAAAAGTTCAGGATTTCTGGATAGAACTGTGTAATCACATGTATGGGTAGCTGTTGTAGAAAAATCAGTGAGGATTTGTAGGAAAAACCTACAGTGAATGGGGTTATGGGGTTTAAAATTGGAATGCGTGCACATTACTTGTTAAAAGTTTAATGTGGCCAGGAGTGTTTCCGCTTTAGGCTTGCTGTTTGCAGAAGCAAGGCATTGCCTGAAATCCTTGGAAACAATGGCAAGATAACCTCTTGGAGCAGGCATTTGGCAGATTGTCTTCCACTGCTTTTGTGTTATGAGAAACATAATTGAAAACTCTTCTCCAAATAATTGATGGTTGTTTACCTTCAGTTGATCGCCATTGCAACCGGGGGCCGCATCGTCCCTCGCTTCTGCGAACTCACCGCAGAGAAGCTCGGGTTTGCCGGCATTGTCCGAGAGATCTCCTTTGGAACAACAAAGGACAGGATGCTTGTCATTGAGCAGTGTCAGAATTCCAGAGCTGTGACCATTTTCATTAGAGGAGGAAATAAAATGGTGAGATGCTTAGTTTGTTATCAATGCTTGATACGTAAGTTACAGGATGTGTAGTTTCTTTCAAAGGCGTATTGCCTCTTCCTGGGTTTGTCTAAATTTTCCTTGCAGCGTGGACAAAAAGATGGGGGCAGGGTTGTAGGCAGTCGTGACTGTTAGAAGTTAACATTACAATTTAGAAGTCACTTTTTAGATTCATATCCAGTGTATCTGCATGAAAACTTTGTTTTCTTGCTGCTGGACCATCTAGTACATAAATACAAAAATAATTTCACCTGTGGTTGTTCTCATGTTTTTTTCTTGTGGGAGAGTCCCTTTTATGAATAAAGGCATATTAGCGTTTTTGAAGTATATGGGTTTATTTTAGGCCTATGAAAACAAACAAAACAAAAAACACTACAGAACGAGACCATTTTTAATGCTTTTATATACTCAGCCTGGTTCTTTGTTTTACTGTAAGTGTTAAGTTATATTTAGTATAGGTCAAGTCCTGCTTTGAATGAAAAACCTTTGGAAGAGAAGAGCAGGACCTGTAGTATGAAGTATGAGCTCATTAAGAAAGCAAAAATACTGCTTTACTGGTTAGCATAACGTGTTCAGTCATTGATTCAATATGGTTTGGGTTGGCAGCGACCTGCATTGATTCAAGCTGGGAATTGACACAAATTGGAAAGTTTAAGTCTTAGCTTGACAGGGTGCTGAGATATCTCATATGAACTATAATATTAGAAGGGTTGGAACAAATGATCCTTCCAGGGACCAGAGGTCCCTTCCTACCTAACATTCTGTGAAATTGCAGTCTGGAAATAATGCTGCATTGAAATTTAAGTGGTTTGTGTCTCAGAAATATGCCAGCTTGTTACATAAATTTTATGTCATTTTTCATCATTTTAGCCTATAGGTTTTTTAAAGTATCAGTGAAAGGTTGCATATTTTTATTTTTCTGTCACTGTTTAACGTACTGTATTTTAGACTAGCATAACATAGCAGTAGTATCGCTACATTGGAGCCATGGGAAGGCCCTGCAGTTCATTTTCATGTTCCATTTTTGTACTAGGAGATATATCTACATAGTCTTCAGCTGTTTGTGTTGTAAAATATATGCTATTTCATAATTCCAGATCATTGAAGAAGCAAAGCGATCTCTTCATGATGCATTGTGTGTTATCCGGAATCTTGTTCGTGATAATCGCATTGTATATGGTGGTGGTGCAGCTGAAATTTCTTGTGCCTTGGCAGTCAGTGAAGCAGCAGATAAGGTAAGAAAGGAAGAGTTAAACTTTTTTTCATTTATGAATGGAAAATAAGGATTAAATCCATCATAAGAGTTTCCAAATAAACACCAAAGAGCTTACAGAAAGTCCATATTATGGAACTTACTGACAAAGCGTGTTACGTTTTCCTTCGCTTCTCTGTAAAAAGTAACAACCAATACCATATTGCTTTTCTGCTAAGAGCATTTTAAAATTGCTTTAATTTGCAAGTAGATGTCGTCCATCTTCAGTAACAGAGATGCATATTCTCAAGAAAATCTGCATATTGTTTATATATTTTACAGCTAGCATGAAAATCTGTTATTGCTAACATTGGAGCTAATAGCAGTGAATTTAAATTTCTTTTCCCCTAGTGCCCATCTTTGGAACAGTATGCTATGAGAGCTTTTGCAGATGCCCTTGAGGTAATTCCCATGGCTCTTTCGGAGAACAGTGGTATGAATCCAATACAGACCATGACTGAAGTGCGGGCTAGGCAAGTGAAAGAAAATAATCCTGCCCTTGGCATTGATTGCTTGCAGAAAGGAACAAATGGTAAGAACTGCAGTGGAGGAGGAGCAGCATAACAGGTTTTTCTTTCTAGAAAGATCAAAGTTCTACTATTTTGCCTGTTAACCCTCCCTCCCCTCCTCAGGTCTCCCTCCCTCCCCCCCCCTTTTATTTTTTTTAACCTTTGCATCATTTCAGTTACAAAGTCTTTCCTCTTGTCATAGAAAATACAAATAAATGGGGGGAGCAATATACGCATGTCTAGCAGGTAGAAAATGGGTAATTGTTTGAAAGCTGTTTATTTGGTGGAAAGATTAGTTGAAGATGTTGGCTGACTTTGTGATGCAGAAATAAAAGCTATGAGGCAGCCACTATGAGGCAGACACAACCTGCATTTTAAATACTACATTTCTAGTGATCCAGTTTACACTGCATCCCTACAAACAGTTGTTCTTAGAGCTCATGAGAAGTAAACAAAAGGCTGGAAATATTTTTTAAGTTGTGATAATCACAACAGTGCATATGCATATATAGACCTTTTATAAGCTTTTGAAGACTAAAACAACTGTATGAAAATTTATTTTCATCTGGACATGTATTTTTCACACTCTTTCTCTTCCCCTCCCCCCACCCTCACAGAAAAGGAGGTGTTTAATTGTGGAACACAGTGCAAGAGATTGTGTTCATGTGAATCCAACCCTTTTGTGAGAAGCTGCTTATGTTTTATGGCATTTTAACTTTTACTTTAGTCATTGTTTAGCCCTTAGGATGCTTCTAATATTTGTGTGTTAAAACTGTACTCTTCAAAAAATTATGCAGAAAAGTTTAAAAGCTATAGTTGGGAAACAGTTGGGAAAGAGATCTTAATGTTCCATAATCTTCAGTAAGAACCCAGGCATAAAACTCTAGTTTGTACAAATTATATAGTGACCAAGAGTAATAGTTTTAAAACATTCTTTAAAATTACATGAAAATTAGTATTCTGGGTTAAATGTTATATATAGATTTGGGAAGGGTATCTAATTCTTCCACTTCTTTTTGGCAGATATGAAGCAGCAGCATGTTATAGAAACCTTGATTGGCAAGAAACAGCAGATTTCTCTGGCAACTCAGGTTGTTAGAATGATCTTGAAGATTGATGATATCCGTAGGCCTGGGGAGTCTGAAGAGTGAAGGCTGGAAAACAAGAAAAAATAAGGGGGCCACAGCAATAGCGAAGACTGTAGTATTCTGATGCTTCATCTTCAGCTGTTTATTTTGGACACTTTTTGTTCCAGATACTGTAATGGCTAATTGTTGGAAATAAAACATGACACTGGTGGTTTCAAGACTTGTTTCAATATTATTGCATCTTTTCTTAAGTGTGAATATTCATAGAAAACATTTTTTTAATGTATTGGAAAAAAAACAGATAACTTGGTAACAAAATTCCATGGATCCTTTTGCATTGCTCCTGCAGCTACCTCCACTAGCAAAGCCCACAGATTCTCATTTTAAGAGGTCTGTTGTTCTTCAGTGAAGCAAGGAGAAAATTACTGTAGCCTTCAGTAATTCTCAGGTAAAATAGATTAAGTATGAAGTTTTAGTCTGTAGCTGTAAATGACATGCATTTCATGTTTCCAGTTCCTTCTGGTTTTAATCTTGTGGTACCCTTTTAAGTGTATTTCTGATTTATGTACAAGGAGAAGTTTGTTTGGCTTTTTTTTTTTTTTTTTTTTTTTAGGGGCATACACAGGTGGTTTTTCTTTTTGCCAAAACTTGTGTCAATGCCACCACACTTAAGTACTCTTACTTTGTAAGTCCCAAGTACCTTTTTATCACAGTTTAACCCTGGCCCGACAAATAAACAGATTTAAACCGAGTAACAGATTTATATATTACTCTCCCTCTCCTCTGATAAAGGAAAGAGAGAGAGAATAAGGGAGAGAGACTTATGGGTTGGAAACTAAACTACACAACTTTAATGAAACAGTGATGATAAATAGGAACAAATTACTAAATATATACAAATATACAGGAAAAGTGATCCCACGTTCCTCCCCCCTTTCCCCAATAACTCTCACGTCACCACCGAGGCTGCAGGGCAGCCCTGGGAAAGTCCAGGCTGGAATCCTGGGGTCAGCAGCAGTCGGGAGCTGGAGGCAGGAACACACAGATTCAGACTGGCACGGATCAGGACCACAGGCAGAGGAATGGATGGAATCCTCCCAGGATGTCGAAGGAAGCAGGGAGGAAGAAGGAAGGAGTAGAGGTGTTTGACCCTTGTGATCCCTCAAATTTATACTGAGTATGAGGTGTATGGGATGGAATACTCTGTTTGGTCAATTCTGGCATCTATCTTGTCCGGTCCTCCCCAGAGGAGGGTTTCAGGTGGGACCTCGTTGCTCCTTCTGGACGGCAAAATGTTCCTCAGAGCTGAGCAGTGTCCTTGGCTCTGCATGCCAGTCTCTGGCAGTAACTATAAACATGGAGTGTTATCAGTCCTAGAAGCAGACGCTGACTGAGCAACTTGCTGTTAATTTCAGCAAGTGCAGCTACTTACAAGAGACTTAGCTGAAAGCAAAAGTACAACCCAGAAAATAACCTTTATCCTGGCCTAAACCAGGACACTTTTAAATGGTTCATTAAAACTCACTAGCAAGGTGCTTTGTGAAATTCTTAACAAAAACCAAATTATGTAATTTTTTTTTCAGATTTCAGAAACTAGGAATCTTGTAGCTTATTAGCAGGTCTTGCTCTAATTACTGCAAGAGGTGATTATACATCACTAAAATAATACATCACTTTAGTGAGTGATGATAAAAGGGCAGAAATTACAAGTTTGACTTCTATGGTGGGAGAGCTCTAGGACTGGTTATAATAAAGTATATTTCCTCAACTGTTTGAGGACTAATGCTGCAAAGCTTTTATTTTCGTTGTTAGAAAATGAGTAATGGGTGTTTTATTACTGTGTTGCTAAATTAGCTTTGTTTACATCCAGCTTAGTAGACAACAACAGCTGCATCATATTTTACTGCCACTTAAGTCTGGCATTCTGAGTAATTGTGACAGTTCCATAAATACATTAGCTTATGTAGAACCATCTCTTACTACGTTCAGTAACACAAAAAGACAACAGGTGTGGCTTGAACTAAAAAGTAGGTAGTGTAATTGTACCAATATGCCCCTTGCACCTCATACAGAAGTTGTGCATGGATAGAAAACGAGAAAAGTTACATGGTAGTAGTTTTTCGGTATGACTTCTCTCCCCTCCTGAGGGCTTATAACCTCTAGGGGGGGCAATTAAATGAATGACAAATACTCTTTATTAATCCTCCTCCTTAAGAGAGAATAAGGTGAGAGACATAGAGGTTGGAAAATTAACTACACAGCTTTAATGAGGCTAAGTATTTAAATATATACAAAAGAAACACCTTGTTCCTTCCCCCCACAGTAATGTTCAAGTCACCACCAAGGCTGCAGAGCAGGAAATTCTTCAGGCCGGGCTCCTGGAGTCAGAGGCAGCCGGTAGCTGGAGGCAGGAACAGATGGATTCAGGAGGGCATGGATCAGGACCACAAGCAGACAGGCGAAACCGTCCCAGAATGCTGGCCATAGATGAAGAGGAAATTGACCCTGTGATCCCTCAAAATTTATATCAAAATTCTGGTCAATTTTGGTCACCTGTGTGTTCTGCTCCTAGGAGGAAGGCTAAAGGTGTGACCTCTACTCCCTTTCTCTTTCAGAAGCAAAAGATGTTCCTCTGAACCAAGCAGTGTCCTTGGTTCTGCAGACCATTCTCTAGCCATAATTATAAACATTGAGTGTTATCAGTCCTAGAAGCAGAGACTGACTGAGAAACTTGCTGTTAATTTCAGACAGTGCAGCTGCTTAGAAAAGACATAGCTGAAAGTAATATTACAAGAGAGAAGTTTAGTTCTGTCCTTGCCCAAACCAGGACATTTAACCCCTTATTCCATAGCATTTGCATCATGATCTAGTCACTAGTAGCTCTTGTCCCCAACTACACCTATAAGCAAATAATTAACACCTTTCTATACCAAAAACCACTGAGTTCATTTAGTCTGTGACTGCACATGTCCATCTGTTGTAGGAGTCTCAGAGCAAGGAATGATTGTCACAGTTCATGTCCACAGCTACAGGTTACAGATGTCAGCTTTTAGGAAGTTCCTGGGCACTAAGTTCTGGTTTCATCACCGCAGCATTATCCTGAAAAACACTCAACAGTATTATGCAACAATTCACATAAGAGCAGTTAACATGCGGCTTGAATCCACACCACCAAAATTTCATGCTCTACTGATTCAGCTAGTTCAGAAAAAAATGGGTATTGTCACACAGTCTTAGATTCCCTTGAAGCACATATTTTACATCTCCATCCTTAAGCATCACCCACCAAGTGTGTCCAGGCCCTTGAGCAAAAACAATGCCGTGAATGGGTTTGCCTTTGCCCAAAGCAGGAACAACACTTTTCCCTAGCAGATTCCTTTCATGCACTACAGGCACTTTATCTATTTTACGTAGAAGATCTGACTGGACAAGGCCAGTTTGATTGTTTGAACCCCTGGTATTAACTAGTTAGTTAGCTTGTGCCAAGTGCATGTCCCAGTTGTTAATGGTTCCCCCAACCATTGCCTTCAGGGTAGTTTTTAAGAGTCTATTGTACTGTTCAGTTTTCTCAGAGGCTGGTGCATGATAGAGGATATGGTGTACCCACTCAATACCATCTTCTTTGGCCCAGTTACTTATAAGACTGTTTATTAAATAAGTCTTAATGTCTGTCTCAGTTCTTTCTGTGTACCATGTCTCCACGAGACTCGTGTCTCTACGCCCAGGGTGGTGCTCTGGGCTCTGGCATGAGTCACAGGATATGTTTCCAGCCACCCTGTATTTTTTTCCATCATTGTAAGGACATGGCACTTACCCTGGTGACTTTGAATGAATGTGATATAATTGATTTGGCAGATCTCCCATACCTGTATTTCAACCATCTCCCCTCATACCACAGTGGTTTCAACTGCTCAGCTTACTTAATTGCAACATGTTTCACAGTCATGGGTAACCTGGGCAATATTGTCCAGCATTAAGTCCGCCCCTCAGTCTCAAGCCCATCGGTATGTTCCATCCCTTCCTTGATGAGCTGAAGTGTCATGGGCCCACCCAGCTAAAAACAGTTCACCTTTATGTTCCCAGTCCAAATCTCTTTGGAATACCTGAGCAGCCTCGTCTGCTCGTTGGTTGTTTCAGTGTTCCTCAGTAGCTCAATATGAAGGTACGTAGGCATCTGTGCATAGTGCATCTTTACATCAAGTTTCTCTAATCAAGGAGAAATATCTTGCCAAAGTTTGATAAGACAAATAGGTTTACCTTTATGCTGCCAGCTGTTTTGCTTCCACTGCCTTAACCACCCCCAAAACGCATTTGCTGACATCCACACGTCAGTATAGACGTAGAATCCTGGCCACCTTTCTCGCTCAGCAATGTCCAAAGCCAACTGGATGGCTTTTACCTCTGCAAATTGGCTTGATTCACCTTGTCCTTCATCTATTTTTGCCACTAGTCGTGAAGGACTCCATAAAGCTGCTTTCCACCTCTGATGGCTTCCTACAAGACGGCAGGATCCATCAGTGAAAAGAGCCTCGTCTTTCTCATCCTCTGATCATACGGAGGGGTTACCTCAGCCTGTTGCATAACTTCTTCTGGTGGCATGCCAAAGTGTGTGCTTTCTGGCCAGTCTGTGATCACTTCTACAATTCTTGGATGGTTGAGGTTTTCTGTTTGAGCCCACTGTGTGATTAATGCAATCCATTTAGTCCAAGTAGCATTGGTGGCATGTTGAGGAGAAGCAGCTCTCCCTGTGAACATCCAGCCCAGCACTGGTAATCGGGGCACCAGAAGGAGCTGCACTTCAGTACCAATCACTTCTGAAGCAGTTCTAACTCCTTCATATGCAGCCAATATCTCCTTTTCAGTGGCTGTGTAGTTGGCCTCAGAGCCTTTGTAGTTTCGAACCCAGAATCCTAAGGGTCGACCTCGAGTCTCTCCTGGAGCTTTCTGCCAGAGGGTCCATGCAGGACCATCACTCCCAGCTGTGGTGTAGAGCACATTTTTAATGTCTGGCCCTTTTCGATTTGGTCCAAGGGCCATTGCCTGCACAATCTCCTGTTTAATATGTCTGAAAGCTGTTTGTTGTTCCAAGCCCCATTTAAAGTCTTTCTTCTTTTGAGTAAGCTTAGAGAGAGGTTTCACAATCTGATTGTAACCAGGAATATACATCTTCCAGAAACCTACAGTACCTAGAAGAGACTGAGTTTCCTTTTTGTTAGTTGGTGTGGCCATAGCTGTTACTCTGTTAACCACATGCACTGGGATGTGGCAACTTCCATCTTGCCACTCAGTCCCCAGGAACTGTATCTCTTGCATAGGTCCCCTGACCTTGCTTCTTTTTATAACAAAACCAGCTTCTAGAAGAATTTCGATTATCTTCTTACCTTTCTCAAAGACTTCTTTTGCTGTGTTACCCCACACAACGATGTAGCTGACGTACTGTATATGTTCTGGAGCTCCACCCTTTTCCAAGGTATCATGGATCAGTCCATGGCAGATGGTAGGGCTGTGTTTCCACCCCTCGGGCAGTCGATTCCAGGTGTACTGGACACCTCTCCAGGTGAAAGCAAACTGTGGCCTGCACTCTTCTGCTATAGGGATAGCAAGAAATGCATTATCAATGTTAATAGTAGCATACCACCTGGCTGCCTTTGACTCCAGCTCATACTGAAGTTCTAGCATGTCCGGCAAAGCAGCACCTGGCAGTGGTGGCGTAACCTCATTTAGGTCACTATAATCCACTCTGAGCTTCCACTGCCCATCAGGATCTTGCACTGGCCACACAGGACTATTGAAGGGCGAGTGAGTCCTGCTGATCACCCCTTGTCTCTCCAGCTGCCGGATCAGCTTGCTAACGGGGTTCCCATCACCTCGTCTGGGGCGGTCTTGTTGTCGATGCATCACCAAAATAGCAAGTGCCGTCTGCTGGTCTCTGCCTTTCACCCCAGAAGGTTCATCTGCAGGGGGGGAAGCAGCAGCTGTGGCTGCAGCAGATCCGCTGGCAGTGTGGGCTGGCTCTGTCAGAGTCGTGGCCTTGGATGCTGGGGGGGGAGCAGTGGCTGTGGAGGCAGAAGAATCAGGGCTCTCTGTCTCAGTAGCAGCAGCTCTGACTTTCCGAGCGGCAGCTCTCAGTCTCAGAGCACGTATGCTCACTCTCAGGATAGCTGTCTTATTCCTCCCCAATACGAGAGAAAGGCTGATAACACCCAGCAGGAAATGCAGAAACATAATGCTACTGAAATCAGAATTGCCAACAAAGTTTTCTATCTCTGCATGAAACACCACTGCACAATGTACGGCACTGTATATCAGTATTAAAGACCAGATCACAGCTATGGTTCTTAAGCAGCGCTTACCCAAGATAAACCACCTAGAAACGCAAATCCCAGCTGCAAAGAAACATATTATATACCCTAAAAACCAGAGGTCTGGCATGATTGGTTCAATTTCCAACCCTTTGAAACTTTCAGAGGAAAATGTCTGATTCCTTCTCAAAAGAGACAGCTGAGTATCCTCCCACCAGAGGTGGAATTCAAACTATTCTGGCAAATTAGTCCAAATTTGAATCTGGGCTTGAGCTAATGAGTTTAAGCCACATTGGGTGCCATAAATCTGTCACAGTTTAATGCTGGGACAGCAGTTAAATGAATGAAAGATGCTCTCCATTAATCCCCCACCCTTCCCCTATTGAGGAAGAATGAGAGAGAATAAGGGAGAGAGGGCTAGAAACTAAACTACACAGCTTCGATTCAATAGCAATGATGAAAAAAAATAAAATTTTCAAAGCATATACAAATATAGACAGAAGCAATATCACATTCCTCCCTTCTTCTCCCCCCAGTAACGCTCACATCACCACTGAGGCTGCAGGGCAGCCCTGGAAAAGTCCCAGGCTGGGCTTCTGGAGTCAGCAGCAAATGGGAGCTGGAGGCAGGAACACAGGGATTCAGGAGTGCACAGACTGGAACCACAGGGCAGACAGACAGAATCCTCCCAGGATGCCGGCCATGGATAGGGAAGAACTTGACCCTCGTGATCCCTCAAATTTATACAAAGTATGACGTGTATGGGATGGAATACTGTGTTTGGTCAATTTTGGTCACCTGTGTGCTCTGCTCCTCCCTAAAGGAAGGTTGAAGGTGTTGCCCCTTTACTCCCTTTTTTCTTTCCAGAGACTATGTTCCTCAGAACCAAGCAGTGGCCTTGGTTCTGCATACCGTTCTCTATCTGTAATTATAAACATTGTGGTTTATCAGTCCTAGAAGCAGAGACTGACTGAGAAAGTTGCTGTTAATTTCAGACAGTGCAGCTGCTTGAAGAGACGTAGCTGAAAGTAGTATTAAAAGAAAGAAATTTAGTTCTAGCATGGCTCAAACCAGGACAAGGCTGAACCTCAGTAGGCAGCTAAGCACCATGCAGATGCTTGCTCACAGGGTAGGGGAGAGAATTGGAAGAGTGACAGTGAGAGAACTCATGGGTTTAAATAAAGAGAGTGCATAAATAAAGCAAGAGCCCTACACACAAGCAAAATAAACCAAGGAATTCATTCACCACTTCCCAGCAGGAGGCAGGTATCTAGGAAAGCAGGGCTCTGTTGTGCTGATGGTTACCTGGAAGACAAATACCAAAATACAGAATATCTCTTTTCTCTCTGTTTTTTATTGCTCAGCAAAGCATTATGTGGCATGGGCTATTGCTTTGGTTAGTTCATCTGCCTGGTTGTGCTCCCTCCCAGCCTCTTGTGCATCCCCAGCCTGCTTGCTGGGGGCAAGGGACAGAGGGTGAAGGAGAGGTGGCTTTGATGCCGTGCAAGCACCATTCAAGCAATAACTTAAACATTGGTTTGTTTTCAGCATTGTTCTGGTCACAAATCTAAAGCACAGCTCCATCCCAGCTGCCATGAAGAACATTCATGCCATCTCAGCCAGAGTCAGCACAACTGTGCTGTCCACATCAGTGAATCCCATTAACAAATTTTTTCACCTATCAACTCTTCTTCAGTTATGTTTTCTTTTGGCATGGCTTAGAAATCATGACTCCTTTAAAACATGAGATGCCAAGGAGAAACAGGCAGTTCTGTGCAGCCCTTCTACCATTACTTTTGAATGCCTTGATGAGGAGATGTAGAAGAGGCAGAGTAGGGAGGGTTCTGTGCAGACAGCACTGCAATTGGAGGGAAGAAAACCTGTGGCTGTGCTCTACAGAAGGTGCATGGGGTTTGTTCAGTGCAACTTAGAGCTCACAGTCAGGAACACTGGAAATATCTTCAGCATAATGTGCTGGTGTTTTCTAAGGATGTCTAAGAGCTGAGAACTGGTCAAAATTAGGTGGTGGTGTGTTGAGTTTGGTTCTTTTTTTTCTTCCAAGGGCGAGTTTTGATTGTAACTGCAGTCTAATTCAGAAGAGTCTAGGAAAACAGGACAATTTATTTTAAAAGTTGTGAAATCACATGGTTTGCTCCTCTGATTTCCTGAAATAATGGTTTTGTGCTCTATATGTGAATATTTTTCAATACTCAACCAGATAATATGGAAAGTGAAGCTTCCTGGTAGAAATTTTATAAAATTGTAAAAAAAGTCAGTCTTGTTTTTAGGGGCTCGTACTCCTGCTCTTGTCAGGAAGTAGTTGGAGGACAACTTTCATCACAACATGGAACATGCAGTTGCAAGTAATCCGATTAACAAAACCAGTGCACCTCAACTGGCACTCTCATGGCAGAAACACTTCAATTTGTGCTTTGACAGAACACTGGGAATACCAAATACTGTGGGTTTTTGCTCTGGTCTTCCTCCTGTCCCAAAAAACAGGGCAAACACACCTGAATAAGGATAAAGCTGTGGGAGATAAACCCTGATATTAAATTTAATCGTGTTGTGTTCATAACCACCAGGAAATAAATTACTTGCCTAGCCGTGTCTGAGAGCCACAGACTTCATAGTCCTTTCAAGTACTACTCCGTTACTCCAGGGAAAATTCGAGGTTCACCACCGGAGGGCAACAAACGCGCATCCCTGCCGCAGCAAACTGCATGCAGGTTTTTGAAAAACAACCCAAAGATGCCCAGCAGGTCTTTCCCAGCATCACTGACATGGCACACCTATGTCATCAGCAAGTCTCGAATCTTTCCGAATTCCAACCTCAAGGGCTCAGTTACTTGAGCAAATTTCATATCTGGCTCTGTTAAGGTTTCACATCCTCCTAGGACCCTGGCCCTGGCCCTGCCTGTTTTTCCTGCTATTTCCAGTTCCCCTTTTCCCAGCCTCTTAGTTTCTTCTACTGTGTTCCTAGGGCTTCTTTCCTTCTTCCATCACTTGCTTCTCCATGGTGACTGTCCTGGTTTGGGCCAGGATAAAGGTGATTTTCTGGGTTGTACTTTTCCTTTCAGCTAAGTCTCTTGTAAGTAGCTGCACTTGCTGGGGTTAACAGCAAGTTTCTCAGACACTGTCTGCTTCTAGGACTGATAACACTCGGTGTTTATAGTTACTGCCAGAGACTGGTGTGCAGAGTCAAGGACACTGCTCAGCTCTGAGGAACATTTTGCCTTCCAGAAGGAATAAGGAGGTCCCACCTGAAACCTTGCTATGGGGAGGACTGGACAAGACAGATGCCAGAATTGACCAAACAGAGTATTCCATCCCATACACCTCATACTCAGTATAAATTTGAGGGATCACAAGGGTCAAACCCTTCCTTCTTCTTCCTGCCCTTCCTGCTTCCTTCGGCATCCTGAGAGGATTCCATCCGTCCCGGTGCCTGTGGTCCTGATCCGTGCCAGCCTGAATCTGTGTGTTACTGCCCTCAGCTCCCGACTGCTGCTGACCCCAGGATTCCAGCCTGGACTTTCCCAGGGCTGCCCTGCAGCCTCGGTGGTGACGTGAGAGTTATTGGGGGAAGGGGGGAGGAACGTGGTATCAATTTTCCTGTATATTTGTATATATTTAGTATTTTTTTCCTATTTATCATTACTGTTTCATTAAAGTTGTGTAGTTTAGTTTCCAACCCATAAGTCTCTCTTTCTTATTCTCTCTCTTTTCTTTATCAGTAAGGAGAGAGAGATTAATATATAAATCTGTTATTCGGTTTAAATCTGTTATTCGGCCGGGCCAGTGTGTGACAATGACACAACATTGCCCTTGCAGGCACAGCAGGTATGGCTGCCAGGAGCAGAGATTCCTCCCCATCCTTCCCAGTCAGTCACACACAGCCCCCAGCAGCTGCTGATGGGTGTCCCACAGTTAAAGGGTCCCATAAGTATGCTTGGTCTGCAGTGATCCAGAGAATGCAGAACTGGGAAATAGCATTCTTTTTTTTTTACAAGCTGATACTTTTTAATACAATGTAATTTTTCTTTACTCAGCAGGAAAAAAAAATCATTTTTTATCAAAAAAATCATGCTTTATCATCATTTATGACTGTATTTTCCATGCAGAAAGATGCATAACACAAGCAGTTCCTCTCCAAATGATCCAATCTGACAAGTTTATAGGAAGCCACAGGCAGAATCATAGAATCGTTCTGGTTGGTAAAGACCTTTAAGATCATCATTATTTAATATTGGGAAAAGTAGTGGAATTATGGTGCGAGATTCAGCAGCATATGTATTCAAATGTTGGTTTGTTAATGTTATCTATTTCCTCAAATCTCATTTTTTTAAAAAAGGAAAAGAAAATAATAGTGCTTCAAGAAATGTGTTACATTGGTAGCATAAAATATGAGCAACAGTCAGTGTCCATTATCATAGGAGAAATCAAGCAAGCTGATTATGTTTTCTCCTGTTTTCTTCCCACTGAGACATTCTAAACTGGAAATTTTTTTTTCAGGAGTCCATAAGCTTCATTCCATGTAGGTGAGAACAGGAGAAAAAGAACCATGAAAGATTAAGGTGAAAAGATAAATGAGTAGGCAAAAAAACCCACCGTGCTAACAGACTGGTAGCCCAGTACCATAAAACCATTCCTCAAACAGAAGAAAAAACTAAAAAACTAAAAAACTAAACTAAAATAAGTTTTTTTAAAGGAAGGTGACAGAGAACCATCTTTACCTGCCCCTTCTTTGTCTCTTTTCTGGGTTTAAGACAAGACATGGCAGACCAAATTTAAATGTTCCTAAACAGCAGCATTTTTTTCCAGGCAATACAAATCCCTGAAAGACACAGCCAGCTGGACAGAGTAGCTGCAGGGTTTGCTCATGTGGAGGCTGCTCACTCAGCACCCAACAGCCCTCTGGGGACCACCTCAGAGTTTCTGGATGCCCTGTGGACAGAAGGAGGGTCTGGGTGGGCTCTACATCAGCATGAGTTCCATCCTTCAGAATCACTTTATGGAAGTACCACACCCTTGCAGCTCTTGGTGAAGTGGGTAGTTTGAACCTGAAATAATATCTGGATGGTGGAAATCAATAGTCAGTGCTTAACACCCCAGATCTTTCTTTTTGAGAGAAGTTTTAACAGATCTGCTGAATTTGGACACTGAAAGTGCCTAACTTCTTTTCACTCAATTTCCACCCTGTGCTAACTCACACTGCCAAAATGATATTGCAATTACCATTATTTTTTCCAACAGATTCACTCACAGATTTGCATGAAAAGGACAGATGGTCCCAATGGGAAACACTGTAAGAAAAAATTAGGGGGAGAAGCCCAGGCTGAAAGAAGGCAGGACATATTCCCATGTACCTGCTGCCTTTCCCAGAACACAAGCCACCAGTGCAAGCTGGTATAACAAAACAAGAGACTGTGAAAAGGAAGAGACTGTGCAAAGGAAGCAAAGTGCTACTGCACTTGAAAGATTGCTGCTAATGTTGTGTCTACTGTAAGAGCACTCGCACAATGCCAGACATGTTGCTCACTAATGCAACTGCTGGCTCTCAAGGATCTTTCTTGAGACCAGAAAGAAATGCTGGATAATGCCTCCATAGTGAGTTATCTACCAGCCAGCCAAAAGCACCAGGAAAGGGTGGCCAAGCACAAGACCTTTTCAAACCTCCTGCTTTTATTTCTACATCAGCTGCCTGGAAAAAAAAAAAAAAAGGCTGTCACAGGACCTTAGAGGAGGAAGACATACACAGAATGTGCTTGATCAGATGTTTTCAAGAGATACAACAAACTTTAGGCCACCTGAACATGAGGGACACTATTGCACCCAAGGGCAGTAAACAGTACTCCCTTTAAAACATTCAGCCATGCTAACGTGCCCTGTTCTGTGATGAGAGTTCACAGGCAAACCTTTGAGATTAAATATAAAACCACAATTGGTGGCCACTGGTGGTCATAGTTAAAAAAGAAAAATTAAGGGATTTAAAAAAAAAAAAAATAAAAATAAAAGCCTACACTTTCAAAAAAATTTCCATGCACACTGGCTAAAAGCATGAGTTTTCCTGTTTGATGTAGCAGTCAGTTATTGCAGCTATCTAGGAATTTGTTACTTCCAGTTTCCAGTGTTGCTGGCTACAGCACAGTGCAGGAATGCAATTAGTGCATTTTTGCTAATTAGGAATGCTAATTATTTCAGTAAATGCCATTTCCTCATTCATTTGCCTTGAGGGGTACTTTGCAAAAAGGAAGACATGGTCTCAAAATGCACAGGCTACCAGATGATTTTCAAGCATAACTCAAAACACAAGGTTCATCCTTAGGAACCAAATAGCTGTGCCCAGTTCATGGCCACCAAGGGCAGGGACAGCCCCCAGGACCTCCTAGGTACAGGGGCTGCCTTGGAGCCAGAACCCCAAAGACTTTCCTCCAAAGGATGCTGGACAGAAGGGGAGTGGCAGGGCTGGGGAGGGAAGGGCTTTGCAGGGCAGACCCCATCACTTCCATGTCACAATGTCACCACCAGCAACATAGCAGTCATAAAGCCCCAGGACTGTATAAAAGGAGGCATCCTCCTGTGTTCTGCCACCAGAGCTGGCCTGGAGGCAGAATGAAGACATCTGAAAGTTCTTGAGAAACCAGAGGAATTACTTCGAGGGACCTGAGTGTGGAAGTCCAGAGGCTGAACAAGGATGCTGGAGGGACTCCCCTGCAGGGCCAGCTCTCAGGAGGACCGCCTTCTAAACTCATCTGAGGGGGATGGAAATCCTTTCCAGCTGGATAGCCATGGCCAGACCAAGGGGATGCCTTCTTGATGAGCACTGCAGAGCTCACCATCCTCATACTCTGCAGAGCCATGGAGAACAGATGTAAGATATGGGATGCACAGGTGTTGCCAGGGTTGCTTTGGAGTACCCACTGGTGACCTGGCAGGCATAGGAAGGATTCTTTCCCCCAACATCATTTAGGCTGGGGGCTTTTTGCCACTCTGGGAAGCCCTTGAGATGGCTGCATCTTGAGGGAGAATAGCTCTTGGGCATCTTCCTGAGAGGTGTGACCAGCCTGTGTGACAAGGAGGCAGTCTTGCTCACATGCTCAGGGAGCAGCCGATCGCCAGCTCTGCTGGGGTCAGGAAGGAATTTTCCCCTGGGACAGATTGGCCCTGGGCCCCAGGGGTTTTTTGCCTTCCTCTGCAGCATTGAGCATGACCACTTGTCAGGGCCCCTCTGGTCCACTTTGGCTGGGTTACTGCCTGCTGCTCATGCACCACGACTGTGGCCTCTCATGCCTTGCAGCTGGGGGGAGGAAGGATTTTTTTTCCCCATGGTGGTTTTGCAAGTGCCCTGGGGTTTTTTTGCCTTCCTCTGCAGCACTGAGCACAGTCCCTTGCCAAGGCTCCTTTGTGCCCTTCTGGCTATGTGTCTGCTGCTCCTCCTCCATGAAGATGGCCCTTGTGCCCTCCAGCCAGTGGGAGGAAGCCTTCCAGATCCCCAGGATGGGCACCCAGGATGGCCCCCAAGGGTCACTGCTTTTCCTCTGTAGCACTGAGCACAATCCCTTGTCAGGGCTCTTCTGAGCTCTTTCAGCTCAGTTCTTACCTGCTACTCTGGCACCTCCAGGGTACCACTCATGCCCTGGCTTTCAGGCTCTCTTGCCCACTGCAAATCTGGAGAAGGAGTAAGCTCTGCTCTTCCCTTGGCTTTGTTTCCCCAGGAATTCTTGTTTGTGCAAAACAGCCTGTACTTGGAAGGGCTTCAGCACCATCCAGAGCTGACACTTTCCATCTCTTCAACACAAGCACAGGACAAGCACAAGAGTGGTCCTCACGCATCACTGGGCAAGAAGCACAGCAGCCAAGCAAGACAAAAAGTCTGCTTGTTATCCATATGTGTTATTCTTGGGAAAATACCCCATGGTACCACACAGACATCTTCTTTTTCTGCTTCTTCTTCTGTGTGTGGTTAACACTGATTCTCCTTTCTCATGTTCTCACTCTATGAAACAGGGACTACTCGGCCTCTACTCCTGCTGCTACTTTCTGTGTCTCTGTGGCTTTCCTTTGCCAAGCTGCAAGGGATGATTCCTTAACCTAAACTGAAGGACTCATCAACCTGCTCCTGGCTACACATGTGCATTGTGTTAATGCTTGACAGTACTAGCTCTGAAACAGATTCTGAAAATCCTGTTTCCACTTGTGATATGTGTCCTCGAATGCAGTTTTGGAGCTACAAAAATCTGTGGCATTTCAGGCAAAATAACAGTGTCATCATTAATTCATAGTGAGCACAGGGAACAGAAAAGAATCAAACTGAATCAAATCAAGTCAAATCAAACAGAACAGAACAGTTATTCTATGTTAGTCCTAGAATTCTGCATAGCAAACTCTGACCTCTCCATCCAGTAGAGCATCTCTCTACTTTTCAGGTCCCAGGGCCATCCAGGAGACAAGGAAAGAGAGGGGTATACCTACAGCATCACTCCCCCTCTACTCTGCTCTCATGAGACCCCAGCTGGAGTACTGCATCCAGTTCTGGAGACCCTACTACAAGAAAGACATAGATGTGCTGGAGTGTCCAGAGAAGGGCCACAAAGATGATCAGAGGGCTGGAGCACCCCTGCTATGAAGACAGACTGAGAGAGTTGGGGTTGTTAAGTCTGGAGAGGAGAAGGCTCCAAGGAGACCTTATTGTCCAGTATCTGAAGGGGGCCTAAAAGAAAGCTGCTGAGAGACTTTTTAGGATGTCAGGGAGTGATAGGGCTAGGGGGTATGGATTAAAACTAAAGGGGCATAGATTTAGATTGGAAGTTAGGAAGAAGTTCTTCACCATGAGGGTAATGAGACACTGCAACAGGTTGCCCAGAGAGGTGGTGGAAGCCCCATCCCTGGAAGTTTTTAAGGCCAGGCTGGATGGGACTCTGAGCAACCTGATCTAGTGGGAGGTGTCCCTGCTCATTGGCAGGGGCGTTGGAACTAGATGATCTTCCAAAGTTTTCCTCCAACCCTGAAAATTCGATGATTCTGTGACTCAGGCAGGGATTCAAGGCTGAGATAAGACATGTTCCCTGGGCCCTTGGAAAGTGATGGTGGGTGTGGAGGTCCCAAGGGGCCTGGCCAATGAAGAAAATGTGCACTCTCAGGACCCTGGCAAAAGTATACTTGCACTGTTTGCATGCTCATCTGTGGATATTTATGGTCAGTTACTTTGGAGATGGGGTACTGAACCAGGTGGGCCCTCACTCGGAGGGAGCACCATTGTTCTCAGGCTCTTTTGTATTTTTTTAGCATCTCTTTGGCATGTTTTTTCCAAGGGAAACAGGTCAGGTATTTCTAAGAATGAGTACAAGGATGAAGAAAAAAACAACATGGGGAAATGTGCACATAAATCGAGAATATACTTTAAAAGCACCACAAGTTTAAAAACAAAAGAGTCTTACATGGAATAAGCCAAGCAGTCCTGTGGTGGGTCTCCTAGCTCTCCCTGTAATATTGAGACACCTGGATATTAGGATACCTAGACCCAGACCTACCTAAGCTAATCAGGCTCCATACTGCCTGGGCTGTATGCATTTATGCTAGGGCTATATGTCCTTATGCTAAAGCTGTATGTCTATGCTAAGGCTGAACTGAAAAGAAGGCACTATAGGACCTGCTCTCCTCTGTGGCAGAATGTGCTTCTCCATTTCACATCTTGGAGGGTTTCCCAGAGACTCTCTCTGCCAGGGAACATTTCTCACCATGTTAAATAGCCAATTAAATGGATTGACAGTGCTTGCTTTGTAAACAACTCATCTCTGTGATACAAGAGAGACAGTTTGCTAAACTGAAATGACTGCAGGGTGAAGCTTTTGTATGTTTTCTGTAAGACACGGATCCTTCAATATTTGCCTGGCATATCAATACTAGAATCCATATCCATGTGAGATTCCTCCCTGAGCTATTCAGGACCAATGGTCTTGCTGAAGGGCAGAAGCACAGGCTCTGAGAAACGGGTCTCTGCCAGCTCCCTGGTGCCTGGGTGCTCACCAAACATGAGGCACTGCTATCAGGGGCTTAATCACACTCTCCTTCCTCCCTCCTGGGGTCTGGATACTTGTGCTCAAGGCCAGCTCTGGCCTCTGGAATGGCACATTGTGTCACCTTAAAATGCTGGAGGTGAGATCCCAGCTCCTGCTGGGAGAAGCCATCCCACTTTTGCTTCAGAGCTGCATTTAAGCTGATGCCCTTGCTCCTTGCCTGAGATATGTTTCAGATATGCCCATGACTTGCTGATATACTGACAGAAGTCTGATTTTCTGGCTTGTCCTTAGCCTTGTCTTGTCAAGTTGGGCTTGCCTGGTGATCTTGACTGACCCTCATCACCCTGGCTGGACTGCTCTGCTTTTCTTGCTTGGGTACAGTGATGTCAAGGAGCTCTGGAGGAGAGCAGTGGCCAGAAGTTGTCTGGAAGGGGCACCTCAGAAGGCCATTGAAGGAGTCTTGACTCTTCAGGATGTGCTGTGGGAAGACAGTTCTCCTGCACGGTATGAGCAAGAAGGGCTGTGCAAGCAAAGATGGAGTGAAAAAAGGAAAGCTGGAATGAAAAAAGTCCCTTGGGGGACATCAAGGAAATTTGCGTGATCTTACCACTTGCTTACAGTGAATGATGGACATTTGGGAGTTTATTCAGGGAAAGAAGAAAAAAATAATTATGAAAAAAATGGCAGAGTGGGTAATGGTATTGAGGTTCAAGCTGAAGACATGAGCTCTGTGGGATGGGGTATTGCTGAAAGGGCTCTCTCCCTCTCAGAAAAGTTGAGCAGCTTAATAACACAGGATTATAGATGCTCAGTGTGGATGATAACACTTTTGCTGCTTGCAGTAGGGCCCATTATGGGATGCAGAGTTCTCTGCCAACAAGAAAAGATCATGAGTAAGTCAGTTTCATCTTCAAAGTATCCCAATGCAGTGGCAAAAGAGAGAGCAACAACAAAGATCTTCAAAATGCCAAGAGTGAATTAAGGTGCTAGACTGTGTGGCCATGTTTCAGGGATTCACATTCGACTTGGCTGGAGCTTCATTTCTCTCTGCCTCCATCAAAATCAAGGGATATTTCTTGCTTCTCTGTACCAACCACCTGTGCTGCCAAGGCATGTATATTACCTTCTGCAAACTCCAATGTATAGTTTGGTTCTCAAATCCACAGGGAAAAAAAACTATCAAGGACCACTATATTCAAAGTTTCCATTTATCAGCAGGTTGGTCTTCAGTCAATCAGCTGAGAGCTGGAAAGTGTCTTTG
Source organism: Phaethornis superciliosus (assembly GCA_023637945.1). Lineage (NCBI taxonomy): Eukaryota > Metazoa > Chordata > Aves > Apodiformes > Trochilidae > Phaethornis > Phaethornis superciliosus. Next base: position 71,477,423 of record JAJQWJ010000002.1, read on the forward strand.
AGGAATTATCATCACATACTTGAGTGCTCTGTTCTTATCTCTGTTTTCCTAAGAGAGAGGATATTGGATTGTATTAGACCTTTGGTCTGATATGATACAGGCATTCTTGTTATCTAAGTACAACTCTACTGAGGCAAGTTTTTCAAACTTTGTGTTATAGATAAAACTAGCTGATTTAAAGAACAAGGTACAAATGAGTAACACCAGTGAACTGGCAGATGGTTTCAGATTCTCAAAAGGCGATTGTCAGAATTATATAGCTGCCTAAGAATCTTAGAGAGGCCTTTAAAGGATACCTCTTTTCTTGGAACATAGTCCTAAGTTACAGGAAGAGTACATTCTTCCCATACCCCAACTGGTAACAGAAAATGTTGGTTTATAATTGGGTTAATTTTGTATGACTTGAATATGCAAAAAACTTCAAAACAAGAAAAATTACAGAAATGCCACTGAAGAAGCATTGCTTTCCCTCTTTAAATCTTTTAATTAATTGGATACTGAATGAAAAGTCTCAAAAATATTTTCTTTAATTCACATTTAATTTGAAACTCTTGGCTTTTAAAAGAAAAATAAATATAACATTTTTTAAAGTATGGTCTGAATTTAATGATTTTGTGATTTCTAGTACAGTATAGTGTCTTTTAACACCACATGAAGAAAACACCTGTTTCCTTAAAACAAGGAAACAAGCAGCCAAGCTGATTACTCAAAAATGCTTTTCATTTTTTCATTCCAGATCACGAGGAAGTGGTTTCCCTGCTGGCACAAACAGAGCCCACATACACATGGGACTATCTTAGGCCACCTCAGCTGCTCTGATCTCAGGGCATTGAGGGCTTCAGACTATCTCAGTTTCAAGAATCTGCTTTGATTTATGTGCCTTATGGCACCTAGTTCTCAGAGTAACGTAAAAAAACAACATTAAAATTGCTGAGTTCCCACTACCTAACCGGACTGTCTTCTCGTGAACTCCTCTGCCAGCTGCTCATATTCATCACTCACTGACCATTCCCATCACCCAGCTCACAAGTGAAAAGCCCACTGCAATCTCCTGACCTTTCTCCCACGTGTACACCACTGACTCCTCTGCTGCCAGCTATGTGTCCCCACGGCCCACAGGCAGGAGCTGATGGTTCTCACACTTAGCTGGATTTTCCAGTGAACACATTGCTTCTCTAGGGACCTTTGAACCATCTCTTGATGTGTTGAGCCCAGGTGGTCACTGGTTGTCTCTGTGCTCTGCTGCTCTTTGAACATGAGTCTTGGTCTGAGCTGACATGAGCTGGTTTCCTGTTTTTCACATCCAGCTACTGTGCTGGCTGGCAAGTGCCTTGAGTAGAAAGTTAGATATGAGGTCTTCTCATTAACACACCTCTTGGAACTGGAAGAAGGCCAAAGGCTGGGAGAGGTCAGTTTCCATTACTGCCTTTGATTTAAGTGCAGCACTAATAGTTAAGGTGAAGTAAGTGTGAGTAGTAGTGACTGGGAATGAACTCGGAGGGACAGAAGGTGATGTGTGGTGATGGGGAAGCAGGGGAGTGGCTGAAATGACTGAAAACCCATTTAGGAAAGATCCTTTGCTGAGTAACTTTGGCACAAGGTTGTGATGGCACATCCTTTTAATCCTTGTCACGCTGCCTCCCTTTTCAGCAACACTGACTCACTCCCTAAGAAAAGCTACTGCTACAAATCCCACGGGAGCTCCACTTCTGATTCCTCAGGCTCTGGATCAGGGTATCTTACTCCCTCATGCTGGAGCCATGTGAATGCTCAGGAGATGGACAGGTCATCACAGCTTTGTCTCCTCTGCCTTGGAAGAGAAAGTTTGCATCTCTTCTGATAATACAAAAAGTATGTACCCTCCAGCTCCTGCTTGCCTAGGAAAAGCAGAGAACATAGCAGAGCTGTGCCTTTTTAAAAGCTGAGTACTGAGTGCTATTGCTTTTGAATAGAAGTGCAGAAACTAACAGGGCCAACAAAGTTCAGTGGATGTTCAGCGATTTCATTCCTTGGTTGAAACTAAGCATGAGAGAAGATGAAACTCATTTCTGGAGTGTGAAGTTTAGAGCTGATAGAAAACAGGTCATGTTACTAAGTCTCAGACAAATCTAGATTCCTCAGGCAGGGTTTAGTCGGTATGGATGTTTGTATCCTTGGTGTGCTCCCAGCACTGGAAGCTTCAGCTGCTACAACACAGCAGAGTGAGCATCCAAGCGACTGGGATGTGGTGATGAGAATCCTTGTAGTCATCCAGTTCTTTTAAGGCATTGCAAAAAGTAGATCCCATTTTGTTTAAAAAAAATGTGGACGAGGAGAATGGGGACAGGACCTTTGCACACTCCAGCTGTAGTGGCAGTGATGTGAGTTGCAATCTTTGCCTTCAAACCTGAGCTGTAGGCTCTGCTCCAGGTCATTAAAGGAAGACAGGCTAGCACCCTCTGAGGGTTAAAGTACGGGGTTAAAGCCACAGATGAGAGAGCAGAGGTCTTGTCAAGTACACTGAAAGGGTAATTCAGTGACTCTGGTTATTTAATTGTCCACATCACAGACCTGGTGCTGTTGGCTTCTGGTCTATGTGCCAGGATATCTGTGGAAGACAGAACTTGAATGATAAGTAACAGTGCACATCCAGGCTATACTCCATTGTGGAGCATGCATACAGAAAGGGTGTCTAGGTAGGGTGTCATTTACATACTGACAAAGTTTACCAGCCCCTAATGCAAGCATGTTGAATTTATCTTGTATGCAGCTTACTCACTGACACAAAATGTGCACGTTTATCCTCTTTACGTACCAACGTCACTGGATCTAATGGCAAAGCTGCAAGCCTGAAAAAATGAATTTGAGAATCTATAATGCCCTTTCTCGGGGCTTGTTCATAGATGTTCCCTAGTCATTAGTCTACTCAACAGCACTATAAGGGAAGAAAAAGTGGGGATGTGAAGACAGTCCAATTGATTCCTCAGCTCTGAAGCTGAGAAATCTGTCTCAAGGCATGTATTGGCTGATTTTCTGTTCTTAAATGTTTCTTTTCAACACCAGGACACAGGCAAGACATTATCTTCTTTAATGACTGCCCACACATGACTAATGTCTTGGTGCTTGCCTGTCAGACTATATTGAAAGGTAGGTTTTAATCTTTTAACCTGAGCAATAGGTGTCTACATAAATTCTTCCCTTGTCTACACACTGACAGTTTGTAGCTTTGGGTTCGTAATTGCAACAAAATGGTCTGGCAATTAAATTGTGAACAGATTTATCACAGAAATAAATACATGTTTGAACCACAAAGGCAATGAAGCTGAGGCTATTAGATTTTGAAAGCAACAGCTTTTTGAATGAGCATGGAAATTTCTCTCAGCATCCCATGAGGCCCTGGAATAAAGGGGAAGGGTCAGAAAAGGGAGCTGAACATTATCCATCCTAAAGTGACCCTGCCTTGGAAGTGGTCTAGTTTTGCTCTTGGTAAGGAAAGGTTTCTCACCTCTAGTAAAGAGTTTACTACTTATCTTTCTTTTTTCAGATTATCATTTTCAGATTACCAAGATTACACATGGGAAAATAGTGATTTCCCCATGCCTTTGTTCTCAAATTTTCAGGACAAGCTGAAAATTTACAAGCAAGGATGTGAAACCCAATATAATCCAACCTGAGCATTTGTCCTGACCTGCTACCCTCCCCTGCATAATTCTAACATGTGAATAAATTCTACACACCTATCTTCCTCTGGCAAGATGGAAATAGTCCCAATAGCCACTGAAGAAAAGAAAAAATTGTATCAGATCTTGGCAAAATGCAGCCATGTCAGAAACAGTGAACACTGGAAACAGGACCTGGGTCCATGCAAGCATTACTGCCCCTGCTTTTCTCATCATTAGTAATTTAGAGCCTATGTGGATTGTGGTGATGTATGTGCTTTCATTGCTGATATAAGATCCAAACTGCGAGACTGTAGACCGGCCTATTTTAATAAAGACAGGAGAAATTAATCATTAAGTGACCCAGAAAGGAGCTACTGCACCTGTTGAGAGAGGAAACTGTTTTGACCAAACAGAGAGGTATTGGTTTTGGTGCCTTTCTTTCATTGGGAATGCAGGTCCAGCAACAGCAATGCCCCAAACATTTCCTTCTGTGGAAGTACTGTATGGGGCTGTCCAGACAAATATCTTGATTGCTGCTACAGCAAAAGGCTAACATCTTTGAATGAGACCAACTTACACTTTTGTGTCATTCTTTCATGAAGATTTGGTCAGTTGCAGGAGATATAGAATGTAAGTTGCATTTGTGAAATTCAGGTTTGTCTTAGAGCTATAACAGTTGTGTAGCTGGGCAGCAGGACTCTCTCTGTCCACACCTAGCATACTTAAACCACGAGTTCCCCTAGAAGTCCAGGAACTCCTAGGATGTTCAGCTGCATAGGTGAGGCAATGGACTGGTTTGTGACAGGGGACCAACTTGAGATCAAGCAATCAGCTGAACTCCTAGCCACCTTCATAAATCAGGTTTTAATTAATTGTAGCAGGAGCCTCCAGATGGGAATTTTTAACACCTTGGAGACCCCACCAGTCGGCACATCCTGCTGTGCCCAGAGCAACTGCAGTGGCTAGATTAACATCCTGTGTGGATAATATGGCTATTCCAGGGACTTCTAGGGGCTTCTGATACAGCATTGATCAAAATGTTTGTAAGTACTGCTTAGGGACTAAAGGAATTGTCCTGTAGCTACTCATTACATTATGGAGAGAGACCAACGCCAGGTAGCTTATTGACAAAGTCTGAGGAGGTCTACAGCCTGCTGCTGGACTGAGGTGGTTAAGCACAGAAAGCCCTATTGAAACTCTTCATACGTTGGCTGAAATCACATCATAGTGACAGCAAACAAGAAATATTGGTTCTGATCTCTGGGGGCAGTGGAATGTTGGCACACACAACAGGAAAATGATGGTGACTGCAATGCAGGCAGAGCAAGAAGTTCAGTGAATGGTAAACTGAAGACAAGATGGAAAGAAATCAAGGCTTTTGTTTCAGAGAATATAGTCCCAAGATGAAGTCCAAAGGGTGGCAGCTAGTTCTTAGAAGCTAAGGGGTGGAAAGGAAAATGAGAACCCAGGGTTAGGACTTCAGATTCTTCTCCTTACTCTGGGAGAGCAGTGATGTGTCCACTGGTTAAGGAGACATGAAGTCAGGATCACCAAATACTGTTCCCAGCTCGTACCTACCTGCTGGGTGATCTGAATTACAGCTCAGGACTTTGTTCTGTGTTCCAATTTCTCATCAGTGAGGTTTTCACTCATTAAACCAACCTGATTTTTGAGAGTGGGCAGCCAGTCACCTTCCCCTCTTGAGGTTTCATCATTCCTTTGGCAATTGCCACCTGGCAGCCCTCACATGGTGCGTGCCATAAACTCATCTCTGTCTTGCAGTGACGAAAGAAAAGGAAAGGACAGAGGCATTCTGTTACAGCCATGTCTCTGCCAGCCCTATCCAATTCCTTGCACATGTCCTTGTGCAGCCAGGAACCAGTGGGAGGGTAGCAGGCTCCTCAGGGATGGGGCCAAATCACTACCTATTGAACCTCCCCCTTAATCCCCAGGTTTCCATTATGGAGCAATACAGAAGAGACCAACTAGTTAAGTAGTTCCTGAGGTAGCCCAGCAACAGTGAAATCAAACAGAGATTGGCAATGGTTACCTTCAAAGATATGCAGAGAATCATCAGAGGGCCTAGCTTCTCTCTGCCTTAAACTCTTTCCGTGCTGGGAATAGAAATCCCCCAGCCTGCCTGCTGAAGTCCACTCCTACCCGGCTGCCAGCAATACCAAACTAGCAGCTGCTTTTTGTGCAAGTGCTTTATCACTCTAGATGAGTGGTAAACAGTCCTGGTGGCATAAAGGTGCTACAGTCTCCTCTGAAGTACCATGAGCAGTTGAGGCGAGGGAACGTGAGGATCTAAGTGCCTGCCTCTTCTTGCTACAGCTCCCCAGATCGGGGGTGCAAGGAAATGAACTGATTCAAATGAGTCAGGAGTGAGAGTGGTACCACTCTCACAGCTGAGTGAAAGGAGACACTGAGTTGTACAGGGAACATGTAGGATTGAGTTTTGACAGCCATAGTTTTCCAGGGTTCTGTATCAAGGGATACTTTTGCAGCAGGATGACCCCCTCGAAGGTGGAATACCAGACGTGTAAGTGACACAGAAACACAGCTGAAGGAGTGAGAAAGAGAGGGAGCAAAGAGCAAGAAAGGGAAAGAGACAAAACAGTACCACACAAGGAAGATCCTTTCCTCCCTGAAGGAAGAAAAGAAGTCCCTGGTAAGTTCCTTTTTCAGACTGAGGGATATCAGTCCACGGCAGCATTAGCACTGTAATGTCACCAAAGCCTGATAGACATGGGGCATCTCTCACCATCCAGGTAGGCTAATTTATACCCTTGAGCATTGTACAAATACAACTGCCATGCCTCCATGATGCCCATGTGGATATAAGCAACAATGCTATGGATCACAGACTCATTAAGGTTGGAGAGGATCTCTAAGATCTTCAAGCCCAACAATCATCCTGGGCTAGGACAGTCTTTTTTCTGTCTGTGGTCAGATCCATCACATAAATCTGGTGCTTAGTAGAAGTCCTGCAGTCAATCTGAATTGACCAGTTAAAAGGTGGGGTGGTTTCCCAACTGCTCATTTTGCTTAGTTTCAGGGAGTTTAGGTACATAAGCAAATCCACACCCATGATCCTTGGGAGAACTGATCTTTAGATGACACAGGGCTTAGCATATCATAAAAGGAAATAAATGTGTTTTGGTTTCAACCAAGAGGGTTGAGCAGTCAGAAGTTATCCAATAGCTTCAGAGTGGTGCAAGTTAACGCAGAAGATGCTCTGCAGAAGGAAAAATTATGTTACCTCTGGATTTGGCCACTTTTGCAAGAAATGAAATAATTTCTCAAAGCAGAATGCCAGCTGCAAGGGCTGTTAATGGAAGAACAAGGGGATGTGAAAGGTGTCTCTTTTTCCCTAACTGGCTTTGGTGAGAGCAGACTCAGTGGATGTCAGGCAGCACCTACACATTGCTGTCCTTGCTCATCTTCCATCTTCTTCTCAGACAGTGGAAGGCAGCTGAGGCAGACACAGAGCAGTGCTGGGGACAAGGACAGTCAGCTCAGAGCTACCTGCTCAAGCCACTGTTTGCAGGCTTCTCAGCAGCCTCTCATGATGGCAACAGGACCACTTAGCCTGAAGTCAGCTCTATAAAACTAGACATCAGATACTAGCTAAAACCCAGACTGTTTTTATCACTTAATATAAAGGTGTACCACAAATTATGAGGTGTTTAGAAGAAACTTACTGAAAAAATCTGCTCTGTCAAGGATTGTCTTTCTCACTGTGCTATAAGAAATCTGTCAGCAAAGCTCAGGTGGAAGCTGCACTCAGGGTCAGCACACAGAAGGTGGCTATCAGGGCCCAGCATGGGAGCAGAGGACCTGTGCTCCATCCTGAGACACAGGAGCCAACTAGAGGCACGAGTCCTTGTTGGGGGGCAGCTTGCAAACAGCAGAGAAGGGTTAAACATACAATTAGTCTATGTGACAAGTGTGACCACCTTCTGTCAGCGCCCTGGCTCAGGCCAAATTCCCCTTCCTCCCTCTCTCACAGAAAGCTGGGCTAGGGCACAAGGCTTATAAACATGCCCAGCTAGCTGCCTGGCAGCCAAGGAAAGAAACCAAACACACCCACAGCAACAGGCAGGCCTGTATATGGGCAAGCCCAGACTATTGGCTGATGTGGATGGCTGTCAGACCTTGGAAGGGTTTAAGTAAGGATGTCTAGGACACTGGAGAATTGTTATGCGAGTTAGTAGTGGTCAGTCCTCTTCTTGTGGTCAGCACTGACACAAAATAGCCCAATACAGAACAAGGATAACGAAAATTATAGTATGGGTAGCAAGGTACTGTGCAAACCAAGGTTCAGGATATTGAAAACACTGAGGCAGTTCCTTTGATCTCTTTGGCTAAGGCATTTCCTTCTGGTTCATGCAACTCCACTTCGGGATACCAGAGAGAGGGGGAAAAAAAAAGGCTGACAGATGATGCTCTGTGAGCCATTGCATACTTCCCAGTGAGGAACCAAACACTTTCAATCCTGCAGTTCTTTGTCCTTCAGTGTGAATACAGGGCTTTATGACTTCTCATGGCTCCTCAGCCACAGGCACCTCTAGAAGACACAAGTGGGCTGCAGTTGTCACCGATGTGCCTCTACATAAGTAAGAATGAAAGGTAGCAATTTCTCACTGTCTTTACCCCCTATCTGTTGTCTCTTTCCATTCCTGTGCTCACAAGGACCGTTGATCAGAACAGTTATATTTCGTGGTTTTCTTCAAAGCTTTGGCTCTCTCGTCTTTGAAGTGAAACTCAAAGCTCAAGAACAGGCAGCATGGGGGGAGGCAGGCACAGGCACTATAGCAGCCTTGCATCTGCCCTATCATGTTCCCTGGACTGAGATACTTTCCCCACTCATTTTTGGGATCTTGTGTTCAGTCCCTCTGAACTCTCAACACCTGACATCTGTGTTTTGAACAGGAAGGGTCACGCCAGATGGTCAGCATGCTGCCTTGTTCAGGAGACAAAGCTACAAGGGAACTCTGGGGAATATGGAGAATAATTCCTTTGCTGGAACTTCAGCCACAGTCCTACTGATGATACCAACAGGGTCTACCTTTGGTCACTGGGTCAGCCAGTCCAATTAACTGACTTTCATTAGTCTTCTGGTAGAAAGAGGAGATTATATTTACCCCTATCCAACCTGGTCCCACCCTCGCTTTTATGTCCTGAGTCCAGCCAGCATCACAACTTGTTCTATGTGTTGAGGACATTGCTCACCTATGGTTAGCCCAAATAATTTGCTCAAGCACTGTCTTCAACAATCAGCACTTTAATTGAGATGACTCACCTGTGGCACTGTTTCACCATTACCATGTCTTCGGGTAATCACTTTCATATTTGCCTGCATTTTCACTTCTCTGTTCAGCAAACAGCTTTCACTTTTTCCTACCAACACTTCCTAACTGGAAGGAGTGTTATGATTAAAGGATCTGCCCACTTAATGAACTTGTCACTCTGCTCCTGCAATAAAAAAATGCTGGCCTGTATTCTCCCTACAACCTGCAGGATCCGGTCTGCATCCTATTCCCCAGTCTGCTTCTAAATATCACTCTTCAGGAGCCATGTGGAGTGTGTGACACAGTCAAGAGGAAGCAGAAACCACAGTGAGTTGCACAAGGGGATCCAGAAACATAGACCTCATATCCTACCAAAAGCCATGAGATCCATGCTCCCAGCATATGCATGGAGTGTGCTGGAAGGATCAGGGCACTAGGGTCTGGATTCACACTATCTTGGACCACAGCTGCTGCAGCCAAAACTAACATAGTGTGGCAAGCTCTAATTACCCGATTTATCTCTTCATTCCATCCTGAAGAGGAGTAAAGTGCTGTGTCTTTCCCTCCTGTTTGGAACCACCTGATCCCTCCTTAGGGATGACACCAGATCCACCTCATTCCATGTGCCTACATTAGCTGAAATGTTGCCCTTTATGGTGCCGGGCACCTGGCCAGCCCTCCTGCAGCCAGAGGCTCTGCATGCAAAGGGCCAGCATGTTCACACACAGATCTGTTCCATTCAGCCTCTCCCAGCAGCTGCTGAGGGGATGATGGGGACAAGCAGGTCTTTTTTCAGACCCCCTGGGGATAGGATTCAACAGGTCTGTTTATTTATTGATTTAAGAAATCCAGATGCAATTATGATTAAGACACTGAGAAAAGGAGCCCAGGGCAGGGATTTTGCCACTGTGCTCACTGATGAACTTTTTTCCTCGTAACCCTGTCCGCACCACCATCACATGCTCAAAGCAGTCACAGTGCTGATTTAGTCACTTATCTACAGATCACACATCTTTCTGGCAGCTGAAACCACATCTGATAAAGTCTCAAGGCTCTGTGGTAAAGGAGACACAGAAACAACCCTGGTCATTGCCACTGTCACATCATCTTTGTCAGGGAGCACCAAATCTCTGATCCTCACCAGCATGATTTTCTTCTGCAAAAAATACCAGCATTAGTCCTGATAGAATCAGACAGTTTGATCTGTTTCCCCAAAGATGCCAGTGTTCCAGCAGTTCAGGTTTGCTTTAATTTGGAATAAACTCTAAAATCTTGCTAAACCTTATGTGTCAAGCCAGCTTTGTATCTTGTGCTCACCTCTTCTGAAACCGCTGTATTCCACGCTAGGCAGTTCCAAAGCAGAGATGCTAGGAGCCCCACACATCTCCAGCTGCAACAGAGAATATCCTCAGAATGAAAAATGGCACAGAATCACAGCATGGTTCATGCTGGACATGACCTCTGGAGACTGCGTAGTCTCCTGCTCAAAACAGAGACAATTAAGGTTGACCAGGGCCTTGCCCAATCAGCTTTTTAGTATCTCCAAAGCTGAAGACACCACAACCAATGCTCCAATGTTTGGCCACCATCACCACAAAAACATTTTTCTTGTTTTAAATGGAATTTCCTGCATGTCAATTTGTGCACATTGCCTCTTGTTCTGTCAGTCAGTACCACTGAGAAGACTTGCTCCATCCTTTTTAAATCCTCCCATTGGTTGTTTATACACACTGATGAGGAAGAGAAGAGAAGAGAAGAGAAGAGAAGAGAAGAGAAGAGAAGAGAAGAGAAGAGAAGAGAAGAGAAGAGAAGAGAAGAGAAGAGGAGAGAAGAGAAGAGAAGAGAAGAGAAGAGAAGAGAAGAGAAGAGAAGAGAAGAGAAGAGAAGAGAAGAGAAGAGAAGAGAAGAGAAGAGAAGAGAAGAGAAGAGAAGAGAAGAGAAGAGAAGAGAAGAGAAGAGGAGAAGAGGAGAAGAGGAGAAGAGGAGAAGAGGAGAAGAAGAAAAGGAGAAAAGGAGAAAAGGAGAAAAGGAGAAGAGAAGGAGAAGGAGAAGGAGAAGGAGAAGGAGAAGGAGAAGGAGAAGGAGAAGGAGAAGAGATGAGACCAGTAACAATCCTCTAGTCCAACTGCCTGACTTCATGTCTCTGCTCTGCTACAGTGAACACGCCCCCCCCCCAGGCATTTTATTATGAGGGAATAAGAGCCACATATAGAAACACAGGATATATATTATGCTCTACTTAAAGACAAGGCAGCCCCTAGAAAACACTCTAGAGTCCCTGTGGGCAAGAAGGTGAGTGCTTCACAGGTGAACAGTCATTTCCAAGAGGAAGAACATGTTTTCAAGCCCCAAGGAAGCACAAGGAGGGGGCAGAGGACAGTACTGAGCCATGGAGTGAGGACCATCAGCTGGGGAAGGAGCCTGGCTCCACAGCAGCAGGGAGAATGCTGCACAAAAGTTGCCCTCTGGGTCACCATGGCCTCTCACACCCACAACACCCTGGTGCCCTGGACCCCAAAGCCCCTTACAGGGTGAGGCCCTCTTCCCTCCTCTCGTGGGGGGCAGGCTCTAGGGCTTCTCCACAGCCTCTTCGCTCTGCCTGTCCTCCAGCCTCCAAGGGAAGTCCACGTAGTGCAATGCCCCGCTGACAGGGCTGCGCTTGGCCGGATCGAGGGCCAGCAGGCTCCGCAGCATCAGGGCAGCCTCCGCCGTCAGGCGTTTCCAGTGGCGGGGCAGGTCCTTCTCCAAGCCAGTCTCCTGCCACAGCATAAAGTCCTCAAAAAAAGGGTCATCCGGCAGGCTCTGCTCCCAGGGGAAGTAGCCAGTCAGCAGGCAGAAAAGAAGCACGCCAAAGGCCCAGGCGTCCATGCTGGCGTCAATGGGCACCCCCTGGGCATCAGCAGTGTTGCTCAGCTCCGGAGCAGTGTAGGGGATTACCCCAGCCACCAGCTTCAGCTTGGTACCTTTGGGCCGTGTGAGCCCAAAGTCAGTCAGCTTGATGAGTCGGCACTCAGGATCGAAAAGCAGCACGTTCTCAGGCTTCACATCACGGTACACCAGCCCTCGGCTGTGGATGAACTCCAGCGCGCTCACCAGCTGCTTGGCACACTGCTTGGCGGCCGCCTCGGGGATCCCGTCCTGCACGGGGAGGGAGACAGTGATATGGCACGAGCAGGATGCCTTGGCAGCCCTGACAGATGGGCTCACCTGCATGCTCTGCCCGAGGAAAAAGACCCTTGCATTTCTGGTCTTGCAAGACTGAAGCTGCTTCGGTGCTGTAGACCCCACAGAGACTCACAGCCCATTGATTTCATCTCCTTCCCTTCCTCCCTTCCCCTCCCTCCCTCCTTCTGACCCAGCCAGCCTGTCCAAGGGCCAAACATGACAGTCCCAGTCCCCATGGCTTTGCAGCACCACTCACCCGGGGCTTGATAATGGAGATGAGGTCTTTGTGCAGTGCTGGTTCATAGAGGAAGCCGTAGTACTGGCTGGACTCGATGGCAATTCCAAACATGCTGATGATGGCAGGGTGGGTGGCGAGGGAGAGGGCCACGCAATACTCATACAGGAAGGTGTGCAGCTTGGTACTGGCTTTGGGTAGCAGCTTGAGAGCCATAGGAGTCCCTGGGGAAGGGGAGAGCGGGTTAGACCCCTCTGAAATTCACCCACAAGCAAGGCTAGACAGAGCAAGAGCAGAGCCAGCCATGACTCCAGACACTCGCAACCATGAGGAGGTCTCTAGCCTGAAGTTTGTGTGAACATACCCTGTGGACACCAGATTTGGGAGCAGGAACTGCCCCTGGTGTGAGTTTTGAGCCAGTGAGTGCACAGGAGCACTGGGCAGAGCAAGGGAAATTCAGGCTATGTGGGCCCATCAGTTTGAGCTGGGACTTTTGGGGAAGAGTAGTGTCAGGGGCCTGTGGGCACACAGAGGCCTTAATGGCCTTGGCCAGCCATGCCTAGGACCTCCACTCACACCCTCTGTCCATGGACCTAAGGGCAACATCTAAACTTAGGCTTGGGGCTTCCCTTCCTGCCCAAGCAGTGTGGTAGAAGTGCTGGTTTCCAGTGATATCACATCCATGCTGGTGTCTAGCCATGAACCCTTCTGATCCTGACTTGTGGATTGACCTTGGACCTGCCTCATCACTAAAACCTTGCCTGATGTTATGGCCTGTCCTCTGATATCACCTGCTCCCTGGCTGGGTGCTATGGGATGGTCCTTGGATGGGGAGATCCCTGTCCTGCCTGTCTCTCTGAGTACCCCCCACCACACGTGGTACCCAGCCCCACGGAGCCACCAGCCCACCCAACACCCTGGTGATGGAGAGGAGGCAAGGCACAGTAGCTCATAGGGTGCAGTCAGCTCCTTACCTCTCTGCCTGTGGGTCACTAGCATCACATGTCCATACTTGCCCCTTCCCAGCTCCCGAATAACCTCATAGTGCTCGGCCACCTCAGTGCGCACCAGGCTCTGAGCTGTGATTTCCAGGAGCTCTTCCAGGACAGTGGGTGCCACTGACACAGCTGCAGCTGAGCTCTTGGCCATTGCTGAGTGCTGAAGAAACACCAGAGCCTGAGTCAGCAACACCACAACATGCACAGAGGAAAGCAGATTGGACACACCACACAAAGCATGCCATAGGAGGGCATACTTCTGCCACTTGAAGCCTGAGCACCCCCACAGTTGTGTTAGATTTGAGCTTGTGATTTTATACAGCACACCTCTGGGTGAAGCCCCTCATCATACAAAAAGTCCCTGTACTGGAGGGAACCTTCTTCAGCCCTCTAAACACTTCTGATTAGAAAAAACCTCCAGAGAGGTGCTTGATGCCCTAATTGTACTTCCTGGGGCCTCTCATTCCAAAGACCTGGATCACCTTTCTGTGTCAACTGTGCTAAAGTTTGGCCTTCCAGGTCTCAAGACGGCTGCTTCAGACCCATTTCAGAGAAATGTTTTTTTCAGTCTTCCCAGCCAGTCACAAGGCAGCCTTTTAAGGCACCTGCAGCTGAACTCTCCCCCTGACTACTTCCCTGTGCTCTGACCACAGGCACCCGAGGCCTGAAAGCCCCTCCTGGAACACAGAACCAGGGTCACAGGATGGTTAAGCTCAGAAGATACCTCTAGAGATCACCTAGTGCAGCCTCCTGCTCAGAGGAAGGTTAACTAAACAAAAAGTTGCTCAGTGTTTCATGATCTTTATGGTAATTTTTTTTTTCTTATGCTTAAGTAGAAAACCTGTGTTTTAGGCCTACTGCCTCTTGCTTTAAGAACACTGTGGGTTTTTTACAGGTATTTATACACACTGATAAGATGATCCCCTTAAGCCTTCACCTCTTGAAGCTAAGGAAGTCCCAGAACTCTTAACCTCTCCTCATATGAGAGAGGCTCCCAATATCTTTCAATCTTCAAAGTCTGGATTTGTTCCAGGATGTCCACATCTTTCTGAGGAGCCCAGACCTGGACCCACTACTCCTCACTAACCCTAAATAGATAGGAAAGCTGCCTCCCTCCACCTGCTGGTAGCACATTGCCTCATGCAGCCCAGGGTGCAACCCAAGAGCCTGAGGGTCGTAGCATTCTTGTATGAGTCCTAAACAGTGTCCAATGAGACAGAGCTCAAGTGTAAAATCCCTGCAGCTACAAACCCAGTAGCTCTTCCCATGAAATATTCTGCCTTGTGTAACACATTTTTGGGGACGGAATAGGACCTCATGTTGCTAAAAAGGAAGATGGCATCCTGGCAATATGAATGTCAATGGAAAGAATTAAGCCTTTTCCTTTAGTTTTTACATTGGTCTATCTGTGACCAGAGCTTATTACAGTTCCTTCAACTTTCAGCTACTTCTGCTGCTTAGTCTGGTCATAAGAATCCAGTAATTTAGCAACAGAATTTTCTAAACCTAGGAAACTACAAAAACATCTGGGTTTGTTTAGAAGACTGGTACTACTTGTGGGAGAGTTCTCCTTACTTTCCCTTCTCTCCTAGACTGCATTACTAAATCTTACCCAATTCAAAAATACCAAGTACTTGGCCCTACTTTTCTGCAAAGGCTTTGGCTGTGTGAGAGCCGACAGCAGTCAAAGTTATTACAGTCAGTAGGGAGCTTAACAATGAGCAAGTGTGTGGGGGGGAGGGAATGAATGGTAGGCTGGGGAGAAACTCAGAGGGATAAGCAGTTTGGAAAATATTTTAAAGATTTTGCTTTGATGTCCTCCTTTGTGCTGCCCAGTCAGCAAGGGCATCACGGAATGAGATGAACACAAACAGACTCACTCTGGCACCAATATTTCCAAACTGGTGTTAAAACAAAGAGCTTTTTAAGAGTCCTAGATAGGCAGATAGATAAAAAAACCTTAAAATGTACTCGATCTTTGAAAGACCAGGACCTCCCCTTGATATTAGATAGGCTTAAGCCACTCTAAATAGGGAGTGGAACAACAGGAGAGATGTCAGCTTGTCTTGTGCAGAACACATTAGATTTGTATTTGTGAAAAAAATATCAAAACATCTCTTTAGTAAGACAGTGTTTCTCCTATATCAAATTCATGGTCACATAAAATTTCTTGTTAGCAAATTAGAATCACAGAAATAATAGAATTTTCAGGGTTGAAAGGGTACTTGAAGATCATCCAGTTCCAACCCCCCCTGTCATGGGCAGGGACACCTCCCACTAGATCAGGTTTCTCAGAGTCCCATCCAGCCTGGCCTTCCAGGGATGGGGTTTCTACCACCTCTCCGGGCAACCTGTTCCAGTGTCTCATCACCCTCATGGTGAAGAGCTTCTTCCTAACTTCCAATCTAAATCTATGCCCCTCTAGTTTTAATCCATTCCCCCTGGTCCTATCACTACCTGACATCCTAAAAAGTCCCTCACCAGCATTCTTATAGGCCCCCTTCAGATACTGGAAGGCTACAATAAGATCTCCTTAGAGCCTTGTCCTCCACCCCTTCTGCGTGTTGCCTCCCTTGTTTCTACCTGAATACTTTTGCACAGCCTTTAATAAAGCACATTTTGCTCAAATGGACTTAGTATGTAAAGTAATTTGGGTTACTTGGTGATACTGTTCTTAACAAATGAATTCTTAGTGCGAGTTCGGGGATGTTCTCAGCCTGGTTTGTACAGCACCGTGCCAAAAACCTCCCATTCACTGATCATTCCCTGAAAGTTATCTGCACAAATTTGTCCTGGCACTGGTCAAAATCAGAAAGCCATTTTTAATGGGCTAAAATATAAGTCCCGTGTATCAGAAATTACTGTATTTTATTGGTGTTCTCAATCTAAACAATCACTTTTGTTAAATCCTGAGTCTGCTATAATGCTGCTGCCTAGAATTACCTATGATTACCTAGAAGAATCCTCCAGAAATTTTTGCAAATGACACAAAATGGGTTTGAGTAGAAAACCCATTGATACAACTAGCACATGCACAGACACACATGCAGAAGTGTTCCAGACAACCACAGAAGTCAGGAGTTGAGGTTGGCATTGAGCAACAGAAAAAAAATTATGAAATATCATAATAATCAGACACATCTAAGTTCTTCATGCTGCTTTTTAGATAAAATTGGCACTGTGTAAACCCAGAAATGTAGATCTGGTATAGCCCCATTTCCTCTGCAGGCTTTAGTACGTAAGATGATACAGAGCTGCACTAGGAAAAATCTGCAATATAGATACAAATCCTAATGATACAAATACAAATCTAAGAGAAGAACGGTACAATGTTTACTGATTTTGCAGACTGCACATTTGCATTCATGCTGCTGAAGAGAATGCCCAATAAGCATCAGATACAGGAAACATTAGCAGTGAGCGGTAAACTAGCATTTTCAAGATGCTAAATTAAGAAAATAAGCTTCACTGTAAACAAACGAAAAATCAATACATCCATTCAGCTTCACATAGACTATGACAGATTGTAATAAAAGAAGAGATGTGTTCCGAGATGATGAGCTTTTTATAGTGAACTCTAGTTTCTGCAAAGGTTTCTACATACAGATGCCCTGAGACAGTCTGAAATTTCATCTCTGAAAAATCAGCTGAGTTAGAAAAGCTGTATTTCTGAAGAGCTGGCCACCTGCTAGTGACTTTTGAGCTGAAACTGAGAATACCATACCCCAGTGGAGTTTGTATTTTTATTAGAAATCTATACCTTCGATTTGGTCTCCTTTGCATTCTTCATCTACTTTCATCTGATTTTTTTTTTTTTTTTTTAATGTTAAAAATATCATGATGTGAAATCCTGGTTTCTCTTGGGCAAACTTCCTGAATTCTTCTTGAGGCCAGCTGATGGATGAGTCAACTGAACTAGCTATTGGATGTTTTCTGTCTTTTTAACGGTATCAGTGAGACCACAGTTCAGCAAGACAGTGCCGGTGTCCACAGTCTGGCAGAAAAAAAACCTGAGAAGAACCATCCATGAGAATGACAACAGGGCTGACAAGTACAGGGGAAACTTTCAGAGAAGCAGACTTTTTAGCTTATCAGGGAGAGAAGAAATGACCCTATCATCTGTTTGCACCTTTGTGGGTACTAGAATTCCACTGACGAGAGATTTCCCGATTAAGTAAACGCGTTCTAATAAAACCAATACAAATAGCTAAAGGTGAAATGAGGTATTTTCAGATCTCATTTGTGATGCAGATTTTGTGAAGAAGGATATTTGCCCACAAAAATATCATCAACAAATATGGCAGAATACCCTTCTCTCTCTAGAACCATTAAGCCAAGAAAGACACTTTTTCCCCCCTCTGGTGCAAACCATGTTTAATACAGGCAGGGGATCAGAACAGATTGTCACAGTGTTTGTTTCTGGCCTTGTTGCTGATAGATTTACGAGCTTCTCTCTGAAACTGGTTAGCAGGCTAGTGCTTAATGTCGCTGGGGAGAACCACCCGCCTGTCCCTTAGCAGAACCGTGTAGGGTTCTTCTTGGGCAGAAACACCAAGCAGCCTCCCTGAGGACAGCCCCTGAGCCTCTCCCCAGCAAGCAGTACACCACAGTCTCTGAGCAGCAACCTCCTCTGACAGAAATCAGCAGTAATCTCACAGGGACCAAGCCAGATCACACCCTCCTCCCAACCAGCCAGCAGGTACCACGGCACCATCCCACTGGACACAACCAAACACAAAACCATTTTCTGGGACAGAGCCACCTAAGAAGCCCACCATCAACCAGAGGCGGGGAATGGGTGCACTCCACCTTGTTCCTCTACGCTATGCTGGAGTCTCTAAACCAGTTCGTGAGGAGCGGGTCCCCTTTTTACGGTCCTTGCTGATCTCCTTCATCCTCCCACAGCTGGCACTTCTCTTCCCACACTCCCTCCCTGTCCGGACCAAGCTTCTCACCTTCTCCAGCAGTGCAGCACCGACGGCCGTGGGCTGCCTCCCTTCCCTCACTGCAGCCTCTGGGCTGGGTTCAGCCTGCGCGGAGCAGCCAGAGGGGCCTGCCAGGCATTACAGGGCTAAGCGTGACGCTCCGCCCCTTCCCCATGCCTCTGGGCCTGGGGGCACACTGCCTCCTGCTGAAGGTGACCTCTGGGAAGGAGGAAAAGAGGGGGAGTGGGGGGTGTTTCGGGGATGGGAGTGGGCTTGTAGTTTCTGCTTTAGTCATACCATCATAAGCCCCAGAGAGCTTCTGGCAGACCCGCCCTTTTCAGCCCTTCCTTCCAGCTGGGGTTCTCATTACAGCTGAGGGAACAAAGCAGCTTCCTGGGATGTTGCAGGGTCCTTGATCCAAGGCTGTGCCAAGTGTTATAAAAATGACCACTGATCAAGACTCAATGTTCTCTTTAGTAGATTGGTTTAATTAATAAAATTGCAGTAAGCAAGGCAGCGCTGGGTGTAGGGGACAAGCAGAATCCCAATCCCTCATGCACGCCGATCAAAGCTCTGACATTATCTTATATTGAGTACAATTCTATGCATATTCATTTCATTATAATATTCATAAAAAGTGGAGTCTGGGTGGAATCTAGGCGGAATCTTCTTTTTGGGGAGATGTATTGGGGTCTTCAGGGGGTCTTTGGAGGAAGTAAGAAGTCTTCATCAGGCTTGAACTTTTAACTTTCTTGGTTCTGCTGACTCCTCTGCTGACTCCATTGTGTTGTTGCAAGACGGTATCAGACTTTGACCATCACCATTGTCTCTTATCTGTTTGTTGTGACATCTTTGTGGGGGGGTTTTGTGTAGGTGTTTGCATTCCTTTGGTGCCTAGTTAGCCTTTGGCTAACAGGAGTTAGTAGTATTAGGGGTTTACTCTATTTTTTACTGATATTTCGTTCTTACTCATTTAATTCTTTTCCTGAATTTTACTTGGTTAGGAATATAAATTTATCAACATATATTACAGGAATACAAATTCGTCAACGTATATCACACAAGTAAGAGTACAGTCACGGTGGAAGGGCTCAGAATGACCATGGGCTGCCAGTGCTTGTTTTTGGCCACCAAATGGCTGAAGACATGCCACACTGGAGACCAAGAACAAACCACAACTGCTTCGAGGTCTCTTCATGGGGCCCAGTGGGTCAGGCTCCTGACACACACCAGAACTGTTACAGAGAAGGTGAAATCTCTAATAGTAGCTTACCAGTGTTTCACCTGTTTATACTACCTCCAGCTAGACTATATTCCAGCATCAGAGTCCTCTTCCTTCCACCTGAATGTTGGAGAGGAAAACAACCCCTGAGAAGGTTGACACCATGTAGGTCCTAGATCTGGGCTCTGAAGCACAGGGGGTTGTTCACAAAGGAGATGAGTCCGCTTGTATATTGGAACCAGTGATGTGTGCAGCAGTGACAATGCCACCCTGTTGCCAGTATCTGTAGCCATGCAGGGGACCTGCAAGGCTTAAGCACCTGATGAGCCTTCATGAGCCCTCTGAGGGCACAGTATGGTGAGGAAATCTGAGAGGACAGAGGTAAATGGCACTGTAACAGAGAACAGCAGAACACCTCCCATAACCATAAGTGTTTTGGGTCTCCAGTACAGAACTGAACTGTCATGTCTGCTCTCCTAAAGTGCGGGAATTACACCAAGGAATTGTCACTCAGTACTTTGCCCCTCATAGGAACAGTAAGGTAAGAGGCACTGGACTGCCACCACAGATGCACAGCAAGTGCTTTGGGGATGGCCTATGATACCTTTGATGCTTTATCAAAATGCGCTCTTTTCCTCCTCTGAATTATTGTTGTGTTTAGCATAATAATACCTTGTCCCTTGTAATTCTGGCTCAGGATAGGCAGCACACAGAAAAATAAAGGAACATGAACATGCCCGATATCCAGATGTGGCAGCAGGTGTCTCAAAGACATAGCAGTGAAAACTGCTTGTGGAACAGCTGGGCTAGAGCAGCTGCAATGAAGGGAACTAGTCAAGAATGACTCTCCCACACCTCCTTAGTCCTTCCTTCTCTTCCCTTATCCCCCTTTCTTGGCATACACACAACAGCCCGTTTCACTCCCATCAGAGCAGCAGCAGTTCTTCAGGTACACACTGTACACAGCTCTGAAGGATCTGGTTTGAATTCCTGTGAGTGCTCAGATTCAGACAATGTCAGATATATTGTTGAAACTGGATCACTGCTCCATCACAGAGAAATCTACAAGGCTCCAGCAACTACCTAGAGAGCCACTGAGGGGACTGACTGCTCCAACACACCACTAGCAGCACTGTCTATTTCTCAGCTGTTGTCCTTCGTGTCAATCCTTTTCTCTACAATATCCCTGGATAATGACAATGGTGGCTTCCAGAGAAGGTGAGTTGGGTGAAGAGGTCTGTACTATTTCAGCTACCCAAACCCACGTGACTCTTTAGTTTCTATTCCATAGTATTGAAGGCACTAACAGCATTTAGGGCAATGGAAGATTTGGTGCCCATTTGGACCCAAGAGAGTGCTCTTTGAAATCAAATTGTATGGATGGTAAGGAGACTAATCAGCGAGGACATATGTAAGAGAAAGCTGCTAAAATAGGGCCATCGAGTCCAATGGCACTGCTCTTTTAATGTTGTAGCATATGGCAATACTCAGGTTATCTATATATATTCAAACTGACCATAAACAGCTTTTCAGAGTAACCATGATCCCTTCATTTCCAGCACTCACTTTCACTCAGCCCTTTTTAGAACCAGCTTTGTGCCTCATTCTGCGGTGGGAATAGCTCTTTGACTTTCCCCAATGCTTTCCTATTTCTCATTAATAATTCTGTGAGCTGCCAACATTTTCCTCCCCTCCAGCCTCTGTAAGCAGGAAAGGCAAGCCAATCTTCAGGGTGCTATGGGGTGACGGCTGCCTCCTGGATGGAAAGCTGGGGCCCTGAGCTCTCCTCGGCATAATCAGGGTGCTCAGAGGAGTCCACCAGCTGCACAGACCATTTGTGCTCTGAAGTCATTCAGCGCTATCCCATCACTGAGGAATCTGCTGGCCGCCTTCCTGACAGTACCATACAATGTCCCACCTCGCCTGCCAGCTAACACAACACCCTCATGCTGACCCCAGGCCCTGCTCCCCAGTAGTGCTGTTCAACCACGCTCCCCAGCTTCCCTAGAGCACCCCTTACACCTGAGACCTCTGGTTGCTGGCTTACGGCCATATCTGCTTCAAAATACCCTGCCCCGCCCCATTTCAGCATCCTCCCTTCACGTTGCTGTTGGGTGTGTTACGTGCAGATTGGCTGCAAGGGCCAGTGATGATACATTGGTATCAATAAGCACTGGCCCCAGTGACTCGGAGCAATGCTGGGATGGTGGCCTTCCACCCCAGCATAGGGACAGGGACTCACAATAGCTGTATTTTTAACCTTTTCTGTTGTGATCTCTCCTAGCCTGTCCTCCACAGCCTAAAACAATAGAAAATATCCAGTATCCAGGATGCACATCAGCCTTCTTCCTGAAGCTCAATGACTTAAATGTAAGGGTAGGTACAGCTGAGGTCTTTGGGTCTTTGCTCATCTTGCAGCACCCACCCTAGCCTGGCGAGATGGTGCCATCACAGCAGGCTTTGTTTGCTGGGGATCTACATGGCTTGGAGGCAGGTCCTAGGGAAGGAAAGGTTGTGGTGGGGCTTTGCAGAGTAAAAGGCTGGACTTGCATGGAAAGAGTGAGACTTGGATGGTGAGGCAGGGAGAACATATTTTTTCTAGGAATGCTTTCTTCTGTCAAGGAAGAGAGAGGGGCCAATTGCTCCTAAGTGACAGGGAGTCAGAAGAAAAGGGAGATAACAGGGCAGGCAGGGCAAGAGCCATCAGGTAGGGTTTGTCCCACAGTGTGGGAGCAGGGCAGGGCCAAGGATGTGAGTTGGATTCAGCAGAGTCCAGACCATCAGCAAGTGACAAAGCAGGCTGAAACCTGTCTTGGGGAGAAGGGGCCAGGGGAGTTGGGGGGGGATGTCAGGTGTGGCTCCTGTGAGAAGCTGCTGGAAGCTCCACTGGCTCCAATTCTGTGCCTGCCTCTGCCCAAGGCTGAGCAGATATGGGAAGCTGGGTACATCTCTGCAAATAGCATATTCAAGAATGGAAAAATATCACTGGGGAAAAAAAAAAAAAAAAAAAAAAAAAGACCTGCAGAGGAGGCGATGAGAGCAATGCCAGAGCAGAGATACCAAGGTCAGTGAGGAACGTGAGGGAGGAGGTGCCCGAGCAGAGATTTCCCTCACAGTCCATGATGCAGACGGCAGCTGCACCCCTGCATCCCATGGAAGAGCATAGTGGAGCAGTTCCTGGAGGACCATAGTGGGGCAGATGTGTCTCTGCATCCATGTAGGAGCCGGTGCCAGAGGAGGTGACTGCTCCCGCAGCAGCCGTGACTCTGTGTGCAGCCCAGGCGGGAGCAGTCTGTGCCTGAGGGACTGCACCTGTGGGAGGGACTCATGGCCCAGGGGTTCCTGAAGGACACTCCCGGGAGAGGGACCCCGCCTTGGAGCGGGGGAAGGCTGTGAGGAGTCCTCCCCCTGAGGAGGAAGGAGCGGCAGAAACAGCGTGTGGGGAACTGACCCTAAACCCCCCCCATTCTGTACCCCTGTGCCCTGAGGGGGAGGCGGCAGGGAAGGGATCCGGGTCCTGGAAAAAGGGAGGGGTGGGGAGGAAGGTAATAAGATGTGGTCATGTTTTCTCTTTCTCCTGATAATTTTTTTTTTTTTTTTTTTTTTATTATTATTTTTTTTTTTTTTTAAGCTGAGTCTGTCTGGTTTTGCCCTTGAATGTAACTGGGGAGTGAAAATCTCCCTGTTGTCTCAATTTAAGAGCTTTCAGGTGGATTTTCTCCTCCCTCTCCCACAGGGGGGAGTGCAGAATGAGTCAGCAGAGGTCTGGTTGATACCGGCTGGGCCCAAACTGCAAGAGAGGCCCTCTGAGAATGGGTCTGTAGGTCAGAGTCACTTCCAGTGGTGGAAGCCAATGTCAGGCACAGTCTGGTGATTGCCAGACAGGTCTGAGGTCAAGCCAGGAAGTCAGTTCTTAGTGTCAGAGTCCAGACAGCAGTTTCTATGCCCAGGAAGAGCTGTGAAGGAGGCAGAGACAGACCATGGTACAGCTCAGCCAGGGACTAAAGACCCAGAGCTCAGCTGAAATGGGTCTCCTAGTCCCATGGGAAATGGCTGCAGATGGAAGCCCAGGTGAAGCTGGTCTGTGCCATCACATGCCCTTGCTGCAAGGCAAAATTTTGGTTCCTGCCTGCTACTCATATTTTCAGCAGCTTCATGCATGCCTCTAGCAGTGGGCTGGAAGGCAAAGGATGACCCCACTTCCCAAGGAAGGCTGAGCCCTCCTCTGCTCCTCACCTCAGTTCTACAGCCTTATGCTGCATGGGGTAGTCAGCCAGTGCCCTGCAAAGCATGTGCCACCATCCGTCTCCCAGTGACAGCTGCTGCTGGGACATTGTCCCCAGTGTAGGTGTCTCACTGCACATGGGCTTCACCTGGGTCCATCCACAAAACTGGGAGGGAAATGCCTCCCATTGGGGTGTCAGAAGAAGCACTTGTTTTCTGATAGGTCTGGGTGGACAGGGGTCTGGAAGAGCTTGTGGTTGCACATTTGGGGAACTTATGTTAGCTGGGCTCTGGTGCTGGCTTGGACGTTGCATCATCACGTTGTAAGGAGGTCCCTCTTGAGGCCAGTTCATGGTTCCCAGCATCCACCCCAGGGCTGCTTCAGCCAGGGCATTTCCTGGAAAAAACATTTTGTCCAGTTTTCTCTGAAAAACATCCAGTGACATGGGCTCCGTGCTGCCTGCAACACAGCCACCTTCAATTAAAAAAAAGTTGACAGAGAAGATAAGCTGTAATAGCTACAATAACAAGGCGTAGTAAAACCTTGAGGGCAATAAATAAGATGAAAATAAATCACTGTTCACTGTCTCTTTAAAAGACAAGATCTAAGAACTAGAGGTAGATCCAAAACAAACACAAAGCTTCCTCATGCAGCAGGCCTTCAGCTGTGGATGCCTTGCCTCAGGAGAGCTTGGGTAATAAATGATTATGTGGTGTCATGAAATAACTGTATGGAGATGCTGCAGAGAAAAAGCACAATTAAACAGAAAGAGTCAACATCTGTCTAAGACTGCTAGAGGCTAGGAGACTATTTGGGGGATTTACTACATACTTCCTTGCTCTTGTATCTTCCACAAGGAATTTGCCCCTGGATGGTCTTACAGCTGGGATATTGCATTAAACAGGGTTTTATTCTAATCTTGTTCAGCTGTTCTCATTCATTCCACTAGTGAAATACTGTGGTGGCATGATCATGCTGCAGCACCCCATGGGCAAAGCTAGCAAAGCAATGAGCTCTCATGGCCCCACTCTGCAACCATTTCTCCCAAAACAACCCCATAGCTGCTGTTTGAATAGCTGGCAAGTGACTGTCCTGGGGCAGGTTGCTACCTTTGCAGCCCCTCCCTGCTGTGGTGACAGGGTTCAGAGGGGCTGAGGAGGTAAGATGGGAGTGAGTTTGCCTTGTGGGTGGAACAGAGGCCTCACAAGATAGAGGGTTGCTGGAGAAGGAGTGGATGCAGCAGTGGCATGCTGGGTTATGTTTTCTTGTTCCCCAAAGGCAACGTGTGAATGCATTGTCCATGGGATGATATCAGAGCCAGCCTTTTAGAAAACAATTCTTTGATAACTGAGGAAAGCACTCAACTTCACGTTGAAGGATTTAGTGAAAGACATATCTGTATTTACTTTATCTACCACCGTCAAGATTTTATAAACTTCAAAGTTTCATTTAGTCTTCCTCTTTCTAAACTGAAGAGCTGCAGCCTTTTCCATAGTTCCTCATAAAGAAATCATTCACCCCTTGATTGCCTTTTCCTATGCCTTTTCAAATTCCATTATGTCTGTCTTTCTTGAGACCAGAACATCCTCCAGTGCTCAAGATCAGGGTGCCTAGAGGTTTTGCTGCATAAACCCATTGTATAAGGTAATAAATGACAACTCCAGGATCTCCTTCCTGATGTGTAACTGCAGAAATTACGTCTGAGATCAGCATCGTGTAGGAATGTGCTGGTTTATTTTCCCAAAATGTATTATCTTACATGTATCTATGCTGAAGATCGTGGGATCATTCAAGTTCCTTGCCATCTGAATAGTATTTGATGACATGGGGAAAGTCAGTGTCACCCTCAGCACAATCAACACAAAATAGTAAAAACTTAAATTCACAGTTAATTTTTTTTTAGGAGTTTACTTCCTGGACAATTCTAATGGCAGTTTTTGACAAAAATTGGGGGTATGGGAGGTTTCTCCACAGACTTTTAAAAACAGAAAATGCCAGTAATTTCCAGAGGAACCCAGCATACTCAAAATGAGTGTGTATCATTGTCCAGCCATTTAGTTTCCTCAGATAAGTGATACTGCTGCTCATTGCCATCATGCATGTTTAGTTCAGTACTAAGTCCCTTCTGCTGAAAAATCTAGCAGCACAGCTAAGCTGGCAGAGGCTGTAGGCTTGCACAACAGGAGGCTGGTCTTCCCCTCTGTATAAATTCAGTGAAGTAAACTATCAGCAGCACTCTTTTTCTCATGTGAAATTCAAAGTGCTTTTTCCCCAGAGCCACTGACCCAGATTTGTGAATAGGGCCAGGTGTCAGTGATAAAACCAGCACATTAAGTAGTTATTTTCCTGCATTAAGAAAGACACGGATCAAAGCCACTTCCATACTGGCCATATAAACTCTTTTAAAACTGTCCATCTCTTGGGGTTCCTGCACTATACTACACTATTCCTTCAGAGGGGGAAATGGCTGGGATGTTTGTGATGATCTGGCTGGAGCATGAATTAGGTGCCTGTATGTAACGTTGCCTTAGTGCCTCTCAGCCACAGATTGAAAAGCTGAAAGTTCTCCAGCTAATGCATTATTTTCTTTCAGTGATCTCATGTTTTAAGCATGATTTCCTTCATCTCAGACTCTCCCATGGCATCAGTAAATTCCACATTCAAAGAAGATTTTAATTCCTTGGTGAGTGACAAGCTGGAATGGTGATTTGAGTCCTAATCCTTCCCTTGAGTGGTGAATGGTGCATCTCATCATTAGTGCATCAGACAGATGCTATCGAAGGTATCATGGGAATAGCAAATAGCAGCATCTGAGCCAGCTGGAAAATTCCAAGGCTCAGGCTGGTCCCCACTCCAGTCCATCAGTCTGCAAGGATTTTTGGTGAACCCTCTTTGTCTTCCTGCTACTGGTATAGCATGGTGGACTCTACTTGCCCTGTGGACCCAGAAGTTTGTTTCGTCTCTAGTGGATAAAAGACAGAAGTGAGCCTGCCCCTTTAATTTTGTTGAAAGCTATCTGTGTCTCTCAGAACAAAAAATTTTAAAAAATCTGAGCGAAGTTCGAGTTAAACCAGCTAGGTGAGCAAACCAGAGAAAACCTGGGACAATGGTAAACATTCAATCAGTTCAAGCAATCTGAAGGGATCACCTAACCTTGCACTTCTAACCTGCCCTGAGCTGCTAGCTGCTGCAGGCAGCTGCTCACAGTGAGAGTTCCACTGATGGGGAGGGTGACAGCAGCTCATTGCTCTCTGAAGCAGCATCACAGAGCTCTACAGAGTACAGCGTGTGCAAATATGTACATCAATGTGGAACACCCTCACACCCCCCTTTCCAATTCCAAACACCAGTGCCTGAAAATTACTTTCCGTTTTTTCCTCAAAGGAGTCAGAGGAAGCAATAACATTTCATCTCATGTTGTTTTAGTGAAGGACATGTTGTTTGTTTTGTTTTTTTTTTACTTGTGGTTAGCCACCCATCTGAAGTATACTGGCAACTCCCTTAATTTTCTAAGGATTCTGGAAAAAAAAGAAAGAACCTTAAAGAAATCTTGAAAAATCTGTAAACTCAGTACCTGGAAGAAAAACTGAAGAACAGTTTAATAGTACAATTGTAATATTTTTCAGTCCCCTTAACAAATAATATTATCATAGCTTTGCTGATGTTCATGGCAAACTACCAGCCCACTTGCAAAATTTCCTCACCAGCTCTTAATGTAGGAGTGGGAGGAAGGGAAGGAAATGTTTTGCCACAGGTGCCACCATCTGCTGTGTGGTCTGAAAGGGAAACTTTGTTTTAGGCTTTACTAGCCCATTCCACCCTCCACTTTCTAAAATTAAGCATTCTATTATTTTCTGGAGTTTTGATATACTCCAGTGTCAAAGATGAGAAACAGGCAAATGAGTAAAATATGCTGAGGAAGGTTCCTGGAGGAATAAGGAGTCAGATACCACATTCCCATCACTTTTCCTGTGGGAGCTCTACAACAAACTACTCTTTCTGGGTCTACCTTTATTTTTTACTATCTTAAATGAAGTTAAGATGGATTGTTTTGTGTGCCTGTGACAAATCTGATTCCCTGAAAAATGGCACCCTCAGTACACCTTTCTTGGGGCTAAGCTACCACCCACTGCCTGTGGTAAAACACACTGAAATATCATTAGCTACAGGAACAAAGTCTGGTTTCACTAAAACCTAGGCTAGGCAGGCAACTACAGAGCTAGATAACAAGCTGAGTATGCCTGTGGACATGGCCACAATGAGTTACAACAAGGCCCTCAGATGGGCTGGACCTGAATCTATAAGTATAGTCACCTCTACCATGTTTTCCATAAGTTCCCCAAGTTGATGTCTATCACTTACAACTTCTGGTCATTCTTCTGGCCCTGAAGCTTCAGTAATCCAGAGTAGCAATCATTTACTGCAAGAGCATCTTCCGAAGAACAAAAACTCAAAAAACCCCTACAAGACCTAGCAGAGCCAAAGGAGGCAGATGACTAACTCCAGTGCATCTGGGAAGGAAGAACTGCTCAGATGCTTCCAAAATACTTGTGCTAGAGAGCAGAAATCCAGACCTGGAGTTCACCTTCCAAGAAAGGATCCAGTGGTATATGTTAAAACTGTGATTTAGTATGCTCTTTTGATATAAGGGGCCTCAATCTTCTTGTAAAGAAGAAATTATCAACAGAGGACAGGATATGCACTCTTGTTCTTCAGGACTCTGATCCATGTTCGTTGTCCCATCTATCTCCAGTTCCTGAGGTTTTTCTCTGGGATACTTCTTCCACTTAAATCCAAACAACTTTTCTTCACTCAGCCATCAAGGATTCCTTGCATGCAGCACACGAGCCTTCCTCAGTGTAACACTTTCTTGCTGACAAAAAACCCACTCAGCTTAAAAAAGGTGAGATTAGGGCTCTTTCTGATAGAATCTCAGTTCAATAAACCCTGAGGGTTACACTCATTCCATCCCTCAGGCCTCCTGCTCTCCTGCATCTCAGTTGTGTCTGACATGTCCTTAATCCAGTTCTCTCTTGTATCCTCTGACAACCCCTGCACAAGGGGTTCAGGGTTTCTGTGTGCTGACCGGCCAGCCAGCAGCCTAAATAACACAAAGAACCAACAAATCCACACCACCCTATTTTGCTCAGTGCAGCAATGTGTCTCCTCTGTGTCAGCCAGATTTTCTAGAAATGTAGAAGAAGCAATTAGCACTGAGGAATTAACTGATGTTTTGTTTTAATTTATTAAAGGAATGGGCAAGACAGCACAATGCCCAGGCGAAAAAAAGCACCTGCAAGAGGTCCCCTGATCATCCTTACACTCTACCTGTTATGTCTACCCTGATGTTTTTCCAGCAGCTAATTTACCTTATATCAAGGCTGCTAAGTGTGGTTAGATGGAACATTACAAACCTGTCTGACCTATACACCCACATATCAGTGCTCTCTGAACACAGAACCTTCTCAAATCAAGTTTTGAGAATATGTTTGTGCGTGCTTTTTAGTAAATATTAACGTGTACAAAAATCTGAGTTTTCCAGCTATATTTCTGCAAAAACAAATACATAATGAAATGCAATACCTGCCCTACAGCAATTCTCCATGGATAATTATTTTTTACAAAATACTGCTCAGTTTCACAGCCTTACCCTGTCTCAGGAGAAATTTCTCAAACTTAGCCCAATTGCCTGAAACATCTGTTTATTCACATAATAAAGCCAAGCGGGAATGGTTTGCCAGCCAAGATACTACCTTCCAAGAAACCAAGGCTCTTTTGTTTAAAATCCATGTGAGACAATAGTTTTAGGGAAGTCAGTTTCATCACCTCTGTCTGTTCTTATAGCAACCCTGATAAACCGGGCAGGAATCCACAGCTGGGAACTGAATCCACATTTTACAAACCTGAAGCACACCCCACACTGCTTTGTCCTGGGAAGGTTTGTGTGTTACCCTCCTGTTACCCCAGAGCTGCACGGGCACACTGCTTCCACCAGTACATGGAGGTGTCTGCAATTCATGTCTCATGTGAAACTCTCTCTCCTCTATATTGAGTCCAGAACCACGTCAGGACTGGCAGGATGCATGGAAGTCACTGTCCAGCCCTTTCTTCTGTCTGTAGGTCACCAGGAAGCTGCCTAAGGGCAGGATCATGGAACTTCTCACCTCTGAAGTGGAAAGGCTGTTTTTACCAGCACAGCTTTCTTGCACTAGCTAGAACCACTTAGAACAGGTTCATCTCTCCTGAAATCAAAGAGCAATGAGATGAGGACACGATGTGCAGTGCCCAAACCTGACAACAGCACTAAGTGCACAGCAAGGGAATGAGCCACAAAGCAAGGGAAGCTTTTGCACTTTTACCTCAGAGACCTGCATGAAATCTTTTTGAGCACCATGAGAATTTCTTTAACATCAACTTAGTGTGGTGCAGGAAGAACTACTTTCTCATGGGAAATGCAGGGTGCATTGGAGACGGAGGAAGGGGAAGGAGTGACATGAAGAAGAGGTTTGAGGTGAAAGGATGACCGAGTATGTGGGACCTGAGGTGGAAGTTCAAAGACATTCACTCTGTTCAAGCAGTCTGAAGGGATCACCTAACCTTGCACTTCTAACCTGTCCTGAGCTGCTAGCTAGCTTACCTCAAAGCTGAAAATCTTGTAGCTGAAAATCTCATAGCTCAAAACCTCTAAACTCTGCTTTTAGGAGAGCACTTCTCAAGTGTGGTCAGAGTTTCAGTGACTTTTTTATCATATTGCTATTAATATAAAGAAATTAAACTTTTAGATTCTATTTACTCGGCCAGATAAGATTAATATTTTTTAGGTACACAAGATCTAATTTTAAAATCTTTTTTATGTTCACAGATTTCAGCATCTGAAAAGCTACCACAAAATATTTTATGGTTTTAATAATATTTTAATCAACTTGGTCTATATTATTTTATTATTTCTTAAAGCAATTGATTTATTTTGTGGACATTTATTTATGCTAAAGATATTTATTTAGCCAGTTGATCATATCCTTTCTTCCTTCCTCAATAAAAGGTTTATCTTGAGGATTGATATCTTCTCTTTTGCGATGTACAAACCCATGCGTCTGTCCGGGGTAAATTTTAACTTCATAGTCAGCTTTACAGTTTTCTTTTAGCTTCTGCTCCAGCAGGGTGACCTGTAACACAGAATGTTCCATGTTAGCTGAGTACTGAGTTAACATATTATGTATTTACAGTCTTCAGATTTTCTTGGCTTTTTACTTTTCTGCGAGGCAGACACAGTATGTCTTTGCCGTTGTTTTCTCTTCTATCCATTTCTGTTACTGCACTTTATTTAACTGCAAAAAAAAAGCATATGGGTTACTGTAATAATACCTGTAAAGGCAAAACCACCTATTGTGTAGTGTCACAAGAAGGCTAGCATGTACTCATCACTGTACAAGTGGCGGGTGATAGACCTCACAGAATTAAAACAAACAAACAAACAAACAAACAAAACAGTGGCAAGATTTTGAATTCATTTGAAGTTGAGGGAGGAGAGGAGTGTATTGGCAGTTCAAAGCTACTGGCACTTTTGGCAGGAAAATTAAAGCCAACACCACTCAACGGAAGTATGCCTTCCTCTTTGATTCCCTTGGTAGATAACAAATTAATTCCAGTTATTTTCCACCTGTGCTCCCCACAAAGGCTGCTGACAAAGTACCATAAAGGAGAAGCTCTGCAGGACAGTGGGAGAAGGAAAAGGACAATCACAGGATTTTTTAATTCTCCTGCAACTAGTGATTCCCCTGCTACAAGTAGTGGCTTTCTGATGTTTTTATGCATCATCAGTTTGATTAAAGAGTGTCTCCCATCTTAAACTTGACCAAGTCTTCCTTTGGATTCTTGTATTTTTTCTCCTAAGAACTCTCAGATATATAAATAATCCATACTTTGGAGCAGAAACAGAAAACTTTTTTTTAATGTCGCTGTGAAACTTTTAGATTTGGGGATAAAAAACAATTTGTGTGTAACTACTGTAAAGGCTAGTGAAAGGAAGAAAAGTGCAAATTATTTTTCTGCTTTCTCATAATTAAATATCAATTCACAAAAGAAGCATGAATAACATGAATAAGAAAAATATCTCTGATGGGAAATTTACCTGTTCCAATGGGATAATATCATCCTTTTCACCAAAAATGAAGAAGGTAGGATGAAGCAAACTGTATCTGTCCTCAAAGTACTTGATCACTCCTAGGGAAGAAAGAGGCATATACAATGAATAATGATACTTAAAGTGGTTAAAACCCTATGAAAGCTATGCAAAGTAAAAGACATTCTGACCAGTTAGAGCTCATCAACTTGTAATGGGTTAAACACGTGCTGCTTAAAAATCCCTTTTTTTGTGAGATCTTCCTGTGATAACAGATGTCACTATAGATGAAAGACCAGCTCTGTTTGAAAAAGTCAGAGAAAAATTATTACATTTGCCCCATTCTTGTGTTTTTCTTGCATCTGCTTCTGGCCTCTGTCCAAGACAGGGTCCTGTGAAAGCTGAACACTTCAGAGCTGCTTGCCCGTAGCCTGGCATGGCCATTTTCAATATAATTGTAAATATTCTTCATTCTAGATACACGGTAGGATTTCAGTACACATACATCTATACTGATATAAATTAATAACAAATTGGTATTGTAATTTTGACTATTCAAATGTATTTTAATTTAATTAACAGTAAAACTAGCTACTACCCTGGCCACTCTTTTGATTGTTAAAATTATTAAAACAGAAAAGGAAAAAAAATCATAAGTAGCATCATCGAATTGGCTCAGCTGATCAGAAAATAAGCAGTACCCATAAACTTTCTGGAAAAACTTCCTTTCACCATAAGTGGATATAAACAGCTCTGGGTTATATAGAAGTACAGAGTTTTATAACAAAAATATTAAAGGTAATATAAATGCTTTAAGAATGGAAGTATGAATGTGCAAGTGTTAAAATAGTTTGTAAATTATTCTTCTTAGTACGAAGGAGACACTGCTGGGAGTTATATTGAGGAATAAGTGTTCATGTCATTACCTGAAGGTCTGCAGCCTGTGCAGCCCCCTTCCCAGATGACTCTTTGTCAAAAGACCCTGCACTCTAACAGAAAACCAGCAGAACACTTGTAGCATATCACTCCTGCCATGTCTTTCCCTGTTAGCCCCACAGGGCAGTAGAGTACAGATGTGTGTCAAACAGGTTTTCCAAACAATGAAAACCAGACAGCGGGAAGCAACTTGCCCCAAGACTTATGCAGAATGAGGTAAATAAGATCCTGTGGCAAAGATCCACCTCATGGTAACTGCTGGCTCCTAAAAGATGTCAAAGTTGTGCCCAGAAACCATTTTGGCATCCCCAGACAAGAAGAACCTGAGCCATAGTGGGGCCTTGGCATTTGGTGTCCCTTGCATGCAACATTCCACAGAAGCAATTTTGGCCATGCCACTTGAAGACATAGATTTTTCTGGTTATGATTAAGGGCAAAAATGTGAGTGTGCGAAATCAAATTGCTTAAAGATTTTGTATAATAAAATCACCTTGTTCCATGAGACATCTCACTGGATTTTGTTATGGTAATAGTCCTACAGAATAAGTTTCTGCCCTGGCCATGTCTGCTCAGAACATAATAGAGAGTTAAGTCTTACCATAGATGGACACTCCTGCCTTTAAATGAGGATTTTTCAGCATCAGATGATGTACTGCTGTTCCACCCCAGCAAAACCCAATGACACCGGTCTTCTTTGCACCACATTGTTCACTTAGGTACTTCAGGATGACATCAACTTCTCTGAGACACATAGATGAAAGTGAATTAAGGTTCTGTCTCTATACCCCAGGCCTCCAAGTTGGCTGCTGCTCAGCCTGGCTGAGCATCAGTCTGCTTGTAGGGGACAGAGAGTGACTGTCTTTGCATCACTCCTGGTTTTTCTTTTCCTTCACTTATCAAACTGTCTTTATCTCAATCCATGAGTTTTCTTGCTTTTCTTCCTCCTATTCTCGTCCCTGTCCCTGCTGGGGGGAGTGAGTGAGCAGCAATATAGGTGCCTGGCTGCTGGCTGGGATGAACCCACAACTCTAATTTACTGTTCCTCATTTCTAAAATAAAAGAGAAACTTCATGGGATGACACGAAGGAGAAAATCAGTCTTCCTGGATCACTGTTACTAAAAAGCAGTCCAATTAACTTCACAAATCGATATAGTTTTCTTACAGGTTAATGCAGATAAAAGTTTGAGATGCAGAGCCAGACAAGAGCATCCCATTATCACTTGTGAGTCCAGGTAAACTATCACTCACTGGGGAGACTGATATATTCAAAGCTCTACTTTTCTCCAAAAAGCACCCCTCACATAACCACAAGCTTGATCAGCCAGCTGCATGAAATTTCTGTCTGTGGACATTCAGCTATATGTGAGCCATTGATAACTTAGGATCTAATCCTGCATCTTTACTGAAGCAAAAATTCCTACAAAAGCAGGATGTTCACTCTCTGGACAAGGAGCAATGGTTGTACTTGTCTATTTTGCTGGCATTTCGGGTTTTCCGCCAGTCATCAAAAGTCGCCCAGTCATTAGAAGGTTTCCAAGCTTCTTGTCCCACAAAAAAATCCGGGCAGATGGCTCTGCAAGAAAAATGAGAACATCTTATGCCCATGAAATAATATTGAGAAAGGATTAAAGGGAAGTCCAGGTATACGACACAAGAAATTAATTTTGTTGAATATGCATAGAATTTAATCTACATCAAAGCACTACGCAAGCAACCCTGTTATTTTTTCTATGTTTAATAAGGAAATTTAGCATAACTTACAGATAGGTTTTGTCCTTTTAAAATCAATTAATTAGTTAATTAGACAAATTGTTAACTGTAAGTGAAAATCTATAGTGGTTTACATGATGCATACATCTGGGCTAGAACTAATGCTAATCCAGTAATACAAGAAAGAGGCTACTCAATATGTTTTTCACCTATCTGGGAATTTATTTCTTTCTTTGGCAGAATCTGGAACATTTTACCTTCATGGAATGACTTTCAGAAAAGATCAGGAAACTCTTTAGTAAAACATGTAAGTGAAGCCTATGAAATTATTTGTGTTTATGTGGTTTACATTAAAAAGAAGAAAAAGAAAAGAATAAAAAACGAAAAAAGAGGTAGTTTGTTCAACAAACTTTCTTATGAAAAAGACGCTTTGAGCACAAAAGTATTTCTTACACGTATCCATTAGCTGCAAGCATATCAGTCATGTATCTGGTGTTTGGGA
This sequence comes from Phaethornis superciliosus, assembly GCA_023637945.1. Lineage (NCBI taxonomy): Eukaryota > Metazoa > Chordata > Aves > Apodiformes > Trochilidae > Phaethornis > Phaethornis superciliosus. Next base: position 71,512,399 of record JAJQWJ010000002.1, read on the forward strand.
GTTGCCATCCAAATATATCATGAATCACAATCACAGCTTTGCCTGTGCTGGCAGGTGGTTTGCAAACATACGCCTTGATGTGCTCAATTTGTACTTCCTGGCCACAGCCTCCATAGTCAAACCTGTCTCCAATATCACATGGGCAGGGCCTCGACTCATTAGCCATATGTGACACTAAAGAATAAAAAATACCCAGGTGTGAGAATCCCAGCATACCATACCAAAAAAGACCAAAATTTAGCAGCATCGGAGATTATCTAATTTTTGAATCATTATAGTAGTATTGTGAACATGTTGATTACCATTAGATCTGAAATGCAACATTAGTCAATAAGCCCACTGAGGTTTTTTTGATACGTAATAGTCTAATTAGAGTTATTGACCTTGCAAAATCTTCAGCAGGGCACCTGGTAGGTAATTAGGGCTTCTGTGCCCTACATTGAAAATAATATTAAGATCAACAAGCCAGGCAACCATCACAAGTTATTTAAACAGAGACCAAGCCAGTTCTTTCACTCTTCATCTTGTATCTACCCTTAGGATATTACTTCAGCATTTTGAATGGGAAAAAATAATTTAAAAACCCCAACAAACAAACAAAAAACCCCCCACAGCTACTGCGTAGAAAGATACAATCACACTTAGATTAATAGTGCTATTTTCCCCTAGAGACTTAAAATATTCTATAGCTGACCTTTTCAATGTCAAGAATTATTTTTTAAAACCAGACTTAGCATCAGATATCCCAGAGTTCTGAAGGTGGACACTGAGGGAAGGTGCCAATAAAAATAAGCCAGTGAAAGCTAGAGTATAAAATCATGTGTCTAAATATTAAATAAGGAATGCACTCAAACCTCAAAATAGGAAAAAAGAAAACTGAGCATAAGGAAAAAATCCTTAAGTTGAGCCAAATGTTTTGTGAGCAGTAACAGTAGGGCATGCCTAATTTTTTACAAACTATTGCTTAAAAAAAATAAACAAGTATTTCACAAAGGTCAAAAAATGCCTGATGAAACTAACAGAAATGTATGTAGTTCATTGGTCTCAAGTTAATGATTTTATGCAGCTAATCTTATGTTAAGCAGCTGGGTGAGCTGACTTCAGATTGTGGAAAAATTACTCTAGTAGCATTTGAATATGCACAGATTATTTAAAAACATGGAAAGAATTCAGATCAAGCTTTAATAACCTGGCTATAGATAAGCTGTGTAGAGTAAAAAAAAATTGCTAGTTAAGAAACATGGGTATTCAAACTTTACTAAGCCAAATATATTCATTGAGAGAAATAGGAAAAAGCAGGTTACTGAACAGTCCCTGAGCTGGTGTGACATACATGGTTGTGGCACTAAAGAAGCAGCTCTAGTGTTTAAAAAAAAAAAAAAAAAAAAAAAAAAAAAAAAAAAAGAAATACTCCTACAGCGGGGAGATTTGCACAGATTTCCAGGGACCAAGATGTTCTGGATTTGCAGACTTTAAAATTGAAAATATACCCAGCAGTCTTAGCAGGGCTAGGGTTGCAAATCTGGGGAGATTTCATTTTCACAGATCAGTTGAAGAAAAGCTGTATCTTACTTGAAAGCTGTATTAACTCTGGGCACACATTTATACTAATTGTCTACTTTCTTTTTTTTTTTTAAATAAGCCAAGCCAACACATAGGTGGGTTGTTTTTTTCCACGTGTAGTCTCACACATAGGACTTCTAATTTAATATAAGTCTAGCAAGAAAAATTAATTAATATAATTATAATTATAAATTAATAATTATAAGACAAAGTGAAGCTTAACTATATAATGGGAAAGAACTGATAACTAATTTTCCATCCACAAAATATTTCCTTTTGATTAGACAAATATAACAAAACTAGCAACTGAATATTAGAGAAACATATTTCAGAACTCTAGAAATAAAAACACAGTGCCCTTACTAGTCCTTATATCCTTAAAAGCTTTTATTGCAAATATTTCACATTATCTGATAAAATGTGAAGCAAAATATAAAACATGAACTATTTAAAGATGCAAATAGAGCAGCTGAGGAAAAGAGCTGCAGACACAAACCTGCAAGGGTCAGTGTTGGCTTATACGGTTTGTAAGCCATATAGATTTGCCAGTTTTGTAGGGTAATCAAAATCTTTTGGTTTTTCTACACTTGCCATAGTATGCATTACATGCACGTAGTATCTTCTTCTATTTCTGAGGTGCCAGGAAAAGGCATGAAAGTTTAGGAAACCCCAAGAAACCCCAGACATACCTTCGGCACAACGAGCCTGTGCAGCGCAGCAGAGGAGAGTCACAGGACTGATCACATTGCCACTGGATGGGATCCCAGAAGGAAGTGCTCACTCAGAAAAATGAAAGGAGTGAGCAGAAGGATCAGGTTTCTTCAAATAAAAGTTATGCAAGTTACTTCCTCTATCGCTGAGCATGGCGGGCAGAGAGTTGAAAGTTCACTCTTTCGGAAGCGCTGGATTTTACTGCTGGTGTAAGCAGAGAGCACTGTTCTGAGGGCTACTGCTACAGCTGAGTACCAGACCCTGGTTTTAACTCACAAAATTGGTATTAAGCATAAAATGGTATTCAGCATTGCAGGTCCTTTCTTTTCAACTTAGGAAATATGTTGGTTGAGCTGAGCAGTTTATTTAGACAGAATTTTTTTTTTTTTTTAAGGAGTGATTCTTTGTTTTTTTAAGGGCTGGAGTATTATCTCTTTTAAACATTATATCAGGATTATGATTTCATTAGAGTGTTCATCCATAAAAGACATGTCTAAAGTTATCAGAGGGGTGAAGCAGTGAAGTAGAGACATGGTTTCAAAGCTCAGTACAAGACAAAGCTTATTGAGTATAAGAAAAATATTTTCACTTTCACAGTGTAGATAAACAACATGAAAAAGGCAACTCTTTTGTAGATTGCTGTACATATTATATAATATTTCTAAAGTGCTGATACATTTTTATCCTATCACAGGGTATTTTTTTTTCCTTTTGGATTAAACTGTCTTATCCTTGTATTCTTCTCATTCTTCTGATTTTTCCTTTTATTGGGTTGTTAGGCTTATTCTTTAAAGAGCTTTATCTAAGGATATTAGCAAATCAAAATTAACTGTTTCCTCAGAGGCACATCTAAAACATAGCACTAAATACATGTTAGTATACCACACTTTTCCTTGGGAAAGTGATGTGCCTCATGATCCAGACCATATAAATAAACCAATTTCCCATATTCTAAAGAACTTTGTCCGTGGTATTTATTTACAAATCCTACAATAAAGTCAAACAAATGAAAAAATCGTAGTAAAGAATTTCAGAGTGAAGACACAAGCCTACCCCTTTGGGTTTGGCTTGGTTTTTTTTGCTTTTTCCACTTACATACAACCAGCAATTAATTATAGCACACAGGAAGATTAGGTACTCTACAGCAGCTTCAAAGAATGATAGCAAAATAAAAGTGAGAAAAATTGGCAACTTAAGACATTCCTAGAAAGAAGAAATAACAGCAATTGTTGCAGAACTTTTTCTCTACCCAAGCTGCTTAACCACATCTGCACTCCGTTAGTCATAGTAATATGTCTCTGGAAATTCTTCTTTATATGTGTCTTTAATATTAACATTAAATTTTAGAAATTAAATTGCTTTTAATTTGATTTCCTGTTGTTTCCATGTTCCTTGCTAGGCAATCCATAGCAGATTATTCCTTAGAAGTCAAAACTTAATTCAACATATCCTGTAGGTGCATTGGCTGCACTTCATACTGTCAACACGTTGTTGCCCTTTGGGTCATGCATTTCCAGCTCTGACTCAGTGACTTACAGCTTTATCATGAAGATCTGGATGTACTTGTAATATCTTGTAGCTACCCTTTTCCTTCAAACAAACGCTGCACCTCTGTTTTCTTTTTGCTCAGTCAGTGTCAGTGTTACAGCACACATGCCATTTCAGTATTTATTAATGACAACTGCTCCCTAAATAAGTTACCTGATTGTCCTAGTGCACATGAGCTAACCATCTACTGTTAACAGAACTCCATTAATGTGGATTTATCCAGGTTTTACACTGTAGTAATTAAGGTACAACAAATTGCCAGACCTGGACCTTCTTCTTCTGGAAAAATGTGTTTTAAGAGCTACATCATTCAGGTAACAGCTGAATTAATACATTACATTTAGATGGTATCATAAGAAAAGCAACAGTTAATCAGCAGTTGCAGGACAGAATTCTCTGACCTCCACAAAGGGAAAACAGAGAGCCATGAGAAGCATGTGAAGGATAAAAACATGGATGGGAAAAAGCAAAAGTAATTTAAACCTCATTGAGAGAGATGGTCAGTACATACTATTGACTATTTTTAAGTGACACACCATAATGTATGTTTCTGTGATAGTGCATCACTTTAATTTGAGAGATTGTCATTGGTAAAATTAATGCTTCCCATAAAATCCCACAGCAGTCTTTATAAATAGCACTGAGAAGGTGAAAAGGCATATACATTCTTTTTTTCTTCTTTTTTTTTTTTTTTTTTCCATATCCTTAGAAATACCAACGCATACTTCAGATGTGGAAGTCAGTCAGAGGATGCACTAGAGGGCAGCATTTCAAGCAGATTCCAAACTGGACCAGCAAATCCAGAGGCTGGGTACATCAGTGGCCCCTGTGGCATTGCTCCAGTGGCAATGTGCAGCTCAGGAATACCCTGAAGGGGCTGGCTGCCAGGATGAGGAGTGAGAGGGGAAATTCCCTACCCAGCTACTGTTGGAGGCTGGGCTATGAAATCTGGTATATGAAATCTTGAGCTAATGCAACAAGGAGGTTTTTGCCATATCATCTATAGAAAAATCATGTACCAAGATACCCTATGCAAAAACTTGTAACGTTCCTTCTTTAAGCAGCAACCATAATTTGTAAGTCACACATTAAAATGCTCAGTCTGCAGATTGCATTGAACTTTTGAATTCCTACACTGACCAGGAAATTATCTATAATTTCATAAGACCAAAGGTAATCTGAGAAAGAAGCACCCCATTTGAGTAACCTTAGCCACAAATTTTACAACAAGATATGCCCAGCTACATCACCTCTTAAATACACATCTGCCACCCAGCTACAAGTCAAGAAAGTCTAGCATCTCAAAATGAGCTTCACAGAAAAATGAATTTGTATCCCTAAATTTTGGGCTTGTGATTTGTGTAGAACTTAGCTGAACAGTGGCCATAATACAAAACCAGATTAATTTGCCATTAAGCAAATTTATTTCAAGCATGGAGATGAACCTCAAGGAACTGGAGACTATTTCACAGCATACTAAAATATGACACTGCTAGGTGAAATCTTCAAAAGAACATAATATGAAAATATCAATTAGAATCCACTGACACTGTTTGCTTTTTTCTTTAATTTCTATTCAACAAACTCCCTCCTTTAATTTTCTAAAATGTCATAGTGGAAATATCCAGTCTAATACATGTGTTAGAAATTAAGGGTGCTTGCACCTCTATTAAATCTATTTATTCAGCCAGCTGATCACATCCTTTCTTCCTTCCTCAGTACAGGGCTTATCTTGCAAATTGGTATCTTCTGCGATGAACAGAATCATGCATTTTTCCAGGATAAATTTTAACTTTAAAGATGTCTTTACAATTTTTCTTTAGCTTCTGCTCCAACGAGGTGACCTGCAATATAAAGCATCACAGTAGTTATACTAATATAGCCATATTCCATGCTGCCAGTCTTTAGCTTAATCATAGCTCAGGTCCCTAAGTTATCGTTTATGCTAGACACTAATTACCAAACTCCATATGGGCAAAACAAAAATTGAAATTATTTAAAGAAAAAAACACCTTTGCAGTAAGAGTCAAGAAAATTTGCTAGAATATAAAGGCAGATCCAACAATCTGTAAAGATATGGAAATAAAAGAAGTATTTCCTACACGTGAAATATATAACAATGCTAAATACAGTATGACTGAACAAAAAGCTTCTAGCAGACATACCTGTGGATGCAATTCAGCATATCCTACATGGTATATGTATTCCTAGAATGAACAGAAAAGCTCATACATCAGAAGATAGCTCTCAGAATAGAGGACTTGAAAATAACACAGGAATTTTTTGAAATTTTTGTACAAAAGTTTGTAAAATTTTATACTAGTACAAAAGAAAAGACTTAATGGAGGAAAAAATATAGTTTTCCTTCTTTGGCTAGGTTACATGACCAATTCTATGTCTAGCTCAATTTTTCTGCTTATTATTTGACATTCAAGAACTTTTATGAGGCTGAGTTTTGACTCCCCTTTCAAGATGGAAATATAAATTTGCATAAATTAAAGAGTATGAAAGTTACTAACATACTTGATGAAGAGGAATAAAGTCATATTTTTCAGCAAACGTGATGGTTCAAGAGACTCAGGTATCATCAGAATCTGTGATTAGTCCTAGAAAACTTTAAAGAACAAACCCCAAACCTCTTCAATTTGCTTATATGTGAAATCCAGATTCAAATACAGCACTCTGGTTTTACAGTGAAAAGTTTTCAGATCTCATGCAATACGTTGCCATAAAAACTAACTTTACTTTCAAGCTACTGTAACCATGGCTCCTACAAGGATATTTTCCCAGATTAAATGTCTATTTGAGCCAATTTCTTAAGATACAGACTGAACATCTGAATTAATAATAGTTGAAAGGTGCCTTCTGTACATACAATCTTGAGTTCTTTTGAACTGACTGGGAAAATCAATGCTTTAGTTAGCAGACTGATATTTAAATTCTGAGAATGTTACAAAAGGGCTTTCCAAGCTTATTTAGTAGGGCATAGAGGGGAAGCTGGTCTTTAAATAATCACAGTCTAATTTTCATAGAAATAGAATGGTTTGGGTTGGAAGGGACCTTAAATGTCATCTATTTCTAACCTCCTTGCTATGGGCAGGTACTTTACAGATTATCTTCGTCAAAAATAAGACAACACTCCTGGGTGATGTTCTAGCTCTGCAGCATACGGAGCATCAGCAAACAGGAAAAGGAGCTAACTTGGGAAGCTGACTGAAGGACTACATCTGTCTGTCCAAACATGAAATAAAGACATAGCTGCTATCACCTATTCTGACACTAGGAACAAATATTCTCACGACCATCTTCTTTGCATAATATCCTTCCTACTCTGTTGAAAATATGATAGACTAGACTAGACTATTTCAGCTGGAAGGGACCTACAACACTCATGTAGTCCAACTGCCTGACCACTTCAGGGCTGACCAAAAGTTAAAGCATGTTGTTAAAAACATTGCCCAAATGCCTTTTCAACACTGACAGGCTTGGGGCATCAACAGCCTCTCTAGGAAGCCTGTTCCAGCGTTTGTAAAAAATGGTTCCTAATGTCCATATGGTTCCTTTGAACCTCCTAATGGTTCCTAATGGTTCCTTTGAACCTCCCCAGGCACAGCTTTGAACAATTTCCCAGGCAAATTATCTCTCTTCATCAGCTGACAGACTGATTTGAAGAAGTAATGCTAGATCAAGTAGTTAAGTTACACAATACATGTGTACCTGCTTGTATTACATCCTTGTATTTTCCTACCACAAAGAGATACACCAGCCTTCAATATGGGACATTTAGTCAGGAAACATACACCAACACCACCCCAGCAAAAACCAACAACCCCAAATTTCTTTACACCACACTGATCCTTCAGATATTTCAGGACAGCGTCATCTTCTCTGGAACATATCCCTAAATGCAAATTAAGGCCCTATAGTAAAACCATTATTCAGAAATATGAAAAGGAAATGGAGAGATGCATATAAGTGTCCCCATGTCATGCTACTACTATTTTCTTTCACGTACTTCACACAAATCATTATTTCAGACAACTATTAGAGGTAATCTGGAACAATCAGAAAGAAAATAAAAAGAAAACAAACCAAATGGAATCAAATAAAAGTGAAACATGAATAACATACATCAAAGGAAACCTAAAGGGAAGGAAAGTAGATGAATGATTAAACACACACATAAGAGATTATAAAGCTTAAAACTATCTGAGAATCTGGATGAATTTTTGCTTTGTAAATGTAGACAGGAAAAGTGAAAAAAATCTCTAGAGAATACTACTTCTCAGACAGCCACACAATTAGACATAAACTCTAAGTTAGTGTCTGAGATACAAGAAAGTGTCTGCAAGAAAGTCAATGTAACAAACATGGTAGGTGTTTTCAGAATTTACAGTGCAGATTGAAATAACACCTTGCTCAGATGCTGTATTATGAAAACACCCACTTATCCCTGACGCAGATGTCACCATGCAGAGGCAGTAAAAAAAGAAAGTATTGGTGAGAGAGAGCTGGCAGTCAAGTCTTTTTGTAGCTTCTCAAGACTATATTTTAAACACCAGTTCCTTGCCCCCCTGGGGTGTGTAAGCCTATGTACATTGTTGTTACATCAGCCTCACATATAGCACGTTATTTTGCCAACACACAGAAGCAAATTAAGTGGCAAAAATCCTTTCTTCACTGGAGCTGAAACTTGAAACACAGGAATTGCTTGTAAGAAATGCCAGGCAGAGCCCAACCCTTTCTTCCCATTGAAGCAAGAAGGGGACTGATTCCAGGCTAAAAAGTTTCCATGACAACTGACCCCTTTGAGACAGGAGTTCTCTGGAAATTATTCAGTTGAATCTCCCACAAACTTCTCACCAAATACCTAAGCCCAGAGACCTTCCACATAGCTACTCCCAACAGTCCAAGAGAGATATTTGCTCTCCCAGGAAGCTGATTAGTTTGGCCACTAATTAGTCTGACCTCTTCTCAATACTGTCTTGCCAACAGCTTCCTTCTGTGTTATTAAGCCACAAGAGCACCTCTGCTAGTGACAGGTCTGTCCTGATAGATGTTCAGGTAGTGTTTCACAGGGGAGAGGGAGACATGATCTCTTAAGGGTCGGGGCTAAAACAACAGGAAGATTTACTCTCTAACATTAAGAAGTTAAAATAAACCAACATTAAATTCAAAGCTAACTGGAAGCCACGACAGGCCACAGATCACTGCCTGAGCTGTGTTCCTCAAGGACTGCTTCATGTGTCCTTATGCACACCTCACTGAGGACATGAGTGTCATTTATCCTTCAGACAGTCAAAATGCTGCAAGGCACTACCCTATGCCAGGATTTAGAGCTCAAAATATTCCAAGTTAAAGAAAAAAACAACACTTTTGCTTGGCAAAGGCCCTTGACATCATGTAGCAGCCTGAGTTCAATAGTCCAAGAACGTACCTGGTATACAAGCAGTAGCAAAACCCTTGAAATGAAGTAGCAGTTGGTACGTGCCTATTATTCCAATTGTTTCAGCTATCATTCTTCATCATGACTTCAATGTTTCACTTGCTTCATTTGTGAGTCAAATTTTGGAAACTGTCTGTCAGTGTCCCTTCTAGTCACGGTTTTCTGCCACCCTGCCTAGGACACAGCAAAAACAAAAGAATCCCAAGGTTTTACCAGCATGCTGAATAAATCAGTCCTATTCTTCTCCACAGGTGTTGTGCTTCTACTTCAAGAAGAGATGATAATTTGGACCACACTGTCTGCCTTTGAAGCAGAAAAAAAAATCCCTTAAGGTACCTTCCAGAGTCCCCAAGGAAAGAGGCAAACAAGAGGTAATGCAATCAGTGCTATAGTTCAGGAAGACAGCAGTAAAACCTCTTTCAAAATCTACAAGAGAACTCTAAAACAAGTGTTAGACTCCATTCCTAGAAGGAGATTGTGAGTTAAGGAAACTAAAGGACATTCTAGTGTAACTGGGAAAATGTGCACCCAGGACATCTGAGTGATGAAGAAACCAACAGAGCTGAATACTAGTCAGCTATTAGTCAGCTATGCTAAAATGTGGGAAGAGGTATGAAGTTACACCAGCTGCTGGACAGATCTGGAACCAAGAGAAATTCTTCAGCAATGATGTCAGGATAACACCATAAGGAGATAACGAAGACATCCTTGATCCCCTTAACTACAAGAGCACACAGTCTGCATTTAAGTCCAGGCATGTACTTTTCCCTTGGCCTTTGCTAAGCCTAGAGTTTGACTCAAGGGCTGTAGCAGCAAATATCTCTGTTCTCTTCCTGCTACATAGCTGTGCAACATCACTGGTGCTAGCAGAGGACTCCCACCTCGTGCTGTCTGAGGGCATCATGTTTTTTTCTAGGCAGCCAACACACCAAGAGTTCAAATCACACAAAACTTCATCTTAAAAACTCTTCGCAGTGAAAAGAAGAGGCTGAATGCCAAAGCTGTGGTCAGGGCCTGGAACACACATGCTCTTCCCTCCTCCAGAAGTTTGCTGCCAGGACCCAGGATCAACCTAGAGATGGTGCAGATAGAGCTGCTCCATTCCCTCCAGTGACCGTGAGGAGAGACTCGCAGATGGCACCGTGAGGCAGCCCCAGCAAGAGTTGACAGCCTCTCTTTCCGTGGGAGCTGCTTTCAAGCAGGGGCTCTGCCTCTTGGCCTTGCTTGAATTATAGCTCCTGCTGTGTTGCAGCCATGCCTGTGCCTGGCCATGGGCCTTTTTGATCCAGAACCCAGGTCAGATCATGGACCCACAGACTGACTTCCCGGATTGGCCTTAGCAAAGCCCCATCACTACAGACCTGCCCAATGATCACTGGGCTGTATCTGATACTGGGTAATGTCTCCAGACCTGCCCCTAACCCCAAGCTCTTCAGTCCCAGACTGACCTCATACCTGTCTCAGCTGACCCTGGCTGCCATCCTGGTGCCTGCCCTGCCCATCCTTCTGGAGTTCCATGAGATGGGGCCCTAGCACTGCCAGCAGATGCACCTCTTGGCTCCCAGATCCCTGTTCCCTGGGGAGCCCCCAAGCCTCATTCTATCCTAAGAAGAGATAATTCAGCATCAATCTGGGACTAGTTACACCACATTAGACAAGAACAATGGCACAGTCAAAAATTCTGTTCTTCTTTCCACAAAACATCTTCAAGTGTCAGTCTACACTTGGCAGGACTGTCCTAGTGTGGCCACATCTGGAATATTGTGTCCAGTTCTGGTCCCCTCAGTTCCAGAAGGACAGAGAACTGCTTGAAAGAGTCCAGTACAGCAACAGAGATGATTAAGGGAGTGGAACATCTCTCTCATGAGGAAAGGCTGGGGAAATGGGGTCTATTCAGCTTGGAGATGAAGAGATTGAGGGGTGACCTCATTAATGTTTATAAATATGTAAGGGGCAAGTGCCAGAAAGACGGAATCAAGCTTTTCCAGGAGTGGCTAACAACAGGGCAAGGGGCAATGGTTATAAACTGGAGCACAGGCAGTTCCATATAAATATTAGCAAGAATTTTTTCACTGTGAGGGTGACAGAGCACTGGCCCAGGCTGCCCAGGGAGGTTGTGGAGTCTCCTTCCCTGGAGACATTCAAAGCCCCCCTGGACACGTTCCTGTGTGACCTCCTGTAGGTGATCCTGCTCTGGCGGGGGGGGGGAGCTTGGATTCCATGATTTTTCGAGGTCCCTTTCAACCCCTAACTTTCTATGATTCTCTGATTCTATGATTCAAGATAAGAATTACACTTTCCCACTCATTTTTGTCACTGGCCATTTTTAATCCATACTTCTTAAAGCAGAGGAAGCAATTGGAAGTCTGTGGTATCAACATCAACCATGTTCAAAGCAAAATAAAAGGTCACTGATTCCATCCACTTCTAAAGAGTCATTTAAAAAGGCCACTTTCACTTGGAGATCAGCAGCATCCAATCTGACGGAAAAAGAAAAAGAAAAGAAAAAGCAGGCGTGGGCAGGCTACAGACAGCAGCAGACATTGTGATATTTGACTCTCCAACACCTTTCCTGTTTATCTTCCTGGTATCTTGAGTTTTTAGCCACTCAGCAAATTTGGACCAAGTCATTAGAAGAATTCCAGGCTTCTCATCCTGCAAAAAGTTTGGGCAGATGGCTCTGCACACACACGCAGGCACAAAAACAGCAAAACCAAACCAAACCAAACTAAAAGTTAATGAACTGATCTAACATGGAGATTTTTCATATCATGGAAAGTTTCTATCCAGGCATAATTTTGTTTTGTTTTTCCTGAGAACGTTCTGTTCTTAAACACCTTTGTTAACTATTCTACAGAAATTCTGTGAGCTTTAGAAAACTCTTCTAGGTATCCATATAAGCTTTTTTCAATGACCAAACCATATAATTTGTGATAGAAATCTGAAAAATATAATTACAATTACATAAACCAGTTACTTGTTACAGCAAAGCACATCATGAGGCTTACTTATAAGCTAGGAAAAAAACAATGAAACATCTGATGGAATGAGGTCAGCAAAGAACATGCAAAGGGAAAACATGGGAAGAAAGGGAAGACTGTTTGACTGTGGACATAATTTTGTGAAAAAAGGAAGTACTGTAAAATTCTACTCAGTACTAAAGAGTTCCTGCATCACAAGGATGACCAAACCTTGGCTGGCAAACCTTGAGAATGACCTCAGCTGGAATGTGATGTGTGACCAGCAGCAGAGTTGTAATGGTGCAGTCACTAGTGGATAATACACTCCTGGATAATACAGTCTCCTCACACAGAAAGAAACTAGGTCACTCCCAGATGCTGCTGTGTGTTCTCTCAAGCCCAGCCAACGGGGAAGCAATGGCATCCCTGGGAAACTGCTGTCATCTTACACTTATTAAATGCCTTTGGCACTCCCACTCCTCACACACAGTATATATCTCAACTATCATGGTGAAAAAAAACAGGTCAGTTTGGCCTAAAGCGGAACAAAGTATGTTGCAAGGATTTACTTTTTTAGCTGTGTTTGATCATTTCTTTGAACAAGTGGTGACAGCCACAGGAGGCTTGTGTTTGGAAAGGCACATGCAAAATTGCCCAGCCTTTGGATGAGTACCTGTGAGAAAGGCTACGTATTGCTTTTAAAGTGACCCTTCCCAAGCCCACATGGAAGAGCAGGTTCTTTCCCATTCAGACTAGTCTGATAAGACACTACAAGCCATCAGTCTTAATGTGGTCTCTGAAAAAACATTCTCATACCTTCTCTGCACACAATGAAGTATGGAAAAATCCAAGTGTTTTCCTCTCAATAAATATTGTTGCACCAGTTCAGCAACATCTTGAAGCAATCAGAGAAGAAAAACAGAGCCTCTCTTCATTAAGACACTGCTGCCTGAAAACTCCCAGTTCTCCTGCTGCCTAGAGAAATGGAAAGACCAGTTCTCTTCTTCTCTTAACCACTGCAGTATTAGCAGTACAGGTAGAGGGAAAAAAGGCATTAAAAAAAAAAGAAGTATGACATCGCATGAATCACAGGGGGAAATTACAGGAAGTATGGTAGTGTGGAGAAGTACCAGTGGCTCAGACACAGGGTTCTTTTGAGTGAGTGGACTCCTACTGTAATAAGGAAGCACAGTGGCATAGTAGCAATTTGCCAGTACCCTGCAGAGTATGGAAGACACACATCCAGTCTTCTGTTGAGAATGAATGTGTTTGGTCACAAGACAAACATACTTCCCATCATGGAATAGAACAGGGGATGTCAAATCCTCGGGAAAGACAGTGGAAATGATCAGGCTATAGACCAATTCATTGTTCGAATGTATCAGAAAACCCTAGTCTTCACAAAGTTAGTATCTTTATCTTGCAGTCACCAAGTACCTTTCAACTCCACAGACAGATCTCAGCCACATTGCAACTGTCTGGTGACATCTGACTTAGCTCATGTTCCATAGGCTGGGAGTATTAAAGACACCATGTCTCAAAACCAGGCCACTACAGAATAAGGTGGAGATTGGAACTGCAGGTTAGTCACGACCTTCTATGAATATTTGTAACATATACTGAAAATGGAGTAGCTTGCAGCATATCCAGTCACCGAAAGATGTTGCTGCATTTTGAAATTTAACTTCTATATAGCAGTGAAAGTGACAGAAAAAGGTTTGCGGCGAGGGGGGAGGAGGAAATTGTATTTAATACCCCATGCATGTATATGAATCACATATGCGCATATTCAATTTTCATATTCAGTATAATAGTAAAAATATATTACATTCATTCGTGTATCTGATGAAAAAATATTTTAAGTCCCAGCATGTAAATTAGCTTGAATTACTGTTTATTTTAACAAGACTTCAAAAACAGAATATACACTTCTGGTTTATAACACAGTATTTTTTTAAAGCCATCTCACATTGCTGGGGAAATTATAAGAATCACTTTACTGCATTGTCTTTTCAGTATTCTATGACTTCTACATGTGCAGTCACTATTTCTGTAAGCAGCAAAGGATGAAGGAAGCATTCTGAACTCTGCAGCACTTCACAGCAATGTTCCTTCATGTTTATGGAAATTATCACTGAAACTGCCCTGGTAATAGTTTCCTCTCATGTAGGGGAAAAACTGTTCTGACATAAGGCCAAAAATCATAAAAAGTGGGATTTCATGGAGAAGAAAAGACTTCTTACACGTATCCATTATCTGCAAGCATATCAGTCATGTATCTGGTGTTTGGGAGTTGCCATCCAAATATATCATGAATCACAATCACAGCTTTGCCTGTGCTGGCAGGTGGTTTGCAAACATACGCCTTGATGTGCTCAATTTGTACTTCCTGGCCACAGCCTCCATAGTCAAACCTGTCTCCAATATCACATGGGCAGGGCCTCAACTCGTCTGCCATCTAGGAATCTGCAGGAAAGCAAAAAGGACAAATAGTAATACCATTTATTTGCAGGAACAAATGTGATTACGGGTCGTAATCTCCATGCAGTCCCCTCCAGATACCTGGTAATACCCACTTGACACTACAAGTTTGGAAGTGAAAGCTCCAGGTGTTTATTATTGGTTCCTGACACCAACCTTTTCTTGTTCCATGAATATTAATTTATTCCAGGTTTGTCAGCATAACCCAAGAGTTTGATAAGGCCAGAAGAAGCACTTCTGTCAGTCCACTATTCCTAGCTTTGTGCCTGAAGCAATCCAGCATGTGATAAGTACATTTTCATGTGATGTCCCCACACACTGTGCGTCATAACCATTCCTCTCATGTGGTCGTACAGCTTCTCCTCACAGGCTGGCACCCGGTGACCTCTTGCTGTTCATCCTGTGAGACCCCACTGTCAGCATGATGCTTTTCTGACTACTTCTTCCATTCAAGTTTTCATTGTGCTTCTCCCCTTTTCTTTCCTCTATAGGGATTTCAAGACTGCTGCTACTTACATGCACTTTCTTGGTCCCTTGTAACCCCTGCTGTGTACAACCTTTTCCCAGGGAATCCATCATTAACTTGCATCTTTGAAAGTTCTAATAAATCAGCTCAAAGAAGGGAAATCAGCAAAGGGTTCTCTCTCACAGTTACACACTATGTAACCTGCACTGAGACAGGTCAGAGAAATAGAGACTTACACCAGTGTTGTACATAACATATCTTCATACATCACGGATATGTAAGCTCTCTAGAAGCTTGATTTTTAAAGG
This sequence comes from Phaethornis superciliosus, assembly GCA_023637945.1. Taxonomy (NCBI): domain Eukaryota; kingdom Metazoa; phylum Chordata; class Aves; order Apodiformes; family Trochilidae; genus Phaethornis; species Phaethornis superciliosus. Next base: position 71,527,882 of record JAJQWJ010000002.1, read on the forward strand.
AGGTTTACATTTTAAAGGACAAACTGGAAACTACTTCATTTCTCCTCAAGTGAAGAAAGGTTTCCAAAGAGCTTATGACCTAGGAGCTCTTCTCAGTAGAATCTCTCAAGGTTAGTTTAATTTCTTGTTCCTTTCAACAGGAGATAAAGCACTATAGCATCCTTTTAAACCTAACTAACTTTTGGTGGCCCCTATTCTTCCACCTCCACCAAGCAGTGGGTGGTCATACACAGAGCCATTTTTTACCCTAATTCTGGGAAATTGTTTATCCTAGCTCTGTCACTACTCTTAGCTGATCAAAATGTCACTGTTTGCTTGTTATCAGGAGATACTCTGCCTTCCCATTTAAATGCAATCACTGGAACCATATTCCTTGGTCTCTCAGGTCCCATTACTAAAGTGAAATGCATCATGCTGTCTATAAAAATCAAATGCACTCTTCAGTCCTTAACTATTTTTGTCAGGAATATGTCTTAAACATCTATTTGCTTCTAGATTGTTTAACAAATCCAAAAATATGTCAAATAAGTTCTTTAATACACTTCCACTACTCCCTCTCCTCTTCAGTTTCTCTGCCACAAATGTATGTAACACAGCAAATGATATTAAAAGCAAAGCAAGAAAACACAGTGACCAACAAAACAAATTACTCCAAATCCTGCCTCTTTACACCAGTTGTGCTCTTTCACAGGACTGTGCAAGCTGGGTTGATACATGGAGAGGCTCTGAGCACTGAGAACTGACCCCTTTAAGGACATTTCTCAACACTGCCTTTTTTTGAACAAAGCACATCTCCTGACCTTCTGCAATCAACTACCAAATAATGCCAAAAATGCAACAGGAATTTAACTTGTCAGTTTTACTGCAGTTTTGCCAGCATTACAATGATGCAGAAGTACCCTTTCCAAATTTTAGGCTAAGCAAAAGCATGAAACTCCAAACTCAACAGACTTAGAACAACTGTCCTACCAAAGTACTTGCTGAGTGTCCTCCTTTATGAGCAGTTCATCTGAGCAGTAAGCTGACACAAATTTATTTAAGTAACAGACCTTTTTCTTTTAAAATAAATGTGTTTTAAAATAGGTGTTAAAACACAAGCTTTGTTTAAACAAAAATAACAATATTGCCAAGGTTTAATAAACAAAAAACATTCTGCATCATTAAGTTTTTTTAAAAACATATTGACTTGAAGAATATTTACAAATTTACCAGAAAGAGGTAAGCCATCTTGTACTGTTGATGATATCCCTATGAACATGCCAAAATTCATAGCATAACCTTTCTTTGAACTTAGTGAATGGTTGGTAAAAAATGTTAACTAAACTGACATGAATGCAGATTTTGAAAAAGTGTGTATGAATAGTTTACAGAAGGGATTAGTAGACATGTTGAGCAGACTGTGAACTAAACATTTTTTTCTCTCTTGGACCCCATAGAATTTGTCTGGAACAGCAAAAATATGTCTAACTAAAAATTGCAGGAACCTAAGATTTTAAAAGTTGCTTATTAATTGAATGCTAATTTTCACCTATATGTTAATCCGTCACCACAAATATAATGAGCAGAAGGTTGTTAGTTTAGGAATCTGGTTATATTTCTATTTAGATCAGTTTTTTGCACTTGCATGTGAGATCAGATCTTTGCATTTGTGAAACTTCAAATGAAATACAGTTCAAACATGCCTGCAACTAAGACACATGAAGGCTTTAACATATCAACTGCTCAAGTTTGGTCTCCACCTAAGAAATCAGCCACACTGCCATTTCTTTCAAAGCTTTATGAAGTATGAATTTCATCAAGACTTTAAAATACCTTTTTTTTTCCCCAAATTAATTCACTATACATAACAGTCTCACAGTTTTCGACACTTTGTCACATTTGATCAAGCCTACACAAGACATATTTACAGCCCAGATATGGCATTTCCATTGCCTTGATTTACCTTCCCAGAATGGTTTCCATCCAAGTCTCTACTGTAACAGAGGCTTCACCTACCTTGTAGTGATCATTGGTGATGTTTGGATGGCAAAAGTTCAGATTTACTAGTTGCTGATCTTCAAATTATATTACTTCAGTGATAAATATTTAGGTTGCTTAAGGTGCATCCCCTCTCAATGAGTTTTAGTTCCCTAATGTCATTTTGCACTATTTGGCCAATCAAGTTTAAGTTAGAGCAAATTGCAAGGAGCTGAAGTCAACATTTTGAAACTTATACAATTTATCATGGTTAAAATTCCCTTAACCAGCTCAGCTCAGTGCACCTCTATTTACATTTGTATAAGAAAAGAGATCTTACTCATGTTGAGCAAGCATAAACAGAATACGCCCAGGGTACAATTCAAATCATACTCCATCCAGCTCATTGGCTTATCAAGTTCTAATGCTATCCCAAGGCAATCCAACTTTGCAGATAAACTGATAAACATTCCTTTGTGTGAAATAAAATGCAGGCTATGACAATGTTCTATCACAACCAGGGCTCCCTCTGATTAACTCCGAAGTCCTAAGGAGGAGGAGATACTCCACCTTTTATCCTAATCCAGTGCCTGGCTGCATGCAGAGCCCATATTCTTTGCTTGCTACAGCTCCCCGTGCACTTGGAAGCCAGGTTTCCTCAGACAGTGATGTACAATCCACAACCGCAGGATTTGACAGGGACCTCTCAGGATGTTGAACCCTCAGCTGGAGTCTGACCTGCCAAAAGCCTTCTTCGGGACCATCAAGGAGAGGGGCCCCATCTTGTGGACGTTTTCTGGAGAGAGGGTGGCTGAATGGAGTGCTGGAAAACCAGCTCTGATCGGCATCGGCATCCACCCCCACAGAGGTCGACTAACCAGGATGGAGAACTTAGGAACCTGGAACTTCATCAGCAGCCCTAGAAACTGTGGCCCCACCATGTTGGTGAACAGCAAGAGGTCCCCAGGTAGCCAAGAAGGCCAATGTCATCCTGGCCTGGATCAGGAACAGCGTGGCCAGCAGGTCCAGAGAAGTGATTCTGCCCCTGTACTCAGCCCTGGTGAGGCCACAGCTCGAGTCCTGTGTCCAGTTCTGGGCCCCTCAGTTCAGGAAGGAGATTGAGGTCCTGGAGCAGGTCCAAAGGAGGGCAACCAGGCTGGTGAAGGGACTCCAGCACAAGTCCTGTGAGGAGAGGCTGAGGGAGCTGGGGGTGTTCAGCCTGGAGAAGAGGAGGCTCAGGGGAGACCTCATCGCTCTCTACAACTCCCTGAAAGGAGGCTGGAGCCAGGGGGGGGTTGGGCTCTTCTCCCAGGCAACTATCAGCAAGACAAGAGGGCATGGTCTCAAGTTGTGCCAGGGGAGGTTTAGGTTGGATATTAGAAAGAATTTCTTTACGGAGAGGGTGATCAGACATTGGAAAGGGCTGCCCAGGGAAGTAGTGGATTCTCCGTCCCTGGAGATATTTAAAAAGAGACTGGATGTGGCACTCAGTGCCATGGGCTGGTAACCACAGCGGTAGTGGGTCAAGGGTTGGACTTGATGATCTCTGAGGTCCCTTCCAACCCAGCCAGTTCTATGATTCTATGATCCCTAGCAGGGCTGGGAGCACCCTGTGCCATCCCAGGCTAAGTGCATTCACAGAACAGCACGGGCAGGTTTTCACACCTCTCCTGGAAAAGCTGTTTGCACAGCCTGCAGCATCATCCCACACATGCTATCCTCCAGCTACAACACCCACTCCTTAGCTTCATCTAAGGAGGCTCCCCACTGAATGTTTATTTTGAAGAAGCTGCCTACTATTTGGAAAACAGGAAAAAGCTGCTGCACATGCAATGAATGTTTCTAGCCAGCTTCAAACAGGTTTTTCATACCAACAAGGCAACTGGCATTTTCCACTACAGGACAAGCTACAGCAGACACACTGCTTCCCCACCTCCCTCAAATTTACATTTTGCTGATTAACAAAAGCTTCAACATGCTTGCTCCTCATCTCCTACAAAGATGGTGTTATATATGTGTGCTGCTGCCTTCACAAACCCCCAACAACTGGAGGATTTTTCTGAGGTCATAAAGGCACAAAGGGAGAGGAGTGGTGTCAATGGCCTGGTGCTCTCCTTGGGGTTACTGCAGGAATGCTGAGGGTTCAGGACCTGGACATTTGGCTACACAAGATACAGGAAGTGACCTGGTACAGTCATTTGGGGACAAGAGCTAATACAGACTCAGGTTATCATGCTGAAAGCACAAGGATGGTACAGCATTGGAGGCACCCTTGGAAGTCACAGTGTCCAGTCCTAGAATTATAGAGTGGTTTGGATTTCAAAGGACCTTAAAGATGATCTAGTTCCTACCCCCTGCCATGGGCAGGGATACCTCCCACTAGACCAGGTTGCTCACAACCCCATCTAAGGTGGCTGTAAACATCTCCATTGTGGGGGCATCCAGCTACTCTGGACAGCTTGTTGCAGTGTCTCACCACCCTTATGGTAGAGAATTTCTTCCTAATGTCTAACCCATGTTTACCCTCCTACAGTTTAAAGCCATTACCCCTTTGAGGGTATGGACATGCCAATTTGAGCCAGGACAGCTTCTAAAGCCACACCACCCAAGGCTTCACCCCTCATCCTTATGAAACTCTCCAAGGGAGACATCCCAGCCACTGCTTCTCAGACCAGGTTGCTCCCAAGCTTGTCTTTGAAACATCATCCTCTCCTGAGAGCTTAGCCATTCCCTTAATGCCTGCTGTCTCCTTACCTTCCCCTCTGCCCTCCTGCCCCTCAGGTCCCCCTGAGCCTCCCCCATGGTAGGCAAAGGAGGCAGCAGGCAGCCTGGGGTCCCCTCAGCCCCCCAGTGGGAAGGGCTCCTGCCTGCAGCCTGTCCTTGCCCCCAGACCCCTCTCCATCACAGGACGTAAAGCAGCCCCATGTTCCTGGGACACACTGGGCCCCCTGGGGCTGATCCACTGGAGCAGTCCTGGAGGGGAGGGCTAGTTATCAATGGCTCTGGGTGGCCCACTCAGCGCTGCTGGTGTGTGTGTGAGATTGGTAGCGCTTCTCCAGGACCCCACCAACCCAGTACCTACTGCAAGCTGGCCTAGAGTCACGAAACACATACAAGGGTGGCAGGTTTTGTAAAAAACAAAATCGAAACACACACAAAAAAATCCCCACCACCACCAACAACAAAAAAAAAGTTTGGAGCAGGTGATCCTTGAGGTCCCTTCCAACCTGGCATTCTATGGTTCTGTGATTTTTATTCTATCTGTCTGTCTCGGTGTCAGAGGAAATCAATTTCAGGAACTCAGTGGTTGTGGAGCTCAGTCACTGGTGCCAGCTTTGCAGAAGCAGAGCACCCCAGCGAGAGGGTCCAGCCACTGGAGATAACCCTGTGCTCAAAACAGGACATCTCTCTGGGCTGTAATACAATCCTTGTAGTTTCATTCTTTCTAACTGGACATCCCCCATCACCATGTCTGTAGTCATACCTTGATGGAAATTTCTGCCCAAAATATGAAAACAGGCACGCTGACTGGACATACGGATGCTGACTGACAGGTCAGAGAGCTGAGCAACATGCATTTCAAACAGTGTCTCAAGCTTCATGGCTTCTCTCCTCACAGCAGTATTTTTAACATGCTTGGTCTGTTGAGGTATCCAGACAGCCAGCGTACCATGACCATGCAGTTATGCTGCCAGGGCAGCAATGTATGGAACTCCCAAACACTCCTAATACCAAAGGAAAGGTAATACCTATGCAGATAGCTAGGACTGGTTTATGGCTGCATTAACAAGGCTACAGGGGGAAAGAAACAGACATGTTATAAAAAATAAGGAGGGCCACAGGTCCCCTAGAGGAATTCTGCGTAAAACTGGAACCAGTGCAATAAGAGTAAACAGGAAGGTTTATCTGTTGTGTACTTGTGAGGAGATAAAGGGGAAGAACTTGAGAGCAACAAGGGTCATAACATAAAGCAAACAGTATAATCAGGACAGAGTGGGGGTACCTGTTTGTCAGCCCCGTGTCTGATCACCACAGTTTGGACCAGAACAATCAACCCACTCTTCCCACAGTTTTCATGCCTGGGTTGGTTCCACAGAAAGAAGGGTCTGGTTGTGTTTTTCAGTCATGTCGATGAAGGAAAACTACAAGTGCCATTCTTGACATTGCCAAGGTTGCCTGAACACCTGAAGGCTGCCATCTAACAATCATTCCTTCCTAACTCTTTGGCACAGCCAAATGTTTGTTTCTCATGTGGGAAATTAAGCTCAGAACAGCAATACGTCAGAAACAAATTTGTTGCAGTAAATAAAAAAAAGTCTGTATGCAAAACCAGGGTATTTCTATATTAGCACCTACAACCATCAATCACCATACTAAAACAAACCCAGAAGTTTCTCAGATAGGGTCAGGATGAAGTCATGCTTGCTACCATGGACAAATGGATAAAAAATATTCCTTATTATTGCTGTCATAATGCAGAATAATGAAGCAAACACAAAGCAAGATAAATTCAATCAACTTTAAATGCCTAATCATTCTTTTGTCCAACTTCAATTTCACAATCTTGTAACTCTTGTAAAAAAATAATTAAGAACTATAAATTAAATTATCCTATTTTTTTGGTGACAATTTTTAAAACCAGTTGGTTTTCCTTTGACAGGTTTCTTGTCTAAAATTTAATTCCAATAGTGAACTTGAAGCCTAGTGTTACTTTATGCTTTTGTCAAACAAACATTTTGATCCAATCAATCATATCCTTTCTTGCTTCTTCAATATAAGGTTTATCATCAGGTTTCATATCTTCTGGCTTCAACTGTGCAAACCCATGGACTTGTCCAGGATAAACTTTAATTTTATATTCAACTTTACAGTACTGTTTCAATTTCTCCTCCAGTAAGGTAATCTGCAAAAGAAAACATTCTCCATTATTTTGTAGCTTTGCCATTCTTGCCTTTTCTCATATCACTCCATCTTTTTCTTTTCTTGACCGTCACACTTGACAGTCAACTCTGTTACTCAACAGGTGACAAAACACCTCCAGAATATAAGATTGAAACATTTTTTTAACATATGGATAAGCCCGAGAACCTCAATAGTTACTGCAGAGATGATTTCATAAATCTCATTGCTGTAAAGAGACCTATTTCCAGAGACTTAGGTTTGTAACCTCATTTTAAGCTTTGAAATTGAGAAAGCATATGTTTGGTTCATACCCATTGGATCTCCCTGCACAAATTCACAATCTGATTGTCTAATCACTCAAAGACCCTTGACTGGTCTTTATTGCATTTCTCACCTTGAAAGAGCAGCTTTGAATAACCTAGGAGGAAGTTGAAATGTAAGTAAAATAATCCAACCTGTCTGATTTTTTGTATTTGAAAACGGTTTCTGCATTGATTAAATGCATATGATTTCTGCATTGGATAAAAAAACTATGGAAAAAGAAAAAGCATTATCAGTACAACAGCTTACCTGATCATAAGATATAGTGTGGTCTTTCTCTCCAAAAATGAAAAATGTGGGGTTTAGTAAATTGTATCTTTCTTCAGAGTCCCTAATTATTCCTGCAATGTATTTAAAAACCAGTCTGTTAGGGAAGTCAACATTCTTGCAATAAAAATAGCAAACCAAAAGAAAATATTTCTATTTAGTTTTACCCATTAAATATTTTTTTTTAGATCAAGACAGTTTCTATTCACAAGGAAAAAAAAAAAACATTTGGAAAATATATTTGTGCACTCTCCAAGCACTAAAAAGAAGACTTAAAAATTTCTGTGAAAAAGAAAACATTTTTTTTCTGGTTTCCACCATTCTTAAATTTTTATATCACCACAGCATGTTGCTGAAACAATAATAATTAAAATCTGCAACTCACCTTTGAGTTGAGTATTTAGAGAAGCTGTTACAAAGTGATAACTAGATTTACAAATTAAACATAGTTGTGTGAGCCCAGGTAAGTTTTCACATGTTCTACACTACCATAGTGGGACACCCCAGCGGTTAATTGAGGATTTTTCAGCATCAAGTGATGTACTGCCATTCCACCCCAGGAAAACCCAACGATACCAATCTTCTTTGCACCGCATTGTTCCTTTAGATACTTCAAGACAACATCAGCTTCCCTAAGACATATAAACAAAAGTAAACTAAGGAATCTATTGCAGACTCAATACTTGAAAATTTAAGTTAAGTTAAAGTTAAAAGAGATACATGATTTTTCCTGAGTCTGCACTCCCTATCATTTAAAATAGAGAATACTCAAAAATTACATTTCAGCCCGGAGTAGTGACTTCAGATCTTAAATGGGAGTTAACATTTCTGGTCCTATTTTAGGGAAGTATAGGTGTACATTCTTTAATACTTACCTGAATTGTGACCTGCTCCTTTGCTTTCAAAAGAAGCAAATTTTTAATTGAATCACTTTGTCTAGGACAGGACAACTAAAGACAAGACATATCTGCAAGTAGAATAACATCTTGCATTATGAATTGTAGGAATAGGTAAGCTTCACTGTGCTATCTCTAAGAGTCCACCTATTTAGACAAAGATTTATTTTTACTATGTTATTCTTGTTGGATGAGTTGCATGACTAAAATATCCTACCAAGCCAACATGCAATAATACTGTACTAAAGCAGCAATTACTCAAAATTAAACTGTCACTAATGTTTAAAAATGAAAAACAGGTATTGCGTGAGGTATTGCATACAAAAAATATGCATATTGTTTTTAATATAGGGCAGAGCAGGTAAAATTCTTTTTAATTTATAACTTCTTTGGTATCAATATTTTAATCTTTTTTTATTATCTACAGAGTCTTAAATTAATTTTAAATGCAGACAGTATATAGTAATATCTATATTTTCAAATATTATGCATATTAGTATGGTCGTCACAGGCTTGTTTAGGCTGACAAAAAAACAGTACCAAATGACATGATCAGGAGATTGTGTCCTAGGCCTGTAGCATGTGCACTGTGAATGGATGAGGTATCTTGCATTTGATTTATTTGGAAGGGTACTAAGACATGGGTGCATTGCATTCTTTAAGCTCTGAAAGAGCAATGGATTTGACCTTGAGGACAGCTACAAGTGAATCCTCTAAATGCAGCATGGGCCTGTCCCTGAGGTCTTAATTGTCTAAGGCAGTGCCCACATATCTGCTCACTCTTTGCAGTGGGATTTTTTACAGGTGTTAGTCATTTGTCTTTTTTTAAAAATCGTCACCGCTTCTGCAACCATATGGTCGAAATCTTTGCTGAGAGATGGGCTGGGAGCTGTTGAAAGGGTCAGAAAAATACTTGTGCTTTACAAGACAATAGCTGAGTAATAGGGTGTTTATGCCTCACTTCTGAAGTTTGAGGCTGTGGTGATAGATGCTGAAGAAAGAGTAATGCTTCCCATAATTCAGGGAAGCCTTGTTAACAGGCCCTTCTAGGCTCCACAGAGAGTGTGCCTTCTATTTCACATTGAGAGGAGCAGATTAGCTGATCAGATGTATCTTAGGTTTGGAGCAGTCCTGCAAATTTTGATCCAGTGCCACTCAGGACAACATCATCCTCTCCTATGGTCATCTACAAGGCAGAAAGCAAGATGGGCAAGTGACAACTGACAGAGAAGACAAGCAGCTGTGGGAGCTTTGCTGCCTTGTCTTGGGGAACTGGAGGCAGAATCAATATTTGTGGGTGAGAGTGCTGGGTATTTTATAGCCTGTGTGTGAAACACTGGTTATGCGCCTGTGCAGACAGTATGACATAGTTAGTAAAGGGCCCAGGAAACACAGATGGGGAAAGTAAGCATGTTGATGGACAGATCAGATGATCCTTACCAAATACTAGCCAATAAAGTGCCCAGAGTCATAGAAAAAAAACCACCTAGCATAAACAATTGTGTGTGCAGTCAGCGTGCTTTGCTATGAGATGCCACTTTTGATATTTCATATGAATTTCCCTCATTTGCTGCATGCTTTTAAAAGTTCAAGTATAATTATGCATCTTACTTGTCTACTTTCATAGGATCATGTTTTTTCATCCAGTCAGCAAAGTCAGCCCAGTGATCAGTACTCTTCCATGGTTCTGTCCCCTTGAAGAAATCTGGGCAGATGGTCCTGTGTGAGACATGCAATCAAGTCAACTTCCCTGTCCAGGTGGGAAGAATCTGTGGGTGTCTACATGTCTCGTGATAATTTTTCTACCCCAGAGTACACATCTACACAGTCATTATATGAATCATATTCTACTCATCTTGTTCTATCAATCATCAGAGCTAAAAGTATATGTCTTTCTATGGAAAAAAAAAAAAACAACAAAGAGAACCAACAACACAAGATTTCATCATTTCCTTAAACATGCTTAGTACAAAAGTAAAGGGATTAAGCAACCCCCCTGCTTCTATATAAACACATTACTAGTAAAAGCTAAAGAAAATGTTCAAAAGGTTTGGTTCCAAAAAGCTTGTACAACTTTTAAAATGGACATGAACATTTATCCTTTAATAACACTTCCACATAAGCATAAACACTACTAGTTTATGACTTTATTGCACACACCGAAATGGTACAATTGCTCTATGTGTATGGGAGTCCCCATATGCCATGCTTAGCTTTGGGCCTTGTGATCTGTCTGTACAGTTAAGAGGAAGAAGGAAAAACAGATGCTTACGTGTATCCATGACTAGCAATCAAATCGACTATGTATCTTATGTCTGGAAACAGCCATCCAAATACATCATGAACCACAATCACAGCTTTGTCTGTGAAAAAAGATGGTGTACAAACATATGCCTTGATGTGCTCAATTTGTATTTCATGTCCAAGGCATCCATATTGTGATCTTCTTCCAGTATGATACAGGAAAGGATCAGCCATTTGGAAACCTAAAAAAAGGTGCGGAGAGGACATCAAGAAATTCAGAATAGTTTGTTTGCATGCATTTATAAGAGCAAATAAAGGTAAATATGATCTGCAAAAAGTAGTTCAATAACTTTTGTAAGTAATAATCCTATCCTTGTCTGAAAGGAGAAAGTAGACAAATGCAAAAGCAGTGTCTAGTGCACAGTCTTTGTCCATTGTGTGTTATTAAGCAAAGAGTGAAGAGAAATATCAAAAACAAAGTTAAAAATTTAGAAGAAATCTTGCACACGTAGATCCTGACTCACTTCACAATTGTTTAGCTCCCATGCAATTCTGTCAGCACTAGTGTGAAGCAGCTTCACATGTCACTCTATCCCCAGGCACAGGGCCATCACAGGTGTCTTCATGGGGAATCCTATGCTGGTTTCTCTGAATTTTGTGATGGGTGAGCACTCAGCTGTTACAGAAAAGTACAGTGTTCAGTGCTTCCCTGAGTGCTGGCACCTGCTAACTGATCTGTGCTTTTGGTAGCAGCATCACAGCAGTTCTGGGAGGAAATACATGGTGTGCATTTGGTGAAGGACTGCAGTAGGGATTTACGAATTAGATTTCAGTGCCTTAAGCCTGTATGGCCTTGAAAGAGGTTGGAGAAAACAAGCAGACCTGCAAATCTCATTCAAAATACACGTGAGTATTTGGTTTTGGCCTTTCTCCAAAAGGAGAAATTACAGACAATGAGCCAATAGATGTTTTCAGGAGATTAAAGGAAAAAGTTGTTCTGACTCTCTGTCTCAGAAGCTTGGAATGGACGCTGTGCAAAAAGTAGAATGTGATCCTGTAATTAGAAGCAGTGTTATAATGCACCTATATAAAGAATTAAATTAAGTCTGTAGGGGCAGTGTTAATAGTAGCACTTCCTAGCCACATTCTGACTTTGAAACTGTCCTTGCAGATGCAGCACATGCACCTACATATACATTATGAATGTCTGCACCTCATTGTTTCTACACAGCCCATCATTTCTCTTAGTATTGTACGTGTAGTACAGAAAACTATCTAGTCTTCATGGAAATTCAGCAAATTCTGGTAAAAATTTATACCTTTCTGAGGCCTTATTAACCACAGCAGCGGAGAGTTACATTTCACTAAGTAATGAGAAATTCTGATTAGGCAATAGGAACACATTTGGAACCATGGTTCACACAGACCTGAAGAACAGTCGATGGCACAGATACTCACCACTTGCTTGCACCTTGCACCACACTTCCCAGCTGGTGTGATCACCACAGGCTTAGTAACAGCATCCAAATTTTATATGCATTTAGACTGCCTTTTACCCAAGCTAACTAGCCTTGCCAATGTATCCATGAGATACACTGAGTCAATGAGAAAGACTGTTCTTCCTCATCCTCTCCCAACCCTGAGGCTTCTGTGACCAGATCTGTCAGGGCCAGTACTGCATTGGAGAAACTGTGCTTGATTACCACTGTAAACCCTGGCTGATAAAGTGTGGTGTAGAAATACAGGAACTGGCCCAGAATGTGGCCTTACTGCTAGAATCAAGCTGCTTCAGAAATAGCATAGGTGGATGATCTTATGCGGTGAAGAATTCCCTGTGCTGATAACAATGTGAGCTGATTACATTTGTTAGTTGTTCTCCCATCTTCCTTGATATCTCAATGTCAGAGCTGGTTCTAGGAGGCATCAAGGAGCCTGATCTTCCAAACAAAAACCTCCATTGTTTTGACATTTTATGAAAGTGGAAGCTGTACCATGTGTGGGAGAATATCTCCTAGTTTAAACCCCCAATAATCTCCTAGTTTAAACCCCCAATAATAGGCCTGAACATGCTTGAGAGATGCCTTTTCATGCCAAAAAAAATTTTTTTTAATTTTTTTTTTTTTTTAGCCAAAGATGAATGAGCTTCTTGAAGTGTAAGAGACAGCTTGGAGAATTCGCAGGCACTCTCGGTGATAATGGACACCACTGCCTTCTGAGATGGAAGCCACAATCTTACCTCATTAAGGTAATTTTTCAATAGGGCACAAGCTACAGTGTCCCCTTCAAGAAAGTAGTGTTTAGGAGGCATTAAGCTTTGCAATAGTTGTGAAACAGCCTCCTGCCTATCTTTCAGTTGCTTCCCAGAAATTATTTCTTTGGCCTCTCTTGATTGATACCAAGCCAGCTGGCTCTCCTCCAGGCATCAGGCTGTGGAGAATGTTAGTAAATAGTCAGCCACACCCGGACTGCTTAGAAATCCGTGATGGGATCCTGTTCAGCCAGAAGCTTTATTCATTCCTGCCCACTTTGACACATGCAGCATGGTGTGGTGAAGCAACAAGCCAGGATATTTCCTACCTATCCTGTCTCACCTCATTCCCTTTTCCCTTCAAGTTCAGCCATTACACTTTTCCTTTTCCTGGTTTCCCCATGGCATGGTTCCAAGCAGGCAGTATCTCACCTTTACACCCCGCTCCTCATCCCTGTGTTCCAGCACAGAGAAGATGCAAGGCCTGATACAAAGCTAGGAACAGGGAATAAAACAATTCCTGCTCACGGGGAAAAGAGTGTTACCCATCTTTCTCCTTGTTAAGAGGAGGCCTTCTTATAGATTCTCCTTCTCATCAGTGGTTCTGCTCTTCATAGGGTGTCTCAAGTTTCTTGATACCATTCAGCTTTTTTTCACGTAACAAAAAAACTGATGAGAAGTATTTACTATTATCACAAGGCAAAAGGTGGGTTCCCTTGGGTGGTAGGACAAACACAAAGTACTACGTTTTTACGGAGCAACAAATCACATGTTTAAACCCTGATGAGTCAGTTCTCATTAGGGAAAAACAAATCCTTACCTGGGTGGCTGAAAATCTTTAAAAAAACAATTAGGTAAAATAGGGGCAAAGATATAGTAAGGATAATCCTCATGTTTCAGAAAGGGAGTATAAGCACTTTATATCAAAGTGCTGTGATGTTTGGCAGGAACTTGGACTAGTGATGTCAATATGTGACGTCTCTGCCATTTTCCTGGGTCCAGTGATAATGCCTGAACCTCCAGCATCAAGTTTTTTCAATGGTAAGTGCTCCAATGGACAAAAATAAAAAGGAAAGGAATAGGAATTCATGTCCATAGAGACAAAATAAATTCATATGGTCCTTTAGTATGATCTTGCTGCTGATGGACATAAAATGGTTATCGGTGTCCTCAGAACTATTGCTGTGCCATAGCTTCCAATAAACACTCAAAATGAAACTCAGGCATGCCCAAAGTTGACACTCTTTAGCTTAACCTTATCCACTCCCAAATACTTGTCTCTGGGCATTTTTTTACTGAAACCAAAATACAAGTCTCTCCTTAAAGGAGTGGGGTTTGCTGAGTGTTTCATACCTTTTCAAAGAGCTATATCTAATTGCTCAGCAATTTCAGATTTGTCCCTTTCAGCAGTTAAAAGTAGTTAACCTTTCTCTGCTGTCATCTCAGTCCTTGTGGACCAGTTTTCCATCACATACCTGCAGGATCCTGTTTTAGCCCAGTTCACTGCTGCTTCTCAGAGAGATATCAGCTAGATTTCTCTAAACAGAAGAAGATCAGTTCTGCTAACAGTTTTGCTCTTGCTGTTGTCCATCCAGCTTTCAGGTGCTCTTCAACTCTTCTGCGGACTTTGGGACTAGGAGGTGAGGAGGAGAGGCTTAGCACAGGAGTCATCCCGACCAGAAAGGGTGGAGACAGATAATGTGGAGAGGCAGGGTGCAACAGGCTCCTCATCAGTTACCTTTCACTCCACCTTTTTTTCTTTATTTATTTATTATTTAAGGAGTTCAGAAAGCAAGATGTGCACAAATACTACATTGCACTTATCTTTTTTAATCTGTCTGAATATGCGTGATTCCTAATTAAACAAGCTGAAACAAGGTTTCTGAGTGTTATCAGCACACTTCCCACTTTCTGGGAACATTTCTCCAGGAACAAGACCTGTACACCACAAAGCAAATGATGTGTATGTTGCAGCCATTTAAGACCCTACAGAATCTTTGCACCTCAACATTTATAGCTCAGATATTTAGACTCAGTGGTGCATTTGCTGATGCATTGTTCAATTCAGAGATGCATTTGCTCATGCATCATTCAATTCAGCAATGCACATAGCATATTCATGCACTTTTATTGTCCAGGTTGTACCAAATTTAGATTAATCTGCCCTGGCAAACTTGCAGCACAAAAAATTATGGAAGTTTCCCTAGCACACAGATCAAACATATTACAACCACACCCACAAATACTCCCAACAAGTCCAAAAGTGTTTCAGAATATTTTTGATTGGACTTGCTTTCAACAAGTTAGTCTGAGCTGGCTGTTATTGATGGTGACTCCTTGAAATTTTCCATTCCTATTTCCATAACAGACCTTGTAAGCAAGGAACAGTGGCTTAGCCCTCAGACTCAAGTCTGCTGTAGCTTTCATTTTCTCTGTGGTTTATGTGTGTGTGGCTTGGGGGGGGTGGAGGGGGCTAGAGAGGGAAGAGAAAGACAAGAATGGAAAAGAAGGAATGAGAAAGACAAAAAAGTTCAAAGAAAATTACAGTCATTTCAAGTCAAAGATGAATAACGAAAATTTGATCCTAAGTGTATATAAGAAATAAATCTCACAGTCACTCTGTAGATCCTCAGCAGCACTCTGTGTGGTAGTGACCACTGGATGTGGTCATAGTGCTGACTATGTAAAATAGGTGATGGCTGTATTCGTTCACCAAACTTCAGAGATTTACAGTGTGGATGTTGGATGTCAACATGTCAGCAAGATCTCTACACTCCCACAGCTGTCATCAAGATTTAGAGTATGATTCACACTCTCTGGGTGTCTTCTTTGGAATGAAATGGATAGTCCCCTAGATGCCACCAACTGTGCTGACCACAGAGTTTAATGGTGGCCTACTTGGTGCAAACTGCTGTGCTGAGTGTGTCATCACTCAGGCAAGATGAGTCCCACCTCTGTGTGCTGTGGGAGACACACACAACTCAAAATTAAGGTTTGTCATGACCAGAAAGAGGGTGTCTGTCCTGTCATACCTGTCAGTAGCTTTGCACATCAGGATTGTACAAGAAACCATTAGAAAGATTGCTTGTGTTGCAAGGGAGGGAGTGGGGAGATTCAGTGAAAAGATCAGCTTTATGCTTTGATACTGATGGCATCTTTCTTGAGCTTCTCTAACCCTACCTGGGTGGGCATGCTTTACTCAGATCCAGAAGGCTGAAGTGCTGTCTTCCTGCCCAGACTGGGGTTGGTCTGAGCTGCAGCCACCCATGGAACAAATTGAGCTAGCAGAAGCAGACAACTGATCCCACAGGCATCTCGTGACTGTAAATCCTGTTGTCTTGCCCAGCATCTCTAATTGAGGGTGTTTAGGGTGAAAGAAGAGCAAAGTAGTCCCTCTCCCATAATGCAAGCCTTTGCCTGCACATTGTGATTATGTTTGACCTGCAAACCCTAAATCATTTAGATCTCAGATAGTTGAAGAGACTGTCTCTTTCCCTGTCATATATAATCACCACCTTTGTAAGTAATGGACTCATGATTATGGAGTTCATTGCACCCATGCATTTCCTACCGTCTCAAGCAACTTATATACTTAAGCCTGTTTTGAGTATTTAATTATATTATTTAATATATATACTACATAATTAAGTCTGCTGCTCTGTTTTTAGGGTTTCCAAGAAAAAGATGGCAGATGAGGATTGCAATGAGCACAACAGGTTCACTTGTTCAGACACATGGTGGTCAAGC
Source organism: Phaethornis superciliosus (assembly GCA_023637945.1). NCBI lineage: Eukaryota > Metazoa > Chordata > Aves > Apodiformes > Trochilidae > Phaethornis > Phaethornis superciliosus. The sequence goes on from JAJQWJ010000002.1 coordinate 71,544,463, forward strand.
TTCTCCTTCACCTGAAACACAGAATTGCTTTTTTTTTTGGTGGCTTGTTGCTGTTTCTTTTTTCCCTGAAGTTTTGCACCAATACTCATCCAATTGTTTCTGCTGTTTTATAAGAAATGGGCGTGGAATAAAACCTCAAAGTAAATCATCATGGCTGTTGGCTGTATTTTTAGCTTTATGTTAACACAGGAAACAAGATCCTAGGACATGGAAGCCTATTGTCCCCAGGCAAAATGAAAAGATATTCTTTCCCAGACAGCTACTGATAGATAAAACCCCAGAAAGGCAAGTATTCTGCTGGCATCTAGTGCAGAAGTTAAAGAATCCAACAGAGAGATCAATGGACAGGCTTAAACCAGACCCATTTGCCATCACTTGGTACATTATCTGGAGTACTGCTGGTAGCAACAGACTTGTCAGAAAGCTGAAGTAATTACAAATATTATATTTGTGTCATGAAAAACCTGTTCAAAATGCCCGTGCTGGTGTATGCTCTGTTTTGCAGCTGCAAACAAGAAGCTGCAGAGGAGGCAAGAGGCTCCTGCATGAGTCCTGCCAGCAACAGCAGCCTCGGGATGGGGTGACCACTGTTGAGGGCATTTTGTGAGGAGCCAGGAGAGGAGAGGCTCTGAGGAAGGGTTAGCAGAGAAGGATGGTGTGGTGGGGTCAGAACAGCTCAGCTCTGTGGGGCCAGCTGTAATGCCAGTGGGGGCCCTGTACCCAGCACCTGCCACAAGAGCAAGAGGCATCCTTTGGGACTTGAGTGGCTTACAGGAGGGGATCATAGCTTGTCCCTCACATAACTACACTGGAAAGAGAGGGCCCAATTAGTGTGTTACTTGGAGCTGTTTTGGGGGCTTTTGTTTCTGTGTGTTCTTCCAATTCCTTCCTGTCCATCCAGTAAAAGGCTTCACACCTTAACCTATCTCACTGAGTCATCACTTGGGAGGGAAGAAATGTAGGTTGGCAGATCTGATTTAATTTTCCAGGTTTATGGCTTTGGTTTCTAGTCAGTGTTTGAATAAAGACCTTGGGAGTCAGGCCAGCTCTTGTTATTGCAAATAAAGGCTTGGCTGGAGATCAACATGTACAGAGCCTTTCATTGTCATTGGTGAAAACTACTCTCACACTTACAATTTCATTCTTTACCATTTACCCAGTGTGATACTCTGGCTGCCTATGCCTGGAGCATTACAAGAAAATCTCCAAGAATTCTCTGATTTGGTTAGTAAGCCCTGTCCCATGCTTTCCCATGTGTCTAAGAAGAAAGGCTCTGAGATCCTGCTCTGTGGGAGCAAAGTTATCTGCTCCATCTGGTGCAGTGCTGGCAGGCATGGCTCTGTTCCCTGCACTGAGCAGAGCACCCGCTGCTCCTCACCAGGCACCAGGACCCAGACCAGAATGATTCTTGCTTCTACACTCCTACTAGTTTTTACATCTCTCATCATGTTCCCCCCCCTCTCCATTTTGATTTGCTGCTAAAAAATAATAGACTCAGTCAGTCTGGGATTATCTCTCCCCTTTGGCCATCCCCTTACATCCTCCCCTTTTCCTGCCTTTCCACTCTACTCTGTAAGTTATCTGAAGTCATCTGGTTTCTAGACATTCCTTTTAATCTCCCTTCAAGTGTCCTACTTATCATTTCAATAGGCCGGGTCTCAGAGTGTAAAATTCCTCTTTTCCCTTAAAAAAAAATGTTTTCAATAAGTATTTTGCTGGTTTGCTTGCTGGTAGTGTAGAACTGGTTGACCCAAGAGCTTCTGGGTTTCTCATCCCTGGTTTGAATTAAGTTTTACCTTAAATAAACGGTGTATGTTTCATTCTATTTTTTGCTGAAAGAGCTAATGGGGTTTGAGAGGGTGTGTTTTCTTAACTTTATAGGAAAAGGGTGGAGTATAACATTAATTATGGCAAAGCAATAACAGGAAAACTACTTTAGTATTGCGAATGACACGCAAAGAGGTGTATTAAAATTACCTAATGCTGCCCAGGTGTTTCTAGATCATCACTTTATTAAAAATCACTTTCAATGGAATTTCAGTACAAGGCAGATGATTCCAAATAATAATTAATATTAACTGCACAATATAGGGAAAATAGTAGATTTTGGAGTAATGGCTTCAAAATAGGTACTCCAGAGGCAGAATCACTGTTGCACTGTACACTATAAAGAGATATGAGCAAGGCAATAGAATTAAGATTATATGGATAATTGCATGGATTAAGGACATATTACCTTATCTAAACCACTGAACATCTATTTTTTCCATGAGTTAAGGATATGTCTATTATTGTTTTATACCAAAAATTTTATATTTTCCAGTAAAACTACAAAGACTTTTTTTATCCAGAAATTACTAGAAAGTACTTATCCAGCATTCAGACTATTCTCCATAAAATGCTGATTTAAAAATAATGATCTTTAGTCTGTTTTGCTCCAGGGCACAAGTCCTTTTTTCTTTCGCTTTCTTTCTCTTTTTGTCTTTTTGTCTTTTTCTCTCTTGCTCTCTTTTTCTTTTTCTCTTTCTTTTTCTTTTCCTCTTTTTCTTTCTCTTTGTCTATTTGTCTCTTTCTCCTTCTCCTTTTCCTTTTTTTCTTTACTTGCTTTGAGTCATTTACTTAAACAAAACTCATCTATTGTTAATTTTACATTTCATTAACTTTCTGGGATTAATTGGCTAGGAGGGGATCGTTTTCTTTGTTTGTAATTGAGACTGTGCTTGTACTTAGATACACACACAATTTTGGTGTTCAGTACAAACACGTTACCTTGGACAAAAAAGCTTCACCTTGTTCCAGTATAATTTACCCCACTAGTCAGAAGTTTCGGGAGCAGAAATCTGGTTTCTCTTTTGTAAGCTCCCAGTGTACTCTTGGACAGTTTGATTTGGCAGAGATTTTCCAAGAGATCCTTTTTAAAGCCAAGAGGACTCCAAAATTTCCACTTACATATGATTCCTCATAGTTAAAACATCTTTTAGATGAACACTCAGGATTTTTTTACTAACTGGAAAAGCAGAAATGTTTGCAACTATCACTGATCACTACATTACACTACACTACAGTGTTAGAAACTACAACATTTTAAACAGACTGCCAGGAGAAAAAAACCACCTTCTTCCCATGTTTTCTCAGCTGTAAAAGTCCTGTTTTGCAAACATGCCTACATGTTAGTCATCTTGGAGTGGATCCAGTGGAGCAGCTCTGGACAGTATCCCACAAAGCAATAGAGATGCCCAAGTACAAAATCAAATCATCAAGTTTAAGGAAAGTAAACATGAACTTCTGAAAATATTACATGGCAATTACCATAGGTAAATCAATTCACAGCAACCAAGTTATTTTATTAAATACATTTGCAGAGAGTTCCTGTTCTTCCCCTTTTCTAAAGCAAGATAATGAACTTTGGCCTTGAAGAAAAAAAATTTAATTTTAGTGTAATTCTGCTAATTGTTGAGTCTGTGCCACGAGTGAGTGCATCTACCCTACATTCTGTCCCAGATTAACAAAATCAATTTCTAAGAGCCCCTGCTGTAGTAGATATGTCATGGAGGATCTCAGGAGAACAGGTCCAGGCAGGGAAGTGGCCAGACCACTGCCTGCCTCCTGCCCCATGCTGCCCAGGGCAGGTAGAGGCAGGCACATGGGCAACGTGTGATACGTGTGGAAGGGAATTCCAGGGACATGGAGATCAACCAGACTGCAGTCACTGACCACCCTGTCTGCTTCTGAGAGGATGTCTGCTGCATGGGCCATCAAACATCATTGTATGGAAGAGGTTATCTCCCCCTGCCCACCCAGATAGCTAAAACTTTTGCAAGGGTTCTTTTGTGCTGAAGAAGCTTTGCCAAGGAAGAGTGAAATCCCAAGCTTGCTCTTCCACAGCTTGTCTGTGAATCACCAAGATTCAGACCGGAGGTTTTAGCAAGGAAAAAAGCATGAGGTTAAGCAGCAGACATCAAGGCTTATCAGCCTGACACCCACAGAGCTAATACTACCACCTTCAGTCCTGATAATCTATGGCTAGATGGATAGATTCACAACGTGACCTCAGAGAGCTGGTAAGTTGGGCTGTGAGGCAAAAAGCTTAGGGCCACCCAATTCAACCCTTCACAAGTTTTCTCTCTCAGGTGCTTTTATTTTCAGTTTTTTTCCCAGGGAGCTATAGAGATGGTGGCCTCTCTGCACTTGACAAGGCAAGCCCCTTCCAGAGCCCTGCTTTGAGCTGCAGCTCAGAACTAAGGTGAAGCTCATTACAGCCTGTTCTCCTGGTTCAGGAGCAAAAAACAACCCAAACCTGAAACCCTTCTCCAGCAAGCTGGAATCCAATCCTCAGTCACCTGGTTTTCTTCAAAGAGACCAACAGTCTGCACCACAATTTATGGGCTTCATCAGATCTCCCAGCTTGCTTCTAGGTTTGCCTGGGGAGTCGAGATCCAATTTTTTGAATGAAATCATCACTTGCTTCTACCAAGCCAGACTCCAAAGGGTTTCCTTTCCTCAATGTGCAAAATATCTTCTAAGCCCGGATACAAAAAATGAACAAGTTCTCCAGGATGTGGAACATATTTGGGCTTCTTATCTGGATAAAGAGGGGGGAGTTAAAAAGGGAAATTAGTCATCTTCTCCACAGAAGGATTTCATAGTATGTCTCTACCATCACACGCTCTTTCTCATCAGAGAGTGATAGATTGCCATTAATGGGATAACATTAGTCTGATGTCCATACAAAAATTAAAACTTGTACCTAAAGGATGTAGGAATAATGCTATAGGAAGGTCTTGGATAGGCTGCTCCTGAAAGAAGGACCCAGAACTTTCTATCCAAGACATATGCCCTCAGTGTGACCTTGAAGATTTAACATAAAAATGCTAAGTCAGACATCCATGCTCAAGCTACTGCTACTACCATGCTCATTTGGGTGGAGAGTACCATACTTACATAGTTCTTTGTGTTTTCATGATCCTGCCTTTCTATAGCCACTTATGTTTTCATATGAGCAGGAACCAGAAGCTCAATTGCTCCCATTCCAGTCAGATACCAGTTTACCATTAGCTATTCCAACACACTTTCTTTGGTTTTAAACAGAAATCAGTGGCTCCTGTTGATCTTTTCCAGTGAAGTTTATTCAAAAGTAGTAGCAAAATTGAATTTTGATCATGTGTATTTTTCTGATGATGTGTATTTATCCTAATAAAATAATATCCACCTCATTTCAGTTCCTTACACTCCATGTTTTTTCTGATCACAACATTTTCTGTATATTATATACCAATTGTGGTAAGTTTTCCTCTGAGAAAAAACATAAATGCTGATATTTTTATACTTAAAGCTCTGAGAGCATGACTCATAAGAACAGTGATGAAGCTGCACATTCCTCATGCAGTGCACTTGTGAATTATGCAAATAGAAAGACAAAAATGAAACAACAGACTCTGCCTTGGCATTTGTAATTAAGGCTCTTCATTACCACACAATGCTTTTATAATATAGGTTTGTGTAAAGGCCTATTATATGTTTTCTTCTTTGACGGGATAGAATGGTTTTGTGAAGTTTGGGAAACTACTGTTATCCCTACATGCAAACAATATTCTGCACATTTCACCTGGGTACAGTTCAGAGTAATTTTTGATGTGTTTACGATCATCTTTCAGGCAACTGAACTACTTGTAGTTGTATTGCTTACTCCTGGAAGCCTCTCAGAGAAGCTGCAGACTTCAAATGCTGTTCGGAATTCTTCATATTATCTAGATATGGTTTGTTTTTGAGGAACTCATCTTTCTGTGATGCAGCTGAAAGCCAATCCCTACAGCCTGCTTGTCACTCTTGTACCAAATGGCTCTTCATTTATCTTATATGGAAATTTTACAAAGAAGAAAATATTTTTTTCTAATTTTTTTTTCCAAACCCAAGAAATATGGTTTTTTTCTAGCTTGTTTTCTCCAGATTAAAATAAATAAATAAATAAATGAACATGCCTGAGATGCTGAAGAAGAAGACAAGCTCAAACTAAACCCAGAAGAACCAAGCCAGTATAGGTCCCAGTCCTAAAATACACACTATTTTCCCAACAGCCCATTCACTGTATTTCCTGGACTGCAGGAGGAGCTTTGGTTTGTCCATGGAGCACAACACTAAATACATATGGCAATTTTGTATGTACAGTAGATTTAGGATAGACATGCAGTGAAAATTTATATCTTTCAGCTTCCAAGATTCATTAAAAAATGGTCATACTAAATAAAAAAAAAAAAAGTGAAGAATCTTGTTGAGGGTCTGTGATTATATGTGATACTAAAGTGTAGGACATTAGTAAATGTCTTCAAGAAATTGATGGATCAATATATCAGGAATATAGCAGGTAGGGAAGTGTGATGCAAAAACAGATGGAATGGTCACTGAGCTGTAAATGCATTTTTGTAAATGGTTTGTTGCATATTATAAAGATTGGTTTTCAAAACCAGAAATAAGTCTTGTCTTTAATGTCTTTCTTCTCATGTGCCAGTGACTATCTAAATTCAGCCCCTTTTGGGTCCTGATAGCCAGTCTGGAATTGATCCTACATCTAAAATTTACAATGCAAGTCAAAGCATACTGCAGGTATTTCAGATATAGTCATGAAAGAAATAAGAAGATGAATACATAATCATATTTAACATAAGCATACATTTTAAAAATCCAGCCTCGTACTGCAGTGAAAAAATATAAAGCAGAAAACCAAGTGCAAGCTCTCTTTGCTGTACAGATTTCCAATTCACCTGCCTTTAGAGATCCCCACTGCTCAGACAAACCAGACAGCTTTGGGCCCACTCTCTTGTGACCCATGTGGACTTTCTCCTGGCATTGCAAGATGATCACCTCTCTCTGCTGGTGAGAAGACATCAATTCTCACACACGTACTGCCGGGCAGAACTGTGCTGACCTGCTGCCAGACTACATCCAGTCCTTTACATTCAGGGTCACACAACAGTCTCCTCGTGTGAGACCTGTACCTCCTTCCTGGTGGGTAGCCAAAGCCTGTCTTCCCTCTTGACTTTGGACTGCTTGGTATGGCTAACATGACATTTTAGCGGGTGGCAGTCTGCACAGAATTTCCTAAATTTGAAACAAAAATTCAGTGAATGTCTTTGGAGTGACAGTGACACCTGTATCAGTAAGGTGAGGTTAGAAACTCCCAGCACGTTGTTCCCAAGCTGAGGGGCAAGGACCAGGCATCATACCAGGACCCCTGCTCCTCCTGGGACAGGTCTTTTTCTCCTACCACCTTCAGCCCCAGTGGAGCACAGGAAAAGATCAACACAGCTCAAGGGGTTCTGGCAGTCGTGGGATGTGATCTGAAGGTTATCCCAGTGAAGACAGAGCAAGACAGGGCAGCTTGAGGCAGGGCAGCAGATCCGAAGCCCCTGTTGACTCACTCACTCAGCTGTCACCAGTGCTGCTGGCAAGGAGCAGAGTGGCTGTGCAGATGCTCTTTCAGATGTTTAAGGCTTCAGACACCTGGAAATGCCCTGGGGCCCCTCGGGCAATAAATTTAATCAGGTAGCAGCATTCAAAGCAATATGTTTCCCAACATCAGCAGCTGCTCGTTTCATAGTCTATCAAAGTGCCAGATGGCCCCAGCTGGGCAGAGGCAACCACGGTCCCTGTCTGTCTGTCCCACTGTGGGCCCCAGAGGTACCCCATGTCCTCTGCTGCCCTCGTCCCAAAGCCTCTCAACCATCCCCTGGGGCTGGAGAAGAGGTGCCCTCTTGTGGCACCCATCTACAGGTGTCTGAGAGGCTGTTCTCAGGGCTCAGCTGATAATAACTCTGAAAACAAAGGCTCTCAGAAGAACCTCTTAAGGTGGGGATAAACTAAACACTCGCTTCTAAAGTATGGGATTTCTCGGGTTTTCTCCTTTGAAAAGGATAGATTCCAAACAGGCTTGTTCTTAGGAGCTGAGCGGGGCTGTCAAGCTGAGCTGCTCAGATGATGCTCTTCAGACCCTCAGAGGATGTGTCTGTGAGAAAGAAATACCATGCACTGATATTTCTCTGTGTGTCATCATCTGTGTTAGATAACTTTCTTCAGCACCTTTAACCAAGCTGAGGATACCAGAGGCCCAAAAGACATCATGTCTGCATTAAAAAAATTAGTGTAACAAAATGTTTATTTGATCCACAGAGTTAAGAAGATATAAAGTAGTAAATGTGCTTGATTTTCTAAGTCAGACACCTAACTGAAAATCTGCTTCACTGAGCCAAACATTTTACTCCCCTCTTTAGACACCAAAACTGTTAAGTGATTTCTTCTCTGTATTTGCTGACCATACGCTGAAGGCAGAATACACAGAGAATGCTTCATTGCCATAGGAAACAAAAAATGATAGGGTTTATGCTCAAATTCTCAGTGTGCAAGCTACAATGAACTGAAAGTTGCTACAGACATCAGACAACCTCATAAAACAGAGGTCATTGACTCTGATCAACCTGTAATTACTCTGACCTTTAGACCATAGCTCACTTTTCCTCAGCCATTTCCTGTTGCTGCACATGTTAGAGAAAAAGTAATGACAAGTCATTAGAAATCAAAGTCCATCTGTATTTCTCTCCTAGTTGGTGCAGCAGAGGCAGTACCGTAGGTGTTGTTAGAGAAAGTAAATGTGACTGTGCAGGTCATTCTCCACAATAGATGCACTCTTTTTTTGGCAACACTCATATTTTTAAGTGAAGTAGAACTCAAGCCTGCCCAGATGACTTCAGTCTAATTTGGCTGGCAGTTATAACCTCCAATAACATCTGGAAGGTCAAGAAAAAGGTTTCTGGCCAAATATGATTGCTCCTGATAAATACTGAGGATAATCTCTCACTGCTGCCATCTCTAAGGATATTTTCACAGATTTTGAAAGACATGAGAACAAACATGACTTCAGGAAGACTTATAAGCAGTCACTTGACAATGGTAATCTGTTTCAAACCTCATCCTCTATTATCAGAAGAACAAGTGTGGAAAAAAAATTATTCCAGTCTAATTACACAAATAACTAACTAAAAGGTAAAGGGTTCACTTGAAGTTGATGGAAATGTTTTAGGTAAAGAATCCTATGCCTCAAATGTTATTACAGTTATTAAGAATAAGATATTCCAAAAGACAAATACAGCCCTTTTATTTTGTTTTCTTAGAATATCAGGTTGGAAGGCACCTCAAGATTCATCTTGCCCAACCCTTCTAATATTACTGTTTATATGGCATGTCTCAGCACCCTGTTGAACTGAGACTCAAAACTTTCCAAAGTGGGTGAATCCACCACTTCCCTGGAAGACCAGGGAATTATCCTCATCGTGAAAAATACTTTTCAACCCAGAAATCCTCCAGTGAGCAACAGCAGCCATAGAGCTCTCGGATTCCAAGTAGATCAATACCAGGCATCAGTGCCACTCTCAGGTTGACAGTGGGTTTCCAAACAAGTTGATAGGGCCTATGTTTTAAATAGAAAATCCACTATAACTAGCACATGTGCAAAGATCCCTGTTGCCTATATGCCTCTGAATTTGGTGATGCACATTCTGCTGATCTTGAGAAGATTCATGAAGTTCTGCAGATACTTCTTTACTGCACAGAAGCAGGTATGTGTCATCACCTAGCATCTTGAAAACTAGACATATAAGCAGCTTTCATTTTCTTCTCATTCTAACCAATTAAACAGTGATAATTTATATCACTGTTATATCTTTCTACACTAGGTTTTTTACACTTTAGCAAAACCTCTCCTCTTACAGAAAATGCTAGAGGGCATAGTAACTTTCTTGGTTGAAACTTTAATAATCCATGCAGCAAATCCCAGTGCATAGCCAAGAATGTCCTCAGAAATTTTTTTTTAAAATAAGCAGATCTGGAGCCTATATCATGGCTGTGTCTGATGATGCTGAGCCATTATGTCCATCCCTAAATTCGTGTTCAGTGCAGTACAGCTACATGTTTTGTAACAAACAGCAGGTGTGCAAAACATGAATCACGTTTTCATTAGGGAAGTTTGATCCCTTGGGTGACCATAATCATAGCCTAGGTTGGGTAAGAAGCAAACACCAGCTGTAAGGAAACAGATCTGTCAATACCAAGAGCTCAGGATGAGTGCCGAGCATCAGTGCCACAGCCTGGGCCATCCTTCTGCTGCTACTGCATGGGCAGGACCTCAGAGACTCCTCTCTTTGTGTTCCTGCCAGGGACCCTGGGCACAGCACCTACCCCCTGGTTAGAGGCAGCTTTGTGCAATGTCAAGGCAAACAGCCAGAGACCAGCAAGCAAGTCCTCTGAAGGCCCAGCAGGTCACGGGGAAGATCCAGGGGGGCAGGGGCTTCCACTGTGTGTTTCTGGAGCTCTGCAGACCTTTCTGCTTTCTCCTTGTGACAGGATAACTTTCTGTAGGCCACACTTTGTACTAGGTGCCACACTGCCTGCTCAAACAGTGCTACGGAAGCTCCAGACTTCTGTAGTTGTGGAACATCAGTTCTTTAAGAACCAGGTAAAACTTCACCCCAAATACTGCCTGATTTCTTAAGATGAACTGGCATGCATTTATTTCCCTGAAGATAATCCATCAGGTTCTCTACATTTGCTGTAACATGCTGTTCATAACCAGACTCAGGCAGACAGCTGAGAAGAACTAGAGGAGCGCTGAAAAAAACCCCAAAGAACTGGTTAAGAAGATAAATCTGTTTTGAAATGTTCAGCTAAAGAAAAACTGAAAAGCATTAGCTTTTACTGTTTGCATTTTTCAGTGGTCCAGATTTCAAAATAACTCAAAGAGTGTAAGGGAAACATTTTTATAAAGTAATGTTAAAATTGGAGAAAAGATGGAAATCTCATAATACAAATACTGAAGAATTTCAAATTTGCAACATTTATTTTGTATTCTCTTAAGACAACTTTTGAAAAAAAAGACAATATATTTTTCTAAGCATTTGTTATGAAACCAAAATGTTTTAACAAAATGAAACAATGTTGAAAAGAATCTTGTATTTTTTTCCACTCCTCCCACCCATTCTAAATATGTCCTTCCTATTGCCATAACCTTCTGTGCTTTGGGGTTCTGTCTATTACTGAATTTAGTTTCCACCTGCAACATTTCCTTATGTATATTATCTGTTCTGCAGATAACAACTTATTTGGAGCAGAGAATTTTTTTCTAGTATGTTTGTGCAGTGCCTGTCAGTACTAATTTCTTTATCTTGATGAGAGTCAAAAGCTAATAACAATCTCCTACATTCTCCTCTGCACCAAAAATTAAAAACTACTAAGCCATGGGTATTTCTCAGCCAAAGAACAAATATTACCAAATAGAAAGGAATTAATAATACATTCACCAAAAAAACACCAAGAAGGCTGACAGATATTTAATTTAACTTACAACAAAATATTCAAATTTTTTTCTGTTACAATGGCCTGCCTTCACCTCAAGTTTACCAGTAAGCTGTTGTGTAGCTCATACTGAAACACCAGGTACAAAATTTGGAGATTAATTCTCCCTAAACATTGAGAAGGTGGTATATATGTAGTATTTGTTAGGTAATTTAAATGGCTGAATAGATATACACAGACAGGAATGAAAGTATTCACTGGCAATGTAGCCACTCATATAAAAAACTGTCATGTAATTTTAAAATGTCTACAATGAAAGAATGAAATTGGATATTTCTGTTAATCCTACTATGGCATTTGGAATGTGAAGGATAATTTAGAGATGTTTACATGACATTTATATTTGTTACAACAGAGTAACAACAATGGTAGCATGATTGGGATATAAAGTCCGAAAATTACAAATGTACTTGGAATTTTAAATTTCTTGGTTTTCATGTTTAATTTTTTTCATTGCTTTTTCCTTGCCAAGACAAATTGAATATACTGGTATTTTTCATATCCTCAGGACTAAACTGGCACTTTTTTTAATATACCAGGAACCTTTGTTGAGATAAAGATGAGCTTACTTTTAAACAATTTTTTTAAGGTATAAGTGGGAGTTTTTTCACCTTGCCTTTCTGAGACGGAGGACACAGAAGAGCTGAATATGACAGCATAGCCCACGTTTTATTGCAGCAGTTTACTGTAACCATTCATAGAATCATAGAATTGGCTGGGTTGGAAGGGACCTCAGAGATCATCAAGTCCAACCCTTGACCCATCGCTGCGGTGCTAGACCATGGCACTGAGTGCCACATCCAGTCTCTTTTTAAATATCTCCAGGGACGGAGAATCCACTACTTCCCTGGGCAGCCCATTCCAATGTCTGATCACCTTCTCCATAAAGAAATTCTTTCTATGGAAATTCAGCTACTGGAAAGCCACCCCAACCCTTTACAGCCTCCTGAATTTTTTTTTTTTGCATCATATATATGATCAGCCTGAAGGTAATCTTGAAGGTATCAACATGGTTAAACTTGAGGAAAAAAAAAAAAAAAGAGATATAAAATTGTGACTCGTGCACATGCAATCTCTGTACTTAAAGCCCAGATGTGACCTGCCAGCTTTGCTTTTGCTGGCGTGATGGCTGGAGGCTTCATGCAGGGGACTTAATCATAGAATCACAGAATCATAGAATTAGCCGGGTTGGAAGGGACCTCAGAGATCATCAAGTCCAACCCTTGACCCACCGCTGTGGTTACCAGACCATGGCACTGAGTGCCACATCCAGTCTCTTTTTAAATGTCTCCAGGGATGGAGAATCCACTACTTCCCTGGGCAGTCCATTCCATTGCCTGATCACCCTCTCCGTAAGGAAATTCTTTCTAATGTCCAACCTAAACCTCCCCCGGCACAACTTAAGACCGTGTCCTCTTGTTTTGTTGAAAGTTGCCTGGGAGAAGAGCCCAACCCCCCCCTGGCTCCAGCCTCCTTTCAGGGAGTTGTAGAGAGCGATGAGGTCTCCCCTGAGCCTCCTCTTCTCCAGGCTGAACACCCCCAGCTCCCTCAGCCTCTCCTCACAGGACTTGTGCTGGAGTCCCTTCACCAGCCTGGTTGCCCTCCTTTGGACCTGCTCCAGGACCTCAATCTCCTTCCTGAACTGAGGGGCCCAGAACTGGACACAGGACTCGAGCTGTGGCCTCACCAGGGCTGAGTACAGGGGCAGAATCACTTCCCTGGACCTGCTGGCCACGCTGTTCCTGATCCAGGCCAGGATGCCATTGGCCTTCTTGGCCACCTGGGCACACTGCTGGCTCATGTTCAGCTTCCTGTCAATCCAGACTCCCAGGTCCCTCTCTGCCTGGCTGCTCTCAGCCACTCTGTGCCCAGCCTGTAAGGACAGGTTGTTGGACACAAGGGGTCATATGGTAAAGCGAGCTCAACCAGAGAGGTTAACATAGCTGCCACGATGGAAAATAAAAATACAAACACACGCATTTTATCAGTTTAGAACTTCCCTTTACCCTTAGTGTACTGAATTTGTGTTTTCTCCCTTGGTAGAACTCCTGCCAGCTCACCGGGCCCCATCTGATCACTTTCTGCGCACCCGGCAGAGTTTTCACCCTTTTCACTCAGCTGTTCGGGCCAGCAAGACCCTGAACACACAAATGATTAAGCTGGAAGAGACGTTTGTGTTTTACTGAAGAGTTTAGTAGCTCTGTCGGAAATCTGAGAGCTGGGATTTAAGGAAGAGGTCGGGGCACACCTTTCCCCCGAGGAGGAGCGCGACTCTTTCCCGGGATTCCGAGAAGACAGGAACCCTGACACACTGACCCTCTGACCTCAGCTCACAATGCAATGGAGCCTTTTGCCGCCAAGCAGAATTTAGGATCGCTTTTGGACCTATTTCGCCCCACTGCCGTGCTCGTCCCTCTGCCCGGACCAGGAGCGCCTCTCCCCTCCTTGGCCGCCACCCGTCCCGTCACGCTCGCCCTTTGCGACTCGCCCTCCGCCTTGTCCCAGCCCCCAGAGGCAGGGCCAAGCGCTGCCGGAGCGAGCAACCCCACTGCGGTGACCATGCCCCTGCCAACCCGAGCCCGGGCTTCGCATCGCCACACCCCGGCTCGCCCCGTAACCCGCACCGCACCGCACCGACCCCGTTCCGCTCCAAACGGGCCGCATTCCCGGCCCGGCCCCGCCCCGCCACGCCACGCCCGCCAGGCGGCGTCCGCGGGGAGAGCGGCGCTCTATCCCTGCCGGCTCGGTGGTGCGGGGCCTCCACGGTGCCCGCACCGCTTCCCCGCGCGGCTCCGCCCCCCGCGGTCACACCACTCGCTCGGCCGGCGCTGCGTCAGCCACACAAGATGGAGACCGCTGAGGAAGGTAACGCGTTCGCTCCGTGCCGCCGACCCCCGGGGCTCCCGGAGCCGGGCGGGGGGGATATGGCCGTGCTGCTTGGATGGGTGGGGTGCAGGGCTCGCTCTCCTCTGGGCTCGGTAACCGGCTGGGCGAGACGAGGAGGGGGGGGGGGGATGGTTTATGCCCGGAGGGGCTTCGCCTTACCGGGGCTGCAGGTGCCCGGGCCGCCTCACCGCCCGCGTCCTTTCTCTCCCGGGCCCTTCAGCCTCTGCCGGGGGTGAGGAGGGGGGGTTCCGCGGGGAACCCTCGGGGGTTGGTGCGCAGGCGGGTGCCCCTTACATAACCGCGGCGGTTGGGAGACGGGCGCTGCGTGGGGGGTGGGGGAGGGGAGGGTGGTGCTGTGGTACCGGCCCGGTCCGGCCCAGCTCAGCCCAGCCCGGGACCGGCCGTTACCGGCGATCGCCCTCTCCGGCTCGGGCGGTGTCGGGGACCCACCGGAGGCTTCCACCCGCGACGGGTTTTTTCGGAGTGGGGCTTTGCTTAGAGGGGGGAGCGGGGGAGGGGTTAAAGGTTTTGTGAAAGGAAATTCCCGGTGCGAAAAGCAAAAGCCGCGGGTGTTTTTGCTGGGGCAGCGTGAGGGGCCGTGAGGAAGGGGCTGCCCTGAGTAGGGCAGAATCCTCGCCGGGTCCGGTTTTCTCTTGGCTGGCAGACGCTGTCATACCTTGTCCTGTATTCAGCTGAATAACAACACCAGCTTTAGCTGCTGCCTCTTTCGCTGGATTAACTTTATTGTCTGTGCTGAGGAGTCTGTTGGAAAAAGTGGAAATGGTAAAATTATTCAGGAGATGACATATTTCTCTGTCGCAGCTTCGAGAGACTAATACGTAGTAACTTCATTTTAAAAAAAGTCATCAAAGATCACAGTCACGTTTTTCTAATGTGTAGTTTACATTTTTAAGCGTATTGGTTTACATGAGATCAAATGTGAGTATGTTTCATCAGCACTTCTGCTCTGCTCAGATAATGATGAGGAACTGCATAGATTCAAGCTGATAATGCAGAATTTTCATAAACCAGGACTTCGTATGGTAGCGTGAACTAAAATAAAGGATGAGTGTTGTGCCTTGTTTCTTGCAGTATTTGAGCTTTGTTTGTCATCTTAAACAATAACTACAAATACATATTGCAGTAGCAAGACAGTTCCAAGCAGTGTTTTGTTTCTTGGCATTTGTTACTTTGGCATCATTTTGAATGTAGCTTTTTATCTGGTGGCACTTGATTTTCCAGTTTGAGAGAAATAAAAAGACAAAAGAAAAAAAAAAAAAAAAAAGCTGGAAAAACATGAAACACTGCAGGAAATAAGACATCACCTTTGTAGAAATATCCCTGGGGGTGTTTTTTAGCTCTAACAGCTTTTAACACTGCTCTGCAACTGTCATGCCTCTGCAGAGCAACAGTTCCATATACTGATGAAATTAACAATGTGAAGCTTTGCTTTACCTGGGTTATAGCAAACTGTTAAGAAAATAAACTCCTAACTGAGCTAAGAAGTAAACTCAAGAATGACTGGCTGAGTTCCCATCACTCCAGTAGCTGGTAAATCCATCTCTGTGGATTTGATTCATACAGCATACTTGATAATTTGTTATGGGCTATAAACAGTGGGAGTCTTTGATCATACTTCTTGTAAAGGCCTTGATTTGGGGAACAGGGAGACAGAATGAGAAATAACAGGGGGCTGTTAGTTAATCTTAAGCATTGCCTGCTTTAACTAAACCTTCATGTTAAACTCTGCACTTGAAATTTGGACTTTTCTGCATGTGTATAAATATGTATTTATACATATGTAAACTCACACAAACACATAGACATATAGCATTACATTTATATTGTAGTCTTATCAATGTTACCCTCAAAAGCTCTGAGTAGTAGGATGAAAGTTATCAGTCTATAGACTCACTTTCCATAAATACCACTAGAATGCTACAGCATCTTCTACAGTTTCAAACTTCAGTCCCCACTATTAGCATTCCACCACACTTGCCAGAACAGTGAAGAGACTTCCCAAGGTTAGAAGGCTGTAAACACTAGGCAGCAGAAAAGCTTCGTTAGTGCCTTAAGGAGGAGGAAACCCTGGTCTTAATATTACTCCCTGCCTGAACTTCTGCTACAGAGTGTCAAATGGACTTCCCTCACTGTTGGTAGCCCAGTAGGAATGTTCTGGCCTTTCTGTTTCTGATGGGTTTCTGCCTTGGCTGAGTTGTATTGTGGAGCTAGAGAACTTTGACTGGGTGATGAGAGTTGAGAGAAGAGAGGCAATTTAGGGTGGTAACAGTCAGACCTAAGTGTGAATCTCAGAATGAATGGGAGAGTGGCATCTTTGTAGTACTGGAAAGCACCAGATACCAACTTATGCTGCTGAGAGGTACTTCTGTTCCTTTCTAGTTAAGTTTGTTAGTTGCTAAATAATATAATGTTTGCTTCCAGACATAACAGTGATGAACATTCATTTGGAGAGATGGTAGGCAGAGAATTGTTCTCTGGGGAAACAATAAAGAGATAAATTATCGAAGATCTTTTTTTCCAAGACACATGCATGAAGAACAGGATGCAAAGTGTGTGTACAAGTAGAAAAATAGCATCTCTTACACAGTGGAATTCACTCTGAACATGAGGTTAATTTTCATAGCCTTTGATACGGTAAAATCTAGATTTAACCTTTTTTAGTAAGCTAACAAAGGAAATCCTTTTCCAAGCAAAGAATGCATTTGCTTTCAGTAAAGCAATTTATGTTTTTCCCTAATGGTTTTCAGTGAACAGTCTCCTGTGAAAGACAATGCACCATTAATGAGTGGGTTCAGAGAGCTATGGGGGCCTTTCAGAGAACAGTGAGCTTTTAACTTGCTGTCTTTGATGCCAGAGAGTATTCTTAAAGGAGTGGTTTCCCATCCTGTCTCTTGTGCTGGCTCTAGTGCTTGTCTGACCCTTATGAGGCAGACACTGCATAGAAACTTGTCAGCTTCCTGAAGTGAAGAAGCTCTGTTAGAAAGAATGCTGGAGGAGGGTGAGGACACTGCAGCTGGTGGGTAGAACTTGCCTTTTGGGTGAAGAGAACTGTGCAGACATTTGGAAATACACTCTGTGATAAAAGAATCATTTATGACATGAAGTAGTGGTTCTGGTTGCTCTTGTCAGCAGAGAAACCAGGGGCTCTTGTTGTTAGCTGAGATGTGTTGGTGTTCATTAGGGCTGTGACAGGAAATGTACTGTGTCTTTTTGTACATCTCCAATGTGCTACTACATCATATTGCATCAGCACATGTTTTTCTGGGTTTTCCACTTGCATGGTTGAATTCAAATCTCTCTTTTAGAAATATAAAATTATCTTTTTCTTTGGAATCACTTGAATTCTTGTAGAAAGTGCTTTAATTCTGCCCTATCAATGCTGTCATATTTTGAGTTCTTTGTAGAAAATTGTATTTTAATGTTTGGTACCTTACATTCTTACTCCAATGTTTGGTATCTTTTTGAACTTTTTGTAGAAAAATATTAACTTTCGGAGCTTTCAACCGAGAAAAAAGGTGATTCAGAATTGAAATTGCATATTTTGTCATATTTTTGCATATTTTGTATTCTTACATTAGTACTTTTAAGTTAGTATTTTTCTAACAAATACCTCTGATGTGTATTTGTTACATTCTTTCAGGTTTGCTAAATGGTGGTTGACATAGAAATAAATAACAAAGAGAAAAACCTAGGCTTAAATTCTCTATAAAAATAGACATTTTATGTTAATTTCCCTAATGGAAGTGAAAGTGCAATGGTATTGAAGGACAAGTGAAGTAACCACCCATCTGTCAATAAGAAAGTACTTGGATGTTTTAATTTTTATTTGGTTGCATGTTTAAATGCTCTGAATAACCAAATGGTATTAAAATAGACATCTGTTCTGTAAAGGAAGATGTTTACACTCTCTTCTTTTACCACAAAGCATCTTACAGTCTTTAGTTGTAAGAAAATGCAAAAAATAGAGAATAAATAAGGTGTTGGACCATTTTAAGTGTTACTGGAATTATGAAGAAAGAAATAGAAAATGTTCTTATTGTGACTGGACTATAGACTGCTAAGTAGGTGGCTTTATTCAGCTCAGGTAGCAAACTTACAAAACACCTATTTCTGTTTATTATTATGGTGTTTTTTCCTTTTATATCAAGAGCACCAAGGAACATCCGTGTTAAGTTCAAGAGTAGCAAAAGTCATGTTTAAGTCATAGATAGACATATGTAAACCTCTTCTCTTCAACCTCTATTTAACTTGTTCAAAAGTCAGATGAAATTTTTCCATTTCAAAGTCTCCACTTCCAAGAAGATTACCCTTAGCAATCCGTATGCTGTTTTAATGGTAACTTTTTTAAGGCAAAGAGCACCTCTGCATGTAGTTTTACTGTGTCTCAAGAAATCTTAAAAATATATCAAGACATGTTTGGAGTTTTTTATAACATGATCAGGCAGATATTATTCTTGTTGCTTTTTCTGGTGTTCTCTCAGTCATCATGTCTTGCATCAGATGATACCTGCCTTTCATCATCTCATGTATTTTGGCTTCGTTTTGCTGCAGAGCAAAGTTTCTAGAATTGAATTGTATAATTTGTCTTGTAAATCTGAGTTTTTAAGCAGTAGTGTAATAAGCTTTATGTCTGTCAGCAGATATATGCAGAGTCTGTCGGTCTGAAGGAACTCCTGAGAAACCCCTCTATCATCCATGTGTGTGTACTGGCAGTATTAAATTCATTCATCAGGAATGGTAAGTTCTGTGTTTGGAGGAGGTTTAATTTTTTTTTTAAATAAAAGACATATAACATGTTTCTAAAAACAATACTTTCCAAGTCTTCAGGTTAACTATTAAGATCCAGTTTTCAGAGGAAATGTGTTAGGGATTTTGATGTTTCTTGAATGAAAGTTCAGTACAGTTCACAGAGTAGTGATTATGTTTAAAAGTACTGAGAATTGTCTGTGTTTAGCATTAAGTTCTCCACATTTATCAACTTGGTGAAAACTAAGCAGAAAAAATCAGTATTTTGTTTTGGGTTTTTTTTCTGCCCTCTTGTAGTTATGAATAAAAAGAAAACGTAACTTCATAGCAAGAGACAGAAGTACCCAAGTACTTTTTTGGCTGTTTTGAGGTGTATATTTGATTATAGAAACGATAAAGTAAAAACTGTAATTCTCATCTGTAGCATGCTTTCTTTTTGATGTGTTTCTTTAATTGCTATTCTTTCACAAATTCAACAACC
Source organism: Phaethornis superciliosus (assembly GCA_023637945.1). Classification (NCBI taxonomy): domain Eukaryota; kingdom Metazoa; phylum Chordata; class Aves; order Apodiformes; family Trochilidae; genus Phaethornis; species Phaethornis superciliosus. The sequence goes on from JAJQWJ010000002.1 coordinate 71,563,994, forward strand.
CTGAATCTTAGGTGTGTAGGTGTCATGTCTCAAAATATTTTTAAGGTTTGGTATCACTAGTGGCTGTCTGTGTCAGGAAATATGCTTTTAGTTATTAGCCTTTTCAATAATATACTCAGAGAATGTGCTTTATCAACAATGGGAGTGATGTAATTGAAGAGTTGCTGCTACACGTAGTCAGCTTAACTTTTTCACCTTTTGAAACTTAAGTCCCATCTGGGCCAAGAACTAAACATGCCAATTTAAGTCCTGCTTGATAGTAGCAATTATCCTGATTTATCCTGTTTGAAAGTAGAGAATTAAGATGTTTTTTATTAAAGAAAGGATTAGTTGGAAAGACGTGCTAGCATGTTTTAATATGATCACTTTTTATTGCAGCTTAGTTCAGTGGCTTAAACACAGCAGAAAAGAATACTGTGAATTATGTAAGCACAGATTTGCTTTCACACCAAGTAAGTACATTTTACTGCTCCCATTCTTTCAGATTTTTTTTCCTAAGAGCATGTATAAAATGATTACTTTTCATTCAGCAACATAGATTCAAACATGTTTTAACTTCCATATTTTTATTTGAATTACAGTTCTTATGCATATTATTGCAGATTATTAATTATTTAAACAATTCACAATCTGGTTCTTTCATATATTTACATGATCTGTAAAAGAAATATTCTGTGCCTTTTCTGACTGCCTCAGTCCCATTCTTCTGTTGCCCACAGTACATAAAATTATGTTTTCAGCTTCATTGATCAATTTGAGTGTTTAGAAATCTGAATATTAAGGTGAAACCACAGCAAAAATTTGAAAAACAATTTTCCGTTATCTTTGAACTAACCACCTGCAATGCTACCACAACTTCTGTTTCAGTTCAAATGATTTTGACAGGTAGTGCAAATTATAATTATTCCACTTGCATTTCAGTAAAGATAACAGTAACTACTCAGTTTTACATCACCTTTTATCATCATCAACTAAATACATCAGGCAGGTTATGATGAAAGATGGCTGTATCTTTATACAGTGCCCAGAGGATTCTTAATTGCTTCATAACTGATGGTAGTAGAAATTAAGTGAAGTCTTTTGTCTTAGAGGCAGGCTAGGCTCATTATTTTGTAGTGCCAGGTTATTGATTGCTGAACATGTAAAGTGGTTCTTGTGCTACGTATTTCTATAATTAAGTTTATCTGTTCTGATTTATTCTTTAAAAATGCAGAACTTGATTCTTCATGATGCAGATATGTAATATAAGTAACTTTTAAATAAATAGATGAGTATGCACTGTAGAAGCTGTCTTAGATTGGGAAAGATTATGAGGTTTGACTGTTTTAGGTTTGTGGTATAGTAAAAATCAAAGCTCCTTATTAAGGGTAAGGTGGTCTCAATTAGAAGGATAGAGCACTCATCCCATCTCCTACTCCTCTCTCACTTCTGCTGGTTTTTTTTACTATTTTTGTACATTGGTAGAGGAAACTGAGGCTATAAGGAGCCAGATGCTTTAGTTCATGTATTTTCTGTTCCAAAAATTCTGTAATCCACCTTCCTTCTAGATATTGAGCCTCAGAATTTTTCATTTCTGCCAACAATTAATTAAACACATTAGGCCATTTTTATGTGAAATATTAAATCTGTCTTACCACTTTGAGGAGAATAGCATATTTTATGTTTATCACAAGCAGTGCTTTCAGGTTATTCTTCTTAATTACTACAGAGACCTGTATAAGACATATCAGAGAAAGGTCATCTGCCTACAGTTTTTATGTGTTAAACATTTTTATATAGATATTGTATTGCTTCTCTTTGGAAGCTTTGCAAATTAGTAATCCCCAGTTCTAGAGCTCCCCACCAGCTAATTAGCCACTTCCAAAATTGCACTCTTTTGTACTCTGTGTCTGCAAGACCAGAAAACTGCATTTCAGTGATCTACTGGTTGTTAAAAAGAAAGCTTTTTTGTTGCATATAAAGAAAAAAAGCATATGATGTTTTTCTTAGGATATAGAAAGAAAAGGATTAGAAGTTCTAAATGAAATGCAATTTATGTGTCACTTTGATAACAGAAAGCTTATAAACTGTCCTTACAACAGCAGTGTTCCTGCAGAAGTTTAACCTTTGACTGACATAGCTGTTACCAGCACAGTTTGTAATTCAGTTGCAGATTACAGGCACATAAGAAAAGTTAATTGAATTACTTTGGCTGAATGTGCTACCCTTTGTCACAGGAGCCTTGAAATTGTAATAAGTGAACCTCTTTCTTCCCTGTGTAATAGTGCACTTCCTCCACATTCTGCCTTTAGGAAAGGCCTGCTTATTCTCCTGTCACACGCTAGTCACTCCCTAGATTGAGCACCCTCAGCTGATAATGTTTTCTTCTTGGCTTTCCACATCACAGCATGCTTTTTTTTTTTTTTTTTTTTTTTTTTGACAGGCTGCACACAGTGGTAGCATATATCAGGTACCTAGCACTGATTCCTCCAGCCTGTTCTCCCCATTCTGTCTTCTTTCATTGTTTTCCTCACACTCAGCACTCTCAGTTTATGGTTTTCTTAGCTATTCTTCTCCCTTTTTATTTGGAAGATAATGTGGATATCCAGTTTGGAGACTGGATCTGCTTGTGGAAGCTGGCAAAGAGTTACAGGTGCTGGAGAGAGAATGAAAAGGCAAAGATAGGATTGAAGTATGCTAATCATCCAAAATGAGGTTGGATCTGGCTTATAACTATACCAGTTTTAAAGAACTTTCATATACGTTTAATTAACCATTGGAATGAGGTGGAATACACACCACATTAATATCTGTGCTTCATTGGGTGGGCACTAAGTTGAGCATATCTGTGCTTCAATGGATGGGCACACAGTTGAGAATAATAGTAATACCAACAATCCCTCTTTTAGTTTATCTTGGTTTGCTTGTTAAAGCTGTTGCTGTCATTTTATCAAAAATGCTCCCTTGCTACTTTAAACCTTTGTGTATGGAGTGTTCATAAAATAATCTTAATGCATATATTCTTAAAGTTCTGTACTGTCTTTAATTGTGACTTCCTTAGCACTTGAACTGCTAGGTTAGTTACCATTTGTCAGGAACAAAGGAAGGAGCTTAAGTTCCAACTTGCACCTTGGCAGGAGTATAAAGGAAGTGATTTTTCTTCTAAATAATAGCATCATTCTCAACAAATGTTTAGTCATGTAGGCAAATGACTCAGTTTTCAAATGGCACCCTTTGAAGCAAAATTTTGTATGTTTTAAAATTAATTTATTTTCTGCATTTCTTCAAGTTACGGATTAATAAAACTCTTTTTAAAAAAGTAACTTGGGACATTTTTTAACTATGCCAAGGTGCTTGTTCATTTTTAAATTGCATGTTTTCTTTCTGAGATTTTAAAAAGCAACTGTTCTATATTATTTTCCTCTCTCACATGCACTTTACCTGCTAGGATGCACTTTTCTTGACATCACACTAAGCATTCATATGCACTGGCTCATGACAAAAGGTGAGGCTGTGCCTCATGGGAGAAGACAGTTTTTAAAGCTTTTCTGTATAAAGTAAAATCAACATCAATATTTTAACAAATAGAAATACAGTAGAGTAGCCTAATCTTTGTCTGGAGATTGGGTTGGGTCCATTCTCCTGCTTCCTAAACAGTTCTCATGCTAGTAAGTGTACAATATGGTCACAAGCTTAGTTAAGACAAATACTGTAGAACAGAAGGAAGCAGTGTAGGGTAGGATGTCTTCAGTTTATAAATTACTATCATCTGAAATAGGCTTTTGATTTATTCATACAAAGTGCCGAATCCAAAGCTTGCATACACTTGGACCTCACTCTATTGATTGTTCTGGTTTGTTGTTGTTCTTCCTCTAGTTTACCACCTTTGTTCAAGAGTAACTGTTAGTGTGAAAGCTTGTTGAATCAAGAACTATTTGTTCCTGTGAATTATTTGAATTGATTAACCTCCTAAATGATCCTGTAGCACAAGAAGATTCTCCACATTCAATACTTAAGGTTGTTTTCCTTAAATAGTACATAAGTCTTGATACTTCTTAAAACCTTCTGGATGTGACCAACATAGCTTAATGTGAAAGAGTTAATGGTTCACAGATTTTAAGGCAAAGAAAAATTATTATCACTGACATAATTGTAAACGACTAAATGATATATTCCTATTTTTAAGTAACACGCAAAACCAATCACTTAGTAATTGCATGTTGTTTGTAATAACAATTTCCAAAATTTTGTATCTTTAATTCTGTAAAAACTTATCTGTAAGAAGTTATGTAATAATACTAAAATGAGTGACCCATTTTGTTGAATTTGTCATTGGAAGTAATTAAGATTTTCTTGAAGGATATCGGGCTAATTTCTTTACCTGTTCTTTTTGACAGTTTAACACTGTAGTCCATAACTTCTTAAAACAAAATGTTTCATGCTGGCAGAGAATTCAACTTCTGCTGCCAGCTTCAAGATACAGAGTAAACATGCATTTGAGATACATGAGTGGCATTTCATATTTTTTGTTAGACCCATGGCTTATATGAGAAGGGGTGAAATTTTTCTTTTTTTACCAGAACAGTCTAGAGCAACATCTGTGTATGTCTCAAGAGTGTAAAAAAGAAACATTGAATGGTTTGGGTTGGAAGGGTCTTTTGAAGATAATCTAGTCCAATCTAAGGAGTAATTTACAACTCGTGTTTTACCTATTTAACCCGTGAGCTATAAACAACAATTTTTACTTGAGCTATATAGTCCTATTTCATAATCAGTACACAAGGATGATTGAGGTAAATAGAAAATCTGTGGATAAGAGGACTTTTAAGTGTGAAGATTCTGTGAAGTAGGCTAAATGACAGTTTTGCCTAATCAAAGAAAGATGTTTTACTTCCACACTGAGCATACAACTCAGATTATGTTATAGACAAATAAACAGGCCAGCTTGCATGGGGAAAGAGTGAGAAGTTAAATAGGATGCAGTTACATTGCAGAAACTGTCGAGAAAATGAAGACTATTTAAAAAAATTGAACCTCCATAATTTAAAACAGTAGGTTTTTTTGATACAGCATGTGTCAGAAGTCTGTTGCTTTTGTAGTGTCATTCTACAGCTCTGCTCCCCTTAGTGAGAAGTAAAATTATGTACACTTGTGGGAGGCATTAAATGTGTAAGTATAACATAAACTGGGAAAATATATTTAGGATCTTTATTTCCTTTTACAGGAAGATTTGCATTTTCAAAATTCTGTTGGCCAGTAGCATGAAAACTATGGATAACTTTCTGTTGTACTTTATACTACTTCAGCATGATCATGTATCTGACTTCTCTGCAAATGTTTGCATGCTTCAGAAAGTATCCACATTTTACCTGGTGGCAGAACCATAAATGGGGGAAAAACATTAACACTTATTTGTTTTCATTCATTGGGAGTAAGCTCTTGGGCAATAGGGAAAGTCTTAGACCATTGTTCTGGTTCCAATTACACTTTGCTGGTGTTTTGCTGTGAAGGTGAGCTTGCAGGGGGATTCTACTGCCAGAGTGGGACAGGAAAGAGGAGTTAGAGAATTTCAGGGATTAGGAAGAGCCTGATGTTCTTTCTGTATTGGTCAGGTTTTTTCTGTTGTGCAGCTAATATTTGTAACTACAGAGTGCCAGTGCTCCTGATGTTGCAGCTGCTTTGTTGTCACTTTTTTTAATGCAAGTAACAAAAGTGAAGTCTGAAACCATCAAAGTTTGTTAATGTTTATAGTTACCATTGAAAAATACATTATTATAACAGAACATACAGGTATTCAAAAAGCCCCTGTTACTCCCCAGATACTACTCTGCTGAAAGCTGCTTTCTCTACTCTTCTTTCTCTACATGCCATGACTAGTATCTCTGATATCCCTTTGCAAGGGAAAATGGGTGGGCAGCATAGTTTTCATTTGGATTAAGTCTTCATATTTTGAAAATACTGAGAAAGAGATGTTACACTGGAGCTGTTACTTTATTTCATAAATTCTGTGGGAATTACAACATTCACATTTGGCAGATTGTCCCTGTTTTGTTTGTCAGAGTGTAGGTCTGTGATGTTTGCGCTAAGTAGCCTCCAAGGAAATGGAAATTATGAGAAAGCTTCGTGTAATAAACTTAAAGGTACCACTTTGGTAAGATGTAGCATTGGGAACTTTTTTCTTCTGCTTTCCTGTTCTGTTTTGGGGTTTTTTTTATCAGCTGAAATCTATTGGCAAATGGTTTCTCTGAAAACTACTAATCATTGTTGTCTTTCTTCCTTACTTTTTCTAGAAAGAAAATGTCTAAAGACAGCCTTGTGTTTTTCTTTCATTATTTGTGCCTCTCTGATACCAGATTTTTGTCCTGAGCAGTATGCTTTGGAGAAGCAAAATTATGATTGTGTTCCTGAAAAAGTTAGATTTATAGAAGGACAGGTGACTCACCACCAGAAAACAACCAGCCAGACAAACAAAACCCACCCAAATCTAATATTCACAAATAAAACAGCAGTTACATGGCACAGGTATCCAAAAAGCTTTCTAGTAGTTTTCTCATAGCCTTACCAGCTCAAAGAAGTTAAATTAACGCTGCGCAGGCTCACTTATCTTCATCCAGAATCTGTCTGAATTTCATGCTGTAATAGAAAAGAGTAATTGCTTTAGTTGGCAGATTTTTATTTAGAGGAACTGTGGTAAACATGCAGGAAATCGGTTTCTCAAACAGATGGGGAATTAAGGGTGGAGGGATGAGGAGAGCAAGTGTGCAAAAGGGAATTAAAAAGATGTGTATTGTGGTGGCAAGGGTCAAAGTCTCAGGCCTCACAGTGGTAGTGGGGAGTAGATAAAAGGGGGAGGAATGTGGAGAGAGAAGTGGCAGTAGGTGGCAAACACAAGTGGAGGGATTAGTCATGAAATGACTGGCAGCAAGCTTCAGTGCTGCAGTGTGCTTGCACACCAGTGGTTCCTGCCATGATAGGAATTCTTGCATTTCAGACACTCAAATGTTGTAGTATATAGAAGGGCTTTATCTTATCATTATGGCATAAAGCTTCTAGCGGTAGGAGCTCTATGTATTTTGAGGTGTGGCAAAGCAGAGGAAATATTGCAGTCTCCCTTTCCCTCCCTTCACAGCCCCTGAAATCATAAAAATTAAAATTGTTAAAATGTGGGGATGTTAAAATCTGGGATTCTTGTCTTCTCTAAGAAACAGCTACATTATGTGTTTATTTGAATACTCAGTTCAGTTGTAATCCTGAGGCCTTTAGAAAAATTAGTATCAGGAGGTGCTAGAGTTCATAACCATTTCAATTCCACCGAGTTAGGATGAGCAGCCTTTTTTACAGTCCCGTATGTGTTCATTCCTGAAAGATGCATTTTTTCAAAAAGCTTCACTCTCCCAACTTCCCACTAAAAATAAACATTACTGCTAAGTTAGTATTTTCCTTGTAGCCTCTGTTGCAGTTACAAAGTGTTGATCAAAATTATTTTTTTGAAAATGAAACAAAATAAACCTTAAAGTATCTATCTGCTGGGTACAGCTTTGTCTGAGTAATATCATGAATGTGTAATAAATACACTCTAGGTAGCTATTCCTTTAGCATCCTTAACAAGGGTGTGCTTGTTTCCTCAGATAGTTTTCCAGAATGATTGTTCAGTGTGAGCTGAGAGATCATTAGTAAGTCTTCAGTTGGCATTTTCTGTGGTCTGCAATCTGTTTCTGCAATACAAAAATTATAAATTGCTCGACAGTGTCAAAATATATTTGTGTCCTGCTTTCAATTTACTGCTCTGTATTCTCACAGCTACACTTCTACACTCACAGCTACTAATTAAAAGTCTATCTAGATTTATATCTTTAGGGTTTAATTTATTTTTTTTACAAATTACAGTTCCTTGCCAAACAGCCAACAACTAAACTAAACACCACAACACCCAACTTTTGAAATTTAAAACCAGTTAGTATTTGTTTTTTGATTACTGTTTTGTTGTTACTTATGTTGCTGGAGTTCACCAAACTCTCCACATTCCTTGGCTACTTCTGCATGTTGATAGTACTTTTCTGTGTTGTTGTGTTCTCTGTATAATACAGAAACTTAAGCAAATATCCCTGAAGAGAAGAGGGGGGGGGTTTGCCACTAGAGGCTTCCTCTCTGTGATTAATAAAAGGTTTATTAGTAATCGAAGTACATATGGCAGGGGTTCTCTCATTAGAGAAAAGGGGCAAGGGGAAGGAAGCAGATCCATTTCATAGAGCAGTATTTCTCAGACTTTTAAGTCAAAGATTTATCAAGAGAGGGAAGGAAAACTTTTCTCTAGTAGTTTTTATGAAAATTGAGCTTCCTTATGTAATTAAAAGTATATATTTTAAAAAGTAGCCTAATAATTAAATATATTAAGTCTTCAAGCTTAGCTGCTTCCAACATAACTTAAACATTTGGACAGCAGTGTCTTTGTGCAAATTCTAGTTTGGTTTCTTTATTCAAATCTGTTATTGGTAATGTACATTACCATTTCTTGGCATCCATATAAGTGTGAAGAAGATAACTAAATCTAATGAAATTGTTAAATTGCTTGAAGTTGTTTGCAAAAGAAGTCCTGTCGCTGGTTTTCTTGACTTTTGAGTGGGGAAAATTTTATGTAGTATATAGGTGTTGAATTTTAAAAAGTTAAGAAAATTTACTATTATAAAAGTGTCTGTACAGGCTGAGAGATTTGCATTGTGTTCTATAATAGGGGTGACCTTTGCGGAAGAAATCATGCATGATATTCAATAAATATCTGTTGAAACTAAAAGTCATCCTATGTAAATGTCAGTGTCTTTAGATAATTAATTTGTTCCCTTCCATTAATTCCTGTGTGGTTTTTTTCATTTTACTCTCTTTTATCTTTTTGTGTGCTGTTGGATAGCAAGTGAAATCTTAGATTATCTTGCATAAACAAATTGACAGTATGCAAAAATTACAAATTGCTTTTGTTCCTTCTGCTCTTTCCTTGAACTAGATTTATAAGCAGCAGGAAGGGATATCTTTAAGGTAGTGATGAGGGGGAGGGCTTCTAAAATTGCAGTCTGCTTTTTCTTGCAAGCTTGAGCTTATTTTGAGATAATCAGAGTTTACAGTTGGTAAGTAAAGGTATTAAGAAAACTTCTCCAAGTCAAAAACTAGCACAGAGTTTGTTTATTTTTTCATTTCACTCAGTACACAATGTAACAAAATCTGTCATGTGAAGTTCTTTTTGTTATTTATTTAGTGTAACCTCTTGGGAATCTGTAAAGTACGCTTATTCTAGTAAGCTTTTGCCAAATACAAACATTTTGTATTTGGCAGGACTTTCACATAAATGCTTGTTTAAAGGAAGAACTGTTTCATAAGTGCCTTTTTTACACAGTTTATTCCCCAGATATGCCTTCACGGCTTCCAATCCAAGACATCTTTGCTGGACTGGTTACGAGTATTGGCACAGCAATACGATACTGGTTTCATTATACACTTGTGGCCTTTGCATGGTTGGGAGTAGTACCTCTAACTGCATGTAAGTATTAATTTTTTGTACTATAATAGTCTTATTCTCAGGAAAACAAAGTTTTGTGAGACCATTGTTGGTTTTATTAAACAAAAATAAATTATAAATTTAAAAACATTATTTCACTGATTTTTTTACTCAGAAGTTCTAGGTATTTGACTCTTAAGACAGTACAATTCAGGAAGGTGTTAAGAGATAGGAGAAAATATATGAAAGGGCTTTTAAATTTCCTATTTCAATGAAATGCTTGTTTTAAATTATCTTCTTTTAAATCTACGGGGAAGGTTTTAGGTAATGCTATTTATTAATAGAAGAATTTTCCCGTTTTTTTTCTAACCATCTATAACTGAAATGGCAATGAGGTCTTTTTAGTATGAAAAGCAAAATTCCTTTATAGTAATACATTAATTGATTAGTAAAACTCCCCTTAAAATCTTGAAGGCATATAACTAGTACAGATATTTAACAGAAAAAGAGAGCACACATTTAAATTATAGTAGTATCCAGTTTGAAATTCACTTTCCAAATAGAAGTGGAAAGCAAGCTCTTGATGTTTCAACAGCTGAAAATACAGAGATTAAAAAAGGCAAAAGGGATATAGTGTTCAGTCAAGAAAAAGATTGAAAGTGCATCTTTCCAAATGTTAATATATGCCTTGAACTACAGAGCAAGGAGCCGGTAAATGTATCTCCCCAAACATTTTCTCAGTATGTTCTGTGCCAGCTGTCACTGGCTTAGTTTGTGAATAGCACAGTAGTGGCATCAGCTATAGAAGAGTGATCCTGTTTCTGCAGCCTATCCTTCCTGTGCAAGGAAAAGAACTTTTCTGGGCATGGCGTAAACAAGCTTTACAAACTGCTCTGCATTAAAATTAAAAAAATACTTCAAATTTCTTCCTTGGGTCTTCAGAAAAATTTTGGTTTTCTACCACTGCCTTTCACAATGAAAATGCTATACGCTTTTCTTACCAAAACTTCTAGAAGGACAGCAAAATCACATTCGATAGATTAATTAAGGTAGTTATGTTTCATAACTCTCTAAAAACCTAATGCTTGTTCTTCAGTAATACCAGAATGTTGCCACAAGTCACCACCTACAACTTACACCACACTTCTGTTTCTTCATGTAGGTCGTATCTACAAGTGCTTGTTTACTGGCTCTGTGAGCTCACTACTGACACTGCCATTAGATATTCTGTCAACGTAAGTACTTAAATAGTTTGCAAATAACTTTTCTAGTCAGGTTACTGTGAAAATACTTGCTTTGGAACCTTTCTTTCAGTTATGCTTGTTGTCTTCCATCATCTTACACAACCAGCTGTCAATTACCCTTGGTATAGCGGGATGTATGGTCAACAGTATTACAGTAGAAAACATTTCACTTTGAAGTGCTCTTATCAAGGATCTTTGGAGATGAAAAACTCACTTTACAAAATGAATCCTGGTTAATGAAAATTTGTTTTTGATGTTAAGAAAACTTATGTTGCAAAATTACACTATAACTTTAAAAACCAATTTCCTATAGTCCAAGTTGTATGCCACATAGTAGGGTATTGTATGTATATTGTTCATAATATTGTGACATTCTGTTTGCTTTGTTACATTTTTATATTTTTAATTTAATTTTAACCATCACTATTCTCTTATATGATAAGGGTATTTTTATCAGTTTGCCTTCTAGCTAATACTTAGATTTTAATGCTTTAGTCACCATATGTGGTGGAATATTGTCTTTTTTGGCCTTTTTAAAATCAGTTTTATTTAATCAGTAAGTAACAACACAGCAGCGTTTCTGATTCTTTTTTTTTAATTATTATTGTTTTGAACCCAAGGAACTGAAACTCAGATTTAGTAGTATCATTTGTACATCAAACAGATTTTGAATTAATGTCCTGTGGGGTTCAGCTAAGTCATCGCAATTAGGCTATTTGATTTGAGGCATCAGGTCGTGTTGCATTTCAGTAATTTAATTTTTATTAACGGATAGAGATTCTTGCTTGAGATTAATAATACTATTTTTCCAGTTACCTCCCAGCCAATGTAGATTTTGGTTTTATTTTTCTGAAAAAAAGCTTAAACAGCTCAACCTAGAGTATCTCTGCTAGTGCTTTACAGTCTAGCGGTAAAATTAAGGACTCAAGGATGTTGTGAGATTTTAATGGCATGTGAAGCTGTGTGTTGACATGTATTTCTCTTTTTGTTTTGGACTTCTTGCTGTGCAGACGAAAGTGTTTGTGCAGCTGCACGGGGAGCCAGACTGATACTGCTTTGCAGATGGCAGAGTACCATGGCATCCTTCTTTCTTACCTTACAGAATGTGTTGTAGTTAGTTTCCTGAGCTGATTCATCTGGTCAGGGGGTAGTGCAAGCATGGAAACAAGTAGGAGGGAACTACCTGGAATTGGGGATGAAGGTTGCTTAAAGCAGTTTAAGTGCCTCTTGCGTTGCACGAAACCTTAGTTTCAGTTGACTAACTGAACTTTGTTTAACTGGTGTAGATTTTTAAAGTAAAGAGGTATTATCTAGGATAAAAGACTACCAGAAATGTAGAGCAGTTGAAGACAAACCCTGCAGTTTTATTCTTTTGGTTAGGGTAGCTCAACAGATAAAATGTTTCAGTGGGCTGGATATTATGCATCTAGCCACTTACATAGTAGACCTTTCACTATAGCAAGCAATGCACTTAGTGACTCATGTTTCTTTTGTTATTCTTGAAGATTGTTTTTCCTGAACTACTCTTGAAGCTTTTCATATTGTGTCAGGTCCTGTTGTGCAGAAATGTTTATATTTAAGCAGTAATAACTTCACAAAACAAACCAGAGGGAAATAACACCTTTTTCACATCCATGTTTATCTTGGCACTGAAAACCATTTGTACACAGGTACAATCAACCTTCCTAAAAAAAACCTTACTTGAACAGATTTTGTTTTAGTTAAATAAAAGTTATGTCTAGATACTTTCTTTGCCTAGGCACACAAAGAAATTCAGCATTTTGCACAAATACCAGTTTATTTAGTTGGTTTGGACTAGGAGGATCTATCTGTTTGTGGCAGTTAAATCTTACTAGCAAAATATATTTGTCATTAGTGACTGTGTTTTTTCTTTCTTCACCAGGGAGAACTTGCTGGCTGACTGTTTGCAGGGTTGTTTTGTGGTAACATGCACTCTGTGTGCATTTATCAGCCTCGTTTGGTTACGCGAACAGATCGTCCATGGAGGAGCACCACAGTGGTTGGAACAAAATCAGCAACAGCCACTCAATGGTGTTGGGCAACAAAATGAGGTGAAACCTAACTGCTCACTTGTTCATGATAAATTTAGAAAATACGTTTTCGTTAATAAATACATTGTCAGAAGCCAACAGTAATGTTATTTTACTATATTGTATCTTTATTTCTACGTTAGCAGAAGCTGAACACGTGTTCCTGTATAAACTCGAAGTACTGTAAAATGGAATGCTAATGGATTTGTTGAATTTGCAAAGTAACTATAGCATTTTCTAGATTCTTATGTCTGTATCTTTACACTTTCTTAAGATAATTCTGTGCCTATAAAGCTGAGTTTTCAGGCATAGTCAATGACGATATAGCTTGCTTTTGCTTTGTCTTTTTCTCAAGTATTTCAGTAGTTCATGAGGTAACATTTCACTGTTCTCAGAGCAGTTGGAGGTTTTGTTGAAACCTCTGAAGTTGGAGTTTCTCTGCTCTCCCACCCCCTAATACACAAATGTGCACTCCTTTAGTGCTTAGAGGAGCCTCCTGGGAAGGAGAAGGGCTTATATAAGCTATATCTTCATGGGGGCAAATAATTTAAATTTTGTTTTCTTTTGTAATGAATGTTATGTTTTTTAAGACAGTGATAGAGGTCCTCAGATTGACTGGCTTGGACTGTTTTTGAATCATTGTTTTCTAGTATAATGATAGTTCTCATAAGATCAAGAGAGTCCCCCTCTATAGAGCACTGGTGAGACCACATCTGGAGTGCTGTATCCAGATCTAGACTCCCCCAGTACAAAAGAGACATGGACATACTTGAGTGAGTGCAGTGAAGAGCCAACAAAAATGATTAGAAGTCTGTCTTTTTGGTAATATTGAGTGTCAGGACAGCAGGCAGTAGGCTCAAATTAAAACATAGGAAATTCCATTTAAACAAAAAAAAAGAAAAAATAAACAAACACCCACAGAAAACCAGATGTGGGAGGTTTTTTTTAACTCAAAGTGTGATCTGCTATTGGAATGAGTTACTCAGAGAGGCTGTGAAGTCTTCATCTCTGGAGCTACTCAAAAGCCATCTGGAAGAAGCATTGAGCAACCTGCTGTAGCTGACACTGCTTTGAGTATATGTGTTGACTAGATTATCTCTAGAGGTCCTTTCCAACCTCAGCTAGTCTGAAGAAGTCTGTTTCCCTTCCCCTTTTAAAAGGTTTAGTGATGCAAATGTAATGCTCATCTGAAAAAATACATTATTAATGTTTTAATACTATTTTTTTTCCAATATACAGGATAAAAGTATGGAGAGAGGTTTAAGGGTTGGACTTGATCTCAGAGGTCCCTTCCAACCCAACCGATTCTATGATTCTATCAATTTAACTGAATACTAAATCCTATTTCTGCAGGCTCAGGCTGTTGTAAATGGAGGTGCTGAAGTTGCTGTGCTCGACCAGCCTGCTAACCCAGCTGCTGAGAATGTAGTTGTAGGTGAGAACCCTGAAATTCAAGAAGAACAAGTAGATGAAGAGGAAGAGGATAATGAAGATGAAGAAGATGCTGTTGTTGAAGATGCAGCTGATGCAAACAATGGAGCACAAGGTAACAGGTGACTCAAACCAGTAATGTTCTAGTTCTTTTGAAATATAAATGGAACCACTGAAAATAAAACTGTCATAATTCAGGGAAGCTGTAAATTGCCACTTCAGCTTATGTATCTCAGTTTTGCAAATGCCAAGTATTTCCTTTGAGCACTGAAGCATTTGCTTGCTGAAAAGCAATCAGCAGTTGTGAGCTAGATGTTAGGCGCTTAAGTATTTTTGTTCATTAGAAACATAGCATGGAGTCACTACATCTTCTTTTGGGTGAGTAACAGCTGTGATAATGGCCATTGTCTCCTCAGATGACATGAACTGGAATGCTTTGGAATGGGATCGAGCAGCAGAAGAGCTTACTTGGGAGCGAGTGAGTAAGAATCATTTTCTTGAATAATTCAGACTCATACTTGAAGTACTTTGTAGTATTGCTGTGTTAAAATCCACTTGGGACAGTTTTGAATACCATTGTCTTTTGTGAAAATTACCAGTAGGAGGCTTTGGTGACCTAAAACAAGTATTGTATTAAAACCAAAATGCTGTTATGCTACTTAGTAATATTAAAAAGGCATTTCTTTGATTTTCAAGTACAGTTGCACTTTAAAACATATTTTAGCACAAATGTTGCTGAAGGCTTCACATTGATGAGGTTTAGAAATTATTTGTAGCTTGCATTCAGAAGGCTAGTTCAGATTAGGAGCACACAGGTGTTGCATTATGTATAGTTTAATGCTCAATTTTTGTATTTTTGAAAGTATTAAAGTAAAGAAATGAACTAGAAAATTTGTTTAATTCACTTTATGTACGTATTTGCAAAAGACAGATTATCTCTTTAAAAATGATGGGGCATTTTAATGTAACATTACTTATGGATTAGAAATTCCATAGTGTGAGATGCATGTACACTGTAATCCAAGAGGAGTCTAGAGACTCGTCACTGAGTTTTTTGTGTTACAAGTAAGCACATTTGAGTTCAAGCTCACCATATGCAGCAAAATCTCCCCAGAGGTGATTTGCTTGCAGCAGACAGTTGCAAAGCTAGTCACTGTATAGCTAAGCTTTAATATAGTTTTTGCCTAGGTTGCAGTGTAGTAGAAATAACAGTTTTCATTACGAAGGACAGGTCTTGATACTTGTTTTATATCATATGAAAACTTCTTTTGTTTTGAAAGACAGCAGGTAAAAAAGGGCATGCATACATTCAGATTTCTGAACCATTCTCAACCTCAGGAGGCCAGTTTATATCCTTGAAAATGCTGCTGTACTCGTAGCTGAAAATGTTTTGATTCTTCTCCATGAATATAGCAATCAGTTTCAGCAAACTCTCATAACCATTTGTAATCCTGTGTGTTCACATGGGCAATAGATATCTAGTCAGCATTGAATATTGAAAGTGGGATAGGCTTTTCTGCTGTTTCATGTTGTGAAAATAGCATGCAACCTTTCTGAATTTTCAAAAATATTTTCATCTTGGTGTACTTTGTAAAATATCTGCAACTTTAGTCTTGAAACTTAGTGCAAAATCCTAGTATAAAATAACCATGAAGCTGATCCTTGACAGCAGTTAATTGTGGAGTTGGAGTCTATGAATTGAAATAGTAAGAATTTCTTGAAATGGAGAAAGGAGAGTTTTTTTTTTCATTCTTTTTTCAAAATAAAATAATTTTTGGCTCTCCTGTGGACACTTCCCGGAACAGCTGTGCAGACTGGGAGAGGATTTGTTTCCTGTCTTCCCAATTGTGGTCAAAACTTAGTAACAGTGTTGCAAAATTATCCTGTTACTTGTTGCTTTTATACATACAAGGTAAAATACTATCCTCTGAGGGTTTTGTCAGTGAAAACACCAGCTGATACTTGGCAACTAGAAGGCAAAAAAAAATGCTCTTGTCTTTTTAGTATTGAGTTATTTAAACATGTTTTTAAATAACAGCTCAATCACTCTCATCTTTTGTGAGTACATAATCTTTGTCAGTCTCCAATGTCTTGGAGAAAAATAGCCTTTAAAATAGCTGCATGTTTGCTTTGGCCGGTGTAAATACATGTGCATTAAGATATTCCACATGTATCTTATTGCCTTTGATCAAGACTGAGTTTACTGTGTTGAACGAGAACTTTGTTTCTATCTTTAAGAATTTATATCCATGTTCTGTTGATGGATCAATTAAAAAAAAAAACTTCTGACCATGTTGAACATTAAAAGTTGGTGTGAAAGAGGATCATTGTAGGTACGTGTTGCTTAGTTTTTCTGATGATTAAATAAAAGTAATTTTCTTATCTTCACAGATGCTTGGACTTGATGGATCTCTGGTTTTTCTAGTAAGTGAAATCCTACATTTCAAGAATTTCTGTAGGAGATTGTTGGGTTTTTTTTAAGAAATAAACTGTTTTTTTTAAATTACATAATTCTATTTGAAGTCCCTATTTTCACATGATATGTATTATTTTAAAAGACTTCCAAATGATGTCATGTTCAAGCAAACTGTCTTTTAGGAGATTCATATAATAGTGTATGACATAAAAGTGTAAATTACACATTTAGTGAAATTACACATAAGAGTGTAATTTTTTAAAAGACACAAGGTAGCATCAGATCACATGCTCCACTGAAAATAAAAGACCGTTTAAAAAAATGCATATACTGAAAATGCATAATCTGGCCTTTCCTAGTTTTACTTTTTATATTATGGTTATGTCCTTATTCAGACTTCTCTGATTTGCCCTGATGCCACCATCACATCACTAAGGAATTTTTATTGCAGGCTAGATTTTAAATTTTAAGATGCCCAATTATGTTTCAGGACTTTATTTGTAGTGTTCTCGTTCCTCCCTATGATTTTTCCATTCTTAAATATTGTTTTGATTTCTGTCAGTATCAGATGTGTTTTTAAAATCTTGACAATTGTCAGCCTATTTCATGAAGCATGTATCTTTTTTAATTGACTCCAAAAATCTTTATGATTACAATAATTTAGCAAAGCACTCCTAAAAAGGTTGTTGGCTTTTAACACACTTGTCTGTGGCTGAGCCTGTGCTGATTATCTCTCTGATGAACTCTTGCATATATAATGCATCTCTTCTACTGGGCTTTGTTACACTTTATATGAAGGGCTCTCTGCTGCCCATCTTGACTGTTGGTGATTTCTAGAGCTGACTTCAGGGTCAGAAGAGAGAGTGCAGAGTTGATGGCAACAGAACTTTAACCCATCACAGTTACATTCATTGTGTATTATCTGCTAGAACACATGCTGTGAAGAGAAATAGTTTATATTATAAAGGGAAAAAGATCTGTGCTTTCTTCCAGCAGTATAGATTTTACTTAATTTAATATTTGAGAAAAAATACAATTCTTAAATGTTTGTGTGATAAATACCAAAGAACACATTGATTTTTGAAACACATTTTTATCAATGTGTTCTTTGATATTTATCACATTAAGTAAAAAATAAAAATCAATGTGTTTATTAGATAAATATCTCAAGTTTGAAATGAATTGTCTCATATTTCAATGTTAAAATGTCTCGTGTTAAAATAACGTAGTAATGTGATGTCATTTCTAGAGTGAGAACTATCAGTTTTGGTAACAGTTTTCTTGTGACAAAACCTAAACGTTCAGATGAATGTTTTCTCATTTATAAAGCAAGTGCCCAGATACATTTCTTGGAATATTTTTGAAGGTGGAACTATTTATATCTATTTTAAAAGAGGGTATTTTTTTTACAAAATAAGAATGTTAAAGCAAATACAAATGCAAGGTACATGTCCATGAATGTAAACATCTGCTTTCATAAACCGTCCTGGATCATTTGGTCTTTGTCTTAGAGCAAATGTCTTGGTTCTAACATGAGATGTGCAAGCTCTGGTAATAATAAGCTGTTGAAATAAGAAGTTCAGATATGACACTTATTTAAATCACTGATATTTATGTACTGTTTCCTTGTTATTTTCCTCTCCTTCCTACTCTTTGCAGGAACATGTCTTTTGGGTGGTATCTTTAAATACGCTGTTCATACTTGTGTTTGGTAAGTATCATCCACTCCTAGGTTTTAGAAGATCCCTCTTCATGATCTTCTAAATGAATCTTCTTCATCTAAATGTTGTTCTTCACTAATCATCCAGGTTAATTTTAAGGATGTTATCTCAGATTGAATGGAAGTTGTGACATCTAAAGCTGGAACCACAAACAAACAGGGAATACAAAATACAAATAATACATCTTTATCGCTTCTAATTTTGTCATTTTAATTCCTTTAAGTGGATAGGTTTAAAATACAAAATCTACCAAAAGTTTAATGATGTCAAGCAAAGCACAGAAAATAGTATGTTTGGAATACTGGTAAATTAAAGGAGAAGCCTCATGGAATTTAATTTATGAGTAAATGCAGTGCTTTTAGGAATGGCTAGGATTTTTTTTTAATCACTTTTTCATCAAGAATGCTTATTTGGAGCTTAAAATTACAAGGGAAGGAGGCACACAAGAATGTCGCTGTGCAGAGCTGCTAAATATACTGTCAAATTGTGTGCAAAATGACTATAGAACAACTTCCCTTAGATAATACAACTTAGACTGACTTAAGTTTTAGAAAACAGTAAATTCTAATCAGTTGTATATTTTACTTTATTTTCCTTTCTCCTTCCTGTATATACTGAGGCTGAACTTCAACTTTAAATGTTTGCAAGGCTTTCTATTTCTAGTATAAGATAGGAAAATTTCTGTGTTCCAATTCCATGTTTAATTAGTGCTAGGAACATTTCTTGGACATAAACTTGTCACATCTAAACCCAATAATAATTAAAAAATCCCTGGACTGTAGATATATATTTCTCAGTCATTTGAACCATAAAAGAAAAGGGTAAGATTCCTGCATTTTGTTAAATAGCAGTAAAGTCACCTTTGTAATTATCTGTAATTCTTATTTTAGTTACTGCTTACAGTATGTATCATGAATTTGCATTTCCATTCCAGGTTTAATGCAGAATGCAGGGTAAAAAATCTATGATATTTTTAAGACTTTCCTTAGATGCATTAGGCTGTGATTCGGAGATTATTATTTTTCATGTATATTCCTAAAGTTATAGAAATATAGCACTTGCAAGTATTTGTAGAGAAAGTAATTTTTTTAGTTGTTTTCACAAAATTAATGAGAAATAGAATGATTACTGTGTTGCAGTACACACCCTGCAAATAAGACTCCACATAGCAATTTTTATAGCCTTTTTTCCCCTTCTTTTTTGCTTACCTTATGCAGCATTTTGTCCATACCACATCGGTCACTTCTCCGTTGTTGGCCTGGGCTTTGAGGAGTATGTAAGTATTGATTGATAATTTCAAAATGAAAAAAATGCTGCTATTTATTTAAAGATGGTATTTTTGTAGCATCTTTCCATTTTTATGTGTGATCACAAAAGTAATGTGGGGTGTGTCATTTTTTTATCCTTCTCAAACCTTTACTAATCTATGGTTAAAAATGTTCTATCACTCTTTCCCACTTCCTCCATTATTTACATTTCAAGTGAGGTTTTGTCCTTTTACATAAAAATGGTGCATCTTGGGGTATTTTTAACAAAGTCTTGGTTTAATTGTTTTATTTGTGTACTGAGTAATTTTCATAGCTGATGATAAGGAGTAAGTAAAAGCTAGGATGTAGCAAGTTAGTGTAAGGTGACGCTTTTTGTTTCATTTATAGAGGTTGCTTCAGGTTTTAAGAAAATAGATTTTTCCAGTAAATGCAAATATTTTCTACTTTTGATGGAGATACTAAAAAAGTACTAGTTTATTGAAATAGGTTAAATCTAAAGAAACTTGCCATTCTTCTTAATTAGTTGAGATTTGGAATTTATCTTACTTTCATAAAAAGGAGATGTAATCTTGAACTTTCTCTTCTTTTCCCCTCCAGGTTCAAGCATCTCACTTTGAAGGCCTGATTACCACAATTGTTGGATATGTTCTGCTAGCAGTGACTCTAATTGTTTGTCATGTATCCTTTTTTCAGTAGTTGCCTGGTTCAGATTTTACATGTAAATCGTTTTTCTGGCTATACTTTGAGGACACAAAGACGTGATGCAGATACAGTTAATTTACCATTTTGCTCTGCTCATCTGGTGAAATTAGAAGGTCTCTTCTGTTCTCCTGGCCATTTAGAACTTGTCAATGCCACTGCATTCTTCAGAACATGTGCACATATTTAACAAAAGAAAATCATGGGCTTCTATGCTTGCTTGAAGAACTCCAACTAAGTTTTGAAGGTCTATCTGAGAAAAAAAAAACATTGTTTTTTTTATCTCAATGCCTTATGCTGTACTGTGTAGTCCTTATACTGGGTTATGTAGTTGCAGCAGATAACGAAATAGGATTATAGGAAAATATGTAGGGTATGATGAGAAGTTTATTCACATCTCTAATTCTACCAGATCTTTAGGGAGTACATTATTTCTTTTTTATACTTCTGAACCACTGAGAGTTTGCAGCAAGAATTTCAGGTGATTACTTTTGTTATTACTGAGAAATCAAGTAACGGCAGATTCCTGAAAGCTGTGGAAGTAAAAGGTCTTCATTCTAGATCCATGTTTGTTAAAGAGACTACACCAACTTCAATTTGAATCAGTAAATATTTGTTAGTAGTTTTCTGTTCAAGAGTACATGAAGCTAACATCAACATCAGTTGCTGATTACAAATGTATAATCATCAACATCAGTGCAAATGTGGTAATACAGTTGATTGCCATGTAACTGTCTTGCCTCCCGAAAAAAACAAACAAAAAAGCCCCAAACCAAGACTGCATGAAAAGGAAAGATACCTTTTTCTTTTATTCTTTTCTTTTTTTTCTTTTTTTTATTTTGATTGATTGATTGATTGATTTTGAAGTGCATGTTTTGGGGGGGTTATCCAGCACATCAGATTATGAGTTCTGGAGTCACAGAAAGTTGTGAAAAATATGTAGTCCTGATAAAATTCATACTTCCTATTTCACTTCAGTTTTTTATAATAGAATGTAACATAATATAATGTAACTATGTTAAAGTATTTTTCAGTTTTATTTTCTTGACAAAACTGTTCAGGGTTTGGCAGCACTTGTTAAGTTTCAACGATCACGTCGTTTATTAGGAGTTTGCTATATTGTTGTCAAGGTAATCCTACTTTTTTGTATGTAAAAAAGCACTAAAACCTCAGTTTTCTTGGCAATTTTTGTTAAACTACCAAGATGTTATTTTCTCTTTTCTCATAAAGGTTTCCTTGTTAGTGGTTGTTGAAATTGGTGTGTTTCCTCTCATCTGTGGCTGGTGGCTGGATATATGCTCTTTGGTAAGAACTGAAGACAGGCTGAGGCTGGGAGAGTTGGGGTCATTCCGACCAGGGAAGAGAAGTTTTTGGGAAGATATAAGTGTCTTTCCAGCACCTGAAAGGGGCCTACAGAAAAGCTGTGGAATGACTTTTTACAAGGGCATATAGCAATAGGACAAGGGGGAAAGTTTTTCTAACTGGAAGAAGATAGATTTAGGTTAGACCTTGGGAAGAAATTCTCTACTGTCAGGGTGCTGAGACACTGGCACAGTTTGCCCAGGGAGGTTGTTGCTGCCCCCTCCCTGGAAGTGTTCAAGGCCAGGTTGGATGGGGCTTGGAGCAACCTGGTCTGGTGGGAGGTGTCCCTGCCCATGGCAGGGGGGTTAGAACTAGATGACCTTCAAGGTCCCTTCCAACACAAACCATTGTGTGATTCTATGAAATGGGATAAAATCTTTTTAATGAAGTTTTATATTTAAAGGAAAAAAGTCCGGGAGAGAAGAGAGTTGTTGGTACAGATTTGAAAGAACTCTTCTCTTTTTATAAATACAGTGTTTCCATTTTTTTAGGTATTGCTCAATGCTATTTTTGGTGGGGTTTTTTTATGCTGCTAAATACAAATTAACATGCTGTTATTAAAACAATAAGATCCTTTTTTATTGCATTTACAAGTCCCCTGTGATAATCAAAATCTGTACTGAATAATCTTTGTTATGTAGCCATCTTCTGTGAAATGGTAATGGCTTCATATTTTAAAAATCGTCCAGTTTGTCTGTTTTGAACAAGATATATGTAGTGTTTGCCTGGAACTGAGAAGGACACTTTTTCTGTCCTGAAAATAGTATTATTTTAGCCTTAGTGGAAATAGAATTTCACTTAAGGGAATATAATTATTTGCTTCTATTACTGTGCCACTTCGTTTGAACTGATTTATAACTTCTGTAGTGTATGGTGGTATTTGAGTTGACTTATTTCTTACTTCTGTCAAAGAAACTTTTCTGATGAAATTATTTAATTATTTGTTGTTCTTGTTGTAAATTATTCTTTTTTTAAAAAATTGAATGCTATAATTACTTATGTGTTAACACAAGGCAGACATCTAAATTAAATGCTTTAAGTATACATGAACCTAGGGTAAACAAATCCAGTAACTGTAATTTGCCAAACTTTATTCATATTTGTTTTACTACTTACTTGCTAGGAGATGTTTGATGCCACTTTGAAAGACAGAGAATTGAGCTTTCAGTCTGCCCCAGGTACCACAATGTTTCTGCACTGGTTAGTTGGAATGGTTTATGTCTTCTATTTTGCATCCTTCATTCTTTTACTGAGAGAGGTAAGTCTTTATGAGCACAATTAGGATATAGCATAGTTAGATAAGCTTGTACATTGAACTCTTAGTTAAAAATTTCACATGTGGCTATTGCTGCTATTGTGGTTTGTGTGTCTTTATTGGATTCCAGCTTTAAGTAAAAAGGGCCACGTAGGTACTTAGTACATTGGAAAATTATTATTTAAAGTATATTTTACTTTGCTATTTTTAGTTTACAAAGGGTCCTTAAACATGGAGGATGCTTTTAAATTAATCTAAGCACGTCAGTTGTTTAAGTTTGATTAATACTTGAAAGTTAAGCTTGTAATTGGTTATTGCTCCTCTACTTCTATGATAATGCTTGCTTTGTTCTTTTTCTGTGACATTTGCTTGAGCTGTTTTCAACAAATAACCCCTAAGATGTGTAAAACCTATTTGCTGCAGCAGTGTCATCCTAGATTAAAACCAATTAATACAAAGATAATTTTCTCTTTACATACTGTTTTCTGCTTCCTACTTCAGGTTTTGAGACCCGGTGTCTTATGGTTTCTCAGGAATTTGAATGATCCAGATTTTAATCCTGTGCAGGAAATGATTCACTTGCCCATTTATAGACATCTCAGGAGGTTCATCTTATCAGTGGTAAGGACTTCTCAAAAATTTTTTTGTTTGGAAAGTAAATTTCATGTTAGCTTCCATATACTCTACTGATTATTTAAGGAAAAACATTTTCACAAACCAAATCACACTTTTCAAACTGTGCTTCTTCAGTTTCTAAGAAAATTCTTGTGCAGAACATAAACTATTAAGTTTCAAGAAAAATGGGATTTGATTTTTCATTTTTACACAGTTAACCAAAACTTATTATTTTCAGTGTCTGGTTCTAATTTTGTATAAAGTGTAAGAATGTGTTTAAGATGTACTTGGATTTTCAGTCTGGCTCCTTAAGGAAACAGGATTTAACAAAGTGCATGGTCTTAATGCACCTAATCTAAATTTTGATCTTTCAGCCAATTTAAAAGATACGGAAATAGGAACTGAAAGTTTTTCTGAAGCTTCTACAAGCTGAATGAAAACTCATCCAATAACAAAAGAGGGGAAGCCACTATTAGTATTCCCAGTACTGGGGAGGAAAGCAGAACTGTTGCACAGTACTCAAACTGTGATCTGGCCAGTTGGTGCTGCTCTTGATAGCAGCCC
This sequence comes from Phaethornis superciliosus, assembly GCA_023637945.1. NCBI lineage: Eukaryota > Metazoa > Chordata > Aves > Apodiformes > Trochilidae > Phaethornis > Phaethornis superciliosus. Next base: position 71,588,086 of record JAJQWJ010000002.1, read on the forward strand.
TTGTCATTCGGGGCTCTGGGCTAATGGCTGAAGGGTGCTGCTATCACACGGGTGTTTTGGCTATGGATGAACAGTGCTTGCATGGCCTCAAGCCTTTTCCTCTTCCCTGCCCTCCTACCTCACCCCTCCAGTGAATAAGCTGGGGATTGGGAGGGAGTGTGCTTTGAGCAGCTGGCCCAAACCCACCAGAGGAGGGAATATTCCATGCCATATGACATCATGCCTGACAATAAAAGCTGTGGGAAAGGAGGACGTAGGGAAGAGGATATTCGTGGGTATGGGGTTTGTCTTTTGAGCAATTGTTAACATGTGTAGAGGCCCTGCCAGGAAATCATTAATCATCTGTCTGCTGATGAGGAGCAGTGAATTAATTGGCTTTTTGTTTTGCTTGACCACACAGATTTTGCTCTCTATTAAACTGTCATCATCACAAGTCTCCTTGCCTTCCTTCTGTTTTCACCCCATGCAGCTGGAGAGGCAAATGAGCAAGCAGCTGTGTAGATGTTTAGCTGTTAACCAGAGCTAACCCACTACACACAATAAATGTGTCCAAGGCATGGGCAGGTTATGTTTTTTTCTGGCATTTATGCAAACTTTTTTAACTTCTTTGTTGCAGATTGTCTTTGGATCAATTGTACTGCTCATGCTCTGGCTTCCTATACGCATTATCAAGTATCTCCTGCCTAACTTTCTTCCGTACAATGTTATGCTCTACAGGTAAGCATTTAATTTTAAAAAAAAGTATTTTTCAGTCTCCCTATAACTAGAAAAGTGTGTATTTATGTTCTTTGAGCTTTAATGTGACATTGTTTGGTATGTTCTGCTTGTTTTCACAAAATCTAATCTTACCTAAGCATACAATTTGTCATATAAAATGCTATTAAGAAAAATAAGAGGAGTTTTTTATTACTTCCATGAAGATGACTATTTGGATTTTATATGCCCTCAAAACACTTTCTACTTCAATTTGTTCATAGTGAAATTGCTGACATGTTTATTTTTTACTTCCACTCCTGGTTATCCTTGTTTCAAGAATAAAAGGGTGTCTGTAGATGTAACTTTAATAGCAGCAATATTGTTCTATAATGGAGACATCAGTGAAAGAAGCAAATAGAAGAGCAAATCACATTCTCTGATGTAATCTGATATAATCTTTCTCAACATTTTTAAGTTTCCTGTGTACCTAAGGGCCTAAACACTCATGAACACCTAACCTGTGCTTAGAAATGTGAATAAGGAAAAATATCTGCAAAAAAATAAAAAATATTCTTGTTAGCATCAAATATATTTTTTATTGTGGTAGTGTTAATACGATTCAGTATGAAAGATAACTATTGGTATTTTTCTTATACTTACTTCTTTTTCCATTGTTCCTAGTGATGCACCTGTAAGTGAACTTTCCCTAGAGCTCCTTCTGCTTCAGGTGGTGCTTCCAGCTTTGCTAGAACAAGGACATACAAGACAGTGGTTGAAAGGTCTTGTACGAGCATGGACTGTTACTGCTGGATACTTACTGTAAGTACAGAAAGCCAAAATCAGCTGCAAGCATTGTGCCCAGCTTTGCCTTTTAACATGAAAGTGGTGGACCTATCCTAAGTGCCTTTTAATAGCTATTTTACAGATAAATATGTTGATGCAAACTTCTGTAGTCACTTCCTATGGAAGTATCTTCTTCTAAGAAATAGTTGTACCTATTTCTGGACTAGTCTTTGACAAGTAATTAGTTTTTTACACTATGACAGTATTTGCTTAGTAAAAAAATGTATAGTGGTATGACTGAACAGCTTGTTAATTTCATGTTGAATGGGAAAATTAGAGGTGAGTTTAAGAGCGTTTCCATGAGTCATCTAAGTAAAATTCACATAATTCACGTGTGTATCTTATAATTATTACTATAAGGAAAAAAAAAAGGAAAAATTATTTAGAACATTAAGCTGAAAAAGGAATACCCTTAAGTTGAGGATTTTAAAGTTAGTTTTATCCCTCTTTAGAAAATAAACTTCTGAATCTATGTCAGATAAAGTAAATGATTATGCAAAATTATGTTCCTTTATTTATACTTCCAGGAAGACTTCTAGCACTTGGAATTATTTTTTAGTTCATGTGTTCTTTGCCAAATTGGTCAAGTGAACATTGTTTGATTGTTGATTTTGTTTATAGAAATTTTTAAGTTTGATTTCAAACTATATTGGCATTCTATCACCGTGTCTTGCTCATTTTGGGTCATGCCAGTGCAGCATTATTATGATGAAGATTTGTTCTTTGCTAAATTTTATTTGAGATTCTGAGAAAATTACTTTTTTCTTCCACTGCAATCCAAAATATTTATTTTAGCTTCTCATAAGGAAAATCTTTTCACCTCTGTTCTCTTAGTTTGTGTTTTGTAAATTTATTTAAATAATAAGTGCATATGCCAGCACCATAGAAGTGTTCAAGGGAAGGTTAGATGGGCCTTTGAGCAACCTGATCTAGTAGAAGGTGTCCCTGCCTATTCAGGGGGTTCAGAACTAGATGAGGACCCTTTATGGTCCTTTCCAACCCAAACCATTCTGTGGTTCTGTGACAGGAAGATAATTTCAGAAGTGATAGAAATGCCTGTGCGTTCTTCACTGCTGCAGCTTTTAAGAACATTTGTGAAGTACCCCTTCAGCAACTTCAGTTAAGCAAAGATGCAAATCTTTTCCTCTGCTTTTCTTAAATAACAGGCTGCTGTGAAAATGTTTCCATTGTCTGCCAGTAGAATATTTGCATGGATCTTTCTGCTAATAAAATTGTGCTAAAGCTGAAGAAAAGTAATTTCTAAATTTTGTTTTGTTTTTTTTTCAGTCAGACTCAAATATCTTCTTGTTAATGATGTATGCAGGCAATATCAATGGAATACTTTTTAATGCAGATTGACTGTTCCTAAGATTGATGTTCTTAGAAAGTTATGAAATGGGTTTTGAGCAACTTAGAACCTTCATGAAAGACTCTGCCTGCCTGTACTTTTGAAAACATGTTTATAGGTGTATAGTACTGTTCTTGTACAGTTTGTTTGAAAGAAAATATAGCTTAGTAGCACTTAGATAAAAGATGTCATTGAGCTGCTTACTTACTTGAACTGAAATATCAATGCAATTTTGAATTCGTAAGCACAACTTTAATACTAGAAGTTGCTTTTAAAGCAGTCAAACAGAGCTTCTCTTTATTTGTGGCTGTATTCACACTGTTCTAATCTGGATCCATACTAGAATTTTCCTCCTAAGTTCTGTGTTGAGGGTGGCATTGAGTATGTTATCAGAAAATGGTTTCTCTTATAATTTATCAAGGTTCTGCCAATACTCCTGTATAAAATTTACACAAATTGTAGTCATTCTGAGTAGGCCTATCTTTCTTTAAGATTCTCATTCATATCTAACAGAGCAAAACTGCAAATTGTATTGTTACAGGGATCTCCATTCTTACCTACTTGGGGACCAGGAAGAGAATGAAAACAATGCAAACCAGCAGCCTAACAACCAACACGCTCGCAATAATAACGCCATTCCAGTTGTGGGGGAAGGACTTCATGCAGCCCATCAAGCCATACTTCAACAAGGAGGACCCGTGGGTTTCCAGCCTTATCGTAGGCCTTTAAAATTCCCGCTCAGGGTAGGTATAGCTAATGCAATAAGAAAAAAGTGAAAGGCATTTGAAAAATGGGTGTAACGTTTAGTAAGAAAGATTTTTGCCCACATGTTATCAGAAGTCAAGTGGTGAGTCACGTTTTGTGTTTTGTTTGGTTTGCAGCTTTCTAAAAAGTAGTCTTATAGTTATTCCCTCAGCTTTTTTCAACCTGTAGCTTAAGACCTTCAATGATCACTTTTATTTATACATCCCATACGTGTTGTCTATTATCTGTTAGTTCACATCTTATTTTCCTAATGTTTACTAATGACAGAAATACAATAAGAAAAGTCTTCTCAAGGAAATTGTGTGTCACAGATTTAACTTTCTCTTTATAGTCTGTGATAATTTTCACATAGTAAGCTTGCTTGTTTGATGATCAGTGAAGCAGAATGTCATAGCACATGGTATTTGAGACATTCAAGTACTGAAATAAGTCAGGTTCATAAGAATTCTCTGGTAAGATGTAAACCTGACTAAGAACCCATCAGGTTTGCTGTCAGCTGCTGGTCACACAAACCCAAAGGCATCTGGAAGAACATTCTTAGCAGGATTTTTCTTTTTTATAAAACCAGTCTTGAGTATCTGGCATACAGAGCTAGAAATCTTTCAGGGTTAACTTGAGAATCACTGTGCTGGTCAGTGCAGAAATAGATTATTTTTTAATGTAGCTTCCCCCATTCATTATTCGAGTGTTGATTTTTACTGTTGTGACAATTGATGCAAACTCTTAAAGAAAGTACAGGACACTTTAGGTGTGCTCCATGTACTGTGGATAGGTTTCTTATTGCTGATTTATTTATATAGTGAAACATCAGATGGTATCTGAACATTCTAGAATGAAATATCATTTTTTCTTAAGTGATTTTCTTATTAACCATTTCTCTTTTTTCTCTCTTTCAGATATTTCTTTTGATTGTTTTCATGTGTATAACATTACTGATTGCTAGTCTTATCTGCCTTACCTTACCAGGTAAGTCTATTGTTGTAAAACTATGATAAAAAACAACTTAGCATGTTACCATGCTCAACAGTGGCAGATGTTTAAAACTTAAAAGGAGAAACCATGGAAAATTATGTCTCATTTTTAATAGTTCATCATCAAACTGTACAGACTAAAGTCTAAATTAATCGAGACAATACCCATATTGAAATGGCAGGTTTCCGTTGCCTTTGTTTTTTTGTAGAATACAATTTCTGTAGTAGTATTGTGAGAAAAAAAGAATTCATACTCTTGCATGAGCTTTTCCATTTAGAAAAGAAAAATATATAGGTTGTTACAGGTCTTATACAGTATCGTCTTAAATATTGAGAGGGTGTCACCAAGACAAGGTCTCTAGCAAACTTTGAAGTGATACACATGCCACTTGCCAAATATGTATGAATGAATAAGTACTTAAAAAAAAGTCAACATACTGTAGTTTTCTGTTGCTTTCATAATTTGGGACAAACGAAGACATGTAAACACATTTGAATTTTGTAACCTGGGTACTTGTAGCATGCCATTTTTACCTCCTGGCATTAATAATCCTAAAGTCAGTAATGTGTTGAGATCAGAGTTATGAATTTTGTGATGGTTATTATAGTGGTGTATAATATAAGTCTACTATAATACTAGTGCATAGAACCACTTTTAAAAAATGAAATGGTATAAACGTCTCCCATTTTTTGTCAGAGAGCTTCAGAAGTCCCATCAGTAACTCTTAAAAAAATTACATGAGAGAGAGAAATGACACAAACATAGCTCACGCGATTTAAGTTCAGTCTAATGCACAAATCTATATAGCCTTTGCAGTTCCAAAAATTACTATTTAGGCTCTGAATAGTACAGTATTCAGGGCTTTGGTTTGCTGTAGTTCAGATCGTATTGCTGTTGTTATGAAATTTTAAGGAAAAAAACTGTACATATGCATTCGGCATCGTCTAAACACCTAATTACATGTTGCTTCACACATTTGTGCCCTATGGGTATAATACCAAAATACTGGTTTATGCAGAATACCAGTTGTGCATTAATATTTAGAATAATTTTTGAAGTATTTTTTTCTTAATAGGCATCATTCCTTAATACATCAAAAAGCATTACTCTATTTAACAGTGTTTGTGTTTTCAGTATTTGCCGGTCGGTGGTTAATGTCATTCTGGACGGGGACTGCCAAAATCCATGAACTGTACACAGCTGCCTGTGGTCTTTATGTCTGCTGGCTAACTATCCGAGCAGTGACAGTGCTGGTTGCCTGGATGCCACAGGGTCGTAGAGTGATTTTTCAGAAGGTCAAAGAATGGTCACTTATGGTGAGTCTTGAGAAAAAAAATTTCTGATATTTTTTTCTAAAAAGTAACTAATAAAAATTGTTGCTTCATTTTTGTTGAGGTTTTCCTTTGTAATGTATACTGCATTTTTCTTTTCAGACCATTTTAAAACTTTTTCAGATTACATTCCTATTACATAGGGTAACCTGTATTTCTGGAAGGCATTTAGCACATTAAGTTTGCGTTTCTATGTTTAAATATGTGTATGTTTTCTGTTTTCCTTGAAAAGTGATTACGTTGGATTATATCATCCCATAGGTGATGAACGTGTCTCTGCAAAGTAGATTGCATATTTTCTTAAAGGTCCTTAGGCTTTTTCAGATCTTCATGTTGTTTAAATGAACATTTTTAAAGAATACCCTTTTTTATTATCAGGAGTTCAGATTCTTACCACGGCAACAAATTTATATCTCAACTTTTTATCTTGGTTTTGAGGATTTCCGTAGTAGATTTCTTGCTAAGTATAATAATTTTAAACATTCATAACATAAATAGTATCTTGTCGTGGATGTTCTTGTGTCGTTATTGGATGATTACAGACAGTTATGGAAAGGTTCTTCTCTAATTTTCCAACATTGGATTATATTCCCTACTGATAACAAAGATGATATTATTGTTGAAATAGTAGGCAGAGTTATGCCTTTTTCTGGAGGGGGCATGGAGCAGGACCCAGTCTTGGAAACTTGCATTGTAAGATTATGTATGTAACTAAAATCATTTCTAGCCATATATATGCATGAATTAAAATTCTGTGTAGTTTATTAGCAGAAGTTTATTATACACAGTAATTTATATAGTGGTTTATTTATAATTTACATATTGAAGTTCAAAGAGAAAAGATTCTCTGATAAATATAATAATTGGATGTCCTGTGTTTTTTAGATAATGAAGACATTAATAGTGGCCATCTTGCTAGCTGGTGTGGTTCCACTTTTGCTTGGTCTTCTGTTTGAACTGGTCATAGTTGCACCTTTGAGAGTTCCTCTGGATCAAACACCTCTCTTCTATCCCTGGCAGGTAAGTTGCTCCCATTCTTCTACTGCTGTTGATCCATTTCTTTACATAGAAGTAAGGGGTACTGAAGTTCTTTCATGATGATTCAGTGCTTTATTTTTTGCATGTTAATTGTATAAAAGTTTGTAATTAAATATACTGATTTTTTTTTCATGTGGCAGAACTTTCTCAAATTATCAGAGTAGAGGGATTTGAGACTTGTAAATTAACAACGAGCTATTGAAATTCAGAATTATCTCAATTTTTCACAAAAGTCTGTGGAATTATACATGGGCTACTGTTTGAGCAAACTCAAAGCAACTTTCATATTGACTTTTTTGTCATAAAATTTTAAATTTTTTAACGTATCTGGGATAATAGACATTAACAATAGCTGTCTTTTAAAATAATTGGTTTAAGAAGATGTATTTCCCCAGCAGTTTTAAGAAAGTTAATTATCCAGTACTATCTTAAGCTTTATCAGTTATGTAGCTGTTTATTCTGCCTTATCAATCTATACTTTGCATTCTGCTTTGGTGTGTTTTATTGGAAGAATCTCTTACCAAATGCCAATAATCCAGAAAGAATTGATTCATGGCTTGCAGAGTTATAGATGTTATTATATATTATAGTTATTATTAAGTTATAGAAGTTATTATACAGTTTCTAACTACTAGAAGCCTGTAGTTATAATGTGTCTCTAATTCCATGCTGTAATAATTGCAGTGTATGTTAAAGCGTAAACTTTCCTCTGAATAGCATGACTTTTTTTTGTGAAGAGCATTACCTTGCTTTTTTCAGCTTTTCTGACATCACGTAGAGTTTCATGAACAAAAATTTAAAAGAAAAAAACTTGCTTCCTACTTTGTGTGAACACCTTGGCATCTTGTTTCTAGCTAAGTGTTAGCAGTGCTAATTAGTTGGTACTAGAATGTTAGGCTATTGCTTTAAGTTAATATAATGCTTTTTGCCTTTGGATTAATAGAAGTAGCTGATTTTCCTGGGTCAAGGGAACTGAGTATTTTACTGATGTCTGTTAAGCTTGAGAGCATCCTCTTTTCCTTAAGAGTTTGCAGATGTTACCTCTTGTAAACAGTGTCCCATGTAAGCAGAGAAGTAATTTGTCTTTTCATTTACAAGTAATATTAGCAAATTGCTATTAAAAAAAAAGTGTTTTGTTGTCAAACTAAGAGTATGTTAATGCTAACAGTTCATTTTTACAAAATTAGGACTGGGCTCTTGGAGTTCTGCATGCCAAAATAATTGCTGCCATAACCCTGATGGGTCCCCAGTGGTGGCTGAAAACTGTTATTGAACAGGTAAGAAAAAAATGTCCATGTGAGTTATCTGCATAATATACTTCAAACATTTTTGGAATGCCTGAGTCAGAAGACAGTTACTGTTGTAGTGATTGAGTAATTTGAGTAGGAGAATAAAAAACTCAACTGGTCTTGTAGAATCCTTTCAAATTGCATAACGTAATCCATTAAAGCATACTTAACAATAAACAAAAAAAAACCTCTAAAATCAAGAGACTGCTGAGTGTATGCAATGCAGTTTTATCAGATTTGCATTAAAGTGAGAAACATCAGTATTTCTTCAGGTGAATTCATATGTGTCTTAAACTCTGGATATTATTTATGGCCACCACTCAAGAAAAGAGAATTTCTGCTTTCTCCAGAGCTGTGGAGTTTCCCTCGTTCATAGCTGAGTGCACATGAAAGACAGCATTTCCTTTTCCTTATGATTATGAAGCAAGACAGAACAGTTCTGAGTTACATAGCCTGTTGCTTTCTTTGGTAGAAATGGGGTTTTTTTATAACAACTTTTAAGTTCTACACTTTGTCATCTCAGGGAAGTATCTCAGCAGTTTGTCAGAAGGTAATTTTTCAGCCCTGCGCTGTATGGCCTGGCCTCTGTACAAAAGGTGCCTCTCTTGATAAAGTCTACCACACAGTCCCAATTATTAAACCTTTTAATGATCACTGAGTGTCACAGTGGAGAAATGCATTCTTATTTCTGTGAGTACCTTTGGATGCATACCACGGCTCTTCCTTCCATCTTGAATGCACTCCCTGGGCCCATGTTACAGGTGACCTCTGTGAGCCCTCCTTAGCAATGGTTACCTCCAGGCTGTGGGAGAGAAGCCATCATCCAGCTGTGTGGTCTAGCTGTCTGAAAATGGTCTTTTCTCATTATTTGTGTGGTCGCATTGAGACCTTAGCTGCTCAGGAAGTGTGGAGGCCCTCTCTTCAGGCACAGACTCCACATGCAGAGACCTTGGTCTGCCCTACCAAGTAGAAAATAAGATGCTGGGTTTTGCCAGTTTTACCGACATAGTAGATTGGCTCTACTAGCATATAGAGGATCTTCTTGCAGCAAGTTAACACTGCAGAAGTGATTCCAGGTTACCCACAAATCCACCATTCACAGCTCTTTTTATTGATCTTTTAGCTGGACTCTTGAATTACTGCAACCAAAGCACTTTTGCAGACAAAATTGTTCTCCTGCACTTGATACAACTTTTTTCCTGGAACCCTTATGATGTAGATTGGCACAGAGATTTTCCTCCTTCAACTGTAGCCATCATGTTTCCTTCAAATTTGAACACTTTTTTTCCTCTCATAAGGAGAAAACCTTTTGTACAGTCCTGTAATTATTGCTGTAAGAACAAAGCATGGCTTTCTTGATTGATCCATTCTACTTCAAACTTGTTCTTAGGTATATGCAAACGGGATTCGTAACATCGATTTACATTTCATAATCCGTAAACTGGCAGCACCTGTGATCTCTGTTCTGTTACTTTCCCTGTGTGTACCCTACATCATAGCTTCTGGTGTTGTACCTCTATTAGGTATGTATACATTCAGAATACCTGGTAATCATCTTATGGTTTATAGCAATGGAAATATATTTGTGGAAATAAAACTTCAAGCTCTAGGGCTTTGGGGGTTTTGTTGCCTTTTGCTTTGTTTTGTTTTAAAAAAAGGTCAAAAATCGGCTCTTCTGCCAGCAAGTAGAAATGCTTAAGGATTGCTGCATCATCTCAGAAGCTTTTGGGAGGTTGAGAATGCAACATATCGGTCTGGTTGTTTTTTTATTAAACTAAGTACAGAATACATCAAGAGTATGGGACTGAATAATATTTAACAGTAGGAATGTAGGTATCTATCTAGTAGTGGAAAGAGATGATTAGTTAATTTCTTCTTCGAACAGCCAACCTTCAATTTTAGTCTTTCTTTAAGATTTATACTGAGCTGAGAACATCTCTGACTTGTCAGATTCTAAAGGAAGCTTAGATTTCCTATCTCCTCATACTTGAGGGAAATCATGTTATTAGTAGCAGAATAGATGTGCTTTTTCATCAACAATTGCCTTGGTTGGTAGTTAGTTCTGATATTAAAAAGATGTTCAAAAGTCCCATTTTATTCTTCAACCTCTCTAATGCAGACTTCTGTAGTGTCATCACTTTTCCAGCACAAGGTATACAGGGTCGGTAAGCAGTAAAAACTGATAATCCCAGGGTTTCTTCCTGTGGCTTGTCACTGTGTTAATGGAGAACTTTCAGCTTTAATGCTTCAGGTGAAAAAAAGCAGCAGTTGTCATGCTGGATATCTGACATAAACACATGGGTGTTATTTACTTCACAGCCCTTCTACGGAAGTTAAAGTATAACAAAAAGCATAGAAGGAGGTGCAGAAGCAGAAAATCATGTGTTACTTCAGCAATGCCAGATTTTGTGAAGGTTGTGTCTTGTTTTTTAGGAGTTACTGCTGAAATGCAAAACCTAGTTCAGCGACGGATTTATCCTTTTCTGCTCATGGTTGTGGTTTTGATGGGAATTCTCTCCTTCCAAGTCCGCCAGTTCAAGCGCCTTTATGAACACATTAAAAATGATAAGTGAGTATATAATGTGGGGGTTTCATTTTTCCACTTTAACTTGTGATTGAATTCAGATGTTGTAGATACTTAGAGCTAAAAGGGATTTTAAGAAGCTTTCTAGAAAAATGACCCTCTGCTGCAGACCTTTACTGGTTGTGGTAAATGTTTTATCAGGAATAGATTCTTTGTAAATGGAAGACACTCCCCTATATCTAACTTGAATGTGTTTAACCACAAACTAAGCTGATGGCTTGTTTGTCTCTCCCTGTGTAGTCTTGAAGGACACAGGGCCATAACAATTAGAATCTATCTGGATGCAAAATCATGTCTCAATCTGCTGCTTATAAAACCATTTCTCTAAGTTTTTCTGCATGTCTTTTTTTCTTATTCTTTACTCATTAACCCGATTAACTTGTTAAAGAACATTAATTTGATTTGATACTTAGTCCATACCACATTTTGCAATGTTTTCAGTAATCACTATTCTGCATTACTCAGGTGTCTGATAAAATATTATGTTTCCCTGGTTTTTTTCCTGGTGTTTGGTGTGAAATTTAATAGTATCTAGAAATATTAGAGTTGTAACTGAAATTAAATGCTCAGCAGACCAGTTTTTGTCTTATCACCTTTTATTTTGTCAGCTGATTTAAATCCTGTTCTCCACCTGCCTTTATAACATGTTCTGTAGCGTTGAGCCTACCTTAGTATCTATAGCTAATATTTGTATTTACAATCGGGTTTTGAGCTAAATGTTTCTATCTTTCAGGCAGAATGTGTATTGAATTGCAGCTTGCATTAATGTTCCAATTTGTTTTCTTGTTTAAGTAGAGGCATGTAAACAGCATACAAAGCTGTGAAAATGTATCTAAGTGAAAATTACTTCAATAATAAATTATTGTTATAAATATCCTTGTAGACAAGACATTTGTTCAACTTAAGTTAATGATCTCATTTCCGGAAGTGTAAGCATAGTCATTCTAACTAGTAGAGATTTATGTTTATTTAAATATTTCATGTTACAAATTTCGAAAGCATATACAAGTTTTTGTGACATTTTAAAATTTGCAAAAAATGGAATGGTTGGTTTGTTATGGTACCAAGAGGAAAGGTGTGGTGGTGAAAATTCTTCTAAAGGAAACAGGAGGTTTCAGGGGAAGAATGTATAGGTCTATATGGTTCTTCTGCTTGTAGAGACAGCATAAAAATAGGAAGAATGGAAAGGACTTTAGATGGTAAAAGGTAGGAGTGTAAAACAATGATATAGAGGAAGTAAGGAATAATGTGAAAGGCAGGGAAACTGCCAAGCTGATGAGATGGTGAACTATTGAAAAGGTATTTAAGTAAAGGAATCTCATAATACTTAAGCTTGACATGTAGTAGCATTAGGATCTTTTATCTCCCTTTAAGAAAAATTGAGCTGCAGTAAAAGTTCTTCCTTTACAATATTTACTTTTGTTCAGCCAAGGTGTTTTTATCATTGGATATGAGCTGAACCTCTCTTCACTCTTATCAGTGCATCTTCTGCATTGTGGCAGATTCTTTCTTGAATGTAAAACCTCATTAGCACTAATTTTGTTTTGTGTCTTGAGTTGTTGTTCCAGATGTTGAAGTGCCAGTGGCTGAAACAGACACTGTCAAGATGCTCTTTAAAGTATCACCTAGCAAAGGGGTTGGGTATATAAATAATGTAAACACAGTCTATTTCATATCTTCGTTCATCTTATTATGTCTCAGCTGTACAACTACTGAAGTTAAGGTTGTATACACAAGCCTATGCTGCCTCTATTCTATTATGAAATGCCTGAATATTAAGAAAAGTATGAGGACAGTTGAAGACCATTAAGGGGGAAGAGGTCACTTGTAAAATAACCTTGATTGCAATGAGAGCTACTTCTGCAGCAGAGGAGGTAGAGTAGGATTTGTGTTACGGAATTTTATTAACATTTGTTAATTTCTCAATGTTTTTACTGTCATTCCAGGTACCTTGTTGGGCAACGGCTTGTGAATTACGAACGAAAGTCTGGTAAACAAGGGACATCAACAACCCCACCTCAGTCTTCACAAGAATAGATGGTCATAATAAACATCGTGACCTTCCCTTTGCCTTTACATGTCCTTTTTCATAGACTCTTCTTCAGTCTTTGGATATCTCTCCCAATAATACTCTCAGCAGTGTTTTGGCTTCTATTAGTCACATCCAGATAGCAGTTAAGGCTCCGATCCTTATCTGCATTTTCTGGTGTTATCAGTGCTGTCTGAGATCTGTATATGTGTAAATAGAAGTATCCTGACACCCTAAAACCTTGGGATTAAAAGGAATGTGCATTGTACATCTTTAAAAAAGTATATTAATTTATTAAATCTAGTTGTCACTTTATTTTGGACTGCTGTTCTGTTGACAATGTGCCACAAAGCAATAGTGCGAAGAGGCAAGATGTTTTTATAAAATTTGGAGCTTACTTTATGGTGTTCATAACAGTTCTTATTGTAGTAATATAGTATGATTTTTCATGAACAGAAAGGCCACACAGAGAATATCAAAAGTAAATAACTGCCTTGCAGTCAGCAATGAAGTGGCTGTGGTGAGAAAATGAACTGTATCTTGCTGTCAAGTCTTTTTTATTATTTTGTATAACACCAAAGCTGTTGTACATTTTCTATTGCCTAATTGTTTTTCATGTGTCTGAGTTTGTAATATTGTACAGTTGCTGTTAAATCAAGAAAATATTTCCTCTTCTCAGAATTCAGATGTACTTGTTTGAGGCTCATCTAGTTTTTTCTGTTTGGTCAAGGGAGGGGGGTTGGTTTTGGGAATCAGAATTTCCAGAATTTGAAACAGTAAGTAAAAAAATTTGCTAATGCTAGATGGTGGAAGCATTTACAGGTACCAAGGAGAATCAGATAGGTTCACAACTTAAACTGTAGCCAATTTCTTATCGACAATAGAATTTTTCAGAAACTCAAGAGGCAGGATGAGCCTTATCTGATGTGTTTGCATGGGAACAAAGAGCATAGTGTAAGCAACGTTCTGATCTGGTCCTTAAAGAGCTTGAAGTCTTTTTTTTTGTGTGAGTTACCAAAGTTGCAAATAGCAGTATGAATTTTATATTGCACAATTACTTCAAAAAATGAAAAAAAAACTTTAAAAAGACCCACAGCAAGAACAAAAAAATCCCTTTTTTTTCAGAATTGGTCACTGTGAATTTTTATAGGAATAATATTGAGGAAGTGATCTGTCATGTACCACTTACTGCCTGTGGAGCAGAGAAATACCTGTGCTTTTATACAGGCAAGGGAGAGTTAGATTTCTTTGCAAGAACACAGTCAAACAAGAGCCACCAAATCAAGTCTGTGTTATTTCTGTATGTAGATAGAGGTCTTTTGCAGTAATGTTGGGGGGGGGGGGGTTATGTAGATATTTTAAAGAAAATACATAACAGTATCACAAAGCTTTAAGTAGCATGAATCACATGCTTAGATTGCAGTACCTTTCCTAGATTAAATGGGGGAAATGTGAGTATCCAATGCAGTAATCAGGAAATTGATGAAACATTTGAATTGCTAATTGGTACACTGTCGTTCAGTATTCTGTACTTAACTGTATGTGTATATAATTAATACTTGAAAATCTGGCAGGTGCTTTGAGAGTGTCATCTCCTTTTATTGATGTTGCATCTCTGATCATGTGTATTTTGAGCTAATATGGTTCAGGCTGTGATGTTGGTAGTGCATTTTGAGTGCCTGAACTCATGTACTTAAGGCAGTGAGCACAAGCCAAATGCATCTGAATCTAGTGGCAGTAGGATTGGACTGTCACTACCAGGTCAGGAACTACTATTTTACAGAATTACTGTTTTCCTGATGGGTTTGAACCACAAATACTACCCTTTGGAGTGATTTGTTAGGAAATTTCCAGTGACGTGAATTCATAGAAAAATAACCAAATTATTTCTCTCAATCATTTGTTGCTGACTAAATGCTAAATTGAGTATTTGCCCCATATATTTTTGATGTGCATAAATATTGCATTTGACTATTTACAGTGGTGTATATGATGGGACAGATATATTTTCAGAAGAATAAATTCACTGGTTACATCCTTTCTTACTTATGCCAAGTTTCTGTCTTTGACATATATTCCGTAAACAGTTCCAGAATGGTCTTGCCACTGAAATATTACAAGCACTACTGTGCATCATGCAGAATTTGCAGTAGTGTGCTTCTTGTAACTATGTTTTTATCAAGACAAACTGGTCTTAACATTAAAATTTATTAAGAAAAAGCCTTTGTGCTGTTTCTTATTACAGTATTTTGCAAGTCATGACAGAAGAACACTGAATTGGGCCAGTCATGGAATGTGAACTGTTAACTATTTTAATGTAGCTTACATGGTTTGTAGTTACTCTTTGTTGCAGAGAACTGGTTTCAAATCAAACTGTTGTACTTGGTTTTGCACTGCTTTACAGATACCAGGTGAAATTTGTTTCTGAAACTGTCCATTGTGAACTTGCAAAAAACCTCATCTCCTTATTTCTATGTCTGTTTTGGGGAAAGCAGATGAAGGTGTTGTATAGAAGAAGAATTAAATAACACTAATTTTGTATTGTTTTAACAGTTTGCCTTATTGTGCTGAGTGTACTCCTCTGTCACAGAAACTTGATATTAAGCATGTAAATTAACTGGATGTTGCTAGGACAGCTGACAAGCTCTGTACCAGTGGTTTCCAAGAGTGCTGGAGTAACTGTGTGCAGTCTTACGTTGCTCTTAAGGTGGGAAAAGTTCTGTGTGTGCTTTCACCACAACGTGCTGGCCTTGGGTCTGGAATGGAGGGGTTAGAGAGGTGTACTGGTTCCGTTCTGTTGCCTTCACAGTGTTGAGTATCTAAGGCTGTTAGTAGTTCTAGCGAGCTTCATCCAAGAGCTATCAATCAGATGGTTCTGTAGCTATCTCCCACATACTGGAAGAAGTCAATTGCAGCACAGCTTTGACCATGTCTACACAGATTGTTTTGTATTGATTAAATATAGTTAAAACTCTGCATCCTTTCTCTGACTCCCCCTTCCCCCCCTGGCTAAGCCTAGGTTACTGCTTTTTGGTTTTGAGGGTCATCTGGAACCTCGATTTTCTTTCAGTAACCTCCTCAGTAAGATGCCAGCTCTAGCACCAATTACAGTAACATCACTTTTCAGCTGAGTGCATTAATTCTTTCCTTGCTTTCCCCTAAGCCTGAACAAACATCTTCATAAAAATAGCCCCACTAGTCTTCTGAGAACTCTGTAAAAAGCCCTTTACCATACAAACAGTTGTGATTTGTTGATGCCACTACCTGGCGTGCTGATGACTGGTGTCATATTTTCCTCATACTCCACTGTCTGTCCATGCATTTATATCTAGATTGGAAATTCTTTGGCAGTGGCAGTGTTCTTGTGTTTGGGGCACGGGCACTGTACAGCCTGAGCAATGAGTGGGATTCTTATCAGAAATGAGGATGCAGCTAATAAAAACATTAAACAGGGAACTGAATCTTGCTGACACAATGGAGTTCAAGATGCCAAAAAAAAAAAAAAAAAAAAAAAGGAGCCTGTCTTTTGAAACACATAAGAAAACAACTTTTGCAAAGCCTGAAGGTAAGTTAGAGCTTTCTTATTTTGATACTTCAGTTCTTAATTAAATAGAACTTAAAAATTGTATTTTTAACAACAGTTCTAATAAATTGTGAAGCTATGTTTGTGGGTTTTATTTCTTTGTTTGGAAGTCGTCATAAATTGAGAAATGATATGCTGAAATCCAAGTTACTCAATAATGGAGATTTTTAGAAGATGGTATTTCCAAAGGTCAAATACTGTTCCAAAACAATGTTTGTAATTCAATATAATACTGAGGGATGGAGCAATGACAAGACAGTTTCTCAACTCAGCACATCAGTTTTTCTGCTTGTATTCTTACCTGTTGCCACTTGCTTGCTGCATAGGGGCCAATGCCAAAGCATAGAGGTGGTCTTGTTTTTTGTTTTGTTTTCCTGTATAAGGAGAATTTAAACATTCAGAGTTCTCTGACTTCTGGTGGAGGGAGGGCATTGAGGGGCACTTAACCTTCCTTATCTGATTTATGTTAAATCACTTGGCTTTTACACAGTGTTTCTGTTCCTGGGAAATGCAACTGGTGTTACCTAGAGAGAAGGCCTAGAGAGGTCTTTACAGATGAAGCATGTGCTGGACCAGCATACAATCAGTGTCTCTTATTTTCCAATTATTTTTCATTCTTGTATGAAAGTTGTAGCCTCTTTGCTTTTTCCAACCGTTTGCAATTCACATAGAAGAATGTGCTTTAATGTGTTTTTAATTAAGTACTCGGAAAATCTTTCCACTCTGTTGCTCCTGTGTCCCATAGTACAGCTTCATACATGGTGTTGCCCTGGAGGCTGAACCCAGTGGAGTTGCTCCAGCCTGTAATGAGCATCCGAGCTGCTATTTGAAGCTACGGCTACTGCGAGGAACAGATTTTTAAAAAATAAATTACCCTAGGTCTGTTTTGCAGCTCAGGCAATGTTTGCTCGCATTTCATCCAGGCCTGGAAGGGAGGAGGGCCGAGAGGACCCAAAGCATGGTGTGTGTCGTGTTCGGGGAGCCAGGGGCGATGGAAGCTGACAGACTCCAGGGGCCAGAAGCCAAGCTCCCTGCCCCGGTCTCCGCGGGTGGTTTGGCGCTAAGGTGTTCCAGAAGTTAGGAGGGAACAGGGATTACTTCCCGAATTCTGCACAAGGGCCGCAGCAACCCCGCCCCCGTTAAGCACCCGGCCCGCCCTCCGCCCGGGCCCGCCCCGGCCCCTCCTGCGTTGCCCCGGCAGCGAGACAGCGGAGCGGGGCAGGTGAGGCGCTTTGCCCGGGCCTCCCCCTGAGCTTCGGGGCAGCCGGGGGGACGCAGGACCGGCGGGGGCGGGGAGGCCGCCTGCTCGTGGTGCGGGGGTGCCCTGAGGGTGCTGCCCGCCGGCCGGAGACGAAGCGTGGGGCGGAGGTTGGGCTCTCCCCGGACGCCGGGGCCTGGGGGCGGCTTCCCAGGGTGTGCGTCAGGGGCTCGTAACAATGGGTGATGAGAGAGGTCGGGGCGGCCCGGGTTAGCGGGGCAGGGCCGGTAAGCAGGCGGGGCACAGGCAAGAGGGCTCCTGCCGGACTCCGGGCCTGGGAAGTGCTGACAGCAGGAGCTGGGCCGGTCTGGTCTCCGTGTGCTTGCTTGCCGGGTTTAGCTTTGTACCTTGGTTGTCTAAAAGGGAAAAAATAACCAAACTAGAAAATAAGAACAAAGAAGAGGTGAGAGAAATGAAGTGACCTTAGCGCTTAGGAAGAGTGTGACCCGTGTGACAGCACAGGGAGTATTGCTAGGGAGAGATGGTGACAAGGCTGGCTGACCCAGCTGCCTTTTTGGTGTCCATTTACCGTGCCTACGTACAGGAGGTTGCTTCAACACTTTTCCAGTGTAAGGGTGACAAAGCAGTGGCACAGGTTGCCCAGAGAGGTTTGTGAAGTCTGACTCCTTGGAGGCTTTCAGAAACCCCTTTGAATATGGTCCTGGGCAACCAGCTCTAGGTGCTAGTGCAGGGCATGGGACCAGACAGCCTCTGGAGACCCTTCCAATCTCATCCCTGCTGTGACTGTGATTAACTGAAAAGCAGCTCTAGCTTTTTTCTTTCTCTCTTTCTTTGTGTTCTTGTAACTTTGTATTCTTTTCTTTGACTGATTCCCAAAGGCACATGTACACAGCTGTGTATTCCTTCCTCAAGGTTTTTCTGTTCTCTAGCTTAACCTGAAATTCCCAACTTTTTCCTTTCAGTTTGAGTTCCCAGGCTAGAGCTACATTTTTTTAAGCATTACTGAAAGTGCATGGCCAACGCAGTAGTTAAACACACACTCTGAAGCCTGTTCCTCATGCAAATTTGCTGTGTTGGAGTAATGAAGATCCTATACCCTGCCAAGCATGTCTTCGGAAATTAAGTTCTGAGTAAGGTTTGGTCCTCGAAGTAGCCTTGAGTCACAGCAGTCCCATTCCTTCATCCCTGACTTTGGCAATCATCACCTTGGCAATCTGCTTGCTCTATCTTCTGCACAAAAACGGCAAGACTCTTCTTGGCACACAATAGTGAGTTGTCAGCATAGCTGATGTTCATACTGGCATGTGTGGTGTGACTTGGCTGGACTACTTGTTCTACAAATAAGTGTTGTGGCAGGCTTGGGGAGAAAAATCAGTTTAAAACTATCTGAAGAAGGTTGTTAAAGTAGTAGTTCTCCTGACCTGGAGCTGTGGTTGGAGTCCATGCTTCAGCCTTTTTACTTGGTGTTGCCATCAAGTTTAAGGTTACTAGCTTTTAAGTTTTGGTAGAAGCACTGTTTTCCCACACTGTCATCCACCACCACCTTCCCCTCCCCCCCCTGCACCATGTACACACACACATTTTCATTTGTATTCTGCACCTGTGAACTGCTGCTTTATTGTTATTTCTTCCAGGTCCTTGCAGCTGAACACAAACGGACCATGCCTCTTCCAGATACCATGTTTTGTGCTCAGCAGATCAAAATCCCCCCGGATCTGCCTGACATTCTGAAGCAGTTTACCAAAGCTGCTATCAGGACTCAGCCTCATGATGTTTTGCAGTGGGCAGCCGCGTAAGTACGATGCTCACCTAATGATGTAGCACTGCATAAGTGGGTCTAGAAAATCTCACTGCTCCTGTTTATTATACATTGGAGCTGGCTTGAATATTAAGCCATCCTGTGTATTACATGTGCACTTATGTGCATTATTAACGCAGCTTGTGAGCTTATAAAAATAGTGTAGGGCTTGTTTTATTTTCTGTTTCACTGAGGTTTAGGACTAGTGTGTTTCTGGAATTGCTTGATTTCTGGATAGAAGAATTCATCTTAATTTTTTTGTTGTTGTCATTAGTTGCTCTGTCGTTCAAGACCGAAGAGGTCCTTTAGGACCTTAAAATACCAAACCTTTTTTATTTTTTTACCTTTAATGTGAGATTTAATGAAATTATTGGAATTCAAAGGAAACCTAGAAATAGCTTTCTAATTCTTAAGCTTGCCTAGGTTTCTCTTTTCTGTTTGTTTGTTTCCAGGAATAAATGTAAGGTATCTCCTTACATGTTACTGTGTGTGATTTCTAGATGATAGTCCACATAATAAATCTCTCATTGTGAAATTGGTTTAAGATATTTAAATGTTTCCTCTTAACATCTTTTTTTTTTTTTTTTTTCCATGTCAGCCTCTCACTCTTACTTTTTTGTGTCCTACACTTTGTATGGACAAGCTCTTGGAAGGTATCTGAGATGTCCTTAACTGGGGAGATTTTAAAAGTCCATGCTGTGTATAGAGGAAAGCTATTAACAGCCAGGCTGGAGTCTGGCTTGTCTATTAAAAGAAAAAATCTGAAATAGAGTTGCTAGAGCTGCAGTGTTGGAGAAAACAAGCAAGGACATTTTAATATGGACAGGCATTTCTTAGGAATGTCGGAGGTGGGGTGTGGTATACCTCTGACTGATGGATGTGCAGGGAGCTTGCCCCAGCTGAGCAGTCAAAGTGACAGCTGCCAGGTTGCTTAAACCTATTGGGAAATGGATGGAGATGTAAAATAGTCCAGGAATTGTATGTACATACAGACCAGGCATCTATTCCTGTACAGTCACACTAATTCAGTTCTGCAGTGCTGCTTGTGCATTTAGGTGATTATTTGCAAGACATGGGATAGCCTGGGCATGGACATGGGTGACCAGGGCAGGTGAGGGAAGATGAGTGGAGAAACCCTTAGGCTTAGACCCTCCACTGACCAAATTAAGTTTTTCTTGCCTGCTTCAGGTTGCCGGCCAGTTATGGCAAAGGTGGTTGCTTTTAATTAAAAGGATCTGCTTCTAATTCCCTTTCTGCTCCATTCTTAAGTTTTCTTTGGCAGTGAACAGAAATAGCACAAATGCTAATGAGAGAGTTGCAATTTAAATAGCCAGTTGTGATCTTCAGGTTGCTTGTGAGGAGAATGTTAAACAAATGAGCCCTCAGGTGCTTGTCAGTCAAATGAGGAAAGCCTGTGCTTTGGTTTGCAAGCACACTCTGATGTTAATAAATTGCTCTCTGCCTCTTCTAAGAAGGGCTGAGTATTATCATGCCCAAAATAACTTAAATGCCTTAAGAATTATTAGAGGGTTGTAAAAAAGAATGTGAGAAGTCTAGAGGTTGTGGTTTCCACTAAAAAGAAAGCATATGGGGAGATGGGAGTTGTGTGGGTGGGAGGCTTGCTTGGGAATGTGTGGATTCACTCACTGACCTATTATGTCATAGTTAAAAAAAAAAATCATTTGAGTGTTAACTTTTGTGTAGCTTGTAGTGGCCATGGCCACTGAAGTGTGCTGCTCTTCCCATTAACTTAGGTACTTTTCAGCACTGTCAAAAGGTGAGCCCCTTCCTGTGAAGGAGAGGTTGGAAATGCCTTTCTCAACAGAGAAAACAGATGGTGGTTTGACCCCAGGACTCCTTAAAATCTTGCACAAGCAGGTAGAAATATATTGATATATTTTGGGGGAGAGACTGTGTTCTTAGTTTCATTCTGGTTTTCAGAGTTCTCACTGTGGTTCCGTGATATTGTTTCAAGTTTTCTCCCCGAGGCACGGTGGATGTTGCAACACTGAAGGAAAAATGGAAGGACTTGTGCTTGCCAGAGGAGCAACTCAACACTGTCCTCCAACTGGACAGCTTCGGTGAGGAGGTGGATTGGATGAAGTTTCTAGCACTTGGGTGCAGCGTGCTTGGCGAGGTACGTTCAGGAGACCTTGTATCCACGTGCAAATGGTTGTACATGATCATATGGGAAGTAGACCATAGACTAATTAATGCAGGTGGACTTTGAGGAACAGTGATTGCTTTTGCAGCAGCTGGCAAAGAGGCTTGAATGTTTATTTCTGTTCTCCATCAGCTTTTGATCTGGGGAGCTTGACCAGGCAGAGGGCTATGTCTGCAGTTTACTGGGATGGCACTAGAGGAGCAGCCATGTCCACAGGGAGCTTGGAACATGAGTGGGAGGATGCTAGAGGAATGCTGCTTATGGCATCAGTATAAAAGTCGGAGGAGAACTGTAGGAAGAAATTAGTTTTTAATTGAATGTATAGTCAATTATGTTTTCACAGAAGCAGTTAATGTTTACTTCTTTTAATGTTAGTAATATTAGTAATAAAATCTCAGAGCATTTCAACAGGATGAGGTATAAAATGCATTAAACTGATGTTCTTACGAAGTATAATATTTTTAATTCTACAGTAGGAAAGAAGGGGTACGAAAAAGAAAATACACATCAAATAATATTTTGACAATGTTGGAATATCCGGAAGGGCTGAACATTAACCTGGCCTGGCAACGCAATTATATGTGTGTGCGTGTGTATATAATTTACTCATTTCAACTGTGTATTTCTTGGTTCCTGTCTCCTTCTCAACATAATTTTGTAGTTTGGGTTTTTTTCTTCATTTAAAATAAGCACCAGCAAGGTTGTTAATGAGTAAATTTTAAAAGTCAGAACAAAAACAGAGTCACAGAAACATGATTCTGATTAAATTAGACAGTCTTAAATTTACCTCAGTTTATCCATCCGTCCAGATATTAAGTGAATAATTTGATTTCCACTCTACATGTTGAAACCTAAACTTCAATTTGCTAAACTAGAGAGGAAGACAAAAAAAATTCTGTTCATTTTCCTGCAGCTGTAAATTATGTTCATGGTTGAACAGGGACACAGGTAAGACACAAGAATAGACAAGCATGAGCTTCTTACAAACACCAGTCACCTGAAGTGTCTTTCTGTAAAGCACTGATGCATTTTTACAGCCTTGGAGAAGTGACTTCAGAAGTAGCCTGCTAAACCACCTTTGAAAGGCAGGGACATGGATGTAATTAACTGTGCTGTGTTGTGAGAGGGAGCAAGTGGCAACTGGGGGTGGCAGGAGCAGGAACAGCAGTAGCACAGTAGCAAACTGCAGAGGCTGGAAGGCCATGCTGAGTCTGACACCATGTAGGCAGCTGCTTCTCCTTCCCTTTCCTAAAAATTAATATTATATCATAGTAAAAAGTCAATCCAAAAGATATAATTGTCTGGGTTTTGTAGATGTATCTGACTTTGCTGCTGAGAATTTACTTAGATGTATTGAGATAAGATATATATATACACACACACGATACATGTGGGCAGGCATAGTGATGTTTGAGATATTACAGTAGCAGAATGGAGCAATTTGTCCATATTGGAGACAGAGCTCAAACTACCCTGTGCAAGCTTTAAATGTCACAGGATTTTAGTATTTTCTTTAACTCTTGTTTCTACTAGAATTTCATTATTGTTTCCATCCCAGCATCTGTACTGGAGGGTAGATTTGGGGTTAAAAGCTAGGTAACAATGATAAAGCCTTCATGCCATTTACACTTTCTTTTAATGGCTTACGGTGTAGATTTTATCATGATGTGCAAAGGATGTTTGTGTCTCTGGTACTGTTCCTCTAATTTCTTGACTGAACCTCCCTTACAGTCCTTACTGAGTTCAGTGAAACATGCCTGTGAAATCATAACAGTGGACCCAGAAGGTGGAGCAGCTAGTGTTCCCTTTGAAACATTCTCATTCCTCTACTCCTATTTGGCCAGTATCGATGGAGAGATACCAGAGGAGAAAACTGAAGCTTTCCTCCATGGAATTAAACAACAAGCGTAAGTGAAAAATCTGTGCGTGGGATTTTAATGTGTGGATTACCTCTGGGTTCTCCATAAACCTTTAATTTCACTTGAATAATCTATCTTCATTTCAAGTATAGCCGTAGTGACAGGATTAAAGGTTGACTAAGGTTATCTCGAAAGTGCACATAGTTATTTCATGTTAGGTGGTCAACATCAGAGTTTGAACTGTAAAATCATGATGTATTACTTCTCCATCTGTCTTTGAAATACTGAAGTCACTGCCTGGTAGTATAATTTTCCCTGTTGGGAAGCAATTACATACAAGTTTCTGTCATATGCATATTACTGGTACTGGAACCAGGAGCATCTTATGGGCTACTCTTTTGATTTAACACAGGTCATAAATCAGAGATGAAAAACTGGAAGTTCCCATGCAAAATCTGAAGTTTCTATGTTTCTCCTGAATCACTGCTCCCTAAAAATTTTCTGAGAAAACATTTAGTATGTACTTGGTCTTAAATGAATTGGCTCTTCAGTGTTTGTAGTATTAGCTATGGTAAATAGTCCTCCTTTTAATAGCCTTTGTGTGTGCTGCCTTCAGTGGACATAAGGGACAGAGGCAGGACAGTCCCACCTGAACAGTTCATCCTGTTTTGGTGTTCAGACCAGGTTGGGGTGCCTAGGTACATTTCTAGTCTCTTCTGCTTCTCTTTCTGCTTGCTCTGAGATTGTTTTCTAGTAAGCCATGAACTGATGCAGTTCTTCACAGCAGGAGATGTGCAGGTTGAAGGTTAATTAAAAGCTCATTGCCAGGTGATCTGTTTTGCTATTGACAACAGCTGAGTTCAGGTCTTTTCTGTGTTGCTGTGTGGTCACTGGTTTGCTTCATAGTAAGAGTGGGACAACCCCCACTTCCACCTCTTGACTTTCTTGAGTAGTTTGTTAGCAAATGATGAGCCACTGTGACTGAAAGGTCTCTCTGTATCAAGGCAAGATGATTATTTGTAGCACCTTATTAAGTGTGATACCAAAGGTCTTGCTGCTAAACAGCATACAGTGTGCTCTGGGGAAGGTGGGTTCAGTAGACCTGGATGGAAAGAGAATGTACCTTAAAGGTATAATATATGTGTGTGTGTATATATATATTTATGTACACACTGTGGTGTTGAAAAGCCTTTGTATTGTTTCTGAGGACTGGCAGGATCTCAGATGATCTGTTTGCTCTTTGTCTGATGAACCTGTATGTTACATGCCCACCCTTCAGTCCATTAAGACAAATAGTGTCGGGAAGAGCGCGAAAACACGGAGTCTGTGACTAAAACCAGTATGATTGATACACAGCACTCCATTTTATTAATAGTTACACAGCGTTATATAGGGTTCAAGGGGCACGCCTCTTCTAGATAACAAATTCTTGCAATTAACTACTTTTTGGCTAGGCATCTTGTTTTTGCTAAAGCTGCACCTGCATCTGCCAAACTAGTTGCTCTAATCACACTTTCAGAGTCTCTTCAAGGTCAGGTTATTTACTGCTCTCAGGACTGAGTTTCAGTCTGCTTCATAGTTCTCAAAACATGGATTGGCCACAAATGCTGGGTGTCCACATTCCTTGAGAAATTCCTCCACAATTCCCCCTTTTTCTTTTGGACAATCCATGCCTCGTTGATATTTTGTTGAGGTCCTGTGAAGACATGAGAACAAAGACATCCTCCCAGCCATGTCCCTGAGCCAACAATAGAAAATCAAGAACAGCTCTACTTTGCAAAAAAGCATGGTAAAAGCTATTTTGATCCATCAACGATTCCTCCAAAACCTGTGTGGTAACATTCACTTGTTTTTCTGACCAGCAGGTTAATTTCATAAACTCTCTTAAAGCGTTTCCAGCAGTTAAAATTGCAGGCACTTAAAATTTATTCAGGCACTTAAAACTGCTAAAGCAAATCTAGCAGGTTCACTCAAGAGCTCAGCATTGTCATCACAGGTGGGAAGTCTCAGGGATCCCTTTTCATCTTTTCATTTGTTTCATTTTGTTTCATTTAGTTTGGTAAGACCATAGGACAAGGCCATGGACACATCAGTCACAGTCCAATTCCGTGCCGGCTACGGAGTGGACTGAGTGCCTGCTAACCCTCCAGGCCCATTGAGTATGTCCAGCCCCCCACTATAGTCTCACCAAAGTCTAAGCAGATTTATGTCCAATTTATTGCCCACTGATGGTGATCCCAATGACTTGAGCTCCCGAGGATCCCATGACAAACTAGCATTCAAGCCTTGCATTAACTTTATTGCACACTCTGCTATTTGATCAACCTTGATACATGAGCCTACACTGTATGTACTGAAACTATTCACATCTAAATATGGTAACCCTAATAAACATGTTATAAAGGAACCAGTGGCAGAAGCCATTGCAACAGATCCACCCAGGTAACCCACATATTCTGCTTGGGATCAATCGCCAGTGGTGTTGCCAATAGGCAGGTGTGGCAGGTCAGTATTATCAGTGTCTTCTGCATGCTGGCTTCTGAGGTTTAGTGCGGGCTTCACAAAGCGACTGGGAACCCACACCGGTCCTTTATCTGTGGAAACACAAAAGTAGCCTCGCCCGTTAAACAACACAGGTACAGGTCCTAGCCAACAACCAGTACAAGGATCGCGATAGTTTACGATCATTTGAGGCTTTGCTTGTTGCTCAGTTTGTATTTCCTTATGATGTATAACAATCGGGGGTTCCTCTCGGTCTCCTGTGACAGACAAATGGTTTAAAACAAACAGAACCTTAGAAAGACGCTCTTGAACATCAAGGACATTCTTATGCTTTTCTAAATAACGTTTTAATGTTTGATGAGCCCTCTCTACAATAGCTTGTCCCGTAGGAGAGTGCGCTATACCTGTGGAATGATTCACACCCCAGGTTTTCATGAAGGTCCTTACCCCGTAGCTAACATAAGCCGGACCATTATCTGTTTTAATGTTCTGAGGAACACCCATTACAGCAAAGCAACAAGTCAGATGTTTACATACATGTTTAGCCGTTTCTCCAGTCTGAGCTGTAGCCCATATCATTTTTGAAAATGTATCCACACAAACATGAACATATTTAAGTCGGCCAAAAGACTGCACATGAGTGACATCCATTTGCCACAGTTCTAAGGCTTTTAACCCACGGGGATTTACCCCGAGGCCAATTCCCGGCCCCATGTTACTACAAATGGGACATGCTCGCACAATACCAGTAGCTTCAGCATGTGTTAACTTAAATTGTTTCTTTAAAGACCGTGCATTCTGATGAAACATGTCATGAGCAATTCGGGCCTTTTGAAAATCACTTAATGGAGGGCTACATTGTACTGGACTAACTAATTTATCAGCCAGGGCATTGCCTTCACCTAGGCCCTGACCAAACTGATGACTGCGAACATGTATTATGCAGTAGTCATGTTGTCTTCCACTTAGAGCTGTTCGTAACTGTAAAAACAATTGTAGCAATCTGGGTTTTTGAATTTCCCTAATAAAGGAATCTTCAATACGTGAAACAACTCCTACCACATATAAAGAGTCCGATACCACATTGAGAGGTTCATCATACCAGTTTTGAAATGCCCAACATACAGCCAACAGTTCCAAGGTCTGCAAAGAGTCCTCTGTGGTACCATGTAAGACATGTTGACACCAAGCAGTTTGTCCAGGTGGCTTCCAGACACATGCTGCTTTATGGCTGTTCTTTCCAGCATCAGTATAAACGGTGATTCCATTGACAGGGACTGTAGATAGCCGTGGCCGTTGGATCCACGCTGAATGCGACAACACCTGCCAAAAAGAACCTCTTGGAAAAACATTATGAATCTCCCCAGAATAATCCAACAAAGCTCTCTGTAGTGGTTGAGAATGCTGTATTAACCAGTCAAAATGAGTATTACTAATAGGAATGCCAATATCGTGAGGCTCACAGCCTGCTATTGTGACAGTCCTATTACGTCCCTTTTGAACCAGTTCAGCCATACACTCCATTCGGGTACAAATTGAGGTTTTTGGCTGAACAGTGGGGAAAACCCATTCCAAGAT
Organism: Phaethornis superciliosus; assembly: GCA_023637945.1. Classification (NCBI taxonomy): domain Eukaryota; kingdom Metazoa; phylum Chordata; class Aves; order Apodiformes; family Trochilidae; genus Phaethornis; species Phaethornis superciliosus. The sequence goes on from JAJQWJ010000002.1 coordinate 71,615,684, forward strand.
ATAAAACTTTTCTTTGCCCCTTTCAGCCTTTTGACTCATGGACTCAGTAGTAGTAGCAGCGTCAATGGCATTTACCTTACCAATCCTCATTTCCCCAGTTTTCTTTTGCCATTGACACAGGACAGCAAAAGGATGAGTAGGGTGATTGCATACCAGAACCGAGAGTGGCAGAGACAAAACTCGACGACTCACGGAACCAGTGGCAATTTTTTCACCAATTTTCCTCAGCAGCTGCAATTGTTCTTGATTGATTGATATAGGGGCTGCTGCATCTGTGCTCCGCAAAAGTGGTAACAGTGGAGCAATATCTGCATTAGTAATGCCCACAACTGTACGGACCCATTGGATATTTCCCAATAAGGTTTGAACATCAGTCACTGTTTTTAAAGACAAATCTAGGGTGATCTTTTGTGGTTGAATATTAGACTCAGAAATTTTCCACCCCAGATATAACCAAGGAGCAGATAGTTGCACTTTCTCTGGTGCAACAATCAGGCCTTTTTCCTTTAAGCATGATGTAACATAGTGGACATCATCAGAAATAAAAGGTTTTTTTTTGGCAAAAAAGTATATCATCCATATAGTGATATATCAATGTCTTTTTCCAAGCCTTTCTGATTGAACTAAGGGCCCATGCTACATATAGCTGACACATTGTGGGTGAATTTTTCATGCCTTGTGGCAACACAACCCACTCATATCTATCTGCTGGTTCAGCTTTGTTTATTGATGGCACGGAAAAAGCAAAACGCTTGCAATCAGCATCTGAAAGTGGTATAGTAAAAAAACAATCTTTTAGATCTATGATTAAGATGTGCCAGTCTTGGGGTAACATAGCAGGGTTTGGCAGTCCCGGCTGCAATGCCCCCATATCCATCATTTGTGAATTGATTTTCCTTAAATCATGTAACAAACGCCATTTGCCCGATTTCTTTTGGATGATAAAAACAGGTGTGTTCCACGGGCTCGTGGATGGCCGGATATGCCCAGCTTTCAACTGCTCATTTACCAGTTCTCTTAGATGCTGCAGCTTTTCTTTAGTCAACGGCCACTGCTCGACCCAAACAGGTGTATCTGTTAGCCAGATCAAGGGAATAATGGGCGGCTGCTCAGCAGTGACCGTAATTAAAAAGGTTGCTTGTCAGTAGTGATGATTGCCCCCAGCTGGTTCAGCACATCACGACCCAGTAACATTTGTAAATTGCCCGGTAATCCCATTACGTAAATCACCATTGTTATCGGCGTCTCTGAATCCACACTGATTGCTACCGGTTTAGCGCTCATGTATGTAGTAGATCCTCCCCCTACACCGACTATATCAGAATTGGGCAGTTTTAAGGGCCACTCAGGTGGCCAGCACAAATGGTTTACGATAGTTACATCTGCCCCTGTGTCGATCATTGCTGTCAGACTAATGACTTTTGCATCCTGCTCAACTCTGACCTTTACAGTCGGTCTATCATTCAGTGTCCGGGTAAAACAGACTACTGGGCCCGTTGACCCAAAGCCTCCTTTTCTTTGAATGTCAGCAGTTTTCTGTTGAATATTTTGCAATGGTACAATCTGTGCAATTCGGCTCCCTGCAGGAACCATCAAAGGTGGATTTAGGGTGTAAGCCATAATCTGAATATTCCCTTCACAGTCAGAATCTATAACCCCAGGAATCACAATTAATCCCTTTAGCCCTGCTGATGATCTGCCAATTAATAGTCCTCCTACCCGCTGATTTTGTGATAGTGGACCGTGGGCTTGACTGGGGATTTTAGCAACTGAAGTATTTGTCAAAGTTACAGCTACTGCGGTTTCCAGGTCCACGCCGAGGCTCCCTCGGGTGGCTGGGACGTTGCAGTCCAAGAAGCCTGGCTCGCAGCTACTTTTATCTTCGCGCCGCCGCTCGCGCTCCGTTGTTCGTTTCCCGAATTTTGACAGACTTTAGTGGCGTGAGAATCATTCTGACAATTATCACACCAAACCGTGTGTTTGCATTTACTGCGAAAGTGCCCAGGCCGGCCACATTTGTAACATATCAACTTCCCCGTTGTAGGTTTCTTCCCCGGCTTCCCTGGCCGTAATGCCGCTGCTAAAACCTGAGTCTGGCTTTCTACGGCTCCTTTAACCGCTTCCGCAACAAAAGCCGCTTGCGCAGTCTGGGCCGCCCTGCTTGCACGTTCTAACATTTCTTCAATAGGAGCCCCTTTAGGGAGAGTTGCTAGTAGCCTTTTTGTAGTCGGATTAGCATTTTCAAAAGATAGGAGTTTCAGCATTTGGTCCCGACCTGCATCATCTAAGTCAGATTGTGAACGCAACGCATCAATTAGGCGATCGATAAAATGATCGTAAGATTCAGTCAGACCCTGCCGAACGCCTGCAAAAGACGATCCTTTTTTCTCGCTCGGCAAAGCATAAAAAGCGTCCCGAGCTAAACGAGCAGACAAATTGTGTATCACATCAGGAAATTGCAACTGCGCTGCCACGCTCTCGTACGCGCCTCTGCCTGTTAACATGTCTGCAGTTACTCCGTACAGGGGGTCATTTGGGGGTCTGGATTTTTGCGCTTCTGCTTCAGCCACCCTACGCCATTCTTGCTCCCACATGATTTGTTGGGAGGGAGTCAATAGTAGCCGAGCCAGATTCTTACAATCATAAGCACAATTAATATTTGCTTGAAAAATCCATCCTAGCATTTGTCGTGCAGGTTCAGAATGCAAGCCATATTCTGACACTGCCTTCCTGGCCTGTTGTAAAATTTTCCAGTCGTGTACTTCCCACTTTCCCAAGCCTTGCTGCTGATCAATAATGACAGGACAAGCCACCATGGAGGCTGTCTGCCAATCTCCCCCCATTATGGATTCTTTTACCAGTCCATCCCATTTCCGAACCACTGTTGATGCATCCCGTGCTGAGGACCCTGTGTCCTCAGCTGAAATCCGAGCCCCTACTGCAGGCTCGGTGCTCCGACGGATCTCTGTTACAGAGGGGAGCAGTGTCTGTGGCTCCGGGCCAACAGATTTAACATTCACAGTATCCTCAGTCTTTAGCGATTGTAATTGCTCCAACACCTCCTGCAACAACTTTTCTACTGTGCCCTCCTTTTGTGATTGCATAATGTTTGGAGAGGCATTTTCATCGTTATTACAATTCACACAAGTTGAGACCTTCTCCTCGCCCTGCGACTCGAAGGACTCAGGCAGGGGGGGGGCTGTAGGGATAGCCCCACCTGCCGTACCAGCCTTAGCAAATTCAGCGGCTTGTGCTGGTATTTCCCCATTGTCCACTTGAACGTCTGCTACTGTTTTAGCCACAGGCGCAGTCATGCCTTTAACTGGCATCATTTTAGAAGAGCCGAAGAAAAACTTCTTTAGACACGATTGACCCTTTTCCGCGCCTGGCGGTGCAGGTTTTTCCGATGACGCAGTTACGGGAACGGTCACTAAGGCTTGAAAAGTAGCCAGTGCAGCCTGCTGCACATCTGGCATCTCTTGGAGAGTGTTCATTATCGCTTTCCAAGTAGCACCTAGGTCTTTAGCAGCCTTTGCACCGTCTTTCCCTCCAACAATAGCTGCGTCCCACAGTTTCTCGCCCACCTGTCTCCATTCGGTTGGGCTAAATAGCAAAGGAATATCCAGCATCATACCCCGATCCTGAGCCCATCTGACCAACTCATGGATCGGTTTCAAGTTACTAGGAATCCCTCTCTTAGAGAGTATACTGCCTAGTAACTGCACTGCCGCTTCTGTCTGCATTTTCACGTAAATTAGCAGTGCCTACCTTACGGGGGTGAGTGGCCAGCTCACTTCCAGCTCCTACCGCGACTCTCAGGTAGTGCCAACCCCGTCCGCGTTTCCCGACGTCCAACTTCAGGTAAAACCGTCGCTCAAAGCAACACCTGCATCCGTTGCTCCAGGCAACAATATCAATTTAAGGCCCCGTGTCCCTGTTCGGGCGCCATTTGTCGGGAAGAGCGCGAAAACACGGAGTCTGTGACTAAAACCAGTATGATTGATACACAGCACTCCATTTTATTAATAGTTACACAGCGTTATATAGGGTTCAAGGGGCACGCCTCTTCTAGATAACAAATTCTTGCAATTAACTACTTTTTGGCTAGGCATCTTGTTTTTGCTAAAGCTGCACCTGCATCTGCCAAACTAGTTGCTCTAATCACACTTTCAGAGTCTCTTCAAGGTCAGGTTATTTACTGCTCTCAGGACTGAGTTTCAGTCTGCTTCATAGTTCTCAAAACATGGATTGGCCACAAATGCTGGGTGTCCACATTCCTTGAGAAATTCCTCCACAAAATAGCAGTATGAAGGCCACATGGATTTGGATAGCAGAAACACTTTCATCACTGATATATGCGAATTTATGGGTTACATGACTTCCTTTTTTTATATATAAAAACTTAAAGGGTGCAGCCCAGGAGAAAAGCCAAGCAGGTCAGTGTAGCAGTACCACCTGTGCTGTGCTCCCAGTGCAGGATTTTGGGGTCTCCTAGGTGCAGTCCAGTGATCTGGGTGTTGGCAAGAGGGTCTTGAATGCTCATGTAGGGGCAGAAGGTTCCCCCTTGCTACAACCAGACTTCTTCCTTTTGTACTGTTTACCTCAAACATTAATAGCTGTCCTTCTTGCAAGATTGAGAACAGCATGTTCATGACCAGCCTGTTCAAATTGTGCTCCCATTTTCTGATGTGCTGTCACCACAGCCTGTTTGTTCTGAAAACTTCTGGACATCTGTACTGCATGATGGTCAACAGGGTATTTGCATAGTTTGGCTACCTTTCTTTTTTTCTACCTTTCTTTTTTTCTTTCCTTTAGAAAATTGATTGTATTTTTGTCATCTTTTATAACAGCAAAAACTTCAAATTCACAGGCTGTGCTAACAGTTCTGCTAACTAGGACTAATTCCTGTGAGCTGCTAAAGGAGAAAATCTCATTTCTGATAGACTTGGATTGGTTATGTGATGTCTTGTGCCTACAAAATTCAGTGGGCACCTGAATTCAAAGCCTTTTTTAGCAGATGGAGGAAAAGATCCATAAAGATACTTAATATATTACTGCTAGACTTAGCATGGAATTAGCATTAGGAATGTAGTACAATGATAGTGTCTTCAATCCACATTTCAGTAGTAAATTTCCACTCATTTTATCCATGGTCATACATCCATCATACAAAATGCACTTTATTTTTAACCAGTTTTAAAAGATGTAAAACAGGCTTGTCCTTCAAGTGCTGCCTGTATGCTGACTCTTTCTGCCATCTATCTGGAACTGGGCTCCATGTCTTAGATTGCTACCAGCTCCATCTACACAGGAGCTCAAAAATGCACAAGTACACACATGAACTGTATTTTTCATGATAATTAGTTACCAGATTTACAATTTTTAATAGAAACTACTTATTATTAATAGTTCTCTTGCTTGCTGTTAATATAACCCTCAACTCTATCCTGCCCAACATGCTAGGATTTACCATGCTAGTGTTCTATAACATTTATTCCTTTATCCTTTAATTCTTTCCAGTGACCAACAAAATGGAATGGTGCTACTTAGAAACTTTGTGACCCAGCCTTCAACAAGTTAAGTTCTGATTGAACCCACTCTTCAGCACTGGGTGAACAGGAAAGAAAAAAAAAAAAAGAAGAAGAAGAAATACATGTAAGAACATCTGTGTTCAAAGGACTGTTTTTGCATATTACAATGAAATAAGATCCTTTTCTCTGTCTGTTCTCTTTCTTTATCCCACTTTGCAGTAGATGTTGATTTAATTCATGGTTATACTGTTCTTCTGCCTCTCAAATACTGATGCTCATACCTAGGGAGGGGTACCTTCCCTTATTTGTTTATATTGAGTAAAATGTATTTTGCTATGGATCTCTTCCTACCTATACTTCATAAGAAACTGTAAGAAAATATGCGGGACACAAAATTTACTTTAGAGAAGTAAATTCTTCTAATAACCAGTGCATTTCTGATAATGCTTCTGGATAGCACTGACTTTGACTCTTACAGAAATACAGTTTGTCTTTTGACTGCTTTGTCTGCATGAAGAAGTTCCATTAGCAGCATAGTTTTGCAAGGCCTTATCCAAGAGAACTTAATGAGAACCCTGTGGCTGAGCTGGCAGAACAGTTATCAACTTAAGAAATTAGTTGGTAGGAATTGAAACAAGTGATGTTTCCATATTGTTTTCCCTCTAATTAGGACCCTTTCAGAACTTTAACTTAGGGTTTTTTCCATTCTTAGATTCAGTTGTCTAATGCAGGATCTATTTTAAAATATGTCTTGTTTTCTGACAGAAAATGTTACTGTGCTTGTCATGTTGGTGAGGAGGAATGCCTGAGAGTTGCTTGGTTTTCAGTTGGACAGCTATAGTAAATACAGAAGTCTAAATCAGTCAGAGCTAGACTAAGTATTTAGTGACAGATAATCACACTTAATTGCAGAAGTGACTGACGTAAGAGACAGCATGCTGGCAGCTACACTGAAACCAGAGAGATTCCATTGACAGAGAAGCCAAAAAAAGCAGCCTATGGAGTGCCCTCTCCTGGCAACTCGACCAAACAGAACGAAGCATTGTAGGAAAGATGGATCTGCAACCGTGTTCTTTTGTATTTTCTTACTTTGCAGATGTAACAAGGTTGGCTGCTGCTGACTGACCTTGCTGTAGTAGACTGGGTGAGGAATTAACAGAATGAGAAATTGCTATAATAAGAATCTCACTGAAGTGCAATTCTCCTGCATATCCTTAATAAGTATCTATGTGTCTCAAGTCTTTTTATCAACCTCTATTGCTAATATTTATATGATGTCAGCATAAAGAATGGGAACTCCTCCTAGCTATTTCTAGAAGGAAATGGGTACACACCCAGTGTTTTTAAAAGGCAGCCAGCAATATTTCATGTGTCCTTGCATTGCATTAAAGTGACTGAAGAAATTTGGCAGCAAATAACCCCCCCTTGCAAGCCAGCTGACCTTCAGACATTAGAGGAGCTGGGGGTGTCTGGGCTTAGATTCTGAGTGATAGCCAATTAACCTTTAGGAGGCTGGAAAACAAGGGTCTGGATACACTACCAACACCACACCAGTAAAGAAATCATCTGTGGACACGTGCTGGAATTCGGTCACGTGAAATGAGGTTTCTTTACCACAAGATGAATGAAGAGTGAGATTTATTAAAGCTCAGCCTTTCGACTCATCCCAGAGGGCAGGGGTGTCCTTCCCTGTGGTCGTATCTTCCCTAACATCCATCCCCCCCCACCAACAAGTGGAGCTCGAGTGACTGTAGCCAAAGATCTTTACGGTGATGGGTGCGAAGTTCTCTCGCTTTGCATTTAGAGGTATAGGCTACAAAAACATTGAGCACACAGCCTCCGTGAGGGATGGTGGCACCTTGGAGGCGGGTAATTTTAGTGATGGAGGTGTGGTTTTATATTAAAATGAGATGATAATGAGCAAAAGTACACTCTGGGAACCGCATATGTCAAAGGGTGGGAGGTCGCTGGCCCAGGGTATTAAAAGTGCAGTTATTTGGTAGCGTTGCCACAGAGCCTGGCCGCAGCGTCACCGCTCCGCTCCTCCCTCCCTGCAATTTCTCTTGGAGCTGGCACTGAGCACCCCTGACTGGGCCATATCTGTGGTAGGCATGGTACACTGGCCACATTCCACTGCCTCCAAATGCTGTACCTTTACTTAAAAAGCACAAATGCAGCCTGGGTGCTTTCTAACAATTCTAGCAATTACTCCACAGCTTGGTAAACCTCCTCACTAGTTTCTGTGGAAAGCTGTATCCTCCTCATCTTTGCCAAATGATACTGGTCCCAGATTTCAGCATGAGTTTGGGAACAGCAGCTTTCCCATTACTGGCCTGTTATTGCTAGCTGCAGTTGAAGTTATTTTAGCCTGCTGGAGAACTCTGAAATCTGCCCTCTCACCTCTGGTACATTCTGTAACTGGACACTAAGTGCTGTCTTTCTGGAACACTGCTTCCAGAGGTGACAATTATCAGCTGGAAGCATAGGAAGGAAGCTTTCTTCATGCTTCTTCCATTTGTATTGATCCTGGTCTCCAGGAATTAGCTCTTTCCTATATCCACTTTTTGGATACTAATTATGAGCCAGAAAAGCAAATTACTACAAGCTCTCACAGATACTATTCTTCAATTTTGCCAGACTAAACTCAAATAGATGAGAAAGATCAATATAATTTATTAATAAATGCATTCCTCTTACAATTTTGGTGATATATACTGCTTCTATCCAGACAAACCTTGGCAGGATTTCCTTATTGTCTCTGAGCACAGCTGTGATGTAACACCAATACCAACAGTTCCTGCTCACATAGTTTTTTGAACAGCAAGCAAGCAAAACAATGAAGGTCAAGTATCTATTTTCTTCTTTTATGACTCTGATATTTTTCTTCATCCCTGAAACAAAAACACAAACATCATGTGCTGTTGGGCTCATACTGATAGAATCTGAAGGAAAAAACAACAAAAAAAGCACTCAGACTTGGAAAACAGAAAGATCTCATTCAATGTCATTGTGTCCTCTTCTCAGGAAAGAAAGTAAACTACTTTAACACAGTTTCTTTCCCATGTGGTTTTAATCAAAGTCTCGTCATGTGGTGCCACAGCGCAATAGGTTTGGTATGAATGGCTTCATGGTGTAATGTTGTTTTTTTCTACACACACAGTAGGGACAATGCAGAATCTCTTAAGCACAACAGCCTTGGTTTTTGCTCAGACACAGGCTGCCCACACCTTTCATCTTGCAGATGCAAATGTGCCACTATTAATGGTATTAGAAGGTGGGACCTAGATTTGTTTTCCTTTGCTTAAAAGTTTGTCCAGAACTCCTGATGAGCTGCAATGCTGTTCTGAAGCATCTATCATGGAAAAACCTAGTCAAATGATATATATATAATTTAAACAAATAATCCTATTTATTTAATCCTAGTCCAAACTGGAGCAGAACTCAGCATTAGACACAACAAGTGCACTTAACTTGTTAAATGGACAATGCATATGGTCATCCATATGTTCATCAAGAAGTAAAACAGGCTGTGATAGTTTGTGCTAATCCTGTAGCGTGCTGTTGGAAGTGCCACCTTTCAGATCTGAGAATAAATTCTGAAATTTGGATCACAGTTTTCCCTCTCAGCAAGTTCTGTTTAGTGTTTATGCCACTGGCTTGTGATACTGTATATGAGATAAGCCTGGCTTTTTAACTGGACTAGATGTTGTAATTCTCTGCACTAAATTCTCAAAAACAGCTACAGCTGCCTGACTCAGAAGCACCAGTTGGCTGACACTATTTATGCTCACCGTTCTCTTTTTCTCCAAGAATCTCTGCCTTTGCCTCTTTCGTGACTCCTTTTTCGTTTATTTGGACTCCTGCTGCTTTCTCTCCTACGTCTGGTGCGTTCTGTATCTTTACAGCTTCCTCCAGATTGCCGCGAGTCCACTGAAGCTGACCGCCTCTCTTCTTTTCTGAAAAAAAGGATATTGGGTTTTTTTCAATAAAGTTTCACACTCACTATTGTTTTCAGTATCGCTTTTCTAATAAAAATGACCTATTAGTAGTGCAAGACAAGGGTTATATATGTTTTTACTAAGCCTCTCTAGCTCCCTAAAAAATACACTACTTCCCAAAAGAGGCCATGCTTTTATATGCACATAGAATCATCGAATGCTTTGGGTTGGAAGGGACTGTAAAGATCATCTCGTTCCAGCCCCTCCTCACACTAGAACAAAGCCCCATCCAGCCTGTCCTTGAACACTTCCAGCGAGGGGGCAACCACAACTTCACTGGGCAACCTTTTCTTGTGCCTCACCACCCTCACAGTGAAGAATTTCTTTCTAATGTCTAACCTAAATCTGTCAGTTTGAAACCATTACCCCTTGTCCTATCACTGCACACCCATGTAAAAGGTCTCTCACCAGATTTCCTGAAGACCCCTCCAGGTACTGGACGGGTGCTATAAGATCTCTCTGAAGTCTTCTCCAGGCTGAACAACCCCAAATCTCTCAGCCTGTCTTCACAGAAGTGGTGCTCCAGCCTGATCATCTCATCACACTATTTCATTCAGTTACTTTTTACAAACACTGCACCTGAATCTTATGACCTCTATTTTCCTCTCAATCCCTAACTCTCCAATCACTTGCCTTCAGCCACTACATACTGTTGGAGAACCCAGCAAGCCAGAATTCCTGTTTGGCCTTTTCATTCACCTTTATTTCAATGCTGAAAACAAAAACGTCAAGAGTCACCTTTTATTTTGTTTCAACATTTTCACGTCACAGAATTCCTGAGGAAGCACAAAAAGGCTATCACTAGGTAATGATTTCATTCTTGTTTCACTGATAAATGTTTAGAAGAGTGTGCAGTATGGCTTGACACAGGAAGAAATATGTATCCATAAAACAGTCCCAGCTGGCACAGCAGCATTCACAGTGACAAGAACTGTGAAAGGTCCCATATTTAGTAAGTTATGAAAACTTTTTCTCAAAAGAAGAACTTTTATCTAACCTACCATTTCCTGTCACATGGTAGGGAAGGGCAGAAAAATAAATTGTGCACTTGTATTTTCAACTGTTCTCTTCAGTCCCCAGCTATCACATACATGCATTTGGACCAAGAAGGGCAGTACTCATTACCCAGCTCCACCAGAAACCACCTGTTCACTTGGATCACTTGCAACTTACCTCCTTACCCCAGAAAACAAGTTAATAATTCATTTTCCCCTGTCCTTCCTGCAGACAGAGCTTCTCAAGCAAGAGCTTAATAGAATTAGTATAAAATAAACTATGTATATATCTCAACCAAGGGTGGTACATGACATTAGAAAGAGGTGAGAAGATACAATTACAGGCTATGAGCCTGCTTATATGGTGAAGGACTTTGTCAGCTGTGGCACATACCTTCCTGAAAACTTGGACTTCCCTCCTTCACATGTCTCTGCATTATCCAACCTGTTCTCTTCCTGCCAGTGATTGCTGAGTTCTTCCATATGCACACCAATCACATCCCGAATCACCTGGAGATTAAGATACATTAAAAACAACAAGAAAAGAAGCATGTCATGGTAGTGGCCTGAACTAGCAGAAGGTAAACATCTCCAAGAAAAGAACAGATGTTCGAATGGAAGGTCTTGTTTGCAGATACAGGTATTTCAGCATAAATTTAAGTAGAACCATTTCACAACAGGCAGCCAATTGTATCTTGCTGACATTTTCATTTAATAGTCAGAAATGCTCCTGCTGTTTGCAACTTGCTGCAACAAACCAAAAACTGATTCCTTGACAGTTTGTCACTCTAATAAGGTAGGGCACATGAAGCAGAGAGATGCTTTCTTTGTCTGAAAGGGTTCTTAATTTTTTACACTGAAGTACAACAAGCATTTCTGTGACATAAAAAAAAAACAACAAAACAACTACCAAATCAAAAATCTCCTTTCATATACTCACCTCAGTGTAAGACTTCTTTGTTATATGAACATTCTTAGCCCTGTATGACTGCCGCCGCCTTTTGTAGTCACGCATTTCAGCCAGAATTTCAAGATGGGACTTTGGACCCTTCTGACTATCATCTAGCAAAAAAACACAAGTAAAATAAATGGCCATTAGCAGGACATGCAGGTATGCAAATTTGGTGCTTTAGTAATAAAAGTGTGAAACACAAATTACATTCTTTATGAAGTTTCTCCACTATTTAGTAACTCATGAATTTAGCACAAGCCCCCTCCAACCTTCTTGACCAGCTGTTTACAGAAGACTAAAAAGCCACCATGCAAGTGGTGGTGTGTGATCTCAGTCTCCTGACAGTCCAATTTATGGGCTTGCAATTTGGTCAGATGCCTACAAAGTACAGGTCACGTTTTCCAAGGCAGTGTAACCGTAAGACACAATGACTGAGAAAGCCAGATTCTGTGAAACATTTACCTGTGTAGATGACAAACACCTGTGTAAATGATCTCCTACTGCTAAAGCACAGCAGAGCCCGCAGGATAACACAGCTGCTTATGTTCCACTTGGTATAGTTACAAACTGGCACAACTCAAGAGGGATAAGAGGCCTTTTTCCAATACACCCATTTGTACATTGCTCAAGAGCCCCACTGGGTGACCGCCAACATTTCTTGTTGGACTTTTACTCTTAAGTGATCTTTAATCTTGTCATTTCTTACAGCAAACGCCATTCCAAGCTTTGCAGTGAGCTGGCAGCATTAAGCAACCTGAAGTCAGCTGCAAAAAGACAAAAGATCCATCCACTAAGATACACTCTGCTAAGAGCAGAGCACTGAGGCCTTCTCAGACGGAAAACAACATAAAGGCTACTAAACTAGTCTTTTCTGAAGACAACACTTTGTTGTGGCTTTTAAGAACAAGATGCTTTTCACAATAAAAATAGCACAAGCAATTCTGTCTGGCTTTCCACAAAACTCATCTAACTATAAAAAGTGAAAGTTCTGAGCAACAAATTCAACAGACTATTCTTCAAACCTTGGGTGATTTTTGCTGCTAAATCCACAAAGAGGTCACTGTCGTTTTCCGTGATTTGGGATCTAGATCTTTGTTTCTTTGTCTCCTCAACAACATAATCATAGAGAGCAAGGCGATCAGCTTGAGTCAGGTCACAGGTGAAACGCTTGTGATTTTGAGGAACTTCTACAGGTAGTAATGAGTATGACCCTGGAGGTTGAACAGACAGCTGTTAAATATCAGAAATACGCAGGAAAATACTGAGAAGCTCAAGAAATAAGCAATGCAGTAAACACCCATGCTGTTTCCATCCTTACTTTACTTATCTGTAAGTTTCATCCCTTTAAATTTGAAAACATAAAAATTGCATGAAGATGAAAAAGGCCCAAATCCCTCCTCAGTCCCACTCAGGCTGCACAGCCCCTCTTCACTGCTTACACTGTCAATTAGAGGTTTTCATATGGTTTCAAGGGAGTGTACTGGATTAGATCAAAAGCACACTGTATTGTCCCATCAATTTCAGTTCCTGGCTTACAAACTAAAGCAAGACAGGAGATGCAGCTCTTGTAGGTTTGTCTAACTCCTAAAATCTTCTGTGGAGTACTAGCTGCAAAATACAGCTGTAAGAATGAAAACTTCTAGAAGAGGTAACTGGGCACCGTGCAAATCAGTGACACACTGTCAATTTCTCTGCACAGCTTTCATAATAAGACTACCATGGGCACTGAGAGGTAAAAGGGTTAGAGAGGCACTTTCAAGATGCTCCAAGTAAGTTCAGATTACTAACTTTGAAGCTATGAAAACAAAACACACTACTTGCACACTCTTCCCCTGAATGATCAGCCCAGTACTCACTCTCTCCACTTCCCAGTTAGAACACACATCCATCCTCCAAACACTAAGCCCATTCCCAATCCATTTCAACAGTAGCAAAGCCACTTCCCTAAGGATACAGAATGCAGTATTCTAGGATACTACCTGCAAAAACATTCAAACCCCCTATAGCCACCGACTGGACCTCCATCATCCTCCTTCCCTCAACCCATCTGTCTCCCTGCAGGGCACAATTCCACACAGATGTGTGTTTCCAGGAAAAAAAGTGGCAGCACATGAAGGAGTCCTCACAACAGCAAAGCTTCTCTAGGTTACCTAGTACTTAATGGAAGCTGGGCAACCTTTTACACCCTGCTTTCACTAAAGACACCAAAAAGGAGCTCCTAAAATATAAGATTTCCCCATTACTGTACTTGGAACCTAAACCACAATTTCTATAGTCTGAACTAACATATTGAAACATGTACACAAGACTTTTATTTTTAAAATGCAGTGTTCTCAGGGTCATGGAAGCCCAAAGTAGGGCCCTAACAGTTATGTGCTTGTGACTTTACAAAAATTACCTAACTTGTTCTGAAGACCAGCCTTCCTATCCTATTAATAACTGCTTTAACATTCTAAATATGGTTAGAATTTTTTAAAAACAAAGAAAATTACTTCCTTCAGTACAGTTAGTCAAGGAAGGAGGAAATTTGCAATGAAAACCACTTTTCATTTTTTCTGTTGATGAAGACTTTAAATTAAACAAACAATTCCAAGACAGTAAATCTCATAATAGGCCAAGAGCCACAAGGAAACCACCCCAAATTTTTTCAGTGTTATCTTCAGAGAACTGCAAGCTTGCAGTGAAAGCTGAATTAGCAAACACTGGCATCTAGTGGCTCACTGATCCATCTCTGTGATGCAGCCAGTTGATAAAAGGCTTGTCTGTTTCTTCTCTGCTTGGCTGTGATTGTGTCAAATTAATGAGTTACCACTTTTCTCCAGAAAAAACACACCTGACATACGACAAAAAAGCTTCCATCCCATGAAAGCTCCTTCCCAAGCAACAGACTGTCAAAGCTCCACATGCTATGCCAGAAAAAACATAGCAAGATGAAAATCAATGCTGGAGCAAGCACTGCTGTATTTGACAGAAAAGAAGAAAAAAATGCACTTTTTCTTCTGCACATAGGTTTACCAAACGAAAAGACTACAGGCAGTAAATGCTGTATCTTTCAATTGTTGCATTAATATCCAAACCACACACTGTGGCTCTCCAGTGGTTTCTACAGGGAATCCTACTTTTCCACTCTCAAAAAGAAGCACAGCTCAGACTTAACCTGCTCCCCAGACTGACCCCAAAACCCAATGAAAAATGAAACAAAGAAACCAATGACTTGAGAGCAGTGGCAAAGAACAACATTGTATTTGCAGATATACCAGCATACATATTATACAACTTCTTATGAGTCTTGAAACAATCCAGTATAGTAACAATAATACACATGTTGTTTGATTTTTGATCTGAGGAGTGGAGGATAAGCACATACAGCAGATATCTAACAATTAATCCTTAAAACAAAATAAAAAGCAATCCTTTTTCTCCCTACCCATCATATGAAGAACAAGGCTGGAGGCAGCAAAAGAATCTGGGCCACAAAGAGCATTAAGTAATATTAGAAAATGCAGAGAGAAAAGCAAGTGTAGGTAATGGGATGGGAAGTGAAGGACTAGCACCTTAAGAAACTCCCAAATTTTACAGTGCTGGTTTTCCAGTCTTGAAGAGAACTAGAGGTATAAGCACAAGACACTCAGATCCTCTTATTTGGTTGCCATGAATACAGAAATTATGTTCTAAAATATACAAGGAAAGGGATATCAACAAAAAAATTAAAACTTCTCATAGCAGTTCACAGGTGGAATCAAGGAAACGGTGAGTGGGGACACAAGAGCATCTCTCCATGAGAGCTGACAGTGTTGTCTCAGTATCTACTTACCTTCACTGTAGCTGGTACCTTCTTTTGCACTTTGAGCTCTAGCTTGTTTAACAATGTGAAACTGCAGATCTTTATCTGCAGAAAGAGAAGACAAGAACATCACAGAACTTCTACATCAAGTACTTGTTAAGGTTAGTCTTTATTCCCCAACCTCGATTAAGAAACATGATATGTTCTAATACATTGTATTTCTATTTCTACAGAAGGGAAACTGTTAACATTTTAATCTATCCCATCTTTCAACTGAGGGTAAGGAAGAAAAAAAGGGGAAAGGGGGAAAGAAGGAAAGGGAAGGAAAAAGAGGGAAGGGAAGGAAAAAGAGGGAAGGGAAGGAAAAAGAGGGAAGGGAAGGAAAAAGAGGGAAGGAAAAAAGGAAAGGAAAAAAGGGGGAAAAAAAAGGGGGAAAAGGGGGAAAAAAAAGGGGGAAAAGGGGGAAAAAAAAGGGGGAAAAGGGGGAAAAGGGGGAAAAGGGGGAAAAGGGGGAAAAGGGGGAAAAGGGGGAAAAGGGGGAAAAGGGGGAAAAGGGGGAAAAGGGGGAAAAGGGGGAAAAGGGGGAAAAGGGGGAAAAGGGGGAAAAGGGGGAAAAGGGGGAAAAGGGGGAAAAGGGGGAAAAGGGGGAAAAGGGGGAAAAGGGGGAAAAGGGGGAAAAGGGGGAAAAGGGGGAAAAGGGGGAAAAGGGGGAAAAGGGGGAAAAGGGGGAAAAGGGGGAAAAGGGGGAAAAGGGGGAAAAGGGGGAAAAGGGGGAAAAGGGGGAAAAGGGAAAAAAGGGAAAAAAGGGAAAAAAGGGAAAAAAGGGAAAAAAGGGAAAAAAGGGAAAAAGGGAAAAAGGGAAAAAGGGAAAAAGGGGAAAAAAGGGAAAAAAGGGGAAAAGGAAAAGAAAGAAGGCTTTCCACGTTAAAGGGATGAGAATAAAGAAACGTATATTCATTACAGCTGTATTCTTTTCCAGAACTACAGACCCAAATTCTAAGGTCAGTTCTTCCACCTTCTAAGCATGTATTTTAATACACTTTCTGCACATGATGAAGAAGAACATTGGAAGAAACTATAAAATAAGCTAAGAGTTAAAAAACAATCCTCCTTCGATTTTAAGATGGAAACAGCCAAATGGCCTACAGAGCAGAAAGTGACAAAAGTGTGGCGAGCATAAATTACAGCAGCGCATGGTGGTTAGAAAATGGACCTACATGATGAAAACACTTTTTTATAAAAGACCCTGGAAAGTTTACAGGGTGGAAAGGTGTGCTACTTCCAAAACCCCACCCTTTGCCCTCTGGCGATTTTCCCTCAGCCCCTCATCCTCTGTGCCCCCTAAAGCCACCCCGCGGGTTTTCCTCAGCCTCTCATCCTCCACCACCTCCTCAGATATCCCCTCATCTGCTCCCCCCCTTCCCTGCTTTCCCCTTATCCCCTCTTCCCCCCTTCCACTCCCTCCCCCCATGTTGTCCCCTCGACCCCAGCTACCCCCCCCGTCAGGCAAAGCCTCGCTTCAGCTCACCCATGGCGACAGTGGGAACCTTCAGGTTTTCGTAGAAAAAACTGGAGTCGTACATCTCGGCCTGCGGGACCAAGCGGCTCAGTCAAGGCCCCGGCGCCGTTCCCAGCGACACCGGCTCCGGACGCGGCCGCAGAGCCGCCCCCCACAGGCGTCGGGAGCCCCCATCCCCATCCCTCAGCCGGGCAGGCGGCACCCCTGAGGTGCCGGCCCAGTTCTAACCCCCCTCCCCCCCCAGCTAGGTGACCCGCCCGGAGCCGGTCAGGTCTCCCACCTCCTCCTCGGCGGAGTATCCCATCTTGCGGAGCCGGCAAGACGCGGCGTGCCTCTCCAGAGACGCCCGGGGGACGCGGTGATGGACGTCGTAGGGGCAGGGCACCCTCTCCATCTACAGCAGGGGGACACGGGTCAGGGGGACATGGGTCAGCACGTACCGCCACCCCTGCCAGCCCCGCTCCTTTCCCCCCGGCCAAGTCCCCGCCACCGCCGCCTCACCGGGTCGCCCAGCCAGACCGCACAGGGAGCCGCCATGGCGGAGCGGCAGCGGGCGGGGCAGCCGCCGAGGTCACCTGAGGGAGGTGGAAGCCGGCGCCATGTTTACTGAGGGCACTCCCGCCCCTGACGCCCGCGGTGCCTCAGCGCCATCTCGCTTGGCGGCCGGTTCCGGGGGAAGGGGAGGGGACCAGACGAGGCGCTGGCACCCGCTCCTTCCGTGTGAGGGGAAGGGCTGTAGGCGGGAAACCGGAGGAGGGGCCGGGGCGATTAGGGGATAGCGGGGGTGCTGCCCCTTCTCCCGCCTGCCGTCACCTCCGGGCAGGCGGCCGGGCCGCACAGGGCTCACAGCGCGGCGAGAGGGGCGGGGGCGCCGCCTGCCGGTGGGAGGCAGCAACGGCAGCCGGGGGGGCGGTGCGGGAGGTGCTGCCGTCCCCGGGCGGCGTCGGAGCGGGGAGCCCGGGAAATGGCGGTCGTCGGGACCCGGAGTCCGTCTCGGGGCACACGCCCTGCCTGAGAGGGGCGGCGGGGAGAGCTCTGTGTGAGGCTGAGGCCTGGCGGGCACCGGTTTGGGCGGCGCGGGAAGGGGCTCGGTAGCCCAAGCCTGAGCCCGGCAGCCTGAGGGATGGTCCCGCAGCCTCCACCCGCCCCGGGCGTCAGCGGTGAGGGGGGCTGGGTCTGGGCCGGCTGTGGGGCCCCGCAGCGTACGGCTGCTCCGGGGAAGAGGAGTCTGGCTGCAGCTGCTCCTCTGGGAGGGTGTTGGTAGCTCCCTGTTTTTTGGGTGTTGTCATAGAATCATAGAATTGTCTGGGTTGGAAGGGACCTCAGAGATCATCAGGTCCAACCCTTGACCCACTGCTGCAGTTGCTAGACCATGGCACTGAGTGCCACATCCAGTCTCTTTTTAAATATCTCCAGGGATGGAGAATCCACCACTTCACTGGAAAGTTCATTCCAATGCCTGATCACCCTCTCCGTGAAGAAATTCTTTCTAATATTCAACCTAAACCTCCCCTGGCACAACTTAAAACCATGTCCTCTTGTCTTGCTGATAGTTGCCTGGGAAAAGAGCCCAACCCCCCCTGGCTCCAGCCTCCTTTCAGGGAGTTGTAGAGAGCGATGAGGTCTCCCCTGAGCCTCCTCTTCTCCAGGCTGAACACCCCCAGCTCCCTCAGCCTCTCCTCACAGGACTTGTGCTGGAGTCCCTTCACCAGCCTGGTTGCCCTCCTTTGGACCTGCTCCAGGACCTCAATCTCCTTCCTGAACTGAGGGGCCCAGAACTGGACACAGGACTCGAGCTGTGGCCTCACCAGGGCTGAGTACAGGGGCAGAATCACTTCCCTGGACCTGCTGGCCACGCTGTTCCTGATCCAGGCCAGGATGCCATTGGCCTTCTTGGCCACCTGGGCACACTGCTGGCTCATGTTCAGCTTCCTGTCAATCCAGAAGGATTGTCGCCACGGAGGAGCAAAGGCGACGGTGGGGGCAGGCTGCTGGCTCTTCACCAGACGAGGGATTCCCACTGCTCTCCAGTGATAGCGAGGAGGGGTTTTCTCTTCTGCGCCCAGCCTGCTGCCTACCTGGGCGCTTCAGCCTCCAAAAAAACATCACGCCCGGGATGAGAGGAACATTGGCCTCGTCAACACCAGCAAGCCCCTGATGCCTGTTTGTGTCTTGCAGCAGCCCACCCGGCAGCCTCCTGCCGTGTGCCCCATGAGGGGAGACCCATGAGGAGCAGGGGTTTAGGGAGCCTGTGCCTCCCCAGCACAAGGGCCGGGGTGGGAGGCAGCTGCCCGGCTGCAAGATAACACAGAGTCCTGCCCACTATCTCCTGAACCTTCCCCAGAGATTGTGAGGGCGCATGGGGGCTGTAACTTAGGATGGGGAAAAGATGCCTGTTCTTAAGCAATAAATTTTGCATGATTGACATTTGTGCTTGCCTATTTTTGTCACCTATGAGGAAAACACATAGGACTAGAAGGAAGAGTGGGTTTAACAAGGCGGGATGAGGTTGGGGGTGGAGGAAGCATGACAGATGTAGCTGCCAGAATGACTCTTGTTCATCTGCTTTCGTTAGCAGATTACAGCCCTTTCTCTCCTGCATAGTGAATTTGAGACTCAGCTGGGATTTTAGCCCGTTGAGAGATTTGCTGTCTGTAGCTATGTTTGCCTCGGGATCTTTGACTTCACACGATACTGAATACTTAAAAGTTGGAGACTTACCCCTGCAATTTTGTCTGCTGGTGACTAGAGTGTGCTGCACATCTTATGAAAAGAGTAATAGCAGCTGGACAAAACTGTTCAGACCATCTTCGCTGGAAAAAAAAATATTCAAAATTGGGAAAGTCAAGTTGGACAAAGTATACAAATTTTTTTTAAAGGGGTAAAGGTTAAACAACCTTTTGATTTATTTAAAACTAGTTGAATTGATAGTTAAGCATCAGTATCAGACGTTTTGCTTTGGTCACATTTTTAATGATTAAAAATGTTCTGAGGGGTTTCTATAGAACCATGGCTTTCATGGATTTGGATGTGCTGACTATGCCAGTGTTGTGGTGCTTTTCTAGAGGTTCTTTCTGGGCATTAGTTCTCTTGAAAAGCCTCTGAGAACCAGCCCCCAGATATCTTCACAGTGCAGCAGAACAATCCTAAACTGCAGGTTAAGCAGAAGGAACAGCAGGGAAATAGTGCATCCACTATGCCAACACAAAACCATAAAGTGCTGCTGGGGAGTTCTCTAAATATGCCACCTTGTGCCCTCCTCCAGATTTTACTTATCCAGCTGTTGGCACATTGGGGACCACCTCACTTGGGACCATTGCCCGAGGAAGGAAAATTAATACAACTTAAGTGATGCCAACAAAGCCACTCAGTACCCCCCAGAGCATGAGGCTGAAACCATGCTGAAACCACGCTTCTGCCAAAAAGGCCAAACCTTTTTTGGTCAATATCCACCAGGAATGGCAGGTTCATCCTGGGCAAAAAAACCTTTCCCCACAGATTACATAGGGAGGAGCATTGCTCACCCACAGCTTGGCTTTTTCCTTTCATTGATAAGAAAGCGTTGCAGGCTTTCTGCAGCCTCTTCAATTTTATTTAGAAGTATCTTGACTACTTGAATAAAACAATTTTTTCTCTTAAATGGCAGAGGAGACAGTTTTCATATCTAGTGCTGCCTCTGTTCCTTAGAGACAAAGCATTACTTAGAGTTGCATTCCTCCTAGAAGTGAAGAAATACTCTATGAAAGCTCAGATTATGTTTTTTATCATGCTTCTGGTAAAGAAAAATAAAATATGCTTTGTAGCAGGTTTCTCAGGCCTTACTGTGGTCAGTATGCACGTTCCTTGTCAAGGGCCAGGGATCCAGGGAAAGCAAGCTGAAGGACGAAAAGGAACTTCAGACTACCCAAAAGCCAAAATGGAAGCATCCTGGCTGTGGGCCCCAGACAGCCCATGCAAAATCTGGCCCCAGGGCAGAAAAGACAGCTTTTGACCTGCAATTGTGACAGATTTGTGCTCCACGCCCACATATCTGGCAAAGCTGCCACCAAGTTTTCAACATCTAGCCTAGCACAGGGGATGGAGTAAGCAGCCAGCGCCTGGCAGACCACGATCTGTCCTGCAGCAAGGGATTAACTCCTCCCAGAGCATGTATTGTGCAGAAACCACCACATCCCTTCAGGGGCTTAAACCTTTTGGACTGCAGAAATGGGATGCTGAATAGGGAGGAGGGAGATCCCAGCACCCCGGTGGTAAGGTTGACTGTGCTCAGAGCAGCTTTGCTAGTTTGATTTTGTAGTGATGCTGCCTCTTTTCCCTTGCCCTTAGAGCCCATGTGTCAAACTCATTTTCTCCACAGAAGGAGATGTGGTATCCATGCTGATTCCATGGGCATCACTCAGCAAGAGCTACTAAACTAGAGAGAGAGATTTTGTAAAGATGAAGCACACAGACACTTGAATTTCATTTTTTTGGTCATTGCTGCTATTACTCCCTGCTATCTTAGACTAAGATGCCTCACTCAAAATCTGTAGCAGAGTTTCAGCTGAATCAGCTTCATTATCTACAGGGACATGAGGTAAATTTCTCTAGCATACATGAATCAATTTATAGAAATACTCTTCGTGGCATAGGATGATTTTCCAAAATTTCTCTCACCTGACTGCTGATCAGAGTTTAATTTTCATCATTTGCTCTCTTGAGTTCTACTTTTGCCCTTCTAGCTCCTCCCAAAATGCTGTTGTGGAGGAGTGCAGGTGCTGATGGCAACCAGAGAAGTCAGAGACTTCTCAGACACCACTGGTTCCTCTGCTAGGAGAATGGAGCTGATTTATTCCTTTAGCTGTGCACTGCTCAGAGCCTGCCTCAGGTCCTTGGCTCCTAGGTCTGATATTTATTCTTTCATAGCTTAGTCTGGTTCACAATTACAGCCTAAGGTATATTTTACAAGCTGCAGTACACTGGACACTTCCAAATAGATTTACAGGCAGCAACTCTAGCATCTGTTAATGCCTTATTGATTCCTTGTTCTGTATCCCCATGCGATCTTTCATGGATTCATCAGATTTAGATCAGTTTATCAGGCCGGTATCATCCATGTCTTTAAAGAAAAAGCAATTGAAAGCTTGGTGTTGCCCCCACATACCAGATTTGTAAGGAATCTGCATAGCCATCTGTCCTTAAACAGTTACTAGATGTATTGCTGCAGGAATATTGATGGAGAACATTCTCATTTGACAGAGCTGAAAATTGACCCTTAAGGAGCCAGAAGTAAATTCGATGTCCTCTTCCACACTGAAGTTTTAATATGTGTTGTTTTGAGCTTTTTGGTGGGTTTTTCTGTTCAAGGCCCAGTGCCTTCACAGCTGCTGCTGTGATCCTCAATCCTTTCTTTCCCTGCTCCCTCTGCCCTTTCTTTGCTCTGAGCTTTCAAACTGGGCTCTACCTGCTGCCAGCTTGGGCCTGAGCTTCCTCACCTACCTTTTCCTCCTGGGTTGTTAATGGCCTGACAGACACAGTCTGCTCTCTGCTTTTGGCATGTTCGTTTAGCATGTGTTCTTTTGCCAGGAAGGACAGAGCAGCCTGCAGTTTTCTTCTAAAAGCACGATATTGATGCGCAGCTGATGTCTGCTAGAAATGAAAAGACAGCAATTTACTCACCCACCTGCTGTTTTCATGTGAGAGCCTTCTCGGGGAGGCTGTACGGCTCCATGCTTGAGGTGAGATTCTGTAATGTGTCCCAGCCAGGGGCTTGGGTGCTCCCTTAGCTGCTGAGCAGCTGCACTCTGCTGACCCGAGCTCCAAGGCCACCACCCAGGTCAGTCAGCAGGTTCCAATGAAGAGGCATCCTAATGGATTTGTTTTGCATGACAAGGTTTTGGTAATGGAGGGGCTGCAGGGATGGTTGCTGTGAGAAGCTGTTAGAATCTTCGCCCATGTCTGATAGAGCTGATGACAGCTGGCAACAAGACAAATCCACTGCTGGCCAGCACTGAGGCTACCAACAACTGTGGTAGCACCTCTGGGATAACTTACTTAAGAAGGGTGAAAAAACCCCAAACTACAGAAGCAGCAGTGGAGAGAGAACCAACTCTGCAGACACCCAGGTCAGTGAAGAAGGAGAGGGAAGAGGTGCTTCAGGTGCTGGAGCAGATATTCCCCTGCAGCCTGTAGTGCAAACTATGGCGAGGCAGGCTGTCCCCCTGCAGCCCATGGAGATTCACACTGGAACAGAAATCTACCTCCTGCAGCCCATGGAGGACCCCATGCTGGAGCAGAGGGGCGCCTGAAGGAGGCTGTGACCCTGTGGGAAGCCTGCACTGGAGCAGGCACATGGTAGGGCCTGTGGACACGTGGATAGATGAGCCCACGCTGGAGCAGTTTTGCAGGTAGGACTTGTGACCCCACAGGGGACCCATGGTGGAGCAGTCTGTTCCTGAGGGACTGCACCCTGTGGAAAGGACCTACAATGGAGCAGATCATGAAGAACTGCAGCCTATGGGAAGGACCCACATTGAAGAACTTCAAACCCACACTGGAGCAGGGAAAGAGTGTGATGAGTCCTTCCTCTGAGGAGGAAGGAGCAGCAGAGAAAATGTGGAGAATTGACCACAACACCCATTCCTTGTCCACCTGTGCCACTATGGAGAAGGAGGTAGAGAAATCAGGCATGAAGAAGGATGGGATGGAGGGAAGGTGTTTAAAGATTTTATGGGGTTTTTTAATGTCACTACCCTACCTTGATTTGATTGACAATATGTGAAAATAATTTCCCCACGCCGAGTCTGATTTGCCAGTCACAGCAATTGGTGAGTGATATCCATTCACTCAAAGGGGGGTTGAGCAGTGGAACAGACTCCTCAGGGAAGTGGTCACAGCACCAACCCTGCCTGAGTTCAAGAAGCATTTGGATGATGCTCTCAGGCACATGGTGTGATTCTGGGGGTGTCTTACACAGGGACAGGAGTTGGACTTGATGATCCTGATGGGTCCCTTCCAATTCAGCAGGTTCTGTGATTGTACGATCCAGAATCTTATCTCAACCCACAGGCCTTTGTTTATTTTTTTTTTCTCCCGCTTTCTAGTTGAGGAGAGGAGTGATAAAGTGGCTTTGGGGGGCACCTGGCCTCCAGCCAGGGCCAACCCACCTCATCTGTCATCAGGCATAATTCAGTATATAAGGTATGCACCCCTTTTGGCCATAGGCACAGGTACTCTGGATGGCACACACCCTCAGACTGCAGCCCCAAAGGCATGGGTGTGAAGACAGAGAGGTGCAAGGGGGGTGGGAGCAGGGCCTCTTAGTGTCAAAGCCATAAACCAGGACTTGAGATGAGGTGCTGGGTGTGATCATTGGAGGTGGTCACCCACCTCTGCTGCTTCAGTGTGAAGGCCTGAAAGGAAAGTCTCAGGGTCCAGCAGGCAGAGGGCAGCAGAGGCACCGATAGCACAAGGCCATCTCCCAGAGACCCTTCACTGTCTCTCTGCTTTTGTTTTCTGCCGCAACAGGTCCCCGCCCCAGGGCAAAAGGGAACGAGTTACGGATTTATTAACCTGTTATGTGGCTGAAAGGTGTTACCCGCGTTGCGTTTCCCTCCCTCTGTGCGTGCATCCCGGGCTAGTGCATCCAGACGAGTGCTGCTCCACGCCTGGGATCCTCAGCTTTCTGACAGACCTTTTGTCCTTGGGTTAATAGGGTTGTGTTACTGAGGACGGGGAACCTGCCCAGCCATGGCCTGCCAAAGATCAGCGGGAACCGGCAGTCCCCTCGCTGCCCACCCGACCCTGTGTCAGTGGAGCATGTGGCAGTGCCTTTCAGGGAGGGACACACCATCCCTCACAGCCTCTGAAGCACCTCACGCTGCCAGGTGAGCAGCTGAGCCCCAGCCCCACACCACTGCACCCCAGCCAGCTGGAGACCTGCCATGCTCCAGCAGATGAGCTGCTACACGGGGTGAGGCAACAGGGAGCAAAAGAGCACAGACCTTACAGAGCTCTCAGCACTCAGACCGCTTCTAAAGGGTCAGAGCAACACAGAAGTCAGGTGTCAACCTCGTGTTTCGGCTGGTGCTCAAGTCCCCCTTGAATTTGTTGTGTGGGCATGTCCTAAATGTGCCTCACTTTGTCCTGGTGCAGGGAACTTCAGCTCCTCCCTTGGGGGTCCTGTGTATGCCTCAGGCCCTGGGGGATCCTTGTCAGCATGGGGACAGAGAATGATGTCCAGACACCTATGGATCCTGCTTTTGCTGCAACTGCAGGGTTGTACAGTTTTAAACATCACTTTGAAAATGTAACCTACCTATTCACTATCAGTGCAGTGAATAACAGTATCTTTCCCTAGGTGTTGCCATTTCTTCTGATAATGGTGTGTGTATTTAAGCTGATGCAACATTTCAAAGGAAGTCCATAGGAAGGAGAAACTTAACCCACAACTATTTTTTGGAAACAGGAGTCAGCAGATGCAATGACAGACCAGGTTTTATAACAAGCTTAATATTCTGGTGTGGATTTGCAAGTGCTGCCTACAAGCATCCTTCCTCTTGCAGGAGGATTAGCACAGGGGATTACAGATGCCCATTGAAGACTTTGGCATAGGCTCAAATGGTCACGCCATCTTCCCAAGCTTGTGGGGGCAGGGGGAGGAGAAAGTGAGTACAGGTGAGAAACTGAGATCCTGGTCAATAATTGCCAATGGGGAAAACACAGTGTGGCTTTAGCATTCACAAGGACTCATAATTCAAGATCACCGTATTTGCTGAGCTCACCAGCGATGGGATTTCATGAAGCTCAGCACAAAAACTGCACCTGAGCAGCACCACATTCGGAAGCTCAGCCTTTCAGCTGAGATATGAAACAAAGGTGCTTCTTGCTTGTGATCAGAAACGGTCTCAGGAAATTGGGCCTTCAAGAATTCCAGCATCAAGCTCCATCTCCTGGCTGGTTTCTCTTGATTCTATGCACACATGACTCACTACAAGGTTGCAGTTAAAGTTCTGTGCCCATCACACACACACTGTGGTCTGTTTTAGAGGTCTTTTCCATCCATGACAATCCTGCGGTCTCCACACCCCTCTATTCCTCTGTGCAGGCTTCTTTCCATCCTCTGTTACTTCTTTGGAGGCTTTCCCTCCATTTCCTCCTCTCTCAGGCCTGTGGTTTTGCATTCACCCCACTCATCCGTCATCATCTCTGTGTTCTCAGGTCTTTCTGATGCTACTCACTGATACGCAAAACCTTCACTGAAAAATAGAAACTGCTCCACTGTGGTGTTACGTTAGTACCTCCAAACAAGGTAGTACTGTATGAGAAATGTACAAGAAATGTTCCCCAGCCTGTCATTATTTCTGCAGTTCTGAACTGTCCTGCTGTGGGTCCCCTACCAGGTGCTTTGTCTCTCACAAGGCACAGTCTTGCAAAACAAGCAGTGGCCAGACTGTAGTAAAAAGGAAAATCATCCCCCTCACTCACTTCACTGCGTGCATCTTCCATCCCAGCGTGCACACACAACACCCCAACACGTGTTTATCTGCAAGTGTGCATGGAGGATAAGGTTATTGTCTTTTAGTGACTGTTTATTCCACTTTCCAGATATTCAAGCAGAACTTCACCTGTGCTGTTCTTTGTGCCTGACAAATGCAATGTGCAGTGAAGTGTCTCACCTCAGATATATCTCTCACCCACCACAGCAAAAGCAATACAGAAACACTAATAGGACATATTGTAAGACAACAGCTCCATTCACATCAGGAAAAGCTGTTAGCAAAACCAAAGCAAGTCAACATTCAGTCCAGGATCCACCTAATAAATACATAAAGTCATAAGCTGTGTTAAGGGACTTGCTTTAAAACAACATCATTTAAGCTGTGAACTCGAATGTAGGAGAAGCCAGATTTGTAGCTGAGGTTTCACGTGCAGTGTTGCAGCCTCTCATGTCTGTGGCAAACAGAGAGAACAGCAGTACCTTGGTGGATGGTTGGCAGATTGTTCCTTCTACATGGCAATGCCCTGGCAGAATGACCTGAATTAAGATGTCACCCACATGTCTGTGAATTATGAAACTATTGGTAAGGCTGCCAGGCACCAGGATTACTCTGGTCTATTCCTGGCCCTGGCAGCAGAGTCTTAATGGGCATGGCTGTGATTACAAACTGGATAAGCAAGAGGTCAAGGCTAGAAGAGCTCCCTCTGAAAATCTCTGTAGCTGCCTCCGGGGAGCTAGGAGCTATTCTGCAAGCCACACCTCCCATCCCAAACCCTCTCAATGAAGTAAATAGAATACTTGCATGTCTTACAGGAATGGAGATGTAGCCAGGAAAGCCAGGATACCTAAATTCAATCATGCTTTTCCTAGGCTATAAGTGCCTACATTAGAAAACCAGAAGAGGAGTCATGTGGAAACACTGATAATTGGGCAAGGTATAGCAGCATTGTCCCTGCTCTTAAGTTCCTCTCTCAGTATTGGAAAGGCAACTTTCAATTGCAAAGGCAACTGTATTGGAAAGGCAACTGCTACTGGGTACCACTGAAAAAAAATGAGGTCCTGTAAACCAGGCTGGTGTTTTGGTTGCAGACGTAAGCCCAAGTGCAGAAAATTCAGGATCAGGTTCCCTGACACTTGAGCTTCCCCCTCGCTCCTCATAAGATTGCTCAGGTGCAATCGCCAAGACAGCAGCCAGAGGCTGGGAGGCAGAGCAGAGCTCCTTGGCTCCCTCCTTTTGTTTCCTCACCCCGGGATCTGCAGAGGCAGCAGCAGCAAGTTGTAAACACACAGTTATTAAAAAAAGCCTTAGCTGTGGCTTCTCTCGCTTACAGAAAGCCATCTCGGTCAGCTGGGTGCTGCGGTTTTTTTACTTCATGACCGGGTGGTGCAGGAACATGCTTCGGGTTGCACCCAGGGTTTGTTGCTGCTCACGGCCAGGTCACATTGATAAATGATAAGGCCACTCCCAGCCTACCCCAGTAAGCAATACTTGGCATAAGAGCCAAATGCCAATCGATCCTTTCTTAGAAACCCCATCTACCCACGGCAGCTGGAAAGCTACAAAGTGTCTGATGTACCCACACACCTCCTGGAAAGAGGGGCAAGGCTGCCCTAGGCATGGGGCAAGGGTACTCATCAAACATCTCAGGGGGCTTCCATGGGGAAATGGTTTGTATTAAGCACAGGGAGAAGAGCAGGGCAAAGTTTTGTGATGGGAACAGCTCTGGAAATCATAGAAATGCTTCCCTTTCTGTGGTTCTACACCAGGTGGGGCATTGAAAATTACAGCCAAGCCCCCCAGCAGTGGCTACTGCCATGGAGCACACCAGTGCACTCCTTTTCTTCTAACAAGGTGTCCATGGCTTTGTCTTGTGACCCTGGCCTTTTTTTGTCTCATCCCTGCCTGCTGCAGGCAGAGGTAGGGGATCATATGCCTCACTGTCTGGGAAAGGCATAGATAGCAGCATGGATGCAGTGGTATTTCAGTAATAAAACAGTTGCATGTGCCCTTTCCTTAGCTTCTGGAGGGGTCTAGTATCTTTACATCACCAAAAGTAGCCCAAAGTCCCCTTAGCAGGAGCAGGTCCTTCACCCTACCTTTTCCCATTTTGTTGGTGTTTTCTTTCCCAACCCCACAAGGGACCCTGGACACCTTCCCTGTCCCACCAGCATCTCAGTTCTCTCACTCTCACAGCACCCCAGGGCCCTGGGAGTGGACAAAGCAGAGAGGCCAGGGGTGCAGGCGGGCACGGATGGTCTGGCTTAAGAAGAGGGATGGGAGAGATGTAGTCACTCTCCAAAACCCACTGCCAAGCAGCACCCCAGCCAACCTGAGCCATGCAGTGCCCTACTCCCAGCCAAAATGGAAATGCTTCCAGGCTGACATTTGCGTTTTGCCTGCTTTCTTCCCTGGGGCTGTGAAATAGAGATATGAGAAGATTCCAACTGGAGGAGCTTGTGCCAAACTTGGACTGAAGGCACAGGCAGAATGGCTGCACTCAGGCACATCCCACAGCAGTAACATGCCATTAGCAATTCTGGAAAAACCTAGTTTCCTACAGCCAGAGAGTGGATTGAAAATTACCTTCTCAAATTAAGATTGCTCCTGTGTTTGCCAGTGCTTAGGCCTATTTCAATACTATTTCAGAGGATATTAGAACTTGCCAGCTATTCTTTGATCTTCATTCTTTTTTGTTGTTTGGAAATGTGACTTGTTTAAAGTCCAGAGGATTTCACAGGACTCATACAGTGCCTTGTTCATTATGACAAAAGGACAGTGGAAGTGAGGCAAGGTTCCTTCAGCTTGGCATTGCTCTTCTGTTTCTGAACGATTGCTTCTAAAAATCTTCCTCACAGTAGCAATTCCCCAGTCCACCATTTTCTAGCTCTTACTCAGAGTCTGAAATTATAAAAAAACGTAAAAAACAATTTCCAGCAACAAAACAGGCCTCCAGGATCATATGTCTGAAGATATTTTTCAAGAGGCTCCTAGGAATTTTCTAATATCTCTTCATTTCCAATATACTTCTCTAGCCTCACTCATGACCTGTATGAGTTGGAAGCCAGAGACTTTTAAATTAAAGAAAAAATCTCCAAGGAAATGAGACAGATGTTTTTGTTTTTTTCTTTATCCACACATATATAAGGTATATTTATACATTATATATTATTCATGTAAATATTTAAAAGGTCAGCTGTGTGTATATGCACACATATGTATGAATAAATGTAAGTGCAGATATACATAAAAGGTCAACAAAATGAATAAGTAGAGTCTTGATATTTTTAGTTTTTCTGTGTAATTGAAAAAATGATGGAAATCACCTAGAATGGCAGTCAAGACTTGTAATCATTACCCTTCTGCGCAGGTTTTATAGGTTTACCTGCAGAAACCTTCCAGCTTTGGAGAAAATCCCCCTCACAACCTTTTTCCAGTAAGCCTGGTAAATTCAACAAGGGAGCATCTTTGTCATGGGATGGTTTCCATCTAATTAATGGGGGAAAGAAAACCAACTGTGGATTACAGTATGATTTTCTCCAAACAACCCTAATTTAAAATGAACTAAAAGGCCTGTGTGAAACCAATCAAGGAAAGAAAAAAAAAAAAAAGTGAGGTGGATAACAGATGGTTCCTTGGTTAGGGGAAGCTCTGAAATGAGATCAAACCAGACTAAGCTATTAGAGGCTTCCAAACAAATAGGCCAAAATAGCCAGTGCTAAATACTGGAGTCATTCTCAAATACACAGACTGCCTGTAAATGAGGCAATGTTTCTACTGAAAGCAAAACTAAAAAGTAGAGCCTCCTTAATCTGCATATTTACCCTTTAAGCTGTTTGCTTAAATGTCAATGGTAAACCTTTATGGCATACTTCTCTTTGTCCTGTCAGCCTAACCTAGGTGTGAAAACAAGAAATGCTTGACTTATCCTCCTTACTAGGAGAGAGAAAACCCTGATTGCAGTTATCTTCCTTATATTCACATTTTACCTGAAGATTGACTAAAGCCCTGATCCAGCAAAGCAACAAATGCATGCTTAGCTTCAAACAGGCCTTGCTTTGTAGTTTCAGTGACTTCAGATCAGTGGGAAAAGACATATGCTGACAGCACTTGCTGGAGCACATCTGTGTGGAAACTGCCAAATTCTGCATCTTCTGACATCCTTGGGAGAACTTCAGGCTGCACTGGCAGCCAGGGGCAGAAGCAGAACTTGGCTCAGACTGACTGTGCCAGAGGATAGACTTTTGGACTTTGAATGAAGCTTCTAGTCACTACTTTTATCTCCTACTGCCAATGCAGAAGGCAAAGCAATGTGCCACATCTTGAATTCTCCTCTTGTTGCATTTTTTACCAGTTTTCTAAGGATGAGAGGTTACTGTAACCATATCCCTCGCTGTTTTACCTCCTTCCCCCAAATATACCAGAGGCAGGATTTTAATTTAAAGTTGGCAAATTGGTGGAACAGACTGAAAAAAACCCAGAAAAACCCAAAAAACCCAAAACCCCAAAAAAACCAAGGATTAAATTCTGTCAAGACAAGTGCAAAGAACTACTCTTACACAGAAATAATCAATTTCATGAGTACAAATTGGAACCAAATAGCTAGGAAGTCTTGAAGAAAAGTTTCTGGGAATCAGAGTGGACCATAAACTGAACATAAGTCTGTGGCAGACTGCTGTGCAGTAGGAGAGCACTATAAAGGACTGTAAGAGCAGGGGGAGAGTGAGCAAGACCTGGAAGTAATCATAGAATCATTGAAAGTTAGGGGTTGGAAGGGACATCAAAATATCATCTAGTCCAACCCCCTGCCTGCCAGAGCAAGGACTTACGTTATGTTGAGCTCTTATAAGGTTCCTGTTGGATCTATGTGTCTAAATCAGACACTGTGCTTCAGCAAGGAAAGAGATCTGAAATAAAATTATGTCAGGGAGGCTGTGGGAAACTTCAGCGCTAGAAACTTGTAAGTGCAGATTGTCTAAATGCTAAACTGACATCAGTAATGATTACTCCTGTGCTCAGGCAGATGGCACACTGGAGTTCACGTCACCTCTGTGGTGACCAACCATAAAACACATGTGGATGTGCCAAAAAGACCTCATGCATGCAGACTATGCACAGAATCCCTTGGGTTTAGCTGGTGGCCAGAGCACAGTATCTTTTTACCTGTGAGGTTGAACATCACAAGATAGTATTATCCAGGTAACTAGCATCACTCTGCTTAGATTAAGGGGTTAAAAGGATCCCTTCAGTGAAAAAAAAAAAAAGTAAATAAATCCTGAGAGAGGGAGAAAAAGAATAATCACCAAAAATCTCTTATCTCTTTTAGAAACGTGGGATCAGTGTCAGAGAAGAGTCTTCTGGAAAAAAGAAAGCAATGCCTTAAATCACTTGGGCATATTTTTTTTTTTTTTTTTTTTTTCCACATGGAAAGCCTTTCGATAGTAAAAATGTGCTGTGGCAGGCCCCTGTCAGTTCTCCTTTCTCCATTTCACACTTTATGATTTATAGACAGTAAGGAAGATTCTGTGCTGCCCCTCTCTTCAGGCATTGATGGCAGGGTTCTTTTCTGTGTTCCCTCGTGACAGGTTTCATTGCTCCTCTGCAAACCACTGTGCAGGTAAAATGCAAAGGTGCAGCAATGCAGATTAAGTAACAAAATTCTGCTCTCGGATTCCCCGGTGGAGAAGGGTCATGATAGATCAGGGACACCTCTGTCTGACCACGCATTGCTAAAGAGAGATTTCCACAAAAGCTACAAAGGGGTCTCTTAACAACATGCCACCCGGGTCCCTCACAGACAGCCTTGGCTTTACCCTCCTAATCTTGGCAGCAGGAAGGAAAATCAGATTGCAATTAATCTTACTTGACAAGTGGAGAGAGGAGGCAGAGAAACAGCAAGGCTTGCTGAAGGCAGGGATGTGACTGGGCAGGAAACCAGGATGAGTCTCCAGTCTGAACTGACCAGGATTCCCCCAGGGGTTCACTGCTTGTGGATGGGTTACACCTCCCACTGCAGCTGTGAGTAAAAGCACTGTAAGTATCTATAAAGAAAGCACACTGATTCTTATAGTTAATCTGTAATACCAAAACAGTCAATAAATATTCTTACCACTTTTGCAAATGAGTCAGATACTGCACTGCATGCTGTCTGAGAGTGCTGTCAATGTCTGCTCCTCCTGTGCTGCCACACACAGGGTGGCACTCTGGCTATCTCACACTGAAAAGGACATATTTTGGAGGCAGCGCTGTGATTGCTCACGTCAGGATGTACTGGGGGTAAGGAGAGAAGCAGACAAGGGGAAAGTATAATATTGCATAATATGAGTAGCACTCTGAGATCACTTCTTATATAATGTAGCAGTACAAATAACTTCTATGAGCTGATATGAGAGAAGAACGTTCTTTCATATGTATATATATTCACAGAAAGAATAAGAAACATATTATCACCATGCAGTACAAAGTAAATCGCAGTCGACACAGATTTTTAAGGGAAAACAGATTGGATGTGTACCTATAAAAAGTCAATGGATGGACAGACTCTAACTGTTTATCATACTTTAACTCTTTATTCCTTTTCCTTTAAATGCACATAGTTCTCAGCTGCTCTATTTACTGCTTTACAGACTTTTCACTGGTCCTGGTCAAAGGCAAGCTTGCCCCAGACTAATTGATTTTCTCACCTGTAAGTAGCACAAAGAACAGTACAAAGATTTTGCTCTTTTTAAGCTGTGTTTGCCAGTGTGATGGCCTTTTCTAAATGGCTATTTTAATGGGTTTGCTATTTTGAAATATGTTCAACTATTTTGCTATCTTGCTTTGAAGCTTGTTATTTCCCAGCTGGGGATATAGCAGGCTGTGGGCTGAGGCCCAGATGGATAGAGAGGAAGAACTGCCATCCCCCAACAGGCTACACCCACACTTGCTGGGGAATTGGTTTCCTCAAAGCACAGCCCCAATTTAGGTTAGCTGGCAGGAATTCATTTTTGAAGAGCTCTTATCATATCTAGTGTTAAAAAAAACAGAGTCAAGAGCCCTAAGATGTATTGCTACACCTCACTCACCTTTATAACAGAAAAAAACTCTGCAATACATGATAGATTAAAAAAATTCTCTCATGAATGAAGACACTGTTTTCCCTCCTGACACTTCATTTTCTTATGTTTTAGGTATGCATATTCACAACTTTTGGAAAAACCCACGCAGCTAGTTTTTGTTTTGGCATGGTAGTTGCCTTGAATGCTTGATATGGTGGAAATGAAATACCAGTTACTCCAGTCAAGCTCCTTGGGGTGGGGAAAGAAGGAAGTCCAGGCACTGCCTTTTAGAAGTCTAAGAAAAGAAGTAGTTGCATCAGACTTTCCAGTAATGAAACATGGGGATTCCCAAGGGCCATTTTAATTGGTGTTATCAACAACAGCAATAAATAAGCCCTGTTCTGATCTTCTGATTCAGAAATTGTTTGACTACACAGCTGGCAAAGTGAGTTTCTGGTGCATATGTGCTCTGTCCAAAATACACAAGAAAGTACTCACAGTCCACATGAGACTTGGGAGTTTTCCCACAGGCAGAATCAGGGGAGTGGACTGAAGGACCACAAAGCCATAGGAACCCCTGCTGAACAAATACCTTGGTCTCAGCTGCTGTTTGGATCCCTTTGAAGGCTACCATCCCCACTGGCTCCCAAGTGGCTCCCCTTGTCCCCTCCAGGTGAACCATTATTTAGCTAGTGTCAAACTGTGGTTGCAGTCCAGACAGTGGCAACTGTTAATTTAAAAACAGGAAAAAAAAACCAAAAACCAAAAAAAACCTGGAGGATCACACACAGTAAAATTCCCCTTCCGCTACCACTGACCTGTTAGTGTCACAGCAGAGTGCTGTGCCTTCACCTACATTAGCCACTGTGAACAAAGAAAATTCATTACCTCTCTTAGACATTTATCCTGCTGATACTCCTGAGCTGTAGTGGTTATTTACTAATGACAATTTTTAGACTACTAGTAAGATTGGTGCTTTAGGGGCTTTTGTCTGCCCAGTCAGGGGTAAGAAACTGGAGGCACTTAAGGCAAGCTGTTGATTTCTCTGTTTCCTCAGTGTGGTTGCTGGCTGTAAATAACCATTTTCAACTTAAGGGGAAGGCACAGTATATCCAGGGATTTACAGAGACACATAGCAAAGGTATTCATGTGGCAATCACAGTGAGTTATTGGAGCTGCCCTACACCACAGCAGTCTTCCTAAAGTGAAGGCTGCCTTGACTTTACAAGGAAACAGTGTATTAGCTAAATTAAAAAATGAGCACTGGGTCCTCCCAGGTAATTTTCATTTCTGCTCTTGGATAGCTGAAGTCTTGTGGTTGACTGCTCCCATGCAATTGGCTGTGCTGGCATTGCATACAGATTAGGAAATGCACTCGTACACTATAAATTACAGAACTAGAGCTTTAGACTTTAAATCCTTCAGGACAGGAGACCCCTTTTAGCATGAGGTATATACAATGAACAGTAAAAGATCTATGCATAGCATAATGATCGCCTACTATATCTACTCATTATTATTGATTACCATGTTTTGTAGTATTAACATTTTGCTTTTTGCTAAAATCTCCCCAGAAAGCAACTGTATTGTTGAAGGCACTAAGGTTTTCCTTTGCTACCCTAACCTGTGGCAAGAATATAGAACACTAAAATTCTGCAAAAGAAAGCAAGACACAGGCATTCTTCATGTTTTTATTAAAAGGCCCTTTCTTAGGGGGAGGTTAGTTATTTCACAAGCAATTTAACTCATCAACCCACTTTGCTTGGTCTTCTGCAGCTGGCTGCTCGGGGTTGCTCTGCCTGTTCCCAAACTGCCAGCTCCATGAAGCTTCTCTGTCCCCAGCTGCCAGAGCCATGGCCATCTCCTGCCCATCCCCATTCCCATCCCCAGCACCAGCCCTGCCACTGCCCTGAGAAGCTGCTCCATGGTCCCTGGCACATCCCTCCCCTGCCCCAGCCAGGACTTGGCCACAGAGCTCCCAAGGACTGGGTGGATGTGAGTGGGGGACTGCTCCCATCAACAACACTCTGGATTCAGCCACATGGTTTTTGGAAGTGGGAGGGAAGAACTGCCATGCATTCATGGTGTGCCGTGTCAATTAGGCTCAGGAAGGAGTCTGAGTGATGATCACAGATGTTGGTTGTGGGTCACAATCCACTGTGGTGCTCTCTCCTTTCACCTCTTCCTGTCTGAGCACACTACTACAGCCACTGAAGCCTCTCCATCTTCCCAGGTGTCCAGACCTGAGGCACAAGACTACATTTAGGCATGTATTTCAGTTTTTTTCCCTCCAAGCACAGCAGAGGGAAAGTTTGCATTTGCCCTAAATCCCCTTGAGCACCCACTCAAGCAAGGTTATCTCTGCAGACCTGGACGACTGGCAATGTGTGCAACTCTATGGATCTCACATGAATCTCCCATCAACAGCCTGTGTTGTAATGATGTCACACAAGATGGCTCTAGGGTCCTTAACAGGAATGGATGTATTAAGAGAATGAAAACTTTCCCTTTTAGCACTGGCTGGTAGAGTCTTGAAGTATGGAAAGAGTGGAGAGTAACAGATTTAGGGACCCTCATACAGCTGGTTTAGGATTGTATGTGTGCTTATTTGAAAAAAAAAGGCCCTCAAGAAAATATGTTTGCATGTAGAAGAAACCTAATTTTAGTAGATGCCTGCACCTGGGCTGCCCTTGGATCAGTGGAGGGACACCACATCATACAGGTGACAGTCAACAAAATGGACAGACAAAGCAATAGGGCAGTGATTCCCCAGAGCATGTTCCTGGGGCAGGGACCCTCTTTGTGGAATTGCAGCTCTGTATCCCACCTGCTGACCTCTCTCCCATCTGATCTCTTCATCCCCTGATCTGATTTTATAAAGGTTTAAAACAAAATCTGCATAATCTTTCTCTTTCCCAGACCTCTCTCTCACATGTCATCCTTTAGCAGTCTCAGTAGATGCCTGTCTTGTGACTTTGCTGGGGAAAGAGCATTTTTCTAATATTTAGAGCAACTGTCTTTCAGTGGAAGAGCCCTGATGGCTCTTTGAGCACTGATGAACACAGAGTAAAAGGACAGGTTAAGCAAAGGGCTGCTTTTCAATGAGAAACCTGTGGTTTGAAACAGATAAATATCGAGACCCTCCAAGAGCAATTAATACCCAAGCTGGACATACACATTTTCTAATCCAATGCCCTGCATTCTCGTCAAAAACATATGGTAAAAATTATGGAAAAGAAAAAAAAAAAGCTTTAAATGGCCATTATAGACTGTTAAGCATACTTTGACAAGACAGTATTATGCCTGAAGGACAACCAGAGTCCTATGAGAGAATCAAGGGAAAAATTAACAGCATCAGAAAAAAACCTCATTGCTGTGGAAATTGGTCATTACCAATATGGCAGTACTGCATCAGTTCAGCCAAACAGCCCAATTTGACAGTCAGCATGCGGGTTGTGATCATTTTCAGGATGTTGCTGTTTGTAATAACTCACACTTTTTTTTCTTAACGCTGTGGGTTAAGTCACTCTTAATACTAGTTACCAGTAAATAAAAAAAAAGTTCTTGAACAGTAAAAACAGTTAGTCACAGCACTTCTTTAAGATGAACCTGTACATTATTTAGTTACATTTTCAATAGTAACCTGAATTAAGGTTTATATATTGTTTTTAGCTAAGCATGCTAACTGCATATGATCAGAACATTTGTTCAAGCTTAGTAAAAGACAAGTGGGCCTGATTGCTAAGTACCTCCTTGAATACTCACTTTAATCAGAAACTTCATGTCAGTTGTTTTAAGACATAAAGATGGGGAGAAATGGAGATTCACTGATTGCTTATTAGCAGTATTTAAACCTTGCCTGCTTCTGTGCAACAAATTTTGCTTTAGTAGATTAAAGAACTCCTGGCTCCTTATCCTAATGTTATTTTCTCAAGGGGCTTTCAGGAAAGGAGAGCTTGTAGCTAGTGGAAAGGTCTCATCTGTATTTCTAAATAGAATATAAACACGTGTGACCTGGGGGAAATAATTATGCTGTTGGTTGCTTCACTTTCCTCAGAGAAACTAAATACATCTCTTATTCTCATCAGTACCTGGAAACTACAAATCTTCAATAGAAGATAAGACCAAGAACTATTTCTTTTCTATTTAGAAAATTTTTGGAGCACAATGATACAAAGTTAAAATTAAAGCAGAAAAAGTTTTATGATTTTGCTTCTGGATGAAGTACATTTTCCTAACTTGGCTCTGTTCACTGATGTTAAGCCCATGTGTCAGCCCCAAATTAAAGTAAACTCACTGTACCATTGACAATATGGCCACCTCTATTTTTAGGATCAATGTGTGCACAGCCAGCATGCTCTTTTCCAGCTGCTGAGTTAATTCAGATTACATATATGTCCTGATTACAACTGGGATAGACCTAATTTTCTTCTTAGCAGCTAGAATAGCAGTATATTTTAGATCTGGTATGGGATTTAATATGGGAAGAATGTTGACAATAAACTGCTGGTTTTAGTTGTTGCTGAGAAATCAAGGACATTCCACTTTCCCATCCTTTTACTAGTGTGTAAGTCTGCAAGAAGCTGGAAGGGAGCATAGCCATAGCAAAGGATCCAAATTTGCCAATGGAATATTCCATACCTTATGATGTCATGCTCAGTATATAGATGAGCCTTGGCCAGAAGCACTCTCTCTCTCATGGGATTGTAGTTTCACAATTTCTTTCCTCTAGAATGTGTAGCCAGGGATGGGGTAGGCATTGGTCAGCAGGTGGTGAGCAGTTGTACTGTGATTCACTTGTTTGTATGTTCTGTTGTCATAATTATTATTACTATTTTTATTTTTTTTTTTTTTTTTAAATCTCAACCCATGAGTTTCTACATTTCTTATTCTCTTCCTCACTCCCTGGGGTGGAGGGAAAAGTGAGCAAGTGTCTGCACGGTATTTAGCATCCTTCTGGGATAAAATTGTAGCAATGTCTAACACCATGAGATGAAGTCCATCACTCTTCTAACAAAAGCCAAATCATTAGCACAGCTGAGTTGATGCCAATTTGATGTACTGTGGCCATCTTGAACACATTGCATAGGACCCAGTCTGGGTCCCCAGCAAGCAGCAAACCTTTCTTGGTACAGGCCAGACTGACAGATAGTCACCACTGTCCCCTGCAGCAGGGAGTCACAACCTCACCAATTCTTCCAGGTGATCTTGCATGGTTTAGCATCAGGTAGACCACATCCTTTGCTTGAAGGCATATCTGGCATTTCTTCAGCTTTGAGGGTGGTGAACCTACTGCAGTTGTGAGCCCTTAGGTAGGGCAGAAGCCTTTCTCTTGGTGCCAGAAGTCACCAGCTTCCATCTTTCCCCTTCTCCATCAGTTGCACCTACCCTAATATTAAGGGTGGACACAGCCTGCTTCTCTTCTCCAGCTGGGGTCTGGGGTCCTTCAAGCTGCTGCATCTCACAGAAGACCCCATCTATATCTCCCTTTTTATTCTCTCTAATACTTCACAGCCTGTTCACTTCTTCCTCCTAACTCCTCTGCTTGATACCACGGTTCCTTCAAGATGACACAAACCATGTGAGACAGCAGATCATCTGTCTGGGCAGCAGAGAGAAGTCTCAGGCATACTCTGCAGCCCAGGACTTGAAGTGATGAGACTGTCACAGCAATATAAATTCAACTGAGCCCTCCTT
Organism: Phaethornis superciliosus; assembly: GCA_023637945.1. NCBI lineage: Eukaryota > Metazoa > Chordata > Aves > Apodiformes > Trochilidae > Phaethornis > Phaethornis superciliosus. The sequence continues at coordinate 71,654,673 of JAJQWJ010000002.1, forward strand.
CCTTATACCCTGCTGCACAAATTGCTGTTTCTAAAAGCTGTGCTCCTGCCATGGCTCTCCTATGCTCCTTTCCTCAGCACCAGCTACAGGATGTTTCATCCTCCCTTATCAGGGGCAGCTGCAACAAAGGCTCCAGGCACCCTGGGTCAAGGGCAGATAATCACATTAATTAGAAGCTGCCAGAGCTTCCTCAGGTGCCTTCTCTTCCCTTCCCTCATCCTTCCCTGGAAGGAGCAGGCACCCTTCAGTTTCTCAGAGGTTTCCCAGGTATACTCTATGACTCTGTCCCCTGAAGGTTCAGAAGCTCCCAAAGCAGAATGCAGAGACTGCTGTCCAAACAGGTGCCTTCTCCTAAGGAATTTTGTGTGCTCTGTGTGTCTTAACTCAAGTATGCATTTAATCTGTGTGATTAACCTGCAAATGTATTATGTGTATATTTCACAGTGTCATGGTTTAACACTGGCCCAGCAATTAAACGGAATAACAGATGCTCTCTATTAATCCCCCTCTCCTCCCTGATAAAGGAAGGAGAGAGAATAAGGGAGAGAGATTTATAGGTTGGAAAATAAACTACACAGCTTTAATGAAACAGTAATTATAAATAGGAAAAATTACTAAATATATACAAATATACAAGAAAATTCATACCATGTTCCTCCCCCCTTTCCCCCAGTAACTCTCACGTCACCACCGAGGCTGCAGGGCAGCCCTGGGAAAGTCCAGGCTGGAATCCTGGAGTCAGCAGCAGTCGGGAGCTGGAGGCAGGAACACACAGATTCAGGCTGGCATGGATCAGGACCACAGGCAGAGGGACGGATGGAATCCTCCCAGGATGCTGAAGCAAACAGGGACAGGGGAAGAAGGGGAAGCAGGAAGAGACTTGACCCTCATGATCCCTCAAATTTATACTGAGTATGATGTGTATGGGATGGAACACTCTGGCTGGTCAATTTTGGCATCTATCTTGTCCATCCCTAAAGGAGGGCTTCAGATGAGACCTCTTTACTCCTCCTCTCCTTCTGGAGGGCAAAATGTTCCTCAGAGCTGAGCAGTGTCCTTGGCTCTGCACACCAGTCTCTGGCAGTAACTATAAACATCGAGTGTTATCAGTCCCAGAAGCAGACACTGTCTGAGAAACTTGCTGTTAATTTCAGCAAGTGCAACTACTTACAAGAGACTTAGCTGAAAGCAAAACTACAAGACAGAAAATCACCTTTATCCTGGCCCAAACCAGGAAACACAGAATCATAGACTGGTTTTGGTCAGAAAAGACGTTAAAGATCATCTAGTTCCAAACCCCTGTCATGGACAGGCACACCTCCCACTAGAACAGGTTGCTCCAAGCCCCATCCGACCTGGCCTTGAACACTTCCAGGGAGGGGAATATGTATAAATATAAATAATATAAATATAAATATATATAAATGCATTATATATATATTTACATGTGTAGTCTAATGTATATAAAAATCTCAGGCCCCCTTTGTACTCGAGATGTGGGCAGCCTAAATCAGTGATTGCTCCCCCTATATGTTCAACCCTATCTGCCCATTGTCAGAGCTGTGTACAAACATCAGGAGAGCATACTTGAACACTCATTGTGTTTGGGGCTCAAAAGGCTGCTGAGTATGCAAAAGCTAGAAATCCAGGGAGTTTAAACATAGCAGCAGAAAATTAGCTGCACTGCATCAAACCAATGGACCAACTGAAAGTGTCCTATACCAGGTGCCCACAGGAGAGCACAGAGCCAGGGCAAGCAAGTATAGGTTCTTCTCCAGCCTCCAGAGGTCTGTACAGCAAAGAGAATCTCCTTAACACACTTTATAACCTCTCTGTTCAACCACAGATTCAGCCTGGCATGAGTTAGGATTTATTCACAAATTCATCTTCTTTGACCACATAAATCATTCAGGGTTTACTGACAGCCATTAAAACCAAGTGAGCTAAATGCTTTATCTTCTAGAGCTGTCCTTAGGGTATTTAATTAAAAATATGCTCCTGAACGGAAGAATTTCGTCATATTATCTTTCATGAAAGCACTACAGTGGAAGAACGTAATTGCTTGGGAAAGAGTTATCCCATAACATGGTCTTCTAAAAGCCATTTCCTGTCACATTCTAGGTATTCTGCTGAGAGATAAAGTACCATAGCTGGATGTATGACTTTTTTTCCTCTGTATAGTATTCCAAGATTATTTTATGAGTATTTGACAAACCCCCCATGTTTTCCTTAAAGGAAAGAAAGGAGAAATTAGGAGAATTTCTCCTTAAAGGAGAAAATAGTCTCTTGTCACTCCTGGAACGCTGTGATGACCAGGTTTATACTGAGTTGTCAGTCACATTCTTGAAAACAGTGAAAAAAATACCCAAATTGCTTATGCATGTCAGAGTTTGTTTGCTTTTTGTTATGCTTACTTAACTTAAACATGTAAGGAACATCATGGAGAAACCCTATCACTGCTGGAATCCAATTTTTAAAAATGGTGTTGGTAGACACAGAATTATTGGTGTTCCACTTGTCTTGCAATTCAGCCATTTGTCTGTGACACTTCAGCGTGTCACATTCCTTAATGCATTTCTTCTTGAACACATCTCTGACTTGCTATTATTCACATGTTTACAGCTACAGAAGTGAGGCACAGAAAGAGCAAGCAATCCATCTGCAGCAGCACAGAAAATCTGCACAGCGTGAGCCCCAATTGCAGTCTCAAGCTAACATGTTAACTGCTGGGACATCCTGACTCACAAACCCCCCCCCCCTGGGAATATGCTCTTAAAAATGAAAGCCTAAGCTGCAATCTCCACAGACTGCAACCCCCGGTTCTTCACTTGTTCAACAAATAGAATTTCTGTTCTGCGATTAAATTCAGGCATTTGCAACTTCAGATTTTTAAATTGCAATTTAATACATAAGTAATTGATTAATAACAGTGTATTCTAGTATTTTAGTGCCCCATAAATCTAAAAATGAAATAAATTACAAATGTAAAGTCAAGAAAAAAGCATCAATTTTGCTTCTACTGTTTTTTTAACATTGAAATATTTTGGTTTGATAGTGAAAGCCATTTTTTAGATTGGCTCACTTCTAACATTTTGTTTAAAATGCAAAGCATCTAAAAATTCTTTATTTCTGGAGGAGGGAAACAGCTCTTCCCCAAGTGCGAATCACCAATAATGAAGACCTTGTAAACCAAATTCTTTGAGTTGTACTTGTCCAATCTCATTGTTTGTGATTATTTATTTAGGGTATAATCTTTTTTCAAACAGTTCATTAGTAGACAGAGCAACAGGCACAGTTGAAAATTAGACTTACACAATTCTCAAGAAACAGGGTTTGGAAGACTTACTGGAAACGTGGTATTCACCAAAGTTGTTCAGCCATGATGCCATCTCCACAAGGAAGAGAGAGTAACAAAACATCACTGTATGACACAGTTCAGGTAGTGTTTCCATCTCTTGTCCTATGTATATTCCAGTGGCAGTAAGTCTCCCTCCACTTAAAAGAGGAAGTTTGCAAGTCTAATTTTACTTGTGAGTAAGTCTCAGCAAGAGTGACAGCTGCTTCATGAATCTGGGCTACTATCAACTGCAACATGGATTTAAAACCCCTTCACCCACACCATCAGCTCTCTATGTCATCATGGCATTCAACACCCATCTGGAAGGCTTTTTTGCTTCAGGCTAATGCCAAAAGCTCTATCATACCACTAGGGCCTGAAAGCTATGTCACCTCTGGTTGGAATTCAGAAATTTCAGGCACTGGTAGAAAGAAATTCTTAATCTCTTGAGCAGAAGGTGTGAACCTCCTTCTGGTGAGAGGCCAGTATTTATCCAAACATCACTCAGTGCTGGCAGAGGCTTGCCTACATGTGTTTGCTGCTTCCACCAAATTCCCAGATTTCTGCCATCCCCAGTCTCCCCTGAGAAGAGTCTCTCCAGCTGAGACATAGATCCGGAGAGGGCATAAAGAACAAGCATGTGCTGAAGTTGAAGTCTTCCTCTGCTGCTTGAGACAAGACACTCATCCTGTAGCAAAGCAGCACAGATGCCAGAGGAGTCATGGAAAGAAGGGGAAGTGGGGTCACAAGTCTCTTATTTTTAGCTGAACCTTTTCTCAGGTGTGGCCCTTTGACCTCCATCTGTACATACGTGGACTACAGTTAATTAATGCCCCTAAAGTATGTTTGAACTGTGTATGTTCTCGTATTGATTAGGTCTTTTTACCTAATTAGGGGGAAGAAACAAGTTTCACCAGCTGTCCGGAGACTTCATTGCTTTTATTTGGGGTACAGTTCAGTTTGGGGTAAATGATTCTGTGCTATATTCCAGATTTTACTACCTTACCCCACAGGTTCTGCCATAGCAGATGAGCAGATAAAGCAAGAGTATGACTTGTCTTTCCTCCATACTACTCCAACTGCAATAGAGTCATTCAACAGTGTAATTGAAAAGAAAAACAGCAACTAGATTTAGACAAGGAGGAAAGAATATTTTAAAAGAGGAGCAATGAGTGCTGTACTTACCTCTCCACTGGTCCAACCTGTTTGCATCAGAATCTAAATGCAGCCTTGCTCCCTTTCTTTGCATTGGTGTCAGCCTGATAAAATTACCATTTTGCTCACTTGTCCTTCAATAAGTTTCTTTTTGCTCAAATAAAAAAAATAAAACAACTCTCACTTGAAAATATTAATAAGGCCATTATATTTCATAAATCAGACAAAGCATATATGGAGACTTGTCTCACCAAGACTTAGAAAAAAAAATGTCAGGATTGCTTCCTCATTTTTCCTGCCCCACATCTGCAGTTTTCACTGTCTCTTCCACATTCTCAGCCTATGGAAGCTGAGTCACAGCTCACATCTGCCAGAAAAATGAACTGTTCTATCACCCCTTCTGTTGTCTCTTTCTCCAACTAAAACTCAATCAATTTTTATTAATGGTAAAAGTATCAATAATCCAGTTAAATAGGAGATAATTTTAACCTCCTGGGGAACACACTGTTCAGGGAAAATATTTTTGCCCCCCTCCCTCTTAATTTCACTTCTATGAAGCATGGAAAGCACAGATCCTATGCACTGAAGCCTTTCTCAGATGTCAAACGCTTAGTTTTTTGCATCTCTTGGTATACTTTATTACGTTGAGCCCTCTAATCACACTATTCTTAGACTAAATTAGTACTAACATGGCTTTGCCCTAAGGCATTCTGTGCAGCAAAGAAACAAAATGTCAAGACCTCAGAAGTCCAGCGTGCCAAAAGACATCACACATTGCATAATAGCGTAGCCCTCCATTCAGGCAGAGACTGACCTTTTTGGAAGACTGAGGGCAACATACGTTCATTGGAAAAAAAACCCAAAACAATTAAGGTGGGATATTTAAAAGCACAGCACTGGCCTGAAATGCTTCTCATATTCAGAGTTGTGGCTGAACTACCCTGCTGGTAGGAGGCCAGACAGCCTGGGTACAGGTTCACAGCACTCTTGAAGAAGTGGTCTATAGGCACAGCAAATCTGTTGTATCGGTGGTTCAGGTATTTTGTTTAAAGCCTCACTCACACTGTGGGAGCACTTTTTACTCCCTTCCTATCCCTAACAGACTTCATGCTGATGCCAAAAGCGCTCAGTTTGCCTGGATGCTGGTGTAAAGATTTAAGGCTGTTATAGTGAGCACTCTCCTCTTGTTCTCCAGAGTGCTGTATGGTGGCTATAGGCATTACCAGACCTGCCTCCTGTATACATCAGTAGCTGTGGGTACAGCTAGGTTACATTAGCCTTGCTTCAATCTATCACCACCACTTGACTAACAGCACGATTATTATCAAATACTCAGTGTGGTATTCTTTCCCCTGGAAAGAGATTTTCACTTTCTTAGCTGGCCCCTTGGCTGTTATAATTCTTGAAGAGTCTGAAATAATAGGTTCTTTGCTAGATTTGCCATATAATAACCTCAACAGCACTGCGTCTGATCAATGTCCAGTTTCTGTCATTCATCCCTCAGAACGGTGCCTTTGGGTAAACCGTGTCTTTCATCATTCATTATTTGACCATAATAACTGTTTTTTCCATACTGATACAGAGAGTAAGCAAAATGTTTCCTTCTACGAAATATCCCTGAGAATTACTCCTAGATTAAGCATTAGGAAAGATGATAATGCAAGATTTTGTTTCATTGGACAACTGATTAGACTTGCTGGGGATGGCAGTTTAAAGAGTAATGTAAACAAACACAGTGATGCAGTAATTCCCCTCAGGACACACAGTGTGCAAATCTGCAGTGAACAAAGTCAGCTGAGACCCTCAAAATGGCCAAAATGTCATTAGAAACATTAAGAGAATGCCACTGCTTGCTGATTTATGCAAAGTCCCAGGACTCATAAGAAATAGAGGAAGTGTTGTCTATAGATTTTAAGTCTACTAAAAAATGCATTTTCATATAGTTTCATATAGTTTTTGCAAGTATTTCTGTCATTCCCACACTTTAACCTGAAAGGAACAACAACAAAAAATTCTTCATATAATCACAAAATGGTTTTGGTTGGAAGGGACCTTAAAGGTCATCTAGTTCCAAACCACTTGCCATGGGCAGGGACACCTCCCTCCCACAAGACCAGGTTGCTCAAAGCCCCATCCAGCTTGGCCTTGAACACTTCCAGGGAGGGGACATCCACAACTCCTCTGGGCAGCCTCTGACAGTGTCTCACTGCCCTCACCCTAAAGAATTTTGCAACCATGCATATCTACAAAGTAATCTAGAGAGTTTTTTCACACCCTGTTGTTGGAGCTGTTTTGTGTGTGCTGCATAGCAGCAGCAGAAATGCTGCAGATGCCCTGCCCTCACTAAAATATGCACGTTTGCAGTCAGAGAAAACATTAAATTCCTTGAAGTCTTTAAATTCCTGCTGCAGCCCTGCCTCCCTGTCCCAGCGTAGCAGGTTTAGCCAGCTCAGACACAGCAATATGCTGCTTCAGTGCTGGAGTAATTCAGCTCTGCACCTCCTGGTCCTGTATGGCAAAGGTTTGGGCCAGCCACAGGACAGGTGGCACCGCAGGCTCCTACATTTGCAAAGTTTTGCCACATGAGGGGTAGGAATTCTTTTAGGGGTGTCAAACGAGTCAAAGCTTTCAGTCTCTTTTTGAAATACCAATGGGTCCTGATCCAATGTTTTTTTAACTCAAAGTTTCTTGTATTATTGTGTGACTTCATGTCATGGCTTACTCCTTTCTGCTTTGTGTCCAGATGATTAGTTCTTCCCAGATGTCTTTACTTGCCTCTAAACTGGCCACACTATTCCCACAGTTAGCCACACCAGGGACTTGCTGGAACACCTGCAACCCCTCACCCAACCCTTTGTACCCATTTGCTTTCTAAGAAAAAAAGACAACATAATGGGGGAAAAACGTGTGTGTGGCTTAGCCCCACACTGAAACAGCCAGATCATGCACCCAAGCCCAAAACATCAAAACACTTCATCGAGTTGAAACTCACTGTTACAAGTACTTGGAAGGTTTTCCCCCATCCAGCACTAGAGCTGCCTCTTCTTCAGACATGGGCATCCAGTTACAATTCTAACTGGTACTGAAAATGGTCTTTTAAATGGAGAAGAGAGAACAATTTCCTTCTTGTATATGCTCCAAAGGTAAATTGTCATATAAACTCAACCTGAAGTGAGGATGGTCAAATGACTTTAAGTGAATTCCCTTCTTCTAGGAATCTCAGGCCAACACTAAAGTCCAGTGCATCAAGAATTGGGTACAATAGAGTAGCAACAGAGTAAGCAAACTCCATTTACAGCAGCCTTTCCAAGGAGCACAGTTTCCAAAAAAACTTTATAGCATTTAAATACTATCAAGGCACATAACAGAGAAACTCATAAACACAAACACACACACACAAAAAATATTTTGCAGACTAGCACCACCAGCCCATATTTGTCTTGGCTTTTTGTGTTGGCTTCACCTTGTCTGTTCCTGAATAATAATTTTTCTTTATATCAAAAAATCTGGAAGGACTGAACATGCTTGAAAAATCTGTGTTTATTTCACTAGTTGCTACAGCTTTGCCACATCTTAAAAGAAAATAAAATCCCTTTTCCATTTAGCTTCTGCAGCTTTAAGCAGAGGATCTACTCTTATTTTTCAGCTTTCTTTGAATGTCATTTACCCATGATTTTGTTAGGAATAAAGCATAGTTAAATTAATTTATTTTGTCTGTGGCTAATATAAGCAGAATGTAAGTGGGATGGGAGTTCCTAACCCAGTCTGCCTTTCAATTTATTTCAATTATGTTTCCTTGCAATTACCCTCTGACATTGGTAACAGTTATGCCAGGCTTATGTGCCAAGCCACGAGGCCAGATTCAGAAGACAATTTTCTACCATACCAAAACTACAACACTCTTTTAACTACATTCATGAGCATCTATATTATTATTCATTAGATGTAAATTTCTTTGTGTCACTCTTGAGTAAATAGATGCATTCTTCCCTAATAAAATCTTGGATGAGCTAATTAGTATGTGCACAAGTTTTTTTTACATTGTTTTAACTGATAATCAATAGCCCTTTACATTTTCATATTCAAATGACAGATTTTATGACACAGATAAGAACTGCACACCTCTTAATTTTGTTCTGATAATATTTAGGGGAGGAGTTATCTTGACAAAATCTAATCTAATACAATTGTGCGAGCAGTTCCTTTCCAGAGACATCAAAGTCATCAAAAGCTGTGTAATTAGCAGCATTTATAATTTTTGCTTTTCATGTTGCTTACACTTTAATAAAAATCTTAAGAACTCTCCTTAACCTGCTAACATAAGTTATAGGAAATAAGATTGTATTTGTACAAAATTAGTGTTTTTTCTATGTTTTCTCTCTTTTTATAATCTGAATACCATTTCTCAGCCTCTCACTCAAGTAGTCCAAACCATGAGCCCAAGACGTTTTTACAGGAATGTAGGTGAACACTTACATGCCAGCCTTGTTCTGAGAGACTCTCAGTGTAGGCAAATGAAGAAATAAACTACCTAACCCTGCAAGTAATTTCAGCTGGAGCTGATTATCCATCTGCTAATCCAGTGCAGTCTGGAAGCTTTGCCAGTGACAGATTAAGGTCAAACAAATGATCATTCCTATGAGGTACACTCTTCTTCCTAAACGTATTTTTCTTTCAGTATGTTGCGAAATACTGATCAAAGAGGCAATATAATATTACATTAGCATAAATTTCTCCTAGTGGAGGTACAGCAAGCTTCTGCAGTAACACTGGGGTCTAGACAAGCCAGACAGAATGTGTAAGACAGAGACTCTGCTTTTAAGAGTTCACCAGTGAAAAAGGCAAAACACAGGAAAAAACAAAACAGAAACAAAGTGTTATTTCACTCTGCAGTGGGAGAACTAAAATAGAGGACCTGTGGGAATGGGGCAGACGAGGTGTGCAGACATTGAAGAAACATTTGGCAACTTTAAAGCCTGTGTCCAGGAACAGGGTGAGGCTGAAACTCCCCTGACATGTGCCAAAGAGTATTTTCCCCAAAGTTCAATTTGTGCTGACTTTTTTTTTTTCAGAAGCAATTTTCCTGAAGGGTTTCTAAAGATCAGCTTGAGGCAGCTTTGAAAATCCCAACCTGTAACATTGTGCACACACACACAAATTACAGGCAACTAAAGACAAGGTCTTAGAATGAAAAGTGTTAAGCACAGTTGTAGGATCAGCTGCTTCTGTAGCCCAAACTGCAGAAGAGAGAGAGAGAGACAGTTAATTACTGGTATTTAATTTTCTGACTGGAAGGTTACACAAAGGTAATTCAGGCATGTTTCCAATTCAGACACAGGTCAATAGTAAATAGGTAAACCTCATTCACTGAGGCACGTTGCTCTAGTGTTTTAAATCTTTGCACAAGCTGTCTTGTCTTTTACCCTTGCTCACACCATGAGAAAATGATGTTTCCTCACAGAATAAGTAAGTTAAGGATGATAACACTGACTGCTTTATTTTGACTGGTTTTGTTTTGTTTTTTTTTCTCTAGAGCACTCTAATACCTACTGATGAAAAGAACTGCCTGGAAGCTGAGTCCCATTACATAAACCCAGCATCCTCAAGCCAGTAGCCCACAGATGTCTCTCAAATTCTTGTGTAATGGAGTGGCAGGGTGATGCATACCCATACCCTGTCTCTTGCACAGGGGATAAGAGCTTACTTAGCTTGTCCTGCAGTAGCTGAGCTCAGCCTGTGCCCCATCTGTGCCACTCATGGCACAGGTAGGAAAAACACCAGCATGTCACTGCCTGATTAGGGACCACAGCACAATGCCAGACACATGAAAAATAATGACTAAAAATTTCCTGATATACACTTTAGAAGGACAAGACTGATAAAAATAGGAGTTTGCCGAAAGTGAAGGCAGTCTGGCAGAAATTCAGGGGTCTTTAATGTAGTTTAAAAACTATTTTAGTCCCCATCTCTCCTTATTTCCTGGTTTAAAAAAAAACAAAAAACATTGAATAATACAAGAAGTGAAGTAAAGCCTAGCTTTTTAAAGAGAATGGTTCATTGTAAAAAAAATTTTGTCATTCACTAAAAAGACAATGAGGAAGTTGAAAGAGACAGGGGTCATAAGTGTCCACTAATTTACATTACACTGTTGGAGGTGCTGAGGGCCTGGGTTTTGTCAGTGCATATGAGGCAAAATATTTACCTGTATTTAGATACCCAACACACATGCCTAATTACCCTCATCTTTCCCTTAGTAATTATACAGGATGCTCTCTCTTTAGCATAGATGGGTTTTGTCTGCAGCAGCGAATGATCAGGATTTTTGATCAAGGACTTTGAAAAGAAGGAATGAAGACCCTCTGAAAACCAGGAACACACAGCTGGTGGTCACTAGTTGGCTTAGTTCAAAGGCTTGAAAGGCAACGCTGACAGGAAAAAGAAGCCATCAATATATATATATGGAAAGTCAACTTTCAAAGAGGACACAGGATTTTTTTTAACATGTCAGAAGAGCACAGTTGTCCTTACTTGTTCTCCCTTCTCAAAAGCAGTGATCCAAATTAGGGTTAAAAAAAAAAACACCCAAAGTCAAACAAGCAAGCATTCTAAAACCTAGGGAATTTTGCCTGAGCATTTAAAACATTTAATTTTAGGTAACAGAAAAGGGTTCCTTACAATGGGGAAAAGTTAAGCTGCCTTAATTACATCAGGACCCAAGAAGCTTGATATTGATCACAAACTGCAGAAACTTCTCTGTTAAAGCCCAGCACAGATCTATGCCTAATGAAACCTTCCCCAGAATAATGAAAGGCTGGTCAAAAAAAATCACTTTATTATGTTCTTGGGCCACAGATGAGAAGGTTGCAGTACAGGAACTGAAATTAAGGGCAGACACAGAAAAGAAGCCAAGAACTTGGTAGATGCTGGACTGCCTACTATTTCTGAAATATTTTTCTAACTATGTAGCAGAATAATGGGGCAATACAGCTTGGGAGTATCTGTTGTACTGCTAACCCATAAATGTATTTTCTTCACCAGATCTTTCAGGCAGGTGCACTTCCAAACCACTGATTCCTAATTGCTAAATTTCAAATTAGGCAGAGTTTTTAATAATTAATAATTACCAACTAACTTGCTAAGCCATTGAGATACTATTGCATTATAACTATCAGCAAACATTGGGAAAGTGGGATCTATATTCAAGATTACAGCAGAATTAGCTCAGACAGGCCATAGATTTGGGAAGTATGCCCAATTTGTGCATTATCTGTAGGAAATGCAGTGCTGATTTCAAGGCCCACAACACTCAAGCTTTCAAAGATCCTGTACTCAGCAATATAGGTCACCAGCTTACCCTCAAAATCATCAGGTACTTAAGATAGTATACTTTTTGTTCCTTTTACTCACTTTTCTAATTTTGAAATGTGTGTTCCAGATAAGCACGTGGTTTCAGGAGCTCTGACATTGAGCAAAAATGAGAATATCATGAGGCTCCACTGCAAACCAAGACAGTTGGTTTAACAGGACCATGGTGTATTATTGTTATTCACAGGGAATTTTTCCACAAGAATGTATCTTGTTCTCCAAAGTTACTCCCAGTGGATCTCAAAGCTTTTCAAATCCCATTAATCTGTCCTTCAGCAGCAGCCTTTGCTAAAACCTCCACTGGAACCCTCCAGTTGTGCTGGCAGCCTCCCTGGCCACATGGACCTAGGAGGTAATCTTAGAGGGAGGTAATTTTAGAACCTCCATCCTAGGAATATGGGTGGTATTGACATGCAGGAAGCAATCCTCCTGGTGCTCTCACCTGGAACCCTTGCCAGCATCATGCCTTGCTTCCCAACCAGACCAGAAGAGCACCGCCAGGGAAACTTGCCCCTGCTCCACATTTCTCATCAGCTCAATATCTGTAATATGGAAATCAGTTTATTGATTGAATTGATAAATGCTTAAAACTGATTTTCTCTCCAATTTATGCAGAGAGGTCAAGCGTACCCTGCTGAATATCCCCTGCCTGGTGTGGTTTTGAGCTGTGGTGCTCATCGGGGTCAGTCTCCTGACTCAGCCCATCTCACCTGCTCTTCCTCCATCCATGGAGGAAGCAACCTCACCTGTTGTATGCAGTTGGGTGTTTCACTGACAGGGGTTTACACCACCTGCTCTGTGCCAACACACCACCCCGCAGAGAGAGAAATATCACCCATTGCAGCACTTGTGCTGGTGCACTTGGCATTCACAGCCCAAAATCACTCACTCCAAAACATTTAAATGGGGAAATTACGCGTGAATTGATCGCAGCACTCAGCTCTGACTCTCACAATTCTGATGTGGTTTATGGTGTTATTAATGCATTTGTCTTACCCACTAAAGGTTTTACTACATGGAGGTAAATACAACTTCGAGGAAGAGCATGGAGGATGCCACCTGAAGGAGCCCTGGATCCCAGAAAACAGCTACTGCTGTCACTCCAGTAGAGAAGGAGGACATAACCTGCTCACAGGCAAACCAGGTGACATGGTTGTCCCCAGTGGGGCACAAGTTTGTCTCCACTCAGCCCCCCTCACCCAGGTGAATCCCAGCCCTCCTCCCCAGCCCCAGAAGAGGGACTGAGCTGGCTTTGCTCCTTGCTCTCCTGGATGTGAAATCACCTGGAAAGATTTGTGAGTGTCAGGAGCATCCTGACAGTGCTATTCAAATATTTATGCCATGTGTGGTATAAAACCAGTGGCACCTGCTGAAAACATGCAAATGATCCAAGATATACCCACTATCCAAGACTCTGCCCATTTTACATAATTGCCTCTTGTAACAGAAAGTGTCCCAATGGCATCAGCAAAGGATTGTCTCCACAGAAAGATAGTGAGCCTTCACATGGACAAAAACTAATTGAATCTCACCAAGATTGATGTAGCAAGTCCTCATTTAAATTGCAATATTTAAAGGGCATTTAAATCTCTTTCACAACTATCATTCTAAAAATATATATATATATATATATTTATATACATTTTACACAGAAACACAGGGTATGCTTTGGGTTCTAACACAAGGAAACATTTATAGGTAGTGCAGTTCCAGAATTAGGTTTAATATGGGTAAGAAAAAGGCAAGTTTGTGAACCTAAACATTAGATCTTTATTTATTTTTTTTTAATTTTGAAAAAGCTATTTGAAATTTAGCTAAGAACAAAGAGAGGTGCAGAGGAAATGTTTCTTTAAGTTGAAGGCCACTTCACCATTTCTATTTGGTAAAAACTTATCTCCTGTGGTTTAACTTGAGAGCACACCATTGAGTACAACACAATGCAAAATTTACAGCAGTGCTGCTGGTTTTGTTATAGGTAGAATGGGTTTCCTTCTCTCAGTAACCTTATTTGAAGATATTTACCTTCACAACAAAAATTAGCAACAGTCTTTCTTTTAAAAATATGTTGTGTCCTTTTATTCCCAAAACGACATTTTCAGCAGAGTTTGCCATCAAACTCAGCTCAGTATAAAAAGTCCCTGCTGGGAAATCTCATTGCTAGGTGATAAGAAAGATGCCATTTATATAAACCAATCAACAACAACAACAAAAAATCAGCTTGCAAGCAAGTTCTCTTTTCTCTCTGGCTGTTTTGTAAATAAAATCTCTCCTGGAAATTACTAGGAAAAGTCAAGGTTTATTTTTCCTGTTTGCAATCCGAAATGACATTTTTTTCAGACAGATTAGTTTACACTGAGCCCTTGTACCAATTACACTTCATTATGTTGCTTACAATGCTAATATGCTAACTGGAGTAATTCAACTTTTCTGCATGATATAACTGTGTTCAAAATGAAGGCAAAGCCACACAAAGGCAAAACCTTTCCCTGACTGCCAAAATACAGTCCTTCAGGCTTCCAGTGGGAGAGTTATCATCTGCCTCAGCAGCAACTCCCAGCTTTTGTTCCCTCTTATCAAATGGGCATATGTGATGCAGAACATGATGAGGATGCTCAGTGCCTCCAGGCAGGACATGCCACCTCCAGGCAATGACCAGAAAGGGGATACCCAGACTTGACTCTCACTCCTTTGCCAAGGGAAGAGAAATATACATCATGAAGCAGTCAGATCGTGGGAATGCAGAGCTAAGATAAAGGAAACACCTTTCCCCTTCCACTGCTGATTATTGTTCAGCAGAATAACTAAATTTTCTGTGTCATGTCTGCTGAAAATGGAAAAACCTCTGTTTTGGGCAAATGCCTTAATGTGAGGGAGAGAACCAAGAGGTCCAATCAGTCCAAAATATTCAAGTTTTACAGTTCAACTCTCCAACTTTTACGAGTCCTAGAAAATCTGTCCATTCATGTGATGCATTTGGGATGCCATCTGACCAGCACTTCATTAAAAAGTGATCCATAAGCAAAGAGAAGACAGCAGTCATACAATTCCTGGACTGCATCACCACTTGCCATCATATTCTGGACTCACTGTCAAACAGAATCAAGTGCAAACCCTCTTCTAGAGAGCTGTGTTGTCTGGCCTTGTCCCTCCCCTACTACTTTCCTCTGGGAAAGTGAGATGCTCTTTCTTTCCTCTTTTCTCTTCACCAAGAAAGTGCATATTTTTATCTTTTCCACAGCCACCCACAGATTAGATGATACATTTTCCTCCACTTAGTGCGCAAGTTCTGTCATGAATTCAAGACAGGCTGTAGTGGAGGAAACCAAAGAAATCTGAATACAACTTAACTCTAAGAGCCACCAAAACATTTAAGGAAAATTTCTTCATAAGATCTTGGTACTACTACAGTGCAAATAAATAGAGGGGTAATGTAAACACAGATATCTACTGCTGAACACAAGATAAAAATTCAAAACCTAAAGAGATTCAGGGTATCTTTGACTGTGAGCTAACATTGCCCTAATCATTAAAGCAAGGAAATTTAATATGGTTACAATATTTCTGGGATATAAATAAGTGTTCAGCTTTCCAGGATTCCTGGAGATCATGAAGTCCCTTTGATTTTATAGGTTTTAAAGATTTGCAATTCATATCACTAATGTAGTTGTCGAAGACCAACCATAGTTTTTAAATTGGAAGATGTTGACCATAACACCTAAATTTCAGTTTCTGAAAAGCAGAGATAACAATATTCACCTATCTCAGTGTCTTCTGATTATTAATTACTACTTGTGAAGCAGCTTAACTACAGAAATTTCACCTCTCAATGCTGCCTTCTTATAGAAGAAGTTAAAGATTTTCTTGTTGCTGGATGTACAAAAGCAATCAAAAAGAAGTCATGCTAGATTCATTGGATGTTTCCAAAGAAAATACAACCACATGGAAGCATCTATTTCCTTTAATGAATAAGTAACAGTCTTTACTTGCAGCTATGAAGACAACACAGGCAATGAGAACAGTGAGGAAGGAGATTTTGCACTCTCTCTTAGGTATTACTTGTTAACTGCTTCTGTACAGGGGGTCAGAAAAACTCCATACATACCAACTATGTCAGAATATGCTTTGATAGTGGCAGCTTTTCACTTTGGTACAGGAAATATCCATAAGGAAGAGTACGGATAGTAACAAAATTTACCACAAAAGCACAAGCACATTGTTATCTGCTGACTCACCCCTCTAACTTCTTCAGTAGCAAATTAATGGAAATGTATTTTCTTAAGTAGAAGAATTCTTATAAGAAGAGTGCAACAGATTGATTAAGATATATGAAATTGCTTAAATAATGATCATATAGGAGATATCATTTCAAAAGAGACATGTTTTGCAGATAATCTGCTTCCTGGGATATGTCCCATGATGTTTAGGATTTGTGAATATTGCATTATTTAAAAAAAAAAAAAAAAGAAAAAAAAAAGAAAAAAAAAAAAAAGAGAAGAAACAGGGGAACTACTGGGTGAGCATCTATTTATTTTAACCCTGCAGTATAGCAATTTAAATAATTTCATGAAAATATTAAATCAATAATCTCCTTAAAGAGCATCACATTTCTGCAAAGATGAAAATTAGTATGATCCTGTTAGGGAAAGGAAACCTGATAGATAATGTGCATAATATGAAAATAATAACAATCCCACAGTTATTCTATGAGTTTCTAAAATGCTTCCAAACTACACAGATCTTTATCAGGGCATTAATTCTCTCAATCAATTAAATACATGCACAAAGCCTTGCCAGAATATTTAAGCATATTTGTCTTTCAGTACAAACCTCTACTTAATTGTATGATTATGTACTCTGGGAAAACACCAGTTAACACCAAAGACACCTATTATTCCAGGAAGAGGTAGGATAGGAAAACCAAGAAATCTTCTTAACACCATTCATTGCACATACAAGAAATCATATTTCCAAGTATAGGGTGTTATTATTTTCATACTGTATGAAGAAACAAATGAAAACTCTGAAATCCTGTACTGAAGCTACAGAGTGGTCTTGTATTTTTCAGTGTCTTTGTTTGTATCTTAAAATGTAGAAGAAACAGCCAGAGAGAAATCCAGTATACTAAATATAGTAACTGTGTTTGTGATGAAGTGTCATTTATACTAGTTGCTGGCCACCATTCATTATGCTCTAAAAAGAGAAATAGTCCCAAGGTGACCATGTTTAGCCCTTGATAGATCAACACCAGATGTATTTAGATGGATTTCTATATGGTCCCAGTGAGGAGCCATACCCTCTTCCCCATCTGCCTGGCTATACAGATTTGAACAAGCATGAGTCATATAAAGCATTTCAGAAGTGCCAAAATAAGACATCTGTAGATTTGAAGTTACATTATAGAATGTTCTGCGCCATTTGAATAGTCTCTAATTCCACTTCAGCACCTTTAAAATGAGTATGATGCTCACCCTTAGACCATGAGCTGAGATTGTTTGCTGAAACATGTTGTTCAATGCAAATTATATTCTAAAGCACCCCAAATTCTCACAAGAGGGTGAATAATAAAATGTGATGATATATATGAATAAATTATGGCATAAAAACTTGTAGACTTTAATTTCTTTACTTTGTGAAATCATTGCTGTTTCAGCTTTTGTATCACTGTTTCTCTGGTAGTAAATTGCATTAGATAGCAGTGGCCAATCCCCAGTTTGAATTAGTCAAAACTGAAATAAAAAGAGGATTAAAAACATAGTATTTCAGAAAAAGAAACTGGGTCACATATTAAGGCTTTCCCTGGGTTTTTCCAGACAAATTAGAATTAGGATGAATTCAGCACTGATGTCTTTACTCTTTACTGATGTGAGGCAATAGTAAGGATAGGTGGACACATATCTTGTGGTACTTCCTTGGCTTCAAGTTAAAAACCATCAAACTTCTATGAAACAGTAATGTCCTTAGGTCCCAAACATCCCAGGAATACAGAGCTGTACCATTATTGTCATTCAGGAACAAACCCTCAGGGATGGAAATGCTCAAGGTGCCACAGTTGTGGAGGAAATCTGTAGAAGATAAGTGAATTGATCTTAAGCTTCAGAAGTGCAGGGGTAGATGTGCTACATGTTCTCTCCATATGGAATAGCATCAGCAGGCTTATTCATACCAGTATCAACCCAACCTATTTTTAGTTGCATTATTTGATAGCAAAGGAAAAGAAATACTTTTAGGAAAATGTGAAGAAAATGTGTGCTTTATTCCCTGTATATGGAAATAAATTTCTTAAGGAAGGAACAAAAGATTTCAGTGTAAATATAACATTACTTATTTATTTTAGATACCCAACTGAGTGACATGTTTTCACACATGTATGTGGGGAGTCTTTTGCTATGCTAACATTCAAAACTAAAATAGCAGTTCACAAATTAATTCTCGTGCACACTGTTCCAGTTTGTCATGGTATAATGCTGGGTCAGCAATTAAGAGAGTAACAGATGCTCTTTATTAACCCCTCTCCCTTCTCAGAAGAGGAGAGAAAAGAGAATAAAGGAGAGAGATTTATTGGCTGGAAACTAAACAAAAACAGCTCTCATTAAACAATAATAAGGCCAAGGAAAATAAAGAAATATGTACAAATATACACAACACCACTCCCACACCCAATAACTCTCACGTCACCTCCAAGGCTCAGGGCAGCCCTGAGAAAGTCCCAGGTTGGGCTCCTGGAGTCAGCAGCAGTCAGGAGGTGGATGCAAGAACACACAGATTCAGGGATGCACAGAACAGGATCAAACTCAGAAAAATGGATGGAGTCCTCCCAGGACACCTTTCATGGACGGAGAGAGATTGAACATCATGATCCCTCAAATTTGCAGCAAGTAGGACGCATATAGGATGGAATAATTTGGTCATTCTTGGTCACCTTTCTGGTCCTCTCCTGCCTGTAGGAGGGGTGAAGGTGTGACCCTTTTTCCTCCCTTTCATTTCCAGCATTTAAGAATTTTAGCAGAACTGAGGAGTGCCCTTGGTTCTGCATACCATTCTCCAGAAGTAATTCTAAACATGGACCTTTATCAGCCCTAGAAGCAGACACTGGGTGAAAAACATGCTGTTAATTTCAGCAAGTGCAGTCACTTAGAAGATACTTATCTGAAAAGTAAAATTACTAGCAAAAAAATTTGTTTTATCCTGACTTAAACCAAGACACAGTTAAAAAAACTGACAATTCAGTAATTATAATCTAGTAATGGAATATATACGGCATTGTTACACATGCATTAATCTCTTATATTGTATTCTTTTGGTTAAACATATCAAAATACAGGAAAAGAAAATTAAACAGCATTTGATAAGCATTTTACATTCCTTCATTAGGCCCTTTTGAACAGAACTGATGTTTCTGAATGTCCTGGTTTGAGTGTTAAGCCATGACAAAAACAATGAATGTTTCCACAGCATTATGTGCATGAGTGGCATTTTAAGAAATGATGTGCAAAGTAAAAAGAAAACAGAAGTATTTTGATGCGGAGGTTCCTGTAATCCACTCTTCAGAGATTGGCAGAGGGTCTGACAAAGGTTTTATACAAACTTCTCGTTTACCTCAGTATTTTAATAATGCAATGTCTGCACATTAAAATAAATTTTCATCAGTTTTCTCCCAAGAAATTTCCTAAGACAGAACTTAGGAGAAAGAAGAAAGCAGGAATGCAGTGCTGCAGAATTACTGAGAAGCCTCCAGGTCTTCACCATCAACATCAGCATATATTTCAGAAGAACAGCTCTGAGGGACTCTATCTAACCTCCTCCCCCTTCACTTACATTTGCTCCCCCACTGTCAGCCTTCTACATGCCACCTTAAAAAAAAAACAAAGCATAAAGGCAAAACATTATCATATTTGATGTGCCTTACCAATGCTAGAAGAGATGTTCTTCATAGCCATGAGAAAATAATCCAAAAAGAGTTAACTAGATGGCTTCCAAACTTCCTCCAGTGAAGCTGTGCCCCACCAAGCAGTGCAGGGGAGGTAGGTACACACCTTCCAGGTGCTTCTTGCAGGAACTGCCCTGCCTGCTCAGGTCTAGCACAATTTACCTTGAGAAACTTACCTGCTACTAGGCACTGCTGTCCCCAGAGAGCTCAGCACTGGCAGGGCTTGAAAGATTCAAGTCCAAGCTACGATAAGATCAGCTAGACCCAACACTGTGCAGGGGAAAAATAATATTTTTCTAGCGTGGGCCATGCTTTAGATTTCAAGGGGGTATGAAATACAGGTTCATGTTAAAAGCAGAACACCACTTCTTTTTGTTTATAGCTAGTAAATGAAATTAAAAGAACTACTATCAAATGTTCACACTTACGTCCCTGTGTTGTATTAACTGCACAAAAACATCAATGGGCTGGTATTACAGATACTTTAAACAACATTTAATCTGACTGAGCACCATCTGGAAAATACCACAATTAAGAAAATACTAACATTTAGCAATACGATTGCTAATATTTCTCATTCTCTTGCTCCACTCTCATAATTCAGCTCAAGCCTTCCACTTCTACCCATAGCTCCTTAGCAGATGTTGCTTCTCAGATTAAAAAGAATTTCACATCAAATCTTGGCCAGGGCATAGAAAAACTGAGGGTCCAGCCCTGCTTCTTCCAAAGGACTTTATAAGTGGGGAGCTCTTAGTAAGTCCAGCTGAATCTGTTCATTTGTAAATGCTTTCCCCACCTACCTTTCCATTCAGATAAATAAGAGAACAAACACTGTCTCTCTTTGGCTCCTTCTAATCGGAAGGAAACATTTCCACAGTGATCTTTTCAACTTAATTCTTCCCTTGAATGTCTTCTTCACACTTATCTAACCAGCAGTAATACACAAATACAGTACATCACCTGATGTCATTTGGCTAAATTAATGTCATCCATGCCTCACAGCATCTAGCCCTAACAAAGCATCTAAATAAAAAATACTTTGTTTGGCATCATAAATATGGGGCTGGATTTATTCATCTGCAAGCCCTGCCAAGAACTCAGCAACTCCAGGAACCAGTTTGCTGACATCCATGTGTAAATACTGTATTGAGACTAAAATCAAGCAGCCAGTTTTTGAAGCTGCAACAAGTCTGTTTTGAGGACCAACACAAGGCTTGGAGGCAGTAATGTTGAAAGCACAAATTGCTGTCAGCCTGTCTTCAAACCTCAAAAAGATACTGTCAGTGAAAACAAATACCTCATCTCTTTTAGTGCCTTCTGTCCTTCAGTGAACATGTTTTCTATGAAAGACACCCCCATGGCACCTATTATGTCCCATTTCATGGACCAAGTTAGCCTTGGGGCGATGCTGGCTTAGGTTACACCACCAAACCCATTCCCCATATTGGCCTTCTGGAGACTTCAACTTTTCTCTCATCTGTGAAAATGGACATATTGCTTAAGGGAGGTTTCCCTTTGCCCTGGATGCTTCCCTTGGTGGAAGTGCCAAAGAGTGGTCCAGTGCTCACAGAAACACCTTCCATGCATCTCAAAAAAAAGCTTTTTGAAGCAGTTCAACAGAGAAAGGATGTAAGAAACAAGACAGCTCTTACATTTAACAGTGTGGTATTGCTGCTATGGCTTGCACTGCCAGGTAATGCTATACTGCTCCATCTTTTCATGTGCTCTCAGCACAAAGCTACAGAGATGGGTGAGGTGGCAAACAGCTGCAGGAAAACCTGTCTGATATGCAACTGAGAATTTTTAAGATCCTGCAATAACTGAAACCACCTAAGTTGCCAATTTGTGGGAATAAACCAGGCAAGTGCATAAATAGCACAAATACCTCACCAGAAAATCCTAACTAAGCCTCAGATTCTCAACTGGTAGATTTTTACAGGCAGATGAACTGAGGAATAGAGAAATACCCTCAGAATTTCAAAAGTGAGTGCATAGATGTCAGATGGGTAAAAATAACACATGATTGGGCTTCTTCTTAATCAGAAATTTTAGATACCTAAACAATGTAAGCACTCAAAACTAAATATTTTTAAATTTTATTTCATTATGGAAACCAATGCTTTTGTTTTGACTAGATTTAAATTTTAACACTGGTGATAACTTTGAGTGCATTGTGAATTTTTTTCCTCAGATTAAATTACTGAATGTAGGAAGGACACTTAACACTCACTGAATCTTCATACTAATATTACTATTGCAAATGAATCTCATTAAATCTCAATCCCGGAACTGTTTCTAATGAGACAGTTTACAAAACTTAATGAGTCAAATGGGGGGTGGCCTATTAAAAAATTGATTCTTCAAAGGAAACTCTATCTACATAGGGACAGGTGAGGTCTGCTCTGAATTTCCTGCCTTTTTCATTACAAGCAATTAATTTTTATGAGACACTTATGGTGATAATAACTCTGGGCTATTTGCTTTAAGGTTATGTTTATTTCTTTGCTTTTATTACAAAGCTCATAAATACAATAGCATTTAACTTATTTGTGCCTGGGAAGATCATGGAACAGATCCTCCTAGAAGACATGCTAAGGCACACGGAGGACAGGGAGGTGATTCAGGACAGCCAGCATGGCTTTAGTAGGGGCAAATCCTGCCTGACCAACCTAGTGGCTTTCTACAGTGGAGTAACTACAACATCTGATAAGAGAAGAACAGTGGATGTGATCTATCTGGACTTCTGTAAGGCCTTTGACATGGTCCGTCACAATATCCTTATCACCAAGTTGGTGAGATATGGTGGAGTGTTCACTGGATGAGGAATTGGCTGCATTGTCACATCCAGAGCGTAGTGGTCAACAGCTCAAAGTCCAGATGAAGAGCAGTGACAAGTGGTGTCCCTCAGGGTTCCATACTGGGACCTGTACTGTTTAATATTTTTATCAACGATATAGACAGAGGGATTGAGTGCACCATCAGCAAGCTTGTGGATGACCCCAAGCTGAGTGGTGCTGTCGATAAAGCCAGAGGGATGGGATGTCATCCAGAAGGACCTGGACAAACTGGGGAGGTGGGCCCAGGTGAACCTCATGAGATTCAACAAGACCAGGTGCAGGACTTCACTATCAGTACAGGCTGGGAATGAGATTTCATAAAGCAGTCCTGCAGAAAAGAACTTGGGGGTGCTGGTGGATGAAAAGCTGGACATGAGCCAACATTGCATGCTTGCAGCCCAGAAGGCAAATTGCATCCTGGGCTGCATCAAAAGAAGCATGGCCAGCAGACCAAGAGAGGTGATTCTGCCACTTCTCTCTGGTAAGACCTCATATGCAGTATTGCATCCAGCTCTGGAGCCCTCAGTACGGGAAGGACAAAGTTCCTTACCATGATGATAGTGGAAAAATGGAACAGGTTGCCCAGGGAGGTAGTTGAGGCCTCGTCCCTGTATTCAAGGTGAGGCTTGATGAGGCTCTGAGCGACCTGAACTAGTTGAGGGTGTCCCTGCTTAATGCAGGGGGGTTGGACTAGATGACCTTTAGAGGTCCCTTCCAATCCAAATTATTCTGTGAACTTCAATGATGTTAACTGGCATCTTTTCTAGATGAAAGATTTGAGGCTATCCTCTTACAAATGGAATAAAAATGGCTTTTTCTAAAAAAAAATATATAACTTGAAAGCCTTTGCAGACCTATTTTACAGCCTCTCCGCATTCTTTTGATTTGATTTTCACACTAGAACTTAAACAACAAGAAACCCTTTTGCCATGTACAGGCTGTGTCACTGAAAGAACAGAGAAACGAGATATAAGCTATTTTAATTCTAAAACCATGCCCAAGCAGACTAGCCTTGGTGGAAGCTTCTATGCTGACAGGATAAGTGGCTGCAGCATCACAGGGATCCAGGTAACAGTTTACATCCCATCAGCTGCACCTTTCTGCAGCAGCTCATTGTCAAGCTACATGGAGATTAAATAAATTGAACTACAGTCACAGCAGCCGTTGAAAAAGTGAAAAATTCAATGGGAAGCTCAGTGTCTGCTCTGTACTTGCCTGACTTCTTGCTCTGAAAGCTCAAGCAATATAGCACTGCTCTTTGAGAGAAAGGATGAAAGCACCAGGCTCAGGTGAGAGAAACCAGTTTTCATCTCTGAGGTGCCTGCAGAACAACGACAGCTATGGGAATGAATGGATTCATTTCTTCTTCATTAATAAGCTGATAAGGTAAACTTTGAACACAGAAAAAAAGGATGAACTTTCAGAATCAAGAATTTTTTTTCCTATATTGAAATATCTGTTATTTCCCTCTAATTAGAACCAGAGGGCTTAGGACTGGGGTTTTTGGGGGTATTTTGTGGGTTCTTTTTGCTACTCAGAATTACTGCTGCCTTCATCTTTGTTAATATATTTAATATGTATTTTTAAAAACTCTCTGGTAAATAAATATTTTTCTTGTCAAATTATTTTACAAGACAGAAACAAACCAAATGCATTTAATGAATCAGTTCTTACAGATGAACTTAATCCCCCCCCCCAAATTTTGTTTCCCTCTAGATAGAAATAGGCTTTTTGTTGTTATGCTATTCAAAGTTTTAGAATGACCTCAGGACAAAACCAACACAAATGCTCCCTGCCAGCTGCAGCATCTCAAGGAAAAATTAAGTTCTTCCAAAATACTACACTAAGGGACACTATCTGTTGAGCAGATCTTTGGCCTCACTGAGTAGGAAACAAAAAGTTAACTGAAAGAGCCCTTGGACTTTTTAAATGCGAATATTGAAGAACTTTATAGACAATAAGAGTACAAAGTTAATCCTAGGGAGCTGTCGTGATGCAATTCAAGCCATCTCAGAGGCATTTAATTTCAGAACAGAGACACAGAGTAGTATCAGAGTAAGGGCCTTTACACAAAGACATAACCAGAGACTGGAGCCATCACCATGAGCATGGCTGGTAATATATGTCAGCTATGATCTCAGAGGTGTCTGGAGGTAAAAGAATAGTTTAATCTCCTTTCTTCCTAGTTTAGCTTCTTTGCAGAAGCAGCCAATCAGGGAGCTATTTATTACTAATTCTGATTACAGATATTCTTCTGCTAAGCACTGGGCTAACCTCATCAATTAAGAGATCAGCAAAAAGACACTGGGCTTTGTATCACTGATGGTGTCTGGGTCATATAATGTTTTCTTGAAAAACTGCAGACATCTACTTGGGACCCTTAGGTCACACTTACATTTTACTCTCCGTTCATACCTTCTTTTAATGCAGAAAGTGTCATCATACTCTTCCTTACCTCATGCAGAAATACCAGTTTGTTTCTCTCTTGTCAGACAGGGGCTTGGACGCTGGACATTCACCTGATGAAGCCTATCATATATTTGAGGTTTGCTTCAAAGTGCTGT
Organism: Phaethornis superciliosus; assembly: GCA_023637945.1. Classification (NCBI taxonomy): domain Eukaryota; kingdom Metazoa; phylum Chordata; class Aves; order Apodiformes; family Trochilidae; genus Phaethornis; species Phaethornis superciliosus. The sequence goes on from JAJQWJ010000002.1 coordinate 71,679,858, forward strand.
TGAAGAAACCAGGTAGCCTATTTTGTTAGCTGAAGGGCTTTCACCCCCAGTTTCCCTGCCAGTGCATGGTGCTAATCCATGGCATTTGAAAGGGAAAAGGGTTTCAGAAGAGCTCTGACAAAGCAGGAGCTCAATTTATATGTGCATTATTCCTGTCAACTTAATCTCCAAATGCCTTCCACAAAAAGTATGTGCCTGACACCTCTACAGCTACAGCCTGCGTTACACGATTTAATGGTTTGCTTCTTTTAAAGCTCTCCTTCAATACTTAGAAAATCGGCATAATACTTTCCCTTAGTTTCAGTATTTATTCCAAAAGATGGATTGTGCACAGGCTATCTGTATCCCTGAAAACTTTGGCGTGCAAGCCCGCAATCCCGGCTTTGGAGGCCACAGCACCCGCCCGTAGGGACCGAGGGGCAGCCCCGGCCTGCCCTGCCCCCAGCTCCGCCATCCCTCCTCTCCCTTCGGCGGGGCCCGGCAGGCCGAGATTCCTCCCCGGCCCAGACGCCGATGGGGCGGCCGGCTGGACGTCGGGGCACGGCGGATCGGCAGGTCGGGTGCGGAGCTTGGAAGTGCTCTGGAAATTCGGGTTTCCCACCTGCCAGCCGGAGTCCGGCGGAGGCGCAGAGGGAGAGCAGCCGCGGCAGCCGCCCGCTCCCCCCGCACCCCGCCTCTGCACACCCCCCCGCACCCCGCCTCCGCACACCCCTCCGCACCCACCCCCCCTCCGCCATCCCACCCCCTCACCCCCCGATGGCAGCGCGCTAAGCCGGAGCCCCGAGCTTTTCAAAGAGATGCTGAGCCGATTACGGGCCAGCCAGGAGTTTGCCAAGTGCTTCCTCTCCCCAGACCTTCCCTGCCCGCCCGCAGCTTCTCCCCGCAGCCGCCGCTCTCTTGGGCCGGCTCCAGGGCAACCCCGAAGGGCAGCAATGCCCCCGGAGCTGACAGCCGCCGGCTTGCGGCAGGGCCCCCCCACGGGAGGGGCCTGAAACTTGAGTGAGGTGGGGAGGGGGGGGGCAGAGGGATCCCGTCCCCTGCCCGTCCGCGGATTTGCACGGCGGAGAAGGGCCGCAGCTGCCAGCCGGGCAGCGTTCGGCGGGCGGGAAGGGGCTGCCGGTGGCCCCGGGGGCCCTGACCGTACCCCCCGGGCAGTGCCCCGCAGCCAGCCAGCAGGCCGGGGCGGCCCGGCGGAGCCTCTGTCCGCGGGGCCTGGCGTCGGTCGGGGCGGAGGGGAGCTCCCGCGTCCCGTCTCCGGGGCCAGCATGGTGCTGCTGTCGGGGGACGGGGAGCAGCTGGCCGGGGAGCGCGTCTGCCCCGCTCCGGCGGCGGCCAAGGAGGGGCCCAGCGCTGAGTCGGAAAGCAGCCCCGAGCAGGGGGAGGAAGGGGCTGCAGCCGAGGCGCTGGACGAGGAAGAGGATGAAGAGGAAGAGGACAGCGAGGAGTACGAGGACTTCTCCGAGCTGCCCGACACTTGCAGCATCGCCTCAGACGACTCCTTCTACCCGCCGCCAGGGGTGGAGGACGAGGACGAGGAGGACCGCTGGTCCCTGGAGGAGGAGCGCGACAGCCCCGAGGCTCTCAGCCTTTTCCGAGCCTGCTGCACCAACAACACCATCGTGCTGAAGGCGCTCATCCGACAGGGCCCCGAGGAGGAGGAGGTGCGGGAGACCGACCGCAATCGCCGGGTGAGCATCCCTGCCCAGCCCGCCCCGGGAGCCGCGGGCACCCACGCACCCATCCCACGGAAGGGAGAGGTGTTTCAGGTGCCATGCCATGCCCGAGACCCCCGGGAGCAGAGCCGGGAGGCCGGAGGCGGGCAGGGGTGGGTGGGTGGGTGGGTGGGTTGGGAGACACTTTTTGCATATGTAGGGCGGCTGGTCTGCAGTCCCCTGGGGAAGGGGAGCCCTTGCAGGGGGGGAGGGAGAAAGGTGTAAAGCTTTGCCGGGCTAGATGCAACTTTATGACAAAGGGAGAGTCTGGTTTGTTGGAAGAAAGGTTGAGATTCCTGTTTTCCCACCATCGGGTTTGAGTTGGGTCTTGTTTTCCAGCAGTTTACTTGGGACAGAGTGGCTTTGCTAGCAACTGCTGTGGGCAGCAGGGGTAAACCTTCCTCTTTGCTGACCAGACCATCACACGCAGTCCTTACTGCTTTTAACCTTGAGAATTTGAACAATTGATCAAAGTTTGCACTTTCCTTTTTTTTTTTTTTTTTTCTTATACTCCCCGCAAAACATAATTTTCTTCCAGTCCTTAGAATGCCAAGCAAGGCTTGGGCTACTCCTGTGCTAATATCACACTTTTTGGAGTTCTCCAGATGTTTTTGTTGATGGTGGCCTATTTTGGGGCTTTGTTTCAGTACAAGGCTTGTCATTCAGTTTTCACCTGCTACTTAGTTAACTGCAGAGGCAGAAGTGTACTTCACTGAATCAGAAGGGGAAAACTTTGGAAAGATTTCTGGGGTAACGTATAACTGGGATATTTGAGCAACACTATAGAACACAGGCAACAGCAGCTCCTCTCACTAGTATTACTACAAGTCATATTGAAACTTAAATTTTTTGCTTGTAGACAAGTACTTTGCATAAACAACTAGGATGTGACAGCAGTGCTTTTAAAGAAAGCCTGAATGATTTCAGTTGGGCAACTGAATCGCACATCCTGGTAAAGTAAATGTTCTTTAATTCAAAAGTAATGAAATAGTTTGGGTTTGGGGCTGCACAGAGAAGGGCTTTTTGTCTTACATGTGTTGGACTTTTCCTACAAAATATCTTTATTTCTGCCCACCCCCCCGCCCCCTGTATTCTTTTAGTACATATTTTTAGTCCTCTGATTTGCAGTAAACTTCTGCAAAAGATGTAAATACACATCTGAGGGGGTAGCAGGCTATAGCATGGGGATTGGAATGAGCACCTGAGGGTAGAAAAGTTTTAGATCAGCTTTCCTGCCCGAGCCAACATATGGTGTAGTTATATACCCTTAGTAACATGTATGATCCAAACATACATTGCAGGATATTTTGAAGATCCTGAACATACACCAAGTTCTGTGTATGAGTTCTAGACCTGAGCTGCAGCCCAAACCCATCTCTGGCATTCCATGGATGCTCACCTCCACTGATACCCACTGATTCAGCACAATGCAGGTCTGTGACAATTAGGGAGGTTTGGCCCCCCTGTACATGTGGTATAAAAGACCAAGTGACTCATGGATGTCTTTTCTGAAGGGGTGGACTTCCCATCCAGCAGAGGGTATGCAGCTATTTGGGAATTTGGAGACATCCTCTGCCTCAGGGCTGGGGCCATGCAGAGCTGAGTCAGGGCATGTAACAAAGCTGACCAGAGGCATCAGCCCTCATCCCCCAGTAGTGCTTTCTGCAGAGGTGATCAGATCAGGGCAGTAAAACAGTGCATTCATCTAGTTAAACAGCCCTCCCTTCTTCATCTCACTTCCCAAAAACCGAGTTGCTCTTCTTTATCACTCCAGCCTTCCAGGAAAGAAACAAGGTTTTAGCCTGTATCCAAATCAAAAGTTCCTCTTATTTGTTCATACTGTCAAAAAACCAAAAGTTTTTCTTACTTAAGCAAATACTCCGTTTGACCTGAAATAAAACTTTGACATCAATTTATCTTTTCTTCATTTTCTTAAATGGAAACAAAGAAGTTCTGTAATTCAGCAACTTCTGGAAGCCTCATGAATGATGCAGAAGACATGAGTTCATCTCTCTCTCTGCCTGAGGGAATATGAACCCTCACTGCAGTACGGAACAGGACAGATGTGAATGAGATGGGAGCAGCCCCTCTTCTGGGAAGCTGAAATACCAGGTGTGACCACAGTTCTGATGTCCCTGTGTCAGGGCTGGCCAGCCTGAGTGCTCCTCATCCCCTCTTCTCCAGGATGGGAGCAGGGGATGGGCCTGCAGACCTGGTCAAACCACAGTCTATTATCCACAGGCCCTCAGTAAAATATCAAAATGAAACACCAGCTCCTGTCCTGATTCTGTGCCTCTAGTCTCAACTTTTCCTCAGCCACTGCTGTTCAGATGATCAGGGAGCATTCACATTATTTTGCAACAGAAACCCACCTTTTTTCAGGGAACTTTACCTGAAATAAAGGGAAGTTTCCCTCAGCCTTTTGAATGCCCTTTCTGTGGAGTTTTTGCAGCACTTGAATTTGCATGTTGTATAGAACCATTGCACATTACTCATAAACAACACTTAGTTTTACTGCCAAAAAGTAACTGAATGAATTACATACACCACTTGTGCTAATGGAATTTTCCAATTGCTGAAATCTGTACTCACAGCTTTCAGCGTCTTTTCACCAGGATAATGTTTGTTTACAGTACTGACATGGATATTTTTTTTTTTAATATGATGAACAAATAGCATAAACTTTTTTTTTTCTTTTAAGATTTCTGTAAGGCAGGAGAAAGAAGGAAGAATAACTTGCTTTTTGAGAAGGAGGATGGTGAAGGGAGGACTTTCAAACAGTAAAATTATTTTCATGACTGTGATCTGGCACCCCTTGTTTTGTATATACAGTTTCATTTTTTTCAACTTAAAAATAACTTTTTTTTCCAAAATAGGTAAAATATGTAACAGGTTATGTTACTAAGACAATGCCATATTTCTGAAAGTAAACTCAAATCTCAAGATGTAGCATGAAGAAAAAAATTCTTAATGGTAACATTCTTAAAATTTACTTGGGTACAAATAGCCTGAGTTTCGCAAATGTTTTGGTTTTAATTTTTTATCTTGGTCCTAAAGCAGTGCTATGTGAAAATTTAAGATTTGGAAGGCATTATTTCAAAAAATGCTAATATCCAGAGGTAAACTTACATACTTTCCTCCATCTTTTTTTTTACTCAAAATACATCAATTCTTTCTTGTGGAGACAATTTGCCATGGCTGGATAGACTCTTCGTGGGATTTCTACAGAAGTGTGTTTTTCCTCTGCTCTTTTTGTGAGCTGCAGAACCACCTGCCAGGCACAGGTTTTCGTTAAATACTCCTTCCTGCAGTAAACCAGACTCCACAACATCTAATTTATTAGTCACCACATGTAGCCTGAGGACAGGTACCTTTTCTGTCTTGTTTCATTGCTGTTAAAAAGCCAGCAAATTATATATCACAGGATCCCCAAAGGGCTGATCCCCACATCTGCTGTTGCACTGCTCTCTGTATATGGACTCTCAAAAGACTGGCTTGGTACTGCCCCTTTTCTCTCCTTGACAAATCTGATACCAAAATATTTAGAAAACAATTATGACAGCAAATAACATACAAATAGTAGATCATAGCAGCACAGAACAGGTTAGGCTGGAAGTGACCTGAAAGATCTCCCTGGACCTTTCTCTTCTCCAGGCTGAACAACCCCAACTCTCTCAGACTGTTTTCACAGGACAGGTCCTCTGGGCCTCTCATTCATTGATGTTGATGTATTTATCTGCCGTATGCTGGCAATAAAGAGGAATTTGCAGATATATATGAGAAAATAAAATGGTGGCTCCAGTGAAATCTCCTCATCTGGCTGAGGGGCCAGAAAATTATGTTGCTTTTCTCCATGTGCTGTGGGTCTTGGTTTTGCCTCCTTACTATCCACATTTCCAGAATTTCACATATTTGTATCTCATAAGTTCAGCACCACTTCATATTAAATTGCCTGGAGATCAGAATTATGTATACTCGGGAAGGGCAGAGTTTCAAAATCTGGTGTTCTGTTACCACAGAATGAAAACAAATTTAGAAATTTGCCATGACAATAGAGAAAGCAATAAGGGATTGGAGAAAGAGAGAGAAAAGAAAGTGAAGACATTGTCATACCAGATTGAAAATAATTAGTGCAGCTCATTTGAAGAAAGATTTTGTGTTAACCATCCATGTGGTATAGTCTATATTAATAGATAGTCTGTAGCTGTATTTTAGAGCTGATATATGTGTGAAAACATTCTGTTGCAGTCTTTTTCACCTTTTGATTTATCTCATTATTCGATGGATAATATAATTTGGTTCAGCTTATTGTTCTATGTGGACATTGTACATTTGTGATCTTCACTTTGTCCCCTGAAAATGTGAAGACATAATAATCTAGGTGGCTTGTAATCTCTTCCTTCAACTTTCAAAAATATTCCTGAATCCATAGTTGAACTCAGTTAACTCTTGCTGTTGAGACTTTGTACAGGGTACTGTTGATCAGTATTGCTCTGGAGTAACTTTTCCTTTGAGGGACAGTAGTTCTGCAGCTCTGTCACCAAGCAGGCCTGGATTCCTTTTTTTTTTTTTTTTTTTTTTTTAAATGTTGTTGTTGAAGGAAGAAAACCGAGTTTTGACAGCTGCTGTTCTTCTAGATCTAAATATCTTAATGTCTTTCTATTTCTCTTGTGATACTTAGTAGGAAAAAAATAAATGAAGAATTACCTGGGGAGGGACAGCAATGCATCAAAAGCTTAGAAGTTGCTGTTACTAAATGAACAAAAATAAATTAACTGTGTCCTGGCGTGAAACCTACTTGAAAAACTTGTGAGAACGTAGGGTTGTGCCAGCCATGGATATAAGCCCAGAGAAGTAGGAGCAGGAGAGGTTTCCTGGGGGGTGGTTCACACCATGGTGTAGTGCATGAATTGGAAAGAAGTTTTCCCTGCTCTCCTTCTTTCCGCAGCAGACAGCAGTGGGTTTTTACAGAGGGTGATTCAGACATCTCTGTTGTGCTCATGCTCTGACTGCTGTCCCCTCACGCTCTGCTGAAGAGCCTCCTGCTGACTTCTGAGAGTGTTTGAAGAGGTGGGGAGCAGAAGATCCCTCCTTGAGGCACTGTGCATACCTCCTGAAGAGGACACACTGTGCTGGAGAGCATCTGAGAGGGACCCCCTGAACAGAGTGGAGATGTTTCTCTGAATGCAACCTAAGTTTGCTTGTGTGTTGCTGGCAGTAAAAGGATGCTTTGGAATGGTATCACTTCGTGGTGTCCTTATTGGACCCATGATAGCATTGGAGGCATCAGTCATGTTGTACTGGTCCCACTGCTCTGTGCTGCAGACTGGTCCTCAGCAAGGCAAAGCAGCTCACAGGCTTTGCATTGCCACAGTGAGAATGTGTCAGGCAACTCCGAAAGTTTAGGGAGCATTAGCCTTCAGAGTTTTTCACAGGTAGATGCACACTGAGTACTCCACAGAGTTGACATCAGAATTTGTCTTTGCCAAAGGGCTGTGCTCCTGAAATCGTGACTGTCTGAGAAGGAGCCTGTGGTTCAGTTCTGGTGTCCTTGGTGAGGGGATATTGGGCTGGATGATGCTTTTCTAGAAAGTCACGTACCACAAAAAGTGCCAGAGCTTGTGTAACACACCATTAACCTTTTTTGGTTTTGTTGTTTTTCTTATCTTCATGATGCTAGTGTGCAAAAAGTAAAAAACCAAGAGTACAGCAGTGTGTGGTGAGGATCTCTGAGTCAGATACTTCTTTTCGGTTATCGTGGCACATAGTGTAAGTCACCCCATGGCAGAAAAAGGATCTGAAGAATGGCATCTGCTACAGTACTGGAAACTTTTTTCCTTCTTTTATAGGCAGTTTCATTTTCCTCATATTCTCTAATGCAAGGTAGTCTCACGGGAAGGATTGCATTGAAACTTACCAAACATGAAAGGTAATTTTTTAGGGTGAAAATAGTTTTTAAAAGACCCTATCAGCAAAAGTAATCTAATTTGAATCCTTCGAAAAAGTGAAGAAATACCCAAATACAGTAAAAAATGTCCTTGGAGATACATATGTGTTTAAAAATGGAGTAAGCAAGTCAAAGCAGGGAACAGCAGACCTCAGAATTCAGAAGCTGCTCAAAACAAATCGGAAACCCTTCAAATACTGTAATTACAGCTCAGGAGAAGCTGTCACAAAGGAGGAGACAGAGCATGGAAAATATGAAGTCAGTTGGCTAAGAGGGAATTTGGTGAGCTAATCAGAGCATAGAGCAGATTGATAGAGATAGGCAGTCGGAGGCGTTGTCAGAAGCACGTGGGCAGGTTCTCTGTCTGCCTGCCTGCCCTTGTCTGCACTCCTCTGAAGTGTGAGGTGAGTAATGCCTTTGTAAATCTGGCACAGTGGCCTATCCTTTAACATAACAGAAGAAGAAATATATGCCTGGGACATGATTTCTGTGGAGTAAAGGGAACACTTAGGAAGGACCATGAGGGTGCTTAGACATCAAGGATGGGAATGCAGGTCTTTAGCAGACCACTGGAAATGCGTGACCAGACCTGCTGCATCCACCATGTGGCTGACAGGTATTAAGATATAATTTGTACTTTGTGTCAAAAGCAGCATTGGCTAAAAGATAACTCTTACTGATGTTGATAGATGCAGATTTGAAGGCCTCATCAACATGAAAAATTTGAACAAGTGCAGTGTAGTTTCAAGCTATGCAGTGATAAAGAGAGGTTTCCTTGAAGAATTTTGACAAATTGCTTAATGCAAAGTGTATGGAACAGGAGGGGTGTTTTTAGCCTGATGGTAGGCCAGAAGTAAAGGTCATTGCAATCTTATGTTCTAGTTTAAGCAGTCTTTCATGCTGGTATCTTAAATCAAGTATTTGGACTTGCAGAGCTCTTCAGAAATGCAGTGATGACCCTGGTTATCCAACTGAGCATCAGTTGACTCTGGATGTAATAAAATATAGCTGCATTTGAAAAGCTAATGATTATTTAACAAGACTGGTTGTCTGGGACTTCTGTCATCAATAATTATGAAAGATCTATAATTGTGTCTTCAACAGATTATACTGTAATATAGGTAAAAAATATGACCTTGGGTTTCCTTACTGCATTTTTCCAGGGCACTCTTGGGGGTTCTTTTCTCAGTGCATAATGTACCACTGCTAATTCCTAGGAGCCACAAATCTATATTCTCATGGAGGAATTACTCAAGGAGGATTATTTGAACTAATTTTCTCCCTTAAGTGTCCATAATATCCCTTCCAACACAAGAGCACATTCACCCTACTCAGAGTTATAATCTCTGGAGCAGACCAACAGTGTCCACACAGCCAGCACTTGGGCCCAGTTTTTCTGAGTCCTGAACGGCTCTCCTAATCCTAATTCACTTTTTTTTTTTTTTTTTTTTTTTGAGGCTTTTCAGTTTAAAGAGCCCAAACTAGCAGAATTTGAAGGACTAGTGATATTTCCCGCAGCATTATGCTTTTGGGAATTATTAACTGATACTAAAATTGGTATAATATCTATTTGCAAATGCTTGGTACTTTTTTCAGAATTGAAGGGATAGCTTGCAAGGTAGGATGACAGAGTGATAATATGATGCTCCAGTTTTTCCCAAATTAGGTTTTGTTATTAACATCAGTACCTTTTCCAGTTCTCATACTACTTTTATACAAATCATGCTTTTCTGTATAGCTTTTTTGGCATCTGAGACTAAAAGTATGTTGCTTGCTGACAATTTTTCTGTATATTCTTATACTGCCTGTCACTACACTGTGGAATTACGGTTAACTTTTGGGGCTGAGTTACAAAAAGCCCACTTAGTAAAAACTGCTCATAGACTTTTTCAGTAGGAAAGAAAATCTCTGTGGGATGTGAAATCAATGAAGAGCTCCCATGGGATTTATTTGAGACAGGAGTTCACATTTGATGTTTTCGTGAATAAAGTTTCTCTCAGAAGGTTACTCTTCTATATTATTTAAAATGTTAGGCCACATAGGTTTGAATTTACCTATTTCTAATGTTTTTTTCATTACAACTGAAAACAAGAACTCTCCAGCCTAGGCTAAATGTAATCTTGTAGCATAGCCAGTGTGTCACAAAAAGAAATAATTAAGCCCAGTTTGAAGAGAATGGTTGTCACGGAGCCTGTAGTTGCACTTCTGGCAAGGAATAAGCAATTCAAATTGTATCCACTGTGGGAAGAAATGAAGAAATAGTTCTCATTTTTCAATTCTGTTATTTTCTGTTACGTCTTATGTATTTCCCTATGTTATGCAGGGAGCAATTTGAAAGCAAGCTGATATAAAATGTGAACGACTGATGGTCAGACTCTTGTTGCTTCACACATTTAGGATGTAGAATGTTTTGAGCTTGCTCCTGTAATACCCTCTTACATATGTAGGGTTCTTTGGTTGTTTGTTTTTTTTGTTGTTGTCTATTTGTTTTTCCAGTCTTTTGCCTCTTTGCCTCATAGTATGTGAGGCCCAATCTTTGGGACAGCCTGTGTGTAGATAGATCCGTAGTTGCTGGTGAAAGATGCTGCCAGCAGCCACCAGAGCTCAAAGCTGAACCCTCAGGGGACTTTTGTCTCTCTTACTTACTGGAGAGAGGTGGGCTTACACATAAGCCATTACTATTAGCTTTCTGAAGTGGAAAAGTGACAGAAATCAGCTTTTCATGGAATATTTAGCTTTTTTTTTTGCTTTTTTTTTTTTAGAAAACCTACTTATCTTGCTCTTTGTGGCTCTTGTGAAGAAAGGCTTGGCACACCCGCTTACCATTTGATGGGGAGACATGGGAAAGCTAGCTGTGTATGCCCAGAAGTGTTTTATAGTGTGGTTGAAAGGAAAGGGATGACTGTCTTTGGAAGGCAGTAGGATACCTCTGTGTATCAGGAAGTATCACATGTGACAGGTTTCAAGAGAAGGCAGAGTCAGCGATCACAATTGTGATGGAGTTGATATCAAGTCTTTTTCTTTATTAAAATAAAGATTTTCTGTAAAGACAAGGGAACAGCATTAGCTTGTTAGACAGAGAACATAGAATAATGAAACCAGTTGGGTTTGGAACACAAAATTATTGATGTTAATGAAATCTTAGTGTTTAGACTTAAAACCTCCTTCTGAGCTACTAAAAAGTGCAAGCACAACAGAAGAGTTTTCTGGTTGCTCCAAGAGAAGCAGTACTGCATGGTAAATGCCTAGGTGGGCAGTGCAAAGGCAGCTCGAGGAAACCCACAGGCTGGGAAGCAACAGGTTGTTCTCCTTGCCATGCTGAAGGCACTTCATCACCACTGTGCCAGATGAGCCCTGGCTGCATGGGAGCCTGGGCAGTGTAAATCATAGAATCATAGAATCATAGAATTAGCCGGGTTGGAAGGGACCTCAGAGATCATCAAGTCCAACCCTTGACCCACCGGAGCACAGTTGCTAGACCATGGCACTGAGTGCCACATCCAGTCTTTTTTTAAATGTCTCCAGGGACGGAGAGTCTACCACCTCACCGGGCAGACCATTCCAGTGCCTGATCACCCTCTCCGTGAAGAAATTCTTTCTAATATCCAACCTAAATCTCCCCTGACACAACTTAAGACTGTGTCCTCTTGTTTTGTTGAAAGTCATCTGGGAAAATAGTCCAACTCCCACCTCGCTACAGCCTCCTTTCAGGTAGTTGTAGAGAGCAATGAGGTCTCCCCTGAGCCTCCTCTTCTTCAGGCTGAACAGCCCCAGCTCTCTCAGTCTCTCTTCATAGGGCCTGTGCTCGAGTCCCTTCACCAGTCTGGTTGCCCTCCTTTGGACCTGCTCCAGGACCTCGACATCCTTCTTAAACTGAGGGGCCCAGAACTGGACACAGTACTCGAGGTGTGGATGGGTTCTGCTCTGCAGGGCTGCTGCAGCCCAGTTCCCTGTGCAGAAATGCTGGCCTAGAACAGAGTCCACACTGGGCTGCATCCTGCTGCCATTTATGTAGAGTGGGACTGAATTTTCCCTTGATGTCTACTTACTGTGTATGGAAAGGAAGCTGTTGCTGGTTGTGAGTTGTTTTGTTTCACCACATTATTGCTATAACGGTAGTGGGCATTTCCCAGCCTGGCCATTTTTTCCTCTCTTGAGGATGCAGCAGGGATGTCCATGCATGAAGATACCCATGAAGAGAACTGCCTGTCAAACAGGAACTTGAACTGGGTACTAGGCACATGATAATCTTATTAGTACTTTACCTGAGTTAAAATGAAATGTATGCATTTTACTGAATTCATTGCATGAATGAATTGAATTCTCAATGAAATTTGCAATGCTTATTTCCATACAACTTTACAATACTTATTTACAATACTTATTTCCATACAAGTTCCCATGAAGTATATTGGATCCACTACACGGATGTGGAAAACTCCCTGCAAAAGTGAGATAATTAAATCTGACAGGCAAGAGCTGCCTCATCAATTTACACCTGTTGCAATAAATATAGTTGCCTGAAGACTTTTGAGTCAAGTTGCTTTTGTATTTTAAGTATATAAGCAGATACTGCAGGCTTTTCCTACCATACTCCTAATCCTCCTGTTAGTGATATGATACAAAGCAAACATCGAAATATTTAGTACTCATATGAGACATTTTAGAAGCAATAAGGAATAAAAGCATCCAAGGACAAAAAGAAAGGAAAAAAAACCAGACAAGGTGAATAAATGTCAGCCTTTCTCTTAAAATTTATCACCCGAATTATCTTTCTCCAAGACACAAGATCATGAAATGCCTTTCACTTACTATTCTCATTTTATCTTTCTGTGGACGTTTTTAGCTTGACCTAGTTTACGCTTATTACAGTCTGTGCACTTGATGTATGAGCAGAGGCTCCATTCACAGATGGATGCTAATGGAGCTGCAGTATTTTGGTGTGCGTCTACATGATTGTTATCATGCATTTCAGAAATCACAAACATACAGGGAATGAGTTGTCCTCTAAGGATCTGAATTCAAATTAAAATCTAATTATCTGAAGGTTTCTAGTAAGATGGTGCTGATCTACAGTTTGATATCTCAAGTCTAGCACTCTCATTTCTGCTGTCATTAAAATTATGGAATCCCCTAGCTACCAGGTGTCATTAAAACATACTATGTTCTTTCTTTGGAGTTTTAGCACTAGATCAGTAGAAACTCCTACCTTCTTGTGCTAGGTCCAGGAATCAGTTCACCCTGCTAAACACAGACAGTAACCGTGTGGCAAAACAGATTAACATCACCAACTAATTGTCATAAATAGATCAGAGAGTAAGGATGTTAAAAACACAAGGTCTCCTTTGCTATCAGTGCAAAGGGAGAGTGGCTCCATGTTGGGCCTTGGTGGTTCAGGACCATGGTACCCCAGGCACAGGATCAGAATTCTTGGCAGCACCTTCTGGTACCGCTTCCAGCCCAGTTCCTCAGTGCTGTGTCTGCTGGAGCAGAGGCTCACATGATGGACCTGCTCGTAAGGCCACATTCATGGGTAATGAATAGTTATGGGAAAAGTTCACTCTACATGGCTTCTATGTATGTCTTACTGTAGTAGAAGTGAAACATAAAAGGCTGAAAGGAGCATTGCTGGGTTTGTGCTGGACTGCTCACAGGGAAAACCAGCCACTGCCTTTAAACTTTTCAGCAACTAAGTCTCTTACACTGCTTCTAGTATTTGGACAAGTTGAGTCTGCAGAAAAGTGCAGTTCACAATTCTATAATTAATATCCTCTGTTAACTAGTCTACTGTCTATTTATCTGCCAATCTGCAGAATTTGAAAGTTTAGTTAAATGTATCAATGGTGAAATATGTTCTTTAGATAATTAACAAAAAAAAACCCAACTAAAAAATCACTGTAAAATCACTGTTACTGTTTCTGTAATGCAACAGAGTAGTTGTCATTTCTTTTGGCGATCTTAATGTATGTTGGCCCTTTTTTTCTCTTTACTGCTTGCTGTGTCCACATAGCACATTCTTCTGGGGAGGAAGTTTTTGAAATGGCACTTAGAAACCTAGTTCAGACTTCAAATATCTGTCTAAAAATACAGTATTTTCCACTTCCGTGTTTAATTTGTATTTCTAGTACAGTGATTGTGTCGGTTCTGATTTATCAATAAATTGTTATTGTGTGTCTTATAGGAAATAGGAGTTACAGCTAAGGAAGTAGTCTAAGCAGAAAGATAAGTTTGGCAGCTAAACAGTCTCTGGTGAAAGGCAACTGAGGATTGTTCATGTGATATAAAAACTTACAAAAATGTTCAAATACTGTAGTAATTAATTTCACAAACTTACTTCTGTTCCTTCCTGCAGTCATGCCCTGGTGTTCCCTTAAAGATTTTAAGGTCCTCAGAGAATGTATCTGGAAAGATTCTACCTCATTATCTGTGCTACTGCAATCAATAATATAATTCTAAAATATATTATTTTGAAGTCTACCTGTATAGGCTGAACTTTTAAGATGACTGCAACAAGGCAATAGCACTTTATACAATCATTTTACTAACAACAGTTCCTCTGTACAAACATCCAATAGGAGATTTTCAAAAGTTAAGGGGAAGAAGGTGATTTTTGCTATCAGTTAATGGCAACAAGCCTTCATTTTACATATTTATTCTTGTTTGTCTCTTTTCAGAGGTGGATTGAAGGAGTCAGACTCTGAAGGTAATAGGAAACATCCTACCTATAATTTTGAGGTAGAAATACAAAGACCAGACCTTCTGCTTTTAAAAATATTGCACTAGTGCCAAGGAGCATTCTCTCATTTTGTGCCAGACAAATGCAAAAGCAACCCCAAATGGTTTGCAAAACATTTGAAAATGGTCTGGTTTAAGGGAAAACCTCTTATTGCTTTCAGGTGCCTGAAAACAGAGAGAAAAACATGTTTTACCACTCTTTCCCTGCTACTCTGATCTTTTTAGCTAATGGATATAGAGTTCTTATAAAATCTGGTAGAAAGCGGCAAAAAATTTGGTCACTAGTTGTAAGCTATCTAAATTTGCTTCTGTGCCTCATGGAAAAGAAAAAGGAAAAAAATGTAGTGTCTTCTGAGAGCATGAGAATGATGCTCTGACTGATGAACTGTGAAGTGGAAGGTGACAATACTTGTTCATATTTCATTTCACTTCTGTAAAAATTTGCCTTTGTCATCAATGCAAGAGAGGAGAGTCTTAACAAACTTTAATCTTATTTTTACTGCAGTGTATATTTTTTTGCACAGAACTAAGTCACCTTAATTGGTAATGATATAAAAATAAAAGCTGGTGGAAACTGACAATTTCACAGCTAGTCTCCAGATGAAAGCATTTCAAAAGAGTGATGAAAATGTTAGTACAAGTGATAGGGAAAGCAGATATTACTTAGAATAGGTATTTTATATTGTCCAGAAAAATTTTAAATCTTTCTAAGATAACTGGAGGTTTTGTCCCTAAGTAAATATTTGTGCCGGGGATGTCAGATGAGGAAAGGCACATACTGATAAGATTCCTCATTCCACAAATAATTTAATATGAATAATTGACAATAAATGGACAGTAAAATGCCATTAAATCAGAACTTGTCAAATCTAGATGTAAAAGCTATTTTCCTTGTACATGACCTTAAAAAAGAGGGAAATTATAGGTTGTCAGTCTTCCAATATAGGCAAGACCTTGGTATTTCCTCCGTATGCTTTCTAATATCCAGCTGAGTAAGATGAGTTAGGACAGACTTTAAAGGAAAAAGTAGGGGGAACTGGACTCAAAAACAGAAAAGACCTGAAAAAGGGTTTTCTTTAAAATCATTAAGATCCGTATCTCCTTTACTGTTCCTATATGAGTCATTGCTGTTGTGAGGCTGAAGCAATTTCACCTGACCTGTGTGTCCTTCCTGAGGTGTCAAAAAGGTTTTGGTCCTTGCTTGGTAGTGATGGACGCAGCCTGGTGGGCTTCTGTAGCAAGTGGAAAGTTCTTCTTTTTGAAATAAAGGACTCAGGGTCTTTGAAGGCTGCATCACTAGCACATCACTTCTTACCTTTTCAGAGCTGAAAATATTAGTTTTACATTTATTTATTTGGCAAAAGAATGAGAGAGTCAGTCAGAGGAAACAACACATTTAGTGCTGGATGATAAAATGCACGCTAAAGGAATTAAAAATGCAGGACAGAAAATATATAAAAAATATAGAAACATTTGCTTCTAGAGATTGTGGCTGAAGAAAGAGCACATGTGCAGAATTGGTGGTAATGAAAGACAGTGTTTGCTGCTCCCAAGTCTTGTGTCCATCCACAGGGTGAGAGAAAAAGAAGCTTTTGTAACAGGGTGTGCTGCTGGTGTGCCCAGCTTAGCACTGTGTGGGGCTTTACATGGAGCCTGGGGGTGTAATGCTGCTGGCTGTTCTTGCATCATGCACAGATGGGTCTAGGGATTTTCCTTAAGGTCTGCTGCTGAAGTAGGAGAGCTTGTGCTTCACAAACTCATTTATGATCAAACAAAAAGAAGGCAAGTGCCAAAAAGTTGTAGACAAAAATTTTAACCTTAGCATCTTAATTGTGGGTGGGTATATTCAACCATAAATCAAATCCAGAAATGCCCTTCTTCTGGTTTTCCTCAGACTTCTGTAAAACTGCTTGATTTGTCCATGAGTGTGACCTCTGAGTGACTGCTAAGTGAACAAAGACTAACTTTAGAAAAATGATTGCTATTCCCTTTTGGGGTGGCAATACAAAGTTTTTTTGTTCAGTGTTATGTATGTAATGAGGCTCTACGAATGAAAATTTACATTAAGAATATGCAATACCTTGTGAATAGAATATTTAGTGACACCAACATATACTGTCTTCCTGTCATGAAGAAATAACTCTTCACCCTAGCTTTTTATTCTAACTATTGTTGCTTACTGCTAACCATCTTATGTTTATCCAGTGGTTGAAGATTCCTTCTCTATCATGCTCTCCATTATTATGAAAAAACAAATTGCACAAATATTCATGGAATCTTCTCTGCAATATTTCTTCAAAGTAAATGTATTTCTTTCTTCCTGTCTCTTAAAAAAATTCCACTGCTTTGGAGTTGGGCACCACAAAAATGAAGAAAATTGTGTTTACAGGCCAACTCTGTACCATTTTAACAGACAAGTCTCTCTGAGCAGCCAAGTCCATTTCTACCAAAGGTCCTTCTTCACAACAGAGATATTTCTGCAGCTGTTGATGTACCTTTGTTTATATCTTCAGTAGAAATACATTTCCAGATTTCTGAGCTTGCCAGTCTGATGGGAAGTATCCCCCTGTAACAGAGAAAAACCCAGAAAGTCCTAGAAAGCAACAGAGATATAAACAACATGACTACAGATAAATGCTTAGTTGCGTGAAAGTGGTACCCCAATAACTTCTATGAATTTTGGCCAACATTGAATGTAATAGGATATAGTCTTCATATGAACAGTAGCAGCTGTAATAAACTGAGGTGGAGTGAGTCAGGAAGACAATATTTTTCTGTATCCTTTTATTTTATATAAAGGTGTTCTTTTACAAATCTTCAACAGAAGAAACTGGAAAACTTTGGTGATGAGTCTTTGTTTCCAACTGTTTGTCGAAAATTCCCCATAAGCCAGTTATCTTTTTTCTTTTTTTTTTTTTTTTTTCCCTCCAGGGGTCTGGAGCATCAAGAATTCCCTTACTGGGTTGAGATACAACTCACATTACTGAGCCTCTATAAACAGAAATGCCAGTCAAGCAATGTCTTGACATAGCTGAAGACTCTCTTGTAATTCAGCTTCTCTGGGCACAGAGCTATGTCAAGTTCCCGGCAAACAGCTCTGAAAAACCTCCATGTGATGTGTTTGATACATACTACTTTTTTTGTAGTGTGATTCATTTCAGGAAGGGTTCTTTTGATAAGAAAACTCTGTTTGAAATGTCTACCAGCTCTCTCACAGGTAGAGGTCCTTAAATTAACAAGGGGGCTGCTTATATGAATTCCTTGAGTTCTGACTCAAGGAAAGCTATTTTACAGTTTACTCAAATATTCTCCAGTTTTATGAAATAGAAGAAGAACAATTTATGGATTGTTTGACTCATACTGTTCTAGAAAGTAGATATATTGCATTAATGAGTTAACAGGTTTTTACAAAGGCAGGTCATCTCTAGTTTCCAAACATTTTAACATGAGTATGAAACTACTCTTGTCTCTTTTTTTCCAGATATTTAAGTCTGTTTTCTGTACTTCAAATTCCACAGTATATTAATATTCAGTCCCACTCTATGTTTCTTTTTTTTATTTAGATGAATATGTAGTATTTACTAGAAGATCACATTCTTAGATCCAGACACAGAGGCAGATGCTTTCCTGCCTTTATTGAATGAACAGTACGAGCGTGTACCACATTTGCTGTGCAGCTGAAGTTGCAGTACTGTGGTACTGCAGTACTGTAGTTAATGGGAGATGCCATTTTATCTAATGCAAGCCTCTCACTTGGATATTCCAAACATGATTTTCACCTTTGCTGAACTCTCTTTTTATACACTGATACCTGTTACAGCTGCAGTGGCTGATGAATCCTTATTTAGCCAGTTGAGATACTAAAAGAGAGAAAGTAGGAATGCACACTTTAAGAAGAAAAAAAGAAAGAAAAAAAAAAAAAGAGAGAGAGAAAAAAAGATGCTTTAGAACCATGTTTTTCATGATTTTTTAAAAGTTGGACCTACAAAAAAACAGTGAGCTACCATAGGAAGAGAGATCCCTTTGAACAGATTAATTCCATGGCACAGTGTGTGTTTTCTCAAACAATAAACCAAGCTGAGCCTCTTGCAGATTAACATCATTGTGGACGAGCCCATTCCCAAAATACGGTGCTAATTAATGTAAGGCTACTCAGCAGGACTTGCAAGCCAGCAGCAGCAGTGTTCTTGAATAAGCCAAGTGCTAGTCTATGATCTTTCAAAAATGTAATTCTGCCTTTTGTTAAAAAAGATGCACTTTACACAGGATGATGCTAAACCGTCAGGAAGGAACCATTCCTTAGTGGGAAGTCTGAGGAATACTGGATTTCCTCTCCAGCGGCGTATGTCTATTATCAGTTTCTTTATTCCTAAAATAGACAGATCTGTGGTTTGATGTTTGTTATAGTAGGAGTTAGTTCTTGGTCTCTGACCAACCATGAGCATTACAGTCGTAAGCATAGGTGTAAGTCACAGGAGCACAACCCTCTTTGCCCTTGACAAGAGCATATTTATATAAAAAAATAGAAGCGTAATTCACATTTTCTGCTGCAATTGAAAATGTGATCATAGTCATCAGTGTTTCTCACAGTTATAAAAGATGGAAAGCTTGGGCATGAAATTAATACTCTTTAATATCAGCAGTGCTAGTTCACTATGTGTTACTTGAAAATTGCATACTTGTTTGAAGGTATTGTTTTCCCTCAGAACTTGAATTTTCCAGTATTCAGAGACTGTGAATTTATCAAAGCTGTGTTTAAAAAAAAAATTGCCATTATTAGGACCTTTTCTCTCTTTCTTTGTGTAGACCACTTTACGGTGCAATTTATGGAGCACTAGTAACAAGCAGCATATATTAGCTGTGAAAGAATGAGACACTTCTTGTTAGGTCAGGAAGAGTGACACCTTCCTCCAAGTTTCATAAGCCTGAATTCAAGAATTAAAACTTAAAAAAACCCAGATTTTGGCTTTTGAAATGGTCACCTGTGATATTCCACAGTAGGTGCATTGCATGGAGCAGGGAGAATACAGTATTGCAGCCTTTCAGGATCATGGGACTTGATGCTAATCCATACATACCAAAATCCAATTTGGGTGTCTGAGTAAAAAACAGACACCTTCTATCACAAATGTGTCTATTGCTTATGAAGTTTCTTTCTTTTCTAAGGAGAAGCAGGAGACTTTTTTCATATTTATGCATGAAGAAATCTGTTGCCTTGCTGGAGCTGGGGAAAAAGCAGGGAGGGGCGTAACTGAGGTGAAAAACAGACTAGATAAAACCATATGCACATCCGAGATAAAGGAAGCACTTTCATTGTGGAAAGCCTAGTGATAAGGGATTTCTAGAACCTGGATCCTTTGACATCTGAAGAACCATTGCCATTTGCACTAGGTAATGGGAATCTGAAGAGACAAGTATCTAAGATCCCATCAGTGGGATCTTTGCTTGATAGAAGTAAAATAGTAACACCTGATCCAGCTGAAGAACCTTTTTCATGTGTACCAACAATATTGGAGCCTACATTTCTTCCTGTATATCAGCATTTACCTTGAATTTTTGTGAACAACAACTACTGATTGTTGTTACGATGTTATCATCTTGACTGGAAAAAAGATGCTGACTCTTGCAATGTGGTAACACATCTAAAGTAGGTAAGGTGAATCCTATAGGCTACATACTTCTGCATCTCTATCATCTGAGAATCACTTATCCTCTGCTGTAAAAGGGCAGCTTGTCTATTCCCCTTTCTCTATTTTCACTGTTGGAGAAATTTTACTTCAGTTTCTCTGTCCATTCAGGTCAGTTCCAGGATCAATAAGACTTATTAGAAGATCCAAGATCAGTGGGGAAAGCTATTATTAGAAGTGCTATAGAAAAGGAAGCAATGAATGAGCTTGGGAAGAAGAGACAATGAGAGTGTTACTTAACCACTGACATTATGAAACTTACTGTCAAATGGCAGATTAAGATGTAAGCTGAGCTTTTATTGCTCAGCATCTTCTTTAGATCAAAGGGTGAGGAAATAAACTGGTTCTTTTATGTGTAGGACTGTGCCGGGCTGTGTAGCATGAAGGCAGTCCCCCATCTCTGGTGTCCCAAGAAGGGGATGCAGTAGCTCTTTTTGGTGAGAATAGGGCCTTGACAAGGAAGAGCTTTCATCCTGTTGGATTCTTTTCTTCATCAAGTTGATTTCCTTTTGAGAAAAGGGATTGATTTATTTATTTGTTTATTTATTTACAGTGGCAGATAAGCCATTGATGAACAGACCTCTTCCTGGGCTCTTTCTTTACAAGATTTGGGTCTGCTAAGATTCCACAACTGAAAGGTTCAGAGAAAGACCAGAAAAATGAATTTACAGAAGCTGGAGGAAAGGAATGGAAACATCTTGGGAAGGCCTTTCCTGTTAGGATTGCAGGAGCTCACTGCCACCAGAGGGTGCTTGCAGGCTCATCACTTGCAGTGCCTCTTCAGAGAACTCTATGGTGAAAATGCACTGAGGCCTTTAAAATGTTTATAGGAGAAATAGATTAGATCCAATGAGAGATTATGACAGGGTAGAAGGGTGTACATTTATCTTATAGCCAGAGTCAAAATGAAATTTATTGCTTACAAAGACTTTGTGAGTCATCCCTTTTTGAGAGTTCTGAAAAAATCTATGCATTCGAATACTCCATTTAGCCTCTTGCAACAGATCTAAGCTACGGTCAGCCTGTGTCTGACAGACCATAACAGAAAGAAAAATTTATCTATTAAAGAGATAGAGAGGAGCTGAATCATATGCCTTAAAGCCAAAGAGAGCACTTTTAGACAGTTATGTCAGTGCACAAAATGCATTCCATGTTGCTTCTGAATGCACTTCAAAATATGTTTTTGAAATGCTACAAGCTCCCCTTTTTATCCTAAATGTGTATGAATATATTTAGGCATCAGGAGAGAAGGTAACAGCAGTGTCTGTCAGACCCAAGATTTGCAGTTCAACTCTGAACAGGTTTCTGAATGTTCTTGAAAAGTACAGGATACCAGTCCCATCAAGTTTTGGTTATGCTGTTAGATGATCCACCTTTGACTATTGTTTTTTTAGCTCTTAAGGGTTTTGCTTCAGAAAAAAAATTAAACAAAATCCTTCAGTTATGTAACTGATAGGAAGACTATAACATTGGATTGTGAAGTAATCTGGCAATTGAGAGATCCTACAAAATGTTTTCTATATAGTTACTTTCAAAACAGGTAGATTTTGAGCCTTCTTACAAAATCCCTTTCATTCAGGAGTTCTCAAACCCACTGCAGCTTTGTGCAGCAATGGGCTGGAGCAGCAGGTTCTCCGAGCCCCAGATGTTCACAGGAGGAAGGAGTCAGCACTTTGCTGCTCTTCACTCTTCCAGATCTGGAAGTATTTAATCCTTTTTCACAGGATGGTTTAAAGCCCTTGGAATTATTTCATGGCAAGCCAGTGGAAGACAAAGAAATGAAATCAAAATCAGGTCACCCTTCTGTGGAGCAGGATCCTGACATAGGTTAGAATCCATCACATTTCCTGCCCAGCCCTCAGCAGTTAATGGTTTGGGTGGCTGATGTTTAAAGAACCTTAAGATGCAAGCATGGGATTTGAAGTAGAAATGCCTTCAGGGGTTACATCAGAATCCCCCCATTAAAATTCAGTACATCATTTATATGGTTTTTGGATGTCACGAATCTCATTTTTTTTATGAATGTCTCCCTTATTTTTGAGCCAGAGTGACCCGTGTCCAGCACAGATATTAAAAAACAGGCATAGAAAAGAGGGATGTATAAATTTGGCTGCTGTGTATCATTCGTTATTACTGTCAATACTACCAAAACTTAGCACTAGCATTTGGTAGTATTAACACTGATCAGTATATTCTATATGAACAGGAAAGCTAGGATTAGTAAGGCTGCCTTATTTATCAGGGTTCATCACTATTTAGTAAATGTACATGGCAATATAAATAAACTGAAAAACGTGAATTGTAACCTGATAAAAATTGTGTTATTTCCCTTGCCATCTACCCAAAGTATTTTCACTTCTTTACAGCCTGGCACCCCATAAACAGAACACAGAGCACATCCCTGAAGATGGAACATGGGCTGATGTGCCATGTTATCAAAACCAGAGATAATTTCTTTTTAATGTATGGATCATAGCAATAAGTTCCAGTAGGTTACCTGATGGCTCATTTAAGGATGTGTTATTTTCATTACACTGTATTTCCTTATATATTTGTTTTCTAAAATCATACCTTGTTTACTTCTGTTGAGACCAGAGAGCTCACATACATCGCAAAGCTTAATTTTGGACTACATCAAACATCACTTCTCTTTTCAGAAAAACAATTCCAGTTTCCTCTCTGTCCAAAGAAACTTCTTCATTCTGGATATTGCTTTGTTGCAATGGAATAGTGGAATCCTATTGAATTTCCTAACTCAAGTGCCTCAACTTTAAAAGATACCCGAGTTGTAGCTGCTACTAGCTCTTGTTCACGTGTTCAGGTCTTCAGTTCTTTGTGTCAAGCTGAGGTTCAGAAAGGAAGTAAGAAGAAAAGGTTTTTCAACTCATCACACAAGCTACTGTTTTAAGGTATAACCATGAAGTGTCATCCTAACTTGCAGCAGAACAGCTGGCAATGCAGCCCAGGGCTCCTGCAGCTCAGCTGAGACTTCCCCTTGTCCCTCAGCTCTCAGGTTTTTGCAGGGCTGTTTCCACTGCCAGATGTAATCCTGAGTGCACTCCACTGCTGACCTCCTTCCTTCTTTGTTGTGTAATGCAAGCTTTTGCAGGCACAGTAAAATGAACTTTCCTGGGCCTATTTTTAGAGGTGATCATGGAGATTTGGATTAGAGTAGATTAAGTTAAGACTGCCGCAGAGATGATACATATACCAGGCTATACCTTTACTTAAAGACATGTGGCCTGACTGATACAAGAGGTGTTTACGAAACAAGTGAAGTTGAACAAATCCCACAGAATGAAGGGGGGAAAAGGTGGGTTATCATCTCTGTGTCCGTGGACTGGCCCATGTTTTCAGCTAGTGGAGTGCAATTCACACTGGGGAATGAATCCGTGAGCACTCGCAATGCTGTGAAGTGAAGGTGGCAATTTTGTGCCTTCAGTATTCAGGCACTGGAAGGCAGAGTGCCCTGTAAGCTTTCTTCTGGATACAAGGCTGTGCTTCAGGCTACTGTGTTC
The DNA here is from genome assembly GCA_023637945.1 of Phaethornis superciliosus. Lineage (NCBI taxonomy): Eukaryota > Metazoa > Chordata > Aves > Apodiformes > Trochilidae > Phaethornis > Phaethornis superciliosus. Next base: position 71,703,457 of record JAJQWJ010000002.1, read on the forward strand.
CTCTGCTCCAACCCTGCTTGAATACTCTTTTACACTTTTCTCATCACTTTCCCTGGATAATCCTCACCCTCCTTCCCCTTCAGGCACGGGGATTTTTGTCCAAGCAACAGTGGGACAAAATTCATTTAAATTTGCAGCTCCTTTTTTGTTGCTTTCCCAGTATATATTTGTATGTGAATAAGCTGTTACAGCCCTTTCTCTAAAAGGTCAGCCTAAATTATTTTGTGCAGATAATATTAAAGCTTATGTGCTTGATGGATTTCTGTAGCATATAAACACCACTTCTCATGGGACTGATGACCTGAATAATTACCTCATCTCAGTCGCCGCTGATCTAATCAGTTGAACCAATTATAATGTGTGCTCAATCCATTTACAAAAGTTGCTCAGATTGCTTAATGCAGTTTGGTGTTTTATACACAAAATAGTATATAGGAAATAGCCATGCTTAGCCCTAAATTTTTCTCTTTTTCAATATGATGTAAATTTGAAATCTCTGTTCACCCAGCTTTCACAGGGTTGCATAGTTCTTAGTGGAGATCAGAATTTCCTTCCAATAATTTTGGGAGATTTATTTTTAAGTGCTTGACCTGTTTTTTTTTCTTTTTTGTGAATTATGTTATAATGAATGATAATTATATATAGTTCTATAATACTAATGAGTAATCTGTAACACATATTACTAAATATATGAATTATTACTTCAGTAAATCATGAGGAAAAAGTTTAAACACAACTTAGTATTCCTTTATGTTTGATATTCTTCCATTTGTATTACTCAGTATTCTTTGTGTAACGTGCTTTTAACTTATACATAATTTGCATAGTTGTCCCTGCATGTGGTTACGAATTAAAATTAATTATTATATAATTTAAATCAATTATGTGCAGTTTTAACCATTGCTATTAACCTAACCTTGAAGAATTGTCATTAATACTTCCAGATGCATGCAAGGCAATCTGGACAGTTGTTTGCCACCATGCTTATGAAAAGCAATAGATAATGTCAACTTAGTATTTTGACAAACACATTTTTGCCTGGGATAATAGGCAAAAGCTATAATAAGCTGGTTTTATTCTCAGCATCTTGATGGAAAATAAGTTGCCTGAAGATATTTTCTTAAAAGCTAAAATAATTGCATGCTGTATGTGATTTCCTCTGCTGTTCAGCTTGAGTTCATTATTGATCCTCTAGTATTTCTTGTGATCTCTATTATCTGTAATGAGATGGTATACAAATAGCCTTACATCTGTAATTTTGCCATAACATCTGATTTATAAAGTCATCTCCTGAGATATCTACAATCTCACTTAAGCAGACATATTGTTATGCCATTAGCCAACACTGCTGAGCAAAGCAGAATGTTTTTTTGTAGTGGCAGCAGTCTTACATAAAATCAAAAGGATTTAGGGCACAGAAAGAAATATCAGCTTAAAGAGAATCAAAACTTTCCCAAGACTGTTTTATGCAGTTTCAAACGTGCAAATTTCAAGCCTATGCTTTTGTAGGAAATTTTAATAAAACATTTTTACTCTGATTGTGGAAGAGTACTACTGGGAAACTCTTAGAATTCACAAGTCATCAAGGAAGGTGTTGCAACATCTGATTAACTTCAGGTAGTACCATGTGTGAAATGTCCATTTACGTACTCTGGGATGAACTTAAGAAAATTATTTTTACTTTATTTAGAATATACGGAAAATAAGTAATTTATCACAGGCTGTCTGTTTTGTCATATATTCTAAGCACAGTATTGTTAATATTGCTCTGTCACTTCAAAGCAAAGGAGGATCTTTCAAAGCCTTGCTAGTTACATAAAAATAAGTCATGTCATATACTGTAGAAGGGCAGTGGGGAAGCTCTGTTTAAATGCTAGATATTCCAGGGAAGAAAGACAGATCTCTCAATACCTGCCAGTGTTAAGGCTTCTACTTGGAAAAAACCTGTTACTGAGCTGAATTTCAGCCCCCTGCTGTTGTGGGAAAATGGACAGTAAATGTTAGTGTAGCTGATGTGATAGATGACTCGTGCTTTCTTGCTTGTCACACAGAGTCTGTGTGCAATATTTGAAAAATGACACAGGCTCTGTTGCAAACCTCAGAGAAGCCAGCAGTCCCTGTCTCCTGTAATGAAGAAATCCCTTTTCTTTTCCTGTAGTCCAAAGGCATTAATATAATTTCATGTTTTCGGGTCTGCTCAGAGGATCAAAGCAGATTTTTTTTGCTTGTTCTGTTTCATTGAACTGGGAGAATGATGGGCAGCAACCCCAGTCAATTATTAGGAGAGAGCAATTCTTAGCTAAGAAAACAGTCCTTGAAAAGCAGAGATACTATGCTTGCATGCTGTGGACATATGTACAATTATTTCTTCTAATGATTCATTATTATTATATATTAATGGGAATACCTTGAGTTTTTACTATGCTTTAAAATAAGTGTGGTTAAGGGTTTATGAAAGGGAATAGAGGGAAAAAGATGCTGTTGAAGGAGAAAGGTTAAAGTCTTAGAGAAAGAACATGCTTTTAGGAATTGTCAATCTTTCTTCTCTTAAACCTTTTACATGTAGAGAATATTCCTGAGAATTGATATTACTGACAATATAATAGTAAGATTCTGTTTTGAATTATTTTTTTCACTGTACACTGACCACTGCATAATTGCACCATGACCCTTCACATGAGGAAAAGAATATTTGATGCCTTGACAAAATGTCATCCTTTTTCTGAGGATAACCAGGTTACTCAGGTTAAGAATTTTCTAGCTAAAATAGCTTATCCTGCTTTATTCTTGTATTTTAAATAGTAAGCCCACAGCTGTGTTTTCTTGCAGACTGCTTTACTGATTCCTTCAAAAAGCATTTTGCTGAAAGCAGTTTGGTGTCAGTTATATTTATTAATTGAGGTTGTTGAAAGAGTTTATAATGTATTATGTCTGTGGACATTAGTTTTTATTGATATATGAAGTTAAAGATTACAGCCTAGTAACTCATATTGAAACTGACTGGAAAATAAAATGTTGACACCTGAGTAATCCCTCTTGATTTGTAAGCCTAGAACAGTCAATGAGGTTGGTTGATTTTGATATCATTCGTGTCTCATATCTGCTGAAATCAGAATGCCAGTGTGCATCATCTGATGAGGGTACTCACTGAAAGCAAGACAAATGTCCTTAAATACTGTAATGCAGAAGTCTCACTGAAGAAGAGCTAATGTTTGTTGCTTGTTTTTGTTTGTTTTACTAACTTACAGTTTGTTTTTCTTTTATGGAGAGAAAAAAAAATGAATATTTTAAAAGAATTTTGGAAATATTTTTAGAGCACAAAAATATCCTGTGAAAATGTCCTTCAGAAATTGAATGAAACAGTTTTTCCCATTAGAGATGTTAACTACTTCGATTTATTTTTATGCTTTTTTTGAAGATACCACTCTCTTCAAAAATTACAAGTGTTTCAGTGAACAATAGGATGCCTTTTTAATTGTCAAGAATTTTAGGCCTACAAACTGTTGTATACTTATTTTTCTTCTGTCATTAGTTAATGACATTTTACTGAATGACTGCATAAAAGGATCAAGGGTTGGACTTGATGATCTCAGATTCCAGCCTGGCTGATTCTATCATTCTATGATTCTATAATGTTTTAAATCTTCAGAGATTTGGAGTTGTAAAGACCCCCATTCTGAACATCAGGTAAAAAGTGAAATATTATTAAAGAACTAAAATAATGCTCAAGTCCTTACCAAGTGGACATTGGCACATTTTTTTTGAAAGCTAAGAATGATTACACTGTACTAAAACTGGAATTAATCTCAACAAATCCCACCAGGAGAGTACATATGTTTTATTGAGTATTATTTAAGGACTTATATATGTATATATATATAATCTTAAGCAGAATCCTTTGTACAATTTCAATAAAATGGTTTGAAGTATTACAGAGTCTTCTCAAAGAAATGGAAGTGTTATTTATAAGAGTGGTGAGTGTTGCTTCATACTGAGGACAACAGTGAATTGAGAATGAAACAAATAAAGAGTAATAATTTTATTAAAAGATGTAATTGAGAAATACCCTTCAGAGACTCTGAGCATCCCAAAAAGCTGGCATTGCCTCTGTATCTTAATGAAGCTATTTGTCACCTAGACCAAAAGGACTATAGACAGTAGCAGTGAAGCTGGACACCGAAGTATTAACTGGCTGGTTATAAAGACATTAAATAAGAAGCCATAGATGTTGTCGTTTGGGAAATATCTCTGTCTCATCAGTGTCCATAATAAAAGAAATAAAGAGAATGTTTAGGGAGAGAAATAAAGAGAATGTTTAGACTGCTTAGAAAAATTATGGAGGAGCCAGGGTGTGCCATTCAGTTTTCATAACCAGGTTATCCCTCTTCCTAATCTTTTGTGGCTATGATCATGCATCATCATGTCTATGTGAGCACATTTTAGCCAGGTAGGGTTACCGGGGAGGTTGAGATTTGTGTCTCTGCCTTTATCTTTACAAATGTCAGATACTGATGCTGAGCTCAGGAAAACCAAATCATGTGTTGGTGGTGCAGAGGGAGTGCAGGGAGCACCGATTTATCTATACCTGCCCTCCCCTACACCCATCACCCCCATGCAGATGAACACTGGGCTGCCCGAGTAATCCCAAAGACTGGAGATAATGGATTTAATCCTAGTGGCCAAATGAGCAGCCAGGATTAAGTACTGTTGTTCCATTTAATTAATGACCAGTGTATTTTGCTGTATTTCAGAGAAGCTGTCAGTTTGCCTCTGTGGAGTCAAACATCAGCTGGGTACCACGTGGAGTTGGAAGGTTTACTACCTGGCATGGCTTCCTCCTGGAAGCTTTACAGCTTCCAGCTGTCATAAAGTACCTTAAATAGGAACTCTAAAAGTAATTCTATTTTTATTTATTATTATAAAGAAGATCTAGTTCTAATGGGGAACCTGAAGTATTCAAAGAAAGCAACTGGCAAGCACAACTCCTGCCTACCTCTTCCCTCTCGGAGAACAAGAAGCTGTTTTTCAGAGAATTAATATTCAGAGCAGGTCCAATTCATCTTACCTGCTGGGTTCATTTTATTATGTAATAAAATCGATTTATTCTCATTTGAATGTAGACTATATAGCTCTATAAGCACAAGCCATTTATAAACAGTTACTTTCCAAGTAGCATAATATAATACCTAGTCTCTTAGGTGTTTCTGAGGAACACCAAATGTTCCTTGCCAACGGGCAGAAATAAAAAGCAGTGTTTTGTACTTGAACATTTCACCTGGAGCTAATCACTAGTTATGTTGATGTCTTCTCAGTTCTTCAGCCTGATAAAAAAAAAAAAAATTAAAAAAATAAAAAAGCAGACAAATATGCTTTCCTGGTGAACTTTTATGAGTCTGGTAAACCTAACACTTTTTATATTTTACATACAGAATGGTCTTATTGTTGCCTGTTACCAAGGGTATGTGGATATTGTAATAGCCTTAGCACAATGCCCTCACCTTGATGTGAACTGGCAGGACAACGAAGGGAACACGGCTCTAATTACAGCTGCACAGGCAGGTAAGGCTCTTTGTTTCACTTCTTACATACTGGATTTTAGGAGGATTGTAGGTTTTAGGTGCATTGTAGTTACTATTTTTATGATTTTTTCAAAGCTCTAAAAGAAATCAGTCTCCTTAAAATAATCCTGGCCAAGCCCACTCTCAAGTAAGTTTGTGATGATGTTGTTTGAACTAATTAAGCTACAGTAATATTTATCCAGTGGATTAAGACAGAAAAAGCTATACATTCCTAGCAGATGCCATTAGCTATTTTAACTTAAAAATAAGAAAACTTTGCCCCAAGTGTGCAACACTATACTGCTTTGTTTCTTTATGTTTTTTGTTTCTTTATGTCTGGCAAGCTACCAGTCAACACTGCAGTCATGTAATGTGCAATATTAGTGCTGATAGCATCTCCTCTAACATACTTGTTGCACCTACCTCAGTGGGTGTGTAGTAATTGCTGACTGTAGGAAATGTATCATGATAAAGAAATATTTTAGATGCTAAGATGTTCTTCAGCCACTCTATAGCTAAGACCAGAAAAACCCTATTTCATAGTCTTACAGAATCACTCAATCACAGAATATTAGGGATTGGAATGGACCTCTGGAGATCATTTAGTCCATCTGCACTGCCAGAGCAGGTTCACCTAGATTAGGTTGCACACAATGGCATCCAGACAGATTTTGGATGTTTCCAGAGATGGAGACTCTACCACCTCTCTGGGCAGCCTGTTCCAGTGCTCTGCTACCCTCAAAGTAAAGAAGTTCCTCATATTTAGCTGAAACTTCCTATGTTCAAATTTGTGCCCATTACTTCTTGTTCTGTCAGTTGGCATCACTGAAAAAAAAATGGCCCCATACTCCTGCCGCTCACCCTTTAAGTATTTGTAAGAATTTACAAGATTCCCTCTCAGTCTTCTCCAGACTAAAACGACCCAAGTCCCTGAGCTTTTTCCTCATAAGAGAGATGTTCTACTCCTGTAATCATCTTCGTAGCTCTTTGCTGTACCCTCTGCAGCAGTTCCCTGTCCTTCTTGAACTGGGGAGCCCAGAACTGGACACAGAACTCCAGATGCAGCCTCACCAGGGCAGAGTACAGGGGCAGGACAACCTCCCTTGACCTGCTTGCCACAGTCTTCTTGATGCATCCCAGGATGCCATTGACCTTCTTGGCAAGAGTGGCACTCTGGGTCTACTGGAAGTAAATGGCAATGGCAACCAGAACTCCCAGGTTTATTTCCACAGAGTTGCTTTCTAGCAGGTCAGCCCCTAATCTGTACTGGTACATGGGGTGATTCCTCCCTAGGTGCATGATCCTATATTTGTCCTCATTGAACCTCATGCAGTTTGTCTCTGTCCAGCTCTCCAGCCTGTCCAGATCACACTGGATGGCAGCACAGGCTTCTGGTGTGTCAACCACCCCTCCTATTTCTGTGTCATCAGCAAACTTGCTAAGGGTATGCTCTATCCTTTTGACCAGGTCAATGACAAATATATCAAACAGGACTGGACCCAGTACTGACCCATAGGAAACACCATTCACTAGGGATCTCCACCTAGACTCTGTGCTGCTAATCAGCAGGATTTAGTGTTTTCCAATGCTGCTTTTATAACGGACTGATTATGCTGAAATTGATCACATTAATCTTGATGCAGACTGGCGTGAGAGCAGAGTTTATCCCCAAGTTTACTTTTATCCCACCTAGCACAGTAATATTCAGTGAACAAGTGTAACAGATTACCTAAGTGTAAGACATGATCCCCAAATAATTACTAGTTTCAAGTGTACAGTTAAAAAACAACCAGTCAATTATTTCTGCTAAAAAAAGTGGCCTTTAACCTTTAAGGGAATTTGTAGTCTTCTATTATAAGTGTAAAAAAAAATGCTGAAGCATGTAAATCAGGAAAAATTCTACTAAGGAGGCCATCGCTTTGTAGTCCAAAATCTATTCCAAGGGTTGCCTGGCTCTGCATCTATGGTTTCCTTTGCATCCCTCCAGCTTGCTCCTCAAAGACAGGAACTTTACAGGGAAATGCACACCTGGTCTTTATCATGTCTTCTCACTGGTGGAGAACATGGGATGTTCATGGGCCATGATATTCCCACTCAGACCCTGGCTGTCTTGGGGAAACAAATTTCTATCAGGCAACATCAGTGGACTTTACAAGCCATGCCTAAAGACAGGAGCAGTTCTGTTTTGATGTTAATTTAGTAATATTGCCATTAGTTATTTCCAGGCAGTATTAAACTTTGCTTTATGTTTTACCAAAAAGTGAGCTCTGCTAAATAAGTCACTGAAAGAATTGTAACCACAGTAGTCGTTCAAAGCACAGTCATGAGTACAGTAGTTTTCACAAGAAAGGGGAGAAGACTCCAAAACATTAATTACTCTGTCCTAACACAAGTTTGGACGAGAAAAGGTTTAACGCTGACTCCTTCTTGACCTTTATAACTCATGATAATGAGCTCAGAGTTAATGCAGAGGGCTGACATTGACATTGACTCTCTGCCAGTACTTGCTATTGATCCCCAAAGCAACTGGAAACTACTGTAGTCAGCAGAAGCTTAGACAAACTCTTAACAACTTGGATGTTTTCCCCTGCCTACAATAATCCTGAGCTACAGTGTTGACACCAGTTGTTTAATTCATTATTACAAGATACTGCTCCAGTGTTAATAGAGATTACTCTGAGGTTAACATTGCAACCAGAGGAGCTACAGTGCATTAGATGCTTCTTAATTGTTGCCGAATCTTAATCAGTAACACTGAGAAGTCTGTTGCAGAGAACTGAAAGAAAAGCTTATGCCATATTTCCTGTAGTGGAGGATTTATGGTTGTGAGTTTTTTGTGGTTTTTTTGGTTGGTTGGGGTTTTTTGGGGATTTTTGTTTGGTTGTTATGGGGGGAGGCTTATTGGTTTGTTTGGGTTTTCTTGTTTGTTTTTTTAACTTTAGGGTATGAAAATAATAATATTTTTGCAAAATAGATTATTATGAGAAATCTCTGTTATTTACACTAAAAGTATGGGGTTTTCCATAGAAATTCTAATAGCAAATCCACATTATTTCAGTTAATTGTAAGGTGATATCAGAAGCTTTCAGAAAATGCTGCTGGTTTTGTTATGAGCCACTGGTGGGGTTACCACATATGAGCAGGCCCTGAAGAGGCTTTCCCATCTATTCTGAGGAATCATTTCAGAGGCTGCATCTGTAACACAAGGTACAGAACAAAAGGAGATGACAGGGAGGCCTCTTGACTTTTGCTAAAGGAGTTAAAAATCCACAGTTGCCTATGCCATTTCATGACTGCCCAGACACAATGCTTAAATCTGAGCATCAGCTTGAATTAAACAGCATTACTTAAAGACCAGCTAGAGTCTCAGAAGATAAGTTAATTCAGTTTTTCAGATTGCTTTTGATACTTCAAAATTCTCATCCTTAAAATATAGTATCTAAAAGTGAATATTTTTACATGGGCTAATCTGAGAAAGATAGCCTGGAAGGATCAGTGAAAAGCAGCATTTTCTTAACAAGCTTATTAGTATAGTAAAATAACCACAAAGTGCTCTGCTTGGAGTGTAGATTTCAGGTTTGAAAGTTGGTCTGTTTATTTGCTTTCTCAATGTGGGATCATAGGCTATCCCAGTTTCAGTATATTAAGAGACACAAGGATGCAGACACAAAGCATCCAGAGGATGAAAGGCTCTGAGTGTATTCTGTTCTCTCTATCTGTCAGAAAGCATTCACCACCCACAGACCAAACATAAGATTTTTGCAGGTACAATTTGAAATTGTGATGATACATGACAGAGCATTTCTTCACTATGCAGCTCATCCTTCTGCCTGTATTACATAGATTATGAGGTAATACTGTCATCATTATATGCATTTCCTCTGTGGCAGCAATGAAATGAATTAAGCTATTACAGACATCTGTGCTGATCTCTAAATGTGGCTCACAGGGAGAGGAAGTGTACCACTAGCATGCCAGTTCTGGCAAAACATACATCTGGAGTAAAACGGCAAGAGCCTAATACAATTTCAGTATCATCAAGCTGGCTGAGGCAAGGCCAATTTATTTTAGAGCTGCATAGAGCTTTCATAGCAGACTTTAAATCACAGAAGATTCACCTGGTTTACAATTTAGATGCATACTTCTAGATCACACAGGCACGGGAGAACTGAAACAAACTTTATGGCCTTAAATCAGAGGTGTAAGACAGGGTTTTGAACAAAAAAGTTCTGTTTTGCTTTGAATTTGGTATCTGCTTGAACTAGAAATCTGAAGCAAGCCTCAGAGGACAGAAGCTCCTGCAGATTAAAACTGAAGTGGCTTTCAGGAATCCAAAAGACAAAAACTTCTGAGAATCACAAACCTCTTTTTTTTTTTTTTTTTTTTTTTTTCCCCTTTGCTATTTTATTGCTGGTATTTTTGCTGTCTCGTTTAGGCCCATCTGTAGATTTTTTACTAAGCAAAGTCTTTCAGGATTGACTGTTAGGAACATCCCAGATTTTCAAAATATTTCTTACTGCAGGTATACTTTTGCCAAAAGGGAAGAACATCTTTAGTAATGAAAATTTTTCCATCTTCTTATTTCTCCTTGTTTCGGTTCCTGTCTCTGGTACCTGTGGTCACAAAAGCAATGCTTCAGCTGTTCCAAAACCTCCATGAAGATGCACACTGTACATCAATGAAAAAGACCATGTCCTGCAAAACAATTTGGGCAAAAAAATTCTCCCAGTAGTAACTGATACCTTGCTAAGATTTGATCTTATATCATAAAGTCAGGGAAGCTGAAGCCTCTGTATTGAGTAACCAAGACTGAGTCACTTGATCCTGCTCTGAGCCCAATTCACTTTTGCTGTCTTCAGCTTCTTGCTGTGTGCTGTATCTTTATATTTCATTTGTATCATGCTGCACAAGGTACAGGGACCTCCTTATTAGTTTTTCTCTGACTCTGGCATTGCTAAGCTGATCTGAACTATCCTCCCATCAGTTCAGGTTTCAGGAGAGTTTCCAGTTATGCAGCAAGGTAGCAGAGTACAGGAAATTCTAGAAGATAAAAAGAACCACCTAGAAAACATCTAAAATTAATTAATAAAGATTTTCTTAACTTGCTTTCCAAAGTGAATGCAGTTGACACCAAAGTGACTGCTGATGAACTCTGCACCAGATGTGACACTACAGACTTTTAAAATTGCCCTATATGCATCATAATCTGCACTAATATCTCTGGATGAATTTGAATGACATGCATCACAGAATATTCAGATGGACTGCAGAGTGATATGAAAGAATATTTCTACAGCTCCTAGTAATTAAATTGTGATTGTTGCAGCTCCTTGACAGACTGCATTATTTTATAAAGCATCAAAGCATCATAAAATGAATGACAAGTGATGGGAAAACTGTTTTGAATGAGTCATAATGGAATTGGATACTTGTCTTGTTCTGATAGTCCAATTATGAAGACATGATGTTTTAATTGGTCTTCCAACCATTTAGCCATAGATGCTTTTGACTATTCAGTACACCCTTGCTGACACCATTTTTCCTGGTGTATGAGGCACATGAAGGGCAAAATCTTCAAAAAAGGGCTTTTAGAAACAGAACTCAAGTTATTTATGTTACTAACAAAACTGAACATTAGTTCCACTTTCTGGTTACTAGAGGGCAGACAACTGGCTTTATACTGTCAGATGGGAAAATAAAAAGTGGAATTCTATGCAAAATATTTCTTTGTCTCATATCAGGCCTGTCACAGCTTGTTAGAATTATGGTCTGGAACTACTACATGCAATCACTTTTTAATGAAGCACCATTATAGTAAGACTGAAATTTACCACAGGAGTGAAAAAGCTGAACCTTTGCAGTCATTCCCCTCAGGTGATGGGTTTTCCATCTGTAAGCTGAAAGAATTCCCTTTGCAGTGGTGCTCACTGAATCAAGAAACTGGCTCCTTGCAACCTCAGAGTGACCATCTCTGATTTCCTAATATTCTCTTATCTTAAATTGACTTTTCAGAGGCAAGAGCAACTTGAACAATGTTAGGAACCCAGGTTTCCTGTCTTTTAGCCCAATGCTCTGGTCGGAAGTCAGTGCCTCCTAACCTTAATGCCTGCAATGAGTAGAGAAAAATACAAAGAAAAGACATCTTATTAACTGCATTTTTCCTGTTATCAAACCTGCAGGAGTAATTTTTGCTTTAACCTTGAGGCAGTGCCTATATCCGTGACATATTTTCTCTGCTTTTTCATTTCCTTAAAGGGCACATAACCATTACAAATTACTTGTTGAACTACTTTCCTGGGCTCGATATTGAGAAGAGGAATGTGTTTGGATTCACAGCACTGATGAAATCTGCGATGCAGGGCCGAACTGAATGCGTGAAAGCCTTGATGTTGGCAGGTATGCAAAATGCTTTGCTGTGACTTTGTCGTCATCTACCTGTAAATACTAGACAGTATGTACACCATGAAGGAAATTAGCTTTTGGTGTGCTTAATCTGAAAGGTTACAGCCTACCCTAGAAATGTGTGTGGCTTTTAAATAAGTCACAGGCAAGGCGGTGAAGCCGTGTGCTGCAGGAGTGCTGTTTGCCTGAGGAAACTCATCCAGGATCTCTCCAAGAGCTCTCAGGGTGAGATTCATTGTCTCCAGGAGAGTTTGGGAAGTGTGATGTTGGACGTGGTGATCTTAGAGGTCTTTTCTAACTGTGACAACCTCAATGTCCTTCTTGTAGTGAGGGGCCCAGAATTGCACACAGTACTCGAGGTGCAGCCTCACCAGTACCAGGGCACCATCACTTCCCTTCTCTTGCTGACCACACTTTTCTGATACAGAAATAGTTTTGTCTCGCAAACTCCCATGATGGGCCTTTATCTTTCTTCATTTGACAGGTCCTCCAGTTCCAGCACCCCGTATCTATTATGCAGGGGCACGTGGGAGGGTGTGGGAGGCCACGAGGGGATTTGCCTGCCCCCCCAACTTGTTCCTATTCACTTCTGTCTCTTGGGTCCCCTCCTTTTGCTTGGTGACTGAAGGGCAAGGGATCCTCTGGTACTTATGGTACCTCCACCTGCAGCCTTTGCCTTAAAGGCAGCAGTGTGTTCCTCTACCAATCCATCTCCCTTTCAAATTCCCAAATACCCTTCAATCTCTCCCTTTCCTCTTTCAGTTCTACCACCAGGCTGAGCAGATCATTTACCTGGTCACATCATACACAGGTGTTGTCACTCCCTTCCTCTGGCAGGAGCTACAGATCTGTAGACAAGGAGTTAATGAAGTTCCTGACACAGCTGGGAAGCACACACAGGTGTTATGCTACTAGCTCTGGGGGGGGTAATAGGGCAAGAGTATGTGATGGTGGTGGGATGACACCCAGACCTCCACCTCTCCCTCGACTTCTGGCAGGTCTTGGGGCAGAGAGGGAAGAGTTTCAGGCAACCTGGCTCTTGTCAGGAGAGTTAGATGTATAGTTCCTATCTCACAGGGATGTTGTTGGGAACTTTGGCCACAGAGGGAATAACCTCTCTTTCTAACCCCTCTACAGTTCTGTGTTGGCTTTCCAGGCTTATGGGCAACAGGTTCCCATCAGGTCTGTATCCACCAGAAGGAGGGAATCTTGGAACAGGGAGTAATCAGATGCATCTCTGCCCACCTGCCTCTTTTCACCTGAGAACATCTTTCTTCCTGTTAGCTTCTGACTGCAGTAGAATTTCCAGCCATTTGTGTTGCAAGGTGAAGGGGTCCTGGAGAGGAAACTCAGAAGGGCAAGTGGCATTAGGGCAACAACCTTGACAGAAACACCACCTTCTAGCCCCAGTGCTGTATGCTTTTATTATATTAAGTACTCTTATATTAATTATTACATAATAATTATCATAGACTAGTATATGTTCTTCTAGTACAGTTGCAGATCCTTGACACAAATTAAATATTATGGAAATGATAATAGATTGCACATGAACATTGTTACTGTCTAGACCAAGAATCCTACAGGTCCATTTCATTGACAGAGGTCTTGAACACCTAGTTACCTTCAGTTGTTTGACTGTCATGTAAGTCTAACCCTAGAGTATTTTAAGTCACGTGTATTTATCAAGCATGGTGATAGTACTGTCACTACTTTTTGTAATACTCAGTTTCTAGATGTTGATATGATACAGAAAATATTTGGATGCTGTGAAAACCAGCATGTTTTTTTTCTGCAAGGTACTGTAGCTCCTTGTACTGGAATCAAGGCTTTGGATCATTAGTTTTGGAGTTAAATTTTTATGAAACAAAATTATAAAATTACTGTCACAGACACAGTACTTCCAGACACAGATGCACTTTTTGGACTAACAGGTACTTTGTGTGGAAACTAGTTCAGAATTTTCCAGTGCCTGCTATAAATTATCACTTAAAATGGAACTTCAATCCCAAGACCTTATGACTTCTCATATTGACCTTACAGAAAATTGCCTTTCTATTGTTACCACTAGAGATCTGATAGAATCCTGTTCTTTCTGGTTTGGTCACTAGAAGATATTTCACAATCTTTCTATCTTTGTAGATAAGTCAGCCTTTGTTATTCTACTTCTTGTCTAAAATGTGTTGATATCAAAGTTCACTATGTGGTTGCTGCCTCTGGCATCTCAACAGACACCTTCTCGTTTTCCTGATTAGTAAGAAAAAAAGAATACTGAGGAAAACAAACTCTTAGCCAGAGAGAAAATGCCCTTGTTAGCCCTCAGCAGAAAGGTGTATCAGCCTGCTTGTGCATCAGAGGTAGTGAGGATATTATTGGCTAAAGAAATGTGGAGTTAATATAGTCTGACTTCCTAAATCGCAGTTTATATACATGTTTTGGTGACTTAATTTGAAGATCCTCACATTTTCAGCTCAAAATAGGGGCCACAAAGGAAATGTGGTAAATTGCCTGCACCCATTTTAATATCATTTTTAGCACTGTACAGCTTGGTAAAAAATAAGGAGGTAGGAAGCTGCTCATTCAGAATGCACTTAGATGTAGTTCAGGGCTGGAGGGATACTGAGTGACTGCTGAAGAAGATGAGAGAAATTCTATTAAAAGATTTAGTGAAAGAATTGATTTCACTAATATAACAGCAAAATTCTATGTTAAAATGTAAGAATACATCGAAGCATAGGGGGAAACATCCATAATCAGCCATGGCTCTGCTTGCATAGTCTCTAGCTTTTGTACAGCTACGAAGCAGATTTATGTCTTTAGCAGAGTGACAGCCAGGTTTTTAAACCCAGTATCTGTTTAGTGGCTCAGGTAAGACCTCTGCTGATGGGCACCTACTAACAACAGTGCAGGAGGTCAGTAAAGGCAAATAACTCACCTTCCTAGTTGCCTAAGAATGGGCTTAGCACAGTCAGATGGGGTAGAGGTAATGGCAGCATGTGACAGATGGCTGGAGCTGGATTGTCAAAGTGACTGCTCTTTCTGAAATTTGAGTTCCTGGAGGGTGGCCAAGGTCAATCACTACAAGATTAAGGCTCTCTGAGACACTCAGCCATCACGTTTGCTCTTTCCAAGTGAATCTCTGGAGCATGTGACTTGGCTATGGGTGAGTACCCGGTGAGGAAGGGGGGAGCCCAGTCGCTCGTGGGCAGCTTGTCACAGGCTGCAGCACTGCCAGGGCTGAGCTGCTGCCAACATTCAGCCAGGCAGGCAGCCTGAGCTGGGGCACAGAAACCCCAGTTGTCACTCACGTTACCTGCGGTAACCTCCAGTGCAAACCCAGTGCTGCTCCAGTAAAGTTGCTGGAGTGGCTGGAGACCGGGCTTGAAACTCTGGGTATAGAATGGGTTGCTGACAGATGCCCGAGCCCTTTCGTGCCCTGTCTTTAAACTCAGGATGTCAGTTTTCCATCTCAAGGGACATTAAACCTTCTTAATCAAATAGGACATTGATATTCCCGAGGGGCTTGGGTATGCAAATTAGTTGTGCTGAAAATGATCTTCAGGGGAATTTTTAGAGGAAAATCAAGGCATGTGGCAAATGAAGTTTTCCTAAAAGAGAACTGGTAGGCTATACTTACACTGAAATGACACTTGGTTCAAGAAGACTGCTATTCCATTTAAAAAAGGACATGACTATTCATGTCCCTTCCAGATGAAACGTTCTGCTGAGTGCCATGTTTGTTCAGAAGTGTCTCCTGATTTGTACAGAAAATCAATGCCACTATAGTAAATTACACTTTAGAAGAGATTTTGTGATACCAGGTACAAACTCAGCATCGATTTCTGTTGAAAGATCAGGATTTCAATACTCTGCAGTATTGTTTCCTGAGACAAAGTTTCTGAAACATCTGGGGACACATCCATCAGACAGCTGCAGGAGTGGGCTTCTTCTCAAAGGGAGAACCACCAAAGGTGAGAGGAAAGCACACAGAGGCACTGGCCTCATCAACAAAGGTGCTCCATGAAGAAATGGAGGAGAGCTGGTGACAATGAACAGGATCAGCCATTACTGCAGTGATTGCCAGGAAAGTCCAGTGTGACAATTTAAGACCATAGAGGCAAGGCAGGTCTGATGTCCAACAGAAAATGAAGGCATGGGGCTGACCACAGCCATAGCTGCTGCATAGCTCAGGCAAGGACCAGAGCTGAGTGTCTGAGCTTCATTGCAGCCCCCATGCAAAACTGGGGAGCCCCCAGTGAGCACTTTCTGACAGCTCTCCCTGCACAAATCTGATCCGAGGCCTCACAGCTGCACCATATCAGAGCTGGTATGTCTTTTTCTTGAGAGAAGAGCAAGCAGCTGCCTATACTTCTTGCTTCTTTAGAGGCAGAGCCTACTGTACATTGAAATTTATAGGAGAGATTCAGGGGTAGGAAGTTTGGGTAGGTTGGTTCAAAACAGGCTAATGGAGCAGGTAGATATGTCTTTGCTTCTCACCTCAATGTTTTGTAGCTTCTGCAGTGATTAATTTCTGATCAATTTCCCCATACTCACATTTTTTCTCTGTTTCTCTGCTATGGCAAAACATATGGCTTTGTGTGGAAGGTTTTATTGTAGCCAATGCAAATGGCTTCCTGATTTCTGTTCCTGATATCTGTTTTCCCTAGTTGATACCTTGACAGTTTGAAATGATGTTATTGAGATAATCCACCCAGAAGAATTAATTCATCATTATATTCTCTTGCCTTTTCCTCAGGTCTCACTCTCGGCACATTTCCATCTTCCAAAGCAATGGGACAGAATGTTGTCTCTTTTTCCTGACAGGGGAGGTTTAGATTAGGTATTAGAAGAAAATTCTTCATTGAAAGGGTTACTAAACATTGAAATAGGCTGCTCAGGGAGGTAGTTGAGTCACCATCCCTGGAGGTATTTAGAAGACATTTAGATGTGATGCTTAGAAATATGGTTTAGCACTGGAGTTGGCAGAGTTAGGTTAATGGTGGGACTCAAGCATCTTAAAGGTCTTGTCCAACTGTGACAATTCTGTGACTTTTTTTTTTTTTTGTAGCAAGATCAGTGTAGGTCAATTTTGTGCTCACTGCTTGAAAATGGTGCTTCAGCTGATAGAGAAGCCCTTCAAGAAATAAAATGTTGCAGCGTGTTCACATCCCAAGAAACTCAGAAATCATCTACAGGATGATATGTGAACACCACAACTGAATGTTGAAGAGCTCATTTATATTGAGAGCAGGTGGGCAAAGTGCTTGTGCCTGTCCCAGAGAACATGCAGATCTGCTTAACAAAGCTGACATTCTGGGGTGTGTAAAGTTCCCTCTGAGATCAGTTGAAGTTTAAAGGCAGAATATAAAGAAAATGATTTGCAGCTTAAGAATGTGACTGCCTCAAACCAGAGGGTATTCACTCCTACTCATCCTGTCATTCATTCACCCACATATACCCATACACTCTAAAATACTAAGATGTGTGTCCTAAATTGTATGTCCAGGATCAGCTGAGGGTGATGCAGAGGACATGACTGTCAGGTTCTTGTCATGTCTCCCAGATTCTTTTTGATTGGCAGCAGCAGGCTAGGGTTTTTTGGACAGATTTTTCTATCCATTAGAGGTCACCAGCTATAATGTGGTGATCCTTTGCAACAGTCTTGCTGACTTCAGCTTCCAAAAACACTTGTTTCTGCTCATTGTTCTGTAGCAATTCTTCCAGATTTGCTGTCTGTATTGATCTCCATTTGCTCTTTACAGTATCATGCCATCCTTCTTGACAAATGCCCGCATTTTACCCCAATACCAGGCTGAGAGGGATTCCCTGTTATTTTTGGGTTGCCAGGGAATGTGGCAGCATTAGATACAGTACTAGAGCAGTTGTAAAGGATGCAATAGAATGGACTAGGATGCTTGCTCCTGTTACTCTCATATCTGTTCTTCAGGCAACCAGATGCCCTGGAGGAGAGAGAGGAGCATAACCTCACTTGAAAACAAAAGTGAAGAACAAGGTCAGAAGCCCAGTGAGAGGGCTTATAGGAACATGAAGAGATCAACAGGAAGGCAAACCTGGAAAGTATGCAGAGGAAAGGGTGGTGATGGGGACAGATGCTAGAACTGTATGGATAAATATCAGAAACTGGGAATGGGAGGGGAACAGGCCAAAAGATAACATACATGACAAATCATTTCCATCCAGGACCTAATACTTCAGATATCTTAAGCTTCCGCTGTCTAGCATGTGTCCCAGGTGCTTCTTACAGTTGGTGATAATAACATGTTTTTGCTAATGACAACTTCATTTCCTCAGAGGTGGTAATATGAGGTAGATGAGAACAAGTTTTCTGGGTTCAGGCTGAAGGTCCAGCTTGCCCATTATCCACTTTCTGACATTTATGGAAACTGTCTTCATAGCTTATGGCTATTGTCACTATCTTCTCAAGTTTCCCTAAT
Source organism: Phaethornis superciliosus (assembly GCA_023637945.1). NCBI lineage: Eukaryota > Metazoa > Chordata > Aves > Apodiformes > Trochilidae > Phaethornis > Phaethornis superciliosus. The sequence goes on from JAJQWJ010000002.1 coordinate 71,721,872, forward strand.
ATTCTTTCAGAAATAAGAGAACATGAATTGTTCACCTGTTGTTTTCTCTATTCTGTCCCTGTCCCTGCCCCTCCCCAAACCTTATTGTCCCTCTATTTTTGAAAAACTTTTCTAGAATTTATTTGTATTTTATTTGCTATTTTGGCCTCTAGTGACTGATGAGTTGAAATTTTCATGGAACTTGTAATCAATAGCCCAAGATCTCTCTTCTGGGGTGGCAGCAAACAGTGCAAAGCCCATTATTCTGTGTGGGAATTTTTTTCTGTGTAGAGGACTGTTTCTCTCTGTATTTGTCACTCTTTTCTTACAAGCCTGAGGTAATGGATTTTTAAATGGCAGGGAACACCCAATGCTTTTGAAATTCATTAAATCATTAACATTGCTTTGAGAGAATGTCTCATGTATGCCCTTTTTTTTTTTTTAACTAAACCAGGAATAAGTCAGGAAGCCTGATCTCTCCTTACTGCATGTTCATTTTGACACAAATAGTATAGTGTGTTGCATGTGAGGTGTTCTTGCAAGAACCTGCCTGATTCAACTCTGATCACAGCAGCAAAAGTGTGGGCAGTTTCATGAATTAACAGTACTTGGTTTTCTTTTCTTTGAGGGGCAAATGTTCACGCGACTGACCCAAGCCGTGGGCTGACTTCATGGGAATGGGCTTGTTTCACGGGGAGATCAGAATCTGCCTTCATCATGCAAAAGCTGATGGACAGGCCGTGCCCGGAACAGTTTTGTGATCAATATAAACCAGAATGGCCAAAGATGAAGGAACTTCTTGCCAAAGCTGCGGAACCAAAAAGCTGTCTGCAGAGGATTTCTGAGTGTGTGAGGGCAGCTATCCCGTTCCGGCCTTTCTACGGCCCGGAAAAAGATGGGGTTCTGGATCACATGGTGAAGGTGACAACAAGCTTGAGCAGTCCTTTCATTGCCGTGTCCTGCAGGACAGTGTGCCCGGGCAGCCCTCCTGCCGTGGGGAAACGCAGATTGGCTGTGCAAGAAATTCTTAGGAAGCAGAGAGCTGAGGAGATCCGATCTCAGGACAAAGACCACTTCAGCAGCTACGAGAAGCTATTTCAGAACTCCAAAGTCACCCTGATCCCCAAGAAGAAGGACCGGCGAGCCAGCTTGCAGCCCATCAGCCTTGCAGTCTCCCAAGTGAACATGGTGGCCACTCGGAAAGCGAGCCTCTTGCCACTCCATCTGCTCCGACGGAGCAGTGTCAGGCCAGGATTTGTCATCCCCAAAGTCCGTGTCAGCAAGGCTCCTCCACCCACCTTCCAGCCAGAAAAGGTGAGGAGGAGGAGCAGCGCGAAGGATGACCCCTACTTGCAGATTCCCAAATGGAGATACAAGGAGATCAAAGAGGAGCGGAAAAAGGCAGAGGAACAGGAGAAGAAAAAAGCAACAGAGGCTCAGAAGCAGGTGCAGGTGTCTCCTGCCAGAAGCAGGACCTGATTTAAAGGCAGTTGCTTAAAGGTTTTAGAACCAATGAGTCTTGTTATCTGAGCAAGATAACAGACTGCATGCCTTGCATGGGCCCACTGCTCACTGAGCTGGAATACTGAATAATGGCCTTTAAGGTGCAGAAATGACCTTAAGGTGCAGAAATGGGGCAAGGGCTATGCTACAGTATGTCTGATGGTGGAGCAGGAAGGTATTTTGAGGTGGAAGACTTACTAAGCTTACCTGTCTGCTGTTGACAGGAAGTTTTAAGTGGTGAAGTTCTTTTACAGGTTCCCTTTTTTTTTTTTTTTTTTTTTTTTTTTTCCCCAGTTCCAGGTGAATGAGTGAGAAACAGCTTGAAAATCATCATGTGTGTGAAAGAATTGTATTTTGTGTTTGGTCATTTTATAATGGACAAAATTAAGGAGTTGTGCTTTTGACACTAGACATTCCTCCCTCTCCTTGCTTAGGCAGACATATTGCAAGGTTTTATAGTAATAATGAAAAGTTTAAAATCTACCACAGTGTTGGTGGGCAGTGAAAATCCAGGTCTACAATTGTTTTTAAAATACTAAGCACTTTATTTTAATTCCGTTAATCAGAGTTAAAGACAGGATAGGTATTAAACTGTACAGCTCTATACAATCCATATGGATGCAGTTCTTAATGCTGTTGGTTTTTATGTTGAATATAAAAAGGGCCACATATGAAATAATTCTGTAGTTAAGGTATTCACATCCTCTGCAGGTATAAATCGGGAGCAGGAATTTATTTCTTTGGAGCAACAGAGAAGCTGAGCCAATTTTTGAATGCCCCTGTCACCTAGGATTTGCCTCCCCCATTAAGTTTCCCTGTATCCACTATCTGTTGTCTCCTCTTTAGTCTCAGGGAATTTATTGTCATTGCATTTAACTGTGAAATAATAGAGATGGTGAGCCACAAGTGAGCTTTGTTTGAGGTTGAAATTTTAAGTTCCTGTGGAAAAAAACCACTGGGCTCATATAGCCAGGCCAGGATAATTATGCAGCTTCCAGAAGTTCAAGGAATTTTCCCAGGTATCAAGTCCAGCCATATGCTGTGAACATCCAGTCAGAGATGCAGCACCAGGCAGCTCAGAAACCGTGGCCAGATGTCATTGTAAGCTTTAGTAGTATGCCTCTGGGTGCCTGGAGAGGGCAGTGCCTCACTCCTCTTTCTCAACACCGGGAGAAAACCTTCCCTGGTACAGGAGTACATCTCAAAGTGGGAGTTCCAGAGGTTGCTGTAAGTTAAGGCTTACTTAGGTTTTTTTTCCTACAGCCAGTCCGAATGGCATGCCAAACCCTGGCTGTAAATCTACTTGCTGAAGAAAGACCTCATTAAAAAAAAAAACACACAAAAAAAAAAAAACAGGTCAAATGCAAAGAGAAAGTCACACAGCACATTCTCAGGCTACGTTTTTCTCAGGCTCTGAAATGAAGTGTGTGTGTGCTCTCCCTGTGGTGTTGCTCTGCAGGAGCCCAGGCACATCCCAGCTGCTGCTGTCACCAGCTTCTCCCCTCAGTTAAAGAGAGGGAAAACCTTTCCATCCTCTGCTCCCACAGCACAAAGGCTGGCCACCATCTCACTGAACTTGTAATGAAACCCATGTCTGTCATGGGAGAAATAAATTCAGCTGGCTGAAAACCAGTGTCCAGATTGGTATTGCTAGCTTGCATCTGCAGGGTCAGGGCTTGACAGAGGTTATGGTAGACATGTGAAACAAGGATTTTCTCCACAGCCTGCTCTTTGTACCCCTTGCTGGAGTAGCTGTGCTGGCTCGACTGCATTGTCAAGTAGCCTGCCAGGTCAGAGTTGAAGGAATATGCATCCTGCTAATGAACCTCAGCAGCCCTGTGAATATAAAGTGTCTGCAAGTGGATCAGTGGTGTGCAATTCATAAGCCTGACTTCTGAGATGAATTTGGTGTGAACAGAATATAAGATAATCTCATTTCTGTGGAGAGTAGGAAGACAATCTTTTAGCTGTTGGTGACAAAGGGATCAGGATAGATTTTGGATTAGTACACTGGACTGAATGGTTTAACTGTTTTTTTTTTTACTTTTATTTTTACTGCCAGAGTAGGGTACTGAAGATGTAGCATTCAGATTCAGCATCTGAAAAGCAACCTGTGCTGCAGGTGAGCACTTGAATCTGCACACTTTGTATCACTTGAAGGAGAAATAATTGACAGGTGCTCTCAGGGATTAATGTACAGTATGTTGGAATTAGGGGCTGAAAATGAAATCTGTTTTCTAACCCTTGTACTTAACCCTGTATATGTGTAAAAATATGTGATACTTCCATTAAAAGAGGCACCAGATATCTAATTTATTTGGTGATCTTACTCTTCAGAGAGGTTTGATGGTGCTGGTTTTCACTTTTCAGTAGATCAAAAAGCCCATCCACTTTCACCGCTGTACTAATCGGCACCATCTGAAAGAAGTTTGGTTTCCCTGGAATGAGCTATGGTGGTTTAACATCCTCTTTTTGTGAACTTTTCACTATAGGGAAAACAAAACCACTCCATTTGTCCTAACATCAGGCTATGGCTGGCCATCTCAGCATAAAGAGAAGCCATTGCTTCAGTGACCTGCAACCACGTTGCCCTGCTGCAAGCAGGCAGTCCCCTGGCATCATTACAGGCAGCAGGGCTGCACTTTGTGCATCTGTGTAAAGCTTGGCACTTGCTAGGTCATAAAATGCAGGCACAGGTCTCTGTCTCCTCATTGCCTTCCTCCCCTGCTGCCTCATTGCCCCACTGGCCGGCTTGCTCCCCCTCTTCATCACGGGTCTCACCCAAAGTGTTGCACCACTCACTTGTGTATTTTATTGTCTGAATGTTCTGAAGGTTACAGTGGGCAAAGCTTTTCCAAAACATGCTTCTGGAAACCTGCAGAAATGAACTGTAGTGAAGAAGGAGGCACACCTGGCTCTCCTCCAGCCCTTCATCCCCCTTGAGCTGCTGCCACTGAAGAGGATTTGATTTGTGTTGGATTTCAGCAGAAATAGAGTGGTTTATTTTGTGTTTTGTTGTTTTCTTTTTTCCCCAAGAGACCTGTAACTATGAAATGTCTAGCAGTGCTGACTGTACTTCAGATCACTCCTAGTCACTCCAGCAGGAGGGTTTACCTCCTAAGAAATGCATGCCAGCCTTTGGCAGCACCCCCTGGCAGCTGGAGTCCCTGTGGGAGGAGGAGATTCTGGAGGATGATGCTCCCATGCATAGGAAGGGGACACTGAGTCCTAGGGCAGAGGAAGGTTTTCTACCTGCCTTCAGTGCTAGGCTGCAGTCTGGTGCATTAGTGGGATTGATGCTCCTGAGTGTTGTGAAACTGAAGCATGAGCTGTGCCTGCCTCCATGGCCATTGCTTGTTCCAGTACCCTGTGACCTCTGGTGTGGTGCTCAGCCTCTCACCTTCTGGGGCTCATTTAATAGGGGGCAACCAACCCGACAGGCTGACTTACTTCTGCAGTAAGCAACAGGGATTTAATATAATGACAGTGAAAAGTGAAATCCCAAGCAATGGTGTCACAAGGAAGAGACCACCAACCCCACGGAAGGTTTTTCAGGCTGGAACTCAGAATTAAGTGTGGCTGGCTCCACCATGTATTGGTCATTTGGGATTTTTTTATGCCAATGAAAACTGTTCCTTAAGCCTTGATAAAAATCCTCAATGGGTCTTATCACTGATTGCCTTTTTCTTAGTAGTCTGGAGTGCTCATGCTGTCCTACTAAGGGAGAGAGAATAAAATAACTGGTAAAAAAACACTGAAGTATTTGTATCTCTCCTAAACACCAAAAAAAAAAGGGATTTTGAGGAGGTTGCAGATGGTGGTACTTAGGGACAATTTACTGGTGGACTTGGAAGTGCTGGGCTAATGGCTGGACTTAATTTAAAGGTCTTGTCCAGCCACAACAATTCTATGATTCTATGGTCAGGAAAATCACAGCCCTTCCCTCCTTCTTTCAGCACTCTTTGGAAAGATTAAGAAAGCACTAACAACAGAGCTGCTCAGCATCTTCAGCCATAAGGTAGGGCAGAAAGATTTGCAAGAAATGTATCCTCACATTTTTCTTCCTTTTAAATTATCTCAAACAGAATTACAAACCCATATGGTCACTTGGTTCATTTAAAGAACTTCATTACTTAGATAATTAGTTATTCAGAGAGTGTCAGAGTATCAGAGGGCAGAGCTGAGCAGTCAGCCCACCATCTTCTCCAGGCAAGAAAAAACTGGACTTACCATTTGACAGACTGCCCACATAATAAATTTTGCAACTAGGTCTTCAAATTCCAAGTCCCTGAAAACTGCTAAACTAACATCAGAGAAAAGAGTGGGCAGGAATAATGCGTGGAAGAGTGGACAAGGGGCAATAGAGGCAGTGAGTGTGAGTGAGGGAAACATCAATGCCTATGGTGTGTTTCTGATTTAAAATGAGATTGGCCTTTGATTCTGTTTCTTCCTACTACTCTGTAGAAAAGAGTTAAAAGCAGACACAAAGGATTGCTCTGGACTGCTAAGGAATATGTGTTTTAAAAAGAAAGTAATTCAGTATGAGCCTCTGTCAGTGTCTCCTCCATTTGTAAAAAGTTACCTTTCATTTAGGAAGCTGTGAGGTGTTGAAAATCGTTGCTCAAAATGACTGGCAAAGCCAGTTCCCCAGCAGTCTTTCTTGAAGCTTTTTACTTAGCAATTACTTTGGACAGAGTTGTAAAAGACTTGATCCAAAGTTGGAGAAAATGCCTCCACCAGCATCTCAAAAATAAGAATCTGACCACCAGGGTCCCTTTCTGGGCCATGGAGCAACCTGTCTACCAACACATTATGAATCAAATATAATACAAAATCAAAACATTAACTAAAAACAGAGAACATCATTTAGGTCCTTCCCAGTGCACCTCTGCTATATATGTTCAGGTCACCAAGGTCTTGCCCTGGAGACACTCTCTCTCAACCCAAATGAAAAAAAAAAAAAAAATAATATGCTCATCATCCCCTGATACCAGGTCTCTCTTACCACTTTCACTTGTGGAAGGTTAAGGGGCATTTATTTCCAGACAAAGCCAGTTTGGAAAGTCCATCAAGGAGCAGGATAGGGAACTCATACTCAGAGATACAGTGTTTGAAGTGTTTCTAACCACAGCTCTCAATTCATCCAAGTAAGAAAAAAATATAATATATTCATTCCAAAGGTATTACAGACTGTCACATTATTACAAAAGAGACCTGGACAATAACACATGGCAAATGAGAAGGGCCAACTCATCTTGCTTTGGAGAACAGGAATTTTCTTCTGCCTGGAGAATTCCTACATACAGCTAAATACACCATTTAAGGAAAAAACCTCTCATAAATCCTGGACGCTTTTTCACTTTTTCTGTAGAGCTGTTGACCACTGAGGAGCATAAAGGACATCAGATAGTCATGCTTAGACCAAGATGTGTTTTCTAATGCTAAATACACTGAAAAAGGACATCCCAAACTTGGCAGACTGAATGCCACAAATAATTTCCCTACCTATAAAATGCCTATATCATTGTTATGTTAATTATACAGAATATTAAGTTAATTCATACCTACAAAACTACCTATTGGTAGCGCAGTTATACATATGTCATTCACATGTAAAGTAGTAGATGCTGTATATATATCTATAAATATTCGTACTTGTATAGAAATGTATAAAATATATACACATAAAAAGGCTTTCACCTCCCAGTGATAATGTGAAGCACTCAAATATGTTAATGTTGACTGTTGCTAAGAAAGCTAGTGTTAAATAATTGTTCTGTAAGAGGAAATCATCATTCAGGGTATAATATGGAGGCTACAAAGATAAAACAGACCAGCTGCCTTTCTGATGAACACTATAGAGCAATTGCATGGGAAGAGGCAGGGAATTCTGTGAAAAATCATACTTCATCAGGTAATTAAAGTTATTATGTATATAAATTTTGCCTAGTCAGGTTTGAATTTGGAACTTCTCTCAGTACATTTGATTTTACAATTTTCATAGCATTCTTTTATGGCTATAAAACTGTGCAGAGGTTTGTGGATAATTAGTGGGCCAAATGCTGCTGTTTCAGTCCTCCCTCAGGAAAACAGAAGAGGTTGGAAAAATGGATTCATGTGGCTGCTTTTCCCCTTCCCATCATAGCAACTTCCCACATAAATGAGGGTTTGCCACTTTGCCCAAGCCCTGCCTCCTAAACAAGTCAAAATTCTTTTAAAATTAATTTTAATTTAAAAATTGTAATTATTTTTAATCACTTTATTATTATTATTTTGCACATATGCCCCTCAGGGGGAATATGTGCAAAATCCACGTAGACACCACCCTGGATGCATCCCGGGATTTCTCATAAGGCACTGATTGAACAGTGAGCTCTTGTAGATGTGAATCAAGAAAGCAGCACAGGAATTGCTTGAACATTTGGCTCCGTGTGTGAGCACATGCCTGTGTGTGCATGTGGTATTTTTATTTTTGGTGCCATAGTGACTGAAATCTGCTCTGGGCAGTGTTTACCAACAAAGGTGCTTTCTTAGCCTCCATATGCAGCCTTCTACTGACAACACTGATAAAATATTTACTTTCCAACTGCATCCAGCACTGGGAGCTAAGGTTTCCTCATGCTTGGTGCCATTATACTGAAGCCAGCTTCTGGCAGAAGCTGGTGGTGTGGGGATGCTCTGCATTCTTGTGTGACAGGGCTAACGTGATGCAAATCAGTAAGTGAACCCATTAAGTAAAGGCCCCACTAAAAGTTCTGTTCGGAAACAAGGTATGACAGCATTTCAAAGGAATATATGAACCTAGTTGTATTGAAAGCAGACACACTGTATCATAAACTTGTCAGCTTTCTCAGGAAAACATAGTGAAATAGTTGTCTGTCAGTATTTACACAGTTTCTGTGCAAGGCATATGAGGTCTTTGACTACCTGCTATCTTTTTCCAAAAGATGCAGTCTCAGCCTCTTGAAGTGCGTATTTATAAATGAAATAAATGAACATTTATTTGGTGAGCAAGAGAACTGAACAGATCAGTTATGTTAAAATGATTTGATTTTGGTTTATTTTTCATATGATTTACTGATGAGCAGTGTTTGTGGTTTCCCAGACACTGCGAGGCAGCCTTCTGCAAGAGACTTTTTAGGCTTACATAGGGTTTTCTGCACCTGCTTTTTGCTAGAAGAAACTGTCAGCTACTGAATGGTAGAGCAACAAGAACCAGGCTCTGTTGTGTGACAGGAGTTTTCCTCTCATGGCGACTGATGGGCACTAGGTTTGGTGGTATGCTCAAACTGGATTCTCCACCTTCTTGGGTAATCACTTGCTCAGCACCTTGCACATATATAAGGCTTAGATACACAGAAATGTTTCAGGGTTTTCATGGCTGACTAAGCTACTGTCCTCAGAGAAACCATACATAAAGTGCATGCGTAAACTACAGGTCAGCTGTTCAAAGAAGAACTGGGTAGGAATAATTTCTAGATCTTGTCTGTATTTAAAAACAAAACCAAAAATAAAACCCAAACAGTTGAACTGATTTAACTAAAAAGTTAAGGTGAACAGATGTGCTCAGACTCAGGGTTGGTTCTAATGACGCTAATACTTACTTGACTTAATCAGAAATAGCTTGAGATTAAAGCGATATAAACCATTCATCTTGAAATCAGAGTTTCCTCCCAGAGAGTTCTGACAGCTTAACTAAACTGTCTAAAATGGCAAGTGCTGCCCCATCACTGGGTCAGTACCCCTCACCTGGGGGCAGGCTCTGCCCACAGATCTCTGCTGCTCCATTCTGTTTTCCTAGTTTTACTTACAGGATATAAAGACACTTGTTTCTCTTCTACAGCTCATCCCTGATGAGCTCTCTCCTAAGCCCAGCAGGGTCAATGGCACCTCTTGGAGTAGTACAGTGCTTCTTCCTCACCTCCAGCTAATTACCAGTCTTGCTTTCATTAATGTGGCTTGTATCTGCCAGAGACCCCTCCCCTGGCACAGTCCCCAGCACCATGATGCAGCTTTGCTTTAACTTTGGAATTTGAGAAGCTTGAAGGCCTTGCATGCAGCCCTGGCATTACCCCTTCTGGGTAAGAACTGCATCATCATCGTCCTCCACAGAGAACAGATCTCTTTCCATCAGGTAAAACACTGTCTTAATTGTTAATTCAAGGCTGACTTTTGAGGATCACAGCTCCAGCTCAGAAACAAAGTGAGGCTGACAACAGTCAGAGGCAGAAGATGAAATATTTATCCACAATTTCGTGATATCCATGCTGGATTTTAGTAATTCTCTGCTTGACTTCTCAAGGCTACCTAAAAGACACAGTTTTGTACTGCAGACAGTCATGGGATTTAACCATGTATAGCAGAAAAACAGCCCACCTCCCAGACAGTAAGCTTGGGACTTGCTTGGACACCTCTGTTCCTTCTTTATCTCCAGGTGTGCTCTTCAATTGCCAGGTGTAGAGCACATCCATAACTGTAGCTACTTTTAGTCACTAAAGAATGTCTCAGTTTCAGGGTGTGTCTACCTGTACAAGAAAGAAAAAAACCTGCAGAAAATCTGTAAAGAGAGTGGGCAAAATCTATAAACATGGTAGGCAAGCTCTGGTTCTTTCCCTCCTAAGCCTATCATCCCAGGACAGAGGACAAGTGCTACATTGGTCACCCTTCTTCTTTTAGGGGATTGAGTGACATTTCCTCAGGCAAGAATTAGTTGGATTGAAAAAGCAACAAAATTAGGTCATTGTGAAGAGCTGGGTGTTGCATAGCAGACATCTAGGATATGGCCAAAGTAAAAAGAATGCTGAATGAGAGAAAGGGGACCATGACCACAGAGGGATATGGCAGAAAACACTGAGGGAAGAAAACAGACCAAAGCCAACATCACCATGTGGGTATTTCCAGAAGCATCAAAGCTGCAGCTGTTCTTGTGTTGGCACATGCTGGATGGAGTGCAGGGCTTGTTCCATCCAGACTTGCTCATCTCTATGCCTTGGTTTCCTTACTAATTAAACAGCTATTTTTCTGAACCCCAAGTTAACTGGTAAGTTCAGCTCTTGATTATCAGGTAAGAAGGGAAAAGGACAGGTGGAAAAACCTTACCGAAATAAAACCACATATTGGAAACTCTGTCAGTTAAGCAGAGCACTTGTCATCTATTGGCTCTGGAAAGCCACATAAAGTTCTTTACAGATGGTGGAGGCAGTTTGGATGGCAGGGGCCAGAGCAGAACCTGGGGCTATCCCAGTGGCAGTCTGCAGATGTCAAATGATGGTAAGGCCAGACACATCCAGAACACAGATCATCTGCTGCTCATGGCTGGAGGGTGGATGAACCCATACAGCTTCTAAAGGCAAAGCAGTGCAAGAGTGCTCATGTATTCCCCAGTGCATAGCTATACATACTGTTAAAGATCTCACCTTTCAAAACCATGACAAAATTTAACTATTTCCATTGGAGTAACAGGAAGGTGATAGTGTTTTGGCCTGGTTTTCCCGCCAAGCACTGTTCTTAGCTAAATGAGTATTTGTTGTATAGCAAAAAGTACACTGAATGCTTTGCCTAGAATTGCAAGACTAAAAAAAAATTACATCTAATACCACCATCATGCCTTACTTTTCTGAAGAGTTCTAGCTTTTGGAGATTCCAGTCGGCTATTTAAGAGATTTGTGAAGTTATGAAAGCTGAAGACAGGTCCTTACAATCTAAATGCCATTAAATCCCTGTGTTGCCATTTCCCATTAGCTGGGTTCTTCTGAAAGAAGACACATCAGGGAATGACACTTAGAAGGCATTTAAATGAACTCAGGGCAGGAGAAGAGAGGAGGGAGAGGCAGGAGCAGCAACCCAGCAGCAGCAAGTCAAACAAAGCCAAGTTCTAATTTAAAAGCAATAATCTCCCATCAGTTATTTTAAAATCACATTAATGTAATTATATGAATGCTAATCACTTATGGGTTTACACCCACCCAAAATAGCCTTTGGACTTCTAGGCCCAGGGAAGAGCAGAAGAAATAAGCATTTCCTTTGCTTGTGGCCGGAAGGCCTCTCCTCTGTGCCAGAGCAGGCATGGCAGTCATGCCACAGTTATCAAACCCAACCCAAACATGTAATAATAAAGCTTATGAAATGAGTATGAGTTGCTCTGAGCATAATGTTTTAGGGAAACAACAGATATTTCACTACTTCTACCCTGAGCAAGATTGCTTTTTTAAAGAGACTTTGCAGTATTCAAGCATCACCTTGCCTCAGTTCCTTTGAACTTGCCCAGAAACATAGCTGAGGCAGGTAATGTTTGGATGTGATTGTAAAAACTTCATAGACACCTAGAGAGAGTCATACGTGAGGATGAAGGAGAAGGTGGTACACCTGGGGACACCACATCCAGCTGAGCCCAAACCCTGTCACAGTCTGGAGGAAACACCGCATTTTTTTCATCTCCTTTATACAAGTCATTGAATTAAATACAGAATTAAATACTATGGTCAGTACAGTAGCCAGATAGCTTAGTTGAATATGAACTTCTATATGTTTTACCCTGCTTTCAGTTTCAATATTCATGATGCTGCTAATTGCCAACTTTGGGTTTTGGAGCCAACAGCCTCATCAAGACTGCCCTGGTTTAGCCCCAGCCAGCAGCTCAGTCCTACACAGCCACTTAGTTCCCCCATCACTGACCCCAGTGGGATGGGGGAATCAGAAGAGTTAAAGTGGGAAAACTCACACATTGAGATAAAGGCAGTTTAACAGGTAAAGCAAAAACCTTGAGCACAAGCAAAACACCCAAGAAAACCAGTGGGAAGGAGGGGAAGGGCGAGTTCTTGAGCACCAGGCTGCACCCAGACCTCTGCAGCAAGGACTGCACCTGCAAATATTTTGGAAGCCACTCACACCTTTCTTACCATTCCTTGCTAAGTGTTTCTGCTGATTTTGATTATATTGGTGTCTTTCCTTTTAGGAAATATCTACTGAGTTAGGCAATGAATGCTGAGATGCTGGCAAGGCCTGTAGCTACATAAAGGTTTTTTCACATCTGTTTGTACAGGCAAACCTATTAAATTGTAACAATAACCACATGCGTTTTACTGGTAAGTAATCAGTTTCCATGAGAGACAACAAAAGCTTCCATTAAAATGGGCTAGAAAAACTGAGGGCATATTCTAAACACCATGGTCTTTAGGTATTGCTGGGACTCAGTCTGTTCTTTTATTAGGTTTTATTGACCATCACCTGTGTGGCATACAACCCCAGGTGTTTCATGTTTGGCACAAAATCAAAACATATCCCATGGTCCAGAACAAAACACTCTTGTTCCTCCCTCTCCTATCAGCTGCTCACCAGCCATAAGCTTTCACAGGCTCTCATAAAGAAAAGGGCCTTATGGCTGGATGCCACTGCTCACCAGAAATGCCCCACATGCTTCAGCTCTCTGAGCTGCCTGAGCCCTGAAGATCATTCAAGGCAGTGTCATGAGAAATGTTCCTGGCAGTGGCCCTCCGAACTTCTAAATCAACAGCATCTGGCTGTAAACCTCAGAAAACCCCATCAAGGAAGGGTACAAAGATCACATTTTGGTCTTCCGTGCTGGTCTCTGGCTCGGACCGAAGCCTCTCCACTGCATCATCCATATAACTGACAGGGAGTGAACAACACAAGGAGATTCAACTCTAATACAAAAGGCTGTCAAGAACATTCAAAAATATTTTCTGATACTTCATAAGCTCTTTTCAGCTTTGTTGGTGATAACTGCTCAGGTGATCAAAGGCAGCCTTGAAAAGACTTTTCTTTGAGTAACTATTTGTTGGGGGTTTTTTTCCCTGATGTAAGGATCTCTGTCATGCCCAGACACTCCCAACTCAGCTGACTCCAGGGAAAATTTCTGAGCAAGCCAAAGGCACTTTTTTGATGCTACTGCTTCTCCCCTTGCTGAGAGGCTCTCATCTGGGATGTCAGCAGCAGCAGCAGCAGTGATTTACAGCCAGGGGTGTAAATCCTGCAGGAGCACAGCTCCAGTGGTGGCAGGTTTCAGGGAAGTGGGACAAGGGAGCCTGAGACAGTGGTCACCCCAAGACTGTGGAAGACAGTGTGGTGACCTGTTCTGCAAGAGCAAAGGGAAGGACAAAGATGATGGAATCTGTGCTTACAGAAATGATGGGGCCAGTCAAGCAAAAGCTGCTAGGCACTCATGGATGTATTTCTCCCTGTCACAGTTGTTGCACCCACAAAATATATGCTCATAATCTGTTTACTCCGAGCACCTTAGACAAAATAATCTTATGTGAGGAGCGTTCACTTCTTTTCTGAATTGCACCTTCCTTAAGAAGTCTCATTTCTGCTCCTTCCAGACCCAGCTTCAACATTTCCAGGGTGCATTTCCATGAAGGTTGTAATATTTGCCTCTTAAAATACCTAGATCAGATCAGCTGCTACCATGATCTTTCCTTAATATCTCCCCCAAATTCTGCTCATCTGCCAAACCATCCCTCAGCAAATATCCAGAAAATCCCTCTTAGCATTCAGTGGCAGTTCCAAGGTGTAAAAAGATGTATGTTCAGCCTGAGGTCCCTCCCTGGGGTGTTCTCCCAGCCACATTTTTTTAGACACCTCCCCACACTGCACAAGCCCTCACCTCTAAGCAGCCTAGCCCACCACAAACAGTACCAGTAGCTACACTAAATGTAACCTCTGAGTTTGCAGAGTGCAGGCAGGAGCCAGGACATGGCATGGCATGACAGCCTGTCCTTGAGACTGGGAGGACTGGGAAGTGAGATGCCAGCAGCTGGGACAGACCCACGTGTTCCATACTGCTGCCTCTGAGCAGCTCCAGCAGATGCTGTCAGCAAGCTGCACTGGGAACCAAGATTTGTTCTTAAGGAGGATTTATGTGAAGCTTGCAGAGCAAAACCAAGTTCATCTCTCCTTTTACACTTGAAGAGCTTTTGCTGCTCACTTGATGGAAAGTAAGAAGTCTGCAGCTCTACTGTTATTAATGCCAGGAAATATGTCTGAAAATATACAGGGCTCATAGTCATTGCTTGCCACTTACATTACCCACTCCCACTAGAACTATAATGCTATCAAAGTAATATTCTCCATTTACATCAGCTCTAGCATTTTACCTTGAGTATGCATTATAAGCTATCAAAATGCAGTGCCCCACAATGAACACAGAGGTACCATCTTTATTTAGAAATCTTTCAGAGTAGTATTGCTAGGTCGCTAATGCCATTTAGAATTGCTTCTCAGGGTAATTGGTACACTTCTTTTTCCTGAAGTGCTGGGCTTTAATCTTTTCACTCTATAATCTCAGCTCCTTACAGCCACAGAAATATTTGTATTTTCAGAACATAAAGGACAATAAAGCAAGAGTGAAGTTCCTGCTTGATTCTGACTATTAAAAGCATTTCAGTAGCATCTCCAGGCCAAGCAGATATCTTGCCAATTGCTTTGCAGTCTTGTTTGATTATATGCAAAGCAACACATAAAAAAGGAGAAACTGCAGAGCAGTAACCCTGGGACTGCTTTTGTAAATTAATATGGGGCTTGTATCATTCCTCAAAGAATGGCTGTACTAAGGCTTACGTTTGTCTCTGCTGAAACATTCTGACTACTCATTTATTAGGAACTGCAAAATTAGGGTATTTTCCCCTAGTTATTAAATCTGGTAATACTGAAATATACATGAATAAGTAAGTATGGTTCAGGAACAGCTGTGTGATTTTTTTCACCTCTTATTTAGTAAGCTCATTTACCCTGCAGCATTTTGGTCAAGTATTTTAAAAATAACTCAGGTTTTCACTCATCTTTTCTTCTAAATTGCTGTTCCAGCAAGGAGCAGTGCACAGACAAGTGCTCCTTCTTCCACGGAGCTCGGCTGAATTCCAGTCTCGCTTTTGAAATCACGGGGCCTACATGACAGGCTGGGGTTGTATTTTGCATGAAAAAGTTCATTTCATTCCCTGAAGCCAGGGCTTTAAAACTTATTTGTGAATCCAAAAAAAATCCAATCTTAAAAGAAGTGCCTTAGTAGCCACCAGGCCACAGAACTGAAGATGGGACATAGTTGGGGAACAGTGACCTTCCTCTGCAGAGCTCCACAAACACAGCTTACATAAAGCAAAGGATCTGCCCTCAAGTCTTCTCCTCCACCATTTTTGAGGTTGATATGCCTTACAGTGTTTGAGAAGGGAGGCATTTGGAGGTCTGACACTCCAGATCTGCAAAATAAAGCTGAAGTTACCTTAATTCCTTGGAGAGTATCACCGAAGTTAGCAGGACTCCTTAAACACAAAGTAGAAATCCCCTCTGAAAGACTGGTGGCCAGCATGGGATGGGAAAACAACTGGCCGTGAAGGAACCTACATCTATAGGAATTCTAAATCTCACACAAGAGATCTGCTTGGATGCCATGGGAAGCATTTTCTATACCTTCTAAGGTACAGATTCCGCCTTTTAACCTACTCCCATTGAACAAAGTCATACCTGTTCCAAAGGACTGACCATCAAATAGTGACACACACCGAGGTCAGTGGCAGCCAGGGAAAATCCTGTGCCTGTAAACAAACTAAGCATAGGAAACCTAGAAGAGAGGAATATTATGAGTCATGATAAAGAGTCAGATCATGCTCTATACTTTTCGACAAATATTTATCTTAGCAACAATTGGCTAATGGTGAACCAGCTATTAGCATGCAAAGTAGAGCTCTCGTATTATGGAGTAGAGGTTTCCAGGGTGTACGTTGTAGGAGCTATTTGGCCTGGAGAAAAGTGAGGCTGTGCATTTAACAAACACCCTCATAATAAGCTGAGTTGAAAGGCTTATTTAAGGTTTCAGCCTTTCATTCCACTCTCCAGCTGTCACAACTGTCACATCAACAGCGGGCTAATGTTTATTCTGTTCTGGGTGATAAATCAGCCTCCAAAAGAGCATGCTTGCATTTGCTATTCATTATCTTTTATCCAGAGAGTAGGAATTAGGTAAGGAATCATCTTGTGATGTAGGGGGGGTTTATCAGTAACTCAGAGTTAACATAGTGAAAAGCTACCTGCAAAAAGGCTGTTAAAGTTGTTCACTCAAACTGTATTTCAAGGAATCTGACATCATGCTGCTTAATGCCCTTAGGATGAATAAAATATTAGTTTGTAAAATAGACTGTTCTCTCCCTTTGCAGGTACACACACACTACAGTATTAATTAGGTCTCAGTTCAGATAGAATACACCTCAATTCCACATCCTACATATTCATACACCCAGTACTGGCTTTTGCAGCAAAGAGAGAATACACATTTCTCTATGTTAAACCTTGTTAAAAGAACGAAAAGTTTGTTAAAACATGTTTGCATTTGCAGAACTTTCTCAGGTAAAGGTCTGTCCTATGCAAAAAGAGTCAAGGGCATGTAGATTTACAATTCGGTGACTTATACTTTCAGCATATAAATAGGCAGTGCAAATTGAGGTCACTAAGCAGCATAAGAAATGGTCAGTATCTGCCTCTGAAATGAGATGACAGCTCTGTTTCTTTTCTATCATCTTCTAATAAGAATTACACAGAGCACAACTGAAACCAGTCCTGTGTGGATCCACTTCTTAATCTAGTTTTAATGCCGTAGGGTTTACTGCTTTAGTCACAGCTCCTGCTCACTGCAGATCTAAATGCATCAAAAAATAAAAGTGTGTAGAATTCTACCAGCATGTGCTGCAGTCTGCTGGTCTTCAAGAAACAAAGCTTCAAGACTTTTAGCTTCCTCAGAGATTCTCACTACCCTGTTACAAATCCAGCTGACCCACCCTGCTGGGAGCAGCAGCTTGGAGCTGGGAACCAAAGCTCTGCTCAGCCCATGCTTCTACGATACTTCAGTAACACACCAGGACAACAGAGGGAGGTGAAAAAGACCAGGTCCATATGTCTGCTCTGTCCTGATGGCTCAAGCAACTATCCCTACCACTATTCTCCATCTTCTGGGCTTCCCCAGGCAGCTGAAGGATAACCTCCCTGCCTTCTGACCCACTCCAGTGGGCTCTCCCTTTACTCTTTAACCTCACTCAGCCTTGAGAACTCACTATTCATGGCTCCTATTTGTGAGAATCTGCTCTGAAACCACAGTAACAACCACAGATTAGAACAGCTTTGTAAAGAAATGAACCATGAGGTTAGTAGAATTGAAAGAATTGGAAAGTTAACCCTCACTGCAGACTGATTACATCACTTGAAAAATTTAATGAAGCCTAAATTTAGGTGTACATAACTTCAGAATTAAGGCTACTTGTTTAATACTAAACACGGTTTACACATAAATATAGCAGGTTCACAACTAAGTATGAAACAAGAATTAAAACGATGCCTTTCTTCCTTTAGACCCAAGTATGGCACACTGGGGCAATTTTGCTCAGAAAGGCACTGAACTTATAGATAGCTGGAGTCACACCAGAAACATGAGGAAACACAAGTGATTTGAGCCACTGGCAGCATGCATTCAGAGATTAGTATTGTAACTAAATCCACTGTTCTATACTTGAAGTGACACTTCTGGTTGAAGAGGGAAGCCAAGTTAGTTGCTGTGCTCTCCAGTGCATTTGCTCCTCTATGTAAGAAGGTGATGTCACTGAACTTCTCACCATGTCAAGAGAGCCTGCAAAAATGGCTTGTAAGAAGTCACTTTACACACCTTCATAACCTGCTGCTTTTTTTCAGAGCCAGAAAGGATAAAAAACATTTTGCTAAGCTAACTTTTGTCACAACAGTGTGAGAATACACCAAAGATAAAGCATATGTCCTTCCTGTTGGCTACAGAGAGCTCACAGCTCATTAACAACGGTACAATTTTTAAAATTCTTAAAATCACTGTGGATTAGAAATGCTTTTCTTTTTTCTTAAGACCACAAGTGATGTACAGAATGCCAGCCACTCAAGTTTTCTATAAATATCTCCAGTGCAAGCTGTACAGCAGAGATTGCATTACTGGGCTTCTTTCAAGGTCACCTGCAAGATCTACGCATGCAATGGCTTTAGTATTTGTGTTTACATTTTGTCCCCTGGTTAAGAGTGTGTTTTGCAAGAAATTCATCAGCATCCATGCATGCCCATCAAGTCCAAGTAGTAAGAAATTACATTCTCAGAAAAAGGTACTGTAGACTTTTTCTCACCTCCTGTCAGCATCCTGAAGGGAACAGAAACAGTCTTTGCAACAGAGCTGACTTAGTTGTGCATGGAGTCCTTTGTCAAAAACAATCCATTTCACCTCTCTTCTCAGGCTTCCAGTCTAAACATTCGTGCTACCAATTTATGAAAAGTTACAAAAACTATTAGAGTATGAGGAAAACCAATAAATCCATGCTCTTGAAGCAGACCAAAGAACACAGCAAGAACCAAAATACAAACCTACATGTTCCTAAGAAAAAGTTGTGTGCACCAGATGTTTAATAGAAAAATGCTGAGGAAAAAAAGGAATTCTCTAGTAAAAGAGATCAGGAACTCTGATTGCCTTCACTAATTGCCTTCACTATTTTTACACAATGAAATCATGTAGAGCACTTACCAAAGGCTCCAGCCCCAATGCGGTCTTATTTTACCCATCCATTGAAGAAATCTGATGAAAATTTACTGTTGTAGACTCGCGTCAGTTTCTTCTCATTGAAGTTCCTCCAGTCACTGTGGTCTATTTTCCTCTTTTACTGACAGAGCAGACAATGCTATCTGTAACCAGCTATGTTTAAGTGCCTTTATCTTGTGAGGGAGGTTTATGTGCAAAGATATTCCACATAAAACATCATTCCAGCATCTGACCAGCAACGTCTCTTTTTGCCATAAAAGAAACTGTACACTTACTGACATCCCCACATTTTCAAAAATGCAATTAACATACCATAATCCTATAGATAAAGGCAGTGGCCTAGACTTGAGTCTCCTTTTAAACTTGATATATTCAAATCTGAAGGGAACATGAGAAATTATTTGTAAAACCTACAACTCCCTCTTCCATGAAGATGGTGAGTATTCAGATTAGCTGTTCAAGAGAGACAAAAACATATGTCCAATCCCTTTCATTCACCTTTGTACATAAGAGATTGCAGTAAACATTTTCATTAAACAGCCAAGGGCATGTGATGATCATACTAGCACAGATAAAGTACAAGACTTATGTTTCAAGATATCCCATGACAGAAGCCATGGGATACAAGCAATACTGTTGAAGCTAATTAGTAAAACAATAGTTGCAATTTTGCTGATGGCAGAGCCATGGTACTTGGAGTAATTATGGACAACTCAATCAACAGCATGCCAGACCTCTGGCACATATATCTTCCACAGATTTTAAAGGAAGAAGACGGTTTTTGAACAATGTAGCACATCATTATGTAAGTGCAGAGTCTAAAGATGTAACTTGAAATATTCCTAGGGCAGTATATCTATCTTATTTGTACTGTATCACATGCCCAAAATATCAGAAAGCTTCCAGAAACCATTTCTCCAAATTCCCTGGTGGCTCACCTGTATTCTGGCATGCACTACATAATCTTAACTGCAGTTTTATGAGAAGCTTGCCACCTCTTCTGATTAAAATACTTTCTTTTCTGAAAGATTAGAACTCAAAAAGCAATGGAAAATGTTAAATTTCATTTCCTTTACCACAGTGATTTATTACCAGGCTTAGATTCTATCGCTTCGCAAAGATCAAGTGGGAATCTCAAATTTCATGGTGGAAAACAGCAACTGACATTTTAGCTGGTAGTATCTAGATTTTATTTTACATGAGACTGGACTATCCCAATCAGCTCATCCATTGTGTCATAAAACTTCCTAATAAATTTCACTGTCTATAAAATCTTGATTAGTCATGCAGCATTCTGTAATAAAATCCCATAAACCCCACAAAACTGCGCTCTGCTGATTTACATTGTGCTTACAGTAAAAAGAGCCCAATATACAGTTTCAAGCTTTATTTTGCATTATTGCCACAGTGACAATCACAGAAAATTTATCTGCAATAATTTCAAGGTAACATCTGAACATCTCTGCTTTTATGTTATTGCAACATATTTTAAAAGTATCAGTATCCATCAGTAGGGAATCTAGATCTCCAGTTAGGATTCTTCATTTTGGGTAAGGTAAATGCTTTGGTGAAGACACCCATCTATAAACATGGATACCTCTTAACAATGCTTTCATACAGAGACATTTTCTATCCATATAGGAATCCCTGCACTCTAAAAGCCTCTAAAGTGATCTTGAGAGTCATACTCCATTGTACAAACTAACATACTTTGAAGTAATCAAAGACAAAATTCAGGTATTGTCTATATATGCTGTATATATTGCATTAGCAACCAGGAGCAGTAGTTTGTAATTCAAAAGCATCCATGTTCCTAAATTTTAGTATCAGAATGGAAATGTGGTGTTGCATTCAGAAACATTTCTACCAACTATTACAATTAGAGGTAACAGCATCAAGCTACCCAGCCCCACCCGATCTTCTGCTTCTACCACGAGGTACATTTAGTGTTCCACTGCATTCAGTGGGGCAGAGAGTAATCTAACTCCATTTTGAAAGACATTTGGCCAAACATGCCATATCTAAACTCTACTGATTGTCTTAACTGCATCACTTTTGACTGCAGCTGAAGCCCAGACCTCACTTCAGATGAAGGCACAAGCCTAGGAGAGCCCAGCCCCATCCAACTCACCCTCCAGCCAGCAGCTACCAGCAGGGAGGATGCTGGTGTGACCATGACCTGCTTCATCACTGACACAGCACACTGACAGCTGCTGGCTGCACCAGCAACCAGGTGCCAACACTTTCTGTCCTGAATCTGCAAATGTTCCTGATGGCAATTTACCTCATGCAGATATTCCACGAGGCTCAACAATGCCACCCTTAAGAATGAGTTACTCGTGTGTGAATCACTTGTACACTCAAGAGTGGCTATATACAAGGCCCCATATGTATGAACATCAGAAACTGAAAGCATATTTTTAAAATTATGCATATTCTAATACAGAATAAGTCTTATGAACAATGCTTATTCCTTAAGGCAAGTACAGTTTTGTAATTAAACTGAAAATAAGGACTGCATATACAGATTGTACATCATTCCTTGGGTGTAGAATTAATATAACCACTCATATTCTTTGCAAACCATCATTTCCATTTCAATTCTATGAAGAAATGGAAATGCCAGATCATTCTAACCCACATGAAGAGAGGTGCTACACTTTTGAAATGGGCCATTATTTTGCATGATTTTGTTGTTTTAAATCAGCTACTCAGGGAATCATTTAATATAAAGAAACTTTTTTAAATGGTGTTTTAAAACTCTCCTCACTGGTTTAAAACACTATTTAATTTTAAACATAACTGGACTAGCAAAGCTCCAGGTAACCCTAAACTTTCACTGATTTGCCAGGTGAATCTGTGCAACACTAGTTCCAGTACCCACTTTTTGGACAATCTTATAAGTTTCATAAACCTAGAGAGTACTATATATATGACTATATAAAGTCATATAAAACCAGAATTTCAATTAAAAATAGAAGGTGGAATGTTTAGGGTTAGGGTTAGTGTTTAAGAAATTATTTTCCTGGATTTTACAGAGATGAGTTAAAGAGGGAAAATGACAGAGTTAAGTGATATTGAATGGTGCAATCAAAAGATTTTAAAATGTGGACAAAACTGATCCCATTGCTCTATTTGGAAATATTTTTTAATTCCCTCATATTACTACTGTCCTTATTCACAATAAGAAGACAGAAAAAATCCATTGTGTAACAGATGTTGGGTCATAAAGATAAACACACTTGCTAATGGTATTTCTTAATTTCAAATAGTGATCTCAAACTGTAAGTTAAAAAAAGGGAACAGATTTTTTGTCAATTTATCTTTAGTTCAGTCCTTGAGGGCCTTAAGTTCCTTCATCTTGCAATTGGAACTGAGAAATCATCACCTCATAAAAACACGGGCCCAGTGAGATTCATGAGATCACAACTCAGTTGCCTACAGTAGTTCCCGTAACTCTGATTTCTCTCCCTCCACCATTCCCATAGACCTCCAAATGGAACAACCTCAGCAAGACTATGGAAGAGCAAATAAGATTCAGATGGATTTCTGCCCACTTGGTTTTGGGCCTTTTATCATCTCAGTAGTTGAAATCAGAGGGCACAGCTAAGGAGCTGTAAGACAAGTATAGTGAAAACTGCAAGGGTTCTGCATAATGAAGACAAACACCAATTTCTGTCTCAACACAAAAACCAAACTCCCTCCAAGCAGTAAAGGTACCAATACAAAAGGGCTGTTCTTCCTTACCAGCTTAGCATTAAAACTACGTTAACTATTTGCTATTGCAATGCCACAACTAAAAGTACTAGTTTTAAACTCATTAACCATATTATTCGTACTAAAGTTTTATTTAGGCAATAAGAAAATCTTATACAAAGGCCACTCTTGATCAGCAAAATCTTAATAACAAAGAATTTTCCAACTCGGATAACAATCAAACAATGTTTTCATCCTTACTAACCCTTGACAATTTAAGAAAGAGCGTATTATTTTAGAGGTCAATTTTACTGATTTGACAGTGTGAATCCTAAAGGGTTTTCGCCTTCTCTTGAAAACGTTTTCACTGACAGCAGTTTGGCTGAGATTGTGATGGGGAGCTCATTTGCGAGGCTGGTGGATGTGCTGCTTGACATGTTGTGGGTGAGGAAGCTTTTCCACAGAAGGATGTGGTTTCTGATGAGCCACCTGAGCTGCAGCTGGAGGGAAGTCTTTATCACCCTGTTTGGAGAACACACCAGGAAAAAAATTTAAATCATCTGAAAAGTGTACTTTCCATTTCAAGTGGATCTGTTTTTTTTTAAATGTGAGGAGCAGATGGAAAAGAGTTCCATGTTGCTCTGAAGTCCCCCCATAAGCATCCTTACTGGCCATTCTTTTAGCCAACTTCAAAATTTCATTTATGCAAGTTTCAATTGTTGCAATTACACACACCATCCAAGAACACAGTATCTTAAAGTGACCCTAGAGAAAAAACCCTCCACATTCCTAACTACAGTAGCTTAATATTTCCTTGTGCTAACTCACTTTTAATGGCTCTGTATGGTCAGATCTCCTTTACCTGTTTGTTTTTCAGAGCAACCAGAAAGAGGACTGTTTCACAAAGAAGGTAAGGCAATGTGAAAACCTACCTGTAGGAGGCAGGTTCTGTAGCAAGAAAGGCAGGATTTAAAACTACTTTTGACTCAAATCTTGGGGGTGGCTGGCTTTTAAACTTAACGTGCTTTTTTAACCAGGTCTGTTAACATCAATTCTGTCATGCTGCTGTTGGCCAGGCTCAGTTTAGGGCTAACACTTAGGCCACCTATTTACAACTGGCATTTCTAGGGTCAGTGCCATGAGGTTTTCAAAAAGAAATGGGAAAAAGCTACCTTCCTTCTATCTACCATACACTTTCTTGTTAACTTAGCCCTGGATGCTGTTGGCTTTCCTGGTGTCTTGCATGAGGCTGGCTTGTGAGCAGCTGCTGCCTGACTTTTCTTCCAGCCTATCCAGATCCCTTTGAGTAGCAGCTCTGTCCTCAAAATAATTAACTGTTCCTTTCAATTTGGTGCCATCCACAAACCTGATGAGGAGTCTTCACTCTAATAAAGGCATTACACAGGACAGGTCACAGCATATAAACCTACACTTGACACTGATGACAACTGTTAGGTATCAGGAAACTTGAAAATACAATTGGAAAAATTACTCTGTTCAGGAAAGCATCGCTAAGTTTTGGTGATTACATAGAGAAGGAATTCTGATACATGTCTGGGAGCTATAAAGACTCAGAAAATGACAGAATTTTGTTCTTCATAGATTAATAAATAAAACTGTAGTTGACAGCTTTCTGAGGATAATTACAGTACCCTGTCAAGTCACTGATTAGCTAAATAAGAGCTGAGTTACACAATTAAGAAAATAGTGTCTTTCCATTTTTTATCTTTTGCATGCCTACTATACCAGGGACCTGTGAGGTTTTTTTATGTCTGAGACTACCTACATCACTCATAGAAACATCACTACCTTACAATCTTTAAAGTGCTATCAAAATTACTAAATATTAATGCAATAATTAGTTACAAGTTATTAGTCATCTAAATGACTTAAGAGGTATCCATCTTGGGACAGATGGAGGAAACACAGCAATGCCTTTTTACTACCCCTGTGAGCTGAAGAAAACTGAACATTACACTGTCCAGTGATGTAAGGTCAGGATGATAAGAAGTATCCATCACGTAAAGCCATGATAAAAATCCTGTCACAACACACAAGGCTTGGATTACCAATCATACAATTATTGGCTAATTAATACTAATGATTTAGCTCATGGATTTCCAGGTCCTGTCTGCTCTCAAAATCCAGGGAATAATGCTGTGAATCCTAAGTACCCCTGGCACATGTGGCAGCTCAAACACATAACCTCAAATACACATCCTCACACACAGGAGTATTGCTCTTCATCACAGATCAAGCTATAGCAGCAGAGCTACATGCAACCACTTTCAAAGAAAATTAATGCACTAACATCTAGTTTGGATATGAAAAGAGGATCCAATAAAGTGCTAAAATTCAAAGTAAAACAGTGGAAATAATTTCACATGAAACAAAAAAAGAATACTTAAAGGCACTTACTCAAATATAAAAAACATAAAGCCTCTTCTCATAAAAGAGGAAGAGGAATGAAAAAAGAATAATTTTGCTCTGATCAGTGATAATTCTGAAAAGCCTACATTCATTTTTCTGTGACTGGAAGAAATTTAATGGTAATCTTACCCTAGCAATGACTCCAGAGATGAACACTGTTGGTTTAGGTGGGCTGAAAAAAAATAACAGGGGTTACTTGTAGAAATTATTTAGAAGTTAAAAATTAAAAGTACATCCACACATACAATGCAAAAAAAAAAAAAAAAAGGCATTTTTTGTCAACTAAGGACTGTTTCAAATAGACAAGACAGATTTCCTCTTCAAATTACTATTGCCTTACCAGTACTTATTGCAGACAGGAACAGACCTGTAGGTTTTGGCTGCTATTACTTTACTTTAATTGTGACAGCAATAAAAGGCTAGTTGAACAACACTCTATTCCCTACTTAAAGCTGAGAGTCTTAGTTTGTTTGCACTGTTACTTAATCCTCAAATTTTATATATTACCTGTCAGCCATACTTAAGGCTTAGAATTTTTATATTGCAACAGCAAAAACTATAGTTGGACTAAACACTGCTGTGATGGAGAATAAAATAAAATTCAAGTTTATACCTGTCAATCTAATGGATTAACATTCTCAGTCTCAGAAAAAGCAACACCTAATACTTTAAATCATAGACTTGCAAATATTTACTTACTCGGTTACATAATTCTGCAGTAAAACAAGTGTTAAAAAAACTTAATGCAAAGCCTGCCCTGCCTTTTCATTTGCAGACCTCCATCCATGCCAACAGAAGCAGACTCTCTAAAGGTAGAATACGACTTTAAGGCTCTGTCAGTGTGAGGGATCAGTTTCCCTGGGCCACTGATCTGCTGAACTGACCACCAGAGAGGGCAAAGTGTCACCAGGTAGTGGTGGTCACTGCCACAAGGTCTAACTTAGCAACTTCAGTGCTTTCCACTGTCTGTAAAACCAGACATCTGCATGGAGTCTGCAGAAGGATCAAGACCAGGAGCTCCAAAAAAAATCTCCACAGTAGATGTAATATTTCTGTAAAAAAACATGTAACCTGAGGGCACTGCAAAGGGAGAGAGGGTCTGGAGGTAAAGTTGTGCCTCTCCCTGAGCATGTCCGTAACAGAGGCCCCAGGGAAGGTCATCCTTAAAGTTGGCTCATGAGAAGGATCCCTAGCCTGTGATGTTATGGCTGGTGGGGTTGGAATAGCACAAAGCAAACACAACGCAAATGATTTATGAGAGGAATGATACTGATTATTATGAGGCACTTTACAACTACACATCTTTTAAAGATTCATTAGTATGATGTTATGTGAAGTTAATATAACAGGCAGCACAGCATTAGAACTTGGCACAGTGTTTTAATAAATATCCCTGAGCCCTGTTTAAGTCATGGTATTGCTACAAAGTCTCTGAACACCCTGGTAATTTAACAAGACTCATCAGCTTTTCTAGAATATTTTAAAAAGTCAGAGAGAAAAAGAAAGGACTAGAAAAAGGAAAAAAGGAAGGAATTCTGCTCTAAAATACCTCCATTTAAGAGTACCAGAGATACTTCCCGCAATGAGAAAGAATCTTTGGTAGCTATATTAGACTTCTTCAATCCAATTTTCTGCTAGTATAAACTAATAACAAGCAAAGATCAATAGGAAAACACTTCCATTTTATCCTAATTGTACTGAGCCAATTAGTATGTTAGCCTGCCTGAGATTTCCTGGATGCTGAGTAACAAATCCAAACAAATAACTTAGACCAACAAAACACAGATGTACTGCAGTAGCTCAAGGTACCACTGACAAACTAACACCATGACATTATAAAGGAAATTAACAGTAAATGCCAAAAAAATGTGTATAGTAAGGTTTTCTTCAACTATACATGGAAACTGGCTTTAGTCACACTCAGGGAAACACTTGTTTGGCACTGCATTATTAACAATATTGGAGAGTGAGAAGTTCAAATCAGAAGGAATTTTCCCTTATATTCTTACTATGACCTTTCAGAATTCAGTATGCTTGGATGATGAATGAAATTCAAATCAACATTTCCAAAAAAAGAGCCTGTATTTGCTGAATGTGCTACGGCTTCTCTGTCTAGCACCCGAATGTTCTTTCTGCTGCCTGCTCCATACTTCTTGTTTTAAAAACAACTTAAACACTTTGTAGCTTTGGCCAAAAAATGACAACCAGAAGGAAATCTCTTGCACAAAGGCTGTTTCAAACACAGCTTTTCCTACTGCAAGTCATAAAAGTCTTCTCAGAAACCCTGGTCTCCTGTTCAGAATGTCATGCTACTTATAATATTCAAAGGACCAAAGCTTGCAACTGTCAAGTTCCCTGGCTACATAATAAAGCTGGATAAAATTACAATATTTAGTACACTTATACATTTATTTTTATTTATTGTATGTCCTTTTGTCTAAGGAACAAGCCTGAAGACCCTATAAGAGCCATTTTCAGAATCAGTTAAGCTAAAATGTAACCCAAGGTTTACCTTCCAGCAAGTAATGCAGAATTAGCTAGCATATCTTTATGAAAAAAAACACAAAAATAACCAATACCATTTTCCTGGTAAAAACATCATCTGTCAGATATAAAACATTTATCTTGAACACTACCATGAAATAATCTATTTAGCCTTGTCTACGTGCAATTGGTTTTGAGACTGTCTCCAGTGATACTGTTTTAGGAACAGGGTACTAATTCAGACTCTCCCATGCATGTGGGGCAGGCACCCCAAAGCCTCATACTAACTCACCTAAGGTTAATGTGGCACAGGTTTAGGATGACACAGGAGAATTCACCAAGAGACAGGGAGCAACCTACTGGTAAACTAGAATTGTAAACAGCGTATCTACATCCAGTCACAGATTCTTTTGTCCTCTCCAAGGCTCTTAGATGGATTCTTCTTGCGTTATGCTAGATTCCCAGCTCCTAAATGGAAAAACTAATAGTAACACTGGTGTGGCTTCCAGCTCGAGAGCCTCTTCCCTCCATACACAAAGATCTTTTACAGAAGTCCTGGCATTCATCCCTGGCTGACCTGAGTTCCCACACTCAGCTGTGGATGCACACTCTAATGAGGATTCATCTCTCTACTTAACTGATTACAAAGGCAAAATGCTTTGCTGCTATGGAAGACACACCACCTGATTAGGAAACTCATTTCCATGCATTAATTATTCTCTATCAGAGAGAAAGACAGAAAGCTTGCCAGAAATATGAATGAGTGAATGTATCTATATTTATGTTCTATGTTTAAGCCATTGGCTTTCCCCTCATTTCTAACAGATTGTATTCTCCTGGAAAAAATCTTTAAAGATTTAATATTATCCATTTTCTTTGATGATCTAGAGAACCAGAATCAGGCCAGAGCATATAAAATAACACATCTATACTAATGAAGAACTCAATGGATTAGAGAAAGGCCAGGATAATCAGTCACTAATTCATGCTTTAATTTCATTCTTAATGAAAGAAATCTTTCTACAGATGAACTTCGTTGCAATAAATTCAGTCTCTACTGCCAGACTCTCAAACTATTGGCTCTTGAGGACCTAGATAAGCTGCCAGGACCATAACTCTATAATTGCACTCCAGGACATCTACTGAGATTGCAGTGTTGCAACATCACTCCCTATCTCTCCTGAAAAGAGAAACAAAAATGTAGAAAATGCACAGGCTATCATCTCTACATTTGTGAAACACTTTCAAGTGCTTTAAATTCTATTGGTATTTTATGCAAAGCACAACCTACATTTCCAGTATTTTGTAAGCTGTGATGGTTGCTTTGAGGATATACTTAATCTGATGAAAATCAGTTTGACAGATGTTGTTTTGAACAGCACTCCTTTGTCTGGGCGTCAGTAAACAAGAAATCGAAAAAATACTACTCCCTGACAAAAACTGACTTTGTTTATACATACATGTGCTTTACAGACATTTAATGCACACATTTATTTAAAGTTAAATAATAGCCACATCTGATATTGTGCAAGGAATACAACAGTGTGTCGGCCAAGAGAGTGTGTCAGTACTTCCAGAGCAAATCCTTATTTTATTGTAACATATGGAGAAAAGGAACACATCTGTTAAGACCTGAGTGTTCAAAGAACTTACACTGATTTTACATGTGCGATGCTGCTAAGAACTGCACCTGTTTAACATCAGATTCTCTACTGGATTAATTTATCCTGATCATATTCAAATCATATTCAAATCAAATAAAGATTTCTATTATTTCATAATACTTAACTAAAATAAGATCTTTATCTGACATTAAGAGCAAATCACAAAGAAGATGGAATACGTGAAAAGATCTTTAACTAGATTAAATGAGGCATTAATAATACTAAAATCTTATGCTTTCACCTTAACAGGACTGGTTGAACTTAAGTTTGTCAGGCATTACTATATAGACAAAGTGATGTTAGAATTGCTCTGAGATCTACAAGCCACAGAACATAACACTGGGCAGATGAGTACTTATCCAACTCCATTTTAACTAGAGAAAGTGAATAAATTTGCTTTCTAAATTAACAGGAAACTTTCGTTATTAGCTACATCCATCTATGCATGCAGTGTATGTGCACACACACAAGGCTTAGCATGTATACATCTATAGATTACAGATTCACAGCTGTTGAAGCATACCCCCAAAGCCACATGGAGGATGAACACCTGCAGCCACTCTCCTGTCTGCAGCATCTTTACCTGATGGGATGGATCTCGATATGATGCTGGTTGAGAGTGGCAGGTTGAATGGCAGATCTAACCCAGAGGAAGGGCTTTGAGCATCACTAACAGTACCACCCACAACAAAAGTTTACATTTAGTGTTGACTAACCATGAAAAAAACCCAAGCATATGCATAATTACTTTCCACATGAAATATAAAAACTCTTGAAATGGGAAATGGGTCTAGCTGCAGCCAGCTGGTGTAGAAAGCTAGTGCTCAGTGTTCCCTGGGTTCACAGAAAAACCAAAACATGCTAAGACAAATAAAGAATAAGGAAAAGCAATGGTAAAAATAGTACCTCATGGTAAACCTCATTCAAAACACTGTACTCAGTCCAGAAACCCCATAAAGAAAGAATAAGAGAAGGAATAAAGATGGGGAAAAAAGCTGAGAGAGCACAGAGAACATTCTACATGAAGGAAGAGACAACTATTTGCATACCATCTACACAAGAGGGGAGAATATCCTTTTTTTTTTAGGTATAAAGTGACACGTGAAAGTAGAAGACAGAAATTTAAAGTTAGTAATAGCAGGTACCTTTAAAATACAATGGGACTAAATCTATTGCTCCCTGAAAATAAGGCAAGATCTAGAGTATAGTGAGATTCAAAAGCAGAATGAAACATTTATATGATGCAAACCTATTCACCTCAGTTGGATTAGAAATGTGCAAAAGTTGTATGAATGCTGATGCTACAGGGCTTAAGCTACCCTTAAACTGATCAGGACTACAAAGAAATCTCTTCTGAGCAGTGGTAAAACTTTGATATGGCATTACCCGATCTGCCTTCACTTAAATATCCTAAGAGATTATCTTCCTGATACATCTGATTCATCCAAAATTCATCTACATACTCTAAATCAGTTAAAAGCACAGTGTCAAGATGCTAGATGTGCCAACTTTTAAAACAGGTTAGCCTACTTAAAAAAGGATAGAACTACACAGATGGAAGACTTTTGTTAGCCTAGAAGATTATTCTTTTTTGTCAAAGTAAGTTAAAAAATGTTATATACTTTAAATCTACATTAAATTAATTTCCTAAGTGGGAATGATTCTTATTTGTCTTTTCAAACTTGTGTGAATTAATGAGAAGTCTTATTACTAGCAATCACCTTTTGCTGTTTAAGTGGACCTGGCAAACAGACATAAAAAATACATACATACTGGTTTTAAATGCTAAGGAACCAAAAACGTCATAATTTTTAACTACCAAAGAGTAACTCTGGAGTTTGTAACTTGGTGTTTCCTTCCTATAATCAAATAATATAGTGGCATACAGTGGGACTCAGTTGGCTTCCAGCTGTTGGAAGCAAAGGAGAAATTCCCACGAATTACAGGTTACAAACTGCAGAGGCACCCATGCAGAACCCAGTGCTGCCCCCAGCTCCCTGAAACCACTTGGCTGAAGGCAGCAAGCAGACAGGATGCACCTCACCCCTCTGGCACCCCAAAGTGCCAGGAACTTGAAAACACGAGCACAACTTTCTACTGAGCAGACTGGCCTTTATTTCCTTGCCCATCTCCAAATAAACATATCATTCACTCTCATTATCAAGTTGCTCAGGCAAGCAAAATGAGAAACACGAATGAAATAGTATCATCAGCAGTTACCCATTGATGCTCCAATTGTTCCTGAAATTTGGCAAGTTTTGCAATATTCTGCCTTGTTCTGGCATGATATTCACTCCTAGAACAAAAAGTTCTCCAAATGTTTTGAGCAGAAATTCGCTTTCAGTCAACAAAACCTCAGACTTTAATCTTTCCCTGGTCTTTCTGGAATTACAATAATTTTGGCCAGTTGTTCAAATCCTCCAGCCTAATCTTCAAGGATGCTGAGGATTCATATTCCTTGGTTAAGAAACATGAAAGCTAACTAGTTTTAGTTTCAGTCTAAGACCTCTTTAAAGACATCCAGATACTTCTTTGTAGGGATGATTATTTGAATTTACATAGTTGCCTTTGATTTTGGCATTGTCCATGAAAATAAATTCCAGGATGATTAAAAACATACTGAGATGATTAAAAACATTTCTTAGCAATATACTAAAACTAACAAGCACACTGCTCATCAGCTTGTCTGAAATACTCTCCCACTGCTTACAATAGATTTAGGTTATTAATTTTCTGGACAGAAAAGTAATAATTAGTCTGACTGACTACCAGAGGGAAATATTCTAGCTCGCTGCACGGGGACATAGAGTAACTGATATTTTATGGTAATTTATCTGGCTGAGGTAATTTGTTTATCTGCCATAGCTTTCAAACGTTTAAGATCACCCACAGGATGGCACTATTGAACCTCTCAGTACCATCTACAGTAAGAAGGGAAAAATCTCAAGGAAATCCAGGTGCTGCAGCAAATTCTAAAACGAGTAAGAAAGCAATGCCAGACCTTGATGAAATGCAGTGAAACACACATACAAATTCATACACATAACTACAGACACTACTTTTGGAAAACAATTTTCTTGGCCCCATGTCTGTGCCCCAGTACTCCCCCTGAGATAGCTTCCACTCTGCTAAAGTCTTCCTTTTCCTTTGCAGGCAAAATTAATGCAAGTTTGCAGGAAGAACTCAATGCCCTGTCTGGAAATTTTAATGACTATTTGCTTTGCTATTCACATACAAGCAAGCAGGGTATTCTGATCTTTTAATGAGGTGGTAAATCACTGGTCATTATATTTAATAGAAACTGATTGACATTCATTGTTCTTACATTCACTGTCAAAGTATTGCAGCATATGGACTGATTAATCTCACCAGCCTCTCATTTGTCTTTGGTTTTAGTGCATCTGCTAGCCGTAAAAGAAAATTATTTAAGAAAGATATTCACAATCACTTGCCTATATTCTTGTACATGACATTGCTATTAGAGGCTAAATTTCTCTTTCCTGCCTTCTTCTGGACCTCAGATGAAGATTTAAACGTTTAACCTTTTCTATAGACTCAGAGGATTTAGAAATAGTTTCTAATTCTTCAACTGCTGGGTCATTTATTAGGGTGCAATTCTGTTACTGCAATATCTACGTTAGCTTTTGGTGAACAGCAATGGCAAACTTCTCCCAGGCAGGGATCTCAGCACCAGCCCATTTAGTATCTGAAGCCACTTAACTATGGATAATTGAGAACTATGAAAACTGACAAAAAGCAAGCAGTACTGCAATGGTGACACAGTCCAAAGGAAACTAAAAAACAGAATGAAGTAGGGCAGACTTTAAGCATTTGCGAAATGGTCAGCAGAGGGGAGAGAGGACTAAGTCTTCCCTATATTAGTCAAGTCCTGAAGTGTATCCCCGTGCATGTTCCCGTGTCAGTAACACACATCCATACTGAGAATATTATGACCATGGACCCACACTGAAGGGTTTCAGCTAGAGATACGTTTACGCTATTGTGGCACTTCCCTCCAGCAGATGAAAGATGGAGTGGAACTGGAAAACCAGTGTGACCCTGTACTAGGAATACACAATGTCAGTGCAATGAAGGAGACAGAGAAGGCAGAAGCTAATGAGAAGGGGAAGATCTTCACACACACCTGCCCAGGTTAATCTGTGTTTGTCTAAGAGACACACAGGAGCAGCCTACAATTTTCTAACCTTCCCTGCTACAGTTTATACCTGTAACAGGTATAATCTTGTTTCCCGATGTCTCAAGACAGACCTGCAATGTAATTTATTACCCCAAACTACTCTGCAGACACTAAGTCAAATGTACATCAGTGTGTCTGCATGTGCATAAATACTACATCTTCCACAGCCACAGCACTACTCTGAGTATTCTCAAGTCAATTTTACACCATGCGTTCTGCATTGATTTCCACTCTGCAGGCACATCCCACTGTTACACAAAGCTCTCTAAAGTAAAGGCAGACAGAATTCAGCCTTTCTCTCACTTTTGTGGCTGTTCACAGCTCCATCAACAGCAGAAGACTGTGATGAAGTTCTTGCCCATTTCAACAGGCCATACCTGGGAAAGTTCAAGCACAATAAAGGGCATTATGGAGGGTGATGAAGACACTCAAGTAGTATCACATCCCTCACTGCAGAGCTGGCTGTATTGGTCAGGAATTTGCTATAGTCTTTACTAGAACCTGCCAAAGTTATTGACACAATTCATAATCTTTAGTGGCAAGTGGCATTTTAGAAGCATAAAACTTGTCATAGGAATAAGAGATGAGTAGATCCTGGAACCTGGAATTCCTCTTAATTCCGACGTAGAAAAAAGGAAACACATTATTTAAGTATGCAATCTTGTATTTAGAGCTCATAAGGAGAACAGAGTGAGAATTAAAAAATGCTTTTGGATTACCAGGTTATTCAGAAACATTCTGACCTCCTAATAAAATGAGGAAGGAGCTGCTTCATTCCTGTACCACCATCACTATGCCTGCTGCTGAGTTGTGGTGGTTGCAGAGGCAGCATCTTCATATTCTATCTAGCCCTATCACCTGAACACAATCAGAACAAGCTGTTTCTGCCTTCCATGTTTATCTTAAGGGTTACATCAGGTATTATAAACCATCATATGAAAAACTTCTACTCATGTCAATGAGACCGGAACTTGGTACCAGGAAAACACACATGAAATGAGCTTGAATAAATCAACAGCAACAGGATTCAAAGCATAACAATTGGAAGGATTTCAAGAGGAGTTCCTAGATGGTGAGCTTTTACTCAGTGTGAAATAAACACCTACCTTTTCAAAGTGATAATAAAGCCATGACAATTCTAATTGGGCAACAGATCAGTGTGCTTCTATATCTGAATATAATTCTATAGCAGTACCCATTCATTTCAATGGGATGTAAAAATCTTAAAGGAACTACAAATTCCTGAATGTCAATACTACTAGTGATTTTTCTGTTAATCTAACAAACATGGCTGCTCACTTTCTAGTTCAGTCTGTTAGATTTGTCACATCCAGGCACTCCGTTTGTTTGAATGGCTTTAATTGCTTTAATAATGGTTGAAGCAGTTAATTTCCTTAAAGAAATACTATAGCACCTGCAAGGGGGCAGCTACCTACTTGATATTAACCACATAAAACAGGGTTAGATTCTATTTGTGATGTATACATAGCTTTGCTTCTTCACTTCTCTTCCACAGGACAGACAGATCAGTCTGTCTGAGGAATGAAAACAAAACAAGCATACACAGGCTCAGCTGATTTTGCATTTATTAAAAAGCAGCAATACAGTTGGTACTTTATACTGGTAATTTATACTAGTATTTTATACTGGTCGTTTCTATACAAAGCACAACAGAAAAGAAAAAAGACACCAAAAATAGCCTATTTTACTTTATCCACTACTTTGTGGTACATTTCTGGTAAGAGCATTGTCTAAAGTTATGTTACTGTAGTTCTAGCTGAAGGGTGTCCTCAGCGAGTACAGTTTTTCCAAAACAACTGTTTAGTGGTAGTACTTCTGGACACTGTCTGGATCTTTTAATAAGTGACAATATAATAATAGGAGTTGACTTAAGAAATCATTACCTTATTCACCTTTGAAATCAGAGACAATGGTATAAGTAAAACATACTTCTTGTTTCAAAACTAAAGTCTACCTACCTAAGTACCCATTTAGGTTAGATTAGCCAATTTTTTTGTTCCTAAAGATTACCTGATTCCTTTGTATGCTTCAGTAAGCCATTTCTGTTACCCTGTGTGTACCTGAACACGCACACATTTTAATTAATAGCTTTTTATTTGCTAATGAACCTGGATATACTTTTTGTAGAAGTCTATTAATATGCAAATGGAGGGCACTCTCCTGATTCAGAAGGTCATTTTTACTCTATGTAGTTCAACAGAGTAATGGAGTCTCACTACATCAATGTGAAAATTAATGAAACTTATCATACCATAATCAGATTTTCAAACAATTAAAAAGTGGAAATAGTAAATTGTCACAATATGTGCACCTTCTATCATACAGTCAGGTTTGCACATTGGTAACGCTATACTGCATGACTTTTCATAATTCTGTATGATCTACTGACAGTTTATTCTAGTTTTCACACGTTGAAGGAACATTTTATAAATATGAGACATTTCCACTACAAAAATGTATTTACCATTATTTATCTCTTGGTTCCATTACAGTTTCTTAATTTCCAACCCACGATTAAGTCTCTCCAATTTTGGGGGGTCTACAGATAAACATCTGTGTAATCCTGACTTTTTATTTCAAGAATTCAGTATAAAAGGTATTCCCATTTAGTTTTCATTACAAAAGCAGTAGGTTAGAGGAAGCTCTAGATGCACAGCAGCAGGATCCAGAGAAACTTTTTAATGGAACTTTTTAGCAGAGGTTGCAGGGGAAGTAATCACCCCATCCTTCTATCTACCTCTAGCTACTTCTTTGCAGCCTCTTACCCTCCAGGGGCTAATTCCCAAACCAGCAGGGTTTTTTGGTTGTTTTTAGTAATATGTTAACTATGCACAATAGTAAGTTAATCACCAAATGGTTTATATTCTAAATAGTGTTAACTCTAGGTAACAAAGTATCTCTAAAGCCAGTGGCGTCTTCAGAAGACACTTCTGTAGTTTACAGATAATCACTTCATATGTAAATAGAGATGATGAAGAATTTGGAACTTATAGCAGCCAAATTTTGCTGCAGGCTGAAGATGATGCACTGCCTGACTCAGCTGAACTCTTCTGAATTCACATGATCTTAGAAGCAGCTGAAAACCTCTGCAACGAGAAGTCCTAAAAATACTTCATAGGAACTGCACCATTTTGGATCTTTATTCTTTTTTTATCACAGACTTAGGAAGGAAATTAAAGCCAGCCTCAGATTGCCATGTCAAAGAACTCCAAGAAAAGATTTTAATGGTTAACTTGCACCAGGAAAACAGAACCATGAAAGAATGTGAACAGTGACAGAGACAGCAGAAATCACACTGATAGGAACACATGTATCTCTGAAAGGCCTCACACTCCATAAAAGCTCTAATTTCTGTTTTGATAAGTTATAATACAGACACCTCTTAAAAACTGGGGAAAAAAAAATAATTCCAAGCTTTCCTTTAACTGAAAATTACAGCTGTTACTTTAACTTTTTATTCAGGTGAAACCCAGTTCTAAAACATCAACTAGAATAGCTCAATGGAAAGCAAGAAAGCTAGATGTAATGACAGTGTATTTCAGTGTATTTTGGGAAATGGTCTCTCTCCGTGGTCACTTCTCAGTCTCATAGCGATCCCCAGAGCTCTTACCACACAGCAGGTGCAAATCAAGTAGCAAGGTAAGACTAAAATTCAGGTTGTTCCCAGATACATAAAACTGGCCCAACTAATATCTAGTCTCTGACTGGGGCTGAAAAAGAACAATCACATGGATTACTACAGGTTTTTGGTCAGATCCACATAGTTATGCTTAAGAAATCAAACTACTTGTGCTTGTATTCACTTACAATCTTCCTTTCACATAATATCCTAAGATGACATTTTAAAAACCAGTATGTGCAGGCTTTTGACCAGCAAACAAGTATACACAGGCTTTTAATGTCAAATACTGACGCATTCATTCTGAGCTTATCATTGTGAAAAAAAACCCAAACCAAACAAAAAGAACAGGTGTAAAGAGAATGTCCTTAATTTATCAAAAGGCCAAACCATTTTCTAATTTTCACCCTCTATATTTATGGCAAAACTTCGTATTAACCGATGTGGCATTCCCATTATTAACCTGCATTTTCAAGGGAGAAGACATGCCTCTTGTGTATGCTTGCTCTGAATACTTGCCACTATGACAGTAAAATTGACAGAAGGGTACTGGTCTCCTGTCATATTTATTTAAAATCTTTATACAGAAGTCGTCCACGGAGACATACCCTAAGCATCCAGATGACAGCAATGCTATTGCTACAATATAATGTCCAGCTGGAAACTGAAGTTTAATTTCATTTTTGTCTATCAAAGGGATCTCTTCTAGCTACTTTCAGTTGCAAAAAGCAGAATTTCCACAGAATTTACAGCAGTGATCTTCAATCGTAACTTTAACACATGGAAATAAAAAAAAGTGCACAGGAATTTTAAGCAAGAAAAGCAAGCTTTGTTATGAAGCTCTGCTGTGAAGAACACTAACCTTCACTGATGCAACATGGAGAGGACAGTAGCACAATCCACAGTTCAGAAAAAACACAGTGCAATCATGCTACTTGATCTGTAAGTGGAAGTAAGAAGAGAAGGGCTCATTCTTCCCAAGGACAGGTAGTTAAAGAATTTTTTGAGTTCTGGGCAGAAGTACAGTACGAGAGGAAACTGTAGGGGCAAAGTGAGAGACAGGATGGAGAAATGGAAGATGAAAAAAAAAAAGGGAAGGAAGAAAGGGGATCATCTCCTTCAGCCGTACTGCTGAATAAGTATCAGGAAAGATGTTAAAACACAACAGAAGTACCTCCTCTGACAGGCCTAGATGACAGGGCAGAAGATCCAGGAACATGCTACATGCTACAAGAACTAGGGATCTGGTTTTGTAGGCAACAGTCACCATCATCATCATCATTATCACGTCTTGGCTTCGCAAACAAAGATTTCAGAAGGGCTCTCCCCATGCTTGCCACAAGCATGCTGATGGCTGATGAGGCCAATGTGGGACAGGCCAATGCCAAAGGCAGAGCAGAAAGTCTCCTGTGAGGGGACAGCCAAGGCACGGCTCTTTCTGTGCTGTCTTTTCTCCTCCAGACTGATTCTACTGTGTTCTCAAAGGAGGCAGCAGCCTTATGGATGGTGTCTCCATGTCTCCCCACTGGAGGCCGGAGTGGGCCACTGATGGCTCTCCCTTCCCAAGCAGGCTCAGGTTGGTTGCTCCAAGACTGTTGTGAATTGATAATATCACTGAGACCTGGACTTGGGCACCCCCATCTGCTGCCTATTCCAGTGTGGAACCTTTGAGGAGTGCAAGTTCCATATTTACATATTTTACATTCATTTGTATACCTCATTGAACCTACCCTGCTTTTTTGTTCCAGCCTTAAAGTCTCTGTCCCTTATTTCCTACTTCTCCAGAGTAATGGGGGAGTAACAAAGAGTATCTGTCACTGTGTAATTACTGTCTAAAACCATGACATGTCACAATGAGAAAAGACTGACACATTTTGTAGCCTATGTAGAGATGAGGAGCACTCTCATTCTATTGAGCAAAGTACCAAGACAGATTTACCACTCCTAGGGAAAGCACTGATAATCCAGTAGCAGTAGTGAACCACCAGGCATCTACGTGAGTTCTAGTATCTCTGCTATTTCCAGAATCCTAGCCTCCATATAGACCACTGTAGATCCTCAGTCTTTTATGAATCAAAAAGTTATGACTTGAGAGTTTGAAAAGGAAAGCTCATAACTGCCCACAGCAGAAGAAAAACACATGGGAAATGGCCACACTCCATATCTGCTCTGTGCTAGCATGGTACAGCCATGACGTGTGACAGAAATGATGGACCTACCATTGCATCAAAGAAGGGGGATATGATCACCCATGGAAGAAATGGAAGGC
Organism: Phaethornis superciliosus; assembly: GCA_023637945.1. Taxonomy (NCBI): domain Eukaryota; kingdom Metazoa; phylum Chordata; class Aves; order Apodiformes; family Trochilidae; genus Phaethornis; species Phaethornis superciliosus. The sequence continues at coordinate 71,761,283 of JAJQWJ010000002.1, forward strand.
ATGCTGATTTTAGTCTATATTCATTTTGGAGAGCTTCAAGTAACAGTAGTGAGTTAACACAGAAAAACTACAGAACAGGTAAGCTAAGCCAGTTCACTACTAACAATGTCCACCCTGAAGGAATTCCTCTCTGTTTTTCCCTAGGTCTCGCAGACTTTCGTAACTTTCTCATCAACCAATCAATGCTCAGGAAGTTGCATTTTGATTTCTCCTAAGTATTATCTCACTTTCACTCTTGGTGTATGAACTAATTTGATCAGCTGTTACTATTTCTTTTAGGTATGGTAATCTTGAGGAACAGATTAATTAAAAACTTAAATCAGGCTGACAGGTGTGACAATTCAGTGGTGCTTTTTAAATGGAAATGCATATTAAGAACTTCAGGAAAGCTTGTGATTATTTCAGGTTGGTCAGGTTTTGGATCAAATCAAAATATTAACATTGTAATGTGAAAGTGTAATTTGGTGGTGTTTACATCCTTGGAAATCTAAGAAAAACCTATTCAAGTATCTTACCTATCATAATGCACATACTGAAAGAGTTTCAAAAGTAGTTTATAAACCTGAAATCTGGGTATTTTCATTAATAGACTGCTGCAATTTCCAAAGGGGTTAGGGATTCACAATTTTACTTGATTTAAACAGGAACACTGTACCTCTGAAAATGGCGTGAAGAACTTAAACTAGGGTATTTACACTTGAAAAACCAACCTATCTCTTTCTATGACCTGCCTTTGTCTACCTGGACTTCAGTAAAGCCTTTGACACCATCTCCCATAGCATTCTCCTACAGAAGCTATAGGCTCATGGCACAGACAGGTGTACTCTTCTCTGGGTTAAAAACTGGCTGCATGGCCGAGCACAGATTCGTAGTCAACTGAGTTAAATCCAGTTGGTTGGTCAGGTGATGTCCACCAGGGCTCAGTTTTGGGGCCAGTCCTGCTCAGTATCTTTATCAACAATCTAGTTAAGGGCATTGAGTGCTTCCTCAGTAAGTTTGCAGATGACACCCAGTCGTGTGGGATCACTGATCTGCTTGAGGCTAGGAAGGTTCTGCAGGGGTACCTGGACAGGATGAGTCAATGGGCCAAGGCCAGTTGTACAAGGTTTAACAAGGCCAAGTGTCAGGTCTTGTGCTTTGGTCATAGCAACCCCAGAGAATGGTACAGGCTTGGGGAGAAGTGGCTGGAAAGGTGACAGGAAGAAAAGGTCCTGGGGGTGTTGGTCAACACCTGGCTTGAATACAAGCCATCAGTGTGTCCAGGCAGCCAAGAAGGTCAACAACATCCTGGCTTGTCTCAGGAACAGTGTGTCCAGCAGAAGGGAAGTGATGGTGCCCCTGTACTCAGCACTGGGAGGCTGCACCCCGAGTACCGTGCTCAGTTCTGGGCCCCTCACTACAAGAAGGACACTGAGCTGCTGGAGTGCATTCAAGAAGGCAACCAAACTGGCTGGAGAACAAGTCCTATAAGGAGAGGCTGAGGGAATTGGGAATATTTAGTATGGAAAAGAGAAGGCTAAGATGAGACCCTACTGGTCTCTACAGCTACCTGAAAGGAGGTTGTAGGGAGGTGGATGTTGGCTTCCTCTCCAAAATAAATAATGATCAGATTAGAGGAAATTACCTGAAAATTGTTCCAGGGGAGACTAGATATAGACTAGTTGTTAGGAATTACTGCAGTCAAGCACTAGAATGTGCTGCCTAGGGAGGTGGTGGAGTCACCATCCCTGGAGGTATTCATAAACCATGGAGATGAGGAAATTCAGGACATGCTTTAGTGGGATGGTGGCAGTTTTTTGGTCTTGCTTTTTTGTTTTTTGGGTTTTTTTTCTGTCTTGGCAGTTGTACATTGTGATCATAGAAGTCTTTTCCAACTATGACAATTCTGTGAACTACTGAATTTTCAGTAGAACATGTAACTTAGCCTGCATAATCACTGCCAAAGAAGCATGACAAAATAGAAGCATCTGATACAGTGCTTGGGGAAAATGTAAAAAGAATTGAAGCATAAGCAAAGATTAAACAGGAAAGAGCCAAAGAGCTGGTTGTCCACCTGCTCACACACAGTTTGGGTTTTTGGTCTATACAGTCTAGTTTTCAATAGGTAACTGATATTTTTCTATAAACAATTTGGTTGTAATGATAAGAAAATACAATATTGTGCAAAATGCGGGGTTGACAACCCAAAAGTCCTTTTAAGAATAGGCAATGCAAGTAGAGGCCAATTCAAACACCATTGCTAATGTGACCTTGCCTTAGTGTTTTATCTGACTACAGCTTTGTCTGTCAGCAGTACCCCTGAACAGAGACCAGGCCACAAGATCACTACAATGATGCACTGGCTCAGTGCTCAGAGCAGGCTATTTCTGGAGATTCTAATGACCATGGCAGTTGTTTCACTTTGAAAATCACTGCCGTTTTCTTCCTTTTCAGACCATGTTGCCGCATATATGTATTTCTGCACACAAAATGCACTCCACTCTGCACATCTCATGCTGGCAGTCAGAACTCAAATTAGACTGTTTGGATCAGTGAAGTTGTAGAGAAAACCAAGAGTTGGCTCCCTGTTCTTCCATCAACCCAATTTGTAACATCTAGGGATGACTTCATATGGTGCTACTCTGAAAAGGCAAGGTGGCTGTCCTGGATCATCCCATCTCCAACATGTGCTGCTTCGGTGGCTCCTCACAGACAGTGGCACAAGGACAAGTGCTTCCTCAAAGACTTACTAAAGGTCTGCCACTACACTTTATCTTGATTTAAAACTGCTGTCTTGGATTATGTCTCTGCTTTAATCCAAGTCTCTTATATCTTCTCAAAGTATTGGAAACACTCCTAACCTATTAGCTGGACATACTGTTCACAGAGTTCGTAAGACAAAACTGTCTTCAATGATTCTGCTTATTTTCCAGAACTAGAAGATCCAAGTCTAGAAAGAACACTGAAAGAATTAATATAACAAAAGACAGAACTGTAACTACACAGTAGCTGACAAGAGAACCACAGAATGGTTGAGGTTGGCAGGGACCTCTGGAGGTCATCTCATCCAAGCCCCTATTTGATCTAGGTCACCTAGAGCAGGTTGGCCAGGACCATGTCCAGATGGCTTTTGATTATCTCTAAGGATCATGACACCACAACCTCTCTGGGTAACCTGTGCTAGTGCTCCATCACCCTCACAATGAAACCAAAAGAAAACAAAACCAACAACAATTTAAAAACCAAACAAACAACCAAAACCAAAACAGCAACAAAACCAAAAACAAACAGGCTAAAACAAAAAAAAAAAAAGAAAAAAAGAAGCATTTCCTGATGTTCAGAGGGCACCTCCTGTATTTCAGTTTGTGACTATTGCCTCTGGTCCTGTTACTTGGCACCATCTTCTTTGCACCCTCCTTCCAGGTATTAATCCAATTCAAAAAACTCCCACCAATACATATATCCAATGCATAACTAGACAGCTAGTCCTGTACTGTACTCTGGCAGCATTATTCATACAGCTCATACACTGTAGATGACTTTAACTATGACAGCTTCATCCAAGACAATGTCTGTCTTGATCAGAATTAATCCCTTATCCATGGCAAGAAGTGCTCTCTGAGATGCTTGAACTGTTTTCTTGCAACAGAGGGAGGATAATGCCCCATGTTCTGTATTGCTATCCTCTGAATTTCAAAAAAGCCAAGAAAAATCATGTTTGTTCCTCACAGATACCTTAAATCAGTGGACTGATTATCTAAGGGTTGTTTTCTGTGATCAATTGGTTCTTGGAATGCATCAGCTAAGGGGAAATAAATGCAAAAATGACAAAAACCTTGAAGTGATGTACGGCAGAAGTCATGGAGTGGGACTCACATGACATTACTCAGTGGAATACCTCCAGCTATACAGAAGTCAAAGGATATTACCTCTTAACTTTTTAAAAATTCATCTTGATACTTCTTGAAATATTCATGCATGACTGACAACAGAATTGAGACAGTTCCCACCAGGACTTGACTGCCTCCACAGAAAGGAATTTGCCTACCTTCTGCAAGTAGAAGAAATCTCTACCACAGAAAGTGCTGATCCCCTGGAAAACAGGGATGTAGCCCAGCTACTTGAATATTTAGCTTCAAAGGAAGGTAAGCTGTTCTGCCATACTGGGAGTGTGAGAGTTGTGAGTAACAACTTTAAGAAACAGTAGTACTGCCACAGCTTAGAGGAGAGTCTCAATTGCCTCTTCTTTGTCAAGAATATTCCCTCAGGCATTTGTGAGTGTAGCAAAAATATATCAGGTATTGAGGTGATAGCATTACTGACAAAATGGCCTTACAACACAGGCAAGGTAAGATGTGTAGGCATCTTCAGGTTTGAAATAGAAGTCTGATTACTTCAAATATATAAAGGCCCACAAGACCAAAAGCTCATCTCAATTTCCAGACATGTTAGGAAGTCTAATGAGATACACCACCTGTGTATGTAGATAAAGCATTTGTGCTTGCATGTATCTGTGACATATGTACTAAGGCTGAGCAAATATAGTTTACCCTGTACAAGATTTCTCAAGGCCTCATGGGGACTGTCCTGCAATTTTGTCAGACAGCAATAGCCCCCAAAAAGAACACACAAAACACCAGCTATGTTTTATCATCATTGCTTCTATATGTTGCCCCTACTATACACTGTTACAGAGGAAAATCCCAGGAGATGAGTGCAGAAAAGATAAGCTTCACAGACCAGGCAGGAACAGATGAAAACAAAACAGACAAAAAGATTGGGATTTGTGAAATAGAGGTAAAGACACCTGAAGCTAAACTGGAGAAAAACATAACCCAGTGTCTTAAGTGATGAAGTGCAGGCTGAAGAAGAGATCAGACTCAGTTTTACAACTAATACCCTACCACTGCTGTCCCAGTGAACAACAAGCTTAACACCAGCTAGCAGTCTCCCCTGGAAGCATATAAAGCCAGCAGTATTTTGTGTTGGAGATTATCCCCCCCTGGTGAGCACTCACTAGACCACACCTGGAATACTGCATCCAGCTCTAGGCTTCCCAACATAAGACATCAATAAAGTAGAGTGAGCTTAGTGAGGTCCATGAGGATACTCAGGGTACTGGACCACTGACACTGTTGAGGAAAGACTCAGGAACCAGGGGTTGTTCTGCCTCCAGGAAAAGAAGGCCTGGGGGAAACCTAACAGCAGTCTGCCAGTGTCCACAGGGAAGTTAAAAATAAGACAGAGCCAGACCCTACGGAGTGGTGCACTTCTGCAGGGTGAGAGACAATAGGAGTAAGTTGAAACAAGGGAGATTCAGATTAGGTATGAGGAGAAACTTAGTAAGAGTAAAGTCAGGCAGTAGAATGGGTTACCCTTAGGCCTCCATCTCTAGAGGATTTCAAGACCTGGCTGAATAAATAGAGCCTTGAGTATTCATTCTAATCTGACTTCATACTTAACCCAACTTTGAGCCTAGACTAGAGATGGCTTGAAGTTCTCTCCAGCCGCAGTTATCCTATGATGCAGAGCCTGGACTGTGTTCATAAGATGCTATGGTTTATAAGAAGCTCAGAAGTCTACTACTTAAACCAGACAATCTGCACGTAGTAATTAGTTTTTAATGGTGACCAATAGCAGCTCTTCAGGAAAAGTGCTAATGACTGAAGAAAATATACAGTTATCACTTGCCTGCTATTCATCTCATCTACAGCTCTTTGTCTTCATCTGTTTCCACCCAGCTTGGCAACAGTTGAGAGATTTCCAAGTCTCACAACTTCCTTTTCTGCCAGCATACATCTAAAACAATCTCCAAAATAAACTGTCTAGAATGTATCCAGGTGGTAAACAAAATTCTGTGAATGGCATGTACATTGTTTGAAATGAGTCTGTGAAATGGATATAAGAGTTGGATAAACATGCATAAGAATAGCATATTACTTAATAATTCTACTAATTTTATCTACTAATAAACAGCTAATAAACAAATGCATTAAATGTTCAACTAATTTCTTTTATACTTCACCCTCATACCTGGTCTTTCTACAGCATACAGATCAGACCTCTGGTAATGACTGAGGATTATGCAGAAGGAGATTCCCTTGTTGCTAACACTTGGGAAGGCTTTATCAAATAACCTAGGGAATGTTCAAGAGAGACAACATTTAGAACTAAGGGAATCCAGTGGTTTCCCAAAGAATGTGCCAAAGCAATATTTAGCAAATAACATTTCACAGACTTTTTTTTTTTTTTTTTTTTTTTTTATGGTGTCCAACCTTAGATTTTTTATTTGAAGACTGAACAGCCAATGCAAACAAAGGCAACAGGAGCTCTAAAAAAAGCTACATGCAAGCTAAGTATTGTAATATGACTGGGTCTTAGGGTCAAGAGCTGGCCAACCAATTAACTGTAGTCCATGCAGTCCATCATGAAACTGAGCCTCTTCATATCTTAAGAATGTTTGAAAAATAAACTGATGTTGGAAGTACCACTCATAAGTACCATGAAAAAGCCCACAAGGAAATTATTCAGAGACTGTTGTGAAAAAAAGATTTTTAAAGTGTAATAAGTAGCAACTAGGGCACAGGAAATTCAATGGGGATTATAAAAGGTTGATTGAGTAGCTGCTTAATGGCATAAATTCTTGAATTAAAGCAACTTCTGAAGAAAACTTGAGCGCTGATCACGCTACTGAAGTCTGTCAGTGAATATAATAGATGGGACCAGATTTAACCCTAATTCTTAGTTCTGGGGTTTTCTGTTTCGTTTTGTTGATTTGGTTTTTTGTTTGGTTTTTTTGTACATTTGTTTTTGTTTTGGTTTTTTCTTTGTTTGAAGTCTTACTGTTGCTTTAAGACAACTATTCCACATATGAAGCTTCTGATTGGTATCATTTAAGTGTGATGTTTTAATAACTAAGAGAAGTTGAGCCAGAAACAGTTGTTATTAAATTCACAAACATGTCAAAAGAATGGACAGGTTCTCCACAGCTGCTGCTTTTAGAGAAGACCAACAAACCAAAGCTCAATGAAGATAGAGCACACTTCTTTTTTAAAGCTTAGTTTAACCTATAATATTATTTGTAATATCGAGATCTTTCTTGCAGCATGGTAAGGAAAGATAGCTTTTTTCTGTTCTTCTGAAGATCACATTCACAAGTGAAAGTGTAAAGTTGCACATAGCTCATTAGATGAAAAAGCCTCCACAGAATGAATGAAAAGTTCTCCAAGTTTGCTTTTAAAATATGAAGTGGGAAGATAGACTGCATTAGAGTAATGGAGATTTGTAGGTTGTTATTTTCACTGAGAATATTAGTTAGTTAAACGAGAAGGGCAAGTGATCGTAGTATGGAGCTGTCTTACTCCACACTGAGCAGTACTGCACGAGGTAAGGACACTGCTAAAATCTTGTGTCTTGTTCCTGACCACAACAGAGCACCAGAATTAGCATAAAATATGTTTTTCTGCACTCCCTTCTGTTTCTCAAATTTAATCCCTTCTGCCATTTAACTTTGAATCTTGATTTTGATCTCCTCCTTCCTCTCCTTCTTTCTACCTAGCTTATTAATTCCAGCAGCCCTCTCACTCAGTTTTCTGCCCTATCTCGTGCAGTCCAGGTCTCTCTCTCACACTTAGGCAACTCCACCTTCCCATTATCTTTTCAGACAATTACAGTATTTTTTTCAAAAGCCTACTCATACTCCCTGAACCTCCATTCTTTGTCCTAGAAAGATATTTAACCCCTTGGGATCTTTAATTTTTCTGCTTCTTATCCAGTCCTGATAAATTACTGCTTGGAGACATTAGTCCCTGGCTATTTCTACAGTCAGGATCTTCTGCTGATTTACTTCTTTTTGCAGGATCAAAAGGGAACTTCAGGAAGTGGAACATTTCCCTGCTACCACTCCAGAGCTGATAGCAGAGTGCAAGGAGAGAGAAAAAAAAGCACAGTCCTTCAGGAAAGAAACAAATGTCAACATACATGTAAGCATCACCTTAACTTAGAAGTTTTGCTAAAAATCTTTCTGGTACTGTTGACCAGTTTTGGCTACTGTCACAAGGCAAGAGCTCACAGACTTGTCACTTCTGAAAACCTAAACTGCTGGAACAAAGCCAAGATGACAAACTGGTGGCAGCAGTGAAGGCAGCTGCCTACAATGGCAGCATTTAATCCAGACTTGTGTCTGAAGTCTTACCTTCCTGAGAAACCATTGTCTTTTCTATTCAAAGCCAGTATCACAGCAGTCTTTGGCAAGCTGCTTTTAATTTTTGAGTGAACCGACTGCATTCTGTGACTGCCTAAAAGGTAATGCCTAATTACACTAGTTTGAAGTGATAACAATAAAACTTTGATGATTCATACAATTGGTTCCAAGTCTATCTATGCCTGTTGCCAAGCAGTTCTTTTCAGTTTTCCCTTTGATCAAAGAAAAGTGACCTTGCTATCCTTTTAATCTAACTGTAAAATAAGCTTGCAATTAGTTCTTTAAAGTTCAAGTGATTCTAATGAAATCTCTGATGACCAAAAATGCAAATTAATGCTTTAGTTCTACATCTTGATAGTTTAGGGAATTTGGATTGTTCTCTGTCCCAGATACACTAAAGTAGGGAGGGAAACATTAACAGGACCAAATACATAGGGATAAACATGTTTCCAGAACTAACAACATTTTAATGCCTATGTTAATTAGCAAAGATTATTAAACAAGAGTACAATAGTTCTTAAAGCATTTGACTAAAAATGCACACAAACTTGCTTTATTTCTACACAAGCAAAATTTATAGGCAGCTGTACCTAAAAATAAGCATGTTTCTGCTCTTCCTTTCTCATTAAGTCAAACAACAGTTAGATAATAGGCCTGCAAATGATTTTGTTACAAGTGTATTTATCGCATTTCCCAGCACATCAAGCTGTCAGACTAACAATTAGTTTCATTTCAAATTAAACCTGACAAGCAGTCCCTTGGTGAAAGAACATGTGTTAATGTAACTAAAACACATACCTCTTCTCTTTCAAAATACCTCCTCCACCAAGCTTACAGCTTCTGTGACACTCTTTTCTTGCTAACTGGTACTGTTCTTCCTGTCATTCCACAAAAATCATATTGTGAACAGAACAAACCTCTTACTTACCTTTAGGTTGTACACAGAATTATGATTTTCTCCCCTGCCTAAAGAAACAGACTTGAAATCTGGACTTAGGTGCTCCTGTCACTGACTAGTGTAATGAAAAAAAAGAGAAAGGGCAAGAGAACTCCAACGTTAGCTTCTTAAATGATGATGACAACACCCTCTGAGGAACCAACAGTAAGAACAGTACCCTCTATGCTTCATTGCTTATTCTCAGACAGATTCTTCATCTAATCCATGCCCTTACCCTTTCGCAACTGAAGTTTACAAAGTAGATCCAGGATCAGGCAACAATAACCAGAATAATACAGCAAGAACACTTGATGGTTAGCTACCAGAAACCAAGAATGCTGAAGGACAGCTGTCTTCCCATACTTTTTTTATATTTCCCAGAAAAAAAAAATCTAATTGAAATGAAACACAAAGAAATTCCCACAAAATTAGCCTTGAAGACTTAGTATTTTTAATTCAGTATCAGGCAGTGTTCCCTCTTATACACACTCTCAGCTCAACTCATGAAGAGGAGTCACACACACCACAGTAAGCAAACCGTACAATCTGATTCTAAGGAAATTTCTTCCTACTACATAACATGGAAGCTGGGATTTTGTAAGGAAGCTGTTTTCTACATAAATGAGACACATGTAAATAAACACTGCTATTCTGTCTTTTTAAACCCTCCAAAGCTGCTGTTTGCAATGACATGAAGTTTGCAGGTCAAATATGCTTCAGCTAAATATTTTTTCTTTTCTTGGACTTTAAAGAATATAGTTATGTTACTCAGTGGTCTAAAATTTCACCCCACTAAACAGAAAACACCATAAGTAAAGTACCGCAGAGTACACACAGAATCACAGAATGGTTTGGGTTGGAAGGGACATTTAAAGATCATCTACTCCAATCCACCCCCAGCCAAGGGCAGAGACATTTTCAAAGTTGCTTTCACATCAGGTTGCTCAAAGCCCTGCCCAACCAGACCTTTAAAACTTCCAACAATGGGACACCCACAACTTCTCTGGGCAATCTGCTCTAGTGTTTCACCACCTGCATTAAAAAAAAAATATTCCTTGTATCTAATCTAAATCTGCCCTATTTCAAATAAAAACCATTACTGCTTGTCTTATTGCAACACACCCCACTGAAGTTTACTCCTATCTTTCTTTTAGGCCCCCTTCAGGTACTAGAAGGTTGCAACAAGGTCTCCGTGGAACCTTCTCCAGGCTGAACAACTCCAACCCTCTCCACCTTTCATCACAGGAGAGGTGCTCCATCCTTCTGTTCATTTTTGTGGTGCTCCTCTGGATCCAGTCCAACAGGTCCATATCCTTCCTGTGCTGAGGGCTCCAGAACTGGACACAGGACTGCAGAGGAAAGGTTTCACCAATTTTCACCAATGTAGAGGGGCAGAATCACCTCCCTCGATCTCCTGACCACACTTCTTTTCTTCTTTTCTTCTTTTCTTTTTCTTTTTTTTTTTTTTTTTTAGAATCGGCTGGGTTGGAAGGGACCTCAGAGATCATTAGGTCCAACCCTTGACCACTACCACTGCAGTTACTAGACTATGGCACTGAGTGCCACATCCAGTTTCTTTTTAAATATCTCCAGGGACAAAGACTCCACTACTTCCCTGGGCAGCCCATTCCAATGTCTGATCACCCTCTCTGTAAAGAAATTCTTTCTAATATCCAACCTAAACCTAAACCTAAACTTCCCCTGGCACAACTTGAGACCATGCCCTCTTGTCTTGTTGAAAGTTGCCTGGGAAAAGAGACCGACTGCCCCCTGGCTCCAGCCTCCTTTCAGGGAGTTGTAGAGAGCGGCCAAGATGCAGCCCAAGATACAGTTGGCTTTCAGATACACATCGTTGGCTCATGCCCAGCTTTTCATTCACTAGTACCCCAAGTCCTTCTTTGCAGGACTGCTTTCAGTCCCTTCACCCCTGGTATCTGTCCTGATACTGGTAATTTCCCCAGCCTAGGTGCCTCTTATCTGGGCATGTTGCACTTCATGAGGTGCTCATGAGCCCACTTCTCCAGCCTGTCAAGCCTGCAGATCAACCTCAACTCAGTCCTTGTGTTCTCTGATGCAGGAAGTGCCAAAGTATCTGGCAATGATTCAAGTACATCAGACAAATTTTCACAACCTCCTCAAGGCATGTTTTTTGAAGAATTCTCAAGTTCAGCAGCTGTCTACTGGATACCAGGTAACAAAGCACAAAACCAGTCAAGACTTATGTATTAAAACCAAAACTCTGCATTTGGTTCATGGACTTCACTAAGAACCAACACAGATCTGCACAGGGCAGTGGCACAGTTAAACTTGAAATGCAGAAGTTTACTTCAAGCTGTGGAACAGACTGCACAGAGAAGTTGTGGATTCACCCTCCCTGGAAGGGTTCAGTACCAGGCTGGACAGGGTTCTGAGCAACCTGATCTAGTAAGAGGTGTCCCTGCCCGTGGCAGGGGGGTTGGAACTAGATCATCTTTAAAGTCCCTTCCAACCCAAACCAGTCTATTGTAATGTATGTTGATGAATCTGTATTCCTAACCAAGTAAAATTCAGGAAAAGAACTAAATGAGTAAGAAGTGAATGTGGGGTTAAACAAAGCAGCTGAGACATGTAATTGTTCCACTGAGGTAGTATAAAGTAAACAGTTAACTTCTGTAATGAAACAGAGCAAACCCCTAATAATACTAACTCCTGTCTCAAAGATAATTACATTGCCAAAGGCTAACTAGGCACCAAAGGAATGCAAACACCTACACAAAAGAACACAAAGATGTCACGACGAACAGATAAGAGACAATGGTTATGGTTATAGTCTGATATCGTCTTGCAACAACATAGTGGAGTCAGCAGAACCAAGAAAGGTAAAAGTTCAAGCCTGATGAAGACTTTTTACTTCCTCCAAAGACCCCCTGAACACCCTGATAGATCTCCCCAAAAGAAGACTCCACCCTGACTCTGCCCAGACTCCACCTATAATAAATATTATAATGAAATTATGTAATCTCATGAGTATGTATGTATACCCACCTTCTTTTGAATATGTATAGAATTGTAAATATAAGATCGGTGTGCTTGAGGGATAACAATTCCGATTCCGTCCCCTGCACCCAGCGCTGCTTTGCTTTCTGCAATTTATTAATTAAATCGAGCTAGTAAAGGGAATATTGAGTCTCGGTCATTGGTCATTTTATAACACTATGATTCTAGGATTCTAACTGAGCATTGGATACAGCTTCTCATCTGTGTGCCCTGACAGAGCACACAGTAGTGGAAGGAGGACATTTGTACCTCAGTGGCAATATTGCTACACTAGAGAGCAAAAGGTCCCAAGCATAAAGGCAGATAAACAGGAGAAACTAAGTGTTTCCACACCCATGACTACCCTAAGGAGTAACAGGAACTCAATTGCCTTACAGAGCTCCTCAACACTATCCCATCTCACCTAATCTGAGCTGAAGCCAGCTTTCTGTCCCTACAATGCACCTGAGTCCCAGAAGAATCTGCTCACATATATAACTCAGAGCTGGAAACACTGCAGATACCCGTGGATAAAATCTAAACTGCCCTCCCTGGAGCAAATGAACAACTGTCTGCAGTTCCTCTTGGATGATCACAGAGAGGTGGAAACACAATCCAAGAGCACTTCACAATCTATTTTTTCCAGAGGTTGCTTATAAAAGTAAACATTTATGCAGCTTTTGTTTACTGTGACACAATCATAAATTAATATAGTTTTAGTGTCTAGCACACAATTGAGCTCATATAAACAGAATTAGTCATCTCTACAGAAACATGAGAGGAGAAAAGGAAGTCAGCATTGTCCTCCCCCAAGGCTCTTAATTCTTCTCTCCTCAAGAAGGTATCAAGTCAGAGTCAGAAGGTTAACAGCACAGTCTGCAAATCCAAAAGCATCACAAGCTGGTTGCTAGCTGGCCTGGAGAATAAACACAGGGCTGTCAATAACTGCAGGCAATAAATTTCTCCTAGCTGGTGGAAGTGAGGGGAAGGAGGTTAATCCACATTCTGGCTGCAGCCTTGATTTCAACAGAGGCAGAGCTTGCAACAGAGGCAGAGCTGCTATAACAGAGATTTAACTGCTTTACCAGTTATCCCATTCCACTGGTGGCACACTGTCTCTACCTCCACCTTTCTTTCCCTCCCTACTATTCTATCAGACAGGAATCTAGTCAAGATGGCAAGGTACCACATGAATATTTCAGAGTAAGCAGACTGCAAGCTACTCAGGAGTGTTTCAACATGCGAGGCAAGGCAGAGACTGCAGTGCAGCTGAAGGAATCTTCACTGGGTTCTCACATTGCTATGGCATGTGATCACAAAAAAACCCTCTCTATGTGAGTCAGTTTGCTAAAAGATCAACAAAAAAAACTTTATTACTATCTCTATCTCACCCAAGAAAGGCCAAATGATACATATTTTCTTTTATTACCTTATATTTTCACCAGGTGTTCCAGTCTTGTCTTATGGAAGAGGGTAAATAGAAGCACCCCAAACCATCTATGTGTTGACTTACCCTTTCACTTCAGACTTCTGGGAGAAGTCCACTTCCATGTTGTCTGTAGCTGCACATTAAGTAGTTGTCCTGGTTTGGGCCAGGATAGAGGTGATTTTCTGGTTTGTACTTTTGCTTTCAGCTAAGTCTCTTGTAAGTAGTTGCACTTGCTGAAATTAACAGCAAGTTTCTCAGACAGTGTCTGCTTCTAGGACTGATAACACTCCATGTTTATAGTTACAGCCAGAGACTGGCATGCAGAGCCAAGGACACTGCTCAGCTCTGAGGAACATTTTACCTTCCAGAAGGAGTAAGGAGGTCCCACCTGAAACCCTCCTTTGGGGAGGACCGGACAAGATAGATGCCAGAATTGACCAAACAGAGTATTCCATCCCATACACCTCATACTCAGTATAAATTTGAGGGATCACAAGGGTCAAACCCGTTCCTGCTCTTCCTGCCCTTCCTGCTTCCCCTTCTTCCCCTGTCCCTGTTTGCTTCAGCATCCTGGGAGGATTCCATCCATCCCTCTGCCTGTGGTCCTGATCTGTGCCAGCCTGAATCTGTGTGTTCCTGCCTCCAGCTCCCGACTGCTGCTGACTCCAGGATTCCAGCCTGGACTTTCCCAGGGCTGCCCTGCAGCCTCGGTGGTGACGTGAGAGTTACTGGGGGAGAAGGGGGAGGAACATGGTATCAATTTCCCTGTATACTTGTATATATCTAGTAATTTTTCCTATTTATCATTACTGTTTCATTGAAGTTCTGTAGTTTAGTTTCCAACCCATAAGTCTCTCTTCCTTATTCTCTCTCCTTTCTTTATCAGGGAGGAGAGGGGGATTAATAGAGAACAATCTGTCATTCGGGTTAATTGCCGGGCTAGTGTTAAACCATGACAGTAGTTTATTTACTAGATAATGTGATCAGGTTCTCTAAAAGAACTTACTTCTCCTTGCCTGTTTTGAACACATTTTGATAACACCAGTAAGAGATACTAGTTTCTTTGACCAACCTCTGTTTCAGTACCCTAGTAGGCAAGAATACTGTGACTTTTGCAGCCTTGAACTACTCTTCCATGTCATTCAACCACTGCTGTATTTGTGCCCAGCCTTGCCACCTGCCATCACAGCTCAGTGACCCTCTCTCCCCAGGCAGGATCTGGCCCTGGGTCCCTGTCTCTCCTGCTCTGGTGATGGCATCTGCCCTGGGGACCACCCATCCCTGCCGGGTGCTGTGGGGCTGCACACTTCCTCCAGCAGCTGCTCCTGCCACACCTGCTACTCCACTTGTGGCAGCTTTCACCTAAAGAGAGTCTAGCTAGCATAAATGTGCCACTAGTATTTTTTTACTACAGAAGTTGTTGGATACCCTGCAAAGGCTTTATTGCCAATAAATTATTTTGGCTAGTCCAAATGGTCTCTTGCTTTTGACAACATACTATGCTCCTTAAGAGGCTTTGATTTAAGAGAATAATTTTCTTCCCTTGAAAACCTAGAAGTGCTGTGTAAAAAAGAAGTGAATTCCCACATAAATTACGACTCACTGTGAGGTTTGCATTTATGTTGCAATAGTAGCCACCCAGTTCTGCCTTTTGTCCCCTAGCCATCAACTCCTGGGCTGGTTAAGACTATGGGGGAGATTAGGAAAACCAAAATAACAGATGTTCTGACTTACTACAAACCCTGACAGGGGAGAGCTCTGAACTTGGGTGGTGGGAGGACTGAAGTGAGCTGACAAGTCCTCCTTGAAGTCAGATATACCCCCCACCTTCAGGCTGGGTTTGCACTTTGAGAATGATGGTTGTGATCTCATTCCCAGAATGCAGTATCACTCACAGCTCACCAGCCTCTCTGACACCCCCTTCAGTGAAACACTCTACCAGTGGCAAGAAACCCCAGAAGAGAAACACTAAACTCTGCAAGTAGTTGTTTTAGATTACAAAAGCCACTGAAAAATTAATGAAAAATAGTTTGCTCAGGGCTACTAAATACAAGGAGACCAGAAATGCATGTTTTCAGAAGATTCTTCTTGCCTCAGGAAATGCTGCTGTTGCTCTACCTTAAAGAGATTTACTTTTTAAACATCATTAAAGAAATGTCTCTGGGTCACAACTACTGCACAGGCATGTGAAAGACGTAAGTAGTTGTGATAGTTTCAGGGATGTCTGCTGACTAATGCTACCGTGAAAAGTCAGCATTTACGCTGCCAATACTACTACTAAATGCAAACTCTTTCACTGTCTCTCAAACACCACTTCCAAATTATTTCAAGATGCCTAGCAGCAGATGGACTGTAGACTTGCATCCTAAATGAAAATTATCACACCAGGAGCGCAGAGGGGTGAAGAGAGGCTCATTACTGAGTATGAAAAGTAATGAACATCAATTACTACACACTGAATTAAAGCAACTCTACCCTGCATAAAGATTTTTCAGGTTCCTTTCCATACAGCAATATTTCACCTCTTCCAACAGTTTCCTTTAGGGAAGTGAAAGTAAGTGGTGGATGCTCAGAACCAAATTGAAATTTTATATTTTAAATTAAAATAAAACCATCTGTGTCTTGACATGTATTCAAAGGCTGACTAGTCTCACTAGAATTTATCTGCAGAGACTGTGCTAGTTAGACTAACATGTGGCACTTACATTTTTCATCTATATTTACCAGGTTGCTTTCTCAATTTTCAACTAGAAAGATACTTCTTCTCAAAAACCCTGCCAGCTTTGTGGTAAAATTATTTTTTTCAAAGAACTCTTCTATTTCCTTCCTTTTTCACATTTTGAAAGCTAGAGCATGTTTTTAGGTGGGGCTTTTCCTCCCTTTCTAGTCAAACTGATTTAGCAGAGCATGAATCATCAACTAACATTACAACTCTTCATCTCCATCTTGAGAACGAGAAAGTCAAGCTGAAAAATATATAAATCAAGGCTCTTATCTCTTTCTGCTTTTCATTCCTTTCTTGTAGATGCTAGAAGTGTTAAATCTATGTTTGTGCCCATGACTACAGTCCAAAGAAACCAGAAAACAATCATATCCAATTTATGCAATGTATTAAAGATAATGGATACAAATCTAAGCAAAGCCTGGGAGAGTCAAGGTGCTAACTCATACACTGCTATGCCAAAACTGAACTCCTGGAAGCACTCTCTGGCAATCTAATCTTAAAAAGCAAACTCTCAGAATCGAGCCAGGAGAGATTTCCTGAGGTACTGTAAACAGCATCAGGGTTGTGTTTGAGCAATTAGATTTACATTTTCTCTAGGCCCTTTTGCCTAGGGAATCTTCCAAGATTAACAGTATTAATAATACCATGTGCAACAGCAGTGAATCCAGAGAATGGCACTGCCTTTGAGTTGTTCCTTGAATGTGCTATAAAGCCTACAAATATGCTACAGACTCAACCATGTAGAATAGAGAGACCAGATCCTCATCCTAAGCTTTGTAGGCAGGCTTGTTGATGCCAGTGGAGAGTCTAGCCCACAAATGCTTTTTAGAAAGGGTTAAGAAAAGCAGTGATTTGTTAGAATAACTTTCAATTCCGTTTTAAAATTCCCTCCTCCTAAAAGGTGCCCTGATGAAGGGTTTCAGTTGTTCAAGTCCCTAAAAATCAACCACAAACTTTCTGCAAACTACTGCAGCAGTACTCCTGGGTTGCCTCCACAAGCCAACTAATATCACTGTGGCCACAGTAAATCCAGATTACCAAGTATTTCTCTTACTCAGTTTCATAGATCTTCCATGAGATCACCATTTACCCCCAACACGTTCCTGTCAAAATGGCAACTGATCCTGACATCAAGTTAGTCTAAAATTAGGTGTACACCTTTCACCTTGCTGACTCTCAGCAGCCAGCAATGAACATGAGAGGAAGAAGATGAGGACCAAGCATGCAGAAAAATGCTTATGAGAGCACTCTCCAGAAATCTGCTCCTTTGAAACTTCCCTAGCCAGAGGCTGTGTCATGGTATTTAATAGCCCTCAATAAACTATTTTCCATAGTTTCCACTATTTTCTAGTGGCTCTTTTAATCCAAAACTTCTTGCAGAGTTTAGTGATGTCCTTCTGAAGCTCCATTGCTAGGGCATTTAACTAAGCAAAACAGCTCTGCATCACCAGGACACTTTAAGATTTCACTGTTTACTTCCTTGTTAGTGTCTCTGAAAACAGTGTTTTCACTGTTTGCATATATGAAGTCATATGTCTACCATTTCCATAAGTACAGCTTTTGTTTATTCATTCAAATCCTAGTGCATGAGTACTTGCCCAGAGGCTTGCCCCAACAGTGCCTTCTCTACTGAAAGATGAAATGGGCTATGGAATCACATGGCAGTCCCTGAAACTATGGCAGACTAAATGTAAACTGAGAAGATTCCGTAATTCCAGTGTTAATAAATATTATAAATGCTGTGAAACTCTGAGATGATTTCTGATAGAAATTTTGCTTTTAGGGTCTTTATACAGACACCTTGTCCCATTAGATTAGCATCTTTTATATCCCAATTGTAGTAACACAATTCAGATCAAATAAGAACAAATGAATGTCACTTATCTCACAGCTATTTACTTGCCAAGGTTTCTCTCTCTACTATGTGCAAAGACATAACTTAGAAAAAGACACATCAAGAACAAGCAAATAAAGTTAATTTGTTTCAGCAATGTGAAAGTTGAATTAGACTCAGCATACCAATCTATTACCTAATTCTTTTGTTTGCATACTTTCATGCATACTTGCACATTTTGCATGTCATCTAGAAAGTGTAACAATATTAGAAATTTTTTGCTCAGATTTTTCTAGAGAGAAAACAATGAGTGGGTTTTCAAGGTGAAGTTATTGAAAAGTTAGTCTAAAACAGAGGTTGTATCTCTTGGCTAAATATATGATGTGAATGGTATTAAAATCTGAATGAATAATGAAGTGAAGAAAAAACCTGCAGTCTATTTCGTATGCACAGTATTGTAAAAACTGCAAACAAGGACCCTCATTAAATAAACTGAATTACTATGGGATACAGAAGACACGCATAAGGATCAGAAACTGAAAATAAAGCAAGGAATAAATCAAATACCATAATGACCTAGGTTATCAGAGGGATCCTGCAAAAAATCTTTAAAAGGGGTGTAAGAGGTGACATGACTATATAGGCTAAAGTCAGTGAATAATTCAGGATTAAAAATCCATGTATGTATACCGTTGCAAGATGGCACCTTGATAAATGCAAAATATACCCACTGGGAAAAACAACCCTAAATGTGCATAATGATGGGCTGCAGAACAGCTATTAACTGAAAAAATGTTGGAATCATTGTGAAAAGATTTTTTAAATCAGCAGCTAAATACCCTAAAGGCAGTTAAAAAGACAACCGGAACACAAGAACGATTAAGAGAAGAAGCAGAAAAATAGAACTACGCAAGTGTGTAAATCTGTACTATGCTCCTACCCTCCACACTGCAATTCTAGTTATCCCACCACAAAAACAAAAAGAAAAAGGAGAACTTGAGGAAAATATAAAACGGAGAGGTGAAGATAAAACAAGTACAGTTCTTTGCTGTTTCTTAGCATGTAAGACTTGGAGGGCACAGAAAAAAGTTAACAGGCAAGCAGAATGAAGACACTTTCTGCAGCACACATTATTTAAACTGTGGTGCTGCCTCCACATGAAGATAACTGTCAAGGTGAGAAATATGTGTGTGCTCAAAAGAGGGCTAGAGAAACAGGAACCAGATCCACTGGCAGTTATTTAATATTACTATCAAGTTTCTAAGCAGTAATTTGGATTGCTAGATGTGGGGAGGGCTGGTCAGGCTCATTCTATGCCAGCCCTTCTACACTGTCCCAAAGTACCATCTGCTGGGGAGCTCTGCACAGGCAGGCAAAGACAGAGCAAGCTTCATGCTGGCCCTGCATAGCCATTCATATCCTTTAAAACAGAAGAAGGAATATATTATAATGCAATTATAACTCCCTGTTTCCTTCATTATATTAATAGTTCTTTATTGTTTTAGCATACATGGCAGCAGGCAGGGATTAGTATGCATTACATACAGTGTCTCAAAATGCCATTAGCTAATAAACCCACATACACTTTTTTTAAATGGTGAAAAAGAAGAAAAAATGTAGTGCATTAACTGAGAACACGCATCTTCACTTTCCTCCTCCTCCATTGGGGGAGGAACAGTGTGCATAAACTTGTTAGATTTGCATATCCCAGTAAAACTCCTGAAAGAATTGTCAAAGCAATAAAGACAATATAATCTTCTAGCCTACTTGATATGCGCAGATCTCCAAAAAATGCCAACAAGTCCTCTCATTATGCTGAGTTACCATGGGATACAGCAGGATCTAGAGGGTAAGAATCAGATCTTTTGAGGACTAGAAACTCAACTAGACAAACAAAAATGTCAAATCACTGCTTTAAAACATATACAACTATTACATATTTCTATTAGAAATATTCATCTCTTAAACACCGTTCTTATTTTTCAGTTTGACACTGAAAATATTAAAAAGCCAAGTTCCAATCACCAGCTAAGCTGTTAGGTCTGCATAGATGGAAGAACATGTACACAATGGTCTTTCAATATTAGAGCTCTTCAGGGGGAAAAAAAAATATATCAACAAGAAAATTCAAAAACAGTAAAATTCAACAGGAAAAAGAAAACTGGAAACACTAATACAGAATAAGTGTTAAGGGTAAGACATAGCACAAAACAACATGAAGATGAGGAAACGGTGTCATAAAGAAAGATCCTCAAAAGGGAAGCAGCAAGAATAATAAATTTTCAGCAGGGTTGCAAGTTTTCTGTAATTGTGCTTGCTTACAATATAAGAAGAAAAACTGTAGTATTTGCTTCAAAACCATCTAGGGATCATCCAAACCATCTCAATACAGGGAAGGAAACAAAAGAGTGAGAATCACAGAATTGTCATGATTGGAAAAGACCTTTAAGATCACCATGTCCAACAGTCAATAGTGCCTCTCCCCTCTCCACCTCCCCGCCCCCCCCAAAAAAATATGTATCACCATGCCCACTACAGCATGTCCTCATCTACACAGTCTTCAAATACCTCCCGGGATGGTGAAACCACCACCTCCCTGGGCAGCCTCTTCCAGCACTTGCCTACTCTCTCAGTAAAGAAATTCTTTCCCCTATCTAGTTTAAACTTTCCCTCGGGCAACTTCAGGCCATTTCCTCTAGTCCTATCATTATTTACTTGAGAGAAGAGACCAACACCCACCTCACAACACCCTCCTTTCAGGTATTTGTAGAGAGCAACAAGGTCTCAGCCTCCTCCAAACTGAACAATCCCATTTCCCTCAGCCTTTCCTCATGCAACTTTTTTTCTCCAGATTCATCACCAGTTTGGCTGACGTTTTCCAGAACTAACTCCAGAAGGTCTATGTTTGGAGAAAACAGCAGAACATGAAGCTCCATTCCATAGAAGCTTTTACAGTTATGGTATTTTTCCTCCCCATTGTAAACTGAAAGAATAAAGTCTTCCAAGCACACCAGCAGACAGAGAATTGTGTAATGTCTAAAAACTGAAAAGTCATTCTACAGCAGTTTTCAAAGCAATAAATAAGAATGCTAAATTTCATTTAGTCAAAAGCCTACTAAATAGCCCTACGTGGAAGAATCTGCAGTAATGTTATTAGTGTCACTGTTGATATAAAGCAGCATACACATAGCTACATACACTTTTCTTCTAGAATCACAAGTTAGCCCTGATCCCAGAAATAAAAGAAGAATCACAGAAGTGTAGAAATTCCAGGTTCAGTTGGCTGAAATTTCATTCCATCAGCTCCAGCACAGAAGCAACATTTTAAAAAACAAGCCAAAAGGGGTTGTGCAGTAACTGGCCAGTTCATTCATTAGTGTTCCACAAAGTCAAAAGTCTAACTCATTGCATACAAATAAGTTGCTTACTAGCAAAAATAAAATGTTGCCTATTAGCAAATAAGCAGATATGTTCCATGCAAAAATATTTTTTTTTTTTAAAAATTAAAATCTAGCAACAGCAGCTTTCCTAAATATTGTAAAGATTGTCCTTATAACCACCAAACAGTAAATATAGTTCATCAATGCATGTTTTAAATACTAATATGACGTTACAATTTCAGGACAGTCACTGTCAGGCCCAGAGGACAATCAAGCTCATTATCAATGTTTAAGGTGTGCAAAGATGCAGACATTCAGTAATGAAGTTCTGCTTACTGAATTAATTTGAAGACTTTCAGTAATTCCAAATACTCTCAAAAGAGGCACTAAAACTTAGGCTGTTCTAGCAAAAAACTGTCTGGCTCTTCCACTACACTACCCTGCTTTTTTTAATTTTAATCAAAAAATGTGGCTATTCACTTTGAGAGGGAAGGGGGGGAATTTCATATCTTTTTTAGTTCTTTCACACTTTGTGAAGCAATGACAAACACTGAGCACTACAAAGTAACAAAAAAATAAATCAAAAAAATAAGACTTCTGTCTTAAATATAGTCCTCTTCATTTGTCATTTTCACAGAGTGGAATTTTTAATTTGAGAAAACACTGAACCCAGTCATACAGTCAGCACATTGTCATTTGCAAGTGCTACCTCCCCTCCACCCAAGGCATCAGGAACTCAGTCTGAAGGAAAGCCTCAAGGCAGGGAGCATCTCCTGCCAAGGACATCATCCAAACCAACACGCTGGGACTCTGGGGACTGTCTGATTCAATGCTGCAGTACAGGGTGCTAGATGAAGTGTGTCACGGGTCCCCAAACTTGAGAGCTAGCTTAGTATTTAACTGTAGCTCCAACAACCTGAAAAAAACCCCAAAAGTTATATTTGAAGAGCAGAGGAACAAAAGAACGAACCACTTTGGTTTACCCTGCAGCAACAAAACCATCTCCTCTTTGGATGCATTAACAGCCCCGGGCTCATCATGTTACGTATATTCTAAGGAGTGACTCCCCAAGAAACCCTCAGAACTGATTTGTCTGCATGTCACTAAGGTATTTTTTACTAATTGTCATTTGTTTAACAGGATGCCTGTGACCAAGATACAATCATTGAAATGTTACAATAAAATCAGAAGGCAGCAAGCCTACTGCAGCACTTTCCCATCAAGTAATGTGCTCTGATAAACAACTCTATCAACTGCTGGAGGAGACTAAATAAGACTCTGATAATGTAACAAACGCTCTCAGAGCAGTCTTTATTTACCTCTCATGTACCTCCTGCTTCTAGTACCAGTGTCCTGGGAACAGCCGAGTGAAATTCCCTCTTGTTTGTCCCAGTGACAGTTATCAAGCAGTAATTCTGAGTTTAATAAACTGCTTCAAGGTTCAGTGCCTGATACAGCTGAAGCAGAAGAAATTTAAGAGAGAAAGGTGCTTCTTGAAAAGCTAGATATCCCTCCTTGGCACACATGGTCTCGGTCTCACACACCTACTCTTTTTCAGCTCATGGTGACTTCACTTCAAATACAGGTTTCTAATTCTAAATAAATGAGTAGCATCTGGTCCTCTGAAAGCTTTTTCTAGTAAAATTTCATACCTTTAGCTTTAGAAATGTTCTCAGCGTTGCTTAACACTTAAATAATAAAGATTTGGGCTTTGCTGGTATAATTAAAATTTTAGTTTTGAGTTTAGAAATTTTTGCGCTTTACATACGTAATGTGTGTTCAAACTCACACAGTGACCTCCATCCCATATATTCCAATAGTTTAGAAAGATATGAAAAGAATGAAGCAAAATGCCATCACTTGAGCTATTAGCTTAAGAAATTTTACTTTTCCATACAGACATGGAATGCTGCGCTAGCTAAGCTGTGGCACTCACAAGATACTACTTCCCATCCATTTTCCTCTCACATATGACTAAGCTTTTCTCACTTCCCTTCATCACACAGAATACAAAGTATAGACTTTCATTCTTTTAGCATCTTTTTCTTACACCAGCTTGGCTGAAAATTCAACTTAGGTTTCCAGCTAATTTTCTGAGACAGCATATGCTTCTTTGGGACCAAACGTGGCTCTTGCTGAGATGGATGGCATTATCTGCTATTCACTTTGAGAGGGAAGGGGGGGAATTTCATATCTTTTTTAGTTCTTTCACACATGCACAGAGTACTTCAGGACTATGAAAAGACCTATCCATATAATGTCATCATTATCACTTACACTGATGGATTTATCAACTTTCTGCTTCAATCATCAAGAAACACTGGAAGGATGAAAGAAGATTCACATCTTCCTGTATGAGAATGTTTCATTCATAATCTTGTCTAGCTTTTTCTCCATTCCCTAAATTCACAGATATTTTCATTTCTGAGGGGATATTCACAGCCTCTTTTCTGGCCTTACAGTAGTTCTGCATTTAAAAATCAGTACTACATACACTATTCCCTGTTTTTATAGTTAAAGCTGTAACAGTATGTGCATTTTATACGGCTCAATGCAGGTCACAACATTACTTTGTTACTTCTCCAACTAACTGATCATCTGCAGAAGGCATTGTCCTGAAAATTCAAATTAAAATTGCTAATACTGGGTTTTGGTTTTATAATTAAACAAATTATGCATACATAAATTGTAGTACACTTTAGCATCTGCTAATCATAAAAATTCTATGCAAAAGATTAAGATATGAAGATGAATAATGAGGTGAGAAAATGCATTGAAGGCAATATCACATACAAAGGAATGTGAAGCTAAGATGCTATTCATTTAACTGTGGAGTAAATTTAAATCCAAAATAAAGATAAGGAGGAAGGAAAAAAAAAACAACCAAAACTCTAAGCATGGAATCTTCCAGGGAAAAAAAAAAATTTAAAAAATTTTTAAATATTTTGCAGAAGGTAGGAAGCTATTTCTACTTCACTGTGCTATGTTCTGTATTCTGCTCAATATTATAAAATTATAGCTGCACATTTTCCAGTGCAACTGCTCCAGTTGTACTGGAACAGGTTGCCCAGGGAAGCTGTGGCTGTCCCACTCCCTGGAATTGTTCAAGGCTGGATGGGGCCTTGGGCAACCTGGTCTAATGGAAGATGTCCCTGCCCAAGGAGATGGATGACTTTTAAACTCCCTTCTAACCCATACCATTCTGTTATTCGATGATTTTTTTTACTGCTCTTCTGCCAGCAGAACATCTTTTTAGCCTTTGGAATATTGAACCAAGCAAAGAAAAAACTTACAGCCACACCAAACTCTGATATGACAATGGGATAATGCCCAACATCTGTTGTAGTCTGCATCTTCCCCAGAAATGTCAACCATGATATTCACAGCCATGAACTGCTCTTTCATAGCATTTCCCCCAGATCTTTCATCTTCTAAGGCTAATTGCATCTAAAGCTTCACATCTGAGTAATAAAAACCCTCAAGAATTATATCCATACATTTAAGCAAGTTTCAGGTTTCATTATGATCAAGCATAAAATGTCAATACGCAGTCTGTGAACATAATCTTTGTGTAAATCCACATCAGTTCACAGAGGTAACAGTATCGGGGTGCAAAGAGAGGAAAAAAAGAGGTGGTTAGAATAGAAAACTGGTGGAAGAAACATGAATTCTGTCAGAGAGGAAGATCTGGATGTTGATGACTGATGGTTGTACATATTAGCTCACTTCTTCAGAGATGCCTCCACTGACATAACAGATGAGGGGACCTTTTATGCTAACATCTAAGCGGCACTGATACCAGAAAGGGAGATTCAGGTAATCCTCTATCCACCAAACCTGTGCATTTCCACTCCAAAAAGTTAAGCAGAGGACGTCACTTCTTGTGACTATTTGTCCCTAATTGTCTCTTTACCTTAAATATTCACCATGCCAAAGTCAAGGCCTCCTTGCTTTTCCAACATTTTGTTTTGAGAGATGCATAAACACAGGCAAATAGGTCTTCATCTTTGTGCTAGCAAACTACATGTGACAAACACTAATGGCCTATTCACTCCAAGTATTTATAAAGGCACAATGATAATCTGTTCATGGGGGTTGGTTTCCACCTTTAACAAGCTGTAAAGTTGTCAAACACCTGACTCTTCAACAGACTACAGGACTAACTGGACTGTTAACATCATGACAAAAACAACCTCCTACAGGACCTGTATGCAAGTTGACATAATTTCCCAGGGCTTGGCTGTGCTGAAGGGCAGCTATTCCCAAATTAAAGAGTCAGGATATTGACTAGTTTCTGCCCCAGCTAAATAACCAGAACAACAAGGTGAAATACAAAGACCTGAAATAACTTCACACACTGTGTAGCTGAGTAAGTACTGAGACTGTCTCTTTAATATATGGACATCCTTGTGTCTCATTAGCATGATTGTGCCTTTGAGTCACCACATTCTAAATTATCCTCATAATTTTTTTCTTTTGCCCAGTGAATATAGCTAAAGCAAATATCCGCATTCTGAACTGCATTAAAAAAAACAGCTGCAAAGTTTGTTCTTTCCAGAGCTAACTGGAAAGTCAAACAATGCTGGAATCCCAATCTCCAGGTAAGTTTAAGATATAAAACAAAATTTACATACATATACTGAGAAATAACTCTACTGCATTTATATTCAGTATTTAAAACCCTGTAATTACCCACTTTGTTTCAGAAATATAACAAAAGAGAAGGAAAGATTCTTTAGATATTAAAGCCTATGCAGTTTACTCTGTTACAAGACAAATTAAGCCAGAAATTTGCTTGAAATAAGTAGTTTTTTAAATCTAGTTGGTGATACATAATTATAGTTTCTCTTCCTTGAGGTCTCAGAGTGACAACTAATTAAGCTCTTGTGCAAAACTGAACAAGCAACTCCCACTTCAAATTATCTGTCTTTCAGGAGGGAGTATTTATTACGGCTGAAATCAGATGCTGGCACAGGAGTGAGAATGATATTGCAAATCTCAGTTAAACACAAATTCTAATAAAGCCCACAACTATGAGTAGCCTAGTTATTCCAAATATTTTCTATTACAAAATACAGTCCTGAAAAGTGACAGTTTCCATTCACAATCCTACTTCTAATTATACATTTCACCTTCATCATGTATCACACACAGAAAAAAACCTTTCATCAGCCATCAGTATGACTGTCAATCAATCCAAACTGCAACCATATCCAAAACACAAATCAGCACAAGTCTTACACAAGTACAGAAACATAAGAAAACCAGTAACAACATCAGATCAGAAGTTCATCCAGCCAATATCCTATCTCCAACCAAGGTGATAAAAATCACCCTTGCCCTGAAGAACACGTGGGCTGAGGACCCCAGCACCCAGTCAAGTTCACCACTGACATCTTGACCACACTGATGCTACTGGTTCCAGGTGTCACACACATTTTTTTAGTTCACCTAAACCAAATGATGCAACCCCTGCGTTCTTTCATTGAGTCTTCTTCATATAAAAACATCCAGCAATTCCTCTAAGTAAAACTATACTTATACCAGACACATAAAATAATTTCCATTACTGCTCAAGATTGACATCTGCCTACATCTCTGTAGGAGAAATTTAAAGTTGTATAAAAATAATCTTACCACATATTGTTTCAAGGAATCATAAATCACAACTATGACAAGTCCCAAATGTTGTTTCCACGTCAATTTTATTTTAGGCATCAGAACTGAATCTACTACCTCACAGAGTAGATTACAGTAACTGGATTGAACGTTGCTAAACAGCTGAGAAAAGCAGATGTCAAAGAAAATATACCTGGTGAATGTACTTTAAAGTCACTTTTATCACAGGACAGTTAGCTACTTCAGGCGTGTTTACCTGAATCAGCTTTGTTTACATTAAGACTAGATACACCGACCCAGTGTCTATTTCTTCAATCACACTGCAAAAAAAATGCCAGCTGTCTTCAAAGCCACAAACACTTATATGAACACCAGCCACTCACATTTGTGCCACCTTTGGAAGGACCTGGAAATGCTGGGAGAGCCCACTATCTTCTTCCTCAATTTACTGCCAGCTCCACTCATCTGTCCTCAACTAAGCTTGCAATGAGATTAAAATCTCACTCAATCATCATAGCCTCCCTCTTCATAAACACACAAATTACTCTTTTCTGTTTTAGTATTTTCCTTCACATCATCATCAGCTGTCCATATCACCTGATACAAATTGCCTGAAGGGCTGTTTGCTTCTTTGGACTTTGAAATCAACAGGGAGTAGAGACTGCATTGTATCAGTGATACTACCTTAAAATGGCAAAGACTAAAAACGTGAGAGTAGAAAGTTAAAAACAAAGATGTCTACCTATCTGTTTAGCAATGGGTCATAAAATACCAGGTAGAAAATACCCATACACATAATATATTGGGGTGCTGGAGAAAGCAGAACAAAATGCTAGTGGCCTCTTCTCCCTCTGCTGATAAACCTATCTCATCCCCTGATAAACTGCCCTCCACAGACACCAGAAATCCAAGTGTTTTAGAAAGGGACCATGAATCACCAGGAACAGACACTGAAACACCAGGGGACTGCACCTTCAAGCACAAAAGCAGCTGAAATGCTGCAAACATCAATTTGATTCTGACTACAACTTCATGTACTATGGCTTGTGGAGTTTGCTTGTCCAGTCTATGTCTAAAAAACTTTGTGCTCACAGGTATAGCTTGTATAGTCACTGGAGCTGTACAACTACTCCCACAGGAGCCTAAAACAGGCATTTTAAACCCTTTCCCTCATGTTCAGAAAGGTTTCACAGTTCTAATGGGAAAAATACTTCTCTCAGACCTGTAAGCAAACTTACAGTTTTGTTTTATAGTTCGTGCAGGTTCCCATATAACTGCACTCCTTATGCCTATTCTGCTACTTTCTTTCTCAAGAGGATTAAACCAAAAAATTTAATTGTTCAGACTTTTTGCATGAATAGACAGGCTTCAGAATAACTGGCACAAGCGTCAGTGCCAGTGTCAGTGCCAGTCTCAATACAGCTAAGAATGATTTCCTCTACGAGAAATCCAAAATTGAGAGCACATTGAGAGAGTGCCTATTTTGAAAATAAACTGATCAGATAGCCAACGTATGGATTTTATGAGGTGAAAGAGCAAACTATTGCCTAGTTAATAATGTAGCTCTAGAGTTCATTAAAATTTCTCCTCTACCTTTAAAGCATCAAACTTGCTTTACAAATCAATGGACAGTGTGTATTTGCTAGAATCTTAGGATCAAGAGTGCACCCCCCCACCAGATCATTCTGTCACCCAGGCTTTGTTTTGCATTGTGGACTGGTCCTAGGGCACCTGACTTGTACTCCCAGCACACAATGCTAAACTCAAACACACAGTCCAAGGAGACACCTCAGTCCAGAGGACCAGATTAAATAATCTGCAAAACTCACACAATGTGAACATGAGGCTCTCACTACAGACTGATTCCCCTCCATGGATCTGCTTCTAATGTGCCACAGTATCTACTAAAGCAAGACACACCCACAAGTATCAAGGTTAAATTTTAACTTTTCCCTACACTATCTACATGATTGTTGGGAATGATAGCCATGTTTGAATAAAGGAATAAAGCAGAAAGCATATTGCAAAAGGGGTTTAGATCTGTGAGCATGCAGAAGAAGACTTCTCATTTGGATCCTAACGAGATTCTCTCATCATGAGGTTGGCACGCTAGAGAAACTAAGAATAAGTTTCTTTATTCTTATATATGAAACACACCTTCAATAAAAGGATGTATCCCTGAGCAAAGTTTAAATTAACCACAAGATATTTTTTCTTCTTTTGGACAGAACTTAACTGCAGTAGAGAGTCTGTTCCAACTTACACACCACTGAACAGAAATACAAGACTAGCAACTTGGTTAATGAAGAAGTTACATAAAGTTTCATTTTCTAGCCTTTCAATAAAACAGATCAATTAAAATTACTTTTCTCATAACTGTTTTTGCTATTCAAGTTGTGATTTAGTAAATAAACATTTTTTCTTATTTATACAGACATCTTCTCAATGCTTGTTTATCACCACTGTTTTACATGTAAAATAAATACCATTTAAGTCCCTACCATAGCATAAGAATGGATGTTGGTTTGGGATTTTTTTTTTGCCTCGAGCAAACAGCTAGCACAAAAATAGGTGGCATTTGTGTGAACAGAAATGCAACAACAGTCCACTGAAACTCCTCACTTTCATTTCTACACAGCAGCTACCTGATAAATCTAGTCAAATCTGCAAAGCTAACTGCTGTTTGTCTTGGTATCCTCCACCACTATAACTGCTAGATTCCCACCTAAAATAAAAGCAGATATTAATAGCTTTTCTTTTTACTTGTCTTTAAAAGCACCATATTGTCAAATACCTCACAGAGAGAGGAATATACCAAAGGGTAGAAGGAATCACCCAGCAAGATCACCTCATACACAAACTGACAGCTTAACATTTGCTTCCAACTGTGCCTGGCCTCTATGCACAGTCTCACATACCATTCAGAGATTTTAGGAAAGCTTATGTTTCACTTTAACTGTGCTTTTTTACTCTAACCTCTCACCTGGAAGAAAGGACTCAGCAAGTTAAAATTTCCCTAATTCCCCAAATCTCTTCAAGGAATCTGCAACCTGCTGCAAGTTTAAAAACAACTATGATACAAGAACAATGGTATCTTTGGTTTCTTATTTGCAAGGAAAATAAATTGGTGATAAGGTCCAAAGTCATGGAAATTCACTGTAGCACATGCACTAAGTCAAAGTGCTCACCTGCTGGTTTCCCAGTCTTGGTCATCCTTATCTTTTTCTTCTTTGGCATCAGAATTATGTGTGTGTTTCTGCACAATCCGCATCCCACCAGCTTTTACTGGAATGAAAATTAGACACAACAAACCTCATTTAAATCAACATAACTGAAGAACATTTTATGGACGACCCTCCCACCCTTTCTTCCTAATATTGTTGAATTGTAATCAGTTTGAAAAAGGGACCCAAAGTGTTCAAAAGCCTGAGGAACACCTACTTCAGGACCACACCTGCCATTGTCTTTCACATCATGCCATCTCTACTCATCCGGAAAAGCTGCGGCTAATTTTACCACCTGCTTCCAATACCATTTTAGAAAACTCAACTCTATTTTAACTCCCCCACCCTTACCAAGTTGCAGCAGACAGAAGCAGAGGCAATAGATTGCGTAACACTATGCCAAAAGCAAAAACTGTGAGCATTAAATCCCATAAAACAAGAAGGGCCTAAGAACTTTACTAATAATTTCAAGTTAAAAACTACAGCTATAATAGTAGCATTTATACAAATAAATATTCACAAATACTGTAGTAAAAAGCAAAGTTTAGGACCATTAACTTGCATTTAGAACTTTTTGTTTTGCAAAACATACGCATTTACATTTCAAATCCTTGTCATGATTTAGTTTTAGAAATTATGCAAATGTGAAAGCATCCCTTTGAAACACAAAACATGGAGTGAAGGCAAATGCCCTTATGCTCATCATCTATTGCATCCAAAGTGATACATAAAATAGAAACCAAGCCAGGCCTAACACTGCAGTTGCCAAGTAGAACAGCAGAAACAGGGTCCTCTTGATCTGTTTTCTGTTCTAATATTGTACTTTTTCGGGTTTTTGTACCCCCCCAGGTGTTGTTATCATCATGTCTTGGCTTCATGAATGAAGATTTAAGAGAGGCTCTCCCCACACTGATGGCTGATGAAGCCCATGCAGGACAGGCAGCGCGGCTGCAAAAGGCAGAGCAGAAAGTCTCTTGTGAGGGGACAGCCAAGGCACGGCTCTTTCTGTGCTGTCTTTTCTCCTCCAGACTGATTCTACTGTGTTCTCAAAGGAGGCAGCAGCATTATGGATGATGTCTCCATGTCTCCCCACTGGAGGCCAGAGTGGGCTACTGCTGGCAGTCAATATGGCCAAAGCTGAGGGACTGTTTTAGGGAGTCCTTGTATCTCCTCTCTGGGGCTCCTCTGTCGCAGCAGTCGGTGGCAAGTTCACCACAGAGCACAATCTTAGGGAGGAGGTGATCCTCCATCCTGGAGATGTGCTCTGCCCAGCACAGCTGTGTCCTCAGTATCATGGCCTCCATACTGGTGACCCCTGCCTGTTCAAGGACAGTGACATTGGTCACACAGTCAGTCCCGTGGATGTTTAGGATTGTACGGAAGCAACACTGATGGAAGTGTTCAAGGAGTTGCAGGTGGTGGCGCAAGATGACCCACGATTCAGACCCATATAAAAGAGTAGACAGTACAATGGCTCTGTAGACACTGATCTTTGTACTTTTCAGGTGTTTATTGCTCCAGACTCTTCCATGACGTCTTCTGAATGCTCTGTATCTTTGTTGATCTTGGCATCCTAGGAAATAATGCATCCCAGAGAGCTGAACTGCTGGACTGAGTTAAGCTCTGATTTACCTGTGGTGATGTGGGGATGATGGAAGTCTTCCTGTGGTGCCAGCTGGTAGAGAACTTCTGTCTTCTTCAAGCTGACTTCCAACCCAAAAAGATCTGCAGCCTCTGCAACGCCGGATGGTATGTGCTGCAGAGCTTTTATGCTTCTGTGTGAGCATAAAGGGCAGCATTGTTAGCAAAAAGCAACTCCGGGACATGGTGATTTAGGGTCTTGGTGTGGGCCTTCAGTCACCTTAGGCTGAATAGGCTCTCATCAGTACCATATCGGATGTAAATGCTATTTTCTTCAACAAGGTCTGCCGTGGCCCCTTGGAGCATCGTGCTGAAGAAGACTGTGAATAGAGTGGGTACAAGAATGCAGCCTTGTTTCACACTATTGATTATTGGGAAGGATTGAGAGTGCATTGCCGTATCTGACTTGGCCCCACTGATCATTTTGAGGAACTTGGGGGACATCCTAATCGTTCCAAGATTTGCCACAGGCCCTTTCTACTCTACAGTGTCAAAGGCTTTAGTGAAGTCAATGAAAGTCAATAAAGACCTTTGTTCTGTTCCCTACACTTCTCTTGTAGTTGTCTGAGAACAAATCCCATGTCTGTGGTACTCCTATTGGCTCCAAAACCACACTGGCTTTCAGGTAGAACTTCCTCTGCACACTCACAGGACAGCACAGGATATGATGCATCCCATTAGCTACTCGGATGGGTTACATTGCCATCAGCAACCACATCAGAAAACCACTATAGCTGTCAGGAGTCAATAAAACCACCTAGAGACACAGTGGTTTGTGTTGCACACTGCTGTGACACAGAAAGCCTGGGGATAGCCTGGGCTGAGATGTCACAGCAGGAACAAGCTGGATGCCAGAGCTGACTCCTGAACAGCCCTCCTGTGCCCAGCCACAGAGAGACCCAGGCACCTCACAGCCATTGAGGTGCCCCAAAACCTAGAAACAGGCTTTGTTCTTTGTTCTTGGCCAGGACAGCAATGGAAAGGACACTCCTGTGCATGAATTTTACAGTCTGGGTGAGGCAAGCTGTAAAAAAAAAAAGTGAACTACCCTAGGAGAAAGTGACAGCTCTTTGGCCCTGGTATTTTTAAAGCAGATATTAAGCTTTGTGTTATACTCAGAAGAGGAACTTCTGATTAAGTAAGGACATCAATTAAAGACAGGCAATCAACAGAAAATCAAAGAAATATCTTTTAAAACCTATGAAAACTGTGGCTCCTTAACGTGCATTTAAAAAAACAGCCACCACAACCAGAAAACACTAACCATTTTCTTTCCTCTCTCCAGCACAAAACTTGCAATACTTTGTGAGAATGTTTTATAAGGGATAGGGAAGGCTAGAAAGGTTAGGTAACAAAGAAATGGAGATTTAAAAATTAAACAAAAATTAAAATTCCTAATAATTTTTCTTGATGCAAACTCTTTAGAAATGTAAGTTGGTTTCCAAAGTCAAATGAGTTCTGTCAAGTGATGTCTTCTTCTAACAGCTCAGTTAATCAAGGTGATTGCTATGTTTTATTAAAATTAATTTATAAATTTAACATCACTGCACAATCAGTTCTTATTGGTTTCCTTTCAAATTACTTTCTGCAGAAGATGCTGTCTCCATAGCAACATCTGCCAGGTTACAAACAGCACTTCTGGACAACACACTCAGGCTTCCACTTTCTTCACCATCTAATAGACAACTAAAGAAAACAATTCTTGAAGATTTAGTGGTAATTTAATTTGTCTGTATGTAAAATTAACAGGTATTAAAAAGCAAATAACCAGACAATTAAAAAGGCATATTAGTGACTGACCAATGAAGTAATTTACTGATTTTAATAATGTGGTTTTTGAATAATCTTTAGTAATCCAGGGTTACTTTTAGATCTGGTAAACAGAAAGAAGAATCCAGCAAACAAGTGCAGTAATGTGTATTTCTGAGATCAAAATTATATGCCGCACATATAGCTGATGTACATCTCTGCAACTTGTGACACAGCATACTTATACCCCATCTTGCTTCGAGAGCTTTATCTTAAGAAGAGAAAAACCAATTTAATTCACAACGTAATTCACCCTCCTTTTCAAAAGGTTTCAACCAAGCTACACTACCTCAAGGTTAGATAGAGAAGAAATTATGATTAAATCCACCGAGCTAAAGAAAAGCCCACTCCATTTGTGAGATTTGCTTTAGACTTACTAGAATTCATCTATTTCTTACCTAGCATTTACTACATAATTTGACAGGTGTTTACCAGTGATTTTGTCACTTAAAAGTAATTATCGAAAGAGCTCAGATTTCTTGATGGTAAATCCTGCACAGAACAGAAAGTGGATTTAAATAACCAATAAACCACATTCCAGAACACTGCCAGAAAACAATGCCCAGAAGACAACTGAGTCAACGACAACAAGATGGTTTTGGGATGAGGAGGAAAGCAGTTCCAGCACCAAAGAATGAGCCCAGGCCACAGTTCTTCACATGAGGTCAGCAGGAACCTGTGCTAAGACTTCCAGTGGTGGCAATGGCCACAGTGCCACCCACATCTAAAGCAGGGAATAGAGAGAGTAGAATGCTCCCAGAGGAGCAACAGCATGAGTCTGTTTGCCTCAGATCTGGATAAGAGCAGAATTTAATTATCTGTCATGTTTTTACCCTCCTGAGAGGCATACTTGTTTGCCCTGTGAATGGTGGACTGTCTTAGGCTTACAGCTATGTCTGCTCCTTTTGGCAAAGTATTAAAACAACTGAGTTAATCAATTACCAGTAAAGACAATCTGGAGTCGGTAAACATTCTGAGTCTATTTACCTTTTTTTTTTTTTCTTCCTCACTGAAGTTCTTCTTTCAGGCTGCTCCCACTTTCTGTGACCAAATTCTGAAATAAAGCCCAATGATTTGCAGCAAGCACCAAGTACCTCCAGAAGCCCAGCAATGAGCCAGAAGCTCAGCAATGGCTCCCACCCCATCTCCCCCTCCTTCAGGCTGCCAGCCTGAGGGAGACCTTGCTGGGGAAACCTTCCTGATCAACTCACAACACCCACTGGTCACAGCGATCAGACAGAGAAACTTGAGAAAACTGAGAAATCCAGAGCTTTATACAACAGCTCTAGCAGCTTCCCATATTTCTTGAGTATAGTATTAACAAAGAATGTAGTTCTTAGATACAGTGTAATGACTGATTCCATTACATGGATAAAAGGTATGGAAAGGACTGAGGGAAACAAAATCTGCCATTCTGCAGGCTTTAGAGAGCATACATTAGTATCTGACAAAACAAGAACAGAAATAAGAGTTATTACATACTTTCATTACACAGAAATCTTGGCTTAGAGCTATATTTTTTTAGAGTAGGAAAATGTACATAACTACTTTCACAGAACTACTGTAAAGTTTCATAAATAAACTATTAAGGCAATCACCTTGCTTTATTCTTCCACAGAATCTACTAGAAGAAATGAACTACTAAACCCATAATTACACAGACCTCTTTAGAGGCAAGGGGTACAAATGTACTCACCACTGTATTACAGATTCACTGCTCTCACCGACAGCCAAATATCTAATAAAGCTTGAGATCCTCTGAAGTTTCATAAAGGAATTTGCAATTGCTTTATGCACCCTGTTACCAGCCAGAGGTCTCGAGGTTCTTTCTATTTTATTAGCCTTTGTCTTTTCACGTGCTTTTCTTTTTTCACACCCCCTCCCATGTGAAAAGATAAATAGAGAGAAAACTAACATTACATGCAGCCAGTAAGTGAAGGCCAACAGTGCATATGGAAAACAATGGATTTGTCAATTCTGCTTTGATGATCCAAATCCTTCTGAATTTTCATATGTCTAATTCATACTTAGTGGGTTAAGATACATCCATAATCACAGGTAGGGCTCTCTACACAGCAAAACCAGAGCATATAAGCCATTAGTTAAACCATATCCCCTGTTCACATCTTTGGCTTGTTAGGAACATACCTTGTTACTTATGAACATAATTCCACCTGTATTTATGTAGTAATCTTTTATTTTTTTTTAATACTTCTTACTTTCATTTTATTAAAACTTGTTTTCAGACTGCTCTACCGCATTGTATTATTTGAGGATCTAAAAAGTCTTGAGATAGAGGATTACAATTTAGCTTTAGTCCCTAGAGTAAATACAAACTGTCAATAGTCAGCACATTTACTGGAGATTTTCCAAGTGTAAGAGACCTCAGGGCCACTTTTCTCTGCCAAACAGCTCAGAACTATCTTCTTCCAGAAATGGCCTGAAGATATTGTAAAGCATTAGGTTTTTTTCCAGACTCAAAGACAGATTTGGCGATGTCCTTCCTTCCAAATCTGAACTGGTGCATACTCACTAAAAAATCCTCAGAGATGCTAATGATCTTAAAAGGCACATAGCTGAAAAACTTTTTCAGTTCATATGTGAATGCATGTTTTGCAGAAGAAAAAAATAATACACAAATGCTCTAACAGCAAGGGAAACCTGTACAGCACTCCAGCCGTGCTTTTGCTGTGTGCATCACTAGTTTCTTGTGTGGCCTACAGAGGCTCACCTTAAGTCTTTAAAAAAATTCCACTTGTTTCAAAAGACAGGTTTGGTGCGAGACTCTCAAGCATGCAACAATATCAGAAAACCAGATTTACAAAGTCCCTAAATGAAAATATGCATGAGTTATATCCTTCATTCCCTTTCCATCAATGATTCTGAAGGAAGACACAACCTAAGATCTTAACTGTTGCTTCACACTGGAGCTGAGACTCAAGGAGAGCTAACTCAAGGAGCTATGGCCTCAAAAGCTGTCAACACTGGGAAGATGCTTTTGGTTTGGTTTCCTGAACCAGGAAGTCAGGTTAAGAGCTAATGCTGCAATACAGGCGGCTGCAAAACTGGGACAACCCTGCTCAGTCTAGAGGTCGGTTTGACTGTACTGCTCAACTCCTCCACTTGCCACACAAAACAAAGCCAGGAAGAACAGAATTCAATTAGGGTTTAAAAATTGCTTATAAATTTAGTTTTGAATCACATCAATTGGTTTGAATATAAAACACCCAGTGAATTAAGCATTTCAGCATTTTCTGACTGAAAAAAAAACCACATCCAGAACTAACTATTCCATTGGCTAACACTCAAAGGCACTTGAAAAGTTGCTGGTGTGGGGAAAAGTCCCCTTTTTAAAGAAAACTGTAATAAGGAAGGAAAACTACTAGTACATGAAGCAACACAACAACTTGTATACTGCGAGTAAGAGAATCCCACCTGTGCACTGAGAGAAGCTGCCGTCTGTGGTCGGTAGCAGCTCCAGCCCTGACTCCCCACAATTTTACTTGCCCATGAGGACGCTGCAGTGGGTGGAAGGTGCTGGAGCTCCCTTGCTGGGCATCCAGCAAGCAGCATGACTATTTTCAGTCCTAGCAGCTAGAAGAATTAAACCTAGGAGCGTGCAAGCCCACTCTAGGTCTAACACCATAATGCCCGCAGAATGCAAAAATGGATGCCCAGTATTCTATTAATTTGCAGTTTGCCTGCCGAGGCTCGGTTTGCTTCGTGTTGCCAGCAGCCACACAAGCTGCAGCTCCCCAGGCCTCTGCCAGCTTTGGAAGACGGGATGTCCTCAAGGATGAGGGCAGATGAAGACCACGCTGCCTGTCTCTTGAGTCAGAAGCTGGAGATGCCCAACACAAACCCGATGAGGATTCCCTCTCCAACCTGAGAGCTGCCCTGGGAAAGGCAAGGCAGGGAGCGTCACCCCCGTTACCGGGGAAGGCTGCCAGACGGCAGGGAGAGACGAGACACAGATGGGGAAGGGACCCAGGCACACCTCCCGGTGCCAGACACTGGGTTACACCGCTTTGGGCGACTGAGCCCGAGCGGAGGAGCGCGGGGAAAACACCGGGGCTCTCGGCCCCCGGCAGCGGCGGCGGGGCCCGCCCAGGCCGCCCGCACCCTCTCAGCCCAGAAGCCGGAGGAGACTTGAGGAGGAACCGCTGCCTCTCCCGGAGGCTCTCACACCCTTCCCCCCTACCCCCAGCCCTCCCCACGGCCCGAGGCTGCCCCGGCCGCCCTGTCCCCCCTCGGCCCGTCCCCAGGGGTCAGAAGAGAAAGAGCGAAGAGACGGGAACCGGCGGCCGTACCAGCAGGAGGGTGTCCGGCCCGCGTCTCTGCTTTCTCTTTGGGAGGCGAAGACATTTTTATTCTGGCAGAGGCCCCGCTCCCTCACCGAGCACCCGCACCCCGACAACGAGCTACGTCCAGTGCCCGGCCTCCCTCTCCTGCACCCCGCGGCACGGCCCCGCTCCCGCCCTGTCAACGTGGCCGCCGCCGGGACGCGCCCTCTGGGGGAGGTGCCGGGCGGACCCGCGCTGCCGCCGCCGCCGCCGCCACCGCCTCTCCGCGGACGTGCGGCTGCCAGCCAACGGGGCGGGGTGGAGAGAACCGTGCCCCGCCCCGCCGGGGTGGAAAGTGCCGGCGGGTGAGACCGGGCTGGGCCGGAGCAGGGTGGGGCGGTGAGGCGGTGAGACTCTGGGTTCCGCCCGCTCGTTTCCCCGGGGCTGTGGGAGCTGCGCTGACCGCCGGCGGGCATTGAGGAGCGGGGTGCGGCCGGAGGGCTGGGGAGAGAGGGGGTGGAACCAAGTGGGTGCGCGGCGACGGCTTTGGCTTCTGTTCCGATCTAATTGTAATTCCCTTTCTCTGTTTGTTAACCAAGCGGTTTGGGGTTTTTAATTTCTCGTGATCCCTCCCTGCCGCTGTGGAAGTGTGCGGTCAGTGTTGCCGCCCCGTTGAAGCCTGCCGTCCCTTTTCTTTCCCCTCAGGGATGTCAATTCATCTCCCTGCGTGTAGCTGGTTTCTGCCACAGGCTGCCTTCAAAACCCTGCCTGCTTATGTGTATGGAACTTGAGAGGCTGCTACACCTTTTTATTTAATTACTACAAGCAAACAGTCTGGGCAATTAACATCATTCTGAATTTTGTGCTTGTACACTTCAAATAATACTTTTCATTAGGGGCTAATTGGCAATTCACGTCTTATGCTTTCATTTGGTTCTGCCAAACCACGTATATCCGAAGGCTCGCCTTGCCTCTGCATCTGATCTCATCTTTCTGAAGAATCACAGTGCTGATTCACTCTGGTTCACGATTTTTTTTTTCAAATACTTCAGTTACATTTTTGCAAGTGATGTGGAAAGGCGTGGAGCATGATGTTCAAAAATAAGTATCAGCAAAGTGTGAATCATAATGGTTGCTTCCGACATAAGGAAAGTGAGTCCCCCAAAAGATGACTGCAAGGCAGTTGGATGTTGAATCCCTCAAAAGTGGTGTAGTAATCCTGCATCCCAGCTACGTTATAGGGAAATTAATAATATTATAGTTATTTACTATCAGTCTTATATTACCATTGCCAAAACAAATATACTGGATTTTTTTCTAGGCAATAGGCCAAAATATAACCAAACCATACTATTCTTAACAAGCTGCATGAATAGTTGTTATAAAAATGCTGTAACTAAGTTCCTGCATTTTGCCTCTGGGTAATTTCAATTTCTTTGGCACTTCGGAGTCTCAGATTATATTTTCAGGTCTGTCACCTTATGTGTAGCCTAACACAAATTACTACAATTCCCTTTCCAGTCTCTGTCAAAGTCTATTCAGATTATAGTTTTTCACTTGAGCAGCATCATCTCCTAAATGGAGATTTTAACACTTCCTTGCTACTCTTCTCTGGATTTGAATTAAAACATTATCTTTTAAGCTATCCTTTATTTTCCCAAGTTTTTTGTGTGGGTTGTTTGTTGGAGGTTTTTTTGGGGGGGAATGGGGTTTGTTGGTTTTTGTGTGTTTGGTTGGTGGTTGGTGGGGGGTGTGGGATTTGCGGGGTTTTTGGCTCGGTTTGGTTTGGATTTTTCTTTATTAGTTACTAGAATCAGTATGAATTTTTGCTGTTGCAGGTCAACTAGCTGTTAGAGAACTGCAGTTAAAGAAGATGTACTTTATGACGTTAAGAACCCTGCACGTTAGTGATTTTTCTCTAAGAATCACTACTAATTCTTTATTTCAGTGCAAGGATTTGGTATGTGGATGTGCACTAATGAAGAAGAATTGCATAAAAAAATGTGTTTGCGCTGTTCTTGTGAAAGCTGGCAACATTTCACAACATTATACGGGTACATGTTCCCATTATCACAGATGCTTGCATGAAGGTTTGCTGTGGTTTCACTGCTAAATTGTGATGCCCATCCCAGGTATGTTGCAGAAACACAAGGCTGAAAAGGGATATTTCCTGCAAGTGCAGCTGGGCATCAGGTTTGGAAACTGGGATCCCAAGACAATCCATTCTGGTAGAGAAGGAGCAAGGACTGAAAGAGAGAAGGAATCAAGAAAAAACAAGGTGAAGGAAGACTTAGCCTGAGTGCACAAGGAGACAAGGACAAAAGGTTGAGTAAGGGAGTAGTGGACAGGAGAAGCACAGTAAGCACTGTGGTGGGAGATCAGAAGTGTCTTTCCTCAAGCAATGAAGTAGAAGCCAGGACTAACTGGGTGAGGTAAGGAGGAGGGAGGAAGGACAGACTGAAGACAGGTCAGGCAGGATCAGATGTGTGGAGAATCAGGCTTGTGGGAGGGAGAGGGAAGGATCTTTGCTGCTATTCAGAGCCTGGAGGTTCTCAGACCTGGCTATACTTGTCACTATATATAATTACTCTTTTCCTCAAGCAACAGGGGCTTGTGCAAATTCTAAGTTTCTGTACTTGCAGAAGAATTATACAGGGATCATACCATACAAGAGAATTTTTTTTTTCAGTTATTTATTCCATGGTTGCTTTCAAAATGTTGCCAGGAAAGCAAAAGAAAGGAAAATAATTCCAAATTAGGAAAAAAAAAAAAAAAGAAAGAAAGAAAGAACAAAACAAAAAACCACAACCCACCTAAAATCAAGCACCTAAATGAGGAAAAGCTCTAAGGGTTGTAAGTGAGATTTCACTTTTGTGAAACAGTGATTATTTCTTTGGCATATTGAAGGTGACGTGCATTTCTCCAGCTAGCAGTGGTGCCATAGTTTTAGGAGCAGCGTCCTTAGTTATGCCAATGTACAAGAATTACAGAGGTAAGTGACAGGGACTGGAATAAAATGCCAGGAGTTTCCAGTGACTTTGTCATTTCCAGCAGTTCCGTTGTTTGTACTGGTGTGGACGCATGGGAGTAACTGGGGGAAACTTCAGAGGAAAACAAGCAGAGATTTCACAAAACATTGGCCATGGAATTACTTCCTTTGCCAAGTCAGCCACACCTGGTGCTGACACCCCTTTTCCAGAGACTGTGGTAAAGGCAAGTCTCTACTGGTAAACTGGTAAATGACAGCATCACAAGACTGTGCACTCTCTTCAAATAACAAGAGCTAATAATAGACATCTCAAGTATCTGTAACCAAAAAGACTACTCTCCAACTACTACTGTTTTAACTAAAACAGCAAGCAGAAAGAAGCTATGACTTTTGTGGTGACAGTGCAGGCAAAAATCCAGCTTCCACATTAAAAAAAAACAAACAACCCAAAATAGGAAAAGAGCTCTTTAAAGATCCTCAAGGCGAGGTTAAAAAAACATATGAAGAGATTAGATAGTAAGAAAAAAAGCAAATATATTTTCTGTCACAGTTGGCCTCTCATCACACTTCTGACAGTAATACTAGGATCTTGTTTTTGTGCCTTATAGCTCCAAGTATGTCCACTATTTTAAAAATAGGCAGTTTCTTGAGCTATGATTAGGACACCGTTTCTGTCTATTTTGAAAATACTCCCCAGTACGTAACATATGGCTGCAATTTTAGTGCTTTTGCTGGGGTCTGCAGCAAAGCTTTGTATTCTTTCTGAAAATTCCAAAACACATTGAAAAAACATTTCTGTGTTCAGCTCAGGGGGAAATTGTAATAATTCAGCATAGAGTCATTCAACACTTAGAAGTCGCTAAATGTTTTGCACCAACTCTCTTGATCTCTGCCATTGTTTTCAGAACATGTATGCACATTTTAAGATTTTGCTATTTTAAAAGACTAAAATCCACTGAGAAATGAAATTACATTTCTCTCTGGTTTTTCCCCTGGCCATTTATTAAGGATATCCGTTCTTCTCTTAGTTCTAATCTTTTGTGACATTTTTAGGGTAGCATGATAGGTTTCTGAGAAATGATAGACAAACTGAGGAATTCTCTCTGGAATTTGAACCATCCCTTTGACTTTTTAAGTTTGCAGTTTTTTGCTTTTATATGTTGCTACCCACTATTTAAAACAATGGGTCTACATTTTGATGCAGCCACAAGATGGGAAAGTTCTCTGCTTTTTTTTTTTTTTTACGTAGAGACTTCATCAAAAATCACTTTATCAAGTGACCAAATAATGGTAATTTCCGTTCTGTCCACTACTACTTGACATTAAGAATACTTTTTAAGACTATGATTTGCTTGGAAATCTTTAGATTGTGTGGACTGCTGTCCAAAATGATGATTTTGTTGCAGTGTGCAGATCTGGGAAAACAATTTGTGTAAGAAAACAAGTAAATAAATTTTGGATAAGAAAGTAACATGCTTTTTTAGTATTAATTTTCCACCCTTCCCTTAGCAACTGTTGCTGCATTGACTTAATGATTAAAGTCACTTGGGTTACCAGTTTTGGCTGGTTTATCTGTATCTTGATGATCTGATTGATTTGATGTTGCTACTCGAATGAGGAATGCAAATTGACTTGGTGGCTGGATTTTCTAATTCAATTTTCAAGGAAAGCCAATATACATATTTTTCTTTGCAATTAGAATAAATTCACATCAGGCAAATATTTAAATCTTTTGAGCGTTAAAAGTTACTGATTTTTTTGTGTTAGAAATTGTGTGACTAGCAGGACTAGGGAAGTAATCCTGCCCCTGTGCTCGGCACTGGTGAGGCCCCACCTCGAGTACTGTGTTCAGTTTTGGGCACCTCAATACAAAAAGGACAGTGAGGTGTTGAATCAGGTCAAAAGAAAGGTAACAAAGGTAGGGAAGGGTTTGGAAAACATCCCTTATGAGGAGTGACTGAGGGTGTTGGGGCTGTTTAGTCTGGGGAAAAGGAAGCTGAGAAGAGACTTTATCACTCTTTACAAATACCTGAAAGGAGGTTGTAGTGAGAGTGGGGTTTGGTCTCTTCTCACTGGTGATAGGTGACAGGACAAGAGGAAATGGCTTCAAGCTGTGTCAGGGGGATTTACATTGAATATCAGGAGAAACTTTTTTACAGAAAGGATTGTTAAGCACTTGAACAGACTCCCCAGGGAGGTGGTTGAGTCTCCATCCCTGAATGTGTGTAAAAATTGTCTGGATGTGGTGCCTGGGGACATGGTTTAGTGGTGGGTCATCAGATATAGGGTAATAGGGTTAGGACAAGGTTGGACTTGATGATCTTGAAGGTGTTTTACAGCCTGAGCAATTGTATGATTCTGTGATTCTATGAATTGAATCATAATGTAAATGTAATATTCAAACACTCTTTTATCTTAATGTTTTATAAAATTTCCGTGAAGAGGTTTCTTCTAAAAAGTGTATATCAGGTCTATCTCACAGAAACATAGAATCTTCAGGGTTGGAAGGGACTTTTAAGATCATCCAGTTCCAACCCCCTGCCATGGGTAGGGACACCTCCCACTAGATCAGGTTGCTCAGAGCCCCATCCAGCCAGGCCTTAAAAAATTCCAGGGATGGGGCTTCCACCACCTCTCTGGGTAAACTGTTCCAATGTCTCACCACCCTCACGGTGAAGAATTTCTTCCTAACTTTCAGTCTAAATCTACCCTCCTCTAGTTTGCATCTATTCCCCCTAATCCTATCACTACCTGACATCCTAAAAAGTCCCTCACCAGCTTTCTGGTCATGAGAAAGATGGAATGATGTTTTAATAAAGAAATAAAAAAAATAATAATTAAAGCACTCTTTTTCTGTTAGATGTTACTGTGTTACATGCAATTAACTAATTTTTACATTTGCCTGCTCCCCAGTGTTTCTTACAATATCATTTTAGCCAATAAATTTTAGACATGTTGCATGCTAGAGTGACATAGTTTGAGCTATGTTTCTTTTCGTTCGAGAACAGTTACAGGTTGTTATTTGCCATAAGGATAAAGTAGAAATTTATATTGGCCTCATGGGATAATTCTGCCTTTAAGGAAAATCTAAATGGGAAAACACTATCACAGTACAGCCTCACATTAAGCTAAAATTGACTGCTTTCATTAAAATATTTATAAATGTTTCTACCACCCTATATACTAAAGTGAAAATAAAGCAAAATGAAGTGAATAAACCTCACTGACTTTACAGAGACTTTGTGCTACAAAATGTCAATATGCATTCTTCCTCCAATTCAATTCTGCCTTAGGACACTACTTAAAGTGATATGGATTCTGATATGGAAGGTTTATAAAGCAATTTATAGTTGTGAAGGAAGGAAGGAAAATAAAAAAAGGGAAGGGAAGGGAAGGGAAGGAGAGGGAGAGGGGAAGGGAGAAGGGAAGGAGAGGGAGAAGGGAAGGGAGAAGCGAAGGGAGAAGGGAAAGGAAGGGGAAGGGAGGGAGGACAGGAGAGGAGAAGTAGGAAGGGAGGGAGAGAGAGAAGTAATGGGGAAGATGTGTGCAAGAGGGAAAGTAAAACCCATTCTTTGGAGTTTTTTCAGCCAGACATCTTCTCATTCTGCATAAAGGCCATCATTTTCATTATCCTGTGCCTTAAAATGGGTAAATGGAATTATAGAGAGGTAAAAATAAGTTGCCAAAGCCAAACTCGCAGCAAAGATGAAAACAGAAGCCAGACCTCTTGAGGAACAGTTCTCTCTCCATTAGGTCTCATTAATCTGTGACTTACTGAAGAAATTACTTATTTTATCATTATAGATAATGGGCTCA
The DNA here is from genome assembly GCA_023637945.1 of Phaethornis superciliosus. Taxonomy (NCBI): domain Eukaryota; kingdom Metazoa; phylum Chordata; class Aves; order Apodiformes; family Trochilidae; genus Phaethornis; species Phaethornis superciliosus. Next base: position 71,806,166 of record JAJQWJ010000002.1, read on the forward strand.
TTACTGCTGCACATTATGGAGGGTCTTGTTCTTCCAGCTCTCTAGATGACAAGGCTTCCCTCCATAAAGAGTGTGCACAGACTCGGGTTTTTTGAGACACGTGGAATCTTCACTGCAGATGGAAATGGGGATTGTGATTATCCCTGAAAGATACTGGTATGGCTCCCAAATGAGGCTCCAAAGAATGATGTATTGTACTCAGCTTCAGATCTTACCACTTCTCTGTTCCTCTCTTCCCCATCCCATTTTGTCTTCAGGATTGCAACTGATTTAGATGTCTGGAAGCTGTGCTGTTCCAAGAAAAGCAAGAATTAATGTTGGTCAAAAAGTGAAAATGAAAAAAAGTCCATCTAATTTAATTCTCATTGTTTTCAAGGACATCTGATTTGGGATTTTGGTTTTTTTCCCCTACATATTATTTCTAAAACCAGTTAACATCAGAACATGGTTTGGTTTGGGGGTTCTTTGTGTGATTGTGACGGGAACTGAGAACCTGTCTGACTGAAAGGCTTCAAGTATGCACTCACTGATGGTTGCTTAGTGCCCATATCTCATATTTAGGGTCAGGTACCACAGCCATGGTAAATAACACCATACTTCATTGATTTCAATATTTTGGTTCTGTCTATTCTTTTATAGAATTGTTCCTGGCTTCAGAGTGAGTTTTGCATGTACAACAGGACAGACAGTTGTCCCTAGCTTCTAGGAAACAGCCTGTAAGGACTGAAGGGGTGACTGTTACAGGTGTTTAACAGGTGCTGTTGACACAAGCTCACTGTTGGTCAGCACTTTTCAGTACCTGACCGGGTGAAGGTCTCAGAGCTTAGGAGCAAGCAGCCACTCCCGAGACACACGACGGGTTAGTCCTCAGCTTCCCACAGTAACAGTGCTTGCCGTAGGTTTTAGCTAACCCTGCCTTATCCTTCCAAAAAATAGCCAGACCCATTTTTTTCTCTCAGAAGAGCTTTTGTGCCTTCATTTCAGACCTTTGGAAAAAGATTTCTGTTAATTTTGCAGCAAATACACAACTGCAAAGTTCAGGACTTTATTCATTATTTATTTATGTTCCTTCCAGAGAACGTTAAGTAATAGACAACAAAAAATATTGTCACCTTTTAACCATACAAATCAGAAAATCACCTTTATCCTGGCCCAAACCAGGACAAATATATATATTGTGGTGTATATTTAGTCCAAATGTGTCTTTGTCTACAGTAATGTAGTGATTTTTTAATCTTTCAACACATCTTAATGCATAGCTCAGTCATAAATCTACCCAATAATTTTCCCTTAGAAAAGCTACTTTATGTTACAAAGAGAACTAATTGCTAAACAAAAATCCCTTCTCGGTTGAATTCTAGATGCCAGATTTTCAATAATAATTCTTCTTCATTCTTATTAGAAGGAGCCTGAGTATGTCACCATTTTTATTGATGTTTTCTGCTGAATGTTTTGTATAAACTGAACATAATTAAGTGTAAGTAGACTGGTATTTCATCACAGCTCAAGGGTATAAGGCTAACACATTCTTTCTCCTGTTATCTCTGCAGTTCTCCTTATTTTTACATGAAAAGAATGCAAAATATCAGCATTCTTTAGGGCTGGGAAGTCTTATGACCTCTCCTTAGGAAACTGCAGCATTTGAGTAATGGTGGAATGGTTGTTTTGCTTTTCAGTTGTGTTCCAGGATTATGTCCACTTTAATGAGTATATTTTCAAAATGCTTGCTGGCTGAAAGCTAAAGGTTATAAGACATTTTTAAAGTATGCATCTATATTTTACTTTTCTTTGCACAAAGATTCAGTTTGTTTACGAGTTTTCGATTTTTTTCTACTTGTCCAGACTACATAATTCAACTTAATTTATTTTAGTCAAACGTATTACAATTTTTATGCTTTTCACAGAAGTCTAGTTTTATGTTGAACAATTATCCTGTGTTAAGCATTTATTAAAATATTAATAGAAGGGTTTTCATGCTTGTACTGAGTCTGGCTGGGAGATAATTCTCAGCAAATGATATGGTACCGTGTTTTGGTTTTGTGACCAAAACAGTGTTGATGACACAGCAGTGTTTTGGCTGTTGCTGAGCAATGCTTGCACAGCACTGAGTCTTTCTCTTTTTCCCACTCTGTGCCCCAGAGAGTGGGAGAAAGGGATTGAGGGATCAGCTGTGGGGGTGCTTGCCTGTTAACCAAATTCAGCCTCCCACAGTGCCTGAGCACCAACTTGACTCATCCTAACACAGATGACTGGCCTGTATTTCTCCAGATCTTCCTTCTTTCCTCTCTTGAAGAGAGATGTGACATTTGCCTCCCCTAGTTTTCAGCACCCTACCTGTGGTTGCCATGACCTTTCAAATGTGGCAGAGATCTTGCAGCGACAGAAGCCATCTGTTCCATCACTGCTGCATGTGCCTGATCCAGTCTCATGTGTCCAGATGTCTTAAGGGAGCCCTAACTCTTCTTGTTGCTCACTACCATGAGTAATGCTTCAGTTCCACTAACTGCCACTGTGTTCCTGGTACACCTGGAAAAAGTACATACCAGCAAAAGCTGAGGCAAAAAAAGCACTGAGTACCTCATCTTGTCTATATTATTTGTCACCTCCAGCAGATTTAAGGTTTCCCTAACCTTCACTTTTGCTGCCAGTCTACTTAGAAAAGTCCTTAACAGGCGTTCCTAGGCATACTAGTTTCTCAGCTGAGCTTTAGCTTTTTACTAACTCCATCACCACACATAGTATATTATAGTATATTTTAGTATATTATAGTATGCTATAGTATGTTATAGTATGCTATAGTATGTTATAGTATATTATAAAAGTATATTATAATAGTATATTATAATAGTATATTATAATAGTGTATTATATTATATTATATTATATTATGATGTAATTAGATAGTACGTATATGCAGATACACAGCTATATCTATTAAAATACAGATAATAAGATGAAGAGCTAAATGCAGAATGGATATGTCTGTATAAACAGATTTTGATGTTTAGAAAACATTAGAATACATAGTGGTATATTTGTTGCAGGTATGGATAGATGAATCAAACTGTCATATCAGGAATCACTTCAGTTTCTTCTCAAAATTCCAGGAGAAAAATAACTTTAGTATGCATCCCGTAGTATGAAACTAACACTTTTGTCTGAATGTAAAGGTCTGCCTAGCCTAATGAAGCTCTATAACTGCCAATAATTATGGGGCTTTTATTCTCTCCACTTGTTTCTAAGAAATCCACATCTGACCATCTCTCTGTCCCAACCTATAACCTGGGACTCCTGCACCATTCTGTAAAATCCATCAACATTATTCTCAGACCAATGGCTACAGACTGACCTTTTCTAGTGGATGTTGTCAGGCCCTGCTTGATGAGGAAATCTGTGTTGTGTTACATATGCATTGCAGAGGTCATTTTTCTCCAGATTTACATTCCCTGACAACCTCAAAAGCTCTTTAAAATGTGCTTTTATAGGTCCTCCATATCTTTGGTACAAAATAGGCCTGTATCCCTTGATTCAACCCTTACTCAGTACTCAGAAGCTCAAAGACATTGCTCTGAGAGATCTGCTGGCTAAAGAACTAGTTTCCTAAAAGACTCATTATCCTGGAATTAAAATTAATTACCTCAAATATGTTCACTCAGGCCTGCTATGTCCTTGTTTGGAATAAACTGGAATACCATCAGCCCTGCACCACAGATCTCCTTACAAGTTTATACTATGGTGACTCATGTCGCTCATTAACAGACAAGCCTCTTTTGTATATGAATATGAAATTTTGCAGTGTTTAGTGCACCATGCCTTTGTGCAATCACCACCACTATGCATACAAGACCCAAGGATTCCCCAGCAACACCTGCAATTGTCTGAATGACCATTCATGGCCCTCTTGGCATTCTGATGTCTATCCCCTGCTCCTGTGGCAGCACGGGTTGGTTCTGTGTGTGTGTCTATCTTGCTTACCTTCCCTAGGCAGCTTCTGTCCTCTTATGTGGCCATAGGGACTTCCTAACTTCCTTCTATCACAGCCTGCTATGGCATTTACTTTCCTGTAAAGTCCTGAGGACAGTAAGCTACCAAAGGTTTCCAGCTTCCCCTTTCAGTGCCTGTACAGTATTTTGATGAATTACCAAAGGCTGTACCGGCCACCAAGCAACCTATTGACATCGCTATCTTGAAAAAATACTGTCCCTGGATCTTGCATCCCAGCAAATTAAAATAATGATGGTGAGCTGGTAACAGCTGAAATTCCAATTCGTTGTTACAACTTGCAAGCTATGTTTCAAGACTGTTGGGAAGAATGACTGATACTGCTAGGTCAAGGAAAATGTGTATCAAGGAACTAATTGAGGGTGTCCACCATCATTTATGGACACTCTACGAGGATAACAGGACGGCTGAATAGGTCATTCTGAATTCATCACATCCTTTTGTCAATATCTGTCCTATAGGAGTAAAGGGACCCATAACCCTCCTCGCAGCCACCTCATTTTTTTTTTTTTTTATAGGCCATTTGTTTCTAACCTTTTACTGACTTTAAATTTTTGGCTGTTACAGTACTCCTCGTTCTACTTCAAGGACAACTCCGTTAGAAATATTGTCTCTTATGGACATCCTGAAACACAGCCTCAAGTTCATATTGATCAACTAGAAAAGTTCTGGGTCCCTAAACTACCTCATCCTTCTGCCCAAGGATTAGTACTCCTTGCCTTTTTCATCTCCTTTATCATCCTACTTGCCCATTTCCATGCCATAAAATTAATCTTAGTTCCCAAACCTGTGTCTGACACAGCATTGTGGAAGTTTATAAGCTGTCTAAAATACAGCACTCTACATTGAAGTTAAACTGCACTTTTGCTGGCATTATCAACAGCCACAAGTCACATTTCACTCTGCTGTCCTGTGTCCATCAGTTAATTCTTGTTAAGTTTAATCACACAGGTTAAAAGCACATTCTCCAAAAGAGTCTGTGTGGCCTGCCTTCTGCTTCTGTAAAGCGTGTTTTTTACTCTGGCTTCTCCTTTCTCTTCTCTGTTGCTCTTTTCCCAATGCAGAAATGAAACTAGCTCCATTTGGTCCTGTTCTATATATCTTCTCAGAAGATTAGTTAGTCCTCTGTTGCAAACAGATCTGAACACCTGAGGGAAATCCTTCCACCAATAGATTGTTCAGAAGGAAATGCCCCATTTTTTTTTGCTCCACTCAGTCCCATACATCAGTTAAATTGCTGTTGTTTTGCCTGTCTTCTGTTCACATAATCTTGTTTATCCTTTGGAGACAATCCTGAAAAAAAGTTTTGTTGCATCAAAGTCACCCTCAGAAAATGAAATATATATGAGAAGAATCTAGCTGCTTTTTAGTCTCATGGGCCCTCCTCATATCTGATGACTCCCAAGTGTGTAGGGAAGACTAAAAGGAAAAATTCCAGACAAAAAAATCTCACACAGTTCTCAAGTGCTTCCACTGCATCTGTTGGAGGGTTTTCTTTGGCCTGACACCCACGTTCCTTGTCCCATTTGGTTATCTTTGTTGTCTGTGCAGCTTTATCCTGGACATCTGCTCAGCAAATGATGAGACTCCAACAAAGTCAGCCTGTGCCTGGAGGACTCATCTATTACTGCAAATGTCCTTGGGATGTTGCTGCAAATTAAGAAGTTCTGAGTGAAAGCCTGTGTGCTTCACTGACCCTAGTTAGCTGCATCGTGGACCATAAGTGAGCCAAACCCTGTGCTAAGGATGCAGCTGTCAGCTGGAGATACTCCTCTGACACCCCATACCTGACTGACCCTAAGGGGTAGGGCTCAGTGGTGTCTGGCCCAGTGGTCATCTCTGTTAGACAGAGGTGGTGTAGTCCCTTGTTATCATAGAACTATAGAAAGGTATGTGTTGGAAGGGACTTTGAAGATCATTCAGTTCCAATGCCCCTGCATGGCCAGGGATGCCTTCCATTAGACCAGGTTGCTCACAGCCCCATCCAACCTGGCCTTCAACATATCCAGGGAGGGGGCAGCCACAACTTCCCCAGGCAACCTGTTCCAGCACATCACCACTCTCACAAGAAAGCATTTCTTCCTAATGTCTAACCTAAATCTCACCTCTTCAAATTTTAAACCATTAAACCACTCCCCTTGTCCTCTCAAAAAACCCTACCCCAGCTTCCTTATAAGCCCCCTTCAGATACTGGAAGGCCACTACAAGGTCTTCCCAGAGCCTCCTCTTCTCCAGGCTGAACAATCCCAGCTCTCAGCCTCTCCATAGAGGAGGTGTTCCAGCCCTCTGATCATTTTAGTGGCTCTCCTCTGGACATGTTCCAGGAGCTCTGTGTCCTTCTTATGCTGTGGACTCCAGAACTGGACACAGTGCTCCAGGTGGGGTCTCACAAGAGCAGAGCAGGGGGGAGAATCACCTCCATCAACAGACTGTCTGTGCTTCTTTTGATGCAGCTTGGGACAGGGTTGGCTTTCTGGGCTGCAAGCACACACTGACAGCTCATGTTGAGCTTCTGGTCCCCCATCACCCCCAAGTCCTCTCCTCAGGGCTGTCCTCAATCGTTTCTCCTCCCAGCCTGTATTTGTTCATGGGATTGCCTTGACCCAGGTGCAGAACCTTGCACTTGGCCTTGTTGAACTTCATGCAGTTTGCACGAGTCCACTTCTTGAGCCTGTCAGGGTCCCCTGGATGGCATCCCTTCCCTCCAGTGTATTGACTTCACCACACACTTTGGTGTTGTCAGCAAACATGCATTGATGGTGCATTCAACTCCACTGTCCATGTCACTGACAACGATGTTAAATAGCACCAGTCTGAGTACCAACCCTTGAGGAACATGTTTGTATGAAACATGGGTGAAGCTTTATGTAAAGTAAAACCTTCTGATTAAAGGTATAATACACACAGACTTTCAGAAATATTTTCAGTTTTGATCAAATAGGAAGGGAGGTGTATCAGTTTTTGATAAACTGATTTAATGGTTGGCTAATACTCAAGCCAAGGAGATGACTATATCTGGTTTGTCAAAAAGAGAGGAGCATTTTCAAAGACGCACAGGGAATCAATAGTCAAGAAAAAGATCTAAAGTGAAGGATCATCTTTCACTTAAGAGATTAAGATTCAAAATTGTCTGGGTAGAAAAATTTTATTTTGAACACATCCTTAAAATGTGTTTAAAGGACTGTATTATGAAAGGTAACATACTTCCCTGAGCCAAGATACCCTTCTACAGCTCTAACCTGAGAAAGTAGTTATTTCAAGGGTCAAGAGGACATGAATTTCTAACAGCCTCTCACAAATGAAGCATTATGAGAAGTCATTATGCTTCTCATAATGGGTGAGAAGCAACTGTAGAGCCCACATAAATAATGACCAAAGACCTGCATGCTTTTGCCATTTCCTTGTAGCACTTAGAATTTAGAAAATTTTGCAACCACCTGTTGTGAATTCTGTAGGAAAACATTTTTCTTCTCTTTTAGTTTATGCTTGCTTGAATTAAGGATTATTTCATGGTAAATAACTAATTACTTAATCCCATTGGTGCAGCTAAACATAGAACCCATTTACTTTTTATGGTGACCAGTACTAGCCAGGGAAGCAGCAGAATAGTAGAGGAAAACACTTGACCAAAGCATTCTGCCAGTTTGGGTGTCAGGGTATTTCCTAACACTGAAGGAAAGGGCTTTTTAAATGTGAACTTAAACACAGAGTGAAAGACATGCAGCACTGTGAGAAGCAGTAGGAAAATGAACTGTTATAAATATTTGAACTCTTGCTGAGGTATCTTTTCTCCTTTGTCTTCCCTGGAATAACTAAAACTAACATCTCTACTGAGCTTAAAGGACCAGGCCAATCAGCTATTGAACACAGAGCATTTGTCGCCTAGAGGAATGAATAATTAATGTAGCCTTCCTAATCTGATATCAAGGGGAAGGAAAGGTAATAGCAAATATGCCTATTCATAAGGGGGGGAAAACACAATAGTAAAATCCTATCAGGTCTGCTTAAGTACTTCACAAACAGGAACCTGAGCTAAGAGTGTAAAGTGAAATTTCTAGTGAAAATAGTCTGACTGAGAAACCAGAACAATTTCTTTTGCTGGAAAGAACAGTGAGATGAAAGCAGGAAAGATTTTGTGAGCCTGTGTTCAAAAGGAAGCAAGGAAAATATCTTCTGCTAAGCTTGGATATTCTCTAAGGTAATGAAAGATTCATTCTTGTATTTCTGTAATTTCTTCAGTATATCTTGCTTCTGAATGTACCAGTCAAATCTAGAGATAGAAATACATTTCATTTTCTGTTCACTGTCAGAATACTTCTTTTTAATGTTTCTTTCTTTATTAAAAGGTAGGAATGTCTTGGGAGGCTAGAAAAATAATCTGAAGATATTCCTAGAAGCTTGGTTACATTTTCGAAGAGAGCTGCTGTGGACTAAATGCTAAAAATTGTTCTAGAGCCAGTCCAGTCTTCAGGGAAAGTGTGGAAAAAAGCAGGGTAAAAAGAGATACAGAAACTGGGGAATACTAGGTGTAAGCACAAGAGCATTTTTTGACATCAGTGAGGTCCCCTGAAGCTGCAATGAAATTTATGCAAGTTTCTGTTTTGGGTAACAACTGAAAAACTGTGCATGCAATCAGAGATGGAAGTGTGGAAAAGTTTGGAACTGTCAGGATAGAGGAAAAAATACTCTAGTATATACCTTTTTCTTATCTTTCTGTGTAGGGTTTATAGCCTTTTCTCCATGAGAAAATTGTGCCAGTCTATTTAGGTATAAAGTTTTAAATATATAGCATAGACATTCCTTTTTGAGCAAAACCTGATTTCTTTTACTTTCAGTTCAGGACAATGAAAAACTTGCATAGGCTATCCCATGTAAGAAGGTCTACACATCAGTTTAGATGAGCTAAACTATATTCACTTAAGACCTGGTTTAAACTATATGAGTGCATCTTTCTGTCGTAAATAAGACTTTCAGCATGTGCATTGTCCACATTAGAATAAGAGTGTTTCATGTCGATAAGAGTGTTTCACTGATGAGGAGGTACAACTGAGGGTTCACCATCTTTCAGCGAAGTACTTTGAAAACAAAGCTGGAATTAGGAAAAGTTCTAATAGAGGTGACTTATAGAAAAAAGAAAGGAAAAAAATAAAAATATAACAACAACAACAACAACAAAACCCACCCAAAACCCAAACACAAAAAAGCAAATAAAATAAAATAATAAAAAACTCCAAAGAAACAAAAAAGCCAACCAAACAATAAAACCCAAAAAACCCACGCCAAACAAACAGGAAATTCCACATACACAGCATGAAGTCAGACCACAAAAACAGGAATTAAAGACATTGAAAGACAGAAAGGCCTGTTCAGCAAGCAGCATTAAGAAAAGCCCAAAAGTTGAGAAAGCAGCCTTAAGAAAAGCCAAGCAGAGAACCAACACATTTGGCTTGGTAAAGAAACCAGAGGGAAAATTCAGCAAATTTAAAGCATGTCATGTATTTAACACTCTGAAAGATGAAGGAAGATTCAGCACCATGTCTTTGTTTTTAACAGATTGAAGCAAAGTCAGAAAGGCTGCTGGCTGTCCGTGTGGTAGGCAAGGAAGAGCACACACAAAGTCACGTTCATCCCTGCTCTGTTCACCATGTAAGAGAACTGCAGTCTGGACTTAAAAAAAAATCAATGTTGTATCCTGCTGTGAGGTGGGTGGATCACTGAAAATCTGTTGTGGGAGAAGGAAACAGAACTCTTTTCTCAATAGGTTGACATGGAGATTTTATCTTGTCCAACAGTTCGTATGTCTTTGTAAAAACATAGTAACCAATAGAAGGGTGTATGGGTAGAAGGCAAACTCTAGAGATCTAGGAAATAATGCCAAACACAGAAACTGAGAAAAAATAAAGTCAAATTTTGCAATAATTTTGCCGCAAATTTTCCTCCTTTTTCAACCATCTGTATGTTGTAACGAGGTGACCATGAGAGAAAAAATCAAAAGATAAAGCATATCGTATTTTTTCAGTAAATCAAAATGGCAGTGAAGGGAGAAAAACAACTCTGATAATAATTTTAAGCTAGGAAAAGAAAGAAGGCATAGCTGAGAAATAAGAGAATCCATGGACTAAAATACCTACTGGTAGTAGTAGGAGACCATTACATGGCTGACTGCAGACTAATTGCATTTGTTCAGTCATTGTGAAACTGGATACAGATGGGATGCACAAGTTTGGAAAGACCCTACTGTTAAAGAGAAAATAAAGCAAATGTTACCTGATAAGCCATCACCTAAGATGATGCTGTTGGAGAGGATTCAGAAGAGCATGTATCTAAAATATTATTTTCTGCTTTAGCAGCACTTTTAATTAATTTTACTGCTTTTTTTTCATCAAAAAGAAATGTATGGTGAGGACTGGGGGAAAAGAAGAGAAGGCATATCTCAGCCTAACTCTTCTGTGCTTGAAGGAGAACTTAGTTTTCTGAAAATGTGTTACGAGTTGGTTGCAAAGCTTCATTGACTCAATGAGTATTTTGCATTTTCTTCACTACAGTGGTATTGCAAGTTCATACTGGGATGCCTCTGGAGGCAGAGTCCAGATTTTACACACTTTTTGCAAGCAGAAACAGCTGGGGAAACAGCTAATATCAAAGTTAATAAATCCTCAGAGGTCTGGACAAATTCCAGACTAAAAGGGAGAAAAAGAATAGCCCAAACCAGTCTTTTGTATCTGGTTTTCATATACTGATAGTACACCTGGTGGCAACTGGGAGTCACAGCTGTTACTCCCAACTGCTCTGATTTTATTACATGATTCTTGGAGAGGTACATTGGATCCCAGCAAATCTTGTACTCATCACAGGGACAGTATGAAGTGTAAAACTTTGTCTCCAGCTGTATAAACAGTACAGCAGAGTCATACTCTAGTTCTCAAAATAGCAGGAGATGGCTGATGTATGCCAGGGAGGAAACTTTCCTTGCCAGTAAGTGTCCATTTTTTTCCCACAGTTCAGACAGATTTACCAGTCAGAAGCACTGAGCAGCCTTTGGGCCAGTGGGTTTGCATGTCACAATCTGCAGCTGAAGAAGGATATGCTTACCCTTCATTACAGAAATCAGGAGGTGCAGTTGGCAGTGCATTTCTCTGACCAGCGTGGCTGCCACTTTTGGGGTGAGTCTGTTAGAGAGCTGCTTCAGTTTCCATCTCTGCACCTCAGGTAAATCAGCATTACTCCAAGCACCTTTGTGTTTGTTTACCTCTTAGAAACAAACTGACATAAAACTAGCAAATTTTTATTTTGCAAAATGCTTTGAAGAAGCTGGATAAACACAGAAAGAAAATGCCGAAGAAATTTTGTGGATAGATTTAAGTATGAAGATTAAAATATTGCTATATTGTGGGCAACAGTGAGGCATTTATGGTTGTACTTTAGGCTCTGCCTTCTATCCAAATAAAAAATCAGATGAGCAGGACCCTGAGGTCTGGTAATTTAACACAGATTTTCATTCATTTTGGATATATTACTATAACCTTACCCAAGTCACATTAATTAGATAAGCCTGGGGAACTCTCCTTATCGCAGCATGAAGAACCCGTAAGAAAGGACCTTGAGGCCTTTGAAGAAAATTCTAGAAAAACCACAGGAAAGATTATACCACAGAAACTCAGAAAATTGAATTGTCAGGGGAAGAAAGAGCCTGGGAGAAAAGAAGCAATAGGGGGGAGAGGAGAGGGGGAAGATAGAGCCAGTGATAATAGTTTCAATATCATTTGGAAGAAAGAGGAGGTCAGGTGGAGAAGAACACACCAAAGAATTGTGTCTGAAGCTTCACAAATCAGAAGGAAAAGCTCACACACTTGCTACCAATAATCCATGTTTCTCACGTTTAGCTAACAGCAACAGAGGAGACTGAAAAAGCTGTCCTGCAGGTATGTAACTGAGAAAGTTCAGAGAGCATTACCATTCTCTCTGTAAAAGACAGATATTAAATATTTAAATACATTTAAATGCAACTGTTCTGTTCTAATCAGAGAAAATCCACAAGTACATCAGAGACGCATGAGGGTTTTTGTTGCAGGCTTTCCAAGGAAAGGACCCAAAAAAGCAATTACCTGAGATGTAATATCTAATCATCTGTCAGCCATGTCTGAAAATCAGGTGCTTAAGGTGGTATGCCAAAGCCATTGCACAAACATGAGGGCTGTGGCTGCAAAGGAGAAGCTATCATTAGTATTCCTTGACCTGTCTCCTATGGACTTCCAACCTTGGAATGTTTCATTTTATCATGTTTATGATGATTCCATGATATATTTTATTGTGAGGTTTTTTTGCCCTGGAACAATGTGGTGGTGTGTTGGTCAGCTGTATCCAGCTTAACCCCTGGCTTTTCCCTTGTGTCTGGATTAGTTATTGCCCTTTATGTACCTTGTGGATGCACAGACCAAAGTTACTAACCTACCAAAGCTGCTGGCTGGGCAGGACCTGCTGGTTTCCCTCAGGGGTTGCTGAGGCTCCTGTGCTGGTAACCAGGCTGGAATGATGGCACCCACAGATTCCAGCCTGAAGCTCTTCTGCAAATGGTTGGTACAAATGGTGTCTCTGAGCTAAGAGGCCTGGCTCTGCTCTCCTGTTGCCTCCCCAGGGTGAGGTTGTCCTGTCCTAGGCTGCCTCAGCAGCTGCCCTGGGATAGCTGGAGCTGTGGTGAGCCACCAGTTTCCTCCCTCGCAGTATTTAATGGTTGATTCTGTCATTTTTCTTTCACCACGTGCTGTGTATGGCTTCAGATCAAAACAAACTGCCCTTCATGGCTCTGAATGTTTCAGTGGGTGAACCATGCCCTTCAGTATTATGTAATCTCTTTAGCAGTTAAGTTTGTTGGTTGGGGGGGCATCATTGGGAAGAAGATCCAGAGCAGGAGGATTCACTGTGTGAAATGATGCCCTGGCAGAAGCTGCCCAGAGGCTGGACGTAATAGCATTTATCTTTCATCCCTGGAGGTGAAGCATAAGTCATAGTAGTGTACTATTTCCTGAGACAAAAAGTTTATTTGGATATGGAGCCATGTTGACGATGGCAGCCCTGACAAATAGTTTCTTGTGAGATGCCTCCCTGCTGCACATAACTTTATCGGTTTGTGATGTATACTAAAAACTCAGTCTTCATGATCAAAAGTAATTTGTTTCTTTTCTCAATATGCCTGTGATTATTTACTTAGAGTTTCTTTACTTAAATATTTCAATGTCTTGTTTAATCACTCCTCAATAACCAACATTTACAGGACATCAAGGTCTTTCCTGTCTTCAGAGAAAGCACTGAGCAGCTGCATTTTTAAAATAGTATCGTAATAATTATTTAATTAAATACACAATGAACTTAAAATATGAAAATATAAATGAGCCTTTTGATCTCAAATTACTTTGCTAAGTAGCTATTATCTAGCAAAATAGTTGTTTAGTTGGTACATTTTATTTCAAAAAATTATTTATAGTAATTGCTCTACCTGATTGTAATATGTAGTAAATACTATGTCTTCTCCTCTTGCCTAACGTATTTTTCTTGTTTTCATGAAATATCTTACTGTATGTGTACATATATCTATATACATATGCATATATGTCCTCGTGCTTTAGTCATATGCCGGGTAAATTGAGCAGAAGCTTCAAGTGGCATGATGGTTTTTCATTATACCAGTCCTTAGGTGATAAAAATAATGTGTCTTTCACTAGACGACAGGTTTCAGGAGGAGGTCCTGAAACCATCCTTCCTATTGTCTTTTAGTGAGACAGGCTTTTCCTACTTGATGAAAAAGTAACAAATGAGAAATAAGACCAAGTAGAAGTTGAGCATTAGTTTGATACATGCTGCATGCTGAATGTATGTAAGAAAGAAGAGCAGCAGTGTGGATGACATACGTGCTTATGAGTCTGATTTAGTCCTTTGCAGCATGATATCTGAGGTGGTGGCCTATATGTCTGATGTCATAGCTCTTAAGTTTGATGTACTCAGTCCCCTGAGTGAGAGTTCTCACTGGGAAACACAAATCAAAGATCCCACTTCCTGCAGTGCTTGAGGAAAATTCCAATCCACATCAGTGGTTCTCTAAGAGAATATTCCTAACACTGAATAATTTTTTATTCTAATGGAAAGGAGTAGAAGAGACCATCCCTTCTGGTACATACCTCTTGACTGTACTAGCAGGAGCACACTTAACCTATGGATATATATTTCATTTAGAGACAATTGCTCAGCTGCAACAAAATCTCTACCAATACACTAAGCAGAGCTAGAGAGTATTCTGTGACCTTGAACTTTGTAAACTTGGCCTGGCTTGGCCTGACTGCATCCATGACATAGCAGCTAGCCTTAAGTCTTCTCTATCAGGTGCTCCTGTGTCTCCAGGAGGTAACTATTATGTTTCTGACTATCTTTCAGTTCATGGTGTCCAAAAGAATGAGAGCCTGTCATTGCTGACATAAAAAGTATGTGTTGCATGCATTACAGTGTGGCATGATAGCATGCAAAAATGTTTGATATTGCAAAGTCAGCTGTGACTGTGCAGGAGAGACAGATGTGATACAATATTATCCATGCTACTTGGTGTTCTTGGTCTTTGGTCCAGCTGTCTCAGAGGCTGCGGGTAGGCATGAGGCAAATCCATGCTAGGCAGCATGCTAGCAATCACAGAATCATAGAATGGTAGGGATTGGATGGGACCTTTGGAGATCATCAAGTCCAACCCCTCAGCCAAATCAGGATCACACAGGGCAGGTCACACAGAACACATCCAGACAGGTCTTGAAAGTCTCTACAGAAGGTGACTCCACAACTTTTCTGGGCAGCCTGTTCCAGTGCTCCATCAGCTTTACAGTAAAGAAGATTTTCTTCATACTGAGGTGGAACTTCCTGTATTCCAGTTTATGTCTATTGCTTCTCGTTCTGTCACAGGGCACTACTGGAAAGAGACTGTCCCCTTCTTCTTGACACCCACTTTTCAGATATTTAAGATCCTCTCTCACTCTTCTTCAGACTAAACAGCCCTCAGGTCTCTCAGCCTTTCCTCATAAGAAAGGTGTTCCACTCCCCTGATCATCCTCACATCCCTCCATTGGATTCTCTCTTGTTTGTCCCTGTCTCTTCTGAACTGGGGAGCCCAGAACTGGACACAATACTCCAGATGTGGTCTCACTAGAGCAGAGTATTGTGGGAGTAGAACCTCCCTTGACCTGCTGGACACACTCTTCTTAATGCATCCCAGGATGCCACTTCTTGCATGAATGCCACAATGCATCCCTTCTTGTCCACAAGGGAACATTCCTGTCGCATGGATAACTTTCTGTTCACCAGTAGTCCAAGATCCTTCCCCATGGAGCTGCTTTCTAGCAGGTCAGTCCCTAATCTGTACTTGTGCATGGTTTTATTCCTCCCCAGGTTCAGGACTCTACACTTATTCTTGTTGAACCTCATTAGGTTCTCCTTTGCCCAGTTCTCCAGTCTGTCCAGATCTCACTGTGTGGCCACACAGCTTTCTTGTGCATCAGCCAGTCCTCTCAGTTTTGTATTGTCAGTAAATTTCCTGAGGATACATCCTGTTCCCTCATCCAGGCCATTGATGAAGATGTTGAACAAGAGTGGACCCAGTACCTACCCCTAGGAAACACCACTAGTCACAGGTTCCCAACTGGACTCTGCACCATTGATCATGCCCCTGTGCGCTATATTGTTTATATATGTTACTATATGGGACAGTTCCCAGTCCATCTATCCATCTACCCTTCTAACCCACACTTGCTACGCTTGCCCACAAGAATGTTATGGGAGACAGTGTCAAAAGCCTTGCTAAAATCAAGGTAGACAACATCCTCTGCTCTCCCTGCATCAATCCATTCAGTCACACCATCGTGGAAGGCTATCAGATTAGTCAAACATGATTTCCCCTCGGTGAATCCAAGCTGGCTACTCCTGATAACCTTCTTGGCTTCCATGTGCGTAGGTATGACCGCCAGAATGAGGCACCAAAAAAAGGATGCAAATGCCACAGAATGCCTGAACACATTTCTAAATCCTGTTCTAGTAAAGTGCACAAGCATAGCCAAAAAAGGATCAGTTCATGTACCAGAGCAAAGCCTTAAGCATCTAAGTAACTTAACTGCTACAAACAAAAATATTCATCAGAGTAGAAAGGAGTTTTTAAGAATTAGGTGCTTAAATCAATTTCTGACCTTCCTGTGTCTCAGTTTATCAGCACTGAGGATCATCACATGCCCTTCTGCTCAGTGTTGTAAGGATGAATAACGTAACAATTTTACAGGATTCATATAAAGAAATAATGAAGGCCAAATAAGGACTTTGAGTAGTCTGGAGATGAGAGAAATAATGCAGTTTGACTGCAGTAATATTCTTCAGTGCTGTAGACTGTCTCAGCTCTGTCAGCCACAGTTAACTGCAGTATTGTAAATGGACCATAGTACTGTGTTGAAAGTTTCCAATTCTGGTTACCTGTGTAGCCAATTGGATGGTCACTGAAGCAGTAGTAGATGTCTAAACCTGGTTCCCCTTATATGAGGATACAAAAAAAGTGTTATAAATAATTATCCTTGCCCTCCCTTCTCTCATCTGAATGTCCCACATTATTCAACAAAGTCCTCAAAGTATAGCACATTAGACTCCGAGGTGCATGGAGGTCCTAAGTGTGCCAGGCCCTCACTGCTTGACACTATAAGCTATGTGAGAATACTTTGAAGTGGAAGCCCCTTTAGCCTCCAGAAAGTGTAGGTTCACTGCAAGGTGTTCACTCCTTCCCAGGCTAGACTCAGTCCATCTTATTGGATGCTGGCTAGTAATCTGTCTGAAGCCAGCTATTAAGTGCTGGCTGAAATCCTTATTAGTTGTTTTGCTTTCTGGAAACCAGAGAAAATATTTTCTCTGTTTCTTAGGGTGTTACCTCTTGAGTGTTTTAAATCTTCTGAGCTTTATGGAGCCCCTTAGCTTCAGCCTTTGGTGTTGTTCATTTATATATATTACTGCTTTCAATCATCATTCCCTTTGAAGGACCCAGCATAGAAGAACTTGGTCTTTTGCCCAAGCATATAACATGTCAACATTTTAGCTCAAAATTATGAAGGCCTTTGCTTGAGGTCTTTGTGATGTCACAAAATGCTCTGGGGTCACGGGCAACTTTGTGAAGTGTCAGAAGAGTTAATAAATTTAGTATTTGAACTAGAGTGTATGGACTCTGTTGCAAGGAAACAGGATCTCTGGGTTTTGGAGCCACATGCTCATTTCCAAGGTGATATTCATTTTGCTTCATTTGTAAAAGTGCTCTGTACTGTTCCTGACAGGAGCAAAAGCTACTAATTCTGGCCCAATAGACTTGGAGTAAGGTCCTCTGCATGGCCTGAAACTTTTCTTTCCCTCTCCTGACGAAAGGCAGCTCTGCTAAAAGCTCCCTCAAATTCAAGCACCCCAACAATGTTACAGGAATTCTGCAAAGAAACTGCATTGCCACCACCCAGAACTCCCCAGGAACTGAGCCCATGGGGACCCATGGGAAATGGGATGATGCCCTTGCTGGTAAACAAAGCAGGGGAATGTCACAGATTTACAGGACACTGTTTGGTGTCTGTCCAGACTGTAATTGCTGGTGTGTTCCCCCACCCAGCCTTGGCCCGTGCTCCCTGAGATGCTGCTAGGACACAGCTCAGAGTTACCAAGGGTCAGAAGCTGTCTTAGCCAGAGTGTGGATCAGGACACACTGCTTTGGGAAGGAAAGGTTCAAGTCGTACACATACCAGTTGTGCCATGACATTTGCCATCAGGGACAGAGCAGAGGGAATCTAGGTGATGATGGGATTCAGGAATAAGAAAGAGTCATTACTGCACCATGGTGGATTGTACGCTGACACTCTAGCAAGGGGTATGTCTATCCTTCATCTCATCTGCTCACATTTCTGGCCCCCATGTACAAGACAATTGAAAGGGACCTTACCAGATGATTCCTAGGTAGGGAAAGCTCTGGCAGAAGGAGAGAGTGCCTTCTAGCCCAAATCATGCTGCAAGGAGACAGCCTTCCTGCTGTGTGCCCCACACACCCCTCCCAATCTCTTTGACCATGTGATGCAGCCTCAGGATGTGACCCAACATGTAACAGAGAGCAGGGACCCCAGAAAATCCATAGCAGTGCGAGTATCTGTTGCTGTTACAGGCTGGCTTTCCTTCTGGAAAACTTGCCTCTCCAAACTGAGCTTCAACAGTCACATTTTTCTAAGATAAATTAGCTTTTTAGTGCTCTGATTTCCCACCTCTCGTGGAAGTGAAGGGCTAGCTTCAGATTGGCTTTCTAGTTTAAAAAAGAAAGTTTCTGCATAACAATTCTGGACTGAGTTTCTGCAAATGGGAGTTGTTTCAGCAGCAAGACTGTCTGTGTCGGTAATTTTTTTAACTATTATTTCTCCAGTAGAGTGACCTGGTCTGTAAAACGTTTAGCTATTCGTCGGTTGATCATCAGATGACATTTTTTTCGTTCTGCTCCCAATTTAAGACTTTGCAGCTTTGCAAGTAAGTGTCCTCTGCCAGATTTCTAAACCATGCTTTAACAGAGCACAAGTCTTGTCATGGCCTCAGCAATGCAGATTAGGCAACTGTGGTTAGATGAGTGGTAGTTAAGTCTCAGTGGACTAAGCCCATCAGAAATCAAAGCTATCCAATACTGAGTTCATTTTTATTGCTATCTTCCAAATGTGAGCAAAACTTTTTTGTACTGAGAGGCAATTTAATCAAATGCTCAGTCCCTTGCTGCACACACAAAAAAATAAATCCCTCTGGCTGAAAAAAAAAAATTCATAGAAGCTTTTTTTCCCCAAGATTTAATATAAACAGTTCTACTACAAGTAAGATGCCAGTTGTTAATATGTTACCATTAAACTGGATGAGATTACTTTTACAGTTCTAAAGCAATTTTGGTATAATTGAGATAATTTCCCATCAATTGAATGGAAATATAAATTTTTAATTAGTAATATTTTATGGTTTATACATCATTATTCTAGACAAATTCTGGAAATACAGGTAAAATAGGAGCATATAAATATTTTTATATTTGTAGATATCAGGATGATAATATGGTATGTGGATCACGATAATGTATTGGTGTTATAATATCTGTGCCCATGTCAGAATAGAGTTTCAATTTTTTATTAAGTGGACCTGAAGATCTCTTCAATCCAGAGAAAGCTACATATTAAACATACATTACTAACCTGGGGATATTAAATGGAGTTTCATTTTTGCCAGAAGCAAAATTCTGATGTAGTGACAAAAGCTTTTTACTACTATACATGTCCTATATTGTGTAAACAGTGAGAAAAATTACTATAATGATGCTTGGTAACTTAGTATCAACATACAAATGAAAATTTAAAAGATAATCTATTGTTCTCTACAATTCTATGTAGTCTAATTATGCACTTTAGCATTCCCCTTTAAGACTGTATGGTGATTAACTCATCAGTCCTCTGATTATTATTGAAAGAATTGTCCCTCAAATGGTGATAAATCTGATGCCTGTTACGTGTGGATGTTATTTTCAGTGGTTTTAATGAAAATTTTCTCCTCGGAATTTTTCAAGCAATAATTCACATGTAAATCTGTTTAAAAAAACACTGTGGAATGTTTTAATTTTAAGATCATTATAGGTCTACATCTATCATATGACAAATATGAAATTCTACAGATCTTTTTATAACTAAGTCCTTATGGAATAGCTAGCAATGTTTGATAGAAGTTGACAAAACCCCCAGGCTCTTGATTTTGTTTTGATCAGCTACTGATGAATCATATTTATGCTTTTAGAAATCTTTTCAAATAAACATTTGAAAATTCATTTGCTTTTGGCTTTTATCTGATAGAGAGGAAGAGCAGAGCTCCATCTTGTTAAAACTGTTGAAGGCCCTCAAAAGCCAGTAAGAAACTGACCTTTTATCCCAACTGAAGATGTCGTAGAATCATAGAATGGTTTGGGTGGGAAGAGACCTTAAAGATCACCTAGTTCCAACCTCCCTTGATCAAAGCCCCATCCAACCCGGCCTTGAACACTTCCAGGGATGGGGCAGCTGCAGCCTCTCTGGGACACCTGTTCTTGTGTCTCATCACTCTAACAGTGAATTTCTTCCTAATGTCTAACCTAAATCTCGTCACTTCTAGTTTTAAGCCATTGCCCCATGTCCTATCACTACACATCCTCCTGAAAAGTCACTCCCCAGCTTTCTGTAGGTCCCTTTCAGGTACCTGGAAGGTCTGTTATAAGGTCTTCTTGGACCCTTCTGCTATTCTCCAGGGAGAACAAACCCAACACTCTCAGTATGTCTTCCAGGAAAGGTGCTCCAGCCCTCTGATCATCTTTGTGGCCCTCCTCTGGACTTGCTCCGAGATCTACATGTTCTTCTTATGCTGGGGGGTCCAGACTGTAGTACTCCAGTAGTCAACACAGTACCCAGGGTGGGATCTCATGAGGGCAGAGTAGAAGGGGAGATTTACCTCTCTCAACCTGCTGGCCATGCTTCTTTTGATATAACCCAGGATTTGGTTGGCTTTCTGGGCTGCAAGTGCACATTGCTGGCTCATGTTGAGCTTCTCATCAACCATCACTCCCAAGTCCTTCTCAGAGCTGTTTTTGATTGAATCTCCACTCAACCTGTATTTGTGTTTGGGATTGCCCTGACCCAAGGTGCAGAACCTTGTACTTAACCTTGTTGAACTTCATGCAGTTTGCATGAGCCCACCCCTCAAGCCTATCAAGGTCTCTCTGGATGGCACCCCTTTCCTCCTGCATGTCAACCTGACTGCAGAGTTTGGTGCCATCAGCAAACTTGCTGAGAATGCACTCAATTTTAGTGTCCATGTCATTGACAAGGATGTTAAACAGCACCAGTCCAAGTACTGACCCTTTAGAAACACCACTTGTGATGGTCTCCATTTTTACATTTAGCCACTGACCACAGCTCCTTGATTGCAACCATCCAGCCAGTTCCTTATCCTCTGAGTGGTCTATCCATCGAATCCATATTGTTCCAGTTTGGATTCTAGAATGTCATGCAGGACAGTGTCAAATGCTTTCCCTAAGTCCAGGTCAATGACGTCAGTTGCTCTCCCTTTGTCCACTGACTCAGTGTCCCCATTGTAAAAGGCTCCCAAAGTTTTCAGGCAGAACTTGCCCTTAGTGAAGATGTGCCATCTGTCACTAATGACCTCTGTTTTCCATGTGCTTTAGCAGAGCCTTCAGGAGCATGCCCAGCTGTATGATCCTGCTGGTCACAGAGGTGAGACTGACTGATCTGTAGTTCCCCTACCCTTCTTCTTTCCCCTTTTTGAAAGCAGAGGTTAAATTTCCCCCTTTCTCATCAGTGTGAACTTCACCAGACTGCCATGACTTCTCAAATATGATGGACAGTGGCGTCTCAACTTCATCTGCCATTTCTCTCAGGAGCCACAGATGAAACCCATCTGGTCCCCTGGACTGTGCAATTTCAGATTCTTTAGATGGTCTTGAGCCTGCTCTTCTCCTACAGTAGGGGACCTTCCTTTTCCCAGTCTCTTCTTTTGCCTCCTGCAACTTGGGTGATGTGACATCAGCCCTTGCTGATGAAGATTGAGGCAAAATATTCATTGAGTACCTCCGTCTTTTCCAAGTCCTGCATAACCAGATCTCCAGTCTCCTTCTAAAGACGGCCCACATTTTTCCTAGCAGACACACCTGTCGAAACATTTCTTGTCCAAAATTTGTATCAGAAGTTTTCAAAGAACTGGTTCTAAATTACATAATTTTTCATGCATATCCCCTCCAGGTAACATCACCCTTATATAGCCCAATAGCCCAATCTTGCACCTAATTTTACTGTTTGGAAGGACACACTGAAACAAGTTGGCTTTCCTCCAGTATTTCCTTGTAATGTAATGGGGATTTTTTGGGAATGGGAAAATTTCCTTGTGTCTGCTATGGCACATCTTAAGCAAGTCCAATCACCCTGTGCAGAACACCATGCTACTACAGGCTTTGTTGCAGCTGGCATGCCAGCGGGCAAGAAGGTGCCAAGTTAAATACAGATATTCTCAAAACTCTGCTAATCTGTTTCCTATTCATGAAACTATCTCAGTTTCTCAGACTTGGAATTTTCTTAGAATGATGTTCTTATGGTGCCTAGATTTCTGTGGATGAAAACTCAAACAGTTGCTCAGATACAGCTTGTTAGTCTTGTGTTTTGATGGACCAATAAAGAGTCTTCAGAAAGGACAGGCTGGGATGGCAAAAGGATAAGTTGTCTTTACTGTGAAAGAGCAGCTGAAATACATGGAGCTAAGCCTATGGCTGGGTGATGAGCCAGACACAGCTTCTGGGCAAAGATTAGTGGGCAGACCAAAATGGATGACATTGTTGTGAGTTTATGCTGTGGATTGCCTGATCAGGAGAAATAAGGTAATGAGACTTTATTCAGATTAGAAGCCTTGCACTCCCAGGCCTTATTCCTCTTGGGCTCTTAAACTACCCTGGTAGATGCTGCGATTATAACTTTCTGAAACAGAAGATTGAGGAACCAAAAAGGAGAAACTCTCTGCTGGTCCTGATACTTATAAGTAAGGAAGGATTTGAAGAGGATATGGAGGTAAGAGACAGCCTTGGTTTCCAGTGACAAGGTCTTGTGAAGAGAGAGGAAGGCTAAAAGCAGTATTACAACCCTGGGCTTAAGGAAAGCAGATTTTGGAAGAATTTAATGGATTACAGCTCTGGAGAGAACAGGAGAAGAGCAGTCCAAGACTGCTGGTCAGTATTCAAATACCATTCTCTCCAAGCTCAAGAACAATCTTTTTTGACAAGTAGGAAATCAAGTAAAGGTAGCAGAAGACCTGCATGGATTTGTAGGGAGGCCAGTCACTAGTGGTGTGTCCCAGGGATCAATACTGCAATACTGGGTGAAATACTGGTTTAGCTCTTCATTACTGACTTGGGTAATGGGACCATGTTTGCAGATAACATAAAATTGGGAGGAGTCTTTAATATTACAGATACTTGCACTGTCATTTAGAAGGATCCTGACAGACTGCAGAAATATGAAGGGAGGAGTCTCGTGGAGTCCAACAAAAGAAAATGCCTACATCTCAGGAGAAATAGCCCCATGCACTAGTACAGGCTAGGGGCCAACCATCTGGAAAGCAGTTTGGTAGAGAAGGATCCGGGGATCCTGATGAACAAGAAGTAGAGCACAAACCAACAGTGTGCCTTTGAAGCAAAGCACAAGCCAACAGCACCATGGGCTACATTAGGAGGAACATCTCCATCTCCAGGTTGATGGAGATGATCCTTTCCCTTTGCTCAGCACTGGTGAGGCCACATCTGGGGTGCTGAGTCCACTTCTGGGCTCCCCAGTACAAAAAAATGGACTTACTAGAGCAAGAATGAAGAGCCACAAAGATGACTAAGGGACTGGAGCATCTCTCATATGTGGAGAGGATGAGAACTGGTACTGTTCAGCTGGGAGAAGAGAATGCTCAAGGGTCTCATCAGTGTGTATAAGTACCTGAAAGGAGGATGTAGAAGAGATGGAGACAGACTTTTCTCAGTAGTGCCCAGTGGCAGCAAAGAGGCAATGGGCACATGCTTACACACAGGAAATTCTGCTTAAACCTAAGAAAAGCACTTTTTTACTGTGAGGCTGAGTGAGAACTGGAACAGGTAGTTCAGAGGGGTTGTAGAGTCTCCATTCATTGAGATATTGCAGTTTGACTGCATTGACAGTTTCCCTGAGCTCTAGGTGACTATTTTTAGCAGGGACTTTGGAATAGAATATCTTCAGAGGTCCTTCCATTCTCGATGGTTGTTTGGTTATGTGATTCTGTTTTATCTCAGTTCCAATGTGTGTTTTTCTTCCTCACAGGGACACTGCTAGAAAATATGAAGGCCATGAAGTGCTTAAACACTGCAATAATAGCATAAGAAATCACCTATAAAGCCTAGTTTTGAAAATATAGTTTTGCTTTTAGTGTATTGAAGAAAGAAGAGGCTGGTGATGTCCTTCTTCATGCCTAAATACATCGCACACTAAACCCTTTGCAGCTTAAGGTGTTTTAAGTACAGTCATTTGCTATTTCCTAAGCAATACTGATACAGCTCAGGCTGTCCAGGCACATTTAAGAACTGTGTCAGGAACTTAAAATGACACAAAGTTAGTTAGTGAGTACTATAGTAAGAATTATCCACCATTGTTTTCCCTCATGTTTTAGCAGCCATTGTAGATAACACTGACAACATTCAATCTGGTACAAGTGGTGTTTATTCATCTATCTACGTACCTACCTAACTACTGACCTACCAACCAATCTATTTATTTACTCTAAGATGAAATTAACTTTGGTATATCTTCAAAGCAGCAGAATAGAAAATTTCGCAATTTGAAAAACCTAATGTTAAGTTACATTGTGTTATTGTTTTCCTGTCATATTTCATCACTGCCAAGCAAGGTACATTTCTGTAATGCCATGGCAGATTCACAGTGGATTAGAGTTTTTATCTATTGTGTTAATGAATGGTTTAATAATACAGTAAGAAAGACTAGTCACATAAAATGCTTTAATGATGGATGTCAGAACAGTTTCTAGAATGGATTTGTTTTAACAAAGGCAAATGTGCTTCCTCGGGCATCTGTGGGATTGCTACTAATAAAAGGAATGAAAGTTATTAAATTGGTAATATCATGTATCTACATTGTTATTATCCTTACTTTTTCTTATATTACGTTTTACTAGATGTTTTTGAAACATGAATTGTAAAATTCTCATTGTCACATATAATAGTAGAGTTGGAGAACCTATGTTCATTGCAGTGCTCCCCACAGTGTGTTTCTCTTGTAGCATTTTTTAAAATATACCTGACACACACACACACACAGAGGTTAGAAGACTGCCACTCTGTTTACTAGACTGATGTTCCCTGAGAATAATCAATAGCAAATGATCATGCTGTTAAAAAATGCAATCACTGTTATGTATTTGAGAGAGAGTGTTATAAGCTTTTTTTTTTTTTAGTTTGTTTGACCAGTAAGTTGTGGCTGCATTTTGAACCCCAGCTGGAATAAAAGCTCTACCAGACATTTTAGATTATTATCCTAAAGTACTTAAGCATGAAACCTTTCTTCTTAGTGTTTCTGTAAAGATATAATTAGAAATATTATGTGTATTTTTTCTGATACCAAAGCCAGAAAAAAGACAGGTGTGGAAAAGAGAAGTCCTAGTAGAAGCAGAAAAAGAAGAGATTTAAGGATAGTACAGATTTCTTTATGATACTGAAACTCCTTAGAATTACAATATAGCAACCCTTGTTGAATTTTCTCACTGTAATATTATACCAGTCTGTAAAATCATGTACAAAAGAATTTTAATTAGCAGCCAATGCCTGCAAAATATCTAGCCTCTCATTTGCTTGCTGAAGTAGAAAAGAAAGTTGTGAATTACATTTATATTTTATATAAACATGTAATGTATGTCCAGTGTACATCATAAGTAATGTACTCGGGGTCAACTTTTCCTCCATGCATGAAACTCTCATTTATTTGGGCACAGTAAACCTCATATTAAATTATTTATTCGGTCTCCCATTACAGTGATTTTGCTGCATAGAAATGAAGCATTTGCAAGATTATAGGAAATATATTTCAACTCAATATGAAACCCTGCCTCTGGCAGTGGCCAGCACTTGGTGCATCAGAGGAGGACAGCAAACAAACAAAACAAAATCTATAGATCAGCAGTCTAAACATCTAGGAGATAAATTTCATCCTCATGTTTGCTAAGCCCATTACTAGACCTGGAATAGGAGACACAAATACTCCTGTTTCTAACATTTATGTCCTAATTTTGTCAAAAATGAATTTGTGGAAACCTACTAGTAAAACAAATATATATATACATAGAACATAACTACGAGTGTATGCATATATAGTGAATAGATATATGAGTGTGTGTGTCTGTGTGTGTAGATATACCAAGTAAAACACAAGCAGAATACTATCTAATTTTAGTCAGGTACAGGTTACTTATTCAGAGTAACCATCCACATTACTATTTTCATTGATGAAAATAATATCTAAAGGTCAGTTGTGAACTGTGTTTAAAGTATTCCTTTTATGATGTTTTTGCCTTGACAGCCGTACTTTAAAGCTTTGACAAATTTCCAGGGAAACTATTGGCTACAAATGAGACTGTTAATTGAATAATGAAATTTTATTTCCTAATGGTATTTCTAAACCCAATCAGCAAAATGTGCTAAATCTTTGTGCCTTTAAAAAATGAACTTGCTTTTTTCACTACTATAAGAAATACATAATTAGTCCACGTTATTACACAGAGATGATTTATCACTTCTCATGGGAGAAGATGTTTGCAATCAGGCCCATATACCTACTTGGAGAGGATTTAGATATCTAAGAACAACATTGCAGTTCTCAAAACCTTGTGCTCTGCTCATGCCTAACTCATTCAAAGCTCTTTCTGTCTGTCTGTCTGTCTTTCTGTCTTTTTTTTTTTTTTTTTTTAATATTCAAATTATGTGTGCACTTCTGCTGGTGAACAAGCTTAGAAGCATCTCAATCTTGTCAGGGCAGAGCCTCATGAAACCTATTCATGCATAAGCCCTGTTAGCAGTGACTAGACAGGTACTTGGCCACCTATTTTGCCAGAGGGACCCTGTCAACAGGAACAGCCTAAGTGCATTTAATGGCTGGTTTTCTGCTTGGAGGGCACCCGAGGTAGCCATCCTCTTCCATGTCCATTCAGTTCTCCTCAGTGGCTCTTTGGTCAGTGCAGTGGATCAGGCAATCTGAATTTAAATCCCTGCTTTTATTTTGCAGAAGCTGGTTTTGAGAATCCAGCTTTGGTGATTCAGAGATGAAATGTTTTACACCTTTTCTTTATTTAAAGCTTCTCAAAAATGTCCTATAATTGACTGAATAAATTGAGCACTTCATCTTGGAAAGTGACAAACTTAATAGATTTTATGAGTTCATTTATCCAGAAACCAGGAGGCTCCTGACATCTAAACAGGTTCCCTGAAAGCATGAATAATTCTGACTTTACTATGCCAATCTACAAATTCTGTATTTATTGGGAAGCTCATTTTCCAGGACATTTCAAGCCTTGAGCTCCCAGCTAAAAATAGCAACAGGGATCCCAGACATGCCAGTCATTTTTGCTGGCAGCCTCTTAATAGCAGACCAGCAGAGGTATCTGCAAAGCAAACCCTAGGGAAGGATGGGAAGGGAAACAAGGAGGGCTGTGCCAGGCATAAGGAAGCAGCTAGGTCTTAAAAGAAGCCCATATAGGAAAGAGGTGGTATAAACCAAAAGCATAACTAGACATAAGGAAAAATAGGTCAGATGGTGGCAGACAAAGAAGGAACCATGACCAGAGTAGTGGTTGCTACTTGCCACCTAGGGGGGCATTGGACAAAGTGAACTGATGTCAAGTTCATAATGAATACAAGGAGACAATATCTCATACATCAGGTGGGTCACCTTCCAAACCCCTTTCCATTGCTTGTTGCAAACTCTGGTTGTTTCTGTGAGTTAAGGGTTAAGCGGACCATTCTGAGGAGAAGAAAATTAATAAGCTGAAAGTTATTGACTACTAAGTCCTCACATCTGGCTCAAGTGGTCCCTGTGTCATAAACTGTGGAATGGGAAGACAGCACATTGTTACAATCAAAATGTTGTTATAGGCTAATATGTGGAACCAAGAATTTATTGTTGGCCCAGTTAATGCTTTGAGAGTCTATTTATAAAAATTTTATGGTTAATATAAGAAAGATACATTAATAATGCAGTTTAAATTGTTGTACAAGAAACCTTATTGATAGTTACCCCTTTTCTCCAGTGTTGTTTTCACCCTTATGATGTCCCTCAGTGTCAAAGTAAAGACTTGGGTCTTCTCAAGATAAGTCTCAGCTGGGCGCAGTGTGATGTCCATGATGGGGGTATCCCTCTCTCCTCAGTCTTGGGTGCTAGCTGTGTAAGTTTTTATATCACAGCCTGCCTCCTTCTTGCTCCTTACCAAGCAAAGTTTGGGCTGAGGTTGTTTTCTGGTAGTTACTACATCACAGTGCCAGCCCTTGCCCTGGGCAGTCCCAAAGTGAAGCCAGTACTGGGAAACCACAAGCAAATGGCAATTTTTTGTGGTAAAAAAACCACAAAAAATGTTGTGCAACTTTTGTGCAGGCAATTGCTGCATGGCAAAAACCAGCCAAGGCAAAGCCAGGGACATCCTGAGCTCCTGTGCTGACAGCTGCCCACCAACCTTACATTAGTGATAACATGTACTGGATTGCAATAATCTTGCCCTGTTTTTATCTATTAACTAAGTTTTGTTTAGTTTTTCCAAGTTTTGCTCACTGTGACAGATAAGAGACAGACTTTTGGATCAACATAGTGCAGCTGCTCTTATTTGCCAATATAAGGGTCCTTCTCCTGTTTAGGGCTGATGAGCTTAGGGAAGGGGTCATGAAGGTGGAATCAGATCTCCAAAATTGACACAGTCTAGTCATGCCTAGTCTGCAGATATTCTGTAAATCACTTCCAGCCACTCCTGAAACTCCCCCAAAATGCAATTCCTCTGTGAAAAACTTATTTTGTTGCTTTAGAATGACAACAAAATATGTATTCAACTCGTTTTTTAACAGAAAAATTCCACCATGCCTGTACTGCTACAAAGCCTTGCAGCAGGTCTGCCTCAGGTTAGGAATGTGGGATTAATATCATACATTTACTCAAACTTCATCATGTATTTTACTCAAGCAAATACCCTCAGAAATCAATGGAGTTTGCATGGAGCTTTGGAGAATGCAATGTTGCAATAAATACATCAATTAATAAATAATCCTCCAGGACATCCACAGTGCTTTTGAAGAGATGTCTTTCCTGATAATAGTAACTTGTGGAAATATTTTCTCCACTACAAAGGGCCATATGTCAAAACAAGAGTACAGGCTACCACTACACAAACATACAAAACTGCATGAATAAAACTTTCAGAACACACAATCTTGATTGTGCAAGAATTGACAAAAGTAAAGCAGACAGGGAAGGGGCATTAGCCTCCTCCAGTGTGCAGGGCAAGTCACCAGATCATGGTGAAGGATGCTGCTGCCATATTTCATTCAGCACTGGTAGCACTCCAGTTTTGCTGCATTTTTAGTATCTTTTGGGTTTTTTGCCTTTACTCAATCAACACAGTGTGTCAGACCCTCCAGGTGTAGAAAGGTCTATGGCCAAATGAACACTGCTATTCACAGTGAGCTTTTGAACCATAAAAAAAATGTGATTATGCCTTGATAATATGTTTTACCCTCAGTAGTTTGCTACATTTTTCTACATTCTTTGCTACTCTTCTTTCAAATCAAATTTAAAGTAAAGCAAGGAAAAGGAAAGACTTAACTTTTTAGTTATTTCTGGACGGTTTGGTTAGAGTTATGCTATCAGACCCAGATCAATAAACACATCTTACAACCTCAAGTGAAGGTTTATGCTTGACTAAGAGGAAATAAAATAAAAGTTAGAAGGAATTGATTTGCAGAATGATGATTTTTCTCCATTACATTACATAGAGATATCACAGAGATAGACTGCATACAAGACACTGAAGAGTACTAAAAATGCCCCAAAGTATTTATTTACGGACATCTGAAATATTTCCCAGAGGCTAAATTTATCTGCATCACGCTTTTTATCCCAGTGTAAATGGGCTCTGATTTTAAAGGCAGCACCTAGCCCCTAGCCTACATTTAAGTGATCTTCATCACATCTCACAGCAGAAAATTCCTCTGCCCAATAATTTATCAGTGCTGAGAGAAGTTAGGCAGTGAATTTCCTGAAGAGTGAAACTCCATCTTGATTATTTTGGAGCTTCTAAAGGATGAAATGAAATTAAATATGTAAAGAATAAAGTATTCCAAGTGGTCTTTAGATTTCTTTCCTTACAGATAATATGAAAGCTTTGAACAATAGCACTCCAGCAAATCCTGAATTTCACTAAATACAACACACAGAAATACTACTATTACCACTCCTTCTACAATATCAAGTGCTTTAACTGTTAACAAATTACATAATACATAATTCACATTGGGTTAGTTTTCCACTGAAGTGTAGTGTTCAACTTAAGAGGTGCTTGATACATCTCTCTGGAAACAACATCTTCCTTGGTGCTTTGAAACAACAAACACAAATGCATTTCTTTAATATTTATATTTGCAGAAGGCTGTGCATTTTTACTGTTATTTTTCTTAAAAGCCATTTTAAGTTTTTTCTGGTAATTATTTATTGTATAGATGACCATAAATGTTCAAATTTCCCCATTTCCAATGCATCTACATAAAACATTTTTGGAGCAGAGTCCATAAATTTGATGAAATTTTTGCTCTGTCCATTCAGCGTGGCAAGAACCAGCCACTTGTACCAAGTACTCTGCTAGGTAACCAAGGAAAGAAGTTCCTATATCAAGAATCTGGCAAGAACTGGGTTTTTTGGTTGTTTTGTTTGGGTTTTTTTGTCTGTTTGTTTGTTTGTTTTTTCCTATACATTTAAATATATTTTTTGTAATCACATGCAGGCTCTCAGGTTTGAGTGAGGCTCTACTTTGTGGGAAGGCTTGTGAAGTACATCCAATATCCAAAACATATTTCTAGTCCAATTCTCCAGCCACACTGGGATTTATGTTTCTACTTTGACAGACCCCTTATGTCAAGCACATGGAGGAGTGCTTGAAGGAATAGACCAAGATAAGGTAAGAGCCAAGAATGAGCATAAAGATCAATAGAGAGGTAAAGAAAACAGGCAGAACAAAAGTATAAACACGTGATAAGAGAAAACATCTGTGAGAAGTAAGATGGTGGGGTTTTATGTTTAATTTAATTGAAAAATACCAGATGCAGCCTATGGAAAATGTTAAAACTAGCAGAAATAAAATGTTATTAATGAAAGGCATATTTCTGCCATGAATTTTATCAAAAGTCATGACAAATATTTGGCCTTCCTCTAAAACAATTCATGTTTTTATTTCATAGGATCTTGGCAGATACATGAAGCAAATCACAACCACGCTGAAGATTTACTCATTCAGGAGACATTTGGCAAAACAGACGACATTGGAGATGCCCCAGCTAAAAGACATCCAATTCAATAAATGCAGCATGATTCATTATTTGATACTGTCCAGCTTGAAATAAACAAAGTCTTGATTCTATATCATAAAAAAAAAAAAAAAAAAAAAAAAAAAAAAAAAAAAAAGAAAAGAAAAGAAAATCCCAAATGCTTCCATCCAGAGAAGCTTGGGTTGATAATGCCTCACTTCTGCTTACTTATGTTAGAGAAAAGTGAACCCAAGACGGAACTGATGCTAGCAAGAAGCTGTAGCCAGAGTCCCCCACAGGGTCCAGTAGTCCTGCCAAGAACCTGCTGCAGCTCCATGGGTTCACAGCTTCCTTTAGGCATCCACCTGCTCCGGTGTGGGGTCATCCATAGGCTGCAGGTGGATGTCTGCTCCACTGTGGACCTTCATAGGCTGCAGGGGCACAGCTTGCCCCACCATGCTCTTCTTCAGGGACTGCAGGTGAATCTCTGCTCTAAGGAGGGAAGTACATCCTCCCCTCCTTCTTCACTGGCCTTGATGTCTCCAGAATTGTTTCCCTCATACAGTCTCACTCCTCTCCCTGGCTGCAATTGGTGTTGTGCAGCAGTTTTGTCCCTCCACACCCCCTCTTCTTAAATATGTTATACCATAGGCACTGCCACCGTCACTGATGGGCTTGGTTGGTCCATCTTGGAGCCAGTGGCATCGGCTCTGTCAGACAGCTTCTCTCAGAACCCACTTCTGCAGCCCCTCCACTATCAAAACCTCTAGAGATTTCTGGACCTGAGTGGTCAAAATATTTTCCTTCATAAGAGGTATAGCAGGAGAGAGCTGAACCAACAGCTTACACTTGAGTGACTGAGATGTCACATACAATCTATTTCTTTCTTCTTTTTTCTATTGTCTTTAGCATCTGACCCTGGAAGCCATCCTTTTCATTAGGACAAGGCATCTACATCAAAGCTCTGAAGAGGGCAAAATGTAAGACAGACATCTCAGCTTTTCCTTTTTTTTCTTTTTTGTCTTTTTTTTTCTTCTTTTTAGTTAGGTAAGCTAGCTGCCTGGCAGAGCCAGACAGCTGAGTTATGTGGATCCCTTAGGCATGTATCCTTCTGTCTCCATGGACCATACAGAGAACCTACGCCTGAAAAAACTTCTGTATTGTACTTCATTGATGGCTTCATGACAACAGTGTGCAAGATTCAAGAGTACATGAGATGAAAAAGTTGTGACAGATACTAGTCAAATTGATTCATGCTCTACTGGAAGGTTCATAGATGACAAAGAGCATAGCTTAGTTTAAAAATTTCTGGGTGTGATCTGTAAGGTGTTGGTTTAATAAGGGTTCTTGTTTACATAAAGCTAGCTGAAAATCTTGCAGTTTGATTGAGGCTGGTGTACAGAGCACATCTTTATTCTATTTTACAGTCCTATACTTTCAGCACATATACACCTATCCTGTAAATTCAACATACAATTTTTAGTGCATCATTTTTCAGATGACTAGAAGCTGAGATGTCCTGATCTCAGTCTCAACCTTTTCATTGCTTGGTCACAACAAACTTATTAGCCTAAGAAGTAGACACTGAACACAGTGCCACTAGCTTTGCCTTGATGCTTTTTTCTTCATGTCCCACTTTCCCGAAATACACAGTAAATTTATTAAAAATTGAAAAGTAGAACTATTAATGAGTCCCAGCCAACATGACAGCTTTGGGGTTTCTTTTCTGTGTAGCAAAGAATTTTTTTTTTTTTTTTTTAGTGTAGCACAGTTCCTGAAGGCATCTAATCATAAAAATGTTTTTTTCAGTCAAGGAAAGCGATAGTCCAGAGATGTTTAGCCCAACATAAGTCCAAACCTATTGAAAAATCCCTGTCAAGAACTTAGTCTAATACTGAATTACTTGACCGTGCTTTCTTTCTGAACAGTTTGACTGTAGCATTGTAATTTCCAGCCAGACCTCAGAATTCCCAGAAGATGGCTGCCAGAACTAGTAAGCTGCTAAAAAGAGCATCAGAAGTAAAATTACTAACACTGTAGTTGAAATGATGGGTGAAAAACTGGAATAAAAAAAGGTAATTAACTCAGAGACTGTTGCCAGAGAAAAGGCAGAATAACAAGCACCACAGATTTTTCAGAACTCTGAGATTTGTTTTTTTCCTAAAATAAGATGCAGATTACCTTTTGAATGTTTTCTTTTTTTTCTTTTTCTTTTTTTTTTTTTTTCAGTCTTGTTTGTGAGTAATCCCATGAACAGCTGTTTAGCCCAACATTTTGAGCAAAGAGCCCAAATGACTGACCTGATGTAACCTCTGTAACCTCCCTTCAGCTACTACCCCTCATCTAGACTGCAGTTGGAGACTGATGCTACCCTACAACACTGGAGTTAACAAACAGATTATTTTCTCTCCCTTTTTGGGGGACGTTTTTTGGATTGAAGGAAGACTGGTGAAATGCCAAGCTGCAGGCAAAAGTAACAAAGACTTTACTACAAGAACGGACAAACAGGAAGTAATTCATTAGGCCCGAGATGTGCAAGACTGCGTTACAAATTAAACACAAAAGATTATACTACTTGAAATTTTGCACGTGTTTTACTCAGATGCAGATGCTTAAATACTTTGGATGTTCCCAGTTTATCCTTACAGATAAGACTATCTTCTGAATGTTGGATTGTCTGAGGACATAGACAGTTTGTAGCTGCAAGATTACCTCTCAGTCTGCACCATGACAAAGGCAACTCTCTAGAGTAGAATCGGGCAGAGTTTCCACAAATGTTTTTTATTAAAAAGAGAACATTGCCTAATTTAAATTTTGCTTCCCGTGAGTTGACATTTTTTGTATTATTACAGTTGAGGCTTCACAAGTGTAGAAAGCAAAGTTTAGTTTCAGCATTGCAAAACATAGCCTCATTCCTGTCCCTTTGTTCTGCATAATTACTAAATCTGTAGTAACACTTTTTTGCTATATTCAGTTTGTACTTTTCTACTATGCTCTAATGACAAAGTCACAATCAATTAGCTTCTTGAATTTTTGGGTGAAAGTATATATTTTTTATCTCATTAGAGTCTTGAAATATTCAGGGAAAAGGCTTCTGGGATGCTCTGGAGGGTAACTTTTCTGCTTTGTGAAGCCTCATGTGGAAATCATCATTTTTATATGTCGACTTGAAAAACAAGATGAACTAGAGTAAAATAAAAAAAAATCCTTGATGAATACAAAGTTAACTGCTATATTCTAAGGATTATGAAATTACTGTTGTTTTCTTTGTAAATGAAATAATTCAGCCTTATGCCAAGTGTCATTCCAGAAAGAAACATCTGTATGTATTAGATTAAAGGAAGACCATAGAAGTCATGGTTATATTATGTTAAGGGAGAAAGTAGCAAGTGCATGGAGTTGTTCTTGCTTACTAAAGTGACAATGGTTAATCACAGTGTTGTTTTTTCCTTAAGGAAGTAGTACTGGGGCTACTTGCAGGGAAACAATTAAATTAAATATTGGAGAGAAAAACACAAGCAAGAATGTCAGGATTTTCCTGTGTGACCTACACTAGGTGATCCTGCTCGGGCATTGGGGTTGGACTCAATGATATTTCAAGGTCCTTTCCAGCCCCTAAAATTCTGTGACTAGTCAATGTGTTTAGCTGGTGTATTTTGGATCATAAATGCTGTCTAAAAGAATAGTTTAGTTCAGTTTTGAAGTAAATCCTATTTCCACTTAACCAGCTTTTGGTAATTTGCTGCGCCATGAAAGGAATTTCTGCGTTAACCAAGAATTGCCTGAACATCAGCCTGAGATTTGTTGCGGCTCACATTAACTTCATTCAAAACTTGTCTGTTTCTCAGAATCTTTTACAGGACTTAGGCCCAGGTTTAACACTCCCACCTCAGGACCAGATTAACTTTGCTTTTTTCCTTATTTTATTATGAAGTATCACATTATTCCAACCCAAGCAATGTTCTTACACTAATAAAGTGAAATCTAGATGTGTTTCTTCCTTTATTAAGGAAATTTCAGGAAGTGTTCCCTGTTTTCCCACATAGTCTGACTGTCTTTGGCAAGAGAGGGACAGGCAATTTAAGTTCCCAGTTCTCACTTAGTGTAAAGCTAATTGTACAAAACCCAGCTGTGACAGGGATGTTTAAATGAGATAATCTGATGAAGAAGAATAGAAAATCTTTTAGTATGGGTGGAACCTTCAACCTAAAGACAGCAGTGTAGAAACATAGGAAAGAACAGAGGGTGATAAATAAGAGCAGAATTAATTATATTTTTAGTCTCCAAATCAAGCTGGTGAGTTTAAAAGCTGTTCTACTGTTGTATTATCACCAGCTTCCATGATTAGATTCTTTGACATCAAGATGTAACAAGCAACCCAGGCCTCTGGAAAGAAGCAAGCTTTAATTTTATTGTATCATAGAATCATAGAATTGTCTGGGTTGGAAGGGACCTCAGAGATCATCAAGTCCAACCCTTGACCCACTGCTGCAGTTGCTAGACTATGGCACTGAGTGCCACATCCAGTCTCTTTTTAAATATCTCCAGGGACAGAGAATCCACCACTTCACTGGAAAATTGTATTTATGATACAGGTAAGTGCTTTTGAAGCATGATAATTTCTGCCACAAAGATAAACAAGATAAATGCCACAAAGATTTCTGCCACAAAGATAAATGTCTGTACGGAGACAGACATTCCCTGAAAAGTAGGAATTTTTGAGATGGACCTGCCAACTGCTGATCATCTTACCGGTGGAAGATGTATATGGTTGCTCAGTAGACTTCTACAATTATTTTGTAAAGCAGCAGCTCCCTCAGAATCTCCCTCACCTTCTGTACTCAGCTCTGAGTCATTTGTACTCAGCTCTGAGTCACTGCTGCATGATCAGCCTTTTATATCTGGGAAGCTGGTCCACTTCCAGCCCATGACAGGTTCAGTCTGTCAATAGTGTGGGGTGATTTCCCCTGACAGGCAAAGGCTGACATGGCAATGACATCTCACTTATTAATGCTGCAAAGACTGGGAAGTAGTTAATCTGGTTTGCTGTTATTTGACCTTCTGCCCTACTTTTCTCCTCTGTAAGAGTGTGTGTGTGTGTTCTTGTTTGTATGTGATTCTCAGAAAATTATAAACAGCTGAAGACTCCGTCCATAAAAGAGGTTTTTGAATTAGCCCAGACTAAGAAAGAGCAGATGAAAGACGAGTGGATGGAACAGAACAATTGTGAAATCCTTCTTTTCCTCCACTGACTGAATGATGTATAATGAGCCAGTGTGTTCCTCAGCCATTTGGTAGAGCTAATATGATGACGTTTTTAGTTAACTGGTAATTGTTGTATTAATATAAGCTGCAGTTTGTGAAATGTAGTGAAGAAACTCACCATGTGATTGTGTTAAACAAAGGTGGTAAAGCACTCCATGAGTTTGAATTATTTCCTTATTTACTAGTTACAGTACCCCTAGGTTAGGCCAGAAAAACAAAATTAATAGAGTGGTGTGGCTCATGCAGCTAGCAATGACCATGATATAACCAAATCCTCACAGTAAGTACACAATGTGCTTGTAACATCCATGACTAGTGTAAAAAAAACAAAAAACAAAAAAAAAAACACAAAAAAAAACCAAAACGGTTTTTGTTTTCAGCTTTGCTTGGTTATTAGAAAAATCCAGGTAGAAGTTTAGTAATTCATTAGTACATATATTACATCATTTTGCAAGCTCTCATTAATTTAATATTTAATACATTGTACATGCATGACGTTGAAGGCAAAGACACATTTCTGCTAAAAGAACAAGTCAGATATTGAATTTTTAGAATCATTCCTATGCATCAAAATCATAAAAGGGCATTGTCAAAATGTTCTGTAAGCTAAAATAAATTCTTTCCTAGCAAAAATCATACTTCTAAGGTAAAAGTGTTCTTTTATAGTGACAATTTTTTTCTCTCTTGATAAGAATTCTCTTGTGTGGGTAGTTTGGCCTAGGAGATAACAGCCAGTACAACATCACTGATGCTGACTCTGCTTCCCTTATTTGAGATTAAATAAGTCACTGAGGCCTGACCAAGCCTGCCTGTACTCTCAGGACTCCAAGAGATGAAGTAGACTATTTGGCTGGAGTAGCCCTTAGCATTTACAGTTCTTGCAATCAACAAGGGCTGCTGTTGCCAGAAATGATTACTTTTTATAGACTCACTAATGCCTGGGAGCCGGTGTAGAACAATCTACATCCTGCAGTACACACACAAGTCATGACTACAATAACCCAGAGAAACCCTCTAGCACCCATGACTTAGTGAAATCTTGTTTCAAGCCAATCTGCAATCAGAATGGAATCATCACCCTCAGCTGCCCAATCTCTGACAGAAAGTGCCAGGGACTAGAAGTGCACATCGGAGGCAGCTTCAGGCCAACATGCAGAATCCCCTCCTACAGAAAATCCTTGTAATTAGAATTTAGTGACCTGCTGGACTTTCTGCTTGGAGAGACATTATCTGTGTTTCCTCTTTAAAGAATTAAATCTTTCCTATTGAAACTGTAAAGCCTCTGTAATGCAGTAATCATCACAGCTGTAAGAGATAGTGACAAATGGTCTCAGATGCTAGGACCCTAAAAAGTAATATATTCAAGGGTAAGCCTTAAATGTAAGGCTTAGAAAGCAATAATTTGCTGTTGATGTTGTTAGTCTGCTTGCTGTAGTTTCTAGAAGTTTCAAAATAGAAACTCCTATTTTAAAAAGCCTTCTTAAACAGTAAATTCTGCCTGATCATAACTGAAGAATTTTCCTGTGATTCCAGAAGCTACGCTTTTTGAGGAGGCTCTGCATAGTGCAGGGTCTTCCAAGAACACCAGTTTGCAGGACTGAAGCTTTCATGAACTGCCATTGAAAAGAAAGATTTGAACAGCCATACAAATAATATCAGAGAGATCTGGTGTGCTGTGCTAAGGTACAGAGTTTTTATCATTGTGCTTATTGCTCAGGGGCCACATTTTTTAGCTGATCAAATCTTTGCTCATAGACTCCTGGGAGTTTTGAATATCTCCAGAGAAGACTCCCCAACCTCACCAGGCAGCCTGTTCTGGGGCTCTGTCACTCTCATAGTGAAAAAGCTTTTCCTTATGTTTACATGGAACCTCCTATGCTCCAGTTTGCACCTGTTACCACTTGTCCTATCACTGGACATCACTTAGAAAAGCCCAGCCGCATCCTCCTGACTCTCTCCCTTTACATATTTATATACATAAGTGAGGTTGCCTGTCAGTCTCCTCCTCTCCAAGCTGAAGAGCCCCAGCTCCCTCAGCCTTTCCTCACAAGGGAGATGTTCCACTCCTTTATCATATTTGTGGCTCTGCGCTGGACTCTCTCAAGCAGTTCGCTGTGTCTGAACTGAGGGACCCAGAACTGAACACAATATTCCAGATGTGGCCTCACCAGGGCAGAGTAAAGTGGGTGGAGAACTTCTCTCAACCTACTAACCACCCTCTTTTAATTCACCCCAGGATGCCATTGGCCTTCTTGGCCACAAGGGCACATTGCTGGCTCATGGTCATCCTTCCATTCACCAGCACCCATAGGTCCCTTTCCTCTGCACTGCTCTCTAACAGCTTAGTCCCCAACCTATACTGGTACCTGGGGGTGTTCTTTCCCAAATGCAAGACTGTACACTTGCCCTTGTTGTAATTCATTAAATTTCTCCCTGCCCAACTCTCCAGCCAATCTAGGACTTGCTGAATGGCAGCACAGCCTCCTGGGGTGTCAGCCACTCCTCCCAGATTTGTGCCATCAGCAAACTTGCTGATGGTGCACTCTGTTCTCTCATCCAGGTCACTGATGAATATGTTGAATAGTAATGACCCCAGTAGTGACCCCTTGGGGACTCCACTAGATACAGGCCTCCAACTAGACTCTGTCCTGTCGACCACAACTCTCTGACTTCTTTCCTTTAACCAGTTCACAATCCACCTCACTACCCGATCATCCAGACCACATCTCCTCAGTTTATCTGCAAGTATGCTTGAGAGTGGAGATGGTGTCAAATCCTTTACTAAAATCAAGATGAACCACATCCATAGCACTACCATCACCTGTCCACCTGGTTATGTCCTCATAAAAGGCTACCAGGTTGGTTAAACATGACTTCCCCTTGGTAATACTGACAGTGCAATTAGAAATACCACTACTACAAAGACTATAATAAACACCTATACTAAAACAGAGGTAATGAAGAGACTTCACTCCCAGAAAAAAATCAAGCAAGCTGTACATAAAAGCCTATAGATAGCGAAGTGACACATGGACTTCCCAATCTGGTTTTATTTTGTGACAGAATTATAGGTCTTGTGCATATGGAAGAAGCATCAGATTTCAAATCTCCTGACTTCAGAAAGACTTTGTCTTCCAATGCAGTCCATAAGTAAGAAAAAGCAACATGAACTAGTGCATGAATTAATCTCATATAGGGAAAAAACTGTCTATAAAATGAGACACTGCAGTAACAGCGACACTCTCAAAATGGAAGAAAATATGTCAAGCAGAGTACAACTAAGGGTTGATCTATATGCAGTGGGTTTTTTTATATTTTCAAGAACAATCTGGATCAGGAAGTTTGGAAACAGAAAGTGGGACAATTGAAGCAATAGAAGGGAAATATTTTTACTGCAGATGGAGTCAAACTAGGAAGGAACTGAAGGAACTTAGTGAGCAAAACTAGGATTCCGGATATTTTTGTTGAACTGGAGGAATATTTCCAAATAATACAGGGTACCATTGAGTAGAGAGAATTAATACACTTAAGCAGGAACAGTCCTCCCAAATAGAGGAGGAACAAGAACTGGCAAGAAATATTCTGCAGGGAAAAAAAAATTATAGTGAGGAACATGCTCTGTTATTACTGAAAAAAAAAAAAAAAAAAAAAAGCACTATTGAAAGATATTTTCTATTCTTATGTCTCTATGTATAGCCAGAGAAAGAAGGGATTATAGCTTAAAGGACTGAATTCCACTGCAGTCGGCATTGCCAAGGTCTCAGCAGGAGTGGGTCCACTCTTGGTGTTTTAAAGAGGTGTGCAAAAAAAGCATTGCAGGGAGAACAATGAAAGCACTGGAAAACATCACCTATGGGGAAAAGTTAAGTCAGTTGAGGTTATTTAATTTAGAGAGAAAAATGTCAAGGAGAGGCATAATAACAGTCTTTGGATGAGTAAAGGTGTTGCTGCTAAAAGCAAGTGAATAAGCTCTTCTCTGTGCCTGTAATAGGCAGGGGATAAAGTAATAGGTTTAAACTCAGGAGGAATGATTCAGGTTAGACATCTAAATATCAGGCATACTACACGTTCCCACAGAAAGAAGAAAATTTTAGTCAATTGAGGTTGATTTGTCTCAGCAAGGGGACTGTACATAATGGGGATTCAGGGAATGATCAAAACTTTTTTGACAATTACTGAATTTGATGGTACTCTACTGATGCTAGAGAATCAAAGAAATGGAGGAAGTAATACAAATTGTGATGTGTTGAGAGGAAAGGTACCGAGTACAGTGTAAATAACACTGGAGAAGAAAAATTAGTAAGAAGTAGGAGGCAGTAGGTGAGAGAAAGCAATGGGGAATAAATTAACATGGTGAAGGGAAACTAAGGATGCACTCAGAAGACAAAAAGGGGAGAACGACAGTGAGAAAGACAGGATCTGGCACAGAAGATCAAATCCTAGCTGTATCCATTCAGAGGCCTGGGGTTTAGGCACAGAAAGATTGATTGCCTCCCAGATGTTTCCAGACCATGCTGCTTTCCAGACACTTCCACAAAGCCTTTTGTTTGCATTCTTCTACATTCAGGAATGACCGTGAAATCAACTGCCAGAGAGTTTCATTCCTCTCTTCTTACTTTTTTTTTCTCCCAGGAGTTTGTTGCACAGCCCCAAGATTTTTCAGAGATCAGCATTTCAGCAAACTCAGCCTTCTCTATGCTTGGTTTTGGCACCAAGGAACTAATTATTCTGGGAAGTTTAATAATGAGTATGACATAGGAATTCTTCAACAGAAAGTTGCGGGTTAAAGTACATTTGATGGCACCATTCCACTGACTCATCCCTTTTTTTTATTCCTGCAGGCTCCTTTTTTACTCACCACATACTTCCCAAAAGCTGCAACGTAGGAATCAAGGGTATTATAGGAAACTGTAGCTTGGTGCTTGATCATCCCTTCCATTTTTGCATTTGCTCTCACTTCAGGCAGTGTGCTATAAAGAAGATCCAGGAGTTGGACATCCAGATAATACTTCTGAGAGTCTGGCAGTAACATGCTGGTATTTTTTACTGTTACTGTAGTATAAAAACAAAACAATAATAATAAACATGCAGAGCATATTTGTATATCCCTGCAGAAAGCATATTTAAACAACAGAGAGATGGTTGCCCCTTTTGGGCAGGTAGTTACATGCTCCCAGCCATAGTGATTTCTATGTGCAATGCTAGTGTCAGTGGCAAAAGGACAGAGAGGAGAAGCATCAGTGTTGCATCTTTGGGTTGCCAAATATTTTAGCTGCTAAGATCACATGGAGGAAGCATTTTGTGTTTGCTGCAGAAAACACAAGTTCTTAAAAATATATATCCCCATTAATGTTTTCAGCCATGTGTCTGTTATTCATTTATCAGCTAATTCTCAGCAGGTGCATTGTCTTGGAAGTACAACTTTTTTCCCCTCAGCAACACTGTTTAACGTGATGAACAATGTTGTCATGATAAGCCTCAGTAGTTTTCCCTATCCAATAATTCATTGAATTACAGCCAGACTAGAGGAACTTCATGGAGTTAGTAAGAGCTCCCAACAAATCTTTCTGTGAGAAAAAGAACTAAGCACTCTAGTTCTCTATTGCTCAGGAAAGGGGTAAGATGAACCTGTCACCAGTTTAAAGAAGCCACAAGCTCAGACATGATAAGGCTCGTGTGTTTGTTACTGTAAGCCAACAGTTTTCACCATCTTATGAAAAAAAATATACATTGGAAAATATTAGAAGGCTCTAGTTTTCATGAAGACCTATTCCTTATCTTTTTTTTTTTTTTTTTTTTTTTTTTTTTTTGAGGGGGGAAAGCTTTCTAGCTGGATTACCATTAGCATCAGTATAGCTTTTTCAATGCAGGCTGTTTAGCTTGGTGGTGAAATTTAGAGAAAAAAATATGCGCTAATATTTTTTATTATTATTAAGATCTGTCAGGTTGAAGAGCAGCAACACAAGTATAGATTACAAGTTGAATACAAGATGAGCAAAAGCAAAGAAAGGTAAAAAGGGAAAACTAATAGCAAACAAATAGTCCTAAAATTTTATGTGCAATAAAGCTCTCAGAGGCTCAACACAAAGCTCTGCTTCTGTCATTCTGCCTTTTCTCCTTGTTGTATCCTCACTTTTAAAACTATTTCCTAATCACAAAGGAAGGAAAAATGAAACTGGACAATCCTGAGGTCCCAGAAAATGTACAATGCCTCTCCTCACATCCTGGACTGACAGAGAAAAGCATCACCAGTGTACAGAGCAAATGAGCTTACTTCCTCCCCTTCTCAGAGATAAAAGAGCCTTCCTGAATAGGAGGTGCTGATAGAAGCTGCTATTGATGTAAAGCAGCAGCAGGTTGCCATGATTTCTGTATTTCACTAACACCAGAGGAAATAATTTTCTTATTTTGAACAGCAGATAAAATTAAGCATTTGAAAACAAAATTCAGAAGTGTAACACTACAAACCTTCACCACCACCCCTGCCCTCCCCCCTACTTTTTCTTCATTTCACAGGTTCTCTCTTCTTTCTTTTCCCTGCTGGTGAAAATGCACTGCTTTGTTAATGCTTCTTCACATAGGGAATTTGAAATCCTAGCTTGCAGTTTTGTTCCACTTTTGTAGTAGGACTTTTCAGAAAAAGATGAAAGCACTTGAAAATATTTGTTAGATGTTCCAGGGTATTTCCTCCACATCAGAAACTGTGTGGTCTCCAATAAGAACAAAATATTTTTTTGTTTCAACAGGTTCTTCATTAACAGGAAAGCTATCTAACACTATCTGCTTGGGTTTTTTCTTTTTGTTTGTGTTTTTCTTTTGTTTGTGTTTACTTCATACAGATTCAGCAGTCCTTAAAAAGACAGGTATGTTTCTTCTCCTTCCCAGAAATGGAGAATGGGAGAAAACTGAACTATTCAAGGCTCATTTCACATAGCTAGGAAGAACAGCTTTTAGTATCACCCCTCACACTACTTTTTGTTTTGTTAGAAAGATTTTTATAAAGTAGGTTGTTCATGAAGAAATAAATATGAAAGAACAGTATAGCAGGCACAATATTCTTGCAAGGATGGCTGAGGTGAGCTATCCTGCATAACCAGCTATTTAAAAGTGGGAAGCTGTGCAGCTCTGCGGGATTGGTACTGAACAAGAGTTTTGAACAAGGGCATAATAGTTCTAGCTGCCAAGGTGAAGAGAAAATTAGGGGGTGGACACTGTGACCTCTGGTGCTGTGCCCCACTATTTGCCTCAGTGGTGTGGTACTGCCAGGGGCTCCCCTGGGCAAACAGCTTCCAAGGTACTGCTCCTTCATTTCTCCTGGATATACTTCCTGCTGGTGACAAGGA
Organism: Phaethornis superciliosus; assembly: GCA_023637945.1. NCBI lineage: Eukaryota > Metazoa > Chordata > Aves > Apodiformes > Trochilidae > Phaethornis > Phaethornis superciliosus. Next base: position 71,849,930 of record JAJQWJ010000002.1, read on the forward strand.
TGTTCCCTCAGACTATCCTCACCATCCCTGCAGTGCCTGCAATTCCTGTGGCTGGATCAATGTGTTTGGAATGATGTGCTTGCAGGCAAAGGCAAGGAGCTTTCTGAAGCATGACAGTATGCATTGCTTATCCATTGCCTTGGAGCAGCAGTCCAGCTTGTCCACTGCCTGCTTCCCTTTAGGGATGAAAAACATCATGTTGGCCCATGGCAATAAAGATCTAAATGAAATGGTCTATCTAGTTGTATACTTTTGCCCACCTCAGATGGTCAAAATAATACAGTGCAGCTTTTTCTGTGGAACTGATTGTCACATGCCTGTCTGGAAATAGAGTAGATGCTCTGTGACAAGGACATCTCAGACCAAAACTACTGACAGACACAGTTCAGAAGGCAACCTGTGAAAATTTGCCAAGGTAACATATGCGGAGCTGCAAGACAGCAAATCTAAACCACACACAAAAATAGTTTTACAGCTGCAGTATACTGTCGATCACTACAGAAATCTTGCAAAAAACATATAACTAATGCAGAAACAGCAGACATTATGATCTGGTTTGCCCAGAGTCCAACCTAAAGTGTATGAAGTTAGTACAGGAGATGAGCTTGTGCTGAGCAGAACAGAACAAGTCTGCTGCAGATGGAAGGCAGTGTATTGTTAAAGTATATCAGGACAGCTCCAGAGAACTAAATCAATATTGGAATTGACTCAGTCATTTCTGTACATATTTGAATCCCTTATCCCACTGTTCTTTTGTTTTAACCTATATTATTTGGTTGGTTGCCTGCATGCAAATACGTCTTTTGATATGTATTATGTAGATGCAGAATCTTGTATAATGCATTGTGGTACTGCTGTGCTAGGCAGAGATTTGTTTGTTGCTCTTAATATGCAAATAGCAATTGATGCACTGTTTTAATACTACCAAATCCATTAAAATGCAAACCACAGTTTCAGTTATTACAGGAGACAGTATTGTGAACGTGCTTGGTTGTGCCCTGTTTGCTCAAAGAATTAAAGTTCAATATAACATGGTTTTCTGATATATATATAAAAAAGTTTGGATTTTTGTTTGCTTCCGGCCTAGGTTTCTCTAGGAATTCTTTTCATTAATTCGGGAGAATCAAATAAAGCTGTGGTGCTGACAGCCTTTCCCTTTTCAGGACCATCAGGGACCTCCAGTTAGAGGAAGGTGTCCTTCTCTAGTCTGGAGGAGAAGATAGGAGATATAATAGCTGCCCACAAAGAAAATCACAAAGATGGTGGAGCTGACTTGGGCATAGCAGATGGGCAGATGATACAGCAAGGTACAAATGACACAAGTTCTGGTCTGGGAGCTCCAGATGGACTTGAGGAAAAACTTCTTCATTAAGAGGTCAGTGAAACACAGGTACAGCCTACTTGGGAATGTGGAAAACCATCAAGATTTTCAAAGCCATGGATGATTTGATATTGTATGGCTGATACTTTTCTTCTGAGTGGCATGTTGGACTAGATAGCCTTTAGAGACCTTTAGAGATCCCTTCCCACCAACATGACTATGATCCTTTGATCGGCTCCAGAACCTGTGGTACAAGTAGACCATCAGCAATCACAGTCATTCTAGGTCATCCATCCACATGGACTGCAAGCACAATTACTCATTTCTCAGAAGAACAGCATTATGATTATGTTTTTCCTGATTATTCCAACAATTCACTTTTCAATTCTACTTTAGGGTCTTTAGGCATAGTATGTCCAAAAATAGGAGTGCTTCCTGTGAAAGGAAATGCATGCAATAATACTTCTGCTTTCTCCAAACAGCGAAGTTTACATGAGCTCTCTGGTGATAGTTGTTATATCGAACAAGATTGACTGAACACTGTTGTTTTTTTGGATAAGGATAACATGTAGGAGTGCCAAAACAGCTGTTGCTGCCCATAGCAAGAGCAAGTCATTGTCTTAACAAATGGGAAGCCTAAGGCAGACAAAGAATAGAAGAAAGGGAGTAGATATAGTGGAAAAATCAAAATAGGAAGATATCTTGTGATTCACAGAAGTTTGCTTAGAATGGGAGAAGATGAACTATTTTATTAGATAAATGGTATTCTCCTAAGGTCTATCTCAGTATTGCTACAAAATAGCCACCTTCCAATAACTGTTAAAACTGATACAGGTGGTTTTTTCCAAAAATTAATAGAGTGGAGTTTTCAGAAAATCATATTGTTCAGCCCCCCAGGGAAAACAGACACTTTCATAATGCTTCTGATGAAATGTCCTGGGTCTCTGCTCCTGCTGCTTGCCGCACAGGCAGAGAAGCTCCCACAGATTGTTTCATAAAGAACTGCAGACAAGTTTCAGTGACAGCTTTATTTCATTCACTGTCTTGGAGAGTGTATACATATTGCCCAGGGCAGAGCCACAGCTCAATGGCAAATAACTGCAGTCACAGTTTGGGTTTGGATATTCTAACAGTGGAGTCTGACTCATTTATAAGAGGGGAGAAACAATCTTGTCAGCAAAAAGCCTGTGGATGTAAAGCTATGTCTTGCAGTGTACAAATGCAGGAAAGAGTCTCCAGTGAGTCCTGAGCTGGTTTGTTTCTTAGGTTTAGCTGATCTGACATATTTTTCTTGTGCTGTTCTGTAGTTTCTGTAAAGCCAAGGATGAACATGTAGGTCAGACATCTCAAATACTATTTCATCCTTTAAGATTTGCAGATACTGTTCAAAACCACCTTTGCACTTCTGCATATAAAGGTGAAGTGCTGCCTACAAGGTGCTTATTAAATGAAATTCAGCTACCAGTAGTAGGTACATTGCAAAACCAAAATCAGTAATTCCACACAGCTGGAGAACAACATAGATAAAGTTTTTTGTATGCTAGGGAAGAAGTTGTTGTGGATACAATAATAATATATAGTTATATGTTCTCACACATCTTCACAACTTAAGAAGTTTCTGAAAAGCTTAATGAGATTATTGGAATTTCTCTTTTGCTGTAATGTAAAGAAGAGCAGGACTACAAAATGCACGTGCCTCAAAGGACTTGTTCATCTCACTGGTTCCTGTGAGATAACATATGTTGTATGCTCAGCCTCACCAGAGGAGCGATCTGCCTGGGTTTAAAAAGGCAAAATTGTGGTAGAAACATGGGTGAGATATGTGAGTTTGCAGAGCAAAGGGTATTTAGTGGCAGGGTGAGGAGCCCGATATGATGGTGAACATGTGGTGGGAGGACAGGGAGGGTGAGGCTAGCACAGGAATGGTGGGGTGGAAATAAGGGAGAGCTGAGATGGTGATAATTACTCATGTAAACATCACCTTATACCAAGAGGAGATCCACTACAGATTTTAGAAAAGTTTTTAATGTATGTCTGATTGAGTCATCATAGAGCTCCTGTTTGGGTACCCAGAAGGGGTTTACATCTCTCAGCTGAGGAGTGATAAATGCACATCCTAAATTATTTAGTAAAAACTATATCCTGAAGAAATAGGTTACATTGTATCCCAAATGAGTCCTTTTCACTGGCTGCTGAAACTTGAAGGTATTTTATACAGCAGCCTGAATTGTTCCAATGTGGGCATGCAAGTGATGGGCTTTCTTCATTATTTTCACCTTTCCTGTACTAATTATAGTGCACTTTTAAAGCATACATTTTAGTAACTTACTACAACTCTTGCTGGGAAACACGAATCTTTTTAGAATCAGTCTCCTTTCTCTTCCTGTGGCAACCTGAGAGCAGCTGCTCCCTAAACAAGTGCAATCCTTCTCTTATGGAGTTAAGGCACTAACAGATATTAGTACCTATGACTTTGCTTATCAAGTCTTTTCTCCACAGGGAATGATTTCAATGTTGCAGGGTATTTTTCTTTCTCTTTGGTCCATTCACATGTCTGGGGATACATCCATCATGGGAAAGAACTGGAGTAGCTCCAGTGACATCAGGAATTCAGATTTTGTAAATGAGTATTGATCTGACTCATATTGAAATTTTGATGTATTGTATATTAAAACTATGTATTGAATCCCAACATTTATTTCACAACTCAAAATTATAAGAAACTTCTACCTGAATGCTTTTTTTGTAATATGATTTTTTTGGATCATGGTTTTTTTGGAACATGTTACTAGGAACCTGTTGAAGGTATTGATCCAAAAAGAATAGTCACAGATCTGCATTTTTATATACTGCATATTGCCTTCATAAGCCAATTGATCTAACAATCTACTTCATGCTGAAGCATGATTCCTTCAGTGTTAACTTTACCTCTTTTATTAAATTACTTTCTAAATAAGATATGTCTTATTAAATCAGTTTAAAGACCAAACAAACATCCAAATTTGATTAATTTGCTATTTGTGAGTCACACTGAAGTCAGAAGAGCAAATTGGTATTAAACAATGCAAGTTCATGTTCATACAGTTCCACAGGGACCTCAATAGAGAATATGCCTTGCTCAAGTATTTTATGACTGATAAAGAATAAATCCCCCCATTTATCAGTTTCTTCTTTCATGTACTATAAAAAGTTAGGAATATTTACAGTGAATTCATTGTCGTTGCTGAAATGCAAAACTTATAATCAATAGAAAAAGGTAATGTAAAATGTAAATGTAAATTGTCCCCTCATTTTTTTTTTGAAGAAAGATGAAAACAAATATTGTAGAATTATGTTGACATATTTTATCATGAGAGAAGGGTTAGGACTTGACATTTCTGAGACTAATGAAGGGCAGAAGTTAAGGCTTTATGTTGTTGTGCTTTTTTTCTTGCTTCTTTTCCCCTCATAAGCCTTATTTTCAAAGCCTCAGCTCCTGGAATGATGAGATTATGTTAGGGTTTTACCTTTCTTTTCAATAAAATAGTGAAATTTATGCTTTATTGTCCTAAAAGATAGATCTGTAGTTTAATGACAGTTATGTAAACTACCTTTTTAGTGAAGAGAAAACAGGCACCTCCAGAAGTCTATTCATCCAATACTAAGATGAATTCCTCTTTATTACAGAAGAAGCTTAAATAACTAGCTTAAACTAGATGCCTTATAAATGGCTGCAGTTTGATGGGATATGTCTGACCCCTGTGTGTAAGGAAGAAAAAGAGCTCCAACCTCCACAGAATGAAACCCAACATGGTGCATAATGTTCTTAATGGAGAATACTTGAAAATTCATCACTGATAACTCACCCAGAATTGCAACAACAGGTCATTGAATTGCTATTTATAGCGGAGCTTATTATCATTTATACTACTCAGGTTGAATGACCTTGGAATTTTCCTCATCAGACCCTTGAAATTTCATTTATTGCCTCATCTCTGGCAAGGGAGGGAATCTAGCTACATGCCCTGATTGTTAATGCGAGCAGTAGAAGCACTATTTACTACAGCTCTTTAGCTCTTCATTTTGGCTTTCTATTGTCACCAAGTGTAGACAGCAAGGTGTTAGTAACAGTCCCACTTTCTAAAGAATGGAGGAGCTATTGAGTTTCAACCTAGCACAGCTGACATTGCTGTCTAAAGTGTCTTCTGTCTTCCCTCCACCACCACTTTTTAAAAATTCTTCTTTACCTTTCCCATCACAAGCACCACGAACAAAGATTTCACGGCAGGGTGTCACAACCCAGAATAGAGATATGAAGATACATATATAGAAAACATAAATCCATACACAGTGCAGAAAGGTCCCTTCATTCTGATCAAATGAGTGTTACCTCCCCCTCTAATGCAGGGAGACTTGCTTTTATTCTTGTTTTCTATTCAGTGTAGAAAATCTTTTGTTTGTTTGTTTGTTGTTTGTTTGTTTGTTTGTTTTTTGTAAAATGGTGTGATTTCCCACATAGTGGAAAACTGGGTTCCCAGGCAGTTTCACAGGTAGCTAAAAGCATAGACACTGTGGTACAAGCTAAGGTGATAGATCATTCAGGCTCTTGCTTACCTGGACATTCATGAATTTGCAGCTGCAGTAACACCCTTTCTGTGAATGCATCTTGTGTACAATGGGCTATTGCTTTGACAGTGCAAATAGAAACATAAGAAAACCATCATGAGCACTCCTGCCAGTGAACCACCAGTAGCATCAGGGAGCTAGAAATTTTTTAACCTGAAGTTTACCTATTTTGAAGAAATTTTTAAAGTGAAGACATTTTTTTTGTCACAAATAGCTACACTGTCAACACCTCAGGGTACAGGAAAAAGTTCTTCAAGCTAATTTCATATTTATATCTGTTCTTCAAATGGTCACTTTTCTACAGAACTGCAGCATGCAGCTTCAGAACCTTCCATTTTCTCTTTCTGGGTTGCAATCACTTCATTGCATAGGGCCACTTGATGTCCCAGTGTAGCTCTTTCAACCTGCAGCCTTGGATGGAAGTGCATGTTGACACTACCTTCATGTAGATATTCAAGTCCTTTTTGTGTGTAGGTAACAGTAACTGATTATTCAAGCCAGGATTCTTATAAAAGTTAGGCAAGGATATCAAGATAGCAAGCGCACAGCTGCCCCACACGTGCATGTGTCCCATACTATCTTTTCATTTCTGAAAATTTGCTTTACCTTCTAGTTGCCAGCAACATTCGATGCCTTTTACTGGAAAAGGAAAAATATCTAAGGAGGAAAATTTTTTTTAAATGCTCATAGGCACTTCATGATGAAATGGAGCCAGGCAGATGTGAAGAATATCCCATAGAAATCCTCCAGTTTATTCAGTTGTCACAGCTTGCAATGACACCAGGAATGGACACTTAGGAGAATTTTCCTACCACAGCCCCCAAGAAAGGATTGTTTTATGTACAAAGAAGCAGCCTAGGTTTCTAGAAGTGACTGCTCTTCTCAGCAGCATGGGAAGCTTCCTTTAGGAGGCACTGAAAGAGCAGGACACACCAAAAAGCCTGGTTTGTTTCCTGAGTTCAAATGTCTGTTTTAAATGTACCTGACTCGTTCACTGCAGAGTAGAGCAGTCACTTCTGGGAACCAAGGTCAACATAGGAGGCTGTATTTAGCTATTTTCCACAAAGCTTTCTGCAGGACCTTCAGCAGAAGACCCTGCAGTGTTCAACAAAAAAAGGCAAAAACTCCAAACTGGACATGTGAACCTGAATCCTCTTAAATACTCAGGTTAACTGAGGTTAACTGAAAACCATATAATTCTTGAAACTGAAAACCATACTTTCAATGTGAAAGGCAGGCTCCATCCTACCACTATGCTGTCAAGATGTCTGAAAGGACAGTTCCCCCTCCAGGCTCCCTCCAGCCAAACCATCCATGGCACAGTCCTCCCTCAGAGGAGAGGAGTGTATCCATCATCTGGTATCTTCTGTCTCTAAAGTTAGCTCTAATAATACCACCAAAATATACTTTCCTTCCCCACTACTAGTATTCCTGGAAATGGTGTTAATACTTAAACTTGCCCTCTTCTCTAGTCAGCACACAAAATAAAAATATACAGGTTAGCACACCAAAGACTTATGAATAGTGTTGAGGTTTTAATTTTACACGAACATTTACTCTTTTTCATCTTATTTCATTCATTTAAATACTTACTTAATTCCTAAAAATTTTCACTTTGTTTTTTCCTCTCCTGCAATATGGAATAGGCAGTGTAAAAGAAAAATAAGTTGTTCTTGCTTTCAGATCAGCTCCCTACACTTTCCTCTACTGTTTTAAATGGTATCCATGCCTTTGTCTTATGCACTATGTAATTTACTGTCTCTGTGGGCTCTGTAAATTATTTTCTGTATTGTCTACTGAAAGGTAAAATACTCAAAATGTGGCATAATCTTTCCAAGCCTGACTCCTTCATTTTTAAAAGCATATATAAATATAAACATATGGTATGCCACATGGGGCCTCTTCATGACCTAATCATCCAGTTTCAAATTTGAAACACTTTATTCCAACAGCATCTTATATCGGTAGTTTCTCATCATTAAGAAAATAGATATTCAGTTTACTGCTAGATATTATGCAGTCTGCTTTGTGGATTAGTGGAGAATTCCTGACTCCAGGCAATTCTTTCCTGTCCTGTACAGTTTAAGCAGGCCTCTGGATAGGTTAATTCCTGTGTATGAGTGGAATCAGTCCGGCAGCAAGAATTTTTCTATCTCTAGATGCTCTTCAGGAATTTTTTTATTTCTTTCCTTTGGCCATTATTATGAAGATCTAGATTGTTTCCAAACACCTTGCATTTATGGTCCTTTGCATCTGAACATACATTTCATAACAACTTCAAATACCCACTTATGTTGGGGGAAAACTGTGACCCTAGGACTACTCTCTGATTTCTGAAGTACTATATTGAACGGCAGCATTTAATTTTTCAGTGAGAACTCTAATCCTTGATCTTTAAAGAGTCAGGACTCCTGATCTGAAATGAAAGAAAATCACTATTGTAGGTTGTCTTTATAAACCTACTAGGCCATGTTTATTCTACTATAGCACATGTACACAGTGTACCACCCATGTTCCTCTTGCATGACAGTAAACATGTATGACAGCAAATTACATAAATATGTAAATACAATAAAGTATTTCTTTATTTTTCCCCTCACTTCTTTCAATACATACATTGTGTGTGCTATTTCTACACAGCTCTTAGTAAATCACTCTAATCAGAAAAAGTCCATGCATCACTTGGTGTTCACCAGCCCAGCATGATATCAGAGTCCTAAAGGCATAAACATGTGCAGCTTCATGCCTGCTGCTGCTGCATGCAAGAACCACTTCACAGCAGGAGTGGGAGACAGAGGCAGACCTTCTTTTGCAAATGCACAGGACTCTGCCACTTGGACACAGGGAGAATAAACTCGAGATTTACAGCAGGGCATAACTTATAGTGGCCCCATGGCACAGATGCATATGAACATGAGGCAGTACAGGACAGCATTTTTTAGGTGATGTCTAATTACACTTTCTCACCGTTCAGTGAGAAAGTACTGCTTGGACACTGAAGCCATAGAACATTATACACTTCTAGTTTTGAATTTTTATTTCCAAACAAGATGGTTGTGTTACAAGCAGATGTGGAAGATAATATTCCAGATGAAAAAAAAGTATATAAAAGAAATGCTGACAGTTAGGATTTTTTTTTTGTCTTAATAACTGCCTGTACTCTGTTCATTTCCTCTTTGCATTACTGGTAAAAGATGGGTATTTTCTTGCAAAACTGAGGTTACTTAGAAAACTTTTAATGTTTTCTGATCTAACTGTATGTTTGACAGCTGGCTGTTTACTGCTTGATATATGGTCCTAAAATTTACTGTGAAGAACAATGTAGGCATAACTCAAACATTAACAAGCAAAAGGGCACATGCTTGAGAGCTGCATTAGTTACCTTCCGGTGTCCTGAAATATACACTCCTAAATCTTGTTTTTCAGCATCACAGGGCTAACTACTCTTCCTACTGCTGAAAGCCATTTTTTATATTTTGTTTGTTTTCCTCAGAAGCACAGAAAGACAATATTTTTCTAACAAGTAGGCTACAGCCACAGAACCCTTTAAAGAGAAAATACACTAAACATTACCCAGGCAGAATGCTTTGCAGTAATGGCATTAGTTTACTAGCAGCCTGCAAAGGCATTCCCATGTAACAATCTGTCCAGAGATCACAAAGCAATGACACTTCACTTCAAAGTGGACCTGAAAATGTACCCTTTCAACTATGAATATGTTAAACATTGTTTGGGAAGACTGATGAGACTTGATGTCAGTAAACTTACAGACTAACTTAAGCAGTTTCCCTGTCCACCAGTCTGTTGCTCCATATGTCCAAATCTACAGCAGAGAAGTGTCTCAAGAGACAACAACACATTTTGTGCTCTGAGGCATCCATCACAGCTGGGGCTGGGCTCTGCCTCCTGAAATGCCTGCACTAAAGCCTAGAGCTGCATTCCCCATAGGTGACATCCAGATGAGCCCGCCTACCAGACTTATCCAAAGAGTCCAGTTGACAGGAATATGTGTCAGGGTAGTCTGAGGTCTTATAGACTGCAAGACTTCCCTTGGAGCCCATCAGTCTCCAGACAGAAGATGGAAGTAGGTGTCCAGCCCTGCAGCTAGCCTAGAGAAGCTATTACAAAGCATCTAATGGTACAGGAGCTGTAGCACTGTCAACAAACATCATATGCAATGCCTTGGTTTATTCTCTAAGAATGATGATGTGACAAATGTGTAGAAGAGCACTGAGACACAGCAGAGCCATTTTCCTTAATGTTTCATGCCACTGAATGAAAGTCTATACAAGCAACTTCCCTGGAAGTGAGAAGGAGATGTCACGTTCATTCACAGAGCTTCCAAGAGTGTCCATATGCACATCTCTTTAGTCCATGGCTAAGAGGGCTATACTTGATTCAAGTACACATCATTCTTTGCTCTGATTTTAACTAAAAGCTTCCTAAAATAATCTAAAATATCAATGAAAATAATTTCTGTCCTTGTTATATGGCAGGCAACCTTTCTTGTTTAAGAGAGAGTGGGGCTTAAGGCCAAACCCCAGTCTGCTCCATGATGTGACCACTTTAATGCAACAGATGTTTAAAGGTGCCACAAGCAAGCCAGAGTTGGAAGGCCAGCTGCTTAACAAAGAGCAGCCCCAGATCAAAAGAAAAGTCCAGCTGGCAAATAATTTCAGAGGTTTGGGTTCTTTTGACAGTTACTGTTTAGGGATAGGGAGAGCAAGGCCATCGGTGTTGCTTCTACTCAGAGAGTCTTTCTTCATGCAAAGAGAAGCTGATGAGTTCAAGTTAAGGTTCAGGGAAAAATCTTGTGATATTGAATGGCTATCAGAGAAAGGATGTTCCTCTTCCTTAATGGGGTTTGTAAGATGACTAAAAGTGGGAAGTTATGTTGAAATTCTGAATGCTGGCTCAATATTAGCAAAAAAAAAAGATAAGGGTGTCAGGAAGGCTGCAAGAGTATAAAGTTTGACTGTAGTCCCAGATTCCTTCAGGACTGTATCTGGCTAAGTTTAATGTGTGATACATAAATCTGACCATCTTCAGTAAAATAGCCTTTGGTCTCTTCATCTGTACCTTCCTCATAACTTGTTCTCCTGAAGCAGATAAAATATCCCTCTTGTAAGACTCCAATCTAAAAGAAAATTTTGAATTAAAAAAAAATCACGAAATATTATAAATATATACTTCTATGAATATAAGTAGTATATATCTGATTTCAGAGTTACAATTAAATTATGGAAATATGTGATGTACACTATATAGCACACAAATGTGATATAGTGTGTGTATATATACATATACATTATATATAAAAATATTTATGTAAGAAATTACAAAGTTTGACATAAGAAGAAAAAAAAAAGGGGGCAGAAAAAAACCAGACACCTTTGATTTGCTTTTTGGGTTATCTTTTATCACTGCTTTTATTGATTTCAATCTTTCTTGGCCAACAATAATTAGAGTTCACATCAGACCATCATTTCTAATACTCAAATTCTCCTCTCTCTCTTTCTTCTGGAAATATTCTATGTGTTTTTATAAACCCTTTTTACTCCCATCTCTCAAAACCTGCTGTGATTCCCTAGCCCTTAAAAATGTTTCTTACTTGTTCAGGTAAAAAAATGTAAAAATGTTGCTAGGCATGCTTTGCTTTTCTTTTCTTTTTTTTTTTTTTTTTTTTTTTTTTCCCCCCCACTTCTGCATATTTCTACTCTCTCTCAACATACACAGGAATTTATTTGGGGCAATATTTATTAAAGAGGTCATAGCTTTTGTGCACTTCTTCCAGCACCTGAGTGTTTGAAAGGATAGATGCTGTGATAAGTGATACAGTGTTTGCCAGAAGCCTTAGAAGGTCTTAAAACACATCCACAGATAAAGAACAAGGTAGAAATATATGGACACATATTCAGCTGGTCCTGGTAGACTTGCTTGAGGTTTTGATCGGTTTGGAAGAGGAATGAAAAGGAGTAGGAGAGGACTTTACATTGCTCCATATTTTAGAAATGTTTGTGAAGATCTCCAAAATCTAGTCTGGTAACCCCCACAGAATACAATACCCCATTGTTTCTGCATATGCTTAAATTTATCCCAAAACTGGGAATCCTTTTTATTGATAAGATGAAGGCATAGTTTTTATTTCAAGCCACACATAGTTTCTGTATGAAATGCAATTTCTGATTGGGAAGTTAGACAAGAGTGTAATATAAAAAATATTTCAGAAATATCACAAGTTTTGTTCTCCTTACCTTGAGTACCCCAATCAGACTTTATCACTTTGTTTCTAAAGGAACACCAGTGAAATAGAAGATGTTGACTTGAGAAGGGCAACAGAGGATCAGAGTGGGAGCTGCTGCCTGTGTGACAGGAGTTGGAAATGATCATGGCTATTACTGGAAAGAGTATTAAGAGAAGATATGATAAAAGAACATAAAATGTTTTTGCCTCTCAAGACAGACAGCTACAGCTCCAGAAAAATATCTTGGAGCCATTGCTGACATTTTTTGAAAAATCACTAACCTGCTGTGTGGCAGCAGCCAGAAAAGCCAACAAAGTTCTGGGCATCATTAGGAGAAGCATCAAGAATGCCAGATTTCAAGAAGGATGTGCTGGGGTCAGAGGAGGTACAGAGAAGAGAAACTACAGAGATCAAAAGGATGTGGGGTTTGTTTAATAAGGAGAGACTACAGAGGCTGAAGCTCTTCAGTGAGTAGAGGAGGAGAAGAAAAGGCAACACAGCTGAGGTTTACCAAATCACAAAGTCAGCAGCTGAAGTGAATGCAGAACTGGGCTGTTAACCAGATCCTATGAAGTGCTGGCACTGGGAGACTGGTTTAAAACACAGAAATTAAAGTACCTTTCTGGGCTGTGGGCCACAAGCACCTGGGGTTGTTGCTGTGGAATGTTGTGGAGGCCGGTGCAAAGTGGGAGAGGAATAGACAAATTCAGGGTCTGCAGGTTCATGCACAAGCTTTAAAGGGAACAAACAAGGCTGTGTACCCTCTGACATCCCTTACACAAAGTCCTGAATGGTGGAGGGGTGTGAGGAGGGTGGGCTGCAGAAAGTGGCAGTTGTGTGCCACTTCTGAAAGGTGGACTGGTATTCCAAATCCGTCAGGCATTTCATTACATTCTTAGTATGTAGTACAATAAAAGGTATTTGGGAGATCTCGTTACCGCCTCTCTGTAAAATGTAAGCAAGGCAATGCTTCATTTATTCAATAATCAGAAAAACGTAAACAAAAAGTAGGAATTACTTTTTTTGTATTCCAAGTTCATGAAAATCAGCGTGAATGACATGGAGGTAAGTAGGTCACCCAGCTCAGACATGAGCCTATCCACCAATTAGAGTAACATCAAGAGGAATATTTATCAGCTGAATCCTGGAGACAGGAGGAGATTCTTTATGTGTATAATTTGCTAATCACAATATGAATCAGGCTGGTTGGTTGGTTTTCTGGCACAGTTATTCTCTTGCCCATGTGGAAGAAAGGAATTCATTCACAGTGTATTGCTGTCACTTTCTACAAGGGCAAAGACTTGAAAAGGCAGGGGAAGGTAACTTCCAGAAATACAAATGCATTTACTTCTTCTTCCCTGTGGTAATTATGGATTCAGGGAAGGTTGCTGTGTTCAGATCCTTCATTGCAAAACTTTTGCTCACAAAAGAAATGTGATGGACTTCATTAAGCAGGTATATTTTTAAGCTTCCTTCATGTAAACATTTTATTGAGTCTGTGTCTCTCCAATTGTCCTGTCTGCCAATTTTTCCTGTTTCTTATTGCTATCTGCCACTCTATAGTCACTTTTCTTCTGCTTTTATATTAGAGCAGTTTGGGGACCCTTACTGCCAGAGATTAGCTCTATGCTACTGAGGGACAATGAAGCCTGGCCAGCAGGATCTCCAGTAGCTCAAGGGAAGTCCTCAACCTAATGGTTGGAAAACATTTTATAATTGGAAAACATTTTATAATTGCAAAACAGGAACAAAACTCCCAGGTTGTGACAATATACATAGTTTGTATGAATACACTAGTTTTTACAAATTTTTACGGTGATAGAAGCACCAGGTTTTCAACAGCCATAGTAATAGAAGATATAGGGATGGGTGTGGGAGTGGTGTTACTGCTATTTTCTCTCAAATTCTAGATTGCATCCATTCTTGTATTTGACAAGATAAGGCCAGTTCTAAAACAGCACTTCTCTCCACTGCATGAAAGACATTAATTTTTTACCACTTTGAGTTTTTAGATTTAGACATGTTTTGCTGTTTTAGTTTTCCTCCTCTCTGTGACCCTCTTATTAAACATGGATATTGCACCTGGAGAGACTCTTGATGTGGGACTTTAGAAGTTACTGCACTGTAATGTTGCCAAGTGGCATTCCTAATGCTGAATCTCTAAACTAAAAGGGAATGACTGAAAACTCACCTACCATGTTAGTTCCATGTGAAGTCACAACTGTAAGAAATGTTTTCCCTTTTTGATTTTGAGAGGCTTTAATTGCTACTGAAGTTTCTGGAAGACATGTAATTGTTTTCCACAAACTATTACTGTTTCTTCAAAATCTGAGCAATTGGAACAAAACTAAACAACTTCAGAAACCGTCTTCTATTCTGCTAGGGGAAAATGCATTACAAAACCTGATAAATTTTAAATGGCTTATGTTATAAATCCACTCCCCTACCCTAGTCAGCATCCAAAATTCCTGGGCAATCTGACATGCTTTTGTGCCAATTCATACCTCGATAAACCAACAAGACAGTCCACATGGTTTTGTGTCTCTTTGTAAATGCAGGTGCCTCTGATTACAGGATATACTGCATCTGCAACATTCTTTTGTGGTATCTGTGTGTAGCCTTGAGCCAGAACCTGGCTGACAGCAATGAAGGCCCAGTTCCAATTTCAGAAGTCACTAATAAAACATTGGCTTGCATTCCTATCCAGAAACTGGAGGAAATTAAACTAAACAGGGAGTCGCTCACTCACGTAATCTTCCTCACTTGCGAACAATGAATTAGCTGGTTTAAAAAAAAAAAACCAAAAAACAAACAGTACAGCACAGAGGAAGAAAAGTAAAAATACCCCACAGATACAATCAATCCTGATCCATGGATCTGCATTATTAATGTCTTCTCTCCATCAGATGTCAAGACGAGAGGCTGTTCTACTTTTTTAGGTGTCAGCCAGTTTAAGGTCCTCTGTACTGAGGGACAGTAACTGCAAATGTGAAGAAAAGCAGCAGTAGCACCTTCTCTAAATGGAAACAAATAGGGTTTTTCTGGAAGGGGTGCAGTGTTTTTATCTGTGACATACTGCAAAAGTTTGTCTTGCTGGAAAACAGGGTCAAAAATTTAAAAAGAAAAAAAAGAAAAAGCATGCTTTTAAAGTAAGGAGATGAGAAATTTCTTGCAAGGCCTTCTGTATATTTGCTATAGCAAAATAGAATGTATCCATATATAATGGCTGTGGCCAAAGCAGTAGGGGAACAAGTGCTAAACATTCCTGGTACTGCTCGTGCTGGGTCAGTCCTCTATATAACGCTCAGACACAAGGGGAACACCTCAGGCAGATTATCTCTGCCAAATCTTTCTACTGATCTCTCAACTTGCTGTGCATCTTTGGGCGTGGTTGGGGGGGAGTGGAGAAAGACAATTAAAACAAAAGATGCAACCAAAAACTCACCTAGTACAACAGCCTGGGAAGCTTGAAGAGCACTTAAAAGCTCCAGGAAAGATGGATCTCTCCAGAAGGCTGGAGGACACCCAGCAGACTGAATGTGGCCCCTTGCTCAGGGTCTGCAGACAGCAGCTGCCAACACCAAGGAACCAGGGCATGCCTTCAGTTTCTAATAGTTTTTTTTTCACTATGTTTCAGTTAACTCTAGATCTGCTTTACAGACCTGTGGGCACTATTGTCTGCATTTACAGGGAGTACAAAAAAAGGTGAAAATAAAATTATTTGTGACTGACTTCTGGTTAAGGAACATATTCTGGGAAGCTGAACATGCAGATGAGCAAGCCACATCAGACAAATCCATTCTGCAAAGTCACAAGAAATGTTACCTCCAAACTCCAGAAAAAGGGGAGCAAAAGTAGCTGGGTTTGCCTGGTATCTTCTTACCAACAGCTGTAGTTTTGAAATGGAAAGCCCAGGGCTCACTGCTGTCAGAGCAGAGTTCATGCAGCTCACTAGAGGCAGCTGCAGAGATTAGCTCCAGGTAATGCAAACCAGGCAAGGACTTCCATTTCACAGCGTGATAACTTTCTATTCTGAACTGCTGCTACTGGGATTGTTTTTGAGAGAAAAAGGGGAAAAGTTTTTTGTCATAAGCCAGGTAGACTAGGGCACTGAGCCTTTGAGATGCTCATGATCTGGGTGTCATGCTTTGAAACAGAGCTCGTGTACTCCTCAGTTATCCTTCACAAGGTCAGGGAGAGGGGATGGGCTGAACGTGCCTGAAAGAAAGGCTGGAGACCTCCAGATATGTTTCTTGGAAGCACTGCTGCCCAGAGACACTTACTGAGCAAGGACATGTAAATTGAAGCCCAATGGGACAAAGGCCCTTCAGCATTTACCACCTTATGCTCAAAACTGCATGTGACAGGGCTCCAGATGGTGTACAAATGTGAGGAGGATTTGCCTGGAACTTTTCCTGCAGTGAATTCCCAAAGCAGCTTTTAAACTCAGAAAAGCCCAGGTTTGTTACAGCACAAAACTCCACTGCTTATGTTGGCAAATGGGGACAGCACAAAGGTACTGATGGAGTTGCAGCACCAGAAAGGGGGGCAGCCAAGGAGGTATAGAGAAGGGTAAGATTTGGCAGGAATAGTGAATATTCAGCCAAATGTCTGCTGTTTTTCAAGTACCTATAAGATTTCAGCTGTCATTAAATTGAATTGGAGTTGGAAATATTATCCCCAACTTCCCCTCAAGGTCTCAATAGTGGGATGGGTTCTTTTAGAGAAAAGTTTCTTGTTTTAATTAATCTCAAAATGTTGGTTTCATGGCTGGTCTCAGATTCCTGCTGTCCTTCCGTACTGCCTTTCTAAAAAGATCTTCCTCTAAGCAGCCTCACAACATCTTTGTCTTCACATTGCAAGGCTCTGGTAATTAGCTGGAGCTTTGCTGAGCTTGTGGAAATCTTGTGAGTGAAATAATTATAATAGAGCTTGGCGTTTCAGCTTCTTTATTTGCAAGATTGTTGGCTTGATGAAAGAAACATATTTTGACAATGTGATGTCTGTAGGTACTTGAAAAATTGTCTCCAAGTTGTTTTCTTAGTTAAGTGTGCAGTATAGTCCCTTATTTTAGGAGCTCAGTAACACTGTGGGTAGGAAGTGCAGGTGACAAGCAGGAGTTATTCAGCTTACTTGATGATGTACACACTGCCATCAGTTTAGTTATGAGGCCCCAGCTGTGGCTAAAATCAGATCTTTGCATCTTGTTACCACTTTTTGTGGGGTGAAATTTGCCTTTAGCTTTTTGGGGCTTTTTTTTTTTTTTTTTTTTTTTTATTCCCCCAGAAAGGGTCTGCCTTCTTTAGGAGTGATTCGGAAAAGGTAAAGTAAGTTATGAACTTCAAAACCAAAGAAATTCAGTGTTATTAATAAAAGCACAGACTTTAAGTTCTTTAGAAACAATGTCTTCAGTTTACTCCTATGAAATGTGCAATCTCGGGAAGGTAAATCCATCCCAGGCAAACTGGGCATCTGCCAATGCATCTGTCTGTGCAGACTATTTGAAGTAAAATGCTTGATAAAGTCAGTAATAAACTGATGTTGAAAGGGATACAGTGAGAACAACAACAAAGTGTCTATGTTTTCACTAAAAGTCAGCCAATGGGGAAGCCAAACAAATGTGGAGTGACTTAGAGCCTGGCTGAGAGGTACTTCAGGTGTTAATGGGCTCCAGAAACTGAAGTGACTTTGGAACCAAAAAGTACAAGAAAGTCAGGCCAGGCTAGAGGTGGCTACCTGCTTCACTCCCCCCCTCCAGCATCAGAGGATGGGAAGATAATGAAAAATTAGCTTGGGCTCAGTACTGGAACAAGAATTCAAAATTAATCTATTTTAATTTCCAGTAATGATAGCCAAGAATATGTAATGGTGTTTAAATAAGAGAGTCTGTAGACCAGTTCATCTGTCTTGATAACAGGGTTAATGGTAGAGGACAAAAACAATTTATCAGTGAATCTTCTAAAACCTCTTCATTTCACAAAGAAATTTATTTCAGACTTTAAAGTCTTAAAGTCCTTATGGCTAAACTAAAAAATCTCAGTTCAAGAAATATGCAAATTATTTTATGACAATTGTAGCTCTTTTTCTTTTTGAGTAAATAATTTGCCAACAGGCAACAAAATCTGAATTTGTTCCAAAACCAATTTCAACATAATTTTAGCATAATTTTTGTCAGCTTGCTATGATGAGTATTCCTTCTTTAATTGTGCTATATGAATATTCATTCAAATTTGCAATGATGGTTCTCTCTCCTGATTTAGCAACAATTTTATAAGCAAATAATTCATTAAATTAGTATAATTCTTAAATACGTCTTTGGTCTGAAGTCCACTAAGAACATTGGGGTACTGAGGAAGGTTTTTGTCCTGACACCTTCAGAAGTATTTGTGTTCATGCACTTATCATTTGGCTTGTCATAAATCTTCATTAAACAATTATCCTCAGCTTGCCCTCCCTCAGTGCTACAGCACAGGGTCCAGTCACATAGCTGCTGGAGATTGAACTACAGGTTTGATAGTTTATTCATAGACTGAATAAGCTATAATATAATTAATTTAAGATTGGTATTGGCCATCTTGTGTTGCCCATAGGCATGGCTGGGTTAAGTGTTACGTGCTCATGCAAGATACAAGTTTTCAACTAAAATGCCCTTACTTGGAACCAGCTAGTTAGCAAGGAGACTTCAAGATAATATAGTGCAGTACAATGAGGATTATGTCTTGAATGTGTTTAATGTTAATGATTTTGAATTAAATATCCAGTTTCCAGATAAAAAAAATTAATTTTCAAATGGAAGTAGATTTGAGAAACAAGAACTTTCTGTTTTCCATTGCCTCCTAATTACTGTACTTACATGTTTCATTTTATATTTCAAAACAAGGGATAAAACAGCAAAAAGTACATTTGTGTGCAATATTTTTCTGCTGCTTTCATAATGTTTTTTTTTAATGTCTCCCAAGACCACAAAGAAACCATAAGGTAATTGTGAGGCCTTTCTTCTTACTTCGAATTGATAGTGGCACACAGATATTCAGTCTCATGGCAGCCTTTTCAAGAACATTTTCTATGTGAAAAGTGTTGATAAAATGATAGTAAAAGTGATCCACAGGCAGTGTAAAGGGCTAGTGAGGTTCAGGCATTTCTTTGATAAAATTTTCAGGCAGTATATTGTAGATCTCTGCAGTGATTCATTCTATAGCTATTTTCCAGTTCACAGTTTCCATGACTGTTTGAGAAAAATAAAACCTGGGAACAGTATAAAAATAAAGGAACAGTAAAACTTATGGTGGGTTGTATTTAGTCTTTAGCAGACAGAGAAATTTATCATACAATTGGAATGAAAAGTTTCTATTTTAATAATCGTTCTCTCTGTGATAAGGTATTTTAAAAATAGAACAATTTGGGTGCAAAACAATTGCATTAAAATTACTATTTTATATGGTTCACTTTGTTGGATATTTGGTATAAGGAAAAATCATTCAGCCTTATGGGCAGTTTCATTGTCATACTTTGTGGATAAAAAGGGACAATAAGCATGGTTTGAATAACTGCTGAACCTGATTTACCTTTTACTTGGGTTAACGGAGCATATTGCTTAATCTCCTGCTCAATATCCCAGTTTATTCTTAAAGCAGATAGCAACTGGTACTTAAAGCATGCAGTGGGTCTGGAGCTGACAATCAGGCTGTGTGTGGAACTGAATGTGTGTGAGCCTGTATATATACATAAATATATATATACATATATATACATATAAAAGTGTATGCATATGTGCAAATGTTGCATGCATATTCCAGGCCTTCAACATAAATCCCCAAATTAACCAGTTAATACATTCCACTTAAAGGTTTTCTCTGATTTCAACTCATATTTTCATATGGGTTGTTTTGTTTTTTTTTTTAATCTAAAATAATCAAGCAATTTCCAGTCTGAACCACCTTCCCCATTACCTTGACACACAAGACACGATTTCTCTGCTTTATTTTCCATTTCATGTTTTTTTTCTCAAAGAAACATCCCTGACTCCTTCTCCAAAACTGTAGAGCTCAGACAGCTGTCTGCTTTGAACAGATTTTTTTCTTTCTCTCTGGAAATACAGCATTCCTGGCAGTCAAACACTCTCTACTATGGCTGCTTTCTAGTTTTGAATTCTTCTGTGCTCTCTGCACCCATTAGTCACATTCTCTTCCCTGTGGTGTCTCTCTCCAAGTTTATCTCAGGCACCATGATGAATTTACCCTGTGCTGGTTAATGATGTACTCACAGAGTTAATTCATAAAGCTAAGTCAGGTATTTATGAACAGCAGTGATGAAGAGTCACAGTTGCACCTGCCTTCTAGCAATGTGCACACAGACTTCAAATCATGATCCCCACACCTAGACTTTTTCCCCAGTTTCCATGCAGTTCATCAGTTGATTTGAAAAATAGCTTGTAAGGGCTTGGATTTCTCACAATTATTCTAATATCACTCTATCACTGTCATATCTGTATGGCACTACTATAAAGCCGCCTTATTAAATCCATTTACTGTGGATTTAATATTTTACAGTGGGGCAATTGGCCTTAAGACAGCATCTCAAAAGCATTATACCGACCTGCAAAATTAACATGTTGTTTGCAATATCATCATCCAGTTAATTAGCTTTGCTGGAAATCCCATCAATGCTCCTCCTTACAATAATGAAAAATGCCTTGGAGGGAAGTCTTTCATCTGCATTCCAACAGAATCATTGAACATTTAGGCAATATTTCATGTAATGTTGTATATGAAAGAAAGGTGTTGCAGATAAATCGATTGTAAAATCTGAGTAAAATCTGCCCTAAAATGTGGCCTCCCACTTCTTGACTGACAGGTACAAGCTCAATAAGCAAAAGTACAAGTGCACTTCTGAGATTAATTTACCTAACAATGTTTGGTGCTTGCACATAGAGCAATAGCTATGCCCAAACTCTTCACCTCTCCAAAGAGAAAAGGAAAAACTTCATCCATCTGAAGTGGTCTGAAGCAACTCGTTAAGGGTGGGCAGCTGGGGGCTTCTCCCAGTTTTCCTACAATTTCCCAGTGATTATAGCACCAGTAAGCTGACAGCCAGCTCAGATGGATCTTTCAATTAGAAAACAGAGTGAGGTTTGGGTTTTTGGGGGGGAAATAGAATTTTTTTTCTGTTTTACACAGTAGTTAATTCTTCAAAGTATGTGGTCAGAGATGTTAGTGAAATTTATTTCTGTGCAAATTATGTAAGACTTTCACAGAGTGATGAAATATTTAACAACGAAAGGTGGCTGAGACCTCTGACATCAGAGCTTCCAGAACTTCATTAACTTGATTACCGTCAAGAGCTGTTTGATCAGTTTTGAATGTAGACTCTTAAGTACAAGGAGAGTTGCTCTGGTCTGAGTGTGACCCCTTGGCACAGTCAAGCTTTTTTACATTATGGAGCATAACTGAGTAAGAGAAATTGAGCCTGTTTACCTTGTCAAGCAAAGGCATTTTCTGCTATGTCCTGCTTCCCAGCTCTTATTTCTCCAACAGGGTTGTTCAGAAACTCATTGTGGATTTCCCCCACCTTTATGGGTGTATGGTTCTTGTTTTGGAAGGGCACCAGGATGCTGAAGCATCTTCCTACTATGAAACAGGGATGTAACCCTGGGGACCAGGACCGGTGCATACTGCAGGGCTGGCTTGTTAGACTGAGTGCTGTGACCATTGCTTGCTCAATCTGCTGTTGATATTTGCAATCTTGACGGTCCTAATTTCTTTCTGATGTTATTATGAATCTGTAGATAACACATGTAAAGCTCTAATTGGACTGGATCAGAATTATGCTAAGTCAGCTGCCGAAATAAATGCTTATGGGTCAAATACTCACACACAAACTATCTATATATATATAATATTTAAATGAATGACAATGCACATTTATAAAATAGCACTCTCGAAAAAATCTGCACTCTATTTTATTTTAACTTTATCTCTGAATGACAGCTGCAATGCTGGCTTTCAATGTTCGGGCTTTTCTTATTTCAAAAAACTATGACTTTGCTGTAATGTTAACAGAGCTTTCTTTTTTCCACTAGAAAACAATTTTTTTTTGAAAATAAGGTTATTATTTATAGATTCCAAGCCAGGTGCTGTAAATAGAAAGCAGGAATAGTTCTCAGAAAACAAGAAACTAAATCTTTAAAATATTTCAAAGGGGATTTTTTCTGTGAGTAGCAGTAAACAATGTTATACACCTGTATTTTGTTCTTATAGTCAGCTTTAGGACTGACTTCAGGAGAAACCTACCTTTGGATTTGAAATGTAAAATCCTTATAGTAAAAAAAAAACCCAAAAACCAATATTTCAGATGTTTGTATTCATATTATAACCAAAAAGCATTACATTGAAGTCATCTTGCACCGGGGAACACATAACCCAAGAATGCAGTTCAGACTGGCATCCACTTGTCTGGAGAGCAGCCTTGAATAAGACAAGGGACAATGAGCACAAATTGCTCCTGGGGAGATTCTGCTGAACATAAGAAGTAAATTTTTTTGTGAGGACAGTCAGACACTGGAATGGTCTTCCAGGGGAAGTGGTGGATTCCCTCACTTTGGAAAGTGCTAAGTCTCAGCTCAATGGGGTGCTAAGACATATCATATAAACAATAATATTAAAAGGGTCCTTGAGATCCCTTCCAACCTAACAGTCTGTGATTATATGCTCATTCATCCAGTATGAAACTCTGAAATGATTGTCACTGAGTTCAGAGTCAATGTGCAATGAACCCTTCAGCCACACAAGAGACCAGACCCCAACCTCTCTGCTGAGGCAGAGGTGCCTTTAATGGAACATGTTGAGAGGTGCTAATTACACAACATTTACCCAAACTCAATCAGAAAACAACTATCTTTGAGTGGCTGGGGAGAATCAGTTTCCTTTCCTGTAAGTTCTGTATGGCTTTGTTTCACAGGGTAGTCAGGGTTTTCAATTGGGAAAGAAATTGTTTCCCATCTGAGCAAACAAAAGCAAGACTTTTGATTGTCAAGAAGAAAAAAAAGAAAATATGGAAATGAAGACCAGTCTTCAATGTAGTGTTTCCAGAATGAAATAAGACTTTTCTCTCCATATCGGAGGTTTTAGGACTGAGGTGCTAACCTCTTGTAGTGGGTTCTTTTGAAAAAGTCAGCAGACCTTTATATAGAGCTGAGCAAAGTCACTTCTAAAATATGTGGACAACAGGAATGCCCCTTGGGCAAAACTGGGTGAGACTCATAAATAGTGAATAATTTGAAGTTAAATATTTTCTTAAGTTTAACATAACAATCTCCCATAGTAAAACTCCAACCTCTAAGCAGAAATTCTATTCCAGTTCTAGGTAAATCAACCTAGAAGTGATGGAGGAAAGGAAAATGAAGGCTTTGTTCACCTCCAGGCTGCAGAAGCACATTTTACACCTTGAAAACAGACAGAAGCTAGAATTCTTATCCTAGAAATAATGCACAGTCCTGTGCAGCTTAACACCTACAAACAGTCCCACTGAAGGGCAGGTCTCTCTGTGTTGATAGTGATACTCACATGCAGAAATATCTGCAGGATCAAGCCAAATGACTGGTGGCAGTCACAGAGGTGACATCCATAATTCCCATTTTTCAGGCCTAATTCTAACTGAAAGAAGGCAGGCAAAAAATGGACAAGTCTGCTGTCCTAATAATCCATTGATTTGCGCTATTTATCACTATATAATGTTTTAAATCATAATAATTATTTTAAAAGATTTACACAGCGTCTTGTTTTCCTGAAATGTGTTTTACTTAATTTTTTCTTCACTGACACTAAAAGCTGTTTCTTTTTCATATTTGATGAGATCATCACACCCTCTGGGGAAGAAATAATTGTTCTCAAATTGGGAAGACTTGAACAGTCCTTGTTTGCTGACAAAAACTGGGAAAGGTCAGCTTTGACCCTGGTCCTTTAAAAACTAAGTTATTATGCATTTATGTTGTTGTTGCTGTTGATAAAATATTTCAAAATATGACTCCAAAAACTCCTAAAAGTGGAACTAGCATCTGTTGCAAGAATTTCCATGCCAATACTTAACCTCATGGCAATACACATTTTAGCCTGAATTTCACCTCAAAAGAAAAAGACAGAGGGGACAGCAGTAATTCAAGACCTGTGTGGTTGTGCTTACCTGTCAAGTTTCTCTCTATCATCTGCCAACTAATTAAGGTAACCTTGTCAAAGAATTAAATTAACACTCAAATCAAATGACAGAGCTTTAGATGTTCTGGTTAGAGGTTATCCCATTTCTCTTCTCCTTGCTTCAAGTGGCTGTGGCACACATGGTATTGCTGCCCCACTGAAATTATTTTCTATTGTAACACTGAGATGTTATAAAGATGATTAATCTTTCCTCTTTTCATAAAGCCATTTTCTTCACTGCTTTCTTGTTGAATTTTATGCACAGTAGACAGACAAAACAAGGCTTGCACAGCAGAAGGAATTTGGGAAGTGAAAACACAAGCCAGTGAAACAGGATACGGTGCCCAGTTTCTCTGGCTTTACTACAGACATTCTGTACAGACATCAGCAGTTTGGTAGAAGATGTATTTCATGAAAAAAGATCAAGGATCAGTTTTTCAAAAGGAACTCATGTTTGCTAATGAGATCATCTGTAAAAAAAAAAATCTGTCTGTAGAAATTATAGTTGAATCTTTAAGACATTGAGATCAACATTTTGCAAAATTGGTTAAATGCTTGTTAAGTTTACCTATGTGCTCTGCATTACCTTGAGTCCTCATCCATGTAACAGTGTTTTGCTACTTACAGACATCTGGGTCAAAGAAATTCATTGCTGTCATTGCAAATGCAGGAAAACCACTGAGGCAAACCCACTGAGCAGGTAAGAACAGATATTGTTGTGTACATGTAACCCCCATTTTCTAGGTGGTATAAACAACACTCCTGAGACCTGTGAGTTGAAGTCAATTAAAGTAAATGGAAGGGCCTAGGAACTATAGGTAAGGTTTTTTTGGAAAACATCCAGAGTACTAATACCAGAGCTGAACTGGATAATAAAGTAGACTTGTTTATGAAAAGCTCAAGTA
The DNA here is from genome assembly GCA_023637945.1 of Phaethornis superciliosus. Taxonomy (NCBI): domain Eukaryota; kingdom Metazoa; phylum Chordata; class Aves; order Apodiformes; family Trochilidae; genus Phaethornis; species Phaethornis superciliosus. Next base: position 71,875,193 of record JAJQWJ010000002.1, read on the forward strand.
AAAGGGTTTGTTGAGTTGAGAAGACAGGGACAATCACTTGAACAGTGGAAATATGACAAGCAAAAATGCAGACAAGGAAGCAGTGTCAGCTAAGAGTGGCATTAGCAGTGATTTTGGTAGCTTTTCAGGTAGTGGAAGACTCAAGACAGAAAAAAATCATTTGCAAGCTCATCCAGGCGAGAGAAGAAATTTTGAAGGATACAGACACACTTGCTTATATTAGAGGTAAATAAGGTATATTGGAAATTAATGCTGAATTAATTAGAAATGTTTGGAGTGATTATTTTGCAAGAGAACTGCAAGAGAGGAATGAAATAATGTAAATCCAACCAGGGTGAGACTGGCTATATTAACACAAAGCAAGTTGTCAGAACAGGTAGGGAAATGGAAGTGAGGAAAGTCTCTTGCTGAAGTGCTGATACCTTTGCTGAAGCAACTCGTTGTGGAAGGCATATTTGATTGCTTTGCTACATCAGAGAAAGTAATAAACCAGTGTTTTTTACTAAGCCAGTAAAAGATTTGTAGGATATATATTTAAATCTGGAGAAGTATTAAGCTCAACATAAATTCTCCAAGTGAAATGGTGTGGCAGAATCTGAAACCTGGGTGTAGATTACTGGAAACCTCTGTAGAGAAACTGAAATTTGGATGTGTTAGACAGTTTCATGGTAGGAAAGACTAGAAAGTGTGCTGCAGGTATTTTCCTGGAAACTTAGAGGTAAGAGACAACTACCAGAACAGTCTATAAAATCTGAAATTTTTCTACAAAATAGAAATGGAAAAGGCACTCATGTATGTGATGGGTAGAAGAAAGTTGGTTTGGAGAAATGTGTATGTGCCAAAAAAGGTGCTCAAAAGTGAGAAAATAAGATGAGAACTACCACAGAACATTCTGTCTCTTAATGAGATGCAGAAGCTTGTGATGACATGTTAGCCAAATACTAAATGAGGTATCACTTTCTAAAGTAGGCATGAATTAGAGTAAGATTAGTAGTAGGAGTGAAGCTTCCATGGGTGGTGAAAAGCATCCTCCACAAACAAAAGCAAAGAATGAGCCCTTAGAGGAGGCAGTTCTAATGTTTCTTTCTGATAGGTTTTTCATTACACCTTAGGTCTGTGGTGTAAGTGCATCTCAGACTGACTTTGATAGTCCCAACATGGGCAATCAGCATGCTTCAATTTCTGGAAAGGATGTTATTGAATTGATCAAATGGTCAGCTGCTCTGTGAAAGGAAATAAGGAAGAATTTTTGTTCAGGTTGTTCCATTAAAGAAAAGTGGGGGCATAATAAAATATAAATAATAATAATAAATAATAATAATTAAAAGCCTAAACTTTGTTTGGGTGGTGCATGTGCACCTCAGGACTGGATTAGTTGGATAGTCCTAAAATGACAGGGAAAGGCATAATTGTGGGAGAGGCCATAGACCTCACATTCAGAAAAGATTTATCAGTGAGTAAATTTGTAGGAGATAGTGAAGAATCCTGCAAATGTTGCTGACTCCAGCCAAAGAAAACTGCATGACCGAAGAATCATCATGATTTTTGCCCCTTCTCTAAAATGTTTGTCATTATCAAGGAGCGTTGTACCTTTCAGGAATACAAAACACAGGGGAAATGCATTTGGCACCTCAAACACAGGCAAATTATGTCTTATAGACATTTTCAGTTTCCTCATCTTTCCGTAGGAAAAATGCAGGCTCTACATACATAGATAGCAAACATACACAGAGGCAGCAGAGTGTCTCTGGTTCTCCCACTTACCTTCTGAGGTAAGTCAAAGAGCTTTAATGCTTATGACCACATTAATCTGGTTATGACCACCAGTCAGGCTGTGTGTTAAGTACTTCTAAGACAGAGGGAATTTTGGCTGTGAAATTGCACTGAAAGCTGGGTATAAAAGCTGATCTTTTTGCTTGAAGAATGCACAGCACTTACCCAATCTTTGACTTGTTCTGCATAAGGTCACCAAATATTGGCTTTGGGGTGTTTGTTTTTTGTGATGTGGTTTTCTGTGTGGGTCATCCATGCCCTCCCATCTCAGCTGTACAGATACAACATGGCGTTTAAGTATTAAGTAATCTTATGACAATTTTGTTTAACAGACATCTGTGGAAGATAAAAGCCTCTGAAACAGAACTCTCTCTTCAAGAAATTAACCCTCTGACTAGCTACCATCTTGTTAGTTCTCTAGTAAATTCTGTATTATTTTTCTCTCTGTAATTATTTTCTCTAACATTAATCTAGCTTACAGTTGGCATCAAAAGCTATGGATTTCACTCATACTGGTTTTATGCAAGAGTAAACAATTCTTTAATATGCAAATCAGAGCAGCAAAGTTGGATGAATTTAGTCAGCCTGCCCTTGAAGGAGAGAAATGCTTTAATGAAAAACTCAAGGTTAAAGTGATGTTCCTAAATAATATGAAAAAGCTACTTAACCCTTTAGAACAGATAAGTAGGAAGATCATTTACGCATGAAAAAAGAAATTATTCTCTTGTAGAATATTAACATAAGTAGTAGCTAAATTAGTGGGATGAATGATATACAGAAATGGAACTGTCATTTTGACAAATGTTGCAGCCTTATCTATCTTATTTTCTCTGCATGTACTTTTCAAAACCTATATAACTAGCCCAAAAGCTCAATTAAAATGAATGTTTGTTATAATTTAGAACCTATTCCTCAAGCCTTGATCACATCTGTAGTGGCCAAAACAGGACACACTCCCTGCAACACAATATGTTTAATGAATTTGGTCAGTTGGATGAACAAGTGAATTCTGGAACCAACTTTTACCCTGGATTAAGAACTCTAGGCACCCTCTGATGTATATCCAGTTTTAGGATCTCATTTTTAATAATCTGAATCTTAAGATAGTGTTAGAAAAAGTCCAGTGTCTATTGAACTTTATGAGTCGATTACATTTCATCCTTGATGCTTCCTGAAAGAAGCAGAAAGCCAGTTATGCATTATTTGATTATCACTGCAGGGCAAAAATGTCTTCAGTGATTTAAGAGAAATTGCAGATGAATATTTTGTTTCAAGAAAAATCAATATAATCCATATTGTATTACTTAGCTCTATCAACATTAAGGAAATTAAATAAGTTAACAATGCAAATCAATTATCAAACACATAAAAATAACATTATTCATCCTCTCAGGATACAATAACATAACAGCGTAAAGAGCACAAAGAATAAAAACAGTATTTGATCTCTTTGTCTACACTGAATACTGTGTATTTTAAAACATCTGTTCTAATCAGAGTCAGCTTCAGCAGGTCATAGACTAAGGGTCCTCTCAGTCTGCTTTTAAAAAACTGACTTCAAGAAGAAAGGGTGAATATAGCACAAACCCTGCCTTGTAGAGGACAACAGTTTCATTGCTTGTGGAGGTTCTCTCAGCTTGACCTGGTTTTCAACTAGGATTTTGCTTCACAGGCTACTGAGACCTTTCCAATCATATTCTAGCATGGAGGAATGCCACATGGCATCTTGCTCTCCTGAAAGCTTTTGGTTTTATTGGTTTGACCCTGCTAAGGCAGGGTTTGCCCAAGGAATTTGTCATTTCCAGTAAAGTTTGCTGAAACCAAAGCTGACTAGCTCCCTGACTTTGACAGCTGAGAACTACTTAAGGAAAGTCTTATTAAAATCATCTTTGAGGTGCTTACCTATAAACTCACAGGTTCACTAGGGAGAGCACCTCAGCTTTTAGTAAGTGGTTATTCTGGGAAGGGCTCAGAAGGGCTACACTGTTTTGCAGGTCTTGGGCAAATCACATCTGTTTGACAATACCTCCTGATTCTTGATGTAGTTTTAGCAAGATCTTAGACATGTGAAGGACACTGAAAGCTAAGCTAATTTTACTTCTCCAAGGCTGTCAGGCCTGAAAAATCTGAGACAAGAGCTCCTTCTGTCCAGAGCATACTCTTGTGGCATCCCTCCAGTGGGCAATAAAGCATTATCTATGTCCCTTACATATCTTCTTCTGTTAACCAGGTCAAGATGCAGGCCCTCTTAGTTCCCTCAGGTTTATTGGCTTGTGGGCACATCCATGCTCTGCAGAGTTTACCAGGTAGACTTTGGTTGCATCTCATGAGCTCTTTTCCTCACTGCATGCTGTTCATGCCTCAATTCTGCCACTGCTTAATTGATTATACTTTATCCCTCCTCTATTTGAATAAGTATTTTTACTCATGCTGACACCACACACTTCGGCAAGGCTAAGCAAAACCTCAGCTGAGATGTATAAATACTGAGACAGCTAAAGAAAGATAACAGAATTGCTGTTAAAAAAGTTGCTAGGATGATTTTTGCTAAAATGGATTCTAGAGCAGACAAATCCAGACAAGGCTTGAGGCTTAATGCATTCTGTGATTGCTATAAAGCTTAAAACTTACTATTTATACAAATGCACAATTTACATTAAGATTATTATTTTTATTGCTTGACAGCCTTGCTGACCATGGCCCATCTCTGTTGCAGTGTCTGAGTTCAGTGAAGTCTTGGTTTTGTGCCTCTGTCTCAGCCACACATGCACAGGATGAGCCACCTTTCTGTCCTGCCACCTCCCAGATACAGCCACGTGCTTTGGACTGAGCCAGAGGAGCCCTTGCCAGTCCCATTTCTTCCATGGCAAAAAGAGTGGCTGGTGCCTTCTGTATTAAGCAAAGGCACCATCAGAACATGGAAAAGTGCATGTCCAGCTCATCAGGCAGGTGCCCAGTGTTGTGCTTTCTCAGGACCTTACCTCCCATAATGTCAAACTGGTTCGACTTCATTAAGCTTCAGTGAACTTAAGTTCCCGATGACAATATTTCTTATTTTGCTTATTGACCCAGATACAAGGACTCGTCAAGTCTGCAAGGATGGAGGAAGGATCAGGAGTTCCATTGCGGCAAGACACATAACCTGCTGTTTTGCTTCCCAAACACATCCCTCTTTGCTGAGATTCCATGGATTCCATGGCCATATTGTGAAGCTCCACCAGTGCCATGACTGATGTAAGTAAGTGCTGTCAGCAAGGCACAGCGTAAATCCCTGTAAAGAAAAGTCCCAGTCTTTCTGGGATAATTAATGATTTCTGGACATGGTATTGGAAACACAAAAAAAGATTATATAGTTAATTTCCCTCTTTTTATGTCCCTAGGCTCAGTGGGTCAGGCTAATCTGTGACTGCAGTTGTTCTTTAACACCTACTTAGCCTTAATTTTGCTGATTTTCACAGTCATTAACTAGCTACCAATGCTATGCTCAGCTATCCTGATATATCTGGAATTTCAGTCTATTATAGTATATAATTTGCATTTACATCACAGTGTTGTTAAACCAAATCTTTATCTTAACCTAGATATATACATAAAATTTTAAGAAGTCAAAACCACCTGTCTTCAACTGTGTTTTTCAATTTTTATATATATATATATATATATCACTTTTTTCACTTAGTCAAGACAAAGTACACAGATAGTTACATGTTACTTCCCTAAACCCTAATTACAGAAAGTTAAAAAAAAACAAAACAAAACCAAACAAACAACTGAAAAAACCCCTAGAAAACAGACTTCAGTTTGGGAAGGGTCACTTGTACTTTTCTCTGGATCAACAACTGTGACTTTAATTCTCCCCATCTCTGCCTTCCAACTTTACATTCTCTTCTCATTAACTTAAAGACATTGCTGATGCCCATGTGCTGGCACAGAGCCCTCCTTTTTGGCAGAAATTGTGCAGTAGCCTGTGGGAAGTCCCTCCTCACTCAACCCATCTGTAGCCTCCCACTCAAACACCATCTTACTGTCTGTCCAGACCTGAGCCTACATCAGGGCTGTGAGCTGCTGCCCACACTTTAATGCAGCAGCAAACCAGATGCAGTTAAAGTTTCTACAGACATTTTTCCCTCCATCATAAAGCTGAGAGTGCAAGAGCAGAATGAGTTACTGACACACAAGTGAATTTTGGTAACTGGAGAAGATCATAAGTCCAGCGGAGGTCAACAAAGATGACTGGAGGATTGGAGCATCTCTCTTATGAGGAAAGGCTGAGAGAATTAGGACTCTTTAGCCTGGAGAAGTCTGAGGAGAGACCTTGTTAATGTTTACAAGTATCTAAAGGTTGGGTGCAAGGTAGATGGAGCCAGACTCTTCTCAGTAGTACCCTGTAACAAGACAAGGGGTAATGGGCACAAGCTGGAACATAGGAAGTTCCATTTAAACATAAGAAAAAAACTTCTGTACTATGAGGGTGACAAGGCACTGGAACAGGCTGCCCAGGGGGGCTGTGGAATCTTCTTCTCTGGAGATATTCAAAACCTGCCTGGATGCAATCCTGTGTAATATGCTCTAAGTGATCCTGCTTTGGTGGGAGAGTTGGACTGGATGATCTCTAGAGGTTCCTTCCGGCTCTGATAATTCTATGATTCTGTGATTATTAAACAGGAACCAGAGAGGGAAAAAAATATCCCAAGAAACAACACAACAAAAAAAAGCAGGTGACCTCCCACACCTGCTGTGCCCCACTGCCCAAGCCGAGCACAGCTTAGAGGAAAAGGGTTTGGTTTGGTTTGTTGTTTTTTAAAGGAAAGGATGTAAGCCATTTTTAAAGGGTCCTCCTGTTTTCTAAGGAAGATGTTAGCCTTCATACAGTAAATTCTCTTCCTTTTTCTTCCTTTTTTTTCTCTCTCAGTTGATGTCAAACAGAGGTGATAATTGATTGTGCCTGCACACCACTGCCTTTTCTCTGCCTTTTCTCTCCAGCCATGGTATGTTAGTAATCATCTGGATGAGTTTAGCTGTCGACATTTTCTGCCTATATAACATTCATGTAAAATAAGAAAATTATGTAAGAAGCAATCCACATAGCCACAGGGCTATGTATAAATGAAAAGGCTTAAGTGAATTCATATATTAATTGAGTTTTTGAAAAATAGTGAATCAGCAAAAAGCTGCTATTTTGCTTTCCTAAATGTAGTGGCAAGCTTTAGATTTTGCCTGTCTGGAAAAGAAAGGTATTTCAGTGTCCAAAACTACTCCACTGGCTACTGAAATTAACTGCAACAATCAGACACTACAAGTATTTTGTATGTAAGTCACTTTCTTAAAGCAGTGAAAATAAAATTACGGAGAGCTGAAGGTTCTATAGTAGATTTTGTCAGGTACTAGATAACAAGTTGGTTTATTTTTTCTCCTTTTAACTATTAGAAGCTTGCTGGTGTGCTGGCTAGGGTGGCTGTGATGCCCATCCATTGAGAAATTCTTCACCTGTTCAACAATTCTTCACCTGTTTTCACTTTTGGCTTGATCCATGGCTTGTTGAAGCTGATGGAAAACTTTCCATGTTCTCCTGTGAGCTTTAAACTTAGGTGTACATTAAACATTTACACTTTGCATGTGCTTTCTTCTGGCAAAACCATCCCAAAGGAAACTACTTTTACAATTGCACTGAAAATCATAAAGTGAGTTTGATTGGGAATCACATTGAAGAACAACACATTGGCATGGTGTCTTGCTGGAGTACTGTGCCTTGCTAACACCAGTACTCATGCATGTGCTTTGCTGGACTTGCAGAGGATTGCAGTGTCCCAATCATTAGTACAACCTGGCCTGCTTGAGATGGTGCAGAACTCAGCAGTGGTATTAGAGAGAAAGAGCCTGAAGGGCTGGTGTTGGACAGAGATGTTGGGCTTGTCCCTCAGAAGAACAGGGCAGGAGTTAGGAGCAAGTGGTCCTAACCCAGACTCATCAAAATACATGCTAGTCACTGCTTTTCTTGTTTCTAGAGCAGCCGGGGGATTAAAGTCAAACCTCCATATAATATTATTTTAAAATTTTGAATAGTCCCTCTAGGACACAATTTAAAAACTGTCTGGTCCTCAAGAAATAGGATGGCACCGTACAGTTCTTTCTAGCAGATGTCAGTGTGTGTCTGGCTGCCAGGGTAAATCCTGGGCTTCAAATTGGAAATGGCTGGAGCTGCTTGTCTGCAAACCCAGCCCTGGCACCAGCAGGGTTCAGCATGGGTAGCTGCTCAGCCATGGACCTATTCCAGGTGTTTCCCAGCTGAGTGTAAAGAGCCTTTGTAAGCTGCATCCTTGATGGGACTGTCCCCTGTCCATCCTCCATGTGCCTGCGTGTTGGCAGGGAGCCCACACGCTTCTGTAGAGGATGGCATGGGGGAGGGGGAGTTTGCAAAAAGTTGCCTCTATTACAGCTGCCTAATGCCTTTTTACCCTACTCATAAAGTCTTGGACCCAAAGTCTTTGATTAAGAGTTGTCCTGCCTTTTACTGCTGCCTTCATGCCCAGCATCTTCTGCCGTTTGCCTCATTGCCTTGCTGGCTGAGCTGGACATGCCCAGCAGTGACTTCCCTCTGCTGCTCCCTTTCACTTTTCTAGCATAAAGCTTTGCATGCATCATGTTGCTGCTATTAAATGTTCAGTACATTAACTTCTTGTAATATTTGATGATCTCAGCGCATAAGCTCTCTTCTTGAGCCCGTTCCACTGTTACTAATCCTGGGTGTGTATCAATCTTTGCACACATGCTCCAAGTTCTGCATTTTTAGGCCCCTTGTTTATATGTCCCCCCACCTTAGCATTGCTGTCTGCATCCCCCCCACTCTTCTCAGCACTCTCCATGATTCCATGGGGATACCAGGACCAGCTGTAACACTAAACTCCAAGGTCTTTCTGCCTGCTGGCAGGAGTGGATGAGTAACGAGGCAGAGGAGCTGAGCGAGCCTCCCTTGCAGCTCTCTGGCTTGCACAGCCTGTGCTGTGCCAAACCATAAAAACCAAACAAGTCAGCATTTCTCATTTGAGTTGCAAGTCTCCCTGGTGAGATGTTTCTGCAGGGTAATGCAGCTGCCTCCCAGGAAACAATCATTCCCAAGTCCTTACACATGCTCCACTCCAGGGCTCCCAGCAAAGCATGAGTAAATTAATGGCTTGCTTGCTATTTCTTGGCTGCAGTCTATGTGACATCAGGGACAAGACTCTATTTTTTACAGTGTGTTCCTATCCAGAGGCGCCAGCCTTGAGCTTTTTCGTTTTTTTCTTTTCCAGGTGCAGAACTGGGTGTTGACACTCTTCTCAAAAATGCCTTTCCCCTACTTTGTTCTTGTAGACTAGGTTGTGCTCATAAACCCCATAGAGAGGGAAGGGGGAGCAGCTGCCTTGAGAACTGAAAGTTGGCTATGTGATTAATATTAAAAGTAAATGACAGGCAGGGGTTTGTTGGATGTAGGAAGCTTGGCATCAATCTATGGAGTCAACTTCTGTGTTTAAACATACTGCACTATGACCAGCGATTCTCCACAATACAGTAGGATTTATTAATAGAAAATATGTTGAGTTCATCTTTGTACATGTTAGCAACATGTACAATGAAACACATTTTTTTTTCTCAATCTATATTGTTATAGTTCTTTTGTGTTAACTGACATAATCAATTATATTTTGGGCTTAAATATGTTATTTGTCAAAATGCACTTTCAGTGTTAATATACCTTTAAAATCATAGTTTATCTTTTAAATATTGAATTAATTTTTTTTTCAAATCAATATTGCTCATGTTAGTGCAAATTTGTTAATCTTGAGATAGGTTAACCATTCCTTCCAGACCATAAACAGCATTTAATAAAACAGTGAGATTTATATAGCTCTACACAGCTGAACAAGATTCTAATATGAAGCTTGTTAAAAAAAAAAAATAAAATCCGACATTTTACAGTACATCAATTGCATTTTTTTACATTTTTTTGAACAGTTTTGTTTCTTCTCTATTTCTGTGTGTGTTCTAGTACAAGAATGAAGGGAACAACAATAGGTAATGATAATTTTCTCAGTATTAAAAAGAATGCATCATACGTATTTTGCTCAGTATGGCAGCAGTGTTGGATTTCCAAGGCTGGAAAAGAAGCCAGGTAATTCAACACCTTCTCAATACTCAGTACAGCAAGAGTGAATGTTACCAGCCAGAGCACTTGCCACTACAGAAGAATGGAAACAAAACAAAACAAAACAATAGACAAAAGGCATTTTATATCTTTCCATTGATTCAGAATCTCTCACTTGAGCAATGGCCAACATTTGGCTCCAAGTAATTCCTAAGAGGAGCTGAAAGGGGGCAATGTGGGCATTTTAGTAATGTGAAGAATGGAAATAATTCAACTTACAATAACCTCCTGTCCTAAGAACATCAAACATAGTGACGGATCCCTTCGGCCTGCTGGCAATCCTTCTCCTGGAGAACTGCACCAGCCTGGTAGTTATCAGGCAGTCAAGAAGAACTTCAAGTCAAGAGTGACATTCTTTATTAAAAAAAAGTTTTTATACTGAAAATGTGCTTTGTTCAAAATAGCACTGTAAATGTCACTTATTAAAACCAATGTATTAAAGAAAATATAAACAACCTGTGTCCAAAACTATGAATAATATTTTTATCTACCTCACTATACATCTGGCCCACTGTGCCCCTCCCACCCACCCTTTCTTTAATTTGTTAAAAATTTTTTTGCATGCGATTTTTTTTTTCCCCCCTGTTAACTACAAAGAGCAGATAAGGTTACATATCGTACACTGGGAAAAGCTGCCAAAAAAGTTTAAACTATAGTCCTAGATTACCAACAAGCCAATTCTACATCACAATCCCCCCCCCTGCGTGAACTACTGGGGCTGCATCCTACAGAACAGGCGATGACTCGTGAGAGACTTCTCCCCCTGAGCACAGCCAGAAGTGTGCCAGGTGATGGTAAGACTATTACAATGACTAATCACAGAAATGTTTGCAAACTAAAACAAATTCTTTAATTGTAATTTGAGCAATTTACAGCTACTCCATTTGTGGTGGGTTTTATGCTCTGAAAACAGTGAACTGTTGTCTCAATCAAAGAAATTAAGAAATGCTAGATTCTTTTTTTTTTTAATTCCAAGAAGTATAAGAGCTAAAATAAATATGCCAATACTTCTGGCCTCCTAGCCTAGCCTCCTTTCTATTTTATATTTATAGGAAAACAAAAATAATCTCTATCCCTTCTATTTTTTATCTTTGAGGGTTTTACTTTAAATGCACATAAACGTGCACATAAACAGGTCGGTATCTTTCATATTTGAGGAATATGTTTTGCGTATTGGGTTTCCTTTTTGGTATGGGTTAAAATAAGTGATTGTCCTAATGGTTCAGGAGTTGGATCCTCCTATATTCTGAATAGTCTGGAGACTCCAGCCTTCAGCCTATTGGGTTGGTGTTTTTCATTCTCACAGGGAGACAGCAAGATCAAACTCTGCCTTCTCTGAGCAGTTGCTGTTTGGTGGCTGGAGCATAATGAAATTTCCTCAAGAGAAGATCAGGAGTTGCTATTTTAAAGAAAATGGCACCCACGGGTGAAGGAGTCAGTGAAAAAAATCCAATAGCCCCTTCCTTTGTGAGTATGTGGCCAACAGTTTTGAATTGCTATCAGTGGTTAAGTAAGTGAGTAAGAGAAAGCACATACTGGAGTTTCCACTGTTTACAAAAACCTGAAAATCAAACAAAAATTGAAACTTGAACAAGGAAAACATTGGATGGAAAGAAGTCTTACACCACACAAATGCACACACCCAAACACATACACACACACAGAGAATACTATGCACACGTGGACACACACAGGTAAGAATGTGTATTTGTATGGTGGGTTCTTGGAAATAGACATTCTTAGCAAATATGGATGACAGATCAATTGTAATTTATTTTCTTTTAACACTGTATCATCATAAAGAAAACTGGTATAAATGAAAAAATCTATTTCAAATATCTACATCTAAAATTTTAGGCAGTGAAAAAGCACTTTGTTGACAAGGAGTGTGGAATGATGAATGTTAATTGTCAGAAACTGCTGAATGCCTTTTTTTTTTAGTTGCCACAAACAAATTCACATATCAGAACGAACAATACTGCTAAATATTCCTTTTGTTTTTTTGACATTTTTAGATTTTTTTTTTTTTTGTTAAAACGCACCGGGGAAAATAAAACAAAAAACTGGAAATTCATACATCTTTCAAAATTTGAAATTGAAGCAATATTTAGAACCATAGATGAAGAAACACTGTGGCATTGGTGTAATATACACAATGCACTTGTTGTTTTTTTTTTCTTTTATCTGTAATGTACATCAAATACTTTACAACAATGCATTAACAAAAGGCAAGAAACATCTTGCTGTACAGAGGAAACCCCAAATGCAACTTGAAGCCTAGATTCACAATGAATGAGGATATTAAACAAAGTGTGAGAAGCTGTTCCCCATAAAGTATGTACGCTGCTCAGTTACTTGTGCTTAACTCTTGACCCACATCCACTGTCATGTTCTCCCTCATTCCTTCAGCCACATTCAATATACAGCACCAAACTTTAGACTCTACAGGACAACAGTAAAGTTGCCCCACACTGTAAAATATATATATGTATATATATATTTCTTTCTAATTACTCCCAGGTTTAGCTTTCATATCTTTTAGCTTTCTAGAAAAATCTCTTAATTTTTTTCCATACGGGTTATCTGGGCCTTCCTACGGAACAGGCTTTAACAAACTAAATTTGCAGGAAAAAAAAGTCTTGTGGTATGCATGCACATGCACAGTTCCTGGAGCTTTTGTATCTGCCCAAGTCTCAAACCCAGGAGTCGGGAGAGGCTGGATAGTGGCTTGTTTCATAGTTAAGTTCACTATAGGGACGAGCAGCTGAATAGAAGTCGACGTAGTTGCCAGTTGACTTTAGTCCCAGGTGCATGTTGTATTCACTTGCAGGTGGACGATGATGCACTTGGTCCTCAAAGAAGGACTCATCATAGTTTCTTGTTGAATTCTGAAACGGCTGATATGGTTCGTAATCTTTTCTGCTGGGCTCCTGTGGAACTGGCTGTGTTGAAACCTGAAAGAGTGATACCCACGGGTTGTTAGACAGAACTTACCTTGGGCAACAAGAGAGAAGAAACACAAAGTCTCACCCTATGTTTATCATGCTGGAAATACAAAGTTAATCTTTGTGATCTTAACAAGGTTTTGCTTGGCAGTAAATTAATTGCACAGCTTTGCCTTGTCATAAGTTACATTGTGTTACATTTTGAATATAAGATTGTTCTTAAATACATTTATTATTGAATATTATTGACAGTTTATTTCAAAAGTAATTCAAATATGGATCTGAGCAGTGTAGCTCACAGTTATTTTTGTAACTATAATCTGTCCACAACTTTCTGATTGTTTTGCAGATATATTATGCAAACACTGGTGGCCAGAACTCAGCACTGAAAAATCCGAATGGAAGCTTTATATACTCCAAAGATACTGAACATTTTGCAGCTGCCTCTGCCACAAGTGAAATTTAAAGTGACACCATACCCTTAGAACGATTTATAGTCTTCGGGGCACTGACATGAGAGAATTTCAAGGGAAGGACTCTGAAATATGTTCTGCTCCATCATCTTCTTAACCATCTCCTCAACACTGCATGTTCAGAGGATCATAAAACTGTTTAGGTTGGAAGGGACCTTAAAGATCACCTAGTTCCCAAGTCCCCTGCCATGGGCAGGGACACCTCCCAGCAGACCAGGCTGCTCAAACCTGGCCCTGAGCACTTCCAGGGAGAGGACATCCACAGCTGCTTTGGGGAACCTGTTGCCCTGCCTTACTCATGATGGCAATCTGGAGTTGTTGATACATTCCAGCAAGGTTGCCTTGAAGCTGAAATAATTATGATACACTGTAATAGATCTCAGGCAGTCCCTAACCTAATTTTGCCATACATTTTTTTTTTTTTTTTTTCAGATAGTCCTAGTAACTCTCTCTTTTAGTTAGGACTTAGTTAAAATCTGAAATTTTAAAATATTTTCTAAGTGTCTTTTAGTGTAATATTACATTTCACTCTGTGTCACCTCTTTTAAGTCTGGGTGGACTTTATGACTGCAACTGTTACAGCCTTTCAATCCTCAGGTCATATTGGGAATACTGCTGCTCAGACATCAGTGCAGATCCTGCTAACTTCCCAAGAGCTAATAATGCTCCTTCATGAAGGAGGAACAGTGTATATATATGTATGTCCCCAAATCTGTGATACTGTTTCAAAGCCTGCCTGTATTGGACTCCGTGTAGAGTGGAAAAAGGGCCTCTGTGTTCTTTTATGATCCTACAAGTGTTCTTATAACACTGGGTGCAATATATGAAGAGCAAAAGGGAGCATAACTACTCCAGTTTCTATTTTCAGTATTGGTATCAAGGTGTGTAAGACCTTGAGCACCTCTTTTTACTTCACAGATTCAAACACAGGTGTTTAATTTTCAACACAGGAGAAGTTTTATACTATGCAAGCTCTTCATATGCCAAAAAAGTTAGAGATGGGCAATTTCTGAGTAGAAAATAGCGGACTGAAGAAGTATTTCTGAGTTCTTTCTAGCTAAAAACATTATTTCTGCTACGTCATTCATCAACTTGACATTCCATTGAGGAAGCAAGTGGGAAACAGTGGGAAATTGTTTTGGCTTTTGGTGGTTTTGGTTTGGCTTGGTTTAACTCAAACAGTCACCCCCCAAATCAAATTATCAAAATTAGCTGATCCATGACTGCAGGCAGATTGCACCTGCTGTTACAAAACTTCATACCCTCACCTTGTCTAAATCCTGTGTTAATCAGAAGGGCTGCATCTTTTTAAATACAATAAACTCAGAAACACCTTCATACACTGAACTGGCTCACACAAGGCATATGGTGCACCACAGGAAATACTGGATAATTAAAAGGCAAATCCGATAAAGACAAAGGGGGGCACAGAGTATCAAAAAACTCTATTCACCAGAAGTTTGTGGATTAAAACCAAAATATCAGGCTCTTCAATTGAGATTTTAGGTAATCTAGTAAGAATTCTCAGTGAAAACTATTTTTTTTTATCACATTCACTAAATATGTCTTATATCCTGTCTGATACTAGTAATAGTTGTAAGTGCTTTGCTTAATTAGTTTCTGGTCTCATTTCTCCAGATGAAAAATATTGTAACTTTTGCATATTACACAGAGAAGTTGTGAAAATATTAAAGAGTTGGGATAACAAAATACAAAATAGTATTACCCATAATGATGAAACAAAAGTCTATGAGTACAGAAAAATATGTTTCCCAGAGGCTGAGGAAATACCATCCTGGAAATATCTGCTACTTGAATGCCATTTATGTCAATACTGCAACTTATGAGCACATTACCCTGGAACCCATGCTGCCAATTAGATTTTTGTAATGTCTACCTTATCCAGACATACTTCCCGTTCTCTGGTTTTCAGGGACAGGACACTTGAAGAGTCCCAAAGTTGGAGACCAAATGTTTTGGATGCATATACATAAGAAAGTGTCCTTGCTGATGAAAACCTATTTTCTCTTGTTCAAGCCCTGATGCACATTAAGAAAACAGCCAAGCTAAAAGCCTTGCTACAATCATGCTTCTGAAGTGACTAAATGGAAAATCTGAGGGCTTCTGCTACATGTAAGTGTAGCATACACGTCCCTGCAAAATTTACAGGGGGATCTTTCTCCAGGACTGTTCAATACTTGAGTTTCTGATATGATGCCTTAGCCTGGGAGCCATGTGGTGTCATCAGCAGTAGCACTGAATTTTATGATGGGTATACTCAGGTAATAATACATGACTGGAGTTAACAAAATGCATTGGCATGGGACATCATGAGACACCAGAGACAGCAGAAGTGCTCCTTAACATTAGTTGGCTTTTGTAGTCTAATTCACATATCCAGGACTTTAAAACCATTCAGATCTCAAGCTGCTTTTGAATTCATTATGAGTTACAGGCTTAAACCCCTTTGATCATTTTTGTGCATATGCAGTCTAGCACAGTAACATTTTACTGGCCTTACTCACCTGGTTATGTTTGATATCTTCAGCAGGGGCACCATACGAATTCCTGTATAAAGTTGAGATTCCAGTGTTCTGAGCTGGAGAGAGAAGAAAGGAAGGAAAAAGAAGGTTAACCAAACATACCTCTTTGGTCTCAAAATGAATTCTGAAGGCTTCATTAAATACATTATACAGCACTTGTTTCCCATATACAAAAATCTTTAGAAGCATCTGCAGGCTTCTATTTTCTCTTCCTCCCACTGAAGTCATCATCTTTGCTTTGGCGTATGTGCATGCACATGCTATACACTAATTCACTGACACAGGTGCTTTGTCATGTTCATACCAATTCAGTGTAGTTCACATATAGATCAACAAAATCATTTCATATAAAGCTAGCAGCAGTTCACGTTATATATGGGATTTTGTATCACACTTAGACTAAACAGGTAACAGTCGCAAATACTGAGATTAAGAAACGATTCATTCCTTTTTACTTCAGTTGGATTGTTTTACCCCAGACCCTGGATTATTTATCCTACAGTGCTTTTGCTATCTGGTGGAGTTCTTAATAGAAAAAGTGATTAAATGACACTGAGAAACGACATGCAAAAAAGTAACATGTAATTATACTGAAGAGGTCTAGCCAAAACAGTCTTAAATCCATGAACTTCAGTCAATCTCTTCTCACATGTCATACTACTAAAACGCACAGACAAAACTGAGCTATGAGTTTGAAATCAGAAGTAATTGTAAAGACAAGGATAGTATCACACAGTTTTGCAAACTTGCAAACTTACTGCAAACTGAAGCTTAGTTTGCTAACAATCTGCAACAATCAGAGTTATTTGTTATATTTGACAGAATATGAGGGTAGTATTTTGTGTGGCTGGTGTGCACTGTTCTTAGAGGGCACGTGTTACTAACTTTCCAGTCATTTGAAGCTTTCATGAGAACTCTCACTGCAAAAGCACATTCCTGAAAGTAAAAAGTGAGTAGTTGTGAATCGAGAGCCATCAGTGGGACTGAAACATGTTGCTCACTCAACTTCTCTCTGGTCTCTGTGCAATGGGCAGAGAACCTGGAGGCACAGATAGTTGCTTTAAATACCTTTACAACTTAAAATTTTTGAGAGTGAGGACTGAGTATTAGACCTGAAATCTGGGCATGGGATCCATGCTAGTTACACCACTTAGAAGAACCACAATTACTGAAGAAGTAACCACTCTTTCTTCCTTTGGCAATGCGGTGGCATGGACCCCAGCACATATAAACTACCTCTGCCTTTCCCCCAACCACTGCATCCTCTATGGAGGAAGGAATGGCACAGTCTTTAGCCATAGTTGACTGTCATATGCCAATTCTGATCTTATCTGCTTAGGATCCATGGTGAGAGAATAATTTTTGTCAAAGCTTGATGCACTGTTCCATGTTGCTGCTTTACAGATGTCTGATGGTGTTCTTAAAGATCTCCAGCTTGTTTATGAAACAGGATAAAGACAGGGCTTATATGAAGGGGTTGGGAGCCCTAACAGCTGAAAAAAGAGAGGTTTTTTTCAATTTATACCCATCAAGTAATAGGGATGAAAAAACCCTCTTGTTTTCTGAAGAGCTGCATATAGTTACTAAGACAGTGTGTAGTGCTATGTAGGAAATGAAGAAGAGCTCTGGAGGTCTCCAAGTTGTGCTGCAGGATCCTTTTTTCAAAGGTGGGAAGAATTTAAACTTCAATAATAGGTGACAATTGGTCTTTTCCAGTGGTAGCTAGTATTAATTCTGCCTATGTGTCAGTAAGTGGTGACAAATTGGAATGACAACTGCTTCAGTAGTCAGTCTTCAGCTATAGATGTGAGCGCCAAAGGGATGATCTGCAGAGGTTCTCACTTCTCAGGCTGCGTTTTGTCACCAGACTTGAGCAATGTGAGAGACTTTACTGTTATGTCAGAGTTTTTATATTCCAGCTGCATCCTCTGCTGTAATGTTTGAAAATCTCCCTCCTGATCACAGTCTTTGGTAATAGAGGAGTCTGCATCAGAACTGTGATTTATGGTGCATCTCATGACAGCACAACTCTCAGCAGTACAACTGCCAGATCTTTCCTTGATACCACTTTTCAGTGCTGTTTTTTCTGAAGTTTCTGCTTGTCCTACAAAAATTGCCAGAACGCTGGTTTATACAGACTCCTATCCTCAAGATCTAAATATAGTGTTTCAGCTACCCATTTGGTGAAAAGCTATGTCAAAATAATTAAAGTGATATTCAGTGTGTTGGACTCTCATAAACAGGGGAATAACCTCTTGCAACCATTTTGATTTCATGTATATAAATTGCAAGATAAGCAGGGTTGAAGTTTCCCACGTGCAAGTCTTCAGACAGGCATCACTGAACACATTCAGTCCAGACAGGACCATACTGTTCATGGTTGGATAATGTCAAGAACTGTAGTGTAAGAATTGTATTGTGTAAGGTGTGACATTTGCAAGAATTGCACTGGTGTAAGGTGAAACATGTAAGGGTTTTATCAAGAATATGATGGCAAATAGGAAACTGGACATGTGCTTTCATATGCTGTTTCTACAGTCTTTAAGTAGCGTCATGGAATTTTCATATTTTTACAGGTATATAAAAAGGCACATGATACTGTGCCACTAACAGCCACAACTATTATAAAACCAGAAATAATCCAGAGGTGGTGCATAGCTGTCCAATGCACTATTGTGACATTTGCACTGGTGTGCTCAGACTTGTCGTATGCCAGACTGAAGACCCAGTCTTCCAAACAACATATTCTGTGATGGAAAAATGGATAGTTTCAGCTTATGAAGATACCTGCAAGATCTGCATTGCTCATTTCACTGCAGCAATGTGGATACAAATTCACAAGTTTAAAATGCAGTAAAAAATGCAGTATTATTTTCTTAATGCAATAAAAAGAAAGACAATGACACATCAGATGCTTGTAAATGAGTGCCAAGAGTTCCAGAACAAGAAATCTTGGGTTAGTCTAGCTGGAAGGCTGAGATAACTCTGTCTTTGGAGAAAATGTAAGTCAAGCAATGTAGCTGCTAGCAATGCATGAAGCCCCACTTCAGTACCTGCTCCTGAACACGCAGGCAGCATCCCTGGGAACTCCATTCCTGCCCTGCCATGCTTCAGTGAGCAGTTGACTCTTGCTGTCCAAAAGCAGAGGGAAAATATAAAAGAAGAGGGAAAATAGAAAGAAGGGAGAGAATGAGCTAGATTGACAGATATTGTGTGGTTAGTATCTGATTTTTGCTGTTAATATTGTGTACGTAGCATCACAGTAAAATCATCAGACACAAAGATAGCTTAAGGAAATAATTTTCTTTTTTAAAACATTGCAAGAGAAGGGAAAGGAGTACAAGGAGCAAGAGATAGGGCGCTCCCAGAAGCCACAACTCCTTACAGAGAAGTGAGAATTACAGCTGCATATCAAATGATAGGAGAAGTCATGAGCATGGGTGCATGTCTGCATTCTATGCATTACCTAAACATCAGTACATGATAGTACTGAGGAGGTACTTTTTATTAGGAAATATTGTGAAGGTTCTAAAAAGAGTGCTAATTGTCATACTTTTTGGTTGCATAGCATAAAGAACATAGAAAAATATCTTCCCCTTTTCCCCTTCCTCAGTTTTCAAGGTAATACTGGTTTAAAAAAAGCCAAAACATGTAGTTCCCCACAGCAGTTTTTTGCAAAGCTGATGACAGCTTTGAAAATTATGTCACTTGATGGTTTATGTGACAAAGATATCACTGAGAGAAGCCATCCCCATATACCCCAGTGACTTGATTCATGGCTTAACATTCAGCTTTCAGTTCTTTTAAGTACTAATTCTGAACACATTTATAAGCACTTTTTCGATAACAAGTTGCTAGCCTTTGCCCTCACAAACACAGCCTGATAGTAAGAAAGGACAGCTCAGCCTGACAGGTAGTCATCCTCATCTGATATTGGGTAACCTGCTTTTTCTGCTACAAGCAGCAGGACTCTTTTTTCTAAAATTTAACTCAAGACAGCAAGGAAAATGGTTCTGTGCCTCACAAATTCCAGCTAATAGAGATCACTGCCAATGTCACCTTCCTGCGTGGTGGAAGATGAGGTAAGGGCATGAGAAAAGATTACAGTGTATTTCGGCTTCTTAAGTTCAAGTAACCTGAGCATCTGTAGCTATTGTAGCAGATGATGGTGGCTGGTCATGTTCTGAATGTGAAGGGACCTGAAAGGAAGTTTTAACAGAAGTATAGGCAACTGATTCTCAATAACCAAAAGAAAATAGATTCATCAGAAGGTGTTTCTGCTGGTGGAAGTGAAGATACAGTGTGCAGACTGTGATGCATCTATCAGTTCAGCTAGAGGAAGAAAAAAGTAAAAGAAACTTCAGAGCAGAAGTCCCATGGTAGTATATACATTAAGCTTATCTTCCCTGTTCTGAAGAAACACACCATGGCATAAAAAATGTTATCACATGCACTTATAGTTCCTGTTTTTTTTTAAAAGCATATAATAGGTTTTGTCTTAAAAATATACTTTAGGTGATAAAAGTTTATTATTGGTTATTATTTTCTACAGAGAAGATGGATAGTAAATACACCATGCATCATAAACCTGTGAAGGCAAGAGGGCAATGAGAACTTTGATATTGTTCTTCTATTTTTTAACTGGCCTTGTGAAATCAATGTAAGTTACCATCTTCAGTCAAAATGTTTTCTTCATTGGTTCTCCATTTTTCCCAGAAGTTTCCTGACAACTCCTCACAATGGCAAGAGGCCAACATTTCTAATCCATCAAAGCATCCTCATTTCAGTCCCAGCCAAGAGGACGTAAAAATTTTGAACTACAAACTGACAAGAGCTTTGGAGAAGAGCATGGAGACAGTCAGAGATAAATTGGGACTACAGCTGTGGCTCTACATTCTACGTAAATTTGTAAGTCAAAGGAATCTTTGTGTAATACATCAGCTTGGCACAAAATTCAAGAGCAGCTCAAAATACATATATGCCAGGTGGAACCTGAAAAAACATTTATCTAAGTGCCATAGGCTCTGTGTATGTATTATCTGCAATGCATTATCTGATGCCCACAGTGAAATACAGGCAGTGCAGTGAACTTGCTACCTGAACTTACATTACACCATCCAAGTAAAGTCAAAATGTGTCATAATTAAAATCACAAATAACATCACAAATACTGATTTTTTAATTGTTCTTTAATGAAATATTTTATGAGCAACAAGTATGTTACACAATTTTAATGATGAATGTTGATGAGACTCCTGTTAACTGTCATTCTCTTGTTTTCATAAATGGTGTTTAATTTGAGCTCAGACCATGTAAGTGGAGATTTGGTGACCTGAAAGAGATAGAAAGTGATTTGTTAATTTAATAGTGATTTGTAACATGGTCATGTAAAATTGTCAAATATTATTAAACCTTTCAAGTAGATTTCAGTTTTGATTTTCCTAATTGAGCACTGTAGCTGGAGAAAACAGTCAATAGCTGAGCAGGATGGTGAGAATTTTGAGTTTTCTTACTAAAAGCCCACCTGCAAAGATCACTAAGAACAGACAAAAACCAAGCAGGTATTAAAGAAAAAAAATGGTACAAAAATCGAAGTGGAGCAAAGGTTGCTGGGGAAGCACAACCTGAAAATTGTATTAGAAGATAAAGGAAACAAAGGAAATGCGAATGGGAGAAGAACTCTACAGTAAAAGCTAAACTGAAAAGGGGTGGGGAAAAAGAAAATACCAATTTTTTTTCGAAGTATGGAGAGAGACAAGATTATCTGCAAGAAAACAAGATTTGCCACACTGAAAACCTTTTTTTGTTAACTTTCTTCTATTACCTCATAGTCTAAATCTGCAGATACAGCTAGAACAGAATACTCTTTCTGTCTTTTTAGCCTGATGCTCTTACTCTTTTGAAGAGATTTGCTCTTCATAGATCCTTGACAAAGTGCTGAAAAAACCCACAGCCCTGTTCTTCACAGACACATAGGTAAGGACCACTGAACTGTTTTAGAGAACTACCTTGTGCAGTGATTACAAAGGAGTCAAAATATTAGATATATAAAATGCAGTACCTTGACTGAAGCTGCTGCAGCCTCGGGCAGTACGCTGCAGGTGCCGTTCAGACACTCCTCATTCCTTGGCTTTCCAAATGTTCTTCACTGTCATTCCTCTTCTTCAGATTTTCACTTTCATGCTAATTAATGTTCTGTGTTGCACTTTCACATAAATTCAAAGGCTGGACTCCAGGCTTTGATGGCACAATAGTGCATAACACAGCAGAAGTAGTATGAGTATCATGATATCCTAAATACATGCTTGAAAGCTAGCAGGGATGCCCTGACACAGAGTCAGCATGCTGCTGGTGTCCCCAGAGAGCTGAGGAAAACAAAGAGCCCATTTTGTATCCTTTGAGCAAGATCTCTACTGAGGGTGTGGATGGAGGTAACAGGAATTTGGAAAGTGGGGAGTGATTCCTCACTAATTTTTTGCTTGCCCTGGGGGAGCATTTGTAGGAGAGGACACCATGATGATTAGCACTGTATTAAGGCAGGAAAATGTTCAATAGAAATATAAGCCTGTGCAATATTGATGAAGACCAACAAATATTTTACAAGAGAAAGAACAAAGAGGTGCAGTAGTAGGCAAAGCACTCAGAAATTTATAATTACTGCAATGCTAAAAGGTTAATGAGCCCACTAGGGGAGAGAAGCCTTCAGTGAAACCTGCAATAGGTGCCATAACACACCTGGAGAAAATTGTTCTACTTACCTCAGCCCCGCTGAGAAAGTAACATGGTAAGACTTTACAAACTGTTACAAAATTTCCTAGAACAACTGACAGGCAAAATAAACTAACCAGTCTTGGAATCCTATTTCCTGCAGAAGAGTGATGTTAGGGACCACCACATATGTTCAGCCATTTTCATGCTTCAGAAACAATGCTAGTTAATACAACATGGATTTATTCACTTCTTTCCAAAAGGAAAACAAAATTAAAAAGAAATTTAAAATTGCTTCTCGATCCTTTCCTCTGTGAATAAACATGGTCTCCACAAGTAATTTTCACACAGCATTATATTCATTAAGACCAAATATTTATTCAGCTGTATTTCTTAAGATGGCTAAAACTTTGGAATCAATCAAAGCAGGGTGACACTTTCCTAAGGTACAATACCCAGTCAAGCCCAAAAAATCAGTGGTCAGTCACAGCTGACTTTTAGATATACTGTGGAAGCATAATCTTACCTGTCATGGTGTCTTTCCTAGAAGTGTGTTCTCCCTTACTTCCATGGTACGTGGCGTTGGTTCCAGTTGATTCATAGTCTGTTTTTCTCTCCTTTAGGCTTATCATTTCCCGAGGTGAGGCTGGGGCACTTGCTAGATCATAAAAATGGATTTAGTTTTTCTCATCTGCATGACTGAACATAGTGTTCAACTCTAGAGTAAACATTTTAGTAAGTTTGTTGCTGAAAAGACCACTAATTTTCAGCTGTGTGGAAAAACCCTTATAGGATGGTTTCCTCCTTCCTCTGTTGAAAAGAAACAAACCCATGAAATTATTCTAATGGGGATGGGAAGAAAAGAAAGGTGCTATTCATAGAAAACATACAACAAAGACTATCTAACGCTCACAGCTAACTCACACAGTTTCTCTCTCTCTAAATATCTATGTATGAACAACTGCCATTGAAGGTATCATTAAAACTAAGACCTTCATCACAGTATGGATAAAAGGAGGAAAGTATGAGATGACCCAGATAACTGCTTTTGTACTTTATTCCGATGCACTGGAAAATGTGAAGGTGATCACTGCCACTGATCATGAAGACTGAGAGCTTGCGGTGCTTAGGAAAAGCAGAGCTAAAAATAATTGCCTTCAAGTAAACTGACTTCAAGTAATTTAGGTGTTGATAGATACAATGCACTTTCCCTGCTGTGGAGGACAGAGAAAGATGTAGAAGGTGAGTAGCAGAGCACTCCAGAGCCTCGTGAAAGCACAGTTGCACAAAAAGTGGTGGTGCTTACATCTACTCACTCCCTTGCCTTCTCCCAGATATTCGACATGGCAAAAGAACCTCAAAAACATAACTGTCCTGGCTTAAAAAAAGGGAAAAATAATTTGAAAAGAATGTAAGGTAATCTCACTTGTGAAACTTGACCGTAAGTTCTGTGTTTCAGCATCTCACAACTCTGTTGTGTATTTTTAATTAGTAGGTTGGGAAGCACTTTTACTTAACTGAAGAGTGTGGAAGCACAAGTGATGACAAATTCTGCTTAGATTGGTTCTGTTGGTCCAGGTCTCTGAATTTACAGAGCAAATGTGTGTGTACGGGACGGGTGTTTTTTCTTATGAAGTCGTTAGAACTGGGGACTGCTTCAACAACTGCTTGTTAAAAGTAATGTAAATCATAATCCATTAGATATAAGGAAATATTACATTAAATTATCAAATCAGTAAATGGCAACTTAAGTCTGACAGGGAACAAAACAGAATGCAAACTTTGGAAAAGTTGCTAACACAGGGTTGCATTTTGTTTTCCATACTTTGGAAATGCTTTTAAGCACTCTGGTGTTTTGAGCAAAATCGACTGACAAACACAAAACCTCCTTGCTCTTTCCTCTGTGGGAATTCTCTCTCTCCTTTTTCTCCATGTGAGAAAACTGCTTTCTGGCAAATGTTAAAATCCAGAAGTGCCCTCTTTCAGAGTTTTTACTGGAATTGAAGACATAAATTCATTGGTTGACATAAGACTGAGAAGTGATACCAAGTTTCTCTGCTCTTAAAGGACACAGAAAAGAAGACAGACATCTCTATGCTAGTTAAAGCATCTTATCATCATGTCCCAGGGATGGATGCGACACTGAGTTTATTTACTTCAAGTCTTTACCCCAAGGTAAGATAGAGTAAACCAAAATAATTCTTGACAGATTTTAATCTAAAACTAAAGATCTCTGACAGAGACCACATAACTGCTCCAAGCAGTCTGTTCCAGTGCTTTTTTTCCTTGCTGTTACGGAACGTTCCCTGATGTCTCCCCTGACTACTTGCTGCTTATTATTTCCATTTGTCTGCTACTGAAGTAGAGAAAGTTCATGCTGTTCCTCCTCACAGCTTGCTGCTATGTGCCTGAATACTCAGTGTGTACCTCTTCCCACTGCCCCCATCTTGTATCTCTCTGATGTGAGTTAAACAGTTGCAGTTGGTTCCCTGTGTCCTCATATCCTGATTTCTTCATCTCCTGATTCATGCTTGCAACTGACAAAAACTCCTAAATAATTTCTAAAGAACCTTCTTTCTAGCCACACATTTTCCTTATCATTTATTTGTATAGAGTTGGATCTTCTTTTTTTTCCTCCAAATGTTATCTCAAATTTCTCAGGATCACTTTGAATTCCAGCAAGGCACATGAGCCTTTCCCAGGCTTATGTCACCGACAAAGTTACCATGTATCCTCTGGATATTATCTGGGCCACTGATGAAACCATTGGGGAATACTAGACCAAATCTTCAAGTAAAGCATACTTCCATTTTGGCAATAAGCAATACCCATTCTTTGCAAATGGTTTTCAGTCTGTCATACATGACATTTTCAGGACTGCTTGCTAGCTTGCCTAGAAAAATCTTGTGTGAAATAGTCTTACTGATTACAGTAGATTTTATTCACTGACTGTGCCTTCTAGGAAGCAATTTAAGTATGTTGTAGAAGCAATTCAGGTGGATTTTATTAGAAAAAATCCTATAAAAGCAATGTTAGGATTTAATGTGGATACAACTGGACAGACACTAAATGATACTATTATGTAGAAAGAGACATGTTATCACTTTCAGGTGTTCAGATTGTCCTTATTTGTTACAGCAATTTTCTAGAATGTTCTTCCTTTAGAAACAGCCACTATCTTTTTCTTTTTCTAGTCTTATAATAATTGACGATGGCAGTTCTTTAATTATGGTATTTAACCAAGAGATTAACAGAAGTGAGGAAACAGTTTTTGCAAGAGACAAAACTAAGATTTCAGGTTTAGACATTGCAAGTGCCTTGTTGAAATGAGATTTTGAAGAAAAAAAAAAGAATAAGAGCCCTTTATAGACTTACAAAGTGACAGATTTTGAAAACTGAATAGCAGCTCTCACTGTATTTCTGGATACATTTTCAAAATTCCTCAGTGATTGTTCTACAGGACTAAGATTCAGCTTCTAGGTAATTAACAAAACAATTTTCTTAAAAGCAAAACTATGTCCCAATGCTGATGGCAATAATCCTAAATTCTTGGTATACCTACGGAATGACAGGAAATAAGTAATAAAAAGCACACTGAAAGGCTGACTGTGTGCTACTCTGTTTATCTTAGAAGACTTTCACTGGAAATGGTTTTATCTGACCAAGGTATGTTCTACCTTGTAGTAAACTGAGGAGAAAATGCCAAGATTTCTGAATAAAAAAGTTAATTAACACAGTAGTGTAAGTTATGTACATTAATTCACTGTGTAGATCATACAGAATTAATGATAGTTGGTGTAAATAGGACATCTAAGTTACAGTAAGACCTGCAGTAAATCTTTTGTAAAACTTGCATATACATGTGTATTTACATTATATATGCATACACATATTATCAGAATAAAAGCTGAAAAAAACCCCCCATGGATCTTTCAACTGCTGCTAAGTGTGCAGAGCGATCATAAAACACACAGTGGTCTTATGACTAGCAAAGTGAGCAACAGAATTTCCTCACACTACAAATGGTCACCATTGCCTTCTCAAATAATCAAAATGAGGGAAACACTCCATGAGAATAAGTATCAAAAAGTTATGGAATATTCTTTCCGATGTGAAACTTTAGAGGTGCTAATAAAAAAAAAAAATCATTCCTGCTTCGGACAGATAATTCAGTAAAGAATGTATTTTGTGCCCTCCCACCATTGTTAACAACAAATCCAGGTGCCAGCAACATGGCTTAAAGAAGGAAAATGTCAGTGATGTGTTACCTCTGTCCCTACTCCATCCCTGAGAGCCTGGCCTTACCTGAGCGGTTGTTGGGCGACATGCGCACCGGAGAGATGGAGGGCGTGCGGGATGAAGAGTACGGTCTCTGCCGATCCCTTTCTATTGTTGAAGATGAGGCTACAAAGTGATACTGTGACCATCCATCCTGCAACATCCAACATTATTAAAGCAGTCAGTGACAATGCCATATCCTTCCCCATTTTAAGTACAGAGCATTTTTCTCCAGTGCTTCCACTATGCATACAGGAGTAGGCTGCTGTCTTTTTCTTGCCCCTGAGGGGCAAATATTCTTAGCAGTGCAGGATACACCATGCTGACTGTACTGACATAGTAGGAGAAAAATTAAAATGCAAAAGTTTATGTAAAACACCACATTTCAGAAAGATTCAAATTACAAACACTAGAAAATTTTTTAGCTTATTTGCTTAAAAGTCCTGTCATTTTCCAGGCCTCTATTTTTACACTGCAAAGAGCATTCTGGCTATGAAACCATTTCAAATTTTAAGGCTGCTTATTTTCACATTGAAAAACAAATTTTACTTCAAATAATTTTTATCTTATCAGTAAATTTTGGAGTAAGCAGATGGGGAAGATCCAGGATTATTAAAATTTTGGGTATCTGTATTCTAGTTATAGTAACTGCCCATTTGTTCACACACGGAGGAAAAAGAATCATTGCATTTTCCTCATTGCATTTTTCTCCATAATGTAAAGAAGTGCACACAAGAAAATATTCTTTCTATTTAGAACTGTGGTAACAGTCATGTATTTTTTAAAAAAGAAACGAAGTAATACAGACACTAGGAGCAGCTAGTTCAGAAATAAAACGTTTAAAAAAAACACGTAAAAAAAAAAAAACGTTTAAATCATTCATGTTTTGTTAATGTATCATAACACATGTAATAATTCACAGTAATGTACTTTAATTTTTTAAAGGGATATTAAAAACACTTTGACAGTATCATGAGAGAATAAATAGGCTTTTGCTAGTGCTTTTATTAAATGACAGCATTTCAAATGCCTTAATTTACTGACAGGTTTTAATGGTCTTTGTCATTGGTTAATGTTACATCTAAATCAGTAACTCTTCTCCCAGTCTCACACTGAAGGCATGAGAAGCCTTTTAAAAGTACCTACTTTTTGTTCTCCTTTAGACATCCAACCCTGCATCCCACCCCTTCCACCCTCTGCCTTTGCCCCAGGTATTTTTAGGTTTGTTCCCTCCCTCCACACTAACCATGGGCACCTGGCTCTTGGAAGAGAAAATGGCCTTCCACTAAACTTCTAAGAAAGCAAATTCAGGAAGAGTGTGACTCCTCTTTAAAACACAACAAAAAAAAGGTAGGAAAAAAAATATTTATGCCTGATGAAGAAGGAAATGTTATAAGTAAATTAGTAAGAGTGACACCTAACTACAGATTCTGAATATCTGTACTCTTTACACAACACATTTGTATAAGCCTTTGTGTATCTCTGTTTTACTTTCAAAGAAAAAAAACACAAATAAAAAAGCAGCTAAGGCCACAGCTTTCATAGTGAAGTTATGACCATCTCTAAAGTTGATAATGAGTATCTGTCCACAGAGTTTATGTATGGGACACTTCACTGAACTGCACACTCACGTTTCATGACAGTCACATAAGAAAATATAAGGAAGAAAAGCAATTAATTCATTAAAAAGAGCAACTTAAAGAAGAAATAGTGAATCTGTAATAACATTTGCTTAAAGGAAATTTTTCTTTATCCAATTTTTCATTTATAACAAGCAGCTTCTACACAAGCTGTGTCCTCCAACTTAGAGGAAGGATCAACGAGAGTGCAAACAAAGCCATCTGTAAAGACCTAACTTCTTACTGGGAAATCAAATTGGAAATGCATAGAAACTTTTCTCTCTATATATATACATATAACATGTATATATATAATATAAATAAAATAAATAATAGTTTATAATTATACTTAATAGCTTAAGTCCAATAACCTTATTCAAGCATCGAGACTGTAAATAGAAAGCTTAGCATTATTTTTCCATCTCCTGTTAATAATTTGCCCAATGATTTCTCTACCATAGAAATAAAGCAGCAAACACATAAGAGGCCCATGCCATTATCCTGCTGAAGGAGAATGGTTCCCTTCTTCCTTCTTTGGGATTAGAAGTTCTTACCAGAAAGGTGACTCTCTAGAACTCATTATGTTATAATTTTCTGGTAATTCATTTCCTTTTAAACAGACTGCTGAAGGGAAGATACCAAAAGGCAGACTCTAGATCTGATAAAAGGAGACAAAGCAGACTATTTATTAAAGTCTGCCTGGAAAAGGAGGAGGCATCAGCCATGCTTACATAGTGTGAGTCAGAAACGCTCCCAACTTTGTGGATCTGGATGCATGCGTGTCCAAGTACACTTTCCCACTTTCCTTTTGCACTCTTTCTTCCCTCAAATAAAACCGTGGCATGCAGGTCTGAAGGACATGAACCCCTCCCTAAACCCTTCTTCCTGTTGTTTATTCCATAATAACTGGACCTCTGTTATTTGCATGGTGCAACAGACTCTACAGAAGTAGCATGTGGCATCAGTTTAGTTTGGCAGAACACCAACAGGTACTTTGTTAACATTGCTGCCTCAGAAACAGCACTTCAAATGCCTCAGCAGTGAGCAAGCAAAATCTATCTGTAGCTGGGATGCTGGCAGTAGCATTCTTCTGTGTGGAAAATATTTTTCCTTCTTGATCTCCCTGTGATTTTTTTTTTTTTTTACTGTAGTGCCTAATAGTGAAGTCTTCAAATAAAATTGGTTACAAACTTTCAAGTTTCCAAGACACATCAGCTCAGTGAAATAAGTCAGGGAAAATAATAAACTCTAACACAAGCGTTGTGGCATTACTTTTGACTAAACAAGGCATATTGCTGTCACTGTACAACAACCTTCATGGTGGTTTTCAACAGCATTATGGGCAGCTCCCAGACCTCACAGTGCTTCAGAACCCTTAACACTTTTAAGTCATCTATGTTTAGCTCTCCTCTGCCGCAAGGAACAAGTTTCTTTCATTGGAAAGGTAAACAGTTTGTAACAAATTCATTAAAACTATCTCCATAAACAATTCCAAAAGCTATTAGTGTTAAATATGGAAACTAATTTTTAAGAGCCTAAAGGGAGTATTTTCAATTTAATGCTGAGATAAATACCACCTGACGTGATGGCTGCTTTCATTACTTTTTTTCAGCTCTAGTGCCTGTAAATGAAATTTAATTAAATTGATTTTGGTACTTAAAGGTACAGCACATAGCAGTGTCCTGCAGAGAAGAGAGCTAACTCAAAACAAAGTGTGTGTGACTGCATTTCAGAAACCAATTTACCAGCCACAAACATGATCTAGGAGAGGAAGAATAAGACAAGAAGATCTGACAAACTGGAAAGAAATTCAATGCAACTCTGTAACAGACTATATGCATTCGTTAACTGGCAGCAATTAATTAATAGGTGGCAACTGCACAGTATGAGAGGACACAGAACAACTCCAGTACAGAAATACTATTACATGACCTTATTATCTCTTCCAAAATACCTTCTACTATGGCATTTCTCTATACTTTGACTACAATGAATAGACTTACTCTCTCTCAGTTATACTCTAAAAGGTTCAAATGTTAAAGATTGTTTGGCAGTGACATGATGCTAAACATACATTCTTGGGAAAGCTGTAGTGACTAGTTTTGGGGCAGATTTCCTTCACTGGAGAAAACGAAAATGATACTGTAGTTTCACTGATCACCTTTTACTGGACTTAAGGAGTGAGGTCGTTTGTCCCCGTGTTAAACTTAAGACTCATTTTGAAAAGAAGTAATTTTATTTAGAAAATTGGGAAATTATTATTTTGCCAGGGAGACTGAACTAGGTGCCAAGCATCTACTGTGTAAGTGTCTTATGAAAATACAACTTTGGTTTTCTACATTCATGTTTAAAATGTAGGGGAGAAGATAAAGCAGTTTTGTATTGCATTTGCAAGAATCTAGAATTTTCGTAACTCTCTGGAAGTGGTGGCCTTGGCTTGAGATGATTTGTGGAGATAGGTGATATCAGACACGCCATTTTCTCCCTTGTAGTACAGTGACACTATGAGGACTGAATGACATTAAGTGGACACCATGTGGATATAAAGGGACACCAGAGCTCCTGCCTGAAGAGTTCACAGAAGAGAGAAGAAAGAGAGGAGACAGATACAATGAGGTAGCCAAGAAATGTGTGGTGAAGTTGGAAAGGAGCACTGACATAGCCATCCTCAGCGCACTGCCCAGCCAGGATGACATCCTGGCATCCAGTCAGAAAGAAATCCCACATCAGCTCACGTGCTAATAGCCACATAGCTAAAATAAAAACAAGCCCTCTGAGTAGGTTGATCAGCTGCTAAGAAGACACTGAATTAAAAAGCACTGAGTGGTTTAGAAAAAATGTACTAGAGCTGCACATGATTTACTGTGAATGCTGAAGAACATAGTCTGACCTGACTCCTGACCACTGATGTCCTAACATTGTCAGAGAGACTTCTCAGAACCAGAGAAATCCCACTAGAGACAAGGAACAAAAATGATGTAAAAAATCCAATAATGAAACATCTGAAACTAAAGAAACTACAGAGAATACCATGTCCTGCCTGCTCCAGGTTTACAAACTCTCCAGCATACTACTTGTTGCTTCAGGCCTGATCCTCTTGTGACTTGATTTAATAGGCCTTTTTCCAAATGACTTGAAGCATACAGGACCTTGGTCATCCTACTTGCTTATGTGTAAGCAGCATCTTACTGGTTTTAGGATTTAACTATAATAATAACTGCTCTTGTGATGGTAATAAGCTGTAGAAATGTGAAGTCTCAATAGGCAACCAGTTGCAGGAACTAGGAGGTAGACCATGGCCTCAGAAGAAGGTGAAACAGCTACCAGGCAAAGTGCCTGTAAGTAAGTATTATCAGATCTACTCACTTTGTAACTCAGCCAGACATTGCTCTGAGTTGCTGGTAGATCATCCTTTGCAAGCTGAAGCACTGATGTCAAGTTAAATGAAACATCCTGACTGGTGTGTACCAGTGTGACACTGTCTGGAGTAAAAGATAAATCTGATGTGTACGTCAAGGCTCATCAGAATTACACAGCTCTGGACAACACTGGGAATTGGTTGTCATGACACTAATAAGACACAACAGAAATTAGAGCTGGATCAAATTATCTACCTACATCAACATATGAAAGTTATGTGTGTGACTTGACAGCAATGGGAACTCTAAAGTGGTAAAAAGCCTGGGGTGATCCACACATGTATCTCATGGAGTTCTTAAAAGGGATTTTTAAAATAATGTGGTTTCAATGCTCACCAACCACCACACTTACCATTAGGCTTTACAACTTGGGATCATATTATTTTCTTTTAATAGAAGAGGAATAATAAATAGATTTCCCAGTGCATCTCAAGAGAGACAAGGAATCTGACTTCTCTCCCTCTGCCAGCCCCCACCAAAACACATGAGTATTCAGTTTGCTAAAGGCACTGCTCCCTCTGGGCCACCAAAGTATCTGACAAGGAAATGTTAGCTACTGAAGAAGATGTGGAGAGATGGCTGTTCCTTAAAAGAGCTCCTGCCTTTGTACTGAAGTGTGTTTACTTTGGAAGAGTAATTTCAACTCAACTCTTACAACTTCAACAGCTTGAGAAACACTCTTGAAAAGCAAACAAAAAAATAGCCTTAAAGAAACCATGTAATTTAAAAACACGGGTGGTCTTTAATTTTGCCAGATCCTGTTATCAGTAAATGGTTCATGAAAGGATTGTCTGTTCTGGATTAGGTTGCATTGTTTCTAGGAAAACTCAAAACCAGCTGAGAATTCTTGGGCATTGATCTGCTTTATGATGTATTCTGAATAAATCTACTTTACTGATGGCTTTTTACTGCCATAAATTAACACACAAACAATTATAACCAGAATATTAACAATTTTATTCCTAGGATTTTGTCATTTGCTTATAAAGTGGGAACTCAAGTTATGTTGTTGAACAGTGGAGTAAGGATTGACCCTGAAAGACCCTGGCATTCTCCCAACTTACACACCGGTGGTTGCCATTTGGGATAAACCCTTCAAAACAATTCTGCATTAAGTCTGCAAGTGGAAATCTGGAGTAATTTTGGTGGCTTCAAAAGACCAAGGGCTGATGACTCCAATTGCCCTGTTTGCCTTCCTCACCCAAAGAGTTATGAGACATGTCTTCAAAATCAACAGATACAAAGTGAAGACATGGATCAATAAACCTCATCTTAATTTGAGGATTTCAGTATTTACGCTCAGTGTTATTTCCACAGCTTATGAAAGCCAGAAAATTATTTAAAACAGAAAAAGTATTGAAGTTTGGGGATTTAAAAATATTACAATAATTTGGATAAAAGTGCAGAAGTTGATCATAGTATGACCACTAAGCTGAAGTGGTTAAAGCAACACACAATTTGCTTACCATGCCTTCTGATAATGATGTCAGCTACTTACTGGTTGCAGGTTTTGTTGGGAGTATGATGTGGGAGCCTGTGAGGAAGGCCACTCACTCCCCCCTTGCACAGACATAACGCGGGGGAGGGGACAGACACTGCTGAGAGCACTGGGAAAACAGTGCTGTCACCTGAGCCACGGAAAAAGATGTGGTGGCTGAGCCAGGCTTTATTCTCCTCTCTTACAATAAGTAGTAGGCTTGACCTCAGCACCTCACTCCCTTTTACTTTGAATTTCAATGTACAAATGGCTTTTACTTAGAAATGATTTTTTTTGCATCCCAGACACAGCAAAAGTTCAACTGCTTAAGAAGCTGAAAGAGAAATATGTATTTAGGGCACCATGAGGCTTAAAGAATGGCTCCTCATCAAACACATCAAAACTGTCTGGCACTGAATAAGGATTAATAAATTTTCTGTATGCTTTTTAAAGTGACATTTTCAGAATCAGTCATTGAGCTCATTCTTTTCAAAACAAGGTATGTACCTCCCAGTTTCCATTTCAGCTTCTCCGAAAAGAAAGCCATTTTTCTCATTTGTTAGCATTCCACTCCAAAATTATTTGTAATATTTTTTCTCCCTGTTTTAATATTGTCATCACAAGGTACTATATTCTTCTGAGAGTATCACCCTTTTTTTTATCTTTCAAAACACCACATATGGCCTGGGCCAGTTTTCTCTTTGTCAAATGCTTACTTTGTCAGCAGTGCCATAATGTTCTAATCCTGTATCTTCTACCATAATTTTATATCTCATCCCTTGTTTTTAGATATGACAAGACACACAATACGTTAATTACTTAGTAAATCTATCCAGGTGAAAAACTGCTAGGAAGCTGTCCCTGGTTGCTTTATATATTTAGCACAACTCTGGGACATTTCAGGAAGTCCCCGAGGCATTGCTTTACCTATCCATAATTAATTATTGATTTCCTGTTGTGTGCATTGAGAAGATGACAAGACCTAATCTGATGTGTAAAATAGCTATAAGAAAAGGGAATTGTATGTGAGGCAAAGCATGAAGGACAAGACTTCAGTTATGGCAGAGTTCATTATTCATTTTGCTGAAGTTATATGCAGTGAAATAATAAACCTTTCAAAACACTGCAATAAAATCAACTAAAATCATTTTTCAAAGCATCACTTTGCCTCTTTAACAGAACTAAAATTGTTTTAATATATTTTAGAGGAAATGAAGCCAGTATTTGGCTCGCTCTTCAGTCAGAATTTCTGATCTCCTATTTTCCCCTACATAAATATGGATATATAAGCTATAATTTAAATGAATAGAATTACAAAGGACTATCTTTGCTAGTATCTTGTATGTAGAATAAAAACATTCAAGAAAGCTTTTACAGTAGTTTTTCACTTGTACTGTCTTTTCATTCCACTATTGCAATTTCAATTTTAACATGTTTATGTGCTTGAAAAGAAAACTCTTGGCCACAAAATCTTGGGGGCAGGTCAAATACTACTTTATACTCAGGGTCAGTTTCTTAAGCCTACTCTCCTTCCAAAGACTAGAAACCGATCAACAGCTCTTACTCTTACTTTGAATGCATTAAAATATAAACCCAACAAACTACAACTCTCCTGTTACACCTGTGAATGTAAAGCATGGAAACATCACCAGAAGAAGAAAATCCATACTGCTGTCTCTTATGGTGAAAAGCAAAGTAGGCCTGATGATATGGTGATCAAGAGCCATTAGGAGGAGTTTGTGCTTCCTGAAGGCAGCACTGTGGTTGTAAACTGGGGATCATTTTATTGAAATGTGTAGCAACTTGACAAATGAGGAAACAGTGCCTGTTTGGAAAAATGTCTAGATAAACTCATGCTGTCCAGAGTTTTAGGCTAAAAGTTCTTGCATAAATACACCAGAGTCTTAGAGATCCAGTGACTATCGCTAAGTTGTATGAATTTTAAGGGTATGCTCCTTTGAACATGTAGTTTACCAACACATTTAGACATCAATAATGAGAAATGCATCTTCTTGCATATTCTTTTTTACTGAAATAATGCTAAGTGCTTTTGGTTCATTAAATGAGAGCTTTAGTATTGATAACTCAAAAAGGAACACAGTACTGCACCAAAGCTTACAACTCCCATTTTAGAGAAACCACAACTTTCTCTAAAAGCACATTTTGAACTTAAAAATAACAAAAACAGTTTAGAAGCTACCAGTCAAACTTTTCATTTCTGCTTTCTACAAAAAGAAGCTATAGCTCTTTTATCAAGACAAACTGTATCAACTGGTAAACGAAGCAAGCCAATTCAGAACAAAGAACACACACTACAGAAGAGACTCCTTTTAAAATGCAAGGCTTCTTTCTTTGACTCTGAAATGGCAGACATATTTAGGACATTTTTGAATTCTGTTATCAGTTTTAGGATGAGAAGGAGGAAGAAATGAGAAGGACTTCCCAGCAAATTTCCCCCCATCCATTATTAGATCACACAGAACATCAAAGAGCTGAAAGTAGGATAGTGAGGCATCAGCTTAATATTTCATTGAACTTTGATTGAATTTACATGTACTGGCCACATCAAACAAACATTTTTAATCTCCTTATAGGACCCAGAAGAACGAGGATGATAATAGCAATGCACAGAAGCATCAGCTAAAAATGCCTAGTGTTATCCATCAGACCATCACAGCTTGACTATTCACCTCTGAAAAGAAAACGTGGTTTGGCTACCATAATAAATATATTTAATTTCATTGTCATGTCCTCTGTACTTCCTGCTTATGTTGTTACTGGCAGTAAAAGTTCTACTGATCTGATTAATTTGCAAACCTATAAGCAGCCATCCAACATACCAGTTCAAGTCTATGGGGAGAAACTGAGTTTCTCACCCATAGTCTTTACTACACATATGATTTTATCTGTGTCTAAGCCTAGATATACAATCATGCAACTTAATTAAAATTATATTTAGTTATGAGTAGTAAAGAACACATTCCCTGAATGAATTCTAGAGAAAAATATTAACATTAATTAAAAGAGGTTTCTCTTAGCATGTACCTTTAAAAGACTTTCAAAAGACTTCTGGATTCTTTTCAGTATTGTACACCTGAATCCAGCTAAACTTTGTTTGACATCAAGTAATGTTATTTAGATTTGTTTATAAAACTTCAATAGATCATTTAAGTATACTAAAAATATTTGCAATCCCACAAAACATGCGTATAGTTTTCTGATGTGTCTACTTTGTCTTCAAGTTTTGAAATCTAACCCTATTCTGCAAAACTACTCTTCTGAGAAGAAAAATTCTCAGTGACCTTCCACTAATGCACAACCCTTCAGATTCAGGATGTTGACTCGTACCTCTACCCTAAGGATATTTCAGAAACTTCAATTATACAATTCTCTTCAGAAAGAAGGCTCTAAGTCAAAGATACAGACTACTGGTGTGCATTTTAAATTTTCTTTTCTTCGAAGTTCAAAAGAGGGAGTTCTTTACTGACAGTTTCTCATAGTTTACACAACTATGAAATTAAATGTCTCTCTTCTAAGTCTGTACTTACCAACCTTAAAATGGATTTGGGTTTTCAAGTGAAAAATACCCAGTGGTTCCCATATAAGTCAACTAGAGCTTACTATGAGACTCACTATCAATGCTAAGGATGATTTAGCACCACATATATGTATGGCTTATCCTAAAGAATAGTTTGGGCAAACTTTGATTATTTTCTTATTTGTTTAGCATCTCTTGAGTCAAGTAGGTTTAGGATGAGAATGGTGTCAGCTTCCACACACCTCTTAAATGATCTAGAAGAATTTCTGCTGTCTGGTTGCTGAATTACCACTTGCTATAATGCTGAATGCTTAAAGAAAGACTTTAAATCCCTCATGGGAAAAATTAGCAGTCAAAACAGAGCTGCAGATACTTTGTAAGGTCACAGCTCAAACCATTAGGGTTTATTACTTTAAGTATTCCCAAGCTCCCCTTCCCCAGACATACTTAAAAGGCTGTGCCTTCTAGGTCCATGTTGTCTCATGAGTACATTTTATATACACGCACCTGCAATTCATGTATAATATGTGCACATATAGATATTTACCAGCAAAAAAGTTGCTATATCATCACACAGATGTCAAAGTACTTGCAAGGAATGGCGTATTAGTTTGGCCTTAGTTGAGCTTAATCACCATATCTGACTTGTAAAAATTAAATTCATTAAAAACTCCCCCACCAAAATAGTGTAAGGATGGGCAAGGCCTCGCTTCAGCTACACAGGATTGTTCTCATAAAAATACTATCATCAGCATTGAATCTTCAGTTCAGCACAGACTGGATCTTAGAATACACCTAATATTTTAAACGCAATAGCAATCATGCAAAATGATTAAGAAAGAAACATATAAATACTGATATAACTGAAGTTATGACTGAAGGAATGGTAAGTGATACTGACTGTGTGGGTGGAAACTGTCAAGAGTATCACAGTTTAACAACACAAGTGCAAAATTATTAAAATAAATGAAATCTATTATGCTGTAAACATGATAGAATTCAGAAGCATAGAACATCTGAAAATGTATTCCTCTACCAACTGATGCAGAAACATGGATTTTGATGATCCCTTGTGTGTTGCCATTGTCATATAAGTAAGAACATTAGTATTTTGGATTCCCAAAAGATTTTCTACACTTTTTAGGCCATATAAAATATAAAAAAAATTGTAACAACATAATTTCAATCCCTTTTCTTTCTAGTATTCTCTGGTAGTATTAACAAAGAGGGTTGGTTAGAAGTAACTAGGAAAAATAACACTTGATTTAATGGATAAGTGAGGAAAATCAGAACATGGTCTACTTCACTGGGTAAGTGAAATGGTAATTGTATTAAAATCAAGTAGTAAAAAAATTCAGTTTAACTAAACATTTTGTACTATTTTATATATAAAGACTGTCTTTTTTTTTTCTAAATTGTTTGTCTTAAAGCCAGCCAAACGATTTAGAATCATAATACATTGAAGCTGAAGAGACTTAACACATTCATGTTATAACAAATGCTGAGAATATCTCCCTCTATTTTTTATTTAATTCACAGTCACTTTATGTAAAATTTTTCCCATGTGGGAAAACTTCTGTATACGCCAAAGATTTTGCCTGTATAGCCCAGCTCAATTTACTTGCACAATTTCCTCCTTAGGCTTAATAATTGTGCTCTCCTGTAAATTTCTGTTGTATAGACAAACAGGATATTATTTAAGCAGGCAACTGACAATGAAAAAGCCACAAATGTTAACATTTACTTGACAAAGTTTTGAATGATTCCTAAAAAACAATCTCTGGGAAGTAATAGTCAATAAAAAGAGAAGGTGAACTGTAAGTTTATACTTTACAGTGATGCAGCTTAGTTCTGGCTGTATTGAAAAAAATAGCATCAAGGTAAAAAAATAAAAAAAAAAATTCCAGACTAATGTATCATTCCTCATGGAAAAAGCTTTCCATCTCTGAGAAAGAATGTACAACAACATACTATTCTTTGCTCTGCATTTTAAGAATTTAATTGACACCAGGACACAATTATTTTTCTACAGACACCCTGATTAACCTCAGATCCTCTTACAGGATTACACAGGTAATGCTCTTTTATTAGAGATGCCATTGGGCCAGAAAAGATAGCAAAGTGCCTGATACATTTGATCTGCTGCTGCAACACAGTGCTTATCAATAACTGCCTTTCTGTTTGAAACACCCAGACAATCAAAAGAGAGATTGAAGAAATACTAGAAAGTTTATCAGGCAACAGAAAAGATTGCTCTTGCCCATCTCTCTGGCATATGCTGACCCCAGAGACAACAAAACTCTGTGCACACCTTGCTCACACAGCTGAAATGAATGGGACTGCCCCCTAAATGACAGGAGAGACTTTCCAGCCATAGCTACAGGGTGCAGTAAATTACATTGTATAGCTTGAAAATATATATCCTACTAAGAATTTCTTTTTGATTTCCTACATCTCCTGTAGAAGTCTTTTGGGTACAAATCTCAGGATGCATGAAACAGAATAATTCAACACTGGTCATCTGACAGGCAGAATACCTGGGCTGGGGAATAGATTCTAGTGTCTTGGTTCTGGGAGAGAGTATGCTGAGTGTGCCATGACCCAGAGGGGTGGGAATAGTGAAAATCCTCTACCATCAGTCAGAAAGAAGCTCAGGGCCACCCACTGTCATAAATCAATCAGTCAATCATTTATTAATCAGGCACTTGCATAACTAATATAAAAACAGGCTCCAGACAATGCCTTCTCTATAGTAATAATTTAGTTTTATATTACACTAGGGCGCTAACCTTAATTTCATCCTTTCTTTTCCTAAATGGGTGACATATTAATCTGAACAAGGCTTTGCTAATTGTATACATATTAATTAAACTCTGCTGAAATATCAGCACTGAAAAATACATATGCTGATGAACAATTTGAGCGCAGGAATAGTTCTTCAAGTCAAGCCTCCCGTTTTAGGAACTGTTACGTTCTGGACTTGGAATTTTGATCCTTACTTTAGGGTTAACGTTCTGCACAGACCTTTTCACTAGGTAAATTTAACCTAAAGACAGCATCTTTTGGGAGCATGTCCAAATGACAAAAACTTATCGGAAGAACATCCAAATGACATGTTCCTTGTCTGTATAACAGTATGATGTAATTAACATTTTAAAAGGGTGAGTAGGTATATTTTATTTAAGAAAGGACTTTAGATTCTAAAACTCCTTGACTAGAGTTTTGAAGTTTACTGCTGGCAGTTTTTACAGAACATTTAGAAATAAAGGACATTCTCATAGAGTCACCATCTTATTATTCTGAAAGTCACATGAAAAGAAAGTCCTCTTCTAGATCTGGAGCGACTTTGCTGCTTCTAAGGCTTCGGGCAATTCTAAAGATCTTTTCCAGACAATGACAGACAAGGCCATCTTCAGAGCGACTACTCTAACTTTATTAAATGTCTACTGTAATATTCCTTCTGTTGCAAAAGGTACACTACATGTTGAGGGACAACCACCTTTAACAGCCTTCTTAGTTTCAAATAATTGGTTGAATTTTTATTCAATCAGTAGGTAAAAAGGACAAACAATTTCAGTCTTCCATGCTGAACAGAAACCTATGACAAGTGGGAAAGAAAAATAATTTCTACAAATTTGTTGGCATCTGTACTTATATACTGGAAGACAGAATAAGTCTAATTGTAATGATAGAATATAAACTTGTTTTGTTTGATGGATTGTCAGTGCAGTTTATAATCTGCCAGCCATGGGATAATCCCCTCATTGTTGAGCAAAAACCACAAAGGGAATGACATTTCCATGTTTTTTGTTAATGCAGTTGTATTTTGACTAAATATACTGCATACTACTCTACCAGCAGTAAACATGTAGTCACTTTCCCCCTCCTTAATACAAGGGATAAAAATAATTTTCATCTCTTCTTATTTTACTGTAAACATGTAGCTCGAAACTGTACCACAACTCAAACTGGTTACACTGTTTGTCAAACTGTAAGATAAGTGCTGCTACTTTTTCTTAAATGAGATATGCTTGTAATTCCCTTGTATTACAATACAAAACTGTGCCTCTCTGTAGGACACCAATTCTTTGAAAGTAATTGTATAGATACTTCAATACCTATGAAGAAATTGCTGATGGTTATGCAGTAGGATTTAGCTGCACTTCAAAAAAGACAGTGCAAGTGCAAGATACTGCAGTGTTGATTGTACTGTGCTATCAACTGCATGTTCACTTGTTTTGATTAGCATATGTATTTTAATTGCATGAAAGAAAGATTTCCCTGACCTAGTATCTTTATACTAAATAACTGATTAAATAGCTTATTATAAGTATAATGCAAACTTTGCTAATTTTCCTGTCATAAAGAACATTTTTTTCCCAACAGTGGTGAAATGCAGGACAGTTGGGGTAGCAGTCAGCCTACTGTAGGCAAGTTTCATAAATATTATGGCCCTTATAAAGCTTGCTGCACATCTTTAACAAACTGGCGTATCTTAAATTAACTATCTGAACATTTTGATTAAAAGAAACCATATTTATACAATGTTTAACAGCATATGTAATTGCCTATAATGAATACATAAGTATCTAGTAGAGACTACATATTTAATATTTTGTCAAGCCTTAAGGAATTAGTCCATATAGATTAATAAAATGCTTTCTGAGAATACAGACTATCTGCCTGCTAGGAGTGTCCTGGAATCTACTTCAAAGACTAGCCTGCCCTATTTTCCATACCATGAGTATATATTTGTGGCTGCAGAAAATGTTCTTTTAAGCATCCAAGGTACTTAGTAACTGAGCACACTTAATATATAAGTACCTTACCATTCTCACTGGCAGCCAACAAAATGTCCTTTAGGTACCAGTAGACTCAGAAGCCAGACAACATATAGATTACCTCATGTACAGAGCAACCCTAG
The DNA here is from genome assembly GCA_023637945.1 of Phaethornis superciliosus. Taxonomy (NCBI): domain Eukaryota; kingdom Metazoa; phylum Chordata; class Aves; order Apodiformes; family Trochilidae; genus Phaethornis; species Phaethornis superciliosus. The sequence goes on from JAJQWJ010000002.1 coordinate 71,917,072, forward strand.
AAAGTGCTTTTCCAGCACAGCATATAAATACAGACAGAAGGTTGAAAATGAGTCAGATATTCTAAGAACTATGGTGCAATAAAGTTCAGCCTCTACAGTACAGCAACCCACATACAGAGAAGTCAGGCTATGCACACTTCCAGTGTGTTACTGCCTTGCATCAAGAAAGCCTACTCTAGCTCTTGTTTTTTCCCACTCTTAATGGGACAGTTGAGTAACAGCTCATTACTAGGAACATTTTCCCATATGTTATCCCTAGGGCTGGCAACGATGATGACTGAAAATACTGGAAGTGAACAATGGGAGAGACTCAATAATAATCCTTCTTATTCCTCAGATTTGACATAAACAGGGCTGAGGCATGCAAAAGAACAGCATTTCAAACAGAAGGTCAGCTTCAGCCAGTTTGAGATTTTGTGCATATCTAAGTTCTTGTGCAAAAACAGACTATACTGCTGTGAATCTTCCCCGCTTCACGATTTTCATGCCTCAGCCTTAACTAGGACCTGAATTTTTGTGCCACATGAAATCTTATCTCTTTTTGCTGAGTTATCTTACAAATACAAGTATCACTTAGATCAGCTGAGATTATAAATGCACGTATCAGTTAGATCAGCTATAAAGTTCCATGTGGAAAGAAGACCTCTGAGAACCAAATCTGCAAGCTGATACTCACATGTAGATTAATTCAGTTTGGAAATATTCAGCAGGAATTATTTTAAGCATAGTAATTCACTAAACCCATGCTCATTTTAAAGGTATATTGGATGTTGTTTTAATGGAAATGTATTACCATATGCAATTCATTTTTAAGAGGTTAGCAGGCTTGTGGGAATAATATGGTACTATATACTCTGCAGACAGTCTGAAAACCAAGTGTATGATCTCAGTGACTGGCAGACAATAGGAAGTGAAACTACCAGGTTTCAGCCCAGCGTAACTGGCCCCTAAGCACCAGTCCTTCAGATACTCTTGTTTACAATCTCTTGAGGAAATTTGGGAGCTGAAGGGCTAGAAGTCAGATAAACTCCTCAAGACAGGGTGGGGAGGCATAAGAAGGAAAGGTACAGTAGGACAAAGCCTGCGTAGGTTTGTTCAGTGACCAGAGGACTTCACTCTCCAGGCATGTCAGATCCAGCACGTACTGTATCAATTCTTCTGAAAATCAAAATCACATCCCCTTTTAACAACTACTGCACTTTCAAAAGGAATTTCTATTTTTAAAGTAGAAATTAATGAAAAACCCTTAGCTCCAAGTATCTCAAATTTTCAATTCTAGGTGAAATTCCAGTTCACATAAAGGTTTTGGTCTAAAGTCTCTCAGCCCCATAATCTGAGTAACCATGTTAAAGACGACAAATCTAGAAAAAAACCCAAGCCTTACCTTCTTGTAGAGACTTCTCAGGTCTCTGTACTGCCACATACTATTGAGGACCTGAGATGCTGCTTTCACCACTTTTGGCGAATGCCTGTTACACACATATATTAAAAAGGGAGAGAGAGAGAAAGAAAGAGTGAGAAAGAGACTGTTAAGTTCAAGGCTCCATTCACCCCAATTTTCAAATGCATTGCTATGGATTTAAACTCACAATTAAAGTGTGTTTTAAATGTATCATAAGACCTTTGTTTAGCATCTTGGAGACCAATGTGTTTTTAAGTAAGGCAAATACAAGTCATTTTTATAGTAATAATTTGGTGAGGAGCAAAACGTATGTTCCTCAGCACACTGACAACAAGGATTCATGATGAGAGCATAGTAAGAGGAATAGGAGAGAAGGCAATTGGCAAAACTTTTGAGGACCCCACTGGTATTATATACATCTAAGATGTTCTGGCTACAGCTTCTTCTCATGAAGGACAAGAAGTTAGAACCAGAGTTTCTTTCTCTATAAGCTGCCAAACTTCAACTCATGATAGCGTGCTCAATGCATTATCTCTTAGCAGTGGCCAAAAGAAGCACTCTTGATGGGTGATAAGCACTGTTTTTTAAGTGCAGAGCAAAGATGCAAAAATACAACTGAGTATGAGAAGTCATGATGGATTTCATAAGGAATCTAAATTAGGACTTGCAGCTTGCTCATACCATTACCCTTTAATGGTGGCAATGTAATGTCATGTTGAAAGCCATATATAACTTCACACAAACTTTCTCGTCAGAAACGTTTTGAAAGAAGTTCTAAACTATTGCTACATGCAGTTGGAATCATGTATTCCTCTTGGGACAAGTTAGACAAAAATTTTTAAAAAAATGAAATATCAGAGTACTCATCTCAGTGAAGAAGGGTCAAACAGGAAAGGGCCAGGAAGATAAACCAGCTCATTGAGGAGGCATACACTGTGTAGTTAAGCACTACTACACATTGTGCAGTAGACTGGTATAAAACCACACATAGGCCAAATTCTGGAGTGAGAATTGATGGAGTTTGGGGCAGTCATTCAGATGTTTCATGTTTTACTTGGAAAAAGGCAAATGGATTACAAAACCAAAGAGAAAACAGAAAGCCAGCAGCATATATTATTGGTCTGGGCAGAAGTCTTCCCAGGGGTTAGGCTCTGGTTCATCCTGTGACCTCTGAGAATGACAAGTGGCAGGCTGGCAGTAAAACTGGTATACCAATGCTCTTGACACAACTGATCCCATTAACTATACAGTATTTTCCCAATCTTTATTTGGTGCCTTTTAAAATTTTTACTTCTCACCCAGTGTACAGCAGTTGGTGGGTAATAGGTGAATAATCAATCAGGAATTTGATAATCCCTTTCAAGCATAATTTTTTTTATTATACTCCCAGCTGTACTGACAAATAGGGTGCTGGCAGTGTGGAGTAGCCACAAAAATAACTGTGCCAACCATATTGTGGGTACTGAGGAGAAACAGCAACTAGGGACTTGGCCAATATGACCTTATGAACACCAATGCTCTCCTACAGCCATATGGGGAAAGCACTCAAGCTCCGGGCATGTTCCAAGGGTCAGTGGGGCCAGCCTTACACTCCTGGCACTGACACATCCCAGTATGCATGGCCAGGCTAGTAACCTACACTTGTAGGAACAGACAATTTATAATGGACAAGACAAATCTGCACGGAAGTGTTTTACCGTATGCAACTGACCACATCAGAATTTACTATCAGTCCAACAACCAGCAGTTCTGATTTTAAAGCAATGGATTACCTATAAGAAACCAAACCAAAGCAATGGTGTCTTATACTTCTGAAAGCTGAAAAATGAAACTTTCACTTAAGATGGGCATTTGTAGCACTGCAAGTTTACAGGTGTTCTTGTTCCAAGCCTGTGAAACCTGTAACAATAACACAGGACCACAATGCAAAGTACTTCAGAGGTGGGATACATATAATGATGTGGGAGGGCATTTTGGAATTCCTCAGCACTGTGGGGATAAAAAAGACTTCCATTTAACACCGATCTGTCTTTCACAGTTATGAGGGATACTTAGACAGGGCATTACATCCTTGGATCCTCCTAAAACCACCCGTTATACTTTGAAAATTCCAGACTTATCAGATACTTCTAATCTCTACCAGATAATAAGCAGGTAGACAAATGCATTTTTCTGAAAAAAGACACATTCCACTTAAGAGACATGGATATGAACCTGCTTGTAACCTCAGCACATTTTATCTAAAAAACGTAAATTAAAAAATCAAATAGATTCAATCGTAATAAAAATGCAAATGTAAATAAATCAGCAGAGTACGGGGAGCTGCCACAACTGGAAATGCGTACTCTGTCACACTACTACTTTTTACTCTTGACAATTATAATGCAAGAATGTTTCAGTAATGAATTTGGTATGAAAAGAAAAGGGTGACAACAGAGAAAAATAAATGCAGTTAAATTATATTGGCAATGCTCTGATCACATAGGCGAGCATAAGTTCTCATACCAAATGTAGGGTGCATAAATCTTTCCTTCAGGTTGTAGCCTGGCTTTGTGGGGCTCTTTTAAAGCTCTGATGCTGCAGTAGGCTGTGTGATGACAGCTTCGAGTAGGTGGACTGATGGGTTTTGTACACTATAGTGAAGGCTTTTTGTTTTCAAACTGCCATAGTCCCATTGCACTATACTTCTGCAGGTTGACAAATATGAGAACCAGGCTCTCTGTTTTAGGCAAAAGAAGGATAAAGAGTGAACTCTTCATGAAGAGTGTGTACACAGGAAAACAGACAAGATGAAACCATAGCTGCTCTGACAATGTCACAGTTGTGTGTAAGATTTTTCCATGTTTTGGTGCCTCACAAATTAGCCTGCAGGTGTCCTAATGCTCTCTCAGAAATAAGGTGTTGGTAAAATCCACGGACTGACTTTTCTCCTATGCCCCACCACACCAGCAAGCTGGCCACAGGGAAAAGGGTGCTGTGAAGAGGGACAGTGGCTTTACATTCTTCACTCTCAGAGCAAGAGGAGCAGTAACAGAACTGCTGCGGTCCTCTCCTTTCACAGGATCCCTCCACCCCTTCTGTAGGGTGTAATCTAACAACTTTGGTCCCTAACGTTTATCAGGATCTTCTGGAATCCTTAGTGCTTAGAGGTAGCAGTTACTGTAAATAATTACTCTTCCTGAAAGAGCACATGTAGCACACTCCATACACTGCTGATGGCACATAAAAAACAAATCAGAGCAGATAATTTTAATATTGGTAATTTCTGTTTCTTGTCACCCTTCACACCGGGCACATGTTTTCTGCTGGAACTAAAGTATTCAACTCACAGATTGCACGTAAGAGGCAAACACATTCAGGACTAGTAATAACTATTGGAGATGTTAAGAAAGGTGCAAGGTGATTTGCAAAACATACTTGTCTCCTTTACTCTTAGATATGCCAACCAGTTTCTCAATGCCGCCTGCGTCTCGTAAGGCCTTGGCATTCTCCATGTTTTTAGTGATGACTTCGTGCAGAGTGCAGCAAATGGCAGTAACGGTGTCATCAGACATGGCCTTGCTTGCTGAGCTGTTGCTGTTGTTAGCGCCTGGCAGTCGGTGGACCAGATCCCTCATGGCATACTTGCCTTTGTTGGAAGAAAATGAAGGGAGAATTCAGAAGATACAGTAATAAAAAGTGATGGAGAAGTACAGGGAAAACACGTAAAGACTGTCTGCATCACTGCAGGTAATCGGATTGCCTACTGATACTATTTTGGAGCAAGTCACATTTATAGGGTTGCACATTGAAGCATTTCACACATTAGAGACTTTTTAACGTGTTCACGATTCACCTGTTGGGAGACATCAGCTAGGGGTTCACGTCCTTATGAGAATGAAATAATGATAGTACAGGCCAATTGTACATAAAGAAAACCTGAACACCTCAACTTACAGAGCTGGAGAAGTCCACATCTGCCATCACACAACTCACAACTCAAGTTACTACAAATAAAGTGTGCATCAGTTGTTAAAGAGACTATGGTGAATGTAATAATGCTGCTATTTGTGAAGAAGGTTTCTCCAAAGACCAGTTTCACAGAACAATATTAATTATATACTACATGGAGTGATTTAACTGATTTTATTAGTATTACTATGACTTTATTGCTTATTCAGTGATTAAGAGATGACACTGCACTCTTCCATGCATCCTTAGTTTTATACATAGTATTGACAAGAAAGGAAGCCTTTCTGATATCTATTCCTGTCTGATATTTATAAGTTATTTTATGTAACAATAACTACTAGAACATAAAATCTCCTAAAATGAAAGACGCCGTAGATTTTTTAAATGGCCACACTGAACTGAAAACACAAAAAATAAATTATGTTCAATATATTACTTTTTTCATGTTCATGTACATTATCTATTATTATTATTATCTATGTCATGTAGGATTTGTGAAAATAATATAAGGGAAGTTTCTGGGAATATACATATCTATATATTATAAACATAAATATATAAAAATATGGAAGGGTTAGCATTTGCACCAATATATGAGAAGCCTCACACCAGTTCTAGAGGGTCAGTAACCTGGGAAACTGGCAGCTCAATCCTGCAACACATTGAAGACAATATCAGACAGGGTGAAGGCTTCATGAATTTGCTGAGGTCGAGTGAAACAACTGTGAATCACCTTCAGTGCAGCTGTGCTAGCAATCTGCATACAGCAATCACCATGAAAGTGTATCAAGCAGAATGAAAAAGACAGGAAAATTGGGAAAAATAAACATAATTAGTAACCTAATCTACATCACATTTTATGAATGAAATTACCAGGTATGATTGGTGTATATAACATGATAATTTAATCAGATTTTTTTATAACTTAAAATAGTTCTGATATTTTATATTTATGAATACTTATTAAAAGTTTTGTTTCTGAATTCATAAATTCAGTCATGTGTGTCCAAATATGAAAGCAGAGGTAGGAGGATAAACAAATATTTTAGCTATAATTTCTTAAATTATTTTTATTTCTCACAATTTTGCCCCCAGTGGTAAAAATATAGCCAGTCTTCTGGAACAGAATATTCATAGTACAGATAAAAACTATAATCTCTGTACTAAAATGTTAAAAGTAAAGGTTATCAAATTATGTGGTAATGTGAGGTCTTAGAAACTAATCCGTCTATACCATATAAAAATATTCCTGATTAAAAAATCTTAACATTACCAACATAATGTACAGAGTAGGATTGAAACCTTACCAGTAGGTTGCAATACAAATATTGTATTGTCATCATTTTTATTTCATTGAACTCAATATATAATTGGCCATTTGCATTATTAACTTTTCATTAATATTAATATCAGATGTAGTACAGATGCTAACACTACTTTCTTTTTCAGAAAAGACACATTTGAGAAAATGGAAAACCTTATTTTCTCCTGTATGCATATGAAACAGTTCAAGAGCAGCTTCAAATGCTGTTTACACCTGCATCTGTTGCTTGCAACATGAACACATTAACAGTGGCTTATCACTTGCAGTGGTTACTTCAGTCTGTAGCACATACTAAATAAAGTTCATGCATCAAAAATTAAAATAAAATAAACCATGCCCTGCTGTAGATTTTACAGCCAGGCATTTGTCTGGCAGGGATTTGTCTGCCAGGCATCAGGAATAAGCTCGAGTAGATAATGTGAGATAATTTCTGCTTCACCTTGTGCACACACCCAGAGCAGACCAATATTCCTTCTTCATTTCATACCTCACTTAAAAGTGCAACGGAGGATCTCACTGTCTCAGTCCTCTGGTGAAACCAGATGACAGTGGTCACTCCATTAGCAGCTAAAGGTTGTACCTTAACACTAGCATAAGGAAATCTGTATGGCTGACCCAAGCAGGATTCTTTCCTGGAACTGGCCTAGTATTCCATGCGATAGCATTCATGCCCATGCACATGTCTAGACACACAAGATATTTCTTAAAAGAAACAAAGGTTTTGGAGCTATCGGTAAAAACTCCTTAGGAAAAGTGAACTTAGCTCAATCAGGCACAGTATAAGCATCTTGGACATGTTAATGCTCAATAGTTCTGATACTTTTGATGTGCACACACTTAACTTAGGCTTGGGACAATCGAATCAGTATTCGATACTTCCCATCAAGACACCTGACTTTTATCAGTAACATGCAACAGTGGGACACTACAGTATCTCTAATTCTGAGTGGCTCTGGTAATTCCACCTCAGCAGACTATTCAATTCTTAACCAGTTGTGTACTTAAATTAAAATACATTCTGAGTGTTGTTGTTTTATTTTGTTTTTTTATTTTTCTTTTCCTGCAAATTACGTTGAATTAAGTCTTTGGATAGAAAGTGCCAGAATACTCAGTACACATTTGTTGACCTAAAATCTAGTTAGCATATTGCAGCTGTGCAAGCTGGTGTCCAGACACCTGTCCCTGCCAGCATCGAGATTGAGTTGTATATATATACTTGTATATATTTGTATTTTTGTTACTTTATCCCTTATGTTATTGCCTTTCTCCTGTGCTAGTACACCTGTTTCCAATTGTTTCCAATATCATAGAATAATAGAATTGGCTGGGTTGGAAGGGACCTCAGAGATCATCAGGTCCAACCCTTGTCCCATCGCTGCGGTTACCAGACCATGGCACTGAGTGCCACATCCAGTCTCTTTTTAAATATCTCCAGGGATGGAGAATCCACTACTTCCCTGGGCAGCCCATTCCAATGTCTGATCACCCTCTCCGTAAAGAAATTCTTTCTAATATCCAACCTAAACCTCCCCTGGCACAACCTGAGTCCATGTCCTCTTGTCTTGTTGAAAGTTGCCTGGGAAAAGAGCCCAACCCCCCCTGGCTCCAGCCTCCTTTCAGGGAGTTGTAGAGAGCGATGAGGTCTCCCCTGAGCCTCCTCTTCTCCAGGCTGAACACCCCCAGCTCCCTCAGCCTCTCCTCACAGGACTTGTGCTGGAGTCCCTTCACCAGCCTGGTTGCCCTCCTTTGGACCTGCTCCAGGACCTCAATCTCCTTCCTGAACTGAGGGGCCCAGAACTGGACACAGGACTCGAGCTGTGGCCTCACCAGGGCTGAGTACAGGGGCAGAATCCCTTCCCTGGACCTGCTGGCCACGCTGTTCCTGATACAGGCCAGGATGCCATTGGCCTTCTTGGCCATATCCAACTTCAGGTCTCCAGTCTTTATTCCCCCTTTTATCTTCCCTTGTTGGGGGGGGGAGGCATAAAGAGAGTAATTCTCTGGCTTTGGTTTGTGGTCCCCCCAAACTGCTAAGCCATGACAATGCATACAAAGACATTTTACTACATGATGTAAAATGACTATAATAATGCAATCTGCATCCAAAAATCACCAAGTCAGTTCAATTATTTGTAAGGGAATGAGTGATGAGTTAAATTAGACTATTTTGAGTAAGCACTTCAAAACTTGGGGGTTGGAGAAACTCCTTTAGCTGCTTCACATTAAGCCTAGTCTAACAAATAAACTGGGATCCTGAGTGCTATGAGCTAGAGAACAATGCTGGATTTCACCTCCTTGCAGGTTTACTTGAACTTAAATTTTAAGACTTGGTGGTGATAAATTATTTTTGGAGAAGATAGGAAGAACCCAACTGCACTTTACTAGCAGCTGCTAAGACAGATCAAAAGATCAACCAGAGGTCTCAAGACTCCTTCCCCTCAGAAAAATGATACATATTTTATACTTTTCCACCACCTCTGATGACAAGCAGCTAGATTTCAAGATAGAAGATTGGTATTTGGTATGGATCATGAAAAAGAGGAACAATATCTCTCCTGATGCATTGTATATGATATGCCATTCATTGGATTTCTTTTTTTTTTAAATCTTCTTTATCAAGAATGAATTCAGCAATAGGTAGTGTAGCATATAAAGCACTTCAGGGAGCAGGAATTGTCATCTTTTATAGTTTCAGAGAAGAAACCCTCCAATTTTCATAGAACAATGAAAGTACATGAACCACAGGTATCTGTGTTGGTAGTGTCAATTGAGATTTGCTTGTAAAAGAATCAAATATCTAAAAGCGTAACCAATATAGAAGCTTTTACTTTTTAAAAAAAGATTAAAGATGTTGGTTGTATGATTCAAGAAAGCTAAGATATGAGGAGAGACAGAAATGACAAAGGGCACAGCCATAATAGTGGTAGAAGAGCAGCATGAATAGATGCTAGTAGCACTGGAGAAAAGACAAAATAGAAGCATTTTGGTATTTTCACCCTGAACACACCATGGGAAATCAGAACTAGTGCAATACAATCTCTGCTTTACAGCAAATTGGTTTCTCAGATCCATGATCCTTCATAGATTTTCTTTCCTGTAACAGCATTTGAGCCCCTTCACCTTCCTCCTACCACTTCTCTCTTCCCAGAAACATGAGTTTTCCATTTCAAATATTTCCTGCCTCCCTCTGGCTGATCATTTTTCTTGCTTTCAACTCACCTTCTCAGGGCTGGCCTCTATTACATGACTGATATTTTTTTCTTCCTTGAGTTGTATGCCCTCAGCCCTATGGGTCTTAAATACTAAGGTTTTATGTTCCTGGTCTATCTGATACTTAAGCATGTATCTCTCCATCTGCCTTGTCTATCAAGCTTTTCAATTCTCTCCTCATGTTGATTAAAAAGCCTTCAATATGATGCTACGCTAGATCCTGTCTTTGTCATGATCCTGCACACTCATGACCCCCCTTATCAGGCTGCTGCTCTTTAATGTTCTGAACTAAAGGAAATTTTTGCTAGCTTACAAGCATAAATTTTAGACTTGAAAATACTGGTGTGTTTAAAACATACTGCTCTTGCATTATCTTGTTGTCTGCATTGTCTATCACAGCTCCATAGATAGCTATCTACCTAACTACTGTAACTTCTCATACTGATTATACCATATACCTTTGCATTCTGCATTTCTCTCACATAGCAAGGCTGCAGATATTCGGGCTTTATATTAGCAGTTGTCTTAAGACCTAGGGATTAAAGAACTTCCAGGGCTCTTCAACTGGCCACAAACTGCTAATCCATACAGCATATCTGTCCCAACATAGGCTTTAAAGGTTAGATCCATGTCTAGACTTTGCATACAGAAGCACTTTATCTGCCTCCATTGGAGATAATGCCAAAACTAGAGCAATGTATTGAGAGCCTGATGTGTGTTTCTGCCTCTTTCATTTTTGCTGCTTTTTGGCGATTGCCATGGGATGCATGCTGCCACAGAAAAGGGGATTTCTGGAGAAATTAGCTTGTATTTGGAGCACATGTTTGTGCAAGAACAGTGAGGAAACTAATACAGAAATAGATTTATGGGTATAAACAAACTGGAGTTTGTTTCCTCAGAGTACCTCTCAACCAGCATAGTGGATGGCTTCTATATTGAATGTTATCCTATATATCAGCTGAGAAATCTCTGTCCCCTTCTCTCATGCTGGAGAAGCAAAGCAACTATCAAACACAGGCAGCCCAGCTCAGGGTGCATTCTCTGACCTGGAATCCAGTTTTGGAAGACAAATTTGGTAAGAGATGTATGCATTAATTTGTTGACTGTCTTATCCACACTCAAAGTATAAAAGTTATTCAGTTCAAGACCTGACTAATTATCTGTTTATCTGATATGCCAAACTAGTACTGATCCACAAAAGGAGAAAAACTTCCACCACTAAGCTTCTATTTGTCACCCTAAGTAGCAAAGAAAGCAGTGCTTTTAAGTTAAATGGTCATAAAGCTACAGGTAACAGTCCTCTTCTGTTGTTCTTCCTCCCCTGGCCAGATAAAAGGGATCTGAGCAGTGGCTTTGGCAATCTCCCTTCCAGTCTTAGCCTTGATACATTGTCTGGGAACAAAAATGACAGGCTTGATTCTTCTTGATCCAGGGAATTTCATCTCACGTGCTTAGGTTTTATATGCAGAATGGACTGAGTCCATGTGGGCAAACACTCAAACAATCTCCTTTTTAATTCATTTTGTTTTCACCTCCTGACAAGCATGCAAATGGAAAAAGGCATGGAAAGGGCTTGCTAGCCTATCTATTGGCACAGGTAATGCAAATACATCTAATTAATCAGCTCCTTTACACATCAACAGATCTATTTCTTCTTTAGACTGCACTGTCATCTTTCCTTTCATCTTTTCACTAGCCCAAGGTAAAAAAAAGAAATATTCTGCAAAGGGAAGTGGTTCCTCAGTTTAATTGCTGCAGGCTAAGTTTTTTGATTACTGGAGCTGGTTTTAGTCCCTTGCTATCCTCTTCTCTGCACCCTGCAGAGAATAGAGCTTTTTGGAAGGTTGAATTTAAAAAAAATACAGTCGTTTAATTAATGTTATGATTAACCAGTGTTTCTAAAGTGCTTTGAAGAGGAAAAGTGCTAGGTGAGTGTTGCGTGGAATTTTAGTTTTATCTGTATTATTTTCTGAGATAGGGTAATATTTTCCTAATAGTCTGATTCAAAGGACTTTAAATTATGCCATAATGAAGAAATAAGAATGCCATCTATTTTTGGAAAAATAAATTTAGGCTTCAAGATCTATGCCCTGATCCAAACCCCACTGAAATTAATGAGCCTGTCTACCAATGTCAAAAGGTATTAAACTGGATTCATGAAGAAGTAGCTTTTCTTTTGTACTTTGGTTTTACTTCATGTCCAAATCAGAAAAAGATTCTGACAGGAGACCGATGTAACGAGAGTGAATTGCAACTAGACATTATCCTGCTTTAAATGTCTATGAAGAAAATGTTATTTATTTGCTACTCATTTTCTTTTTCTTGGCATGTGCTATAAATCTTGCTGAAGTGATGGTGTCTTTTGCAAACAATGCTTCCAGCAAATATCAAAACCATTCCAGGTCATACTATAATATTCATATATTCCTTAATAAGTGCAGTGTTCAAATATTTTTTAAGTTATCACTGTGAAAGTGATGTGGAGCAGTTAAGGCAATTAATCTATGAATTATGACAAAACAATTCTGAGAATACATATCAGAGTTTTCTAGACTCTGTGATGTTTTATAAAAGCATTTATATTTAATAACAAAATCCTGGTTAGTATCTAAGGCTCAGTGAAATCATACACAAACTTCACAGATGTCAGTGTTTTGAAGAAGGACTGAAGGGAAAAGAAAAAGAACAAGTAAAAGGATAGCAACAGAACAAGTGCTAACTGTTTCACAAATATTTTTAAAAGACTTAAAGACAAGTTATTCAGGAAAGGGTAGGAGTATAACACAGTATGTTCTTTTTTTCTACTATTTGGGAATGATAGCAAAGACTTCATGAAGACAAAGTGTTCACCTGCTGAACTGCTAATCTGTGTTATCTAAAACAGACCATACAAACATCTGCTCTAGTGATGAAATTATAGGTACCTTTCTAAGAAATAGAGTATCTCATGCTGGTCATGTAGAAAAGCAGTCATTTTTACTAGGTATTTTTTAGAGGTCAGTCCATTTTGCAGGTAATTCTGACTCACTTTAATTCCTGTCCTCAATAGAGTTTTTTGTGTTCTTAGCCACACGGTCATTGGAAAAGAGAAAATAATATTGTAGTTTTATATTTTAAGTCACCAGTTTAGTCACCATTCAGTTTAAGGCCTGAATACAGTAGGTATGTAAGCAAGGATATAGTGCAGAGTTAAAATAAACTTTGTGTTCTCATGCAAAGGGCAAAAATGAAGCTGATAACTTCCCCTAAGTGGTGGATGTTATTTCTTGTTTTGACTACAACATGACTAGTTTTTACATTTCTCATAAAGAACATCTTCAGCTCTTCTAAGTTTTACATCTCATTACTAGCTGGGTTTTAAAAAATTATTACAAATCAATTCTAGTCCCAACTCCTGCATCAGAGCACAGATCTACTAGACCACAGCACTAGATCCATTGCTTGTGCTTCCTTAGGAGTCAGGAGTCAAAGGGTTCACAATGTGACTTGGTTTTGGGTTGTGTAACAGATGTTGCTTTCAAGATGACAGCTCCAGGTGGCATCTTCAGGCTAGTAACTGATGAAGTCTTTTCTCTAGTGGCCTGAAAAGAAAACTTGCCTCCAGACATGCATTTAAGCTTGCTCAACTTAGTGTTTTTTCAACCTGAGTCACGGCTGCTCACATCTAAGTAACAGACGGAGGGAAAACTCAGGACTGTGAACTCAGTTTCCTTCTCTTGCTCCCATGGGCATGTGACTGCCCACATGACAGGAGTCAAGACAGTCTGTTCATCAGGCTTGATCTCCTTTGTGAAGACCAAGCTGGACAGAGGATATCTGCTTAAGGCAAAGCCTTCATAGATCCTTCAACTTCATCTGTCTCAGACCCCTGCAGTGTTTGTTGATCTCTGCTGTTCTCAAAGAGAGAGGGAAAATTGGGCAAGTCATCCAGAAGTCTTCTCCCCTCTCCAGACTTGTGGAAAAGAAGAATCTGTCTCAGAGCAGCTGGGTCTCTGGCTCCAAGTGTGCTATTCTAAACGATCAGAGTGCTCTGAAAGACTAGGGTGGAATCAAGAGTGAAAATTTTACATGTACTCAGCACCCTCACTACTTCCCTGTGACATGATGGAATATAAACTGTACTCTGCACTGCAGTGGAAGGATGGGCAGTCATGTTTGAAGTGATAGAAAAGATCTGAGTTAAAAACAACAAAAAAGCAAAGCAGAAAAATAAATGCTCTCAGTCAAACAGAACAGGAGAGACATCAGAGACAATGCTGACCTCCTAACCATAGGAGATTCAATGGACCAAATATAAAATATTTCTTGATAAACTGCTCCACTGCAAGTAATAAAGTTGCAGAGTACCACATTCCCTTTGTGAAAGCAGCCACTGTTGTGTCACCTTGAAAAATTTTGCACACAAATATATGACTGCATATACTCATGCTAATAGTATGCATTTTGCACTAATTAAAATTAGCGCTCTGATTATTTCCTAGAATAATCCTGAGTTATGAAATACAAATAATGTGTAAGACCTATCACTTTAAGAGCACCCCAAGTAGCATACAGTCTAAGATATCCTGTAACTTTTCTCCTGAGGGGAATATATAATAAGGCAATTTATTTTCCTCATGTTGCACATTAGGTCTACCAAACAGCAGGTGAACTCCGACCACCACTCCTGCACATTCTTTTGGTACATGGAGCTGAATTACTGCCTTACGCTGCAATATCTGTGAGCTTAAACTATAAGGCTTTTTCTCAGATTTGAAAAGGACTTCTTAAGATTTTGAGAAGGAAATTCAGAGCTTGTATCTTGAACATAATGCAAGGACAGCCATAGCCTTACAGGGTCATCAACTGATTAATTAAAAGACTAAGTTCCCTATGGTAGAAAGAGTAGCTTATGTCTGCTCCTGTCTCCCAAAGGAATAAGTGCATAAAATTGAAGTACAATCATGTATGAATGAGGTGTCTAGCTTAGTCATGCTTGACCATGGACCTAGACACTTCTGGTAGCAAAAATTAAAGAAAAATTCATGCAAATAATTTCCTTATAGGTCACAGAACACTTGAGGTTGTAGGATCAGCTTGGTGTTTTCTTATATTTGGATGGAATTTCCTTCATTTCAATTTCTGCCCATGACCCTTTGTGATTGACTGCACATCACCAAGAAGAGTCTGGCTCTGTCCTCTTTACACCCTCCTATCAAGCATTTAGACATATGGGTAAGATCCCCCCGAGCCTCCTCCTCTCTAGGAAAAACAGTCCCAGCTCCATCAGCCTCTCCTCACTGGAGAGATGCTCCAGGCCCATGACCATGCAATCACTCTTTTGCCCAGAACTGGACCTAGTACTCTTAAGTGTGGCTTCATCAGTGCTGAGCAGAGGGGAGTAACCACCTTCATTTACCTGCTTTTAACACTCCTAACACAGCCCAGGAGGTTGTTGGCCCATTATGCTGCTTGGGCAGCTCTGCTGAGTCATGGATTTTTCTTGGCAATTAGAGGTGAAAATGTAGTTGGTACAGTGTGAACAAGAAACCACTTTTTTTAGGTCCTTACTGTAACACTGGCAACTAATTCTAAGCCCCATAACCAGACCCATAGATGTTTACCCCAGTACCTTCCTCTGTTCCCTAGCACCAAGCTCTATTGCAAAACCAAAGACAAAACTCCTAATTCTTAATCTTATCCACACCCTAAAACCTTGTCCTGGTCACTTGCCTTAAACTGCTGTCCCTAGCTGTAGCCCTCACTACTGTTCCTGACTCAGTCCCCACACCCTAACCGGTTAGCACAAGTCCTTTGCACAACCCCCAACCCTCATCCAAAGCCTTTCTCTAATATCTAAGCTTAATCACATAATTATTGAGGCTGGAAAAGACCTCTGACATCATCAAGTCCAGCCCATGACCTAAGACTACTACATCAGCTAGACCATGTCACTAAGTGCCACATCCAGCCTTTCCTTAAACGTCTCCAGGGATGGTGACTCCACCATTTCCCTGGGCAGCCCATTCCAATGCTTGACCCCCCCTCTCCATGAGCAAGTGCTTCCTGATATCCAACCTTAACCTCCCCTGGAGCAGCTTCAGGCCATGCCCTCTCCTCCTGTCACTTGTTGCCCATGAGAAGAGCCCGACCCCCACCTGACTACAACCTCCCTTCAGGGAGTTGTGAAGAGTGGTAAAGTCCCCCCTGAATCTCCTCTTCTCCAGCCTAAACCACCCCAGCTCCCTCAGCCTCTCCTTTATAAGACTTCCCCCCTAGTCCCTTCACAGCCTCACTGCTCTCCTCTGGACCCGCTCCAGCACCTCAATGCCCTTCCTGAAGTGGGGGGCTCAGAACTGGACACAGTACTTGAGATGAGGCCTCAGTGCTGAGTACAAGGAGAGGAGATCCCTCACTTCTCTCACAATTCCTCACTTCATGAGGTTGGCCCAATCCCCTTGCCCCACCCCCTATACGGATGCCCAAATCTAAACCTAAAACCGAAACCTGAACACAAGCAGGCCAAGGGAAATGACAGCTCCCTGAGATGTGGGGGTCCTTGAGCTTCATCACTTGAGTAGGCAGGAGATGGAGGATGGCACATGAGGACATGATGGGTGTGAGACTGAAGGGTGGGCTGCAAGGAGTATTCATTTGGTAGGACACGGATTGTGAGATCATATTTATTTAGCTCTTGGCCTAACTGACCTCCAGCCCTAAACCTAACTCTTAGCTCCTACCTCTACCCTGACCCCCAACTCCAATCTCAGACTCTAAATCCTGACCCCAGTATCACAAAGTCTGAGCCTGTAACAAAACCCAATAATGAATAATCTAGTAAAATAAGAAAATCAATTGCCGCAAGAAATATTTGTGATTGTCAAACAAGAAATCACATTTCTTTGGTTTGATCTTGCTCTTATAAAGCTGAGCAGAAGAAGTAAGGTAAGGTTTAATTTATCACTGTCTCAAGCAAACATTACTTTTCACTATATGAGAAAATTAAAGATTTTGCTCCCATTAGCCATGGTGTTTCTGCAGCACAAGCTGGTTCCCAGCTTTTCTGACTTATCAGAAACACTCCACTATAATGCCTGCCTATGAATCAAATGCAGTGTAAAGCAGCTGGAGGACAGTGATGGATCAGATTCAGTGCATGAACAAATAGCACTGGTCCTCCCTTTGAGAATTATGCTAAATACTCTGTTTAACTGGCATCACTAAACTCAATGGATCTTAAATCTCATGACCCTATTTTTAAAAAAAAATCACCTCAGATAAATGAAATGTTAGTGAAAAAAATGATAGAGAGAAAATATTAATATTGGCATATTATCTTTTGAGTGATATGCAGTTAAAAGCAGTATCATGCAGCCATGAGTTCCTTTAATCATGAGCTCCTTATCTAATACAATCAGCAATACAAAAATATTTGCAGTCATGATGTATGAAATTTATAGCAGACAAACCATTCTGAAAAGATCTTTTAAAAATCATCACTATGAAGCAGACTTTACCAGCCCTGTGATATTCTATTGGATAGTTCTTAGCTTCCAGAGTTACTGACATGTATATACTTATCTTGGAAACTGTATGAAATACATCCTGATCACATATTTAGTTCAAATATTAAAAGTAAACATCCTGAAGAATATCCTGGAACCTAGGCCACTTCTGAGCTATGAAATCCTCTTCTACAAACAAAGAGAAGTACGAATCTGTCATTTATGTTTGGTAAGTTTTGGTCACCTATCTGCCTGCTCCACCACAAAGAAGGATCACAGGTATGACCACCCTAGTCCCTTTCGTTTCTGGAGCATGGTATAATTTTCAGAATCAAGCAGTGGCCTTGTTTCTGCATGCCATTCTACATCAGTAACCTATAAACACCAAGAGTTATCAGTCTTAGAACCAGGCAGTGACTGAGAAATTGATGTGCATTTCAGAAAGTGCAGCTACTTAGAAGAGACTTAACTGAAAAATAAATTAATAAAAAGCAGATTGGTTCTATCCTGAATCAAAACAGGACAAGGTCTCTTTGTCCTGGAATTATTTTTCCTTTCATAGACAGAGTCAGATAATATTCTCCTTGTAACTCATAGAAGTGTTTGGCCTTAGATACACATAATAAAATCTTTTTATTAATAGCAAGTAAATTTCATAATTGCATACAGAATCAGGATAACTGAGGTTGGCAAGGACTAGTTGTCTAGCCCTCCCTGCCCAAAGCAAATGCAAAAATAACTGAAGAGACAACTGCATATCAGTAGGAAAAAACTGTTTAAAAAAGTATTATGTCTGATATAGTTGACATAATACACTGGATGGCATATATAGTCCTTTTGCTGCTGTCGTGCTAAAAAAGGCTACTGTTCTAATGAAATGAATATTTAAATATGATGAATGTGTCCCTTCATGAGTGCACATGCATGTTTACTCTCTTCTCGCAGCACAATTTTCAAATATAATTCTGACCACATAAAGAAAACAATGGATTGCATTCTTTCTAATATGAATACATTCTGCTATGCAAAGGCAGCAAGAGCATGCTAGTGGAAAGATTAGCTAATACAGAGCAGAAAATATGCATTTATTGATAGAATAATACATACTACAATGCAGCAGCAGAAGTCTTTAAAAGCCAAATCTTTTTCAACACAAATCACTAGAACATTAAGATGTTAGTCTTTGCCCCTGCAGACATTCAGCCTACAGGAATGAAGAACATATATACTATATAACATACATAATGCATACATAATACAGAAAGAACTCAGATATGAAGAGCAGGCTATTCAAAATCATGCTAGTACTAAGATGGGGTCCCCTATAAGGTTTCAAGAGGTTTTTTTTTTGTAACCCATTGGTACTTTGCACCTATTAAAATACAAATAAAGCAGTAAAACCAGATATATGCATGCATTTTGTGGTTATGAGAACTAATCCAGCAGCAGAAGGTCTCATGGAGGAAAGCTTGTGCATCTCACTTGTCTGGACACCAGCAGAGACTGTGGGAGTAGTCTCAAGTAACACTCTCATGAGAAAGTTAACAGGAACTGCTGCAAATAGAATAAAAAATGCTTGTAGTGTGCTACTCAGAATAGTCACCAATGGTTCATCACAGAAGGAGAAGCATGTATCATCTGAATTATGCAGAAAACGTATGAATTAAATTATGCAGACAAACGTCTATCCTGGATCTATACCCATCCAGTGTCACAGCCAGTGGTATGGATGGTAAAAGAGAGGTCAGGGGCTAAAAAATGCTTGAGGACTGGTTTAGAATTAATTTATCTTGATTTAGGAAGATGAACTTTAATTAAAGTCAAATGGATAATATAAAGGTAGGGGATCGTTCTTCATTCTGTATTTCTGCAGATAATAATCTCCTGAGTAGTAATTCTGCAGAAAAGGATCAGGAAGCCTGAGAGAATCACAAGATGTAATGTGTTGTAAGATGGGCTGCTGTGAGAAAGACAGCTATTCAAGAACGTATTAACAATTATTCTTGGCAGAACATATAGATATTATATTCCTCTGTACTAATCTTATGGAGGAATGCCACAACAAGTTTGAATGCCAAACTTCAGGAAACGTATGGACCAAATGAATCCAAATGAAAGAAACAAGAATAGCCAGAATACAGAGTAAACTGACAGCTATTTCAGCTTCAATGATATATTCAACTACTCTAACTATGCCTCTTCAATCTGCAAACAAGGTATAGTGCAGTCTTCTTTGTGGTACTGTATTACAGTCACCATTCTTACTGATTGTCCTGAAGAACGACTACATATATGGCAGAGAAGGCTTCTATTGGAAGTTGCAGATCATCAAGACAGAAAAAGCAGGGTCCCTGAACATATGGCCCTGATGCATGGTGTTAAGAAAGAGGTCTTCACATGGCCTACTTAGCTGTAGCAAAAAAAAATGGTGATTCAAATGTCCAAATTTGAAAGATTTTAAAGAAATGGTTCATCTGATAGTTTTTGTGGTTTCTGATTTTACACTTGAAAGCTTCTCTTTCTGGCTTCGAGTGTTTCAGTTTATGTATAAACTTCCATCTCAGTTTCATATTATTTACTCCATCAGATAACTTAGTAAGTGGTCAGTTAAGACTAAGACACACTTTGCTCCAACAAGATAGTTTGAATTCCTATGAAGAGACCTGTGATACTGTGGTTTTGGGTCAAGATACATCAGGAATCTGGAATTTTAGTCCATGACACCCACACATTACCTCTCTCTGTGTCCACAGGTGAAGGTATACTGATGTGTCTGCTGAGTCTGAAACAAATCTCCTGCTCTTTTCCCTCTGGAATGGCACCTTTTGGTATAAAATTACTAACTCCAGTCTCTGTGAGAGTTCAGAACAACACAATTACTGTTACATACATCTCTTGCTGGAGCTGCAATGTGTTCATCTTCCTTCTTATCCTTCAGGGCTTCCAGGAATGGCTTCAGGCACAGCAGTAATGTTATTTAGTTGATATTTAGGCTTGTTGAACCTCTACATTGAAGATATCCATTCCACTCTTAAACTCATGAGGCTGCTACAAGCTGTGTGCTTTCTAATGGGGAGATTTTGATGGCAACTTAGGTTTACGTTGAGCTTTTTTTGTCAAGAGATTATGTTTGGGTTTAGGAATCTTAAACTTGTGCTCAAAGGGCCTTGCATCACTAGCGTAAGGTTTTATGTTAAAGCAGTTGTAAGGAGTGACTGTTTTCTGAATCTGTTAGCTCTTGTAACGGGGTCTTTGTCAGGGAAGCTTTTTTAAGGATAAAAAATGAACTGCACAATATCGTCTCTAAATCTGAAAATTGCTGGCTTATTCTGAGGTGGAGGATAGTCAGACACAAAGTTAACCGCAGAAAGTGCAGGCTTGTGACGTGCTGGGAGAGACAGGACAGGACTATGAATTGACTGAGGTTGTGTAGACTGTATTATTGAAGGAGTAGGAATAAGAGTTCTTAACTTGAGGGACTGGCTCATAGTGCTTTTCACTAACAGGCCTATCCACTGATTCAGCATCAGTTGGTTTCCCCTAGAATAGTTGGTGAGATTCAGCTGATTCTGCAAATGTATTGCTTTAGTAGGCTTAGAATTATGGCTGGCAGGAACCTGCACAGACAGCACATTTTCAAAACTTCTGCAATCAAAGCATGCGAGCTGCTTTCACTAATACTCTTCATCTTCCTCAGGATCACAATGATTTGAGACTTTCACTCAAGGACTCTGTGGTTCTGTGGCCTTGTAAATATAATTCTTAATTGAAGTACTCTCTTACCTTTTGAATGAGTGCAATACACTGGCTGGAAAATAAGGAAACGTGGTCTTTCAAAGGAATGAGCCACTTGAGTTCCTGGTATTTGGAAGAAAGGACAAAAGAAGTCCAAGGAAAAAAGCGAGAGAGATGAAATTGCAGATCGAGAGCAGCCTGAGTCAACAAATCCAGGTGTCTTATTCTGCTTTTCTCATATTTTTAAAACACACCATTCCCCTAGTTCATTTGACCACCTTTCTTGTTTTCTTACTGTCCTGTTGGCTGCTCCCTTTCTTCCAGAATCAGAAGAAAAAGCAAGCAGACCCATCTTATCTCCTCCCACTCCTCTTCATAATACATGAAATATTCTTTATCCTTGCTCACAGGCTTCAGGTAACTTGGCAGTCCTGGCTTCTGGGTCAGCTGCTGCCATTGCCAGATGGGGTAAGTGCCTGCTCTGATTCACCTGTCCTGCTAGAGTTATGCACAGCCTGAAGGGCCAATACTCAAGAGCACTGCTCTTAACAGCAAGATCAGTCAGGGAACAGCTTACCTTGGATGGTTTCTCCTGGGCTGCCTCTGCAATCTAACCTAGGCTGTGCCTCAGCACTGCTAATAAAGCAAGCTCCTGTCATCCAAAGTTTTAAAACTTCTGAAAGTACTTATATCAGTTGTGTAATAATGGCCTGTGTAATAATGGCCTGCTTTTTATAATATGTTTTAGTTGATGATGTCTAGGCATTCTCTGCACAATACTAGTCCCTGACAATGACAAAGACACATAATTATTGCTTCACAGTTTTGGAAACCAAGTCTAGACAGGCCAATGACCAACTCAGGAAGCCATCTAAGACTTAACAGTTTTCTTCCTCAGGAATGATTGATAGATAACAAATTAACTCTTCCAACTACTAGATATGATTTTTTTGTGTTTGCTTTCTAAATCATTTAATTCTCTTACTTTGTTTACTCCAGTGGCAGCTGCACAACAAATCTCTAGACAAAGGGCTCATAATTGTGACGTCTTATTAATACTGCCAGGCTAACAGTTATGTTTAAAGTAGATTTTAGAATTAAACGGTAAAAAAATGTGACATTTGATTTCCATAAGAATGTGGAAATGGTTACAACAAAGATGATTTCTAACTCTTTATTTTTTTCTTGTTTGAAGCTTGAACTAAAGGTGCAGTTCTTTTAGTTTCTCTTTCTAATAACTTTGCCTCAGCTTTGAAGTCTCTGAAGCTGAGGATAGCTTATCAGAAAAGTCCCAGTGAAAGAAACATGCTTAAATAGGGCTACAACTGAATGAGAAGAATTTCAGTCTCCCTAGGAAGTAGCTGAGCTCTTCAGTATAAGGCATATACATATTCAATCCCAAGGCAGAAGAACGGATTTAACTACAGAGGATAATGCACAAAAATCCATCTTCAGAACCGTGGTCTCAAAGGCTTTGCTTGCAATGTGCTCGGTATCTTGGATTGTTAGGGGCTCACAAGGTAGAAGGAGACGTGGCCTTTTCTTCAGGGCTTGATTTAGACATTGCCATACAGCACTGTACAAGAGAGGATAACACCTTCAGCTGCTGAAGACTTAATACCTGTATAGGGAAATTATACACACTGGCTTGCCCACCTATCTGCTATCATCCTATTCCAAAGAAGCCTGCTTTTGTCCTGCTGAGGAAGGCAGCTTATCTGCTTTGTTATTCTAATTTTCTAGTAGAGACATGAAGGAATTACCAAAACTGTGGGGTTCTGGGGCTTGTTTTGGGAGGGTGTCAGGGAGGAGAGGGGAAGGAGGGTTTGTAAGTTACACAGCAGTTAACAACAGCACATTAATATTATGCTAGGACTCATTGCAGCTGAATTCTAGCAAAATAAAACGACTTTCAGGGTGTGGGCAGACATCTGGTATGCAAGCAGTAAAGTTTACAATTGCCACATTTTGAGCCTCATGAGCCCTGCTGGGCCAAAACAAAGTTTTCTACACCTCATATTGGTTGCTCATATGACTTATTTGAGTGTGCTGTGTTTAACAACTGTTTGTCTGTAAAAGGAGAGACTA
Source organism: Phaethornis superciliosus (assembly GCA_023637945.1). Classification (NCBI taxonomy): domain Eukaryota; kingdom Metazoa; phylum Chordata; class Aves; order Apodiformes; family Trochilidae; genus Phaethornis; species Phaethornis superciliosus. Next base: position 71,940,266 of record JAJQWJ010000002.1, read on the forward strand.
ATTTTTTGCTTACCCAGTCCATTTTTGCCAGCACGTCAGGCAGTGCTGACTCACACAAGTGCTTTGTCTGTCTGTAGCTATGGTGTGCTAATGAGAGGCTGGAGGGAGCCCAGGAGCAAAAATATCTTGTCACTGCCTGCCTCAGAGTGAGTTGCTGTGTGAGGGACTTGTAATTTCCTAAACATCCTAAATCAGCCAATTGAGAACCTATAACTGCAGAATGAAAATAGAAATTCCACTATGAAAAAAAGGAACTCTTGCACTTAATAGTTTAATATTAATTTCTTTTTATTAAACACACTTAGTGTGCAAAGTGCAAAATTTTCAAAGAACCAGAGTGACTGAACTGGAGTTCAGATGCATTTTTCAAAATAGGCTATTAGTCCATTTAACACACTTGTTTAACAGTTTCTATGTCATGACTGAAAAGAGAATTCAGTTCGTAATTCACTGTCAAGAACCTAAAAATTTTACCCACATGTTATTAATATGGTAAAAACAGTTGTACTTTACCTTCCCTTCCTACTTAACTCATTGACTTAAAGCAGACCTCACCATTGTTTGACACTGTTATGATTAGTGTCTTTGCAGCCTACTCACTCTACCTTAATAATGCTGCTTGGTTGCTCCAAGTTGAATCCTGCTTCTCAGGAGTGTGACAAAAAAATTCTTTTTAGCTTCCATGAGCATAAAATTAAGCTGACAGCTTAAAGATTTTATTCTCAAGTTTTCAATTCTGTGCCATAATGTGTGTTTTCTAACTGAATGGAATACCTTTTTAAATGCATGTGCACTCCCCAGTGCAGCTTCCCTTTCTCTTTGGTGCAGGTAAAAGTTTGGATTAAAACCTATATACAAACACACACACACATAGATATTTTATGTGTATATATTCATATACATAATGACCAATTTTATATGGGGATAATTTTGCAGGAGATATACAGCTGAAGAAAGTAACGATAAAATAAAGAATGAAAATGCCTTTGGATGTAAGTGGGTTTGATCACATTTCTTACAATGAACATTTTTTTCTCTGTATTTGCTATAATTTAAAATTCACGTTATTGCTATATAATTGAATTATATATCAGACCAGATAAGAAACTAGTAGTCTACATGTGATGACTAAATTAGTTTAGTAACAGGCATCACTAATAAACACTAGGGAATCTACTACACAGCTGCCTTCCAGCACCTGATGGAGGCTACAGAAAAGCTGGGGAGGGACTTTTCTGAAAGATGTGTAGCAACAGAGCAAGGGGTAACAGTTTTAAACTGAAAGAGGACAGATTTAGGTTAGACATTAGGAAGACACTATTTAGTGTGGAGGTGGTGAGACACTCGGACAGGTTACCCAGGGAAGGTGTAGATGCCCCCAATTCAAAGACAGTTTGGATGGGGCTTTGGGCAACCTGGACTACCTGGGAGGTGTCCCTGCCCATGGAAGGGGAGTTGGAACTGTATCATCTTTAAGGTCCCTTCTAACCCAAACCATTCTATGATTTATTTCCACTGATTTTAAAGCACCCAGTTCCAAAGGCGAAGTTAAAGACATCCCTTTTTAAAATCTGCAAGTACAGGCCCTAACTAAAAATGCAACATTTTGAGACAATATTATATTCCCTCTCTGGTAGATGAAGCAAACTTCTGTGTCTACCTGTATTTAGTGGCAATTATCCTATTACAGTCTTGATTTCACAATAAGATTATTTCACCCTGGTCCTTGCCACACTGAATTTGTGGTTTTAAATTTGCTGAAACTTGTCTTGAAGTAACTTAAGCATATACAATGATGCCACTGAGGTTAAACACATTTAAATAGGGTTTTAACCACTTCTAATTTAGAAATTATAGGCTTGAAATAACAGGGCCTGAAATAGCATTCACGTTAGGTTTTGACCAGATAAGCGGATGATATGGTGGGTGGAAAGCAGACTGGATTGTTGGGTGCAAAAGGTTGTGACCACCAGTACAAAATCCAACTGGCAGATGGTTACAAGGGGTACTCCAGAAGTGGTGATACTGGGGGCAATGATGCTTAACATCTTCATTAACAACCTGAATGACAGGATAGAGAGCATTCGCAGAACAACAAATGATACTGGGAGGAGCAGTCAATATACTGGAGGGCAGGACTGCTATTCAGATAGACAGACAGACAAGAAGCTCAAAGTTCAACAAAGGCAAATGTGAAGTCATGCACTCAAGATAAAATAACCCCCTGCACAAGCACAGACCCAGAGTAAACAAGTTGGATAGCAGGTTTTGAAAAACTTCCAAAACTTATGGGTGCTGTTGGACAAGTTGAGCCCGAGTCCACAATATGCCCTGGCAGGTAATAAGGCCAACCACTCAGCTCTATTAGATAGCATCTAGTCAACAATCACAGAAATTATTCTTCCTCTAGATTCAGGTAATTCTGTCTCAAAACTGCACCTAGTGCATCTACACCAGTTTTGATCTCCTCAGTTAGCCATTGCAATACTGGAACAAGTCCATTGGAGCACCACAAAGACAGTCTGGGGTCTGGATCACATGGCATACAAGAGCTCCATTTGCTGAGCTGAGGAGAGATCTTGCTGTTGTCTATAACTAATTAATGAGATGTTGTAGAGATGATGGGAATCAGGCTTATCTTGGAGTTCCACAGCCTAAGAAAATGAAGCAAAAGGCAGAAGCTGGAACACAGGAAAATCCAACTGATAAAAGGAAAATAATTTTCCTATGAGGCTGATCCATCGATGCAACAGGTTGCCCAGACAGGTTGAGCAATCTCCATCCCTTCACCACCTGGACAAGATCCTGAGCAATCTGCTCCTACTGATCCTCTGCTTGAGCAGGATGTTGGACTAGGTGACCTCTAGAGGTCCCTTCAAAGCCCAGTGGATTCAGTAAGACCAAATTCTGTCTTTTGCTGCAGTAGCAGACTGAAACCTCTATAAACTGAAAAATTAATTTAATTTTATATGCTTACATGGGCTAGAAGGAGGTAAACTGGCATAAGGTCATTGTACCCATATGAATTTCATAGTATATGTATCCGACACTGTTAGATATTACTTAACAGTTAACACTGGCCACAGAGACAAGAAACTTCTGAATGTAATTGGTGATAACTACCCTGCACATTCATTGGAGTTTGCAAAGCTTCAGCAACAAGGCAGATTTTATTTCCATTTCTTTCTGTAGGCTAGGGCTCCACAATCTATGGGAAATTCTCAAGAAGATCTCTTTGGAGTTCGTTCTCTGGTTAAGTGTTTTCAAAATCTTTATTATGGAATACTGGATCATACCCATAACATTCAATTACCTAGTTTTTTGGTTTTGTTTTTAAAGAAATGCTTTTAATTACAAATTTTAACAAAGTGCTGTATTCTTTTGTCTTAACCTGATATTTCAATTTGCAATATGAATATTACATTTCTACACAAAAAGCACAGCTATAAGCACTAATGCATATAAATACTTTCTTAGATGAATTTTTGAAGTCTGATCTAACATTATAAAGTATTATATACTCTCTCTATATAAACCCAAAAACTCTAGGGGGCAGTCATTGTGTCCTTTTCATGTTTGCACAGTCTCTTGCATAATGCAGCCACAAGCAGAAGCAAGAGGAAAATGAAAAGCATAATAATACTGAAGATTGCATCAGTAATACCAGATTTCAAATAATTTCATAGAGATGCCACAGAGAGATCAATGGGGTTATGAAGCGGATTCTAAGGGTTCTCTGGGCTTTCCTTGTGAGGAAAAATAAATTTCTTTATTTTTGTTTAATGGAGTCCATTGAGATACTAAGTAGCAGAATCACAGTCTTACCTTATGGAGTTATGATAATAAGGACCCTCAGCAAATTGATTATTTCCTCACTTATCTGAGATTATAAGAATCTGTTACCCTTTTAATATTTTGCAACTGCAGATTACAAAACTGCTGCTACTTAATACCATCAGTGATAAGCACGAAACATCGAATTTGTATTTTTTTATAAGTTGCTTGGTAATCAGGGGTGAAAGTTGATTTATTCTGAAACCTATTCAACTACTATTCAAAAGAAGAACCCCATAAATGAGCAGGAGACTAACACATTGTGACAGAGTTTCTTGCCAGTCCTAGAAGGTGTATTTTTAGAGAGAATTTGAGATACTACATGCAGGTAAAGGTACAATATTTGTGAAGAAACACAAGAGTTCATTTCTAAAGGCTGCAACAAAAGACCATTTTTCTGCTTCTTGTAATCAAAAGGATATATGAAGTTTTAATAATGTTATCTGAAACAAGAGTCTTTAACGCTAAAACCCATAATAAATGATGGAAACTAGTGTATGACTTTGTTCTTATGAGCTAGCAAATCCTACATCATAGTACTACACAAAGAACAATTATTCTGTAACAAAAAAATGGCATCTGAAGATGCAATACAGAAACCAGCAACTATGAGACTGAGATTCTTTTTTATAACTGTCAAAGATTAAACTAACACTAGGATCACCCCCATTTCGCCACAGAATACATATAACCAGAAAAATCTTCTGCATATATGGGGGCAATTTTGTGTAAGCATCTAATGGTCAGGAACAAAGAAAAACTAAATTCAATTTAACCACACTGACATTTAGTCAGAATGCCAGTTGTAAGAATCCAGACATCCACAGAATTTCCCGATCTTGCATTCTTTGAACACCGACTCTCTGATACATTTTATCTTTCTCATATTTTTATTCTAGGCAAATGAGACATTTTACAGTGCAAATGTTTATCTAATGGACAATCCAGTTGTCCACATCCCAGTTGCATATACATAGGTATTTTACTTCTCTGTTAGATTGTGTCAGCATAGACCTCCTATGCAGGGCTATAGAGCTCTTTTAGGTTCCTGCAGTCAGAGTTTTCTACCACACAGAGGTGTCACTTCTGTGAAGGGTTTTTGGGTTTTGTCCATACCATTCTTCCTTTTTAAGCAATCACTGAAATAGAAGTCTGTCTCAGAAGCCAGATGTGGGGAGAGGCACATTGTGTATCATCCCTTCCCCAGCCTACATATAAATTGAGAGCTAGAATTGAGATTCTGCCAGAACAACTGCACTACTTTAGAGAGTGCAAGGGTGTAGATGCACAGAGAAAAGTATTACTAATATAACTGGAAGCAATCCATAGATAGCTTAAATTTATTTGGCATACTTTTAAATTTTTTTTCTTTTATTTTATTATTTATCAGCTCCCCTTCCAACATCCTTGGCAACTGCAGTAAACCAGCCCTATTCCCCCAGCCCTGTTCCCAGGGTCTTCACATGCAAGAAGAAAAGGATTTTACTTTAGCAAATGCCATGTTCTACTCTTTTACTAACATGTATGATGAACACAATAGGAGCTGTACTTTCTTCAAAGAAATGCTTTTACTAAAAAATGCCATGTATGTTATTCCTGTCATCTGAAAATACCTTACGATTAGGATTTCAAGAGAAAAGGTTATTTTGCATCTTACATAGAATAAAACTTGCCTGCTGTTCTATGAACTGATGCTGATACAGATCGGGCTGGAAACATCTGTTTTGATACCCTTATCTGTTAATGTAAGGCTGTCACAAAACTTGCATCTTCAAAACAGCTTTGCAGATTTAGGATAATTCCTTAAGGATTTAAAAGTACTTTTAAAATTACTTTGGCAGATTTTGACATTTGCATTTCTACCTTTGTATGTTTCATGCAATATGCAATTGAATTATATGCACTTTTAAGATCAGAACTCTTGAGTTTTCAAAGGAGAAATAGCACTTCTCAGCACGAACATACTGAGAAACAGAGATGAAAATTAATATTGAATTGTTTGAAATGTCAATCTTCTGAGTGAGAAAAGTGGATACAGTTACAGTTTAATTGCTTTCTACCTGCTGAAGGTAGAATCAAACAGAAATTGTTTATCTCAAACAAAATGTAATGCAGGCTGGGCACTTTCTTATGTGTGAAAGGCACATTAATGAAGTGAAAAGGCACTTCCACTTGCTGCTTTTTTGGTGCTCTTGTTTTCAGCAGTTGCACTGACCCCAGGCTTTCCTGGGCTACATCCACAAGACTCTGCAACTCTTGTAACTTGCCCTCAAGAGTTTAATCTTAAGCAATACTAATGTCAATAAAAACTTATAAAATCTGTAATAAAGGCTTAAATATTAATAAATCTTAAAACATTATAGGCCATCATTTAAAATTACTGCTACCATTCAGAGAATCTCTCATGGTGCAATATTGAACATGATTCTCTTGAGACTCTGACATTTAAAATAGAAATACAGGCATTTTCCAGGTATTTATCCACAGGTTATTCTACTAGGAAGAAGCTTTGACCTAGGGCTGTGAAGCATCTTGATCTTATTTTATGGAGGTGAAATGCTGTGTAATTTTTTGACTTGCTATTACAATAAGAAATTGATCTGTCAAAGTGGCATTTGTCATTATGAGCGTATATAGTTATTTCTTTTTGTTCTAAGTGATAATGAAAAATCATAGTGCTTTTTCACTAACTGGCCTTGCAAAAATCTAATGAGATAAATAAAAAGGAGCAGGACAGTAATTATTTTGCATTATCAGAACATCATCTAACAGGATACTACTTGCTTATCTTCAGTCACCCAAAAGTCAGCCATCTAGTTGCTAGTTCTTTCTCTAGTTTCTATCACGTGACCCATTTCACTCTAAAATCCCAGACTTTAGGTGCCAGAAGTGGGATAAACACCTAGAGGTGCCATTTTTTCTCTACTGTCCACAGCAGAAGCCCACTTGACTAGCTGAAACATCTTTTTGGTTTTTTTAGATGGTTCACAGGAGAGAAGAATCCCTCCAAATCCAGACAGCTATACTTAGGCAATAGGGAAGCTGAGATGTAAAACACTTAATCTAATCTTGCAAATGCTTGATCATGACTTCGATAATAAAAATGAGAATTCAGTTTTACCAACCCTGTTTTTAGCCCTAAGTCCCTCCACTTCAGAATGTAGTTAATAAGAAATGACTAAAGAAAGAAACCTTTCCTAACCTCTGTAACTATCAGGTCTGCTTGTCAGAAATATATTTGAGATAAACTGGAGGAAAAGGTAATGCACAAATGGCTGGAAGCACTTGAAAAGTCAAAATCTCCTTGACACAAGGCTTTCACACTGTAATGGAAAAAGTATTTACCATTTAAACTTTTATCAGATTAAATTCTTATTTAACATATATACAACACTAGAAATCAGGGAGTCTGGACTTTGCCATATAGGTGTTATAACATAAGAAAGCTTAATTACATAGTTATAACCTTAACTAAAATCTTCCTCTCCACTGATGGAGTGGACTAGGAAGCACCACCTATTAATGCACATATTCTATTTTCTAAACCAACTTCTTGATGATAGCTGCTTCTGATTCAGGTATCTGTTTACTGTAATGTAAGTTTGGCAGAGCTCAACTATTAAACACAACAAATGAAGTGCAATAAAACATGATGCAAATAAAATTGCAGCATATACTCTATCTTTTTTATCTTCTGAGTAAATGACTCCAATTCTTGATGAATGCTTTCTGGAATTTTATGCACTGCCAATTTATGTCAATTTAACATTTGAGTGACTAAGATACTTATTAAAGTCAATTAAAAATTCAATATAAAAAAATCAGCATCTCTCAGATCTTTGCAGGTGTAGGTGTGAGATATTCAGAAGTGCTCACAATCAAAAAGGAGAGAAAGCAGTAGACACTTGAAGTGGGATGAAAGCTGCATATTTGATTTAAATGTCACAAAATATCCTCAAATTCTCTATGAACATACATTACTAGGACTTAAAATTCCTTATAGCTGCTTTTCTTATAACTGTAAGGCTGAACACTGTTTCAACTTGGATTTATTACTACTATGGAAACGATGCTGTGGTCTTAAAATGTGACTGTGTTCTAAGATAGGAGTACCCTGTGTAGTTACTTATGATCCAGAAGAGTCACTTTCTGCTCTGAGAATGTAAATACTGGTTTCTGATGTGATTTCAGCCTAACAGCTGAAAGCAAGTATTTAAAATGTGAGTCAATATCCCACTTTGAAATAACATACCTGACCATTTTTAAGTGCAAGGCTGGCCAAGACAACCTCCTGAAGTTACTCCAAACCTGAATTATCCTATGAGTAACAATGCATTAGAGTTGTGAATTCCTATTATATATTTGAATCAAACTTTTTTCCAGTTTAGCAATAAAAATTTTAAACAAACTGCAGTTATTTCAGGCACCCAACAGATCCAGATTGCTCATGAGATGGCAAGACACACACACTCAGTGGCAATTTGCACATTCCCTAGTGTTTTTTAATCACTCAAAAATGGTGACACAGTAAGACTGAGATCCATTTTATTCCACGTTAGATACGACTCATTTTCTGGCAGTTTCAGTCAATTATAAGGAGTCTAATATAGGTATCTTTGATTAATGAACTTATAGACAATTACCAAGATTAAGTAGGTTCCAACACACATTAAGTAACAATGTCATTGATAGGCTAGTCTTAAATTATGTGTGTATATTATAACAGCATTATCAACAGATGAATACTGAACTGAGAATGATTCAGTACTGACACCTTGGAGTCCCCAACTCAGGAACTATTAAAAAAATTATTCCTGCTACAGGCCTTTTTTCAGGACTTAAAAAACCTTGTGAAGCTGGCATAAATTGTACCACTAACTTCATTTATCTGAATCATGCTTTTACAGCAATAGCTACAAAAAGGAAGTCTTCAGTACTGTAACACTTTAAATTCTCCCATCAAACTTCCTAGAATTTAGAGCCCAGAATAGACACAGGGCTCTCTACACATTTTAAGGGAAGAGATCTATAGGGCCGTAATCTTTACATGGGACAAGAAGTCAACAAAAAAATAGGTGGAATTGACTTCCATTTTTAAGGGTGAGTGTCCAAATACTTCCAGTTTCTAAAGCGTGTTTTATTTAACCACAGAAATATAGGACAAGAGTCCAAGAGAAGAATGGTGCTTTTGAATTACTGATAAAATACTCCTCTCAATCTACAATGACCCAGAACAACATTAGAAACCACCGTCAGAATAAGAGAAAACTGATATAAAGACCTGAAGCACAAACTGTAAACTGAAATTTTATAAATTTCACCTCCAGCTCTGCATTCATTCCAAAGTTCATACCCTGTAGACTTATCAGCAAACACAATACTAATACAAGTTTCAAACTGCACTTCAAGAGAGCAAATTCTGTGTTGTACATATTCTGCTGTACATGACTAGTGACAAATTTCTCATTTGGGGCAGCGTGAAAAATCATCTTGACTCTTCTGAAAGACCACTTACTGCACTATAAAACGCCACAATAATTTTCATTTAAAAGTGAAGACAAATGTCATGCATATACAAGAAGAATCCAAATGCAAATTCTGGGGACAGAGATTCTTCCTTTAAAAATTTTACTAACAGGGACAATCTGTACCTGCTTGTGTAGGAAGAATAACAAATCACATAGTTTTCAATTAACTCTCCATTTCATGTTCTTTTTTGTTAAAGAAGTCACGGATGCCAGAAGAGAGGAAAAGTGCTAGCTGTGTTTCAATTAAAAGATGAAGCTGGCTCATTCCCCAGGACTGAATGGGGAATCTCTGTTCAGAAAGCCTTCTCACATTCTGAGTGAGAAGAAGGAATAGCAAGAAGGAAGGATGCTGCAACTGTGCTGGCTGGAAGCCCCTAGGGAGGGAAAGAGAGGTCATCTGAAGTAGAAAACAGGTCTGCCATGCAGGCTCAGATGATGCACAGAATGTTTCCTAGAAGCCCAGAAGACTGTGTGGAAGGTGTTTGAATTAGAAAACTACTGAAAGTTCCTGGAGCAGAAGGAAACAATTAATCCTGCAAAAATGTTTTTTAGAGGAGATGGATTTATTTTTAAGCCTTTCTGTCCTGCTCAGCTGATCCAAGTTTCCTCTGTTTATAGAAAAAAACCCTTATTCTAAGTCAGCAATTTTTTAGATGTCATTCCAACAAAGTGTGGAGGGTCCTTTTAAGCACATGAAGCATGCTTGAAATGAAACTCAGGAAAAAGATCTCACTATAAATAAATAAAATCCTGTTACGGAGATGGCTCAGATAATTGTAAGAGAAGCCTGGCAGCAATCCTTAGCAATGTAACAATATACTTGATAGGTTTGTGTAAAAACCAAAACAAATTGGTAAATTTGATGAAGTCCAGAAAGAAACTGATGGCCGTTTTAAAAAAGGGTCTTTTACTTTGTTTTGTAGTTTGGTACAGGTGAGTTTGGATTGTAAAAAGCTTTCTGATATATTTTCCAGATGCCTCAACATTGATTTATGAGCTACTTGGTGAGAGCAGAAAGACATATTTCATTCTCTGGCACATTTCAGTAAACATTTGTCAGCTGTTAAAGGAACTACAGCACCACTGAAAAGAAAACTTTATAGATGCACTAACAAACCCCAACCAGTTCAATTCTATCAGTGTAATTTCACTATATATACCATTTGAAAATTCACCTTTTAAAAAAGTTATCTTAAGGGAAAATACCAGTTTGTGTGGTAGAGTTTGTAACCACAAAAATAAGACGCACAAACAAAAACTGCAAAGAGGAAAGATAAGCAAGATGCTTATTTTGCTTAGGCAGAAAGATGTTTGAGTGACTACCCTGAGGGAGCCCCTCTTTTGAGTCCTCCTTTCTATAACAACAGCTATGGCATTGTAGAATATGTAGAACTTTAATATTAACAGAAATGGACCACCTATAAAGTGAGTTGAAAATCCTTGCCCACTCTATGTATTCAGTATTTCTGAGAATCAGCTCTATGATTTGCCCTATTTATTAAAGAATTTTCAGGAACAAGAGAAATAATGACCATTATTACTGTTCCTTTGAAGTTCAATGATGAAAGCTAAAGAAATAAACATATAAAGATCACAGCTGAAATGGTTCAGGGATTATAGTCCTAACTTCCCTGTCATATTGGCATGTTTGGGCTTTTTTCGAAGTGCAGCAAATTTGTATTGCATTTATGTAGTATAATTCCTCAGAAATACCCTGTGAATAACTTAGATTTGTGCAGCACTGTACAGCCATTAAAAGTTGGCTACGTAAGTAAATTTATTAGGTACTTATTTTCAACAGACCTTTTCCACCTTTTAAAAATACATCTTTGCTTATATCAAATGTTTGTCAGTAAAGAAATAAAATATTAATATGTTGAGGGTGCACAAGTTTATCAACAATAAATGCTCAGTATTTTGAATAGCATTTCATATTAAGACAGCTCAGTTTCATGTGTGTAGCCTTACTCTCCTAAATGAAATTTGCAGCTTTAGGAAGGAAATAAAACTTGCAGTTAAAAAACAATAATCAGAGCATAGAAAAAGCAAATATGTAAAGTCTAATTCATGGCATTACAAACCATATTTATACTCTGTAAATTCAACTGTAAAGACTTTTTTGTTATGTCAATAAGTAGGAATAAGATAACATAGAAGACAACTCAGTATAAATGTGGTTTGTAAACCCTTTAGAGGAAGTCCCACAAATAAAGGAATAAGATGTGAAATAATAGAGACCATCACATGCTGTAGACTGAAAGTAGAGGTGGGATCATGAGAAGAAAAAAATTATTAATACAGATTGGATGGCCTGATATATTTGCTTCTGCAGTAATTTCTATTTGAAAGTTCCTAGAAAACAAAAAAAAAACCTACAAACAAAGAACACATATGCACCATCCTGCTTCCTGAAAGCTGAACACAACACATGGAACAAATCTACTTTCATTCCAGTTTTATCAGCTATAACATGAGCAAAAGCTTAACAAGCAGTCTGGTCTTGTAGGGAAAGCATAGGTCTCGAGTTCAAACCCTAGGCAATCACAGCAGGTTTATACTCCTCACCAACCTCTATTTGCTTAACAACATTTTTCAATGAAGTGCCTCTAGTTTGCACAACACAGAGGAGGAATGATTGCCTTGTTTTATCAACTCGCAGAGCACTGCTATAAGGAAACGCTAACTCTGAGATAGGACTGGATACAAATAATAGAACATTATGATAAAAGTATCTACTTGGGTTGTAATCAAAAGCAGAGGGGAAGTATGCTGCAATGATAACAAATAAAAAAGTTAGCAAATATGAACAAAAAAATGCTCTCAGAGTACAGAGGAAGTGGAAATAATTTTGTCATGACTGCTGAAATAGTTAAAAATCAAGGAAGTGATTATTTGCAAAGACAGAACATGAAAGTAAGACCCATAGTATTTGGGTGAATTTCAGCTGAAAAAAAATCCGCCAAAACCCTAAACAAAATAATAATAAAAAAACCAAACCCCAAGATATTTCCTTACCATACCACCACAGTTCCAGGGCAACAATGATTTAAAAAAATTATTCTTCCTTAACTGCATATGTGTTTGTGAATCAAGCAGCTCCTCGTTCTATCACTGAAGATACAAATCTGCCTAGTAAATTCCTGAAACCATCTTAAAATCTTTATGCTTTGTCACTTCATGATCCCAAAATTGCTTGCAATAGATAGCCTGAGGACTAGGATTGCTTAGATCCTTGGTCTGGAGCATGCAAGTGCAACTGCCAGCCTAGAAACAAACTGCTAAAGCCCAACAAAACCATCCATTTTCTTCTGGATGTAACAGTATGACAGCTCATGAAACATTGCAGGATACGTAATTAATTTAACAATTCCTTGCAATATAGCACTAAGCTGTCACATTAAATCTGAATATGACACATTAGAGAAAGAATTAAATAAAAAACTGTTCTGAAAGTGTGAGACTAATTGCTTTCATCGTGCTCATTCTGCTGCAACCCGGAAAAACATACACCCAAACCACAGGATAAATAAATAGACTGTTTGGAAAGAACATACCTATTAACTCCTTATTTCTGACATCTAAGGCCATGTTTCGTAAAGCTGTAGCGACGGCACAAACCACCCGGTCATTGTCTATTCGAAGCAGTTCCACCAGGATTGGCAATCCCTTCTCTTTGCGGACAGCAGCACGGATATACACTGACCACTGCAAAGACACATGGGAGAGTGTGAAGAAGAAAGTGAGAAATCCACTACAAAGAGCAAGGCATCTGAGGTTTTAAGAGCTACAGAGTAAGGGGGAACAAAAACACGCAGATACAAACTTGAAAGAGGGAAGTAATTCCATTTGTGATGCTAGGCAGCCACTCGATCTGGAAATTTGCACTGATTTTTTATGGTGCCAGAGAAATTAAATAATGAATTGACTTTCCTCCTAGCACACCTGGTTACATATTTTCAACCCATGAGGACAGACCACTTGCTTTGCATCAGCATTTCCTATGCAACACCTAATGATACTGGTTCACAGCTAAAACAAAATACATGCTACAGAATGTGTTCACAAGGATGGAGTATTTCTTTGTTCTTATCCTAAGATCTATATAGTCTAAAAACATCTACATGTTGTTAAAATTGCTCTTGTGATTGGCAACCTGTTCCGGAGGGAAAATGAGGTCAGCTGTATGTCTGGTTTTGGCACCTGTGGAAGATGACTGTACAACAACAAATTAGATGATGGAATCATACAATGTTAGGGGTTGGAAGGGACCTCTAGAGATCACCTAGAAGAGTAGATATGGAGGCTGGCAAGGGCTACAGTGTTGCTATATCTGGAGTGCAAATTCATTGCAGGTGATGTCGTTCAGGAGAAATGGGGAAAAATGAAAAAAATCCAGCATTTAAAGAATATTATTCTATTATTCTAATGTTTTTCCTCTTAGTAGCCATGCATAACATAAGCTAGCTGGCTGGACTTTTCCACAGACAAAAGTTATGGTCGTTATACACTTTCAAGTCAGATAAATGGGATATGGGGTTCTCAGCATCACTGAATTCAGTAATGTAATATGTCTAAAACATAAATGTGCCATCGTTTTCTCCAGCAAAGGAACCAGGTCTTAGTTCAGTGAAGGGGTAGCAGGATTCTTGATTGATTTAATCTATGCTCTTAATTCCAGTCTCTACCCCAAAACCTGTGTACAGCATAATCATCGATAAAACACTGAAACATACATGAAGGATCAGTGAGTTTAACTGAAAGCATCTGTTCAAAAATAATATCTCTCCTGTACCTTGATTTTAATGGGATATTAAATATAAAGGTTGCTATTAAAACACTAGCTTAATCTGTCTCAGCTTCTTATTTTAATAAACATGCATTTACCTGCCAGCTAAGCACACTCTCTCCCATCTGCAGTTGGGAGTACCCAAAGCAATAGATCTTTCCACTCAAAACCTCCCATCACTGGATTTTCTACACCTCTTCCAAGGGAGGCCTCCCCTCTGTCTGCTGTGATTAGAAGGTGTCTGCCAGAGTGAGAGATCAGGGTAGCAGCCAGAGTATTTTGAGAAAGTAGTAAGTCTGGCTGGTCAAGGTGAGAGTTCAAGCTAGCAGAAAGTATACTCAAAGATGCTGTTGTTCATCACAGAAGTATACAACAGATGTAGCACCATTCCCCAGATTACATGGGGAATGAGTGGGGGTGTTGGGTTTTTTATTGTTTTGTTTGTTTGTTTTTAACTATTTGTGTTTATTAAATACCAGGACTAATAAAAAATTATTTTGTAGATTATTCGCTGTATCATAAAATCCTCCATATTAAAATCTCTGTAAACCATTTTCCTTTGTTTTTTTTAGTAAGCTACCAGGGGAAAACACAAGTACTTGTTTTATGAAACCCAGGTTTAGAACAGACTTCTTGGATTGTAATATTTCATCATCCATTCCAAAACAAAAGCCTAAAAGAAACAAATTAAGAAATGGATTTTTGTAACCCTAGGGACAACAGAAGACATTGTGAGAGAAACACTGTAATAACTCAGTTAAAAAAAAAAAAAAAAAAAAAAAAGAAAATAAAAAAAAAGAAAATATAACCCTCTTTACCAAATAAATAACATGCAGGCCTTCAGCATCTGTAATGAACTCATTAATCTGATCACAATAGTAAAAAATGCTCCTCCAAAGTTTTCATAGGGGAAAAAATGCAGATATAATGTTTTACAGATGTACATATGCACACACAAATACATAAAACAATGGGAAAAAGAAACAAAAGGATGCACAAAACCTCTCCTCTCCCCTGAGCATTTTCCCCACTTCTCCCTCTGCCCCCAGCTCTCTCCTTCCAGAGAATGCCAGCAGCTCTGTGAAAAGTTCACAGACTCCTCAGTGTGAGATTTGCTATCATTTCATCTGTGTTTCCAAGTCATGCACCTTAGGCAGAAAGAAATAACTATTGTTTCACCAGACTCCAGAGAACTTTCCATGTGGAAAATGGGAAGAGCTGTCTCCACCTCCTTCCTTAAGTTGCCAGTTAGGACAAATCTTTACAAGCAATTATGCTGCACTGTGTGGATTTCAGGAACACTCAAACTTAAGATGACTCAAAATGGCTATTTTATTTTCACAGAGAATGGAAAAATTGTTACACTCTTCCATATACTGACGATCTGTTTGTTTGCCTAAAGCCATCATGAAATGTGCCTGCATTTCCACATTGTAGGTCAATTGGTAATACGAGCTAAGTGAGGTATAACAGAAAAGAGATGAAAAGTCATAAAAAAGAGACATAGGTTTGTTGCCCATGAGCACATAAATAAGGCACTCTGTTAATATACTTAATCATCCTGTTACTCCACAAATCAGTGTCAGTGTCAGCGACCAAATAACTGTTCAGTTTGTAAAGAAAAAGGCCACCTATAGGAACAACAAACACTTTAGAGAGAACAAGGAGACAAAAATTAAATAAAATAATTACTGTTGCATCAGATTGCAGCTAAATTATCAGAGACAAGCACAGAAGCCACAATCTGTGCATGACTACTCTTTACAGATAATTGAATTCCAGGGGCATAACTACTATACATCATTTTGAAGGTATCTAGTATATCTGTGTCCACTTTCATTAGTCCCTTTTTATTCTTGTCACAGAAATTAAGTAGGAAAAAAATACAGTAAACTGGAAAATAATTTTTTAGTTTGTCCTCATTACTATTATAAAGGACCCTTCCCAGACCTAAATGCATCTAGGGAATAAGATTACATTAGGCTGAAACTCAACAAAAAAGTAATTGATCTAGATAAAACATATGTTGTCTTGGTTTGTTTTGTTTTTATCAGAAAAAAATGAACAGCATTTAGGCAATTAACTCTTTTTACTATTTCATATAGTTTTATTTATTCTCCTATGAAGCAGTATCACAGGAGACCGAACTAAAAAATGAAGAAATTTCTATCATGAAATGAAAAAGGAAAGATTTCCAACACAAGGAATACCAGAAATTGTATAAATATACACTTGACATTTTTAAATGGATTAATTTGCCTGCGCTGCCACCAGCGCTATTGGAGTACCTCCAGAATTTCACCATCACATACTTCACTTTTGACTGGAATTTGCATTATATTGTACAGTTCAACATTGTGACTCAAAGACTGTTGAGATATTCAATATGAGACATACACTACACAAATCAGGGCAGCAAGCATGACAAAGCAAACTAAATAACCAACAGAACCAGGAATACTAAATATTAAAAAAATTCAGAATTTCATGGGAGAGTCTTAGAAAGGGGCTGTCTGCTAACAGGAATTGAACAAAAGACCATGGAAGAGAAGTGCACGTTGAACAGAGATCAGTGAGTAAGGAAAGATCAATATTTGGCTTTGTCTGATAATACTGATTGTAACACATGCATCAGGAAAAATTGAATATTTTTGTTTTTACTTTCCACTTAGAAAATTACAGATTTACTTTACTTAAATAATTCTATTGAGATCCCTGAGAAGTCATACCACCTGAGAGAGCAAGTCTCTGAAGTCTTGGTTATCTTTTTGCAATTTCTGAAGAGAGCAAGCAACTCCAGGGGACTTGCTGCTTCTTGACTGCTATGTTTTGTTCTCAGAAATTATTCCATCTGCTAGAACTAGCAGGACATTCTCTACATCTTTTTTGTAGGGACAAGAGAAAAGTATAAATTGGTTACTGTCCTCTTGCTCTGTGAACTTAGTCAAGCTTAAAGAGAGAGGAAAAATTCCATGGATAATGTTATATAGTTAAACAAATCAGGAAAAACTAATAAGGTATTAACAGAAGATAGCTTAAATGTTTCAGGAAGGTAGAGTTCAGAAAGAATTGTCCTTACACATCCTCATTCTTGGTTCTGTAGTGCTTGTACAGTTTATTCAAAATTGTCTGAGAGCCATTACAATGACTTTTCCCAACACTGAACCTAGCAGTTTTAAAAAAGGAAAGGCTTTGAGAAAAATGTGATACATCTCATGGGAAACAAACACACGAAGTTTAGCTAGGGATTACTTTGAGAACAAATTCTCCATGAGCTACTGTGCTCCCATCCCCCAAACTGATGTCCATGCTGATCTCATGTTGTCTGTGAGACAGCGTGTGTCTCACATGTGTTTGCAGCACCAGGTCTTGCTTCTTGAATATTGTCCTGTTCCTTAAATTTTGTCCTCCTTCCTACAGAACCAATACATCTCCTTGCATTAATTGATGCTGACTCCTCTACACTTTATTCTGACAGAATAAAGTGCTGGGTATTTTAAAAGTTTGCCTTTGTTGATCACATGATGTGTTATAAGCGGTCTTCTCCATTCTGTCACATAAGGATTCATAATCTTAATATTTTGGGAAAAAAATTAATGTAAGCTTTTCTCTGTAATCCAAAAAACCCCTCTCCCCCAGAGGAGCCTGATAAAACTCCAAAGGGTTAGTACATAAATAACTAGAGTCATCAGAAAAGGCTGCCAAGGAACACACAATATGTCCTTGCCTGATAAGAGGAAGATTGATAACTTAGATGTCTGCTGCTTTAGACAATAATTACTCATTATCTGCAAGTGTCTGGATGGTAAGGAGCTTGAAAATCTTCCATACTACTCTTTGAAGTAGCTGCACTGACCTTGTGACAGAATTAGTCTCTTCTATGTTTTCAGATTCGTTATCTAATAATTTACTTAATGGAGCTCTTGTTCCTGTAAGAGTCACATTTCTCTAGGATGGAATTAAGAAAATAAATGTAGTTGCTTGCCTAAGGAATAAAGACTGAGACTGCATCTAGCTATCTCAAGAGATCAGGCCAATGACCCATAAACCCCATTCACATGGGTATTGTACTTCCTGGGGATTATCATTCCCTGCTGAGTATTATCAAACATGGAAGTAAAGGAAAGGAAGTAAAAAGAATTAGCCATGGACTGCTATGGTCTCATGTGATTGCAAGACTTAAACAGAGCAGTACTTGTTCCTGATGCTAAGGAGTCCAAGGAACAAACAGACACTCAGGAAAATGAAGCTGGCCATCCTGTCATTAAAACAGATGAGTAAAGTAAAGCCTGAAGAGTAACTGGGACGGAAGACTGGGCACACTAACAAAGGCCCAGAGCCAGTGTGCTACTGGTTCTGATGTAAGCATCTGTGCTGCCAACAGAAATATAGTAGATCTCGTTTCCTGGTTTTAAAAGATGTGTTACCTATATGTTATGATAGTATTTTTTAAAAAAACAGGATCATGCAAATGAAGATATTATTTTAAAGGGTCTGGCAAAACTAAGGAAATCCTCCTTGTGGTGATAACATTGTGGTTTTACTGCATGTACTGGAAAAGATAATATTGTAGTACCAGAAGCAATGGGAACAAATTGGAACACAGAAGATTAGCAGAACGTCACAAAACGCTTTTCAAATGTGAGCATGACTGAGCAGAGCCACAAGTTGTCCAGAAACTCTATGGAGTCTCCATCCTTGGGGACACTAAAAAACTGTCGAGACTTGGCACTGGGCAACTGGTTCTGGGTGATCCTGCTTGAGCAGAGGGTTGGACTGGGTGACCTCCAGTGATCCAACCTCAGCCCTTCTGTGATTCTATGAGTGTCCTGGTTTGGGCCAGGATAAAGGTGATTTTCTGTACTTTTGTAATTTTGTGATTTTTTGTACTTTTGATTTCAGCTAAGTCTCTCGCAAGTAGTTGCACTTGTTGAAATTAACAGCAAGTTTCTCAGACAGTGTCTGCTTCTAGGACTGATAACACTCCACGTTTATAGTTACAGCCAGAGACTGGTGTGCAGAGCCAAGGACACTGCTCAGCTCTGAGGAACATTTTACCCCCTAGAAGGAGTAAGGAGGTCCCACCTGAAACCCTCCTTTGGAGAGGACCAGACAAGATAGATGCCAGAATTGACCAAACAGAGTATTCCATCCCATACACCTCATACTCGGTATAAATTTGAGGGATCACAAGGGTCAAACCCTTCTTCCTGCCCTTCCTGCTTCCATCCCTCTGCCTGTGGTCCTGATCCATGCCAGCCTGAATCTGTGTGTTCCTGCCCCCAGCTCCCGACTGCTGCTGACTCCAGGATTCCAGCCTGGACTTTCCCAGGGCTGCCCTGCAGCCTCGGTGGTGATGTGAGAGTTATTGGGGAAAAGGGGGGAGGAACGTGGTATCAATTTTCTTGTATATTTGTATATATTTAGTAATTTTTCCTATTTATCATTACTGTTTCATTAAAGTTGTGTAGTTTAGTTTCCAACCCATAGGTCTCTCTCCCTTATTCTCTCTCTTTTCTTTATCAGTGAGGAGAGAGAGATTAATATATAAATCTGTTATTTGGTTTAATTGCTGGGCCAGTGTTAAACCATGACAATGATTTAAAAGCAACCAGTATTGCAGGAATGTCTCTGGAACATAAACTGACACCAGACTACATTTAGCTGTCAGATACATACAGACAGACAGATAACAATGAACAGATATCACAGCATCTATTTTCTTCCTGGGACGGAAATTTTGTTCAGAAGGGACGTAGCCTTGGATTCTTGACATCGTTAACTCAAGAACATTTTGCATTTAACTTTCTGTGCGCTCAGGAGACTTAATGTATAATAGCCTATTTACCAAGGTGAAAAACAGAAAGAAATTGCCACTTTTATTCCCACCATCTAAGTAAAAATACTGATGCCAAGCTACATATAAAAAGATCTGCTGAGATTTCCTTTTATAGGAAATACGTGTCTTGTAATTTTATACCTCATAATTTTTTTTAATCCAAGGTATTAAAATAAATAACGATATGAGGTCAAAGAAAGGAATTCAGGTTATAAGTGTTATCATATGAAAAATTTCTTAATAAGCAGGCAAGTGTCTTTAGAATACAGCTGAGTTGTTCAGCAAACTTCCTGGGTTTATTTGTACATTTTTCACAAATCTGGCAAAACCCAAATTAAATGGTAAAGAAACCCTCACTAGTAGATACCTAATAGGAAGTAAAGTTGCCACTGCTTCCAAAGACATGTCTAAAGCCTTATTCCCTCTGCAAAAACTTCGGCTAAGTTTGATGAGGGATGTAATTGTCTAGATTTTTATTTCATATAGCTAAGCAGCTAGAAAATACAAGTTCATATTAAGTAGAATTAAAAAAAGTCTACTTTTGGAAAAAAATACATCTCAGAGTGGCAAGGGAAGGACACAAACCCAAAACCAGCGGTTATCCTTTTTATGCATTGCTCCTTCTGCCTGAAGGAAGTTTGGGACACAATGAAATTGCTCTGGTTATATAAGATGGGAGAAAATATTTTGGGAAGTGATGTCTCCCCTCAGATAGAGACCCACAAGCCCCAAGCAGCAACTGAATTCTGCAGAAGGGAGTAGGCACAGGCATGTACAGTGTTGAAAACTTCAATTTGTCAAATTGCCCCCCAAAGCAGACATATTTGGACTTTTCCACATATATTAATTCCAGAAGGTCCATTCATAGATGCATCACATAAGTGTATGAGCAACAAAAAGTGAGATCTGTAGGAATATATGTGTATTTTTCCATGAAAGTAATGGAGTTGCTTCCTTCCGATTCCAATACTAGACTTCCAGTCCTCCCAATATAAAAACATCTTGGTGCAGAAGAGCAAGATGAACAAACCCCCATTATCGCATTAAACAGACTCTATCAGAATCAGTTCTGCTTTCTACATAAGGTGGGGATCTCCTCTTCAGAACCAGTGTATATCAAAGTCAAGATGAGCAGACGTCATCTATCCCTGGTTAAATTTTCACTTTGAAAATATCCTTCCCAACACCGCAGATCAGTATCCTGTTTTATTGGAAAACTTTCATTTGGGCCTGTTAATGTATTTGTCACCAGCATGCTCCTTTTTTGATTATAGCTTTTCTTGGTTCTAATAAAAATTGCACAGATCAAATATTGTATTAGTAGTGTGAAAAAAAAACAACAAAAACCAAACAAACAAGAAAAAAACAAGTTTACTTTACAGATAGATAAGTTATGGCAAGGCATTGGTCCAAAGTGTTTCATCTTCATGTAGAAAAACTATATGCAAATACATGCATGTCACTTTTTTTTTTCTTTTTTGATATTATTTGGCTTTAGAAGGAATTCCTGCAACTGGAGCAGTGCTAAAACTGTCCTGCAGATTAAGATTTATTATGTGCATGCACTGATTTTAAGTACATGCATCAACAAGACGCTACATTCCCTGAAATACTGAAAACTCTCAGCCTCTCAGCTGTTAATCCTTAAAGCTACATACGGCTACTTTTTTTGTGTGTGTTTGAAATTTTTGAAAGCAGTCTGGGGAATTTAGACACATATCACCTGCTAATTCTAGTGGTAGATGCTTATCTAAATCCCCCACAATATTTTTTTTTTTTTTTAAATTATTCAGGCTTCCTTTTATCTGCTCACTTTCCCTTCATAATGGCAGTGGTTAAGCACTGTCTGTGTTAAGTGTGTTACCTCTTGGTCACTAGATTAAACAGCTTTTTACCAGAGGAACCAAAAGAGTGAAACAGCTAAGAAAGAATTAAACTAGTATATCAATTGCAGTTTATTTTCTACCAGAAGACTCAGTATCTTTGGAAGTGTGTGAGCTTGCCTGACGCTTTTTCTCCCTTACATATTCTAGGATAATTTTGGAATCAATATAGTGCTAATTGAAAAAAACACACAATTTCTGTTGATATTGACAATTTTAATGCAGTTTGCTTTTCCACACTTTCACTCTGCCATCATGTTCTTCATGTAATTTTTCAAGTAAAAAATGAAAGAAAATCGGTTCCCATTCTGTTTACAGTTACAATCTCTTGGAGGAACTAAAAAACCTAAAAATCTCTGCTAAGAATAACCTCTTCTTTTAAGAGTTTCCCATTTTTTATTTCAGTCATTTTGTATTTAGGAGACTTCAGTAGAAAAGAGAGGTCAAAAGGTGGAAATATCAATGCTTAAGTAATCCTCGAAGATGATTATTCTCCTCACAGAAATGGCTACTTGACATGTGGAATTAAGGATATTCATTCTGTGTCTGCACATCACTTGTAGAGAATTGGTGAATCTTTCAAAAACTAGAGCAACTTGAGAACAACTGAGCTTTTCCCATGGGATCAGCACTGATAGTATTGATTTTCAAATCAGTTTTTATAAAATGGCACTTGCCAAGGAGCTCCGCAGAGCCTTCCTTCCTTTCCCTGTACACTTCTGCCAACTGAAGTATGACAGGTATATAGATTTATTGGTAATGGCATAAGGGGTACCACTTGGATTTTAGCACTCCTGTCAGTCCTGGCAAAAATGCATGCATTGTTTTTGCATTTGGATAAGGCCTACACCCATTCCAGATGGCTAAAACACATTTATTATATTTCTGTGCCAGGATTACACAAACTCATGTGGTTCTACAATATGAAAACAATAAAAATATAATACTTTTCAGGCACAGTGTATAGGAACCACTTTGTAGGACAAAAAAAAATAAATCACAAGACAGATACTTTGTTACTCATTTCATGTGTCACTGAATACAACAGCAAGGGCATTTTAGAAGTTTGGTGGAACACAGTGCTCAAAAATATAGATCGCTTGCCTCTTACCATCTACTGAAGCTGCCAACTCAAATTTCAATGAGCTTGATGTAAAAAATAAAACCCAATTTATTAGTGTTGGATTTATAATTTCAAACTGAATGCCTAATAAAAATGGTATTTACATATCACATATCAATGCCCAAATGCTTAAACCCAAACAGGATACCTTCTGAGACCTAACTTTCATAACTGTATTTCCCTATATGTGTGTTTTCATAGAAACTTAAAAATTCACAGAGAATTAACTTAAAATCAATGTATTTTTGTACAATAATATTAAATGGTTGGTACTTTCCCCTAATCAAATCAATCTATCGTACGGAAAAGGATGAAGGAATTGCCCTAAGAAGTAAACCAGACTCAACTGTCATCTTGTATTTATTCTAAATTTTTTTTAAATTTAGAAATATTTTAAAAGCTAATACATGAATTCATCATTTATTTTCTCAGTTCACTGCAAATAATATGAGAGAGAAAAATTGATCTTTTGATGATAATTGAAAAGTAGGATTAACTGGAATGGAGTGCATTGATTGAGCTCTTCCTTGCTCACTAAAAATATTTAATCCTATTGTTGACATATTTAAATAATTTTTTTTAAAGTAAATGGTTAGAGTACTTGTGTTGCTGGAACAACTTATAGCTAGCTAAGCTCTTGCCTGATTTCTTTTAAGGAGACAGAATATCAACCCATTTCTGCATTGACAAAACAATATGGTTTCATTCGATTGCCTTTGGTGGTATTTTGGGCTCATTTTTCATGGCTCTGTCACCATGGATTCATAAAGATTTTACTTCTCCTCATTTGGATATTGGTTTTCAGTAGCAACTTTTCAAACTTAACTTGACCAATGTGATTTTGACTGCTGTATACTGACATTTGCTATGATAGGCCTATCTGGATCAATTCAGAGGATTAAAATACTATCTAAAATTTGACTGCAGAGAGTTCTGTGAGAACAGAGGGTTATTCAGAAACCAGGAGCATTCAGATACATCTGTATCAGCAATCTGATGTCATCTGTAGGTGTTTTTCTGACTCGAAAAAGAAGTACATATCAGGTTAATACTCCTACCTTCCAACTCCCAGCAGCCAAGTTCTGCAGTGCTCCTGCTGCCCCCTCCAGCGTGTCTGGATTGGAGCACTCAGAAAGAAGTGTGAGGTAGGGTTTGACTATTGAAGGGTGCCACAGCATCTGGATTCCTTTGGGTGGTTCTGCACAGTCTGGGAGAGGTCCTACGCCATCCCACTGTTGGAAAGTACAAAGCAGACTGTCAGCAAGGAACACCAAAATACTTGAGAACTGCCTCAGTCAAAGCTCCAGTATCTACGTGCACATGTGTGAAGGCATCTGCCTGCAAGCAGCTGTTCCCAATTTTAATGTACCATGTGATTCTTCCCAGAGAAACCAAACTTCCTAGTCAACACTCCTCACAGAAGAGCTATAGCATTGGCAGAAACCAGTGTTTTAGCTAACTGATACAGCAAAACCACTTTTTGCTGCGTTTATTTTTTGGGGTGGAAATAGAAGCCCAGTGAAAGTCAAAATATCTTTAGAGGCAAAACTAAAATTTGCATATGAAGAGATTCTTCTTTTTCACATCTTGATCAGTTCTCTGCATTCTCTCTCTTCTCGTGAGAGGAAAAACAACCATGTAAAACACTTAAATGGAAAACGAAATCATTCAGGGCCAGGAGCCCTCCATCCTCTGAAAGGCACCAAGTGTGAGAAGCCTTCTCCAGCTACTCAACTTCTGACATCTCACTCATGCAGCCACACAGCCAGCCAGCTGTATGGGCTGAGACTCCCATGTAATAGCCAGAACCACTCCTCACAAAACAGACTCTTCCTCTCACCACAAATAGAATTTTGCCATGAAAACTCAAAATAGTACTCAAAATGGGTAATATTAAAACATGGACAACATGCATGTTATCGCACAAACCCCAATCCTACCAGAAACCTTTCCAGAAGAACTGTGATTTACCTCTCCAGTGGAATCCATAATACTTGCACCTCAGCAAGAAACATCTTAAAACTACGTAATTCAAGGATTTTTTTTGCTTTCTGTTTAAACCAAAGTAAAACATGGAATGTATTCCTAATGTTATTTCAAAGGAGATTTTTAATCTATATATGTAATATATATATATATACACACATATATATATTTCCTCTGAACAGATATTTAAAAATTCATACCCTGAATGTCAGGAATAAAAACAGGCCCTGACTTTTTAATACAATCTCTTTTCTAACACCTTTGATGTGCAGATTGGGCGATATGATATAAAGTAAACTTCTTAATGCCATGGGTTACCGCTTACTGTGATTATCTAGGTTAAAAATCTGTATCATAACACTATAAACACCTACTAGACATACAAAGATAGCACAATAACACAATGATACTTGCACTGTGAAAAGATCTAGATTCTCTTCTTTTCAGGAAGTATCAATTATATTTTTATTTAAGCTAACTTTAAATATCTACATATAATTCAAGATACAATCAGTTAAGTCATCTAATAACAACTAACATAGATTAATTTTAACAAGGTTTTGATAGATTAATCCAGAACACTATTTTTTCTAAATTAAAGCAGCAAAACCCATCAAAATGGAAAGCTAGTAGGACCATTTAATATATATGAGCATTTACTCAAAACCAGAATGCTGCTCAGATATGGAACTACATGCACTGGACTAAAATTACCACAATTTCAAACAACTGGCACATCAGTGTCCAAGGGTGGTTGAGAAACTACAGGAAAATGGCCTTCTGAAGAAACAATCCCTTCCAGTGACACTATTATAGGGCTGTGCCTTTGAATTTTCTTAATGCATTTTTGCCTTTAAGCCAATAGGTTGATTTCACTGTATGTGACTCAGTTCTCCTTTTTTTGTCCCTACAAATCACCATCGTTGGCAGAAATTACTTTTTGTCACCTCATAAAAAATACATAAAAATCTGCTTCTTATTTTAAATCTTGGAATCCAATAATTTCTGCTGTCAAAATTCTTTGGAAAACAAATTAGAAACATGTCTTATAGGTCCTATCTGACCTCTCACCAGATTTGGGCTTTACACCTTAGTAAGCCCACTAATGAAAGACCTGTGATGTCCAAGGGCACAAATTCAGGTCTTCAGCCATCTCATTCCAATGTGCTCAGATTACGGACACATTATGCAACTGAACACTGTTTGCACAGGGTATTTCTCGTATCAGTTCATGGACAAAGTACATGTAATGCATCAAATGTATTAAATCAACCCAATACATTTTTCATGCACATGTGGGGATATGACTTTATATTAAACTCACGTATTTATCATCTTAAAGACTGCTGATAATTATTGAAAATCAGCCCATATAGAGCTGTATATACATTTGTGTTATACTGGTACTTAAAGAGCACTAGAAATTATGCTCACTGATAAATTAATATTTAATGTAGTTTTGTTGTTCTACCCAATAATGAGAAAACACTTAAAAAAAAAAAAAAAAGACATATTACTGCATTTTCTTGCCTTTCTTGCAACTCACTTTCAGCACATGATTGTCTTAATTTATCATCAGCTGTGGGGGAAGACACTTTTCTAAAGATGCTGCAGTGCCTCAGGGTCCTTGTAAGGGTAATGGAAGTCGACGGTACTTCACCTGCATGTGAACTGAAGGTGCAGTAAACCCAGTGACAGCAGATAATGTCCTACACTATTCTTCAGACATGGTGTGTGTGCTGATAGCACCTGAGCAGCATTCACAGGGAGAGTTTTAACACCAACCATGCATAACAAGTGCTCTGCCTATGGTAGCCTCCTCAAGGACAATAAAAGGGGACACAAGAGATGCTGTTGCTGTGTCCACTTTCTGAGAGCTAGAGGGCACAAGTGACCCTGGCCTGTCGTGCACTCTCTTGTCTTGTCCTTGAACACTTTTCAGCAGTTCACTGCTCCAGCTTGTGTGATCTCAGCTAGCTCATCACTGAAGAGAGAGAGTTAATGGATTCTTGCCTCTTCTGTGTAGCCAAGACCAGTGCATGCTGCCATACAGCCCAACTGTTGCAGGGTATGCAGGACTGATGCAGGCCAAAAAAGGAGCTAATGCAAAGGAGATTTTCCAGATCTTAATCCTTTTTTTTTTTTTTTTTTTTTTTTTTTTAATATATTTCATAAATAAAAACATCCATTGACTGAACAGAAGAAATATTTTCCCCAAAATTATAACACAGTACATTTTTTAAAATGGTGGCTAAGGCATGGCAGAAGTTGCTTTGTAGTTCACATTGCTCAATATTAATGAATCAAGGCAGTATGCTAAATGACTCTACACAGTGAATTACTATAACAGTTACTGTATCATGGCAGACCATCAGAAAAGAGTAGTAGGGTCTCTTTGAGATAGGCTGTGGATGCAGTAGGAGCCTCTGAAAAAGAGGACGACTGTATCCAACTATTCTTCCTAGGTTTTGCTAAGTCGGAAAAAAAGAGCCACAAACCAATATTCCTTCCAGGCTTCCCTCCTTCAGCTGAAATTACCCACATATATTGTGGTTGAAACTGTCAAAATGTTCATTACGTGGCTCAGATACAAATCTCTCATTTCCTGAAACTGGTGCAAGGAAAGGATGAAAATCAAGAAGAATAAAAATCGGAACATAAAGATCTTTAAGAGCAACAGACTTCGGAGATTAAGAGTACTATAATAAAGTTTCCAAAGTTTTCACATTATTAAGGAACTCTGTGAGGAGGAAAAAAATCACTCATTTAGATGCTCCCCTGTGCCATACAACACATCATCTATCACCTTTTTTTTCATTTTAATGAAAGAAAATCCATGTTCATAGTATAATTGTACTGAATACCAGAAAAAGCTGCAACTCAGCAAGAACAGTACATTCTCTGTAATATGCTTTTTGCACCAGCAGCCTCAAGTTGGTGGGCTTTGTCAGTAAGGAGTGTCACAGGACAATAGCTTTTCTCTCTGTGGTAACAAAACACCAGCATTTTATTTTCATTTATTAAATGTGAGTATTTTCCTTTCCCCCCAGCCTATGTGAAACACCATGACTTAAGAAAATTATGGAAAAACCTAAAGAAAACCCCAAAATTACTAAAACCATCTTGATCACTCCAACTGTCAGACTATCTTAAATGTCTAGGATCATGCTGTAGCTGTGATCTTTTTATCAGCAGTGAAAAAAACATTGTATCAGCAGTTTAGCAATACCAACCAAAAGGATTTTTGAAATTACAAAGACTTTTAAACAAACAGCCTCCCCCCAACTGGAAGACAATGATCTCTCATTCTGAATATTCAGTGGCCATGGAAGCCTATACAAGCTGTCCTTAGGCATTTCAATCCAACCATTTATTTTGGAAAACACTGTCTGACAGATGCATTGGTGGATGCTGTCAAGAGTAGAAACGAAAAGTTAAGCAACAAAAACTCATCAAAGTCACTGAGCTTACTTTCAGGAATGATGGGAATCCAGGCAGCCAAAGGAGGCACGAATGCCATTATTTAAGTCAAGTCAAATTTCACTCCAGATATGAAGGTCTTAAAAAACAGGTGCTGAATATAAATGAAGGTGTCTACAAACACAGAAATTATGGAAGCAGGGAGAGGGCAGAGCTGCTGTGGTGTAAAAACATGTAGTCCCAACAAAACTGGCCGATGTCTGGGTAGAGTTTATTGGATAAATACTGGAAACCTCCCCAATTTGATGCAACAACTTTTACAACTTTGAGAAAAGTGTAAACATTTCAATTCTTTGAATTCTGAGCTATGAATAAATCCAAATTATACTCCAAATTATATGTAACATTCTTAAAAGAACTGTGAATCGATTAGTGCATTTTGTCTTTGCTTAAAATCAGACCCCTCCCAAGTAAAACAAGATGAAGTTCAATCGAGGAACAACAATCCTTGGCATCTTGCTACATGTTCTCCTAATCACTCTCCTCTCCACAGGAGGCTGAAGCTAATGGGCTTTGCACTGTACTCCACAAACTGACAAATACAAATTATATTCAGTAACTCTGCAGCTTTGACTTAAAAAACCACTTGGTCATACATGACACTGAGAGATTCTCAGGGTATATGAGATGTTTCTGTACAAGCAAGCAAGAACTTAAAAATGGCTGCTAAGAAGTTCTGTAAGGAGCTGCTCAACACTTAAACAGCACTTAAAAACTACTGCCATTTCTCTATGTCTGTCCTTCTTAATTTGGTACAGCTTGGTGGAGTACTGAAATATACATGGTAAAATAAAGGTCTCACGACATGAAAAAGCCCAACAGATTTATTATTTATTCTTTATGAAATATTATTGCCTTAAACCTGCTATTTCATCTGGATAGAATAATTTACAGCCCATTTAGCTAGCATGGTAAAGAGGTGTGCCAGTCAATTCACAATGATATATAACTTGGAATGTTGCTGTTTTACCTAAAGGCTCCTGACAGAAGGCAAAAGAAAAGGTCAGACTCATTTTAAAAGTGCCGCTTCCAATCAAAAATCAGATTTGGGGTTGATCCTGGGCTGACAAGAATGATCACAGATGGGGAACTCAAAAGGAGCATCAGGCCAAGAAGTCAGCCTGTTTCTTTTTTGTTACCACACCACATATGTGGTGATACAGCACGTGTATATAACAGGCTGCATAACAAGAAATAAAGTAAGGATTAATGACAGTTCCCTGGCTCTTATACTGAAACTGGACCATACAAGTTATTTTCCTTAACTGCTTTTTTCCCTTATCTTTGTTTCTTGTATGGCTTAAAGAATAAACCTGTTGGCAGCTGTGAGAACACCTACAGCAGTGACAAAATTTCCCAAAGTGGGAAAAGAATTTCCAACTGAAAAGGAACATAACAGAAAGCAGAGATGTCAATGTCTACCATGTCCTAGTTGGAAGTGATGGCCCCTACAGAAAGGGAGCTTTGTGGGGTTAGGGTTCAGTAACAGCTGATCACAGGTCAGCAGCAGAGAGAATAACAAGCAACAGTGATGGTAGAGACAGAAATGAAGACTGGTGAGTCTTACCTATTTTTCCTAAAAAGCAGCTTTGCTTTCTGTTTGTCTGTACATAATACAGTGCTATACCTGTTTTTAATGCAAAACTCTAGAATGTCTGGTTTTCTTCTGGCATTAAACTTGAAAACCCACATCTCAGGTACTCATCTAAGCCCTGGTAGAGAGCAAAAGAGAGGTATGACTGTGGGCTTTTAAAATAAAACTCACTTTTTTTCTGCAAGGAGAACCCTTTTTTCCTGCAATCCTCAAGTGAAGTTATTGGAAACATGACTTTAGACTTCACTATGAATTGAAGAAAGAAACAGCTCTTACTTGTTATCAAGACATAAAGAAGCTGTCTGTCTTTGGTATATACAACTTATATCATCACTGAAAAACATATGCCAGTTTGTTCTTGAAAGGACTTTCAAAGAAAATCATATTTAATATTACCACTCAGTTCTGTTCTTCTCCTCAAAAAACTTGGGTGACTACAACTGAAATACAAGCTAGAGAATAACCTTCCCCCCCCCCCCCCCCCCCCCCGAGAAAACTAATGAGAAAGCAGACTTTTAACCTTACAGAAAGCTTCTCCTATTTCATGGTTTAAATAACAAGCTACTTAGCTGTATATGGGGTTCTTTTTCTTTTTTTTTGAAGTATAGAAAGGTGACTTCATCCACACCTACTGTCTAAAATATATAGCCTCATTACAGCAGTTTTGTAACCAGCAGCTTTTAGAGAAGTCGAATACTTTTGTTTAAAAATTAAAAGAAAAACTTGAAAAAATAAAAAGAAAAATTAAAAGATCAGCCCGTATCAGCCACTTCAGAGGGAGTTCAAGAAAAGACACATGAGAAACCAAGAAATTTCATTTTGTCCCCATGCTGTTTTGTGAACCTATCTTCTTGAGAAAGACTGAAAGAGTCACATTTATTACCTGAAAATCCCATGGTACTGCCTAAAAAGAAGGATACCTATACCCTCAATGCATATTTTCTGGAGTTGTAAAATGTAGCAGGCTGCAGAACTGGAAGTTAATCCCATGTACTGAAGCAATGTGACCCTTTGAGATGTGTCTGTGCCCTTTGCATCTGACAGGACAGGCAAAGCATTGAAGGAATCAGGCAGGTAAACCACTGGGATATTAATACTGGGCTGAACCGTGCTTGGTAAATTACAGTCACAAGGAGCCTAAAGAAAGATTTGTTTTTACATTAGTGAAGAACTTTTCTGATAGGTTACTAAGTCTGTAGAGACTAGTGTGAACATTCTATTACAAACTGCCTGAAGCTCAATGCTTTCTCATCACAAGGAATCTGGGTAACTGAATACTTATATATATATACTGAATACTTATATATATATATATATACTGAATACTTATATACTGAATATAACTCTGTTGTCCTCCACTCCTTAGAGGTTTCCTTCCACATGTTCCAAACACATGGTGGTGTGCAGTTCTTTCAGTGTTTCAGATGTTTTAAATCATTGAATCCTATGAAGATAGAATAGGCACAGGTATACCTTAGCTATTTACATGTAAAACACTGTCCATTGTGAGCGTGATCTTCAGAACTATGTTATATTTCAGAGGATAAATACTTCCCTGCTGAGGCAATTAAAGGAATGAACACTCTAAAAACTGCATCCCAAGAAGAGCATGAGATCTGTTCTGAGGGACTGAACAAGCAGCAGGTAAAAGCTTGAGCACTGCAATCAAAGTGGTTATGAAAGCCATCACCTGGAAAAAATTGAAAAGTCTTGCAGAAAACTAAGGAGATTACTGAAAAAGAATATGTACATCTGTAATACACAGGGCAGCAGTCAGCACATAGGGAGATAAAGAGTGGTGAAAGGATGCGTGAAAACATCCTGCAAGCAACAGAATGTGTGGAAGAGCTTAGATGAGATGAGTAAATTCTGATTAAGTTGAGGAACACAAGATGATTCTGTTGTTAAAGATTCTTCACTAGAAAACAACACCAACAAAACAACCAAAAATTCTGATTTTTCTTGACATAACAGAGAAACAGTAAACAGTACTCCTGATTGACACAATACAGAAAATGAAAATAATCTGGGTCCTCTGTTAGTCCTACTTTTCAGTAGTAATGAACATAATGGGGCTCTGAAAAAACATACGACAATGACAGAGTCAAAGAAGCAGAAAGAACAATTCTTTAAAATGTAATTGGACTGGGTGGTTTCCAAAAGAAAAGCCAAGTGAATATAGTTGTATGTTCATTTTTGCAAAATAAATGGACAAAACAAATTGCCTTTATCCTTACCCCAGTTTGAGCTGGGGGCCAAGCTCTATCCTATTAATATAAAGGCAGAGTTGCATGAAAAACATGAGTTTTTCTTTTCCATTTATGACAGTAACATGGGAGATGTGTATGTGGCATGGCAATCTTCCTAACAGACTTCAGTCAAATTTGGCTTTACAAGCATTCTGGTGACTTGATAACATCTTTTAAAATATGTCAACAAATAGCCAAGG
The DNA here is from genome assembly GCA_023637945.1 of Phaethornis superciliosus. Classification (NCBI taxonomy): domain Eukaryota; kingdom Metazoa; phylum Chordata; class Aves; order Apodiformes; family Trochilidae; genus Phaethornis; species Phaethornis superciliosus. The sequence continues at coordinate 71,972,768 of JAJQWJ010000002.1, forward strand.
AACATGTAGTGAAAATAATGTACTCTGTAGAGAGGTTCACAAAGCTCCTTTGAACTCCAACTTGAAGAATAGGTACAGGTCAGGATTGGTGTATGGCAAGATGGGGTAGGTTGTCCAGATTTAAAGAAATGGAGATGAGAGAAGAAAAACATTTTTTTCTAATATTTGTAAAACAAAGTGGACCTTTGCACTACAAAATTAGTTCCAGAAAGAGTAAACTTACTACAGAAAATCCTTGGGAACATAAACTTGAAAATATATGCATAGTTTTACTTTTCTTTGTATTTTAAAAATCATATTAACCCCCCCCCAATTAGGAAAATAAAAGGAGATCTGGAGACAGTCTTGTTTACCATGTTGCATGTTGATAATGAACTCCCATACAAACAGACAAAAGATACCCAAGAACAAGCAGAAGCATATATATTGTACAGGAAATCAACCAGAAGTTCTTCAGTCTTGAAGAAGAGAAAGATCTTTTATAAGTATCCTTTAAAGTACAGAATCATAGAATCATTTTGGGTGGAAAAGACCTTTAATATCATCAAGTTCAACTGTTAAACTAGAACACAGTTAAGCCCATCACTAGTCCATGTCTCTAAGCACCATACCTATGTGTTTTTTAAAATACTTCAGGGAGGGTGACTCAACTACTTCCTGGCCAGCCTGTTCCAGTGTCTGTCCAGAACATTTTCCTAAAATCAAACCTAGTTCTCCTCCAGCACCACTTGAGACCATTTCCTCTTGTTCTATTACTTATTACTTGGCAGAAGAGATTGGCACGCACCTCGCTACAGCCTCCTTTCAGGCAGTGGTTAGATAGCAACAGGGTCTCCCCAGACTCCTTTTCTCCAGACTGAGCAACCCTAGCTTCCTCAGCCACGTCCCCTTGTCAGACTTGTTCTTTAGATCCTTCACCATCTTTGTTGTCCTTCTTTGAACACAATCCAGCACCTCAGTGTCCTTCTTGAAGGTAGGGCCCAGAAGTGAACAGAGTACTCAAGGTGCAGTCTCACCAATGCCAAGTACAGGGACAGGATCAATTCCCTTCTGATGGCCACACCATTCCTGACAGTAGCCAGGATGCTGTTGGACTTCTTGGCCACCTGAGCACACTGCTGGCTTATATTCTTCTGGCTGTCGACCAATATCCCCGAGTCATTTTCCTTTGGGCAGCTTCCCAGCCACTCTTACTCAAGCCTGTAGGAGTTGTTGTGACCCAAGTGCAGGACCTGACACGCGGCCTTGTTGAAACAAGATCCCTCTGCACCACCTTCTTACCCTAAAGCAGATCAAAACTACCTTGATGTCATCTCCAAATTTACTAACCATGCGCTTGATTCACTCATCCAGATCACTGACAAAGAGAATAAACAGAACTGACCCCAGTATGGAGCCCTAGGGAGCACCAACCTCCATTCAACACAACTCTTTGGGAACAGCCATCCAGCCAGTTATTCAGCAAAGCATACTCCCATCCAAGCCAGGAGCAGACAGTATCCCCAAGAGAAGGCATTGCTGAAGTCCAGGTAGGAAAGATCCACAGCCTTTTCCTCATCCACCTGGTTTTCATCACCCCATGCTGACTGGGACTGATCACCTGGGCATCCACCATGTGCCATGCCATGGCACTCAAGATGATCTGCTCTATGATCAGGTAAGACTTACAGGCCTGTAGCTTCCTAGATTCTCCTTTCAGTCCTTCTTGTAGATGGGTGTTACAACCTCCCATCAACTGGGACCTCCCAGGTTAGCCAAGACTGCTGGTAAATGATGGAAAGTGGCTTGGTTATCACTTCTGCCAGCTCCCTCAGAACCCTTAGGTGGATGCCATCTTCCCCTATAGACTTGCATGTGTCCAAGTGGTGTAGGGGTACAGAGAACTCTGACAGGAACAATGAAACAGTCAGTAGTTGAAAGTATGAACCTGAGATCCAGCGATCTCAGAACGCATATAAAAGGAAGAGTTAAAAAAGAATTCCTTAGAGCACTATAAAAGACTTTTATAGTGTGTGTGTGCACTCACATGTGTTGGTAAAGAGAGTATCAAAAGAGAAAGGACAATGTCTGTATGACCCGTTCATACCCAGAAAAGCTATTTTTTGCCCTGCACGTGAACGAACTGCAAATACAGTGTACGATAACTGTTAACTTTCAAACAGGAATTGTAGCTGCATTATGGGGTAAAATTAGTTTGCTTTGGTACTTTTTGTCTCACTGTAGCATAGCACAGGAATCTCAACAAAAGACTGTAAGAAATTCAAGTTATCACATGATTTTAGTTTTTGACTAGAAGAGTAGGTGAAATTAATATGTTACTAGTAATGAGAGCTGCATTTTTCAGTACCCAAATCTTAGTCTCTTGATAGTCATATACCTTTTCCACATTAACATAATTTGCCTCTATAAACTCAGGAATCTTTTCAATACTAGTTTACAAAATTTATGCAAATACCCTGCGTGCCTAATTGCTTTCTCAAATTAGTATTTTCTTTGAGGAATCTGAAATAGAAAAAAATATCTAAGGATGAGTAAATCTAGAAGGAGATGGAGAACCTTCTGCTACCATTACAGGTGATTTGAAAAAGTTCCTAAATTAGTAGTCATTCTCATTGTTATTTAGTGTATGTACTGATTCAACAATGGCTCTCTCTGCAATACAATTGTCAGCATTACCTGAGTTTTAAGGTAAACCTGCAGCACTTCAATAACTTGAGGAAACTGTCAAGATTGTATTCCTCAATCTTTGTTTGGCTATTACATTAAATATATCAAAACACACACTTTTTTTCACTCATTCAATCACCTTGCTTCATTCGCTCCAGTACAGTTTTCTCTCAAGATGCAGAGGCACAGTACAAGAGTAAGCAAAAAAGTACACAAAAACCTGATGTCTGCTTGCATGAAGGTTTCTCTACACACATGTAGCTGTGTGGGAGTACAGTGAAATGTATATGAAGATTACATCTGAATTTTAGGGCTTACATTTTTCATTATAAATGGCATCCTTTAATAGACCAAGCTGTTTGCTTGCAGTATTTATGGCATTCACTATGTACCTGTGACTACAGTTTCCAGGTGCCACCATGCCATGTGCAACTTTTGCAAGCAAACATACTTCCTTTTGTTACTCCAGAGCCATACTCTGCTTTAGGCTCTCAGCTAACTAAAAAAACCAACCATTTTGTATATTATCTATCATGCACTTTATTTCAAATACATTGCATTCATTATTTATATTTTAAATGATGATTACTTCAACTACTGGCAACACAGATGCAACTTTCATTACCTGATCTTGTGATTTCTTTTTCTTCTTCTTCTTCCCCCAACACCCTGAACTCTCTGCATCTTTTCCATTGGCATCACCACAGAGTAATCCATCAAGTTCATCTGTTCCCATCTGCTGTCCCTGAGATGTTTCTGCAGCTAGCCTGTATGAGAGGTTCCTCAAAATGCACACACAGTTTTCAACGGTCTGAAAAGTGTGACAAGAAACCAAACAAACCAGAAAACAAAATCAGAAAAAAGTTAAAAGCCTTCTATTGCTTACTGTATACAAAACAAAAGAAGTATCATTGATCTTTGCACACACATTTTCCCAGCACAATTTTTATCTGCTCAGTTCTGAGTGCTCCCTAGGTAACAACAGCTTAAGAGACTTGGAAATTTTTATGTAAAGATACCAGTAGTATGGAAAATATGTTTCTGTGAGTTGCTTCATTGTCATTCTGAATTTCACACTGGAGTCCAATGTGAAACATAAGCCGAAGTAAAAAGCGATCAAGAAAACTTGAACACACACAGAATATCAGTAAACTCCCACTTCTGAACCAAAAATGTTACAAACAGAAAACTGCAATAGGTCTGGTTGTTTGGTTTTGGCTTCCTAAAGCCAGAAAGATTTTTTTTTCCTGGCATTAATTCTCTGTAAATTGCCAAAAAATGGGATTTTAATTCCATTCCACAAGTATATTTAGCACCTACAGATGATGGTTCCCGAGTCGCAAAAGCAAGACTAGGAATCTCAGATTCTTGTTGCTTTTACTGCTTCTTGCCAGGCAGCAGATAGGTTACGAACAGCCTTTCTCTTTCCTCCATTTTTCCCCCCAAAAGGTTGTGCCTTCTGTAGAAAGTGTATTCTGGCTGGAATCCAGAATAAGACAAATTCACTGATAATAGAGCATAATTTCTGCAAGTCTAAAAGAAGTTCAGTTCAGACGTGGTTAAAACCCCCTCATTTAATTGGCTCACTCTGGTTTGACTATCAATAATAAGCAGGATATGAGCTTCATTTTTTGAGGCAGAGAAAGCATGGTTAAAAAAAACCATTTGATATCTAGCTATATTTATTTCAACTGTTCCTAACACTCTACAGAGATAAAAAGTGATAGTCACTACACCCCAGCTCTGCTGCTCCATTAACCCAGAACAGAATGACTGTGAAGATTTCAGCTCTGTATTACTCTGCCGTATCCACCAGTGAGGCAAACAGATGAGGATTCATTTATTTTCACACACTGCATGAACTTACGCCAGTTATGCATTTGGCACACATTTTTTTCAATGACATTAAGTTTCAAGGGATTATACTGAACTCAGGCTCATATAGACAGTTATATCTATTTATTTATTTTTAAACATAGGTGAAATTTCACATTACATATGTAGTAGTTTGCACTATCCAGCCAAAGGCATAAATACATGCAGAAATATATATACATGGATAGAAAACATTCTTAGTGTTTCTTTCAACCCTGAAAGCTTTGCAGACTGCATAGTGACAGTATTTTTTTTAAGTTTGCTGTCTTTTTTACTTTTAACATTTCCATATGTGAATTTTATTCACTCTTGCTAATATTTACTTCTGCACAGTGATAGCTTGCTGAACTTGAAGCTTTGTGTGTGTTGATTATAGGGTTTTAAATTTGAAGTCACCTTTTTATAAACAAGAGTTTTCACACTTACAGTACTTATGTCCAAAATAAATAAGGCAAGACCATAGCAAGTACAATGTTACCTCACATTAGAAACTGATAAGCAAATTTCCAAGGCTTAAGTGCAACCAACACCTTCTTCACTAAGGTGAACTCTACAAGCTGAGAAAGTTGGTTCTAGTCATGCATTTGGAAACCCTTTGCTTCTTAACTTGTAGCTTGGGACTTTAAAGGGTCCTTGTTTTTCTCATTCCTATAGATATTTCTCAGTCTCATCATAAGGGGATGAAATATGTAGTCTTTATACTTAATTAGATCAAATTAAAATTATGAGCAGTAACTTTGCTCAGGGAGGTGGAGGAGTCACTATCCCTGGAGGAATTAAAAGACTGTGTGGATGCAGCACATCAAGACATGCTCCAGTGGGCACAGTGGTTTTTTTCTGGGTTGAAGGTTGGACTTGGTGATCTGAGAGGTCTTTTCCAACCTTGACTATTCTGTGATTCATTAGGTAAGTTTTAAGCACTCTTAACCTCATCAAAATGAGGAATGCCTTTAGCAACAACTCTCCATCCCTATGCAAGTCCCACGTTCTCTTTCAAAGCATGCAGGAGCAGGGACCAGTTTTTCAGCTTTTAGCCTCTAACAGTACCACAAAGTAATCTAATAGGCCAGTTGTTGTGGCATTTGGAAAACAACATTTATTAACTTTGAAATAAAGCTCATATTTTTTAACAATAGCACTATTTTTGAAACTAGATTAAAAAGTGATTTACAGCCAGTTAAATAATTTAATTAAAATTATATTCTGTTTTGGTATAAAGATGCAAAGAGCTACATTATGGTGTTTTGTATTTAGCTGCCCAACTGCAAAAAACCCGTTAGACAGGAGGATACAACTACTAAGGCAGACAGAATATTTTTTCTCATTTTTTCTGTTTTTTTTTTCTCCACATATGACTTAGCCTGCAGTTTTTTTAAGCAACACAAGCTACAAATGACAATTAGAACAGTCTATATTAACAATACAAGACAAAACAGGGAGCTTACTGTCCTCATTATTTAGCTTTTTTAACAGTAAAACAATCTTGATACACATACACATACAAGGAGACCTCTGAAAAAGCAGCAGCTGAGCTGTGAGATGGGGCATAAACTGACTTCCTCATTCACCTCCCACTCTGCTCCAGTGAAAACCCTCTAACTTCTTTCTGTCAAGCAAGCTGAATCAGGGAGCTTTGAAATGGTCCCCAGTTGAGCTCTTCTGAAGGTAATGAAGCTAAAAACACCCTCGCATTTGGGGACTGCGCTGCAGGAGGTGGCTGGCTGCAGGTTTGCTCTGAACCCTGTTGCCTGGTGCCTACCTTGTGGGTGGACTTCCTCTGACTGTCAATCTCCTAAACTTTTATTAGTGGAAAACTGATGATATATTTATGGGTTGTGGAGTTTTTGGAGTCGTTTGTTTGTTGGGTTTTTTTTTCTTTTAAGAAGAAAAATCATGCTGCTAGCCCAGCACCATATGCTATAAACCTCTCATAATTCCTGTCTCCTTCCCCTGAATTCATAGGCAAATTTCAACTATTTGCTTCAGAAAGTTTTGGGCATTGTCCCTCTCTAATCCATATACCCACAGCGATCTGTGACAGATCAAAAAAATCCCAGTGGGTTTTAAAATTTTGCTGTGTAAATGGCTTCCCTCCCTTGATTCTTAGCGGTTTGCAAATGGACCAAGGCTGCCCTAGAGCAGCAACAATTAATTTATCAACATAAAGCAATTTATCATCCTAAAGCAACAGGCATTTGAAACTGGGCTTTTTCTGCTCTGGAATACTTCCATTTGTTCCTAATCTTTACTCTGGAAATGCCTGAAGTCTTTTTAATTAGACTGCCTTTCACCTTTGGAGAAGTCTGTTTATATCCTACCACCTCAGATAAGTAAAGCTGACATAAAAATACATCTTTAAAAAGTTGCTATTGAAACCATTCATTGATCTTCTTTCAAGAACAAATAATCTTGGTAGTACTGCAAACCTGCCTATTAATTTCCTTTTCTTTTTTTATTTTTTTTTCTTTGTAAGCCTAACACACAATTACTGGCTTTGTCTCATACTGAGTACTAAAAATCAATCTTAATCTAAACCTGGCAGAGTACTGTAGCGAAGTTTACCCGGTGTATGACATATTTGCTCTTCTTAAGCCAGTACTGCATTTTCTCCTTTAATAACTCAAGTGAGAGGATGACATGCTTACCTGTGCACATTATGGAGGCAGACACAAATCCAGCACTCAGCAAGCACACAAAAATACACAGCTCAACAGAAAGAAAAGACAAAAAAGGAGCTAAATTATGCTTCGCTAAGGCATCTCTCACAATGCATTCTTTAAAAAAATATGACACTTTATAGTCCTGATGTACCCTGAACACCTGGATTTCTTGCTCCTGAAAAGACAAAGATGACAAACCTTACTATCAATTTCACTGCTCCCCAGAGCAGACTGGATCACGTACAGCAATGCGTCCGTCAGGCCATCACACTCCCTCATCCTTCTGCGGGCCTCCTCTCCAGCAGAGCTGACATTCCTGCAAGGCAAGAGAAAGGGTCACCACCTCTCCTCCTGAAACACTCTCACAATTAACAAACAGATAAAACCACTTGTTTGGGTTTTTTTTCTCCTTTCATCAGTTCAGAGCTTTGATCAGTGAAGACAGCTGGGAATGAGCTGAGAAAAATGTAACACAGAAGGGAATAAATGGAAGACTTCAGGTTCTCCACAAGAAGGGGATGAGAGGTCAAGAAGTATGCACCTACCTGAGCTGGGGGACTCATGGTCTACTAAAGCTTGGCAAAGGGCTGACTGTTTTTCTTTACTATTTTTTTAAAGTAGGTTTTATATTTGTGAGATGGCATTTTTTAAAATGTGCATATTTACATATAAATCAAGCTTTGAAAAGTCTAGAAAGTTTTTTCAAAGAATTCTCCTTGGACTTGAAGAGCCCAGTAGTTAGTGCTCTTAACCTAGGAGAAAAATATTATCAAAGCATAATATAAAACTCCTGGTATTGCTTGCTTCTCATTTTACAGGAGTATTTCCTTTTTGAAGGAAACGTTCTCTCATTTTGAGAGAACATTAATACCTCAATCTTCTCTTTATGTACTTGCTCACAAGTTGTTTTACATTGCAAAATTTAAAACCTCAGCTTGTTATAGTTATTCTGCTCCTCAAACAGGGCCAGAGGGCCTTATGAACACATTTATAAAAACACAATTAAAACAAATGTTACTGGATAATATCATGTGTCATAAAGCTCAAAATATTGATATTCAAAGAAACAAATATGTATGAATGAGCATATGTAAAGAGAGGCTGTACTTGCAAACACCAGGCATCGAGAAAAATTGCTTTCACATTTGTGCAGCAGTTTTGTTTTGGAAACGGATGAATTAGCAACCTCAGTAATAAGGGAAAACTTTTCACACAGTGGTACACTTTGGTAGGGGAAGACAACCCTCTGCTGAGATGGCTCAGATGGTAGCTCTTCTCTCCCCACTACTACAGTTTATACAACAGAAGAACAGGCAAGACCATGACAGCCCTAAATACTTAATGCCAATGTATGGAAACAGAAGGGACCCCATTGGCCCTTTGATTTGGGAAGAAGACAAGGCACTTTCTTTCTCTTATGCCTTTGAATAAAAGATGGAAAAATTTTGAGAATCCTGGAAAGGAGAATGTATTTTAGATGGAATAAGGTGAGAGGACTGAAGTATAGGTTTCCTTTCGATTCTTTCTTTGCTCTACCTACTTCATCCTGTTCTGCTTCCCTATCATCTTAAAAATAAACCCAAAAACATTCCATCTCCCCAAAGCACCAGAGTTTCCCTGATCAAATAATCTTACAATAATCCCCTAGCTTCTCAAATGCAAGTTCCTAATTGATCCTGCTCCCTAAACATACGACTTCCCAATTATACTTCCATCCCCACACTGTCCTAATTAGTTTTGCTCTCTCTCACACAAGTTGCCCCAGTTAATTCAGCCCTATTCACCTCTGCAGGCAGCCCAACAAAAACATACAGTCCAGGAACACGAGAATGAATTCCTTTACCTCCCTAGCACACAAATTCATGTCTTCCACTCTCCTTGAAACTCCCCAGTTCACCCCACATTACACACCAGAAATGTGCACCTTGTAAAATCTTGTTTTGTGCCATTATGCACAGTTGTGTTGTCTTGTTCTTCATTTGGTCTCTCAGCTCTGTACTTCTTCCCCTCTATGCTGCGACAAAAGCGGCAGATGAGGGGTCTTCCTCCAGTTCATGAGGAAACCCTCTTCTTCTTTCATCCAGGAATTTGAGTCTGGAAACCATCAAGTGGAAAAGAGTCCTCCACTGGGTCTCCCTGGGACGTCATGGAAACTTTCTGACTTCCCTTTGGCAAAATTATAGACCATGGTTTCCCAAACACAATGCCCATGCCCTATAGTTCCAGGGCTGGGGACTCTGTCAAAAGTGTATTATGAGTAGACTGTCCTCATATTAAAGGCAAGTGCTCCACCTAAAATTCCTAAAGGGAAGAACACATAGGAAAAGCAGAACCATGGATCTGAAAAGTGTAATGGGAGGCAGCATGAGTACAAGGGGGATTATCATAGAACACTTAGTGGGCTTCTGTCTGAAATTCTACTCCCTCACCTCCACTGGAAGATAAAGATAGAGAGTTGTAGCCAACCCTAAAAGAATAACTGCACAAATTACAAAAGAAGGATGTTTCGGAAGTGTTCTCAGCACATCACTCTCCCTCGCACCACTATTAAAAAAAAAAAAAAAAGTAATATTACTCAATCCTTTTAAAGAGGATTAGATATAACAGTTTGTACTAACATAATGTATCTAGGCTTCTTCATTTTCTGAAGTTACATATACCGAGTGCAAACTTTCAAAACACAGATTGAAGCACTGGTACAAACATAGAAACATTTTCCCTAATGTTTCATTGAGGTGGTTATTCCTTCTCTCCAGAATGGCCAAATGCATGTCACCTTGACCCTCCAGAGCCTGCTGAGACCAGCACCCACTCAGCTCCTCTCCAAGTTGACCAGAAACCCCCTCCTCACCATTACAGCAATGCAGACAACCTCATAGTCCCTGAGCTGTGAGCTGTCTGCCTCACGCATTTGCAGGCAAACAAAGAATATGAAGCCTTTATACAAAGTAATATAGACACACTAGGGGCACATCTTGCACAGACAATGTATTTCTTTGCCCTGTGTGAAAGAGCTGTTGAGTTCAGCTCTTCTGTTTATCATCCTTTCCCATTATGCTCCAGATGCTTCTGTAATCAAGAGGTGGATATACCGAATTCCCATGGCTGCTTTTCATTTTCTTTTAGAAGTCTCTCTCTAATTTCTGCACTGACTCATAGCTACTACAGCTCTCCCCAGTGTGGTGTATTTATTTACATGGGAAATGTCTTAAAAAGCAAGACAAATTCAAACTGTGCATGAACATTTTCACAAATAATAATTTGATTATTTAAAAACATCCCATTATCTAACTATACCCATTTCACCTCTATTAAAGGAATCATTGTTAATTGACATCTTTCACAGAAGGTCTCTGATATCACCATGTTCAGGCTATGTAGTTCTGTTAAAGAGAAGTTACAGATTACTTGAGCTGTCATAGGAAACATGCTGCTATCTTAATTTTCTTGTTTCTTGTTAAACATGCTGTAGCCATCAGAGTGACAGAGAGTTAAGACATGATTTTTCATTTGTGTAAACATTACATTACAGCATTTGCAGCATCTACTATTTGCAAAATGTACTGCTAACTAAGCACACATTTCTCCAGTGTTAGTTTCCAAACAGGCCAAACCACATTTTCTGGATTTTAAAAAAGATGTAGAAATACAAAGCATAGGTTTCCAGGAAAAACCCCTACTTTTCCATTGTAAAGGTAGCCCAGCAAAATCTTGATGACCTGCTAAATTTTCATACTTCATTGAAGTTTTTTTCACCAGGTATATGTAAAGTACAGGCTGGCATTCTGAATCAAACATGACAAGGAGCCCTCTGGAATTCCATAAAGCAGCAAAATTGATTTCAAATGGAATCCAGTTACACAGGCATACCAAGAATATAGAGTGCTGAAGAACAAGTCTCAGCTTAGCCATATGGTCTCCCTCAGACCTCCAAAAAGCAGCTGATGTAAATACCTTCTTTGCAGGAGAGGAACACGAAGAAGATGGCCAGAACAAGAGCTCAGACCTATGGTTTATCAAGGTGTAATTTTTTAGAAAAAAGGCAAACTGCTTTTCCTAATAATCTAGAAATGGAAAAATAACTACAATATTCAATTTTCGGTTTTATTGGAAGCTATCATGTCATCACCTGATAACTAACAGTGGGCATGACCCTCCAAATATACACAAGGGGTGTCAATCCAATGATCCATGGATAACTGGGCAGTATAAAGGAGTGAACTGTGCACCACATACCTGATTCCTGTCAATCTTGGCACTTAATTTATTCAATATAATTTTACTTATGGGAGCTGAGGGGGGGGAAGATGGGTGGGAGCAAGTAATTTCTTTCTAATTCTCAGAGTAATTTTCCATATGCTCAGACAAACTGTGGGAAGCTTTGAGAAATATTGTTATGACTATAGGGTAGCTAAATCCAGCTCCTTATCCAGGGAAGGGATATGGAGTTCTATGGAAGATCATCTCGAAAGCCAGAGCGCTAAAACACATCCCCTCTGGATATGGGAAGATTTAGCAAGCTGTTGACACTACTCCCAGTAGCAGTTCTACAAATCTCAAAGATAGAATTAAATTACCTGCAGAAGCACCTGCTCTCCTTGAGCATACTCAGGTATCATCAAGGACTTTGACCTTTCCTGCACCAGCTATAGGTCTTCAAACTGCAAATCTCACTGCAGTCTTGAGAACCAATTATCCCTATTTAGCCAAGATGAAATCCAGATCTATCATCCATAAGGCCCCATGATTAAAAGAGGAAGCATGTTTAATACGTAGTATATGTAGCATTTTGGATTGAAATAAGAAAAGAGAGACATGGGAAGAATATCCTAAACCAGGTGGACCTCAGAAGTTAGGTACAAAAATCTTAGGTATAAAACTTCAGATGTGTCCAAAGTACAGCTTTATTAAAAAAAGTTTTGTGAGAGACTAATTACAACTGCCTCATTTTTTTTTTCATTCCTCTACTTATTACAGCCATCAAAAAGAGATTTTTCACAGAAAAGGGGAAAGGTTTGTACAATCCAAGAATTCCAAAGCCTCCTTTAATTTTATAGGAATTATGTTTATGTTTCCCTCAGCAGGGTTAACAAGGGAAAAGACCACAGGAGAATACTGAGTAAATGAGTTGTACCTGATGCACTGAACAGTCATCTTTAAAAGATGATTCATTAAAAAAAAAAAACCAAAATTCCTGATAATGGTCTCCTCTACACATGCTCTTTTACACGCTGCCAATTTTTATTTGTCTGAGTAAGCATTCTCTATCAGGGGCAGAGCCACATCTCAGTGGCAAGCTGGCATCCCTAGTTCCATTGCAGGATAAAGTGAGAGGTGATGATTCTGAGTTGCTCTTCAGATGCTACTACTTTTTCTGTGTACTTATAGCTGTTTCTATAAGCATTCACTGTATTTGCTGCAGTAACACGGACAACAAAAACAGACAACCAGCACCATGCACACATCCAGCAACTTTGCTCACAGCCATCAGCCATCCCTTGACAAACACAGAATTTTAAGGGCTTTTTACAATTGAGGAGACCTTGAGTCACATTTTCTTATCTGTAAGTATTCAGTGCAGCCTTTGGACATACAGTAACTAGATTAACTGTAGTAGCTACTACTGTAACTTTTAGACAAACTTGAATTTTTTAGCATTATTTGCACACTAAGACTTTTAAAAATCATCCCTTTCTGCTGAAAACTAAACTATCTGGTAAGAGTAGCTATTTCTCTGGCAACATACAAATTTAAACAAGCAGTGAGACAAAAATAAGAAAACACAAGATGGTCATAATTACTACAAGTTTCTAAGAATAAGGCTTTTAGTGACTACAAAATCAGCTTATTGTTAGGAAGTAATAATACATGAAAATAGATTTTTTCAGTCACTGCCACACATCTTTCCTGCAATATTGCCTGATCTGAATGACATTTCAATGCAGTATTAGCAAGATTAGCAAGATTTCTTCTTGCTTAATATTCTTAGTAGCAGTTATAGCCTTCTTTATCTGTAAGCTGGTCTTCAGAGTAGTAATAATTTATCAGTTCTAATGTGGATTAAGAATAACATGTTTTGGGGCAAATTATCTCCTATTGATGAGGGTAGCTCAAGTGTAATGAAAGAAGCACAACCATTTTATACCAACAAGGAATTTGCCCCCAGATATTTACCTTTTAGGTATTAATTTCACCTTAAGAAAACACTTTGCAATTAGACAAACTTCTGACAGTGTCATGTGGAAACAGTCTTGATTATTAATTAACCTTTCTATCAATTGCTACGACAATGTGATTTTGCTTTGATTATTCAGCCATACCAGGAGCTGACCTGCACCTGCACCTGGGTCAGAACAATCCACACTATCAGTACAGGCTGGTGGATGATGTTGTAGAAAGTAGCCCTGCAGAGAAGAACCTGGGGGGTGCTGGTGGATGAAAATCTGGACATGAGCCAACAGTGACTGCTTGCAGCCTGGAGACTCTATCACATCCTGGGCTGCATTAAAAGAAACATGGCCAGCAGATCAAGAGAGGTGATTCTGCCACTTTGCTCTAGTAAGACCTTACCTGGAGTATATATCCAGCTCTGGAGCCCTCGATACGGGAAGGACATGGACCTTATGAAGGTGGTCCAAAGGAGGGCCACTAAAATGACTGGGGGCTGGAATACCTATGAAGACAAGCTGAGGGAGCTGGGGTTTTTCAGCCTGGGGAAGAGAAGGCTCCAGGGACACTTAATAGTGAACTCCCAGTATCTGCAGGGGACCTGCAGGAAGGCTGGAGAGGGACTGTTTGCAAGGGCCTGTAGTGATAGGAAGGGGGACAATGGTTTTAAATTAGAAAGGAGTAGACTTAGACTGTGTGCTAGGAAAAAACTCTTCATCGTGAGGGTAGTAGAAAAATGAAACAAGTTGCCCAGGGAGGTGGTTGAGGTATCATCCCTGGAGATATTCAAAATGAGGCTTGATGAGGCTCTGAACAACCTGATTTAGTTGAGGGTGTCCCTGCTTACTGCAGGGGGTATTGGACTACATGACCTTTAGAGGTTCCTTCCAACCCAAATTATTCTATGATCTTAAAAGAAATAGTTTTCCTAAAACAAAGTAAACAAAATGCTATGTCACAAAATATTTTTGGTAAAGGTTCATGATATAACAGACCACAACCTTATCTGAATGAAACAAAAAATATATCTAACTGCCTTCCCCCCACACATTTACTATGTGCTTTCATTTGAAGCACCGCTTCTATTTATATACAGTGCACAAAATTATACAGAGTGAATTTAGGAAACGTTTTAAACTACGACACAAAAAGAAGAATCCTACCTGCAGCAAATTTCTGACCTGATACTGCATTTCTGACATGTAGTATTTCGCTCCATGAAAACCACTGCACTCATTAATGTTCATCTCTTTATGCATATACCCACATTTAACGCACCACTTGAAGGAGGTCAGGGAGTTTGACCAATGTTCATTTCTTTGGTAAGAGCTGAAATTTTGTGTCAGTTCCTGCTCTTGGGAAGAAGCTGATGTGCTGCATACTCTGAGGATCATAATGGGAATGGTTTAAAGACATTGATGAGACAAAATTTTTCTCCATTTGGAGTGGTCACATTTACAACTCGTTTTTTTCCCCAGAGTTTAATCAGATGTTATAAACAACAAAAGGCCCCTATGTCTGTTAAAGACTTTCTGCACAGCAGCATGGTGTGGTGTGGTGGCCTCAGCCTGCACCCAAGAACCACAGAGCTACTCACTCATTATCAGAGACTGCAATAAACACAGGGATGAAGAAAATGGGACTTCTATTTCCAGTCAATTTTTTTCTTTTTTCTCTTTATCTGATGAAGCACAATGAACTGGCAAATCCTAAGCCTTCCGGTGGCTGCCTTTTCCACTGAAAAGCACAAGGCTGTATGAATTTAAATGAGAGGGTAAGAAGTATAATTCAAGCATTATTTTTGTTTCAACATACAGTTCTCAGCCAGTAGCACTTCACAGATCAGAGGCCAGTATTCAAAACTCTAATGGCAGTGTCCAACCTGTTCACTGTTACCTGACTGTCATACTGACAGTGTAAAGATTCTTACTTTAAGCAATCTGGTATCATCAGATGATGGTCTGAAAGACATGCACTCCATAACTTATGTTAAATTGTATTATTTGGTACAGTAATAAACACAGTTGCATATGGAAGAAAAAAAATGTTGTGGACAGTCCAGAGGAGTTTCTGGTCCCCCAGCTGCTAGTACTGGAAGAAACAGAGGTGCATCTTCAAAGCACAGTAGATAAGCCAGAGAAGCTGAGAGAGTCACAAATCTACCACTGCTGGTTCTCTCACCAGCTTCTCATGGATTGCTTCCCCACATGGCTGGCCAGATCAGCACAAACACTGGTACAGCCACCTTGTTCCTTCCATCTGAACAAACTGTTCAGCATTAGCTCAAGCACTTCTGTCCTACAGAACTTCTTGCCAGAGGGCACTCTAGCTTTTAATATTTGCATGGACCCAAGAGCAACGGGACAAATCTGTGGAGACAGATGCCACTGAGGCTGTTAAATACAGGCAGCACCCTCCCCATACCAGCATTCAAAGAAACAACTTATGTGGCTGGTGGGAACACTCTCAGCAAGTATTACTGGTCAAATTTCTTTTTCCCTAGTCACTGGTCACTGTGAAAACTCAAAAATATTGTGTCAGATGCTTGAGTACTGTAGTGTCCCCTGTTTTTTAATTTTCCTGCTCAGCTTGTTATCTTATTCAGAACAAAACCACTGATCAGACACAAATGGTTTTCAATTAACCTCGTTCTATCTATTATTTATCAGATTATTTTCTTCAAATGCTTCCAAATTGGTCTGTTTTGATGTTCTTAATTGCCTTACTCTACATTAACTGTTCGAGCAGTTTCTAAAGTATGGAAATTCAGGTTATTTGTTCATAATTTCTATGTCTACTTTTTTTTCCTCCACTAAAAGATCAAGTCTGTGTTTGTCCTCCTTAGCCCTGTGGGAAAGTTTCTGTCTGGCATGAGCTATGCTAGCAAAAAGTACTTCCATAAGAATGAAAATATTTCATTTTTTATTTTTTGTAGACTATGTTCTCAGGAACAAACTTGGCATTACAACTGTATTCGGAAGAACAACTCAGAAGAAAAATGTTTTAAGAGTTCAGAATAAGCATCCAAAAAATAAACTATTTGTATAAGAAAGTAATATAAATGTTTAAAAGTATTATTCTGCCTGTATTTATCAGCATGTCTTACAGTGCTGAGATCACTTTATCCTTTGAATGTTATTTTGCCAATATACTTTCAATTTTGCAAAGAAAAATCAACTCTTCTTCAACCAAAATGTTAAGATGCACAACAGCTGGGGAAAAAGCTTTTATTTCATATTTGAAACTTGTGAAAATGAATTTCATCCAGCTTCACATAATGTGTGAAATTTTTTGCCATCCTCTGTTGTATCTGACCTTGGTTTGGCTTAAGAACAACTAGTATTAAATAAAAGCAAAACCTCTTGGTTTTGACAGTTCTTTCCCCTTGGCTTATTCTCAGAGTAACTCATGTACTTTTTAGGGATACACACAAGCCTCTTTTCTATACATTCAGATATATTCTGAATCCCTGAGTTGATTAGCACAGAAGTGCAACTTCAAAATTCAACATTGGGCAAAACCACAATCCTGACCTGCTTTCAGGTTTAACCTGAAATTGCTCAATGCTAGCAGGCATGTCCTAACTACAGAAGATACAGCTGTCTCTAGAGTAATAGGAAAGGACCAGACCATCACATAAAATAAAAATTTTAAAATAAGCATGATGCTTTTCCAAATGGAGCAGTTTGCTCATTTAGTAAAACTCCCAAACCAGAAAATCTGTGAAAAAGTTTACCAAGTATAGTTTTCAGAATCAGAGAAAAAACCAAACCCAAACCCAAACCAAACACCAAAACTGACAGGAACACAAACTTTGGGATATATATAAATTTTGTTTAAGTTTATTTTTTAAATATCTTGTTTTATTGCAGGACTGGCTTGTGTATCCTTTCTTCCCACTGTCAAGAAATTATGAATCCATTTATACTCTAGGGAGTCATCTTATGCTCCATTTTAATAAGGCATTTAGAGTCAGGTTTCCAGGATCCTCTTAAGTAGTCTTCACTGAAAGAATATGATTGTGTTACACCACAAAAGCAAAAATGAAAGCTATTTGAAGTTTAATATCTGAATTTAAACTTCCTCAGTCATTTGACTGTCTTGGATTCCAGTGAATCTCAACTGTCATCCACAGATTCTCTTAACTGTCCTTTATAGAAAAATGTTTTAATGAGTAAATTACAGTTGCCTATCTTGCTGATGTTATTACATGGATCTCCTTTTTTGTTCATACAACTGAAACACTGAGGAATCAATCAGTCTCTCAGACAAAGCAGGCAATGTAAATACACAATGGATAGACTGCTAAATCAAATGAAGTTCATATGCCAAACAGACTCACTGGCCTTATATATAAAGGAATTTGTAAAGGTTTAGTCAAACAAATACAGTTGAGAAAAACCAAGTTTGTAAAATAAGAAGACCTGTGCCTCAACTCTCATATTCCTGTTGCAAGACTACATAAAAAGGCAAATCTGTGATTCAGGTGTAAACCTAGTAATTTTACAGACAACTGAGCAGACAATTAATGTTCCCAAATAAATAGAACTTGAAATAGAACTTTTAAAATACATATTAACTCAGAATAGCATCTGTATGTGGGGAAACTAGTTTAAATCTTGGGACAGGATCTCATGACACTGTCACTTTGGTTTCTCACTGTGTTAGATAAGTATTCTACTGGGGCTAGATGGCAATTCAGATGTGACTTTAGTTGTACAAATATGAAACCAAATAATGACATTACAAATACATTCTGGGCTCCATTTTTAATATAAGGTTGTATTTTTTATGTTCAGTTTTCTCTTTTCCATTTTTATGCTGACTTCGACATTGCCACTTTTTTCACTAAACCAAACCAAAAAGTTTTGTATCAGATATTACAACATCTTGCACATTCTTCTCATATACTTTCGTAGACACTTAAGCTCAGCAACTCTGTTTTCATGTACCCTTGACTTTGAAACATTTAAAAGCACTATCAGTAACATGCTTTTTCTCAGGTCTCATAAATGAAAATATCACGAAGTTATACAGTACTTTTGCTTTGGTTTTAGAATCAAGTGAAAAAGAGACAGTAAGCAATGTAAACAGCTATATTTAGCAGAATTATGAGTCTGAAGATCCTATGACTAAACATTAGGCTCCTGAAGAAAATATGACTTGCTATGAGCAATCCTATCAGCCTGTAGGAATGGACAAATAGTATTGTGAACTGCTGAAGTAAGACAATTTCCCTACCTGTGTAATATCCCTACCACATCTGATTTTCAAGTGCCTTTCTGCATGTATTTTACAGTCTTGAAAAAACTTTATCAGCACAGTGCCTTGATAAGAAAGGATGGTAAATTACCTTGGTTGTTGACTAATCAGATGAGCACAATTAATTACAACACCAATCAGCTCATTAGATTATTAGGTTCACCTCTTTCTGACCAGCTACTTAGAAATTTTAATACAGAGGATATGAAGTTACAATGCAGAACACTCATTAGAGTATTAGAAAGTGAGAAACACTACTCTGAACAAAACAGATTAAATTACAGGATAGCATACAAAAGCAGAAGTCAAATTCTTTTCAACTGTGTGTATACTGATACTCTAACTGAATTGACTGCTATGGATATATCTCCATCTGAAGTCCTTCTCCAAACTGGAGAGGGGTCTTTCTCCTCCACCAAACTAAAACTGCTTAGAGAAGCTCCCCTAAATGCCATTTCTCCTACTTCCTAGTCTAGACTAGGCACTAGCATATTCTAACATTTGTTTTACTATCATTATCTACATGCTCTATATTACCAGCACTTCCTTCACAATTTACAGTTAGGCATCTCAAAAATAATTTATTATTTGCTGATGTAACTTCTTTCTACACACATAATTCATTATGGTGATACAGCTCCTGTGAAATTGCGTATTAGTATTTCTAGAACAATTTCTTCTCTCAACTTTCTTATTTTTATACTTTAACTCCATTAAAAAGATCAAGGTATGTATGCTGCTTCCCTCTAATAATATCTCACAGTGTTATGATTTTTTTAAGCTAAGTAGCTGTAAAAAAACCTCATTACCATAAATTGCCTAATTGTAAAAGATATGTAAATAATGTAAGGCATAATAAATTGTAATTCTTACGCTTTGGCTAAATGTGCCTTCAGCATAATAAATAAATATGTATGTTTATGCCCCAGTTTTGGGACAGTTATCCTGAAATTGCCAGGGTCTGTATACTAACTGAGATTCTGTCACTTAATCACATCTCCAAATGGCTTTATGTGCATCCTGAGAGATGATGAAAGAACCCTCTAGCATGCCCTTCAGCCTAATGAGTGAATGTGCACCACTGCTGCTGGAAATAACCTGTAAAAAAAGACGGGAATCACTCTACCACAACCCTACTTATCCCCATGTAGTTCATGCCATATAAAACGATGAAAAAAAGTCTGCTGCTGGCACTATTGTCAATGCCCTCTACCCCTATGATCTATACCCCAGGGATGGTGTCTGACAACCTTGCTGTGCAGCCGAAACAAACCTCTTATAAAACTCTACACTCTCAGTGTCTCAGTGCCTGATTATTAAGTCTCACAGTAATTGCTCAGAGGGCAGAAATTACTTGTTGTCAAAAAAGTTCATTCCCCCCCTTCCATTTGAACACATACCCTTTGAATCAATTCACTTATTCCTGTTAAACTAAACACTACATACAAACTGGTGCCTCAAGATGTGAACAGCATGAAGAGCATGCTGTCCTGCACTTTTGTCACTTGCTTTGCCTTGGAAGGTACTATTAATGTTATGCTTGCCCCCAGATATTTTACCCTCCCATCTGCAAATGTATACACGTAGTATACCACTGTATTTGCTTCATCCCTATTCTTCCTAAAAATTGAGCTAAAACACTTCTTTGCAGTGAAAGAAGAGGACAAACACCCTCCAACTGTTCCTCCCCCCAAAAATCAACTTTGTAAGAACTTTATGTATGTGACTGAGTAAAGGCTCATGCAGAATCACTGTATTCTTCACTCATTATCAATTTGATGCATTCTATTTCCATGAAGATACACCTTACATAGGGGCTTTACTATATGTTCTTTGGGCCACAGGGCCTCAAGTATATTTGTGTTCTAAAAGCCCATAACTAACATCAAAAAAAGAATGGGGGGAAGAATTATAGAAACTGAACCACCAAAGCTGAGAGCTTTTTTTCAAGCACAAAGCTACCAATGCTGTGGCAACTTTCAGCCCCAATTTCTTAATAATTATTCCTGTACTAAGGGATTTATGCTGTTGTGTGATCATTCTTTATTTGACAGATAAGCATTCCCTGAGTGACAGATACTCAGGACCATCAGACATGCTCTCATGTGACCTGCTTTTACAACACACCAGTGCACAAACCTTACCACTAATATACTGCTTTGACTGTAGTGATCTTACTCCTGGGAAGAGTTTCATCCTTTGTATGCTTTGCGTGCCAGTCAGAGACCAAATTAGCAAAAGGATAATTACACCTTATAAAGGTACCTGTTCTTTTATGAATAAACTCTTATTCTAATTTTGTAATTATTATTTTACTATGCTCAGTTAATTGTCAGTTACTCAGCAACATAGCTTCCACCAGCACAGTGCAAACACAATATCCAGAATTACAGTAAAATCTCCTATATTAGGTATAAAAAAGTGCAAAATATTTAAAGCAACCTTAGGAAGCTCAACACTTCTTCTCCAGCTCAGAGCTCATTTCCATTGCCAAATCCTGCTGGAACAAATATGCTAATACCAAATACTAGTGTATTTTTTTTCCCCTGCCTGAACAGGTGGCTCTGGTAAAATGACACTCCATCAAGATGATAACTGCATGAATCAAGTATCACAATGTTCCAGTTCCTTGTGCTTGAATTATCTCCCTGCCCAGAGGAGGAGGGATACAGGAGGCTCACGTGATCATAATTGATAAAACACCTGTCTCTTTAGCAGGAAATGATTCATTTACAGACACTGCACTGAGAAAGGCGGAATTACCCTGCAATTTATTAATTATGATTAAAGCCATTCCTACCAGTTCTTTGTTATTTGATTTACCTCGTTTTTTACATAGCCACCTACTCACCTGCCAGCTCTACGTAGCAGTGCCTGTGGCCCAGGGCCAATTTCAGAGCCCTGTCCTTGTCCCAGAAATGCTGATCCCCAGCCCTGTTTCAGATTCTTTGTTTGCATTTCCTGCACCAGCCTTGGGCTTGGCTCGATCCCCTGCTGTTGCCTGGAGTACCAACAGGACCAATTGCTGTCCCCACAACCCTGCTCCCCTGGCTGAGCCTGGTGGTGAGGGCACTGCCCATCCATGTCGCAGCCATCGTCAGCTCCCAGTTCCCTGACCCTGGGGAGCAGCCCTGCTCCTCTGCAGCCTTACACAATTCATTAGGGAGCTGACTCTCTCAAATATGCTATACTGGTCTTGATATTCCTTCTCTTCTCAATCTTTAATCTTGGTTAAAGGTCTCTTATTCTTAATGCCCTGATATACATAGCTGGAGAAGGCTGAAATTCATTGGCCTCTGCAAGTGCTAAGCATACGGTCTCCATCTGAGATTCCCTGAATCTTGGCTCCTCAAAAAAACAGAGTGTGTTTGCTTAAACATCTTAAAAAACAGCTGTTTATACAATTTTATGTATGCATAGACTGAAAGGTCACAACAGTCACGTATTTTTCTCTCCATCCTGTGGATTTTGTTCTATGGGATGTCATGCTAGTGAGGGCCCTATATTCTCCCCTGCCCTGTCTTACAGGTACAGGAGGGGCCTCAGCTGAGGTTCAGCCTCTCTTCCCTACTGTAATCAGGATCAGATCATGACTTTGGCTTTCCTGAGTAAAAGCACCTCTCCCTGCATCTTTGGGTGCCAGCAGCAGGTAAGTGTCCTCTGAGCACAGCTCTGGGAACAAACTTCTAAGCTATATGAAACCACACCAGTAGCTGAAGGGAAGAGCTGTATGTATACATACCTGCAATTCAGAAGCACTCACTGGCACTAACAGGTGCACCAAACACAGCAGGAATGTGCAGGCACTGTACAAAATCTTCTGCTTGAGGAAGCTTACAGAAAAGTTATTTCAATTGCATATGCAGTATTTATTCTGCACTGGTTTTCTCTGGGGAGACATGGTCTACCCTGAGCAAGTTCACAGGGAGAACTTCTGGGAAACAACTGTTCTGCACTTCTTTGCATTCTGCTGCAGGGACAAATCCCAAAGACAAAACTCTTGGTTACAACACAGGTTTAGTCCAGCCACAATAAGCAGAAGTAACCCATACCCATCTTCAATTTAAACCTTAAGCTTACTTCTCACCAACCATAGCTGCACTCTTCCCTAATCCTGTTACCTAAATGGTGCTCTCAGCATCATGGCATTAAGCCATGCATAACTGATGTCATGAACATCATCTGCTCTCTGAGACTCTACACAGAAAGCACGACCCTGGCAAATGAAAAACACGAATTTCAGTGTTTATCCACACTTTTTGTGTCTGTGCTGGGCAGCTCCAATTACTGCCTCTGCCACCCAGCAGTACTACTGTGACAACTGCAGCCAAACCCAGCTGAATGCATGTAGGTGAATGTTGGAATTTCAACAAAATCTTTTCTCAGAACATGCCTAATTACACTGACCTATTTAACATTTATAATTCAGAAGGCACCATCAGTTGCATTCACTATTTGCTGTAGCCTTGTAGAGTAATTATTTCACAACATTCACTATTTCCCCTTCACTATTTCCTCATATAGAAGTGCTGTAGACCACTTAGGTCTTCAGTTTAGACATTTATAACCCAAACTCAACTTGAAGAGTGGCACTACAACCTACTCCAGAAGATGCAGGCAGCCTGTCAGACTGTGAACTCCCTTTAGAAATCTGCCCTGTTGAGTGAAGGAAGTATGACAGCCAAAGAAACCTGTGATGCCAAAGAAGTTGTCTGCTATAATTAGAACCAAGAAAGAACAACAATAACAAGCATAAACTCTGAACCTACTTCAAAGATCAAGTGCAACCAATTTTTTTTTTTTTAATTTAGCCCAACGATGAAGCCACTCTGAAATAAATAGCAAAGAGTTCTGTAAATATTTCAGTATACAAGTTCAGAGAACTCCAGAAAAATAGAGGTTATCAATGAAAAAAACCCTAAACATCTAAATCTTCTGAAGTTTTATTGGTAGGAAAAGTTAATTAATGAAAAATCCACCAGGCCTCCACTATCTCTATTCCTTCAAAAAATGTAATGTTGATATTTTCCAAAGCATTTTGAAGTTTGATACAAATTTTGGGGAGATTTAATTGATTTTAGATACTTGCAAATGCCACTTCTGGCACTATGCATGTAAAGGTCAATACTTTCTTCTGACTGCAATTTCATCTTGATGTCAAAAATCACGGACAGCAGCTTGTTACTGCAATTTTGAGATAGCCTGTGCTCTTTTCATTATAAACATGCATTTCAAAAAGTGGTTGTTACTGACAATATCCCACAGTCTTTTTCTTCCAGAAAAAATTGCTCCATCAGTGTCTTTCTGATCTGTTTCTTTTATTTATTTATTTATTTATTTTTAAAACGCCACTTCTCTCTTTTCCATTGTCACACTGCACTTTCACTTCCACTCTGTGACAGCTAGCGAAGAATGAAATTTAATTGAAATTTTAATTGCAAGAAAAATAAGCATTACTTATGGGATGAATAAGAAGCTCATTCAGTCAAGGCACTGGGCTGACATGCAAACAAGCCAAAAATGTCCTTCCACAAGGAGTGCCTCATGCTGCCCACTCTCCCAAAGAGAAGAGCATCCTGTCTGATGGGCAGTCTGGTCCTAATCCTCAGCCATTGGTGAGGGGTTTTACCCCGGGGGCTTAGCAACAGGACCCCCTCCCTGGCTGGGCACTTAGTGGCAAGGAGTAGGCAGTTTTGCCATCAAATTCATGTAGCAGATTCTTTTGCTGTTTCACAATGCTAATATAATACACCAAGAGTACATTTCAGAATTAATTTCTGGAGCATTTTCAGTCATTTCACAGTCAGTTTCATTAGAATTAAGGTTTTTTGAGTGATCCTGCTGCATTTACACAATATTTATTCAAAGAACAAGAAGCAGATCTCCCTCTACTGTCTGTCTGAAAGGAATTCTCACTTAAAAGAGTTAAATACCAGTTTAATACCTTGTGTTCAAACTGTCTGCTTAGTGTTTCAAGTCATAGCGATTATGTAATTCTGCAGTGTATAGAAAACAGTTTACTTAAATAAACATGTTACATATGTCCAATGTCATAACTACAAATTTCAATTTAAAATCTCATCAAAACAGTACTTCCTAATTCACAGAATTTTATTTACTTCATAAACTATTCTGATTTAAAATCAGTCCTAACAAAAATTAAGAGAAACCAAATGAAAACTCATTAGCTTACCCTATTCTAACCAAAATAAATATATTTCAAATACAAATCTTTCTCTAGCTGTTTGTCTGACATTTGGAAGTAATTATACTTGCCATTGCTAATCAGTTCATCATGATAAATTATGAAATAGTTTACGGAACAGTACGAGAAGAAAGCTAAGCACAAAAAACTTAAGCATTACCCAAATGAAGTTTGCCTCTGCAACTGTAATTCAACCACCATCTGCAGATGATGATCTGCTTCTTCACCCCTGCAGGACTCACCCCACTCATTCCTCATCCACTGCACAGGATGGACTTACTTTATGTGAATCACTTACACTGTAAAAGGGGTTGTTTCGTGTTTGCCTGTTCACTTCTTCTTAGCAAGTACACCATGACAGGGAAAAAGGGTAAGGGAATTTTGTTCTCTTTCAGATTTTGCTTCAGAGCTTGGAATTTCTCTATTTCTCATTTTTCAGGGCCTTGTCTTGAATTGGGATAGAGTCATGGAATCTCAGAAATGCTGGCTGGAAGGAATGTGTGGGAAGTCACCCAAGTAGAGCCTGCTGCCTGGGGAAAGACTATTACCAGCACAAGATGAGGTCAGTGGTTTTGCTATAGACCCTTGAAGGCAAGAAAAGATTGACATCCCATCACCTCTCTGTTCCAGTGTTGCACTGATCTTCCAGGTAAAGCACAAGGATCCTTCCAAGATGAAACTTGGTGACTTCCTCCCTGCATCCTCTACACTTTCTGGACACCTCTGCTGAGCGGGGTGGGCCCAATGCTGGACACTATATTGCAGAAGTGGCCACACCAGTATTGAGTAAAGGGGGTCACAGATGTACCCTCATCTTGTCTTATTCAGTATGAGAACACACTGTTGGCTTATATTAATTTTGGTGTCCCCTATAAAACTCAGTTCTTTTTCAAAAGGAGTGCTGTTCAGACAAAGGGTTTTCAGCCTGTACTGATAAAACTTAAGTGTAAGTGATGGCATATTGCACCAGCCTTCTCCCTTTGTCCATGTGGCCAGACCCTTTATCATAGAAGGCAATCAGACTCATTAAGCATGACTTGCCACTAGTAAATCCATGCTGACTCTTCATCTTTCACATATCTGGAAATGGATTCCAAGAACTCATCCTGCGTGTTTTTCCAGGCTTTGAGGTAAAGCTGGTTCCCAGACTGTCCTTTTTGTTCTCCTCAAAGACATACATTTTTAGCCTTTCCCTAATTCTCAGACCTCCCACAAGCATGAGTATCATAGGTGCCTCACAACTGTATCATCCAGATCCTCTTGCAGTATTCTTGGATAAATTTCATCCAGTTTTATGCATCGGAATATACCTATTTTCTCCACATATTCCTTGAATCTGTTCCTTGGCCACAGCTGATTTCTTCTTTTCCTCCCTAAAAAATTCTGAAACATACAGGAATCTAGGAGCTGGATTTGTCTGTCAAGACTGAGGCACAAAATGTGTTGAGTTATTCAGTCTTTTCCCTTTTATTCATCATTAATTTATCTTCCCCATGCACCAATGGACTCACATTCTCCTCAACTTCTTTTTGCTTTTAGGATACACATGTCTGTAAAATCCCCAGCTGGAAACCTTTCTGTCCTTAGTTAGCTCCAGCTAACTTTAATCCATCTGGGCTTTGATCTTCCTTATTTTATCCCAAAGTGCACCACCAAGGCTTTCCATACTCCTTTGTTATTCTCACTTCCACTCCTTGGTCTCCTCCTGTGCTTCAGGAAGCTGTTTACCCAAGCAAACCTTCTGCCACAATTTACAGACTTCCTGCACAACAGGGTGGTTTGTTCCCAAGTTGTTTATTTTTCATTTTTAAATTGAGTGAATGCCCTGCTCCTGTGAACCAGTTTCACAGGGGCTTCAAAATCCATTCAAGTTGTGATTGCCATGTATACATAGGTGCTGCTGTCAGGACGAATTATCAAAACATAGACAAAGCATAGTCTATGCATAACAAAGTTAAAACTGGAAGTGTGCTACTGAAGTTGAGAATAACAATCTAAAGGTGCAGTCCAGGCCCACAGGAGGTTAATAGCAAATTCAATAGTATGTACTGCTGGCTGGACATGCTGATGTGAAGCTGCTGCAGGTACACCTACCCACTGATGCAAGTTAGTCTTCCAGTTCTGTTGTTGATCTCATTCCTGTGTCCTGCCTGGGCATCAAGGGCTGACAACAAAAGAATTGAACTGAGTGGGACAGTAGCAGGAGGTGTGCTGAAGCCACTAAATTTAGTTCACTTTAACTATGAAAAGAGCAGAGCAAACTCCAAACTTGCATCTGCTGGAAACTGTTTTGTTTCTCACTGCGGATTTTCAGCAGAAAAGATATTTTTTGTTGTTAAGGTAGGGGAATCATTTATATTTTACTGAACGCAAAAACTTCACAAAATAAAGATTACAGGGGTGGATCTCCCACAGAGAAGAGTTAAGTGTAAGATGATTAACTAGAAAAGCAATGAATAAGCTTAGATGCCTGCCAAAAGTCACATTCCCAAAACCACTGCATGTCTGCATCAAGCAAAAGTTCAGCTATTCAGATGGCATTGTAAACACAATCCGTCTCTTTTATTTATTTCTCTAAAAATGAGAAAGAAGGACAGAAAATGCACTATTGGTACTGGAAACCAAGAAAACTGGTGGACAGTTTCTCTATAACCCTCTATAATACATTCCTGAGCTTGATTTAATAATGGGAGCCATTAGGTTAGCTTGGCTTGCGAGGTGCTATGGAAGTCTATTACTTTTATTGTGTGGCAACTACTTCTAAGGCTTTTTGATAGTTGAAAGCCAGTACATGACACAGACATTTCATAGTACTTCAGTTCCTGCATATTTGTTTTTACCTATTATGTCTGATAATATGAGGTTTGCACTAGCATCAACCAAGCTCTATGTACTAACCAGGAAATGATTTGAGTACCCTTATACAAAGTAAGATATGTTTACCTTACTATAGCATAATCAGTTAAAGTTACCACATACCTGCAGGAGAGGAAACAAAAATTGTATCTTGGTATCCCAATACTTTCTCTTTGTAAACTTTAAATCTTTAGAGTTTACAGTATAAAGATAATTTACAATAATGATCTGCCCAGGCCCTTGAAGAATGGCTGACTACATAATGCATACACTGCATACACTAGCAATAAAACATAATCATAGGGCTCATTCTACAAAAACATAACATTTCTGTACATAAGTTAGTCCCCATTTAATAGTAATTACACTGAGTGTCTGCCAGAAGGTCAAACAAAATGTAACCCTGGCAAAAGCAATACTACACGTGTCATAGTCTAGACAGATATGTTGGAGAATTATGGGGGATTACCAATCAGTTAATGCTTTCCATGTGTTTCTTAATATGTGCAGCCATGATTCTAGAATAAAATGTTTGTAATAATGCAGATGATCTCCAGTTTCTTAAGAGAAATGCTATCAACTGCTGTTACTCAGTCCAAAGAGTACCAAAAAAATAATGCAGCAATGTAGCTATGTTATCACATACAAACTCCCACTCAGATACTTACGCATCTTTCCTTTTGGTTTATTAGTGAGTAATGATATAATTTCATTATATAAAATGATAATATCGCTGTATTCAAAGTACCAATATATCTGGAGGAGCAAATAGTTAAACAAACTGATTATTTACAGGTCATTTGTGTATTTGTGTGACACATAGCAGTAGTATGCTTCTACACAATCAGTACTTCATTCCAGTGCCTAGTTAAGCAGGCCACCTAAACCAAGTACAAATAGCTTTTATAATCAAAGGGAGGTGGTGGATTGCCCTGAACTCGTCCAAGGTGGAGATGCTGCCTACTTAACTTTGAGTACCTCCATTTTCTTGACTAAAATCCAAACAAAAAAAATTTACAGGGGAAAAAAAAAAATAAAATCTGGGGTTATTCCAGTCCCCAAAGAGTCTTTCCATTCACTTTTCTACAACCCAGCTGAAGGCAAAAACAAAATTAACAGTCATCTCAAAAGTAAAGCCAAACCAAAACAAAAAAGCAAACACATTGTTCCTGTAAAAGCAATTAAAAATCCCCACGGCATTCCTGTAAATCGTGTAACATTTCAGGTCAGAAAATGCATAATCATGTGAATTTCCCTCTCCCCCAATTCAGTGCCAGACACCCCAGTAACAGCCACTCTCCAGCTGATTTTGTTGGTGGATCCTGTGCCTGCGTGTGCATTAGTTCCTGAGCTTTTGTCCCCAGTAACCTCTACAACCCAGTGACAGAGAAGGGTGATACAATTGTGCCAAGGTGTGGGCTAAGAAGGACTTTGCTGTTTGCACAACAGATAATGCAGAACACACAACCCTGGTTACACCATTATCCTTAGTGTGAAGGTAATAAAGCTGTATCTTCTTAAATTTATCCCAGGGGTTGATTTTCTTTTGTGCACAACAGATAATTTTACAAACTCATATATGTTTTTTTCTGCCACTTGGTCAAGCAGTAGGTGAATGTAAACAGAGTAATTACCCTCTGCTGTGTCTCCTTCATCACACGGGCTAAAAAAAGGAAGACCTCCCACCCCCAGCCAGTTTGCTAAGGAAATATGAGATCTTGCTTGTTTCTGTGGGATGACAACTCTTAAATACTTCAGAGGTCACCAGCTGTGCCCAGGGCCAATGGTCTACCCATTCATTGACTGAGCAGCTGGGAGTGCAACCAGACTGCAAGCACAGGCAGGTAACTCTAACATGTGAGTAACAGCCCAAACCAGAAATGATACTGTGCATTTTCTCACATTTGCATAGATTAGAAGACAATCCTTCTTAGAATGATCCCAGGAACAAAAAACAGCAGGTATCCATCAACATCAATCAATTTGACCAGTCTACAGAAAAATGTCCTCACCAGAAATTAATTACATAAAATCAGCCCAGAGAATTAAATGAATATTTTTTTTAATAAATCATTTTATTTTCTATCTTATGATGTATTTTTACTTCATTAGGGGGTTAAAAAATCCAAATACACCCACATTTTTATATGCACAATACTAATATCATGCCCTTTCATGATTCTATCTTTTGAAACACTTCGTAAGCATTGTACTTCAGCGCACAGTAAATCAGATATCATGATGGATGAATGACAAGAGGGGAAGAGGAGGTGCTTCACAACACTACTGTCCTTCAAGAGAAAATGCTGAAGCTGTAACTAACTAACTGTAATAAATGGCTACCTGACAAAATGAAATGAGCTCTGAAAGTAAAAAAAACTACGCTAGGATGAATACTTCAGACCTACTTTGTCACGGAAATTCTCAGTATGTAGAGTGCAATCCTAGCAAAAAATACTATCAAGCAGATGTTAAATGTTTTTATGTAGTACATGCAGATACAGTTAAAATAAAGGATTCTTTTTAATTTTTCTTAAAATAAAATGTGTGCACTCTTTCCATAGGAAATTTTTTCAACAGTAATACAGAACCTGAAAATACAGTATAAAGGTTATTTAGGGAAGGCAATAGGAAAAAAACCCTAAAAACAAAAAACCTTTTTATTGAACTCAGTTTCAAAGATGGAATTCTTACACCCTGTCTGCCACGACAGAAATTTAGCACAGACTTTGCTGGAGGGATATCCTCCCACCCTGTTCTGTTGTTGCCTCTCTGAGGCACTGTCCCAAAGGCTGTGTGTGCATCAGTGAGCTATAGCTGGAAATCAGTATCACCTTGCACCTTGCTCTGGCTTTGAACCCTCATACTCTATGTGTGTGAGTGCTTGGTTTTACCATATTCAGAGATATCTTCACATTGGATAAAACTGAGAAAATCCAGTTAGTTACAGGCATACCATGCTTTCCACTTCAGCCTTTAAAAAGTCTCAATTTACCCCCAAATCAACCATCTACTTTGCTAATCCTCTCAGAAAGGGGGAAATTAATTTGATTGCAAATAATGGATTTCATCTTCTTTTCTCAAAGTGTTTTTACTAGCTTATCCTCTCAAGGAAAATGTTATGGAATGCTGAACCTCCTCTAGTGAGGTGTGTAGTGTTGATAGAAACACAAGCTCAACACTCGCTGTGTAAAGTTTCACAAAAGATGACATACAGAAATTATCTGCTGCTTTTCAAAGTCTACAATTTGGGCATCATGAGTAGACTGTAAACTAACCAGGTTTGGCAGTCTGCAGCCTATTTCATCACATAGCCCAAGAGCTGTATTTTTATTTATTTGCTTCATCAGGAGGCTTCCTGGGAAAATATTTCCAAAATAGATAAAAGCAACAAAGTTTGTAAGAGTGGTTAGTGGGGACTGCAGGTCTTAAGGCTTTGGTGCTAAGGATATTACCGGAGAGAATTTCTCACCAGCTTTTAGTAGCTCACCAACTTGCAGAAAAGTGGAATGCCATCAAAGCCTTCTCACAGCAAGAGACCTCAGCACTGGCTCAACTTGAGCTGCTGGCATTAATTACTCTTGTCCTTGAAGTGAGAGAGTTCACATGCCCCAAATGCTCTGAAAGGGGGTGATAAAATGCTTACTCTGTGGTGCTGGATGGCTTATCCAGAAGGATGAAGCAAGCTCAGTGTACTTCAAACAGAGATCTCTACTGAAAATCCTCAGGCTGAGTGAAGAGACCAAATGATCTTCTCACTCCTAGGGGATGTTTCTTCAGATTTGGAGGAGTCTATTATAAAATAATGAGGGAAAGCTGCAGAAATACGTTCTGCCTTTTCTTTGCTATGCAGGGCTGTAAGTTTTCACATGTTCCTTTTTTATATTGCCTAGTAATGCAAACAGTTTTAAGAGGAGAAAAGCTAGTTAATATACAAATCAAGGGATTAGCACCAAAGAACTTTATCTTTACCAAATATCCTTTTAATACCTGGTGGAACTAAGTGGCCGTAAAACTCTGGATGATTATGTTTCTCATTTTTCTTGGGTAAGTAAAACATTATCTGCTATCATCCAGCACCATGACCATGGGAGGTGCTACAGAATTGTCACAATCAGTTCTTCTTTTGTGTTGAGACAAATACCTGTGGAGCCAGACTATAACACTTTTTCAAAATAACCTATTTGAAAAAGACTATTCAGGATGTTGGATAGTCAGCAAAGCAACAACAGAAATATAATCTGGTTCCCACTGACACCTGTGGCCCTTGTGATTAATTCTTTTGAATGGGCCCAGATGTCTGAGGCAAAATTGGTTCCATCTCTTCAGCTTCCCATGCAGTGCCTGCATGTACATGCTGACATGTTCTAAAATACATGTGCTGCCACACAGATGTGGGGACTCTTCCCAAACCAGCTCTGCAGCTGGCCAGTGAGAAGGAGGCCTCTTGTAGTTGGGTGGGCTTGGTGTCAGCCCAAATCAGGTCAGCAGGCCATGAAGATTCAGATCATATTTTATTAAAATGTCTGCCAAGCTAACACTCTACTGTTCTCAAATGAAAAAAACCCAAACAAACCAAAGAATCAAAGCCCCTATACAAAACAGTTTCACTTCAGAGCACTGACATCCACAGGTTTAAACCTCTGGCAAGAGTAAATGTAAATTAACACTAGCTAGTCATGCAAATATGAGCAGACATTTAATGGCCCCATAAGGCACTAGTTAACAGCAGGCATTCAATCTGAAAGGAACTGAAACCACAAAAACCTGGGTAAGTAGTCAGTCATTCAAAACATACTTGAGATATTCAACATGTCCCTAATGCAAGGCTGGGGTACATGGTAAGCCATTCAGCCTAAATGGCACCAGTTGATAGTTTTGCCATTGTAACTGAGACTAAGAATATTATAAAGTACTGAGGCACATTCATTTTTTTATATGTGCATGTATAACTTCCAGCAACAGTAAATTAGGAAACCACAGGAGGAATACACACCTGACATAGCAACAAGTATATATTTATAACTCTATGACACCCAGTTAAGTTATTGGTTTTTTCCTTAAAAAAGTCACGTGCATTCAATTAAAGGGAATAAAAGATCCTAGCCCAAGAATAGGAACCAAATTTCAGCTAGATACAGAATTAACAGGTTCTGAAACATAGGTCCAGTACTTTTAATTCATATATAAACATGAAGCCGCACTGAAATACGGACAAGTTTTTTTGTTTGCCCAGGGACCACTTAAATAATATTTTGAAGATGGATGTTGACAGATCACTTTTTTACTATCTCAGTGCAAAATCAATGCACTGGGAGCTCCTTCTGCATCTGAAGGCAGATTTAGGCAGAGCAGCTAAGCATCTTTAATCACATTAAATGATGAAGGCAGGAAGTACACCGCTGAAGCTTGTGATATATATATTTAAACATAGGAGAGTAAAAAGTGTCTGGAATTATCCTGTATTATTTTTCAGAACAAGAGAATGCAAAAGGCACCCCATAACATCATTAAAAACAAAACCAAAACAAATTAAGAAAACATTTACAGTTGAGATTTTTATCAACTTGAGACCCGAGTTAACTTCCAGAGCACTGTGGAATTTGTTGCATCGATCTGATAGGTTGAAGTAAAGCTTTTACCAGAAATGCTGAAAAAGCATTAAACTTCAGAGTGCTATTTGAATACTACTGCTGTAATTAATACAGTATGACCTTGTATAAACCTTATAAATGTGTTCATGAATATGCAGAGTGGGAGTAGCTGCACTGTCAAGAGAAAGTGGCGTGCTTAAGTATCTGACACAGCTCCATATTTAGTTCTGTTGGTACTTCTCCCCTGAGTATCTTCTGAATAAAAATATGACAGCAGCAATCAGAGGACACTGATCTATTAACACTAAAATCTTTCTCTCCCCTCAAATAGTAACATTAGATTTTTATTCCAGTTACATTCCTGAATGATAGCAGCATTCAGTAAGGAACAATCTCTTATCTTGCAGAAATTCACCTCTGAAACTTTATGTTTAATTGGGATGCAATCATTGTGGCCTCACAGACTGGTTTATAACTCTTTTCTGGACCGGGCCTTTCAGTTTTCTGAGAAGGTGAAATACATTTCCCACACAGACTGACACTTACTGATTTCCTGTGACTTTTCCCATTTTGGTTTGTGATTAGAATCTGGCTGCCAGCAGTTACACGAGCTAGTGAGTGTTTCAGTTCTTTTGAATATACATTTTGCATAGTTGATGCCCATGAAATCAGCCTTCCTGAAAGTTTTCCATCAGGGTGCCTGAAATTAGGCACTGAAACAGGTTTGCTGGTAGGACTTGTGACCCTCTGGGGGTCCCATGCTGGAGCATTTAATGAAGAAATGCATACTGTGGAAGGGACTCATGTTGGAGGAGTTCCTGGAGAACTGTCCCCTGTGGGAGGGACCCCACGATGGAGCAGTATAAGAGTGAGAGAAGTACCCTCCCTGAGAAGGAAGGAGCAGCAGAGACAATGTGTGATGAACTGACCATAGCCCCCATTCCCCATTCCCCATCCCCCTGTGCCACCAAGAGAGAGAAGGCAGAGAAATCAGAAGTGAAGCTGAGCTGTGGAAGAAAGCTGAGGTGAGGGGAAAGTATTTTAACATTTGGTTTTATTTCTCATTACCCTACCCTGATTTGATTGGCAAGAAATTAAACTCTTTTCCCTGAGTCAAGCCTTCTTTTGCCCATGATGGTAATTGCAGAGTGATCTCTCCCTGTCTTTATCTCGACCCACAAACCTTTCAGTGTATTTTCTCCTCCTGTCCAGCTGAGGAGGGGAACAACAGAGTGGGTTTGGGGAGCACCTGGTGCTCAGCTAGGGTCAACCCACCATTGTAAGCTTGACATTTCAGGTAAAAACAACATTGTACAATGTACTACTGTTGATTTTTAAATTTCAGATTAGGGATGGTAAATCCTCCACTATAAACAACTGGGATTCTAGACTGAGTTTTCACCTAACATTCCCTAATAAGTAGAAATGAATCAGAAATATAAACCAAAAGCACAGTATTTTCATAATACAGATAAAGCAGTCACAGCTAAGTCAGACTTTCACAGAGCTTAATGAGGTAAGGTACCAGTATCTCAGTGGGGAGCCAAGTAAATTGGGTGATTACTTTTAACACACGTCAAACTGAGGTATGGCAATTTATGGAAGATGAATATTAAGATTAGATTTCTAAGTGATAGTGTATTTAGAGCTCTGAATTATCTAAACCAATTCAAACTACACAATTTATGCAAAATTAATTAGTACAATATTGTATTAAAGCCGTTTTCTTTTTTCTAATCACAAAAGTATGCAAAGTACATTTTGTAAACAATGTCTTTAAGGAAAAAGACAAGAAAAGGAAAAGCAGGTCTGATGTTGCTGCCATCTTTCATATGATTTAATGCTGATTTCAGCAGGATTACTGCTTGACTGGAACTGAAGACTTAAGAACTTTGTTAAAAATGATATAAGCAGAGAGGAGTACTAAAAATTATAGTTAAGGAACATTCTAATTGAAAAAACATAAAAACTCCTCAAGAAACTGCAAAAAGGGAAGATCAGCAGAAAGAAGAATAATTCACGAACTGCAGCAAAAAACACAAAAAAAGGATCTGACTATTCCTATATAATGGACATTGCAAAATATTTCTAACTGTATATGGGAGGGACTGTATTACAGCACTTTTCAGATAATATTTAAAGTTTTCATCAATTAATGCATCATAAAACCAAAAGCCCCGTACTGAATTCCCCTCCCCTTTGTTTTTCCTGGCACATTTGTTAGTATTTAACCTTATGTAATACAACCTGATGTCTCTAAAATCTGTTTGTAGTACACATTCAGAAACAGTTATCAAGTATTCTGAACACCAGTACTTTTCCTATGATACTGAGTATCACCATTGACAATCCTGATGTTTCTCAATTTTAACCAGTGTCCCTTCAAACAGCTCTACCAAAAGGTATAGCTCTCTCTCATTCTTCCCACTTTCTTACCCTTTTTCTACACTTTCCTCTCTCATTCTTTCTTACCACTTTCTTACCATTTTCCTTCTCCCTCTCTTATATCTTCTTTTCCTCTCTCCCTCTTTTGCCTTGCTCTGTATTTTTGCCTGTGTCAATTGTCAAATAAAATCTGCTTGCACCCAACCCTTCTACGGTTGGACTTTGTTTCGCGTATCCAAAACAAAAATAAATTTTAATGTTACACCGGACTGTAATGCCAACCTGCTCAGGAAAGCCACTTGAGCTGTTGCTACAGCTAGCTGGGAAGGACTAAGGAAACACAGTAAGCACAGTCTTCTTCAGGCAGATTTGAGCTTATTTTGCATGAGCTGACCAGAAGCCATTCTGCTATGGCAGCATACCATCAAGCACTTGGTAGTCAGCCTTGCTGCAAAGCAGTAGGTATCACATCAGGCAAGCTGCCATCCTCGTGTGGCCACAAGTCCTCAGGCTGACCCACAGTTCAGGCTACAGTAAGCTCACATCAGTTTGCAAATGGGCATGCACATACATTCACAAAAAACCCCCACAAGAACACAAAACAAACAAAAAAGAAAGATTTCAAGACCAATGTGAAAAAAAAATCCATCAGCTATGAGGTAGGATGAAATGAGGTTTGTAGGATCAGGGATGGACATCAGTCTCTGAGAAGCAGTTGGGAAAAATCCACAGGAAGACAGAACTTATGGTGTGGGGAGACCAACACTGGACATGCCCACTAAAAGAAGGGGCTAACTTACAATGGACACTTCTTTCAGAAACATCTGTTCAACTGAGACAGGTTAAACATCAGAATTGTGACAATTACAACGTGGTACACATCTTTATGGAATGAATTTTGTCACTGATTGAATAACTTATTTTCTAGTAAGTTGAAGATAATGCAAGCCAATTATACTAACAAACTCTTTTCAAAATCAGTATGACAGACACAAACATCTAGCTTCTGTCATATATACCAATGTATGCTGATATTCACATACATTAACCTGAATTTAAATCCAATACAAATATATTTGCAATATGGAAGTTATCACTTTTTATATTTTGTTATTTTCTGATTACATATAAACAATCAATAATGATTATTACTTTTTCCCTTAAACTTTTCAGATATTACTTCTGAAAGGGAGACAAATCATTTGATGAACCAAAAGGTGCTTGCTATAGTCAAGTGAAAAATACTGTTTTTTTACTTTGCCTCTTAATATGATTTTGTTAGTTAGTTCTTTGATGGATATCTAATTTGGATGAAGAATGCAACACAGGTTGTATTACTATACTATTTACCTAACAATTTTTCCATGATGTATGGAAAAATATTAACTCATTTATTTTCATGTCTCTGAGATAAGTTACAGAATCTCCAATACACAAGGAGACAAAAAACCCCAGTGCTTTAAAGAACTTGCCTAATAGGTTTGTATGATTAATATTTCAAAAAACCAATATGGATTGGAACTCAAAAATTGCTGTGACTCAATCCTCCTTTTGTAAGGCTTTGTCCGAATGGAAACTCTTCTACTTATGTTATTTTCCTTCTCACATCCAGAGTGATTTTTAGGAATGGATAGATTATGTTACATGTATAAGTGCACCTTGGTGTTACATACAGAAGTTTGGCACACAAATATAAGTATAAAAGCATACCACATTTGTTAAGGGTTTATTTAAGTGTTCTAGTCATACAATGTAAAATCGATTTGTCTCTTATAAAAATCCATTTCTCATCTTCACAGAGCAGAAAAAGAATCTACTTCATATGTTTATTGTAACTCCAGCAATGGCATCTGGAAGCCATAAGGCATGTTACTTTTTGTGTGCATCTTCATTACTTTTTGTGCTCATTAAGTTGGGCGTAATAGTGAGAACGTACTGACTTCACTTAAGCAGCTGAGGCAATTTACAAGAAAAAAAACATCTGTAATATACAAGCCTGGATGAGGAGACTGGTCAAAGCTGTTATATCAAGAAGAAAGGAAAACCCACAGCAGCACTTCTAGAAATCGGTTTTTGAATGGCCTGAACCTTATTTTCCAATTTTTACCTTGAAGTTTATAGCACTGAAAATCACCATCTTTGCTGACGCACAAAAAAAGGCATTTACTTTTTACAAAAAAAAAAGCCTGAGATACCAATTCATGCCAAAGGGAGATGATTAAGTCAAAACAAATGTTTTGCAGTACTCACCTTAGGCACCCAGTGGCATTGCGCAGCACCTGTGATGAATGGAGTTGTATTTTATGATCATCCTGGAGAGGAGAGTTTTCCCATCCAGAGTGAGGGATGATCACGGCATTGGTCAACACTGTGAGGGCATCTTGGATGATTGGCATTTTCAGTGCATCACAGGAGGATAGATTCCAGAGAACTCCTACAAAAAATAGCAAATTACTAATAATTAACAGTTCTGCACAAAAGACTGATTAGGTTTTGCTTTTTAGAAGCCAACGTTAC
Source organism: Phaethornis superciliosus (assembly GCA_023637945.1). NCBI lineage: Eukaryota > Metazoa > Chordata > Aves > Apodiformes > Trochilidae > Phaethornis > Phaethornis superciliosus. Next base: position 72,010,957 of record JAJQWJ010000002.1, read on the forward strand.
ATTTCACAGCATTGGTATGCTTAATAAAGCTGTTTCTGTCAAGAAAAAAAAGACTGCACTGTAAATGGGACTGAATGATACCTGCACAGGTACAAGGATGCCTGCATACAAGCAGTCACAGAAACACTGAAAATTTCTCAGAACCAAACCTAAAAGCTGAGCTGCTAGTTATGATATAGGCCTCTTTTAGGCTGTGAACCACACATGGAATGAAGGAGTATTACATGGATGTTATTACATGGACTTCAGATTTCTTCTTTCTCAATAAAAGTAAGATAAATCAATAGCAGAAAATACATTCTGATTTATTCTAAGACCATCACGGTTGCTAAATACTCATTGAGAGAACAAATCTCTAATTCTGTGATCTTCAGTGTTATGAAAAGTAACTATCTATGATAGTTGGTAGCATTGTATTAAACCAGCCTTCAGCAAGTATTTATTAGTTACTAAATATTTTACTATACATAATTACAGAATAGTACCATTTTGCATGGAAACAAAAAAGATTATTGTTACAAAGCACAACGAGATTCACAGGAATTTCAAAGAAACCCAAACCTCTTTTCTGTTAAAATTCATAATGTGCCAAAGAAAAGGAAGAACAATCAAGAGCCAAAGCCTTCTGAACACAACCACAAGGATCAGGGACACTGCAGATATGTCACACCAAAAGCAGGAAAGAAATTGCTGGGGGCAAACACCCCCTGTTTTCCATTCCCTTCTATGTATTTTTATATTTGCTGGAAAAGAGCATCTTATTTTTGTGCTGCACTAAGGAGTCTGCTGCTGCTGGGCAGCTATGCTCTGTATCACAGAAACACAAAATTACCATGGTTGGAAAAGACCTCTAACACAGCTGTGTCTAACCATCAACACCTCCCTCCCTAAAAAAATTATCCATGTATCACCACGCCCACAAAAAACGTGTCCAGAATCTACATGTTTTTTAAATACTTCCAGACTTCCAGCAGTGATTCCACCACCTCCCTGGGCAGTCCATTCCAAGGCCTCAGTACTCTCATGGTAAAGAAATGCTTCCTCAGACACAGTCAGAACCTCCCCTGGTGCAGCTCCAGGCCATTTCCTCTTGTCCTGTCATGGCTCACTTGAAGAGAAGAGGCCAACACCCACCTCCCTACAACCTCCTTTCAGGTAGCTGTAGCAAGCAATAAGGTCTCCTCTCTGCCTCCTCTTCTCCAAACTAAACATTCCCAGCTCCCTCAGCCTCTCCTCACAGGACTTGTTCCCCAGACCCTTCACCAGCTTGCTTGCCCTTCTCTGAACTCTCTCCAGCACCTCAATGTCCTTCTTGTAGTGAGGGGCCCAGGTGCAGCCTCACCAGTGCTGAGTACAGGGGCACCATCACTTCCCTGCTCCTGCTGGACACACTATTCCTGACACAAGCCAAGATGTTGTTGGCCTTCTTGGCCACCTGGGCACACTGATGTTTCATATTTAGATGGCTGAAACCAGCACCCCGAGTCCTTTTCTGCCTGTCAGCTTTCCAGCCACCCCTCCCCAACCCTGTAGTGTTGCATGGGGTTGTTGTGACCAAAGTGCAGGACCCAGCACTTGACCTTGTTAAACCTCACATTATTGGCCTTGGCCCAGTGGTCCAGCCTGCCCAGGTCTTCCTGCAGAGCCTTCCGACCCTCGAGCAGATCAACACTATCACACAACTTAAGAGTTGTCTGCAAACTTCCTGAGGAAGTACTCAATCCCCTCATCTGGATAACTGATGAAGATGTGGAACAAGACAAGCCACAAAACTGAGCCCTGGGAAACACCATTGGTGACCAGCTACCAACTGGATTTAGCTACCAGGCAATGGTGTTAATTTAATCCCAGTGTCCTCCCAGGAGCAGCTGGAAGCACCAACCTGCCTATTCCTTCACCGCCATTTGCCACCCTACCTCCTCTTGCTTAGAGTCCAACCATAATCCTTCCTGCTTTCCTTACTACATTGATAGTAGCCTGGCCCCACCTAACCTGTCTAACCTCAAAAAAATGAGTTTCACCTTTTGGTTATCAAGTCTTGAACTGATATGGAGAAAGATTATTATCATCATTGGCATATATGAGGTTACAAACATGAACTCTACATTGAAATGCCAAAGTGAGTGGTGCTGTGAGGAAACTGCTAAAAACCTTATGAACGTAGACTCAGACATCTATAAATATAAGCAGCAAGAACACGACTTGCTCATGGCTTTCTTTAGCATTCTGTGTTTTGAAGGAGAGGTGTAATTAACAGAAATCAAACTATGGTTTTTTTGGGTTTCCCTTTAAAATTAATTATCTCAATGGGGAGACTGTTTGAGCTATATAATTTCATGTTTTAATTTTTTTCTATGCAAATGTGTGCAAAGACATGCAGTTTAAAATAAAAATTCTGCTTAGTATACTAATAAAAAATGCACCTCTTTAAAATAATCTGTTTGTGGTAATCATGCAGAAACTGACAGACTTTAGCTACAGGCCAAAAAAGAAAAAGAAAAATAAGAGTATTATTTTTTTCCATTAAAGAATTGCTTTTTTAAAAGGGAAAAGAGTCTTTCTTTTAATTTTGTTCTGAATGCCTTTATGAAAAGAAATATCATATTTAAAGGAATAAAGACCATCCTAAAGATATTTATACTTGCTCTTGTATAACGTGTTCTTGGTAAGCTTTACTGGCATATCTATTAGTCCTGAAATATTTAGTATTTTGCTGCTTTTAGTCAGTACAAACAATGGGGTTGCCTTTTTTTAAACATTTATCTAAGCAGGTATAAATGATGTGCATGGCACAGAGCAGAGAATCAGAATGCAAATCTTTCCTCCTCCAAGGTCCAATTCAGTTCTTAAGCAAGACAATGTGTGTCACTTTTTTTGAGAAGCAGCAATATTTTGGAAGTGAAGCAGAAGAGAATGCTTTGATGGCAACAAAATAGTACTCTGGCCTTCAGGGACTAGTCATGTACTGGAAAAACATATGTCTAGCAAAATGCTTAAAAATGTGTATGTTTATACTATTTTATATTCACTTTAGGTTCTTGCTAATTAAAAGTAACTCGCATAAACTTCATGATAAGCTGGTAATCAGCAATAGCTGAGATGCCCAGAAATATTCCTTAAGCCCTTTCTTAAGGGCTCTCTATTTAAAATACACTTAACACTTCACATGAGCTTTTGCTCAATAAACTGCCATAGTAGCAGGTGAGTTCCAAATTACAATAAAAATCTACATATGCACCCAAGAGCTGCAAAAACAGGCTCTGGTTTCACTTACTGGAAACTAAACCTTTGCAGTAAAAGGATAGCCAGACTGAATCAGTTGTTCTACTTTCTCTTAAATGATCATAAGTCAAGCCAGAATCAAGCGAATTGGCACTGCACAGTTAGCCTGAAACCAGTTTTCAAAGTTCTTCCACCTCACACACAGTTCTAAGGAGTAGAGATAATTTTCTCTTATCCAAGAACAATGTGTTTTATTTAATTTTAAGCCTTTGAATGCTACCAACCACATTAATGAAAAAAACAATTTTATTTTGACAAGATATAATTTATTCTCACAAGTAGTGAAGTCTGCTTCTTGCTGAGGCTGGCATTTTAAGTGCCTCCTTGTATCCATCCTTAATTAAGGATTTGCAATTATGAAAGGGCACTGGCAATTCACTTCCCATTACTTTTGCTGAGGATGACCTGCAGCTAGATTTATGTGGGGTCTAAGAGGATGATCCATTCCCTTGACATTGCAAGGGGAAGTGATGAAAAATTAATTTTTTTACCTGAGGCACCTTCCATTATGGAGCTACAACTTCTCTGTATGACTGAACATATTTTTCAAGCACGTATGCATGAGATGCCCTTTAAAGCGATACTAAAAAGCTGGTCACTGATGTAATTTGCCACCTTACTCTAAGAGCCCGTATTGAATTGGGTTTCTGAGCACAATAAGCAAGTCTGGAACAGTCTCAGAGATGCCTCGACTGTAAATAATTTGTGCTCCATAAGCTGCCCGCTGCACAGAACGGACCAGACTTAGCATGCCAACGATTTGTCAGGAACTGTGGGACCCATCCTGCTGTATATGTATTAAAAGAGAGTTGTTAATCCAACAACTCAGTGGTACAGGTCAGCAGTTCAGGATCCACAGACTGAATCTTGGGAGAGAAGGGAAGTAAAGAACTCATCAATTCAGTGTTGAACATCTCCTACTCAAACACTTGTGTTCATATTATCTTAAGTCCTTGGTTTAAGGTTGTGTGATGCTCACAGTAGCCATTTTCTCCCCCCATTTGCAGATCACTTTAGGTTTTGTTTGATGCTTTATAGGAAGAGAAAAACAGCTACACCAGACTGATCATGTCTATTTGCAGGTTGATGTTTTTCACCATTTCATGTAACAAACTGAAGCACACAGAATGAATACCTTGGTAATCTCATTTTGAGTTTGAAACTAAGGAGAAACTGGTAATGAAAACATTCAGCTGGTTCTGATCAGGAGATGGATTTCAGGTCTGAGTAGCAATTAACTGTGTTGCAGGCAACAGATTAAAGACTCTCAGAGGAGTCAATGGGAATGCTCACTATGGAGATACTGCTGCACCAAGTGACAGCTTCTGGAGTAGTTTTTCAGAGGACACGCATTCACTATGTTCAACAGGTTATTTAATGCACTAAATGTAAATAGTATTTTCTAAGAAAGCTTTTTACAGGTAACAACAATTAAATTTAAAAACTGTTTACAATTTTTGAAAGATGTTGTAATCAACCTTTTCAAAGACATAACTGTAGAGGTACAGCTCATAAGGAAAACTACACATAGATCTTAGTTAAGGCAATTTAAGTTTGTTGTCACTGGAACTGAGAAAATAGAGAACTGGGAAACCTTTGATTTTTCTTTCTCTTAGCCAAAGAGAGAGAGCTTATCCACTGTGCTTTTAGCTTAGAAACAGCACTGCTTTTTACATAAATCAATTTAAACTCTTCCAATAGATACCTCATCACTTAACCCTAAAGAAGTAAGACAAAGTATTTTAAAAACTTAAATTCACTCAATTTAATGGATCAGTCTGAGCCAAAAAAACCCATGACCTCTGAATTAGGCTGGAGCTCAAACTCACCTTGATCAAACCCTTAAATTAATTTTTTAGCATTTTACCTTGAACTGGTTCTCACACATGTATAGTCAGATATAAAACTAAATACCAGAGGAGACACATTATTCCATTCAAACTTAAGAGAATAGACATTATACAGTTCCACCCAAAAAGTGTCATCCTGGCAAGACAGCATGTGCAAAATCAGGGCAGTCTAACCAATTATCCAGTGAATGAGTTATTACTACCTCTAATGTTACATATATAAACAAGCCTCTTACAAAAACTTAGTCAACAAATATAAATGGAAACCAAGAAATTGGAAAAGTCAACCTTTCCAAAAAGCATTGCCCCTGCCTCACTGCCACTATTTTATTTTTTTATTGCGCTGCAAAGGATGTATGTAGCAAAAAGTTATATGGTAAAGGTTTTGGAAGTAAACAAATATTATTGGGAGAATCAAAACTTTTATTCTTCTCAGTTTCGTAAGTTTAAGTCAACCTTTAAGTTATACTAAGATTTTGCTAATTTAATATTCTCTGTAAAAATACAAATCTAAGTCTTCCAGCTCCTCTAGGCTTTTATTTTCCACCTGAATTTAATAGCATGGTCATGGACCAAGCAGAATGCCATTTGGTAGTGCTTGGAGACCACATCCTAGGAAAAGCAGACATGGCGTTGGAATGCTTTTTTTGGTTATATGCTCAAGGCATGTGGGCATTACAAGGTGTTGCCCTCATGAACATGACAATTAAGACTGAAATCTAAGAGCTAAACATCCTGTACAGAAGCCAAGCACAAGGGATCTTTTGCTGGAGTCCTTAGGAAAAACGTTTCTACCCCAAGCTCTCAAGTGCTAGGAATGCCATTTGCTGGGTTTTAATGAAGCTTTGACACTTGGAGCTCCCTGAAGCTGCAATATTGCTCTCTGGAGCTGGATCTGTTCTGTGACAACAGGGTGTGAGTTCCAATGCATTACAGCAGTTCTGCTATAAAGATGCTGAAAACCAACCAGTATTTCTTAATATGAAGTGCAGTAAGACTTTACTCCCAGTACAGCCATCAAGGTGAGGAAGTGGTCTCAGTAACAAACTTGTTGCTGGAAATTAAAGTGGATGATTTGAATTCTGGCACCTTAACAATTCACACCTCATAAGGCAGCTCCTTAAAAACACATTCTTGGTTTAACAGAGGAGGAAGTTTTATCAGTTTTCTTAAAATAATTTTTTATCTGGTTACTGAATTAGTAACTATGAGCACCTTCCTGTAATTCACTTATTTAAATACACAGAGTAGATTTCTAGCTATGTGTAAGATGACCCATGAAAAGTACAAATTGAGAAAGATTGGGTTTCAGTCAAAGTTAGAAACAGGGAGCATTTTAAAGAAAAGTATGCAAGGCTGGAGCCAAGTGAGGCTTTCTTCCCCTTTGCAGTCATTCATAGCCTTACCAAAAAAAACCAAAAACAAAACACCACAACAAAAAACCCAAAAAACAACATCTACAGAGAATAATTACTGTTTGTTTTTTAAATGACAAATTTGCTACATGTAAGTATTTGACTACGTGATAGAAGTAATACAAGCATTTACCCTGGAAAGCTAACTTTTCCTTTCTCAATGATTGCTCTTCATTCCAAAATTGCATCTAGAATTTTATAAAAACAAAAAGGAGAGACAGATTTTAATATTGCTTGCAATCAAATTCTGTCCAAATGATATTGCATTTACTCAGAAAGTCTGTGTTATTCTCACAGGACTGAATTTTGACCTAACACTGCTGCTCTCTCTGCTGTATACTTTAAAATAATGTATAGCTGTGAAAGGGAACTGTCAGACAAGAATGCTAGACAGTCGGTAGCTTTAATCTTTGCCAGTAGAGGAATTAGCAAAAGAGCTAAATTAAGTTACTGTGGAAAGATCAGTGGTTCCTGCTTAACTTGTTTTCCTAACTGATGAAATTAAACTGGTCCTGTAAAACTCACTAGACAAACCAAAAGCAATGAATTCTAAGTGAGAGACACGGGAATGAAATAAATCAACAGTTTTCAACCATAATTTAATCCTAACACATGGCTAATAGCAATACCATCCCAAATTAATTACTTCTATTAGAAAAGAAGGAAATCAAACAAGGATGTGTATATGAATGGAAATGTATTTTGTCAACATTAACATGTCTATTTTATTGAAGATTTTTTTCTACCACTCAGAATCAAAATGTACTGGTAACCAACTCAAATATGAAAATGCTATACATAAAACGGTATGCACAAGTTACAGTTTTAAGAATCAAACAATTCTTTCCATGAGAACTAATTAGCAGGTTAGTCCTATCTATGAATTTTCCATAGGAGACTTTCACACTTAGATTTGGAAGTCAAGTGTGGTTCATGCATTGGAGATATCCCAGTACCACAGAGAGAAGGAGACCAAAACGAGACCACTTGGTTTTTGTGCTGGGAAGGAGTGTGGTAAATGCATAAATGAAGAGGAAGCAAGGAGAAGGAGGCAGGCTGTGATGGGAAAAGGGATGAAACCTGCCCTAACCAGATCCCTAAGAGAAAGAGGAAGACTCCCCCAGCAGAGGCACCGCTTTGCTCCCAGTTGAGAACTCAGCACCCCAATAACTTCTTCTGGTCTCACGCATTCCTTTCCAGGAACACAGGCACTGACAACCTTTGTATACCCTTTACCAGTATGTATCTTTTTACCCATTACCATACTGTAAGTGCAACAACTTGCATTAAAAATTGGTGCCCCTGACTACTGCTAAGAAAGCAGAGCAAAAGATTTTAGGAGATATTGGCTTTAAATCCTCTCTTATACGACTGGGGGCAGCAGGGGGTGAAGCAGTTAATCTTGTAATTCATTACAGATTTGAGAATAACTCTTCATTAATACAAAAAATCCTATCAGTGGGCTTCCATGTTTTCAGAGCCAACGTAGTGACAGCATAGTGAGAAAAGGGTCAAAGATTGTTTTATAATTATACAGTAAATTGTAATGGATTTTGTATCAAATGATTCAGTTTAAATGCCAATATTGTTTGGAGAAGTGTTATCTGCTAGGACAGCATCATTTCTGAAGCAAAATTACACAATTTAGTAAATTACTTTGATGTTTGCCATTACATATGAGCTATAAATAGGATGTGCTTTAAATGGCTCTAGAGACATTGTAGCCTATCGGCTGGAAATCAGTTTCCCAACAGATTACTGGTGTAAGTTGTACAGCCTTTTACTTTCCTGGTTTGCAACGAAATGGGCTATGAAGATTTGGCATCTCATTAAATAACTGCACAACAGATTCATAGGAAGACCTTATAAAATGCCAATTAATTCCCACTCTGAATTTGTTTGGAAATCACTTGCATGTTTTTAGAAGTGATGACAGTGTTTCCCCTAGGTGATGCTAAAATCTAAATTTAAACTTTGCCAGACTGTAGAATGTACTGTAAAGTACAGTGGTGTTCCTCCTCACATGGCTGTGCCTGTTACAGCACCTCTGCTGACTGTAAAATGTCACTTCATTAGTCTGGAGAAGTACAAATAGATATTTGAAGTATTTTCTAAAAATTATTATAATGCAATAGCAATTTTTGAAGACTCTCTGTAAAAACTTTTGGTAACTGATTATTGGGATGAAAAAGCAGAGTAGCCCTTTAGCTCACCAGATGTGCCACTGCTATTGCTAGTAGCAGGCCAGAGGGTTTGTACTACCTTGGTGGGAACTCTAAAATTGAGCTGCTTGAAGTTCTACTGGGGCACTTGGATATTTTAGCTTGATTAACTACAGAAATCACTTCTGCAGTCAATGTAGCTTCATTTGTTTTGCTTTTGCTTAGCTCTGCATAGTGGTGTGAAATAAGCTAAATTTTTTCAGGGTAGAAGTAACAATTTTTGTGCCTTCAACAAGTCTTTGGTTTCCTTTTTTCCCTATAACAAGATTTAAAATGTAACAGCAGGGAACCACAAACTATTCTATGCAAAGTTTGAGCTGTGAGATGAAACGCGTGTTTTTACTGAAATTTGAGACTTGCAGATTTGATGGATCTTGGCATTTTACATGAAATTCTCACTGTGTCACAAAACTCAGGGCAGAGCTTGAAGAACACCTTGATTAAAAGTACCTCAAGCACTGGGAGGGTATTCAACCTGTTATTCAACCTTTGGGAAATGAAGAGGCTTTTGTACTTGAAGAAAGAAATACTGAAGAAACTAAAATATGTAATTCCTGATTCAGCCGTTGGCTTCAATCCAGAGTAAACAGATACAGGTTTTCAGCACACGTTTTTATTAATGTTACAAACAACTGCTACTTAAAACTTCTAATTAGAAGTAAATGATAACAAAAGATTTAATCATCTTTTAAAATTGACTGTGTTAGGATATTGTACTTACAATTACATCTGTTCAAAGAAAGAGTAGGAATGATTTATTAGAGCTAGTAGCCTTAAAATCTCCCTTTTGAATGAAAACTATTTAAAACATACAATCAAATTTCCATGCCTACACAAGTTGATTTTAAAATAGTGAATCTTACCTTAAATTTATTATTCAAAAATAATTAAGTTTAAAGTCTGTAATCCACCTGATTATGCTTGGAAAGTTCCTAAAAACACTTGCTTAAAGTTATTACAGGGATTTTGCTTATCTACAGAGAAGAAACTAAGTAAGAAATGAATGAATGCCATTTCTTGCCAAAATCAAAACAAGCACTTCTGAAAGATGTGTATTGTGCTAGCAGTTATCCATCTCCACTCTTAACCTTCCCAATTTCCTTGACTAGACAGGACATAGTAATTTGATGCTGGAGGTGGATGAGAAGCTAATTCAAACATCTGCATCTTAAGAGGCATCTGTACACTTCCCGCATCCATCCCACGTCTCATTTTTTACCTACACAATTATGAGCCCCAAATAATATCAATCAGTCTTATTCTCTTAGGTAAGGATACACTGAAGCAAATTTACATCAACCTTGTAGCAGCAGTATTACCATAATTATACTATCACCACAATTTAAGTACATAGGTTTTCCACACTGCCTGTTTTAAAAGTTTGTGATATCCAGGATACATATCTGAACCCAAAACGTATTATATCTTTACAATCTAAATTTGCAGGTAATGTAATGCTGAAATACTCTCTTTGATTTCAAAAGCAACCCACTTTACATGTTTGTCTTCCTACCTATCTTTTTATGCTAAATATCAAAAGCTAATTAAATTGGCGTTTCACTGTCCAGGGTTCCTTACACTTGCATTTCTCCATTACAAAACTTGAATGTAATTAAGAAATGGGATATTTCATATGATCAACACTGGACCAAAATCTAATATAAACCTGCAACAAACCAACCAAACAAGCAAAACCAACAAAAAACCCCCCCAAAACCAAAACCAACCCACAAACAAACAAAAACAAAAAAACCAAAAAAATCCCAAGAAGAATTATGTCTAGGTGAAAAGGTGAAATGCTCTAAGAATGCAACTCATGGAAGAGTTTGATTCTTCTTTACTTAAATCTGTGGGAAAGTCACCTGCGAGTGGGATAAAACACCCATTACTCATTTTCAAATCGAATTTCCAAAGAGCAATAGGGCTACAAATAGTTGTCACTTCTAAGTGTAAAGTTTATATCACAATAAAATTTCACATCTGTGTTTACACACTCCAGTAACTAAGCTAATGTCAAGGACACTTTTGCAGAAAATTATTAAATTGATAAACTGCTTCAAGACCCTAAGTACTGAACAGTCAGCCCTTTGCCATTATATTGTTAACTATGATTTACTAAAAAAAAAAACCCCAAACAAACCCACAACTAAAACCTACTAGAAAATAACACTAAAATATGAAACAACTACAGATGTAAGATTTTGACTCTGTGAACCCCCAACAGAAGAACTGTCATTGTACTATGAAGTTTAAAATTCTAAAGAACTGGCCAGAATTATTTTTTTTTTAAAGTCATAATAAATCTTTCACTGAAGTAAGCCAAAAGGTTAATTTAAATAGAATACTCCCATAAACGTGCTTTAGACATGACTGCACGCTCACTAATTTGCAACTACACTGATTAGCAAAGAAACACACAAGGCTCAAAGGAACCTTCTGCAGTGTCTTGACCAACCTCCCAATGATTTTTGCACATACTAATAAGCAGTACGTAATCAAAAGGAGGTTTAAACTCCAGAGGTTACCACAAACCAGATACACATAAGGATGATAACATATAATTGCTTTTAGTAACTCTGACAGACTATAAATAAGGTTATAAATGCCTCATTATAAGCATGTGGCACTTACTAAAAATGGAATAGAAATTTGAACCAGCTACATAATAATGTTGCATAATATGGGATAATAAAAGAGGTTCAACCAAGTCAAAACACAAAATGGCCCCAGCTGAAATTAAGAAATACTGGAATCCAAAATCTGTGAAGTAAATAAAGCTTTTTCCTGTCCAATCTGACCATAGGCCAAATACACTTGAAGAACAAGTGCTTCTTTGAAAGAAACATTATGTACAAAATATTTTTCAGATACAGAATATATATGCTTTTTGATTCAGTGACTAAAAATGTGAATGATATATACAAAGTCCATGCTGGTCTACCTATATATAGTATATGTATATAGTGTTAGACAGTTTACGATTTTTAAAATTTTTTCTTTTGGTAAATGGAACATTTTCATAATTTCTAAATTTTCAGTAGACAATAGTTAAATCTCTGAAACCTTAACGTTGACCAACTAAGCAGCAGGCTGGCTGCCATGCCAGGAACAAACAATTTCCCCTGTCATTATTTACAGCTATATTTCTTTCTAATCATGTGCTTTGTAAAAGTGGATCATTCACTTTTACCTTCCAATCAAATTTGGTATATAGTTTGAAAACTGCTGATACAATTTTATAAGGGGCTTCATTAAATGGAGCTGTTTCTAATTCAGCTAGCTTATTTTTCATAGGAAGAAACTGTCGCTTTAGTTGTGATGGATTTTATTTGTCAAAATGAGAAGAATAATGGTTTAAAGCATTTAATCTGAGACAGGTACCCAGTTATCAGGTGGAACAAGGAGCCAATGTAGGTTGAATCTAGTGACAGCTGCTTGACCTTACCTTCTCCACAAGGCATCAAGGGGATTCTTGTGTTACCCTTGCTAACACTTCACATTTTTCATGTCATTTTTTTTCCCTGATAGTAAAAAAAATAGAAATAGTGCTAATAGAAATAGAAATAGTGCTAAAATTGATTTTTTTTAAGGGCTCATAATTAACTTTAATTCAGGAAAAGCAAGGGAATTACTAATCAGTTGCAATTATTAAAAATTGAAAACATTTTTCTTTACCATCTGCAGGATCTGTGATAATTTTGCACTGTGTTCTTCTCTATTTATATTTACTAGGAAAGTATTAACATTTCATTACTTTAAAATAGAAGGCTTTTATTTTTCATGCTAAGAGGAGCTACCGTGGAAACTAGTAACACAGTGCTGGTGTGAAAAAGATGGCTAAATTAAGTACAGTGCATCCAGCTTATACTTATACATTATTACTTCTTTTAATTTACAGACCTATTTGAAACAAGATACTGTAATTCAGGTTCTCTTTGACTCTAGGAATTATGAGAGCCTGTAGGCCATGCTTAAACCTCTCTTTTTATCAGAGTATTTCACTTACAGATAAATGTCTATATTCATCAGTATACCTTCTATTTCCAACTTCTTGTAAAGACAAGTGATCGTGGAAGTGCTTCTCCAAGAGTAATCTGTCAATATATCAGGAAGTATTTCCTGGGAATTACCACCATTTCATTTCATAACAGCCAGGCAGCAAACTTCAGTCATGGGTTTTGCATGTGAGTCAGCACCAAAACCATTAGCTTCTTGTGAGAAAAACTTGAAGACATTATCATTTTGCACTAAGACTCAGTTTACCCAATCAAAAAAATTGAGAATGGTAAGGTTCTTAATATTAGCCTGAGTCATCTGCTAGGAAGGAGGAGAAAGAAGAGATAAAGGAAGACGTTTTGGAGAGATCGTGGCAGAAAGAAAACTGAAACAAAGGAAAAAAGACAAATGGCACTTAAAGCAATCCTGACAAACAAGGAGCTACTGGTCTGCAGGCTTAAATATCCTTCCAAAACTAGTCTTGAGATAGCTGGAAATTGAATTTATAATCTCCTTAGAAGGAAGAAACAAGAGGAAAGAAAATGTTTATGTTTGAGGAAGGAACTAATATCATAACTTTTGCTCTGGAAGGCATGTGCTTAACCATGCCTGGGGAAGGCAATTAATGCTTTGCTTCCGTTCATAAAAACTGAGCTGCTACAGCTCCTGTCCGTATTTCTTCCCTTGCAGCTAAGTGCCTACTCAGAGTGATTCAAACCTTTGCCTTGCCAGATTTCTGGACAGGTCATTTAAAGTTGTCCCCCATCCATACGACGAGATAATTGCATTACCCCACCTAAGAGAAGCCCTCTGAGGACAAATGCTGGAGGAGGATTTAGGGGCTGCTCTGACAGAGCCTATATGGATTCCTAAGGCAGGAGTCTGCCCTCTCTCAAAGTAACAAACAAGAACAGCTTTTAAGGAGACAGGATGAACAATCAACACAAGACAGAAAGGCTCAAGGTATTATGTTTACTCCTGTAATACATATGCCATTATTGTCTCTGGACTCTCTTCAGGCTGTGGTGGCACTACTGAAATAATTACCTTCCTGCCACTTCAGCCTGGGAAGGCTGACAGGAAGCAGAAGGAACTTCTTTTGTTTTTCCTTGTGCCTACCATCCAGCTAAATTCTTTCATTCCTTAAGAAGCTGCTGCAGGAGCTATCTTTCCTTCCCCTGAAAAAATAGAGGTAAGGAATTTAAAAGGGGCAGCAAATGATAACTGAGTCAGATACCAGCCTGCTTCCTAAGAGTTGAAAGATGAGAGGTGCAACTATGAGCCTTGTTTTTGAAAGGAGCTTTGCAGAACACTGCCACTACCAAGTTTGCAGTTTCAAAGCAAGCGCCAATGATTTGTAATCTGAAAAGCACAAAACACGGCCAAAGCAAGCAGTGGTGTTCTGGAATGTAATGATTATTAAAACAAAAAACCTCACAGTATGAAAACAGGCTCAGGAGTAAAATCTTGAAATACCACTGACTTTGATTCCATTCTTCAGGGTCACCATCTTGCTCTGCTCTCCCTTCATAGATGTCCAGCACTCCTGATGCTCCCCATCCCTGGGAGATGCATCTAAGCACACATGGGGAGGTCACTGCCTACCACTGGTTAGTACCCACTCCTCAGCAGTTAACAGTCTGAGGGCATGCTAGCACACACATCCTTCCTTTCTACAGGCATTCAGGAATATTTAACAAAATACTGTGCAATGCAAAGAATGTGATCAGTAGCTTAGTATCTTTTCTTTAAATATCCTAACAACACGTGTTCCAGCTACAGACAGCATGGTTAGTGTCACTGGCACTGCTAAGGTGTACTGCTGATGTTTTTTAGCAGTTTGCCACTTACTACTCAGAATATATAGGCAGAATGTTCCCTGGAGCAAGGACACAGACAACATAACCAAGTGACAAACAAGTATGTTGAATGTGAAGTAGTGCTTACACTTTATTAGATCTGTCAGTAATTCTGTCACTCAGCAGGATGCAACATCCAAGCTCATGTAATCCCGCATCTCTGCCCCATTAATCCTGTCTAACAAGTATAAGGTGATAGGTGGTGTAACTAAGGTAATAAAATTAAATATAAAAATCTAAATTTAATAAACACCATGCAGTTTATTGAGACACCCTCAAGGAAGAAACCTTGAGTCAGCCAAAGGACCATAATCTTATCACTTGTATCCTAAATGAGGCCTGACCACAAGGGGAATTTATTTCTGTGGAAGCACAGATAATAGCATGTACTCTGATGCTTCTATGACAGAAATGAGAGTTTTTCTTATATAATACAGGAATTTAAAAATAGGATAATAAAAAGATCTTAAGGTTTTTTATTTGCAGCTTTAAATTAATCACCACATTAATATTAGAAATCAAATCAAATGAATCACAAAGTAAAAAATGATAAAAATAGTTTAGCTTCTGTTTTGCACTTTAAACAGGACATCTTAGGGGGAAGGGGAAAAAATCCCCATTCATTTCAGGATGGTGCTGTTTTGACAGCATTTCTGTATTTCTGGGTAAAAAAGCACTCTCCTTGAACTTCATAAGGGAAAAGTATAAACAATCTTAAAAAGATTGCTATATATCAAGAAAGAAATAAACTCTATCACTACCTGCGTGCCCTGTGTCTAACATAAGTCACACAGTATGCTGTCAAATTTCAGAAAAAAAGGCTTTAGAAGATGACTTTGTCCATCTCTCCAAAATGCTTTTCCATTTTCTTACCAGAACCACAAGATAAAAAACCAACCAAACAAACAAATCCTCCTTCTCACTGCTGCATCCCTACACCAGACAAGAGAGAGCAGAGGGAAAGCAGAGGATTGCTACCATAGCATATCTGTGTAGGGAGCACATCTGCAAGAACATTCATGGCTAACCAAAGTGTAAACCATGCCTACATCTGTAAACTGTCTGCATTTTACTGAATAAAGCTCTTCACGCATTACATATATCCAGAGTATTTCTAACAGCATAGAAGATGTTAATAAAATAAGGACTTACTGATGCAGCAAGTGGCATGCAGCACAGAACTGTGCTTGCAAGCGCTATACAGAGCTTGACCAAAACATATTGAAAGATTCAAACCTGTGACCAGTTCTCTGATTTCCAAATCTGTAGTCTTGCGAAGTAACCGTACTAATGCTGGGATACCACCACAGTTTTTCAGAGCAATTTTGTTGTCATCATTTGCCTTCCCATACACCAAGTTTCTCAAAGCTCCACAGGCACTACGGTGGACTTCTGTCATCCGATGGTCCAAGAGGTCCACCAGTAATTGTATTCCGCCTTGTCTTCTTATCTGAAACAGGCCAAAGTGACAATCATAAACTTAGTGAATAATCATCAGTATTACATATGCTATCCAATGTAATTAAGAGGTGGTTTATGCTCACTATGCTTCAGCAAAGGTACGCTGGTAGCCCCCAGAAGCTGCTCCTTTACACTGCTTTGGTTCCTCGAGTTATTTTTAAAACGGCAATGTGACTGTACAGTGACAAAACTGACCCTTTGTGAAAGCAGACAAAATTTAGGCAAGAGTGTTGCCTCATGGAGATTTCTCAAGGTTCAGCAAAGTTTGCTTTGGCAAGGTTTGCTTCTGTGCTGGAGAAATATCATCTGCTTCAGACTGTAACACATCATAACCAAACGAAAAAACAGAAAACTATGGAAAACAACAACAAAAAAATCACTTAATGTAGTAAAGTTTTTAGCAGTCCCTCCTTTTATATATAATTACTGGGAATGTGAGCAGGTACTTTAGTCTCTCCAAGGATGTTACACCAATAAAATTGAGAAAAGCAAAGTTGAAAGGAACAGGAGGAAGTCTGCACAAGCATAAAGACAAGGATGATGGCTAAGTCACAGAAAGATTTTTGTTATGATTGAGGGAGACTCTAAGTGATGCAGGAACAGAAGTCTTACTACCTTCTAAGGTGGCCTATAAAAAAAATTGCTCATGAAGTATTTTATATAAAACGTCAATCTAGCAAAAGCACAAAACTGTATGAGGCAAATGATCAGGAAGGTCAAGAACACCAAGAACAATTTATTATATAATTTATTGGTAATAAATCCTTCTTGATTATTCTCTAGCACTATTTGTTCCTCAAACAATAACACTCTGGATCTAATTTTAAGAAACTAGATTGATTCATAAGTAGCATCCAAGGGCTATAATGCTTTAGCTTCAAGTAAGTTATACAAACAACTCAGTAAAAAAGCTTTTCCATCTGCATTGTTGGTAACGCACAAAACAAGCCAGGCACTTTAGCTGGCCAGTTACCTCTAGTAATATTTTGCCTAAGACAGTAAAACAGAGACAGCTAGAAGTGTTTTAAAAACTGCATGGAAAAATGAAACATTAATTTTAGAATCAAAGTTTTCAATTAAAAGATTTCAAAATTTCTACAGTTCTTGCATGGTGTTACGGTCCAAGGTAACATTAATAGCTCAGACCCACACATATGGGCTTATGTTCTTGTGGCTCTTTACAGGGGGGAGGCTTGGGAGTAGGAAATAGCTAAACAAAGCACACTAAAATTTATTAGAAATTCATGCTTCATCTACTAACTTCAAAATGTTTATGTAAAACCTATCTATGGCATTTCATTAATCTAACAAAAGCTTAAACAAGGCTAAGTACCAGGTCCTGCACTTAGGTCACACCATGCAACACCAAAGGGTTTGGAAAGAGTATCTGGAAAGCTGCCAGGCAGAAAATGACCTGGGGTTGCTGGCATACACACAGAATATGAGCCAGCAGTGTGCCCAGGTGGCCAAGAAGGCCAACAGCATCCATGCTTGTATCAGGAATAGTGTGGCCAGCAGAAGGGAACTGATAATGCCCGTTCTGGGCCCCTTACTACAAGAAGGACATTGAAGTGCTGGGGTGTGCCCAAAGAAGGGCAACTAAGCTGGTGAAGCATCTGGAGAACAAGTCCTATGGGGAGAGGCTGAAGAAACTGGGGTTGTTCAGTTTGGAGAAAAGGAGGCTGAGGGAAGACCTTATTGCTCTCTACAAGTACCTGAAAGGAGGCTGTAGTGGGTGTCAATCACCTCTACCAAGTAATAAGCTCTAGGAGAAGAGGAAATGGCCTCAAGTTGTGCTAGGGAAAGTTTAGATTGGATATAATGAAAAATTTCAGGCACTGAAATAGGCTTCCCAAGGAAGTAGTTGAGTCACTGTTCTTGGGAGGGATTTAAAAGATGTGTAAATTTGGTGCTAAGGGACATGGTTTAGCAGCGGACCTGTCAGTGTCAGGTTTATGGCTGGACTTCATGATCTTAAATGTCTTTTTCAGCCTAAATGGTTCTATAATTCTACGGTTCTATGATTCAGTGAAAGAAAAGACTGAAAAATTATTCAGCTTTTGAGGTTCCAAAATTAAGCTATTCAAATTTACTCAGAGATAACAGAAGTTCTCTCCTTCTAGCAGCTTGTTTGGCATATTCTTGTTTCTGTAATAATAGCAAGACCCAGCAACAGAGCAGTTTTGTAGTTAAAAATAGCATACATTGAGATGTTCCAGTATTAAATTGTTTTAATGTTTACACAGTTACAACACAGCTTTGTATCAGTATATCATACCCAACTTTCTGAGCAAAATGCAGGTCACTGGAAAACTACAGCAGCTGGAGTACAGACAGTACAGACACCTGAGTGGACACTGGTATTAAATTCAGGCAGATAAATTTATTAATCTTTTTGAGAGCCATGCTTCTACTGCTCAGAGAAACTGTGATACCTTTCAGTTTAGAAACCAGAAAAACAGATCACAGACAAAAGGTGCTGCAATACATCTCACCAGACAAAACTTTACCCATGTGAATAGGGTGACTTCAATAAAATAATTTGTTCCTTTCCAAGCCAGGAAAAAATTATCTAGTATATCTTGCAGAGGTGGGGAGCGAGGCTTGCTTCCTTGCTTGTTCTTACAGTTCATCATTGACATTCTGAATAAATCCTTCTAATCAAATTTACAAAACCAAGGATACTACACAAAAAGCCACCCACACGACAAACTAGATTGAAACAGACTCAGTTCTCCCAAAGGTGAACCAACTAGTGGCCTTCACACTGCAACAGCTTAAAAGAAATAGGATCTGATAAAAGAGAGAACATAGTTAAAAAATACACAAGTTGTTCTGGTATGATGAGTAATATCAGGAACAACAGAATGAAAAGAAGCCTGCTGATCTTTGTAAATTGTAATTTTAAAGCACAGTATGTTGAGTGAATATTTTAATTGCTTCATGGCTAAAAAAAGATTATGAATGAGGAGAAGTATTAACTCCATTGCAAAAGCCATTCTGTGCACTACAATTCATCTGAAGACTCAAAGGGTTCTGCCCCTGTTTGGAGACACACCGAGCCTGTGCTGTTTTCCCCACTCTCCCTCTCAGACACAGCCAAGCGACCTCATGCTCCTCAGCAGTTTCTCATGCAGATGTTCTCAAGTGAAAGGTTTTGGCATCTTCTACTTATTTCTAAGGGAAAATGTGTGGTTTTGCCATGTTCAGCCACTATTCCTGAGCTGCACCTTCCCTTTTCAGTTATGGTATCTGACAACACACCAGTATTCGGCTCATGCAGCTCTTCCTCTCCCAAAAACCTGAAGTCAGCAGCAGACTAACGTGACTCAAAGATACTTTCTGAAAAGCAAGGGCATTAAATATTAATCTAGAATGCAATTCTGACAGAAAAAAATACGGGTACTACAACAGAAATGAAACATTTATTATGTAATACTTTACCTCCCTTGACAAGACTACTCAAATTCTACTGAAGAAAAAAACTATTCTTACCTGGGAAATATAAGACTTATTTTGCAAACTTTATTTGAATTTCCAGGCTTGAATACCTGGCACAGTGCCTGGGTCATGCAGGAAGAGATGAAGCTGATTCTTCAGAACTAGGAGTTCAGTTCTGATGCTGTTCTTCATCCCAATTGCTGTCTGTCTTTGACTTTGTTTTTCCAGTATCTTTGTGTTTTTTTCCTCTATCTATACAGCTGCTTAATACTTTATTCTCCAGCAGGTTTGACTATGGCTGACAAATTGTAAGACTGTGATGGACGTTACCAGAATCTGCTCACATTTACAGAAAGCGAGGCAAAGGAAATTTTAGCCTTTGTTCAAGTCGTTTATGGAGTTAGGTCCACAGCCTGGAGGACAATTCTGACCTAGTGAGTCTCCTGGGCCTAAGTTGTCACAGCTCCAGCGAGTTCAACAGTAAAACTGCTGCCAAATGTCTTTGCCAAGAATACTGGGATGGGTGGATAAGCAGCAATATTTACCAATGGGGCATCAAATCCCACTCTCCCAAAGGCCTTTTGATAAATACTTCTATCTCTCTCCTGCCTTTATACGAAGAGAACATTTCTCAGTGCAATATTTATTGACACATCAGTGGTTGCTGCCTTGCTACAGGAGAAAAAGAAAACAGAATACACCAGTGTCTGCTTGCCTGCTACAACCAAATAATCAGCACAGTACCAAGTTACCAGGAGACAGGAGACCAACTCTTTTCTCACACAGACCAATCCCAGAGTAGCCACTTCTAAGTCTAAAGAATTACTTTCAACTCTGCAGCACAACAGAGTTCGAACAGTCACATTATAAAGTTTAGTCTTACTTTCTTGAAGATATTACCTCTCTTGTAAAGCTGTCTCTTCTCAAAATTAAAAAGACTTGGGCCAGAAGTATTAAAAATGCTAGGTGAATCTGTGTTGTGCTGTTTCTCAAGTGACTCTTTTAATCCATAGACACGCTTAGTTTCTGAGTGGGTTTACTACAAGAAATTCTCCATGACAGTTGATATTAGATATTTAATCTACCAAGAATTACATGTGGCCAGCCTGGAGCATATGCATTGGTAAAAAAAGTCAGTAATACATTGATGATATGTAACTGAAACAATACAGATACACTTAATCATAGAATCATAGAATGGTTTGCATTGGAAGAGACCTTAAAGATCATCTAGTTTCAACTACCCTGACATGGGCAGGGACACCTTCCACTAGACCAGGTTGCTCCAATACAAGAGACTGGACTGATGTGTTGAAAGAAAAGAAATGTACAATGTGAAGGACATGTGGATACCTGGAATGTAAGGCCACCAGTGTTTTGAGGATATCTGGTCAATGGCTGTCCAGCATATGAACAGAGATCAGATAGGAAAAGCAGTAAACAACACCTATATATGCAAACCCTCTAGAAGAAGCAGCAATACTAAAGACCAGGTCTGCGAGACCACTGGTGAATGAGCCACTGAAAGAACTGCTCAAAGGTTTGGAGAGGTTTAATCAGAGTTCTTTTAAGTGGGTAAAACTGGTGGGAGGGGAAGGAATGAATGAATAAGTTATCACAGCTCTTATGGGAGAAAGCATACTTATGGGATACTTTTGGGTCATTGTGGCAATGAGCAAAACTTATGGGATGTTTAGCAGAAGGGCAAAGGTAGGCAAGTAGAGAAATCCATATGCGTGGGTGAGGAACAACACAAGAAAACAGAGAGAAAGGCATGATGAAAGGGGATGGTCATTTATTAGTAAGTTACACTTCAGTATGTTTCTCTGGCCACAATGAGGGTGGTGAGGCACTGGCACAGGCTTCCCAGAGTAGTTGTAGCTGCCCCCTGCCTGGAAGTATCCAAGGCCAGGTTGGATGGGGCTTTGAGCAACCTGGTCTGGTGGGAAGTGTCCCTGCCCATGGCAGAGAGGTTAGAACTAGATGGTCTGCAAGGTCCCTTCCAACCCAAACCATTGTGATTCTATGATTCTTATTGATGTAATTCCTAACAATTTTCTTGTATGAATTCAGTCTACATTCTGGATCAGTGTAATGCTAATGAATGAGCTCTAGTAGCTAATGAGCATGGCAGGAGATCTGAGAAAGCTAACAGACACACCATAGATCCAGGGGATAGATACTGCTGAGATCAGGGACTAAAGATCTTCTACTAGGCAGACCAAAGGTCTGAGGCAGCTGCCAGTGAGAGCTCTTTGTGTCTGCACATGTGTGAGATGAGATCTGACAGCAAGCTTTGAGCCTGCTTAGACAGAGTAAGGACCACATATCTGTTTGTGTGAGTTCTGCTTTCTGTGTACAAGGTGCCTGTGCAGGCACAGTTCTTTGGTTTGTGTTGATCTGTTGTGTGACCTAAGCTTCTTTAAAATATGTAACATACAAAATGAATAGGGACACTTTTATTTCTAAGAAAAACTGTATCTAATTTATTTCTCGTTCATTTATTGTATTGGTTTTGTAGATACGAAATTCAGGTTAGTATACACTAGTCTATGCACGACATTTTAATTAGGTTAAATCAGCCTTACATCATGTTTACTGAAGGATACAGAGCAAGATAAATCACTATCTGGCTTGTTAAGCTAGTCTAAAGGAGAAGAGACCACCTTCTGATACAATGCCATAACACGTCCTGCTCCATTTCCAAGCAGCAGTTAAGAGTCTGATCCTCATCATTCTTAAGAGTACTAACACTACTCCCATAGTTGAGAAGACATGTTTCATGCCACATTCAAGCACTGTCCTTACAAAAAGGAAATGCTTTAGTCAGTGGATGAAATATGGAGCTCCATTTAAAGAAAGAAAATTTCAAGGACCTCTGCTGAAGTATATTTAGCTCCCTTTAGGAAAGATGTATGGATGTACAGCTTTAGGTTTCTTCTCTCTGCTCTGTATTACAATAATTCAATATAACCTCTAGTCTTTTTGAGACTGCTGTGGTCAAAGGATACTTACTGTGCTCTTAAAAAAATGACAGAAGCACAATTTATGAATACAGGGCCTCTCAGGAAAAAACAAATGTGGAAGTATTATAAGAAACACTGCAACCTTCTTAATTTACCTTTTACTTTTCATTTACAAATGCGTGACAAAACCTGCACATACAGTAACACAGCCTGAAACCGAATTATTCAGATTTAAGCAGTAGCAGCATTACAGTCCATGACCTTAATTGACAAAACATGCCACACATCACTGATTTATACAGGAGCCATGGTGTCCTTCAGACTTCTGTTTAGGATCTAACAATTGGAACTTGACTGGCTTGCTTCCACGGGGATAGGGAAGTTTCACCCCAAATGTGAGGATAACCATGACTGCCAGACTGAGCAGAATTCATGCTTTGACTTAACAACCAAAAGTATTATTTTCTCACATTCAGGAGGACAGATAGCGTCTCAAGTGTGAACAAAATATAGGCGGGCAATCTTCCTCTGTACCAAGGTACTGGAAAACTGACCCTGAAATTCATTTTGCTTAAGGCTTAACAAAAACAGACGCTAAGTAAAAGTAAATGGATGTTAGTTGTTTTGACTATTACTACAGTTTTGAACTCGATTTTAAAATAAAAATTACTCTTTTCCTCCCATCAGCAAAGAAGAGAAGGAAACCTTTCACTTCCAATCACTGCATAATGAAACTTGCCTTTTCCATGCCTTGGATGGCTGTTAAAATCAGAGATAGATATATAAATAGGAAGAAAAACAAAGCTTCAAATTTTAAACATTTCAGCCAAAGCCTCTTAGGTAATGAAGTATTCCAACACAGTCTCAAAAAATTGCTGTGATAGAAAACAAAACACTCTTCCTCTCATATTTATACTCAGCAAGTGGGTATCTGAGATGTTCAAATTTTGCCAGTAGGTGTAACTGGAACATCCTCTTTTGCATTTGAATACTGTGCCTTACAAAGTAAAATTTAATGGAAACAGAAGAGGATTAAGAATAGATGACAAAAACTGTAAAGACTGAAAGAGTGATAAAGTGTTTTTAAAAAACCACAATCTCCTCTTCCCAGTAAGACATTAAGCGTTCCACTATTAACAGCTCCACAGTACTAATTTGAAGAGTAATTAATGGTTAAATGCTTACTTCCCACATTTTTCTTGGTAATCACTTTTGAATAATTCTTCATTCAAAGAGGGAGAAGGAAATTTAAAAACAATCATGTCTTTTTAGACATCACAGATATTAATTATCATCTTAATTGACATAACACACTGCATCATCCACCACTTATTCTGTGCCATTTCCATTATTAAGAAAGCATGTTTCAATGTAACAAAATACAAGTATTTAAATACATGGAATTACCATTAATGCCACTGTGTTACATATGGAACAGAACTAAAAAGTAACTGTTAGCACAGGTAATGGTGTAAATATAATTATACGTATATATCCAACAGAACCTAAACTAGAAAAATTCAATTTAAGCCTGCTTCTATAATTTCTTAGTAGTAATTGGTTCTTAGATACCAGTTTTCTAACTAGTAGAGTAAGTGCTTATTATTTCACCTGCAGGAGCTGGAAGAAGGTACAAGTGAACAGAATGAAATGGTAAAAGCCTTTTTAAACTGGCAGGGCAGTGTAGTCTTTCTGAGACACCTTGACTATGGAAACCTTGTTCCTCTCAGGCTCAGCATTTCAGCAGATGTGTGCAACCAGAGAAGTCCAAGATGCCACGGCCCTGACAGCAACTCAACTGCACTGACTCATTATTCATAAAATTATTACATTATTATTATTATTACACATAGTTTCTAGTTTTTTAATTGCAATTCCAAATCCACCCCATGAGACCTTTTCGTTTCTTATCTTTCCCTGTTTTACATAAATAAAATGACTTTCACCTAAGGAGAAAAAGCCCACTGTATTTTTCAGAGAAGAATTTGGAACATGGCCACTGCTAGGTGGCCCTGGAGGGCTGATTCCTAAAACTTGAAAAGGATGTGGAGGAAAAAAAGGAGATCACCATCAAAACAGAATATGGGGACTGTATTTAGTGTGGTATGTCTCTTATGATAAAGTACTGGTTAAACTTTAATTCCTCCTCACTATTTATTCTGGTGTGCCAATGGAACTGCGAGTAGACAACACAAAATCCGTACACTGCAAACACACATAGGATTTATTACAGACAAATTTACCTGTAACATCATAGGATAATTTAGCCTCATTAGCAAAGTAATTTGCTACAAGTTTTAAAAAGTGTTGAGCAATTTTAGCTTAAAATAGAGTGGAATGTTATGCAAATTGGTACATTAGCTCCCAAGTCTAATTTGTTTAAAGAATCTAAATCAGGCTTTGGATCTAGGTCCCATTTAAGAAAGGTTTTGTAGGACTGTCATTAAGGACTCATCAGATCAGACACAAAGGCAATATAAAGCTGTGAAGAGGCATAAGTTAAATACATTCAACCACTCATACATATACAATGTTCTGCTTTAATAAGTAAGAATTGTTCCCTGTGTTCTTAACTGCAGCAAGTAGAGAAGGAAGGGGATCTTTTTTTCTGTGTCCACAGGCATCAAGTAGGCATTTAGAGGAATGGTTATGCCAACACACGAGCATGAAAAGCATAGGGTCAATACTTAGAACTTTTCTTCTGGGAGTGGATACTCTATTTCTGTTATAGATTATTCCTTTGTTTTTCCCTGTGTCTGTCAAGTGACCTCTTTAGATCCTGGGATCTGTGTGTAGAGTTAAAAGAGACCTAAAAACAAGTTCTGAACAGGAGGAGAGGCAAAATCATATTCTAAAATTGCCATGAAAATGTATGAATAAATGTGTTGCTTTCTCAGTCAGTAAGCTTTGATGAATTTGGCACTGTTTTTTCATGCTTGGTACGAAGGCCGTGCCTATTATAAATCAAGGTTTTAGGATGATTTTAATTTTTACTAACATAATTTCAGACTAGGTATAAGTTATTTATCATACTAAAGCAGCTGTCCCCTAATACTCTTAGAAGACATTAGATTTGTAGGTTGCCACCAGCATCTTATTTGAAATCTGAACGTCAGGCATTAATGGGATCACACAAATAACACTCTTTATTTGGTGTCGAGCTGAGCTAAAGTGCTTGCTTGATTTTGAAGTTATCAGGAGGGCAATTTTCAATCCCCTTGTTAAAAGTAATATATACTAAAACAAACAGACCAGGACTGACATGCATTAACCAAGATTCTCAGCTTCTGAATCACTACAAGTATAATATAACAGTGAGGAATACACACAAATCAGGAAAAATACACACAAATTAGGAAAAATACACACAAACCAAAGCCTTTAGAAGGCACTGTAACTAATTGATTTTAATTCAGGGTCTTCACTTTTTTGAAACAGTCAAAAAGAGCACAATACTGAAGAATGTTCAGCAGTGTGCATTCCATAGATAATGTAGCAGGTACATTCATTTTGAATGCAAAAGACATCGACATTACTCAAGTGCTGTTCTAGTACTGTCTGAAGTTAAATGAAAAATGATGATTAATGCCAAGGGTTTGGATCACTTACTTCCTGGTATTTAAAAAGAATTAAGTCATCTATTTGAGAATGAAGGACTACATTTATTATTGAGGTAAAAAAATCAACATACACATACTTCACCTAAGAACACCCTGGTATCCTTATAACCAAATTTCTGGTAAAGTAAACCAGATACAGAAAATCCAGCAATTTTTTTAAGGAAAGGTACATTTTTAGAGAAATGCAGTAGGTCAGTAGTTCAAATAGTATAAGAGTAACAGAGCACATCAACTTATTTTCAGATGAAAATTTCTGAAGTGGCAATTAACCATATTCAGTTCAGTGTATGATTACTGGGATTTAGTCAATGGGAACACAAATAAAATCTTGGAAGAAGGGGATCATCAGTAAGAGCACAGAAAACTAATTTCTTCCAGTCATTGAAGATGAACAATTCTAATAATTTGGTCCTAGCTGATAATTAAATGATTTTCTGGGACTTGCAATAGCTATCTCAGATAGTTTGTTTCACAAAATAAACATACTACTTCTCAAATTAAAAACACCTTTACAATTTATTAGATCAAGCATCACACTGCCACCTGATGACATTCCTGCTCCCATGACACTCTCAACTGTAATTTTAACAAGAGGTATTCTCTCCTTATAACTTAAGTATTATACTCCAAAGAATTTCTGTCACAGTAGAATTTTCTGTATAAAAGCTGAGCATTTGGGGGGACAGCTGCTGGCACAAAAGCTAATGAATGCATTCGCACAATATTTCTCTTTGATAGGAAGTCTTGCTAATACAAACTCAGGAATATAAAATTAAATTATTTTCCTAAAGTCAGAAGGGCAGGCTGTGGCACAACTACAACTAGAACCTGTAATTGAAGAGTTCCAGTCAAAGCAGCGCTGCAGAATCTTGTCTCCATCTCCCCATTTACATGAGTATTAGAAATGGAGTATAAATAAGCACAAGTATATCTGCTTTAGGTTTGATGTACTTTGTAATAGCCATAGTTCAAGAAGCAAAATTACACACACAAGTATATACTACAGTGTGTGCAAATACATGTACATACACTTACACCGGGTTTGAATATTTTTCCCCCTTTGTCTACCTCTGGTTCTCCGGTTCTCCCTGCTTTCTAAAATCCACAACTTCCTTTTTTTTTTTTTTTTTTTTTTTTTTTTTTTTCCCCTAAATCTCTTTCAAAGGGAGGAGGACCAGAACTTCACACAGTATCCAGGACATATGTTAGCACAGATTTGGAGAAGGCCCCAGTGTTCCATTTTGTTCTCTATTGCTCTACTAACACATAACCTTCCATAACCTTCCATTTGCTTGTTGAACTGCCAGTAAGCTACAGAAGACACTTTATAAAACCTGTCCAGATTAACTCAAGACCTCTCTTTTTCAATCAGCAGAATACAGAAAAAGAACACAGAGATGAGGAACAAGAAAAATCACCATCGTGCCACCTCACTGCCAATGGACTAAATCTGCTTACTGCTCCATAAAGCTTCTGAGTTGCAGCAATTTTTCAGCTGCTTCTGGATACAGGAAATATAAAGTCACAGTTGCCAAAAAAAACCCCAAACCAAAACAAAACCCTCACCTGAAGTCCTGCAATACTTCTTTCTGTGTGTGAAGCAACATTGTGAAATTGCTACATCAGGATTGCTACAAACTGAGTCTGAGATTGCAAGGACTCTGGTTCAAGTGACTTGAAATATTTTTCTGCAGTGGGTGGAAAGATAGTTAGGAATTTTATTTTGGAACCACAGATATCTGTGACCTGTTTCTTCTACCACAGCCATTCTCAGTAGTTTATTAACAGCCATCTCTGTGTTTTTAAATGCACTTTGGAGATCAGCTGATGGTCTTTACCTTAGATATTTCACTGGCATGGTCTTCTTTTCACTACTATAATTCAGCTTACTGAATTTTGCTGTCAATCTTTTTAGTACAGATATGTTGAGAAAGCATCACATTACACATATTGGTATCAACCTCTGTTATTTTATTTCTATATATAGTGTGCTAAGTCTTACCATGGCATGCTTACTACTTCTGTCAAACAACACTGTCTTTCAGTGTGTATTACCTTTCTTTCTCTATCACCTAAGATTTTCAAATAGCAAAACTTTTGCAAATGTTATAATACAACCAGGACATTTTTTCCTCAGACCAATGGAGAGTGATACATGACACAGTGCAGTGCTCATACTGCATCTGCTGCATGCCACAGAAAGCATCAGGAAGGCATTCATCTTGTGCACATAACGCTGATTTCTTTTTTCTCTCCTCCTAACTCCTTGAAAAGTTTTAACACCAGATGTTCACATCTGAATTTTCTGGCTAATTGAATTTATTGCTTAAAATTCTCTTCTCCGTGCTTACTTATTCAGAGGTGAACTCTGGCTTTCCAGACCTGAAAAAGCAACCTCTAGCCAGTACGCTCATCTCCTACATGACAGACACTGTAGGAGTGAGTCCTAAACCCACATCACTAAGAGTTCTAGACAAGGCTTTGTTCAAGACCTTACTCACTCCCTTCAGCCCACAAGAACACCGGTGTCAGGCCCCGAAACAGCAGCAAAACAGAGGTCAAACTCAGCATTCCAAGTGTGTGTGCAGACACAGGTAGTGGTTTGCAGTGTAGTATTTAAACAGGAAAAGAGTCTGGATAACAACAGTGAAGCTGCATTTATCCATATGAAGCACGGATAACTCCTTAATAATTAAAACCAAAGATTTTTACTTGTTTTGGCTCAAAGTAATTGCTCCTGTGCATTTATTAGTATCATAGAAAAATGTATCTTAAAGGGAACTTCTGGAAAGAGTGGGAAAAACTGTCCATTTTGTTATTCCCTGGAGAGGAACCTGAAAACACTGTAAAGTAGTGTGTGGGGTAAAATTACTGATACATACCCTCAATATTAAGCCCATTTTGTAAACTAATAATGTTTTTAGTCACTTTGTAAATTAATTCGATTCAGTGTCTTTGAAATGTGAGAGAGAATGATGCAATGCTACAAAATGACTGGAAACAACAGGAAAGCAGCAAGCAAATTGTCTGATTTCTGCTTATCTACCACCATCTCAAAAAACCAACCACAACCTGATGTTCCTTTATGTTTATGAAATAATACACTCTTGCTTATTTATTTTTAAACCTATGTCACTTTAGAGGACTGAGTCTTTATTCCCAGTTGAGACTATTTTTCAAAAGGAGTACATTCAAAATGTGAATGAAAAAACCCAAAGCACTAATCAAGATCCTTAGCAGAGTGGAGGAGTAGAAGACAAGAAATGGCCCTCACAGCGTGTTAAAATTTTGCTGTGCAGTTTTCAGTTAATATCATAACTCTCAAATTTCCTTTCACCAGAATACTGTTTCAGTGGAGCTTATCACTGATTCATTTATTGAACGATGGTAGTATTTTCCTACTCTCACATCAAGTGAAATATATGCCACATGCATAATAAATCGTTATTATGAATCAGACACAGAATCCTGATGATGAAATCAAGAATAACCACAGTGAAATCACCCCAGAGGAATCCCACAGTGTAAAATGCAGCTCCTTCCTACAGAACGCACAGATTGTGGGGACAGAGCACATCACTCAGTGACACTCATTACCACTCAAGTTCTAATAAATGTAAAGACTCTGCACAAAAC
Source organism: Phaethornis superciliosus (assembly GCA_023637945.1). Taxonomy (NCBI): domain Eukaryota; kingdom Metazoa; phylum Chordata; class Aves; order Apodiformes; family Trochilidae; genus Phaethornis; species Phaethornis superciliosus. Next base: position 72,040,705 of record JAJQWJ010000002.1, read on the forward strand.
AACAACATACGCTTTATAATCAGAAGACATAAATGTCATAAAAAGACATGGGATGTTGAAAATGACAGAGAAATGCACTCAGAAATGCTTTTGAAAGCAAAACTATCAGTTTAAGATTTAATTCTCTGATAGAAGGTGGGTGTAAAGTAAAAAGGCCTATAATTTTACAGTTCACCTGGTTTCTAGAACTTACTAGCAAAGACAATATATGAGCAAGAAAAAAACAGACTGTGTCCTGATAAACATTATTTAGTAACTCAGTGTTGGACACTGCATTGTGAGAGAAACAGAATTACAATAGATTAATAAGAGTGAATGAAAGCCCAAAGTGTGGGTTTTATTAGCATCATTCTAAATAATGTTTTAAGACCATTAAGAGACTAAGTGTTTTTAACAGTTTTAACACAGACTGCTGTGTCAGTACCTATGCAGCCATTTCTGCCTCATCTGTTTTAGTGAATATTAAAGAGGGAAAATGCATAGCCACAGGCTTGTATTATAGGCAATGAGTTATTGCTCAGCTGATTCAGGCAATTGCCAATTGAATATGGAAATAGTATAAAGGGACATCCAAAGCAGACATATTGGACACTTCAAACTACTACTGCACTTACTGAAATGCTATCAAATATACTCTTCTTGTACATCAATAAGGAAGGGCTTAAAGTGCAGAAATCATTGTTTTACTCAGGAGAAACAGACCATTTAGTTCTGCCTGCTCTAACATGGAAATTCATTTCAAGCTACTGACTGTTGGAATAAACAAAATGGAAGGGACTAGGGAGATTTTGAGTGGTTACATAGGTCTGAAGCTGGCATCAGGTTGAGTTGATTTTTAAAAAAAGAAAAGGAAAAAAAAAAAGAAAAAAAACAGTGAAGAAAAGAAAGGATGCTTTCAAAAAAATCTTTGGAAAGAAGCTGAGAGGCCATGGAAATGAAATCTTGCTCATGGGAAAAAAGGATTTGTTTCTATGAATCTCACAAAATACATCCATCCTTCATCTGTTCCAGGTTTGTGTTGTATGAGTCTTCCAATAGGACAGAAGAAAACATGTCTTCACCTCCTATATTCCACTTCAAATTGATGTGACTGCAGTAATGCCACAAGATGCACAGTGCTAGGCACACTGGAGACAGAAAGACCACTGGAACACAGCATTGCATCCTCCACTCTCAGCCTGAGATGTGGGAGAAAGCAGTGATTTAGGACACCATAAGCAAGCCTGTAACCAGTGTTGTGTGGCATGAACCCTCCCTGTCTCCCTCAGGCAACCTCCCAGCTCCTGAAGCAGCTGCTGATGAAACAAGAAGTACCCAAGAGCCCTACAACAGAGGGCCAGGGCCATCTTTTCCCACACTCATTGCTCATTTCCCACATCTACTCTCATGGACATCCATGTCAAAGAGCATTAACCACTTTTGGCACCAACTGGGTATACCATAAAAGCACCCAGAATGAAAGCAAGGAAGGACAGCCCTCACACACATTTTCAATCTGAAACCATACAGGTATTCAGATTGACAGGTTGTTGTCAACTTATCACCCTTGAGAAGAATAAAAGGAAATAATCAAAGTAGAATAAAATTATTGTCCCCTTTTTATTGGAGACCCCATGGTCATTCAGGGATAAAAATGGACCTATGCATTGAAACTTGGTCAAGTGCTTTCAGTATAAACCCATTTTATTTCAGGCATATTCAGGTATACAGCTTGTACCTCATCTGTTCATAATTTATGAGATCTTCACATATTTACCTCATCTTTCTCTTCTCTGTCTACAATGAAACACAAACATATCATTTTTGGTGCTTCAGCATGGATAGAGTGGATTTGAATCACAGGTATGCTAGAGAAAGCCAGATACTGAGATTAACAAAATTAACTGGTTTTGACAGAGTTTGGTTTGTAATTATTATCATCCTCCCAGTTGAACAAGTCTCATTCTGATAATTACAGGTCAGTTGCACTCATCAAAGCGTTCTTCAGATGCCATCAGTTCAAAGCTCTTTGTGAAATCAAAGTTAAAAAGATTCATTCCTCCTTATAGAGCAATGAAAAGTGTCATTCCTCATGCTAAAGAATAAACATTTTGAATGCAATGTTATAAGAAGTAATCATAAAGCTATTTGTGTACTTTTTCTTACTGTGATGAGTAAGACGTTGGGGTGCAGCTGATGGTTGTGCATGGAGTCACACCTAACTTTCCTTCTTAATGTAAAAACATTTCCTTGACTGACAAGGTGCAAGGAGTGGAACATCTGGCTGGAAAAACTATTTCAATAATGAGAACTAAGACAATTTACGAAAGAGAAATCGAAGGGTCATTCCCAAAAATACTTTCAGAGTAAAGAATTTAAAAATAGAATAGCATTTTGTGTATGAATGACTGAAAGTTAAAAACCCCCAAAACAACACATTTGTTGACTTGTTAGAAAATATAGTCAGTAAAAGACTGAAAGTTAAGTCCTGTAAAATCATTGTTGATGAGGATGTATAAAATTTTTTAAACATTAATTCTTACATAAAGACTTTCTGGGCATATCACTGAGTGCTACTTTATTTCATTACAGCAATTTCTACTAGTAAAAACTACACAGAATTTGTCTTTGGAAGGGATTGTTTGACATTTACTAGCAAGGGTGAATATGACTGTCCAGGGTGATGGGGAGACAGACACAAGTGGTCCTGCAGGCAGTAATCGAAACATAGGTAAGCAAAAGCACAAACGTATCAGTGCTCATTTAGGGAGTCAGGTGCAGGCAAGCATCCCTTCATATAAAGAATCATAACTAAAATAGGTAATTCCTTGTGAAGCCATTTAGGGAAATATTTCTCGAACTGAGATTTTACCTGTGCAGATGTTTAACATATGAAAATTACGGTTATCTAAGTACTAATAAAATGTTTATAACTGAACAGGGAAGTATACTTCTCCAAAAGCATGCAATTATTGTCTGCACTAAAAGGCACTCTCAACAAATGTTTTAGAGTCTCTCTGCAATTTTTACACTGCTTTTCAGTAGCACCTATGAGATACTTCTCTTATTTAAATTAAATTTCATGTCTATATTATCTTGCAGAGATTAAAGGAGTTTACACAATGTTTTTAATGGAAAATTGAAAGTATCATCACCAGATGAGCCAAATTCTGGCCTTTAACAGAAGTGATTTTAGAGGAAAAATGTGAGAAAAGTAATGTTATGGGAAGGTTAATTCAAAACTATGATTCTTCTTCAAACACAGAGGAAAAGGAAGATACTCTGTTTTGTCTGGGAAACCAAATGAAAACAGAGGGGAATCTTGAATAACTTTGTAGGAACAAAACCAAGATATTGTTCAAGGCTGAGTGCACCTCCACCTCCTCTTATGGATCCTTCAATGTTATGCAGAATTCTCTCAGCATTAGTCAGTAGACCTAAAAGCCACATCATAGACTGTCTGTCCATCACCTCAAGCTAAGTTTAAGTATTCCTTTGGACAAAGCAATGCAAGAAACAGGTGTGTAACCTTGATGTTCATGGATCTAGTATTACTGTGGATGAAAAAAAAAGTTACTACAACACTGCAATTATGTTAATTGTAGATGAAAAAAAGAGATTCAGGAGAGAAAAAAAAAATATCCTGAAAGATGATGACAATGACTTACATTGTATGATGAAATCTTTTTTTCTTATATGGTTTATGTTCATATTTCATTTCTATCAGATGGACTATCACATGCTTAAAAGAATATATGTGAATGAAAGAGGTATATTACACAAGCTATCACTAATAATAATAGAGAGTAACATAAATATTAAAAAAAATAAGCTAAACAAGAGGTTAGTGTAATTTTTGCCCACTGTCTGACACATGAAAGAGCAGCGATATTGTGTTGAAAGGGTTTTCAACACATCCTGAGAAACTCACAGAAGATACAGGAAAACTTGTAAGATTAATGACAAAATGTATGTGAATGATGGTTTGGAGCAAGTCTGGAAAATAACTGCTTTCAGTGTGCAATCACACTTTCTTTTTTTTTTATAGAACACCTTGCAATAATGTCTGGAGTGATACTTTTCTTCCAAGACTGTTAAGTGAGTACATGGGAATGTTCTCCAAGACAAAGAGGAAACTGTCTGATCCAGTGAGGCTTATTACGGATGCAAAGGAAGGCTTCAGGCAGGACAGTTCAATAGTTACTGTTCTTTTATTTGGCATCTTTGCAGGACTATCCTGAGATAAGAACCTCATATGCTATGGCTTTGATGGCAAAAATAATTCCCTAGTTTGCAGGAAGGAGTCATTGGTGCCAAAATCCCCCAAGTGACCTGCTACACCTTTGCAGCTGATGGCAGGCTGCCATTATCCATGAGAGCAAAATGGTTTGGCGTGTGAAGCTGCACAATTCAATTCTTTTATATGGTGACCTCATACAAAGGAGTGAGCTGTCATTATAGGAAGAAAAATTGCTGTGGAAGAATGAATCCTGTGTTTAATAGAAAGTGCTCTTTTAAAGAAGTGCTCTCTGCTGAGTATGTTAAAATGCCTCTCTTTTCTTACATCCCCTGCCTGTTCCTTCTTGGCAGCCAGGACCAGCTCCTCTGGCCCTGCTCACAAGCTCACCATTGTTGGAGTAAGAGCCCTCTCCTAAGGAGAAATTGCCATTTGAAAGGGCCTTCTTGTGCTCTTCTGCCTGATAAACTTTTCACTCGCCTTCAAATAACTGATCAAAACTTCTTCCCTCCTTCCTTTTGCCTTTTAATTACATTCTTTAGTAACAGCAATGGATGAATAATTTATAGACTGATAGAGTATTCTGAGATTCTGAATTTCAGAATTCTTATGCCTAACTGTAATGGCCTGTTTGATAATTTTTACAGACTTTAGCCTACTACCTCCCTACCTCACTGTTAACATATGGGAGATCTTTAGTGAGGACTGGTCACTGCTCAACAGAAAAAGAAAAATCCAACTATCACACATTAGCAAAAATAATCCAATTTCCTGAACTCCATTGTATTGTCTGTTTCACCACCTGGGCACCAGGCACAGAGATTAAAGGTGTAAGATGAGAAGTGCTACTGACAGGAGATGTAGGGCCTGCCTTGCAGTCAGCAATTCCTAAAGAGGCTCAGAAGTAGCACTTGTGAAAACTTTCAGGTAAGAGCAGCAGTTATACCTTCAAACAAAGACTATCACGGAACAGTCTTGAGCAGCATAGAAGTGGCAGCACCTGCGAGAAAGGGCAACACCATCTCTATCAAAGTTCAAGGGATAAAAACCCCTCCCAGACCAAAAGGGTCGGTACCGAGGTTTGGGCTGGCCCCACGTGACAAACTGGAGGGTATTTCACAGCCCTCCTTCTGTCATCCCGAGTCATGGAAAGGATCCCCACTGCCCCGGCCCCCAGGGGACAGCCCCTGGTCTCACAGACACAGAACTGGTGATGCTGCTTCTGCATGGGCTGAGCCAGAGGCTGAGCTTTCCTGATTTCTGAAGCAGCCAGGTGAAGAAGAAATGTGAAGCTGGTGAAGGGTCTGGAGCACAAGTATTAGAAGGAGCAGCTGAGGGAACTGTGATTGCTTAGTCTGGAGAAGAGGAAGCTGTGGGGCCCTCTACAACTGCCTCAAAGGAAGTCGTAGTGAGGTGGGGGGCAGTCTCTTCTCCCACATAACCAGTGATGAGAGAAAATGGACTCTAGTTGTGCCAAGGGAGTTTCAGATTGGATAACAGGAATGATTTCTTTACTGAAAGTTGTCAGGCATTGGAACAAGCTGCCCAAGTAAGCGGTGGAGTAACACCGCTTGGAGGTGTTCAAAAAAACACAAGGATGAATTCAGGACATGGTTTAGTTGGCATGGTGTTGTTGTGTTGATGGATGGACTTCATGATCTTAGAGGTCTTTTCCAACCTTAACGATTCTATGATTTACTTGTCTCTGTATTGGTATTTTCAGGGGTGGAGGGGAAAAATTAAAAATTCTATCTGAAATATAAAACCTAACCCGCTTCAGATGTGGGTTTTGGTTTTTTTTTTTTTGTGAAAAGGTAAATGGTGCTTGACACCTTAGTGGCACATTCACTTAAACAGTTACTGACTTTGTTTGGAAGACCTTTAAGTTAGAGAACGGAATATGCAGAACTCACCAGTCTGAGAGAATTGCTACATAAAAGACTAAGCAGAGATTTCATGCTTCTGTAGCAAAATAAGATAGATTTAGAGTGATGTCATCAAATTCAGAAGTAAGCCTGTGATCAACACGTGTTTTAGAAATAAAACCTACAATAAAGCATATGGTCAAAATGAAGGGAAAAACACTTCTCATGCTTAAAAAGTTTTTGACAGAATTTCATTTTCACAGTTGTCTTCCATGGAGTATTTCAACTTTGTCTTCTTGGTGGGCCCAAAGAAGCAAGGGGTATTGTTCCACACTTCAGCCAAAGAAATTAAAATTTTTTAGAGGAGAAAAATGTGCCAATAAAACCATAAAAGCTATTAGGAATCTCAGAAACGCATATGGTCACAGCTGCTACTTTCCTATTTCTATCAAAATTTAAGTTAACACAATTCTACTCAAAAGGAATATAAAGGCCTTCATCTTATCAAGTACATAGTGAGAAATGTTATAAAAATCCCACCAAAATCTCATAGAAGTTGATTACCCCTACACAAAAACAAACCAGGAAGACTGAAAGAATGGTCAGATTTTGAGGACAGATCCTAATTCACATTTTTGTTAAGAAATACAGTGTAAGTAATGATAAAAAGAATAAAAAACTTTATTTCTGGATAGTTAGTTCCAGGACCTTTGGATAAAACAGCTATTAATTCAAGCATGACAATTCCATGCTCATTAGTGATATAGGTAAATGAATTGTTTTGGGTTTTTTTGGTCTCAACTTCCAGAGTTGAATCTTTAACAATTGCATTACATTTCTAATTCAATGCAATCAGTAACTTTAAAAAAAAATGTGGCATAATATTATTCATTTTGTGTTTGTATATGTTCAAGTGCACGTTACACATTAGTATTTAACAAATCAGTGAAATGTATTTGCTTTTTCTTCAGTTCCTGTCAGGAATGAAATACCATCAGTTTTCTTATCTCACACATTTCTATGTTTGTCCTTTCTACAGGGTTTGAATGACTACCGAGACAGTTGGTTTTGTTTTTTTTTTTTCTTCAATCCAAGTAATTTGTTTTGTTGAAGGGAGGAATTTGGTAAAAAGGCACTGTTTTCTGTGCTCCAAAGAACTAAGATTTTCCAGCTTTGTAATCCCTGATTTGCACCCAGACTTCAAATATTTGTAACTATTACTTTGACATGAGGTTCCAAGGAAAATAAAAATTAGGATGAGTCTTGGTGCTTCTTCTCCCTGAACCTTGCATTCAAGCTGGTGTGTTTCCCTGGGACCACAAGTGACAGAACTACTATCCTACTTTCCATAAAGAAGGAATCAAATGTTGGTTGTTCTCAGACAGAGGAGAACTGTCCACAACACATAACTGCAATACAAATACCTTGTACTGGAGTGCATTTTGACATCAGTCCCTATTATTCAGGTCTTAGTTCAAGTAATAATTTAATGCATCCTTAAGAGTTGGCATGTGAGTCATCCCAGGTAGGTTTAACAGCACCACTTTAAGTTCCTCTGGCTGGACATAAGCCTAGTAAGAATCTGTGATATCTGTTGTGATATCCCCTTATCAACAGGATTTTGAACTCACACAAAATGTTCCTTAAGAAATTCTTATTCAGTGGACAGCTCAAACAGACCCTGTGCACACTACTGAGGAATCCAACAGACAAACACAGAAATTAAGAGTTCTCCTGAATCATGGCCTAAGCACAAAAGTACTTACCATTATATACTGTAGGTAGAAAGAGATAGAAACAGATATAGATCAAATAGTTTGTGAAGATTACATGCTTTAGTTTAAAAAAACTTCGCAAACCATTAGAAAAGTAGGCAACACACCTCATTTTTTTGTCATGTTAGAAAAAGCCACAGTACCAGAAGTTCAACAGCATATTCTCAGCATATTTAAAAAAAACAAAAAAACCAACAAACCCTGTATTTTGGCTTCTTTCCAAAGACAGTTTGTGTTTTATGGAGTGGGAAATATGTCAAAACCCTGAGTAATAAAAAAATGAAAGGGGAAATCTTCATTTTATGTTAACCTTTTTCAGAGAAAAAGCTTAGAGAACTGCTGAGTGCTCTGCTGTTTTACACACTTACCTTCACCCTCCCAACTTGTAAGCCTGAAGCTTACAAAGGCTTACAATGTCCAAGTAGGATAGGTTAGATCAGCAATACTCAGTCTTCTTCCCTAAATAGCTGGGAATGAAAATCAAACCACCTTCTTCCCTCAAATATGATAGCTACCCAAAGGCTCTCAATCTATGGCTAACAGGAGGAAGCACAGATTGTACAACGAATAAATTGCTCTTATCATTTAACTGCCTTTCTCAGACATGAATCAATTCTTTTACTGAAAAACCAATTTGTGAATAAGGTTGAGAAAAGAGTATGAAGAAGGAGTGCAGTTAAAATTTTCAGCAATATCTGCAATATAAGCTCTCTTTTCCAGTACACAAATATTCTTCATTTAAACGTTCATGTAAATATGTTATTATTTCTAAGGTGTATGAGCTGATGTACCCAACTAGTGCAGTCTTGCCAAGGCCAGCAGAACATACACCTAGTTCCTCACTTGGGAATTTGCTCAGTATGAAAAAGCTTAAAAGGAAAAGGTGCCCTAGCTGGACGGACTCACAGAGATTTATGTGCTGAGGGTGAGGGTACTGAACTACTAGCAAGGCAGCATCACCACACAGTTCTGACAAATACGCAGTAGGAGATCTCAAGTCTCAGTTTACCTTTACATGCCAGGCTGAAAGACACCAGTGCAGGCACAAATTATGGGCATACCACGTGCCACTGATTAGCAGTATCTCTGACAGGGCAAGGGGAGACAGCTGGGGCTGGTGACAGCTTCACTCATTGAATTTTAATTGACTCCAGTGTGTTTTTCTGAACTTTCAGAGCTGCCTGCCTTCTGTTTCAACTCATGCCAAAAGCTAAACTGATTACAACAAGCACAAGGAACAAGCAAGGAAGAACTACCAATCAGCTACAGGTACAGAATAAAGTCTACATTGCTGTTTGAATTCCCTTTTAGATACAATCTGCACTGAATTTCAAGATCACAGACCAATGATCACAGTTCAAGCTGCAAACCCTGCGAAATTAAACTCCATTCACGCAGTTATACATTGAAGCAGGCTTTGATTCAGAATCCTTTTGCTTAATTTTCATCTTCTGTGTTTGTATTTAGTGTCCAAATATCTCTCTTTGATAATTCTAAGGAAAAGCCCATATGCCTCAGTGATATTGAGACTAAGCCACTAGCTGCTCACTGCTGATCCAGTGTTTAAATGGTTTGTAAGAATCAAAATATTCACAAGCAAACAAAAAAAAAAAGCATGACAATCATTTTCATGCATTTTTTACTCTCTCTAACAGTAACAAATTACTTATGTGAAAGCTTTAGAAAAATGGGTCCAGACATCATATATACATAGTTTCTCTTGTAATTATTTTTAAAGTGCATATAAATACTTGGTGATGATAAACAGCACTGAGAACACTGCTGAAAAAAAGGATTTATGAATCTTACCTCTGCTTTTATTTTATTGTCTCCAAAACAGAGATGTTGTAAGTAGGCTGCAGCATTAGACTGTACTGAGGGAAACTGATGCTGTAACATCTGTATAACTTCTGGAAGCTCTGGATCTCGCCATCCGAACTCTCTGTGTGAAAACCAACATGAAAGATTCATTACAAATTCTGCTATTAGTGGATAAATGTGGCAATGGTTTGGCCAACAATGAAGGCAGACATATCTAAAATCTTGATTTCCCCCCCCCATTATTTTCAAAGCAAACATTAAATCAAATATGAATCTATTTTTCATTTTAGATTTTACTTCTCTGAAAAAAAAAAAGGTTACATAAAAATATAACTAGTGTAATTAACTTTACAAATTAGGTCTCTAGCTGCTAATGTTTCCTAAATCAAAATGGCCACATGAAATCTTCACATAAGAAAAACAAGATGCGCTTACCACGTAATTCTTTTTCTATTAAAATTAAAGTATGCAGGCTTGAATCAGATCCATAAATGGTTTGCTATGAAATGCCAGTTTGTAAAGAAATCCTTTTTACTTATTGCAATCTTCATAGGAGTAAAATATTACCTTACATAGAAAGCAATGACTTATTTTGTGTTTTAGATTTTTTTTCCAGATCCAGTCAATGCTCAATGTAAAACTATCATACAGTTCTGGCCGTGCTTGAACAGGGGATTGGAGCAGCTGATCTCCAGAGCTCCCTTCCAACCTCAGCCATTTTGTGATTCTGTAATTTTAGAGTTCTACAATACACACTTAGACATCCAATTACTTTTAAATCTTCATTCATACTACTTAATCTTAAGCAGCTAGGCAAATACAAAGACTTAGTCTTTGCACCTTTCTTTAATCCTACAAAGCATAAAACACCATTAATATCAAATGAAACAACTCAATTCATGTGTGTTGAACAAGTCCCAGCAGCTATTCTGCAGCTTCCAGAACTGAACTTAAAATCAATCTGTCACTGCAGGTAAATTTTCCACCTCTGTTTATAAGGATAAAATCAATCATGAACGTGGCTTTGGACTTCATGTTTCAAGTGCCAGAGATGCACACAGCCACTCTGCATGAGGTACTTAATTTTCACATGCTTTTCCCCTAAGGACTAATTTATTGTGCCATATAAATATTTTCACCATTTTCAATGTAAAACTACATGTACAATGTAGTAGAAAGAAATCGGGGGGAAGAGATGACTTGTGAAAAATTTTGTAGTTGTCTGTTGCAGTTATTGTGGTCACGACCACCTGGGTAAAATACAAGAGCTGCTGCAGAGTCCAGCTATAATATTTGAAAAAATGCTCCTTATCATTAGTCTCCTGCCTAAATTATTGGTGTTGTGCTGCACTTAGACTGAGTGTATGTTACTGGGGGGATTTACTTGTGTTTAAGTGTCTCTGAAATCTGTCTCCAGGAAAATCAGGCATCTCCTACTTTAAGTACAACAGTTCTCCAAGACATTTCATTGAAAAAACACTTCTTTTACAATAATAATGAATTACTACGTAACAGAGATATCATCTGCTCTCTTCTCATTTGGGATGTTTGCCAGATTGAGAGTTGTCATTACAGTTTTATCATTACGAAGATCCAGAATATAAATAGGAGTTGTAAAAAAATACACTCAGAATTTCATCAGCTATTTATCTTCTGAGAAAACAGATGTTAACTCGTGAATATTAAATTTCACATTAAGTGTTTAATAAAAAGAAACCATAAAGATGTAATACTAAATCACATATGGACTACACCAATGAATCTTTAGATGATACAGACTGTTGAGAGATTTCTAAGGTAGACCTTTTGCCTATGTTCAGAAAGATCTTAACAGTGAATTGAAATTTTGAAAAGTCAGAAAACATTGTAAAAGGTATCACAGAAGGCTAGGAACTTCAGCATCTGAAGATAGCAACAACCACATTTTCTGCCTATACCAACTTGATATGACTGTCAGCAAATGAAAAGCACACGATTCCTTGGTTACAGCACTTGTTTAAGAATGGGTAGTACAAACCATAAACAAATCATAAAAGGACAGAGGTGAGAAAAACAATGTGATTTGACACACTCATTTCTTCTGGTATCTGCTTTCTTACTATTACCCATGCTGCCACTCATTAACAGATCCTTCCAACACATTAGACCTGCCTCCTACAGAAATGGCACTCAGCCAACCAAAGACATCTTCCAGAAATATTTTGAAAATAAAAATAAAAAACCAAACTCCACAAACCTCACTGAGGACAAATTTATTATCCTACCTCCACTTCTCATTATTCTCATTCTCAATCTTAGATACCAAGTGCGGGTGTTGGTACTTTGGAGAAGATACAAAACACCAGAAGAAAACAGCCTGTATGAGAAGACAGCTAGGGGAACATTTGAACTGAGATGTTCTACACGATGTAACTATACCTCAAGGTGTTGGAACTCCTATCACCAAATTCTCTCCCAATCATGTGAACAAAAATCAAACAAAAAAGCATTTTATGTGCAGCATTATATACCCTGGAGCCTGATAACCAGTTCAGGTTCTTCTTACTCGTCTTGGAATCCAGGACAGAAGCGGCAATAAGAGGACAAAAAGAAAAACTCCCTTCATCAAAAGTACAGTAATTGTTCTGATGAATCTGCAGTCCTGACATGAGGCTTGCATATGAAAACGAGGCTGTGCCTACTTTTTCCCTCTGATCTCCCAAAGGAAAAGTTAGCAATTAAGTGATGTTGGATACTTGTTGGAAACGGCTGTGTGCACATTGGACGTAAGTAGAAAATTAATTTAGAAAATAAATCCTTAGCACTGAGCACAGAGTTTGTCATGTAATCAGTTTTAGGAGAGAAAATGAACTAAGCAGGAAAAAAAGTTTAAAAACTTAGCTCCAGTATGCATTGTCATTTCAAGCAGATGGTCTCTAAGATGATTATATTTTTAGTAGTTTCTAAATGAAAATATATAAAACAAACAAAAACTTCTGTCAACGGTTAGGGCTGCTTGAATAATTGAGGTAATTTTAGCAGCCTTCAGGGTAAGAAGGACTACTTTCCAGGAGTTTAACTTTTTCATTTGTTTTATACAAGTCTTATAGGTGGGGAAAAGAGTGAGCTGGAGACATCATTTTTAAAATTTATTTAAGAACACCAAGTTTGAGGCTCAATCACTATTTACTTAAAAAAAAATATTTATTTTTTTTTTTAATTTGGGTGAATTACAAAAAGTTAGGAAGGCTACCTAGTGAAGTCAATTGGCAAAGATCCTGAGAAGCGGATAGGACTGGATTTTCTTGAAGACAAAGGTACAAAGCTTAGGAGGTACATGTTTCAAGAGCTGGAATAAACTGAAATATCTTTTACTCCTTAACAAAAAAAAGGAATAGTAAGGTCACTGCTTAATGAATATGAGACTCGGGTTAAAGGAAGGAAGAAGGATAATGAGAATCAAATCTACCTCCATCTCTGTGAAACGCCTGATATTGTGCCAGATGAAAATTAGTTAATGTGTCAACATAGAAGGATCCTATCCCATGTAAAATTGTAAAGCAGAATAGAGCATAATTTGAAACTGTGGTGAATATCCTAAGCAAACTCTACCTAAGGCTGTGTCCCTTATTAATGTCCCCATGCTTATGAAATCTGAGCAAGGCAATCCACATAGATAGTGAAACAAGCCCTGAGGATGGAGTAAATCTGAGGAGGTGTGAATGCTAACAAAGTATCTGTTTAGTTGATCCAAAACCAAAGAGTAAGCTACACCTTTACATTCAAGATCCTTCACTATTACCTACATTTCCCTTGGAACTAAGCCGTTCAGGTCAGAAAGAGGCTTCTGGTGGTGTGGGTTTTTCCAAAAGAGAATCCCAGATGTGCAAGAGCTTTACACCTCTGGGTGGAAAGCAGAATTTGCAGTGCACTCCAAACATTTCAGTAGGTTGTAAAAGTGCATTATCCCTAGGAAGTGTCCTCATTTGAGAAGACTGACCAAAGAATGCCAAGATGTTTTTTCTTCTTTCTTTGATGGGAACTGTGCTCTAGGAATGTAGGATTGATCTAATACTGAATCCTACAGAGGATTTTAGCTTGAAGGGGTGACTAAGACAGGTGTTCCATGGATTACAGCAGTCTACTACTGTTCCTGGAATGGAAGAAAACACTGAGATATTTGTAAGCTGGCAATGAGTACACCTAGATCATCACAGCAGACTACTTTTTATTTGTGAAAAATTGAAGGGAATCATTAAGGAAATGGACAAGAGACACGACGACTGAAACTCAGCAGCAAAAGCAGTAGCACCAAGAAATCCAGGCTGACTTGGGTACAGCAGGTGGTGACTCAAAATCAATTCTTGCTCCTGCCATCATATCACTTACACATGTAAGAAAGCAAAAGACATGCAGACTTGATTGCTAGTAACACAGCTGAATGCACTAGCTATGTGGGATCATCTAAAGGTGTTCCTGAATGCAAGGTATGTACTGCATACGAGTACTTACTTGAATTATGCCAGAATTTTCTTCTTCTACTACTGCTGAACATAGAAAGGCAAAACCAAAATTCGTTATATCTGTAGCTGCTCTTGTATTTTAAAAAGGCTACAAAATGTGTTTTAAAAGCATAGCTCTGCAGTTGGTAACTAAGGATTCAGATCACTCTAACACAGTATTGCAGAAGCAGGTGTGATGGCTCTTGTCTACTCTCCATCCATTGGTCAAAGTGACTCATGAGAGCTTGGGTTCTTATTTTGGATTTATATTATTAGAGCAGAACATTCCTATCCAATCAAGAAGTTGGCATTGACACCCAGCAGCATTCCCATCCCAGCAGCATTCCCCAAAGGCAGCACTGTGAATATACACCTCCTATAAAACAAACATATGCCTGACAAAAATTGAACTACCACCAAGTATTTATCAAAGAAACAGAATGCACTGTTTTTAGATACATTAATTACAAAACTGCGTATTTAAAGCAGAATGGTCTGTATGTGTCTGCTTGTCTTAATAAGTGTGTGTATATGTGAGACAGACTGGTCAAGGAGAGGTTTTCATATATAAACTGGTAATCAAAGACAATACAATTTAGGATAAGGATAGATTGAGATTGAGATTCCTAGATTTCTAATTCATGTACATTGTGGCAATGCTAATGCCAGCCTACAAGACTTTTTTGCTGAACTTATGCTTGAAGAGACATTCCTAGGTTTGCTTTTTAACTCTTCCTCCTAAAAATTCAATAAATAAAGACCAAAAAGCTATTCTGCCTCATTTCTGAAAGGAAAGCTGTGAGAACACGTTTCTGGTAGCACTAAGGAAGAAAAAAACCCTTCATGTAACTCAGGATCAAACACAAGGAGAACTAATCAAGAGCCAAGAGAAGATCAAAGAACAAACTACCTCTCATGTTTAAAGGGAGAAATTTACTTCTATTAAAAATATTTGTAAGGGAATATATCAATACTACAGGAATTTCTCTCTATAAAGATTTAGTACATTTAAAAAGAGCAAAGACAAGATGTTAAACTTAACTGGTAAAAAAATAAAATAAAAAATATCTAAACATATTACACAGACAAAGACTGTGCTATACAGAGGAAAAAGCCATGTACCAGCTCATTCCCTGATTTTTTTTCTGTGATTCTATGGCAGCTGGTGAACCAAAAGGGAACGCATACTTATTACACTTGATTTATTGGGAGTTAAATTTGAAGTATTTCCTTAAAGTATTTTCCCTTTTTCAGGCATATGCAAGAACATAAATATACACAATTTGTCAATCTGGTCTGAATGATTTGCTACAGTTTAAGAGAAGGCAGAACCACCATATTTGGTCTGAAAATGTAAGATGTGAATATTTGGTACCTTTAGTACACAGTTTTAGAAAACAAAAGACAAAGATGTCAACCTCTGTTTCACCCAGCTTGAAAAACCCTCAAAAATCCATCACCATATTGCCTTCTGTAATCAAGCTTAGACATCACAGGGTACAGCAACAAGGAACTGATCACCTTCATATTCAGCCCCATGCTGATATAAACAACATATATGTAATAACAGCAAATTTGAACCCAGTGATGCCCCCTTAGAGCAGCAATGAACCCTTAAGAACAGAGAGCTCCCTGTACTTCTGTTTTGTCCTTTCAAAACAGGTAAACTAAACCCAACCTACTGGTCAAGTTAGGAACAAAATAACCTGACATAGTTTAGGCTAAATTTGGAAGCAACAGAAGTAAGGACAGAGAAAAGGCACTCTAATGAAACAAAGAAACTCATCTATTGTTTATTCCAACCTGAAAACTGCAGCCTGTGTGGGGTGCTCTGTAAGACAGATTCAAATGCATCTGGCATTGCTCCATCAGAGTAAATGTATACATCTCACCACACCTGCAACTCTTTTATCTCACAACTCTTCACCATTGGCTTCTTCCTCTAACTTAGTCCTTAACACTTTCTGAAGAGCTGCTGTTGTACAACAGAATGCTTGACAAGTAGGTTTTTTGAATTGAAAAAATTCTCACAGTAACTTCTTCATTGCTGGGTCGTCTAATTGGCTTTTAATACATTCCCAAATGTTAATTCAATTTGCAAGCTAAAAACTGCGTAAGTGGTACAAACAGGATCAGAAAGAAGAGACAGCATTTCAGTACAGAATCTAAGGACACTTGAGGTACAGGAAATGTTTAGTTCAGAGATTGTTAGCCCTTGAGCAGGCAAACATTAGAAAGATATGCTTGGCCCAACAATTACTGATTTTCCTTTGAGTAACCCACTGGTTCTGCTTGCCCAGGAACACTGTGACCTGTTTGTATACACACTGCCATATCTGGACTCACTTTATCAGATCAACAATTTCACTCAGGCAAATGGGCAATACATTGAACTCTGGCACAGTACCATTTAAATATTTAAGTGTGTAACACATGAGCAGTCAACAGTATTTGACTAGATTTGAATATATACTTTATTTTATATATTTATTTAGTATAGATATACATGTATATGTATATACACATATGTATATATACATGTATATAAAATATATAAAGTAAATGTCTATATTTTACATATTTAGTTTATATAGTTAAGCATGTAGCTTACATCTTCACAAGATTTCAAATTAAGCACAAATTAATATAAAACAACTGTATAAACACTTTACAGTCCTGTGGAAAATCTGGATGCTGGTCTTGGGGTTATTAATTTTCCTTGGTTGATGTTTCCATGTGGCATAAACTAGAACCACCATGCAGTAGTCCTTACACAGATACATCACAAATATGTTTTTTACAATCTATTTGTGCCTGTTAATGAGGTGCAGAGGAGGATGTGTTGTGGCAGGTGCATAGGATTCCTGCCCAGGTCTGCCAAGTAGCAATGGAGATGCTCAGCATGTCCCAGGGCTTTAACAGAACCACAAACCTAAGGTTTCAGGGCTAATCTGGCACCTCAAAAAAATCACTGACACAGCAAAGGGCTAAAACTGACTTGTACAATGGCAAATATACCATCCTGCAGTTCTGCCTGTGTATCCTTTATATGTCCTCTGAGAAGGCATCACTTTTCTGTTTTCGCGTTACTACCTAAGATTTCGATTTTAAAATAAGAAAACCTTAAGAACTGAGTTTGTGAAGAGGAAAGATGGAGAACTACTTCAACATAACAAAAATGGTCTGGAGCTGAACTGTCAGTACTTGAACATTTTCATCTTAAGAGGAAAAGATTTTTAAGATGATACAGTTGAGTAAAGATTTCCTAATGACACTGGCCCCCACGGTACTATTTACAGCTCTAGGTTACTGCCTATGTAAGTACTGGCTGCTCAAGGTTACCCTGATTTCATTAACAAATGTCTTTTTAATGGAAATAAATTTATGAACCTTTATGAAACAATCTTTCATAGTATCTGTACAGTTCTATAAATATTTAATTTGCTGCTCCCAATGAGGGAGTTTTTAAGAAAAAGGCTGTCTGTGTCCTGAAGAAGCCTCATACTATGCCATACCATGCTGTGACTAGTACAATGTTATCTCCGTTATCTCTCCTCTATACCATGGGATGGCGAGCAGAGAAAAGATTAGGGAGTTCAGTGCTTTTGGATACCTTTAATTTTGCCATTTCTAGTATTTGGTTTGGTTTTGTTGTTGTGGTTATTCCAGTTTAATTTAATTTTTTGCTGTTGTGGGTGGTTTGGTTTTATGTTTTTGTTTGGTTTGGTTTTTTGTTACAAAGTGACATTCATCTTTTGGGGCTGTTGAGCTGAAACAGTCATGAAAATCTTGTTTTATCTCTTCCTCTGCAGACATTTGCACATAGAGGAACTGCTTCTGCAAAGGCGAGTAAGAGGCAAATTAGTTAAGCTATTAAGATGTCTTTAAGCTGTCTAATTTATCTTCTTTTGCACTGTAATCCATAATATTTTTCTGCCCCTTATTACAGAAGGGCTTTGCAGTAGCTTAATACAGTGCAGCTGTGAAAATATGTTCAGTTAACTCTTCCCTGAGACACCAGGTTATCTTTTTGCTGTGTCTACAGAAGTTCACACTTCACACTGAAGATTTCAGAAGGTTGTGAAATGTTATTCACTGGAAGAACAACTGTTACAGATGTGGATGTGCTTTCCTCGTAGTCCAGAAAGGTGGAAATGCAGTCAGGAGATTAAAATGGGAGACAGATCTAAGGTATTCCAGCCCTGACTCTGTCATTGACTTACTTTGTCAGACAGTCATTTACTTCAATACCTTTCTCTGAGGTTTGATAGATTCTCTGTCAAGCTGTAAATGAAAATCGTCTGTTTTTCTAGAACTAGTGTTCCCATTCAGAGACTCTTAAACTTTCTGTATTTTGACAACAGGAGAAAAAGCTTTTGAGATCCTGCTTCCATCTGGACATATAGAAACGTATGCTTTCCAAACAACAATGTTGCTCAACAAACCCCTGATCTTCCTACAGAAATGGGCGGAGCACTTCAGTGAAGAAGTGCTCATTTATTTTATTACCTACATATGAAGAAGATATACCATGTCCTCTAAACAACCGTATAAGAAGGGTTGGATCAGATGATACTTGAGCAAAAAAAACAGTAGGAACAAGTCAGCATAAGCCTAACAGCAACAACATAAGCAATTCAAACCATGCTCTCAGGCAGGAGAAGAATCTGGCATGCTAAATACACTTTGAAGTCTCAGAGCATTCATGGTTTTTTTCAAAATCATCACCACCACAGGAGTTCCCAGAAGGTTTTGGGTCACTCTATCACCCTCCTGTCAAAGCTTTCAATGTCATATTATTAAGCACAGTGAGTTTCACAATAACTGATGTGACAACACAGATCATCTCTCCCCATTACTCTCATTTGATCCAGCTTCTGGCCCCAAAAGATCCTCCTAAGTTACAAGGCAGTGAAAGGAGAACTGTTTCTACCCTACTCCAGCAGGGATGATGGAAACTCAAGATCTTCAGTTTTGGGAAAATAAAAAAAAAAAAAAAAAAAAAAAAGAATCCAAATGGATCTTTCCCTCCTAACCACAAATGAAAAGCATGGCCAAATCACCATCTGGTTAACCTGCAGACTGCCATGGGAAAGAAGAAATAGGGTCTTCTCAACATGTGCAAGTAGCAGTCAATAGGAACAGGAATTGCCAGTAGTGCATATGGTTTAGAGCAAGCTGCAGAAATACTCTTTATAGCTGGGGTAGGGGCAATGAAATGGTGTTCATCTGGAGTATCCTAAAGTATTAATCCTAAATATCTTGTGCAATGTCGTTCCTTAGTGATTACTCTCTCAAGTGCATTATTAACTTTGTCACTGCATGGCAGAAACTCTCCCCTAATCTCCATGCATACATGCCCAGGCATCATTCTTATCTGAGACCTAACACTTGGCAGCACTCCTTGTCTCTCTGAGCACAGTAAACTCTTCAAAGTAGACAATCTTTTGATGCCTGAATACTGAATAATAAACAATAAAACTTTAAGGTAACTCAAAACATTATACAAATTGATAAGCTCCAGATTTTGCCCTGAAACACTCAGACACCAAGCCTTTAAAACCAAGAGAAAAAGCCACATAAATTTCTAATACCGAGTTAAAAAAACCTAACAACAAACTCTTTTCATTTTCCTTTCTTACAACTAGATGCGTATTGAATCTTTTAGAGAAGCAGAGGAACTAATTGTGTTCATTAAACTTGCAAGCTGTACAACTCTATAAATGCATTTGAATTTCATTTTCTTGTCATAGGGAAATACAGACTAATGGTTTTTCATAGCTGCCATTATTTCAGTTTTCATTAAGCTTGAAAAAGCTGGTCCTCTGCATACTACCTTTATTTATCTCAATGTACAACCAACAAAACAGCATAAAATTTCAGATATTGTTACCCTAAAAGCAGTTTCAGATTATAAATGAAAAAAAGATTTGCCACACATCAAATCAGAAGGGATGTTTTTGTATTGCTGCTGTTTCTAACAGAGTATTTCAACCATGTCCCATTCTACTCAAAGCACCAACAAATGTAACACCCTTTCAGAGTACTACTTCAGAAAACAAGGCTTCTGCACTTGCAGAGAGAGGTAGAAGGAAAAGGATGGTTTCTAGCTGAGTATCTCACACAAATAACATTTCTGTCTTCGGACCACTGGATAATCCAGAGTTTCACAATGACACACAAGACATCAGAAGAATGGCAAGCTCACCAATGGACAGATGAGACTAGCAGAAAATATTGTCATTGCTACCAGTACAACACTAGGCAACTCACAACCCTCAGCTGCTGTGTCAGCAGCAAAACCAGACCAAAGACACTGTCATACTCAAAAAAATAATCTGAAAACCGGAGAAAAATATTTTACATGGATGATTCTCAAGAGTTTATGGCAGAAGCAGGCAATTTAAACAAATGTAAACCAGACATCTCATACTTGTACTGGATACTTTTGTAAAAGTAAAATGCAACTCACAGAAAAAACATCCTATGACTGTGGAAAATGAGCTCCTCCCTTAGTTGACACAAATTTCTCATCCTTGATGAAAAAAAAAAAAAAAGGAATGAGGCTTCAGACGGTATTGCACAGCACTTCTGCAGAAATGTTTCCACCTGAACTGTGAAATAGTGTATATCCACTGCAGAAAATAATCATGCTATTGATTCAGGGCAGTTGCTCTTACTAACAAATAAGAGAAATTCTGCCAAGGATGTGTCATTTAGAAATCAGAATCAGTATCTTTAAAAGGTCTTTGAAACTTCAATCTGTTAAGAGAGAATACATGTGTCAATTTATTAAAAATCTTCCTCAGTTAGTGGAAGTACAGCTACTTCCAGAAGAAGGATGAGTTACTCATATATACTTTGTTGTATGATACACTCCTGTGCAACATGTTCTGAGTGGTATTTTTCATCTAAAATACCAAATTCCAGTGTCTGTTATCTTCCAGTGGCCCTATAATTTTGCTGGTGTGTGATACCCTGTAATCTATTCTGCCATCTGCAAGAAACACACTGAAGTCCACCTTTTTCTTTCCTGACTTTGTCCACCATATCTCCCAACATATCCTTATTTAAGCTGAAAAGACAACGCCACTCCCTCCAACCTTGGAATTGTCCCCAAGGTGTCCTCCAGCTGTTCAGCTGACAGCATCAAATCCAGCTATAAGAATCTCCAGTATTTACAACCTATTTCTCTAAATGTGAATGATTGGCTCAGACTTCAGCAAACAAGTTCAGATCAGTGTTACATACAATCAAGCAACTGGTATCATAGCTGTTTATAAAATTGATTTCTGGTATGTTTAGAATGAAAAGTGGTTTACTGGGTGGTTAAAGACTTTAAGTATTGATTCTGTTCCATATGCAAGTCATGCAGCATGTGTACCATATACCAAACTAATAGCTTTTAAGCATGTTACTACTCAAAACATTCGAGTTTGCTTGAAAATTGTCCCAGAAATGAATAGTGGATTCATTGCTAGGTGATGAAAACTGCAGCGACAGGTGGTTCTAGGCACTGTCCACCAACCTTCATTCACAGACAATGAACCCCTTCTAGTAACCATTTGTTTCTTCCCCTCTCATCCCCTGAGATATACAAGGTCTGGACAGCACAACTTGCTTTATGGAAGACAGAGCAGGCTTACACAGAAAAGCCACAAGCTCTCTGTCCAGGATGGCAATCATCTGCCTATCACACATGATACAGAAGCAAGATGTAACATTTCTCCTCATCTTTCCTGTTTTAATAGCCACTGATGTCTGCTAGCAGAAAAAAAAAACAAACCAACAAACCATTTTTAAATACATTCTTAATTTTACTTTTTTTTGGTCATTTTAGAAAAAATCTTTATGATTTTTAAATTATAGTTTCAAATTGCTGCTGCAAATTAAAAAGTCAAATTCAAACACAATAAAGTCCACTGATTTGCAGCTGCGTTGTCTGCACAGAGGGAGGCTGAGAATGGGAAAAGTTTGAGATATTTTTTTTATGTCTGTATCAATAATTGCTGTTCATAAGTTTTCTTCTAATGGCAAATATGAATTCACATAAGACCTGATGTTCTTGATATAACTTGATAAAAATGAAACTAATATCCATTTTCATTAAAACTCAGTGTGCAAAAGCTGTGGAACTGTTCTGCAACAGAAGATATTATATCTGGT
The DNA here is from genome assembly GCA_023637945.1 of Phaethornis superciliosus. Taxonomy (NCBI): domain Eukaryota; kingdom Metazoa; phylum Chordata; class Aves; order Apodiformes; family Trochilidae; genus Phaethornis; species Phaethornis superciliosus. Next base: position 72,063,029 of record JAJQWJ010000002.1, read on the forward strand.
GTTATTTATTTATTAGTGGAGAAATGACTGTACACTACTGAAATAATTTTTCTTCATTTCATAAAAGTATCTCCCTCTGGTATGTTTTTTTCATTTGAGTATGAAGAAGGGTGATCATACAGCAAAGCTCTGTAGGCAATATTGCTGATGAAGTTGAGAGCTCACCATACTTTTTTTTTTACAGTCTGAGATTGCACTTTTTAGCCACCTCTTTAATTTGTATTAGACTCTCTTTCACTCCACAGTAAATAGAACAAATATTACACTCAGAGGCGGCTTCCACAGAATTTCTATATATGAATTTACATGCACAAATCAAATTACTGTATTATTCCCAGAAGTGGGCAATAATTTACACTATGAAGAATATTCTGCAGCATTCTCTTCACACTCATTAATGTTTAAAACATGCAGCAAACATGGGTATTTTTTTAATACACAAAATTACATGTTTGATTGAAAAGTAACTCATGACTTTCAGTCTTTTAGATGGGGCCAAGCAATTCTGCATTCTTTGGTTTTCAGTACTATGTCATGACTATAAATCTGCACTATTGTAAGTGGTATTTAGTGGGGTGTCCAGTGTGAAGTGCTTAGTTCTTTCCTCCCTGAAAACATACTTAACACAAATTTCTGCCTCCTGGAAAACATAAAAAATAAGGTGGCATATTCACAGCAAATAAAGTCTCTGCTTCCATTTGCTACATAATGAGATTCAAACTGTGGAGAGCACAAGACACCTTGATGTTGTAATCACTTCAGCATAAATTACAGGTATGTAACTGTCAAACTGGCAACCAGTGTACACTTTATTTGTACAATGTGCATTTTAAGGAGAAATTCAGTATGTTAATAAGCTACTTGGGCTCACTGCAATTTCAGAACAGGAAAACTGAGAAAATTCCAACAAAAACAATAATTAAAGAGAGATTCAGAGCATGCTTCCCTTTGGCTTTGCAATATATTAATTTCTCAAGCTTTTGTGTAACTCATTACATTTTTTTTTTTTATTTTTTTTATTTTTTGTTAACTTCTATGGGTAAATAGCAAAACTAATTAGCTGCACACTATTAAGTTAATGCACATTTATCTACAACAATTCAGTTCTGACTGTGAAATAATCTTTCTAGCCCATAATTACACTCCAGCTCAATTAACATAATTTCCGCAGCACATTCTTTAATAAGGAAGCTGACATAAAGTGTTGGTCTTAAATACCAAGGATATTCTAGACAAGTAAAAAAGGGAGACAGGCAGAGTTGCATTCAACACCTATTATATTATCAAGATAGCACATGTGAAACAGAATACAAATTCAATACTATCTGAACTATCACTAGCATCTGAAGATGCTTCTGCAGAAGATAAGCAAAACACTTAAAGGGACTGAGATGTCCCTCAGTCACTTCACTAGAAGTGGTGCCATGTCCTTTGCAGCTCCTTCGTCCCCTGGTGCTACTCTCATCCCCCTCAACAAGAGCAGCCTACAGATTACTCATCATCCAATTCAATGTATTGGTTTCCTTAAAAAAAACACATATGGTCTTGAATCTCTTACACTAATTCAAGCTCAGGAAGTAGACTCCCACTGAAGAGAGTCACTTTAGATTAAACAACAGATCAGTCCCCAGGCTCATTCAGTCTTTGGTCTGCTGGGGAGTATTTAGCCATGAAAATCACATTTAGTAGCAGCCAGACCTCTTATGGACACTTTGTTCCCTGCTACTTGGGCTGACAACACCAAACTAGTTTTCCATGGATTAACATGGAAAAACAAGCACATGGATGTACGAGGACAACAGCACCTGAATACTGCTGGGCTGGATGTGAACAAGGAGTTTTGGAGAAAAGGCTCTGCTCTCCCATCTGCAACCCTCTTACTCATCTCGTTCTTCTCCTGCCTCAACCTGTCACGTGCTGGGGGTCAGAGTGTATCACATTTATATGTCTGCTCTATGAAATGGGACCTCTATTGTAACATGAACAGCCATGAGGCTCTCCTGACAGAAAAAAAAAAACCCCAAAAAACAAAACAAAACAAAAAAAAAAAACCAAGCACAAAAACTTGCTTCTGTCTTCATCTGTTTCTAAATATTTGTAGTTTAAGTTGAACTGTTACCTGAAGTGCTCCTGAATTCTGTGAAGGACTTTGACTAAATATATGCTATTGGTGATGATGTCCTTGCACTCTAGTTATGAATGGTATAAAGATAATTTCACCTGTGAAGGATTTCCATTTACTACGTAAGACCATGAAAAACACTTAGTATGATTTTCAAAATCACCAAGGTGGTTTAAAGCCAAAGTCCTATTTTCATGTAACCTCATAAAGGATTTTAATTTAATCAGGATTTCAAAATGCCTAAGATACTCCTGAAAATGTAGACTTCAGCTTTTAAATCACACAGCCACTTTTAATAACTTTACTCGCTCTAATTAACTTTTTATTTTGAGGTTAGTGCTATTAAGCAAGGCCAGTACCAAAACGATCCCTGCATACTAATCAGTCACTGACTCCTGCTGCTGAAATGTGAGATGCCCTGAAAATTCAACATAAATTCAGAACAGAAACTGATAAATTAGTTCCTGAAGAAAAAAAAATCAGTCATATCTATTTCAACTTATTGCTTTCTTAGGAATATGTACAACTAGGCAAACTCTGCTTTATTAGAACTGAAGATAAGGCAATACATCATAAATGAAGCTAAAAAGTAAACTTTATTTTCATTCAGATATATAAATGATGCATCAACTGCTGTCTCCAGACTACATGAACACATAGTTTTCAAAATCACATGGAAAACTAAAGAAGATGCACCAGGAAGCTGTTCAGCTGCTCATCCTGCCTTTCTTATGGGAACAAGGCAACCTGATTTGGAGGCAGCCCCACTCTGGCAGAAGCTGGGGGAGAGGCAGCAAGGCTGTGGCTAAAGAGTTCTGCACCTGCTAAACCTGCTTGGCCTTCCAGCCAAGGGCTGCTCAAAAGGATGCCCAAGGGACTGGCATTGTGTTGCCTGTTATGAACCAGCACCAGCAAGGGCTGCTCACTGCCACAGCTCTGGAGCTCCCATCAGCTGGCAGCATAAAGCCAACAGCAGCTGAGCCTTTTGGTTAAAGCCATCTCTTGAACTGGAGCAAAACACGTCAGAAATTAGGAGCTTGTCAGAAGCCAAGTAAAAATCTTTTCTAGGTTAACTTTTCTTGTTAAGAGTTAAGATCAGAATACACAAGAATACAATTAATCATAACTTCCAAGAGATTTTAGTAATCTTTTCAAATACAATTTAATTTTAGCTATCTGTTTAAAATGAGGTTATCTAAAAAAACACTAAGGTAGCCAAGGATTATCCAGGATGCTAATAGTTTTTTCTCTGTCAAACTAGACCAGCCTGTCTGTAAATGAGTCGCCTTCATCAAACTGTGGATCCAAAATTAGTACATCTAAAATTACTATCCAGTTTTGAAAATAGTCTGCTATGTTTGCCCTGTTCGTTCTCCTTGACACTGATCTAGCTCTGCCACTTTTTCATTCCAGAGCATCAGAGCACAGAGAAAAAAGAAATTCAGCTTCAGCCTCCAGTCCTGCAGCTTTGAGTTAGGAGATAAAGAGTTATGGCTTGAAGACATGAGATAAAAGCAAAGCAATATACTCACAGCCACAAACTCAATGAATTAAACTAAGAAAAAACCACACTGTAGGTCAGTCAGAGATCATGCAGACTAAGCACAGCAAGAGACAAGGAAATGGGAACCATAAATGTATTGTTATCTTTTCCATGTCATTTCATCTCTCTATATGTCTGGTTTGCTCCCTATAAAAAAAAGGCCCTTCTGAAAGGCTCTTCTGAAAGATTTTTGAAAGCTTGCTGTAAAAATCACTCCAGGGCAAAATATTATTACCAGTGCTGCCACAAAGGTCCAGAGTTGTCACCGAGACTTAGATGGCTTTAAAGAGGGTGAAGACCTAAGACAAAAAGGGCCATCAGGAGGCAGATTACTAACTCAAATTTCTTAAGTAAACACTATGCAAAAAGAAAATGAGAAAGGCAGTTTGTTTCACATGCCTGAAGAGGTTCTGTTTTTCATTTATGTTGTCAGGTGGTTTTCTTTTGCCCTACAAGCTGAATTTCCTTGAACTATGCAAAAAGTGAGACCAGACACTGACTGGAGAATATACACACGATTATCTTACTGAAAAAAAAAATGGCAGTATATGCAGATGTAAGAATGGTCAATTACAAATACTCACTGAAGATAGCACATAATAAAATGACAACTTAATCCAGCATTTTACCTACTTGCTTACCAAGCTGTCAATATGTGACTGCATTTCAGGGCTGAACACTTGGGAAGGTTTTATGACTGTTTTAGCAAGTTACACTTGGTTTTTAAAGTGATAATGGGTTGACTCATCAATACTGAGATGTCAACAGGAACACTTATCTACCTCAAAAGATGAGTTTTACTTTACACACTCTCAACAGCAATTTTATGTCAAATCTTGAAGGGGTCTGGGGCACACAAACAGTGTAGTCGAGTATTTATCTGGTACCACTCACCAGACTCAACACCTATCAGCCTTTATTGTTCTGTGTTCAGCTGTCTCAATTGTTTACCAGCTGCTAAACATCTAAGTACTACTCCCACCATCATCCATAACAACACTTTCACCATCCACTATAATCAGGTAAGAAGCTTATATTTCAGAAGAATTCTGCTAGCCCTGTCACTGATTTATTGCTGGGTCAAAAAGGGATAACCATCAAAATTTTGAACAATCAAAATTTTTGTTTTCAATATGATTGCTCAGCAGTAGATTTACTTCTCAGGTATCTTATTTTTTATATTGAAGCTACATAGTTAATGGAATGTTTTATCCTAAGCGATAAAAAGAATTTTCAAGTAGTTTCTTTTTTAACTGAAATTCATTGCCACGTATTTTAATAATTGCGATTTATGTGTTACGAGTTTGACACTGTATTTTATCCAATGTACATTTTTCATACATGGTGTCTACAGCCATACCAGGAAGTATGTAACTGAACTAACTGAGTAATTTTCAATCTTCTTTTACTCATGGTTGAGGTAAGCAATCATTAAGAACACATTTATTACCACATTAAGCCTACTCCTATGTCTTTCCAAGACTACCTTCAGTTCACTGTAAAACTCAGGAGCCAAACAGTGTTTCCCTAACTTTAAGAGTTTATTGACATACTGCAAACCTACCACTTTCTTGCCTTCTACACTTTTCAGAATACAGGTTTTAAGGAGGAACTGCTAGAAAAGACATGCTGCCAGGTAAAGTTATGAGCCTTGCACATCTAAAACAAAAGCATTCCCTGTTTCTTTGGTGGATAGCCATAAGCCCATGATCTCCAGGTGTGACTGGGCAAATTTAAAGGCAGTTCCCTACACATTCAAGTATTAAATCAAAGAACTATACCTTTGCTTACGGTGATGCTTCAGCATAATCTGAAGAGTCCAAAGCCCCATTTGAATTTAGGAGATAGTAACACACAGATAAATTACTGCCTGTGACTGTGAACCCCAGAGAAGACAGTAAATCAGCCAGGAGTCTGCCCAAGCTGGTGAATCTTCCTCTGGATAGAAGCCTCCATATGTTCACCCAGATTGTGACTGGATCAGAGGTGTCCAGCCCTTAGAGATATGTGGACTGAAGTAGATGCTGTAACCATCAGAGCAATACTAGCAAATCACACTTTGTGGAGATAACAGTGCATGAAAATTTAAAGAGCAAACTAATTGCTCTTAGAAAAAACAAACAAAAAAAAACAAAACAAAAAAAAACCAACAAAAAAACCCCACCATGACACCCATTGACATAACATCAAGGCTGCAGGGTATACCATCTCTTCCTCTGTTCTAAAACCTTCAGAGATTTTCTAGAGTAATGTAAGAGTCTTGTGGGGATTTAATGTTTGTAATAGAATCCCAGAGATTAAAAATCCACGAGAATTCAACCATTTCCTAACAATAGCTGTGAATACTTTCATGTGATCTGTTTTGAACCATACTGCATAATGATGTTTTTATGGCTCAGTATTGATGAAACCTAGATGGAACTTCAGAAGTAAGACCATCCAGCACACAACTGAGCGACAAAGAGTGCAATACAGCTTAAAAAAACCCCTTATGGTTCCCTGTGAAACGTAGGATTCCCAGTGCTGGAAGCTAAGGACTAGTCAAAGGACTACACAGAAAAATTAACTAATTACTTGTTTTCCATGAAGACTTTAAGGTTTCAGGTATGTTTAAGGTATGTACAGAGCAAGCTGGTATTCAAGTATCTGTTGATACCAAATTCCCATTTCAAAGACTGGCATAGGTATAGAAAACAGACCAAAAAAAAAACCAAAACAACAACCCAACAAAAACCACCTCAAAAATAAACCTCAAAAATAACCCCCCAAAAAACAAATAAACCCCAAACCATTTTCCCTTTCAAAAAACCCCCATGTAACTGTCTGCTCTAAGAATGTTGTCATACCACCAGAAAATGAAAGGGCATGGTAAAGTTAACAGCACATTTATGCAGAGCAAGGAGTCACCAAATACTAATTCCAGAGAGAAGCAGAAATTAGCTGAAGAACACTGCAGTCCTGGGACAGCTTTCTGAGCCACACAGGCAGACGAAGCCAAAGCAGCACCAGCAGATTGTAAGATACAAGAAAGTGGTGCTATAAAACTTCCCCAAGGAGCACTGAAATGTGCAGTCAGCCTGGAAAATGTGGGCTGCAGGAAGTTTCCTCAGATAACAACTAGGATTTCTGCATTTCCCTATAACCTTCTACTCTAGCTTTTAGTCTTTGAAGAAAACACTCACTTTCCATACAGGAGTTAGGCTGCTCTTTTTTTCATTAAAGGACAGGACATGGAAGTAGCAGAGATGAGTTTCTTCTTCAAATAGTGATCAATCTTAGGTACAGATACAGAAAACTTGACAAGTTACAGACACTTCAAGTTTTTCTTTATAAAAGATACAGACATTGAAACTAGCAATTAATAGTGCTAAATTTTGTGGAAATATTGGCATACTAGAAGATAATGAGGTTCAACTGTCTAGCCAGGGAAAAAAAAATAAGGCATCAGCAGCTTTATCATCAACTAGCTATTAAAAAAGCACAAAGATGTACACTGGAAGTTTAGCAAAAAAACCTCAAAAACAAAAGATGTCCTTCTGTACCAATCAACTGGAACCTGAAGATCTAATTTTTTTTCTACCACATATTTAGCATGCCTTTTCTATTTTATAAGAAAAATAGTTGTAAAGACATTGGTTTTCTTTATGTAGAGAGATGGATGTTCAAACATTTCAAATTTTTAAGCTCATTCAAGAACAGAGAGTAGTCTGAAGTGGATGAAAAACTAGGATTTTGGAATTATCTTGCCTGGAGAAGATCTTAAAGATCATAGAGCCCAACCATTAACACCGACAAGACCTTAACTAAGCCACCCCTTAACTATCTCTAAGTACTACGTTTACATGACTCTTAAATACCTCCAGGGATGGTGATTCCACCACTGCCCTGGCCAAGCTGTTCCAGTGTCTGATAACCCTACCAATGAAGAAATCCTTCCCAACATCCAGTACAAACCTCCCTGGCACAACTTGAGGCCATTACTTCTTGTCCTACCACTTGTCACTTCATTGAACACACTGACATCTAAAACATAAAGCAATGTTTTTGTTACTAAAACCAGCAGTTTAAACAATATCTTTGCAACAGGAAGGAGGCCAAATTGATGCTACTTGGGCACAGAGGAGCTGCATTCCTACAAAGCATTCTAACATACACTGTGGGCACTCGGGAACGGGAGAGCTGTTTCTGCTTCACAAAACAACTGAACTGAGAACAGTCAAATTCTGGAAGCATAACATGGTGTTGCATTTGCAATATCACAGGTTACTCTGAATTTCGAATTACATGAACTGTGTTGTGGACAGAGCATGTGTTTACAGGAGTTTTCTTTTTTTCACTAATAAAACAAGGGAAGTATATACCACTAACATCTCGACATCCAAACTTTTATCTCAGACTGTACATACATAGCTGTGACCATGAATTCAAATAAGATTTAGGACACTTGTGTAGGGACCTGTTTAACTCTTAAATGTTTCTTAGCCCAAGCTAAGAGACACTTACGAAGCATAAATACAAACGTTTTTATTTCTTAGTAATAAAATGAGAAGTCTCTCCACTACATTTTTCATTTCTTCCTCACTGCAGTAGAAAGAATACAAAAAAATGGTTTCTTGATTGAAAAATAATGTTTTTCTAAAAGTTTTCATTACATATAGAAAAGATTATGTCATTCACAGACCCTACGAGGAGAGGCTGAGGGAGCTGGGGGTGTTCAGCCTGGAGAAGAGGAGGCTCAGGGGAGACCTCATCGCTCTCTACAACTCCCTGAAAGGAGGCTGGAGCCAGGGGGGGTTGGGCTCTTCTCCCAGGCAGCTATCAGCAAGACAAGAGGGCATGGACTTAAGTTGTGCCAGGGGAGGTTTAGGTTGGATATTAGAAAGAATTTCTTTACGGAGAGGGTGATCAGACATTGGAATGGGCTGCCCAGGGAAGTAGTGGATTCTCTGTCCCTGGAGATATTTAAAAAGAGACCGGATGTGGCACTCAGTGCCATGGTCTGGTAACCGCAGCGGTAGTGGCCAAGGGTTGGACTTGATGATCTCTGAGGTCCCTTCCAACCCAGCCGATTCTATGAACACTTTTTTTATTTGAATCCGTGCAATTCTGCGCATCACAGTGTGGTAACCATTGATCTAGACCGGTTTTAAGATTTTTTTGCCAAGTCACCAAGCGTATGGCACTTAAAGGAAATCCAGTTCAATTGTTTGGCCATACAGCTCCTTCACCACCCAGTACAAAGGAAAATTTGGGATCAGTGCATCACACTGAAACCCACAGCAGGGTAGCTGCGGGCGTTTTGGCTCTACAGGAAAATGCGTGCGCGGCAACTGCCAGAGCATCACAGCTCCCAGCACACCATTTGGGTGAGATGACACTCTGTTAGCAAACGCCACTACTGAGCAATCCCAACTTCATTAGATTCTTAAATCCTAATTTGTTTCAGGTTGACATGACATAGTATGTTTCGGCTCCTGCTGTTAGTGATATTGTTGCAAGGAAGGAAAAAAAAAAATCCATCTGTATCTTCCCACACAGTCAATGACTGTGAGAATCTGTGTGCTAATGGATTTTTTTGCTCCTTCGGAGTGTGAACACATTAAAATTTATCTCTACCACAAACATCATGAATGAGTGTTTAGATTTTCTAGTAGAGTTTGGTTTTGTTTTTTTTTTTTTTTTTTTTTTTTTTTTTCATTTTTCTTTTTGTTACTGTTTCTGTTGTACAAGTGTACGTTGTATCTAGAAAATTATGTCTTTTCTAGTATCTTCAGTCTTACGCTACATTTTAAAACATGGAACACTGCTATGGGTCATGTAGGTGGGTCACTGTACACATGTAAAATGAGACTGGAACTGTTAGGGCAGTATGGAAAATGGCAGCTGACCGTGGAGAACCAAAACATGATATGGAAAGATATTTGGAGCATATATGCTACCATCATTTAGGACCCTCAAAGCAAAAACTTTGTGTAAAGCTTTTTTAGTAAAAATTAGTATTCCTAATATGTCAGAATTTTAAGTTAACTTTTATAAAAGTATATGTATTATTATTATTATTAAAATTTTACAAATAATTTTTTTCATTTTTTATCATGTTCTATCTCATCCACAAATGACAAACCATCCTGGCATATGAATCAGTCTCACATCTGTTCACTAGACAGATTCACTTTGTGATTAACAATGTTTAAATATTGCATTCACATTCTTCCTACTTCTAAAAAGTGCCTAATTATTAGAGTTGTAGAAAACCTTTTAAGAAAAATCAAAATCAGAAAAGACATCCCTGGTTTGGAATTTCATTGATAATTCGAGAAACACGTATCCACTGGACAGCAGGCTGGGATTAAAGGAAATGACTTCCAGATATGTGAATAGTTTCGTTGTTTAAAATATAAACTTTTAAATAAAATTCTAGGTTAAGTCAATGGATGGACAGTGAAGAAATTTCACTTCTGAATACAGTGAACCAGGAACTTCTTACTACTCCTTTTTTTGTGCTTCTTCACATGAAATTTGTAAATATTACCCAGGAGATGAATAAAAGTATGAACAGATTGATGCTCTCTCAGCATTCCAAGTTCCTCTGTCTCCACAAGGAATGACAAAGACACAGATCATGGCAAACGTTGCCTTAACAAGAAACAGATCCTTTGCTGACATCAGGTATAATTTGGATTGTTAACATGATTTAAGAAAAGAGCTATATAAAATAACACAATCATGAGATAAATATTATGCTAATTTACAGAACAGTGTATTAAAAGAAATTTTAAAAGTATCTTTTTTTCAGTGAAGCTGCACTCTCAGTATTGAGCTGTGCAAGTGTGTACCACTTCTGGAATGTAATTCCTTTTGAATATACTGCTTATCTCTGTTCACTAACAGTTCACTTCTAATACAATAAACTTTGCCTTTGTTTTCCCTGCCTGGGTCTTTTCACTGGAAAAATATCAGAAATTGGATCATGAAAAGTCAAACTATATATTTTCATATTAATTTGAAGTTAATGGTAAACTTCATAAATTTATTTTTAACAAATGCTTATGTGATCTGCTTTTCCATTATTTTCAGATTTTGCAATTTGCTTCTTCAATGAAGACTAAAAATTTGATTTAGATAAACACAGTTATTTACATTCTTTCAGCAAACATTTCTCAGATGAATGGAACAATTACACTCTGAATAACCAAAAGAACAGCAAAATTCTTGTAAACAGCAATACATACAGAAAATTTTAATTAGTTCGTGCTTTCCTGCGTTGTATTTAATGCAAAGAGGGCACTCTGTCCATCTTCTGACTAATTCTGAAGAATATTTGCTTGTGTGCTATCCTGTTTAGCTCTCAAGTAATGTGGGTTATTTGGCACATGACCAGAGAAAAAAAGAAGTCTTGCAAAGTACTGTAGCTCAACTATCATACCTTTCAAATATCTGACTTGCCATCCACTATTTTCACTCTTCACATACTTTTTCCCACACATTATCAATTTGTATGTAAATATGACCATTTTGCTTATTGACTCTTACAGTTATTTTATATTTTCCTGTTCTTTTCCTGAGCTACTGCAAGGAAGGCTTCCAAACAAGATCTGTGAATGGCTTTCATTGCTATCCTTCTCATTTACAATTATCAGATAGAGATTCTTTCACAAAAGAAAGAGTATTTTTACACAGCCTAAACCACAAGCTTTAATAATCATGCCTAATTTAAAGCCTTTTAACAAACTCCCAGAATAGATTGCAACACTCAAATAGAAAATGTGACTTCATTTGAGTCACATTTCACAAGGAACAGTATGAAATGCAAAACTAAATCCTAGCAGATTTCAAATAAACATTTAGAACTCCCAACATGCTCCTAAAATATTAAAATCACCAGACACAGGATTCGGAGGCTAAGAAACACCAAAATTATAGACTTGCTTTCAGTTCTCTGTAGTACAAACAAATACCAAGATAATCATAATGAAGTAATGGTCACAGAGGCTAAAAATTTGTAATTAAACACTGAAACAGCCCTTTAGGAAAACATCCAGGCTACAAATGAACAAATATAGCAAGATGAAATAGGAGTAAGTAATTTAATCAATGATTAACAGTCTTGCATACTGTAAAAATTCATGTCATTTACACATCTCTATGTCAAAGTTTGTTCTGTTGGAACATTGCAGAATCACTCAGGTTTCAGCAGCCAGGTGCTCTTCCTTACACAGAACTCACTGTGACACAGAGTATCTATTCAGAGTAAAGGAAAACAGAATAATGTACTATTATACTGCAACCAAAACTAAATATGGAGGCACGGTAATTGAAAACAAAATATGACGATGAAAAGCTCAGAAAGAATTTCAGTGCAATACCTGAAGGACCACAACCACTCCTCATAACTTAGAATTCAACGCAACTCACAGAAATACCTTCAGCTCAACTGGGAGCTTCCTGGTACCACAGGGTAATAATAGTGCACATGCACTTTTTTTATTTACATTGAGGATGATAGACTTTTGCTCCGGTGGTTCCAAATGGTTACAGCTATTCAGTCAGCAAGGATGGGGTCATGGTTCCTGGGAGTGACAAAGTGTCCACACAAAGAGCTCCTATAGGAAGCGTGTATGTTGGCACAGTCCAGTCAAGAACCTGGTGCTCTTGGTAACAATTTGTTTAAGAATTCTGGTCTCAGGGTTCAGGGGAGATCTTGGGAAATGCCTAGGGAACAAATCTGCAGATGGCCCAAAGAAGGCAAACCTACCCAAGCCGTGCCAACTCCCAGACTACCCTAAAAAATGGGGTTACTGTAGATCAACACGTATGTTATCAATAAGGGTGGCTCAACTGGTGACCTGACTGACCTTCATTTATTACTGATTTCTTATCAGGACATAGCTGGTTTTGTTGTTATTCCCCTAAGATAGAGAAGCTGGAATTTTGTATTTTGTGTATTTTATAACTGACAACTGAAGACAAGAAGTCCACAACACAATTCTCCCAGTAGATTGCTTATCTAAATCGACATAAAAACTGTCAGAAATTCTTTGTCTGTAACATATTTTTAATGATCTTCCTCCTTTCAGAAAACAGAATCTGTTTTTTTTTTCCCCCAGTAATTACAGTATTGACTGTATTACTTTGTGCAACACAAAATATTTACATGTTTTTCTTTTTTCCCTCTTGTACCAACAAAAATTCAGTCTTAATTTTGAATTTTCTGAGTACAATCAAGGACAGAAACTCACTCCAGAAAGCACAGAGGGTGGCAGGAAGGAGGGAGTAAAGGAAAATGAAGCTGAACATCTCAAACTTGAAGCGGGGAATGAAGACCTTACTGGAACAAAACAAGTCCTAGTATAGAGTGAGCAGAGCTATTGGAAACATAAATGGAAGTGAGATGAAAAGATAAATGGAAGTTTGGATGCAGGAGGAATTTGGCACCATCTGGAAACTCTCCAGTCAGATCAATCACTGAAACGATCTTAGAAATCCGCTGTTACAAATCCAGATAGAAAAAGAAAGGTAAAGCTCCAGCAAGAAGGTTCTTTGCACATATCATGTTCAAAAACTGTTCTCTAGGAAAGCAGCCTGGATGTACCATGATGCAGACAGTGTCACTGGGAGCTTTTTTGAGGGGGCAGGACTGAAGGAACTCAAAGAAACACAGTAGGTGGGTAGCACTTTCAAAGACAATGGTAAGCAGTCTGGTATCCCAACACAGGAACCAAATCTGCTGAAAACGAGGCTATTGGACTATAGAGAACATTTCAAAAACACCATAAAACCAGGTCGAGTCTAGACTAACACCCACAACATTATGTGGCAGGAGGTCATGGCATTAAAATATTAATAGGCAAGAAGGGAAGAGGAGGGTTGTTTCAGTGGGATTGGCACACAGGAACTAGGAGTGTGGTGAGTTTGCAAGACTAGAAGGAATCATGCAGTCACTTGCTTACTGGATGTAAAGGTCATATGAAGGACACAAAGGTTCTGGATGACCAGGTGAGAAGCACTGGGTTCAAAAAGCCCACACTTCTGCTCTCCATGAGTTCCAGCAGCACAGAGAAAAAAGCAAGAGGAAGGTTTTAGAGAGAAAATATAAGATCCTGCAAGGGAAGCTGAAGGCACGGTCTTCAATGTACTAATATACTTGCATACTACATAGGGCATTAAACAGACAGAAACACCTCTGGCACCGTAAGAGGCTGAGGGAGGTGGGACTGTTCAGCTTGAAGAAGAAAAGGCTCTGGGGGGACTTCATAGCTGCCTTCCAATACCTGAAGGGAACCTACAGGAAGGCTGGAGAGGGACTTTTCACAAGAGTATCCATGATAGGAGAAGAGGAAATGGCTTTAAACTGAAGGAGAATAGGTTTAGACTGGATCTTCGGGAGAAGATCTTCAGTATGAGGGTGGTGAGACTCTGGAACAGTTTTCCCAGAGAAGGTGTGGATGCAACTGTTGATTCTGCTGGCAGGGAAGCTTTTGTTTGAGCTTTTGCAGCTGAAGACTTTGATTCAACATCTCTATGTAAAAAATGAAAGCTGGACTATCCACCACACTTTCATTCAACTTCAGAGAAGGGAACTAGAGAGAATGAAAAGATTGTCTTAATAAAAAAAGAGTACCTAAGATACTTAATGCTGTATGAATGTCTCGGCACACCATAGGCAAAGTACTATGGTAGTGCAAATCATCTACTAAAAGCAGCTTGAGGAAAGGTAAAAAAGACCTAAAAAGCTTAGAAAAATAAATTTTGAAGAAGTGCTTCTGAGGTCTTTGAAATCTGTTCATCTGAAAAGCACACAAACTAGTGAATTGAAGAACAAAGGAAAATTCAGGAGTGGGCTTAGATCATCAGCTCAAGATAGGCACATAGAGAAGGTGTGATTCTGCCTAGATTTAGAAAAAATAGTAAAATCTATTCCAAGTGCGATACATTGAAGGGTAATTCAGAAGGCATCTAAAGCACTGACTGAGTCACATCCATGACTTTGTAATGGAAGAAACATTTGCACAGAGGTGAAGGATAACAGCAATGCAGTATTTAAATTGTTTTATCATGTGCAAAGTCAATAGGAATGAATGAATGAACAGAGCATTTGGAATTCATGCATGTTTCTCATTTCAGTTCAACAGTAGAAAATCCTTTAGAAACATCAGTTTACTAAGATGGTTTAAATGGTGTGGTTTAAGAATGAAGTCATATCTGAACTGGGACTCAACAGCTACCTAACACAGTTTCCAAATACTCAGAAAGATCACATCATTATTTTACTGTAAGGCAAGAAAAGACTTTGCAGCTAGCTAATAATCTCACAGAAGGAACAAATAAAGCCAGAGATTGTTAATAACTAAAAAGTGTCAGGGATTTTCTCTCTCTCTGCTGGCACTCCCTTACCATCACTCTGGGCTCTGAATCAGAAGCTGATTCAAAAGGCAAAGGTACCCTCAGCTGTTGCATTCCCTTTTCTTAGAAAGGCTGTACTTGAACACACAGGTTCATGTGCCTGCAAAAAAGATGAAATCCAAAGAGATGGAAGCACAAGTCGGTAGAAAGATAAAGCAATACTACAAGTTAAAGTGACAGTCACATTAAGAATGTTTTGGCTGAAGTAATCACCATTTTCTAATCTCTGTTGTGTAAAGATATTCAGAAAGCAATAACGAATTCCAGACAGTGATTAATGAATACTTGTTGATTTCTCACCAAGGCAGCAATTGTCAAATCTTTACTAACAAATTATTTTAAAAGCTAAAGATTATGAAAACTTTTATCACTGCTGGAAAAAAAAAAGGCGTGGGGAAAAGGGAACAAACAGGGGAAAAGAATATGAAAGTGCTAAATTGGCCAAGATCAGTCTCTCAGTGCTTTCTCTTTAGAGAGTTTGTTTGACATGCATGATCCCTAAACAGTTCAACAGTCAAAATGTCTCTTGTTACTCATGAGTCCCGTAGCAAAAAATCAGTAGCTAAATGCAGCTGAAACCATTTTAAAAAGAGCTTGAGACACTCCTTAAAAAATTGAATTGAGTTTATTTTAAAGAGAGGCAAAATGAAATTGCGGACAAATATTAATCAGTGGATATTACTGAGAAAAAGGGAGGCTGAAATAAATGTCTACTGGCCATCGTGAACCACTATTATAATTCACACTATTTTAGTTACTTTTTCAACCCCCTACTAACTACTGAAATCATAACTGCGAAGTTCAAATATATGATTTCAAAATACACTCAGATTAAATATTAATCCAGTTGAATGCCCTTTCCATAACTTGTATTCAAAAAAGGCCCCAAATGATCACAACTGGGTAAACTCTGCTCAGTGCTTGAATTCTATTTCTTTTTTGTTGAATCAGGCTGGTGTGATTGTATGTCTAACCACTGCACATGTAGAAAGGAGACTCTTGCTTACTTCAGGGAAAACACTGTGACACAAAAATTGACCTATAACAATACTAGAGAGAACGTTGATTCCCTGATATCCAATGGACTGTCTGGGATTTTTCATTTTACAAGGCAAAATTTTACTGAGACTTTCAGATTTTCAGAGTGACTGAGCAGTTTTGGCTTGACGAGTCGTATTTTAAGAAAGAGCTAAAGAAGGTATAGAAAAAGTCAAAATATGGAGCTGGAAACTAGCACTTTTTAGGTAAATTTCCTAATCTTTTAAACCAACTAAGAGAAAAGCCAAAATAATCTGGATTATATTTGAAAGCAAAGCACATTACCTTGTTTAAAAATGCATATGAAGTTTGCCTTTTCAAAATTTCATTGAAATTTTTTGAAATGTCAATATTTGCCTGTTGTGATACCAACTGATCAATTTATGTCACCTAATTACTACAGTGCTAGATTTTCAAAGCACATTTTCCAACTTGTTCGTGTATTACACCCCCACCTCAGATACAATAACAGTGAGATGTTCCAAGATGCCAAGCAACAGTTCCCCAAACAGCAGCTCATTAAAGGCCATTTGCAGTGGAAGTGAAACAGCATCAGAAATTTATTATTAAATCTGCTATCCAACTGAATTTTCCTATATATCTGAATCAACAATTATATACACTATGAATTAAAATATTTTTTTAAGTGTGTGACCATTATTCTACATCAATCCCTACAGAAAGTAACTCTGTATGCTATGTAAAAAGCCATTCAGCTTACTGTGCAAACAAACCAACAAACCTGCAGAATTTGTAATGGGAAAGCAGCATGAAATGGCTGTTGAACCTTCCTGTAGCATTCATTTAAAATAGAAAAACAATCTGGTATCAACAATTTGATTAAATCTTCCTTTTTGAATTTGTGCTTAATTATTAATTTAACTTTTAATGAATTCATACTTACTAAATATTAAGGTAACATTAGTTGCTAAATGCTATGAAGCACTTGTGTGATATATTAGAGAAGCAAATTTTTAAAGAGCTACAGGGAATAAAACCAGCAAGACATATAAGCAAATGCCAAACATAACCCCAAATGCAACAGAGTTGTCATTATTTAATTATTATCTATTTTTTTACTGACTGTTCGAAGAAAAGTTTTAAAACAAACAGATGAAAATACAGGTGAGAAAAATAGATCACAGAGTTCAAGATCTGAAATTATATATGTTATATATACTATATATTTTTTTTATTTATTATATATATTATATATACTGTCACTGATTCTTTTTTCTTCTTGTTTTTTTGTTTGTTTGTTTAAGATAAAGTCTAACCCACTATTCTGCACAGAATGCAAATAACAAGGAAGACAGACATACTATTAGGCACAAAGATACCTGCTGCTGAAATACAGCACTTCCCAGACAGCAGACATAAGGGGAAGTCTGGTCTCTGGCTGTTCCCCAGATTCATTCAACACAGTGATTTGGCAGGCAAGCACTTGCTGCCTGACAGTACCAGCACAAGGAACACACTTGGCATTGGAGGCTGCTGCAAAACAGCTCCAGCTACCCTGATAACTAGCCTCGTGCTGATGAACGCCTGTGTGACTTATCTTTTTTGTTTTCCTGTTAACTGCTGTTCACATTGTTAAACAAGTCCAGATACCATTTTCACACTGCAAAGCAGTCAAATGTAATGGCTGCCTCTAGCCTCTGTTGGGCCCCAGACTCCAGAACACTTCAGTACTAATAACTGCCTAGAACATCATTACTACCATCACAGATTAAGTCATACCATGGTTTTCTTTCTTCCCTGTGAAGTTTGAACACAGCCCATGAACTCTGACTTGTTTAAGTGCAGAGGAAATGTTTACTAACAGTACAGATCACTAAAAGCAAGAAGTTTACGTTCCCCCCAAACTGTCAACAATTGACAGTAGTCTTCCTAAAATCCCAATTGGTATTTTTCCTCCCTTCTGCAAAACAGCAATACATCTTTGCAGGAAAGGGCAGCTCCTTGTCCCCTCATCTGTGTGCAGATACCTCTGGAAGGAAGCTCTCTCCCATCCTGCAGCCCTGGAGAAGGAATCCCAAGGGTCTCATCTAGTACCGCTATTTCCTACATAAATGTCTCTGTCTTTAAATTTTGGTTCATTTCCTCCTAATTACATTTGTTTGTAATTTCTAAGTCAAATACTGTTTTTTTTTTAAATGAAAAAATAATAGTGCCAAATCACATTGTCCTCTGTCCTGACTCGTCACTACAAGATTCTACAATTTGTAAGATTCCATCTATGTAAAACAAAACAAAGCTGGCATATATTTGTGCTCTTTCCACATTAATAATGAAGACAGAGAGTGGGACTGTGCCTAGCATCAAGCTCCTGGCACCATTTGCTTTGCTGTCTATCCCTGCACCACTCTCTTACCTTTTTTTAAAGAGTGCTTAGATTACTTTTTTTTTCCCCCATGAGATCAAGTTTTTATTTCAGCCACTGTGAATCCATAACAAATAGCATGAAGTGCTACACAGGCACACAAGGCTACACCTCATCTACTCAATTTCTTCCAGAAAGGCTGTATTTTCCTCAGGTTTGAAGAGTATCACTGAAAGTCTTCGCTTTTTCAATACATGATTGTACATAAATGTACAGGCATGAATTCCACACAAAAAACCAAAGCACTGATGAGACTCAATTATCACAAGAAACTTGGTTCAAGCTCCTCAAAAAAATTCAGATATGCTCTTATTAATACTCATTTATTCATAAAACTGAATTAAATGAGAAGAATGAAGGCTAATCAACTAACTTATTGTATTTTATCCTCAGCTTTTGACACAGGAAAATGGTGCAAAACCAGAAAAAAAACCCCAACCCACAAACCATCAGTTTTTAATAATGAACAGAACACAAGCCAAGACCATTTATGTTAGTGTAACAAATAAAAAGCTTGAGGAACTCATCACTGAGCTCCACTGTAACAAGGATGGGTATATGAGATGGAAGGGAGGACAAGCTAGGGAAGGAGCAATGTAGAAACAATGTCTAGACATGCATGAATGCCTTTATGAAAGCCAAATGCAAGCCATGTCAGAGACGACAAGAGCTCCTTTTGCTACAGTAACAATAACAGAATGCACAAGGAAAATACAAGCTCATTGCTAGATCAGTAACCACAGGTACAGACAAGGTCCAGGTCCCCAGTTTGTCTTTGTCTGTTTTCACCAACAGGGTTTCACAAGGGCATTTGTCAGCATCAAGGATTCAAAGAGGAGATAAGCTGCCAGCAGCAGCAGAAGAGCAATTCAGGAATTACTTGACAACTTTAAAGCCATACGAGCCCATGGGACAAGAGAAGGATGCATGTGATGATGCTGAGAGAACTTGGTGATGACACTGAAAGGCTGCTCTTTGTCATGGCACAGAGATCTGTGGGTGAAAAGAGCCATGAGTATTATCCACCTTGATTTCAGCTAAAATTTGACATGGTATCCAATAGGATTCTTCTATGCAATCTGGGATGTTATTTAACGAAGCTGACTTAATTTGTACTTGACCTGAAAGCTTGTTAGAAGTGGAGCTCCTCAGGGGTCTATTTTTGGGGCCTATCCTCTTTAACATCTCTAGTAAAGGGCATAGAGGAGAAAACAAAATGTATTATCATCAAGGTTATGGCCAGTATTAAAATAAGGAAGAATAGAAATGTTGAAAACCTGAAGTTGGAAGGAAGCCCAGTAAGTCAGTTATTCAACACCCCACTCAAAGCAGATCAAATTAGACCCAGCTCCACAGGACCTTATCCAGCTGAATTTTGGGTATGTCCAAGGATGCGTTTTTCACAAGTTCTGAGGATGTGTTCCAATGCTTGATAAATGACAGAAACAGGTATCTCAGTATTTAATGCAGAATTCCTAGTGTTGCAACTGGTGCCTGCTGTCTCATCCCATCTGGATGCAACTTTGAGAAGGGAACAAACTTGAGGGCAGGTGTGCCATCCAGTGGGACCTGAACAAGCTTCCTTAACCAAAGAGTAAGTTGGACCTAGGTCTTTACTGAGGTCTATTGCTAGAGGACAAAAGAACGTGGCCAAAAATTAAAATGAAGTGGGATTTGACTTGGCATAAAGAAAAAAAATATTCAGTACCAGTAGACTTAAGGGCTGGAAGAGGTTGCCCAAGGAGGCTGCAGAATCCCTGTCCTTGGAGGTTTTCACAGCACACCTCGACAAAGCCCTGAGCACCCTGTTCTAAATTTGGTGCTGATGTTGTACTGAGAAAACACAGATTAGGACCTCCTGAGTTCCATTCCAAGGGGAAATATTTCTCCAATGTTAACTCACACTTCTCAGGAAAGCACTAAGCTAGTAATTAAAACCAAAGAATAACAACAAAATTACACAACAACAAGGAAAAAAAATACTAGGGGGATAGCTGTCTACTATTTGGCATTTATAAAGTTTTTCTAGTTAGTTAGAATTAACACTGCATCATCAAACAGTCTTTATACTCATATACTGCAAAGTTACTAAAACAATTCTAGGTTGTTTCCATTTTAATGATTCAAGAATTTAATAATGTTTACTCCATGAGATACAAAACATTGATTTCTTTCTCTGGTGGCACATAATTTTTACAGTAACATGCAAATAGCAAGTTCAGCTCTTCATCATTTAGAGGTACACATGGTGGGAATAATGCCATTTTTCTGCTTAATAGAACAGACAGGAAAAGCATTAAAATTTTGCTATTTTTCTTTGCTTTTGAGAGAGAGAATGGATGATGTTTACAAAAAGAAAAAACTCAAAGTGAAATCTTTATTCCAAATAATGGCAAAATTTCTATTAATTTTTTTCTTTGATGAATACCAGCACAAACATACAGGACACGAAACAAATTATAAAACCACTTCTTTCCATAATAATTACTGCAAGTAGTTGATTTTAGAAACTCATAATGCACATTAAATATTAAATCAAATAAACTATGTAAGCTGATTATTGTTGATTACCATTTGTCATTCTTTTTTTTTTTTTTTTTTTTCTTTTCATGTAACTGGAAGGTTATTCAGAGGTGTCACATGACAAAGCTACAGGTTTCCAGCCCCTGAGGCTCAGACATGAGGTGTACGGATAGTTGTGTTCAATACTACAATTTAAAAGTTTTAGTAGTGTAAATTCCTAAACTGCCTTTTAAAATGGAAGACAGTTAATTTTTTTTAAATCATTTATTTACAATTTAACTAGTAATTCCCTTATAAGACATTGAGATGCTTTAGACATTAGAAAAACACTAATGGAAGTGCTCTGAACCTGTGAAGTGTGATGAAATATTACAATAGTACACTTTGACTTAAACTTGACTCTTCTTCCTAATGTCTGTCCCATGTTATGCCAGTAAGATAGAATGCAGTGTGGGTTTCCTGAAACATAGACAATTTTTCTGTCATAACTGTGTGACCCACTTCACCTACTCTGGTAGTGGAATAGGATGTGAATTATGAAATTACTCTGTCTGACAAGTCTGGAGGTGTCAGGTAGCTACAACAACAAGTACTTTTCCATTTAAACGCTCATAGGTGTTCCCTGGTTTACTCCTTGGAGATGAAAAAGATCATCAAGGATCTGCAGCCATGTACACTTACTTGCCAAAAGTCTACTTTAAAGACAATTTGGCTTTGTTCTTTTAATTCCTCAACACCATTAGTATTTCATGACCAACAACTAGAACTGGTAAAGCAGAACAACAGTGAAAGGATAGCAAGTGAGCTCTTTCCCAAATGTGAACACTGACTTTACAGTATCAGTCCCTTAAGGAAACAAGAAATATACAGTAAGTAATTATAGTATATGCGCTATATAGAGAAATATATATACTGAATGGTTATTAAAATAGATGTATACAACTATACATATATAGGCACATATGTATATACACATACCTAACTACACTACTGTGCTATGTGAAATCTTATCCTGAGTGCTGGATTTGATCCCTTTCTTTAAGATACCATTAGGATTCATACACTAAATTAGTACTGCAGTGTTTTTATAAATATAAGATACTTAACAGGTGATGAATTTCCATCAAAATCCAAAAGAAGGGGGAAAAAGTCCAAGCCCTCTATTGGGAAAGGCATTCATACTGAGTCCACAGTATACTCCAGCTTTTGAAACTTGGTCTCCTTTGCCTGCACAATCAGACTAAGTTTGCACTGTACTCAATCATTTATAAATATAATTAAAACCCCTGTTATACTAAGAAGAACCACATAGTGTGATTCTAGAGGAATGCAGTACATCTCTAGCTGAAGCTGCAGAGAGGTTTATTGTATCTTTGTTTGAAGTGCTGATCACAGCTGCTGTGACTCATTTTGCATCAAACACACAAGTCATTTAGGTTGGAAAATAAAACCCTACTGGGTTAGCTTCTACAAGATTAATCACTACAGCAAGTAGTTATTAATGCTGGCAGAAACGTTTTGCTTGTTATTTTGTTCAGAGGGGACTGTGTAACCCCAGATTCAGTGTTAATTGTTTCACAGTCATGTTCCTTACCAGACTGGATGTATTCTTTCATAGATGTGAAATTAAACGCCTAATAACTTGTAAAACTGAAAGTAGAAGACGTGAATACTCATTAGTGAATTCTGTGTTGTAAAATAACTGTTATAAACTACTAGGCTTATGCTTAGAATGGTGATGGGTACATCCAATAGATTGGTGATGGGTACATGCAAGACTGACAAATCCCACTAAATGCTACAGGGAAATAAGAGATAGCCATAACAATGCATCAGATTTCAGATAACCTTAACTCTGTGGGTATGAATGAAAAATTTGCTTTTTCAGATGATACTAATACCTTCACAGAATGGAGTCTACTTTTCATTCTAAAAAAATGACAGCTGATTATCCATCCTTTTTAATCATCTTACAGTCCCTGTGGCAGGTGTCAGAGTGGCAGGCCTGCACAATGGAGTTCTCACTAAGATATAGGGGAAAAAGCTGTCTCAGGTCTCCCACACTTAACCTGGAGGAAACAAGACCACCAAAGGGCAGCTCAGAATCCAGAGTAAGCTAAATCTTCCATCTTTTCCTGTCCATCACCCTGAAGCATAGTATAATACCATGTTTGGACTGAACACCTATTCTAGGCTCCTAAAGCTACTCAACCACCTCGAAAGCAGCTGTGCTTCTTGAAATTAAACAGTAGTCTCCATACTCGAACCAGCAAGTGGGTATAGACCATAACACTGTTGCTGTCAATACCCATCAGCTCAATACTAGGGCACAGAGTTGCATCTTCAAGAAGTCCACACACTGGTGGCAATTCCTGCCAAGGGACACTATGACTCCCTATGACAGAGGTCTTTCCCTCCCCCTGCAAACTTTAAAGAGAAACTTTCTAAAAAAGTAACACCAACAATTACTTCACTGAAGTAGCCTGTATGCAAACAACCAGATAGAAAAAGCAGGCAACTTGCAATTGCATATCGACTTTAACTGGAAATGCCTTGCAAACACAGCATTAACAGCACATAATGTATTCTTGTTACTATTGTGGCATCCCCAAATGGTACCAATGAGATCCAGGCCTCATAATGAGATGTACTCTATAGATGTATATGCAGAGACATAAACCATTATTTAAAAAAAAAAAACCTTTCACCTATTACAGAATATAATATATACCAGCTGACTACAACACAATGAAAGAGAACAGATGGTTGAGATGGCAACTGCAAACAAATTTTACAGACAGCTAAACTGCTCCTAATTATATCAGTTTTGATATCTCCTGTCATACCTTCACAATTTATAGTATGTAGCCCCCTTAACCTCCTGGTAAAAATATCTATAGGCTTCTTGCTTCTAGTCCGACAGTCTCTTTATCAACTGGAGTTCTTCCTTGTTCTCTCTGTTCTTCCAGAAGGTACGGAAATGGGTTTCCCTTAGCTACCAACTAAATTATGAAAATAGCAGCCCAAGTAAAATTCACAGTAGTGATAAGGCAAGTATTGCATTAATATTGCCTCCTTGAGCAACAGTACTTGATTAAGTTCTGATTAGGCTCTCCAAGTCCCAAGGAACTGGGGCCCCAGAAAGTCACTGAATCAAGTGTCCTGCTATGGTCACAGGTAGCTGAGTATTGCTGCCTCCCTGTATCCTCATTTGGATATCACTGCTTCTTATTCCCTTTCCTCCTCCCCAGTTTTAATGGACAATCACTCATCAATTACGATAAACTATTTAAGATCTTACTATTTTCATTGTTAGCTACTACAGAAGAAAGTCTAAAGCTAACTACTATCTGTAAAGAAAAAAAGCCTGGGTTGCTTGTTACCCACAAGGGACATTTCTAGGTGGTGACCATGAATAAAGTGCTGAAAAGCACAATCCCAGTTTAAGAACTCAAGTCTTTTCTTTGAATTTGGTTTTCTGAAAGCTAAAATCTGCATCATAGGCCATTATTATAATGGGAAGCTTTAGCCTCTTTTCACCCAGATAAAAAGAACATTCATGTTAACAGACACATCACATGTGGATCCAAGATAGAAATGCACAACTTTCTGCCCATGAAATGAGCAAATACATACACCTCTTCCTTACATCATGACACAAAGTATCAGTTATATGTAGAAGAAGAAATACTGCATACACCTTAGGTCCAAATGCTGTTCTGAAAGAATATTACACTGAGCTCATTCACTGCCATACCTGTCATACACTGTCATACAGAGCCTGCAGCTGTGTTTGGTTACAAATCTTCAGTCTAGTTTAACAATGGAAGTTCTTTTATCTGTCATTGTAAAAGTGTATATAATGTAAATAATATTTTTAATTCGGCAATGTTTGAAGTAAGCGTTTGTTTGCATTAAATCCAAATTATTAACAATACCTTTAATTTCATTTTCAGTATTATGTCCCAGCAATATTTTTAAACCAAGATGTTGCCCTGCAGGATGTATTCAATGCTGATTACTTGTCAGATACAGAAACACAAGGGTCTCAGCCTACATGAAACAGACACATTAGGAGAAAAGTGCTCAGTGACCTTTAAACAAGTAGAAAAACAACAACAACAAAAGCTGTCCATGTACACTGGCACTTGGTAAAGCTTACTTCTTCTCTTTCCAAGTGTATTAGGAATTCTGTTTACCTGAACTGAGTTTGAAACATAGTAAATCTTAACAAATTCTGTCAAAACCTTAGTAAGGGAGGGAAACATTTTTCATGGGAAGCATTGAAAAGTATCAAATCTGACACCGCTTCAGGGACTGTCTTCCTGTGCCTGCCTTCCTATCCTGGGTTCAGACCATAGCAAGGTGAATATGAAGTCATCTGAAAAGTGAACTGGCTTAAACTGCAGCTAATTAGAAAACCAAGGGACATAAATGGGGAATAGAAGTACTTAAATAGTTCTAGATGATGGATGATGCAGCGAGGAACAGAATGCTTTAATGAAGAATAAAGCAAACCAAACAGTAATGCAGGGACAAAAGAACAGCTATGAACATTCAGAGTTCGAGTTCTTGGCACATTTTGCGACTGACTGATAATGTCTTAGTACCTAGATTCTCACCTTATTCTCCTTCTTGAAAAAATCTACTCTGCTTTTGAGTACTCTATGTAAAAATATTAAATACAGCAGAGAGCCCTTTGGTCCTGCAACAGTAAAGTAGTAAATATTCTCTAGGAACAGGCTGTATTACCCCAAACTAACTATTCTATATTTCATACCATCAGCAGTGCTTTCTCTTCTAGACTCTCTAAAATTGATGAATGTATCTCCAGTTCTTCACACATATATTTGTGCGTAAGTGCATATACACAAAGAAACTTGTAATTTTTCTCTGAATTACAACAGAGTTCAGTCAAGTAACAGACAAGGATGACTGGAGTCATAAATTCACAGAAAATCTGAGTTGGAAGGGACCTTAAAGATCATCTGGTTCCAACCCCCCAGCCATGGGCAGGGACACCTCTCACCAGACCTAGCCGCTCAAGGCCCCATCCAACCTGGCCAAGAACACTTCCAGGGATGAGATACCCACAGCCTCCCCAGACAACCTGTGACAGTGTCTCACCACCCTCACAGTAGAGTATTTCTTCCTAATGTGTAGCCTAGATCTCCCCTCTTCCAGTTTAAAGCCATTACCCATGTCCTATCACTACACACCCTTGTAAAAAGCCCTCCTCAGCTTTCCTGTAGGCCCCTTCAGGTACTGCAAGGTCGCTATAAGGCCTCCCCGGAGCCTTCTCATCTCCAGGCTGAACAATCTCCCTCCTCTGTGCCCCCCCTGGACTTGCCTCAAAAAGTTCAGGTTTTTCTTGTGTTGGAGATTCCAGAGCTGAGCATCGGTATTCCAAGAAGGGTCTCACAAGAGCAGAGTAGAGGGGAAAAATCACATCCCTCAACCTGCTGGCCACACTTCTTTGGATGCAGCCCAGAGTGACTGGCCTGTAATTCCCCGACTCTTCCTTTTTTCAGGTTTTGAAGGAGGTTGTTTCCTCTCTTTCAGGCAGCGGGAACCTCACCTGACTTTTCAAATGCAATGGAAAGCGCCTTTGCAACTTCTGCCAGT
Organism: Phaethornis superciliosus; assembly: GCA_023637945.1. NCBI lineage: Eukaryota > Metazoa > Chordata > Aves > Apodiformes > Trochilidae > Phaethornis > Phaethornis superciliosus. The sequence goes on from JAJQWJ010000002.1 coordinate 72,089,666, forward strand.
TCCCTCGGGAGCCGTGGAAGGGCCGTGTCAGGTCCCATGGACCTGTGCACTTTTGTGTTCTTTAGATGGTCTTGGATGTGCTGTCCTGCTACACTGAGTGGATTTTTCTTCTCACAGTCCCTGACTTTGCCTTCTGCAACTAAGATAGTGCAGCCAGTGCCCTTGATGTTGAAGACTGAGGCAAAGAAGTCATCAATTACCTCAGCCTTCTCCATAACCTGCATGGCTAGGTCTCCCATCTCCTTCTGGAGAGGGCCCACATTTCCCTAGTCTGCCTTTTATCACTGATGTTATCTCTAAAAACTTCTCCTGCTACCTATGATGTCCCTGACCAGATTTAATTCAATCTGAGCTGAGATCTAGCTTTCCTAACCTGATCCCTGGCTGCCTGGACAACTTCTTTTTACTCCTCCCAGGTTACCTGTCCCCACCTTCCATAGAAATCCTTGGATAAGTGTGTATGCAAACTTATCAAACAATTTAGGTTCAAAGTGACATCAGAAGATCACATAGTCCTATCTCCTGTTCAAAGCAGGGTGAGCTTTAGACCAGCTTGCCATGGGGCTTAAACTTGACACATCTTGCAGATCTTCAAGGATGGAAACTGCAGCACCTCTCTGAGATGCCTCCTCCTCTGCCTGAGTCTCCCTGTGGTAAAAAAAGCTTTTCCTATGTCAGGTCTCCACCTCTCCTGCTTCAGCTTTTTCTTCCTTCTGACCCTTTTACCATGTGCCACTTGAAAACTCTTCTCAATAACACCCTCTTAAGACACTGGAAAACCATTGCTAGGTTCCCCCAAGGCCTCCTCAAAAAGCCCCATTTTCTGACACTCTCTCCATAGGACACACATGCTTTAGCCCCCTGCCCATCGTGTCCTCTCCATTGAACTTGCTCCAGTTTGTTGATGTCTTTTCTGCAATGGGTGTATAAGAGGAGGTAATATAAGGCTATGTATGAGAGGTAATAACTTCCCCTGGTGTCCTGGATGTGTCCCTTTTACCACAGCCTGAAGCACTGCTGGCTCCCCTTCAGCTCATGTCTGCCAAGGCCTCGGGTGCTTTCCCACAGTCTGCTCCCTGCCAGCCAGGTACCAGCCACAGGCACTCCCTGGGCTTACCCCTTACCAGGTGCAGGACTTGGCATCTCTCACCCTTGAATTTCTTAAGGTTGCTTTTCTGGGCCACTCCTATAACCTGTGTTGATCTCTCTGGATGGGAGCCCTGCCCTCAAAGGTTGCAGCTGGTCACTCTAATTTGGTATTAAGTGCAAATCTGAGTAGAGTGTTCTCTGTTAACTTCTACAAAGTTACTGATAAAGACATTAAGCATGACAGGTCACAGGATATCCCACTCTCTAATGGCCTTCAGGTATAGGTATGTCCTCACTATGCACTGAGATTTCTCATAAAAACAGCTTTCTACCCTTAGAGCTCTCGTCCCATGCAGACCAGAGTCTCCTAATGTGGGTCAAGAATATGTGGAAGACAGTGGCCCAAGCCCTGCTAAAGTCAAAGTAAATAACACGAGCTGCTATTCTTCCATCCTCAAATCTAGTCTGCTTACCAGAGAAGCCAACCAGGCTGGTCAGGCATGATTTACCCTAAATATATCCACAGTGGTAGCTTTCAATCATTTTTTCCTTCACTTGCTCAGAGAATACCAGGAAGACCCACTATTAGAGACAGGTCACTTTAAAGTTCTGTTTCATTAACTCCATAAGCAAAACTAATTAGTAATTCTCGAGTCAGTGGATGTTCTGTGGGGGGAATACTCAGCCTAAACCAATCCACTGTCACTAATTAACTTGAGAAATAAGTTTCTAAAGCCTTTTAAGTAAATTGTTCTATAAAAAGTCAGGTAATTTAAAAGTGTATCCTACGGAGAGATAAAATAAGACTAAATGTTCTATAAAGCTATTAAAGAGCAAAGTAGATATAACATATGAAAAGACAGTACTTATCCTCTATTTATTTACAGAAGGTAAACACAGTATAATATTTCCCAAATCTCCCATGAACAATCCAAGCAAGGTATTATCCTGGTTTGGGCCAAAGGTGCCCTGGTTTTGGGATAAAAGTGATTTTCTGTCTTGTAATTTTGCTTTCAGATAAGTTTCTTGTAAATAGCTGCAGTTCCTGAAATTAACAGCAAGTTTCTCAGTTAGTGTCTGCTTCTTCTTCACTATAAACTCAATGTTTATAGTTACAGCTAGAGATTGGTATGCTGAACCAAGGCCACTGCTCAGCTCTGAGGAACATTTTGCCCTCTGGAAGGAGAGAAGGAGTAAAGACGTCACACCTAATACCCTCCCCTAGGGAGGAACAGACAAGATAAATGACCAAAATTGACCAGAGTATTCCATCCCATACACATCATACTCAGTATAAATTTGAGAGACCATGAAGGTCAAACCCCTTCCTTCCTTCCTGCTTCCCTTTCTTCACCTGTCCTGTTTGCTTCAGTATCCTGGGAGGATTCCATCCGTCCCTCTGCCTGTGGTCCTGATCCGTGCCAGCCTGAATCTGTGTGTTCCTGCCTCCAGCTCCCGACTGCTGCTGACTCCAGGATTCCAGCCTGGACTTTCCCAGGGCTGCCCTGTAGCCTTGGTGGTGATGTGAATTTTACTGGGGGAGAGGGGGGAGGAACGTGGTTTGGTTTGGGTTTTTTTGTATATTTTTTTATATTTAATAATTTTTTCCTTTTTTATAATTACTGTTTCATTAAAGTTGTGTAGTTTAGTTTCCAAAACATAAGTATCTTTCCCTTATTCTCTCTCCTTCCTTTATCAGGGAGGAGAGGGGGATTAATAGAGAGCATCTGTTATTTGGTTTAATTGCTGGGCCGGTGTTAAACCGTGACAGGTATATAGGCTATATTTCTCAGCCATCTGATTTTGTTAGTGTTTTGTTTGTAAATACATATTCATCAAATAGAACTCAGTGATGCAAGTACTAAGACAAGGCACTTCTTTTTCTTTCCACGTGACTTGGTGTTAATACTAAGTAATACTGATCTTTGAAATCCAGTGCATAACTGAAGATATAAAAAAGATTGAAATAGTGTTCTGATAAGCCCCTTCCCTAACATGCCAAGATAAACACTATGGGTCTATTCATCTGTTGAAGACAGGTTACATTCAGACCACCCTCACAAACTATGTCAGGCAGTGATGGAGAACCACAGGAACTGTCAGGTGCGCTGTCAGGATTACACTCCCAGTCACCAGCCAGGAAGATGACAACAATGGGACAAGAAAAGTGCCAAGTCCCATTGTTCAACGAGTTAGTCAATAGAACTCCCTGGAAAACTGCCCTAAGGGGCAAGGAAGCAGAACAGAGCTAGCAGATATTTATTTCCTTCCACAGAGTGCAAAGGCTCTTTATCCCCAAGTGGAAGAATCAGGCAAGGAAGGCAAGAGACCGGCATGGGTAAGTCAAACTAAAGGGCAAGAAGAAATGCACAGGCAGTGGAATCAGAGAAAGGTAACCTGGGAAGAGTATAGGGATGTTGCCCAGTTGTGCAGGAATGGGATCAGGAAGGCCAAGGCACTGCTACAGCCGAATTCAGCAAGGGACACAAAGGCTAAAAAGTGTAAGCAAGAAAAGGAAGTTCAAAGAAAGCACATCTTTCTGATGAACATTACTGACAAGTAAGTAATAACAGATGAGGAAAAAGCTGAGTTTCTCAACATTTGTTTTTTTCTTCAGCCTTCACTGGCAAACTCTCTTCCCATGACTCTTGAGTGAACAGACCTCACAGTAGGGACAGGAGGAGTAAAGTTCCTCCCACTGCAAGAGATCAGGTTTGTGACTACCTAAGGAACCTGGACACACATCTTGTATGGGATCTGATGAGATGCATCCCATAGTCCATGGGGAACTGGCTGATGTAGTTACCATAACACCCTTCATGATATTTCACAAGTCACGGCAGGCAGATGAAATCCGGTGACTGGAAGGGAAACACTGCAGCTGTTTTTAAAAAAGAGTAGAAAGGAGGACCCTGGTAACTACGGACGTGTCAGTCTTACCTCTGTGCCTGGGAAGATCATGGAACAGATCCTTCTAGAAGCTATGCTGAGGCACACAGAAGACAGTGAGGTGATCTGAGACAGCCAGCACGTCTTCACCAAGGGCAAGTCCTACCTGACCAACCTAGTGGCCTTCTACAATAGAATGACCACATGACTGAGCATCAGAAGAGCTACAGTGTCATCTATTTGGATTTCTGTAAGGCCTTTCACATGGTCCCCCACAACAGCCCCCTCTCTAAATTGGAGAGGTACAGGTATAATGGATAGACTGTTTGGTGGATGAGGAATGGGCTGGATGGTAGAATCCAAATGGTAGTGGTCAATGTCCAGATGGAGATCAGTGATAAGTGGTGTCTCTCAGGGGCCTGTATTGTGACCAGTACTGTTTAGTGTCTTCATCAATGACACAGACAGTTGGAATGAGTGCACTCTCATCTAGTTTGCACATAACACCAAGATGAGTGGTGTGGTTGAGATGCTTGAGAAATGGGATGACATCCAGAGGTACCTGGCCAAGCTTGAGAACCTCATAAGGTTCAACAAGGCAACATGCAAGGTCCTTCACTTGGGTTGGGGCAACATGGGTTGGGGAATTAAGGGACTGAAAGAAGCCCTGCAGAACACTTCTGGGTACTGGTTGAAGAGAAGCAGAACATGAGCCAGCAATGTGATAGCCACACATATCCTGAGCTACATCAAAAGAAGTGTGACCAGCAGGTTAAGGGAGGTGATTCTCCTCCTCTACTCTGCTCTTGTGAGATCCTACCTGGAGTACCATGTCTAACTCTGGAAACCTCAGTCCAAGACAGATACAGAACTGATGAAGCATGTCCACAGGAGGGCCATGAAAGTGATGGAAGACCTCTCCTATGAAGACAGGTTGAGGTTGTTCAGCCTGGAAAAGAGACGGCTCCATAGAGACCTTATTGCAGCCTTTCAATTCTTAAAGGAGGCTTATAAGAAAGATAGGGACAGAATTTTAGCAGAGCTTGTTGTGATAGGACAACAGGTAATGATTTTAAATGAAAGAGGGGAGATTTATACTAAATATAAAGATGACATTTTTTAATAAGGAAGGCAATAAAACACTGGACAGGTTGCAGATAGCCCAGGTGACAGATAGCCCAGCCCTGGAAATGTTGAAGGTCAGATTGGAAGGGGCTCTGAGCAACTTGATCTAGTTGAAGATGTTCCTACTCACTACAGTGGGGATAGACTACATGACCTTTGGAGGTCCCTTCCAACCCAAACTTTTCTATGATTCTAAAACGGCATGTGCCCCAACACAGTGTAAGATAAGAACGAAACAGAGAACCACTAGCTGGGGTGTGCAACTTTCTGCTTAAAGATGTACGTGTATTAAGCAACTCGGAGGTGGAGAAAGTAATGGTAATTTACAAAAGAAAACACTGAAGGGGGTATTTGGGGAACCGTAGACCTGTAAAACCCTAGCCAATTTTTTTAGAAACTATTCTAAAATAACTGAATTAATGACCACAAGCCACCGGAATCTTGTGGAGAAGGCAAGGAGTTCATTAGTTTTCAAAATAAGCAAAACCATTTACATTATAACAGAGTTCTAAAAAAGTTTCAGCTCCAAAACATCTATGAAATCAATATGAATCTGAATTATTAGAAAACCAATTTAAGACAAAGGAATCATCATCATTTCTTTAAAATACATATCTATGGTATGCCTGTATCTCGAATGCTGTGCATGTTTTGAATCTCCCTCTCACAAATATAATGAAGTAAACCTTAATAAAAATAGAGAAGGCTGGTAGGGAACACTAGAAGTTAAGGAACAGTAGTATATACTACTCAATATATGGGGACTGCCAGAACTTGGAAAAGCAATGAGTTATAGAATGTGTGGTAGACATCTGAACATTTATGAGCAGCGGGGAAAAGTGGAATATGGGTTTATTTTTTATAGCTGTGTTCAGTACAAGAACTAAGGGACATCAAATGAAACTACGAAGTGGCAGTTTACAAAGAAATCTTCACACAAGGTGCACATAAGCTGAAAAACTCCTTGCCACATGATGGATGCTAAAGCTTCCATGTGTGCAAAGAGAGATCGGGCACATTCAGGAATGACAAGTCCATAAAAGAAAACTAAGTGAAAACCTGCCAGGTTCCCGGCTTGTGGTACTTGGTGGGAACTGCAAAAACATTCTGCATGGTGACAGCAGGTTTGCTCTGTCCTCTTCCCCAGGACTCTTACTGCTGACCTCTGCCAGAATGGGTACAGGGCTCAAAAGATCTTTGATCTAACTTAGAACAGCAATTCTGATCTTAGGTTGCTTTCTGATTTGAAATGCTGAAAGTGTACAGACCCCATTTAAAATCTCAAATAGAAGTCAACAGCTATTCGAGATTTGAGGAATAAAATAAAACTTCCCTGCATGTTTACTGGTATAAAACGCATAATGTTACCAGCCACAGAGTAACAGCTAAAGATCCACTTTTACAACATTGCTTTGGGTACTCTTGTTTCACACAAGTTCTTACAATCCTAGCTGCCTTTGCACCTTATGATAATGGCAAACCATGCAGCACACACACGCTTGAAACCTAATGACAGTCTTTATAAAGGAAAAAATATGCATAACAGATATACAATGAAAAACAATTGGGGAAGTTAGCATAGTATTTTTTACTTTTTACATGCAGGCTGACTATCAGTATCTTGTCTCACAAAGGGTCTCTAAGTTGGCTTCTCTCTCAGTTCTTAAGTGGCAATTGATTTTAACAGCAGCATTAGCAAATTCGAAGCCTTGGAGAGCATGATGATGCACTTCCTTAGCTATACTTTATAACCTTTGGCAGTCAAAACAAATGCCTGCACGAGATTCCTGGTGAAAGGTGAAGAAATAACAGAGTATTATGCACTGCTTTTTTTAAGCACAAGATATTAATGCAAATTTTTAAGTGCTTTAAAACATATTTTTCAAAAGAAATGGTCTGCATCAAACCAAATGCCATTTTTAAATAGCGCTACCTGATTATGTCCACTCTGAACACCACTGACAGTAATTGCTCATCATTTTCACTTTCATTCTACCTCCACAGTGCTTGCAAACACCTTCAGTCTTATTCTTAGGACCACAAAGCTAGGACACTCTCTTTACCTTCTACCCCCAAGAGAAACAAAGTCCTAAATCAGTTTCCCTTCTCTCCCTGAGGAACTGGTTTACTGTGTACACAGCCCACACAAACTTCACAACCAGACACTGTATGCATACATTAAGCATGGCAATGCACATCAGAAGGTGCACCAGTGCTCAATACCTCAAGAACAGCACCCTTCATACAAGTTGATGCTGCTTTTAGCATTGTTTCATCCTTATTTATATGAATAGTGTAATGCTTGCAATTGTAAATAAGCTATAAATGCTGCTTTTGCATCTGGCTGTGTAGATAACAGTGCACAGACATCCATCTCTCTCTCCAGTCTTTAGACAACTTTTTTATGGTCAAGACACTGCAGAAGTCTTATTTCAATTTACTATAAGCATCAACACATAAAGAAGATTTAAAATAATTTCCTGCAAGGATACTGAGGATATTTCTTTAGGAAATTACAAATCTTTAAAGCGTATCTGACTGCAAAGGTCCAGATTACTCTCATCAATACTCAGCATCAATACAAATAACAATCTTTATAAGAAAAGCAAATAAATCACGAATGGTGTGGTCTATTAGACCCCTGGCATCAGATGACCTTTTTAGATGACTGTGCCAGCAATAGATGCTAAAGCTTTTTCATTAGCTTGATCAATCTCTTAAGTAAGCTCTGTAGTTCTTGCCTTTTTCTTATGTATGTTTGTGTGCACACACACATAGAATCATAGAAATTATTCTATATAAATGAGGAAAAAATGTAAATTATGAAAAAAGAAGTAGCGTACTGAACAATTACCTAGTAGCTGATCTGTAACATCTCTATTAGCTAAAGGGAGCTGTTCATAAAGGTAAATCAGTCTTTTTATCACCTCTCGAGAGATGAATTAAGAAAAGTATAATGTCAGTGCAGAAAATAGGCTAAGACATATCCTTTGCAGGGCAGTCATCCTTAACGTTCAGAAGTTGGGCATTTCCCTACCTATAGTGGTTGAAAATGTGACCTAGTTTCAGACAACTATTAGCCTGCAAGGACAGGCTCATCTCCTGGGCACTGCTAAATAATTTTCTCTTTAATCAGTAATACCTTTCCTTCACTGAATTATAAAAGCACAGGAGTGTCTGACTTTGTATGAAAACCTTAGGAATAGTTCAACTATCACTGTATCCCTGAATGGAAAGAAACAACAGACACTTGGACTGTTGTGGAAAAACACTTGAAGTGTTTTCACTGCACTGAATGCAGTGGCTTTGAAACACTTATTTATTCCATTTTTCTTCATTCTTAACAGGCTTTTTAAACAATCCTAGGCTTCAATAAGTGGCAACATGCAGCATTTCTTGACAAGGCTTTTCCCTTTAGTGACAGCAGATATATGTCAGAAGGTAGACTCTCAGGGACAAGGACTGTTTTGGATTTTGCACTTTGAAAGATCTTACCATTATGTTATTCTATTCTGCTATTTTATCTGGCTACACCTTCTGGACATCGTTAGGAGAGATGCAATTTTCCCAATAAAAACATCCCCAGAATGTTTGGCATAACAAATTACAGGTTTAAATTTAAGTAGTCACTTTCATCAGGGAAAACAAGATACATATGTGCAAAAGGAAACAATACTTAAGAACAGATGCCTTAGCATGCTTTTCATGTCTCCTCCTTCTTTCAAACCTTACAAATCTCAGAAAATGAGACTCTTCTTTAGTAAAACGTTTTATTTTCTAAGGGTTTGTCGGGAATACTCAGGTTGATTGTTTTCCATCATCAGATAATAAGAGAATAAATAAGAGTTATAGTCTAGCCTGAGGGTCCTTCAGAGAAGGATTTTAGAAGACATCCTGTCCTTTGCCACTCTATCACTAACTACATACGAATTTTGGCTATAAGTCCTTTAGGGTTTTTTTCTGAAGAGTGAGATGTACCTGAAAAGATGTTTCAACTCTAGCCTGAGAAAATGTATGGTTAGTGATGACTGCTTTACTAAGTTCCATGCTGAAAGAAGCTAAACCACCCAACAGCAGTTATCTCATGAGATTAATACAGCAGTGAAGTGAAGATGAACCCTCAACATCACCCTCTCTAAGCAAAATGAAAGTATACAGGCTGAGAAGTGATTGTAGCAAAGCTTTTTTACTTCAAATTCTGAACCTTTACAGAGCAGCTCCGCTAACTTTCTTTATAGTCATTGATCAAGCAGAAAAGGTTGGTCCTGGAATAGGAGATCTGAGAGTGTGATAATAACTTGGACTGAGGCAATCACAAAGCCACATTTGTTCATTTCCAGTGAAAAATAACCTTTGTAAAAAGTCAAAGAGACATTATGCTACCTGATTTCCATATTATGCACCCCAATTCAAGTCTGCAGATCAAGTAATGATGTCATTCAAAGCTAAGAAACAGCCAGTGCAGCAGGCATGTATTCCAAATGCAACTAAGGTGGTGAAACCCCAGCAGGGTATCTCATGATCCCTCAGGTTATCAGGACCTTACTTGGTCATCATGTGAACAAACCAAGTGGTGCTGACTTTTGGGCAGCTTGACATGCACCAGGGCTGAACTCCCTCCACTGATTTTGTCAGAGTAACACTTTCGTCTGCAGTGCTGTAAAGTCCTGGTTTGAGCCTTAAACCATGACATGTACCTGATTCCTCTCTCCTTACAACAAAATGGTTTCTGTTGTCAGGATCTTTTAAGTCAATCAGATTGTGATGATATTATGCAATCAAGATAGGCAATTTAGACACAGAACTCTGTGAAGAATTGCATATTGGAGAAACTGAAGGAATCTTAGAGTATTTCCTAGTAACATCTGGTGACAGACAGGAAGCCACATAACTAGCAAGCTTCCTAAAGCTTATCACTCCAAAAACCTTTAAAATTGATTTATTTCCATGTTGGATAATATAAGAAAAATAATCAATAATTTGGAAGCTTATGAACAACTTAACTTATAGGTAAGAAATGCTCAGAATCAACAGAAGCCATTTCCCCATTTGGATTTTATGTAAGCCAAGTCTGTAAGCAGGGCACAAAAAAATACTGTGGTAGGAGGGTGTAAAACAGACAGATGATGGGGAAGCCCCTAGGGAAGTTAATTTTAATACAGATCTTGCACTGCACTCCAGAATATCAAAGTGTTAGAAAAAGTGAGTATACAGCTTTCTCATCTAAAAGTCCAGATGGCCACCAAGGAACACTTGTTCAAGATAAACTCTGGTATCCCACAGGACTTTCAGTTCAGTAATATGAAGCCCATCGTAAATTTGAAAAAGCCAACTCTTTTTTTCATCCCAAGTCTAGTTTCTCTCTTTCAATATATGGAGAGAGAGATAAGGGAATCAGAAGAAATGAACACACTACAGCTCTCATGGATAATTTTTGCTGTGCTATGTGACAAACATCAAAGTGTCATGGTGGCTAGTTTTCAAATGAGATGATATTCCCATCCTGTATATGAAATGTTCTTAAACATCAGGAGCGTAATTAAAACATTTCTCTTTTTTTAAATTCAAATCACAGTGTTCAGCCTTTTCATCCTTAGAATTATTTTCATAGCAACAGACTACATGTATGTCTCCATTTAACTTGTGTCAAAAATCACAGATATACATCATGAACCCAAGAAGGTTGGGGGTTTTTTGGTGGAATATGGGCAACAAGATTTCGTATCTTGCTGCTTTCTCACCAGATGATCCTATGATCATGTGTGGCTGAGCAATGCAACTACAATTTGAAAGGCTACTCACAACTGATTTCTACAAAAAACAGTATTGCTGTTCAGAAACTTCTATGGAGACATAAAGCACGTATTTAACTGCTGTAACACCAAGCAGAGATAATTTAAAACCAAAACCTGTCAATCAACCTAAAAAAAAATTAAAAAAAACCAACCCTCAAACAAATGAACACAAGAATCCAAGCAAAACCTTTAAGAAGGCACTTTCAGACAATGAAAATAAATATCAAAATAATCCAGGTCAACTCCTTATCCCACTTCTCAAAACACTATCAACAATTATAGAAGTTCATCCTGAGGCCTCTCCTTAGTAAAGTACCATACATGAACTATAATTACAAAGTAATACGACTGCGTACCTGTTTCTTGAGGTAGCACCATTTTAACTCACTGTAATTTCCAGTGAACTTTCCAATTAGCAGATAAGAGGATTAAGGAGAATGGGGAAATATCACTGGGCCTGAAGCAATCAGTGAAAATGAAAATAACGTGGACCACAGCTTTACAAGCATGGCTGCAGACTAACTAGCAAAAACACATGAAACGGATCATGTAAAAAAATGAGACTTATCCCAAAGTCCTGGGAATAAAACTGCAATCTGTATGAAAAGTTGGTGTTTATAACAACCAGAAAACAGTGCTATGTTTCATGGGTGGGGCTGAAATGGGAAAATATCTAAGAAAACCCCAAAATATACTAAATCATGACAGGTTTTTACAAGAAAAGCTGGATCAATATATTCTAGGTCTGCACAGCATCACAACAGCCATCCTGTAACCTGACACTGCCTGAGTCTGAATTACACAGTGCAAACAAGAAAGATGAAGGGTGCCACACACCTTTTTTATCTTCCCTTTTCCTTCTCTGTAATTCCCTTCCATCCCATCCTTTCTTGGACTAGTAGGTTAAGACTGTTTCTATGATACATACACACCCACACGTGTAAGTGTATCACTTCCCTTTAGTATGATCAGTCTTCTGATGAAGACAACAATGGAAAGTAAGGTTGATAAACTTGCAGAATCAGAACCAAGTCACACTAGGAAAACTATATGCCATGAACACAGTCATACATTCAAATACTGTCCCCTGAAAGCTGCAGAGACAGACAGCTTTTTTCACATACAGCAAATAGATCTTGACAATCCATGACAATTTTCATTGGAGAACTCAGTAATTTCAGAGTATGCATGAGCTAGAGTTTATGCTGACAATTCAAACTAGGTTTCAGCTATAGCTGCCTCAACTACCCACTGAGAGAGCAACTGATAGCCTCGCTTTTTTTTGATTGCTTTGCAGAACAATCTTGGTTCTGCACATTGTTAACAAAATCCAGGCTACCTAGCTCAGGTTTGTATTATGTAATTTATGCTGTCTGCACAAGTGACACATTTACCTTTAGTGAAAAGTGGCACCATCTTCAACACCAGAAACTTAAACGGGTTGAAAACAATTTCCATTCGATTTTATATCTGTGGACCAGTAAATTTTCAAGCATTTCTTGTGAATCAGACACTATACCTTTTGCTCCAGATGATTTAAACTCAAATGTGCAAACAGAAGAGGAAAATTTTATAAATAAAATGGAGATCTCTCACAAAACCTCTTAACTACTGAGGTACTGATACAATTTAATCTCCTTTAAAAAAAAAGCCAGGTAAATTAACTTCATTTAAATACATTGGTACAAACCAGTTTAACTAAGCAAATGATTACACCACATCAAGTCATGACTTGGCAACCAACACAGGCTGTCCTTGTCGTATCTACACCACAAAGCAATATGTAAACCAGAAAGAAACAGTGATTTTCTACAGCTCTGCTATCCTGGGTGCTCGTGACACTCACAAAACCTTTACACTGCTGTGATCAAACTGGTATCAAAAGAATCACTCACTGTGGGTGGCTGCAAACGAGGATTAACTTTTCCTTCAAAGACATCTCAGACATGGCTTGTTAGTGTATCACTCTTTCCTCTCACCCGAATCAGGTTCCATGGAAACACACATGTAATTGCCAGAAACTCTAAGAATTTGGGGGTTTTCCCCCATTTTGGCCTATTATGTTTTGTTTACTTAACTGGCAAACAGTCAGTGAATTAAGCTTCTTGTCAAGGTAGAAGCTACTGCTTCACAGAAAAGTTTAAGCTGTCATCAAAACAAACAGCAAAGTTGAAAATATAACGTAAATCAGCTTGAGAAAAAGAAAGACATCCTATGAGAAACCACTGAAAAACCTCTTCCTCTCATCATCAGATACTCCTCAGATGCTCTCTACACTCAAATTCAATTAAACAAAAACTTTATTCATGTATTTGAAAGCAGAGCATAGTATTTTAGAATGCAAAGACTGAAATGCAATTGTACAACTCCTTTCATAAAAAGCTGTAGAAGGGCACGTCCTACTGAGTATGTTTATGTGTTTCTTTGATCATATAAAATAACAAGATAAAATTAAAAAAAAAATTGAAATTTGTTTGAAATAATTTACAACATTTAAATTGTTTTGTAAATTCAGAATGAAGACACAAAACAGTTCATCTCAGAACACATTAAAATAACTTTAGAACAACAAACATTCAGGAATACCATATTTTAATTCATGTTTTTTATTATCTGCAACTTTAAATCTTTTGCTATCAGAACCCTCAGAATCGTCGCCAAGTGGCGTTCTATGGGGAAAGGCAGGCTTCATCCCTTGTTCTTGATTTTTTTTAAGTGTAGAATTCTTATACAGGACTTCCAAAATTACTGAGAACATCAGCTTAATATACTATAGAGCAAGTAACTGCCATGTCAAGTCATTGTTTTCCAGTCAGCCTTAATTCTGAAAATATTCATTAGCTTTCCATGACAGAAAATTCCTGATTACCACTTTTTTTAATATGGCATGTCATAAATTGCATGTCCCTTTAATCTGCAGAGTAGACAGGCAGAGGAAGAAAGGCAAAAAAAAGACATCCTCTCCTAAGCATTCCCAGTTAGATCAAAGACCAACTATCCCAATGTGAAAAAAACCTGTAAACAAACAGGTAAACAACAAAACCAAACACCAACCCCGGTTTTGTCTTTTAATCATCAATACGATATGCATACAGTCACTGAACTCCAAGGTGAAGTGAGGGTCATTTTTAAAATTATATAACATATACCTCGTAACTTTGATAAAGGAAATCCAGGTGTAATTTGTATAGTTGTTTCCCTGAAGTCTGACACACAAAGGGTTAACTAATTCATAAATAATATCTCAATAGCAGCTTAAAGTCAACACGCACAGCTTCTTCTGTCAACTAGACCTGCTCCTGAAAACTTCAGGCTTTCCAGCTAAAAAACTGCCAGTAAGGAAAACTTAAATAAAATAAGAAGTCAGAAACTAGTGTCTAATATAGCATAGACATACTGCCTGTAGTATAGCAAGGAATGTCCTTCAGCAAGTATGTGCCTCTGTCCCATGACCAAATTTAAGTTGTATTTGGCTCTGTTTTTCTGAATGATGAGGCACTAAGCCTTTGCCTTTTACTTCACAGCTGAAGTAGCACCACACTGCCTCCTCCATCCTTTTGTGGAAGTAAGTTCAGCTCCATTCTTCTAGTTACTTGCACCACTTTACGTACCCATAATGAAATCATGCTCTGAATTCCTTCTCTTTCATCAGATAAGTTAGTAGTTAACACAAGAAAAATAATTTTGAATCCTGTATCCATGCAAGTCTATTTTACTTTAGTTCATAAGGATTTTTCTGCTTTTCCCTTTGATAAATTTAGAAGGTATGTTTCCCTGTCAATCTTATGACCATTTTAATTCATACTAGATTTATATCTGTCACTCTTACTTATTTTTAGTGACTTGCTAAAGATCACTCAACGATGTCTAGCTTAAGTGTCAAACAAGTGAACATGACAGGAAGAAAATTTCTATTCTAAGGACTTCAGAGACTGAAATCTTTCATTTGCAGGTAGGGTGACACACGAGGAAGATTCACCTGACTCTTATTAGGTTTGTAGTATTGCAGGGTTTTTGAGCTTCCCAAGCATTATCCAGCAAAAAACCAAACCAAACCAAACCAAAGACCCTGGCTTTTATTGCTTCCTCTAATTTCTGGAGCTTCGATGGAGAGTAATCTCCTCTAACAGGCTATAAAACATAAATATCACATATATAAAACTTAATTCCCCATAAAGCAAGTTGGAAATCTGCTTCCTAACCGAAAGAAAGAAGCTTCTTATATGATGCAACAAGTAATAATTTTCAATTACTCCTCAGAAAAATTTATTAACCTTAAAAAGTAAAACTACAACTCCGACCTGGGAAAACTGTCCTTATAAAAACCTAAAACAAACACACACAAAAAAAACCCCAAACAAAACAAAACACAACAAAAAACCACCCCAAAAAACTTCTGCTCTATTCAAACACATACTCTATACAATGAATTTCAGCAGCAGCCAGCTGTATCAGCAAGAAGCAAGAAGAAAGACTCTACTCACAAATCACCGACTCTTGTGTTTCTTAGAAAACACAGTAAACTGACATAACTCTCAAAAAAAAAAATCACATCCTGCTGCTATGGCCCATGTCCTCACTTGAACACACATATGACAGCATACAGGTTCATGACATATATACACTGACTAGAGATTCTATATATGTATACATTTTGTGTTTATATTTATAACCTGTATTTATATTTTACCGACCAAGATGGAAGCTCCTACCAACTGCATCAAGGTTGTAGGCTGGGTATAAGCAGGAGGTCTTGCAGTATCCTGCCACTGTGGAAGATCCTCTGCTCTGTGCTTCTACTTTCTGAGACATCCCAAGGCCAACATATGTACAGTCTAAAAGTTTGACTTAATACACAAACTTAATAGTTTATGTAGGAAGCTAAACTAAGCAAATACTAAGTGGATTGGTAAAAAAAAAAAGTAAGAATTCTGAGATAGCTGACTAGACTTAATACTTGGGCATCTTGATTATTCGCCTATTTGAAAGACATGATTTTTTGTTATTTCAGCAACAAAGCTTTCACAGAAGTTTTGATTTTTACAAGATGAGAGCATGAAATTGTTCAGTATAGTTGGATACATTTTCCACAGTTTTCACGGAAGTCTAAGGTCCTTCACAGTTCTGATCTTTGATTCATTCCTTGAAATGTTCTTTTAACACCAATCTTGAGTACATATTTGTTCATGTTCTCCAAAAAGATTTTGCAGTTTTCATACAGCATCCTTCTACATGCTTTCACAGCTAACATATTCAGAAACTACCTCCGTTTTTAAGTTTTTTAAAACTGCTTGGGTTTTCTACTGAGACACGCTTACCAGAATAACAGTGAAACATGGCTACATTAAAAGCATTCCGGGGATACCAATATTTATTTGTTGAGAAGAATAAAAGCCTTTAACCGATTCAGAGAAACAAATCTTGACATAATTAATTGACATAAAAATAAACTGCTTTTATTTTAAACCCTGTCTTCCTTTCTACTTTATCATAATCTTCACCAGTCCACTGATGAAGAAATGAAATAAAATGCTGCATTTAATTTCAAATTGAACATGAGCTTTTTAGAATTGAACATGAACTTTTTGGAACAGACATGTGCAATTTTATGTAATGTACAGAAAATCCATGCATATACATTAGAATGAAACCACTGGACCATTTAAATACAAGTAAGACTTGCAGAAACAGCAGGACAAATCCATATTTTTACCTTTGTTTTACATCTTAAAAAGTGATACAGGCTGGTAATTCATGGAGTCTCCATTCCAAGCTGCATATTCTCATAGGAGTTGCATCATTATCACTCTCATGTCTTCATACCAGTCTCCTTTTCAATGGGATCCCAAGAGAATTCAGCATTAAACCCCCCAAATTTTACATGGGTTTGATGAGAACAAGAAAGCAAATGGTGCTTCCCAAAATGTTCTTTCAGAGATAAAAGAAACTAAGATCACTTTTTTTTTTTTACAATACTACATCACTCAGCTGAAAGCAGCCATCTTTTTTTCCCTCTGAACTTCTGAAGTACTCAATAGGTCTTTCAATTTCCAGAAAACTCAAAAGCTACATTTACTCTGTTTAGTTTCCATTTTTCTTCCCCTGGCTTTTATTTAAAAAGATCATTCTATTTTTTTTTCCTCAAGTCACTAAGCAAAACCAAACGCCAGCATACAGAAACTACTACTTGCTCTGCTACAAGTTTATTTGCTTTTATTTTTTACTACTAAGGAATGTGTTCAAACTTCAGCCTTATTAGAAAAATATAAAACATGTTCCTCTATAGGCTTAATTAAAATTGTAAAGCTGCATTCATGACATCCAGTTTAAAATGAAATCTTTACAGTGGTGTTGGCAATAGAATTATTTCCCCTGTTACACTGATATCTTAACATTTCAGTGATAGTTTTTTTAATAGACAGATACTATCCAAGAAATGTTATTCTTGTTTGAATCAAACTGTTTTTTTCTGTCAGAATGTAGAAAAAACCCAAACTCCTAAACTGCTTCTAGCTGTTCAGAACAGCCTGAGAGACTCATGTCATGTTTAACAGAGATACAAGTAAACTACAAGAGCACTTCAGGAGAAATTGGCTGAGAAAGTTTTGTGTTTCTCATGAATTCTGAAAATCACTGGTTTTCATCTTAATCTAATAAAATGACATATAAAATTATCTTCTTAATTTTATGAAAATGGATTTCCAAAGGAAAAATAATTGCTTCTTAACTACTGTTGATCAAGACTCACTGTCAAATTTTCACTTAGAAGTTTCTTTGCATTGCTGCATTTACTTCATTCAAAGTTAGGTTCCAAAGTAACCAAACTAAAGTAACTAATGTGATTTCCTCTTCAAAAAGACTGGAAGATTTCACTTGTATTGCTTATATTCACCACGACTGGGAGTGCCATGAGCTTCGCTTTCCCAAGAAGCCTGTGATACCAAGGACTGACATTGGTATCTTGTGCAGAGTATTCCATCTCTAAAAAAGTTCAAAATGTTAGAGAAGCAAGCTCATGAATAGTTTATTTTAAAATGCTTCTGAAAACTATTTTGTGCATTTTATTATCCCTCAGGCTGCACCAAAACTGTCAACACAAGTGTGACAGGCTACCTTTACTGTTCTGCATGTCTCAGCCGTCACCTACTAGCTCTCTCATTCCTCTGCCATACATTCTATTCTTAAATGTATAGAGGCAATATAAAAAATACTCTGAAATAAATTTTAGAGACTGATGCACAGCTTGTTTTTTTGTGATTTTTTTTACCCTAAAAACACTCTTCTGAAGAAAAACAGCTCTACCAGTTCTTCCCTTCACCCTTCCCAAACACTTTTTTTTTCCCTTGTAGCAACAGCAGAAGACTTCTCATCATGAATTCTTTAAAGGCAGTTCAGAAGCTGACTCCTATCCCATGTTTACTGTTAATTTAAAAACAAAACTCACAACGACTTTACTGAAACAGTGAAACTAAGTCATGCTTAACGTGAATAAGAAGCAAAATCTCAGGCAAATTGATTTTGTTTTAAATAACAAAAGGGTAGAAGAGATCTAAGGCCAGTAGCAGACTGATATTTATGTCAATGAACATGCAACAGGACATGACATGACAGAGGCTTCTGCATTCACATTTTAAGTTATTCTGAGAAGCTGTTATTATTACAAGGTAAGTCTGGCCAAGTAACAAACATTCTGAGGATCAGAAACTATTAGGCTCAGTTTCACCGTGCCCATGTGTACAACCAACAGGATTACAGGCATATAGAGGGTGATAAACAGGCTCCTCCACGATAGTGTTTCCACCTAGCTGACTTAAAAACTGCATCAGTAGGCACTCATAATTATAAAGGAAAAGCTGGAGAGGCGTTCAGTGAATATTTTGAGCCACCAGCTCTTGAATTTATTCATGGAATGGTCCCGCACGTATGTTTTTCAACAGCACAAAATCTCCAATGATGTTACAAGCCAGCAGAGCAGCCAAACCTGAATGCAAATCCCACTCGCCTCTCAAACTCAGCATTCCTCTTGGGAGACACCTTTAGTGCAAACATATTTTACGGTAATAAAAAAAATAGTGTTTTCACCCTTTTGACTTGCCTTTAAGAAATACACAGCCACCCACAGAGAAACAGAGGATTGTGTCTCAAGTGCAGCAAGAGTGCAGGCTTGCTGTTGCTAGCATGAGGAAAATTCCATTTAGCAAGTTCCCTCTCTAAAAAGGAAGCTCCTCCTCCTTCCTGCACAGTGTAACCAAAATGCTGCAAAGTTCATTTATGAGATCAAAGAACAGGACCCACGCTTCTAATGAAATAATGTATATAAACTCATGTACTTCAGAAGTAAGCATTTTGTGCAGTGTTCTGTGGGGTTTTGAGGGTTTTTTGTGTTGGGTGTTGTTTCTTGTTGGAGCTTTTTTTCTCCCTACCTCTTCCGGTGAGCAAATTGTGCAGAAGAATAAAGGTAACAGATGGTTGCTGCAGCCCTGCCACAGAAAATGCAGTGGCTGACAGGATCCCTTTGTGGCTGCAGATAAAACCTTTACCGTTTAGGGTAAGATTTCATTTTAAAAATGACAGATGAAAAAAGCATCCACTAGAGAAGACTACGCAAAGACTTCCTCCCACAGAGATGATTTTATGTATTTAAAAGAATTTCTACATACTCAAGAGGAAAAGCTTTACCTAAATAGAAGCTTTGTGATTTGGCTACCTGTAGCAAGCTCCATTCTCAGCTAGGATGGTAAAACCACAGGAGAAATCAAACTCCTTCTCCTGAAAAAGCTATCTAACATAAAAACATCCCAAGGATCCTCTGCGTGCCAATTTGTGTTCAGCCAGAGCTTTACAAGGCATTTGGCAAACACTCCAATGCAGAAAAATGTCAAGACTTCACTATTAAAAGCTATTGGAAGGAATCACAGAGCTAAGCAGAAAATTCCAAAAGGCATAAAAAGAGTAACCTCTTACAGAAGCCAACATCTTGCAGAGTAAAATATAAAATCCTATCCATTCAAGACCATAAATGTAGGCATGGTGATATGAACACCTACGTAATCACAGCATCGCATCACGGAACAAGAGAGGCCATTTCTATTTTTGAAACACTGGACTGGAATTACAGTTGACTAAAACAGTTCAAACATTGTGTATCTTCAGCTGAAGTAAACTTTATTAACAGAAAAATACCTGTTGTGAGTAGGCCCAGACACCCTGACTCTCTGTAAGCAGGTAACTAACTGAGCACTCATGTTTCAGAGACACACAGCTCCAAGTACTGAAACAGAAAGGGCACAGCAGCGATGCAATTCAGCCAACAGGGAAGTATCAACTCTACAGAAATACAAAAACCTGCATGTTCCTCCAGGCTCACCCACTTCCTGGAGTCCTAGCAAGAATCTCTTGGGCTTCACAGCTGTGGCTCCCTCGGCTCCTCCATGCAATGAAGTAGCAGGTTCAGCTGGTGCCGAGTGAGGATGGTCCAGCCTGTTACCATCTAGATCTGGTGATCCCTGGCTACACAAACAATATCCATCCGCCCTTAATTCTGACATTAACACGAGGGGCAGGGGATCAGCAAGTCTCCAGTAAGCACCATTTCCCCCCACAGTCCATCCCATGGTCAAGTCCCCTTCATCAAACATGCCAACAGGCACTGTGGTTACAGGTTGTCGCCATGACACCTTGTGGCCAAGGAGAAATATTGTGGCAATTTCCCACCTTGCTGCAAATGCTGTCCCACACAACATCATTGTCTCTAAGTTGGAAGCACATGGACTTCACAGATGGACCACTCAGTGGATAAGGAACTGGCTGGATTGTTGCACTCAGGAAGAGCTGCGGTCAACAGCTCAGCGTCCAAGTGGGTATCAGTGACAAGTGGCATTCCTCAGGGGTCCATATTTGGACCAGTTCTGTTTTCAACACCTTTTTTGGTGACACTGATGGTGGCACTGCATGCACCCTCAGTAAGTTTGCAAATGACACCACGCTGTATGGTGCTGTCAACATGCTGGAGGGAAAGGAAGCCATCCAGAGGGACCTTGACAGGCATGTGCATGAAAACCTCACAAAATTCAACAAGGCCATGTACAAGTCTTGCACCTGGGTTGGGGTAATCCCATACAGCACACATACAGGCTGGGCAGGAAGTGGATTTCGAATATCCCTGAGGAGAAGGACTTGGGAGTATTGGTTGATGAGAAGCAGCTCACCATGAGCTGGCAATGTCTGCTTGCAGCCCAGAAACCCAGAAGCCCAGAAACTGTATCCTGGGATGCATCAAAAGAAGTGTGGCCAGCAGGGTAAGGGAGGCGATTCTGGCCCTCTACTCTGCTCTCATGAGACTCCACCTGGAGTACTATGTCCAGTTCTGGATTTCCCAACACAAAAGGACATGGACCTGCTGGGGAAAATCCTGAGTTATTCAAGGTCTGATTGGACGGGGCTTCGAGATACCTGGTCTAGTGGAAGATGTCTGTGCTCATGGCAGCAAGATTGGAACTAGTTAATCTTTAATGTGCCTTCTAAGTCACCACTATTCTACGATTAAAACAAAAATCAACTCTCCACTTTGATACAAAGCATATGAACCAAACACATCATGTCCTGGTATGGAACAAAAGGATTATCAAGTTAACTTCAAATTATTTTTCAAGAGTGAAAAACTAAATTCAAATAAACTTGTTCTTTTAAAACTGGGGAGCTTTTTCTCATTTCCTGAAGTAAAGTACTTGTTTTCTCTTGTGACAGTATTCGCACAACTCCTTATTCCCCCAAATGCCTTTCTCCTCAATATTTTTACCCTTGGTACATTCAGGAAACCAAGAGCTCGCACTCTGTCCTTCTTTAGGCTAAGAAAATCTTTTCATCTCTTTCCAGATCCCTCTGCTTCATTGCATGGTTAAGGATAAACGTGAGCCTCCAATTATTAAACAGCAAATGATCCCACTGTTGCTGCAGTGGCTTACAAAACACCAAACAAATAAACTCAGAAAAACAAACCCTCCCGCCCCCCCAAAAAAAAGTAAAAAAGAAGAAATATTTCATAGGAAGTCAAGAAACTAGGAGTTTCCTTGGCAACTATGGCGGTAGGATTTCTATGGGATTAGTGGCAGCTTTTGCTTCCTAGGAAACCACTTGCTTAATGCTATAAACTGAGATGTGTGTGTGAACCTCACTTTTTCATTCAGCTCCTGGAGTGGCACAGTGGAGTGGGGTGAGAAAGATCTCAGTGAATGTGGTGGAGATCACCAGAGGAACAGCAATGCACCAGAGAAAGAAAAGCAAGGGGCTGGACTTCCCATCAGGCTCTGATCTTGAGTGAGCTGACAGAGATCAGTCTATTCCCATCCCATATGTTCTACATAGAGGTATGGTTCTTCAATTCAGGCGCTTAATTCATTAAAGCTATCATCAATTTTATCTAAACTCTACACTAGAAAAATTACTTCAATAGACTCTTGGTGTTATTCTCTTACAGAAATTTCACATACTCTCAATGATGCCTTTTGTGCAATGGCTACAAAATTAGCTGGCTTTTATTTCCTGCTTCTATAATAGTTGTGAAACATCATGCTAAGATCCAGCTTTGGACACTAAGAACCTCTGCACAGCAATTTATGTCTCAGTGTTGAGGATGATTTTTCACTTCCTTTTTTAAATGATAAAATTTGAGACCATGTGTCCTGATTTCAGCAAGCTTATTCAAAATTTTCCCCATTCATCTTCTCCACCTAGCACATTTTCCTCCCCTCCCTCCTATCATGTTTCTCATGGAAGATCAAGATCATCCTTTGAACTTCAAAGCACCTTACAAATTTAACTTACTCTCAACATCCCTCTAAGCAGTAAGATCATTATTATCTATTTGGCTGATGAGATGTCCAAGAGCTACTACTGAGAAGCTTATGTAGTTTATCTTGCCACAAGAGTGTAACAGCTTACATTAGCCCAGTAAAGCCTAAAACTATGGTTCTTTTCCATGTTTATAATGTCTGGTTAGAAAATAGAGTATCTTCTGGCTCTTGAAGTCTGTCATCACAGAAAAGCGCCACAGAGATTCTGCATCCGTCTAAGTCTGCAAATGAGCCACAGGGTACTGAGAAAGATGTGTGGCAAACAAAGACAAAAACTGCATTGAGACATATATTCACCATTAGAAGCTCCATTATGCTCTTCAAGAAACTGAAATGAGCTATACACAGTAAAAGGATGAGGTACACTGTCCACCTGATTCTTCCTGGAGAAATGAAAACATTAAAACATGGAACAGATGAAGAAACGGTGGAAAGGGCTTTGTTGCTGTTCTTCAAGTGGTAGACCTGCATTATTGGGTGGGAGGATTTTATCCAAAAAGCAGATATCTCCCTCCAGTTTTCAGTTGTGCACTTATCTCCTCCCACTGTCCTGCACACTCTGTGACACTGACAAATAGATAAGTAGTCTTTCACTTCTCTCTTTCCAGCATAAAGTAAAGGTGGAGGGAGAGGTTTTTAAGAACTAAACTTTCAGATCAAAACAAGAGGCACCATCTTTCCCAAAATTATACCCTGTATACTGCATAAATAACCTATCAAATACAACAGCCACATATAATATGTTTTATGCTGCTGATGGTTTAGGAACTGAAAGTATTTCTGGACAGACTCATTTTTCAAACTACACTGACCAGCCCCATCTGTGCTACTGTAATATACTGAAATTGTGATGTTCTGTGATTATAGTTGGGCAGGTTTGTTAATGATAGGATCAGATTTCTTTAAAGATAGGATGGCAACAAAATGGAGTAGTCATCTGCACTGTCAATAAAATGGTATTAGTCACAGAGAAGAGAAAGTGGATACTAGTGTTCCATAAGCTAAAAGCACAGACATTTTAGTGCTGTTGTGTACACTTCAGTTTTGGAGGTTTTTGTTGTTTTTTTTGTTGGGTTTGTTTTTTATTTCCCCAAGCATTTGTCCCAGAGAAAGGAGGTTGCTAAAACAACAGGGCAAATTCTGGACAGAAAAAAATTTGCAAATACAGGTGGATGCTTTTGTGAATACTGAATTGAATTTGCTGCACTGTGAAATGACTCCATTTATGTCCAGTGACTCCCCAGCCAGCTAGAAGTCATCTTGATGTAGAGACTGGGAAGAAAGGAACTATTGGCACATAGAGCAATGTGCTCAAATGCACAGTAATTTCTCCAAGTTCTGGGTACCACTCCTCTACTTAACCAGAAGTCAACACTTCAGTGGACCAGTTAGTTCCTTATTGTTTTTGCTTTGCTCCAGCCAGAACTAAACATTCTCTAGGCAAGTCTTCTTCAGACAGGGATTCAGCTAAGTCAGTCTCCTGAAATCCCAAATTAAGACTGCAAGATAGTCTATGGATTCCCATCTCACCTATTGTAAGGAAGCAGGCTTCACCCTTGGCTACCTACAGCGTGATAGGTAAACAGATTATACGCTTTATTATACCTGCTATATTTTCTTAAAACTGTTTTGTACAGTAAGCAAAATTTCATGGCTTCTATGTAGAAAGGATCTGTATGATGAACTGCAGTTTGCTCCAGACTAGCTGTTCTTGAATTGGTTGTTTTTATGCTATTTAGGCTTTCCAGTTTTATTTTCTTTTAACATAAGTTTTTCATTCTCAGAGGACCGACTAGCCTGAGAGTCTATACAATTTTTACATAGGGAAGATGAACCAGGTAGTTCATTGCTGAATGAAAGATACACTTAAACACAGAGCTACAAAATGAAAACTCTCAAACACCATCTGCTTGGTTCTACCAATACAAGGGGTGCATGGCCCACGTGTATTTGATACAAAATATTTTTAGCAGGAAGTTGAACCATTTACTTCTGGAAGTAAGCCTAGATTGCCATTTACATGCTCAGATGCACAAACAGAATGTTTCCCATGGCTTCTCCACCACCACCATTTGGGGAGAATCACCTACCCCTTTACTTTACTGTTAAATTCAGGTAAGGGTAAGAGGGACCCTTGAAATCTATTGAGTGAAAAGAAGAGCTGCCTAGCTCACACTGTCATATAAAAATGGGGAGGTATATCTTATATTGCAGACACTGTTCTGTGCCATCCAGACCAGGAATGTGAATTTCAGTCTTCCAGCTCTTGAGTGAGAGAGTTATGCCAGAGAAGCAGCACCAACAGCTTTCTGGATTGTGAAAATACAATGCCACATCTCATAACTGAGCACAGTGCTGCACACTGTTGCCACCAGTTGTAGCAAGGCCTGCTACCCCACCAGAAGTTTCTTTCTGAAGGTGACAACACTTCCCAAAAATCTACCAGACACATTGCCACCAAGATGTCCAGCCTCCCACAAATGCAGGTTTACTCTCTTCTTTTCTCACAGCATTAAACTGTTTAAGTGCCCGGCTACTAATCAGATTTACAGACAACTAACACTATTAGCACTGAGACAATTCTTGGAACAAAGTGAGATTAAATATATGGTGAAGACTCCTGGAAAACATTTACCTTTTAACAGGCGAAAAGGTTTCAAACACCGTGTGCTAATCTCCTAAACAGTTTTACTGGAGCACAGAAAATTAACTAGAGTTTATATTATTTGTATCACTTTTCCTCCAGGAAAAGAAAGCTCTGTAAAGCTTGAATTTTGAAAGAATTATTTTTCAATGATTATTTTTTTATTATGAGTTTGGAAACTTAAGATTCCACACAAGATGTTATGACCTTATTTATTTCCTTCCACGAGTGGACAGAAAGAAATTCAAACGTTTAGAAGCCAGACACATAGCACCATCATCTTCTTTCTGCTTAGGAGGAAACTAAGATCAGCAGAGATAATGAAATGGGAAGCTGACACTGAAAGAGAACAGAGAAGCAAAGTCTCAAGGTATCACAGCTATATCATCCAATACCTGGAAAAAACTGTTTCCCTGTTGACCTACACTCAGTTCCAAAGGTGAGAACCAGGACAACATAGCTGTTTTTTTAGATTTTGTTTTCTTTTAAAGTTGCAACATGAGTCCACTGCTAGGGGTTTGAATAGTGGTGGGGGTTGTGTTGCATTTTTCTTTTTTCTAAATGAAAGCTCAATCATTAGTGCAGTCTGCTTTATAATGAAGAATGAACATAGCTTCATTCACCAAGTGACCTCATTCCTTCTGAATAAACAGTTCTAAAAGTTCTGAAACAAATCTCTTGGGAAAGCAGATGCCATAAAGGAAAACTGTTAAGTGTAGATCAATATAATTCAATGCAATATAAAAATGGACATTTGAACTCTGAAATGCATTTTGATACCCTTAATGAATGTACTCCACAAAATTCTTGCTGTTGACTCAGCTTTTGGCAGGTATTTTGCAGACGATGATGTGTGTCTCCAGGTATGTAAATAAGAACAGGTAAGAGAAGTCACAAAGCAATGAAGGAACATGTTGACTGAACCCATCAAACGAGACACAATGAGTTCATAAGGAAGCAAAACCACTCTTACTGCAAAACTTCAGTGGCTTGTATTCAACTGAAAGATGTGGAAATTTTGTATGTTTCATCTGTTATGCAGCAAATGTGATTTACCAGCAGTGGTACGTGTATTTTGTTTCTTAGTAAGCAGAAAAATCAAAAACTAAGTAATTAACAATCTTCTATCAGGTTGGTATTTTGGAGTAAAAGTCAGAAGGCACACACTCTGACAATTGGATTCCAGCATTTCTACTTCTCAAGTTCTTCAGTTCCCCTAAAGCCTAGGAATCACAGAATCACACATAATCATTCTGGTTGGATAAAACTTTTAAGATTATCAAATCCAACCATAACCTAAGTCTACCAACCATTATCCTAATTCTATGAAGTCCAGTGCCTGAACCATGTTATTAAGCACCACATCTGTACATCTTTTAAATGCCTCCAGGGATTGGTTATTCAGAAATCTCCCTGGGGAGACCATTCCAATGTTGAGAACAAACTTTAGAAAATTTGTTGGGGCTAAGAAACACATTAATCTTTCTTAAGGGAAACTAGGCTGGAAAAATATCCCATGAACATACATTTCTAATACTTCAACATACTCATGACTTCTCTCATTGACAGTTCAGTAGTAACCAAAAGCAAAACAAAAATTAGAAAATAAATACTGGGGGTTTTCCCCCTTCCTAGGCTACTTTTTCATGTAAAAGATTACTGCATGAAACAGTCTCTATCACAGCTCTGCTGCATGCTTCTCTTCCTTTTTTGACATGAAGTAAACATAATTTACAGATTCTTCAGAGCACTCTTTTATCTTTGATATTGAACTTACTCATTTTCCATGGGCAAAATTTAAGTTTCATTTCTGACAGTTGATAAGGAGTTTATTTCCTTTTTAAATAACAAAGTACACCAGTACAGATGCAAATAATTTACCCTACCTGCTGTATGAGCTTGTATCAGCTAACAGTCTACCTGCATGAATTAAAAATTATCTCCTACCACAACCTTGATAATAAAAACCTTGATGGTTTTTAAAACTAGTTTTTGTCCAAAACTTTAACGTAATGAACTGCATTTTATGGCAACTGGATGATGCAGAACAGATGCTGAGCTAAAATTTAATTTGCCAAATGTCAGCTCAGAACAGGTACGTAAAACTAGAGTATTAGTAAATCAAACTACATGGTGAAAACAATGGAAGAATTTGTCCCATATCAGTGCCTGCCAAGCATTTTTCCGGGACTTCAGATGGAAATTCATCCTGAATGGAAGATTCCAGAAAATAATGTTTAGTTTTAGAAATTCAAATTGGTCATTAGGAGGAGTACATTCTCTTCTGGGTATCTGTTACTCCTCTCGACCTGACTGATACGTAGAAAACTAAACAAAAGCCTGTAGTTAGTATGCTTTTGTCTTGCAGTTTTTCCTCTGCCAGTGAGGCTTTGCTTAGACCCCTGGTTGGACAGGTAGGCTCAGTGCCTGAAAATCATGCTTGCCGTTCCTCTCCGTGTCAGTCACAAAATCCCCCAGTCAATCTCTCAGCCAAAGTTAGCAACCAGCCCTTAAGGAAGCTCAAGACACAGCAGCTGACAAAGTCCATCCACTGACCAACATGTTTTTTTGTTTGGTTGTTTTTTTGGTTTTGTTTTTTTTTCTATGTAACGTATAAAGCATAATTCTTTGGGGAATACAGTGCAACTTAACACAGATACTGAAAGTCTCTCTTCTAGGTCATGCTTTCCTTCTCCTAATGAAAGCCCATATTTCTAATTGTACTTCCCATGTGCTGCCCTAAATTATTTCTGTCCTTCCATAATATTTTTCCAAGCATATAGAAAGTCTTCCGGTTCCTCCTTTCCACACTCATTATTTATTCACATCTTCATACTCTCCCCAAAGATACCATGTTAAGTCTCCTGATTGTTTTTGTTGCCTTTTATCAAACTTTCAATTTTTCGGTGTCTTTCCAACATGTGAATGATTGGCAACTGTTGTAGGACACAGAGAGTTTCACAAGTCAGTCTGCCCAGGTGGACTACAGATTCTAGGGACTAAGGCATAACATAATGAGGACTGCTTCTGACATTTCTTTGTAAGAATTATTTCAAGCAACAAGTAAGGGCATCAGTAAGAGATACCATGCACAGTAAATGGATCAAATGAAAGAGATGAAGAGTGATGTGGAGCTCTTTTCCAAAAAATACTGTGCAAAATCCCAACCCATCTAATCATAATTAGCAAAAATATTTAATGATTGCTTCTGAAGAGTTTATGAAATTCAGTTAATACATGGATGTCTCTTCACTCCTATTTTACCTACAGAAATCAATACTCATGAACACACAAGTGGTATCCGAAGATGAGAAATAACCAAAAAGTATGCAAACAGCAAATGTGCAAGACAAATTCTACTTTTACAAGCACATAACCTATACATAATTGACTAAAAGTTGGGAAGTGCTATCAAAACAAATAAATAGTTGCTCTTCTTAAAAAGATATTATGTCTAAGACTTGTGGGGATACTGTAAATATGTCTTCACTGCCTACAGGGAATAGTACCTTCAACATAATCAAGCATCTTTTAAGAACATATATGGATTACAATAATTTCTCCTCTGGTTTAGTGCACTTCTAATGTAATTTTCTTTAAGTATGAAAATAAGACACCTACATAGCAAAGCTGTTTTTCCTCCATAGGCTTTTGTATTCCAGAATACAAATATATAAAAATAACAAGGTTTGAGAAAAATGCTCTTTCCCTCAGGTTACCGGTGTTTGCTCTGGGGCAGGGGAAAGAAGAAGAAAATCGACATTGTATTTTTTCAAATTGCTAGAAGAATACCAAAAGCTAAAATAAATAAATAAACAAATTCAAAAGTTTTCTCAACAAGCAAAATCTCACAGTGACAGAATGTAGTGATGTTTCTGACAGACCGCAAAATTCAGTTGCAGTTATATTTCTGGCTGGAGAGACTGAGGGAACTGCTAAACACGTAGCTAGATCAGGTTGGGATTATCTGGTTTTTAATGCAGATAAAGAATTATTTTTAAATTGTTGCTTAAGTACCTCCAGCATTTTTGTTGGGGGGGGGAATGTTTGGTCTCTGCCCATACTCAACTACACAGCAAAAATAAATACATAAATCACACCATCTACCACAGAAAAACCTTGTATAAATTAACAACTTAAAGTTTAAACTTACATTACCAAAAAGACTGTTTCTTTTGCATGTTTCTTTTCCATCAGAAAACTGAACAAAACCATCAACTGCACTGAGGATTTCAGTTAGCATTTCCATTGCTGCAATCATGGAATACAAACCATATGCCAGAAATCTCACTTTCTCTAATCCATCTGTGCCTGGAGTATGTATGACTATAAAGTTTCCTCCTTGTACCTTCCCTAGGTATATCAAGATGGTCACACCTCACAGCAACATTAAAAGTTGTGCTATATATTTCAAAACCATGCACAGTAACCACCATTTCTGCAAAACTGTATTACACATATTCTGCTACCAGGTGCTGGCATTGGAAGTCTGCACAACACACCAGGTGAAGCGTATGTCTGATCATGGTTTGCTTCCACACCACACAGTTTCACTGTCCAATACCAGAGTATCCTTGTATCCTTTTCTGCAGCTTCAACAAGTATCAGCTGCAGGCAAACCAACAACTGTGACAACTTCTGCTCAAGAAGCAATTTGAAAATTCAATCCACAGTGGTTACAAGTCAAAACAGTTATACCACTCTTCCCATTTTCAGAGAAAATTCCTTTTCCTAAGCTTTTGAGGCACTACTAAAGACACATATTCAAGACCACACCCCTATCACTTCGTTTTACAGAAGAGCTCATGAGAGCCTTCCAAGGTAAAGCTGCAGGACAAAGCTGTTACGCAAACAGAATCTTTGGAGAAAAAATCAAGGGTTTTTTTTTCTGTTGTTGCTTGTTTTTGTTTTTTTGTTGTTTTTTTTTTTTAATATTAAAGAGCAGGAACATACAAAAGCAAACCACAATTACAAACCTCCGCACGAGCAAGAAAAGAGTAGACAATGAAGGTTTCACCCACCTGGGATCTTTCTGAATGCTATCAATGGAAGGTGACCTAGCCAAGGTCCCTTCAGGTGGGATGGCTGGCCCAGATTTGCTGTATGGTGATTCAACAGAAGGACAATACTGCAGCTGTCGGTAGGGATCTGCGTAATTGGAGGCGGGGCCGGCCGCATAGCTGGCCCTCTGGAAGGTCGCGGTTGCGTTCTGTGTGCCGTGTTGACTGCCTGTGCGCTGTAAGGGTACGGAGTCGACACCAGGGGAAGATGGGGCTACGACAGGAAAGTAGGGACAAAGTAAAAAATTGAGGACCTGTTCACAGAAATGGTTAACCAGGTCTAGGCAGAGGAAAAAAAAAAAAAACGAAACGAAACAACACACGTATAAAACAAGGGTTCAAAAAAGAATGAGGAAAACAAAAAACAAACAACATCGTCATTTTCAAAACCACTGGAGGAAATAAGCATCAAACGAATGTCTAAATAACATGCCACTTCACTTCTGGACTAGAAGACCTTTACACCAGATAAACACACTGTAGAAGTGCCTTTCGCTTGGGATTTTAACTGCACTAACTTGAGACCAAAATGCAGAAGCAGCGTGGGACTGGTCAAACTAAGAGTCACAACCAACACTGAGTGAGGCTCTTCTAGTTCTTACAGGTGTGAAAGGCAGTCAGATCCACGAGAAGGAGGGTGAAACCAGGCTCAAGACCCCAAATTGGGATGGATGGCTCTATTGTGGAAGAAACAGATAGTCATGGCCACCCCAAATTTATAGTCCTGGTATCCATAAAGCAGGTAAAACCAAACACCTGCTGCTGACAGTTGCTGAGTACACTTCATTAACCAGTCTTCTGCATATTTCACCTTAAGTAAGACTTTGGGGACTTCTACTGCTGAGCCTGAAAAAAGAGCTAAGCACAGGGTGATCACATAGATGCCTTAATGCACGCCAGCAATGGCTGTGTTCACACACCACAGCTCAGGATTAATGAATTACAAGTTTTAAGTGGTTTAACCAATAGATTTAAACTGACTTAACGCTTTTGCGACTCAAAAATCTTACTAATCTCTCTTGTAGCCCATTATACTCTGTTACCACTGGCACCATGTACTGGAGATCCAGTCTGTCTTACAGTTCTTACTAACCATGCAATATTTTTCAACCCAAGCCCAGTTAATAGAAAACGAATTCTCACTGTAAGGGCCATAGGACTAATATCCACGTGATCTTTTGCCTGGAAACAAATACAAATTAAAGTTGGATCTACTCAGAAGGAAATTCAGACTGT
This sequence comes from Phaethornis superciliosus, assembly GCA_023637945.1. Classification (NCBI taxonomy): domain Eukaryota; kingdom Metazoa; phylum Chordata; class Aves; order Apodiformes; family Trochilidae; genus Phaethornis; species Phaethornis superciliosus. The sequence continues at coordinate 72,121,356 of JAJQWJ010000002.1, forward strand.
TTGAAGTGGCATGTGAAATCTTGGTGGCTCCCATTTCCCCCTTTCCCAAAACAAGAGGACTTTCACCAACAGGAGTGCACACAGGTGCAGGACTATTTTCAGCTGGGTCAAATTCTTATGCAAAACTGTAGGCAAAACCACGTATTTAAGACATAGATTTTTGTAATAGAGATTCCTAATGATTTCTTATTAACATGCACAGTTACATTTTGAGATAGTAAGTATTTTTAATATATTATAGATCCATGGAAAGGACTTTCAGCATTTTATCTAAAGTGTCAGAAAGCAAAGCACAGTGAGCTCTGAATGCAAGTAGAGCAGTTTTGTCTGACAGGGTACGTGTCAAAGTTATACCACCTGAATATTTAAAATTTGTATCAATTTTTGGCCTTTTATTTATTTCCTTTTGGTTCTGAAGTACATAATTTTACAATTACAACTGTTATCTAATAACTTTGTTACAAACCTAGATAAGTGAAATCACCAATTAATCTATTGCCCCATCAGCTGGCGTATAAAGGTTAAGTTGGATGGGGCTTTGAGCAACCTGATGTGGTGGAAGGTGTCCATACCCACAGCAGGAGATGGGACTACATATTCTTTAAAAGTCTCTTCCAATTCAAACCAGTTTATGATTCAATGATTAAGTCATGTACTTGTATACTTACATATATAGCAACATTTTAAAAGTATTCCTTTTGCTTAACTGCTTAAGAAATAGGTAATAAGACACACAGAGACCTTTTCATAAAACTGCATCAGTTAAAATGTATTATCAGTAATTAGCATACAGAAACATCCCATGCAAAAATCATGCTAGATTCAGTGTTAGGAAGACACAAGGAAAACATGACATTTTAAAGGAAAACACACATAGTTCAAAATCAAAATTTGGTGCCTTGTGAAAAAAAGAGTAAAAAACCAAGTTAGAATACTGAAAATATTTTCAAGTGAAAACGCGGAGACGTAATTGTATACTAACACAGCACACTCTTACACTCTATCATTACACTGCTAGCTTTTGACATACATATGGGGAACTGCAAAAAACTCATAGAATGCTAAGTTTGTGCTGAAAACAATGTCATTGTAGTGTGGACTACTTTGCAATATATTTTGTTGGTTTTCCTTTCCTTTCTTTTGCAAGACAGCTCAATAGAAATCGTGTTTGTTTTTAAATTCTTTGAAAACTTTTATTTCTATTTTCTCCTTTGCCTTGTTTTCAAAATAGGTATTTATATGAACTGAAACTAGCTGTCACCCTAACACCTACACATTTTTTGAGTCACTCTGATTCATTTCTCAAATTATCTTCTAGCAGACTGTTACTTCCTTTTGAATTTTATCACAATGAACAAAGAAGTGTCCTAGTCTGAATATGAGAATGAGACAAATCTATGACTTAGTTGAACATTCATAAATAAGCTTGTTTGGCCAGTGAGCAGATCAATTAAAAGAAAAAGCAAAAAACAAAAACCAAACAACTAGTAGTTTAGAATAACTTCTACACCACCTTGACTACAGCGACCGTCATGAACTGTAAAAAGTTTAAGCTTTAGCCAACAGTTTTACACAAATTATTTCACCTAAAACTGAAGCAAAGCCATCTCTTATCAATACAGTATACCTATTTAAACAAATCCTTTTGGCACACTGACTTAAGTGTGACTCTTCAGGTTATGGCAAACTTTCAGTCTACTGAGATCTTGCTTTCATTTAGCTATTAAAACAGCAAAGCCACAGTGACTGTGTCTATCAAAATAATTATGAATTCCACTTGCCTCACCCTGAGACACTAAATCTTCTGCAAACACGGGGGGCATCCAGAAGGCACATAGTTGGAGGGACCAAAAAGTGTTCATGAGCCAACTACGTTTGCAGATGGTCATGCCATCTTTTGAAGGGTTTTCAAAATTTCAAATGTTTGCCTTTTCTCTCTGGCTTTTCTATTTGACTTATCTCCTCTCAAATCCAAGCCAGCTACACGTAGACTAGAATCAGCTCAGTGTAGGTGAGACACAATACTACAACAAAGATTATGGGATTGCTTCAGCAAGTGAAGAGAGAGGCAGGAAGAAGCTGTGACAGAAGTGCTGTTTCTGGAGAAATGAGCTGCTTTCCTGTCTCCCAGCACCAGCCATCAGCCCAGCCTGCCTGGGATCTGCCTCAGCTGAAGCAGGATTGTGGCTAAGTGATGTTATTGTCCTGGGTCTATGGCAGTCCCTATCCTGCCTGCACAGGTAAAAACAAAAGTCATGACCAAACTGAAAAAACAGGGCTAGTCTGGTGGACACTTTGACATCTTGTTTATTTAAAGAGAAGCTTGGAGATAAGTGTCCACAAAGCCAGATCTGCTTCTAGCCTTCAACAAACTTCAAAAACTGACAAAGAGATCAAGATTAAAATAAAACAAAAGGCTTTGAAAATATTTTTTTTTTCTTCTGCATCTTGCTCTACCTAAAGTATGATCCACAAAAGTACAATTTTTAATAGCTACTGCTGCCCCTACTTCTTAAAAACTTGCATGGACATTCAGCAGTTGACATCAAATAGGTAAAGCCTCACAACTCTTGCTCTGCTCCCTTTGAACTGCCCACCCTATCCATGGCTCCTTCCCAGGACCACTCCAGCCCACTGACCTTGCAAATACATGGGCAGAGGGCAGCAGGCATCTGGATGCCCTGCCCAAGCATCTCACTGCATTGCACCTGAAGGGCTCATTTAGGCTTCATCCTGCAACACTGAGCTTGGATCCCACCAACACCAGCCCTCCCTCTCTGCTGCAGCTAGCAGGTGCTGGATATAGCAAATAACATGCTCAGTGGGAGGCTGATAAATCTCTATACATTCACAAAAATTTGAAGTTCAATATAAGACCCATGCCTGAGGTGGAGAATTTTAATTTGGGGTTGAGAAAGGGGTTTCACTCAGACTTTCCAAGAGTGCAAATCAAGAACTGTAATCTCAGTAAAGAGATACCAGTTTGTCCTATAAAGACTTCTTTCAAGATCTTGTTTTAAGTTGGCATATAATTTATACCTTAAAAATACCCTACCATCTTAACCCTTCAATTCTGCAGCACCAAAATCACATTGCCAGAAAACTGAGCCTCTACGGTACCACACAAAAATGTAATGTGTTCTCACAAATCTTTGCCAAAGGGAACAAAAAAACCCTGTTAACTATTGGTCAAAAGATCTGATATGCACTCTGATCACGGTTCTCTCGACTGCAGAAATGGTATTCAGAAAAACCAGCCTCTATAATTTTCTGCAAATTTTGCATCATATCAACAAATTTACATCAACTTTTATATTGATGTTGAAAACCTAAGCCTATCTATAAATGTGTTCCCATGTCTGCAATGAGATATTCAATTTCAATTCACTTGCAGATTTTGTAACATGTTTTCACATCCATGACATGTCTAGAAAAAAGTAACAAAATCCAAAAAGCAAGACAACCAGACAGATAGTGCTGCACCACACCTAAGTATCTTAGGGAGCCCAGATTCATGTAATAACTGCTAAAAAGCTCAGACTTTCTAAAAGTCAGGGGGCATTTTGCCCAGATAACATATGTAGGATCAGACCTTCAGAAAGGATGAGCTGAATTACACTTATCTCGTTACACCTTCTTGCTGAAAATTACCTGGCTGATGCTGCTGTTTTACTTGTGAATATTACCTTGTAAAATTTTCCTCTTATTCTACATTAGGCTTTAAGTTCCTGTGTAACCTTTTCTTTGTGCCTTTCACACAGATTTCACAATTCATAGGGCTTTTAAAAATTTTTTTCATTGATTTGCACCTGCAGTTGATTCTTACTCTCATGTGAAAGTTGAAAATTGGACTCCAGTAAGATGTCCCTTCAGTGAAAGTTTTTTCCATTATCTCTCCATGAGTTCATAAATAAGACAAATGCACAAATGCAGTGCCTTCTGTTGGTAGCAAATACACAGTCAGATTTAACAGATATTTTTCCCACCTTATACACCATAAAAGTAACATAGTGCACTCTCTGTCAATTGGGAAAGAGAATCAAGTTTGGGGGATACAAACACTTTTTATCTCTAAATGTTAAGTAAGTGTTTTGGAGCATTAACAGCTTTTTGCTTTTTTTTTAATTTTTTTTTTCCCAGTAGAACATTAACAAAATGGATTATAATCAGATTAGGAACAAATCAGGAATTCAAAGTTACAGGCACAAGTAAAGTTTAACACAGTTTAAAATGTGTGATAACACACATATATTAATAATTTTCTTAGCAGTTACTTTTAGCAGCACATTTACACACTAAAAGTTTAAGATTTTAGGGAAATATATGGTTGGATAAACCTGAAAATACTTACTGAAAGAGTGAAAAAAAACACTTCATAGTTGGTATTAGCAGATACCTCTAAGGTAGTTAAGATTTTATGAAGGCATTTCATATCCTCTGTTCAAAATACACATGCACAAGGAATTTTGAACTTTGAACATGAAAAAAAAAATCAAACAAAACACTAAAAGAATTAAGGATAGAAGGCTTGCAGAACCTCACACAAATATCAACATCATGAAAGTCCATATAGCTTGGGAACTTCAATACATAGCTACCTTGTAATCAAAACAGGAAAAACATGGTCAAAACTATTGCAATTTTCTACTCCTCTTTTCCATTTTCTTCTTCCTCACTTCTCTGAACTCTTTATTTTGTCCTATTTAGTTGCTCATCTTGCAATCAAGATGAAACTCATTTTTCCAAATCATCAGCCAGAGAGAAATAAATAGAATCTGTAAACAAATCTTCCCTTGCATCCTCACACAGACTCGTGTCCGTCCATCCAGCCTTTACTCTCCATGCATCAACCTTTTAGGGCATCCAGGACTGCAGTGAACTCCACAAAGTCAAGTGGAAATCACCTCCACATCCTCCCCCTCTCTCAGGGACTTCCAGTTACATTTCAAAGCCTCAGCTAACCTTGCTCCTCCAGTTCTTTTCTCCCCACATACTTATATTTTGTTGCTCTCAGGGGAGATACAACCTCCTTCCCTCCAGTCAGCTACACCATGCTCAGCTCAGCATCCTCAATAGGCAGGCACCGCCACAGCCAGTTTCTCTGCTGAGCCATATATGTCTTTTTAAGGAAACCTAACATGCTGTACAGGGGAAATGCAAGCAAATAAAAGAAACAGACACAGAACAGTATGATACTTAGCAAAAAAGGTCTCTTTTTCCACCCACAAACATGTTAGTCACAATTTCCTTAGGATACTGGCTATACCTGGCTGGCAAACATGTATTTAATAATTTTTTTTTATCATCAGATGTTTCCAAGACATATTAGGCAGGAAGCATTTTTATCAAAGCAACATCCATGTCTCTTCCAGATGGCACCACAGAACATTTACACTGTTCACACTTCCCCATCCCTTTTCAGAACCAGAGGTAGCTGTTAGCCACTATGCTCTTACTTCTATGGGAGATACCAAGTGCATCTCTGACCTCATTAATAGGTTCATTCCCACTGCTGGTGGCTGAGAGTACTAAGCCTAATGAAGATCATAAACATACTCAAAGGGACTGTACAATCCAGTAATGAATTCTTAACCATTTGCTGTTTGATTCGTTTGATATCTCAAAATCACCTCCTGATCACTGTTTTATTTACATGCCACGGTGTGGAGGGAGAAACCTTGCTTCACAGAAACCAAGGAAACATCACTCGTGTTCTGCATATTGTCATGTTTAATAAACCCTCCTCCAATGCAAATACTAAGTCTCTTAATGCAAAAACTAAGTGTCTTTTCAAAGACTGAAGAACTATAATTGCTATGGCACTGATGTATTCTTTCATTGTCATTTTCTAAGAGGATTCTTTAGATCTGACACTTATTGTTACAATAGGGCTGAACATTCCTTTCCTTACAAACTGACGTTTTTCCACAATGCAGAAAGAACTGGTGAAAGAAAATGATGCTTCCTTGGTTTCTGAGCTGTTCCTCTGTTTAACAGCTGACATATGGTCACTTTGAGGGCTCCTTTTGTCTATATTTTTCCACTTCAGTTTGCATCTTCCCACATGGCCTGTGTCTTAAGTTTCCTTTTCATGTTGTTGTTTTTTTGTTTTTTTGTGTGTTTTTTTTTTTTTTTTTTAATTGAACAGTTTCATTAGGGGAAGATGTATACCTACCACTGCCTAAACCTTAGCATATGGAATAATTATTTCGGTCATCAATTCAGACCTGGCATTTTTTTACTACTAATAATTTTATTTATGGGTTCAAGCAGGTGATTACGTGGTATCACGCTGGAATCACCTAGGTTTCATTATGTTTAGCAATGGAATCAAATATATCTTTCATGGATGAAGTCATCTATAAGGATCTTTGCACTTCTAAAGCAAATTTTAGTGAAGAAGGGTCATTCAGGGAGAAGCACTGGGGAGGACAGAGTTCATATTTAGAAATTTTTGTTTCAGTGAAATATACATGGTGAGTGAGATGAATGAGTTCTGACCAAAGTTTATTTGCAGCTCTGCTTGATGAGACCTCAGTGAAACCTGAAGCCAAAATTCTGAACACAGCCTCTTCCACATCCAGGTCTGTTACCAGGCTTCATTGCTATGCCCAGTCTCACAACCCCACAACCTTCTCAAAGTTTGCAGCCTTCCTTCCCTCCAGTCACCCTTCACCATCATGTTTCAGAGTTAGGGGGTGTCCATCACGGTAATAAAGCCTATACTTCAAAAGCATTTATACCTAAAGCATCATTTTGAAAACTGTGGTCTATTGGGACACCAAGGTTTTACGCAGACTTTAGGACTTCCCAAGCAATTACAAATTTGCAATTACTTCAGATTCCTAACTCTCCACTTCAGGCAAGAGCAGCCTCCTTCCTTCTTTATAACCAAAAACGGCAGAAGCCACGTTTTTCAAGTTTTCAATATTAAAAAAATATAATACTCCTTTCCACCTCCAGGAACTGACTGCATTTCAAGTCTGACAGATTTAAATCTCTACTAACATATGCAACTTCATTTTCTGACTCAGTTTCTAGCATGTTTCAGTGATGCTGTTCTGCATACAAAAAAAAGTGGCACATCCAGATAATGTCATAATCAAATGCCAACACTGGCTTCTAATGGTGGTATGCCAAGATCTTTTTTTCAGATTATCTCGTCTCGCTGAGTTGCAGCCCCTGATTTGAGGAGAACCTGCAGTTTGTCACATGAGCTTTTAAACAGAGAAACAAACAGCTGCCAAAGCCCATAAAAACAAGTGCCCTTTCAGAATGTGAGATACTAAAATTCATCATGCCTATTTCCTCACTGGAGATTAAATTCAACCCTGAGCAATGGCACAACACAAGGCACACATTACTTTCATGCTGTGCACATGGGACATAATGACCCAAACTACTACAGATCCCTGTCACAGAAAAACCACACAGACCATAGTACTGCTCACACATTAGCCTACTGACACTGAATTTTCTGTTTTCATTCCAAATTCACCTTCTCTCGAAATCCCCCTGCAAAAACCCTTCCTGTCCAGCTGGCCAAGACAAAACAGAACACATGGACTACAGTCACAGATATTATTCAATGATGTATAAATATTATGAGATGAAAACAGATTAACAGCCTGCACTGCATCACACTACACACACCAAGCACACGGATGCCTTCTCCTTCAGATTTTGACATTTCTGTATTTAGTACTCTATAATCCTAAGTAATAAAATAGCTACTAAATGGCATGTTTTAGAACACCTTACCTACTAATCTTCAGCTATTTTAATTAATAGCTTCCATTCTGGAGCAGAGAGTTATTTTACTATTGAGTTACCCACATTTGTATTTCAGTGCCAGACCATGTCATATGTACACCTTAAACTTTAACCTAACTTCTGCAAATAATAGTTTGAAAGGTACTGGACCCATTACAGTTACAGAATACTTGCTGTACTCATAAAAATTCCAACTGTACATATAAACTGATGAAATTACGATAAGAGGGAGAGACTACCTCTAAAAGTGGACAGTCATACATATAAAAAAGAAATTATTATAGTTTGTGTGAACAAAAAATAAAAATAAGGGGTTGGTGATTCTTGTAAGAGTGCCTTTAAATATAATGCTGCAGAAAGAATGATCCTCTAAGAAAAGCATTAGTTGTCATGAAGATGTTACTGGGTAGTTATCTCAGGCACAGCATTGTATTTTTTTTCAGCAAAGATTTAAAAGGAGGAGATTTATGAAAGGTGCTAGTATTGCTTCTTATTTCATGAATTACAACCTTGTATTTCTAGAAAACAGTGAAGTAAATAAAAGAGAACAGCCACAGTCATGCATCAATAAAGTCTGATGTGACCAGGCTATAACCTGAGACTACACCTGTATAATAAATAGATGATAAACACACAGATAGTTTTTGGCACAGAGTAGACACTGTATATTCTCAGTAGTGGCAGATCAGATTTACAGGGTAGGTACTTCCCTGACTGAGATTTTATAATCACACTTCTCCCTCAACAGGTGTCCGAAGTCAAGGGACATCTGACAAGCATTCAGACATGCTCTAAGACATCCTTCTATTAAATAAAAAAAAAAAAATTAAAAAAAAGAAAGAAAAAAGAAGAAAAAAAAAAGAGAACAAGAAAATACGCATTGCAAACAAGCCTCTGTTCACTGGACAGAGGAAGAAGGCTGTGGATACTGACCATTTTAAAAGGTTTCTATTCTGTGCAATGGTGAAATCTGTGTGGTCTTCAGAGGGGTACAATTTCTCTCTGGAACCCAACCATGGGGTCAGTACTTTGAAGCTATGAGCATCTGACTTGGAGAAAGGGCTCTCCACCATAAGGGGGATATTGCTCACAGATCAGAGCAGGGTTTTCACTTTCTGCCACTTCCCTCCCTCTCTCAGCACACTTATACACAGCTTTAAAGTGACCCCTGGATACCATTCATGTTGAAAATATTATCTTTTATTATATTCCTGACATAATTTTAATATAAAGGAAACAAAATAATAATAAAAGAATTCTTTCTCCGAGAAGATGCTACTGTACCTGGGAAAACAATCACCTCTAAACATATACACAATAATATAAGACAAATAAGGCTGTAACAGACACCCCAGATCTGTCAAATGAAATGGGATGACTTTGCCTTGCTTTTGTTATTCACTATGCAGATCTCCAAAGCACTTTGTGTTCAATTTACTTTGTCCTGAAGATTTGTTCCTTGCTTGCTTCCTATAATTCTCTCTTCCAAAGCAATGTTATCAAATGGATGTCAGTTAGGAATACAGGTCTATTATCACAACATTACCAAACTAATAGAGATGCAGTGGTAGGAATAATTTTTCTTTTTAATTTCCCTGAAAACATTATGTCCTATAGCCAGAACTCCATGCTGTGTGATTTACCAGCATGCTCCTCAATTAATCTGCAGCTGTGGCATCACAGCATGTCCCTGCACAGCACATCAGCTTGTGACAAAACCAAACAAAAAAAACCCAAGGAAACACAAAAAAACCCCAACCAAAACCAAACAAAAAACCCCACCCAAACCAATCAAACCTGTCCCCTAACCAGAAAAAACCAAAGCCTAAGTGGAGAGAAGCCATGTTTCTTATTTATAACCTACCTATTGCACTTTAGGACTGAATAAAGATTTGAGAAGCAGTATAACAGACAAAGGGTTTGATTCCAGTGGGGCAAAAATCAAAGCTGATTTTTGTGTACTCCTTCTTTTTGCCTGAAGTTACTACTATAAAGCAAAAAACCCAATCATTTGAAACCAACATTCTCTTTTTACTTTCAAATTAATTATTTGTAATAAAGGAAATATAATGTAACATCAATAGCTGGATGCTGCTCTGAAACAGAAGCAAAACTATATCAGTGTACTCATTGATGCTCCCCGTATGAATCTGAAAACACCTAATTGCACATACATAGGAAAAATATTTATCCTTTATTCCCTTTTAAAATTCCTTTTACTCATTAATCTGAAGATGACAGAATTACTAATGATATATCTGATTAACTGAATCCCAGTTCCACACCAAGCAACAATACTAACACAGCCTGAGAAAGGGTAAGATAACTGTGGGGCAACTGGGCTATCAACAGCCCTGTGGAACCTGCCATTGCTGAGGTGCAACTGTCCCGGTTTGAGTCAGGACAGAACCAATTTTCTTTCTTGTAATTTTACTTTCAGCTAAGTCTCTTCTAGGCAGCTGCACCATGTGAAGTTAACAGCATGTTTCACAGTCAGTGTCTTCTCCTAGGACTGATAACACTCAAGGTTTTACAGTTACAGCTAGAAAATGGTCTCCAGAACCAAGGCCACTACTTGGTTCTGAAAAACATCTTATGCTCTGAATAAAGGGAGTAAGGGGGTCACACCTGTGACCATCTTTTAGGGATTGGAGCAGACAGGTGACCAAAACTGAAGAAGTGAAATATTCCATCCCATATGTGTAACACTCAGAATAAGTTTGAGGGATAATGAGGGTCAAGCCTCTCCTTATCCATGGCTGGTGTCAAGACAGGACTCTGTCCATTTGGAGTCTGCCTTTGATCAGATTCACATCCCTGAATCTGTGTGGTCCTGTATCTACTTCCTATCTGCTGACTCCAAGAGCCCAGCCTCAGACTTTTCCAAGGCTTCCCTGCTGCCTTGTGGTGATATGAACATGCTATCACTTTTGCGTACATTCCATTACTTTCCTTTTCACAGTCACTGTTTCATTAAAGCTGTGTAGTTTAATTTGCAACCTAAGCTAGACCAGCACAAAAACCCACGCAGCAAATTAAGTACGAATCAGCATGAAGCAGCCCATGCAACTCCCTGTTTCATTCATGCTGTAAAAATCTAAATTGCAAAAAAAAAAAAAAAAATTAAAAAATTTAAAAATTCCCTTGCACCTAACTCAGCAGTTACCACAGACCATTGGGTCCCTTGCTGGCAAGGCAGAACTCCCTCCCAGAGCAAGGCGAGGTGTGCCAGCAGCAGAGTGATAGGTGGCAGCTGATACAGCTTTCCAGCAGCAGCTCCCCCAGGAGAACCTTCTGTCTACCAGCTGAACAAGAAGCTCAAAGGGACTGGTCATGCAGCTGCCTTTCCTACAGGGAGAGAGCTCCCAGAAGTGGGGATGAGCAGCATTTGCACCTGGCACTGAGAATGGGATGCAATCAGACGGTGAAGAGCCCAGGCTGCCCTGCTTGGCTTGTGAATTGAAAAGGAGGAGGGGAGGAGGAGCATCCAGAAGCAACAAAACTAGGAACCTCTCCTCCCTTACAAAAACAAAAAATCCAAACGAAAAAACAACCAACCAATAAAACACACAAACCAAAAAACAAAGCAAAAAACAAAACCAAAAAACCCCCCCAAAACAAACAAACAAACAAAAAAACCACACAAAAAACCCACCAACAATGCACTCAATTTTTCTATAGGCTGTTCCTCCCTGGGCCAGCAAAAAGAGCTTCTCCCCTTCCTCTCTTTCAAGTCCTGAGTAGAGACCTGTTCCTCACCACAAGCAACTCATAAAATGGAACAAAGAGGCAGAACAGAGAAACAGCCCAGACATGTGAGAAGGCCACAAATTCAGTGACAAGGAACACTAATTTTCTTTGTACATCTGCTCAGACACTGCCTAACACCCAGGACAGCAAAAACCAGGGCCAAGAGCAGCACAAGTAAAGCAGCAAACACCTGCATGGCTACTTGAATCCTCTTCTATCTCTCCAGCAGCTCTTCTAATCTGTGACAACTGGAGTATGGGAACTAACACTGACCCTACCCCATTAAAGCAAGACCTATTTTTAAGGGACAAGGACATCATAGAAAATAAATAGGAGCAGTTCTTGACATACGACATCTCCCAGTGCAGACTTCTTTCCTTCAGCAAATGAACAACCAGGCAGGAGTGGGGAAAAAGGCAGAGAAAAAAGGGACAGCATCTCTCCAGAAACAGTATTTCTCACCTTCAGCAGCTTTTCCTGAGCTGCAGCACAGGAGAATGAAGTAAAAAGTTTCACTGCTGCTGGCAAACACTTAAACAGAAACCATGGCTAGGAGCAACAGATAACTCTTCCCTCTAAAAAGGTAAATCCCAGCTCTCCAAGGTTCTCCTCACAGAACTCTTCCTCTGCACAGAAACCCAGCCCACGATGAGCTGTGCTTCTTGTTGGCACCTGACATCACAAATTTCACAGAGCTCTTCCCTTTGATCTGCACTCTCCACGTGGCACCCAGGAGGTGGTGCCACCTATGGCACAACTTTCCATAACAGTTTCATAGGAATACACTGGTTGAACCACCAAGAGAAACCCTGTCTGAAGGAGAGGAGGCCACAAAAGAAGCTGGAAGGCAGTCTGGCAACCTCCTGCACACACAGGGACATCAGGCAGCTTTGGAGGTTGAACAAGGAGAGCTGCAGGAGTGCCCCTGCCCTCCACAAACTCCCTGAAAAATAGCCATTGCAAGAACATACCTGGTGAACCTTAAAGTCCTGCACTAAGCCACTCTTCAGAGGTAATCCCAACTTCGACTGCTTATCTGTTATCACCCTTCACTGTTTGACCACCTTGCAAAAAATCTTTCATTTCAGAGTCTTCTTGCAATTACAGCAATATCAAACACAGACCCTACACTCCTCCCTTTCCTAACCCCTTTCCCTCTTCTCTTGGAAGCACAGAGGAGTTTTCACAGTGCCTTGCATGTCCTGTCTTCACCAAGAAGGCAACTTCAGCTGCCTGCACCTAACACTCAAACCTAATGCCAGCTGGACATGTTAAATGTACAGAGATGCCTAATTTCCTACAGCTGAGCTGGGAGGCCTTCCCCACGCTGACCTTCCAGGGTGAGAAGCAGAGACTGCCCTCAGCCTATGAAGCCTGAGGTAAATCCTAAGCTTTCTTCAAAGCTACCAAGGTTCCTGTGGTGGCACTGAGGTGAGCACTACCTTCACAGAGCTGAGGAGGACATGCTCACTTCTCTGGTGTAATGGCTCATTCATCCTTGACACTTCTGGGATGTTGGGGACACAGACACTTGCTTGCAGTCCCCCAAACCAGTGAGGGCTCTTAAAGACTGATCATTCTGCAGGTTTTGAGGTCTGAACATCCACAATTACCAGAGCCAGCCTTGCTTTTAACCAGCAGCACTTAGTTCAGCTGATCAAGACACAGTTTGTGTTCAAACACCCAGAGTGCTGCCAGCCTCCAAAGGGTGAGAGGAACCAGACCCACAGAACCCCCCCCTTTCTGCTCAAGCACTGCAACCCTGCTGCAGGGTGGCACTGACAGCCCAGAACCTGAGCTGTAAAGCTGCTTTCTCCTCAAGGCATCTACAGAAACCCTGGACTTGCTAAATAGCAAGATTTTACCCACTCTGACTTTTTTTTATGTTTAGCGTGAATTAAATGACAGTAACTAATGTCTAAATCCCTCATCCAGCCGTCTAGCTCTGCAAATAAGTGAACAATCACCAATTTTGTGTCCTACCTTTGCCTGAAAGGCAATCCCTCCTCCTTCTTAAATAATAGACCCATTCCAGTGATATTCATGTAAACATCCCATCAAATAAGCTTATGTTTGCTACTATTAGCTTAGGATTTGAATTATTAATGCAAAGCCTTTACATTTGTAGTAATAGTAGATATTTAGTAAAATAAGCAACACGCCTGCCCAGACAAAAGTTATGAGTGTTATTTAGTTGTGTTACAAATACAAGTTATAAATTGCTATTCAGTAAGTAAATTAATTTTTTACATTATATGTGAGTACTTCCCCCAGGCACATCTTTTGTGGACTCCCATTTTAAAAGCTGTATTTCATATTTATTCCTAGTTTTAGAGCAAAAGTTTGGGCTGGTACATTTTATGAGAGAAGGTATTACCCTTTGTAGACTGAGCGGGACTGTGAAGTAAAAGGTACCGACTGAAAAAGCCTATGTAGCTACTGCTGTCAAGTTTGAAGGATTATTTTTGGCTTGGACAGCATGACAGTAACACACCTTGTCAGAATTTAAAATAATTCTTCCTGACCCTCTCTAAAGTTATGCTAGTTAGGGAGATGTTCAGTAAGCTATCACTATTTTGTATCTTCTGCAATAGTGCAAAACTATCATCACACACCTCATTCACAAGTGTAATAAAAGGAAAATATAGAAGTTTAAAAAAAAAAAAAAATCAGCCGAAAACCAGTGAGTGAGTAGAACAAACTTAATTTAGTTAACCCCTAGAGAGATTTTAGGTTATTGAATTCTGCTCACTGACTGTTGATTCACCAAGAAGATGAGAAACTGAGCGGGCTTTACCCTTAGTTGTGCAAACATTTCTGAATGTACTAAGTATTCAGGAGCTCACAAAAAAAGAAAGATATGTTGTGTATATTAAAAAAACAAAACTGAACTCCACTCTCTGAGTCTCTTTATCTTCCAAATTAATTGAAATTTTCAAACTCAGAAAGCATATTCTCCTTAAATAAAAAAACAATATAAAAGTAAACTGTTTGCAAGTCTAGTGTAATTTCTGTTTCTAATGGGCAACGTTAGATGCAGAGAAAAAAAAACCAAACAAAAACCAGGCTTTGGACACAGTCCAAATTAGGTTTATAAGTCTGAGTAAGTTTGCCTTAATTTCCATCAGATGTGGAAAGGCATGCACCACCTCCATGATTAAAAGTATTGTTGTAATAGACAAAGAGAATGTGAAATATGGTCTATAAAGCAGCACACTGAAATCTTACAGCTTCTCTCCAGCTCCCATCCTGATACTATTCATGCACACAGTAGATACAGCAGTGAACCCTTGGCACATATCTTCGTTAGGTATATAGCAATCTACATCCCTCATTTCTTCTACCAAATAACCAAGACAAACAGTTACTCAGTAATACAGTAAAAAAAAAAAACTTAAGACAAGCCAGAGAAGAAATAAAAACTTATTTGTGCTAAAATTCAGCTGAACTCCATTCCCTCTTTTCTGCAAATTTGAGAAAAATTGTATGGTCTCCATCAGAAGGGATGTTTTCCAACAGGCATTTGTGGTAGATGGAGGGAGAGACTGCAAGCTGATCTGATCCAGTCCAAAATTCTCTCTGAGTGCTGACAGCTCTTCAGCCTGTCTGCAGAGAAGGCTGACAGCATTTGCAGCTAACAGCAATGGACAGAGCAACAGAATAATTGGTCTGGCTAGGTTCCACCTGCTTTTATTTCCCCAGACCCTGGTAACAGGGGTTGAGGGGGAAAGTGAGGGAGGATCAGCCCAACACAAAGCTAGGCCAGTGGGGTCCTTCTTCAGGATGATGGTCCTGGAGCAATATTCAAATCCACATTTCAAATAGCAAAAAATTAAAAAAAAAAAAAAAAAAAAAAAAAAAAAAAAAAAAAAAAAATTAAAAAATATCATCTTCATAGAGCCCACTTTTGGAACCCCAGTGCTATGTTTTTAGCTTTTCCTCTTCCCTTCTGAAAACCCATCTTTGGGCATTGCCCACTAGCATCCTGTGTCCCAGTTTCATCCACTATAATTGTGATCTATGTTGACAAGGTTTCTTTCCTTAAGGAGGTGTTGTGAAGAATACAGTCACAAGACAGCCTGCTACTTCAGCACAGAGAAGCTAGGGATATGTTGCAAGCAAAACAAGAAACTCTCCTCAGGGCATGACTGGGAAAGAAAGCATCATATAGGAAATAGGAGGAGATCACCAGTGAAACATGAAGCCTAAAGTTCAATATAAATAGTTGCTTCATTCACTATTAACTGCCTCTGCTGCTTGGTCATTTAGGCAGAGGTCCTGTCCCCTTCATGTAAAGAACAATAATCTTTCCTCATATACATGCATGACTTTACACTAAACATATACAATGATAATTTCTTTCACAGGAAGAAAATAGTGTAACAGTGTTTGAAAAATATCAAGCTGCTACAAGCATTTAACTAGAGAATTCTGTGGAAAAACTTATTTTTAAGGATTTTCTCTTGTACTCCAAACACCCAAAACTTGCATAAAGCAACAGAAATTTTTGGATATGCAGATAGCCAGCTTTGCCTGTGGAGAAATGTTTTTAAAAGTAAAAAAAAAAAAAAAAAGTGTTAAAAGAAAGCAAAGTATCTGGCTCAAAAAAGTACACATTTTTTCTTGATGAAAATGGGAGTGGTCTGAGAATGGACAGAATCTTTCCTCTGATCAACACAGCAAAGATAAAACACCAGAAATATTTACAATCCCTAACAACTTCCTTCTACATCTGATTTAGGCTATTTTGGCTGCAGCATTTATATACTCTAATTATTTTGTGCATTAAACACCATAAATATCCAATAGATTTGTGATCTATTTGTGGGTCTTAACATACACCTTTATTTCATTTGGTTGAGAGGACATTCTGCACGCAGGACTTGTACACCAATGCATCTAATGGACAATGGACAAAGCAGTGAAACTAAACAGCTTTTCACTATGTTATAGTTCAGTTTCATATCTGTGAACCTAAATGTACTTCTGCAGAAGAGAGGAAGAACATTTATTTATGATCCACTTGGAAAGCAAGTGAACAGTCTTTCAGCTTCATGTGGAAGAAACTGTGCAGTCCCTTTGCAACACATAAAATAACTTTGCAAGCAAAAAAACCTAGCAGTTTCTTCAGAGACAACAGATTTTTCTCAAAGACAATACACAAGATGAATAAAAGTATTTTCACTCTCTGTTTATAAGTAGGTCTACTCTCCAAATTAGCTTAACTGATATAAGGACCACATTAAGTATTTCTTCATTTTGTGCATGCCTGTGGGGTTCTATTGACAGAGCTGCCATCTGCACAAGGTAAGTTTATTTGACTGGCATGCACATAATACATTTTTGTTTAGCACATCAGAAAGAGAAGAAGAACTAGTACTGAAGAGTGAGGTATATCATAAAAAGACAATCATGCAAGTTATATCCACCTACCTGTACTAGTGCGATATGTGCCTGTGTGTGCTGGTTGCAGAGGGTCCCCCTGACTCTGGCTGAGACTCCTCATAGGGGGCTTCTGATAAACTCTGTCTTCGTAAATAGGATCTATATGGTGTTCTGGAGACTGCAGGGCCCTTAATTCGGAGCCAAGGTGGCTGTGCTGGCTGCTGTAAGATGCCCGAGACCCAGCTGCAAATAGATTTATAAGAAAAGTTTGAGAGGGAGAAAAACAGTGACAAATATAGGATCTACTTTACAAAAGGTTTACTTGAAAGCAGTATTTTAACTCAAAATGAAAAGCAAACAAAAACAAACACCCACCCCCAAAAAAAACCAAAAAAACCAAACCACCTGTTTTCAACACACAAATGAGAACAGTATGCAAGGGCAGCAACAGCTCCAGTTCCAGTTAATCACTTCAGTTGTATCATCCAGCTGCCTGCATCTACTCCAAAACCTCATTTGTTCCAAGGAAAATAAGTATTTTGGAGAGATACATACCTCTTCTTACAGAGAGAGAGAAGAAATAAATTTTAAAAAAGCCAACCCAAAAATCAAGCTGTGAGATCCAAGAATGCCCTAAATCATAAATGAATCAAGAATGGGGGAGAAGAAGGGAGAAGCCAAGTCAGAGCTAAGTTCACATGTTATCCCCATATTAAGATCTACAAATGAAATAAGTTAAAATTGATGAATAGATGTAGTTATATGAAGGCTGATGTTTTTGCTGCTTCACTAAAGATTAAGATCCCAGATAAAGGTGATGTTCTACTAATTCAGCTTGTGCTGTTCAGACAAAAGGTACAGTCCTGCCCACTGAAAATCTCTACCACGTTCATGATGTTGATACTGATTTTGTTACATAAGCAAACATAAACAAACACTAAATACTTTTAAAATCCAAACCATAGGCATAAAATAGTGTGTGATAGCAACATGGGATAGAAATGAGAAAGATACGCAAACACAAAATTTCTTCAGATTTAATAAAAATTGTATGGAGGGAAGGAGTAATTTATTCCATTCCCTTCTTCCTAATCGGTTTATGCCATATAGTTCTTTCCTTCTGAATTTTTCAACATACATTCATGTTTTCAGTGGAATACCCTATTTGCATATTTTCCCCTTCAAATATTTTTCAGACTGACTTGCCATTAGCACATGACTGAAAGTAATTCTATTGTTCCCCTTACTAGAAAGACTGCCAAGAATCCTAAAGACATATTTTATCTGTAACTGCTGCAATTATTCAGGAAGTTAATATCACTATTAGAAAATTAAATTTTTCATGGTCTGCATTTTCAAAATGCTCTTTAGCCCTGCATTTATGAGACTGATTCTCAGAGAAGCTGAACGACTCCACCAAAAGTCTGGTATCTTTCAGAGAGGCCCAAAATACAGCTTGCTCTGATTATATCCAAATTTCATTGTGTCTTCAGAGGAAAAAAAATGTAGGAAAAATGAGGCCAACATTTCAGAGATTCATCAACAAACCAGATTTGCTATGGAATTAAGAATTACAGTGCCTTCTATAAGTACCATGTTTCTTTCGTCTGTTTAAAAATTAATGGTGCTCTTTGGAGCAATAATTTTTTTCTTAATCCTGCTTCCAGTAAACTAAAATATTTTTCACACTGAATTTAATGGCACTATAACCCAAATACTAATGTGTTCTCATATAGTCTTTTGGTAAGGTGAGTTTAATACAACCTACTCTACTCATAGTTCTGAATCCACAAGTGCTAATATTAGTCTAACACTAAACAGAGGTTTAGTACTAGTTTATTATGCTAATAGTTAACAGGTTTATTTGCACACTACACACATAATTAAGGCTGTAACACAATGGTACTAAACAATAGACATACATATAACCATAGAAACTTCTAAACATATTACAGTTCCAGCAAACCAAACAAGAAAGATGCAATAAAGAATAAAATAAAATCAGTGTAATTTGCCCCAGACCGGCTAATCTAGAACACACATCTACACAGTCTCTCCACCACACTGTGTTGCAAACTTGGAAGGCACTGGAAAACTGGTGAGGATAATTGATCAAAACAAAGACCACAAACTCAAAGAATTTATGCCACTAAGAGAAAGAGACGCATGACGCCTCTCCTGCCTTCATGTGGGGTTAGCAGCAAACAGCTACATCCTTTACTACCTGAAGCTGCAAACTGAGCTGTATCATCTGCTTCCAAAACCACTTGCACTAATGCACCCTAAAGTTCACAGAGGTCTGAAAAGCAACAAGGTCGGAATAGTCAACAGCAATCAATATACTACCAGGAAGCAATAAAACACTGGAATACCAAAGCTGACGAGCATTCTTGCATTCATGGAGGCTCAGTGGCCTCAGGAGTGCCTTCACTATACCTAATGGCATCACAAACACATGGCTCACCCCAAAATGCATTTGTTTAAACCTCAGCCAGCCACCAAACCCACTAATACCACTGCTCTGCTCCAGAATGCTTGAAACCAAAGCAGTGATGTGCATCAAGGCCATGTGCAACTCTTTGATATCATACTCTGAAATGTACATTCCGCCTCCTTGGCCAGCATGTCTGTAACAGCAATGTTATTTTTCCTTTGGGGAAGCATAAGGCATCAAGCCCATTCAAAGACAGTTGTATAAAGTTCAAAGACCACTCATTATTAAGTTTATAGTTCTGAAAGACATTAATTACACATGATGTATTTAGTATCAGAGAAGACAAAAAACTCTTTAAGATCATAGTTCTGAAGGAGTTGAGGTTTTTCCTTCCTTGTAGATCGAAAAGATCAAAAAACAGAAAAAACCAAAAACATAGAGAAGGGCTAAAACATTACTAAGGGGCTGAAAAAACTACTTGACAATTAATTCCTTAAATGGCCAAGTCTTTAGTTTGACAAGTGACTGAGAAATTATTTGATTGCAATGCCAGTGATACTCCACAGCAGGAATTGTGGAGAAAACCAAAAGGCTCTAAAATAGCAGTGAGAGGCATCAAGAATGAAGCAGACAAGTTGGAGAAAGAAAATATAAAACAAAAATAGGATACATTTACTTTTTTGAACAGAAACCAATTAACTTAAGAACAAAGCAAAGAGAAGCAAGTCTTCTGTCTCCTGAAGTGTCCAATTTAAAGACTGAAACCTGACAGAAAGCATCTTCCGCATCTTTGTGGAGCTTGTAAAAGTAGATTTGTGAAGCTCCAGCAGCACCTTGTGAGCCCCCACCCAAGTAAATCTGGTTAGGGCAATGATGATAACCTAGAATCAACCAGGAATTTTACCTAGTGAAGCTACCACATTCCTACAACCTTTGCTCTCTTTCCACATTCAAGGGCAACAGAAATTAATGACAACGCAGGCCTACATATAGGATTAAAAAGACAATCTCCACCTGTTACACTTAAAAACCCACCCTACTATCTGTGAATTTCCAAATTATTCAGATGTGTTTCTCAGTATTATAGGGAAACAGTTGTTTTTACGCAAAGTCTCACTTTCCACAGAAAGAAGAAAGGAGGAAAGGAGGGAGGAAAGTGTAACATCAGAGAAATAATCAAAATAATCCCCAGTCGCTCTTCTGAGCTTGTGCAGGCTTGTCATGGAAATAAATACTACAAACACGTTTTGAGTGACAGTGCTTATCTGACAATGTAGGTCAATAAAGTAAACCACTATCTTGGCAGCATTTTTTATTTCAAGAAACTAAAGACATTCAAATGAATGGATACATAGCATTTGCATAAGCCTTAATAAAGCCAGTTTTTACTTGCGGCCCTTGAGAAAACCTTTACAAGCAGTCACCCTGCCTTGCTGCAGCCCTAAGAAGGAGCCCTGAAAAATCACAGAATCATAGAATGGTTAGGGTTGGAAGGTACCTCAAAGATCACCAAGATCCAGCTTCCCTGCATGGGCACCTCCCACTAGACCAGGCTGCTCTCCAAACATCTCTAATAACAAAAGTATATGGTACTGTCCTCCTCTTGAGGATTTAAGAGCTCACTGGCAACATGAATTACGCAAGTGATCTTCTCAACATGGAGAAAAAATATCCAGATTTCACCAGAAAAAACACAGAGCCCTCATTCAGAAATTCCCACCACAAAATACATTCATCAGGAGTTTTGTTAAGCAGCTTCATTACATCTATGATACAGAAACATCATTCATGAGCATCAAGTTCAGTGACCATTATATGACCACTTGCAAGTAATGTGTTTACACAATTTAACTCAACTGGGTTGCATCCCACACATTTCAACATTCAGAACATAGCTGGCTGCATGAGGCCTCAAGTATCAAACTTTGGCTCTGAGCAAACTATGACACATCACACTCTGGAGATCTCACTTTCTAACAAAGAAGACTGTCCACCCACAGCTTGCTATATAGACTTTTAATTTCAAATATAATGACAACATTACCCATGAAATTTGCACTGAGTTTTTGTTAGATTACAAGTTAAAACAAAACCAAAACCAATAAAATAAAACAAAACCCCACAAACCAAGAAAATACAACCCCACATGCTGATATAATTGTAATAAGCCTATATCAGCAAGGCAAGAGACAGCAGGCACAGAAACTAAAAGAAGATCTAAGCAGTTTTGTAGCTTTGGTATGTTACTTGCCTTTCAGAGGATTGAATTGACTTCGATTTACATGGGTACAGAGCTAGAAAACCTTTTCAAAATTATTTTCTCTTAAATGCTTACCCTAGAATACTACTATTTTATATATAATATATAAATTATACAGTACATCAGGTCATAGCTTTACTGTAATTCTGAAAAAGCAACATGTGAGAAACAGGACTTGAACAGTAGGATTTTTACTCTGAAATAATATATAATGAAACTCATTTTAGAGAAATTAAAACTATTTTACTTTGCAGAGGAATAAAGATGATGTGAAAAGCAGGATTAAAAGTGAATAGGAGGAAGGAAGAGAAAGTAGTTAAATATTGATAGGTATATCTTTGATATTGACCTTTTTTTCCCCATAAATGTATGCAGAAACATTTCAGAAATGCTTGTCTGGATACATGCATCTTTTGCTCACAACACTGGAAGAAGACAGTATGATCTCAAATGCTTTTATAAATAAAGTTTATAAAACTTAGATAATAAGAATATGCCAGCCAGTACTGTGTGATGAAAAGCCCAGTACCAAAGAGAAGAAAACGTATCTAACCCAAATACTGAAAGTGAATACAAATTGTCAAGACATGACAGATGGTTAAATTAACCAGTAAGACAAGACAGACCATATGGCAGCACCAGCTAATGCACACCTTGGGTATGTCAGCTTTTGCCCATAGCACGCCAATGAACTGCATTCACCAGAACCAAAACACACTCTGGATTAAACTCCTTCTAATTTGATATATCTTTTGCTTAAAAAAAAGGTTTCTCGCCTGTTTAGATTACATTAGACACACAAATTCTAAACATATTGATTTGGGTCTGAAGTTGAAGTTTTTCTTTCTCTAAATACTGAAATTAAAGATGAACTAAGAAGTTCAGAATTAAACTCATGCATCTTCTTGCATTCTCACGACACTATTCTGTCAGTGACTTGGGACTATTTTTACTATTAAAGGAGGAAATAATTGTTGTGTTGTTGACTAACACCACCCTATGCCTTTCAACTTCTGTATAGCTCGGCATGTCTGGAAATAACATGAATGTGCTACTTCATCACTCCCAGAACACACTACAGGAAATCATCACAAATTAGTGCTACAACACAGTAGCCCTCAAAACTTAAAGAATATTACTTGTCCTGTCTGTCAGTTTCATAAGAATCTGCTTTTTCTCAGGTTTTCTACTTAGCAGATTAAAGTGCATTACGATGCATTGTCTGGAGTGTTTCTTGCAAAATATCATTGCACCATCAACCCTATCAGCAGTTTCACTGTCAGGATACTGTCACATGCAGCAGTATGGTTCACTCTGTGGAACTTCCCAGACATAATTTGTCCATTAACCAGATTAAGTACCTTAGGAAAGTCTCCTCAAAACAGATTGGTTTTCGTTGCTTAAGAGACACCACAACACCAGCCTCTGACCTAGGGTTAGCATTTTTCACATCAGTGCTAAAAATAAAGGTAGGAGGGGAAAAAATTACACCTTTCAAAGTGCAATAAACAAGCCCCCAAATAATAATAAAAATAAATTACAATCATTTGATAAAGCTTACTATGTCTTATAAGAAGTATCTAAATAATTTTCATCCTATTTAAACTACGTTTGAATCAAATACTGGAATCAATTACATTACTAAGTGTATCTAAAAGATAAATGAAGTTAAAAATATTTTCTTGTCTATGTTTAGATTTTAGACATGCAACTTGACTTTTCTGCTAAGTATTGTATCAGTTATTTTAATTGTGCAAAACTAGGATAAAACATACCCCCCCCACTGTAAATTTGATTCCTTGCAAGCTTTTTGTTTTTTCTGCTACTGTTCTCATTCTGTTGAAAAGCATTCACCTGCTTAAAACATTTTATAAAAAATAAATTGTTAGTGGAAGAAAAGAGCGTGACTGGGAGCAAAGAGATAAGAGGTAAAGATAGCCAGGAAGAAACAACAGATTAAATGTGACAGACAAGTTCAGAGAGGTAATTCCCATTGCATTTCTTATCTAGAGAGCTGTCACTTAAGAAAGGATAAAAAACAAAAACTCCCCCAAACCAACCGCTACCACAAAGCAACAACAGCTTACCTTCAGCAAGGCAGAAAATTATAGATAAAAATGTGTTTTGTTTTGTTTTTTTTAAATGTTAACTGAATGAATACAATGGGTGCTTCCACCACCCTGACCTTAAAACTCTTCCTTCTTCTCAACCCAGCTAATTTTACAAGAATGGGGAAAGAAGTCCTCCACATGAACAGGAACAGATATTGCTATCCAGCAATATAAATCACTGTTTCCAACTTTCCTGCTCACTAACCACTTGGACTGAAAGCTGAGTGCCTCAGCAATGGGATGATGTTACCAGGCAACAATGCAAAGCAGCCGTGCATAAGCTGTTTGGGTAGCTCACCAAGGCTTCACAACAACTGAAAATAATACCAAGGCTGTGTAGCAGAAGAGAACTTATTTGAAGTTTTGCTAAACATCTTTATCTTAGGAAAGAGATAAGTTTATTATTTCAAACTCTGAACTGTAAAAGCTTGTCTTGCACCATGGGCTGAAGCAAGTGCTGTGGCATTACAATCAATTTGGCAACTAAAGGATGAAAAATACTAACATATTTGGTGAGACATAGCTCAAAAGTAAATATCCAATAAAGAACCTCTATGGTATATTTTGCAAAACCCTACAGCTACTTCTCTGGAAAGGACTGCAAATCAAAAGGAAGAACGGTGCGTCTTCAATTCCTCAAAGCTGTGCCTTCCCACCTCCCTGAGACAAGACATACAAAGGCAAAATTCAGGCACCCTACTTCTTTCAGCTAAGAAGAAATGTAGACTAAACATCCCAAACAGCACATATCTTTGGAGGGCTACAGGCCACTTCCAGCAGACGGAGAGAATTGCTAAAATTCATTGCTACCTCCAAAAAATGAATCAAGAACTATTCCACTGATGCTTGAGAGTGAAAACTTCACTTTCTCATTAAGTTTAACATCATCAGAAAAAAACACAGCATTTTAAAAACCTAGCAACTAGCAACTCTTCATTCAAATTAAGTATCAGTTCAGTCAACCTGAAATGGATCAAGTTCTTAGTGCAGCACTGGTACAGAGGAAAGGGGAAGGGGAAAGCCTTTCTGTATTGACTCCTCCCTGCAGAGGGAACAGCAAGGACACCTAGAGCTTAAATCCAGCTACAAGTGAAAGTTACAAGATCAGCACAGAAAATTTGTTGATTAAGAAATGAACTTTATGGAGCAGTGGGTCCAAAACAGAAGCCTGCCTCTGTGTAACCCTGTGGTAAGGGTAACATCAAAAAATGAAACTCAGGGGTAATCTAGCCCACCCAGCTACAGTGTTCCTCAACAGTCTTTTGCTGGACAACTTGAAGTTTTGATCTCATTGGACTGTCACTCCTGGTATTCACATTTCCAACAGGTGGTTTTCCTGCTAAAAAGGAAAACACAAACTGATAGCTCCAATGAATCCTGACTATGAGTTCAACTTTTATAAAATGGTAATTTATGATTAATGTTACGCATATTTCTTTTGCAAACCTACGTTCAGGTCTCTGATACGTGCAGCTGAAATCCAAGACATGACATTTGGGGTTTGCTCACAGAAGTGTTTGCAATTTATCTTTTGTAATTCCTTTTACAATGAGATTGCATACTATTATATGTGTGAACAATATTAACTTTTGGACATTCTATCTGTGATGCTTTGTACTCAAACTACCGTTTCATTGAGTGAATGGAGAATAACATCAGATAGCATTTTTCTTTTATGTAAAGTCATCTTTGACGGAATATTAAAACACCTCTTGCTGGTAGCTTTCTTCTCAACAAGCACCTGGTTGCAGTCCCAGGTTTTTAGAATTCACCAAGACCTAAGGTATAAGTCTGTGACACTGTAGGGGGAAAAAGGAGGGGATGTCACAGTCTTTCTTTCAACTCCACATTCAAGAAACAAAAGAGTTCTTTGGATGTTCTGTAACATACTGGTATTACTCATCAAGTCTTCCTTACCCCTTTGAGACTCACTGCATTCAAAACATGAGAATGAAAGCATAGAGCTTTTATTAAATGTATACATAATCACTTGAAATACAATCTAACTAAAGAATTCAGTTATGTCTGCAAAAAAATTCAGACCACCAATTATCCACTTCTACAATTATGGCTTTTTGTTGCATGGATTATTATAGTATTACTCAAGCTAGTTTTCAGTTGTTCCCATTATGTATACATTGAGATCTCTGCTAAAATACTTAAAATAATCTCCTATTATTAAATCATTATAATCTAAAGCAATTCTAACAGGCTTGCACTAAATAAAAGAAATTAAAGAAATGCTGAATATAGTGACAATGAAAAGGGCTACTGTTAACACTGAGATCATGATGGGCTTAAGGACTTAGGCCAACTTGATGCTGGAGTAATCATCACAGAGACCATATCCCATAAAATAATGTTTTCTCCTTTAAGCATTCATTATGCTTACTAATATAGCAATCACACAATGGTAAAAATATAGTATCCAACTTTCAAAACCTCAGAAAATTATCTTAAATAAATCCTTCTATAATAAGCGCCAAGCAAAAAAAAGGGAAATGGTTGGCTATGTATTTTTTTTCCAGGAACATATTTAAAGAAAAAAAAAAAAAAGAGACAACAAAAGAAACACAACCAGAACAACAGACCTTGTGATGTGCCATTAATCTCATGAATTTAGATTATCCCTGGAAGTATGGCAAGGAAAGGGCCATAAGCTGGGAGTCCTGTCACTCGAGAAGAGAGTCAATGTTAATAAGAAATGGCCACAACAAATGCTGCAAGAGACAAATGGTGACAGAAGGTCACTGGCAAAAGTAAAGCAGAACTAAGGTAAGAAACATAAGAAATGTGTTCACAGTAGTTTGCAACAAACCACCGGCATATTTCACCTTCAAGAAGGGCTTTAATAGTGCTTTCAGTTAGAAGGATGAGATGCTTGTTAGTCCAAAGGTTACAAACACTTGAAGGTTTCTGAACTGTCCTGCAATTAGTTCTTGATTATTCATAAATGCAAATCGACATCATATGCATGTCAAATGGCTGCCTCACCTGTGAAACCAACACTGCCATGATCATATGGCTGGCTGAAGACATTTGCATCATATTTTGCCTGATTTTACAAAAACAGTCTGAAACCTACTGCAGTCTTAAAAAAAGCAGCGACATTCAGTCTATCACAATCTTGGTAGACTTCAGAGAAAAAGAAATTCTTGGCCAAAACTGTTAATCCTTGTGTTCCCAGACTCACAAGTCAGGACCTGAAGCAGGGCAAGAGATGAATTAGATCACTTTGGAGAAAAATGATCAGTTATGTTCAGCATTAGCTTCAGAATCTTGCCACAAGTAGCTCAAGCTGGAACACATAGACAAGGAACTGGACAAGAACTTCAACTTCAGACTAAAAGAAAATAAAAATTTTGATGAATAAGCCTTTAAAGCTTTACAGCTTGGTCACAGACCAGACAAAGTGCAATCGTAGCTCAAGAGTCACTCTTATCTTCAACAAAGCTACCTGTTTCAATTCTTCAAGGAAAAACTGAAGAACTTCAGTTACCACAAAGATCGTCCACATAAACTAAACACAGCTGGTCAGTCAAAGCCCTGAAAGCAAAGCCTGCTGTGTAAAAACAAGACATTAATATGATACCTTTTGTCCTCACTCTGTCCTTGGGGAGATGCTACTATTCTAAAAGCCACCTGGAGGAACTTAACTGATACTGTCTTTAAAGAAAAGGCTGTCAAATCCTTCATCAAATTACTTTTCTTGCCAGGCTTCAGCAGTCTTAATGAATCTCCATTTACTAATAAAAGCCATGTAAGCTAGCAGACTTTCCACTTTCAGGAAAAGAAGGAAAAAAAAGGCCTGTGTACAAAAGGCTTCTTAATTTCCTGATCACCCAGGCAAACCAGTTTAGAAGGAAAGAAGGATGGAAAGAGTCTCTCTTACCTACAGAAGGTCACAGTTCTGGACAGTTCCCCAGATGAAACGCTAAGAGTACAGGACAATCAAAATTTTCCTTGTTATATGATTAAGCCATGAAATATTTTATTATATTTCTAATGCAGGTGACTGAGAAGTACTGTAGTCAAGTAGGCCACCCAGGTCTTTTCCTCTTGTTTTCAGCTATTTCCCCCATTTGTAAGTAGTTATTTAGGTGTGTTAAGAGCTTGGTTCCCATTATATTCTTTCCCTATGATCTGCTAAACTTTTTCTACATAGGATTTATCTTTCTTTGTCAGAAAAATGCCTCCTAATATTCCACTATCAGAAAGTTTCCTTGATATATTTCAGGGTTTGTGCTAAGATAGTAAAATGAAAAAAGCCATTTTTCAAGTGTCTGGAAGACTTCTCTTTGCAGAACTTTATTAGTAGCATCATTCCTTGCCATTAATTTGATCTTTTAAATTACAAACTGACAATGCTCCTTAGCCCAGGTCCTTGCCCAACTACAGTCTTGCAGGAATATCCATCTCCTTGAGCTTAACTAAACATTTCCCAAGTGGCAGTACAGAAAATGCATGCTCAGGGCCTTGACAGTAAATAGAAAGACATGAGATTCAATCTAAGAAAAGGTCAGTAAGCAGGTTATTCCAGTACAGTCTGGTTTTGGTGAACTCATGTTGCAAATTATCCCATTAACCATTTACGACCTTCATGTCTTATATTACCCTTTCTTATAGGTTTTATTGTAATGTCTAACAAAGCACTATGATTAGCAGGTCTGCAATTTTTCTTTTATTCACTCCTCCCTTTCTTTAAGGCATATTATCCCCAAACACTGTCATCTCATCTCCTTCTACCTTCTCCCTGCTGTTCCCCCTTTGCAAACAGCTCAACAAGTCCAACTCACCCTCTTCCACAGATGATGCTTCCGGGACTTTGATACAGACAGCCTTTGAAGAGCTAAGGGCACCTTTTGGTGAGCAAACATAAACACAACTGCATCCCTGCTGAACCAGGTCTCTCAGGGAAGGGATGGACTGGGGAAAGGACCCCATGGAGATGTGTCATACTGCTCTCCAGTTGCCAAAACCCCTGCCCAGTATCAGAGGGTCACAACTCCTTTTTCATAGTTGCTTTCCTCGCAGGCAACACTCTTTAAAACCCGGGAGAGCTGCTTTAGTTCTATGATCAAAAGGTTTTACTGCCTGAGAGCAGCACATCTGGCTACCTGATAAAAGGGAGGGTTGGAGGGGGAGTGTAAGGGGCAGCAAGGCAAGGTATAGACATATACTAAGAGATAAATACAGAAAAGAGTATGCAAAACATTGCCACAGAAAAGTGAGGGTTGTCTGAGATTTAAGACCACTTGTATTCAAAGTAATATGGCACTTTTCTATTCTTCACTTAACACACTACAAGTTGCAACTTGATGTACTTATTAAAAATCTATGTCATCCAACTGGCAGCTTCATATGCCATGCCTTATAATTGTAAGATTAGTCATCACTTGGTCCTTCTCATTTCAGCATATTAAATTCTGACTTTTGCTTCTACCCACTTATGATAATATACGGTTCTATGAATTCATTACCATTAGATAAACTCTCCCTCTGCCCTATGTAATACCACTTTTATTAAAAACAGAAACTATTCTGTCTGTTCTGGGTCCATAGATGTAGGTGATCTTCAAGTTTGACCCTATGATGATAGAAAAAACACCTCATTTATCTTCCACAACTGCTCACAGAGAAAAAGTGGTCCAGTGCAGTTTCTGGCAGCCACCACTGATGGCTACTGTATTTCATCTGCATGAGCAGCCCACCACCCAAGTTCTGGCCTTAAAAAAAAAAAAGAGTCTTCCTCACCTCCCCAGTTTCCATCTTCTGCCTGCCGTAGTTAATCACTTTATTTTGGGTCAATGTCACCTGCACTATATTAAAACTATTCTGCACACACAATAACCAAACAAGCTATTAAATGTCCCAACAGATGAACACATATTACTGACAAGCTATGTAGCAACCTTGTAGATCTCAGCTACTCTGCCTACTCCGGTTTGTGTGCCACAGCAACTGGAAAGGATGAAGTTTTCCATCCCAGTAAAAATTAAGGGCAAGTTCTCCCTTCTCTTAGATACCTGAAGAGTGTGGGGAACTAAAGACTGAAATTTTAGTGACAAATATTTCCGGGCTACTGGATAAGGCCTTGCAATGGGGTTTCAGACCATGAGGAAGCTACAACTTCCACATGTGCTGTCTTGGTCCGGTGCATTAGTAAGACAAACAGAGTCATCCCAATTTAGACCATACAGCACAAGCAAATATTTTCACTGATGCCACAAAAGCCCAACTATCAGAAGTTTCACTTAAAGGGCAACTTCTTGCCCAGTACTCTCTATCCCATATAACAGCACTTTCTTCTGCTCTGAACAAGTGAGTTCAAGGCCAAAGGTGTCTGAGAGGACCCAGATTCACACTCTTGGCAACTGAAGTATGTGAGGACATCATTCAGACCTGAGTGCAAAAGGGGTCATGGCAGAGACAAGACTCAGTCTCACTAGCATGCCCTCAAGACCCAAAAGGTTGGACATTTAGTCCACAAGGCCTCAGTCTCCTCCTGCAATCTCACACACTAAAAATAATACAAATCAACATAAGCAAGACACAGCTACATGAACTAGAGTGCCAACACTGGCTAATCTATTTCCATTGCTCTAAATGAAATTCCACAAAGTTAGGTTCCCAAAACACTGCTCTCGGACTCCATTTTTGTTGGATTTCAGCAGCCAAAAAAAATTTACAGAAGAATTCCAGCTCCTCAGATTAACCACCTTTCTGCTACAGACACTCACTCCAGTCTGCTAGCTTTTTGCCATCTTCAGTTCCCTCTTGTGCTTCTTCCAGGTGGTAAATAAGCACAGATTTTAAAACTCTCCTGTGATGTGTGCCTTGTATATTTGCATTTGAATCCTCACCATCTACGTACACTGCTGAAGTTCAGGACCAGAGGCCAGAAACTGCATGCCAGTTTGTACAGCTGGAAGCCACAGCAGAGGTTTCAGTACTGATCAGAAGCATCATCCATGTTTCATTCACCTAAAAGCCCAGACGCAGCCCCTGCCACTCAGTTTCCCACAATGACTCCATTAAAATACTAGCAGCTCCATAACAATTTAACCTATTTTCAGTAATGCTGAAGAATACTTTATTTTTCCTTAGAACTTGCTATTTTGCAATATTATTTGATTTCTTATCCCTGTGAAAGACCACTGGCAAGATCAGTCAAATTATTTTCCATAGCAATAATAGAAAGAAAAGGGAAAGGTAATGGTCAGTAGAAGGATAGTGCTCAAGTTTAGACATCCTTCTAGTGTTGGCCCACACCCGAGATCAAAGTTCAAGTATCTTAGCTCAAAGATATAACCACATTCATGAGACCTCTGTATTTGGCTCTTGTCAATTATCCCTCACCTATGAGCAAATGATATTTTATAAGCTAGATTTGAAAGATGTAGGAACATAAATTATGGCAATAAGAAGATATCTGAAAGTCATCCATATTATCCCTTTTATTTTTCTACAGAGAACTATTTTTTTTTTTCAAAATTAACAAAGCAATGAAAGAAATAGTCAAAGGATTCCATAAAAATACAAGAAAGATAGTTGAGGGAAACAACTGAGTCTCCTTTTTGCTATGATCAATCACATCTATAGTCCAAGTCTCATGGCTTATTCCAAAACCTAAAAATCCAAAGATTTTTCCTTTTTTACCTGTCCAAAGAAGTAAAACTGCACTCCACACTTACACCATTTTATTAGCTCAGCCCTGAACCTCGCGTGGCAATTTTAAGGCACAGGGAGCTTTTAATTCTGGAGTCATCTAGATCTACTTTGGCTTTACGTTAACACTTGCTAGTATTTGTCTTATCTGTAATGCCCTTGCCAAAAGCTGACTGGTGATGTATGTGGTCAAGTCTTGCCTGCATTTGCTAGCATTTTTTGAAATTTGGGTTTGGTGTAATCTAAAAAAAAAAAAAGAACAAACTTATATACAGCTTAAGCCCCTCAAAGAGTCCAATATTAATGTGAGTTAGCACTAATGATGATTTTAATACTATCTAACTGTTAAAAGAGGTATTTCTCTCCCCCCCAAGTGGTATGAAAGAAGGGGGTGGATACATATATTGTCACAGGCAATAACACAGCCATTGCAGCACAAACCCATAGCACAGTGTGATTAACTGAAGAAATGTAGTACTAAACCAGATAATTTTTTGTAAAGAAGGCAATGAACCTGTGACATATAGATGATCCAGTATTTCCCATGCAATTGAAGGGTAATCCAAAGCCATGCTAGTGGTAGTGTGTATGAATTGTTCCATACTCTGTCACATTACCTGATCTGCTCTGTGTATGATTGCACACTGAAATGTTAAAACATGTCCATACCACCAAATAGCAGTCATGCCATAAAAATCAATAGGAAACCAGGGTTTGATGTATCATATGGATATGATACATCAAGCTGAAAGGGTAAAGGGAGGTTCCCGTCAGAGGGAGAAGAGCAAGACAAGACAGATGAAGGAGAAGAAAGAACTACTTAAGACCCCCATAAACTTAAAACTCTTTGCTCAATGGAGAGTATAAAGCATATTTGATATAATAAAACATGCCACAGTTTCATAAACCAGTGTAATCTTAGTATTAATGCCCCACATGCACAATAACCACAGAAGGCACAAATTGCTTTTTTTATTTCAGAGAGAAGAATATTCTGTTTGCTAACATGATGCTGAGCATCAAAGTTTCCAGCAGTGGCACCAGGCCTGTCTGAAGAATGCTGCTGCTCTTTTTTCAGTGGAACATGTCACCACTACATGAAGAATAGCTGCATAATATTCTTTCCACATAACATTACACAGCGATTCACACCAACACTCATCTCTTAAACCTAGTCTTCCAGTACAGCTGACTGAGCATGACGCAGTTTTCAAACATATCTGTTTTCCTTTTTAGTTTTTTTGTAACAAAGTAATGCAGAAAAATACCTACCGGTGTCTCTCTAGAATTTCTTAAGCCTGCATGAAGAGGTATGAGAGGCTTTGCAACACCAGGGCTGCTTCTCTGTCACATAATCTGCAGCACAAACTACTTCAACAGTGTCCTTTTGATGCCTCCTCCCAGTTTGCTCCTAAGCAAACTCACTTTTCATTCAGTATTGTCTGCCTGCTTCTGGACAGCAGGAGATGCTTCAGAGCACCATAAAGAGTAGGCAACTGTGCAATGACCTGCCTCCTAAAAGGCCTTTTCTGTGTTTCTGCTGCCTGCTGTCCTACAAATTCCTCCTTCCAGAAAAAAAAAACCAACAAAACAAGCTCCTTGGTAAGCTTTGCTCCTGGCAGGACTCTGCAGCTCAGTCCAGGCATGGTAGCTGCAAGTAGATATTTACAAACTGTGCTCTCTGGAGTCAGATTGCTGCTTGAACAGACACTCAAGTACACACTGGAAGAGCACAGATCAGAAAACTTCTTCCAAAAACTGCAACTGCAGATCACAGCAACCAAGAAGCTAGACTAAGAATACACATGACAAGTGGACACTCATAAGAACCATTAAGTACACATATTAAGTACACACATATACACATACATGCACACGCTTGGCAATGGTAAACAGCTCAAGTCTAACCACACTCAAACCCATTTCTGAAGACGTTTCTAAGGTTACTTGGTTAAAACTGAGTCATCGCATGCTGTTGCACGTCTTATTTTAAATTCAGTATGTGGTCTAAAAATTCCCATTTTTATAATTTCAAGTTGTTTCATAATCAAGTTTGTAGGAAATTAATGTAAGTAATGCCATCTATTCAGTAAGTCTTACACAGATTCTGTGCTGGGCCATCTGTGTTTGCATTGTATATTTTCAATTACAATTTTCAAAACCCAAAAAGGATCATATCTTCTCTTTTAAACATCTAACTCTTGTAATGGTTTCATTTGGATTTTTTAGCATACTGAGAGCCAGTATCTTTCATGAGTTAGATAGCAGTAGTATAAATATCTAATAACATGCAAAAAAAAAATGTATTTGCATCCTTGGTAATTACAACAAATAATAATATTTTTCTTCTCAGAGATAAAAAGATTACTTTATCATCCCTGTGATGACACATACATACCAATTTAACTTCAGGTTAATCACAGTAGGCAAACAATCAATCAATGCAATGTGACAACTATTCTCTCCTCCATCTTGGGATGTGAACAAAAAGTAAAAAATCTCATTTATTGAGCATTAGCTTTTCAACATACAATTGCTTTCTCTCCTCTCAAAGGGTTAAATTTCCAACACAGCTGCTGGAGAACTCCTGCAATAATATAATAAACTGAACATAGGAAAAGAAGACAACTGCCTTACTAGCAACCATAACATCTGTCCCTGGCTAACTCTAAGGCATGCGTTAATTTTAAGCCTCAGTGTAGTCCATTGGCTTCAGTGAATCCAGTGAAAGTCTAGAAGATTAGTCAGGAGCTTAACACTGCTAGCAAATGTGTAGCTCAGGATGGCAGGGAGGCCATAAGGAACACGCTGCTGAATGTTAATGGAAAATAACGTGTGGGAGCTCACAATAGAAAACTTTTGCAAAATAAGGGCTCATGTGATAGAGCTCCTTTCAAAGACTACTTGATAGGCATGCCATCACTGTGGAAAAAAAAAAAAAGGTATTCGCTACCACACTGTTGCTTCCACTTTGTTGGGTTTTTTTAAGTAGCAATACTGTCTCTGCATGTTAGTCAACCATTACTCGAGTCAGAGGATTTTCTATTTGTTATAAAGTAAGACTGAGATTTTTAGCATAATTAAAAGAAAATCCCTATGATACACAAGTAATTCAGAAGTTCACTGTCTTTATTCTGAATGGCATAATACTTGTAAAAGTTGGTGTTGCTTTACTGATTTTTGCAACTTAATAGCAAGTTCAAATAATCAATCACCATATTCCTCCCTGCCTCCTCCCCAAAATACACCAGCCTTTTTCCAAATGCAAATATCTATAAAGTTTTCTTTCACTCAAGCCATAAATCAGTGACAAGCAACTCCTCACAGTGGGTCCTAAAAAGAGGCAGGAATGGGAGTACCTATGTTATGCAAGGTAGAGAAGACTTCTTACTAAAAGCTTTTAAATCAAAGCAATTCAAGAAAACGAGTGCCTGTTTCTTAACTTTTGTTCAAATCAAAGTAGAAAACCCCACCAGGAATGCCTGTACAACCATTACTGGCCAAAAAAAAAAAAAAAAAAAAAAAAAAAAAAAGTCAAAATCCATACTGCTACTTGGGTCTAGCATAGGACACACAGTTTATGGAACACTACCACCTCAGAGTCATTATGCTGGGAACTAAGCCCTACAGAAGAAGTTTTGACTAGCTAGCATCACAGGTATAATGCTGCAAAGCTGTAAAAGATGCCTTCTTCAAAACCAAAACACTATTCACTTTAGCATGGGAAACTGCATTGTACTAAAGAGAAAATGCATACTGCACCTGTTAGAAACTTCCCTAAGCAAAGCCTTCTATCCTAGAGCAAATGTAAAGAAAAGTATTGCAGAAATACTGCTAGGTCATAAACAAAGATACAGAAGTTTTTATTTCACTTCTCCTCTGTTCCTTTGACACTGGCAGGTCCCTCCCTGCCTACTGAGGATCAAACAACTCTTAACAGAGGATGAAGTTGCAAAGCTCCCTAAAACACCAATCTACTTTGCAACTTCACACTACAAAGGCAGTATTTATTACCCATAGACAACACTCTGTTGGACACAGCAGGGAGAAGTTATACTAATACAGCTGCTCAATAAACCACTTTGTAATTTGAAACTGAATATTTAACCACAGGGTTGATGTAAGCATCCCAAGATCTCAGTTTTGGCATAATTTAGTGATGCTGTATCTTTATACATTCTTCAGAAAATATCACATAGAAAATAAGCTTTTAAATCCCCACTGTTTGAACACCCTCCAATCAAATAGTTATTACAAGGAGATACACTAGTACTATATTTTGTTATCAGTGAGTTTAAGGTGTATGTTTAGACATCATACACTGGAATGCCAACAACCACTGGGGTGGGGGAGAAGAGACGCCCGCGAGAAAGGGCGATGAGGTTTTTAACTCCAGTAAGAAACTTGTGTACCTGCCTGATAAACACAGCCAAACCACTTTATGTATCCTATTTATCTTCAAATCTATTTATGTCACACAAGAGAACATATGAGCATAGCAGCTGTTACTATAGCAATGAAACTGGAAATTTTGAGAACACAAAAAAAAAAAAAAAAAAAAACCCACAAAAAAAACCCCCAGCCCTGAAAGATGCTCAGTTTAGCAGAGAGATGGTTTAGGGAGCAGCACACCAGTATCTCAATTCTAGCTTCTGCTTGAAGTCTGCGGTTGAAGAGACATTCAATCAGCTGTAACAACAGCCTATTCCCTCAAGAGCACTCGGAGCCAAACAACCCCTACCTATTTCTCGGCACAAGGCAGGACAACGGGAGTTCCTGCTAAGTAACCCCAAACTTGTCAAATACCCCAGACCAGCCGGCAAACACGAGGAAGAGCGATTCCCCTGCAAAAGGCTCACTGCTCTGAGCCGAGGCAGAGAAGGGATTCACCATAGTAACACAGTCCCCACCAAAAACCGCGAGTGAGAGCAAGGAGCCCGGCGCCCAGCCCCGCCTCCCTTCCCCGGACACCCCCCCCCCCATTCCTCCCCGACACCCGGCACACCTGCCCGGCACCGCCAGGACGGGATGAGAAGTCAGCGACTTTCTTAGAGAAGCAGGCAGGCGGCCCGCCTCTCCTCACTTACCGCTCCCAGAGTGAAAACCATAATTACCCCAAACCGGTTTTCCGCCGACCCCCCCACCCCTTCCTTTCCGGGGCCGGCAGCCGGATCACCCCCCACCCGCCAGGACGCTGCCGCCTGGGGGGGCCTGCGGGGCCGCCTTTCCCCCTCCCTCGCCCCCCACCACCCACCCACCCACCTCACCCCATCCCTCCGCGTCCCCCTTCACCCTCCCCCCGCCCCACAGCCGCGGAGCCCAGGCGCTGCCGGCCGCGGTTTACCTGCGAGGGAGCCGGGTCTCTGCAGGGTGGCGGTGGCGTACAGCTCCTGGGAGTGCTTGCTGTACTGATCGGCAGCGTGAACCAGCCGCTTGGTAGGCGACAGGGTGGCGTAAGTGCCGATGGTGGAGCTTAACTGGTGGATAGGAGAGGAGGAAATGTTAGACTGGACGGTGGGCGGGGAGGTCACTCGGATGGGGGACGGCGACAGTCCCGCCGAGGAGACGACGATGTTGATGGGCGAGCTGGTGCTGTAGGACTTGGCCAGGCGGCTGGGGGACTGCTTCGGGGAGGAGAGGCGCTGCGCGGTGGCGTAGGCGGCGCCCTCGGCGGCGGAGCCGGCCCGCGGCAGCTTGGTGGGGGAGCCGCCGGGCTGGGCGGGCAGCGGGGAGCTCACCCGCTGCGCCGGCAGCGTGGAGCTGGCGTAGTAGAGCGCGGCGGCGTGCTGGGGCTCGGGCAGGTGGAAGGCGCTGCCGTGGCTGGGCGCGAAGGGCTCCCGCGGTTGCGGGGCGGCGGGCGGCGGCGGCGGCTCCGGGCCGCCCGGGTGGGCGCCGCGGCCCCCCGGGCCCTGCTGCGGGAAGGAAAGGCAGAGGCGTCAGCGGGGGGAGGCGGCTGAGGGCGCCCGGCTACCCCGGGCCGGCTCGGGGAGAGGGGGTTCGCTCGCTGGAGGACTCCACCCCTCGGCCGCACGCAGCCCCCTCTGACCTGAAAGCAGGCCGGCGCCCGGCGCCCTGGGGATTACGGGACTCTAACGTTAAGCTGCTAAAGCGTTTCCAGCCTTTGAGGGAAAACCGGCTCGGGGGCTGAACGGCGTCAAAACTCCGCGTCGCGGCTGACTGAAGTCGGCACCCTGTGTCTGCTGAGGGGCAGACTGCTCCGGGGGTCTTTTGCCCTGAGACGCCCCTCGCCTACCTGCCCTCGAACCGGTCGGCTCCCCCCCCCCGTCTTCCCCCGATCCCAAAACTTTTACATTAGAAAAAGGCGGCTGAAGGCACGCAGAGGGCTTTCATCGGGTAACTTTCCTCATGGAAAAGCAATCGTTCTCCCTACCAACAGAGGCACCGCCCCCCGCTTTGGCCGCTTCTGCTGCCGGCGGCGCGACGTGTCGCCATCCGCCCCTCCAGCGGAGGAGCCGCGGCCGCCGCCTCCACCTGGCAGAGCCGGGACGGTGCCCGCCGCCGGCGGATCGCCCTCTGCTCATCCAGGTGTCCCAAAGGGGCAGGGGGGACGGGAGGAGCTGCCGGGACAGGGCCTTCCCCCGGGACACATCCAGCGGGGAATCTCCATCGGGGGGCACCGCCCCGCCTGCCGCATCTGCCGACTTCGGGGCCCGCAGCCGCGGTAAGGGGCAGCGCAAAGTTTCTCTTGAGCCCAGTAACTGGAGGGAGGTGGAAGGAGCAGGGAGCAAAAATCGTAGGCAGATGCTATTAGAAATTTAAGTTACGTGTTTGAGCCGCTACTGGAACAGCAAAGGATGGAGCTGGCCCGTACGCACAGGCGGCTTCGCCTTTTTCATCGGGAATCTTCAGGCTCAAGAGATCATCTGTGAATCCTGTAACATTAAAATCCTCTAATAACTGCACCCGGCAGTGAGCAAGAGCTCAGCACTCTGTTGGAAGTTGCGCTCTTGTTTTGGATACTGGTAGGGGTTTTTTTTTTTTGGTTGGTTGGGGTTTTTTGTTTGGTTTTTTATTGTTTGTTTTTTGTTATGAAGGGGATTTACTTGAAACCTCACGGGAGGTCACCCCCAGTGCAGTTTGATTCAGTCTGACCAGTGCTTTGCCCAGACACACACACATACATCTCAGCTATAGGTTTCCTTAATGAAAACAAGCCTTTAAAACGCAAATAATTAATTTTGTGACTCAATTCAAAGAGGTGTGGTGAGTGCCAACAGCAGCACTGTTTCACATTTAAATAGCAGCATGTTTCTTCAGTGGCATCCTACGGGAAAAAAATAAACAAAAGCACCATGTTCCTGGTATGAATTATAGACTGGTCTGGGTTGGAAGAGACCTTAAAGATCACCCAGTTCCAACCCCCTGCATGGGCAGGGACACCTCCCACCAGACCAGGTTGCCCAAGGCCCCATCCAGCCTGGCCTTGAACACTTCCAGGGAGGGGGCAGCCACAGCTTCCCTGGGCAACCTGTGCCAGTGTCTCACCACCCTCACACTAAAGAATTTCTTCCTAACATTTAATCTAAGCTGACCCTCTTTCAGTTTGAAACCAATAGCGCTAATTCTATCAAAACTTGATTTATCTATCTTCGTTAGGATACTCACTAAAGGATATGATCAGAAACTAAGGACAAGATAAAACAACTAATGGGAACATTTATTTTTTTTTTTTGGCTTTTGGAGCCCTGTCTCACAAATGCTTTGCATCTGGATGAAGAACATGTATTTTTCTAGGCATGGACAAGAAGCAAGGGTTGGGAGGAACTGCTCCTTGTGCTTTGCTCCAAATTGTTAGTAGCATGGAGGCTACCAGAACTCACAGCATTCAAGCATCTCAAGGGAACACTGCTGGACCCAACCCTCACTGGCTTCAGGATGCTTCATGCCCTGAAGAGCAATGGCCTGATAGGTAAAAAAAATAAAATAAAATAAAAATAATTTTTAAAAGTCATGTAAACTGCTCCCTCCAGCTTTTTGGCATGGTAAATCCCAGGTGGGCAAAAGGATCACAGATATAAGTGGCCTACAATCTGTTGTGTTGAGTTGCACTCTTCTGACTGCAGCTGTGAGTTGCAAACACCAAGCATCAAGTACAGGCCTTGAAATATATATGAGTGGCCAATGAGTTCAAACTGCTTATTTGAAAGACTTGTAACAAAAACCAGGAAGGCAAATTCTGGGAACATCAATGAACTTGCAGAAGCTACTTTCATGCTGAGCTACTTACCGTCTCTGCTTTAAACTGGAAAGAAGAGCTAATCTGCAACTGACTGTCCAATGATGTATTTGACAGGAGGACAGCTTTCATTGTCCAGGTTTAAACTGCATGGTAGCTACTTTTATAAAACAAAAACAGGCTGGCAGGGTTTAAGACAACATGGACAGAGCAAGTTTTGCACATGATGAAAGGTAATTTGAAGCACCTATGTTACCAATTGGGATTTGTGAATAAATTCTACTTTTTGGACTGTTAAGTGCCATTATAAGATATTGTAATATTCAACATCATTCCAAAATACAGTCTTCTGTAGTGTTACCAGTGTCTTCTGTAACACACTGCTAACACACTGGTAACTTATTTTGTCATCATGAAATTGTTAGGATTTTAGGCAAGCACTGTCATTGCACAAAATTCTAATCCTCACAGTGTCACAGTGACACACACTGCTGTGTCAAGGATTTAGAGTAATTAATTTCAAGTAAACCAATATTATTCTATATTCCTAATAAATCTCCATAAAGCTGAAGGCATTTTGCATGTACTAATTAAAAAGAAAAAAAAAATTAAAAATTCACAATCCTTTTTTTATGGAAGAAGCTGTAGTGGTGGGACACAAAACCCAAATGCTTTATTAAAAACACAGTGTATAGCACTTCCTAAAAAGCTAAGCATTTTGCTCTCTGTGAAGAGGAGAACTTCTGGATGAACAGATTGCATGAAAACATTAGCATGCAGTATTTTCTAGGGTGTGACTAATCTCAGACCTGTCTTAAATTTACTGTGAGGTTCTTATTTTTTTTCAAAGGGCTAAGTATACAGTCACACTTGTATTTTCAGAGGCAAAATATGTTTCAGTTTCTCTCTGCCTGTTGCTTAAGACAGCCATGCAGACATGTCATTGTTCATCCTGCAATGTGACATTATGCTTCATACAGAAGAATACATTCTTTTGTATTTTCTCCTTATTTTTCCATCTATCCATTATTGTTGTCAACTCGATAATGAAACTGTGTTTAAACTAGTACACTGAAAGCAGATTTGCTTCCTAGTTGTTATATCCTCCTGTATCAATGTAGTCCATAGATGGGAAAAAAAGACAAGGACTTTCTAAGACTCAGAGATTTAATTCTTCTAGTCCCCCAGAGAAAAACAGCCAGATTTCCTTAATTGTATTCAATGTATGGATTATGTCAAAGTCTTTTTAACAGCATGAAAAAACAAGAGACTATTAATAATAATAAAAAAATATTTCCCATTTAATTTTTACTAGAAAGTTCATTCTGTACTGATAGAGGAAAAACAAACAAACAAAACCCCAAACAAACCACAAAAAACCAAACCAACAGATCTGCAGAGCTCTATACAGAAAATTACTGTTTCCAGTTAGATTACTATATAGTAGACTAGAGAACAGTCTAACTGTTGTTTCTCTGCCATCATTCA
Source organism: Phaethornis superciliosus (assembly GCA_023637945.1). Classification (NCBI taxonomy): domain Eukaryota; kingdom Metazoa; phylum Chordata; class Aves; order Apodiformes; family Trochilidae; genus Phaethornis; species Phaethornis superciliosus. The sequence continues at coordinate 72,162,422 of JAJQWJ010000002.1, forward strand.
GGCATTTAATGTATTAGATTTCAGATCAGTTTTGTTTTGTTTTGCTTTAAATTTAAATAAAAATGTCAACTGAAAAAGATGAAATGAAAGACTGCAAAGACTACAATCAAGATCTCTGTTTCATGATGCTGAATTGAAGGTGGCCATTAACTGTGTTTGATTATTTATTCTGCTGAGAAAAAAATCATGGATAAAGAATTACAAACTCCTAGATAGCTAGAGAGTCTAAGTAGAACTTGGGATGAGCTGCTAATTACTGGATGGTCTGGATGAACTTGTATCCACAAGCATTTTTAGTTTAGCATTAAATGACAGCACTGATATTCAGCTTGGTTTGCTCTTTGGAACTTTCAGGGATCAAAATGGGTCCTATCTGATGAATATGAACATAATCATATGCAGCACACTGTTGCCCATGAGAAAACCCATTCTGTTGATTCTAGGGGGGATTTTCCAATTGGATGCTCAAGTTGTGTGAATACATTCTTCCAGCTCTTTAAAGGTTCCAGCTCTGTTTCACAGTCTAGCTGATGCTCTGTGCTCTTTCAGTGACTGTATGACTTGCAGGTCTATTGAGGTTTTTTTTTTCCTGTCAGCTCAAAGAACCTTCCATATGTCTTCACTTGAGGTATAGCTCTGCTCTGGTCCAAGGCCTCTACCAACACTCTCCTAAAAAGAGCAGAAGAAGGTATGGAAAATGCTTCACATTCTCTAATCTTTGGGATACAGACTTGGGCAGCACCTGTAGAAGGCTCCTTCTGCAGGACTTCTTTGCTGTCATTTTTAAGTTCCTGACCTAACTAGGAAAATGCTCCTTATGTTCAAATGCAGTTAGATGATAATAGATGCCAGATTATACTTCTCAAATGTGGCCTCTTCCGTCTGCTTCTCCTGATTTTATCACAGAGGTCATGGCCATCACAAGGTCATTGCTATACTTTGTGAAATACACCCCAACACTATTAGGAAAACTTGTCAGCCTACCTGATCTTAATCTCAAGGGTCATATGTGCAGATGATGAAGGTACGAAGGATGAAGGTATGTAATACTATTGTAATCTTCTACAACCACAAAGAGAATTTTGAGAGATCCTGTCAGTGTTTAAGAGATCACAAATCTCTGGTTTAAGGAAGCAATGAAAGCTGCAATCATTACCTGCTGTAGGACCAAACCAGCATTATGCAGGTCAGTTTTTTACTATCATAAACTGCTAGAGAACTGTTCCCTGTGAGCGAAGTAATGAAAATTATGTTTTAAGATTTCATCTTAAAATGACAGAAAAATTCTCATGTTCATAGCAGAATCCAGTTTTAAACACTTCATCTGCCACATCCTACCAGAACTGAAATCTTAATTTTAGATTTTTTCAGGGTAGATTATCAAGCAGCCTATCACTTTGTGACACAGAAGACTGTTGGCAAAAAAGACATTAGTCCAACTGAAAAAGGCCAGCATATAGTTTTTGCTTCACAACTGAACACATTCTTGTATGCATTTGCTAATGCTCTAAATAGGGCTAGTTATGTGTGGTGGTCTGATAAATGACTTTTCTATAGAAAATAGGATACTAGCTAAAAATTAACTGTTAAATTATTTTTCAATTATTTTTTAATTTATTTTCATTACCTTTATTTTCTATCTCTGAAAAGACCACAGCATCACCAGAAGCTAAAAAACTCCTCATCCAGGAAGGTAGACTAATTTCCCTTCCTTTCCCTTTCCCTTGCAAACACATGGCTGAGCATGTGGAAACCCACTATTGTAGTACGTTCTGTGCTTTATATTCCTAAAATATCTCCAACATAAGCTGGCCATTTTGAAGATGCCGGTAAACTCAATCCATAAGTTGCTAACAAACTACATTGTCTAAATAGAGAACTGACTTTTGATCAACTCATCTGCAAAATCTGCAACTTGTTGTAGTAAGAACCCATACTGACTCCTCACAAATAACCCTAGTGAACATATGGATATGGACACCAAGCTTGATAAGCTGATTTCACTGTGGAAACAGACTAAATTCCTGCCAGACGAGCGGAAGGTTCTAAAAATCCTATATCAGTAGAATTCAGAAGATAAAAATTTCATGTTCTGAAGTACTCAAAGCAGTGGAAAAACTATGATCTGTAATGAAGTCCTCCAGACTGACAAAAACTGTAGATTGCACTTTGCAGCACTATACAGGAAGCCCTAAGACTAATTAGTTTATCTTTTTTACGCAATTACATTTTCAGAAATTGTTCTTGCTGTCACAGCTGGCCTTGGGACTATTTACATATTTTTTAAAGCATTTGGGATATCATTCATACTCAGAGATAGCTATACTCCTTGCACACAAATACCAAAGGAAATTACCACAATCTAAGCAGTTTTGACTCCTGAGGCTTTTTTTAATTATAATAGGGATAGCAAACAATTCCAAAGATTTGACTTTTTTTTCTTTTAATTGTGGTATCAATGGTCATAATCAGAACCTTCTAATTTTAACTTATTTTAACTCTTTCTTTTCTTGTTTACCTCAAAAACATCCTTTATATGATTTTATGGGATTAGTTCATATAGCAGTTTTTAATATATTCAAAATATATTTTAATTGACCTGAAGCTGTCAAGCATCCTTTCAGGATGATGTTGTGAAAATTATGTTTTATGAATCATTTTCATTTAGGAACATCTACCATGCAGTCTGGAGGAAGATTGAACAGAAAAAAAGAAAACCTGTTTTCTGCCCACTCATACAAAGGAAAAAAAAAAAAAAAGGTTGACTTTCTAACTTACTAGTTACCTTTCTGAAGGTAATCAGTTCTCTTTGGAGGCGGTGGTTCAAGCTTTTTTGATCTAAGCAATGGCTATTTGGTGTAACTTTAATGAGAGAGATCTTGATCATTAATTTTTCCTCTCTCCATAAATTTATCCTTTTCTATCAGTGCATAAAATTTATATCAAGAATATCACTACTTCTGACCTCTAGACAATTGTGCACTTTCCTTTCCTGCCTATATATTTTTAAGATTCTTTATCCTTCTCCTCCTGTTTTTGTTTTTATTTCTGTTGCTCTTACAACCTGTTCCTTTTCCATTGTTTTATTTTTTCTATTTTTCTATCCTTGAAGAATGTATCACACCCCCAAGGCATGATGCCTTTCACAAAGCACAACTCCTGATGACATCTGCCCAGGCTACAACAGGATATTATAGCCTCCTTTTTCTTTCTAGCTGGAAACCTGCTCTCCTGCTGGCTCCAATCCCAAAGAACATCAGGGAGGAACTTCTTCCGTAAACACAGAAAAACCCTGAGGCCTTACCAATATGCAGCCTCATTATAAATCCTTTATAGAAGAAAAAAAGTACCTTTCCAATTTGAAATGAAATTTAACTGTGCTTTATTTCATTTCTCAGTCTTAGAGGATAGGGAGCCTTCCTAAGCAAATTGAGAGAATAGAATATTGTATGTCTCCTGGTATCCCACAAACTGTGCAATGACTATGTAATACTTGAAATCTCTCAGCAATTTAGGGCTTTGAAATTCAAATACTACTGACTCCAACAGAATCCTGAATTATAAAGTGTCCCAGTGTCACATTGAGATGGTCTGCTTTGCTGGAGCAGCTAACAGAGAAACAGAAAATCTCTAAACAGACAAAATAACCTGAGCTGACCAGTAAAACACAGTCAGACTTTGTTAATGTACAGAAGCACATACACTTGTGGAAACTGTTACCTAAACTGAAACTTAACTTCCCAGTGAGAGGCTTTGATGTCACGGTGAAAAGCACAGAAGGTGAGTGGGTTACATGTCAGATCCAGGCAAGATCCTTCAGGTAGGAAGAGGGATTTATAAAGTTTTTGCAAGTATCTGAAATAATATTTCAGAATGAAATAGACAGGTATTCAAAATGAAATACTACCAGACAGGTAGCTGTGTGGTAAGTTGCTTGCCTTATAACATGAGGCGAGGGGGGAAGGCAAAATTATTTTTTTTTATACTTGTGATTAGGCCACAGTACCAGGCATGGTATCCCAAGCAAGTTTCAAAACTAGTGTCAGCCTGCCTTTGTTTCTGATTGCTTGCACTTATAGCTTTCAGTAATATCCTGATACCAATACTGGGACGTCCTAGACCTTCAGTCTCCTGATCAGCACAGTCACAGAAATTTTCAAACTCAAATGGCTAAGTATGTTATCACCAAAATACATATGCAAAGTACGTAATTAAAACTAGCATGTAAATCTACTTTTTTAATCAGGATTACTTAATTTTGCAAGTCAAACCACTTTTAAATTGAAAAACTCTACGTGGTAATGCCACCCCATTGCAGATGCATTGAACAAGAGAGACAGCAAAAGCAGACAGGCATTCACGTGCTGGTAGGCACCAAATATCTCTGTTTGGTGGGAACTACCTCACACAATTCCAGGCAGAAGAGCCCCGGGGTGCTGAGGACACGTACCTGGGAGTAGCTCTGGATGGCAGCTCTGGCCTGGCTGCTGCGGGCCGGGAGCGGGGCAGACGCGGTTTCCCCCAGGGCCAGGGTCTGGTTGCTGTGGTAGCTGGATGGGTACTGGAAGGACCCCTCAGGTTTGGAATTGAGCTGGAGCGAGCTCTGGGAGAGGAGGCTGGGCCCTGTGGGGACAGGATTTGAGAGCACTCAGAACGTCTGACTGTGTAAGAGCATACCTGTATTATCTGTCATGAGAGACTTTTCATACTTTGGCTTTTCAGTAAAAACAAAAATCACATACATTAAACTATTCCTTTGCAACTCATTAATGATTATTATGGTGTTTCAGCTACTGACCAAATTGCTTTCTTTGCAAAAAATGTATAGTTTTGACCAACAATGAAATTCTAAGCCTCAACAAACCCAACTGTATAATGTGATAAAGAAGTCTTGAAAGAAGTCTTGGTTTTCAGCTCAGAATAACTGATGAGCTTCCTTTTTTTTTTTTTTTTTTTTGTATGTGGATAACCCTTGTTTATTTCAGTTAATTATACCCAGACGTTCTGCATGGGAAATGCTATCTTATCCCTCCCTGGGCCCCTAGCACATTAGATCTATTGATTACTGCCACTCTGTCCTGTACACACAGTGATGTAATACTTTGGTGCCTGTAGGGATGGATGGCAGCCTTTAAAATATTAATAGCTCTTCTCATCATGTAGGCCTCACCCTGCTCTCAGTGAATCTTTGATGACTGTTTTGTCAGCCTGTCTTACCTTCCCCATCACAGCACTGCACAGTGGGAGAGCTAAATGCAGGCAGGGAGATTAAATTGTGGCTGCCAGACTGAAGAGCCTGTCAGGAGCATGAGCAGTGCCACTTAGCACAGATGATCCTTCTGCAAAACTGAAATACATCCTAATATTCATTAAGTTCATGTAGAAGTGATTTAGTTTATCACGGACATAGAGCAAATTCCCCAATTTTTGCTCTGAGAGCATGTATCAACCAAGGGAAAGTTGAAACCACACTGTCATGTGGTTTAGATATGACATCCCCCCACCACTTTTTAATGGTGAAATCATTCTGTCTCCTTACAGAGGGAGCTACATTAAAGAATATCCTCCTAATTCTCCCCTATGCCTTGACTGATATTAGTCTCTTCTAATTTTCAATAAACTAATTTTCGATGGTGTCTGGGCCCAGCAATTTAAATCCAACGAGAGAAAAAAGTTATTCCTTGTCCACTGCACAAGTTATGAAGAAGTCTACCTTCTCCCCAACAGATATTGCCTATAGCATACTCAAGTAGTTCCACAGAGCAATAAATTAATCTTCTGGTTAACACTAAGAAGGTCATGAGAACACCGAAAGGGACACAACTCTGAAGGGATGTGAAATGATTGCATTAATTTTGCTCCTACAGAGCCATGTGAAAAGTATGGTTTTAAGAAAACTCACACAGGCCAAATTTCAATGGATTTTGCCAGAAATACTTCCCAGCACACTCCCGATACAAAGGGCAAATTTTGTCTTTGCTACAATGATGTACAGCTGCTCCAAAAAAAGATTTCCACTTAGAAAATGTGCAAACAAACCCACCCCCTAACTAACATAGTGTTTTTCATCCTTGCCTGTTTGTCAGAAATGGCAGAACCACTGATATTTTTCAAAATCCAACCAGAGCCACTTGTACTAAAAAAAAAATCCTAGTAGTCTGGGTAAAGGGTGTGTTCACATTTAAGTGCCAACTGGGATTGTGACACTATTTTGGTTATCAACATAATTTATACTGCAAAGTCAATTGCATTCATCAGGATATTCCAGACAGAGGACAAATTTAAAAATTCAGTCCTGGTCCTTTTATTTTCTTTATGAGTACGGAAAAAGGCAAGGCTCCATCGATACTGTGAGGTTATTAGAAACATATCACACGTATAGGAGAGCTGAATTTAATCCTGCATGGGTGCTTATAAATCCAACATTTGGTAGCTTTCTGTTCCCTGATTCTGTAAATAGGTTTTACTAAGCATTTTCTATTTAATCAGTTTTGCTGCTAATTTTGTTCTTTATTGAAATAAATATTTTCACAGATTAAATTTTTTTATAAAGAGCATGAAGAAAATACAGGCTTAGTTTTAAAATACATACATCTACAGACTTTTAAAAAATATTCTGTATTTTGAATTTTCATTGAGAATTTACTTGTGATCAAGTGACATGGTTTAAATTCAGAAAATTCACAAGAGTATAAATTATCCCCAGGAGAGGTAAAAGTTGCAGCCAGAAAGCAATTTTTTGTGCATGAAAGTGTTTGTTCTCATTCTGAAAGTAATTATGCTGTGACATTTCTAAATCCTAAATAATTATTAAACTATCACATGCTATGAACTCAATATGTTTAAATTTTCATTACATCTGGCTTTCAAGTGTTCCTATCATTTTACTATGTCCCACTAGGGGATTTACAGAGCCAGGAAGAACCACATACATGGGTTCCCTGCAACACTTAGCCTAATCATTTCTATGCACTTTAAGAAACTTACCCAAACAAAAAAAATTAGTAAAAAGTTCGGAGCACATGGTTTTAAGTTCACTAACTACTATACTGTGTAAAAGTATTTATTTTGTACCTTTAGAAGCAGTAGTGAACAATTAAAACTTACATATATTTCAACAAAGTATTTATTACACATTACAAAGTCATTTGAGAGAGCCAGATATTTAAATTTTAAATAAGCCCACATTTCTCAAGCAATTGTGGAATAGTTCTGGCTGCTCACCTGTAGCTAAGTGAAAACCAAGCACACAACATACAAGATACAATCAGTGTGATACTGAGCAAGTACAAGTTCCTTTTTCAGGGCTTATGGACTACAAGCAGTCCCATCTTGTCTGATAGAGAAAAGATGGATCACTTTTCTCATTGAGATTCTTGAGGTTTCAATCTGAAGGTAAAAGCAAACCTTCTGAAAAGCCCACAGCTCACCCAGAAGAGAAGAAAGTGGTTTGTTTGTGTACTACTATAAGCTGATGGCTTTTGACAACAAACTATTGTTCCTTCTTGGCAAAAATTTAAATTCTGTTGTGTTGGTGTAAGAAAGTGTTCATGCAAGAATAATTCATTTGTTTTGGGAAGAGTTAAGGCAGCTGGAAATTCTCTATTTTCAGTTAGACACTGGAAATCACTAGTTAACTACTAGAACAATTCAGTCTTACTTGCTCCCTTAATGCCATATAATTAACTACCCGTTTTCAATTTAAAATAAGCTTGAAAACAAATACAGCATCATAGGGTTTAGTTTAGCAGATACTGAGGATTTGTAGTAGTGCTTTAAAAATTCATACTACATTTTGTTGCTATTTGTGAGTATGGTGAAGATGCAACTGTTGCCCCCTATGTTTTTTCACCACCTCATAAAAAATCTGTCGTGAAAGAATATTAGTGTTGGCTTATTCACAGTGAACAGGGCCTATTGTTTACTGATTCAGTTAGTGCTGCTTTCCTCCTGTATTATTACTAAAATAGCACAGACCTGAGCACAAATTCAGGAAACTAAGAGCCACCATACTGCAAGAGACACCACTGTGGACTAACTTGAAAAGATAAAATAGGGTATAGTAATTAACTCCTTAATTTGCCTCCAGTTTGGTGGACATGTCCTGCAGACAATACCTTCCTCTTTAACTTGAGTGTGCAAGGCTCCCCATCTTCCTCAACTTGACTCCTGTAACCTGATGCAGTAAGGAGCTCAAAGGGAGAGGGTGGGCATCCTGCTTGGGACACAGGAAAAGTCCACTTAAGCTGATGGAGCAAGGAGAAGGCAAGGCAAGAAAAGAACAGAAGAAGATGATGGACAGCCCTACAACAGAGAGCCAACCCAAAACAAAACCTCAGAGGACTTTCCTAAGAACCAGGGAAAGGGAAAAGGAGTTTCCTTTGCAGTCTGGAGACTCAGGTGCTGGAGGGCACAGCAGTGAGGAGGAAAGAAGCCACTCATTCAGACAGGGGACAGGTTTCTTGTGAAGCCCTTTTAGTTAGTTTATATTACCCACTCCTCTCACTAGCAGTTATTTTATAGTCTATTCTTGTACTCTGAAAATAGTTTAAGAGATCTGGAGCACTCGAGAGTACCTGGCACACTTACTTCAAAAAAACAGGGAAGAGCAGGTTTGCTGCAGAACCTGGTCCTGCCCCAACTCCCATCACTCAAATGAACAGCACTGAAGCCCCACACGTGCAACCTCCCATACCGCATTCAACTGGGCCCCTCAGTTCAGGAAGGAGATTGAGGTCCTGGAGCAGGTCCAAAGGAGGGCAACCAGGCTGGTGAAGGGACTCCAGCACAAGTCCTGTGAGGAGAGGCTGAGGGAGCTGGGGGTGTTCAGCCTGGAGAAGAGGAGGCTCAGGGGAGACCTCATCGCTCTCTACAACTCCCTGAAAGGAGGCTGGAGCCAGGGGGGGGTTGGGCTCTTTTCACAGGCAACTTTCAACAAAACAAGAGGACACAATCTTAAATTGTGCCAGGGGAAATTTAGGTTGGACATTAGAAAGAATTTCTTTATGGAGAGGGTGATCAGACACTGGAATGGGCTGCCCAGGGAAGTAGTGGATTCTCCGTCCCTGGAGATATTTAAAAAGAGACTGGATGTGGCACTCAGTGCCATGGTCTGGTAACCACAGCGGTAGTGGATCAAGGGTTGGACTTGATGATCTCTGAGGTCCCTTCCAACCCAGCCAATTCTATGATTCTAAGATTGGCACAGTCTGGCGTTACACAGAACAGGCTGGTTCATGGCACTTAGTATGTTACATATGGCTATGAACATAAACCTGGTGAGTTACAGATTCTGTCAAAAGTTATAGCAGAAGGAGAGCTTCCACAACATCTCTCTGCTCCAGCCAGGGGGATACTCAGAGTCTGGCAGAGGCCCCAAGCACAGGTTGCAGAACAAACCCCACCCAGGTGCAGCTGGGGCTGTTCCTGTGCCCCTCACCCATGAGGGATAAGGTACTGCACTGGCAGGATTTCTTTGGGGGATGCTGCTTTTCTCTCTGAATAACAATACAATGTGCTGCAATAAAATGCAGTGTAGGTACTTAAAAAACAACCCAAGGAAAGGAGTGGTCTTAAATTATGAGATTATTATTAATCCAAAGACATCACAGTAAAAGTTGATTATGGGAAACCAAAGTTACAGAAAGAATCCATGTTACTGTGATCATGGCTGGATCAAAAACGGGAGAACAGTGACTATGAAGATATTTGTCCTCTTATTTTTAAGAGCAGTGTTTTCTTTGGAAATAAAATCTTTTGCCTTTTCTTTCTGGTCTCTTCACACCACCTCTCTTCCTTCTTCCAACTTTCAGAGTCAACAATAACCCCAAACCAACCAATCAACAAAAAAAAAAAAAAAAAAAAAAAGAAGAAAAAAAGAAAATAAAAAAAAGACCACAACCTAACTTTCTTTTTTCTTTCTTTCTTTTTTTTTTTTTCTTTAATTTTAAATAAATTATTCTTCAACAGTGAAATTTTGCATGCAGGAATACTTTATATGGCTGTTTCAGAACAGCAGAATATTAGGATGCTTCTCAGTATTTGTATGTATCTGCTCTAACAGTGCTTGCTAAGGCAACAGAAAATGAGTTACCAGTATCAAGCAAATAGAGATAAACTCATTATTCTTCTTCTTATGCAAGAAGTGACAAATATTATAGTCTAGTAAGTAAAAAAAAAATATAAGAGTTTTGCTAGTATAATTATTTTACCATATTTCTCTATTTAGGTCATCCTTTAGATTTCCACTTTTCAAACCACACGTTGCAGAATACTTAAAAAAATATAAAAGAAGCTATGTATAGTGTGAAAAAGTGTGTTTTACTTTTAGATAATATCCTGTTCCTCAACATAAAAATTTATATTCACTCGTGCAACTGACTTTAAACTTACATTTCATAAGAACAATTGCACTTACACATTGAAAAAAGGTCTAAGATGTCAATTTCTGTGAGCACCAAAAATGCTAATGACTAAGGCTACTATATTCAAATCCATTGGAGTAAGCTTGCTAATTTCAGTAGGAAACACATAAGTTTTAAGATATTTCAAGTGTATTAAAGTGGTGTCTGCTACACTACCACAATTGTCTGCTACAATTGAATGTACAGTTTAAGCCTGATTTTTAACAAATAAACGAGTATACTTGGAAACAAATTCTGAGAGCATCTGGGTGCCCACCCTGGTCCAGAGAAATAAGACCAAAATGCATCAGCATAGCAAGTGCTGAATTTTGATTAATTGAATAGTCATTAATGTTGATGGAACCTTCTGTGAAGGATTACAGAAAGTCAGAATCAGCACTGACAGGAGCTGAAAAGCCAGGAAAGTTGCTTGGGAATCAGAGCTAGTGAGTCATGACCTGTTTTCGTCCCTTCCCCTGCAGGGTAGGGCCTTTTCTGGCAGATCTCACCTGCACAGTATCCCATACTGAGCCCTAGAACTTAGGCTCTTAGGAGCTTACCAGTGTCAGAAGATAAGCAGTTTTCTTAGGGCTGAGAAGACATACTAAGTGCTGAGAGACTGGTCCAGTATCCTTACACTGATTAGAGATGGGGGTCAAGGAAGCACATCCTATTAAACTTTGGTTTTTGTGATGTTACTACATCATGAATAAGGATTTAAAGATAACCACTCAATGTAAAGGCTGATAAGAATTATGTACAATTAGTATTTGTGATACATATTTTTACCTAAAAGTTAAGGTATTAAGAATCTGTGGATTAACTCCATTACAAAATAAGCTAACTTTATATTTTTTCTGTCTTAAATTGTAGACTCACAAAGCTAACTGGACAGATGAATAAGGCGTTCTTGTAAAGGAAGAACTCACAAGAAGAAACCAAAGAAATTGTTCCCTGTGAAGTTACAAATGACAGCCTATCCCTAGCACCCACCAGTCAAACAACTGAAAAGTTACTTGTTTCCTAAACCTTAGACTGCAGCATCTCATGGAACACACCACAAACTGTAGTTTCACAGTGTGTAAGTATTGAAGATAATAGTATAGCAACAGTATGGTCAGTCTGCAAAAGAAAAAAAAAAATATGGCTGAATTATGAAATAGGACTAATATTTTACATTAGAGAACAGAAGTTGTCATGGAATAAATAGTCAATAATACAATATGTGCTAGTTGTTCAATAAGCAAATAATAACCATGTAAGGACAGGCTGCATACAATACTATATTTTTACAAGATAAAGGTAGGATTAATGCAGTATTCTAAACGTATGCAACAATTACTTCTGAATTGGCTAAACCGATCACACTACAAACTACAGAAATATCTATCTGGCTAGCCCCCATGTGACAACTGCTTGCTTCCCAACAAAAATATCATGCAAGTGAAGGATTTTTTTCTCTCCTTAAGATTTGAAGCCAGTTGAGTTACTGGGGCACATTTCCTTCTCCAAGTAAGTACTAAAAGGGAGCACCACTATTGTGTTACACATTTCCATTTGAGCAGGTCAGTCATCTATTGTTCTCCCACTTCTAACTGACATGGGAAATAAGACCAAAACATGCTGGAACTAACATTTAATTAGCTCCCATACCAATTATAAACAACACTTCACTCACCTTCGATCAGCTAACAGAAGTGGTAATGATAAATTATAGAGTAAGTGTAAATAAAGTGGTTTTAATTAGTGTAATTAATCACTTCACACATTCTTCAACTTGCTTTGCTCATTTGGGTAACAGTTGAAAGCAGCACTAGCAAAACTCCTTTTATGTCCTTTAAACATTCATTTATGGAGTTAATAGGTTGAGGTGCCTCACATGCTAGAGCAAGAGGAATCATCTTCTAACTACTAGTATATGCCTAATTATAGTATATAGATATAGTATATAATATAATAGTATATAATATATAGTATATAATATATAAATTTCAAGTACCAAAATATAATAGTATATAATATAATATATAATATATAATATACAAATAATATATAATTTATAATTATTAATTATAATTAGTAATATAAAATATATAATATTATATATAATATAGTATATAATATAATATAATAGTATTTAATCATATATAATATATAGCATATAACATATAGATTTCAAGTACCAAAAAGTCATCACTTACTGTTTCTTCTGCCTCTTAGGTGATTTAGTTTGAGCATGAAATATTGATTCGTCCCCTAGAACCTCCTTTTTTTATTTGTTCATTTAAGAGTGTATACTTATGGTAAGTAGATGCTAACCACTCGTAGTTGTATTTGTTGCCCAGTTCTGCAGGACAACGGGTGATTTAAAAAGATGCAATAAAATAAAAGATTGGGACACTCAATTTCCAGCTCTCAGCTATATTTGGGACACTGGGGGAACCCTACAAATACACTGAAATAACACTAAAAGACTTTTAACTAAAACTCTTGATGGTAACCTGCAAGGGTCTTTCCACAGCATTTGACAGTAGGGAAGAGGGGATGATAGTTAAAGACAACACAGACAGACCTGCTCTTAGGGATACTAAATATTTTGGCATCTTACTAGCATATTCTGTTTTCAAGTCCTGCTCCAAGAATCAAGCTGTGTATCCAGCTGGGACCAAGAATAAATTTTCTTTCCAAATAGGAAAGGTAAGAAACTTGTCTTTGTTTCAAACACCTCCATTCCAGTATGACTTATTTTTGAGGTAATCAGAAACATTCTTTGAAGAAACTTGAGACAATTTAGAATGGTTTTGAAAAGCAGAGGAACTGTGTGAATGGAGGGAAGCCCTGAAATTATCTCATGGAGTGGCAACTACCTCCATAGGAGAGCGGGAGCAAATGCATATATAAAATGAAGAAGTAAATAATAATACTTTATATGCTAAAACACAAAAATCTCCCTTGCTATGAAAAAACCCCATATCCCTAGATCAGAGGCAACAATTCTTAAATAAGTGCACTGAAAATAAACCTGTTTTACAAAAAAAAAAAAAAAAAATTAAAGCAATTTATATGCACTACCATACTCTACCGGTGTTAAGAGGGATATGTTCTATCGACAAATACAGAAAAGGGCTTTTAGAGTTGCTATAGAACCTATTCTTAGGTACTAGAAAATAGGATTTGGTGGAATGTATTAAAAATGTAGACTAAGTTCATTTTCATCTAAGAATTTTATAAGTTATATATATATGGAGAAATGATGCAAAAACTAGGCTGGTACCATTATGTAAGGGAACAATATGAGGATATATATCCCTTCTAACTCTCTTTCTGACCTAATTAGTATAGGAATGAAAGATGAAGAACACTTTTTTTCAAGAGTAAATGAACTGGGAATAGAAAATAGTTTCATTGTGTGCTCATTATCTTATGCTTTTTACACGACAGGAAATTTTTGCTGTTATTGCCAGAGGAAAATGGAGGTGTTGGCTAGGATTTTAAGTAATAAGTTCTCCAGGAGATGGGAAAGCACTCCAAATGTTCACAAAAAGCAGTAGAAAAGTGAAGGACCTGCAGGTCACAGAAAAACATAAGCCCTGCATCCCACCTTGGGATTAAATGGTTCTTTTTTATTATGGAAAGATGTGGATTTGTTTGGGTATTTTTGATGGTCATATGGAAATCCCAGAGTGAGGGCAAAGGGAACAGAACTGATGTCTAATTCAGAGAGGACACCTGATACTGTCAGGTTTCCAGCTAGTGTATAAGTGCCTCCAAATAAAAAGAGTGTGTGATTAAACTAGGACTGCAGAGAGTCAAATGTGATCTCCCCTTAGTGCTTGGTAATGTTTCAAAACTTTGGCATTCACCAAATATTGCCAGGTGGTTAAAATTTCCTAACTGAGCACCTATGAGGAGCAGGAAGAAAGCCAAAGAGAAATAAATTGTCCTTTAATAGCTGAGCTTAGTAAGAAAATATTTAACAGGAAAGAATTTCTTTAGGGCTACGTAATTTTATGGCAAAAAATAGTATGAAATGTATTTTAGAGAGAATAGAAATTCCAATGGGTTTACACAAAAGTCTTGTAAAAGTGAGGAAACCTGAAAACATAAATACTAGCAGATTCATGGTACCAGGTATCATAAAAAAGCCTAAGCAATCCTGGCACTATAGGGTAACTTCAGTGTTATTTACCCAGGTAGTGTATGTTTTGCTTTCAGTACTATACTACACATAGCATTAATCCAGATGCTTGTGTGAAATGTAACACAGATAGATCTTCTTTCCTAAGCATCACTTGGTAATATTTGACAGTAGGAAAAAATCTGGAGTTCCATTAATAATGAGAGAACTTACAAATATACTAGTGAACATGACCTAAAGACATGCACTAAGCAAGTATAGGATTATACATATTTAACCTCAGCACAGAAGTTGCCCATGTTTTTGGTTTTTTTTTAAATAGAAAAAGCTATCCTAAATTTAGATTAAAACCAAGAATAACCTAGTACTGTAAATTTTTAAATGACCCCAAGATTAAACAACTTCTTTCACAGACAACTAATTGTATTTTATGAAATCACTTGCTAAACTCTGGAAATACCAAAATCAGACAGTTTCTGAAAGAGATAATATATCACAAGCAAGTGGGATGATGTGCTTTAAGGAACAATAGAAATAACACAGGAACAAGATGGGCAGCAAGGATAATAACTAAATAACACTTCTGCACTACAGAGGTCACAAAAAGAAAGAAAAAAATCCTTTAGTCGTCTCTCTAGGGATATCTGAGTATGATTCTGGAACTCTTTTGGCAGAAAAATTTCTGCTGGCACTTTCTTGGCAGAACCCTCTGCCAAAAAAATCTTATCAGTGGCCTAAAGCACACACGATCTGAATTACACATAGAATATAAGTAATCTTCACAAATGGCATGATTTGCTGCTGCTGCTGTCACTTCTGTGAAACTCTGCAGGCAGTAGGCAACAGTAGAGTAGCAGAAGTCACATAATAGTTCACTGTAAGAGAAATTAGCTATCTATTAAAAGATTGGACTGTGGAACCACAGGAGCCTGGTTCCTGAACTGGGCTCCTGGATGGGATCAGATAGATGTCACCAGAAGAATAAACTTGCATGCAGGAGGACTGAACACAACAACACAGACAGCAAGCTCCTACTCAGAACGAGCTGTTATGTTACCATTTGGGAAACACTGAATTTTGGCATAAATGTTATTTTTTAATTTGTATCTTCATTATCAGTCTCCCATTTTGCAAACAATAACTACACTTAAAACTGTGTTCTTTGTTTACAGAAAAATACCCAAGTAAATAAGGAACATATTTTGCATTATTAAATCCAAATTTTTTGGAAACCTTTGAAGACCAACTCTGAATGTCAAGTATTCCTAGTCACTCTCTGTGCCTAGTGCAGCCTAAAGCTGCTATTAATAGTATTAAACTAATGTGTTCTCGTTTCATTTCTAGAAAATAAAATGATTACAGACATTACACAAACACGACTCACAGGAATGCATTATGAGAGATCAAAAAATTTGTCAAATCTCTTCTGATAGATCTAAATTAGTCTGTTGAAAACCAATGAGAATAATTTAAATAAAAAACCTATAAGCTTCTGCCTATAAAGGATATAAAACTACTCACAGATATACAGATCTAATACAAAAGGCACCAGTATATCTATTGAGCTGTTATTTTGTTCTGTGAGTTTAACCAGTAGCACAAAACACATTTCCCCTTCTGCAAAGCAGCACTCTTTTCCCCTGACCTTTGAGAGGCTTAAGACTTGAATATTTTCTGTCCAAAAATGAAAATGGCTGTTTGGTCTCTGAGGCAAGCTAGTTCAGACTGTGTTCAGCATTGCCTCAGAAGTAATTAAGCAGTTAAGTCAAAAAGGTCAAAATTTTATTACTCTCTTTTTCATCTGCCAAAAACTCCTCTGCCATAAAACAGAAAGTATACCCTTTTCCCTCTGCTTTTTCTTTCTGTGTCCACAAATGTGCACTACGCTCTGCTCTCCTATTGTACTCAGAAAATGTATTTCTCCATTCATAAGGCCAGAATGGAAAAAACAGAGCCAACTCCCTACTCTTTGTTAGCACAGAAGTCACCAAAGTCCTACTTTATCAAGAACTACGTTGACTGAATGTAGCACAAGAACCCCCTGAAACTCATCCCTGCCAAGATTTTCTGTTCCATATAAATCATTTTACACAAGCTAACAGGCCAAGTACCTCTTTTTCAAGGCTGCATTTACACACTGCTTATGCTCATGAGCTGGCACCGCCGGATCCCAGAGCAATGTGGCTCCTGGCACTTCTGAGGGCGCTGAGCGCGCGGGTGCTGGCATGCCACTAAGGCATGAGTAGGGCGAGTGCTTCATCAGTCTGTCACCAGGATGTGGGTGCATTTGTTTCCTGGCCTGTACTACAGACACAATATTTACTGATGTTCTTCTGCGTTGTAGGTTCGAATGCCAAAAGTCTTTCTTTGTTCTGCTCCTCCAGATGCAACCATAAGTCACTGTCATTTTCTAATGAGTTTCGGTAACTGCTTCCTGTGGTGGATGTGGGAACACCTGGTTGCCTGTGCAGGTTTGTGTTTGCCACAGGCTAAGCATTACAATCTGATCACGACCTCCTTTCCATCTTTGATGTTGTTACTAATTGTTCCCGGTTTCCTCTCACCGTTCCATTTCCTCCCCCTCCGTATATGTTTTACGTGCTGTTACTGCTCCTGTGTTAATTTGACATTCACCTTTTGTTCTACAGTAATGAAGCTATATTGTGAGGGGTTGTTTTCTCTAGGATTTTAAGTCAGTTGCACAGCATAAAATGACACCAGGTACCTAAGTCAGATTCCTATCAGGAAAAGCAAGCTCAGATAGAAGTAATAACAGGAAGTAATTTTGTGAGACGAGTATGCAATTCATATATAAAAGCATATTTCACCATGTAGACATAAGCAGAGATAAGAGATGTGCTGCAGATGACACCACACTGAAGCAAAAAATTGGCCTACAGGCTGCTGTAGGAGGGTGCTCTCAATCCCTGTGCCAGCCCTGAGGAACCAGGGAAAGCAGAAGCTGCTTCCCTGAATGGAGATAGTTCCTTCAGCCTTCACCAGGTCTCCTGCTTGTAAACAACATGACAGGCAGCAAACCAGAGCAGACTGAGATGAACTGGACCCAAGACAGAGTCCCTAACACTCCACTGTCAGAAACCCATGGTGGACCACGACTGGTGAAGGAATCCCAAAGGCTCCACTCCTAAGTCTGACTCTGCAGTGGTCTCCTCCTGCCTGCATAATGGAAGAGACCAAACAGGACAACTTCACTCAGGCTCTTAAAGTGAGAAGAACATGAATTTAACAGAATGCAATTTGTCATCAAAAAAGATGTGCTTGTTTCACCTGGCCCTTACCATCCTCATAGCTGTTCTCAGAGCTGAAGTGATGGGAGTACTGAATTATAGTGTTCGAGCTACATCTTTTCATCTGGTGCTTTTCTGAATACCTTTGAACTCTGCCCCTGACAGAGGATGAAAAGTCCTAGCTCAGGATGCTCAGCACTGATGGAGAATTTCCTGAGGCAACCCTGTCTGTAAACACTGATGCTGATGGGTAAGGGCTGGCTCTCAGGTCAGCACAAAAGCCTGCTTCAAAATATCATATCTTAATGTCTTAGGGCTTAGCAATGAATCTGCAGAAACTTTATGTAGTCACCTACTGAGGATTGCCCCTGGAAGCAGGTCTTTGTGTCTGCTACCAGCCAGTGGCTGTTGAAGTGTTAAATGAGTTATTTCAGGTTCACACTTTAGGAAACTAGGTCCAGAAAGGTAAGGTGGACAAATATCTTATCTGCATTTCTCAGAAATCTAAGTATTCAACAAATACTTCAAAAGACTAAAGTTGCCTCACAGTTGTGACAATTTCTGTACAACTTTATCTTTGAGAGCATACAACAAATAACTGTGAGACAGTATGAAAAGCGTTCACCATACAGAAGATTTACCCCATTACAAAATGGGCAAAGATGGCTTTGAAACCCTAAAATTTTGAAGCCAAGACATTAAAAAAGCTTGTGTTAGATGAGATAGATGGAATAAGGAGAGGCATCCAAAAATATTTACAATTAATATATTACAACAGTGGCAGAAATTTCATCAATAAATCAAAACTTCTTCAGACCTCATCCTCTGAGAGATTTACGTGGAGCTGAGGTCTGTTGAGTCAGACATCTGCTAGGTTTGCATTAATGCAGCAGATGGCAAGGTAGTGTGACCCATGTTATGGGACTTCTGCCACTTCTATTCTAAAGACTCCATTCCTAGAGTGAAAGAGCAGCACACACTTCCTAGATGCTCTTCAGGTCTGAAACATACTCAAAGAACACATAATTTTATTAGTGTGTCTGTTTACCAGAAGAACCCACGAGAACAACTCTTTTATGTGCACAAAGAATGACTGAGCTGGATTGCTCTGGCTCTCAGAGAAGATAATGAAATGGAAATAACTTCATCTATCAACAAATTGTGAGGTCCACTGATGCCAGATTTCATCTCATTGAGCCTGTCAGCCATCTGACAGGTGGCAATTTCACAAAGCAAGAGCAATAGGATGAAAAAATAACCCCCCCACACACATCCTCTTACACATTAATTGTGTAAACAATGTCTTTGTTTCAATCCATTTTCAACATCTATGAATAAAGCATCTGACAAAGGAGGAATATCACACAGGTTGAACAAGGAATGCTCCTTCAAACTGGGACATACTGAGTCCCATACTGACATTCTTTCATACTGAGTAGGGTGAATTTCTGGGTTTGAAAAAAATTCTAAAACAGAACTGAACCAGGAAAATAGAGTAAGAACTTAGCCCATCTTTGTTGGCCTCAGAATTAGGCAAGTTAGTTATTTAATACAACAGCTCTATATAATTCCATGTGCTATAAATAATCTGTTCATGCAATACAAATTCTTCAGAGAAAAAAAAAACAAAAACTTGAGATCTAAATGGTACTACTACCCATTTGTGTTTATTTTTAGGCAAATAGTTTTAAATGACTATATGAATGTATATATTGTGGATTGAGTCTTCAGTGGTGAGACATGACTTTTTTTCCTCAGAAGGACTGAGAAGACTCTGCCTGCATTTCTGTCAACCAGTAGCCTCAGTGAACTCTGAAATGGCATTATCCAAGAAGACAGTGTTATTTAATCTACATTGTATTTATTCCCTTATCAATGTACTGCATTCCGTAATTAACCCTGGGCACCAGGAAAACAGAGTCACAGATGTAAATAAATATATATTCAGGAAACTTGGGAAGAAAAATTGTCTGGAGTTCTGGCAGTAGCAGGTGGGGAAAACTGCCACTCCAATATGAACCACTTAATTTTAAATTGAAATTTAAAATGTAGCATTTTAAAAATAGCAGACAAATGTAAGACTAATCCAAGAGGTTTTCTGAGCCATGTCAACAAGAACTCTGTGGCTGCAGTCTGTAGTAATTACATAGGGAGCAAAGAAGGACAATTGTCATATGAAGTGATTGAACAGTGAAACAACTACTTTTTGGATAGGAACATAAACACCAAAAACTCCATAAATCTGGCCCATAATCCTTCTAAGACCAGTCTTATGCTCATTTTGTGGAGACTAAAGCAAAGGAAACGGCATGAAAGATTTAACTATAGATATCTTAAATTAAAAGTGCCAATGGAGTTCCTCAGTCATCTCAGCAGTCTGTCTCCCATTTTGCTAAAGCCATGACAGAGGGGTAACCACTGCCTATCTTTACCTTTGTAGCCTCTAAGGATTCAGTGTTGTCCATAAGGGTTCAATGACCTTCAGCTAATTATTTCAGAAACGGTTTTGATGCTAGTATCATTGCAGTCCTCTTCTGTGACATGATAATGAATCACAGGGATACAGGTAAAGAACTAGTAGGAGGGAAACATACATGAGCAGAAAAAGGTAGTTTGGTCCTTAACCACAGAAAGACACAGAATCACAGGATGCTAGGGGTTGGAAGGGATGTTGAAAGATCATCAAGTCCAACTCTCCTGTCAGAGCAGGATCACCTAGGGCAGGTCACACAGGAACACATCCAGGTGGGTTTTCAAAGTCTCCAGAGAAGGAGACTCCAAAACCTCACTGGGCAGCCTGTGCCAGTGCTGTCACCCTCACAGTGAAAAAGCTTTTCCTTATGTTTATGTGGGACATCCTGTGCTTCACCTTGCACGTGCTACCCCTAGTCCTATCATTGGACATCACTGAGAAGATCCTGGCTCCATCCTCCTGTCACTCGCTCTTTCCATATTTATAAACATTAATGAGCTCATCCCTCATTCTCCTCTTCTCCAAGCTGTAGAGCCCCAGCTCCCCCAGCCTTTCCTCATAAGGGAGATGTTCCACTCCCTTCATCATATTTATGGCACTGTCCTGGACTCTTTCAAGCAGTTCCTGGTCCTTCTTGAGCCGAGGGGCTCAATGATAATTCAAAAAGCCTCTAGTTTCTCTCAGTCATAAAGAATGTACATCTGGGGACCTCAGGCAGTTCATCAGGACCCTTCCCACTTCTCTGCAGGCTTTCTCAAGCCTTAATGAGAAACCTCCTCAGCAATCATTCTTCTTTACCCAGAGAGTTGTATATCTGTTTACTCCCCTTTCTTCTCTGAAGCTTTCATCCTTTTCAATTCTTTTTACATCTAAAGGGAGGGAGGGGGGAGGATGGAGAACAAAGAAAGAAGAAAAAAGGAAAGAGAAAAAAAAAAGAAAAAAGGGCAAAAAAGAGCTGTAAGTAAAAAAAAAAACAAAACTGAATCTGAAGTAGTTGAGTGATTTTGAGAGATGCTGCAGTGATGGGAAGAGGAAAAAAAAATGCCATTTGTTTCTTTCATTCCTCATTTTCCCAAGCATTCTCATCTTAAATACTACTTTTTGTCTCTTACAGTGCATACTCAGCCCTTACAAAATGTTTTGTTGCATCTCATTCCCAACTAAATGACCCAGTCCCACCCTGAAAATACCTTTCCTGAGTTACAGTCACCATTCAGTATTCCTGTATGTTAGGTCTGTCTAAAATACTCCTGGTATTATCTCTGTCTTGAACTAAATTCAATCCCTTGCCTGTTTTCTTCCCAGGTGATTTCAGGCCCTACACTTACTGTGAATTTCTGTGCCTCTCCTGCAACTTGTCTCCAGTGTCTTATATGGGATTATCTTGTCTATTACTTGCCTGGTCTTTCCTCTGAACCTATTTAATGTGGCAGTGATTTATCTTCATTTGTGCAAAAGCAGTATTTTTGTTTTTTCCTGTTAGAAAATGGTAATGGTGGAGAGAAGAAATAGTTTCAGACAGGAGCAGCAGCTCTGCATTTACCACCAGGCTGCCACACTGGGTGTTACAGCGATGTACAGCAGGGAGGAGGCCAGATTAAGCACCCTCACCGTGATGCTGAAGTCCCTAGGACACATCATAGCTAATGCTTACTGCCTTTAGCAGCAGCCTGTACCTGCCCACCTTCAGGAACTGGGAGTACATGTGAACTAGCATCATTCTGCTGGTGGCATCCCCACAGACAGTAAGGACAGGCTGATCTCCCCTCTGCCTCCACAAAAAATATGTTAGATAATATTTGATATAAACTGGAGTGACCCAGGGGTGACAGATCAACAGCTACGTAAAGACAGAAATCACTGCAGTACAGGGAACTGGACCACAGAGATGCAGTTTCAAGTCTTACATCACCTGAAGCTTCTTAGATTCATAGAATGGCTGGTGCTGGAAGGGATCTTAAAGATCATCTAGTTCCAACCCCTCTGCATGGGCAGGGACACCTCCCACAAGGCCAGGCTGCTCAAGGCCCCATCCAGCCTGGCCTTGGACACTTCCAGGGAGGGGGCAGCCACAGCTTCCTCAGGCAACCTGTGCCAGTGTCTCACAAACCTCATATTAAAGGATTTCTTCCTAATGTCTAACCTAAATCTCCCCTCTTCAAGTTTTAAATCTTTTCCCCTTGTCCTCTCATTACACACCTGTGTAAAAAGCCCTACCCCAGATTTCTTGTAGGCCCCCTTCAGATATTGGAAGGTTGCTATAAGGTCACCCCAGAGCCTCCTTTTCTCCAAGGTGAACAACCCTACCTTCTTTAGCCTGTCTTCATTTTCTGCCCTTGGATCATTTTCTTGAGTGATTCTGAAAGTTTCCTTACATTTTGTTTGCTAACTTGTAACTCCAAACACATGTTTTTAGGAAGCCAATTTATAGGGAGTTGGGGCAGATGAAAGAGATGAGCAACAGCTCAGGAGTTTCCCTCAGATGTCTGATTCCCAGGATGAGTGCAACCACAGAAAACTTGTATGATAGCATGCAGCGGTCTTTGTCTGATAATAGTAACTTTTAAAACAGTGCTTGTATTTCCCCAAATGAATAGAAGCTTTATATATATATCATTTTTTATTTGCTGATTCACACTCAGTAGAGATAATTAGCAAGCATCTCTATTAGCAACACAGAACCCCTCCTGTGTAAGCCTCTTTCATGTGACTTGTCCCATTAGCCTTTGTTCGTGGCTTTTATTTGCTGCTAAAGGAATAGCAAATGTGAAGTGATGTTTGAGATTTAGAGAATTTTAACAGCTCCCTGCTATGTGATGACTTTTTAGAACTACTTCTGAGAAAATCAGCGTGCATGAAACCAAATAATAAAGGATGTGACTACAGACACACTAATCCTTGACAAAGGCAGAGCTACTGACAGATTAACTTGTTAGACTAGGCATACAGAGTTCAGAAAAAGAAGATGTGGTCACATCCTTGAGCAGACTTTTATACAACGATTTAAAAAAATCTGCCTCAACTAGACAAAAACTGCCATGGCATGTTGGAAATACTCTCCTCAGAGTCAGCCTTGTTACTTAAAAACCAACTATGCAGTCAGTAAATATACCTAAAATTGTAAAGTTAAGAGCTCACAAGTAAAGAAATGCCAGGCTAAGTTGTCTTAGTCTGACATCATCACTTTTCTCCTTTTTCTCTGTCTTACAACCATTTGGTTTTTGTAGTTGCCTCCTTTTTTAACTGCATGACCTCAGGCCTTCATTGAAAAATGTGCAATATGAAGAACAAAAAACTAACACACTGATGAATTATTCTATGACACTCAATGTTTTCTTCAAATACATCACAAATAAAAAATTTTAGAATACCTGTGAAGACGGACATTTATAGAGATCTCATTTCCTATTTGGATATTGATGGAATTAAGACAGAAAAGTGTCTGTGAAATACAAACCCTCAGTGTGAGACACTCCAGAGTGAGTTTTAACTGTCTTTTATATCACATAGATTTGAGACTCTGTTTCCACAGAATTGAGTCACTGCTGTTTGTTCTCAGCATACCTGAGAACTAACCAGGGACACCTAAATCCAAGTATCAGTAGAAGAAAACTTGGATGATTTCATAACTAGAACATCAGAACCTTAGGATTTAAAAGGACACTATTAATTTTTAAGAGCAAAACTTAACTGTCAAATATGAGATTTTTGTTTTCATTTAGTATACTGTGTTTTACTCATTGCTTAGAGAAGTCAGAAGTGCTACAGATGAAATCCCTCTTCAGTTCACTGTGCAATCTGGGCCTTATCTTTGGGGTAAATGAGGCGTGGATAGAAAATGTACCAAACAGGGCATGATAACAATTGTTTTATAATGCAGTCATAAGAAATTCAAAATATATGGTACAAACAGCCTTGACTTTGGTACTTTGACTTTGCAAACAGAGTAATGTTTTAACTACCTACTGTGTTTGTGGTATTTTATCCTACATGGAAAAAGATCCCCCAAACGAAAAAGGAAATGAAGTATAGATAGGACATCCTAAATGCATTTATGACTATCAGAGCTGCAACTGTGAGCTTTGACATGTATCTAATTCTTAATTAAAGCCATAAATGGCAAATAGCAATCTAGTTTCATTACAAGGTGGGCCTGTAACAGAGGCCTATGGGGCACCGTGACAAAAGGCCTCACAAATTATTTCCTGACAATGAAGAAGATCAAGCTTGCAGCTCTGTGGGGAAGCCTGCTCCCTTGTTAGCACATGCATCTGCCTGGTCTCTCCAAACCTATGTTTCTTAGTGACAGATAGTCTCTTGTCAATAACTCTATCACTGTTTCCTTTCTTCAATGTCATTCTCATCACCTCATTGGTGCCTCTCTATCCACCTAACTCTGGACAGCACAAACAAACCATTCAGGCAAGCAAATATAGCTTTCAACTTTCAGACTGGACCTTCTGTTTAAACAAAAAATTCAGTTATTCCCCTCTTGCCCCCCCCCCCAGTCCATATCTATTACTCTTCTTCTCCATCACTGTTCCTCATTTGCCCTATACTCCCGTTTTCCTTCCCATCTATCTATATCCCTATTTATGTCTAATATTTTTTAATACTCCACAGAAATCTGGTATAGTACTAGTTTTCTTCACATATTCAGACTTCTCTCCATCTATGGTCTTCAACTTTTGCTAAAAGCTTTTTCTTAGTTTTCCTCTCTTCTGCCAATATCCATCCAAGCTAGACCCTCCCTGCTCCCAATCTCTATTGCCATCTGCCCAGTTTCATTTTTCTATTAAATCACATTTTGAAGGCAACCTTTATCATGCTAGTAACTTTATCTTGTTCTCCTCACCTCAAAGGGAAGAAAACTCAAAGCGCAAATTATAAGGGCTTACATTGTTTCATCATGTTCAGACCAAGCAACATTTTAACAGATGTTAATTACACAGTTTTTAGTCTGATCAAATAACATTTGACAATAGTGTTAGTGACACTGTTGGCCCAGAAAACTTGTGCACATGAAAAGTGAAAAATTATCTACTGACCAAGGATTGCCAGCCATGAATTTTACTGCAATCTGGTTTAAAATAATGAAAAATGTGGCAAATAGAAATTCGTCATTCAGTTTGCAATGTCTGCCTCTCATCACCTGACAAGCACATTTCAGGTGATGACTTGTCTTTGCTAGAGATGCTTTGCAGAAAATGTCTGTCACATTCCATTAGCCTTTCCAGATGAAGGGGAGATCATCCCCTTTGGTTCTGAGAAAGCTGATTTTGGACAGTCACCTCGAAAGACATGGCTCAGTCAGAGGGTACTGAGCAATGGGGGATTGAAAAAGACAAAAATGGGTCAACTGAACAGAGGGAAGGAGATGTTGAGATATGCTAGAGAAAATTGAAAAGCCAAGATACTGTCAGAAGCTGCAGTAGGAGTGAAGTGAAAGTGGGTATACGTTGTGGCAGATGGGAACAGCGTATCAGATTGGAGACCGAGGAAAAAGGAAGAAAAATAAGGAATTAACCTGCCTTTTTCAGTATCTAGTGCCACATCTGATAACAGACCTGTTAATCTATGGGAAAACTTTGTCTTGGTATATGTGACTTATGAGCACAACTGTTTGTAAACATTTGCTCTACCAACACAGCGAGTGCCATGTGCCTCATTCAGTTTTACAGTTGTTTAGCCTTGTTTCACCTCCCCAAAGGCTTTTTGGTCGTAGCCAAAAATCTACCCAATCACCACACAGTTCTGCAAATAGAATGGCTACTACATGACCAGTGAGTAAATCTTGAGAAAAGATTTCAGCTTTCTTGCTATAGCTGTCATTCTCTGCATCATCTTTAAAAAGTTCACCTAACTATTTCTGTCTGTGTATCCATTTGAAAATTTTAGTCTTAAGGAATAACAGCTACTTGGCCAAATTGTCACAAAGAGACAACAAAATTACTCAGAGCCCCACACTACACTCCTTTTTACTACCTCTGCATACTGAAAAGGTGCTTGTGATATGACCTTATATTATAGCACAGCCACACTGCAATTACAAAACATTTTCTTTAAAATACATTCCACACATTTGGGGTTTTGCCCACAAAGTAGCAGTGAGATTCTCTCCTTTATAAGCAAAACAAAAAATTGCAAAGGGAGGGGGGCAGTTTGGCTGCTTGCAACTGCTCTTCTTTATGCCAACATAAGAAAACAATAAAGAAAAACACTTTAAGATACTCATTCAGATTTAAAGCAGGAAATGTTACAAGTATGTCTCAGTTCTAGAAAGGACATTTCTACCAACTTACTTTCACTGGCTGAATAGTCCTGTGGATCAAGTATCCCTGATTCCTGCAGTGATCTAATACAGGAGTCCACCAGCTCCAGACCAGTGGTGAGTTCATCTTCTATATCCTTCTGACCATCTGTAATAAAATTATCAACATAAACATTTTTTTTAAAAAGACAAAAGATAGAAGCAGTTACAAGACAAAAGGTAAAACCCAGTTACGTATGACTAAGCATTCACAGCTGATAAAGCATTGGAGAACACAGAGGCTGATGGCCATTTTGAGATTGTTATCCTTTGAAAGTGTGGCTTTGGGTTAATAAAAGTAAAATGAGAAAGTTCAGGTCTAATCTCAAAAAGGTATAAGTGCACGTTTAGCAATGCCTCTTCCCCCAACCATTTTAGTTTTGGTGTTCTTTTTATTAGCCCTGTCAAATGTTGCCAAATTTTGCCAGTTTTTTAAGCAGAGTTTTCACACAATACCAATAAAAAAAAATATTGCATAAATAAATGTTGTTTCCCTCTATATTCTTTAAGAAATATGATGATTCCGGGAGAGAATATATTTTATGCATATATGTAGTTAAGTACATTACCTTGTGTTTGCCAGTGAAACTGCTCTTCTGTTGAACTGTAAAGAAAAAAAAGTTTTAATTTTTTATGGAATAATTTAGCAGTGTGCCATCAATATTAAAATCAAATTCTGTTCTGAAGGAACTAACTTCAGAATAAAGGAAATTACTTAATAATAACATATTTAAAATATATCAAGTATTATTTTACTTATTTTTAGATGAGTGACTTGTACAACATTCATTCAGCAGGGGAGGAGCATCCTAACTTTTAAATTAAATAACTTAAAACATAAATATAGAAACTGCCCTGTTAGTCTTGATATATGAATTACAGTATTTCAAAGAAAAAATATTTTGCAACTCTTATGGATCGTTCTATTTGTTTGATTTTCCATTTTAATAGAGAAAGTTATAAATTGATTTTTCAAGTGAACAATCACATGTGATTTCATGAGCATGGTTCCTGGTTCTACTGATCATTATGTGCATTTTTGTATTATTTAGATAGGCAGCTAAGTTAATTCAATTGGCCTTCACAAGAGAGTAAATTTAGATATGTTTGTGCCTCTGCGTACAATAACTTAAGCAAGGTCTTAATTTTAAAATAATGAGCATGAACACAAGAGGATGGGTTAGGTAGGCTTTTTCCATAAAATGAACAATATATTTAAATGAATGATAAAATGAACGCTATATTCAATTAGGCAATGAGTACACTTTTCTCCAAGGCATAATCTGTTTATGCATCAGCACAGGTCTTTCTCACATGCCAAGAATATAGAAAGGATTGAAGTTGCTCAGTAATAATAATTCTTTTGATAACAGTGAACTAGTTATAAACATTCTTCTGTACATTTTTACAAGATATCTATAGGTGAAAACAAAATTATGTCCTATCCATCAGTTAAAAAAAAAAAAGGATAAATTATTTTACCTTTTCAAGCTATGAATTTCTTTCTTTCTGACGTTGAGAATATATGCTGTTTTTAATGAGTAAATGGATTTTAAGGGATTTAAACCACTTTCCTTTTCCCAGCAGATGCTGGATCACTACATATGTGAGTATAGCTCCTAGTATCTACATCTATCTGAACAAGAATAATGCAAATGAAATTATATGTTGCTTTTTGGAGGTCTCTTTTTACAGGGAAAAAACTTGGTTTAATTATTTATCCAATTAGATAGTGCTAAAATGAATAGGATAACTGTCTAATTTACATACAAAGAGTTCTAAAAGGACAACTTTTAGTTTCTATATGGCATAAAAAGTGTTAAACTGACAAATTCAGTTCTATACATTATCATCAATTTCCAAATATCTGCCATCTGTGATTTATACTGACTCGTTGTAGTGAGATTCATAGATATAAAGCTAACCCTTTGATAAGACACTCAACCAAAATGCTTGCACTGAAGCTAATAATATTGAAGATAAAAATAGCCAGAGTCCTCAACAAATAATAATGGCTATGCGCTCAATTGGTAGAAATTACTTTAATTTAAAACACCTTTTCAAATGAAGTCCTAGTGGGTGGTGAGTAGGGACAGTGGATCCTTTTGAAATACTACTTATTCCAATCTGAAATTCCTTTTGTCTGGTTTCCAGATTCACTAAACAACTGCAGCTTTGGCTGGCACACTGGCACTTGGGAGCCATCTTCCTTTCTTGCATTAGCATCATCCATAACAAGCAATAGACAGTCCCTCTTCCAGAACCCAGATTCCTATGTGCCAGATGCCACCTCAGAAGACAGAAAAAACCTACGTATCTCAGGTGGCACTCTTGCTGGCAGAATTAATGACTAAATGTTGCTGGCAAAAAAACCCACTGATGTAAGACTGTTCTACCTCATCCAAATGTATGACAGTCAAGTCTGTGCATAGAGAGTGAATTATCATTTCTAGGAATTCCAGATTAGCCCTTTTTAAGCAGTGAATTTGTATAAAACGTAGAAGTTCATTTTTGGTAGAGTACAGGTAGTACTAAATCAATCAGTGGATGGTCAGTAGTGAACCCTATGATCACTAGTTCAACTTCCACAGAAACATTTTAGTGTATACACCTTAAGAAATCTTAGATGGGAATGTCCAAACAAAGGACTGCAATTAATTTTGACTGTATTTTGGTTATTGAAGTTTTAGTCAGGCTTCTTGCAAATACTCTAATGGTCTTTAATAAATACTGTGACTTTATAATGAAGGTGACAGATTCACCATCAAAATTTTCATCCTAATGCTACCTTTATATTCAAGACATGGAATATGGAACAAGCTGCCCAGAGAAGTGCTTGAGCCACCATCCCTGAAGATATTTAAAAGCCATTTAGATATGGTACTTAGAGACATGGTTTACCAGTGGACTTGGCAGTGTTAGGCTAGCAGTTGGACTTGATTATCTTAAAGGTCCAAAATGATTCTATGATTCTATATTAAAGGTGTGTTTGCTCCTAGAAGGATCAAATATCCTACAATATCCTACAAGGATATTTATTAAACTGATGCCTCAGTCTTGCAGACAAACACATAAAAGAGTTTCCCCAGAAAAATCTTAATAGCATTTGACATAGTTAAATTTAGATTTAAATTTAAAATTTAATTTTTTTTTTTCCCCCCCTCTCTTAACCTTTTTTTTAAAAAAAATAAGCTTTTCCTGGTTTTGGCTTAACAAGGATTCCAGAGTGAAGCAGTAAGATGTGTCTGCTCAGGGAATGTGCCAAATCTGCTTGAGTGAATAAAAATGGGGTTTTTCTGTGCTTTTTTTTGAGTCATTTTCCAGCTTCATAAGAGATTAGTACAATTGACTGTGTACTCGCATCAAACACATGAGCAGACAAAAAAAAGAAATGAACAAAAGTATTCCCCATTATTAATTTTCCAACATGATCAGGAAAACAAAGCTTTCTGCTTTCTCTTTTTCTAAAGAGAAAATTTTCAGTTAATTATCAACTACTTCTCTCCATATTCCTATGCCTCATTATAAAAGTTTGCAAACTCTACCAACTTCATCTGAGGAAGGTAAGCAATAAAATACTTCGGAGGGGGAGGGCAATTCTGAACTATAGATACCTGCGCCAAACAGAGTTTGAGAAGAGAGGAGGGAGATTTTAACCAGAATTACATCAATATAGTATTGAAAATAATAGCATAAAATATAATGAGCTGAGAAGCCAGGCAGGTATAATTATTATTCCCTTATCCCAATGCACAAGAATAATTACGATTTATTTGCTCTGTTCTTCTTTCATATCTACTACTGATAAAGAATATAGATCTTATAGAAGATGATCATTCTACCTAATTCTATAAAGATTACCATACCACCATTCAACTATAAAAAGCTTTGATTCCTCTATATTTTGATGGTCTTTGGAAAACAGGACTTATTGAAGTAAAATCCTAGGGAAGCAGAATAACTTATGAATGAGAAGGTAATACTAAAACCCAAACAAAACTCCAACCACCACCACCACCAACAACAAAAAATATTGCCCTTTATTGAGTTCTGGGTGTTCACCTTGAAGCTACTGAATACATCTTCTGTAAGGATGGACCACACTGTGCCTAAAAGTTTAACTTTAATAACCACCGGTGAGAGGAAATATTCCAGTAAAAGTTCTTTTACCTCCCTAGGCAAGAATGAGCAAAATAAATATCCACAGAGTATTCGTCTTGATTCCAGCTGCACTCCTATGTTCCCATTTCTGCACACATGTAATAAAAGCACTGAAGTACTGAGAAATCTTTTATGTGTGACCTTGCATGCTAGGAGGATGAAAGGCAAATGAGCACAGCACACTGCAGGGAGCTCATTTTGGGGAACATCACATGAGCACAGCACTCGAGGAGCTCCATCTCTCTCTCCACAGCGTGGAAACATCAGAAGCACAATGCATTGCAAAAATGCCAAATTTCTGAGGTCAGCAAAGCATTGCTGGATATTACAAGCAATCTATGTACATCCAGTTTAGAATCTTTCAGGCAGGGGTAGAAAAATCCCAGCCTTAGCTACAGTATGTCTATAAACAAGCAACAAATCAGGACTTTGGGAGCCTTCATTATTTTTTCCTCTCAGTAGAACTAAACAAGAAGGAATGTCCTCTTTTCAATGGACTTGATAGAAACCCAGTGTGGCAAGATGTTACTGTGGAGACGACTGGACTGTCCCACAATGGCCAGCACCAGCAGAATAAGGTGAACTAGGTATGACCATCAAACACCTCTTCCCACAGTTTACTGGAGTCAGAAGACTGGTGGATGCTCAAAGTGTACAAACTGTACGAATTCCCAAGAATTTGCTTTCAAAGCAGGTGCCAGGGAGTGGCAAGGGCACTTTGGACCCTCCTGAACTCCTAGCATTGGGAATGTGGCCATGGATGTGGCAGCAGGGGCAACAGCGGGGCAAAGAAACTTAGATCAAATCCCTACCCCAAAGCATCCTTTTTGCACAGTAACTGGTCACAGTAGTACATACACCCTTCTTCCAACACAATATTTATTATGCAGCCCACCAAAATTGATTTTTCTTATCCTATGCACCAATATCTATCAGTGCAGATGCCCATCGGGCTGTATCATTTGGTTATTTAAGTCTCGTGCCTTATTGCTTTTTGGAAGAACACCACAGTAAATAAATTCAGTTCTTGCTGGGGAGGGGTGTAAGGTACTCTTTCAGTCACTGTTTCTGGCACATCTTTTATCATGGAGGCCTGGAACAGGCTGCTGGGGCAAATCCACACTCTTGCATTCCTTTAATTATCCCAGAAATCTTTGTGTGCCTTTTCTTTATGTGAAGTCATTCAGTTTACAGTTGTCACTCATTTTTTTGGAGGAAGTGCTACAGCTATCTGCTGTACAAAAATATTTATTTTTTTGTTTTGTTTTCTAGAGCAGTTCATGGAATTATATGTAACACTATTATATAACAGTTACAAAAGCATTTTTACAAGGAGTTGTTTCAGCACATCATCTTTTCAATTATTTCTGCAATGGAGCCACACAAATATTGCTGCATATAATTACAGGCAGACACTGTTTTGCTGCTTTTTAAATTGCTATTCTGGTTATGGAAGGTAACATAAAGAAAGATTCAGAAGTATTTCACAAAAAATCAATGAGGTTTAGAAACTAGCACTCCATCTACAGCAAAGGAGAAGCATATTCTAAATCAGCAGTACACTTCAGCTTATCTCCAAAATAGTAAATTAATTTTAGTATCAACAATCTAGGGGGTGGAAAACCCAAAAACAAACAAGAAAATACTTAAGAATAAATTTTACATTAAATAATCCTGTGGAAAAAATACCAACCCATCAGTAAATAACTACGGAAAAGGTCAAGCCCCAATAACATTTTTTGTTACCCAATTTAAAATTACATCAAAATCTCTGACTTCAGTAGTCACCTCTATAGATGTGACACAGTAACCTGTCAAATATTTAATTGAACCCTATTAGTTAGCTGTGGTATCACCTTGGCTACCATTTGAAAAGTCTTTTCAATGTTCCAACCAACTTAATCCATGATTAAGTCCATACGATGATTCTGGAAACTGTTATAAAAAACAAACCAACAAACTGAAAAAAAAAACAACACACCCCACAAATCTACACTTTAAAATAAGATTTCTACAGACCTTCTTTTGTGCCCTTGTGAATTACCAATGGACTTTTAAAGTTATTACAAAGTTCTGAGCTGTAGATGCCAGAAAACCATTCAGTTAGTTAATTCCCACCTTTATCAGAAAAGCCTTGCTGAAAATTCCTACAGGGAAAAAATATTTTCTGGTTTTTTTCCCCCAAAAATTATTGTTATTCCCTAGCTTTTATGGAATGAGTAGCAGAACTTTGTGTCTGTGCTCTGAATGTTTCCTACTTCTTTCCCATCATGCATGGAAGTATTCACAGCCAAATTTTCAAAACCATCCCACGATCAATGTTTTCCTTTCCGTTAAAGACTTGCAAAAGTTTGCAGATATGATTTTTCTTTAAAGATCACCTTTCCACTCCTATTTATATTAACTTTTCCTATACTGATCATGCTTAATAATGACTGTTCTATTTCTGCTTGTTTAAAATGTGATTTCAAGTCCAACATGCTACGATGCTGAGCACTATGTCTGCACAGAGCATGCACAGCAAGCCAGCAGCAGCACTCTTCCATTCCACACGGAATTCCTAAAATAGTCAACTAGAGTATCAATTATAATAATTTTACTCCTTTTACTTGTAAGTTGCTGAACTCACATCTCAGATACCGACACCCAAAAAAGCATTTACTTAAGTTTTGATTGAATATTGTCACCCAGAAAGAAAACACTTGCTACTTAGCCTGCAATGCCAGCCAGTTTCCTTCAGTTTCAGTTCTGTAGATAGTCACTGGTGTGACAGTGAACAGAGAGAATTCTTTCTTGCTGAGAGCCTCTTAATCTCTAACACTTTAAAGGAAAAAAAAAATAAAAGAAAAATTGCAAATACTTGTTGTATTTTATTTAACTATAAATTTGGGAGCAATGAGAGCATTAGGGGAACAAATGTTACATGATTACCCTATTCTCATCCTTCCCTAGGTGTCCCAGACAGGACGGACAGCAGGCTAGACTGACCCTAACTCTGAATCACTACAACCATGCTTATGCTCTTATTTAGAGAAGCTAAAATCAAATCTAATTACATCATTGTGCAATTTCCCTTTATTAATTAATTAAGAGAAAGGATTGTGGTTTTCAAAGAGAAGAAATTGGTTCAGGTCTTGATTTCTGCTAAGTTAATAATGTTAGTTCATCCTGTTTGCTTCAAAGCATTTTTATTTGAGAAAGAAGCTCACTTCCCAAAGAGAACTATCTCAACAGGAGCACATTTAGAATCTTATCATGTCTCCACAGCATATCAGTCTAGATAGTGGTGAGCTATCGTATTTCTTCTAAAATAATATTTAGAAGAGACTGAAACGCTCCAGTAATAAATCAGAAATTACCGATTTGAGATATGCATGAGTGGAGAGGTAGAGTCATCTTGGCTTTGAGGCAACAAAGCAGTAGGGTGCCTAAATCACAGCACAGCCTATCAATACTCCTATAACTATATTCTCTAAGCTTGTCTAACAGACAGCACTGCACACAAACTATGGGAATGGTTGTCATGCTTTAAAAAACAAAACAAAACAAAACAACAAACAAATAAATAACCTGAAAGATAAAATGAGGTCTATTTTCTTTTTTTCTTTCTCTCTCTTACCCCACTAGCTCAGTTATTAAAGCACTTGAGCACAATGTGATAGAACTAGACACAATTCTGTTTTATTCACACCTGTGAATCAAACCAACATCTGTGTTGAGGACAACCATCAAGCTATTCCTTACCCTTCCTATGAATCCACAGTTCTGTATACAAAACAACATGGTATTTTAGTTAAGAAACTTCATTGTAAAAGGCATCACCACCAACTGCACTCTCTTTGCACCAAGTTTTAAAAGATGGCTTTGGAGAAAAGGTGCAAGACAGCAATACCCAGAAGAGGAAAGACAGTTTCCCAGTGCAGCAGAAAAAGGTACTGAAAATGCAGAGACTGAAATTCATGTAAAGTATCACAAGTATAATGCCTAACATTTTAACATTAGGGAAGAAAAATTCAGTGAACTGAATTCATATCGGAGGCATGTAGTTACCTATGAGCACTATAGGACATCAAAATTTGCATTACAACACGCTTTTTCAGCACTGCGGTTACTGTTTAATCACACGCTCAGTACCAAAATTACTGAAATTGTATTAATGAATGCTGACAAAAAAAAAAAAAAAAAAAAAAAAAAAGTAATCCTTAGACAGATTTGGAGCTTTTCTGGTAAGAACAGAGTCTTTTTATTCTGGCTTTTTCCACCACTAAGGCTCAAAGGGGAAAATTAAAATCAGTTCCCTAAGAAAATATTTGTTCCATTATTCATGGCTTATCAATGATTAAAAAAACACAAGGGCAGAGGCACTATGAATATAAAGCCAGGTGCATAAGTCAGACATTTGGTAAAGACAGATGTAAGAAATACATTATAAGTGTAATTTTAAAAATAGAAAGTAGACATTATAGAGAATATTCCTAAAGACTAAAAGGATATCTTTCTAGAAACTTGAAGAAAATTATCTTCCAGATATCATACTAGTAATACTGAGAGGAACAATAATTAGAAACTTCATTATTCTTAGCAGAATATTACAATATAAAATGTGAAAGTTACTTGACAACAAAAACAATTCTTTGAAATTTTGTTTTGTTAACAAAATGAAGAAATACTCTTTCTACTTAAATATACTATACATCCAGAACACGCAGTTTCATAATGAAGTTAAATATTGAATCTTTTCATCTTGGTGTACATAGTCTATAAATTTCAATACTGAGTTAAAACTTTGCAAGAGAACTTTGGCAATGTGACTGCCTGATCCTGTGAGCACAAATTTGGTACTTCAAGGTCTGCCAGTCAGGTAAACTATGAAGTGCTGCAGGAGCAGCAAGAATCAGACTGAAAATCAGATCAAATCAAAAGACAAGTGCTCAGTTATTCTTGGAAGTTTTAACTCACAATTTTTTATTTTTATTTTTTTTTTCCAGTTGGGTTTTCCGTAACCTATCTATTGCTCACTCTCTGCATATTGAAACAAGCAACAGATTCCTTGTCTGCACCTATAGTCATGCAGCTGATTTTGCTACAGATGAATGTAATTCATGTAGGAATTCATCTGAATTCCTAAACCTTGTTGTACTCCAGCTTTCTCCTTTCTGTTTTGGGTAATCTCAAAATATTAATGAAAACAAAAGCATAGCCCTGAATTTCTGCATCACTGTTCCTCTAAGCTGCCCCAAAGACATACTGGGGAGACCAAAGCAAAGTGTAAATTGGAGTAGTCATGAAAACTACTTGTTACTTGCATATCTGGCCCTTATGTACTACAGAAATGAATTGACAAATATTACAGGTTCTCATGTTGCATTAAAAAGAATACAGGAGGCTTAGCTGTACACATTTAACACTTGTAAAAATTTAAGAGGCCCGTTAGTCTATCACTTTTGGTAGCACTGAGGTCATAACTAAGAACTTCTCAGTAGAAGAATTCAACTGCTGAGATGGCTTGATTGAAAAAATCATATTCTACCTATTGCAGTCCACAAAGCATTTCAAATCAGTACAGTTGACACCCTTAAGACTAAGTGTTAAGATATGGCACCAATCTTCACTCTGTTCAAGGGGGCCATCTAGTACTTTCTGGTAAGTCTGTATGCAGAAAAATGTTGAACTATATAAGTTTAAATAAAAGCCCAACTTTTCCCTGCTGACTTTGCTGAAAGAGCAGACAAGGAAATACAGACCTCCAGTAAGCAGCTGAGCTTTATATAGGCAGATACAATTTTTAAAAAGCCCTTTGTTTTGGTGAAAAAGTTCCTGAACCATACAAAAATTAAGTTCTTGGCCACAGACGCAAATCTCTCTCTAGGATGCCTCAACATCACTTGTTCAAAATAAATCATTAAAATTCTTTCTTTCCAAAAGCTGGTAGATCCAGAATACAGTCAGACTTCACTACAGCTCATGCCACTAGGTAATATTTTTCCCAGCCTAATCACATGTTCCATCATCAAAAATGTTACATTTACATAAAATAGAAATTACTCGATTTGCATTTATTTTAGCTTTCTTTTCTTTAATTACACTTAAACTAAGTTTTGAGGGGTACTGAGCTGAGCTATCCAATCATTTAGCTGACTCTGCAACTTTTTTCCTTTAAATATCTTAATTTAGGTTTAAAAGTTGATTGGAAAATTCAGAATTTTGTATTACTGGTTTAGTGCATCTCAGAAATACTCCAATCAAAGCACTAAATCTGTTTTCATTGGCAAAACAGATTTACTGTGGAAAGAGAGGAGACTGAGTTGTTTTTATTTTTGGTTTTTTTCCTCAATATGAATCACACAAAATCTGTTCTGGAATTGACAGACTTAATTTCTTAGTATATAAATGCTAAAGCTCAGAATGGAAAACAATAAAAAGAACACTACTTGCAAATTAGTTTAAGGGCACTCAGTGTCAAAAGCAGTGACAGACTTTCATTCCTAATAATTTAGTTCAAACCCTTCCCCAAAGCACGGTAGACGAGCACTGGTTGGGAGGTACTACCAGTCTTCAATTGTTAAAAATTGTGTCCAGATCTGAAATTACTATGATAATCACAAATTTTATTAATCAATCAATCTGGGAATGGCCCTTTCAAAACATACATTAGAAAGTACAATACCTATTTAAAAAGAGGGAAGGAAACTAAAGAGGCCACAGATCATGCCTAGGATGACTTCCAAATTAAAAAGTTGCTAATAATTTGAATTGTAGTGGTCAACAGGAAAATAAACACATGCACTTGATTTTATTAAGGCTTCACACAGCCCACCTAAGGGTGAATCTCTCTCAAAGAGTGAAAAAAGGAAATACAGACCTAATCTATCAGGAATTCTATCAGACATTTAACCCATTATCAGATGACATTTCCAATTTAATAATTTAAAAAATAAAGTGGGAAACAACACGAAATTTGAAAAATTGGCATAAGAAATGGCCAGGCAAGAGACAACCAGTGATGTTAAATGGAAGGTGAGTGAGAAGGAAAGTACACAGAATTACTCAAAACTCAGACCTGGGAGAATACAGTTTTCCAGGCAGTTTGAAGATGAGGCAAGATCAGTACCTGAAATGAGTTAAAGCAGTCTTCTGATATCAGGTAAGTCTGGACTTTTTCTCCTTATGTTAATTCCAGCCTCATCTTACCATTACTGGGATTTAAATCTTTCAGGAAACAAAGACTGAAAATTGTCTTCCTTCTCAAAAATTTATCTGAAAATTCCTTATGGCAATCTATAAAATAAAACTTATACTAAGAATACAACTTCTATTACTCATAAATAAATTAATTGTAGTAATTAATAAATTACTCCAATTAGTGCCAATAATACAGACATTCAGGAAACCAAGGTTTACGATTATTAAACTTATTATTTTATGCATGTAGTGGTAAATATTATTTGATGCAGTATATTTATTAATTTTTATTCAACACAGAAACAGTTTGTAATTGAGAGACAAAAAAACATAGCACAGCAAAGAACAGACACAAAGCTATGTTAGAAGTATAGATACTTGTTTCAATAAACAGCATAGTACATGCACATGTTCCATCAGCATGCTGCAGCATATTTTCGTCTTACAAGATGACAACTACAAAGTAGTTTTAATACTATATTCCAGGATTCAAGGAAAATAAATGCTTCTAGTCTCAGAGAAAGCAGCTCTTCATCTATGCATATATATAGAAACATGTATAAGTGTATAGGTATATAGCCATAGCAATGACACATTTGAGTACTGTAGAATCATCTCTTTGTATGAATTCTTATTTTTAAATCTATTGCTATATATAGAGACTGAAACTCAGTTTGGCAATTATAAACATGTGAATGAGTCCCTAATGTACTTATTTACAAAAGTCAATATTTTAATTATCATTATGTCAATATATTGTGGGTTTATATAAAGACTTGTACCTAAAAATAAATACTATGATGCAAAGTGCATGTGAAGTTCAGGTGATGCACATCAATACTGGATCAACGTTTTTTGTTCTGTTTTTCCTTAAGTCATTGTTTTCACCAATAACAGATTAAATCTGAAAACATGTTCTTCATGAATGGAACATGTGGAAAGACCAAGCACACTGCAATCCCAAGCACTCTTTATCCAGTGAATAAATTTATCTGAAACAATTAATGGATCTTTCATTTCTTCATAAGCAGTTCAGATTTTACTGAAGTAAGTGGAGGTTAAAGAAAGTAGGTTACAACCTTTAAGTGAGGTTGCTCATAAAAACATGACATTAAAAATTGTGATTTACCAAATCAGATTAATCTGATTCTAAATATAGGAAGCAGGTATGTTTTAGCATGTCGGTACTTATATTAGACACATAAATTTAACTTCTGTAAACTTTGAGCCAATGAATAATACTGAGCTCAGTATTACTGCTGATGTCCTACTAACCAGGACATTATGTCTAAGAAGCCTGACTGCATTGAAAATCCAGTCTGAGTTGAATTTCCAGAAGGAAAAAGAGAAGAAAACCATATTTTTCTTCTAAACGGCGAAAATATAACCTGGAATTAATGGGAGTGCAGAAGCAGCAGCCCGTGCTACCATCTTCTCAGGGGCTGAACTATATTTTTGGCAATGTATTTCAAAGGAA
The DNA here is from genome assembly GCA_023637945.1 of Phaethornis superciliosus. Lineage (NCBI taxonomy): Eukaryota > Metazoa > Chordata > Aves > Apodiformes > Trochilidae > Phaethornis > Phaethornis superciliosus. Next base: position 72,201,814 of record JAJQWJ010000002.1, read on the forward strand.
AAGATTATTTCAATTTCCTCTTCAGCAGAGGGCAACAAGTCATATACGGCTTCACCTGAAAAGCAACTGAAACTTGAGAACAAGCCTACCTTCACTCCAATTTACTCTTTAGAGTTCTGACACTAGGTATGCATGTGACAGGGCAACCTTTCTCACGTTGCAGAAGAGCAGCCTGCCAAGAACCAGGGAGGCATTCTCTAACGTCGAGGGGTATCAGACAGAAGATGGCTTCTTCCTCTTCTTCCTTCAAGCCCATTATAAGTTCATATTACAGCACATGTAATAAAAATAAATCATTCCACATCAGTCTATTACTTGCTGCAGGGCACTTCACTTATTTACCAAGTGTGGCAAATTCAGCTTCCTGTAGGCCAATGACTGCACACTTTTTCAGAAATTTTCATTTTCTTCCATAGGGCTCAAGCTTGTATGTTAACACAAAGGAATTCATAACATCTGCCCTGTTATTTTATGAAAGCACTGACCACTTGTAGGAAATGATCTTGTAGGAAGCCACGCTCTATCATCATGTGGATTATACCTGTCCTCAATTCAACCTTCTTTCTCCCGGTATCTCTGACTGCCCCAAGCCTATTTTGCATCTTTCCTGCCCCTAGCAGGAACCCCCAAGTTTCCACTGTTAGATTCCATTTTGCTCCACTGCAGTGCACATTACCTGGTCTGCATCTTAACTTACTCTATCAGAAGAAAACCAGAATCACACGTGTTTATGTTATGCAAACATCCTTCAAAACAAAGTTGCTTTTGCAGCATATGCTGTTATGCATGATTTAACCACCTCTGTTTTATGTGGAAAAAAGAGTCACTACATATCAGAGGTAATTAATTACAATACGGCTTTATTGCATAGCCTTGCTGATAGCCTTTGGACTATGAAAGTCAGAGGCTACTAAACCTAACAGAGAAAACTGTTTTTCCTACATATCGACTAAATCCAAGTAGCAAGTTCTAGACATATTCACAGCAGGAAAAATATTTTAATAATTCTATTGGCCCAATGGCCAATTGCTGGTAGCAAGAGCAAGCAGTAGCTAAGAGGGAGTATTGTTTATTTGTTTGTTTGTCTGTCTGTTTGGGTTTTTTTCTTTCTAATTCTATTTCTGAAGCTACTATCACTCCACACATCACAGTTTGTGTCATATAAAATTAATAAAATTAATTTAAACTTACGAATATTCCAGTCAAAAACATTTTTTTTCCTCTCTTTGACTTCTGGTTTTAAATTCTAGTCTACCATTTTATCAATTTCTAGCTTTAAGCTTGTGAGTTATACTTTGATTTTTATACAAATAGATTCTGGATCCACAGTAGACAGTACAATTATGGTCAAGACCTTTGCAGTCTGAAGCAAGCTACAGAAACGTTTAAATACATCCTACTTAAATAACCAATAAATGCATATTCTTTACTAAAATAAAATATCTCCAAGAAGATGGTTATTTAATAGGCTTTTATTGACCATTAGTTATGAACTCTGAAACTGTGAACTATTAGGTATAGACATATGTAGGATACTAACTAAAAACAACAAAACTCCAAAAACAGCAACAACAACAACAACAAAAAAACAATACCAAAAATTAAAAAAACCCCACATTTACACAGAGTGAGCTAAATACTTAAGAATCAAATACAGATACTAGTAAATTTAAGAGTGGTTACATGTGTGAGGTAGAGAGGTAAATCCAAGGCTTTTGATAAGAGTACTCCACAGCCTCCTCCTGGAGAAAGTGACTTGGCATGGCCTGGACAAGTGGTTGTCGTGGTGGGTGGGGAACTGGCTGACAGTCTGTAGCCAGAGGGTGACAGTAAAGAATTCATCCTCCAACTGGCAATGGGTCACAAGTGTAGTCCCCCAGGGATTGATATTGGGCCTGATGCTGTTTAGTATCTTCATAAATGACCTGGAGGTTGGAATCAAGAGCACCCTGATGACACCAAGGTGAGTGGAGAGGTTGACACCCCAGAAGGGAGAGCCACCCTCCAGGATGATTTAGAGACTGGAAGAGTGGGCTAACAGGAACTTTATGAAGTTCAGTGTAGAGAAGTGCAAGGTCTTGCATCAGGGAACAGATAACCCAGGGGAGCAGTTCAGACTGGGATCCACTTGGCTAGAGAGCAGCCTCATGTAAAGGGACCTGGGGGTCTTGGTGGACAAGAGGCTCAAACTGAGTGCACAGTGTGCTGCAGCAGCAAGGAAAGCCAACAGGATGCTGGGCTGCATCAGTGAGGGCATCACCAGCAAAGAAAAAGGAGTCATCATCCTGCTCTACTCAGTGCTTGTCAGACTGCACCTGGAGTATTGCATCCAAGGATGCAGACAGGCTGGAGAGGGTCCAGAGAAGAGCCATGTGGATGATCAGAGGACAAGAGCACCTGCCATACAAGGAGAGGCTGAGAAAACTGGGTCTGTTCAGCCTTGAGAAAAGAAGGTTTAGGGGAGACCTTATTATGGTGTTCCAGTGCTTAAAGAGCAGCTGCAAAGAAGATGGAGACTCCCCATTTACAAGGAGTCACATGGAGGGCAGGGGGCAATGGGCACAAATTGATCCTGGCAAGATTCAAAGGCCAGGTTGGATTTGGCAGCCTCATCTAGTGAGAGGTGTCCCTGGCCAAGGCAGGGAAGTGGGAACTAGATGATCTTTAAGGTCCCTTCTAACCCAAAGCATTCTATAAATCTACAGGGATGTTCCTGAATTGTTTTGACCTAGTACTGAGGTTGCATGCAAGGAAAAAAATGTCAGGTAAGTTACCCTTAAAAGCTTTTCAGAAAGAAGCCATCATATAACTTTGCTATAAAGACAGTGGTATATCTCCTTTTAAAATAATAGTGATATAATTCATAAAATATTTTTGTAACTATTCATCACATCAATAGGCATAGTTTTGGAGCTATGTATTTCATTCATCTGTCAATAAGGCACTTAAATCAAAATTTTTATTATTTATGCAAAGCTACATCTTAGGTCCCATATTTTCCACAATAAAGTCCCATCCCTTCTGCCTGATGCCTTGCTGTTTGCTATCAGAGACCTAATTAAGGAGACATTGTATCATTAGTTTTCAAATAAAAAAATATTTGGAAAAAAACACAGACACGTTATTTTAGAAGACAGAAAGTGATGTTCATATTTGCAAAATAAAATCCAGCCCCAAGCAAATCTTCAAAGAAAACACTGTCCTGAAGCTCAGGATCTTTACAGTTTCAGAACTTAAACTGGTGATTGCCTCATCATGTAATGGTCAGCTGGAAGAAAGGGAGATTTGATTTCAAACTAAGAAGATATCCAGAAAATCAGAAATGTATGCAGGTCTCAAAAAATCTTGCCAGCATGTATCAACTTAGCTGGATCATAAGCAAGCATCGGAAATACCATTTCTATTTTCAGAACATCATGCATCCAGGATAAAAGCTGGGTGCCTCCCACATCTGAACTGCTCAGCAAGTCTTGTATTTCATGAAGAGTCTCATGATAAATGTCAATTTTATGCTAACTGCATTCTGAAAATATTTAAGTTGAGACATGTGCAAAAAATAGAGAAGGAAGACTGTTTTTCAAACTGGGGATGCACCTTGGCCTAGCAAGACAAACACTTAAGCCATGAGCTCCAGGTTAGCATTCATTCCAGACTGAGTTGGGAAAAGATATTCCTGCATACCCCTGAGATGTATCAAAAATATTTCATACAAGTGGAATGCTTAGACATAAAGCTATGTGATACTACAAAATAATTGCAGTTGGAAGTTAGAGCAAAAATTAATACCAGATGGTCTTCATTTTCTGCTCTGAAAAGTAAAAAAAAAAAAAAAATTAAAAAAATTATTATGATGATTCTAGTCCCTACTCCGCAAACTATTTTTAAAATTCCAGATTTTTGTGATATATTAAAAAATCACCTGTTCAAATCAGATACACACAGAAAACAAAAACCTTGTTGAAATGTTCTGCAAATGTTGACCTAAGTTAAAATAATCAGTATTTGACACTTGTACTACTAAAAATCTTATTTTTCATTAAAAGCTTGGTCCCAGCACTCCCTTCTCACCTAAACAGCAGTTGCTCCTATATACTATCTTCTGTATCTGAGTTATATCAGTATAGGAAAAAAAAAAAAAAAAAATTACAACTCTGACACAAACTAGCTTACCATTTGAGACAATCAAAATATTCCATTATTCCATTATTAGCTTCTAAATCTCAGAAATTAATATATGCCTACTTTGATTATTCTGTTCCCCAAACTACCTCATCTTTTTATAGACATGTTCCTCTAGTGCACTCAGCAGGGCACAGGCAGAAGATAGGATACAGATCTCATTTTATTGTCTAAATGGGAATCCGAATTGGAAAGCCTCCCTGCTCAGCTAGCTGGTCTGTGGATTAGAACTGAGTGGGTATTTTTAGTTCAATTTGTCCTATGACAAAAATAATTATTGTTAAAGAAAGATACCTTGTTTATCGGTCTTAGCTCTGCACAAGGTAGGCCTGGAGATTTTCTCTGTTTTATAATCCTAGAGACATCCTAGAGTATATCCTTCAAAATAAGCAAGCCTACCAAATAGCACCTGAATATCCAGATTCATTTTAATCGAAATATTTCTGTTGCTTTTGGGTATTTGTGATGTACTAAGTCAAATCAGAAGCAATTAGAACAAATACTACATACAGAAGTTTACAGTTTCGTAGATGAATCAAATAACAAAACCACAAATCTGAGTGGTACATAGTAAGTCTTGCTGGTAGAAAGGAATTTTCAAGTCAGGACAAAGTACAAATATGCAAATAATGAGTTTCTCTCACTTCGCAAAATACTATCAATTCATTATGACCGTGCATGCACATCTGTACATATATGTTTAGTACTGATGCTGGCAATATGCAAAAAAAAGAAGCGAAAGGATAGAGTAAGTCCCTCCACAGTTAACTTGATGGAAAAAATGGCTTTCTTCTTAAGAAATATATAGATACTAAATATTAAAACTGGTTATTGAATTTTTATTATTTTTTAAAATATTTGAAGGAATTTTACAGCACAACAATTATGAGGGTGCCAGAGAGAATTTGCTTTAAAAATTCAAGCTGGATAATCAGGTTGAGAATATATACAAATAATTTGAAGGGTTTATTTTTAATTAAAAATTAAAAATTAAAATTAAAAATTTTTTTTAAAAAAAACATTACTTATGACCCAGTGTTTCTGAAGTTCCAAGTGCAATAATCCGTAAAATATTCCTCAGATGAAAGTTGCATTTTACTTGCTCCTCAGAACTCATGTATCTCCTTGGGTGTAATTTCCTAGATTAAAAGATTAAGCTAAGGAACTTACATTGGAATTAAATGTTTCAACAACCAACTTTGGACAACAGGGTGGGAATCCTTTATCTGTCAGCTAGAGGAACAAACTCCTGGGTGAAGTATTCTGACTCATACTCTGGTAGGCCATAATTTTGAAGGGAAGAAGCCAAGCTCTGCCCGTGTTTGCAAGTGTTGCCTTCACACTCAGGAATGGTGAAGTCACAGAAGTCTTCTTCAAAAAGGTCAGAAAACTGGCATTTAAAACAAACTACATTCTGTATGATAAAGGCAAAAGGCCATTTGTTAAACCGTTAACTGTAAGCACATATTTAAGGGTAGAAGCTATGTTGTTCAGATGAAAAGCCTGTTTTCCCCTGCTCATATCTAATCACCATTGAGCATCACAAAGTGCTGTGCTGTTGTATTGTTTTTTCCTTATAAGAACATTCACCAGGAAAACCAGAAGTGATTACACCCAGAGTTCCCACCAATGAAAGCTATAAGCTTGAAGTAACAATACTTCATTTCCATGTTGTATTCTTGCTAGAGCCATTACATCATATAGAGCCATTACAGTACATTGACACTAGCACTATCTACATGCTCCCAGTTCCTTAAGTATTTTGGGCAATTTCACATAAATGAAGAATGGTACTTCACGCTGTCAAACTGACAAAATAGTAATGGTATTGTTTCAATGATGGGAGGAAGAATTTAGCTGAAAAAAAGAAAAAAAAAGGCCTCGGCTTTATTATAAATGACTGTGATAACTGTTCTTCTCAATGTCAAATACAGTAACAATTACCAGACCTGGTAATCTTTTTATTTACTGTTTGGGAGGATCATGCACCCTATTAACAGCTTTCCAAGGAAGTCCTTGTACCCTTTTGTCTCTAGATTTTATACTCTGGTAATCCAAGCCATCTGGCTCCTACCCACACCTCCTCAGCTGAACTCCTGGACAGGGATGTCAGGTAAGGAGAGCCTGCTTAGCCTGTGACCCCTTCCCAATCAATTCTCAAATATAATTCAGTCAAGTAGTGAATAGTAAAGAAAAAAAATAATAAAAAAAAAAATCTGGCCTTCTTTTCCATCAGAACTGGATCCTGGATAACTGGATATTTTGGGCACCATGCACTCCTTCAGCCTTATTACAAGCTACAGAAACTTTTGTCTCATCTGAAAATCAATCTTGACACTGCTCTGATTCAAAGTAAGAATCTAATATATTATACAGTCCAAACTATTTAATAATTTGAATAATGAAAAAGAGAAGATTGGATTTTTAAATGAAAACAGGAAAATTTAATACAGAAAACCCTTTATTCAATTAACAGGTTAATTTATTTGAAAATCTTTTAAAAAGAACAGTGAATTATTTACAATGGATAGACAATGCAATATCTGACAAAGCTATAGAATGTTAAGACCAGTTCCAGTAATTCCAATACTAGTTCATTTGCCCATGATCTGAAATTCTGATTACAAAACCTTACTGTCTCAATGAATTTTAAAAAAATTCGACATTAATCTCTTGTGCAATTTATACTTAGAAAATGTTCAGATTCAGAATGAAATTTAAACTACCAGTCTAGTCCGTAACTTATGCCGGTATCTTATTAAGACACTTAACAACTGGGAAAATGACTGCATGTTTACTTAGCATGTAATATTCTACAAATTACAAGCTCAACAAAAATTGCATCTTCTGTTCCATTTATATATACTTAGAATCTAAAATGATGAACAAGCTACTGGAACAATTCAGCAAAGCTTTGTACTTTCACAGGCTTTAGTAAATGAAGGTATTTTGTTTGTATCAGCTGTAGTCCAGGTATTAGACTATGTCTTGGTTCAAACTCTAAATTGCTTTAGCAAAGTCTGGCAAACCCAAAGTGTATTACTCTATGCTTAAATTCTGAAGTAAATCATGCCAGATTAACAGCTGTTGAAGCTGAAATTCCAGTGTGGGGCTGTATAACAAGAGCCAGGAGAAATAATAGCAGGCTAAGATGTGTCTGCTCTCTTCACACTGAGAAGACAGATCAAATACAGAAAGATTTTTACAACTTTTGCTTTAGTTTACTTTATTATTCTTCCATTTGATGAAACTACTGATGGGCCTATTAAGATATTTTCAGCTTGCGCTGACCAAACTGTCCCAAATGACACTCATAAGACTACACCAAGAACCTGATGACAGGACTAGGAAAAATTGTTGAATACAAGGGGAACAAGTGGAAAAACTGATTGTGATTACTTCCCTAGGCAGAAATGTGTCTTATTACACACTTATTTATTATGACAAAAGAAGACTAATTCATGAAACAACAGGGGACTCGGGTCCATCTTGCAGGATGGAGAATGTATCTTGGAAGAATGGAAACAGAGGATTTTAGGTGTTATGGTTAAACATCAAGCTAGTTGAGAGTCATATGCTGTGGCAGGAAGAGAAAATATGAAAACAACCTTGGATTATATGAAGAGAATAAAAAACACTGGAGAACATTTTGTGCAAAGCTTTCAAAAATATCCTTGATATTTAACTATTGCTTACAGAGTTCAAATTCAAAAGAGGTCATCGAAAGGACTGGCATAGAAAGCGAAGAATAATACAAATTAAACTGATGGAAATGCCTCTGTATGACCTGTATGATTAACAGGCTTGCTTTGATCAGTTAATCAAGAAGATTGAGAGGCTGTCTGATTACAATATATATGAAATTACTTTTCCTAGTCAAGGCACTAGGGTTTTCTTCTAGCACAGCAAGCATAACAGGAGAACATTACAATAGCGAACTCTTCTTTCAAAAATCTGACATAAATATTCATGAGGGTAGCTAAGCACTAGAGCTACCAACTGCCACAGGCACTAATAGACTCCTTATCCTTTATTGCCCATAAACCAAGAGTTTGCATTTCTCTGAAAATTATGTCAAGGGAAAAATGTGTTACTCAAATACATACAGGCTGACTAAAATCATATGACTTAAGGCAAGTGATAGATCAGATCTGGAAACTTAGAGGGTCTTTTCTGCCCATAAAACTTTTACAGATAGATACACACCCAGTGACTATCCATGTATCAGGAAAAATAGTCTTACCTACACACAGAACTTACTGATTATGATGAAAACCAGACAACCAAAGAAGAAAGCTAGATACAATTTTAGTCATTCATATTTTGTAAGCAGATTCTTGAAGTTCAGTGGCATCTGTAAGGTTCCAACAGCCATGGCTTAGACTTCACATTCAATTTCACTCCTGCATCTCCTACACACCACCAGAATTCTGCCCCACTTGAAAATTCAGCAGCCCACAACTTGGTCTTTGGGCTGAATAACTGCATAAGAAAGGCAATTAGTTATAGTGCCCAAGCGCTCCATAAGCACCCAAATAAGCTAGACCTAGTTTATAAAATTATGTATAGAGTATCAAAATAATATAATGATGAGTGAAGAAGAGAAGAGAAGAGAAGAGAAGAGAAGAGAAGAGAAGAGAAGAGAAGAGAAGAGAAGAGAAGAGAAGAGAAGAGAAGAGAAAAAGTGCTATTGAGAAGGGGCTTTTCATGTCACACAGACTGTCTCACAGCTCTATGTTGCAGTCTTCTAGTCCTCTTTATCAACCTTTTCTATAACCGAGAACACTTTCATTATTATTCAGTGAAAAAAGACTTGAAGGAAGCCATCAAAGTTTTGCAGCCCCCACTCCAATACAGCAGATATCTGAGCTGACAGCCAGATAAGCTGAAAATTCGACTTTCGACAAGCAAACAGCTTGTGTTATCCTTCTGCAAAGAGCCTTACACAAACATTTTTAAAGGACAAAAGTGCAACAATGCATATGTTGGAATCAGTTAAGTCTTGTATGTGCTTGCATAAGAGGTTTAGACTATTTACATCAAGTTTTCTTAACTCTCAGACACAGAATGAATAAATGTTTTAGGTGCCACAGGACATTACAACTAATGGTAAATCAGGAAATGATGACCAAAGAAGGTGCTAAAATTCATAGTGGCAGATTAAGTGTCTATTTCTGATTTCACTTACAGCATTATTATAATCAGAAGCACATATGTATGCTCCTCTGTGTAGCTCATGAAATTGGCAGGATGATTACAAAGACTTTAAGATTAAGTGTACTACAACAGATTATTCTAATACTTGATTGGTTTCAGATAGCTGCAAGGCTTTGACAGCTGATACTTGCAGATGTGCTTCCATTTTAATACTGTTTATCTCCAAGTGATCTACTTCAAGGTATTTGGTCTTTTATTTGGAATGTGTGCTTCTGTAGGATCAGGATAACCCTACATACACTACCATGCACTCGACTTGTACTGTTAAGTGTATGAAAACTATAGTCTTAGCTTGTAAAACTTCTAAAACAGGATTCATAAGGATAATTAATCATATGACATCTGGCTTGAATGCTAATTCTTAATATTTTACAGGCTTTGATTTTCTTTTCATGCTAGAGGTTTGTGTGTTGCAACATGAACATTCATCTCTGTGATGTTCCCTCTGTGAGAGTAACTACTAACTTTCTGGGTTTTCCTCTTCTTGTTTTAGAACAAGTCGGGGGGAGAAGGAAACTGCCACCCCCCCCTGTAAGCCTTATACTAATTCTGGGTTTGTACTCCTGACTAAAATAAACTAACTAAAATATTTTTTTGATTAATTTATTTTTATAACCCATGCAAAGGTAGGTATAGTTGTGGGTAATACAAGCTCTATGCTGTCCTGGACTTCAGAAGAAGAAGGTGTGTTCGTGTATTTTACAATTACATTATTTTTTATAAAGGACAACAAATGCCACTTGGAGAATATTATCTGACATTTGTGTGTTGCCACCAGCACATGAGCAGTGATGTGTAAGAAAGGCGACATCCACAGATCCATAGGTGATGATCAAAAGAAAAAAGACCAACCTGTTTATAATAGAAAGTCTAATGCTCAAAAAAATCACCACATCTGATAGATGAGGTAAAAATTCTAATAATTATTTTAAGATGTAAAACTATTTCATATTCTGTAAGAGTCATCACAGTGAGTTGTGAAAACTTGCTTTACTTGAAGGTGCCCTGCATGGAAACAAGAAACTTTCACTTCACTGCCATCTTTGAACAAACTTCAGAGAAGCAGTGACCTCTAACACCAATTTCAGTTACACAAACCACATTCTCATCTTCCCACAACAACAGGCTCGGTTTTCTATGTTTTTTGCTTTTTTTTTAAACTAGGATCAGCACAATGACAATTAGGACATCTTTCATTTCATATTAATATATTTGTTTACCCAAATGCAATTTCACTTTCAGCAAACATGGGGTTAGCCATAAGTGGAGAAAAAGAAAAAAAAAAAGATTAAGAAAAAACCCAACAAACAACACCCCCCCACACACATACAAAAAACCAAAAAACAAACAAACAAAAAAACCCAAAACAAAAACAAAAAACAAAAAAACCAACCAAACAAAGAAAAAATAATCCAAACCAATAAACCAAACCCTTTACATTTAAAATGCTGATGTCTCAGTCCTTGAAACCACAGTACAGAAACAGTCCTAGAAGCACCGATGGGAATACAGGTACCTCCCCAGCTGTCAGAATAATGTTCCTCGACCTCTTTCCACTCTAATGAATCTTCAGCTCTGTGTACAGTAGAAAAGCCATCACAGGAAGTATAAAAATAAATCTCATAAAAAATAATTGATATCTCTGGTCACTAGAAAGTTTTCCAAGCAGACTGGGGAAATAAACTGAAGTTGGCTTTCATGTATATTCTACCTCAGGCATTGAACACCTATTCTGGTGGCCTTTTGGAGACATAGAAGATATCTGGTATATTTTTTGTTATTATACAGGAAAATATTTGGGCCAGCAAATTAACCTCCTCAAGCTTGCAGTGTCGGACCTTAAATGTGACTAGATGTGTACAGCTGTGTTCTATCTAATACACTGTGTATTCAGGTGATGCCCCATTCAACATGCTGTTCCAGATCACACTGAGAAGCTCTTAACCTCATGGGGTTTAGCTCACAGCTACAGTAAATTAAAGACAAATCATATTCATAGTAACCAGCACGTCCATACTTTAGGGCTCAGTGCACTCAAGCAAAACTTCAGATATAACCAAGGACACAAAGCAGACATCTGTGAGAGACACTGATTCCACTACTCCACACATCTATCTGTCCACACCCCAAATGCCAGAGTTGAGCTTACAGACCTTTACACAGCCAAAGTTGAAGGTATAGCCATACATGCCCATTGTAAACAAATGTAAACACATTAAATTGCATGCTTGTAATTGATTGTAAACACAATCTTTCCATGGCTTTCCAAAAAACAGGTTAACATTATTACTATTATGATGGGTCTTAAAATATTTGGCTACGTGCCCTCAGTGTAACAGCTTATCCTGATTTGGACTTACACTGTTTTTCTGGACATTTGAGAATTACAAGGAATCTTTTTAATATCCTTCAAGCATTTCATGACTAATTTTGAAGCCAAAACTCCATTTCTGCTGAGTTAAAATTCCACTCATCCTTAAAGATTCTATCATAACTGTAGCATTTGACCTGCAGCTAATAGATGAAATATGTGCACAAATTTTCAACACAGAAAAATAAGACAGGTCCATGACAGCTAGGCAGAACAAAACAAACAGATCATCCCTTAGAGGCCTTTTGAGAAGAAAACTGAAAAAAACCTCAGAACTTTCATTTTGCTTTATTAAAACAATTTACTCAAAATTACATTTACCTTCATGACCACTATACAATGTGGAACCATAGATTTTGTCTCAAACTTGTGTATTCTACCACTGTGACACTGGTTCTTGGATCTGCTGCTTATCATTTTTAAGGTTCTCTGTAAATGCAGTGTTTAGACATCAAAAAACCAGTCATCTGAGTTATTTTAAAGGAAACTCTGGGGAGAAATAGTGTATTTTCCTTGATTATTCCAGAACAATATTTTACTATTATTATGTACCTTTCGCATAGCACATTCTTTTGCTATCTAAAATAGTTTTACAGATACACCCTATATCACTTTTATTTGACTTTCTGCTGTGGTAGCAATGTTTTTAGACTGAAAACCTTAGAAACTTCAACAATTTTAAAAAGACTATAGACTTTTTTCTTTCTAAAGGATAAACATGAATAAGATCCACTATGATTTTAGCTTTTCAGTACACAAACATCTAAAGGTCCTGCACTCGAAGCATAGCATTCAAAAAGTGCTCTGACCTTTCAAGCCTCCTGTTGAATGCATTTGTGTTTACAATTGAATGTATATAATGAATATTTAATTCCTCTTTTGTGCTTTATAATATGTATTTACCTGATGCTCAGTTATACTGTTTCAGACAAAAGGATGCTTCATTATATTACCATAATCTAGTCTTTCAAATCTTGAAGCAATTATAATTCTGCTGCAACTTCTATGTTTGTTATAAAAATTAAAAGCTGCTATATATGTGTTCTCTTCAATAACAAGTAGGAAAGTCAAGATGATGAATCAGTGCTTACTTAGTACCCATTAAATGGAACTTACACTAATACTCAGTTGCTCTAGTTATAGATGGTACTTTTTTAAAAAAGAGAGAGGAAAAATACATTAGAATACAATTATAACTTCAAAATGACTTGTCAGAGGAAATGTTTTTTGGTTTGATAATGAGAAAAATCACTCAGTTGTATTTTAGGCCTGTTTTTAACTAACTACAGAAAACAACAACTTAACTCCAAAGCAGACATTTTATGGCTTTTTGTACATAGGTTCTGAAGGGAAAAAAATGGACCTGTGATAAAAAAAGAGAAAAAAATATCCATAAGCATATTAACCACGATACCCTAGTTGAACTTGAGATTTACTTTCTAACAAACTTTCTTACATCCTTCACTATCTAAATTCTTAGACCTGAGTCTTAGCCCTGCATTTGTAATTAATTTAAAACTGTTGTACCAAATATTTTGGAAATTAAGAACACAAAGGAAAGCCTTTTAAAAGCTCATGTAGTTGTTTTACTAGTTTTCTTTACATTTGAACATTTTAATTGTAATTGGATATAACTGTACCATACTGCTTCTCACCAGTTTGCAAAAGAGACTGGTATAAGAGAATGGTCCCATATGGTACTGTATACATAAAACGGAACTTCTATAATTTTCAATACTGAGGAATGCACCTTCCTACACAATAAACAAATATGAAAATATTTTAGGTGTTTTTAAAGTTAAAATACTGTACTGAATTGAGAAACAAGCATTTTTTTTCTCCGGGAATTTATCTGTTTTAGATACAGCTGTATTTATACAGCCATGGAGTGTGACTGTTGAAACTGGCTTGTAGTAATATTCAAACAGTGCCAACTTGATTCATCTTACTACATAAGTTCCTAGCTTACCACACTACACAAGAAGAGGGGTACAAAATAATATTTCTAACTGATACTTCTCTCAGAAAGTCAGGCCACAGAAACTTTGATGATATTTATCAGCAAGGCTTTTATTCCTTTCCCTTCTAACAGGACAGCAGCTGAGCATTCTTGTACCTTCTTGTCCTGCAAAGTCACTGTTCTCCCAAAATAATTTAAGCATTTATTCAGTCATCAGTCCCTTGATTTACACCGTAGAAAATTAGACTTGATGGGGCATGTGTTTTGCCTCAAAATAGAGAGTATCCAGACCTATCAGATCTAAATCTCTCGTTTCTTGGCTTATTCAAATATATTCCCTTGAAGAGCTGACAATTGCACCTTAAATATTTTCAATAGAGAAGCAAAGTAATTTCCAACAAGATTAACATATGGCAGCATGGATTTTGTAATGTTTGCTATGCTATGGTCTTTTCTACTAATGAAAGGGACATCTACAGGAATGAACATGACTGTGCAGTGTTCACTCTTAACCATTTGTATCCTTTCTGGAATGGAGACTCCTATCCCAGTTGTAAACATACTATTGTTCTCAGAAGAGAAAATTAGGAACCAAAAAAACCTTCCTTTATACATGTTACTGACACACATGAGTGCTTGCCACAGAAAGTGAAAGAATGTCATTCACTTCAGCAAAGTGGAGTTGGCAAACCTTACAGCAGTAAGCTCTTTTACTGTGGTGTAGCTGTTTTCCCCTCTTCTTTCCCAAACTATTACCTATTCTCACAGCTAATTAGTCTGACATTTCCCTCACTGATGCAGCTTGGAAAATAATAGTAAGGAAAAGAACACAAGCTGAGAATGCAAAAAAGCCACAAGAAGTGTGGCTTGAAGAATAACTGTTGGAAGCGCATGTATGAAACATGAGGCCACAGGGGCCAGCCTACAATCAATGAAATTCAGATAATGTTTAAGCTCCAGACAAGGTGACATCAATTTGAAAAGTGTTCATAACTGCAAAGAAAAAAAAAATCACAGGCAAAAAAGAGCATTGGAGTCCTACAACTTTTTTTTAAGGCACAACTCAGACAAATACTTTCATTTGCTACTTTGAGAGTTCTCATAACTGTATTGCTAAGCTGGAAAAGTATTTGGTGTGAGGAGAAAATAATTTATAGAGGTATTTACTAATATTATGTTCCAAATGATATACCTGACTTGAGTAAAATGTACCACATAAGTAGAGATAGAGAGCATAAGTATTTCAAGAAGCTTAATAAATCATATCCAAACTGATTCTTCTATTAGTGTATTCCAATGATGTGAAAATTCACATTGAAGATCAGCAGGAGATCAGCTTTTATGACAATCGTTGACCTTAACCTCATCCTTTAAACTTCAGATCCAAGTACAATGTTTACTTTTCCGCATTCAAGCAGGGCATGCTTTGAGAGGAGAGCCCATTTATTAGACAAGCCATTACAGATAGCAACAAGCATCTTCTTTGAGTCCTACACCACTGCCACCACTTTTTCTTTAGAGAATCTTTCATGTTTCAGTAAAAGAATGCTAAAATTGCCTAAAGAACTCCAGCTGCTGACTGGGTGACTTCACTAGCAGAGCTTTCAGAACAAAAGTATACCACCAGGGATCTCAGAAGGTCTTCACATGATTTGACATGTCAGTCATTAGACTAGGATTTAAATAGTAAAATTATAAAGAAAATAATTTGGAGGAAGGTCTCAAATCTTTCATTAGGATTTTTAGATTGAATAGAAAACTGCTTAAATTAAATATGGTTTGCAATGTGACAGTGTCTGTGCTAACTGATGCAGAAGAGGTACTAATGCTAGTCAGCAAACCAAGACTGTATCACACATATGTAAAAGCCAATGAAAAACCCAAGAACAAACAATACAAATTGTTCAAGTCCCAGAACTAGTTTTAAAGTAGGTATAGGATGAAATGCATTAATTTTGAGGGAAGCTTAGGGGAAGGGTAAATGGACTCGGCTTGTTTTCTGTAATAAGAATACTCATCTGCAGTTTTCCAACACAGTAACTTTTTATTTTGTAAACTAAGTACATTGCTAACCATTATTAAAATTACTGATCATCAGTGATTGATACATCACTGATCATGAAAACAGCTGTTAGAAACTGTGATATATTCACTAAAAGGGAAAAATATTTGAATAGTTAGTTCATGTATGATTTTTTCACCTGTGGCAAGTAACCTACTGAATATATAAATAGCAGCATCTGTTTCTCAGCTTACAGAGAGATCTGAGACACTTTAATATAATACCCTGAGGAAGCAACTAGTAATCACAATGGCACCAGGTCATCTGGTAACCAACTTTATTAGTACCAAATTGGCAGAGATCACTTAAATCAACACACTGTATTTCTTGTACCAGCAACTATTATGGTCAGTAGAATTTCACACACATGCCACCTCTTTAAAGGAGTTACTTCAAACTGTTTCTTCACTGCTTGAATAGGAAGGAGAGAACATAGCAATTTAACTATGTAACAATTTGAAACTCACAGGATATCCTAATAATTTTATTGCAGAGTGATACTGATTTTCTGAATTCTAGTTAATTATTTCTGTTCTTACACTTATTTCAATTGTTTTAAAGGATATCTATGCATCTCTTTCCTTTCTGCAAACCTGTTGTTTCCTGTACCTCCATTTAAAATACATTGATTGCTCTGAAATTTGTATTTTTAAATTATTTTTTTTAACAACCTTCCAATCCTAGGATTAACTAGTCTTGAGGTATCTCTCACACCTGCAGCCAGATACAGGATTTGAAGCCAGTGCCCTCGGTTAAGAACACTATACCTTAGACAGTCACCAAAGAACTTTCCTTATAAAGGTAGACTGGATTATGGATTACTCAGTTTCATTTAGGAGTAGGCCACTGTATTTTCACAGTGAACAGATCAACAATGCCTCCCCTCTCAGCCTCACTCCTCTAGTCCAATTCCATCAAATTAAAATGGGGAAATCCCGCCATCAGTTGATTTGCCAACTAAAGCAACACGGGATCAAGAAGAGATTTCCTTCTGAGAGAATAAAACTGGTTATGTGAGATTAGTTTGGTCTTCCTTCCCCTTCTCTCAGCAAGAAAATGGAAACTGTGCAGCAAGACAAGCAGCATTAGACATGCACCTTCATACTAATGCATGGACCAGTGAGGAAGCTCTTCTGGTCAGATGGCCTAAGGAAGCTCTCGGAGCAAAGTGTGGTTACAGGCTGCAACTTTCAAAGCTTTGGGAAAATGTGTAGAGGCCTTCACATCCAGCTAAGGCCTCCAATCTTTAGAGCGCTTCTCTTCAGTCTCTCCTAGACACAACTTACACCCTCATATGGACATATTGTTACAAATAAATCCGCAGCCTACCCACTTGTCCTGTAAGACTCTTCATTTCTGCTCCGGGCTCTTCCCTCAGAACCTTCCTGTTACACCAAAACTTAAGCATAACTTATTGAACTAACACAACCTTATGCAGGTCAGTATTTCCTGCATCCCTCAGTCAAACAGAAGATGAACACAGTGCAGGAGAACCTCTGGCAGCTGCGTGGTCAATTTGGAAGAAAAATGAGAAAAAAAAAATACAAGTTTCAGATTAAACAATTAAAGCAGTATTTTTGCACAATTAGTTGGTTGTGGATTGATTTCTTACACAGTGTTCTATATTTTTTCCTGACAGTATGAAGATGAATTACATGTAATGGCTATATAGATGAACGTATCTTTTATAAAATACAACAGAGATTTACTTAACTTGATGCTGACTGCTACATCTTAATGATATATGTGCATGTATGTGTGTTTTCAAGGCCAATAATGATTTTACAAGTCACAGTCCATGACAAATATTCCAGGAAAACACTGCTAGATACAACCAAGAACTCATTTAATTAATTTTTCTCTTTGCTAACGCTTCATATCTGAATCAGAATAGATGTACAACATCACACAGAACACAGATTTAACTTGAAAATTTTGAGACAAAGCCTTTTTGTAAGCCAAGAAGAAGTAGGCAGAACAACATAAAAGCCTCAACTCGGCAGAGATATGCTTCCTCCCGTCAACTTTTCCCTTTCCTCACAAAGGTGTGTGGAACAAACTCTAACAGTGGATACACAGATCGAGTCCTGACTGAAGATCCAGCTTGTCCATTTCAAAGTCTGGAGGTTATAGCTGCAGTAAGTGACAGCAATGCATATTAAAACATTGCTAATGGTGGATCCAAGGTGTGTCCCCAATCAACTTTACCCACTTTAACATCAAGAAAAATGCAGGTGTAAAATTAGGGCACTAAATGCACCTTTCATGATGTAAAACAATATCCCCTGAACCCAGTGTGCATCTGCTCAGTACTGGAGGCTTCAACTTTCTTTCATTGAAGGCAGTGGCATACTTTTCAAAATATGCAACAGTCTACCTAGAGGTAAGAAAATCATAGCACATCTCTTTTGTATTCTTTAAGAATTTGTGGTTTCTCATATTTTTCTCTCAATTCTTTCCCTTTAATCCTGGCATCTATTTAACTCAGATAAAAGGACTTTGTATATGTGATTCCAGTTACCTAATTTTTATATAGTTATTTACTGCAAGTTCAAACATTAACCATATATGGACGGCACTGAGGAGAGTGACTGTACACATATTCCAGAAAAAAGAATGAATCACATGTATTTGCTCAAATATCTAATTCTGTACTTAATATCATATATAATTTTCCCTTCATAGTCCCAGTATAATTCACATGTAGATTCTTAGCTTTGCTCCGAAAATAAGCCCTATAGATGCAAGAGAGAAGACAGTGACTTCTTCCAACTACATCCACTAAAAAAAATTGCTTAAAACCAAAAGTATACTCCACGAGGAAAGGGCTGCCCACTAGAAAAGTGAATGACATCATACAATTAGAGTTCTTTCCATTCAGTCATCGAGACTGAGCTACTACAATTTATGTTTTCCAATTAAAATGTACCACAGGTATTAGAGATTCAGGGTAAGTAGCTCTAAAGAGTCTAAACAACTGATGAAATCTTCCCAACTTTATCATTCCTCATCAAAGTGACAGACTTTTTTTCTGAACTTACAATGAGGGAAGATGAACCAGAAATCACACTCATGATGTAGAAGATATTTGAGAACAAGGCTTCTGTAAAAAGCAAGTAGGCACTATGTTTAGTTTTTGTTTTTGTTTTTTGTTTAAAATGCAAGGTTATATATAGAGAG
Source organism: Phaethornis superciliosus (assembly GCA_023637945.1). NCBI lineage: Eukaryota > Metazoa > Chordata > Aves > Apodiformes > Trochilidae > Phaethornis > Phaethornis superciliosus. The sequence continues at coordinate 72,220,783 of JAJQWJ010000002.1, forward strand.
GTTACTACATTATTTATCTACTTATTTATTTAACTTGCTTATACACTATGCCTGGCCAAAAATTGCACAGAGTGCCTGAGAGAAAGAAGGAGAGTATGGTAATTCCATACATATCCATTAAACTTTTTTCTCTAAAATGGCATAGTCCTGCTAGACTATTTACACAGTGTAACTGGATTAATAAAATTTTAATATGCCTTACAATTAAATAACTTACATTGAGGCTAAATTGTGGATAAAAGTATTTTCCACTGACTTCAGCAATAGTTTATGCTGAAGTTTCTTTACCCTTGTGACATTTGAAAGCAGCAAGTTTTATTTCTTAGAGAAATTGCCTGAGCTTACTCTATTATGATTTGACATTTAAGTCACAGTCATAGCTTGCAGCTCCAGCCAAGATCAAATCCCCACTTTTCATGCACATATAAATGTATGGTCCCTGCTCCAGAGAATTTAAATCTGAGGTCACCTGCTAAGTCAGCTACAGAAATCCAGAGAATCTAAATAACAAATTATCAACGCAGTCATTTAGACAACTGCAGCCCTGAGGTTATTGGTAGTGACACAGAAAAGCCTGAATGAGGATTTTTGCTCCCCACAGTGAAACTACTTTCTGTATGCAGACCTCATCATCTGGGTAAATTTGCTTTCTAAGATAGAAACTAAACAACACAGATTTGTTGTGTGGCCTAATATTTGAATATAGCAGTTTTTCTTGTGCATAAACGTCATGCTATGATTAAGACAACTGAGAAAGGGTCATTAATTTAGAATTCAATTTATTTTACTTGTACATGAAAGGTTTGCATTACTGCTTTTGCTGAAGTTTTATTATGTTTGCTTTGATGAAGGCATACTTCTCAGAAAGATAGGTTTTCGTTTTCCATTTTAAAAATGCAGGCCTTGCTGAAGTCTGGACTTGAGCCTGTCTTTTGATTGTGAAATACACCTTAATTTAATTTCTGTTTTGCTAAGACTCTATGAATTTTGAAGGGCTGTCTGCAACCCCTTAAGAATTTTATTCTTAATGCCAAGGCAACTAAGCAGTGAACTATTTAGCTATGGTTCTGTATTGATTGCTGTTAGTGTCTTCTAAGAGCTCTTTCCCATGTCCTACCCATCAATATGCTCTTAAATATTCAAAATAAAACTCAAATATGTAGCAGTAAATAGTCTACTGCTTGATGTAATTGTTCAGCCTACCAATGAGTTGTGAGCACTGTACATCCGAAATTCATTTGTATCCTACTTGGGAAGCTCAAACAGCAGGATGCTGATGAGGTTTCACAACTCTTCTTCATTCTGCTCCCTATGCATAGGTGTCCTTTTTAAGAAATTATCTGGTATCAGATAAAACACCTCCAGGCACTAATAGCATTACATAGGCAGTACTTTCTCAATCAGTGTAGCAACAACTGCTGGTGACCCAACCTGTTCTAATTCTGAAACAACTAAAGTTAGACCCATTCGTTCTTATCTTCCTTAAGCAAGTTAATGAAAGATTTTGCCACCTAAAACTTTTTTTAAACAAAATGTACTGAATCTGAATCTATTTCTTCTTTATATGGAAGCAAATCCTACCCAGCAGGATCTCTACAGTATGTATTTTCACCTGTTTCCTACAGGACTGTTAGACTGTCACAATATACAGTATTTTCTTCTGTACTCAGCTTATTGTTTACATGTGGAAAGACAGTGGGGCTCTTCCATAGCTATACTAATATTTTCTAACTTATTACTCCGTATATTTAGGAAAATAAAATGCCTTTTTTTTTAACGGCTGGTGAGTTTTCCCTTTAAATCTCTTCTTTTGACTAATTGCTTTCATATGCTATATTTGATATGCCTTCATTACTTCATGTTAGGCAGAGGAAAATGAAAAAAGTAGGTATTTTGCTAAAAACTGTACTTTGTAGGGGTTTATAGTCTGTTTTTGAAGGAGAAGTACATGAATTGAATTCTACTACCCATGAAGAGATCAAAAAGTTTAGCCTAAAAGCCTAACAACTTTAAACGTCACTATTTATAATGAGGAATTACTTAATAGTATTTCTTTTCTCTTCATCTCCAATTAAGTTTGCAGACTTTCTGTTAGAAGAATTCTTTCTTATTAATTCAAATCTGACTTACGTTATTGAGTTAACTTTTACTGTTATACGTGGAATACTTTTTACAGTACTATTTAAATTCCTTTACTGCTTGACTGCACATTTCTGCTGTGAAGGACTTTATTGGTTTGTCAGACATACTTCAAGTCCCATTAAGGATTACTCAGGATTTTGTTTCACTAGTTATTTTTCTACCAGTGAACACAAGTTATTTTGTTTTACCTTTCACCAATTTAATTTGATCAATTTTATGCTTTCAGGTCTGTGTTTCAAGTCATTTGCCAATTAAGTTCCTCAAATACATGCTTATGTATTAGAAGTGGCTGCATTTTCTGCTTAGTTAGCAGTAGCGGGTGAACCTATTAGGAATACATAATGAGTTAAAATAATAACTGAGGCCTTAACTGTTACTATAATTTCCTCTGGTTTGGTTTATATCAAGACCCATATTATTCATAGTCAAATTCTTTGAACTCTGAAGGTTATGGAGAAACAGATACTACTTTCAAGGTAGTGAAGCTCTGAGAAGGTTTTAGGCTTTATTTTGAATTAAATATCCATGTCACTGCATGGTGTGAATACATTTCAAACACAGTCACAATTAATGTCTCTGTCCCTGGCTTAGCCTGTAGACAGGCCTGTTAACCATGGTTCAGGTAAACACCTTCCAGTGTTCTCCCACCTTCTTTGCCTGTGAAAGTCTGTTGAAATGTGAAGTCCTTCAGAGGGTTCAAATTCTCCTGAACTTTTGACTTAAGAAACGGCAGCATCTTCCCACAAACAAAAGAGGGAAGAGAAAAGCCAAGAGAAAACTGAAGAAAAACATAGCACCTCTTCATCCAAATTGCAAACAGTTCTCTTTTTTTTTTCTTTTTTTCTTCTTTTCTTTTTCAAATTTTGACCTTTTACAATGCAGAAGACTCAGGTGGCAAAGAATAAGGAAACAAGAGTTGCTCACTTCAGCCAGCCTGCTCTACAGTTGGTCATCCCTGTGACTTTCCTGCCCTGGACTCTCCACACATACCCCCAGCAGTGTCAAGCCATGAGGACCCTTCTTTACTGTTGCCACTTATTGATACTGACTGTATAACAAAGCTCTTTGCTTCATTTTCTGTTTAAGTTTTTGAAGATATATCTAAAGTGCACAAACATTTTATTATAGTGCCCGTAGTATATACTTGCAGATGTTTGGGGGTTTTTTTGAGTAGATGAAGACATGTCAGGACCACAAGTGGGTCCAGACCCACCCTCCCTCCAGGTTTCCCCCCATCTTGCTCACGTCCCAGGACCCCACCACAGTCCCCAGGGCTCTCAGCCCCTACCCCAGTAACACCACAGCCAGGATGGTCTCCAGCTCCCCACAGTCCTCCCCAGCCTCAGCCTGGCCCTAACTATAATCTGGATTATGTATTTTCTGCATAAGAAAAAACATAAATGCTTTTTTCAAAATAAGCTGTGAGGCCAAATTAGGCAATCACCAAAAGATCAGTAATGTCAGAAATAGACGTATTTTCTCATAACAATACTGATTCTTTAGCAGAGACATAGCATTTTGTCAAGTGATGCCAAAAAACAAAGTTCATGCCCATGAATTTTGACATTTTTTTCTGAATGTTTTACATGGTGTACATGGATGTGCAATTCCCATAACGTTACTCAGAATGAGAAGTTTTATGTAATCAATCATGGCAAAAGTGAAGTCACTAAAAAATTAACAGCAATCTGCAAAACTCAGAAGATCAAGCAGCATATTGGTTGGTTATTTTTATTGCAAAATGACAGTAAGAGGTGATCTGAAAGTCACTTTGCAAGAAATAGTTTCTAGGAGGTTCAGAATAAATTTGCTTGCTTTTCAACATGATCAAATCTGTAATGAGAAATTTTGACACTGCAGCCATATACATGTTACTGAATTCTTTAAATATTAAAAAATGTTCATACTCATATGCAGAATTTTAAAACTCACACTGCATTACAACCTATTTCATTTAATATTCAAACACTTGATTTATAGTTTCAATTACCTAATTTATACTGTTGTGGTTTGCTGATGTGTACTTTTTACTAAAAAAAAAACACTTATAAATCCAGTATGAAAATAAAATTAATTAATTAAAAAGTCTGAGTCTTTGTAAATGCATAGTGGTATAATACGACAATCACAGTGTGAGAAACAAAGTGGTTTTATACAGACTATGGATGATTACTAAAAAAAACCAAACAATCTCTTGACAACCTTAATAATTCGTTGATGACGACATCCCTTTGGCTTTTTCTTTGGATTGAAGTTCAGAGAGGTAGAAGGCATTAAAGCCACTGTCACACACTCTAAAACACCTTGCCTACTGAAGAAAAAAAACGTATTTGGAGTAAAATAGAGTAGAAATAATTGCAGGGCAGCAAAATGAATGATGAAGCAAGATTGCAAGCAGCCCTGTGGCACTTAAATATTCACTGGAATTCCTAAGTGTTCTAGGCTTGTCCTGATGCAGAGATGATACAGCATTATGTAAATGTGCAGTGGTAAAAGACTATTTCCATGAGCAGTAATGCTGCTAATTTTAACTTTTCTTAAGAAAGACCCATTCACTGCATGGTAAAAGTGTGTACCATTTATGAAGAGAAATGTTCAATAGTATTATTGAGAGATGTGTACCACTTAGTGCAGATTGTGACACAGAATATTAAAAGCAGTGCTGCCATCTCTTGGATGGTTTTGGCTGTAGTAAACATGTATTTGCCACATATTAAAAATCAAGTAAACAAACAAACAAACAAACCAAAAACCAAACGAAAAATCCCTGCAGAAATGAATGGCACAACATGGCACCATTTAGCAATGTCCAAAGTACAGGTCAGGAAGAGATAACATTTGAATATTTCAGTAAATAAGGCTGCCCCTACAGATTAAGCTATGCTTTGCTGCCTATCATACAGGAAACATTATTACATTGGTGGCTTCTTTGCCCCCTCTCTTATTGCCTTTCAGGAAGTAAAATTACTCAAAAAACCCCATCACATTTGGAGCAGACAGAAGGGAAATGTCTCAGCTAACATTTAGGACATTATCTGTTTAAATTTTAAGTATAAAAGCTTGAGTCCTACAGGGAAGATTTCTGATACGGTTTTTTTTTTGGTTTTTTTTTTTTTTAACTCAGGAAAACACACAAGTATTTACATTTATATATATTTAAAAAAACAAAGCCAAAACATTTATTTATTTATACGTACAAGAATGCATGAGCAATATAATTTCCCTATTACATTGGAGGAATAAAAATCAATTTGATCAATACTGCACAGATGCTGGGTCCTGCCCTTCTGGCAGAATCCAAAAGGTAAAACTTGCCAATGAACTGCCAGAGTCAAAGCCCTGTCTTTCCTTCTGGATTTCATCCCCCCAGTATGAAAACCAGGACTGTATTATATTTCTTTCAAAAGGAAAAATAGAATAAATGATGGTGCAAAAAAAATTCTACATAGTGTCTTGCTTACAAATTAACGCTCCTAATATTCTTAAAATAGATGCTTATACCCATGGCCCTACTCACCGAGCTTTTACTTGTATATAAAGTTTTGAGATCCCCCAAATCATCCCAACTAAATTACTTTTTGAGATACTCCAAAGAAACAGAACTTGTGCACATACAATACTTGTGTTGAGTATTTTCTCCCTACAATTCAGGCTTTTCATACATCCTTAGCTATAAATCTAAAACTTGAGACAGTCACTGGTCTTGGTTAAACTTGGTTAAAATGTTGTCAAAGAGCTAGTTAATCAGGGATAGAAATTGTAAAGTCACAAAATTCAGGAGTACTTTCTAAAAGAAGTTATTTCATTTAGGTTTGGTTTCTTCCTTTAGACTGAAAATTATATTCATGAAGGAAAATATCATTTGTTATTTCAACATCAAAAATGAAACTACAATGCATCATTAGCTACCTTCTGTTACCTTTGAGGAGCTCACCCTTGCCTGTCATGCAGCTATAGAGAAACTGATGCTGGAAAGGATTTCTGGAGATCACTTAGCCCAATTGTCTGCTCGGAGCAGGTCCAATTAGATCAGCTTGACTGGGGTTGTGTTTGGGTGAAGATTCAACATCTTTGAGGATGGAGATAAAAAAAAAAACAAACCAAAGTGTACACATGCTCCCAAACCTGACCACCATTCTGATTGACAAAAAAAAGGCAGAACAAAAATCATCTGAATATCTAATTGCTAGGCTGGACCATACCTCACCTTCTTACCACTTCACAGAGTAGCTTGTCTTGGATTTTATTCTAGAAACTGCTGTTGTAAATGTGAGTCTTATGCTGGAGGTTGTTCTCATACTGCATTTTTGTACCACTGTTTGAGAAGTATTGGTAAAGAGTTTGCATATATATATATATACACACACATATATGTAAATTGCCTATGTTGCCATTTGTGTCCATTGCCTCTCATCCTGTCACTGGTAGCTAATATATCACATGCTCTCCACCAGGCTCTGGGCTGCTTTTTATCCAGGCAGCCCCAGACCATACTGTTGGATGGGGAGATTCCATTTCAGATGCAGGAATTAAACTGCATGCAAAATGGAAAGAACTGCAGGACATGAAGGGCAATTGTCACAAGTGATTAAAGAGAGTACAGGGTGGAAAGAAAATAATAAAGCGTATTATTTCCATTGAATACCCACATCTGATGTTTTTTTACAGCAACTATTCAGCAGCTCAGTTCTTTGTAACCTAGAGTGCAGGTGCAGTCTGGGAGCAGCATCAGATTATCAATTATCTGATGTAGCATGACACCCGAGTAACGAATCACAATTTATAATACAACTCTGTAACAGCTTACTATTGCTTTGTTTCCACATGGATAACTCATAACTCTTCAGCTGCCTTTAAATTTGGATAAATGTGAGATGCAGGCAAGGAGTCTGTGGTACTGGAGCCCCTTTGTACTTAAAAAAGGAAGAAAAAGAGAAAAACAGAGAAGCCAAAACACAACAGGGAAATAAACCCCATGATTAACAGAATTTAAAATATATCCCTGATCAAACTAAGATATTTTGTGGGTAGCGGCAAAATTAAGGTAGCAATTAATCTGTCAGGAACCACAGGAATAGAAGACAAATGCTCTGGTACTGAGTGACATGGAAACAAAACCAAAAAGCTTCCGTACACTGCCCAGACTTACCTGATTAAAATTTTCATTTCAATATCAGGAAATTCTGCATTATACATCAATATTGATACAATCAAGCAATTCAATTCTTGCAAAAAGTCAGTCATTTATCTTTCTTCTTTCAAGATCCCAGCTTTTTTATCTATGTGGATGTAAGCAAAGATTGCTGAATGGATACACATACCTACTCAGTTGAGGTCTTGAACTGACACATCTGTAATAAAAAAGGATCCTTAAATCCAAAGTCTGCTTAGATATTTAAAGGCTGGTAAGTTGCCATGGAATCAAGAATTAGTAAGATATACCATTCTGAATCTACTTTCCACATATTATTGAACCAAATGTTCAGTAATAAAAATGGTAATTTGTCCTTGATCAGATTTTATAGACTATCATTTACAAACATGACAAGAGAAACAGGTAAACCGTGGAAGCTGTAATACTATGTTATGCACAAATTTTCCTTCTAGGTGACTAGAAGATGATTTAAAAGAATACATAATCAGCTTTTCTACTCAAATAAGTGATGTTGGTTAGAACAATTTAAAATAATTTTATAAGAAACCGTAAGTAAATTTTCTAAAATATTACATGCTTCTTGCAATATTTTACCATATAATTCATACACCATTTGCCTTGCATATTAGTGTTTCAAGTTAAAGAGCAGCACCCAAAGGGCATAGCCTTGTAGTAAGGAAGTCAGAAGATTTAAGAGTTGTAACTGTTCAGCCTGGAGAAGAGAAGGCTCAGGAGGAATCTTATTAATGTGTATAAATACATGAAGGGAGTAAACAAAGAAGATGGAGCAATGCTCTTTTTAGTGATGCTCAGGAACAGAATAAAACCCAGTGGGCAAAAACTAACATCAGGAAACACTATTGTACTGTGAGGGTGACCAAGCACTGGCACAGGTTGCCCAGAGAAGTTCAGGCACCTCCAGCCTTGAAGATACTCAAGAGCTATTTGGACATGGTCCTGAGGAAGTGGCTCTAGGTGGCTCTGAAAAGTCCCTTTGAACTTCAGCCATTCTATGACATTAAGTGGGCAGAAGGATAACTTGTACACAAGACAGTATTGGTGTCACAATACCAAAAGCAAGTATCCTGTGCTAACCATAGGGAGTTGGTGATAATAGGTAACTATCAAAATGTTTTAACAGATTCTCCAAGTTTTAAAGCATCATTTCTTTAACGACAGTTACTTCTGTAGCTTTACAGGGCATTATGTTCATCAGTTTCAATAACATCTGGGTCATAAATTAATCACTTTTCTGCAGACAGACATTATATTAATGAAAATGGAAATTACTACAGTGTTTTATGCGCTATCAAAACTCTGCAAGTATATAATCTATCAATTAATTTTTTAACAGTTCCAGTCTCTGACAATGTTTTCATCTAGCATTGCACTAGATGCAAAATCTAATGGTGGTAGTTTATATGATGGAAACAACAATAACTGTGAACTAAGTTTTCTACTTAGTTTTTTATGAGACACTTTAACTCTCATCAGTGCAGCGCCATACTGTCAGGTTACTGATGTTCCTGATATGTAATTATCAGCATCCTATTGCTTTGTCACTTCCTTTAGAAAATACCCCAGGCAGTAGGATTTGTCCAGTTGCTTACCACCCATACGCAGTAATATAATACCTAAATAATAATGGTTGCCTAAAGACATCTTTCTTGTCACTGAGACACTAGAAAGGAAAACATTCCAACATCACCAGTCCAGAAAAGTAAACAGGTAGAAATATATAATGCTCTAATGATGTATTTCTGATCATGGGTTCTCCTTCCCCGAATACTACTAGAGACAATACTGAAACGTACCTTAAAGCTCTTCAGAAAAAAATTCTGAAAGTTTCACTCCTGGAGGCCCATTTTACATCAAGGACAGTGTGTTAAAGGGTAATGCAACATTCGACTGCCATTTAATACTGTTTTGTTGTTTGGTTTTTTTCAGTACCACCTCTAAAGGCTTCTCAGGATGCAATATGTAAATGCTTGGTAGTACAGAACTACTTAATACATATAGTATTACTTAATACTTACTTACACTGAATATAATTTTTCTGTAATGTGTTGCTATTGAGAATTTTATTAAGAATCATACTGATGTTGTATCCTATTTTTATTTAGAAAAATGGGGACAGCTCTTACTCCAAGGGACATTTTCCAAAACTACATAATCACATTTATTTATACAGGACAAACATCAGAGTAAACCGGGGGGCAGAACTGTTGACTGGGAGGATAAAATGGAGTATCTCTTCTACCAGCTTTATTCACAACAGGTACTACCTCGCAGCTCTTTGCTAAGGTACATTCACCGTTTTCTCATCTTCTACTTAAACGAAGAATACCTTGCACAATATATAAAGCTCAGTTAATCATGGTTTCGTCCTATATAAGCTCAGAGGGAATACTGCTCTTTCTAAATAAATATATCAATAGTTTTGAGTTTAAAGACAGCAGTATTTTTATCATCGTACTTTTCTCATATGCCATTAGTAATGGCTTAGCTACTGAAATGGTTAACACACGTGAAAGAGAGAGAACATTATCCCCACAAAAACTTCCTGAGTGATGCCCATTTGTCTCCTTAAATCCACAAAATGTTCCTTTTTAGAAACCCAGCATGGCTTCCAGGATTCAACATAGCTCTTGACTATTCTGTAAAGTCTATGTCTACCTGCAAACTCTGGAGTCTCTGCATCCTCCTGTCATGACTGATACAGGTAGTACCATTTCTCTTCCCAGCTGTCTGTAAACCACAAGAGTTACCTTAAAAAAACAGCTGGTATGGAGACACACCATCTATAGAAAGGAAAATCCATCAAAGTTTTGTCACTTTATTTCACACTATATTTCACACTGATAGACGGTGGCACATTATCCCTGCACTCTTCTCTGCACTTCTCACAAGTGAGTTCCTCTGCTATAATGAAAATGACAAGTAAGATGTGCTCTGAGAAATTCCAAGATGAAAGAGTCAGTCAGTAATATGTGAGATTTTGTTTAATTTGCAGTGTTAACCCATTGTAGTTTACCATTTGAAGGTGAATTCCCTTTCCTAGAACATCTGGGAGGCATCTTCGAGTTACAAACCTTTAACAGCCAAGTTTTCACACACTTGCCACTTTTAAACTTAAGAGCTTATGCTATCCAAGCTGTGATAAGGATAAAAGCAAACTTTCTAATGGCTATGTACCAGTTTTCTTTGATAGTGGTTCCATGGTGCATTTTCTTCTAGGGCCTCATTTGAAAAAAGATCTGAGCTTGTCTCAGGCAAGGTTATTAACTGGAAGCTAAAGAAGAAAACCTATGAAAACATTTCTAGGAATGTGAATGAGGCTCATTTTACTGCAACACATGCCTCCTTCCTCCAGAACAGAGAAGTGTTTGCCATGGATGTGGCAATGATTTTAACAAATCTATATATATTCAATGTTTTTGCTTTACAGTTGCCTTATCCTACTCCCTACAGTGCTAACGCAAGATGTGCATTTTCAGGAAGATGTGTCCAGATATAGGAAGCCTCAATTATAGCTGTGAATCAAAAAGGAAATTATGATTGCACTGTGGTTGGATACCAGGGTACTACTGTCTATGTGCCCACTCAGGATGTTAAGCTGTCAGTTCCCTGAATGGGAACTGCCAGGCTTGGGCAGTTCTGAGATCCTGGACTGACTTGAGCTGGTGGATTGACTAGCTCCAGGCTGGCTGGTTTTTAACAAATACACTGTCCATGAGTGTCTGTCTGTGCAGCAAGCATATCCAGCTGGTCAGATACTCTGGAATCAAGAAAGAACATTAGTCAATTGGGGTGAAAAAAGCTGTTTTGTCTTCTCAGATTCACTTTTCTGGAGAGCAGAAAGGCATTTAGATAAAGTAACAGGTATGTACTAGTATTTTCAACCAGTATGGTTTGTCTTAACTTAATGCTACAACGTGTACAGAAAACAACTGTACTATTTCACACACAAATATATTGCCCCGAGTATTTCAGGCTATCCAGGAAGACCTCAAAGGATCTTTTGATTTACAAGAAGGAAAGAGGACAACTGAAAAGCACATCACAATCACATTAACAGCTTGATTTTGACAAAAATCAAAGCCTATTGCTTATAACCTGCTTATAACCTTATAATCTTATAATCTAAGACTTCAACTCAAGTCCAATACAGACTCACATCCTTAAAAGTAAATAGGTAGCACAAAGAAGAGTTGTTTTTTGATGAAGAAATGGAAAGAGAGGTGGTCACTTCAAGTGCAAGAAAGCCATAGAAGAACACTAACTTAAGGATCTATTTGAAGAGTCTAAAACTATCATTTCTTTAAGGGATTATTCCATCAAGGCAACACTACATGACAGATGAGACCTGAACTAATATGCAAATCAAAACACAGAAAATACAAGTTTTAAACATTTAGTTCAGAAGTAGTTGAAATAAGGTTGTTTGCCAAGTCAGGTCTATCACCAGACTGACTGCACAGTCAATGGAGAAATAAAGTCATAAACCAATCATGGACCAGCAGGGGTTAAAAAAATCTCCAGACTGGTGTGCTTTCCTAGATGCAACCAAAGTTATGTTTGCAACATTATTAGGCACTAACATATGCACAGGAAAGGTCTCACAATAGATCCTCATTTATATCACCGTCCACTGTGTCGGGAGTCATTACATCGTGAGTGTCTTCAGTATGTGGTAGTCACATAAATCTTTATTTTTTTCTAAAACTCCAAAGATCACATACATAATTAACTATAGTGGACCTATATTGAAACTGCTTTCCTTTAAAAAACACTTCAATATCAAATAAGGTACTTTTCTTATGAAATTCATGAGTAGCAACTTTATCCTTTACTACTTACACATCATCATGGACTGTCGACCTTGGGATAACACCCAACACAGAAATAATTTTGGTGAATGAAAATTATGTTTAGTAATACATGAAAGACCTAGACAGTTCTGATGAGAGAGAGCACACAGCTTATTAGAGGTCCAGGTTTGGGGAATTGCATTACTGCTGGCATCAGCCTAAATGGTCCTACAAGAATCATCTCACATTGACACAGCTTGCAGATTTATGCACTGTGTAGAAAAGAACCAGCCTTATCACAGCTCATCCACTATCAAGTGTTTGGAAAAGATAAGAATTAATTTGCATTTTTAATGACAGTTCAATGTCTTGACTTCTTAGCAGATGCTACATTGACAAATACAAATAACAGCTGCACACATTCACTTCCTCTAGGCCTGCTACTTTAGGGATATATTTCTTCCATACAGATCAAGTACTTGTATGGTACCAATTGACACAGGTAATTACCCAGTCCTTAAAGTTATATTTATTCTCTGACAGAGTATTTTAATGTATTATAAAACCTCTTGGGTCACAGGGTTACAAATTTTATTTGCATTCCAAGTCCACCATTTCAGTAACAGAGTCACTAAAAAGAGCTGTCGACTGATACCCACACCATAGAAATTAATTTTCTCCATCCTTTCTTTTGCTCCTTGTTCTGCCCTCATCAGGAAAATTCACATGGGAGATTGCATTAGTCCACAATGACTTGATAACTTACCTAGTTATTAATGATAGCCATTGGGCAGACCTTTATAGATCCTAAATATCAGGACATTACTTTCTTCCTATAAAGAAACCTTAAAAAAGTGAGAAGCTAAGCTGAGATGAAGAACTGGCAAACATAAGGGATTTTAAAGGTCTTTTATGTTAATGAAGCATTTAGTTCTGCTACTTTTCCAGGAATGTACACTGAGTTTATGCAATTTCTTAAGTCTGTACTTAGAACTGCACAAATCCTGAATTAAACACCAGTCACTCAAGTTTAAAGATGTCAACTTATACTGTGTGACTATGCAATATTAACCATCCGTGCTGAAAGCTCAAATGATTAACAAGACAGCACATCTTCTGAAGAATGGTGTATAAAGGCATTTATTTAACTTCCATGCTGACATTCACAGTACACAGCATCACTGAAGATTTTGTATTTAAATCAGCTGAAACAACTTATATCATCACTTGTGTTTTAAAGCACCCATTTCAAAAATGCAATAGCAAATTCCTGGAAGAGTTTTCTGCAGAGGAGGAGGAGGAGAGGAGAAGGAGGGAGGGAGGGAGGGAGGGAGGGAGGGAGGGAGGGAGGGAGGGAGGGAGGGAGGGAGGGAGGGAGGGAGGGAGGGAGGGAGGGAGGGAGGGAGGGAGGGAGGGAGGAAGGGAGGAAGGAAGGAAGGAAGGAAGGAAGGAAGGAAGGAAGGAAGGAAGGAAGGAAGGAAGGAAGGAAGGAAGGAAGGAAGGAAGGAAGGAAGGAAGGAAGGAAGGAAGGAAGGAAGGAAGGAAGGAAGGAAGGAAGGAAGGAAGGAAGGAAGGAAGGAAGGAAGGAAGGAAGGAAGGAAGGAAGGAAGGAAGGAAGGAAGGAAGGAAGGAAGGAAGGAAGGAAGGAAGGAAGGAAGGAAGGAAGGAAGGAAGGAAGGAAGGAAGGAAGGAAGGAAGGAAGGAAAGGCTCACACTGATTGAACGAACTACGGACTTGTAATTGCAAAACTAACATTAATTTTCAAAGTTCATTCCAACTTATGAAACCAGTGAAGCAAAACCAGAAGATTTAAGTATGTTCTCCAGTCCTCCACTGAGCTCCCCCCCCCCCCACTCCCCCACTTTAGACATTTGTCCTGCTACTTGATCTTTTTTCTATTGCTAGATTTTGTAGCCCTCCAGACATGTGAAATAAAGACGACAGGCAGTGTTCACAGGATAGTACACATTACTGTATGTATCAGAAATTTCTATCTGTAAGGTAAACTATTTACAATACACTGGGGACCAAATAAACTTAATCTCAGTCACTGCAGCAATAAAACCACTGAAAAATTCGGTGAAAATATTTATGTAATATTTGAACTATTTAAAAAATGCAATGAAAAAAGTCTTGCTTGCTGTCAATGTATTGTCAATGTATTATTATATTTTAATAAAATATAGATGTAGTCATTCATGTCCAATTACCTGACTTGAAAGATAACAAAATTACATGTAGCTCTGGTTCCCAATGACCCCATGGCAGTGAGGAAAGCTCCCTTCTTCTGAGACAACCAGAGCAGTACTGCTAAGTCTAGCCCCACCACTACCTAACTAATAAGTTTAAATACCCCCAGTCCCTACATCCAAGAAGACTTCTAATATACTCCATTTCCTCCTTTTGTACTCTGTGATGGAGGACTAGTAAGTTTGCAGGGGGTGAAACAAGATATTAGCATTTTCTTTGACTGTTTCTATTTTCTAAGTAGATTTTAGATAGCCAACCTTATGACTTCAGTAGCACATCTAATATTCAAATGCAGGTATTGTACACAAGCACTACCTAAATACTTTGATAGAACAGGATAAAATTTGTGAAAGAAGCAACTACTACTCAAGTTTTCAGAATGGCACGAAATTCTGACTTTAATAGAAGGAATAAACCAACTGATATTTAATTGTGTGCCCTGCAGCACAGCATCTGTGTACAAACTAGAATCTTACTAAAAAACAAGGAACAACTCAGTAAACACAAGAAGTTAGAAACATTAAAATCACCTACGGAGAAAGAAGTTACATACACTCTGGAACCATTAAAAAGCTGCTAAATATAAACTTTCCTAACTAGTTTTTAAAAGCTGTCTTGATTAAGACAGTTTCCTTTAAGCACACTCAATAGCAGACATATGGAAGACAACGCAGACAAATCACAAACATTGACTTAAGTTTCCGAGAGTTTAAAATTCCTTGAAGAAATTCCATAATTTTTCTTCCTCTACTCCTTGATGTAATATTTCAGCACCACAGAACTTCAACTGAGATTTAAAATACTTATCTATTTACTTATCTTTCACTCACTTAGGTCCTCTAGAAGAAGAGCAAAAATTTTACTGGGATACTGACAAAACAATGAAAAGGAAAAATTAATTAAGTAACAGAATAATAAACAGCTCAAAACACTTGTGAAGTCTTTACAGTGTTTGTAACAGTGTTTAAAATTTCGAGGATGCTCAAGCATCCACATTGGAAAACCAATTTTGTATGTTACTGGTGGCTTGTCCTTCATATCCTCAAAAGGAACACACACAACTGTGATGAAGTTTTCTTTGTGATCCAGGACAGGGCTCCTAAGGAGGTAAAGGCAAATCCCCGTCTGATGTATTTTCTTGAAGGCTACAGACTCAATAGCCATCAACACATTTAATGTCAATATTTCAGTATTTTGGAAGCGTCTCAAATTCAGTGCTGTCAGACACAGCTGTAACTTCAGCAAAACCCATGGACTTCCATGCAGTCTTTAGTGGCTAATTTGTTACCTTGACAGACAGAGTGCCTGTTGAAACATGACTGAGTTTTGTAATGTCCACCATTAATGACATTTATGAGCCAGCAAAACCACAGATTGGGATTACACAGTAAATAGCATCACAAAACTGAATATTGTTCATGGTAGTGGAACTTCTGTTTATAGACCATAATGACAAACTGAAGTCAAACTGTCATGCATGAAATTTAATATACTTAATTTCTCAGAAATGTAAGGTTTTCTTTTCTCTCCTCCATATAAATGCATTGCTCCCATTACAGTCCACACTAATGCGTTATACTTCCCCTCTGTTGAGAACCTACAGCCAGAAAGTATACTTGACTTACTTTATTATCTGAAAAAATGGATTTAAAAATCATCTTAAATCCATAACAGGTCTAGAAGTCACTACTGCCAAATAAATTGGCTATTCCTCTTGGGGCAAAGGGGCTGAAGATCACGATTTTGACTTGTCAGCAGTAGCCTCAAGAGTGAAGATTGGAAAGAGTTCCAACTTTTGTTTCATTGTAATTTCAGGGTTAAACCAGGAAAATTCCAGTGCAGAAAGGCACTCAAAGATAAGTGTAACTTGAAACAAATGCTATTAGCTCTTATCTTGAATCAAGGTCCTACTGTTTCTCTCTTGAATTACAGAAAGGATTAAATTCAAGTGATTTTGTTGCACCTCCATTTCTAAAATGTTTCTTGTCAATCACTGGTTGTAAAAGTAAAATGAAGAACAGCTAATCTTTAAATAAAGAAAAGTGTGTCAAAGCTAAAAGCAGTCTCCATACACACATACACACTCTCCAATTTTTATTTCTTTCTTCCTTGTGGAAGCACCTCAAGTTGTGTGACTTTGGAAATTATTCAAACTCATTCTACATAACTGTATTATTGAAAGAAAACAGGCAGCTATAGGAGGAATAATTTTCTATGTTTTCTGTTGTTACATGGTAGCTACTCACAGCTTTTCTCCTGTTGACCTCGAACATGTAATTGGAGCAGCCACCAATATTTACTATAGAACCTTTTTCTTTTCTCAAGTCAGAAAAACTGCTACAAGCAATAACTATAATCTACAAGATGTGTAATTGCATCCCTCATCATCTCTCAAGCTGGTATTTAGTCAAAGGTATTTTCCTAATGTCACAGAATGGCTGGGATCAGAAGGGACCTTTAAAAATAATCTAGTTTCAACTATGTGACCATGAGATGTACTAGATATCCAAACTAATGACAATCAGTATTGGCAAATTTAAACATATGGATATTTACCCAGACTCAGGAGGAAGATGGATTTAAAAAATAATAAAACAAGAAGTATATTTTTAAATGAGAATACTTTAAAGTTGAGCAATTTCTACCACCTTGTCCTTGTAATTTTGACTGCTCATCTCAGGATCTAAAAAAATTATTTTTCCTGTTATCTTCTTAGGTTTTTTCCTTTGTGCTTTTTCTTTTTCTGCAATCTAGGTTCTGATCCTGCTGCAAAAATGATGTATTTCAATGTACATGATAAGATGGAAGTGATCATCTACTGCAGGTATGGTCATGTAGAAGTCAACCTGATTAAAAGCCCCAGTGTAAGATCATGAAACTAATGGATTTCAGAGTGCTTTTGAAAAAGTTTGGCCCTTCATTTTGTGAGTAGTACAGACCAGACTTCATATACTGTGATTATTGCTTGTGATGAACAGATCAATGTTAAACACAGTCTCAGGTACTGAAACACGAAAAAGGAACAAACGGGAACAGCACTATCATATACCAACAGTTTCCCAAATAAATACAAAATTCTTCCTAATCATCATGTTAAGGAGGGTATGCAAAGGAAGTGAATGTAAACAGTGTTGCCAAAAGCTTATCAAACTTAAATGCTTCAAGCCTATAATCCACATACTAGATGAAACATTTTTTTCTCCTTTAAATTGCACCATGCTTTCACTTTTGCTTTAATTTCCATACTAGACTTCAAAATCATCTAATCTTAAGCAAGTCTGCAACCTAATGCAGGGTTAATGATGAGTATTTAGGAGGCATTATCATGGATAACCATATACTCAAATAACAGCAGCATCGAATGAGTTTGTTGCACCTTTCCAAATTCAGTTACTGAAGTGCAAACATTCAAATCAACAACTGTTTTACAACAGACCTTAATCTCTTCCAGAGAATGATGTCACCTTAGGAGAGTAAGTGGCTTTTTATGAAAAAAAATGAAAAGGCCTTCTTTGTTAATAAAGCAGGACAAGGAGAAAAAAAATGGGTAAAAGTGGCCTAGAAATCCAAGCTATTAAGTTCAAAGCCCAAGGGTTTCAAAACTGAAGCATACAGTAGGGGAAAGGTTAATTCCTTCTGAATGTTTTGTACATCATTTTTCCCCTGGTCTAGTTTCAGAAATCACTTCACAAAACCTGAGGTCAAATTTGTAAAATACAGTTGATGTCTTCAAAGATTGGACTGGCAAGTTGGTTTCTATTTGCCCACTATAAAAGATACAGATATAGCATAAAGTTTATAGTTAATTAACAATATCAATGTAATGAACAATACCAAAGTTAATGAACAATATCAAATTGCTGTAAAAAACCCAACCAAACAACAACAAAAAACAAAACAAAAAAACCCCCCACAAAAAATACCAACAAAACAAACCACAAACAAAAAACAAAATAAAACAAAAAAAACCCAAACACAATAAAACTTGGGAATTTGTATTTGTCAATGTAGCAAAAGTCTTGGGAATTACCTTTAAACATCACTGATGGGAATTACAAAACATTTTGTAAGGAGTTAGGAAAAATGTTTTGGATAAATGTTTTCTTTAAACATTAACCCCAAACAGAGCACTCAATTATTAACCACTTTGAAAAGCTAAATAATTTCTTTTCTGTTCAGAATATATATGAAAATGATCAAATGGTTCAATTACTATCAATATCTACAGACAGTCTATGAGAACAGAAGTAAAGAAATAATGCAGGGCAGTTCTAAAAATAGATGCTTAAAATTAATACTGTGGTAAGTATTAATTTCTTACATTCTCAACAGTTTATCAATGCTTGATTCAGTTTGATATACAATAACATTTAAATAGTATCACGTGCCAGAATTCGAAAGAAACTTTTAAGCACTTTCTTTTTAGTTTTGTTTTCCAAATATCTGAGGGGAGGGGACTGGCAAAATAGTGGAAGAAACTT
Organism: Phaethornis superciliosus; assembly: GCA_023637945.1. NCBI lineage: Eukaryota > Metazoa > Chordata > Aves > Apodiformes > Trochilidae > Phaethornis > Phaethornis superciliosus. The sequence continues at coordinate 72,239,623 of JAJQWJ010000002.1, forward strand.
AGGATTATGGGGCTTGTATTTTAATTTTTAGAAAGTCTATTCGAATACAAAGTTTGTTAGCAATAGGTAATTGTTTTCTCTACTTATTTAAGGATTTCTAAACTTAAACACTGTCAAACTAACAACTTGAAAATGTGCAGACAAAATGGGGGTACTAACATTCACTTTGCTCACAAATGACCAATTTCTATGTATTTCTACCCATTATTTACTGGATAGATACTTGACAAATTCATCTTATCCAACTTGTGAAGAAGTACAGAAGAAATATGTAAGGGGTGAGTGTCAGGGAGATGGAGTTAGGCTTTTCTCAGTGGTGACCAGCGATAGGACAAGGGATAATGGGTGTAAATTGAAGCATAGGAGGTTCAAGTTGAATATTAGAAAAAAATTTTTTACTGTAAGGGTGACAGAGCCCTGGAACAGGCTGCCCACGGGGGTTGTGGAGTCTCCTTCACTGGAGACATTCAAAATCCGCCTGGACACGTTCCTGGGAGATGTACTCTAGGTGGCCCTGCTCTGGCAGGGGGGGTTGGACTAGATGATCTTTCGAGGTCCCTTCCAACCCCTAGGATTCTATGATTCTATGATTCTATGATTCAAAATGTAATGTCAGTGTCAGCCTTTCAGATAAAAACCCCTCAAGCTGCAGTCCCAGCAGCCATTAAACCTGCTTCTGCCTTCCCTGCATAGACTCTCTGAAGTCACCCAAGCAACACTTAGCACGGGGCACCTTTTGGCATCTCCCTGCACCACCAAGTTTCTGTGTCACACAGATTCTTATTAGCAGATGTGCTGCAATACTAGGGAGAGAGGACACTGAGAAAAGTTGTGGGGCCTTTTAGGAAGACCTCCCCTAATCCTGTGCCTGGAATTAGAAATTTTCCGCCTCCATTTGTCTCTGGAGAAGCCAGGCGAAATTACTCAAAAACTAGGATAGGTTGCTAGAATGAAGAAATAACAGCTTTATAAAGTGCCAGTTACCAGCAAAATGAGAAGTATTAGAGTGCTCTTCCCTTTGATTGTCCAGTGCTAGCAGTAGGCTTTAAATTCAAGAAAACTTAAGGCTGCTGCCTGTTAGTCCTCAAGTCAAGAGCAGCTTTGTTTTGCCTCAGCCTGAACTGTGATTTAGCAATTGCTGGAAAGCAACAATCTGCCACATGCTAATACAGCAGCTATTGGGGAAAGCTGCCATCCTATACCTCTGCAATGCTTGAGGTATGCTGATCTCCTTGAAGGGACCAAGATAGCCAGGGAGTGCCTGCAGTTCAGGGCTGGAGGCTGTGTCTCCTCACCGGGACACCCAGGGATGCTATCAAAAGACAGATTGTCCCTTGGGGCAGGTGGCCCGGGGGGGTGTGCAGCACAGGGGGAAAAGGGAGAGCCAGAGAAACCCTGGGGCAGCTGGGCATTGGGGGTCAAGAGAAGGGAACTGCAGCAAGCCATGGCAGGGTGGGGGCAGAGGGGGAAATGTTCACAGTTCCCTACAACACAAGGTCACTAGCTGGCATAAAGCAAGCCCAGAAGGACTGATGCACTGAACCATGCCACAAAGGGAGCTGCTTTTATTTCTATGCTGCTTTGCCTGGTAACTTGGGAGTTTTCTGTATTTAAAAAATAAGTATTCTAGCTTTTTCAAACCTTTTTTTTTTTTTTTAATCCCCTTCAGCGTTCCCTTCTTTGGGGAACTCATTTTAAGGAAGACAACTAGGCCTATTCATCTCACTCGAGATCTTGTCACCAGCTTCTACAATGTGTATCTTCTACCAGCTAGATAATGTCAGTAAAACCAAGGTTCTGTCCTGATCCATGGTTTCCAAAGCAGCTACAAAATATTTTTTGGCTTAATACCTTTTCCTCTACAAAGCTGCACATGCAAAAATGGGGCACTGGGTTCTAATAAAACAGAATTTGGGGTACTACAGTGGTATTATCTCATTGTCATAGACTTTATCCTGTATATGTAATCCATATTTATGATCCTTGAAACTAAACTGCTGCTTCTGTGAATCATCAGTGTCACAACATTTTCAGATTTTGTAGAATTATTTTCCAAAAATAATTGAGGGTGCATATCCTTCACAACTCTTAAACTGCTAAAACACCATTTTCACAAATTAAGGTCAACAAAATGTTCCGTCTTTACTGTAATAATCCTGGAATTTGGCAGCACTGCTTAAATGAATTCACTATGTAAAAATAAAACTTTCCAAGTGCGCTGAAATTGAATTAAAAATACACATACATAGCAAAAACATTTTAACTTAGTGTGCAAACCATGTACCACCCTGAACAAATACCCAGATAACAATTTTTATAGCTACAAATAGGTATACATTTTTTTCATGCCATGTTTTGTCTCTGGAAAAAAAAATTTAAAAAATCCAATCTTTATTCCTGACACGTATCTGTTAACCTAAGCATCAAAATAAATTGTACTACTCAAGTATCTTGAAATTATTTTTTTTACTATGAAATAACCTCCAGTTTTTCCTACTCACGCCTTTGCAGTGCATCAGGAAAGTAGTCAGAAAAATAAATAAATAAAAATGAGTACACAAAAATTACTGAGACACCTGTTGTAGGTTTTCACTGAACATTCAGTTTTGATTTGAAAGACAGTTTTTGCTGAACTGCTTTGTGCTATGTCTTTGCTCTGTGTTGCTTTTGGTCATTGCTCTATGCTGCTTTTGGCACTTTGTTGTTACCTTTCTGCATGACAGAAGGGCTGCTATTACAGAAAGTACATCTTAATGCCTGCCAGAGTTTCTGTTGGTTACAGAAGTTCAACATTGTCCCAAGACATCATGAGAACAACTGAAAATCTCTTATTAGAGTAATTATTTAATTGCAGATAAACGAAACCAGAAAAAAAAAAAAAAACATGAAAAAATTCCAAGACTTGATAGCAGCCAGTGCCTTTAGCTGGGGTGAATGCCAAAGAAACTTTGCAGTGGCAGAATACCCCAGCAGTTCCCTGCAGACTTCCTGCAGAAAGTCCCCATTATGTACAGGCAGCTTTGCACAGACATTACATAAAGCATTGCCTTGATTCACATAATGAGGTCCACAAAAACATGACACTAAGTATCTATTCTGTTATGTCCTGGAGGCAACTCACGCTTGTCAGCAAGTGCCAGAAGAGGTAGTGTTCCACTTCCAAAAGTGTGCCTGCTTAAGTATGCCCAGGACCCCAGAAATCTTCAGGAAGGAGAGCTGAAAGCATAAGCTCCTCAGGGCAAATGAGCCCACTCCAGCAGGTAAAAACTACCCCATGCTTCCCAGTGATAGAAAAAGGAAATCCTACCCAATGCCAATGTTCAGAAGGCAGGTGCAGCTTGCCCACAGCAGTACAGGGCATTGCAGTCAACTTGCACTCCCTTCAAAAATCTTCCTGCAGTTTTTTTCCGCTCCACAAAATTTAATACTACAGTGTTCGACTGTAGGGCTAGTGCTAAAAAATGTAGGAAGCCTACATTCATCCCTTTCATATTTTGCTTCAGACCACATGAATGGATGAGAGCACTTGTGCTTATTCTAAGGTCAGCATCTGTGCCAGATCTGGTAAATTCAATATTTGAGGTGCCATTAATGGTTTACAGACACTTTTTTGTTGAAGGTATGTGGAGTGTAAATAAGGGGAGGAATTCCTGTCCTAACCTGAGCTTTTATGGGTTGACCTGACCTCCGTGAGTCAGGAAAGTGATTAACAGAGGCACCTCACAGAGACCACCTGGGCTTGCCTTCTATCATTCTGTACATATTTACTGCCTTCTCCATGGCAGAAGAGGGAGGGGAATCTATGGATAATGGATTTCTGTAGGAAGAAAAGATAACCCTTTGCTGGTGAGAGCACATACGGGGGCCTGAAGATCTTTAAAATGTTTCCTCTGGATTTGCTTTGCGGTAGGAATAAATTACTCTGCCTACAGGTACTTGAAAGAAAATAGGAGTCTCTGAAACAGAGTTTCACGTCTGCCTTGTCACTACTTGACACATATGGTCTGCCTCCAGGATCAAAGAACACAGAGATTAAATGTCAGAGATGCATGGTTAAACAACACAGACTAGCAGGAATGTACTTGTCCTGTATTGTGTTTTGGGGTTGGTTTTTTTTTTAATAGTTCTCGCCCATTTCATGTGAGACAGAAGATAACCCAGTCGACTGGTTTTGGATGTGTATCAGGAATGTTTTCAATTGGATAAGTATCAGTTTTAAAAAGTGTATTTTCTAATCACCATTATACAGGACACAGAGATCAGACCTCCCTCTGCCTGTCAGGACTGCAAATCACTCCAAACCACCTCTGTGCTGGAAAGGTGAGGCACCTTGGCCAGCCTTGAAGAGCTTTTCAAGAGAAAGCCAGAAGAAGGCTCAGTGGCTGCCCAGCCCTTTGTGCAGGTGGCTGTTGAGCTGAGGCTGTGTCATGATCGACCATCACCCGAGCTGTGACACAGCAGCACAGCACATGCCCATCCCTAGACATGCATCCCACCGACCCAGTCCCAGACCCAGGAGAACCTCACCGTTTTGAACTGCCAGCTGCCCCAGCACTGTGGTCTTGCCTGGTGACCACTGGACTCTGGCTGTAGTCTTGACACAGCCTACCTTGACCACAGCTCGCTGACTTTGCCCCTGTACTCAGCCCTGGTGAGGCCACAGCTCGAGTCCTGTGTCCAGTTCTGGGCCCCACAGTTCAGGAAGGAGATTGAGGTCCTGGAGCAGGTCCAAAGGAGGGCAACCAGGCTGGTGAAGGGACTCCAGCACAAGTCCTGTGAGGAGAGGCTGAGGGAGCTGGGGGTGTTCAGCCTGGAGAAGAGGAGGCTCAGGGGAGACCTCATCGCTCTCTACAGCTCCCTGAAAGGAGGCTGGAGCCAGGGGGGGGTTGGGCTCTTCTCCCAGGCAACTATCAGCAAGACAAGAGGGCATGGACTTAAGTTGTGCCAGGGCAGGTTTAGGTTAGATATTAGAAAGGATTTCTTCACAGAGAGGGTAATCAGACATGGGAATGGGCTGCCCAGGGAAGTAGTGGATTCTCTGTCCCTGGAGATATTTAAAAAGAGACTGGATGTGGCACTCAGTGCCATGGGCTGGTAACCACAGCGGTAGTGGGTCAAGGGTTGGACTTGATGATCCTTGAGGTCCCTTCCAACCCAGACAATTCTATGATTCTATGACTTATGTTCCCAGCTTTACCTCAGACTTGCCTCTTCACAAGAAATTTGTCTGACCTCAGAATTCCCTGAACCCCGTGTGATCTCTTTCCTGAAACTCCAGACGTGTCCCATCTCCTGATGTGTCCTGCTTGAACCCTGCGGGATGGGGCCCTGGCTGGTGAGTCCTCTGTTGTGTCCCCAGCTCCCCAGTCCTGAGGACCAGCCATCCCTTGCTGAGGCTGACAGTAAAGCTGGAACTGGGACTACAGACCGGATACCCACAAAATAAAGGTCTGGCACTGTGTTAGAGCCCCGCTGAGCTGGAAAGAGAATCCAAGAGCATCCTGTTAAGTGGTAAGAAATACTATTTTGTACTCAAACACTGTAGCCTTTGTAAGAGATGCTGGCAGAGCAGCAAAGTAAAAGCTCTCGAACAGTCATTTCAAAAGCAGAATTTATACTCGTTCAGCTTGACATTGAGCAAAATAGAACCTCGTCTCCCTGAAACTGTTTATGGTGTGGGATGATCCTGCAGGACAGGAACAGACTGCCAATGCGCTGATTAGTCTGATCACAAAGGAAGTCTTCTGGGGATGAAATTTTAGTACTGGGCTAGTTAAGTAGAAATTTAATAAAACCAGTGAATTACAGTATCATCTTCTGAATGACATCAAAAGCAAAGTCAACGAAAAACAAACCAAACCAAAACAAACAAAAAAACCCCAAAAAACAACTAACCAACCAACAAAAAACCTGTATAAGATTTCCTCCATCCTGAGCAAAATTTCACATTAACAAGAAAATACACTGATTTTCACAAGGAATCAAGTGATGCTGAAACATACTATACAGAGATGAAGACAGCCTCCAAAATCCTATTTCATTCAATCAAAATATTCTAAGCACTTTAATTTTTTTTTCCAGATAAACAGTTTTGTCAGATAAAGAGTCTTCCAGATACAGCATGGTCCTGAGCATCAACTGAGAAAACTCAGTGTTGTGCAGTACCTAACATTCTGTACCTAGTCTGTTGATTAGAATGCCGAAACTGACACTGGCATTTGACAAGTGAACACAGACAAATTTGCGTTTTCTTATACTTTCTGAGTTGCCAATTTTAAACCTGCCCCATACAAGATAACAGAATACATTCTTCTTTTCCTTCAGTTAATTCACAACTTAAAATAACACCATACATCAAATCCTAGTACTTGATGTAGGCATCAAAACTTGTACTTCCCACAGTGATGGTAGGAACGCGTAAGTCCTTAGAACCATGGCTTGACAAAAGAAGAAGGGAAAAATCAGGGAAAATATGGGCCAAGTAATTGTCCTTCAAGCTGGAACACATTTGAGCTCATTAGATACATCTCTTAGCCTACTTAAAACCAGGCAGAGCCACAGGTGTAGGGCCCTGGAGAAAACCTCTGAGCCAATTTTGTGAACTGCTTCTAGCATTGTCTTCACAGAATATTCTGTGGCTCCTCTGCTGCCACTATACCTACCAGCAAGTAAAGTGAAACACAGCACAAAGATGCCCAGCCTCCCTGAGGGGTGTTTCTGTGCTCAGGGAAGAAATCAGAAGGCTCAGCTACCTCAAAACAAGGCACTGCAGTCACCAAGAAAAGGTTACCCCTCCATCTCCAAAATGCATGCAATTCAAGTGCCTGGGCAGCGGGTCACCAAAAGGGGATGCTTTCAAACATTGCCACAATAGATTTTAATTTATAATTTTGACTTTCTCCCTCCTCTTTACCTTTTTTGGTCCCTCCCCCCAACCTCGGCATTTCAATTACAGCTCAATAGGAACATCATCTCTGCAGTTTCTGAGCTGAAGTAGCCTAGTTGTGCTTTCCATGCCCAGAGGAAAAAAAGACCTAAACAGGAGAAGAGCCAATACGTGCAAGGTACATATCCTCTTTGGAGAGCTGAGTATTAAGTTTGAGCAGTCATCCCTGAATCACTTGCTCTGCTACAATAAGCATCTTTGAGATTAATCAAACCATCAAAAGAAAGCTGTATATGCACTAGGACTTCTTCCCAGAAGGCAGACCAGTGACCTTTTTCTAAAAAATAAGTAAATACAAAAATTAATGAAGTCACTCCATCAGTGACACTTACATTACTTGGTATTTTCACACAGAATCTAAAATATGCGTAGGTACTGTGTCATTTTCTGAGCTCTATTTCCTGATCATTTTAATTGATGGCTCGGTTAACAAATGAATGTTTTCTAAAAGATAATAAAAATGCATCTAATTTAAGTGTTTGCTGTACTATACTGATACCACACAAAATTATTATTCCCTTTACCAGTCATTTAGTATAGTGGAACCAAAATCCCTGCACTATAGCCTCAGCACAAAACTTGTTCCCCTCATTATGAATACATGATTTGGCTTCATCCTCATCCATTATTTTTGCTGAGAAATTCTCCAGCTCCTAAAAAAGTTACAGCAGAAGGCTATTGTCACAAACCAAATGCGAAATTCAACTTTCTTAAGTATATAGACAAGACAACAAAAGCACAGCTGAAATACCACTTTTCATTATATTGCAACTTACAGGCACCTTGACGTGAAATAGCAAAAACTATTACTGGAAGTGAACAGGACTGGAAAGGTTTGCATGCTTTCAGAGACATATATACATAAGATGAGTAGGAACTCATTTTTGAGAATATCTAGCATAATACAACTTATTTATTTATTTTTCTATTATGTTTCTCAATACCTGAAGCTGCATAATAACTTTACAGCATTCTTATAGCTGATCCATCCTGTTTACAGAATGACATAAATGTTTGTAGAAAACGATCACCAGATCATGTTAATAAGGACTGTGAGTTATAAATGTATAAAATAATGTTACCTTGGGTAACCTTTAACACAGATACTACCTATTGCACAGTTGGCTCCATAAATATGGCATCATGCTGAGATCCATGAAAATCAACAGCTTGATGGGGGTCTATAAATTGGCACTGCAATCTTTTGAATCCACAGAGTAGCAGACAGATTTAAAGGCTGGCATAGTCTGCATGTATCAAGACTGGATATATTTTCCCAGGAGACACTTGCTGGATAGCAAGAAATGGAAATGTGCATGATCAGTCCTGGACTCCACCCCACTCTCTGGAAGGACATTTGTTCCTACTCCACATGACTCCTCTGCCTTTTCTCCAAACCTGACCTCCTCCCCTTTATAGTGCCAAGGCCTTTTTTCCTCAGTCATACCTCCTCCACAGCTCTGACTTCTCTAATCCACAAGTACTCCATACACATAAACTGACACCCCTATTCAGCTCTTGGGATGGGCAATGTCAGACCTCACCTCTATGCAGAGCAACACGTAGGTTCATTTCTAACCATTTTCGTCCAGTTGAATCATAACTCCAGTACCTTTGTCATTTCCCTCAGCTTTTCTCCCTTAGCTATGTAAATATGGAGGGGTTTGCCATCACCAGCACAAGGCCAGGGGCTTGGTGGGCAGCTGGCAGTGCTGGCAGGCTCTCACAATGTGTCTGGCTTGCCCCAGTGGGAGGTGGTTTTAGCTGTGGCACCAATTGCCTGGTGGCCACATGCCTGGTGGATCTTTGTGTTGGATGTGCTTTGGGAACGCCCATGGCAAGGGCTGGCACCCCTGTGTAGTCACTGAGGGATAAACAGTGCCTCCAGGATAAGAGGGATGGGGGAGGGCAGTGTGCAACTCCCTAAACATTGGCTGAGAAGCAGGGAGAAGGGAGGCTCTTGTGAGACACTACATGAGAATACTCCCAAAGAGAGACAATACTGAGGAGAAAGGGTTGCCTACCACAGAACCCACAAATTCCCCAGCAAAGACCTTAGGCTGCTGGAAACTCGTTCTAATTGTCCTCTCTTTCCTCTTCAGAAAGACTGATGCTGTTAGCCCTTGGACCTGGAGGAACACTGGAAGAATGCACAAAGCAGCACAGTGAAGGGCAGCTCCTTGAAAGCTTCTATTGCATACAAATTTTTTTAAAAAATATATTTTAAATTAGGTTTTTCTTAGCTCATTTGGACTTTTGGACAATTAAAATAATTGTCTAACGAGAAGTTTTAGTTCATATATATACATGCTGTGTACACTTTAAGCAATAAGATTTTGAGTCCAACATTCATCACTTTGTGCTGAAACAGGTTTTCCCTATCTTTAATCTAATCTGTCTGCCTACTGCCTTTGGCTCCCATCCACCTATCCTAGTTCCTTTTGTAATCTCAAATTACTTTTTTCAAAGTTTTTGTACACCATTGGCTTCCTGTGTTTGCTCAGCCAGCTCTACCATACCCTCTCCTACTTAAGGGAACTTAACCCTCCTTCTGCATTCCTGAACCTCTCACCATCAAATTTCCCTTTACATTTTTTTGCCTGCTCCTCAGTCCTAGTTTTGCTTTATTCAGTTCCTAACTTTCCCTTTTCTCTTAAAGCAGTAACAAAACATAAGGAGAACTGATGAAGACAAGAAGAAGAGGTCTGGAAAACCTGTGATTTCCAGACAGAGCAGACCTCCTCTCTCACTGGGGAGGCCATAGCTATCAATGTGGACACTCAGGGGCTTAATTAAAACAAAGATTGACTTGTTTGCTCAAGTGAGAAAAACAAAGGACTTAGGATCAAAGAATTCATCACTTCTGTCTCATTAGTTTTTAAAGATGAAATGTAATTATATTTGGAACCAGGCTTCCTCACAGTATCTGCTCTTGCTATTTAAACTGTATTTAATCCATGTTTCTCCCAGCTAAACCAGATGCTACCCTTACCACATACTGCTGTCCCAAGCCCATGATATCCAAAGGGGCTAGGTTTGAGAGAATGGGACTTTTGCTTTTTTCAGCCTTAAAAGAAAAAAATTACAGCAGAGAAAGAAAATGTATATATATCCGGAGCAAATTTTGTTCATTGAGAAAAGATTTAGAATGGAAGATTTGGACTCTCAAAGCAATTTTGTTCTGCCCTCAAGAACAGAGAAGGTTGTCATTAATTCAACTACTACACTGAAATTGATTCATACTGGCCATTATGGTAAAAGAACAGGATGTAGCCTTGCCAATCTATACCCACATTTCCTCTTCTTTCTGTTTGAAAAAGGTTTGCAGAGTGGTAACAGCTCTAATAACAACTGTCCCTTTCTTGGCTGTTCCTTTAGGACCTTTCATGGGACATATGGGATTTACACAACACTGTATGGTCAAGAACAGCTTTAGAAACTCCTCCTAAGAGCTGTTCCTGTGGGAACAGCCATGCGCCTGCTGTCTTCCGTGTAAATGGGTATGTCAGCCAAACCAAATAGATCCCAGAAGTATCATCACTTCCCACCACATGAACTCCTTTTACACAGCCTTTACCTCTTCAGTCATCTCAGTCCTCTGACATGCCATACTATTTGGCTGCAATTTTAGCTACAGGATGTTGATAAATATGAACTGTCAGGGTTTGAACATACCAAAATTTTTGAATGGTCACAAAGATCTCAGTAATATTTAATTAAATCTGTTGTTGTTGTTGATGTATCCTCAATATATATGTATATAACTAGATTTACAAAGTATTTATTTTAATTCATGTCATGATACAGTGGATTCAATAAAAATAATTAGGCAGCTGCAGTACTCACATGCATAACACAAACATTCACATTTACACATGCAATTGTGATGTTCTCTGTAATGCAGCGAGAAATCTTAGGTTATTATAACATGGCTCAGTACCAAGGGGCAGACAAAGTTCATAACAAAGCAACTGGAGAGAAGTTGGTTTAGAGCACTGAAATTGCCTACCTACGGATAATGTTAACAATGATAAAGATTTATCTGCAGGAACTTGTATAATTCTATGCTGACTAAAATAAGAAATGGAAAATTATAGTTAGCTCAGTTCTAATTTTTCAGACTTCACTCTTTTTCTCAACCAGTTTAGGAAAAAATACTAACATGCAGGAGAGAGCCTTTAAAGCAATGTGCAAAAAGGACTATAGTAGTTTTGGGACTGAAGTAGGGAGCAGTGTTGGGATGAAATCCTGTCTGAGTCAATAGTTTATACTTACACAGACAAAATCACAAAAAAAGAGGAATCATCCACAGTTGTTCAGAGGCCCCACTATGCTTTCCATTGCTCCAGATGTAGAAAATGGGGAAGCCGTGGTGGGGTTCCAGGCCCACTCCTCTCAATAGGGAGAAAGGCACAGAGAGGTGCCTTGGTTTAGTTTGCTCTTGAACTGTTGATTTGTTCTGTCATGCTTTTTTTTGTTTCTTTGTTTATGCTGCTTTTTTTGGATGAAACTCAGAAGTGAAACCAGAGGAGATCCTTAGAGAAGTGTCAACTGACATGACAGGTACAGATAAGTTCTTTGGGGATCCTAAGCAAAATGATGATGGGCAACTGGGGTCAGGAGCAGGGGGTACTGCTCACAAATAGACAGGAGTCCTCCTCAAAGTCAGCAAAATTTAGATACCAAAACCATGGTGACTCTAAAGCTCGTTCTAGCACAATGCTTAAGCACTCTTCAGAAGTATTGCTTTTATAATTCCTGTATAAAGCTCTGTCACACCAACTAATACACTGCAATATGACCAGTTATAACGTTGCTGGACATACTCACATGGATATTTTCCCCTGGAGAAAAATAACTTCAGTTTCATTAATGGTAACCATGGAAATAACAGATCAGCTAAGGTTTCAGAAGCCAGACTTTTTATCAACTTTCACCTTTCTAAAGCATGTTTAACATACTGGATATAATAAACATCAAGTACATTAAATTATCCAAGCATTAGTTATAGTTGTTTGACACAAACCTAGTACTAAACCCGGACTACTCTAGCTATGAGTTCCCCAAAAATGCAGGACACAAGTAAGGCCAAAGGATCTTCCTTGCTATCTGCTTCTTTCTTGAATGCTCTAACACTGTGTTGGATGCATTGTTCTGTTGAATATGATGTATAAACATTATCTGATATTTTTGTTAAGGTGTGTGCAGTTAGCTATCTTTCCTGGTTTCTGCACTCAGATTTAGAAGGAAGTACACAGAGGGAGGAGGAAGGGATTCCAGGGTGAGGCAGAGAGGGGGAAATGCACAGAGGGAAGAGGCTCTGCTCAGAGCAGAAAGCAGACCTCAGCCATACTGCAGAGAAGTCTCTAGAGAAAAAAACAAAGTAACAACAAAAAAAAACCAAACAAACAAACAAACCAAAAAACCCCAACCCAAACAAACAAACAAAAAACCCCCACAAAAATGAAACCAACCACCACAAAACAAAACATACAAACGAATAACAAACCCTTAGAAGCCTAGAGGGATTGCCCGACACCTGTTCAACCTAGAAAAAAAATCTCTGAAAGCTGCTAGTTTATGAGCAGACAAAAACAACTTATAATTCATAAATACAAAGGACACTCTTGGTTTGGGAACTTGACTTTAATCTGGCTATACACTGAGACGCCCCATCTTCCATAACTAACACACCCTAATTGGAAACTTAATTTTTACAAAATGTATATGTAGGGAATATTATACTCTACTGCCTTTTGGTATGTTTATTTTGAAGTGAGGTAAGAGCAGTTTCAGCAGGAGGCTCAGATTCAATCACAGGCTGAACAGTTTAGAAAAAGTCCTTTAGAAAAAGACAAATGGATTGGAAAGAAAGCAGAGAACAGGAATTTGTAGAGTGTAGGTGGAAAAACAATGTACAATCTATATTTTTATCATCTTCTAATTCACACGGATAAAAACAAATTAAAATTGGTAACTGAATTGATCTCATACTAAAACTGATCTTGGAGATATTGGAAAAACCAATAAAAGGAGCATAAACTTTGCTATTTTATCTCCCTGTAAACAGCATACTAATATAGGGGAGTTTGCAGTTACTTTCTAAAATTCTTCCATTCTTCTGACAAAGAAAATAAGGACAGCCAAATACACATTCACTGCTTGCTCATTTGTAAGGAATGATCTCCACAGAACACCTGAAAACATTTATTATCTGCTGAGAAAAAACCCTGAACAATTTGAGGAATACCATCATGTTTTTTTAAACACTGAATCCTTAGCTGTGTGAAGTCTCATCCAGCAGCAACAGCGATAATCTTCTCTGAATAAACTTACATGCTTCTCCTTCAGGGTGTAGCTTCATATTATATTTAATTCAATCTAACAGCAGGCTAAGGCCAGAGGGGTTAGACCTGCTTTCTCCCTGCTTTTCTGCCTTTTCCCTTGTGTTAAATTTAGCAACTGTGCAACTCTATAGAGACTCCCATCAGCTTGCTGATCTGAGGGAAAACTCACACATTTTCACGAGTTAGTTTTCCCTTCAAGCAGAGAAGATTTACTGTGACAAGTCAAACTCAGAAGAGGAAGCAGAAGGAGCTCACAAAAAGTGGTGTGAGCATGAGAGGGGTATTGCTCCGTTCAGTGGCAGTCATCAGACCAAACTAAGAATAGTATGAACTCACATGCTAAGGTTGCATCTGTGATTTTGAAGGGAGTCCATGAAGAAATGGCCCTACTAAATGCTGGTTCGGTTTGCAGAAAAGCTATACTGCATGTGAACTACCTTCTTCTAGGAGGAAACTTAGCTGAAAACTCACTAAGCATTCATATGCCATCAAAAGGGCTCTTGAAATGTGTAGGGGCTCAGCTACTCTCTATTGCTTCATACAACACTGCAATGTGTGAGCTGACAAGGAGCTACATTCTCTTCATGAAGACAAAAGCCCTCATCTTTAGGAACCCTAAACAACCATCAAGACTCTTGGGGTAGCAAAATAGATTTGTCTCTATTACAGAGCTCATTTTCATGTGGGAACAAGGCCCTGAGATTTCTGCTCACTTGGATACTTACACTCTCAGGCTCAAGAAAGTCCTCAAAACTTTTCCACATTGCTGAACCCCACAGAAGACCCTTAGGAAGAAATATTCAGGGACTAATCTTGGGTCTGCTACATACCACACACTGCACTGTGCCAGGGCTCCTCACGTCAGCCAAAGAACTGAGCAGAGAAGAGTGGTGATAGCAGATCCTATTAACAGCTGCCAAAACAATAAAGTAATCAGTCAGGCCCAGGATTCATCTAGGGACTTCAGTCACGGACATCAGGAGATAGGGCCAGGGCCAAGGCTGAAGACAAGCCCTTGTGCAAGTCTCAGAGGTCCATCCAGGAGATAAGCTACCTATAACCTATGTCCAAGGTTCATCCAGATGGCAGGGCCACACATAGACTGGAGACAAACCTACAATCAGTGTTCACCCAGGAGACAGGACTGGAAAAAGGTACATCTTAGAAATGGCACTGTACTTTCAGGACACTGACATTCTCTCTCAGTGTTCTACATTTCCCACCTGAAGGTTAGTTCACAGGACAGACATGGTAAGTTTTCTGGAAAACTTGAGAATTGCTAGTGCACCATTCCACAAATTTATCTTGCAGGTGGCGGCAAGGATACTCACACTCTTCATTTATTAGCAGTGGCCCTGAATGTCTTACCAGTGCTATGCTGTCAGCAGACAACAAACAGTACCTTAGGTAACCTGAATTGCTCTGGATAAGGTAATGAAATGGAAATGACATTAAAGATACCAGTGTATAGCAACATAATGTTAACACATTCATTTCAAGAACAACCTGCCTATACATTTACAGAATAGCACAAGCAAACCAAAAAGCAAGCTTTGTATCATTGTCACTCTCCCAGACAAGTCTGCAAGTGCAGTCATCTTACATTGAGCTCACAGAGAAAAGTATATTGTCACTTGTCTGCAACACTTGGTAAAAATTGACAATGCTATCTATCTGAGAAGCAGTACACAATCTCTGCAGGTAAAGCACTGGAATATATTCTGAAAGGCTTTTCAGGTCTAATTAAATCAGAGAACATTTGAACAGTCTGTATGAAATAATTCCTGGCCATTTAACTAGATATAGTTCTTCTCATGTACTCTCTAAAAATGTCTTTCAAAGATTGATATTTACAGTCAGTAGCTTCCACCAAAAAGTGGTTCTTCCTTATCATAACTTACATTTCATTACACAGCTACCCTAGGTGCAAAGAAGCAATGATTGATGCCTTGCCACAGCACAGTAACTGTCACCAATATTTCTTTATCATTGTGCAAGAACAAGCATAACTTAAAAGTTTCGAGTGCAAAACAGATTAAAAAAATGAAGAATTTATAGGTGAACTAAGAACCAAGAAGAACAGTTGGTGCTCTTATCAGAGTTTCCAGTTAGAAGACATTTTAGTACTGTTGAAATGATAAAAACCAGACAGTTGCAGAGGCCCCCAAAACCACAGAAACAAGGGATATATCAGAGCCTGTGGACCCAGGAATGTTTCCTGACTGCAGAGACTGACTGCAACCAGACAGCCCCTTACTGTGAGACCTTACGAGTGTGCACTATGAACCCGCACGCCTCGGTTTCCCCTTGAAAGAAAATGGGTTAAATGAACAGTGATGGAGCTACAAGCAGATACCCAGAACTCCCTGTCTGGAGAGCTCAGTGCAATGAGATGTGATGACCCTGCAGGGGAAATCCAGCCAGTCACTACAGGACCACTCTATTCCCCAAATCAGAGTACCGTATCAGCACGTAGCCTGCAGTCTCTCTTAATGTGCTCAGCGTAGAAACTCAATTTTCTCTTTAAAGTGCCACACGAACTAGGATTTCAAGAACAGCATATTCTGAAAGTCTACACTCAAAATATTAGTAATTAAAACAATGAGCTCTACATGGGGCATATTCTATTATAACCCTTTGAGTAAATAAATAAGTAGATAAAAAAGGACTGTATTTTTAATCAGGAAGACATCTTACAGATATTATTTAATAGGTGAACTAGTTCATAGTTCACTTATTTGTGACTATCATATTGTCAAAATATCATGACTTTGATTGGCATTGAGTACTACCTTTAATACTTAAGAAATTTTTGGACACTTGTGCTTTTAGCTCTTTGTAGTTACTGCATGTTTAAAATCGCAGAGAAAATATGGAAATCACTGAAGGACTACTCTACCCTATTAACAAAACACTTGATTGTTATTATTAATTAAAAGCGTGAATTTGTTGCTGGTAATTAGAAAAAAAACCAAAAACTTATGTAAAAATATATTTCCAGTAATAAATATTCTATAGGTTAGGAACATAGTTGAAATATGAAATTGTGATAATGCAGTGAGTTTGGTTTTATTTTGATTTTATCTGTATTTCTTTTGTAAAACATCAGCACTATTTTAAGAACCCCAATGCAGTCAAAACTGGCATTTGAAGGCATTTGGAAACAAGTTAAAATAGTAAGTAATGCAATTTTAAATACTATATTTCCCATAAGAGCCTGTTTGTTCTCATGTTTTTTAATATAATGTTAATAGTTTTGCCCCCTGATACTACCAAAAGGCCATCAAGATGACAGTGGAAGATATAAGAAAAGTTATACTAACTGTGCATAGTGCCCTGTCAAATAAATAAAGAAACTTGATTCTACATTCATTGCTCTTTCCTTCCCTCTTTTATGTCTTTCACTTCAAGATCTCTGCTCAAAGAGAACAGGCCAAGATTTTCTGAGCAGTAGCTGACAGTGAATCTTTCCCATCAGGCTTCATGCTATCATATTGCAAACCCATAGACCCAAAAATCCTAGTTCTAGAAGGTCTCCATCTTAAAAATAAAGGAGGTATCACAGTGTGACAGTCTTGGCAGAGCATTGATGCCATAGAAGAGAATGGATGTCTTGGCATAACTCAATGCTTCATTCAGACCCTGAAATCTTTCCTTCCTCCATGAAAATAAAGCTACAGGGTTGTTGCTTTTTTTCTTTTTTTTTTTTTTTTTTTTTCCTTTTCTTTTCCCATTCCCCTCCATGTGAGAGCACCTAATAAAAGAACTGAAAGAAAGAAATCAACATGTCTCCATGAGGCATGGCATCTAGGTCCCATTTTTTTTTTTAAAGAACAGAGAACTACAATGTTTAAAGTGAAAATTTATCTCTTTACAAATTGTGCTATGAAAAGCAATTAAGATTTCACCTTTCTGATATATAATGGTCCAATAGAAAATGACCTTGAATTTCTGCCTTGAAATCTTCAAAATCTTATTCCTACAGATTTTCAAGGGGCTGACATTCCACAAAAGGGAACTTATAATCTAATACAAATCTTTTAAATTTAGCTGTGATTGCATTGGCCTTATCAAAGCCTCTGTGCTCTCTTGCAATTCCAAAGACCAATGTCCAACCAATGCTGTAAGGTGGGGTCTTTTTAAGATTAACCTCTAACCATGGCATAGTAAGTCAAAGTAGACACTGTCAACCTTGTGAAAATCAATATAGATTCAAATCTACAGAAGGTACTTCTAACTACATAGTTAGTATCTTTATTTCTGCTTCCATAGTCCTTTTCTGTACAGCAACAGCTCCACTAGCAATTAAAAATGAAAAATCAAAAGTAATTTTTCAAGTTCTTTACCCAAGCAGTACCTTTGAAATTAATGAGAGGTCACTGAATTGAAGTCCAGATGCAGGATTAGTATCTTCCATTAAAAAGCCTCCTCCCTGCTTACAAGTCACATTGTACAGGATTTGGCTGCAGTAAAATTAAACACTACTCAAAATGGATTTAATTATTTAGTTTTTTTAACAGATTACTTGCATACTTTCAGGCTGTACAAGTCAAAGAAGCCTAAGGGAGGAAGGCAAGCACATATTATTGAAACAGAAAAAAATGTCAGCTGCAATAAATGTATGTGCTTGTATACAATATTTTATCTATAGCTATTATCAGGAAATACAACATGTAACACCTCTGACAGACCTTCATGTAAGTACTTTATTCACTCAGACTACAATCACCTGTGAAAGCATTATCATCTTTTCCAAACTTTACTACCTCTTTTTTGGAAGCCTCAGGTTCTACCCTGTGAACCACTGTTGAACAAAATATGTTATCAGAACACATGGGCGGCTAGGTACATATTTTTCATTGTAACGAATTGATGATAAAGCTTAAGGAAACAAAGTGACTGACAGTTTCTACAGAAGCAAAGAATCATAGAATCATAGAATCATAGAATTAGCCGGGTTGGAAGGGACCTCAGAGATCATCAAGTCCAACCCTTGACCCACCGGAGCACAGTTGCTAGACCATGGCACTGAGTGCCACATCCAGTCTTTTTTTAAATGTCTCCAGGGACGGAGAATCTACCACCTCACCGGCAGACCATTCCATTGCCTGATCACCCTCTCCATGAAGAAATTCTTTCTAATATCCAACCTAAATCTCCCCTGACACAACTTAAGACTGTGTCCTCTTGTTTTGTTGAAAGTCATCTGGGAAAATAGTCCAACTCCCACCTCGCTACAGCCTCCTTTCAGGGAGTTGTAGAGAGCAATGAGGTCTCCCCTGAGCCTCCTCTTCTTCAGGCTGAACAGCCCCAGCTCTCTCAGTCTCTCTTCATAGGGCCTGTGCTGGAGTCCCTTCACCAGTCTGGTTGCCCTCCTTTGGACCTGCTCCAGGACCTCGACATCCTTCTTAAACTGAGGGGCCCAGAACTGGACAAAGAAAGAGTGTCCTGGATTGAGCCAAGATGAAACAATTTTCTTTCTTGTAACTTTTAGTTTCATCTAAGTCTCTCATAAGTAGCTGTACTTGCTGAAATTAACCGCAAGTTTCTCAGACAGTGTCTGTTCCTAGATACTGAGATAATCAGATAACTCTCGATGTTTATACTTATGGCAAGAGAATGGTCTGCAGAACCAAGGCATTGCTCAGTTCTGAGGAACATCTCATACTCCAGAAAAAGAAAGGGAGTCAAAGAGTCACACCTGTAACCCTCATTTAGGGAGGAGTAGGGCACCCGGCTGACCAAAACTGGTATTACAAAAGAGAGTATTGACCAAAATAGAGTATTACATCCCATAAGTGTCATACTATAAATGTCGCAAACGAAGGACGGGGAGACGGTTTGATGCAAACCAGATTCCGATTTATTAGCACTTTTGCATACAGCTATATACCTTATTTCTTATCACTACAAAGATGTTGAAAATTACTCAATTGGTCAGTTACTGCTAACATGGCATTACCTAATGCTACTTGATTGGTTAATTAACTATCCTGACCTAATAAGGAGGTCCGGTAATTACCTAATGCTTAGCAAGTTTTATTATCATTAACGTTAACCTTGCTTCTCAGCACTTTCTTAGGTTATCTTATGCTATTCCCACTTAAGAAGGAGCCATGTCTCCATGATATCTCATGGTTATGTCTTTGGAGACTTTTCAAAGCAATGTTTGCACAGAACTTTGCCATGGCTTAAGTGATAGCCAGTTTGTTGCAACTAATTGCTCTGTGCTAACGGTACACGCTGACCTCGCTTCTTGCATATCCACATATTAATTTTGAGGGATCACAAGAGTCAAGCTCTCTTTGTCCATGGCCAGCATCCTGTGAGGATTCTGTCCATTTGTCTGCCTTTGATCTCAATCTGTGCATCTCTGAATCTGGGTGTTCCTGCCTCCAGCTCCTGTCTGCCACTGACTCCAGGATTCCAGCCTGGGATATTTCCAAGGCTGCCCTGCAGACGTGGTGGTGACGTGAGAGTTACTGGGGAGGAGGGGGGAGGAACACTTTTGTGCATATTTGTAGATATTTATTTTCCTTTTCATCATTACCATTTCACTAAAGCTGTGTAGTTTAATTTCCAACTCCTAAGTCTCTCCCTTATTCTCCTTTCTCTATGGAGGAGAGGAGGGGAACTAACAGACAGCATCTGTCATTTGTTTAATTGCTGGCTCAACATTAAATTGTGACAAGGAGAGACCTCCAAAAGCCAAGAGACAGTCAGAAGGGAATTCTAATTCAATGGAAGATGGAAGACTGGAGAGTCCCATATCTACAAAAGATAAGAAAAATCTCTGTTCTTTCAGACACATCTGACTTTTAAGGGAGGTTTAATTTGTAAGGAATTATAAAAGTTCTTAAGACTTCAGGGCTTTAAGACTTGGGTCTTAAAACTTGTCCTGGTTTGGGTTAATTTACATCATCAGACATTCCAGGGTGGCAAAACCATTAAATCACATGGAATATATCACTGCTTATCAAAACCCTACACCTTTCTAATATGAACTAAAGAGAAAAGAATGGAGACAAAGAACAGCTATGTATATGACAAGAAGCTAAATCAGAACTGAAGTGCTAAGAAAAATATGGAAGCAGTAAATTGCAAGGTGACCAGCAAATTATATTAAGAATATCATGTCATATTGTATATTAAAAAGTGTATCACAGACTAATTATAATTTCTTCTTCTTTATACCATCAGCTAGGTTGAATAAGAAGCACAATAGCAGCTCAAAACTAAAACACTGGGGATGGAAGGTCCTGCTTGACCCAAGGTAATTTCAGATACTGTCTGTCTTGGTATAACCAGTCCTGTTCGAGATGCCAATCTGCTCTGTGTTGGACTTCATCCTATATCCTGCACTAAATGGGAAATGCTTCTCATAGTTTATTTGATGAAAGATATCTCCTGTTGTATTTCACAAGCTAAATTCAAGCCATTCCAACTCTAAGCCGCAAATTAGTAATATCAAACAATTTCCTGTGCACAATTAAATAAGAAAGCAAAGCAAACCTTTAAAATTCTAACTAATATCATTGCATTAGATTGACTAGCATCATTGCTGTTTAGCATAACTTAATACAGCTTTAAATTATAAAACTCTTAATTAATGATGTGCTACTGTTAAAATACTCAGAAGCATTAAGTAATTTTTATTTTCATTTTGTTCCTTTCTCTGCAATATGGATTAGTAATGACAAAAGCTAAGTGTTTTAAGTGGAAACCTACGTAAAAATTAAAGCAGAAGGCCTTGGCTATTTCTCATTCCATAAGTGCTAAGACTAAGATGTAATTAGTTTATTAGTAAAGTTACCTGTAGCAACAGTTACATGGATTTAAAAAACCACTCAGAATCAGAACAAAATTGAGCTGAAGTACTATTAGATTCTTATAGTGGTAAGGAAGGTAACACACAACCTTTTTTCTATTTTTGTAACTTCTGACTAGAGCCAAAAATAAAGACTCAAGGAAGGTGAAGGCCTTGAGAAGTCTAACTCTAAATGTAAATGCTACTGCCTTCTTAATTACAGTACTAATTGCAAACACTGGGGGGAGGGAAGTCAAGAGTAAAGGAAGGGAGAAGAGGTGGATGAGAGAGGAATACCCAGTAATAAAAGTCTTGTGCTTTTGACATACAGCTTCCAGTAGTTTTTTTGAATCAGAAAAAAATAATCCTGAGAAACATAAATGCCTCCTCTACAGAAGCTGTTTCAGACTGACTTCTGCCATTTACTGTATCAGCTACACCTTCCTTTTCAAAAGCAGATTTATAAACACCATTACGTGTGAATAAGCCACATGTGTTTTGATCACTTTTTCATCAGGATTAGGATGGACCAGACAGAGGAAATTTTAAAGCTTTTTGTGAAAGCTTTTCATATATGAAGCCACTTGTGCCCTAATGTTTACGTGACCCTAGTAAGGAAAATACAATATATTATGATGTGATGTATTTAGTAGACAAGGATATAAAGTAGAGGTGATGATTACCCAGAATTATTAATAGGGTTTTATGTTCTCATCAGCAACTTGCAATGATTGTTTCCTCCTAGCAGCTACATTTATCAATTTACATACACTACATTTCATTGACAAATTATTTGGCCATGAACTTCCACAGATCTGCCAGAGCTTTCTGTTAATCAACTAGAAGGGGAAAATTGGATAGCTGAAATACTAAGCACTGATTATAACTGGATGAGTTGGACAAGTGGAATGAAGAAAATTCTTATAATGTTCTGTATCTGCTAGTCTAGTGTTTTGACTAAAAGTGACTCAATCTACATCTATATAAGCAATCCAGGCTTCCAGATTGAGACTGCTAAAATGCTGTTACAGTATTGGTTTGAAATGGTTGATATGAGTTTAGACTAAAATCCTACCTACAAACTTTTTTTTTTTTAGAATAAACAGATTTCATAATGAGTAATATAAACATAAAAAGGAATGATTAACTGCATTGTAACATCTCAACTATATATGCCTCAGCTTATGGGTGGGAAGGTATCCCAAGAAAGCCAAATACTTGCCTTTGGAGGGCAAAATCACATAAGTACTGGGAATAAAATCCCAGGAGCAATGTTAACTTACTGTGAAGATAACTGTATGCATATCGTTCACTAAACCCATAAACCTGAGCCAAAAATTAAGGATTAATGATGTGTCTCTTTTACACTGGAAAAAAAGGGAGTAACAGAAGGGGAAAAGAAGAAACCTACAATTTTGGTGTGACTTGCTGCTGCATTCTCTGTACAGTACCCAATACTGTGAATAGAAGACAGCACTCTTCAGATGTCCTAGGTGAGGGAGAAACTCCCATCTGCCAATGTTATTCTTCCCTCATGGCCCTATAGCTTTCAGCCAGCACAGGTATCTTGCCAAAGCTTCTGTCTCTGACTCATTTCTTGCAGGGCCTCACCTAAAGCAGGGCTGTATCTACCAGGTTTTAATCATACATGAAATCAGAGGAAAAGTTATTGACACAGTAGTCCTCCATGCCAATGGTCTCCAAAGTTGGGTGCACACATACCAGGCATCGCTCAAGACAAGTCACTGGCCTGCAGGAATTAAATATTTTTGTACCACTAATACATAAAGAAAATTTAAAATACTGTTTATTTCATTTTTATGTCATCCTTTTAATTTTTTTTATGTTTTATAAAGTTCATAGTATATATGAGTACAGTAGTACACATATATAATCTATAAATAAAAAAATATTCATTTACTGTAGGTGCATGCTAAGAAAATGTTTTCCTGATAGATGTGCACAATCCAAAAAGGTTTGGAGAGCATTGCTTTAATCCTGCAGGAAGACTGCTGCAGAAACATGGGCCAGAATCCATAAAACCTGCTACCAAGTTAGCTTGAAACTGATGTTCAATTTTGAGGGGGAGGAGTGCTGTGGCTGTGAAAGTATTTGAAGACCTCACTGAAGCTAGAATATTTTTACCAAGTATTGGGGACTTATATTTTTTTTTAATGAGTTTTGAAAAAAGAGATAAAGATATTATTTTTACGGTAATCACTGACTCCTTTTAGTCATTCATGAACACAGTAAAAAAAAGCTATAGCTATACATGGTACCTTTAAAGTAACTTTCATAGGATATTTGAAATTAGGCAAACTTTACACTGTACTCAGTTTGATGCTAATCCTACTGCAGCTATATTCATGGCTATCTGTAGGATAATATTTATGGTGAAGCCTTTCAAAATAAAATGCACAGGAAAGATTTAAATGAAAACAAAATATAACTACTTCATCTTGGTCTAGTTATCTCAAGATAAAGGAGTGGATATGAAAGTTGTACTATCTCTTCTTTCTCTCTGCCTGAGGAGCTGAGGAATATTGCTCTTTAGAGAGTGAAGAAGTAGAGAGAGAGCTGGTGTGAAAGAATTTTTATTTTTTTTTAATCTTTGTTTGTGCAAATGAGTGCTGTGAAAGAACAGGGTAAAATAACCTAAATAATTATAAGAAAGACAAATGCAGGCAGAGCATTTATTCACAATTACCAGTAACTGAGACCACATCTATTGTAAAGTTGAAAGCACAAGGGATTTAAAAGCCCCTTTCAGTTTAATGCATTAAAATCTATAAAATCTTTCCTTAACTGCTGAAATGGCAACATGCCTAGAGAGTATGTAACATTAGCCATTCAAAGTTATGTTGCTACCCAGTTGTGAGGTGCCTGTAGGAACAGAACAGTCTTCATTCATGCCATTCTTGGAATTCAACTAAATACATTAGTAATACTTCCTGTGCACTTTTAATACTCAATATCCTTGCCAGTATCAAGGAATGCACAGCTCAGTTTCCACTAGAGTAGCCACAGTTGTAGCAGCACCATTAAGAAGTTTATGTCATTTCCTCAAAAGTATACAGATAACACAAAGAAAAATCAAGACCAGTTCCTGTGCAAAATATCACATAGAAACACAGAGAGTTTGTCAAATAATTGAGTTATTTTCTGTTATTTATATTCTGTTATATATGCTGTTAATTTCTAATGTAAGGGGGAAAAGATGGGAGAAAAATCAAATCCATTTTTTTTTCAAGGTGAACTGGTATGTCTTTATTTTTCTGTATCAAACACTACAGCTAAATATAACATTTTTTTATATTTGATTTTTTTAGACACAGATCAGGGCAAGACACATGTTTGATGTGACAGCAGAAATTATGACTGTTGAGAGAAGTTTATTTTTGAAAGCTATGACTGATGAGAAGTCCCCAACTTCCACCAATGCATTTTTATGGAAAATTTCCAATTTCTTGTAAGATTGCATTGGCAAAAACTATGCTTTTATTAAAACACAGGTGAATGCAAAATTAACTTAGTCATTTGCTTATAACAGACAAATTAGTCTGTGAGCTTTTGGCAGGAAGCATTAGTAACTATTTCTGTATCTGCACTTGGTGAAAGGTGACCAGGACATGACAAAGCAAGGAAGTGCTGAGAGAGGGAGGTAAGCACAAATGTCAGTCTTCATTAAGTTTGGCAGAATACAGACTTAGGCAATGGAGAAAAAGAAAGGCATTAAAAGAGAGGATGCTCAAGAATGAAGTCAAGGTCACCTACACAAGCTCGGATGGTGAACAGCAAAAGCTAGGGGTGGTGAAGAGAGAGTAAATATTAATGCCTGACTGCAGTATTTTTTTGAAACTCAACACAAAACCGAATTTGTTTCCTCAAGAACAGCAACAAGATTGGCTTTGTCTTCATCTGTGGGGAAAAAAAAAAATATTGGTTTGCTTGGAGTTCTGGGACTCTTTCAGACATCTGCATTTGGACTTAGTCCTTGTAAAAATGCAGTTATGCAAATGTTTTACAACCATTTCATTCCTAAACTGCTCTGGGGGAAAATCATGTATGTGTGGAAGGATGCTGCTGTCTACGGGACCAATGGAGTTTCATTAGTTGCAAAATGTGCATCAGGAAAAGAACTAGCATCTGCTTATAATAGCTGAAGGCAATCCCATGGAATTTTATCAACTTCTGCTGCCTAATTCTGATCTTATAAAGATTCATTTGAACCCCTGAGAGGTATTCTGTTCTTCTTGTTTCTCTGTACAGCCTTCCAGATATGCAGGGATCCTAATAACCAGATCAGGAACTGACATACCGATATGGTGAATACTCATAGAAGCAGATGAAACTAGGAAGAACTTGAGCATTTAGTCTTAGAATCCTCAGATTGAGTAGCCAGGATAAATGTGTACTTTCAACTTTTGCCTCTGGTCCTCCAACTGTAAGCAGGGAATAATATAGGAGTCCCCTGACTCCTCTGCCTTGTATTCCTGTCCTGCTCTTCTGTAGACACTGCTTCTCTTTCATTTTCCTTATCCTTCTCCATCCAAGCATCCTTCATTCACTCGATCTCATTGTGTGATGAGATTAAATACAAATCTTCACTTTATATACTGAATTTGGGTTCTTCCAGATGCCTCATTCACATTTTGAATGAAGGCTCATCCTCCCCAACTTCTCCTCCCATATACACGTGTAATTGGGATACTAAATACACCTGGAGGTCTATTTCTTGCCACTGGGACTTGGATGGACTTTACCTTGACGACAAGGTGGGAAGTATGGGATGACAATGAAAAGAATTCTTGACTTCTTATTCACAGGAAAATAGGGATTTATCTCTGTAACTTTGTCCAAAGATACATTTAGCTGCTTTGTTAATAATGAGGTCTTTTTGTGCAAATTTGTAACAATAACAATTATGATGATTAGTAGAAATCTGCTTCAAAACTTCAGCATGTGCTGAACACCATCTTTGAGAAGGAAATACCCAAGATAGAAAGTTCAGCCTAGTAAAATTAGGAATAACTGAAATCTTGGTTTAATACAAACCATGTTGACTGCACGATATTAATGAAATACACTACTACATTCTCGGTTCACAATTCCTCAAAATTGGCTCTTTGAAGGACCTTGGACACCTTACTTCTCCTTTCAGTTTTTGATGTCAATTGCCCATGGCCATTAAATGCTGTCTCTTCTTGTGTAAGAGAATTTGTTCTCAGTCTTAAATTAGCTACCTCTAAGATAACACAAAAATGGTATCTGGTACCTTTGACCCAGAAGTAGTAAGCACAAAAAATGAACTTTGCTGTAAAGTTTTATCAAACTTTCCTGCAAACACTCCAAATTCAAGAACTTCATAATAGCAAGGCACTTTCTCTCAGCATTATCCTCAATCTTGTGTTCCTCTGAAATGATCGAAAAATGTCACAATAAGTAAGGACAAGGACAAAAAAAAAAGTCAAATTATTAAAACAGAGACCACCACAGTATCATAAAAGGAGAGCTAGAAGACCTTTAGAGAAATAGTCCTGTCACTTGTGTCCCATTCTTGATAGACATTTTGTTTGCCTTTAAGCTTCGAATGATAGTTTTCACTGTTTCCTCAGGCAATCTATTCTAGTGTCTATCCATCCTTAATGGTAAATTGTATTGCTCTAATTTTTCAACAAAGGGCTTGTTAAAGGTATTCAGAACACAGAACCTCACTCTGTTAGTCACATCTACATTTTACATTAACTACAATATACTTCCTAATATCAGTATTTCTATGATTGTGTTTGGTTTTGGTTTTTGTTTTTTTTTAAATTAGTGCAATATTCAAGTGTCAGACTTTTAATAGCCCATCTAAATTGTTAATGCATTTACTAGAAAGACATCTCAGATAGCTTAGTATCAAGACATGAGAGCACTGTTAGAGAACACACTATTAAGTATAGTCTTCATCATTTACTCTGGAAATTCCATTTCCATGGAATACTCTGGTCAATTTTAGTAATTTATCTTGTCCACTCCTCCCTAAAGAAGGGTTGCAGGTGTGACCTCTTTACTCCCGTTCTCTTTCTAGAACACATGATGTTCCTCAGAACCACACAGTGGCCTTGGTTCTGCACACCAGTCTCTGGCTGTAACTATAAACATGGAGTGTTATCAGTCCTAGAAGCAGAGACTGACTGAGAAACTTGCTGTTAATTTCAGCAGGTACAGCTAATTATGAGAGACTTAGCTGAAAGTAAAATTACAAGACAGAAAATGAGCTTGATCCTGGCCCAAACCAGGACAGTTTGTATGTAAAGTATCTGATGTTTTTTCTGTTATCTTAATTCTGGGTTTTTTTGTGTTCTGGTATTAGTGAAACAGAAGAAATAAAGACTTGAGCTAAGAGAGAATCTAAGTCATACTTGGCATATCAAGATAAGGCTTTCAGCCTGTTTAGATCCTTTCTTAGAGCACTAGAGAGAAATATATTTATATCCCTTTTGTTGTAGCTTCTCTGCAGTGACTTTGATGAGATTAAAATAAAATCTGATACCTTAATTTCATATGCATGACAGTGTTATGAGTTCGGCAATGCTGAATATTACTGTGCTACTGCTCCCATGGAGGTGATATCTCAGGAGAGTACTTGGCAAGCAGAAGAGGAAGAGCATCTGTGGAGGGGGTGTTTTAAAAGTCTTGTTGGAATTGGTGCCTTCAAACACATATCTGGAAATTATGTGACCCATACTATTTGTATAAAAGCTATGGATGTACTGTGAAAAAAAGAAAATTATACTGGACCTGATTACTTGGATATTTGTGAGAAATTTACTGTTCAGCAACAGAAGCTTATCTGCTGCAAAACTGTAAAACTGGTTAGTTCCCTGTAGAGGTTCAACAAGACTAACCTGTTTTCTTGATATGTCTCATTGAGCATGAAGCCCCTACAAATCTTTTATTAATGGAAACACAAAAAAGTTGTAAAACCTTCACTTTATCTCATATTTATGGTTTTGTAACAACTTTTTACCTCAGTGGGTTTTGTTAAGTTTCCCTAAGTACTGGACTTCCATACAGTGAGTAGAGACAGCCTCAAACTTAAATTTTTAATCAGGTTGCACTGAATTATCATATCACAACTCTGATATTTTAACCCAACAACCTGTCAATCTGCATTATATAATAAACTAACCATATAATTAATCCGTATTATATCAACTCTTCCAAGCACAATTTATTTTTTATAATGAACATTTTCTCTCTATCTTCCTTTGCTTGTAGTGGTCTCAAAACAATTTAGTGACCCAGTTTAATAGGATGCAGAGGTCATCTTTCAGTTTTCTACATCTCATAGCCATAAGATAAGAGATAGTACATACAAAGCAAAATAGGAGTATTGAAAACACTAACCTCAGTATTTCCTCAGTATGATCAGGGAAATACTTCTCTGATTTCTAAAACATACTCTCTAACCCAAACACTCTTACATGTTCTGGTACACATGAAGCCAGCAACGTAACTATTAATGTCAAACTGGCATAGGAAATTAGGCCTGGTAGATTGTAACAGTTAAAACAACAAGCAGAATCTCTCCATTCCACTTGACAACTTCCTGTATTTCACAAAACTCTCATTTTAAGCAAAGATTTCAGAATTGCCTTAATCCTCTATTTAGTCACGTAAATCAGAAGTCCAATTTTTAGAAGTGCTGGGTTCCAGATATTGCCTAGGGAACATGTAGCACAGTGACCATCATCCACCAGCTAACAACACAACAAGTAGAAAGTGACCACTGATTTTTGTCGGAGGTAAGCAGAGTGTTGGAGAAGATGAATGGTATGGAAGAGAATCCCTAAATGACTTAGCTAAGCTATGGACTGAAAACTGACATGGGAAAAAAAATGTCTTTAACAAAGTGGCCAAGCATTAAATCCACATTGTTAATTCTGAGTTGGGTTCTGACAAAGGCTGCTTTCATTCTTTTTCTGCTAAGATTATCCAAACAAACTCCTCTAGGATTGTAACAAGAACATAATCTCTTCAACGTTTTGTAAGAAAATCTCTCTGTCTTTGTTCTGTTGGGTTTATGTTTTTTTTTTAATTTATGCCTTTTAGAGACAGCAAAGAACTCAAATAGTGCTTCAAAGAAAACATTAGGGTATAACAAACACTTGCACATTTTTCCACTATTTTTTTCCAGTTTTCACTAGCTGAATGTTTCCTTCCAGCTCATCTCATTCTTATGCTGGCTTAGTAGCATTATAAGCAAAGATGCATGATTATTCAACAAGGAAGTAAAGCTTTCTTTTTTATCTCTACTAACTTGAAACCTACATCATGTTTTTAACAGGGTATTCTGTTTTATCAACAAACCAAATAGCACATGATAAACTTTATACAAGACTTGGAAATATATCAGATAGTACCATGCTTAGCATTGACAAAACATTTGTCATCAGTGTAGCTAGATTTGAGTTACTCCAGAACAGTGTTGTATGGGTCAGGTTTTAGGTCCAGGTAGCAACAAAAAAACCATAAATCTGCTAGTTCATCCCTCCTTTCACTGTGGGATGGGGAGGAGAAAATCCACCCAAAGGCTCATGGGTTGAGGTAAAGACACAGAGGGTTTCCCTCACTCAGTTATGGTCATGGGTAAAACAGACTCAATGTGAAGAAAAAAAAAATTAATAATTATCACTAATCAAATCAAAACATGACAAAGATAAAATAAAACCAGAGTATAAGTAAATACCTTACTCCATCCCTCTCTTCTTCCCAAGCCCAAATAATTTCACTCCCAATTTCTCTATTTCCTCCTCCAGCATCAGCACAGGGGGACAAGGAATAAGGTTTAGGGTCAGTTCCCCACACGCTGTTTCTGCCACTCCTTCCTCCTCAGGGGGAGGACTCCTCACATTCTTCCCCTGATCCAACACACCCCGGGGTCCCTCTCCCGGGAGAGTCCTTCAGGAACCCCTGGGCCATGAGTCCCTCCCACAGGTGCAGTCCCTCAGGCACAGACTGCTCCCGCCTGGGCTGCACACAGAGTCACGGCTGCTGCGGGAGCAGTCACCTCCTCTGACACCGGCTCCTACATGGATGCAGGGGCACAGCTGCCACCTCACCACAGGCTGTAGGGGAAACTCTGCTCAGGCACTTCCTTACCCTCCTTTCTTACTGACCTTGGTATCTCTGCTCTGGCATCGCTTTTACACCCTCTTCTGTAGGTCTTTTTTTGCAGTTAAGTTTTCTTCCTCTTTAATCTGTTACTTGCAGAGGTACATCCACTGTTGCTGGCAGGATCTGCCTTAGCCAGAGGTGAAGCTCCCTGTGTTCTTTACATTCTTCGACTGCCTGGGTGTAGACAGGAGAAAGACCTCTCCTGATCCTTCTCATCCTATGGTTTAAAATCCCTTGTTGCCTCGAGCCTCTTCTCATACACCATGTGTTCTCTAGCCTCCAATCTTCCTGGCAGCCCTGCACTGAACTTGGTCCAGCATGCTAATGCCTTTCTGGTACTGAGGAGCCCAAAACAGGATACAGTATTTAAGACACTAGCCTCAAGAATTTCAAATAAAAGAGAGGAAACACTTGCCTTAATCTGCTAGCATTGCTTCTGCTACTGCAGCCCATGGTGCAGCTGCACTTCTTCATTGCAAGGACAGTCTGCTGACTCATATTCAGTTTTTTGCTGAAGAGATCCTGCAGGTTTTTGGGTTTTGTTTTGTTATTTTTCTTCTATAAAGCTACTTCTCTACTAGACAGCTCCTGGCTTTGTTGTCACATGGGGTTATTCCATCCAAGATGCAGGAATTTTTTTCCTTTCTACATTTCATAGGATCACAGAAAGGTTGGTTTGGAAGAGACCTTAAAGATCATCTAGTTCCAAACCCCTTGCTATGGGAATGGACACCTCCCACTAGACCAGGTTGTTCCAAGCTCCAGCCAACCTTGAACACTTCCAGGGAGGGGACAGCCACCACCTCTCTGGGCAGCCTGTGCCAGTGTTTCATCACCCTTACACTAAAGAATTTCATCCTGATGTCTAACCTAAATCTACCCTCTCCCAGCTTAAAGCTATTTCTCCTCATCCTACTGCTACATTCACTACATGCACTTTCAAAAAGTCCCTCCCAAGCTTTCCTGCAAGGCCCCTTCAGCTACTGGAAGGCCTCCCTGGGGCCTCCTTTTCTCCAGACTACACAACCTCAACTCTCTCAGCCTGTCTTCATAAGAGAGGTGCTTCAGCCCTCTGATCATCTCCATAGCCCTCCTCTGGACCCACTCCAACAGCTCCATGGCCTTCTTATGATGGAGGTTCCAGAAGTGGACACATACTCCAGGCAAGGTCTTTCAAGAGCAAAAGAGAAGGGGAGAATTACATCCCATGACCTGCTGGCCACTCGTCTTTTGATGCAGACCAGGATATGGTTGACTTTCTGGGCTGCAAGTGTACATTGTTGGCTCATGTTGAGCTTCTCCTAAACCAAGACTGTCAAGTCCTTCTCTTGAGGGTTGTTATTAATACATTTTCTGTCCAGATGGTGTTTGCGTTTGGGATTGCCCTGATCCAGGTGCAGGACCTTGCAGGACCTTACTGAACTTCATGTGCCCACCTCTCAAGGTTGTCAAGGTCCCTATGGATGGCATTCCTCCCCTCCAGTGTGTTGAGCAAACCAAATAGCTTGGTGTCCTATGAAAATCTGCCGAGAGTGCACTCACTTCCACTTAAGTTCCACTGTCCATGTAGCCAACAAAGATGTTACCTAGCACTGGTACCAGTACCGACCCTTGAGGAGCTCCACATGTCACAGGTCTCCATTTGAAGAGGTCACTGACCAATACTCTTTGACTGCAACCATCCAGCCAATTCCTTACACACATCCATCTTAGCAGTTTAAAGAGCAGGATGTCATGTGGGACAGTGTTACATGCTTTGCACAAGTCCAGGTAGATGATGCCAGTCATTCCCCCTTTATCCACTGACTGGGACCTCATCAGAAAAGGACAACAAATTCATCAGGCACAATTTGCCCCTGGTGAAAACACACTGGCTGCCAACAGCTACCTCCACATTTTCCACGTGCCTTAGTAGAGCCTTCAGAAGGATTCATGCTCCATGATCTTGACAAGTACAGAGGTGAGACTGAATAGCCTGTAGTTCCCCGTGTGCTCCTTTTTTGAAAATGGGGATTAGGATTTCTCCTTTTCTAGTCAGTGGGACCTTCACTGGACTACCATGACTTTTCAAATATGATACTAAGTAGCTTTACAAAGTTATCTGCCAGTTCCTTCAAGAGCCACAGATAGATCTTGTTAGGTCACATGGATTTGAGCACTTTCAGACTCTTTTGATGGTCTCAAACTTGCTCTGCTCCTACAGTGGGGGGGCAACACTGACTTTAAACTTCATGTTCACCAGCTCATCTTTGTCGGGGAGAACAAAGTCCAGCATAGCACCTTTTCTCGTTGGTTCCTCTTCCACGTGGAGAAGAAAATTGTCATCAATGCATTTCAGGAGCTTCCTAGATTGCTGGTGCCTTGCTGCATTGTAGACAGGAGACCCTCCTCTCAGTGTGGTTGAAATCTCCTATGAGGACCAGGGCCTGCAAACAGGGAAGCTGCTCCTACCTTCCTGTCAATGACCTTAACTTCATATCTGGGAGGACCTTCAAGTTTACAAGGGGATTTGTCAACCCCTAATATTAAGTACCTGCAAGGACTATGAGATATACTTCTACAATAAATAACCTAAATTAAATCTTCTGTACACCCACAGCTTTACGGAAAATTTGTTTACTAGCAATTTTATTTACTTGATCAACACAGTGGAAATTGTTTACCTATGTTGCAGTGCATTTATCTATCTTTTAGATATTCTTTGATAAACTCATAAGATCTTTTATTTAGTTAGATTTGCTGGATGTTTTTTCACAGAATATGTATCCTCCTAAGTGAAACATCAGATTCTGCAATAATAATGTGTGACTAACACAAACATCTCCAGGAGAGAGAACTACATTGAAGAAAGCATATGAAAAACAGGTAAGCTCTTCATGCAGTTCAGAAAATTAGTCTATGTTTTTGCTACCTGTAAAATACAGGAACAAAAATGCAGACGCTTATGCACAAATACCAGTCTTTTCAGGACACTTTCAATAGTAAATGGCAAAAACTTTCTAATAATTTCAGAGGTGGGTTGAAGTTCATCTGAGAAAATTCTATTGACTGAAAATTTTTCACACTATTTGTTCAAAGAAAAAAAAGTAGGCTTGAGCTTGAGCTTCCTGAATTCAAACAGTGAAGCTGCATCAAAAGATAAACTAACAAACATAAGCTGCTCACATAAGACAGCGATAAAGACTGTAAAACAAACTTAAAGTTTTAAGAATTTACTAACAAGTACAGTGAAGTCAGTGAAGTCCAAAGGTATTTGTGCAAAGACACAGCTTCCATATGTGTTACACGTATGTGCATTCAATCTATTTTCTTGCTAGTTCAATCTTTCCATTCTGTGGCAGTATTTTGACTGAATTGATTGAAAAAAAAAATAAAACATGAAAACATATAGCTAAGTATACAAAGTGGTTCAGAGATTTTGTTCTCATCTCTGGGCAGAAAAAAACTGTTTTTCTTTCAACAGCTTCTGTTTTTAGGAACTACATGATGTGGTCTGGGGAAGCTCAGAAATGTGATATACATTAGTATGTGCTTAAAATTATCAGAAACTGAAGACCTCAAATGTATGCAGGTATCTAAGCACCTTTCTTACAAAAGGGAACTACAGACTGATGGGTTTGGCCCAGAAGGAATAAACACCTCAGCCAGAGGCATGCAGTAGTATAGAACCTGACTTGGCTCCTTGTGCAATGCATGATGAAATTTTAATACACAGCAGGCTGAGTAATGAACTGCTCAGAGTCTGCCAAGAGGGAAACACTGTAGCATGGAAGAGTTCCCTAAATTTCATCCAACTTAACAGTCCAAGCATTTTATTCATCTTTATCAGAAGCCGTCAATTCCTCCTTTGATTCACAGCCAAGAACTTGTTCCTGAAGAGAAGGCAAGCAAGTCTTTTTGGTACAATTCCTAGTGAATACAGTCCCCTAACACTCTTAAGAAATTACTACTGATCAAGAATATGACAAAGGAAATTTACTTCAAGTATTTTGATGGTATTTTTGATGAATATACTTCAGGTATTTTGATGGTATTTTTTTGTGCAGCTGTAAGATGGGTAGGCACAGCACTGGTGAACACTATTAAATCTTTGGTGTTTCCTTGCATGCTAAACATGAATTAGTCAAAGTTAGTGGATGGTCCCGTGGTAAAACTGAGCATTTGTGTCCCTTCAGTTAAGCAAGGCTTGTCACAATCAGATCTTTGCAAAGAGCAGCCAGTTCTGGCCAGTCCTATGTCTTGTGAACAAAGTGGCACACCTGCAGGCAAACTACATTGCAGAAATACCACTTTGTATCAGAGAAACTACCATTCCTTCCTGGATGCTAAGACCTGCCACTCACCATGCTTGATCAATCTGAGCTATGGAGCTGTAGCAGTGCCAGCTCCAGGGACCCCCATGAACGATCTGGGCTGAGTAATTCTGTGCAGAGTTGTGTTGTGCTGGGCAAATTTACCTCATGCTACTTTCCATATCCTGATTTCTGCAACAAGAACAGGTTATATAGGAAGTCTTCCTGGGGTGAAAATTGAACCACATGGAGCTTCATGGTACAGCTGGATACACAACTCCTTACAGGTCAAGGCCAAATATGCAAGGTGAGTACAGAAAGCAAAACTGAAGCCAGGAATAACAGCCCTGTAGTGTGTTCCTAAAAACTTGGTTTCCAGGGCACAAGCTTATGACATTTAGGAAGACTTCATGAAAATACTATCCCAGGGAGGTAAAGCAGAATTCTTTTTTTCTGCTATCCTCACAATGAAGAGCCCTATAAGAACTTGTTATGGCAGAAAACACCACTGTAAGCTGTTTTAGCCTGGCATAGGTAACAAATACTAAAAAGAAAAATTAATTTTATATATTCTGAGTGAATTATATCAAAGTGGTAAAAAAAAACCAATCCAACTTCCCAATATTAATTTATGCTGATTACAATCAGTCCAGTTTGATTATTCCTTGATATGGAAAAGCATTTGAAAAATAAGCCTAGGTTTCATGAGCCAACAGTCTCTGAAGGATATATGTTCACTTTTATTGGAGACTTATAAGTAGGATTTCATTCTGAATAATGACAGTGTTTAAAATAAATGCAATTGATTTCAAGATTGTTTAAAAAGCTCTTTATCAATACAAGCTTAGTAAAAACAATTATAAGTTCTGATTTTAGTTTGTGTTTCTCCAGAACAGCACTCTTAAAGAAACAAATTAATTATTCAGTAGCTGAATAAAAAATAAATATGGAAAAATCTTCAAATTCCCCTGTATAAGGAAGAAACTTATTTTTAGAGCATTTAATATTTGTCATGAAATTTATCCCCTTGTTTTAAAGCAGGAATGCCTAAAAAGCTTAGCTTCACAGTCACATCTATGAAAAAGTGTTTAAGAAAGCTTTATGTGCCCTGACACACTCCAAAAGACTAAACTTTTTTCTAAACATGTATTACTTGTTTAGATTATTACTACATAATTTTGTATCTTCAAAGTCTTTATCTCACTATACTATATAAAGGGAACATTCTCAAGTCTGGATGAGCACTGAAAAGTCAGCACATGAGCTAAATGAATATTTGACAATGTTTGTATTAGTTCTCTCCCCTCACATAAGGATTTGGTATTTTTAGAGCTAACAGAAAATTAAAGACTATTCAGAACGTATGGGAGAAACAATGACCCAACACAAACAATATTAGATTAATATTGATTTCTTTTGTAAATCACTTCCCATATCTAAGAACAGCTATCTAACTGTAAACTTGCAATGTTATCTTATGGACAATAGTATTTAAAATATTTTTTTTTTTTTTTTTTTTATTTTTTTTTTAAGTTCAAGTGCTAGAAATTTTGACCTTTCATATGTAAAATGTTTCCGGGAAAAATTACAGATCCCAAAAATTTGCCTGAAATCTCCCCAGTTATTCTAGGTACTGGTTTATTCCACAGAGACTTTAGTAGTCAAAATATTAAAATTCTCAAATAACTGCAATCCCTTAAGAAACACGAGTGACCTTGACACCACTGGTGACTCAAAAGTATAACTATACTAATAGGAAAGAAGTTGACCAAGAAAATATTTCTTTCCAAATAAGAAATCTCCTAGCATCTGTATCATAAAACCTAAAACAGTAGGAGTGTTCAAATGTACTCTGTATTTTTCAAACACAGTTCAGAGAGCACTTCAGAAATGCAGTCAAACCATACATAAAATCTAAAGTGCCTACACTGCATTTAATTCTAAGTAATACAGATTCTCTAATTTTAACATAAGACTAGTTGGTGGGAAGGATTATATAGAATAAAGTTAGATTTTATCTTCGGGACTTAATTCTCACTTGACTTATTAAGAAAGTTTAAGTCAACTCCATGCACAGCTTCTGCTGAATTAGTGAATGATTCTTTTAACCTTTGCAATTTAAATTGAACTGATACATTCCACATTTTTGTTGCATCTTTGGCATTCTACTGAATAATTATGTCCTACTTATAATGGAAAACAGTAATATATTTGATTGAAATGTATTCTGAATTACTTAAACTCAGGAATAGTTTCTTCCAGTGTGGTATTTTTTGTAATATTTCACTAGCATAACACAACTCTTGGCATTAAGTTTGGCATAACATCCTTAATCTTACATAATTAGAAGAAAACTCCTAGTATTTCCACTGATAAAAACAGCAGATGTGTCTACACAACATTCTTTTTCCTCATCCTTTCAACTTAAGTACAATCATCTTTCATTTATTAGGTTCCCCCAAGAAAACAAAGAAAACAATATCAAGAAGCTCAAAACTGCTAAATCTTTACTTGTGCCAAACTGACCAAGAACTCATCATCCTATTGTTACAATTTCTTAAATGATGTTGCCATCAGACAAAGTATCAGAACAATTTCTTGAACTTAAGAAAGCCAATGTTTAAAAAGTGAAAATGACTCACACCTTACCATTGCATTTTGATGTCAGAGCAGAAGCTTAAATAATTATCTCTAAAGCTTCTAATACCTTGAATGTTGAAATTATGATAAACCAGGTTCAAAAAAACTTATCAAAACATCTCTGCAAATTTGAAGTTAAAAGCTCTGGCTGAAAATTTCTTCTCTATTCCTAGCAGGAGTTTTGTTGTTAATCTATTCAGACTAAGCAAATCACTGAATTCCAAATGTGACTATTATTTTGTTACCAGACAAACCAGATATCAGATCACATGAAACTAAGCCTCTTCTTAAAATATTCATTTTTTAAAAGCAGATCAAAATGCAAATTTTCAGACTCCACTAAAATCTCATTCTTCCAGGTGTATACATTTTTTTACCAGATGATAAATGTTGTTTTCAGTTGTAATTCATAGCAACAACAAAATTCATTTCATTACAAAGATATTAAAAATTTGTACATTACCTAATGCTGCTCATGCTTCCAGTTTCTGATCCCAGCTTACATCTCTCCAGCTGGCTCGCCACAATCTGACGTTCAGCCTCAAGTTCTCGAGTCAGTCTCTCAAACTGCAGTTCCTGAAAAAATAAATTGAACCATTTTTTTTTACTTTCCTTGTGATTAAGATGGAATTTCAGTACATAAGATTATAATTTGTGCATGAACTGTTAGTATACTATCTTATAAAAAGCTTATTTTCTTTTAAAACACATTCACATTTCAAATTTTTGTGGTAGCACCTACTTATATTCCTTCATTCACACTACTGATACATGTCACAGAACAAGCCACGTTATCAGGAACGGAATTTCCAAATACATTAAACTTTAGAGCTACATGAAATCATTCATAGTTCATGTAGACTCTTAATAGCATAAAAATATGGTCTTATCAAGCTGATCTATGGTTACACATGAGAACAATTTGTTACTTAAGAAAGATGCAAAGTTCTACAGATTAGCATGTGGTGACAAAAGCTTTTGTCCTCAAAATGACACCTATCAAGAGTACACACTAGTGAAATAAACTAAACTGAAAATGTGCTGTTATGAACAGAACATAGTTTGTTTTCTGCATTTAATGAAGAGCAGAAAGGAAACTCAAGTAGTTTTGGACAAAAGCCATGTTAAAAAGTACCAGTAATTGAATATATTTCCTCTTATTCTCTCAAGGAAGCCAAAAGAGTACCACCAGATAAGATTTATCAGCAGAGCTTAAAAATGTACTTCTAAAGAGTTCTTGGTTTTATACACAAGAGATTTGAGATTTTATTTCATTTTTTCATTAAAAAACAAACAAAAAAAACCCAACAGAAAACCCAATACAAGTAAAATCTCCACTTTCCTTAAAGAGCTACAATTCACAAATACGGTAGCAGTAGTTTTCTCAAATACAAAACGGAAGCACTTTTAAGGAACTATGTTTGTTGTATATTTGCCAAATGTTGCTGCCTTTTGTTTTGGTTTTAGTTACAATAATACATTTTCATGGGTAAATAAAAACATCTCTCTTGTCCCTTTTTTGGGTTTCTTGATGGCTGAAGGAAAATTTTTTTTAGAATCTATTTGTTAAATTGTCCCTTCAGCCACATAAGTGAACCAATTCTCTCTTTCTCCTTTTTTTTCTCTTTCAAAAAACTCCTCCCCATAAAGCAGATGGGAGAGAGACCCTTGAATAACTCCACAGAAATGTCTTGCCTGGCTGAAAAGGAGCACTGGAGACCAGGTGGGTCATGACTTCCGTCCATCAAGTGCCACTGAATAAATTGGTATTTGAAAGAAAGGAAGAAATGGTAGAAGTAAGAGAGGCATACAGAATTCTTCATCCTATCTGCTACCTAAAACCTCCAACCCATGAAGCCAAGGGCAAATGGAGGCATTAGGTTTTTCAAATCTCTGAAATGAGGCAAATGATAAGTGAAATGGAAGAAGGTTGGTGGTTCTACCTAATTCAACTAGATTTCTCTGCTCTGTCTCTCTTGTTATTGGCATGGAGTAAGTTCTGTCCCACACTACAAGTAAGAGGGGAAGTCCATGCAGGTTATATACAGCACAAAATAACATAAATGGTCACTGACTATTTGACAAAGCCTACTTAATTCTGTATTCATTATACCAAGCAAAACTATCCAGAGTACAACAATACCACCAAGAGTCAGACTGATGTTAAGAGCAAACATCACTGCTCACTGAATGTTAATAGTGCATTTAGTAATAACAGTTAATAATATACTATTTGAGTAACAAAACATCTTTTTCATTGTTGCTTGTAGACAGGACTATTAAAAATCACCAAATAATATTCACTTATTTCAGACACACCTACTTCACAAAAAATATTTGTTTCTTACCTACTAGAAGGAACTGACTGAAACGCTGAAGAGATTGTTGATCAAATTTCCAAGTTATTACCCAAATCCTGGCCTTGTTTGCATAAAATAATACCCTTACTGCAGAAAGGAGTGCAACAGAAATATTACTGAAGTTTTGAAGACCACAAAATCAAAGCAATACAGTATTTGCTTTGCTATCATGCTTATATCAAAGCACATAAGCACTAAGAAATTTTTGTAGTATAAAATACCAAACAAAACCCAACAGAGCATTACGTTTAATTTCAAAATAGAACCAAAAGTTTTAACAGCTATTCTGTTCCACTGCACTTTTGAGGTTACTTCATTCTACCATGACAATATTATCAATGCACATTTTGTTGCTTAGCATACATTTTCATTCAGCCAGCTTCACTTCCCACCATCCCAGATAAGGCAGGTCAGACACAACACTTGCCTAGCAGATGGAACTTTTTCTTCGTGTCCAGTGAGAAGATGAATCTGTCCTCACAGTGCTACTAAGTGAATGTAAGAACCCAGGACTTGACTTATGCTCCTGATTGTCTGTCCTGCCATTTGCTTTTTTTCCAGACAGACAAGTGTATCTTGTTGGTACC
The DNA here is from genome assembly GCA_023637945.1 of Phaethornis superciliosus. Taxonomy (NCBI): domain Eukaryota; kingdom Metazoa; phylum Chordata; class Aves; order Apodiformes; family Trochilidae; genus Phaethornis; species Phaethornis superciliosus. The sequence continues at coordinate 72,279,767 of JAJQWJ010000002.1, forward strand.
TTTTACTTTAGTAAGTAATCAATCTCCGTCCAACTCCCCTCTGTCCTTGCTATCCCAAGTCAACTAAATATAGAAATTCCTCCAAACTTCATTTTATTGAAATACTTTAAAAGTAAATATTATTTTGTCTTGGTTTTTCTCTTCTGCTGTCTAGATTGTGTATCTCCTCATGTATTTTCTATAATTTGCATCACTTTGCAGTGATTTGTAGTCACTATGGTTGACTTTTTTACAAATGTTTGCATTTTCCCACTGAACAACCTTATATCATGGGTTTTTTTTTCTACAGAACATTTTTTGCTCATGATAATAGCCTCCAAACTATACTTTTCTACTCTTGATTCTGGCATCTGTTTCCCATTTTCTCTTTTCTGTTCTGCATTCCATCTTTCTTTTATTTCCTAGCATACTTTACAAGTCATACTCCACTAATCTCAGTCCTACTACACAAATTGTTACTCTAATAAATGCCCCCAAATTATCAGTTTAAGCAGCCTCTTTCTCTCTCACTAACTGGCTTATTTTTGAGGTAACTCTGCTTTTCTTAAGATACAGACATCAGTATTTTCTGGTTTCACTGCTCACAGTTTAAATCTTGCCCTGCAGAGCTGACTGGAAAAGTTGTGTGTACGTTCCTCCTGCCTCCTAGGGCAGGAAACAGAGATGTGCTGGATCACTTAAGAAAACAATAATCCTGGGTCTCTAATGCATGAAAATGTCTACAATAGTGACTTCTTTACTAGCTTGATTTCACTGCTGCTAGTTCTCAATTGTCTTCTGTCATGTGCCATATGAAGTTAGGGGTGGAATGATGGAGATGAAAGGTGGGTAGTGGCATAGCTGAAGGGGCAGAGCTAAACAATACCTCAGAATTATCCTCTATATTGATTTTACAAACAACCGTGTTAGGTATTCCTTCATGTCATGACAAAGGTGTGGGTCCACAGAGTTACCTTTGAAATGAAAGAATAAAAGAAGTATTCAAATAATAGTTGTGAGTGTCTGCTATCCCTCCGTATCAATAATCTTCAGCAGAAAACAAATGAAAATGCTTCCTTCTCTTTGTTTAGGAAGCAGTTAGAGTGACAAATATTTGAGTAAATCCGTATGTTTGTATTTCAACCAGCTGTCACAATGCGGGAAAACAGAGAAACTAGAAATAGTATTTGATTACATTTTATAAGAATAACCACTGACCCTGATTCCATCATTTGTCTCATTTGTCCTGTTTATAATAATTTTCACCAGTTCATGACTTGTTGTGGTATCTTAACAACCTTCTATTATTTGTCTGAATCAAGCTAATCAGAATATCAAAATTGAAAACAAACTCCAACCCACTGATTAAGCAAATCTGTTGTCAAGACAATCACAGAATGAAGAACTGCAGAAACTACATTACAACATCCAAGTTAATTTAATTAATGCCACATCAAGTACAGCTTCAAGAGCAATTATGCCAAGCAAGTGCACATGCAAAGGTACTGCAAAGTGAAATGACCAGTCTAGCAGTCCTTAGAAACATAAAGGAGTGGGAAGCCAACAGAAAGATGAGAGATAATGAGGAGAGTGATCCAGAGAAATCACTTAACAGAGCAGCTTAGAAAGGGAGGAATTTCATAACACTTTTATTACCATTTCAAATTAATAAAGATATCTATCTATCTGAAGCTATTTATGTTTAAAAGTTGTATTTGTCTACTATGATGATGGTTTTTTTGTAAAAAAAAAAAAATTAATTACTCCACAGACAGCAATTGGACATTCTTGCCTTTTCAGTAAGAGACTTAAGTTTTACCTGCCATCTGTAGCCACCAAAACTTCAAGCATTAAATAAGACTTAAGTCAGGTCATACTTTTCACAGTGGTCTAGAAAAGGAGTAAGTACGATGGAAATCTTCACAGTCTTCAGATAGGTTATGAGCTTCTGAGCTCAGCTGCTCACCAAAAGACTGTTGGGTTATTTTTATGCTTAGTACCTGCTGAATAGTCAGTACTGACCCATTTGAATGTTGGGGAGGGGTGAAACATGTCAAAAGAAATCTGACTGATTGATAGGCAGAGAGGATCTCTCTTTACTCAGTCCTTCACAATCTTAATTGTGAAGGACTTAACACTTAACACTTCAATCCTTTCAAAGAGGTGTTTATTGATGCTGAGGTAAAGACACAGCAAAATCAGTAGGGATTTTGACAGCTGATAAATATATATACATGTATATATACATATATAAATATATAAATTTGGGCTTAAGAGCCTTGCAAATTTGCTGAGTTCCCAATAATCTTAAGGTCATAACATTAGAAGAGGAAAAGTGTTTTAGCTTTTGATTACAAATATGCTACACAGAACCAAACTGGTGCACTGAGGATCATTTGAATCTTCAAATACAGGCAAATAACAGCACTAAGGTAAGGCTGGAAATCCCTGGTGAGATGAACAGAGAAGCCTGATTATAGCTACACAAACAAATAAATCATCTCCTGAATTGAAGTGTTTCATTAGAATATCTCAGAAACCACAGGACTTCTTAAAGTACATAGGCTGTAGAAATGTACAACATTGGCTCTGTCTTGTAAACTGTTAAACAAGAAAAATGTACCACAATTAATGTCAAAAGTAGTATGTGTATCTTGCACATGCACATCCTATGGAATCATGCATTACTCTACATCCTATAGTGTTATGCACAATCCTGAAAATCTATAAACCCCCAGTAGATGCCACTACTTAAAATGGTGTTGGGAAGAAATTATTCTTAACCTATCATACTGGACACACATGAGTAACTAAGATTGAAGTACATACTTCTTGAGGAAAACAGCAAAATCTAAGTTTAACTTAGTGGAAATCTAGGGACATCATCAGACACAAACCAGAGCTGACAGCCCATTCTGTAACTAAAAGGAAAATAAAATGTCTTGATGCTTTCAAACAGGACAAAAACATCACTAGCAATGCTCCTATCCATCTGACATAGAATGTTGTTTAGAAGGTTCAAAACTGAGCTTTAGAATATATTATTTAATGCTTCCAGCTTCTCTGTTTTCTCCATTGTTGGACTGTGTTTTTGCTGGTACTGCTCTTATCCTTTTTTACTGGACTGTTTCCTTCTTCCCTTTCACTGAATAACATGGGAATAAGAGTCAAAGCTCCGATGGGCAGAGAGGTGGCAAATTCAGTAACTCAGTGGTGATATGTTGTTGCAGGACCTTACAGGAGCCCAAAAAACAGTGCACTAAGATTAATAATAATAATAATAATAATAATAGTTGTTAATAGCTATGACTGTACGTATTTGAAACTCTAAGTTTCCAGATACCATCAATCTGAAGATCTGAATGAAGCAATTCATATGCTGTAGGGCAGGACTACCAAACCTTCACAAGCTAGAGGGAACAGACCAATAATAATGTAATGAAGATCAAGAAAGAAAAATGAAAGGTCCTGCATGGAGAATAGAATGCCATGAAAGACCTTGGGGTCTGGTGGACAAGTTGTGACTCAGCAGTGTGATCCTGTGGTGATGACAGTCAAACTCTTCAGTCACTGCACTCACAAGACAGCCACTAGCACAACATAGAAGTAATTATTCCCTTTTACTTGTTACTCGTGAAGCTGCATCTTGATTACAATGCCTGGTTTTGGGCCACCAGGACAAGAGACGTGAAAAAATTCTGAAGACCACTAGAGGGCCACAAAGATGATTTAAAGACTGAAGCACAATTGGACAGGAAGAAGCTGAAGGAATTTGATTTGTTTAGCATGGAGAAGGCTATGGAGGAAATAAACAGGGAATTATAGTGAAGACATCACAGAATCATAAAACAGTCTCAGTTGGAAGGGATCTAAAAGATCATCTAGTTTCACTCCCCTTACCTTCCACACCTCCCATACCTTCCACTATACCACGTTGCTGAAAATCCCATGCAGGCTGGCCTTGAGTAATTTCAGGGAGGGAGCAGCCACGCCTTCTCTGGGCAATCTGTGCCAGTGTCTCACCACCCTCACACTGAAGAATTTCTTTCTTTTGTCTAACCTGTACATAGCCTCTTCCAGCTTAAAGCCATTCCACATCCTATTGCTAACGTTCACTACATTCACTTTTAAAAAGTCCCTCCCAAGCTTTTCTGAAGACCTCCTTCTCAGTTCATGATGTTACCAACCATAATGGGAGGTGGGAACAGGAGGGTGGGGGGTGCAAGGACAGGACAGCTGATGGGGAAATGTCCCTTGCCATATGGGAAAGGCAACAAGACCATGGACACAGGGTCCTTTCCTCCACTCTCCCTTGGGGCTCAGTTCAGAAGAGATGGCACATCCTGGCGAGGGGCAGGGGGTTGGGAAAGAAGGGCCCACGAAAGCCTTGGTAATCAACAAGCAAATTGTTTATTGGTGGGGGATGTTGCAGGTGAGCCTGTGGGAAGCCCAGAGAGCTTAGCTAGACCTACCTGGAGTACACCTCTGGAAGACTCTCTCAGCCTGTTTTTCCCATGATCCTAAAACTGGTGAGTTCTAGAAATATTTCCAAGACTTTGTGATAATCTGTATTACGGATTAGAGATCAGTGGCTACCAAAAACTCTGATAATCATCATACTTACATAAAGACACATTTGACTTCATGCAAGTGCTAGTAGTTTACCAGCCTGAACCTGCATTTCTCTAGCTTATTCCCTCACCTGATCTCAGTGTTTTAGCAATCCTATGCTTCTTTACAACATTTGAGCATGGCATCTGTGCATATGGATTATTTATGTGCTAAATAATTACTCTGGCTGATTGTGGTACATAAAAATAAAGTATTTCTTCTTTTTCACATAAGATTACTTCAAAGAAGTCCATTTCATGCCTTTAACAACTTTTATAGAAACCTAAACTTTTTTTTTATTTTTTTTCCCCTGTTTTGAGGACCCTGATGCAAATGAGGTCACAATCACATTTAGTAACACATTACAGCTCTCCAGGCACATTGCCCGGCTCCTCTGCGAGTTACAGGCAAGCCTTGGTCTCTGAAGGCACACTGCCCAATTGCCTGGACTCCTGTTCCGAGGGAAATTGTATTATTTCTTTTCCAGCACAATCACCAAAGTTATTCAAATTATCTCCATTTTTGTGTTACAAATTGCCTGGTCCTACTTTATCCCATTTTTTCTTCTCTCTGCTTTGTATTCAGCTTTAGTCTTTTTGCCCACTCCTTTTTTCTCCTCACTAGTTTTTCTATCCCTTTTCAACATTCCCAATGGTTTATCACCCACCATGACTGTTGTGCTATTCTACTTCCTCCCATGCAAACTACTTCAGTCCCCAAAGTAAAAAAGGAGTGTCAGGACAGCATTAGAACTACTAAGAGTTTTCTGATGTCATACTTTTGCTTCTTCACTCTCTGCAGAAGCAATTTAAGGAGGATGTAAGACAAAAATTACGCGATCTGTGACTTGCTTTAGGACGTATTAATTGTAAAACTCAATGCGGGACTAAAGAAAAAAAAAACAGAACAACACCTCAGAGTTGGTGGATCTTCTCCAAGAAGAGTGAGAGAAAAAGAGCTGGAGTTTTTTAACAGACTCTGACTCTTCAGTGTTAGACTGGCCTGAACTTTTAATTCTTATTTACTTCTCAGCTGCCTGAACTTTTAATTCTTATTTACTTCTCAGCTGTCCAGGAACAAAGATTTACTATGTCTAAGTGGAAAAGGGTAACTCCACTTACAGTAGCAGCTTTTGGAGCCTGACTTTGCATGTTCAGCAAATCCAATATATCAGACAGAACTGTGGGCTGGTGATGATTTCCCAATACATATCTGTAGGGTAATTTCGTTATGAAAAGCGCAACAAAGTCCTGTTGCAGCTGGAAGATGCTTTATTATAGAAAAAAAAATAAAAATTGTATGGTTTAAAGACATGTGAAAAGCTATGTGAAACAACATGGGTTCAAAAAGTGAGACTTCTAGAAATGTTCTAGACACTGAGGCACCTAGAAAATTTATTTTCTTTTTTTTTTATTTTTCAGTCTGACACTATACTCAGCTTCTAGTCTCCCTTTCTTTTCTGATCTGAACTGTGGTCTCAGGGGCATTATGCCAAGATGCTAGCCAACACAACACGTATAAGTGGATACCAATAGCAGAGAACACTTTTTGTGTAGTCTACCTACCTGTTTAGAGATCTGAAGTCTTCTTTACTATTTTATTCATGCAATTCTCCAGTTCCATATCTATACATGTCTAAACGAGCTCTCCCTTCCAGAGTTTTAAAGATATATGTCATCCTTGGCATTGTGTACTGGTGGAGAGCCAGTGTTATAAATCATTAGCTTCATGCTTCTCCAGAATGGTTCGAGAGATTGGAGACATCTAGTCCATCCCTCTCCTCCCACCTTCATTGAAGAAATTATTCCGGTGAACAATTTGCTCTTTTGATTTTTTTCCCCTTGTAAGAGAAACTGGTCTCTCAGTCAATACATAGACTGTCCGTGTACCATATCCAAGAACAGACTCTATAATTTGCAATTATCCTCAAATCTCTGAATTAGTTAGGATACTAGATCTGAATATTGCCATTAGGAGCTATTAAAGAGCTAGTCATTAGCATGTTGAGTAAGGGATTCAAAAGTTATGTAACAAAGCAAGATGGAGTTTTTCTTTTTTTTGTGACAACCTACTGCATGAAAATTAATACCTATAGATTTTGTTTTTTCTTGTCTTACAACAACATAGAAGGCTGACTTTCTGGATGCTCTAATGACTCAGTTTGCTACACTAACTGTCAACTGACTTGCAAACAAACAGATGATTACAATGAAACTAAGGAAATTCAGCACAAACACAGGGATGTTCATAAACATTTCTAATATTCTAGTAGACAGTACATTGATAAATTGTATAATTAATTTATTTCTAATCCTATTAAGTATTAAGGAAAAAAAAAGCTTTCAAACATCTTGGGCTAAAAAACTTATACTAGAGGACTGCAGACCCTCGAGATTTACACAATTTCTCTCCTAGATGATTCCGTGGAAGTAGCAGTTAACGTTAATAGCCAAAATTATGCTTTTGAATCTTTCCTCTTTAATTACATCTTTTATTACAAAGAAGAGAACTAGTAAAATGATTAGGCAATTAATTCCTTTTCGGGCTACCCTGCAGAAATAGCAAAGATTCAGGAAATTCCCAACAGGTTCATATTGTTCCTTAAAAAAGAGAAAAGCAATTAGTATTGAAAATGTTAGTTTTAAGAAGTATCATTATGATCTTATTCTTCTAATTTCTGGTATGAATAGCTCATCTCTTGAACAAAGTAAAAAGGTTTTCATAATGAAATTACAGTCTAAAAATCACCTGTTTGAAAACAAGTAGGTAAGGAACATGCAACTCAGGACAACATTTTTAGTATAGCCAAGGATAGGGAAGGAACTTAGAACCAAATCAAATGAACAATCTCATTGCATAAAAAGAAACTTCACAGTTTGACATATGTGCTGACTTAGTATGGAGTTGACAGTACTATTGGCACAGACTGAATTTTGGATGCTATCACAGACAGCTGCTTAGGATGCCCACAAGAAAAGATGCAATTCTTGACTTGGTCTCAGGTAATGCACAAAAGATGGCTTGAAATCTTGCAGCCAAGAAGCAACTCTTTAAGAGATCATTCTGTGCTCACATCCAACATCCCATCAGAAGGTAGAAAATCTGGAAGTTATGAGCTACATAAAAGTAGAAAATATGTAAAAAAAAATTTTTAAAGTTTGTTTAAAGCTAAGCACTATGGTCTCAAAGGGAGCATGGAAACTACTCGATGCCCCCATGATGGAAGCACAAAACCAATGGAGTATGTCAAAAAAAGCTTAAGAAGAAACAACAAGAAGTTAGCACCGTTAAACAGGAGGGCAAAGGAAGTAACTAGAAACAAAGAAAAGTATTTCTGAAAGCTGAAATCATCTTTAAATGAAGAAAATAAGGGACCATAAATGCTGACAGGTTAAATATAAAAACGCAAGACAGCACAACGTGGTTCTAAGGGACAGACAAAGGTATCAAATCAAACAACAAAGTTTTCTTCAAATACTTTATATGAGCAAGAAGCTGCCTGGAGATTGTCTAGAGGCACTGGGTGATCGGGATATAAAATGGTTCATTGGAGAGAAACTAAATGAATTCTTCAGAAGGTTTTTGCTATTTCATGGGAAATTCCCATGCCAAGAATTCCCTGAGAGTCTCATCAGAGAATCTGCCTGAAACTGAAGTGACTGTAGATTAGGTCACAAAACAAACTGACAAAACAAACAGTAACAAATTGGAAGATCAGATGGTATTTGCTCAAGAGTTCTGAAGAAACTAAAAATTACATAGCTTAAAGAAGATTAAGTACCTGAGAACTGAAAGACATAGAATGCAATGTCGGTTTCCAGGGAAATCTGTAAGATTATAGAATAGCAAGTCATTCAGTCATATCAGACAAATTAATGGAGCCTATAACATGGAACCGAATCAGTAAACATCAGCATAACAAACTATTTATGCAGAAGGCTTCTGTAAGGATAAGAACTTTCTTTAATAGGAGATGAAGAGTAGAAATAAGTGGTAAATTCTCACAGTTGAAGATGTGCACTCTTGTGTTCCACACTATTCAAGACATATATAAATGAACTGAAACAAGGAGTGAACAACAGAGTGATCAAGTTTGGCAACACTACAAAATTATGCAAGACAATAAGGCTAAGGGGCAACAGACAAGAATTTCAGATGGATATTCTCACAGGCTGAAAAAGAAGGACATGAAATAGAAGATTAAATTCTCTGTCAACAAGCAGGTCTTCCTCACAGAGCAAAACAGATCCTAATTTCACATGTTCTTCAACTTCTGGAAATGCCTCCATGAGTTGGATACTTTCTCTCAGAAACACAAAGATGACTAGTCTGTAGTTTCCTGGATATACCTTCCTGCCATTTTTGTGGATGGCTACATTATCTGCGCTTTTCCAGATATATGGGGTTTCCCGTTACTTCCATGACCCTTCAGAGATGTTAAGTAGTTTCTTCAGGCTATCAGCCAACTCCCTCAGCCTCCTCAGTTGCATCCACCAGGTCACAGAGGAGTTCTACTTGTCCAATTTGACAACTCCATGCTGCTAATTGGCAGCTGGACACTTCTGCACTGCCAGCTCACTGATGGGACACATGCACATCGATTGGCAGGTGGGGTTTGCTCAGCACTGTGACCAGAACCCCAGGGAGCAGGCAGCTCTGCTCTTGGGCTCTAATTTTGGCAAGAAAACTCTGTGTGTAGAAGGGAGTTCAAGCATGTAAGTCACACAATGTGTAACGCAAAAAATGAACGATGACAAAAGGCAACTCAATCTGATGTATTATGAAGAACTTGTTCCAGGTCGCAGTTCTGAAGATCACTTTTAAAAACTTTGTTTTGATGTTTTAATGGCATTTGTTCAATGTTAAGTTTTACAAAACACTTTTTAACTTCCATATACATCTTGCGGTTGCCTTAAAAAAATCAGAGCTCCGTGTGCAGAGCTGCCTGCTCCCCAGCATTCTCTTTGTGGTGCTGTACATGGTTCTGTTCCAAGGTACTGAGCAAGCACCATCTGCCAACCAGCCTACAGGTATCCCATCAGACAGTGAGCAGTGTAGGAGTGTCCAGCTGAGAGTGGTCCAGCAGAGAGCAGCAGACAGTTGGCTCCATAGATTTGGCAGTGGGCAGCTGCCCTAGACCCTGGGTGCAGATGGTTCCTCACTTGACCCTCCTCTGCTATCAGTGGTTTGCCAGTTGCTTTGTTGTCACTTGACAAAAGAGTTTTGGGGCCTGACATTAACTGTGAAGACAGGATGATTGCCTCAGACTTTCCTATATCATTTTTTATGAACTTGCTGGCCCTTTCCAGCAGCAAGCCCAAGTTCTTCTTCTGTGTCCTACCAACATAACTGCAGAAACACTTAAGTTATTCTTGTAATCTCCTGCTAGTTTGAGCTCCACATGAGCTTTTACCTTCCTAATTGCACCTCTGCATAATGAAGCAGTATTTCTATATTCCCCTTTGGGAGTTTACACCCTTTTGCACTACTCTAGTGCTCCTTTCTTCATATGAGCTCTGTTAGCAGCTTGCTGTTCTTCCAACTGATTTGTTTTAATGCCTGCTCTGTTTCCTGCTTAGGGGATAGACTCCCCTTGTGCTTCAAGAACTCTATGCCTTCCAAGACAGACTCCTACTGAATCCCTCATAACAGTAATCTGCTCTTCTGAAGTCCAGGTCTTTCATCTATCATTTTTTTCCTCAAGTCCCTTGGACTCCACACTCCTACAGTCGCTGCAACCAGCACTGTTAGTGACATTCCAATCTTTAGGCAGGTCTTCATTAGCAACCATTCAGTCCAGAAGAGCCCTGTTCCCAGTTGGCCCATACACAGACTGCACCAGGAAGCTTGTCCTCGACACCCTCTTGAAGTCTCCCAGATTGCTTTTGGACCACTGGGTTACTTTCCCAGTAAGTATAAGGACCAGTGGAATTTCCTTTTGAGAACCTGCAGGTCTCGGGCTTCTTGGAGCTGAATGAAGAAGGCCACAGGAGCTCTAGCTGGTCAATGCCTCTGTCATAGTAGGAAAAGCCTCATGGGCAAACACAGGAGTGTCATGTCCCTGCCATTTGATCACTGGCTTTCCTAGCAAGACACAAGCACCAACAGTCTTATGCCACTGAATAAATTCATGGTGTGATATCCTCCCAAAAATTGGGTCAACTTCTGCTCTTCCCATGCCTGAAATCAGATGGCAGAATTGAAAAGATAGAAAAAAGGGCTACAGGGATAATTAAAGGCATGAAATGGAGTCTGTACAATGAACAATGAATCTGGCAATCTTAAGTCTGGAAAAGAGACTGATTAGGGAGGACTTAGCAGAGGTCTACAAAATTCCTCATGGCATATTCACTAGCTTTTCCAAACAACAACTTGGACATATCAAGCAAAGCAAATAAGAGCTGGACTTGAAAACAGATGAAAGAAGATGGTTCTTTACATAACAGGCATTCTTTTGACAGTTACTCCACAACCCAGTGAAGTCATGATGTGTGTAAAGATGAAAACAAGTGTCTTATGAGTATTAGAAGATAATATAAAACTCTTGCTTCAGCATATACTTATGGTCACCAATGGAAGGAAGTTGTCTCATTAGTAATATCATCAGTGAAATAAGAATTGCTACGAAACAGAAACTAGAACATACAATTTATCACGGGTTTTTATATAAAAACAGGTATTTATCCATAAAACACCAGATTAAGAATTGTGGCCATTTTTCTAATAAAACACAAAACAGTGTTGCTAGAGTCCTCGAACAAAAAAGAATCCCAGGCTTGGACTTCCCATTCTAAGTAAAACACTGAGTGGAACAAAAGAATTAAATACACCGGACTGGATTTGTGGTTATGGCTCTGGGAGATCTAACACACAGTAAGCACTTGTTGCACTCCAGAATTACCAAGCTTCACTAAAATAATGGTGCTGCTTCCACACAGGACAGATTTCAGCTCAAAGATTAGAGAGTTGCCACCAAAACATTGTTCAGGAAACTGTCAGTAAATTAAAGTGAACAGAAGCATCTGTATAAGAATGTTCCTTACAGAAGGGATCTCAGAGTTATTGCTATAATACAATTATAAAACAAGAGTGATAGGAATTAGGAACCTCCCAGCAGTGCTGATAACCCCAGTCACTTTGGCAAGACCTGGCACATAAAACACACATGACTTAAGCCCCCCGACACAGAAGGAGCAGGTAGGAGTTGCAGCTCCCTTTTCAGAACAGACTTGGTTGATGATACCACAGTACTGAAAAGGAAAGGCAAAGGAAACAAAAACAAAACAGCACTACTGAATTTAAAATATAGTGTTTTAAACAGATTTAAGAGCAGAAAGGCGGTCTGAATTGGTCTGAAGCCATGGTTTTTGAGCTGAAGTTCAGAGAGGTGTCTGCTCTCCTCCTAGCCCGTAATTTTAAAACCAGTGTCTCTCTCACCAGTGGGAACTTGGACTGGGTCAAACACAGGTTCTCCCCTCCCCACACCTGTCAAGCAGCTGAATGCCACACACATTGCCTCTTCTGAGATTGCAGGAACCATTTCCACAGCAGCACCATGAAAACCACTCCAAACTGGTCAGGGAGAGAGGTAAGGAGAACCACCAGCCTTGGACCCTGGCAAAATTCCTTCTCACCACCCTGGACATCCTCCCTGTGAAATCAGAGGAGGAAGGGACACCAATTGTGAAGACTGATTGTGAATTAAGGGCAGAGAGGGCACCATGTAGCCTGGAAACCTCCCTTCATGTCTGTCAAAAGAGGTGCTGTGGTTCAAACACACGTAATATGGTGGTTCAAGTGCCAAGTTGTGCAGGAAGCAGGTCTGTAATGGCTGGCAAGCTCTCCGCCTGCCCGCCCTCCCCTCCCAGGTCATCCAAGAATATGTTGCCTGAGATTCTGTAGCAGATGTATTTCTGGTTGCTCCCTGGGTCAAGAGGAAGCAGAGGTGGGCACCTGCCATGAATTAGAAATAGCACAAGGGAACCTCATTTTCACTTCACAAATCAGCAAACACACGGTACCAAAGTCTCAACTGCATTTTTCAGCATCTCAGGGCCATGAATGTGTTGGGGCTATTTTGTCAAAGCCATATGATTTGTACAGCTGAATGTCAGAGAGACAGAAAGGAGATGAAATGTGACACTCCTGTATGATCTTAGCTAGCTTGAAATAACAAGAATCAGGAATTGCAATCTCTGCTTGCATAAGATACCACATGTGCAAGATTACTTCCACCACTTCCAGTCCCCAACTCACTCACAAAGCCACTAATATCACCACCACACAGAGGCCCTAACCAAGCATCTTTACAGGAATACCTACAGCCAGTTGCCCAGCCATGCTCCTGAATATATCCAAGGAGGCAAACTCCACAACCCCCCTGGGCAACCTGTGCCAAAGCCTGGTCACCCTCACACTGAAAAAAGTGTTTTCTCGTGTTAAGAGGGAAGCTCCTGTGTTCCAGTTTGTGCCCTTTGCCACTGGATCTGTGGGCACCACTGAAGAGAACCCAACACCCTCTTCTTTGCTCCCTCCCTTTGGGTATTTATATATATATATTGATGAAATCCCCTCTCAATCTTATCTTCCCCAGGATGAACAGTCTCAGCTCTCTCAGCCTTTCCTCATATTCCCTTCATCCTTTTACTGGACCTTAGCTGGACACACTCCAATACATCCTTATGTGTTCTTAACTAAGAAGCCCAAAAATCAACACAGTTCTCCAGGTGTGGCCTCACCAGCATTCAGCAGAGTCTTGTGACCTGTTGGGAACATTTATCCTAAGGCAGCCCAGGAGAGTTATTGCTTTCTTTGCAATGAGGTGACATTTCTATCTCTTGTTCAATTTATTGCCCACTAGGACCCACAGGTCCTTTTCTGCAAAGCTTTTTGACAGCTGGGTAGTCCCAAGGGTGTTCTGGTATATAGGATTAAGGGGCATGCTCTTGTCTGCAAGTAGCATTACCAAGGTTACTGAGGCACACACGTCACCCCAAAAGCAGAAAAAATTGACTAGACAGTTGCCATACACACAGTGCTGGGAAACTTTCTGTGCCACTAAATTATTCTCCTTCCTAGGACATCTTCACAGTAGTACATGGATTTTCTATGAGTCCTCCCATTCTGAACAGTGTGACAGTGTAACTTTTTCCTTCTGTGCCTCAAGGATAGGAATGAATGGGACAATCAAATATAGGAAAAGTAACATGTGATATTATTTTATTTTCTGAATTAATCACAAATGGTCCATCACATCCTAGATTGCAATGTTGAGTCCTCTATGTTCACACTCCTCAGTTTCATTCATAGCCTGTCCCATGCAAAACTCTAACTTCCCCTATTCTACCCAATAACCTACATAGTCCTGAGAAGCCTCTTTGCTGAATAAGCCTGGCTCCTTTGATTCAGATCCTTGCAAGGGGAGTCTCAGCAGACTAGAATACACAAGTACCAGCAACATTGGCAATGCTAAACTTTAAGAATAGAAGAAAGACTACTTAATTTACCAGGCCTCATCTGTAGTCTATTACTTGCTTATTTTAGATTGTCCAGCCACCTGACAAGCAAAATTTGACATCAAACTCATTAGTGAGCAAGCACTGGGAATTTACACAGTAATTTTCTCTCTGGCTTGAAAAGGAAAAACACAAATTTAGGGCACCAAAGTCAGCATTTTAAGCCAAATTTCACCTCTACTGAAGCTTTCTTATTATTGTATTACTTTCCAATCCAAGTTTGATTTCTATTTGGTAAAGACTGATTTTTCATATTACATGGCTGGCAAAGCCTGTATCATTTCCAAAAGTAAAGTCATTGGAATTAGAATGAAAAAAAAATAATGCAATGGGCTGCACTGACTGTAGTCATTCTACTTCATTTCCTCAAACAAGAGACTGCATTGACTGAGAGAGACATTTCTCTGGCTCATGTCCATTGCAGAGCAAAGTCAGAAAGAGAGAAACAGAGAAAAAGAAATACACCATTCCCTGCCCTGAATACATTCCCGAAAAGTGGGCAGAGACCTTGCAACGATGTTTGGGATGTCTTTGACAGCAACATCGGAATACAAAGTGTCTCTAACCATTTCCTACATCCTTTTTTTTTTTTTTTTTTTTTTTTTTTCCCCCCAAAAAGCAAATCCCTCTGCAATAGTGTGATACTACTTACAGAGAAGGATTTTGAAAATTTAACCCTCATAAATCAGCACCCTTCCATTTAAGCAGCCCCATATCTCCACACAGCAGAACACATCCTGTCTTTGTTGTTACACATCATGTTCAACACAGGAGAGAGGTAGGGAGCCCTTTCCAATTCAGAACTCCAAGAAGCACAAAGTCCGGTCCCTACAGCCACAGAGGGAGCCTGGAAAACTAACCCAAATCCCATTTAAAAGTTTGGTACCTTGATTCTTGTCAGGAGTGCACAGAGGGGAGCATAACCCTGTGGTGGTGTCCTGGTTTGGGCCAGGATAAAAGTGATTCCTGGTTTGTACTTTTGCTTTCAGCTAAGTCTCTCGTAAGTAGTTGCACTTGCTGAAATTAACAGCAAGTTTCTCAGACAGTGTCTGCTTCTAGGACTGATAACACTCGATGTTTATAGTTACTGCCAGAGACTGGTGTGCAGAGCCAAGGACACTGCTCAGCTCTGAGGAACATTTTACCTTCCAGAAGGAGTAAGGAGGTCCCACCTGAAACCCTCCTTTGGGGAGGACCAGACAAGATAGATGCCAGAATTGACCAAACAGAGTATTCCATCCCATACACCTCATACTCAGTATAAATTTGAGGGATCACAAGGGTCAAACACTTCCTTCTTTCTTCCTGCTTCCTTCTTCTTCCTGCCCTCCCTGCTCCCTTTGGCATCCTGGGAGGATTCCATCCATTCCTCTGCCTGTGGTCCTGATCCGTGCCAGCCTGAATCTGTGTGTTCCTGCCCCCAGCTCCCGACTGCTGCTGACTCCAGGATTCCAGCCTGGACTTTCCCAGGGCTGCCCTGCAGCCTCGGTGGTGACGTGAGAGTTATTGGGGAAAGGGGGGAGGAACGTGGTATCAATTTTCCTGTATATTTGTATATATTTAGTATTTTTTTCCTATTTATCCTTACTGTTTCATTAAAGTTGTGTAGTTTAGTTTCCAACCCATAAGTCTCTCTTCCTTATTCTCCCTCTCAGTGAGGAGAAAGAGATTAATATATAAATCTGTTATTTGGTTTATCTGCCGGGCCAGTGTCAAACCGTGACAGGTGGTGTGCTGAGGTGGACAGCAATGGGGCAGGGGCAGATTTTATTTTCCTTTGCTGAATTTACAAAGCACATCTCTCAATCCAGCAAAACAAGCTTTGCATCTGTTAGTGAGTTTACAGGGTGTTTTATGCACACCACTATTTTGGGCATGTTTGCTATCACGCTCACCTATTTCCTGGAGAGAGGATTCAACTCTGCTTTACCTAAGAAAACAAACAAACAAACAAAAGAAAAAAAACAAAAAACCACCCCCCACAACTCTACAGTTAGAATCCTATTAAAAGAGGAAATACAAAATTATTTACAGTAAGACAAATTGGAGACTGAGAAGCATTCATGTGAGAAATAATACTGAAAATAATGGCTAGCACAACCAGAACTATGTGATTTAGAGACTGGATGTGGCACTCAGTGCCATAGTCTAATAACTGCAGCAGTAGTGGTCAAGCGTTGGACTTGATCTCTGAGGTCCCTTCCAACCCAGCCAGTTCTATGATTCTATGATTCTCTGATTTAATTATAATTATTTAAAAAGGAGAGAGCTTTGGATAACTCGGAGACTATGACATTATAACTACTGAAAATATTAACTTTTTTATGATGACTGCTGTATGCAAACGATCTAATTACAAACATCAACAAGCGTTGCCTATTGAAAAACAGGAGGAAACATTTCAAAAAGTTTAGAAAGAAGAAAAAAATACAATTTGGAAATGTTATTATGTATATGGAATAACGAGGCCTCGTTTTAGATGCTGGATCATATTTACTAATGTTCTGCTGTTTGATTCAGTTGTTAATTTGTTGCTGCATTAAATGACTAACAGATAAACCCCCTTTTCTTTAAATGCTCATATCAGCTTCAAAATTACAGTTTGATGATTTTTTTTAATTAATCTTACAAAGATTAAATTTGAATCTAAATTTGAAAGCTATGAGGATTTAGAATTTTAAAGAGTTCTAGTAGTCAGAACCAGGAGAAAAGAAACTGGAACAGGTAACAAACATGGGAGGCTCTACCCATATCTTCATACTGACAACAGGACCTTCTGATTAAAAAAAATTGTTTTCACCACCATTCATTTGCACATAAATGGGAATGAAGAATAAGGATCCATAATTTTATAATATGACTAAATATTTTTAATTGTTACTCATTTAACGTCCTATTGATCAAGATTAGTCAATGTTCCATCTCAGTAATTCAGAATTTATTATACTCCTGGTACATACAGAAGAAAACAAAACCCAAAAGTAAAAATCATTCAGTTAGATAAACCTAGAAGCTTTTTTTTTTTTAAGGATGAAGTTTGAAAAGTGTGTAATTTTTCTTTTTTCTGTCTATGAAGGTCTGAAGTACTCAGTCTTACCCCAAGAGTAATCTGCTATAAACCAAAGTCAAAAAGCAACCAATCCCACTGCAGACAAAGCTAACACTCAAACATGTTAGGAAAGAAAGATATGAAAGATATTTTTAAAAATATAATAAAAAAACCCCTGCAGCTAAGGCACTACAAAATATGGCTACTGCAACAGGTGGACTGTTTTGTAAGATTAGCAGCCTACTATAAAATCCTTTTCAGTAACAGAGGAAACCACAATGTGACAGTAGACTAACTCCATTAGAGTGAATTTAAGTACATGTAACCATGTAGACAGAATAAGCCAAACATCTGCCCATGTTTTTTTCTATACTTTGTTGATGTTGCTATCATCTGGACACATTATCCACATGTCCCCTGAAACCATGTATTGCAATTTCCATCAAATGGTATTACACCTGCTGAAGAGGAAAAAACTGATCGACTACAGCTTCTCCTGCTGCTGAGCTCAGTCAACAAGCTGTTCGTGAATCCTGCAGATGTTTTGGTAAACTGGGACAAAATGATTTTTTAAAAATAATTTTTCAACATAATTTAAAATAAAAATTGTTCTTTCTCAGTTATACTGTTCCTTACTGGTGTGTGTTACAAAAGTTCAGCTGACATCAACATGAGATGAATGACAAAAATTATAGTGGACATTAATTTCGTAATATATTAAAATATTTCTAACAGAAAGGTGGCCTGAAGCAACAAGGACAAGCAATTTTTCCAAATTTTCTTCCAAGATTATTTGATGTTTTAATCAAATAGCATGTATTTAAAATGAATAAATAAACCTAATCTGTCATTCAGGAAAAAAAACAGCCAGAAAATACCATGTATCAATGTTGACTGTCTCATATATGCATCCTGTTTCTCCTCCCCAAAAACCAATTGGCTGATTAGTCTACTGAAGCATTACATGAACATTAAGAAAAATCATTCTAAAGGAAGCTTAGAGAAAAACTTTCACAAGCAGGTTCCCTAAGAGCTTGGAGAATTTGCCTACATCTGAATAGGATTTCCACTGATTTTATGGACAGCATTTCTTTTTTTTTAAGAGACAGTATTAATTAAACTTAGGTTCAGTTTGTTACCTATCATAAAAATGTAAATATAGGGCCAGGATGTCCTCGCAGAACAAAAGGTTTAACCATAAAGCCTTTCAGAGTTTGTCCAAACATATCCTCAGCCTATCTGGAGGTGACAGCCAACCAGGCATTTTTTTTAACTGCTCTATCTTGCAGCCATGTCATAGCCATCTTTTTTGTACAATTGTACAACACAAGAAAGGTATTTACAGAAACCAGTGTCTGCACACCCACCTCTATATTTATCGAAGCTCATTTCCATTTTGATGCAGTATAACACTAATACCCAAGAACTGAATGTAAGAACAGGAAATAGTTGAAAGTATTGGTGCCAGACTTTCCAAATTGAAGCCATGCAAAAGCCCCGTGGTTTCTGAACACACTACAGAAAGAAACACAGTAAAGGAATACTCAGATTCAAATAAGGTCACAGGATCTTTTAAGCTTTTAAAACATTGACTGGTAGCAGCTCAGTAGCTAATAGTGGGATTCAATATATCAAAATAATAAAAAAATAAATGTTATTTTTAAATCACATTTTAATTGGAAAAAAAAATTCAAAACAGAAATATATAAAAAATAATAATCTGAATGGATACGCAGACAACAATATAGATATATCCACTCAGGTGAATGCAGGTGCTATTTGTGTGTGTATTTCTATTTCAGAAGCAAATGAGACTTCACTTATCTCTAGGAGTGTATTTAATAGAGCTATGTGTGCGATTTCTATGCATTCAGTAACTAAAAAAACCCCTTGGAATTTCATTAGAAAACAACATCATCTTTCAGATGAGCTCACACAATTTCCTAGTGAAAAACATACCATATGGTTGACTACATATCAGATAAAAGAATGACACCCATAAGTTAGGATAGCCTTGGAGAACTTGGCAAGCCTTGTCCACAACAGACAGGATGGCAGGAAAGAACACGGAGCAAAAGAGGGAAGAAAGTGATGCAGCACTGCCTGAATTATTGCCACACTTGGTTACTCCTAATGAAAGAAGCTTTATTTCTGCTAAAAAAGACCCAACCCAAACAATATTAACATCAAATAAAACATTTTTCTTAAGCCACAGAAGACAAGTCTGAGAGCCAGAAGGCCCAGTGGAAGTACGGCCACCATGCAGTCTGCAGATGCCCTCTCAGCTGCTTGGGACTTACTCAATGGTCTGGTCAACCATGAAAGCACAAGAACTCTTAAACAACCCCACTATGATTTTTGACACCTGCCCTAAGGTTTGGCTGATGCTTTCACAGTGTATTGGACACATACCCTTTATTTGACTTGCTGCTGTTTGTTATGGATTATGGTAACAACTCACTGTTTCCTTGTCAGTCCTGTAATTTTGAACCAAACCATGGCTTCATATACTCATAACTCCTTGAGAGCAAATGCAAAAACTCATACAGCATCTCTTCACCATGCTGTTCTGGTATCCTTAATATGATTTTACTGAACTATAACAACATATACTGTGACGGACAGTCAGCACTCCAAGTACTAGATCTTTCCTGCCAGGTAATCTCACCTGGCTCCCAGCAATGCTGGCTGCTTAGGCAGGCTAGCTGGTGTTCAGCTGATCAAGTTGCTTCTGGATTTGTACTTTCTAGAATAGTGCAGAAGTGCAAACTCAACTCAGGGATGTCAAGATGTTTTTAGCTCAGATGCTGCACTGTAGAAACAAACTTACTGTCTTGGTTGCTGAACATGCAGGAACAGACATAGCCTGGAGCTGCACTGCAAGCTGACCACTGCTGTCCTCTCCTGTTGCCAGTACTCACAAGTGATGGATGTACATGATGTTACATACTTGTAACATAGTTGTCCACATATGGTAACAATGGCCTACAGTCCAAAGTATGCCGAATTTTGTTGCTAATTTAAACATAAGCATCTTATCCCATGAAACACTACCACTTGTGTCTCAACGCATGCACTCACAGAAAAATGGATGACAAAGGAGCCACTGCCAAAGTTATTCCCCCTGTTTTTCTCAAACAGCATCAAGCATATCACCAAGGACCATTCACAAGGCTGCGATACATTGTGTCTTTCCTGATGGCAACAGTATAAATATAAATTAATATACTTAGATTATTGGTGTTTCCACATATTAATTAACACAAGTGACGTTTTCTGCAAAGAGAGAAATTCAGACTTGTAATGCCTGTGCTCTGAAGCAACCCATCTGTGTTTATATGCAAGTCATCACTGACACATGAAAATAAACTGACAAATTTCAAAGAAAACCTTCCATGATAGGCTAAAGTATATAGTCTAAAGATAGAATTTTCAAGAAGGTGTTATCACAAGAGCTTATCCATGAAAGGAAATCCTGTAACTTTTAACAAATGCTTTCAGGTAATCCTCTAAATAGTATATTGCCACAGTCCAGAGAAAAAGTTGAACTTTTCTGCAGTCTGTTGATCCATTTCATTTCAGTAGAACTTACTAGTGAGATGCATACAAGAACATCAGAAAGATTTGGGTCTCATTCAACATGTGGTAGGATCTGTAACTCTTCCTAATTTTATCCTTGTTCAAGACAGTGTACTCATATATACACTACTCTTTTAAAATAAAAACAGCCTTATTCTTTCATTGGAAGAATAAATATCTGAGCTACTTGTAGAACTGAAACATATACCCCTCTTCAAAAATTGTGTACTGTTTCCCCCTTCACTTTTCCCCCGAAATTGTGCCTTAGCTTTATGTCTCCAGCAGAGAGCTATCTACAAAGGCATTAAGGTCCTGGACTTCTTGGTAAACTGAAAAAGAAAAGTTTGGCTTCTCAGAACAAATGAATGCATGTCTGACTTACAGCAAGTCCTCAGTGTACCAAAATTTTTTTATGATATATGCCATCCAGCTCCTAAAATATTAGAAACAATTTATGATGTGCTACACAGGCTCATTATGTTAATTTAATACTAATCTAAAGACTTTAAAGTATTATTAAACACAGTGAAAATAATCCAGATGGTCAAAGTAAAAGGTACCATAAAAATAAAATTGTTAGGAATATTGTGTAAAGCATCATTCTTCAAAGACTGGCGATTTGTGCAATGAACACTGGGAGATTATATCATGTATGTTCTAGATAAAGTTCTTGTTTAAACGCAGAACTAATTTTGATATGGCTAATTTTGATATCACTGTTTATGTAATTCTGTACTGTATAGATATATAGGTATACATGGGCATTGAAACAGCTGCAGAAACTTACTTAAGAGGAGGTGGCACTTGAAAAACCCACTTAAACTACACTAAAAAAGAAAAAAAATTGGTAGTAAACATTTATTAGAAATAAAGTACATAAGGTACCTAGAGCAAAGACAGAACTAGCTAAAAAATAAGAAAGTAGAATTTATTTTATCTATGAAACAAAATTAGAGTAATGATCTTAAAAGAACTCAAAAATACGTACTGCCAACACGCCAGTGAATACAGCTATTTGTAGTAATGGGACATTGGAAGTACATCCTCCAAAATGGATGCAAGAAATATCTAAAGCTTGAGTCCAAAGACAAAAATTAATGAGAAATCTATATACTCCATTATAATATTGCTGAAGAAAATCGTCCCCTTGTCTTACTACAATTTTTCGACATTTCATATTTTGGTAGTGAATAGTCTCTTTTACAGAAACTCTACTATTTCTGATGAAAATTACATAGCATGGCTGCACCAGAGCATATATCCCTAAAGTGAACTAAGGCAGAAAAAAATTGTGAAGGATATATGATTAATGCAGGTGTTACTCAATACTCATATGTATTATTAATCTTGTATGAGAACGATTATATTAAAATAAAACTGCTCTAAATTCTTTACTATATGTTTTTTCAGTTAATAGTTGGGGAAAGCAAGCTATTCATCTAATCTTAGCAACACCATATCATTTACTAGGAAAGACTTTTTAGACATCAGTGCTTGGTAAAAATTAAACCAAAAATATTTCAGAGTTTGAGGCTTTATGAATGTCAAGTATCTTCCTTTGCAGTGCAAAACTAAACATTAGGACTGTTTAGAAGGGAACAAATATGATCAGAATACTATAGAACGATATGTGAATATATAGGATTGGTGGCCTCTTTTAATCACATGATTCTGACAGAACGATTTTGAACACAATTTACATAGATAAAGCTGATGAATGTTCACCTCATCCATAGGAAATGCTGTTATGCGGTTTAGTTAATGTCAATGTGTGTTTTAGTTTACTATTATCTGATGCTAATTAAAGCAGCCATGCAAATCAGTTTCAGCAAAAGCACAACAAAATCTATCAATTCTGCAAGTTCATGTAAGTCTCTTCCACAACTACAAGGGTACCACACACCCACCCAACACAGATTTAACTCTCCTAAATCAGCTAAGTTTCACTAATTTCAGAAGATATTCAATATCTCGTTTTAAACGATCTGAGAGCTTGTTCTGGCTTTTACTGTATATCACTGGTATTATCAGGAAATAAAAAATACTAGAGATAAATCACTAAGAATATTTCCTGTGACTCAGGAGCCCCAAACTTTCCTCCCTAATGCCACTGCATTTCATATGAGCACTGAGGATTAGTTCTCTGTCCAGCTAACAGCAGGGACTGGGCTGACAGTAGCTTTCCTGAAGGACTCAGGAATAAGTCTTGACCCAGGTGACTGAATATATTAGGTGTGAAATTATTTTACGAGTCATAGCCTTACACAGGAGTACAGGCCTGTGCACAGATAATGGCTTTGAATGTCATGGACAGACAGACAATGAAAAATAACTGAGCCAGTGTGCAGAGTGAGCTGCAAAAAAGGAACACAGCCCAAGTACAAAGATGGTAACTTCCTCCTCACAGAAAGCCAGCACCAAGCCACTTCTTCACTTAACTCTCTATCTAAAATTTGGCTATTAGATTTTTACCACATCCAAAGCCAATTGGTATGGAGTCAAAAGAAATCTGATCTGAAATCAGGAAATGACAGATGCATAACACTGCAAACTTGAAAGTAAAAGAAAGAAGAAAAAATGCTAAAGTATTTGTTGGGGTGTTGCTGTTTTCTTTTTTGTTAAAACTCTCTGCTAACATCCTTCATTTTAACTTCTTTTCTTTATTTATTGATAATTAAACATCTCTTGTAGGAGAAGAATTTTTGAGGTTTTCTAAGTTACAGGTTCCTAGCAACAGACTGACTTTTCTATTGCTTGAAGGCCAGCTTGGGAAAACTAACAGCTTTGATAGCCTGAGAGATAGAAAGCATTAGGAGGTTCACTCCAGACTGTGCCCAGTGATAAAATATTGACCTTTATGAAGATAAGCCATTTTTAAAAAAAAGCAAAAAATTACAAGTGTGTAATATCACGTCTTCACTTTTATGTTTAGTCAACACCACTCCTCTGATATTAGTGATGAATGTTTAATCTTAATCCCCCATGCAAGAGAATTTATACAAGGTTTTGGAATGTTCCTTTTGTACCTTCATAAACTTTGACACTTAAGAAAAGTTGAAAATGTTGAAAACAACAGCAAAGCAAACTCAGTACTGGAGCAAGATAAGAAATCAAAATAGAACTGCCTGTTACTGTTGACATAAAGTTACCAATAAATTAACTCAAAAACAAAGGAGTGAAAACTCAAGCGGCAGAGGCTACCTCAACCATGTTAGACTTTGGATTTACCACCAATTCCCCTTGTGTAGTGGTTACACAGAATAGAAATGAGCAAATTCACAATCAAGGCTACAATGAAGATGCTGTTACTTTCTCTACAGTCTGCTGGTCCATCCTGCAGGCTGCACAAGCAGGCTACATTTTTCCTGCCATGGCAGCCAACATCATCTTCAAGACTTGCTTGTGCAGGTCTAACAAGGAACAGGTAAATGTTTCAGCTGAAATAGCCCCATGAATGTGTCAAAATGAGAGCCTGTATTTAACTTGAAAGCTAAGGTATTTAACCTCAGTTTCCAAATGAACTCTTTGCTACCACTCCAGATGTAGATATCCTTCCAAAAACTTCTACAGCCCTA
The DNA here is from genome assembly GCA_023637945.1 of Phaethornis superciliosus. Lineage (NCBI taxonomy): Eukaryota > Metazoa > Chordata > Aves > Apodiformes > Trochilidae > Phaethornis > Phaethornis superciliosus. The sequence goes on from JAJQWJ010000002.1 coordinate 72,304,075, forward strand.
AGAGAACAGTAATGATCACTATTGATTTGTAACACAAACAACATATCTGAACACATGGTGCACCCACATGCAATAATAGAAGAACACAACTTTTCCTTTAACCAAAAATTATCAGTCTTCATCACTAGCAGGGAAACTGAGGCCACAACTAGAAACAGAAACAACATGATGACATCTGCCCAAGTGCCTACTGATCACAAAACAATTTAACGTTATTAACACAACAGTTCAAATAGAGTCTATTTCTCTGCCTATCTACTGATGAATGCTTAATGAAGTCTCAAAAAACTTTTACAGCCTTTCCAGCACAGCAGAAGTAGGTGTCCCAACTTCTCTGTCAGCTTCTCTGACAACTTCTAAAGCTGTGAAAGGTGTTTGTCTTCAGCATGTTTCAGTCCACTTGATAATGTTTTCTGCAGAACTGGTCTAAATACAAATTACACACAACTGTGGTGACTCTCAGGTAATATACTAAATGTATAGGCATTTTGCTTACAGACTTTCAAGTTCCAATTTGCTCTGCCACATTGTCACAATATCAAGTAAATTTGCTAAGTAACTTGGCCATAGATGCTGTCAACAGAAAGCACTAGACATAGAGTGTATTAAGGACAGTCTTACTTTGACTGACACACAGCTGTGTTTCCAATCACTTTTTCTTGCAGATTCTTAAGCCTGTACAGTTCTATAGCACTCAGGATTGACAGAGAGAATCACAATTCTGCAGCCACACATGTTCACAACTGGGAGGATGAAATTCCTGCTTTAATAGCCAGATTAGCTTTTCCAAAAGACAGTTAAAGGAATGATAATTCTGGGAATGCCATACAAAGTCTTGAAGTCTGCCTGAAACTATTTTTTTACAGCATGAACCCCATGCTAAGAGTTTTCTAAAAAGATTTCTGGATTTCAAGAAGAAATCCTTTAAATGCCTCATTAAAGTAATCCCCAGTATTTCCTATAGCATCAATCTCTACTACTATAAATAAATAAAAATCAAGAAAATTCTCAAAAAAAAAACCCAAACAATAAACACTTTCATATAGCAGATTTAAAGGGACACTAGCTTCCATCACACATATTATATCCTCTGCCATCTGAACAGAATGCCCAGTGTTAGCATTTTCAGTCTAGTGCACGCTGTTAGATCAGGGCTTACCATTTTTTCTTACCTCTGCCTCTCAGCATAGATTAAAGTCCCTGATGTATTTAAATTACAGCTATATGTACAGTTTGTATACTTATGTATTTGTACATCTGGATACACACAAATGTAGCACCTGTCAGTATCACACACCCATTGTATGGGAGGCTACTGAAAACTACCAGTGAGCATTTCTAGTTCACATAGGTATCATGCTATAAAAAAGTGTGTTAAGACCTTCTACTTTAGCTGGTTATTCAGATGAATTTTTACTAATGACAGCTGTTTTACTGTACCTTTCTGTCAGTCCCTTAAGGATTAAGCAACTAGAGAATTGAATAAATTTTACCTTTTGCGTACTTTATTTTAATGCAAAAATGCCAAGGTGACTGAGCATCATTAGCTAGTACACAAACAACTATTACCAGTATAATAAAATCACTGAAGTAATTCCAACTTTGCCTTGAACTTTGAAAAATCAAGATGTACACATATGGTTGGATTAGTTCAGCTACTCAGAAATCAGTGGAGTAACACCAAATATAGATTTGGCCCATTATCTACCTGCAGAGCACAAATGAATAATGCAAATACATATGCAAAGGACCATGAAGTATCTCAGCTCAGCAGTGCATTTAAAATGTATCACTAACTTTCAGCTTCTTGAAATATTTATCAACCACAGGAGGTTCCAACAAGAGCACACGCTATCAGGGGCTCCACTGAATTTTTATTTCTACACCTGACTCAGAAGACTTAAGAAAAGGAGACTGGAATTAAATGCTAAAACAACTTCAGGTACTGCTCTGCTACCACAGGCTTCAAAAGTACCTTCCTAAATGTTTCTGAGTCACTTCGATGTTCTTCCCACAGCCAAGACTAACTGGGATCTTTATGCAGCACATCCTAGAGGGGAGTAGAGGAATGAAACAAGTTCCTGGTGACTTGACTTCTGAAGCCACTAGATTTAAATTTTATGCAATTAGAAAGCTACTGGAAGAACCCACAGTAATGAGCAAGCTTTCAGACATCACAATCAAGTCTGAAGTACCATATAAAAACTTAAGCAGTCTTATTAAAATCAGTCTAGTGGCATAAACAAGTTTAAAAGACTAGGTGAATCAACCAGGAACAAGCCTGGATTAATTGTGCAAAGCATTTAAACTCCTGAGCCGTCAGTTAAACATTGATTTAGCTTTACTAAACTTTTTTTGAAATAAAATTCCTAATCTTGAAGTAATTAGTTTTATTCATCTATTGAAGACTGGGAAGATCTGAAGTAATTTTTTTTTTTCATGCTAAATACTCTGTAATACAATTGCGGTAGGGAAAAAAGAGGAAGAAGCCCTTAAATTTAAGATAGAGCAGTTAAACTGGTTGGATACAAAGAAATTATTTGTTTGCAATTTTAACTGATAAAAATTAGCAGTTATTGTTATACCAGAAGAAAATTCCTTCGAAGTCATATATTTCGTTCATTTTGGACTTTGTGAGGGTACACGCTTATTAATTTATTCTGACAAATGGAATTGCTGAGTAAATAGTATTGGTCCACATAACATCTTCCCACATCTAGTCAAGAAAAATATGTAAAACCAGTCTGCTCTTAAACATGATTAATTTTTTTCACGGGAAGTACTAGACACAGAGGAAGAGTTTGTTAGTTTTTACATTTTAGGTATTTCACTTGAATTCAGCCAGAAGATCCCACTGGTAAATAAACTGTTACCTTAACAAGTATACAGATTTGTGTCTGAAAAGGCTAGTGGAACTTTTCCACATAACTGACTTCCACATGAAAGGCACTTTTTTTAATCCCTTAAGCAGTCAGTCACATTTCCCTGATAGTTAGGCAGCACCAGATGAAACTAGGAGATCAGAGCCATGTATTATCATCACTAATTCTGTATTGAAATTCGAATTAGCTGACCCACCTACACAAAAAAATTTACCTGAAAAGCTTATTGAAGACTTAAAGGTTAAGCATAAGAGATTCAAATCCCATTCTCACCTATTTAAGGCTATAATATGAAAAACAAGATCACTACAGTGGTATTGATTGAGAACATTTCAAGGGAAAAAGTACAAAGCAACAGGTCCATAAATTCGAAGTATGTCCTCCAAAAATGAATTTTTGCACAATAAACCCTGTTAAATTATTTTATCTCGGTGGAATTACTGATTTTCTTAAATCATTGCTTCAGACCAGTCAAAAGAAGAAACTACAGTCAAATAAAGTGCTGATGAATAAGGATATGAAGCATTTTGGGGAAACAAGACACACTTCTACTGAAGAGTAGCATTTACTTTCTTGCCTTTAATGGACTCTGAAGTATTAATTTCTCTCTCTCTTTTTTTAACAAAACCAAACCATAGTTCTTGGCTCACAAAAAGAAAACTACCCGACCAATACCCCACCAGCCTCAAGCCAGAGAGCATTTCACGTGGCCTTTAATAATAACCAATGAAGATACCTGTATGCCTTTCTGTATCCAGATTTAAAGCATTTCAAGGTCCCGAATTTTTTTCTAAGCCGTTCAGAAGTGAAGTTTACAGCAAGTTATGTACCTTTTCAGGAAGCCTCTCATTTTGTCTCACACAAACAAACCACAAAGCAGTCCCAAAGAAGGGCTCCATCTTTAACTCTTTACCTTTGTCGCTCACTTGTAAATTTATCTCCTTAATCACTCCGGCATTCGCTCTTGGAAGTCTCCTCAAAGCTGAGCTGAGCTGCGTTTCCCTCCTCTCTGGAGCAGCAGCTCAATCGGGTAATTTTCATTATCACTATTATTATTATTTAATTTTTTTTGTTTGTTTTTTAATTTTGTTTCTTCTCCTTGACCACTTACAAAAAGAAAGTTGAAGAAATAACTCCCCTCCGAACGCCGCCGGCCATTCCCAGCAGCTGGAGGTAACACCGGCACCGACCCGCCCCTTCACCGCTCTCCTCTATCCCTTTCCCCCGGTTCTACCGGGCCGGGCCGGGCCGCCGGCAGCTGCCTCCGTCTCAGCGGGTCAGAGCGAGGAGGAACCGAGGAAGGAAGGAGGGTGGGGGGGAAGGTTGGGTGGGAAGGGGAGGGGGGAACGGGGCTGATGGTGTCTGCGGGGTGGGGGGATGGGGCCGCGGCGCGCACCGCCGGGGCACAAAGGTCTCCATGGCAACGGCGGGCCGAGTTCCCCCTCCGCCTTTTTCTCCCCCCTTCGCCCTCATTCCTGCGACACTTCAGCGCCACCCGCCCTGCCCAGAGCCGGCCCCCCACGGCCCCTCTGTGCTCACTGTGCCCACACACACACCCCCAAAAAAACCCCAAAAGCCCCAAACGGAAACCTCCCCTCCGGCCCAGAGGGGCCCGGGAACCCGCCCGCCAGCACGGGGAACAGCAGCAGCGATGCCAAGGCGCCGGCGGCCCGAGCGGCACAAGCCGAGAGCCGGGCAGATGCTGCTGACCCTGCCCACGGCGCTGACATAAATTTTCAGCATTTTGGTGGGTTTGGGGTTTTTTTGTTTTTTCCCCCTTGGTGTTTCTTTGTTTTTTTGTTTTGTTGTGTGGGGTTTTCTTCTCTTTTCCAAAGTGCAGATCGATCATCTTCATGCATATGCATATTTATTTAGGTTTTCTAGCCAAGAGTCGATAAGCTGCTAGAGAATCTGAGCATAGCTTAACTTCACGCTGAATTAATTAAACCCCACATTCTTTAGCTTATCCCTCTCTTGTAATACAAAGCACTGTATATTGGGGCATCGTTTTTTTCATTTTTCTTTCAAACTTCTGCTCTGCGTACTGTAATCTGATTCTGTAGTGAGAGGACAAGGAAAAATGGTTTAAAACTTGAAAAGGGGAGATTTAGGTTAGACATTAGTAAGAAATTCTTTCCTGTCAGGGTGGTGAGATGCTGGCACAGGTTGCCCAGGGAAGCTGTGGCTGCCCCCTCCCTGGAAGTGTTCAAGGCCAGGCTGGATGGGGCTTGGAGCAACCTGGTCTGGTGGGAGGTGTCCCTGCACATGCTGGGGGGTTGGAACTAAATAATCTTTAAAAAGGTCCCTTCCAGCCCTAGCTGTTCTATGATTCTATGGTTAATCTATGAACTTTTGTCTTAAATAAAAAAAAAAAAAAATCTAAAAGATAAAACACAGTTACACTCAATTTTTTCCAAGTGTGTCTAATAAAATCTAGCAAGGTTAAAAGCTGAAGGCTAAATGCCTGGCTTGGCCTCCAGCACGGATACTTTGAAGCTCCAACATATCTTTAAAAAGTGACAACTTCATGCACAGGATTACTCCTGCTGAACTTCATATACCCTGAAGTCTGAGGGACCTGGGACCAAGCATGGAGAAGCCAAAGGTAGAAATGATGCTCAAGAAATATTAATGACAAATTCCTACAACCCCATACAAGACCCCTGTAGAAATAATTATGTCTGTAAAACATTACTATTGTAATGTTTTGGTGCAGTGCAAAGGGTTAAGTAATTCAATTATTCTGCCGAAGTCAAAAAGACTGAACTGGCTTCTGAGGATTTCTTGTCTTTTTGATTCTACACATTTCAGTTGGTCAAAACCTGTGCAATCTCAGCCCTGGAGGAAAACAACTGTTTGATTATTTTGAATACAAAGATCCTGTCAGGAAAAATAACCTTTCCTTTCACATAAATATGAGCTTCATATCCAAATATTTTATGTGAATGAACTATTAGCTTAAACTCCAAAACAAGCCCTTCCCTTCCTGATGTTTTTAATGAAATTAAATGTGATTATTACAGCCACTTTAAGTTTTTGAAAGAGGCCACAGCACACAGCCTTCATTATTTCCTGCCAATGTTTATGTTGAAGGATGAAGGTTTGGACCAGAGGCTTGTGTTGTAGCATTTTCTTTAAATTTCCTAATTCAACCCAGATCTTAAAGAAAGAGCTTGTTCCAACTTATAAGGAGCCACCTCGCTCTGTGAACCAAAATGATCATGTATGTAACATCCACAATGATTAGTAATTACCATTAATATTTAGTGTCATAAAATTTCAGTGCACATTTCAGTGGTCTTCTCTCAAAATGTCACAGCAAAGCTGAGGTCAGTTTTGCTTGATTTGACAGGACACAGTATATGCACCGAGGAAGGGAGAGCAACATTTCAGGATCTGAAGAGAAAAATACACTGACTTGGCTTGTGCCAACTTTCCTTGGGTTTATTTGCATTCCCAGGGACAGGTTTAAGTAGAGGGGTTGCCCCCAACTCCCTTCTACAGGGGAACAGAGAAAGCAAGTAAACAGTTTCAGAGCTTTAACATGAGAAACTTCTTGTAAACACCTGCTGAGGCCAATGCAATAATCATAATTAAAAAGAAAGGACACAATCAGCTGCTTCTCCCACAAACTGTTGGAAGGGTAAAACCCAACAGTTAACTGTATTTCTAAAATTTCAAGAAGGCAAAACTTTTCTGGGGGCAATGGATGAAACATTACATTGTGAAGCCCTTTATTATTTTAGCCCCTGAAAGGCAAACCTACTAGCTTCCTGTAACTCTGCCAAGCTGTAAGTGTCATTTAAAGAGAGCAAAGAAACAATTTCTTCTTGTTCTCCATTGCTGCCTAGGATGCAGAAGACTGTTTATGATAAATTAAAGGTCACAAACAAATGGAAATTTAATAGAAGAAAATCTGCTTCACATGGAACAGTATCTCCAAGGGGTAATTAATTACACAGCAGTCCAAGCACGTTCTCTTTCACTGAAATGATGTGAATGGCCATCCTGTTTCATTTCAGTGTGCTAATATGCCTGCCCATTTCTGGAAAGCTCTTTTGAAAAAATAAGTAAACAGGTACTATGAAGTCATTGCACCTATTCCAGCAATGCATAACACACACACACACACTTTTGCACTATATTTAATAGAGAAATTTAACCTAACAACAAAATTCAAAGGGATTTCACTCTTGTTGCCAAGATCAATGATTGGTATTAAAATGGATTGCCACATGCTCATGAAAGAGCTGTTCAATAATTTGACATTTGTACAGATTGCTATCCTTATATAAAAGGATTCAATCTCATAAAACTGATTGATGAAAGTGGAAAAAACCTGTATTCATTCCAAGCCTATATACCCTTCCTGTTGTTAAAATACATACTTTTTCTTAAGCACAACAATTCCTAAACAATTAAAATTGATTAAATCAGTAAGTGCTTATTGATGGTTCACTTATTGCATGCTGAAGCTATGCAAACTTTTAGAGTTCGGACAGGGAGGACCAGAAAAAAATCCTATAATGTATTGTAAGCTTTCCATGTACTCAAGGAAAACAGCTTTTAACTTTGTATACCAAGAAAGGAGGTCAGGGGCAGGATTTTTGTATGGCTTTTGTAGTACATGAATGGTTTGTCTGAAGACCAGTTTCAAAGTTTTTATGCTAACATCCACAACCTCACTATAATCTAGAAAAATGCACATTCTCATCCCCCCATCCTTTTCACACTGGTTCTTCAAGAATGGTTCACAGAGTGGTTTCAGCTGGAAACAATCTTAAAGATGATCTAGTTCCAACCCCCTGCCACCGTTCCAGTGTCTCAACAGCCTCATGGTGAAGAATTTCTTCCAGATACCTAATTTTAATCTAACTTCTCCCATCTTTAAACCATTACCCCTTCTCCTATCACTACATGTCCTTGAATCATTTAAAATATCTCCAAACTCCGAGAGTGTAGTGACTGGGTGGACTCTTTATAACTTGTATTAAAAACATCAATACTCAAATCTATGCTTTCCTGAAGAGATAAATCTTATAGATGTTTACAACATTGCAAGGGAGATGAACTAAGGCCAGAGTCAAGGCTTAGCTTAATGCTCTCCATAATGTGTCTAGTGAGCCAACAGGATGCATCTGTGTTTTACTCATGTTTCTCTTAATTTGGTAGTCTTGTGGTGAAGACCACTGTAAGAACAAGTATGGGTTTTCTGTGTTACTATGCATGGTGGCTCTGCAGATCCCTACAATTTATCTTCCATGACAAACTCAGCTCGTTCAAATAGTGTAAACAAGGAATGTTGTTCTTGCATAATAAATAAGCCTTTCTTAGAGTCTGATTAAACGGTAGTATATAGCACTTCTTTTCACCAACTCTTTATGTTCTGCAACAATAATGACTAGCAGAATTCTTCCAAAAAATATTAGAGGCCACAGAGTCTTTGAGACTTGCTGTGTTTCACCGTCGGTAGAACAACCACTTCATTAAAAAAGAAGAGAAAATGACTAAGCACTTGAAGATACGCTTACCCACTACAATTTTATATCAGCTCTGTAAGTATTTCAACACCCAGTTAGAATTTTGTTACTTACAAGTCAACCAGTAGAAAAACAAAACTGCTTCAGCAGGATTGGGCACTTCCATGACTTTCTGGAAACTGGAAGTAAAGCTCAATTTGATTCCAGTAGTAATATATTTAGGTCAACTAGATTTACCACAGAGAGCTAATGATCACAGAAGTACTGTACTTAAATCTCAAGTAATTAGGTTAGTGGCAACTTCTCTGAGTTACAAGGAGCTTTTCAGGACCTGTTGGTCAGAATATTTTTGCAAATGAAGATTTGCATTTTTAAAAGTTCATTGCAAGTTCCGTACCAGATTTCTAGTAGCTACAGAGTGTAACTGAATGTATGGCATGTTTTCTCTTTAACAAATAATGTTATCCTTCACAATAATCAAATCTGTAAGTGTGATCTCCTGGAGCAGTAGTATAAAGTCAAATATCTAAAATACAGGTCAATTCTGAACAAAGAAAAATTATTTAGCTTTTGGTCAAAATTTACATTTGTCCACTTACATCTTTTCTCCATCAGCTGTATTCCTACTGTAGAGCCTGTGCTTGTACTACTCTGGAATTCTTTCCTATTTCTTTTCTGTGTTGATGTTTTTAGAAGCAGTATGATTTTGCTATGAGATGAGTATTTGCTATGACATGGGTATAGCAATGTGTTCATATGTAATGAGAAAACACTTCAAGTACTACTCTCACCCAGCTTTATTTTCAGAACTGGTCATCTGGAGGCAGTCTATTTTATCATTCTCAGACTGACAAACAGTCCTTTTTAATAGGGTTCATAAAATACCTCTCATCCTGATGGAAATGACCAGCAGCCCCTTACAGGAGGGACATACATAGCAGAAATGGCAAGCACCTGCCATACTGAAACTTGCCAGCGTGTGACAATGACAGAGCTGTGGGTAGACTGGTAAATGCACAGATGGTAGAATCATTTCATATCACACATACGATTTGAGCTTTGTTCTTGGTAATTGAATAGGCTGCCACCTAATTTCTGACTGTCCATGATTTTTAGATTGTACAGAATAGTAGTTCTTGCTGCTGCCCGTATTTATAAGTATTAATAGAAAGTAAGCGGAATTATAGTTTGTCCCCCATCCTTGGAGGTTTGTGTCTTCTATTTTCCTTTCCTATCTGAAATCAGAATTGCTCTTTTGTAACTCCTGCTTTCCCTTGTCTCTGTCTAAGAGGGATCATTCATGCACCCAGCTTCTCATCATCCTATAAATGCGAACAAATAGAAACACATCCATCTTGGAGAGGTAGGGTGAGAAACAAAAAACAAAACAAACAAACAAACAAAAAACAAAAGAAAAAAAAAAAAAAAAAAAAAAAGAAGAAAAAACCCCACACCTAGGCTGTTCCACACAGCATAATCTGCATTTTTTTTCCTGCTGATTTACTCACAATCAGAACTACATGAAAGATCGACTGACTCTCAAAGACCAATACCATCTCATAAGCAAAGTTCAATGGTCAACACCACTGCATGCTGTTTAGCACACTATACTACTTAAAATCTTAAATGCAGACATGAAAAGGGAGAACAAGCCATGACACTAAATTCACACACACACACACACACCTTACTTTCAAGTAGTCAAATTGTTGACTGATACTATGCAGTGATAACCGGAGAAAGTGGAGAAATTAATCCCAAAAGGAATATTCCATTTCTACAACCTACTTGCATTTATGACTGTGTTGTTATAAGCACAAATTAGACTAGTTTGCAGTCTATAATTTATTAATAATATTTCATCTTGAATTGCTGTAGTTAAACAAGAAGAAAATCAGCGCAGTGACAGGCATGACTGTTGGTTAAGTCTTCCAGAATAAATCAGTTGCCTCTTCACTGCATCAGAAAAATCCCATAGATGCCCAGCAATGCTGACTACAATGCATTGATAAGAAGGAAAACTACCAACTCATTTCACTTTCACATCACAAAGTTGCTAGTAAATATTTCCTGATGAACCAAAATCTGATTGTTCACACCGATTCATAGTCTCACTTCACATCCCCCTGACCCATAATGCTAGCTGAAAATTTTAGAGGAACAGAAAAAGAAGCATCGCATCAATAAACAGCAAAAGACCTTTTTTTCCTAACTAGCAATATTATGCTGAAGTAGTGATGAAGAAGGGGTGCATGGAGGCATGTTTCACATGAGGAATGGTCTTCTACATTGGCAAGGGAACCCCCACTGCTCTAGGAGATCAGTGTTTTGCATAACACTAAGAAACAAAAGGAGGGCAGCTGCTTCTGCCCCGAGAGTATTGACACTATGTCCCACCTCAGCACTTTACCTGTCATACTGGCAATATGTTGAAAGACAAATTAATGAGAGGATGCTCTGAGTCGCATAAAATCCTAAAGAACTACGTGATGTGTACTATTTCCCCCTCAAATATAGGATTTTTAGTTAAAATTATTCTTTTTTTAGTTAAAATTATTCTTTGAATATCGAATACCTCAAAGTTGCTTTATTTAGTGGCAGTGAAAGTCCAAGGCAAAAATGGTGTATCAGGAAAAGACTGGAACTAACAAATTAAATGTGAAACTGTGTCATATTAGCTGTGTACTCCATCAGTGACAGAAATAATCCATCATCACAACACAAAAAAATTTCTGGAACCCTACTTCACTTGCTACATTTTGTATGATGTATAAAAGCATCAGGTGAGGTTCAACATTTGTGATGCTGCAGCTTTGTAACAGTCAAACATTATGATGTTTTTTCTTTCAAGCTAAAAAGAGTTCAAGAACCAAAAGGGTACTTTGAATCCACAGAACCAGCCCATAGAAGTGCTGCATGTCATGCACATGCTTTCCATACACTGTCACCTCTTCAGCCTCTGAGTCACTTTGAACAAGTAGAAGGCTTTTTAAGTCTGACTTTGTGTCACAAGAAGAAATATATCCTTTTATCAGGAAATTCATCTCTGACCACAAATAAAGACTTGCTGCTCACAACAGGTTATTTTTCTCCTCTTTCTAAATATAAAAACACTCTACTGGACTGGTAACATGAGGATGCTATCCGCTCCCAAAAAGATCCTGAAAATGAAGTTGTACCCTTCACCAAAGAGCATATTGTCATATAGCAGATGAGAGGCAAATGTGGCATTTTGTACGGAGAACATTTGGGTTTTCAAGCAAACCAGAATATAAACAGGTCAGGAGCTCGTCATCAAATGGAAAATATAACCAAAATCCATAAAGGGAGTGGAGAATATTGACAAACAAGCTTTTCATTAGAAAAGACTTCTGGCATCAATTTTTCGAATTAAAAAAATCAATGAGAAGTAAAGACATACTAAGAGCAGCACCAAGCTGCAGAAGAAGTAGAACACAGAGAAGGTGCACATTCAATTTGACCTTTTGTCAGACACTTTACCAACTCTGCAGAAATGAGATATTAAGCAAATAACCATAAAATACACTGAATTATTTAGCAAGTACGGGACTTCTAAATCATCCTAGGTTATGACCTACCTATGTCAGCAAATCTAGCTGCACTGGAAAACAGAGTCTCCCAGGATGCTGCTGTGGTTTGATGGGAGGACAAGAATAAGGAGCTCCTCAGGAAATCCAGAGTCTGTGTTCAATTCAATTATCAAGCAGATGTAACGAGAATTTTAGAGGGCAAATGAAAGTGTTTTTGAAGTCAAAGACACAGAGGAAAAAATGGGGGGATGGAGGGTGAGACAGTAAAAGAGCTGTTCAAGGTTTCTGTTTTGAGAGTTTCAAAACTCCACTTTCTGGAAATGGCTGCATGCTGCTGATTTTTTTTCCATGTATATTTAAAATGGACATTATGAAATCATTGGGCACAGACATAATGTTAACAACATCTCTTTTCTCATGCAGAATTTCTTTGACAGCTTGGCATATAGTTAATCACTTTTTTAAACGGAATGCACCCCAACACAGTGGACCTAATTTTCCAATCTGTCAGCCAGAATTTGTCATTAACAAACTTTACAAAACAGATTAAATACCTCAACTTTTTTTTCTCAGGCTTTTGACTTGGCAATGGGCTGGAGAAAATTTGTATTTCCAGCAAGATTAATGAGTAATTATTAGCTGAGATTAACCTGTTATTTATATTTAACGGGTTTCTGTATTGGATGTGGAAATTCTCAGAATAAATTGATGAATGAATGCCACAAAAGAAAAGTTAACCTGACTGAAAGGAGTCATGGAGGCTGAGGGAGAAGAGACCAAGTAAAGAGTAGGGAGTGAATCTGATGTTCAGAAAGGTATTTGAGCCATTGATATTAACAGAAAAGAGGCACTCATTAATGACTGCACTCACCATTTCCTTTGGAGTGACAAGCACATTAACCTCACTTCCAACTACAGCCATATCAGGTACAAAATGAATCTACTATTCTTTGGGGCAATTATGACTGCTTGGCTACCCACATTTTAGTTCAGGCTTTTAATCAGATACAGATAGAGGGGTAGTGATAGTGTGGGGTGCTGATGGTGGTGTGTTCTCCAAAAAGCAAGCAATGTATCTGTTTTATAAGTTTTCTTAAGTATATACTGATAGCGTAGAAAACGAAGATATGGAAGTATGCTCACATACCATCAAATACTCAAGGCCTCACATCCTAGCTGTAGAACATGTAAAAAAAAAAAAAAATTGCTGCAAAAGCCAAGAAACACTGTTATGCATGCCTGAGAGAAGGCAACTTGGTCAGTGATTAACAGACCTATTAAGTGACTTAAACTTTCACTAACATTCTCCAGCCAATCATGCATTCACTCCAATAATTTACTTGCCAGTGCTACATTTAGATAATATTCTTCCCACACTGTGTCTTCACTCTGCAGCACCATCACTTTCCTCCTCTGTCCTCAATCTCTGCCTTTACCTTTTCCTGTAATTCTTCTCACCTCCCTCTCTTTAGGCTAAGTCCCCTTAACTTCCCTTAAGAAACAACACAAATATCACAGCAACCTGCTGCAAGCACACCATTTTCTCTGCTGCCATGTTGTCTCTCTGCCTGTCCATCAATCAAACCCAACGATATTTGGGGGGAAAACAACAACTACTTCCCTTTCTGTACACACTATTGGCGACTATGTTGCTAGTTGCTGACAGTGCACAAACACCAGTAGTATATTTTTTTAAATCTAACTTGCTTTCTAATTGCCCCTTTACACTTCAAAATACGGCAAGTAGTATCCCAACCCCACCCAACCACCTCAACACAGCCTGGAGGGCAGCCCTGCCACCTCTTGTTCAATGCCACTGGGCTGCAGCACCAGAGCTTCACTGCCCACCAGGGATCCCCACCTGGGACCCAGGGGCTCCATTTCAGCTTTCCCTGGGGCACTTGGTGCTGGCCCCAGAGATGATCTGGGAGCAGGAGGTCTGGGGCTGTGCTGGGAGAAGGGAGAGGGTGCCCATGGCATGGAAAGGGCAATGTCCTCCCCAAGCAGGGTGCAGTCCTACACAGCATCTCTATTGTTTTTGAAAGGTGACAACACATCACTGCCTACCATAACCTTCACCTCACCTTTCCCTGCCCATTCAGCCATGAGTAACTTTGACAGAGTGGATAATTATTTTTATGTACATAACATTCCCCCACACTATTTTCTTTTCTCCCATCACAAATTACAAGAGATTTAGGTTCTTGCCTCTTCACGTGCAGATATGTAAATTAACTGTCTCTTTTCTTTTTTTAGCAACACATTTTGCAAGAGCTTCTGCTTGTGGCCTGACCCATGCTGAGCTGTCTGTCAGCCTTTACACCTTGCCTGCAAGTGTTAAATTCAAAATCTGTTCCCAAGCTCATTTCCCATGAGTAGCTTCACTCATGAGAGATGTTTATAGCTATCAGAAAACCGAGCTGATACATTGTGTAGAAAACATCAGTGGAAACAACCTCATGATAACTAAGAGACTGTTCAGTCTAAGAACTTCTTTTGATATTGGAGACAACATTATTTCTATAAGCTGAAAGATGCAAAGTTGCATTATGTTGATCCACAGAAGAGCTCAAACTGACCTATGTTCAAATTACCTGCTGGGAATTTGACAGGTTCAAACTACCTGTCTAGTAACTGCAGCAGTAGTGGTCAGGGGTTGGACCTGATGATCTCTGAGGTCCCTTCCAACCCAGCCAGTTCTATGATTCTATGATTCTATTCTATGAAAGATCAAGGAAAGGTAGCAAAGCATCTTCCAGGAAGTCTTATTAGAGTAAGAAAGTTTACACTCCTAATATGAACCTTTTCTGTCTGTATACATCTTCCGTAACTCATTCCTCTGGAAACATCCTTAAACTGCCTGAAAACAGCCATATCACAGGGAAGACTATCACCTTCTCTTGGCCTCCAGAGGAAAAAGGTTGGCTTTTGAGTGCATTCACAAAGGTTCAGTAGAACCTAAATACTATAAATGAAGCTGCCTTCTACACTTTGCCAGACATAATTTCCCTCAACTAGGAAGTTATGGACACTGTGACTGAAGGCATGACAGAGAACTTGCTGCATCAAAGAAAAACAATTGTATCTGCCTAAAAAAATATTGAGATGTATTCTGTATTCATCTGGGGAAATTACTTCTTAGATTTCCTTCATGGCAGGGAAGGAGATGCCTACTGCACATTTATGAAGTAAAACCATCCAAAAGTGGTACATGCTGGTACATCCACTTACGGCCTGGGTTTTGTTCCCTGTGAACCAGGGAGAACAATTCTGCTCTCAC
Organism: Phaethornis superciliosus; assembly: GCA_023637945.1. Classification (NCBI taxonomy): domain Eukaryota; kingdom Metazoa; phylum Chordata; class Aves; order Apodiformes; family Trochilidae; genus Phaethornis; species Phaethornis superciliosus. The sequence continues at coordinate 72,319,268 of JAJQWJ010000002.1, forward strand.
CCACATGCAGGCATATCCCATACATGTCAGCTGGAGATGTTTTAGAAAACAAAAGAAGAACTGATTCTAATGGAAGGGACCTGCATGGCTTAGACAGCATGGAACCTGGATTTTACTTATTCTAATAAAAAATGAATGTAAATAAACTTTTAAACTTAGAATCAGTTACGATGGACAGAAGTTAAACTTGGACATTTTGATATGTGTGAAACAGGTAAATGTTCATGCTGTACTGATATGCATGCACAGCTGCTCTCTGCATCCTTAGAGTAAATATATGAGCAGAGGTGTGCTTATTGACTTGCTCATGGGTAGTATTTCACCGAAAAAGAAAACTAGTTGGAAACATCTTAGATGTCAACTATATTCCTTAAATTGTTCACCAGCTCATAAGCAGCATCCTTTTTTGGGGTGCATCGTGGGCTTTGAAACAATTGGGGAACCTGACACCAAAGACTGTGAGACATCATGGAGAAAAACTTGAATGAATACATCTCAGACATTCAAAAGGATCAAGGGCTTTTCTGAGGCTTTTGTCTCTTGACAAAAACCAGGATCTTCTGTCTCTCTATTTTCCTGCATCCTAAACTAAGGGCAACTTTGCTTTTCCTTCTCTTAAATCCAAAATTGTATAAAGTTCACATGGAAGACTACAGAGATACAATGCAATATTCCTTCTTTTTAATTAAGACAACTACTTCACAAACCGATAGAATTCAATTGCACCTAAAAATTCTAGGTAATTTTTCAGTTTGGGATTTTTCATAAAACAAAGAAACCCCAGGCATATTACTTAGTGCCTAATCAAGGCAAAATTGCTAGGGCATATAAGATTCAAGGAATTCTTTGTTGTGGCCCACATGTTTTGTCATCTCCTGCTATATCACTGAAGATAGAAACGTGAAATATGTTCACAATTTCTCACATATATATAAAATAAAATAAAAAAATAAAAAAAAAAATAAAAAAAAAAAAAAAAAAAAAAAGTTTTGATTTAGCTAAGTCAAATACCCAAGGGGAAAATTCATAGAAGATGCTGTGTGCCATATGTGAGACAAGACATTTCTTTCTAAATGTGAAGATATTTTTAATTTTATAAACTTACTGTGATTAAACTCATAAAATAGATGCTGGCCATATCAAGCAATGAAGTGTCAGTAAGGAGCTCTGTTTAGATGTTGGCATTAATACATGGCCTTCTAATAAGCATGCAATTTAGATTTAGACAAAATGTATGAGTATTATTTATATGATCATGGATCAAAATACACTGATTCTTTTCTGAAAAAACACACTTCAGAAATTGGAGTAAGTTCAGACGTCCAGATCATGCCTATACAATAAAAAATAACAGTTTTTGTTGAAAACACTTTCAAACCAAAGAAAATTCTGGAATAAAGAAATTTACAGATACATGAAGATAATACCAGCTGGAGCATAATTAAAAAGAATACATGGAAATGTTCACAAGAAATTTTAAAGTGAAAGATTAAACAATGACACTTCCGTTCAATTCTACCATTATTTTATATATTTAAAACTAAATACATGAAAAATACAGATGAAGTATCTAGAGCTTTATGGAAGACTCTTACAATGTGACATAAGCTAGGATTAAACGCTTGTATAGAAGATAAAAAGAACTAATTTTTTTCTCTGTTATCCAAAACAATCATTTACTTTCCAAACACAAATGCCCACGGTGCCCATGCATACTACAGCTAAGAGGAGGTTAATGAATGTACTCTTCCAACTCTTTCAGTGTACCAGTTGATATTGTCAGTGCTGGTCACACGTATCTATCAGTACACTTCAATAGTTAGGTATCATGCCTAGAGTTACAAATCCCTTTAAAATTACACTAGAACAGTACAAACTTTCATTCTTTCAAAGATAAGCATTTTGAATGAAATTATAAAATGAAAGTTAAGACAATCAAAAGCATAACACTATTAAAATAGCAGAACATGTTTCCAACTTCCTTAATCATTATCAAAATACTTATGTAACAGTAAGAACATTTGTTCTTTTTTAAATGGCTGAAAAACTCCATGAAAGCGTGACACATACCATGCCAGTCAGTGTCTGTTCTGAGATAAAACTTTCAATTTTTAAAAGAAAAATACCTGGCTTGAGCTCTGCAATAGCCTTATAGGTACTGTAGGTTTCACACCAGCACTCAACCAAAATGGCACTGCCACACACTTATTTTTAAATGTATTTTATGGAAGTTTTTTAAAGCCAAAAAACCAGAAAATCTGCTGCTGGATAAATAAACAAACCTCCCCTAGAATATTAAACCCCTGGATGGTAGATATTTGAGATGTGGTCGCAGAGACAAGGATGGCAAAGAATTAAAAACCACTTGTGTATCCATCTCTTGCATATAAAACTTGATTGCCTGAAGTCCAGTCATATAATAAAAATAGTGAGAAACAAAAATTTATCTGTGTGATGAAAACAGTATTCAAGCCAACATCAAAAGAGAAACGTATTCTGAAGGCAATATTTCCTGTAAAAATGAAGCTTTCCTTTCTTCCCTCCTTTTTCTCTCATGGCCTGACCTCGCCAACCATGAGCACTCTCCCACTCTCTCAAGAGCAAAAAACACAGATTCTCCTCTTGATAGGATCAATGCTGCTAGAAGAGATTAAATTCTTGGAAAAACTACACTAGATGTGCAACGCCAAGAATATGCCATGCACTAAATAAAGTTAAATGCTTGTTATTTCAGTCTTGTCCTCTTTGATTTCAGAGGCTCTTTGAAACTCTGGTGTGCAATCTATACACACAAATCTGTTTACCTCAGATGGTAAGCTCCAGGTACCAGGGCCTTGGCAAATGGCCATTCACTATGTTACATGACTTGCACAATGTTTTCTGTTCAAGTCATGAATGAAAGTAAAGGCTGAGATCATAGTAAAAGACTAAAGAAACTGCAAAACCCAACGAAGTTCTGTGAATCACTTTCAAGGACGTTTTTCTAAATTCTCCAAGTTTCCACAAAGTAAAAAGCTTTTTTGTAAGAGTGATTGAAGCAGTGATAACTCATATGTTGAATCAAGGCATCAGCTCACATTAGACCGAAATCATTATAAGGAATCTAAGCTTTCTGGATTAAAAAGAAAATAGGGAGATATTATTCCAGTATTATGTAACACTTGCATCATTCACCTAGGACTGTGCTACACACCAGTTAGCAATACTAACATTTGAAAGAGAAAATCAGCTTCAGTCACACCTTTTAGAAGAAAGATAATTGAAAAATTACTTTTAGAATATACTTGTAACTTCAGACCAAGCAGATCTTTTCATTTTTACTTAGGCTTCCAGGAACACTGTGCAAAATTTTTCAGTGTTTAAACATTTTTTCATCCATTCATTTTTGTACTGTCATACTGCGTTTATTAATTTCACAACTCAACATTTAAAAATAAATTTTTAAATTAAAATAGTTACCAGCTAGCGTGCACAATTTTAGTTCTTTTTATTTCGTACCTTCTATTGCCTCAGCACTGTTCTTTTCCTCCTTATCTGAAATGTAACAGGAAAGCTTCCAGACTCCTATGTGCTGTTTCTACTGACAGGTTTTTGAAGGGTGGTTATTGTATTTGGAGTTGAAAGTAGAAAGTAACATAACATTATTAATGAAGCTGATGGTTCCAATTGGCAAGCCTTATGACTGGGGATACTGAGCCAATTTGGACAAAAAGGCTGACAGCAAAAATATAGTGAGGCATGTACTAATCACAGACACCAAGGGCCATTCTGCCTCAAAGACTGCTGCTGCTGCCAAGCACATCTCAGGCACTTCGTTGCAGAGTCAGGGTAAGAAAGCCATAAAGAAACATTGCAATGACAGGACCATCCCTGACGTAACTCAGCACCCCTGTGTTTTCCTCCATAAGAGCTTTGCTAGCATACCAGGAGACCCAGGATGAAGCTGGAGGAAAGGAAGAACCTCTGGGACCATGTTATGACCCTGCATCTTCTGCAGCTGCATACAGAGGAGTTGAGAGCCTTGAGATGTTGCTCTCTGTTGAGAGAAGTTATACCCTCCAGAACTGTCAAAAGATCAACAGCCTAGAAAGCCAAAAATTATGCCAAAGGCCATTTAAGCCAAATATCTCCTGAATCTCATCCCCAGTTTCTATATTCAGCTGAGGTCAGTGAAGTAGTTCAATTATTTCCAGCAAGAATTAATAAAAAAAACCTGTTAGCACTAAAAAACATATAGAAGTACTTCTTTATAATCATAAATATGATGGATTCTAAAATTATGACTTTTCCTGTGCATCTCCTGTAATATTTACTGCCACCTATAGGTAGCTCTTACTGCTAAATGCTAATCCAGTAAGACAGTGAAAGGTGTTATGATCACTGATAAGATTATTTTCTATGACAGATGCTGTTGGGCTCTTATTAAGTCAAGTTAAAATTGCAGTTGTTTTTAAATTATGCCTAGGAGTGATTTACCTAAACTCAAGATTACAGCTCATCTTCATTTTTTCCCATTTTATAATGCATCCAAATTGCCATCGGATGTATTAAAGTTGAAATTGGAATCTGAGAAGGAAATAGAGACAAAAGACTCGGTATAAAATAGCTGTAGAAGTTGAAAAATTATTTCTTCAGTCGGCATACTGTAAAGATGCAGTATTTTGTGAAGGTACTGTTAGGCTGATCTGAAGAAATACATATTTTGAAGTTACATCTAGAAAAATAGCAGAACAAAACCTTCTAATTACCTCTTCCAAAACTTCTACGCAGAAGCAAACATCCTCTTCCTTCCCAACAAAATGAGAATATATGCCATGAAAAAGGAAAACAGTAAAAGAACTTTAATATATGCAATATTACTGCAGTTATTTATAATGTAGTACATCTTGGACATACGTAAACCAATGCCAACTTAGCTGGTTTATTACAGGGCAAAGAAATCTATACTTGAAATAAAACTTGAATTTGTCTTTAACCTAGACAGGAAAAAAAAAATCAATTCATGTGCATGTGGCATATACCAGACTTTAATTTGTTTTACGACAAGCCTTATGACAAGTCTAAAAGCCTTAAAAGTAAAAATGATAACCAAATCCATCACATTTCCCCATATTCATTTTAGTATCTCATTCATGGTTTTGGTTTCTCAGCTGAACTAGAATACCTTTTACAAACCATTAACATTTCCCAAACAATTCTTTTGAGATGTAACCTTTAGGTATTACCTGCTTTAAATTTTTTACTTGGAAGAAACCGTATGAAGTGCTTATGCTGTGTTATAAAATCAGGGTCTACATGAGAACAAAAAGCTTTTTAGTTGCTAGTTCATCTGGGCTCAGCTGAAGGAAAGTAAAACAAATTCAGAAATAAGATGCAAGCCTTTAACAATAAGGGAAATAAAATTTTACAATAACTTCTCAGAATTGTACTGGATTATGCACCACTTCCTATTTTTAGATTTACTGTCATTCCAAAATTATTCAATAGATCAGCCAGAGCTTTTGAGACAAATACTTGGATTGTTGGCTCAAATTTTAAGGTCTACAAAATACATCATGGATTGTCAGAATGTCCCCCTTTATCCTTACAATCTATTAGGTCAAAATCTGAATGCATGACAGCAGAAACCTCATATGAATACACTTGTTTACAATCATAAATACAAGTGGGTAGGGAGACTACGAAGCCAGAAAAGGCTATTTTTTTCCTCACCTCACCTTTTTAGAATAGAAAGTGTATCACCCTTAGGATGTCAGTATTCTCTGACTACATGTGTTTTGAAAGGTACTGATGTAAACAGTAGTTTTTTTTTTTCCTGAAGCAGTTTCATTTGATCAGAAATCACTTAACATGTACTAGAGATGAAAAGATAAAGTAAAATAGGGGGAAAAAAAAAAAAAAAGCTATTTTAGTATTACCACAAGAAAGAAAATCTTAATTTATGTTTTACATCATAGCCAGCAATAAATATTTTTCGTGTTTCATTATTAGAGTATTGTTATTTGCCAAATTAGGTACAGTGTACACAGGAACTGTATGACAAGCCTCTATGAACATTTTTATGGCTGCATCAAGCCTTGTCAAGTACCCTCCTCTGGCATCCTTCCTACCTACTATCTATTCCCTGTTTTATCTGTACCCCAGGGTCCACATTATTTAATTAGCCAATAAAGACAAGCAAGGAAAGGTTTGCCTGTTACTCCTTTTCACCATTTAACTGCATGTTATAAACTGATTACTTGTTGCCCAGTGATGCAAACTGATTACCTGATTTAAATCCCTTCATTAAAAAGCCATTCATTAAACTCACAGTTAAATAGAACATGTGATATTTTGTAATTAAAACAAATTGTTGTACACAATATCTTTTAATTCAATGGATTTATATGACCTGTTAACACTCTATTAAACTTGAATACAAAAGAAGTGCTGTGACTAAAGCAAAAAAGGGATATGCCACATGCTTCAAATTGAAAATAACTATAGCAAGCAACAGCAAGTTATTTATTACAGCCATTATAATTTTCTATCACTTTTAAACTTATTCACAACTATCTCACTCACTAGGCCCAGTTTTAATACCTCTATATATAATATAGAGGTATATAATTTGTTTCCCATTAGACAATTGCTCCTCTCTAAATAGAATATTCGACTTGGGCTGCCATCTACTAATTTCAGATTGAAGCAAATAAAGTTTTCCTTGTCAGAATATAAATAAGCACAACATCATTCCAATTCAACACTGAAACATTTGAGGTTGTTTCCCTTCGCTGGTATATCCTTAAGTTTCCATAATCACTCTGCTTTCCATAATCACTCTGCTTTTTTACAAAGCTCCAGCACTGTTCCCTTTCCCTCCTAAAAAGAAGCACAGAACCTTCTAGTTTCATCCTCATCACTTTTACCTAGGATATATATGAAAAGCAATGGCTTTTATTCAATGAAGACACAAGTTATCTTTATATCACAAGGCTTTTGCTAGTTTATTCTTCAGCAGCCCCTTTGCTGCCCTCTTGCACATAGGTAGATTTTACCCCTCTTATGATTTAAAATCAGATCAGCACTGTGGATTCTGTCAGTCCCACAGGTGAAGCAGGAAAGAAAGAAGAGGAAGAAAGTATAAGACATTTCATCTTCAAATTCAAAATGCTCATATTATTGAGCATAAGGACCAAAAAAATTGAAGCATGTTTCAGGTGATTTTCTTGTTAGAGAGCTCAGAAAAAAAAAAACCCAACACATTTTACACAGTTTGCCCAGCATGCTCTCTGTCTAATACAGACTACTTGGTTTTTTATATTCAAAGTAGACAAATAATTTCCTGCTTGGAAGCTTCTCAATAATGGCACTAATGGCACAACTCTATTCTGAGTTCCTCTAATTTTTCTCTTCTGCCAAATTGATAAAAATAACTATAAAGAATAACTTCAGAAAATACTTAGTCTAATCCTCTAATGAGAATTAGCACAGAGTACCAATTTTATTTAAGTGCATTTAAAATTCTTACCTACTTGCTGCTAAAAACTGAGTTATCTGAAAGTCAAGCCAATGTCAAATCAAAACTTACTTTTGTCTTGGAACAGAAGGCTCATGAAGACCCAAAATCCTGCAAGCTTAAGGCAGCATAACTAATAACTGGTACAAAAGAAAAAATCACGTAATCATATTGTATTTTGCTTTCAGGGTACAGCACATTATGAGCACCATGGAACTGGTGTGCCTTGATCAAAACTTGCAAGTTCCACTAGCACAACTACCTCTGTTAGGGCTAGAGATCTAATTGTGAAATACAGATACTAACAAAGCTTCAACACATAGTTATTAAATGACAGTAGAGATGAAACGTTTTTCCTCACTTCCATAAAAAGTAAGGCAAATCTCAGACAAATAGTTGTAAGGAAAGAATTACAGTCAAGAACATGATCTTTTAAAATAATATTAATAGAATATTCTATTCAGAATTCATCTTGACTGCTGATAACTGCTATTAAGTTGCAGGCACAGTGCAACTCCAAGCCTCAATCAGTTTTCACTAAACCCAGCCTTTTTTCACCTTTAACCATGAACATCAGCTGAAACATCCTGCTATGTGTCCTTCATTTATAATATTCCCAAGCAACCTTTCAACCCTACAGGATTACATAAAAAGGAGTAATATAAATCAGAAACTATGTGAAATTTGTCTGCCTAGGCATCAAACTTATTTTGAAGTAAGAAGACTTGCATGAATTTCAAGGGGCCTGTGTATCTGTTTTTAAGCTACAATATTATTTCCACACAAGAAGTAGTTCTGAGAATCTCCCAGCACTGCAGTAATGCCATGCATTATTTAATGCTCCTGAAACTGTAGCTAAAAAAAAAAAAAAAGAGTCCATTTCTCAAACAAATTTATTCCTGTGTAAGTGCTGCATTAAAAAATGAATATTTTCCATTAGATAAAAATACAGTCTAGTAATAATCACTACCATTCTTGTAATTCCCTCTCCTCTTTTTTTTCCCAGGCAAAACTGCATGAAAAATCAAGCCAAATGGTAAGTGTGGTAGCAGCCAGACCAGACCTGACCGAAGTCCCTGTTCCTTTGCTATATCACACACATTTATCACCCTGTGTTTTTTTCCTTTCTGCTATCATCTCTCTCCATCACAGTTGTTGTCTCCATCCAATTGCTTTCCCACTTGAATAGAACAGAATCACAGAACTTCCCAATACATCTACTATTCATGTGGTGCACCCCTCACACTACATCTGCTTTAACTAGTTAAACTATTCAGGACAGGAACTCTTCATTACTTTCTGCCTGCCCATTATCTAGCATGACAATGTTCATTCTTGATTGCCTAACCACTGTAAAAAGTTAGTTTGGGATTATGATTTAGGTAGGGCTAAACCATCTCAGTTACAGTAGTATATGAATATCTAGCCATTTTTTATGTATTTGTCCTTATGCAGCCCACTAAGTAGGGAAGTACAGAGAACTGGGGAACACAGAAATTGTCATAATGACAATAACAAATAAAAAATTTAAAAATCACATCATCATCTAGTACCTACTGCCTTGTCAATTGTACTCAGCAACAAAATCCATGAGAATCATTATCCCTTCTCACAGGATGGAATTCAACCTCTGTATCACCGATATCCTTTTAAGTGCTCCCAATGGTCTTGCTTTTGAAGCCATAGGATCTGAAACTCTAAATACAGTCAAGTGTATCAGTAACCACTCTGCCTCCAGCTATTTCAATAACTGTCACAATGAATATGGAGAGCAGCTGAACTGACCTACATCAGTAGTTACTCATACAGCTACTTTATTTTACATCATGAACACAAGGGGTTTGTTTGCTGTATTTTTATTTTGTTGAAATAACATCAGTCTTTGCATTGTATTTTCATTGATATGCATACAAAAAAAAAATATCAAAAGCCTTTTTTTATCAAGAAACAATTTTTAAAATCTGCAGTGCATTCAGATTCCACTCATCTTGAAGGCAGAAATATGAATTGCTATTCACATCTGAAATCTCCCTCTCACTGGATGCAAGTGTAAAATTACTAATATTTCAGTGTATATACTGGATTAAATTATTCATCAGGAAAATACAGTAACCAACTAAAAGTAATTTAAAATGACATAAATTTGCCATCACAAAGGCATTATCAGAATATTTTAATAATATATTTTTTAAAAATTGCTGAGAGCATGAAAAAAATCATAAACACCTCCACAGAGAACACTGATAAGTTTTCTTCTGAGCATCTGATTTTAAGAGACATACAAGGCCACAAGTCCAAGAGTACAGGCTTCTTGATAAAGTAAAAATTTAAATGTGTTATGTCAGTACCATAATTATTTGGTACAAAACTGTCCAACGTACTCTCAGAAAATAGAATATTAACAGAAAACCACGGATTTTTACTTTGCAGAATCTCACCTTTCAGAATCCAATATGGACCAGAAACATGACAGCAATAAAGATTATGAAATGCTCTTTCAGAGATGACAAATCGGGTTTATGATCAAATGTCAGTTACATTCTACATACATTACAGTTACGTGTATTTATATAACTAACACATGAACACTGGCAGAATTTTTTCATTGCTGAAAAATATGAGCTCCTTCAATGGTCACTGATAATGTATTTTGCTACTTAGGAAAGACTGCCACTGCCTTTCCCACTACATGAACTTCAAATACAAAGCAGCTGAGAGACACAACAGAAAGAATAACTTAAAATTAAAACTTAAAACATTCTCTTCTGCACATAAAGATCCTCGGATCTATGTGCCTTTTTTCCACATCATTTAAATAAATAACCTAATGAAAATCTGTTTGGGCCCTTCCCTTTGCCCCCTTTCACCAAACTAGAGGATACAAAATTGTTACAGATTTACTGCTGAACCCTACAAAGCCATCCTTAGCAAAAAATTATTTGCTTTTGTGTGGTAATCAAAATGTGCAAATTTGTGTCATAGAATATTCACATGGTGACAGTGGGTCACGAAGGGGTGAAAAACTTGTCTTAACCAAGGGGACCTGCAATGCTGACAGTCTCCTGACTGTCACCCAAGCTGGCTGTATTGGTTCAGGGTTTGCTTATGAAACAGTCTAAAAGATCAGCAATCTGCAAGAACTGTCTGGAGTTGATAGAGAAAACAATTTAACATCATAATTTCTAGAACGTTCCCCATAAAGTGAATTTATCAGTCTTGTGTGATTCCCATCTATAGCAAAAGCTACAGAACTGTGACAGAGATGTTGATATTAAAAGTACGAGGAGAAACTAGGGATGGGTAGCTGCCCAAGCCAGCACACTGTGGCATGGCTGCAAAGGATGACAACACCAATTAAAGAGATCACTCTGTGCACTCTATTAGATAATTATCCAGATAAGGTCAAGGCTCCCATTCTCCTCAAGTGCTTCGATAATGGTTTATCACAGCAGCCCATTTCAAGTTACATTAGGCTGACAGCTGGTGTATGGAATACATTTCAGCACAGCTGCACCAAAACAATCTGGAGGTTAATGGGGGGAAGGGGGGGGCAGGCAGAAAGACACAATTCTCCTCTCCCCAGTTCCTCTGCAAGGGTTGGGAAAGCAGAGCATAAGGATGCACTTTTTGTGCAATCCCAACAGTATACGCACCCCGGTGTGCATTACTTCTGTAATCACAGGAGACCTGGCACATCACAGACAGCTTCTGTATCCATAAGGGTTCTCCTGATAGACTTTGAAGACAAAACATCTTTTGTGGCATGCAGTGTACCCCTGGGATTCTTATTATTTGGAAAAGCCTTGCATAGATACCATAGCCCAGCCTTACTTACACAAGCTATTTAATAGTTCTAATCAAGTCCTCATTTCATCTATACTTTATTTACAAACCTGACTTCTCAGGAGCATTTTGTAATGATTAAAAAGCACTTTAACATTGTTGTTAGATATTTAATTTTAAATTTAATCAGCAAATATTTGCATTGTAAAGTTCTAGCTAAACACAGAACTTAGTAAAAGTATATCCTTTTTTCTTCCACTCTGCCTTTCAAACACCTGCTATAGCTGCAGACTCCTTTAATTTTACATAAAGTCCTGCTTACATGAGTTTATTTATGGATGAAGTCTTCAGAGATGGTACATCATGATTTCCCTATATAATGAAAGTCCTTCTTAAATTTTTTAATATTCTGAGAAACCACAGTTAGCTTCTTAAATCCATACCTAAGAGTCTGTTTAAGTCACCTCTTTTAAAACAAACAAACAAAAACCCCAAGACTCTTTGCACATTTCCCCTTGCCTTTAGTGAGAGCTGCTGAGCACTAAGAACTGAAAATCAAGTCACATATTCAGCTGCCTTACTTTGCTTTGATTCTTCACGCCACAGTTCAGAAATCAGGGTCACAGATTTTAAATCAAATTTTCAAATATAAGCTGCAGAGGTTACCTCCCAGAATTTCACTTCCTAGATCAGAAAAGGAATTTGGTTTGACGTCAGTGAGATTGCTCAGATAAAACCAAACAGACTGTGCTCTCTTGTGTCTTAGATTTAACATAGTCCTTTAACTCACCTCTTCGAAATGCTTTCTAAATGCCAACTAATTAATCCCTACAACAAAGTGGTAAGGAAATACTTCATTTTACTGGGAGAAGAGAAGCAACAGCCACACCTGCCAAAAGACGTGTGTAATACCAGGCATGAAATCTCACAAATCCTGTCCTCAATCCACATCTCTGGATCTGTGCATCCTGCTGCACCATGCACACTGCCCCTGTATGCTGTCCTGCTCAGTCTGTATCAAGAGCATAAAGTAAGAGGTGGCAGTGCACGTGCATCAACAGTCTCACTGTTACTGCATAATCTTTTGATTACAACTCTCTGTCAAGTGACTAAAATAGCTATCTTGAGACAACATGGTTTCTTGCAGCACACCTTTTGAGGTCTCATAGCAATTCCCTTTGTAACAAGGAAATTATTCTATACCTCCAGTGAAAGGACACTACCAGAAGTGGTGGGCCAATGAAAGGTCTGTCATTAAATAGTGTCATCAGTCAGACTTTTTCTCTGTTGGGAATTCACGACAGATCATGACTGTTAGTTCACAGCACGCTTTATGATTTTGCTCATGTGCCTAGAATGTCAGCTGCCTAAATTGTGCTAATCATAAAAAAGTCAACATTTACCCCAGTTTAAGAAGACGAGTCCCCCACGTGTGGGGAACTGACCCTAAACCCCCCCTGCCCCTGCCCTGTGCCCTGAGGGGGAGGCGTGAAGAGGGGAGGGGGGAAGTATTAAGATCTGGTTGTATTTTCTTTTTCTCCTGATAGATTGATTATTATATTTTTATTCCCCACGTTGAACCTGTCTGGTTTTGCCCTTTACTGTAATTTGGGAATGGAAACCTCCCTGTCCTTGTCTCAATGAAGGAGCCTTTGGGTGGATTTTCTCCTCCCTGACCTACAATGGGAGTGAGCAGAGGCCCGGTTGGTACCGGCTGGGCCTGACCCGTGACACACCCATGTAAAAGCCACTCCACAACTTTTGCACAAGCTTGACTCATTAGGAAACAGTCACATAATGACATCTGCTGATATTGCCAATAAATAAACAAAAAAATGAAGAATGAAACTTAATTAGGTTAGGACATGAGTGAAGCTTATCTTGCTTGCTTTTGAATGGGGAAAAAATAAATTGAAAACACTGTTGCCAGGAAATGTAAGGATGGAAGGGTAAGGTAACGCATCTTATTTTTCTCCCAGTAAGGTCCCATTGTTTATTTGCTTTTATTTTAGCAGACAGAATTTCAGGCATTCAGTGTCAAGTGGAGAGAATACAAAAGCAAAGCTGTTTATAATTATTAATGGAACAAATCTATTTTGTATTGAAATAAATTATCTCACATTACAGAAAATGATGTGAACAACACTGTCGCTGATGATCATATGCCTGTATTATGTGGTCATTTTGGTGACACTGAGGTTTATATTTTTCATTTCTTATTCCTTGGCTGAAATAGTTGTTACTGTAGCACACAAAAAAATAAAGCTAACTTTGCCTTGGTAGAGTCTTACATACAATAAATTCCCTATTACTTCGCTAAAAAAGGTCAATGCGTATTTTACTTCACAACAGTGGCATATTGTCAAATAAATATAATCTGGCTATAAAGTTAGACTGCAAGGTTGATTTTGAGATGGGAGTCGTGCATGATTGTACAGAAAATGTCAATTTCACAACAAATACCAGTCAGTATCTGTAGCAACTAATCTGGCTGATAAAAACAAACTAACAAAAAAAAATTTACTAAATGCTGGAACTGACTGTTCTCCCACCCAACTGCTCTGCCAAACTGGACCCCTCAGGAGCTTACATGGGAACTGGAGGAATGCATCAGCAAGAAGCAGCTCAGACTACTCTTACAGCAGTTTTGATCCATACACAGAAAGGAGTGAAATACATTGAAGTAAATCACATTTTTTATGATGGAATGAGTAGAAAACACAGGAAATTAGTTAGATTAAATGACTACTAGCAACATTAATATTATTAATTATTTTACTAAAATACAAAAAGTATATCGTATTTTTAAGGTACATTTTTATTCAAGGAAAAAATTTGCATCCAAGTAGCTGCCTAGGTTAAAATGTTCCAAAATATGATTTTTTCATCTATATATTGTTTACAATTCAAACATTCTTTAAGGGTTAACACTATCATCAGTACCAATGTCACTTCCTCATTGTAAATGCACAAAATAGAGAATATTGGTTGAAGTGGTAGTAATTATGAATTTGAATTAACTTTTAAAGTGGATCCATTGCAGAGAGTGTTGAAATGTTAAAGCAATTAGAACAGCTTTTTTTGTTTCAGCATATTAATTCAGGAAAAAGTCCAAGCAATGGTGAAGTAGTTCTTGGGAAATAATTACTAAAATAGTAAATGGTGTTCATAATCAACAAAGATGATAATTTAATAAAGCACAGTTTCCTCCTGAATAAATGACATTTCACCCTAACCAATCTATGATACAGGTCACTTGAAACTGTACATAGAGAAAAGAAACAGAACTGCTATAGGGATGCTGGCATAAAGATCACATTCCTGCTGGAACTGCTTTGGTTTTGAGAAGCCAGTTACCCTCACGACAACAAAGGATGTAGCAGTAGTAGGAAGGGAGGAGAGGAAGATTTGCAGTCATGATAGTATCAGGATAGCTATGAAAGAAATTACTTCAATAACTAGTAACATCATTTTAAAAAACATTCAAATGTTCTTCTAAATAAATGCTCAGGCATAAACCCTTAAAAAAATTGGGTTATTCTGTGTAGGCTAAAGCTATGAGCAGAGATACATGGCAGATTACATTTGCTATCTATGAGAAAAAGTAGAACTTTTGGATTCATTTTGTGGTATATTGAAAATCTATTCTGTTACAAATCAACAGATTACCATATTGTTTAAAATCTGTAGTGGAAATTTTTGTTACCATCCAGATACAACTTGGATGCTCCCTTTTAGCAGATTGCACAGAGTTTTGAATCTCCTAACATTTCCAAAAAAGGGGAGCCCAAAGTACTAAGGCAAAAATACCACAGCTGAAAGCTAAGTTGCAGTATTTGGTTAAATACAACTGGGAGGACTGGGCTGTATTAATTGGGCTGAAAGTTCTTCCCTCAACAGTTGAGAGGGGTCCTGAAAGGCAAAACCAGGTTGCACTGGGAATGTGCTCTAGTGCCAGCCCTGCTCTGTCTCAGATGGATGCCATCATCTACGTCCCCAGCTGCTGCAGCTGGACATGCTATAGCAAGGGGGTTACACTCAAAATGCTGTTAGTCCATTTAATGTTTTAATAGCTTAACAGTCTAAAAAGAAAACCATTTGCTTTTCTCTGGGGCTGTGTGCACTCTTTAGATGTTCCTCTGCATCTGCAGGTTGACAGTCTCAGTCTTTTTTGAAGATGAATGGGGGTGGGACACACAAGTTATGCGCATCCTGAGTATTTGGTGAGAGCACTCCAGTATTCTCAGCCAGGGTCTCTTCTTTTTAAGTGTTGGGATCTGCTTGGGGCTTTTCCAATTTTTATTACCACTGTCTGCTTCTTTCTCCCTGCTTCCCAGGCAAAGTTTGGGAGCCATACGCTGCCCAGCCCAAGCTCCATTACCCCAGAAAAGCTGTTCATCCCACAGTCACTATATAGGGATGCTAACCCCTGCCCCCAAGCAGTCCCAAAGCGAAGCCAATGCAGTGTAGCCACAGACATGTGGTCACCAGAGGATTGCTGCCATGGCTAAAACCAGATCCTGCCAAGGCAGAGAAAACGTGTCCCGAGACCCTGTGCTGTCAGGTCAGCACCAAACCTGTGGCCTTCTACTGCTAATGGCCAAAATCATATTTACTGGATTCCAGCATGGGAGGGGTGATGGAGAATTCAGCTCCAGCTCCTGTAGATTCTCCTTTTGGCCTACTTAGCAAAACAAAGACTTTAAATTTACTGCAATATAGAATCAGTGAAGGGTAAGAAAACCATCAGCCTGATTAGTGTTTTTAATTTTAAGAGAATGGCTGGCAGAAAGGAAAAGACTGCTCCCACAGCACCATGGCTGTTGAGCCAAGTTCTCAACAATGACAAGGATACAACAGCTGAGAACAACCTCTGATGGGGAATATTTTCAGAGCAGAAGCCTAATGGGCTGCCTAGGAAGAGTGCCCAATGCGATGTACAGAATCCAGAGCTAAGTGCAGATAATGAGGTGGGCACTGGGATGGGTTTTTTCCTGGCAAGTGTCATGGGACTACAAGGCACACTTCTGTGTGGGCAGCTCTACAATGGTAGCTCTGTCAGCATCCCTTCTCAGTGAAGTCAATAACAGATCCTCAGATGGAGACTGCAGCTGCTAAAGTGGGGGTTCCATCATGTAGAGGCAGCCTAGGTCCTAGCAGACAACTCTCAAGAAAAGAATCACAAAGAACATGCTGTATCAAACTGGACAGCACAAAGGCTTTCAGACATATAGCTTGATTGAGATACAACTCAGAAGAAGAAATCTCTACCTACTGACCCAGGAGGCTGGAGTTTTTCCACTAAAAACTAAATTTGACTGTGACGTTTCTTTTTTTCTGATTCCTTATTTACTGATGATCACACAAAGTCCTTGCAGACAGGACTGTAGGGCAGCTCATTCAATAACTATCAATTATAGTTGTGATTTTAATGGAAATACTTTCACATTAGTTTTCAGATTGCTGTATAGGATGTTGAGGTCCTCATGTTTAACCTCCTCATGTAAAATCCCTTTTACACCTAAAGGGGATACAGGGCAGACAGGACAGGACGGGAGAGATGGGTTGAAAAATGGGGTTTCAGTGACAAGGCAGGTTGGGATGGGAAGCATAAAGCTCCAGTACCAAGGAAGAACTTTTGATGTCTCATGCTGAGGTAATGTATATTACCGAAAATTTTCCCTGTATATGCACATGTATTTTTTTGTAAAAATACAAATTTTCTTTGTCTAAAGACCAGGGACCAGGTTGCCTAGAAACTTCAAGTCCGCTGACGAAGTTAAGTCATGAATTTACACAGAAAAGGAAGGGAGAGTTCTACAGACAGGGTTTTAGGTCCTTCTAAAATTTAGTTATTCAGACTCCACAATGCTGCTAGCCCTGGTGTCAGTAAGCCCACCCATCCCTGCCTTGCTTCTGTGCTTGGACTGTCACCCTCAGCTCATTCCAAGCCAAGATGATGGCAAGTGACTGTTCGTAATCCAAGAAGGATCACCCCAAATGGACATGGCAGGTTGCCCACCAGACAGAATGCTGTTGTCCTTCTGGGCACCTCCAGCCTTGCAGAGGTGCCCAGCACAGATGGTAGAGCCAAAGCAGAGTCAATGCCAAGCAGGGAATTTCTGTTTTGTGTCTGGCAGATCTTAAGTTTTGAAGGAAGCTGCTTAAAGCCTTAAGAAACCTGGCAATTCTCTTCTCCATAAGAAGAAAATCTTCATCAATAGTTAAATCAAGAGATGATCAGTGAAATACAATGAAAGTAACCAGATTAATAGGATGTGAAAGTGTGACAAATTTTTGCCAAACCAGAAAAGGAATACACATAAAGTACCACTTCACCTACCATGTAACCTATTGTGGGTTTACCTACGGCATCATATGCTTCAATAAGGATATTATTTTTAGTCAGACAAAATGCATTGAAAAGTATCAAAAAAAGTCCTGCTGATGTCATGAAACTTTTACCTGCAACAGCAATTGCAAAGGCCTATCTTATTTGAAAAGACTGTTTTACTGATCCCTTCATGCAAAAATTATAAATTAATCCTAAACAGTTGTAATACCTATTACTTATATGTGAATTAAATACAGGAAAAAAGAGCAAGAAATATGAAAATAACTGTTCCTTAACCCAACCCGTTTGAAATCATGAACAAAAAGGTTTTTTTTTTAACCAACTATTATGCCAGGATAAAATGGCACCTGTTGGTCCAGCTTTCTGAACCAGTGGAAGGATTATTCATGTTTATTTAAGAACAGACTCTGTCATCTTCATTTATAAAGGTAATTGCTTTTCTAGACAAGTAGTCAGAGTTTCTCTGCTAGAGCTTTAATGTGGAATAAGGTATGAAGCACTATGGATAAAGCTGGCAGGAACTGGCAGAAAGTCAGAATTGTCATTTCCTTTTGTGAAGAGTCAGATTTCATTTACCACATAAATTATCCACCACCTTTTAAATACAGTTATAAATTAATTACATTTTTTTTCTTTACAAAGTAATAGCAGCTGAATATTAGCAATTGGAAAAAAAAAAAAGATTTAATTTAATCCGAAAGGAACTTTTTGACACTTCTCAGTAAATCCTTTACAAAAACACAGTTATACTGCAGAATACATGTTCTGAGAAACCTAATGACCTTCTAACATGATAAGAAATGACAATAATATACATAAATTCAGGATCAAATTTCAGCATAGAATTCTTTCTCATTGTTGTACCTGAAGTTTTTCAATGATATAATCTAACAATCAAACGCATTCCATGATTTAAATTCATCAGAAGTTTTCATTAATATTCATTCATTACATTTGAATCACTCAGGTAGAGAACTGCAGGGACATTCAACTTGCAAGTGATTAGAAAGAAGTTTTAATTGTGTGATATTTCAACCAGATCAAATAGTCTTAAGTTGCATCAAATACATTAGCTCCAATTAACCCCTGCTGCTGCATCAGAAAATCCTGACTGAAACTCATGA
Organism: Phaethornis superciliosus; assembly: GCA_023637945.1. Lineage (NCBI taxonomy): Eukaryota > Metazoa > Chordata > Aves > Apodiformes > Trochilidae > Phaethornis > Phaethornis superciliosus. The sequence goes on from JAJQWJ010000002.1 coordinate 72,338,028, forward strand.
GAGGGCTTATTGAAGTGAGCTGCTGCTAAACTGATGACTTACAGTTTGAGGCCAAGATACAGACTGCAACTGAGAAGGGAAAAAAAAATGCATAACTACAAATAATTAGTGCTCTTTCAGCATTATCTTTAAAGCTGAGAGGGAGAAATTGGAATCTTAGCTCATTTTCATCAGTGGCAAAATATTTTTCACTCACATGTTCTTCTACTTGATTCTCCTTCAGAAAAGATGGTTGATATTCACTACTTCTGATGCACAATCGATCACATACAAGGGATTCTGTTATAAAGGCTTATAATTTAGTGATAGGTTGTATTTTGGCATATTGAAACTTAAATAATGGAAATATTTCCACACAATGGGTGAGAAACTATTACTTTCACCACTGTCTTGTTAGGTGACAAGATATAAATAACTCAGGAAATTTTGAATCCTAGCTCAATGTATTATATTTTAGCTTCTGTATTATCTCATTCTTTCCACCAAAACAAAGAGGCAACAGTATTTGTTTACAGACCTCTAAAATGAGTTCACCATATCAGCTGCCACAGTTGAAGCACTGAAATCTCTCCAAAACTGAAAATCAAATAAGAACTCCCCATAGACAGATTTTATCTCCCTAGCTGCAGTCATTTACTTACCTTGCGCATCCACGCTGCCCCACAAAAATCAGAAAGACAACAGACTGTACAGAAGCATTACCATTGAAGGGAAAAAAACTGCCTGGACCAGCAACACTTCAGCCATTTCTTGCACCAGAAAAGCTCCAAGTTATCCTTGCTAGAAGTACATATTAGAATAGAACCACAAGCTGCTAGCCAGGAAAACATCCCCTATGTTTTAGACTGATAGGGAAATAAAGGGAAATAAATGCTGGTCACCTTAGAACTCAGGTTTGTATTGCTGAACTTTGTAATGGAATTGAAGAGAAGGAAAGAACTGAAGTTGATTTTCCAATGCTTTGCTCAGATCAGAGAAACTTCACAAGCATGCAGCCAGCCTGTCTCTATGCCTTCACTCTCCATTGTAGCAAAGCATTTAAACACACAGGTAGTTTTAATTGGCTTTCTTGGGATTTAAGGATATGTTAAATCGGTTCTAATTGTCTTCTGAATTGTCATCTCAATGATTCACAGACCAAGAATATTTTCTGATGCCACCACTGGGAACTCAAAGGGATTTCAGACAATAGAATCTCCTGTCAGGAGATGAGAAACTGCTTCTCAACAGACTGAAAGACATTTCAAGCGTGACCTTTTTAACTCCCTCGTTTTAAAAGTGAATCATATGGACTAGGAAATCAACACACATAGCAGACTGAAATACCCTTTATGATACAATTATTTTTAAATCAAATTAGAAAAGGTGTCATTGAAAACGCCATTCACTAATTTCATCCCTCCCCCCCCCCCAAGATAATTCCTGCCATGCTCCTGCAATTTAAGAGGTCTTGTGTTAGAGAAGACTCACTAGATTTGTGTTTAAAAATTATGCATTTTATAATTGCAAATAACATCTGAGATAATTCTAACGGAAAGGGATCTGTGAAAGACTTCTTCCATGAAGATATGAAGGGACGTAATGTCTTGTAGCTTTCTCTTCCCATGAAGTAAACACCCCCGCCCATCCCACATGGAAAAAAAAGAAGTTATATTATTTTTATTTTTAATTTATAGAAATTAAAACAGAATCATGAGAGAATACTGTTGCAAGTAAGGAGTAGTCAAGCCCAGGGCTGGAGGCCAGGTCACTGTATGAAGCTTAAAATTGCTGTTATGTCACATTAAAGGTGTTTTAAAAGGGCATTTAAGGAAGAAATTACCTATTCCAGGTTTAAAAGATACTCCATTTTAAAAAATAATTCCTTAGGAAAAGAGGAATCTTATTTAATCGCACTTTATTTAAAATAAATTCTTACTGACCAGGAAAAAGAATTATTCATGAATGACAGATAATTGATGCATTATAGATGTATAATGTTCATAACCCGAAAGTGTCACTACACTTCAGTCCAAGACTACCAAATTTTAAGATCTTCACACTGACTTTTCCTGTACTATTAGCCAGTATTCCAGCAGGTGGTCCAAAACAACCCTGTCTTCCCTCCATATTCCTGTGACAGAGGTGGCTTATTTATAACACCAGTAAATTGTTTTTAGTCATTATGGCAACCTCCACCTGCAGTACTTCATATGCTCCTGCACATATAAAATTAGAATCAGTATTTCCAGGGTCAGCTTGTAAGGCTTAGACTCAAGAAAGCACTTAAATATATATTTTATTTCTAGCATGAACTCAAAGGCTTTCCTGCAATTCCTAATGGGTTCTGGAGCAGATTTTAAAAATATCTTTTTTACTAAATGAAAAAAAGGCCACCATGTGGACATCAGCTAGGAGAAAATGAGGTGCCCCTGTGAAGTGAGAACTGTTCTTATATTAAGCTCAGCAGGAAAATTCTCAAGTTCCCTGATTTGCTGCTACATTTCTCACTTTTTGCCAATAGATTCCATGCATTTCAAAAACCTGGTAAAAACAGATCACTGCTCTAAAATAAAACATATTAAAATGATTCAGACCACACAATGATTATGACAATGCAAACAGTTAGGTAAATTTTGACAAACGTTTCCAATCATGGCCTTGGATCACAAGAACAACTTTATGCATGGAAAATTGCAGCTCAGTTGAAGCAATAGCAGAAAAAGGTGAAATTACACACAGTTCAGGGGCTTATCTTCATTCACACCTACACCTTTTATTCAGTCAAGAAGCATGGTTATGCGAGCTTCTTACTTCTGAATGAATGACTCTTTGCACATCTAAGTTGTGCATCGGTGTCCACTAATTTTAAGAACCACTCATGTCCAGGACAATTCCACTCTTCTGAGCCAGTCATCCCAACACCATCTATTTAGCCCAGAGGTCCACTTCGACTTCAATATATAAAGAAGACTATAAAAAAGACAGATAAAAACTTTTTTACCAAGGCCTGTAGTGCCAGGACAAGGCACTAAGGTTTTAAATTGAAAGACAGTAGATTCACATTAGACATTAGGAAGAAACTTTTTACTATGAGGGTGCTGAGACACTGGCATAGGTTGCCCAGAGAAGTTTTTGATGCCCCTTCCCTTTAAGTGTTCAAGGCAGGTTGGATGGTGGTTTGAACAACCTGGTCTAGTGGAAGGTGGCAAAGGGGTTGGAACACTATGTTCTGTAGAGGTTCACTGGAACCCCAACCAGTCTAGGATTCTATGATTCCATTTCTGTCTCCAAGGTCTATGACTATGGGTCCTACACAAATGAAGGTTTTGACAGCCAATTCATCAGATGAGAAAGCATAGGCATTTTGGCTGGCCTTGAAATGTTCTCTTTTTCATGAATGGAAAAAAATATCATTGTACTTTTTGGCCAGGTAATTACTGTTGTGGGATGTTTGGGGTTTTTTTGTATTGACTTTTACATCTGTTCAGTATCACTGAGTATCAAATGATGCTGAAGCCAACTGAGTACTCTCCAGTCATTACTCTTTTTTTTTGTTTGTTTGTTTGTTTTTAAACACTGGGTCATTATCAGTTGTATCTGTTCAAACCAACATTAGTTTCGGTTCTCTCTTTGCAAGGAAATGCATAAGATGCAATCAAATTCCTTCCTAAAATACATGTGGAAATAAATATTGTAATGACACTTTTCTGGAATAGAGTAAAATAATTTGGTTTCCCGCCTCAGCAGTTATTGGACTAATATTTTTCTAAAATCAAAAGTGGTTCTGTGGAAAAAACACTTTCTAATATTCCTAAGGACTTTCTCTATTGAAAATTTTTTTAAAAAATCCTCTGTTTTCCAAAGGTTCCCTGGAGGCAAACTGTCTTCTGAACTTCAAGAAGAGTTTCTTTTATAATGCAAAGATGACATACTCAATAAAATCTTCTTTCTACACTTGCAGTTTCTATTTAAACAGACATATTCCATCAAGCAGCCTCTAATAGCTGACTGGAGAAGAAGGTCCTCTCACCTGACCGATGTTTTCCAGTTCACCAGTTTCATTGCTAAAACTCATCAAGTCTAACCATTTTCTTTACTTACAAAGGAAGAAAAAATCCCCTCGCTTTTTACTGTTTCATTTTTGAAGAGAGCTTTACTGTTTAAGCTTTAGTGTCTTAGCCCCATGGGCTGCCATCATCAACCCATTTAGAAAACAACAATAAAAGGAAATCACCCATAGAGGTCATTCCTTTAGTCCTGTGATAATATGAAGAACCAGAGGACTAGCAATGAATTCCAGAACTTTAACAACCTGAATAAATTGTGAAGTACAAACCTGAATGAATATAGGATGTGACATTCATTTCACATGAGTCATTGCACAGAGGTGCAGTCTGAAATCTGCAAAGATATCTCCTTGTTTTTACTGAGGAAAAATGACACAGGAAGCAGATGACTGGCTTTTACACACATCATCTTCACCAAGATACAATACCATGTTTTTTTTAAGATTAGAAAACAGTGTGAAAGAGCAAATTAAACAACATCTGAATGAAAGCACTCCAAAATTGTAACTGAACACCAGTGACTGGGACAAGGTTTCTTTTTGTTTAGGTTTCTCCCTCCCTGTTTCTTCCTCTCTTTCTCTCCCCCCCCCCCCCTCCTTCCCTTCATTCCTTTTCCCTGACTTGTCCATTTTGTAACAAAGCCAACAAGACAAACTAAATCCCCAAAACTGTACCCTACAATTTGTTATAAAGCGTATTCTTGAAACAGACTTGTAATATCTCAAGCTGGCTGATTAGAACACAAGTACTTATCTAAGAGCACTATTTTTGATAGGAAAAAAGCCTCAGTCAAGTTTGATTCATAAAAGAGGTCATGTGAATGGTGATTTTAATTCATAATTTTTGTCACTATAACCTAAGATGAATACAAGCATTGCTTATGTAATAGCACAGAACTCAACACTAAAAAAAACATAAAACCAGTCAAACTGTCCAGGTCCTCCAGATGATCTCTTAATGACTCAACTTCAAGGACCTCAACTTCAGACAAGCATCATTATCACTTTGAGCTTTTTAGATGAATATAAAGAATTAAGCACAACAGATTTTGAAGATTCAGTAACTACAGCATCTTCGAGGCTTTCAAGTCGCTAAAGCTTCCTAACAACAAGACCCTACATCTATTTTTTCTTTTTTTTCAAACATCTACAATTGATACCTTTGGTTTATGTCTATTGTAGAAGTGCACATTCTCCCTCTGTGTGTGCATTCTGTTGCCAGTTTGTAATTTAAAGAATGTTAAACCTGAGTTGCCACAGGGAAAAATCCATCACAAATGTGCCTCGAAGCAAGGGAACAAAGCATTTTTCTAAGCAGTTGTATGTTTTACACAGAATGTTTTTTTTTTCTTCAGAATACCATGTTTTATGTCTTTCAGTTCCTTTGTTTATTTATTAATTCAGTTCCTGCATTAAAGCAGGAGATACAGATGTCATACAAAAAAATCATGCCCTGTTTAGCCTGTTATATATTGCCATAGAAGAGCATTTTGCAGGGAATAATCTCTCTTGTGACAAAACTCACTGAAAAGAAACACAATTCAAGTTGGACAGATAAAGAATTACAACAAAAGACATGAATAAGATGATAGTCAAGGAACCCATGATGTAATATCTGAAGCCTGAATAATAATCTTATTATTTATAATACTAAACCAAATATTAACCACAACCAACAGTGAGACAAAATCATGCTTCCAAAAAACCCACCCCACTTCAGTTTGTATGTTTCTGTCTACTGCTCATCCTGTGCTGACATAGTAACAATGGTGTAACACACCATTTTTATTATGTGAGTTCCAAGGCACTTCCTTGAAAATCAGAGTTTATCTTACAGATTCAATTTAAAGTTATGAAAGGGAGTATTTTCCTTCCAGATGCTGCACTTCAAGGAGAAAAAGTCTACACTGCAAGGGACAATGACAAGGACAATGACAACATTTCAATAGAGTTAAGCAGAAAGTTTACCAACTAGCAGAATGCTAAAAATACTGCTTTCTTCCAGCCAGCCCTGGACTTCAAAGTGGAAGAAGAAGATGATGAAATATCCAACAGGTTTTTCTTTGGAGATAAGAAACAGTAGCATTTTCTTATGGTAGAAAATGAGAGAGGTTACATCACATTACAGTGGGATTTTTGATGCAAAATATGCAGGAGTAACAGGAGAAATAGTAATCAGAAAATGTGTCACTGACTTTGTGAAAACAAAGAGATTGTATGTCTCTTTTTAACTTTAGAGATTTTAATACTATGCATTAAAACAACTGTACTCTATTATCTTTTGAAAAAGAAGTGGTGTTACATCCCATTTCAGGAATCAGCAGTAGCTGAAGGATTTCCATACCTGCCCACAGAATCACAGAAAGGGTGAGGTGGTAAGGGACCTCTGAAGGGCACCCAGTCCAACCCTCTGCACAAGCAGGGCCACCTAAAGCCAGGTTCCCAGGACCATGACTTGTAAGTATCTCCAAGGTGAGAGACTCCACAGCCTCTCTGAGCAAGGACTTGGTCACCCACACAACAAAAGAGTGTTTCTCCCCTGCAGAATAATGGCATTCAATAAAAATAAGGCATGGTAGGAGTCAAATTTAAGGAACCTTTTCAAGGAAGTCTGACAGGAGAAATGGTCAGTAAACGCAGCAGTTTTAGTATCTACCACAGTAAGAGTTAACAGAATGGTATTTTAAAGGGGAATTTTCCAGAAAAAAAGAAATCCTACGTTGTTCAACTGAATTTTTATGTCTCCATAAGATAACTGAAAGAATAAATCAATATGTTGGAGAAAACTTTTACACATTCTTTTTTGGCAGGAAAATCAGAAGAGTACTTGCTGTCTTTCATAATTCTACTTTCCTGTCTTGATTAAGCTTCCCTTGTGGCCTTCTGATGAAAAAAAAACTTCTTACAATCCCTTTTTTATAAAAAAGAATCGGGTGTCTAGGCAACTGAAGAAGAAAAAAAACAAAGTCCAGGTTACCATACTAGACAACTAGGTAGGTTCATGAAAAACTCAACTTCAGTAAGTCCTGCAATGGAAAGACAAAACACACTATAAAAAACGTTACAGAGAGAAACATACTGGTTCTTTTCTACTTGCTACATCTAAGTACAATAATCCCACAAAACAACTTGTATGGATGTTTTGGGTTTTTTTTTCAAATTTCACTTTAAGAAAACCTGGAAGCTTGAAAATTGTTTTTAAGGGAATGATACTACATAAATGGCATTAGCCAGAATTTCATCAATAGAAGCTTTATTCTCAGCACTTCCAACCTATAACTCAAATAAGCTTTATTATTTGTAATTTCTGATGAACCAAGATGGTGGTTGATAGTAGGAAGGAGAAATACATGCGTAAGAGACATCAGTAAAAGACCTAACACATGGCCCCATATTCTGTCTTTCATAAGCTCTACCACGAGTAAGAAACCAAACTTCTGAAGAAAGTACTGCCAGGAGCAGTAATGGAATAACCTAAGGATGGCAAGCCACCAGCTGTGCAACAAAACATGCTCCATCTCATTCAGCAACTCACAGAATCAGCAAGAGGCACCTTGTCCCATTTACAAACTGGCCCTGACTAATACCAGAAGATAAGAGTTCTCCTGTATAGCAAAACATCACATTTACGTGATTAGTGCCCGGGCACACTAATCTGATATTGCCATGTAGGTCTTGGAAGACTTTATTTGTTCCTGAACATCATCACTATTTCATCCATCTGTCAGGAAACACCTCACAAACACCCACGTCCTCAGTGTTGATATGAGCATAGGATTGCAATTGGTGTCAGCTACCTCCTTAGCTTCAGTAAGAGAAGCTTTGTGCAGCAGATGTGGGAGTGCCAGCTCTATGGGTGTCAGCCTCTTGCCACACACTGAAAGGTCATTTCTCATTTACCTTTGGAAAACTTTCCCATCTATAAACAGAGGAAAGATACATCAAAATACTGTTATCAAGATTGCAGAGCAACTCATTCAAAATTAAAAATTATCACCAAAAAAAAAAAAAAAAGTTTAGTGATATATAATAGGTATTTTTTTAACATGGGAAATCTGCCTTTTTCAAAGAATGGGTTGGACATACCATGGGGATATCTAAGTTCATCAGTCAGTGAGGCTATTTTCTTTCTTATTTTTTGAGGAAGTTATAATTTAGTCTTTCTTTTAGTTTTAACACACTAATAGACAGGATAGCTAGATAATTCAGTCAAATCTTGTGCTAGACTAATTTAAATACATTTAAAGCTCCTCAGAGGGACTCACCACAAGTTGTGTTCTTCACTACTTCATTCTAAGTAAACAGAAATTGTAGTTTGAATATATAAAGTGCTGTAAAAATAAAGTACAATAGAAGGCATGTTCTAGGCACCTCAGTCTGATAATACAAAGTAAGTAGACATCTCTGACTGTAATTGACATGTGTCACAATTCTCCATCACTGAAAGATGGAACTTATATTCTCCCACCATAGTGTGTGCTAGTAGTAAATGTCATGGAAAAGCCAATGAGAAAATTAAAAATCTATCTCAAATGGTAATAATTAATAAGACCTGGGGTTGAATGAAGGTAAAGCAAATTATTCAATAGCGAAATGAATACTAAAAGCTTTATACATTAAAGAAGGCAAATGATGTGGGAATTTGTGGTGCAATCACGTAACAGGAGATTATCTGAGTGTGTACCTGACAACTCCTAACCCAAATGCCTGAAGTTTTGAGCAACTAAATTAATAACCCTGAGCTACTTCTGCTCTCTTTCTTCAGCCATTTTAAGAATTAAAAATACCACATTTGGTTATATTGTCCAAGTTCCATAAAAGAAATAACCAGGGGAATGTCATTCAGATTCTCTGAAATTCACTTCTCTGAAGTTCCTATTTCCTTGCTTTTAAATAATTTTCTACCTGCATCATCATTTATTTCCCACTACAGAGTTCTTTCTGGAGGCATTTATCTCTGATGTGAAAGCCTGTCAAATTCTTTTTGAAATGTAAGGATGCTACATCCTCTAAATTTTCGTTATCTTTCTTACCACTGGTATCTTCAAAGAACTCAAGCAGATTAGTGCAGCATGACCTCTTCTGCCTCAATTCATGCTGTATATCCTTTATCAAACTATTTCACTATGTGTTATTCTGCCACATCTTTAAAAAAAATTTCCAAAGATTTTCTCTAAGTAATGGCTTTGGGATACTGTTTCTACATTTTTTTTTTTGTGTTCTGACAACTATTGTGCTAAGTAACCTCAAACATTGCATCAAATATTTAATTAATCTTGCTAACATAAAAAAAAAAAAAAAAAAAAAAAAAAAAAGAAAAAGAAAAAAAAAGGAAAAAAGCGTAGCAATGTATTTTTCAACATTAGATACTTTGTAGGCAATGTAACAAAGGCTGTATCTATTACCATATTACCACTGTACTGTACCTTAGGCCTCTGCACAGAATTTCTGTACTTGTTTCTAGCTTCAGGTAGTAACTAAGTTGGCCCATGTTCTGCACAGATACCCAAGCCCTCTGACTCATTTTCTCCACATGCACTTTTAAAGCAGCCAAGGCTACTTGAGTTGTGTTAAAATGTAAAAGAAAACGAAAGGGACCCTGCATGTGACCTCTCAGTCTCTGTGATTTTTGCAACTCCTCAGCCATGTTTCACAACAATTATAGACGACTGCCAACAGTTTTTAGCTCCTTATTGAGCTGTAATTTCAGGGCAGGAATTCCACACATAACCTGCCAGACAAAGACACACACTAGCACTAAACTGTACACAAGAAGAAAAATCAGGGTAAGCAAGACCATGGGCAGCTGACAGAAGAAAAGCTCCTGTCAAGAGAGGAAAGCTCATATAGAAAGTCAAGCCACAGCAACAGATTTATTTGCTATTATGAGCTACTATAGTTCTAGTTTTTCTCTTAAAATGGATATTTTTAAATGTCATTTTAACCCCTCAACTCTTAAAACTATTATTCCTTGCAATAAATCCATATTTATCATCTATAAATAACAAACCATCTCACATTTCATAATACTCATTAAGGCCTCCTTATGTGGTGACTACCTTCTCTTTTTCTCAGCCTCTCCTTCCAATTAGAAAGTCTAATTTCCACAGTTGCTCTCGCCAGGTTAGAGGTTCTCTATTTCATTCTTTAGGCTGATCCTATGATATAAATATTAAATAATAGTGTTCAGCCACTTTTTCTCTGCCCTATTTACACCCTATATCTTTGTATTTTAATGTCCTCAGAGTGCTTTTAATTCTACCAAGCCACAATTATTTCTTTTCCTTTCTCAGATATTTCAGGATTTCAATATGACTACCAAGTAAGGACTTGGTTCCATATGACTACTCAACACTTTGAAATATATCTTTACCTTCCCATCTGCATCTTTCAGATGTTAATGAGTTTTCCTCATATCTTTCCATATTGTTTCATTCTATTTTTCTGAAGTCAAGTATTCTCATGCCATGGCTTGTAGAACCTGTTGTTGGTATATTAAATTCTAAGTGTTTTTTCATTCTAAGTTGTTATTTATCATATTTGACATATAGACAGTAATTTTTTAAGTCCAGCGTAGCTTTTAACTCTATTGATCATTCAGCATTCTGTGTTTGCATCTGAAATTGCATTTGTGGCTTAGGTTATACTGTCATGATGTCTGGTTCTCATTTCTGAGAGGTATTTCCCTGCAAAAGAGGAAGCTGTTTCTGGCCTTTTGTGTTCCCCTGTAAATGCTTCTGCCAGATAATTCTGCCAGCTTTGATTAGCATGGAGCCAGGACAAGGAATTCATTGGCTTCACCAGAGGTGAGTCCCAGATGAAATGGCAAAGCTTGTTTATTCTGCCCTCAAACATTATTCTCCTATCTCTCCCTCTAATCTAACTTGTTTTTCATCACACCGTTCCCTTTGCACACTCCCATCTCTTAACCTTCTATTTCTTCCTTAACTCTTTAGAGCCAAGGAAACACTCTTTCCAGCTTTTATTCTGCTCAAGAGGATGCTACCCAGCATCCAACACTGCAATCCACTGTAACTCAGCCTCTCGTCTTGGGGTTTATTAAGGACATCTTGCAGTGAAGTGGAAGAGGGCTGGCAGTGCCCTCACACAGCCTTTTGGGCAGCACATTCTTGGTACCAGCTCAAAGCTGCTGTGCCTACTGAGAAGCTCCAGCTAAGCTGTTGTGCTTGGGAGATCATTTGTGGGAATACAGTGAGCAAGAATTCCATGTCTTTCTCCTTAGTCTGTGTTTAGGTGTCACAAATAATATTTTGTGCCAACTGTTCAGTATTTGAAAGCACTGCTCTTTTTCTGCCAGATTTGCTTCCTGCCAGATTTTCCTGTTATTCTTATAATTATATGCTTGAATGAAATTTTTACTACCAAGGTATAATGGACTGGTTTAAATGAGTAAGGCATCACACAATCCAAAGATGGAATAAGTTGAAGCTTGATTTTGCAATAGCTATGGTTATATTTGTTGATGACTATACTCGTATTTTACAATATGCAAAAAAGAACTACAAGAACCTCACAACAGTATCTATTCCTTAAGAATGGAAGTATTATATCATTTTTCAATCAACTTTCAATACCTAAATCAAATTAATCTATCCTAGGCAGCCAGCTTGAATATAATGAAGTGTGACATTTGCAGGAAGAATAGGTCTTTTGGTATTATTCTTTATCCCCTTGTTTGGAAAGAAACTATATTAGTAATGCATTCTTTCCATTGTTTGTGTTTTATTCAGGGACCAACTCATATATATGCCTATCTAGTGTCACCTTCTGCTACACATACACTGGATATACCTTCTTTACCACAGACTTAATATCATGAGCATAGTGTTTTCCTTGAATAGTTCTCTTAGAATTCTTTCTGCATTGGAATGTTGCAAAAAAAGAGCTGAGCCCACAAAGTGTATGATCTAGGGCAGAGCCCTGAATTAGGTGTACACCAAGAAGAGCTTGCTTAAAGGAACAATCTTGTACTCTGATTCAATGGCAAATATCAATCCTCAGTTCAGGAGGAGTGTCAAAAGTCTTAAAACCTAACTTCTCTAATTGAGTAATTTTAAATACCTGAATTTCCAAAGAAAGAAATAAAAATCCACAGTAAAAATATATTAATCAAAGTGACCAAATCTGTGACCAGAGTCTACTAATTGTTTTTTTTTTTAATAATAAGATGACAAGTAAGATTACAAAACTATAGCAAAACTTTTTAAAAAGGGGAAAAATACATACTTGATTTTCTTTCTTTTTAAAGCTTTCCACTTTCTGTCTGGACAGAAGCATCCTGGCAATCATACAATTTGGTGTAAAAATGAGAGTTAAAATGTCATTCTTAATAAGATTTATTGCTCCTCTTGTAATTTATCCCATTCAAAATGTAAACTTCCTAATGTACTCACTGGCTCCAAACCAAACAATGCTTATTTATTTATTTGTCTTATACAGGCATGTTTGGATTTGGTTGAATCCCTGCAGCAGTCTGTGAATTATGCATGTAAAAAGCAAAAAATGCCTTTATTGAGTATACACACACACAAAAATAACCAAAACAAAATATCCTACACATCAGGCTTATCACTTCTCTACCATTTGCTGTGGAATAAAGAGATAAAATTTTCACTTCTGTCTCAGCCAAGACTGCCAATTCAGCTTGCAAATTCTAAAAACAAACCCATGTTTATTTGAAGTTCTAAAGAATTATTTAACTTGCCCTTTTTAATGTTCCCTCTTAGGCATTCTACATCTTTCAAACACCTTTATGCATAAATATTGATTGTGGTATACAAAGGATGCTTTTTCTTCTTGCTCTTGGTTCTTTGATTTAAATCAAAATGAAATTAGGTCATTAAGTTTTAAAATACGTTTTCTGTGTTTGGTGGTTCTTTTATATCACTCTAAAAGTTTACTTCCTTTGGCTGGTAACCATTAAGATACGTTTAATTTTCACTGTAAAATAGCTAATTATGGGTACAACAACTATATACAAACAAGGAAGGTTATAGAGGTTGAGGTCAAAATTAAAGCAAATTAATATATGGCCTGAAATCTAAATGAGTAATTTACTCCATTTTTAGTAATGACATCTGTTTAGGAAGAAGTGAAAGGAGGACATCAAGTGGAATGAGTATATGGAAACAAGTAACAATGTCTAAAATGGAAAAATATGTTAGAGAAAAAAAAATAATGCTTACCGGTCTTAAACTAAGAGATGGTGTCATCTTGTGACTGAATACTTACACAGCTAACTTCATAATGTTACTCACTGGCAAGCACTGACAAGTCATCAAATAACTACAAAATGCCCTGATTGGGCTTCTGAAGGGGAAAAACATCTTGGAGACAACTAGAGATACATTAAATGCATCTTTTCATGACAAAGGAGGTATTTTCACACAGTGCTTTTAGTGCTTTGCCTTTTGTACTGCTAAGAGCCTGTTAATTGCATCCCTGTATCCCTTCACCCAAGCTGCCAGGGGAGTGTTTTCTAGGAGCCTCTCTGGCAGTACTTATCCCTGCTGTTCTCATCCAATTGTTCTGGAGCTGTTGCTCCTTCCATGGTTTTGCACCTGGAAACCCCAACAGTGTTGTTCTGCTGCTTTGAAAGGGAAACAACTCCCTCTGGTCACTCCTTCCTTCCCCTCTTTTCCAAGTCCTTTCTTGCAGCTTGTTTCACACCAGGAGAAGCGATACCTGGATGCGGAGAGCTTCACAGCAAAGGAGCCCACAGCAAGTTCTGCTGATCTAAGTGTGCCCCACTCAGCATGAACGGGAGGAACAAGCAGCTGGGAGTCTACGTAGGTTCTGAAGAAAACTACACGGTTCCTGTGGGGAAAGTACTATGAAGGAAAACACCTGCTGCATTAGAGAGGCCAGGCAGGGAAGGATGCTTGCCCCTGGCACTTCTCCCCAGCTGCACACTGGGGGAGTTTACCCTTTCGCATTCACTCTCCTCCTTTTTCCATTTTTCCCCCAAAGTAACTTTGACTGTTAAGAGTCCCTAGGTGCCTTCAGCCACTGATCAATGATAGTAAATCTTCACACATGTGACTTTGTCTCAATATTTTTTGTATAACTGCCTGGTTATGTGCCCAAGCAGAAGCCTGGCACTTTGAATTCAGAGACACCGCCATTCTTGTGTCCCAGCTAATAAAGTTTAAAGATAACCAAAACTCTTCTTTCTTAGTGTTCATCACTTCTCATTAACCACCACAAAAAAAAAATGGCAAGAAAAGTGTTTAAACCAAAAGCCAAGTAGTCTAAAGTTTGATTTTGTTAGAATACAGGTGAGAGACTTCCAATACCTTCTTTGGTGAAGTATATTTTATAACTATCCCATAATTTCTACATATATCCCCTTATTTCTTATGCCTAAAATTCACAAGACAATTTATTAGCACAGTCTGAATAATAACAAAAGCACTGTCATAGATGGTAAGTGCTCACTTCCTTTCTAATCTGAATGCACTGCCATAATGAAGAACCTTAAAAGTTGTCCTAGGCAGGAGAAAAATAGTAATGGAGTGCTTCTCTCGTACAAAGAGATACACTGGCAGAGATGAAAAATGACAGCAAACGGTATCCACACTTTCAAAATGCATCTTTTTTCTTGTAAAGATACAAAATAAAAGTCTTTTCCTTGTATTAGCTTTTAGTAACACTACTTTGGTCATCCATCATCACAGTGATTTCAGCAACATCATTGTATTGGGTGAGAATTCAGCTTGGAGTATTTAAATATGGATTGAGAACATAATTCTACAAAACCTTCCCAAACCTAAGTATCTGCTGTCAGTATATAATGCATCAAAACTTGTTTTCTGAGATTCTAGGCCTTAAGTGGTTTGAAAAATTACTGTGGCTGCAGAAGTCTATTTTTTTCACTGCAAGCAGTCAAGACACTCCCCTAATCTTCTTTATAAGTATTCAGATCTGGCCTTCTTTTTTTTACAAAAGATGAGAGACCATAATGTCAGATTAATAATAGGAAGATGAAAAAAGCAGAACTATTTGAAGAGATACAAAATATGTCTAAAAAGGAAATATGACTGAAGAAGGAATAAGGAATTTCTCTTCCAATAAAAGACCAAATGATCATCAAATGAAGAGTTGTGGCTAATTCAAGAAAAAACTTGTGGCTCTTTGGACAAGACAGTGATACTATTGAAGGCCTTAAGATACGGTCGCTCCTAAAAATGTACGAGTTTAAGGCGAGAAAAATTCAAAATGCCTGGACCAATTCTCATCCAGAAAGTAAATAGCATCCTGGGAAAGTATAACTACAGATTTACTCTCTTGTATTCCTTTATCTAGAAATGTACTTATGACTGTTTTGAAGATGGGATACTAAGAGATCTTTGCACTAGTTTTGTTTAACATTGCTTATATTAAGTACAAACTGCACTGCTGTAAATCAGTGAACCTAATCCCCTTGTACTATGAAGGATTACTGTATAATTAAAATTATTTTGAACAGTGACATTAGATAGTTTATTAATATTACTTCTCAGGTTTGTTGGGCTGGAGAAAATATCTTGTGATAAGCAACTATATCCACTTTGGCTTCCAAAATAAAAGAAATTTTAAGGGTTCTCTAAACTAAGGACTTTCAATTAAAATACAGAATCCATAGTAGAATAATTTTTATGGTAGGTATTTGATAATTCTTACAGTAGCTTATTAAATCATATTTACATTTAGCATTCACAGCGGTAGTGGGTCAAGGGTTGGACTTGATGATCTCAGAGGTCCCTTCCAAACCAACCGATTCTATGATTCTATGATTAATTTATTACATGAAACTGAACTTTCATAGCTTCAATTTCTAGAGTTTGGGCTATCTACTGCTGGTGGAGTACAGATAAATCCTGTTACCAGCTATCTTTTTCCTAGACAGGTACCCCCTTGATAAGCTAATCAGATCAAGTTTCTTGAATCTTTCACCACAGAAATAGTTTCCTATACCTTTGGTAATCATGATTCTCTAAATACCTTGAGGTTTATCAGCATCCTTCTTGAACTACTAGCACATAAGAACTAGTTAGTATACTTCTGTAGGAGTTGAATTAAAAAACAAAGACCCTGAAAACAACCCCACTTCACTCCAACTAAAATATCTTTCTTGGCTTCAGAGTCACTCCCATTGTGACTTCGAATAATTTCCACAACAAAGCTGACTACTTTTAAGGATGGTCTGAAATCTTTGTGTATACAAAAACATATCTATATATTGATATAGAGTTATAAGATGTATGGCTTGTTTTTTGTCCCTTCAGAGAATGGCCCTGCTATGAGTCTACTAGTCATGACTTTCCTATAAGTCCTTTCCAATTGCAGTGTTCATCATTAACATCCCTGCAAATACATAAAGCAACAAGTTTATTTTGTCATCTGGGACACTACAAAAAAAGAGACACTACATAAAAAAGAAGAGTCAAAGTTTCTTGCTGTCCACTGGAAACCAATATCGTTTATAGAGTCTCTCTAGTAATTTTGAAATTAATCAAATACCTGGGTTTGAATTGATTTAATGCATGTAATTTTTATTTCTCAATGAAGAGGTAATATCAAATCAAATGGAACAGAAAAGCCTATTCTACTATTGCTGTCACCTTTGTCAAAACACTTTGAATTAAAAAAATAAAACAAAACAAGAAAATACAAGCTATTTGTCTAAGTTTGCTGATTAAACAGCAGTGATTCCATTTCCACTCTGAATTGTACAGTAGTAGTAATAATAATACAAAAAAATAACCCTCCGCCAGTACTGAAGTAACTTTTTGACTGAGAAAACATTATGCAATATCAACTCTTACCATCCTTTAAACCCATCTTTTTTGTTGCCTTTATTTTGCTAATTACACTTCTGTTTATAGTTCTTACAATCTATAAATTTTTGTAAAAATCTCAGACACCTTCTGACTGTATTTACATTTAATATTTTGATCCTGTTACCATTTCGAATGTATATGCATACACACACAAATATGCACATTTTTAAACTACCTTCAGATTTCATTTTTCTTGCTGTTGGTTTTCTTCTCTCCCAGTTTATTTCTGACCAGCATTATTCTTTGTTACCCTGAAAACTGAATGCTTCCCAATCATTACTGCCTTTTCTTGTTTAAGTACTTTCTTCCAGATAATGTGCCTTACAATGCTTTTCATTGCTAAAAAATCACCTGTTCAGGAAGAGCACCTATATTTCTTACTGAATTAAGATTTTAATCCATTCCAAAGAAGTAACTGATGACCCAAAATTTTATACAGACCAGTTCATTAATCTTCATTGAACAGGTTAGATGCAGAAATGATCTCTGAATCATTAACTCAAACCTAAAAAGTAACCTCTCTACACTTACGATCTGAGAGCTCTGGGCATATCACTCTTTTGCTAGTCAGTATTTGCTGTGGAAGGATGGGTTTCTAGGTCTGATTGTCTGAGTTACTTGTAACTCTGGAGGATTATCATCAATAAAACAAACCTTAAAACCTACCTCACTACTCTTTCAAGTCTTTGTATTTCTTGTAATCTTCTTGATAAGATGTTCTATTTTTTCCTCTTAGCCAGTTTAACAAAATGCTGTTATTTTCTGTGCTATGAAACCCAGTGTGTAGGTAAGCAGGTTTTTACTGTTCCAAATTTCCAAAAGAAAAAAATACCCAAAAAATAAGGTCATAATTGGGACTTCCCATTTTAATAAGCAATGTTGATACAAAACACATTTCTATTCTACAAGGCATCTGCCATTAAAACTAATCTAGCTTCAAGTTAATTACTTTGATATGTTCCATGAGGGGTCAGAAATACCAAATGTAGATCAGATCTTGGAAAATGAGTCATCTAGAACATCAATATTGCAGATTTATCATAGGGAAGAGATTTTACAAGTGTTACAGTCAATAGCATATCAACTGCATAATTCCATGAAAAATGACCTCATGAACCTCTGAGTTAAACTATTTAAAAAAACCCAAAACATTTAATAAGCATATAGGGTTGCTGAGAACACCATGGCAGAGAGTATGAAGCTGACATTTTAAGAAGTACTGCAATAAGTAAAATCTAAAGTAAATTAAGACATGAGATAGTAGAAGAAATTCTTTAAAATTATAGAACTGACCAATAACCCCATGTAACCAATAAAATTATAGGACTATGTTGCTTCACTTTTACCACTGAAAGACTGATTTCACTTCAAATGATTAGGGTCACCATTCTTTAAGCTGTATGGCTTGGAATAACAGGCTTATTCTGAACTTCTATAGCTGAAATATTGCAAAAAATGTTCCAAACCTGTGCCTGACTTGAGAAATAGAGGGGAAGCTAAAATATGTTTAAAGAATTCTAGCTTTATTCGTAACTTCTGAAGGGATTTGAGATGAAAAACATATGTGGAAAACTTAGTGAGGGATGAAAGACCAATGAAAGCCACAGAAAGGACTTACCTGATTTCATTACGAGCTGTAGTGAAGCAGAGGTCAATTAAATGAGTGAATTACAAATAAATACACTTGTAGTAATAACAGTAAGCATTTGTTTAACACTTGTATGATATGTGCTCTGCAAACAATTAGTCTGTACAAAGAAAAGTGTCAAATAAATTAGATTGACTGGGGGAGAGTAAAGCTACGAAGGCCAGAAATTTCATTTAATTATATTTTCTCTTCAGTCTTTATTTTATAACAGCACTCCTTCTATCATTATACAAAATAAGTTACCTTAAAATATGAAGTCAAGGTGACAAGGAGTGAGAATTGGCCAGGGGTCAACAAGTTTTTACTACTATCCCATCTATCCCATTTTATAACACTCCTTATGCCTCTTGATGACTACTAGCCTGTACACAGCCCACATTGTTCCCTTAAACAAATGGAGAAAGTCAAATCTCACATCAGATATAAATGAAGGAACTTCTTAAGCTTGCAAAAAATACTTAATGCTTTTTACAGAACAGTGAAAAGAAAAAAAAAAAAAGACAACTTTATGCAAATGTGGAATTTTAGTCATATTTCTGAACCTGTGATTCAAATTCAATTTAAATCTGTGTAAACCCATTAAACAGCTTAGGTTGCTGGAAACAATACAGTGAATGTAAGAGTAAAGAAAATAAAAGCAAAGCAAGGGTGTTGGTAGTGAAAATGCTTCAACATGTATTTAAGAACAATAATATCTGGAAAATTTAATTAAACAGAGATGTTTTGTGTTTAATTTATTTTTACTTACAAGAAAGGATAATTTCTCCATTCTGTTTGTACAATATAAGCATGCAAACAAAAATGCTTGGCTTTTTTTTTCTTTTTTTTTAAGAGTCTGTGAATACATTAGCAATCCCATTTGAACAAACAATGCAGTCTCAAACCAAATCCTCTGATTCATTTCATCGTACTATGTGCTTTCTCAGTTCTAAGGGCAGTTTTGTGAGCAAATTAGATTTTAGAAAAATAAAGTAGAAGTATGCTCTATAGCTTTTTATGGACTGTTAGGTCCAAACTCACATAGAGTTGATACCACCACATGCAACTTCAGCACCGCTGAAAGTTCTTAAACCGTGGCAAACATGAGGAGCTTCCTCCACCACAGAAAAGTGATGGCTGATGACTGAGAGTCCTCAACTTGTTCTTCAAGTCTGCTGCTCCTTCTTCAGTCACACACATTTCTTGACTGAAATCCCTTTTTTTAACACCTAAATCCCTTTTTTTAACACCTGCCCTTTCTTCTACTGCAACAGTCCCTTGCTAATCTTTTACTACTAGAATTTATTACTGCTTTTTAGTTTCAACTCTCTTCTGTTCTATCAGTCAATGACTACCTGACTACCTCTTCCCACTCTTGGAAAAGCAGAGGTGTGACCTGGTGCCCCAACAATACCATACTATTTATTAATCTTAACCTCTCTGAGATGGCTGCAAGTTTCCTGGGCAGTAGCTCAGCTTGGTGACAGCACCAAGAATTTTCTAACTTATGACTGTAGTTTAGTATGAGAAGAATGGTTCATTAAACCAAAGTGTCAGGTTTCTTGGAAACCAGGAACAATCACACTTTGAGGTCACAAATGCAGACTTTATTCTATTAAAAAAATGCTTTGAATTGGTGCACATCACTGAACCCTCCAGTATATTTGGTGCATATCCCTGAACTGTGCAGGTTATTTGGACTCAAATAGCTAGGTTTGCCACATGGAAGAATCTGGAATGTCCTCACCATCCATCACTGAAGTATTATTGCCTTACATGTTTATCTTTGGGGGTGCTGGGACAGTGTAGGGCAGGTGGTTGACACAGGACAAAGCATAACAGTGAATCATCTTAAGTTGGGAAGGTCTTGAAGAGCTCCATCAATAGCTCCCTTTGGTATCTGCTTAGTGCTAGGTGTGCCACAGCAGCTGGACACTGCTTTGTGTGCAGAAAAACTTTCTAGAACATAAGTTATTTCTCTGTGAGACCTCTTCAGATGAAAAGTATGGCCTTTTGCATGCTGATGATCTCACATAAGGTGGCAGAAACATAGACACTTCACATGAGAGAAAGGCAATACCTCCCAAGACTTGGATACAGTGTGGGAAATAGCATGGAACCTCTTCTTTCACCTTATGGAGACAATTCTTTTCCACAGGCCTGACTAGCTGGTTTTGCTCTTGACTTAGCCCTTATTAAGAAGATGCCCTCTCTCTCCCAAGCTGAGCCACTACTTTCACATCCTTTTTCAAGTCTCCCTTCCATTCTCTCTTATGGCACCAACTTGTAGCTGTGCTATCAAGTAATCTCATGGTTCTTTAGCTCCCTTTTCACTCCTTCCTCCTTTCCCAGGGTAGCAACATGCAGAGCTCCCAGAAAGCAAACATAGAGCTAGAAGGACTACTGTTAGATTAAGAGGTTAAATACAGAAAATGTGAGACAATGACTGAATGGGGTGTGTATTAAAGTGCCAATGGATATTGCTGAGCCTCCTGGGCCTCTGTGCTGAGAGGCACAGCTCAAGGATGAGAGGAATTAGTAGTAGCAAATGATGATCAAGTAAGGGATTACTTGTGAGCACTATAGTCATGCAAGTCTATATAACCTGTTTCAGTGCATCCAAGGCTGCTGAAAGAACTGGCTGATGTCATAGCAAAGCCCAGCTTTATTTCAGCCCAAGGGGAAAATTGTGGAGGGAGTTCCCCTGTAGCAAGTTTCTGGGACAGGAAGGACAAATACCTGTTGATTAGGAGGTTGGAGACATTTCCTCCTGTGGTACCTTCCAGCCAAAGTATCATCTGAAAATTTACAGACTTATGCCACTAACACAGTTTTCTACATAGGAAAGTAAAAATGCATTGAAGTAAATATGAACATAATACAAGCCTGACAAAGAACAAATTAATATCACAGAAAACTTTAAACGCAGAAGACACATGCAGTGCATCAATGACTACAATTTATAAAAGCAGCACCATTTTCTGCAGCCTTATGAACATTCTGCATAAACCAAACCACAACTAGAAAGAGAAGTTTGTCAAAAGGGGCACTGCCCAACCACCTGTATAAATTTGGCAGGTGATATATACATTGTGTGAAGGAATATAAGGCTTCAGATTAAAATCAAATCAAATATTAGTTGTTTTTATTTGTATAAATACTACAAATATCAAATATTGTTCCTCATTAACATAAAGAAACCTTTGCAACTTGAAGCTTCTGTAACTAGAAATTATAAGCGCAAAAAAATTCAACATAGATGAGAACAGATGATAGTACTATAGAAACACTGAGCAAACGCACAGAACTGATATCAAGAAGCCTTAAGACCTCTGGAGACATGGGATATGACAGCATGCCACTGCGGATGAGGGTATGGACAGCTGAAGTGCAGAAGTCTCTAGGATGAGACTTTTCACCACTAACACTGGATGTCTAAAGCAAAAAATGATTAAACAAGGAAGGAGAAAGAGGCAGTGAGAGAAATTCAGTATAACACCCAAGTCCTTTTTACGTTATCCAGAGAATAGCATCCAACAGGCTAATAGGCTTCCCATGAACAGTTTCACACAACATATGAAGTGTGATTATACAAAGATACAACTGAAAACAAAATTGAGCAGCTCTGTCCTTTCACCAACAGTGCTACAAACTCTTGCTTCATCTTTTTAGGCTCTATCTGATACCACAACCTAAGACAAGACAAAAACTGTTCAACTCTTCAGGGAGATTGCTTCAGGAATCGACACACAAAATCACTGCTTATCCCTTTATTCAGCAGCCCCAATCACAAGCTTCTTACACTGTTACTAATAACAACTTTTTTGAAAATAAAAACACGTCAAGATGCCAAAACATTTTTTTTCTCATTTTTTCTCTCATTTGATCTGACAATCTCCTCTTCATACATTTGTTTTTTTGTTTGGTTTTGTGTTTTTGTACCTATTACCACACCTTCCATTCTCTCTTTCTGAAAGTACTATTTTGTAAAAAATTCAATTTTCTTAAAAATACTGCATTTTTCTCCTTGGAAATGACTTTCCCTTTTTTCATTCCTTAGTTGCTAAATTCGGAACTGCTTTGTTTGCCTGGACTAAGTTTGTAAAATCTGAGGGTCACCAAGGTATGGGGTTTTTTTCAGGATTTTATGAAGTCCTGTGAACAGAGTACCACTGAAACAATGGTTATTATAAGCAATTACATTTACACAATGATATTATTGTTGTTTTTATTGTCATTGTTATTATTACTATTATTATCATTATTAATAGAATTGGAAAGCTTAGGTTTGGCTGAGTATTAAAAATATTAATGCTCTTACGAATTCTTTGTCCTCCTAGTAATTTACTGGAAGACAGAAAGAGACAGGATGTGCTGTCTCTATCATTCACTATACTAGTTGGAAACACAATTGAGGGTGAAAAAAAAATTGCAGTACTGCAGTGCATATATATGTACACACCACTATATAGATATATAGTAGTATGTCTACTACTGTAACAGTTGGTACTGTTACATATGAGAAAGAAGATACAAATTGGTCATGATTGAGCTAATCAAAAATTCATGGAAGGGAAAGGTTGAACTTAAAAGTGACATTCTACTTAATGGCAATAATAATTCAGTTGTAGAGTTACTTCTGCCTTTGGACTCTTAGGATGAACAAGATGACCTCATAGGTCTCCTCTAGCTCAATTTTTTAATGATTCTTATGAAACAAACCAAATGAAACAATGTGAAATGACAGATTATATTAATCTTTAAATGAACAATAGAAACAATTTCCACTACTGTATGGAATTATGTTAAAACAGAAAAAGACATACAAACTAAATACTCCATGAAAGCTTAGAATATTAAATCTTTGCCAAGAGCAGTCTCTGTCTTACTGAAAGGAGCCAGCGGCAGTATTGAGAACAGATCTGGCTAAGGAATTCCTACAGTAAGGGTTTTGAGAACAAGATATCATACTGTATCATCTTACTTGAATATTTCAAATGAGTGTTGATGCTGGATTCCCTAAAGCAAGTCTACAGAAATAATGAACTCTAATGCTGTGGAAATGCAAGACAAAAAAGTTTTTAAAAAAATTGTAACCATCTGCAGCTCGGGGGGAGCATTTCAGCTATGAAAAAGAAAGTGGGAATATGATATATTTTACATTAGCCATTTTTCACCATTTAAAAAATCTTTTTCTGTTCAAAGCCATTAGCCACAGCTAACATGCCATCCACTTGATCATTTGCTCCAAGTCTCCCTGCCTGAAATTGTGATTTTTTAGACAATAAAGTAAAACAAAAGGCTTTAATCTAGGGTAAAATATTAGCTACTGTAGTTCAAATAAAATAAAATATATAAACATATATTATATGCTTCTGTTTGGCACAACATTAAACACAAAACTGAATTAGGGTGTGCTTTTTATTAAATGAATGTGCTTTTTATTAAATTTGTACTTAAAAATTAAATCAGATGTGTGACTGATTGATATTTCCACGTCAAGAGCAGAAGAATAGGAGCAGTCTTGTACGATAAGATGTTTACAAAAAGTTTCACACCACAATTAATTATTTAAAGTGAGAAAATTTGGGTGCACCTGTTAACACTAAACAGGACTGCATCATTCTGCCACTTGAGCAAACTCAAGGGAGCCAGAGACTAAATTGCTCCATGAAAGACATGGAGGAGACGTGGAGACTGACTGCACAAGCAGTCAATCAATACAAACTATGGAGTGATCACGCTGTCAGCTCTTTTCTAACATAGAAGGCATCCTGAAAAGCACCTTGGGGAGTTTGTTCTCCCACAGATATTTTTCAAACAGGTAGTCAGACTGCTAAAAAGAAAATGAGTTTGTGTAATTCACTTCTGCCTAAATCTTTAGATGAAAAGGATTAAAATTATAAGATGCAGTCACCAAAATACATTTAAAATAATGTGAAAGACCATCTTCCCAGTTAATTGCTTAGATGTTATCTCTTTTCAAAAATAGTTCTTTTCCTACTCGATTGTAAATCAGGTACGAATAATTATACTTTCTGCTGTAATGCCTATGCATTGCTATGCACTTGTTTCAACCTTCTTGTGATGAATGTATTTGTGCTTATCTATAGTGTAGTTAGAAGCATAGAAGTATACTACATGAAAATGTATCAAAAAATGTAAAAAGGACAAAAATTTATTTGGTCTGCTAGATACCAATCTAAATTCTAGCAACGCACATTTCACATTTTTTTCTCCATGAAATTGCTCACATTGTATGCTGAGATGCTGCATACACAGGTATGATCTTTCACACATAATGTTAGCTTTGACTGTAACTATTTATATACTGGAATTTTTGGTATAGAAACAGATATTTGGAAAATGCTTTTAATGGGCTCTTATATTTTCTGGTAACTCATCCTGAAAAGGGCTTTTTTTATCGGTTGCCTCACGATTACCAGTAAGTGAGCAATGAAGCACTGTTTAGTCTTGGAAATAAGAACACACAACTCAAACACAACAAGCTCTGAACAGCTTGCTGGTCCCTGTGCAGGTAAATACCGTAATTATTGTCCCTGCCTTCCCACTGTTACTTTGTAATTCAGTAATGGACCATCTGTAGCTCACTGCTGGTGAATCATCTTGAATCTTAATGCATCATTTGAATTATCTTCATGCTACGTAGTGGACACGACATTAACACTGTAAGGAAAACATGTAAGCAAGCTAGCAAGGTATCTGAGTAGCTGCTCCTTATATTACTAAAGGAAGGTTTATAAAATAATCTAAACCAGTCCTTTTTAGTTAAAAGCACAGCATACCACAAAATGCTTCTACACAGACATACATAATACATTCTATTAATAAATCGCTGGCAATGAGATTATATTGCACTTGCCCAATATCATTAAGAATTTCAGAGATGTCCTTGCAAAGGAAATATGTAACAGCAAATATACAGCTAGATAAGTTCTCAGACCAGCCCATTGCCCTGATATCTGTATCTTAAACCATCCAGTTTAAGGTATCAGAACACCGTAGTCTACCTCTAGATACCAGTTCTATGGGGAGAAGAGGAGAGGAAACCAGAAAAAAAAAGCCCCAGATAAAGAGCACAACAACAACAAATAAAATACAGAATCCCAAACTTTCTTTCACAAACCTAAACAATTTTATATGTAATTTTCAAATCTTGGTAACATTCTCAAAAAAATGTGAACATACTACAAAAAGCTGAATTTGTCCAGGTCTGTAGCTTGTTTTCAGAAGTTGCTTGTGATTTTGATCTGGACTCTTCATTTCATCCTAGTCTTATACTTTCTGCTCCCCTCAGCCACCCTCCCTGCCCCATTACTGTGATCTTGCCCCCTAGATGTTCCTTTCAGAGACTTCTTTTTTTCAGAGAATTGTGTAAGAAGTTGGGGGGAACAGTTAGCAGCTAATGTTCATACGATAAAGAGCAACCATGAAAAAACAATAAATCAGAGACCCTCCAGTTAAATATATATACATATGTTCTTTATAAAATGCTGAGAAAAAATAAACCTTAACCTCAGAAATGGCCAGCAACACAAGGTTAATAAGGCTAAGGTTGGAGTATTTAATTTCCTCCCTTTTTTTGCATCTACCAACACAAGCTTTCCAGCACATTCATTTCTTTAACCTATTTTGTTCTTAGGCTTTTTGGTTTCCTTCAGGTTACCTGGGGGGTTTGTTTCTTCTTCCTTTTTTTTTTTTTTTTAATAACAGTCCACATAAGTAGCTGAAGAATAATAAGAGAAGAAGAAGCACTGCACCCTCTTCTCCTATAGAGAAAATATCTAACATGCCAAACTCACAGAACAGCTTAATATTCATAGAGGGGAACCAGCCTCCTCTTACCTTATCATTCTGGCACTTAATAGGGGTCACAATTTCTTTGTGACCCAGCAAACCCAAACAAGCATCCAGATGCTGTGAATTACCATGAACACTCAGTTTTGTATTCCATGTATCCCTTGTGCTTCCTATTCTGTCCCATGTGCTGTAGGGATCAGCCAGAGAAATCACTTCTGTCTGCCTCATTTGTTCTTTTTCACCCTCCCAGATGGGAAAGCCTCCTGCCATTCATTAGCAACCTCAAAGGAGTAACCCAAAAATTTCCTGGACCCACGAGGCCGGGAATAGATTCGGGTTTTAAACCTCAGGGAGGTTTAAACCTCCATCTCCTCGTGCATCTGTAAATAAACATCATCTTTTTGTAATCTGCAGATGATAACAGAAGAAGGCCAAAGAGGGAGAAGTAAGCAGCTTAATAGTAACGATTCTGTTGAGCAACTCCTGAAACAGAAGCAGCAAAAAAAGGACACAAAGTTCTGTAGAAGCCCATGTGATACCAGGAAATACAGTGACTTCACAGATTCTTGTAGAAGCCATAGCAAGCACTGTCTGGCACACTGAAGCTTCCAAAAGTGGGAAGTGTCTTCACCAGCTGCCCAGTTTCAGAACAGTCCTCAGCTGGTGGAAGACAAAAGAACACAAAGCTCTCGGGTTCACCAGCAGCTCAAGCAGCTTTCCCACCCAAGGTGTTGATGCTGTGCACCCCTGCAGAAGAACATGAGTGACAGTAACTCCTAGAGACAGGGCTCAGGCCTGGCAAAAAGGGGGAAAAAAAAAAAAAAGGGATTCAACCTGAAGTAGTGGGAACCTCATATACGACCAAGGCCAGACTTCTTGCTTGCACAATGCAGCTCAGTGTCATGCTCAGTGGCAGGACTGAATCTCCCTGCCTCTGTCAGGAACTGACACAGAATTAGATGACAAACTAATACTTCATCTGTTTCAAGCTTTTGTAGCAAACTCTTTCTCTGAAATGACACTTAGGAGGAGCACAGATCAGCCATTTGTCACAGACCAGCAAGCTCGGAAGCAAGGGCAGCTGTGAAAATACCTGAGTTAGCTTACCCAACAGTCCTGATCTTCATTTTTTCATCATATAAAATCAATTTGCACTTCTAAAATTGGTACTGAACCATATTCTTTGAGACTTAAAAATCAAAGTTTCTACTTCACCTGATTAAAACAAATTTGCATTATAACAAAAATAAAGCAATTTTATTTTCTGATTCAGCCCAAGATTAAGATATAGGCTCTTGAATTTACAGCTTATTCTGAGTATGAAATTGGGATAAACACCCTTCTTATCCATATTCACTTACTATTGCATTGAGTCATTAAATTGAAAGAAGCTTGCCATCAGTTTGCAAAGATCTAAAAACTGGGATTTTTTTTTTTAAACAAAAAAACCTGCAGCAGGAGTTATCACTCAGCAGTGTGTAGGATTCAACTAGACATTTTTTTTGCTTTCATTTGGTATTGTGAATATACAAAGCAGCTATTCCTGGCTTACATCAACTCTCTTCTGAACTATGAGACTCAAATGGTTGCAGATTCTAGAAACCCTGCAAAGATTACACTGAAAATTGAGTTATTTTAATGCAAAATTTCTGAAAGCTCTTCTAAATTCTACCACATCTGAGCCACTTTCTGATTACACATATGGGACCTGAAATCAGGTTCAGAAGGGGGGTGAAGGGGGCAGCGTTTGAGTCATTTTATCACTTTGTTCTCTCCTAAATTTGAAATTAAAGCCACCTATAAAGACATCCACCAATTATTTTCTTTACTTGCTTATTTAGACAATTAAAATTTTCAAAATTATGTAAGTAGGTATTAATAAATCTGTAGTCCTGAGATATTTTGCTTCCCACTTTGCTTTGACATCTTGCTTAGAGCTGATCTGAAAAGCTATGATTTTCTCTATTCTGAAGCATTTTTATTACCTTGTTCTATCAGTCTACTTCATCATTTGCAATTGTATTCAGCTCTCTCCTGAATGTGTTAACATTCTTAGATGACATGTGTGTCTTCTACCTTTGTTAAAATTAACACACCCCATTTCTCATCTTGCTTCTGTGTCAGTTTTTGCAAAAATCCTTGCATGTAGAATTCCCTATTTATGATTTGCATTGTAGTATGTAGTCCAAACATGAATGGGCTGGCTTCAGGATGTATAACCCACATGTAATTTGAAACACTCAAACTTGCAAGGGGCAACTATATATTAAAAGCTACCTAAGTGGTAAGGCAATTACTTCAGGCAAATGATGTGAGCTTCACACAGGAACAGGAATCACACCACCTTGAATGACAGTGTCAACTGATACTCAGAAAAATTAAAAGTAATGCTTAACAATGAAGTTTGATGGAGATTCAAGAAGATATGCTGAGGTTGAGGTATGCAAAATGTGTAAGTAATATCTGTAAAATATGAGGCACCTAAGCCAGGTTCAAAGGGCACTACCTCACCTGATCAGAAAAAATACTGTTGAAAGATGAAGGAAAACAATGAGATGCAGACCTTGATTTGACAATAAATTCTAACAAACATTGCCAGAAGGTTGAGGGAGGTGATTTTGCCCCTTTATTCTTGTGAGACCCCACCTGGAGCTGTGAGGGACGCACATTTCTGCAGTCCCCAGTACAAGAAGGGCATGGAGCTCTTGGAATGAGGACAGAGAAGGGCAACAAAAATGATGGGAGGGATGAAGCACTTCTCCTACAACAAAAGGTTGAGAGAGCTGGGGTTGTTCAGCCTGGAGAAGGCTCCAGGAAGACTTTATTGCAGCCTTTCAATACTTAAATGGGGGCTGTAAGCAATATGGGAAAAACATTTTAGCAGGGCCTGTTGTGATAAGATAAAGGGTAATGGTTTTAAACTAAGAGATAGTAGATTCACACTAGATATAAGGAAGAATTGTTTTACAGTGAGGGTGGTCAAACACTGGAATAGGTTTCCCATATTGGTGCTAGATGACCCATCCCTAGAAGCATTCAAGGTCAGGTTGGATGGACTCTGAGCAACCTAATCCTGTTAAAGCAAACATTACAGGGATTTTGGCCCAGATGACCTTTAAAGGTCCCTTCCAACCCAGACCATTCTATGATTGTATAAAACATCTCAAAGCCCTAAATTGGTTGATGCTTATAAAACACCAGAAGATAACCAAAGGCTAAGACAAGAAGAAATAAAAACCCAAGAATGCTCCAGCATGCTACCTAAAGAAAAGTGAGACAAGAAACTCCTTCCAAAAAATTAACTTTTCTTATTTTTAACAAATCTCAGCAAATTGTACCCGCATGAGGCATGGGGAAAAAGATAATCTTGCACCACCTAAAAACAGCACTTTGCATTTCTGAGAACACAGTGCTATATTGTCTCTAAGAAGAAAATGTTGCATGGCAGCATCAGATCATTTGTGTCAGAATTACAAAAATCTTTCAGAAGAAAAGAACTGCAAAAAATAATGGTCCCTAAAAGACTTACTCACTGTTTCCTCACACTAAATGTTTCAGTGTTACAGAACAAATGAAGCTGACTTCTCAAGGTTGCTGCTTTTTCCACATTTTTCCAGCCTCCAGTCCTACAATTCTATAAAATCTGTATCCATTAAAGAAAAAAATAAGCTTTAGGAACATACAAATATTGTATTTTTCTTTATAATTTTCTGCTAATTTACTAACCCAAAATTCTATAGATGATTGTTGGTTTTTATTCTCTTTTAGTTCTATGACACAAACAAAATCAATATTCCATAATGATTCAGTACAATGCCATTTATTGTAGTGCCATGGGCTAAAAAAACGGAGAACTGCAGCAATTTATTCTATTGGAAGACTTCAGGTATGTCCAACAGACCTCTTTTTATTATTTTTTTTATGGCAGGAGTTAAGCATAACTTTTACTTTCACAAAATGAAAAGAGAGAGAAAATATATAAACACCTATACAATCAGCAGTTCTGTACACACACACTGGCTAGCTAAGATAAACATTTGCTGCCTGGTCTTCTATTTTAAGACACAGAAGGGTCAAGAGCAATCTCTCCTAACAGGAGAAATGTACCATGGTTATGCCGAACATGGGCATCTATAACCTAGTCAAATATTCCACTCTCTAGAAGCTTCCATTGAACTCCTACTTAATGCTTGTCAACTACCTTCCAGCATGGTCAGATGAAAAAGAAGTTTCTCTTTGGGAAGCAGCTATGCAGTGAGAATGGGACATTCCATTTTAACTAGTTCTGGAAACAAAAATAGTACTACTAAAAGTTTAATATTACTATAGAAGTAGTAACGATGAGAAAGCTCATTAAGAAATCTGACTGAAATCAGACCTAAGTAAGGTGCAGAGAGCTAACAAAAGTGGGAAACACCACCTAGCATAAAATTAACAAAGAAAATCTGTTTATCATCTTTTTCTTCTTTACTTAAATTTGTTCTTGTAAATGTTTAATTCTAGTTAAAAAAAGTCTTACACAACCCTGTCAGTTGAATTTATTTTATAGATTCTTATTCTTACATACAGACAAAAATTTCTACAATAGGGGCTAGACACCCAGAAAAAAAAAACCACCATAAATAGTGTCAATTACATAAGAAAACAAGAAAATTTAAGGAACAAGTATGTGTAAGATCAAATATGCATTCAAGAAATGCACAATATTTGTAACTTCAAAAGATTCCCTTGTTCAATGACCTTGACTTGTTGTCATGACAAGGTGGAACACCACAACTACAGAAAGCAAGAAGCAATTTCCTTTAGAATCAAGGCACTGTCCTATACAATCCTAGAAACAAAGAGAGTACTTTAGACTTCACTGAAGTCTACACAATAAACAATTAATCCCTGAAAGTCAATCAAAACCAGAGACAAGTCCTACAGGTTGGGAGTGTTGTTTTATTTTTTTGGTATTTCTCTGGATCTATGTTAATGAATTTAGTATCATCAGGTGAGAATAAAAGTGTTAGACTAATTAAGCATAAATTTTGACACTGAGAATCAACTCGGAGCTTACTTTGGCACATTATTTTACACGGTGCATAAAGTATGGGGATGTACATCCCATGCCTTAGTTATTCAAGCAGAAAGAAAAATGTATTTCCTTCCTGAAACATGTTTCAAAGTTTATTATATTTATTATGCTGTGCTTTAGGATATTGGCCCTTTTAATTCACAACTGATTTGACGAAGACAGAGTTCAAGTGATAATTAGATTCTCTGTTATTGATTTTTGGCTGGTAAGTAACCAACCTAATCTTGGTTCTGCCCTACCTTTGAGCTTTTCATGATTAACTACTCTGAACACAAATTTGAATTGCATAGTTGTAGAAGTAAATGTGACTCATTTTCTGGCACGTAAATATTGTTAGTGTAGCGATTCAGTCAAGCTAATATATATGCTGAAAAAGTTGCTTTTTGAATGTATACTTTTTGCTGGTGCACAAAAAAGGGGACTTATATTGAAGAATATTCAGGAACGTTCTGGGACAAAAGCATTCTTTGTTTCTACTGCCTTTAAAATGTTCTTTTTTTAGGAGCAGATTTGTACTAAACACAAACTCTTAGGATACCCACATACTGCAAAAACAAAGAAAAATCTATTCAACTAATATTTGTTGAAATATTTTGTAATATACAATTCAGGCAGCAAAGACTGTTCCCTTCCAACTTCAAACATGTAATTATAAACACGTTAAGCTGTAAACATCAACGAGAAGGAAGAAATGCCACCAGCAGCTATTAAAGTCTATTGTATGAAACTCAAACTGATAGATTGAAACTTCTTTATTTTCTCTGCTAGAATCCCAGATGAAAAAATGCACCTTCAGCTTACATGAGGGAATGGCTGAATAGATGTGTGACTCTGACACATGATGGAAGAGCATCTGCTACACCAGCCAGTGTTAGCAAAAGATGAGGGTACCTCAGCCTGCGTGATAAAGATAAACCCATATCTGCCTTATCATGCCATGCTCTTGCACCTGAGACATTAGTTTTGGGTTTTTTTGTTTTGTTTTTGGTTTTGTTGTGTTTTGGTTTTGCTGTTATTTTTTGTTTGGTTATTTTTTTTTTGGGGGGGGGGAGGTAGTACCAAATTTAAGTCCAGCAAATTATGTTAGCTTATTGTGAAATATTAATTTACTATAGTCTTAATCATCAAAAGTTACCAAAGTAAAGGAAGAGGCAACAATATTCTAGAACCATGTTGATACTTCCTGAATCTGCTTAAGATGCCAAGAAACTGAAGTCTCTGGTATGCTTCCTTAAGTTCAAAAGCCTCTTAGGAAAACAGTATTCACTGTGTTCACATCATTACAGGCAAACAACAACAACAACAACAAAACCCCACAAGAGATCAGACCAGAAGAATTAAGAAAAACACTGATGCAAATT
Organism: Phaethornis superciliosus; assembly: GCA_023637945.1. NCBI lineage: Eukaryota > Metazoa > Chordata > Aves > Apodiformes > Trochilidae > Phaethornis > Phaethornis superciliosus. Next base: position 72,370,804 of record JAJQWJ010000002.1, read on the forward strand.
TCTAAAGTTAAAAAGAGTTGCATCTTTTCAAACCTCAGGCACTGAAAAAACATTTTTAAGGTAAGTGAACAAAGCAATGGAAATTCAGACAAGCTTCAAAATTATTCCTATTGCAGCATACTGGCAGAAATTCTGAATCTTTAGAAAAATAGTAAAACCATTTCTGATCAGAGCTGTACAAACAATTTAAAAATCATTCCTAGGCAGCAAAATAAAAAACGAATGCCAGTATCAACTCTAATGAGATCTTAAGTACAGCATTGCTAATGTTAGTTGATAAAATGAAAGCTAAAGAATATTGAGTAGACATTCAGTATAGCTTCTAAACAAATCCATTCACAAGTAACAAACTATGTAACAAACAAGTAACAAACAACTAACCAAAATAAAATGAAAACAATATAGATAGAAGTTTTATTTCAGGGCTCAGTTTAACCTACTTCCTTTATAAATAAAAAACACCTAAACAGCTCTGGTGTTTTCATTACAGCCAAGATTCATATAAAAACTTCCAGAAACCAGGCAATATGAAAATATTTTAAATCTTTAATACAAAGATGGATAACTCTCTTCAAAACACCCCTTACAAAGTATCTATTATAATAAATACTGGACATACTATTATATCTACACACATACTACATACACAGTTTACCTCATATAACCTCTATTTTGAAAGCCTTTATACAAAATAAATTTATCACATGCAAGCAAAGGAAGAGAATGAGCATTCTACCTCCCTCCATCCTTTGGTACAGATGTCTCAGCCTTTAAGAACATTATGGTTTTTTAAGAGTAACGCAGACGTGAGAGGTTGTTTAAACTTTCCATCTGAGAATATAGCCCTTTTTGGCCAAAAACTAGAGTCCTCTTTGGTGGAAGGAGTTAATTCAATAAGTTAAATTAATTCATATTAAAATAAATCAAACAAAAAAATTAATGACCAGTGAGGAAAAACACAGTATAGGAGAGTAACACTTTTTCTTCATTACCCCTTATCTTGTTTCCTCACACTATGAAGTCTGTCAGTCAGTGTTACAGAGATAGGATTTACTGTCTAATCCCATTTTACTCCAACTAATTACTCAATGTCACTCTGTGAGAGACATTTTATATCCTCTCTTCACACAAAGGGTCAAAACATAGTTGCTAAGATTGAAGATCAAGCTATCATCCACAGTAAGGCAGCAGAAGCATTTACATAGTACAAGAACGACTATATTAGTTTTTTTACAAGAAGGTAACAATAGTGTTCTTTGACAGAATTATATGATTTGTTGAAGACAAGAAATTTAACACCTTCTACACAAAACTTTGTTATACAACAAATTTAACTACTCTATGAATACCATTAAAAAAAAAAAAAAGTCTGACTTTATGTAGTTTAATCATGGTCTAATTTCCAACATATTGCTATGGAGATACTCTGATAACTGGAATCTGTATGTAATTAATGTCAAAATAATGAATTGCATAGGTGTTTTTTTCTTAAATTACTAACATTTTTGTTAGTTTTTATCACCCTTCAATATTTCAACTCTAAAATAAATATATAAAGTAGAGTAACTGCTGATTTCCTTTATCAAAAGACTCAACATCAGGGCAGGGAATCCAAAACTGATGGGGGAATCAGGAACTAACTTAAAGAATTATTCATTTGGTGAATAGTAGTGAATCTGAAAGACACAGAGGTCAGTGTGGAATCTGAAGATTACGTTTTCTCAGAACATGCCTGTAACTACACAATAAACACAACATATGGGAAGAGTCAGTATAATGTACATCCAGAGTTTTCAGAGTTTGATGTCTTAATTTAGGCTCTTAGATTCTTATTCATTCACCAAATATCTAGGTTGATTTTAAAATATGGAGTACTCCCTAGTCCCAGTATCCACTGACATCACTACTATCAGAGGGTTCACTAACCAACACCAGTACCAGTTCAATTTTTTTGATTTGAAAATCCCATAATTTCCTTTTTTTTTTTTCATTTGTTTTGCGGTTTTTTTGCAAAACAGTATATTCTCAGTTACATGAATTTTGTATATAGCTTGGTCACCTTATTTTGAGTATGCAAGATACTTCTGATTATTATGGGTAAAGTTCCTCATTAGCTAAGCATATGAAGACAAGTTACAAAATAAAAGCAAATAAGCCCTCATCCAAGCCTTACCTATACGGCGACTAAAAAGAAAGCTTTATCAGAAATATGTAAAACCAACTCTAAACTATGAATGTGGGTATGTTAAGAGATAAATGCCAAATCTAATACCCAAGATTGTATTTCAAATATTGGGAATTTACAAGGGAATCTTGTGGTGCACTCTGCATTCTCAAAAACTGTCAGTTACCAATAGCCACGAATAAACATTAAAATCTTTCAAATAAATAAATATGGCATGTTTGGGGTTTTTTACTTTTATTATTTCAAAAAGTGGAATAGTGTCCTCGGCCTTTTTAATGGCATCAGTCTTGACAGCACAGAACCAAAGTAGTCCTGGTTCTTCCACAGTGTGACAAGAGTTCATATATATCAATTATCATCTAAATTTAAAGTAATCTAGGCTAACATATAGCTGATCCTTGCAGTTAAAGAATATTGGCATATTAAGGGAATATTGACACCAAGGATCTCCCTGCACATTTCCTTGTTACTACGTCCACTCCCCAAAGTAATTTTCATATAAAACATTTACTACATGTTTATAGCCGCTCACCCATATTGCTCTGTGGATAAGGTTACAGGTTTTATTTATAAAAATGGGACTGTGACATCCACTTGGCTACTGTAGATCATGTATCTGATCAGGGCAATCAGCAGTGATACCCGGGATTTTGGAAACATTCAGAACCATGCTGCTGTTCTTAAAAGTCTTTCTTTTACTTGAATGAAGACCTGTGTGACTTTTGGGAGGCACAAGCTCTCTGCAATGCCCATTCCACAGCTGCAGCACTTGGGTCTGGTGTCTCAAACAGTGCTGCAGGGCATCACCTCAGCACACTGCTGTCTAAATAGAATGTAGCATCAGTGTTTCTAGCCCACATATAGGGTGATTTGGGTATAAATGTGGGTTTAATGTTTTAAGTTCAATTCTGCAATAACTTTCTGTGAGCTAAGCCTGATTTAGCACACAGAGCTGGTGCTTCAATATCCAGTTACCAGTTACTTCATTCTCAAATATATATCCCTGCTATCTGTAGATCAAAAACCACAGCTGGGTTTCAAAATCTGTCATTAAATGCATAATGCAGAGTACCATTTAAGATCTATGCATGATGGTGACTTAACCAAAATGCTTTCAGTTATGTAACAACCTATTCCTAAATCTGACATAAGCTTTTCTATATAAAAATAGAATTATTCCTGCATTCAAATATAATCTGCCTTAAAGATTTCAGTGAAATGGAAGTGTGCACTTGGAAAGCAGCTGTGATAAAACAGTCATAGTTGTGTGGATGTTGGTGATAGGGCTGTTAAGGTTGCATGGGTACCCTAAGTGTATGTTTTCATGTCACAATATGGCTGACCTAATTTTAGAAAAGACAGAAATAGCTGAAACTTTATGTATCTAATTAAGCTACTTATCTTACCAGATCTAATGGCATGATTTAATTCACTCTACTGCTAAAACTGAATTCTGGAATATTCATCTGTCATCTCTATTTCATAACAAACAAACAACACACTGGTTCTGTTGTTGAGTGGGTAGTAATAAGACACTTAGAAGAAAATACTTGATCATAACATGGATTGTGATTATAAACATATTGAATACCACAAAATAGTACTTGAACATCACAGATAGTATTGTAATAAATACTTGAAACAGAGTAACTGGTGATTCTTTAAGATAAATGTATTATTACAATGGTAGTGAAAGAAACACTAGATGTTAAGAGTTGCTATGTGTAACAACTACAAATTAACATAACTGATGTATTTTAGCATTTTCCTTTTTAGTATAGATATATATATTTAAGATTCAGTGAGGATAAAATACATAAGACTTGAGTAGATGTAAATGGTTAAAAACAATCAAAAATCTTTCAAATTTTCCTCTAGCTTTTGCAGTTCGCTATTGTAGCTTTCCTTCTAAAATATATTTATTTTATGTAAAATTCTCAGATCTGTCAGTACCTAAAAGATTCTAGTCCATGAGAATTTTAACTGAAGAAATTATATTTAAAGGATTAATTTTCCTTCAATACTTCTACTTCCCTGTCCATCAATATAAAACACATATGTAGGACTTCTGAAAACAGAATCCAAACAAAGTCATATATTTGCCAACAATAATCATCAGCTGTATGTTCCAAAAAGAACTATGATTTTGAACAATTTTATTACTGACTGAAATGCTAAAAGCACTAGTCAAATGCAGCTTTATTGTACTACATCTACAAACAAACTGGGCTAAATTACAGGCACTTCAGTGATGCTGGGGGTAAATGGAAAGCAAACATTTCCCCTTTTATGTATGGCATTGTTCACATTGCAGCATTTAATAAATTTTTTTTTCACATGGCAACTGTTATGCAGAAACCCATCAGAGAAAGTCCATTTGAAAGTCTCCTTTGCACATGTGAAAAAGCAAGGTGCAACTGCTTCTAGTTCACATGCAGTTTCCCATTTCTTATGCACAGGCAGTGTGCATTGACATACCTGAAGCTAAATATTTGTGGAATAAAACTCCCTCCTCTGTCAGGAGACGGAAGCAGAGACAAGCTACAAAGTATTAGTTTGAAAACATCTCCTGGACATGTAGGGGTGGTATTAGGAAAGGCCACAGCTGAACTAGAGACAAGACTGATAACAGCAGAAATTGTGTACAAAAAGAAGACCACTACATCACGAGTAAGAAGTGTAACAAACAAAATGTGAAACCCTGGTTGAATAGGGTTGGTGATTTAATGCTAGCAGATACATATACACATTGAAGTACCTGATCCCTTCTCTAACTCAGCCTCAAGATGAATCAAAAAGGTCTCCTGGGCTTCTATGCCCAGAGGCAGGGTTTGGAAAGTAGAGGAAATACCAGAGGTGAAGGAGGACAGAGTCAATGATTACATGAAGGAGAGATCTTGACCCACATGTAGGACATGATGGGCTTCACCCAAGCATGCTGAGAGCTGTATGGTGTCCAGATCCAGAAGGATGGCTGTGTAATGGATTCCAAGTTTTGGTGCAACTCTTAGTTTTGTGCTCATCAGAGGGTGGGGGAAAGAGGTGTCTGAGACTTACCAGGTTGTTTGAGCCCTTTTCATTTCTGCTTCAATGAATTTGGATCCAATGAGCCTGTCTTCCAAAGGCACAGGTTCCTTGTCAGTGTACTGGAAAGACACGCTTTCTACATCTCTAGCTAATGCATTCCCATCTATCTGAGAATGCTCTGTGCTTCTGTCTTTAGTAAAATCAGGATTAAATATAAAAAGAATTTGTAAGTCTTCTGAAACTTGCATGCTTACTTATATTAAAAAGGTTGTGGCAGTGATACAGCTTTGGGTGAAAGGGAGGGAAGGAGAGAAGATGGAAGGAAGAAAGAGACTTATGAAATGATTGATTTTCTATTGGTTGGGGTTTATGATACCTGTAGTATAAATGAATGAGCATTTAATAAGACATACAGCCTACAAACCAGCAAACCAGTGCAATGCAGCTATTCATATTTCAAATTTCTACTCTCTGTTTTTCTGTTTTCCTATGTGACAAACTTCAGTGTTTCTTTTTTTTTTTTTACTTAGTTGCCATATGACAATCCTAATCCTCTGTAGACTTACTTTAGTGAAGCAGAAGAAACAGTCAGAGAGATTAACCCTGCTGAACACATGATGGTAAACAGGAGAACATTACTTATAAACTGAGCTAAATGATGAACTAGTTTTTGGTATCCACATATACACTGTTGTGATATAAACACAACAGCAAAAAAGAACCACAAATAATAAATGGGACAATGACTTCTAAAATTACTTCAAAATGTTGTGGGTGAGGGAGAAGTTAAAAGCTATGGCCTATGCATTGAAAGGGTTGAGAGATTAAGGAGAAGAGCAAGTATTTAATCACCTGAAATTTAAGAGTTATATGCTTAAAATTACTTTCCCCACAGATACTTAAACTGAAATAAAACTGTAATTTCATACACCAGTCTCATTAAGTAGTTAGGCTGATGAATTCCAGTTTCAGCCACACCCACAGCAGTGCAGAGAAAAAGGCAGAAGCCCTTTGGAATTGTATATTGGATTAAATCACGGTGAGAGCAGTGCTGCAATCTCTGGTTGCAATCCTCACATCTGTCCTGTGTGCTCATGACCTCCTGAAATCAACACTTGCATTAAACCATATATAACTGACAACATATTAAAGCATAGTTAAATTTGGTGGTTAAAGCATATTTATATTTGGTCAATGGTATCTATGATATATCTATGGTATCCATCTGCCTACATTTACACTGTTTTCAGCCTTCCGTTGTATGCATGATGCCATTCACCACAGTATTTGTACTTATCTAGCATTATAGTCAAGGATGTCCTTTAACTTTCACTTTACTACTAATGATATCTAAGGAAAAGGCAGCTTTAAATTCAGTTTTCTTTTTCTAAGAAAACCGTTTTAGAGAAAACTTATGTCTACATTTCTTTGCTGTATTTTTTGCTTTATTCTGACTTCAGCAAAAATAGAGATACTATCCATACAGCATCCTCCTAGCCAAAAAAAAAAAAAAAAAAAGGTAATTAAATACTGTTTAAACCTGATTAAGAGCTTTACTCTTCTAGATTTAATCCAAAACATGAGTTTATGTGTTGTCTTAAGTCTTTGAAAGAGGAAAATGCTGAGATTATTTCTTTCAGAAATTCTTCCAATATGTAGGATATTATATAATTATGATGAGACAAATTTATATAGCAAAGTTCCACCAACCCTAGGAGAAACAGCTTTGTAAATATTCATAGAATATAATGTTCATAATTTTTGCCTTTCTACCATTCGCTTCTAGAAAGCTGTGAACTAAATCTCCATCCATTACAATACTAACAACTTGAGCTTAACTTCTTTTACAACAAAGTACTTGTGAACAAAACAGGTCAAATTTTATGGAACAACAACTCATAGTTCAATTTTGTGCTGGAAGCTTACGTTTGCCTGTTTTTTATGAAAGCTATTTCAGCAATCTTCCCTTTACATACAAATCAATGTAGTAGTTACAGAGTTAATATCTCATAAAAAGGAAAGCTCAGAGTTGTTGCATCAGTTTTCTTTGTGATGATTGCTGTTCAAAGATCTAAACAGTCTAGGAAACAATGAAGGTTTAAACAAAAGCTTTATCTTTTTAGTGCTTTAGTTAAAAAAAGAAAAAGCATCTTTCCTGTAATTTTAAAGAGGGCTGGTAGGGTTTGTTTTTTTGTTTGTTTGTTTGTTTTGGCTTGGGGTTTTTTGTTGTGGGTTGGTTTTTCTTTCTACTACAGAAAAAAAAAAAGCTTTAAAATTTTAAGACCTCAAGATGAAACAGAGCCTGGAATAATTCCAGCCCCCTGAAAAGTACTTCAGGAAGTAACAAGTATTTAAAAATCTATGAGCTATATAATGAAAACTGCATTTCAACATAACATTTTCTTATTAGCACTGTTTTCCAGTCTTTCAAAGCCTCTTAAAGCCCTGTCTAAGCTTTGTATGTATTAGCTACAGACACACAAATCTTCCTCCACTTTCCAGCAGTTCATCATGAACAAGGAGAAACACAGATGAGATACACAACTTTTGATATCTTTTTGCAGGTATCAATAAGCTTAACTGTTAAAATCTGTTGAGACAGCAAGGATAGTCCTGACTAATCTCAGTTTTCTATAGGCAAGTTTAACTGTGTCCCTCAGCCCACAGCACTAAGATAAGCAGCTCTGAACAGATACAGGAGAAAACTAGGAACACGGTGTCAGCTTTCTTCAGGGCACCTTTACAAAGCCTACCTCTGCTCCAGTATGGTCAACACTGAAACAGAACCAACAAGGTGGCTTAAATCTAAGATGAGGCTCAATTACAAGTTAGGTATTTGAATCATGAACCCAAAATTCATGTCCACAGGGATTTATCAGCACAGTCTTGCTGGATGTACAGGGGGACCAAATAAGTTGAAAAGCCACATGTGAGCAAACACACTGTTCTGGTTCCCAGCAACCTGCAGAGCTTACCACAAAGCAGCTATGCAAGAGTGACCTCAGAATTAGCCAACCCATTCATGTTGCCTTGTCCAACACAGACTGTGCTACCCATGGGCTATCCGACTCCTGTGCAGGCATCAGGATGTGTGTCTGTGCTTAAGTTCCCTGGTGCCCGTTGCTCCAGGTGTTCCAAGGGACAAATGGATTGCCAGGGGTACCCTGTTAAGTGATACTCCCATTGCATCTCAGGTAACAGGAAGCTGAATGCATTACGGAAAACTGCACGCTCCAAAAAAAAAAATTTACTAAAGAGAGGGTATAAAAGCAGACAATGTGCCTAGCTTAAAATACCTAGGTCTTCACTGCCAGAGTATTTGTTTTTCATAAGTTACAGCAATAGAACAACTACAGCTGGTTGAAGATACTGATCTTACTTTGGCATTTGCAAGTGGCTATTTCCTTGAGTTAATACAAGTGTTTGAAAAATTTTCTCATTAATAAGAGCACCTGAAGAATGAGAAGTCTGCCAATTTTTACTGTCACAGTGAAGATCCAGCTTACGTAAAGTACATTTCATTTGAAATATAAAATAATTTAAATTTTCAGACAGCAGTGAATTAAGTGGAAAACTGCATTAAACATCTGTTGTGAGCTCTCAGTGTTTACTCTACAGGGGTTAGTACACATAGGATCAACACATTAATTAAGAATGATGTGATTGTCAGTATCTCACATCCTCTAAGCCTCAAGATACCTGGGGAGCTGGCTGTGGCTGGGGAAATGAAAACTGCAAATCGAATCAAAACATCAACCTGCTTGTATAATGCAAGCTGTATTGCAAGAAAACTCTGTAATCAGTTCTAACTGTGACATGGCTACTGACTTCAGCTAGAAGTGGTTTCCACTTTACTCATCCTATTGTAAGACATAGTATGTGGCAACACCACAGGATTCAATTGTTTGTTTTTACACACCCAGTGTTATAACCAGACAAGGTTTTGGTGCTTAAAGGAACTTATAACAGTCCTATAAAGTTTGATGCCTTTTTCTAAATCTTTGAAGGACCTAACAGTAAGCCTCAGAATCTCAGGACTATTGGACCGAAAAAGAAAAAAATTAAAAATAAAAACAAAAATCAACCCAAACAAACTAACCAAAAATAAATTCTGCATCACAAAAAACTGATTACATTTTTTACATTTACCCCATTCTCACAAATGTGTTTCTCTCTCACAAGTTATTTGTGTATGCCACTTTAGAGGACCACTGCAGTAGTTAAGGAATATTGCAACACCAGGTCTATTTCTGGTGACAGCTCTTTTATTCACTTACTAACAGATCTGGAATATGTTTAAAACCAACTGGAGTATTAACAGTACTACTTGGATGCTCCCCTATCTCAGCAAGGATTCAGTACAAACTGCTACTCCTTGGGTACTTCCTTGGGTACCTCCGCTGGGGTGAAACATCACCTAACACATCAGAAAGTGCTGTTAATCTGAAGCAAGCTGACTTTGATCTTAACAAGAATTCAAATAATTTCATTTTATTGACACTCAAAAGGCCTTCAGATCTTTGTTGTGCTTAAAAGTTGGACAAGCTAAGGTCTAATTTTTCTTCATAAAAGAGCAAAATGGTATTGGCAAAAACTAGTGGTACCCATTTTCAACTTCCTTAATTATTTTCTAGTCTATACTAAATAGGCATCATGCTACTTTTGTTTTTATTTTATGCCCAGGTGAAATTTTGTCATTTGTCCCACTCTATTCAGGTTTTGAGATTTTTTCACAAGCACAGCAGTATCCAGAAAAGTGGATTAAAAGCCGTACCTGTGCTGGCTTGTCAGCATTTCAAATAAGAGTGTTATTTAAATTTAGCTTTGACAGCAAGTTAAATATTAGTTTAATTGCAAATTACACTCTAAATCAAATTTTCTAGTAGGGGAAATGAATGTTTGCTACTGAGTGATGGTTTAATTTATTTCTAACAGGGGCTTTAAAGATTTCTCTTGTAATTTTAACTTGAAACAAAGTGGAACAGACTGAATGACAAAGAAGTCCTGTGTAGATATAAGTTTAAAGAGAACTCCGGACGTTATTAAAAAAACAACTTAAAATCTTATAGAAACTCACAGGTTGTGAAATGCCAAGACCGGAAGTGCCTTTTGAACTTCTTAAACCACTATAGTAAATAAAACAGGGACTGAGCAGAAACTATTACAATAGAGAGATTGCCTTTATATTTTGCTTAAATTAACTACGTAAATATTGTCAAAAAAACCCTCAACCATTTAAGAGTTTGAGGCCAAGCCTCACCCTTGCCACATACTGCTACCACTCCTATTAAGAAAGACTGAATTCCCCAAAACATTCAAACTGACTTTCAGTGATTGCTAGATGCTTTAGATATTTAATATGGCTAGTTTCAAGGTGTCCCAACACTCTTGGATATTAGATGATCTATTTGCAAACCCAAACATGAATTTGGCAAGCCAATATTGAATTAAAAAAAAAAAAAAGCCACAAATCACACACACAACTTAGTCCGCCTCCCCTCCCCAAAAATAAACTATGTACTACTAAAATAATTATCAGACTGCACAATAAAAGGAATGGAAGCAGTAAAGCTGCATTCTTGTGCTCCCCAAAAGTCAAAACAACTTTTCGTGTACACATAATCACTCACTGCTTCTGGGTACAACACTCTTCTGCACCGTGGATTCTCCAATTCAAAAATTTACAAGACTGGGATATCAATTTAACTACCTGGCATGTGGACTGTTATTTACTGCCTTTTTAAGCAGAGGTTTCATTGCCAGTGTTCCAATGATGCAGAGTTAGGTCAGAGGTGGGGGAGGAAGGGAGGGGGAAGTATTCTTTCACCAAAATCACATTTAAAAGAACTAAGAAGTAACAGAGAGACGTGAAATCTACTTAAAATACCAGTGGCTCAAGCTCTACTTCAAATACATCTAATAAACTTAAACACACAGACTGAATATATAGCACCTGCTTATTTGGTGTACAAGTCATAAACAAAGGTAGTTATTCTAGTAATTCTAGTATTTGAGAAAAATTAGCTAAGCTCAGACAATATTATAGGGTATTACTTATCTTAAGATTCTGTAATGAACCCTGGAGAGTTATCTTCTCTGTAAATCTGAATTCTCTCTGAAGAACTCTCAAGAATATTAAGAAATCCTACTGTTACTGTTCCTAAAAGAATGCAGCAATTTTTTCACATACAATTTTTTCCATACCTAGTACAAAAGGTAGGTAGCAATAGACTTCAGTCAGTTTGTGACTGAAATGTGACCATTTCCTGAAAGCTCTGCCTTTTTTGCTCTTTGGTAGTTTCAAGAAAATTTCACTTCTAATCAAAATAGACATGCCTATGCTTATGTAGAAGTAGAAAATGACAATCCTTAAGTTCAGAATCTGAAAGATTAAATAAAAGCAATCTGAAATAAAAATACAAGGATTTTTGTTGGCCTATATAGGAATAGTTACATGTTTGGTACTGAAAATCCTGTCTTGGGGAGGCTGACTCCCTCGTGATGCAGAAAAATAAATCCTTACAGTCTTGCTTCCATAGGTACCACTATGGTGACAAAATGTAAGAGGCTGTCTTGCTTCTCTTTACTACACTGAACTGTATTATAGGAGTCAGAAGCATAAGTTTCCTTCTTTATGAGCTATCAATGTCACTGAAAGCACTGCCATAGAATTCTGCTTGGTGTAATAGTGATATGAAAGTGTTTCTTGCAACAAATGATGAAATCAGCTGTTTCATATGTGAGTCATGACAGAAAATGTACTAGTTTTAGGGTATGCACAAAAATAGTATGTGTAAACTTTGAAACAAACCATGCAGACCCCTTAATGGATCCAAAGGTGTATTTTAACACTTAATATTACCAAGAAGTGCAAGTCTCAATACACATTTCATTGATTTCCTGTCATATAATGCTGATTCCTTACAGGTTAGCCAAAGAAGAGATGGTGCACAGTGCAAAAAAGAGGAAATGCACCAGTTAGTGTAAGGCCAAGTCAGCAGTACATGTGCACTGTCTTCCTTCCTCTTCCCAGGTAGCTTGTAAGTTATGTTTATTGGTGGTAAACCATTTACTACCACACAGTGTATCAGCAACATGCAGAGATAATGCATTTAGCCGCCAAGAGTCGAGGGCTGTACCAGTTGTTCACACAGGAATCAAAGCATCAACCATAACTTACTCAACTAATTGAAATACAGGGTAAAATCTCAAATTAAAAAATACTTTTTTCCCTCTTGAGACAAAAGAACATTACCTGCGTGAATTTCCATTTTTTTATTTGTATATTCATGTTGAAACAAATTTACCTTACTCTCCAGGCAAGTCAGTATAACATTCTTTTTCCTACAGTGGAATAATTTCTTATTCTATCAAAACAAACAAGCAAGGATTGATTTTAGCAACTGAAAGCTTTCACCCTATTAAAATTTGACAGATACAAGGAAAGCATTTTTAAAAACTGTTGACAGGCTTAGTTGGAGATACACAGGCACATCAGGCAATTACATAAAAAACTGACAATCAAATCAGGAAATATAATTTGGATTCTCATGTTTTACTATGAGCAAAGCTAAAATATTTAGATGTTATTTCTAAATGCCTTTTTTGTTTATTACCATATTTGCTTGTTTCACTAAAACTGATACTAGGCAGATGGAGTACAAACACATAGAAAACCAAAACAACCCATAACAAAATACTGAAAAGATTTGGATACTGTTCCCTCAATCCTCCTATTCACTTGCAAAATCTGCCATTAACAGAAGGGAGAGGGGGGAGGAGGAGTTAAACAGCTGTTCCAGTTGTTGCTGTTTTTTTAAAAAAAAAAGTACTACAGAAACAAAGCATTAATTTCACTACCTTGGTAATTAAAGACCTAAAAGCAAATAATAAATTTCTAGAGATTATTTTATTTACAAATATCTTCATAAATTATCATGTTAGGTTTGATCCTTAGTAGTATTAGCAGAGTAGACTCTGGGGAGTCTAAAGCAAAAATGAAAAATACATATTTAAAAACTACATTACAGTTGTGTTTTGAACAAATTCTAGAGAAAAGAGTATGGAAAGAAGGAAGCCACAGGGACTGAGAAGTCTCTTGCCTGTTAACACCTCTTCCTGGCACTGTTACCATCGTTCACATAATAACTTCATGTGTATGACCATAAAATTGTTCTCCTGATTTTTAGCTTTTTCAGATGAAAACAAGTACCATTGTTTTAATGAGTGTAAGGCTGGAAAAGTGTCCAACTGGTAGAAGTACAACCAGTCCATTATTAATCTGTTATTCACTGTCTTTAAAGATGTGTCATGCCGTCATAGCCCAACAAGAAGGGTTTGCAGTTATAATTTTGCAGTACAAGGAAAGTCAGCTAAAGAAGAAAATTCTTAAGTTTACAGATAAATTTAAATACTTGATAGCCTAATTATTGTTCATACCCTGAAGGCACTACACCTCAGGAAATGTTGACAGTATGAATTTAATTGTAAAGACTTCTCAATGTCTTTCTCACAGACAAAAACCGGTTATAAAACTTTAAACCTTTTTTTGTAATGAAGGCAAAAATACATCTGGTATCGATTTTCAGCCACAGCTATTTCTGCCACTGTTACACCACAAGCTCAACCAAAGTGCATTAAGATACACTTCTGCAGATACACATGGTAAGGTAACTAAAGTTTCAGAGAAGCTTTTTAGAAGACAATGGGAGCCTACCTACACTTCTCATTGACTTCAGAGCACAAGCAATACTCAGAATCTGTAAAAAGAAAGATACTAACATTTCTTGGTTTTCCCAGTTTGTTGGGGTTTTTTGGTTTTTGTTTTTTTGTAAGATTCCAAGTGCAAAATGATTCCATTTTGAGGAAATCACTTCTATATTGGCAAAGTTCCTGAGATCTATAATCAAGCCCATTTTCTCCTCTTTGCATATCACTGCAAGTAAGGATGATGATGCAGTTCAGACTCATATCACCGCAGCTGTGCAGCTCCTATTTCATTTGGCTTATAGTGCTAACTAATAAAACTTAATGAGTTTGTAAAGGAGAAAGTGAAGACAGAATGCAAACATTCAGAACTCTGAGAAAAATCAGGCAGCAGATGCATGAGAACAAATGGGATTTTGCTCTCTCTTCTACAACACTACTATGAGCTATAAGGGATAAAAAACCCTGCAGTTTTCCCTAGATGCATCAAAGTTTGAATTTCATTCACTGAATTAGATTCTTGAAAACAATTTTATATTAACATTAAGCAAGCAACTGTAACTTCTTTAATATCAGTAGACTGGTAGTTCAGATAATCTTTACTGTGTGTATATTACACTTTCTTATCATATCAGAATTGGGTTGTGTAAGTGTTTCAGAATTGCTACTGCAAAACTGCTTAGATAACATGGAAATCGTAGCTATTTTCATCACTAGACTCACTTTAACATATTCCACTGATATATTTCTCTTTGGGAAATCCTGATTACTCAGAGGCACGAGCAAGGCATTACCTTGAAAGGTAAGTAGGGGGCAGGGAGAAAGAAGCAGGAATATTAAGGCTAAAACATTTAATCTTCAGTATTTTTGGAAATCGAAAATGGTAATTTTTTTGTAACAGGAAAAAGAAATTTACAGAATTCTATGTGGAATCTTGCGATTTGCAGCACAAGCTTGTCCAGAGTTTAACTCTAATGATAGAATCACAGAATCATTAAATTTCTCAGGCTGGAAAAGACCTTCTAGATCACAATCTCCTTTATATATCACGCAACAGAAAAACTTCAAAGATGACTTTTTAGAATTAAAACCAGGATTCAACTCAAGTATCTGAGCCCTCTGACTCACAAATACCACAAATGAATAACTGCATTAGCTGCAATATGATACTCAGGTGAGTACAGCTAAGTGATGCTCAAGGATCTCCAGGATCAGACTTAATTTTCAATTATATCAACAATGAAACAGGCTGCAAATCTAACTTCTAGCTATTCAAATGAATACAGCTGCTTATTCTACAGCTACAGTAGTCTGCCTGTTCTTCATGTCCCCTATAGCAAAGATGTGCTACTTAAGGCTTCCCAGATACACAAATATAACATGGGTATGAAGGGGAGCTCAGACAAAGAACCAAATAACTCTTTCCTGCCCCAAAGGTAAGATCAATTTGTATTTGCTATAACCATGCTAGAAATGCTTTATGACCTCTTTTTGTATCATTTCTTTTTGTCCCATTTTGTTTTCTGACATCCCTGTAGCTGGAAACCTTTAGTACCTTTCACAGTTCAGAAGGCTGAACACAGCTTGGTCCAACAAAGGCACCGTTGGTGAATGGAGAAAACGTAGGTTTTAGGAAACTGAATCCCAGGAGAAAGAAATCTAACAAGACAATACCTTACACATAAGGAGTTGTGGAAAGATGAGAGGTCAAGAAAAGGCAATTCAGACTGATCAGGTTTTATTCATTCAGGTACAGCACCAAACTTCTCTACTTCATTCAACACGTACTGGTATCTAGAAGCAAATAATTTATTTACCTTTTTTTTTTTTTTTTTTTACTTTTGAAACTGAAACTGCTCAAAAACGTGATGAATCTATCTGATCACATGAATTCATCTCAGGTCTTACTTGGCATATTAACACAAACTCGGCAATAGCCAACAGGCAGCCAAACCACTGAGAGAGAGGTACACCTGGATTATCTATGTTGTTCCATTATACAGGTATGTAGATAAGTAAGTCTTCTTTAGAAAACTTACTTTTAGATATTGTGCTAACTTAGAATGAAAGTCTCAAATATACTGAAGAATAAATTACTGTAATTCAATAACAGTACTCAGAGGTCCCAGCCACAGGGAACGATTTTACTGTGTTGGGCAAAAAAATGCTAATGGAGAAAAGTGAGCTTTTTGTACAACCCACATGTTCCTTTGTACAATAAAATAAATCTCACTTAAGAAACAAAATTAACACACAGACACAGTAACTGTGTGGTAATTCCTGTGCTGCAGAACTATGGCTTCATTATGGCTACAATTAACAAGTGCAGCAATAACTAATACATAGGAGCTAACAAGCTTTAAAAACCTAAGCCTTAAACAAAATCCTTCCTTTAACTTTCCTCCAACTCTTTATTCAACTGTTTTATATTGTTTTTGATAAAAAACCTACTTTCATAAAAAACCTGCTGAAAAATATAATGCGACATCAGATGACATCTGTAATCAAAATTTAAGCAGCATTTAAAGTGGAAAGCATATACATTATAAGCTAATCAAGAAAATTTCTGCAAAACTACCTTAAGTAGAAAGAAGTACATTAATTCACTGGAGACATTGCAGCTTTAGAAACATTTGAAAATGCAGAATATACTTAAGTTTTACTGATGCAACAGAAGGAACTGGAGAAAGTAACCTTTAACTGTAAACAAACTGCTGCTGAAAATGCTGGTAGACAATATAAGACAATATAAACTGTAGCAGGTTTTGCAGAAAACTTCATTTTTATTACATGTCCATTCTGGGCACTGCTTAAATATATTACATATATTTAACAGGGTACAGCACAGAACTGAAAGAATATGTACATTGAAAGAAGCAAAGAACTAAAGCAGTACCACAGGATAATGTCTTGGTGAACTACTAGATGCCTGCCAAAAGCAGTTTAAGTTTTATTTAAGTTTCTTTAAGTATTGATTTTCTTTAAAGCACCGAGCATTTCTTAGGATTCAACCATGAAGAAAGGAAGGAGGTAACAGGTATGGCTACTGTGCAAATGATCAATAACATAAACAGGTCACAATCCTTCTTGTGTTGCATTAAATCTTCATCTGGCATTTTGACACTGGAGTTTTCTCTAAGCAAAACCTACAAGGGCAAGAACTGCCTCTTACTTAAGCTGTAATTTATTTTCATGGCAACCACTTCAGTATTCTAAAGATAGCAACCAACATTCTATATCCTAAAATCCATTACTGCAACTATTACACTGTATTCTTCTCTTAGTTCTAGAGAGAGATGAACAAACTCCAGAAAATACCTTCCTGAATTTTAGGATTAACCTGAAGAATAGTCTCCTGCAGACCTGATCATGGATTCAACAAGTGTTGACTGGTTCACTTGGTGACTGTGATCAAAGATAGCCAGCTTACTGCAGCAGCATGAAGAGTCACTCAGTTTCCTTTACTGGGAATATTTTGCCCTGATTTTGGGTCTATTTATTTATAGGCCACAAACAGAGGCAATTAATTTTCCTGCTGAAGGCATAACTGACTTGCCTGGCCTCATTTCATGTGACTTGAGGTCCAAGTCACAAGAGGAGATGCCAGGTGTCTACAAATCAGTTCTGTACCCTTTGAAGGGAAGGTTCAGCCCTCACGGGATAGAAATCTTTGCTATATTGAACTATGTAAATATTTTTGTACCTATTTTAACTCTTCTCCAAGTACTCAATCTGGATATGAGCAACAGATAGACAATAAAGCACTCTACCTTCCTTAAAGGACCTATGCTGGCACTCTTCATGTACATATACCTGCAACCTGCCTTAAATTTAGCTAAACATTACTACTGACAGTTCAAAAAAATAGGGAGCTAAGGGAATGTGAAGATAATGGATACTCATATAAAGTTAACAAAAGGAATACAAAATCTAAAGGTGAGGATACTTTTACACTTCCGTATTACTGACATAAAGAAAACGTTATTTATTTACTTATTTATTTCCACATACTGCTTTCTAGACGGTGTGGCAGAGCATCAGAAGTAATTGCTTGGTCTCCAAAACCTGCTTAGAAAGTGAAATCTTTATGCAAAAATTAAGGCAGAGGATATCTCCTGTGGGGAAAAAAAGTAAAACCTAGCAAAATTTTCCAGTATGCTATTCTGTGCTCGCTAGTTTTCCCCTTCATCTACCAATCCTTTTGGCTAAGCTATTATTTCAGTCCTTAACACTTAATATGATTATTCTTCAATAATCAGCTATCCTCAGTTTCTAATCTTATTTTTTTAAAGCATTAAAAGCTAAGTAATTGAACTTAAGACACACTAATCTTCCCCAAAATACATTTTCCAGTCTGTGTATACAAAGTTGTAAATGATAATTTGAGCATAGCTACAAATTACTATAGAATCATTATAGAAACACAAAAATTTTGGTTCAAAGTCACCCAGCCTCACCCCCCACTAAAAATAGTATCATTTCCACCTCCAGAGTAGGATTTGTGTAGCTGGCAGGAAAAGATCAAGCTCAAAAATCTTCTGGCCATGTCTTCTATTACTACAGTATTGGCTTCATGAAAATAGTTTTCCTGAGTCCAGGCTGAACTCTCCAAGCTGTGCTTTAGGGCTTTTGCCCCTCACTAAGCTATATGTCATTGTATGCCAGAGAAAAAATTGATGCCATCATCTTTATCATTCCCTTTGAAGTTTTTGTGGGCTTAGCTTCCTCCTCTCCAGACCCAGCTCCCTAAAGATCCAGCTCCCTAGTTTCTCCCATCACATTGTAGACTAGGTGTCTGACCACTTTCACCAGACAGAATTTCAGTCTGCCCTTTTTTAAACATATGAATTTCCCGTTGGCTCAGTCCTTATGTTGTTTAAGGTCTCAAGATACTTTAAGACTGGAGCCCTACTTTGCCTGTTCAGGCATCGTTCACAAATTTGCTGAGGGTGCATTCTGTTCCTTTCTGAAGAACTGAGTAAGTAACAGGATCAACCACCAAGGTAATCCCACTTCTTACTGTCTGCTAACTGGTCAAGCTATTAATTACCTTTTCAGCACAGCAATTTTCAATCCGCTCAACACCCAGCACATGCTTCCTCACCTTACTGTTGACAACAGTGTGGGAGAAGGTTAATAAAATTACAGTTATACCATATCATGTATACTCCTCTCATTAACATTGTCAGACATTTCATCCTGGAAGACAATCAGATTAGCGAAACACTCACTGCACTTCAGAAATCCGTGTTGACTCTTCCTATTTACCCTCTTGCCCTTCATCTGTCTAGAAGCAGGTGCCAAGACAACGTGCCTCGTGATCTTTCTGGGGACTGACAGTGACTGACACAGCCCGCAGATCTCTGAACCCTTCTCCTTATCTTAAAAGACTGGTATAATGTGAGCTTCCTTCCAGCTCTCAGGATTTTCTTCAATTACCACGTTTTTTTTCTTGGAGCACAGCTGCCTTGCAATCCTACCAACTTGAATGAGC
The DNA here is from genome assembly GCA_023637945.1 of Phaethornis superciliosus. Taxonomy (NCBI): domain Eukaryota; kingdom Metazoa; phylum Chordata; class Aves; order Apodiformes; family Trochilidae; genus Phaethornis; species Phaethornis superciliosus. The sequence continues at coordinate 72,390,216 of JAJQWJ010000002.1, forward strand.
TCTTGTCAATCTTGGTATAGAGCCCCAAGAATCTGAATACATCCCCTTTCTCTAAACAATCCCTGACCTGTGGCTCTACTATGTTACTGTTCCTTGTCAGGGAACAGTTAAAAAAAAAATGCAAAATTTCTGTCTTTTCTCTGTTGTCCACCATTAGATTATCTCCAGTATTCATCCAAAGACCCACATTTGCCTTAAGTTCCCTCAGAGAAATACTTACAGAATCCTTTCCTGATACTTTATGCCCCCCCAAGCTCAGCTCCAAATAGGCTTTGACATTTGTGATTTCAGCTTCGGTTTTCCAGTAATAATGAATCTAATCTGAAGTTACCATATGAAGCACCCTACAGCAGAATGATAGCCAACTTCTAAATCAAAATATACATAATGTTAGAAATCAAATTCTATATTCTTTCAAGGATTGATGGAGGCTTTTTCTTCACCGTCATAATACACTGCATCTTTAAACACTCAGCAGGAAACGAAGATGGCAATTTTCTGAAAACTCTAAGGAAGCTTTGCCAAAAAAGAAATGCAAACAGGTAAGCTCTTCCCCATTGTAAAAAACCCTACTATGCCATCCATAAATAATACAACTGCTGATTATCTGTTTAATTCACTTATTAAAGCAAATGGAATTGAAGTAAGCTTTCTCATACTATGCTTTTCAGTAATGAATTTAAAAAATTTTGAAATTTGCAAGGTATTGTATTATCTAAACCAAGTAATTTTGAACTCCAGGGAAGAAAAAGCAGTATTAGAGCACAACTGCAAGGACACATTGACTCAAGAATTTGCTTTGACTTTCAAGCCTTTATTGAGAAAACAAATGAGAAGAATAAGCACACTGAACTAGGAAGGAATATGTCAAGAATATTCAAATTAAAGTCAGCATTATTTTAAGTAACGTGCATCAACAGAATCCTTTTCAATGTTAATCTGAAGATTCCCACTTTTCTTAAGTCAGTTCATTCATCCCTCGCTTACTACAATCACTGATGAGAGGAAGAACCTGTATGCCTATATCTCCCTTCTTGAGTAATTAATGCTGATTATTAATGCAAATTAGGGTCCAAAAAAGAAAACTGAAAGAAACATTCACACTGACATTTGAAAAAAAGGGAATCATCACAAGTATCTAAAATACTGAAAAGATGCAAATTAATATGCTTTTATTAAAAGACTTTACCTCTCTGTACAGATACATATGCACTGCTATACTCTAAGAGGCCATTCACTGGATTCATATGTTCATGAACGATGAAAACAATGCAGGTACAGCAATAATGCCAAGGTGTATTAACAACACAAGATTCACGAAACAGCAATATATATATTTTTAATATTCTTCCAGAAGAAGTAGAACACATTAACACCTCTTTAATTTAGGGTAGGCTTGTAATGAGGAGTACATCCTACAAGATCAGTGTACGGTGAAAAAAATTAAAAGGGCAAACATTCAGATACATAAGTGGTACCCACAGAAAAGCTTGTATATTTTTTCTCTGTAACAGTTGGCCTCATAGAAGGTACAACCTATGCCTATAAATCATGCATTATTTCTACAGACTGAAAGTCTACCTTGTTAAATAAAAGGCAACAAAAAAAATCACCAAGGGAGACTATCTACCATTCAAATTTACAGTAAGAAACCATAAAGTAGCTCTCTGCATGGACACAGATAAACTGAGAGGGAATAGCTACAGTTGTGAACACAAGAAAAACAGAGGCTAAACTATCCGTGGTGGGGAAAACTGAGAAGAATAACCTTCACATGAATCTTATCATAGGTGAAAAACAGAGGGAACACGTTAGTTCTGGGTTAGACTAAAGTGATGACACCCAGACAGATTTCTTTCCAGTCTTTTATTTCCAATGCATGAAGGAACTGCAGTTAGGTATGGTCTTCACAAAGTAAAAAGCACTAAAACTACCTGAGAGTGACAATTCTCTCTCTATCACACAGAAACAAAATAGCAAGGTTTTAAGTATTGGCCAATTTCTCAAGCGAAATAAGGGAATAGAGATGCATATCACCCATACATCTCTTGTGCATAAAGTATTATTTCGTTTACTTGGGCTTTTTATATACATTTGAGGAATAAACTGTAGTTCACTTTCTAAAATCTTAGAAAAGAGCTTAGTGGTCTTAATACCATCCTTTAAATATCCACCTATTACTAAACGAGTAAGTGTATTTATTTGAGTCATTCACTGAGCTTAGCTCTTCTGCATTTAGGTGGGCATCACTATGGCATATGCTCTCAGTGAATTTTTATTTCTGTGCCTGACAGTGAATCTGCACATAAAAGTAGAGCACCAATAGCAATGCTGATTCAGTCTCAGCAAACAGACACTGCATCAAACCTCAGTTTGAGGGGCTATCAAAATTTATTACAGACAACTGTCCATTTTCTACAGCCCATCATACAGCCTCAGCATGAAAAAACCTATAAAGGGGATGTTCGTGTGGAGTATAATCTGCAGGGTGTTCACAAATTTTTAAAGTCACTGGTATGTACACTCTTTACAATGCATTTCAGTCCCAGTATGCATCACAGTGGTACTCCCAGTCCTACTTTCAGAGACAGAGGCACTTAACCTCGTGTTATACCCAGTTGTGTAATATGTTTGCTGTGCAGACTGAAAGGGTGCAGGATGACATTGTTAATTTAATCTCAAAAATTTATTCACTACTTCAATAGGCTTTAAAGCCTCCTAGAGAATGTGAAAGCAGAATAAAATGTTAATGGTTAATAATGTTAATAATGGCAATTATAGAGATCCAGCATCATACATAGTGCTAAAAGGTGCATGTGCACATATTGCAGCCAGAGCTGCTCCTATCTCCCTTTCTGTGGCTGTAGCCATACAGAAAAGACAACCTGACACAGGTTTTTCCATAACTGAAAATCTTTAGCCAATGGAACAGCACCTTGGAGCTGTACCAAAAGGCTGTCTTACATTCTGGCAGGGCTACATACAATTTGGTTGCTTCCTGTCATAACTTGTGGTAAGCTAATGAACACAAACCTAATCCAAAGAATCATCTCTTCACAGCACAGGGTTATGAAAACATATGGTAAGAGGATCAGTATCCTCTATTTTCTGTGACCTGGAACCAACGGAACAGAACAAACTGCGCTGGAACAGATTTTCATGTGCAAGCACTGCTTTGTGAAATAAAATAGAAGTTAAAAGTTTGGTTGGGTTTTTTGGTTTGTTTGTGGTTAGTTTGTTTATTTTATTTTTTTTTAAGGCTATAGCTTAAAAAATCCATTTTCCTCTCCAAGCAGAATTAGTAATCCTTTGTTAATTCAAAGTTAATAAATTATGGAATGATGGTTTTGATTTCTTACAAATTAGGTACTGGTTGACAGAAAAATGCAACAGACTTCCCCTTTCATCAAAGCCAGTACAAAACTGAGAATCAAGTAAATTTGATGACTTACTATGAAGAATCAAGCCTATTTATAGCACCAGATGCACTTGCCCTCAAGTGCTCTGTCAACAAAAGCTTCATACAAAGCCTCAAATAACGACCTAGATTAACAATAAAGCAAAGAAAGATGAGTGCAACCACATACACGAAAAACAGTAATAAGAGAGAGGAAAAAAAAAAAATCCTCAACTACTTGGAAAAGGAAAATAGTACTACCCAGGGGTCCCAGTTGTAACACTTGAAGCACAAATGTACTTCACTAAATAACTATACACTAAAAATATTACCCGAATTTTGGCAAGATGTTTTGCTATGCTGGAATCATCTGAGGTGAAAAAAACATTTACCACTTTCAAGGCAACATACAGTAAAATTCCTAAAATACCCGTTTATATCATGGCTCTGAAGACTATGCAATACATGGAAGTGAACAGATGAAGTCAGAACATTTTTCCATTCTGCTTTTTTTATTATTTTTCACTGAAAGAAAAATGTTTTTGAAATGCTTAGCAAATTGAACATACGTGAAAAGACTTCCTAGATGAAGAGTCTAGTAGTGGTATACAAAAGACTCAATTTAAATCTTAATTACACAGCCAAGCACATGCCTGCACCGAGGTAGTTCAGTGTGGTAGAGATGGAATTTGAGAAGTACAACTCACATTTGGAGACAACTAAGCAGTTATTTTCTATATAACAATCCAGCCTGAAGAAACTGAAGGAATACTAACAGAAATAGAAACACTACTTTGTATGCTCCCAAGTACACAACCAGTGGCAGGTCTTCACCTACAAAAGCTGGTATCACAAGTTAAATTTACCCAAAAAGGTAAATTTCTGCACGTGAGAAAACAGGATTTCATACCACATTATGTAAAATAAGGGGACAAAGTGCTGTGACTGATCAGACACCCTACACAGCTCCCCCCCTACCCACTTACACATCCACAATGAGGGAACGATCTGAAGAGACAGAGGCTACATGAACTGAAAGCTCAGGAGAAAATAATGACATGATTGATCACAGCCCCTGAAATGGCAGCCAAACCCATCTCAATGCCAAAGGAAAATCAAGGGTCACTTTATTTTAGTGACACTATTTCAGCAAAGTATTTTGTCTCTACCTAAAATCCCTCTCTGAATGAGAGGGACACAGAGATAAACCAAACTCGCTTTATGGGTGCTTCAGGTGAAAATAACTTATTTTACATGTAGATCTGCTTAGAAATTGCCATCTTGTAAATCTAATTGAGACTATATTTTACTTATCTACCTGTAATAAGTATTTAGGTTATTGTTTTACACTTTTCTGTAGAGCCCAGTGATTTCCTCAGCATGAGCCTCACTCCTCAGCAGTTGCCATCCTTGAGGTCCAGGCATACTGGATAGCTTACTCTCAAGATTAGTCTCTGCAAATGATGGGAGAAAGGAATATGTTCTCCAGCATGAAACCTGCTGGATAGCTTTACATGGATTACATGGAACACTTAATGAACCAAGTAATGGCTCAGCTTTGTACTGTCTCAGGACTGAGTCTTGCCATACTTTCTCTGTCTGAATTTTTCTTTACATGCTATCAACTTTGTTATACTGGGTTCAGCTGTAGCAGCAGTTTTTATAATCCATCAGGTGGCTATGGCTAATTTGTTATGACCACAATTTATATGGACAGAAGTAGAGTCAGCTATTTAATGCCACTACCATGATGAGATACAGGTCTGGCATCATTGCAGTGGCCTTCAGAAGTGAAGGCAGAGTAGAATGATGAAGGCAGAGTACCATGATACAGGCATAAAGGGAAAAGAGGCACCAGAGACCCCATGACAACAGACACAGCCAGACCAGCATGGGGAGTGTATATGTGGTGAAGCCCAATATAAAACAAATAATAAACAGAAGAAAGTTGTGGGCTTCAGCTAACTTCAACACACACATTCCTTTCTGGCAGCTGGGAGATACTCAGCATCACGATGCTCAGTGTATTAGAGATAATGAGATTCACTTTTATATTGTGTCAATTGTATGTTGCAATTGCTATATTCTGCTAAGTTTAATTTCTAATTAAACAGTGATTTGAGTGCACTGTTGTGTGCTAAATCAAAATCCCCTGTAACAGCAAGTAACTACAAATTAATTAAACTTTTTACTATATATTAAGTCCTCCATATGTAGAATTTCTAAAAGAACATGGTTACATAGTGCTGCCCTAATCAAGGTCTCAACAACAAGAAATTTACCATGCTAGAAAAGAGATTTTAAAAATTAAGCAGCTAACATCTCAACATAGCTACCCCTTAAATTAAAAGCCCCAAATGAAACAAAAGAACATCGAAAAAACAAAGAAAAAACCCCAACACAAACCCCACCAAAAAACCTCCTGATTAAACCTTAAAAAAAAAAAAAAAGAAAAAAGAAAAAAGAAAAGGAAACATTTTGGGCCTCCAGACATGGACTTACATTTGCTTTTTCTTTGCAAACTGCATGTGTTAAGAGTAGTAGGGACTTTTTGCCCAAACAAGACATCTGGCAACATCGTCCTACCTTTTATTGTTTATACATGTTAAGCCTTCCTCCAAAACAAGGCAGGTGATCTAACAAAAATGCAGTATTAAGAAAAAGAACTAAGGAAAAAAAAAAGTTAGGGGAAAAAATTATGAATTACACACTTAGTTTGTGTAGAACTTTACTATGATTCTCCAATTTTTAAAAAAAGCTTATGTCTTTTCCTGGCCTTTTATCCTTTCACACTGGAAAGGTTCTAATCAGAGGCAGCTATGGTAGAAGTTTCCCTCAAGAAAAATTTCAGAGATGAGTACTTCATTTTCACCACAGTGGAGGAAAAAAAAAAAGAGATACACATGCAACACATTTATAAAATTGATTTATTGTGTAATGCTACACAGGTTTAGTGTTACCATAATTACATAACTCACAGCCAAAGTTAAGCTTATTTGGGTAGTAAGGTACTTTAAATCTCAGGTGTAGATTTAAGTTTAAATGTAGATTTAAGCAGTAAATGTATCAGGAGTAGAAAATGCTATCTACCACATGGGAAAGCACACAGATGGAGAAACACAATAGAAGCATTTAAGTTTTAAAAATTACATAAGAGGAATAAAAATTACTAAAACAATGCTGGAAATTGGATCTCCTTCACAAATCCTTTTCAAAACTGAAGTTTTAAGATCAAGCTCCATGAAAAGTAGCAGAAAGACAAGTTGAAAGAGAAGGGTCACTGTATAATCAGGAGAGTGATTTAGTGTTTTTCTTTCATATCCAGAGAAGAAAGAAGAAATAAAAGCAATCACTAACTGAAGTGTTCACAGTTTGGTCTTGAGATAGCTCTTCCATTTCTCTCTAGAAGAGGTTCTCCTGTTTTTGAAAGCCATGGGCCTCACATATTTTCTATGGAAATGACAATTACTATTGATGGCTATTGCTTAATTGAAGCACAGAAAAATACTGAAAACAGGTAAGACAGCTAAGTCTCAGGAATATAAGGTATACATAAACATGATCATTACTTCCTTTTAGACAAGGAAGTAGGGCAGAGATGGTGAAGAAAAAACCTCCACTCCCCAGGACACTTAGTGAAGTTATGTTTGACTTTCTGAATCATTTGAAATAATAGAAAAAAATTGGCTAAACCCATGGCTTCAAGTATATTTTTACAGCACCCGTGCTAAAAAGCCCAGTCCTTGGAAACAGGTTGGCAAATTGACCCAACTGCCCCTCACCAGGAATGAAAACAAGACACTCAGATTTCCATAACACAAAGCTGCCCTTCCAGTCCTTTCTGGTTATTTTCAACTCGCTCAGCTCCCCAGCAGCACTCCCCAGTGGCTGTGTAGATCCAAGTTTGTCAGAACAACAAAGGGAGCTGAGCAAGCACAGAAACATTCAGAAGTTCACTAGCCACCCCTAAACTACTTTTAAGTTCATTTAGGTCTCCTTCTCAAGTGACTTCAAAGTGAGATCAAGAATCTAATACACTACATTGGTTAAAAGACTTGGGTTTAGATGTGACACTACCTGAGATTGCAAAAAGCCCCAGTGAATGCTAAGAGAAATGGCAAGAGAAGAAGAGATAAATGCTGTTAAAATGTTAGAAGTTTTATATACTAAAATTTAAATTCTATTGAAACTGAGATCAGTATCATCACTTAGGGTATTTTTATTCAAAGTTTAAACTTCATCCGCTAGTGGAAAAAAATAGTTAAGACAGAAGTTCTTGTGGATCAGCAAAGGAGTGTTCCTATATTCACTCCATAATAGGAAAGAATATTTTGCCTTTATGACGGCCTTTAGTAGTAGTTTAAATTAGCATTAGACTGAGCTGTCCTTAAGTGGCATACTGTAAAGCTTCTCTGAAACTCCTGGCTTTGAACTACTAATTTTTTAACATAACATTGCTTTTAGGAAAAATAACATAATATTTAACTCTGATTTTATTCTGATAATAGGCATTTTCTTTCCTTTCCTCAAAGCTAGTTTTACTGGAAGGCTATATTCTCTCAACACACTTCTAACAGACTAAATCTTCACAGAAGCCTTTCTGTTCCCAGCTCATTTCAAACAATCCCCAAAATATATATTTTGGATTATCATTGTGAAATACTATCATTTTTAGTGAAATATTTTTTAGTGTCTCTTACTGAATCTGATATGGCCAGTGTGCCTTGGGGAACAATATGGGGTTCTGAGCTAGAAGTACTTGTCAAGTTCTCCTTTCTTGTAAACTGCTGTTCCCTGAAACACACAACATGACTGCACTTACAGCTGCTCCAAAGAGCTAAGCACAACCAGTTCCAGACTAAATCAAAAACTCAAGAATCTTAAAGACAGGGGGTATAGTAAGTACACAAAATGATTTATTTCTTCACCAGCCACTATGATGATTCTTGAAAACTTCACCACTCAAATCCCCATTTCCAGTAGGGGAATCATCTCTCTGAAAAACAATCTCATCAACTTGAGGATGTACCTGAGAAGCACTCACAAAGCTTTGTAATTCAATAATATGTTGGTTCACCCAGAAACTTAGAAGGATGTGCTACTAAAAACCCACCATATAGCCAAGTGTAGTTCTTATCTACGATCAATATATTAATTAAAATAAACTGTGGCAGAAAAGGAAAAGGAATATCCCTCTGGAATGCTTTAAAACCTCATTGTAAACAAGGGAGTTATATAACTAAGGAAGTGAATATATTGGCATGCTACTTAGATTATGAAAGAAACATATTGACTGAGTATAATTAACATGGGTCTGAAACAGAGCAGCTAAAACATTTAAAGGCAGAGATAAAGTCTGATGTCTAAGGGAAAGCATGACATGAATATATCAGAATTGAAGCTATTTAAAAAAGAATACTTAAGGTTATTAGAGTATTGGTTCCTGTAAGGCAAGAATGAGATTGTATTTTGGTGAATAGCAAGTATTACAATATGGCATGCATTGTATTAGAGAAAACAGCTGTAAAAGTCATTCTGTGAAAACATTAGGGGCCCAGTACTTGGATGTCTATATGAAATGCTGTGACCTGCTGATCAAACTACATTTCATGCGTTTCTTCTGGCCTTAGAACCTTAAAAAATAGTCTGAATTGAAAAATCCATCTGCCTATGTGATTTTGTGCTAAAACTTCTATCATGATATCAAGAAAACAAACTACATCTTTTAACTTCCGCGGCCATTTTCTAGCTGCAGTTTTACTTGCATACACACATACATATACGACATGCACAAAATACATATCCCTGTTCCCAAAGAGTACTAACACCTAACACACAAGTTCACTTAAGTCAGATATATCATCCTTATTTAATATTGACATGCATTACATTGCTGTCATTAATAGCTTATACTATTTCTACTTACAAAATAGCATTATCAATCCGATAATGTACTGATAATCTTTTAACACCAAGTGGGATCAGAATTCTTACGTGCAGGTAGAAATTCCCAACCACAAACATAATATGCTTTTTTGCAGAAGAAATATTCATATATTATCACATATGTTCTCACACATTGTAGAGTCCTGATAGCTGACTTTGTTGAAGAACATTCCCTATATTTACAGGTACAATAGCAGACAACAACACAGGAAAAGAAATGGCCTTACATTTTCTAAATCTTATGAAGCACTGTGGGAACTGTTTTTGCCATTATGCCATAAGAATAAGAAAAATCCTTCTTCACCCACAGATAATCAACTATATTTTATCCAGCATGGAAAACTGCAACTATGCCTCTTGAAGTTTAACACTGTTTAACCATTTTTCTTTAAAGAACTTGATTATGACTGTCAAAAAGCAAACAACCAAACCAAACAATCAAAAACAAGGAACCCCACTAACACTTTTACCTTCACAGAACTTATTAACCTTTCTTCTCCATGAGGACAGCTTGAAAACACATAAGACAGAATATAGTGCCTGACATCTCATGATTTCTTCGACATACAGTATACGATTCTGACCTCCCCTCCAGCAGTGTCAGCTGACCTTAAGAAAGTTAGCAGCAAGGAGGAAACGATGGATTCATATTCTTTATCCATCACTTCTTCTCAATTCTAATCTCAGAAATCTGAAACCAAAAAGTGATCCAACACACTTGTGCAGGTAAAAGAGGGGGAGAAAAAAAAAAAAAAAAAAAAAGAAAAAAAATGTTTCCACGTTAAAGCAAGAAGTTTGGGATTTGCATTTCCTAAAATCAAACTCCTCAACAACAAAATACAGGCTGCAGTTTCTATTTTGACAGAAATCCTTACCTTGAAAAGCACACAACTAAATCTTCTGATCCGCTCATAATCAGCATGAAAGCAACATAAAAAGCACCATTTTTTAGACCAAATAAATCTGTCCTTCAAAAGAGGACAGCACAGGTATAGGTATTCTTCAAACTAAGCACTGCAAAGCTTCAGATTTTCTGAATAAATTTATGTTTCACAGAGGAAATTTAATCAGTATCAATAAATACAGTATCTATGACTTTTGCATATATGCTACCCTCTTCAGACTGCAAATAACTATTACAGTCATCAATACCATAAATCCTGCAGTTTATTCTGCTGCAGTCACTCAATAGCCCTAGCTATTTCATGAGAAGTAACAAATGAAGTAGCCACAAGTGTACCAAGAATGTAATGTTTAATCAAAGCATATTTTCATTATGTACTTAATTACCTTTTTCATTATTAGAAGTGTTTTGAATAACTGTCTCTGTATTTCTAAAATTCTAGGTATACTTTCAACTACAGTCAAAGGGTGCATAAAGCAAAATAGCATACTAAGTATTAAAGCAATTCATTCCTTCTTCTAAAAAGCAGAAGGCAACCCTTCTGAACAAGCAGTTAGAAACTCAGCTCATTGACTCCCCTAATGTAGAGTCGATGCAATGCATTTTGTCTCTTTCAAGCACAGGACGGTGGCCTTACCTAGAATTCTTTAAAAAAAGATAAAAATACTGGAGTTGAATGGCTTTCCTAGTAGTGAGTGTGGCTGAGCATAAATTTCTGCCAGTAAACCAAGGAATTAATTCAGATTTTATTTAAAAAGTTAATTGTTGAGCTTGGTACAGTCTTCCAGCTTCAAGACAGGTCTGACTACAGACCACTTGCCAAGCAAGAACCTTACTCAACAAAGCACCTGTGAAATTTTGGTACTCTGTACCACAATAATTCAAGATACTGTTTTGTTAGTCAGCACTACCTTAGGTTAGATGGCTAGGTTAGGATGTTCTTGATGATAAGGGAATGTGGAACAACTCTATTCACAGCTTCTTTTTGCTGTGGTTCACATGAATCAGAAGTAACTTTGCTAATATTTTACCACTTAAAATTCTTTTCACCTGTTGGATTCAGGACCCATGCCCTCTAGTACTCAATACACCAATTTAATGGAGCAGGATGTGATCAGCTATACACAAGCAGTATCACCACAAAACACAACAACAGAGAACAATTTCTCACTATTAAATATTGTGTTTCACACTCTCAACAGGCAGATGCAGCACATCTTCTACATATGGAACTTTCCTGTACATTTTTCAACACCAGAGAGCTAAAAGGTAGTGTAAGTATTTTTCTTCAAAATAATCCAGTAGCACAGGCTGAAACACTGATGCATGCCCAAGTAATACTATTCCCCTGGAAGAGCATATGCATACAAACATCTAAAGCAAAGGTAATTCCAATACAACAACGTGCCACAAATCTCAAGACAAAACTCCACATTGTAACTTTTCTTTCCTGTGCTCCTCTTTTCAGAATCAGAAAATACGACTAAACTTTAGCACCCAGAAGAGAGAACTGGAACATATCAAGAAGAAAAAATGAAGAGCAAGGTCACAGTTTTATAAAAGCCAAATGACTCAACAGCTATTACTCCAATGGTATTAGATATCATAAACTGAATTCATGCATTAATTTTAGTAAAGAAGCAGTAAATGTCCTAGGCAGGGAAAGATCACTACTTTATAACTGGAGAATCAATTTAGACACCTTCAGCAAGGACAAAGCTGATTAAAAGCAGCTATCTTTTAGCATCCCTCTTTGGGACTCCTGTTGCTGCTGTTGAGCCAAACGAGGTAGTGACAAAGACCAGGTGAACAAAGAGGCACTAAGCAAAACCTCATAAATTCATCACACAAAAATTTACATTAAAATGTCCAAACCTGTATTACTAGAGTCTATCAGAGAATCACACTAAAAATTTTTCTTTCAAAAATTTCTAATACTTTTTAATTTAATCATCCAAGAACAAAAAGGCGCTCTCTGTACACAAATTTGCCCTAAAATAATCACACAAGATGTTTTACACAAAAAAAAAAGACAAAACCTGTATATGCTAAATTTTAACAACCAGTGATTCTTATAAATCCTTTTAACAATAAATTCTGGTATAATATATCTTCTCTACAACTACTCATTTGTCTATCATTCTCATTTTCCATGCCTATACACTGTAACTCCACATGCAGATTGCCAACAAGAAAAGGAGAGATCTCTCAAAACCACCGTTCACCATGAAGAATAAAAGTAGAGAATAAAATTTAAAAAATCAATTAAATCTAATTCAATATATTGTAGGACACCACATCCAAGTATGCTAAGATATGAAAAAATATTTAATATTCTTCATAATACACATTTCTGAATTAAATTATTCAGGTAACACCTATGAAATCTGTTAAAAAAACCCCAAAACATGAAATCATATAATTGCCTTCCAGCCAGTAGCTGCAGAAGCACTCACATACCTGTTCTTTAACTGAAGCTAGAATGGCAGAGGTTGTCTCAGTTTCAGAGCCATCACCGTTGGATGTGTTCAACACAGGACTAAGGGAACTTGTCTTGTCAGAAGACGAGGGCTGGTCTGGAACAGGCATAGTTTCTGTAGTTTATGGAAAAAGAAAACAAATAATACATATAAGAAATCATATGCATATAAGAATAAGAATATAAATTTAAAGAGAAAATTGTAAAACGTGCTTCGGTTCTGCGATACAGAGTTAATATATCACTTAATTTAAACTAAAACTAGTTCTAAATTAATTGGAAAAAAAAATAATATATGACCTAATCTTAATCCAAAATATTCACTATAGTGCATTTGGAGAGGATTCAAATAATTTACAGCTGATTTTTGTATTGTATTCCAGTGGCAGCATCCAGCATTAAAGTAATGAATCACTAAATGCTTTGCAAAGAGGAAACCAACAAATGATACAAGAGAGAAATATATAACACTCATTATTGACTTTCTGATATGAATGATTATTTAATATGTATTCTATTTTAGACTAGGTAACAAACTTCATCTCTCTTCTACTCTAGAAGGTGATTTCGAAAACATTTTATCAGCGTAGTTTTGAGAAAAACAGTTTTTAAGCCATGCTTTGAGTCTTGTTACAAAAACAATTTTTTTTTTTAAAATCTTACATTTGAAGGAATTTCTAGTATTCATTTTTATATACGAAAAATGTATGGAAGTATTTGTTTTTCTCAAGGCTAGGCTTCAGAGCAGGATCTCTGTTTAAATGTCACTGTGGGCACGTCTCTGCCAGGAAGTTGCACCACGTTCCAGAAGCTGAGGAGCAGGGAGACAGCGTGTGTGGTTCAGCACAGGAAAGTTAGAATAAGATCATGTTCATGTGGGAGCTGGCCAGTTGGTAAAAGCATTCCCATGTGAGTTTGCCATGAGAATTAGGGCTCTAAAAGAAGAGGAAATTACGTTCTACAAAGTTTTGGCCCTGAATCCACAGTTTTGCCTAAGAACACTCATTCAGCCCAGCTGGGATGCCTTCTTCCAAAGCTTCCTGAAGCTCTGGTCACTGGCATACATACGCAAGACAAAAACATTAAAGTCAGTTATTTCTCAAAAGAGAAGTCTCCCGAAATCCCAGGCTGCATTACTTCATATACAGAAGCATGACATGATGTATTATTTTAAATAAGTAGATAAGCTATATATTATCTTATGTCTCACTTTCTGTAAGCCATTGAAAGTGGTAAATAACGAATTTCTGGTAATGTCCTTGGCTCCAGCAACTCAGATGATACACCTGTCTCCTATGATATACCTGTCTCCTACTATACATGCAAGTATACTGTGTAAAACTTCTATATGAGTCCAATACATCACCCTAAAAAGACTTTTGAGTTGTTTTCTCATTTTGTGAAACAAACGTGCCAGGTTCTATTATAACAAGTTACCTGGCTTGTGGCATACAATTCAAGTTGAAGAATATGCAGATGTATTCTCTTACCTTCAAACAATTTACTTAATATTTATTTCACTAAATTGTTAATTGCATTATCATAACAGAAAACATTATGTGAAAAAATACAAGTGTAACAGATCATTTTGTAGAGATATATTTGCAGAAAACACCAAAGTGCCATGCTCCTTGCTATCGACCCCACTGCCCGTAAAGTCCAGCTGAAAATTGAGTGCCAGAATGGTACCACAGGATTCAGGAACATGAATTGAGAGAGCCATGCTTCCAGGTCAGGCCAGCTCACCGGGGAGACATATGGGACCAGGACAGCATCAGGCAGAAAGAACTGCCTCATCCAGACTGCACTGGGATGCAAAGACTCACCCAGAGCTGTCAATGAGGCAGGCACCTGCTAAGGAGTTTCAGACACACCGGCTGAGAGGAGCTCCCCTGCTGCTTTCTTGCAGTTGGAAAAAAGCTTCCTGGAAAAATCCCCTCTGTCGGCCTAGCTCCTCCTCCTGCTCCTCCAGGTCTGCCTGACTCCCGCCAGGGACTCTGCTGATGCAGCCTTTCCACAGACACTGATCCCAGCAGTGAAACCCAGCAAACTAACCAAGGCTAAGAATTAAGAAATCCTTGGTCTTGCTCACATCTCTGCAAGTACCTGTCATTTGAGGTCAAATTAAATTTTCTTTCACTTGAAAAACCAAGAGGACTTGGACCTGCCACCTCCTCGAGCCCTCCTGCCCCCAATCACATCCCCAATTCTCTACAACAGCACATGGTTACTGGGCCTGACTGGGAAGACAAAAAAAAGCCTCTGTCTGCAGTCAAGGCGACCTTCATTTCCACACTCCAACTTTATGTATCAAGTAGAAATTTCAGGGGGTTGGTAGTGTGCACATTTGGGGGTGGAGGGCACTGTAGGACTGACCTGTTTTGGAGCACCTCACCCATCACCTCACTGAAGGGACCAAATGCGACACATAACGAGGGGATGGGACACCGGGATGGGGATGTCATCTCTGTGTTTATTTAATTGGTTGTCTCCTTATTTCTCAATACCAAAATCAGCAAATTAAAACTTACATTATCTGAAAATATATGAAAGTAACTGAAATTCCCTGAGTCAAAGACTGGTTTTAGTCTGTGACACGCCCTCAGAGCAAATCCAAATGAAGCCAACTGAGGCATGGTGGGTTTCTGTTACCATTACATTTTCAGTAGTGGAGAAACAAGCTTCCATGAAAAAAAAAATAAAAATCTGCTACACAAAATGCTTGCACTGGCAAACACATACTCCAAAGTGTATTTGAGAGGGAGAGCGAGGAGGTATGGTTAATGGGGAAGCCACTCAGTGAGCAAAAATACACTACCAATAAAGACAACACTTCCTTCTGCATTTTTGTAGACACCAAAAAATATTTCAAAACCTGTTTTAGTAATTTACAATTCCAAAAATATGTTTGGATGGAAAAACTGCTCAATAAACTCCACTTGCTTCAAATAGGCTCAAAATCTGGACAGAACAAGAGCTAGTATTCTATACCCACTGCATGTTTCCTGCACTTTGGATTTTTAAAAGATCTTAAATGGAGGAGGGAAGAAGGGGAGGAAGGGGGAATGATAAAAAAGGCACACTGCATGTCGTCTTCATCTAAAAACAAAAGTCATAAGAAGTATCACAGATGTTAAAAATAAAGTTTTGTGAAGCTATTAAAATATTTCTCCTGGACAGAAAATATTTCTAACATCTATCTGATTAGTTCAGTTTATTACTAGTTGTTTGAGGGGTAAAGATTGCAGCCAACTGCACTTAGTAAGCTAGCATCATTGACTCTACATCTAGATGTTATCTAGCTGAGCTGTTAGTATATATTTTAACAATTTTCATTTATATAAATTAAGACAAGACATACCATATAGAGACGAAACACAGAAAAAGTTTTCACCAGCAATAGAGAAGCCACTGTACCTCAGGTAGTTATATTTAAAAAATCATACAGAAATCAGGAATAGTGTTTCAACAGTCAACACCAAAATAACAAAGGCCAGGACTTGCACTAGCCCATCTGCTCAGAGTAGGGTATACATTTTAATTTAGCTCAGTCTTCAATACAAGAAATTGGACATTCTCAGGTTTTAATGGGACTTAAAACTACCAGTATTGTAAAATTACAGTAAGGCTGAAATGGATCTACAAGTCCCTAGACACTACCACATCCACATGCACATCTCTTGAGAAGATTTTTTTTTTTTCCTAAGTCATTCCAGATATTTAACAGGCTTTCCTCCCAGCAACTTCCCAAGGCTGCCTCCTCAGTTCCAGTGCTCCAAACACTCTTACCAAAAGAAAACTTGACAGTACTTAATAATAACACACTTAAGCTCTGTATTTCCTGTATTATTCAGCACAAACACAAAAAAAATTATTCTATCGGTCCTCCTCAAAAGAGCATTATCCCACATGATGATGACCACTGTGCCTTCTCTTCTGCTCTGGCTTCTCTTCTCTAGAAATGCTACCCCGATTCTTTGCATTTTTTCTCTCAAAATTATCTGTCTGCCAGCCTTTTGACCCACACTTCTGGGACCCTAACACTAAAAACAAAATAGAAAATTAGAGCAAGTAAGTAGGAGAAGAAAAATAAAAATTAAGCCGCTTAACAGACTACACCATAGCTGAGTGACTGCAGCACAAAGTAAACCTGCTGCATTTAATTTCCACAACAGCAACAGTATTTCCCATCAGTGTCATGAAAATACAAATGAGATTCTGTAAGCCGTAGCATAGACATGCTCCTGAGAGAATCAAATTAAAATCTTAGACAATAATACATAGATGAACAGGAAAAAATACTATCAGCCTTTTGGGAACACGCTGGGAAGTTGGACATAAATAATTCATGGCTTCCCGTAGTCCACGGCCCTGGCAAAAATTCTGTCTGGAGTCTGACCCTTTTTGCTGCTGCTGGTGGTGTCTTTCTAAGAGTATCTGAAACATTTACCTCACTTTAAAGGAAAAAAAAAAAAAAAAAAAAAAAAAAGCCTGTCCTATAAACAGGGCCAGGGCTGAGGGAAAGAGGGGGAGAAACAGCCCTGCGAGCCCCGAGGCTCCGGAGAGCAGGAGGAGGGCAGGAGGGGCTCCGGGCGCCCCAGCAGAGATGCCCCTGCGGCCCCGGGAGAGACCCCGGTGGGGCGGGGGTTTCCCTGCAGCCCCTGGGAAGGCACCAGGATGGAGCAGGGAAAAGGCTGAGGGGGAGGAAGGAGAGGCAAAGAGGAGCTGTTACTGACTGACTCCAGCCCCCCCATTCCCCATCCCCCTGTGCCGCTCAGCTCAGAGAGAGGGAGGAGGTAGAGGAATAAAGAATGAAGCTGAGTGTAGGGAAAAAAAAAAAAAAAAGAGGTGCACATATTTTAGGTTTTCCGCTTCTTTCTCACCATCCAACTCTACAGATAACGAATTAAGTGAATTTCACCCAAGCCTTGGCCAAGTCAGTAACTAATCAGTTATCTCCAGTCTTCGTATCTCAACTCTGGAGCTTTTCCATCTTCTTTCCGCCCCTGCCCTGGTGAGGAGAGGGCAGGACAGCAGCGGGGTGTATGCATCTGGCAGCAAGATCGGGTCAAGACATCACAACTCACAAGCCTGTTTTGATTTTAACGTGAAATGTAGGCAGCAAAAATGGCTTGGCAATTCCTGGATAGACTGCTATAGTCTAGGGTTGTGTACACAATACAACTGTCATCTAAAGCTGACAACTACCATGGTCACCCTATCATGAACCAATGAAAACCAATACTGAACATCATCAGGTTAAGATACCTATTAAACCACTATTAAGCACAATGGTGGAAGTATTTAGGAAAAATCAATTGGACAAAATAAACGGAAGAAAAAGAAATCTATATAGCAGTGGAAAACTGGTATAAACATAATAAAAAAATCAAACTACATAAGTGAATTCCAGTTTATTGTCTGCAATAGAGATGGGCAAATGAGTAAACGAATCAAAACAAACTCAATAGCTTATGTGGGTACACTGGTTCCTTTAACTCCCCATCAAAATAACTTGACATTCCTCTGTTCTTCATTGTCTCTTACTATAGTTCCATAATACATAAGCAACTGACAGACATCCATCTCATTCAAGTATAGCAACTGATTTCAAGAGAGCAGGTTTTCCATCTTTTGCTTTTGTTGGCTTTGGTTTTAAACTTTTTGCCCATTATCACTTAGTAAAATCAAGTCAACAGAATTAAAAATTATTTAACATCTTTAAAAAACCCACAACTGAAACCTAATTTCTTTGAAAAGCAGGTAAGTAAACCATTTTGTCATGTAAATTCTTACAACAATTTAGAACCTCACCAAAGCCCTACTAGAAGCATTCCTCCTGTGATAAGCAGACACAGAGGGTCAGTGAGGTGATTCTTAAGTCAGCATGTAAGTGAAAAATAAGGTAGTTCTGAGACAGTTAAACCCCACTTCTCTCTGAACATAAGCTATGTCTCTTGCAGTTCAAATAACAACATTTTTATCTCCTCTTCTTAAGGCATCTTCTTGAGGGAAAGGCACACATTACCATTCCAACACAAAAGGTATACTCTATTGAGACTTTCAAAAGCCCCCAAACTATCACAATTCAAAATTCAGAGGATTCCAGTGAAAAAGCTGCTTCTCAACCAGCACTTTTACAGTGCGTAGAATCTTAACATGATAAGGCCATACATTTCAGGAAGACTGACAACCAGTGGAAAATAAACCTGCATTATTTTTATTTTTCAATCTAAGGAGTTCAAAAACAACACAGAAAAAAATTATAGAGAGGATAGACTTATTTCAGAATGGTCTTTTTTGAAGAGCTGAAACAGAAATACCACACGTTCAAAGTAATTGCACTTTTGCAAATGACTTGCTTCTTTTCACTTTTATATTTATGGTGCCAGCTTACAAAATTTAAGAGGGAAATGGGAAGAGAACCTCTTTTTTTCAAGCTAACTTCTACACACACTGAGAAATAGGCTTTAATAATTTTAAAATGTGCATTCAAACTAAGCACTCAATATAAATTACAAATTTACTATTTCTCTTGCATTTCTTTTGAGCATCTATAACTTACATTTTCCCAGGTAGTTCTTGGGACTCTTCTGAGACACAGTGCTTGATCCCTAAATTTTGTTCAAATGTAAATGATTTATGAGGTGGTTTATAATTCCTTTCTTACAGATGCATCATGGTTGCTGTAGGAATATGTAAAATAAAATAAAAAAAAAAAGACGCAAATTTTTAGTGGTAGATCCCACAAACTTCTAGCCACAATAGTGATGTGACATTCAGAACTGGGGATGAAAAAACTGCAAGATCACATTTTTCTGTGACACTTGGGATGGCAGTGGATGCTGGTGGCAGACTCCCTTTCTTATAGAAGGATTTCATGCCTTCTCTGAGGTAATACAACTAAACTAGCTGGTTCCAAGCTCAGACTCTAAAATCTGTTTAGGCTGAACTCAGAAACAGAGGTAAATACACAATACACAGAGGTACATACTAAGCTATCCATAAAACCTCGGAAAAAACAAAATATTTATATCATTTATAAATGCACATGAAATTGGTTATGTCAAATGCTATGGTTTCACTTGAAAGTTTGATTTGGCATACACACTTTTATATGGATTTTAATCATACTGGGCAGGGATTAACTAATGAGGTGTAGCCATGAGGACGTTAGTGGTGAAAGCATTTTGGTGACAGAGTTCACCAATGATATGTTGCTGCTCTTTCTCACATGGGGTGGCTCCATCTACCTATCAGTGATTATCTTCTTCTCCACCTCCACATCAGAAATACTTATGCTTCATTCACTGTACCCATGTAGAACACTATAAAAAGCTAGATTTGAAAAAGCAGCAGTAGCAACCGTAAACCGAGCATTTAATTTCTTTTCCAACTTAGACTGCATTGTTTTTATACATTTTTAATGGGTTATTGATTAAAGAAAAGAATGATATTGCTTGAAGAGGCAGACTTTCATTTTTAAATATTAGATCAGTATTCTTTTAAAAGTCACTTTGTAATGCTGTTTACATACTCTGATATTACATCACCCTTTCATGAGTAAAATGTCTTGAAATTTATGGTAAAAGACAAGTTATCCACTACACTGGAAACTGCATCGAAATCAGTGGGATCAGAAAATATAAAGAAGTTTCTTTAATTAAAAAGATACTTTGGTAAGGAATATGTGCTTGCCAGTGGGTTTTCCCTGCACAATGAACCAGTAATCAGTAAGAACATTCATTATAAAAGTGTAAGTCATGCTGTCTTACTGCACAGCAATCAAATTTGGATCAAATTTGGCTTGTTACTGAGCTAATCTGGAGAACCATGAATGACACTGAAGTATCCTTAGATTGAGAACAAATCACTTAAAATAATACAATATGCAATTATTTTTTGTTTCCTATCCTCTACCTTAGATATGCTGTAGAGAGATTATATCAGTACCATTTAATAATAGGTATTTATTTTTTTACTATTAAAGTGGATCTTATTTTTTTATATCTATTGATTTATGGAGATTTACTGTAAAACAAAAATAGTTGAATGCCATTTTTTAACCTAAAATTGCATGCTTATGTCTACACTGAGTTTTCCTATTTACAATTACAGTAACTAATAATTTAGAATCAAGGATTAATGCTGATCCTGATCCTGTTTCTAACTGGTTCTAATGAAGAAATAAATACATCAAGTACTCCAATGTTCTTCAATATAGTAATTGCATGACTGCCATACAAAACCTCTATTTCTCCCTGCATATATGAACAACAGTTGTTCTTTGAAAGCCTACAGTTGTGAATAGCTCCAACACATTAGTTTCTAACAACTATAATAAGAAAAACAAAAATACGTTTTGACACTGTATCTACAAACATGAAAACCACCAGGAACTTGGAGTGCACCAAGTCTTTCTGATAAGCCAAGAATTCAGTGGGTACAAGTTAAAAGCCAGAAGAAGATAAAATAAAATAGCACTGGCAGTCCTTGCACAATATTACATATATCACAAGTCAAGTTTGGTGAAGATATGGAAGAAAAAATACCCAAAATGATAACTCTCATTTTACATATTGTAAAGCCAATTCAAACATTATCACATATGTATGACTGTTACACTAACCAAGATGTTTACAGTAAGATTCTGGAAAAAAATCACAACTGGAAGAAGCAGAAATTGGCACTGGTTGGTAATTCAGACATGCAAGGAATACAACCTGTGATATTCAGTCATGTTCTAGGAAGCAGGATACATCAAGCATTGAACTTTTCTTCCATGAAGTTGAATCTTTCAGCTGTGCAACAGTGAAACAGGGTAGAAAGTCTGTAAAGATGGGCCTTCCATACTCCTGCACACATAGCCCTTGAAATTTTGTTTTCTTTACTGTCCTTATCTTTGCTGACAGTTTGATACAATTGGTGGCTGGGTACCTATTCTTAAAAACAGGCTGATAATCTCTTGAGTCAATGGGAAGATAAGAAAATCTGACGGACAATGGCAGGTACCTCAAAGAGGAAAATTACCTAAGTAGTTATCATAACATCCTAAAGCATGTATCTCCTACGTTGAAATTAATAGATGGAATAACAGATTAATCAAAGGAGACGTGATATCTTAAACACCTTTGCTTAAACTCAGTTAGGAATCTGGGCTCTGAGGGATCAAGTCAGCACTCTTCTTATTCTACCTAAGCCCCACAAGTGCCTTCTGAAGAGCAAGAAGTCTGTTTTATTTCTGGGATTGTTCTTTGTAGACCTATCCAGTTCCCTGTTCACTGAGATGGAGGAGCTCCCTTGTCTTTTGTGACTTCTATTGTTTTATTCTTATTTCAACCATACTGTGTAGGTATTTAAGGCCTCTAAGTGAATGAAAAACAGTCCTTTAGTATTAATTTTTTCCTGCATTTTGCAGAAGTATGATAAAAGATATAAAAGATCCCAACTGTTGAAATGAAAGATAAAGAGAATATTAGTCTAAAATTTCACTTAAGAGAAGCCATATTGGCACACTACCCTCAACACTTTCCTTGACTTATCCTGTTGTGAACTCCTACAGATAAATATGCAGTAACTAAAATGGAATTGACAATTGTTGGCATATATACAGCAAGCATGAAACTCTATTTCCCTCTCTTCCACAGATGCCTGATTCAAAAGGGCATTTCCTCAAACAAGCCAAAGACTACAGCTCAACAGGAAAAGTTTCTTCCTCAGGGACTCTTTGCTCCTTCCCTGAGTTTGATTAAAACGTCTTTTATTTTCCTAGTCCAAACAGCAAGCAAAATGAAGGGTTTTATGTACACAGTAGCCACAATGAGGTCTCTGCAGGCTGCATCAAATATTTGTCTATCACTATCTACATTACCCTGTGTCAGAATGCTGGAAGGGAAATGAAACCTGAAGTCTTGCCTGGAGCTTAAGCCATCTGCCATGCTTTGAATCTTTTTTAGTTCAATATGATTCTATGAAGTACTGTTTTACTTAAGTGATTTGTAATAAAATTTGTAATAAAATAACATAGTTTTGCTTTTTTCCCACAATATTTAAAATTTCAGGTACTTTAAGGAAGAATGCTGTCCAGTAACTCAAAAAATTCCTAAAACATTCCCAATGATTTTAGAAGGTTAACTCAGAAGTATTTATGAAAGAAAAGCTACAGGATTTGACCTGAAGGGCTTTGAAAAACAGGCAAGAGAAAGATTGCAATTGCACACGCAATTGTACATCCCTTGCGTTTTTCCCTTCAAACTTGAGGCAGCACCAGAGTGGGGTACACAACAAATTAAACATCAAACCCAAACCACAAAGACAACACTGTGTCATTTAACTGCCCTTCGCCCCCTTCTCTGTCAATGTGTTGTGGCAACCGAGTAAGTGATTAATCAGCAGGGATAAACCACAGGCTGCCTTGAAACATGTTCCTACTTCATTGGTAGTGAAACCAACTACCTAATCTCTAAGAATTTACCTTAACCAGCTAAGTACACATCCTGTGAGAACTGAGCAACCTCCTAAAATTCTTATGAAAATATTTCACAGCTGGAATCAGCAACAGAATCACCAAGAGAAACCAACATAAAAATTCATACTCCTGCCAATATTTTAGAGATCTCAGCATAAAGATTTACCATAATTGACTTCAGTTTTGCTGAAAAGTCTATTCATAAATCAAGCAAAATTGTTCCATTCATGGAATCCAATAACAGAATATTGTTTGCTAGTGTTACCAAGGGAATGCCAGTGTCCTCAAGCATACGGAGCAAAATGTTCATCTACAAAAAAAAAAGCCAGAAATATTCTTCCAGTGAAGACTTTAAATCTTGAATGACCTACATGCTGTAAGAGTAGGTGGTATGAACAGAATATGGGGTGTTCCTTTGTTGTTTTGGGTTTTTTTATTCATTGGTCATTTACTGCATGGGGGTGACTTGAAAATTTAAGTGATGTCATGTTCTGGGTCTGATTGGTATGGAATCAATATTCTTGAGAGACAGACACTCATGTGGTGCTGTGGTTCAGATCTGTAACTGAGGTAGCGGTTCAGCTGCTGCCGGACATCGCTCCCAGTTTCTGTTTCTCACTCTGTGTCCCAGTGAGGTTGAGAGGGGGCCCCGCTGGCACAGCTGACCCCAGCAGACCAAAGGGATATTCCATGCAATATTAAGTCATGCTCAGCAATAAAACTGGGAGACAGTTTCTCCAAAATCGCTGCTTCTTGAGGAGTAGCTGGGTACCAGTCTGCTGGCAGTGTACGAATGCTCTTGATTCACTTGCTACTGTTTGGTTTGGGTTTTTTTAATTTTTCTTTCACAAATTAAATTGATTCACCAGGGATTTTTTCCCTCACTTTTGCATATCCAGTTCTCTACCCTACCCTGCCTTGAGGGGTTAAAAAGCAAGTGGGTGGGGGCTTAACTCCTGGCCAGGGTCAAACTACCACACAGCCTGACTAAAGAATTCCCCTCCAAAACCACCAACAGTAATAGGAGAAAAAAATTTTGTAGTGCAAGAGGTGGGATTAATAGCAGCAACAGCCCAAGACACGTGTTCATTACACAGAAACAGTAAGGCAAAAGCACAGCCCTCTCTCTGAGTCTAAGGTAAGTAATCCACCACGGTTCTGTGCCAAAGCAGACTGTTTATTACTACTGCTCCAGATTTAAATTGCAGGCTGATTCATGCTGACTACTCTTAATGTTTCCCATGGCTCTGAAACTGTAGTAGGATAGACAGTCCTGGTACTGGTGTAATCTTAGGACTAATCTACTTCCTCACTAATTCCTGCAGTTAAGGAGCTTACTTATATATATATTATACTGGATTGCACAGATCCTCTTTGCTTCACATCTCGCTTTTATTAGAGCCAGACAGCAGAATGTGTATTTCCAAGCCCCATATAACACTGTGAAATGTACCTCCAGACACCTTCAGAGACACAACATCCACCAGTTTGGGCTGCATTAGGGAACCCATGCAGCAGTTACTGTCGGAATGCTTTCATGGTGGTATCCCTTACATAGAGAGCTGGTAAAAGAGGACAAAGTCTCCTCAGCTGTAGGTACCTGCTGTGGTAAGGATGTCTTCTTTTTCTAAATGGCTGGATCCACATCCCCTCAGCCCAAGATAAACACAACAATCAAACATTTCCTTAACGCTTTCCTGAAGAGACAAGGTGTATTGGCAAATAGGGTGGCTGCCTTGCTTTTCTCTCTCTCCACATACAGTAAGTATCCTGATGGTGTGGTACTGTCAGAGAGGTCTCATGGATGGGCAGAGTCCTGAGCAGTACTTCTAATGGGGACTGTGGCTTCTAGTGTCCTCATGCTTCATGATATGGGCTTATGAATAAAAGCCGAGCCTCGCAAAAAGCACCAATATCAAATTTCACATCACATTCTATGGGGTAAAATGAGCTCAGAATCTAGCCTTTCATAAGTGAAGTTGTGATGTTGTACTCTCCTTCCTTTTAAGTGCATCATTTTACATTTATCCACATAAATATTTATCATTCATTATTTTATTTGGCTTAACAAACCCCTCACATAGCTGTTTAGCAAAACCTAATGTCCCTACAGAGTACCTGTCCTCTATTTCAGTTTCTTTCAAGCCAAAACATTATCCAGCTTACTGACAGAAGATAATAAAAAAATGTATTACAGAATGTTTTGGGTTGAAAAGGACCTTAATGATCATCTACTTTCAATACCCCTGCCATGGGTAGAGACAAGTTCCACTACACATTTGTTTAAACTGGTTCAGACTGTAATTAGTCTTAACAGTTTTTTTCAGTCTTCACTTTGTCACATTGAAGTATCAAATTACATATTGGAGAGGACACCTCCCATGATAGACTTATAATGGACTGGCTTTATTAAGTCTTTCTTCTTCATCCTGTTTTCAGTACACCAAATTGGATAATCTGTGATAAGACAGCAGAAGTTGCTGAGATGAAAAAACACAGACAAACCTAAACCTTTGCAAAACTCCCTCAGAACCAATTGGATGAAGTGTCATTTAAGAATTCCTGCCCACCTTCACCACATGCTTGGAACTTCTCATCCTTTGATCCTTCCAGACAGGGGACTTTGAAACTTCTTTTCAGGAAACTTACTGACCTTGAATGTACAAAATAAAACCTAATGAGTGTGCTAATACTTAGAAAGACTATGAAGCATACGTAAGACTGAAGAGTGCAATAAAGCATATAGGATCTTAAATATCAAGAGGAACACTCAGATTGGCATAGAGAAATAGCAGAGATAGGTTACTAACTATAAGCAAGTGGTAGCACAACTTGCAAGGAAGGAAGTGCAGAAAATGTTCAGTTAAATTTTTTTGCAGCTAAGTGATAAAAGATGGGAAACAGACCAGCCTAAGGTTTCTGCTGTTGCTTCGGAAGAAAATATGCAATGTTTCTCTGAACACAAGCTAAGTAGACTTAAAGTGTGAGGAAGACTCGGTGATGGTTTGAACTGTGATGTGTGAGGAATGTACATCCTGCCTTGCTTATCCACAGCTATTCGGGCAAGAAGACCACAAGTGAAAAGTAACCTCACTTGGCATCAACAGACCAGTCAAGTAATTCTTAAAAGTGAAGTGCCGTAAGAACTCACCTAAAGGAAAAGTCCCAAAGCACTATTTGAAGCTCAAATCAAATTTTTAACCTCAGTGTCAGGGAATGCGTTGCCTCAAGAGCCACATGCTTTCCTAGAAAGGAGATACTAGACTCTTTTTTCTAATAATAAAGTTAAACTGCTGAACTAAACCGCAATCTACATTGGCCTTCAATCTAATAATTACTTTTTTATTGAACCTACAAGTATTTCAAGCAAGCGAATTTGCAAGTTCCCCCCCCTCCCCACAAAAAAAAGCAAGCCTAAAGGTAGGGTCTGCTTTTAAAATACTGTAATATTATAAGTATACAATACTTAATGACAATAAATACTTAATATATAAATATACAATATTGTATACTTGTTTACTTTGACAAGACTTATCAAGAACATACACCAGAACATAACTTAGTTCCTGAAGAACAGGCTTGCTACTAAGGGTATGCTAAGACATCAGAAAAAATAATTATTAAGTTGAAATGGCAACTGGGCTAAAGTAGGAAGAAGCTCCCGTTGAACTTGGGTTTAAACAAGCTAGTTGCACAGAACTGAAAATTACCTGTGACTTACTTGCAATAGAATTTTGTTATACACTGTGTAACTCTATTTTCCTAAATCAAAGCTATTAGAGGTAACAGAAAAGAAATCAATATATTCAATTGAGTGCATATCCTGCAGCATCTACTTCTTCCATTTATTGTAGCCCTACATATATACAGTACTCTCTTGGTTTTTAACACTGTCTTATGGGTTGGCTACTTCTCTAGCATTCTGTCCCAGTCTCCATGCAGATCCACTTCTTTTAACCATTTCTTCTTTTCAGATTATTGTTTTCAAACAACTGTTCAAATCTTCAACAGAATTAATGGCAAATGACTGCAATGTGTCAGTCCATGAAAATATCTCAGGTGGGCAAACTGGAGTGGAGTAACAACTGCTGTCCCCCATATGCTGATTCTGAGGTTGCCTTAAGGTGCCATTGAACTGCTTTGCACTGCCAAGTGGCTGGTACAGCAGCAGCAGCCACTCAAAGCAGATAGATTTCACTTCATTTGCAAAGATCTTCATGCAATTACCTAATGTAATTCACAAGTCTTCAGTGTCTGTTTCAGCTGTCTACATTGTCTAGTTTCAATCCCCTACATACATGCTACATGAATGCATTTACAGGATGCACTAATCTCCATGTATCTACATAATCTAAACGGTGTTCACAATTTTATTCACAAGCTCATCCTGTCAAGTTGCACATTTTAATAGAAAAATACAGTGTCTTTATCCTAGAAAAGGATGCACAAGCTAAGGAAAAGTTGCATTCAGGATCTACTGCTAGAGGTATATCCAGGGGTTCTGGGTAGGAGGCCAAGGACATGGGCAGGAAGCCAAGAAGGAAGGTGCCACTCCTCCCTCTACCTTCTCTTCCCTCTCCCACCCTGGAACAAAGTGAGAGGTGGGCTCAGCTGGAAGGGCTGAGGAGGGGAACAGGGCAGCAGCACAGATCTGAGACATTGCAGCTTCTAGGAAAGCAGTCAGCAAGAAGCCCAGTTTGCTGGAAGAAGTGTTTAAAAACAGCTTTGGTGGAGCTCACTTACCCAGGATATAAGGCTGGTGAGCAAGTTTCACAAGTTGGTTTTTTTTTTCTAGCTTTTTTTTTTATTTTATTTTACTTATTTTTTTAAGTTTCAAGCAAAGCTAGCAGTGCTTAGCACTTTTCATTTTAAGATCCTATTTTGAGCCACTTAACACTTTTGACAAGCTCACTGTTTGGGCTGAAATACTCCATCGAAGCTACTGCCTCATAATTAAGCACACACAAACACCTCAGTTTCAAACAGTTCAGGCTTTTCCAAGAACTGTATTTCTGGAAAGTATCTTTTCCTGTTTGCATCATAAAAAGCCTCTCAAAAAAGTGGAAGCTCTGGAAGTGCTTATGTTTTATAGGGTATAGAAGCAAAAATTATTATTTGCGTTGTTGAAGGATCTAGAACCTTGAGCTGCAGCTCAGGATCAACTGGCTTAAGGACGTTTAAAAATTAGAAAAAAAAAAGCAAAAATATCATAGAGACATAATACATGGACTTCTACCAAACTCAATACACTCAGTCAAACAAGGAAAGAATTTAACATATACAATTTTTTTCTGACAACAAAATAAATTATTCAAAAGAATTATTCATAAGTTATTTGATGCTGATATTTCATAAGGCTTGTTTGCACAGGAAAACGAAATTCCACTGGAAGTTTACTAGTCTGCAATAAAGCCAGCTGTAGAAGCAGTGGACTTTAAAGGTTCTGAAGCCCCCTCATACACTTAACAGTGACTTAAAACTCAACCAGTTCAAACTTCATAATCTCTTCATGGCCACTTATTAAATAAGAACAAACCAACCAAACAAACCAACCAAACAAAAACCCAAATCCAAACAAAAGGCCTACACAGCTCTTAAGTAATTAAAGAATAATTAAAAATAATGTAAAATAGGCAGAAATTATTTGTTGTAAGATCTGCAAATGTCTGCATGATTTACTAAATGAAAATACTAGACACTGAGACTATGCAAAGCTAGAAACAGCTATTCATTTGCTGCGTTCATGATTATTCATTTCCTTTGTTAATGGTAGAATTTGCTACAGATATTTGAGTGTACAACCCCAAAAGTAGTTAAGGTAAGGAATCCTCTTGACTTAATATTTACTATGCTGTTGCCCAACAAAGATAAATCTTAACACTGTCTGTTTCCTGTCCTATACCTTAAGTTATCAGATACATTCTATATATTGAGCTGATTCAGTATTGCTTTCACTGTTCAGATATAGGCAGTTTTAAAATATTAAGCATTATTACTATCATCTTGAGCCCATGAGTTCAAGTTGGGCTTTTAGAGATACTTATGAATTATGAGAGGTTTTGATGAAGTATGCTCAATTCCACTGCTACAAGACAGAACTTGCTATCAATTACCTTCTGAAAAAATACTTGACAGAATCAAATCATTTTAAATCAAATCAGAAGTCAATATAAATTCATACATGTGACATGTCCTGAAGAGCACACATACATTGCCAAGAAGAAAATCAGCATGCATCCAATGTCAATCCACTGGGTGTAGATACTAACCAAGAAAGATGCAGCAAAAGAAAAGGACATTCCAGAACATGTTCAGACTTATCTCACATATAACATTCCTACAGTTTCCAGACTCTCCCTATGATATCTACTCTGCTCAAATACATCTCTGGCTCCATGAAGCAGAGACATTGCATGAGGAAAGGATGACCTTACATTTCTTACCATTGATTAGAAAACAGAAATAAGCTTAATAGAATCGTGGGCAATTTCTGTGTGAATTTCTTCTTGTATTGAAAAAATCCTGTTACTTGAGGTAATGCTGCTTCACTGTCTTTCATTGGCAACTCTGATGTTGCCACTAGATTGCAATATTGATGTAACAAGGGAAGTTATACCTCTTGTGAAATATCCAGAGAGGGGAAATTAAAAAAAAACAAAAAAACTCAAACAAAAAAAACAACCCAAAAAAACCCCAACACCCACCCACACTCAAAAAACCCCAACCTAACAGCCACACCTAACCATACTTCTTCACTCCCTTCCAAACAACCTACTCTGCACATTTAGAAAAAGACCTACGTTATTGAATTTATGTTTCCAATGAGTCATATCACACACATAGCCGTGCTTCAGACTCCAGCTGGGATATATTCCAAACTGCTATAAAGAAATGTAAATTTGCATCACCTACCAATAGGCCAAAGATAGACCCAGGGATGATTAAATTATTTTTTTTTCCCTTGGGCTCACTTCTATTCCTCTAAAGTGTTTCAGTGATGTTTTGGAAGGGAAACACTATACAACGGGCCTGGACATAGAAATATGCAAAATAAGTATAATAAAGCTAGTTGTCCTGTAAGAGCTAGCTGCATCCAGTTTCATCCTAGTTAGTAGGGTAAAACAGGTATTCTGCAGAGTGATTAATGCCATCAGAAGACAAGTCTCTAAGGCAGACAGGATGACTCATGTTTGGGGAGAGGAGGAATCATCTCTATTACCTATACCGGGTGCCTAGGCAACTATTTGAAACTCAGTGGCTACCTTTTCAGGGAGGTAAATTTAAGTAAGCTGAATTACGTATGAGATGCAGAATATATACACCAACAAACAAGCTCATCAGGGAAATGTTATATAATCAAAAGGTGAGTATAAATATCCAGTATTAGAAACTGTCTCTGACATGAAAACATCCAAGCTTTGCCCATACTTTTCCTGTTACACAGAACTAAGTATCATGGGAGATTTTTTCACACATCAGTATTCAGCAGAAATATCTGTAAATGCAAATTCAGTACAAAAATAATCACGCAAAGTATGCAGCATTTATGATAGAGCTGATTGGGTTTTTTTCCTTTTTAAAAAGGAGATGACTTAATACTCCTCCAGTGCAGGGGGGGAGGATTTACTCAGCACTAGAGTCCCTGATAGTTTTTTTTACCTGTTCTTTAATTACATCTCAGCATTAAAATACAAAAAAACAATCAAATGAGTGCTTAATGTGTCCAAGCAAAATTAACATGAACAAATATTTGTTCATATTCATATGAACAAATATATTCTCCAAATATATTTGGAGAATTATATTTATTACATATATATAATTACTTTTGAAAAACATTGGAATTCTTGCTAAGAAGTTGCATATTATTAAAGATGCAAGTAAGAAAGTAGGTATTAATAAATATGTAAGTATAAAACAAAAAATTATCATACAAAATTAATTATTCAGGTCAGAAAGGACCTCAGAGAGATTTTTTATCCAACATACTGATGAAAGCGGGTAAGGATGATCTTTAGCCAGATGATCAACCTTTGGATCAGGTTGTTCAGGGCTTTGTCTAGTTAGCTCTTGAAACATCCAAGAATGAAGATCCTATAGCATCTCCAGGCAATCTCTTCTACAGCTTAATTACACTTACAGTGAACTTTTTTTGTCCCTGTAAGTCAAGTCAAAATTAATGAGGCAACCTACAGCCATAATTCTCAGCAAAAGAGCCTGCCTTTTGCTGCCATAATTCTCTGCAAAAGAGTCTTCTTGGTAACTTCTTGAGATACAAGAAGGTGACTGCTTGATCCTCCTAAGCCAGGTCTTTTTCAGGCTGAGCAAACTCCATTTCTCAGCCTTTGCTCACACGGCTCTCATTTCTTCAAGGAAACTGTGTGTGTAGAGGGGAGTTCAAGTGTGTGAGTCACACAGTTTGCAACACAAAAAAATAACAATGAGATAAAGGCAACTCAATGAAACATGATTTTCTAAAAAGTAATGTGAACCATATGCATTTTAAAAAGCAGCAAAACATGAGCTGTTTATAAGGCATTTGAGTGAGTTGCCTTTATCTTATCATTAATTTTTAGCTTCTCGGTAAAAAATATTCATAGTATGTAAAATTCTACTTTTACACTACATATTCAGGGTAAGAAAAACTTTACATACATAGAGTACAAATTAACTAATTATACAATGTTATTGAGATTACAGATTTAAATTGATAGCTGTAATGCCAAAGGTTTCCTCAGAACTGAGGTTTTGCCTGACTATTTAACATCAAGAATTTTTATACTAAAAACAATAGATCTCTAAGCATGGAGATAATTGAGCACCTGTAACTTACCAGAGGGAAAAAAAAAACAAACCACAAAAAAACAGAGTCCTCGTTGTTTCTTTTTAAAATCTCTTTTTAAAACTCTTTTAGCTGCATTACAAAGCTTCTGCCTATCTGAGATAGCCCAGACCCAATACAAAGGCAGCAGCTGTGTTCACTGAGCAAGAAAACAGTTCTGTCTGCAGTCAGTGAACCTGTGGCCTCTTGGTGATCAAGAGTTTAAGAGAGGTGCATAAGGATCAACAGTGGTGCATAAACTGCTGCCTGCTCTGTATTGTCCCACACATACATTCATCAGCATCTGCCAAACAATAAAAGATGGTGAGCTAGATCCAGACTGCTGGACTGAAAATAAAAGACCACTCCATTTTCAGAGCTTTGAATTATTCCATTACTTGTGAAATTCTTCTCCCACCCACATGTCAGACATCTCACTAGGTAAAAAAAAAAATCATTGACTGAAGAGAGGTGATACTGCAATGATTTACACAGCTGTGGAACTGGTACTGTATAAATTTTCTCTTTTGGAAGTAAATCTCTCAGTCAGTAACAGCTGAAAGTACGGAAACTGGTACATCAAAAAAATGCATACCAAAGATCATGTGTAACAAAGATGAGCACACACAGTGAAGCCTTATTATACAGCTAAGCTTTACCAAAACCTATGTAATGTTTTGCAGTGCATTTACAGAGATGCAATACTACCATTTTTCTGAAATTAATAAAATTTGCAATGCAACAGCAGAACATTCTGCTACAAAACACTTTCACTTTCTTTTGGTGACTTTGTTAAGAAAAACAGAAAACAAAACCCCATCATTTTACCATGCTTATAATTTGCTTATTGGCATTGACAGTGTTTTTTTGTCCTTCACAACCACAAGCTTTGAGACCAGCTGATAGGGCAAACTACATTGAATAGAAAAGAGAATTTCAGCAAAGCACGCATAAATATATATGGAAAATAATGGGAAAAATAGATGAGTGATTTTGAAATGTCTTCTTTAATACTGACCTCTGAAATCACCATGAAAGCAATTACTTTAGAAAAATACAAATACTACAAAGGATTGCAAACTGTGGTAAAGTCTTCTAAAGAAACATTCTTCCTCAGGTATTAGATTTTACTGTTACCATTCTTACACATTTTTTTTTTAAATAGTGAATTCTCTGTGACTGTGAACTGACAAGGCATCACATAACTTTAGAAAACCTATTTTATTTTTTGTTGGTTTTGTTTTGTTGATTTCCTGTTCGTAAATGTTTACATCTATCTAGTAGCAATTTTGCCATTCCAGGTAAAGAAAAGTTATGTTCTGTGCTGAGTTAAGGTTTGTACAAATATTGTCTGAACTTCAAACCTCATTTTTCTCCACAATTTAAAAAGTATGCATTGTATTTAATAGCACATAATGATCCAGAAAATACTGGTATTCACAGCCATAAAAATAAAGCATATCTCCAATGTGAGTAACAGCCACTAGGTCTGAGGGAAACATGTCAGGAAATCAGTATTATTAGAGACCAAGAAAAACAATACATAGATCACTTGAAAATAACTAATAGGTAATTAGCAAAGAGCAGGAGAATAGCTAATGAAGTCCAGGATGTCAGCAGTTATAATCTAATGTCTTTATCAGATATTAAGACAAAAACATCCATATGCTGAAATCGTAATTCAAGAACCAAGAGGAAGTGCTTACAAGGTAATTTTTTTGTAAAAATCAATCGGTGCAAAGATGATAGAATTTTAAGATTTCACCACCCTGTCAAGTCTACTTGGAAACCAGGCACCAACTAAACCATTTACTGAAGCAACACAGAACTTATTACTGCCATGAAGTGACTTGCATTTAGTGTAGTCAACAGATTGTCACAAGATAAAGACAAACAATGAAATCACTCCTGACAGCAGTCAGCCGTTTTAAAAGTAAATAATGAGACCAGGCAGAGAGTGGGACTGATTAGACCAATAAACAATGGAAGATTTCCACCAGAGCTGACACACACAGGCCCGGAAAAGTGCTTTCCTACTGAATACAGAGCTGAATCTGTTTGCTGTTCAGGAAACCAGAATCTGAAAACAAGAAAATAATTCTAGGCTGTTAACCAAGAGACCAAAAGACAAATCAGAGAAGGAACAGGAAGCCACAGAAGATGATCTCAGCAAATTGGGCTCGCACCTTCTCACTGCCAAGGATCTGGATATAGCCACGCTGGAGAAGACAACTGAAGGACAAGGATTTGTCTGTGTCCATCCAGCAATGAAAAAGATTCACTTGTACAAAAGTCTGGCATTTTCATTGATGCCAACATGTTCATTATGCTGAATATTTTCTCAGGGAAATGCTGAGCTGCAGTATGTTGGGTAGACATCCATTCACTATGCAGTGAGAACCTCATTTACCTAAAACCATGCTAGTTTTCATGCATTCATCTTCAAGGAATATTTAATCTCCAAGTTATCTTCTCAATGTAAATACTAAACAACTACAAAGTCTAGTGCTTCAATTACACGTGTTTTAAACATTTAGCACATTCAGAAACTTGTGAGGCAGAGCTGGTGAAATACAATATAAAATTCTATCTTTAAGATCTATAAGCTGGTTTGTTCAGTACAGTTTTAGTATTTCCCTCTTCTCCTTCACTGAAACTGATAGAAAATAATATATTTGTTTCTCCACCCTCTTTCAAATTCTGGTGAAATGGATCAGTCATGCAATTTGTGCAAAATTCCATTTTGCAAGGTGCCTTGTACGTATCTCGTTAGTAAAGAAGCTTAGCTGAGAAATAAATACTTTATGCTGCTTTTTTTTTTCTTTTTCTTTAATTACCACAAAATATACTTCTGTCCTATAGCTGGAATAAAATAAGATTCACTGATTCTTTATTTTGCACTTCACAAGAATAATTTCGTCTTCTTAGAAAAGCTTTGCTATTATTACTTCATGGCTTGTATTTGTAAAACTTGTTTGGCTTTTTTACTTTTTGTTTGCCCTTCCTCCTTTCCTTCACATGAATGCATTCCTTTCTGCTTTTGATCTTTAACTGGCAATCTCTTATTTCACAGTGATCTCACATTCTACCTGTTACAAACTTGTGTTTGTGAACTGCAGACATATTTTAAGTTTCTCATAATTAAGCTGTACCAGTGTCAACAGGTAACTTGATTTACGAAGATGCCCATTACCACCTTTGTCAGCTAAAAGTCCCTAAATAGTTGCACTATGCCTTTTTATGATCTCTCTTGCCTTGGCTGGCAGCTAATGCATTGTTCCCTGCCCTTGTATCAGACAAATTTTCCTTTTCAGCTAAGATTACACAAACTTTCTGAGTACAGAGTTGTCCTTAACACAGAGCTAATTTGGTTTGTTTTAATCAGTCATTTAATCAGATGCTTCCTACCCTGCTCAGATACAACCCAGAGAACAAGGAAGATCCTCAAAGGCTTTCAGCTAAGACTTGTTTTTAAAGTTTTCATTCACAGTCATGTCCCAAGCCTATTTAGATTTTGGCCACAGGGAGCTTAACCCCAAGAACCCAAGAACCGGCAAGAGTTTGGGCTGCCTTTCAATCTGCCTTACAGCATCACTACAATCTCTGTAATAATTTGCTTTCCATTTCAACAAAAGAGAGCTTAAACACAAACCTATTATATTTCTCTTTTTCCAGATCTGATGTTTACCTTTCTCATCCTCCTATATTTATTTCAGAACACTTCTTAAGCATGGAGAACATGCATTCCCTTTTCTAAATGGCTTAAGATATTTCACCACGTCTCTCTCAGATCTTCAGTTTTTTCTTACCTTATTCAAAGGCCCATGTGCATTTGCCTTTCATACATACCTTCTGACAGAATTTTCCTCTTAATTTTTACTTCAGCAATTAATGCCTCTCCCTTTCCCTTTGTACTGTCCTCTACAATGTCCTCTACCTTCTTATGCATAAGCTTCTCTAACTTCTGTAAGATCATCTAACATCCACAAGCAGTCACATCCAGCGACAGCAAGACAAAAATTATTTCTAAAAAAAGATTCACACATTTTGTACTTATTCCAAGAAATGTTTCAGCATAATTAAAATTAATTCAGAGAGCCTGTCTCATTTTTCTCCTATGAAACTTGAAAGCAAGTACCATCCAGTTCATTTGGTTAGGAATGACACAGCAAAGACACAAAGCCATTTCTAGTTTGACTTCAATAATTTTTCCTAAAATATTTCAGTGATGTTATATTTATTTCTATATGTGCTCTCTGGCTGTGGGTGGCTTTAGAATTTCTTGGGCACTATTCTCTTATCCTTGTCCTTTGTCTGTAAGTGAACAACAGAATTGTATCCATATTTTATATAACTAGATACTTTCATAAGCTAACAGCTTGCTTCCTTCCTTTCGCATAAACTTCATCCATGAGCAGTGTTCCAAGAAAAACAGAGATGGAGTTCTACTTATCTTAAAATCCAGTTGAGCATTCCTTATAGGTGCAAGCATAAACAAACCTTTCAAGAAGATACGAATGGATTAAAAAACAAACTTCAAACTTGATAAGTATGTGGCTCTCAATCTACCCAGTACTAAAATTGATATTTAAAGAACAAAGTCTCACATACTATGCTCTCTTTCAGAAGCATATGCAAAAGGGAAGAGGGAAGGAAAAAAAGCCCTCAAAAATCCTTTGACATTATCTCCATAGAAGTAGAGTAAATCAGAGATTCTGCTTTACTTTCTACTCTTTGCAACTCCAGCTCTCTTTACTGCCCTTGTCCAAAAGCCAATGAACATTATGTTTTGATTCCTGAATAATTTCTTATTTCTATGCAAATTCTCAAATAATTATATATTTAATTTGGTTCTCTGGTGTACAAGATGTTCTGTTTCCAGCAGAAACCCCAAAATTTGCTTCACTAAGCTACTTTGAATAAATTTGTATTTCAGCTTTTACAGAACTGTCTATGAATTTATTCTATGAGATTAAAAATCCTGTACTCAGTGCATAACAATCTATAATAGTTTTGCTAGAGGATATATATTACAGGTAAAAGGGGAAAAAGTTAGCACATGATAATGCTAGAGACAGAACTGCTTTCTTAATGATGCTGTATTCAAGACCCTGTCCAAGTAATGTGACCTGCATCTTTAAAGTACACGTATGCCTGTAATTTAATTTTTGTCCAAACTAAAATTCCTTACTTCTGATGAAGGTTAACAATGATCTCTTGTTTTTCTTTTGCATTTCTGCTTACTTCATACACTCATGAGTGGCATGGTACTGGCAATATTTCCCTTGTTTTAATTTTATTTTCCACTCCCTCCTCCTACCCCCAGCCTCAGACCTGGGCCATGAGCAGGAACCCACTCAGCTGCTGGTGCAGATGATGTACTGTGGGCAGATGTCCTCATTCACAACAGAACAGGTACCTATCAACCTTAATATCTGAGGGTGGCTTCCACTGCTGATTTAATGGATGTTTACAAAAAAGGCTTTCCAGTGCTGTAACTCAAAGCACAGTGAAGCAGGTGTCTGACAAACTGAAGCATGTTGACGTCAAGAGAATTACTTCAGCTCTGGTTACGCTTTTCCTTCTACAAGGCCACAGTGAGGATCACCTCCAAACAACAATGCAAACACACAGGTTTTGACACTTCAGGCAGATAAAAGTAATATTTTTGTTAAGAGGATGAGAATCAGCACCTACACTAGGCACCGCTTTTTTTACCATTTGCTTGCAGAATAAACTTTCAGTTATTCTGCAGCAGCTCGGGGTAAATGGAATTGTAGTTGCAGAAATTATATTTTAAAAGAATGCTGAAATCTACACAAAAAGGATACACCTCAGGTGAAGGGGAGGGGAGAGAAAAAGGAAGAACAGAAGAAAAAATGAAAAAATAAATTTGAAACTTCAAGATTGTTCATATCTATTGCATCCAACTGAAGCAAATTATGAACCCAAAACTTTATAATCAGCTCAATGTGTCTATTCTGAAAAACAGAAAGTATACCTTGAGGTCTTGCAAAGAATTCTAACAAACAAAAAGTCAACATCATCACGTTTTAGAACAGATAAACAATAATTTGCTTTATGTAAATTCCTGCACTGGAGAGATGTAAGTATGACAAAAAACATTCTTACACCAGGAGTAGCCCAAATGGGCTCTCTGTGCTTGGATATGACACAGACATGCAAGACATAACCACATTTTCTCTGGGGAAATATGCAATACCAGAAGCTAGCACCAGAGCAGAATTTTAAAAGAAAACAAAAAATCCCCTGGCTGGAGGATTCCTGCTCAGGAGGGAAAATAAATACATAATCTAAATACAGTGTTTAAGGAAGGTATTATTAACAGCATTTTTTAAACTAACTCTAGATAGGTGAGTCATTACAGACCCTAACTCATATGTACACATTGCAACAAAAAATAAAACAGGGGGGGAGTATTAAGAGTACCATTTTTTAAATTTTATATTTGTTCATATACGTTTAAACACCATCATGTCTTTTCCTATCTTGCCCAGAAAGACTAAATGTTGTAGGACATGCACTTTAATGCAAAAATAAATGGAGGCATCTTAGTTACCTTTCAAATATGATTGTTTGACCTAGAACTATGCTTTTGGCTTTTCACCTAGTATATATTTGCAGAACATAAAACATAAACAAACCTGGCAGATGAAGTTTCTTTTGTTTCCCTTTAGACAGGATATAGTGGCATAAAGCAATGAACCAGAACTTTGCCACATAAGCTGACATTTGAAGCATGCACATGCAGTACTAATAAGATAAAAAGAATCACACATGCATCTTTAATTCCTAAAAGCATCGATGTTCAAAAAAAAAAAAAAAGGTGGAAAAAGGAGGGCAATTGTTTAAAAGCAGTTTATGATCCCAGACAGACTAGAATTTGACAGTGATCCCCCTGCACCTGCAATTCTACTTCAGTTACACAGTAAGTCTGCAGTATTTCAACCAACCAAGCCACTAAGACAAGAAACAAACATCACTCTTTCTAATTCCTTCCATAGAGTTTGAGTAACTTGGCTATTCTTTTCCTACATAACTTAGTTTGCTGACACAGCATCATAGAATGGTTAGGGCTGGAAGGGACATTAAAGATCATTAAGATCCAACCTCCCTGCATGGGCAGGGACCCCTCCCACTAGACCAGGCTGCACAAGGCTTCATCCAGCCTGCCCTTAAACACTTCCAAGCATGGGGCATCAACAACCTACCCAGGCAACCTATTCCAGTGTCTTACTACTCTCATGCGGAAGAATTTTTTCCTAATATCTAACCTAAATCTACCTTCTTTGCCCTTGTCCTGTCACTACCCTCTCTGGTGAAAAGCCCCTCCTCAGCTTTCCTGTAGGCCCCTTCAGGTACCAGAAGGCTGCTATAAGGTCTCCCCAGACCCTTCTCTTCTCCAGGCCGAGTGGTCCCAATTCTCTCAACCTGTCCTTGAAGCAGAGGTGCTCCAACCCTTTGATCATCTTTGTGGCCCTTCTCTGGACCCTCTCCAGCAGGTCTGTATCTTTCCTGTGCTGGGGGCTCCAAAGCTGTACACAGTACCCCAGGTTTGGTCTCACAAGGGCCAAGTAGAGAGGCAGAATCCCCTCCCTCACCCTGCTGGCCATGGTTCTCTTGATTCAGCCCAGGACGGGACTGGCCTTCTGGGCTACGAGCACACACTGGTGCCTCATGCTGAGCTTCTCATTTACTGCCACCCCCAAGTCCTTTTCCTCAGGGCTGATCTCTCTCCATTGTCCACCCAACCTGTAATTGTGCCTGGGGCTGTGCCAACCCAGGTGCAGGACCGTGCACTGGCTCTGTTGAACTTCTTTAGGGTGGTATGGGCTCACCTCTCCTGCCTGTCAAGGTCCCCCTGGATGTCCTGCCTTGCCTCTAAGGGGTCACCCACACCACACAGTTTGGTATCATCAGCAAACCTGATGGTGATACAGCACCAGTCACGTAGCCACCTGCTGATCTGCTGGATCCCCTTGGCCCCATCTATCCCCTTCCCTCTGACTGGGAGGACTGATGAAAACACTACCTCTGCTCCAGAGCTCTTAACTGCTGCTCCCAGAGCCCAGCAATCCTTGGGAATATTTTTAACATTGTTGATGGCTGCATCTGTGGAACCCACATGAAACACCAAGAGCAGGTAATAGTTGGGTGAACGAGGCAAGGGAGCCTCCAGGGACATCCCTGATGTGGGCACCCGGTAGACAGCAAAACTCTCTAGAGAGCTGGGCTGGGCTGCAAGCGGGTGCTTCTGTGCCTCTGAGAAGAGAATCCCCCCCTGCTCTCACCCGGTGCTTTTTCTTGGTCTCACTGGTCATTTTATTGGGAACAGATCGAGTCACTTTATTCTGCTCCAGCACCAGTGTAGGATGATTATTCTCTTCTTCTATCACTTGCCGAGGAATGAACTGGTTCTTCAAGGGCACCTCGGGCTCTGAGGGAGTCCCTGCCTCTTTCTGGTTCCTCTCCTTGCTTTTCCTACCAACTTCACCTCCTCCCCTCCGGTGGGGTTCCCCTCCTTTCCACAGGCACTGGTAGGGGAGTGTTTGGCTGACAGGGCACAGGCTGTGTGTGCCCAGCACTCAGCTCACGGGTCACACTCTCCAGCTCATTTTCTGCCTCCCTCTTGCAGATCCCCCTTCCCTCCTATCCCCTCCCCGTGGCCACCATTCTGACTCCTCCTCGCCCCTCCCCGCCCTCCCTGACGCCCCTCGCCCTCTTTGCCCTCCCCGTTCGCCGCGCTCCCGGTGGCTGCCGCTCCCCAGAGCCGCTTTTGGGGGAGTGGGGCTGGGATACAGAAAGCTCCGCAGCCCTCTGGCCGGCTGCCTGTCCCCGGCACTGTCCGGGCTTCTTCCCGGCTCCAGAAAGCTCAGAAAAAGACCCCTTTTTTACCGATTTTCTACCACCATTGCGGACGTG
Source organism: Phaethornis superciliosus (assembly GCA_023637945.1). Lineage (NCBI taxonomy): Eukaryota > Metazoa > Chordata > Aves > Apodiformes > Trochilidae > Phaethornis > Phaethornis superciliosus. The sequence continues at coordinate 72,431,174 of JAJQWJ010000002.1, forward strand.
CCTGCACCGGAGCTCTTCGCCTCTGCGGGTCGCCCTTGGTAACGGTCCCAGCCGGTTCGATCCCGAATTACCCGAAGTCCACGGGCACATTCCCCAAGAGCAGCACTAGGATGGCTTCTAAAGCTGAGGAGATTTTATTGTGACTTAAGGCATCATGTTTTGACCTTGTTTCACTTTTCTACCAACAGAAATAATCACGTCATCAGATTATTTTGATCATGGCCATCACTTCCATGCTTAATAACATAAATAAATTAGAAATTATAGACATATACTTTTAACGAATATTTACAGTATACTATTAAGTATCTTTTTATCTCCTTCCAAGATATAACAATATAAAGTAATAAGCTCTTTACAAATACATATGTACTTCAAGTAACTACTTATTTTTTAAAAATCCCACTGATGTGCCAATTCAGCATTTTGCAAATGTATTTTTATTATTAAAAATATAGAGAATAACTTAAACAATTGTATATATATATTATGTGGGATTGGGGATTTTAAATTATCACTATTTTACAGAGGAAATAAAGCTTGATACAGTTGATCAGCCTGTTACATTCACTATTCGAGGAAAAAACCCACATTCTCTAAAATCCTTGTATATGCAAAATTCGTCAAGCATTGTTACAATGAACACCTCCCCTACAAGGAAAAGGAGAGAGTTGGGGGCCTTTCAGTATATAACTGGGGCTTGTAAGAAAGAGAGATAAGGACTTTTTACCAGGGTTTGTAGCAACACAAGGGACTGAAAAGAGCTTAGCTATTCAAACTGAAAGAGCATAGATTTAGATTAGACAGAAAGAAGAAATTCTTTACAGTGAGGGTGGTGAGACACTAGAACAGGCTGCCCAGAGAAGATGTAAATGCTCTGTCCCTGGAAGTGTTCAAAGCCAGGTTGGATGGGGCTCTACATGTCCTTTTCCATTGCAAACCAGTCTGTGATTCTATTCCTTTTCTTAGCTATGACCTTGGCAGTACAAAACATCAAAATTATGGACTTGCAGCTTTTCACAGTCACTTGTATTTTTCTCATATTTCATGTAGATACTTACATATGTATGTATGACTGAATGATGCACACATATTCTTAAATGCAGACTAATATTGGCAGTCCACCTCCTTTAGCTCTTTCACCTTTGGTTCTGACAGCCTTCTAAGAGAAGATACTTCTGAGTCTTGCCTCCTTTTCCCTAGGGTCCCCCAGGAGGAAAAAAAGTGACATAATACTTAACGTCTACCACTCAACCCTCAACAATTTCTGTCTTGGATCAATCACTATCTTTAGGTAGCAGACAAGTACCCCAACCTTTCTCCCCTCAAGTAATTTTTTTCTTAAAACTGGAAAGTAAACAGTCCATGCATTGGAAACAGACACTTTCCTAAACCATCATTCACCTTCCTACTCCTATGTTTTAGTTGAGAAAAGGTATGGAAAGAAGGCAGCTGATCCTGCTCGTCACATCTCTGTAGCAGATGAATTAGAATGTAATCATTTTATAAATTTAATGATTGCTGGCAATGGTTCTCTGCCACCTCCCATTTCTTTTTTTTCCAGTACTCCAACAGAAGTACTGTGCATTCTCAGTAAGCTGAATCTAAAATGCAGTCTTGTAGGACTAGCTACAGCTCTCAAATCAAATGCAAAAAGAATACCATGCTAAGAAGTATTGTCACAGAATGGTACTGCCAAAGCATCAGCAGAATAACACAGTTTTGTAATCTGAAGCACATACAAACCCTTGTCTTGATAAGGAGAATGTAAAAAAAAAAACCAAACTATAAATAGGTAACAAAAGGAATTCAAACAAAACAAAAAAAACCCAACAAAACCAAACAAACAAAAGAATATTTATTCCTTTGCAGAACACAGAGACAAAAAATGTGTTATATCTAGATAGATTACATAGGGTAGTCCATGAGGATTTCTTATGATGCTGATACAGAGTTTGGGAGCACATAAGTGAAGCCTGCTTCAGTTATTTCAGATTTTCTTTAAAAAGAGAATTTTAAAAAGGTGGGGTTCAGGCCCTTTTAAAAATATTATTCCTCTCCTCCCCATCCTCCCCCTCAAACCCCACTTCCTCTCCATTGGTTACTTTCTGGGATAAAAGGGAGAGAAAAAAGAGAGGGTGAGTGGTTTGAGAACTGTGACTTCCAAAGTAAATGGGATTTATGAATTTTATTAACTTGCTTTCCTGGGAAATAGATCTCTCACAAGGACTAGTGTTTCTCACACCAACAGTCTTAACACACAGTCATCTTAGTGAAGTAGGATTCTACATCTTATGAAATGTGCAGATAATGACATGAGTAGCACTTCAAATTTCATTCTCTGCATCACAGGTAAAGTACTGGCAATACAAAAGTAACTATCAAGTATGAGACAACTACTAAAGACAGAAAGATAAAAAAAACACACTGACAATGGACAGAAAAAATACTTTTCACCAGCCCAGCACACCAGTTCCCATTCTGCCACCTGTAGAATGCTACAATCTGCAGCACAGGAACTTCTGGGGGCATCAGTGTTGGAAAAGATAAACTAATAAAGCTTTAAAAAAATCAATTACCTTTATCCTGGCCCAAACCAGGACACCATAAAAGCAAGGCATATTTTATATATTTTCAAAAACTGTCCTAACAGCTATTAAAAAATACAGAAAATAAGGATGCAATAAAACCCCTTATAGAGAATGAAGTAAATGAAGATGCAGAAAAGAAACAAGATCGAGTGTTGGCAGCAGTTCACCAGCTAGCATATCACAACCAAACTATGCTTGAAAATACACTACAGTGTATCTCCTCAGCCTATATGGGCAGAACAGGAAGGTTATTAAGAGCTGAATCAGGGGCAGAACACTGATTTTTTCCATCTCTTATGAAGACAGTCAACTAGGACAACAGAAGAATTTTTTCCTCTTAGGAAAAGAATAATTATTTTTCCAGTGTGAAAACAAACAATTCTTCATTAAAGAAACTACTGAATGCTTTAGATGCATGTTATATATATTCCTACATCTCTCTATATATAAACATTAAATGAACAGGTGAAATGCAGAATATCAGTTGAATATGCTCAGTATTTTAATATCTTACCAAATAGGAAAGTTCTCATGAGTAGTTTTGGCAGTGGTGCTCTTAAAAGCAAACTCAGTAATGTATCATAGAATCACAGAATCATAGACTGATTATCGATCATGATCATCTGCCATGGGCTGGGACACCTCCCACCAGACCAGGCTGCTCAAAGCCCCATCCAGCCTGGCCATCCACAAGTCCTCTGGGCAACCTCTGACAGTGTCTCGTCACCCTTAGACTAAAAATTGTCTTCCTAACAGCTAATGTAAATGTACCCTCTTTCAGCTTAACCATTCCCCCTCATCCTATCACTACAGGCCCTCGTAAAAAGTTCCTCCCTACCTCTCCTGTAGGACCCTTCAGGTCCTGGAAGGCTGCTATAAGGTTTTCTCAACAACCCCAACTCTCTCAGCCTGTCCTTGCAGAGAAGTGCCCCAGCCCTCTGATCATCTTTGCAGCCCTTCTCCGAACTTGCCCCAACAGCTCCATGTCTTTATTATGCTGGAAGCCCCAGAGCTGAGCACAGGATTCCACATGGGGGTTTTCTGAGAGTGGAGTAAAGGGGGAGAACCACCTCCCTTAATCTGCTGGCCATGCTCCTTTTGATTCAGCCCAGGATAAGGTTGGCTTTCTGAGCTGCAAGAACACGTTGCCAGCTCATGTTGAGCTTCTCATCAACCAACACCCCCAAGTTCTCCTCGGGGCTGCTCTCAATCCATTCTCTGCCTGGCCTGGCTTTGTGCTTGGGATTGCTCTGACCGAGGTGCAGGACCTTCATGCCACAAACATGGGCCCACCTCTCCAGCCTGTCCAGGTCCCTCTGGATGGCATCCCTCCCCTCCTGCATGTTGAGAACACCACACAGCTTTGTGTCATGAGCAGACTTGATGAGAGTGCACTCGATTCCACTGTCCATGTTGCTGACAAAGATGTTGAAACAGTGCCAGTCCCAATACCAATCCCTGAGGAATGCCATTCATCAGTGATTTCCACTTGGACATCAAGCCATTGACCGCAACTCAATTAGGTATTGATCCATCCAGCCAATAAACTAATTGATCACCTTCATGCTAAGACAGCAGGTGTTAAGAAATCTTACAGCAGATGAGATTCTCTCTACAAATGCATTTTCCTGAAGAAATACGAGTAAACAGAGGTCCTCATAATACAAGAATTACAGAAATTTGTACCAAAATTCTGAAAATGGAAGAGTCTCACTTCTATTCTACTTCAGCTCCAGCAAGATATTCCTCTGTTTAAGGGGAAACTTTTCCCCAGGTTTAAGGCATAATGAAAATATTAACTGTCTCAGATGTCCTTCTAAGCTTGCCTCTCCTATGCTAAAATGACCTTTTCTTATAGCATTAATACTACACAAGCCATTCTGATTGTTGATTTATACCACAGTATTTCTTTCAAAAGAGGTAACAAGTATGGGGCAGCCTATGTATGTCATAATTCTAACATCTATGTCATTCAGACTTCTGTTATGATTCTGAAAGCAATATCCAGCACCAATGCATGGCACATTATAAAGTCCTCACTCAAGATCAGTTAACTTTTGTACCATCTTGCCTTCATTTTCACTATTTGTTCTTAATTTCTTTTATATATCAATAAATTTAAGGCCTTTTTAAAAAAGGCTTTAAATATAATATTGGTTATGGATACATAGTCAAACACTTCATTGCAAATCATACCAAGCACACACAAAAGTAAAGGTTGTTCAAATATATTCTTTGTTCAGTGACGTCCCTTATCCCAAAAGCGAATGACTGAGGAAAAGAAACTGAAGACCTTACCCACGAAAAAAATCCACATCGTAATACTTAATGAAGTCATTCAACCCACCTTGGATTCATTTATATATTCAAAATCATGCCTGAATAACTTTGTGGCTTTACATTTTTGGTATCTTCCTCTACACTTGCTCAGGAGACCACCAGTCAATATTATAGCAGTCCTGCCAAACTAAACACTGAGGTTATTCACTGCACCATGAATTAGAGTAACAGGAACACAACAAATAATGATTTTGAAGGCATAAGCAAAGGGAGCAAAAGCCAGGCATAAAGCAGACTCTAAGCTTAGGCAATCCAGGAGTTGCCTTGATGAGGGCTCTTCTGCCAGGCAATCTTGAGAAGCAAAGAAAACAAGTAGACAATGTAAAAGAAAGCAAATTACTTTGGCTTGCTCAAGGCAAATCTCAAATCAAGACAATTCACATTGCACCTGCTTTTTCTTATGAGACCTAGTGCTCTTTTCTTCTTGCCAGCTAGGTAACAGGCTGCAAGGCAGCTTCCCATTCTCTGTGGGACCAAATCTTGCAGGTTCTGCAGAAGAAAAACTTTCCTCTTCTCAACACCACTAGTATCATCTGCTTACCAATAATGTATAGCTTTTCCTTGAGTAAGACCTTCCCAGCTCCACACAGAAGCACTAAACAGCAGCAGAGAGAAGTATGCAAGTTTTCCCAAAAGAAGGGTAACATAGGATAAAGTTTAGACACCTAATTCAAATGTATCCTCTTTACTGAAAGAGCAAAAAAACAGATAAGGATCTTTGAATAATCTTTATATATTTAATAAATATCTTTATCATAATGTCAAAGACTTAAAGTTCTGCTTATCACGCACTATTCGGAGCCTCCTAAACTATGGGAACACCAGATATGTTTCTTTTAATCTAAATGGTATCTCCTGCTTAGTAAATAACTCAAGCATTATTCAGAAAGGTAACATTTCTATGATAAATTATTTTAAGTAAGCTTAACAAAACATTAATCACTTCCAAATATACTACCAGTTTTGTTACTACAGAGGGTACTTAAGGAAAAGTAGTCCAAATTCATATCTACAGACTGTGTCTAAAATTTTACGTTTAGAAAAGTTTTATAAAGCATTCTGAATATTGATAAAATGCAGTCAAGTTTGCAATAAAAAGCATTGCCCAAACATAAAAAGAGCATAAGAAATATCTGTATATTGACTACTGCTTTTGAAAGCTTTCATGTACTGCTTTTACACCTGACGTTTTTCTCTGACCACTAAAGCCAAATCTATCTCCTCTACTTTGGGAAGGAAAGCAGATGAAAAATCAAGCATTATTCCATCCCTGTTGAGTACTCTTTGATGGCCAAGAACTTTACAGCATTCATGACTGATAAGAATATCTGACAGAGGTTTGTTGTTTGGGTTGATAAAATGTTGACAGGAAAATTAACTTGTTCAGCCTAGATCTACACAATTTTTTAAAAGCTATGAAATGCTAAAAGACTACATTATATTTGTATGTCAGGTACGTTATTTGTTTTGGTTTGGTTTTTTCTTTTTTAGTACACACAAAAGTCAGAGAAATGTGACTTCCAATGTTGTAGCATAGGACTTTGCTGTAAAATCATCTTATTATCTACAACAAGGTATATGTGAGAAGTAAACAACGTGTTTTATGTTAGCATTGTATTTTATACAAGCATTGTACATTCCACAGCCAGGAGGGGGGAATTCTTGGCAGACGGATACACATCTCTGGGATTTGCTGCTGGCAGAAAAGAATTCAAGAGCAAACTTGGTTATAATTGGAATGAATTACCAAGACTTCATTTCACCAGGTTTCTTTCTGACTACAGGCTACGACATCCTGCAGCTACACTCACTGGCCAGATGCTATTCATATCTCAGCCTTTCAAGTTGGAGGCAATGTAGACAGGATCTTGATTTTCCTTTTATAGGGAGCATTAAAACCTCAAATTTATACTACTAGAAGGTATACACCAAGTGTGCAGTGATTGTAATTTTCTAAACATATCCAATATACATCACCTTATGAAACATTAACATTAAACAAAATGTCTCCCAAACATCCAATTATCTACTTACAGTCTACATCATAAATTGAAAGGCTTAGAAGCATGACCACTTCAAGGAAATTGTTTTGCCTGAATTAAATCCCGCCTACAAGGAAAAGCATTTTAAAAAGAAAACAAAACAATACGGTGTCACTACTAGAAACAAAGAAAAAATAAAAATAAAGCCAAACAGCCCACAAACAGCTCACTCATCCTGCCCCAAAACTACAGCAAAGACAGAAAGAGTCAAACTGGATACTGAAATAGTTTTATCTTTTTCTTGTTTTGAATAAGCCAAGATGATTAAAGCAGTTATTTATGACTTTTGTTTAAAAGGACAAGTGATATTAAAAAAATTAGATTAGGGAACCCTTCAAAGCCTAATTTTATATAGCAATATCATCCAACAAAACTTTGTACTTCTATTGTGCCTTGTCAATCATAATTCTGTTGAAACAGAGATCAATGATGCTGCAAACTGTAAAATAATTTGTACATACATCATTCTTACACAGTGGACTGGAGAACATTCTTTTTTGTGAAGTTTACTTCAAAATGTATGAAGGATATTTCTGAAAACACTTAAGTGAGCTAATAGGAAATGAAGGTGTTTTGCTAAAAATTCAATTTTTGCCTAAAAATTTCTTGCACATAACATCAATAATAATAGGGCCTTAAAGGTATTTAAGTCACATTACGAAGACAGCTTTTTCTCTCCCTTGCCCTATATTTATCAGGCTATGAAATTACCAGAACTAATCCAGTAATTTTTTTTCCAACCAAGACTGTCAGTAATTCTGTACCACTATTATTTCAAACAGTACTTCGTAATGCATAGTAATCATGCAATACTATCACAGAAGTATACAAACCACAAGCTACAGCTTTTAATCAGACCTCTGACCCTCATGAAAACTGCCAGTTGTGTTCCACCATTTTTTTTTTTTTTTTTTGCATTTACACTGAGTTTTGAGCATAAGGGAGCCTACAAATATATCCAAATCTTCCCATCATGTATGTATTGTTAATACAAAGTTGCACTGCACAGGGATCCAAATGGACACTCCTGGGTCTGTCAACCCCACAGCTTCAGTCCATGCTCTTTAATCACAAAGGCAAAGAGAAAAATTAATTTTCCTAACTAACCATCACCATAACATGCTTACCCTTAATGCAAAAATAAGCACATTCCATAGTCATGAAAAAATAATTTATTGGATCAATATACACGTCAGCTGAGGCCTGACATTTGTTTTTGAAAGATGTCTCATTCTCCAATGACATTTATCTGGCAGCATCATTATCTACAGTAGCATCTTTATCAAGTAGAAATCATTATGTTGCTACAATTTTCTGTTTTACTGGTCAGCCTTTTAATGACCAGCCACAAGGAGGATAGTTATTTATTTTGTATCCTTGGAATGTAAATGTTTTTACTGGGTTGTTTTTGTTTAGATATAACACTGATATAGCTGAGTATCACTAAAAGGACATCAATACTTAGCTGAGAGCACCCTCAAAGGAACAGGGAGAAGAGATTTAATGTCAGCCAAAATCAGATTTTTCTGGTTTTACAGGACTCCCTGTAATGTCATTAGAAGGAGGATTCTGCTCAAGACAACAGAGATTTAAGCCATAAAATAAACAGTATTACACAAGTCTGCAAACTGGTGTCCATTTAATTTTTTTTATTTTTTTTTAAACCACAGACTACCATGTGGGTTATACTAATTCTTCTTCACAAAACCAAAGTATGCACTTCTTTGGTACTCATAAAGGAAGGAGAACGGAAAAAGATTGAGAGCCGCAAGATATAAATAGTTACCTACCTTTATGCTTTGTAGAAAACAAAAGCAAGTTAAGCATAGTGTTTTGAAATAACCACTCCAAAATACCTAACCATTCCATATTTAGTTCAGCAATGGGCTCTAAGCATCAAGTATGCTTTACCTGATTTTCTTAAAGCCCAGCAAGTAAAAGCAGAGTATATAACATCAATCACTGCCTGGTAATTCATTTACTAAACCCACCCTGAAGTCCAACTTTTGCAGTTTGTTTCCTTAGACACCTGCTTATATTATCATCAATGTCTCCTTCTCAGCTTCACACCCACCAACAGAATCCAAGCCCAGTTTGAACAGAAACAGAGACTGAATTCTTCTAAACTGGCTACTTTTCCCCATTCTTGGAAACCTATTTCTTGCTGCTGTTCCTGGTTATCAATGGTCATTCAAACTCAAACATGAAATCTACTCCAAACTGTGGCAGTACCACTTCTTTTTTTCACCTGGGATAACAATGAACGAGCACGTTCACATTCTTCTACCAAGACACACTTTTCAGAAAGTGTTTTCAGATGTTCACGCAAGGAGTTACAGGACTTTGCAAGATTTCACATTTACAGGCTTAGTTGGAACCTGAGTAGAGAAAGCACTTCATCATAACACAGCTTTGAAGAGAAAAAATTACAAGACTGATTTTTGTCCCCTCCCCTCCACTCCATATAAAAATTAACCTCTCAAACAGGTCTCCAAGTATTACCTACTTGACATCTGTAGTTGATGTCAGGAGCTCAAAAAATTCCCAGTTAAATAGGAAGATGAAAGTAGAATAAATGCAAAATCACATTAAAAATAGCATTAATTCTATTAAGTAAAGCTTTTGTTATTTGAAGCTGTACCAATGGAAAAAACACATATTTTCTATTCTTTATGCTGGTCTCAAAGCAAACACAGCTAACAATGTATTAAAAGCACTAGGGTCAAAGGTACCAACACATCATAATTTCATTTTTCTCATTTGATTACATAACAGGAAGAGGTCATATCCACAGATATACAGATGACAAACTTGCTACAAGCAGCAAATACTGGTTTTCATAATTTATCAACAGTAAGACTGCATCTGCAATAAGATGTCATGATAAAGGCAGACTTTTAAAATCTACCTAATTTGGGGAGCCAGTTTTAAACCACATTAGTTCTCACTTCATGGTAAAAATATGATCAAATTTATTACAAGTACAATAGAAAAAAAGTCTTGTTTGGGGAAAAAAAAAAAAGAAAAAAAAAAAGAAAAAAAAAAGAGCAAGCTACTGAAAGAAATCAAAGATAGCTGCCGCCAGCTTTCAAATGATCATTTTTAAGAAGTCTGGCTAGAGGAGGAGAAGAACTTGGCAGGTAGACAAAGGCCATTCTTCCCTCCAGCTTTCAAATGAGCAATAAACTGAAAGCTATTCACTTCCATCTCTCACTTAACATAGCCACAGTCAAAGCGATGATTTCCTTGCTCAGATGAAGTGCCCCTTAAGCATGCCCTAGATGTGCAATGAATTCAGTGTGATTTTAGCTATACAGCTTCCACTGAGTGAAATGGAAAATGTATGGCACAAAGACGAAGCAATATTATATAGAACTTCTCAAAATGATCACTACACTCATAAGTTAGGTTTTGGAAACCTTAAGGCATCTTTCTTTCTGAATTCATACCACCAGCAAATAACAACGCATGGCATTTTCATTTAAGTGCATGCATATAAAGAATTACAGCGACTGTACTCGAACTACAATAAAATTCACCCATTTAGATGATTAAATATGATGGGATACTTCAATTCACTAACTAATTAGTTTGCTCAACTTATTACATAATACTAGACCTGGAAGAAAATTAGCATTCCATTTTATATTTCATTGTATAGAAACATACCATAAAAATAAAGTAGGAATTTGTATACTTGCAGCATAGATCCCCACAGAGCAGCTTTCAAATCTAGCTTGAACGGCTGATGAACACTGACAAAACTATAATAGTTTCTCTATCTGTTTCTGCTTTTCAAAACAGGGACTATGATTATGTCAGCAAGCACATAGGCATTTTAAATAACAGGGGTGAAAGTGGGGTTTGGGTGGTGTCTTTTGGTTTTTTTTGTTTTTTTATATAACACATGCAACAAAAAGATTTTAAATAAATAATACCAACAGTTTGGTGCAGTCCAGCTAAAACTAAAGAGAACTTAGATGAGAAGCACCAGTGAAGCTAATCAAACTACATACATGAATGAGGGCAGTATAATCAATTAGCTAAAGTAGATCCTGTATTATAACTTTTATACTTTTCTGTAAGGTCAAATACTAACATAGAATATTTAATACTTGATGAAATATTCACATTAAATAATAAATTAATTTCCAAGTCATTATATCAGTTGAAGACATTTGATAACAAGTCTTTATTCACTGCTGAAGCATTAATAAATCTTAAACTTCTCCTAAGTTGCTTATCTTTTACAAAGCCCCATGGAAATACTTTAAGAAAGAGAACAAAACTTTAACCATTGATGAAGAATAGTTTTTCATAACTATTATATATAGCTTTGCATCCAAAAATGGAAAATAAATGGCTTTCAGTAGCAAAAATAACGTTGAATTAGGGAGTTAAGACACATACCTATTGAGTCTTCCTTCTTTTGTTCTGGGTGGTAAACCCAAGGGGATGAATAAATCACATGTTGTTTGGAAGAGAGCTCTTTTAAACAAAAGGGAGCTGGTATTGTGGGTTTTCATATTATTAATATCCTATGGTAAACTGGGTCACTAGAACTTTCCTTCTGACTGTCTAATCATAACCCAGTTTGCAGCCTGTGACCAAGACCTCATGTTTATTCCTATGGAGAAGTGCGGTTGAAGAAAAATCTTCCTAAAGGGATCAGATCAAATGAAACTAAGTGCAAACCTAAAAAAGAGCTCACCCTTTACCTGTAATAATTAGTCCCTGTAGTCAGTGTGAACCTTAATGTGAATATACTTCATGCAGAATACTGAATCTGAATGAGCCTAAATTCTGAAAACCACAAAGAGAGTCCAAAAACATTTTTGCACTTTCTAAACTATACAGATTTCTAATATTGTGCACAATTTCTGACCACAACAAGAAAGCTCCGTGGCTCCATCCACAACCCACTCTGCAGCTTGCATTCTAAGCACACCTGAACTCTACTTAAAACATGGCTGGGGCTGACAATGCAAAGAAAGCATATTTTATGTGGAAGTATCATTGTTGGGGAAGGTTAAATTGTGGCAGCCAGTGTTTCCTATCACTTCATCAGGCTTTACTGTATATATAACAAACACATATCCTATCTTTAGAATGAATAATAAAAAGGTGAAAGATGCTGCTTAAATAAAGCCAACTTACAAATTTAGCAAGCAGAGAGGGAAATTGCCAAGACAACAAAGAAAAGTGAATGGCAAGCAAAAAGAAGCAGTTGCTTCAATCATCTCTCCCTAAAGCACAGTGTTGAAGCGAATGTTAGAAAAAGTAGTTTGGGGTGGTTTTTTTGGTTTTTGTTGGTTTGTTTGTTTTGCTTGTTTGTTTTGTGTGAGGTTTTGTTTGGCTGGTATTTTTAAAATCGTGTGCCTATTGCAAAAGGAAACACGAAGTTTATCACAGCCATGTTTGAATTTGAACTCCTAGCCCTTCCTTAGTTAGTCCCTGCCTCTAGATAATGACACTGGACCCTAAGAGAACCAGTGGCCTAGGCACCAGATTAGCAAAGACATAAAAGAAATTGCTCAAAACACGAGGCTCTGCTGATAGTGCAAGCTAGGAGCAGCAGCAGATAAAAACAGTTTTATCCCTTCTAGGAACGGGGGAGGAACTGGCCAGGGACAAGGCGTATTGGTGAGACTGCCTAACACAGGTAACACTGACTGTGTTTGGTCTTCAGAGGAAAACAAACCAAGCCAAAGGAACAAACCAAAGCAAACCAATGCACTTCTAGGACACATGCTCTGTCATCTTCCTCTCAGATTATTAAAATCAGCTGAAAAAGTAATTTCAAAAGAAATTAAGGAGAATGCTTTGACTTTATTTCCTTCGTACATTTCACAGGGAATGCAGGCAATTCAAAATATACTCACTTTAGAGAAAAATGCCTGCTTAGTGTCCACCTTGTTATTATCTCTTACTGCTAGTAGTTTTTTCCATTACTGTTACTCACACACACACACACACAAATACTATCTCAGTGTTGGACCACAACTCCTGCTCCTGTGAGTGTTGTGAAAATCTAGTGGACTGCAATTAGTCATCCCAACACACAAACATATGTTGCAAATTTTTAAACACTGTGTAATTAAAAATACTTCAAAATGCTCACATACGGTGCTACAGATTTTCACTTAGAAGAAAAAGTCCACAGTTTTCAGCTGCTTGGTTTTAAACAGCCTTGCAACATGACATCCTCTCCTGTTCTTCTTTTAAGTGATGCACGCACACCCCAGAATCATACGATGTTCTGAACTACCCTTAGAAGTCTGCTTGTGGATGAAAGCCTGAGAATATAAACTTTATGATGTTTAAATAAAAAACCAAATTCAAACTCGAAAAAGAACCCAAACAAAAGCACAATATCACATAAAACAAAATCTGTGAATTGAGTATTTCAGGATCATAATGATATCTTAGCATCAAAAGAAAGCATTTGAAAACTTTACTATACTGTTCCAAATGCTAGTTTCCATCTAGTTTCACTTCAGTCAGAACAGTTGATTTTTCCAAGTGATCATGTACTGTATTCAAGCATTTCTTTCCAAACAGTTAAAACTGTTTTGCTGTTTTCATACCACAAAACTGTTTTAAGGGGAATTAAGTCTTTTGACTCTCTTCTTCTTTTTCCTTTTTTTTTTTTTTATTTTTTCTTTTTTCCTTTTTTTTTTTTTTATTTTTTCCTTTTTTCTTTCCTTTTTTGTCCTTTTTCATTTTTTTTCTTTTAGTTTGGTAAACTTATTTATAACACAACTAGCATTTTTATATTTCAAAGGGCGCAACAGCAACCAGTGACCTTACCAATTACATAAACTGAAATACGAACTTGTATTATGGTTTATAAACAGAGTTTAAGGTTCTGCTGAAGAAATATGACATCCTTTACTCATCTCCCAAGTTTCTTAATGACAACTTAATGAAGCTTGAAGATCAGACTAGTTCTATTTAATTAAAAGTAATATTGCTTGAAAGGGAATTTGATTAGCAATAAGGAAAGTCACGTGACTGGGACTACAGAGACCTGTGTCCTATCACTGCCCATCTTATTTCACCTTGGGTCAATTATTTTCTCTCCTCTCTCCATTTCCCTATCTGTAAACCTGAGAATAAAGATAAGGAAGAAAAGAAGGTGCTGACCTTTATCACTTTTAAATGGTAAATCCCCAGACATTTCAGATAACAGTCAGAATGGATTTCAGATACATCAATTTGCCCATCCAACTATTTACATACCCATTCCCAAATGAAAATTTAAATCAATGTTAGCAACAACCACACTGCAAGGTTGAGTTCTCTTCATACTAAATCCAAAGTTTTAAAGGATCTCCCCTCATTTCTAGACAAGACTGTGTCCTGTGCTGCACAGCCCAATGCAACTTCTTTCCTCTGCAAAGAATTCTTCTTCAATATCAATACTTTTTTAATTGGAAGTGTACATGACATTTTCCAGGATCTGGGGGAATAAAAACAACTGGTTTTATTCTCTTTTTAATTGACAGACTGAGGCCCCAGAAAATAGTACTTTTTAAAAAATGATGACATTGATCATTGAAAGCAAATACAGATAGATGAATGCAACAAGATAGATCAACTTTATTGCCATGGAAATTAGAAAGCAAGCTGCATGAAAATAGATTATAAATTATTCTACTGAAGTAAACTAGTGAGGAGGTCCAAATCCCCTTTGTTTTTTAAATTAAAAACTGAAGATGCAGCACAGAAATTAAATAACAGATATCACAGCACTCTATTTTTTAAAAATATGCAAATTCTTTTTTAATATATACATATAGTCTTAATGCAAAAGGTAACATATGCTGGAACATTAAACCTAATCATTCAGACCACTACAGTACTGAAAATTATCATCCTTCAGACAATGCATTCTGCTGGCCTTGCTGTACAAAAGCACAAATCTTGATACGTTTGTGAAAATGTTGCTTTTGGCAGAAACTTTAATTTTGCACCATATGAAATCTGACAAACAAAGCTTGGTTTTAAGCCCTGGTAATCTTACCAGCTGTTTAACTATACTGATTTGAATAACATACTTGAAAATACCATTTCACTGCCCAGTAATATCCAGTAAGACCATCGAAATCTTCGTAGCACTGAATGATGGAAGAGGCAAAATACTTACATAAGCAAGTTCTATAAGTGGTATTATGTAACTTGGTTAAATTCATTCACTCATTCAAAACCAATATCTGAGTGTGTACAATTCTCTGTCACTAGTTCAGTTGAAAAACCCTGTTTGATTTAAGGGAGGCACAGGAAACTCTGAGCTTCTTGTCATAAGAATTACAGCAGATCATTGAAATTTTAAATGTAAAAAACTTTACATCTACTCTTTAAGGTCACCTTTACAAAAATAGCACAATGAACCTGGCTTAATCCAAATCATTTTTCTGCTAAGATTCTGAATTGATTCTATAATCATATAAAAACAAGCTCAGCTCAATACACAGAGCTAACTGTTGTCCTTGCCACTGAAATATACAAAGCAATTTGTGAAGTAAAAGTATTTTTTCTTTTCTGAGGTTCACTGTTTAAAAAGGTGTTTTCCATAGCAAGTGACATTTCTCAGCATAATTCTGAAAACTAATCAGATAAGTTTCAAGAAAATGTCAAACTGCTGCTCCCAGCAATGTTCTGAAAATTAAACTAACATTACATTTGAAAAGAAATTAATTACTGTTTTCTAATGATTTTTTATATTAAAAATGAGTATATTTGCCATTTAATATAAATATGCTTTCAAGTACAATCACCTTTACTGCCTTCAATGTGATAAACAGTAACTTTTATTCTAATGTTGCACATAACAGGCAGGCAACAGATGTATTTCTCATACTGTTGCATTTTAAAAGACTGGTCTTTTGCTTGATAGACAGTTTGCCTGCACTAATTTTCATATGAATGTATATCTTTACTGCACATTCTGCACTGCACTTCTGGGAAACAGAACTAGGGACAAAAACTAGTCTTCTGAGTTCACTAATGGAGTTAAAGACCTCAAACTGCAAAATTTCAGAGCAGAGTACAACAATCCAAAAATATTTCTTACTTCCCCTTAGAAACCAACATAGTTAGAACTGCAGTGAAAGATGCTCCTATTTTATTAGAAAAGAATGAAAATGATCCTTCTACCATCTCATATTACCACAAAATAAGCTAGAGAAACAGTCTAGATTAATTTGAAAAAGCACGTCTAGAACTGTTCATGAAACAATATTGAGAAGAATTGTCTATGGTAACTATCACAACAAAAAGATACTTTGCAATTCCCATCCATTTTATCTTCTATGATACCAAACACCTAGTCAATTGAATCTGGTTATTAAACTTGTAGCTTGTATGATGGAGTGCAAGCACAATGAAAATGGAGTTAGAATTCAATGTGGTATAAGGAGAAAAAAGGTACAGGACTAGATATCACACAAAAACCTGCAAGATTCCAATGTACAATCAACAAGAGAAAGGAGCACTGTAAAGGAAGGTCAAGTAGCTACCAGGTGAGCCTCTTATCAAATTCATACAGTCGTGAACATGCCCCACTGACATGCACAGAGGTGGGAGGGCTACCTCAGCTGTTGCTCAGCATTGTACCTACACTATAAACTGGAAACATGAACATCACAAACTGCCTCAGCCCTTTCCCCCCTCCAGCAGATCAGGATGAAGTTCTGCTAGCGGGAAACGCAAGCTGCGCATCACTTCAGTAACTGGCCTGGGAAATTCAGTCTCCCCAGAAACTTGTCTCTGAATCCTCTAATCTCACACGTAGGGGCTCACACGTAGACAGCCCCTCCACAATCTTACTGTCACTCTGGCAGTTGTCCTGGACCTTTTCACTCCAGCAGCAAACTCCTTCAGCTGTTCAGCACACATAACACTTGGCTCCCAAGGCACTTAACCTACTCGCTGCCTACAGCAATCTTGAAATACCCTTGCCTTGCAACCTATAATGTGCCCCATACCCATCAAGACCCCTCACACATTCTGATGGGCGCTCCAGAGAGCTTTAGCCATTAACTCATGGCTAGGGGAGCCAACCCCAGGCCATAGGGCTCATGCCCCTCCAGGGAAGGAGTAGGGGAGGGCATCCCTTCCTCTGAATGAGATATCTGGATACCCAGATGGTGATGCCCACCATCACACGCTCCTGTTCCTTCATGCACGTGGAAGGTGTGTCTTTTATCAAACAACTTCATATTTTAGAAGCAAAGTCATCAGATAAAAATAGTGCAAGCAATGCATATGAACAAGTGAAACAGTAACAAGGAAGAAATCTAAAAACATTGAAACGAGACACATGTAAACAAATCAATCAGAAGCAAAAGAATACAGAAAACATTTAGTGAAAAAACCTACTAACTCATACCTTGACAGATATTTTAAAGTCATATAATTGACTACTATGAACGTCCCTCCAAAGACAGGACAGATAGTCTCATATATTCTCATAGTAAAGACTGCCTGAGTTTACACCCCCAGGTAATCTAAATGTAGACCTAAATCCCTATCCATAACTGTAATGCAAAGCAATCTCGATGCAGCATACATGTTCTATATAATAGATGAAACAATAAAGAGCAAAAATAGGTGTATAAATTTATAAGCACAAGTTAAAATGCCACTTAGAATTTTTCCCTGAAGAGCAGATTTAATTTTACTGTGCAAGTGAAATTACTGAGTGCTGTCCTTAAGATACTAAGTAGGCTGAATAAAAAGAATACCTACTGTAAATGCTTTGTTTATAAAATAACTAGAGTAGTTATGTGTCTATAAGGTAAAATTTTATATTAAATAAGGAACAGAATACAGAAGGACAATCTTCCTGCCCAGAAAGTAATAGTAATGTTGGTGTTCTTTTCTAAGGGCACGTGCCTTCATGTCCTTTGAAAAATTATGAAAATGATCTGGAAAGTCACAACAGTACACATTTGATGGACATAAAATTGCCAGGCATATACAGATGGGAAATTTTCTGTTTAATGGGTAAAAGTATAGATAACACCTATAAAGTGACATGCACAGTGAAAAGACAGTAATAAACATAACATGAAACAAATGTTGAATGCCTTATGTTCTGATATCCAGAGTACAAAGAAGATGCATTGAAAGACAGCCAGAGGAAAAATTCTAGACTGAAAAAAAAAAAACTCAAACCAAAAAAGCCTTGCTTTCAAAATCAATTATCCGCAACCTAGTAGGTTAAATAAAAACTTAATCCCCCCACACATATAGCAATAGAGTAAAAGGATAGAAATACTGTCTTTATTTGCTAGATGAATATGAGGACCTCAAGAATAGCTAGATTAGTATCCTGAATCCATTTCAAGCTTTTTATAAAAAGCCTAATCATGAACAGCAGCAGTTTAGCAAGGTTGTTTATTCATTTTCCTTACCCTATATAAAAAGATTACTTGTCCACTTCAAAAAAGAAACTGAGTTTAAAAAAGAAAACAGAAAAGAGAAGGGGGGAGGGGAGGGAGGAAATGAATTTGGCTATAGAATGACTCAGACTTTCTGCTTCATTTACAGATTTTTAGAATAATTTACATGCTGGGAAAATTCCCAAAATGAGGACCAAGTGAGGCTTTTCCCAAAGCTGCAAGAATTTGGGTGTCTGCAGTGCCTTTGGAGGAATTACAACTAAGTATCCAGATCTCCTGAAGCAGTTCAAAATCAAAATACATGCATCTTCGTAAAGAATCACACTATTCCTCAAGCTAAGGTTATGTTCCCCCCAAATCATATCAAGTTATTTTTGGCTTAATAAAAATCATAGTAAATGAAGTTCCCTCTTTTGTAGTGCACATTAATATCAGGATTATACTATTTATAATATAATATTGCAGATTATTTTTATTACAGTTTAACAATAAAGTGAAAATATTTCATACAGACTTAAAAAAATTAACAAGAGAAAATAAAGTTAAATGATTACAAGTAAGTACTATATTCTATCTCTACATGTGCAATATGCTGTGCAGTCCCATGAAGGGACAGTTTTGGAGTAGGTCTGAACTGCTGATTAGATAAAATTAAGGATAAATGAGAGGCTAAAATGTAGACATCTTGGAGGGAGGTTTTTGGTTCAGAGCTTTTCATATTCCTGGGTTTGAGTTTGTGGTTTTTTTTTTTATAACGAACATATATCATATAGCTAAATCCGCACCTAAGACAACAGAAATAGTAGATAAGCATATTATGGTTTCATCCTTACCTCCCACTTGAATGAACAGAACAATCCATTACCCTGAGAGCAAGTGTTTTGGGATTATTTACCCACACAAACATACATTAAAATAACTTCCACAGCAGAGAAAGCAGATTATGGGAAAGCATTATATTCTATCATGAAACACGGAAATTTGTGCAATCAGTATTGGGTCTTTTTTAAGCAGGCATGCCTGATTCAGTGCAGGTTTTTCAGGTATTTACTGATTTAGAAGGCACTCTTTGAAAAATAATGCAATTCACATTTTATTTCTTCTGAGAAATGAGTCTCAGAGAGACTGGGGAAGAAATCTGATTGGATGTTGTTTTTTACAGAAAAACGGGCTAATAGCTTTTTTTTTTTTTTCTTTTAACTACAAATTCTAAGGAAAAAACCATCTGTGAGGTGCCAGGCAAAATGCCAAGGAATTCTCTACAGTATAATTTATTGTACTTGTCTTGCACCTGTTGAGTCACGGGCAATTCTGAATATTTAGAACAGATCACATCCAGATCACATTATTCATGCTCATGGGATAATCTGGTTCCTTTTTTTTGACCAAACTGGAAAACTCCTAGCTCATCCCACAGGAACATTTGATTTCTGAGATTTTGAGTAAGTATGGTTGGGCGGCTCAAACCATCATAGCAGTCAACTGGAATCTTTCATAAATTGCTCAACATGCGAAAAAGACAAATAACAATCCCCAATACACCATGTGTTTTTCAAAAGACATAACTCTAAGAGGGCTGCAACAGCATCCAAAAATCAATTTTGCCTGATCCCCTACCCTCACCTTTTACCTCAACCCAGACTCTTTGGTAGGTGAACCTCGACATCTTTTATTTGCTGCTGACAATATTATTATTTTTTTTTTCACCTGAAATGTCAGGTAGTTACAACTGTGAGATTTTCATATTGTTACATCTCAAGTAAGGATAACAAAGTTCATGATACCTTGTTCTGATGCTGATGTTACACTTTCATTTTTCATGAGTGCATCTAGTCTTAGAAAGAAAAAAACCCCGCACACTCACTATTTGGAATTCAGACTCTCTTATTTTAGAAATCAATATGCTGCTGACCCACTGAAGCCACAGATACTCCCTAAAATATACATCCAACACCTCTGTGTACCTACCCATAATGATTAAGAATTAATGATTTTTTTAACTTAAAATTCTTCCTATTTTTAGAGTCAAATATACAAATAGCTTCAGCTTGGCAGGGGTAGCAGGGGAGGAGTAGGAGAGAGAGAGGCAGGGGAAAAGATTTTCATGTTAATATTTGAGAATGTAATCCTGTAATTAAAACTAGAGTAAGGATGTATAGTGTTCATCCCAACAATTAATGGCAACACTAAATCAAGACACAGAACGCAAAATTTTGCTCTCACAAACAGATGTCTGATTTAGTCTTCATATTATTGGAATTTGACAGTAATGGGGATAGGGAGTAAAGTTCTGAAACTAAGAAATCCATAGTGCAACAGGAAAAAAAATTAGAAGGGAAAAAAACGATGTTGGCTGTATCAGCAAACTACACTTCAAATTTCAATCTTCCTTACACAAAAGCAAAGCCTGGAAAGTTTTCTCTTTAATATAGATTAATTTCTTTAATCTTGTAATTATTGACCAGACTGCCTTTATGCTTCCAATCTCCTTGAATTGGCATTAGATGGAAATGAAGAATGAAAGTATCTCTATAATCTCCAATTCTTTTAACACCCTTTGCTCCCTCTTTCAATGTGAGAGTTCTGAAAACACTGAAGCACTGGTCATGAAAACACTCATACTGAAAGGCTTGCAAAGCCCTAATTCTAAAATTGGAATTCTTATCCCTCATTTCAGAGTCAGAAAGCATTCAACACTGCATTGTCTAACACCCTCATCTTCCCCTTATGTTATTCATTACTGATTTGACTGATACTGCAACATCTTGTCCCCTTTGCTCTTGGTCTGTTTGGTTTGGTCTCTCCTTTTCATAAGGGAAATGGTATTTTTTTTCCATCATAGCAATGATGCTTATTCTAGTACTATGATGTGATAATTTTATTACTTCTGTTACCACAGTAAAGTCCTGAAATGGTAGATTTTAAGAAAATAAATACGGAAGTATTTGTGATACCAAATCACTCAGCTCTTCCAAGATAAAGAAAATGAAACTACCACTCTGGTGAACTTTTAGCTAGTCAGAAGTATGGTCAGAATAGATACAATCACAGAAGGGCTGCAGTTGGTAGGGACTTCTAGAGGTCATCTGCTTAAAAGCTGTTGCTCACACAGGACTACCTAGAGCAGGCTGCCCAGGACCATGTCCAGATGGCTTCTGACTATTGTCAAGAGTCAGCCCCACAAGCTCTCTGGGCAACCCATGCCAGCGTTGGTCATTTTAACAATGAAAAACTGTTTCTTGATGTTTAGAAGGAGCCTCCTGTGTTCCAACTCATGCACACTGCCTCTGGGTATGTCACTGGGCACCACTGAAAAGAGCCCAGCTCTGCCTTCTTTTTATCTTCCCTTCAGTTACTTACGTACATCGATGAGTTCTTCCCTGAGCCTGAAGTGTCTGAACAGTCCAGATCTCTCAGCCTTTCCTCACAGTATCAATGCCCCAGTCCCTTCATCATCTTTCATGGCCCTTAGCTGGACTCTCTCCAGCATATCCATGTCTCTCCTGTACTGGGGAGCCCAGAACTGGAGATATCACTCCAGGTGGGGCCTCACCAGTGCTGAGCAGAGAAGGATCACCTCCCTCAATCAGTTTGCAACACTCCTTCTAAAACAGCTAAGGAAACATTCCCCAGCCTTTGTAGCACAGGTGTGTTGCTGGCTCATGTTCAACCTGATGTCCACAAGAACACCAGGGCCTTTTCTGCAGAGCTGCTTTCTAGCTGGGTGGTCCCCAGCATGTTCCAGTGCCTGGGGCTGCTTTCCCACTTGTAGGGTTATGTAGCCAGGAGATATAATGTGACATGACAGCCTTTCAAAACAGAAGTTAACTGGAGTGGTTTTCATGCAATACTTGTGGAGCACTGAAGCAGAGATGAAGTTCATTTCCCTTGCTTAACTTCTCAGCCTCTGTTATAGTCCAGCAAGTCCTGCTTTATTTTCAACTAATTAATAGACTGCCTAGGTGCATATAAACTTGGTAGCCTTACATATGCATTCCTCATTGGTTTGTATCTCTGCTGCTCTGTGCCCTTACTGCTTTCCTTCTAAATAATTTCATCCTCCTAACTGCATTCATGCTGACACATAAGGTAACATAAAACTGGAAAAAATTTTCTAGACCAACAGTTGGAGAGGAAAATGTTACGACTACGAAGCAGGATGTAGAAAAATAGACATGTCATTAAATCTACAAACACAATCTGTAGCAAATGCATCAGTGTTCAAAGCAGAGCAGCTTTCCACCTCCCCAAAAGAACTCGGAGGATTTGTCATAGCAGATCACATTGTTTCTCTGTGAGATCCAGTATGCAGCCTCCAGCACTGGCCAGTACCTGGTGCTACATGGAAAAGTGAGTAGCAGCATATTGCACCTGGCTAACCTCCAGAGATTTGCTCTGCAATTGCTAAGCAGAGCAGAAAGGAAAAACACTGGAGTTTCTCTTGGGCTATATAAGTCATTTTGCTTATGTTTAAATTTAGCAATATAGGTGACACTGGATTAAATGCAGTCGATCAGAATCAGCTTCTTAGCTTATGGAGACAATGTACATACATGTTCAAGTAGCTACAAAAAATATAACCTTGTCTACCAGAAAAGCCAATAGTTAGTGACTCAACATCCCTACTCAGTACACTAACAGGTAATGCTGAGGGCTATTTGTTCCCAGGCAGGAGGAAGGGTGTATTCTACAGCTACATGGGAACACTATAATTCCAATCTGGACTTGTAAAACTGTCCTTCTGACCTTAACAACAGGGAGGTTAATCTTCAGAAACTCTGGGAACTCATATCCCCAAGAAGCAGAGTACAGCAAAGAAACAACAGCAATGTCCTTGAGAGTTATCACATCTGGTTCCACAGAATTCTTCTGCCTTGTTTATTATTATGCCCTCCATTCCACCCACCTTGCCATAGTCCCTCAACTCTACTGTTTAAAAATCTCTCTCATTTTATTCTGAAATAATATTCAGGCTGTGAAAAGAAACAATGAGGACAGAGAAGCCACATTTTTTTAGTGAATGGTTGCAAGAACTACCTTTGACAACACGATATGAAAGTCATTTATTCAGCCCAACATCACCATAATGATTTCATGGGGAAAAAATGAGAACCCTTCATAAATTACTTCTTATGACTAAATTATGCCATATTCAGTTCACGTTTTTCCCAAGTTATCTCATTTGCCTTACAGATTGATAAAGGTCTTCATGCCCAAGCCTCCATATTCTACAGGATAAACATTTTCTACCTACTCATGAATCTGTCACATTCCTCACGTTTTATGATCCTCTTCAATTCAGTCAAACTACTTTTGTTGGCAGAGCAGGATACAGTACAATTGGATTTCTCACCATTTGAGATAAGCAAGATGGACTTCCTTCAAGTTCCTTCCTTTCTCAATTCTTTCAAGCAGTTTTGTACGGATACAATACTGTATCTGATCTTGGTAGGCTGCAGGTTTCTTATAAGACTCATTGTAGTAATTTTTAAATGGACAAAGACTGAATTTGGAACCAGAAGGAAACAAGTTTTCAGGTCATTCCCACTAAGTACCACCAATTAAAAATAGCCTTTCCATCTAACAAATCGATCATGGATCACTTCAGCTAACCCACAGAGATCCTTAGACTCAGGAAAGCAAAATTAAAAGGTCTTCCAATTCCAGTAACTGACTTTAGTTTTCTGAAATTGGCATCAGAGGAGGCTACCAGCAAGGAAAGGACAGAGAATGCCTACTAGCTTAGGTCAGTGTTACTTCATGATGATTTTTCCCAGCAAGGATGTGTCAGATAATATATGTACAAATATAGTGGGATTATTAGTGTCCATGGTTTTATTCTCATTGCTACCAACAGTTTCATAGTTGCCAAAGTACTGTCTCCTTTTCCTATCATATGTTTCTGAAAAAGCCATTTATTGTTTGTCGCGGTAAACACATTGTCAAACCCTTTCAGATGTCTGCAATCAACAGAAAACTCCATGACAGAATCAAGTGCCCCTTCCAATTTGGCACTTCTTTCCCATATCTAACTTGTTTACAAGCTACCTCTATTTTGTTTACAAAAGCTCTCAATTTCTAAATGTTTCTATCTACTAAATGTTGCATTAAAAAATAACAAGCTACTTGACTGCACAGAGAAAAGTGAAGAAGTCTCCAGGAACCTCTCACTCATTCTCTCAGATATGGGGAATTTGAAAGGAGGATATGGTCCTTAGCCAAATTAGAACGTTTTCAGTAATTTGGAACATGTTTGGCTAGGCCATAAGTATGGCTCTGGGGTTTTGTTAACCTCAAAGTGAGCAAGTTGAAAAGTTTCATACATCTAGTGAAATACGAATGACAACTAAAAGTTGAGGCAAACTAAGTCGGAAATCACAATGCAACTCGTAAAAGTCAGTCCTCACATCTTTGTAAATGTTTTCTTCAAAGAAATAATACAGTCTTTATTCTTCACCTTGATAAATTAGTGAGTAGCAATTGCACACAAGCAAAGATAACAGAGTAGCCTTTCCAAGCTCCTGTCCAATTGACTTAATTTGAGTAAGTTTATGTGTACAGTGCTAGAAACTCAATAGAAGAGCCTAATGTCTAACTGTCTACCTGTGTTTACAATATTTTTTTTTGCTGATGCAAATCTGAAATATTATAAACTGGTGGAGTGGACAAATTTTTATGCCCATATAAAATTCATAAGCCTTGTCTGAGAGCTCAGTCTTACATCGATCTATGTCATGGGGTACAACAGTACAGATTTCATCTGTCAGAAGTCTATAAAACATCGCATTAATATACTGACCTTTAAAAACTCCAGAACACTACGCTTCAGTATGGTGTTCAACCTGGCTCATTCTGGCTTCAACAGAATAGGATCAGGAAAATTACAGATGCACACTGCTGAAACTTCCTCTTCTCCATTCCCCTGACCTCTCAAAAATGACAACCCCATTTCAACATTTCCAGCAAACCCCAGTCCCCTCCATCATTGCCCTGCTTTGCATTTTCCCTTACAGCCACCGCCATCTCCTTAAACTGCTGTTTTCAGTTTGGCTGTCAGCTCTCATCATGTCAGATACCCTAGAAATGGGTGCATTCAAAAAGCATGAAAAAAATAACATTACAAGGTAGGAGAGATACTGAAAGGAAAGAACTATATCATGCTTATCTTCTAGGAAACAGAGTCTTGAAGACAAAAAGGAAAAAAATTACCTCCGGTGCTGTAGTGACTCAGACCTCAAGTAACCCACGTTTGGGTTGCATATCCACGTTTGGATAGCATTTTTTTGTGGCATCACTTGATCTCTAGTAGGCTCAGAACAGATAACCAGATGGGATATGATACTTATCTTGCCCCTGCAGTGAAAAGCCACCAAAGTACTACACTTTTGAAAAAGATATTCACTTTTCAGATTATAAAGTTACTTGAAACCTAAGGCTAATTTCTTCAACACCAGGGGGGGACAGGGTCAGGGGTGGGAGGATGACAAACAAATACAGACAGCAGTGTTTTTTACAGGCCTGGCCTCCAAGAGCCAGGTTTCTTTAAGCTGTTAAGAGCCAGGTGACAAATCCAAGACTTACCCCCTCTTTTACAGAGCAAACCTGTACTAGTTTTGGTGGGACTGTGCTATTTACACATTAAGACTATAGCATATATAGACTATAGCATAGTATATAGAACAGAACTACATTTTGCAGCAAACTGTACTTCATCATGGTATATCCCAAGAAAATTTAGAAAAGCAAAATCCAGTAAAAAATCCCATGTTGCATTTCTTAATCAAACCTGGAGACGTAGAAAAATCTGATCATAGTTACAGAAAAGAAGATGAGAAGATAAACTTTTCTTTATATGTCATTATTTGCCACATTCTACAGAACTCCATATTCAATATTGTATAGATTCTTACACAGCTTTCAGGAAATTATTTACTTTCCAGTTGCATTCTTAGTCATACTCATACAAGGACAAAGTAGACTGACAGAGATACTAAAAAAAAATTATCTCCATCCTAACTGCTCCTGCCATGAGGAGAGATGAGTATGCCATACTTGAGCAGTTCTGCAATTGCACAGCTATCAAGGAACTGTCATTGCCATATACGCTGCAGCAACTGCGAGGCTGCTTTAAATTGAGCCAAGGACTAAAGAGGTCTGTGATAGAGAAGGAAAAAAGAGACCCTGTGGTTTCTGCATTGCTCCTTATATCACCCTCCAGGAGTTCTCAACCTCAGAGGCATTTGCATTCAGGCCAAGTGACAGCCAGCTTCCCTCTCCCCCTCTTGGGCTGCAAAATAGCAGTGGGATACACAATGAGTGAATGAGATACAACACCCTGCATGGGCAGCTTCTCAGCAAATTCCTTCTTAATTTTACTACCTAGTTCAATCCAAAGTTTGACCTTCAACTTTCACTTCCAAGCTTCCACCCTTTTTCCATTCCTCTTGCATTATAGAAGTTTTTAAAAAATTCTATGACAGTGTTATTCAGCAATTCAAAAGCTCCTTAAAAAGCTAATTTAGGATTAAATACTCCTTCTATTAAGTGTTATATAACTTTTCCCATTTAAAGGCAGTATCAGTACAAAGTAATTTATGATTTCGTATTATCAACACTTGAAAATAATGTCTTCATCATTAAATTCCACACTCGTATGCTTTCTGGATCTCCTTAATAAACTTGTTACAGATAAGTTGGGAGTTCTCCTCTTGGTGGTTGGAGGAGAGAATCCATTTTCCTCATCTTATATGCACTTATATAACCTTTAAGAGATAGTGCCTACGTTAGTACCGCTAGCACTGAAATACTTGAAATCTCACTGTAGAGGCTTTGCCATCACTTGCTGCCAGTACTGGAACAGAGTTTAGTGACCAAACTGCAACTGAAAAATATAATCATATTGATTTCTCTTTTTTGGTGAACAAAATCCCAACTGCTTGAGTTAGGACTCCATAAAAGCATGCATGAATAGGGGCCTTCTCTGCAATCAGCTTCCACACTAACTTCACTTCTAGATATCCATCACAGTGGCAGATGATGTACATCAAGTTCTTTACCCCAAACCAGATCCAATTTCACTACCATGATGTATGTGTGCAGTTCCTATGTCAAATCAGAGCATATTCATGCTAAAATTTCTTACCACCCCAGTTACTTCCACTGGCTGACTGAACCAAACCAACAAACTGCCCCCAACTGGGCAGTGGTCACATAGGCAGAGCCACCATAATTCTTCTCCATAAAGGAATATGAAGTTAAATTTCAGTCTACAGTAAAATTGCCAGCAATGTTTCCCTGTTACAATAATGTCACAAAGCTTCTACTCTTTAAGCAAATGCTTTGGAGTTTTTTTAGTTCAAAGGTCACAGCATGGCCTTGAGAAATAGGTGCTGACAGAAAATGCAATACTAAAAAGAACCCAGGTAGCACTACATGCATCTTCTTCAATGTCTCTCTGTAAAAGCCATGTCAATAGAGGCAGCATGCTGACCCTTGTGACATAAACATGCAAAGTAACTCACCTACCAGGTGAGAAGTGGTACAAAAACTTGGTAAGAACAACTGATTTCAATGAGCTCCCACCGAAAGGAGGGAGATGCCTAAGGCTAAGAGGTATTTTCCAATACATCCACTCAAACTTCACTGTCATTCACAAATGTTTGTGCTGCAAGCCTACACTGAAATATTTTCAGTTTCTATCATAAAAAAAAAAAAAAGGCTGTTTCTACTGAGTGAAAAAAATAAATTAATAAATAATTGCATACAAAATATCCTTCTTACCTCCCTTCTCTCTCTTTACTTCATCTGGGCACTAAATTTTGAAACTCGTGTGGTCTTTTGTTGGGGTTTTTTGTTTGTTTCATTGTGCTTCTGGTTTGTTCTTTTACATTCTCATTTAAAAGAATTTTGCAAATAACTGAGACAATCCACTGTCACAGAGCAGAAACCTTTTACTTGATGGTAGATAACACTGTTTCAGCCTCATGCTTGGGCCACGGTGGGGAGGTGCAGGTTAAGAAGAAAGAAAAGGTAAAATGATTGAAAAACAGGCAGAAAAGTAGTCTGTACAATAACACCAGTCATTTAGGACTAATCACTACCATGTGTGCTCACTATCACACAAACATAAAACAACACTTACATTCAGGTTTGGAATCCTGAGAAATTTCTGATACTATGGGGAAACAAAGTGAAAAAAAATTATTCGCCTAAGACTAACCTGTCAAGTGTAAGCTTTACACACAATAAAGGCATGTGAAAAGTAGACAGTGACTCACTTTGTTGTTAAAATACCATATTTTAAAGGCATTTAAAGTCCTTCTGACAACAAGTACGAGGTACTGACGGGTAAGAATTTTCCAACTCAGTAACCCTCACAATGCATAATTTAATTTAAAATTTTGGTTGTTTTGTTTATTTGTTTTTTTTTTTAATTTAAGCACTTAAGCCCCAACCCCTCTAACCACCTCCAATACTATCTACATCAGCTATGGGTTTTACCCTCTGAAAAATAAATACAATTCTTGGCCTTCTGTTAGTGACACTTAATTCTTTTTCCTTTTACTAAGTGACTGGTTGCAAATACATGGTCCAGAGCTATGCTTTGTCTCCACAGCCACAAAAAATGGCATGATAATTTTTTCACTTGAAGTTTACAAGGTTTCCAATAGTATGGTATTAGAACACACTGACCGGGAGGACACAGCTCTCCTTGGAAGAGTTAAAGGTGAACTCAATTTTTCAAGCCTCTTGGTAAAGAGAGAAAAAATGGACTTGATTCAGTCTGCACACTACATAAAGCCATTTTTACACAACCTGAGGGTGTGGAGTAGAATAATCATAATAAAAAAATCATTAAGATGTTGAGATTTTATTTTAAGATGTAAAGAACATTTAAGAATTTCTCACTCTGCCTCCTTTGTTTGTTTAAACAGAAAATTTATCTAAACTAAGAGTCTGTTGACCATGGTTACCTAAGGTAGTTACTCCACTTGCATTAAGTAATTCTAATACTCCTTAGGTAAGTCTAATTTGGAACATAAACTTGAAAGTTATTAATTTACAAATTTACTGGCTAATTTGTGGTTAAATGGTCAACAAATTAAATAAAGAACCTATATCCTCCTTTCAAAGAGCCATTCTTCCATGTAAAAATTATAAAGCAGTCTGGGATAGGAGATAATTAGGTTCAGGATCTTAATAATGCATGGCTTATTTCTGAAGGAGAAAGTGGACCTGTTTCCTTGGTCAGAAAATGGGTCAGAGATCAATAGGCTCCATGAACTAAATTTCTGCTGTAACATATTTGTTTTTTTTATATTTGAGTAACTGTAAAATTTCATGGGAAAACATCCGGGTACCAGTTGTCTAACCTGTTGGCTACTCCAAATACACAGCTGAGGCAAGGCAAACTCCATGCAGGGATTTCTTCATTCAAGCTTCAGCTACACAAAAATCTTTGATATGTGGAGAAGATGTGGCCTGATCTTGCACCAATCACTCATGATTAACAACTCCATAGCTGCTGCAACACATGCCTGGAGCATGACTGAGCCAGATAAGCAATCCTCAGGAGATCTTGCTGTTGGCTGGTACAGTTACCTGGTAGTCCAGCTATTATCTACATAGGCTTAAGTAATCTACTTATCTACTTTCTGACTCTAAGTGCCAACATACACCCACTGTGATGTCCCAAGATATCCCCCAGCTCGCAGACAAAAGACTGCCACTGAAAGTCACATCGCTGTTGTGCTCACCAAGTGACACGTTGATAGAAGAAATGGCTCCTCACCGATAAAATGCTGCATTTCCTTGAGAAATGTCACAGCAACTATATGTCCACCTCAGAAGCGAGCATACTTCTGAAAGGATTGGTAAATGCTGCTCAAATGGATTAAAAACAGCAACACCACTTTATAGATCTCAAGCCTGGAACCAGGCTGTGCACTATGTGTAAGTTCAACAGCCCCCAGAATACGCCTTGGGCTTGCAGCATGGAAAGATACCTCCCATCCCAAGGAGACAACATGGTCCCTGTCTTGAAAACTCTGAAAATTAACAGAAAGGACAGAGTTCATTCCTATGAACAATAGCAAAGCAATCCCCCCATTATAGAAGGATTAATGATTATATAACATTGAGTAGTGCTTCCATTAACAAGCCAGGGATACATCACTGTATCAGGCAGCTCTGCATCAACACATTAACACACCTCTCAGTCTTTTATTTTCACAGGTTTGGTGAAAGGGAAAGGGCAAATATTTTCAGCTGAGTCCTTTCTAAGTAAAATCTGAAAATTAACATGCTAACTGACATAGATTTATGCAGACTTTTTATTAACAGTCTGTATAAGAGTTATCAAGCAAAAATTTCCTCAGCTATTTCAGTGAGATACAGAAAGTGAAAGGTAACTATAGTATTATGAGGGGCAAAGGCTGAAATCAATACAGTCTACTTACTTAGAGTAACTTTTATTTAAAACATCTTTGATTAAGGACACCATCTCATTTTCACATTTCAGCTGGGCAGACGGTGGGGGGGTTTTTGTTGTTTTGTATGTTTGATTGTGTTTAGTTTGGTTTGGTTTTGTTGTTGGTTTTAGTTTTATTTTGTTTATTCCCCCAAAGGTGAAACTGATGGGAGAGAGGGGACAAATTTAGCAGGGTTTTCACAAGCTTAAAGCCGCTTATTCTAACAACTGAGAGCTCTAAACTGTTGTATCAAGTTTGCTACTCAAGGTTACATTGACAGATATTTGAAAAAAAAATTCTGCTAATGCCTGAACTACACTTGGTTAAGGAAATTAAGCTTAGCTTCAGATTGGTTCTACTTCCTTTCAGAAGTTTAGAACAATTAAAATTCTTCACATATTTCTCTGAAAGAATTAGTGTTAGCCAATATTAAGTGATAGCACTAAGAAACCCACAACATGTTTCCTCTATCACATTTGTGAAGAGCTGCAATTAAAGACTTATTTAAGTAAAAGATCTTATTAATCGCTTGTTATTCTCTATAAATCTATTTCAGTTCAGTAGACCTGATTAAGTCACAATTTATAAGACTGGAAAGAGGCCAACATAGGAAATCTTTATAACTCCTTAGCAACATAGATTATTTTTATTTTTTTAAGACAGGAGTTCTGAAAGAGATTACAAAGCCTTCTAATGAAAATCAATAGTATTTTGAAGTTAAAGGCTCAGAGCACAATCAAAGATTTAAAATGTCAAAAATGGCAACATGTGATTCAACCTTTGATTTCTCTTGTGCTCCCAAATCAGCCTGGTGGGTTTGTGAGCTTAAGGAAAA
Organism: Phaethornis superciliosus; assembly: GCA_023637945.1. NCBI lineage: Eukaryota > Metazoa > Chordata > Aves > Apodiformes > Trochilidae > Phaethornis > Phaethornis superciliosus. The sequence goes on from JAJQWJ010000002.1 coordinate 72,462,860, forward strand.
GAAAAAAAAAAAAAAAAAAAAAGACTTTTTGAATTGCTACTACCTAGCTTAGGCTAACAAATGGTCTTTATAAATCCACACATGGAGTGGAAGGCAATGTCACCAGATTCCCTTTCCATTGCTGGTGTGAAGTCCTGTTTCCTTTCTTGGCCCTAGGCAGCCTCTCCCAGGGCATCTCCTCCCCTGGGCTGATGGGGTGCTGGCCCCTGTCTCACCGAGCCCTTCTTCCTCTCTGCAGCTGCAGCCCCTGCAATGGGCACCAGCAGGCTCAGGGCCCAGGCCTTCACCAGGGAAAGCTTTACATGGTCATGGGTATATTGATAAGGGTCAGGAGGGTTATTTCCTACAGCTGGACCCTGGCTCTGAAATGACCCATTTTCCTCAGCTTAACAGGAAATTCCTTTGCTACAGCTTAATGCTGACTCTGCCGTGATGCGCTTTAACCATATTGTGATAAAGGTCTAATTGAAATAAGCAGTCCCTGTGCAATTACCCTGTGAGCCATTTATAAAAGGAAGGGCCTCACCAGACTGCAGATCTGTAAAACCAGCCCCAAACAGACACAAGACCCAGGGGGAAGCTTCCCCTTCATACAGACAGTATTGTACCACTCCCAGAGAAGAGCCAAGGATGCTGACACATTTCCTGCCCTCTGTCCCTCAGGAAGACTAATGACACTGACCCCTGGACACTGAAGGATGTTGCACATTTGAGTATGACACAAAAGGGGTCGATGCAAGGACATTTGTGAGTATCAACTTTAAATATGTTGTTAATGAGGCTTTTTAGTCCAAGATAATTGGACTAATAACACCAGGTTAAAATGACACTTCTTGATTAGAGTGTTACAACTTCAATTAGACTAACAATCAATTCTTGGCTTCACACCTGAGGTGCACTTCTTTGACCTACAAACCACATGCAGTTCAGGGCACACTTCTAATCACAATTGCTTTCCATTTTCAAGAAGACCACACAGCCCTGTACTTTCCCAACAGAGCACCTCTTTGTGCTCTCCCTTCAAAGCAGCAGAGTAACCAGCATGGCAGTCATCTCTGTTCCTTCCCTGTGCCTCCTGGCTGTTTCTTGGCCAAAATAAAACATCCAGCACCAAAAACAACCATCATCAAAGCCAAAAAGCACACACTACAAGCACCACCGCCCATTTTTCCATTCTTATTCATGCTATCATGAACACTGATCCCAGGGTACTGCCCAGCAAAACTTTACCAGGGACAGAAAGGATGAGCATTGCCTTGATGCAGTCCAATGTAATAGAGGGGTCCAGTGGGGTAAAATGCTTAAGATGCTTACATGCATTCACTGCACTAAAAATGTCTGTGTACCTGCTCTGGGTAAATATCCTTAATTTATAACATGAATCTTCATGATTACTAAAGTAACACTGAAATGAACACCAAATATTAGTATCATACTGAAAATTAACTTTCAGGAATCGTCTTTATCTCAATATCAGGATTTTTACACATAGTGCAATATCTGCTATCCCTTAGGAGTTACCTTTAAAGAATTACAAGAGGTCAAGTAAACTGTACATCAGCTTAGGAAGACAAATCCCTCATAAGTAGTTTTTAACCTATCAGATCTCCCACCTGAAGAAACAACTCTTATTTTTGACACTTGCATCACAGATTGAACTTAAAATTAACAAACTGAGCCTTACCTGGGTCCAATACTTTCCTTTTACTCTTCAGTGTTTAATGAATAAAAATGTTATCTTACACACAAAGTATATATCCATTACAAAACCAAAGCTAAGTTGACTTCTGCTTATTCAACCTATTTATGCACACACACTTCAACCTCTCTCACCTTAACTACAAGCAGAAAATGAGACTAGCAAATACCAGCATTCTAGGTTTTTCCTTTTAAGGAATGTTTTAAAAGTTTTAAGGAAGTTTTAAAAAAATTCCTTCTAAAACTATTTTCTTCTGATTAAGTGTGGAGGTAGAGGACACCATTGTGTCATCAATGAGAAAGTTCAATTTTCAGCTGCAAAAAATAAGTTCAGTACTACCTGGCAGCAAGTCAGACAAATTCAAAATTAGCATTTGTAACAGGTAATTTTTTGTCCAGCATCAAGTGGCAACCCCAAAACTGAGGCATCACAGAATTTTATAAATAATCTACATTTTAGGGAGTTTTAACCCATCAGACAACTGTCCACCTACACACTTCCAGTTCTCATTATTCATAACTAGAGACATACCCATCATCTTCCCTCTCTGTGAGAGAAGGTCCACTCCAAGAACAGAGTTCTTCCAAATTCAGTAAACAGCCAGACATTAACCTATAAATATCCTTCAACCACATCATACCAGTGCCAAAGAGTACACTATGTGACATTTCATCCTCACAGCACGATCATTTGTATGTCCGTAGGATATTAGAAGTAGGGGACTATGAAAGATGTTACAAATTAAATCTTGAAGCACTTCCAAAATAAAGACCACAAATATCCCTACACCTATTTCAAGCAGTAAGAACAATTCCCAGGAGAGAGAAAGACAGCAGAAGGAGCAAGAGAAGGAGCTCCACTAAGAACATGAACCTAGGAGTAATACTGATGATACCTGAAAACATTCTCCACTAGAAGGAGCGGAATAGAACAGAAATAAGAGGAAATAAGACACAAACAATGGACTCCTAGATATGGGTCAAATGTTTCATTTCTAGTTCTTCTTGGCTCACCTTCCCTAACTTCCCCCCCCCAGTAATCTTCCCAAGTGCATCTGATTATCAGATCACGACATCTTGTTCTTTATGGGCAAGTCAGTTTTCCAGATCAGATTTTTCCATCCAAGAACTTCCTTTTGTTAAATCACACTAACATAATAACACTAAATTCATTTGGACACACATTTTATTCACAGTACAAGCATAATTCAGAAGGAATGGCAGAAATAATTTTAAACAGTACAGGAATTTGTCACACAAACACTGAAACAAACTGCAGTACTGCTTTCCCCCTTCCTCAAACTTCCTCGGCAATACTATTTAAAACCTATAGTTTCTCTTCATTTAATTTACAAAATTTATCCTACTTTACTGTTGAAAGTGATTAAAAAGCCTGGATGAGAGAACAGAAAACAATAGGAAGATAATCGTATGGTGTTGGATATAATGTAACCAACTGAAGCTTAGGCTGCTTAGATTTCTATTTAAACGTATTTTTTCCTCAAGGAGCAATGAATAATCTTTTCCCTAGACAGTATGTGAGGCAGACTGGTATCTACTTGTTTTCTCTCAAGATGACATCCTAAATACAAATTATCACTCTTTAACATAAATCCATCAGTACAGTGTAGATCCAGCAGTCCTCTTAATGTCTTTACTGGAAAACCAGCTACAGGAGATGAGTTTCTGCATCCCTCCCCTAGAGTGCTACTCTCACTCCCTGAACTTCTAGGAGAGAGCAGTAGTGACAGCCCTCTCTTGGTATCATTCTTGATAAAAAGGTTGAACCCAGTAACATAAATAGTGATGACAGTTGTCTCCTGGCCATGTTTCTGAATCTTCCAGGAGACAGAGCAAGCTATAGGATTTAGGGGCTATTTGCAATCCCAATGCTTCTTCATTTTTTTTTTTTTTTTCTGGAAACAGTTATGCACAATAGCTTAATATATGTAATGAAGAAGTAACATGAAATATGATGAAAAATATACTCAAAAGTAGTGAAATTCAGCAGTTTGGTTTTCTCCCCTCATCTCCAGATATTTTACCTGTTTCTCGATCCCAGATGTAATAAGGTAAAAATTTTTATTCACCCAGGCAATAGTTACCAGTTAGGCTACAGTGAAGAGAGAAAGGAAAAAAGGGGAAAAGGAAAATTAAAAAAGGGCAAATAAAAGGGAAAAAATGGAAAAAGAAAATAGGGAAAATAGGAGAAAAAAAGGGAAAGTAGATACCTTGCATAAGTTTAAAGGTCATGTGAAATAATAAGAGCTGTAGTAATATCTTATTAAGAAAAATCAATTGAGTGTATGTACACAAACCTAGTGTATTTATGTAGAAGATAATCCTTTCTTTTTCCAAAAGTAAATATATGTATCTAAAACTTTAGAGCTCACTTCCATTTAATACACTCTTAACCACAAAGCTGAGCAATTTCAGTGCTGTGTATCATATTCAGAATATATAAATGTGAAGAAGTACAATGTTTACTTCCCATGACAGATCAATCTATTGTTTCTTAGCCTTGATGTGCTTCCCCACAGAATACTATATTTACCAAAAACTATTCTAAAACCAAATGCTTACCCCTTTAACTCTCCATTTCTTTCCCCTAGCATGTGCCAACTCCTACCCATATCTCCAGCACATATTGTGAACCACAAGAGAGGTGCAAAACACCACTCAAATGGTTTGTCTCATACACAGGCAGTCTCTGCATGCATGGCTCTTCTGGGGAGTGGGATGCTCCTAGGGCACACATGAAAGACTGAAGACTAGGATGTTCCTAGGGCATTTTCTCCCCCCAAAATTCTCTGCCACTTAGAACGACACAGAGCTATCATGCAGATTTGCATCTTCTCAAAAACGCAACCTACTTTAAGTTGAGGAAAAAGCAAGACATTCAAGAAACTCACTTTTATTGGACTAAAATATTTTATAATTGATAGTGTGGAATTTTTTTCCTCATCTGTCTTCTCATTAGCAATAATCCTCTTGTTCACCAAATAGGTTACTACATTAAATGAAAATTTCTCAAAAATGCTCAATCTATCAGTTCTGCAGCACTGCTTTTTCTCTACAATTAAATTATACAGAAAAAATGCTTTACCGTTTAATTTCTGCTATAGTGACAACAGGGAAATATTAATTATATATTCAAGGTGAAGCTATGAAATTAAAACTCTCCATTTCTTTCACAGACAAATGCTTGCTCTTCCAGGTGGAAGAACCACTTTGGAACCATTTTATAAATTTGTATTCCTCAAACAAATGGATCCATAATGGCTTTAAAAGAAGAAAAGCAACAGTTCCACAGTCACTGTGCAGCTTTCCTTGGACACTGGAAAGTTTGAGTCAACTCAAAATGACCCCATAAATATCACAGCTTCCTGAAACCAAGAGTTTCCTCAGAAAGGTGTGACTGTTTTGCTAGCTATGAAATCTCTCTTCCCTGCTTACCAGATCACCATCTAATCTGTTAAACAGACTAAAACAATCTGATAAACAACAGAACACTTCTTGTCTTACCTCTGAGGCACCTGGCAGCTCAGACTACCAATTTCTGATTAAGGCACAAGTCACGCTGCACTGTATGTTATACACATAAAAACGTAAGATCTAAGTGGATAATGATCATATTTCCTTATTAGAAAGAACTGAAGAACAGAAGTAATTGTTGACAAAAGAACAAGAATTTTGCCCAATGTTTAGGAAGGGAAAGCAGAGAAACAGAAGTGAATGAGGTTCTGAACATCAACGTACAAGATTTTTCCCTATAATACATGTTGAAGATGTTTCTGTGTGTCTTCCTCATGCCATCAACTGATTACTGCCACATTTAATAACACTAGTTCCTCAAGTTTTTGGTTTAACAAAGTAGGAAACATCAGAAAAAATCCACCACAATAAGCTGATATAGGAAGAGGGAAAATCATTGTATGCAAACTACAGAGAGATGTAGGGAATTAATAAGCATATGGAACATATAGGACTAACAACATATATCTTATTCCTTGACAAAAGAAACAAAAGATTCTTTTGCAGGAGCTATGCTCATGCCACTGCTTAGTAGTTGGCTGATCCTATCAGGATGAATCTTCAAGATCAAGAAGAGTTACAGAGAAAGAGATTTAAAATGTCCAGTCCACCTGTTACATCAAGCTGAGGACTGTGCAGTCTTGAAGTATTCCTAATAAATTACAGTGAAGATATTTTAGTGGCAAATAAATTCAAATGTCTTCCATTGTCTACATCAACTCATTAATGCACCAGCAACACTTGAGAGTTTGGAGCTATTTTGCCATTTAGCACATGTGCATAATAGGAACTGGTTCATAAGAATTAATCCCTAAGCACATCTTCATTTTATATTAGCTGTCTGTCATAAGCATTTCATCAACTCCATTACCGAGACTATTTCATTATCCCCTGAAATATTTCAAAACAAGCAACTGATCATTCAACAGGAAAAGCCTTCCTATGTGAAAGATGAAAGTGTTTGGAACACTTCATTTTCTTTCTCCAAATGGTTTTCAGAGTCTTCCCACAAACTCCCATTACACCACTGCAGGCCATTTAATCAATTCTATTTTTACTGCTTGGGTTTTTGTGTGTATGTTGGTTTGGTGTTGGTTTTGTTATTTTTTTAATAAAAGCCATTCTAATTAATGCAAGTAATGACCAACTGATTTGAATCACAAATCATTACATGTGGCTGTTAGGGACCACTAAGAATGATTTAGTGAACAGTAACTGGCACTAAAAGAGACAACTATACATGGTGTGAAGACCTTCCATACAGAGACAGATGAAGGTTACTTGAGGTCTAACACATTTTCTATATAATGCATTTGTTTATAGGATGCTAAAATTAGAAATGAGTAGAGTGTTTGCTGGTTGATTATTCATAGCTGAACACAAATCTCTGGGCTTACAGATTTTGGAAATATGTTCATCCAAATATGTCTGGGTTTGGGTGTTTTTTTCTTGTTTTGGTGTTTTGTTTTTTTGCTTGTTTTTACAATTTAAAAAATCTAGTACAATGTACCTTATATGTCAATATTTCATTTCACTACAAATGTTTTCAGGTAGAAATTAAAAAGTCAACATAATGGATTACCTGTACTTAGGTACTCTGAAGTATACACATAAAAATCACATTTCATTAGTTAGACATTATCTTTTGTCACTGACCAGGTTTATATTTTAACAGATAATTAAATATCCATTTGACCAAACCCAGTCCAATAGAGACGTGTATTAACTGCATAACGCCTTTGGCTTTATAGTACATGTACATAGACACTTGTTTCTTCAAAGTGTCACCTCTTTTTCTTAAGATATAATTTAACATTGCTTCTTGCCATGTCACGTAAAGACTATACTACAACAGAATACATTTGAGGTTAGCTTAAAGCTTCCATATTTCTTTGTTGGCCAGTGCCAATGTGGAAATCTGGAACTCCTTTTGATTATGTTTTCTAAGGATAGCAATCTTCATAAAACTTCCAATTTTTCCAAAACATGGTCTTTAAGCATTAAAGTGGACAAAGACCACCAACAAGTAAAGCACATCCATAAAATAGTAGGCACATACACATAGGCTTCTGGCTTCACCATATATAGACCAATGCAAAGAATGCAGCACATGGGAAATGACCATCATCCATCCACAAGCATAAAATGGTAATTACTGACATATGCCTCAGCCTTAAAGGTAAGATAAGAACTGTGTGTCAAACACCAACAAAAAGCATGCCAAAACACAGCTATTTTTAACTTGGAAAACTTCTTATGGAATACAGTTCCCGTTTCGACTTTTCATTTTATAAAATATGTTCTTGACAGATATGGTCAGTCAGGTATTTCCCTTTCACTATCTTTTGCATCCCACCCACACCCTTTCTGAAGACCACTGCTGGATGATATACCCACAGAGCACATTTAATATACATTGAATCAGAAGCGGGGAAAAAAGTGCATAAAGCTCTGGAAGTTCATTAGTATTTCTGGAATTCTGCTCCTGCATCAAACACAGTCATCACATATTTGCTATTAACATAGATTTATTCAAATATGAAGAAGCTGCTCTAGCAGTTCTCTATCTGCAGTTCTTTAAATAAGCTGTGATGATTAAAATCCCACACACAATGAAAAAAAGTTACAGTGAATAAATTTGTTACAATACCCTCATACCCTATGCTCACTTGCACTGTTAAATTACAATCCCTTGATTCTGTACTGGGTATTTTCTATAGACTATTATATACTGCCACCAGCCACATCGGACAAGTTTGCTAATTTACAAAGGTTGCTTTCTTGGTTGGACTTTGGACTGTGGTTGCCTACTTAGACTGCCTAGCAAGAGACTGGATCTTGAATATTACTGAATGTGATTAAACACTGAATATTTTGTATGCAGACATTCGCTTGTGCTTGATGTGCTCTCCAAAGGATAAAGTAGCTCAAGTATAATTTTTTGCAGTCTGAAATAAAGTGTCCTTCTGACCTTATTACATCAAAGTAACGTAAAGTTATTAAGTTAATACCTCTAGATATCTGATAAGCCTATTGATATCTTCAAAGGACTTTTTTTTCCTTAACCAGAGAGAATAAGCTTACAACAGGATGCAAATTCTGTGGAAAAAATCCAATAATAAAACACTTCCTTGCCAGAAGGAGCACTGAACTACTACTGAATGCTAACAAAACCAGTAGCAAGCAGGAAATTGCCTCTGTACCCTCTTCCAGTAAAAAATTTCCTTTTGATTTCATGCCTTTATGACTATTCTAGGCTCTCAGATCATCAGTATTGATCAATCATCGACCAGTTGTCAGACTGTGGCAGCATGAAATTTTAAGGTTTGTAAGTTTAGCAAATCTGAGATGATACAATTGCCATTTAAGTAACAGACTGATCCTTGAATACTGATCCTTGAACCAGGACATGGCAGTTCTAACAGTCTGGTCTAGTGTCTTCTAAGGTAGTAGTCAAAAGCAGGTGTTTGTGTTCTCTCATACACTCTTCCCAAGTGTATACTGGGATCCTATTTAATGGCTATCAATTGACTATTTTTTCCTTCCCTTATTTTTTCTCCATTTTTTTTCTTTTTAACACACTAGGTTTTGTTTGTAAACTGGCAGGTGCAGCAAGCAGTTTCACTAAACTCCCTTTACTAGGGAAGAACTATTTTCTTGTAGTTTCAAACCATCTCTTGAGTACCATTTTGACAATGCTGGCCTGCTAGTGGAACAGTGATAAGAGTTCCCAGTTCATTTTCTCCATGCGCCGTTGGATTTATCCCACACTTACACAGCTATTCCTTCTCTAGGCTGTAGATCCCCACCACCCCTCAAAAGGAACCTTCCCCATACTAAGATAATTTTTTTCCATTTTCTCCACTTTCTTAATCACCACCATGTCGTTGGATCACTGCACAGTTCTGGTGGTCAGGGGAGTGAATCTCTCAGAAAACTGAAGTATGACCCCTTGAAACCTATTTGACATCTTTTTCTTGATCAGCTACAAGGAAGTAGACCTATATTCCATAAACCATAATTTCTGATAGTAAACATCCCCCTTCCTGGAATCTTCCATCGTTCAGAGAATCATCGTATTAGTCGTGCTGCAAAGGACCTAGGTGGTCATCTACACCAACATTCAGAAAGCAAAGTCATTGCTGAATTCCAACCAACTTGCTCAGGGCTTTGCAGGAATTGAAAACCTAGAGGACAGATTCAACAGCCTTGCAAGGCAGCCTCTTTCAATGCTTAATTATCCTCACAGTGAAGAAGCATTTCTCTCTGAGTTGCTTATCTTCATTTATATACATTTTTTCCTCTCATCTTCTGGCCACACACCTAAGAGAAGAGCCTAGTTCTGGTTTTGGACTGAGTCCTTGTCTCTTTTGGAAGGTTGCCATGAGGTTCTCCCTACCTTGAAGCATCTTCTCCAGGCTGAATAAGCTCCATTCCCTCAGCTTCTCCTTGCAGGACATAACTTCAGCCTTCAGTCACTTTGGTGGCCTATCACTGAGTACATTCCAGTCAATTGATACCTTCTGGGTATTGGGAAGGGAGGAGGAGGAAAAGTGGTGTCCAAACCTATATACGATATTCCAGGTGTGGTCTGATGATGGCCTAAGAAAAGGAAAATTAAACACTTCTGTCGTTGTGCTGCCTAATAAGAGCCTAGGATGCTGTTAGCTTTCACTGCTGCCAAGGCACATTGCAAGATCCTCTTTTAGCCTCCCAAACCTGAAACAAGTTTGCTCATGTCTTGTCCACCTCTGATGAGAAGTGTGTCACAGCTCCTTGGAGAGGGCCTGCGCTTTTTCTTAAGTGTTTGCAACACTGTCCTTGATGAGACTTCTGAGTGCTACTGCAAAATCAATTGCTGTTGCAAAAAATGAATTAAAATTCCTCCTTATCTTTATGGCCTAACAGCATTCAAATAGAGCAGGGAAACGTGACATCCTAAGTTCAGCTTCCATAACCATGTCTGAAGCAGTAGATAACAGCTGAACTCAATGATTAGGGACAGAGGGAGAAATCACAGGCATAAAACCCCTCACCTCACCACAGAGGTGGTGAAGTATTAAAAAACCTCCTTGTTTTTCCTACAGTGATGGAGGAGTAATTCCACTGTTCACAATACTGAAGAAAATGTGATCATAGAAATTTGATTCTGGCTCTGATGGGTATTTGATTGAGGAGATTATAGGTTCTAAAATGTTTGGAATAGAGATTGTATGTGAGCATTGTCTATGATTAGAGAATACATTTGCCAGGCAGACAGTGAACAGAAGAAAATCTCAGTTAATAGAATAATAATTTAAACAGCTAAGATGCTTGTCTTAACTTTTGTCAAAAATGCAATTGCTTGCTGTAGTCTGACATGTCAGAGGCTAGGTTCTCTTGCTTGAACTGTTCTTGACAGATTTTAATGTTAATTGGTCTGGGGAAGATGCCAGGCAACCTAAAACAGTTGCTGCAAAACAAATGTGAAGGAAATACAGCTCAGGGTGAGGAGTGTCACAATTCACTTATAACAGCAGAGAACAAGCACCATTCTCTGCAGGGAATGACAAAGCCAGCTGAAGTAAAAGAAATAATTTAAAGTGGGAAGCTACAAGCAACTCTGCCACAGGATTTACTTCCTGTACATTAAGCAGCAATAAAACATTAATTTCACTGGAGTAAAAATGCTGACTATAAACTCCAGCAAGGTCTCAGCAGAAATACAAAGCAGTCGCAGTCAGCAGGATCTTTTCCATACACAATTTCCACTTATGGCTAGCCAAAAAATATACTCAAGAGGGCCAAACCAATGGAAATTGACTTGTGAAGGAATCCCCCAGAAAAAAGGCAACAAAGGTTGTCTTATCCCACATCCTTAAAACACTCATCCCAACAGCTCATTCCCCACCCCATGTCTGCAAATACTGATCTAAAAGAACAGAACTGGAGATCACGAGCTTTTGTGTTGGGAATCTAGCAATGTCAGTCAGCAACTGCAGTATTTTTGACCAAGTCAGGGCCACCATTTCTGAAGGCAGAGACCTTTGAACACCACCAGCTTGTGCTGGTTGTGAAGCCAGTGCTAATTCTGACTTCTCAGGTCATGCTCCACCAACAGGTCAGCACTTCCCACAACACGCCTGCTCACATGACCAGCACGTCTTACACTTAGTGAAAGGACTCAGCATCACAAAGTGAAATAAGAGATGGGGGCTCTCTATCACTGAGTGTCCTGTTTGCCCAGTTCTCGTTCATTTTCATTAGAACTGTGTGAACAAGTCCATTGTAATAGATTCACAAACTGATGAAAAGTTACAAAAACATATTTGAGTAAAGCTGCACAGACAAGGAGTGAAGGAAAATTAGAGCCTTCATGTTGTAACTCTGAGTAACAGCAAAACTAAACTTCCTTCCCAAACGAGGAATCAATATATCAACATTACGAAGACTCTGGCTAAAAGTGAAAGAGAGCCTTATTTGTGCTACATGCACCATGGAGAAAAAACTGGCCCAAGCAATTCAGCCCTTCAGAAAGGAGCAATGAAACACAGACAGAAGCAACTGCAAAATACCATCCTTCTCTTTAAGAGGAGAAAATAAGCTACACTGTCTAACATTTATAAAATAAGCCAGCTATTTATCCAAACATAAAGGCTCAAATGTTAACACAATCCACTGTTTAGCAAACAGAGAGATTACAGAAAAGGAACAAGAATTCTTCAGAATTAAACAGCAGAGAACAAAAAGTGAAAGGCGTTATTTCTCTTAAAATACAGTAACTTAGCATCCACAAATAAAGAAGTAAATTTGACCATATACCTGAAATATATTTTAAAAAACTAAAAATTTTAAGTCTGACTCTTTCAGTACAAATAGATTCTCTAATTCCTTCCTTTCTCTGAAAGCTAAAATTTGTCCTTGAAAAGTTACTGATTCTGTACTCTCAGAAGTTATTCTAATCTTTAAAAGAGTAATTTTTAAATTGTGAGATTAACTTTAAAGATATTAATTTTGAAACAAAAATTAGCAATTAAAATACTTTTTAACAGAAAAACTGACACAATGCCACCAGTGTTTAAAAAAAAAGGTTTAAGAAATTGTACTGCAGACTTTCTACAGTCTGTTACGAGACACTCTTTTGTAATTATTCTTTATATAATACCAATTAAGAGTTAACATTTAATGTTATAATGAAATCCTTCCCAAGTGTTGTAAGATCATCTTTATGACAGAAGTTTAAAAATGTAGCTTACTGCTTGAGATTGCCAGTAATGACCTACTAATGAACACTATTATGAACTACTCTGAATTCATTAACACTATTAATCCCCTCTGCCCCTCAACACAGTAGCACAGCAACACACCTGACCTTCCAGCACCATATCCTAAGAAATGGCATCTTCCCATTTAGAGGGAACTACTCCAATGACCAAAACAAGAAAACATCTACTCACTAAGCCAACATACTCTTAAAAAAAACAAACTAAAAAATCTCCAGTCCACTACTTCCAGTTTCAGGCTGGTTTGCAAGAATTGCTTTGAGACATCAGGCAAGCTTACCTGTGTGATCAACCTACTGAACATAGTGGTTATTTAGCTCTACATTTTCTTTGAAAGAGTATTTCAAAGTTCAGATTCAGTCATACCAAGCCAATCAAATCATGTCCTCTAGTGGACATGTAAACAGGATCCATTCTGCTCATAATCTGTCAGTAGAGAGACTGGAAAATAGACATTGGTCTCACTCTCTCACTGCTTTTTTCTGGATGCAGTTGTTACACAGCTGATACAGATGCTAGTCAAAAGGTTAATAAATACTTGAAGACACACACCAGTATTGTACTGCAACAACAGATAGCTCTCACACACCTCACCAAGTGAGGCTGAACAACTGGGCTTGCCCATGTGTTGCCAATATTGCAGAAAGATTTACAAAATCATGCTACAAAAATATTGAGCAGTGCATCTGGAATTACTTGGGAGACACCTGCCTCAGACAGGTCTCTCTGACCTGGTTGAGAACTGATCAATGGCCCACAACATAGGATGCTCAGGTTAGCATGCAAGCCAACAAAACTATCATTTGTTAACCAATATGGTAGCACCTCTGAACTAGGGAGATGCAAGTCATAAAGCAATGTGGCTGCCTCTGGAAGGGCATGTGGGCACTAGTGATTTTATGTTACCAGAAACTGGGACTGAAGACCAAGAGGAAAATCACCGTCTCCATTGTAAGAAAATCACTGTAAGAAATACAGCACCATGGTTAAGACTCCTACAACAAACCTGAGAAAACAAAGGCTAATAACAAGAAGTACCCTAAAGAAAAAAAGCTCTGTTCATTTTATAGAATATTAATTGTAAAACCACATATTTAATCAGTTTAAGAATTACTATGGTAATAAAACTCACAGAAATCTAAGCAAGAAGAAATAAAAATCCACTACTTTATCTTAGCTGGTGACAAACACAATTTTATAAAAGATTTCATATGTGAATTCAATGCAGGATTTAAATTTGTGTGATTTATGCTTACTTATTTTCAAATAAATTAAACATTTTAACTCTTTCTATCCTATCCTCCCCTGAATTAGCAGAATGAGAACTCCTTTTAGTATTCCACAATGTAAATATGAACTTAATGTTTCTATCCAAGATTCAGTCCAGACATGCTCTTCTGAGCCAGCTAGTCTAGTCTGCCAAGGCTGAGAAATTTCTGTCAGACTTAGTTTTCACTAAGGAAATGTTTATTGGAAATGCAGTTGGTCAGCCCATTCCTTACAACCGAGTTCAAGTTTGCCACATGGGGACAGGCATGCCCTACATGACAGTGGTATTACACATCCTTTAAAAAATTCTTTCCCTGAAGCAACAGAACACAATTACAATGTCAACTAAAATTAATAGCATGCATACTTACATCTTTTTACTCCATCCTAAATACATCTTTTTAATCCATCCTAAATTTTGGCACTCTCCAAGAAGATTCCCTGCTGCTTAGCATTCAGGAAGCTCAAGATGTTTGGCTTGTAAGACAACAACTTTTAGTATGTCCTTTGTATAAGGCAAATAGATACTTTGCCTAGCATTGGTTTTGGTTGTGGGGTTTATTTGTTGTTTAAGGGTGGGTTTGTTTCTTGTTTTTTTGTTTTGGGGGTGGTATTGGGGCTTTTTTGTTTGTTTTTAAACTTTTGTTGTTCAAGTAAGATGTAGCAGAGCTGTAACAACCACTTCTCCATCTCCATTAATTCTTACTAGCCCATAGATTTAAATCCTGTTACGTGGGACATGACCATGCCTGCATTCATCTCTTGTGCCTTGATCTCCCAGATTCCGTCTTGGGCAGAGGCTCCGTAATTCCTTAGCAGGGAATTCAAGAGCAGAATAAGTTTCAAACAATGACCTCACAAGAAATATTACTGTGATAACACTACTGTATAGGATAGATTTTTGATAGGACTCTGAAGTTTCCTCAGCACTGTAAACTTTTTAATTAAGCATGTTGATAAACCATACATTCAGCATCCCTGTTATTGGGATACTCTGCCCAGTCAAGAACCAGTTCAAAGCCTGATTGATGCCAGGCTCAATGACTATAATTAGTCTGCATGAAATAAGTCAACAACACTGAATAGCATGCAAGCTATACTGCTTCACTTAACGTGTCACTCAGAAACAGCCATGCCTTTCCATTCAAATGTATCACACCATTTTTAAAAGTAAGAGTTTCATAGAGGTAAGACCTTGATAAACTACATTTCATCATTTTTTTCAAAACAGCCAAATAGTGGAATTAGAATAAAAGGATTCTTAGCATTTGTTGCTTATTTTAGACACTAAAAGGAAAAGATAATTGCATTTTTAAAAAATACCAGATGCGTTTCAACCAATTTACCAACACTTGGACTGTTTTAAAATGAAATTACCTAAAATTTGCCAGGTTTCCTGTGTCAGGAAAAAAGATGCTTTGCAAAAAGGCTTCAGAGACTGTTAAAGCCAGTGACATTAACAGCATTAAAAGAGTCTGTATTTGCAACACGATGTGAAAGAACAAATGGAAAAAAACTGATACCACATAGTAATGGAGACTACTGCAGTTTTCCACCTCTGAAAACACAGATACTCAGAGCTTCATAGCACTGCTTAATGAAACAGGCAGTCTACAGGAAAGGTAAAACACTAGCAAAGAAAAACCAAAGTTTCACTGGAACTGTGAGAACAACTCAACTCCCACTGCCACCTGGTACCCCCAAACTCAGCTGTCAAGAACCCAGTGGCTGAATAAGAGCTTCAGACTCAGAAAACAGGATTAGCAGAGCAGTATCTGTACCCTACATGGCTCCTGCCCGGTCTTCAGCAATAGTTCCCCAAAGCACACAAAATAACGTATGGAAGAATTACAAGGAAGAGTAAGAGCTAAAGATATCAATGCATATGCCCATAAACACTGAAGTGTCACGAACACAGACAATTTATACGTTCTAATACAAAACCCCACAAGTTATTTTAAGTAGTATTCGACATACCATACAACTCTATCTATTAAAAAGGCCAAAAGTATCCTTGTCTAGCCAAACCAAGGGCAAAATCTATATTCCTGTTGGGGAAGAAATATCCTCCAACATTCAAAATTATGTCATGACTGTCAACATTTTTATATACCTGGGCTTAAACGTTACATCTCTAAAAAATTTGCAGTATAGAAAATAAGAATATTTAGTTAAACTAGATTCATTCAATTCAGATCTTAACATGGTGGCACTCAGTGCCATAGTCTAGTAACCGCAGCGGTAGTGGATCAAGGGTAGGACTTGATGATCTCTGAGGTCCCTTCCAACCCAGCCAGTTCTATGATTCTATGATACCAAGCAGAACGCTGAAGTCTGGTTGCACAGGATATTTTCCACAAGACTTGGACCTCGTTTTGCACATTATTTGTTAAGCATCACCACACAGTAAGCCATCTTTTTTGTCATCTTCAGGTTGTCCTCAGTACTGTTGAGTGCAGAGCTTACATAAAGCTCCACATTGTTCTTGGACCTTCTTTCACCATCAAAGCCATTCATATCCACCATACCTCCTCTCTCAGATAAAATAATGTTATGCCATCTATACAGATGGGGTGTTTAAAGTTACTCAAGTTTAGTAGCATTAAATGAACCACAATCTAAAGACACAAACCCTTCTTTACAGGGGGACCAAGCAGAATTGTGAAACTCTTGAGCCCGTAACTTTCTAAGTTCTCTAATACGCAGTACGTTTCCAAAGAAAAAAAAACACTTGTTTAAGCATCTATTTGGACACTTCCTTTATTCCTACCTAAACTGAAAAGTTGGTTAACTACTGAAAATTAAAAAGCTTTTATTTTGTTTCCAAAGTAAAAACTTTGTTTTTTTCTACACTTGTGAGAAAGTAAGCTTTTGTCACTGCTACAATATGGGGAAAAGCTAACGTTTCATCTGTAGCTGTCCATTATAAAGCATAATCAATATTGTTTCAATACTATAGGCATATTAAATGTTTTTTTTCTGTTGACAGGTGTATTTTATAATTATTTGATGGCTGTAGTTTGTAGATAGTTGTATACTTATTTCAGGGCTAGCTTGTAAACTTATAATTTCTGTTGTGTAATCATTCCAGGGGAAAACCTATGGTCACAAAGCAACCTAGGACCCTTATTCTTATTAGTAATATGCTTGGCATTAGCTTGGATTTAATTATCAAATTTATTAATAAGATTTATATAACAGAAAGATCAAGTTTTCCACAAATAAAAAATGAAAAAGCTTAGCATCTTTATCCTGCTATAGAGGCTCCAAAGAAAATCAGAAAGAAAAATCAGAATCAGACTGACAACTAGCAAAAGCTTTATACTGGAAATGGATAGGAGCCCAAGTTAAAGAATAAGAAAAACAAACAAACAGAAGTAAATTCAAAGAGACTTCTCAGAGGCCAACAACAAGCCATGACAGAGTCAAGGACTCACATAACCCACTGCAGAAGGAAAAAACAGAACAAGAAATTAACTGTTACTCATTCCTTAGACCACAGATGACTATGAAAGACACAAAATCATATTATCATTTCTCTCCAGATTTAAGTTAAAAAACCCCATGTATCTATTCAAACAATAAGCATGGTGTCCTGTAAATGCCACAAGCCATCCAAAGCCTTCTTCAAAACGTACAAGGAAGACACAGTAAAACTTTCTCCTTTCTTCATTTAAAACAAAACCACGAACCACTTTTGTTACTGCCTTAACCTGATATGTACTACGTAAGGGTCCCCTGCAGGAAGACACACACCAGTAAGACCAGTAAGACCCCCTTACCACCTCACACCTCTCCCAGGTCCACCCACACAAGCTGCACTCCAGGACTAAAGCACTGAAGAAGCATAAAAACATCTTGGTGACCGAGTTTTTTTCTGTTTTTTTTTTTTGTTTTGGCTTGCTTTAAGCGTTTTTCCAGTACTTAACTGCTTACAGATGGGACACTTGCAGAGAATGTATGCAACACCCCACAGAGACCCAGTAAGACTCCCATAAGCTTAGTTATGTCAGGAGAAATGAACGCCATGGTTCACTGGTGAGCAGATGCTGAATGCTGCCTGGATGTAGGAAATTCTGCTGCACTATCACAGCATTACTGTAGTAAACCTTACAGGAGAGGGAGGCATTTCTGATGGGAAAAAAAGCTGTTATCACTCACATTCTCACTTTCATACCCAAATATTCACCAACACCAAAACAAACAGGTCTGAGCAACTTGCCCAAGCAGTCAGGGTGAAGGGTCAGTGTGTTGCTGGCTTCCATCCCAGGCCCCTGAAGGTGATTTGGGTAGCAAGGAGCTTCCAAAGTGAGTCCTCCTGCTTTTTGCAACCTTTGGGCACTGTCAGTGATCAATTTTTCCACTGAGGGTCATCAGGGCTTAATCATTGTCCTTTGCCTCTTGACCTGGGTCAAGTTTCATTTAGACCAGTTCATTTCAACAGGCCCTTTCCTGCACTTTTTTCCTCCTGATGCTTCCATATCAGTAAGTTCCTAACCAGATCACCTTTAAGGTTGCTACTGCAATCCTCTACAAATGCAACAGGGGTGATCTGACCCCACTGATTTATACCAGCTCTTTCACAGTCCATGGCTAGTACAGGAGAGGATATCTTCTGAAAAATGAAACCCATTCTGGGTGAGCCTGCAACAAATAGCCTTGTACAGAATTTTCTTCCTAATCCTTTGTACTTAGCAGACATACTAAAGTATAAGGGCATATTTTCTGTTTTAATCCGTCTAAGAGGAAACATTTTCTTGTACTTATGGTTTTAAAGGCCTGGTAATCTTTTTGCCCTCCAAATCTAATTTTTTACACAAGTTTATCACCGGTTACTTATGCCTCATATAAGTAAGTTAATCAGCCTTTTTTAGAAGGAGAGACAGGATTTAACAACATTTTAATGTCCATTATTTTGTTCCAGCCAGACACAAGAGTAGAGACTTACACAATCTCATGCACTCAAAGCTGACTCCTACTGTATTCACTGCTTCTAGCCTACTTATTTTGCTTCTTATCTTGCATAAAAGGAGTGGAGGAACAAATGCAGGACAGTGCAACAGTCTATCATTACACCGGAGGAAGCAGCAGCTTTATATTGAAAATTTTATCATCATCTGCAAATTCACAGTTCCTAACTATGTAGGTGTTCTGATTTCCCTGATTCTTTTCCAAACATTTCTTGATATAATTCAGAAAAAGCCTTCCAGCTGAACTGATTCCATGTGCAGCTTAGCTGATGCATTTATTCATTAGCTTTAGTGAAGCCCTAGGCACAGTAATAGTATGAATAATATAAAAGTAAAGCCCAACACACTCAAAAAACATCATAGATTATTAAGGAAAGTAAATAATTGGGGGGGAGGGGGTTTTGGGCTTTTTTACCCTTTTTTTAAGAAGCATGCACAATCTTGATGGACAGGATAACAAAGCTCCCTCTTTTCCCATAGATATATGCATATTTGGCCACAAATTGGCTAAAATACGTTAGGCATGTTCTATTCAAACTCTCTCATAAAAATGCTAACACTTCTATTAGTTTAGATTTAGAGAAATAAACTACCTGAATTGTAGTTCTAAAGTTTACTCATTTCGTGTAACCTCAAATAATTTTGCTCATAACTCCTAATGGGGAGAGAAGGCCACAAAACCCCTGTCAAAACATAACTGGAAGTGACAGTCTGAATTCATCAGTGCTATAAACTTTAATTTTAACACTACAATACAAGATGAGCAGTAACAAGTATCCCTATCAAGCTTAAATATCTCTAAATTTTTTCAGCTAAATCTCTTACACATAGTGTGACTTACCCTATACACTAGGTAAAAAGAATCCTGACCTAAAATACCTTTAACTTCTCCTCTGCCTCATAAAGAACAGTCTACCTAGAATTTTTCAGCAAAGTTCAGGCTGTAGGGTCATCCAAGTAATATTGTCTCTGTGAGTTCATCAGCAAGGTTCTTTGGGCAGGTGGGGAGAAGGGTTTTCTTGTGTACTACTATTTAACAAGTATTCAAAGGAAGAACATTAAAAAAGAAAAAAGAAGCTGTCAGTCAGTTATATCTCCTCACTGATATCTCTATAATAAAAATATAAATTGACAATTCTTCACTTTAACTAAACCTATATGAAAATTTCTGGACAGATATAAAAAAGGTTTTTTTAATTTTTAAAATTAATAAAGAGAAAGTAGAAAACGTTTTGTACACAGGTCGCAACAACTGATTTCCAGGATTCCACACTTGCTTTATGCCTTATGTTCACTGTAAAATTACTTTTTACTCATGATTTTATAAATTTCAATTTACTACATGGGCACAGTGGCTTTAAGTACATGGCAAAAATTTGAAGTAAATATGATGACCCCCCATATTACAGTGTTCCACAGGTTTATTTACCATGAGATCCCACTGCACAAAGTAATTTGCAAATAAGACATACCTATTCAGGATTCAGCATATAAGCAGTGCCCACACTAGCTGATGAAGCTGGCCATTGAATCAGCCATTCCAAAAGATATCTTACCATTCTTATGCTAGTTTTTAAACACCTAGACATTATATGACCACCTCAATATGCTGTAAAGTATATAAAGTACTATACTTTATGCTTTATATACTATATACTTTGTATTATACTATAAAGTATAATGCAGTTTTTCTGAATTTTTAAAATGTTTCCAGAGTAAATAGCAATAGTAACAATTCAACTGAAGGGCCTGAGATCATTAGGCAGTATATGCACAGTCACATCTCTATTAACTCTCTCTTTAATTTGAACAATGAGAGATTATTTATGGATGCTAAGAATCAGCAGAAGCCATTCTTTACTTGCTATAATCAGTACCATAAAAAGTAATGGACAGTTGCAAGGAGAAAAAAAAGGGGAGAAAGAGAAAAAACATTGGAGAGTCTGGAAAGAATGCAGCACAGGAAAAAGCAAAAGGGAAAAACCAACCTACCAGTAAAAATGAAATTAAATATAGCATTTTACAGTAGATTAAAAGGTTTGTTCCTTACTTGGCCTCCCAACATCCAGTACAATCCAGCACTACCAGTAAACATGAACTACCGGCCATTTCTACCCTATACTGAAAATCTTCCGATAAAGAGTGTTTCTTCTGGGATTGTAAAAAACTTCCCCAAATCAGACAGGACTGTGCACTTTCCTGTCACAAGAAGCTAAGCACAACACTATGAGCTCTCCCTGCCCAGAGACAGATGAATCAAAAAGTTACACCGTGTGCCTCTCTTATATTCCTGCCTTACATCCATCACTTAAAGTTTTGAACCAAACAAGTGTCTTTCCTCCTGGGAAAACCTGATGCTTTCTTAATGTTAAAGTTACCCAGCCTTTGCTGGGGACCTCTTAAGAGACAGAGGTCTGGGGAGATGTATGTCAAAGCTCTGGTCACCTCAGAACAGCACCATCAACAGAGTCACATTCCTTCAACCCCAAGTGTTGCATCCTATGTGCACAAACAGTGAAGTAAATGCATCTGGGGCTACTGTAGGTTGCAGCAGGTGTGATTTACTTTGTGTGTGCCAGAACTGCAGGATTACACACAGAAATGGCTCCCACCACCC
This sequence comes from Phaethornis superciliosus, assembly GCA_023637945.1. NCBI lineage: Eukaryota > Metazoa > Chordata > Aves > Apodiformes > Trochilidae > Phaethornis > Phaethornis superciliosus. The sequence goes on from JAJQWJ010000002.1 coordinate 72,484,210, forward strand.
CCAAGAACCTGGTATTTCTCCAGATCATAAGATGCCTCCATCTTCTATTTGAGCACCGCTTGCAGTGGAACAGAACACACATGGGGAAACACATTCACAGAGCCTGAAAAACCTGGCAGTAATCTAATACACCAGATGGGTAACTCACAGATGAGACCACCAACTCAGAGGAAAGTTCACTCTATCACATCCTGAAGAGAGAGCAGACCACTGGGACTTATCAGAAGAGGCATTCTGTTTGGTTAAAACACCCTCCTATTTTGTTTGCAATGAGATAAAAACCATAAAGAATCCAATTTATACCAAGTATCTGCATCCTTCAACATGACATGAGAACAAATTTTTTAATACGAGGACTGTTTTCATACTCTGTGAAACACACTTCAGCCAAGAGGCCCAGCAGAGCCTGAGCTTCCTTGTACAGCCTTAGAAATATTTAGGATTTGTATGATCCATAGACTTTCTTCTAAACATATCAGAGGGGCATGTTTCACACCTACAGCAGAAAACTCCTCCCATCAGCAAAAAGAGCCCAGCAGAACACAGAAACACAGAGCTGGACTTTGCTTGCTGACTCGAGATAGGGCACCCGACTGCACTGATGGAGCATGTAATAGGCTTGCTGCTTTGATGAATATTCACCCTTACAGCCCTTTGCTTCACTTTCTCAAAAAGTTGCTAAAAATACCACAAGGAGTTATTTGCAGCACAATTCCTCTGCTTGACCAAAAATTATTTGCTAGAACACTCAAGTGTGATTTCATTGTTCGAGTCGATCTGGATCTCAGTGAAATGTCACATTTAGAAGAGAAGCACAGAATAAAAGGATGTTTCAAAACATTTTTTTTGCACCTGTTAAAAATCATAATACATAAAACATAATTCCTCTGCTATTGAAACAAAATATTTCATGTTACTTTTTCATTTTACAGAAACTTAAGAAACTCTACATTCTAATAGGCTGCCCATAAAAAATTTCCATTTCTTCTCAGCATGTGTGATATATTAAATTATATTTTAGTAAGTTTAAGTATCTGGTAAAAATTACTGAAAGGTTGAAAGTGAGTGAATTTATTTAAACGTGCACTTGAAAATCTATGTTGACATTTGAGCATAAGTTTACTCAGTGCATACCAAAATTGCTTGGCTCTGTCACCTAGACACCTGAGAAATCACACTTCTAAATAACAGCAAGCAGATGGACTAATTTTTCAAAAAATTAGCTGCAGTAGATTATTAAAGCTCTGTAGCAATGTACAACTTCATGTTCTTCCTCAAACTTCAAGATAAGTGTGACATTAAATGAAAGGACACATTTTAATTTAACATTTGGGAACTAATTTTCACTAATTTTAACTCACTTCTGAACAGTGTCTGAACTGGATGCAAATGACAAATAGTTGGTGTTTATCTGCAAGTGTTGCTCCTGCATCACAGATACAGTCATCTGAGACTGAAAAAATATACTCCATTTCTTCATAAAGTGGAAGCAGCTGCAATGACAACTGATTTTTGGCAACTTCAGTACCTATCCAATTCTAGGTACCAGAAGCGGCTTCAATCCCATATTAAAACTAATTAACAAACACAATAATCTACACCATAGCAAACCAAATGCCAGCTTCATCATCTGCACATGTATTTTTCACCCCATCTTTTTTATTTCATTGCAAAGGCAGGTAATCAGGGCTCTGGATGTTAGACTACAGCATTAAAATAAAAGAGAACTAATTACTGCAGAAGCACCACAGTTCAGCAGATCTCACAGTACTGAAAATAACATTTTTTTATAAGTTTACATGTTTATGCAGTGCTGCAGAATGGGAAATTTATGCATCTTCCACAGCTCCATGCTAATTAGGAGAAATTTCTTTTACCATGACAGGACAGCATGCTGTGATCGAGCTCCCAGTGTGGGGGAAGGAAGAGCAAGAATGAAGTGCTGTAAGAGCAGCATTATCAGTACAACACAGGCCATAGTGGGGAAAAAAACCCTATTCATGCAACTTGTTCACTCTCCATAGTGGAGGTATTTAAGAACAGGGTTGAATAGATCCTGGCTCATGAGAGATACAAATCTAAAGATCTTCTTCAGGTCCTATATAAGGATCTGAAGATGATGATTTTTTTATCAATCAGCACAGAGTATTTCAAAAGGACATTAAAAATGAGGAAGTCTCTGTACAGTGAAATAGCCAGTAACAGCAGCAAAAATTCTGCCAAGACTTTCTTTTGTACACTTCCTCCCACTGTGTAGGGAAATAGGCTAGAAGAAAGAGCTATGGGATCAGGACATGGATGCAAGGCATCTTTAAACCTCAAACAAGAATGGAAAGCCAGAAGAGGATGACCTCTTCTAAACCAGAAGCTGCAGTTCTGGTGATCCCATACTGAAGAGGCCACTGAGCTCTCATCATACTGCCTGGGGCCACAAAGCAACAGCTGAAATTTCTGCAAGGAGAGACAAAACAGGCTGGACCTTTTCCTCAGTAGCAAACTTACCTCCACTTTTGCTTACCCTTGGACCAAAGCCAGCATGCATGTCCTCAGTATTTAGAAAAGCAATATCCACAGGAATGTTTTACTTAAACAAACGTGGCTGATTTGCCAGCCTAGATTCAAGATTTTTGGTTTTGCTGGTGCTGGTGGTTTTTGACTCAAGTCCTACCCAGTCCTACTCAGCTTTGGGACTGTGGCAAGCACCACCAGCATTAGCAGTCATTCCCCTAGTAGGAATCAGACAAAACACACACACTGATCATACTACAGAGCACAAAGAAGTTCCTAAATTTGAATTTCGCTGTGCTAATTATCAAAGGGTAGAGCCTCCCAAAACAAACCACGCAGCCTGACAGCATCCCTGTGCTAAATTATTCAGAAATAAATACATCAATAAAGCTAACAACAATAAAAATCCCCCTACATCACATGATAGTAAACCTAAGCCTCCTAATGCAAAGTGCTGTAATGCTGTCCCAAGCCAGCAGACAGAAAACCAAATTAATCTCTGCTATTACACATGGGCTTGTTAAGTGGCAGCAGAGTGGAAACAAAAAGCCCGTGTTATTATCACTCAGCACTGCCACTGAGAGCCCAGCGGGGACCCACGACACCTCGCATGAACCACGCTTATTTCACAGGGCTGCTGGTGGCAAGAGCCCATGAAGAGGCAGCTGAAAACAAGTGGTGCAGGTATTCCTGAGCTAAAGGGATGCACGGAACACCACGTAGAGGATAAAGGGATAGCAAAAGAAATTTGCACCTCTCTTTTCCTCTGAGAGGACGAGAGCGTGGAAGAGACAGTTCTTGTTACTCTCCATCCTGGTGTCTGCATCAACACAGAGGTCTGGCCCAAACTGGGACAAGGTTTCTGGGCTCACTCACAGCCACTGCAGAACTGGACTTGAAAACACAGAAGCCCTCTCACTGACTGAAGGGAAAGAAGGGAGCTAAAGACTTTCCCTGCACTTCCTTGGATCAATACCTGTATCTCCTAAAAGCCAAACAGCATAAAATGAAGCAAAGCCCTTTTACAGGAAATACCCTCACAGTATTCATACAAAAGGGACTCCCTAAAACAGTGACCTAGACAGATATTAAACTAGCAGGTGTTTAGCAAACATCTGGGAGACAGACAAAGCACTATTAATCTCAAAGAAAAATAACACAGCATGATAATGTGACATCTGGCCATGCACAGTAAAAACATTGTAATACATTTTTTCTTCCCTAGTTCTGAAGCAAGCAATTAATCTTTTAATTATCCACATGAAAAACAGGTTCAAAAGATGACAATGAATGCATCTGAAACATCTGGGAGCCACTGTATGTTGTGCTTAGTAAAAGAGGATGCTAGTGCTTGTGGACCTGATTCTGTCCATGTTTATCAAGTTTCCTTCTTGAAGACAATGGCTGGGCACATTTGTATAAGCAGGATTCTAAGAGTGAAAATAAATTTCTCACAATTTGATTTCATATCATATTGGAATATGGCTTTGTTCTTTTATTATTTTCCTGAGAACTTCTATATTCCTGAGCACTTTTTTAGAGTTATTTGTCTGTTCTTAATCTATTCGAAGAAGAGAAAGTCTTAACAGGTCGTTAAAAAACCATAAATCAGTTGATACAAAGACTCTTTGGAACTGTGCACAGCATGTGACTGTGGAATTAGGCATCTCTGGGCACCAAGAACATAAGCATTAATTATTCTGAAGACAGAAGCAGTCTTTCGTAAACTAAGCTACAAAAGAAACAAACAAAAAACAAATAAAAAATTCCAAACAAAACATAACCAAAACCAAACAAACCCCCCTGAAAAAAACAACCCAAAGCCCCCACTGTAATAAAGCTAATATGCTTTCCCGACCTTGTCTGAACTCTACTTATAGGCAAGTGTTATATTAATGGTTGTTTTTTTAGAACTAACAATTGCATTATTTAAACAACCTTGAACAAAATTAAAATTACCTGATAGGGTGTAATGTGATTTTTCTGAATTTCCAACTATGTTTCTGCATGCTGACAAGATACTGTTTCACATTTTCCACATATCAATGTATTTCATCAGTTTAAAAAAAAAAAGGGGGGTGGGGGGTGGGGTGGGGTTATTTATTTTTGGAAGATGCATAGTTTATTTGTATGAAACAGTAAGACATATTTCTCTCTGAAGTAAAGCTAGTCTTACTGGGCTAGCAGTTTATCACTAACCCACTAATTCCCCTCTTCAAGCCAGAGTGAATTTTAACAGATTTACCATAAGGAAGGCTGCAGAAATCCACTGTCAGCAAACTGGACTGAATCTTGTCCTGATTACTTCAGTTTGTGGGCGTTTCAAGACCCCTTACATAATACTATTTATTTCACCTGACACTGCAATTGCTCTTCCAAGCATGATTTGTATAAAATCGAGAAAACATCTTCAGTTCCCCCTTCTGAAAGCCTTATCTTCAACACAGCAGCTTCCCAACCAGAGTGACAGTTCTAGACCCAGATCGTTGTGCAAAGTTGGTCCTTGCACCTTTCAGAAGACACTACTCCTCCAGACCACACAACAACAGAATTGAAGGCCATGTCTCTCTTGGCAAAGCTTGAACTGGCTCAAGGAAAGCTAAACATTAAAATGACTTCACAATTTATTCACTGTTTAAGAGTTTTGTTGCTTTATTCCAGAGAATAGTGCAAGAGGCATTGGAGCCCATCAGAAAACAGTGAAAATTACTTTGCACTTGGAGACTTCACTTCTCCTTTGGGCAAGCAGGAGATCACAATCGTAATTTCTTCCAAATTATCTGAAACAAATATTTGAGTGCATATATTACCACCAAAACAAAACCACAAGCCTCACAGACAGGGTCTATTGTAGGAGACCAACTGCTTGATAATGAAAATTGTGCTATTACAGGACCATTTTAGCATTCCCTGAAAAAAGAGATTCTACTGAAAAAGAACCTGAGCAGCCAAAATGCAACTGAAGGTAAAGCCATATCTCTCCAGGACAGAATATATATGCTGCAGCACTGCTTACAACATGGAAGAAGTAATCCAGAGTAAAAATTGACTCAGAACTTTACACTTGTGATAGAGCCCAATGTACTTTTTAAATCTGCAGAAGCAGGAGTGGCTTTAAGCCAGGCTTCAAATTAGCCACACGTAATTGAAATATGCAGCTGTTAAAGCATCAAGTATAAAAATAAGCACAAGAATAATTTTCTACTTGCATGTGCATTTCTCTCTCAATTATGAGATGCTCCATTTCTGAAATCCTTGTTCACTAAAGAGCTGTCACCACTGTAACCGAGGGAAGAACACTGAAGCCTCATTATTATCTGATCCATTTAAATTTACAAGTGTAAATAATTAAGAATCACAAAAAACTTACAGTTGTGGTCATTAGAGTTGTACAAGAATTACCTTGTTCTAAACTACGTATCATGTAAAGAATCACTTCTGCATCACTCAAAGGTGGTTATGTTACATTGGTCATTATTCTTCAGAGAAAACAATCACCAACTGCCATCATATCCTGGGAGAAACTAAGATTTAAGAGACTAATTTGAGCTGCCTTGGAATGAGCTGGACACAGGCACTCAAAGGGCCAAAGTGTTTCCCTTATTAAGGAAGCAATAAATTGCAATTCTAGAAGTTAGGAGCTCATGTTTGACAAGCTCCCCATTATTTATAGTGGGTACTATAATTTGCCAAGAAACATTCCTAACTACTGAAATGTTACTAAATTCCCACAAATGTTTCCCTTGACTATTTATTAAAGGAAATCACAAGAAGTTACCTTGTCAATGGAAACATTTGTGGGAAATTTAGTAAAATTAAAATGTCTCCATGTTAAGTATGGTAAGACACTACAAACACTACATATACAGATATGCTTTTAATAGTATAAACATCCTAGTGTCATATAACTAAATAATAATATAATTTAAAATTAAATGCTAAAAATATAAATTAAATCGTTATAAACTAAGTTGATTACAAGTCATAATTCAAATTCATCGATTTCAATAGCAATGTCAAAATTCCTAAAAAGTAAACAAAAAACTCATTAAAACCTCAAAAGCCCATCAAGTATTTTCCATGCTCACACCATATAGAATTTATAATTTCAAGACCTCCTTCACTGCCTTAGAGATTTAGGTTGTTCTTCCTCATACACCAGTAAATGACATCATGATTTAATTATCTAATGGTAGGAACAGGTGTTGAGCACCTCGCCTCCCTGCCAATAAAACTCCACAAGTAACAAAGCTCACTCTTGAAAAACAAAATCACAGCTGGATATTAGCACTGGGAAATGGATGGGAAGGTATATACAAAATATTACCTATTAATCAGCACTACCAAGAGTAAAATACCATGATACAAGGATTTCAAACTGGACTGATGATACAGCAGAAAATCATTATAAGGAGAGAGCTATCACATTCTATTACTAATAAATCTACCTCTGTGTATCAAAATTTATACCATTTACCCTAAATATGATTATCACTTCTCAAGAAATAAAAATTCAGTGATACTACATGAGATACATCAAGGTTCACAAAAACTTTAAAATCCACAAATTAAAGTTTAACTTGTAGGTGTTTAAGTTGTTAAAAAAGCAAAAGCTACTCACCAGTCTGTAAAAGCTAATTTTTTTTAAAAGGTACCTGTAGCTTTTACTTGAATCATAGGAAGTCGTCTTCATTTCTTAAGATTTGGAGAAGAACAAACTAGAAATACCAATCTGTTTGTTTGTTTCACTCTTTAGAACACAGACTCTCTCTTGCTCTTCATAACATAGTTAGGACATTTATTACAGTTACAAAGCCTGTACTGCTTAAGAGAGTCAGTTTTAGCAACAAGTTCTGAACTTAACATGACAGGAAAGCAGAGCAATCCTTAATGCTAAGGGCAGAGGTGTTTCCATCAGTATCTGAAGAGATCAGCATAACTTTAGAGCTACTTCACTGAAGCAACTGAATTATTCTGGAAAGTCATCACACATTTACTGAAAAAAAAAAAAAAAAAAAAAAAATTCAAAAAAATTTGACACCAAACTCTGCTTTACTATGCTCCTCAGCCTTAGAGGAAAACTTGTCTTAAAGACAAAACTCCAGCTTTACCATATTTTGTTACCAGTTACAGTTCTTTAGTTTAGTTCTTCCAAAAAAAACCTCTTAATATATTCATTATGCAATATGCAAGTTAGCCAAAATTTGGGACATTTATGACCATTAGTATTCCAAGTCAGATTCCAAAACAAATTGAAAAACAAACCGACCAAAACAGGGCATCATCAGATGCGTACTTCCAGTACCTTTTACTCTATTTAAACTAAAATCTCCCTTAACCTCTTAAGAAGTGAGAAGAAGTAAAAACCTAGAAGCAAGCAGAAATAGCAAGCAAATGCTATGATTAGCTAGCTTCTGGTGCTAGTTTTCAGGAATATTTAGAAAACAATATAGAATTCAGACAATTCATCAGTTTCAGATAGAGAAAGAATCAAGTCATTAGTGCTACACATGAGATTTTGTTCATGAGGTTAAGTCTGGTAACATTCTTACATTCTAGCATCATTAAATGAAAAAAAAAATTAAACCAGGGTTTAACATACCTGTAAGTTATTATTCTCTTGGAATCATCCCAAAAACCAGCAATAATAGAAGTAATGCCATCAGTAAGGTAACCAGTGGAATTACCAATGGTAATGTAAGTGGAAGTCCAGGAATTTCAAGTATTTATTTAAAAAGAAGGGCAGAATATACAAGTACACTAAACACAAGAGAGCAACTGAGAACAATTTAGATACTACCCTCTGAAATGCATTAGTGCAATAAATAATTCATTACTAAGGCCAGAATTATCTGATATCCACAACAGTTTACTATTTCTGTATTTAAAATATACATATATCTCACTAAATATAATTACTACTGTAATCTGATAGTTTTACTTTCATGAGGAACTGCTACTAGCTTTAAAAGTCTAAACTGATTTCTAAAATCAATTTGTTTGATATTAGCCACCACTTCTTAATTCTCATTGGTTTATTTGCTACAAAATTAAAAAGCCCTCCAACAGAAATCACTTCCCTATGAAGTACAAGCAGACTGCAATCAATTTACCTCCTTCAGCTGGTAGAATAAGATAGCCTAAGATCCTTTATCATCTGCAGGTGTGTTTTCTAGATTATGCTTCACTTCAGTAAGACCCTTCCCCATGTACCTAAAGTGTCTCAGCTGATTGCACTGAAGGGGAAAGATCTTTAAACTTCTGTTTTCGTTTGGTTTGTTTTTAGTCTAATGCATACCATTTGATTTTGTAGGGACAGAAAATCCCTCCTCTCTTTTCTTAATCCTCAAGTTTTGATCTCTTTCCTAGAAAAGACATCAGATTTTCTCTGCGCTCACATGACTGACTTCATAAATAAAACTAATTTAACTTTTTGGTAAAACCAATTGATTCTAACAGCTGTATCCATTGGCCTTGACATACAAACAAGTCTATCTGTTACGGGGACAACCTTTTCTCTTTAGCTGTCTGCCCCTCACCATGTTTCCCCAGTATATTCTATTCTGAATTAGCATCTCCACCTAAGAATACATGCTGACTTTTTAAAGTCAACCTTTTTCCAGGCACTTAAATTTGAAATGTCCTTAAAATCTTCTTGAGGCAGGTTATTTAATTAATTTATATATAGTACAATTTCTGTAGACCAATTATTGAACCACTATAAATGCTGGTAATACATATAAACTGTCAAATTCATTAGCAGATAATACAACCTGGGGCAAATCCTACTGGTTTTGCTCATGTAAATGGTCCCAATTATGTCAACAGAACTTTGGATGTATATATGAAGAGGATTTGACTGTGCTGACCAGTATACAAAGTTTTCCCATACCCTGAGGCAGGGGGGAAATGGTCCCAGGTCACACACAACACCCCCAAACAATCACAGCTTACAGCAGAGGCTGCAAAACCCTTGAGAACCTTCTTCCTCAATTTTAAATGTGTTAATGGCTCCAACTTTTATAAACCACTTTACTTCTAAAGACACAAATCATTCTTGTTTACAGACACTAGGTCTGTTGAGGTTGCATGCAAAGATGCAGTTGAGAAGAATTCCTAGGAGCATTTGGAACTAAAATTCATAAACATATCCAGCTAGTTTTGGTACATCTGTACAAAGAGTGACACCAAACAAAGCAAATTTCTAGTTTCTGTACCCTATTGCTTCTGATAGCATCCTCTTCATCACTAGCTGCATCAAATTGGCAGTGACACTGCTTGATATATAGTCCAGCTGGCAGGATTTTGTCACATTGTACTTGTTCAACTACTATTAAAGTGTTTCTTTAAAAAATCTGGTCTGGTTTCTCTTGAAATGTTAATCAGGAATAACTGTTTAGTGAACTGGGTCCTGGAGCTTCTACCTTGTACCTGTCTCCACTATTAAACACCTTCCCCCCACTTTTTTTTTTTCTTAATTTTTATTTTTATTTTAAATGCACTTTGTGGCTCAAGCTAGCTGTGACTTTCACAAACTTGGCTAAAATGAAGGGCATAATGTTTGGCAAGATTAAAAGTTTCCAAGGAAGGGGAAAAATCTGTAATTTGTAGACATTTAGCCCCTGCTGTTATAGAAGTCTTTGTCAAGGAAACAATATATGCCTTAGTGTATAACTCTGTATAACATTAGAAATATCTTGTATTCTTCCAGTTTGGAGAAATCATGAATAAAGATCAAGTATGTTTTAGAAAAAAAATAAATCCAAATACAGTCTTGTTGATCATACAGAGACTATCAGAGCAGAAAGACATCAAAATCAAATTAAAGGACCAGACATTTTTAAGGCACCTGAATTACTGAGAGAAGAGCTTTCTAGAACTGCACTTTGACCTGTACTTCTGACATGAGTGCTAAAGGACCTAACAGCTTATTTAATCAAAATTAGCTTTTTGGCACCCTCTAGAGGTTTTGCTCCCACTGAGAAACAACTCAGAAGTTAATTATAATTATAAAATTTGGAGACCTTACAATCCAAAATTCAAGCCTGTAATCAGTGCAGACCTGTACATAAAGGTTTACGCCAGAATGCTAAAGCCATACATTAGATAATCAATTTTGGTTTCATTCTGATCAGATTGCTCCTCTCCTTCAATTAGACCAGGATTACTGGGGCTATAGGAACATGAACTACAAAAAAAGCTTCTCAATACTCCTCTATTCAAATACAAGAGACTTCCACCACTGAACTCTGAAGCTTTAGAAAATGTTTCACTTAGTTTACAAGAACATAAACCAAACCCAAAGACAGCTAGCAAAGTAATAGATCAACATCTATGCGACATTATAAAACAATATTCCAAACCTCAATCTCACATTTTTTTAAGGTAAATTTACATTTCATTAATGTTAATACAACAAATGAAGGGAAAGGAACTTTTTATTACCAAACTGCCTTCTGAATTTTTGATCATGTTGGTGTTAGGATACAGTGTCCTATATCATGTAATGAGGAACTACATCCTCAGATCTCAGTAGATCATGCTCTCCAGGTCAAACACAAATGCATGCAAGCATTAAGCATTAATTTTCTGCTATCATCACCCTGTAAGTTAGAAAATCTAGGGTGTTTTAAGCAGTTGTGCAGATTTAAGCAGCTTCCTCAAAACAAAGCAGGAAACAATAGCTTATTTTAGATGCTTCATTGTGAAATAAAAATCATTCTGCAATCTGAATATTAAAGAGGCATTTCCTATCATCAGTGATATCACAGAAACATAAATTCCAATTGTGAAGCGTTTATTTTTAGGCCACTTTGAAACTGCAAGCCATTAATTTATACCTTCACAGCTCAGAGATTGCCAGTCTTTTGCTCCAAACATCTCTCCTTGGTTTTGCTGAGAAAGCAAATAAAAAGATCAGGGTGTCCAAAGTATCCCAGAAGCAGCAGGAAAAAGGGAGCATGCTACATATACTTGTCTAGTTACAGTATCACAGTAATTTGAGAAGTACACACCACTTTATTCAATGTAGACTGCCATATCAGTGATTGGTGAAATGAAATGAAGACCAATTGCTAACAAAATCATACAGTATCTGCTTCAGAGAAAACTGTAATGAGACTCTTGAAATATCTTGACGATGGCTCCTCAGGGAATCAGGTCTAGTTACTGTGGATTTTGAATTTCAGGACATTTACTCTTGAATGTAGAACAGGGGGACTGTAGAAGGCTGAATAGTGTTGCACAGACATCCTTACTGCAGGAATACAGCCCTATTAGCAACCATACAAATCCCTGACCTGCTGCATCCTGTTATGCCCAAGTTTTCATGTAGCATCAGAACAGCCATTTGCAACCTGCCTACCAAGAAATTTCTGCACGATGGACAAGGCACATCAATCAATGCAACTGATGTTCTTTAGGACCATAAGCACATTCAATGTTCAATCTGAAGACCACACAGTCCCATCTGCAGACAAACCAGCTGCCTACTGTGTTAAAAGTGGTTAAAAGATAACACATCAGGCCCATATCCAAGACTTCCGTGGTCCCAAATTACTTCTATGCAAAGCCTTGTTTGTCATTCAACAGTAAGTAACAGTTGAACTAATATTACAGACCAATAATACCTGAATTTCTTTCAAACAACATAGATTCCAAAGCAGAACTAGAAGAGGAGTTGTGAATTATCTAAAAATACAGAACTGTGCATAGTTCTCCAGATGTGGCCTCATCAGTGCTATGTAAAAGGGAAGAGTCCTTTCCATTCACTTTATGGTGGTGCTTTTCCTCAAGCAGCCCAGAGTCTGTTAGATCTTTGCCATGAGAGCACACCGCAGTTCATGTCCAATTTGCCTACCAGGAACCCCAGCTCCTTTTATGCAAGGCTGCTTTCCAGCCAGTTGGCCCCAACATGTACTGATGTAATTGGTTATTCCAGCCCAGATGCAGAACTTGGCATTTTGCCTTCACTGAACTTCACAAGGTTCCTGTCAGCAATTTTCTCCAATCTGTTAACATCTCTCTGAATGGCAGCAAAATCCTCTGGTGTGCCAGCCACTCCTATAAATGTTGTTTCATCTGCAAACTTGCTGAGCATAAGTCTGTCCCTTCACCCAGGTAACAGATGAAGATATTAAACAATATAGGACACAGTATTGGCCCCTGAGGTGCATTGTTAATGCCCTGGCCTACAGCTGGACTTCATGCTACTGACCACAACTCTTTAAGCCCAGCAGTTCAGCCAGTTTTCAGTCCATGCCACTGTCCATTTATTCAATTCGTACTTCAAGAGCTTGTCTAGGAGGGTGTTAAAACAGACTGTCAAAAATCTCCCATAACGTCACAATAAATGACATCTGCTGCTCTCTCTTCATCCATCACATTGTAGAAGGCTATCCAGCTGGTAAAGCATGTCTTCTCCTCCACAAATCGATGCTGACTACTCCCAGTCACCTTCCTGTCCTTCTGATGTTTGGAAATTATTGCTGGGAGGATTTGCACCATCATCTTCCCAGGGACTGAGGTGAGGCTGACTGACCTGTAGTTCCCCAGAGCATCCTTCTTGAAGGCAGGAATGACATTCACTTTCCTTCAGTCCTCAGGATCTTCCCCTGATTGCCATGACCTTTCAAAGATAATCATTAGAGACTTTAAATTTCCTACAACTATTACAAATGTAGAGTTTTTTTTAATGTAGATGATGGGCAGATGTCATGATAAAGTAGATCACAAACTCCTCCACTCTTTGGTGAGCAAATAACACTGGTGCCTGCAAAGCTAACTCTGAAGCCCAAGTCAGCTGTTCACTAGTTGATCAAATACATTCTTGCACCTGTAACATTCCACACCAAAATGAAAGGAAAAGCCCCACTGGAAACATCCTGAGACAGCCTGGTAGTCACAGACCAGTAACGAGATGCCACAGAATTTCCTGTTACCTCTGTCATGAGGAGTGAGCTCAGGTTCTCTGTCACACTAAGCCTCTGCCCTCACTCAACAAAAGAGCAGCATCCCAAAGAAGCCATCTAGCAGCTGAAAACACTGGCAGTGAGGCCTAGGGCAAAGCTCATGAGAGTGGGAGAATTGAGCGATGGCAGAGAAGGGTGCCCAACTATGGAAGCCTCTATTGGAAAAATAAAAATTAAAGGAAAAAAATGGCAAAAAAAAAGATTTCAAAGTCTATCCACCCTTTGAGCACATACACACACACCAAAAACTCTCCCATGGATAAAAAATCCAAAGCAGAACCAAAACACCATATTTAAATAAAGATTTATTAGAAAAGTATTTGAAAAACACACATACCTAGATGTTATGATGAGATATTAAGCCCTTCAAAGATCAGGAATCCTTGCTTTTTTATTACAGTCCTGGTATTTTACTGGAGGCATGCTAAATACTTTATGAATAAGAAAATTTAAAAACACTGGAAGGGAGAGAAATAATTGTTTCATTTGCCAGAATACATATTTCCATCAACATAGTTATATCTTTTAGATGTCTATAAAACTCTCTGGAAAGCATTACCATTCATTGACAAGCACATGATAGCATCAGGTAAACCAACTTCTTATTTCCAGAACTATACTGCTCTACAAGTCAAGAGGGACACGTCTGGAATATATAAGTTAGACAAATTAGCCTTCCAATTTCTTCCTTCTCTTTCCCACTCCCCTTCAATTTTTCCCCTACATGGAATTCATATATTGATCAAATCTGCAAAAAATCACAAAATTATTAATTTTAAAGTACAGAAATTATAAATTACCTGTTATTTTCCACTAAAAAAAAAATTAAATTAAAACACCCAACTGCACCACAATAAGCATAGGTTTGTGGAATTACTGTAGAGTCAAGGGAAAGAAGGTTGAATAAAGAGAAAAATGTTTTTACTGAGGTACATTTTGTAAAGCACAGATCTCCCATTGAATCAACTGGATTTCTGTTACCAAATTAAACAAGGGTACAATTGGGTTTTGCCTGGGGAAAATATAAAATTACATTGCTTTTGAGGCTGATTCACAAGTTAGGTAACCGTGATGCAGAAGAGGAATTTTAACATTTGGCATAGGTGCAGCTAATTCTATACCTGCTTATAGCATACGAATAGAACATATGCATGCATAAATTTTTAAAATATGTTCAGACTGCATTTTGCTTATTGTATCTGTGCAAGCCATCCTGCTAGAACTGGTCTACTTCTGCACATAAAACACTCCTGAAAATGTATTTCTGAAAGTATTTACTAGAAATCATCAACCACTTATGATAGAAGATCGACTTAGCATCCTTCCTATTCCCTGACAGTACAGCAATTGTGCCATCCAACCTGCCTCATTCTCCCCACTTTCCTTCCTCAGCCTTTTTTGTTTTGCTGTTAACAGTATCTCGGATCTCTTTCTCTACTTTGGACACTAAATACAAAGAAAAGAAAAGAAAAGAAAACAAAAAACCTACACAAAATGCAAAGCAATTTATACTGCAGAGTCTTTGGCTCCTTGGCAAAAATCATTGCTCCAAGTCTGTCTGTCAATAGATCACATCAGTCTGTCATTTGGGGACCTGAAATATTATCATCACCACTGATCAAAAGCCAAGGAGCTCCTCGCTGGATATTTTTGGAGGGGAGACCATGCTGAGTGTCTCAGATAGAACGAGCCATCAGCAATGTCAGCCTGAGGACTCTGGTGGGCAGAGCAACATTGCAGAGGAAAACCCAGCCCTTCATCCTCACCCCCACTCCTCCCCCCATCACCCAGTCCTGGTTTGAGCAAAGATATTTTAGTTCACACACAAAAGGAAAATCAGGGTGTCTGAAGTGATGCTGCCCAGCACACTTTCCAATGAAATATCACCAGCATGCTCAGGAGATTTAGAGAGATGTCAGATCTAAAAAATCCCAAGACAGTGGTTGTGGTAACTGGATTACACTTGGACTCAATGATCTTGTAGGTCTTTTCCAAATGTAACGATATGATTCTATAAGTAGGTCAAATTTATGTGGCACTTAGCTGGCATTGTCAATTACAACATATTCCTCAAATATTAATGTTATGCTTGCTATAAAAATAAATACATCATTGAATTACTTTGGAAATCAAACTGAAGTCCTTTTATTTAACCTAACAGTAAAGTTTTAGCCATTCTAAGATAAATTGAAGGCATAAAAAATGATCAAAGTCTGTAATTTTTGGTTTTAACACTCAATAACAGATAACTAGTTCACATGAAACAGAGGAATGGCTGACAAGCTATTATAGACTGCATCAAAAGAAGTGTGACCAGCAGGTGAAGGGAAGCATTTCCCACCCTCTACCCCTCTCTCATGAGACCCCCGACCTGGAGTTTTGTGGCCAGATCCGGAGTCTCCAATGTAACAAGGACACGGAGCCATTGGAGCAAGTCCAGAGGAGGGCCACGAAGATGATAAGAAGGCTGGAGAACCTCTGCTATGAAGACAGGCTGAGAATTGGAGAAGAGTTGACCCAGGAGAAAAGAAGGCTCTGGGGAGACTTTAGAGTGGCCTTCCTGTTCCTGAAGGGGTCCTACAGAAAAGCTGAGAGTGGACTTCTCACGAAGACATGTATTGATAGGACTAGGGGTAAAAGCTTTAAAATGGAAGAGAGGTGATTTAGGTTAGCTATTAGGCTGCCCAGGAAGGTTGTTGATGCCTCATCCCTGGACATGTTCAAGGCCAGGCTGGATGGAGCTTTGAGCAACGTGGTTTAATGGGAAGTGTCTGAAATGCACTGTCTAGTGGGAGATGTATTTGCCCATATAGGGGAGTTGGAACTAGATGAAACTACATGATCTTTAAGGTCCCTTCCAACCCAAACCAATCTGTGATTCTTTGATTCTAAGTATTTATTACCCACTACCAAAAAATCCCATCTCTTCAGACTGAGGAAAAAAATAATAATAAAAAAAAAAAGACACAGCAAGAACTACACATGCACAGTATCCCTAGACTTAGAGATTGAAAAGAAATACAAAACTGATTAATCTTCGCTTTTTGTTGTTAAAAAGTATTTACAGAGAGGGAACACTTAAGATAACTGACCAAAACTCAACATCGAAACAGCAAATAGGAGATGTAAAGGTTAAGTTTTACAACACAACTTTGCATGTCATACACATACAGTAATTGCTGCACAAACTTACACTAGATAAGGGGACATAGAATATGAGGAAATGTTTGTTTCTTTCTGAAATGAGGAGTATTATCCATCCTTTGAGTACTCATTATGACAGTCAGCATTGAGAATTAAGTGTACAGGATCCCAATGGAAACACTCAGAGGCTAATGAACTTGACTAATTTGAACAGAAACGCATGCTCTGAAATTTGTTTTCATTGAAAAACAACTGTAATGACACATACTAAAAAGACCTATTTACCTGAGAGTATTAAAAAATTGGTTAAGAGAAAGTGCATTAGGCTTCTGAGATATATTATGGCTTCTGTTCAATGCTACCATTTATATGAAAAAGACTTTTTGTTATCATGACTGTTTCTAATGCCAATTCTTAAAACATGTGGATTTAAGTTTGTGCTTTGATTGGACATGCATGTTTCTAATGAAGCTCAACTTGCCCAGCCTTCTTTGAAGAGATTCAAGTCAGGAGTCCACCAAGACCCTCAGGGCTTTGTGCAATACTTGTCCTTGATAAAGACAATAGAAGCCAGAAGTGAAAAGTAAGTGCAGTTAAGTTGCCAATCTTGTCGGAAATACTTCCAACAAAAAATACATACTTGCAATCTACAAACTCTTAAAGAGACCTTTTTACTTACGGAGAAGAAAAAGGGGAAATGGTATTGGGTATCTCATATGCATTCAACTAAAGGATGCTGTATGCCATTAGTACAATAAAAGCATGTGTAGTAGCTAATCCTTAATGAGGGCTGTGCCATATTACAAATGCTATTTTTCCCCAGAGTGAAACAAACTATTCTAAAACTATGTAGACATAACTTAGAGGCATTCTTGAATTCAGTGGGTGATCCCAAAGCAGGACTTCCAACCGTGTTACTCAAAATCTTTCTGTTTAGCATAAATGGTATGGATGTGGCTTAATGATAAAAATAAAGAAATTAAATGCAAACATCTTCTGTGTGTTTTTATTTCAATGACAATTTTGAGAATGCATTTGGCCTTCTATATTGGTACTTATGTAGAAGTGATACTACCCCATTTCTATGTTTTCCTCAGTACCACGGAATGACATACACGAATGCTGCTGTGGGAATCCATACATAAAGCCAAATTATTCCTGCAACACAAGCTTCAAAAGCAATTGCAACAAAAATAGAATGAAGTATGTGGTTCACCAATTACTGTCAACCTCCTTCATTAAAGTAAAAACTTTTTTAAAAAATACTCAAAGCATTTTTGTTCTATTTACTGCATTTCTAAGCACACTAGGTCAGACAAGGTTAGGCACTGGACTGAAGGTTCAGGTCACTACCACGTGGTAGTCAAGGATACCATGTACTTCATCAGAAATACTCAGAAAGTTTAACAAAATTATTAGCCATATTTGACAGTTTGTCAAGATGCTCACAGACTGATCTAGATTTTCATTTTTAAGAATTCAGTAGATTATCTGCTCTGTATTTAGCATCTCTGCCATTCATGGGCCCAATTCCCACTTTCCACAGACTTCAGCTTACAGATCACCCAGAATCTCACTTCCAGAGGTACCAACCCATTCAGAAATGAGAAAAAAAAAAAAACACAACACACGGTTTGCCCAAGATGCCTTCCCATGTCTAACCTTAAGCCACTTCCATTGTTGAAAACCTTTAATCTGCTGTTTCCTTTGATAACATTCCTCTGACCTAGCCTTCTGCCTTCTCTGCCTGTCATTGAACTTGAATGCCCAAACCTAATGTCATGACATTTTTCATGCCAAAAACATGAATGTGAAAAGGCTTTTGCCTTCCTATATGCAAAACAGGTAAAGCAACAGTCAGTCTCTTGGCAAGAAGAGCTATTATTTTTAAACAACTAAATTTGACTGGGACAACAACAACCTGCTTTTAAAGAAACCTGATAACTATCCAACCAAGTACAACATTAGAAGAAAACAAATGATTGTGTATATAATTTTCAGAGAACTGCACTCCTTTGTACAAGCTAGACTCTTCACTCAGATAAATCTAAAAAATTCAAAATATAAAAACATATAATAATAATTTGTAGACCGGCTTGCATAGCAAAAGCACACGCATGCATGAGTTTCAGTATTTTGGTGGAAAACTATAATCACAAAGTGTAATGTTTACATTACGTATTCAAAACCCAATGCAGATTTTCATGCTTTCCAGATATCCAGCTTCAAAAACTGCAGAATTACTCACATGGGAAACAGGAACTACAAAAGAGCACACTGCTTGAAAATTCCTTTCTGAGACCTGAGGTACCCCTGAAACCTCTCCATCCTTCCAAACTGCTTGATGGTTTTAATGGAAGGCCTCTGGCTTTTACAAGAAGCAGATTACTAATTTTAATAGTAGTACTGAAAGGTACAGCAATTTTCCACCATCACACCTAAACTTATTAGTAATTATTTTCCCCAACATCTTAATAATTTAGAATAATCTGATATAAATTAATATGAGCTAAGTCTCATTAAGTGGGTTTAACAATTAAGAACCCCATTAGAATCCCTATTTATGCTACCTGTCTGACTTCACTGGCTCCCTTCAAAAATTGACCCTTAAAGGGATACTGTGATGTTACTTAATTCAACAATAACTGATAGTGTTACTACAGATGTACCCATATCTGAAAAAAGAATATGTTTATGATACACTAAGCAGACAAATTTAAGTTTTACCGTCCATTTTGGAAATGGACAGTAAAAATTCTCTTGACCAAGAGGAAATTGGTGTACTGTGAAGACTTACGGGAGACAAAGAATTCAATTGCAAACCTGGTAAGAAAAAAAACAAAACGAGAGAAGAGAGAAAAGGTAGAAGTCACAGGGGCGACGTTGGGGATAATATGCAAAATCTTTCCCTAGAGAACCATTTATGAAGAGCCTCAGATGTTGTTTATCTTGGATAGTACCATTCAAAGTGGACTCTGCATATTTGGTGGCTTCTCAAGATGAATGGAAACAAGCAGAAAATACTGGTTTGTTACATGATAGAACTATTATGACTAATGCAACAAACCATAATAAAATATAACCTCAAACACAGTTATTTTATATGTTTATTTTTAAAAGTTACCAATCTTTTGGTAGGTCTCACTAGTATGAAGTTTAAAAGTTTCGTTAGAAGCCTGTGTTTTTTTCCAGAAACTTCAGTAAATAAGTAAGCGGCAAAATGGTTTATGATTCTTGAAGTTATTGCTTATTACTATAAGTGAATTCTGTAAAGTAGAACAGGCAGATTAAAAGCCAGTAGGATGCACTAGAAGTTATCGTGCCAAGAGTAATTTAAACCAGTATTAAATACTTGCTTTCATAGATAAGGAGATGCTTCTCCATTGATTAGCTTGACACTAAACTGGCAAATAATACATGGAAAAAAATAAATTATCTATTAACACAGCTGTCAGTTCACATATAAACAGACAGCATATTTCCTTTCAAATGTTATTGAACTTAAATTCTGTCCAGCATACTGCCAGAGATTCTGGTCAGGCAGTCTGCTTTTACAGCCCATCCATGACACTAAGTCAGTGCATCCCAAGAACACAAAAGAACTGTTTTCAGTGTGTCATGCTGCACCCAGACTTCTTTTCAAGCCAACCTAACTACAGAAGAGGCATTAGCCAAAGGGCTGCAGTGCACTAGCTGAGGACAGCATACCTGTCCTACAAGGGAGACTTCATACTGAGCCATGAGAAGTAACTTCTCCCATCATGCACCCACAAAACCAAAAAAGTCAGAAAAATTATTGTTTTGCGGGTGTAATGCCTTTTGCCAGGAAAAATCAATCTCTTATTTAAAAGGAAATGTGTTTTAGTCCTTTTTGAGAGTCTTTCTGACGTTGAAAAAAAATACATTATATTTAAAAGTGCTGCATTAAGATTTGTTTACTTATATGTTATTAATAATTAGAGTACTGAATTTAATATTGTGCAGTAAAAGAAGTATCCAAAACTGATGCTGTAGTAAGATCTTACGGAGACCTTCAAAGGGCAGAAACAATCCATTTTTGTCAAACCTCAGCTGTAACTTGAAATATCAAACTCTTTCTGACTTACAAGTACAATCAATAAGAACCAAAACCACAGGTCCTTATTTAAGAGTTCTGTAATAATGTATTTTCCTTATCTTGCTGATAATCCTGAAAAAAAATTGCTTCTAGGAATTGTTAAAATGCATGTTTAAAACCCTAACAAAGATATGCTGGAAGTTCCACAAGTGATAGGCTCAAAAAATTGCATCACACTGAACCATGAAATACAAAATGCATCTGAAATTTAGTGCAAAATTTAACACTTATGAGTTCTGCTGATTCTGTTATCTGCTCCATTTGCATGCCAATCTACAGCCCCACCTAAAAATGTGTTTCTTAAAACCCTTAAAATAAGCTTCTCCAGCAGTTCCTTCGTAGCATATGATTTTACACAACTTGAGAAACAAATACTTAACACTGAACCACAGCCATTAATTTGATACCATCCATCAGCAAAGGTAAATTATGCAAATTAGAATTATGCAAACACCATTTTTTTTTTAGTTGCTACAATTTCTATATTGTGCAGCTGTCTGTCAGAGTTTATTATGGGAGAATTAAGTTATTTTAGTAGCATTATTCAAAAAAACACAGCACAAATTACAAATCTGTGTCACTGATGAGCTACTTAATGTTTTTAACATCAGTTAAGGCACCTGACAAACAGAACTCAAGCACTGTACTGGAGTTCCCTCCCCAGAGCATCTTTCTTGCAATCCACAAAAAAGTCATGCAACTGGCATTCAGAAATAAGTACTTTGCTTTCTACCTGCAGCTCTAAAGGGTATTTCCTCTGGTATGTATACACAGCACAGCCCGCTACTCTCTTTTTCCAAGCCTCTCTTACATAACAGACTGCAAAAACCATCTCTGAACAATCTGCTCGAGATGTGATCATCTGTTTCGGTACTACAGCATTCAATATAGTCACATTAAATATGGTCTTGAGCCATTAATCGACTTCTTACTAATGAGGATCATCTAGGGCAAGTTCTCTGCTCTTTTGCAGGATGCAAACTGACAGTCAAAGCACCCAAAAGGTAAAGTCACTCACAGACTGAAAAGAGACAGCTTCACCAACTTGGCTCAAAATTTGTCTAGTATTACTAGAGTATTTGATCATTGAAGAAGGCAAGATTTGCTTATGTGTCACACTCTTCCTAGGTGGTTTGGGTTCACCCCAGAAAACCAGTGTAAAGGTAGAGGCTCACAAAAACCCTAAAGCCACCTGAGCATCAGAGGCCCACAAACTGAATACACAGCAGCTTTCTCAGATCTGCACCCAACTCCCTCACACCGTACCATGTACGCACTGACCAACTGACTCGGCTGTTTGAAAAATATCAGCCCAGCCAACATGAATTAGATAATCAGTTCATTTTTTTAAGACAGGATGAATGTGTCCCTAAATATAGGATGACAAACCTTTTTTTCCCCTCTTTTCATTTTGTAAAAGCCCACAAGACACTTACATAAACTCCATATAATTCTGGGTCGTTCTCTTGCTCTCTCGAGGTACGCAAGTGTTGACGTACCCCGCGGAGAGGTATCCTATAAACCACTGCTCAGGCCCACTCACTGTGTTCATTTTACATCCAGACTGCCTACACAGCCCGTGGAAAAACAAAAATCCGTAACATTAAGTTTTTACTTTATCTTGTTATTGCCAATAAACTGGCATACATGTTTTAAGAGGGATGAATATCACTCGCTACAGTCAATAAACTTAATAGATACGTGTCTAATAAAGGGCCTATTTACTTCTCGATATTTTCTGCATGTTTCAGATATTTTTCTGTACTGCACAGGGTTAATCATGACATGCTGAATCAGAACAAAGCATACCCTAACACTTAAAACTATGAGAAACAAAATGCCTCAGTACAAGACGCTGTATTCCAATCGTTCATGTATTTGTGCTTCCAGTTCCTCCAGGGGGAAATTTAACATGGTTCCTAAAATGATCACTCTTTAGGCTGTTTTATTGTTATTCTTATTATTTTCCTCCAAGATCCCTGGCCAGATGAATTCGTGTATTACATGCACTGCCAGTGCTGCTGCACCTCCTCTGTGGTGACTCGATTCAGCTGAAGCTACCGCTTTGACCGATCGATGCAAGCACATTATACACCAGAATAAGAGTAAGGTAAGGGTAAAGGAAAGAAAAGCATCTTTCCTTTCAGCCATTAAATATAGAGCAACGAAACATCACATTGCACATCGAGCCTCCCCTCCCCACCCACCTCCCCCCCTCCGCCTGCTCCTGGAGCGCAGGATTTCGCAGACGGCGGCTTCAAAGAATGAAGCGCCCCCCCCCCCCCCCCCCCCCCAGCTTTCCCAGCCACTGTACAGAGAGGCAGACAGACAGACAGACCGACAGACCGACCCACGGGCAGGAGCCGCCGCTCGGACCCGCCCCAGGGCTCCGGCCACCAAGCCGGCAGCTCCCGCACGGGCTCCGCGCAGGGCCGGGCGCTGCCCCCGCCCGCGGGTCCCCGGGCCCCTTCTTCTTCTTCTTTCTTCTTTTTCTTCTTCCTCCCCCTCCTCAGCCCATGACTTCACTGCCTTAAAGAGTACATTCGTGCAGGGCGTCGGGAGACACCCTGCCGCGGATGCCCTACATAAGCACCGACTAACGTAGAAAGAAAGGGAGGAAAGAGATGGAGGGGAGCGGGGGGAGGAGGCGCGGGAGGAAGAAACAAGGGGAAAATAAACGCACTTTGTTACCTCTCCGCTGAAGGCACAAACACAGCTCCCAGCAGCCCAAACCCAGCCCGGCTGCCACGCCGAGGGGAGCAGTGCCGGAGCCCGCACCAAGAAGGAATATCACGCAAGCGGGAAGGGTGTGTGTGTCGGAAGGGGAACCTGGCACCATTACGGTGCCTTGTCGTACTCACCGATCGGCGCCGACTCAGCTTGCTTTCTCCCAAACATATACCAAAACCCACGAGCAAATCCTCAGTCCGCTAGGCAAGAATGAAGAGGGAATGGAGGAGGGAAGGGGGGGGGCGAGCGACGGCCCCGGGCTTCACCGCAAGGTCCTGACCTTGCCCAGCTGCAGCATCTTCGGCTTGCCCCCCCCCCCCCCCCCGGGAGTGCGTCTGTGCCCGTACGCGCCCGTGTGAACCCGCGTCCGTGCGAGCGCGCTGATCCGGGTCCGTAGGGTTTCGCCGCAGGACAGCTGCCCGCCGCCGGCTGCCGGGGCGAGGCGGGATCGGCATCCACCTCCCCGCCGCTCGGGCGAGGTGCGGGGCCGCAGCTGCGGCGGCTGGGGCAGGCTGCGCGGCGCCGCCGTAGCGCTGCGCGCCTGGCGGGCGCACCGGCCGCGGGATGTGGCCGAAGGAGACACAGCCGCCGCCGCAGCATCTGCCGCCGCCTCGCTGCCTGCCTGCCCGCCCGCCCTGCCTCCCTCCTTCCCCGCCTGCCTCCGCCCCTCCCTCCCCCGTCCCCTCCCCAGCAGGAGCGCGCCCGCCGCGGCCCAGCAGCCGGCGCTTGGGGAGGGGGTTCGGAGGGGGGAGAAGGGGAGCGGGAGGCCCCTTACCCCCTGAGGCGCCGCCACTGACTGCTGCGGGCGGGGCTGAGGCAGGGCCGGGACGGGTCCACGGGCCTCGCTCCGAGCGGAGCCACCGCCTCGCCGCAGAGCGGAGCGTCCCCGTGTCCCCCCCTAGCCCCCTGTGGCTGGGGGGCTCTGGTTTACATGGGGAAGGCAGAGGGAGGGCGGCGGGCCGAGGGCGCAGGTGTGGGGGCGCGCCCTGGGGCTGGGGTAGAGGGGCCGGCGGGGAGCAGCCCCCCGACAGTGACAGGGGGTCACTCTGCCTGGCGCCGGGTGACTGAAACTTGAGGTCTTCCAGCCAAAACCGTGAAAGCAAGAGGGAAGCGAGAGCTCTACTCCCCTGCTCGCTCCTCCCTCGGTTCTCTCCCCCCATCCTTGGGAGCTCTAGGTGGATAATCTGCCATGTTTCCAGAAGTCTTCTTGCGAGCAAAGAGTGTCAGGAATATGGAAGTCGTGTTTACTCCTATGCACGCTTAACCCTTCACTGAGAAACTTGTGTAACATGAAACGACAGCACTCACCTGAAAGTTGCCATTCCATGGGTCTTTTTAACTTGCCGCACGGAGTTCTGGCTATCTGGGGAAAATTACCAATCGTTGTTGTTTCCTGGGGTAATCGGTGCTAAATTCACCCTCGCAGCGACCCGAGTATCAGCGTGGCTACCAGGACAGCTCTCTACTCGTCTGAGACAGCGGGGCAACGCTGCCAGCGGGTTATTCGCCTGCCCGAACCCTCAGCCCCGACACCTGCTCCGAGGGCACCGATCCCGCCTCTCCCTCGGGCCTCAGCGGCGGCGGCCGGCGGATCCCCCGGGCCCAGAGGGCATCCTCCCCAGTAGCCTCACCCCCCGCCCTTCCACTACCGAACCGCCGCGTAGTTGGTTGAGTAAATCATCGCCGAGAGCTTTCCTAACAGCTTGTGGACTTGGGAGGCTCTATCCGCAGGCCGGTTTAGCCGCCTCCACCGCGATAAGCACAGCGGCCGCCGCCGGGCTGCACAGCGACTCGCTGCTGCCACCTCTCGCTTGGCGTTTTCGCAGCTTCCCCAAAGCCTCCTGCAAGAAGGAACTTAAGGCCGAGTGAAGGAATTCCTACTTGACCTCGCCAAGTGTTGATTGAGGTGGTTACCCAGCGTTTCGTTTCACGAGAAGGCCAGAGACTGCGTGTTTTCATTGCATTGCTCTTGCTGTGTCCGGCACCAGAGAGACTTGCTTTCTGCCTGCAGTCTCTCTTTTATGCCCCCTTATAACTTGTCTTCATTTTACCTTTGCTGTTTACCTGGAGAAAGATTAAATGCAGAATTTTGTGTGTGCTGCCTTGAGGCCATCACTCTTACCATCTATGTCTAACCCCACAATAATCATGCTTGTTCTTATCTACTCAAAGATGCATCCTAGGAACAAGGAAATTTGTATTCAAAGGACCCTACTTGAGCAATTCAAGAGGATGTAACAGTTAATAGTTAAATAAATTTGCATTAATTAAGAGTTTGTCCATCTGAATCTTTTCCTCATCTAATGAAAGGACAAAATTGATTCCACTGTCATTGTCCAAACTTGCAGCAGCAGTATCGGGCCTGTGTGGCTGTCTGAGGCTGGAAAAATCAGCAGCTGGAGGTGTAAGAACCATCTGCACAGTAGCCTAGCCCATTGATGGTTAGGGCTCTCTTCTGGGAAGCAGGTTGCTCTTTCAGTCTGAAACACTGACCAGTTTCAGAGTAAAACTGAGCTTTACTCAGTTTCATGTATGCATGTTAGTGCCCTTCTTTCTTGAACAATGTTCTAACTTCCAAAGTATGACAGAGTAAGGAGAGACCCACCAGCAGCTACTCTTCCACAGAGAGACAGAAAGCAAAAAATCAGCTCACCATCTGCATGTGGAGAAAGAACATAATGTCTGTGAAGGGCAAGACACTCGGTTTATGATTCCCTGCCTGAGACAGACATCTAGTTGTGGACTCAAAGTAAAACCCAGTAGATACCTAGTGTCACTATCTTACTATTAACCATCAAGGTTTAATTAGTAATAAAATTACTGGGTGTTATAGCATCCTAGACCCACTGCAGTATCATGTGACCCTCCTTCTGTGCTCAGCCTCTTCTACAAAGCTGAAAGGTCTTTCTGGCAAAAGAGGCAGAGGAGAAAGAAGGGCTAGAAACAGGTGTCCTTTTTTCATCCCCCCTGACATGTGATCAGATGGCCTCAGGAATTCTGCACATCTGGCCTAAATGTAGGATGTGCTACAGCAGGATGTGCTTAGGACACCCAAATTTCCCAATAGTTAAAGGCTACCAAGCTACTTATGCCGATGTAGAAGTACTACTCTGGAGGATGTGGATTTGGAAGTTAAATACAGTAGTAGTAAAAGTATTTAGAACTGCAGAACCTCTGTAGGGGAAGTGAGGGCTGGAGGCAGAAGGGTTTCAGAGAAATCTGGGAGGCGTCTGAAGATATCTGCTTTTCTCTGACCAGATTTTATCCCTTCCCATCACTACCTTGCATGATAGGGTAATACAGGATTCACCATATCTAATCTTAATTTAATTCTTTTTGGTTGGTTTAAATGTTTAAATTATATTTATTTAAATATAATTTAAAATTAAGTGTATACTTCATACGATGTTTGTGGCGATCCTCTGTCATGGTCAAGGTCCAGTACGCTCCTTTGTCACAGTGAAGTAAATAGGAACTTTCCATACTAAGAATGTACCTGGAGTAAAACTAGGTCTGTGAAAACACGGGGTTTTTTTCCCTCTTTTTAATAAACTGAAATATCAGCTAAGCATAGCTTTTCAAGTTTAGAGCAATACCTTGAAGAAGCTATTGCAATTACTATTTTACCACTTTCTAATAATTACTTAAAGGTGGAGTTATTAAAACAAGTTGAAAAAATCCATTGAAATATATCTTAGATAAGAAAGAGCATGTCTTCTGAGACATACAGTATGATGTCTTAGTGAAACCAAAGTGGGAATGAATTTAAATAACTTATTTTAATTTCTTCTCTCATTTGACTATGATGTTATTGTTAAAAAGTCAACTAAACATTGAACTATCAAAATATTGTTTGTATTTTTAATTTTTCCTAAATTGATACACAGTATTATATACAACATGGCTTACTTAAGAGCAAAGTGTGTGGAAATCCTGGTATTAAGATGGATTTCTATGAATTCAAGATAAAATGACAGTAGAACATTTGCACAATTCTGTTTGCATAAACTCATGTCCTGGTTTCAGGGACATCTTTTTTTAGCAATAGTTTATTCAAGGAATAAAAGGTATTTTCTGTTTTGAGACACAGCTGGTTTTGACTCAGTCTGGTTATGAGTAAATTACTGTTGAAGTGCTAAGATTGACTGGAAATAGGAAGATACAATTGAATTTGTAGCACCTGAAGATTCTGTAAATGAATCTATACTTGCATTGGGAGAAATGAAATGTTTGTACTGAAGATGACTCTCAGTTCCCTAGGACATGACTGGGATTTATCCTATTCCCACCTTCATCCACAGATGACTATATAGGCAGTCATTAACAAAATCTATCTCAGACAGCTAGGTTAAAATCTTTTTTGGACCTGCTCAACTTTAAAAAATGCTTTTAAAAATTATTATTTAGCTAATTGCTGCCATTAATTTCTTGATCAATTTGGCATTTTCAGCATGTAAGATTTTCATAGAAAATTAAATAAAAAAGGCAAAAATTCAATTTAATTCAATTATCTGTCTCAGTCACAGATGATCAACACTCTTATTCAAGGTATAGTAATGGGACTGCTCTATTTAATACTAAAATTTTATCTAAGTCTTCCTGATTAATGAGCCAGTTGGTTTTACTCAACTCCAAGGAAAAACATAATGAAAATACTAAGACCGTGAGAGAGAATGTGGCTAATTATTCCTATCAATTAATCACATCTAATTTAAAGAGGGTTTGTTGCTTTTGTGTGTGGGGTTTTTTTTGTGGGAGATATTTTTTTTAGCTTTTTGGTATGCTGTCTTTTGGAAGATAGAAGGCCAGAAGGTGAAACAAAATTTCATTCAATGTAAAAATTGTTCTTTTCATTACCCATTAAGAGAATGTTTGCTATTATAAATTCACACCCTATACATGCTCAGGGTACATAAAGAGCTGAATGTTCTGAAACCATTTCTAAACCCTAATCCCATGAAAGAAAATAATCTCAATATGTCTTCATGTGACCCAGTCTTATGATCAGTACAGTGTCAACTCAGCTGCAAAGTACAATCTAGTTTTAATAGTTCAAAACACGTTTATCCCTATTAACCTCAATAGAAATGCCAAGCCAGTCTCAGAATATATGCCTTCATTCACTTAGAGATGCAAAAGTGTTTAGGATTAAGGTATAACACCTACAGAACTGTGCCGTACCTTTTGCATTCTTTTTTCTTTTCCCCAATATACTTGTGTATTGGTAAGTCCATCTCAGTGATAAAGACCATCTTGTAAAAGGCCAAGTAGAAAGCATGCCACGGGTTCAGAAAAATATGCTGTTTGAATAAGTGAAACCTTGTTATGCTGATTATCCTTTTATTTAACCAAATTTTGCGTGAGTTTTACTTCATACTTTTCCACAGTGTAAAAAACTGTCACAGTTCAAGGAATCAGTAGATTGAGCTTCTAGTTAGATCTCATATTGTGTAAGACTGAGATATTTCCTACAATACAACTGAAACAAATGACTTGTCATGTCTTGCAATTATGGAGTGCTGGCTCATTTTCTAATCTATTCTCTGTTATATTTAGTCAGTATCAGGAAAGATGAAACTAGATCTACTCAACTGCTAACTCCATGAGCATCGCGGTCCAAAAGTCACCTGGTTCTGCTTTTTCCAAGTTTTTCCAAGCATTTAAATTCCTGAAGATTGTTGATCTGTTTCCCCAGTGCTCAGGAAACTACTGTCTTAGCTGACACCTGTTCAGATACTTTGGTTAGTTTGATAGTTACATTTGATAGTTACCTTAAAAAACATTGTGAAACCCCAAACCACTGAAGCTCCATGAGCATACAACAAGGACTCATTGCAAGAATTTTCTGCTCCTCAAAGCTGTTGGCACGGTCTTGTGTGGCATGTACGTTAATGTTTTAGTGTACAGAAGGACACTTTGTAATATTCCTTGCATCCGTTCTTGGAGTTTCATGAGTTTACTTCTGGTGCATTGAAAGTGAGTATTCCACCAGTGGCACCCAGGCTGAAGTCACAGACAAGTTCTGCCTAGAGAGCACTGTTGGCAGCATAGACCCAAGGTCCTCCAGCATTCCCTGTAAACACAAGCCCAGCAACTACCCTGAACTTTATCCCTGTTATAGATGTAAGGTTTGCATAGAGTTCTGAAACCTGAATAGCTGTCACTGTACCAGTGATGTAGATCAGAGAATCACAGAATGGTTTGGGTTGGAAGGGATGCTAAAGATCATCTAGTTCCAACCTCCCCTCCCTGGGTGAATACATCTCCCATTAGACAGTGCATTTCAGAAAAGTGGGAGGTGAACCAAAACTACTACTCTCTTTCCTGAGTTCTTTTGTACTTGATAGTTGGGAAGCAGATACCTGATTGTTTATTGCTTTAACCTGATATTTCTCTTGGTTAGGCCCCAGAATTAGTCTCAAAAAACCTGTAGTGGATCAGATCATCTGGTTCATATATGTTAACCAGTTCTACCATTTTTTTCCACAATTCCTTCTGCGTTATTATATATTTCTAGTCCTAAACATTGTTTTTAATCTAGACATATGTGTGTGTTATAATCCTGTAGAATTGTCAGTCAGTCCCACTTCCAGTAAGTAACTTATTTTGAAAAAATGCTTTTCACAGATGAGGGAGCATTAGTTGCTGCAGTTTAAATGGCCACCTACCTACGAGTAGAATGGATGAGTGTGCAACAGATACATACAATGCAGGATTTTCCAGATGAAAATTTTCAGCATCATGATTTTCTACTCGGGAAATTAGATTTTCACAACGATTTGTCCAGGTTGATGCCTCTGTCGAAGACTGTCCCTATGATTGTTTTCAGCACTGCTTTCAAATGCCTCTAGAAAATATGTGGTGCTCCAGGTGTCTCTTCCCTCACCTCCTGTTCTGCTCCCACTTTTTGATTTCAGCATCACAGCTGTTCAAGGAAAACTTGAGTTTCTTATTCTATGCTTTTTTTCAGCAGGAAAAAGTAACTGCTTATTTTCATCTAAGCCTGATATTTAAATCTCTGTCTTACTGCACCCTGACCTCCTTGTGTTATTTTTAACTCGGTGAAAAACAGAAAGATATGTTTTATCAGCACTACCTGTTTAAATCAAAAAAATAACTGAGTTTAGTATTCTATTACCTTTCAAGCAAGGAAAAAAAAGAAAAAAAGAAGTAAAAAGCTGCTAAGTAATATGAAGTTCTAAGAGGGATATAAGATGTTTCTAAATTCCAATGTAACTATTTGCTTTTTTTTTTTTTAATAAAAAAGCTTATTAGAAACATATTTATATTAAATCTGTGTAGCCAGTTATTTTGGCTAGATTTAGGAATTCCCACAACTTCTACTGTGCCCATACACTGCAATTGTAGATGTTCACAGGTAGCATACTTAGTCCCAGCATGAGTCCTTTTGGATACATGCTAAAAGTATGCTATGACAGTTCTCATAAACTCAACAGCAAGAATAATTTTCAAGTGGGAAAACCTTTTAACTTAGTTACAAAAAACTTTGACATTTCCCATGTCCACTGTGCCCCTAAAATAAATTACTGTTGTCACATACAGAGTTCAGATGGCAAATCTTTTTTTACTCTAGGATATCAGTTTAGAAAATCATATTAGATGTAGACCTTTGGTTATGTTTATGTTGTTTCATGATGCCTGGGAGATTTTTCAGCTGTTATGAAGCAGCAGAGAAAAGTGCTGTGCTTCTGGAAGTTTGAATATACTCTGCAGAAAAATATTGATGAGCAACTATCTGTATAGCTATGTATCTATTGAAAGCATGCCTACATTGGAGGAATTGGGTATATTGGTGGATGAAAATACGGACATGAGCACTGGGCAATTGCAGCCCAAAAAAACAGCTGTATCCTGGACTGCATCCTGGACTGCATCCTGGACTGCATCTCCTGTTCAGTCTGTATTCTAGTGTTCCTGTTAGCATAATTTGTTGGCAAGGCTTAGCATGCATTCCCAGCAGCATGGCACAGTACACACATCTCAGGTCACAGAGATGGGCAAAGTGAGCAGTGTCTTTTCTGACACCCAAAGAAACACCAACAGCACTTACATAGAAAAGAACAATACAGCACAGTCCCTTTCCCACCCTCCAGATGATCAGTTCACTACAGGACATTCACTCTTCATTCACAGTTACTCCTGCATTCATGGGTCCCCATATCAGACAAATCTCCCCAGGATCTCTGTCCAAATCCATTTAATCCATCTTCAGATCTGACCTTGCATCTTTCCAGATTCTGGTCTCTTCCAACCATCCAGCTAGTCCATCTTGAATTTTGCTAGTGGGTAATGTCCACGTGTCTCCACAGAGAGGGCAAGGACATGGATTTAGACTGTATATTAGGAAGAAGTTCTTTAGTACAAGGTGGGTGAGACTCTGGAACTGATGGCCCAGAGAAGCTGTGGATGCCCCTTCCTTGGAAATCTTAAAGGCCAGGTTGGATGAGGCCGTGAGCAACCTTTTCTACATGAGAGGTGTGGCAGGGAGGTTGGAATAGATGATCTTTAAGGTCCCTTCCAACCTAAGCCATTCTGTGATTCTATGCTTCTGTGATTCTATGATTCCATGATACAACATACAAAAAAGAGTAAGAAACAGGGCTCAAGAAGTTAGAACAGACAGCAGTAATCAGGTGTGGAGGTCAGATGGACAGGGGTATTGGCACTTTCTCTGACTTTGGTTCTTTCTTCTGAACATCTTGTAATAAGCTTCACCCAATCCCATAATCCCCTTAAAGACTCTGAGAATAACCTTAATTTTCCATGTGAGATTTGTGATATGCTTGTTCCCCCAGTACACCCCCTCTTATCAGATACAAAAGGTGTGAGTGATTCATTCAGTTGTATCCCTTCAATCTATGACCTGAGAGATCTGGTATTTGATATAGTCTCTGTTATTTCTTGTTCTCAGGGTCTGGGTATTGAAGTGGGGGATTAATGTTTTCTATTACTTCTTTTTGGTTTTCAGCAATATTCTTGAGAAATGTCTCTGCATTAGAGGTGTCTACATATCCTTTACATTTTACACAGCTTTCACCTTCCACATATCTATACTGTACTTATTAATATTCCTCCATGTTTGAGCAACTAGAGCTCATCTGCTTATGAAAACTGATCTACAAGAAACAAAATAAAAAAAAACCTTTGTTAGAGTCACTTATTAACAAATTTCTGAGGATTACATCACCCACTTTTCTTCAATGTGCTTTTTGCAGACTACGAAGAGAGCTACAGCTACAGAAAATTACCTTGATATTTACATGATCCTTTACTCATAGAAGAAATACACTGATATTAAAAGAAAAACACCTCTGGCAACAACAAATAACTAACCACTCGGATTATATTATAATTTAGCATGAAGACTGGATAACAATTTCAGTACTGTGGGATTTTAAAACACTGTGTAATCTTCAGATCTATTAGTGCTGTTTTGACAGTTTTTCTACTACAGCAACCAAGTGAGCCTGCATATTCTTCACAGAACTCCTAATATTCTGGAAAGAAAAAAAAAAATAAAAGAAAAAACATTTGAATCAGAATATTTTAGCTGCAATATTGTACATTTCCCAGAATATTTTCTTGAGTTGTTCTTTGGCAATTTCACTACTGTGGTGTCTTATGTGAGAATAAGTTGCACATGAGACATCATATCAAATTATGTTCTTCAGCTACAAATTTGAAATCATTGAAAAGCTCCATATTCAAGAATTGTTTTCTCTAACAGAAAGATACTTGATGAACAAAAACTGTTATGTGAAGGAAAAAACCCAAAGCAAGTGAATAATTTTGTCTGTTTTTACTGATTAAAGAAAATTCCTGCTGTAGAAAATATGTCAAGATATTCCATAGACCCTTGCCCCTTCCTTGTTGTGTCCCTATGTGACACAAGCCAGACCTGTTCCCTCATCTTAAGGCAATCAGAATCACCTCAGAACAAACTATAGAACTGAGGGACTTCTTAAATCTAGAGCTGAAAGCAGCCAGAGTAGGCAAGGCATGATTTAAAGCTATTTTATCCTTTCCAAAATTTACATCAGAAAAGCAGAAACTTTCATGGATAAAGAAAAATACATGGATGAATAAAAATGGCTTTTAAAGGAAATGTCACGGACTTTTACATCCTACAAACCTTACTTTTTTCAGCAGAAAGGACCAATATTGCATCTAAAATAGCACAACACAAAAAAAAAAAAAAAAAAAAAAAAAAAAGAACATACGTTCCTAGAAATTGTTAATGACCTTGTTCATTGCAGATTCCAGAGTCAATTGATTTAAGGTAACTTCTCTCTAAAGCCCATCCCCACATTCTGGTACAGACAGCCAGTCCACAGTTCAAGGTATGCAGTAGGTTGCTTCTGGAGGCAACAATGTAAAGGATATGTACCTTTTCTTCAGGTTCAAAATCCTAGTAAAGAAGCGTTATTGTCCCAATAACTATTGTCTCTTGCATTATTTTTCCATAGAGCAGATCTCATCCTTTTCCAAAGTGTATCTAAAGCCATTAAATACCTGAAATCAGAACTTACCTTTCCTTAAATATTCAGTGTAAATAGCTGATATTAAAGTTTTTCCTAGATAAGAGGTGCACATTGTGGACATATGAATGACTGACAAACGTGCTGTCTTTCCAAAATGATCCTCTGAGAGAACACTTTTTATGATCACATTGTTTATCTCGTCCCCTGGGACTGATTTTAAACAGGTTGCTTTTTACCTTTTACTTGCCCAACTGCACAGTGCATTTCTCACTGATGAATTTCTTGTTTTGTCAAATCATTTCTGCAATTTGTCAAAGTCATTTTGAATTTTAATGTTGTGTTTCAACATACTTGCAGCCCCACCTGGTTTTCTATCATTTGTGCATTTAATAAGGCTGCTTTTTATTTTGGTATCAAGTTCATTAGTGACAAGATTTAAGTGAAATCAGAACTTGAGCAGATCTGTTCTACTGTGGGTAATTCGCTGATAGCTACCCTTCTGATTACTGTTTGCCAACACTATTTACACCCATGCTGTAGCAGACTTTATCCAGATTATCTTGTTATAAAATTTGTCTAGATCCTGTCTCCCTATCCTGCTTATCAGCGTATCATACAGGACGGCATTGGAAGTTTTGTTATCATCATGATATGAAACATATTTCTATGTTTCTATTTTTCCTTTCTATCCACAGGTCTCGTTATGCTGTTACACACACACACAAAAAAATTATTGATTTGACACATCTAATTTTTTACAAATCCACATTAATCCTGTAACCTCTCAGTCTTTTCTCTCCTGGCAAATGGTTTATTTAATTGTATCAAGGGCTCTCAGGGTCCACAATGAAACTGAAATATCTGGAAAATCACTATGGAATCCTCCAGCTCATTTCTTTTTGTCATGCTTGGGTTTAGACTGCATTAAGGCTGTGTCTTTTCCCTATGAATTTTCAAACATAACTACTAGTGAATGTGTTTATTTCAGCTATGAATATTTTAGAGTTAAATTTATGAAGGCCAGCTGATCTCCAAGCAGTTATCTTACATAAATGTATTCATACGTGTTTTCCCCTTGCTCTAGGCTGAGCTCTTATCTCACTGGTGTGATGTAAACAATTATGGAAGCCAGTGCTGACAGATGGGGGATTTCAGGGAGGCAAGATTCAAAAAGGGGCACAGAATACACAGGGCTTCTTAGGTGTTAGAAGTTTTCTTCTGTGTTGGGTAAGGTGCCAGGATTTAAAAAAATTTTTTAATTTTTTTTTAACTCTTCTGCTATCATGCTCTGCATTAGTAATTATGATATGTCTTGCTGGTTTCATGGGGCTTATGCCTTGGTCTTCTCTTTCCACATGCTTGCCTATGTTATTTTGTATTCTTTTTTAACAATCTGATTTAGTCTTCACTTCCTGAATTCTTCTTTTGGTTGAAGTAACTTAAGAATTCATTAATTAAATTGATCACTTCTTATCCTTCTTCTTCACTGCACTTTAGGTTTTTGTGAAAATATGACTCTGGTTTAAAAGACTCACAGAACATGGCATTCTTTCATAACAGGTGATGCCTACACCGAAGTAGACGAGACAGATAAAAATGCAGAGTTAGTTAGCATTTTCTAAATCAGTCATACACTTAATTTGCATGGCATGCAGAATCCCTGGAATTATTGGAGTTTATAAATTAAATATTTTAAGATTAATAGGATAACCTTGTCTATCGTATTAATAGGATAACCTTGCCAATTTTGTCTCTTACCTGTTTTTATGAATTCTGTTTTATAACGGTACAATTAGTTCATTAACTCTGTTTTGTCAACAGTGCTAATACTAGTCAATTATACTTGCTAGCATTTGACAAGATTTAAAATCATGTTAGAGATTACCAACTGTGTCACTACGCAAGTAGGAATTGACAGGTATGAACAATGCTGGCATTTTCATTCCTAAGTGTTTCTGACTGTTTTTGTTTTGATTTCTTACACACATATGCACACAGGTGGGACTCACCAGCTAACTATAGCTTGAAAGTCGACTCAAACTGATAACTGATGCATCTCCAGCAGATCAGCTGTTCCTTCATTAAAAGCTGCCTGTAAGAATTATTATAATTACCATTGCAGCATTTAGTAGTGGAGGACAAGAGTGGATAGCCTTATCCTGAGAGCCTTAGATAGCCTCAGTGTTTACATACTAAGTGACATTTGGTAAGGTGAAGTATCTTATTCCTTTGTAATTAATAACTTCTTTAATTATTTTGGAGAGATCATTTGGCATTTGGTCTACAAAAAAAAAAAATCTAACAAATAACATTCAAGGAAAGTTAAAGAACTGTGGTTCATGCTGTCATGCATGCAAATAGTGAGCAACAAAGGAATGTTTGTATCACATGCCTCAGGCTGTGAAGTATTGCCACAACTTGCCTGAGAAGAAAGGCTGTGAGGGTCCAGCTGGCCTCCCAGTTTTTTCTGTGATTTAGTCAAAGGAGAGAACTCATCAAACCTCCTTGTGGTGAGATCCACAGTGAAACTCCCATAGCACTACAGTGCCTCCTTAGAGCCAGCAATTTATTTACTGTACCTTTAATCTCAAGACCTTTTATATCCTTCTTTCCTATTGGAGTCACCTCTGATGTGCCTGCTTCAAAGGTGCCCTTGGTCTTGTGGAGAGACATGACTTACTATTTCAGGAGAGCATGCCACTGCACAAACCAGCTCTGTCAAACTCCAGCCCTTACTTCACAAACCTTTCCCAATGCTGAGAGGAGCACAAGGAACTTTTATATTACTGAAGGTTGAATATGTATTTCAAATGCATAGAGCTTAGCTTTATGGAGTATAATGCTCCCACAGGCACTGACTGAAAGTAAAATGGGCTAGGTTTAATTTCTAGTGCTTCTTACTCATACACTCAAATAACATGCAGGGGAAACTAATCACCACTCTGCATTCAGGATGTGCAGCGTAGGCGGTGCTCCAGACTGCTTTTTGTAGGGACTACATTGTCTTCTGATCTTTCTACTCTGTCAAAAGCTATTGCTATCACAAGGTGGGACAAGGAAGCATGGAAATCATCCATCATCTTTGCAGGTCTGCCTGTACTTTAGAAACCTCTTTGGTCCTATTGGTGATGAAGGTCTCTTAAAACATAGGAGTCAAAATTGTTTCTTCCTTCCATGCTCCCATGCCCATGTCCGTGCAAGCACACTTGACACAAAGGATGTGACACTGTGACACAAAGGATGACATTGGGAAACACATTCACCACTGTTGGGAATAGCATTCTCCTATTATTTCAGTGGTGAGATAGGTAGCTGGGTATCCTTCACCTCACACCTGTGTATGAAAGGGAAAGAGGGGAGGTGAATCTAAAAATGCACCTCAGTTAGGCAGGGTAGGAGTTTCTGTCCCTGCCCTCAGAGGTTCTGGAAAGTACATCTTTTCCTCTGCTTTTGGAGCAAGGACTGCCCAGTCTCTTCTGCTGGCTGATGGGAAGAGTAGCCAGCAAGTAAAGCAGGAACCAACAAACAGGGCTCAAAGGGAGACACAGAGCATGCCAGAAGGACTGGGGGGTGTCCAGAACTCTAAACTAAAGGCCAGTGCCCCCCACATCTCAGAGACCTGGACTACCCAAATGGTGTAGGTGCTCTGGCTGGAACTGAAAGAAGGTAAATGAACTAGGAGTGGAGAGCAAAGGGACTGGGGTGGAGGGTGGAAATATTTGCTGTATGTGCTCTGGACATAGTCAAATTGTGGGGAGAATGCAGCCTGAATGAGAGACACTATCACCTGTGCTGTAAGGCCTTTCTCTCCTCTTGACCACCTGATCTTTGATGCAGCAGCAGGACTTGCTTCTGATTGCTTTAGAACACATGTTTTGTAGTGAGATTCAGTCAGGTATCATTTTGGATACCATTTGGCAGCTCCTAGAAAAAAAACCTAAGGGTTTAAAATCTAGACACAAAATGAAGCTACTGTTATTTTCAAAGTGAAAAATGCTGAAAGGGTTTTAACTTTATGTTTGAAAACCATCTTATCAGAATGTGCCAGTGGTTAATTTTCCTAACATTTTATGTGTGTAACACTAAGGGATAATAAAAAATTGGGAAAGGTAAAGACAATAATAGATTGTTAGACAGACCATATGGTGAGGGCAGACCTTGAAGAACAATAAAGTCATCATCTTCTGGTCTTTATTGTTCATTTGTTTTCCTGTTTGTTTGTAATGTGCCCTGTGGCAGCGTTATAAATCTTCTTCCTGTGTAATAACTCTTAATACTTATTTTCTTGAAATTACAAAAGGTATTTTATGTTTTTCAGCCACTCCAGACAACACGGATCCTATCAAATGTATATCTAGAGCGGTAAAAAGATTGAGTGTATCAGTGCCTCATATAGTGTGGTACATAAAATGAAACATTATTAAAAGCTTTTGACAATCTCCATCTGCTTGGTCTTCACACTTCTGCCTGTGTTTTTAAGAGATAAAATCTTGAAATATTTCAGCATTTCTTCTAACTCATCTAGTCTGCCAATTTTTGTGGATATCAGAAGGTCTCAATTTAGGAGTTACTTAGTCCTATGACCAGAGCAAAGAACAGCGTTTTTGTTGGGGTCATGGGTGCTACTTTTGTGTCTCTGGAAAACACACAGAAAATGTCACTGAAACACTTCCGAATCTGAGGATGAGGTGCTGTAATGTGTTGACTGTAGGGTCATGGAAAGCTGTGGAAAGTGTGATTACATATACTGAGATGTAGGAGGAAAGAAGATTGAGAAGATTTTGAACAGAATATGCAGTTATAAGGCTCCACTTGAGCTGAAAATAGAATTACCATTTCAGTGTTACAGGCATAAGGTATCAATGTGGTGTTTCTTGATGGACTTTGCTGAATGTCCATCTCAGCAGCTAAAGCACAGGAACTGCCAATTGGATCTCAAGAATTCTTTCTTCACAAGTTCAACCTTCTCTGACAAAGACTAGATCAATAAAATTTAAAAGTAAGTATGTAAATTGATATTTATGTCTCTGTATTGACACTCCTCACTTAGGAAACACATTTCATAATTATGCTGTCCCTCAGTCCAAAACTAAAATCATAATTTACCAGGTTTTCAAAAAAACAGAACATAGAAACTATGAATCCATAAAGTCTACTAGTTCTTTCTTTGTCTTCCACACATTATTTGCAGCTTACTTGTAAGTACAAGCATTAGGCTACAGTTTCATATTATCAGTGGGTTTGGTGTAGAGGAAATAGATTTAAAGTTTATACAGGAGAAAAAATATTAAAACTATGTATTTTGAGGAAATGGCATCACAATTAAACACAACTCAATAATTTATATAAAACTGTAAAATCCCTGGAAAAACTCAACCCTTGCCTTATATTAGTTCCCTTTTATAGAAGTGATTATTTTCTTCCATTTGCTACGAATAGTATTAATCTCATATTTGGAAAGATGAAAAAATGATAACTGGAACTCATTCACAACAGTTCAGTGATATTATGAACTGCCTTAGCCCAGGTCAAGCTTTCATTCCTTATGAAGATGTAGTCTCATGTCCCACAGAGATGAATATTTCTTAAATGTTTGTACTCTATTGTTTTTTTTATAGATAATACAATGCATTTCACAAAGCAAGTTTCCTTACCAATTTTTTTTTGTTTTACAGACCCTAATTTTGACATATGTTAGCAAGATGGAGTGTATTTTAAGAAAATTCCTAGAGAGTGAATATCTGTAGAATAAATGTATCATGAATTTCTTTTCATTTTATCAGTTTCCTGAATTTTCACAATGTAACATGCCACTTCCCTAAGAGCATCAAGGGCAAGTAGTACCAAAACAATCATATGTCTGCTATTTATGTAGGAAGATCAAGCAGATAATTTTATTTTTGTTCATTTATTTAAGGAAGAACTGCTTCCCTAAAACTGTAGACTATGTCAACAAAGCAACTTAACAAAATACTTCCCAGTGGCCTATGGGTTGATTTCAGTACAGGAAGCAGGTTTTCCTAAAATAGAAGCTATGGGTATTTCTTTAATTCCAAGAAGGAATTAAAGAATTCTGCTAAAGATTCTGGAGGTCAGAGGAAAACCATAGGTGCCTAGCAGAATGAGCTGGCTGGACAAAGCCCACAGTACCCTGGTTTGTAGAGAACCTTGAACCCTGATATGAGAAGGAGACTGGGAGTAGGCAGCTGCCCGATGTCCTTCTCTACCTGCAAGAACCTATCAATATGTGACCTTGGTTTGATTTTAAAATAACAGAATAACACCGAATTATCATGAATCACTTAGAATCTTCTAAGATCACCATCTCCAACCATTAACATCCCAACCCCCAAATAAATAATATAAATAATATATAAATTATATAAATAACATATAAATTATATAAATACTATGAATAAATAATATAAATAAGTAAAATAATATATATGTATAGGTATGTGTGTGTATATATATATATATCTCATCATGCCACCTAGAGCAGGTCCTGCAGTGCATCATCTACACACTCTTTAAATACTTCCAGAGATGGTGACTCCACTACCTCCCTGCACAGCCTGTTCCAGCAGCTGACTACTCTATCAATGAAGCAATTCTTCACAATGTTTATTTGCAACCAAACGAAAAATGATGTCTATGATCCAGACAAAAAATGTTCAAACTGGGATTCTCTTTATGGACATTTTTGATTACTATGGTAAAAACACTAAATGCAGAAGGTGGGGTTGGGGGAGCTAAACCACAACAAAATGTAAGGAGGACGTGTGTGAAACCATCAGGTAGCATTCTGCTGTTGAAGACATCCTTTTTCCACACATACACTGGGGATGTTCAAATTTCATTTTTTCCTTTTTGAGTAGTTAATGTGTGCTAGTATCTTTATTAAGCCACCAGGTATTCTCAAGGTAACACGATTCATTTCTCCAAAAGACAACGAAACCTCATATGCACTGTGCTCTCCCAACTGCTTGTGCCCATTTTCCACCTGGATATTCCTCAGTACTGAGAAGAGGTAGATCAAGACCTTCTTGCCTTGTCTAGGCTGTCTCTTCAGCGAGAGTAAATGCATCTGACAGTACACCAAAGGGTTCTGTCATCCTTGACACTTCTACCATCATGCTCAGGGTGGAATTTACCTGCCCAGTTGACTTGTTGTTATTTATTCCCTCTCATCTCTGCAGATCTCATAGTCCATGACTCTTAAAAAAGATGTCATACTCATATTCTTCCTTTCAGGCCATTCCCAACAGATGGCACAGGAGAACTTGTTACTTTTAGCTTCCTTCAAACTAAACAAATAGTCTCTCTGATGCTTGCCTCCTATTTTCTTGTAATCCTTAATTCCAGTGTTAGCCAGAGGATCCCATTTGTACTACCAGTCCCTAAGTGTGTAGAATATAATTACTTCTCATTTGTCTGGAATGTATCTGAAATTATTAATAATTGGACAGGTATAAACAGATGGGTGTCTGTGTGTTTGTGCACGCATTCATGTCTTTGTACTATAGCTGTAAACAAGGGAGAGGTTCCATTCTTATGGGAACAGCAGTGCTTCAAAATTCTTGCAAATGGAGAAAACATAAATATCAACAATTTTCTGGAGCAAAATAAAAATGCTTTTTTTTTGTTTTGTTTTTTACTTCTGAATGCTACTTTTTTGCATTGAAGCCTTTCATGTAGGAACACAGCTCTTTTCCTACTAACTGCAATTTTTTTCTTGTTTTTAAAACTAAAACAAAAACTAAGAACAAAACCAATAATACAAAAGAGTTTTGCTAGGGAAAAGGTTTGTCATCTCCCTCTGTATATTTTCCAGACTAAGACAGCCTTTGTAGCAACTTCCTGAAAGCGTAGTCTGAACTGTGTTACAAACACTGCATAAATAAATCCCTTCTTGTGTTTAATCAGTTGGTTACCTTTTTGTTTGAACCAGGATGTTTTTTCCATTATAGCATTCATTTCAACTACATGAATGCAGAGGTTTTTTCATTTCTAGGAATCTGAAGTTCTCTCTCCATGAATGAGTATATTCCTATGGTGCTGTCATGCGAGTATGCTACTGAATCAAAGATCAGAATTCCCAGGGAAATCAATATGTTGTTTCATTTGGACAGAAATACCAGCTTAGCTTTCATTTATTTAAACCTCAATGCTCTTTAGAGATTACTTTGCACAACCTTTTTTTTCAGAAGTTAATGAAAAATTAATTCAATATTCTCAGCATTGTTAGGAACTGGAAATCTGATTGAAGAATTTTCTGTGTAGGAGATAATATAAAAATCTTCAGACATGAGGGTTGTTGGTCATACTGAAGAGAATGATTTTCCCTCATTTTCAATCTAATTAAATCATTTAACTCCATCATAACCTGCAGTTTCTTTTGGTACAGAAGAACAGTAGGTTGAAAATAAGAAACTCAGAACTAAAATAAAGTGTGTACTAAGGAGTTTCCATCTTACAGCTTGTTTCCATCTACATCTTAATTCTTTCTTACAGCTAAAGAATATCATGCATTTTGAATATCAAAGCCTGATAAAGAAATGAAATAACTTCAGTTGAACAACTTTCACAATGGTTTAAAAACACAAAGAAATTAACAATTCATGGCCAGTTAGTATTCGCATTTAGCAGGAATAAACATTTTCAGGAATATGGAACCAAATTACCTCATAACATGAATTTCAGAATCCAAATGTTTTAGACACTAAATGTATCATAGTGTCAGCTGGTAAGGATGAACTGTGAAACCAGCTTCTTGAAGGTCTGATAAACAGTAAATATCATTGCTATTTTACTGTGATGAATGACAGCTGAACAACTGGCCAGATGAAGCACAAGGCAAGCTACCATAGAGCAGATATGCTTATTTAAATTCTTTTTAATATAGGATTGAAATAGCGGTGTCATCTAGGGAAGAGACAAGACATATTCATATAAGAAAACAATGAATTAATATAAACTGATATGTGATATACTGGGTGATGAAAAAATTACCTATTGATGCATCCGACTCGAAATTTACTTAAACTTTACCTGTTAGAGAATAATTAAATTCTTAAGCTGAGTCATTTGTCCTGGAATTAATTCTGTATAAAATAAAACATTTAAAGAAATGGTTGATTGAGGTAAGAAATAAGAGTGTGTCAAAACCAGGGGAAGTGCATGATAACACAAAAGGAAGGTGGAGTAACCTGATTCATGTAATCAGTAGGCAGTACAGAACATGTCTGAGGAATAGAGATTTGTAAATAATTCATGGAGAAATTACTGAAGCATTAGCAAGATCATATGATTTCAGAATAATTTCACTTTGGGTTGTATTTGTGCTGCAATCCCACTACATATGAAACGAGGAGGCAATTTTTAAAAACACTATGGTAACATTTTACACTGAAAAATTGGAAATCTCCTTTAACCCACAGCAATTATTATTCAGACATGACCGGTAAGGCCATTACAGTTTTTCACCATTCATATAAAGATAGGTATACAATGCATAGTTCTCCATAAGCCCCCACATTTTTATCAACTTAAACCATATTTTAAGATATCAAAGGGCTATTTAGAGAGAACTTATATTTCAATTGCATTCTTCATCAGTAGCCATGGGGGCAACAGTGTCTGTGGCTCACTCACAGAAAAATGATGTTAGTCTGAGCAGTGTTTATTAGTCAGCAATAAACTACAGCTGTATTCTGGTAGGAAAAAAAGGGCAAAAACTTTTCCAGGCATGCGCAAACATCGACTGGACAACAGGTGCTGAAGTGTGAACAGTGCCCTTTGTTGCCATGGTCTAATGACCTCTTATTTCTCATCCAAGACTGAGCTCTTCAGACCTTCTGCCACAGCCCATGGAGGATGTTTTGTTCAGTAGCATGATTTAGCACATCTGGAGTCACATTGGACTGTTGAGTTATATTTGAGCTTCTATATAATGCCTTTATTATAAAAGGATAAATAAGCCTAGTGAATTATTAATATTCATATGCCGATTCCATTGTAATTGTGTGTTTTAAGGTTTTAAGTAGAAATACTTGTACCATTTCACAGAAACTCGGAAATATATATTAAAATAAGAAGAAAGAGAATGAAACCTGATTAAAAAACTGAAAACCGTGGCCAAAAAAGTGTCAAAGACCTTTTTTTGTTGAAGAAGTCTAATATGTTGTTATAGGAATATGTCATAGGGGGAAAAAATATTTCATTTTCAAATTTTTTGAAAGACACTAATTTTCCTATTTTTCTTTGAAGAAAACAAACGTGGATGCTAACATGTTAA
Source organism: Phaethornis superciliosus (assembly GCA_023637945.1). NCBI lineage: Eukaryota > Metazoa > Chordata > Aves > Apodiformes > Trochilidae > Phaethornis > Phaethornis superciliosus. The sequence goes on from JAJQWJ010000002.1 coordinate 72,528,478, forward strand.
CATGTACTATTAGCAGTAGGAAAAATATGGGGGTTTTTTTTCCATGCTTTTTAGCATCCAAGGATGGAGCTCAATAACAGTAGATACTATCCCCGAAGTACTTGCTCCAGATCCTGGGATGACAACACAGAAGGAAGCCCTTACATTAATCAGGAGGGGTTTTTACTAGCTTTATAGCAAACTAATCTGGTAACATGCTTAGGGAGGAGAATTCAAGGCTCAGAAATAAAGGTCAAATTCTCTGGAGTGAAAAAAAAAAAAGATTTATTTGCCTTCGTCATGCTGGGATTTTCTGTCCTCCTGTTCCTCTCAAACTGTCTTTTTAAAGACCATTAAAAAGTCAGTGATTAAGGGTGGGTGTTGAACAGTCTGTTTCCAAAATGCCAGTGTGGGCTCATTGATTTCCATGCTGCTTTTTTTTTACTCAAGATGGCTTCAGTGCAGTCCTTCTAAGGTATCCACGGGCTAATAGAATTTGTCCTTAGATTATTTTTTCTCTTTTCCCTCTCTTTTGTACTTTTTTTGCTCCCTCAGTATATGTTAACAGTCATCAGAACATTTTATAAACTTTCACTGACTTTGCAGCACTCGAGCTCACAACTGGTAGAGACTTCATTGAGCCTCAGTTATTACAGTAGTCATCAATAGATCCATTATTTTCCCAGTATAAAGCTGATTCAATACTATGGGCAACAAACTTGAAAAAAATGAAAGCACTTGCTGCTACATGGCTGGGCTTGACCTTTCTAAGTAATCTTAGTGTTTCCCTTTTCATTTCAACTGTCTCCCTCAAAGGTCCAGGCTCTGTGAAGTTGAGTCAGAAAATTACTCCATTATGCAGGAGACTAAAGAGAATAAGAGTCAAATCTGGACTAGAAGGAGCTTCTCATAAAAAGTGAGGATTGTTGCTTATCTTGGTGGTGTTACATAAATATAAAACTTAATATTTTATCTTCTGAACTTCAGCTGCTATGTTTGCTGATGACTCAACTCTTGAGTTCTAACAGGACTTCAGTGAAATTCCTGACACTTGAAGTTTGCTAGGACTTAGCTAGATAATGGTGTCATCCCTTGTTGAAACAGAACTCATTCAGTAAGGTACTCAGCATGTTGCACCTGCAAGTAGAGCACAAACAAGTAGTTTGAAAAAGCTTATTACAGATGGCGTGGGAATCAGTCCAGATAACAAAGAGAAAGAACCCAGCTTTTATTTCTCTCATGCTTGAACCTGAAGCCTAGAAAAGCAAATCTTGGAGAGAAGTCACTTTCAAATCCCATCAGGATCCTTGCCTGACTAAGGCCTGCTCTGTTAATGGGACATAGCTGAATATGTGGCAGGGGTAAGATAGCTGTGAGAAAGGGGTTATGGAAGAGGAAACAGAAACCCATGAAATTACAGGAAACATTGAGGTGGTCGGTATCCACTTACCAGGTACCTCCTCAGTACAATGGGTGGACTATTGGGTGGGATATGTTACCTCCAGTTTTTAAGATTTTGTGCCACAAAGTGTAGGAAAACATACAAATGAGTCTGATAGCAATGACTTTTAGTAAAAGTTCAATGTTGTATGCAGGAAAATAGTTTGAGAAGCAGTAACTTTTTAGAAGGAAAAAGTTATCTAGGCAGCTGCAGATAAATTACTTTGACCTCTGCAGTGTGCAAAACTTGGAATATATTGTCAAAGAAAAGGCAATTAAGACTGGAAAGGTAATAGAAATTGGAAAAATGCAAGAACAAGAAGGTCTTACTAGTAAGGACAGATAAAGGAATTTTCTTCTATAAATGAAAGGTTTATGAAAAGTAAATGACAGCAGAGGAGAAAAGATTGAGTTCATCAAGATGGGTTATGTTATCAGTATGATATGTCCCAGAAAAAGGAAATGCAATTAAACATATCAGAAGAATTTGCAGGAGAGTAAGAAGTATTAATACAGGGCCCTAGAAAATTAAAATGAAAAGAACTGTCTATATTGTGATCATTTACGTTCAAGAAAACTGTATTGGTATTAAAAGGAGTAGAGACTGCTCAGAGAAAAGCAGAATTTTCTGCAAACAATGACTAATGGAATATGGTTTAATAGTCTCACCAAACAAAGACTGAATGACACACACTTGATCCCTCTGTGAGAGACCTTCATTTCCCTCTCTACTTTTCTAGAGTGAAAACTGTGTATGAGTTTCTAAAGACAAAAGTTAATATTGGGACAAGAAAAAAACAATATGGCTCTATGTTGTGCACAAGTTTAGAGTAGAACTAAGATGATATTTAATAAAATGAGGCTTTGAACCATCCTTCCAGTAGGATATGGGGTGAGAAAACTCAACAGCTTTCTGAATAGAATGTGACTGCTTTATAATATTATTCAATACAGCTGCTTGGCATGGTTCAGAACTCATTATTTTCTTCCTCCCAGTATTTTTATTCCCTGCTTTTTATTACACCAAGAAATCAGTGGTTCATATTACTATCCAACTGAAATGGTCAGATAAGTTAGGTATTGTTTGCAGTTCATTCTTTTCATCTGACTGCTAGCATTCATTTCTTCTATCTGAAAGATGTGATTTTGGTCACTGGTAGATCTAGGGTGCTGGTCTGTCTAATTGAGTTTGAAATTATTATTCCCATGCTTCTCTATTATTATTTGTAAAAGAAAAGATTTGTTTGAATAAAGGGAGAAGAATTTAAGACCTCTGATTATCACAAATATTATACACTCTCTGAACTGATCAATAAAAAAATTCAAGTACCTGTTTTTATTCCCATTTTCAAATGTACTGAAAATAAAAATGCACTGAAATGGTCATTGACTACATAACATTAGACTCCTGTTATATTTTAGCAATTAAATTGATAATGTATAGAAAAAGTTTAATTCTTATGGGCCATATTTTATATACTATATAAAACTATAACTACTATATAGTTACATATAAATACACTGATTGATATGTGCATGTAGGCTAAGTTCATTTGCCAAAGGTTGTCACACTTTTATCTTAAACATTCTGACAGTAAGAGAGAGGCAGAGAGATTCTTATGAAGCTTTTTTTCTAAGCAATGAAGACTGACTTTTGTGTCAGTGGTATCATGAAGAAGACACATTCCTTGATCAAAAAATAAAATGAAATATAGTATAGCTGTACGTAGTGCCTCCCATTCCCCAAAAGAAACTTTTGTCAAGTTTCAAGAAATCTCAGTGATAACTCCTATCTTATCAAATAGTGAATACAAGTTCATAAGCCAAGTTTGACATAATACACTTCTTATCACAGCATGCATACATGGTAGAGAGAAGTATTTTCAATGCAGTCTGTCGTATTTTTTTTAAATTTTTGACAGCTATGTGTTTGGAGCCTCTTCATCCAAATGACTGAGACATTTAATGCATCTAGTTCTGTCTTGACCTCTCACTAAAAGGCTAAGGACTGAGTGCAAAGCAAGTAGGCAGCAGAAGTAGCATCCACTGCTCAGTGTTAAGCACGTATACACACACAATATTTATGTAGGTCCATATACATATGGACTTTATGCCTAAAATATTCATACATACACACGCAGAGACATATATCCTGCTGATGCAGTGCAGGCTGAGATGGAAGATCATAATCCAAAGGGGACCCAAAACACCAGAGCAGCATCTGAAGAAACCTCTCAGACAATTTTGTTATTAGCCAGGGTCTGAAACAGCCACCTCTGGGAGCCATTTCTGAGGCATCTGAACACACTGGGACATACCAGCTCTTGTTTCAAGAGTGCTTGTGGGAGCTTTATACACCACTTCTTTCCAGGTTTTTCTTTGCTCAGAGCAAGACCTGAGTCATGACTCTAAATGTTTAGCCAAGCAGGATTAGGTACATACATTTTTTGAGAACTTTCAAGTTAAAAAGAAAAAAAAAAAAAAGTTCTAGCTTTGTTTTCATCATCTGGGTCTGACAATATGCCTACCCCTGTTGCAGATATTTACAGGTTAAATTAAAATCTGAATTACCTTATCATAAAGAATGCTTAATTGCTTAAAAATGAGAGTAAGAATATATCTCTTTTTCCTTTTTTTTTTCCTTGTAATGAATTTAGATACATCGTAAGAACAACTCTATTAAAGAAATGTTGCATTTTATTTGTCTTTCTGATCAGCGAAACAAACTTTAAAGAAAAATAAACCAAATTTATTGAAAAGTAGTAGAAGCTTTAAATAAACATCTAGAAATTAAATGGACTATACTGTTCTTTATTTGAGAGATACCATTTTTCTTCATACTAAGTTTACTATCTATTTCATGTACATGAGTGGTAAGAAATGACACCCACTGTTTAGTAAAACGAAAAAGACCTAATGCTGGATATAATCTTAGACCTGAGAGAAGTTAAGCCAGCTGAGACTTATACTTTGTCATTAACACAGGACACATGGATTCTCTTATCTGCAGCTGCTTCAGGACATGAATTCATGTAATGACAAACTTCAGGAAAACTTTCAAGAAGCAGAGTACCATTGGTTTGTACAACGGAGAATGTGAAAAAATGCTCTGTTTTAAACAGAGCAGAAACATTTGCATCAACTATAAGCTACAGTGGCTTTTGCACTTCTCCAGAGCACTGTGTGTGTGTGTGTGTGTGTGTATTTGTATGACTGTGTTTGTATTTGACTTTAGTGGCTGGCTAAAATATGTGTGTGCTATAACTCTTTTAGGGAAAAGCTAATCTTTCAGTACCTTTGCTTTACTATCTACCCTGATGTGCCTTAATAATGCACTCTGACCCACAGAATTGTAGCATCAAAACCTCAGTTTTGACATACCAGTTAATATTAGAATGGGCTCTGTTCTATATTAAACCGTCTAACATTCTACTGTGGTTTTTTTCCACTGCATTGCTTATTGAAGTGGATAATTTTAATTTAACACATTTATCCAAAACTACGTGTGGCATAAATGAAAATTTAAACCAGAGAGAAATATTTATAAACAGATTAGATAATGTTTGTGAAGTGCTTGAAATGTGGTTTGCTAAATCAGCACTACATACTACCAACCTGAAATAATTAGATCACAAACAACTAGAATTTCTTGTAATTCTGCTTTACATTTTGTAGCCTGGCAAACTGTCAAGAACTATGATAGATTCCAGCTCTCAACAGACCATGGCATCAACCATTTATCAGGAAATTAAGTGAATTCTATTTTCCACCAACAGGTGGTACTCTGAATTTCTATATTCCTTAAAATATTCATATTCAATATGTTTTTTACTTAATGCGAAACCTACATTTAGGGAAACTACTTAGGAATTCAGATATGTTTTTTTTTTTTTCTTCCTCTTAGAAGGCTTAAATTAATTTGTACCTTGTAGTGAAAAAAAATGCCCACATATATATAATAGTTCTGAAAATTTTACTGGTTTGCTGGCATTTTTATGGGTCTTGCAAAGTATTTTGCATACTGTAAAGAACAGCTAGATACTTCAACAGCTAGCCAGGACTGACTGTAAATGTATATTCTTTTGTGTCCCCTCTTTTCCTCTGGAGCTCACAGTCTGTATTTTGTGCCTTATTCATATAAATTCTCCCTACTTTTTTCAGTTACAAAGTACTACTGCCTGAAAATATCAGGATACTAAGAATTAAAAGTTTAAATTATAGTCCAATTTAAAACTCACAATTTAGAGTCATTAAATACAACATGGGAAGGTAGGAAGAGTGGGAAAGAGCACATAAAAAAGTAGAAACATGAATTTAAAGTGAAAGGTAAGGGGAAGAAAAAGCTGAATTGTAGTTTTGATTTAAATTGAAAGTAGAGGGAAAAACACTGAATAATGATTCTCTGGAAACTACTCCAAGTTTCATGTGACAGATTATGGAGACTTTGAAAATGCCAGCTGTAGTAAAATTATTCATGTAATGATTGTTTTGTACTGAAAGATCACTTGGGAGGAAAAATAGCTTAAATGGGCCATGTCCAAAATAAAATTCTTATAATTCAGGACAGGGATTCATACTGTTCACCATATATATACACTGAGAAGTTAGTATACTCTCTTGGTACCATTGACTTCAGGGTTAGACAGTCAGGAAGATGCATGCATTCAGGTAGGCTTTTTACTTCCACAAATTCTGGGAATTTAAGTCCAGACAATTGTTCATAGGCATGGAAGGATGAAGTACACATTATTTCTGCAGTTCTTCAGGCCTCAGAGCAATTTTTGGCTGAAACTGCCTTATATTTTAGAAGTGAAAAAACAGGATGAAAAGGAATTATGTAAAAAATAAAGCACTCTTCTAGCATTACACTTCTAATTTATTGCTACATTTAGAGACCATACCATGTCCTATAAGTCATCATTTCACTGAGTAAATTATCAAAAGTGATTTCTTGAGTTTTTTTGTTTATAAGACTTCATTGTTTACTTCAGAGACTCACATGTTATTTTGAGCATTCTCTAATTTAATGTATGAAAGGTATTTGTGCAAGAAATTTATTTTTAATAGTATGATGAGGTCATTAAATTTTTTTTCTGCAATACAGTAGGTAAGATACCTGTTGAAGCTTTCATGAAACCAGCAGTTTCACCTTTGGCTCAAGCATGAAAGCTAAAAGTGTATGAATCTGAATTAGAGACCATGGGTCTTATTTTTCCTGGATATGCAGTCACTGAAAGAAGAATGCCTGTGAGTAAAGTTGTTTTACAATATTTTAATTTAATACTTCCTATCTAAATGTTTATATTTGTTTCAGGATGAGAATCCAGTTCATGATTATGTTCCTTTCAGAGATCAAAACTCAAGATGCAGTCAGGTGTTCTGTTTGGTATTTCTCTAGGAATCATGAAATCAGGCTAGGCCTACCATACTCTTACATATAAAAGAACGTGCCTTATATTGGGAGGGGGGGGTAACCTCGGGCAACCTTTTTCATTTCTTATTCATGCATCATAAACTTAAATGTTAGACAGATTTAGCACTCAAAGCATCTTACCACAGTGCAGTTAAGAAAAGTGAGCTGTCTTGAAAAACTGGTGGCTTTCAAAAGTTATGTCCTTGTATTACGGAAGAATTCTTATTGTTCTTGGATTATTTTTTTTTTTTGCATGTGTTTTCCACAGGATAGCAATGTTTCTGTCTAAAAAATAACAAGAAAACAGCGAGAACTGCATAAAATATACACTAGTTTACCTGCCACTGACCCATGATATCACACAACATTGTTACTTCAATGAGCAAATCAGAATTGCTCCACAGTCTTTGTTTGTTTTAATCTCTATTTACTCTGTCAAAAAATGTGTTTTTCTCAAGGTATGTTATGGAGTTAAGTCTGAAGACACACAGAGTGGAAATCACACATATCATGTGGCTCCCTGACAACTTTTTATAGCCATGCAAAATACTTAACCTCCCTTAACTGGATGACTGCTTAGAAACCTTTGAGTTCTTTTAAGCACAGTTACTATATACTTTCTACTAACACCTCTGCATTTTTCAGACTTGTGCTTTCTGTACAAAGCATATAAAAAACCACCTGCGTGGAAATCACATGGTTAGCTGAGTTTCCACCTTGTTTCCAGACTGCTGTTGCTGTCTGCATTGCCAGCTTTCATGAGGTTGCTAAGACCTTCAAGCCATTACTTCATTTATGCTCTCCCAGTGTAATCTGGCAGGCATCTGGTCTAGCTGTTGTTTCATACAGGGAGATTTTCCAAGACAAATAGTAGCTGAGAACTAAGATTCCCTGGGTCGTGATTTACCCTCAGCCAGGAGCTAAGCCCCACACAGCTGCTCCTCACTCATTCCCCCTTATGGGGTCAGGGAAAGAACTGGAAAGGCAAAAGAAGTGAGAAAACTTGGGGGTTGAAATAAAGGCAGTTTAATAGGTAAAGCAAAAGCTACATACACAAAAAAAGCAAACCAAAGAATTAGTTCATTGTTTCCAAGGGCAGGCAGGTATTAAGCCATATCTAGGAAAGCAGGGATACATCACATGTAATGGTTACTTGGGAAGGGAAATGCCATCACTCTGTATGTCCCCCTCTTTCCCCTTCTTTCCACAGCTTTATACACAGAATGTGATGTCAAATGGTATGGAACATCCCTTTGGGCAGCTGGGGTCATCTGTCCCAGCTGTGTCCCCTCCCAACTTCTTGTGCACCCCCAGTCTACTTGCTGGTGGAGTGAGAAGCAGAAAAAGCCTTGACTCTGTGTCAGCACTGTTCAGCAGTAACACAAACATCCCTGTGGTATCAACACTTTTTCAGCACAAATACAAACCACAGCCTCATACTAGCTACTATGAAGAAAATTAATCCGATCTTAGCTGAAACCAGTACACCCTGCAGAGGCTAAGACATCAGATATGGTCTCACAAATATGATGTGGAGGAATTCAGAAAGAAAAGGAAAAGCACACATGAACAGGGTGATGATTGATGGCACCTACATCTCTCCAGTTCTAAATCTCAGTACAGGACAATGGAAGGTAAATTATCTTAGGGAATCTACTGCTCTGATTTTCCTGTTCTAATTTGAGTACAACAATTAAACTGGAAATCTGTATGTACTACAGTATATCCTAGAGTATGACATTTGATAGGTGGGACCAAGAAGAACAAAGCTTTGCTGGTTTTGCTCTGCTTTTTGCTTTGCTTTGCTTTGCTTTGTCTAGTTTTTCCTTTCAAATGTATTAGCTGCTCAGCATTAACTGCAGCCAACTAACGATGGCTCATGAAAAAAGCAACAAAGTTTTATTTTCATTTCTCTTTCTCTTTCTTTGAATGGGAACTTTGCAGAAAAAGTAATAATAAGGCTCTTATTCGAATCTGTGCTTGCTTTCAGTTCATCTTCCTTGCATATTAGAATATCCCTGACAATGCAGTAGTTTCTTTACCAGCTATTTTGCTTCTTTTTAAGCAAAGATTCTCTGAGAAGCTCATTTTTACCTTACTCAGATGCATTCTTCCTATGAAATTGTCAAAATCCTTCTGCAACAGTAATTGTATGAACCCGGTAATTTTGCAAGAATATTTGTGTGAATGTTAGCCTTAAGAATTGCTAATCAAAACATATGCAGAATATATGTTCTGTAATAAATACTATTTTTATACATTGACCAGGTTTTCTTGAAATTATTTTATCAGACAGATTAAACAATAGAAAAACAATCTACAATGTGTTTTTTTGAGTTTTGTTGACTATTTTTTAAAAAAGCTGCCTAATTCAGAACTTGTTGTTGAAATTGTCTAAAAGCCTGGGTTTTTTTCCCAGAAAATGTGGGAAATTATCTAGCAACTGCTATAGGCTGGTAAATTGTTCAAACAGAAATGACAGAGGAGAAAAGCAGAGCAACTTGCATGTTCAACTGGAGAAGGCATCTGAGCTGCCACCATGAGAGAGGGAGCTACTACTGTTATAAATATGTTTGGCAAAGAAGAGAAAAGGTTGGACAGAAACTGTCATCTGATGGAGATATGGAATTATAAAAACTCTTCTTCAAAACATGGGCAGTATCTACTCTGGAAAAACATAAAGCTTAGGGTAGCCTTCTTTTCAGAAGCAAAAATTTAATCTGAAGACAGACTGTTTTACTAGATTAACTAAGGAGAGTGGTATCTGTCTAAAGATGTGAGATTAACAGTGTTTGGCTTGTTTATCTTAGCAGAAGAGTCTGAGGTGGGTGTTGACTATGTAACATGTATAAGGATAAAATTCAAGAGAAGAAAATAACCAGAGGAGTGTCCATTTTATGATAAGAATAAATTTAAAACATTTTTACTATTACTATCTTTTTTATAGCTATAATAATTACTCAAGAATAATCTTCCAAAACAGCGTAACAAGGAAAAAGAATCTTACTCTTTTTAGGATAGAAGATGACAAGTTTATGGAAAAGATGTCAGAACATAAGAATTTTTAAAGTTTGAAATGGAATATTTGGTATCTAACATATTGGTATTATCAAAGAGATCTGAAGACTGATTGTTCTTTGTATATGCTATATGTGGTTAGCTGTATTAATATGCTTCAGGTATTTTGCCTGCTGCCAAATGGGTGCATATTTTTTCTTCCCATTTGGCTTGATTTGGGTTTATTTTCTTTAGCAAAGTTTTTTTCTTAATTGAACATCATGGCAGACAGCAGACTAGTGTTCACTAGTGTTCTCAGTAGCATCAATTTATCAGGTACCTTGCTACAGATCCCTGCTCGCATGCTCAAATTTAGAGTGATGACCATATTGAAATCAGAAAAACTTTTTTTCTTGCAGATCAAATCACAGGGACCATCCACTTTCTCTTTAGCTCCTCTGCCTCCTTTTGTACAATGCTATGTATTTTGATTTTTTCAATTAGTTTGAAATTCTGTTTAAATATTCATTCACTTCTATAGGCACCTGAGCCTTGACAGTTCTCAGTCTCATCCAACCTTTTCCTGTGGCCAGTGTTGTTATGGATGCTGATTAGAGAGCCTGAAGTTATTAGAAGATTCTTCATGGTCAACAGACTACTGTTTTCTATGAATTTTTCTGAAATTTATTATTTAATTGCATAGCTTCTATTGTACAAGAGGGGGGCTGATTTCTGAGATGGTTCTTTGTAATCTTAAAATCTCAGGCAGGGCCCAAGTGGATGCCAAAGTTTCAGATAGGTCCCAAATTTGTTGCAGTTCTTGAGTCACACTTGTAAAGCTTTATTTTGTAACTGCAGAACAGTGTTCTGATAAATATTTCATTTGTAACGGTGAGAAATCATTGGAATATTTATGTTAATTTTCCTCTCAGTATATTGTAAGAAAAGTGGTATTCCTAATACTCCAGACATCAGTATTACATTTTTATGACATAATATGAATATGAAATTCTTTTAGAGTAAAATATGAATAACTTTTCTAGTACAAAGTATAATATTAAAAAATAATCAAGTTACTGAGAATTTTGAGCAACAATTTCTAGAACCAATGCATAATGCCATAAAAAGTTGTTATTGTTTAAAATAGTTTCCCCTGTTCTGTAGTGTTTAGGTATCTATACCTGTGGATCTTTCAGCCTCTCCTCTTGTCATCCTAAGCCACCCAGAAAATTTTCCTAATGCCATATATTTTCTGCTTGATTATTCTATCATTACTTTTCTTAATTGATTACATTATCATATTTTAATACTTGGCCATCCATAATTCTTATCCTTATTTTCATGTCAGTCTGCAGTATTCTGGTTTTACCTTTTTGGTTCACTTCTTGCTTTATGGCTAAAGAAAATATTAGTATCATAAAGAAAATATTACTTTATTTGGAAGATCAAGATCCACAGGAAGTTGTTGTTCTTTTCTTCACCTTTAAACTGGAAAGATACAGTACTTCCACATTCCCTTTTCCATGTCGGCATGATCTATTCTTACTCTTCATCTCTATAACACTGCTTGATCATAATAGGAAGTCTGCAGCTCTGTCAGGTTTTTTTGGTTTGTCATAGTTTTTTTTCCTGAAATTCAAGCACCATTATATACTTTGATGTATATACTTGGTATACTAATAATACTTTGAATAGGATCATGTGTTCTTTTCAATTTCCAATTTTTTAACTCATTATTCTAGGCAACATTGCTAGAAAGTTCCCAGTATTTCTCAAAGCTTGTTTTTCCAAAATTCCAACTTAGTTGAACGCCAGACTGACTAAGATGAACTTTCCTAGCACTTTGGCAACATTTTCTCTCACCAGCATCATATTTTGTTTTTCTGACATCACTATTAGATAAAGTAACATGTTTTTTTGGTCGTACCCATTTACTATTACTCATAATACCTCTATTTTCACTGTTACTTTTTTTTCTTATAATATTACAAAAATTCTTATCTACCCCAAGATACAGTATTCTATACTGAACCCCATGCACTGACTTTTGGGTGTTATGCAGATTGCAGATCTGCTTCCTGTCTTGTTGAATAAGTATTTTTACTTGTCAACATTATTTATTTGGAACATTGCACATGAATTGAGGATATTGATGTGCACTGTACTGCAATATACAAGAGCATGAAATAGACTGCTCATTATAAATCGTGATCTTAGGCTAAAAATAAGATTTTAAAAAAACATTTAAAATTACACGTTTCTTTTTTTTTTATTTCTTTTTTTTTTTTTACTTGGTTGAGGCTCTTTACCTCTAGGTTTGCTAAAACTCAGTTGCAAATCCTTACAAAATATTGGTTTTGCAACGGCCAAAAATATCTAATTTTAGCTATTGAAAATAACATTAAAGTAGTTAGACTCATTATGCAGTCATTAATCTATCTGATCTATCAGCCTTATCTGTCAGGTCCCTTTCTCCCTACATTTTTATTTCCTTCACCAGTGTTTCACTCCTAAAATTCCCCTTCTACTGCTTTCTGATTCCTCTAACTCCTTTCTCTTCCTGGTGCTGTTTATACTCACATAAAGCCATTGACTTATTTGACCCCTTCTTTGTTCTACTGTCTCACAGTCCCAATATGTTTTGCTCTTCACTCACGAGTTCTCTGAATTTATCAGTTTTCAGTCTGCATCCAGTGTGAATCCAGTGCTCACAACAAACATAACTGAAAGCATTAGGAAGGATGGAGGCTGGAGAGGCTTCATTATTTTGCTTCTCTTCAAGTGAAAAAAGATATCAGTGTTGCAGACAGTGAAATTTTATGACTGACTCATCTGAAGTATGAGGCTGAACTGTAATGTCATTCTGCTTTAGCATGTACACTCTATGGTGCATTAATCTTGTGGGATGTTGAGAACTCTGGCCTGTACCTAAGGAAGGGTAAAAGTTAATTACCCAGCAACCTACAAATATCTTTAGCAGAACTGAAGGATATAAAAGGAAATTTTATGTAATTCATTACACATTTCCTTTAATAACCAAGATCCTACCTGGTAGGTAGTCAGAGAGAATTCAACTGAAAAAAAATCTACCACCATATGGTAATTTATATGGCTAAGAAATAAGTGTATGAATAAATAAGGATACAGTAGAATACAGAAGACTATAATATATAGCATAATGATATATTTTAAGTAAAATATGTCAGATTGATAGGTTCAGTGGCAAGGTTGGTATTCTCATTTTTATAGATATCATGCAAGCAGGTAAATGGGCATCCACAGTGACATAGATATGATTTATGAAATATAATATGAAATATGAAGCACATACCATATCTGAAGTAAAACCATGGACCTAGTAAAATAATTTTACGTAAAGCTAATACAAAAAAAGGGGAGTGAAACTGGTTAAGTGATTAAAGGGAAACTATGCCAAGCAGAGAAAAAAAGAGATGAAACATAGGAAATAAATTGTTCAGCTTGCTTGCAATATAGATACAGAGGCAGAGGAACTCTGTTTTGTTTTACACTTTTCAGGTATGTTTTTCAATGTTAAAAACAAAGTGTTCAAATCAATTCAGTTTGTCAAAGATATTTTCACATACTTAAGTGTAATGCACTTCACATGAGGAAAACTAGAACTATGCATAACTCCTTTAAATATTGTAAAATAAGATTATTAAGAGTATATAGCTGCACAGTCATTGATAATATGTATTGTATAATGCTCATATATATAAAGTTTCTCAATGACTCTCTAGTTATTCTTGGATAAATCCAGTATTTGGAAAGCAAAATGAATGAAAAAATAAACTTCACACTTGGGAAGAGACCTAATTTGCTCTTCCCTTTTTAAAAAATAATCTTCAGTGTGAATTCTGCTGCTGTTTAGCTGGGATTTACATAAATCACATCTATGTCACTGTGGATGCCCATTTACCTGCTTGCATGATAACTATAAAAATGAGAATACCAACCTTGCCACTGAACCTAGCAATCTGACACCTCCCAGTCTGTACATGTTTACCTAGTCCTTGTCTAATACATCCAAATGAAAAAAATGCAGATCCACTGTGCACTGAAATTTGTGACTCCTCCTTGCCTTCTGTGTCTGTCACAAAAGTCACCTTTTGGTTTTACGTTTCACAAGTCTTCCCAACACCACTTATGGACAGGGCCTATTTAAAGAATTAAATAATATTTTTTTTCTGTTCTCTATCCAAAGAGGGAAAAGGGTTCCTGAACTATGATAGAGACAGAAGGAAGAATGAGCAGCACACATAGAAATTGGTGAAAAATTAAGTTAAAAAAATCAGGGTGAGGAAGTGTGGAAAAAAGTCTGGTTAATCACTCTGCACTACTGGTTATAAATCACCTGCAAGAAGGTTAGAAAGAATCTGTTATCTTACACGGGTGGTGTCCAGCCATCTCATGTGGCAGGAGAGGCTAACCTGTTGAAATATGGAATATCCTTCCAGACAATAATACAAACGAGCAGGTAGACTCTCTTCTTTCTGTGAAAGATTTTTTTTTGGACCTTGAAATCGGAGTCCTCAGCATCACCTTGAAATACTCCCTACGATGAGGAGGAAGCAGGGGAACAGAGGAGCTGAGGCTGACAAGCAGGCGAACGGGCAAGAACAATGTGGGAGTGATGGAATAAAAACTAGAAGCCCAGTTCTCTCCAGGGCATTTGGGCAACACATGCTCCCTGACCTGCCTCCACACACTCTGACACCCACAGCTTCCTCTGGTGAGACAAAAACACGTGTTGTGCATTTCAGGGGCCAGGCTGGATGGCTCTGCTGTGAAGCAAGGAGGGCACTGCGTATGTTTTGTAATCTCATTACTGGTGCCGCATAAAATCCTTAATGGCTTTCTTTTTAAAGGTTCAGAATAATCACTTGGCATATGATCAATGCTGGTGCTTGAAGCCAAAAGTTTTATAACTGGTTGTACATGCATTCAGTTTGCTGAATTGATTTTTTTTTCCTCCCATTTTCTCCTATAAGCCATAGGGAAGTTAATCAGGTACCTGAAGAAAGGTGCCTGTGCCATTTCAGCACAAAGTATCATGTTTAGCATCCAGTTGCCTCTTCAGAAGGAAACCAGGATTGACCCTGTCTGTCTCAGCCACATTTCTCAGACACCTCTGGTCACAGGTTCACTATGTTTAAGCACCTAAAAAGCCTCTTGTTACCTATCTTGTTACCTGTCTCAGATAGGCCAAGATAATTTGTCAAATTGCACTCTCCTTTGTCAAATAAAGTGTGGATTTGTTCGATGTTAATTTAGCTTATTTCAAGATTCAGAGTTGCTATAAGCACATTTTTCCTGCCCAAATGCTTGGTACTACAGTTCCTTGATAAAATCAGAGACATATAGCCATGTCTATATATAATATATAGACATTCAAGTAAACCCCTTCACTCTGAGGTGACATCCAACATGGTTAGTCTACTGTGAAATAAGGAAGAACAGTATCACTTACAGGTCATGTAAATATCAGGCTCAGCAGTTCCCTCCATAATGAAATATGTTGGGTTAGATCTACTGCTGCGGTGGGATATGTCTGCAATGCTCTGCTGGTGCAAAATAATCTACTACAGCTGGTATATTTGCAGATAAGCTGGAATGGGAGATCCTCTGCTTGCCCAGTACCATGACTGCAGGCTGCTTTCCCACTTTACTGTTGTATCATTCACTGAAGTATATGGAATTAAACATTTTGGCTATATCCCCATTTTGGCATTGTCCCTTTGCTTCTGCCCCATAGTGCAGTGTGAGGCTGGAGGTGGAGATCTGACACTTCAACTTCATTCCTCTGCTGGGTAAGTCCTAAGTGATACAGAATGTGTGTCCACAATTTTTTTGACAGTTCAGGCTATCTAAGTTATTTCTCTGATCCAACTAAAAACACAATAAGGTTAAGATTAACAACCTAGCTTACAATTTACTTTCACTGCCAGCTTTCATTTCTTAATGAGGTTTTCATTTTATGAAGAGTTTGATTTGTTTGATTTTTTTCTCACTAAAATCTTCTCACGTTTAGAAAATGAGGATTTTGCCTTCAAGAGTTGCATTTTTTGTTACTCTCTGCTTCTTCATTCAATTGATGTTGCCAAATTTGCCTTTCAAGATACGGATCAATGAAACAATTCAACAGACTTTTGTCATGTCACTACCTGCTTACCAGTATCTCATAATTTTCTCATTCAGAATGTCACATTCTAATCAGTATGTTTGCTGTGCAGAAGTAATAAAAATGTCTGCCTTCTCAATTTTATTCTTGGAAGTATTGAGTCCACGTTGTTATCTTTTCCAAGTTGTAGCACTTAGTTGAATACAAGAAGTTCCATGGGATTATTAGAGAAGAATTCCCATCTGATGGAATTACTAGTTGTTGGTAAGGAACAGACAATAACAAATCTATAAGCAATACAGATCCATTTATATTGTGAAATGAGAAATATCCATAAAAAGGGGTTGCTAATCTCATTACATTTGTTCAGCTCAAAAACTGCAATGAGGCGATTTACTGTGAAATCAGGCTCATGCTCTGCAGATCATAGGATTTCAGTTTCTGAAGCTTATTAGTGCTAATGCGACATTTTTCATTTACTTAGTGGCCTTTCAATGAACGCAGAAGCATCAGTTCAACGAATCACTCTAGCACATGCTTCATTCTGATCAGACCCAAGGAACATCAAGCCAGACATGGCTTTTCTATTTGAGATTCAGACATATCCAGCTGGTCTCCATTTCTGGTAACCTAGGAAAACTGCTTTTTCTTTGGGAGCTATGCTTTTTCTTTAGGTTCTCCTCAATGTCGGGCAGAAAAAGTGTAGATGCTTTTAATGCTGCTCAGAGACATTATTTGCACCCTGTGAAGTTTTACCTGGAATGGACTTTACAGCAGCTCATCTTCCACCTTGAGTCCTTTTCAGAAGAAAAATACTTTTTCAGAGAACATTTCCTCCATTCAGTGACACAAGTGCTGTTTAGAGCACGCTGTTGATGCAGCACCTAGAGATAAGCTGTCCACAGAACATGGCTGAAAAGAAAGCCTGCTGCTCATCACTGCATCTGCTAGTTTGGTAGAATGCTGTACATGAAAGGATAATGAGCCCTGGAAGATTTGATGCAAACCAGAATGGCTGCTAAAGAAAGTGCTTGATTTCAGAATACTTTTGTACAGCTCCCAAGAAGTATTTTTATATGAACTTACCACTTAAAGAGGAAAAGTCCTTAAAATGGTAGTATAAAGAATGCTCACAGGGTAAAACTTGTTCAACCAAAAATTGTTCTTGGTGAGGCACAGGTTTCCCAGAGAAGCTGTGGATACCCCATCCCTGGAAGTGTTCAAGGCCAGGTTGGATGGGGCTTTGAGCAAACTGGTCTAGCAGGAACAGTCCCTGGCCATGGCAGGGGGGTGGGAACTGAATGGTCTTTAAGGTACTTTCTAATCCAAATCACTCTGTGATTCCATGATTCTGTGGGTTTTTTTCTTTACCAGATTGTCACTGACTGGAATTCGGTATGCTCAAAGGATAATCCTTGCAGGAGTTTTTTGAGTTCTGTATGTGACAACATACTACAAAGCAATATTTTAAATAGTAGATTTTAAAATAACAACCTAGGTAGAGAGAAGGGGGCACAGCTGACAGAGGTTTTGATTTACATAATTTCCTCAGTATTTATTTCAATGTTTTTCTTTACTGTCATTTGCAAATATTGTTTTATAATTTTAAGATTGCTTAATTTCCCATACCTTTGTCTAATTCTGAATTTCTGTTTCCTGTGTGGACAGCTCTTTTTTCAAAATAGTTTTCCTGTGGTGACATTTACATAAATCAAAAATTTCCTTTTCCAAAGTAAGAAACTAAATTAAAACCAGTACTTGGAAACATTCCTTAACAAAATAATAATTTGCTAATTGTTTGTAAAGACTTAATAAATTGTGATGTGAAATAGGCCAAGTTAAAATCAAAAAAGATCCTCCAAAGAACATTCCAAAAATTGATACTAGGCAGTCAGATCTTCCTGGCCTCACCACAGGGATATTAACTGAAATATTGAAAAGTGTCATCTCCACAGACCAAAGAGAAAATCTCACACGCCAGATGTCTTTCCTAAAGGTACAGGCTCTTCTCATCTGAATAGAATTTCGCCTGAAATCCTATGGTCTTGGTCTTTACCAAAATTATAAGTCATCCATACTTACTTTATGCTCAGCACGTTAAAGGGATATAATTAGTGTCTTTCATTACTGTCTTTCATTAGGCTCGCTCCTTTTATTTTCAAATCTGAAATTAATTGCATTTTATTCACTTTAGACAAGTACAACATAATTGTGATCCTTTACATTACTTTTAATCTGTTACTATAATTCCTTTGAGGTATCACACTTCTTTGTTCTGCATACAGATTCAACAATGAGACAGAATTTGTTCATTGAGAAAAAACAGAAAAGGAACAGACCGTGTGATGGAAGTGTTAATGCCCAATAACACACAGAACTTTTGCCCTGGAACCAGTGATGCTGTTACATTCTATAAAGGGTTTATTGTGCATGTATACATACATACATATTAAAATAACGCCTCCTAAATCTTCACACGGGTATAGCTGTTTGGTTTAAGACCTGCCTCCATCAGAGATTCTCCTACTTCCTGATGTTAATTTGAAACTACAGACTATTGATCTGGGGCTAGAAATCCTACAGCTGTGTTTTCCAACCAGCTGCTCTTCTCAGAGGCGAAGAGCTCCGGTGCAGGCACGTCCGCAATGGTGGTAGAAAATCGGCAAAAAAAGGGGTCTTTTTCTGAGCTTTCTGGAGCCGGGAAGAAGCCCGGACAGTGCCGGGGACAGGCAGCCGGCCAGAGGGCTGCGGAGCTTTCTGTATCCCAGCCCCACTCCCCCAAAAGCGGCTCTGGGGAGCGGCAGCCACCGGGAGCGCGGCGAACGGGGGGAGGAAAGAGGGCGCGGGGCGTCAGGGAGGGCGCGGGAGGGGCGAGCAGGGAGGGCGAGGAGGAGTCAGAATGGTGGCCACGGGGAGGGGATGGGGAGGGAAGAGAAGGGCTGGGGGATCTGCGCTCTCCGCCTGGGCGGTGCGCCCACCGCGATGGAGCTCCTGAGGCTCCTGAGGCTCCTGAGCGGAGCCGAGGCTGTGGTGGCTGCCGGGCCCATCCCCTGGTGCCGGAGGTGAGGGGGCAGCTGCCGCCTGAGCTGTGAGCGGGTGAATGATCTCCTGCAGCATCCCCCTGAGCTGCAGGAGGCAGTGAGGAGGCTGCCTGGGGTCAGGGAGGCAGAAAATGAGCTGGAGAGTGTGACCCGTGAGCTGAGTGCTGGGCACACACAGCCTGTGCCCTGTCAGCCAAACACTCCCCTACCAGTGCCTGTGGAAAGGAGGGGAACCCCACCGGAGTGGGGAGGTGAAGTTGGTAGGAAAAGCAAGGAGAGGAACCAGAAAGAGGCAGGGACTCCCTCAGAGCCCGAGGTGCCCTTGAAGAACCAGTTCATTCCTCGGCAAGTGATAGAAGAAGAGAATAATCATCCTACACTGGTGCTGGAGCAGAATAAAGTGACTCGATCTGTTCCCAATAAAATGACCAGTGAGACCAAGAAAAAGCACCGGGTGAGAGCAGGGGGGGATTCTCTTCTCAGAGGCACAGAAGCACCCGCTTGCAGCCCAGCCCAGCCCAGCCCAGCTCTCTAGAGAGTTTTGCTGTCTACCGGGTGCCCACATCAGGGATGTCCCTGGAGGCTCCCTTGCCTCGTTCACCCAACTATCACCTGCTCTTGGTGTTTCATGTGGGTTCCACAGATGCAGCCATCAACAATGTTAAAAATATTCCCAAGGCTCTGGGAGCAGCAGTTAAGGCCTCTGGAGCAGAGGTAGTGTTTTCATCAGTCCTCCCAGTCAGAGGGAAGGGGATAGATGGGGCCAAGGGGATCCAGCAGATCAGCAGGTGGCTACGTGACTGGTGCTGTATCACCATCAGGTTTGCTGGTGATACCAAACTCTGTGGTGTGGGTGACCCCTTAGAGGCAAGGCAGGACATCCAGGGGGACCTTGACAGGCTGGAGAGGTGAGCCCATACCACCCTAAAGAAGTTCAACAGAGCCAGTGCACGGTCCTGCACCTGGGTTGGCACAGCCCCAGGCACAAGTACAGGTTGGGTGGACAATGGAGAGAGATCAGCCCTGAGGAAAAGGACTTGGGGGTGGCAGTAAATGAGAAGCTCAGCATGAGGCACCAGTGTGTGCTCGTAGCCCAGAAGGCCAGTCCCGTCCTGGGCTGCATCAAGAGAACCATGGCCAGCAGGGTGAGGGAGGGGATTCTGCCCCTCTACTTGGCCCTTGTGAGACCAAACCTGGGGTACTGTGTACAGCTTTGGAGCCCCCAGCACAGGAAAGATACAGACCTGCTGGAGAGGGTCCAGAGAAGGGCCACAAAGATGATCAAAGGGTTGGAGCACCTCTGCTTCAAGGACAGGTTGAGAGAATTGGGACCACTCAGCCTGGAGAAGAGCAGGCACTGGGGAGACCTTATAGCAGCCTTCTGGTACCTGAAGGGGCCTACAGGAAAGCTGAGGAGGGGCTTTTCACCAGAGAGGGTAGTGACAGGACAAGGGGTAATGGTTTTAAACTGAAAGAAGGTAGATTTAGGTTAGATATTAGGAAAAAATTCTTCCGCATGAGGGCAGTAAGACACTGGAATAGGTTGCCTGGGGAGGTTGTTGATGCCCCATGCCTGGAAGTGTTTAAGGACCAAATGGATGAAGCCTTGTGCAGCCTGGTCTAGTGGGATGTGTCCCTGCCTGTGCAGAGAGGTTGGATCTTAATGATCTTTAATGTCCCTTCCAACCCTAACCATTCTGTGAAATTAACTAAGAATCTTATGGAGTAAGAAGGAATGGCAAAATCTGTGAAAGGTCAAAGCTGACAAAGTTGAATGTAACTGTTAAAAATACCATACTTGCAACTGAATGAGTAATCAATAGCTTGTATTACATGTTTTGATTTTGTAATGCCTAAAAATTCTATTCAGTCTGATCCCTGAAATCTCTTTCCTTGCTTCCAGAAGCAAAATAACACCCTTATTTTTCCAACAGAGGGAAGAACCAGATATTTCCCTTCCAGTTCATTTAAAGACATGGGAATGAAAGACACCTGGGAAGAAAAAGACATAGGAAGAAAAAGACACCTGGTTACTTTGGACTAATCAGACAAAAAAAGCAGTCATAGAGAAGGGACTGCAGGAGCTCTATTCTTATGAAGGAAGCAATGCAATAATAGAAAACACATAAAAGAATCTCAGCTTCCATCTTCTTGCTCTAAGAAGCAAGATTACAAGAAAAAAAAATTGCCTGTTTTTCTCATAGCTTCTCAAATGCAAGGCTTCCAGGATCCCTCAGTTATCAGAAGATTGTGTATCAGTTCAAAATTTTTCATTTACCTCTTAATTTTTGTGGTATTCATTTTTGAAAGAGTAAAAATAATTTTTTCCCCTTATTTCTGCAGTCTTCATGCCCTTGTTTTGTAAACACACAAAAGATCTGCCTATGTAGAAAGTACCTATTCACATTTGTGCACTGAGTATGCCAGGACACCTTTCCTTCTGTCCATATTTATGTGTCTTCTTTGTGTTGTATTGTTTTGTAAGGAGAATGTGTTTTGTCACAGTCATGAATTGCAAAACAGTTTCTCATGAACTGGCAGGACTGATAGCAGTAGTTTTTTCTTCTCAGCAGTCTATAATTCCACTTCTCTCTCGTTGTTTGTCTTTTATGTTTCCTTCTTATCTATTTCTCCCCATAGAACATGGGCAAAGCTGCCTGGAATACTAGATAGCAATTATATTCTGAAGATGATTTCTGTAAATCTGTCTACTTTTCAAGCACTTAGATGCAAAATTATTGTAGCTGGGAGGACAGCAGCTTAAGGAAAGGAAGGAGAAATATATGCACTGTTTACATGGGTAAATATACAGGTTCCAGATTGGAAAGTGTCAATAATATTTATGTATCTTAGATAATGCTCTTTGGCTTTATTCTTTAAAACCCTTTTAAATATTACTATTGTTTCAAAACATATTTTTCTAGATAATGCCTTTAAAAAAAAAATTCAGTTGTTCCCTACATGTTTGATATGCATCTATTTTATTTTTCTTAATTTTTAGCCACAATATAATATATGAGAAATAGATTCCTAGAAAGTTTCAGCTTGAATTTGTCATTGATATATCTAAGAAAAATTATACAAAACTAAATATTTTGGGAAATTTCGTTCAAGAAACAAGAATTTGTTATATTGAAAACTAGTAGAATAGGAACTTTGTAGGTCATAGAATCATGGAATGGTTTGGGCTGGCAGAGACCTCTAAAGATTATCTAGTCCAAATACCCTGTCAGAAACAGTGATTATAGTAACAACATATACATATCAGAGAAATAATGTCTGATATTGAAATTTTAAATCAGTAAAAGACTAGGGCCTAGGGCACTTTCTATTTCTAAAGCTACCAAGTAACTTAAACGTTTTCTTTAATATTCAAGATTGATCAAAAAGTTGTCCAATATGTGATAACTTGTTTTGAGAAAATGAAATTAGATTACTTAAAATGAACAATAATGCAATTCTATAGTCTAAACTTATCTTTCAATATTTCCAATATTTTGCCTACCTAGGGCTTTATGCCATGGTGTCTTTTGCATTTGATAGATAGCCTGAGTTGAGTAAGTATGATTCATGAAATTGACAAAATCATCGAACTGAAAGACATCAAAAAAGTTGTTGATTATGTTTGGAATAATAAAACCTGATGGTCTCTAGTATTTTTATACTACATTTCATAAAATTCCTCTAGACTATACAGTGCGGCACACCTATAGCGTATTTTTTTTTAAAGTGAAGAGACAGTGAATATTTTCAGTTATTTTGTTATGGTATATATTATTTCTGATGTGTCACCTTTCATAATTAAATTTTTTGTAAAGGATGCAATTGAAATTATTCGAGTAGGATAAGGCTAATCAAAGACTGCAGTAATAATGTTCCAGCACACTAAATGGAAGGCGACTTACTTCATTTTTTTAAGTTGCAATATGTTAAAATTCTGTGATGCAAGCTTGATAAGTCTCTGGAGTACTGACATGACAATCAGACATGGTTATGGTCCCAAAACCCTTCAAGAGAGGCATAAATTGTGTTAATTTTAGTGGAAATTAAAGATGCCCAGCATGTTGAATTACATGCATGTACTGTGTATCTCTGCTACAGAAGAGGAACCAGAGTATTCTTACTTTTAGAAAAACTGAATGAGAAGGCTATTAGCATTTGTTTGCATTATACTCTCATCACTGAAGAAAGTGGCAAGTTTAAAAAAGAAATTAGACAGCTCCAAAAAAAATCTTACTACTACAGCTACCTTGCTACCCGAAACAGTAAAAATACCTGCAACCAGTCACACAGATAATGTAGATAAAATATTGTAAGTGTATAATAAAATAAGAAAATCCCAATTCTCAGTATAACCAGAGGATCTATTTTCTCTACCAGTCCCTTAAATAAAAAGATGACCTGACAGAAAAAGGAGAACCAAGGTTCATCGAAGGATTTTTCCTAATAAGTCTTTGTTATCATGGCTTTTTAGCCATTTTTGTGGCACTGCCCAGCCTTGATGGAGTTGTGCCCATGAGCATGACAACAGCTTGGATGATGTATGTGGTGCCCTGCCTGGAGAGGCTCTGCTGGCACCAGTGTTCCCGCAAATACATGTATTCCTCATGCTTGCATGCCTTGCCTCTGACCTGTAGTTTCTTCGGCTGATGTAGACAGGTAGACATCTTCCACGGTCCCCCCCCTGTATTTTCCCCCCTTTTTTTTTTCCTAAAAGAATTTGCACAAAATCCTGTGTAGCTGTTCCTAACCTCCTTTCTTGTCTCTACTCAGAGGTTAAGCAGCACAGGCTTTATTAAAATTCTCCAAACCAAAGCTATTCTAAAGAATTTACTGAATTTATTTTTTTTTTTTTTTAGACAGAAAAACATGCATGAACAGCAGTTTCCATTAACTCATATTGATTGAAGTAAAGTGCTCTGCAGGAGACAAATATGCAGAAAAGTTTCTTGGGATTATTTTTAGGAATTTTTTTGGCTTAATAGAATAGAAATCAGATGTTTTAATCTATCCCAATCTGTACAAAACCTGACAAGTCAAAGGAAGCATACCTGTAGACTTAAAGATTCAGCTTTGCAACACTAATTTTGAACTAAAGCAGTATATTGAATAATTTCCTAAGGTTTCCATATTGATTTTGAATGGGCTGGTAACTTTAATTTTATATTTAACTTTTATAAATTTATCAAAAAATTAATTAAAGCACACTTAAGGTAGTAAAGTTGACTTGTGCTTTTTCTTGTACATTCATCCACCATTTTGTCACTTAGTCAGTCACTATTATGAAAAGCTTTTGCATTTTTCACAGCCACTGATCACATATATTGTCCCAAGCAACTTATCAACATTGACAGACTTTTCCACCTGACTTCTCATCTGCATTTCAAGACCACTAATCACCCAGATTAATGATAATTTTAATTATTTTAATAATTTTAATGTTAATTTTAATGAACATTAAAAATCACCCAGTCAAGTGCAAACATCTGAAGAATACTTCTGATGATCTTCCTCCCCTATGAAAACTCTGCCAATTGTTTTCTATCTCTTAATAAGTAACTTTTTAATTTGTTTTAGTCCCCTCTTTGAGAGCCTTTGGCAGAAGGCACCATTCATTGCTTTTTCAAAGTTGAGGTGCGTTGTATCGATTTTCTTGCTCTAGTTTTGAAGAAGCTGACAACTTCAGAGAGCTGTGCATTTATCAGGAGTGACATAGCTCTGCAAAAGCCTTACTGCTTGTCCTGAATTACTTAGTGAATTTTAGTATAGAGAGGTAGTAATAATTTGTGTATAAATGTATTTAGGAATAAGAGAGACTAATGATTGGAGCATGACGCAAATGGTATGGAATAAGGGGTGGAATGTCTTGGTTTGGGCCAGGATAAAGGTGATTTTCTGGTTTGTACTTTTGCTTTCAGCTAAGTCTCTTGTAAGTAGCTGCACTTGCTGAAATTAACAGCAAGTTTCTCAGACACTGTCTGCTTCTAGGACTGATAACACTCGATGTTTATAGTTACTGCCAGAGACTGGCATGCAAACCCAAGGACACTGCTCAGCTCTCAGGAACATTTTGCCCTCCAGAAGGAGTAAGGAGGTCCCACCTGAACCCTTCCTTTGGGGAGGACCAGACAAGATAGATGTCAAAATTGACCAAACAGAGTATTCCATCCCATACACCTCATACTCGGTATAAATTTGAGGGATCACAAGGGTCAAACTTCTTCCTGCCCTTCCTGCTTCCCTTCCTTGCCTGTTCCTTGTTTTTGCTTCAGCATCCTGGGAGGATTCCATCCATCCCTCTGCCTGTGGTCCTGATCCGTGCCAGCCTGAATCTGTGTGTTCCTGCCTCCAGCTCCCGACTGCTGCTGACTCCAGGATTCCAGCCTGGACTTTCCCAGGGCTGCCCTGCAGCCTCGGTGGTGACGTGAGAGTGATTGGGGAAAGGAGGGAGGAACGTGGTATCAATTTTCCTGTATATTTGTATATATTTAGTAATTTTTCCCATTTATCATTACTGTTTCATTAAAGTTCTGTAGTTTAGTTTCCAACCCATAAGTCTCTCTCCCTTATTCTCTTTCCTTTCTCTATCAGGGAGGAGAGGGGGATTAATAGAGAGCATCTGTTATTAGCTTTAATTGCTGGGTTGGTGTTAAACTGTGACACTGCTCTTCCCTAACAGTTGATATTTATGAGCCATAATGGTTTGCATTTATTCAGGTGCACATTAGTTCCATTTTTTCAGACAGTTTTAATTGATTATCCTGCTGGACATGTTGAGCTCCTGGTCAGTCATTGGATTCCCTTGCGGCCTTCTGAAATAATTCAGTGTCACACGTGCGAGTCGTCTGCCTCCATACTGCTTCTTGAGAGAGAGTTTTGATATTTACTTGATATTTCATCTTCAGGTCTCCCTAGAACCTAAGAGTAAAGAGCAATCGGTCTCGCAATTTTTTTACTCTTAATTTTATATGACCAGGATAAAAACTGCCTATGGCCTGTGCCGACCTCAGACGTTCTGCCCCCACACCCCCAGTCGGTGCGGAGGTGCCGGTGCCGGTGCCGGTGCCGGTGCCGGTGCCGGTGCCGGTGCCGGTGCCGGTGCCGGTGCCGGTGCCGGTGCCGGTGCCGGTGCCGGTGCCGGTGCCGGTGGGTCAGGTGACCCGCAGGGCCCAATCAGAGCGCTGGTGCCCGTGTGGCTGGGTGTGCGGTGTCTCCTGAGGGAGCCCGGCCCGGGCCTCGCTGCATGGCGGGGAGGGGGGTGGGAGGTGGGAGGGCTCCATTCCTTTTCTCGCTGCTCCCCTCTGGGGCTTCCGATTCCTCTTCCTGCTGGAAAAGAACATTGTTTATCATGGCAGGGTGCCTCCCCCTGCAAGGATCCGCTTGGCTATTCCAAGGCTGGACAGGAGTCACTGGGACACCGGGATCCCCGCCTGTGTCTGTGTCCTGCGTGGGGCTTCTCTGGTTGGGAAGTAATTACCACCTGAGGAACGTGGCTGACTATTTACATATTTTTATTAGTACTTCTTAACTCATTAAACCTATTCTATGGTTTTTTTTTTCAATCTTGAAGTCTCTCCTCCTTATTCCCCTTTTTATTTTCCCCTGTGTGTGTAGTGGGGATATAACCGAGAGCATCTGTCACCTGCTTATTGGCTAAAACTGACATATGGACAGCTGTGCATATCCTCTAGTGTATCTATGGGAAAAAAAAAATAAAAGTTCAGCTCAGAAATCTTGCTGAACTTACCCACATTAAGCAGGTACATAAAAGATTTTTCTTTCATAGAATCATAGAATCATAGAATCCTAGGGGTTGGAAGGGACCTCGAAAGATCATCTAGTCCAACCCCCCCTGCCAGAGCAGGGCCACCTAGAGTACATCGCCCAGGAACGTGTCCAGGCGGGTTTTGAATGTCTCCAGTGAAGGAGACTCCACAACCCCCGTGGGCAGCCTGTTCCAGGGCTCTGTCACCCTTACAGTAAAAAAATTTTTTCTGATATTTAACTTGAACCTCCTATGCTTCAATTTACACCCATTATCCCTTGTCTTTGCCTGCTATGGCCTCTCTTCTTCTGTGTGTTCTCACGCTTTAACTTCTCATGCTGTAGACTCCCTAGAAGGCTTCTTCTTCATCTGTTTGAAAATGGATTTATTATTTGTGTTAGTGTTATTGCAGAGAGTTTTTCATACTCTTTTTTTGGGTGCTGTCTTTTTTGTGCTTTTTTGTGCTTTTACATATAGCTAACTATTAGTCATTGGTGATTATTAGTCCTTCTATTATCCAAATTTCAACACAGTTTAAGATTTTTAAAGTATTCCTCTTTCTGCTGGTACCCAGTAGCTGTCTCCATTAAGTGGTCAGAGCCAGTCAGAACCCAGAGAACAGAACTGCTCACTGTTATTCTCCCCCCCTCCACACCTTCCCAGGGGAAGATAAAAGGGGAATTAGGAAGAGTGTCAAAATTAGAACAGCTTTAATAGAACAGGGAAGGGATAAGAACACATGCAATAATAATGAAAAATGTACAAAATGTACAAAAACTGATTTAAATTTTTGCTGGCATAAGTGTCCAAAGGTCCTTTGTGTCAGGGAAAAGGGGCCGAGGCCTTTCTGCAGAGCACCTGGCAAGCTGAAGGCAAAGAGCAGGAGCTGCTCGCAGGTATGTCTGCTGCATGAGGGAAGGGAGCAGGAAAGAAGAGGGATCCAACTTTTCTGCCCTCCTGGCTTTTATAGGGTATGGCAGAAAATGGGAGGCAATAGTGACTCCTCTCTTCTGCCCCTGGGGTCCCTTGGGGTCCTAAACAATGCCCTCTCATTAGGTCTTTGTATTAAAAGTGTAAAATCAGCCTGTGCCCCCTCAAACCGTAACACTAGCCTGCTGCATTTTCTCAGGCCTTCGATATTAGGTTGTATTCCTTTACTTTGAGCAGCCATATGCTGGTATTAGAGCCACTGGAAATGATTAATCTTTTTAACCTTTCTCTAGAAACATTTCTCCTTTATGTGTGGTTTCTCTTTTTAAAATCAATCAGCAGTAGAGCTTTTGATTTAGTACCTTCAGGATTTGGGACTGCAGTGTCCTTTGGTTATTCATTACAGAGTGATTTCTAATGGTAACCCTTGAACTGCACATTGATCTGTATCAAACCTAAAAAACCATAGTTGATATTGACTAAATATTTAATCTTGAAATCATACACAGATGTGATGTTTACCCAAGCTACCAGGAAGCACTTTACTCTTTTGGCTGTTGAGTTTTCTTCAGGTTCCAAACTCTTCTTTAGTATTGTGAAGCCACTGTAAACATCACTGTCAGCTGAAGTAATATATTCCCAAGAGGTTGTGTTGTTTGCTTTTGTTTATTTGTTATTATTGTTGTTTTCTGATATGGTCCTGGAGTGTTTCACTGGATGAATTGTGCATTAGGTGTGGAGAATGCAGAGTGTGACTCGCTTGGTTCTGTGCAACTTTGCAAAGTACAAATTTGAGGAAAATATACAACAACACAACAATGAAGTAGTCCTGCAGCTGTATCTTCCTCCTGTATGCACTGATACATGGTAGTTTGCAGCTGGTTTTTGGTTGCTATACCACTGTGCATACCTCTTAGTATTTTAAAATCACTCAGCTCTCATAGAGCCCTATCTCTGTGGAAATTTCAGGCACTTGCATCTCTGAATCACACACCAATGCAAATAATAAGACACAAAAGAAATACAACATGTGGGAAAGTTTGCAGTGTGACAAATTTATGAGGTAACACTCAGATGGTAATGAGGTAAGTGGGTATGTTGCAAGATATCCCACTTTCCTAACCACATAAATCTTTGCAGTAGTTTTTCTGGGCTATATTTGGGTAAAGATTTTAAACATATCCTAGTTCCCTTTCAATCCCTTCAAAACAAGAGGCAAATCTCTCCCCCAAAAGGAAAATTATAGAAGATTCTTGCTAAGGCTTGGGCAGGTGTGATCCAGTAAGTACTAATTAAATTTCTTGAAAACTGAAGCATTGAGAATAAACCCAGGTTTATTTCCAAGGCTTAAGACATAAAACTTCATATTTATAGGTGTTATATACTGAAAGAGTTCTACAGTGAAAAGCAGACTCCTGGGCAAATCTATGATAAATATGTGCTATTAGTAAATAACTATATTTGTTTCAACCTAATACCCCAAGAGTCCTAAGATAGTAAAACTCCCCGTTCTCTTCCTCTAACTTACACCTTGAGGACTGTAGTCCTACAGGGAAGGTTAGAAGAGAAGACTTTCTTGCTGGATGCCTGTAGTACCTTGACCTGCCCCTTCAGCCTGAAGCCCCCTCTCACCCCCCATGAGAACCCCAGCCCACCCACTGTGGGTCCTGAGGGGCCAGTCCTTCCCTCCTGATAGGCTCTGCAACCCAACTGCTCAGCTGGCAGTAAGATTTTTGCCTCATTAACTGCACAAGGAGTTATTAATCAGAAAAGGGTCTTCTTCATCTTTTCTGGTTTCATATGTGAACATACTCCATTCTGGTTAGATACTAAATGGCTGATGCAGTGTATGTGTCTGTCATTGCTAAACACAGTGAGAACTGGGCTAAAAAGTGGCTATAGATTTTTAAAATGTGAAGAGCACATTCAATAAAACTCACAGGCCTCTCCTGCGCTAAGTCAGAATTGCAAGACTGTTTTCCAACCCCTTCCCTGACTGTTATGTTAAATCTAAAACTTAACACCATGCAGTGCTCTTTTGGGGAACATTAAATATTGGCAATCACATCCATCTTCCTGAGTGAGGATTCAGATGACTACAGGCTGCTGTAGATGTAGATTAACTTTCAGTTGTCTTGTCTATACATTTGATATGAAATCTATCTGAACACCACTGGTCAAAATCCTCTTGGATGGATGAGAACGTAGTGTTTTAACTACCACTTTTCTACAAGTATGAAATAGTTTAACACCTCCTGACCATCAAACTGATTTGATATGAATACTTAAAAACCCCCTATAAACCAAACCGCTGACACTGAGGATAATTATCAATGAAAAAATTTGAGTATTGTTTTTCTTAAACAACCACAACCCAATGACATTGAAGTGTCAGAGGCAAAAATCAGTGCCAGAATTTAAGAAAGCTGTAGATGCACACTGCATCTTGTCTGCTACTCTGGTCTGCTTAAGTTTGCCCTGAACCAGAAGAGGAAATTATCAAGAGTCCAGAAAGATGATGAAATGGGATCACTTTGCTATCACTTTATGCATTCATCATAAATATGTAGTCATCCCAGCCCCATCTTCTTCCCTAACTTGTTGCTTCAGCGAGGCTGATCAACACTGTGAGAGATGCTGTCTTAAACAGGGGTGAGCTTCTATTTGTACCACGAAAAATGCCATTTATATCTATCATCACAATGCAGAAACTTTGTCACTGTTATTGTGAATTCAGTCCACAACAGACTCTCCACAGCAGATCTCCAGTGAATCTGAAATATGATAATGGGCTCTTGTACCCAGATGATATCTGGTCCATGAGAGTAAGTCTTTAAAATGGAAATAATAAGCCTGAGCATCAGTTAGGTTATAATGGTTTAAGAGCACTAAAATAACGATTATTAGTTCTGAAAATAAACAAAGGTCTTGCAAATGTGAGGATTGCTTCAGTTATGATCACCATACTGGGAGCTAGTAAGTTTGAGGGGAAGGAAACAAGTGGGCATCACCAACTGAGATCCAGACACTTCTTCAGTGGGGGGACAGCTTACCCTACCACTGACCAGCAGGTGGGGATTCTTCAGCACTGGGACCACAACCCCAAGAAACTCTGCTTCCAGGGCTCTCTGATTTCTGCAAGGAGACTGCGTACACAGGGGAGTTCAAGTGTTTGCCATACAAGTTGTAACATGAAAAAAAAAAAAGTTTAAAACAAAATTGACGAATTAAAGATTCCATACATCTGTATGGAGAAAGGCATCATTCGGTTACTTTAAAATATTACACACTTGGTAAGTCAGTGTTTTCCTTTTGTCTTTTACATAAAACTGCACCTAAATCTGAGGTTTCCTTTTGTTTAGGCAACCTGTTTTTTAATTTTGCTGTTGTCCATGTCGCTCTATATCCTCTTTAATAACAAAAGGACTTAAATGAGCCTAGTAAAACAAAACAGAAACAATCTCAGAATAAGGAGTGTCTAGTTTTAGCACCATTTCACAGGAGGTATTCCTAATGGCTTAAGCCTTGGGTTTCCATTGTGTCAAAACTAGCTGTGTTTCCTAATTTATGCCCCTGCAAAATTTTCAGGTGCCCTACCTGCTTTACTTCCTGCTGTGTGGTGCACAAGTGCAAATGAAGTGTTGACAGCTTCTTTTATTTTCCCCTTAAAGAGCTGATAAATTCATAGCTGTTGTACAGTGAACACTTTTAACGCTTTCAGTTGTTACTCTTCATTCACTGCTTTCCGATGAATAAACTTTTTTTGGTGAAATTTAAAGGGAATTTACATTTCCCAAAGGATGACTCTTAGAACAGTATCAGCAATGCTATTACAATCCCTTCTATTTCTTCCTAACTTTCAAGGTATACTTTTTGCACCTGAGTTTTTTTTTTGCTTTTTTAAATTTATTTTTAAAATTTTATGTA
Source organism: Phaethornis superciliosus (assembly GCA_023637945.1). NCBI lineage: Eukaryota > Metazoa > Chordata > Aves > Apodiformes > Trochilidae > Phaethornis > Phaethornis superciliosus. Next base: position 72,560,112 of record JAJQWJ010000002.1, read on the forward strand.
TATATATGTATATATATATATATTATTTTTTATTTTTTATTTTATTTTTTTTACCACTTGATACTGATTGCTTCAGAGCCCAGAGGAAGTCAAGCTACTTTTTGTGAGATGAATTCCTTGGCAGTCTCTCTGATATTTCTCTTAAAGTGAAGAAAATATTGGCTGTGATGGAGCACTATATTGACAGACACAACCTCTTTGGGGTTCCATGAAGGCACAGTGTCTCAGCAGAGAGCTGTGAACTTCTTCAACAAATGGTTAAAAGCATGTGTGTATACTCTATTCTATAATTAGAAGGAAAAAACAGAATTGCAGCATTTCATGTCATCTCCATAGGCAAGGCAATGCTTATTATTACCTCAATATTTGTTCACGAGACTACCTACTATTGTAGGTGAACAACAAAATGGATTTTGACATGAGTGGCAATGAAAATGAAAAAACACCAAAGAAATGAGAAAACCTTTTTTCTTATTATGAATTATGTTGTCTTTTTCCTCCCCTCATCCTCTGAAGCACAGATATTGTCCATCTATGAATACAGGGGACCACAGAGTAGGCAGCACCAGTGTTCAGATGATGTTGAGCAAATCTAATTGCCCAAAATGTCAGCTGTGCTATTCTTGCTCTTATGCTTCCCTGGAGAGAATATGAATCAGATGGACATGAGAACAGAACCACACCACAGTGACACACAGAGCTAATTTTATTTAATAAGCTGTGGAAGGTGAGTAATAATCTCTATTCTAAGATTTCTGTTCCTCAACACTCACAGGCTTCTCATGATAATCAGAGCTCTCCAGTCCAGCATCACAGATCTGTGGGGAACATGACACCAATCTAACTTCTTAACACATCTGAGCACGCTGCAGCCCAATCCATGGGCACAGTGGTTACACCTTTAACTTGGGCTTCTTCACAGTGGTGTTGGTTATCTATGTATAGAGTTCCTCATGCCTCCTCAGGGGCTATTATTTTTACTATCGATTTACTCCTGAATTAGATTACATGAATTGCTAATCATGCAGCTCAAGCCAGTTGCTTTGATTTTTCCTATTTTGAAGGCCAATTAGCATTTTCTCCCTGAATTTCTATCACACTCTGGTTTCCTGTCCCCAAATGTTTTACAAGGGTGTACATTTGACAGCAGCAATGTCAAGAAGCTTATCTGTCCTTCATTTTCCAGCAGGGACTGATACAGTGAGTCAGAGCTGTGAGGACACTGTCAATATCTCATTTATCTGAACAGTGCTTTCAGGTGAGCTTTACCCCATGAGATATACTCCATGGAACATTAACTGCTAGATTTGGAGTTAGGAAGGACTTTTCTTTCAGGCCAGACTGGCTGAGATGTTGGGCTTCCTTTTTTTTTTTTTTTTTTTTTTTTTTTTTTTTTTTTTTTTTTTTGTGTTCCTCTGCAGTATTGAGCAGCCTTTGTTGGCCAAGACCAGGATCTCAGCATCTCACCCTTTGTTTATCCAAGTGCTTTCTGATGGAGAGGAGGATCAGATGGGAGGATCCTCTTGCTTTCCCTTCTCCTAACACAACCGCTGCATGGAAATATCTTTGGTTTGAGACATGATTATCTTCACTCCTTAGACTAGGGAAAGAACTGTGATTTTTTCATATTTTTTTAAAAAATATTTAGCTGAAAGGATCTTGAAGAGTCAGAGGACATGGGGCAGGAAGTAGCCAGAACCTGGGGGTAGGAAAGTTTGGTCTATTATAATTCAGAAAAACATACTATACCCTCACTGTGCTTGTGCTTATCCAACTGAAAATAGTTAATTGGAAAAAACCAATTACTTTTGCAGAAATGACAACTCCTCCAATGGTAAAATATGGCAAATAACCCTGGGAAAAATCAATATGGCCAAGCTATTAAACCCCAAACTATATTTCTTGTTTAAGTTTTTTTTATTATTATTGAAGTTTTCTCCCTTGACTATGCTGTCACTTAGAATATCACTGTAATACAGGAAAAATATGCTTTTTCTATACCATTGATTGTGCTCTACGTGGATATAAATGGCGTCACCAGATGGAAAGCAGTGATGGGTCAGAACTTACTGATGATATAAAAATTCCTCCAGGTTTCAAGATAAATACAACAAGTCTTTCAACTGTGGTTATAAAAACCTGCCTGTTTTCTTTTTACAACTTGTCTTGAAGACTAGAAGACAGTTACTTACCCTGCAGTCTATTCTGCTATGGCACTTTTATTGTCTTCTTTCTGGCATGCAATGGAAATGGCATATATTTCCAGCAGGTTGGTTTAAGATATAGAAGCACTAAGCTCTGAATAGCCCTTCATCAAAAAGAAAATCTCACCTTCAATTTTTTTAAGAGAAACAAATCACTGAGATGCCATTGAAGCAAATGAATGAATACAAAGAGTATATGTATATATAGATATTTATTTATAAAAAACCCCACACCTGCATACATCCCCCATCATGAAAAATGTCTGTCTCAAGTTTGGCATCTCTTATTTGCAATTAATAGCAAATTCATTCAAAAACTGTATCTGAACTGAGTTAGATACAGGAATCTGTCATATCTCTGTAATCAGGAAAGCCAAAATAATGATGAGTATTAAGGACTGGCTTCAGAAATAAGGTCAGCTGAGCTTTATGGTATCATTTGTAGATTTTCCCCAGAGAGGATCTTATGGTACAATAAGTCTTCTCCAGTGATGTAAAAAAATCTTTGTTCAGTATTCCAGCTTGCTGCCTGTTATGAGAGAGAGTAAAGCACCACAAGGTAGTAAGGGCAGAACTTTTGAATACCATACCATCTTAGGGTACAATTGCGATGCCACTAAACCAGGCTTTTCATCAGCATGTAGAGAATTTACTTTTGAACTAATGGGCATGCTCCAGGACTAAAGAGTTAAAAACAAAAATCACAAAGAAAATCAGTAAGGGGGAATGGCCAATATTACTTTAACTAAACAGAGAACTTGATTAACTAAAATATTTATTTTTTCTTCCCACTACTATCCTTGCAGCTCAGCTGTTCTGTGCTTGACAAGTGCAAGGCAAGATAAAACAGATAATGAAACTCAAGCACATGTGACTTCTGTTGACTTCTGTTGACTTCTGTTTCCATAAGCACAACGAAGAACAAGATCTGACTCCTTTAGTCTGAACATTTAGTCCAGAGTTAAGCTGCAGTGGTTTGGGCAAATTGTACCCAAATTATAACACTCATGCCAGAGATGGTGTAAGTCACCTCATCTTATCTTTATACTTCCAGTAGGCACTTCTCCCAGACAAAAAAAAAAAAAAAAAAAAAGCCAAGCAACTCCATATTTGGGTGAGTTGTCACAGACAGGCCTTTCTTTTCATTTAGTAAATAACTTTTTCAGCCCAAGCACTTGGAAATTTCCACAAAGGTGACTTGTGAATGCCAAATGCATTATAACCTTGATAGTTTCATTGGAATGGGTTATTTTTACAGAAAACCATTCTTCTACCTCTAAACAAGTGTCAATCTGATTGAAAACAACAATTGGAATTCAGCAAAGATGAATTTTAAAATTCGAGGTCATTGAATTAAGCCACTTCAGAATATGAATAAATATTCATTTGAGGAGCATAGTTTACTTCAATGGCTTTTGTATTGCATTAAATGACCAAAAAGGTCTCAGCTGTTCCTGATGTACTTTAAATTCAAGTACTTTTTTGATTCTCAAAAGGCAGCATCATAAAATAATTACAAGTGACTTGTTCTAGGAGAGCTTTCCTGTATGAGTTCAAGTCTTTTGGATTGAACTTCAACTATACTATTTATAAGGGCTCATCATGTTCCCAGATGAGTTAACAGGTATTTACAGACCTCAGTGAAGACAGCCCTAAATGAATACTGAGATTTATTTGTTTATTTATTTTTTCCCAGTCCATTCTGTTGGTAGCACATGTTCAACAATAGTGATCCTTAAACAGCCATTAGGAATTAGTGACCTGCTAAAATTTTACAGGAAGACAAACAAAAATAAAGTTATAGACATTATCTACCTTCAAACAGCCTTATTTACTACATAACTAGTACTGTAATTATGGAAGCTTTCCTAGCAACTTGGAAAGTCTTATGGCTGTTATAGAAATGTGAGTTTATTTTAATCTTGGTTTCCTAAGAAGAAAATTTTTGTGCAATCACATTGTCCATGTTCATTTATCTGCTTGTCAATTATTCAGTTTCCTCAACACTTTCTGAACCCAGTACCCAATTTCAACTAAATTTGAAAGTGCATCTGAGGACTCAAAGCTATTAAGTTCCTACAAGATTCATGAAAAGAAACTATTGCATGTAAGTTGTTGAAGGTTAAAATTAGTGTTCCTTTGAGTGAGGTTTACCTTTTTTTCTTTGTCTGACAATTGGTCAGCTAGCATGTTTATACAAATTACCTGTAAAGCTAGTTACAGCACTTGCTGACCAGACCAAAATATTTCAGTGAAGAAAAGACACTGCAGAACCACCTAACACCAATCTACAACGCCACTCACCTCATCCACTTCCCCAGACGAATCACCTCTCACGCCCCCCCACCCAAAAAAAAAAAAGAAAGAAAAAAAAGGCTGATTGTTTTCATAGTTTATAAAAGAATCTGCTTATTTTTCTTTGTTATTAATCTGGATTCTAACACAGAAGTCCTATTCCTTCCCTTGGAAATTTATTTTCTGGATTCATATTGTGCTATTGATGAGTATGCAGCAGTATTTTGTCTCATTTAAAATTCCTTAAAAAAACCCCTGCTTTTTGTAGTTTGCTTTTCACTCACTAATTAATTCTCAATGCGTCCTTATGAGACAGCTACATGTCACTATCTGTAACTCCTTTAATTCTGTCTGTATCTGTAACTCTCTGTAATTCCACAGAAATTAAATTTCAGTAGAACATCAGGTTGAATCTATGCTGAGGAGCAAAGTTAGATCTGTTCTTTGTAAAATAACCAAAAACAAAACCAAACCACTTCACAAACTTTCTGTTCTTCACACAGCTATACCTGATAGTTCTAGTATGCCATTTACATCAGCATTTATCATATTTTTAAGTAAATCAGAATTTTTTTCCATGTTAAAACTTTGTCAACAACTACACCTCATGGACTCTTCTTCTTTGCTGCTTTGCTACACATTAATTTAGTATGTCATTACAGTATCATAGGGATTGTTGTGATTTGAGGGCATTGCAGATAAAGGACTCAGCAAAACAAAAAAATGGTCAGACACTATTACTAATTAACTATACTGCTAACTATAATCTTGTAATACTGTGTTTGGTATTTGCCAGTGTGAAATAATCCATAAGGATCTGGAAAAACTGGCACATGATAGAAGTGCCTTTGGTCATTAAGTTCTGAAGAGTCAGTTTACAAGCTTCCTTGCTCTAAAATTCTGGCTGGTTGTTATCCAGAGGCGTAGTCACAAAAAAAGTAAGCAAGCAACTTCCCTTCTACTTAAAAAAAAACCCCCAAACTGTCCCAGTGATATTTTGTGTCAAGAAGTTCTTTTCATGAATGATACATAGTAGCAACAGATTACCTTCCCCTTTTTCTCTCCGAAATGAAATGACAGAAATATTTACCATTTTGTGTCTGTTTTTCTTTCTGGTGTTAATTGATGTATTTGATACAGTAATTAATTTTTATTCCTCATTAGGATTACCAAACATATTTCAGAAAGGCTGCTTTTGTGGTTTTTTCACTGCTTCTGCTATTTCACACTGACTCTTCCTCCTTAGGTGCTGTTTCTCTCTTTGATCAAGATGCCCAGGATTGAAAACTGTGCTGCAGCTGGGCTGCAAAGCTGGTACCTTGCCTGAGCAATGCCATATACCCCCCAGGTATGCCCAAGTGCTTTATCTTAACCCTTGTGGTATGCTTTGCTTTGTGCTTGTTATCATTACTTTCCCATGGCAAATACTGCACAACCTCTTGGCTTTACCAGCTGCCCTGAAAACCTTTTTAATGTATTCTACTGCTGCAGGTCCCAAGCCTTTTTAATCATTTGAGATCTGTATCTTTTCTGCTTGTACTCTCTTCTAAATCATTAGTAACTGCACTCAGTTCCTCTAATGCTGGCTTGAAAACCTGTGCCTTTGCACAGATAGAATATATTATAAATGTTTAACATTTATTTTCTTCTTGTTTTTCCCCACTGAATTTCTGAACCTAGTTATTGGATAATTAAAACTAATCACGCTAATTAGATCTCACAAAATTACATTAAATCAACATTACATTTAGGGGCAAGCCCGTAGCTGTAGGATGAAACAATGGCAAACTGCAGCTGTGTTCAGGCCCTCACTGCTGTTGCAAGGCTCTAGAAGGCCCTTTTCTACCCTGCAGTGAAGCACAGCAGGCGAAAGAAGTTCTTGCAGCACCTTCCTGACTGCAGATACCCTGTGACGCTATGAACCTCTGTAACCTTTCCTCTGTTCAGCTGCACCTTGATGGGGAGCAGTGAGAGAATCCTGAGGTCCTGCTCCTCCACAACTTAACCCATGATCATGTAATTTGCTTTGGATGTAGTGTGAGCTCTTCTTTCTCCTACTGTGCTTAATCACAGTTCAATTTTTTGAGTTTATATTGATAAAATGTGAGCTAAGTTCCCATAGCAACTGTAATGATCAGAACATTGTAATGTGGTATACAAACACTGTTTAGTTTGGTGACTTTAAATGCAATGAAGCCCAGTAAAGAGGATAGAATTAGTGACTGGCATTCAGTAATTTAGAATTGGGTACATCTTACTGACTTTTACATCAGCACCAAGTCTTATTGTGCTTAAGACTGCCTTTACATCTCATGGAGAGAGGCAGAACACTTTAAGGAATGTTAAACTAATACCTGAAGAAGTGGTATCAGTTCACATATCTTAGAACTGATAAGCAAGGTCCATCTTCAAAAACTCTTCATCCCATGGATAAATACCCTCAGTTTTTACACTGGTGCATCCTCTGACCTCTAAATGTTAATGCTATTTTACATCTGCCTTCCTCCATTTGGACTTCTGTTCTAAGATCCATGCCTAATAAAATGCAAAGAAATACCACTTTTCTCATCTAGTCAAGTACCACATAGGAAAAATCAGAAAAAAGATTGAGAAGAGGGATTCCACTAGGATCCTATGTGAGACTAATCATCCTAGATGTTAAGTGGTTGTATTAGCATAAAATATAAATATTAAAACTTACATTTTTGAGATGTAATCTTTATTAACTCGTGCCATCTCAATTTTACATGCAAGTGGCTTAGACTGGAGGAAGTTCTCAAAGCTATTGTGACTTTAACTAATTCCAGGACACAAGCCCTTCTGTTAGTTCCCTTGTTCAACCTATCTTATTTGATACGGCTAAAGAACTACGTTTGTGGTTTCTCTTAGCCTAAATACAGTCAAGAGAAATGAAACTTCACGGTTTTATGTACAATTCTCCATCTTTTTGTATCAATTGAAATTCCTCCCAGGTTGTTTTTCTCTCTCTACATATATTCATGTTACTTAATATATATCATTTTATCAGCAATAAATCCTATATTTACATATAGATTTTTGTTACCAATGTTGTACTCTGCTCCTTAGAAACCTTTATTGGCTTTAAACATGAACATCTGTAACCTCCCTTAAAACCTCCCTTAAAATATCAGTGGATGGTCAAATTGAAAACTTGCAATAACAAAATTACACTTTCTCTGTATTTTATACATCAGTTATATTTATGACCAGTAAAAAGCCTAAACTTCCTTGATATTTAAGGTTTTGTTAAAATTAATTAATTCTTGTTTTTTGAAAGAATTATTTTTTTTCCTTGTCTGTCCTTCCCTTTCTTAGGTATATCAAGAATGATTCATATGAGTATTATTTCTGATGGCAAAAAAGCAGTGTAAATGGTTCTTAAAAAAGAGCTTGTGAGTTCTGAGATGTTAGCTAGTGCTACCATTCTGGAGATTATTTGTTTAGAACTACCTTGATTTATCCAAGAGGAGAAAGAAAAATGTAGCACTTAGAGACTGATAGAGTTCATCATAAAACTTCATAGGAATAAATTGAGAATTCAAAAAGCTGACAAAATAATTAAAGGGATTAGAAGAGATGAATTACAAAATTTTTTAAGAAATTGACACAATATATATGCGATGCAAAAAAAAAAGTTCTATTCTAGTTGTCTAATACATTTAAAAATCTACTGACAATAGGTTTGAAAAATCTATGGAGAATAGTGGAAAAGAATGGGAATATTAATTGGTAGAAGCATGCTGCCTGAAAAAGTAGAGGCATCAAGCTGTTCTTTTTCTTTTTTTTTTTTTGACGTAAATTTTTTCTGTCTCATTGTCACATGAGATACAGAGGAAGTACTCTCTAGATTTTCTTTCCCTTGTTCAAGTTCTGGAAAATCTTAAGGAGAGGTTCGGGTGGGGTGATTTCCTGAGTCAAGAAGCCACACAGTTGCTCTAGGCAATTCTAAGTCATTCTGATTAGGAGAGATTCGCTTCTGGGGAGTGTATACTTGTAGGAAAGTACCAGACAATAGGAACAATCAATAATAAAAGAAAATATCTTGAAATTCTACACTTCAACTCACAATCCCCAATGAACTGTTGAACCAGTTGAATGCTGTCTTCTGCTCACTTTAGTGAAAGGCAAATTAATAAACTCTAGACTTTAACTGTCCCTCTTTATATCATACCTTTCCATGTAGGGGGAAATTTTTGTTATAATCCTTATTAATTCTGCTGATGGCACATCTTTCTCTTGCAAAAATTTTTCAATATGAAAGACTGGTAAACAAGACCGTATATAAAAATGGACATGGAAGAGGAAGATAAAATTGTATTTTGCAGTTTGTTCACTGAGTCAGCCAAAAAAACACCTGAAAAAACAAAGGTTTACCTGTATGTGTATTTAGTTTTTCAGTGGAAAGACTTGGTGCATCAGTTGTGGAGAGTGTTGGACATGAGTTCTTCATTTGAAAAGATGACACAATATGTCTCTTTCAATGAGGTATGGAAAAAAAGAAAAGAGGCAGTCCATTCCTGAGTCAGCAGCCAAAAAAACCCAAGCCAAAATGTTAAGTATAAATCAATCTAACTCTAAGGACCCATATCTGTGTGTTTTGCACCTGTATTCCAAGTAAAGAAAGTATTTACAAATGAGATATGGAATTTGCTTTCCAATAAAGCTTAGATTTCACTGCATGATAAAAAATGGTTCTTGTTATTAGAGCCTAGAAACATGAAGAAATGTTAAAGCAGATTGATTACTACTGTGAATAATTGCATTCCGATTCAGACAGCAATACTGAAAATATACACATGGCCCTGAGTCATGTAGTTAGAACAGCATTTTTAAAAGTTTCAGTTTTTGCATACGGTGCATACTTAAACCAAGTACAGTTGGTTTAATTATGTCCTGCTTTATTATTGCATGCTGTTCCAAAAAAACCCACCTTTAAATATAATGGGTGTGCAGAAACTTGAACTGTTTCCTAAGCTTCTTGTGATAAATTTTAAGTAAATGTGTAGGAATGAAAATATAAATGTGAAAGAAAGTGATAAATAAATGTTTTTAAACATTAGCTGAATATCTGTAGTAGTGTTCTTCAGTACATGCAGCAAAGGCATCAATCAGTATTTGACAGAACTGTCTGTATATCATGTGCACTGTTTATATTGTCTGTTCATGCATATTCGTCTGGGTATATTCTGTGAAAATAAATCCAGCATTCTTTTAACTGTGTTTTATTATGTGTGGGACAGGAGAGAAGAAAAAAAAAGGTACATGTGAAAACTCTTTAAAGTACAGCTTACTACAGGAAAACATGCACAGTGTTAGCTAAAGTCAGTTTGCTTGGGCAGAAATTAAATGATATCTTGGAGAATTATGCCCTATTTCTGAACTTTATTAATTGATAATGTGTTACCCAGAGCATCATGAGACTAAATGACACTGCTGAAAACTGAATATATTAATTTCACATGCAGACAACCTTAAAGGACTCTGTGGAAAAGGTACTTAGTGTCAGCATTGAAAGTCAGTATTATGTTTAAGTAAAAATATTCCTCACCTTGGAAACCATGTTATATCTCCGTCTCTAATGTTGCTACCCTAAAAAGAGATTATTGCATTTTACCTTCACCTCTTCACCAAATGTTTTGCTGTCTTAACTTCTGGCCCTGACCTCAGGCAAGACACCAGTTACATTAGTCCTGCTTACATCTTAACTATATTGCTTGCCATGGTTTCAGAGTAGTCATATTAAGAGATGCTGTATTTGGACATTTCTCTGGAAAAACACACACAAAGTCTCATTTACCTTGATATGTGCTTCCATTAGTGGGCAGATAAGACACTAATTATTTTAAGTGTTTGCCTAGGCTGCAGTTTAGTGGACTGAACCTTTTATAAATTTTAGAATTTGTACACTTGTATTTTCAACACAGTTTCATCAGACTAGTTCTTCTTAATTTTAGTTTCATCTTCAGATTTATGGTAAGGGTATTTCAATGAATTTTTCTCCTCTAAAAGACCTTTTTTTGTTTGTTTGTTTGTTTGGTGTGCTCTCATATATTTTCTCTAGTCATCCAGACCAGCATGACATTTGGAAAAACCTTTAGCAGACTATCAAGGGAGAAATGCTTCATGAAGTTTTCTCTTAGTATTTCCATTAGATAGAAGAGGAGGAGACCGCATGGAATATGAAATATTAGAATTAATTTTCAAAGCTATTGACCTACTCAATGCATAGACTATTGTAAAATAAACCAGTGCTTCCAAGAAGCCTTCCTGAAACCAAGCCATCAATGCAAATGTTCTGACATGGCTTTCCTTCCATATCTGAGTAGCTGTGTTCAGTTCTGGGCACCTTGGTGTAAGAGGGACACAGAAGTGCTGGAGCGTGTCCAGAGAAGGGCAACAAAGCTCATGAAGGGCCTGGAGCACAAGTCCTGTGAGGAGAGGCTGAGGGAGCTGGGGGTGTTCAGTCTGGAGAAGAGGAGGCTCAGGGGAGACCTCATCGCTCTCTGCAAATGCCTCAAGGGAGGTTGGAGCAAGGGGAAAAAGCCTCTTCTCCTTAGTGAATTGTGATAGACCAGAGGGAATGGATGGAAGCTGCACCAGGGGAGGTTTAGGCTGGATGTTAGGAAACATTTTTTTCTCTGAGAGTGTTGTCAGGCATTGGAATGCCTGCCCAGTCACCATCCCTGGAGGTATTTAAAAGGCATTTGGACCTGATCCTTAGGGACATAGTTTAGTAGTTAGATTACACTGTTGGTCAAAGGCTGGACTGGATGATCTTGGAGGTCTCTTCCAACCTAAACATTCTGTGATTCTGTACAGAAGTGGACCAAGGGCAACAAATGCAACAAATCACTCCGCAGCTTTTTTTTTTTTTTTTAAGTGGTCGGTAGCGGAGGCCTTGGAAATAATGTAAAAGCACAGCTTTCTTACAGTGATACTTCTCTAGCACATCATCCTATCAATCAAGCAGATTGAAAGTGTGTAAAGTTGCTGAAGGCTTAAAAAACTTGTGAGGTCTGAAAACTTCTCATTGGGCTTGGACTTCGAAGTATCAGAACAGAACTAGCAGACAAGATTTTGAATATAATTTAATATTACTTTCCTGTCCTACTGTTCTGTCCTCTCTAGGAGCTGATTCAGTGTTAATAAAATTTTACTTACAACAGAGCATCCATCTGAAACAGCTCCAAGACATAGAATAGTACCTCTTGTCAGCATGTTGTTCCAGGCTACTAATCACGTATTTGCTATAGTCAGACTGGGAGTGTGCTGGGAAGATGTCAGGCCGGTGCTGTTGCTGTGAGACCTAGAAGGGCTGCTGATAAGTTGACACTAGGAGCCTCCTCTTGGTATTTTTTGTTAGCAAGTACAGACATCCAGATCCCTTTGGTCCACCTAGGGGCAGAGGCAGGTTTACCACCTTTTGTATGGTCAGGATAACAGTTCTGTTTTACCTTCCTGCCTGGCTGTGGTAATCAGTCCCCAGATAGTCCCACCTGCATCCTCGACTGATTTTTATTTCCTTTTTCATCTCTTAGGTTATTTCTTTTTACTACTATCCCCTAACAAATAAATAAATAAATAAATAACCTGTCCTTATTTACTTTTCACCCCATTAATCCCCATTCTGATACATCTGCACCCTAATTTGGCATTTCTATAACTGTTAACCAGGTGATCTCAAAAACTGATGGGATTCATGATGTGATTTCCTAGGAAATCCGTGCAAGATTTCTCTCTTCAAAAGTCCCCTATACTCACCTCTTGTAATCTTTGACTGTGTTTTGCATATCTACTGCTGAACCATCACTGAACTCCAGACATCCCCTCGTGACACTTCTGTAACTCTTGTTGTATCCACATATATACATCTTATTATATCTGGGAGTTTCTCTTGTCCAGTTGTTTTCCATGTCCATTGAGCCAGCTTTACCCCAGGCCAAGCCCTAGGCAGTCATGAGGCTGCAGCCTCAACAAAGTTTAAAAAACCTGGACGAAAAAGATACTACACACAGAAGATCAGACTGAGTTTAAGAAAAAAATTGCTTGAGAAGGATGAAAATTTCTGTTTCAACAAGTATGGCAATACATTTTATAACCTAGTCTTATTTAAAAGAATGGGTAAGGATCTCATTTGTACTATGCTCATGAGAACAATACTCAGTGATGGGACAAGCAACCTATAGAGGGATATAATGCTGCTGTCCTTGTTTGCTGAAAGCAGAGGATAAAAGCTCTGTGCTGCACTGCCTTATTCGTGATGCATCGCTGCCTTCACGAATAATAGCCTATGTGATTTGGTAATTAAATATCCTTTACTACTTCCCAACTTATGTAGCCACATTTAGTTTACAGACAAGAGCACTCAGGAAGACCTCTTGACCCATCAAATCCACCCAGCTGTGATTACAGACAACCATGTAATAAATATCCGGACTAGAATGTGCCGTGCTGACATACCCTTCATCACAAAGCATTTCAGTGCCCTAGAAATTAAGATCATCAGTGAAAAAGATGACAAAAATTGGAGGAGGGCAGGCACAATGAAGTGTATCAACAATCCCTACATCAGTAGAATGGCAAGTAACTTTTTTTTAGGTGAATGTGCTCTGATGAGCCTGGGAAACCGATGACACATGATGATACAGAGAAAGATAAAAATAACTCGGTCAACACAGCAGCAAAAAATACAGCCTCATCAGAATGATGAGCCTTTCTAGCAATTTTGTATCCATGTAGGTGACTACACAAAGATATAATAATGCCATAGAAAATTACAGTGTGTGACCTAAAGTGCAGAAGTAAAATTGTGTGGGGATTTTTAACTCACAATTTCTTTTCTTTTAAACTTAGTACATGATCTTTCTGCTGGTTCGTTTAAGTTTTACAACTTTCTGTTGAAAGACATAAGCCTATTAGTTCTCAGTAAGGGTGTGTTAAAATAATATATGTTAAATTATTCTAAATTACTCTGATATTTTCTTCAAGGCAATTTTTATTGAAGGTAATAATTATGTTGTGATTATTCTTATGGAACAATTATGTTTACACTGGTATACCAGGTGTGCAGTGGAGGACAGTAAAGGGTAATATCATAAAACGATCATGAGAAAGGAATATAGATTTCTAAGAAATGTAAAAGGTTTCAAATTTGATTTTAGTGATGGTTTGTTGCGTGAGCATATCTGTTCAGTTTTACACAGCAGTTGCTTTGCTGTACATTCTGTAATTCAAATGTAAAAAATTGCAATTAATAATTAAATTAATATGATTGTTAAATATATTTTTATTTCAGTAATGTTTACTGAAATAATAATAAAAAAATTCACAATGTTTATACATATCTGATCACTAACTATCACAACAGAAATATGGTTCCCCTAAATGGATCACTAGAACAGGGAACTTTTCAAACCATAAAAGCCACGCAGTTCCTTACTATTTTTAAACTACAATTTTTAAAACCATAAGGAATAGGATCATGATAAATTAAAGTGTAATGGTATTCTATACTGTATATTGTTGAATGTTTTTTCAATAAGGTGCTTTTCTGAGCATTTCAAAGACTATTTTTCCACTTCTCATTTTCATTACACATTTCAATTATTCTGAAGAGTTTTCAATTAAACATTTTGTATTAAAAGCTACTCAGCTTCCAGTTTTCTCATATAAGTAACCTTCAATTTTTTTCACCATTGTTTATCTTGCAAATACTTTCTTAGGCATGAGACCAGCTGAGCAGTATCTATTTCCTGAGTTTGATGCTGCTGCCTCTTTTTTCTGTTTGATAGTGGGCTTCCCGTGCTTCTTTTGCATTTAACATTACATGTTTTTAAGGGACTCATTTAAGAATGACAGATGAATTTTTTTTTTAATTTGTTATTCTGTAATCAAAAATACTGTATAGCACTACTTGACTGACATAATTTTGATTTAAAATGTAGATGTATCAACCGTCTATATGAAGAGAACCATTAGATGCTTGTTTCTGTGAGTTCCTAGAATATATTAAAGTCTCCAATCAGAAGTCTTTTTCAAAATATCTTAAGGAGCAAAATAAGAAGCATTTCACTGTACAGGTTTCCTCTCTGCACAAAATGTCAGGTGAGTTGAAATACCTGCAAATCTATGCAGTTATAACACATGAATTTGTAAATAAAAATCTGAAGAATAAGCTGAAGAAATCTAACTTATAGATCTGAAGATCAGTCTCACTCTGTCTGATCTACTTTGCAAAGTCATGACATCTGATGTTTTAGAAAAATCTAAAGCCACATGTAGGGAGCAAATCTATACTTAGAGATACAATACTTAGTTCTTTTGAGATATAATATCTATTCAGGAGAAGAAATAAAAATTATTTAGAAACAGTTAAAATCTTACTAAAAGTTCTAAAAAACAAAAAAAATTCTACAAAAAAAAAAAGATTCAGTGAGTGAATGGGTACTTGTAGTTTTATAAAAATGAGGCTTAATTTTCTATGAACTATGATAAGTAAGCAGGGATGCATTTGAAATTTGATTCACTTTTAGGTTTTTTGGCTACATCTATTAATAATATGGCAACAAAATGTAAGCATAAGGCCTCACAGTAAGAAGAAAAACTGGACAGTTATACTTTGCTAAAGCATTTGCTTTCTCCGATCAGATGGGGCACTTTAATTTCAAATACAGAATTGGCCAACTCTGAATGGTTATAATTAGGACATAGCAAACCAGACAACACCTAATAAAGCTTTATTTTTTTTGGCAGGTTCACCATGGATTTAAAGAATGTAAAAATGCTACAACTTGTTTTTTCTAAATCCTTTTTGTTCAAGTCAACAACATTTTGCAGCAGCAGACAGGGATGCAAGGGGTGACAGAACTGTCTTTCATTTACTGTTAGAGAAACAAATAAGAAATTAACTCACTGGAGTCACTGTGTGTAGTTTGTACACTATATGCTCACAGTTCTTAATGCCATGAGTCCTGTGCAAATGTAGAGTCCCAGTCTTAGCAGTTTATAAAACACCAATTGATTTTTAAGGTATTATTTAATTTAAGCCTGATAATTCTCCATGGCCTTATATTAGCAAGATCTTTCTTAGTGTGAAGAAAGAGACATCCAGTATTTCCCTCTACTGTCAAATTTCCATTTAGAATCTTTGGGGAAATAAGAAGCCATGTTAAGAGATGGACTATTTTCTCTTGTGATATAGAAAGTTTTTTCTTAGCAGCAGTGAGCAAGAAGAAAGGATGGCATGGTACTAAAAATGAGTATGAATGACAAAGCCCAAACAGAAAAGACTACTGCAAGTCTGCATTGACTTCCCTTTTTTTTTTTTTTTTTTTTTTACAAAAGAAATTCTCTCACATGCTTTAGAGCCAGAAAGCAGAGCAACATGTACAATTCAGGCATCGAGAGACTCTAAATTTGCCACAGAAACGTGTCATTTACAATATACAGTAAGATGAGTGCTGTCTCACTTCATGAGTCTGGTTTAGGTCCAAAAGAGTATGTTTGTGAATAGCATTTTTGTTCACAGACTGTGAAAAGTTGGAAATTTTAACTTCATTAAAAATGTCAGGCTCTAATCAGTAGGTGGTTATATTATCAATTATAAAAAAAAACCAAACAAAACAGACCCGAGAGTCCTGAGATAAAAACCCTCCTAGCTACTGATATGAAAAGCCCTGATCATATATGATCACAGAATAAATCTGATTGGAAAGGACCTCAGGTGCTTTCTAGTCCAAACCTCTGTTCAAAGCAGGGTCAAGTATAATTTCCAGTGTGGCCACTCACAGCTTTTCTAGTTTTCTTGAAATCAGCCAACAGTAGAGACTGCATAACCTCTCTGGGCAACTTGTGCCAGTCCTCAAATGTTTTGTTTCTTCCATCAAGCTGGACCCTGCCTTGTTTCTAACAGTGTCTGTGGCCTTGTGTTGTTCCTCCATGCAGCACTGTGAAGTGCCTGGCTGCAGAGGTGCCCAGTAGAATGAGTGGAATATAGCACAGTGGCAAAAAAAGATCTGTGGTACTTTAATGCTATATCTGGGCTTAAAACCGAAAGAACATTTTCTGATTCTTGGTCGTTTAAGCTTTGAAACTGTCTGTTCAGGACTGAGCAGAGAAGCTGTTATCCACATATACTCTGAAAATAAAACTTCTGCACAAAATCAGTTATTTTCAAAGGTCTCTATATACTCTCTTCTAATATCGGAAGAGGACCTAAATGTTTTCCAAGTCTAGAAAGGTAAAAATGTTCTTGTCTTTCATAAAACACACTAGCTTTATTAAGTATATTAGAATTATATTAATTTTATTTTTTGGTTAGAAAGGACTTGATTAAAAGGCACAGAGAGAGTTCCAAAACTTCAAGATGATGCTCTACAGTGGCCTAAGTTTTTCCTTTTTTCCCCTTTGATGTTTATAAGTTTGCAAGAAGTGTGCTGTGGAAACATGACAGAGATTAAGCTAACTCTTTTATTTGGGAGGATCCTCGTTGGATCCAGTGAGAAAAATACCTTTCTTGACCCTACCCAGTACATCAGACCTGACCTAATTATTCTGTTTGGATTTTACTCTCCTGTGCAATTTAGATCTTTCAAGTATCTATAACTTCTACTGTCTTTAGCCTTTGCATGTTCAGTGCTGTGGAGAGGGGAGATGGATAGAGGCCAGAGTCCACTGGAGATGATCCCTGCACTGACCCTCAGGTATCAGCCAGAGCAAGGTTGCTGTGCAAGGAAGGACAAAGATGACAGCAGGAAGAAGCAGACACCTCAAAAAAAAGAGCAAGCCTGACAGTGACAGGTTTCAGCCACAGTCCAGGAACCAGCAGATATGTCTGTAGTGACAAGACAGATCCAAAGTCAAGCCAGAGCTTTAAGGCATTCACACTCTGGAGATCTGGCAGCTCCCAGTCCCTAAATGAGGCAGATGTGGTACTGGGAACCTGTAGGTATACTTATAGCCCAGCTATTGACAATGAGTGTCTGATCATTACTTTGTAATTTTTGCTAACAGTAGTTAATATACTTCATGACAGATTCTTCTAAAATGTATTTTCCTAGTTTGCTTAAAGGAATTTCTTATGATGTTGTCCCATCAAAATATTACTGAAATGAAATTATTTCTTATTTGCTACTCCTTCCACACAGTAAGCCAGTTATTCTAACAAGGACCTCAAACCTCAAATCAAGTTAATGCTTGACATTTATTCCCCTCTCATCTTTTACATATACATACTCCAATGACTTAATTAGTGCTAATGTTTTCCAAAGTCTGAAGACAAGTGGTCTCAGATTTCCATTTTCCTTTCCCTTTTTAAAAAATATGTTACAGAGCTGTGTTACAGCTCTTCTGCCTTGAGATCAAGCCTACCTTCCTGTAACTCCTGAAGTTAAACAGGAAAAACAGTTATTTGACTGACTCTTAAACACCTTATAGTAAACCCTGCAATCTGACCTGAATTCTGACTGCTTTATCCAATTTCTTATTAATCTATTCTTTCCCTGTTCTGTCATTGTTTCTATTCCCTTGTCACTAGCAATGGTTTAAAATACTAGGTTGTGAATATCCTTCTTTATGTGAAGATTGAACAAAAAAAAAAAAAAATTAAGCAATTTAAATGAAAAGCATTGGCCCGTATCATTGTAGAAAAAAGTCCAACACCTCATTGCTCTAATGAAAAGCTATCTATAATTCTGATTGATAGCTTCTGACAAAGGTTCTTAAATTAGAAACAATTCCCTCCTGCTCCAAAGTAACACCACATGCAGCATTAAAGAAAGAGCTTTCAGCTTACTGCATTAATGGATTCAACAGGTATATCAAATTTTAAATAACTTAAACTGGTTTAAAGATTCATGGGTATATTTTCAAGATACTATTAATTTTTTAAGTGTTTCCAGTAAGATAGAATTCCTCCGGGGGCTTTTGGGGTTTTGTTTGCTTTTTTTTTTCTTTTTTTTTTTTTTTTCTTTCAAATATACAAATCAGATGCAGAGATTTGATCTCTTAAAGAACATCAAAGTGATTGAAACAAACTGTCTTTGTACTGAGCTCTGAAATAAAACTAAAAATGGACCCTAATCCCTGGGAAGTGTTAATGGAAGAAAGAAGAAATTGAAACATTATTAACTGGGACTAAAGAATAGGATCTGTATAATCTGTATGCAGGTTAAGACTGAACTGGAAAATGCAATTTAGAATGAGATTTCTTTAAAACAATGTAGAAGAGTTTGTAAACAGCCTACATAGACATGACTAACATCACATAATGTCTCACCATAATATTAAGGGTTAGTCAACTCAGCCAACAATCAATAAACCACTGAGTACAGTTTTTATTAAAACAGAAGAGTAATGTTCCATTTAAAATACACTATCAGAATTATATATAAAGTTAATTTAATTAATTTTCACTTATTTCTTTGCATCAGCTAGCAAAACATGAATGTCTTTTTCAACCTTAATGATTCCATGATTAAGGGAAATGGTGTAGCTAATAAGACATCTACAGGAAAAAAGCAGAATGTGTTATACTCTGAGAATAATATTTTAAAATATACCAGTTTCACAATATGATCATTGAAAGAATAAGGGTCCAAAAGTAAGGGTCCAATATTTTTGATGATACCAGGATTTTCATAGTCAGGGACCTTCCAAAGTTATCTTTCAGCAGCTGCTTCAACAGAAGAATACACATACAAGTTAATTTTCAGCATTTTGAAAAAGGGCTGAAACAGAGTAAGCAGAGAAGAAAACCATTCTATTCTGAAACAGCCTCTGCAAATACATCCTGTTTTCTTACTGTACTTCTACCACCAATAAGGATGAGGTAAAATTTAGATACTCTGGAGCCACTCTCCTCCACATCTTGCATGGATGGTGCAAAAAAAGCTGGTCACCAGGATAATGTAAATTGCATAGAAATTTCGAGCCTGACTTCCTTCATTCTTTTTCATCACAGACAAATGTTATCTGGGCAAGAGAATGAATACAAATATGACTTCTTTCTTTACCTTAGACTATATCCTGTTATCTAAGAATATGTATTTTTTATAAAAAAGCATGTAAAATAAACATGCTTTCAATTTATAAGAGAAAACAGTTCCCTTAGTCTGAGTGGAAGACAGCACATCCACTCCACATGTTTACGTATGACAATTTTTTTTCCTTTTCTTTTTCTAGTCAAGACCTAATTTACTGGGCCCTGGAGCTATAGATGTCTCTGAAGCCCTTTTTATATTGCTGGATAGGCTGTGAACAAAAAATTCTTTTGTGTGGGATTCTTTAGTATAATTTGAACCAAAATAGCTTCAGGACTCAACAAGCAAACTAACTAACTGTCTGAATAGAAAATCAAGTCTATAATTCTAACATAAACAACTAAAGAGTTGAATAAATAGACATGTAAGCGGTTATCAGAGCACTCCAAATAATGCATTTTTAATACTCTAAGAAATGAATGCAGAAAGGAATCAAAACAGGGCCTCAGGCTATAAAAAGCTTCAAGTGGCTTTTATCTTACATCCTGTTAGATTATTAAAAGTTTTCAATTATAACTATATTAATATTTCAAGGTTTCTCACCTTACAGAAACCCTCAAACAAGTAGAAATATAAGGAAAACATCGTAATCATAAAGTGTGAAAATTTTAACTTCTATTTATGATTTTCAGATCATATGTTTTTGTAGTCTATTTTTAAATGGGGGAATGGTTATGATTTTAAGGTTGTATGTGCAGTGTTTAAGTACAGAACAGAAAATATAAAATCTATTGCTGTGAATTTAGTTCAGATATTAGCAAGGTAGGTAGACATTTAAAAATTATCAGCATTGCTTGGATGATTTTAGGTTTCTGAAATAATTTTTGAAATATCTATGGAGACATGTGATAACTTGAGAAATATGCTGTTATTAATTCTCTGCAAGGATGTGACAAATTGGGTAACAAGATGAGCCACATCTAAGACCTGGTAGTCTGTGTGTGAAAGCAATAATTTTGAATTCTTGTACATATCAAACCATCATTGTCACTGTTCAAAGTTTCTTGCATGTAATGAATGCCACAATACACAACTTACTATGCAGAGAGGTAATTCTTCATTGTCACTAAAGTCTTAACACTCTCCTAGAGTGTCAGAAATTAATAGGAGTCCAATTTCAGCTAAAATTAGTGTAACTTGATGGCTCGCAGGACAGGGAAACTGTAAAAGCTTAGTCCTGTCTCTGCAAATGGATGAAAATATTTTAAATCCTAAAAGCTGGAGCTGAATTTCCTTGATTCGGAAGAAACTTAGTTTATTTAACTGTAATAAAATTTAAAGTCAGACATGTCTTTAGTTCTGAGTCCCGAGAGAAATAACTTGGGTACATGGAGAGGCAGATTTTTTAGATGCTTGTTGTCTTCTTTATGTATCCAAAGGAATAGTCAGGTTGCCTGATAGACTAGTACAACAGATGTTAAATTATTTTGAAAAATAAAACACAGGGATCTTAGTGGGTTCTGAGGAGCAGAAAAAACCTATTATATGTAATTGTCTGGAAGTTGTGCTGAGGCTTTTGAAAATCTGCTTCATCTGTGAGTCTTCAGTGCTCTGGAAACAATATTGCAAGGAATTATATATATAAAAAATGTGTATAAAAGCATATGCTCTTCGTGCCTACTTATTTCTAAGAATAAACTCAAGACTCAAGCATTGAAGATCTGAGCTATTTCTGTTTTTATGCCATGCCTTTTTTACCCTAGGAGTTAGCTGAGTAAGCTCCCTAGAAGATGACATGCAGTGTTCTTCCCAGAGATGTATTCCTCCTGCTGATTTCTAGTGAAAAACATATTAATGGGAAGCTAGTCTAAGTCTTGAATTGTATGAGCTAGTTTTTGGTTTGGTTTGTGTTTCTTTTCAAAATCTAAATTATTTATGCTTCTTTTAAGAATGTTTTAAAATACAGATGAAGCTCCAAATCCTTTAAAGTAACTTATGTAAGTCAAATAGTCATTCCTAAAAAAAATGATTTGCTGCAAAATAAATATGAAACCCCCAAAAATGCAAAATAAATGTAAAAATTGAACATTTAAAAATCCCACAAGAATTTATCATATTGTATTCAGAGTCCTGCTCACACCTTAAAGTTGTGTACAGGAATATGAGCTAATTCTGTTCTCTTTTAATCATGTGGAAGATGTGAGAAGTACAGTGTAAGATAGGACTAGAAAGCCATTTCTATGAATCTGCTGATTTTTATAAAGTTTAAATTCAGTATGCTGGGAGTCATGGTCATACCTCAAAGCAAATCAAAGCATTGACACTGCTGTTATTATTATTACCAAACCCAAAAATAAGATTGAATATGACTTTGGCAACACCGAGTTCTAGTCACTCTTACAGTCTTCAATACCCAAATCTCAAGGGTTTATTTCAGATTTCTAAGTTTGTTAAGAGCATTAGTCTTTATCCAATTTTTAATAATTTCATTTTTATTCTTCTGGCATGTCAAAGAGAAAATATGGCAGGATACTGATAATATTTATTAAAACATGTTAGAAAACAAGATTTTTTACTGAAGGTCATTGCAACAGAAGTCATAGATTGTTTTCTTATACCTGAATTATCACATGGATTTTTTAATATGAAAAACAGCAGCATAAACCTAACTGTATGACTAAACATCTCTTTAGGAAGAAAGGAAATTAAATATAAAATGGTGAATTTCTTCATATAGTGTTTTCCAGGACTAATGAAGTTAAGAAATTTTTTTATTTTGTAATCCTGTATGTAATCTCTGAGTTAAAGGCGTCAAAAAGAGGTGGCTCTGTTTTCTTCTGTCTGAATGAATTTAAACTGATAATCCCTTTGTAATGGTGGTGTTACTGCTACAATGGCAGTGTAAGGATACAGGCAAGACAAAGTTTACAAGTGGCAGTGACACTTTTATTACATCCACTGCCATAGCAGAAATTCAGACAAGGTTGCAGGCAAACGAATCCTTCTTCAGGTCAGTGAACAGAAGAAGCAAACTTCAAAAATAAAAGCAAATTTGGAATGGATTGAATGTGATATATACCAGCTAGACTATTTCTGAAAGATAAGGAAGATATTACCTGTGAAGTGAAAAATATTTTGGGTGGGGTGGTGACTTCTATGTCTAAAAAAAATTATTTCTGACACCTGATTATGTATCAATCTCCTAAGGGAAGGAGAGAGATAATTAGTTTATGGTCATTACAATGGAGAGAAATGAAGAGAAGGGGGAAAGATTGCAACATGCCATAGAACTAATATCTATAATGTGTAGTTGTAGACATTGATAAAACTATGAAACTTTGTACTTGAGGGAGAAGTTTGTACAGCAGAAGACTGCCATGTTCCTAAGTAATGATAATTTTAAATTACTTGTTGCTGATCTTAAATGCTGGTCTACTTTCTCATTTTACAATGTAACTGCTAATTGTAGACCATTCCACATCAGGTGCATATAATCCAGATATTCCTTGAGCCTTAATTGAGAAGATTTACAGAAAGAAAAAAATAAAACAAATCAGGGACAAAATTCTTCACAGAAGTCTTTTTACAATATGTAAAAATAGTGAGAGAAAAAGTACCAACATGTTCAAAAATAGGATCGAAAGCAGGAAATTAAATTAAATATTCAGCCCTCAGAAGGCAAGGCAGCAGTCAAGTTCTGCAGGGAACTGTGCTAGTTAGGATAATCCCCAAAACCCATGAAGACGGCATGCAGTGAGGTAAGAAAGTCTGCTAATGATGCCAGGTTGTTCAAGCCATAAAATGTGAGGGTTGCTTGTAAAATTGCAGGAGGGAAATTGGGAGGCAATACAATATCAGCTAATACTCAGTGTAGATGAAGAGAAAAAAAATCACATGAGGAAAGTGCTGTGAAAAAAACCTGGAAATTGAAATGCTGGGCCATATGCTGATTACTGCCCAAATTACCATATGCCTCCTTCCCAAGACATCCTAAATGAAGTTTTGGTGCTTGTAAATGACTTTGGAGAGTCTGTCTCTTACAGGGAGACATACTTCTAGGCTATGCCAGAATGGCTGTGATGAGGAGTCAATGGAGTGATCATTTTGGGGGGAAGTGTCCCCTCAATGTCAGATGCATGTCTTTATTTATTAGTAAATGTACAGATTTATTCTGGTAAATATTGGTTGCCTAGTTTTGCTAGCTACAATGATGGCACCTAGCACAATGGATGAAGCATATTATATGACCTCTTTTAGTCCTAAATTTCCCAGTAATATCACTTTACGTGGGGGAAAATAGTAGAAAATAATAATGGAAGGAAAACAAATAATTAAATACCATTAAACGTTACTAAGACTGATTTCAAAGTTCCTGTGGGGTAAAAACCTAGACAGAAATTCTTGTGATTGGCAATATATTGTACTTTCACTGTGACGGGTTGACCCTGGCCAGCAGCTGAGCACAAATTTTCAAAAATTACTTCATTAACAAAAGTACCACAGAATAAACTTTGAGTTACAGTTGGGAAGTTAACAATGGGACCTAACACTGAAGTTCTGGTTTTCATTAACTACTTTCCATTTTCACTTCCAGTTCTGCACAGGGATGATTTTTGAATGGGCTTTTTTTCTTTGGTTTTTGGGGCTTTTTTTTTGCCACGCAGAAGAAGAAAATGTCAAAGAAAATGTAGAAAGTAGTAAGGCTCTTTAATTTCAGCTGGAAAGATTTCTACAAGGCATGAAGAAACCTCTAAAGTTAAGTGCACTTAGACATCAGTAAATTGAGAAAGGTGCAAGATGACTGTAATTGGGAATTTTTAAGAGAGAGATTTACAAGCATCTGGTAAGGAGAGATGGGTATGGCTGTGCTGGCCCTAGGTTATTTGCTCTTTTCTTTACCCTCTTAGTTCCCCTTCTTTTGTTATTGTTCATGATTTTCCTACTAGTGCTCTACAGGGCTGCTTCTCCCCAAAGTTCAGATGAAAGAACTGTCATTGTCAGGAAGTAAAAGCCAAGTCACATACACAAAAAGCTTTCCACTATCTTTGAAGTACCTACTTAGAAAATAGAATACCTAATACAAACACAAAGCTGCACAAGTTTGACACATGTTCATACACTGTATTTCACACTGCTTACTTTTAGGTTTTCCTTCCCACATTTCATGTTCCACGTCACTTCAAGGAACTGTCATTTCCCTTGCATGTCTTATTTTCAAGGTCTATCACTATTTTAATTTACCCATTGAGGGGATAACAGGTGTCTGTGAGATTGCAACAGTAATGTAAACATGCTTTTTTGACTTTCAAATAGATCTTTGATTTGCAAGTGTCAGGAATAAGGTAAAAAGATTGCAAATAGTATAATCCTTGCAATGAGAGCTCATGAACAATGTGTTCAAGAAATCAATACAAATACGTTTGTGACTAATTAAGGTCTGGAACCTTGGTTTCCTTAGTCTGTTCTCCAGTACTGTGCTGACAGGTGTGAAGTTAAGTATAACAATAACACAGATGTTAAAATTGGTCAGTTCTGGTAAGGTTCATAAAGAATTTCAAAGGCAGCTGCTTGCATTAAAAAAGAAACTGCTAAAATAGTGAAATTAGCTGTAACACTTAGTATGTGGTATAGTATACACTTAGTATATGTAACACTTAGCATGTGGTATATTTTTTAAGTTACAGTGTTGAAAACCTGAGCCGGAATGACTGAGAAGTGTAAATGGATTATTATTTCACTTACCATCTTAAATTCTCATCTCCTGTGTTGAAATCCTCTGAATCTAACCCACGCTCTTAAAATATCATGCTGCTTCTCCTGGGTCCAAACACTATCTCCAGACCCAAGAATCAACAGCAGAACAGAAGAGCAGCAGAGAGAAGGAAACAATTGCTACTTTTCCTTAAAATACACTAGACTGTGTGAGAAAGCTTGAAAACTGTCCAATTATGGTTTCAGCCTGATGTAGGCACAATCTTCCCTACTGATTGGTACAAATGTCATTGATGCTTTGGAGGCCTCTTTCCTGGCAGATCTCCATGGGAGGGATACCACTGTGTGGGTTTCTGGGGAATGCCTGGTGCTAGGGACCTCTTGTGTGGGAGATGTTCTTTGGCTGAGGCATTAAATCACGTGTTGAAGGAGCTGAAAAAGGAGGTGAGCAGGCTGTATGGCATCAGGGAGGATGAACAGGAGATTGTGTCTTTACAGAAAATTGGCAAAGATGAGACACCGAACCATACAAAGCAATAAGGGAAGGAGAGATGGAGGCCATGTTCTAACAAGCAGTGGAGGTAGATTCAAGATTGAGAAAGCTGGAATCTAATGACTTCTGGTTCCTGCTTCACCAATAGATCTGAAACCTTGGAACAGGTGCTGGTGAAGACAAGTATCAGCCACAGCTGATCCAGCCTAGTGTCTTTATGAAGAGGAAAAGATGAATTTCCTCCTGCTAGGGAGGGGAAAAAAGCTTGAACAGAAGTGGGTCATCCATCAGATCAAGACCTTCCTGAATGGCTTGTGTTGCAGGTAGGGTTTTGGTTTGTTGTGACAATGGGAACCTGTTTGAAGAGCAAGGACTACTTAGCTGGGATGGGGTAGGTCTGGTTAAGGAGGGCTAGAGTATCTTTGCACATAGGCTTGCTAATCCAGAGAAGAAGGCTTTAATGTAGATTTGTTGGGTGATCAGTACTGGGACCAACACTGCTAATGTCTCTGTTAAAGCCTGAGTGATGGGACAGATCTTGCAGATTTGTAGATGACAGAAAACTGTAGGGAGCTGTCTATATGTTGGAGAACGCCAAGACCTGAGCAGGCTGGAGAAATGGCTTGATAGAAACTTCATGAAGTTGAGAGAAAGCAAAGGCAGTCTTGCATCCAGGGAGGGGTAATCCCATGCAACAGTAGAAGCTGGGTGTCAGCTAGCAAGCAGCTTTTACAGAACACCTTATAAGCTACATGAGAGGATATGGAGAAAATTAAGCTACACCCTTCCCAGTGACAGAGCAGGAGGAAACATTAACAAGTTGGAAGGGAAAATTCTCATTAAATGCAAGAATTATGGGTTTTTTTTCCACAAAGGTGGTCAGAATGAACAAGTTTTCCCAGAAAGTTCTCAAAGCTGTCCATGTAGTCATTTAAGACTCAAATAGATGTGGTCCTGAGTAATATGTTCTAATGAGATTTGCTTGTAGCAGTGAGTTGGGTGAGACTGCCATTTGAGGATCCCTTCCAACCTAAATAATTGTATGATTTGAAAATTCTACAATCCTGTGAAGAGCAGATGCAAATCAAGAAACCTTCTTTAGATGCCTTTTATAGAGGATGAGTGATATATAATAGAAGCACAAAAAGAAGAGACAGCATAAGCCAACTAGGCAGTAAGGTTAGTACCAGGTGGGCTGGACCTGTTAACTGATGGTCCTCCTGTACTTGGCAGCTACAATGTGTGCATGTGTTGGAAATAACTTAAGGTACTTGGAACTACAGGTAAATATGCAAGCTGCAGGCTTATGTCTTGCAAAATGGCAATGTAAAGCAGCATTTAACATCCCAGGTTACTGGGAGGTGATGACATGATATTTCTTAAATACAGCTGTACTGCAGAAAGAGCTCTGTGGGAAAATGAAGGAAGCTAAGTACCTGTCAGATATTACAGTTCTAACTTTTCATCCTTGTTTATGCTTAAGTGCTAATTTGACTTTCAGTTTCAAGCAATTTTTTTTCTTGTTTTTTTTTTTTTTTTTTTTTTACTTTGCTTTTATTTTTCTCATGCCTTTGTATTTTATAGAAGGAATCAATACAAAATTAAATTACAAAATTGGCATCTTAAGTCTTAAGTTCCAGTTACCTGGAGTCAGAATTTCTTTATTAGTAAGGAAAAATATTTTCCTTAACTTCAGCTCTGGAACATCAAAATCAAGTCCTAACTTTCCATGAATCTTAAACCTTGTCAGTGATTTGAAGGAGAAACTGTTACTCCATTTACTCTGATCCCATTGAATGTATTTAGAGAATAAATCATGATTGAGTCCATTACTGGAATTTACTAAGACATTCCCTTGATCTAAAGGAGGACCTGAATCCATACCATGACCTGTTAGGCTCAAGGGCTAAAAGAGTCAACAGATAGAGGTATATAGAGGTATATCTGTCAGTCAGGCTAGCCATTCATTTTACACATATTTTTTTGTATTGTGCCACAGTGGTGAAAAACACTGGTCAGGGCTAATGCAAACAGCCAACAATGATAAACTTAAGAAATAGATAAGAGTAGTTATCCCAGATCAGAAAGCATTTGTCTAGCTACTCTGTCTTTATCAATCATCAGAAAGAGATGACAAGGAAAAAAACCTAAACATAGTACATCATCCCCTCACAGCAGAAATTACTGAAGACTAAGTGTGTAAATCGGCAATGTCCTGAGATGAACCTAGTACTTTCATAGGTAAGCTTTAGCAAGGAATAAAGATTATTAAAAACCTATCCTATTTTACTGATAAGACTGAGAGAGATCTGGCTCAGTGACTTTTTACATCTGTTTGGCCATTTATTGTCTGTTTGGTCAGGCAGACAACACTGTAAGTGAGGAAGATTACAACTGGTGCAAAAGTCAACATTCACTACTTCCTGGAGTGTTTTTGTTAATGAAATATGGATAAAGCTGAACACATGAGTAATTTGTTTAGTGCTAAAACTCTGGTGAAAATTGTTTGTATTTGGTAGGCTAAATAGACAATCTATTTAATTTAATTACAGAGAGATATGGATTTTCTACCATTAAGCTTTCTACATAATTAAGGCATCTTTCTCATTTGCTTTTTTCATTTACAGATCTTACTCTCTCAGTTTTGCCTTGACTTTTCTTCCCTTCTCATACATTGTGGTTATTTAGGAACAGAGTAAAATTAGATTTTGTAGTGGAATAAAAATAAATTCTGCAGTGTGCTTACAAACACAAAGCAAATTTGAGAAACTTGCTACAAGCTGTCAAATGCAGTTGGAGTGCCAGCCAAGGAAAATTTCTAACACTTTCGCAGTGAGAGTCAAATTGCTCAGATTGTTCTGATAATGCTGCCAGTTGTTTTTCTTTTGCATTTTAAGTCTGGCTGTAACTGCTGCTTCATGGTATCTTCTACAGCATGATTGCAGGTTACCACAAGGCTCTCATTTTTGTCTTTATCTAGTTTTTTTTGTCCCAGAAATCTGTCTCAAATCTAAAATTGGTCACTCAATCATTACAGGTTATTTTTTCCCATCTGGAAGATTAAATTATTTCTTTAGGCTTGAATGTCTCAGTGCCAGCTGCTCACCAAGCCAGTCTTCCCTTGCTCTTGGATTTAAGGGGATGGAAAAAAAAAAAAAGGGAAGAGATCCCAAAGTTCCATGGGTGGCAAGTTGGTTTTCAGACTAGTAGTGTCACTTCCCTGATGTTTCTAATCACTTTACTGTCATGAGAACAGTCTGTTCTAGTCAGCTTGGTCTGAGGTTGTGGGTCAAGGGTTGGACCTGATGATCTCTGAGGTCCCTTCCAACGCAGCCGATTCTATGATTCTATGAATTATGTATGCATGCTTCCCTGACTTTATTCAGTTACCACTCCAGCATTGTGTATGTGACCACTGAATACATTGTTTTAGACCCTTGCTTTGTTCCACTTGGATAGGTTTCTAAAAGTTGAAACCAATTTTGGAAAGTTTCTGTTTCAATATTACCTATTCTTCCTCCCGTGCAATTACATTGGTAAAGCATACTTCATATTATCTTCATCCTGTAAATCGCATGCATTCATTTTCTTTTTTTAGACTTTGAACCAACCTGTTTTATGTTGCCATTAGGTTAAAAAATGATGTATTTTACTCAGTTTTGATTTAGACATCATTAATTTAAACATACAATTTAGCTAACATATGTACAAGTTTTAGAAGTCCAGAAATATATTTATATACATACAATAGATTTACTAATCCTACATGACACTTCATAATCCTCCCCATGGCTTATAAATCCTACCTTCTCTATGTAATTCCAGTGATTAATTTACAAATCATCCCAATAAATCCTAAACTAAAATGAGTAGATTGGTAAATCCTTTCTTTGCACTTCAAGTATGGAACAAATAGATGGCTTGTAAGTGAGGTCTTCAAAGCTTGACAGTTGCAATTAGATTACATTTACAATAGTTAAAATCTCTATCCAGAGATTGTATCCAATCACTGTCCAATCTCTTACTCCTCTTCCTTCTCCGCCTTCCCAACTTCATCTGAAAATCATCTGCTTCCTTCATGAAATTAAGCTTTATTTAAACATGACAGAAATTCTGTAAACTTTCGTATGCTTCAGTTGATTTAACCACATCACTGTGATTACACCATCTTCAAGCTCTCCCAACCTGAACTGTACTGGAGAAAACAAATTTAACCGGAGACCCAAGAGAGTTTTCAGGATGTGTCAGGAAGTGGTGCTGGAGATTCAGTTGAAAGCATTTTCTTCTGAAAAACAGCAACTGCAGCATACTCAATCATGATGTTTGATTATTCTGTGACATTCCAGGATTCTTTTTAATGGCTCCCTAGAGTGTTATTCCTCAAAAACTTCACAGTATTTGTGCCAGCAATTTTGTCTTCACAGACAGTTAAAAGTCACTTCATTTATAAACTCAAAAGCAAGGGTGTCTTACTTGGGCTGCAAGTTACAGAGTAGCTGAAAAATAGGGAACAAAATCTCTGTTCACATCTCTGAACCGTTCATAGGTTCTCTGGGTCCACACACTTGTATAATGCCTGTGCACTTAAGCAATCCCCCACTATGCAACTGCCAGAATTGCACAGCTCCAAATTCAATGGAAGAAACAACTTAATTTGGAAATCCTGTCTGTTTTTTACAATATATATAAAGAGGCAAATCCCTATTGTTTTGTCAATATTTTTGAAGTCAAGGACGTGTTTAAGCCTTTCAGCTCATCATGAAGGGAGTGGGGAATACATTATATTTCAGTGGTTCTTTGAAATTTTCCATGCAATCAATACCACTAATGTGGCTACTCAACAGCTTCTCCCAAGAAGGGCTGTCTATTACCTTTTTCTCTACAAGTGTATTGCAATATTAAGCGTTTTAAGAGTGTCAAACAGCCCTTACTCCTCTCAAAATTCATCCGATACTCAGCTCATCTGACACCTAAGTCTCAGTTTCAGTTTTGTAACCAGCTCCCTGTGGTACCACTCCCTGCCTGCAGGAAGCAGGGCAAAATTCCACCTTCTCTTATAGCAGTGCCACATATACTATAGTCTGGTTAACCCTCCACATGGATTTCTTGCCTGCATCCCTGATTTCTGCAACTGTGAGAAGCAGTTGGAGGAGCTCAGGGAGGCATGGTAGTGGCTAGCAGGCTTGGGAAAAAGAGCACAGTAGATTAAGAGAGATGGTGAGAAAGGTGTAACTTTTGGTTTTTAACTTTTTTTTTTTTTTTTTTTTTTTTTTAGGGAGGGGTAATTTTCAATTAAAAAATGCCTATATTTGTGCTTATATGTGAACTCATATGTAAGAAGTGTGACAGGGAAGACTGTAGAGTACCTTTACTTGAAGAATCTCCCCAACCTGAAGTCCACTGCCCATTCAAGACAAATTAATTTAAAAATGTGTGACAGAAATAATTTTTCTAAAAGCTATTATTTATCTCCTGCTTTAACTAACAGGTAGCTTTGGCTATGAAGCCTCCTGGGTATCTCCCAGAATTCCTAAATTATGAGCAGCAGAAATCTTGATTTTCAGACTGAGAAATCAGCTGAAGCAAATGGAAATCTCTAGACTGGTACTGCAAGAATTGTCTGGCACTTGGTGGAAAGGAACAGCTGAAGGTTGTTCCTTTCTCCCTCCTCTTCTGCATTTAGATTTAGTCATTTCTGTTTCAGCAGCAAGCTTCTGGTGTAGGAGAGGCAGATCATGCACAAAGCTTCAATCAGAATAGAGTTTTTAACAGGTGATGTCAGCCATTCTAATACCTGTCAATTCAAAATAAGTGCTGCTAGATACACTTTCAAAGGCAAAATGTGTGTGTTTCTTTACATATATGCAAACATATTCTACAGATACAAATAATATTACATACTTATGTTAGTGTAGGGTTTTGAATGTATGTATGTGTGTGTGTATATACATAGTAACACATAGATACAATACCAGTAGTATAGCTTATATTACACTTGACTAATATATATATATATAAATATAGGTATTTGTATTAAAAATACATATACTCATACATACAAATACATACTATCTCATACTGAAGCTTAATTCTCCCTCAGCACTAGAGGAAAGCTATTATCTATTCATGGGTAATACTGGCTAGTGTTAAGAGCTCATCGGGGAGTTAGTATTTTCTCTGAGTCTTCATATGTTGAATACAAATAAGGAGAGAATAGCTGGACAATGTGTTTCACCCAAATTGTACTGATCTGTATTCCCCCTTGCCTTTCATAATCAGTTTCTAATCTGCTATGTGACTTCTTAATTATACAGTTACACATTTATATCCTCTCTCACACCTTCTCATCCTCTTCTTGCTAAGCCATCTTCAAAGACACTTGTGATAGGGGTATTCTTTGTAAGTCTGTCTCTATGCAATCCATAAATAGGGATGGAGTGAAGATTTAGAAATAAGTCAGCTTCTCAGCAAACGAGTTGGAAAAAGCATGTCCAAAAAAAGTAAATAGGAAATTAAATTCTGGAGTTACAAACATATGATTAAATTCATTTAGATATTTTTGAATGATTGAAGAAGCATATAATATAGAAGCCAAAAACTAGGTTTAAAAACCTGCTAGGTATCTAGGTAAAATGCCTATACTGGTGAAAAAAAAAAGGTGCTTCTGGACAAAAGAAGAGTAAAGGATTCAAAGAAAACAGCACTTCACTTCTTTGTGCATACACCAGAGAGGAAATAATTATATAGTCCATTTTTTTTTCTTTTTTTTTTTTTTTTTTTTTTTTAAGGAGAGTGGTAGCAGTATCAGCAACAACAGGAATTTGCTGACATCATTTTGATGCAATGAGGAACTAGACCCCAGTACCCTTCTCTTTTCTGCAGTGTTGTGGAGCACTGCTCTTAGTGTTGGGGCCTTGGGCCTTGTGGGTTTGGCTGCTGAAGCTCAGGGCACAGCTCAGAGGCAGTGCAGCTGAGGGATGCTCTCTTCCTGCCCCTCTTCCTGGGGAGAGCATTTCTAACCCCATCTAACTTCTTACATGCTCTTGACATTTTCCTCCCTGATTGGAGTGATGGGACAGCATCTGACTTGGCACTGCTGAGGAGCCCCCAGCCCATACAAAACTGTGGCAGAGGATCTCTGACAAGCTCCCATACCAGTGTAGCATCATATCATGGCCTTTACTTGCGTAGAACTACTGCACAATCTACAGGGAGAGAGATTAAAGCTAAGAGTAAACAAAGGTTATGTCTTAATACCAAAGTCCTGATTTGAGATAGGGTAGAACCAAATTTACCTTTAGTAATTTTTTTTTCAGTTAAGTTTCTTGTAAGCGACTGAACTTTCTAAAATGAACAGCATGTTTGTCAGTCAGTGTCTGCTTCTAGAAACACATGATGTTTCTAATTATTTTAAAGGTTAACAGTATGAGTGGTATGCAGAAAGTCTTATTCCAATAGAAACTAAGGTCAGTGCTTGGTTCTGCTGAGCTTCTTA
Source organism: Phaethornis superciliosus (assembly GCA_023637945.1). Lineage (NCBI taxonomy): Eukaryota > Metazoa > Chordata > Aves > Apodiformes > Trochilidae > Phaethornis > Phaethornis superciliosus. The sequence continues at coordinate 72,593,310 of JAJQWJ010000002.1, forward strand.
TACTCTGGGAAAAAAAAAAAAAGTAGGAAAAGGGGTCATACCTGAAACCCTCCTGCAGGGAGGAGTGGACTGGACAGGTGACCAAATCTGACCAAACAAAGGATTCCATCCTGTAAGTGTCATACTCGGTACAAAGCACAAGGACCATGAGGGTCAAACTCATTTTGTCCATGACTGGTGTCCTGAAAGGTCTCAGGTTCTTCTGCCTTTCATCTTGATCCACGCATTTCTGAATCCATTCCCCATCTGTCGCTGAGTCTGTAGTTCCAGTCCAGGACTTTCCCAGCCTCAGTGGTAATGTGAGCATTCCTGGGGAGAAGCATGATAATGGTTTTGTATATATTTATGCATATTTAATAATTTTATTTTTCATTTTTTTCATCATTATAGTTTCATTAAAGCTAGATTAGGTTAGTTTCTAACCCACAAATCTCTTTCCTTATTTTCTTAGCCTCTCACTCTCTTTCCTTTTCCCTTCTGGGGGAAAAAAATAGAAATCTGTCATGTGGATTTGCTGGGATTGCTGGCTCAACCTTAAACTTTGACAACTAACCACTAATTTCCATATTTTGTATCAATAATTTAAAATATACTTCCCTCAATTAAATGTATATCCCCATTCATGTTTCAGACATTAGCTTCCCCAGAATGAATGAGCTGTTTCATATCTCTATACAGGTAAAATTAGACCTTTGCAACCAAGATTCTCTTGCAGATGCTAGTGATTCTTGGTTAAAAAATGTGCTGGAGGAACTGAAAGTGGGATCTATCCACCTGGAGAGGGACTTATCACAACTACAAACAAAGCACTGAAATCTCTGAAATTTGGAATGAAGCCATGGTGGTCCAGAGCTGTTGAGTTTCTCCAGCACTCTTTTTAACAGCCTCTTTCTGAATACTTCTAAGAAAGGGAACCATATGGACCTTCTGTGGCCTTGGGAACCATATGGAACCTACATTTCCCCATCCATTTTTAGCTCAGTTAGGGCCTTTATCTGATTAGTCATTTCGTGTCTCATCAATCTCAACCCATTCCTAAATAAGCATTTACCCTGCTCACTTCCAGTCTTACTACTTCTATGTTGACAACTCTGGATACCGTTTGAAAATATTCTTGCTCTTACTTTCCATATGGATTGTTGGCTTGTTTTCTGTATGTACTAGTGCAAAAAACCCCTACAGTGTTTAAATGTGCAAACTTAGATAGTAGTTCTCTATTTCTTTCTGTAGAAAACAAAATATTCTGCTTGTCTTACTGAGCAGCAGGGAGAACTGGACATAGTTTCAGACTGAAAACTTTTGGCAGCAAAGCTAAGGTGTCACACTATATTTGTAGCAATTTACATGCAGGGAAGTGAAAGGTGTCATTTCAATGTGAACTAAAAACCAACAATGGCTTTAGGAATCATTTTTGTCAAAGGCAAGAATTTTCATTACTTAAGACCAATATCAATAAATACAAACTGCACACTAATAAACTACAATTCCTGAAAGTCTCAGGAGTATTTTCATTACCTAGCAAATCAAGCAGACCTTCAGACCACTTTACACTACTGCTTAGGTAACAAAATTGAGTGTCACATTAAAAATACAGTGCTTCAGCATTTCATTGAACTGTGAATCCATGGGACACAATTGTAGTGTGTATTTATATGCTCATATAAAAATAAAATGAAGAATCCATTAAGTGCTTTAATGCCCCAGTCACAAATGAATAAAAGAGAAATAGATGTAACTGAAGAGCAGAACATTAAATTCACCTCAATTTCTCAGGCAGGCAAATAGTTTCCTAAGAAACTGAAATCTATAAAGAGGAATGATCATTCTCACAGCCACAACTATGCTGGGCATCATCTCTTCCTATTTGGGAAGTTTAGAAGTCCTGGCAATAGCCAAGAAATTGTGACTGGCAGTACTTGGCAAGTGTTAAACAACAAACCCAGGTAAGTGGAAAGGCTTAATTGGATTCCATTCTTACTGCTGAGCTGGCAGCAAGATATAAAGCAGCCTGACTTCCTAAGTTTTTGTTACTGCAAATAGAAAAGTACTTGGTTCCTTCAATTCTAGGCAGAGATGACTCTTTCCTTTCCAGTAATGATAACACAAAGCAGTTAAAATTTCTGAAACCTATTACCTTAATTTTCACTTCACCAATCTGAAATATTTTAAGGCCTAACTGTTGGGCTCTTCTGATGACTAGTATGTCTTCAAATTTACTAAGAGGGAGGTTTAGTTTGAATAAGGGCTAAAAGTGCAGTACTGGGTGTCAAACCTGTGGAAACCAGGATTCCACTTAGGCTGCTTGATCTTAAACCTGAGAAATATTCTGCTGACTTGGGTCTTATGCCTCAGACAACATGGGAATATCATGACTGGAATCTTGCCACTCACTTGTGACAATAGGGAGGCAACTCTAGGTATATCCACTACCAAGAATTTAGGTATCGAATTCATGAGTGGTGGAAACACAGACAGCTACAGACTTTAAGGTTTGGAACAAATACGAAGGGCACAAAACAGGACAGGGTCAGTTCTGTGGCTCTGGAATCAAGAGAAAGTTCACATGTTGCATTGCCTGGGAAGCCATACACAAAATGCCAACTGGGGGGAGTTCACCATCCCTCAAGCTGTCCATTGGTATGGACAATACTAGCTAGCACAAGTCAAAATTGTGCCAATGAATGCACTAGGAATTAAATGGCAAAGATTCTTTCACGTTTTTCTTTCACTTTCACCCTTACCCTCTGGATTTTACTGGTATAAATATAAAGGAAGGATGGGATTCTGCATGACCTAGAGGTGCCTTAGTTTGGAAAGCCAGAGGCAAAAACTTCTTTTCTGTTTTTTTTTTTTTTTTTACACACGTCTATTCTTTCAAACAACAAAGAAGATACTGTTTTACACCACTTATTACTAATGCAGTCCAATATTACTAATGCCATCTAACATTACTAATGTCACTCATATAGCTGCAGATAGTTATTCAGTTCTTCCCTGTGAGTGAACACAAGATTACGTCTTATTTCCCACAAGAGTGCCTTAAGTGTATCCTATTCTAGTTGTTCAGTTCTTGAGATATTTCCCAGTAATATTATGGGAGGTGTGCCATTATTTAGATAAGCCAAGCTTTATTTGGTCAGAGACCAATCACAAATGAATTGTTAACCCAAGTGTTATGCTCTTAACTTAGAAGATGGAATAACTGGTGGCACTGCTTTCTGCTTCAGGAACTATGTATCTTTACATATTTACTCTTGTACTTAGTCATCCATTTATAATTAAATGCACTTTAGGTCCTGAATTGTTCAGCTATGTCCTCATGCAGTGAAGTTCATAAACTGTGGAATTTACTCTTAAATTTCATTTTTTAGAACTGTCGAATGAACCTGGGAGCTATGTAGTCATTCAGAAAGGGTTTTCTTCTTCTCATGACTTGTGACAATTCAATAAGCACTAAAAAAAAAAATCTAAATTTGGTACTCATATATTAACAATTTTGAATACATAAATACTTTTGTTATCTCAATAACCACCGTGAGTCTTTTTCTGTTCTAATGTTCTCAGATAATAATGTTCCTCATATATCTACCCCAGCCCTGATGTACTGCCATATTCTAATTCTTGATATTTCCTAAAAAGTCAGGAAAGCAGTCTGCTTGTCACAGAAACCCCCCAGCACAGGTCCATCCACATTCCTACTGTTGTTGGCAAAGATGTGGACACAAGAAGAAATCTGTACACAGAATTGGGCTGTGGCATGCCACTAGAGTAATAAATGTGATGCATGTGATAGTACTTTATCCTTCACTTCCATTTGTAGTTAAAACATTTCTAAGAAATAATTAAGGGAGACATCAATGAACATAATTCTAAACTAAGCCTCTTAAAAAAAATTAATCAGCTTAAAAAAAAATCCTTGTTATCCAACCTAATTGTTAAATTGTTAGATTATGTACTTTTGTGAATTACCTATGGATTACTCAGAAAAATTCTGCTTATTCTTCTGGCTTGTCTCATCTGGAACTATTAAAAGAAGGAAAAAAGGACCTAACAAAGAGACAAGTTAAGAAAATTTTAATGCTCTTCAGACAAAAAAGGTGCTAGGCAGATAATGTAGTTGAGGCTCTGTGAACTAGCAGGCCAAGAGGGTCATTTGAACTTTTCTTTTATATGGCCAACACTACTAGAAAATTGAAACTTAAGACTGTCTAAATCATGTCACATGTTGTTTGGTTAGCATTTGGGTTCGCTTCCATTTGAATACTAATGACTCCAGGGAAAACATTGCTTCCAGCATAAGGTAGAACTGTTCAATTATTTAATATCAATGCTGATACTAACAAAGGAACCAGTAATTGTAATTGGTTTTTATTTGTTTAAATTATTACCTAATCTTGATAAAAGTGTGTGTATTAGAGTTCAAACTGGGAACAAATTCTTATTGCCAAATGCATTTGATTTGAATCTCTGTTTCAAGTTCAGACTTATATTTATATCTTTTTTTTTTTTTTTTTTTTTTTTTTTTCCCCCTTGTATTTTCAGTGAGTACAGGAGATAAGTTTGCTTTGATGGTGAGAGACAAGGAGAAGCTTTTCAATTTATTTTCCAAGTTTGGCTATATATTATTTCCAGTAGCCTAGCAAGACATTTTTACAGTTATCTTGAATAATGCCTTACTATGGCTTAAAGAAATGACAGTTAAACAAGTAATTCTATTAAAGCCTACAAAGCTCATGAATACACAGTATCCCACTTTCAGCAAAATTTATGCTATTAATTGTCAAGTAATTAACAATAATTATATAATAAAACCTTGATACTTCATAAATTGAACAGAAACAATCACTAAATATTGGCTACCATTAACAATCAGTTCATTTATGACTCTAACCATGAAAGAAAAGAGAAACTCATAGGATTAAACTGCATTGTCAGCACAGTGCTAGGATGATTATTTAACATGAAGATTTTTTCCTTGTGTCCAATTGGAATTTCTCTGATGCATCCTGGGAATATTGCCTCTCCTCCCTTTATTGTATAGCTCTGAAACTATTTTGGGTATGGCTTTTGGGACCCCCCCTTAATTCAATGGATGGCTACAGTTAGATCCCCCAAGTTTTCTTTCACCCATGTTAAATAAAGCCAGTTCCCTTAGTCTCTTTATCTGCATCCAGCCATTTCAGTGATAATTTCAGTGGACTCCCTTCAGTCTGTTATTTGATATTTTAATTACTTCTATGTATTGTGTGGCCTTAGGTCTGAGCTTGACTCTACTCTGAATAAATTCTGTCACTGCTTTCTTGGGTTTTTCAACAGCTTCCAAGCTGTTGAAGCAAGGAAAAAAATTGGCGCAGGTTGACAACTGGTTTCATTCAGAGCTTGAACCTTACAAGTCGTATGGGTGCAACCAGCTCACACTGTATCTGTCTAGCTAACTAGACTGCAGGGTTTAGGAACAACTGTGGGGACTCTCCTTTGAGATTCTGAGTGTAAAAGGAAAGCCAAAAATAGTATGTGAGATCACCCTCACCACATAATTTAAAAACATAATTGGACAGCATGTCATTAATTGTCCAGCTAAGAAAAAATCATTCATAAGGATGTGTGCTAGGCTTATTTTTCAGCTGATGTTCTGCAAATGCCTGATATCTGAGGAAGCTATTATATGAAAAAGTGATAACACCATCTACAGAAACAGTAGCATAATCCCTTTCCTTCTAAGAAACTCTATACAGTGGGTTATAACATAGCTGAACTCAAAGTTTTGGAGTTAATGTTTTTATTCCATGTGCTTTCCTCTGCCTTTTATTTTATGTATTTGTTTTCATTAAATTGCTGAAATTTCTGCAGATAAGGAAAGAAAGGAAATATGCCATTCTGAGAAGAAAAAATACACTATCCTCAGCTATTTTGTTAATGAACTGAACCCTTGCTCAGATCTTATAGTGCTCCATGGAATGTTAACATGTAGTATCACTCTTGCAAGACTGAGCTTCCTCACCCTTAGAAGAGACTCTTTAGTGTTTGGCAATTAAGTTTTTCTGCAACCTCATCTGCAATGGAAATGTGCTCTGTGCTTTTCTAACCAGTACTTATGACAAGGAGTTATTTAAGCTTTCTGACTTTTACTGGCAAAGTTAATATACATTAAAAAAGACTCACCTCCTTGGACAAAAGGGCTGAACAAGTAATTCAGTCTTTTGATCCGGTTACAGTTTTGTAAATACACATCAAACTTTTATTTCTGATTTTAAAAAATTTTTCTATGTGATATTTTCAGCAGGGTCTTCTGAGACTTAAGTGTTTTATGGGTAGTATTTGCTTAACACTTGAAAATTTGCTTTCTGAAATAAATGACTCAAGATATTTACCACATTTTGCATAGTTACAGTACAGTCAGAAATTTCTACCAGATACTTATCTACCTCAGTTACAGTAGATATTCTTTGTGTTCTTTTGCCTTGAATGGAAAAATAAACCCTTGATAAAGAATACTGTAGCTTCTACCCAATTTTACAGAAGAGTTATAGCATTGTCACCTCATGTTTGTGAGTAATCACAGGAGAGAAACTGGTAAAAGGAAGTCCTGATGATCATTTCAGATGGTGTAAAATGATAAAGAAAATGTTGTTTTAGTATAACAAGTACGAATATTTTGGTGAAATGTTGTTACCACACCAGTTACTACTGCTCATTTTCAAGCCTTGTGTGGTCTAGTCAAAGCTTCAGTAGCTTACAGCATTTTGTGCCTTCATCCAGACAAGAATAAACCCAAAAAACATAATAAAATTAAACATAATATTAAAAATACTCATTTAGGTCTATCTCCCAGTAAGGGTAATCCTCAAAATGAAATTGGATCCAGTATTTCCTAGGCTGAGATAAACAGCTTAAGAAGTACAACTTTCTAGTACACTTCTTTCAACTTCCACAACACATGTTTTTGTAATCTGACCCAATAAATTTAGGGGTCTTGACAAGATTTCGCTGCTTCACCATCTGAAAAACATTTCCATTATTCCTTTATAGATAATGGTCTGAAACACAATAGATATTACCCAGTTAAATGGAGATGGAATCACACTGTTCTATGGTTTGATAGAAGAAATTAATAGTCTGATCAACTATTAAGGTCTGAATAAGTATGTGACGCTGCTTGTGATAACATTATTCACAGCAGTAGTACTAAAAACCCCACTAGTTTTTAAAGTTACCTTAAATTATAAAAGCACAATCAAGTGAAAAATATCTATTATTTCTACTTTATACAAAAAAAGAAATCATAATCCATAGCCACAAAATAATAATTCTGCTTAGAACTGATTCCAATTTGCTGCATGACATGGTGAATTTGTCTCCTGTTCAAGTGTGTAATACCTTACAAGATTCCTGCCAGAGTTCATAGTAGCTTTTAGATCTTTTAGGTATACTCAGTAGGATGCAATATGTGCTATTATCAGTTTTAATTTATTGTCACAGTACTGAAATAGGGCTGAGTAAGCGTTTGACAGAAATATTTTCTAAATTTAGCTGAGTTTTGCATTCATTGCCTAAATAAAACTCCAGTTCCCATATACAGAACAGAAATCAACCGCTACTTCAGAAATTACTGTGACAAGAAATATTTTTTTTCTGCTAAGTTGCAAGTGGTGATTTCACCTATAAATAGAGGAATTCAGAAAGTTAACAATTACAAAATATAGAAAAGTGAAATGTGTAAGAGGAGGCAGATGACATAGTGTAATACAGTTCTATTTTCATGTGAATTATTTAAATGCAGAATAATTGAATTGGTACAGCTCACAGGATACCGAAATAAATTCTTGTGTTTCGATATTCATGGATGTGAGTGACAAATACCCATTGTGACAGATGCCATAAGACCATCCTATGGACAAAGGCTACTATGTTAGTGTCATAAATGGAGCCAGGAATTCTGTGAACTAAAGGATACCCCTCAAGAGAAATGTGTTAAAACCATTAAGACCACATCCCTATGGTGTAACTGTGCTGGTGAAAAGTCTTTTTAAGTGTCACTGTCCAAATCTCCTCCACCAGAAGGAATACTTGAAATAGTTAAACCTAGTCAGAGAGGCAGAAAATATACTAGTACTTAAAGCTTACAAAATTGTCAGTTCTGTCTTGAAAAACCACTGTTGCAAATGACAAGGTTGGGACTGGAGAGGTATAACTAGCACTAGGGGCAGTGTCAAGATCCATTTTAATCTCTCTAATTTACAGGAAGTCATGGTCTGTAAATTAAACTTTACTTATTAATTCATTAGGAAGGAAAACAAACACATTAAATATAGGCTCAGTGCCCTTTGTACAGGCTAGTCTGACATGAAATAACTCATTCATCACTTCAGTAATTCGTGCCCCCCAAGTTCTCTAATTTGTAACTCATGTGCCAATGAGCAAAAGTGTTACCTTATGGGGGGGGGGCGGGGTGCTGCTCAGTTTTCCTTCTTCATCACAGCATTGGTGGCCCTGTATCAAATGTGTAAGCACGGAACCCTCAGCAATCCAGCTGCTGTTGGATCCATGTCAAAATCTTTTGGGTAAGCTGGTGTGTTTATACCTCTCAGCATTGGAATTTTGGTCTATACCATTTCTGTAAGTCAGTGGGTACTAAAGTCACTTCGGGAAATTAATATGCAGCAATGGCCACTGGAGACACCTTGCAAGTGATAACAGATGTATAATGAGCTTTATCCCTGCCCTTGCTGTTCTGCCTACATGTTATTCTTGCACTGATGTAATGGCACTGGTCCCAGCGTACCCCAGGCCTTAATGTGAGCTCTGTGTTAGGCCAAAACCTGGGTGGGATTTGAGTGAACAATCACAGGGAAGATATTTAGATTCTTATTTCCTTTGTAATATTGTATTGGGTTGGTGCAGTGGTGTTTTGGAAGGTGGGGGGGCCACAGGGGTGGCCCAGGGTCCAGAGTCAGCAGTGCTTTTCTTGGTGATGGCTTGCTGATCATTAATTGAACCTACCACTCTTCTCACAAAGGAATAGTGCAAATACTGACCTGAAGTCACATTTATTTAGCTGATTACAGCATACTGCAAGAGGGAAATAAATAATGCAATTCCTCCTTTTATCTGCCTAAGGCTATACAGCAAAATATAACTTTAGCTCAAAGGTTATTACAACCTTATTTCTTCATATTTCTACAGCATCATGTCATAATGCTCTGGGCCTTTCTGAACTTTTGAAAGAAGCACATGTATTCGTCAACCATTCACCAACTTCCAGTCAACTAGTCCCTCTCCAAATTTCCAAGAGCACTGAAAAATCTTTGAGAGAGGTTTTGCTATGACCTGGCCAGCGCTTTGAGTACCATTGGATGAATCCCATCAGGCCCAATTGACTTATAAGGACCCAACTGGAGCAGCAAATCCCACACAAGGTCAGGGCTAACTGGGAGATTATCTTTTGCACAGTTATGGTTTGCTAGCCTAGGGCACTGGGGGTGCTCAAGCCCATCATCAGTTTTAAAGATAGATGTGAAGAAAACATTAAACATCACTGTTTTGTCTATATCCCTATTTATGAGGTGTCTGTGACGATCAAGTAATGGACCAATGTTGTTTCTGGCCTGCCTTTTTCCATTAACATATTTTAAAAACCTCATTTTATTACCCCTCACAGTGCAAGTCAATTTCAACGCTAGCTGAACTTTAGCTGCATGGATTTCTGCCTCACAGTGGCAAACAGTGTCCCTGTAGTACTCCCACATATTATGGATCACTTAGTTTCAATGCCCCTGCATGGGCAGAGACACCTCCCACTAGATCAAGTTGCTCAAATCCTCATCCAGCCTGGCCTTGAACACTTCCAGGGAGGAACCATCCACAACTTCTCTGGGCAACCTGAGCTAGTGTCTCACTGCACTCACACTGAAGAATTTCTTCCTGATGTCTAACCTAAGTGTTCTCTCTTCCAGTTTAAAGCTGTAACCCATCACAACATGCCTTTGTAATACGCCCCTCCCCAGGTTTCCTGTAGGTTTCCTTCATTTACTGGAAGGCTGTTATTTGGTATCCCCAGAGCTTTCTCTCCTCCAGGCTGAACAACCTTAACTCTCCCAGCCTGTCCCCATGGGAGGTATACTCAATCAGTTCAACAAATACATCTCATAATAGATGTATTCAATGGGTGGACCACTCTGTAGATAAGGAACTGGCTGGAAGGTTGAACTCTAAGATTTGTGGTCAATGGCTCAATATGCAAGTGGAAATCAGAGACAAGTGTTGTTCCTCAGGGAACTGTATGGGGACTGGAGCTATTTAACCACTCTGTCAGTGAAATGGATGGAGAGGTTGATTGCACCCTTGGCCAACAACACCAAGCTGTGTGGTGCAGCTGACATGCTGGAAGGAAGGAATGCCATCCAGAGGCACCTTGACAAGCTTCAGAGGTGGGCCCATTTGAATCACATGAAGTTCAAAAAGAAGAAGTGCCAGGTCCTGCACATGGGTCTGGGCAATCCTGAACACTAGTACAGGCTGAGCAGAAAATGGATTGAAAACAGCCGTCAGGACAAGGACAAGGGGCTGTTGATTGATGAGAAACTCAGCATGAGCCAACAATGTGTGTTTGCAGATCAAAAAGTCGACTGTATCCTGGGATGCATAAAAAGAAGTGTGGCTAGCAGGGATAAGGAAGGTGATTCTCCCCTTCTACTCCACTCTTGTGAAACTCCACAGAAGTACTGTGTTCAACTCTGGAGTCCCTCAGCACAAGAAGGACATGGATGTGTAGAGGAAAGTCCAGAGGAAGGCCATGAAGATGGTTGGAGTCTGGAGCACATCTCCTATGAAGAGGAGCTGGGGTTGCTCAGCATGGAGAAGAGGAGGCTCCCAGGAGACTGTATAACAATCTTCCATTACCTGAAGGGGGCCTACAGGAAAGCTGGTGAGGGACTTTATATAAGGTCTTGTAGAGACAGGACAAGTGGTTATGGCTTTAAAACAGACAAGGGGAAATTAAGTTAGATATGAGGAGGAAATTCTTTAGAAAATTCTCTACTAATTTTCTTTACAAAAATTTTGGATGCCCCATGCCTGATAGTGTTTAAGGCCAGACTGGATGGGGCTTTGAGCAGCCTGGCTTAGTGGGAGGTGTCCCTGCCCATTTGGATTGGGGATTTGGAACTAGATGATCTTTAAGGTCTCTACGTTCTGCCATGAGAAAGATCCTGTAGCCACATAAGGTTTCTATGGCCATGTAGGCCCAGCTGCGCAGACAGATAGTCCAAGCAACAGCACCTTAAAAGATGCCTCAGCATCTGATCCATCTCATCCTGATCCTTTTAAGTATTCTAGGCTTCATATATAATTGATTTAATTGTTGATAAAATAACGAGCATATGTACTGCTCTGCAGTAATCTTTTTTGGTGGAGTTTGAGAAAGAAGGAATGCTTTTTGGATAATGCTGTGCCGGTAGTAGCAGGATGCCATGCCAGGAAGAGGATGCACAGTATGATATGAAAAAGGAACTACTGCAAAAAAAAAAAAAAAAAGGAAGTAGAAAAGAGTATGCTAAGAAGAAAAACAAAATTGGCAAGAAAATATATTAAGAAGAAATATTAATACTCCTCCAACAAATGGTTAGATTCCAGGAAGTCAACAAGAGATATTATCATTGTGAACAGTTAGAAGCTGTTTAGAAACATTTGAATTTCTGAGCTGAAAGAGGTGTCAGTTTCAAAGCACTGATTTTGTAATCTACCAATGTAGAGAGCACTTCCCTAGAAAGAAAAGTCAGACCAAGAAAAAGTTCAAATTTCATGTGCAGTCAGGATGCAGAACATTTGCCTACAACCCCCAAGTCTCCTTTGCTTTGACATAAGCACAGGATTTGTGCCAACTTATCCTAAGCTTTTTGTTACGACGTTTAAATACACATCTTATTTAACTGTTGAGTTTAGTTATTAGAGAATTTAAGCAGGACATCTGAAAGAAAGATAAGCTAACTGCATCTAACTAATTTCTCAGGGACAGCAGATCCTTTTTTCAGAAGCTGATGTTTATGGTGGCTATATAGGCAACATCAAGGTTAGATCAATTTGCTTAAGTACCTCACTAGAATAACCTCATGAAATAAACATTTTGACCAGATCCTCTGTTGGTAGGAAGTGCATGTATTTCTTAAAAATATCTTGATTTTTATGAACTAAGCACAGAGGTCATCCTTTCCCTTTAGGGATTCTGGAGAAGAGTAGTTATACAATACCTCAACATATATTTTTATGGAACAAACCCAATTAACCAAATTAAATTCGGCTTCTGGAAGATAAAAAAAAAAAAAAAAAAGTAGTTCTTATTTCATCATTTAAAATTATAAAACTGTAAAACATATGTAAGTGCATATATATATATGACAGACAGATCTCACAAAGGTTTTATTTATAAAGGCCATTGCATAAAGACTCAGCAACTGTCACAGCCAGGCAGCTTAAGGAGAGAACCCACCATGTTCTGACTCTTAACCCCCTGTCCTCAGCTTTTCTTTGTCTTTGTCCTTACTGAAGAATCTGAAGATAAACTGTGGCAGCAACAAGACTGCAAGGAGAGGAATCAAGAGTGAAGGAGTGAAGTTGAATCTGGGAAAAGGGAGAAGGGAAAGTGTTACCTAAGTGTTTGTCTTTTTGTTTCACACTACTCAAATCAGTAACTTAAATTTTTACTTTATTGGGCAGTAAATAAATATTCCCTGAGTTGTGTATGCTTTGCCCACAGTGATAACTGGGAAGCAAACCAGTCTTTACCTTGTCCTTGCCATTCTTCCTGTTTTCTCTTCCTGTACCACTGGAAGTTAATGGGAAGCTGGATCTGAGTTTGGCTGTCAGCTGAGCCAAATCCACCAGACCAGTAAATCTCAGGAAGAATCACTTTATTATTATAGAATAAATACTGAAACTGCCAGCAGCTTTCAATGACACCCACTTTTCACACAAATCATTTTTCAAAATCATTCTACCTAATTAGGTTAATTATTTTTGTGTAAAATGTTCTCAGTCTCAGATGTTTAAGGAGCAGTTTTGACATGAGTGTTTGACAGAAAGTGAGAGACTTCTGTGGCAGAGATGAGAAAGTTAATCCTCCCATCTGGTATTTTTAAGTCATTAACAATATACTCTTTCTCATCCTGGTCACTGAATTATGGGACACTTATTATGATATAGTGTTTCATGTCTTTGTGTCTAGAGTAATCTGTCTCTTTTTAAGGGAGACTGTGAAGGACAGCGCTTTGACAAGTACACCTGTTTCAGTGACTTTTCTGAATTAAAATTGAAGTCACACGGCAGCTCTCTCTGTGCTACCCTACCTCGACTCTTGCCCAAATAGCAGAGCCACGGCTGGCTGCTGGGCCTATTGTCCAACAGGACCATTTGTTTGGATCCCCATGGCTCCTCATTGCTGCCAGTCTGTGGGCAGCGCTGGGTGCTATGGGACAGGGTAGGACCTGGGTAGGACACAGGGTGCTCTGCCAGGGCTCACACAGCACACTGCCGGGCTACAGCCAGCTGGCAGGAATGGCTGGCCCAGAAACCTGAGGCTAAGCAACAGCAACACAAAAGATCTGAGCATTCAAGACCTGCAGACCCTGGCCCTGCTTCCCGTGGTGTGCAAGCACAGCTGAAACCTTGCAGAGGAGGAGGCCTTGAGGTACTCACTATGGATTTAACTCATGCTTTCCACTCCAGCTGCTTTTTTCTGCAGTGATTAACAGGATGCTCACACAGTTCTTGGAAGGGTTTAATTCTTGTGTTTGACTGCATCATACAAAAAACTTGAGGCAGCACAACTTTTTTACAGGTTGCTTTTAGGAATCAGTGGCACTCAGCTGCCAAGAACCCTTGGTAGATCTCAGTTACATAGAATTCACAGTCATTCAAGCTGGAAAGAATGGAAAGCTGAACTGCATACTTCATCTTCTCTTCCTTTGGCTTTACAAAACACATAATGGGTGCAGGAAGTCACAGTCATTGCAGTAGCAGGTAGATCATCTTGTACACTGGCCCACAAACCTTTTGTTTTATATATATAACCATGTTATATCTTTTCTGCTCCTACCAAACAAGTTTCAATCACCAAAAAAAAAGGGAGTCAGTTCACACTTCCTCACCTGCCCTGGTTCCTTCAGCCTCAACTGAGCACGAAAATTTCAAGCTAGTGGGCACACAGGCTGGCTAACCACTGAAGGTGTGTCATATAAGGAATTTTATCTGTTAGCAGACCAAACAAGTCCTGTCAAACTTAACTTCTAATTTTAGAGTAGGTTTTTATGCATTAAATACATGCACTTTCAACGTATTCCATATCTGAAAGCAGGTACATTTTGTCCCTTTTCTCTCAGATGTGGATCTGAAGCTTATTTTCCATATGGAATATAATTAAAGGCTGACTTTGAGCATCCAGATATCTAAAAAACAAATGAGATTCTTCCTTAGAAATTACTTTGCAAAGCACAATAATGATACTGATTTTCTATATCCTATGAAAAAATGTATCTTTATGAAAAATGGAAAGACAAGGGACTATGACACCCATGAAAGTGTACATTCCTAAGAAAATACATGAATAGAGTGTAAATTTAATTATCAAATATTTGTCATATACATCGGCATAAAAAATGTGCATTTTTTTGTGTTTTGACCATGGACACCCAAAGCAACTGAGAGCTAGAGTCATAATGTATTCTTTCAAAGAGAAAAATTCTCTTTGAGATGAATACCAAATCTCTGAAAAGTAAACTTTTAGTATGAGGCAATAAAAACTTAATGGATGAATACAGGTAAGGTGTAGATGTACACTCTTGTAAAAATGAAATTGGATGGAAAGAAATAATGCATTTACAGCAGCTGGGAAAACAGAAGAACATCCTCTCATCTTTAGAAAAAATACATGAGACACTGAGGATTTTCAAGGTGTCACGATGATTGATTTAACTCCAAATGGAGTCAACAGCAGTTGGTCCATTTACCTACTACATTAAGTCACCTGTTCATATGAATCTTTTTAGCTGCAGACTGATATTTTTTTTTTCTTTTAACAAGAGTATATTAAATGTATACCATAGAGTGGTGGAAGATAAAACAAGAAGAAAAAAAGGAAAAGTTAAAAAGAAATGGGGAAGTAATCGACTCACTGAGTAAGCAAAAGGATTATATCAGAATTAATTGTTTAAGTATAAAACAAACAGTGAGACTATTCAATGTTAAAAATTGCTTCTACTGCATCTTGAGTTCTCTGTCAGCACTTGCTGAAAGTAGAGTTTATAAGTCTGTCCTGTGCTTTTCAGAGAAGAGCTGAAGACCTGTACAGATAAAAACCACATTCAGATGGATGCGTTATGTGCGGAGAGAATATGATGACTTATGCTTGTACCTGTCATGATCTTGATGTACTGTATCTTCAGCAGTGGGAAAACTATTCTTTACTAGGAAGTCAAATACATTCTGAGGAAAATCATGAAGTCAAAGAGGCACAAACTGAAAACAGAGTCCAACATGCACATATTAGGTGAATCCTGAACTGGTAGTTGAGTTATACTCAAATGCAAATGTTTTTTGGCAGCTGTGATTTTCAGATTTTAAAAGGCATGCTCAGAATGGAATTAAGTCTTCAGCTTTTTTCCTAGGACAACAGAACAAGTTTCCAATTTGAAACATCTTAAGATCTATCACCAAAATTTAAATATTGTCTTCACATGAATGTATATAAAATATTAAGGTTAAAGAAAATATTTAAAAAGAGCAAAGAACACTTCACACTATCAAAGGCTGCCTCTCATTTTTATTAGTTTTGGTTTTTTGTACTTCATTGCAGAATGAAACTGTCTCTGTCACAGTAAATCTTGAGGAATTCAAAGCTATGTTGCTCCATAATTATTATGATTAAGCCTCTAACTTAACTTTTGTGGCTAAAAGTTAAGAATTCTTCTTGCTTTGCATTCCACATAGAGTGAATCCAAACAATTAATAAACCCAAGAGTTCACTGAATGGAACAAGAATATTAGCTTCTCTATGCTTTATTAAAGATAGTTTAATTTTCTTAATTATCTGGAAGTCTCTATAAGCATACTGAAGATAAATCTCTTTGCACCTCAAAATCCATACCTAGACATTTCATGTTTTATACAACTCAGCACAAAGTCTTCCGTCACCACTGAAGTGAAAATTTATTTGCAGAATAGGTCTGTTCTCCAAAAACATCATTGTAGGTATTTAATGCTTTGCTACTTAGATATTATTAATTTCCTACAGGGAGGAGTACATATTAAATTTACAGGGCATCCAGTCTAGGCTGCCTTATCTGAAAACTGTAGTGACGGTGAGCAGAGAGAGTCAGTGATCACATAAGAGTGAAATGAGGGTTTTTTAATGAATTTTTAGATATAATTGCTTCAGTAAGACTATAATTTGTACAAAAGAGACTTCTCCATTGCTTGTGGTTAATTTTTGGAATGCCAGCAAAGTGTATCACTAAGCCAGTACAAAGCAGTACAATCCCTAACTACTTTGGGGCTTATTTTTTCCCCCTATTGCTAGGAATACCAGATAAAACTGAGAGGCAGAAGCCACTTTCATCAAAATTTGATCAAGTCAATCAAAATAAATCAAAAGACTTTTCATAAAATAATAAATTAAAATATCACTGAAGATTTACCTAAGGCCAAAATACATCACCTGGGAACAATATATTAATTTCTGTTTGGGAAGAACAAAGACTTGTATGAAAATGGCATTTTTATTTTTGTAACTGCTGTTGGCAAAACCCATGGAAATATGATGGAAATAATGGAAATATATGGCTTCAGTAGGAAGCCCTATTGACAAAGATGAATAAATATATAAGGTTTGTGGGGAGCCCTACTCTCATGCAGATATTTTGTGATTAATGCATGATTCATGCACTGATCTGTTTTTATTCAATCTGAAGCCCATTCTCCTTTTGCAAATGAGCTGATTAGGTAAGCTTTGCAGCCCAGGACACAGAGGGCTTGCAAGACACTCTGCCAATGAAGTTTTTCAAGCCTGGCTCAGTTTTTCCTCTTTCACAGACTCTCGGTCTGCTTTTTCCATATGAAAAGGGCAATCATACCAAGAGAAATTCTCCTCAAATTAAATAGTTCTATGTAAATAAACAGTAATAGAAAACGACAAAGAATGATCTCTATAGCAATGGTTAAAATTATTCAGTATTGTTGAGATTTAAACATAGCTTCTGGCTGCTAGAAATTATCATTAGTTTAGATCCTTTATAGAGAAATATTCTAATCCAAACAACAGAAATGTTTGGACTGATATGATGCTCTAGGACACTGTGACAATAATAACAGGCCAGACATTATTGTCCTTTCTCTTAACTCTCCATTTAAAAAGAAAGATTAGAGAGATTTACCAGAAACAAAAATTAACTTCAAAAGTTACTTGTTTGAAATAGATGTCTGATATAGAGTGATACCTTGTGTAGAAAAAAAGATATCTCTATTCAGAGGAAATAACATGCTGAGTCTATTGAAAATGAGCAAAGCTAATCTTTATAAAGGGGAAATGAAAAGAATCTATCTTCCTCATATTAAAAGGCAAGAAAGACAGAACCTATACTATTGTTGATCCACGGATAGTAAAATCGGGGAATAACTGCAAGAAACTTAAGAATTGTTTTGTTTGAGGATATTTTTTTTTGTCTTACAAGCAGTCTTACACTCTCTTTAAATCTAGATTATCAATATTACAATCTGAATGCTCTTGCAGTGTTAGAATTAACTTGAAAACAAGTTATTTCTTGATGATCAAGCTATAGAACAATACAGAGTTTTCACACAAGCTGTGAAAAAAAGAAATCTAAAAGAATTCTAAACACAGTTGCCTCAAAGTGACCCCAGGAGGCCCATTCAGTCTGCCCTTAATGAAGAAAAATAAATATACCTGAACTGATATCCTGGAAGCTCTTTGGCTCCCTCCTTTTTACAAGAATCTGCAGTGAAAAAGATTTTAAAAATTCAAGAAATTTTTTTCCTGTTTATAATTAATCTTGCAGGAAGAAACCATTTCTTAATAACTGATCACCTATGATAATTATGTTTTACCAGTACTTTCTCTAAACAAGCCAAACAATCAACAAATACAGAAAACAATGGGTGGACCATTACTAGTAAGTATGTCTGCTAGGGAAATTTGTATCCTCTTTTAGTGTCTTGTTTCTTTAATGAGCAAAACTTGATCTTTTGACTCAGTCCTTACATGTCGGCATACCCAATAACTTGCATTGCTGTTGTCACTCTTTCCATTCTTACCAACTTAGAAACAGGCTTGGCATGGCTTCAGTACTGGGGAGTAGATCAAACCAGTTATTTCACATCATAACGATACTATTTATACTTTCTAGAAGTCCAAGAGTTAATTTTTTCCTTTTTCTTCTCATGTTGATCTAAAGCTTGAGTATATGGGAAAGTCTGCACATACATCTCTGCAGAGTCCCAAGTATCTAACAAGATCTTGAAGAAGACATGAAGAAGGATACATAATACCTTTAAAATTCCCAGTTCCTTTTTCCTTTGAATGCATGTCCATGTGGGATTTCACAGTGCAGATTATTTTTTTCCCCTTTCTCCTTTGCATTTTTAAAAATTTATTTTAAGAGAAATTCATTGGAAAAGAAGTTACTGGATATATCACTCAGCAAGGTACCTGCAGTGCTATTGTCTCTGGTGGAATATACTTCAATCAATGAAGGAAGATCCACTTGGGCATAAGATAGTTTAACACAGTCCCTAATCCAGTTTCTTACTGTGCAGAGATCTCCAACTATAGATCCAAACAAACAGCCACTGAGGTTTTCAGAACAGTCAGCTCCTTTGCAGTAGGAGGTAATTCCTGCTATTTAATACCTGTAATCAGGAATAAACCCTTTGCTGACAAAGGAAGAGTAGACTACAGAGTGTTTGCCAAAGTAGAGGTTTACATAAAGAAAACCCAGATCTGTGCCACTGACAGGCTGTATCTTATTGCTCAGTTGTTGCCTGCATCAGATGGTTAATCTGATGGGATTGGGATGGGATTCTTTCTTTACAGCATCATCTTGCTACATTTCAGGAAATGAAATGTACAAGCAATACTTTTGCTTGTTCTTCTTAGTTAAAGGACTTTCCTGCATGGCAAGTACATCTTCTTCAGAAAGCTGTGTTCTGCCCTATTGAACACACCTGCAAAATTAATGGAATATACTATTGGACGTACGTTTTAACATAGTTAGTCAGTCCAAACAGCACAAGAAAAAACTCATTTTTATTTATGCTCTAAACCCCCCCCCAGTCTTTGTTGTGTTCTCATTGAACACAAGTGCAATATTTGTCCAGTCCTTTTCCGTATTAGACAACAAAAAAATAAGTTAGAAATTTACTGCAATGAGACTGAAGATCGAACCTCTGCAGAAAAAAAATGACTTAAGCTAAGAAATATAAAACTAAGATGGAAAAATAAATTAACACCTGGATTCCATCAGACTTGAATTAGTACCAAGTCAGTTATGTCACCTTAGGTAGAACCTGGGATAAATTGTGACAAAGGTCTTATTCATAAAGCAAACAATATAAGAGGGATTGGTTGCCACCATGCAAATCTCTTACTTCATAGCAGAAGAAATAGCCTCTAGAAAAACTGTCTTCACAGACAGAAAGAATAATGAACAATTTCCAACTGTGTATAGTAACAAGTTTAATTCTGTGGAGAAATAAGGTTTCTTGTTAGTAGGAATAGTTTCATGAATCTGTAATAGTGCAGTGAGAATATCAATAGAATGAAATTAAGAGGAGGGAAAGGAAAAGGAAAATGGCTGACACAGGAAAAAATGTTTAAGGCTCTTACCCTAGACTTAATTTTAGCACTTGAAACCAGAGAACTTTGAAAACCAGGGGGTAATACCAGCTAACAGGTACTAATAAAACCAGTGATTATCTAGTGATAACTTTCCCCCTAGCTTGTTCAGAGGCCAGCTATTGTAGTTGGCATTTAGATGATCTAAATCAGTAGAGCCTTTTACCTGCTTTATGGTGTGGAGAACAGGAGTTCACCCACCTTAAACAATAAAATGGCTCTTGAGTCAGAAAGTAAAAGCACAAAATGGCTGCCAGATCTTTGACACTTTGGGAACTTTGTGTGTGAAGAATACAGAAGCTCCAGAGAGCAAAGGATACAAATGCTTCAAAATCGGCTGTCAGCCCACAGAGAAAGGACTGTGACTGGACATGAGTGTTGTGCCAATCTCTGCTGCAACCAAACAGAATGAAGAGACAGTGACTTTGTATTATAGCAGTACGGGATCAAGCCAGAGTCCTATGTCCTGTTTCAGGTCACTGTAGTAGTTGTGGTGTTCATCATCATTATCAGCCTCCTCTTCATCCTCCTCCTCCTCATCGAAGTCTCCTGGAGGTCTGCATCTTCACCCTGCAGCTCGGATCCTATGCCAGTCCAGTGCTGTGTTGCTCTGCTGCAGTTGTTGTCAAGTAAAAGTTAAGACTCCTCTTTTCCTTATAAACTTCAGTCCTGCCCTTGCACCCACACTTCATTGGGTGACCCCACAGAATCAAAAAACGGTGTTAGGCTCACCCTCTCCTTACCTTAATCCCATTCCATCTTCTTCCCCTTCCATCTTGGTTACTTGTTCCCTGGCATATTTATATATGTATTTATTGGGCATCCCTTACCTTTCCTGAACCCTCATCCCTTAATTGGCCATCTATCCCTAAATAAACCTTAAGGCAGTCCTTAATTTGAGGGAGCTCTCTGGTAGTGGCTAACTCTATTTCACCTTACCTAAGTTAACAGACTTCTACACATGGTTACAAGGAGGAAATCTCTGGAAAACCTGTTGGTGTGGTATCAATAACAAAGTGAGTAACTGAGTGAAATCTGCAGTTGCACAGCTCTGTTCCTGAGCCAAAATGGCTGTTTTCTTTGTCTGCCAAGATCTTCACAACAATAACCCTCTGCTCTATAATATTTGTTGCAATTGTAAGAAACTGCAGTTGCTCCAGCTACTGTCTTCTCAGAAAACCAGACAGCCAGCTACTATGTGACTGTATTCTCTCTTCAGTGCAGAGTAGACCCTAAAATAAACAAGACCATGTGCATAGTTGACCTCACTGGAATATTCGTAGCTAACTATTAATTTGGCTTTTACTTTTTGATGGTTCAGAAGAGAAGAATCTCATACCCAGAAAATTTTAGTCTTCTGGGGTCTTACTCCAACCTTTTACTGCCCCGTGGCCCTTTTATTTATCCAGTCTATAATGAAGGCCAAGCATAAAAAGAAACAGATACCGTCCCTGCAAAAGGTGTGATACTTTCTGCTCATTGAGATTTGGTAGATGCTAAATGCTAGAATCTTAACCACATTTAAAGAAGAAGTTTATTATATCTCCAGTAAAAAAAATGAAGGGGAGCCATGTGACTCTCTAACTTACTCTTTCATAAGGTTGGAGTTGTCTTCAAGTCATTTTGAGAGGCTCGGAACTGTTTCTTTCCTGATAAGGGGCACTGAGTTTTCAACCCATGCAATGCTGTGTGGTGATGTTAAACAAGAGAATCAGTCCCTTTCTAGTGGAAAAGTATGAAAGCTGGAAATATCATAAATGGCATCTACATATTTCTGGTTTCCATTCCACAGTTATACTCAAGAGTTAGAAGCCTCAATAGCTCTATTGTGACAGTGTACATTTATTTTTTGGCATGAGCCTCTCTCAGCCAAACTGCATTTTGCCTTGAAATCTGCCTTCCTCAGGGTCTCAGAAAATAAGACCAAATATATTTTGTCCTGGTAGAGGAAGAGGAACCTTTATAATATGTAATGACAGACCTCTTGCTGGAGCCAACCCTTGCAAAGAAGAGTGAGCTTTTACAATCAGGAAGACATATCAGAAAAAAATGAACTTCATAGTGTCTAGAATTCGAGGGGTAAGCTTTTCCTAGCTCAGAATCAAGAAGGAAAGAAGCTTTTCCTTGAGACTTCCTGTCTTTGATTTTTCTCAGAGTCACCATCACTGCAGTTGGGGTTTGCACTGGGGTCATTGGTAGAGTTACCTCTTCATTTGCAGGGATGTGTTCTTGCTGTTTTCATTCACTGTGTTGCCCAAGTGCAGACATCCACAAAGTTCACTGCCTGCTGAAGAACAGACAGTTCCCTCTTTGATGACTGTTGTCTATTTTCTGGCAAAGTACTTGTTGCTTTTTATTTATTTTGATCTTGTGAATACCAGACACATTTTAAATTCTCATCTTGGTCTCTGAACTGATGACTTCACTTAGATTGGTATTTTCTGCAAATGCTACAAACATTCTTGATTCTTTCTTTCAAGACATTAATGAAAATATCATTTAGAACTTGGCCCAAGCCATATCCCTACTGGTATCCATCTGAAATATCTTCTCAGCTCATCAGTGAACCATCAGTAAGAATACACACTGAGTAGGCAATATGGCTTATGGCCATGGTATCTAACCTGATCTTCCTATTGTTACAAATGACACTGGAACTAGTGCCAGAAAGGTTACTGATAAAGTATATATCTTTATCATCTAGGCCACTTAGAGTGTCAAAAAAGAACTGCAATGATCAGAAGCAGTGTATGTTCTTTATTGCTTTTGTCATTCTATTGCTTATAAGTTGATTACTCAAAGATTTGAAAATGGAAGTTAAAGCAATAAATCTGTAATGCATAATCTGTTCGTCTGTTTTTTTTGTTTGTTTGTTTTTTGCTTTGTTTTTGTTTTGTTTTGTTTTGTTTTGTTTTGTTTTTTTTTTTTTTGTGGGGTTTTTTGGGGAGCAATTTCCTTCAGGAAGGTAAAATTCTTGTAATACCATATCCTAGCCATTTCTTCAAGACTAATTGTGAGATGGTCTTGATTACTCATGAGGTACTTCAGGATGAATTTTATCATTCCCTTCACAGTTAAACCTCTCTGACTTACTCTATCCAAATTAGTCCTCCACACATTTTGTAGGACTGTGTCCTACATACTGTTTTCAAAAAATAATTAGATACTTAGTCCCACATTGCTGTCATCCTTTTGTTGCTGCTGTTGTCTGATCAAAAATTTCACCTACAGCTTTTTTTGATAAGGACATTTCTTTTGTTCTTTCTCCTTTTATCATCACCCAGAGAAATGCAACAAATTTGCCTTTCACCTCTTTCTAAACTTCAGAGAGTCACTTCAAAGTGTTCTTGATCTGCAGTGTAATATTGGTTTCCTTTTCACCTGTTCATGCTTCTTGAATAAACTATTTCTGTTTTACCAGCCTTCCAGTTCTTTTGACTTGTTTCCCTGGCTTTCTGTGACGCTAAATAGCCAAGTTTTTTGGTTGTAAAGTAAGGTTTTAGATTCTTTCTCTTCCATTTCTGTGCTATTTCAAGTTGATGCTTTCAAAAGAAATCTTGGCTTCCATATGCCAGAAGAAAACATCTTTATATGTCAACACAAGATCAGTATCCTGGAGTAAGCCATATCACCTCTATGAGGCTGCCTGCTCATTGGTACTGAGTTGTAACATTAGGAAACTTGGCATGACCAAGTTTTCTTGAAGGTTTGTGCTAAGAAGTCATCCTTCTTCTCAGAGATGGTATTTCAGGCTGGTGGATGGTTGTCTCATCTTCTAGCAGTGTGATTATGAAAAGTGTTCTTGTTGCCTTTAGAAGCTGATTTTGAATGCCCTAGCATTAGGGAAATCTCATTATTATTTTCCCCATCATTTTGCAGACCCATAATGGTGTGATGATTTTTGGGCACCAGGGAGAGGAGATTGTCAGGCAAGTCCTTGTACACCTGATAGTTTCAACATAGTACACTGTAGTCAGTTGATCTCTACTATCTTGTTTACTCATTCTGTTCGTTTACTGAGTTCTATCATTCTTATCAAATTAATCTACTTCAACAGCTCAATATATCTTCCTGAGAGAATCCTAATGGAAGTATTTAAATATCCAGTATGTCCTACCTGAATTCCTTCTATTGGATAGTTCACCAAAATCTGATGAAGTTCAACATCAGTGTCCCTGAGCATGGTATTTACTCAGCCAGGAACAATATTGGAAATAATTAATTGTCCTTGAAATCCTGTTACTTTCAATTGTCAGCATGTTAATCAGATATAGCCATGGATTCATTGATAAATTATATGAAATGTTTGTAGTTGTATCAAAAGATTTAAAACAGTTACTTATCATTAGGGCTGTTAACAGCACTACTTACACATATAATCCAAATTAATACATCTAAACCACATTAAGATTAATACCCCTAAACCTCTTAAACATTAACACCTCCAAATAACTACTCTTTCCTTGGGTATTGTGTTTACTCTTGCAATGTCCTAGTGGGTACTAACATCAACAGTGACCACCTTCTTCAAAGAGACATGTGTGACGCAGTGAGCAGCTGTCATCCCAAATTCTTTACCATGGAACGTATGATGTTTACAGGTGAGATCCCTTCTTTCTCAGCCCCAAAGTCACCCAGGAGCTATTTTCACATACTGTCTTGTTGCAATAAATTTCCCTCCTTCTCACTGCTTTCCTGGAAAAGTTTGCTACACTGTGCATTTTACCCAGTGCAGCTGCTCCAGAGGAAATGCTTGTTCCCCAGTGACTACATGGTACTCTGCAGTGTCTTGCCCCAGCCCACTGATCCAGGCATCTCCAGAGGGATGCAGGGAGGCTACAGGCACATGTCCAGGAGGCAATTGCTGCCACAGCTCCTGCCACAACAGGCAGGATGAGTGCTGAGACCGTGCGCTGCCAGCTCTGAACAAAAATGTGCTTAGTATTATGATAGAGACTTATTTTGTGTGCATTTTATTATTCATCGTAACTTGCCGATAAAGAATCTGGTCAGCTTTTTTTTTTTTTTTTTTTTTTTTTAATCTGCTAAGATATGCATACAACTTCTGATTCACATCAGGGAGGAGCTTGTTTCAACCTGAATTCCCTGTCTCATATGTTCTCTCTTTAAAGTACTTTTGGTGCTTTCATTAGGTATTGCTGCCTGTAATTAAGGATCTCAGTCTGCTGTCCTCACCTAAATGCCTAAACTAAACCTTAAAGATACATGTGCAAGTTTATTGGGCCAGATGGGATACACCCAAGAGTACTGAGGGAGCTGGCACTTGAAAAGCTCTCCCTTCTCAAGACAGCCTCCTGTGGTTCTGGAGGGCTCAGAAAGGTCAGGCTGCTTCACAATTGCAGATGTGCTGCTACTGGGGAAAGGGTACAAAATAGTTCTTAAGATTCATGGCATCAAGCAGAATAATGGACATGAGAGCCTGCATTTGTAATCTAGTAATGAAACAACTTGCTTTTGCAATTTGCATTAAGTGGTTTCTGAATAAAAATGAAAGTAAATTAGGGAATGTTCTTAAACTACATGAAATAATCTGGTTTAATTCCTGGGTGGCTCAGGAGGTGGACTGTTCTACTTTTAACAGTGGTATGAAGGATAGGTAGAGGTAATCAGACCTTCTTTGGGTGGTCTCTAAGAAAAAAATGTTCATACTGTTCAGTTACATTTTCCAGGTTAGGAGATGTAACACCATTGTGATTTCAATTCCACCATAATATTTAAGCATTAGGTGTTGCAAGTCCTAACTTGCAAGAATATGGAAGTTCTTTGCAAATGGAGCCATGTTTATTACCAAAAATCTCTGTAACTTAAGCATAAAGTATCATATAATGGAAAAATAGCATGATACCTACCTACTACTGAACATATGTGTATCTATGTATTATATACATGTGTATGTATATGATATATATATATATACACGCATATGTATGTATCAGCTCAAGAGATATCATCATGTGATTGTTTAGAAGAGTGGCAAATATTTAGACTGTAAAAATAAACTTTTACATGGCTTGCTTATTAGTAACACACTTGATAATGATTAAATTTTAATATGAACCATCACCAGCGCATAGACAAAGATTTTAATTTTGACAGTCAGATCCTAAATCAGCTGCAAGTGTATGATGTTATGGAGAAAATGCCATATAGTTAGTATTAATTATTCTCGATGTTTTTTAATTGTAGAAGTTCCATCACTCAAGCTTGAGAATGTCATAACTGAAGAGAGCTTGTCTTTCTTAACTCCTCCAGTTCTCTTCTCTTCTGCTTGATTTGTATATGCTGCTGTCCTCCCATCCAAAAAGAAAGGGGCTTCTTTTTTACGCCTGTATTATTTGTCTTGGTTTGCCTTGCAAGTCATCCTTCTGTATTTGAAAGAATATCCCTTTTTCGTACCTTGTTATCTGTATATCAGTTTTAGTTGTCTGAGATGCCTACTATGTGCAACTAGACCTAGCTTTTTTTGCCTCTTTGGTGACTATGTTACTGACACAGTCAAGTAAAATTGTGTCTGGCTATGCCACCACAGTGTTATATACGTATGTTATAACATACAACTGTTAATTATAACATTTAATAGTTATTAAAATATAATTATATTAAGCTGTTTGTTAAATATTAGAAAATAGGTATTTAATCATTAAGTAATATTATAGTCTGACTAGTCCATTTATAATTTCTTGGTGTCACAGACATTTGCATTGGCTACAGTCTCCTTGTTTCTCTTATTATTTTTGCTTCACTTTTTTTTAGTCTAGTGTGAAAAAAGTGTGACACATCTTTCAGAATGAGAGAACTCCTGTGGCGGGAGATGTCTGCTCTCTGCAAAGATGACTCAATGTCTCTTACCCAGTGAGCTGGCCATAGCAAAACAGCTTTACATTTGCTGTTACATTAGTTACAGTGTAACACCCAAAGATAAGATGCCCCTCCCCATGTACTAAGTGATTATATCACTATTGGTATGGAAGGAAGTATTAAGTTCTCACTAGGATCAGCATGTTGGATATCAATGCCTCTAATGCTGAAGTGCTTTACATCTTTCTTGAATCAAACAGCCAAAAGAAAACATAATTATATAGTACAAGTCTGAATTGCAAGTTAATCAAACCTCTCTAAAGTTCCTATTTGGCAGCTGAAATGTTGCCTACTCTAGCTTGAAAGCATTTTTTCAAGTACTTAAGGTGCTCGGAATTTGCAAACCAGGAAGGATGTGTATTTTCTTGGCAGATGTCCTTTGGATCTACTCTAGGCTGTCCTTCTCTTAACTGTGACTCCAGAGTAACAGTGCTTTGATAGTTCTCCAAGTATGCAGTTTGGTACCAGAGAAGAAGAATGTAGTCAGTTATTTCTGGGTCCAGATGTACTTCCTTCTTGTGTTTTCTCAGTTGCTAAATCGTAGTGAATAGTGAGGCTTATCCTAAGCAAGAACTAGGTAAAAAAACCTGTTAAGTAAATGAAAGTTTGCTGCAGTTTTATAAATGGTTACTCAGTGAGAACAAGGAAAGAAATAAATTTTGCAAATATTACCCAGCTGTTGAAGTGCAGCTTTCTCATAACCCTGTGATCATGGCACACAGACTGCCTGAAGAAAAGGATGTTGTGGATTTGTTGATCACACATGTTTTTGGTAACCCTAGCGCATTTATTTGTCACTTACCTTATTCACTTCAACAGAATTTCTACCTTGTGAAAGAATGAACCACTCTGAGAAGACGCTTAAACACCAGCTCTGAGTGATGTTTTTTACCAAAGTGAATGTCAACAAAGTAATTCAGTCTGAGAACAAAACATCATCTGTCTCTTCCCTGACCCACATCCTCTGTTAAGGTGAGAAAGGGAACGTGTCCACCACAAAGAAAAGAATTATTCTGCAATGAGCTTGCTGTGGCCATGTTTTAAAATTCTCAATAGTTAAAAGCTGGCTTGGACATCTACCTATTGCTGCCTGCAGAGTGAGACAGCAGGGCTCTACTCTCTCCTCCTCTCCCTCTGCTCCTCATTACGTTCAGTGTTCAGGATAAAAGAGAGACTGTATTGACTACAAAACTTTTTAGATGCCTTGTTACCATCAACCCCTTCTTCATTTTTGTATTCTTCTTTTACTTGGTTTATCTGTCTGTATTCAGAGAAGAACAGACATTAGTAGCAAATCCAACCTAAATAAACATTAATTTGAATGAAATAAATGTTACTGCTGTTTTCATTGTACTGTAAGAAAATAATGCATATTAAGAACTTGAAATCTGATGTGCAAAGCAGTTTGTTTAGTCAGGCATTACAGAGCTACCTTGTATTTTTTTCTGCTTTTGTCTCTGTGCAGGGAAAAAAGAAAAAAAACAAAAAGAAAAAAAAAGGCTGCATTAGCAATTTTATTTGATTAAAAACTTGTATCATTTTGCAGGGGCTAGCAACCTGAAAAGGCTAACACCAAGGTACTGAAAACTCAGGGGTATTAGTAGGCTACTATTATTAAAATGAAAATTGGGGTGAAAAATACATTTCACAGTCATGTGTAAAACAAGAGTTAGGCAATATAATTTTTACTAGTGTCTAGCAAAAAATTTCTTGAAAGAAGTATTTGAGATAAATGAGCTCCATGCAAATGCATGAGGTCAGATTGAACTCCACAGGTACCTTATTGCATTAGAAATCTCATATCTCATGCTGGGTTTACAGGAAAAGATGGGACATGGACAACATACATTAACTTTTTTCCAGAAAAAAAGAAACTTTCCTGGCAAAAATGGAGAGACATCCAGATGCTCTATAAGTGCTCACCACAGACCTTAGGGATGAAAGGGAAAGGGTAGGGGGAGGATGAATGTAAATGTCACCTGCAAGTAAGTATTATAAATTATTTGGAGACAGAGTGTTTTCTTAGTTTTGTAAATACAAAACCAAACCAAACCTCCAAAAACCTAGCGACCCCCAGATCAAAGGACACTCATACTATTGAGTTTAAATCCTTATCAATTCTGAAGAAAAATAATGATAAAACATAAGGTGTTATACTTCCAGTAATACATTCACAGTGGCCTTGGTATGTGTACCCACTGTACCTGTGATAATCGTACCTTACATCTGAGGTATAAGAGATCTTTTGAACTGTGGTAGACAGATACAAACCACAAATACCACATGACCTCCATGGGGTAATAAAAGCAGGTTTTCATTCATGTAGTGGTGAGACTCTAATAACAAGCACAGACTGTCTGGAAACTCATGGAAGCGCATGAAAGAATTCAGAGTCTAGCATTCTACTAAGTGGTCAGAAACTCAATCAAAAAGAGAAACACATACATGTAATTATTTCAGAACAGTGTTGTTCTTTTTGAAAGGAAGTGGTCCATTGGTAGAAATCAAGAAATTGTACTTTCTACTCCATTAGCAACAAAGCCTCAGAACAAATTGGCTTCTTGTACTATGGACAACGACTTGCATGAGAGAAATCTGGAAAGAAGAACTCATAAAGGTTAATAGATAGCAGAGCTTACTTTTTTTTCCAACTATTTATATATTTTTTATAGCCCAGGAAATTTTGAAGTGCTAATAAAATGAAACCTCATCTAGAAATTATTTTGTGCTCTGAGTGGCTATTGTCAGAAAGAAAAGATGGCAGTATTATACTTAGGCTCCATAATGGCTCTGCTGGTAAAATACCAAGAATAGGAAGAAAACCGCGTTCACTTCTACAGCCATGTGAACTATGGGGAATTCCTTCCACAAAGCTCAGGGATAGATACCTTTGCCTTATCAGGAATAAGAAACAGCATTAAAAAACTGTGAGACTTAGCAAAACTTCAAGTTCTGTTCTTAGATGAGTTGTGCTGTGTCCTGCTGTCACAGGTGATGTGAAACACAAGATTCAGGTGTGAGAAGAGTTCTGTAAAGAAAACACGTGCCTTATCTTTTCCTGATTGTGTGCTCTCTCGTTAGGACTTCTCAATGAGACATAGCAATACAGGCCCAGTATCCCTTCTCTGCTATACTGCTTTATTGTGTACTCGTTTCAGTGAAATTTCTATGCTTCATAGAGTTGCTACCAGTTCCTTGCTGTGGTTCTATGACAAGGAAAACAAGTAACATTAAACTTTGCCCTTTAGCTTCCATTTTTTTTCTAATCAGCTATAACATACATTGTTTGGCAAAAATAATTTTGCCTAGAGTGAAAACTGATGCAATAGGACAACAAACGTTTTGTGCAGTGCTTGCAAATCTGGCATGATGCCTAGCCTTGATTTCTGCACCACATTTGTCAGTGCAAAACCATATAATATTACTGAGGTGAAAAAATCTACCTCTCAGTATCATTTTTTGCAGCCGTATTGAAATAAACATAATACCTTCTTCCACAAAAATTAGATTAAGTGATTTAGACAGTCAACACAATGTAATATTCTTGCAATGAAAACTATCCCAGTCTACTCATCAAAAATATAACTATAATAGAGAAATAGACTTTTCATTATTTACATAACACTGAAGATACTTATTTGTGTCTTTCATTTATCTATTTTACTATACTAATGAATAAATTACTAAACTGAATACTGCATTCTCTAATTGCATCACTCAGGGATACTATTGGAATTAACCTCCTTCTGTGGTTAAATTAAACATATGCAGTGCAAATAAGCTTACTTGAAGTTGTTGGACAGCTCAGACACATTAATTCTGTTTACCAGAAGTGTTTGAGCTACAAATATGCAAATATACAGTTTTATCCCAGATTTGGATGCAGTTAAATTGGGAACTTGTCTCTTGTATCTTACTATTTACATTTCTTTTCTATTTCTTCAGACAACAACAAAAAGTAATACACCGACCTCACACACAGGCACCTACACAAAAGTGTCTTTAGCCTAAAAGAGAGATTTATTTTAAATAAAAATTCTATTTGAACTAAAGTTCAAAAAAGCCCATAATAATGTTTTTTTTCTAGAGACATCATGTTTCAGATCATATTCCAACCCCTACACAATTCACCTTGTTCTAGCTCACTACACAATAAACATCCTGGGCCTCATACTTTGGATTTATATTCAACACAAAAGATCTAATAGCTCAAATTGTGAGTAAAGCATGGGATTGCTACTAGCCTTCCTCTTTATCAGATCAGTTCATGAAGAGAAATTTCTTAGGCACACATAAAAGCCAGCAAGTCCCATGACAAGCACTAATTTTAATCACTCACTGGATCAATTACTAAAGGTGCCTGGGAGAAAAGGGCAAGGCTGATGTTCTGTCTCCAAGTAAACACTTTAATAAGTAAGATATAGTAGTTTAGATTTTAAAGTGTGAAGTTCTTATCTCTCTCCTGCTGAGTGAGAATCTTCACCATGAAAGAAAAGAATTTTAGCAGGAACTGAGGAATTCCCTGATGCCGGTTGATGGCCATACACCCTCTTCCACAGCAAAATAGAGGGGGACGCTTGCTGCTGAAACAGAGTGAAAGGGTTGTGGGGGGAAATGACAGTGAGACCATTTCTGTTAGCTCAGAACTGACATATGCTGTCCTCAAGTGCTCACAGAACTGCTGTGCAGAATGTCAAAATTCATTTATAGGGTTTGAAGTTTTTTGTCATCTGCTCAGCTAAGGTTTTGACATTCCTAGTCAAAATACAATTTCCCAAGTAAGACATGTTCCTTGGTTTTTTGTTGTTGTTGTTGTTTTGTTTTGTTTTGTTTTTTCCAAGTGATCTGCTTTGGTTTATTTGGTTGCTTTTCAGTTTTGACATGTTTTTATTTGTTTCTTTCTAACTACAAATGGATCAGTAGATCTTTTATTGTTCATTGTAAAGCACTTGATAATATATTTAAATTTAACCTATTTGGCAACGTATCTTCCTTTATCCACTTCTATATCATTGAAATTCAAATATGAACGATGAGTGGAGCTTTAATCCCCTAGAAATCAATTGGTTTATTATCAGACATAATGCATTTGAGACTGATGCAGCATCCTTAAGCAGAAAAGCTTCTTAAAATGTTTTTTTCTTTATTAGGAAGTATCTTGAATTCATTCATATTTTCTCAGTATCATAAGCTCCACGTTACACATATTTACTTTGCATTCAGAGCATGTTTCAGGTTGGAATATGGACTGGCACCAAGTGTGTATAAACAAATTATGTTTTCAGTGGAATCATGATTTCTCCAAGTGAATGCAAAAATTGATATACACCAATCTAATATTTTTGCCTACGTCTTAGAATGAATCATAGAATGTGTAGGGTTGGAATGGACCTTAAAGGTGATCTAGTTCCAATCCTCCTGCATGGGCAGGAACACCTCCCACCAGACCAGGTTGCTCAAGGCCCGATCCAACCTGGCCTTGAACGCTTCCAGGGAGAGACCATCCACAACTTCCTTGGTAACCTGTGCCAGAGTCTCACCACTCTCACAGGAAAGAATTTTTTCCTAATGTCTAACCTAAATCTTTCCTTTTCAAATTTTAAGCCATTTCCCCCTGTCTTCTCACTGCACACCCATTCAAAAAGCCATACCCAGCTTTCTTGTAGGTCTCCTTCAGATTTTGGAAAGCTGCTATAATGTTACCTTGGAACCTCCTCTTCTCTGGGCTGAACAACCCCAACTTCCTCAGCCTGTCTTCATAGGGGCAGTGCTCCATTTTTATGGCCCTCTTCTGGACTTGTTCCAATAGCTCCATGTTCTTCTTGTGTTGGGGGACTCCAGAACTAGACACAGTACTCCAGGTGGTGTCTTACGAGAGCTGGATTGTGCTCTACCTTCAGTAGACCATAAATACCTTTATTTTCATTACTGTCTTTAAGGATTACTACAGGAATACTATGAAAATGGTTAACTTCAAAATGTTCTTACATAGTCTACAGTCAAAAGCTTCAGTTCAGAATTTTAAAAAAAAAAAAAAAGCATATTTTTTAACTTGAATGAAATCTTAAAAACTTAACTGAGATTTAGCAAACCTGTTCAGCTGGACAGGCTTTATGACCCATATACCATGAAAGGTACTGGAATCTAACTCTTCACTGGTGTTTCTTGGAATTAAAGAGCAGTGAGATGTCCTTACACCCTGGCATAGGTTGACTGAAGCCAAATAGGAATCAACAAGAAGGGCTCTATGCATAGGACCAGCTGTTACAAGCTATTTTTTGTGCTTTCCAGTGTTTTCATCAAGTCCCAGAAAAACAAAAAACCTCTGTGTAAACTGTGTAATTCACATTTCATTTTGTAAGCTATTATAGCATCCTCCTTTAGACTATAAAATCATCTGAAATGCTTGCACAATCTTCTAAGCAAAAACCTGTCCAATTCTCTATTGTGTCAAAAGCTAAGCCTTCCACTAAGCTATTACAGTAAGTTTAAAAGAAGTTCTTTGGTTCAAAAGTATCCCTGATACATACTATTCACAGGAGTTCAATAGAGTTTGCTGAGACTTAAAAGACATACAAAGGTAAAATGTGCCTTTAAAGATATTCAGTTTTTCTGTCTGTCTACATGCATTGTCTAGTAAGTAACACAAAGGGTCACAGATGATCAGTATTTCTGGAAATACATCATTCCTGGTCTGTCGTCAAAGCCGAAGATTGCATTTCATCCTGGAGTTCAATCACAAAATATTCTCTCTAAAATGAAATCTCTTATAGTGCATATGTAAAATACTTATTATAGTAGGATTAATTTGAACTCCTCCATGACTATCAACTGTCTTTTATTTAAGCCATTCAAGACATACATGGCCTGTTGATGGAGTACCTTTGTGAATGAAAAATAAGTGGACACTGGAGACATGTCAGACTTTCTAGAGAGCAGTATAATTACACAGTTCTAAAAAACGAGTTCAATGAAAAGAGGAAAGAGAACAAACATTTTAACGGAACAAAGTCAGTTGTTTTTTTATATATGATTTTTTTTCTGGTAAGAAAGAATTCTGAAAATGGTTGGTTTTTTTCATTTTTGTAAGACTCTTATGAATGACTATATAAGCACTCTGAATAATGGTGTAAGTTCATACATATACATACACTAACATGCAGGAAAAGTTTGAGTTAGTGAGTAACTCTGAATACCTTAGCTAATTAAGATGGCATAATAAATAGTTCAGGTACACTTTTTGAATTTCCAAATGAGGATGTTATGGGAGACAGTCATAAATACACACTGATAAAAAAAAGTTTGATGAAAATCTGCAAATATTTTCTCATCTAGTGTAAATAAAAGTAATGAAAATATTCTTATATTTTATTGTTAGATTTTGCACTCAAAATTTTTCTTGAAATAATAAAATGAAGTAGAAACCCCAACAGATAACTTTATTATATATATTATCAGGAAAAACAAAACAAAACAGTATAAAGTAGAAAAATGTACAAATAGAAATAATCTTCCTGCTTGGCAGATTTAGCAGTTTTATATGTGTTTCAATTTACTACAATTTCCCGGCCCCTCCCACCAGAATAAGCTGGATCTTGTGCTGCATCTTGTTTAGGAATTTCATAAATACCTTCCTTGTCTAGTCAGAGCTTTCCCTGCCCATGGCAGAGAGCTTGGAAATAGATGATCTCTAAGGTCCTTTAAAAACCAAACATTTCTATGTTTGTATGAATATTTGTGAAAGGTAAAATTAATTAAGTAGTGCCTTTGACAAAGACAATGCCTCCAGGAGTAAGTATGAATTCACCTAGACTATATTTGAGTGACACTGAGGAAAATAAATCATATTTTATTTTAAAAATATGTTGATTTCTTCCAAACGTGATTCAACCCTAAAAATAATGTTGGTGGTGGTTTTTTTGTTTGTTTGTTTGTTTGGTTTTTTTTTTTTGTAGCTGTCATTTGCCTAATAAATATAGTTTTCTGTAATACCTCTCCATCTTGCCCATCAAAATTAGTGTCACGTCAGATAAATCAGACTGGTATCTCTAATGACATGTAATAACATATGTCTGTCTTTCCCAGCAACGTCACCAGAGCTAATAAAACATACTTTTCTATACAAATTTTGTATTTTTTCTGCTATAAAGATTAAAGCAAGTAGCTGCAGAGAAAGAAACACTTGCACTATTTAAAAAAAAAAAAATGTATATGCATTTGTAAGATTCTTCTAATTACTATACTTAAAATTAACTGTTCTGTTAACTATGCACTAGCAGTTACATAATTCAAGATGACTCTTTCTTAACAACCACCATTTGGGGTCAGTAATATTATGGAAACCATGCAGTTAATGTTTTTAAAGACACAGTGGATTTAAAATTATCTTCATTAATTCCCTATTTTCATTCCAACTGCCTTTCATGTTTTGCAAGTATGATTAATATTTCCACCCACCAGAAAGACTTCTCATAACCTTTCACTGCAATACATTTTAAATGCAAAGGTTCAGTTATAGAGGAAAACAAGATGAACAATTTCACCATCCTGCTAAATATTCTCAAATAATGTATTTTGAATACTGCAAGTTCTGTATTACATATAGATCAGTTTGACTGTCAAAAATGTTATGTACTTTCTCTTCAGAATGAGGTATTAATTTATAATGACTCCTGCTTCTTGCAACCAAACCACATTGAGAGTGCATAAAAACCATCCACTACAACAGATACTGCTATAAGGTGAAACCTGAGGGCTGCCCAGCCTATGACATGTAGTGTTGTAAGTAGCATTATGGGGTTTCAGAGCTTGAAAACATGTTAGAAAAAACTCGTCTTTGAATAGAAGATCTTGTGGCTGCTCTTCTGACAAAGCCACATTAGCTGATTCTCCTCCTCTGCTCTGCTCTTAGGAGACCTTACCTGGAATATTGTGTCCAGTTCTGGAATCTCTGACAGGAAGGACGTGGAGCTGTTGAAACAAGTCCAGAGGAGGGTTGTGGTGATGATCAGGGGGCTGGAGCACCTCTCCTATGAGGACAGGCTGAGAGAATTGGGGTTGTTTTGCCTGGAGAAGAGAAAGCTCTGTGGAGACTTTTTTCTTTTGAAGTCTTTTAGTATAAAAGGGAGCTTACAAGAAAGTTGGGGCAAACATTTTAGAAGGTCCTCTAGTGAAAGGACAAAGGACAGTGGTTTTAAACTGAAAGAGAGCAGATTTAAGTTAGATATTAAGAATATATATTTAAGAATATTAGGTATTCTTTAGTGTGAGGGGGCTGAGACACTGGCACAGTTCTCCCAGAAAAGTTGTGGCTGCCCCCTCCCTGGAGGTGTTCAAGGCCAGGCTGGATGGGGCTTTGAAGAACCTGTTCTAATGGGAGGTGTCCCTGCCTATGGCAGTGTGTTTGGAACTAGGTGATCTTTAAGGTTCCCACCAACCCAAGATGTTCTATGATTCTATGATTCGAATTCAGGAGAAGTAAGCTTGAGTAAAAGCAAATAAGGCTTGGAAATCCTGCATATCTGATACTTAAGTAATCTTCCTTGCTTCAGAGTTTAAAAAAGAAAACCAAAATGGTATCACATATTTTATTTTCCCTTTACGTATGTGTATAGAGTGGAATTCTTCTCATTTTTGTTTTATACTTACCTACTTTATGATATGAAGGAAACACAGATTTTAGATTAATTTGTCTCAGACCTTTCTACTTAAGTGTTCAGATAATTCTAATTTTATGGTCATTCTACTATGAATGCTATGCTAGAATACTATGCTAGATGAGTTTCCCAAAGTCTACAGTCATCCTTTCAATGAAAAATGTCTACTACGTCAACCAAACTGGAAATCACAATCCTCTTAGTCTTAACTGCAGGTATTATGAGATAAGACAGCCACTTGCCAGCCATTGTCTGACTAAGTCTCTATTTTTACAGAAACCTCAAAGCAGATATTTGCTACTGGCAAAGTACTGGGCTTGTCTCATAACAAATATTCAAGGCCTTACATCAAGTACAGCAGAGTACTATAAAAGGTAATTGTGTTGCTGTGTTTTACTGATAACTCAGCTGCCGTGGTTTCTGGATGAGTATCAAAACTCTTCAAAATTCTGCATTGTTTCGTTATTGTTTCATCTTGACAGCCGGGATAGTGCCTGTACCAGGTTGAAACAGCCTCCTTTCCAGAATTTCAAACATATTCTGAACTCTTATCTGAAGGAAAACTGCTTCTCTGCCATATGGGTCTGTAATGATTCAGATGAGAATACTCAGGAAAATGCAGGATACTCGGGGGAGTTGTGACTCTTTAAAGAGGTACTTCACACTCATTCATACAGACATTAAGCATGCAGAAGGCTGAATACTGTCAAAACAGGTAGTGCCAAATCTGCTTGATGCCACTGCCAGAGCCTTTTGCCAGCGTGTTATGGTTAGAGTGGGCAGAAGCTAATTTTACGGCATTTATATGGTGTCCTCTGAAGGCCAAGGCCAAGAGAGACAGAAGGCATTAATTAGTACTCCAAGGAGGTCCAGGGGAGAGAACAGAGAAGAGTTGGATGAGCTCTGTATTCCCTACCATTTTCTGACATAACCCATAAAACGCAACACAGGCAGGAAAGTTGCCCCTTGCCCCCTTCTTTCTCTGGGAGAGAGGCTTCTGGCTCTCTTTCTTCAGCTCTGCAGAATCTGACTTCATCCATTGCTAAGAAAACTCCTGGTCCTTTACCCAGTCCATGGCTGTGCCACAGGGGACTGTGCTCCAGCCTCTTTGATCAGCTACCATTAACATCAAGTTTTGGGTATCTGTGTATTTACATGTTTCTCATTACTTTCTTATTTGTTACTATACCTTCCTTGTTCTATTAAGCCTGTTCTAATTTCCAAAATCAGTGTCTCTCTTCCTTATTCCCCTTTTTATCTTCCCCTGGGAGGATGAGAATGGGGCCAGGAAGACAAATTATGTATTTGGGGGTAGTAATAGAGAGAAATTTGGTTATCTGTGTTTTGGTCCACCCTGACTCCTAAACAGAGACACAGCACTACCATTTTCAGTCCATCTCTGTGCTCTGTCCTGTTTAAAACAACGTTTGAAAAAAAAAAGCTACAAAATTTCATTGTTCTGAACAGTTTTGAAACACTTCAGCTTAAAAGCCTTGATAGCTTCAAATAACTTCTTGATTTTTTTATAGTAGCTGGCCTCTTGTAATAACTGTGGGTACAGAGAGCTCTGTTCAGCTAAATGAAAATAGCAGAATAAAAATCACTGACACAATTTTCTCTCTCTCTCTCTCTCTCTCTTTTTTTTTTTTTAGAGCCATTTCAGCCCTATCACTCTTACACTGTAGAAGCCCCAAGAACACTCTCAGCTCACAACTCCTTTGAGGGGCATTGTTTTTTATTACACCATTAGACATTTGCTGAGAATTTGATGTCATAGAGACACCACAGATCACCTATTCACACTTAAAACCATTGCCAGCCACACATCAGTGTCTCCAATTTGTTGTCCAATTAATTTTTTCATTGAAGAGTTGTAGCTACCTCTCTTTTCCAGCAGAAAGGCTACCCCATCCATACTGTCTCCACAGACTACTATCTGAATCATTCTTTGAAACAAGATAGTTAGGTAGCAGTGATTCTGCCTAGATCCTTTCAGTGCAAATCTTAATGAATGCTCTTCATTACTAAATACACTTTTGTTTAGACCAATCTCTTGCACAGTTGTGTTTCTTCATTTTACTAAGTCATAAAAACCACAATTTTTTTTACTGCATGTCATGGTATAGGAATTACAATTTACCATAAATTACAGCACTAATTAGCTCACTCTGCACCAGCAAAGTTTCATGTTTTGTTGCAATAATTCTACAGCATTTAAAAAAAATCCAATGGTTTTCTTTGAAACTATCGTACCTGTGAAAAATATATCTTCACTTACTACAGTGATCTGCTCTGGAGTATATTCTGGTTTATTTTTGATAATTTATTGATTGTTATGAAATTTATTTGATATTTTGATAGTTTTATTTCACATCTTTGATTCTCTTGTTTCTCTACAATCTCAGTTATCTGATTAACATCTGGGACATTGGAACCTGTAGTGAATAACAGTACCCATCTTACTTAGAATATTTTCTTACCTGATGACCCATATTGCATGTGTCACATCTTAGAAGAAAGTTGCACAAAATCCTACTTTCTGGTAAATTCTATTTTTTTAAGTCACGTATGAGAGGATAACCTAGTTTACATATCACTCTCCACAGAATGTAATGGACCAACAGCCTTCAAACTGCAGTCCTCCTTTGTTATCTGAGCCCTGCATAGTTTTCATCCAAAATTTCTTTTAACCTAGTGAGACCAAGGCTTCAAAAAACCTAAGATCTTACATCTGTTTCAGTGTTTGGTCTTGTAGTGCATTTTGTTACTCCTTACAGCTGCTACTCAAGAGAAAGAATATGTTGTAATTCCAGTCCTAGGAACACAGAAGGATAACCTGGGGACTGGAATAAATCAAATTTTGGGTCTGACTTTGCTGGAAGGAGAGTTGCTGCCTGGAGAATTTCCCAGTAGGAACACATGGAGAAACATGGTTGAGTAACTTCTGATGGAAACAAAGAATAATGCTTTTTCAGAAAAATGAAAGCTAGTTGAATGAAGGTCAAGGAAAACAGCCAGAGGCCAAGAAAATTTTGTCTAATGTACTCATATGGTAATGAGGTTATCCAAAACTTAATCTGAAAAGTGTAATCAGTGTATAACACATTGTTATACACAATTCACTAGGTGTTGTGAGGCAAATGAAGTCAGTCTGAGCCCACAGTGAAATCTGGAGTCAAATACAGTAATGAACAAGGGGCCACATTCCAGAAACAATGCATTGACTTTTCACACCTCCCTTCCCTGGCTACTTAACAGGGCTTGTCAGAGCAACCAAAGATATCCTCACTTGTTGCTTACTAGGAAGGCTGGCAAAAAACTCACTAGGAGTGATACAGCTAGTCTGGTAAAACAGAGTAAAATAATATCTAATTTTAATAAATAATCAAGGACCGTATGACTTATTCAGATTATTTCACAAGAATCATACAATGGTTTGTGTTGGAAGGGAACTTAAAGATCTCTAGTTCAAACCTCCTGCCATGGGCAGGAACACTTCCCACAAGATTTGAGGGTGGGTGGAAAAGAGAGAAAAAAGTTCAGAATATGGCCAGGTTTGGCTTATAGTATAACTGGAGGGAACAAGCCTGTGAAAAGAAGTCAGAAAATATCTGGAAGTTACTCATCAGCTGTCCTTCCACCATCTGAATATTCTATGATATATTAGCAAATGAGAAGCTGTGTAATATGATAGAATACAAAATTAGTTGTGTTTGTTAGGTATTTTTTAATGTTTATTTCAGTTGCTCAACATTAGTTCTGTACATGTAAATTAATTTTTAATTTTTGTTAGGCTCCGAAATTTTTTATTGTTCTTTAGGAGAATATATATGTGCACAGTAGAGAAAGAAAGCATTTTCGGTGTTACTCCAGTCACATTTATTTTTAATGTGGGTAATTTCCTTTTTTTCTGAGTTCATTTTTCATACCGTTTGTAGGAATTGAAAAGCATATTAGAGTTCAAAATAAGTTCTTCAATCATTTAAAGAGAATATTAATGAATCTTTAAAAAAAAAATCAGTTAGGAGAATTTTCAAATATTGGAGAATACTAGGCATAAAACCAGAGGTCTATAATAACATTTTCTTTTTCTATCTAGTGAATAATGATCAGATTTTATGAAACAAGAACCTAGATATCCAAAAACTTTTTAAAAGACAGGAACATCTGAACATCCTTTGACTACCTCCAGCAAGAAATAATCAACTGATTCTACACTTTAAATGTTGCCATTAAACATGCAAACAGTTCAGATGATACTGAAGAAAAGAAATTGAACAACTTTAATTTGCAAGTTTTCCTGATATGGGCGGGAGTCTAAACATGCTAAGAACAACACTGCAGACCCAATTGGTTTAGGATTTAGGCCAAACAGTCCTCAGAATATAGGAAGTTTGATTTTTAGTCTTACACTGTGACCATATGACTATAAGGGTCAGAATATATGACTCCCTGAAGCCCCTTTCAGCATGAATTATCCTGTGTTTAAAATCTTCATCTTTGAGAAGAAGACACCAATTCAGAAAAACCTGTTTTTTCCTACTCCTGTGAGAGACCTCATGTCCTAAGGAATAACAACACACCTGTAATTTCACTGAATCAATAAACACTTTTAGAAAATTCAAACATTCAGGATTTCTCTGAACAGACAAATAAAAGTTAGGGAGAACTGGTGCTTATGGTGGCATAATTCATAGATACATCTTTGTTAAACTTTTGTAAAAGTATCAGAAAATAGTAGAACTTCCACAGGTTGAGGATGAACCAGGTGCAGGAACCTCAAAACACTTTCTTCCCCATAACACTGAACAACCACAAAAGTAGTAGCAGTGAAAAAGAGAAATCTCTTCATTATTTTGTTACCTCTCCCAAGGAAAAGTTGGAGAAAATCAAGCCTGATCACAGAAGAAAAAAGTCAGTCTTTGCTGGGTAACAAAAGTTGGTATTTGTGAGCTGGATAAAAGGTGTTCTTAGGATATTTTTTTCTCAGATAGAAAATCTCTGCCCTCAATGGGAAATTTCTGTGCATACTGTTTTCTTGCTACATAGGAGTAATAGTTGTTTCTTAGTTGATCTTCTCTTTATTTACCAGATGTCTCTTTTGTGCCTCCAAATTAACATACCTCTAGCACATAATGAATATAAAATATGACTTTCATTTTGGCAGGAAATGCACTGAAATTAAAACTGTCAATAAAGGAAACTAGAAAGAACAAAAGGAGCATATGGTAAAAGAAGAAATTACTGCATGCATTTCTCAGGTTGCTCTTTCCTAAGGAAAGGTGCTGCTCAGTTAGTACTGGTGAGATACAAAAACAACTGCCCTGAGCTTTTCCTGATAATCCAAAAGCTGCCTGAGACTCTGAGAAGGAAAACAGAAGAAGTACAGTATAAAAAAAGAACAAATCTGATTTTACACCAGTGCTGGAGTCCAAACTTATGTTCAGTTAGCGTTTTTCTTTAATGTAGTGTTGCACAACATCATGATGTTGAATTTCCATCAAACATCTCTTGATCAGGCTTTTCACTGTTGTACTTTACTAGCTTTGGTCCTTATTGCAAAGCTTCATTTAGCTGCTGGTGGTATTTGATCTAAAGAAATATTGATGTATAGTAACTGATCTTTAAAAAGGATCTTTCACTAGAGCAAGCAAGCTCTTCAAAGACAGTAATGCTTTCTAGTTTTCTTCTCATAAATTATTCATTAATAATCTGAGTGTATTAATTGGCTTATTACTTGAAAAAAAGGATTGAATGTGTATAGAGCTGTAGGCCACCAAGATCGTCATATCACTGGTATTTATAAAAAGTTGAAAGGCCTTAATTTTTCTTCTGACTTGAAATCAATACTTGAGCATTCAAACAGTATTTAGACACATAAGCTCTGAAAGGATGAATGAAACACTGGAGGGAAGAATTTAGAAGCTCTAGTGAAGCCTTCTGTGTGAAAATACATTTTTAGTATTTTTTTTCAAATTCTGAAAACAATTGAGTACTATTTGTCACTGAACTATCATGAAATATATGGTTATATCTCTGCAAAACATATATAGATTAAAATCGTGGCATAAGAGAAATCTACAGAAAAATAATAATGACTTAAGAAGGTAGGATTCTAGTGTTTTTAAAAATGAAACGATTGTAAAGATTTACCCTATTTTATCGTGTCAGCTAAAGAGCATTGTGTGATCAGTACTGAAAAGGAAAGGTTGAAAAATAATATCTGAATACCTTTTAGCTATTTTAATCTGTTCAATTTACATAAATGCTCACTAAATCATGAGATTAGACTACATCATAGAGATGGGAGGGAATATGTTCCATAATTGAATAATGTTCCATACTGCCAAAAAAGCTAAAAATTTTGGGCCAACAAAACAACAGATCTAGTAAAAGAAAGTCTTTAAATGAAAAGTGTGTACGGGAAATCTGTATAGTAATATGAAGTGTTTTTTAAAAGAGGTATGGTTTATTCATGACTTAGAAAAAAACAAACTAGGATATTTCTATATTGAATTAGAAAAATTTCCATATTTAAAAATGGTAAGATAAAACCTTTTCAGTCATGTGATCCAACATGAAGGATGCAAGGAATGCTTTCTAATGATTCTGAGCTCAGGTGCTTGGAAAGTAAATA
Source organism: Phaethornis superciliosus (assembly GCA_023637945.1). Classification (NCBI taxonomy): domain Eukaryota; kingdom Metazoa; phylum Chordata; class Aves; order Apodiformes; family Trochilidae; genus Phaethornis; species Phaethornis superciliosus. The sequence goes on from JAJQWJ010000002.1 coordinate 72,636,379, forward strand.
TATTGAGTGGAGGTGTCAAGGCTTTGGTAGCAGTGCAGGGCTGCAGGTGTGGCCTCAGGAGATGCAGTGAAACAGGAGGGAAACAGAGTGAGAATCTGCAGGGGGGAAAGCAGGAGGAGGGGAAGAGGGGCTCCAGGAGCCCAAGCAGAGATGCCCCTTCGGCCCCAAGAGAGACCCTGCTGTAGCCCCTGGAGATGACCCATGGTGGAACCAGTGTCAACACTGCAGTCTCTGGAGGTGGATATTCCCTGAAGTGGACAGCCTATGGGTGGTGGACAGCCTATGCTGGAGCAGATTTAGCCTAGATTACAGCCAGTGAGAAGTGACTCTCACATGAAAAATCTAAGTATCATATCCTAGTTTTATCAGTTTAAGAAAAGGAAAAAAATATAACTCAGTCATCCTTTTGGTATGACTTAATAGCTTCTGTTGTTCAATGTCTCAAAAATCATCTAAGCAGAAAGTAAGTAAGGAATACTTATTTTCTCCATATTGCTCATGATTTTATGATATCTCTCAGTTTTCTGTGTTTAGACAGCAACATTGCATTTGGTTTCTTCTGTGGAAAGCATTGTATACTTCTGACCCCCCCTTTTATCTTCTCCATAGTCCTGGAAAATTAGGAAATTGAGCAATCAAGAATAAGCAGTACACAAGATGGGATAGCAATGAATTTATCTAGTGGGATTTTATGTTTTGTTCTCTGAACACCCTGTGAGTCATGAGGTGATATCCGCAATGAAACAAGATCTCCCTCCTAAGCACTGGTAGCTACTTTTCAACAGTAATAGTCCATGTATGGTGTTGGTTGTGCTCCCATGTTTTCTTTTTTTTTACATGGTTACAGAATTTCAGTTGCAATTTTTTGTTCATCATAATAAGATCCTGATGCAGTTCTTCGGAGTAATTTTTAGTTTGAACTTCATGAGGGTGATTTTTTCACTTTAGACTTCATAACCTTATAACCTTATCACCTCCCCTCTTTATCAAGTACGTAGGAGTACCTCAATTGTATAATTTTCTCCTGCTCCCCCACTATTATTGTCCCTCCATAAGGCTACCTTCCCTGCTTCACCAGTACAACATAGTTTCTAAAGAGAAAATATTTACCGCACCCAGGTCATTATTCCCATGTCATTATTCCTTAAAACCTGTGTATTACTCACTCAGAGACACTCTGATAAGACAGTGAAGTACCTGCTTTAACAAGGCTACATGATTTTGCCCTCACTTCTTTTTAAGTATGTAAGAAATTCTTCTGCATATATCCATATTCTGAATATGCAAGGTAGAGTGTTTTTACAAATTATACATATTTTTCTCAGAACCTGTCCTTTGATTATACTCAGAAAAGTATAGATTATATTACACTTTTTGGACACACTGATGATAGAGATAATAAAAAATAGTAATTTTTACTTGTATCTTAGAGGGATCCCTAACACAATTATCATCAGAATATAAAAATAAACAAATACCATTAAAATAGAGAACTTGAGCACACAGGGAAGAGAACGAAATGCTCTGCTGGTATTAGCTGGGTACCTAAACCTGCCAGACTAACTACAGATGCAATACATGAAACACCTAAAGCAAAAGCATTCCATCACTGATCCAATGGACTCTGATCTATGCAGGGAAAAGGTGCGGGGTAAGAGCTCCCCTCCTTCCAAGATTGCCTCTGTCAGTTTAAATTCCACACCTTAGAAATTCACTGAATACCAACCAGTCTCCAGGAATTCCCCTTCAAAGGAAACCTTGGAGCTTTCTTTAAATCCAAAGAAAACCCCAGGAGATTGTTACATTTCTTTTCCAGGTAGAACCAAAGAATTGCAAGAAGAATCTGTTTATACTGCAGAATCTACTTATACAGCAAAAAAATCTCCACATTTATTTGAAAGAATAAATATTAATAGTAGCATATTCTGAGCTACTTAATAAGCTCATTACTGTATCATGCTGTTAAAATAATATCGTGCTGTATCCCTAGATTCAACTGACTAGGATTCAGTGAAGGACTCAAAAAAACCTTCCCTTTCTTTGCCTCTTCTCCTTAATCCCAGGGATGAACTTGAACACAAAATGTTTATCCTACAGTTAATCAGAATTACTTTGAAAAATTTAAGCTTTCTACCAGTTGAGGAGCTTTTCACATCCAGGCTAGTTCTGGATCAAATAATTTTCCTGACTATGCTGCACATCAGTGTTTTAGCAAAGGAAAGATTTCCATTCCCCTTTGCCAGTTCCCAAAGCCAGATACTCTCCTTATCTTCTCTTTGTCTGAATTTCCATAGCACAAATAATGTCTTAATCTACTACTTGTTATTAGGATAGCTAACAACAACAAAATAGGTGAAGGAAACACACAGAAAGAATGATATATTCAATAGATTATTTGAAATCCAGTAAACTGAAGTTAAGATATTTAAAATCTGAACACCTTACAGATTAATGTGTACTCCAGATGTATGGCACATGCTTTGGTGACTCATTCTATGAGGGGATCATAAAGTTGTGGTAATTTTGGCTCTTGATGAGAATCCAGGGTTTGAGATGCTAATCAAAAATTATACCAATAATCTAAAAGAACAAGTACTTACAAGTGAGTTTCTAAAGACAGCTACCAAATTAAATGAAAAGTATCACATGGAGCTGTCTAGTTACCTAAGAATAAAAAACTGGTAATTTACTATGTCATTAAGTACAGTTATTTAAGGAGCAAAAGAAGCACAAAGAAACAGTGAAACATATTTTACAGTAGATAATTAATCTCAGGGGTCTTTCTATGTGTTAGAGCAACAGTGCTAAATATAAGAGCTCAGCATTCTAATTGTGAATAATTTTTTCTCATTGCTGTTTTAGGAAATAGCTGTCCAAATAAATCTATTTGAAGAGAGATCTTCTGATATCTTTCTAGTTTTAAAGGTATTTTTTCTATCAAAATATGTTAATTCATATCTAAGAGATGACTGGAGCTAACAGGCATACCTGATTAGCTATATGGTTTAGTGAAATCTGTTCAGGAATATTTTTAGAGCTTATTGAATCACAGTCTAAAAAGTCCAAACTGTTGAATTAGGTTTAAAAAAAATTCACATGTCAGTAGCATATTAAGAAAACAGTGTATATACTGCCTCTGGGACAGAATAGTAGTACGAAAAATAAAAGCAAGCTTCTGAATTGTTCATCCAAATGCATCTGTTTTTAAATGCTTATGTAGATAAAAAATGACATCACACAGTACATACTGCCTCTAGCTGAATCCCGAATGGTGAAATACCACTCCACTTGTAAATCACCTGAATTAATCACCCCTAAAAGTCAGTGGGAAAAGTTTAAATTCCTTTTGGTTATCTGTTTTCTGAACAGGCAGATATTCTTATAATCTTAGATGCAGCAGCACTATCATGTGACATGATGATAAAATCAGTCAATCTTCCCTCTTTGCCAAAAGGAAAATATGTCCATTGTGCAAGTGACCTTCAGATCTAATTGTTAATCTTAGTGAGATACATTCACCTATATATCTAGATAACAAGGGGTAAAAATTTAAAGTTAAAAACTGGAGTGGATTTTTTTGTATGTTTTTAAATAATAAAAAAAGAACACTTTTAAACATTTTTTTTAACCAGAACTGCATTGATCTTCATACATGCAGAATTGCATGAAGATCTTCTGTTATTTATATCTCACCTGAAGTTAGAAGACAATGAAATTTTAAAAGGTTGATCCTGAGCTATTGACAGACGAAATGCCTGAAAAGATTTCTCAGTATTATCTGATTTTCTCCTCATTCCATAATAATGCCTGACTAGAGATTTAACCTTCTTGTTTTCTCAAACCTGCTGTGCTCCAGGAAGACATTTTCTATTCCTTTATGTAAATGGAACCTCTTATTCTTGGATATATCAGAATCACCTCATAGACACCAGTATTTTAGATTCAATGCTGTTGAGAAAATAATTAGTCACATCCACAAGCTAGCTGGAATCAATAATAATGCTACCTCAGTGGAAAAATATACTGGCCATGGTGTTCAACAAAATTTGTGCATAGGGTCCTGAAAACAATAAATGAAAACTCCCAGTGGTAAATTATAGCCTTCACCAACCTTAATCATTCGACCCTCTCCCTACCAGCAGATTTGTGGAGTGGTGTGTATGACAGCTTTTAAATGGGACAATCCCTCTACTTCTGGTAAGTAGGACTGCTTTTATAAATTTTTAAAATTTTCATCCTTAAGAGGTCTGGCTTATTGGTAAATGCTTAATAAATAAATTACTTCAGTTGGTGCATAAGGAATTTGTAGTGTCTATGACTTCCAGGGAAGCAATTCACAACTCTGATTTTAACTGGAACAGACTCTTTAGGACAACCTTTGTCAACCAAATGATCTCCTGCTTGTACTAATGAGGAGAGTACTGAGCATCTAAAATTTCATCATGTCTCTTTGTCTTTACGGGCTATTTCCTACTAGTGCCTTTTTCCACTGGGAATGAAATACAGGCATGCTTTTTTAAAAGACATTCCGATGTCCTTCCAGACAAGCACTTCAAACACAACCAATATTCATTGACAAATTTTCTTATCCCAAGATATAATGATGAAACTTAATTTAACATTTAATTTAGCAGCTTAAATAATTAGGGCAGTATAAGTTTCTACTTAAGGAAACAAACATTAGTATCTTCTTTTTCCCAGGAAAAACACAGACTGAAAATAACAGTGATAGGCCTTAATAGCGGGGAAGTGTTGACACAGATTTTAAAACCAAAAGAAACAAGAAACACTGAAGATGTCAGCTTATTGCACCCGTGGTTGCACTTGACTTGTGTAACATGCTCAGAGATATATTAAATTTTAGCTGTCTATATCTCTAAGTTTTTTTTATCAGTTAGTCATAAATCCTGGCAAAAATTAAAACACACAAAGCTGAAATATCAAAACAAATCTAATAAGTTTTAAAGTTCAAAAATTTGATTCTTTGTTGTTTTTCTTCTGGCTGCAAAATAAATACAAAGTAGCTTCTCATGAACCATTTTCATTCATGTCCACCGTACTGAAACCTGAGTAACTGCTCCCACAACTGGTACTGAATGAACTTACAATGGAAATTAGTTTTTCAAAATGTAGAGAATAACTGCTAAACTTCTACTCATGAATGCTTCTAGCAGTCACTGGTAATTCCTGTTTACCACTTTGAGTCCCGAGTCCGTGTGCATTTCAAGAAAGTTAATAGTTTTTCACAGGGGTTAACCCTGATGGGTTAATTATCTGCTAATTCTACTGAGTCAGAAAATCTTGTTGATTAAATCCTGAAGTACTGCAAAGTAAGGCTGAATCTTATGCAAGGAGACTTATTTGCCTTTTAAATTATTTGTAATTGTGTTAATAGCTTTACTTTGAACACTTTTGTGTCACGTGGGTAGGCTCAAGAAACTGAACATTGCCAGTAAAAGCTTAAAATTTTTGCTGAGGTTTGGTAGTTCCTTAGAACTATCTCCACAGTCCTCAGTTATGTCTGAGCAGAAACTTCTGAGCTGACTGATGTACACACACTGCACTGCTAACACTCTACAATGGGCATTAACTACTTACTGCCTTCCTGGGAAATATTTGCATGTGAGCATAAGAACATAAGTAACTCTCAACAGAAATACCTGGAGAAGGATTCCATAGGAGGCTCAGAAGCATCAGCAAAAGATAGTAAAGAAGTGAAGAAAATGACAAAGAGTGTGACACCTCTATGACAATCTAGCAAAGCAAGTACAGAACCACTGATTTTACATACAGGAGCTAGAAGCTCATCTCACTGTAAAGACATCATTCCTGTCTGTGTGAGTGGGTGTGTGGAAGGGGGTGGTGAAAGAGGAAAGGAGAGGAGAGAACAGAAGAGGAGAGGAGAAGAGAGGAGAAGAGAGGAGAGGAGAGGAAGAAAACTGTCTAACAAAACTTACAAGTTGGGTTCCTAACTCCCATCTTCTGGATAAATCTAGGAGTGCCATGCTGAAAAAGGTGACAAACTTGGCACTGAAGGGACATTCCAGACCTAAGTCTCTGGCCGTGGCATTGGTGCAATTGTGTTGGGTTTTATCATCTTTGTAAAAACTGAACAGAAAGGAAGAAATAGTGGCAAATGTGGACACGATATGCTTGAGCAAAGAATTTCATGTGATGCTCAAATGTAAGTCTTGGAAGGTTAAATTATTGCAGAGATAGCTCAATTAAGCATTTTTGTTTTGATCTTTCTGGTGTGTTGGTGTTTTGGTTTTTTTTTGTTTTTGTTGTTTTGTTTGGCTTGTTGGTTGGTTTTTGCTTTTTTGCTTGGTTTATTTTCTCCAAAGAAGAATGCAATTTCAATGTAATCCATTTGTTTCAGACACATTCATAGGCTTTCTCAAAGGTTCATAATCAAGAAACAAATCATAAATTAAGCAAAGCAAAGTATCACCTGACTGGCATACCAAACTGTTAAGCAGGTAACATGTTCTGCTCTTTTTCTCGAAGGAACAGAAGTCATGGTGACTTACATACTTAATTTTTGACCAGTTAGCATTAAAGAGCTTTCTGTTTTACTGATTCTCACCTGCTGCAGCCATACACTCTGCGCTAAATGATGAAGTGATGTTAATGGTGAAAAATGTGGCTGGAGTGGCTAATACAGAGAAGGCAGATCATATCAATGGCTGAGTAAAATTGCATGCATCCTGAAACAGCCTTATAGTTCATGTTCTCTCTCCCTGGCTATAGTCTTTGATCCTGACTTGGGTTAAATTTTTGTAACTACATGTGTCTCTTGTTAACTGTTTCTCTGCCTTTATTTCTTAAAGATCTCATAGCTTTTCCCTGATTTTCTTATGAAGGACAAGAGGTTTAATTAATGTAACCTAAATTTAATTTATGCTCAATTACGGAGTCCAAATAGGAAAAATGTTAAAGGAAATTACATTACACTGTGAAGTTTAGCTATTTTATCATGATTATAAATTCAGAGGAAATCTTGTCAGAAAAGAAAAATACTAGTATTGAATAAATTTAAGATGTTTGAGATTTAAAGATGTATTAAGATCTATGTTGCTTCATACATTAAAAGTATACAGTTATATCACAAACTCATTTCATAGAAATATTCCAAGACACAAGGTGCTGTCAGAGAAAAATGAAGCTGTCAAATAAATGAGATCAAATGTTGTAAACAGCAGATAGAGCTTAAACATCTCAGTGAAAGATAATTATCAGATGCTTATAAAAATGTTGTGAATAAACTTGTAATTCTGACTCTGTTAAAGTGAACAGGGTTTTGCCATTGACCTTTCTTTGTATGCATTATTTTTTCACTATTTTTCATTTATTGAGTTTAAAATTTGCTACTAGATCATTTAAAATAAAAGTATGTATTTCATAAGAAAAAAATCTATTGTATTTCACTTACAGTTCAAATTTAGACTGCGTTTGTTATCTGAAATTTTCTTTCAAAGATCTTCTCTTTCATACTGCCTGTCATCAATATACTTGCCACTTATTTCAGTTTTTGAGGATCCTGTAGACACAGAATTATTTTTAAGGCCCAGTTCTCATTTATACCTTACGTTATATCAGTCCAGCATGCTGAGAGGGGGGAAGTGACATTTTATGTAGCTTAAAGGAAATCTGCTATCATGTAATGAAGTCCAGCTTTCTAAAAGTTCACACATTAAGAATAATTTGTCATTGGAGATAAAGGATGACATTAAAAAAAAACCCAAAAAGTTCAACACCAGTTGACACTGCTGAACAGACATTTTGTAGGCAAGTAATGTGTGTAATAAATCTCAGTGTAAGGAACTACTAAAAATTTTCTGGCATCACTTTGCTTTCCTTATGGCTTTACAAGAAGAAAAAAGCAGTAGCCCTCAGAGTTATCGTCTTAAGAAATTTCTTTGAGTAATAATCATCTGTGAAGTTCCTAAACATTCCTCTGAAGCAGTGCTGTAGACAACACGACAGACTGGATAGCTGCTTTATACCATTTATACTCATCCCCTCATAAGTCTTTATGTGAATGGTGTTTTCTCTAAACTTTCTTAGGAAAAGGTCAGAACCAAACCCAGAATACTAAATGTACACCATTTTTTTTTTGTGCTGAATAAAGAAGTAGGTTAATACCTTAGAAAAACTCTATTAGAAAAAATATTTTTTGAATGGGGATGAGGTAATGAAGTTTTTAAGAAAGTTAAGATTGAAGTGATTTGAGTGCCATTAATTCAGAGGTAGGTAAATTTTTTGAAATCTCAGAGTAATAAATTACGAAGTATCCCAAAGCCTGATTTTATATGAACCTTAGTGGTGGCTCTACACTGTATTTATAACTATTTTCTCTTTTCAATTCTGATGCATGAGCCTAACATATATTTTAATTCTTTTGATTTAAAATAAGAGGTGAAAACAATACAGAAAAACTAAAAAAAGCATAGCAAAACAAACCAAAACAAATTCCCAAAACACAGCACTTGACATCTCAAATAACCTTGATGATATAGATCTATGTATGTGTATATGTATTTTTATTCTGGGGTATTACTCTTACTGCAAAAATTGAAGATAGATTAATTGGAAAAAATAATTATTTCATGGGGCATGTACAGATTTACGTCTCTCTTTATTCTGTCTGACGAACAAGTATAGCTTTTAAAATATGCATTTAGATACCTATTAAATTTCTGTAATTTAATTTTACCTTAATTAATTTATTTATTTTTGTCCTGAAGCATAAATTCAGGAGACACAGAAGGAATTCTAGAAAGCAGTATTAGCAGGATTTTGTATTTGAGAGGAAAAGTTATTAGCAGGATGAGGAGGCTGGGAAAGGAACTGGCTTAATATAATGGGAATCTGTGAAAGAAAAGTGTTACAAATAAAAGTGTGATCCGTGGTAGCATGGGTGAAAGAAGCAAAAGCATCAGTGCTGAATGACAAGATGAAGAAAGCAGAAACACCAGATAATAAATTAGATTGGAAATAGGTCCTGTGAAAACTTTCACCTAGAATACAAAGGGATAACAGAAGAGTAATTTTGGGATGTTAAAATTTATTCCTGAACTCTACAGATCTACTCTAAGCATTGTTTTCTTTCTTATACATCTGTGAAAAAATATTTCTGTTTGTAAATATCTGACAAAACAAATCTTTCATTTAATTAAAGTTGATACTTAGTCTGAAAGGTTTTTTTTAAAAACCCGAATTCCTGGCAACTGCCTTCAATGAAAAGCCCCCTGCAGACAGTGGCACCATTTCAAAAAATATTAAAAAAAATTTCAAAAAAAGATATGTAATTCATTTAGATATCATGAACTTAACTACTATTATTGAAATTTTTGTTTGAAAATAACACTTTATGTGTTACTCATATGAACACACACACACATATGCATATATCCATGTTACAATGTTTTCAGTTGCTGTCCTCGATAATCCTTACAAAGATGCAAGTTCTATTTGTATACATGTATCTCAGATGTAATACAGAAGAAACAGTCACAAAATATCTGACTTTTCTTGTTAATGCAAATAAAACATAGACTGAAAATTATTACAATTTTTTCCCCATGTTTTGGACATCTCTGTTCATTGGGAGTGTTGCTATCTCATCTGTGTGACTGCTGCACATAAAGTTAATGAAGTACTTGGAAGGCATGGTGCTTTCTAGACATGAACTGGAAATGTTTAAGTAGGTGAGACAGAAACCATTCTGCTTTAATCAATAAATTGCTTAAGAGAAGCCTGTATATTGAAGGGTAACCCTAAGGGCCCAAACTGCAGCTGAGTCAGCCAATACTGTCAAGTGACAGGATGCTCAGAAACACATAGTGGGTCAGAGACAGCTACTAGTACTTCAAAGATAATAATTTGAATTAAAATATAGTTTAATTGAATTTAAGAGATAATGGAAAGATATAATTCCAGCTGTTGGAGTTGAGAGAAACTGGTTCCTGTTGTGTAGTATATGTTCACCATGTCTTTTTGTCCACTTAGAATTGAGTGACTGGTACTAGATAAAATGAAGTTTCTTGAATTTATTTATTTTTTTATACTTTTGGTAGGGGACTTTTAAATGGTCTTTTACCTATCTCATGCCTTTGCATGGCTCAGAAACTATTAATGGTATTGTATTTCAGTCAATTAGCTTTATTCTCTCTGCTGAAGTTTCAGAGCATGCCTCAACTATTTTATAAAAGGGGGATTTTGAGGAATGAAGTTTCCTATGATACTTGACTGAACTCAGGCATTAAATTTTGTGGAAGAGCTAAAAATATATCTGACAGGTTTAATCTTCCTGTGTGATATCTACATGAACAGCACGATGGCTGACCTTGCCCTACTCCTGTTCTGGTGATGTGTACATAGGAGGCTTGGGACACTTATTTTAAAACAGATGCAATCAGTGTATTTGTTAATACAAGTCTCTACCAATTCTGAAGACAACTGTTGTGTGGATTTTCATCCTCACTTCAAAACGGATTAATCTGTTTTTCCCTTTCAAAAATGTTTTTATTAGTCAGTGAACAAATTGCACTGGAAATTATTAAAAATAAAAATCTTAACACTATTTGTTAAACATATGGATCCTTCCTGTTCCTTTACTTTCCACTTTACTGGCAATTTGATTATGCAATGGAAAACTGTTGGCAATAGAGAACTTGCCAAGCACATCTGAAACCTCACATTGTTTGTCTTTCAAGTGTGCAGATTTAAACCATCAGCTAATTGCTACAAAATGACAGTATAAAAAAAAAATAAAAAAAAAAAAAATCCTGATTTCAAAGTGAAACAAGAACATTTATCACAATTGGGAATACAAGATTATTTTTGGGGGGAGAATATGCCCTTTAGCTGCTGCTAGATTACGCACCTTCTGGATTTCTATATGCATTGAATTTGAGATTTAAATTGAGCATACCACTGATCTTCAGAAAAGGTAATCTGTGTCTCCATCTGAGGAAATTCCACACCTCTTCTGAAATTTTATATTGTTCCCCTTAGTTCAGCACATGGACAGAAGGGAATAAAAACCTACGAGGTGAGTGCTGGTAAACTAGCACATCTTATAAGGTATAACTAGAATGAGAGTTAAAAAAAAAAGTTCTTCATTGAAAGCAAGTGAAAGTTGCTGAAAGTTGCTCTGAAGTTGCTTCAGAGTCAAACCCAGAACAAAATATATCAATTATAAGTAAAAGACAATCATTCACAATCAGAGCTGCTCAAAGAGAATCACTCAAAATATCATATTGAAACTGACAGTTATTTTGGTATTTGCATAATGCAATGGTGAGACAGACAAGCATATTTAGCAGCCAGGCAACTCAGTGAGACCCTGCAGTCACAAAGATGTAGCCAAGTCCTTCCTAATACTGTCTAAAAAATAGATTTTTGTCCCTTTTTCTCTCATCTGAGTGCTTTTTCAGAACCTCTTTATTCTGATGGTCAGATATTCTGCCACATCAGTGCTAAATTTAATTATAGCCAGTCCATTCCCATTTGTGTTTGTGCCGACACTGATATTTAGGATTACTGGTTCCTCTCCTTTCTAAGAGTTTCCTTTATGATGTATTCCAAGACAGTAATCATACCCCTTTTCAGCCTTTATTTTGCTCATACAGACATGCTGTGCTCTTCTACCAGAATCATCTCCAGATACAGATTCTCCACTTCCTTGATGTTACTCAGTTCCATTCTTTGTACATCTTCTGATTTTGCCAATTTTTTCTTGAGTATCACTGGCTAGAACTTTATAGTTTTCCAGATGAGTTCTCATGGGACCTTATACAGTGGCACTAATACTCCCTTACTTGGAAATGTTTTGCCTAAAGCATCTTAGGACTGGATTTGACTTTTTCACAGGTGCATACCATTATTTCAGGAATTTGATTCTACTGAAAAGAAATTAAAATGACATTGAAATAAGCTCATTCCCAGCCTGTTGCTATGTTCACTCACTAAACAGTATGTTTCTTGCACACATCTTTCCTTCATTATGTGTCAGATGCCATCTTTCTACCATAAAAATAGACTTTTTGGTTTAATAGTTTTATTTTTCCCAATAGATCTAACGTGATGATCCTCCATATGTGAAACTCAAATGTGGTTTAAACTGAAAAGATGTAGAAAGCATAGAATAAATTTTTATGTAGACAATTCAGGCTGTTCCAAAGGACTATATAGGAGATGTCACCTCTCTGAAAAATACAGCTTTTAGAAACATATTGCAAATTACTTTAGATAGATAAGAACACCCTGAAAAAACAATGGAGTTTTCAGTTGATCAACCTTTTTATAAGAAACAATAAGAGCAGGAGGTGAGCACCTTCTTTGTATGTACATAAATAAGTAAATATCTTAGATACATTGTATGTTGTGTTAAAAATATGAAAATAAATATTGAACTATATTCTGATTATGAAACACATATTTATCTATGAAATCCAGTAAAACTACACTAACTGTGGAAGAGAAATGGTACTGAAATGACTACTTATAAGAAAACCAAAGGGCAAAAATGACATTTAAATCTAAACTACATGACAAAAGACACACATAAATATGTACTGAAAAGCCAATATTTCTTCTCAGTATTAATTAAGGCACACAAAAAAAAAAACCAAACAAAAACCCCAAACAAACTAGTCAAAAACCAAAACCCCCACTTTTTTCACAGATTGTAGAAGAAATCCTAGAAAAGAATACAATTAAATTAGGACAAGAGGTATGGTTTTATTAAAATGCAAACAAGCATATTGGCTAGTATAGAAATGTTGGTGACAGAGGAAGATGAAAAAAAAAATGTAGGATTAGGGGAGGGGGAAAGTAATGGAACAGGAAAGTAACTGCTGCATCAGCCTTTACCAAAAGAAACACTGATTTTAGTGGTTAGCAGAGGGTAGATTATGACATCTTATGACTAAAAGACTTCTTATGAAAACCATCATGGCAATAAAATTACATATAAGTGGTTTGCGAGAATCAGTACAGAGAGAAGAAAATAAACTCTAAGTAAACAAATATACAGTTTTATAAATTAATTGATGGTTAAGTAATTTCTTTTTCAACAGATTACAGAAGACAATAGTGAATGGATGCAGTGTATCTGACTACTAAAATTTTATTGAAATATTATGGAGTATCACCTCACAAATTTGACTTGTACAGATTTGTGTTATTGTATCATCACATCATTGTATCATGAAGATACAGACATTTTGTTGACAGTTCAGTGAAAAGTGTAATGATATAGAACAATGGACAGAGATGGAAAACTCTGTAGCAAAGGTTGAATAGATTATCTTTTCATTCTGGGTTTATATAATTAATAAAATGCAATAGAAGCCAGTAAGGTTTAAATTAGTTACAACGAATGAAACAAGAACTAGTCATGAGGAAAAAGAAAAGGAAAGGAATCATGCTTGGGTGGAGATAGTAATACTGGGGGGAAAAAAAAAAAAAAAGAGGGAGGCAGGTGCCAAGGAATGGAATGATGCACATATTTAAACTGAAATCTATCAGAAACATATTCTGAATTGAATGATAGGAAGAATACAGAAAATTGAAAAAAGAAAAAAGAAACAGCTGATACTTAAATTTGTGCTGATATATGGTCATTATGGGGCATCTAAGCTCATAGTAACTGTTGTGAAAACTATAAGCATGATAAAAGATGCATTAAAATCAGCAGGGAAGTTCACCATTCCTATACATAGAAAGAAGGAAAGAAGACATTATAGTCTCTTAAAAATATACACTAATTGTGGTGCAAAGTTAGACTACATACACACGTAGTTTTAGATTTAATACATTAAGTGCTATTCTACTCTACTTCAAAATTTTATTTAAAATTCTTTCAGCGACCCCATTGATGAACTTGTTCAAGTGAGCTGATTGTACCTTATCTGCAGTTTCCTTCAACAGAGAGTCTAATAAAATAGAGTAGAAGGAAAGACAGGAAAATGCTGTATGAAATAGAGTACAGTACAGAGAGTAGAGTACAATACAACACATCAGACATTCAGCTAGGTGGAAGTGTCAACCTCCCTGAGGGTAGGGAGGCTTTGCAGAGGGATCTAGACAGGTTGGTTCAGTGGGCCAAGGCCAGTGGTGTGAGTTTCAACAAGACCAAATGTTGGGTCCTGCACTGTGTCTACAACAGCCCCCGTCAGCAGCACTACCGACCTGGGGAGGGGTGGCTGGAAAGCTGCCCAGCAGAGGGGGACTTTGGGGTGTTGATTGACAGCTGGCTGAACATGAGCCAACAGTGTGCCCAGGTGGCCTATATGGCATCCTGACCTATATCAGGAATGGTGTGAGCAGCAGAACCAGGGAGGTGATCTTACCTTTGTACTCAGCCTTGGTGAGGCCACCTCGAGTACTGTGTCCAGTTTTGGCACCATGGTAAAGGAAGGACATTGAGGTGCTGGAGAGGGTGTAGAGAAGGTCAACCAAGCTGAGTAGGGGTCTGGATAACAGGTCTTATGAGAAGAGGCTGAAGGAGATGGGGCTGTTCAGTCTGGAGAAAGCTGAGGGGAGATCTTATCACTCTCTACATCTACCTGAAAGGAGGTTGTAGTGAGGTGGGTATTGGCCCTTCTCCCTAATGACTAGTGATAGGACAAGAGGAAATGAGCTCAAGTTGTGCCAGGAGAGGATCAAAAAGCAGGTAGACATGGTGTTTTCTGAGGTGATTTAGTGGTTATGGTGGTATAGGACTGATGGTTGGACTCTATGTTCTTGAAGAACCTTGATGAATCTATGGTTCTAAGTAATCCTACAGAGGGAAAAATGGACAAGCTAAAGTTGTTTCTGGATGAAATCCCAGCGGCAGGGAGTCAGTGACAAAGTTCTCTCATTGCTGTCTTCATGAACACCTTTCAAAAAATTTCCAGTACTCTATAAACAAGTGCTACAACTGCCAATCCCCCCTAAGTAACACAATCAAAACAACCTACTCTTGCTAGGCATGTATAGGAAATGGGGCAATAGCAGAGTTCTGCAAGATTGTTTTAACATGATTTTGAAATTAATGTTGAAAATTTCCAGACAAAATTTTTTGTCTGGCTAATAACTCTTAAGTTTTTAAATAAACATTTTAGTTCAATTTTTATTCTGTACACCTTATTGCTATGCAAGAATTTGTTTCAGTTTAGTTCTCTAGTAATTCTTTTGATTCTTCAGCCTCTCAGGTTCATTTGATCTCAATGTCAAAAGAATGTCATGATCAATGTGAAAAAACAAAAAAGGCTGAATTACTTGCTATTCATTAACTGTCTGTCCTATTAAACATGAATCATGAAAGACCAGTGTTTGGATCCTGCTTCTGAACTAGATATGATATGTTTAGTGTTGTACCTCCATTATATGCAACAGAATATGTCTGTGTAACTGAAATTAGGGTTTGTTTGTTTGTTTTTTCTTGTGTCTGACAGAGATGAACAAAGGAAACAGAATGAGCATTGAAAAACATTTGAGTTTGAAGATTCATACTGCAAAGCTTTTCTGCCCTACCAGTGAAGCAACTAAACTTGCAATACTTTCAGTCCTAAATGTCTTCTTATTATAGTCCTTTACAATTATATAAGCTTTCTGGAACTGAACAAAGCCTCATTGTAGAAAAAAAATTAAATCCAAGAAAAGTAATGTTAAAAAATCTGCACATAATTTGTGGCAAAGTGACCTCCTTATTGCATGTTCATTCAGCAAGGGAAACAACTCTGTAAGAATATCTTTACAAAACGTTAGGTAAAACTATAATCTTTAAAAAAGGACAGTTACCTAATGATATTATAAGATTAAGGCTTATTGTTTTATCACTATATTGGATATTTCACACATTCTTTGTAGATGTTAAAATGAACTGACCTCTTGGAGTCACTGAAAAGCTTCTAATTACTGTTGTATGAAAGCCCCAAACAATAAGAAAGTCATAAGCCACATGGCAAGGCTTATGAAACACTTGTAGCAAGTACATGGAAAATCAAAGAGAACATCTTCATGTCTACCTTACCTTTGGAGCTCTGCACGTTGTTAATCTCTTTTCTAAGAAAGAAGATCATGTTCTGATGTGGACAACTAAAATCACCTTTGTTGTTATAGCCCACTCAGCCTGCAGCCCCACTGTCAAATCTGGCAACAGAGGCACTTTGTCTCCATCAAAGTGAGTACTCTTCCAATGGGACCTGTTTTGAGTTACACACAGGAAAGAAAGGTAAGAACAATGTAAACTCATAACCCACTTCAGTGGGCTTCATAAAAATGAGTCAGACAAATTGTTTCTCCACCTCAAAATCTTCCTTTCAGCTGTGCCCATCAGCCAACTACTTGAATCTTTTCAGGGAGCAGGAGGTGATGCTGGGTCTGTGTGTGTGTGTGTGTCTGTTTCAGGTTATCTTTTGGGTTCCTTATTTTTCTGCTTCAGAGCCTGTGGCCCTACAGTTCGTTCTGTGTCTCCCATTACCTTTCTCATTTTTTCTGTCTTCAGTGCTTTTCTGTTTTCTTCCCCTTGTTATTAACATAATTTTCAGGGAAGGCTCTGAGGATATATTAGAGACATATCTGCAAGAGAAAATAAATAGGCAGAATAGATGTGTACTAATGCTTAGGAAAGAATAAAACCAGGATAAGACTGCAAGATATTTCCTCTTAATACCTTTCAGCCTTTCAAGTATCATGAACTCAGGGCTCTCATAGGAATTTGCTTCCCATGAACAAGTCTTTAGAACAAATGTAATCTTCCTATTTTCACAACAACCTCTGGAAGGGTTGCTAAATGTTGCATGAAGATGCACTTCTTTACTTGTTTTAACTTGACTCCTAATAGCTTCATTAATTGGATTTGAAAGGATAAGTAATGGTAGAAAGCCTCTTACTGCCATTACTATTGGCTCTTCATTTTAAAAGTGAAAATATTATCACATCTTTCTCTCCTAATAAGATCAGTCTTAATTAGCATGAGTTCGGTCTTCACCATATAAGCTAACTGCAGTGTTTTGCCTCATCTCCTGGACTCGATTCTTGTTTTTGTATAAACAACGTTTCCATTCTGAGTAATAGGGCTCATTGCCCAGTTACACCTCTGATTCACAGCGCTAGACTGGCATAAAAGAAAAGTCAGTTTTGAGCTAATCGGAAATACTAAAGATCAATCAAGGAAAATCTGTATTTGTTCTGTTTAGTGTTATTTCTAGTCTGTTAATTACTAGAGTTGATATGGGCTGATACACTGCTTTTTCTCAGTTTAATTGTCTTGCACATTTACCTGCAAAATGCTAGTATAAAATATATTTTTGGGACTAATTCTTCAGAAGAGGTTTTTTTCATAAACCAGAAAAGAAAATATTGAATACTTCTCCATTGAAAGGTATCATTGCCACTGTTACATGGGAGTATTATTAAAATATAATAGTAACGCTGCTTTTACTTATAATTACTGCAGAACTTCTATCTTAAATCTGTGATGCCTAGATTTAGATTACTGTGAAAATTTTGGGATTACTATTTAAGTGTACTTCACAATATAGAATGCAATTAATTACCATTAAAGAAGTAATAGGAACAACAACACTTTAAAGATGGGCACAATTCTTTTCTGACTGGAAAAAGCTCAGATCATGAACACATTGCAGGAACTACAGTCTGAGAAATTTAATGGTGCTTTGAGCTGGATCAAGTGAAACTCCCTGAACTGCTGTTTTGCTTAGCCCTTGTCTAGCTTGGAAACAATTTTGTGAGACTTCTCCATGTATGTGATCTATTGCTAATAATTCACTTAAATTACATACACAACATCTCCTGACAGCTTTACTACAGAGAGATAAATTCCATAACCATTTTTGCACTTGCAGAGCAATTTTCACTGACTATATACAAGTTTTTTACCTAGGTACAATGGTACTTTCTGTATCAGTTATTCTCTGGGAGTCTCTGATGCAATGTGTCTCTCTGGAATAGCAGAATTCTCCATCCACTATGTTATTCTACAGACTCAGGGACATGATTATGGAGGTGGCTAGGAGCTCAGTCAATCACCTGGTATGAAGTTGAGCCACTGTCTCAAATTAGTCCATTGTCTCATCTGTGCAAATGAATGACTGGTAAGTTAATGACTTAAGTGCACTAGATGTGGATGTGAGCATGGCCCTGAGACAGCTGTGCCATGATGGCAACTATAGGACAAGTTTTAATTTGGTGGAAATTAATTTTATTCTTAAATCTCACTTGCAACTTAAGTTCTACAGCTGTTGCCATAGGACTAAAGCAAAATATGTCACTGCAACATTGCATGCCTAGGTGGTTACAATATACAGCATTTGGTGTTGTGGCTTGATTACAGTCGTAATCTACACGCATCATTATAATAATTCACACACCTGCCAAACATTACAACAATCTGTTGAAGTAGCATGTTTTTTGAGTCTTACAACTAATGAGCTATAAAAATGTGAAGATGGAGAGATATAAAAGGTTGGAATATTTCTTCACAGTCAATAGCTCCTGGCAATCTAACTGAGTTTAAGCTTGCATTTATACCATAAGAAAGTAGGAGCATTAGGAAGGAGAGTTATTTGCACTATAATTTTCCATTAAAATAATTTTAAAAAGAAATAAAAATAGGGCAACTTACCACAATTAGCAGTTCTTCAGCCTTCATTGCCCAACAAAATGTCTTCTACCTGATATTGAATACCGCAGTCCACCACAGAACCCAGCTGAAATTAATATTTAAGAAATATAGTTTACTCATACTGAAAGTCTAGTGTCTTGAAAACTGTCTTGGTGCATCAACCTTTGAAAATTGTCATACTAAATAGAGTATTAATTGCCATAAGATGCAATCAAAAGTGGAAATTAGGATGTGCTTGGAGTGAATTAGGTACTTGCTAAAGCCACAAACTCATACACACACATAATGGTCTACTTTGACCGATTCCATTCATGATTTTGCCAACAAAAATATCCTCCAGCTTCAGAATGGACTCCTAACTGTGCAGCTCATGAAGCCAAATATAATAACACAAAACAAAAATATAGATGAAAGTAGTTCTGACCAAGGACTGTAGTTTTAACTCTCTTTGCTGATATACTTGTGTCTAAGGACTGTTATTTTAAACTTAAGAAGGAAAAAGATCATATCATGACACAGGTGAATGTTTCACGCTGTAGTGGTTTTGAATAAATGCATGACAATTAGGATAAAATTATCAGGTTGGTGTAATGTTTTCATCTGAACCATGCATTTGATGTCAATGTCCTACACCATCAGTTTCCATGTTGCTTTAAAAATAGATATGGAAAATTATCCATAAAGTAATTTATTTCAGAAATTAGAGTCAATGCATAATGCTCCCACTCTAATTTTATACCTGACAGGCACTCCTGTCCCTCTCTCCCCCATGGCATTTTGCTTCTGCAACCTTTCCACAGAGTTTGGGTTCCAATCAATTAAGCAGAGTAATTTAACAGTATATTCTTCCCGTTTTTAACACTGCACCGCACAGCAATTAGGAGCTTCTACATATGAAAAGCAAGCAATTTAGCCCTGTCTGTCATTTTACTCTCTATTTTAGATATAAAGAAGAAAACAAACAGAAAAAAAAGATCTTTCAGAGATTTGCACTTTGACCATCATAAAAATATACTGAACATGGTTGGATCCTAACACAGTTAAAATAAATGATTCACTGCCATGAGTGAAGAGACTGGGAGGAAAAGACCAAATCTTCCGCATGTTTTCACAGGCAGGCTTTGGTTTAAGTTCTTGTTCCTCCTTTAAGATTTTTATTTTCCACATGGATGGTGACAAAGTCAGCACATTTATTTTACAGATGTTTCAAGATAGCCTCGGCACACCTATGGAGTAAAAAATTTGGGAATCTGGGAGATGGAGAAGCAAGGAGGTGATTTTCCAACCTCTGCTGCATTCTTCCTGCTATAGAATATGATTTTTATCCTGGAAGGAAAGTAGTAGCAGGGATTTTGACTTAATTTACAGTTGCCTACATTGTCTTTCAGATGCCAGTTCAGCTCCCAGTCATTCACTTTCTGGAGTTTTTCGTAGCTAAACGTCATCTTTACTACCCTCTCTAGCTTAACTGAATCAGCAGCTTCTGTCATTTCAGTATCCACCTCTCTTTTCCAGAATGCATGTGAGGATGTGGGACACCAAAGAACACAGCACAGATATATATGGAACTTATGCATTGAGATGTCTTCCACTGCAAGGGTGGTTCTTCATTTACTCCTGTCTCCTAGTTCCTATTTTTTAATTAGACTTTACCCTTAAAAGTATATTCCCTGTGTAGTTTTCTTAAAAATCTTTGGTGAGATTCAAGAGTGAAAGCACTGCAAATCCAAAGAAATGATAGAACTCCTTTGTCTAAATGCATGTTAGTCTTTTCAAAGAATTCCAGGTTTGTGACATCTTGTATTTTCCATACGTCCCTTAGTTCTATCCGTTAGCAATTTGTAGTTCCCCTGAGCTCTTTTTTTTTTTTTTTTTTTTAAATTGGCATTATTTTAACCACTCTTCAGTTCTCTGACACTAAGTCAGTTTTCTACACACCACAGTTTGTAGTTTGGCTATTTCACACTTTAATTCCCTCAGAATACTGCAGCAGAAGCCATCTGTTCCTGGTGATTTGTTATTGCCCACAACATCTCCTTGATCCATAAACTTTTCTGTCAATATTTCAATTTTAAACAAAGCCTCTGATACATTGCCTGAAAGGAAGGGCCCCTGCTTCTACACATCAAACTTCTCCATTGTTAACAAGGATGGGAAAAAAAAATTTAAAAATCAATGTTACAATCTTGGTTTACTTAGAAGATTCTATATTTCAGTTTCTTTTATCTCTCAAGATTCTCTGAAATGCTTTAACTTCTACAACTACAATGCTACAACTTCTGTTGTATATGAAGAAGTGTGTAGTATCAGTTTTTGAACCTTTTCAGTGTTCTTCAGATGTTTTTGTGATCAATCTTTCTGTCCTTTTACACTGTGCCTGTTGGACTTTATGGTATTTTCTTGGACACAATTGGTGGTTTGTTTTTTTTTTTTTTTTAATGCCTTAATTTATTTACTTCCTTTATGTTGTTGGTCAGCTTTTTTTTTCTTTGTCATTTCTCAAGACTTTTTTGACAGGTGGTATGGTTTTTCTCTTTGCCTCCAATATGGTTTCCATGCTGCTTTCAAATATCTGTCTTTTTTTACTGCTCCTGTTACTTTCCTCATTTTCCAATGATTCCCCTTTTGAAAACTGTGTACAGTTTTGCTGGATTTCTCTTTCTGTTAACTTCATGAAGAAATCATGATGTGTATCTAAAATTTCACCCTTAGCATCATGCTTCAAGTGTCACCTTTCTCCCATCTGTAGCAAGGTAAGTTAAATCCTCTCCTGATGCTGTGCTTCCTGTTCTCATTGCCCCTTTGACTTCCTCAGCATGTTATTGGCACTGCTACCATGCTGAAAAGAAATGACACATACTCCTTTTCTATTGATTTTTGGCTGTGCCTGAGGTATCAAAGTATGGAACTGAAAGGTCAAGAAAGAAGAGCCTTGAAATAATCTGCTATTCCACCTGCACCTCTCTCCATGTGGTTCATGTAGTTTCTTAATCACACATTTTCACTTGTGAATTTATTAGTGAAGAAAACCTAGGCCAAATGAGTGTCTCTTCTCTCCTTATCCAGCATATGCCCCTGTATCAGCAGACAGTAGTTTCTCTACTACACCCTACCACATATGGTTCCTCTTCCTCTGCTTCAGTTTAATTTTCTTTCCAGCTTTACTGCAGGTGTGCAACTAAATTCAACTTAAAGGAGCAGTTAGATGTAGTGGTTATAATTTGCTGTTGTTCAAACTAATGTGCATAGACTTAAATTAAAGGAGTGCAAAGCCTTTTTGCTGAAATAAATCAGAACACTTCATGGGCCTGAGGCAATGGATTAGTACTTGTTCCTGCAATATTATGCTGATAGGTCATACTACACAGTTGCTTTCTATTTTTACTGCTTTTCTTCAGAGTTTAGAGGCTTTTGTGTAAATCTATTTGTTAGTAAAAATCTAAGTGATTAATATGTGATCCTTTTTAACTGAAAGATATAATATGTAAAATAAAGCTGCATAAACAATTTATTGCACATATATCTCTCATATTTAAAAAACAAAAAAATACATGTTTCAAATTAAAAAAAAATTACTCTTCTCAGTTATTTATAGGTAATCCATACTCAGCAAACTTCCCAAACACTATTTGCAAAAATGCACTTTCAAGTTGATATTATTGTACATAATGTAAATGTGCAGCCCATAGAGCCTAGGCACATATTAATTATTTACAGCAATGATACTTCATGCTCTAGACCCAAATGAACTCCTAGTGTAAATGACAGATGTTGTCCATCTGTCCTGGGAAGACTGCCACCTGCAAACCTCACTTATGTTCATTGATCTTCAGAAATGTCATGAATCACCTGTATTGTTCAGTCAACCTTTAACTGATGTAAGTAACAATAGTGTAGTAGGCTTGTTCATAGTAACACACATGAGGTCAGCTGTATACAACACAACCTTTCAAATGCTCATTAGCTTTAAACACATTTAAGAACTATAGCTCACTTGATTTAAGGGTGACTTTTAAGATTACTTGTTAACATCAAGCCATTTGTCACACAGTTAAGCAAATCTGGAGCATTTGAATAACCTTACAAGTGTCTCAGTCCTTGGCATGAATTTCCCAAGAATCTGAAGAAACCTGTTTTCTAGGATGAGCTGATACCAGAGGAATCAGAAGTTCCTTGAGATGATCACCAACTCCTATGTAGGAAAGTAAAATGCAGTAGAGTTGATAAGAGCCTAGTTGTTTTAGAATCATAGAATCATAGAATTGGATGGGTTGGAAGGGACCTCTGAGATCATCAAGTCCAACCCTTGACCACTACCGCTGTGGTTACCAGACCATGGCACTGAGTGCCACATCCAGTCTCTTTTTAAATATCTCCAGGGACAGAGAATCCACTACTTCCCTGGGCAGCCCATTCCAACATCTGATCACCCTCTCCATAAAGAAATTCTTTCTAATATCCAACCTAAACTTCCCCTGGCAGAACTTAAGACCATGCCCTCTTGTCTTGCTGATAGTTGCCTGGGAAAAGAGACCGACCCCCCTGGGGCTACACCCTCCTTTCAGGGAGTTGTAGAGATCGATGAGGTCTTCCCTGAGCCTCCTCTTCTCCAGGCTGAGGAAGATGTTTAAAAAAATACTTGAGATACTAATTTCTCTAGGGTCCTTGGAATTTACCTGCCTAACCAATTTTACATCACATTTCTAACATCCAAATCAAAAGATGAAAAAACTAAAAATCAAGTTATGCATCAAGGGAGAGAAATAAATTCTGTCTGGTCTCAAAAGATAAGTCATTGCCTGTGGCTGCAATATTTATTCATTTTTAAAAATTAATTTTATGACTTCTATTCTTTTCTTTCACAAATCCGCATCGGCTTTGCCAGTTTGAATCCTTACCGTCATGGGAGCTTGAGTTTCTTAGAATAAGTTTGAAACAGTTATTCTTAGAGACAGTAACAATGTTAACACACAATAGAAAAATGGAATTAACCCTTCCTCCCCTGCCCTGTTTTTTAATGAGGAGATATTATTCTTTTTTCTGACAGATGGCCAATGACTAGCATGCTGTGGATCGTCTCCAGAATGGCCACATTAACTGTCGGTCCTACTAGGACAAGCCACAAGTTTTTATATTTTCCACACTTTCAGTCTAAGTATTAAGATCATACTGAGCTTCCATTAGTTCATACAATTTTCTTGCTTCAAGCAATATGTATTAAAAATGGTTCCTCTAACTTAATTTTACTTTCCATATGGAAGAATTTTTAAGTTGGTTTTCTGAATTTACTGGCTGTTCATTATTGCTTTCCAAACATCCCAAAGTCCCTTTTCAGTATATCAACCTCATTATTGCTATTAAATTCAAATAGATGTGCCCAAGATCTTGTCTTCAGATTACTCATTTAGAGCTTCTAGCTTTTTAGCTAAAGACAGGTGGTAAGCAGGAGAGAAATTGCTTTAAAAGAGTTGGCCTATACCCCAGCTCTTCCACAACCTTGTCAATTTCACTAGGCACCAGCAAAGAGTGAAAAATAAACACAAACAACTAACAATACAGTATTTTAGCACAAGAGAACTTTTCCTCATTTGACTACATTACCACTTCATGAAACATGACTGGCTATTAAAACATAAAGTTCTCTTTACTTGCTGTATTTTGATTTCTTCATAGGCAACCGGTGTTTGTTTTAAACACCACTCTTTTGCTAATCACTCACTTATCTACATTAATCCTGTAGAGAAACCTAAACAATTTTTCCTTATGTCTAGTGTAAGTTACCTTCTGTTAACGTGAGCAAACTTTGAAGAGAAAATTTGCATATCTGTGGAAATGACAACCAAATCACCAATATTTACTGGGAAGGAAGAAGGAAATTCCTTAAGTTAACTTCCAGTCCCAGTTTACTGTATCCCAGGGTGTAGGCATTTTATCAGACCTGTTTAGCAAGCAGAATGAACTCCAGCTTGGCAGGCTAGTGCTACTCTTACAAACTAAGAGGGGACTGTAATGAGCCCAGCAACTCCTCCCCCATCTATCTCCAATCACCTCCACCTGGGGCAGATGCTTTCCCTGATCTCCCTGCAGTGCACAGACTGGGGATGAGGGGGGCATTGCTTCTCTGTACTTCTGATACCTTCAAAAGTGAGTGCAGAATATTAGGAGGAGAGGAAAAAGGACAGGAGAGGTAGAACAAATCACTTTGTGACTGTGGATGGAGCAGGTATGGAATAAACACCAGTGAGATGAGAGAGCTGAGGCAGGTATGAGGCACCAGAACAAATTCTTCAGCAGAATACCTGCAACAAGAGCTGTTGCAGAACCAAAGTTTAAAATCTTCTTGGATAAGATGGAAATAATAATAGTCAATGAATACATTAACATCTGTCTGGGAATGGAGATTACTAAAAGAAAAATATAGAAGAGTTGAACCCTGAACCTAAACTATTGAAGAATTTACATTTCAATCCAGAGATCAGGAGACTGATTTATTTTTCATCTCCTAAGAAGGGGCTTCTTCTACCCTACATACTGCATTGTTGTAGCTTACAAACCTGTAACTTGAAAATAATTTATGAAATTTTAATGGAAAGAGTAGGGATTTGTGAATGAAGCAAATGAATACTAAAATAAATATTAATCTAAAACCGTATTACAAAAGACTGAAAAGATGCAACATAACCTTGTCCAAGATAACTAGATTTTTAGAAAGAACAATATAAACACAAAAAATGCAAAATACAAACCAGACATGCGCTTTAGTAGTGCAATAATTATTTACTTCTCTTCTGTAAATCTGTGATGGGTTAACTTCAGCTGTCTGCCAGATGTCCACAAGGCTGATCTTTCAACCCCTTTCTCAACAGGATAGAGACAGAAAATAAGTGAAAATTTGTATGGGTTAAGTTACCAGCTACTGTTATGGATGAAACAAACAGGACTTGGGGAAGCTTAATTTATTGCCAAGTAAAATTAGGGTAGGGTAATGAGAAACAAAAACAAAACTAAAATCACCTTTCCCCAAAACCCATCTTCCCAAGCTCAGCTCCACTCCTGTCTCTTCTACCTCCTTCTTGCCCTCCCTGAGGTGTCTCACTTGCTACCACATGAGGTGTATCCCATGAGATACAGTCCTGCATGAACTTCTTCAACATGGATCCTTCCCACAGTCTGTAATTCTTCATAAACTGCTCCAGTTCATGGTCTTATCTTTGGGGTGCAGTCCCTTGAGAATGGACTGCTGTAGGATGGGTTTCCAATGGGCCACAGGTCCTACCAGAAAAACTGCTTCTGTATAGGTCCCTGTCCATGGGCTGCAGCTGCTTCAGGGCATACACACCTGCTCCAGCATGATCTCTTCCCTGGATGCAGAGTGATCTCTCTATGAGATGTAGGGAAATACCTGCTCCACCATCATCTCTCCAGGAGCTGCAGGGGAATCTCTGCTTGGTTCCTGGAGAACCTCCTACCCCTCCTCTTTCTCTCACTTTGGTGTATGCAGAGCTGTTTTTCTCATGTTTTGTCTCACTTTTCTCTCTCACAGCTGCTACACAGCATTTTTCACCCTTTCTTAAATTTGTTATCATAGATATATTCCCAGAGTTGCCAATGAGTTCAGTTTTTGGCTAGTGGTGGGTCTGTTTATGAGACAAGTTGGAATTGGCTCTTTCTGATATGGGGGCAACCTCTTGTCTCTTCCCACTCTCTACACCCCCTTCCCTACTGAAATCTTGCCATATAAACTCAACACAAAATCTTACCTCTAGTCCTTGTTGGGTTTAGTTTGAGTGAAATTCAAGTAGTACAGACACCAGCCATTCACTCTAATTTGCTTTTCTGTCTCTATCATTGAAGAGCAAAATTGTTTAAGAAAAAACAGAATACTTCTATTTATTCAGTTTGCTCAGAGTTTAGCACAACAAATCTGTAGAAGCCTGTACATATAAAAATGGAAGGTAAAGGAGGCCAAATCAGCTTCCTGTAAAATAATTCAACCAAGCAACCAACCAACCAAAGAATCCTATATCTTCCAGTGATCATTCACCAGCTTCCAGTGAGTGGATTTAGGGGAATTCATTCTTTATATATAACATCTGAAGTGTTCAAAAGCAGCTCAAGAAAGCTGGTGTTTATTGGAATTTCTCTATCTCTTGTTTTCAAGCTTCAATAGAAAAAAACTGAAGCAATAGAAACACAAAACAGGTTGGGTTGGAAGAGACCTTTAAGGATCATCTAGTTCAGGCCTCCTGCCATAAGAAGAATCATAGATTCACAGAATGGCTAGGGTTGTATCTTATATCATCTGTAAGATCAGGTTGGTCAAATTCCTGTTTAACTTGAGTTTGAATACTTACAGGGGAGAGTCATCCTCAGTCTGTTCCAGTGTCTTACCACCTTCATTGTAAATAATTTCTTCCTTATATCCAATTTAAATCTACCCCCTTTCAGTTTAAAACCATTCCTCTCTCCATCAAAGACTAAAGCCTCTCTCCATCTTTCTTATAGGACCCGTTTAAATATATAATACTTTATATACTCAAAAGTCCAAATGGTTCCCAAGAGCCTTTTCTCCAGACTGAAGAATCCCAGATCTCTCAACCTGTCTTCATTGGAGAGGTGTTCCAGCCCTGTGATCACTTTTCATGGTCATTTATAAAGTTTTAATGAAAGTAACAAATACAACAAACTAAAATGTGATTAAAAATGTGATTAAAAATGTGATTACAATAAGTGCCCAAACATATTTTTTTTTTATTTATTTTTTCCCTTGTGAGGACTTTAACACGATTGGTTCTACAAGATATTGGCAATTTTGGTTTGAAGTGATATTCACTAAAGAGACATTTTTAGTATTTTAACAGGGGAGTAGAGCTGAAAAATATAGCAGCCAAGTTCAACCCTTTTGCTAATATAAGCAGAATCTTTCTCTTCCCTGTGGTGATTTACTATTAGGACAAAAAATAATAATTTTTCTTATTTTTGAATGACAAATTGGTATAACTGGACTGGAAATAAATAATTTTGAACAAAATTGAAAATTGTTATTCTGACTAGAATCAGAGAGGAAAAGTCAAAACTTTTAATATATATTTTGAGGAATATCCCTCTAAAAACATGTGCAGGAAGGTTTTTTTTTTTATATATAAGCTAAATATTCCAACATTTTCAATATTGAAACAAGATGTTTCTGAACAAAATGTTCCTGAACTGGCATAAAAATCTTTAAATCAACTTCATTTTCCTGTCCTGGAATGAATTTCAGGAACGGGGTGCTCCTAACTGTCCCTCATAGTTAGATTCATAACATTGCTTGAGTACCTAAGCATAGAATGCATTTCAGTGCTCATTCCTTCCATGTGGAAAGAAGTGAGAAAAAACAGTAGAATCAAATTATGGTGAACTAATTTGGGAGATCTAGGACAACTGGCTGCCACCAGCTGGCCACTGGACACTTCTGCACTGTCAGCTCTCTTCTGGGACAACAGTATGCGGATGGGCAGATGGTGTTCCTTCAGTCCTGTGAACAGAAGCACTCAAAACATAATATTTATCTTTTTTTTTTTTTTTAATTATTTTCCATCAATAAAGGCTTTATATCACTAGACTTCACTTATCCCTTAAAAATAGTTCCATACAAAACCATTTTCAGTTAACATGAATTTTAACTGATTGCTTATTTTGTGTGTGTGGTGTTTTAAATTTTTTTTACGTGTTTTTTTTTTAGTATTATTTTATCAGTTCATTGTTTTTTTTAATAACAACAACAACAACAATAATAATAATAATAATAGCAAAATCCAGATTGTGTATAGTTCCTTAGATTCACATTTGTGCCTCACTCCATAAAGCTGATTGCCTCTTTTCTTGGACACAGGAGAACACTCTAATTTCTAACCTACATCTTAAATTCTGTTTGCATTAGGATCTAAGGTTTCTTAATAACTGGTGCTGGAAAACCTACATAAAGTATTAAAAATAGGAACATGCATTCTACAGATAAAAACCAAGTAATTCCTTGCTTAATGAGGTTATAAATGAGAAATAAAAAAATCTTTTTCTTGATGCTTTCACAGCACAGAGGAAATTACTGAGTGAGTTTCAAAACAAGGAGAGACAGCTAGAACTGTCCTATCTGGTTACTAATGTAAGGTGAAGTATGGCTTTATTTTTTTATAGACTCATTGGTATTACTCTGACCAATGTGAAAAATAACAAGTTCAAAGGGACCCCGAAGTTAAACCATAGGTAAAAATCCAGCTTTTGCAACCAGATTGATTTATTATGTATCATAATTACAACTTCTCATGAGATGTGTTTGCTGTGTCTTGAGGATATACTACTTCTGCAGCTGTGGAGAACTGCCTTGGAGAAGTTCTAGGAAACACAAGTAAAAGGCAAAATATCTGAAAGTAGAAAATCATATATATTTGGTTTTAATTTATTTTATTTCTGTTACTTTAGCCAAGATTAGAGGTTATTTCATTACTTCTTTTTAAGGCAAGTGTTTATTGACAGCTATCAGTTGCATGAGTTATATGAGAGAGAGGGGTTTTGTGAACCAAACAAACAAGCTAGAAAGAAGACAATACAAATTACAAACCAAAAAGCACAACAATTATTTTTAATTACAACTATAAATTTAAAAAATTAAACACAAAACATCACAGTGAAATATATAAATCTGCTGAAACTATAACCTTTGTCCTTTCGGTAAAAATGTCAATACTTTAGTCAAAAATTTAACATCACCTGAGGAAGTAGGTTGTAGTATGCAGATATCTGAGGAAATACCATGTTCCATATAATAACATCTCTCATGCAGACAGGCATTTGCATTAAACATCTTCCCTCATTTGAAAGAGGTGAAGCATCATTATTAAAGGAAGAGATGATACATTTCAAATCTTTCTCTCATATGGATTTAGCAGCTCTGACATGGAAAGAAAAATCTTTTAAACCATCTGCACAGTATCTGCCCCTTCCAATAGCAAGTAGCTGATAGAGTAGTTATTCTTAGAAGCTTTATTGTTGCTATGATATAGGACAGCAGACCTTCCGAAAATCTGAAGTAGAATTTAGTAGAGACTAGCAGCATTGAAATATTTACATAATAAGATACTCGATGTCAAGAGAAAGTATTCTTAACCAGAAGACAAACAGAACAACAGTCTTGCCACAGCTATCTCTGAGACAGCCATGCTTGAAAAAAAAAAAATCTAAAAAGGTATGTTTTTGTTAATTTATCCTGTTTGATGAAATGCCTGTTTAAAAGCAAAATATTTGTTTAGTATTGTTTGTGTATTAATTATGCTAATAAGATACAGTAGTTTGCTTGTCACTTAGAACTCCAGCTAATCACAGCAGCAACACGTGGAAAATTTCCTAGGTGTTCTTTTCCCAGTGGATGATCAATTATTTGTAATGATATTAAGAGAATGAAGAGAAACAAACCCGCCACAGTCATAAAGCCTTCTCTGCTCTCTTGTGAGTGCATTTACCTGCTTCTCACATCAGTGGCCCAACTAAAGAGATATTAACCAATGTTAAGAAGCTACATCTTCATGATAATGTAACTTGCTATCAGCCTACGTTCAGGTAGATAGTGATTTGAACAGACATGTTTGGTTCCTTAAACAGACAGAATTGCGACTGGTACATGGTCAGAACAGAACAGATGCAGTTTATTCCTGTAGCTCTGGGAGAGAGCAGTGGGCAGGAGAGCCAGACTCCAGCTATTGCCTGCGCTGCCCACATGAGGCATCTACAGAGCTTATGTACCCTTAGGTTACCCAACCTATTCTTCAATAAAACTGGCAGATATACAGGATATAAAAAATAATATCTGCTATTGAAATCTTTCAGATACTGATGCTCCAGGCCGTGCATCCTTTTATGAACAATCCACTCCTTTTTAAGTTAAATTGTGGTGACTGAAAGGCCATTAGTGAAAAATGTTTATCAGTTTATAAGGCCTGAAGATATCTAACTGACTAACTAACTAACTAACTAACATTAGCTGCTTTGCTTCTATGGGATAGGTGCTGGAAATGACAAGTAGAAGCACAACCCAAAAATCCGTATTCAGTGGAAAGAACCAGGCTAATTTATGAGTATTCGGTTTTTGGAATAGTCTCATTTCATTAATCAAATGCCAAACATTCAGAAAGGGAAATAATCACTGGTAGTTCTATGACTGTTCTATTGTGTAACTAGTTGATGTGTTAGGGCATCAACATTCTTAGATACATGACTGGTTACAGTCTTATGTCTAAATCCCGGATGAATTCATGAATAACACTCATGCACAAATACCGTTTATTTATGCAAGCACACTATCCACATTGATATACTGTTGAGACTTAGGATGAACAGAAATATAGAAGAGAGAGGACAGTTTACCATAGGATATGTAAGAATATTCTTTATTCTCCCATTTTTAATTTCTAACCTTACAAAAGCAACAGACAGAGGAGACAGAAATAAATGACAGAAAGCAGCCTTCACTTGCAGTCCAGGAACAGAAAACATTTGTCAGCACCCGGAAGCACAAGGAATTAGTGGAAATAACCAACCTAGTTCACTTTCCTTACAAAAACCCCCCACAAAATAAAAGGAAAAAACCAAAACCAGTGTTTGAAAATTTTTTGTCCTTTGAACATTAAAAATTATTTCCAATCTTCTAATTCTAACAGCAGTTCTACCCTGCATGAAATGTATTTAATGTAAAATGTACAGTGATCTCAAGGTAATCTGTTTTCTCAAAGAGATAAAGAATGATCACTGCTTACCAGAGTATCTTTGGCTCCAGTAGAGAAGCAATAAATCCTTTTGTTACTTATTTTAAGAATTGTAATGCAAACTGGCCAAATTAACCGACAGATTTCATCACTTATTCATGACTAATTTTTGTAGGTTTTTTGAAAAGGAAAGAACATACAGAGGAATTGTTTGTTTGACTTGTTTTTTCATAGATCACAAAGAATCACAGAACGTTAGGGGCTGGAAGGGACCTCAAGAGATCATTTTGTCCAGTCCCCCTGCCAAGGCAGGATCACCTGAAGCAGGTCACATAGGAATGTGTCCAGGAAGGTTTTGAATGCCTCTAGAGAAGGACAATCTACAAAATCTCTGTGCAGCCTGTTCCAGTGTTTTGTCATCCTTGCAGTGAAAAACCTTTTTCTGCTATCAACACAGAACCTTCTATGCTCCCGCTTGCACATGTTACTCCTGGTCTGATCATTGGACATCACTGTGAAGATCCTGGCTCCATCCTCCTGGCACTCACCCTTTACATATTTATAAACATTAATGAGGTCACCCCTCAGTATCCTCTTCTCCAAGCTAGAGAGACAAATCTCCCTCAGACTTCCCTTTTAAGGGAGATGTTCCACTCCCTTAATCATCTTGGAAGCTCTGCACTGGACTCTTTCAATCAGTTCTCTGTCCTTGAATGGAGGGGCCCAGAACTGGACACAATATTCCAGATGTGGTCTCACCAGGGCAGAGTAGAGGGGGTGGAGAACTTCTCTCAACCTACTGACCACCCCACTTCTAGTACACCCCAGGATGTCATTGGCCTTCTTGGCCAAAAGAGCACATTACTGGCTCATGGTCATCCTTCTGCCCAGTGGGACCCTCAGGTCTCTTTCCTCTGTGCTGCCCTTTAGTAGGTTGGTTCCCAACCCATACTGTGACCAGTTTCTTTTCCTAGGGCTCCCATTTTGAGATTAACTAAGAATTAAGAAATAAATGTAGAGGATTTTTTTTTGATTAGTATTTTAAGATCCTATGCTAGCAATGCTTATGCTGCAATAAATAAATTATTCTATATTATTTTTCAAAAATATCTGAAGTTTCTCTTTGGGGACAAAATGCCTGAAATATTTGAAAATCCCTACATAGCCTCTAAATGTGGGAACAAAAAATAGGATAAAGCATGGTTCAGGGGTGTTAAAGTGCTACCCAAAGAATGTGAGCACATCACATGTTTTGTTTTGTTTTGTTTTTTAAATTAAAAAATGACCATGAGAAAAATGGTTTTCCCTTAAAGAAAAACACTAGTGACAAGGTTTGTAACATCCATGGGTGTTTTTTAACACAGGGTCAAATTTCAGTTCAGATGAGAAAAACATTTCTGAAGTGAATCTCACTGCCGTCATGTTCTGTGCTTTTATTTTAAGGGAGCAAACTCTCATTTTTTCAAACTGCTGGTTGTAACAAAACTGAAAGACATGCTCCAGGATCACACCAGCTCTTTTGCTGTGTGAGTTCACTCCTTTACACCACACAAGTTTGTAAGCCAAATGTAATTTGGGAATTCCACATCTGAAAACAGTAAGAATTTGCACAAAGTCATGTGCAGATCCTTTCCCTGACAGCGTCGCCAAGCTACAGTAGTATTGCATCTCTGCACCACGTAGCAGAATACTTCCTCCAGAGTGTCTTTCTCCTCATCTCTGCAAGTTCTGTTCAGTAATTTTCATGAGAATTTTAGGTGGGCTGGGGAAAGGGAAGTTCAGCTATGCACTTAATAAAGGACAAGGAACGGATAGAAAATTTGTATTCTTTTTCTGTTCCCCTAACTTTCCCAAAGATGCTCCATTCAGTAACATAGTCATAAAATTTGTAGAGGTAAATACTCAGCAAACAGAAAACCTCATGGATTTTTATTGTGCTTGGCAAACATTTGGGAATAATTTGACAACACAGTTCTCTAACCCAATGCAAAACTGCAGATATATGCTTGCTAAACTTATTTCACATTAATAAATTGTGCATGAGAGCTCACAGGTACATCTTGGTGTGAGCCATTTATGACCTTAAAATTAAGCAGAATGAGGTTTTCTGTCCACCTTCCCTCCAAATGCTAACAGTAACTAAATACTCTTAGAAATAAATGTTTGCTACGTGCTGTGTGAAAAAGGCTGAGCTGTGGCTGTGTGTCTCCAACAGCTTAATCAGAGTTCTTCCACAGGCAGAGATGTCATCAAGAAATTCTCTCTTTTCAGGACATAGATGTGGGTTGTAAATCTCAGCTCAGCCTTTGTTCTTAAGAAAAAAAGAAAAAAAAATGAGGATGATTTCTCTGACAGTGTTTGTTAAGGGAAAGCCCCCCTGCACAACACTCTCCCCCTCATTTAATACCTCCTCATGACTTGCCCCATTTTTTCTGTTCGGGCCTGTCTGCTTTAGGGCCTAGGAAATAAAATTGACTTAAGTGCTGTTTCATGAGAAATTAACCCTCCCGAGCTCCCTTCTCCACACATATGAGGTAATGCCACTCAAGGGTATAAATGTTCAAGTAGTGTGTCTGCAAATACAGGAAAGAGTGTCAGGGAAGCCCTCGAGGGAATGCATTTCCTACAGTGACAGGCACTTATAGAAGCACAAAATTGGTTAAGCATGTTAATAACACAACTTGGAATATACTGTGAAACAGAAGATGTCTCTGTGAACTGACTGGAAAAAACAGTGGAGCAGTGCAAACCTGTAATCATCTCAGCTCACAGCACACATGGCTGATCGTTGCCATGGCAACAGATGGTGTTTCATGACATCATTGAAATCAAAGGGGGATAAGCAACAAGGGCGAATGGATACCAAACAATTTCTGTAAGGAAGAAATTTGTTCGAATACATAGATCAAGCTACCTATAGTGTCATGCAAACCGAACAGTAAAGGACATAGGAAAAAAAGCACCAGCTGCACTAATATCCAGTGACTAAACCAGCTTCACTGTAACCTTACAATTTTGCCATGGAAATTGCATTTTGTTGAACATCTTCAGCCTTTGATATTTTTCAGAAATGTGATATGGGACAATCTGTATAACCAGCTATCCAGGGCAGCTGAAAAAAGAGAGCAAGGTCTTTTGTGATTTTGTTCCAGGATTATGCTATTTACTTATTTGTTTCACACTATGGATGTCTACAGCATTACCAAAGGGACAAAAAAAAAAAAAAAAAAATGGTCTGAGTTACTTTTTTACAGCAGAAGACATATCTTATGTGAATAAAAAATAATAAAAGAAGCAGTGTGGGGAAATGGAGCCAAAGTAATGATAATGAGACTGAGATTTAGCTGACATGACAACTTGCTATTATCCAAGTGATGACCACGATGCTCTAACAGAACTTGTCTTCATTGAAGTCTAAGTCTTTTCATTGATTTTCAATGGTTTTATACCTTCCTAAAAATGTGAGTACTTTGACCTCAAATATATGCAAGAAACAGAGCTTAGGAACTGATCCAAAACTCAGAATTACCATGTTACTGGTATCTTTCTGCTATGATGTAGGTCTAACACGTGTGAGTGAGTCTAGAAATCTAATTTAAGGGGTTTCTTGCTTTCAAGTTTGTTTCCCAAATCAATCTATTTATTACAGATTGCTCTCTGGTGATTTTTTTTTTTTTTCATTTGCTGTTTGATACCACATTTTTGCATAGTCTTGCACTAATTATGTAAAAGGAGTGATCAATTATCAATAAAAAGAGGAGACAATAAGAAAAAGAACAAGTCCTTAAAACAGAAGTGTAGCATAACATAGGATCCTGAATATGAAAAATTGCCTTCAGTCACCACCATTTCCTGGGGGGATGAAGTAGTGTTAGTTCAGAGATGAAGGTGAGTATTATGTTATACAGATTTACTTGAATTTGGCTATGTATTATTTTCCTTACTATTATTTCTTTTACACTTTCACTCCTAATATCAAAGCTAGGGATGGAATTAAGCCATGACAAAAAATCAAATTAAAAGGAATATAAAAGAAAACAGAAGACTAAGAGGTTTAAAATTTTTCTGGGGTATTTTAATGGAAAACAGAAATTATTCAGTAGCTATGGGTACATAAAAATTTCAAAATGTGCCAGTTGTGACACTTACTGAAGAAAAAGATATTCTTTTTCAAAAGGCACTCAGGTTCCTAAGCTTTTTTTTTTTTTTTTTAAAAAAAAGAAAAAAAACCCCACAAAATACCACAATAAACCACCACCTACTTGGATTTATATGATTTCCAAGGTGTAAAAGTATATAACTAATGGTAAGCTTTTAAAGTAAGCTTTCTTAAGAAAGCAGGACTGGCATTGCAGAGGGAGTAGATTTGAATCAGGCTGACAGTATTAGCATGTGATTAGCTAATATGATCATATTCTTCTGTTCCCAACTAGCTGAAGTGCTCATTTTTCTATGAAATAGCACAGTGGTTTAAAAAATATAAATAATTGAAGATACTAATTTTAATGTTTCATATTAAAGGAAAAAAAAACCCCAACCATTGTATCTTAATACAATATTGTATTATTGTATTATACTGCAACAACTGTTGACAGTAATTTGGTCTTTTGTTACAAAAAAAAGAGAGGTTCTGGTTATTCTTGAAATAGTTATGATACAAACTTGCATATGACTATGAGTCAAGATTGAAGATGTTTACTCATTACATATATTTACAAATCATGTAATAGAGAGAGAATCTATATGAATAACACCATTTAAGAATGATATTGTGCTTTCAGTTCAGAGCACTCACAAAATTAACCAGTTAAATACAATTTAGTTCATGCATTAGACACCTTTTATAGAGCTAATAAAGCTTTTTAAATTCCATTGACATGTTTGTATCTTTTTCTCTGTTTGCCTCAACTTTAGTTCCAGAGTCCAGTTCTTTACAGACAAAAGAAGCATACTGTAAGAAGCTATAAAACTTAAAACACACAGGTACATTCAAAATTATATTCTAAAATAATCTTAAATACCATCATCACAACAGACATTCAAGGAGCCTTATTTACTTTATTTTAAAGGGGAAAAAAAATCAGAGGTTGTGCAATTTCACTGTTCAAGACTGAAATAATGTATTTCCTTGGTGTTTGTTCTGATTACTCCATTACAGTATGCCAGCAGTGTTTTATTGCTGCTCCTTTACAGCAGTTTCTGACTCTACACATATAGCAGTAAGTTATAGACAATGTTTCTAAGAAAACTTAGAAATTCAACATAGATATGTATAACACTGCCAAGCAGACAATAGTTAAAAAGAAGAAAAAGCAATTGACTTTAGTGAGGATTTCAGTAACAGCAATTTTTTAATCTAAATTACTAGTATTACAGGGTAGAAGAAGTGAGCCATGGCTACTGTTTTACTGATATATAGGTGGACCTTAAAACAGCATAGAGCTCTGTCAAAGTTGCAGACACATACTAATCTTGCAACAAGTAGTCCTTCTGACTAAAGCATCACAGTTCGTATGGTTAACAATTAGTCAGAAGAAATGATTTTCAGTTCTAGAAAAACCTTGTAGAGTCATCATCTGAACATTCAATCCTGATCTCCACAGTGCTCAGAGTGATGCCTACGCAGTGCTGAACTTCACTGAAATGGATGTAAAGGTTGTTCAGCAGCTTGTGGCAGTGAGCAATTAATTTTCCCCTAGTTTTTGTATGCTTCGACTTCTAAAGAAAAAGAAAATCAAATTGAAAAGGTATTAAGGTTATAAATTTGGAATGAATCCCTTAAGGTACCATGAAATTTAATTTTATTTGCTTTCCTTTTCCAAAATTTTGGTGTTTCTTAAAGAAAAAAGTTCTAGTTATTAAATTATAAAACTAAGAATCCCTCTCTTCTAAAAGAACCTTACAGTGAAAATGTAAAAAGCATCAGCTCTTACTTTTGGCTGCATTTTTTAAAATGCATCTTGAGTTTCAAGTAAATAAGATATTGCAGAATAATCCTACCATTTCTAGTTGATTTTTTTCCCCAGTATATTAATTTAAAATGTAGCCTGATATTCTGGTCTGAGACCTTAAAAACTGTGAATGCCCTTTTTTATAAAACTGAAAAATAGAAAGAACAGGAAATTTTCAGCAATGTGACTTAAATATCATATCTTTTCCTTCGAGATTCCATGCACAGCAGAAGAAGGCAATCAATAGTCTCCATAATGCCACTTGATTTTATTTGACTTGCATGAAAATATTGTTTACTGAAAGAGAGTATATAATAGGATGCTTACGTTGGGTGGTTTTATTCCTTCAGTAAGAGATGGTTAATTACCAATTAGAACACAAAAGGCAACTAAACATCTCTTTTGTAAAATGTCTTGAGCCCCCTATTGGTTTCCTGATATTCAGCTTTAAATATTGCTTTTTCAGTGTCCCATCTGTCCTGAGAATTTATAATGGAATCTTTCAGTATCCAAACTGAGATAAACAAACCAATCTGGTGTTCATTTTCTAATATGAAGCTGTGTGAAAGTTCGGACTTTTGGGTCAGAAAAACAAAGAGAAATATCCTAAAATATGTGGGTGGGCATATCTAGAAAACAAGATGACAGAAGGTGACCTGTTTGCTTGTTCTAGTTTATTTATTATGCAACATGTTTTGTCCAAATTAATCTTAAATTTCAAGGGCAAGCAGTGATGCCACTAAACCCGGATGACTGAATTTATTTTAAACATCATTAAACCCAAGGTATATAGAATCCTACCAATATTTTGAAAACAGATCTTTAAACATAAGGTTAGATTTACAAGTTCTCAGAGAAGCCTCCTAGAAGAACCCTCTTCAAGACTTCTCTTCAAGTGCTCTCTTTAAGTTTTATAAAATCTTTCCAATAAGGCAGTGATTTAATTATATATATATTTCTAAAAATGAATTAACCATGAACAGAACAGAAAATACATTTTCCCAGGCTGCTTAGCATGGAAAGCACAGTTTGATCATTAATCTGGCATAGCTAACCTTGGGAATTAGGTGAATTACCATTAACAACAGAGATTATCCAGTAAACTACAATTTAATGTACTTAAATGATAAGATTATTCATCAATTGTATTACAGCTGTGCCTTCTCAATGATTTAAGACATGTGCTTCCGACCATTTTGCACAAATCACCTGCTTGTGGGATCATCATTGTAAATCATAGTGTGTTGCAGCTTTTTGTAGTGCTCAGGCATATATGTTGATGTTTTATCTACAATACAAGCTATACAGAAACAATGTTTCATTTAATCAAATAAGAAGTAAGAGTATTTGTAGATATGAAGAGTTTTTATACACAAAAAATACTGTAATTTGGCACTTGACTGTGTTTTCAACTAAAATACTTTAACAAATATTTTCATAGCAAACATTTTGCAGGGTACAGGACAGGTTTTAGCTATCAAAACATTCAGAAGAACATTTGATTTGACAATTTCAGTCAGAAATTTACTCCTTTAAGTCAGTTACTTAGATATATGACAATATTGCTGTTTGTTTGGGTTTTTTGTTTGTTTGGTTGGTTTTTTTCATGCAAAAAGGATACGTTTTGTTGGTAACTGGCCTGAGATCACAAACACATTCAATCATGGTCACTACCTACACAAGAAACTAAAAAGTGATCAAGCTTGGGCTTGCCAGAAAAACACTTGCTCAGAAGACCTGTACTTGTTGTTAATGCAGTGTGTTTTTAATCACCGTGAACGGGAAATTGTTGAAAGAATAACTTCTTGTACAGAGAACCTGGGGGAAAAAATTGTTCACAAATGAGAACTTAGAAGTGGTTTTTAGGAGCAGACTGATTGCTTTTGAAGAATATGCACAAGACTAGCATCTGGTGCTGCTGACAACCTTTCCCTCATGGTATGGATATTTTTACTTTTTAGTTTAATTTAGAGCAGTTTAAACTATGTAGTGAAAGTTAAATTTAATGTAAAATAATCCTTGCTATTTCAAATCACAAAAAAATGAATACAAAAATAAACAGTCTCCCAGTTCCCCCACTCTGCAAAAGCTCAAGTTCTTATATTATTGTTGTGCATATGCTAAAAGTGGAGTTTTATTTCTCCTGAAAAGGGTTGTAAAATCTTGTGTTGACGCCAATAATGAAGAGGAACAACATTCCTATTTAAAAATTTCTCTGAGTAGTAGCACACAGTAAGCACACAGTGTGCTGCAGACTGGCACACCTAAGCAAAGTTGAGACTTCAGTAAAGGCCCACCAATTTGCTTGCTATTATTACTACCTAATTCTTGCCAACCATGGTGTGTTTTCACATTTTACACACCCTTGCTCTAAGAGAGTTTGCCTCTAATGTCTGTATGTCTGTAAAGTGCCCAAAAAAATGAGATTCTGACAAGTATCTCTGGATACAATCCTCATGCACGTTATAAAGAAGCATGTCCACTAATGTGAAAGCATGGCTTTAGTTGATGAATGTACTTAAAATTTTTCCAAATTGCAATTTCCATATTGGAAGAGTCAGATAAGAGACATACAATATTGATATCAAAGCTTTTGGAACGGAATAACAAGGTTTTGCAGGTTCTGTATCTGTAAAATGATGCCACAAATAGAGATTGTCTTATGAGGAGAGACTTCAAAGTTGTCTGCATCTTCATAAGATGAATTCAGAAAGAGCACCTCTGCTCTATGCACCTTGGAGGGCTTGGATTCCTAGCCAGTTGCATCGAAGGTAAGACTTTTCTCCTTCCTCCCATCTTTTCTGCAGAAGGAAATGGAAGACATAGGAGGGCCACAGTTGAGCAAGACTGCTTCTTGGATGCTGGTACCCACTGTAGTGTTTGCTCAAAGGTCAAGTTAAGCACAGTGTATGGGATTAGGCACATCTAATGAACCAAAAATGCTGTTTCTGTACAAAACCAAACAGATAGGAACCATATCTTTAGGGCTGACAGTTTAAAAGGAGAAAAGCAAACTCTGGGGAAGTGGAAATTAGATTTTTATAAAGAAGCATTTTTTTTTTAACCTATCCCGTGTCTCAGAACAGCTGAAGACTAATTTATCCCACATTCTGTGAAAGCACATTTTAGTTGTATTGAAATGCACTTGGCAAATGGGATCATTAGTGTATTTAATGAAGTGTCCACATCCATATCTGCAGGTGCAAGCTACCTTTATTTTCTTAAAGGGTAAGAATGTTAGAAAGCTTAACAGTATGGAGACGATTGACGTGTGATGTGTTTCACTAGACAAAGAATTGCCTCTCAGGGTTATGAAATCTTTCAAAAACTGGTTTAGAATAAGAAATGAATAAGTGCTTTTGAACATGCTAATTGGAATCAGTACTGTTTAGCCATTAACTCCAAAATCGTGTGTTTGAGGATCAAACAGAAAGTTGAATAATTTTTTACTATTGCCTGTATATTAATGGCTTCCTTTCTGATTTTTAACTTAGTATTGCCTCATCTGTCTGCCTAAACAACTATTTATTGAAATGTACATTGATTTCTTTGTAAAAACAGGTAGATGTATGAGCTATTAATTCACCTTCTGTGACTTTTCCTGCCTTGTTTAAAAGGTATAGTTCCATAGAACCCAGTAAAAAGAAGGCTCAAAAATACTTTAGTTTAACTATGTAAAGTAGCATACTTCGCAAAGGTATAGTTAGAACATACATAAGTAATGTAGCTATGCAAATGTAACATAATTATATTTAAGTAAGTCTAGCATTCCTCCCTCCCTCCAGCAAGGTGACACCGTTTTACATATTACTATACAAAAAATGTGTCCTCTATTTATGTCTGGGAACTCCAGAATTTCACATCAGGTAGGTGAAGTAAAACAACATAGGAAATATAGGTGTAGAACTGGACCCTAGAATTCCTACTTATCTACCATATAGTTTTTCCATAGGCATAAACACAAGGAAATCCACAGCTCAGTGTTTAGGCTTTGGTGGAAAAGTGCACATATACATTGCCACGGTTTACATTATCCTTAGAAGAAGTGTGCTTCTACTATATGGATAAAATAACCTTATGCTTTGGTTACAGAATGCAATCATAAAGACACAACTTTTCAAAGAACTCTATTATAATAAAAAAAATAACTGTCAAAAAATAATTAAAAAAAAATCTCGAATCTGTGAGTTTGGGAGAAAAATAATGCACTAAGATGTAAGGAAACATGCAATATGAGTTGCATGAAAATTGACTGCTGAAAATGTACTTGGCCAAATGATATTCTGTTATTTCTTTCTAGATGGGATAGAATGATAGCTTATTATTCTGTATATTATTTTATTGAAGTTGGAGTTTTAATCCAATGGTTATGTGAAAACTAATATCAGGAGACACAATTTATTTAGGAAACTAAAAATTACAGCAGGTATTTAGTGCCCTTAAATAATGTTATATCTTATTTTGGAAGGTAAAGGTGGTTTTAGCAACTTAATTTTTAGACACTGTGATCTGAAACATGTCAACTGCAAAAGGTTTTTATTATAGAGAGAACTCAGGTTCTTAATTATAGTATAAAGTTCAGAGTATGTGGTACATCTGTCAGTATACTGAAAACATATGAACTCCTCCCTAACACTCCCAGTTTAGCCAGAAGTTGTTGCAAGGTGATGGCTGAAAGGGTGGGAAATGGTCAGATCACCTTGGGAGACTGCACCTTCTCTTGAAACTGAGCCTGTTCAGACAGTAGAAAAAAAATATACTTACTTCAGTGCAGGGTAGGGGAGCTCTGGAATGTGTTCAGCAAACTGTTTGGATAGTGTACAACTGAGACTGCTGAGAGGAGCAGAAACACAGAAAAAAAACGTATAAGTGATGGAAAAAAAATAAAGAAAAAAAGAAAGAAAGAAAAAAAAAAAGAGTTGTATTTGGAGACAAGGGAGAATTGAATTTTAAGAGTTGTAATCAGTAAGGAAATTGCAGATGTTCTTGACTAAAAGCAAGCCTGAAAGAACAGAACTGGCCACACTCATTCTAGTTAGTCTATTCACAAAATTTTGGGGATTTTAGCTTATGTT
Organism: Phaethornis superciliosus; assembly: GCA_023637945.1. Taxonomy (NCBI): domain Eukaryota; kingdom Metazoa; phylum Chordata; class Aves; order Apodiformes; family Trochilidae; genus Phaethornis; species Phaethornis superciliosus. The sequence continues at coordinate 72,678,785 of JAJQWJ010000002.1, forward strand.
AAAAACAATTTGATTTTACAGCTGTTGGTCTTGAGATAGAGTCTACTCAGACCCATCTAAAGCTTAGGCAAACTCAGGGTTTTATAATACAAAGACAGCAGTGAAATTTACCATGCAGCAGAGCCAAGTTCGAGCAGTCTGTCTGGGTGGCTGCAAATAAATAAAATCAAACAAGTGACCTCTTCCATTTTCCCCTTCCAAAGCAAATGTCAAAACAAAATCTGTATTCCCACTAAAATCCATTTTGGCATCCAGTGAGCATGACAAATGACATCCTATGACTTATAAACATAAATTGCAGACATTCTGGAGATGTAACAGATCCTCAATCGTTCTAATTACTAGCATGACAATATGTACAATTGATTTTTAATTTCATTGACACCTTTTACACTCAAAGTGCTCATTGCAATATGGATTAATCTAGTCTCATCCTGCTGTCTTCAGGGTACAGAACTTCATCTATTAATTTCCTTATGAAGTAATTTTTTTTCTGATTTAGTTCCAACCAATGCTTTAAAAATACCTTGACTGGAATCAAGGAAGCAGCTAATACATTGCTGGGTCATTTGTTTCCATGTTTAATCTCTCTCACTGTAGACTTTGCTATTTAGAATTAAGTGAGGCAAGAACTAGAATGCTAGCAGAAGGAAAAATCTGAATTTTCATCCTCCATTACATACAAATGGATCTCTCCATCATGTGTGGTCTACAACTTGTATAAGTCAGACAATAAGATGCAAAGTATGTAGCTGAAGTCCAAAGCACTCAAAAAAAGATTCACCTGTTTGAAAAAGTTCATATAGTTCATAGCCACAATGTAGTGCCATTATCTAGCTATTAGCTAACTCACTGATGGAGAGCTTTGCAAAGAGGCACCCAGAAGTAATTTCTGTCCACAAGCTCTTGAGGAACCTTATGCAGCTGCTTCTAAAGATGATGAGATTTAAATATTACTACATTTATACTGAAATTATATGATATTATAGGCAATTATAGGTGGTTAGCATGCAAGTTATTTACACTGCTTGAGAAATCTTATCCTATTCTTATGTAATGTCAGAAACAATATAAATGATTCACAAAATCCATCTACATAAATGAAATACACTTCTAATTAAAAGTGTACATAAAACAGAACCTGACTGGCAGTTTCATGGCTCTGAGAGCCCTGCCAGCCCTGTCTGTCCCATCCTTTTTGAACCAGCTGGCCTTGCTGCTGCTTGGCACAGAGCTCCTGGTACACCAGTTGCCACATGGCACTTAGTGTGGGAGAGATGTGGCAGGAGGCAGCACCCACCTCTGGTCTGAAATGGCTGACCTGCCTTTCTTCATTGCACCCCTGTTCTTTCACCAACTAGGAAACTCTTGGTGCTGGAGACTGTAACTATCATGGAGGTCCTGTGTCATTCTGCCACATTTCAGAGTTAATGGGCCTTGATATGTTTTAGCCCACGTTGCTTTTCTCCACTCCTTCCCACAGATGAAAAAAAAAGCAAAACAAAAGTTGGCACTTTTGTTACTGGTACACAGGAAGACTCAGCTGTTGTTTCACCCTCCCAAATATTTCTGTCTTTACCCGCAGCTTCTTCCAGAAGTGAAAATCATGCTTGTAAATTTTGAAAAAGTACTAAGCATCCATTTTGGCCCCTTCTCCCTTCACCCACCACCCCTCAAAAAAAAAAAAAAAAAAAAAAAAAAAAAAAAAAAGCAGGAAAAAAACTGTTCAAAACAGAGAAATAAAATGGCTACACTCCTAACTGAAGCTCCCTCCACAGTCCCCAGAGAAACACATTCTGCCTTCAGGTTACTCGCACAGCAACACCCACTGCTGGTCACACCACTGCCCTTGCTGGTACGTGGTTCAGTTGTGTTATTCAGCTCTTTGAGTCCCTGGAGATAGAGGGAAATGTTCATGGGAACACCATTCAGCTCTTTTAATGGAAAAACTGCAGAGTAGTGTTGTTACTATAATAAAATATATTTTGTTAGAGGTACAGATAGATGCACAGATCCTGCCCATGTGGAATAAGACTCTCAGTGCTTACCTGTTACAGAAAAATACACTGCCTTCAGACTTTTGCATGGGTACATAGTGAGCAAGACACTATTAAAAATTTCTTAGTATTTGGGCAGACAATGCTGTATTTGAATTAAACCCAAATGCATCTATTCAGAATTATCTGTGTCATTATTCCTCTGCCAGCAAGCAACCCTCCCATTTATTTGCAAGCTGAATTCTGAAAGGTACGCTGCCTTTCTTTTCAAATACTTCAGTGGGAGCTAAAATTCAGTGGGAGTTATAATTCACCCATGGGAGAGGAGGGAATCTGCTAGTCAAGGTAAACAGATCTTCTCCAAATCACACGTACAATATTTCTGAATTTCTTTTCCATGCCGTCCAAACACAGGATTAAGAATGAAACAAGAACAAACAGCTACAGTGTTGCAAGAAATACATTTACCATCACTGGGCTAGACTCTTTTTATGTGTAAATAAGGCTAGTACCTAACAGTCAAAGCAGCTGTACCAATTTGCATCAAATGAATGTCTTATTTTATTCTAGGTTAGGAGAAAGGCCATTAGTATATTTTCAGGTTTATTATTTGAAATTAAATAGATATGCTAAGAGGTTATTATCCATGAACACCCTGGTGACATCTTTCTGCACATGCTGTACTATTAATGCACAGTTCCAACAGGTTATCTGTAAATTGGGATGAATGATAATCAAAGGAAGATGTCAGTAAGGGACAACTCGCCCTTTCAAAGTACAAAAGGCAGACTATAAAACCAAAATGTTCTTTTCTTTTATTTTCTAAAGACATACAATTCTTGCATGATCACAAGTCTTGCCTAGCTGCTAAATAGCAAAAGCAAATGTAACTCTTACAGCTGCATTTCTAAAAGCAGGAGCAGGAAAGCTGAGATGGTTCCTTTTGATCCTGAATATCATAGGATGGAGGGATACAGAACTTCTGCATGTTCAGTTAGTACTGTGTCTTTCCTTGAAGTCTTCTGTTTAAATATATCTAGCAATCTGACCTAGACTGCTCACCTCTCTTCACAGAAGTCAGAGCAGAAAATTCCCAAACTGAGAAAGACTCTATTTAATATCTATTACAATGGTATTTCATAGATCTTCCACAGCAATTAAGCACCTAACTACCCTTAAACATCTGTGGCTGAAAAGCTTGAGAAAAATGTAACCAGAAAAAGACCCTGAAGTAATCAGATAATGGCAAGAACAAAACACAGACTGAATGTATTCACATATTCATGAATTTGAATAAATTACTCCAGCACAGTTTTGTGCAGAGCACATAGTGGGGCTCTTCTTCATAACTGAAAGCTTGTCAAGAAATCAAGTTTCATTAATTTATGTCTTTTGGACATCTTCCTTGCACTAAGTGAATTCAACAGTAGAGTTTCTTGAAACACATTACTAAAACATATGAAAGTCAAATGCAACTAGTTATAAACTAGCTAGTAAATTGTTAATAGTACTCATCTTCTTGTAGAGGACATCTGCTCTGCCCATATATACAGTTCCTCTTGCAGGAACTGTTAAAAGTCTGTCCTTCTAACAGGTAACTAAAACATGTCAATAATGTGTACCATATAATTCAATATCTAGATAATACACTTGTAAGAATAAAACTCTTGGTCTGTGCAGTTAGGATGCTGCATTTCAATGTTCTAACATAATCTAAACATCTTTTCATGGTCTACAGCCAGATAACACAACAGACAGTATTTGATGTTGATCTGCACAATTCATTCCTCTCTTCTCCTGTGTCTCCTTCTCCTGCTGTGCTACTGCTCACTTTCAGTGTTTACCACTAAAAATTACTTGATTTTTTACTGCTTTTCTAGTCCTTATTGATGCAATTCTTAGTTTCAGTGAACTTCCACTCTTTGAAGTGGAATGAGAATAGGCTAATGCAAAAAATTCAAGGGCCAGTTGTTACACCTAAGATTTTCCCATTTCTCCATCACCGAAATATTTTTCTTTTAATTTTTAAAAACTGGAATAAAATCTTTCTATTCTTACTTGATCTACTGATCTGCTATTCTGTTCCAAAATTCTCTTCTTACGTTTAAATGATATTTATTCTTTGCCTTTGTTTTTATCTGACAATCAGGACTACAGACTTTTCTACAAGGAAATAATTCTTCGTTGTCACCAGGACAAAATGTGCTCATGTAATTCTTAGTAATATTTTTGGGTGTGTCAAAAGTAGAATGAGAACACAGAGAAAAATGCACAGACTAGTATGCCTGCATTTCAAAAATACTTCTGTCTTGTGCAGAAGGATATTCATGTACTAGTGAGGTAAAATGATGGCAGTCATTTCCAGTTCAACTTTCAGCAAGTTGCATACAAAAGTCTCAATGCACTGTGTTGAGAGCACACTTCAAAGTATGTCCCCTCTATGGCTCATATGTCTGTTGCCAAAGAGCAGATGGGCAGTAAACCAAAGCACAAAGCATCTGTGCTCTGGGCAGCTTATTCAGCTCTAAATAAAGTTTTCATTTTGTCATAGTAAAAAATTTGAAAATATTAACCTGTATGCTACTGTTACTGTTAGTATCTGTGCCCTGTAGCTATCAACAAATTTACTACAGCTGAAACACAAGCCAACACATTTAGTTAACAACATAATGCAGTTGATATTGGGATACTTAAGGCAAATGTATGATTGAAACATAAAGAATGTCATTTTATGTTTTCTAAGTACTAAGCTAATGAATGTTGCATTGTATATCCTAATAACAATGAAATAAATACACTGAGTCTTATCATAACAATAAAAATCAGTAATTCATGACACATATGGGGAAGAGTAAATTTTAGATTTTTTTTGTGCATTATTTGTGCATTTGTGCATTATTTAGGACATGAGCAAATAATTTAATAGAGGGAGAACAGAGGTAACTTTATATTTCTCTGTTAAATTATATTAGCAGTTATTTTCAAATAAAAATACATGAAGTTCTGAGACATTTGCAATTTGCACATTAGCTACAATAAAAGAATTGTCCTTCAAGCTAGAAAATAAAACTGGTAAAAGGTTTACTGCTGAACTGTAGTCACCTGCTTTTATCATCAGCTTCATTTTCTGAATAAATGAATAGTAAACATTTTAAATTTTTTTTTTAATGTGGTTACCTGCCAGAACCATTCAGAAAACATTTGAGAATAGGCTAATGCAAAAAATCTGATTCAAGGTAAATTTTCTTCATCTCTTTAAGTGCTGACTGAACAGACTGAGATCTGATTTGTGTTCATAGAGATGCTACCGCCCTGCCTTAAATTTCCCAGAAAAGATAAAGGTGAATGGTGCACAGTCAAAACTCAATAAATCAAGAGAGAGGAAGTGAGTATGCAGTGGACAAAGAGATGATGCAACCCTTAGAGGTTTAGTGATGCCTAGGAAATTCATAATGTTTCTAGCCTGAAAAATACCCTATATTTAATGCTGTTATGGTTGCTTTAACACTGCTGTGGGGCATTGCTGACAGTATTACATGAAATTTTATAGATGACACCTCATGATTTTAGAATAAAATTTATATTTCTATTTATAGTAATCAAAATTTTATTTATACTGTAATTAAGCATACAGATTAGAGTGTATACTTTTTCTACTGGATGAGATGAAACATTCAAATATTAAACATTGCAGACTTCCACCTCTTCTTTATCCTCAGGTGTAAAATTTTAAATGCTGTCATCAAGGAGAAAACAATCAACCAACAAACATACCAGCTTCAGGTATAATTTTAAATTGCAATGCTATAATAGCAAAGAACAGATGGTCTGTATTTCCAGGGCTGCAGCAAGAGAAAGATGGAGGAGAGAATATAATAGAGGCTGAAGTGGTAAATTGAGATTTCTGGAATGAATTCAGGGGATAATTCAGAGAAAAACAACATCATTTACTTCTGTATTGGAACTGTCGCCTGGACAGATATTGATTAGATCAAACAACACAAATTTACAGATTTACTAGAAGGAAATTTTACTTAATCTACCAAGGAAGTGACACAGGACATAAATGTAAAAGTCTGCATTGAGTTGCAATGAAGATCTCAGTGTCCTAATTGGTTACAACATAAAAGATTAAATTGACATCTGCCCCTGTTGGAGCTGAATACAGCATTCTGACTTATGCAGAGACAGAAAATGGTTCAGATTGCTTAGAACCCTTTCTTGTTCACTAGACTCTTCATGTTGCTTAAGCTAGATCTCAGAGGTGCTCAGACTACAGCACTTTGGTATCACTGACTTCCCAGGGGGTGCTGGAATGAAATACAATAGTGCTGGACATAAGAGACAGAACAGTCCAGCAAGTGAAGAGCTCAGTGGCACCTGAGTGACAGTCGCTTGGTGCCATCAAGGTGGGACATGAGTATGTATAGTTATACCTGTGCATAGCATCACCTAAAGGAATTTTTCTGATGACACTTGTTCTGTGTTTGTGCAATGCAGTCCAGTACCATAAAACAGACTTGTACTTAGTTACATGGTACAGGGCTGCACAGAGAAAGGAGTTAAGGTCCAGAAATAGAGTAGTTAAATCAATTCAGTCCAAGCTCTGAAGAAAACTCTAAAGTTAAACATCCAGTCTACACAACAGAAAATCATAACAAATTTATTCACATTTTGGTTCACAACAGGTGCTGAAAGAAAAAGAATATACTTAGGAACAGTCTTAAGTGGCAAATGCACAGTTACCTAATGGAGTTGATTTTAAGTATAAACAAAAAAAGGTGTATATCTGATTAGTCCTTTTTCTCTCTACCATTCTTGATCTCAATGGAATTACTTCAAAGGTCATTCTTTAAAGGTAAAGATACTTGCATATTTTTACAGGATATGAATTTAAAATAATAAGTTCCTGAAAGAAAGAATTAGATTACCTCTGTTGCCTAGAGTGTAGACACTTCTTGAGCTCAACATAAATCCATACTGGTTAAATGCCTTCACATATTCTTAAGTACATATAATGTATGTTTAGGATTAAACAGGTAACAGTTCAAAAGGCATGTAACAATTACCATAGAATATTATTCTGATAATATTTCTGAGTATCCATCAAATTAATTAAAAGGTGTTTCATTAATTAGCTAGCCAGACTTAGCAGGAGAAGGTTCACTACACCTAGCAAGAAGTATGGCAATAATACTTTCCAATTGGCAGCTTTCTGTGCAAGGTCTACCATTTGTGACTCAATTAAAACAAATAGAACTGACCTGTTGACCCTGCAGATTGTGAATAGACGAGTCTTTCTAGAAAATTATCTGAAAGAACCTCTGAATGATGTAGTATTACAGCTCAAGAGTTGTTTGCTTTCAAAACTTCATAAGAATATAGACTTGTTTTGTGAATTTTTCAATTCTTGCTATGCCTATCAAATTTCAGGGGTTTTTTTATTTTTAAAAGAACATTTGTTACACTTAAAATTTCCATACCTCTGATAAGTGCTTCAGACAAAATGTGATAGAATTGTGATAGAAGGCTATAGGTTGTTCCATAAAGACAGGCAGGGGAGAAGAGGTGGAGGAGTTGTACTCTCTGTTAAGGAAAACCTTGAATGTATGGTAAATACCAACTATGATAATTGTGGTAGCCCTAGTGAATGCCGCTGGGTCAAAATCAGAGGGGTTGTCTCCTAGGGTGACCTTATAGTAGGCATCTGTTACCGACTGCCAAACCAAGACAATGTGACCACTGAGGCGATGCTCAGGTTGATCAGGCAAGCTCTGGGTCAACAAAACCTTGTCCATAGGGGGGAGTTTAACTGCCCAGATGTTTGCTGGAAGAACAACACTGCAGCTCACCTGACATCAGTCAAGTTCCTGGAAAGTGTAGAAGACTGCGTCCTCACACAATTGTTGGTTTTGCCAACCAGGAATGGAGAATGGGCTTACTACTCAGTAACCAATAAAACCTGCCCTGTGATATCCTGGTTAATGACAGACTTGGCTGCAGTGACCACAATATTGTGGAGTTTGTGATACTGCTAAGCACAACGAAGGTTGATTCAAGAACAAAGATTTTAGATTTTAGAAGACAAACTTCGGATCATTGACTGCTGAGTTGGAGGGGATCCCATGGGAAGCTTCCATGAAGGGCAAAGGAGCTAGTGAGTGCTGGGCACACTCCTAGTTAACCAAAACCAGTTTATCCCCTCTAAAGGCAAAGAAAGTAGGCAGAGAAAGCAATCCCCATTGGTTCGGGTCTTCTGGGTTTGCTTAGCAGCAAAAGGGAAATGTACCAAAGGTTGAAAAGTGGAACATTACTGGTTGAAAATTACAGGGCCATTACCAGACTATGCAGAGAAGCAGTTAGAAAAGCAAAAGCTCAGCTTGAACTAAATTTGCTCAGAGGTGCCAAAAACATCAAGAAAAGAATCTTCAGGTATATTAACATGCAAGCAGAAACAGAGGAATAATATTGGCCTGCTATGAAGTAGGAGAGTTGAACTAGTCACCAACAATGCTGAAAAGGCAGGGTTCTCAACATCTTCTTCACCTATCTTTACTGGTGTGATTAGGTCCGAGGACACAGAAAATAAAGTTCAAGTTGAAGCAGACACCGTCCCACTGTCAGTGAAGGAGGAGTTGGTGTATCAGCTATTACAGGAGCTTGACCCCTACAAATCAATGGGTCCAGATGCCATCGACCCCAGGGTGTTGAGAGAGCTCGATGATGTCATTGTGAAGCCACTCTCGCTAATCTTTGAGAAGTTGTGGAGACTGGGAGATATTGCTTAGGACTGGAGGAAGGTTAATGTCATCTCCATCTTTTAGAGGGGTTCCATAGGCAGTTGGACCTATTGGACCTATTGTTCTCCAGGAAAGTCATGGAGTGAATTCTCCCAGGATCAATTAAAACATGTGATCAAGAAAAACCAATATAGGTTTATCAGGGGCAAATCAGGCCTAACAAACCTGATTGCCTTCTATGACAAAGTAACCCAATTGGTTGTTTCACGGCGAGCAGTGGACATTGTTTACCTGGAGTTTTCTGCCACTTGGCATGGCCTGGACAAGTGGTTTGTGTGGTGGGTGCGGAACTGGCTGACAGTCTGTACCCAGAGTGTAATACTAAGTTCATTCTCCAATTGGCAGTGGGTCACAAGAGGAGTCCCACAGGGGTTGATATTGGGCTCGTTGCTGTTTAACATCTTCATATGCAACCGTGATGTTGGCATTAAGAGCACCCTGATGAAGTTGGCTGATGATGAGTGGAGAGGTTGACACCCCAGAAAGGAGAGGCACACTCCAGGATGACTTAGACAGACTAGAAGTGGGCTAACGGTCTTGCCCCTGGGTACACATAACCCAGGGTGCAGTTCAGACTGGGATCCACTTGGCTAGAGAGCAGCCTTGTGGAAAGGGACCTGGGGGTCTTGGAGGACAAGAGGCTCAAACTGAGTGAACAGTGTGCTGCAGCAGCAAAGAAAGCCAACAGGATGCTGGGCTGCATCATGAGGGCATCATCAGCAGAGACAAAGAAGTCATCATCCTGCTCTACTCAGGGTTTGTCAGACTGCACCTGGAGTATTGGTCTTGGAATATTGGAGTTTTGTTCTCTTCTATGCAGCATGGATGCAGACAGGCTGAGAAGAGCCATGAGGATGATCAGAGGATGAGAGCACCTGCCATATGAGGAGAGGCTGATTTGTTTAGCTGTGAGAATAGAAGATTTAGGGGAGACCTAGTTATGGTGTTCCAGTACTTAAAGGGCAGCTACTAAGGAGATGGAGACTCCCCATTTACAAGGAGTCACATGGACAGGACAAGGGGCAAGGGGCACAAGTTGCTCCTGGGGACATTCTGTTTGAACACCAGAGGAAAGTTCTTCACTATGAAGACAGTCAGACATTGGACTCCTGTGGGAGGTTGTGGAGTCCATCACTTAGGAAAGTTTTAAGTCACAAGTTTGACAAGGTACTGAGACATTTCATATAAACAATAATATTAGAAGGTTTGGACTGACCTGACTGTGACCAGATTCCACTGAAGAACAAATAAATCAAGGACAGTTTTTGGCCTTTGCCAGCTTTTGTGCATTTATGACAGCTGATTGAGAATATTTTTCACTCAAGAACACAGTGTTGGCAGAGTCAATAAGTAATTTCATTCTTTTCTCAAATGCTTTCTTAACACTGTGAACTTGATCCTACAACCCTTGCCTCACTCAAAACTCCCATTATCTTTATTCAAAGAGAGTACTGACTACAAGATAGGGTAGTATAGTAATGAAATCTGTTCACAGTTCTGCCATTTTTAATCATCCCTGAAGAACATTCAGCTACTTGAACTTGGCATGTGAAAAAGCAGTATCTGACAAATGTCAAGGACCTCACCATGGTCTACTTTTTTCTACAAGTAGAAAAAGTCATGCAATATGTCATACACTATTTTAGTACTCTGCCTTGGGAAAACCTCATCCTCTTTGAGAGGCACTAGGAATATACATTTTGTACATATGTTTTATACATTGCAAGACAAACAGATAGAAACCCATAAAATTAGTGGAATGTTTACATTTCCTATGATTATTTCTATTAAATATTCAAAGCATAATTACTTATTCACAGGTTTTAATTCAGAGCACCAAATGACAAGGTAAGTTTGCCAAGGTTTCTAAGTGCTTTCTAATCAATTTTGTATTTTTTTTTTTCAGATTACCAAGAAAGGATAGTAGAAAATGAATTGACTATCAAAAACAGCTCTTGAAACTTCCCAAAGAATTTAGCTGAGTTTACAAGAAAACCCTCCACACAGGCAATTTAGCTGAGGAAAAAATGGGGAAAAAATCTTGCTAACCAGTAAGAAGATGCTTTTTGAAAAGCCATTAATAAAATGAAAAGTGTGGGTGAAGATTAAGGGGTGGACGTAGACTCTGGGAGGAAAAAACCCCAACATGACAACTAAGAAAAATAGAGCAGCTTGAAACAACTTCACAAATGTCTCAAAAAGAAGACTGAAAGAAACAGAACAATTATTGCCTAAAACTGCTGCCAAAATTTTTATTTTAATTCCTTTTTATGAAGTGGGGTTATACAACCAGATTCCCAATCCCAAATAAGTTTTTCCAAGATAGTGTAAGTGTTCAAGGCCTTTATTTAGAGATATATATATACTAGACAGAGGGTTAAGGATACTTGTGTGAAAATATACTAAATTTCATAAACTCAGTCTGATGACAGAATCAACTAAGGTCAATAAAAATTCTTTCATTCATCCTAAAAAAAGTTTATTTTAACTAAAACAGTTCTTCAGAAGATAACCAAAGTCACTGCTCCTGTAATCAAATACAGAAAGACACAGAAAGTTTCAGCAGAGTAAATCCTACTGGTTAGTCACCGTTTCTCCTTTTTTGTAAGGATGGAATAACAGCAATCACTTTTTCATAAAAGTAAGGATAACTATGAATTGATTCAATTGATTTGAAAATGTAAACATAGTTTAGTAACCTGTGGAAGAAACAGATCATCACCCAGATAACTACCCTTTCCCCTTGATAAAAACCAAGTCATAAACCAACTTGGATTATTTTCATTAGGCAGTTGCATATGTATTCAGCATCTACGGGACAAATGTGGGGATGGAGGGAGAAGAATAATTTGAGGAATTTTGGGAAGCTGGGAAAATAAAGCATTCCACAAATATTACCTTTTTGCTTTTCTGTGTGTTTGATGGCAGAATTGTTCTACATGACAAGAATCATTATTCCTTCCTGTAGTCAAGTTTCACATTGTCCAGAACACAACCATGACTGAGAGCTTACAGATTGAAAAATTAACAAGAAATTTCTTGAAGGGTGATAAATAAAAAGTTATAAAGAAAGAGAAAATTTGTAGGATAAATTCCACACAAGACCAGACTGAAAAAAAAAAAAAAAATCAGATGCAATCTGTCTCAGAGAAAAAAAAAAAAAGCAAAACCAAAAATAAAAAAAGCAAAAAAAACTCTTTTTGAAATGAAAGGTTAATCAAAATACTACAGTGAAACCATGCACCCTGAGAATGTGATTTCTAATAGAACCTGTTATGTCCACTAAAATGTATCTGAAATTCAAACTTTTTTCTTCCAACAAATTATTTCATTCAGCATATTTTTATCAGTTCCTGGTCTCTGTATGGCTATCTTTCTTTTCTGACCTCAGTAATGTCCCTTTTACATGCAGCAAAAATTATCCTGTTCAAGCAAGAATCATAAGAACTTGTATAGCCAAGTGTTTCAGCCCAGTTTAATTCAAGTGTTTCAAACAAGCTTACCTGCTTTTCTTCTCACATTGTATGCTACCCAACATCTCTTGAACACTACTTGGACTACATCTCTTGCACACTACTGTTTTTTCCATTTTCAGCAATGTGGAACCTTTACTGCCAATTTAACAATTTTCTTTCTAAGTACCCTTGCTTTTGGTGAGATCCTCTCCTCGCATCTGGGCAAGCTCTTTGTAAACTCATAGATAAAAGGACAACCAATTTGTCATCCACAGTGAAAATCCTTCTTAAAACTCACTTTTGCTACAAAAGTACTCCACAGAGACACACAGCTGGTGTCTCATGATTGCTCATTCTTACAGCATTTTTAAATGTCTGTGTTGCTTTACATTTTCTATTCTCTTTTAAAACCATATCTGGTTTCAATCAAGGAAAAAACATGTCTTTATGTCTGAGCATAGCTGCAAACAACTTCTGATGGGGACTTCTACAGCAATAACAAATACTAAGTAATATCTTTGAATTCAAACATCAATACATAAGCAGAGTTTATTGATTTCATGCCTGTAAGGTAAATATTTTTGGTTCCATGGAAACTACATATTGGGAGATTCTAAAATAACAAAAATTTGAAAAAAAATGCTGAGCAGTACAAGGTCTCACTTATGTGTCGTTGCTTTTGCTATTCTGGCCAGAGGCTAATAAAGAAGAAACCCTTTATAGTGATAGTGATTCATCAAATTATGTGCGAAGTGCTCTCAAATGAAAGATGCTACATAAATTCAAAAGCATTATGAAGAACTAATGCTGCACTGCATTTTGAAAGCCAAGTGCTGTTACCTCTCATCACCTGGCATATATAATTCAAATTTTTGCAGCTTTTTCGCTTTTGTTTTGTTCCAATAGCTTCTGGTCTGCTATTGGAAAATTTGTCTTATAGTTTCTGAGAGCTGACTGTGTCGGAACACTGTAAATGAGGTCTTGCATTTCATATCCTTACTTTTAACCTAGAAAATTCCTAATAGCTGCTGTTATACAACCTCTTTCCAAAGGTCTTGAATGATGGAAAATTTGCAGTCTCCACAGACACAGAGTTATTTTCTATTCCATTCTAGTTCTTCTCCTATTTCCTATCATGTAAACTGAACTGTGCTTGCTGCAATATAAAGCTATTATTTGTGTTCCTGGTGTAGTCATTAAGTAGCCACAAATACTAAACAGACAACTTCTGTGATATGGTTCCATTTCTTTTTTCTAACTTGTTGCTATTAAGAGTACCTGCAACTGATTAGCAAAGGAGTTAAATACTCTGGGGTCCTGTCTTCTAAATTAAGAATATTTTAAATTTTAAATATTCTCAATCCCCTGTTTAAATAATAACACGATTTTCAAATGGAGACATCTTTTGTTTGACACAGGTGAAGACTGCCTTTTTACTGCTTATTGGTACAAGTGGTAACATTTTTTAGTTTAAAGAGTTGCCACACTCTAGAGAAATACCATATTGTTCTCAAATAACCTTATATAACAATTATCATTCCTCTGTGAAGAATATACCTGGACATTTCATGCTTCACCAATGCATTAAGAACATACACTGTGAAAAAAATATCAAAACCAGTGGAGCTTATGGCAGGCTCCTGATAAGCCCGGGCAGACCTGACAACCAGCAGCTCTGTGCATGAGATGAATGACCACTGACTTCTTCCTCCCAGCCATCCCACAGGACCCTGTTTCCTGGTACTGCCCAGCTGTGAGTCCAACTCCCCTTTGCTTGGCCAGGCAGCAGGGCAGGAGCAGACACCTCTGGATCTTACTCTGCCTGGAGCAGCATCCCAGAGGTGTCCGTCCAGGATCCAGGGGAGATTTCCATGGCTGTTTCCCCCCCTCACATTCACAGGGGTTGTCAGGACCTTGTCCTTAGCTCCATCAAAATCCAGAACTGGTTGCCCTTCAGTAGAAGCAAGGCAAAGACTGTAGAAAAGGGTAGCATGGGAGACAGGGAGGGAGGAGTTCACACATCATTTGCTGTTAAGTTTGTGGACCTCTGAAGATCTCATCAAGATTTACAAGCTTCAGATGGTACTTAAGGGACAAATATTTTTTTTCTTTTCCGTTCTTGCTCAGAAGAATGCTTTCGTATTTTTAGTATGATACCTTGTGTTGCACAAAATGCTGAAGGGCTACCAGTAAAGAATCTTCCTTTCCATACTTTTTAACTATCAATAAATATTTTATGCCCCATATAAATTACACAATAGCACTTTTCAAGTCACTGTGAAATTAATGGGCATTTAAGATATTCAGTTGCTCCCTCCCCCTCTGGTTCATTTAATCCTTCTTTTTTACGGTGGATAAACACCCTGAATTTAAGGATTCAGATTGGGAAGGTTACATTGTCTTTACTCAGTAAGGCTAAAAAAAAAATAAATTAATATTCCAAAATTGAGATGCTATTTCTATCATAGAAATTAAATCTCGAAGAGGTCCTGATCCAGATGACAACACCGAAAAGTTATCTTATTTTTTTTGGCAGTTGGGCAGTTTGTGATGACAAACACTGAGAAACTGAGAAAGCAAAAAAAAAAAAAATCCTGTCAGCAGTACTTTAATTTCTTAAAGTTGTCATCTTAAGATATCACAAAACACTCTGGAGTATTTGGCTTATGTTTAATTAACATCTTAATTCATAGAGGTAGCTATGTAACACATATTTGTGTTTGTGCCATAATAAAAATGTTCTAGTTAAGTAGTAGTTACATGATTACTGATGTAAACTATAAGCATTCTCAAATGGAACATTAACAGAGAGAAATCAAGTGTTTAATAGTCAAGAAATCACTGTGTCAGGGCCCAATGCTCTCTGACTAGTTTCTTTTAGATATTCCATGACTGGAGAGTGTAATATTTAATATCAAATTTACTTGTTTGAAGACAGTTGATGTTGCATGAGATTTCTGATTTAGCAGAGTGATATAAAATATACTGAAAACTTAATACAAATGTAAGTTACACTTCGAAAAAATAGAAATTGCAGTACATGGTTCAATCCCAGTGTGATCCCCATGATGGTCCTTATAATACACTCATGATGCTAGGTGTCTCCAGTCACTTGGAAGGATAATATGGTTTGAAGTCTGCTGATGCCCATTGCTCACTTAGAGATACTTCCATTACTTTTTTAATTTTCATAAAGCTGAGACACTTAATGCATTCTTTGCCCCTGTCTTCATTAGTCAGACCAGCCACTCCCAGGGTATTAAATTCCCTGAGCTGCAAGGTGAGGGAGCAGAGCAGCACAGCCCCCACAAGATCCAGACTGAAGCAGTCTATGGGGCTGGATGGGGTCCAGATAAGATTATTGAGGGAACTGGCAGAGGATGTCACCAAGCCTCTCTCCATCATCTACCAACAAGCTTGGTTAACAAGGGAGGTCCCAGATGGCTGGAGGTTTGCCAATCTGACACTCATCTACAAGAAAGGCTGGAAGAAGGATCTAGGGGTCTTTAGGCATGTCATCCTGACCTTGGTGCCCGGGAAAATTATGGAGAGGTTAATCTTGAGTGACAAGTGCAGGATAGCCAGGCGTTAAGGGCAGCCAGCATGAGTTAAGGCCTGCTTGACCAACCTGGTCTCATTGTATGATGAGGTGACCCACCCAGTGGATGAAGGAAAGGCTGAAGATGTTGTCTACCTGGATTTTAGTAAAGTCTACCAGAGCATTCTCTTAGAGAAGCTGGCAGCTCATGGCATAGATATATGTACTCTTTGTTGGGTTAAAAATTGGCTACATGGCTGGGACCAGATTTTAGTTAACTGAGTTAAATCCAGATGGGAGCCAGTCACCAGTAATGTTCCCTAGGGCTCAGTTTTGGGGTCAGTCCTGCTCAATGTCTTCATTAATGATCTAGATAAGGGGATTAAAAGTAAATAAATTTTCAGATGATGCCAAGTTGGGTGGGAGTGTTCATCTGCTTGAGGGTAAGAAGGCTCTGCAAAGAGACCTGGACAGGCTGGACCACTGGGCTAAGGTCAATAAAATGGGGAATAACAAGGCCAAGTGCTGAGTCCTGCACTTTGGTCACAACAACCCCATGCAACACTATAGGCTTGGGGAGGAGTGGCTGAAAAGCTGCCAGAAAGAAAAGGACCTGCTGGTCAGCAGCTGTCTGAATATGAGCCAGCAGTGTGCCCAGATGGCCAAGGAGGCCAACAGCATCCTGGCTTGTATCAGGAACAGTGTGGACAGCAGGAGAAGGGAAGAGAATGTGTCCCATCACTTATCATTGCAGAGGCCACACCTCAAGTGCTGTGTTGAGTTCTGGGCCCCCACTACAAGAAGGACATTGAGCTGCTGGAGTGAGTTTAGAGATGGACAACCAAGCTGCTGAAGGGCCTGGAGAAACAACCCTATGAGGAGAGGCTGAGGGAATTGGGAATGCTTAGTTTGGAGAAGTAGAGGCTGGGAGAAGACATAGCTCGCTACAACTACTTGAAAGGAGGTGGGTGTTGGCCTCTTCTCTTCAAGTGAGCAATGACAGGACAAGAGGAAATGACCTGGAGTGGCACCAGGGGAGGTTTAGACTAGATATGAGGAAGAATTTCTTTAACGAGAGATTAGTTAGGCCTTGGAATTGGCTGCCCAGGGAGGTGCTGGAATCACCATCTTGAGAAGTGCTTAAAATCCATGCAGACGTGGCACTTCAGGACATGCTCTAGTGGGCAATACAGATATTGATATATATTTTTTATTGGGGGACAGCTGTTGGCAGTTTGACACAATGATCTTAGAGGTCGTTCCCAACTGTGACAATTCTGTGTGATTCTATGTGTGAAATAATTTGCTGCATTATTACATCATCTAAAAATGACAGACATACATAAACATACATACATAAAACATATGTAGATTCTTGATTAGTAGTTCATTAGGAGTTAAAAAAATTCAGACAAGTTCAGGCTGGCGAATGTAATTTGTAAACAACCATGCAGTGCACAAACTGGCCTATGCTTAAGTACCTTATTTAGCTGTAACTTCTGTTCTTTACCCTTCTGCTTGATAAATATTGAGTAAATGGATGAACAAGTTCTGTCGAGATATAATTAAAACATATGTAATATACAGTTAAAAAAATAACTTGATATCTTTTATCTTCCAGTTCAGCTCTCTCTTTTGCTGCAAGCATCTACAATTACTCCCAACCCCAAGTTCATGTCGCTGTGTCAGATCTGAGACAAAGAAAGTGAGAAGCATATCTAAATACATGTATGCCAAGGGAGTGATTTACCTAGCAACAGTATCTATGTGAAAGTTTTTCATAAATGTTTCCCTCTTCATTGATAGTACCTTAATGGGTTGGATTTTCGAGGACTGAAGAAACAGCTGGGAAGATTCTAGCCAATCAAAGCACCAAATGACATGCAATACACATATGGCTGGGAAATATAATGCCAACAATGCACCAGGGAATATATGCACATCTTTTCCATTAATAATGTAAGGATTTTTGCTCATAATCTATAGTTAGAAAAATACCATTTTTTTCCTCTGCTACATTAGATATAACAAATATGTGATCAAAGAAAACATGTTAAGATAAATGTTTCTGAGTTGTAAAAGCCATATTTTTTTTTAAAGCAAACCACCACATAAAGAATTATCTGAAGTCTTACAATGACAGCCCAGAGATCAAGGAGAGACAAAAAGCTAAGATGGCACTGTGATATTTAAGTATCTACAGCTGTATCAGTAATGGACACTGCTGACAGATGACCCAGGGGATCAAACCCTGATGTACACAGTGAACATCTTTGTCTTAGGCAAATACATGTGATAGATCCTACTGAAAGCAAACTGTGTTAACATCATTTCAGCTTAGTAACAGGCAAACATAGGTTAAAATAATGTAAATCCAGAATAATCCAGTTGAGGACTTAATCAAAGTAACTGTACATAAGAACCCACACTATCTGAATTCACTGTATCACCTTAAGTAGAATCTCCAGATGATATCATAACTCACAAAAAACCACATTTTTGTTCCACCCTACTTCTTTTCCCACAGACATTCTCAGAAAAATCTATTTGATTTTTTTTTTTAATAGAGAAGTAATTAACTTTTTTAAATACAGGAAGTTCAAATTAGAGCAGACTGAACAGAAATAAAGAAGGATTTCTAGATAACCCTGTCCTTGATGTCTTTACTTCCAGGTGTGGCTTTTTGGCAACTTTTCATCATTTTCCAAACAGTGGTAAATTTAGCATATTTCAGATTGGTCATTCTGTTATCTCTAAGTGTTATCAGGCTACTTCATGATTTTCTGAGGAGGATTCTCCCTCTCTTCCTGCTGCACACTCCAGGCCCTAAAAGTTTTGCTCCCAATGAACAAATTCAATTACTTCCCTGGCACTGTCCTTATCCTTCAAATCACTCTGTCTTCTAGGATCTCACAGCTGAGAATAAAGAGCATAAAATATAGAATTAACCACATGAGTAATCATTGCAATATTTCCTTTGCACCTTCTTATGAAATACCATTTCTTCTTCTAATATTTATTGTCTTTTCCTTTTCTGTAGCTCCGAGGTCATCTTCAACCTGGGTTATCAAAACTGTTCCTGTCACTATGCCTTTCCCACACTGTATTTCTTCAATGTTGAGTCTTGCACACAGTTTCACCTCCCCGTCTTCCCTAATAATTATGCTGGCTACTCATCTTTGCCCTTTCCAGTTCTTCATGTCTGAAAAGGTATCACAACCATTTTCTTCTTTCAGACTGTCTGATCTGGAGTGATCCCTTCTTTCTCTTTCACCTCATCTTCCCACATCAACAATCAATTCCTCTTTCTTTTCAGTCCCTTGCACTTCTTCTGAGAACTGTCAGGTACAGTCCAGGTACAATGGTGTCTACCCAGCAGAGAAAGCCCATGCTCCTATGAGCCAGCAAATTGGTTGTGGGTACTTAGAGGGCATTCCCGTGGAAGGAGGCACCTATCCATGTGGCAGGCTGTTGGGAATGCCACAACCTTTAACTGGTAGCAGGGACTAATTCTGAACCTGGCTGTGTCTGGTGTGAGCAAGCTGCTGACCTGCTCTTCTCAGTGGCATAGTTGCAAAAGGAAGTGATGGAGCTCAGGGAGGAGGTGAGCAGTTTAAGGAGTGTCATGGAGAGTGAGAGGAAATTAGAGGAATGTTAACACAACCTGCTCTCCACAAAGTGGTACAGGAGGTAAACCTTATTAGTGGAGCAGAGGATTCCATATCCTCTCAGCAAGCCTCCCAGCCTTCCCAAACTAACTTACATGAGCAAGGATGATGGGAGCAGGTGTCTACCTGATGTAAAAAACAAAGCAAGCATGTTCCCTTGAGAAACACACCACTTCCAGTGCCCTTGCAGAACAGGTATGGGGCCCTGCAGGAGGAACCAGCAGTCAAGGAGGAAAATTTCCCTCAGAAGCCAGAAGTGCCACCAAGGCCAAATCATCCTAGGCAAACTACCAAAATGAACTCTGAAAAGAAAAATAGCCAGGTCATTTTTGTGGGAAACTCCCTACTGAGGGGTGCAGAGGGCCTAATATGCAGGCTGGACCTGCTTCGTAGGGAAGTCTGCTGCCTCCCCAAGGCCTGGAAAAAGGATGTTGCAGGTAAACTTCCTACCTTGGAGAGGCCTTCAGATTATTACCCACTCTTGGTCTTTCAGGCAGGTAGTGATGAGGTGACAACAAGAAGCCCAAAACTGATAAAGAGTGGTTCCAGGGACTTGGGGCAACTGCTTAAGGGATCAGGAGAATGAGTTGTGTTCTCCTCCATCCCTATAATGGTGGCAAAAAAAAAAGGAAATCCACAGCAAGAACCAACAAGTTAATTCATGGCTCAGAGTCTGGTGTCATCGTCAAGGCTTTAGGTTTTTGATCATGGGTTACTTTTTCCCCAGTGGGAAAAAATGGTCATGGGGCAAGAGTGAGAAGGGCTCGTAGATAAAGCTTTAAACTAAATTTGAAAGGGGAAGAGGATAAAACTAGGCCTGGTAGCAATAAGTCCAGGGTTAGTATGCCAGGATTTGTAGGATGGTGTGCTAGTGAAGAACTTTGCTCTGCCATCTCTCTGCCATCATAAGCTGTGATTGTTGACATAGAAACAATGAGAAATGAAGAGGCAAGGTTTATAAATGGTTTGGAAAGCATAGGAACACCTGGGGAGGGACAAGTAGGAATTATGGCCCATGTCCACAAAAAGGTGTTGGGATCATTAGCCCATCTGAAGTGCATCTATACCAACAACATGACATGGGCAATAAACATGGGAGCTGGAAGCCATGATTCATAAGGAAAATTATGACATAATTGCTGTCACAGAAACATGATGTCATGCCTCACATGACTGGAATGCCACAATTTATGGCTATAAACTCTACAGGAAGAATAGACAAGGAAGGAGTGGTGGTAGCATGGCCCTATATGTTAAGAGGCCTAGACCTGAATGTAGTGATGACAGAGTTGAGTGTCTTTGGATCAGCATTAGGGGAAAGGACAATAAGGTTGATATCGCTGTGGCAATCTGTTCTTGATCTCCCAACCAGGGCAGCAAGGTAGACAAAATATTATATAAACACCTAGAGAAAATCTTGTGGTCACATGCCCTTGTTCTTGTGGGGAATTTCAGCTCCCCTGCTATATACTCAAATTACAACACAACAAAGATGCAACAGTCCTGATGGTTCCTAGAATGTGCCGAGGATAACTACTTGACTCGGTGAGTGAACCAACCAGGGAAGGTGACCTGCTCTTCGTGAACAGGGGAATGGCTGGTAGGAGATGTGATAGTTGGAGGTCACCTTGGGCAAAGTGACTGTGAAATGATAAGAGTTCTCTATTCATTGAGATATCAGGAGGGGGGGCAGCAAAACTGCCACCTTAGACTTCCTAAGGGCAAACTTTAACTTTTTTAGTACCCTGATGTCCAGAATCCCTTGAGAATCAGTTCTGAAGGATATAGGAGTCCAGAAAGGCTGGATTCTCTTCAAGAAGGAAGTCTTGAAGGCACAACACCAGGCTATCTTCATGTGCTGTAAGGCAAGCCAGAAGTATAGAAGACCAGCCCAGATGAACAGGCATCTTTGGCTGGCACTCAGGGAGAAAAATTTTACCACCTTTGGAGAAAGGGACAGGCCACTCACAATGACTACCAATATGTTGTGAGGCTATGGAGGGTGAGAATCAGAAGGGCCAAAGCCCACCTAGAAATTAATTTGGCCTCTATGAGGAAAGGCAGCAAGAAAAGTTTCTATAAATATATTAGTAAAAGAAAAACCAGGGAGCCCATCCATCTTCTATGGGATGCAGGAGGAAACATAGTGAAAAAGGATGAGAAAAAAGCTGAGGTGCTTAATGAATTCTTTGACTCAAGTCTTTAGCAATAGGAGAACTTATAAAGAAGTAACTCAACTCCCTAGGATAGGAGACAGGGACTAGCAGCAGAATAACCACCTCACAATCCAGGAGAAGACAGTCAGTGACCTTCTGTATCCTAAAGACTTCCACAAATTTATGGGGCCAGATGGGATGCACCCAAGAATGCTGAAAGAACTGTCCGGGATGCTCACCAAGCCACTTGCCATCCTTTACCAGGAGTCCTGTCTGACTGGAGAGGTACCAACAGACTGGAAATCAGCCAGCATAACCCCCATATATAATAAGGGACCGAAGGGTGATCCAGAAAATTACAGGCCTGTTCGTTTGCCTTCCCTATCAAGGAAGCTGATGGAGCAAATCATCCTGAATACCATTATGGGGTACAACCAGCTCATCATACCCAGTCAGCATGGCTTCATGAAGGGCAGGTCCTCCTTGGCTAGCTTGATCTCCTTCTATGACCAACTTATTGGATGAGGGAAGGGCTGTGGATGTGTCTACTTTAGGTCTTTAGCAAGACCTTTGACACAGTTTCCCACAGCATTCTCCTGCAGAAGCTGGCTGCTCATGTCTTGGGCATGCACCCCTTCAATGGATAAAAAACTAGTTGTATGGCTGGGCCCAAAAAGTTTTGGTCAATGGAGTTAAATCCTTCCGGAGGACAGTCATAAGTGGTGTCTCCAGTCTGCAACATTTGCAACTATGTGTTTTAAAGCACTCCAGGCTTTTAGTTTCCAGAGAATCGTTAATTTTTAAACTTCTGCTTTATAAACTGTAGCTAAGGTGCTGGGATTTCTGTTATTTTTACATTGACTTCTCTTCTTTCCTTGTCCTCTCCCCAGAATTTTACTTGCTTAGTTCCAGTGTATATGTGGGTAGTTCTAGCCACATACTTGCTACTATCATTTGTTTCATTGATAAGCAGCAGTAAGTGGGTGTAAATGAAGTCAATGTTACATGCTAAAATATCTGTGATTGAATAGTCTCCATGTAGTATACCCTTACCACTCCCAAGTTATACTTTTTTTCTCCCTGCTATCATTACTAAGATATGCAGGTACATGGTCTCACTTTATAACATGCAGACCACATGAACCCACTTTGTTTACCATAGTTCATCTCATCTGACCAGCTACAGAGATTAAGAACCAGTTTGACATGGGGGTTGGACTTGTATCTGAGTAACACTTCCTCCTTGTCTCTTTTCTCACACCAGACTAATTAAATCCTGGCTTTTCTCTATATCCAGTCTAGGGAAATCAAAGATTATCTTCACTGCTGCTCTTTAATAGACAAACACTTTGACGGAAGGTCAGACAGGTCCCAATATGTTCTAGAAAGAAAAGGTAGAAACAGAAAAGTTAATGAAAAAATTTCAGAATTGCACTACCTTTAGAGTAAGCTAATAGCATTTTCCATGCTAGCAATTCAGCATAGAATTCACAATGATTCACCTGTCAGCAAATACTGTTCTTTTGAGAAAATATACACTTGTAATGCCTCCTTTCCTCATAGCAAGGAAGGCAGAAAGAGAGCCAGCCACTGTTCTTACAAGCTTGAGTCTTCTAATGTTTAGATAAGATTCTTGTCAGAATAGAGAATTACCTGCTCTGGTTGAGAAAAAAATCTTAATTCCAAACTCCTATCACTGCAGAAAATAATAGTTATTGATGGCATGTATCTCCATTGAACTGCATGTTCGTGGGCAGCATGAGGAGTCAGTTTTCATAAAGTTCCAGATCTTGAAAGGCATGGTACATGAGGTATGCAAAGGGTAATGGGAAAACCTTTTGTACAATACTATTCCTAGAGTACAGTTAACTTACAATGAATAAGAGCATTCTTTCTCCTCCACGGACCTCCTTATACTGGTACAAATGTTAGTTTTAAAATAAATTGCAAAAGTTAATTAAAAAAACCAACGGACATATGGCACTGCAATTCTTCTGAGAGTTTTTTTTTGTTCATGAACAGTGTGTGCTAGCTATGCATTTCATTTTGCTTCAGTTTTTTTTGCCTGACATTGAAAAAAACTGTAGGCTCTTATATTTACTTTCATGTACCCATCACTCATTTTATAATAAAAAATTGCAGTACACATAAAAAACGCAGCCTGTTTTAGAAAGACTTTACAATAGATTTAAAATGTATTAAAATTTACACTTTTTGTAAAGCTATTGAAGTTATGTATTTAATTTCCAGTAAAATTACTTCTTTCTGAAATACAGTGAGCATACTGTACATTCCATCAAAACTATACAGGCTATGTTTATAAAAATCTCTGGACAAACAACAGAAAATAAACTCTTATAAAAGGGATGCTTTAAAACCTGGTGTACCATTTATGATGCAAGCTTTTTGTACAGCCAAATGGCTCTTTTGATGATTAGTTACCAATTTTATATATGCATTTGCATGATTTAGTGGGGTTTAGTGTTTACTGGTAGTTTTAAGTGGATATACCTTCCAAAAAATATTTTGTTTCAGTGATTAAAATGAGGCCTATATGAATTTTCTATTAGATCTATTATTCTAGCTTGTCTTTAAAAAATGTAATACTTATATGCTCTCTGGTAAAGGTCTACTTCATATTCCCAGTTAAGAAATCACAAAACCCAGTGGAGGATGTTAAGATCTGTTTGCTACTGCTTAGAAAAAAACAGGCTCATTGTTAAGATTTAATTGCTGCAATAGGAGTCAGCTATGACTTGAGCTTTAGGAACTAATGCACTTTGAGAAGTTAGCCCCTCCTGTGAGATGAATTGTGGTAAGGGTGTTTTTGCTTACAATGGGCTACTGTATTGTAATATAAAATGAGTAACAACATAGTTCCTTTATGTACGTGTCAGTCCTTTTTATTAGCATGACACAGCTGGTTTGTTAAGCATTTGTATACAGCTTATAAGAATGCAGTTTATTGCTTTATGTAGAGAAAGAGCTAAATGGCAACATTTGACCTCATTTTTCCATGGACTGGTAAACCTAATTACAAGAATTTATCTCTTATCATGATATATGCATTCCTCTGTGGGACTCACAATTATCCAGCAGTCCTATTTATATTATAGCTTTCATATAGTCAATCTCATTACAGAACATTCTTTTAACATTCAAATACTTTGGATGGCACTTACAGGTACTATTCTCAAAATTCATCTAATAAAAACAATCATCTATGGATATAACTTCATGACACTCTGACAGTTACTTAATAGTAACAATTTTTTTCCCAACATGATGTGCCATTTAAATGATTTTACTAAATTAAATTGTGAATAACAGGGGAGTGGGAAGAATATATCTTTTTTTTTGTACCTCCATTTTCAAATTTCTGAATGAGAAATAATAATGTTCAAAACTGCATGAAATGCAGTATGCTGCACAGTATGTGAAACTGACAGATACATTTTACTGTGTTCCCTAATGGATTATGAAGTAGTTGACTTTTTGCCAGAATCTTTCCTCATTACTTGTTCAACTCAAAAAAATACCTTCATCATCCACCCAGTGGCTCTGCATGAATTGTTAATAAAGAAATCATCAACTCAGCTGAATATGAGACATGAAAGTTGGAGTTCTCCGAAGTCTGAAAAATACTAACTACATAAGTAACTAAAAAGTCCTATTCTTTCCACGAAAATTAAAGGGGAAAAAATCCTGTTTTCCTTAATAATATAGGACTGGCATTAGCAAAGGTGTTTGTCTTTGTCCTTCATCTGTTCTGGCCAATTTTTTGGCCATCAATTTTTCATGTTTCCATCCCTGCCTGTGTAAAAGAACATTTTGATAGACAATTTGGCTAATATGTCAAAGTGCTATATTCTGTTTAATTCTTGTAGAGTCTGTCTCTCAATTTCATTGTCTAAGCAATTTACTAAAAAAACTTCCTCACAGAGACAATGTTTTTTGGTGCTTTGCAGTGCAGCAAGATAGTTTGGACAATCACTTCTTTTTAAAAAAAATAAGTTTAACTTATTGAAGTTTAGCAGGAGTACTTCTTGAACACTGTAGTAATGAAACTACTAACGATTTTAAAAATAAGAGCAAGGTAGAGTCAAAAGTATTAATTACATATATGTCTCCTAGGATCTAAGGGTTGGTTTAAGCTTCTGTCTTCCAGTGCATTTGAAACAGAACACACTAAGATCAGCATTAGGGCTCCATCATCCAGTCAACAACCTGGACAATGGAAAGGCAGAGTTGCTATGGAGCCACAAATTTTTATTTCTGGATATGTAATAAATGTCATTTCGCAAGCAGAAGAAAGGAGATAATTTTTGTAATGACTGTCTTGAGAACTTGTTTTCTCCTCATTCCAGATTTTGAGACAACCTGATGGTTGTTTTTTTTTTAGAATAAACCCCTGGGTGTTATTATTTGCTTCTCCATAATAGGTTTTCTTTTATTATTACAAATGTTTGCTACGTGCTTGTTTTCAGAGAGGAGGGTGAGCAGTCCATAGCATGTGCTGAGACTTTTCTGCAGATAGAGTTAGAGAGCAGCAGGAACCAGCTACTGCAGAAGAGAAGGCAAGCCCGTAGCTGAGTGACAGCAGCACAGAAGGAGCAGCACCCTCCAAGACAGGAGGGCATAGTCCCATGGTACTAAAGAATGAACAGGTCCAGGGTTTGAGTTCAGCTGACCAGGATAACATGGAGCCACAAGGCAAGTCAAAGGTCAAGCTGGAAAGCCAAATCCACAGATCAGGAGCAGCAAGACATACAGGCAAAGCTGTAAGATAGCTCTTGAAAAGACAAAGATAAGCATCTTGGCTTAAAAGCACCTCTTGTGCAAAGAGGAGCAGGATGCTAAAAAAGTTTCTGACATCCTTTTCTCTCCTATCTCTTCTCCCAGCAGTCCAGCCTTGGGTCCCCCTGCTACACACTAGATCAGAGCTGGCCTTGAGCAAAGACAGTCAAACCGCAGCAGGGAAGTGGAGGAAAACTCAGGTTTCTGACATAATTAGCAATGTTAATTTTTGCAGGTACTATACCTGGTGTGAACAGTTACTGCCGGCTTTCATAAATTGAATAAATTGAGAATAGCTCCACAGCATTTAGCTGAAGACCTCAAAGCAATTTTGAACAATTAATGAATTAAGCCTCTTACCATCCCTTTGATGTGTAGAATTAGTTTTATCTTCAGGATGCAGATGCAGAAGTTGGACACTACATAAGAAATCCTAAACAAAACAGCAGTTTGACCTTGATGAATGAGTCCAAAATTTCATCCAGAGAAGTCAAATGAGTTTCCTAAGATCACCAAAGGGGCTTCAAGTCCCTCAGTTTTGTATGAAAGGAGTTCTCATGAGAGTTAATAGGCTTGCACTAACTTTTTAATTATTATTATTTTTAAAGAGCTTGGTTTTCATTTGTAGTGAAAACAATGATAAAAACTAAAATATATTTACCTGAGACTTACAATTTAATTTTAAATCTATACTTGTCATTAAAATGCATGCTTTATAACATGATGTTTCTAACCTTCTTCCACCTTGATTCAACTGCTGCCTCAAAATATAGCATGTACTGAGTGCATAAAAACAATGATTTCACAGTTTCTGCAGTCTTGACCAGAATGATGATTTATGCTTTCCTATCCTTTCTCACATTCCAATTTTTGCTGTTAAAAAGAGAACAAAAAAATATAGTAATATAATTTTATAACACGCAGCTATTTATAAAACCTTTGCGTTTTATTAAATACATGTTTGCTCAATTTCATATATTGTCCCAATATTTCTTACTTTTTCTCTTTCTGTTTTGAATTATGGATTTGTTCCAGTTAAAGACAAATGAAAGCAGGTTTGAAATCTCTAGAAAGTAAATTATTAACTGCTTTTCCCTTAAGTAAAAACTGGTAAAATACAGAATTTAAGTTTTCATAAAAATGCATTTTGGATTTAAATTGCTGTTTCTGTCATGCTTTGTATTCACATATACATAAAACCATGTGTATATAAATCCATAAATACTGAAAATACTGACTTTTGCATCGGAATGAGATTTCTTTTGACTTCTTTATGGAGAGGGTGATCAGGCATTGGAATGGGCTGTCCAGGGAGATGGTGGATTCTCTCTCCCTGGAGGTTTTTGATATGAGACTGGATGTGGCACTCAGTGCCATGGTCTGGTAACCGCAGTGGTAGTGGGTCAAGGGTTGGACTTAATGATGTTAGAAGCCCTTTCCAACCTGTCTGATTCTGTGAGTCTGTGAATCTGTTAGTTAAAAAAAAGTCTAAGTATGTAACTAAATGTAGATTAAGAATCCTCATTTAAGCCCATTAAAACTCCAATTTCAAATATCTAAATAATTTTTTGCTTAACCAAAGCCTCATTCTAGCTTTAGTTGTAGTTTAGTTAAGACCCCAAACATATTTTTCCCCAAAACATAAGAGTTTTTAATATTTTTCCCTGTATTACTTTCTCAACAGTTTACTCTTGTATTCCAAAAATTTCTCTAGAATTTCCCTCTCATATACTTCCATTTCTTTCATAGAGTCATAGGATGGGACACCTTCCACTAGACCAGGTTGCCCAAAGCCTCATCCAGCCTGACTTTGAACATTTCCATGGAGGGGACATTCACAGCTTCCCTGGGCAACTTGTACAAGGATCTTACCACCCTCACTGTAAAAAAATTCTGCCTCATAGATAATCTAAAGTTAGTGTCCAGTTTAAAATCATTGTTCCCTGTTCTTTCGCTACAAACATTCATAGAAAGTTGCTCTCCATCTTCCTTATAAACTCCTTTTATATTTTGGAAGGGTGCAACATTCTTCTTTCTTCCAGGCTGAACAATCACAACTTTCTCAGCCTGTCTCCATAGAAGATGTGCTTCAGCCCTCTCATTATTTCTGTGGCCTTCCCCTGAACCTGCTCTAACAGGCCCATGTCTTTCTTGTTCTTGAGGTCTCAGAGCTGTACAGAGTACTCCAGGTGGAGTTTCCTGGGAGCAGAGTAGAGTGGCAGAATCACCTCCTTGCTGTCCATGCTTCTTCAGATGCATCCCAGGATGTGATTGGTTTTCTTGACCACAAGTGTATATTGTCAGCTCATGTAAAATTTTTAATATACTTTAACTTAATCCCCAAGTTAGACTGCAAAGTGATGTACTTAATCCATTTGCCCCTCAGACTGATGTTGGGGATTGCCCTGAGTCTAAACCTTGCACTTGGCCTTGTTGATCTTCATGAGGTTCACATAGGTTCACTTCTCAAGGTTGTGCAGGTCCCTCTGGATGGCATCAGTTCCTGCAAATGCATGAGCTGCACCACTCAGCTTGGTGTCATCTGCAAACTTGCTGAGTCTCACTATTTCTGTAACTGATGAAGATATTAAATAGTGTTGGTACCAGTATGGGGGGACACCACTTTCACTCTGAGTAATGAACACTCAAAGTAAACAGTTAAAAAGTCATTCCATTAGATTCCCACATTTTCTAGGTGGTTGGGGCTTGGTGTGCTGTTACCATAAGCTGATGTAACATCACATGACGTCAAAGACTATGAACAGTTACCCTAATTCTTGAGTTAACCAGAGACAGTGATTTACGTTTAAAGTTCCCTTCTTTTGTGAGTATCCATACCCCCAGTGGAACAGAAACTGACCTTGCTTTAAATTTATTTAGGATACAAACAAAACACTGGTTTAAAATTAATTTATTTTTTTAAATCCATAGATGGCATATAAATTTTTGTTGTCTGAGACATAAAACACTTTGCTGTTTTCCCTGGAAGTGAAGAAGGCAAAACATTATTTGGAAATTAAATACCTTAAGATCAGAAAAATGAAAATATAGAGGTAAGCATATCTGGTAAAGGACTCTGCAGAAGTCACTGAGAAACAACTGATACAACTGAATTTGCCAGCACATAGATCAAACAGGCTAAGAAACTGTGATAAGAAGATAATAAAACTAACCCTAACCCTAGCCCTAACCCTAACCCATCTCTTGTTCTGACTATATAGTGTAATATTTTCAATTTAAAATTTAACATTGAAAATGAAATTTACTGTACTATGTTCACTATGATATTTTTGGATCATGTGAAAGTAATTCAGCTGCTCCCCAGGGTGCACACCTCCAACCTCCTTACCAAAATAAAATGGAAAAGACCAGATCCCATTATCATTAACGAATTGGAGAAGGTTACAAAGGGAAAAAAGATAAAAAAGGCCAGTTGTCATACTGCAAATTAAAGTCACCTCACAACCAGGTCAGGACAGATCACTTTAATCAAATTCTGTATAGTTCATGTTTATAGTACTGACACATCCTAATTATAATGAAATACTATTTGTTCCCTTGTGTTAAATGTTTCTGTTGTAATGACTGTAGTCATTTGAGCCAATGGAGCTTATAATTCACTTTCTTGGCTAAGACTGCAAAGTTACAAGTGAAAGAAATAGAAGAGATGTGGAAAAGAGGGTAAGCATAGGTGGGGTGCAAATAAAATGTTGAAAAGTCCTTTTCTCTAATTCAAGCAGAGCCTGTCAGTCAAGCATCAGATTATAATTCAAAAGCACTTTTAAATTTGCATTGAACACTAAAAATGACACACTGCTCAGCATGACTACCTCTTGAAAACCATGAATGTTAATTAATAATAAAATTAATATTCACATGTTTTCAGTCATGTAGTCACTGCAAGGTAGCTTGGATCACTGCAAAATCTGTATCTTGTCTATTTCTTTGACTGTTGGACACTAATACACACTCTGGTTATTTGAACAGAAGAGATGATTTTAATCATCTTTTAGTCATTACTATGATGCTCCAGCAGTAACACTGGAAAACTAGTCCATAACATCATTCAGTATCTTTTTAAAGCTGGTTATGTGATAAAAAGGAAAAAAAATACAATTTTCTTTTTAAGCATAAAAGAATAAAATCTTTCCTGAAACTTGATAGAGTTGGTTTCCTACGCATAATCTTGTAATTTATGTTTGACTTTTAAGAGGAATTTATTTCTCAATTTCATGTACTTTCTTAAGAACCCTCTTTTAGCTTTTTGCTGCTTTAGAGATTGTTATCTGAATCATAAAAGCTAGTAAAATGAAACAATTTTAGAAGATTACAGTGACTGGAAAAAAAAAAAAAGAAAAAAGGCTGTTTCCTGCATAATGACAGGTTAATGGCAAGATATAGGATGAACTACCAGGAAGTGGTAGTTTATAGTCTAATCTTCCATTGACTTATTAAAGGATTAGAAAAATTAATTTTTCACATCATTCCATCATCTTATCTAGATCAAGAATGTCCTGTTTGGCCCATTACCTCCATATTACCTGCACACAATGAAATGTATATATTGTGGTCTATCTTTAAGAGTAATCAGATATTTTACAATCTTATTGGATCTTTGTGATGTCAGTAACCATTTGCAGTGCATCGTGTGAAGTTTCTCAGTCAAATAGAGATGAAATAAAGTAGAAACTTTATGCTTTAAAACTGATAGAGCTACTCTCCACCATTTACATTAGAAACATTTCTAATAAATTTGAGATCTGTTATTACTTTTAGACAATTTGATTCAGCACATGACTTTTATAACACAAGGAAAAGTCAGATTACAGTCAACACATATTTAAATGTTCCTACAATTTTCCATCAGTGAATAGCATGCAAGATCAGCATTGACAACAAACAATCGGAAAAAAAATAAAATTGCATGAAAATAGCTTTTTGTGTTTCCTGGGCCTGTGAAATGCTTAAAAAATTTAGAAAATATGACTTACAACTTTTTCTTCCTCGTTTTTGTCTTTTTTATAAATAACAGTGTATGTGAAGTCTTGGAATATTACTTTTTACCCAGAAAATTTCCCTGTTAAAGATGAGTTGCATATCTTGGTGAAGAAGCCAATTATTTATAAAAAAAAAAAAAAATTGTCTTCTTGATTCAGAAATTTACCACTCAATATTTT
This sequence comes from Phaethornis superciliosus, assembly GCA_023637945.1. Lineage (NCBI taxonomy): Eukaryota > Metazoa > Chordata > Aves > Apodiformes > Trochilidae > Phaethornis > Phaethornis superciliosus. Next base: position 72,710,373 of record JAJQWJ010000002.1, read on the forward strand.
TGTTTTTGTTTTATTTTAGAAATTCATTTAATTTAGAAATTTAATTCAAGCAGGCTGAATTTAAATTACTTCAGATGAGACAGCTGAAAAATTTTGGTTTGATGCTTGTGCTTTATTTTCTGCCTTTTCCTTTTTTATTTTATGTTTTTTCCCCTGTATTTCCCATTTTAAAGCAGGAAGCTGGGGAAGAATTCTGCAAAACAAGGGAAAAGACAAAACCAGACAACAACTCCACCTTTGTGTTCACTTACGTTCCCTAGTGACATTCACATTTAAAGTGAAATGAGAAGAGGAAGGAAGATGCAAAAAAAGCCCACAGAAACCAACAGAAAAAAAAATAAAATTCAAAAAGCAAGAATAAAGAGCAAGAGACCTTAATCACTGAATCGTGAATTACCTGACCACTGCTGTTTATTTCTTTTGAAGTTCCATTCCATCTAAATATTTTAAAACACTAACAAAAAAAAAAAAAAAAAAAAAAGAAAAGAAAAGGAAAATGAAAATAGGTCTTAGCTGTAAGGCAATAATAAAGGATCAAGGAAGAATTACTTGCTTCTAAAAGTGAACAAGTTTTATGACAATAAATGGAACAACCATGCCCTCCTCTGAACTTCACTAAAACATTTCTTGAGAAGATCTTCTTCCAGTTCCTTCTTCTCTGACCTTTTGCTGCATTTCTAGAATGTGAAAATATATTTTTAAGGAAAACAAAATCAGGGAAAAAATATGCTGACAAATCAAAGTAAATTTTAAATAAAATATATTCATTTAAAAAATTAAAAGTTTTCAGATAAAAATTTCAAATGTTTTCTGAGCTTTTTCTGCACTTTCTAATTAATTTTGACTTTCAGTACAGGAGACATTGCAGAAAAGAAAGAATCAAGAGTGAGAATTCTGAAGCAGTGGGAAATAAAAAAGCAACAAAAACATACAAGAAATAAAAAATAAAAAAAAAAAAAAGAAAATCTCCCAAGTGTAAAGAAGTAGGCACATGTTCTGCAAAAGAGGAAGTCCAAGCCTGGAGTTTTGAAACATGGGAAAGCATAAAGGTGGAAACAAAGACTAACAAAACCAACAAAAAAAAATTATTCACAGCTATGGAGCTTTTCTTATATTATGTACATACAATACCACTGAAATTTAAAATATCTCCCTATAATAGTGTTTGGAGCTCAAGTGCATAGGTATTGTCTTCGGACAGTATCCATGGCTTTCATTACCCCTAAGAGCACGGGCACGTTTTCCCATGCAGTTCATGAAAGCACTCTTTGGAATGTATGTTTGCTATCAGAAAGAAGTCACCCTCAGGAGCATTGATTTATGACACCAGTCTCACAGTTCTTATATTCGGGTATAAAGTCTAGCCTGACAATTTTCCTTTGAAGACAGGTTCTAATCTGGATACCTTCAGGTAGTAGTTTGTCTAAATTTAGAGATGTTATATACTTCTGTGAAATGTAATGGATTTATACTTGTGTGGCTAAATAAAAAGTTAACATTACGGTTTCCTTTGCCTAATAATATTTACACACAAAAAAAGTTTCAGGTAATCATGTTAACAACTGACTATGTGTATTATTCTCTTCCCTTTTTATTGTCTCTGGAGGAGCAAGATAGGATTTCATGATAACTTGTAGGTGTAAATTCTAGGAAAGACGTATGTTGCCGTCTAGTTCAGGGAGGTCCACACTTGACATAACAGCAGCAGCTTACATTCTCTAGAGATTTTCTTTATGCATGTACAGAAGAAAACTTGTTTCTATCCACCTTGCTTTTACCATATGATCACAGTTTTAACCCTTGGCCCTGTGACGTCATCAGAGCAAGAAAGAGCTGCACGTTACTCCTCAGAGAAAAAAAAAAATGACAAAAGCAGCCGGCTTTTGTGCAGCAGTCAACATTTGGAGCATTTTATTACATTTTGGACTGCAGTGTAGGATAAATCTTTTTATACAATTTTGCTCTTTAACCTGAACAAACATGGAAGCACATAAATAAGTAATACTGAGTGACAACTATTCACAAAGGAAATAGAGAACAAGCTGACGTTATATTCTCCCTTTGGGTCATCACCCTGAAATTCTCTTGTGATCTGTAAAACAATATTTATGTTGTTAACTTGTGTGGTATGAGCCATGACGTGATTTTATTTTTTAATGACAAATTCTTCAGAACTGAGAGAAAGGCAAGTTTCAGAGTCACACAAGAGTTACTCGAGTATGAATTCTGAAGGCTCAAAATCAAGAAAAATTTTGAATACAACATTATTACATTGAAAATTCTTTACTAACATCAAGACGATAACTTGATGTATGTGGCAGCCAGCATGATTTATGGATGTGTGGTTCCAGCACTGCTGTATTATGTCTTGCATGCTGTTGCCTGTCTAACCAGGCAGATCCTTAAGTGAACGCAGGCTTGGCACAAAGCTAGGTCTCTGCTCTCTTTTTATTTTTTAGTGTATATATTTTATGTATTTCTTCTTTCTTACTTCCATAGAGAAATTTGCATGAAAGTTAAGTATGCAGTTCTGAATCTCTGTGTTATACTAGCACTTAGTATTGATAAGATCTATTACAGGTATACTCAAATTTCTCCACTAATTTGGAACAGTCTGTATATGATTCATGCAACTGTATTTGACTCTGCTGTTAAAATAGCACACTGTGTGGGCAGCTGAGTGAAAAGTTATATAAAAGAAGGCAAGAACTGAATTCTGCCTGAAATTTGTTGTAGCCCTAAGTGGCCAGCTGGGCACAGCAGACCCGGTCAGTGATGAACTCAAGAATTATTTTTTCGTAAGTTTTCCATTGTGCTGAGGCTGGGAATTGGCTGTTCTCTTGTCTCGGCAGATTCACAGATTTTAAGATACTTTAAAAGATTTTAGAACAACTACCTTTCTTTCCTACCTAATTTCTCTCCTCTGGGTCTTCTGTGTGTATTTATTTAATTCTCCTGGCTTCCAGATCAGGCAATGTTTCAACAGCATGGACCTCTGTGTGGTTCTGACCACAGATTTATAATTGTCTCAAAGGAATCAATTTTAAAGAATGAATAGCCCTGGGTGGGGTAGAGAACTTGTCTGGCCAGAACAGAGCAGGAGGTGACACCTCGGGAATGTGATAAGACCTTCTAGGTGGAGACTCTTCTGTGAGCACCAGCTGCAATGCTGGGTGGTCCCTCCAGGCACGACTGAGCCACCTCCATTGTACTTGTGAAGTACCTGGCTAAGGGGGCTTGAAGGATGGCACCAGGAAGAAGATAAGAACTGATGACTGGGTGGAGATTACTCCCCTCTCCTGAGGGCCAACCTTCAGTTCTGGGACCTTCCTGGAGGCATGATGTGCTGGCTAAACAGAAGAGGAACAGAAGAGGAATGTCACCTGAAAGAAGATAGGAATTGATGACTGGGTGGAGGACTACACCCTTCTGTTCTCCTCTGGGCGGCCTGTCTCCCAAGGAACCTGGATGACTGACAGCTGCTCCTTCGGCTGGGGGTATATCTATGGCTGTCCATGCTTGGCCTTTTGTCGTCTCTTGACCCACCACCATTCCTGCATCGGACCCTGTCCAGGATCAGCACCTTCCTGAAGAAAACTTCGCTGGGCAGCCGGACCCCTGGTGGTGACTTTCTCTCTCTCTCTCTCTCTCTCTCTCTCTCTCATTTTTCCCCACTATCTTAACCTTTTTCTACACTTTTCTATCTCATTCTTTCTTACCATTTTCCCTCTCTCTCTCTCTTATATTTTCTTTTCATCTCTCCCTCTTTCGCCTTGCTCCATATCTTTGCCTGTATTAATTGTCAAATAAAATCTGCTTGCACTCGACCTTTTTATGGTTGGACTTTGTTTCGCGTATCCAAACAAAAATAAATTTTAAATGTTACCTCCAGACCGTAACAACCTCATTTGAAATAAGTGAATGTATTTCAGCTGTAGCCCCAGCACAGAGCAAAATACATAGCTGCTGACCTGTCACTGAAAAAGTAGACCTATGATGAAGTATTTAAAAATCTTCTTTTTGCTGCAGAGACTTACAAATCTTAACAGACAAAACACGCCCCTCTTCCCTCCACACTCAAAGTGAATGTGCTTAAGACATTGACTTTGTCTTTCTGAATGTTCTGTGAGTTCATTGAAACAATAAAGTTGCAATTCTCTTGTCCTGTCAGACACACAGTTGTCTTTTACAAGAAGATAAAGGCCCAGGCAATGAAAAAGCTTCAGACTGATGAATGAAACCTGAAGAACTATGTTGTCTGTCTTCCAGGCTGAGATAATATGCTTCTAGAATAAAAGTGATGGTATCAGAGAAATGTATCTTTCTCAGATGAATAAAAAATAAGTCAGTTTTCTCTATACTTAATCTTCTGGATGACAGTCTATCAGCATGAGGTTCAGAGGCAAGTATATATAATTAAATAGCTGCAGTCTGGACAATGTTGATTTTTTGAACATTCTTTTTTGATGTTTCTTATTAAAGAAAATTGGTTTTAGAATTTGCAACAGGAACATAAAATGACAAAAAACATGTTGTCTTAGAGTGATATAACCACATATTAACTCAGTGTCCTTAACGAAAAGTGCTGTAGAACATTTGAACAAGGAGTAAGATGTAAGAAAATTCTTTCATAAACGTAATTCTGCATATATTTCTGATTTTGTGTCTCACTATATACTGTATTATGTAGTACAAAATACCATATAGTTTTCTTTTTTTTCAAGAATTTTGAATCTGTTTCTGGTTTAGCTCCCATGCTGCACTAAGTTCAGCACTGGGAGACAGAACTGAAGTTCTTCATGTGTAAAAGATAGGGAATCCAGGAATGCTTTCCATCTCCAGTATCCAAACAAGTGTAACTTCCAAAGTTTGTAATTTTTGTCAGTCGTTAGCACTGACAAATGCTGTAATTTGGTTTAGTAACTGCTAAAGCACAGTCTGCTATTTAATTAGTTGTCCAGAACCTTCTGACCTGGATGGAGATGCTACTTAACATGAGCAGTCATTAATTTGAGGCTAGGAACCAACGTATTTGCTACAGCAGTATTTCTGATTTACAGTGTTACCAGAGTGCTGGTATGATTAACAGCAAGGGTATACCTAAATTCATTATATATACTGTAAGCAATAATTTCATATGTAAGGTCAGAGTCTGCCCTTGTTGCTCCAGCAAAAATATTCTACTTTCTTGGGTCTGGGGCAAAAGGTTTCCAAACTCACAACTCCTGTATAATAATAATTACTATTTCAATGAAAATACAGTACACTGTTGATGTACTGTATAACTACCAACCAATAATGCTACCACTTTAGTATGGATTGTGCTGCCCTTGAGCTATATAGTACAGGTCCATAAAGGTTCTACAACTCAATACAGGGCTGAGATTGTTTCACTACAAAAGAGTTAAACCTTCCTGTATTCTAGGCAATATTTTGCCTTTCTGTATACATTTTTAAAGTTCCCTTCTTTAAAATGAAAGGTTCTTTAGTTGAGTGTGATTGATTTTTCTGAGGTGTTGTGTTGTGAACTGTCAGGGGTTGAACAAAAAAAATGCAGCCTTCTCCCACACCCTGTTATTGATGGAAAAGCCTATTGAATTTGAAGTCTTGAAACACAGGATGGCAAGGGAATGTGATGTTACTGAGAAAGGCAAAATAATGTAGAAAAGAACTTTTCATTCTGCTCAAAAGAAGACTTGCTGAAACCAAGAGGTTTACCTCTCCAACTGCTTTCTATTTCTCAAGTAGGCATATACAACAGAGGAACAGAACAGTTTTTCAGTAATACAGTAATAACACAGGGTCTTTCTGCATGACAGATTAATGCATGAGTTTTTTCCTTAATATTTTTTACTGTTATCAGACTTCTCTCATCAATTTCATCCATTGGTGTAATTTTGTTCCCTTTCCCCCAGTCAAATGTTGAGATGCTCATTTCCTTATGTTGGAAAGCTGAACTTTTAACTAAATCAATTGGCTGACACCGCTGCTTGCCTTCCTTATTGTTCTGATAACTGCCTTTTCACTTTTGCCATTAGTATATAAAAAAAACCCCCTTCTTCATTTAAGCCATTGCAGCTTCTCAGGGAGGTATTAGAATTTCTGGTAGTTCTTGGTCCATGTCATGATCAGGACCGGTTTTTTGGAGGCTTGCCTGAACTTACACTTCCTTAACAGATGCAGACTGGTTAAATATTTGGAACCATTATTTTGTCCCATACAAAGAGCAACTCATTTGCACACATCTTATTTTAAATTCACTTCTTGATCCAATTCTAAGAATATACAAGTGTCACAAAAAACATAACATGTTTTTATTATACTGTGGGCATTTATTTGATGGGACTTCACAGTGTCAAGCTAAGTCTCAAAACATTTTGTGAAAGTTGTGACAACTACTACTGGAAGAAGTTAACTTCTTTTAGATCTGGTAGGCAGCTGTCTAGTTTCATATGAACCCATTCATAGGGTTCAGGGGCCCTTTGAAATCTGAAGTTTCAAAAGGTAGCTTTGAAGCTTCTTTGTCTGCATTTTTTGCAACACACAGCACGATGTTACTAGTCTGTCCACCTCAAGTGGAACAATTGAGATGATTTTATTTCCAGTAACGTTACAACTTCTTTCTCCTTTTACGTCTCTCTTTCCTTACCAAATTCTGTAATCAATGCAGTTAATGAAAACTTTTCATAGCAGAAACTAAGACATTTTGTTTGTTATACACAACAGCTGGTGATTTTCTAATTCTTCTTCATTCTTTCCACTGCAGAAGGTAGACCAGGTGTCTGGTAGACCAGACTCAGCATCAGGACAGTTTTGTGCCACATGCATCCAGTCTTGTTAGCCCCTCCATTGAGGTTGTGCTGATTCCTTTACAGTCAATTTTAAGGATACATGTTTTTGTAGGAAATGTTTCCAAAGAAACCACATTATTTGCACTCCTAGACACTGAAGATAGGCTTATGTGCAATAGTGGAATACTGGTGACAGTGTGTTGATTTACCTAACACAACTCCAATATGAGCCTTGTAGGGTCATGGTAGAATAAGGAATGTAGGCATATGGTTTGGGCTCCATGCCAATTTTACCAAAATGGAAAGTTATCCCTGACAACAGCAATTTCTTCTAAAAGAATATCTTATCAAAGATGACATACAAGGAGTTCCTACTTTCTGCAAGACTGTCAGCAGGCTTCACTGGCTTATCAGTGGCTTCAACAATTAAGGACAAATCCATCAAAGTTAAGCTGCGCATGCTGACATTTGACTTGATTAGACCCTAATAAAGGAGGTCAAAACTATAGTGACAGATGATTAGAATAACAAGATAATGTCATTGAAATGATAAGGAAAATTATCCCGACTTTACTTCTGGCATACTGGCAAATGTAGATTTTTGACACCAAAGAGATGATTTATAGCTCTTCTATTTGTTTCACATAGTTTCACGCTCAAAGAAGTCCTTATATAAAACTATGGCCAGTAAGATAGCAGAAACTTTCCAGTTTGATTTCTAGCACTCTATTGTGAGACTCTTAAGTTCCATTAGGTTTCAGATGCACCATTTATTAATGCTAATATTCACTACACTCAAGAGTAAAAGCAATAGCCTTACTTTTGTCTGTTCTTTTCTGTTTCACCATCAACTTCTGTGAGATCATGTGTGCTAGGATCATTCCCAGCAAAACATAAAACCTGCTATTTTCTCTTCTTCTTCTACCCAGAAGCTTGTTTAAATCAGACAGCTGAGACTTATGACCCTGGCCTAAGACCCAGCATATATGCCTAGTTTTCTTGTAAATGCAAACAAACCATTCCTTAATATTATGACTAATACATCAAGATACTTTCTGATTTCTGCCAAATCATATAATCAGTTTTTACTTTCACTATGTTGACTGATACTCAAGTGCTAATATTAACTTATTATTGACTAAATGCTGATAATTATCTCAACAGTGATTCTAGAGAGTATGAAAAACCTGTTTAGGCCTTATTAGCATTCAGTCTGAAGATGTACTGGTTTCCAAAATCCTGTGTCCTCTGCTCCCCTACTGAATGTTTATTTACAAAGTTAAAATTTAGCTTCCTTGGTGTCATGAGCTCATGGATCACCAGCCTTAATAGCTCTGTTGCTTCTTACTTCCACATAACTTTTGAGCTCTCTTCAGACTACAGTGGTGCTTTCTAACCTTTTGCCTTTCTTTAGTCCTTTATGTGGGCTTTACAATGGATTCTAATTTTCTTCTGAGTTTCTTGTCTCACTTAGCAGAGCTTTTCAGCTGTGCATTATGGTTATGCTTGGCAGCTTATATCTCATTTAGTATTTGTATTGCTTCCATCAATAACTAAAAGATGTTTACCCTTCAGACCAAGATTAAGGCAAGTAATTACCTATATTTACATTGTAAAAGATAACTATTAGAAAACTCAATCAGAACCGTGTGACTGTAAATATTCTAACACCAAACTCATAAACCAGTGGAGTTTCACTGTTCATGTATTTTATGTTCCTTACTGCAGGGCAAAGTCTGTTCTCTCCTTGAAGTGACTCAGGTAAATTCCTTTAAACTGTGATCATTTCAAGTTTCCCATCCATAGGCTTCTGAGCATTTTCAAAGAGAATTACTTCTAAAGGTAATAGAGGTTCCACAGGCTGAACAATAGCTCAAATCTGTTTTGACATGAGTGAAAGGATTATGGTCTCAGCAAGCTTTTCCTTCTCATTCACCAGCTTGACCCTCTCCAGCTGCAAGCTTCTCTGTGACCTCTGATGACAAGGCTCACTGGTCTGAGACAGGCAGCGCCTGCTCTGGATTAACATTTGCCAATGACACTCATAATCATAATGTGGAGGAAGGCATAAAATTCGCATTTGTTTTCAGCACCTTCTTTTTTCATTTCACTAGCATTAGGTCCTGCTATGAGTTCTCAAAGGAAGGAAGGTACATTTACCCCCTGAAATAGTACATATATTGCATTATTTAATTTACCATCCAACAGCCTTCAAAAGGCTGGCCTTACCTTTATATAATAAAGAGCTTGATAGAAAAGGTCACAGGCTACAGCTGCAGTAGGCAAAGGACTGTAATACTTGGTAGGAAGTCTGGAAAACAATCACAGAGTTTTCATGGCTGGAAAAGACCACTAAGATCACTGCATGCAACCACCAATGCCAAAACACTTCAGAAGTTCCTAGTGATGTCTTATATTTTGTCGGTAATGTCTGTGCATTATTAATTTCCCATCCTTAATAAGTTTCTACTGACATAAAACAAGACAATACATGCATCTAGACTATTCCGTCTACACAGAGACATGTGTACTAGCATATTTCACCTCAATATCGTCAAGCCTTTTGAGTAGTGACAAAATCCTCTCTGCCTAGCAGACATGATTTCTGTGAATCACAGGTTCTTCTTTTGCCCAACTCTTCACGATGTCAGTCATGTTAGTTAGTGAGAAGCTGTACACAATAATGACAAGTAAGCTAGCGAGCCTCAAACTCGATAACCATCAGTGTTGATCAAGAGTCTTAGGAGCATCTAATGAGATACAGCTCAGATAAGAGCCTTCCAAACTCTCTGGTTCTGCTGAAAGGAGAACCAGAATAACCACAGAATCCACTCTAAAGCTGCACTGAGCATTTGTTTTGTGGAGGGACAATAGAAGGGCCAACTGGAGTTTGCTCACCTCTGCTCCTGGATTGAAGAGCCTCAGTTTTCCTGTAAGCCTCTGTGACATTCAAAGTAAATTGATTAGTTGTGTCATTTCTTAGAGTGTGTCCTCTGTGCCATGTGTCTGAGAAAGGTTGTCTCAGTCCACACTGTTTTTTATCATCTGAGCAATGTGCAGCAACACATGTCTCATGGGAGAGCAGTAACAAGCAGCAGCCTTTTTGAATAGAAGCCTGGCTGCTGAAAAATGAGCTCTTGAGTAAGAGACATTTTCCTTCACTGAGCCTTTCTGGGCATCCATTGCCCTCCTTGTATCTAAGTTCATATGCAGGTGTTAAAGTTGCCTGGAAATTTTCAAATGAAAAATGTAGTTTCACTTCAAGTTTTCATTTCAAAAAGGGATAAAATGTAAAACTTCGGCTTCTGCTTGTGAAGTGGAAAAACCACTGCTCATTAGCTCTGATTGTTAGCCTGCCTCTCCAAATATCCCTAGAGGAGGTGTGAGTGAAGGATGCATGTGTTACATGTTTTCTCATTTTTCCCCACAAAGGGAATAGAAATTCATTCCCCTCCAGAATTTTTGATCCCTAGACTTGAATGGAATTTTACTGAAATGGAATGATTACTGAACTCAGTCACTGATAATATACAAACAAATTATTCTGAGTAAATAACCAGTCTCACTGCAGTATTATTTATAATATGAAAGGAATTTTATTATATTGCACTTATTTACAAACAAAAATTCAGTTTAAAGTTTTATCTTTCAGTGTAATTTCCCATAGGATCTTAATGGTGAGAATTTTGTCTCCATAGACAATAAATTTAAGAGAATATTTGAGAAAACATGTCTTGAGCTACTGAACAGTATGGTTGCAGGAAACAGATATATGAAAAAGAAGGCATAGTCTACATTAACACTAGTAAGTTAAACATATTTGGGAACATTCTCACTCACTGATAGCACCAGCATGGAACAGCCTCTTCTGTATCATTTTAACTTTCTGTTCCCCAAAACAAGTCCACATTGATCAGACTGAACATTAGCTGACACAGACCTTTACATAGAACATACTTCATAAGATTTATGATGGTTCAAAAGTGTAACCAATGATAACATGCCTGTTATAACTGTTGTCATACCTTCCTCTTTTTAAGAAACATCTCACCTCTACTCTCCTCATATCTGCCGTCCCTGATGAGCTATCAGCAGTCCAATACACAGCCCACGGCTGATAGCAGTGTACCTTGGGACACTCCAGACACTGAAAGTCTTGTTGCTCCCCCTTTTGCTGCTCATGTGCAGGCTAGATGGCTTTTTGTATTTTCTTTAGCTCTTATAGGAACCATACATTTTCTCAGTGTATGGCTCAGACATCTACTTCTCTCTAGTGTCTTCTTATCACACTGGATGGACACATGAAGTTGTTAAGCTTACTGTGACACTGTTGGGGAGACAGTGGAAGAACGAGGATGCTAAAGTGGTATAGTACCAACTATTGCAGCAAGCAAGAATGATACTCAGAAGGTGAACAACAAATTGGATGTGCTGCCAACTCAAGGGCAGGGCAGCCACTCAGGTGAGCCACCAAATGATAAAAGAAAGAGCTGACAAGAATAATTTGAAATCAAAGATAGACAAATGCAGAGTCCTAGACTAGAAACAGACGTACTCCCTGCATCAGTACAGTAAGTATAGTGGCAGACTGAGTGGGGTTCAGATCCAACAAAAAAGCCTCTGTTGTCCTGGTGGCCAGCAGGCACAGTATGAGTCAGCAGTGTACTCTGGCAGAAAAGGCCAACAGCATCTTGTATTTACTTCACTTCAATGTACTCTTACAAGACTGTATACTAAGCACTGCACCTTTGGTACAAGAAAAAACATTGGTAAACTTGTGTCAGTCCACTGGAGGGTCCTTGAGATGGTTGGAGTCTGGAGCATGTGCCCTGTGAGGAAAAGTGAGGGCACTGGGCTTTCACAGTCTGGAGAAGAGAGGGGACTTGGTAGTAGCCTTCCAACTTCTACAGGGAAGTTGAGAAGACAGAGCCAAGAGCTTTACCAAGTGGCATATGGCTGGAGGACAAAAGGCAAGGGTCTTAAATTATTACAGGACTGGTTCCAAGCAGATGCAAGGACAAAAAAGGCTCATTAAAACTATTAACTGGAATTGTGATTATACAGTCTTCAGGTCTGGAGTCTTTCAAGATCCAACAGATAAAGCACCAAGCAATCTCTCTGAGTTGCATGTTGAACCTGTTTTGAACATGGGATTGGCTCACAAGATCTCTTTCGTGGGGTGTTTTCACAGTCTACTCTTGGCAAATGTCCTGAATAAAAGTATCTCTTAGGGTAAGAACATAGTTACTTAATGTGTATGCCAGGATGAATATGCAACACTAGAGAACATTTGCCCACAGCTCATTGCTCTAAATAGAATATCAGCAATCAGTCCATTAACTGGTCTTTAAAAAGGGGAAGACAGACATCAGGTGACAAAAGAATGAACAAGGAATTACAGAGGCACTTTTGAAATGGAGCAGGAGTCAGTCTCAGAAGAAGTATAGAAGCAGCATGACAAATACATGAGTAGAGACTGTGGAGTAGGAACAGCAGCAGTAAAAAAACTATTTTGACACTGCTAGAACTCCTCCAGTTGGTATCACACCTCTGCCTGGGCCTGCCTGGGTTGGTCTCTTCTCCCAGACGACTTTCAACAAGACAAGAGGACACGATCTTAAGTTGTGCCAGGGGAGGTTTAGGTTAGATATTAGAAAGAATTTCTTTACAGAGAGAGTGATCAGGCACTGGAATGGGCTGCCCGGTGAGGTGGTGGATTCTCCATCCCTGGAGATATTTAAAAAGAGACTGGATGTGGCATTCAGTGCCATAGTCTAGCACTGCAGCGATTGGTCAAGGGTTGGACTTGATGATCTCTGAGGTCCCTTCCAACCCAGCTGATTCTATGATTCTATGATTTCTGGCCAGGGGGCAACAGCGTTAGGCTGCCATCAGCAGAGCCACATGTGAGCTCCTGGGGTGCAACCTCAGCAGCTGCTGGGAGCAGCATGGGGCCCCACAGAGTCAGAGCACCTGCAGGTCCTGAAGGATGCAGATGCAAGTAGGGGAGCCTGCATCCCCAGACAGGGAAGATAACTTATTGCAGAGGACACATAGTGTTAAGGGGAAGTTGTGTGTGTAACACTATGTGTATATTTGTCATTAGAACTCCTTGGGATTAGTCATAGAGACATATTTTTAAAACCATATGGATTTATTAATCTTTTATTAATGTTTTCTGCTTTATCTGCTATATTAGCAATATTCATCCTGCATGTATAAATAGTTCATTAATGCTGGCTTATTATATGTCACTAGCAAACTAATATGGTTTGAGCTAACTTTGATTTTTGTTGCCAAAAATGGTTTACTTTTCAGAGTCCATCCCTGAAATTTCCTCCATTTTCTTGTTCATACTAAAATATATCTATGATTTGGAATACAGATGCTAGTTCTTGCAGACATTTCTCTAATAAGTTTCACTGACCATATCTTTGTGTCCTTTGTGGGACATAGTTATTTGGTTACATTTCTAACACTTTTTTTTTTTTTAGTAAATTGGTTTCTCACCTATACTGATAGATGAGTAAAATGCTTTCCCTCCTTTTCATATCAACTTACCCATCAAAACTGAGTTACTGGAATTTCTGGAATTAAAAACCAGGGAAACTGTTTTTACAGTGAGTGGATCGTAACATCTCATTCTGATGCTGTGACTAAAAAACAACTGACTTTTTCATTCAGTGCAATTGAAAAAAATAATAATTAGGAGAGTTTCCTCAATAAATCACAGTTTCCATTTTTTCAAAGGAACTTTTGAGAGAGTAAAAAACCCCTAAACTATTTCCTTGGAGATTTATTTTATTTAAGCTGAATCCTACTAGCTGCTGTTTCACTACATCAGGCAAATCCATATTAATCATGTAGAATACCTGTATATCACCAAATCTGATGCCTCATCAGGAAAAAAAATCTGCAGAAGTGTTTTGTTGAAGTCCTCCCACACTAGTAGTGTCACCAGATAGTGATTCAAAAGTTTATATATTGAATTTGTGTTTGGTTTTACATTCTTTAAGAAATGCTTTTTATTTACCAGGAATGACAAATTTCAATTTTAATTTTTAAATACCTCTCAACAAGTGAGCCAATAATATTGTTTGTTGCTGTGCTAAGATGTTAGTCAGCCAAATGACTTGTTTTTAAAATATGTGTTTATAGATAAAGGACTTCCTAATCATGAGAAAAAAAAGTCTGTATCTGGCTTTGCAAGGCTGATTGATTTATATACCTTTAAATACAGAGGAAAGGCTCATGCTGCTTTATATGTGTGGGAACATCAATCATTTCAACTACCCCATTGTCACCTTTAAAGACCAATTTGTTATCCTCACACTTTTATTGTTGAAATTACTGGCATCAAGGAAAAAAAATAATTTTGTAGAGACTGTTATCTAAAATAAGTAACGTCTCTAACGCTCACCTAATGCCCATTTCTTTATATTTCCTGAATGGATTATTCTGTATTCCTCTTATACATTATTTAATAGCTTTTGACAGCTCTAAAGTATGGATTTAAACTGAAGTTAGAGGAGACTTTTAGGCAACATATATATTTCTCTTTTCATTTCTCACTCACTTTTTGATATGAAAAGAATAGAGGAATTACCCTAAATTAGGGTAGGATCTTTGAACAAATACACTTAACAAATGTAAACAAAAGAGCATATGCCAAGTTCATTTATAATATTATGCATAAACTACTCAGTTTTGACTACAAACAGTGGTATATTGACAGTGCAAGGCCAAATCAATCCTTTCATAAAGGATTCATAAAGGATTCATAAAGGATTTCATAAATCCTCTTCATAAAGGGCAGATATTTAGAACATGCATATGAAACTAAAGCAATGGGTGAACCTTATTTCCAGTGCTAAATCCTTACAGTGCATATCTAGATCCAGATCTATGTTTTGTAACTTCTCCTGTGTCCCTAGCATAGTTCTGTAGATTACAGTATCAAATAAAACAAATCCAAATTGACTGATTTGTCTCATTTTTTTAAAGTGGAAAAATAAACAGTGACATGTCATGACATATCATATAACATGGGAGCTTAAACTATTTGTTACTATAGTGTTTGTCAATAACACAATCTATCTCCTGTGTTTTTATCTCTGAATAATCTTTCCATAATAAAGGCTTTTTATAAAAATAAAAAAAGAACATATTTTTTTTCCTTTGCCATGTTTGAAAGAATAAAAAAAGAAAACAATTTGGACTCATTGTCAATATTTCCAGACAAGGCACACACTATTTCATGAAGTTTGCTCTGCATGGTATGGTATCCATAAAGATTTTATATGCACCTACATTTTTACAGTATTCTGCCTGCAGTACCTGCAGAATCTGTGAGGATGATTAAAATAGTAAAAATATTAGCAATTGAGATCAAAAGACTGAAGATCACTATATAAGATAATCTGTAAGCACCAGGGTGCCTAATGTTTCTTTACATCCACTCCTTTTTCCTCTATTACCAGAAGATAACTCCTTCTTAAAGCAAATACAGTAACAGCAGCTGATAATGTATGATACATCTGGCCTGGAGTCTGTCAGTGGTTCTGAGATGTGGTTCAGTGGTTCTGTCGACATGAACAGAATGATTTTGGGGAGAGTGTGTATTGGCACATGGTCCTTATCAAACCTTAAGCGCACCATTGTTGGCACACAATATGCTTATACTAATAAATCCAGTAACCTTCCCTTTTTCTGTCTCTACAGTAGCCTGACAGTACCCCACAATCAAATATTACTGATGGTCTTTTAAGAAGGCATCAAACATACTAAACAATAGTGCTTCTGTGATGTATCCAATGTGAATAAGAATATTTTATGAAAAAAGAGGAGTTTCTCCAGTGAATTTTACTGTCAGTGCCGTTATAACATATAGGATGTTTCTTCATCATAAACTTTAGAATATAACCTATTTTATCTAATGTACTGTTCTAAAAATACAGTTATATTTCCACCAATAGATGTCTTGGAAAACTAAAAATTATTAGAATATCTTCAGCAATATTTTCCTGAAGTTGCATAATTCTTAATTAACTAATTTATTTCTTTATTCATTTTAAGTTCTAGCATCAGTCCCATCATACACACAGCATGTAAAATAAAATTAAAGGTTAAATGTATAAGAATCTACGTGTCGGCAAGAGCAGGAAAAAAAATGGAGCCTGTGACTAAAACCAATATGATTGATACACAGCACTCAATTTTATTAATAGTTAACACACAAAGCATTATATAGGGTTCAGAGGGCACGCCTCTTTTAGATAACAAATTCTTGCTGTTAACTACTTTTTGGCCAGGCATCTTGTTTTTCGCTAAAGCTGCACCTGCATCTGCCAAACTAGTTGCTCTAATTGTGTTTTCAGACACTTCAAGGTCAGGTTGTTTACTGCTCTCAGAACTGAAAGTTTCAGTCTGCTTCATAGTTCTCAAAACATGGATTGGCCACAAATGCTGAGTGTCCACGTATTCCTTCAGAAATTCCTCCACACCTTACTTACCTCTAAGTTCCTTCTCTGAAGTTCAATCAATTCTGCGTGAGATATCTGTTCCTTTGTAAGTCTTTTGCTGATAAATTCACTTTACTCACAATACAATAGGAAGGAACCTCTGTATAAAGAGATGGACAAACATTAAATCATAAATATTTATTCATAAATTTTAAGGTTAATGTCAAAGTAGTTGAAGTATTTGTAGTCTAACAATGCACAGAATGCAAAATATATGGGGAAAGTATCTCTTCATCTTCTTGGGCACCGAATTTGTTTATTCAGAAGCCATCATCATGCATACATACACAAACAATTCAAATAGCAGTCACTTAAAATATAGTTGTCAAACATACAAATAATATATTACTGCTGGGAAACAGCAGGCTAGTCACAGATACTGCAGAAGTTGAGGGAGAAGCCCAGTGACTTATTTACTGAGCACTTTTTCTGGGCAGCAGTTAATCAACTTGACTACCACAGGGTGGCATTGTCAAAGAGTAGTTACATTAGTATCTAGTTTATGACTCCAGACAAACTGTTAAGTCAAAATTCCTATTTCCACTGAGGAAAGAAGGATGGTAAATTTTCTGGAAGTTTACAGCTGCAATAAATCAGGATAATCCTTGAATTTATTCATTGGTATTGAACAAGAAGATGGAAAGTCAGCCATAACTATGCCCACTGGCAGCACCTTGCCATAGGTCCCATCAAAAGTGTGAATAGGATACAAAAAGGCAGATTTATTCACTGGTACTTAAACAATAAAAATGTAGTAGGGCTTTCTTAGTCACCTGACTGGCTGCCAAACCAAATTCAAGTCTAGTTCTTACTGTCTAGTCCTTTTTTTGCTGTCAACATGAGCTTGCAGTAAGATAAGCTTTATTTTAAATATCACTAAACAAAGTTTTCATCCTATAGCTGCCTGAGTTTGTAAGCAGTTTGTGAAAACTGAGATGCAAATACAGCTTTTTCTTTCATTCAAAAGATGCCTTCTAATTTTGTACATGAATCTTTGCAGTTGTTCTTCTCTTCTGCATTCTAATCGGGTAGATCCCAAGGGGATATATATAAAGAAAATGTTTCTTAAAACTGAAAAAGAAAGAGCTTTTTTTCTTTTTTCCGGTCAGAAAATTTATCTTTTGATATGAAAATGAAGAAAGCAAGAGTCCTTTTAAAAAAACATGTACTATTTGCTGACATTTTGTCAGGTACATAGTAAATGCTATCTTGAGAAGACCAGATGAAATCTACAAACATTTCCAGAGAGAGCACAATAAGTATAAAAACCAACAACAGACTAACAAAAACCTAATTATCATGATGGCAAACATACTGTATAGAAATAAGAGGATAGCTGTCAATATCCCTAAAGTGAAAAGGTCACTTTACAATTACAATAGCTTCACTTATCTTCCTTTTTTCTGAAGCTGTCAGCAGAAGATAAATGTCTACATTCACCCTAATCACAACATGAGTTTTATCATGTGATGACATCCTTGCCAAAAAGAATCATTTAAGCCTTGCCTAGATAGAGGCACTGAACAGAAATGACCAGGTGTAATTTAAGCAATAATAAAGCCTTGAATAGAAACAGTAATTTAGGACCAAAATCTCTGTAAAGTTTATGTAACTACTCCTTGTTTCCAGCTTAAAGGAAATGGGATCAGGCCACTGAATGAAGCTATGCAAATATACACATTTAGCTGGTTTCCTTTGAAGTTACACCTACATTTAACTGGAATTCAGAGTGCCTCTAATAAACAAGATTTTAGTTACTTCAATTAGAGTAAATATCGCAGACTTTATTTCAGTGTGGAGGAAACTGTATGACTGCAGTAAAATATCTCAGATGATATCACATTTCTTTCTGAACAATGGATATTGGGATCTGAAAAACAGAGAAGTCAGAAGAAGTGTTTTGTTTCTCTTGTTTCTCAGGGCTCTGTATAAACTAAGCAGGCCCTCAAACCCTTTCACTGCTTCTGAGACATTCTGGAGTGCATTTATTCAAAGGCTTTTGATAAAAACCTGCACAATATTTTTTTTGTACATAAGTAATTTGGTCCAGACTGAGTGCATATGGCAAGAGACTGTATGAGTAGAAGACAACATTTTAATTTACACAAAACATTTTGGGACACCTGCAGAAACCAAGTTACTGAGTCTGTGCTGTCTCTTTCCTCAATGCCTTCCTTCCATATCAAGAATTTGTCATCTGACACATGCAGAGCAATAACGAGAGTATTTCTGAACTTTTCCAGAGGCACATAGCCTTAAAAAAAGTGGTTTCTGGACATCAGAGACATTTTTATTTCAGTCTTAACTGAATATCTTTTTAGCTTTTGGAAATTCTTCACTGACCTGTCTCCATTGGAGGAAACAGAGCAGCTTGTAGATATGATAAAACCCCTAATGTGTAAAAGCTTACATCTGGTGGAAGACGTATGGGCCAGGTGGAGAGGACAAAGTCCACTCATTTTGACTGAAACTGAGTCTTTCAGGCCAGAACCTGGAACAACACTTGAGAATTAGTGTCTGAGTTGAAGACACTCCCCTCCAAAAATAAACACAGCTTTTATAATAGGACTGGAAATTAAATGGGCCCATTTAAGACCCTCAGAAAATCTCTTGCCAGAGGGAAATGACCTGCTGCTGAAGGAGATTTGTGGCCTTTTTCCAGCTACAGTTTACCACAAGCTGTTTCTAGTTTGCTGTTCACAATCAGCCTTGAAGTAGGTTTTGGATGTTAGCTTTTTTCCTCTCTGAGTGTGTACAGCTCAGATTAGCTCAGACTGATATTTCTTCCTTCCACAGGTCAGTCACTTTTCTCAGGTTAAATCTTAAGATTTAATTACTGGTTATATGAAAAGAGAGAGCATTTTATTTTTTATTTTTAAGATAAATAATTAAAATGTTATTTTAATAATGATTTCTTTTTATTTATGAAATAATCTCTTCCCTCTTCCTTTAATAAGGGAGAAATAACAGAGATGTTTCAAACAAAAATTAAGAATCTTTGAACTTCTGCTGCACTTAGGTTCTTTGCTCATAGTGACAAGTCAATAGGTCTCCACTGTTGATTATCTAATCTAGGCAACATTCTAAATAGCAACAAGAATTATAAATACTGTATCTCAAAACCTGTCCTTCTGTACCAAGCCACAGCTGAAGTAAGCCAGTACCTGTTCTCTTGAAGACAGATGATGAGCAACACATTATTATGTAAGGTGTGTTGCACTGAGAGCTAGTTCACAAAAATCTGACATAGTGAGAATACAGATGCTATAATACATTGTCTAGCACTCCTTAGATCAGAAGCGAGATGCACTATCCTCCATCAATCCTAAAATCACTTATTTGGAAAAGAAGATTTGTTTCTTGTTTTATTTTAGCTGTGAGATTGTCTAATGCAGCAGATAAATACTGAAGAAAAAATGTATGTGTGTGAGAGAGATCTTAACAGAAAAAGAAATAGAAAAAAAATTAACAATCAGGTTAATAAATATGCATGCAGAAAGAACAAAGATTGATTGTACTAAGGCAAAGAATGTATTGGATTTTAGAAATACTTTGTTATCTGGTGAAATGGCAGCAACACCAAACACTCCTGATATTTCTAAAAATAAATTAGATGTTCTGGAAAATAGAGTAGTAAAAACTGTGCTGATAGTATACTTAACCCTTTAATGTACAATATCGAACATAGCAATGTACCCCTGTACTCTAACTCACATAGAATGTTGGCTAGCTAGCTAACTGAAACAGGAAAAAAAGAAATTTGTTTACCATTTCAAGCACATTGATCTGTCATTAATGGAATAAAACTTTGTGAGGAGAATAAGTTGGTTAAAAAAAAAAAATATTGTGCACTTCTTTTGTAATAAGCAGAATAACCTTTACAGCATCCTATGATTCATTAGTGAATATGTCAAGAACTTGTAAATAACACTTGAAGCTTGCTTTTTGGTCTCTTAATTAAACTAACAGTGAAAGTATTATCTCTTGAGGCCTATACTGCTCCCCTGCATATTTTAAGCAATATTTCACTTCTTGCAGTTGGTTTTCTCTTTAAAAATTAAGGTGAATTTAAAAAGAACAAATGTTCAATTCAATATTACCAGATTAAAGATCTTTAGGATAACTAATGTGCTTGATCTGCACCCAAAGATCATGCTTTTCTAGTTTTTATAGAGCATAAGTTGTTATATAGCATGGGATACATGCAGTCCCATTTACAGATATTTAGTAGCTCCAGGTAAAATGAGCTCCTGGCCCATTTTTGAAGTAATGAAGCTGCAGTTATATTTCAATCTAAATTTCAACATCTGTTTTCCCATAAAGAGAGGTTTGTATGACTCTTAATGATTTAAGAGAAGCCCTTAGATTTCTCTTTCAGGTTGACTGGTGAATATCTCTCCAGTCACTATATAAACCAAAATTCATTTTATAAACTTCTATGTTTGAGAAACATATCTGTCAAGGCTTAGAGAGCAGCAACAAGAGTTTCCACGGCCTTTAGGCTTTATTTCCTGTTTTGATTTGATAATGTGACCAGGAGATGCCAAAGGTAAGGAATAAGAAGAAAAATAAACACTGCATTTCCACTTTGCCTTCCTTCAGATCCATGACAAATACAGGAACAGGATTTTCCACCAGAAGATGTTTTTGGCACCAAGTAGGTTCTTCTTCCAGCATCTTCCATCAGCCACTCTTTATCTACTTTGTTTTCTGTTGCAAAATACTCTTCTGTCCAGGATGGAGTTTCATTCTGCTTTTCTATTTGCATGACAAAAGATCACAAAACTTTTGGCTAAATTATTCTGTTGCCTTTGAGTTAAATACTGGACATGTTACTATCCTCCATGACACCTCATGTAGCTTGTAACGAGCAGGATGAGTTACATCTTTGTTTTAAACAGTCTGAAGGCCTTGAGAAGAAAGAGCCTGAGTAGAGACAGCTTGAGAAGGGACATATCTCCCCATGAGAAGAGGGGAGGCCATAAAACCTGAGTATAAAGCTGGAGACTGTTGATTCTTCTGACAAAATAGATGGCAGATTCAGGGAGTTTTGCAGACTACAAGGGATGTTCTACTCAGTGGGACTTCACAAGCAATAATTGGCTAGCAGCTGTGGACCAGCAAGAAAACGACAGTATAAAAGGAAGAGAGACACTAATCCTGGTGCTTCTCTGAGGACTGGACCACCATCCTCCCTTCTCCACCTCAAGACCAACAGAATGATGCTAGATCCTTGGGTGGTGACTTTCCCTCTCTCTCTCTCTCTCTCATTCCTACCTCCATCTTTGGGTGGTGGTTTAATCCCCTTTCTTACTTTCTTTTTCCTCTTCTGTCTCTCTCTATAGGATTAGTTTAACAACTGTATTTCTGATGCCTACCAGTTCTGTGTATGTTCAATAAAGTTGTGCAGTTGCACCTGATATTGTGTTACTTTAATTTGTCCTTGTGAGATCTGACAAGAATTTCCATGTTTCCAGCCTCTGGACTGTAACATAACTTTATTTTAAAATTTCATATATTCATCTTAGGATCACTTTCACAGGTTTTTTTTTAATGTTTCAAAAGTCAGAGATGTAATACTATTAACTGCTTTTCATGTGGCTAATTGTCAAAAGCTATACATTATTATTAATATGCAGGATTCCTTCTTACATTTCTCCATTTACTTACACCTTCCATTCTTGATTCCAACATGTTCTCCCTCATTTATGGATCAAATATTTCAAAATTCCAATACAGTCTATACACAAGATGGGAATGGAAGTTAAGGAAGGTTGTCCTTAATTATTACCCATCTCAATACAAAGGCAGTACTTACCTTGATCACCTCTTCTTTTTTTTTCTAATTGACTTGAGAATTCCAACCTGAGAACTTTAACTGTAATCAAAAGCTCATTTGAGGAAATGAGAGGGCACCAAACAGACCAAATTTTGTTTTGTTTTGGTTTTCTTTTTTCTCTCAGTAACAAATTCAGTTGTACCTATTCACAAACTTTAAACTTAAGTCAGTGAGTACTCTGCTAAAAAGATAAGGTCATGACTTAACCTGCCCCTTCTTCACACAGATCACTTCAAAGCTGCAATAAAAAGTAAGGAGCTTCTTTAAATCTCACAGCTTCCCTGCAATGGACACAGTCTGCTCCATGGTGGTAGGAAGCAGTCAAATCATTTCTAGATATAAAAGTGAGGTGAGGTTTTGCTGTGCCTTACTTGAAAATAAAATGCCTGCCTTACACTCTCACCATAAAATGAGAAATATGATTCCTTTGTTCAAAGTTGCCCTCATTTAATCATAACAGTAGAAAGACACCTTCCTTCAATGTTACCAAAGGAAGTTAACAACTTTTCTGTGTTTGTCTTTCTTTTTCAAATCCATCATGTGTTAACTCAGTGACCCTGTGTATCATTATAAAATATTGAAAGAAGCTTCAAAATATTTAGTTTAAGTCCAGACAAACAACTACCATCAACTCATAATAATTATAGACATAAAAGGAAGGTCAAAGCAGTAAAAAATCAAAAGACATACAAGAGCCTATAATGTGAAAAATTTTGTAGCTACAAATTTTCACAGAGAAAGGATAAAATGATAGCCATTATTAAGACATTTTGAAGAGCAGGAGGTCATTGCACACAGTGAAATAATCTATTCTGAGCACAGAGATAAGTTATTCAACGTTACCCATCAAAATACAAGGGATGGGAAGGTAGGCAATATTTGTAAGTCTTGAAATCTTGCTATGTCTCAAAACTTGAAATCTTAATTTCTTCTAATTTGCAAATTCTAATAAGAAAAATCTTTGTCTCATGAATACCAAGGAATCATACATCTGATTGACTTCATTTTGGTCATTTTCATGGTACTTGTGTTTTCTAAGCATTGAAGAGTCCATTTTCAGAAAGCTTCTTCAAAGTGAAAAAGCCTTATTTCAGTTTTGCAGGTTGAAGATAGAGCCTAGAACTCTCAAACTGAAGGAGCTGACTGTTGGAAATTTGTCTTGTACTGTCCAATGATAAAGAAAATACTCACAGTTTTACCACTTGTTAGCTAAAAAATCCAAATCCATTTACCCTCAAAGAGCAGAAGTAAAACTGACACTAAATAGTGACTGGAAACTCACAGTGCAGAAAACGGTTTCATAGACATGCTTTTTTAAAAGACATGGCTTTTTTGCACCTGCTCAAAGAATTGATAGGCACAATTGCCAGTGCTTGATTGGCCCAGATCTCAGAGGTGAATCTTTATTTCTCTCTTCCAGGATGTGAAAGAGGTCTCTACTGGTGCAGTTTCTAGATTCTGGAGACCTGTGAAGTGCTGCATGCAGAACCATGTCTATGCACTTGAGATATATATGGGAGTAAAACTTGGGACTCCAAGGACTATTGAACAGTTTTTGTGCAGGACAGTATGCATACAGAATTCAGAAAGCTGAAGTTCTAGAGTCTCAATCAGTTAATTTATTATAGAAAATTGGACAGGCCATGTCATAAATCGGTCTTTATTTCCCTATCAGTAAGGATGCTTGTGCATTTTCTAAAAACAAAGGAAAAAAAAAACCACAACAAAAAAATCTTGTCCGATAAAAAGCAACTGACAGTGAAAAACTATGTAATGTAGCCTACAAGAAAAAATACAGGCAAAGGGCCACCAAGAAATCATTTCCTCATTTATCTAAATATAGAAGATGCAGCCAGTGTTCCATCTCCTAGAGTCTTAAAAAACCCAAACCCAATATGAAAACAAAAAACCCTCTACCCAGTCTAAGATAAAAAAAATTTGTTCACCCTCTAGTATAGCTTTTTCTAGGTTATTAATTAAAAAGCTAAAATTTACAATTGTATTTACATACTGTGAGAACAGACTGAAAAATAAGTTCCATAAGAAAGTAAGTGACTTTTCCTGGCTTCTATATGTGTATGGTAGAAGGGTAAGAAATATGATATACATTCAGCATAAATGCCATTGTTGCTTTATCTACTACCCATGTTCACCATCACAACAAGGACCTCACAAGCTTCTGTTGGCACCATTACCAAAAATGGGAGCCCTTTTTAAAAAATTTACTCTAATGCATTATAGTTTTTGTTTATATTTTGACTGTCAGGGACTTATGTGAACCCTATTTTCACATTTTGACTTCTTTGAATACATTTATTTTCCAGTTTTTTACTGTCTTTTATTGATTGACCTTGTGTATCTTGTGTCTCTCAAATCACACTCATTGGAACTATATCTCTTTTTTACATTTCCTATATTGCCATCAGTGAAAAGCAGTAACGAAAACCCCCATAAATATGTGATAAACAATAAGTGTATCTCTTGATCTATTTATAGAATAACACTTACATACACTGGTGTCTCAGAGATGGGAAACGTGACGCATTCCCTGCAGCCATCAGCCTTCTGTGACAGCTGTTAAACAGTGGTAAGGTTCTGGAGCAAAAGAAAAACTTTGGATGCTTCTGAAACCCTGGTTATCACACAGTAGGCAGCCATTCATCCTTTCCTGATGATTCTGCCCCCCTGCCTGGTAAAGACAAAGCCTGTTATTTTTTGGGGAACTGTTTAGGCTTCTCTTTAGTACTGAGCCATTTTCTCATGATGTTTTTCTTGCTGCCTGGCTGATCTTGAGCCTGGGATAATTGGTAGAGAGGTCACAGACTTGCAAAGGAAAAGAAAACCTCTATTTTTATGGCCCTAGATAAGCATTATTTGATGGCAAAAGAGTTACTAAGCTGATTTGTTACAGTCTGTACCCAAACAGATATGACCATTACTGTATCATTTCAATACAGCAGTCTGTACAACAGAGGAGGCAACAAATGAGCTACAAAATATTGATAGAACTTTCATTGATGAAAGCAGGAGTTTGTCTGGTAATGAGTATGTTTTATCTATAGATACCTGTGTGTATCAATGACAAGAGAAGTTACAGGACAAGGATGCAAAAGAAATGAAGCAGGGGAAGCAAACATAATTTTCAGTAATGGGATATTAAATTTATGCTATATCACTGATTCTTTGTATCTATCTAAAGGTGATAACTAGGGATTTCTCCAGTCATACCATGTAATGTCTACCCTTTAGAACCTTTCTGTATCTGCACTACAAGTAAGTGGTTTTATTTATGTTAAGTAGGTAATACATGTAACACCAGAGTTACTTGGAAAAAAGAAAATATAGACAGATACACTTTTTAGGTAAAAGTTTCACTTTTGTCCTTTTTGTTTCCTTAAATGACAGAAGTCAAAAGGACTATTATTAAAGGACTGTTTTATTTATGAAAGTTTATGATACTTTCCAATGATACAGCTGCAAGCTTGTATTACCTTTAAATTATTGAATCATAGAATGGTTCAAGTTGGAAGAGACTTCAGAGCCCATCTACTTCAACCTCCCTGCCATGGGCAGGGACACCTCTCATCTAGACAAGGTTGCTCAAGGGTCCTGACTGGATAAAGCCCTGAGCAGCTTGGCCTGACCTCATGGCTCATCTTGCTGTAAGAAAGAGGTCAGGATCTATGACCTCCTGAGATCCTTTCCAAACTTGAACTATGTATGAATTGTGCTATGCATCTGTAATGTCTGACAAAACAAATTTCACTATCTATGACACTCACTCTTTTTTCTGTTTCCTTATGAAGGTACATGGTTCCGAAAATTCATACTCAAAACCTGAAACTCTTATTTGAACTCTGACCTCTCAAAATTTAAGGAACTTTACTTACATACCTGTTTCAATTCACATTGTGACAATCTTTTGCATGTTACCATAACTGCCATTCGAAAGAAAAAATAATGGGATCATCTCTAACATTTAAGCATCATTTTTGACTAAGAATATAAAATCAAAGATTCTTCTATATTGCATATATGGACAACATATCTTAAAGAACCACAGCACTGTGAAGTAAGCAAACTTGTTTTACTTAGTCACATAAAATTCCACCTTTGGAGACTCAAAGGTAGTGACCTGGATCTCAGGATGCTATGCATATATCTGCAGAAAAGCTGCAAATCAGGTTCAAGATGTTGCAGTTTGACACCTTCAGCAGCCCCAGATGTCTACAAGGGTTAGTCTACAACACTAATAAAAATTTCAGGTAGTCAACCTGTTATTATACTTTACAGGAAGTCGTGACATACATATTTATAACATTAACCACCACAGCTGGAAAACAGAAATAATTGAGGCACAGACATTTGCGGATTTTAAATATTAAAAAACAAAAAAACAAACAAAAAAAGGAAGGAAGGAAGGAAGGAAGGAAGGAAGGAAGGAAGGAAGGAAGGAAGGAAGGAAGGAAGGAAGGAAGGAAGGAAGGAAGGAGACAAAGAGAGAATGATTGAGATTTCTGAGAAGAAATTAAAGAAAAAATAGATTTTATGCTCCACCAGGAGCTCCAGGCAGAAGAAATCATTCTCATTATATTTGTTTTGTATTAGAAAGTTTGACATTAAATTATATAATCTACAAAATTTCTATGCCTAATATAGTAAAGATATTTCAAACTTCAAACTTTCCTCAAGAAAAAAACCCTGTGTTTCAACAAGTATGAGTTCTAAAGCAAAACTACAATTTATTTTCATATAAAATGAAGGGCTGTGAGAACACCCTTTCAAATCAAAAACCTTTCAGAGGAGAATGAATTGGAAAAGAAAAGATTAGTAATAGACTCTAACCTTTACAACAGTTATTCAGCAAATTAATATTTTCTGTTTAGTTAATCTAAGAAGAGATATTTCTATAAAATGAGGAATTGGTTTTGTTATGGTGGATAGCAGAGCTAAATTTTAAAAACCGTTGTGCTGGGAAAATACCCTAGAAGTAAGATTTTTGGACATGAATACAAAACAATCCTAAGCCTTGGTAGAGCACAAATTGTGTTTGTACAAGTTTTTCAAGTATCTGAAATGATCCTGGAGCCAATAAAATTACGCCCTACTTTACAGTTATCGAATGCTGGGCAGCTCAGATCTCCCACTCTCATCATGCTTTTTTAAGGACAAACTAAAACTTCATTAATATGACCACACAAAATAGGGAAGGAAAGTGAAACACTATCTTTCTGTCCTGCGGCATGTGCTTTATTGTTGTTGTTACAGGTGCTATAAATAGGAAAGGACATTGTGGAGGAGAGAGGAGAATGCGTTATTTTTTATGTCAGTACAGTTTTATTTTTTATATATATATATGTATATGTATATATATATTTAATCTTTGATGTGTTTGTTTCATGCAAATAAGGAATTTTTACCCTAAGTTGTACGAACTCTGTAAATAGAGAGAGGGAATTGTTCTGGAGAAAAATATCATCTGAGTAAAGATATACTCACAAAAGAGGGAAAGTAAAACTTTTACTGTTACCACGTAATACATAATCTAATTTGAGACATTTACAATTAATGAAGACACAATTTGCTATTGTCATCCAAGATTCCTCTTAAGTCAGAGTATGGTATATGTTCCATTCTGCTTGGACTGGGTTACTTTAAATCACCCTCGGTCTACTGCCAAGTAGGTCAGGGAAAAAAAAAAAAAGACTAAAATTTTTTATTAACTGCCTGAAAATTCCATCTCTATGAAAATCTAATTATGGATTGCATTTTATTCCTCTACAATCACAGATCAGCTCGGTCAATGCATATCTACAGCCTTTATTGTATTTTGGACATGAATTGGAACATTTATAACAGTTTTACACAGATAACATCTTTATGTAAGGCAATATCTTAATGTATCACCCTTCACCGTGTAGGTTAAGTGTTTCTGTTTTAAATGAGAATCATTCAGAGGGTTAGCTGTTTCAACAGTAAACTCTGAAGTAGGAAATCTCTACTGTATTTCCCACAACAGTGGTCTGAGAATTTCAAAACAAAAACCTCACAAAACCTGAAGTTCTTGAAATATATTGTGTGTATGAACATAAAATGTTATCACTCATCTGTATAAGGAAAATAACCTGGGAGATTGATTCAATGTATAAAAGCAAGAATTATGTGTGTTTGAGCATATTATGAAGAGATACTTCTGACTTTGTTAGGAGGATGTGAAATTATTTTTCTTTCAAAGTATGTTTAATATTTTAATATAGTTTTCATAATTCTCAACAATTTTGTCTGTATTCCAAAACCTCCTCCTGCTGCTCAAGATAAAGGTAAGCTTTCAGCTTTCTTTTTTTCCTTTAGTTAAATAAAGCACAAAACCAGTCTCCTCTGGGAGGAAGGACAGAAAATGAATACCTCCTTTCTAGTCAGGTACCTTCTGCTCTCATTTGGCATTCTAATTCAAATAAATTGAACTTGCTTGTTTTCCATAAGGCAAGGAAATATTTTTATATACATTTCATAATGTGTGACATAAAATTCTGTGTTCTCTCTGATAACTCTAAATGTAACTTCAGAGAACACTTATTCCACTATTTTTTATAAGCTGCATTACATTTATGCCTATAGAGATCATAAAACTTCTCTTGTGGTTTGCAAGTTTCTTGGTATTTGTTCATATATACATCTATGTGTAAACTTACCTGTAGTATTGCAAATTCTTAGAACCTCGCAACCTGACTGGTTTGAGAAACTGTTTTCTATCATTCTGGATGAAGTCTCTGAACACATATTAAGGTAACAGAAGGGCACTCTCAAAGCATTCTAGGGTCTTTTCCTGTAGTAGTATTAAAACTTGTATTTTACTTCAAAAGCTTACCTTCGGTTTCTGTCAAATGTAGCCAAGTTACTGAGATAAGATGAATACCGATTTTGTACAATTTTTCTATGTCAGTAAGAGAGGGTCTGGCAATGAACAGTTTATGGCAATGCCAAAGAATAGAAAGTAGCCTAGGGTGATAGCTTGTGGTGTATAATTATTAGCAACTAAGATATCAAAAAAATCTGATATTCCATCTTGGGCTAAATGACTGAGCTTGAGCAACTGAGATATGAATCAAGCCAACAGATTCCCAGGTTATAAAGAACATAAAGTAAGTCAGATTTCTGTTTGGGTACTTAAATAAACAATGCAATATTCAAGGTAAGATCAGGATGTTTCTGCATTTTTTAGAAGAATTTCAAAATTGGCTGTATATAGGATGAGATACCAGGAATGTAAAAGCCACCAGGTGAACAAGTGACTGGTTGCTGAAATTTATAAAACATCTAAAATTAGCCTCAAATTTACCTTCACAGGCAAATGTCCTATTGTTTAAGTTTAACCTGGAAATGGCTAATGGTAGTAGTGGGAATAGTATTCTGACTGTTTTGAATTTGTGTAGATACTCACCTCTATCAGAAAGAGGTGAATAAGGGCTATTGATAAGAAAACAATAAATAAAAGCCCCCCAAAAAATCCAAAACTACATCTCAGGACAATCAGTTTAGTTTTGATGGATATAATAACAAGGAGTTTTACAGGAGTACATGCCACAGAAAGTAAAAAAGCTAAGAATTTTTCCTACCAGTTCTGAATGATAATTTAATTTTAATGTAAGAGTTTTTTCTTACTTAAACAGTAAGCAACTGCTAGCTTGAAGGAAACAGAAAAAAGTATAATTGCTTGGTTTTTTCACTGTCAAAGTAAGAATGGCATCTGTTTATTTTCATGACAAGCTGTTTCTCTCATTTATTTAAAAGCAAGCTTTGACATTATGTACAAACCAGCCATGTATTCATACCTGTAACACTTAAATTAATAAATTGAATAAATAATAAAAATGAAATTTAAAAAAAATATTTGGTTTTGTTTTTTTAGGTTACCTCTTCATGCCTTGTTGGTTGATGTTTCTCAGAATACTATATCTCTATGGGTTATATCTTTGACCAATAACAAAACCTGGAGCCCAACAATGTTACTAATTTGAATTTCTGGAAAACTAGCCATACCTTCCTGGCTTAACCTTTTTCAGCTCCAGGTGTAATGCAAAACAAAACAATTTTTATGCAGTTACAGTATTCATGTCCTGCAGGAAAGCAGAATTTTTCTATTAACATTACCAGTAAAATGAAAATGGCTCCCTGTTGGATTTTGCATTGAAATGGGATGGTCACACTTTCTGTCAATCTGTGTCATCTCTAATTAGTGGCATGTGTGCTCCTACTCTTTTTCATCACAAGTTTAAATGAGTTAACCTATAGTGTCTTCTATCAGTAATCTAATTTTGTACTGAAAGGGAAGCAGTAGCCTGATATTATCACTTACAGTCAGAGAATTTTCATTTATTCCTCACCACCTCTCAGTTAGTTTATTGAGCTTGATACCTGATCTCTTGGCTTGGCTCATGACTGCTATGATGTAAAAACATACACTGCATTTAGTGTCACGGTTTAACCCTGGCCTGGCAAAACAACAGATTTAAACCGAGAAACAGATTTATATATTAATCGCTCTCTCTCCTCTGATAAAGGAAAGAGAGAGAGAATAAGGAAGAGAGACTTATGGGTTGGAAACTAAACTACAGAACTTTAATGAAACAATAATGATAAATAGGAACAAATTACTAAATATATGCAAATATACAAATATACAGGAAAAATTGATCCCACGTTCCTCCCCCCTTTCCCCAATAACTCTCTTGTCACCACCGAGGCTGCAGGTCCAGGCTGGACTCCTGGAGTCAGCAGCAGTCGGGAGCTGGAGGCAGGAACACACAGATTCAGGCTGGCACGGATCAGGACCACAGGCACAGGGACGGATGGAATCCTCTCAGGATACCGAAGGAAGCAGGGAGGGCAGGAAGGAGTAGAGAGAGCAAGTTTGACCCTTGTGATCCCTCAAATTTATACCGAGTATGAGGTGTATGGGATGGAATACTCTGTTTGGTCAGTTCTGACATCTATCTTGTCCGGTCCTCCCCAAAGGAGGGTTTCAGGTGGGACCTCGTTGCTCCTTCTGGAAAGCAAAATGTTCCTGAGAGCTGAGCAGTGTCCTTGGCTCTGCACACCAGTCTCTGGCTGTAACTATAAACATGGAGTGTTATCAGTCCTAGAAGCAGACAGTGTCTGAGAAACTTGCTGTTAACCCCAGCAAGTGCAACTACTTACAAGAGACTTAGCTGAAAGCAAAAGTACAAACCAGAAAATCACCTTTATCCTGGCCTAAACCAGGACATTTAGAAAAAAGTTTCAGTTTGCCTTTGCAGGGCACTCCAGAGTTGATTAGATGACATCTCATAGATACAGCCAGGACAACTGCTCTTTGGTTGTCTCTTGAATTAGGGTTCAGTGATGGAAAGAATAATCAGCTCTGTGAACACTGTGATGGAAATTTGGGAAGAACAGCAACATCTAAGGTTGTTTCTAACTTCGAAGTATAGTGTGTCATCCAGGCATATGTTTTCATTTGTATATGCAAACGTCAAACCACATTGTAATAAGGGTATTTGCCAGTAAAAGAAAATGCTTAATGGCTATTTACTTAGAGGTTTTTTCACATGAAAAAGAATACACTTCTTCTAAGTTTCTCTTATATTTCCCTTTCACAGCTGAAAATTTTACAGTAGGTAGGATATGATAATTTCTCTCTCTTTTCACTGCTTCTTACCGTGAGTCTTCACTAAATCATTCTAAGGGAGTCTAGAATCTACAAAAGCCTTTATTTCACTCAAATTAAATTTTGCTGGGAAGCCATAGCCAGACTGGTGTTATAATGTGCTCACATTGTTAGAGGTTTCCCGTTGTTGACAATAACTGCTTTCTCTAGCAATGTCTTCCTTGACAGCTAATAAATCATGTCCAAAAGAGAACTGATCATAAAATGCGTAGTTTTTCATGTTGAAGATCTCTTCAATACATTTTAATTAAATGTTTAAGTTAACATTTATGTGATTTACCAGAAAACAAAGCAGTGATTTGCATCCAGTGCAGGAAAGTATTTTTCTGCAGACTGATTATACTCTTTCTTATTTATTCAGAGCTGGCCTTCACAAGGAAGCTTGGACAGGCCTGATATCATATTGAATGAGACTTGCTGCCAGGCAACCCATCATCCCTCTCCAGGGTGAGTGAGGTGCTACGTAGTTTTGAGTCCTCTGCTGATTGCTATGAGCAGGCTAGAACAAAATATATTCATTGGATAATGACAGGTAGTATTTGGGACCTTCAAGGAATAAAAAAAAGGCATGGAGAAATGAGACAGCAAGGGAAAAACCCCTTTGCACTTCTGGGAGTGCATTTGGCTCATGAGCTCCCAAATCTAAGAACCCATTTATACCTTATTATTATACATACATACAAATTTACTAAGCTATGAGTTACAAAAATAGCAGCTGTAATAGTGAAAGCTGAGGAAATGCATTTTTTCAGTCCTTGGTTCTAACTTATGGACATAAAACCAAACTGCTGCTGAATGGTGTTAACAATGGTATCAATAATGTAAAATTGAAAAGTATTGTTTGCTATTCTAACAAATCTAACTGGACTTGTAGACAGTGAAAAACAAACAAGATCTACTTAGAACATTATTTGCAAGACATATTTGTTGTAAACAAATAATAGACCATGTGACCAATGTTTTCTACATATATTGAGTAGTATTAATGAATGTGCTATGTGCACAAGCAGTCTATGTAATTAGATTTTTAACTTCAATTAAAATGTATGCATTTTATTTGATGTTGCAGCTAAATGATTACTAAGTTGTACCTTATGGTTCTCTAAATGCCAGGATGCAAACTCATTCAGACACAAAATCAACTTAAAAACCTTTGTCTATTCTGAAAGAACAAATGGAGAGTGAACTTCAACAACAACAAAAAACAAAACAAAACAAAACAAAACCCAACCCAAAAATACCAACAAACCCCAAGGATTATAATTTTATTGCTAACACTTTCTCTAGAAAGAGGAGTGTATAATATCTATAATACAAACCATTTGTAGTCCTCAGGAGGATATTCTAGCTCTTAAGAGCAGAGAAGCTAAACTGGAGAGGTTCACTCACAGTAACTTTGAAAACACCCTTGGACAGATTGTTCTCAAAGCAACAAATCCCCTGTGCTGAGAAAGATAGTAGAGCGTTAAAGGCATTTTTTGATCTATCACACAGCAGAATCAAATTGAATACAGCAGTCTTGCCTTCTAGGAAGAGGACACTGAAGAGAAGAGTAAATAATCTGTCCAAGAGACATCATTGTTCCTTTCCTCATTAAAAGATGAGCACTTAACCTCTTGCACTGAGGACATCTCTTTGGAATCAGAATCCCAAGCTAGGAAGAAGTACCTTAGTGGTAGAAGATGTTATTTCAAAAAAATTGAAAGCCTCTTATCCCAGAGAATAATATATGATTATTTATCTGTTGATTATAAAACTGTCTGATCTCATAAGGACCCTAGATCCACTCTAGAAGGTTCTGGAGAGATGTCATTAATCAAGTTTAGATGGGAGCTACTGACGAGAAGAGCAAGAGGAAGAATCTGGAGGCAAATTTAGACATTGCAGAAGATGACATCCATTAAACCTATATTGGTGAAATGTTTGTAACCTGCAGGACTGAAGGAGATGGACAATTTTAGTGTCTGGCTTAGAAGGTTCTAGGAATAAGAGCTTGGATTAACCAGGAACCAGGTACAGAGTGGATTAAAGAACACTGGTACAGAAGAATTGGATTTAGCTCAGTGAAAGGAGAACAAGGTTTCTTATGCCTAAAATAAATAACAAAAAGTTAAATTACTTGTCTGAACTAAAGAATGGGGGAAACTTAGCAACAACAGTTTGGAATGTTGCTTCTGTTGTTGAAGAAGGCAACTCTGTGTTGAGAAGTTACACTCAGTACCCAAGCAGAGGAATTGGGAATGGTAGAGAACTTTTCATACAGGATGTAAATATACATACATATGATTCTGCAACAAAGTTGGATTTTTAAGAAACTGTGTGGACAATTTACTTGGTCTAGCACTCAAAATCCCCACATATAATAGGATGCTTATCAGTGGAAGGCTGATACTGGGTTACAAAATGTACAGGACCAATACTGAAGTTGAATGTTTACAAACAACTTGTTACTTCAGAGGATAATAAAATCTAAATAGACTGAAATTTGAGGTCTCAGATGTGAAGAATATATTTTTGATGTATTGTTCTGATACCACAAGATAGAAACAGTGATATTGACCAGCTCACATTGATCAGAGGCATAAAATACAGAAGTCATGGGAGATTTGACTCTGTCTAGACCAGACAAATGTCATATCAAGCTCTAATGCAGAGATCACATTTTTATGCACTATCAATGTCAAGCAACTGTCTGGAGGCTTCACAAGAAAATATGCATCTTTCAGTTGGTCCTGAGTAGAATGCAGGATGTACTTCAGTATGTTAGAGTGTCTCCTGAACCATAACAGGAGCTGTAATGTATGTAAATGAGCTCTATCTTAAGAAAGGGACACTGCATAAAAATGAAGAAATTGTCAGAGCTACACAGGCCAGCTAAGACATTTAAATGTCTCTAGATGTGATTAAGACAGGGTGAAAAGAACATTAAAAGGCTAAGCAATAGGGTAAGGGAAGTTACTGGAAGCAAGAAGACATCCCTTAAAAACCTGCAATTTCTTGCCAAAAGGGCATAATAAACAAATGAATGAAAGTTAAAAGTTTGAGGAATACATAAACAAAAGGAATAAAAATAGTAGATACTCCTCCAAACACTTCAAAGATCAGAAAGGCTGCCAGGGAGTCTGGAGGAAGAGTAGATAATCAGGATACAAAAATGCATTGCAGAGAAGTTAAATCCATTCTTAATGATATCCAGCGTGAAAAAAGTGGTAGATCTTAATTCCAAAATCTCTTAATATTTCAATTTTTAAATCAATATTTAATTCTTAAATAAATAATTCAATTCTTAATATTTCAATTCTTAAAATTGTGGAAACAAAAACTATTAGCTAGGTATATTGCTACTGTTACATTGCACATTTAAACATCTGGTGGGACTGAAATAATATAAGTTCAGATACCCAAGAATATTCCATGTTTTTCAGAACTTTTTTTCCTGAATAGATTTCTACCATTCTTAGTCCGTTTGTGAAATGAATTTTTCTGATAAAGTTGAAAGTTTGGTTCGAGCCATATAGGCATAGCAGATGCTTTTATCTACTCTGAAAAAGAACTAAAAGATTTTAGCCACACCTAGAATCAGGAAAAACTAATTTTGGTGAAGGGTTAGAGAATAAGAAGGCAAATCTTAAATCTCTGGTATATGCCACCAATGTTACAATTTTTTTTCATATTATTATATTATTCACACTCCTCCTATTCCTATTATGTGCCCTCCTTTCAAAGTATACAAATTCTTATCTTCTCATAATGTCACAGAAGCAGTAGCTTGAACAGAATTTTGGAGGTTATTAAGTCCATCCCCCAACTCAAAAAGAGACTACACCAACACTGCAGCAGGTCAGAAATGGCTTTGTATAGCTGAGTCTGTAAAACCACCAAGGACAGAGAATCTACCACCCTTCTGGGTATTCTCTTCTGGCACTGCACTACAGTTCTGGTGAAAAAGTTTCCTACTATTTGAACTGAAGGTCTCTGTAAGCTTTCCTTATTCTTTACACGGTTATCTTCTTCCATACAGTATTTCTTCCTCCTTAGACTCTACTTTCTTTCACTTATGACAATGTCATCTTTTCATCTTAAAACTGTCTCTATTATACCTCAGTGTATGCATTTATGGCTGTGGATGTGAAAACTTTGCCCTGCTATTCTGGTATATTTCAGTAATTCTTTTATGTTTTAGTCTAAAAGACTAAATTCTATTTCTAATTATGAAGATTTGTCTAACACTAAGTAAATGTCATTGTTCTAGTAATCTCTATTATCATACCTTACTTCTGTCAAAAGACATTCCCTGTTATAGTAAACCACTGCTTATACCTGTAAGTAGAAGGTTCATTTCTGCAATGCTTTTCCTCTGGATTAGGTGTGTATGACTAGATACTTTATTCCACTCAGAATACTTTAATGAATTTATCTCTAGCAGAGATTAAGAAAGAAGGTTTCAATTATGTTAGGTTTCTTCTTGTTCATCACTCAGGAATGCTATTATGTTTTCTTCAGAACTTTCTTGGCCCTGCTGTCTGTACTATTCACAGCTACGGTCTTCATTTCTGTAAATTAGACATTACATGATCAAGGTTTGATCTAGTTAAACCTGTCCTCTCCCTACACAGATGAACAGACACTTTTTTTATGTGAGAACTATCCTGTACTGCTTCCAATTGCTTGTTCATTTGAATTTTTTCATCATTGAGCTGAAAAAGTCAAGAGCTCTAGCTCTAGGGCTGATAATATGTTCTCTAATGAAGATGAAGATACTCCAGCACTAATCTCAGAGGGCAGTTTCTTCTGTTCCTCTCCTTGTAATTGCATAATATCTTGGTTCATTAAAAAAAAAAATTATACCTGCTAAGATAGGGAAAGAACAACCTCAACCACAATATGAGTAAAATGCTGTTCAGAAAGAATCTGCAGATTTAAGACAAACCTGAATTGGTGGTATGTAGAAAGTGGATGAGCCACTGGTGATCATAGTAAAGTAGTGGTATTTTACACTAGGCATGGTATCTTACTATTGAGACCATATATCTAATGCAAATTATGCATGAATGCATATCTTTTAATGAATACATACTTTTAAAACCATAAGTTTCACAAAATCTACTATTTATATACATACCGTGGTAGAAATATATAAATATAAGCTGCAACCATAAAAATGTTGAAATGAAACTGTGTGAGAAAGCTTTATTTAAAACATTAGTATTCATAAAATGTACACATTAATTGCAAGCACCATCATAGCTTCTGAATTTGGAATGTGAATAACTGAAACAACTGTGGGGTCAGTACTCTTCCAACTGCATTGAATTCACTATATGCATACAAACACTTTGGAGAGACAGAAAAGACTTAGAAACATATTTAAGGTCATACACTCCTATATTTTAATAAGGTTTTTAATTTATCTGAAATTATTCTCATGCAAATGGGAAAAACAATTTCCCTTAATCTGATTAGTGAGTTATTCTGCAGGCTCTGAATATTTGAAAGAATACTTGATTAATAAATAGACTATCTTTCTTATTTGAAGACTCCCTCTATCATTGCAGATTTTTGCCCTCTCTTAAGATTTATTCTGATACCTGAAACTCTTTCAAGCACTAAATCACTAAAAATATGTATTTATTCATATTTAATAAAAATATTGGCAATTAATATATAAAAAGCAATTGCCGTTGTAGCATTTTTTCTAGAATCAATCCAAATTCTTGCAGCAACAACTGGGATTTATTTTTCAAAATAAGGTATTTGTTATAAAACTGAAATACCTCAACCACTATAGTAACAGGGAACTCAAAGTTTTCATGTCATCATTAATATTACACATTTTTCAGTAAAAATTAACTTGACACAAAGTTTCTAGAAGGATGTAGTGAATAAATTTGGAAAGAACCCCTGAAGATAATACACTTGAAACTCCTGCTCTAAGCAGGGCTAAC
This sequence comes from Phaethornis superciliosus, assembly GCA_023637945.1. Taxonomy (NCBI): domain Eukaryota; kingdom Metazoa; phylum Chordata; class Aves; order Apodiformes; family Trochilidae; genus Phaethornis; species Phaethornis superciliosus. Next base: position 72,748,175 of record JAJQWJ010000002.1, read on the forward strand.
TTTAAAGTTGCTTAGGTTCAGGGGTTTCTATAATTTAGTTTTTAGAATGTCAAGGGATGGATATTTCATAAGACCATTGGTCCACTCCAAACTCAATAATCCTGTGATTCTGTAAAGTTCAAGCAAACTCAGGTATATTTTAATGAAATGCGAGTGGTTAAGTCTATTTTAGGCATTTAGATTATTAAGTGCATTTTAGAGACCATTCTGATCTTTCCAAATTGTTGGTTTTGCCAACTTCTTTTGCCAACTTGTGAGAGGCTTATATATTTGGCCATCTGTATTAATAACTGAATTAAAGAATCTCTATAGCTATCTATATTTATTACCGAATCTTAAATTATATATTTTATTTATATTTATTACTCAGTTCCAGAGATTCTGGTTTTTTTTGGTTTTAAGGTATTTTTATTCTTGAGTTATTTTTTAAGTCACTAAGTGGAAATAAGTACTTTGTCTTTTTTCTCCATCTTACAATCACAAAATAATTCATGTGGGAAGGTGAGTTCATTGAACCTTAAAAATTTTGTGAGAGGGCATTGATGTTCTTCCACAGTATCCTTTAATTTACGAGGTAAAGATCAGCCTTCTCCACTCATAGACTCTTCTCCAGTCATAGAGGAAAATATTTTAGAGACTTGATCTCCTAAAAACTCAGATCTTAAAGAATAATCTGAAAAATGGAACATGTCTTTGAATTCCCCTTCAGCTTCCTTTCACTCACTATATTATAGCAAAACCTGACAGCTAGTGAACTGTTAGACCCAAGTCTACATCATTATCAGAACACCCTATCACAATAGACAACCTCATGACAACCTCATCAAAAACTGTAACAGAAGTTAATTCTTGTGCTGTAGAACATCTTCTACCTAGGAAGAACTCATCTTTATGTTGAATCCTATCACTAGTAAAGGTACCAATAAGTTTGCTAACATAACTGTCTAGTTCTAGCAGATTTTTAGTTATGGTCAGGGTGTCCATTCTAGTAAGGTTTTGCTGAGTGCTGGAAAGTTAAATGTCCTTTCAATTGTCCACCAGGTGCCACAGAAATACCATCTCTGCCTTTCGTTGTGTGTCTTGAGAACACCACATGTGCCTGATTTCTTCTTTGAGTAAAAATTCTAAAAAATGGTACAATATCATACTATCCAGCAGGCTTGTTACAATATTAAAAATAAATATATTAAAATTCTTAAAAAGCAAGCAACACAGAAAATTGCAGATAGGAAAGAAGAGCAAATGCATTCTCAAGAGTACCAACACATTATCTTGTCTAGAGGCAGGGACAATGTACACTTTGAAGTGAGCATCTATATATTTAAAGATTGAGCAGTTAAAAGAAGGATTTTGCAGCTTTTGAAGTCTGAACCAAGTGGCTTTAATAACATCTTCTTGTTTATTTAAATATTCAGGTGATTTTGTCTCTTGCCACTTGTGACTGGCTAGCAGAACATAGACATATGGCACATGTCAGGCATCTAGAATATCAAAAATGAGGAATTCTCTTTGGGTCATCTCATCAAAGTAGCTTATTGACTTAGTTTGCACCTGATGTCAAAGAATAAGATTCCTGCTAACTAGAAAAACTTCACAGCGTAATTATGTGAACTGATCCAGTTCAGCACCCTTGAGAAGAGAACAGGTCACAAATCTTCAAGACATTTCTGAAGCAGATGGGAGGACACTGAGATCAGGTAGATTATTCTGATTTATTGTTTATAATATATTGTTATTCTAAATAACAGTAGTCTATCTTATTCCATAACGGCAACTGTAACAGCAACTCTTGGAATGAAGGACTTTTTAATCCCAGGGGATGTCTTGGTGTTTCCTCAAGGGTAACTTTTGATTCATTTTATAAAATGTGTTTCCTTGCAAAGTGAAGCTAGAGACAAAAAGGAAGTGCACAATCTCATTAATTTTTTAAAAGCCTTCTTATCAAAGAAGAATCAAATCTAGTCTATTAAAAAAAAAAAATCTAGCAAATTAAATTCTCTAACTTCAAGTAAAACCATTCATTAAAGATGTAAGATATCAGTATTCCAGGTGTGGTCTCAGCAGGACAGAGTAGAGGGGCAGATTCACCTCTCTCCATCTACTGGCTGCACTTATTTTGATGTAGCCCAGGATAATTTAGATATTTCTCTTCCTCTAATCCATTTAGAACACAGCGACAAAGGCTGTTTTCCCAGTCAGGTTTAGACTTTTCATTCATCTCTCTGTCTTCTTCCACTGTCTTTTCACTGTCATAGTTTATATATTGACTCTACTTTCACATAAAGAGTGTGACTTTGTACTCCAGACATCTCATCAATATTCAGCTTCTAGATAGCAGTTAAAATTTAAAAAATCTTCACTCTTTTTCTATTGTATTATTGCATTTTTAGAAACCGTGTTAGATTTATGTAGCAAGGTTTTGGTAGTGGGAGTGGGAAGGCAGCAGGGCCAGCCCTTGCAAGGAGCATCCGGGGCTGCCCCGTGCTGGACACATCTGGTTCCAGGTGGCTGGTTTTAGTTGTCAGCAAATTAAGTGAATTCTCCCCAAGTTGAGTCTGTTATACCTGTGACAGTGACTGGCCAATGATCAGCCTTTCTTCACCTTGACCCATGAGCTTTTCCATCTTATTTTTTCCCCTGTTCTGTTAAGAAGCAGCAAGAAACCATCTTGGTGGTCATCTGGCAACCAGAATTGGCCAAACCACCAAAGAAGCTCTGTATAAATAGTTAGAAGCTTCTTCACCATCCATCTTATTAGAAATCATCTCTTCACATAATACTTTGGTGTGTATTTTTGTAAAACCCATGGTAATCATTAGTTTGATGATGTGTGAAAGGACCAGTCATGTTGGTTATTAAAGTTTCATGTATTACTGTGTACCTTTGTCTCTCTTGCATGCAGACTGTACAGCTTAAAAAGCCCTGGGGGGCAGAGATCTTTTTGTTATGTTCAATTATACAATATTCAGCAGACTACAGTACTGAGAAATGAATAGGGTCCCTTAAGGATGCTTATAGAAATTAGTAATTTAGGCAACCAAATACAACACCCTTTGCATTACTTCCCTTTATTTTTACATCACTTATACTTAAAACATAGGTTTATAAATGCTAATTTAAGACCATAGCTTTTCATTAAATTATATGTTCTACAGAAGTCTCATCTTAAAATTGCCAGAATACTAGTTAGTCACTTCTAAAGACTATTTCTCTCCAATAAAAATAACAGGTAGATGGAGTAGATGGCCACTGGAGGTCCTTTAAACCCAAATTTTTTTTATGATCCTAAGGACTAAAAATCTCTCAAATCCTTGTTGGCAGGGAATTTTATGCTGTTATGATCAAAGTCCTCAAAAGACTAAATCATGTCCAGAAAAACACAGCAATCTGACCATAATTCCAACAGAAACGTAGTTTTTAAAAAGTCACATATGAGAAATCATTCCTAAATCACAGAATGTTAGGGATTGGAAGGGATCATCTAGTATTGGATTGGAGATCATCTAGTATAAACACCCATATTTTTTTTTAGATTATTTTACATTCATTTAATTCAGATGTAAGATTCAAAAAGCTTTGTTGTGTCCATTACTAAATATCCTCGGAAATGAGCTTATTAAGAGAAATATTTCTAAGCCTGAAAATTTTAAAAGGAAGAAAATGTAATTCTATATATTAATGTAACATTTTCTTAAGAGAGTCTAAATTATTTCTATCCAATCAGAAAACAGAACCCCCCCCATATGATTTATGTTGCCACATTAAGAATCAAATTGTACTGAGTACAAATTTAGTTACCTGCTTTGGAATGTTGTGCAGACCTGCAAATGACAAAACAGTGTACTCTGGAAACTGTCTGAAATAGCAAGCAAACATAGAAGGGAATTACAATTTCTTTCATATTTGTTTTTATTAGAAAGTTTCATAATTTGTCTCACAAGAGTGGGTAACATTATCTTAAAATCTAACATAAGATTTTCCAATAATGAAAACATATAGGATAAAGATAGATACAAGTACTTAAGAATCTGAGTTTACAGGTTATTATAGTTTCTGTTCTGTGTACATCCCACACACATACAGACACAGGCACATATTTTGCAAGCACAGAGAAATCATACTTGCATATTTTGTTAGCCTGCAGGGAGAATTGTTCTAGCTTTTATCATTGAGGGTATGAAATATTCAATATTAAATAACTTCAGATTAATGGGAATTTTTTCTCTTAGGGCAGAAATAATTCTGTGTGGTGCCTCCCAGAAGCCAAATAAGACAATTTCATCCTCTTGGGAGGAGATACAAAAGCTTCAGAGGAGAAACCTTTCTACTGACTGTCATTTAATTCCCAGAAGGTGTTTCCTTTTCTCATAAAGACTTCATCATTATTTCTTCTTTTTTGTTCAGAGCAAACAGCTTTCCCTTCAGCTGCAATTAAAAGGATCTAAATTAAAAAAGCTTTCTTCTTCATAAAGCACGGAAACATATTTTTGCTTTCTAGGAGCAGACTTCTGATTCATCTGAATGATGAACTAACACAGATGAATGAACAGGAAGAATTAAATGTATATTTCTTCAGAACTCTATGAAAAAGGAAATACTTAAAGATAATTATATGGATAAGAAAAAATTCAATTTACAGCTTAGTTTATCTGATGTGACACTTAACACTCCCTAGATTAGAATACTACCTGAAAAAAAAATCTTATCTAAAATGAAACTATAATAGCTAAAGATTTAACTTTTCAGAATTCAAAAGAATGCAGTTCTTCATAGACACATTAACGACATTATGAAGGAAGCAGGAGAGAAAAGAAAAAAAAGATTCATGAATTCTACTGCATCGATGCAAGAACCTTGAAGGAAGAAAGGCAGAACTTGAGTCTCACAAATAGAGATAATAAAGGAAGATAAAGTAAAGATTGATACATGAAAAAAAATGCTTATTTTTCTTTATAATTCAAAAATATATTATCATTCAAACCCGTCTCTAATGTAAAAAAAAAAAAAAAAGAGTGTCAAAAAGTGTTGCAAAATTACTGTAGCTTACTTTTTGGTTTAGTTTTCTCTGTGGTGATTTCTAAAGTTTTTCATAACCTTTACTCATTTGAAACTGTTAGCAAAGGTGGCAAACCTAGGAAAACCTATGCATTTTTATTTTCAGAGGTTTTATCTCTCAAAAATCTGAAGTACTATCTACTAACTGAAATAAAAGAAAAGATGGGACACTTAGGAATTCTGAGGAAACAGAACTTTATTGGGGGCTATAAAGGATCTCCAGGAAACATTTTCCATCACTTTGCTAAAGAAGCAATGATCAAGTGCAAGCATGGACCAAAGAATAAGTGATAATGATTTGCATCAAAGAATTTTCAAGAGAGAAGTTCAATGAGCAGATTTTTTTAAGCACCACAAAAACTTATGTGGTGTTAAATGACACATAAATGCAAGACCTGCTGGCACCAAAGATATGCAGTTTTTCAGAACAAGAATGTCCATGTGGGGAGAAATACTTTTAGTGTCTTTGTTGTGTAAACAGAACTTGGTGCAACTTGGTACTTAATCAATACAATAAAAGACACATGGGGCAAATTGTCATATATTCTGTGGTTAAAAAGAATCAGCTCATTTATAATGATGATGATGATGATGCAGATGTCATTTTACAATCCACTAAACACTCCATAGTGGACAGAAGTCCCATACATACCCAGACTGTGTCATACCAGAAAATCTATACCAATAGTCCTGTGAAATTATTTCTTTAGGTATGTAGATAACTTCTCCTTTCCTCTGGTCACTTATAAAAACCTAGCCTGACAGAGTTAGACTCAACTCTGATGGGGTTCTAGACTCAACTCTGATGGCTGATCATTTGGAGGCTGTAGGATTGAGATATTGTGGATAGAGAATAGGAAAAAAATCAGAGAAGACTGAAGAGGTATTCATTTAAATGTTTAATTTACATATATAATCTCTTGTTTGGAAGCTGAGTAATAAATGTTGGAATGCAGCCCAAATGTTAGATTTTGTACCAGACACTGTGGACCTGATTAAACAAAGCATTTCTTTTTACACAACATTTTAACTCTCCTTTGAATTCTTGCCTGAATGAAACTGCATTACTCTAAGTGAATGAAGATCAGAAGAAAAGGAGGTGGGAGAGGGAACAAAGACTGAGGAATGTGAAATCTACCATATAAAATAAGCACATCAAATTATCTTTTATCGTTTAAGTCATATAGATAGTCTCATTCTAACAAATGTTGACTTCACTAAACAGGAACAGAAGTTAACTGGATAAAATTTTTGCATTTACTTTTCACACTTTTCAAGACAGAGAATTTTATATGCGGACAGACTTCTACCACAGAAAACCATTTTCCTGAGACAGACCAGCAGTACTTCAGGATCAACTTTGATTATTTAAAGAAAGCATTGCTCCGAAGGAAAAAAAATAAAAATTTAGAAATCATTTTATCATTCAAAGAAGCATATATAAGGCTGGTTTTAAAACAAGAGTTTTATAAGGTCACTATCTCCAAAATCCACTTTTCCAGAATTGTGAATATGTAGTTTTATTATTTTTCTGTTACTTTTCTTATGTTTCAGAAGCCTTTATTTTAATCTTAATTGTTAGTATTTTCAGTTTTCTTGGTTTTAGAAGACTATCATGTGATCTGAATCTCAAGTTAATTATTCAGTCCTAAATGACTGCGAATAGTTACTGAACATGCACTGAAGCTGAGTAAGCACAAATGTTCACTCATTCTCTCATGCTGCATCTGCTTCCTTTCTGGGAACTACATGTTTTAGACGTCTTCTAAGCCATTTCTTATGCTTCAAATTGTCTATTTCAGCAATATTACCATATTGTCATTGTAAACTAAAGAAAAAAAAACCACACATAAAGGGATACAGAAGTATTCAGATATTTATATTTTTTTTAATTTTAGTGCTAATTTCAGTCTTATTTTCATGTTGAGTTAAATGTATGCTTCTTTTTTCAATGGTTGTTTCCCTGTCTGCTGTATTAATTTTTCATCTCAATGTTCATGACATACAGTGGACCTGTTACTATTGTTATGGAATGCTTTTGTCAGTCACAAGCTTCAGATTTTGAAAATATCCCTCAACCAAAATTTGATTTAGAAAAAAATACAAAACAAACAAAACAAAACAAGCAAAAAAACCACACAAAACCCCCTAAATCTTTGTGAACATATAATTTGAAACTGGAAAATTAAAGTTTAGTATGAAGAAAAATATAATTTTAGCCTTAGAAATACAAGCTGGTATTTCTAAATGTGAAGCAGGTTTGAGTATGGAAAGGAGAATGATTCAAGATTGGTGGGCTGGGGACAACAGGCAGAATGACATGAAACAAACAGTCAACAGAATATCTTTTAAACTCTTTCCTGAAACCTATTCCTACCATGCTTGACCTCTGGTTTGTTAAGCTAATTCTCTGGAAAGTGTACTAATCAGTACTAATTTTAAAAACACAAGATAAAATTACGAATTTAACACCTTTAGAATCTCTCAGAGAAAAAAAAATACTGAGAATTTAAAATTATGCAAATTAACCTGTATGTGTGAAAACCAGCCTCCCGAAATAAAAATTCACTGTTAATAATTTTTCTTTTGTACAACAATCAGCATGTTTTAGACAAACACTTTGCCTCACTACAAATAAATATGAACTCAACCAAAAGACAAATAGAAAAACATAGGTAAAAATGGAGGGGAATGGCATAGGTAAAAATGGAGTTGGGGAATGGCAATTTACTTAATTTTTTGTTAGCCACCACAAACCTTCAGTCAGTGTTTTGGCTAAAAATCCACTATCACACAGATGTGTGGTGCTGGGCCAGTGTTAAACCGTGACACTGCCCTACCCTTTCCCATTTCAAGTTCTTATATCTCATCTGTAGGTCCCAGGTCAGGACTTCCCAGGAAAGGTGGAAGCCAGCATTGGAGATTGAGGTGGCCCACCTTGTGGTTTCTTTCTGCCTCCTAACACTGCATGGTCTCTGCTCAGGTGATGTGGTGCTTTTTGCAGGTCACATCCAACGTGGAGTGCCATTTCTCCATTTGCCTCCTGGGTCAGGACTCCAAGCCCCACAAACTGACAGTGTCTTCCTGAAATTTGTTGAAGCAGAGGTAATGTGCTCCAGAAGTGAGGTCTCCTCTCACTGGACAAAGTTCAGGTGTACAATGGCTTTTTTAATGATGCTAAGGCTTAGCTGTCTTACGTACATCCATTAGACTGTGTCTGTGTGCCCATAAGGGTTAGCCCAACAATAATCTGATGCACATTTCAGGTTTGAGACAGAACTTACTGAAATGAGTGGGAAATGGAACTGATGATGTGAAGTGTCTAACGTGCAGCCACTTCACAGGGACTTACTAGTGGTTATGGGCCTTTGTTCAGTACTACAAGACCAACTGAAGTATATTAGTGAGGTTACCAAACTTTCAGATCAGGGATTTTTCATATGAACATGCAGAGTCATCTTTCACATCTTTCTCCATTAGCAAAAGATGTGTAATCAACCCTTCCTCTTCTATACCAACTTGTCATACTAAATTTATGTCCTATCTTGAATTTCTCAAGAAATAATCTTAAAATAATATTTTGGATTCTCTTGCATTGTGAGGCAAGCCTACATAGAAAAGTATTTTTTATGTTGTGTTTGTTTTGTTTTTGTTTTTTTTTTTCTTTCAGGTAGAAGATGAGAAAAGAAGACAAGCTAAGCTGAGGAATAGCAATGCTGATATTCAAGAACTTCTGAAAATGGTCCCTAGGGAAAAGTGAGTGGAGAAAAATGCATCCAGATGGAGAATGATGAATGCAGGTGTGCAACCAGCAACCAGTTCAGGCTCATGAAAAGTTTCAAAGCAGAACACCAGGGGTGGAAGGGGCTGCTAGGCAATCTGAGCTAAATGGTTAATTGTGATGTGCATTATGGATATGGCTTAAAAGGGACTGCAAGTTTAAACCTCCGTATAGCTTTAGGCAGTTATTGAGATCTTCTAAATCACAAGCTGCCTTTGTTTCTTTGGCAAATTACTTTTCTTGACCCATGCTAAGTATCTACAGAGAGTTAAAGGCAAACCACACAAAATTATATTGCAAACAGACATCAGTCTGTAAAGAGTTTGGTATGAAACAAACACACTGCAGAACATCTACTAATCTCATAATGACTTTTCAGAAAAAGAAAAGAGATTAAAAAAAAAAAAAGAAAAGGAGGAAAAGGGTTTTTTGTTTGTTTTGAAAAAATTAGTGAAAGACTTGCCAAGTAAAAACATACTTTTTCAAAATGTTTGCATAGTTTTTCATAAGCTCTTTTCATAAGCTCTATTCATAAGTATATGATGATCCTACCTGTTACAACTGATATAAATATTTTTGTGTTATTGATATATGATCAAATCTAGCTGTTAACCAACTCAGAAAACACTGTGATTTGAAATTTCTTTACCTGTATGCACTTGAGACAAACTGTCTAAGTTGAAAGTAAATAAATTATATATTTTGGTTGTTTTTTTCTTTTTTAATTATATTTCTGTGTTACATCTTAATGTTAGGCAACTTAATAAGTTATGGATGATATTGCAACCCATCTTTCTGCATTTTGCTGGTCCATTTCCTAAATCAAGAATGCTAGTTGTCACATTTTATTCCTTTCAATAGATTCTAGCATCACTAAGAGGTGGATGGCTGTGCACAGAACAGTACAACTATTACACAGTAGTTGTCACCAAACTTTAAGAGACAATTTTTGACCAAAAGAGGAAGTATTTTCAATCCATATTTATTACATGCCTACAAATTCTGATCAAAGAGAGTACTAACAGCATTTTTGTTTCTTATGTCTTAAATAATTTAGAAATTTGTCTACTCTGAAGTCATGAAGGAAATTAAAGGAAAAAATATTGATAAAAACTACCGATTCTTATACAACATTAATAAAGCTATCTCAATATTCATACAAACACACAAAAGTTTTTGAGGAAAACATAATCAGTGATTCTGAGCTGGGGAATATGAAATTCCAGTTATCCATGCCATGATGCATGGGTTAAACTGATTATGTTGAGCAAGGATGACCTACCAAATTTTACTCATGTACCAGGTAGTTAACTGGAAGTCTACTTTTCTTCAAAGAGAAGGTCACCTAAGAGAACCCCAGAAACCCAGCAACTCAATCTACCTAAATTATCTTCCAAGATGCTTGATAACTGGCAGAAACAAAATTGCCTATTAAATTACTTCCAACTTGCTATTTGGGAAATAATTGCTTTGTCAATAAATGCTCAAAATACAGTAATTAACACTTATATAGATGCTGTATAATATGTAATAATGAACTTCTGTCCTTTCCCTTTAATATAGATACCATAATAGGGCAGCATCCAGGTTTAAGAAGAGACCTAATTAAGCTTTTCCTTGTTTCCTTCATCCATTCTCACTATCCTATATTGACAATCTTACATAATTTTCTTTTTCCACTGAAAGTCTCAGTTCAGTTCTATGCACAATAATAATTACTTACAAATACATAAAAATGCAGAAACCTTATTCTCCTGAAAAAGGAATGCATTTTTTTTTTCAAAGAACCCAATCTGTAACTTAGTAGTGAGAAGGAAAGGTCTGTGTCTGCTGGTTTGTATTTTAGAATCTTACTACATAAACCTGTTTTCAGAAAGGATTTAAATATGAACACTAAGCATAGCTAATTTTGAAGTTTTAGCTAATGCAGAAAATATTAATCCAACAAACTCATGGCTTCTAATTCCTGAAAGTAAATGTATATACTCATCTACATATAGCCTTTCTTTAATAAGAAACAATTTCTGAATATAGTCAAGAAGTTTCTACGTAAGAAAACCAGTCAAAACAATAACCACATTCCCTACTTGTATTGATGGTTATATATCTCTACTAGCCACTACTAACAGGCTGATTTTATTAGTGAGCAAAAACTGTCTGGACATCTTCTTTTGCTAGTAGATGATAAATAGTTTCTGACTTCAGTATCACTTTGCTGATAAATTACTAGGACTCTAGCCTATTATTTCAGAAAAAAAAAAAAAAAATCAAATTGTAACTCTGCAGTATAAACAGGTTGTGTCATTGGGCACTCCTTAAAGAGAGATATGAGAATCACTCTACATGGAGAACATTTAAACCAGAGAAGTCTACTGATTTAGTATTGTTCCATACGTATCAAGGAAAATAAATTGTACTTGCATTACCAGAACAAAGTATTTTTAGTTAAATTTACTGCAAGAAAACTGGAGAAGGGCTGTTTACAAAGATGTGTAGTGAGAGAAGAGGGGGAAATGTCTTTAAACTCAAAGAGGGTAGAGTTCGGTTAGACATTGGGAAGAAATTCTTTACTGTGAGGATGGTGAGACACTGGCACAGACAAGGTGTGGATGCTCCCTTCCTGGAAGTGTTCAAGCCCAGGCTGGATGGGGCTTTGAGCAGCCTGGTCTAGTGGGAGGTGTACTACCATGGCAGAGTAGTTGGAATAATCTATGAATCTACATGTTAATTGTGGAATAACTAATTGTTCAATATGTAGGATAATAAATTGCCTTTTAACAAAATCTCTATACATGAACACAGCTGAGACAAATTTCTTCTCTCTAGAAAAATAATAGATACAATAACCCATAAAAGTGGGATTTAAAGTTTTTTTTTGTTTGTTTCCTTATTAAAATGGGCTGTTTGGCAATGGTATTGGAAATACAGAAAAGAAAGGCGTAATTTTAGATTAATGCCTTCTGGGAAGATGCACAGTGGATCGAAATATGTGAGAATCTGGTTCTAAAGTGTAGTACTCATCTGTGAAGAGCCAAGTTCCTTCAGAGGCACCAAGACTGTTGCAATTGTCAATTAATGATAATGGATAGCAAGATGAAAAAAACTTTTTAGAAGCACATTTTAATTTTGAGCTTATCTGTGTGGGAGGTGTACTGAGAAGTTTTAAAACCTTGTCTCACAGACTATTAAGAACATGTTATGTACAGCCTCATTTTGAGAGTTGTAAAGGTCATGCAATCCTATCATGTGTCAGGAGAAACTGTGCATCTGACCTCTTACAGCTACCACTGACATTCATCAACCATTCCTAAAGCTTTATAGGCATGGTTTAATAAGCACCAGCAGGAAAATCATTACAAGTTCCTTATTTTACTAATGATGATCAAAGCCACTGCTAAGAAGGAGCTAAAACCCCAAGTAAATCCACCTGCATTATAAAAACTGGAGAATAAAAAACAAGAGTCGGATAAAGGAAGAAGTGTGTTTATTTCACAGAACATTTGTATGGGGTTATTAATCAATGAGTTAGGTTATTAACCTATGAATCAACCATAAATATGGGAGCAGACAAGCATCAGAAAATGATAAATAGAAAATGGGTTCACGGTAGCTATGTTTATGGGTTAAGGATGTAGCAAGTACTGCTTCCATGAACACAGTAGGAGCCTGCTTGCAAGGACACCCACCTTTACTCACAATTAGCAACATCTTTCCAGTGAGGATGGAGGCACAGGTACCATCAGCTAATTTTCTTTTTGTTCTTTTAACTGCATTCCTGACTTCTGCATATTTTCTATATGTGCTTTTTTTTGGCATAGAGAAAAAATATATCTCCTCCTCCACCTTGTTAAAAGCCATGGTTGGCAAATCACACACTCAGTTCAGATTCTTATAGCTTGAGTGGTCTGATGTATTACCTGGGTTTGGAAGTAATATGCAGCATTGTCCTTTTTATCATCCCCTTCTATTTCAACTACACAAGACCTTACAGGTAATGCAGTATCTGCACCTTTGAAGAGATAGAAAATATTTTATTGGAGGAAAATATTTAAGCCTATCCTTTCTATTCAAAATACTTCCCAAATCCCATTGAAAAGACAAAAAAGAGCTAAACTTGAGAAAAGTGTCTCTCCCCACCCAGCACTTGAAGTATCAAACTATCATGGTGGCATATTATGACCTGCATAAATTCAGACTTCACAAGAAATCACATTTGATGGTTTTGAAAAGCAGTGCACAAGGGAATAGAATAGGTGTCTGCATAGTTAGTGTTCCCTTATATGACCATCTAAACTTGAGAATTCTTGAATTCTACATGTTCTGATGTTGCAAAATAAATGACGTCTTTTAAAAAATTTCTGTGTAATTCACAACCCTGAAAAGGAGCCACAGATTCTAGTATTCACTGGTGTTTTTAAAAGGCGAATACAGTGGAACTAGCTCTGACCTTGTAAATGACAGCCATATGCCAGTAGCTTGTCAGCTATCATGTGTTACTCCTCAATGGCCAGATAAGACACCAAAGTGCTAAACTATGTCTTGAAAGTTTCCAGCCTGCAACAGCATGAATGAAAATAAAAGATTCCTGAACACTAGGTATTATGACTCTGATGTGTCAAACAGTTTATTAACAGTGTCTGACTAACTGGTGGTGTAACAGAGCAACATGTATAGACAATTAGCTTCTGACTGCATAAATTATCTGCATTCAAATCAATAACTTGTTCTGAATTCAGTATGATACTGTAAAATTACTATACATGTAATAGATAAATATTGCTACAGTTTCAACTAAAATTAATAATTCTTTACATTTTGTTTATAGTTTACATTCATTTCAGGACTTCAAAACACATCATTTAAATTAATTCAGACATTACAGGAAATCAGAGATGTAGGAACTGGTTTTAAATCTTGAAGAAATCTCAAAAACAGTTTAGGCATAACTGTTTTCACACTAAAATGAAGACTAATAACCTTTAACAAAATGAGGACATGGAATAATTACTATCCTGAAATAAAGAGAAAAGATTACCATCTTACAGAAGTGGGAAGATATTTTTCAGTTTTAATACACTTAGATCTACATTGATCCATAACTAGGACTCTAACTCTTAATAATAATAATATCCATAAGACTAATCATATAATTTATCTTATTAATTATAATAATTATCAGACCATAAGGACTGACATTTAATACTTTCCTATTTCTAGCTTATTTGATATCTCCTTGATGCCTTAATGACCATAGAAGATAATTGGTCCATGCTTCTTACTTCACTCATGATTTTCTAGCCCTGTTTATCAGAGAATGTATAGACCTTTCTCAGTTAAACTCAGTGATCTTATTTAATTCTTTTTTGCATACACACCTTTGACCATAACTCTTAACTTGCCCTGAACTTTCCCCAGTTCCAAGATATCCATTTTGAGATCAGAGAATTTTTGGAAAAGACCTCTAAGTTCACCAAGTCCAACTGCCAGCCTGGAAAAACATCAGTTATCTTCCTTAATCAACCAGCTCTGTGATCAAATTCTTTTTCAGGCATGATTTACCCTTGGTGAAGCCATGTTCCCATTTCATAGGAAGATTCACTGACTGTTGTTACTTATGCATAACCATTCTAAATAGAATCAATATTAAATCAGCCTTATATGAAAACTACATGGTCACTGTTGGGTTTGTTTTGTTTTGTTATACCATTACAGTTTTCCTGAGCATATGTGAAAATAGTCTAAAGTTTCTTTCTCCCTGAAGCAGTTACCCATGAACAACTGTGCGTCAGCTTGATTTCTTACCTTGTTCCCAAAGCCTGAAAAAAAAATGTTGACATTAGATTCCTTTTCATCACAAACATAACTTCTTAGAAAAATATATAACCATATATATATGAGCTCAGTCAGCATATGGAATTGTATGAACTATACTTTCCATTAATGCATTTGGTGCCTCTGCTCAACATAATTTGTTTCTCATTACCAGGATGAACATAACATAATGCAAACAAACTTCTCTACCATTTTTGTTGGCAGAATGCAACATTTACATACATGGAATATTAACACAAGAGCTACAAAGTCATTACACACTAATGCTTTACAGAAGGAAAGACAATATCCTCTGCACTGCATTTCAAGTGACACATTTCAGGAGATTTATGCTAATTTTCATCATCTACAGAATGTAATGATACAAATCATTTAAAATTCAGAAAAACAGCCTCTAAATGTTCAGAACTATAGAGAACACATTAATGGTCTCATTAACTGTAAGTTGAGAATTGAATTTCCTTTTCTAGGCAAAACCATTATTGCTCTACTCATGATCCACAAATTTTTTTCTGTTTCATAGGTTATAACAGACACTGGTCAGATGCTTCTTTCCCTTAGTGACTTCACTGACACCACTCAGAACAATAAAGAAAGATCAGTTCTATTGATCTTTCCTGAAGTGACCTTCTTGTCTGCTTTCTGGTTGTTAGTAACTTGACAAAGAACAGTGACATCCAACTTTTCTTATGCTTAGGAGCCTTAAGTTTATACAGAGTTCATAGTTTAAGCTTCTGATATATTGAAAGGAGACAGCAATAGCACAGCAAATGTTTGCCTTTCAATTTGACATTACAGCAAGAAGGATAATAAACACTGGTTTGGTAAGAACAAGTATAGCTAAAGCAAGCAAAAATCCATCGTTTCTGAAGTCCATGAATCCTGAGAGGTATTAGGAGAAAAAGGTCAGCTGGCTTTCCAAAGCCTATCAAATATGTTAGTTACATCAAACAGTACAGCTAAGATATATCCTGGATCAACAGCAGAAATATTTTTCTTTTGTATCATGCTTATCCTCTTAAAAATTTTTCATAGTTTTGACTAGAAAATTGAAAAGGACAATGATGAGTTGAATAGAACCAAATTTGTTCCGGGTTATACTTAAGCATATTAAGCTCATCCTATCACAGCCAGAGTGTGACGACAGGTGCCTTAGAGTTACTGATCCATAACTGCATATTTAACCCAACTATGTAAATCCTTAAACTTTTATTTGTTAAGGGAAGTAATTTACATGACTGTACACTTCATACTCATTAACTATACAATAATTTTTCAAAACTCTAACTGAATTACTATCCTAGGACTACAGGAACTTCTTCTGTTGTGGCAGCAATAAGTACACAAGCACAACTTCATCTACATTAATTGTAAGTATTCATAACTTTGTATATGCCTGCATGAGGAACATAGCAATTATCCAGCAGAATTATATCTGTGTTTTAGTTGATACCTTGTCTGACAGCAATTAGCATTGTTGAAAATGTATAGCTATAAGAATACCAAAGTACTCATCTTTTAATGTGATTGTAAGTATTCATAACTTTGTATATGCCTGCATGAGGAACATAGCAATTATCCAGCAGAATTATATCTGTGTTTTAGTTGATACCTTGTCTGACAGCAATTAGCATTGTTGAAAATGTATAGCTATAAGAATACCAAGAATACCAAAGAAAGGAATAAAAAAATCTTCAAAGGTCTTCTGGTCATGGGTACTCTAAACATTGTCCAAACTATGAATAATGACATAAATAAGATATGGGTTTTTTTTATGTTGTTATTAGCCAAAAACATACAGGGAGGTTGTCCTGGTTTGGGACAGGATAAAGTGATCTTCTGTCTTGTAATTTTGCTTTGAGATAAGTTTCTTGTAGGTAGATGCACTTGCTGAAATTAACAGCAAGTTTCTCAGACAGTGTCTGCTTCTGGGACTGATAACACAGTGTTTATAGTTACATCTAGAGAATGGTCTGCAGAGCCAAGGACACTGCTCAGCTCTGAGGCACATTTTGCCCTCCAGAAGGAGAGAAGGAGTAAAAAGGTCACACCTGCAATCCTTCCCTAGGGAGGAACAGACAAGATAAATGACCAAAATTGACCAAACAGAGTATTCCATCCCATACACGTCATACTCAGTATAAATTTGAGGGATCACAAGGGTCAAACCCCTTCCTGCTGTTCCTGCCCTTCCTGCTTCCCTTCCTCGCCTGTTCCCGGTTTTTGCTTCAGTATCCTGGGAGGATTCCATCCATTCCTCTGCCTGTGGTCCTGATCCGTGCCAGCCTGAATCTGTGTGTTCCTGCCTCCAGCTCCCGACTGCTGCTGACTCCAGGATTCCAGCCTGGACTTTCCCAGGGCTGCCCTGCAGCCTCGGTGGTGACGTGAGAGTTACTGGGGAGAAGGGGAGAGGAATCTGGTATCAATTTTCCTGTATATTTGTATATATTTAGTAATTTTTCCTATTTGTCATTACTGCTTCGTTAAAGATGTGTAGTTTAGTTTCCAACCCATAAGTCTCTCTCCCTTATTCTCTCTCCTTCCTCTATCAGGAAGGAGAGGGGGATTAATAGAGAGCATCTGTCATTCGATTTAATTGCTGGGCCAGTGTTAAACTGTGACAGGGGTATAATGTGTTACCCCACAGTTATTAGATCGTGATTTCTTAACTCTCTTTTTCATTAAAGTACTTTTACAGAAACAGAAACCCATACTGGACTTCAATCTGCACATACATTTTTAGTATCCCCAGTGAGCTCTGTCAAAGTGTTCTACAGTTTAATTCCACCTTGTTTAAATAATACCATTCCTTATTTTATTTAGAAAATACCATCAGCTTCATTCAGATAGCATCATCTTTTTCTTCTGTTGGAACAGAAACTGAACAATTCCCCTCTATTCACATTCTCCAGACTCATGATTTTACAAATATTGATATCAACCCGCTAGCATGACTTCATTGCTAACTACTTTCAACATGAAGACTATTTTCACCTAGTTTCCTGTCTTTTAACTTGCTTAATATGATGTATATATCCACTAACCCTACAATTTATTTTAATTTTTACCAATTTGGTCAGTAAATACATTAGGATTATTGAAAGATTCACTCTCCAGATAGCAGCAGGAATGTGCTGAAAATTAAAGCAGGCTTCCAATACATGTTTCTACCTTCTTTATCTCAGTTATTAGATTTTTTTTCTTTGCCTAGTAGAAATGGAGATCTACCCTATGGCAATAGAAAGAAATATAAGATTGTTTTTCATTTCTGAACAGTACAAACATCACCTTTTTAACACTTAGGATCAAGAGACAGAAATATTAAGTCTTTCTACTAATGGTGCAAAGAAGGCAGAAATATTTATGGCTTAATAAGGCTATAAATGAAATAAGTCACTAAAAAACTCCTAAACATATTAGGAAGTGAGGAACAGAAGATTCTGTGATTAAATTCTATATCTGAGAATCTTCCAGCTGACAGTTTTCAAGTCAATCTAGTGTGACTTTGCAAATATTTAGGTAAATTCTTCCTATTGACTCTTCATGCATGAGAATTTCTTGGTTGGTTTTATTTTGCATACTGACTGTAATTTTAGACTAGTACCAATCCAACAAAAGCACTTTTACTAATTGTTACAACTAGTCCACTAGGAATTTTTTGTCACCTTTTATTTACCAGATTCCAATGTCCAATTTAACAGACGGGGAGTGTTATTAAGTAGCACTTCATTTTAACAGGGAAGGATGCTATAAAATAACTGCTATTCAAAGCCTTCTTAGCGCATTTACGACTCATGAGATTTGTAGACACAATATATGGTATCCAGAATATCTGTGGTTTGGATTTAAACATCGAGATAAATGCTAATTTTAAATTCATAAGAAAAGCTAATTCTCTAAATCTGTAAGAAAGGCTAATTCACAAAGTAACAATTACAGGATCAGGACAGGGCAAACCCAGTATCTACCTCTGTGTAAAAGCTTATAGAAAATGAAACATTCTGACTTTTTTTTTTTTTTTTTTTTTTTTTCCCACCCTCCTCTGAATTGTAATGTTAGGCAAATAGTCTATCAGAAAATGAAGGCTGGAAGATTAGCAAACAAAATTTTTTTATATTTGGCATGTTCCAAGCTGTTTTTTTTCTTGAAAATGAAAAAAAAAGAAATCATATTTTTATGATAATTAGAGACTTATGTGAACAAATCAGAATGACAGATTTGGAGAGACAGACTTTGGTTGTTACGATCACTTACTTTTGGATACAAGTTACCACCAGCTGAACCATTTTAGGATAATAAATTAATTTCTACATAATTTTTCAATTTAAACTTAAAAACTGGAAAGTTGCATTCAAATTCCAAAATATATATGCAGTCTTACAGCTTGAAACCTGTACTTTCCACTCAAAAAAAATGTAAAAAGAAAGCAAAGGATAAGTCTCTTTTTAGAAAAACTACCATTACTTCTATCCAGTCTAGTGTAGTCTGGACAGTAAGAAATATAAAGAGCTTGAAGGGCAAAGCACTAGCCTGTGAGAGGAAGAAAATTGTAATCTTTCTTGCACTTTTTCTTATACTTTCCCCTTTGCACCACAGTTAAGTTTAAGCAAAAAGCAAGCATGTTAGAAGTAGGAAAACTATGGTGTTAAAAATTTTTGGCAGTAAAAATTTGTTACTCATCAATATTAGAAGCAGACAGCTATGACTGGCAGTCACAAAACTGACAGTCGGAAGATAAAGACCTTCCAAATGTTAATAATACTCATTTGTGAAATAATTTTGCACATTAATGTAGCCATTAGGAATTCAAATTACATCCTTTTACAGTTTGAGTTTGAGCCAAGCATCATTGCCTGAAGCATCAAGATTTTGGTCTTAACATTCTCAAAATTATGCCTTAAAACATTGCTTTGATCTGTCACTAATGGAACAATTTGGTTTATTATGACCTGAAGTAGTCAATGACCATTATGACCAATAGAAAGCTCATGATAAAAAATACAAAATAAAACCAATCCATTACTTTTTAGGCCAGAAATAAACTTCAACAGGAATACAAACTCTTTCTGTTTTGTCTATAAAACATTGCAACATTTTTAAATTTTATCTTAAGTCAATATTTTTATTAGTGTTGACGTCTTATTTTTCGTGACACCTGATAATGTGAACAATCACAATGCTCTATTAAAAAATAAAGAATAAAAATTGCTTTCACAAGTTCATTTCTGATAGAAATGAGTCTCAAAAACTGAAAAATCTCATTTAAAAAACCCTCATTTAATTACTCATATTAATACTATAGTTGTGTTTGCAGAAAGGTAACACATTATGAAAGATGAATTTCCAT
Organism: Phaethornis superciliosus; assembly: GCA_023637945.1. NCBI lineage: Eukaryota > Metazoa > Chordata > Aves > Apodiformes > Trochilidae > Phaethornis > Phaethornis superciliosus. The sequence continues at coordinate 72,768,190 of JAJQWJ010000002.1, forward strand.
CAATTGGGGGTTAGAAATCACCATGAATTATAGCATTTGGGGTTTTCGTCCTTCTTTTGAAGTATCTGAACTGATGAATGTGCTGGCACATATGTGGGACTGTGAAATGGGACATTGGGAGAGTACTCATCTTTTAATGTGATTAAAGAGGGAAAAGAAAGGACAGAGAGAAGTTGTAGGAGGCATGATGGCTGATACGAAAAGAGTGTTATAAAAATTTCTCCAGTTTACAAAAAAATTCCCTTCGTAGCTCTAACCCAAAAGTTCAAAAACATCTTCTGCCTTGCAGAAGCAAAGCAATAAAATGGTTGAAAACAGACCTGTATACATTTTAAATTTTAGGTAAGAAAAGCCACACCATCTGTTACTGTGTACAAATCCAACATTTTTAGATTAGAAATAATTTATTGGCACAGAAGATATAGCTTCCTTCAGATTATAAGGTTAGAAGGCAGAAAGACTTTTCTACAGAAAGCCTCTATAAGCAGAAAAAAAAGAATTACTTTTACAACTTAATGTACAGTAAGAAACAACCTTACTGAGACATAAGCAAGACATAAGCAAGATGGTCCATGCCGTAGGAAGTAATAAGAAGCAAGGGAATAAAACACTTAGTTAATATTTAAAGACAACACAGATAGCAAAACTGTGAAGCTGGTGATTTCAGTTCATCAGTCAGTGCCCCTTAGGATACCTACAGGGACTCAGACATAAATGAACGATGGAGTAAACAATTGTCCCCAGAACCACTTTGTCACAGATTCTCCAAAGTACAGTTCATCTTTGGTCTGGTTTTATAAGACAGAGCAAGGACATTAATCCTAGTTGATGAGGCAAGCTTAAAGGATTTAAATATGATAAATTAAGTCTGGTAATCTAAAATTAAGAAAAAATCATGTACCAGCTAAAAGAATATATAACATGAGAAATGCTAAATGAAAAGTCAGTTTATTTTCTGAGTCTAGGAGAAGAAATCCCAGCTCTTTAAAAATGTAGTAGAAGAGTAGAAATGCTCTGTTTCTACAAAAAAGACTTCCTGCATGTGAATGTGTCCTGCAGCAGAAAATGTCACTACTCTGGGATGTTGCTGGTTTGTTTGTCTGCATGTGTGCATAGGAAAGCTCCTTACTGAGTTATTCTAAGGCTCATCAAATATGGCATAACACTGTGTGTTTACTCTGTTTCACCATCTCTAGGCTTCTAGTTCTGGCCACAAAATAGGCTAGGCAGATTTCTTGCTTTCATACAGTACATCTGCCTTTATACTTTTACTTTCTCCGTGGTATGAGTGTCCCCTGTCTTTCTTCAAGAAGGAAAGTAGTTCAGAAGTTAAAATAGATGGAACACTATGCTGTGAAGCTGCTGCTATTTCTTACAGCTGACACTTAGAAATCCAGGTGTCATAATTTCCAAGAATTACGGGGAATGTATAACATTGCTCTGAAGAATTTACAAGATTTTTTTTTTATTGTATTGCAATCCAATTATCTCTGTGTTATGTATTACATAGCATACTTGAATTCAGGGTATTTGGAAAAGAGTTTATTTTTATACTGGACAATTTCCATATTGTTGATTTATTGTGCTCAGTAGTGTGTACAATTCCCATTTCTTCTGAAACTTTTTACTCTTATCTTGTGCCTTCAATGTGTTTATTGAATTTTCAATGAATTTTAAAGATGTACATACTGCACATCAAGACTAACAGATCCATTTTGTAAGATTGTTTCTTACAGAATGGAGAACCTTTTTGTATAGAATGCCATAAAAATAAATATTCCACATTTATCTGTTCTTGCAATACTTCGCTTTAAAACAGTATTTTTTTAACTTTTACAATTTTCTAGATAATAATGCTTTTCCACCAACTTCAGAAGAAAACAGGTATCAATAGGCTGGGTTATATCATCATTCTTAAATGTGCCATTAAACATACAAATGCATTTCATTGAAAAAACAATTGTTAAAAGAATTTATCACAAGGAATGCTAGCTGGCTTCAGTAAAATTCCCAATGGGGCATGCACACTATCTTAGTAGATCTGGAATTTTTGCAGAACAGAGATATTCATAAACTCTAAGTGAGCATACCTATTAAAATATATTCAAGTATGTGAGCGTTTTCAAAACTGATTTTTTTCCTCTGCTTATAAACTATTTGCAGGTAGACATCTTTGCAATTTTAAATGCATTTTTACAGCAAGTTTTAAATCCTGTTTAATTTTTCATCTGTAGAATATTTGTTAATTTAAATTTGTATTAAGTACTTGCTATTTCACCGATCACATTAATATAGTAACAATTTGTGCTGTAATTGAATTCTCATACTCATAAGTTTTCAATATATTGAGTAGATAATCAAAAACTTTCTAAAATTATTTTTACAAACAATAAAAATATAATGAATTTGCTAGTGATATCTTTATTTTTTCCTTGTTGTAAATAAAAAGTGATAACCCAAACATCCAACTGGGATATTAAAAAAACTACACTTATCAGTAAAACACATTGGTGTTTTTTTTCCCACTGAACAAAATGAAAGAAATACTTACAGAAATACTTTCAGAAGTTTTGTGGTTATAGTATGTTTTTGACTAGAACTACGATTCTTTCATAGAATCATAGACTTGTTTGTGTTGGAAGAGACCAAAAATCATCTAGTTCCAATCTCCTTTCATATGCAGGAACATCTCCCACTAGACCAGGCTGCTCCATGTAGTCTGTCCTTGAACACTCCCAAGGAGGGAGCATCCACAATCTCTCAGCAACCTCTGCCAGTGTCTCACCACTCTCACAGGAAAGAATTTCTTTCTAGGGAAAATTTGTCATCTTCCATCTTAAAACAATTACCACTCATGTTATTGCTACAGGCCCTTGTAAAAAGTCCCTCCTCATCTTTCCTGTGGGCCCCCTGCAGGTACTGGAAGGGGATTATAAGGTCTCCTCAAAGTGTCCTCCTATACACCAGGATAAACGACCCCAGCTCTCTGTCTGTCTTCATAGGAGAGGTGCTCCAGCCCTCTGATTATCTTCATAGCCCTCCTCTGGACTCACCCGAGACAGCTCCATTAACTTTTTGTGTTGGGGACACCAGAACTGGTCACATTACTTCCAGGTGAGGTCTCACAATAGTGGAGGAGAGGGGGAGAATCACCTCCTTTGATCTGCTGGCCATGATTCTTTTGATGCAGCCCAGGATATGATTGGCTTTCTGGGCTGAAAGTGCACATTGCTGGCTCATGTTGAGCTTTTCATTGACCCATGTCCCCAAGTCCTCCTTCTGAGAGCTTCTCTCAGTCCATTCTCTGCCTAGCCTGTGTTTGTGCTTGGCGTTGCCACAACCCAGATGCAGGACCTTGCACTTGGCCTTGTTGAACTTCATGTGGTTGACATGGGTCCACCTCTCCTCAAGCTTGCTAAGATCCTTTCTGATGGCCTCTCTTCACTCCAGTGTGCTGACAACACCGCACAGCTTGGTATCATCAGCAAACACGCTGTAGGTGTATTTGATCCCACTGTCTATATCACCAACAAAGATGTTAAACAGTGCCTGTCCCATTACCAACCCCCGAGGAAATCCAGTTGTCACTGATTTTCACTTAGGAGATGCAGGGCAGCACAGATCCAGGTAGATGATATCAGTTGCTCTTCTCTTATCCATCAATGCTGTAACCCCATCATAGAAGGCCAATAAACTTGTCTGGCATGATTTGCCCCTAGAGAAGCCAACTTGGCTGTCACTAGCCACCATGATGTGTTCCATGTGCCTCAGCATAGTGTCCAGGCACATCCATTCCATAATTTTGCAGGGCACAGAGGTGAGATTGTCTGGACTGTTGTTCCCCATCTTCCTTTATTTTACTAAAATGCATAGTGGATTATTAACTTCGTCTTCCAGTTGCCTCAGTACCTATGGATGCATCTCATCAGGTCCCGTGGGCTTTTGCACCTTCAGGTTCCTTAGATGGTCCTGAAGCTAATCTACCTCCACCACAGGTGGTTTTTCAGTATCCCAGTTCCGGCCTTTGTCACCTGTGACTTGGGCAGTGTGACCTGAACACTTACTGGTGAAGACAGAGGCAAAAAATTTGTTGGATACCTCAGCCTTCTCCATATCCTGGGGAACCAGATCTCCTGTTTGCTTCTGGAAAGGGTCCATAATACCCCTAACTACAGAAGCTTTTCTTGTTGCCCTTGACCTCCCTAGCAAGATTTAACTCTATGAGGGCTTTAGCTTTCCTGTGAAGATGTTTGTTTCTTCAGACAGGATATCTGCACTGACATTTAAATGAGGAAAAAAAAGGAGGAGGAAATTAATCTTTGTTTGTTTGACCAGCACTCTTAGGATTATTGTATGTGAAATAAAATACACATTGTATGAGCAATTTTTGTCATCAGGAAACTGTTTAACTAGGACCCAACAGTTTACTAATGTTCAGTGTAAAGGTGAATCAAGTTAAAAAAAATCCAAATTACAAACACCCCAATAAAAATAAAATAAATAAAAAAACACAAAACACATAAAACCAAAACCAAACAAACAAGCTATCCAAATCATTCAAGCTTTATTAAAAATTAAGTTTTAGTAGAACATTTGCTTTTATTTGTGCATGCTTAAATCATATGCAGTAGAGTCTGTTTTCTTCTCATTTCTTCTGGCTTGCCACAGATTGATCCTCACATGTTTCTGAAAAGTGAGTAGAAATTTACTGAATTTGTGAAGAAAAATAATTCATAGTTTGTGGTCCAAGAATATTGAGAAAAGAAAACAGAAAGCTTTCTTAGGCAATGTTGAGAAAGAAGAGTCCTATCTTCATCTTCCTTGAAATAAAAAACTGACCTTTTTAAAGAGCATCCACAAATAAAGCCTTATTTTCCAAATGAATGTGGGTTACAGGAGTATTTTCAGTCCTAAACAGTCATAATTTTTCAATCTGTGAGCCTATTAAAAAACTTTATTTAAATGAAGAGAAGTTTTTCTTATTAAGAGTTACCTATTGAAGGGCTAAACCATCTCTCCAGTTACTTCTTAGAATGTAGTGCACCTCGACTATGTACTGTAGCTATTTCTGTTAGTTATATATGTATTGCTTCATGCCACTTGAAACACCGTAGGACTTCTTTTTTTTTTTTTTTTTTTTTTTTTTTTTTTTTTTTTTTTTTTTTTTTCCTGAGTATAACTTAATGGTTTTATTAGAAGCAGAACAATTTTTTTCTTAGTTATACTGAGGAACCTACAAGACAAAGTATACCTTATTCAGTTATTAATAAATATGCTTATTTTTATTTTTATAGATGGCATAATTTTCTTTACTTCTTTAACTAAAATACTGCATGGATATGATGCACTCCATGTCTTAGATGTGCCCTGGCTTATTTCATGAAGCTGCAACAGTCCTAGACACAAGGTAAAGTTGCCAGTCTTCAGAGATGTTTCATCAAAGGTAACTGTTACATCAGACCACTAGAGAAGCAGAAATATTCTGATACTACTATTTCAGAGTTGTTATTGTGTTATAGCTAGGCAATTATCCACAGAAAGCAAAATTTTACTGATCCGATGGCTATATGTGGATAGTAAGAAAGAGAAAAGGGTTTTTCAGTAACAGGAGAAAATTTTCATTTCATGACATTTTACTTAACATAAGTCCTAACAGAAACTCATATGATTTCAGGGTTTCTTAGAATATTTACATAAATATAAATGCAAATTTCAACAATTCAGATATGTCAGATAGGAAAATTCAAATTGCATTAAATTGCACAACTGAAAATCCAGATCGCTTAAAAATTTTAAATTCTACACTTATTTGAAGATAGCTGGCAGAAAATATCTTCCACTGGATTAAATTTTCAGTGCTTCTTTTTTTTCCTTTCTGTTTTGCACTGCAATTTTTAACTGGTTCCACACACAGACACTTAATAAACATAATATCAATATCTACAATAAATCTGCTACAGTATCTTACAAAGTATCCCTGTGTACTAGACACTCTTGATGAACTTGACAGGAGTTTATTCACAGTGCAATGTAAACTGAATTTTAATGTTATGAAAAAATACTGACTTGCTCTGTTCAGAAACTGTGGAACCACAAGTGATAATGATAATTATGGTGGGTGTAAGTCACCATTAATTACTTTACTGCTTAACTACAGAATTTAACCTTGATGTGACAAGGCCACCATTCTCCAAGTATAGGCAACATGGGAGGAAGTGACAATTCTTATTATATTTTATGATTAAAACATTTGTCAAATGGGGATTCTGCTGCAATCTTCCCAGTCATTTAACTTAGATGATCCATTAGCCATGGGAAGACTGCTGCCATGGTACTGTACAACTTCTGAGCATAATTCCACACAGAGACTGCAGATGCTGTTGCACAGGTTAGTGGAGGTTATCCTAACCATGGCTTGACAAGGACACCATTACTATTCAGCCACAGGCTGCAAATGCATGCTGTTCAGCCACATAGATTCTACACAGTGGATTTGGCATAGGAAACTTCAGGGCTATTTTAAACACTTCACTCTGAGACAGGGCATGGGCCAAAGCCAGACAGACTTTCCAACACAATCTCACTGAAATTCCACTAATCTCTTAGTAATGAAAGGCTCTTTGACGTATCACTTGTATCTTCTGTAGGAGGCTGCTCCATCCTCCCACATCTCATACTTAGTAATAACCAAGTATGAGCAGGTGTTCCAGAGAGGACAAGGCAGAAGGTGAGTTGGTAATCTGCATTTGAGAATGTTCTTCATCATGCAGAACAGGGCTTTTCTAAAACAAGGATCCTTGTGTGCTCTACCCTGTTTGATCTTTCCAGTCTCCTCTCCCCTTGGAACAAATAGCTCTGTTCTGTGACACATTAAAAAAAAAAAAAATGGTGTCACTTGTAATGAATAAATGGTGTAGCTTGTAATGGAGCAGAAAACTGAAGATACAATCTGCAGAATCTATTTCTGTCCTCCTAGACTATCTGGCACAATACCGAACCCTTACTGCCCCAAAATGGGAGCCTTAGCAAATCTAAGCAGCTTCATGTAAATAGATGGAAAATAACAGACAACTAGAATCAGATAAAATTTTAATAAATAACAATACTTATATAGAAATAAGTCCTAAAACTAATATAAAAATTTCATATACTCAGTCTATCTCTTTTTGTATTTTAAGTGACTTGGTGTTCTGCCAAACCAAAAGATACAAATTTTGCTTTATATTACCATGAAAACCCAAGTCATCTAAAACCCCTCCTCCTCAATGAATTTTTTTTCTTATAGTTGGTCCAAGATTGTTTTTTTTTTGTTTTGGTATTCTACAGTATTTTGAGAGGTTTATCTTCACTATTCTGTCCATCTGAAGTAGTCAGAGTAGGAGAGTTTCTGATCAATCTAGCATATTCTGTTTCTTTCTAAATCAGAAATATTGACTGGAATCTTTAGTTTCAAGGATAAAAAAAAAAATAGTTGAAATATTTAAAAATTGCAAAAGACTCGAAAACCAAAGATAGGTTCACTAAAGAAACGTCCACTTCTTTCACCTACATGAAAACGAGTATATTTTGTATATTTATGTTACCCTTAACTATTAGACAAGTCCAATTTACCTATACTGCTAACAAACAGTCGTGGAAAGAAAGTTAACTCAAATACTTCATTACTTTCAAGATATTGTTTCAGTTTGTTTATTTTCCAGCAGAACTAATGAAGTTTAATAACCTCTCTGAAATTCTATTGCAATCTAAGTAGACGTAATATGTACTATAAAATAATCAGGAAGAGCACTGTAGACAAGCTTGACATGCTCCTTAATCTGTAGCATAACTAATAGATATGAACTGTTCTTTTCTGTTGATGAAACGCTATTACTTTTCTAATCCTTCCTATGTTTTTCTGTGCTATAACTTACATGGCTACACAGATATTCTATAAGATTTTTATTAAGAAAATGCACATTATGTACCCCAAGATTTGAAATCCCTGTTGTTATATAATTACGGCAAATATGGAAGAAACTTGGAGCGGTAGACCTTTGAAATGATTGCTATGCTGAAAGACATTGATCTGTATGAAATGATCCTTGCTTATGAAGTGTTAGGAAACATGGGTATAACAAATATGTACATATTTTTAATTTGTGTGTAGCAGCCTTCTGTAGCTTGCAAAGCACGTATGATAAAATGTCAGGACATAATAAATAATGTTTGATAAATATAAAGAAGCTACCACAAGCTGGTTATTTAACAAGACTTCTAGAGGGTGAAGATCATTCACAGGCACTGAGCAATTTGGCGTCAGCTTTGTTGGTATTATAGGACAGGAGCAGAGGGTAGACAATTCCATGACAAATGGCATTTTTTTATTCTTCCTCTGGTGCAGAATTTCAGGTTTAAGGGTTTTCCAAACATGATTGACTATTAACTGAATACAGAATCTTTATTAGAGTCCTTGTTTGTATAAACCTGATGGTTGTTATCCAAGCTCTCAGTCTGATTTTTTTTTTCCCCTTTAATTTTCTATAATGTCAAGGAAATAAGTACTACATTGGTTTCACCTCTCAAATTCTTCTAACTACTTTCTTAAAGTTTACTAATAAACATGGAATGGCTATGCCCAAATATGTTCTCTCTGCTCTTGTCTCCCTTTAGTCACTGAAGTATTTTCAAACACTGCAAATTATTTAAGGCTTATCTATTGCTTCCTTGTGCTTTTATGGTTTTGTGCTCCAGTGGTTTTTCTGCTGCCTTAGTCTTACTTCAGTAACCCTGTCCATATTCTTCCAACAAGATCCCAAAATTGCATTTGCATTTTCTTCTCTCCATCCTACTCATGCAGAGCTGCCGTGCCTTAGATATCTTTGGTCAGATTCCACTGTAATTCTCACCCTTGATATATCCAGATTCTTGCCCCGCTAAATTTGCAGTTGTTTCTGACTTCTTTTAAATGTTTTAACAGTAGGTTCTAATAAAATGTTGTATTCAGTATGCCATTAGTTCTCTGCCTTTTCCAATCAATTAAATGGTGAAACAGACATTTTTGCAAATGGTACTTATGTGCAAATTAGTCTTGGATGTTGATGTTCTTCCTCAATGTGTTCACCATGTGTATTTTTCTATTTGTTCCTACTGATTATATTTTGGGAACTTAACTAGACTTTTCAGCACAGATAATTATTGTGGCTGTTTGTTGAACACTTGTGACACTTTCTGTGACTTACTATTCATTGTGTGTATGTAACTCATGAAACTTTGGTATTTTCCAAGTAGCCTGGAAACAATGCACTGCACTTGGTTGCATTTGTTCCTTTAGTCTCTTGCCTATTCTACTGAACATGCTTATGTAAAACATTCATACCTATATAATTTGCCTTTGGGAGCAGAACAAGTTCTCTTGCTTTCACATTCATCCACAGAATGATTTCTCTTTTTCATTTACTATATATATTGGTGACCCCTCTTTAGGTACAACATTCTTTCCATCTCAAACAAACTACAGTTAAAAAAAAAAATATCTAAACAGATAACTAAGATTAGGTAGAACATGGAATCTTCTCAATGCAATAAACTTCACTTTTCCTGAAAGATACCCTACTTTTCTTTGTAGTGAAGCCACATTTCCTCCCTAATATCAAACTGAAAATAAAATATAAAAAAAAAAATTACCCAGTAACTTAATTTTTAAAGGCTAACATCAACTCACATTGTACTATAAGTATGAGGAAGACATTTTTCCTGACACTGTGGTTCTAATCTTCCCACCATTGAAGTTAATTGGATTACTGCCTTTGATTAAACTGGGACAGGCTCTGAGTCACTTTTAGGCAATGGCTGAGATAAAAGAGCTGTGCAGTCCGTCAGATGAATTCTCTTTAATGAAGATAAACAGCAGTACACATTTAAGTAACAGCTATTATTAGAAGATGATATTAAGGTAATAATGCAATTCGTAGTGTTGAAAAATGTGAATCTTCACATGCTGCATACTGATGTTTCTTCTCTGGAAATTGTTGATGCTTATTGTTTCTCTCTGACAAGGTAATGTGTCTGTATATTTCATCTGACAGGAGCAGCCATGCTGCATAAGCAGCTATTGAAAAAAATCAAACTTTGAAAAAAGAGCAGCCAAATATTTTTAATAGTGCTCATAAAGTAAATCCATTCTATGATTTCAAGAATGAGATTATTAATGTGTTTTTCAGTGCAATATTTATGCACTATGTTGTGTTAACCTCTTTATGATGGGAAAAATCAGATATTTTCTTAACCACTTTCCACTAGGTAGACCATGTGCTCTCACTGTCAGAGTGTACAGATACAAATGTCCAGCATTCTTCAGAGTGCTGAAAGACTTGGGTGTGATGCAGAATCAGGTTATACCTAGAAGAAATAAAAGCCTTGACTCAGTGCAGCAAATATAACTTTTTGCATACTGGGCAACTATTTTCCAACCAACTTCCACTGACCGTGAAGGCGAAGACTTAAGAGGATGCTAAGGGTGACAAATGATGGGCAGATTATATGCATTCCCTTAGAGTGCACATAAAGTTGCTGAAGACAAATCCATCCAGTCTCTAAGAGCAATCTGTCTACAACAAAACTTTACACTTTGCAGGAACTCCAACTGTTGCTGTTTACTGTGAATCTAGTTAAGTTCTTCAAGAACCTTCTGCCACTCACTAGTATTCCAAGAGAGTATGATCACAGAAAAGACAACGTTATTCTTATTTTAGCCCAAAGTGACAGCTGGAGGAAATGGAATTCCCAAGGAGCTGAACAACTGGCATTGTTACAGAGCCTTGAAAGTATTGACATCTATAGAGGAGCAAAAGAACTCTTTGAGAGAGAATTTCAACATACAGCAACATTCTGAAAGTTAGGTGAAACTAAAAATGCTAATAGCTTTGTTAGGGTAAGAAAGTTATGAAGTTGCATATACGAAGGTGGAAGATTTTAACACCTCAACAGAAATATGAAGCTATTATAAATTACATATTTAATAGAGACTACATGCATAGGCAGAATCCTTTATATTATTTTCTTACTTATATTGAGTAAAAGACTCAGATAGACAATTAAGGATCTTTGTCAGAACCCATTATAAGACATCAGACAGTGACCAGAACTGGAGATCCAAAACCACAGAAGAGATCACAGCACAGGTAAACCAAGGAAAAGCTATACATATCTGTCAAGATGCAGAAGCAAAAAGAAATTATTCTGTGTCTGGAAAGCGAGTAATTTATAGCTACACGTAGGAGGCTGGACATCAGGAAACTGGAAGGTAATAACACAAGCAGGAGAATGAGGACTTGACTCCCCATAGAAAGAATATACTTGAAGGAATTTGTGAGGCCTCTGTCAGGCATTTCTTCCTTCTCCTGCAGACACCATGCAGAAACTCACCACGAAAGAAGTGTCCACATTTAGCTAAATCATTCCTTTACCAATACATATTTGATAAGGTCTTTGAAATCCACCTTTGCTAAAGTAGTACACACAAGAAAAAGCAGCAGAAGTGTAAATACACATTGTTAGTTTCTTTTTGTTTGTTTGGGGTTTTTTTTGTTGTTTTTTTTTTTCTTCTTTTCATTGCTTTTTAAAGTTCTGATAACTGGGCTGTGACATATTAAGGGGAATGATGCCAGGCCATCTCTAGGCCTAACAGTCAGATTCTGTTGCACCTAATATTTCAACGTCAGCACAGAAGAAAATACTGATAAACAAGTTTAACACACAGAGTAAACAATGTTCACAGCTTAAAAAACCCCAACAGGCTTTTGTCAGACATGTAGGATGTTTCAGATTCATATGTGTTCACAGGGATATTAGGCACCCTTATTGCCAGCTAACCTTTGCTATAGAAACAGATAAAATGACAGCATTAACACAGAGTTTGACTTTTTGTTAAAATTTCCTTTGCTTGTGTCCTTCTCTCTTTTCAGTCTGTTTTCTCATGTTTTTTATACTGACATCTAAGGCTCATGAACTTTATTCATCTTATAATGAAATCATTATTAAATTATTTTGCAATAGTTTTATCATCAACGTGAACATAATCTACCACGTCTGATTTCATTATAGGATTATTCCACCTTTTGCCATTTCCAACATGTCTCAAATTATCACAGGGACTGACAGGTAAAACACTGAAGCAGAGATATCTGCCAGTGCCCATCCTTCCCAGACATGACTAATTAACAGAAGCATCAAGTGAGAGTGGGAGACATTACTTCCTGTGCCCAAGAGGATGCTCTTCACAGCACATCAACACACTATCTTTTGAGCCATATGCCTCACTCTTCTGTGACAACTGGTATTCTCAAATTTTCACAGATGCTTGCTAAGATATCTTGAGAACTTTAAATGCATATAATTTATAGTACTGAAAATGATGCATATTTCTCATTCCTTTCTATCTCACAAAGTCAAAAGAAGTTTTTGTACCCTCTTCTCCCATGGTTTTGCTAAAAAGTCTGGATTGCAGGTAACAGACAGGATCTTAATAACCTAAGTATACTGTCATGACGATATAGCTGTGTCTGATACATGACTGAAGTAATATAAGCATATGCCACTCTAGGCTATTGCAGAGTAAGGTTAAGAACATCTTAAAGGCTTGTATCACAGCTGCAGTAGCACTTTCAAAGTTCAAGCAACTGCAGTTTCTTTTGCTGTTGTCAGGCATACTGAAGCAGTGCAAGATGAGAGGTAACGTAAAGCTCCCACGGCATTCTGACAATATCTGACAAATAAGTGATATTTGCAGTCACCCCTTCTGACCAAGGAATCGCAGTCCTGTGGCAGAATAGTTTCTCAAAACATTCATGGGAGTAATTATTTGAAAGCAAAATAAGAATTTGAGAAGGGTCAGGGGTGATCAGTCAAAGCTTAATAATGCTTGATGCTCTTCCTCATAACATCTCTCTTGCTCATTTTATATCTACAATATCCCATTGACACAATTCTGCCATTTAAACATCCCATTTCAGGAAAAACAACCTCTAGTTTGTTTCAAACCCATTGCCTGCTATCTTAATTTGATACAATTTTTACTGGATCAGAAAATTTACTGGATAATCTAGTTTCTGACTGAGTCATTTGTCCAGTTTAGTTCTGTCATAAGTAAGACCAGTCTACACTTTATGGAAATGTGCTAATCATATTAAAAATGAAGTAGTATTTGCAAGACAGATTTTATTTGAAGTAGCAACATGTAAGGTAAGAAAAATTTAGTGGCATATGGAGGTCAATGAACAACAGAAGAGAAGGGTACACCTGAAAACTCAAAAATTGTTGTGTGCAAGGTGATGTTAGACTGAACAATAGATACTCTGTGATGCTCTCCTTAAATTTGATGATAGGAAAATAATACCATAAAAAACAGATCTGCCGAGTATGTTTGTGGTGTTGTGATGATTGGTGTTAAACGTCCTAAACTCCTTGAAAGAGTGAAATTTAAACTGAGCTGGAACAATTTTAGTAGACTTGTGTGGAGATAGCATTTGTTCAAACACATTGCAGTAAGCCAGGTGAATTCAGCCCCTTGGAAGGCTACAGACTAGTACCAAGTAACTGCTGAGAAAATTACTAGATCGACTGAAAATATAAAAACTCCAACAAATAAAACCCTAAAATGCTAACCTTCATAGTTAAACTTCTTGGGAAGCTGTTAAGACAAAACATCCTGGATTGAGCAGTATCAAATCACTATTTAGTAGCAACTAAAACAATTTCTGGAAACAATGATCATTAGGATTTTGAACAAAAGAATTCATATCTAACCCAAGATCTCTTTCTATATTGTACTCATAAATAAATTTTATAGTTTGAACAAATGAAAGCAGTGAAGTCTAGCAAGGGTGAAAAAACCTCAGCAGAATCTTTGCTACTTGAAAGCAGCATTAGATTTTACACACTAAGCTACTAGATTAACATTCTAAATCCTGCTCTTGTTAATGTAGAATTAACACCTGTTGGTTTTGACAGAAACTGTACATATGGGGGGGAAAAAAAAAAAAGTTACTTTCAGTTAGCTGCGTGTGACCTTCAGGTCTGTATTTAATTGCCTTTAGGAAGGAGAGCAGGGTTATCTCTCTCATCTCATACACCAGCTATAGTGCTGCTTCTAGAAATGTAACATTTCAACCTTCAGGAGAAAAATCCTTCAGAAAAACCAGAAATGTTAAATGATCTTGGTAATATTGTGAACAGGTTTGTCACCGAGTGCTCCATACAACATTGGGATTCTGGCACTGAAGAATAAGTTGCCAAAAATAAATTACTTTTATCCAGGATATCAAAAAGATCTGTAGTACTTGCCCTTGAGCAAAAGGGCAAAAAAAGAAAAAGGGCATTTGATCTTAATAATGCCTTGCTGATTCTCATTAATGAGTGGGATATCCTTTGTGAATTATAACAGGAAAAAAGAAATGAAAGAAAAATGTATTGATAAAAAGCAATTAGAAGAAATCCCAAAGAAAAGTAGCTCATGAGAATATGGAGGTTGGTTTAAGCTTGAGTCATTAGAGCAATCATATACACATTTTAAATCACTACATTTTTTCCCCAGGTTCTAGATTTGCAGATAGTCATGCCATAGTTAATGAGGTCATACTCTATCCTATTTTTAATTCTTATTTGAAGTCTCTGTAGCTGCACAAGTGGGTTTTTTTTTTTAGAGACCAGATACTGGCAGAATTAAAGAATTTTTTAGAAAGCTTTTTGGAATTACTTTGGAATAAATGAAACAGTAATTTTTAGAAACATCCCAAGCTTTGTTCTCACAGTTACAGATGCACCTATGTTTTTTAAATGTTTACAGTAATTCTCTATTCTTTACAGTTCACAGTTCTGTAAAAATTTCTAAACATCTTAGAAACTTGCTAGTTTTGTATTTCCTAACAATCTTGCATAAATATTAAAATACATAAACCATCACCCAAATATTGGATTTTTTTTTTTCTTTTGCTTATTGAGTATTGGTTATCTAATGACAAGGCAGAGATGACCACCTGTACAAGAATCAAGATGTGGTGCAAATAGTTCTGTTAAACTCATATGCAAGAAAACTTTGGGGTTCGGATAAATACAGTTTAATAGATAAAGCTAAAGCTGTATGAATAAGCAAAATAAAATAAAGAACTCATTCCTTTCTTCCCATCAGCAAGCAGGTGTTTAGCCATTTCCAGAGCAGCAGGGCTCCATCACACATCATGGTTACTTGGGAAGACAAACTCCATAGCTCCAAACATCCCCCCTCTTCCCCAGACATCTATTGGCAAGGGATGGGATGTCCCTTTGGTCAGCTGGGATTTACACTCATGGCTATTCTCCATCTGAGTCACCTGCCAATCCCAATCTTATGTGCCTGGGGAGAAGAGCAAGAAACAGAGGTTTTGATGCTTTGATGTACGGTACAACAAATATAAGAAATAACAAATAAAAAATCATAACAAGTCTGAAAAAATTTGTGTGTGGGGGAAACTGTTTTACACAAAAAAATCCTATATTCTTAACCTTACACTTTTATATCATACATATCCTAATTTTTATTTTATTCTTCTATAAGTGTAATATCAAATCAGGATATTCTAGTCAACCTAAAAGTAAACATTTGCAAATATTTAATTTAATACTGGTGAAAAATTTTATCCTATTTATTAAAATGTTTCATTTAAAATCAAAATAAGAATATTTTGGAATTGGTCTAAATTGGGAAATAGTTTGCATTATGTTTTTATCTGATGAAGCCAATGAAGTGGGTTTTTTGAGCAGCCACAAATTTCAGCTATTCACTGAAGCACATTTCAGTCAAAGGATCTTCACAAAATAGTGGATGTCACCTGTGATATTGTACTCTTGCTAAATACTCGTGTTCATCATATTAACTTACCCTCTGGGGCTATGCAATTTTGCTGAAACTTCATGAAAGAAAGGTAAGCGCATGCGTTTTACATCAGTGAGGCCAGACATAAGCTATACACAGATGACCTAGCTAGCAGAGACTTATTTATCAAGAAATGTTAACTTAATGTCTTCAAGACACTGCAGCCTATGAATTTCAGTATGAAAGATCATGCTGATGACTGCCTGATCATAGAATCACAGAACTGTAGAATAGTAGAATCACAGAACAGATAGGGTGGGAAGGGACCTTAAAGATCATCTAGTTCCAACACACGGCCATGGCCAGGGGCATCTTCCACGAGACTAGATTGTTCAACCTCCCATCCAACCTGGCCTTGAACAATTCCAGGTAGGGACCTGCCAGAACTTCCCTGGGCAACCTGTACCAGCGTCTCATCACCTTCACAGGAAAGGATTTTTCTCCTAGTTTCTAACCTAAATCTCTCCTCTTCAAGTTTTAACCCATAGTCTTTTGTCCTCTCACGACAACCCTGTACAAAAAGTCCTGCCCCAGCTTTCCTGTAGACCCTCTTCAGGTATTGGTAAGATGCTATAAGGTGACCTCACAGCCTCCTCTTCTCCGGGCTGAACAACCCAAACTTCCTCAGCCTGTCTTCACAGGGGAGGTGCTCCAGCCCTCTGATCATTTTTGTGGCTCTCCTCTGGACATGGAGCTTTTTGTCTTTCTTATGTTGAGAGCTAAAGAACTGGATACAGTACAGGTGGGGTTTCACAAGAGCAGAGAGGGAGAACCACAGTCTGATCACAATCTGTAATGCTAGTTAGTTAATATAAGGTTAGTTCCAGATCATACCTCGATGGAGAACTACTGAATTTATTGAGTTTGAAGGACTACATCTATTAATATGATAAAATTTGTATTTGTAAAGGGCTGATGATATGTTTCAAGGAATCTTTGATACTGTTGTAAATGACAAGATTAGAAAATAAAAGCTTCATGTTTTTTGAGTTTTCAAACAAGAAAATCACAATTATTTTAAAGATATATAGTTAAGTAGCTCTTTAGTGGTAGAATTTAGTAAAACCGCTTAGGTATAATTTTTTTTAAAGAAGTTTCAATAGAATTGCTGAATTTACATTATTTTTTCTGATTTTTATAACACAAATATTTTAGATAAGATAGCTTTTAAGTCACATCTGTCTGGTTAGGCAAATAAAGTCTGTATGTTTTCCTTAGATTATCTTAATGAATTGTGCTCATGGAGAAAAATAAAGCTTCAGAAAAATAGTTGATTTAGAGCTGCAATTTTCAAATCTTAGCAGAAATCTGCGGCAGCTCTATCATAGAGAACACTATTAATCAGCTCAGGATAGATTTATGTACTATATTTGTAACTCAGTACACATCCATAACATTGTGTCTGCAATTTTAAAAAGGGATTTCAAGGTTTAATTGCATTTCAAACTTGATAATACTGCCATTTAGATTATCTTAATAAGATAATTAGTTATCTAAATAACATTATATTAAAATCATCTTACTGCTGTTTACATTATATGTATAACCATATCAAAAAAACCCACCCCAAAACAAACAGTGAGAGAGAGAAAAAAAAAAAAAAAAAAAAAGGACTCCTGGATGTACCATTATATGACTTATGAGATTATTCAAAAAAGGTCCAGTCCAAATTGCTGTTCCAGTTACTATCCTAGCAGAGGGATAGAACAGTGTTAGCTTGTTCAACCCCTCTTTAATTGAGCAGGCAAATTTTTTTTACAAAGGTGAAAGACTGAATAATTTGAGAGGAAATCATAAAATTAGGGTGTATAGAGCAGGAATGCATGTGAGTACATGGAGTATTGACATTGGCTGAGGATGAAATTGGACCTTGTGTGTTGTACAGACTCTATCATAAGTCTACCATTCTTTTCCTCACTCAGCAAGTTCCCATACTGAGATCATCTAATTGAACTCTCTGGTGAGTTACAGCAAAAAAGAAATTCCAAGCAAGTGTCCATGGTTCTTCGTCTTATTTGTATCTGATGTGGTTATCATCCAGTGAACTCTTGGTTTACTACAGATTCTTCCTCAGATCAGTATAGTTTAGTAATTTTACTGTCAGGTAATCTGCTTTTCAGAAGCTCGCTGTAATGTGTCTCAAGTTCTCCTTGAAGCTACATTCCCTGAAAAACTGGCCTTGCAGTACCAGGCTTGACATTCAGTGTTATAATTCCTAGCTCCTTGCCAAGTCACTTCCTGCCAAGGTATATCCATTGACCGTCTGCCCAAAGTCTTTACGGCAATCCTGAGTCTAAATAAAACCATCCTAGCTCCCTGCTTAATTACTTGCTGCAGGAGCAGTTCCTGCTTGGTTATAAGGGCCTGTCTCCATACTGTCATGCTTTTAATCAATATGTCAGTCATTTCTTATGATCTCATCCAAACATGTCCAATTTGTAATAGCCCCAAATTATAGAATACTTTTTACTCTAAAGCCAGAAACCTGGTCAGCAGAGAGCATCTGTGTGGAAGCCAACAGCACATCAGTATCCTGCTCTGTGGGGAAACACCAATAGTAGTAGCAGGCTTCTGACAGCAATGATTACGTGTTTTGTTATTTTTTTTTAATTGAATGCAGTAGTGAATAGACACATCAATGTGTTTCATCACAAAAATATGAGTTTTGAAAGGCTTCTTAAGGTCTATGTAAGCATGGTTTATTGAAATATGGGTTTGTTCAAAATACACAGACAAGAAATTAGTTCCTCCATGTTCCATTTGATGTAAATTTGTATTGTAGGTTGTCAAATAGTCAGCTCAAACTGAGCAACTTATCAACCATGGATCTTGTTATTTTCAGACATTCTGTTACACTCTATTAAATCTAGAATGCAAAGAATAATTTTGGCTGCAGTTCTTCAAAAATCTGTTAGAACAACCTGCTTCGTTTCTCTTAGATTTCTCTGCAGACAAATCATATTCATACTTGAATATTAAACTCCCCACATAACTTGCTTCCTGACAATCTTTTCTGAGGACTTAGTTTGTTGGTTTGGTGGAATAGTGAAATAGATTTAATATATATTTTTGAAAAGGTTGTCCAAATATATTAATTGACTTGGCTAAAATCAGTGAAAGAGCTTATTCCAAGACTAAAAACATCATCTAAAAGAACATGAGAGTTTTCTTCCTTGCTTCACATTTCAACTGCTATATAATTATATAAGAATAACAATATATGAATAAAATGACTACAAAGATAATCTGATTAGGTGTTTTGAGATTTAGAACGAACTCAGCAGCCACCATGTAGTAGCCATCAAGACAAGACTCCCTGTAAAACAGCAACCCAAACATCAGCCCATCCCATACCTTTCTCAGCAGACCTTCAACAATTATGACTGCAAGATTTTAAACTTATTTGAATGGTTAACTTTATCTATCAACTAGGGGATTGGCACAGCAACACTGATCTCTGTGTTGCTGTCACAGATTTCATCACTGATCTCTGACCTATAATTAATATTATGAATATCTATAAAGTTAAATCACATTGTACTACCTTGTTTACATTGTTTTGCATATCTCTAGAGTATTTGTTGCTGTTATTGCTAAACTGTGTTGAATGATCTACAACATCATATATATATACAAAAAAAATACACAAAAGAATGTAAAAATTAACTTTGCCATTATGATTCCCTTGATATTCTTGGCCTCTTGTGAACAGCCAAATGAAACACAATGCAAATGATGGAAACTTATGGGAGTATGTTTTACTAAATCAAAGGTCCTGAAAATTATAATAATGATTTTATGAGTGGAAATGCATTTAATACATTCATAAGAGAATCAGGTTGAATAACCAGAATGTCTATATTCCAAGTACTCTATTTTGTTAATTTAAACTGTGCAAATATAGCAAAACCATTACACCTAGTCCTACAAAAGTCTGTCCCTACGTTTATTATAGGCCCCCTTTACATACTGAAAAACCCTAATAAGATCTTGCTAAAGATCTTTTTCCAGCCTAAACAACCCCAATTATCTCAGTTTTTCCTCACAAGCAAGGTGCTCCACTCCTCTGATGATTTTTGTGGCCCCTCCTCTGGACCCAACAGACCCATGTCTTTCTTAACAGATCAATCTTTCTTATATCCCCCTTTCTTTACAACATTGGTAATATGCTTAATTGGCACAGGGCACCTGCAAAGTCAGAGAAGCTCAAGGAAATTCTAACTAAAGCCTCAAGATGAAGAGATCTCTTGCTCATACACCCGGTCTTAGTAGCAATCTTTCTATAGTCATTATTACAGGTTATATTTTTATGAGCTCTTAGGATGCATTGATATCATCAAATATCAGTAACTGAAACTGCAGACATAGATTTAAAATTTCTTTGTAAGTTTTAAGGCAGCAGGTCCTCAGATAATGTAAATATTGCATATTTATATTGAAAAAAATTTATAATAGAAAGAATGTTTGTATAGATGCAGAATGAAGGGAATAAGTGTGTGTAAACATCAGAGGCAGCAGCAGAAAAAGTTTAAAAAAAAGAGCCTGTGCTGGAAAGGAAAGGTCACTCTTCCCCAGGCACTGTTCTCATGGGTAGCACTAAAGAAGATGTTGCTTATGTCAAGATGAAAAGGCCTGCACCCTGAAAAGGTCACAGGATGGATGACTTCCTAGGTGAAGACCCTTAGCCTCACACAAGGAATATGGCAACTGGATTGCCTCATATGTTACACACTATTTTTCTTTTCTATTTGCTGAAATGAAAAACAGAGTAAGGAACATATTTTAATGACATACCAACAAATGAGGAAGAACCTGTAATAGGCAGCAACCTTGCCAAAGATTTATATATACAGAACCATCGAGATTCCCAGGCATATCTGGTAATTCCTAAAGGTTGCAAAAAAATTGTTCAGAAACTTTTTTTTGTCATGGCCAGTCAAGAAGAACTGATGAGGGCTTGCTGGCATGATTTTCATATTGCATGTAAGTGATCCTAGCCAATCTGAACACACAAAATCCACTTGCTTAAGTACTTTGTAAATGAATAGTCTGATTTGGGTTTTTCTTCACTAATTTCCCTGTCATGCCATTCCACTGTAATGCCACATTGTAAAACTAAAGGTTCCATATATTTTCCACTGTAATACCACATTGTAAGAGTAAGTATGTCATATATTTAAAGGAAGTTCTTCTCAAAATTATTATAGTTTATTTCTTCTGGTAATTTTCACAAGAAAGAATTTAGTTTTTGAAAAAACAACAACAACAACAAAAAAAAACCTTACGTAAAATTAATACTAATGAGACAATTCAGTATTTTTCTTGATTTAGTTTCAGACATTGTATTACTTTTTGCATTGTAAATATATTTTGGTCATCTGGAACTTCTAACGTTCAAAAACAAATATTTCAAATTTAGTTAATTTTCTTCAAGTAGAAATTTTTGCTTATTTATGTCTGTGTAACCGTGTCTTCCAGAAATACAATTTCTTCACTTTCATCAGTGCAGCACTCAGATGCCCAACAGTCATCAAGAAGTCAGCACAATGAATGAAAGAGATTCTCACTTGTGTAATTCCTCTGAAAGACAGTAATCATGTTAACATTCTCAATAGGATGTGACAGAAGTTCAATGAAAAATAAATATACTGATGATTTATACAGTTCCCAGGGTTTGGAGACCCAATTGTCACCATACTTCCTGAAGACAGGCAATACGTAGACATCAGCACTACAAAAATGCCCTTGGTCAAAGCAAAAGATGATAACAACTTAATTGTCTCTATCCTTCTTTAGTCAGTCTCTGAGAAGTATTTTATGCTACAGTGAATGAATGTTTTTCACAGGTTAATATTCAAAAGTTATATACATTACAAAAACCTGCAGTTAATAAAACAATAAAATGAAATATACCTACACATCAGGTAAAGTTAGCAAACCCCACAAGGCAGTTTTAAGTGTGGGCACTGTCACACACACTGCTTGTTATACAGGGAAATAGTGTAAGAGCTAGGACAAGATCAGGTGCCCTAATATTCCAGTTAACTATACTTTCTATAGCTCAGGCATAAAAATGGCCCAGCTTTTAGTTCTCTAAAATCTGAAAAATGCCAATAAACAAAATTAATTTAAACATGATAAGCTTTTATGCAAACTAGTTGTTCACATTTCTTAGGAAGCACTAACAAATGACAAACATCAGAAGTAAACTGGGACTACTCTTTGAATTAGTTCCTAACTAAGGAGTTATGTACTGGAGCTTAAATTATTGAATACTTATTCGTTCAGGCTAAAAATCATGAAATGACAGATGAGATTTTATCTGTTCTACTAAATTAGTACGCAGAAACTAATTTTCTGCAATAAAAAATATCAGGCTTCTTTCTAGAACTCAACAGACCATACCCTTTGCCAAGGACAGAATCAGAGTTCAGAAAGGCAGGACAGGAAGAGCTAGAGAAATGGTCTAAAACAGCATCTCACACTACAGAAGGATAAATGTAGGTTTCCACACATAGATAGGAACCATAACCTCCAGATTCATTCCTGACAAAAAAATATGGGAATATTAAGGCACAAATTTAAAAAGTGCTTATGTGAAAATATCTTGCCCCCACTTAGGACCTGATGAAGTCTCACCCAGAAAAATGTTTCTAACTTTTGAAAAATCTTTTTGAAATGGATTTTAAAAGAAAAGAAGGGAGGAAGTATCCCCAAACTTCATTTTGGAAAGGGTAAATAGTAAGTGTTTTGTAAGAGCTGAAAAATCAAAATGCAAGCAGACATTTTTGGTGAAATTGGAGAACTGCAATTGAAAGATTAATTGCTTAAAGTTCAATTTTTAATTTGGGAATAATGTATAATATTTTATAATTTATACTATATTATATATATTATAATTTATATAATTTATCACTGTCCCTTTATTTTGTCAACTTATTTTAAATATTTTCTCTCAGTTACACTAGCCAATGGTAGTAGAATTAATATAAAAAGCCCTGTGCTGATGTAATTTACAAATGTTAAATGAATAATATTTTTTAAAATTTTCACTTCTCAGGGTGATAAACATGAACACTTGGAGATTATCAGACACATGATCAACAAAGTTCCCCTCTCTTATATTACATTTCAAATAAATCAATGCTTAACCACAGCTACAGTTTTCCCCAAAGCATTGCAGCTTTGTTATCTGGCAGATTCTTGCAAACTATCATAAACTAAATTGGAAACTGTAGAATATTCCTAAAATATTTCCAAAGTATATGTAAAAAAGTATTGCTTAAACACAGAACTCAAGATTATACATTGAAAGTAGGGATTTAGGAGATTTTGTTAAGGAAGTAAGAAAAGATGTCATGAAACCACAGATCTATGCAGAGGTCTTTGTAAGGTTTAAAAATTATTTTATTTGGGTAAACACCATTGTGTAGATAAATTGTCTGTTCAGCGATACAAATTGTTGTGTAAGCTTTTAAGCATAATAGATAACCACTCTGAAGAAAACTATTAAAAAATTTAAAAATTGTAATTGCAAACACTAAAAATTGTAATTGCTGGTAGAGTAGGAACATTTGTCATTCTTAACACCAACTTAAAAGTTTTTAACATAAGGTTTTACCTGGAACCACCTTTTCACTGAAGATAAAGTTATTTTTAAAAATACAATAACAGGGCATGCATGCTGCTTATAAAACACAAGTATCTGCATTTTCCAGAGAATACAATTTGTTTCAGCTGTTAGTATTTACTATCAGGTCAACCAAAAGTTGAATAGCAAGGTGTAGAGGCAGTACTACAAAAATATCTGCATCTATTTATCACATAATAAGTGGATGAAAACGGTCTTTCTGATGTAGAATGTGTTTTGAGCAGTCATAAAAACAAGCTACCCCCACACTCTCACCCAATCACTTGATTTTTTTAAATTATTTTTTTCTGAAGAATACAATGAAGTGTTGAATTTCAGTTCCAGAAGTCCTTGGGTTTTTGAGTTAGAAATAAAGACTCAGGCAAGAACTGTGCCTAATTCAAGGGTGGTTTGTATTTTCTGAAATTTTGGGTCAAGGTAACATATACGCATGACCCCGTCATCTCAGTGGAGGTTCAGCCACTTATGAACTGTCTTAACCTCAAAATATTAAGGGCAGAAAAGAAATATACCTTACATATAGCCAAGACTTTATTGTTAGTACAAATGAAAGTCTAATACAAAAATCATTATTAGTTCCCTTTTTTTATTATTTTTTTTTTATCACTGAATATAACTTTTGACCTCTGTGGAGAGAGAATTTAATGTTCACAGGAAAAAGTTAAAATATCACAGAAAAAGGCAAAATGCAGCTGGAAAATCCTTAGTAAAGAGAAACCTATGCAAAGCTCACTCCTCCTCATACAATGTTATTTTCTTGCACTAAAATTCAGAATGAAAGTTTTTGTATGACTGTTTCTCAGATAGTAGATAGATTGGGTTTTTTTGGGTTTTTTTGTTTTTTTTTACAATGGCACATAGTATATAACTTAATTTTTCAATAATTCTGGGAAATTTTGGGAGATCTGTAGAAATCTACCTCTTATCTGGGCTCCTTTTTCACTGTGGGAAACTCAAATAAGTTTTTGGTATTTACCTGTATGGACTTCCTTGAGACAGAATATTGTCTTCATCCCATTGTGAAGACAGACCAAATACTCAGATCAAAGACATATATAGATGCTGTCCTGGATTAAGCATCCAGAATTTTAAAAATATAACCACTGAACTCACACCCACCAAACAGAAAGGAAGATGAAGGTTTCCAGTAGATGTAATCAATTAATTTAAGCTAGTTAAGGATTAAAAAGACTAGATTTCATTTAAGAGTACTATTACATTCTTAATTATTTTTAAACGAAGATATTTTTGTTGAGCAGAGTACTAACAACCATTTAAAAAACTATACCTGATGCACATAAAATTGAAATTATTCAAAATTTTTTAGAAAGCATAGTAATTAATAAATGATGCTGATTAAAGAAAAAATATTACATTATAAATATATGTAATAAATTTATATTAGAGATAAGTATGTGTAATAAAGCATTAATTATAGGCTAAATGAAGCAAAGATCTGCTAGAAGCAAATATATAAATAAACTTGATAATTTATTATGATATCTTTGGATAGTATTAATAATATTAACTATTAAATTAGAAGAAATATTGTTATATTATTTTTAATGGGCACAGAACTTTACCATTTGCTTCTCCCCCCCACAGCCAGGGAAACACAAGAAGTGTTTCTTTTAGAAAGAAATTTTATTTTAATCTAATTTTCAGATTAAAGGAAACAGACAATAACCAAAAAGGTTGAAGTTTCTAATGAAATTTCATAATGTACTTCATCACATCAGCATTTTCTGAACTGCCTTGAAAGAAAGAATCTTCAGAGGATTCACAAACACAGTGCTGAAAAGACGAAGAACATCTGGTATAGCCTTACAATTTTATAAGTATGCAACTACAAAAAAAAAGGATCACAGGATAATTCCTGTTGGAAGAGATCTCAGGACATCTCTAGTCCCACTTCCTGATCAAAGCAAGTTGAGCTATAAGGTCAGACCATGTTACTCAGGGCTTTATCCAGTTTTATTGTAAAAACTTTCAAGGATGGGGACTGCAGACCCCTGGGTCACCTGCTCCTTTGCTTGACTGTTATCAAGGTGAAAAGGTTTTCCTTCTGTTCGGTGTGAAATTTCTGTCTTGTTTCAACTCACATTTCTTGCCTCATATTCCCACACCTTTTACTGTTGTGAAGAAGCCTGATTCATCTTGATTATTATTTGTAGGTCTTTGAAGGCGGTTGTTAGGTTTCCCTGAACTCTTCTCCAAGCCTTATCTAGTGGTCATAATCCTCCCGGAAGAGTTACATTTTCCACTCAGGTAAAAGCCACTTCCAGGAGGAATATGGTGACCCAGACAGAGGTCCCACACTGTCACACAGGTGTCCAGGTCTCCAACTGCAGTGAGGGCTTAAGCCTGCTGTTCATTCTGGAGGGCATCAGAGAGACTGCCTGTGTGATGTGGGATCAGGTGAACGATCTTCTCAGCATGGCTGCAGAGTATAAAGAGGAAGTAGAAAGGCTAAGGGGTATCAAGGAGTGTAAGAGGGAAAGATTGGTGTAGATAAGGAAGCCTCTGAAGACAAGAGAGGGGCTACACACCTGGGTTGCCAGATCTCCCTGAGGGCTGCTCTTGGGGATCTCTGCCCAAGCTGAGTCAGAGCCATTCCCTGTTTGTCAGGAGCTGTCACTTCCCGCTCAGGGCAAGGAAGGAGCTTCTCTCTCTCACTCTCCCTCTCCCTGTGTCATTTTTGTTGGATTCTGCGGTTTCGCTGCCTCCAAAAAAGTCCTGTGTCATGATCCACCGTGGTTCCCTCTGCTTCGGTGGGTTCTTACTGTCAGCATATTTAAATGAGAGGGTTTAGTGCAAATAAAATAATATTATAAAAGCGTATTTAAACCAGAGGTAATAAGATGAAGATAAGCACTGAATATCAAAAAGCACTGAGAAGTTATCAGCTTTATTGAAGCTAGAAGCCTGAGACTGTCTATCAAGACACTTGAGGCTTGTGGAAAGTAAATTAAAAGCAGACTGAGCTGCATCACAAGTTGCTGTTGCCAGCAAGTGTTATCTCTCCAGGAGGGCCCTTTTGATGCCCACAGTGCAGAGCTGTGGCCTTTCTACCACTTTGTAACCCTTCAGGCTACATGTGACTGGTGATAGGTTTGCTGCCTAGGTACAGAAATCCTGTCTGGCAGTTAGTGATTTGGAATTATCTAGGTACTTGCTTTGCAAATGTGAGACACTGATGACCAGGCAAAAGTCAGGAAAGTGGTAATATGGAAAGAAAGTGAGAGGCACTAACAAGTATGAGTGAAATTTAATCAGTGTTATTGAACCACCTTTGCACGCAACAGAAAAACTGAGACAAAAAACAGAAGCTGGAAGCCAGAAGCCAGAAGCAGAGAATTAGATTAAAGATGAAAAGCAATGAAGGCTTACATTCTTCTAAAATGCTGTAAGCAATGCAACTTGTCATGCTAATAGTCATCATCAGCAGCTAAGAAGTTTTGGTAGTGTAACAACTTTTAAAGCTCAGATTCAAATCAGATTGCACAGAGGCCATGGCCAAGGGAAGAGATTCTTATGGTCTGAAAGGAAATGTCAGTCCTATCTTCAGGAAATGCACAGAGAATCTAGGGAACTAAGGCTTTGTCAGCCCTCCTATTGATCTTTGGGAATATGATGAAGCAAACCTTTCTGGAGACCTTTTCCAAACACATGAAGAACAAGAATGTCATCAAGAATCAGCAACATGGATTTGCCAAGAGGAAATTTGGCTTAATCAACCTGGGAAGACTGACTTGGTGGGTGAGGGGAGAGTGGTAGTTAATTGTTTCTCTCATTAAAGTAAGGCTTTCAACATTGTCCCCTGTAACATCCTGTCAGACAAATTGGCAAAATAGAGGCTAGATGAATGAGCAGGGGTGGACTACTTTCCCCTGCTTGTCAGAGGAGGGAAGAGACAGAGCAGCTTTGCTGGGCACCTGGCACCCAGCCATGGTCAGCTCACCACACCAAGTTTCACCTGTGTTCAGTGTTATCAGACCATGTACCTTTTTAAAACATAACAGTTTTAACAGTAGTATCCCCATGTCTTACATGTTACCTTTAAAGTCTTTTTATACCCTACTGCAGCATCTCAGACAAAATAGTTGGAGATAGGTCCTTTGCCTAGAATATCTTTCACAGAATGGAAGCTAGAGTTTTGATACAGTTTCAGTGGCACTTTTGGGGCTACTAGATTGCTTGCAGAGCTCCTGTGTGGAGGTCGGGTAAGACAAAGGTAAAATAGCCAGCAAATATTGCCCCAGTGTTCTTAACAGATGTGGTGGCTGTGACAGGGACACTATTGTATGATGAGGAGTTAGGCTCTACTAACAGTTGGCCTGCACTGTGCTATTCTACACATATTCCTTGGCCTCAAGGACTGTTGTGTGCCATATATATCCCTTTGTGTAAGATAAACTCAGCTAGATAGTCATAATGGAAGATTCTATAGCTGCTGCTTAACTGGAATCAGTGATGATGGCACTGGCATGACCTTATCTTTAACCTAAAATGAAGAAAAATGTTTTCATAAAAACATACTCTTCAAGATCCAAGAATGTAATATTTTATAGCCTGCTATTACCTTTTCTGCAATATTAATGTATGTTTTTTCTTGTTGGGATAAAAAAAAAAAAAGAATCAATATGCCCTGGTGTGAAACAAATACAACTGTTAAACCAATGCTAAAAATCAGCATAAAGCTCTCCTTTTTCCTTTATTCTATATGCAACTATATTGTCCTAGCAGAACCCAATCCCCAGATGCTACATTGTCTTCCAAAATTAAGCTTCAATACATCATTGTAAGATAATAACTTCAGTCATGACCTGATGCTTAAAAGACATTCCTAGTTCTACATGACCTTACTATGACAGTGATGCTCAGAACTGCAGCTGATGTGTTATAAAAGAAGAGGTCCCAGTGTGAATGCTTTAGGAGCAAAAAATTCTTCACAGTATGTTATTTCAATATATACATAAATTGTGGCTTTTTGAATTCACACAAAATCATATATACCTTCATGAGTAATAATTTAATTACTTGGATCCTTAGTTCTCGGTTTTATTGACATCCAGGGTTTCTCCAGACATGAACTTTGTTTTTGACATTTTATGGAGGTTTTCATTGCTAATCTGCATTGCTAATACAGATAGCATTTCAAATAGTTTCTGAATATCTAGTCAAATCATTCTTAGCACAGTGCAGCGATACAAACCAACCAACAAAACACCACATAAATAAAATCTTTTTCTTTTTTTTCCCAGATTACTAGAGATTAAAAAGTTCAACAAATCTGTAGATAACTTCATCCTAAACATACCTATGATACTATAAGAATAACACAGATTGAATGAGCCATACAAACAGGAAATTAACATATGGAAAAAGTAGAAGGCTCAAGAAACATGTACACACACAGACGTGCAAACCAGACATCAATTCATTTGGTTTTGGAAGGGAAAACTTCAAATGGAGAATTGCCTATAGCTGAATAACTGAAAGGCAACTGAAAGTTCCAGCAGAGAGCATTTTTACATTTTGGTTGGTTGGTTGCTTTGGTTTGCATTAGTTTGTTTTTTTTTTTTTCCTTAGTTTTTTTTTGTGGTGGTTTGGTTTGGGTTTTTTTTTTTTATGTGTGTGTATGTGTGTGTTTGGGGTTTTTTTTTTGTTTGTTTGGTTGGTTTTTTTACAGTCTAGAAAGATCCCCTTTACCTGTTGCTACTGGTTCAAAGACTGTCAGAAAAGAGGTAGAAACACATGACCAGTAGGATGGATCACAAGGACAGAATTCCAGCTTTGATTATGGGCTACTTTATTCTCATAGATACTGTAAGACCTCTGTAGGATATATTTGGCACTTATTGCTCAGTTGATTGCCCTCATGTACTTCTAATCTAGACATCTGTTTTTGATTCTGAACTGGTTTTCTTTCATTACACAATCCTAATTTATAATTGGCACTGAAAATATTACATAGACTGAGGGACTTTCACTGCTTTTCTGTTATTTTTAATATTTATTAGCTCCTGTTTCTTATAGATTAAGTACTCTGCCATTGTTGATTTCTTTTGGCTTAATAGGTTATGTTATTATTAAGAGAATCAACAGTAATTACAGAACATTTTAGGAAATAGAAAGCAGGATAAGAGGGCTTAAATTCATAATGTTATTAGCTGCACTGATAGTGGAAGTAATAAATGGTTAATGAATTCAGATAATCCAATAAAAATCTTGAGACTAATACTCAGTTACAACATCAAAACCCAATTTTTTTTTCCTCTTCTTTCAATGTCAGCCTTAAAAGTGTTTTAAATTAACACAGAAAATACTGTTATAGGACCTATCATAACTCTAGGGAATATAGATTTGTCATGACCTATGGGGTTTTGGATCACAACAACAAAACCCATTTTGTAATTTTTTGTCAACCAGAGTTTGCAAATATCAGTCACAAAAAACGTTGCACATAGAAATACCCTTAGTCTTAAGGACTAAAAAACTCAGAGGAACCTTGAAAAACCCCAACTTTCCCTCTTGGATTTCTGCTACAATTATATAGAATTACGTATAATTTTTTTCTATTTCTTTTACTTGGCTATAGTGAATAATGAAAGTAATGAAGCACACCATAAATCCACGATTCTCTGATGTACTATGGCTTTACAACATACTTGTATAAACTTTACATCATGGTGCAATACAAGGTGGAGTAAGGAACCACACCACTCAGTAACATAAAATCCAAGCTTTATTTATTAAAAAGGACATGTATAGTCAGTGATTAGCAACTTAAGACATATACACACACACATACACATACTCACTCTGTGCAGAGCACTTGCACACCATTTAAGGTCTCTGATCCATCTGTGACAAACACCATGGATGTGACAGGGGACAAGTTGTTGCTTTCTGACTTTGATGGTCCCACAAGTGGCCTTGCTGGTTAAATCAGTCCAAGTTAATTTCTGAATGTCACTATTTCTTGAGCCAGTTAGAACTGTTTCCTGGGTCACTTGTGTCACAGGGATGGAAAATTGTGATGCCTTTGTTTCTTTCCCACTTGTACCTAAAATATTAGAGCAGGACAGCTGTAATCCAGAGGTGTGTGACACATCTCTCCTTAGCAATTATCTGTGCTTTCCTTGTTTTCCCAGAACACAAAAAATCACCTAATGAGATAGAACTGGGTATCACAATCTAAGTCTCATTTTATCTGAGATACACTTTGGGGAAGGCTTCAGTATATGACACTTTAAATATTAGGTCAGTCTCTCACATTCAAGCACACATGATTTTTTCATGATTGAAGAAAATATATATTTTTTATTTTTGCAAGACTAAAAATTCCATCTAAATTTTTCTGCCTTAATTTATAAAATTTTAATGTCTGTATACCATGTACTATGTGTAATTGCTTAGATGATTAAATATTTAATTATCCTGCATAACATGAAAAGCTTAAACAGTTTAATGGAATTACATCAAAATATATGTACAGTCACTGTCTGAACATTTTTTTTTTGAGATAATTACTTTTTAGAAATAGTCATTCATCTCTCTTCTGAATTAGACCATTGTAATATTAATATTACCTAGCCTGGAATTAAAATGCATTAAAGTATACAGCTGGTATAATCTCAGTTTTGCTTTGAGGTTTCTTGGGTTTGTTTTTTGTCTTATTTTTTTTTCTTTTGTACTCCCACTTAGTCAATCTTATTCAGAGCCCACAGTTTTGACACATAAAAAAGACTACTAAGATCTACCACTTGAAGCATATATAATTTTTACATCAAGGGATATTTCTGCAATGGAAACAAATCGATATTTTTGTCTCCTAGTTTTTATTTTAATAATAGACTTTTTTAAAAAAATTGGCTTCTGTATACATTTATTTATCAGTTGAAGTTACAGAATACAGAAGTACTCTGAAATATTCATCAATCTGTGGCAGTGAATATTTCCTCTTTTTGTTTTTTCTGTTGCTCTGCGGTTATCATAACCCCCAAAGCCTTCAGGTTCTTTCTTTTCCTCTTCTGTTTTCATATTCCTAAAGTGAAAAGGTCAAGATTTTGGAAGTATTGATATTACTAAAAGAGACTGCAATATTTAATTTAAAAGCAAATCTCTGAACAATTTTACATAATGAAAAAAAATAGAGTAGTCAAAAACTGGGTCCTGAAAGCTGTAGCATGGTAAACTAAACACCTGAGCACTTAAATACTTGTGCTGGATGTACTACATCTCATTGCTTTAGTTTGGGGAGGTCAGATTTTACCAGGGAAATAAAAAATATCTTATATTTAATAATAGGGATTATTAACGAGTAATCACATCCAAAGGATGTGATTGGAAATTCTCAAAGTTACTAGTAAAGAGCCAAGAAGAATTAATCTCTTAGACATTCTTTCCTTTCTCTGAAGATTTCATCATCTTGAAAATTACACTGAGCTGTAATTTCATGATTGTTTGCAGCTGACACATTCATTCTGATTAAATGAACTTTGTTTACACATCCACCATGTCACTGACGTCACTGATGATAAAACTTGAATATTTAACTTTTGAAAAGTTGTCTACTTTTCAACACTATTGCAATATTTCAGAGGAAAATTGTGGGCCGCTTATAAATTGGTAACTGGTTTCGATTACATGTTAACATTAATGAGAATTTTTTCATTTTCTGTGGTATCTAAAGCTGTTCAGTTCATGGGCATTTCATAATACGGTATTTGGGACTTGCAGAAATCCTGCATGGTACCAGACTGAATATACTTAACTAAGTACTTCTCTTTTGTCTTACTAAGTATTCTATTAACTTCTTTTTAATTGTGAAATTATCGCCTTTGCACATTTGGCAGATGCATTTCTGTTTTAAATGCTGTGTTGTTACCATGACAACCACAATATTAATGTCCAGCTTGTGCATCAAGATGGCTGGCTATTGACTACCTGTCACTTTGTAAGACACTGTTTCTGGAAAGCTACAGAATGCTAATTTGGTTTGGTAATAAATAACAACCATTCAAGTGGTTTTATGTACAGTACACTGTACATCATATCTCACTGGGACACAGTACTTGGATGCTGTGTCCTTCCTTCCCATTAAAAGAACCAGGGTGACAATGCTGAGAACCAGCCACCTTTCGAAGTGAAAGGCAAGGTGCCTGCATGTAAAATACCTCTGTGCCACCAAAGAGAAGGATCAAGAAGAATTCAGGGGGTGGTATACCTCCTGACACAGCCTCATCCTGCCTTAATGCTTTTTAATTTGCAGGAGATGAACCTGCTTCTCCAGCTTTCCCTTGCTTTGTAATCCAAGACTGAGGTTGTGCATGTTTTGCTGTGCAAGTTTTGCTGACCTGTGACCATTCCCACATCCTCTAGAAAGAGAAGCTTTCAACATGGTTTAGTGCTTGAGAGACCTCGCATATACCACAGGGTTTCCTGTATCTGTGCAGTGTCCCCTACAGGTTTTATGGGGCAGCCACACTGGCCAGAGGACAGGTGGAAAACACTGTACACCAGTGAGGCCTTTACTGTATAGTTTTCAAAGAAAAAGAAACAAAGCAGGTTTTCTTCTGCAGGAGTATCTAACAGGAATTTTCTCCACTTATACATGTCAGTTAACATGCTTTCTCCATGGAATGAAAAATAAGGCTCTGTTTCTTCTTCAGCCCAGGACTCATAAATTACATTTTCTTTCTCCCAGTTCCTCTGATTATTCACCTCTGTTTCACAAAAATAGTCAAAGTTACTGTTAGCAGGTTCAATTAAACAGCCTTCATTTGACTTCCTCACTGCTTTAAGCAATAGGTCTCCAATATTCCTCAATTCTGAATACTAAAATTTCAATGATGACAGAACAGAGTGAGCTACTAGGCAACAATCAAAGTTAATTTATTTTTCAGTTGCAATCATCAATCATTCTTGTTTCTGAAAAAAGAAAAAAGAAAGGGAGTCACATTAACAAAGTGCTCATATATTTGTTATCTGCAATTGATTTCCAGGAATAAACTGCATGAGAAACAATATTTTTTAAACCTACAGAAGACCTGATATCAAAATATATTTATCTTTCAATACAAAATAATACCTTCTAGTTCTGAGTTCATGTTTGCCTCATAATCTTATTTAATTGCTTAAATTATCATCTGACATACGGTGGTGTTTATAGACACAGAACATAAAACATCTATTTTAAGTTGGGCAAATAACATTTTGATTAGAAATGTTAATCAAAACCTATAGAGTTATTGCCAAAGGGGATAGGCCATCTAAAATCAGGCTGCACTTTGATAGATATAAATAAATTGCTTACTCAGAAGGTCCCAGACACACTGTCTGTAAAGGATATCTGCAGAGCTTCAGCTTCTGTCTGTTGCAAACCACAGCATTCTGCAGTCTGTCCACAAAACAGACCACAGTGGGAAGGGACTCATGCACATTTCTTCTTCATGCTGACCAAGTGTAAGGAATGCTTCATCAGCATTTGCACTGTCTACCATTTTTGAGGGCAATATTCCTGCACTGTATGACTATTAATTCCCTAATATTTTGAACTGACTGTTCTTACTTAGTACTATATTGAAAGTTGTCCCTTTGTTGTCTTTAACAATTTGATGTATGTAACCTTTAGAATACTAGGATTATCCCTTGTGCATGCTAATTCCATGGTTAAATGGGAGAGAACTACTGTGCAGACTATGCTTTGCTAGTATGTATGAGCTTGTCTTTACAGGTGTCATTCACCTCTGCCCTAAAAATGAAAGGAAGGAACATTCCTGTTATTTTTCCCAGTCAACATGGCAGTAGTTTGGGGTTAGAAAACAATAGGAGACAGGATTATGACAAATGATACAATGACCATCACACAGACCATCATCTACTCATGACTGGTGGATTTCCACAATGTCAGTAAGACCAAGCAAACCTAGTGTTAAACCCACTGAAAATGCATACTTCTTCCCTCCCACTCTGCAGTCACAGTCCTCTGCAGAATTCCTACAGCAATGGAAGGGTTTGTCTCACATCCTGAAGGCTACCGTTACATACTGTGGTTGGTTCTGACTGAAACTTCAGCCATTCAAGCAACAAAAGACCTCTGTTTGGATTGAGACCTGTGAGCCTTGTAGCATCTCATTGCAGGGCTTGGCCTCCTGATTTTGAAATGGAAAACTGCGAGGGACAGGCTGGACACCAGCATGCTTGGTGATGTGCAAAATATCTTTTACCTGGAGCATTTCATACATCTGCATGAGAATGCAGGCAAACAATTTCAAAAAGAGGGTTCCCAATGGGATTGGGTCCTTTAGGTCACATATATTATGCCTGACTTCACTGTCCCCACCTAGTTCAGGGCTTTTCCATCAAAATATTCATGAGCAGGACAGCAGCATTCCACCAGCAATACCCCAAGGAAAGTGTTAAAAACAGATTTGACTTCTCTCCCACACTACGTAGCACCAACACATTCTTGCTGTACCTCAGCCATTTTGACTTAAAAAAAAATAAAATACAGCAGAAGAGAGAAATTAATCAATCCAAAAACCTATAACAGGCACTGTCTCTATCCCCTTTCACATAATATGGACCATTTGCTTCTAACCACCCCTCTGTCTCCATTGCTGCACCATCTGCTTTTAACACAGACCATCTGATAGGTAGTGATGAGGCGCAATATTCATAATCAGAGCTGTCTCCCAGCTGTTCTAGCCCTTTCTGGAGGTTTGTCTCCACTCGCCTCCACAATATTCTCACACAATTTTCTGGATGAGCCCTGAGCACCTACCACCCACACTCAGCTGAATAATTTCTAGATACCACTGTTTTGAGCTGACTGTACAGTACCCTTGCATCTTGCTGATTCAGACTATGCTTGCAGCCCTATTTTAAGTGTCTTAAGTGCTTTTTCTCTACTGCCTGTGAATAGGCATTCTTATAAAAGTTTGCTTTCCTACTACGGTGTTACAAGCACTTCAGGGAACTTTCTCCTCTCCCCACTGTATGCCACTTCTAGCTAACATACCAAATCACAACATAACCAATCACAACAGCCAAATCATCTCCTTCCTTTAAATTAATGCAACTAGGTACCTCACTCTGTTTTCCATGCAAAGGAAACTATAACAAAGATCAGAAATTTTCGTGCTTCCACTTCAAGGGATATTATGAACTTAAGGAAGAGACGGTAGGGAAACAGAAAGCTAGAAGAGGCTAGATTATGAATTGCCTATTATTTTATCTTACCACTCATCTTCTCAGCATACCACCTCCAAGTATAGAGCCATCTCAATACAGGTAAGGAGAGAGATCCGTCCAGAGCTGCATCCCGGTCTACTCATGGCCAGTCTCCCTACAAACTGCAGCTAAGATGTGCTTTCCTGGAACCTCAGATTGCTTTCCCCTGCAACTCCACCTTGCTGTGAGAACAGGAGGCTGCTCTGCATGCCTAAAGGTGGGGATACATGTAAGTACCCATACAGTTTAATCACAAAGCAGCACAATAGGATGAAAAAGCACATGGAGTTGCAGTATAAGGACTTAAAAGACCTTCTTGAGTATTCTTGGAGGGCAGAAGCAGGTACCAGAGACATTTCAACTGCTGAACTATAGCTGGGGTTTGTTTGGGAAGATTGGTGGTTAGCAAGAGCCAAACAGATGCAAGTAGTATTTCTAACAACCTACTTGCATAGAAACACTGTTCTACTTATGAGGAATGCTCTCAGGCAATGTTATTTACTAATATAGCTGTAGCCCTTAAGTAGACATGGAGACAGTGATGATTGAATTAGGACTTTAGTTTTTTTTCCTTATTGTGTTAGTTTTATGCTGGTAAGTCACAACCACTGTGTCATCGTGAAATGGCTATAGAAAATATGTTCTGCATAAAAAATTTAGCCGAAAAGCAGATCAATGGGGAGAGAAACCCCTAATGTAACCATACCCCTGTATTTATAGCTCCCTCTCATGGTACCTAGCCTAAAATAAATATCTACAGGGAGAACTAAAATAACGTAGCCACAGCAGTAAAAAATACGGCAATAAGTTTTTGATATTGACAAACCCTAAAGAATTCATATGCCAACAGAACTATGTAAAAATCACAATTTTCTCATGACCTCAGATTCCTGAGAAAATGCATTGTAGCTGTTTTTTTAATTTTGGTTGTGGTGTTCAGTTTGTTAATTCATAAGACATGATTTTCTCAAAGATATTTCAATGCAACATGACCCTTTTAGATTGTGGATTGAAACAAAAAAGTGAACATATGTTTCATTCAAATCAGATCTTTTTTTTCTGTTATCCAAGAGGTTCAAATTGAAATTTCTTAAGGTTCTTTTCAATGAGTAAGGGAGATAGCAAAAAAAAAAAAAAAAAAAAAAAAAAATTAGGAGGGCTAAAAGAGGTGATAGTTTTTCAGATATATTGCCAAGTTGAAAGAAGTATGCATAATGTAAGTGTAGCAGTATTTTAGAGCATAAAAAGAAATACATGTTGGTTGAGGAGAAAGAGATGAACGTTAACTGGTCTTGAAAGTTTTTTTTCTGAAGTCTCTTGTCAATATTTATTTAAGTTCCCGTATGAAATACTTGAACTTATTACAAATATGCTTGCAAAGAAATTTAATTCAACTAAATGCTCATCCATAAGCAAGCAAAAGAGGTCATGAATATAAATGAAATTATGTGGTAGAATCGATTTATAACTATTGTATCTTGGTTTTGTGGTCAGGGCAAAGAAAAAAATCAGAGAAGATACTGCTCTCTGTTACCCCTCTCCACATTCCCAAGGGAAAATAAAAGGGGGATAAAGAAGAGAGACTTAAAGGTTGGAATTTAAAACTAGAAAAGTTTTATTAGAACAGGGAAGGGATAGTAACACATGGGACAAGGAATAAATACAAAGATATTTACAAAAACTGATCTTGATGATTGCAGATGTAAGTGTGTGAGGGGCCCTTGAGGCAGGGCTGACTAGGGAATGGGGTCCACAGCTCTTCCCAGCACCCAATGAATTCAAACATTGAAGATGATGTGGCGAACTTAAGATAAAACAGGGGCCTCTTGATAAAAGAGGAGGTCTCCAAGACCTCCAAGCACAATGAAGCATCAAGGAATAAGGAGCAGACTGCCGCTGCTTCTGGCTTTTATAGAGCATAGCAGGAAATGGGAGGGAATGCTGACTCTTCTATGTTCTGCTGCCCCCGAGATCCCCCTCAGGGTCCTAAAAACCCTCTCTCTAAGTCCTTGTGTTGGTACCATAAAATTAGCCCAGGGGCCCCCTCAAGCCATAACATTACAGTTACTAGACAGATTTATCTGCAATACACTTAGTAATTAAGTGGATTGTTGCTCCTATTATCTATAAGCAGACATTAGGTGGTGGAGAGAAAGCTGTATAATGAAGTCCTTATTCTACTGCCCCTACTGATATTGATTTCAAAGTGAAGCAGTCAAAGAGAGGTCTAATACTATATACATATACATCTGTAAGAACAGGATAAATGGTATTTTGAAGGAAAAAAATGTAAGATTCTAAAGCAAATAATGGTTCAAAATGGTATTTAGTGGAAGATTTATGTTAGTCTATATTGGTTAATAGTAGAGCAAAGAAAGAATTCTGTATTTTCAGGTGAACTTCATTTTATACATCAGAGAAAAAAGATGCCATATAGATACTGAATAGAACCCAGAAGTTCAAACTGCCTACATTTGATCACAAGGAACCACAACTCAAAGCTGCAGATGATGAAGTACAAGGCTTTCTTGCACTAAAACAAAGATGTTGAAGCACTGTACAAATATTTCACAATAACAATCTTCATAGGAAATCACAACAGATTTTGTTAGATGAAAGAGAATTGTGAATAATGTGTTCAGAGATGCCAGGGCTGATTGAGCAAGCCCAGCTGCTGCCTTCTAGATTAGTCATCTATACAACTCTCACAATAGGTTGTTTTTCAGATTGACAAATTACAACTCCAGTGAACTAAACTCTTTTCCTTTGCTGGAGAGGCACATAGCTGGAGAAAAGAATAAAATCTGTGCACTATGTCATTGAAATTAAATCTTATGAACAAACATTTATTCTGTTTCTAACTTATTTTTCGTCATTTTGTACAATGAATCAAGATCCCAAAATACAACCCAAGGCACCTGCAGTCACACGTGATAATTGAGATCGAGAAGCTCCTGAGTGATTGCAGTTACACAAACCAAAGCTGGAAAACAAAGAGAATTCCCTTCTTTCAAAAAAACCCCACAGCAATCTGAAAACCACAACCAACCACCACCACTCTCCTCCCCTCCTGCCCTACTCTTTGTTTTAGCTTGGTATACAGTGCAATAATTCAGACTATGCAACAGACTTCAGAGAAGAAAAAAATCGTTGAAGTATAATCCATGAAGGCCTTTTTCCTTAGTAGCAGGAATCACCCTTTAGGTTATACAGGCAAAACACATGAGGCTTCACAATCCCTTCCAGCAGCATTTTCTGCTGACAGCTGCAGGTGGGAGAAGGGGTTTCTGCGCAGCACTGCAGCTGAGTCCCTGCAGGTAAAGGCAGCAGCAGACTATGAGGGCTGGCTGCTGAACCTGCAGGGTAAAGGACATTTGAAAGAGATTAGGAAAGGCAGAGGACAAGGGAATCATGGATAACAGAGTTTTGGAAAAAAAAAAATATTGTGTGAGGTGAATTCTAAAACACAGGCTGGTATCAACAGCATAACCATATATTTCATATGAGAATTTACAAGCGCATTTTTGGCTGGAAGATAAATTCAGGTGTTGAAAATAGAAATATTTTCACTATGCATTGGATAGCGATAGATAATTCAAAGTTTTTCACTCACTCATTGTTGCTACTGTGCAATTAACAAGAAATTAACCTTCTGCTCCTGCTATGGCAAGGTTTCCATATGCCATCAGATTAATAAATTGGGATTTATTTCTAAAGACACCGTATTTGTAAAGTTCACATATGTATTCTTTTATGGCCGAGTCTCTCAGATTGCAGATTGGACACAGTGATTTCACATTTTGAAATCCTTCATACCACTGAACTTATTGCCTTTCCTCTGTTAATTCATCTTCAGATGAATCTCTGGATACTATTTTTGCCATAATGTCTACCGATAAAATATGCTGATTTAATTTCTATTATTAATGGAAGATCAGTAAAATCACAAGGTAAAGCAATGTTCCAGATGTCTAGCATTCGGTAAACATTAACATCTGTATGCAAGGCACAGATGCCTTGTATTGTATTAGCTTCAGCTTTTAGCTGCAAAATTATAGTTACTTTGGTCTGATACACCAGAATGTCAGTGATTACATACTGTGAGAAGTGACATTATGCAGGTGGATATTAAGTGGTATGTCCCAGCTAGATACCACTTGAAAGTCACAATACCTCAGTTCTCAGAAAGTAATGTAATTGTTTTTCAAAACTTAGAAAAATGAGTTCTGTTATTGGACTAATGCACATAGTAACAATACAGCTCAAGGATAAAAAAGATACGAGCTCAGATAAAAGAGATCTTATTCACCACCTCAATTCTTTGATCCATCACTGTTAAATCTACTTACTACCCTTAAACATTATTTAGATTGCAAAAATCTTCCTATGAAAGTCTGCAGTGCCCCAGATTTTACCTCATCACTAATAAATTCTTCAAATTAAACCATCATTACTGACTAACGTCCTTTTCCACATGGTATAATTAAAGTAAATTTTGAATTTACTTAAGCAGTGATAGTCCTTTATAATTTTATTTCAGCATCATTTTTGCAAGATGAAAAAAAACAATAAATCTTAAAAAAATAATCATGTGGCCATTGGGAAGATCCATAAAGGAAATTTATCTCCCAAAGTGAAGTCATGATTGAAAGGCAAATTATTTGGGTGTGCTTGTCTGCAACTTATCATATTCTGGAAGTGGATAAGCACACACTTAAAATACATGAAAATGTAAAACTTGTGATGTTTTTGACAGCAGGTGGACATATTAAGTAGACGGCATTTTTAAGAACAGGTGATGAAAGAATTTTTACCTGGTAAAAACAACTACAAGAAGGTAATTCTACATTTTATCACTATATTTCAGACACTTTTGAAGTAAAAAACTATCTAAAGCTTACAGCTGTCGGTGCACAGCAGTCTCTTTTTTTTTTTTTTTTTTTTTTTTTTTTTTAATTAAGCCTGTTTTGGCACCTCTAAAGATGTATTTCATTGGTCACAAAAATTCACAATTTATCTGGTTTTATTACATACTTAAGTGTAGCAGCTTTAAGTCTCTACAGAAATGAAAGCTGAAATGTTTGAGAATTACTAGCAAAAAGAAGAACAAGGCTGAAATTAGAATTAGAACACTCTATTTCATACTTAAATGGGACTTGCAAAGGATACTGAGAAGTCCAGCTGACTTATAGCAACTCTACAATACAATCCTGCAGTACTGTTCACAAAGAATCTCTGAGTGCTTTTCATTTTAGGACAATTCAAACCGCTTTTAAGTAGATTTTTTCTCAACAGTTCTCTTTCTGAAATAGCTTTCTGGAAGTTGTTAAGACAGAGCCTTTGGAATGCAAAAATTGAATTTCTTCTGCAGAACAGCAATATTCACTGAAAGCTTTGACTCCAAGAAGTACATGGTAGAAATCAAGCAATGGCAGTTAACAATCGTAAAGTAATAAGCTGGTGACACAGTACATTAAATACCTGTAAGGAAACAGCATTGTTTCATGAAGAATTAATAAAAGCTGAAGGAAAAAAATGCTATAAGAAACAAGAAGAGCAAGAAGATGCTAAATGCAGCGCTGTCAGCCTTTTCCTCAAGAACAGTGTCATGGAGGGAAAGATAACATTGAACTACAATAAGAAACACCTAGGTTGACATAACTACCAAAGAACCCTCAGTTTTCTCACTCTCCATTTATTTCCACAGTGTATGTGATGCAAAATAGCAAATAACTCATTTATATTTTAAAAGCTCCAACAAATGAAAAACCTGTGAGGAATGGTTGGAATTACTGAAGAGATGTCACCAATCGGTTCCATTCTTCATCCTGTTAGTTTTTGGCCTTTGTTACTCTTAGGTCTTTGTGCTTTTTGGCCACCTTTAGCACATTTCTACACTGCCATCAAGGTGAAACTTTACTTTGTTCTTCCTCAGTATCATCACAGCACTACCTCTCTTGAGAGTGGTCTCAACCACAATTTTCAGATCAGCTGCTTCTACATAAAATCTCTTCTCTGCCAGTGCCTTGATAATAGAGGATGGGAAGTTTCTTCTTTTTTTAAAGATCATAAAAA
The DNA here is from genome assembly GCA_023637945.1 of Phaethornis superciliosus. Classification (NCBI taxonomy): domain Eukaryota; kingdom Metazoa; phylum Chordata; class Aves; order Apodiformes; family Trochilidae; genus Phaethornis; species Phaethornis superciliosus. Next base: position 72,810,045 of record JAJQWJ010000002.1, read on the forward strand.
TCCAGCAAGTCACAGGCTGTTAATTCTGGTATTAGCACTCAATAGAAATCACAATGAAAAATAAAATTAGTGGCCATTTACAGATGAAAGTGTCAGAAGGAGCCAAAATATTTTTGAGAGGAAAATACTGCATATAATCCCACTGGAATTTTCTAACAGAATCAAGAATCATGTAAGGAAAGGTGGTCAGGGTGACATTACCTTGCCAGGTATAGAATGAAGTAAAGTAGTATGTCAATACTTTTGTAAAAGTGTGGAATGTATTAAAAATCATGAATACCTATTGTAGGATAGGGTTGGGTTAGTTAGTTTGTTTGTTTATTTTAATCCTGAAAGTAAACCAGCTTTTTAGAAAATAAGAAATTAAGATTTCTAAATTTTTGTGGGTTTTTTCCCTTTTTTTTTTTTTTGTTGTTGTTGTTTTTTTTTGTTTTTTTTTGTTTTTTTTTTTTTTTTTGTAGTTGGATGCAAGTCATTGAGTGAGGAAAACAAAGATGTGAAGACTAACACACTAGCATTCCTCAATCTTCCAATTGAACACCTGAAAGAAATTGCTGGAATTTCATTATAATGCAAATTGTGTTTCTCAAGTGTCCTTCTACGCATGGACCAACACATTGCAATGTGACATTTCTAATGGGGAAAAAAAAATGCATAATATTTTTGAAGATTAAATGTTACATCTTCCAGGCCATCTCTGACAACAAACAAAGGGCGGAGTTCCCATTTGGGTTACATTTCAAAGGTCAGAAACCTAGCACATTTTTGGCTAACTTGGAAACAATGAGGCAGGTCACAAGACCTGCATAACACCTTTGGAGACCTTTACAAATTGATGGCACTGGTGTTCAAATCTACTTTCATAAAAGAACGAGTAGGATTGTTTTGCAGTAGATAATACATGCTGCAGAATTGAAAAAGTAAGGGTATTCCGTGGCCTTAGAAAGTGCTCTAAAGCCTATTCTGAAGAAAAACCTTTTTTATGTTAAATCAGCAATATTTTTTAAGAGAATCATTAGCATGGGAAACTGAAAAATTGCTTTATTCCATAAAGCAGTGGAACTACCAGCAGAGTAAAAAATCAAAAAAATCTAGAAAACTCAAAAGATTTGGTTAGAAAAATGAAAACAGCTTCTTGTAAGCTTAAACTTGCAACATCTTAGTAAGTAAAAGCAGGTAAGGAAACAAATCTTTGAAAAGGAGACTCAAGATGAGCCATTCAGAAATGTTTGTCAAACACTGAAGAAAAATAAGACCTTGCTGAAGGAACACATAATAAAGTAAACTCAGCTTTTCACCTTTTATGGAGAACATAAAGTAAGCAAATGCAGGGATGTTAATCTTTGAAAATAAATCTCTCTCATATTTAGAAATCTTGTGGGAATGCAAACCCTAAATTTGTGGAATCAAATCTGGAATGCAAAACTTTAGGGACAAAATATCTATTCAAATATTTTACTGTTTAAAGGAAAATTTAAAAGAAATTTACAGTCATTACCAGAAGACATACTTACAGATGCCCATATCAAAATCAGTCTTTCACAAAAACAATTTTTGCACCACTCAGAAGAAGCCAAATAGTGATTTATAACACAACCATCCAATGATCACCAAAGAATGTCACTACTTTTGTCATCTAAAAGGGAAAGATTTGTTGACTGCAAGATTTATTTCAGTCATGGCCTCATGGGATATATGTTTTTCAAGCAATGGAAAATCAAAAGTGTGGCTGTCCATGAAAGTTGCAGTGCTAGGCAGTCTGATTTAAATAGGTACAGTTTGAAAAGGATTGCTAGTTCATTTTCAGAGAAAACCAGACAAACACTTTTAGTCAGAATAGCATAATTGTCATTTTTAGTCAGCCTAATTAGTCAGCGTTCCAGGAGTAGTGTTCAAGGCATTTCCTAAAGAATTAAGTACTGCTGAAAAACAAACTATCTAATCAGGGTGCCAGCTGAAATAATAGTATTTATATGACTTTTCATTAACTGACAGTATTATAGGTGTTATAATATAAAAGCCATAGGAATTAAAATCCCAACTCTGAAGAGCTTACAGTCTTGAAGCAAGACACTCTGATGCAAAAAGCAAGCAAACAAACAAGCAAACAAAAAAAACCTGATATAAAAATAGATATTAAGATTTCCTATGTATTAAGGATAGAAGTCAGCATGTTCTTAATGGTTGGTTGGTTGGTTGGTTGGTTTGGTTTGATTTTCTTTTTGCTGTTTAACCTGAGGCCTCAAAAAAATATCATGAAGATTCCATCTTCAACAATTTAACAATCAAAATGTATTTTCTGCAGTTCCTCCAACATGAGCCTCAATATGACTATTTTGTAAAGAACTTAACAATATGGATACTAACCTCATTTTCATTTTTTATGGCAAAGTTGACATGGTACAAATAAGATGATTCACAAGTGAAAACACACATACAAATTCATTATCTGGAAGATACAAAGTATCATCAAGTTTCTGATGAATTATGAGAGTGCCTTTATCTGTCCACTTCCCCATTTGCTCACTGTCTTCTTCTTACATGTAAGTCATAGTTAAACTTTACCATGAAAAAAAAAAAAAAGTGGTCCCAACACTGAGCCCTGAAGAACTCCACTTGTGACTTGCTACCAGATGGATTATATCCATTGATCACCACTCTTTGGGCCCTTCCATCCTGACAGTGCTTAATCCAACAGATCCTATGCTCATCCAGACCGTGAGCAGCGAGTTTTTCCACAAAAATTCTCTGGGGAACAGCATCAAATGCTTTCTGAGAGTTTGGATAGACAATATCCACAGTCTTTCACCTGTCCAATGGCCAGGTCATATTGTCACAGAAGGAGATCAAATTCTTCAGATAGCACCTGCCTTTCATAAACCCATGCTGACTGGGCCTGATCCCTTGGTTGTTCTCTTTATGACATGTGATGGGACTCAAGATGATCCACTCTATCACCTTTCCTGATACTGAGGTCAGACTGATAGGTCTGTAGTTTTCTGGATCCTCCTTTCTGCCTTTCCTGTGGACGGGTGTTACATTTGCTGCCCTTCAGTTCATTGGCACCTCCTCAGTTATCTAGGATTTCAAGTAACGTGTACTCCACATTTACCCCACCATGGTCCTTCAAGGACTGCTCCACCATTTTCTTCAGGGGCTGCTCCACCGCGCTCCTCCCTGGGCTGCAGGGGCGCAGCTGCCATCTCACATGGGCTGTGGGGAAATCACAAGGGGTACCTTGTGATAAAAAGCCCCAGAAAGAAAACACAGCCTCACTTGGTTATTATAAAACAGAAAATGGGAAGTCTTACTACAGGAGACAGTAAAACAAGTTAGAGAGGCAACATGATAGATACCTTTCCCCTGTTAGTATGCACAGTCTATTATATTTGCTACAAGGATTATACAAACAACAACTAAAAAGTATTTTTCCTTTATTTCTATATTACACAACTATGTGAAGCTATATTTCTACAGGAATACTTGAAAAATATAAAGTCTTATGTTTTCAACCAGCTGGCCTATGCTGAGCTTCTTATAAACTAAGTATTTAATAGTGTGTTACCTAGCTGACTAAAAAGTCAATCTATAAGTAAATTTATGGTTTTGCTCACACAACAGTGTCAGAAAAGTTACTCGGTCTTAAAAATCTACTTCTCTATCTATTAGATTTTCAGAATGAAATACTGCTTTACCAGAATTTTAAATCTTCTTTTTCCAACAAAGGAAATATTTTTCATTTTCTTTATATGGGTCAAAGTCATGTAAAGCAAAGTGTTCTGGAGAGAAAGATTGTGTGAGTCATACCATCTTCCTTATAGAAAGAGCCAGGTGAAGAAAAACAAAACAAAACAAAACAAAACAATCAAACAAAAAACCAACCAACCAACAACAACAATAACAAAAAGAGAAACAACAAAATGAGATACAGCATTATATTTTGCTGTTTTACAAAGCTGTGGCTATTTTTACTACCACTTATTCTTGATTTGTCTATCTGACTTTTATAGCAACTAAAACAGTGTAGTTGCTACATGAAATAAACTGAGCACCTTTCATTTGTCTAGGAAAGTACAGAAATTATATTGACCGCTTTTTAACAATCAGAGAAGTAGAATATTACACAGAATATACACAAATGTATAGTTTAAAAGTCAAAGTAATCTCTTCACTTGTCCCTGCTAGAATTCTACTTGGAAGGTACCCTTGGACTTAAGATGATAAGAAGAGCTATATTTCAATTCTATTTCTCTTTGATTTATAGTATTTTTATGAAAATACTGAAATCTGTATTTTAACTAGCAGAGCTTGTTTCTGAGAACTGCGTATTCAAGTTCTTCTGTAGAATTAAACAGTATTGAATCACCACAGTTTAAACATTGCTTTAGCTTTGTGGGGGAAATTGCATGCCTCTAGTCGGTTGTTCCTGTAGTTTTGTACATACACAGTATTTATTTCCAGCTATTTGGTCAGCTTCCAAGGCTGTATACAAGTGGACCAAAGCCAGTTTACATCAGCTGAAGAAGTGACCTTCACCAAAGGGAAAAAAACTGGCTAGTACACAGTTACGAAAATAAAAAGACTAAATAAAGAAGTATAGCTTCAAAATTATGAAATTGCAAGAAAGATAAAGTGGTATTGACAAAGCTTTTGACTGAGATTAAAAATGTAGGAAAGCAATTCAGAACATTAAGAGCAGTGCTAGCTGAAAAACAAATCTTCTATCCCATAACTTATTGCAATATTTCATACATTTTAAATCATAAATCTGGAGAAAAAATGAAAATATCAACGAAGCTACAGATAAATTTGATCAAGTTAATAGATAAATGCAAGAGATTTTTGTATCGGCCTTTTTCATAAAAAAATAATTGTCAGTCCAATACCACATTCTGTTGTCTTGAAAGTACTGAAAATGCAGAACCCCCAGGTATACTTTCTGATGTTGGATGTATGATACAATGCAAGAGTTGAAAGTTATGACTGCACAAGTTAATTTTTGTCTTCATATACTATATGAAGTATGTACAACATAAAAAATTTATTAGTCTGAGGAATATGCAGTCTCATGTTGCAAGGAGTAGGTGGAAAACTAGAGAGCAGACATGATCCATCTTATTATCAATTAACTTTATTGACTGATTCTGTAACCAGTTTTGTTCTCCCAGAAACTAGAAAAACAGCCTTGTCATTTAAGTGATCCACTTTAAGTGTTTATTGTTTATTCCAGTGAATAGAAAATGGCTCATTTCCTACTGTGTCTCTTTCTTACAATGATTGGAGTTATTTGTATTTTAATACTAATACAGACTTTTATTTCCACTAATATTTTCCACATATTTAAGTGATTTTACCAGAAAAACTTCATATATTTACTTAGAAAAACTTAAACCATTCAAATGAGATGGTATTCAACCAAATGCATATTTCAAAGCTGTTACAACATGATGGATCGCTTAGTCTTCACATTTCACTAGACACATCATTTGTATAATTTTGTTTTTATTTCTGAATTGTGATAGCTCTGTTAAAGATGAATGACATTGATCCAGGATGAATCCAGAGGTGAGCTGACAGGACATAAATTTATGTCATCAGGAATTACTTGATTTTTATCATGTATCTGGCTTGTCATTGATTACTAAATTTCCCTTTTGAGTCTCATCTTCACCTGTTACATATTGTATGAACTAATATGACAGCTTCTGGCCAGGATATTACTTGAAGTCTAATGCTAGCTTGCTATTAGGAAAAAGATTGTCAATGCTTCCCTCATTCTTCAATGAAGGAGCAATTTCTTTGCAAAATGATGAATCCAAGGCAGATGAAGTTGACCAGAAATTTCTCATGCTCACATTGTACCATACATTTTAAAGTGTCTAAATGTTTATCTTAAGCTAGATATCAATTAAAAAATATCCTTATTTAGTCAGTGTTGAAAAAGCATAGCTTTTTCTTGCTTATTTTTTTCTTGAGGTGTACACTTCATGTGATACCACAACAGTAGTCTGACCTGTTGCTGATGAAAAAACTCTTCTTTGGTCAGACAAAAAAAAAAACCCCAGAAGTTAGAAGAACACTGCCTTATTTATAAAATTAAGATTAAATTTCTTTCTTATCCCAAATATCTCCCCTTTCAAAACCACCATGCACATTTGCCTTGCTATAAGGTCTATTATACACATATCTTACGACACTTCATAGATACTCTATGACAAGGGATTTGCTGTATTCCTTTGATAGAGAGACTTGGGAGGAAAAAAAAAAGCTACAGCTTGATACTGAACAAAAGAAGCAGTGCTCGTTTCTTTAGAGCTCTGATCAAAGATGAATTATAGAGAGAAAGAAGTTAAACTTTATACACATTTTTTGGAATCAGGTCCTCATCAAGTTCACATCCCTTCCTCATATCAAATGTCAGAATGCTCAGACTGACATTCTAACACTAAAAATCAAAAATTATTTGCTGTCAGAGATCCTGTCCACAGTACGACATTTATAAAATTTGAGACATTTAAGATACAGAATAGAAATACCTTAAATAAAGATGAAAAAGCTGCAAAATTATTTACATAAAAATGCTAATTTATTCATGACTCCTCCAAATAAGCTGTGTTCTCTTGTGTGTCTACAGTGAGTTACATCAGCAGGGCTCAGAAAAACAAACTGAAAGGCCCGTGATGAGCTACACAGTAGCAAGTACTTAAGGAAATGGCACTTAATCCCTAGTGTCTGTTTTGGCATCGTTTGGAGCAAACAGAACTGAGTCTGACAGTGCCATATGCTAGGGAAAGAAGGAATTCTCAGGGGATAAGAGGTGACACTCACTCTTTCTCTGGAGGAGTTGCATTCCTGACAACTATTAAGTAAGACAGCTGCCAAAATGCTTTTCTGGAGTATCTGAAAGTTAGATTTGTGCAGGTAAACATTACACAGCGAGGATCTTTAGGTAAGCTAAGCAAGAGATTTTGGAACTGAAGGTCTTTTAATTCACTCAACTTGTGTTTCAGAAAGACTACGGTTGCTGTAGGATATTAGTCAGAATTTCTAAAAGAATGACTTTGATTTTCTAAACCTAATATCCTGGGGATGCTTACTCTAAGGGATGAATAACATTGTGTGTAACAACAATTAAAAGAAGGGGATGATTTAGCAATTTTCCAGATGAACAAATGCATCAGGAATTATTTTAAATTATACTAAAATACAGGTGTCCTATAAAAAACAGTCATAATAACATTAAAAAAAACCCCAAACTTTACAATAATTTTCATCAACATTTGAGTAAATTCAGTCAGAACAGTAATGAAATACATTAAATCTTCACAGGAAAACTCAGATCAATGAATCAATATTCTCATTTTATTTTTTTTGTATAAGAAAGAAGAATTCTAGAACAGATAGCTATGCTTTCATATTTCTAAGTGTAAAATATTAAGTATTATGCATATGTAGTGGCTTTTATATAATCACTGCAGTGCTTGGTTTACAATATATTACATACAACACAATTATGTTTAAAAAAAACCAAAACACTTCTGACTTTAAAAGGCAGATCTTGACTGCTTTCAGTAGAATATTTGAAGTCGTAATAGAAATTGTATCCTTGAATGGGAACAAAAATGTGAACTTCTATTTTTTTATATTTAGACATTGTAAAAATTGTATTTGGGTTTGAATTTTGGTTATTTTTGTTTTGGTTTTTGTTTGGTTTGGGATTTTGTTGTTGTTATTTTTTGTTTTATTTTTTTTCTTTAAATTATAGAGCAGGTTCTATCATTATAGCTGCTGGAAAATTGCAAACAGATTACCAGATGTATAAGAAATATAAGACTATACATGAATGAAAAGTACTTTCCATTTTTTTAAGAAAAAAAAAATTCAAAAGAACTATCCCTCCTCAGTAAAGTAAATGCAACTGAGAAAACTTGTAGATAAATTTAAAAACCCCTATTACTTAATAGTAACTATTACTTAATTTTAATATTTTTTAATTCTCCACATCAAAACATTCTGAAAAAGTTGCAACATCTGATTAGTACCTTATAGATAATTTCCATTTCAGCTTCTACATTACAAATTTCTGATCTCTGAGGTTTTTCTGATCTTTTTGAGGTCAATTTCTGATCTTTGAAAGTTTATTTCTGTAATATGCTCCTGGGAAAGTATGACCAAAGAGTTCTTCTATTATCCTACTGCATTTTAATTTCTCAGAAACCATGTAACTTTTACAGTTACATATTGATTATGAAGGTGCAATTTTCCAAAGTAAACTCAGAATTGCACATTTAATATTTGCTCTTTTGTTCATATAAGCAGAGTTAAATCATTCATATACATTCATGTAAGAACTTCCTTTTGTGTCTCTTTTTATGTGCGTGCAATTCAGAAACTGCTATCTCAAGTGTGTATCTTTTTGGCAGCCCTGTCTATTGTAAATGTATATGCTGATATATTTATCTCCAAGACCTTTTAAACTAATATTATTTTAATGATCACACACTCTCACCCCATAATCATGAACAAGTGTTTGTTAGCACTTCTAAAAAATTCAAAGAAATGTAAGAAACCATTCAAGTCCATGTGTTTGCACAACAGATAGTTTAAGCTTGCTGAGTCACTCTTAGACATCATTACATGGAAAAGAATTATATTCCTTCTTTCACATTCAGTTATGTCTAATTGTTTTTGAATGCAGTCATCAAGAATTTAACACATCACAGCTATATAAGCTGTCTGTGGGGTTTTTTTTATAATAATAATTTAATAATAACCTCCGTATAGGGGAATTTAGAATAATGAAATATGCAGTGTATTAAAATCCAAGAAGTGGAAAAATAATGCAGTCTACAGAGTGAGAGTAATGCATTATTTAAAAAACATCACTCTGTCTCATATCTGCATATTTGCATGCCTACCGCTTACTTAAGTAATTTTAAGAGGAAATACAGAATCACTCGCATTGAATCAATAAAGACTTTGGAGTACTTCACTTCTTCGTGTGCAAAATATTGTCCAGATATAGAACAGCAGCCAGTTAGAAATGTACTCAGTCAGACAGACTCAGCCTGCTCCCAAGAGCCTGGCTCAGGACAGGAGGTAGAAACAACATCCACTGCTTACCCTTCTTGGGATGCCAGCACGTCTCTGTCAGTAGTTGCCCACTGAAATTACATCTCAGTCTTGGTACGGACTTGATGAGGGGAAAAAAGAACAGCGATTTTATTTCATATGTTGTCAGTAAATTGGAGGAATATAGTAAGCTTAGCTCAAGATTTGAAGAACAGTCAAAAGCTCTTTAGCATGTCAGTCATCTCAGATTTATCACAAACTATAGTCTGGCCACTTGGTTCTGATTTTCTTACTCAGAACTTTACTGCTGCTTCCTTTTTGGTTCCTCAATTTAACACTTCAGAAGAAGGAAGTTCTGTTTCTTTAAAAGAGGCATGAGAAATATGCAAGTCCATATGTTTGATGATGAAGTGGCAGACAGAGGCAGTACATGAAACCCAGAACAAAAAAGAAAAAAAAAAAACAAACCCCAAAACCAAAAAAACCCTACAAATTTTATGAATTGAAAAAAAGAGTGAATAAGAGGAAACTCATGCAGAGCTTCTGCTGTTTTCTGCAAACAAGCCTGGAATATTACAGTCTCTGGGAAAACAAATAAACAAACAAACAAAAAAAGCAAAAATCCACCCATCTGCCATAAGGCAGTTTGCTGCACAGTAGCACTGAAAAGGTTGAAAAGGCCAAGGTATCCAAACAGGAAGCATCATAAAATTTATTGGCAATACCTCAATGATAGCACACACCAGCAAAAACGCTTGAGCAACATCACTGACAGCTACATGCTGAGAAAGAATTCTGCTAATGGAATGAATGATTTTCTTGGAAAGGAGGAAGGAGGAAAATAACTTCAGGGATTGGAAGCCAATCTCTCTCTTTCAGGGTCACAATAATACTGCATACTGGGAGACACCCCAGAAAATGAAATTACTTGAGCAGCAACAGCAATACTTTGGAAATTGCTCTTCAACAGCCACGCCAAAAAAGCAACAAACTATGGTGAAATATGGACAGATTTTCTCTCTTGGAACTGCAGTCATATAAGCCAAAGACAAAATTGTCTTCTCTTGTCAGAGTTACTGAGTAATTCAAGTCTAACCAGTAACATTATGGTTTCAACTGGAATAATAGAATCAGAGAATAATTTAAGTTGGAAAGGATCTTTAAGATCATTGACTCCAACTTTTCAATTATAGTTACTTATAGTGGATTATATAAGTTTTCAATAAAAATTGTTAGATTCTTTCTTCATTATATATTTGAAGTAAGATAACTGAAGTTAAGCCCAACCATCAGTAAATAGCTCAAACTAACAGGAAATTATTAATTGAAACAACTATCTGGGGGATAGAGGAAGTTTACCTGTACTGGTAAGTAGATGATTAAAAAGTTGAGGATCAGCATCTGAAACTGATTAATGAGCATTGTGGCTAGTGTCAGTCCAATACCAGAAAATAGATATGTATATTTGTCCTGTTTAGGAGTCCTCTGTATATTTGTAATTTACAGATTATAGAATGTGAAGACATATTTTCTTCTGAAACATACTGCTGAGTTAGAAAAAACAGGTGATTTAATCCTTCAGTGAGACTAGATGCCTACCAGATGCTCACAAACAGGGATGATCCTGAGTCTTAAAAAAGACATGTTTATATTTTTGGCTCTATCTGTGTCTGTTACAAATATCAGCAAATACTGAGGATCTGATGAAAAAATATTTCATTGCATTTTACTTCATTCTGGCTCAAGGAAAATTGAGGAAACTAACTGATAACAATAAAGCCCTTGATATGGTTAGTCTGGAACACGACTAACTGGAACATCTATCTTACTGTGTATTTTAGATCCACAGCACATCGCCTGCTATATAAAAGGAGGAATACAATGGACCCTTGTTTGAGCTGTATAACCCAGAAAGTGTACCAGAAGGAGATTAATTTCTCTCACATTCTGATATGCACTTTGGGATGCAAGTTTTTGAATTCTGAAGCTCACAGGAAGAGTACCACACTGGGAAAAAAAGTGATAGATGAATTATCACATCAATCTGAGAATTATCACATCAATCTGAGAAAAAAATGTTTTGCTTACAGAACATATTTATTTTCTGTGGCAATTGTTCGTGGGCAAACCTTCTTCTGGACATACTAGAAAGTTACAAAAAACACTACTCCATGGATATTGTCCTTGAAAAGAAAACATCACATTGTCATAAATTCAGGCATCTCCTTTCTGTTAATTCTAGGAGGACACTTGAAAATTCCACTCAAGTTTTTTTTCTGGCTAATAAAAATGGAGTTTTTAAATTTCTTGCATGGTATCAGCTCCTTTCATATACCATGAGGTCAGAATATCAGTCTTACTATTTTAAACCACAAGGAAAAATCATGACAGAAAGAATGACTACCCTTGTGTATATCACAATAGCTAATGACTTTTTTTCTCCTGTTCTACTATTTGTAAATAAATAAACTTTATCCTGTTTTGACATCTGATAGATGTATATCACTTGGGCTTGGAAAAAAAATCTGAGATATTTTCTGTTTGTGGCCTAGATAAAGGGGAGAGGAAGAAAAAACAGTCTAGAGGAAAGGGTAAATTATTAATAAAGACAATATGCTTATAGGTGAATTTAAAGAGAAAATCTAATTTAATTAGTGCTATTGTCTTACTAAAGTAATAATGCCTCTCTTAAGTGACTACTATACATACATGAAGCATTATTTGTGTCACGGTTTAACACTGGCATGGCAATTAAAGCTAATAACAGATGCTCTCTATTAATCCCCCTCTGCTCCCTGATAGAGAAAGGAGAGAGAATAAGGGAGAGAGGCTTATGGGTTGGAAACTAAACTACACAACCTTAATGAAACAGTAATAATAAATAGGAAAAATTACTAAGTATATACAAATACACAGGAAAATTGATGCCACGTTCCTCCCTCCTATCCTGCAGTAACTCTCACGTCCCCACCAAGGCTGCAGGGCAGCCCTGGGAAAGTCCAGGCTGGAATCCTGGAGTCAGCAGCAGTCGGGAGCTGGAGGCAGGAACACACAGATTCAGGCTGGCACGGATCAGGACCACAGGCAGAGGAACGGATGGAATCCTCCCAGGATGCTGAAGCAAAAACCGGGAACAGGCAAGGAAGGGAAGCAGGAAGGGCCAGATGAGCAGAAAGGGATTTGACCCTTGTGATCCCTCAAATTTATACTGAGTATGAGGTGTATGGGATGGAATACTCTGTTTGGTCAATTCTGGCATCTATCTTGTCTGGTCCTCCCCAAAGGAGGGTTTCAGGTGGGACCTCGTTGCTCCTTCTGGAAGGTAAAATTTTCCTGAGAGCCGAGCAGCCTCCTTGTCTCTGCATCCCAGTCTCTGGCAGTAACTATAAACATCGAGTGTTATCAGTCCTAGAAGCAGACAGTGTCTGAGAAACTTGCTGTTAATTTCAGCAAGTGCAACTACTTACAAGAGACTTAGCTGAAAGCAAAAGTACAAACCAGAAAATCACCTTTATCCTGGCCCAAACCAGGACAATTTGTTAACCTAGATGTTGGAGAGTACCAGTTTCCACCATTCATTCCCCGAGATTAGGTTTCACTGTTCTTATTCAAAGGAGCATGCCTCTCTTGCATGAAGATTCAATTATTCTAATGAGACTACTCATAAAGCAAAGAACCACCACATGAGTAAATGTGGCAGAATTTGACTTCTGATAATCATGTTTATACAGCATGTAAAAATATTCCTCTGCACCTCTAAAAATCTTCCATCTCCTTGTAAACTGAGATGCCCACTACCATCTTTCAACAGTAATCTTTGCCTCAGTGTTAAACACCAGTGATGGGCTCTGGGTCCCCTGGAGCCCCATGTTGTAAGATAGTGACTAGAGGGATGATAAACTCCAAGACAGTTCTGAAGTTTTTCAAGATCTGCTGCTCCAGATGTAACACATGTAAGTCTATGGGGCCTGGTGGGATTTATCCCAGAGTAATTGAAGAGCTCTGGAGAGATCCTAGAGGACTAAAAAATTGGAAAATGTTGTCTCAATTTCCAGGAAGGGTAAGAAAGAAGACCCTGGCAATTACAGTCCTGTCAGTTTCACTTCAGTGCCTAGTAAAATTATGGAAAAGGTTATACTGGGACTTATTGAAAAACACTTGAGACATAATGAAGTCATTGGTCATAGCCAGCATGGGTTCATGAAGGGACAGTCCTGTTTAACTGACTTAATATCTTTTCATGACAAGGTGACCCACCTAGCTGACCAAGGGAAGCCAGTAGATGTGGGGTGGTTTGGGGATTTTATAAAAACTTTTGCTTCTGTCTCTCACATCCTTCTGGAAAAAAAATGTCCATCATACAGCTAGGTAAGTCCATAATATATCTGGCTGATGAGTAAGGTTCAAGGAGTTATAGTAGCTGGAGTTACATCAGGCTGGTGGGAGTTACATCAGCAGTGGGTCTCCCAGGGATTTTAGGGACCAATGCTCTTTAATGTTTTTATATATGATTTGGATGCAGGACTCAAATGTGCATTAGGTAAGTTTGCTGATAATACTAAATCAGGAGGAGTTGACTCCCTCAAGGGTAGAGTCCTTAGAGCGATCTGGATTTACCAGAGAGCTGGGCAATTACCAGCAGTGTGAAATCTAACATGAGCAAGTGTCAGAATATGCACCTGTGATGGGGTAATCCTGGTTATGCATAAAAACTGGGGGATTAGAAGCTGGAGAGCAGCTCCCCAGAAAGAGATCTGGAAGGTTGGTTTAATGGAAAGACGAATATGAGTCAAGTTTGCCGTGGCAGCCAGAAGGGCCAACTATATCCTGGGGTGCATTAAGCACATCATCACTAACCTACTGAGGGAGGTGATTGTCCCACTCTACACTGCACTGATGTAGCATGACTTGTAGGATGGGGTACAGACATCAGACTATTAGAGTGTGTCCAGAAGAAGGTGACCAAAGTAATGAAAAGCCTTGTCACTGAGATAGTGGTCAGCCACTGGAAGAAGTTCCCTGGGGAAGTGTACATGGCACCAAGCCTGTCAAAGTTTAAGGAGTGTCTGACAATGTTCTTAGTCATATGGGTTAGTTTTAAGTAGTCCTGAAAGGAGCAGGGAGTTGGACTTAATGATTCTTATGGATTCTTTTCAACTTCAGACATTCCATAATTCAATTAAAACAAATATTGTAGGAAAACGCTCAAAGAAATCAGGATGAAAGACCAGTATATTTCTCACATGAACACAAGATGAAATATTCTGGTATGACAACCATTTCCACAGTGAAGAAACCTTTACAATTATGCTAGCAAAGCAGCCATCTGCTCTGGGTAGCAGTCAACTATAGATCAAACCTAAATGAGCTAACTCAGTGCATGTGTGAAATTTTGATTCATGCAAGAATTCCGCTGGTTCCCATGCACATGAAGGGTTCTCAGTCATAGCTGCATAGAATTTTACACAGCTACATGATCTTATATAGGCAATAGAGAGTGATAAACTTTGTTTTGCTTTTTCAGTTTCCCCAGTAGCTCTCACTGCTCCATTTTATAGTTTTCTATATTTAGGTCCTACCAACTGAGGCACTGTGAGTATCAAAATTGTTACTGGCTTATTTCCCTCTTTTTTCTTTTTTTATTTTACATTCTTTCTACTCTGTTATTCTCTTTTTCATATCCAATATTACCTCTTTCCAAATATGAATTTGGAATAACATCCATGCCCTGAAATAGGTAGGTTTTAAGCTTAAAGTATTCTCCTAAACTGGCTCACCTCTCCCTTGTTAACACCATCCTTTTTTAATGAACAGGTATTAATACATTCACTTCTGGTTTATTACCTGTACTAGTTGACACAAGGTTTGAAGGCGAATCCATTTTCATCTATGATCTTTTTCATAGGTACTAACCTATTTTCCTGCTTCACTGTTGGGTCTTGCATCTCAAAGTCAAGTGGAACACATTACCTCACTATACGTATGATTCAGCTGATACACCCATGTCCTTAAAATCTACAGAAAACTGTCACAGTACCAAAACCAGTAAAATGTTTTTTTCCCTTCCACAGTTTAGATCTGATATATATCAGTACCCTCTGCATCATGGGTCACTGTCTTATCAAAAAACATTACTGTAGCATGAGAACAAAACTGAACTGTACAGGTAGGTAGGCAGTCAGACTGAACACCTTAAATGGATGCTAATATGAGGGATTCAGTCCATCCTTTCCTTTACACATCTGCGTACATTGTTTTTCCATGCTGCTGTTCTACATTTTTATTTTTACAAATACAGAATCAATAACAGTGAGAATATTTTTTTAATGAATAGAATTTTAGCAAATCTGTACATTTGACGTGTCTGTGCATATATGTCTATACATGCATACACATTAATACTCAGTTTCATGACAGTCTTAGCAAATTCTCCATTATGTTTTACTGTCAAGAAAATTAGGCAACCTTCTGTTCTGTTCTCTGTTTACTTAATCATAGAAAGTTCATGAACATTAGGTATGTTAGATTGATGGTTTTAATTCCAGTCAATTTTCCATTGTGAATACTGAATCTGTAAGGTAAGAAAGCACTTAATCAAGAGGTCTGTTACCACTCTAACCTGACAATAACAGCAAAAAGACAAGTGGCACATCTTGACAATAGTCAATGACACTAATAGGCTTGAAAGTTGATTAGCAAGGTAACCTCCTTGCTAACTCCTAAAGTTGTGATTACCTTCAAAGATGAATCATGCTAAAAAGCTCTGATCTTCTCATAACATTTCCAGTTTGTTTGGATTCTTTTATAGAGTGAAGATGATTTTGATTTCCCCATCTGAAGAATTTTCCAACAGAAAAATCAGACATCCAATTTGGATTAAAGGATAAGTTGCACAATGAAAATGATATTAAATTAGTACCTATACTTGACACTGTTTAATTAGCTGCTTATTTATAAGGTTTCTTCTTTCCTCTCTTAGTCAGTAAATACCCATTAATAACTTGGATTTGCTCCTACAGTGAAGTACTCCACCATGTTATTGAACAGTGTTTCTTTTTGCTTTTAGTACTCAACAGTGGAGAGAAATATTCTCTTTCACAATGTTTTTCCTATATAACTCTTAGAGGAAATTTAAAAATCTTTAAATAATTTTGTAAAGCACATTTAATAAAGATAAAAATGCTCCACCTCATAAAATCCAACAGTCTGACAGTAAAGGAGTAATTGACTTGGAGTAGTCCAGCTTGTAGTACTGTAGTAGTCCAGCTAAAAGACCCATTTTAATGTCCCAGATTCATATGTCAGTGTAGAAATCTGTAACCAGCTTTATAAATTTCGCATTGCCAAGTCTTACATATTCATTTTACATGAGAAAAAGCTGAGATCCTTTCAGAAAGAGACTGTAGAAATTAATCCATCTTCAAAGTTTAGATACTGAAAAATTAGTAATTGCCATCAAAAACTATCAAGAAAAGGACAGGATGAAAATAAAAAGAGAACTTAATGTATTTCTCTTCTATACACA
This sequence comes from Phaethornis superciliosus, assembly GCA_023637945.1. NCBI lineage: Eukaryota > Metazoa > Chordata > Aves > Apodiformes > Trochilidae > Phaethornis > Phaethornis superciliosus. The sequence continues at coordinate 72,826,642 of JAJQWJ010000002.1, forward strand.
AAAGCTATGACTGAAAGTGTTCTATTATAATGGGCTATGATCACTGCAAACTTAGCTTATGCTTAGCATTAGAACATGTGGTAGTGTAGGAATGAATGTACGAAAAAATATTTGCAATTAACCATTAATAAGCCCTTTACCCATTTATTAATTCCATGAAAGACTTTGTTCTCAGTCTCTTGCCCTTCAAGAAAACACAGTATGGATGTTCAATTTGATTTTTTTCTCTGAACATTCACAAATGCACAAGTCATATATTACCACTTGAAGCCCCTGTATCTACCCTGTAACTAGATTTCTGTGTGCAGAGATTCATTAAATTAACACTGTGTTTAGAGAATTTTTCCAGCAGTCTCTATAATACAAGTTCTTGCTTTTATTATCTTTCTGTTATTACCTTCTACTTCTCCCAGTCAAAAGCCTAAAACTACATAACAGAGGTTTGTTCTTTTTGGGGTTTTTTTTTGTTTTTTTTTGGATCTAACCTCACAGTTCAGTTAATTGGTTATACTATTTTTTTCAACATTTGATTCAAAGGCAATTCAAATTCAAAGATTGTTTGTTTTATGAAATGGTCTGATATGATCAAAATGCATAAAAATCCATATTGGTGCATATTGTCTAATGGCATTTTCTTTTCTCTCTCAGTCTTTCAAAATTTATGAAGAAGACAAAGCTTCTCCTGACTGTCTCCATAGAGACACCATGACAGTATCATAAGAAAACATTTTTATTTCAGTACCTAATAGATTTGCCTCCTGAGCAAAACCACTCAATAAGGCAAATGCCAGGAATAGCAAAGCCATTCACTGTAGTGTGCAGATCACATCAGTGTGATCACATCATTGTGATCTGCATTGGCTCAGTCTGCGATAAGGGATTTAGCATAGTGTTTAGAAACATTGGAGAAATAGATCTTTTCCAGATTTTTTTACTTCAGCAGGTTCAGGGTTTATTTAAGGTCACAGTTTGGTTTAAATTACACAAAAGTGCAGCCTACTTCTCTCAATATAGGAAAATTAATATTTTGCTTTTGGTCCTGGAACTCAACTTGTTTAAAAAATGGAAGCTATTTATTTGTGATTCTATATAATTTAACTGTTAACTATCAGGAAGCTTTTTTTGCCTTGGAAAGTAGAATTGGAAATATGTGATAAATTGCAAGATTTCTACTCTAAACTGGAGTTTACAAGTAAAAGCTATCCACAAGCTAATATGTCAGAGCTGCAATATTGCATTCTTAAAGACAGAGGCAATAGAGAAGCTTAAACATTTTTCACTACTTCAAATAGTCAAATGTCTAAAAGGAGTTCAACATCTCAAGATGTGTCTCCTATTCAATAGCTATAATTCTCGCCCAAAGTACATGTGGAGTTATGTGGCATGTATTGATATATGGTGGAGTTTTATAGTACATGTTGCATAATTCATCATGTAAGCAGAAAAAAAGACAAATAATAAATAATAAATTAACTCCCTTCAGATAATTTAGGCATCTTAAATCAAAACTGCTTGAGTAAGAATATATGTAATTTGGAATTTCTTAACTTCTTACAATGTTCTTTTTTATTTTTGGTTTTTTTTTCTAAAGAGTGTAATGTGGACTTGAACTCATGAGATGAATTTTAAGTCTTATGATATATCAATACATTGTCATGAGGAATTTCAGGTAAAAAGACACTTCAGACTACGTTTCTGTAGTTATAATGTTATCAACCAACAATGTCGGATGAACGATCTTCAGGTCTCCTGTTTGTTAACTAAACATATTGTGATTTCGAAACAAGATATTAACCTTAATTCTACTTTAGCACTGAGATTACAAATCACTCTTTTAATTTCCATTCCTTCATGTAGATATGAACAGAATTCCCAGAAAGCTCTTGCTAAAAAAAACCAAACCGGCCTATATTCCATAATAAACTTAGAAGCTATGAGATTACTTCCTTATTTTGAGTTCCACTCTTTTGTATAATACTGTAAAATAAACCAAGTTTGGTCAAGAAACCTCACCTGACAGCTCAAAATTAAATTTTTTTTCTCCCACTTTTCCAAATGTTTTAAAATAAAGATGGTTTTCAACATTTACAAAAAATTAAGCCAGGGCACTGAGCATCTCAACCAGATTTCCTCTAGCACTGAACCACTTAAATGATCTAAAAACATAAAGCACTGCTAGCTGTCAATGCTTTATGGGAACACTGGTAGACCCTCCTAACTGCAGTACAATTGTAAGTTGTCGATCTATTTTAATAGGATAAAGCTTCACAAGTTCATGTGAGATGGCAATAAAAGAAATATTTAAGTATGAAGCATTGTGTAGAAACTTCAATTTGCTCTGATAGAAGGGAAGAAGTCAATGGAAAGAATTCTTGTTTCTTTTGGTATATGATAAACTACATAATTCTTTGTATGGTCAAGCAGGTGAAGACTTCCTTGAGCAAATTAAATACATGAAACATCCAACTGTTTTTGTGTTGTGAACTAAATGCTTTGGTTTTGAATATTCCAAAGCACTCTATGAAGGGAGTTTGGTGAGAGTTTTGTGAGTGGACAAGAACAAAAGTAAGCTATAACAACATAGTGGTTCTTAAAAGAGGGGAAAAAGAATTCAAATAGATTTGGCAGGAATATTATAAACGCTAGCCATTAAAAGAACAAATTCAACTTAATTTCATTACATAAACTTAATACTTTAGTCATATGGCAAGTTAAAATGTTAATGGATGAAACAAAGTTTTCAATAGAAAAATGTGACAGTTCCATGTTTATCTTAAGTATAGAAGAGAATGCAGAAACATTGAAGGCCTACTCAAGTGGAAAAAAAGCACTTTGTTTATGCTCACCTTGATTGTGCTGCAATCTGACGCAGAGAAAAAACACTTCAATAAATCAGCACTGTTATAATGGCAAAAAGATTATTTGACCTTGTCTTTTCCTTAATTTAAAAACAAACAAGCAAAAAGCCTAAAATGGTTTTTAGAAACCCAACAGATGAGTGGACATTAACATATGAATAAACAATCTCTGTCTAGATTTTTTTTCTACCAGTTGCTCATCACTGTAGATGAAACATTAAAAACAAACTCGTATTCTCTTATTACTGGTCATTAGTAAACTTTCTGGATAAGAATGGGCAGTAAGGAGGGAATCTGAGTTTTCAAAAGTATCCAAAAATGCTGTGCAAGATATGTAGAGTTTACTTCTTTTATCCATACACAAATGTAGACCTGTGGGCTGCAGTCTGGACCAAGGAGTTCTAAAAGACTTTAAAATTTCGTAATGATATTAACAGCTGTCTTCCAACTGGTGTTCCAGAGTGCTAATCAGGGGTTGGTGATGGGACATATGGTGTTTAACATTTTTCTTGGTGATATGGACAGTTGGATCAAGTTCACCCCTGTCAAGTTTGCTGATGACACCAAGATATGAGATTGTTTTTGTCCTAACTGAAAAATGTCCATTTGATACTACTACTTAGAATTACATGTGCTGTTGCCAAGGTACCTACCAGTGATGGAGTTGGACCATTAGCAATACCATTTTAAGCTAAAAATAAGAAGAACTTATTATTTTGGATGCCCATAGTTCCCTGTGATGCTGCCTGTTAAATGAAAAAGCCACCAACAAGTTCCACTTCAAGTCTGTCAGAAGAGTGTCATCCCCCACACGTTACGTCAAAGTCCAAATAAGTATCCTCACCTGATCAAAATACAGTACTTCATTGCATCATTGCATTAATGAGACACTTTTGTTGTTTAAGAGTCACTTATAAATGAGACTCTTTTTTTTTTTTTTTCCTCACTAAGTAGCTTAGGTTGTGTGCTGCTTTGTTATGTCTGTTTTCCATGTAGCTGTCATGTCAGTGACAGAGTATTTTTTATTTTGTACTGCAGACTTCAAAACTAATTTGTCTACTAAATTGTCTTGTAGGGACTTAGCTTCTGGAACTGACATATTTTGTCTTAGTTTTCTATATTGTTTTCTGTATGTCTTTAATTTAAAAATAACTTCTGGTATATTCTGTGATGGGATCTGCAATTCTGAAGTGGTGGTACTGCAGAAGATTATATAATGTAGTGGCATAAGACATAAATTTTATAACACCTTACAAGCATTTAGGAGATAAAACCGCTTCATAGTACTGAGTTTGGAAGGAAGAACACTTAGCTCTAAGACTTTACATCAGTTATGTGATGCACGGTTATATTTGAAGAATATAGCTTCCAACTGCATAACATGTGTTGACCTATATTCTATACTATGTAGTAAAAATATAAATCAAATATGGGAAAATGTCTGTCAGACAAGTGAACAATTTTGTAGAATTCCTTAAGGAAGATATTAGGTATTCACCAGAACAAATTCATAGATTATATTTAAAGCTTTGTGATTACATTGTACAGAATAAAAGATATGAGTGTTCCTCTATTCTTCACCAAAGCCAAATCCAAGAGAAGCCAGGTTAGTGCCTGCTTAAACATCCGTGTTTTTAATAAGTCTGATTTAGAAATGTTACCTCAAAAGTCTTAAAGGAAAAAAGGGGCAAGGGATGAAAGAACTGCTTCTCACTGTAAGTTCCAAGTTTCCTTTTAAGAGAATCAGATTAAGTTTGCCTGCTGTTAATAGCTTTGTAAATTCAGTGGCAAAGACTCGGATTTATTGCCTACATAAATTCTAATGACATAATTCTAATATGTACCTTTCAGCTAAGGGTTAAGAGAGATAGTGCAGTGGCAATGCACTGGCACAACACTATGAGAACTCCAACTCTATAATAACAAAATTCTTACATATTTTGAAATTATTTTTTAAACAGTAATATACTTCTAAAATTATGCGTGCATCCTGATCTGGGTGCTTCTATTGCATACCTATCACACAGCATCAGGTCATTTTGTGCTGAATAAACATTTCCCTATTATTTATACCCCTATGTCTTGGCAATACTCTTCATTTTCCACCATACCCTCAATCTTGTTATCCTATTTTTGTGGAGATTTTATATCTGTTGGCCAGATAAATAGGACCTTTTCTGAGTGATGCTTTAGCAAAGCTGTTATACCAGCATACATGATAATTGCTGTTCCTGTCAAGGCCTACAGTACTTAATTTATGGGGAGTTTAGATTGCCATAACTGTCTTAAAATTAGATGATTTTCTAGATCTTGTGAAATTTGTGGTGCTTACAAATACTGACCTGATTTTGTCTCTCACTAAATCAATGAGACTTAATGAATTTTGGTCCTCAATCAGTGTCAGTGATCATTCTTTATATTTTTGACTTTCAGTGTACAGGTGATCCTGTTTATGAACACCTCTTTTAATGTAAAATGATACAGAATGAGTTCTGACCCATCAATACCAAAAAGTGAATCTAAGAAAAAAAAAAATTAACTGCTTTTTAATTTAGCAGTGCATATAAGTATGCCCAGGGCTGTCTGCTTAGAAAGGAAGGAAATGTACACTAATTTCCTCTCTCATCTTCTTGAGTGCAAAGAGCAGGTCCTGATGGATGTAGCCAGCATAAGGTTTACTATCATGTTTCATTGTTCTAGATATTCAGGATACCAGTCATTATAATCCTCTTCCTAGACAATTTAATGGTTTCTTACTGCTTTCAGATGGAAAAAAATAAAACCACCTTTTCCTCAATAACATGTTTTCTAAAAGATCTGTGGAATTTGAAATGAGTGATTCAGACTTCAGATATTTCCTGGCAAATTAGTTATTTTGTTTAGATTTTTATATTATCTGGAAAAACTAATAGCTGAGAAAATAGAGAAGCATGTTATGGAAAACATAAAATGAAGTATAAAAAGTGATTGGCTACTGTGACATTAAAAAAATCCATTAATAGCGATTAAATAATGTATAAAGTTAAAAGTAATTCCTGAAAAGTTATCTATGACACTGGGAATGTTTTTTTCCAAGCACTGTATCATGGTTTAGTTTTTAAAAGCCCCAATCAGAATTTTTTCAGTTTTCTCAAAGGAAAATAATACATTGTGTCTTACAGGGATAAAACTTAAATTATTTTTTAAAATAAAATAAGTTAAGTAAATAAAATAAACTTGTGAAGCACAACTGTAAGGAGAAATTATGCTACATGCCAATAGTACACTTTCTTAACATCCAGTGAAATGCAACAGAATATTAGAGCAAGATGAAAAATTTTAAGAAAACCAAATTCTAAGGACCACTGGGATTTTCTTTCCTCTGGAATAATAATAATAAGAAAGTTTCAAACAAATGACAAAAATTATTTCTTTTCTAGTTAATGCTGGACTACTTTAAAGCTCTTTCTATAACACCTATTATTCTTCGGGTCAAAAATTATTTGCAGTTGGACTGAAAATCCAAAAGTGGGAAAGAAAAATGACAGCTTAGAGCAGTAAAATAATTTTTCTTAAAGAGGAAGTTAGCTGTTCTAACAATTTTACCAATGAGGTAGAATAATTTTTAATTTTTTTTTTTAAATTTTTTTTTTTAAATTTTTTTTTTTAATTTCTTCATTATTTCTCCTCCTTTCTTTGCCCTGCAAGCACAGTTAACTCTACAGGTGAAATCTTTTATTCTATAAACTATATAGAGCTACTTTTCTAAAGGCTGACCCTTTTCACATGATTATCCCCTAATATGCCCTTATACATCTATTTTTTGCACATTTGTTACTTTTCAAAAGACCTTGATCCCTCCCTTTGCTTGCATTTGGCTCCTTCCCTAACCATATCATGATAAGCCTTTTGTAATCCTGAAATGTTCTTTTCCTCCATCCAATAATGTGTCCAGCTCTCTAGACAGCTGCTCCCTTCAGTCTGTCAGGCAATCATGACAGCCTCTCTCACTGCCTCATGTTGATGGGTGTCATGCCAAGCCTATGGGACTGATGGCCCACCTGGGATAGCCCTGGGAGGAACCAGGACAGCATTCCCATTGCTCTGACTGTGTTAATAAGCTTTCCTCACCTCCTATTTCACCTCTGTGCTCCTTTGTGTGTCTGGAGATGGGCCTTTGATGGCGTGATGGCTCCTGTGATGGTCTTGGGAAGAGCTGGAGCACCCCACCAGACATGACTGCTCTCTGCTCCTTTGGTTTTATTGCAGTTATGTTTGGTAAGCATGAGGTAGATTTGAGATTCGTGGTATTATTACCTTTAAGGGCTCTTTTAAAAGTATAATTAGCACACCACTTATGGGAATTTCCTTTACCTTGAAAATATAGTCTTAGAAAAGAATTGTACACTATGTACACACTATCACACTGTACACAGTATGTAACTATATGTCCTTAGTGTGAAATGCTTACTTGTTAGGTCATGAAGTTATGCATGCATAGAAGTGGCTGAAGTGTTGATGAAATCAACTTGATTATTCTTCTGTAGATTAAAGCAGTTAAATACTTCTCTTGATGCTCAAGGTGTGCTTCTGTGAATTAAAAAAATTATAAAGAATGAAAATGTTAATGAAATAAATGTTAAGTAAGCTTGTCCAGACATATTTCTCTAACTTTGAGTATTTGTAGAGGACTTTTATGTTTGTTTGGTTTTGGGGGTTTTTGTTTGTTTGTTTGTTTTTTCAAGTGTTAGAGAAACTCTGGCTGCAGGGGGAATGTTTGAAAAACAATGGGCATGCCACTCACAAAAGTCCTAAATAGAAATAATATGTTGGACAATAAAGTCATGCCAGTGAATTGAATTATGGTATAATTTTCAAGGCCAATCAGAGTGCACACTGTTCTGTTTGAAATCTGGAAGTTATGAGAACCTTAATGAAAAAAAGCCAGAACTACATACATAAACAAATATAAGATTTTTTTCAGAAGCATGGTTCCTACCCACTTCATTGGTGCTTATAGAATATAATGTCTGTTACATCTATCTGTAACTTTCATGTTTTCAGTCTAGATTTAACTCTAAATTCAGGCATAAATATTTGGAAAAAAAAAATCATATTATTTTCTCAAGCAGTTTAAAGTTACTAGTAAGATGCCAATTCATTGTCTGAAAAGAAGGGTTTGGTCCCCTAACCTTTAGTTTTCTTCAGGCTGCAGTTAAATCTCACCAAAAAAAAGAAACAAAAAAAGTGACAACACTTTGACATGAATTTGCATGTTTTCTTTCACTGTACTCTTCATAATAAATTGAACTACATCTTATATTTAGCCTCAAAAAGGAGACAGCCTAGAACAAGAGCCTGAAAGAACTTGATGTCAGAGGTTGCTGCTGTATAAAGAAATATACTTCTGTTCCCTTCCTGAAGCTAAATGATAGTCTTTGAAGCAAGTATCACTGGTGAACCGAAGACTCGCCACCTCTCAGATAAATGAATTCTCCAGAAGCCAAAGTGCACAAAGTACATGATTGCTTCAGTCAAGTTCCTGTTCACTTACCAAAGCAGGGCAAGTGCTATCACCACTTAATGGTAGAAATGTATCATATGTTGAACTGTCAAGGGGGCATTGTTTTAAAAATGAACAATTCCAATGCTTTCTTTTACACATACAGCTTAAAGACATGGCATAAGAATCACAGAATCACAGAATCATAGAATTGGCTGGGTTGGAAGGGACCTCAGAGATCATCAAGTCCAACCCTTGATCCACTACCACTGCGGTTACCAGACCATGGCACTGAGTGCCACATCCAGTCTCTTTTTAAATATCTCCAGGGACGGAGAATCCACTACTTCTCTGAGCAGCCCATTCCAATGTCTGATCATCCTCTCAGTAAAGAAATTCTTTCTAATATCTAACTTAAATCTCCCTTGGCACAACTTGAGACCATGCCCTCTTGTCTTGCTGGTAGTTGCCTGGGAGAAGAGCCCAACCCCCCCCTGGCTCCAGCCTCCTTTCAGGGAGTTGTAGAGAGCGATGAGGTCTCCCCTGAGCCTCCTCTTCTCCAGGCTGAACACCCCCAGCTCCCTCAGCCTCTCCTCACAGGACTTGTGCTGGAGTCCCTTCACCAGCCTGGTTGCCCTCCTTTGGACCTGCTCCAGGACCTCAATCTCCTTCCTGAACTGAGGAGCCCAGAATTGGACACAGGACTCGAGCTGTGGCCTCACCAGGGCTGAGTACAGGGGCAGAATCACTTCCCTGGACCTGCTGGCCACGCTGTTCCTGATCCAGGCCAGGATGCCTGTCTCTGGGCCAAGCACCAGTCTCTGGGCCCAGCCCTCCAGCCAGTTCCTAACCCAGCACAGAGTGCCCCTGTCCCAGCTGTGGGCTGACAGCTTTTCCAGGAGAATGCTGTGGGAGAGGGTGTCAAAGGCTTTGCTGAAGTCCAAGCAGACCACATCCACAGCCTTCCCCTCATCCCCCAGATGGGTCACCCGATCATAAAAGGAGATCAGGTTGGTCAGACAGGACCTGCCCTTCCTATACCCGTGCTGGCTGGGTCTGATCCCCTGTCCATCCTGTAGGTGCTGTGTGATTGCCCCCAGGATGATCTGCTCCATAACCCTGCCAGGCACTGAGGTCAGGCTGACAGGCCTGGAGTTTCCCAGGTCCTCCTTCTGTCCCTTTTTGTGGATTGGCGTGACATTCGCCAACTTCCAATCATCTGGGATGTCCCCAGTGAGCCAGGACTGTTGGTAGATGATAGAGAGAGGCTTGGAGAGCTCTTCTGCCAGCTCCCTCATCACCCTTGGGTGGATCCCATCTGGTCCCATAGACTTGTGGGGATCCAAGCAGCTCAGTAGGTTGCTACCTGTTTCCATCTGGATTACAGGGGAGCTGTTCAGATTCTTGTCTCTTTCTACAAGCTTTCTACAAGCTCCAGAAGCTGCTCCTTTTGTTACTGATGTATCTGTAGAAGGACTTTTTGTTATCCTTCACAGAGGTGCTAAGATTCAGTTCAAGTTGTGCCTTCCTCTTTTTGCCATCACATGTAGCAGTAAAACTTCACACTCATCCTGTGCCACTTCTATAGCAACTGAAGATACCAATAACTTGAAAAACTAAAAAAAAAAAAAAAAAAAAAAAGAAAAGATGAGCCTACCAAATGTAACGAAGCACTTGATTTTCAGGAACACCAGATGGAACGAATTTTGAACCTGTTTCCATCAATAAAACTGAATTATTTTTTTTATTTTTTTAGCTGTCAATTCAGGATAACTTTGTCAGGTCTGGTGCTTAGTGCAAGCAGGTGCTGAGCACTCTGTATGTAAATAGGAGCATGTATTTTAAAGAAATGTTAGATGACAATATGGGCATTATTATTCTTTATGATAATCAGAACTGAGTGTAATTTGGCAGTCTGTGTGGCAGACCAGTCATTCCCATCTTTGCTCCCCATCAATAACTCTACCTAAGTAAAGACTCCCACAAGATTTCTTAATCAACATGTTGAGATGGTCATAAAGTTTTGCCTGAGAAAGAAGTGGAACTGCCAATTAATGGTGACAGGTATTTTGAAAACATATTCATGTTGGGTAGCATTTGCTCTCATTGTGTCTTTCCTACTAGTATCTTAGGAAAAGAAACCTCATACTGCTGCCACAGTTAGTGCTGTGGTGTTTTGGAGGCAGGAGGGCCACAGAGGTGGCTCCTGTGAGAAGCTGCTAGAAGCTGCTCCAACTCCATATTCATCGTCCGCCTCTGGCCAAGGCTGAACAGGTATGGGAAGCTGGATGCGGCTCTCCGAATAACATATTCAAGAACAGGAAAACAAACTGCAAAAATAAAGAAAAAAACACCTGCAGAGCAGAGGATGGGAGAAGGTGGGAGCAATGCCAGAATAAAGACACCAGTGTCAGTGAAGAAGTAAAGAAAGTGCCTGAGCAGAGATTTTCCATCGTGGCACGGCAGCTGTTCCCCTGCAACCCATGGAGCAACACAGTGGAACAGTCCCTGAAGGACCACCGTGAGGCACCCGTGGATTTGCAGCCCCTGGAGGATCACAGAGGGTCAGATGTGTCTCTGCATCCATGTAGGAGCCGGTGGCAGAGGAGGTGACTGCTCTCAGCAGCCGTGACTCTGTGTGCAGCCCAGGCGGGAGCAGTCTGTGCCTGAGGGACTGCACCTGTGGGAGGGACTCATGGCCCAGGGGTTCCTGAAGGACTCTCCTGGGAGAGGGACCCCACATTGGAGCGGGGGAAGAATGTGAGGAGTCCTCCCCCTGAGGAGGAAGGAGCGGCAGAAACAGCGTGTGGGGAACTGACCCTGAACCCCTCTGCTCTGTACCCCTGTGTCCTGAGGGGGAGGTGGCAGGGAAGGGATCCTGGTCGGGAAGAAGGGAGGAGTCGTGGGAAGGTATTGACATCTAGTCTTGTTTTCTCTTTCTCCTGATAGATTGGATTAAATTTTTCCTTTGCAAAATGAGTCTCTCTAGTTTTAGCCATTGCTGTAATTGGGAAGAAAAAAAATCTCCTTACCCTTGTGTTGATTAATGACCCTTTAGGTGGATTTAGGTGGATTTCCTCCTCCTGATCCCACAGTGGGGTGAGGGGTGAGTCAGGAGAGACCTGGATTTTACTGGCTGGGCCTAATCCATGACACAAAGTGCACAATTATTTGGTGTATATTTTCATAAAACATATACAAAAACAAAATCATGACTTAGTATTATATATGACTTAGTATTTCAGAAAAGCACAGCCATATTCAATGAGCAAAGGCTAATTTTATTTTATTTCTTAATCCCAGATACAGCAATAATACTATCGTGGAATAAGCTATATTCCTTTAAAGGCTTCCAGCTAGTAGCATAAAAGTGTAGTTTGTGTTTCATTCAGTGATGGTCAGCATATTAATGTCTTGATTCTGTTAAAGAAGGAAGACACGTTATTGACTGTAGTCAGTGGTCTTCCATCTCTCTGCTGACTTCTGCCCAAAACAAAGGATATAGGAAGTAATTATTGGTCTGAGCATAAAGCTGAAAGTCAGAAGTTTTATTGAATGCAGTAAAGGGAGAACACAGTTTTCATCTTAATACTTCATCCCATGGCTGACTAAGCAGAGCAAGAGTACACTTTTTTCAATAAATTTAAAGATGCTTCTAGATTAGAAGTATGAGTAACATGAATAAGAGCAGCGGATGCACAGCCTATTTTCAGTACTAATATGTAAAAACTAATAACAGAAATATGTCTTAATTTCATTATAATAGATTTATGTGTAATAACTGCTTGATGTAAAAAATTTATTCCTATTTCTCTATTTCCCTTCTCTATTTGGCAAGTTGTAATGCAGTTCGTCCTAAAACTGAAGTAATTTTAGTCTGCAGTAAAAGTTTCACTTCAGTTACTGTTAACTTAATAGACTGGATCTATTAAAACTCAAATAGACATCTTCTGAAATTAAATGACACAAAGGTAATAATTGTAGAATCACAGAATGGTTTGGATTGGATTGGAATTTAAAGATCATTTAGCTCCACCCCCTGCCATGGACAGGGACACCTCCCACTAGACCAGATTGGTCAAAGCCCCATCCAGCCTGACCGTGAACACATGCAGGCAGAGAGTATCCACGACTTCCCTGGGCAGCCTGTTTCTCACCACCCTCTCACACTAAAGAATTTCTTCTTAGTGTCTAATCTAAATCTTCCCTCTCTGAGCTTGAATCTATCCTCTCTCTTCCTGTCAATACCTGCCCTTGTAAAAAGTCTCTTTCCAGCTTTCCTGTAGGACCTTCCAGGTACTGGAAAAGAGCTCATAAGGTCTCCCCAGAGCCTTCCCTCCTCCAGGATGAACAGTCCCAATTCTCTCAGCCTGTCTCCATAGGAGAGGTACTCCAGCACTCTGATCATCTTAATGGCCCTCCTCTGGACATGCTCCCACAACTCCATGTCCTTTCTTATGTTGGGGGCCTGAAGCACAGTCTGTCAGGTGGACTGACCAGAGCAGAGCAGAGGGGGAGAATCACCTCTCTCAAGTTGCTGGTCATACTTTATTTTTTTTACAGTCCAGTGTGTGGTTGGCTTTCTGAGTCACAAGCAGATATAACCAGGTCGTGGAGCCACTTGTCATCAACTAACATCCCCAAGTCCTCCTCCTCGGGTCTGCTCTCAATCCATTCTCTGTTCAGACCATATTTGTGCTTGGAATTACCCCACCACAGCTGTAGGTCCTTGCACTTGGCCTCATTGAACTTCATGTGTTTTGCACAAGCCCACCTCCCAAGCCTGTCAAGGTCCCTCTGGATTGCATCCCTTCCCTCCAGCATGTTGAGAACACCATGCAGCTTGGTGTTGTTAGAAACTTAACTGATGATGCACTCTGTTCCACTGTCTGTGTAGCTAAGATGTTAAACAGCATTGTTCCCAATAAATTGCCCTGAGGAATGTCACTTGTCACTGATCTCCACCTGGACATCAAGCTGTTGACTGCAACTCTTTGAGTGCAACCACCCAGCCAATTTCTTTATTTTATTGCATCTGAGGAATAAAAAAACTTCTTCTTCCACATACTTATTGTGTTTAAATCTTTTTCTTAGATTACATCTATAACACTAACAGCATCAGCAGCTATTGCAGCATTTTTTGTTTTTCATTTAGACAGAGGTTACCTCTACTCCTGGTACCAGCCAGACATTAGTAGTGTATTTGGGAAGTTCTCTACTCTAGGGATGTGACAGAAATTGTTAACAGCTGCTGTCATTTTATTTATCTGCACATGTTAGATTATTAATAATGATCCTGTGGAAAAGTTTTGTATGCCTTCACTGATTGTGAAAACTCAGAAGTAGCTGTCAGATTAAAACTAAAAAAGGTGCAGAGAAATAAACTCCTTGTCAGGCTATGATGTTACCAATGATAACGGGAGGTGGGAACAGGAGGGTGGGGGTTGCAAGGACAGGACAGCTGATGGGGAAATGTCCCTTGCCATATGGAAAAGGCTACACCATGGACACAGGGCCCTTTCCTCCACTCTCCCTTGGGGCTCAGTTCAGAAGAGATGGCACATCCTGGCCATCTTCCAGCCATTCTTGGCACCTGAAGTCCTTGAAGCTCAAGGGCGAACTGTGAGTCAGCTGCGGGGGCTCCTGCTTTATAGGGCCAGAGCCCATTGTGATGTCAGCTGTGACTGTCATCGATACACGTGGACAACTATTGTGGGTTTGCAGGTGGGGTTCCTCCATGGCCTGAAAGATGCCCAAATGTGAGAGGAGGTGGGTCACAAGGGCTTTCTCCAGCCTGCCATGTTGCTTGCCCAAGAGAAAGGCCCCTTTAGGGCACAGAGACTGCCCCCCATCTCCCCTGATGGACCTGGACTCCAGCCCCTCCCCATCCTGTGTCTGGATTCCCCTCAATGAGATGGTGGCAACCATGTTCCAGGAGGGTTGGGAGTCCTCAGTGACTGCCTGCCAGCCCCTCCTAACTCTTCCCCTGCCTGGCCCTTGCAAGTGGCACAGCTGCTTCTAGGACTGATAATGCTCAATGTTCATAGTTATGGCAAGAGAATGGTCTGCAGAACCAAGGCCACTGCATGGTTCTGAGGAACATCTTATGCTCTGGAAAGAGAAAGGGAGTAAAGCTGTCACACCTGCAACCCTCCTTTAGGGAGGAACAGATAATAGAGGTGACCAAAACTGACCAAAGTATTTCATCCCATATGTGTCATAATCAGTATAAATTTGAGGGATCACGAGCATCAAATCCCCTTAGCCTTTCTCTTTGCCCTTCACCTTCACCCTTCCTCACCTGTCCCTGTTTGCTTTGGCATCCTGGGAGGATTCCATCCGTTCCTCTGCCTGTGGTTCTGATCCGTGCCAGCCTGAATCTGTGTGTTCCTGCCTCCAGCTCCCGACTGCTGCTGACTCCAGGATTCCAGCCTGGACTTTCCCAGGGCTGCCCTGTAGCCTTGGTGGTGATGTGAATTTTACTGGGGGAGAGGGGGGAGGAACGTGGTTTGGTTTGGGTTTTTTTGTATATTTTTTTATATTTAATAATTTTTTCCTTTTTTATCATTACTGTTTCATTAAAGTTGTGTAGTTTAGTTTCTAACCCATAAGTCTCTCTCTCTCCCTTATTCTCTCTCCTTTATCATGGAGGGGGATTAATGGAGAGCATCTATCATTCAGTTAAGTGCCAGCCCAGTGTTAAACTGTGACACCCAGAATGCAGACTTATTTGGCTATTGATTTGAACTGAAACCACAAACCAGGGAGAGGGCTATATCCATTCTACTGTACAAAATATCCCATCATCTCCATCCAAACAGGCAAAATTACGAGAAAAGTATTCTAGGTGTCTGGAGGAATCTGAGTTATGTGGCGAATCTCCCTAAGTAAAGATTTACAGTGGTTCACAGACCAATGCAATGAACACATCATTAGCATCCCAAAGTTGATGTAGCCTTCCTCATGACAATGAGGCACAAATATCAGTAATGGCAAGAAAAAGGGCAGCATAAAAGAATGCCCTACAGGGAACATTACTTTATGGCTGCTGGACTAGTGAAAACTAACACCCGTAGAGAAGTATTGGTGGATGTTCCTAATACTGGAATCTTAGAGTTTGGTTTTCTGTGCGGCAGGGTGGTACAGTCTGGAGTTTTGCCACGAGGGGTAAACATTGTGGACAGGCTTAAGTCTGATGTGGGCAGAAAATTTTGCTAGAGGTATCTATTCCTCTAACCCTGTAAATCAGTGCTATCTGCCATCAGCTGCAAGTTTCCATGAGGTGGTAGCAGACTTAAAGGAAAAATGGATTATCACTTGTGTGCACTTTCCCTGTGACTGTCCCGTCTAGACGCCAAATGGCCAGTGGCAGCTTACACTGATTACAGGCAACTGAGGGCCTACACTGAACCTTTAAACACTGAAGCGGTAGATGTCTCAGAAATGGCAACTTGAATTCAGAGAGCATTCCACTCGTGAATGGCAACCCATGATGTAAAAAACCTATGGTTTTAGGATTCCAATTCAAGGATGTGACTATCTTCCAAGTCAGCCTATTTGAGACAAAATGTCTTCCCTGTTGCCTGTACTATAGTTATAAATGAAGTGCATGATGGAATGCAGACAGATGCAATCAAATCTCTGGTAAACCAGAGACTCCTCACTTGGTGAACCATACAAGATATGAGAAGGAGACTGGAAAGCAAGGGGGTCCAGTCCAAATCTTCCTGGGCTTCCTAATCCGGGGTATGACACCCCTAGTACCCAATTTGCCTTCTTAGGGAGCAATGAGAAAAAAGCCACCATGTTTGTAAATAACTATAGAAAAATATTTATCTCCTCTGGAATTACCAGGAAATTAAAAATTACCCAATTACAGGTGCAGGTCTTTCTTGGAATACCAGCTCTTCTGACATCACTGAAAAGGCTGTTTATTAATGAACCTTAGTTAAATAGTTTTCTATTCCTAGATTTTCCATTAACCTTTTAGGAGGGTTACATAAGAAAGAAGAGACTATAATGTTATGTTGCAGTGCTTCCTTGCATCTTTCAGCTGTCTTTTGAACATATTTTGAGCCAAAACTTCCAAAAAGCTTTTCCACAGGTATATTTATCACCAGGTCTTAAACAGTTGATACTATGCATAATTCTTATTAAACACGAAAGACTTTCAAATTAATTAGACACCTGATTAGTTGGTAAGCCTGTTTGTCATTGCTATCACTCCCAACATTTTTCAGTGCATAACTGATAAGTTAAATACCTGATTACACTGGAAGTTAATTGCTTTTTAATAGAGCATCTCCAGAAAAAAAAATTGTAAACTCTGAGGTGCATGCCAATCAAAATGTAATACAGTTTTTAACTGGAGAAGATTAACACATGCCACTTCATAAGGTTTTAACCTGCCTTCCTCCTGCCTGAGAGTTACTTAGAGATAAAATTCTTGGCCAAGGGTACACAACATGTATAAGATGCATTACTTCTTTCTGTCAGTATAGTTTCTTTAAGCTCAGTAGAATTTAACATCAGGGTGAGGTGGTTAACACGGTGCTAAGGCAATTTATTGCACGTAGATTATTTATTTTGGTACACCTTCAGAAAAATATCTCAGTATAAGAAGACAGTGGGGAAACAGGGAAAATTAGTTGCTTATTACTTAAAAGAAAAAACCAAACATGTATGCTGAAGCTGTATTTCTACTATCTGCTAAAACAAAAAAAACCCCAATAATAGTAAGGTGTTTTTTTAGGAAGGAATAAAATCCAAACAGAAGAGCCTTATTCTTTAGGAAAAAGGGACAGTAGTCACGAGCAAGGCATTTTTCCAATAATTTTTCAAAACTTCTAGAGATCTTGGGAACTGATAGAAGAAATTCATGCATTTAAAATATTTTTAGCCAGCAAATTTGAAAGTTTCTGATATAATTTTTATAGCAATTTATTTCAGTAAATACAGTTTTTAAAAAGCACACTTTCTTATACTGCATAGCATTCTATTGCAACATGGAATATAATTCCATGATATGATAAGTACATCAAGGTTAAAGGACTTCATACTGAGAACACAAATCTGAACATCAAATACCCTGTAGGAGTACTGGCTTCCTTCATTCCTTTTCCATATCCAAACTCCTACATACACTAAATTTACTGCCTGCTATATCCATACCACAGTACAAGAGCTGAAAAATTCTGCATGTTTTTATATAAATTCTTTTCTACTCTTGCATTACCATTTTTAAACATGATCTCTAGGGTTCTGTCTGGATCATTGCTTTGCTCTTTTCTCTCTTCTTTTATATCCTACATTTTCAATTTCCTTAACTACTGCTGTTCATAGACTTTAAAAATAAACTTTTACCCTGATCAGACATCAGAAAACCAAAATGTTAACTGTATGCGACATCAGTACTGCTCTCCTATGTAATTCCAGCCCAAGATATTATGTCTGTGTGTTTTTGATGTTACCGTGCTAAAAGTCTTGGTAGAAAAAAATCTATTTTCCTGAAATCTTTCACCTAACCTCAAGTATCCCCAGTTAGTGAAAGTTAATTAAGACTTTAATTATTTTCTTGTGCTTCATTTTCAAATGCATTACATTTTCAGTTTTCCAAATGATTCACTCTTCTTCACAAAAGAAAATTAAAATCTAGCCCTAAGAATGCCCAAGACTTTTCATTGAGGTATTTTTTAATAGCATGGAGGAATTCTCCACTAAGAAAGTTTCATCACCTTATCAGCTTAACAAAACAGATATAATAGTGCTGAGATGAATGTTCAAATTTATTCCAATGTTATCATAAGTCAAAAGAAAAGAAACCTATTACTGTAATTTTAAGCAGTTTCATAGAATTTTTTTAGCTCTACTAGCATCACTGATGTTCTTGTCAGATCAAATTGTCTTAATTGCAAAGATTCTGATATTCTGAAAAGGCTGATAGTTTTGTGAGTGCATTTTTCTGTGAGTTGATAAGAACTTTACATACCAACAAATTCCTTAAAAAAAAAACCAAAACACAAAAAAACCCCCCAATTCTTTACAAATTCTTACAAGCCATTACTTTTTAAACTGGTGGTTTACAGCATAGTCACTATTGTTATGTAGTAAGGGCCTCCGAGAACGGAAACAAAATATGAGAGAGAGGACTTAAAATGCAGGTGGTAATGGAGATCCCCAAGGCTCTAAACTATATAAAACAGAAATCGTTTTAATTATAGGAATGCAACCTTAAAAGCTTGGATGATCAGTGTTAGTGCAATAGGAAAAGAACAAATCCCATGTAATCAACAGGAATATGAAAACATGAAGGACATAGTCTGAAACAGAGGTAGCTCTATCTCTGGTTTACTTTCTTGCGCTAGGTATGGTTGGCAGACATGCTGGCACCAAGCCCAACAGAGGAAAAGAAAGTGTACAGAAGAACAGTAGAAAAGGACCCCTTGAGATCCCCACCAGTTTCCAGGAATCCAAGCCATCACTGAGAAGATACCAAAGTCCATCGCAACCCATACAAGAAGCAGAGCAAAGGAACAGAGTGAGAATAATTTCTGCAGCATTATGTCACTCTATTGCACTTGATCAATGCCCCAATTTAAGCTTCAGAAGTCCCTTCTCCCTGTTTTTAGAGAGAAAACACCACGTTTTACTTTGCCATTCACCATATTTTGCTTCTATACCCGAGTAAGTAATGTCTACTATAGATTAGTAGATTCAAAGGGTAAAATGCAGAGTTGGTACTTTTGTTTTGTGTGTATTTGTGGGCACCTCCTGCTTCAGCCTTGCCAGAGTTCCTGCAGCACCACATCAGAACAAGGTCAGATGTAACACAGTTATTAGCAGAATGAACAGTTAATACATAAAGCTGCAAATTCTCTGATGAATACTCCTACAAAAACTTCAGTTACCACAGAGTTGGAATTTATGTAATGATTCATAATCTTTGCTGGAAGAATATGGCACCTACTTTTTTAGATACAGGCAATTTGTATCAAAGGACACTGTAGAAAGGGATTCAAAACTAGACAGTACTAGTCACTTTGTAGTTGTAGTTGTATTTAGTCAATACCTAAAAGCATCTGATAGGAATATTTACAACATCATCAAAAATTTATGTGTTTTCTGGAATTTACATACCTTGAGACTGCAGGAAGGCATTTCTACAGCCTTGAGGACTCTACGAGCTGGTATGTATTCCTGTTAAAATGGCTGCAAAGCACTTACATTTGCTTCTAAATTCTCTCTAACAGACAATAGGTTGGCTGGTTGTTTAGCCTATGAACAGTACAGAAATTCTTCTGTTAAACTTGTGAAACTGTGAACAGACTCAGAAAGACAGCTAAGGGACCCTACAGAATCAGGGGTGGAGGGAGAGTTTCTTCATTGAGTAAGAGTGGGACAAAAGCATAATGGTGTTTTCTGATTCCATTTGCAGATTCAGGGACCTGACTTCTATCTCCAGCCCTGTATTAGGCAGCTTGATTATTTTAATGGTTTTAGTTGTAATAATTCTGCCCTGCAGAGCACTTCACTTTATACCTCATTATGATATGCATATGGTGAAGTACCAGTCTAACTTGTTCTGGGCTCAGATTTGTTTGTGTAAAAAGCTTCTTTATAGGGAGGGTGACCAAACATTGGAATGGGTTGCCCAGAGTGGCTGTGGACTGTCTACCTTTGGTGATATTGAAATCCCAGCTGGAAACATCCTTGAGCAACCTGCTCTAGATGGCCCAAATGAATTAAGATTACTGTTTTAGATAATCTCAGAACATTCCTACCAATTTTACCTGTTCTGTGATTTTGTGTGTGACTAAAAAGGACTGGTTTAATATGAATTTAAATATACTGGTCCAAACAAAGTATTTTACCTGGCACAACTAGAAATATCCACAGCTTGTTAATGAAATCCTGGCTAAGAACAGACTTGTGCTTTTTTTCCCATTTAAAAAACTGCAATCTAATATATGAACTTCACCCTATAAACCCTGTGAAAGATTTGTCATAGTACTACTCAGTGTCCTCGTGAAGACTTCAGCTTGCAATCAGCAAACTACAGCTGTTGCATCAGCAATTCTCAGAGAAGTTTATTCATTGACTTCAGTCCAGTGAGAAAGAATGAAACAATACATCCAACAAATCAGTCTGGATAACATTCTAACAAGACAGAGGCAGTGAGCTGACAACTTCAGAAACAGCAGAGTAAACCTTGGAGAACCTCTTGGCTTAAAACCAAACATAACAACAGCTGTGCAAATAAGCTCAGAAGTCTTATTTTTCTTGACATCACCCAGTAATAGAGAAATGTGGCAAAGTGAGCCATCAGAACTGAGACTGCTCAGTGATAACAAACCAGTATTTCAAAATGACTGTCAGCTCCCTTTCTTGCCAATAATGCTAGAAAGGAAGCTGACACAAGGACAAACAGTCCTGTGCTTTGCCACAGCAAGACGTATTTTATACAATAAACCAATTAACAGCTAAAAATTAACAGCTAAAAATTAACGTTATATAGTATTTTAGAGAGTTTTGCTGGTGTTGGTTTAATTCCCCAAAATTCCTAGCATCAAGGTCCCTCACCATGGGGAACACTTCTCTGATTTTACCTTTTGAGCCATGTTTCTTTTCCCCTTAAAATCAGAATTCTTTAACTTCCAAATTTCAGAAACAGACATTGACTTTTTCCCTCTTTTTGCATCGTGAAATTTAATCTGGTAACTGGAACAAGAGGACTAGTTGCAGAAGGAGGTGCAAGTGCCTGATGACAATTCAGAAGGCTCCAGACCTTACTACCAGTAGGTGGAGCAAAAATGTCATTAATGTACAGACCAACGTGAACTAGAATTGTGTAGAGACACACGCAGGGCGTTCCTTTTCCATTGTTTAACTGCTCAGTTCAAGGAAGACAGTCTGACAGTCTCTCTCTCTCTCTTTTTTTTTTTTTTTTTTTTTTTTTTTTAGCACACTGTAAGAGTAAAAGGGAGATTCTGTCTGATACACATTCAGATGCACAAAAAAGAAAAAAATTGCTCTGCCAGTTCCTGATTTCCTGGTCTCCTTCTCATGTGTCAGTACATGGACAGGAGGACCAGGGATGTGGTTCAGCACAGCACTGCTGTGTATGTATATTCATGGACTTCTGTTTAGCTGGCAGTTTCCTTGCTTGTAGCCCTGAGCTCAGACCAACAAATAATCTCTTTGTCCTTTAGGTCTTCCATGTACTTTGCTTCATTCCCCAGAAGGAAGTTGTTTCATGCCACATCAAAGAGAACAGGCACTCACTGAAAATAAACTCATTTCCCCATATTGGTTTTATTTAGTCAGGGATGTGTTTATACTCATGACAAAAACATGCTGCAAAATCGTGCATCTTTCAGACACAGAGTCTTAAATCTGAAGTTCCTCAACTGTGTTAAAATGTTGATAGATTTTTCACTCAGACAGTACTCCAGAAGCTATTAGAGCACTTTATACATTAAAAGATCTTGAAAGCACCTTTCAACTTTGTTATGCTTCTGCAAGCTATGGATTAATGGCAATCAGCATGGGACTTGCTACACAGACAACAATACCTAGAGGAATTAACATTTAAACTGAAAAACCTCACCATGAAAACCTCTGTCATCTCCTGACAGAATCATGCCTGCTGTTTCCATAATTCAGAAAAAAGCACAGCTTTACATTAAATCACATTTGAGTACCAGGGTGACAATATTCAAAACGGCCTTTGAAAAGGACATTTCAGCTAATCATTGGAGTCTTGAACAAAAAAGTAGCTAGACTTTTATTATCAATGGTTAGGAACTTCCTGCTAGATACCTCTAAAGTCAAACATTTCCTGACCAACTTTGACACTTTTACAACAGTATCTTTAGAAAATAACAGTGGTATTTTGTGCCAATTTGGGGTCAATATAGAAACTGCTAATTGAGGAAAACTCACTGTATTTAGTAGTGTCTTAATTCCTTCATCAGCTATTATTAATTTAATCTTATAACATGAAAGACATTAATTTTGTTTTAATTTATTTTGCCTATTAACAAAAACATCCTTTTTTCACACAGCAGTATTTAGGGGATTTCTAACAGAAAAGAATAATACTGATAGAAATTATTTTAATTAACTTTTGGAAGCTAAATTATAATGATTCTTTTTAGAAGAGTAACAAAGCTGGTGAACAGTCTAAAGCACAAGTTTTATAAGGAGTGGCTAAAGACTTTAATCTGGAGAAAAGGACACTGAGGGGAGAGCTTCTTGCTTTTTACAGTTACCTGAAACCAGGTTGTAGAGAGGTGGGTGCTGGTCTCTTCTGTCAAATAACAAGTTACAGGCCTCAAGTTGCATCAAGAGAGGTTTAGACTGGATATTAGGAAAACTTTCTTTACCTAAACAGTTACTGAGCATTGGAACAGGCTGCCAGAAAGTTCATGAGTCACTAAATTCCCTGGAGATATTTTTAAAGATGTGTTGATGTCATGATTAGGGACATGGTTTAGTATGGATTTGCCCTGTGTTAGGTTAATGGTTGGACTTGATGATTTTAAAGATCTTTTCCAACCTAAATGATCCTCTGATTATGAAATTTAGGGCATCTAAGACTAGAAGTCTGTGCCAGCAAAATGTTAGAAACTCACACAACTGAAACAACTTCCAGCTTTTTTGATTTATTCTTTGGAAGCAGTACAGAAGCCACTAGATTTTTAAGCATAAACAAGCTGCAGAATCCTTAACACATTACAGATGTTATTTCCATGTCAAAAAAAGGTGGTGAGCACCAAAATGTGCACCAAGGCAGAGTATACAAAGGCAGGGTATACAAAGGTATATATATGTTTTGCAGCTTTTGCCAAAGCACTTAATACCCACTGTTGGGAGGGATGGCATTTGACTGCACTTTTAGATATTGACAACTGCAATTCAAGAGGCTATGATTTAGTACACAAACAAGACATATTCAGATGAAGGTTCCTTTCCCATCACCATGTCTAGGTGATACAAAATTAATCCCCAAAACAGTGTTTAGTGCCACAACAACAAGAACAACAAAATCACTGAGAATTTTAAAAGCTCTGTCCTGTCAAGTCACATATTTAACATTCTAAACTTACATGAACAGATTTCAAAATCTGGTTCTGTGAAGATTTGTGATAGTTTACAGAGCTATAAAAGAGGATAGTAAAGGGCCCGTAGGCACACTGAGTTGATATAAACTGTTACTGTTAGCATGTTGATTTTAAGTCAAGGGGAATCATGCTTCCATAATTTTAATAGCAATTTCATTCCTTATTTTATTTTCCTGTTTCTGTGTATTTGAAACAGATACCTTACCAGCCGATTGCTCCCAGTGGCTCAAAACAGCCACTGACCATAATTCAACATCAGTCATCTGCATTTGACAAAGCATTGATACTTAGCTTTCTCTGATCATAGGCAAGTAGAAAGACTTTAAAGGATTGTTCTAAATACATCTCTTATTGAAACTAAAGTCTCATTTAAAGAGTTTAATAAAGGGAAAAGGAAAATATGAAATACTGACAAGTTCTTTCAGAACAGATGTAAAAAAGGCATATTTCTTGCAGATGGCCCTCTCAGTATTTCTTTCAGACCTGATTTGTAGTATCTGGAAGCATATTAGACTAAAGGGATTATTTTTTATATTTCTTCTTATATTTTTCTCAGCTTTCAAAAGAAAAAATGACCAAATTTTCTCTTAAAATTTAGCCATAAAAATGTAAATTTTCACTTCATTAGATATAACTCCAGTGAAACAGATAGTTAATATTTTAAACTATGGTTAAAATGGTTAATATCCTGGTACATTTTAACTGTGAAGGGATTTTGTTATAAAGTTAGAGAATTTGGCAACTCCAGATACCTTCTATGACAAAGTTAATAAGCTTATTAATCCCTTTCCTATGTGCTAAAAAATACCAGAATAACACAAAGAAGCCCTGAGAGCTCAACATCTGGAAGAGTAATTATGTCTTGAACTATAAAAGAAAGAACAGGTGCTTGTGGAAGCATGTGAAGGACAAGAAAGTCAGTGGGAAAAGCCAACATCAATTTATCAAGAGGAAGTCCTGCTTGACCAATCTGGTTGCTTTCTACGTGGAAAACATTTCCTCAGAATATGGCATTTACCTTGATTTTAGCAAGGCTTTTAACGGAGTCTCCCACTATGTCCTCCCTACCAGCAACCTGGTAAAATCTGAACTGTACAGATGGACAAGGTAGTTGGGTATCTGGCTGAATTGTCAAACTTAGGGGGTGATGGTTGACTCAAAGTCAAACTGGCAGCTGCTCAGGGCTAGAATTCCTCAGGGGCACTCATAAGTGCTCTTGTACTGTCCTAGGCTACAGTGTGGCAGATGAGAATGATACCTTAAATCATAATTTCTGTGATATCTTAAATCATCATTTTACAACATTCTTCTTGGACTGTTTATGTCTTCCCTCCCTCTTAAACAAGTTTTCACCTAAAGAACTTTTGTAGGAATAAAAGTATAGCCATGGAAACACCGAGATAACAATCTAGTAGCCCTATTTTGGTTTGGTTTTCTTTGGAAACTCCTACAGGCATAGCAAGCTAAAATCTCTTTAACTCAAGCTTGGCTAAATCCACATGAAGAGCAGAACAGGCATAGCATACAGTCCTGATAAAATTATTTTTAACAAACACTTGGATATGAGAATCCTTTGTTATCAACCTCCAGGATTATTAACAAAATACTAGATATGATTCCAGCAGGTCAGGAAATCATGATCATTTACAACTTTAAAACAGTCCAAGGGAGGCTACATAATTGCAGTAGAGCTGGTGATTAGAACTATTCAGTTTTTTGCTGTATTTCAGGGAACTGCCATAGAACAGTAAGATTGATTTCTAAAAACTATTATACTCAACTGTAGAAACATTTTAACATTTGGTAACATTAACATCTTGTCTTGTTCATCTCTATACATTTCTTTTTTATCTACTGTAGTTTAGATTTATATTGTCCCTGAGTTCCATCACTGTAGCAAAAGATAAAAATCATCAGCTGTAAAAGTCAGCAAAAACGTCATGACTTGTGCTTCCATGAGCAGGTGACCTTGAGGAAGTGTGGTATCTAAATGAACTGTTTGCACTTACTATTTGCTGCAAGCAGTTAATTTCTGTTCAGGCATTCCAGTATCATGTGTCAGCATCAGAGTAAGTATTATATTTCAAAGGTAGATAAATGCTTGGCCTCTGACATTAACTACTACTGGCTAATTTAACAGAAGGATTTTCAGCCGTTTAGAAAGTAATTTAATAGCTTAATTTCTTTTGTGTATATGACATGACCAAATCTGAGAGACATCAGATTATTCAATCTACTGTATAAAGCTCCTAAATTCAGGAAAGGGTGATTTGAATTGTATCTCAGGGCTTCTGTCCATCAATATTTTCACTCCATTACAGGAATATCTATAATTCACCAGCAGTGATTTAGAATCTGCCACTATTTGCTCTGTGGAGTTCTTGGATGATCTGCTTCTGCTTGTCCGTGGTCCTGAGTATCTAATTTTCATGTCTCTTTAACCGGCACTTCTTATGCACTGTGAAAGGTTAGCACAACCTCTACTGAATTTAGGAATTGTTTACTATTATTTTCTGTAAAGCCACGTACTTCATCTTTTCACTGCTTCTTGCTGATTTCCACCTTATTCTTCTTGAAGTGTGTAAAAACTTTTTAGTTAAGAACTGAACTGAACTTGACTCCGGTAACAGTAACAAACATCTTCTTAATGGTATCACCACATAAATCTTCAGCCTTACAGGAGTATTTTTTTTTACACTCCCCCCAAAAAAACCCCACATGTAGCCTACTGTCTCACTGCCATACTTAAGCCACAGAATTCCCTTGCCAGATGCCCTCTGACCCTGTCTAGTTCACTTGTTTATGATACTGGGGGAAGGAGGGGGGGGTAGAAATGAAGGATTATTTCCAATTGCTTAGCTTGTCATATCTTTGGGAAAAGCATTCGGCTCTTCCTTGATCATTTTTAGGCAGCCACACATGCTGCCAGGAGTGTTTCATTCAGTGTTTTCTATTGAAATTTATTTCTAATGGCCTTATAATTTTAACTATTTGACATCTTGTTTGGGGTTTTGTTGCTAGTGGTCCTTCATTGAAGATTTTTACCCCATTCTTTTTGGGGTGAAAAAAAGAAAGTGCTTCTTGATTCTCTCAGGAGAGGTAGATTGATCAAGCTTTAGCAAAACCCAACACTATTCATAAGCAAATGCCCTTTTCCAAGATGGCAGTGGTATGCTTCTGCTCTCTTGTAGCTCCCTCCAATATTTAGCCCTTTCTAAAAGACAATGGCTTTCATTTAACTAACATATAACACTAATTATGTCTAACTAACACTGTGTAAATAAAGTGGCAGAACTACTGAAGTCAGCATCTCCAGGAACAGCACTCTAAGAAACAGGACAGATTTTATCACTCAGAAATTACTTCAGTCTGTTTAATTTCTGCCAAATAGGAACCACTGGGGGGAAACAAAAGTTTCATTTCTGAGTTCAGTTGCATTTGACATCCAGTGGCACCTCTGCTTTAATTTTCTAAGGAAATTTGAATTTCACAAGTGTCAGTACAAATTAAGTTATGAAAGTCTAAATCAAATGTAATTAAGATCAACCTACAGAGCACAAGATAGTCATAGTAATCTTCATCAGAGCTAAAATCCAAAAGCAAACACTTTTCTGTAATGCGTACATATAACAATTTCAAACCTCAAAAATATCTGACTATAAACATAACTTTTTAAATAAGATTAGAGCTCCTTTATATGATAATGCCTCATGTTGCAAACAGAAGTCTGAAGATAACCAACAATAGTTTTTGCATTCCTCACCCCCCAAAAAAAAATATACTTGCACATAGCCCTTTAACAGTCTGCTGCCTTATGATGGTACAGTGGTTTTCTAACTGTACATGAAACTGTCTAAGTGTAACAGATAAACACCAGTTTGTAATATGTAATCTCCAAACAGCTACTGCATCAAAATATTTAACTTCAGGTTAAGAACTTTCATTGTAAACCCACTAAAACCTAAGATATCCATGTTTGTAATTTTTCAGAACTTTCAGCTGTTGATATTGAATAGAACCTCCTTTCATCTCTGTCAATGAGAGCATACCTTAAGTCATTGCTCACCAGCTAGACCCGGGAAATAAATATTGTGCAAAATAAAACACTTTGAGCTAACGCCCTTTACTTCTACATTTGGAATTGAAGCACTATTCAACTTACCTCTAGTTTCTGGCAAATATTAAATCATCAAGCTATGACAATATGATTGAATGCTTCTCTGAAAACTATGGGCATTTTGATGGCAATCACAGCAGGCAGAATGTGTGTCCCCTTCTCCAGGGGAAGGAAGTAAAGAAAATCCATCTACTGCAACTTATAAGAGATTTGTACTCAGTACATACCCCATACCCACCCTGAAAATGTCAGTTAAAAAAAAAAGCACAATAAAAATACCAAATACATCAGTACAGAATAAGAATTACACAGAATAATTTATTTTCCACTTACTTTTTAACCATAGAATTTAGTAATCTTTCTTCATCTACTTCAAATCTCTGCCTCCCTCCACACAGAAGATTCAGATTTCTTCAATAGCTCTGTGATATGGCAAGCTACTTAGCCTTACCATGCACCCAATCCTATCTGTCCAAACCATTTTGGTTTCTAGACAGTATTCCAGCATCATAAATTTGAAATATTTTACTCAATCTAAAATTTAACATTAAAAGTCTAGAATGCCAAAATATCTTTTCTATTAAATTCTATCAGCAGCTAATTAACTATGAAACTAAAAAAAAAAATAAAATTAGTTGCCATTACTAGATCAAATATATATACTCAATTATGACTGTCTACATGAATGACTATTTTAATACCATTATGCAGAAAATAAATAATGTTGAAAACAAACAAACAAACAACTTTCCAAGTAACTTCTTTTTAAAAAGTATCCATGAAGTTTTAAAATAATTTTTCAGTAGTTACTTGTTTTTCTGGGTAGGACTGCTGGCAACAGGTTGAAAGCTTGTAAGTACTTCTAGTCCAAAATATTTCTACCCAGGAAGAAGCTAATACTAAGGGATTTTACATGAATCTTGTTTTTCAGTATAGGTATTCATATGCTCAGGAGCTCTGGGTTCCAGTTTCAGACAGAAAAATAATCTTTATGATTTGGCATGCCACCATCACAAAATGAAGTGGAAGGGACATGAATATTATAGTATTTTGTCCATACACTTTTTATACATAAAGAACTTTCCCACCCCTCACCTCCAACAGCCCATATTTTGGAGGGTTGAAAGAAAACTGTCCCTTAGAAACCTGCTGCTCTGCTACTCACTGTTTAATAAGTTCTTTCATGACTTTAAGTAAATATTTTCAGAGTTACCAACAGTCTTAGAAAGGAAAGAAAACATACCCAAAAGTTATCTCTCCATCATGCAAAGAAGAATGTAATTCTGGATTAGATTTATTGCTCTTTGGAAAAATGCATATCAGCATCAACAACAACAACAAAAATGCAATGAGAAAGCTAGAAATTATATGGACATCAGTGTCAAAGCTACTTACTGAAGGTTCCTGTGGATTTTTTTTTATTATTAGCTGCATGCAAATTTATACAGGCATTGAAAGAAAATTGGCCCTACTAAAAGACAAGGTAAGAAATACAAGGCAGGTAAGTCCCTATGAAATTATGTGAACAATATTGAATAGATCAAATCTCCAACCTTTACAGTTAATCTAGATGACAAACATTCCTTTACTCCTCAAAAGGTAGATCTGAAAATTCAGAGAGGAGCAGAGGTATAATTTCAGGCTATTAGAGAATCCATTGAGACAGGTCAGTTCAGGTTGTCCTATTTAAACCAGTAATAATCTACTGTTAAGGAAAGCAAGAATTGCTAGATTGATGGACAATATAATGCAGTTTCTAGAAATAAACAGGTTAGACTTAACACTTGATAGTTCCCAAGGCAGCCATCCTTACATTCAGCAGAGAACTGCAAGAAATGACTGCTCATCAAAGGACAGAGAAATTAAGATATTGGAGATATATGAAGGGCAAATTTGGAAGCCTTAGCGATACCACTGTCATAGCTTCAGGCTGACAGACAATTGTTCCCAACAGTCCCTCAAATCAAGATGCAACAATCTGGCTTCACAAATTGTGTTACCCTCCCCTGGCATAAAGTATAAGGACTTTTTTTCATATGAAATAAAAGCTTGGAGGCATATGAATTTTTTTTTTTTCCCCCCTGCATGGACAATAGCAAATAGAGGATTTGATGAACACACTTAAGCCTGCTTTATGAATGACAAGATTACTGAATGAGAGGCAATATTCAATATTCAAGATACAGAAGCTTCAAAGATCTTTGCTTTTTTAGATATGGAAAAATTGGGAAATGGTCCAATCTAACACCACTATAAGGAAAAGTCCTCATGGAACCATGAAAAGCAACAGGGTGATTTTAGGACAGAAGCTTTGAAGATATGGTGGTTAATTTTCAAAAATTCTTGAAGATAAAACAGGGGTGGTGTCTCAGAGGTAGTTTGATTAAATCATTGTTTAACCTTAGCATTCCTTTCCAGATCTGCACAAAGTGTGATTTTCTGAACTCTGGAATTACCAAGCCCCATTTTTCTACAGACAGATTCTCTGCTGAATATGCCCAAGCTTTCTCAGTAATAACTTATTTCTCCTACCTGCCTGTCTGCAATTGTCAGTGAAATTTCTATTTCCACATAAATATTTCAACATTTATACACTGCTGTGCTTCAGTGTGAGTTGGCAGAAATTTTCCAAGAGTATTGACAGTTAGGGAGACCCATGAAGGAACTGGCTTCTACTAGGAAAAACAGAGAAAAGTTCAGGAAAGATGTAAAACTATTTAACATTGTAAAAAAGATAATTTTACATTTCATTACAGAAACAGTGCTCTTGGTAATAACATACTCCATATATCTTAATATTTATGTCTGATATGGAAATGATCAGAAAATATGACACCTGAGGACCAGTGACTGACTCTGCCCTTTTCTAGATTATTTTTCTTCTCTTGAATCTGTCAGTTTCTTGGAAGTGCCAGGAAGGTTCCAAGGATAATACATTAATATAATACAAGAAACTCCTACATCTGTGTCTACATTTGGTATCACTAAGTAAGCCAAAAATCTGCAGGAGCAGATACAGCTTCTTGCTACTTTGAAAGTTGTGACACCCACTGTTTTTTGAGGGGTGGTAACACTTTCCTGGCAAATGACCCAGAAATACATATGTAAACTTCACTGAGAATCTGTTCCTGACACGATCTAGTATTTTCTAAATTTAAAGGAAGAGAGAATCACAAGCACCAGGAATTAAGACATTATACTGTATCTGTATATCTGAAGGATCATTTAATTTTGACTCACAGCTAAGGGTCTTATTGGAGGGAAGGGGTGCAGAAAAGTAGGAATACACTAAAAATGCTAAGTCTCTTCTTGATCTAACCCAAAATGACATGAAACAACTCTGTAAATATAGAGGTCTGGGAACATCACATAAGAAGAATGGAAAGACTAGTATCAAAACTATAATAGGAAGATTAACTTAATATAATATCCCCAGTTCTTACACTCTGTCACAAGAAAGGATTCATGTTGAGCCTTTTTTCCCCTCATTAGTGTATTTGTCGAGAAAATGAGATACAACAATTTTAAATTACTTGTTTATTGAAACAGGCAATTTCAGCTGCAGTCATTGTAGCTGCTTAAAGGGCAAATACAAAAAAGACATAGACTCCCTGTATACAAGGAGTCACGTGAACAAGACAAGGTGAATGGGCACAAGTTGTCCCTGGTGAAATTCCAATTGAACATGAGGAAAATTTTTTACTATGAAGAGAGAGTCATATATTGGAATGGTCTCCCAGGGGAAGTGGTGAATTCCCACACTTTGGAAAGTTTGACATGGTACTGAAACATTTCATATAAATAATAATATTAGAAGGGCTGGACAAGATGATCCTTGAGGTCCCTTTCGACTTGACATTCTATGATTCTATGAAAAATAAAGTTCATTAGTAAATCAGTGTTTAAATTTTGAAGTAAGTGATAGCTTATATTATATGTATGTCCATGTTTTAGCTACAAAGCCTTGCCTTGGGTTTTTTTTCCTTTCCTCAGTACTGTTATAAGAAAAAGAAGATAAAGTAAGCAGTTTGTTACTTGTAAAAGGGGATGAAAATCAGAGAACTGCATTTTCCCTAGTATTTATAAAATCCTTATATCGGGGTTGATAGATTGGAAAGGTATGGCTGACCTAATATAGATTGACTAAATGTAATTTTTTCCAACAAAGGTATCCATATTTCACCAAATCATACCTAATCAAACTTTGTTTCTTGTCTACTAAAACCAGGAAGAGCTACATTTGTGTTCTTACTAAGGCAGAAGTTGTCCTGCAGAAATCAATGATAGAGTTCTTCATCAAAAATGATGATGATCTAGCTGGTAGGGTTTCTCTTGCATTATCATTTCCAGGTGTATAGTACCAATATTTCATTCTAACTATTCTAGCAGTAAGAATATTTGAAGAAAAAAAAAAAAAAAAAAGACATGAGATAACTGGTAATTCATTTGAAGAGTACATTTTTGGAGTGTGACAATTCCATACATATCAGTTTTCAAAATACTGTGCAATAAAGTGACCTGCAAATAAAACAAAGGAGATAATTTTTTTAGTTTGGTAGGGTGGTTTGTGTTTAGAGAGAAAGTTGAGTGTAAAGTCTACTTGAATACTAAGTTCTAGTTCCTGTATCACATAGTCCTGCTGAAGAAGACATGGCCCTTGCCACCCCAAAATATTTGACTATTTGTGGTGAACTGGGAATGTGGGGCAGTGAGGGAAGAAATTAATGAAAAGAAAAATCCCAAAGACAACAAAAACTGCACCTAGTCCTGACTTGCTTTGTGAAGAGTAGAGGCACTAAATTAACCCTATGGATTCTGTCCTGCTTTCCCACCACACTTTGCCATTATGTACAGGAGTTTTGCCACTTAAGCCATTTCCTTGGCTTCCCCTATTAAACAGCACATTGCAAAGAAACTGTTTTTCTCTCTATGCATTCACAAAAGCCATATATTTGCTCTACATTTAAAATTTCTAGCTATGAAAATTTGCATATGAGAGCGAGTCTGACTTAATACAGCTTTAAGAAGATATTGCCCTGTTATTAGGCATGTTATTAGTTAAAGCTCTTTTGTGATTTGAGAGGTCTTTATTTCAGTCTGTTGTGACTGATTTGAACTTTAATCTCGTAAGTCTGAGTTCCCAGGCCACAAAGATGCAGAATCAATTCCTGCAGATCTTTGATCGGCCCCAGGTCAAATTGTACAACTTCTTTGCTAAATTTCCCCAAAACCCAACCACTCTGTCAGGAAAAGCATTACTATACTAAGAAATAAACCAAATAATCCAATAAATTGGACTTCAGAACCCAAGAATTTTGAACTAAAAGAAGTGAGTTCCAACCTAATATTGGATATAGAACTCCACTGAGATATCAGGGTTCAGTTTTCCTGACTAAATTAAGCATGTGAAGAGTGGAACCCAGACTTTGCATTGCAAGCTAGATCTCTGCTCACTAGGGTAGATTAAGATAGCAATTTCTAAAAGTTGTTGGGGGATTTGTTCAATTCAGGATGTACCAACTGATATGTTCTTCATAGCAAATATGATCTTGAAAAAGTATGTTATTACTCAAATTGGATTAAGGCATTATGCAGTTTAGCAAATGCTTATACAGAACATTTCAATATAAGGATATAAATTATGTAATTATACATTTATATGAATATACAAAATGGTGATAATGAATAGCTATATAATAGGCCAGTGACCTGGCAAAAGCAGGATTTCTGTTAATGGTTCAGTTCAACTGCTGTGCCCTGCAGAGTTCCAGTTCAGTAGGACCAAGGCAACCATTATTTCATTACATGCAAATAGATTAGGTAATAATCAGCATATTAACTTTGAGAACTGATTAAGCACCACAGAAAACCTGCCGAGTTTTGAAATTATTCAGTTTTGTTTCAGAAAATTTAAATGTAGGGCTTTCTTCTTCCACTTTGTTCTGTTTTTTTGCCTGTTTCTACAGTAAACTACAGTAAAAAATATTTTCAATAATCACACACAATAAAATATTAGGGACATGGGAAATTTATGTTACAACTCTGCAAATATTGTGCATCTGTTAACCAGAGTAACCTTGCACAGTTTGTTATCTGACTTTGAGAAACTGAATGCTTTCACTCAAGTGTCAAGACATTTGCTAAAAATGATCAATAACCAATATCTTCCATGAGCAATTATAAAGTAGCCAGAAATATTAATCAGACTTTTTGACATACAATGATCTTTATCAGGTAATTTAGCATACAAAGAGGCTACCTGACAGAGTAACTAAGTCTTACCTGACTTAGTATCCATCTTTTCATGGATAGGTAAGTCAAAATTCACACCATTCAAGATGTCTATTCCATTCTCTCGTTGTTTTAGGTTTGTT
Organism: Phaethornis superciliosus; assembly: GCA_023637945.1. NCBI lineage: Eukaryota > Metazoa > Chordata > Aves > Apodiformes > Trochilidae > Phaethornis > Phaethornis superciliosus. The sequence goes on from JAJQWJ010000002.1 coordinate 72,860,595, forward strand.
TTTGTTTTTTTTTAATTTTAAATAAACTCAGCTGTTGTCTTTCATGAAAGATCATACATGAAAATGAGGAGGCAGTACATGTGAGGTAATAATTTTGGAAGTTCCTGGAATGTGTCAAGGATAAGTTCTGGACATTTGGTGAGTGAACCAACAAGGGAAGGTGCCTGAACCTGCTCTTTGTGAACAGGGAAAGGCTTCCCAGAGATGTGATGGTTGGAGGTTGTCTTGGGCACGGTGACCATGAAATGGCAGAGTTCTTGATTCTTAGAGATACCCAGGGACGTGGGGTGAGCAAAACTGCCACCCCTAAACTTTCAAAGGTCAGACTTTAACTTGTTTAGTAGCCTGATTACGAGAATCTCTTGGAAATCAGCTCTGAAGGGTATAGGACTGCAGTAAGACTGCACAACCTATCAAGAAGTTAATCTTGAAGGTGCAGGAGCAGGCCATCCCCATGTGCTGTAAGGTAAGCCAGAGGCAAGGGAGACCAGCCTGGCTGAACAGGCAGCTTTGATTGGCATTCAAGAGGAAAAAATGAGTCTGTGATCTTTGGAGAAATGGGCAGGCCACTCACAACAACTACAAATTGTTGTGAGGCTATGCAGGGTGAGAATCAAAAGGGACAAAGCCCACCTTATAAATGTATCTGGTCTCTATGGTAAAAGACAAGAAAAGTTTCTATAAATTTATTAATAACAAAGTACAACCGTCCACTATTGCATGCAAGAAGAAACATAATGAAGAAGGGTGAGGAAAAAGATGAGGTATTTAATGAATTCTTTGCCTCAGTCTTAACTAGTAGAACCAGCTGTGAAGAAGAAAACCAACCCCCTAAGCTAGGAGGAAGGGACCAGGAGAAGAATGACCTCTCCACAATCCACGAGGAGATAGTTGTTGACTTGCTACAACATATAGATGTGTCCCCCCCCAGGGCTCAGTGCTGGGGCAGCTCCTGTTTAACATCTTTGTTGATGATTTGGATGAGGGGATAGAGTGCATCCTCAGCTTGCAGATGACACTGAGCTGTGTGGAAGTGTCAACATGCCTGAAGGTAGGGAGGCTCTGCAAAGGGATCTAGATAATCTTGATTGATGGGCAAAAGCCAGTTGTATGAGTTTCAACAAGGCCAAATGTTGGGCCACCACAACCCCCACCAGCACTCCAGGCTTTGGGAGGGGTGGTTGGAGAGATGTCCAGCAGGGAGGGACTTGGGGGTGCTGACTGACAGACGGTTGAATGTGTACCAACAGTGTGCTCAGGTGATCAATAAGGCAAACAGCATCCTGGTCTGCATCAGAAACAGCATGACAAGCAAGCCCAGGGAGATGATTTTACTCAGAGCCATGGTGAGGCCACATCTTGAGTACTGTGTGCAGTTTGGGGCACCAGAGTGTAGGAAGGACATTGAGGTGATGGAGAGGGTTCAGAGAAGAGCAGCCAGACAGATTAGGGTTCTGGACAACATGTCTTATAAGAAGAGGCTGAAGGAGATGGGGCTTTTCAGTCTGGAGAAGAGATTCAGATTAGATATTAGGAAAAAATTCTTCACCAAATGAGTGGTGAAGCATTGGAACAGGCCTCTCAGGAAGGTGGAGTCGCAGTCCCTGAGGGTGTTCTAAAAATCAGTAAAAATGGTGTTCTGGGAAATGGTTCACTGATTAAGGTGGTGTAGGACTGACAGTTGGACTCAATGATCTTGAAGGTCCTTTCCAGCCACGATGATTCTATACACAACTGACTCTTCTGAAAAAGCTATAAAGCAAGGCTTTAATCATACTGCTGTAACAGTGTCTAGAAACAAAGAAAGTGGCTTTCTTACAGTTGCTAAGGTTTTTTTTCTGAGATGTCTCAATGGCTTAGTCTGCTCAGAAAAAGCTTGACAGTGCCCATTTTAAAATTTTAGATGAGGACTGTCTTATAACACCTGCCGGGAAAGAGCCTTGATCAACATTTCAGCTTTTGTATGACAGTCTTTTTGTCTGCACTATGTGTGCTCAGCTTTGTTTTGTTCTCTTAGAAGTTCTACAATATGTAAGGTAAGTTCCTATTCTCAACAAAGGAAGGACACTCCTACAGGTTATTTCATAACTATATTACGTGGCTTCAAAAATCTGAGACAGATTATAATTGAAAACCTAGCTTCCAACAGCAACAAGCAACTGGGGACAGCAAAAACTTCAATAAGATCTGCTGTCAGCTATCATTCATACAGTTGTGCTTTGATGTAATTTTATCTTTGTGCTTCCTCCCACAAGAGATCCTTTGAAGTGTTGCTCAAGTCTACTTTTACTCAAGTATGCAATATATCCCATTTTTATTCAAGCAAAGCCTTAAGCATCTGACTATAATCAGGGCTACAAGTCAAATAAATGTGTTGGGGCTGCAATGATGTCCAAGTTAATCTCTTATGTCATAAAGCGTGACAGCTACTTTTAAAGGAATGATCTCAAAGCCTTACCTGAAATCCTATTTTTACTGTGGAACTGCTAATCGAACAAACAATATACACTTAACAAGGTGGTGGGAAGGTTGTGTTTTGTTTGTTTGATTGTTTGTTTGGTTTTGGTTTTTTAAGTACTTCAGAGGAAGTGGGTAAAGGCATGATTCAGATCTGTAATTTGCATAGAGGTGATTTCTTTTCTTATAAATTCAGAGACTTAAATTTTCCATCTCAAACCTACCAATATATATCTGCTCACAACAGTCCCCAGGAAAAAAATCAAACTTTGAAATAGGTCACCACATGCAACTTGAAATGTGTCAGAGGAAGCTTTCTAAAGGCAAAATACAAGCATTTCTTCCTTCTTTTGTTTTCCTATATTTGAAGAAGTTTATGAAATGCAGACAAGCTAAAAAAATGACAGAATCAACACAGCTGTTTTCTTTCTCAGAGAAAGCAGGCAAGGAGTACAACTGAAAGTATGTACCACTAATCTATTACTGTGCAGTACCTTGAAATATAAAAAACTACTGAAATTAAACTGGATTACAAAAAGCCTTTGTCTCACCTGACCTTTCTTGTGACCTGGAATACATCAGTGACCCTCTGACTCAGACATCAACGAGACCAGACTGTGAAGCTATACCTGGGAATGTTGGACAGTTTATCTTTTAGTTGCCAGAGGAGTCTTAGAGGATACCATATAAAAGTGACCAGAGTTACTTTGAACTACTGTGTTCAAAGTAAATATTCTGCTATTGAAGTAGTATATAATCAGGTAGAGAAGGATAAATACTTATAACTTCAAGCTCATGAAGCTGCTAGCTAAAACATTTCTGAGTTTAATATGAAGTTGATATATTGAAAATAAAATATACTTTATCACCCATATAGATATTTTATTTTTTATATTATATAATTATATGTAAAACATATCACATATTTAACTTAATAACCTCTTGAAAAATGAAAGCCCATTAGCACTAACTTTCCTAAGCTGAAACAAAGGCTACAAATTAAACCTAAACAAGGATCACTAATAAAGGAGAGGAAATGGTTTATATTGGTATCATGTATTTCTGTCTATCACCAGAACCAATAAAAGAGACCAAATAATCAAATCTTCTAAAGAAAAAGTATCATTCTCCTAAGAAAGGAGAAAGGTGGTATATTGCCTTAAAATAGTTTTATTTAGATGTTATTTAAAGTAGGAACTATAATCTATATTTCCACTTGTCATCATGAGGTTCAAAATCCATTTGTATACAGCATTCACTGGCCTACTTTTATTACATTGCTAAAGTATTTCAACTTGCATTACCATGGATTATGAAAACCACAAATATATCACAATAAGGAATCCAGGAATACAGAAACAGATGTCCAAAATAACAATAACATCTCACTAATAAACCTCTTCACTTTTTGTGTTTGAGGAGCTTTTTGCCTCATCTTGTCCCTGATTAAGATACCCGGCTAAACCTGCCACTGCAAAACAAAATCACTTTCTGAATCCCTTTTGAATATATACTAAGGAAAACCACAAAATTATGCATTCTGCCTCATAAGTATAGCATATTCTCTTATGTGTTTCAATTCAAACAGCATCCTGAAATATTAGTTTCACTAAGAAATAGAACTAGAAATGTTAAAAATAACTAGAAGAAAGAAAATACTACAGAAGCAAGTATGCGGTATTTTAAAATAATAATCTTTCAAAACAGTGCCTAAACAAAGTGCTCTGAGTATAGTAATTAGTTTCTAAAAACTCAGATGTTTTCATAATACAAAACTATGTGCAAAATTCTTTGTACACCATAAACTATGAGAAAAAGTAATAATTTAAAAGCATATAACTAGTAAAAGCAGAGGTCAAGCATAATCAGATGCCAGCTGTGATTCTTGAACAGAAACACCTAGCCATCTATTTACAGAAATTAAGAATTAAAGGTGAAAATAAAGATCCTGATATGACCGTGGCATTCTATCTTCTCTCTAATACAATGTTATTACCAATATTACTAGGCAGTAATAGACTACTAGTTCTTCATTTCAATATTCGGACAAAATAGCCTACGTTGGCAGCTCAAAAGGTCAAATTCCATAGGCAATGAAACTTGTAAGATTTTATATGACTAAAAAATATATAATGATATATATAATATATATAATGATATGAAGGCTCAACAATATATCCAAGTATAAAATGATATGAATCTATGACTAATCAGGTCTTAACACAAGTCTTAAGAACAAAAAAGTGCAAATGCACTTTTATGAAGATGATACAATTTTTAAAGCAGATAAAATTTTACTGGAGAAAGTGAGGGTTGTCACAATCCTAAATAATTTTGCCAACTATACTATTTGTAATAGGAGTGGCTCTGCCACCACTTTTCTGTATTTACTGAAGCCAATGTGCTTTCAAGCAGAAAAGATATTGAGGGTGTTTTGAATGTTATTTGCTCTGGAAGACAAACTGCTGCTACAGTTTCAGTTTCAAGTTCAGTTTTGTATGAGATAGTCTGATGCTTCAATGGGGAAGCTCAAGTTTTCATCATATAAATATTTCAACAAAAATATTAACTCACAGAGACATTTTCCATTAGCTGAACTACTCAAATAGAGATATATATTTTCCCACGTCAACACTATAAAGACTCAAGTCATTGCCCCTTCTATATTTTTCTTTAGATCTTCTCATGTGGCTCCTGTAACCACGACAGAATATGTTTGAAAGACTGTCACTTGCTCTATTGAAATGACTAACCTTCTTTTGTCAGACAAGCACTTCACAGATTGCTGTGTTTTCCCTCTGCTTTTGCCAGTCAGAAATGGAAAAAAAAAATACTAATAATCTACAATAATTAGCATGAATATCTAAAACTGCTAATTATACCTTGAGGCAAGCACAGAAAGGGTGTTGTTCAAAATTGTGTTTTTCATATGTATCATTAAACAAGTTGCATATAGCTATTATACTCTGAAATATACTATTTAGATAGCAACTGTCATTTGGACACTGGAAAAGCAGTATATCTGTCAAAAATGGCTCCATTTCCTTAATTAGGTACCTAAATTACTGTGCTTCAATAAAGGAGTATCCAACCACTTTTAGGGAAACAGACAATTCCTAGAAATGATCATCCAAGGTTAATAAGAATGTACTTTCACATCTCTTTCTCAGGTTACAGAGAATGGAGGTGTCTATTGAACTTCCAGAAAGTTCTATGTAAGTCATGGCATAAGTTCATATCAAACATCTCTACAGGGAAGAGATCCAGCATCTGGAAAATGACTATGTGTGTTACCTTTTCATCCATTTTCCTGAAACTTAAAGGCTAGCAATTGCACTTTGTCTCCAGTGGAAAGAAAAGAAAAATGGGTGCAGGAGTAACAGCTACATGTCCAACTTTTGGCATGCTAGTGCTGCTTGAGACTTGAGAACAGAGAACTCATTCAGTACTAGAAAAAACTTTACTTAGTTTATTTTAACTTCTCCTCTTTTTAGCATCTGAAAGCTTGATGAATGCACTGTTTCAATTTGAAGGTGTCATTAACATTAACTCATTAAGTTTCCTCTGGTATACAAATGTTTGAGTTACTGTTTAGTATTTGATTATCATATTCCAATTAACTCTGGAGAAAACTCTGAACATTCCTAAAGTACAAGTTTACTTCAGTTGGAGAGAAACATCAGAGCACTGAAGTTCTAAGGGAGTTTGCTGTTTGGAAAGAGTATGCTAAATTATCATTTGTAGAAGCGGGAGAAGGTAAAATTTGTTTTAAGTCTTCATACTCAATGTGTTTCCGAAGCTTTTGTCTGCTTCAGGCTCTGTTCATTTTCCAAGATACAACTTGATTCTTCCATATAAGGTCTACAGCTCTGGCCCTGCTTTACGCTGAAATAATTTAGTAGGACATAGCTGGCTGAAGATGGAGGAAACTGTAGCTGGAAGACCTACCCATCCTTCTGAATGTGAGAACCTACAACCTGCTTTAAAAGGCATAAGAACAAACACTGGTTACCAAAAATTTTGATGTATTTGAAAAACTGTGCATCCTAGAAATGTCTTTTCTTTTTGATAAATAATTTGAAACAGATCTACTTGCAAGAGACCCTGATCTGAATGGAAGAAAAAAGAATCCTTGTTAGCTACTTGCTATTTCAAATAAAAGACCCCAGTGTTGCTAAGTCACCATTTACCTCAAAGAAAAAATGTGGTATTGAACAGAAGCTTATACAAAACTGGATACTAAATTTACAGTATATTTTAACAGCAAAAATGTAAGAGCAAATTTTTTTATAGCAAAAAAAATGAAGTCTATTTATTGCTAGAAATTACACATAATAAAAAAATGTGTGTCGAAGGGACAATTTGTATCTTTTGGAATTTATTTGCAGGGCAACTATAGCCAACTATAACACAAAGGTTGACCAGCATGCACAATATAAATCTTTTTCAACACTCATTAAGCTTCATGTTAAGTTATTGGAGAACAGTCAAAATCATCACATGTATCTAAATAAACTTTGCCCTTTTGATTAAAGGCCCATCCTTGAAGTAGATTTGCCCAGAAAAATGTTCATGGGAAGTTACATTGTTAATTTAAAGTGTTATCAAATATTTCCAGTGAAGTTTGCACACAATTATACAAGAGGAAACGGTATGACATCTTTCAAATTAAATCTTTTTTTTTTTTTCATATGTCTTCAGTTATGAAGCCTTAGCTCAGATACATTACATTATTGATTTTGGTGACATCAGAAATAACTATATTACAGTTTAGGAAATTACATATTTAAATAATATCTACCAGTACAATGAGTAACAAGTAATTGCCATGGAAAGATACTCAGTTTTCTTAGCAGTGAGCTTTTTCCAGTTCAGAAAACACCATCTATTTATTCTCAAGGACAAGCCATCTATCTTTTCTTTCCTCTCTCAGGTGTAAAATTACAAATCATTCTGCCTGCCAATTAACATGCCATACCTACATGATTTTCTTTAAAATGCAAAGGAAATTGTCCAGAACAGTAGGATTTCAGCCACTATTCACCTGGTTGAATCAAATAGATTAAACATATCTTAAAAAATAAAAATTCTGCTGAAATTTGTCATAATAAAACAAAATTTATGAGCTACAGATAGTTAAATTCAAAGAATACTCTTTGTGGTCTGTGAATCCTCTCCATTTATTCTCGTATTAGACAAACTAGAATTTAAAGTGCCTCTCCCCCAGACCCATGCTATAAAGGGTTAAAAAGGAGAATAAAGTAGTGAGAGCTTTCAAAACATATGTTAGGAGAAAATATCACAATAATGGTGAAACACTTCAAACGGTTCAACCTCTTTTCCCATACATCCCCATACACAACATTCAGTTTTACCCAGGAATCAGTGGAGAGTAGTTTGTGGAATCAATTTTCTCTAATTTATTACCTTTCATCTAAGTAGACAGCTACTTCATTTCTAGAAAAGTAGCTTTTTAAGAAAAGTGGCATTAATATATTGAGCAACTGAATATGAAGTTTACATTAATATCCTACTGTAGTCCTATGTGTCACTGATGGTTGCTCAGGCTGTTCCATCAGAGTATTTTGAAGATTTCTTTTTACCACCCACACATCACTTTGCACTGGCTACAGCTCTTTCTTGTTTTCAATCCTTAACTTGAATTCAGTCTAAAACATACCCTTGGGCACATCTTGGAAGGTATCCTACTTACTGTAACATGGAAGAGGATGTCAAGTTTTAATGAACATAGTAGGACAAATGAGCCAGTGGCCCATAATTCAGAATTCAACTGCAAAATCACAAAAAAACCCCCTCAACCCAAAACCTGAAACCCCAATTAATTCTATGTTTTTTACATCAAGAAAGAAGAAAAAAAATCCCACATGTCATTTGGTGCAAATAGTCTTACATATCTGGACACAAGACCATCGTGCAGTCTCCTACTTTTAAAATTTGAGAGTACAAGAAAGTGACCAACTGATTAGAATTTTTTTTTTTTCTTTCTTTCCTTCCTGAAAAAGTTTCCCTTCCAACTTAGGGAAGAGTAGCTGGAAAACTGCTCAGAGGAAAAGTACCTGGGGGTGCTGCTTGACACCCAGCTGAACATGAGCCAGAAGTGTGCCCAGGTGGCCAAGAAGGCCAATGGCATCCTGGCCTGGATCAGGAATAGTGTGGCCAGCAGGAGAAGGGAAGTGATCAGGCCCCTGTAACTCAGCACTGGTGAGGCCACATCTCGAGTACTGTGTTCAGGGCTGGTGCCCTCACTACAAGAAGGACATCAAGGTGCTGGAGCATGTCCAAAGAAGGGAAAAGAAGCTGATGGAGAATCTGGAGAACAATTCTTACTAGGAGTAGCTGAGAGAACTGGGGTCATTTTTTATGAAGAAAAAAAGGCTGAAGGGAGACCTTATCACTGTCTACAATTATCTGAAAGGACGTGTTAATAAGGTGGACATTAGACTCTTTTCCCACATAAGAAGTGATAAAACAAGAGAAAAAGATCTCAAGTTGTACCAATGGTGGTTTAGATTGGATATTATGAAAAAAAAAATCTTTACCTAAAGGATGGTCTGGCACTGTAACAACCCACCCAGGGAACTATTGGAGTCACCATCCATGGGGTTATTTACAAGACATGTATATGTGGCACTTAGCAACATGATTTAGTGGTGGATTTGCCAGTGTACTAGGTTATCAGTTGGATTTGATCATCTTAATGGTCTTTTTTTCAACCAAAACTATTCTGTCATTCTGTTCTACCTCATAAGAATAACGAAGATGTTAATATTCGAAGATAATATTGTACACATATCGTAAGATGTGGCCTTTTGTTTGTTTCACCATAACTTAATAACAGGTAGATAACACTGATTCAAAGATGAATTCACACAGGAAATTCCTTGTTTCTTTCACTGAAATTTTCACAAGTCTTTTGCTGGATGAGTTTATGAGGTTGTATTTGGCTGCTAAAGGATCTTTCATCTTATTCATGATACACAGAGGTAGTGTTTGAACATTGGTGGTACTGAACACTAAGACTGAATTGCAAGCCTATTTTGTTCACCAGTCTTTGTATCTTCTTGCAAGCAAATTAGCACTGCTCAAAACCTGTAGGCAACAAATGCATTTATGATTATCTATGTGTCTGCATTTCTAACTTTAATTAGCTTGGAAAGCTTACTCAGCATTCCTAAAAACAGGTAACCACAATAGACAGCTAGTTAAATCCTTGATAAGCACCTTGATATATATGAACGTCGCTTCATTTTACAGCACAATACTTTCACAATTTGAAGATTAATGAAATCTCAGACCCCAGTAACACACTGAAGATAAGAATCTTTCTGCAGTCATAGTTTTAACTCTAAATGAGGACTCAATATCACAATTAGAGTCCTGGGAAAAAAAAAAAAAATAGTTCATGGCAACATGTGCAATGAATTTTTCCTCCCAGTGAGCCAAGCTGTGAACAAAAGACTGTCAGGTAGCAAACTTCTTTTCTGCTCAACAAAGAATAGAGTCTTACAGAAAGTGCAGGCCACTGCTGCTTTTGAGAGAACCTATTAAATCTGATGGATACCAATAAGAGAATTTACCAAAGACTTTGAAAGAAAAGGCAAACCAACAAGTGTATGTTTTCAGACTAACATTTTGTCTTTAAAAAATCTCTTGTGTAGGACTTAGTTTTGGCATCCTACCATAGCATGCCGTGAGAGTCTTTTTATGTCCTTGTCTCTTTTGCCATTTCTAGTTCAGAGAAAACAATTCTTACTGACCTGATAACCTTGAGTGCCTTTTGGGGAAATCTAAAAAATGATAACCTGTACATTTTAAGTAAATTCTTGAAATATTATCAGGAGTAAAAGAGACATTAGTCTAGAATTTATTTGTCCTTAAATACTGATCCATGCTACTTCTAGCTGAGTGTATTGCAGTCATTTAACATGACTTGTTATACAACTTCTTCCATGGAACTTTCAAAATCCACCCTTGTTCTACATAACTGGTTCAGTAAATTGATTTTAAACCACGCTACTTCTGACTGCCATTTCATCCTTGATGAAATAACAAATAAATAAATAAATAAATGAAATCAAACCACAAGACTATACCCCTTCAATTTTGCTTCTCTGAACCCCTGTTAATACTCATATCTATGGCTAAATGCTGTAGAAAACAACTGAAAGCAATTTAACTAAAATTAAGAGAAACTAAATACAGAAGGCACTGGTAATCCTGTTTCAATCTTTGTTGGAGCAGTGAATAGCCAAGCTCCATATTAATGAATTCTACATGGATACTTTCAGCTGCTCTTTGCCCTTCTGAAAGTTTTCTCTCCCCCAGGCTGAACAAGCCTCAATCCTTGGACATCTCCTCATAGACCAAGTGCTACAGCCCCCCAAATCTGCCAGAGTCCTGCATCCCCTAGACTCTTTCTAGCTTAGTCAGGTCAGTATTATTAATAATTCATAACAATATTCTTAACATGGTTATAACGCAGTGCCAAAACTGAACAATACTTTAGATGTCATTTACTGAGTGCTGTGTACAGGGGAATAATCACTTCCCCCATCTACCAGCTGTACTTCTTTTAATAAAGCCCAGCATACCTTTGACTGCTTTTCATGCCCTGACACACCACTGGCTCCTGTTCATCCTGTGTCTGATCAGACACCAGGGCTCTTTCCAGTACAGCTACTGTACAGCCATTCAGCTCCCTGCCTATCCTGTGGCAGAGAGCTCTTACTCTCCATGGGTGCGTTTGCCACGTTGAAACTTATGAGGCTCTTCTTAAAATTTATTCTGGATATGAGCAGATCAAGATTATTAGCACACTCTTTTGTAAGAAAGCATAAAGCAATTCCACTCCTGAATGCAGGCTTCTTACTCCCGTCTACAAGATAAACGTGGCACTTCAGGTATTTACTGCTGCTGTTAGCACTTATCCTTTCAGAACCAGTCATCTCTCAAATACCATTTTAAGATATAAATTGAAATTATGAAGTCTTTATAGCAAGATACAGAGCAAGTAAATAGGGATTTATTTTTTGCAATATATGCCATGTATTTGGCAAGTTAATTCACAAACTTGACAGAGGATTTCCAGATTGCTTCAAAAATCACATGCTAGCTACCTTCAGGACATCAGAAGCAGCCCTTAAATGTTGTTAGGAATTACCTCTTCCCTCAATTTCTCACAAGCCACACAATTACACTATATTCAAAAATGGCAACTTACATGGGGCAGGCCTTCAATGGAGAGCTCTAGAACATGCAGTGGTTAGTATCCAATAAAAATAAATAGTGTCATGTTAAAAAAAAAAAATTTACAGCCAAGACGTCAACTAAATACTGAAACTTGGTGAGGCAGGGATGGAAACTTAGGTGGTGGGTCAGTACTTGCATCCTGCCTGGCTTTGAATTCCCAAGCAGACACATGATTACTTCTGTGTTCCAGATTGAGCAGAACAATGATTCACTGGCCAATGAGATCCAGAACACTGTATTATTTGATATCTCTCGCAACTAAGCTGTATTTCTTCAGGGTTAGTTTCCAAAGATAAGTGTGCAAAACTTGTCTCAAATGAATAGATACATAAACATCTGTCACACTGATGGTGTTTATTTCAGATATTTTTTTTCTTTAAAAAAACAAAGAAAGAATGTTCCAAAGAACATTTATTATTACTTGAACCATTAATAAAAAAAATTGAGACAATCAATATGTTGCATACCTCATAATCATTAAAGCAATAAAATACATTCTATATTCAAAATACCAAATTTAATAATAGTAGTAATTGTTTTAAGTGATATCGGAAACCCTGAATCCAGAAAATTCTATGCCTGAATAGTAAAAAACCATGTAACTCCAACAGATTCCAGCTTGAGGTGAGTAAAGTTAATTTATTTCTGTCCCATGCATCAGCTTCATTAAGAAATTAATATGTTAAATTATAACCCTGCTCATCTTTCTACAAACCCATTTATCAAATTTCCTACTCTTTCTTCAGTAACATTGAAACAAAGATTAATTTGGAAGTCACTCTAAATCAGGTGCCATGTCCTACCAAATATCACACTATACTTTGCCAATATGTTTCTCTCTCCGTAATATATATTTCTTATTAACTGGCATGCTTATGGAGTAGCTTTTCTTGCTAGAAAATACTTTTCCTGAAGAAAACAAACAAACCACACTAGAGATTCTCTGATCTGTCATTTTTCTTGTACTTACCTGATATTAACTTTATAACTATGTATGGTTTTTTAGGATCTGTGCATGGAATTTCTTCTTCACCACCTTCCATTTTAAGAGTAGTTTGTAAAACAAGAGCAATTAAGTCTCCTTTCCAAGATACTCTGTTTTTCATGCAGCTTCACTGAATACACAATTTAATCATTAGCAGACTAATTAGTTTGGACTGAACTGGGACTTCACAGTGACAGAATGATCATTAGCCTACAAAGTTTTTAAGAAAAACAAAGGTACGTACACATAAACAAAACCCTGATTTTTAACCAACAGCTCTCCTTTGCTTTAGAACAAATGTTTTGATTTCAAGAAGACAAGGCAAAATTACCATCTTTCAGGCAGAAAATAAATAAATAAATAAATAAAAATTAGAAGTTGAAGCCATAGTAGTTTTTTTCTGAACATATTTAAAAACACTTTTCTGTTACAGTGACTGAAATTGCCTGTGTCTTCAGACTTATAAATATGGTTTTCAAAGTTAAATAAAGAGAAAGGTTGAGACAGAAGGGTAAAATTATAGCTGTGCACAAAACCCCAAGTCTGTAACTTTCACAACTTTAATACCAATATTAAAGAGCATCCTCAAAATCAACTAAATGCAGATCTTGCTTTCACTAGTAGAAATCACATACCCTTCAACTTGCACCATATTCTGCTTGTGACTATTTGACACCTTCTGCAGAGCATTTAGTATCTTGTTGGAATGGAAAACAGCTAGGAAAAAATATTCTGACCAATAAAAGTTACAGTTTAGCTTATTGATATCTGAATCACCACTTACTCAGTCAGCCATATCTTATTAAACAGAAGGCTAAAGAATATAGTGCATTATTTCTTTGTATTTTGACCCCTTCCTGTTGTTATCCTAAATTTACTGCAGCCAAGTCTATCATCATAGCATCTGATACTGTTAAAACTACTTTTAAAATTAATATCTTCTCTACCTAATGAGGGAGTTTATTTCTGACAGAGACAGTTGTGATTTACAGGCAATTTGTAATAGATGAGAAAGTTGGAAAAGCAGACACCGGTCACAGCAGCAACAGTAATCACATATCACAGAAATCTTTTTGCTACACATTATTTCACACATACTCATTTTCAGAAAGATATTAGTATTGCCCTCATTATAGTCTTTCTTGAACTACTGCAATCCTGTTAAGTTCCTCCTCTCCATGTCTCCATTTCTGAAAAACAGAGAAGCAATCATCATGGTCCTACTCTGCTCCAGAAGCTCTTAAAGATTTATATTGAAATTGGAAAGAAACCTGAAACCCAATTAGTTAAAGGCACATCCTCAAGAAAGACTTCTATTCACTGCAACACTTGTTATTGACAAGTTTTTCACTAGAAACTACAGAAAGTTTTAGAAAATGTCATTTTTTTTTCCCTTGTCATTGGAGTTTTGATTATCTCTCCCATGAAGAGCTAAGTAGAATTTAACTATATAAGAGGAGCCACTCTCAAGATTATTTTTTTTTCTTCTTTATAACTTTTCACAATATTCATCTAGCCAGAGGACAGATTCATCAGACTTGCTTCCCCAAGCCTGTCAGAAGAGGAACCCATATCATCACCTTTGAGCTCTTCACATATCTTTGAAAGCCTGAAAACCCACAAGCTTCAGAGTTTTCCATATTCTCCCCTAACCTCTCACATCTGAACGTGTCCATCTGCTTCCACAGCTGAAGACTGATTGCCTCTGCTGCAAACCAGGGAGAGTATTCTGTGTGCTATGTCACATTTTCTTATCAGGATCAGCTCAATCCTAACGAATTAGACTGCAATTATCATTAATAAGAGTTAGCTCAAAATCTATTTTAAGACCTGCGTCCATTTTCACTTGGATATTTTTGGAATTCTCTTTATTAAAAATTCTAATGATGCTGTTTAGAATGTTTTCTGGTATTGAAAAATTGCATTTGTCCAGCTTTGAAATGTGCCCTTTTACACAGTTATAAATTGAATGTACTTGAGGACAGGTTCAGAGGCTTCCCAGTCAGTAGACAGCATTTTTTAATTAAAAAAAATAATAATCACAACTGGTATCCAAAAAATCATGCTTCATATTTGCTGTTTACACTTATGGTTTTTTGATGTTTTTTTTTGTTGGTTTTTTGTTTTGTTGCATTTTTTTGTTTGTTTGTTTGTGGGGGTTTTTTGGTGGTGGTGGGTTTTGGGGTTTTTTTTTTTGGTTGGTTGCTTTGGTTTAGTTTGTTTTTTTCTACCATATAGATGTATGCTTACCAGTGGTATTTACAGGACCTCTGGCAGCAGACTCTTCCCAGTGAGGCTGACAAAAGCAAAAGCCTTCAGGGGCAGTGGAAGCATTAATACTCAGGGCTCAGTTCCATGAACTTCAAGAGCAATCCTTCAAAAGCTTAAAAGACCTCCAGCAGGACAACTAATAGCAAAAGCAGTAGGAGATCCAACTACTATGCTCTGTGCTAACCCAAAGGTTTCAAAGAGATTCATATTTCATTGTTCCAGAGGAAGAAGAAAAAAAAAAAAAAAAAGTGGTGAAGATAAGGAAGAGCAAACGGGGAACTGCTTTCTTTGATGCTTCTCATCTCAGAGAAACACTGAAGACATGAAAAGTCAAATCCAATTACATAATGCTAGCATGTGACAATCACAGAACAATAAACTGAGAAGAAAACAAGAACAAAAATTGTGATGTGAGCAGTAAAAATGGCATGAATCAAATACAGCTTATTTCTTGTTGTTTCATATAAACTGTTCCACAAATATTTTTACAAATTTACATAAAGCCTACAAAGCACACTAGGATATCTAGATGTGAAAGATACACAACTAGTTTAGACTTTAATTCCTGCCTGTGTCTCAAGAGAATCTAAAAATGTATGTTTTGTTTATTTCATAAATTTTGCTTCCTTATTGAACATTCCCATTCAGAAAATGCAGCATGAGACTATATATTGATAGAAAAATTTATCTAAGTGGATAAAACTGGAATAAACTTGGATTTAAATTTATAAATTATTCAAAATTTGGCCATTATTTAATTACTAACATAAAGAAACATCCCACTGATTTTTGGAAGTATTTATATTGCTAAAGAATTTCACTGCAATGCTGGAATCAATGTTAATAAAGTAGTGGTGGATTATTCCTGAATTATTTTAATAATTTTCAGTTATTATGTAATTGTTCTAGTAAACCACATAACAGTGCTTTTGTTCCCTAAGGAAAAATATTTTAAATGTAAGATTATAGGCTAACAAATGCACTACAGAAAAAATATACACGAAAGATTTTTTATCTCACTTTTCTATATATATATTATAAGTACATTTTTGCATTATGCAAATTCACTTTAAAGTGATGAGATGTGAATCTATTTTTATTTGTAGTACATATTCAGCATTTTTGCTACCCTATTTATTTATATTTTTTCATAAACAAGAATTCCCAAGAATGTATGGTGCCTGCTCTTTTTAAATCTAACTGTTCTTTTTCCCAGAAAGGTCTCATGTTTGAGTTTACAGGATTTTTGTTTCTCACCAATACTGTTATTTTCAGCAAACAGTTGAAATTTTACAAAATGGGACACTTTCTCCTTCGCAGCACAATTAATAAGATCTTGAGTGGCATGAGCTATCATTTGGCTACCGGACCAACATTTTGTCCATAGTGATAAGGGATGGACTGTAAAGGTATCCAAACACCTAAGCTTCAAAATAGGATGACTTGTGAGATTTTTCAAATACATCTAGGCTTAAAACTTTATGAAAGTTATGTAGAAAACTCTGGTTTTCTTTATTCCTGTTTCATGCATGACCTTCAACACATCATTCTGTGTCTCATGTTCCCCCTCTCTAAAGTGGATGAAATAATATCATGGTCCCATCTCAACTGGAAATGTTCTGGCAAAGTCATCCATTGTGAAGTTGTCAGGGGCTACTTCATTGTTGGTGAATTCATCAGGCCTATCTACTGCTGTGGAATGGGTGAGTATCAGCACCATACAGAGATGTTTACAGTACATCTTTGTGTCCTTATCATGTGCAAATAGTATGCTTCTATGCATTCCTTCCTGAGGATGATGCAGAAAGTCAAATATCTTTCAGGTTCACATGTTTTCAAATACTAACTTTATTCTCGTTTAAGGAGAAATAAATATATATATATATATATATGATATAAAGAACAAACAACTAAGTTTTATTTTCAATTTTACTACTGAAATAGCACAGTTGATCTAGCCTCATGACCAAAGTATTTTTTCCCTTAAACCATAATATCTCTTACTTTCTGTTAGCAAATGCCAGAATTTTTCAGTCATCAACTCACTGTTTTCTAGGACAGCTGTGTTAAAAAGTTCACTTTCACCCTATTTCTACATCAGTAGAAAATCTCTAATAAAACCTACTCGTTCTCAGTTCTGCAGAAATAAACAAAACTGTAGTCACTGGTGAATGCTAATCTGTAAGTGTAGTTGAAGATCTTCAGTTACTCAGAACTTATTTGTATGTGTGGGAGAGAAGCAGCACTGCAATATTGTATTTAGTGTCAAGGCAGCAGTAAGAGCTTTTTTACCTCTTCTTATTTCAATACAATAAGGGCCTTATTACGTTCTTTGCTTAAAAGCTTTATGATTTTCAAGAAAATATTGTGGGCAAGGAAAGTTATTCGTTAAACAGAGAAAAGTAATTGTCATTATAAAACCCTGATTCACCTTCAAAATGAACAGAAAGACCTTTTTATGATATCATATCCATTTTTTTGCTGAAAACCATATTATTTTGTGTTGAACTGGAAGAAAGTTCTCCTCAAGAAATATTTTTAATAGCATTGCTCCACTAGAAAGAGCAATTGAGAGCTATTTCAGCTCATTTCACTTCAGGAAAATAAGTATAGCATTTCTTATATTGATAAAAGGTTAAAGTTTAAATGACAATAATTCAGTGTTTGATAGATACAGAGTTGGTACCAGTAATTCATATTATCCTCTAAAGAAATGTTAGGTATGCTAGTAATACTGAATGATTGGGGGAATTAAAACAGTTTATTTACAAAGACTCCGCTTTCATGTGCATTCTTGATCTAAACCAAGAAAAAGCCCAACAAAGTGAACTAAAGTATTCATCTTGAAGGGAAAATGATGAATAAAAAGAATTACACCATTTTCCCTTTCCTATACAAGAAGTGGACTCTAATTTTTGGGCTTTTTTTAAAAGAGGTGAAAATTTTCCTACTGTTCAACCAAGTGCATAGTTGTGGTATGCATGGACAACCTGCTAACATTATCAGTGGGATGTCTTGATGTCTGTCACCCAGTGTGGCCAGAAGCCCTCAGGCTGACCTTTTCCAGAGTACTCAAGAGTGCTGAATTCATGGACTGCAGGGCCAGTCTGCTCTGGGGAGCCACACCTTCCCTCTGATGCTGCTCAGAACTTCTCCATCACCACCACACAGATTATGTGAACGCTCTGTGGGAAAGACCAGTCTCTGCTGGATTCAGTGTGCTTTTTCTAACGTCCTGAAGCAATGCTGCACTTACAAAAGGGCACAACACTAGGAGGAAAAAGAGGGAAATGTGGCTGAACTGACCAAAATATCTTCAGAGCTTCTGGACAAAGATTAGCATGACACTTCATATTGTGTAAAGGGTCGTTCTCCGCTCCCTCGCCTTAGACTCTTTTTTAAGCTTCTCACAGAGATCAAATGAAGTTTGTCAAATCCCTATGTACAAACTGCTCCCACATTAAACCTAAAAGCAAGAGTGTGCTAAGCTCTCTAAATCCTGTTAAAAAGATAAACCCGTAGATCTTCTCTAGTGTCTCCAGTGTTTAACAACAGCATTTGCTATTCTCTTTGTGCTGCTACTTCCAAGCCCTGCCTCAATGAAAATTCATAAATACTGCTCTAATTAGTAACTCTTATTTAATTCATTTTTCTTTAATGTGAAAATTCACCTGTGCTTTTCTCTGGGTGGAGCATGTTCTCTATCAAAATATGAAACCCACACTTACCTTATTAGAGTTATGTAATTATATGTTTATATACTTATAGATACATATAGCATACGCTTATGTTAGTTTATTCTTAAATCCCTACTTATGTATCTTATATATGCTGATTTCCCATTTCATACACATCATTGGTGCATTCTTTGGAGATCTTAGCCTAGAATGGCCATAAAAGCTGAACTACAAATCAACAGCTGGGCATATTAAAACAGGGCAAAGGACAAATACCTGATTATTGAACCACCAGTAACTGAGCCAGCTCCTGATCTTCTTTTGTGTTGATCTAAACTACCTTGTGTTGAAAATACAGTCAAAAGTGCACAGACACACGAGATTACGTATTTGAAATCTTCACCACCTTCATACTACAACCACTAGGCTAAACATATATTTTTACTGCATTGTTGCCACTTACTTCTGGGAGCAAGGATGGGTTTTTTCCTCTCATGTTATGTTTTGAGAAAAAGCCAGACAGATTCAGAGATAGGACTTCTAGATGCAGTGACAGAAAAACATAATGTCACACTGAACTAGAACTGCCTGACCTGTATGCTTCTACACCAAGAGGTTTCTCTACAGTCTCCGCTGAGAAATCTAACCAGCATTTCTACAATGTGAGAAAAAGACCAAGAAATCTACAAGGAAAAACAATCTGCAGAACAAATTGCATCAATAAAAAACTGTAGCAAGGTTTGTGAGGAGAAACTGTATTGTGAACTTTTATATCATTATAATGCTACAGAACTATTACTACTTTAAACTCTACCATTTTTCAAACTGCTATAGGAAAGAAAATGTATGGGGAGTGCAGAATAAGATTTCCTTTTTTTCTTGTGGCAGAATGAGTGTTGTTGCAATTATGTAATAATGTCACTTAGAAGAATGGTAGAAGCATAATAAAACAGGTTAATGGGGTTATTTCAGTACAAGGGCTCATTATTAACATAACATAAAACAGTGCTAAAAAGAAGTTGCTTTTAAAAGCATATTATTGATTGCTAAGAAATATAAATATGATTTTGTACTTTACTAAACGTTAAAACCCCGTGAAAGGTAAATGATACATTATTCTAATATAATATTGTCAGTAGACTAATTTTGCCACAAACTCACAGATTCCTAAAGATTTTTAAAACTCACAGTCGATGCTTTTGTTTTGTACTGTCATGCTCTAAATGACTTGGCTTGGTTCTGCTTTAGCTTAAACACATTTTGCCATCTTAATTCAATTTAGCAGCAAAAACCAGACAAACACCAATTCAAAACTTTTCCAGGACTATGGTTTGAGAATTCAAGCCCTGTGGGTCTGACAGTGTTTATAATTTATCAAAAGCCATTTTTAAGTTCTAGGGCAGTTTAAAAATTGTAAGCTCAGTCTTCTTTAGAACTCTTAGTTCCTGTGTTATTTATAAATCACCATTAACAGTGCATTGCCAGAATCTCAATTTCATTTTATAGCAGGACCATGATGCCTTACTGACCACAAGAAGTAGCATCTATTTTAAGAAAAAATTACACTTATCTAGTTCATCACAAAAATGACTGAGAATATCAAGTCTCTTTAGGTATATTTGTAAGGAACAAGAAGAGGGGGGCAGGAATCATGTAACTATTCAAATGGGATAGGATGTGTTTTAAAAGCCTAGTGGAAATTACTAGAAATAGTTGCAGAATCGAATACTCATCTGGGAGATATTCCACATTTAAAGAGATTAATGTGCAATACTAAGTTTATGTATTTGAATTTTTATAGTGTTGCAAGGATTTTGATGGAGCAGACTGATACTCTAATATACTTAATTCACAATGTGAGTCCAACTCACATTTACCATGGTACTTATCAGTACCAGGTTTCAGAAGGAAAGGAGGGAGGAAAGGAGGGAGGGAGGGAGGGAGGGAGGGAGGGAGGGAGGGAGGGAGGGAGGGAGGGAGGGAGGGAGGGAGGGAGGGAGGGAGGAAGGAAGGAAGGAAGGAAGGAAGGAAGGAAGGAAGGAAGGAAGGAAGGAAGGAAGGAAGGAAGGAAGGAAGGAAGGAAGGAAGGAAGGAAGGAAGGAAGGAAGGAAGGAAGGAAGGAAGGAAGGAAGGAAGGAAGGAAGGAAGGAAGGAAGGAAGGAAGGAAGGAAGGAAGGAAGGAAGGAAGGAAGGAAGGAAGGAAGGAAGGAAGGAAGGAAGGAAGGATATATATAACTTCACTTGTGATTGGAGGTCTAGAAAGTTCACCTGAATTAAATCATCACGGAAACCCCAGAAAGTTGGGTTGGAAGGAACCTCATAAGATCATCGAGTCAACGCCCCTCTGCCAGAGAAGGGTCACCTACAGGAGGTAAATAATAGTAAAAGGATAGATCTTATTTGAAGTTGAAATTTATCTAGTAGGGAAGGAATTTTATAACAGGACAGGAGTTGTCTCGAAGGTAAAATATTAACACTAGAAGAAGAATATCTAGAAAGGACAATTTCCTGTAATCTCAAAAGGTTCACAGGAAAATAAGTCACTGTTACATGACTTTATTTTCACCATACTACTGCTTTGTGATTACAGCTGATCAGATGCAGAAGACAAGACTCCCCCACCAGTGCATAAGAAGGAGTTTGTTTTCCCTGTTGTTTTGCCTGTATGTGTTACTTCTATCTGCAGTTCTGTAGTCTGTTTCTCAGATTTGAATTTGCTGCTGGTGTTAATGTGTTCTGCAGTCTTCAGTGAAGTTGGTGCATGTGAAGAAACTGTTCTACAGGTCTAGGATTAAAGGTTTAGCTGCCTGCAGCTGTGAGACAGGGCCCCACATACCCTACTTAAAAATTCATTGGAATATTCCAGTCGAGGTTAGTGTTTCTTATTTGTTGAAACATTGTATTTTATGCAGAAAAACATTGGTAAGCCTGTTTATATTATCAAATGTAATACTCACTGGAAACAAAGTGTTTCCTGTCATTGTAACTAGAGAATTTTAGCTACCTTTTATTTATTTACCTTAGTAATTGGATTTGCGCTCAAGACAGCACTCGCAAAGATGAGAAGCAATCAAATTTTGTGTATCTAGATGGGAACAAAGGAGGGAATTTTCCCACCAATTATTTGCGTGCGGCTGATGACAGTCACAGAAAAGAGGCATAGGAGAGAGTGCAAGTCATCTTGCTGTGCCAGCTTTAGGATTCCAATTCCAACTAGCTGTTCCTTCTAGTCTACTTTTATGGGGTTTTCAAAAACCCACTGGTTACATGTCAGGATGATGGCTTTCAATGTAGTTTCAGGATAAAGCATCTATCTACTTGTAGACATTGCAGCCTGATCTGGAACAGAGTTCCAGTGATTCTGCAGGTTCTGTGATTCCTGTGCAGAGGGTAATTCTGAGCTTAGAGCACAGTGATGGACCAAATAATCTATCCAAGTTTCTTCTCAGATTGCAAGCAAGAGGAAGACGTGTTGATCTGTTTTTTTATTTCTGAATGTGAACATCAGTTTTACAACTGATTTTCTTTTTCATTCTTTCTCTGCTGATGAGTATATAACCTCTTGCTTTTTATTCTATTTGCTTTTCTGAAGGTGACAACATGAGACAAGGCAGCCGTGTTCTTTAGTATGAACCAAAAAATATCTTCTGTATAATATAAAGGTTGCTTTCGGGTAGCCAGAATTTATACATTCTTAGCACAGAACTTACACTGCTCCATAGAAATGAATGCAAATTAGTATTATCAGTTTAACATCATGTATTAAACAGAATTACATTTTATTTTATAATAATATCTTTTTTTATTAGAGATATCATATCTGGTTTTTTTCAATGTCAGTTACAACACTGAGATTGAGTGTAGAGGTATGTGCCATATTGTTTGCTTCCTAACTTAATTGTTTGGCGAATATTCAACTCAGTTATTGACTACTATTCCATAAGTTCATAGTAAAATATAGTACACAAATGCCAAATGTATCTTTTCTAGCAGAAGATTTGTTTTCTGTTCTCACAAAAAGTAATGCCAGATTTCTCTCTAGCAGTATTGTCACTTCTCCGAGAGTCTCAAAACCAGATTTTGTTTTTTCCTTATTTAATTGGGATGATCAGAAGAAAATTTTGTGTATATGCTCATACATCACTACTGGGATCACCTGCACATATAGCTTTTTCACTGAGTAGTTAAAACTGGACAACTGTGAGGATGTGGCTGAAAGCACTACAGACATAAAGACTGTAGATTTAGTTGTTTTTACAAACTCTTTTGCATGTTGAAATGTTTGGATATCTTCATGCAAAACTGTTAACTGACAAAATTAAAATGTTTCAGATGGTTAGGTGCTGTTAATTGAAGACACTATTAATTACAGTAGGGAAATTATTCAGCCATTAAAGAGGGATCCAAGAATTTGAAGACATCTTTCAGAGGTGATGCTGTCAGGTAATTTATTACATTTTACTTTTCTGTTTTTATCATCTGATGGAAACTCTGATGGAGTATTTTAACATCGGAAACACACTTATGTTTCCTGTGGTATCCTTGAAGTTTCTAAAATAAATGTTTACATGAAAAATCTTAAGATCAAGTAAAACAAACCAAACAAGACTGCACACAAATGCTAAAACTTTCTAGAATATGGAGCTTTGTGAAAAAGGTTTAGAAGATGAACTGTCTTCACCTTGATGGCTCAGACAACAAACTGCAAAATGCTTTTGCTTCCTCCTCCATTCCCTGAGCTTTTATTGCTGAGCACAATATTGTATGGTATTGAATATCCCTTTGGTCAATTCTGGTCAGCTGTTCCCTCCCAGCTTTCTATGCACACCCAACATATTTGAGGTGGAGTGGAGGACAGTGTGGGAAAAAGAGAAAGACTTGGTGTCATACAGACTATGATTAGTAAAAACCAAAACACTTCTGTGCTACCAACACTGTTTTGATTACAAAACCAATACAGGGTACCATATGGGCTGCTATGAAGAGAATTAACTGCATTCCAGCCAGACTGGTTACAATATGTATATAGACATATAATGATACAGAAATAGATGCAGTCAACAAATTTGTGCCAAGCTTTTCTGGCCTTCTGAGGTTGGCTGCTCTGATTAGTAATATTAATAACCTTAAATGTCTACCATTCAGAAAACAAAAACCAAAAACTTTTTAATTCCAGTTTAAAAAACTATGGTTTCTTTTTCTAGTTTGTGGAATGAGGTTTTCCGACACTTTCAGTGCCACTAGAATATGCCAGCTTGAGTTGGTCCAACATTTCTGGTTTCATTCCAAAAGCTGTGTAGAGTGTTATTATTTAAGTGGTCAGTGCTAATTATTGAACAGAGTATTAGATTTGCACGACTCTTTCCAATTCGAATAAGAAAAAATATCTGATGTTCCTCCTTTAAAGTGGTCTTGTATTTAAAAATTTGTATTAGCTGGCAAATGAGGCTTGAGTAAGTGCGCTAAAAATAATTTAAAGATCTCACTCAAAAGGAAATAAATAATTAAATAAATTAAACCGATCAGTTATAACTCACTGTCTGTTAATATTTATGTATTATGTCTTATTATTCTCCGATAGAAAATAAAAGAAAAACAAAACATAAAAAAAACATTAACTAAGAATAAAATAGTTTCTGTAGAACTATTAAAGAGTAGCATTCAAGATGACTAAATAATTCCGTAGATCTGAACCTATGCACATAATTCCAAGCTCAGAAACAAATTATTCATAAATATTTTAAGTCATTTAAGAGTGACTGATCAAATCCACTTTCACTTTTAGGTATACTTTCATACTATTTTTAAAAAAAAAAACAAACAACAAACAGTAAGTGACAGAGCCTCAAAGTTTCAGATACTACTTAGCACACTGTTCAGAATAATGAAAGTTCAGCACCTGTATTGCTTATGGAAGAACAAAGGCAACCTTAAATGTCTTAAAACTTTAATCTAGTATGGCACTGTCAATTATTAAGACCACCAACACTATTTGATGTGGCGTTGGAAACTGGCTGCCAGTGATGGATAACTTTTTTCTGCTCTTGGCACAACCTTGTGCAAAGTAAAGGGACAGTATTTCCTACAATAAAAAACATTTCAAAGGGTTTTGAGGACATTCACTAACCACTTAACACTTCTTAAGATTAAAAATACTCCATTTCGAATTGCCAACATCATGTTAGTGCCAAGAATGATAAGTGTGCTATCTTAGACACCTAGGAATCATTGCAACAAGCAGCTTCTTGAGAAGTGAGAGAAGATCCCTAATCTAGTTCTCCTCACTAGTGGCTGAAGATGTTTGAAGTGTGCAAAATAAGAGATGAGACAGTTGTGATGTTTGAAGTGTTGAGTCAGCTTCACAGTCTCTCAGTACTTATCCTATTCCTGCTTATAGCATAACACTTTGTATAACCCTCAGAAAACTTGTGTTCAGACTGAAAGCCTGAACCTAGTACAAATTTGCAAATGTAATTATGGCATGCTGACCAGAAGAGTTATTCAGATCATAAATGTTTATGTATGTGACCTATTGTAGTTCTGTGATATGCTTGTTTGGTGTCTCAGCTCCCGCACTCTTGCATAGTTCTTTGGTATCCTTTTCCTTATGCCCTTAGAATAGTGTTGCATAGAAACAAATTTTAATACACTGCATAGAAATTGTGGATTTCAGTTAAGAAAATGGAGTTTGGTTGGGTCCTTTGCGTTCTCTTAATAGAATGTAATGTAACAAAACTAGCCAAAAAAATTGGAAGCTGTAATAAAATTGTCACAGATGTAAGTCACTTTAGAAACATTTCAAAATGAAACTTCAGTGTCATTTTTATATTAGGTATTTATTAGCTAAAGCATTATATTATAACATTATATTATACAATAACATTGTATTAGCTTTTTTCTTTGTAATGTTGGTTGGCCATCTTTTGAGAGTATGGCAGTCAGATATAACATACTGCTACAAGATATACAAATATGTGCACTGTACTTGTAATCCTTGTGCTAAAAGTAAAAAAGACTAATGAGTTGTTTGAGAAATGTCTTAAAGCTCTGGGAGCTTTAAATAAGTTGATAGTTGATATATTTACATTATATCACTACCTACAATAACTGCCACATTTTTATAAATTATTAAATGTGTAATGTGAATTTTTAGAAAAATTAAATTAAATTGGGCATGGTTCCACATTTGTATGGATATTATTTTAATTTCTATACAGTTTTTCTTTTCCCCATTTTTTATAGGCACATGTTGCACCTATATACTAAATCTGTTAAACTGTGTTGGTAGCACTAAAGAAATCTGCTGCAGTCCTGAATAATGGCTCACTCCAAGGCCTTTAATTTACTTAATGTCTAGTTGCAGGTAGTGTCCTCTAATAAATGCTAAGTTATTTAAAAGATTAACACTCAGAAACTTTCACTAGTTTATTTTCTCAGAGATACTAATTCAATAGAACAACATTGAACAAAATTAATATCCCATGCTTAACAACATGTAATATGGATTTTAAATTTACTTATCTGTATACTGAGAAAAAATAAGAAAAAAACCCTTAATACCAATCATAACATTAAAGCCAGAGCACAAGTTTAATATGATGGATCTCAAACTAAGGGCTTTTATGTTTCATATTTCCATGAGAGATGAAAAGTATTATGTAAGGTTGTTTACTAGAACATCTGTAACCACAAAGAAGCCTCAAAACATTTAGTCCACTTCAGCCCAACAACAAAGGAGCAGCTCTTTCCTCAGAAAGTACCTCAGAAATACAAACATTGATTCTGTTATCTATTATATGTTAAGAGAAAGGAAGGAGCAGCATACTCATATAAAATATTTTTACTTGATATCAACATAAATGAAGAAAATATATTGCAGTGTTTCACAATAAATTACTTCCTTAAAATATTTTGGTCTAATATTAGACCTCATGCAGATATGAATGGGCTCTGTAAAATAGTATTAGAGAAAAAAGTCCTGGTTTGGAGGCTGTTATGGAAGGCTGCTATGTGCCATTTCAGTTTCCACTGAGGCTCACAATAACTACCCAGTTTCATAGCATTGCTCAGTATCTATAATCCATTACTCATAATGATCTAGATTAAAATTGTGAATCTCTACAAGAATTACATTAGGCTAAGAATATTTATTAAAAACAGAGAAGAATGTGGTTAATTCCCTCCCTCTCTCCCCCTCGTATTTTAAAATCAATTCAAGTAGTGTATACTTTGTAAAAGCTGGTATCTCTTACTGCACCACATTTTCTATTGGTTTGGTGTCAGTGGTAGGTGGACAGCTCTTTACAAAGCACTGTATCTGTAATACAGTTGTATTAATCACACAGTTGCTTTTAATGACCTGGCTCTGAGCCAAGGGTACCACTGTCTGTTTGTGTCATCTCTGTTGTGTACACCATGACATAATTATTTCTTGACTAAGAAATAAGCTGTAATGTGAACTATGTGGACTGTGGGAATCTAATTTACAAGTGAAGTGGTTGTTTTGACCATGAATTGAAGATGCCACCACATAGAAACCAAATATTTGAACTACACAGTAGTGACAAGCTGTCCACATTGAACAGTAAAAAGTGTGTGCTGCTGACAAAAAACAGACTGCCTGTGACAAGGTAAACTCAATTTTTATGACTGTTTGCATGCTTTTCAGGCCAGTGGTGAAGTTATGCAAAATAAAGAAAAAAAAAGCTATTAAAAAAAAAAAAAGTGAAACAGGTGGTACTACGAAATACTGAATTACTTTCAGTGTTACTCCTAAGTATATGCAATTAAAGCCTGGTAAGTTCTTAGACGTTCCTGGTCTGTATGAGCTTTTTCAAGCTTCATGAATAATATAAAAATGAAGATGTAGTTGGATATTTCAAGGTGAACAAGTTTTATTTTTAAAACTTAGACCTTTTGATTCACTAAACACTGCAGAAGAACTACTTTTTGAAAAATGGCTGAGCATATAAGAGTACATTTTTCAGGCACCTCCAGGAAAATGGGAAGTATAAGTCAACTAGTTTTTACACATTGAGTGTCATCACTACTCAAGTGAAAGTTTGGGTTTTTGTTTTTTTTTTTTTTACTAGGCAACATGGTGTTGTACAAGAGATTAGCACTGACTGTTACTAAAAAATGCATTTTCTTGTGGATTTGTTAACTTCTGAAGAAATATTAACAAAGTTTAATTACTCACTGATACTGACATTGTATAAGGATTTTTTTTTTAAGAAGAAGAAAGTGCAGTCAAAGCTATTATGTTGCTCTTGCAGCTATTTCCTTTGCTTGGCAAACAGAATAAAACAAGGTTGTCTGCCTTTTGTGGAAATTTAAGATGAAAGTAAAGATCAAACACTGGATATTGAGAATTTCTGTACCTAAAAATATGAGAAATATTAACCTGTAAGTATGCTGTTTAACAGCCTGCATAGAATCTTTCTGCAGTTTCTTACAAGGCAGAGAGAGAAGGGATTGCCCTTTGTGTTGTCCAGCTTCATGCCAAATTAACTGCACTTGTAGGGTGAAGTAGTACAGACTGGTGTATTCTGTGTAGGGTTCACCTATCAGGCTGTATGTAAAGGAGAAGTGTTTTTTTTAAATCTTGTTCTCCCCAGGAGGGTGTGATAGATAGAAGTTGACATTTGTATCACAGAACTTCAGTAAGACTTCATTTCTATTTCCAAATGAAAAAAATGTTTTATTTTGAAGGCAGAAAAACACAGTGAGTGAACAGTCTGGGGCATCACTTTTGTGTGTCCCACTCTTTGAGTAGAATATCTTCTTCCATGGCTAGGGACCTCACAATTTGCTGCTGCTTGTCCTGAAGTAGAAAATCCTTGATA
The DNA here is from genome assembly GCA_023637945.1 of Phaethornis superciliosus. Classification (NCBI taxonomy): domain Eukaryota; kingdom Metazoa; phylum Chordata; class Aves; order Apodiformes; family Trochilidae; genus Phaethornis; species Phaethornis superciliosus. The sequence continues at coordinate 72,889,100 of JAJQWJ010000002.1, forward strand.
ATGATACAAATCAGTAGTTTGTTACACATAGAAGAATGGAAGTCTAAGGAATCCCATCAGAACTCTTATTCTGACATTTTTAATAAATCTTGTTTGGTGGTGTTTTTTTGTTTTTTTTCTTTTTTGTAAAGTTGACTTTTTTCTTTAAATTAATATGGAATTTAACTATATGGAAATGATTTTGCTTATTCTATGAGCTGCTATCATTATTCTAGCACTAATAATCTCCATGATACCTAGAGAATCAACACTGTCTGTATCCTTACCTGTACTGTAAATCTCTGACCTAACTCTGCTTCTTGTTACTTTCTTGACAGAGATCTGTTATGGCAGACTTATTTTAAACTCCTCATCACTATCAGATCATTCTGCTATCATAGCAATTATTCTGCTGTAATAACTATAGAATAAATATTTATTTGCAAACACACACAGCATGATTCCTTAATGTAGTTCCATCAACAAGTCTCAGTATGGCAAAAAAGTTGTATGTTTTTGTTAAAACAGAGGTTTATGAGTCAGGGAAGAAAGCAGTTAGCAATAAGAATTGCAGAACTGTTCTAAGGAATATTTATTAAAAGCTGCTTTTAGAGAGTGGCTTTTGGGAATGGATTATGGTTCTGAAAGATCTCAGCTTCTTTCTCTAGGACTCAAAAGAGACAGCGATCACCCCATTTTTTCTGTTTTTCATTTCAGTAAATTGATAGCTGTTGATTAATCTGAAGAAGATAATGATCATGAAAAATAGCAACAGTAATAGTCACAGTAGAATACAGGTGATCACCTTCTTACATCAAGCAGCATAAAGAATAGAGAATGGTTATGGTGCTCAATCACCTTCACAGAAAAAAAAAAAAAGAAAAAAAACCAACCAAACAAAAAAAACAGTTGTGTCCCAATGTTCAGAAACACTCCTGTGTTTCAGTTTGTTCCATTTGCCTCTGAGACTGTCAGTGAGTCCAAAAAGACATTTCTGAAAAGAGGCTGGCTTCACCCTCTTTGCATCTTACCTTCAGGTGTTTGTGCATACTGATGAGCTCTCTGAGCCTTCTTCAGGCTGAACAGTCCCAGGTCTCTCAGACTTTACTATTAGGAGCAATGTTTCAGTCCTTTAGTAACCTTGTGACCCTTAATAGAATTCTCTCTGGTATGTTCATGCCTAACTTGTTCTGGGAAGCCCAGGCCTGGACACAGAACTCCAGTAACAGAACTGTGAGGATGTTTTCAGACACTGTTTTGATTAAAAGAAAATAAAGGGTTATGATCAAATGAGCTTTTTCTGCTTTTCTTTAACTTTATTTCTTTATGTGAGGACTTTGTGAATTTACTATATAGAGCAAATTTGCTGTTGGTGTGTTATTCCTTTCCCCTTCTATTCACTGCTTACACTGCACCATTACTTCATACCTTTCTAGCTAGTATAGAAGTTCACTCCTACATGAGCTATGTTTGTTTACTTAACATCTTAAAAGCAAAATTTATCTGCTGTATCTCTGATGCACAACACCTCATTAAAATATATATGTATCTTTTCTATCACTTATGCACAATATAGAGATGAATGTCTATATATGGGACAGTGGAATGAATCCACAGCAGTTCATGGGATCAATACGTTACTGATATTCAGCTGGAAATATCCAACTTTGACAAAGCATTACAGAGGTTTTTTTGCTTCATAAAAATAAGTATTCTTCAAAATACTGAAGATGTTTTATTTCATACTGAGTTTCCTGCTCAGCAGAATTATTCTCTCATTATAACATTGTATCAGTTATTACAAATATGTAACATATTTGTAAATTCACCTATCAGAACTTAAATTTTTACTTATCAGTCACTGATGGGTGAAGAAAAACCTTCAAATATCTGTCTTAACTGATGAAATCTAGGCTTCATATGTCTGATGATATTTGATTTCTTTCATCCTGCATAACATCTCAATATACTTCAGTGCACAGCATGACAGACACTCTTAGAAGATGGTTCTTTTTGTGATCAATGAAGAGGAATCACAGGCATGCAAGTTGCTGTAAATGAAAGCTGGTTCAACTTTCATGCTAAATGCTTTTAGTAATACATTACTTCCTGAAAAACCTAAGAGGATAAATTAATCTCTAAAGGGACCATACCGAGAAACACTATGAAAGGGCCAGTTCTCACAAGGCTAAGACAAATGCTTATTCTGGCATTTTTGCAGGCGTATACTACCATTAAAAAAGATGGACATGTCTCTAGCCATCTACAAGAGGACAACAGTTCAATACGGTGTTTTTTCCAAGTCATAGAAGAGCTATTTCTATTATAAAGACCATTAAATTCCTTCGTTGCCATCTAGATTAGTTATGTCTTAGTCTTAAACCTATGTTCTAATTTTACACATAATTAGGTTGCAATAATGTGAAATATTGTTGATTTTATTTTCTTTGAGGATCAAGGACTGAAACATCTGCTGAACAGAAGTTTATTCTTTTTTATGCTATTACTGATGGAGAAAAAACTGCTATCCATCTTGAAATATTAGAAATAAAATTTCAAGTGGCTGCCCCCCTGGTGAGTTTTTAAAAACTTGGTCTTGTACATCTGTCAGCCTCATGGCTCTGTCTTTGTCTCTGCTTCTTTTTCTGATTCCTCTCCTGTTACAGTGAAACTTGCTCTTTTTCTCCTAATCTATACACTGCTTTCCAGAAACAACTTCTGTATGTACTCGGTTAATGCCTCATCTGGAACTTGATGTCCTTTCTCTGTAGAGGAGTTTGTATGATCCATATTATCAGACAGACAGATCTCTCTGTTGGTTAGCCCTCAATTTTTCATAAAATACAACATACATACAACATACAATACAGGTGTACTGTGAGGGATAAACAGACAAGCAAAAGTGCATCATCATTAATTTAACAAGGACACCCTTAAGAACTATGAGAAACACTACTGAGCAAAAACTTGCCCACCAGAGAGAAGGCCACCTAGCTTTGTAAGAAGTGGGACTTACATTCTATATGGGTGAGTATTCTACTTCGTCATTAAATGCATGTTAATTTGACAATCCAGGATAAAAGAAATAATGTTTTTTGTGTCATTGTTAGTTCTTTGAACAAAATAATATGCCTTCAAAGCCCTATGTGTTACAGCAGTTTCTTAGTTAAAAATGGAAGACATTTTTTCTTATATTTTTTAGTATAAAAACTAATTCAGTTACTACCTGCCTCCTTTGTTTCAACAAATCAGAAGCCTGTGCAATCAATTTATTCTTTATACGGCTCAGCATTTTTATGCCTGATTTTATTCCTACAAGGATAAAAATTACATGGACTATGTAATTGTACAGGGCTTCAAACATCTCATCACAATTAATGGGATGAGATATATATTCTCTTGACAAGCAGGTTGTTTCTCTCATCATCTTCCGAAAACTCACCCATCACTTTTCTTTCTAGTTAATATTTCAGCTGTTACAAGTAGTGTATTGGAATCTTCTCTGTGTAAGCTCTCCCAGATTGTCCCTTGACAATAACTATTGTGTGTCTTTATGTTTTGTTTTCCCTCCAACTTGGTTCATACAGGTGAATTTGTTCTTTGAATCTGAGCAAGGTTCATGTGCTTGCAGACCTTTTTCGGTGTTTCTATTTGAAATTTTTATTTTGACATTTTCTTTCCTTTAAGTTGCTTGATTGACAACTTCAGAGAAACCTCTTCTGCATGTCTTTGGTTTTATGACTTCACAAAAAATTAATTTTTATCATTCATTATTTGCTGGTTTCTCTGCAAATGACAAGATCAAGGTCAGAAATCCATAAACAGTGAAGGCTCAAGTTTGCACCTACTTTCACTGTCATTTCTATTTCTTTTATTCTCTACTTGTCCATTCCTTAATAGTTCCTTCTCTGAGGCAGCCTCTATTTCCTGTTATTTGGTATCAGTTGCTCTTGAAAACATATTTTCCCCAAAATTATGAGTTTCAAGAGCTGTATTTGATTTTTTGGAAATCATATTACATCCCTGGGTTGAACCTACACAGCTTCAGAGATTGTTGCTTCACTGCTGCACACTCTGTAAATCAGCCATTTAAGCTAGAACCTGCAAGATCTGGCATAAAAGACAAAATATTTTATTAAAGAAAAATGGCTCTGAATTCTAATTTTAACTCATATGATTGATCTAGATAGCACCTAGAATTTCTATAGATTTGTTAAGATGGAACCCAGAAGAAATGTTATTCCATCTCAAGATTTCACTTTCTCATCAACCTTAATTTTGTCCCTCAGAACTTCTAGATAATCTAAAAGAGTTTTGTTATGGAAAGATATCCCTAGGCAGTGTTCAGTCTCTTCAACTCTGATTCCAGCTATATTTCCTCTGCCTTCAATTATCTAACAGATATATGAATTCAAGTAGCAGTTGATTTGTCTTTGAGACCCACAAAGTCTGTGTAGACATAATATTATCAATAGCAAGAATGATGAATATGTCCATGAGGGTTCCTCAGCCTTAGTTTATGGAACTGATACTCAAATTTTGAGTGAATATTGAGGAAAGGTTTTAATATATTTTGTCAAACTGTCATTTCACTGTCCTGAGTAGCTGCACCTTCACCTCTGGAATTAAAGTCTGTTTCTACTTCACTATAATCATCTGAAAATTAAAGAATAATGGTCTTGATATCTATGCCCTTATTTAAAACTAAGGGTGCGGTCTACAAAAAATCCCAGACAACTGCATCTAAGGATGTACCTTTTTGATGGCCTAAGAAAAAAAGTGTTCTTTAAATTCTTTGCTTATATCTCAGCATACTATGATTTCATCTTAAAAGCCATTTTATTACATGATATGTTCCCTTTTTCATAGTTTTGATGACTTACTAATTCTTTGCAAGATCAGGAACTGCTTATAGAAGTGTAAAGCACGGGTGCAATTCCACTACCTGTATGGTAGTGAATTGTGGTGGTGAATTGTGAGAATGCAAATCACTAGTTGGGGGTTCATTTTTTGTTTTCAACCAAACATTGTTTTACACGCTAGGGGATGTACTGCGATGCTACTTTTAAATGTCAGTTTCTTTTCACATTTTATGGTACAGCTTCTACCTAGGTTCAAATGTTTAGCCTATTCTGTCAAACTGAACTTTGCCATACTGACTTGACCTTTTTTAGATTTCTGCTGTTACTCCCAGGTTCATACAATTGTAAAGAAGAACAGAGATGGTTGTTCAAAGCACAGAATACTGATAAGGTCAAAGTTGCAAAGCAGGCTTCACTATTTATCCAGGTATAAGATGTTGAAATTTTATCCACATAATTCTCATTACTGGGCTTGAAATAAGGCTGGGAAATGGTCTATGCAAACTCCTCTTTTGGATGCTGGAAATGATGAAAATACTAAATGATAAGAATGCTGCTGTTCTGAAGTGGACCTTGAGGTTTTGATCAAAACTTTTAACTCCTACAATACCCAATTATGTTTTAAGCAATGTTTCACTATAAAAAATTTAGTCTTTCATATAGGTTTCCCACAGCAGAAGCATGCATTTCATATTTAACAAGTGGTGGTTATGTCTTGTACTCTATATTGTCTAAGATCTGTAAAAAGATTCTATCTATTCCATCTATCATGCTACCATAAAATAAGAGTGTAAGGGTTTGGGGTTTTTTTTGATTTTTTTTTTTTTTTTTATATATTAGTATAAGTTTTTCATCCTAAGAAAATTTGAAATATTAAAAAAATCAATATTCCTGCGCACTTTTGTGTGACTATTGACTCATATACAGCAAGTAGAATCATTATTTTAAATATTTGGCACTCCATGAGCTCCTTCATAAACGTCAGTTACGTATGAATTCTATCAGATAAATTATGTGACATTTTTGGTGTTGCATTGGGAGATTAATGTATTATTTACATTTTTACAATGGAAATTCTATTAATTTACAAAAAAATGTATTATTTTATAAAATCGTGGTATGGACAAAGAAACCCCATACCTTATAAAGGGAATCAATTTAATATATTCTTACTTCAACTAAAAGTTTTAGCAGGCTTATATAGGCATAATCAGCTGTTGCAGGTACAATGATATTAGCACTGTCTCAGTCATAATAAAATAGCCTCATTAATGACACAGGTACAGTTGTTTTAGATAAAGTACTTAGTATCTACCTCTCTTCTCTGATACTAACCTTTCCAACGTCTCTCTGAGCCCCAGGTTTGACAGTATTATTCTTTCTCAGGAAGAATAGTGGTGATTATAAGGTTAAGATAGGTCATCATAGTCCTAGTGGAATGTGTGATTTTCACCTCTTCAGTTTTGTGTTCCTCTGGGTTTATTTTTTACATCACACAATAAATTCTGCTTCCTTCCCAGCCAAATTCCAAAAGCTCTGCAATAGCCTGTCCTGATTTAAAACAACTTCTTACTGTTTTCTATGCATCAACAAACTAAAGCAAACCTTATCATATGCAGGGGCAAAAGTCCCCTGGTGGTTACACAGTTTTTACCACCACTGAAGCAAGATAAAATTGTGTCTGGACAAGATAAACCTCATCAAGTCCCACAGCTTTACACTATCAGGTCAGTGCTAAGCCTGTAACATTTTACTAGGAATACAGAAAGTTGTACCTGTGGGCTACATTAAATAATTAAAAAAAAAAAAAAAAAAAAAAAAAAAAAGCATAATTCCATCTGAACTTTCACCAGAAGAAATAAGGACTTATCTGCTGTGAAATTAGACTTAATAAGTAGAAAGCTAGTAGCCCTTTTGAACCCCAGGATAGTGTCTCCCTATATAGAATATATGTGGGTGGCACCACTATGGATCTACTCTGGTGTTCTAATTTGGTGACAAGGGAGACACAGGCAATTAGAAAATGGAGGAATGTATTTTCTGTGCTTGGTCAAGGGCAAATACATGACATAAATTTTGCCTTTAGATATCCCAAAACTGTCTTTAAGACTATTATTCTAAAACCTTCTTCTCTGTCAAAAATCAGAGCCAGATTCATTAAGTCAATTGTCACCACCCACGGCTTTTTTCCAGAAGCCAGGCTTTTGTGGAACTCTCTTCGGATACAACATGAAGACTGTAGAGTTTTATGATTCTAAATAATTTTAGATTTTGGATTATTTTTGTTCAGCAGTTAAACTAAATATGTGTAGTCATCAAAATGACTGGCTAGCAATTTCCAAAAAGAACTGTGAGCAACAAATGCCCATTAAAAATATTGAAAAAGTCCTTAAGATATAACAAAATCTAGGGGCACAAATTACTAAAGCATTCATGGAGCATTGTTGCTCCATGCAACAATTGAGAGTAACCTCTCCATTGCTGTCACCCAACCTGTCTTTTTTCTCACATTTTCATTTGGATCTGCCAAACCAGGATTTCAGAGACAAAGATGAAAAGCCAAGTCTTCCATATTGAAGGATATTCCAAACAGAATTTTTCTCTTCTCTTTAACTTTGTTTAAAATGTGAGTTTTGACTGAGGAGAAGCTTGTTAAAATGTACTGGTAGATTTCTCCTTCCTTTTCTCTTCTGGAGAAGGTCAATGAATGTCAAAACCAGTCTCCCCATTGGTGGTCATTCACCATTCAATTGGTGAATGCACCGTTCGATTGATGCATTGGCAAGTGACTCAGACTTGGTAGATTGGTAGTGGGTGTCTACTACTGATGACCCAGCCCAGACACAGCCAGTGGTGTGCTGGGTGAAGAACTGGCTTGAAGCACAGAGCTCAAGGGGTTGTAGTGAGTGGGGCTACATCTGGCTATTGACCAGTCAGCAGCACTGTTCCTCAGTGCTAAATTCTAGAGCCAGTCCTGTTCAATATATATATATATCAATGATACCAAACTGGGAAGTGCTGTTGACTCTCTTGAGGGACAGGAGACCTTGCAGAAGGATCTACATAGACTGGAGCATTGGGAAATGATTAATAGGATGAAGTATAACAAGTCAAGTACTGGATTCTGCACCTAGGATGGAGTACAGTCAGGCAAAAATTAATTGGGAGAGGATGGGCTGGAGAGCAACCCTGCAGAAAGGGATCTGGGGGTGCTGGCTAACAGCAGGCCTGATGGGGCAGCCATGTGTCCTAATAGCCATGAAGGCAAACCACATCCTGGAGTGCACCAAACACAGCATGACCTGCAGGTCAATAGAGATGACTGAGAAGAGAAGATCCTTGAATGTTTCAAGAGTAGGGCAACAAAGGTGGTGAAAGATGTAAAGAATGTCCTGTGAGGAGCAGATGAGGACTTTGGGATTGTCTAGTTTGGAGAAAAGGAGGCTGAGGTGCAAGCTCATTGCTCTCTACAGCTTTCTGAGAAGAGTATGTAGAGAGGGGGGTACGGAGCTCTTCTCCCTGTGACCCAGTGATAGGATGCATGGAAATGGTACAAAGCTGCACCGGGGCAGGTTGGGACTAGACACTAAGAAGCATTTCTTTACCAAGAGGATGGTTAAATACTAGACCAGTCTTCCTAGATAGATGGGCAACTGATTTTTCTTCCTAAATAATATAACTAGAACGACCTGGGAAAATTAATTAAGTAGAAAATCATGAGGACACTGACACAATTCAAGAAAAGAAACACAAAGTTTTGTAAAATTGCTAGACAGATCAGTGTTTCAGTTTTGAGTTTTTCATGGTGAAATGAAAAAAATCCTAACTTTATTTAAAGACAGTTATTTTCAAACTCTGCCACATAGGCTGTTAGAGCAATATATATTAGGAGTTTAAAGACAAAGCTGGAAAAGAGAATATTTAAGAAGTTTGAAAGGGGATTTTTTTTCCTTTGGATTAATTTAACAGAATGTTTTTGGATTTGGAATTATCTCCATAATGGTGTGACCTAAGTGAACTTTTTCACTTAGTTACAGAATTAGTTAGCAGGGATACAGCTATTGCATATATTCTGTATTAGATACAGAAATGTTAGCAGGGAAAGACTTGCTTTGATGAAAAACATACTTTTCTTTAATCCCCTCTTGGAAGTATGTCACTGGAAAAATGGTTTGTTTCTTCTGTTGTGATATTCCCTGCCTTATTTCTTCTGATTCTCTCAGCTAAGTGAAGTGTTGCTTTACCAGTAGATAATTTGTCTTCTGTACCTGATCTTCTTTAGGTATAGAATACATCTCTAGTTGTAGAACACCATAAAAATTTATAATGCTCTATAAATGATTAATAGCAATAATCCAGCTGAGTAAATACAGATAACTTTTTTTGAGGTTGGAAAATGCTGGTGCTTTATTAGAGAACAAAATTAAAAGCAAACATTCTGGTGTAACTGCACTGACTTTTGAGACAGTTTGTATGAAGGTCACCAATGTTTGTCTGTTGTGCCATTTTGAAGAACACTTCATCCTCGTTCTCTTTATGCTTGTTTCAACATGGTCATCTGTTCTGTTATATTCTTTCCAAGCCTTGTATAAACAGAACTTTCCTACCTAGGAGACAATTTTTAAATCCTGCTTTAAAGTAAGCAGGGAGAAATATGGGTAAAGGAGAAAACAAAACCCATTATAAACAACATTGGAATTAAGTCCCTGTATTATAGTAATCATTATTAAATCATGAAGATTTTTCATTTACAGCAACTCTCCATTTCTATGTGAGGGCCCAGCACTCCTACTTTCTCCCTCTTTAAGCCTCTGTGGTGACAACATTCATAGGGATTTAATTTTAAAAGACAGCTGACTACAAAGGCCAGTTCCCAGAACTGTAGAATTATTTAGGTTGGAAAAGACATTAAGATCATTGAGTCCAACCAGTAACATAGCACTGCCAAGTCCAGCACTAAATCTTGCCCTGAAATGCCACATCAACATGTCTTTTAAGTACATCAAAGGGATAGTGTGACTCTACAACTTTCTTGGGCAGCCTGTTCTGGTGTCTGACAACTCTTTAGGTAAAGAAATTTTTCCTAATATCCAACATGAACCTTCCCTGGCACAACTTGAGGCAATTTCCTCTTGTCCTACCAGTGGTTACTTGTGAGAAGAGAGCAATACCCACCTTCCTTCAAACTCCTTTCAGTTGTAGTGACTGATAAAGTCTTATCTCAGCCTCCTGTTTTTCCAGACTAAACAACCTCAGCTCCTTAGATGCTCCTCATAAGACTTCCAGCTCCTGGAAGTTCTAGAAGCTGTGGCATGGACATCATCTCTTAGGTTTACTTATGCATTGCTCAAGAGGATTATAGGAAATAATTGTTACTTATTACTTATTACTTTACTGAATCAATTCCACATAATGGTGAACCTGCTGACTCCTTATCATTGACTACCCAACTGAATTACAGAAGCATACACCATGAGAGTCTGGCTCAGATTACAAACTAATGTGTCTCCAAAATAAAAGAGGTTGTTTTTTTTTTAAATATATGACCCTTCCTTATCTTGGGAGAATCTTGTATATAAATATTGAAACTGACCTTCTAAACATTTCTAAAGTACTTTGCAAACATGAACAACCTTCAGTATTTTTGAGACAAGCAATTAAGAACTAAAAAGTTTTTCCTGAAGAATAAACCACCTCAATCTGTAAAGACAATTCTGTCTCACAGAAAACCACATTTCAGTGACTGACAGAACAATTTACAAGTGTTTTCCTGTGCCACATCCAATTTCCAGTTTTAGATTTTAAGCATAGCAGTGAGGTTTTTGTGGCTCTTATAATCAATGACTGCTATTTACTTTTGTTTAAAATTTTAAATTTACAAAGACCAACTCCCTCCTCAAAAGAATCACCTTCTAAATTGAGGATTTAAATTCTTATTTGAAGGTAATTCATAATTTCACTGATTAAAGGATTAGAATATAGTCTAATATCTTTCAGTCATAAGGCCAAACAAGTAACTCTAATGCAAAATTGGATGCAATACCCTATCTCCATTTTCATTTACACAGAGAATCACTTGACAGTACACTTTTTTTTCTTATGATCAGTTACATATGCAACAGACAAATGAAAATAGTTGAGTAAGCAGGAGAGATAGTAGTAGGATTGTACCCTTTAAAATAGTTTGCTAAAAGCATCTACTGCTTATGTATTCAATGGTGAGTTTTTCCATTATTTCAGAATCTTTGGTTCAAATCTGTTTGAAAAGATCAGGATAAAAAATTCCTGCACTTTCTTTAGGTATAAGACACTCATTTTCTTGGCATCAACATTTTTGCAGTTGTTTGCTGGTGTGATGAAGCCATCCCCTCACACTGAGACACACCAGCATGCTGTCATGGACAGTGGACTACAGCTGCCTGCTCAGCCCTTGGGTACTTACTTGCTAACTCTCTGATCTTCAGAGCAATAGCAGAAAAGGACACTGGTGTGTATCTCAGAAACAGCCCTTGGAGAGTAGGTAGGAGAAAACACACAATTTTACTTTCATTCAAATACTGAAAACTCCCAAGCACAATTCACTTCTACACATCCAAGCAGCCTAAAAAGCTTTTTCCTGTTCTCTCCACTTGACACCAGTGACATTTCCGCAGCCGCAGAAGAGACAGATTCTTGGCTAGCACTGTTAACCACACTCTGTACAGAAAACGTTGTTTCTAATTCCATTGCACTAACTGTCTCCTTACATAGAAATCTTCCTTGCTCTAAGAGCTTGATAAAATTGTTGATATGTTCTCTTCTGGGAAGCACCAGTTACCTAGTCTTGCCTTCTTTGAAAGAAGTTGTGATTTGCTTTGGAATATCCCTTATTGACAGTTAAAATCATTGATGTAAGTTTTTGCTATTCCTCTTTTTGTCAAGAGAATCACTGTCCTGGTTTTAGAGGACCAAGATAGAAAAAAAACCTGCCTGGGATACCCCCAGCATCTGCCATCCTGTTGATGTGGCAGTGATAATAGGGAGCAGCTGAGCCTATGGGGAGGAGAGGAGGGTTCAGGTGGCCCAAATGGACCAATCACAGTTTTCCTTCACATGGTTCTCAGTATAAAATGGCTCCCTAGAGAGCCCTATAGTGGCTTTTCTGGATGGTGTGCTGGTTGGGCTGGGGTCTGCCTGCTGCCAATCCTCCTACTGCTCCTTGTTTTCTTACCAGGGAACATCACTCACCAAGAGCTGTTGCCTTCTATCTTCCCAAGCAGGCCCAGCTTGGTTCCTCTAAGACTGAAGCAAATGGTCACTGAGACCCTGAACCTGGCACCTCTATCTACTTCCCAGTACAGTGTGGGACTTTTCCAGATGGGAAGTAATTGCCAGCTGAGGAGGGCATGCTCCCTATTTACATATTTGTACATACATTTGTAATTTGCTATTACTACCTCATTTAAGCTACCCATTATTTTTCTTCCAGCCTTGAAGTCTGTCTCCCTTGTTCCTTTCTTCATCTTCCCTTGGGAAGGTAGTGGACGAAAACAGAGAGCATCTGTCATCTAGTTATTCTCTAACACTGTGTCACTGTCCCAGCTCTGTCCCTTCAGAACATCTTGTGCATCCCTGGTCTGCTCGCTAGTGGGGAGGTGTGAGAAGCAGGAAAGGCCTTCACTCTTTTTAAGCACTGCTCAGCAATAACAAAAATACTTCTGCACTAGCAACACTTTTTAACACAACTATCAACTTCTGCACTATCAACACAAATACAAAACATAGCCCCTATACCTGCTACTATGAAGAAAATTGACTCCATCCCAGCCAGAACAAGCACATCCACTCTCAATGAGCATTTATTACCTTGAATAAGCAATTTTAAAAAGTTAAAGATGTTAATGGGTAAGTTCTGACTGATCTATTATTTCTATTGCAAGAGGAAATTGTTTTAATGTAGTTATTAGTCTTCTCAGAAAAAATCACCAACAAACATCTAAAAATTCCTCAAAAAAATTGAGCATACATCTCTGTCTTATTTTTAGTACCACAGGCTGTTCCATATGGTCCATTTTGACTATGATTATCAGGAAAATACAACACCACTTGTAAAATGTGATTGAAAAGTCAGCTTTGTTTGTTTGCAGTTGCTGGAGCAACAAAGCTTGCAAAGATACAAAATTATGGAATAATCATAACAAAAGGTTTATGGCTTTCCAGGACCTGTCAGATATCTTAGACATTTAGCTAAAAAATATCTATACTTTACAATATTCAGGCACCTTTACATAAATAACTATAAATATTAGTTTTGTGATAGCAAAATAATTATGCCCATACCCTGCATTCACTGAAATAAACAAAGAAACAAAACAAACAAGTGAACAAAAACAACTAAAAAACACAGAAAAGAACAAATCAAAACAAAACCCTACAGATAAGCTATAAAAGAGATGAAGAAAACAGCCAAAACAGTGAGGGATTTTCTTTGGAACTGACACACTGGTAGTTGCCCGGGAAAATTTATAGGAACATATTTAGCCATTTGTGTTACAAAACAATGACGCCGTATTTCACCCGTGCTATTTAACATCTTTTTTGGCAAAATGGACAGTGGAATTGAGTGCAACCTCAGCAGGTTTGCTGACAGCACGAAGCTGTGTGGTGGTGGGGACATGCTGGAGGGAAGGGATTCTATCAAGAGGGACCTTGACAGGCTTGAGAGGTGGGCTTGTGCAAAGTGCAGGAAGTTCAGCAAGGCCAAGTGCAAGGATCTTCACCTGGGCTGAAGCAATTTCACACACAAATACAGGCTGGGAGGAGAAAGGATTGAGGGCAGTCCTGAGAAGAAGGACGTAGGTTTAATGGACTAGAAATTTAACATGAGCCATCAATATATGCTTGCAGCCCAGAAAGCTAACTGTCCTGGGCTTCATCAAAAGAAGCATAGCAAGCCAGTTGAAGGAGATAAATATTCCCCTCTACTTTGCTCTTGTAGAGACTCCACCTGGAGTACTGTGTCCAATTCTTTAGTCCCCAGCATAAGAAAGACAGATCCTTGAGTGCATCCAGAAGAGAGCCACAAAAGTGATCAGCACCTCTTCTATGAAGAGCATATACATGTTTAAAACTTGAAGAAGGGACATTTAGATTAGATATTAGGAGAAAATTCTTTCCTGTGAGGGTGATAAGAAACTGCAACAGGCTGTCCAGGGAAGCTGAGGATGCCCTCTCCCTAGAAGTGTTCAAGGCCAGGTTGGATGGGGCCTTGAGCAACCTGGTCTAGTGGGAGGTCCCTGTACACACTGTACACATATCTTACCTAATGCCTTCAGATATACTGGCTTAAACCTTTATGTTATTCTCTACTATATTTCTCTTCTGTCTTAAATAAAAGCAAATAGAACCACACAGCAGCTCACAACAAGCTATCTAAATCATAATAATTTTCTCTATAATTATTGTGTGCTAGGAATCACACAGTAATATGGATAACCCATAAACATTAATTTATTGCTTGAATAAAGTTTTTGAGTGATGAACATCAGACGTTCTGCAGTTGGATGTAAACACTGTAGAAAATGAGCAGAAGAATGTAAGGGTACTCTTGCAATTGTATATACACAAGACACATAAATTTCTTCTTTCTTAGATCACTATTAACAACCAAAATTGTACCACTTGTAAGTGGATATTGTAATTTTTCAGGGACAGAAATGTCCATATTCTGACTAATTTGTTTTCCACAAGATTAAATAATAGAATCGTGGAACCACAAAATACCAATGACTGTGTTTCAGGGTTACACTCTGCAGCATAAATTTGCTACATCAAAAGCCTCACTAAAAACTCTGGTGCATATTTCTATCTAGCTTATATTTCCACATATATTTTATATTTTTTATATAAATGTACTTTATTATTTTTATATTTTTCTGGGTTAGTTTTTTGTAAGTTGTTTACTTTGGGTTTTTTGGAGATGGGCTTGTAAATTCAAGGGAAAGATTTTTTTAATTAGGTGAGAATCAAACCCTTTCCTAGTTTCTAATAATTGCCATAAGCAAAAAAAAAAAACCAACCCTGCTCAGTGTTATGAGTTGTTTTGGTTTTTTAAAAATACATAGATGTTAAATCAAATCTGCCTTTTCATTGGAGATGCACCTGTGAATGAGAATTGTTCTGAAGCTGGAATTCTGCAGTCAGTAGGTACTAAGAAGAACCCTGACTCTTACAGACTGTGACATATATTTTATATCAGTAAAATTGGCTGCTGAGAGTTCTTTTGCCTGACACTTCAAAAGAAAGAAAAATCTGCTCAGTTCAAAGTATAGACAATATTTTTTCTCTATTTCCAGTGAAAAATTTCTTCATTGGTAGTCAGTGATGGTTACAAATTTATTATTCTAATCAATATTTGGATTTTCATGGTGATATACTTCTGAGGAATCTACTTCAGTTGGTTTCATAGCTCCTACTTTGAACATCCTGAAATATTGCTGGCCTAAACTATTACTTTTAATTTCGTTAAGCAACAATGCCTGGAGTACTCTCATCCAGCACTGAGTTATTGCAAACACCATCAAAAGCAACAATCAAGCTTTCTTCAATGGCTATGACAGAATGTCATGATTTCTGATTATTCTGATTTCCACTTATTTATTTAACAGCTGTTCTGTTCCAGTTGCTGTTATCCTGAACCCTTTTGGTAATACTCCAAGCATTAAGGTGTGAAAATAATAAAATGGATTAAATTTTTTAAATAGTTCAAATTATTTCCTGTTCTTTTTTCACTTTTTACTTCTTTACACTGTAAGAGATATGTCTGGTTTTTTTTTGGTTTGTTTGTTTTTCTTGTTTTGTTTTGTTTTGTTTTGTTTTTTTTACTGGGGAATATTAAAAAATAATATTGACTAGGATAAATACATGGATTCCAGAAACTGTAAAACCTTGTAGCATGGAACATGTCTGTTGAAAGACAATGTGAACAGAACTAATCCTATACAGGACATGGCAGAGAATCAGTACAACCTGTTTAAAGATAATGATCTCTTATAGAAGTAAAAAAAAACCTAAAAAACATTTCAGCTTTTTCACACAAACCCATTCAAATACCTGTGCTGTAATTATTTTTTTCCTTTAAGACTACCACAGTGTCAAACCTCTCTGTGAGCAAAAAAAAAAAAAAAGAATCAAATACTACTCTAAAAATGAAATAAATTATCTTTCTGTAAAATTAAATTAATATAAGGTTTCTATCTAGTTCATGTTATTTCTTTCCTAATTTGTGATTTTGTCTGAAAATCGCTGATCAAACCTATGTCATAATTTATGTTATAGCACCTATCAAAGCATGATAGAAATTAATTTCTATTTCAGTGTTCAGACAAAATAAATAACATTTTTTGGGTTTTTGTTTTGTTTTGTTTTGTTTTGTTTTTTTCAATGTTGGGAAGCAAGCATGTGAGATTGGTAAAGGAAGTTGTTAAGAAAAAGCTCCTGACTATCACAATAAGCCACTTAGGTGCTTTTGTGTCAGAAAGGAACAATATAAACCTAGATACCATTAGTTACAGTTTTCTTCATAGCTACTTTTAAAGAAATAATATGACAAGCAAGAAAATTTCAATGCTTATGACATAGGGTACCTAACTTAGGGGGAGCAGGGAAAAAAAAATTGTGGAAGCTTTTATCTTCACTGAAGTGCATACTGTTACAAATCTTCTAAAATCAGGTTGGACAATTTTGCAAGCAAGAGCCCTTTGATCTGCCTAATGAGGTGTCACAGTTTAAACACATGGCAGAGTGAGGAGTTATTCTGAGTATACTCCTGTAGCCACTGGCTCAAAGAGCCTGACTACACAAAACTGACAGTAAGTATACCAAATAAAAAATAAACTGGTCCAAGTAGTAACTAATGCTTTAGTTGTGGGAAACAATACACATGAAACACACTTTTGCAAGAAGATTCCTTCAAATCTGGCAACATTAGAAATTATGCTTCTAGGGAGCTGTTGAGATTTTTTTTTTTCTCCTACAAATGCATGGATTTGTACTTACGTGAATTAATTTGCCAAGGGTATTTGGAATTATTTTTAATTGAAATGTATTTTAATTGAATTTTCTGGACAACAAAGATACAAAAATATTTCTGAGTACCTTAAATGACTCTGGTTTCCATGTCAATCTTGGCAAAAGTGTTTAATTTTTCTTCATGGCACAGGGGGTTTGATTTTTCAATACGGATACCTCCTATTTTGACATACTTACTTAAGGATGTAGTTCAAAATATGTAACTGTAAAGTTTGAAAATCCTTATGCAGTGCTGTGTTTTAGGCTGAAGCTGGGTCTAAGCACGGTCCCTTGGAAGCTGCAAACAGTTGCAGAGTTGCTTACACATTTTCCTCATAGCAACTGACAATAAATTGTGCAGGCAAACACAAACATTCTCTAAGTTGCCTCAAGAAATTAATTAAGATTTCTTTCTGCAATATTCTAAACCTGTTGAAAATATTAGCAAAAGAGCAACTCTGGATCATCCCAAAAAATATTTGTTCACAATCTACTGTTCCAAGATCAATTTAAATGCCTAGTTGCAGTCATTCAGTACATTTTATATCCTGTAACACAAAAGGCTTCCATTTTAACTTCTAGACCAATTAATTGACATATACTTGGAGTCCAAATAATTTTTCCTTTAAAAATAAAGTGTAAGTTAAATTTTGGAATTATCACTTTAAAGAAAGATAGCAATTGAAAGCAGGGATGTTTTGATTCTGTATCAATATTAATTTCCAATATTACGAAGTTTCAGCAGCTAGACACAAAAGCAGATTCTGATGTGCCACATGGTACAGAAGAACACAATATATAATTAACAGACATAGACAAAAAAGTTAGGAATGGTGATCCAATAGTGTTATAAATTATATATTTCTTTTTGTATCTCTTCTAAATATAAATATCTTGCTTTCTCAAGTGCAAATTGAAACATTGCAGACACTCGGTAGGCAGGATATGTACGAATGAAAGCACTTGGTGAAAAACTTCTGTTTCTTATCAATTTAGAATTAAGATGGAAATAAGTGACTTGCCAGACAAGAAAGGGACTTTATGCTGCACACTGAATTCTGAGAGGAATGTCTCTAGGATCTTTGAATTCAATTGCATTGAAGGTACACATAAAATACCTGGGTTTTGATTGCCTATAATCCATGTATAAATGAAATGCATTTCTTAGGGCACTCTCATTGCTTTGCCAATAGTTTTTCTCCCCAGGAGGCTTATAAAACCATTACATATGCAAAAAAACTCATCTCAGAAACAAAATATTAACTAGAATTCACTTGACTGTACACTCAGTTTACAACCTTTATCAACAGATTCACAGATTGTCTGCTCTTTTGGCATATGGAGAGGTATAATCCATAGGTACACCCAGCATTTGTGGATTATATAACCAAATTATGGATCATTTGCTAAGCAATTTCCTGACTAGCTATTATGCCAACTGTTAAATTTGTCACAGTGGGACTGAGAAAACTTGCCTGAGCCCTAGTACTCTACAGAATGGAAGCAGGAGGGGATTAATTGTCATGCAGATTTGTCTGTGTTGCTGAACACAGAACCAGTCTCCTAACCAAATGGCAAAGTTCAGATGCCTGGCAATGTAGATTCAGTGCATGAATTAAATATAATGATTTTCTGCTCCATAGCTCATAGATTTATCTTGCAAACCTTTGTTAGACATTCTACTCTCTAGAAAATATTCGAGATGAGTTCTAGCAGGATTTATACCACAGTGACTTCTACACTAATAAAATAATATCCAGTTTTGTAGTTAAACTGCTTAAATGGCATAATTAAGATAGGAACTCTTACAAATGGCAGATTATTTGTAAATAATAATTTGGACAGGCTGGTTGGATGAAGAGGTCAAGGGAACAGGCAAAGAAGGGGAAGCAGGAAGGGCAGGGAGGGGTTTGACCCTTGTGATCCCTCAAATTTTTGGATGGAGAGGTCAAGGGAACAGGTAAAGAAGGGGAAGCAGGAAGGGCAGGGAGGGGGTTGACCCTTGTGATCCCTCAAATTTTTGGATGGAGAGGTCAAGGGAACAGGTAAAGAAGGGGAAGCAGGAAGGGCAGGGAGGGGGTTGACCCTTGTGATCCCTCAAATTTATACCGAGTATGATGTGTATAGGATGGAATACTCTGGTCAATTCTGGCATCTATCTTGTCTGGTCCTTCCCAAAGGAGATACAATTGTATGAGGTTTAACAAGGGCAAGTGTCTGGTCCTACAGTTGGGTCAGAAGAACCCCACACAATGCTACAGGCTTGGGGAGAAGTGGCTGGAAAACTGCCTGGCAGAAAAGAACCTGGGGGTGTTGTTTGACAACCATCTGAATATGAGCTAGCAGTGTTTCCATGTGTCCAAGAGGGGCAACAGCATCCTGTCCTGTATCAGAAATAGAGTGGTCAGAAGGAAGCAACTCTCCCCCTGGTAATGCCTGGGGCTGCACCATGAGTACTGTGTTCAGTTTTGGGTTCCCACCTCAAAAGAGACATAAAGGCATAGAGACCTTCCCTGGTCTCGAGTTTCACCACAGAGGTTTAGGTTGGATGTTAGAAGAAAATTCTTCACTGAAGGGATTATAAAACCCTAGAAGAGGCTGCCCAGGGAAACAGCTGAATCACCAGGCTTGGGGGTGTTTTGAAGACATGTAGATGTGGTCTTTAGGAATATAGTTTAGCACTGGACTCAGTAAATTTAGGTTAACAGCTGGACTCAGTGATCTTAAGGGTCTTTTCCAAGTGGAATGATTCTGGGATTCTGTGTGATTCTGTGGGGAAAAATACCTCAGTATTCCTAAAAACCTACTTTTTCTCTTTGCCTTAGTGTCACATTCCTTCCTGTCTACTTTTGTAGATGACTGTAAGGACAATAAGGACACATTAGCAATGAACATTTCAGAGTTCATCTATATGACCATTTCAGTTCAGACCAAAAAGTGAAGTACATCTCCAGATTACCCCCACTTACTGTATTTGTTTTCACAACAGAGTACGATCTTAAAGAATGTGATCTGGATTCTTTTAAAATTGAACTAGAAGATGCTCTTCAGAAGAGTATCAGAAGTCCATTGCAAATGCTAATAAAGGGATAAAAGTGGAAAAAGTCCTTTATACCCTGGTGAAATACAGCTACTTGGTGATTCACCAAGTATTTTTCTTCTAACTTAATAAGCAGGACAAAGCAAAATACTGATAAAAAACATGAAAATGCTGACACATTACCAATATTCAAGAATTCAGCAGTTATTATCAGTCCCTTATGAATTGTTCTGTAGAGGGCAAAGATATTCTGTTATTACAACAGTAATTGTAGTATCACACAAACAAAATTCCATGGGAAATAACTTTCAGTAATATCACAACCAATGGGAAAATATTTGGTATGATCATTATTACATTAATTTAAAGAACCTGTAAGGAAATAAGATTTCCTCAATTTCTAGCAATATTTTTTATGCAAACTAATGACAACTACTTTTAAAGAGAAATTAATAGTTCTTAAAACAGGGAGATTTAAACACAACTGTCCTGGTCTGGGCCAGGATAAAGGTGACTTTCTGTCTTGTAATTTTGCTTTCAGCTAAGTCTCTTGTAAGTAGTTGCACTTGCTGAAATTAACAGCAAGTTTCTCAGACAGTGTCTGCTTCTAGGACTGATAACACTCGATGTTTATAGTTACAGCCAGAGACTGGCATGCAAAGCCAAGGACACTGCTCAGCTCTCAGGAACATTTTACCTTCCAGAAGGAGCAAGGAGGTCCCACCTGAACCCTTCCTTTAGGGAGAACCAGACAAGATAGATGCCAGAATTGACCAAACAGAGTATTCCATCCCATACACCTCATACTCAGTAAAAATTTGAGGGATCACAAGGGTCAAATCCCTTCCTGCCCTTCCTGCTTCCCTTCTTCGCCTGTTCCCTGTTTTGCTTCAGCATCCTGGGAGGATTCCATCCCTTCCTCTGCCTGTGGTCCTGATCCGTGCCAGCCTGAATCTGTGTGTTCCTGCCTCCAGCTCCCGACTGCTGCTGACTCCAGGATTCCAGCCTGGACTTTCCCAGGGCTGCCCTGCAGCCTCGGCGGTGACATGAGAGTTACTGCAGGATAGGAGGGAGGAACATGGTATCAATTTTCCTGCATATTTGTATGTATTTAGTAATTTTTTTTCCTATTTATCATTACTGTTTCATTAAAGCTGTGTAGTTTAGTTTCCAACCCATAAGCCTCTCTCCCTTATTCTCTGTCCTTTCTCTCTCAGGGAGAAGAGGGGGATTAATAGAGAGCACCTGTTATTTGCTTTAATTAGTGTTAAACTGTGACAGTAATACAGGTTCATTGGTTGTAAATCTTTGTTTCTAAGTTTCTTATAGGGGAAAATGTATTTTGTTGTCTGTGATCTTCTTTCAATTATGTCTACCAGTCTATTCCTGAAGTTCCCAGGTGCATGTCTACATGTTCCCTATTATTATCCATTAACACAAATAAGCTTAAAGATTTCACTGGAAATTATTGTAATTTAATCTTGTGTTGGATTTCCTAATATATTAAAAATTATACTTGTTCTAGATATGAAAAAATAGAATTGTGAAGAAATTGTATTTTGTAGTATGTGATTTCAATCTAACAATTTATTTAAAATTGCCTTTACTTATTTTTACTTATTTTTATTATCCTTTTTTGATATTATTTTAGACGTTTCAGTAAAAAGTATCTGCACATTTACAATTCTTCTTGTATGCACTCTAATAAACATCCAGCAGTAAGCAATTTCCTGGACACAAAATTTACTGATATCAAAGGAACATCCAATCATTTTCAACAAGATAAAGAAAAGCATATTACTATGCATAAGGGTGTACAACTTTTCATCTTAAATGTAGACATGTACTGAAAAGATTACTATGAACAAACAAAAACGTATTCATGATGAATGATCTACATTGAACATTTCAAAGAAATCTGTGTTTTAAAATATTTTTGTCAATCTGGGACTTGTGATTTTGAAGTAGTACTGCCGCTTGTTATACAGCAAGCAATTTGTGATTATGTAGTTTCTACCCATACCTAACAGCTAACATAATTTTATTGGGTTGTGTGGGTACTTTATCTCTTCTTTCTTTATTTCTTCCTCCCTTTCTTTCTTCAATAATATGCAAGTTAAAGAAAAAGAATAAATAAGCATTAAAAGGAAATTTTGGACATAAAATCAGATTACAGAAATCTTCAATTGTAAAAGTAGGTTATATTCACATACCTAAAAGTTAGCAAAAATTATCTTTTATAAGAAAAACTTTCAGAAAACAGCCAAAATTATACCTTTCCACAGTATCTTCTAAGCTGACATTTTAGATTATATGTACATTTTTAAAAAAGTTTTCTTTTCTGCAAAATAAAATTATTTTAATATTTTTTCTTCATTGCTAACAGTTTTAAAGTCATTGCCTTGATGAAAACACTTTATGGAACAGTGATTTAAAGAAAAGGCCTCCTAATATTTGAAAAGAAAGCTGAAGAAACCAAACTTTAAACTTGCTGACTGTTCATTCTGGTGTTTCCATGAGATGAAGCAAACATAAATTAATGCTTTTCCTTTGTAAAAATGTAAGAGATGAGAATAAACACAAGTTCAGAATATTTGTCTTGACACATGAGAATAGGACAAAGCTTGTTCATTAATGGAAAAGCTGTAATTATTTGGGCATGAAAACAAGTATACTTCTCAGGAAAGCTGTCATAACAAAAAGTTAATATATATACTTTTCTAAGGAAAGGCTCCTATTTTTCTACACTTTAGACTGGGAAATAGAGTATTTTGATAAGAAACACAAAACTAAACAAATTAAGGTAGGGCTCAAGTCATCTGTTTCAGCTCAGAAATACATTCTCTTCACTTGAATGGATGACACATATTTAAAGCATGACTGCTCTGATTATGCTCTTAGAAATAGTGTGGTAGAGTTTCATATCAATGTTTCTGTAATGTTCTCTTAAACAAAGAGGCACAGCATCATGTCACCAACCACCTCCTGAATACTACAATACCCTCAGTTTGTCCTTGCTTCTAATCGCACTCTACTAATGATTTATATTCTTCATTCTTATCTGTACACACAGTGAAAAATCTGAAGCTGTTACGGAAGTTATATTGATTAGCTTATATAATTTTTTAATATATATTTATATATTTTTTATATATTATGTTATAATAGATTATAGGCATAGAAGTTATATAGATATTCACATATCCCCCAAGGTGATGCTTCATATTATATGCAAGAACAGGCACTTTTACCTTCTGTAAATGGACATCTTTAGCTTAACCAAAGCCCAGAGAATGAGGCACACACCTGCATCAGTCTGTTTGGAACCTCTTTAAAAAAAAATTAAAACTATGGGGCAGGGAGGAAGAAGAAGAGGACCGACTAATGGCTGACATTAGTTGTCACAGTTTTAGACAGTAACTACACAGTGAAAATCCTTCTAGGTTGGCAATTACTTCCCAACTGGAAAAGGCCCACACTGTACTGGGAAGTAGATTGGGGATGCCAAAGTCCAAGGTCTCAGTGACCATTTGCTACAGACTTAGAGTAACCAAGCTGGGCCTGCTTGAGAAGATGAAGGCAAAATATTCTTGGTAAATATTTTTATGCAGTGAGGAAAAAAGGAGCAGGAGCAGGAGCTCAACCGAGCCAGCACACCAGCCAAAAAAATGGCTTCTCTTGGGAGTCATTTTATACTGAGCACCATGTGAAGAAAAACTGTGACTGGTCCATTTGAGTCACCCGACTCTCCCTCTCCTCCCCATAGGCTTGGCTGCTCCCCATTATCACTGCCGTATCAACAGGACAGCAGATGCTGGGAGTGTCTCAGGTAGGTTTTGGATTTTTTTTTTCTATCCTGGTCTCAAACCAGGAGATCCCAACTGACCCAAGGGGTGTCCCATGCCATATGCCATCACGCTGAACATATACAGCTAGGGGAAGAAGGAGGTAGGAGGCACATTTGGAGTGATGGTGTTTGTCTTCCAAGTAACCATTACCCATGATGGAGCCTTGCTGTCCTGTGGATGACTGAATACTTGCCTGGCCATAGGAAGCAATCAATTAATTATTTTTTTTGCTTTGCTTGTGTATGTGGCTTCTGCTTTACCTATTAGACTGCCTTTATCTCAGTCCTTCTGTTTCTCTCCCCAATCCCACCGCAAGGGAGTGGGCAAGCAGCTGTGTGGAGCTTAGTTACTGGCTGGGGTCAAACCTTGGCAGTGATTTAAAAAGCATTTGCTAAATGAAGGAAGATAAATTAATCTGAATTAATTACATTTCATTAATACTTTTCACAGTCTGAAGTCTTACCAGTGTCAAGAGAAACTATTCTCTCACTTCATTCCAGGTAGCTATTGGCAGCTTTGAAAGTAAACTAATTTGAAACACCAATTTAGAGATTTTGAACATGAAAAGCAATGTGAACATACCTGACTATAAAAACACTGCATGACAGCTGAAATGTCATATGATTTCTTAAATACATTAATGCTTATTCCAGCAATTGTTTGGATTTTTTTAAGGCGGTTTAACGTTGGCAGTTGCAACAAAGTTCAAAAAAACATGCACTGTTCACATAATTCTAATAATGTTTCATTTTAGATCTAATTTTTCAAAAGGCTACCCAAATACATGTTAACTTGTAAATATCGCACAGAAGAACAGGAGCAGACATTGCACTACAGAAAAGCTGCATTTCTAGCATAAGTGTTTTCTAGTGTGGTTTGCATTGAAAAGCATTTCATAGAATCTGTACATAGGTTGGATCTGAACACAAAACTGATTGAAGCAAAACCCTTTAACTAGCAGCAAATAAACATTCATTCCCTGACAAAAATCCTGGTTTGTAACTCCTAACTGTTGAAGTCTATCTTTTCACAAAGGATTCAACATACTTTTATTTCACTGGATAGGTTCAGTGTTGGTTAAGATTGTCTACATCACCTGAGCCATCACTTGTATTAAGGTAGTAGCAGCTTTTTAACCTCTGACAGAAGTATAGTCTACCTTAATGATTTAGCAGTAGAGGACCTAGTATCAGGCTTAAAATCACAAAACTATACATGGCTTTTTTGCTCTGATTTTCATGGTCAGTGTTTGACCATCAAACTTCCTATCTGTGAAAGCAACAGAGTATGCTGAGGATGACTATACATTTCCTCTTCACTAAAAATTTGATAACTGGTGAACACATACAATGCATATTTGTCCACTTTCGGGGCTTGACACATAGCTCCTGTTATGAAAGACTAATATAATCTGCTAGCTAAATTTCTGATAGCAATGATTATCACTTAATTTCATCCTTCATGTAAAATGTCACTTGAAGAAACATTTACAAGTTACAAATCATTGTTTGCTGCTAGCATCTATTTTTATATTTTCACCTCTCCCTCAGACTTCTTTGAAGCTGATGCACCCCTGGAAACCCAGTGTTGCCAGAACAGAAATCTGTTTTCTCTCATTCTTACACATGAATTTCAAGGAATCATTTCCTTCTAGGAGATCTAGAACAGAGGATATTTGTGTTCTGAACTCCAAAGATGTCTTGATATTCACCACACCACTAGGAAATGTCCAGTGCAATTGCTGCTGTAGGGGTTGAAGGAATTGGTGTATATGTGCATAATGTCAGGGTCTTTTTGAATTAAAGATAATATTTTCTTAAGCTATGATCATGTTATTCAGTAGAAAACAACACCTTCACTACAAAAAAACGATACAGAATATTTTTTGTTACAACAAATCCTAACATTTTTAAGAAACGTTCAAGCGTACTGCTGTTAGAGATCTAGCTTGATTTTGTAGAAACAGATGATTCTAAATTTTTCTGGATATTTATTTATTTAGTTTTTAGCTGTGCTAAATGAGAAATCCTTTTCAGTTTAAGCAATATACTTTTTATTTTCTAATGGAATAATACAACTTTTCCTTCTTATCTACTGGATGAAAAATTAACTGTTTTGTATACTGAATCTAGTCTGGTTATGGGTTGGACTGAAACTTTTATTTTAACCTAAAAATGTTCATGCTACTAAAGAATTGTTAAAAATATTATTCATATAGGTTTTGAGGCTCTCTAGGATGCAAGTAGATTTGAGCCTGCAGTTTGATATGTATGCATACTAAATTATGTCTATGGTTTATATCAACTTGTAGTTTTCTTTTAAAAATAAAATGTAACTTAAGGCTACAAGAACAGTAGAAGACCTCTAGAAATCTGACCCAGTTTGGTTCATTTGTTGCTCTGAAGGTTCAAAGAGGTCATTAAAATTCAAAATGGATTCTGAGCCCTTTTTCATATATACAAACTTTCCCCATTGTACAGTAATGGTACCTCCAGGGCCTTTCCATATTCTAGTCAAAGAAATTTATGACAAATCTACTCAAACTGCCTCTGTGGGTCAGATGTTTCCGGTCCTGCATTCATCAGCAAAAGCAGTGCAGTGTTTTAGTTACTGCCGACAATAACATCAGAATTCACAGGAAGATAAGAATTTGTATGAGAGAAGAGTAGATTTTTGAAGTCAAGTAATGCCATGAGAAAGTGAACTAAACTTCACTGAATTCTCTGGAAAGGGAATCTTATAATATTTTCTACAATGCCTGTTAAATTTCTGAGAAATCAAAGACTGGCATGCCTTTGAAAGATGAATTATTCAGAATTACACTTGGTAAAGGTACTGATAGCAGTACTTGAGAAATCATTCCCCTACAAAAGCAATTATCTGAATACATCTCATTGTAATTATGATGATGATATTAAAAACATTGTCAAACTCAGTGAGAATTTCTTTACTTTGCTGCTTCCCTGGAAGGATCCTACTCTTTCTCAAATTGCTAGTGAAATTGCTGAAATCAGAATTACCTCTGATTTTTGACATGGATGCTTGCCAGTGTTTTTTTTCTTCTTCACTATAGCTGCAGAACACTTGAATCATATAGAATTAGATAATTATAGACTATACGGCAGATAATTGAAAATATGTCCCTGTTAAAAACAAGAAGAAAATGGGAATCAATTATGTGTGTAGAGTTGTGTGTACACAAGGATTCTGGAAATTTTTAAGAAAAAAAAAAATGGATTTGAGGAAAAAAAACACTTGCTCATAGGGAAAAGAGCATTAGACCTGATACATGCAAGGATGAATATTTTTAAGGGGCTTACCTGGCCTGTTTGAGAAGGGGCCATATTTTAAAACTGGAAGACCCAAGTTCCATTTTATCAAATAACTGAAAACTCAGAGGCTATTTCTAAAGAATAATCTGGATCTATCTTTTAAAGTATGAAAAATTGACATAATAATTACTGATTTAGACTGACAGGTCTTTCTTTTTTAGTCATCAATTTTGCTCTATTTTAAAATTTGTATTTTGCAATGGTTTATGTCAACACTAAGTAGTGTATGTATTGTTGGCAGCTGAAAGGTTAAACACCCGAAATATCATAGATTTTTAAAAAATGGTATTAATTCTGA
This sequence comes from Phaethornis superciliosus, assembly GCA_023637945.1. Lineage (NCBI taxonomy): Eukaryota > Metazoa > Chordata > Aves > Apodiformes > Trochilidae > Phaethornis > Phaethornis superciliosus. Next base: position 72,916,507 of record JAJQWJ010000002.1, read on the forward strand.
CAACTGCCTTATTGTTACATAGCGGATAGTCATAAATCTAGCCAACATTTGTTCATAGATCAGCTTGTCTGAACCATCAAAGCAAGCATTATTTTTATGTAAAAGTTATTGCTTAATTTTCAGACTCATATTTGATGCTTACAAAAATGTGAGCAAAATGATGAAGAAAAGTATTCTGTCCAGCCTGACAGATTTTTGCAGCATCTTCATTCTCTTGTTCTCTCCTTCTAAGCAGATTTTCACACCTGTTACCAGACTGTTATGCTTGTCAAAGCCAATAAAAGCAAATGGTTCTAATTTTTTAAACAGTCCTCAAGGCAGGACCATTAGGGACTTCATTCATCATGCAGCCGGTCATCCAAAATCTACTTGTTGCTGCAGTCTGTAGCAAAAGGTACATTTTACATCTAGCGTTTGAGAACTGCTTTTTAATTTTGGACTTGCGTTTTAGACCACAAATGTCTGTTATAATTCATGTGCTAAATCTACCAGCTGACAGTATGAAGCTGTTTATTTTAATGATACTACAACATCACTGAAAGAAGCGAAACTCATTCTGTGTCAGTTTGCACTGATTCTCTGCATTTGTAATTTTGATTGGCATGTTGAATAAAAATTTTCCTCAAAAGCAAAATTGCCACATCTCTTTGCAAAAATACAAACTTCTCTAAATATCTCTGGTGGAAAAAAGTCTTTCCAAGATTATGAATGTGGGTTTTAAAACTTTTTAAACCCCAGTAAATAGCAGTAAAGAGGAAAAGTCATTGGTACTCTGTAAAAATATATTTCAGAAGCCAACGTTGTAGCATTCCTAAGTATTTTTTAAAAGTAGAAAGTACATGCTTTTCTTGAATTTTAATTTTCTACTTAATATAATTATGAAATAAAATACTCTTAAATAGTTTATCATTGGCAAGAAAAGATGAATTTTTAACTGTCTCATCTTCCTATCCATACTTTTAGTAATTACTTGTCCCCTATTTAGCTCTGTAAACTGATTTTAAGAGATCTTTGGCCAAAAAAAGAAAAGAATCTTGATGAATATTGTTTTTCTTATCATAAACTGATCTGCAGTACAGAGATAAAACTGAATTGAAAAATATCTAAACTGTAATTACAATGCCAAGTCAATGTTTTCTTATTTAAACAGTGTTTTCTATCATCATATGGTTTGTTATAGAGTTAATAAAGTGAAATTATGCTAGAGATATATAAAATTCACTGGCTCTCCCATATTAATGTGCATCATAATTTAACTTACAATACAGTTTCACCAGAGTAAAATTCAAGTGATTAATATTTGCAGTGTAAACTGTGCTATGCTGCTGATGAATAAGTCTTAGTGATTGACTGTATGAATGAAGTAAACTAGACTCCCATCTAATAATTTATCAAAATTAAAAGGAAATGTGTAGAGAATTTACAAGTGAGGATAAAATTTACAAACTAGGACACATAGAAATATGTCCAACAGAAAAGAGAAAAAACTTTCCAGTGTTCACTCATTCTTCTGGCTTTTTCACTTCTCTTTTACTAGGGATAAGGATTTTGTGTTCTTCATCTAATTCTCACATTTTACAATAAACCGTCAGGATTTTTGTAAGGACTGTGTTACAGTGAACTGCACTCAAGTTATAATGAAATCCCACGAGAGACAATATTGATATTCCAAGTACTGATTGCATGAAATATTAAGACAGAAATGTAGTTGATATATGTGATAAAATCCACGCAGCCTAACAATTTAAATTCATGTGCAACTGCATAGAAGGGCAGGATCACAGGTTTACAGGACCAGCCTCAGCTGTTTTGAGCCACACACATTAGAACTATTCAGGAAATTATGTAGATCTACTCAGTTAATTTATGATGTCTGGTATTGAGCAGTGTGTTATAAGTAAAAGATATCAGTGTCAATGCTCCCTAGAAAACAGATTGTTTGCTTTCATAGTTTTTATAGTGATGTGTAGTGCTGTGGATGTTGTTATGAAGATGGTGGTGCTGTCTCTCTCTTCCTCTTATGTGGCAGTAGCTTTTAGAAAGTGACAATATGAGCCTTTCCACCTCCTTGCTACTTCCTCACAAATAAATATATACCAGTCTGTAAATATGAGATTCCTACTGACCTGTTTGAATTCTGGATACAAGTTTTTAAAAATTATTTTTTCTTGGGTTAATCTAACGATTAAGGCATGTTTGCTGCAGTTAAGACTGCAGTTTGATTACATGCCTTCCACAAGATGAAACCTGTAATTCCTGTGAAATGAAAGAATGCTTTAAGCAGAGGAGGAATGTTTTCAGCAATGCTCACTCCATTGTCTCTTTAAATGCAGTGGATGCTCCTTTTATACAGCCGTCTGGACTCGAAGGTGTATTCTCACACACATACACTGAAAACACTGATGCTGCCCCTGCAATGATTATCTCCCTAAAATCTAGAAAGGATTGTTTCCTCTGCCCATGAAAAAGACAGATCACCCATTCACATTTTTTATTCTTTCAAATGTAGGATCCCAAGTGCTAATAACTCACTTTTATATCAGAAAGATAACTGATTTCTTGTCATAATATCACTACATTATCACTCGTTATGATCTCAGATAGTTTATTGTTGAGGAGTGCAGCATCTGGAGTGGGTGATTTCACAGGGGAAAATTGTTCAATTCACAAAATCTAAATGGAATCAGGACTGAAGAGGTTCAGTGTGACATAATTAACTGGTAAAACTGGACTGTACTTCAAGCATCAGTATTGTAATTGAAACCAATTACAATTTAAACCAATTACCACTGTCCTAGGCACTTATAAAATGCTTTCCTATACCTACAAATTTCTAAAAAATCTTCTCTAACTAGTCCTTAGGAGTTCAGTGAACACACACACACACATGATTATATGTGCACCCACCTCCTCTCAGAGAATGTGGGTCTAAAGCACACACCCCACACCACCTCCTGCAGCCCCCCAATGCACAGATACATTAAGTGAGCACCCCATGAGGTGACATACATACAACCAAGGCATGGCTTTCTCTCTGATGTGCTTTGCCATGTTCCTGCCTCTGACAGGAAGCAACTCCATCAGCCATGATTTTCATTGCTGCCCTCTTCTTTGTCCCCATCATTGCAACTTTCCTTTTATAGTTCTCAAGTTGAGTTTTTCTTTGTTTCAAAAAGGTTTTTTGTATTCATAAAATCATAGAATCATTGAATGGATGGAATGCAAAGGACCTCAAGGATCATCTAGTCCACCATCCCCTGCCATGGGCAGGGACACCTCCCATTGGCTTGGGTTCCTCAAGGACACCTACAGTCTGGCCTTAAACAATTCAGGGAGGGTGCACCCAAAATTCTCTGGGAAACTTCTGGCAGTCTCTCACAACGCTCATAGTGAAGAATTTCTTCCAATCTAAATCTACTCTCCTTCAGTTGAAAGCCATTATCCCTTGGTTATTGTTTAATCTAAGTAATATTTGTTGTTTTCTTCCTCTTTAGTGTTACTAGGTTTGGGAAAAAAATTACCTCCACTCAGCCACACACCTGTAACACAGGTTCTTATATTACAAACTTCTGTTATCCAAGCTCCTTAGCACAGAGAAGGAAATGAAGATTAATTCTTTGTGATGCTTTTGTTACTGACAATAGTCTTGTGTCCTAGTCCAAGCACACCTGTCAAAATTTTGCACCACTGCTATAAACTCTTAATATAAGTCTTTATTTGTATGCCCTGTTATCAGTGGTATTACAACCCTACGTTGTATAGACTTGCAAAAATATAAGAATGGTGATATTTGTTCAGCCCAATAGTGTATGTGATCAGCAGCCCTTGCCAACTGTAGATGTTTAAGGAAAATATTAGAACAAAAGAAATATAGTGATTCTTTTTAAAAAGCCTCTCTCTGCCTCCAACATTTGTGGCTCAGAGACATCCTAAGCCATAAATAACTGAGCTGACATACCTCAGCTGATTTCTCTTTCATTATGGTCTTTAGTTCCTTATGAACCCACTTTTACTTTTACCATGTAGATCTTTCCATGGCAAGGAATTCTACAGCTTAATGACATATAAAAAAATCATCTTCTTTTGTCACATTCTTGCCTTGCACAAGACAATGAATGGCTGATTCGTAGTACCCCTGTCCAAGCAAATCATAGATTCATAAAATCATAGAATTGGCTGGGTTGGAAGGGACCTCAGAGATCCTCAGTCAGCTGTTTTTCAGACTGAGAAATCCTAGTCCATATCGCTTTTAATTTTCTATTTTTTATTGCCCTTCTCTGACCCTCTTTAGTTTTGTTGTCTTTTTGATGTAAGGCACCAGAGAAGCCCAAATTATGCAGAAGGGATGGCTGAGGTGAAAGAAATTCACAGGTTCCAACTTCCTAATTTTTCTACAGAGCAAGCTGAGCAAATTCTTGCTCTGGGTACATTTCAGCATTATTTGGATACTGTTCTTATTTTCCTTGCTAAAATCACCCAGTTGTAGAAGATCTTCATCTTATCTTCATCTTAAAAGAGTTTATGTCAGTAGTTCAAGAAATGCAAGCTGCTTGACAAAACCTTTAGTTTCTTATGGAACCCTTATTTTGTGTTGCATCCATGGTACAAGAAAAATTTTGAGCAAATTAATAAGCCAGGGAGCATTGCTACTTGTTATCTCTGTGTGCTCTTCTCTGTGACTTCAGGATTCGTTGTCAAAGGTCTTCAACATATTGTAGTATTTGGCAAGATTTAGAAGGTTTATCAAAAAGAAAACACAGCTAAACTATTTGGCTTTTTTGTTTGTTTGTTTGGGTTTTGGGTTTTGTTTATTTATAAAAACAAAAACAACAAAAAACAACATAGAAAATCATGCAAGGTGTTCTGGTGGACATATGAATACATCCAAACTTTCCTGAAAGAGAAAAAGACCTTAACTCAAGACAAAGTGGCCTTGCAAAAGCATGTCTATACTCCAGCAGCTCTGTAAGCTACTGAATGCAGGCTAAGGAAAAATTTTAGACTCTCCACATTATGACTTTTCATAATTTTCACTTGTATGAGATTCTTTCTTAAAATGATTTGCATTACAGCAATTATGCTATTTATCCTACCACTTGTTAGGGATATCAGTGTGTGTGTATTGCTGTCATCTTCTGGCTATGGATGCTTGTTCATGTTAAATTTAATCTAAAGCTTGTAAATTTTATATGGTTCTCACAAAGAGACACTAAATTAAACATTGTCTGTCCATAATGTGAATTTGAAGGAGAGAATGCACATTTGAAAAGTACGTGAAACAAGTTGGTGGTGTTTGACTGTTTCTATTCCTGAAAATCTTGAGCGTCTGCTGACTTTATTCAAACCACTTTGCTACATCTTCCAATCAACTGATCTAAATTCACTGCAAGAAAGACATTGAGGTGCTGGAGTGTATTCAAAGAAGGGCAAGAAAGCTGGTGGAGGATCTTATGAGGAGCAGCTGAGAGAACTGGGGTTGTTTAGCCTGAAGAAAGAGACACCTTGTCACACTCTACAACTACCTGAAAGAAGGTTGCAGGCCTCTTCTCCCAGTTAACAAGTAACAGGACAAGAAGAAATGGACTAAAGTTTTGTTAGGGGAGTTTTAGACTGGATATTAGGAAAAACTTTACCTAAAGGGTAGTCAGACACTGGAACAGGATTCCCAGGGAAGTTGTTTAGTCACTATCCCTGATAGCATTTAAAAAAATGCGTTGTTCTGTCATTTATGCACTTGATTTATTGGTAGACTTGGTAGTGTTAGGTTAATGGTTTGACTTGATAATATCAAATGTCTTTTCCAACCTAAATGGCTCTGTGAAGCTATATATCTTCAGTTTGCCATTTTTTCATACCCTTATGGTCCATTGCTAAATTATCAAAGCCTATTCCTAGACAGGAATTTAAGCAGTGTGACATCAGCATGATGGAAAGGTCTAGGCATTTAAATTTAATTGCCTTTCTTAGTATAAGGAATTGTCTTTTATAAATTGTGACCCAAGTAGTATTTCTCTACATGTCTTAATTCATGCAGCATATATTCCTTATGTGTGAAGAGTCTTTTAGAAGAATTGGTTAGATCTTTAGGCCACTTCTTTGGATTTGAGTTCCATGGTTTTGCTTTTTTATTTCTACAATAATGGTTTTCTAATTGTCAATTTCTTATCAGGGTGACTTACTCTGCAGTTTAGCAACATTATGTCCAAGTGCTGGCTTTTTATTTTGAGGTGCCTGGTACTTGGCTCAGGCTATGGAAGGTTGCTTGCTATGGAACTCTTCTTCCAGGCCCCTCCTCTTTTCTGGCATCGTAGACAGAAGACAGGAAGGGATAGGAAACCTGTAGACATTCCCATCAGACATGTCAAAGAGAAAACAAAATAATTTTTATTTTGTTTTCTTGTAATAATCTTATAACCATAATAACTCAACAATAATATTAACAGTAGTAATAACAGTAATAGGGATTATAATAATGGTAATGATGATGCTGGTAATAATGGTAATGATAATGATTAATAATAATAATAATGCAACTTCATTAGATTAACTCTTTCAGTATCTTACACTACATTGCAATTGGTATTATAGTATTATTTAAATATAAAAAGCAACTAATTCTGGATCCATTAGAATGAGTTTGCTTAAGAATTTTACTTTGCTCTAGCTATAAAGCAATTGAAATAACAAATGGTTTTTGCCAATTATTTTTTTAAGCAACATGAGTATATCAGAATTATTTTATATATATATTCTGTATTATTGTTATTTTTTCTGTCTGAATTGTATACAAGGGATTAAGCTACATATGGTAGAACACTTAAAAAAAAATTAGAGAAAATAAAACTGAAACTTCAGACTAGATCCAATTCTTATCTGAGATTTAAGTCCTAAACAGTGTCTAACTGTTGCAGTCTTGCCCTGTGTGAGGGTTAAGAAATTTATCTCCACATTTAATTTATGAATGTTCGTTAAAAAAAAAGATTTTAAGAAAAAATGTTCATTTTTTCTAATGAAAAATACCCCCAGCTACTTTTTAGCAATGCCTTGAAAACCAAACAAATAAAGAAAAAATAGACTTAATTTGCTACATATAATTATAGACAATATTAATAATTTTGGCTACAGGGATTACAAATCAGGAGGATAGAAATTTCTTTGGGGAGAATAGCCTAAAGAAGTATGATAGACTTGGAACTTTCAACAGTATGACTAATGAATTATCCAATTTTATCCCGAACTGCAGTGAATATTTTCACTGCTCAAAACTAATCAGGAAACACCAATTCCCTTTATCATCACGGATGGTAATGAATGGGAAATTTAAAATATGAAATGGGGATTAGTCAGGGAGAAATGTTTCTCTTGAAACCTGTTACAAAATAATATCTGTATGTTTTGTGCCAAATGTTGATTTATTTCACGTTACATAATTTTACAACATCATAATTATGTGCTGTGTGAAGTGGGAAGGAAGTGTATGGAAGGAAGCCTGTTACCCTACTAGGCAAAGTTAAGGCCGTAGCATATCTCCTCTGTAGGATGGTTGCACTAGGAGGCAGGAAGATCTTCAGGTATGGCAGTATGAATACATGATGAAATTCTTTCCCACAGGCTTTAGGAAAACCCTTTGCCCCACTGGGTTCCCTCCAAGAGTCACAGGGGAATCTCTGCAGGGGGCCTGGAACGTCTCCTCTCTTCCTCTTCCTCTCTTGGGGTTCATGGGGCTGTTTTTCAGACTGTTTCTTCAAGCCCTGGCTGCTGAGCAGTGTTTTGCCCTTTCTGACACAGGCTTCTGCATGGCTGATGGGGAAAGGGCAACTGCCTGCCACCACCTGAATGCCACCAACTCGACATGGGAGACTTCTATATCGCCGAGTTACTGCTCAGACAACTGCACAACAGTCAGCAGCTGGGGCTCCTTCAGCACTTTGAACAGAGCCCCAGGGAGCAGGGCTCTGATTTCTGCAAGAAAACTGCTTATACTCAGGGGGTTGAAATATATGAGTCACACACTTCATAACACAAAAACTGAACAATAAGATGAAGGCAACTAAATCATAAGACATTTTCTTAAACTAATGTAAAACAAATGCAATCAAAGGACCATCACAACACAGTTTTAAAAACAATGTTAAAAAAAATGCTCTTATAAAACATATATTTTTTTTAAGTGATGTTGAATAAATAGAATTATAAAGCTTTCAAAAACTTTTTCTACAAATTATGTTAAGCAAACAAGGAAGGCCAAGAGGTTTGACCACATGAGAAACAGGCTGATTTGAGCTGTTCTGAAGGGACAAGTGAAGGCACTTCAGAAAATGTGACACAAGAAATGTTGAGAAAAAACATAGAGTTTAAGAATTGAATGTATTTTCTATAAATAACCTGGAAACTATGGATTGTACTAGACCACATAGGAGAACTGTTGAAGTGCATATGTTACCCAGTTTAGTGCACATACATGATTTTTAAAATATTTGTTAAATATAGCTCTTTTATTTCTTTGAAAGTACTTTAAGTTTACTGAAACTTAAAGTACTTTCAAATGTTACTTCAGTAAGTTTTCTAAAACCCAAGAGCTTTTGGTAAAATAACTGTTTTGGAGAAGGTGGTATAACAGGATAATGTTGCAGATAAATCTAGTATGAACAGGTCATTTATAGATGGAATAATTTTGAATGTCTTTAATAAGCTTGCTCTAGTGTACAGGCACAAAATGAGTTTCCTCCATATACAAATTCTGTTAATAGGATATTGATTACATATTTTGCCTTCTAAGTTTTGCATTTCTTAGTTGTAAATAATAACATTGGTATGAATCATGTCCCCTGATGAAGTGGGGAGAAAAGAATTATATCCAACAAGTCTGGAGAAAAATTCTATCCAATCAAGTGACAAAACAAGAAATCAATTGACTAGAAATATTCAGTCCTGTGTGTTTACACTTTTTATAACTTACAAGAGAAAAACATGTCTCAGTCTTTCCTTAATTTTCTATGTATTATTGCAAGCTAGCAACATCAGTGATACCTATTGCAAGGATATTTTAGGGGAAAAAAATGACATATTTATCTTTGGTTCTGTGGCCTGAAATTCAATTAAAATATTACTGAAGCATGTGTGCTAGGCTCTGCTAATGATTCACACATAAAACTGAGAATATGGCTATTCCATTCTATAATTAGATACAGATGTGAATGCTCTGTTGGCCACAAATTGTAAACCTGTGTATCTGCCAGCCTCTCAAACGCTTGCCATCACTTTTAAGCCTTTATGACAGAGCACACAATGCTAAATGTAGACCACTGGCAACTGTTTCATAAGGAATATGTGGTGAACGGGCTTGAAAAACTTGTGTTTCACAATAGCAATGAACCTCAGACTGGCAAATTTCTTTGTTGAAGATTTGAAATTGTAACTCTAGGGAAGCAGAACAGGCTCAATTACTTTCAGCTGCCAAAGAAGACAAAATTCATTATTTCTGCCTGTGAGGAAAATGCATCATAACCACTAGATTACAGATGTATTTAATTTGTTTGTTTGGGTTTTTTTCTATGTGGAGGATGGAGGCTGAAATGAGAAGCCTCAGTATACTCAGAGTCTTTTCACTGCTTAGTTCAAGAACTTGCTGCTAAACTGCATTTGTAGAGTGATGACTGACTCCACCAGTTCTCAGAATGGTTATGTATTGACACCAAGTGTTTACTCTTGTTTGTAATAAATCTATAACTTTATATAACCACAGTTTGCAGAGACTAATCAGGGCCACCTATGTAATGTAGCTAGTTGTGGAGGTGCTTTTTCTTTTTTTTTTCAGTGAAAAGCATTTAGTGTTTCTGCAAAATTATTCAGAGCAAACCCTGCTTTACTGTGGTATGTGTTGAGGTAGTGGTATGAAGAGGCTCCACCTGGTTGATGGCCAGGTGTTCATCCTATGATCTGCTTAAATGCACCTGGATCTTTGAAGCAAAGCTGACTCATATGAATATACAATGTCTAAATTAGATGATCCTCACAAAACCTTTGTGTCCTGTTGATGAGAACCTCATTCCTTCCTTCAGCCAGGGTATCAAGTATGCCTAGACTTTAACAACAATCAAGAATTTTCACATGCACAAATTAATGATGTAATTTCTGCCTGGACATGCATTCTATTTAGGTTTATTGGTACTACAATGGTAAAAATGGAAGTCTACATGACATGAATTCCTTATATACTTAAATACTTTAAAAGTACTATGTAAGTTAACATCTTTTCCTTCCATATGCTGCCCTTTCCACGCTTTCCAAGAGAGATCAGAAAAAGTAACTGTATCTGTATGCCTATCATAGGACTGCAGCTGAGTGGAAAAAAAAAAAAAAAAAAAAAAGTGATTTTTTTTCTCTACTGCTATATATGGAAAAATAGAAAGAAAGGCTAGAACTCAGCACAACATCAGCAGAACTCCTTAAGTAACAGCTTTGCTGAATATATCAAATTATGTCCATTTCAAGGATAAAGACTAAGTTCTCAACACAAATATCAAAAAACCACATTCCAAATGGGCTGGCACAGCAAACACTACGTTTAGAAGTGCTTTCTTAACTTTATTCTAGTTATTTTTTCGGTAAAAATTCTAATAGCTTGTTTTCTGTGCAATCTGAAAGGAAGCTGTGAACTCCTGTTAGTCACATTCAGAAAGTCAATTGTTGCTGATGGTAACTTTTTAGAGGAAGGGAGCTATTCTGCTACCACCCATTGGTAGCCCAAAGGATATGTCATCTATATGTGTATATTACCTCTATGATTGTTTTTCCTGCCCCCCACCACCCTTCTACAAAAATTATGGATATTTAACTCTTTAAGTATAAGTAAGATTTGTGGAAGACAGTACTGGTTTCGATATCTTGAAACACTGAGAAATACTGACAAGAAATAAAGAAATTAAATCTTCCAGGTCAGACAGCAATTCCACTTTCTGAAACAAAACTGATTTTTTTTTCTTTTATTTGAATATTAACTGTTGAGATTATTATTATTAAAGAAAAAATTAAAAACTCCATCCAAGTTTTCATTTTACCTTGTAAAAACTCTGAAAGCATGTAAGGGGCTCAAACTCTTCCTTGCTCCTTATCTGTTCCACGGTATTCAATTTTTTCTTTTACAAACCCAGATGGCTGGAAGTGGATGGATTGAGATGGGCAGCTCCAAAGAATAGAAGGGTGCTTTTCAAGAGGGAAAATATTTCAGAGAAAAAAAGTCATTGTGCCCAGTCATCACCGGTCTTATAAGAAAATATTCATACAATGAAACACTGTGTTGGTCAAAATTTTAAGTTTGGTCTGTCTAGACCATTTCATAAGGCTAGTACCCTTAAAAGGCTTGGAAAGCTTTTAAAGTAAAAAGCTAGGTTTTTGGATTTTTTTAGCAGAAACACAGGCAGGCTACTTTTTAGGAACATAAAATAACTAGTGAGGAGTACATAAATAATACATTATTTGCAAATAAAACTTCCACTATCACTGTGTACTTGTGGGACATGTCTTCTCATTCAAGTTTGAACTCTGGGTAGTCAGGACTTTCCAGCTGCTGAAAGCTCTGCAGTATCCTCTGTGTCTCCAAGGAAATCCTCTCCCCACTGCCATCCATGAGGCCTGACTGCACATCTACCATGTGCTGGATTTTAATTTCCAGACTTTCATCTGTGCTGCATGATCTCCCCCTGCAGATCTGCACACAGTTGTCCCAGCAGTGTAGAAGTGTCTGTCAGACATTTGCCTTGTGTCTCCTCTGCACTTCTAAAATGTCTCTTCTCTCTGCATCTTCAATTCATTACAGCATAGAAAATATTCTCCTGAATCAAACTCATTACTTGCTTGTTAGAGAACTACCATATAACTACACGGGTAAAAAACATGCCATCATTAATATATAATCACTGAGCTGCTAAATGCTGTTGGAGAGAAAGGAAGAGAACAGGATAAAAAGGAGGGATAAAGGACCATGACTGGAACATAGCCATATAGTTATTTTCTGAAGGAAAGCTGCCATGCAACTCCCTCACAATGTCATGTCTCACGATAGCTCATGGTTTTCGTGGGGGCTTTCTAAGTAGGGTAGGGAGCATGTCTTATATCTTGCTTAAAAAATGCCTTCTCAAGGCTAAAAATCTGATATGCTACCAAGAAAATATTTAAAGAGAACAGGGCCTAAATTGTATTCCAGCTTAGGACATATTTCTGAGGAGGTACACCAAAGATGGCACAAGATCTGAATATGTTTTTTACTTTTTTTTTCCCCTCTTTTACATACTAACTGGTACATAGGTATAATTACTGTAGACTGCTAAAAGTACTTCAATGCTTAATTATTTTGACACAGTGATAGATATGATAAAATGCTCCCTGGTCCCTCAAGCAGATTCTTGCCAGAAGATATTAGAGAGATTTGACTGTGCCCTTCACAAATGAGAATCACATTTATGTCTGCTCAAAATTGTTTTTGACAGACTGAAGTGAATGGTTATAGGTGTCAGAAGATTGGATGTACAAAATCTCAGGAAATGTAGCTAGTAAGATAAAATGTCAGAAAGCACTAGGGGTCCCTCCTTAAGGTTGTCTGTAAATTGCCTTTAAAAGATCTAAATTTTACTCCTTTTCAAATATTTGGTTACCAACATTCAATCACTTAAACAAAAAATTGTTTCCTTAAGCCTACCAGATATTTTGTTTCTGAGAGATGAGGAGAGTAAGGAAAAATGCATGATGCATGGGGGTTTTTTTTGGGTTTTTTTGTTTGTTTGTTTTTGTTTTTGTTTTTGTTGGGTTTTTTTGTTTGTTTGGGTTTTTTTGTAAAAATGCATATTTTATAATTTTATGTTACTCTGACAAATAAAATAAATATTTCATTCACCCTACTTCTGCTTTTGCCCTAGCTCATCTTTCGTGGAATGAGCTACTTTTATTGTGATATCAGTTCTTTCAGTAGATCCATCTGTGTTGCTGAGCTTGTAAATGAGAAAGATAATTTCTTCGAAAAATCTGAAAGCAGACGGGAGAACTACAGTGGCTGCAGGCAAAATGTTATGTGCAGTTCTGGTACTTTAAATGAAGGTCTACAAAATGAGTGCTGCAGAAATCCTGTCCCAATTAATTTTGTTCTAGCCATCTCTTTATCATTGGGGATTTGTAATCTCCTACCATATGATGGAAGACATTTTCTATAACCTTGCAGAGTTATTATATATGTGAATATATTTCTCTAATGAGGAATTCTGATACAGTGATAAGAAATATTGTATCTATTTGGACTTCTAAAATTAATTATTATTTTTAAAAATCTATATACTGCTTATGGTTTTGTGCTTCCTATAACTGTACCTTCTGTAGAAAGCAGGTTTGAGCCCTCAAATAAATACATTAAACCTGAATGATTCAGTGACCTTGGATCTTATAATCTGATTTGCTTTAATGTGATGGTTGTGTAAACTTTGCATCACTCCAAGGGACTGAAAAGTTTTTTTAAAAAAATTTTTATGCTTTAAAGCACTGATAGGTTAGTTTTATCACTAGAATATTTTCCACACCCTTTATGACAACTAGAACTTCAGCCTGCATCATCCCTTTACACTTATGCACAAGATAAGCTCAAGGGAGAAAACCATGAGAATTTATTTTTGTTGGAATAGTAGTCTTGGCAAATATAAATACAAAAAAATGCAAAAAAATTAAATGGATCTAACTTAAATTACTACTTTAGAAAAGAAGTTGTTTATCCCAATAAACAGATTGCAAATAAATAAATAAATAAATGAGTCAAAATTTGGTGCACCACTCTACTGCTTTGAACTACGTTCAAAATGGAGCAAGACACTGAATAGGAGATGAAAAGTTACCTGGTTTAATTTCATGCACAGATCATTTACAGTAACTTCTCCCTTGATTGTTCACTGATGCTGATAATTCAAATGTTCTTTTATGGCAAACAGTATTTACAGCTGTTCTTGCAAAGAAATGCACAGTTGAGTAACAGAAGTAGGTTACCTGATAGGGAAAAGATTTGTATGAATTTTTTGGAACCTAGGTGCCAACTTCAGCTAAACTATTGCTGGCACTGACAAGAAATAGGAGACTGGGACATCAGTATACCTGGGAGTTTCTAGTATTGCTGCTAGTAAATTCAGATTTCTCTGAACAGATACACAGTGTATTCTATTAATAAGAGAAAGCAAATTATTTACCTGTGCATCAGCATAATCCCTTAAGATCAAATAAAATCTTTCTGTCTTTATGAACACTGTAGTGAGGGGCACCTGGACGTGCAAAAAACAGCAGACCACTCGCTGCTTTTTATTTTGTAAAGGTGTTGGGCAGTGCAAAGAATGTTCCTTTTTTATGATAAAAGTTAAATTCAGTGTTCTATTTTAAAAGAAAGAACATTACATATCAGTGCCATAAACAAAGTGTTGAAAAAAGAGGAACGATGAACATACATGGAAGCAATAAGGGCATGCTTGGAAGTCACTGGTCAGCCTCTTTACTTGCAAAGACTGGCTGTTCTGGTCAAACCATTTAATTTGCTCATCCCATGTCTGGAACTTTTTCAAAGACATCATTCTAAATGAGCATCCAATTATATTAAGGACTTAAAATAATAAAAAGTGATGAGAGAATTTGAAAGGAATTAATCTGCAAGTGAGTAAAGGCAGTATCCAGTAAAGAACAATGGCTTTTTTGTTTATTTATTAACCTTGTTTTCCTCTGAATAGTCTTTATCCTGCTTCATCGCACACTGTGTTATATATATTTTTAAAATGGGAGTGCCTGGTAGAAGGGAAGTAGATCTTAGAACTTTAGTGATGAAACAACTGCAAATCTACAAATGAAAAGCTGTTCACAATGTCTTTTATAGGTAACTGTTCAAGTCCTTAAAATTAGCCTTGGAAATCATTCTACAAACACCAAAAGTATGGAATATGTGTCACAATCTGGTTGAGCAAATTGCATAGATACTTAGGATTACCAAGGACAACATTTGGTTCTCTGAGGTGGCCTTCAATGCCCACAAGCTGTCACCTTAGCTGCCAAAGGTTTTTCCATTTCTGAAATCTTTCCTTTCTTTGTATTAGTCAAGACACTAATACTCTGCAAATATGTGCAAGCATATAATTAAATTCTTTGTTGTACTGCATAAATCTGAGATGATGATTTAACGCAGCTCAGAGGCAGTTACACTTGTCAGCCTCCACATTTTTTTAATGTAGGTTCTTCCTGAGTAATTTACATAACACACATATTGTTAAAGATAGAGACTTTGCAGCTACCTAGATTTACATTAGAAAGTCTTGCCAATGGTGCAGCTACAGATAATTATATCAAAGTATCAACTAAAATTTCTCCACAAATCATCCTCCAAATAAAAATGATCACATTATTTTCCTGTGAAAAAAAAACAATGAAGTCTTGCCCAAGTATAAGTATCCATTCTGTTCCGACATCCATAGTAGTTGTATTTTAAAGGAAAAGCATTTAAAGCTACTGCTCTGAATTTAAAGGAAAGTCAGTCCTTCAATATTTTATTTATTTATTTATTTTTATTTTATAATTAATTATTTGAATTTTACTCTATTTGCTCAGCTTTTATGTAATTAGCAAATCTGAAAACCGGTTAATTCTTCGCTTTTTTTTTTTTTTTTATAAAATTGATAAAATAAAACCAGTTTTTGTAGTTACTGTATTTCATTAATTTATTCAGCATTAGTATTAGTTGTAGGGAATTTCTAGAATCATGAATCTATTCTTTAATTATGACTCAGATAGAGGTTGCAAATAGAAATACTACCTGTAGAATTTTTTAGGAAATTGATAGAAAGGTTTGGGTCTTATTTTCCTGAAATTTCAGCTGTGGTAGAAGCTAGTTTGTAGATTTTCAGTACACATGTGCAGTGTCTGACTGACAGGTTGCTAGTTGGGATTGCAAGGGATTCTGAAATGTGGAATTTTTTTTTTTTTTTTTTTTTCCTTACCTAAGAAAACCTCATATTCTGTTACCTATAAAGGCCAGTGTTTCTGAGCAGAAAAAGATAATAAAAACCCATGCTTCATGTCTACAAAAAGAAACAGGACTTTTTTCATGTCATCTCCAGGGTTTCTGGAGAAAGAACAAGGTAAATATGGCCTCATAGCAGCTGCCATTTTGATGCAATTTTTATCTCTTTCTGTTCAAAGGCTGAAGAAATACTTTTACATAAGAATAGAAGGAAGTCCTGATTTTTTGTTTTTTAAAAATATTTGTTCTTTGCTGACTGCAGCCTAAAATGTCACAGAAACCTCACAAGAATAACTCTTAAGTTACTTAGTCCTGGGTTTCTCCTGTTACTTTTGAAAAGCTGTTTAATGATTTCTCTTTGCTGACAGCTGCAAGTCATTTTCAAATTTTCATTTTGAATGTATCCATCGTTGGCTTGCTTCTGTTTGTTCAATTGCAAAATGTGTATTTCAGCTCAAATGTTTCCTTTCTTTCATTTGTTTTTAAATCCACGAATTAGTTTAAAGAAAGAGCACTCTGTCTCATCCCATACTCTTCTGATCTTCTCTGGGCAATACAAGAATCTGTCTAATTTAGTCACCCTTCTCTGTACTTTCATGAATTTCTTTTCATCTCTTCCATTTTTTGTGTAATTTCATTTTTTTGCAGAAATAAATTTCCTGATAAATCAAGGGACTTTTCTTTTAGATTTCATGGTAACATCACCTTATTACCCAGATTCCATATGACGAAAAAATTGACTTTTTCCCTTTCTCTTATTTCCCATTTAATACCTTAAGTTACTTAATATCTAAAGCATGGATGTATCCAATTTCAGTTCCTTTAATCTAGTTATAAAGCTGCTTCTGCCCAGTAACCCGTTGCCTGATGTCTCCTAGCTTTTGTAATAGATGTAAACAGGAAACTTTTTTTTTTTATAGTCAAATAATTATTGAAAGCATTAATTACAGAAGAGCCAATAGATGAGAAATAACTTTCCATTTGCCAAACAGGTTCTCTATAAACTTTTACTGTTTACAGGTAATCAGTTTATCATAAGTACTTTGGCTTATATATATAGGGTGCTTTTTCAAGTGTTTTGCTGACTTACAATGGTTTATTCTATGTTCCTTGTATTGATAAGGCATGACTTTCTCACTATTTTTATTAAGGAGAAACATACTATAAGAACGTGACTGCTGATGTGTATTTTCATCTTCTATCTTCAGATGTGTTCCTTGAAAGTACTTTTCTTGTTTAATTGCCTTTGCCCCTTTGTGGCTGTCACAGTTCTTGAAGAGAAATGGTGTGTTCAAGCCAGTTGGAATTTTTTAAGATACAATTCAATGTGACAGCTTCTGCCAGATTTAAGAAGTCTTTAATGGATGGAAATTTTGCACTCAGAAAAATTCCTACTTGTTTCATCACTCTTTAAAAAATATTTTAATAACTCATACTCTTGCTAACCTCTTTCTTACTGATCTAGAGAATAGAGCAATTCAGTAGTCCAAGCTCTCTCAAGCTGTCCTTGAAGCAGAGGTGCTCCAACCCTTTGATCATCTTTGTGGCCCTTCTCTGGACCCTCTCCAGTAGGTCTGTATCTTTCCTTTGCTGGGGGCTCCAAAGCTGTACACAGTACCCCAGGTTTGGTCTCACAAGGGCTGAGTTGAGGGAATTTGTGGGTTCCCGCTCCCTAGAAGCATTCAAGGACAGGTTGGATGAGACTTTGAGCAACCTGGTCTAGTGGGTGGTGCCTTTGCCCATGCAGGGTAGGTAGGAACAAGATCTCTAAGGTCCCTTCCAACCCAAATCATTCCATGACTTTATGATTATATAGAGAGCAGACTGTTTCTTTGCAGATACAAGTATTTCTTGCAACATACAGATATATTTTTAAAAGTGAAGCAAGGTTAATCATTCTCAGTTCTAAGATGTTTAAATAAGAACATTTCACTTAAAAGAGATAAAGAAATAGTTATACCACTTTGGAGAACTAGGCAGTTAATTTTCTCAAGTCTCAAGTGTCATTTGTGGGCAATTTGAGAAACATTATGAGCATTAAGGCACATAGAGGAGACTATGTGATGAAAATATAGAAACAGAAATTTCTTCTGACCTGAAGTTAACTGCAAAGATCAGTCAGTAACTAAGTAACATTTTACAAACAATTCCTAGTCTTTATATTCTGCTGTTGATGGTAGAATCTAATCCATCAAAATGCTTTGAAGTTAGGAACAACCAATTGTTTCAAAGTACATTGTATAATTAGAGAAAAATTAAAATAATTTCTGTATTTCTCAAATGGAGTCTGAAAAATATTCTCTTTCCTGCTTGGAAAGGGTTGCAACAGAGAATGTAGATGTTATTAACTTCTTCTTAATTGCAGAAAAGAACAGCAGGGAATTTCCTCATCAAACACCCTTGAGGAACACTGATTTAGTCACAGTTTTATATAATCATTAGTTCAGCTTGGAGAATTATGAACTATCTGAACAACCTTTTCTGGACTGTGCCAAAGGTCGTGAAGAATTTTGATCAGAAGAGGGCTTTTATTAATATGTATTTTTTAAACTGAGAATGCCTAGATTCATGCCAATTTCATCATGACAACAAGGTACTTTTGCATTTTATTTTCCTGTTTCATCCATATGTTTCAATATTTCTTATTTTTACTGAATAAAACTGATTTTGCTGCCAGAGAGGAGAAGTCAACAGTGGCAGGGGAGAGCTATAGAATTAAAGATGTGGGTCCTGAACTTTTAACATCCACACATGTTCATGATTAAAATAGTAAACAGATGTAGATGTCCCTTCCTATACTTCAAAAGATTTTACTTGACTAAGAGAGGGAAGAAGCAAAAGACCTATGATGTCTGAATTCACAGAGATACTTCTGAATAAAAATGTCCTTTGGCTAACCCTTCCCTCTGACAATTGCATAGTTTTCTCAGGCACCCCAGAAGATCAAACAGTCAAAGCCTGAATATTAGGAGTGAAAAATCTATATATAATGTGAGAATAATCCTAATACTTAAAAATACTCGGCTGAGAAATGCTGTCTAGAGAGCCAGAAAAGAAACAGAGATATCCTGTCTTATTCATAAAACCAGAGTTCTGAGAGTAGGCCTCTACATACAAGCTAGATTGCAGAGATAATATGTTTAGAAGATGGAGGAAGACAGGAAAGGAAAAGTTTGGACTAGATGAATGTTGATAACAAATAATACAGAAGGAAAACCATTTAAAAGAATAATGTCAAAGAAGTAGAATGTAGATTAGGGTCAAAGAAAACTACCTTGACAATTTCTTTGTTCTCTTTTTCCTTTAACCTTTTCTAAAACAAGACATAGTGTTCAGAATGTAAAAAATCAAACCAAAACCAAACAAACAGAAAAAACCAAGCAAAAAACAAAGGTATAAACATAACATAATGGAGTAATTTATAAAAAAGTGAGCTCAGAGCCCTCTGGTTTTTGTTTTTTTTTTTTTTTCAGGTACTTCACTCCCTTCCCCTCTTTTTTTAACCCATCATATGAGTTATTTTAGACTTTTTTGTACTTTATTGACTAGTAAATTGACTATATGAACAGGCATAAAGTTTGAGAGGGAAGAGGAATGTCTGTCCTAGTAAAAATAGGAAACTAAACATAGCAGTTGTTTTCACAGTTTAGTTTCATTCATGTTTTATCTGGAACCTTATGTTAAATGATGCTTGACTTGAAACATGCCTTATGCAATGCATCTGAATTATCTTACTACATCCTTCCATAATTAGAATCCTTTCCATGTGTGCAGAATATTAACACTGGCAAAAGTATAATAGTCCAACAAGGGACCTGATAAACTTTGTTTAAGAATGCTGTGTTTCTACAGCAGCTGTGGGACTATAGGAACCTATGTGAGATATTTTAGATATCAAAATATAATACTATGATTTGGGGACACAAATTTCAAGTATTAGCTAATTTTTGTACAAATGAAAGCATGGTTTTATGAGTAGATAACAAATAAAGGCTATTGTTATTTTGACTGAGAAATAGTTATCAGGGTATATTTAAGGAAGCAGCAATTTTCAGAAGGCTAGTCATTGCATACAACACTAAGGCTTGACCAGAAAGGCTGGACCCTGTAGGCAGAGCTGTCATACTCCGTAGCTAAAAAAGCATTCCTGTGGGGCTGGAGTGCAAAACAATGGTTAACTCCTAGGTTCACTTTTTCAAAAGTAACTAAATTCAGTTAAGATTTTTATGCTGGGAATATCTAAAAAGAACTTTCAATTGAGTGTTATTCTCAATGGCAATAAGTATATAACTATGCTACAAGTTCAGTGGTATTCTTCCTAGCGTTCTTAAATATTAAACTCAAGCAGAAATAACAGATGCAGAGAATGTTTTATATTCCGGTGTAAAATCAGTCACTATGGAAACTACTTGAGCAACATTAGAAAGTTCTAGTTACAGTTGTGTTAATACCAATTCAGAGGGAATTTCATCATCAATCCCTACCTATTAAATATAATGCAACACGGTTGCATTATAATTGCATTATAGCATCTATTAAGCTCTGGAAGCAGATCCTACTGGGTTTTTTTTTTTTGGCACTTTTGTGCTCTTAAACTTTATGCATAATCTGAAAGGTCAAAAATTTATGATAAAGTCACTGCAGTGTGTTATATATGGCTGAACTGGAGAAGAACTGCAAATGCAATATGAAAGCTTCCAACAAAAATCCACTGTAACTCAAGAGGCCAATATAATTTCAGATAAATGTATCAAATTACCTGGGCCATGCTCTGGGCATTAAATTCAGTATACTTCAGATCTTGTATCAGTGTTCTTGGCTTGAAATTTTGTTCGTTTCTTACAAAAGATTTAATTCAATTAATTATTGTGAATTCATACTTAGATTTTTGATCCAAATCACGCTAGTTTTAAAAACAGTCAAATTTTTCAGGCTTTTAAAGATTAATTCTAATTTTTGTCCTTTGATGTAGCAACTAAAAGTCTTTCTCCTTTACATTTATGTAATGGTTAGTTCTTAATATGGTAATTAGAAACTGGGTAGAAAGAAGTGAGTCAAATAAGACTGTTTATTAAAACATTCAGACCTTAAGGAAGATTTTTTTTTTTTGAGAAATATATTCTGGTAAAACCAGTTGGTTCTTCTTAAAGATCTATCATTTATCAGTAGTGTGTTCAGAAAAACCCCACACCTTTTAACTTATGGAGCTGATTGGATCTAGGATGTCACAAAAGAATCTCCAGACTGCTCATTTCTTCCTCTTCATTTTTTCCCCATATATGTTCTGGTTCTGGCTAACATGATTACCAAAGACTAACAACATTGTTGCTTAAACACATTTAAGAAACTTTTGGAAATACTGTAGAGTACTCACATGAATGATGATTATATTTAAAAATTAATTTCCTGTTATATTTTAATTACTTTAGACTTTCAGTTATATCTCCAGAGTAAGTAGAAGTTATTAAGTTTGAGGTAACAATAATTAGTTAAATTTTCAGGATTACTACAATGAAACAGACAAAATAATACAGTACAAAAAGTTCAGTAATACTTAATAGGAGGAGCTGTAGCTGCTTTCTGCTGGGTGGTATGGAAAACCTGTACTAATCATAGGTTGCTTGGTCTCTGATGGCTGAAGCATACATTCAAAAACTAGGCAATACGGATGTCTCAACATGCAAAATTAGAAATACAAAGCTGAAATTTTTGTCACTTAGAACAAAACAGGGTTCACAAGAAATCTTCTTTGGCAGTGTATATTTCACTTCAGGAAAAGCAAGAAGAATAAAACAATTTATTAATGTCAAAGGCACTTTCTAAATGTTTTGCATTAGTACAGACGTTTATTCAGAACACTTGGCCCACTCTTCATAGCCATTCAGTAATTAGCCTTGCCTATATGCAAAAAATTCTGTGCATTCGAAAAATATTTTTCCCTTCCATACAGTTGACTTGTGGGCTCATTATTACAGAGAAAAAAAAAAAAAAAAGATCTGGAAAATGAGAGAAATAAAATTCTTCCTGCCTTAAGAATGTTATGTAATATAATTACACTGACTCTAAATAAATGTGAATTTGGTACTGGGAAACAAACCTAGATTACCCAGTGGAACATAGTGCCTTCAGAACAAACTAAGATGAAGTGTATTACTTCAGTGTGTTTTTTAACAAATATTAAATTTTTTATTGTGCCATAGGTAATGTTTATCATATAATGAACCCAATAATTACTTTTAAAATGCATAAGTGCTTTGTTCTTTTTTTAAGTCCCTAAATCACACTAAGTATATTGTTATACTGCTGGTTTTTTTAAGTGCCTAACTACTCTTATTGTTTCAAAAGAAATATTTAATTATTCCGTGCCTGATTTTTGTGCTCACTAAATCTATCTCATCTTCACTATCTGGAGGATTTTTTGTCTTTAGAACTTAAAATAATTTTCAGACATATGTGCTGCTGGCTCAAACTGACCCCCATAGAGATGGGGAAACAATGCTGAACCTAAGACAAAAGAAGTAATAGGTATTTCCAAATATTTCCTTGAAAATAGAAGGGAGTGGAGCCAAATGAACAGCATTTTTCCACAGCTTACAGAACTGGTCTTATTGGATTATTTCCTGAAATGCTGAAATGCTCAGTTACTTATCTATACTGAGGGTAGGTTGTGATCCTTTGAGTGGTAGCTAAACTTTCTTCTAGTGGCTGTGAAGATGAGAATTATAGTTAATTTATCTCTTACTTATAGTTCCATAGTTTATTTTTATCATTCCATCTTCCTTGTCTACAATTTTATTCTTCAAGTGTCAGGAAAGTCTGCATAAACAAGTGCATCTGAACATGTAGTCGGTCAATAGGGTGTTCAGTGTTTTTAGGTATATACAGCATGGTTACAAGATAATTGGCATATGGGATCCATGTGGAAAGGAATTTAGTTCTCCTTTCCTTTGGAAGTATGTGGGGATGGACTTTTTAAGCAGAGATGGATTAATTTGTCTTTTCTGGGCAAGTTCTCTCACCAGGAACTGCACAGATTTTTTCTCTTTTCCTAAATTTTCTGTTTGTTTTGACTTCTCTGTTTATATAAACCCATCTAATTCTCCTATCTGGAAATTTTTCATTCCCAAAGAACCTTCCTAAGATATAGAACGGAAATAAAAGGCTTATCTACTTATTGTTAAATAAATATTCTGTTCATGTACAGTAGAGACAAAAGGGAGAATCTGGATTGGTCAAGTGTGTGAGGGCTAAAACAAATTTTGTCAGTTCCTACACAATGTTCTTGTAAAAACTGTACAGTGAATGACCTGAACTACCATGCTGTGATATCATTATTTGAAATATTTGTGAAAGACAACTTCTCTACATAAACTTTCATAGCCCCTACAAGAGCTCGCATTATACTGTAATTTGCCTTTCAAAGTTGTCACTACTTTGCAATATTGGAAAAACAATCCAAAAATTACCTCCGTTTTCCAAGGGTCGATATAATTCTGTGATATTTGGCTAAATACTCTAGGTCCTTCAAATTCCAGTTTCATTACATTTGACATAAAATAGAAACCTTACATAAAATTTCACCTAGTACTGCTATGACAGGAATATCAAGTACTCTGAAAATGTATTTCTGAAGATAAATCAGTCCATTTTCAGCTTTTGTTGGGTTCTTGTTTGCTTGCATTTTTGTCTGGAACCCATTTTTTGAATGGTGTACTGCAGCACTTTGACCCTGAAAATTTGTATCTTTTTTATTAGATATTAGTCTAATTTTTAATTATGTGTTCTGTTTTGTTTTAAAAGGTAATGACAGAGACAGTTCAACTGAGTTTCAGCTCAGTTCTCTTGGTATAAGCTCAAATTTGTAAAGATACAGTATCTTCATGAATCCAGATCAGATATGATATAGTCTATTAGAACACATGACAAATATTTTCTGAATGGAAATCTGAATATATCTTCCATTTGTCCCATGATCTTACTAGCAGATTCACAGAAATGTTTTTGTTTGGTTGGTTTTTTTAATCTACCTTTTAGGATTAATAGGTGATGGGGTAATTATAAAATATCTTTTCAGCTTCTGATGGTTGAAGAAAATATATCTCGCATTTATAAATAAAGCAAGATTTGTTTTTCCTCAGAGACAATAGAAGTCAGAAAGGAAGTCAGAGCAGATCAAGACCCTACCTACTCAAATTTCAAGTTCTTAAGAGCTCTAGAATCTCATACTCATTTCCTTTTTGTCTCCTATGCACTATAAATATTGGATAGGAACAGAGTAAGATATATACTCCATATTCCTGTATGAAAAATTCTATTTCCAGTGTGAATTTTACTATCCAATTATGCTTACATTTTAGCTGTAATACCTGAGTTTTGAATCATACAAATCAACCTATTGATCTGTGCTGCTTCTTTTGTTAATGAGCTACAGTTGCTGCAAGTTTGAATTATTATTTATTACAGTTAATCTCACCAGCACTGTCTGCCAGTGCCTCTCCTTCAGCACAAGTCACATATGCTGTGGGCAAGCAGGAGATTTCTCACTGCATGCACAGACCTATGGCAGTACATTCCTAATAAAACTGCTGGCCAGCATCATGTGGCATGAATGACAGATAAATTGGTACTGGTTTACAAGCCTTTTGTGTGCTGTTTTCTGAAAACTGTCAGTAAAGCAGAAACTCCGTGGAATTCTTTCATACCAACCCAGTACTACTGTAGGGCTTTCTATTCTGTGCAGGAAGCAGAGAGGCAGGCAAACAGTCCCTGGAACACCAGTGCTGGGTCATCAGCTGCTCATCTGAGTGTGGAAATAAAAAGGCAGAGTGCTTTAAAGTGAAAAGAAATAGCTTTGGACAATCCACTGTTATGGAACAGCAAAAATCTGACATTTCTATGACTCCTATTAAACTGACCCAAAAAGCTAGTTAAATACTCAAATGAGCCTTGAATGTTTTATTGCTGATCTTGGGACACATTTGTGCTTTTGCTACATACCCTTGAAGAACAAGACAAATAATTGGAAGCGGTGCCTAACCTTCTTAAAACAGAATATTACCTTGTTTTAAAAGTCTTCATGTTACAAAACCCTTTCCTGTTGCTTTACAGCTTTATAGAATTCCCATTTTTTAAAAAAAGATTGCTTGAACTAGTCATTGTCCTCTTTGCTCTCAGAAATGGCAGTAATTTTACAGTTTCCCTGCAACTGTGAATACTAAATTAGATGGTAGTATCTTTTATTTCTGTTCTATTTTGAAGTTTTCTATTTTAAAGTTTGAACTACTAGAAACAAATGCCTTTTCAGGATACTCAACTCACAAAAAACCCAGGAAGACTGGTTACAGTGTGTTTATTGGCATAGCCATTAAATGACTGTTGCACTACGAAGGAAGTGAGAGGAGAATTGAACTGCATTTATTGTCATTGAATTTGCCTTTACTTCGTGTTACCAAGCAGTATATGAAGGGCTGGAAATACATTTTATTAATACATTTAACTGAAATTCAACATTTTTTGATAGTAAAAAAAGGAGGTAGAACACAGTCTTAATTTGAAAATGGACTGTGACAGAATTCACAGGTTCCCTGTTGCTATGTAATTAATCCTACTGTAACTTATTCCTGCCTGCTTTATACTTGACTCTTCTCCTTGTCATTCAAATATGGTAAATGAAAACTGCACAATTTGGGGTTTTATAAACCATTTCTATTTCATTTTATTTTGCTTCTTCTCCAAAATTTTACTTTTCCATATAAAACCATCCTCCCCTGTACTGCAATACAGTCTGCAACAAGAGAATTCTCTGGTGCAAAAGAGTTGGCAGCTGCTAATACTTGTGATGTTCTTAAATAGCTGCGGGTAAATGCAGAAGAAAATTTATCTTCCAAATCATTCTGCAGATTTCTTTTTCCACCTCTTTAACAGTTCACTGATTCACATCTAGCCAGTGTCTCTGCAGAAAGCTTTTGAAGTAATTTTAAATTGTGAAGTGCTTTCAGTAATCTTGAAACCTTGAAATGTCCTGGACTGTAGCTTTGTCAGATTCGAAACTGAAAATGCCATCGTGCTGTTAAAGCATTTCATTATACTTGAATTGTTATAGCTTTTGAACGAAAGTCACAGTGCTACCTACAAAGGTGTGTGTCTATCCTGTAGGAGATGTCAGGTCTTTTTGTCATTTTCAGATTCTGCTTTTAATTTGCTTGTGTTACCTGAGATTATAAGCTTTTGACAAATAAAAGAAAATGAAAATTAATATAATGAGGTGCATTTCAGATATCCATGATCTAGCACTGCAAAACCATTCAGCAAATGGACATTATTTTTCCTTTTTCTTCCATGACTGAGTGCTTATGAATGTAAAGGTCAAAGGACTTGCAAAACTCAAAGGTAAATATCCTGTTCAGTTGCAAGACTTTGCTGTGTTTATTAAGCTTACGAGTTAGGGAATTCACGTCATTGTTGAAGTAATTTTAGTTTATATAAAAGTAGTCATGGTACTAAGATAGTGTGTTAGAAAATTAGGTTTGCTGAACTGCTTGGGATGAAAAGACATGGTACTGCCTTTTGAACTGTGTATGTCTGAGCTAACTTTCAGTAAATAACTTCAGAATCCTTGTAGATACTGAGTCCTTAATTAAAAATATTTTATCTTACACTTAAGTCTTGTGCTGCTATATACAGGTAAAGTAAAACAAACAACAATTTCAATTGTAATTTTATTTTTTTTATACATTTGTTCTAACACTGAGATCCACAAATATATCCTGACAGAGCTTGGGAAACTTGCATGTCTACCTAATGGGGATGGCATAGAATTGTGCCTGAAATGATCAAACAACTTTGAAAATAGTCTCAAGCAGAGTGTATCTGGAAGGCACTTAATTGTGGAGGACGGTATACACAGCAGGATACAAGGTGCTCTTTTCTACTACCTTTTTATTTCTTTGAACAGAAATGTGGCAACACATGCTCTACACTGGGAAAACAAATAATATGCTCACATGGATCCAGACTAAGAATGAAAGTAAATGTGACATGAATGTAGTGATAATTCCCTTTTTTATGATCTCTGAGCTTCCAGCAAGTAGTGAATCATGTACTTCATGCATCAGATATCATCTTATTGCATTCAATAATGCAATATACCTTTTTTAATCACCACTAATTTTCTTGATTTGTGGATCAAAGTATATTTGTGTCATCTACATCTGTGGTATTGTCTAGTTAAATGTTGACTGAAAAAGTACACCTTTTTATTTTCAAGTTATCTAGTTTTTCTAGTTGCCCCCTTTTTCTCTTACAATAAGAGACAAGCAGTAATAATCTTTCTTTAGGTTATTATCCTACTTCTGATTATTTTCTAACCAATTACTGCATCTCCTATGTATTTTTTTTTACTTGGTAAGAGTCCTATGGACCACTTTTAATCCTCATTACCCTTTTCTGTTGTTCTTTTCCTACTGTAAATCTTGAGGATGGTAAGATTTAGTGTCATTGGAATATTTTGTTTGCTTTGTTTTCCTTGCCAATAATTCATAATAGTCAATACATTTTTTTCTGGTTTTCACTCTAAGATAGAAATGTGACAGCTTAAATTTTACAAGGTAAATGAACATGAATATAATTCATTATCAGGTACACCTTACATGATGTGAGCTAGCAATAATCTTTAGATGTTATCCAGGATTCATATTGTGTTGGGTGGGAATCAATATAAGGAATTTACAGGAAGCATGTGAAGAAAGCTTTTGAATTAGTGCAAACAGAACAAATGAATACTTATTCTACATTCTAATGTTTCTTTACAGTGAGGTATAAGTTTGCTAAATGTTTGTGGTTGGCTACTGCACATTTTTTATCATTTACTTTTCTAGACAGGACGAGCACATGGAAATGTATAGCTAGACTGAAATGTATATTCATACTAGTGAATAACTGCAAATGCTGAGATACATCCCAAACCCAAGACTGTTTTAAGAGCTGTAGATCACATGGGCCAAATTACTCTGATAAAGACGATATCTCTGATGTAAAGCCTGAGGCTTGGGATGATGATTAGAGGCAAATATTTTTCTAGAAGCTTGACTACAAACCCTATTAAGTTTTGGAAAACAGTTTCTTGTGGCTTTGGGATTTTGAGGTTATCAATATATTGACAGATCTTTTCTTAAAGATGAGGGTTTGGCTTCATTCTATGTTTGGGGTTTGTTTATTTTTTTTCCCTGAAGAATTTGTCTTTAAATTTTCCTCACGCACATTGGTGCTTTTAGCTCTGTGAGAATTGCATTTCATCTTTATCCTGAGTCAGAGCATGTGTCACTTGGCAAAGAGAAGCACTCCTCCTGGAAACTCTCATAGCTCTGGAGGAAACTGGTGTTGAAAGAGGATTTTGTATGTTGATTTTTTTTTCTCTGATAGATGCTTTTTTTGTATTTAAAACGTGGCTCCAAGGAGGAAGAAAACTTTTCATTTTGTCCACCACTTTCTAAAAGTTTCAAAATGGTCTTATTATTGATGCTGGTATCTAGTGCAAACAAAATGAAAAGAGGCAAAACAAAGTCTGTTACAGTACTATTCACAATTTAGGAAAAAGACAACTTAAAGTCAAAGCCAAACACAGTTTTATGTTGTGTCTTCTCCTGAGCGTGTTAGAATTGGGCTGTTTGAGGCCAGGGAGCACACCAAAACTAATCTCTTTCCCATTAACATATTTTTGCCTACTTATTTCTGAGGTGTAAGATGCATGTGGATAGACTTTGTGTGATTTCTACTCCTGGCTTCTGATCAGTTGTCTGTGTTGTCATTCTACATTCACATAGCTAATTCACACATATATATATATTGCACAAATTATATTCACATTAATTCAACAATATTGACTCACTATGTAATATTTGTCAAAGCTATTTAGATTCATAAAATGTTAGCCTACAAAATTTATATTTCCTATAGAATGTCACAGTAAAGTAAGAAACTGACTATTTTCAAACTCACTCTACATTGATTTGCCTTTAATCAACCATATTTATTTATTTTCTTAATAAATCTGAATTTGAGAATTGCACAGGCAGATTGGAAGGATTTGTGTTCATGCTATTTCATTTCTTCATATTTGCTCATTTAAAGTAACTCTAAATATCATAAAGTGGATACAACATTTTTTAAAGCTGCACTACGACCTTGCAAACTTTATGTAAGTAAATTGGTTGTCTGCAATTAACAAAATACATTTCAGAAATAGAATATGCATTGTTTTTGTTTTTAAATTATCTGTATCTAGTTATCGTAGAAAAAACATTCAAACTGATTTGATCCTATCCTGTATATAAAATGAAGTTTTAAAATATCTAGCTTTTCAGAGTAATCTGAATTTAGTACACAGTGCCCATTTAAGCATAAAAATCAGTTGTAGCAATTTGCAGGTTTCATCTTGCTCTAATCATGAGTAGTTTGTAAACTCAGAATTTTGATTCTCCTTTTACCATTTGCCAGGCTGGACAACATTGTTATTTTTTGTTTTTCCAATTCTTCCCAGTGGCAACTCTTGCAAAAATAAAGACTGCTTGAAACTGCATAAAGGTAAACCAGATGAATGAGACAGACCACTAAAATTCTGAAGAATGGTGCAGTAAATGAAATAAATTGTTAGGTATAGTATTCAATGTTATAATTTTTCCAGACATAAGTATCTTCAATTCAGAATCTTCTTAAAAAGGAGGAAAAAACTACTGAGTTAATGTTGGATTGACTAGATTGTCCTGCCACCTATACAGGCAAGTGAATAATAAATTCTGTCTTCTGTAAAGTGAAACTCTTCAGTATAGGGAAAGCATTGAAACATGCAGCTCAGAGACTAGGATCTAGTCTAGATCTAGAGACTAGGATCTCAGAGACCTGATAGTGAATGAAATTATTTCAGTGTGAAGGAAAAAAACAAAATTATTCTTTGGGTTTTTTCAGGTAAAGTTTTAACATTTCAGGTAAAGTTTTAACATGTTGAAAAGACAGGTAGATGAGGTGCTACAGTGGATGGTATATTGGTCACGGGTTGTAGGGCAGATGATTGGACCTGGTGATCTTAGAGGTCTTTTTCAACCTTGGTGATTCTATGATTTCTTGCCACCCTCATTAGTACAGAATTCTTATAATGGTCACTTCAATTTTGAAACTAAGTGGACGGGGGTTTTATGATGATGAAAACTTACTGAGGCAAGGAAAATAATGTTTGTGTGTAGAAGAGAAAAAAGTCTATTTTACAATCAGGAATGAAAACATCTGTCTTCTGGGTTTGTAATTGCTGTTTTCATCTTTTCTTCAGGGAATGAGGGAGAGCAGAACACCATTAACCACTCTTTTTTTAAATCTGGAATTCTCAGGGTGGTTATAATTACAATCAGACAAATCAACTTGGAGAAGTTCCTATGGATAGGATAGTCATAAATTTATAATTTATTTAGTGATATCCAGTAGGAATGTCTATATGGCTCGATGTACTCTTGTTTCAGACCCAATTAGTTCATCATCAGTGTCAGTAAATGCTCTCCTCAAGTTTGTTGATTTTATGTAAATATGTCTTATCTCTTGATCTGAAAGGTTTTTTATAAGAATAGAGACAGAATTTGTTTGATAATTTGCAGACTAACTGGGTCACAGAAATGTCTTACAGAATACCCTTCAGTGCTAGTCACATCTCTGGCATTACCAAAATAGTATTAGAGCAGACTGAATAGAAAAAATCTACTTAATTGAAAAAGTTTTTTTTCCAGGAATTTGGTAGCCTTTGATAAGCAACATCAGAACAGAGTTGTCTAAGCCTAACAGGAAATTTTCATGAGATAATGAACTGCTCACAACCTCAGTGGCCTAACAGGTTGGAGACACCCACTTACACTTGGTAGAAAAGTTTAAAAAAAAACACATTATGATGTTTTTTTTACAAAGTCGTGATGAGGAAGATATTAAAAACATAGCAGAGAAAGAAAGTTTTGAACACAAAAGGTCTTCCTTCCTCACAGTACTTTTATATCTAGACAAGAAGAGCTTTTCTGCAGATAAGATTTCTGAGGAAACAAACTATTGCATGAAATGGCCTGGCTATCTATTCTTGTTCTATCACCTTTTTTGAATGGAACAAGTTATTATCATCTTTATCAAATCAGTTTACTAGGCTTAGCTTTTGGGCTCTGATATATTAAACATGACAGCCTAATTCCAGACAGAGTTTTCTTTGGGAGAAGCAGCCACTGTGCTCCTCTAGACAGTATGTGTTCTTATTCCAAAAATATCTGTGACAAGGGTTAGACTTTGGTGTTATCTCCTTGCCTCTCAGAATGCATGAAAAGGGTCTGAGAATTTTTTCTGTAGATCACTGTTTAGCAACCCTATATGGTATAAAACATGATCAGCATATGCATGTTTATCAAGGTAAACACATTTTATTTTTTGAAAAATGCACACAATAAAAATACTGTAGAATACAAATATATTTTTAGTATTCACTTCCCCTCTGCTAAGTGCAATATTTAAAATCGAAATATAAGGATTCATTTTTTTCTCCACTGTCCCATTTCATTTGTATCTCTACTACTTTACTTAATATGGGCTTGTATTTCTTCCAGTTTCTGTAGTATCATTAGTACTACTAATTTCTGAGATTTACTGCCTTCTTCATCTTTGCTGCTCTAAGCAAGTTAGAAGTTTCAACTTTCTAACCATTGCTGGTAGGTGTATCTAATTAATGAGAATCAAGGTACTTTCTGTTTCTTTTTGTCACCTTCCTTCTCCATTCTGTCTTGACAGATAGAGAACTCTTCATATTTAGTCTTCTAACTTGTCACCACTGAAGACTTTTTTACTCTCGATGTACTATGCTGAAGATGACAAGCTGGCATGTAATTTGCATTAACTGCTTTCAAGATCTGCTTCTAAGCATGACAGTCCACTGAGCTGCTGTCAGGGGTAGAGTATTAATACCTCTTCCCATTAAAGGCACAAATTGTGGAGAAGCACAGACAGGAGGAATGGGTCAAACTAGGGGCGAAGCTGATTCCCTTGTACTTCAAAACAGCAGAATGCTTTGGCAAATCTATTACTATGTTTGGGTTCATGGAAAATAAATGTTTGAACAGGCAAATAATCTTTTTTTTTTTTTTTTTTTTTTTAATCCCTAAATAAAGTCAGGACTGACGTTGGATAGTGTTTGCACAGAGGCATAATGGATAAAGACCTCACCTACACATGGTAATTAGAAATAAGATTTAGTAAGAGTTGACCATAGATGGAAATAGTTGAATGAAGATGAATCAGACCTTCAGCCAAGCAGCCTGTTTACACTCAGAAGCTTTTGTCTCCTTTCCCTTATATTTGCCCACATCTGTTCCTTTCTTATTGTCATGGGCAAAACAAGTATCAATCAGGAATTTTAACTCAATATATTTTAATACCAATCAACCAGAAGTTTTAACTACCAATTCAACCATTGGGAAAAAAACAGGGGAGGGTTAGACTAGATATGAGGAAGAATTTTTTGACTGAGAGAGTAGTTAGGCATTGGAATGGGCTGCCCAGGGAGGTGGTGGAATCACCATTCCTGGAAGAATTTAAAAATCATGTAGATGAGGCACTTCAAGAAATGCTCTAGTAGGTGAAATAGATATTGATATGTATTTTTACTAGGAGGGAAGGGATGTTGTTGCTTAGATGGAGTGATCCTAGAGGTCCTTTCCAACTGTCACAAATCTGTGATTCTGTAATAATATACAGGTAGAGATGACACCATGCCTGTTCAGCAATATGCCTGCGTTTTTTTTTTTTACAGCATGAAGTTTGAATGCAATTGTCAGAGATAGATTAGAGAGCCAAGAGTCTTCTTCATCTGCTTAGGGAAATTAGGTTTCTCTATTGGTTGAACAGAGGCAACTTAAGCACCTAGTAGATCCTCTTATTTGAATTCTAATTGTTGTGATCGCATCCATGCATATTAAGAAATTTTTCTGGAGCTCATAGTGGATTGTACTTAGAATTCATCTTAGGCTGTCCAAAACAAAGAGAAAATAAAAATGTAGTTATTCCAGCAAATCATATTATGATGTTTGGTGAAACCACCTTCCAAAGGAAACAAAATAAAAACCTAAAAAACAACTAACAAAACCAACAAAATCAAACCAGACCAAAGGGCTTACTTTCTGGTTGATTTATTTTGAAAAATTATGAAATTTGTTTTAAAAATGTGTTGACTTTTGCCTCTGATGCTCTATCCACTCTTTTGAAACTTCCTTTCTCACTCTGATAAGTTAATTCTTAGGCCTTATTTTGTTGTGCCAGAGTGATCAGACAAGAAAAAAAAAAGGTTAAGATTCTCCAGAATAATTGTTTTAGAAGATTTATAGGCTCACAGGTGCTTAATCTGTCTGTTCTTGGCATGAAGAGACATACTCTGAAATAATAAGCAGTTTTACAAATATAGTTGCATAGTTTCCAATGATATTGGGGGCAAGGAGGGTTTGCTTACATATGCCTGTGACATGTCATACAGAA
Source organism: Phaethornis superciliosus (assembly GCA_023637945.1). NCBI lineage: Eukaryota > Metazoa > Chordata > Aves > Apodiformes > Trochilidae > Phaethornis > Phaethornis superciliosus. The sequence goes on from JAJQWJ010000002.1 coordinate 72,950,072, forward strand.
ATATTCATTCTTCTAATAAGTAACTCTGCTCATCATCCTAGTAGTTCTCTTCTATGTCTGTTGTGCATCAAATTCTTCATTCTTGAAGTCTGTGTATTTACAGAATTCTCATTCTAACAATTTATTTGAACATCAAGACTACTTAAGGGTTTCGTATATCAGCTTATATATGCTAGAGGTGTGCCTCAGAGACAGATTTTAAAGACTGAACCTCATCAGTATATTTGAATAGATAAGTCTTACAAAAACCTAATTTCTGAGAATCATACAAAGTCACATGAAAAGAGGTACCATACACTGTAGTATCAGCATATCATAGCATCTTCACCTTTCTTTTGCTTTTGCCTTATAAAAATATTGGTAAAATATTTTTTTGCCAAATGTATATATATTCTTTCTTTTTCCATTCTCCTAAAGATAATGTATAAAACTGCTCACAAGTAAGCTATACTTTATGGTTATAATAATGTGTTTTCTTTTGCCACTTTTATAAAGTATTTGTACCTTTCTAAACTTTTGCAAACGTCTGTTGCAGCTTCTTTTGTGTTAATTAGCTTATTAGAACTCAGTTGCATAATTAACCTAACTCCATCCTTTACACCACAGATGTTGAGAAGAAGGGGGGAAAGGAGCTGTAATTCGCTACAGCATTCAGTATTTATTTTCCAAATACAGACCAGGAATGTCAGCACTACTGGGACTGAGCTGAAAGGTTATTCAAGATGGCTTACCATGCTGACCTTTATTTATGAATGGAGTAAACAAGTCAGGATATATACTATTCAGATTTTTGTTCCTTTTTTCTCCTCACTCTGTAATTGTGACCTGTCCATACAAAATTTCCTTGAGAGAATGATTATCTTGTAATAAACACCAGTTAGCTGTTGAACTGATTCTAGCATATGGTGCAGCAGAACTTCCCCAAAACTGGCTTGAATGGAATAGTGCCATCTGTCTGGGTTGAGTTCAGCTAACAATCTGTCAGATTTTGTTGTTTTAACCTCTTTGATAACAAAAGAGAAATTGGTGTGGACTGACGAGAAAACAGAGCCTTCCAGATAACTACTGGACCTTCAGTTCCTGTGCAATCAAGGTTTCTCATGAATCATAAACAGCCTTTAGGATTAATAGTAGTAAAACCAAACTTTATGGACCATTTTCTACCTCATCCTTGAACCTGGAATTCCAACTGGGCTACAGAAGATTAAAGCTGTAAATGCTATTTAATTTCATCTTCTGTATTTCAAGTATCTTATAATTAATATTAGTAGTAGCTAAACTCTTGGAGAGAAATATAACAATTGAAACTTAAAATTCAAAAATCTACTGATTATTTGCCTATCAGCCTACAAAATATTTAAAGCAGATTTATATATACTGACAAAATATAAAAAATCAGATTTAGTTTTCTACTTTCCTAATAGCTATCAAAAATTTTCAACATCAGACATCACATCAGTTCCTTCTTTCCTGTTTGTATCAGAAAAAATAAGCTAGACTCAAACCTCCATGTGATTCAGTGAACTACATTACTTGGGAATGAAAAGAACAAGTTTGCATTTCTGTGAACAACTTCACACCAATGCCATTACCACACATGTATTTTATATTGTACATTGTGCACATTGAACTGATTCAAAATATAAAAATATGTAATTCACCTAATTAAAGCAACAACTGAAGACAAAAAATTATTGCATTAATGGGGTAGTAGTAGACATTTATTCCACATATTCCTTCAAATTAAAAGCAACTTCAATGTTTTCCCTCCTGAAGCAGCCAGGATATGTCTTTAGGTAGCTTAGCAAAAGGAACAATTTTAAAAATAGCATCTGCATATAAGAATCTCACCCTCAGAGAACTTGTCTTTCCATCTCATTAAGGCATACTGCTTCTCAAAGAGCAGTTCTATGGTGCTCATAATCCCAGATAGCCCTTCCTCTTCTAAGAACTAGCTTTATGAGTCTGCCATTTTATCTCCCATGAGAGCAAGATGCTCATTCAGCATAAAGAGAAACTGCAAATGCAGTCATCCTAAATCCCACAAGATTATACAGTTATTAGTATTAAACTTCCAGAAAATTCTGCAGTCAATGGAAATCCTGCAGAGACCAGGGAGGAGAATGTAATCCATAGCTGCTTCAGATCTCATTCCCATGCATCTTTGACGAGGCACAATGGCAGAAAGGTCTCACCATGGTGCTGGCCACGTAGGCAGCTGAACACTGTAGCAGAAACTTCACTTTTCCAAGGACATCCTCTACATACATGTCAAAGGTCTAATCTTCAAGTCTTATGTAGGGAGCGTTTCCAAGTCACAGAGAAATTATGAACCTCCATATCGTTCCTAGATTTTGATGTAAACTATTAAAATGAGAACGGAGAAGTATATCCACATCCTTAGTTTTTAAAAAGTAGCAAAAAATCCAATGTCTTTCATAAAATTTCATTAAACAGAGTATAGAGTCGGCAGCATTATACTAATAGTATGCTATTTCTAAGCGCAAGCAATTTTAAGACTAAATGAGACATAAGAATAGTTTGAGTTAAAAGCTGGTTAATTTCATTTTCTCTCAATTCAGTAAAATACTTGAAAGAATGTGAAGCTCTTGTTTACAGCTTTTTAAATACACAAGTACATATTTCAAGAAACTTACAAACTCAATTCTCTTAGTAATATTTTCTGACTTCAATTCTTTGATGTATTACATCATTATTTCTGCAATTCTAGCTGTGTAGTAAACACATTGATGGATACTGCCCTCTTCTGGCAAGCATGACGACGCTGAGCAACTTTGAACCCCTGCCTATAAATTTAATTTATTTTGACCAGAGATAATACAGATAGTTCAAGAACATGTGAACAGCGAACTTGTGTGTTAGACATCATCACCGCAACAAATAAAATACAAAACAAAAGAAGAACAGCAAAACTAAAGGGGTGAGAACTCAGGGAAGAAAAAAGTGTTACTTGAAGTGGTATGAGGAATTCTTTAATCAAAATCTATTGTGAAAAATATTTTCTGTCTTGAGGTAACCTAAAACTTATCCACATTTCAGAATTATGAGTCTGAAGAAGGTGAAATATTGATTGGTGCAGGACATTTGGCAAATTAAAAGTACTTCAGTAATGTTTTCTTTTCTAAACAACAATCAGGAAGATGTTCCAGTTTAGACAACTAACTGAATATTAATGATCAAGAAGTTAACTGTGTAAGATCATAGACTTTGAATTCACAGGAGGAAAAAAATTAATTTTGAACTTTTAAGAGTTATGTAAGTTCTGGGGTGCCCAAATCAATATTTTATACATTCTTCTTTTTAGAAAACTGTCTCTGAAAAGGAGGGCCCTGAGCTGTTAAAATTTGCAAAAATGGCTATTTACTTTGAAATTCTGGTGTTATTTTAAAGATGACTTACTTCTTTATTTTCAAGTGAATATTTCCAAACATAGATATATTATTTTAAAGTCTATAATTTAAAAGTTTTTTGAAGGGTTTTTACTTTTTAGCTTATGATGTGACTCATAGTACATTTTCTTTGATGACTTATGTATATGCAAATTTAAAATACCTTGGGACCAAGAGAGACTTCAGACTCCTAAAATTCAAATCCTATAAACATAATATGAAGATAGACTTGATGATTCTGTGCTGACCTAAAACAAAGAAGTTTTTCTATTATGATCTGGCTGCATATCTCATCAATTGTAAGAAATCACTAGTTTTTGGAACTTCATAGAACACAGAACTCTTCAGGGAGACTCCTGTGTAAACACTCTGCTGGGAGAGCTTTTGACTTTCTATACTGTTTCTGTGATTGTGTAGCTGAGCACTAGTAAAGATTTACTTTACTATTACTGAGACCTGAAAAAGAGGCAAAACCCTAGTTTATATTACAGGGAGAATACAGAGGATCTGGGTGGACCTCAAGGATTGTAAGAAGAACGTGCATAAAACCATTGTGCTCCTATATAAAATGTCATTTTTGGGGGGGCAGTGAGAAAAAAAAAAATCACTTATTTCTTAGCTGTTACATTGGAGATAAACTTCAACCCGGACTTATTTTCAAAAAATTATTTAAAAATATTTCCTTAGCCTTTTCCTAATAATAACGAGGGAAAATACCAATTCTATAGCTTTGCTCTTATAAGTGAAGGGGAGGGAAAGAAGTTGAAGCAAGCAAAACCACAAGATGAGTAAGGAAAATCAGTTCCATATACAGAGTAATCTTTGACTTGCCATTAAATGCTATTTATAAGTGCCTGAAGATTCAAATGGGATGACCAAAAAGAGCTATTGAAATTGTTTTATTTCTCAAATGTAGGAGTAGGAAAGAATATGAGAGCTATAGGTGTGGGTTAGTCACCCATTAAAAGATTAATTTAATGAATGAGCCCAGGGCTCATGGCAAGATGGAGGGGTCCAGGGGGTTGAAACCCCAAATCTCTCTGGCTCAGCCAATCGGGTGCCGTGGGAGGCATGTCTGGGCAGCCCCGGGGGGGATTTAAACTCGGTGAATAGTGATGGGGAATAGGGATGTGTTGGGGTAGGTTGTGTGGAGAGGGAGAGTGGCAGGGAGCTGAAATTTACTGAAGGAGCGGTGGTGGTTACTCGGGGGAAGAAGGCTGTGCTCCCAGCAGCTACCAAAATGGATGTGAGTACTCAGAGGGTGCCTCCACAGAGGGATGTGGCTATCCAGGTCAGAGGCTGTTGGGAATGCCGCAGCCTTGCCATGGCAGCTGGGTATGGCAGTGATTATGCCTGTGTCTGATGTGAGCAGGTTGATGATATGCAGTGCTGCAGGGTGAAGTAATGGAGCTCAGGGAGAGGGTAAGCAGATTGAGGAGTATCAGGGAGAGTGAGATGGAGTTAGATGAGAGTTATAAGAGCCTGCTTGCCACTAAGATGACTCAGGAGGCAAATCTTATTAGTGATTCACAGGAGTCCTTAATGTCTTAGGGTCCCCAGCTGTCCCAGGAAGCTCCTTAGTCATCCCAAGACAACTTACAGGAGCAGGGACAATGGGAACAGTTGCCAGCCCTAAGCCACAGATGCAGCAGGGGTGTTACCTCAAGAATTTTACTCCACCCTCAGTGGTGTTGCAGAACAGGTATGGGGCCCTGGGGGAGGCAGTGGCAGACAGAGCTGAGAATACCCTACAGAGACTGAAACTGCCATCAAGGCCAACTCACCCTAAACCAATGGTTTTGATTCATTCCAGAAAGGAAAAAAGAAGAGTTGCTGTTGTGTCTGACTCCCCACTCCCCTTTGAGGGGCACAGAGAGCTCAATATTCTGACCGGACCCACTTCATAGGGAAGTCTGCTGTCTCCCTGGGGCCAGGATCATAGAATCATAGAATAGGCTGGGTTGGAAGGGACCTCAGAGATCATCGAGTCCAACCCTTGATCAATTACCACCACAGTCACTAGACCACGGCACTGAGTGCCATATCGAGTCTCTTTTTAAATATCTTCCAGGATAAGGGACATCATGAGTAAACTTCCAACCCTGGTAAGGCCTTCTGATTACTACCTGCTTTTGGGCTTCCAGGTGGGTAGAGATGAATTGGTATCAAGAAATAAAGCAGTCATGAGAGATTTCAGGGCCCTGAGCTTACTATTTAAGGGATCAGGCATGCAAGTTGTGTTCTCCATCCTTCTAATAACAGTGATGGATGAAGCTACCAGCAGGAAGATCTGACAGGTTAATTCATGGCTTAGGGACTGGTGTCAACAGCAGAACTTTGGGTTCTTTGATCATGGATCAATATATACATCACTAAGCCTCCTGGCAAAAGCTGGGGTGTATCTATCTCAGCAAGGGAAAAGGATTTGCTCCTAGGAGTTAGCAGCCCTCATTGAGAGGGCTTTAAATTAGACTTGAAGGGATGGGGGGAGGATAAATCCAGGCTCACTGAGGATGAGCCTAGAGGTGGCCTTCTGTCTGCCATCCCACTTGAGGTGGGAATCTATAATAAAGGGGGTGTAGCTGGCTTTGTGCCAGTGTTGCAATGTACCAGTCTGAACAAAGACCAGGACTCCCATTCCCCTAGGGTGGGGTGAGCAGGCTCAGCCTGCAACCTGAAATGCCTGTACACAGATACACATAGCATGGGGAACAAACAGAAGGAGTTAGAGATCTGTGTGAGGTCAAGGGACTATGATCTGGTGGCAATTTCAGAGTCATGGTGGGACATCCATGACTGGAATGTGGTCATGGATGGTTACATCCTTTTTAGGAAAGAAAGGGTAGCATGGTGAGGCTGGGGGACTTTCTCTTTATACAAGAGTGCAACTTGAATGTATTGAGTTCTGTCCAGGGGTAGAAGAGGAGCAAGTTGAGAGTCTGTGAGTTAGAATTAAGGCACTAATGCGGAGAATACTGTGGTGGATATCTAATAAAGGCCATCTGATCAGAATGAGGAAGTTGATGAGACCTTCTATGAGCAGCTGGTAGCGGCCTCGCAGTCACAAGCCCTGATTCTCATGGGAGATTTCAACTACCTGGATATTTGCTGGACGGGTTACTCAGCAGCCATTCCCAGTTCAGGAGGTTCCTCCAGTGCACTGATGATAACTTCTTGATGCAATTGGTGGAGGAGCCAACTAGGAATGGAGCATTGCTGGATCTTGTCCTAAACAACAAGGAGGGCCTGGCTGGAGAAATGAAGATTGAGGGCAACCTTGGGTGCAGTGACCATGAGATTGTGGAGTTCAGGATCTTATGTGGTAGGAACAGGATTCCAAGTAGAATCAACCCTGAACTTCAGAAAGGCCAACTTTGCCCTCTTTAAAAAATTGCTGGGGGAAATCCTATGTGACAGGGTACTGGAGGGTAGGGGGGCCCAGGATAGTTGGTTAATATTCAAGGACCACTTTTTCAGAGCTCAGGACCGATGCATCCCAATGGGAAAAAAATCAAGAAAGGGAACTAGGAGACCAGTATGGTTGAACAGGGAACTGCTAGATAAACTCAAATGGAAGAAGAGAATCTATAGATCGTGCAAGGAAGGGCTGACCACTTGGGAAGAATAGAAGACTGTTGTCCAAGAATGCAGAGAGGCAACTAAGAAAGCTAAAGCCTCCTTGGAATTAAACCTTGCAAGAAAGGCTAAGGACAACAGGCAGGGCTTCTTCAAATACATAGCAGATGAAACCAACACTAGAAGCAATGTAGACCCACTGCTGAATGAGTGATTCTATGATTCTATGAAAACATCATCCCTGTTCAGTTGAAATTTTTCAATGAAAGAAAAAAATTTTTATGAGAGAAGCTCTGAAAGTGTTCTGTGTTAGTATCATCTAATCTTAGTTTATTCTAAACGGCTTCTTATTTTTTAAATCCATGATCCATGTAAGTACTGGCCTCTTCAAAAGGGAATTAGTAGAAACAAGAAGTGGAGACAGGGAGAGCAAGAATTCATGTGAATTTTATTTAATAACAAAACACATATTCACTTTCCCAAACTGGGCAGCTTCAATAAAGATGTTCACAATTCTTTTTACCTTTCAAATGGGAAGTAGGCTCCCAGGTATAAACCATTTTGACACAATTTTATTTCCAATGAACATTGAGACTGTTTTGAAACAAATACATACTCTGTCATACACTCAGGGCTAATAGTAAGAATCTGACAAAATTTCTTCTTTGCCTTTTAAATTAAAGTAATAGTTTCCTTTGGAATATTTTAACAAGGGAAAATAGATAAATTGTGTGTTTAAGAGAATCTACCATACCTCCACTAGTGAAAAAATGTCCTTAAAACTTTATTTAAGTGAGCAGGGATCATCAGAATTAAGTGCTATGGCAGTCATGATCCCCCTTCGATTTTTATTGTTATCATGTAAGCATTTGTTAACTAGGAGCTTGTTCTTTGACTCTAAGAACCTTGTTTTACTTGTGATGACTGCTGCTATATCCAGTATGGAGTATTCCCTTTAAGAAATTATTTTGTTGTCACTGTTCTTAAACTGCATCCAAGATGTAAGAAACAGCACATGCATACAAATTAATGGTTTCTTATAACACACTGATTCCGGAATTGAGCTGTCAGGAAGGGAAAAACCAACCAACCAAACCAAACCAAACAAAAACACCAACCTCCCCCCCCCCCCAAAAAAAAAAAAAAAAAAAAAAAAAAAAAAAAAAAAAAAAGGAAGAGGCTTGAAATTAGTATTTTAAAGGTTTGATCTTATTTTGAAACGAAAAGCTATGGGGTCCAGAAGTTGGCCTTTATCAATTCTGAATACTTGTCTTCAAAATATATTGTATATGCACCTGGATGGCACATACTTAAATTTCCATTCACTGGTTCTTGCTACCTTTTTTTTTTTCCATACAACAGTGCATTATGCTATTTTGAGGGGAGCAGAAGAATTTAACTCAAAACTGTTTATCCCAGTTGAAAAACATGTCTGCAGTATGCACACATGTATTACATAATAGATATGGATATTATAGCTGCTTAATGATTATTTTCCTAGTTAATTAGATGAAACAGAGTAATGAATATGGTAAACAACACTTACTTTCTCAGAAAAAAAAATTAGAGTTCATTAGATTACAGTAGAAGTGGGGATTTTTTTTTACCTAAAGCTTTTGTAGCATAATTTAAATAGTTTCTTAACCTTGTACATTACTAGGATTCTGCTTGAATATTTTCTCATAAACAATCCTTTGTCAGTCTCATTTCCCATTTTTGTGTCTTGCACCATTTTTTCCTGTTCTTTTTCTTTTCTTAATTGCTTTAAGAAAAGCAATTTTTCATGATTTATTTTTTTCCATGTGCCTATTTACGGAACAGTTTGCACCTTCCTTACAAATCCTATTTGCTTTCCTTTTCTTTATCCCATTCTTTTTAAATTCTTTGTATCCCTACTTATGCCAGTTTCCCACCAGAGAATAATTCCCCAAGGAATTGTTGATCCTGCCTGCTATTTTGAAAAACAATGCTGTGTTTAGAAAACAAAACAAGCTTTGTGTTCATGGTTGCTTGTAAGAGACTATTATTTGCAGCATATGCAAACTGCCAAGTTAACACAACACTGCTAAAAATATATGTTTGTTCTAAATTACTATTAACAGGAGTTAAATTTTGGCTGAGATCCATGTAGTTTCTGTTCCTTATTTAAATAATAACAGACACTGGAATATTTTAAATATATTTAAAATGTTTGTAGAATTTGCTGTCTTTTTAAAGAAGTCAGGGTTGTGAAGAAAAGTAGAAAAAAGCTATTTGGAAAAATTTAAAAAGAATTAAAAAACTGCACATCATTAAAATGCTTATTATAATACAGGCACATTATCGCCACAATTGCATTATAGGGGGCAAAAGTATGGCTACATGTTTGTCTTGGCAACCATGTAATTGAACGGAGAGTAATGTTGCTTATGAGGTTTAGAAAAAAAACTTTAGAGCATACATTAATTAATCTTTATTTTTCTTTATTTTCTAAATTTCACAATGTATAATACCAATTTGGAGCATAAAGACCTTTTCTTCATGAAATTATTTATTTCTAAATTTGAGAGGTAATTAGTTTGTTGGTTTTTTTAATGTAACAATTTTCACTTTTCATTAATACTTTTGATTTCTGTGGTACAGGAAAGATAAAGGGGTTTAGGATTTCTTACTTTAGCTCAATTGTTATATGTTCATATATTTTCCGAAAGAGAGGCACAGATTATTCTGAAAGGCATGAAACATACAGTGAGTAAGCATAGGCTAATCACTCCCATTTCATTAAAACACCTAATTCTAATCTTCAATATTGACTAACTTTACCTGCAAATGTTAAAGGTCAAGGACCTTGTGGAAAAAACCCCAATCTATCGTTCCTAATAAGTTTTTTAGTAAGGTTGTTCTCTTTAAACTCATGTTGTATCGATGTTTTGTTATGATCTGTTTTCCCTGCCCTTGATTGTTCCCACTCTCTTCTTTACTCTAGTCCTGGAACATTTCTTTTGCTTCTGTTCCTCCTGACCAGCTGCCAGACATGGTACTTGTATTACAGTGCCTTGTCAATATATCGGTTTTACTGGTTTTGACAATCAAAGTATCATTTCCCCTTCCTCTACTTATTTTATAGATTCCCCGAGGTTCATATTTATAAAACATCAGTTTCTGGTGTAACTTTGAATTTTCCTGGCTTGTGGCCTGAAGGAAAGAGGAACACACATACTTGAAATGATATAGTTCATCTCTTGTGTCCTTGTCAAAAACTGCTAAAAGTCAGTAATATAATGTCAGTGCCTAGAAAGTATTTGAATATGTCTGTTGGAATAGAAACTCAGTCTTCCAAGTAAAAGTTGTGTGTTAGTCTCTAAACAATTAATTTATTCCTTAGGAATCCCTGGAGAAGAATATGTAACTGATACTATTGAGTCCTGTCGCACTCTTGGGAAACAGACTATTTCAGCCTCCCGAAAAAAGCATGTCAATAGCATATCCATTTCTTTTGACAGGTGTTCTGTTTTCTTCTTTATGCATAGTGAGACATATTACATGGTCTCATGACTCCATCCCACTTCTATCTCCCTGGAATTTTCCAGATATCTGTTTGGGGCCTTTAAGAAATGAAATATCATTCCACACCCATTTCTTTTTTAGTTGACTGTCATATTCAGCCATCCAAGAAATCCTCACTGTACAGTGGACAGCAATTCTACTATTCTCATTTGCTAAATGTTCTTCCCCTCAGGGCCTGCTTTCTACAATTGTTATCCTTTGCTAAGTTCCTTGGCCACAAGGCACTCGCTCTTAGACTCTGATTGAACTTTAACACCCAATTGAATTCAGACTTATTCTGCTTTAACTGCAGCCAATACATCTTTTTTTGTTTTGCTGTAATATGGAAGGCCTGAAGACAACTGCTATTTCCCTGAATCTTTGACTGCTTATATCCATCTAATTCTTTGAGTTTCTATTAAATCCATCTATAAAATCCACTTCTGTGGAATTCATCTATATATTACTTGCCAGTTCATCACCTGCTTAGTCTTTTTTGTGTTCACATCAAATTCCCCTTATGTAATGATGCCAAATGTTCTACGTCCATTCAGTTTTAATATAGTTGAAAACCTGCTTTTATTACCATTAGCTGTTTCTCTTCTTACTGGAAAAGTTTTCATCATTGCCCTTTAGTGAAACATTTTTCAAGGAAAATGAACATTTCATTCCCACCTGAGAAATTATTTGAAATCAATCTGTGGACAAAAGAACAAAAAGTCAAGCTAGCCTATGGTAACAAACATTTTAAAATTAAGAGGGTTTGGGTGATGCAGGGGTAAAAAATGAGGAAAAAAAACTGAGGTGGAGAGGCAAAAGAAGCTGCCAGAATCTTAAGTTCCAGAAATGGCAAGAAGTAAATAATGAAGTAAACCTGTATGTGACAATGAGAGAAACTTAGTTTGTTTATTTAACCAGTTGAGGTTGAAGGACAGTGGAGACTTCTGCTCTTTGTTGGCAACCACTTAATCCATTAATCAAAAGGTTTGGTTTCTGTGTCTTATATTCAACAAACACCAATAACAGAGCATTAGCAATTTCTGTATCTATTGCTTTTTGTTACTATTTACATTTTTATTATCTTACTACACAATGTACAGTGTCTTCAGAAAGGCTCTGAAAATCCATAACTGGTTACATTTGATAAGGTGTCTTAGTACACCATGTAGCTGCCTAACCTGATACCCTTGGAAAGAACTGATAATCTTTTTTTTCATCAGGAGTACCATCTAGTAAGTTACTGGTACTACAAGATACCAGTAAGGTACTTGTGCTAACTTGTAAGGTACTTACTAGTGTAGTAAGCCTGGTCCAGGGAAAACTGATTAACTAGAAACAACTGCATACTTAAGGATGGAAAGTAAATAACTAATCCACACTGCCCTTGAACTTGTATATATTTTCCATTGATGATTTTTTCCAGTGTTTTCTACTCTCATAAAATAAATTAAAATTATTGCTGAAATTATTAAGCAGGCTTTATTCCTGTAATATATGTGAAATGAATAGAATTATAAATGTGAGGTACCTAACCACAGCTATGAGTTAAAACATTATTGCAAACCTGAGCTATCCCTCCAAGGAACACAGCATAATTACAACTGCTGTCTTACTCAGTTGCTAACCACATGGTACATTTTTCCTACTATGTGGGAGATGATCAAGATTGCAGAAAACTATTACTTTCTCTTTATAGAGAAATAGTGAATTTCCTGGCCCAAGAAGACACATTTGGTCCTTTTAGAAAAATTAAACCATCTACCACTTGAAAAACAGTACTACACAAATTTTTGAGACGGGTACATCCAGGAACAAATTTTATCATGTAAAACCATCTTTTGCTATGTATTGTCTTAGAGATTAACTTAGAGCACAGGTAGAGTAAAAGAAAGTTCTACTACTTCTGTCTTAGTCAAGGTTTATGATTACCTCAACAAAATTTTACAGTTTATTTTATTACAGCTGATAATTCTAAAGAAATCAAACCACAACTTCTATTTTTTTCAGCTTTAAACAGAGAACTTAAGTGGAAAAATTTCCTTAATATTGGAAAAATTTCCTGCAGAAAGTCTAGACTGGAAATTCTCCTGACTTTTTTAAATGCCTGAATTCCTCTATCATTGTATGCTTAGTTGAAAATAAAATACACAGAAACAACTAATTCTTGTTAATTAAGACTTGGTTTAAAGTCTCCAGTTCTCCATAGAGTGAATAAGACAAGTCATGAGCACATAACTGCCATTGAAATCCACTTCTAGATGCTAGTGGTCTTGTCTGTATCTTCCTCAGGAGTCATAGACCAAAGGTATTTCTAAGTCACTGAAGAGAGTGGGAAGGAGGGTGAGCTAAAATATCAATTCACTGGAAAAGTTGTTTAACTTAGAAAAGAAGCCTTGGAACCAGAATCATCAATCCTGCAAACTGGGAAGAACACTGATAATAACATTCCCAACACTGACCTTAGACAATGTCAGCTCTGCCGTGGAGGGTTTCCTTAAGAGGCTGCAATCTGAAATCTGTCTTGTGGAGAACGGGCAGATGCCCACAAACTTTGGTTGTTTAGTTTCCACAGTTTCTGAGCTTAATACAATTTGAAAGAGAATTTATCATGAGAAATTATGACAGTGTGACCTTTTCCTTACTATAAACACAATTAGTGTGAGGACATCTCATTTTATTACTGAGAGGGGCTGGAAGTCTCACAGCCTCTTTCTGTTGATAGTTGCCTCATGGAGACAGAGCTAGGTGCTTTAACCCTAGCACACTAATTCTGCCCACCTTCCCTTGGAGATGGGCCACCTGACATTTCAATTTTTTTTTGGCCACATAGATAGGGAAATACTTTCCCTTTCCAACCCCATAATGCAGGTGAAAACCTGTTATTCCCAAGGGGGAGGTAGCATTTCTAGGCAATTATACAGTATACAAAATAATAACTTGCCATAACTGCCTAACATAACCACCACTATGAATACTGATCACGTAGCTTGCCAATGGTAAAAGTAAAATAAGGTATAGCTATAATCAGCTGATGTGGGGGCTAATATTCAATTCTAAAGCAGCTCTGAGGCAGAATCAGGTTTGTGATACCGAGAATGTACAGATTGCTTTGAATGTGGCAATGAGATACAAAGTAATTGAAGGGTTGGAACTTTCCTGTTTGATGAGAAATTGTTTATAAGATGGCAGTTGTTAGAAGCTCTGAAGCAGGATACCTTTCAAAGGAAGGAGAGGGACATGCTTCATTAATGTTAGGGAAAAACTGTGAATGCAATACAAAAGAAGAAAAGCTGGAAATGCATGGTTTTGTGTTTATAGAAGCTTTTCAAAGTAAGGACTATTTCAGATTTGGTGATTTTAATGGCTTGATTTTTTATTTTAATCACTTGATTGGTATCTATGAGTAGAAGTGACTGATGAGCTTATATCTGGTGTTTTCTTCTCAGACATGGTCAGTTAATTGTTCATTTAGTTACTCATGTTACTTGGGAGCTGCTTTAGTTTTGCCAGGAAAAATTATCCTTTTTTTCCTCGATAGGAGCATTCAAAAGAGGAGTATATTATTGTCAGTATTCTAAGCAATTACATGAAGTAGTTGCTGGTGTAGCTTGATTGCTGGTGGCTGGGGAGACAATAAATTATGAGTAAAATGAAACACTGTCACAGAATGCCTTGAATCATAATTAAGAAATCATAAGCAAATACATTTCCAACCCAGTCATATGTAGTATATTGCAATGGGAACCACAAATGCAAGTAGTCTTCTATCATTTATGTCTAAAAATACAATGGCAAAATGCTGAGGACACCAAAGGTAGTTTCCTGAACAGGAACCCCTAAAATATTCATGAAAAAATGGCAAATTTTTTTCTTGATTCTTTGAAAACGTAGATAGAAAGCTGGTCTTATCTCTGTAAGTGGTACTGTCAAAACCATAATGAAATAGTCTCTCTGGTCTTCCTATTTACATTTAGAGATAATTCAGAAGTATCAAAAAAGTTGAAAAGAGAGACCACCCCAGTGTCACCAAATCTGTAAAACAAGTCTAGAAAGAGATTAGGAGTGTGATATGTTCTCTAAATAAAAAAATGGGAGAAACCTAGATCAAAAGCATGATTGTTTCCAAGAGCCCAAAGTTGGAATTTAGACAACTACAGCCTTAAAATACAGTGTTTTTATCTAGCTTGAGTGCTTCTTATCTCTGTTTCTGCCACTGTCTGTTGTTGTTGCTTCATGTACTGTTGTATCTCCAGAGACTCCTGGACCACAATGGGCCAACAAGATTCAGACACTTCTTGCACTGTTTGTTCCTGTTCCTGTAGAACAGAGCTTTTTTTTTTTTTTTTTTTTGCAAGTGCAAAAGCTGACTTGATGCTGAGTTTGATATTAAAGCCTTGGTCTTTGTTTTTGTGTGGTAAAGCAGTAGGAAACATAACTCTTGTTTAACGCTCATCAGGCAATGATTTAGTGAAGTCAACTCTAGAAAATTCACTGCAAGAATTCAAACCAGTTCTGCTCTTTGTCTACTACATTACTTCTTCATGCATTTTACTGTCTCTTCTTACTGTATATAATTTTCTTTTATGTCTGCCAAGAACGTATTAATAATTAAGTAGAACCATATGCTAAGCACAGAACTCTGCTTCTGTTAATAACTGTGGTATGTGTTCAGTTCATATTAGTTCATAACTGTGTGTCCTTTTAAAGATGTTTTGGGACATTTCAAAGTCTGCATGTCATCATCGGAGTTATAGATATTCTCATTAGTTCTTTGAAGTACAAGCATCTTGCTCATTAGTTGTTTATCTTGCTATTTAGCAGTCAAGCCCTTATTTCTTGATTTGCACAGCTGTAATAATTAGACATTGTATTTTTAGCCCTGCTTAGCATTGCCATTCCTTACAGCTAGGAGGATGGTTTGATATTCCCTACAGCTAGGGGGATGTTTTGGTATTAGGAAAACCCTTCAAAACTGGTGTGCATCTCTTAAAGGATCTCCATGCTCTTTAGATGGAGTTTGATTGTCTCTTTTTAAGACTGACTTATCCTCCAGAAATGAGTCTTTATTTACATAAATGAAAGAATTTTAAATGTTCCAATAAAAGCAAAATATCTTCAGTGTGAGAGATAAGCACCCCCTACTAAGAATAGTTTGTCACTACATGGTAATTTAAAAAATCTTTTTTAAATGAATCTTTAAAAACGAAGCCAGTTAAGAAACATTTTTCACTGAAGTGTTCATTCTGCCACTAGGAAATATAATAATATTTTCAAATCTCTACTTTTACTCTCTTTCTTTTTTCAAAGCTACTGTGTTCAGGGCCCTTTTTATTTTTATAGTAAAATATCTTTAATTTTTACATGTAAATAATATTTGTCCATAAATGTGCTAGCAACATTTTATTTACTGCATTTTCATCTAAAATGTTAATGAACAGTACAGAAGTCTCCCTTTTCTCCTAAGGATTCATTTTATGTATGATCAGAATCACAAGAACAAGAGGAGAGTGAAAGATGCATGCATAATTTACTCTTCATTAGCAATATTCAAAATTTACCAAGATCCTTCCTGTAAATTTTAATTTGCTTGGAATTTTTCTGAAGCTCTGCTGTCCCAGATCTCTGTAACATCTATTTAAAAAGTTGTATTTCTTGCCTCATAAGGAAATACTGTCCATTTAGGCAACTGTCTGTTTCTTTGCTATTATTGTGGTTTCCACACTGCTAATGGCAAGAAGCTTTGATTCAGGATAAGTCCTGATATGGCAGGGTTTTTTCGCTTAAACCCTAAGCAGATAAAATGAATATGTATGTCTGAACCAGACATTGTGGATCAGTTTTACATACAAGGTATTTAGCTTAAAAAGCTGAAATGCTATGATTTGGTGTCATGAAAGGTGACTGTTGGTTTGTTGTATATAAAAAAAAATATATTAGAAAGAAAGATAGTATCCTGTTCTCATGTCCATGCTTTTGGGATGAGATTTATAGTTTGGGGAGGCAGAAAGGGGGGAAGGATATACCTTATATAGGTAAGTGTCTGAATTTTCCAAGATGCCTTGTAATCAAATTTTGGAGCTGAAAATAATAACCATAGTAAGACTTCTTGGTTTAGCATTTTTTTCATTGCTGAAGTTTTGGATCTAGATTATTGTAATATGCAAATAAGTACTTCAAAATGAGATTATCTATGATAATAAAAATAAGCTGATATTTTTGTGCTGGAGCATCTTATAGAGGCCTTAAACTGTATCAAAGATGAATGACTTACCAGCATACTATGCTTTTGCTCTTGTTTAGTTTGCTTTTGTCCTTGGAATTCCATTTCTCTTTTTGTTGTTATCTGTAAGATCTGACAAATTTAGCCCTCAGCCTAGTTATGTACACTTGTGTTCTAACCTTTCTGGCCTCCATGAAACAGTGAAGAGAATCAATTCCTTCTTTCCCTGTACTGACCATCTATTTTTTAACACTGCAATCGTATTTATTCTTCTGAAGCTCACACGTTTGTTAAAACGACTTAATTTTGTATGCATGATTCAAGCTGTTTTTCTAAGGCAGGTGTGTTTGCTTTTTTAATATAGGAAAGCAAGGATCATGTTTCATGGTTAAACATGTTTCATTACAAAATTTTTTTCAGTGAAATAGAAATTAATCTTTAGAACTTCAGAACATCATCTAGAAACACAAATAAGATCACAAATTTGGTTGTATATTAGATATAGTAAAAATGGGTCAGGTAGCTAACTTTATGAAGAATATATTTTTTTAAAGAATTTAAAATTATAAAATATAAATATAAAAATATTTTTTTTTCATGAGTAGAATAAGTGTGCATGTGCCTGTGTGTAGACAAACATCTTCTCTGTGCCTCATTATGGTTAATCAACCTGCCTATGAAAATTCAATGATGGACAGGAAAATTTGCTGACGATTGAACTATTTTAAAATTTAAATTTTCTAGACTAGATTAAAGGTTTAAAACTGGACAAAAAAACCCAGCCATTTTGTTAAGGATAAAGAAGTCATGGCAGATTGCTCAGAAACTGGGAAATGGGGTTAGGACATAGTAATTAATATAATTTTGGACACTGTTTCTATTAGATCTTAGTAGAAATTAGTTTACAAGGTATTTTGACAACAGCAAAAAGATCTCAGACTTTTGCTAGTGTTTTTCCCCAGACTTCCAAAATATATTTGTAACCTCCAAAAAAACCCAAATATCCAGATCATTTAGAAAAACAAACAACACAATCCCTTACAGCAATTAACATGCAGAATGATGCAATTACGGAACCTATAGATCTTAAACCTTAAATATTTTCTAAGTACTCTACCTGCTTTCCCTAATTATTGTCATATAAGTGTCTTGCTTGGAATACAGTTACATACAAGTTTATCATTTCATACTTCTCAAAAAACAGGTGACAGAAAAGAAAAACACTTTTGGGGTAGTTCTTAGTCCAGTAATGATCATAATAATATCAATATTCTTCATCAATAATCTTACCAATAGAACAGAGTACAGGCCAATATTACCCTATATTAAAAAGCAAAACCTATAACCCTAACATACCCATAAGTATTCATTTATTCAGAACCATTACAAAATATGAATGTAGGAATATTCAATGTTACTCCTATCATAAAGGAAATTTATGACTACATAAGAGTGCTGCAAAAAGTTTTCTGAGGGTCTAGGAGTTCAGAAACATGGGGACTGATATGGAGAGAATTTCCAGAATGAAAAAGGGAACACTAAGTTAATTCGTGCTGTTGGACTTTTTTTTAGCAAAATTGTAAAATTTTTTCAAGCAAAACAGAGTACATTTTTTTTCTTATTAAAATTCTGTGATGTATAGAATAAGAAAAAATGGACTTATATTGCAGCTGGAATGTCCTGTTAAATACTGGAGAAATAATTCTATGATTAATGATAGTGAGAAATATAAAAATTTGTCTAGAGAGCCTATGGATTTCTCTGTCATTAAAGGCCTTTAGAACAGATGGTGAATATCTGACAGAAGTGATGTAGCAATGCCCAATACTCTCTTGAGACAGCCAGCCAGATTAGATGACCCATTAAGGTTGTCTCAGCTTCCTCTTCCTTCTCTCTTTTCAGGTCTGGAATACTTTACCACACATTAAAATTTCCTATGCACTTTCATTACTGAAACTATCTTCCATATGGAGAGAAGCAAAGTGCAGTCTCTACATTTCTTGCCAGCACCTTGCCCTGAAAGCAAGGACTGAGACATTTATTTTTCCAATAGGCATTGGACAGAAACAAATGGATGTGTGCCTATGTCCGGTCAACTAACCTCTCTCAAACAAATTTGGCAAATTGGGCCCAGAGAAGGGAACAATGCACTCTTGATTTTGGAAATCTTGCTGTAAGATTTTCAAAGTCTATGGTGTTTCAGAAAGGGAGTCAGTAGTATCATACTCTGGCATCAAGTGGTTTTAGGTACTGGAGTTACTTCAGCTGGCCCTCCAAAATGAGAATTCTTTGTCTGACTTTTTTCCCAGATGTTGCTTTTGGCTATTATTAAGTCAAACAATGCAGCAAAGAACAAGTGAGCCTCCAAATACCAGAGAAACACCCAGTTAAATAGAAACTCAGCATATGTATTCACATTAAAAGTGGATTTTGAAGTAAAGGCAAGCTTTAGAGACAGAATAGTGCATTTTGTCTGCAGACAGACTGAGCATTTTAAACATATTTATTCCTCTATGTCTGACAATTGTATTCAGATTTTTCATGTAAATATACTCCTTTGCCAGTACTTAACTCAATCTGGAAAAAAAAAATTGGGCTGATATGTTGCTTCTCATAAGAAACTATGAAACAGGAATTTCACAATTTTTTTTACATTTTTTAATGTCTTAGTGTAAAGAAATTTTAAATTACAATGTATGAATATTCCAATACTTTGCTAGTCACTGTTTTAGTAAGCAGGGAAAAGGGAAAGGGAAGGGAAAGGGAAAAGGTAATGTTCTAGGTGAAGTTGATTGTTTGAGAGACTATGTGGGTTTCTTAGTATTACCTCCATTTTCCTTTCCTTTTCATAAATAATTAATGTGTCACTCAAGACTATTTAATTTTTTTTCTCATTTTTTTTCCTCTGAATAGCTTATAACTATTCTTATTTTGCTACTAATAAAGCATTTTACCAGTGGTTTAGTATTTGATTCCTAAATTGTCTTAAAGCCATCAATAGAAACACTGTTATGTTATTTAACATTTAAAGCAGAGAAAACAAAGTATGATTTGGCTGTACATAATCAGAAGCCCACTGTGTAAGTCCACTGGGGAAAAATATGCTGCTTATTTTGAATAGCAAAGAAAAGCTTTGTTCCAGAGCCTTCTTTACTCTATAAGGGCAAGTATATCCAGTCTGTTACTCTAGTCACTCTTTAACACTGTTGTATTTGTAAATTTCAATTTAATTTTCCACAAACAACCACAAATGGAGTAATGCATATGGACCATGCAACAAAAGTCAGGTAAAAAGAATATCAAAACATTTTGTTCCACTCTCCTGCACTCCCCTGTGTTGGCATCTTCCCTCTGTTCCAAATGTCACTGAGTGTATAGGGCTATTGTAAAACATGGGCAATAAATTGTTGTCGAAACATTGTTTCATATTTTACTTTAAGGAAAAGTCTAACCAGAATTTAATAGAATTACATTTCAGGTAATCAGGAAGCAGGAAAGGACAGGATTTCTGTAAAGCAATTATATACATTGCTGTTGTTAGAAAAAGGAAATGCATTCTTTCTACATCTAAACATCTAAAACTGCATTTTCAAATACTTGCATCTGAATGCCACTGCTAATGAGATCAGTATGAAGAACATTTTGCTCATCCTAATGCATAGACCAAATTTGCATCAAATAAATGTGCTTATAGAAATCCATTACATGGCTAAGAAAATAGAGGATCCATATCTGTAACAAAAAAAAATAAGAATATCTATTTAGAGACGAGCCTTAAGCAAGTGACTAATTATTCAAGTAAAATACATGTCTGTGGCTATAAGCACTGAGAGTAGAGCACAGTGTGGAAGAGATTATTCTATGGGACACACAAGCCCACCTACTCGTAGGCAGTGAAAGATGGAAAACCATTTGTTGTGTGAGGTTCTAGATAAAGGTTTCTGCCATGGGGATCTCCAGTACTTCCTGAAAGGAATGCAGATGGGCTGAGAAAAGTGGTTTTGCCCTGGCCTTATCTCCTTCTCTTGTGGCTTCTATATTGGCCTTGTGGGCTCTCTGTCAGGAAGTTACAGTTCTTAGGACCTTGGGATATTGCACTCAAATCTTTGTTTTAAGTTTTGATCAGCCTTGTTTTACAATTTCAGCTACCAGAATATGTATCTGCTTTCTTGGAACTTAGAATAACAATTATGCAAGTATTTATGTCCTTGTCTACCTTAAATCTGTTCGCATTTTTATTGTAGCTGTACTGTAACTACACTGCAATTACCTGTCCAAATACCCTTAAAATACACAAGGGACTCTGCATTGCCAACTTTCCAATTACAGCAGTGAAATCTCAGAGATGAAGCTTTCTTCAGTTCATGCAAGCACTTTCTATCAGTTCTGACAGGCCTGTGTGAAATGTATTCTTAGAAATCCCAGACTGCTGAATTTGACAGGTTTGATCTTCTATTGTAGTTACAAATACAGCATGGAGATGAACCTATGTAACTCTTCACTGCAACATAACTTACCCTAACTTATGATATTAACCACACCAGTAACTAGCTAATTTTCCCAAAAAAGGTTTAGTAGTACAGTGAGGCCCTGGTGAACTAGTATGTACAACAAGTTCTGAGTAAAAAAAATATTTAAATGCATTACAGAGCCCTGTTGGTGCTGACTGAGAAATTATTTCTGTCCTGTCTACATGTTCTTAATTACTGATACAAAATACAGCAATTAGCTTCTCAGAGGGTTAATCTTTCTTGGACAGATGTTATCTTACAATTGGAGTATATTTACAAAGCTGGGCACTGGGAAATTTATATAAAATGGCTATCTCTATTTAGCCTAGAGTAGGTTTTGTATTAAAGTACCAAGCATGAACAAGATGACCTCTTCATCATACACATTGCAATGTAATTTGATTTTCTGAGAATGGGTAACTTTTCCAGGAGCAAGTCTCACTAAGTAAAGGAATTTGCAAGAGTTTACAGGACTTTTTTGAGAGTGTATACTTTCAATTCTGTGTGTAAGAAGTGACAAAACATTTGTGCTAATGAACTTGGGTCAGATCCTCAGCTGATTTAGAGACATTAAGCTACGTAATTAAATAGAACACATTGCGGAAGGTGTAAAGCTTGAACTCTACTGAAAAAAATGTTGGGGGCAAAAAGAGGTTACAAAGAGGTGACTATTTTGGACACTTGTATATTGCTCACGTGCAGCTACAACAGTATGCAAGCTTAGCTGCAGTATCTTAAGGAGGTTTTGCACTCTGGTGAACACACTCTGCATATCCTTCTGCCTCATGAGAAGCACTGGTATTTGGGAGAGCAGTTCAGAAGAGGGGATCATTGAAGAAAGAGGGCATTAGCTTTCTTGTCTGCATTACTAAGTTACACTTTCCCATATTATATGATGCCAGTGGAGACTCACGACAACACAGCCCCCTTAGGCATATCAGGGTTACACACAACTCAATATATTTTATTTGACCAATGTATTGTATTTAATATGCTGAGAAATAAAAAAGAGAAAACTGAGGAAAGTAAAGAAGAGACCATCTGTGGTTTTTCCTTAGTGTCCAAAGAAGCTTAAGGAACATAGGAATGAACTAGAGAGCTGCTCTAACAGAGTAAAAAATTATCTAGCAGATGAAGAAGAGTAAACATGTCTGTGAATGTGTTTATTTTAGGTAAGGAAGAAGGAGTATGTGCACTGAGAAAAAATTAAACTGAAACTGGACTGTTTTCCTAATTTATAAATGAAATAATCTAAGCCTCAGTATCTGCTAATTAATGTCTACTTGCTATTAGCAATAGCACGCGGGCATCTTGATAAACTTTTTATAAAAAACAAGAAACTGAAACATATTGTAAAAACCTTTCCTTATAAATGGTGCAGATAGTAATATGTCTGGTGATACATATGTATGTATATGCATGAATATTTATAAGTACATGTAGATATTTGGAGTTGTTTCTATTGCTTATTTACAAACAACCAGATTCAGCATATTGAACAGCTTATAAATTTGTGTTAAACTGATGAAGATACTGGTAGTTAAAAAAAAATAATATAAAAAATTTTTCAGTACAAGGAGTTTTGTGATTATTTAAGAAAATCAGGTATTTTCAGTACCAAGTGCCTATGTTCTTTGAAGGTGGGTTTACTAATTATGGATGTAGGAGTCTTGTCTTGTCATTGTTTAATGCCAGCCAGCAACTAAGCCCCATACAGCTGCTTGCCCACTTCTTTGTCATGGGATGAGGTAAGAATTGGAAGGCAAAAAGTGAGAACTCATGGGCTGAGATACACAGAGTTTAATAGGGAAAGCAAAAGCCACCCACACAAGCAAAGATGACCAAGGAATTAATTCACTGCTTCCTACCAGCAGACAGGTGTTAAGCCATCTTCCAGGATAGCTCCATTGGGCATAACAGTTACTTGGGAAGACAAAGACCATCACTCTAAATGTGGCCCCACTGCTATCTTCTTCCCTCAGCTTTACATGCTGACCATGAAGTCATATGGTATGGGACATCCCTCTAGTTGGCTGGGATCAGCTCTCCCAGTCATGTTCCCTCCCATCTTCTTGTGCATCTCCAGTCTGCTTGCTGGTGGGGTGATGTGAAAAGCATCTTGACTCTTTGTAAGGACTGCTCAGCAGTAACAAAATATCTCAGGATTATATGGTGCCGTGCAAGCTACCATGAAGAAGATTAATCCTATCCCAGCAAAACCAGCACAAGCTTAAAAAGGTTGTTGGGAAATATGAGGAGTATAGAAACACTTCTAGTATGGGAAATAAAACTTTAAAGGTAGGCATGCTATTATATAATATCCTTCTGATGCTTAAAAATGAAGACATGGATTTCATGTGTTAAAGCTCAGTGTAAATTTAACCAACAATAGCATATTTCCTGTTTCATTTCTTTGAATCTCTGTATTTTAATACTGTGCTGTTGTGGTCATCATCCTGAATTTAAAACTGAAATATATCAACAGAGATGGTAACTATGAAAATTATCTATGTTACTCACTTAGCTCTGCCATACATTGAAGCAGTCAGATTCCCAGTATGCCAGTTGTCACTCCAGTCAGCAGCAGAGGCATTTATTTCTGTACTCAGTCTGTAGCACATTTTAATGATTCAGAAATACAAGACATCCAAAACTGATTTTGTATTCCATACCCTTAAGCAAGACTATTATCCATGTTGTGAAAACAGCAAGTTAGCATTTTTGTTGTAATTATTTGAGCTGATTATGGATTATGTTTCTACTAGGAGGCATTTTCTTCCAAAGCAGTTTATGCACTTACTAGCTGAGAAAAAGCAAAGCAGCACTCCAGAGGCATTTGCCTTAAGATAGTCTCATGCAAGTTTCCCCTTGGCACAGCTGACATGCTTTATCATTGAAAAAAGCCTCATAAGGCCTATTGTATGGCTCAGATAAGTGATATAGGCCTGTCTGTGAAAGAATAAACTTTATTTTTTAACACGAAACTGATTATTATAATAATTCTTTGAATGTCTATGCTGATCAGGGCTATGACAGGAGATTTAAAAGGTGATGTTTCCATTAACCAGTAGGTTCCCTAGAATAAGGACCACTGTTTCAATAATCCACATTTCCACACATATATATTTTGATGAAATAAAAAAGAACCCAAAAAAATGTTCATCAAGAAATGCTTCTGCAACTCCTAGGAAGACATGGAGCCTACTCCAAAGACTGTGTTGCCTTTTCCAATTCGGTCAGGTGTAAGACTTCTATCCTACTGTTCTGTCACACTGGTCTAAGTGCAGAAAAATTATCAGAGAGCAGTGACCAATGATGGATCTGGCTTACTGAAAAATGCAACAGCTGTACTGTTGAGTGAAAAAGGCTGCAATCCAATCTGAGGTCATTCTAGCAAGTGCTCCTTACTGGGGTCTGCAGCATAGGGATGGGGACAGGTTCATGTGTTTTCCTTTCTCCTCTAAGGATGAAGAGGGCTTGTTCCCAAGGAAAAAGCTCCCATCGCTGTCACTAGAGAAGGACAAGAGGAGGATGGGCTAAATGGGTCCACACAAGGAAGTGCCTCAGCTGTATATCCAGGGGAACAGAACAGGGCAGTTGGGTAGCTGCTGCAGAGCCTGGGCAGATGCAGGATGTTACCACCCCCCTGGGTAAAGCACAAACAAGTGGAGGGAGAAGTAATTGTGAACTGCTAGAATGACAGATCAATGGGGATGGTTATAGCCAAGGGGGAAAAGCAGCAGTTGGGAGTGCTAGCAGGGGATGCTGCCACTAATTTTCACTAGAGCAATTTCAATATTTATAAAGTTTATACATTTCTGTAGGTAATCAAGTAAGCTATGACTAGTAAGGAAATTGTTCATCAAGCTAAAATACAAAACTTCCTAAACCACCCCAATATATTTGGGGTGGAGTTTTCTTTTGTTTCATTTTGGTTGTTTGTTGTTTGTTTGTGTCCATTAAAGGAAGAAGTAGATATGGTAATACATTTACTCCTGTGTTTGCCTTAGCTTCAAGAAAATAATGAAACAACTGAAATAAAAGGTTGGCTTAATAATGTTGAGCAGTAACCACTCTAAAAGAAGAACACAAAATTTGATGACTCAGGCTTTTAAATGCCATTTTAATTTATGTGTGTGATGGTTTTTATTTTGCCAGTTGAACTCAGCAGACTGGCAGTTTATGCATGTGTAAAATAACTTTAAAACAAAAGCCTGTGTTCACTACAAGCCTTCATTTTTAGAAGTTATTTTATTCTTTCAAGAAAACATGTCTGTTACTTTCCTTGTTTTACTGCTTTTGGTAGCATGAAAATTTTAATTAAGTACGGTGTTGCAGCAATCAAAGAGAGTACTAAAACAACATGGACAGATAGAAGTTAATAAGGTTTAATGTCACTTAATCCAGAAGACAGCTCAACATCTCCTTCCTTTGCCAAGCAGCAAAAATGTAGTTTGCTTTTATTTGAAAAGGCTCTACTAATTGGAAGGAATAAGAATTGATCTTATAGAACACAGACTTCATACATTCCTCTGCACTACAGTAATTACATACAGACTAGCTTACAATTCAGATCAATTTTCTGTAAGTTTTTTAGTAATAAGAGAGAGAAGTGTGGTATGTGAAAACATTAATATAGTTGGATTAGATGGTGAAGGAGGAATTCTGAATTCCTCAGAATTTAGTTTCTGTTATCTGATCCCATTTTTGTTTTAGTTTAAATAGTGGATGTAGTAAATAATTCAATATTATAAGACAGAAAAAACAAATGATGAGTGTTGATTTGTTAATTATAGAGGAGAAAAACTGAAGTACAGCTAAAAGAGGTGACATATCCTGTCCTGTTGGGAGATAATTTTTTGTTCTTCTGCCACTTAGGAAGATAATACTAGATATACAAAAACATTATAATGTTTCTAATTCTCAAAATATGGACATTTATGAAGAAAGGGAAGGAAGGAAAGGGAGGGAAGGGAAACGCAGGGTGCCAAGAACTTGGAATGTATTTTATGTGGATGCCTTCTGTATCAGTAAGAAAAAAATGGATATATTTTTTTATAATTATATCCATTTTCATTACTATTTATAATAATTATAATTCCAGAATGGGTATGGAACTACAGAAATAACTTCAGAGTTTTTTCAGGTTTTTTTTTTTAGTCTGTTTCATTTGCACTCTAGCTACTTTTTTTTTTTTTTTTTTTTTTTTTTTTATATTCTATTTGCTTATACTTAATAGTTACAGTTGTGTGACTACTTATTTGGCATTGTTTCCATTACAGGGATAATGTGGTGTTACTACAGTCAGGAAGAAGAAAGTGCATTATTCAGTTTCTGATGAAAAAAAGGCACTGAAATTTGTTATTTCTTCTTTTGCTTATTGCGACACTCTAGATATTCATTGTTTATAGGACATCAGTTTGAGGAGCATTGATGGTGATTAGCTTTTTTATATTGGAACATCTTTTGGAGTAGAACTTTCAGAGAATATGCAAGTTGATCAAACCAGTAGTTAAGACACTCATATTCAGAAGTAGAAAACATCCTTTATGCAGAGATACTTATTGTTTTATATTTGAATTTATAAAATTGAACCATTTCAACAACAAATACAGGCTTAAAACATAGTATATTTACAAGGAAGAATGTTGACCTTCCTACAGTTTGCAAAATCATCTGTAAGAAATATTTCTTTTGCAAGGTAAATTCTTCATTAGAAAAGAAAGATGATTAAGATTCTCCTGTAAATATCAAGCAAAAAGAAACCTGCTAAACTTTTAGAGCAAACATAGAATCTTAAAAAAAATTGATTACCAGAATGTATGATTATAATTCTGTGACTGAATTCAGAGAAATTCACAGTCAAGCTCAGTGCAGATAGTCTCTAGGTCATGATGGCATTCCAGCACTTTGCAAAAGGCAATGGGTGAAACAGTAGCTGGTTCTGCATTGTAATAGTTATCTTGTATGAAAATTTGATATTATGGTCTAATGTCTTTCCCACTCTCTTCCCAAGAAGTAACAGAAATACAAACACATCAATGTAACTACTGTCATTAGAAAGATTTTGATAATCTCTGTCTACCTGCCTGTGCACTTGTATTCTAAATGTCTATATTTATAGAATTCATGTGGCACTTTAGAGAAAAAAGAAAAAAAGCAACCCACAAAACGAAGACAAAAACACAAAAAAAAAAGTCATAGTCACACTAAAAAGATAAAGCTATTGAAATATTGTTAAGATCTTGGTAAGAGGAAGAAATAAAAAAATGGGGAATTCAGAAGCTGAGATTTCATTTATGTTAAATTTTATACTACATAAGAGTCTTCTACAAGTAAAATGATACATTTACTTAGTGATTTTTAATCCCTTCTTGCTTGATAATGTTTGGTAAAAAAATAAAACTCAAATGGAAATTATTTTGTATTATTCAAATGAGAAACTGTACTGTCTGTCTTGGAAGTAGGGGAAACTGATAAATGATCTGATACTAATGTATCTTTTAGATTTTTATCTTAAACCAGCAAGTAGTTCTTTTCTTAAAGTTAACATTTGCTTTAGGACTGAATTGCTTAAGTTTAAAGTTACAGCCAAACTATCTACATATAATTCTGTTGTCTTCATTGGATTTGAACTACACCGCTGATTTTTTTAAAAATAAATCCTGTGGAGTTGATGCTAGGAGTTGATGCTAGGAAATGATAGTCTATTGCCAAAATCTTTGTGCCAATCATGTGAGAGCAGCCAGAAAATTTCCTATTTTTCTATGTCTAATAATAATTTTAAAAAACTTAAGTTTTTAGCTCTATTCTGTCTGCTGTGTATTCCTCTAAGTCATAAACCATCAAATGGTTAGGAAATATTTGAAAGTTATATTGTCTGTCTGTATTTGAAGCAAAGAAAAAAAGCTATTCATTTGATTGCCTCAAGGGTGGGTTAGCAAATTAGTCATCAAATTAATGGACATGATTAGAGAAGATGTCCTTATGAATACCTGCCCTAGAGCCATCCTAGTGTGGAGAATGTGACCCTGTGAGCATCATCTTCAGAAAAGGGATACACCATGAAAGTATGTAAACGCTTATGCTGACTTCAATCTCAGTGTTTCACTGGAGCAGCTGGCACACATTGGTCTTATTCTTCACCTTTGTGCATCAGGGTTGGGGATACAGTTGTGCTTACGGTATAGCCTACTACAATGGGTAATAACCACAAGGTAGAACAGGTGACTTAGAACATTCTTTAGGTACTTAAACACATACACATACTTGACTACACTGTGTCAGTTCTTTGCTATGCATTGGACTTCTACTTGATGCATTTGCCCATTGAGGAGAATTTATGCTTTATTATTTCATCTTCTTTCCAGTTCTTAAAATGATAATGATGCTTTCTTTTTCCTGTAATGTATTTTTGCATTGCATTCACAATTACAGTGAAATTATTTTTCATCCCTGCAGCTACAACAGCTGTTTTGTGATCTTTCAAGCCTGTGCATCTTTGAAGAAAATAACCATAGCTGAGCAATTTTCTCTAGTGATATTCAGAGCAGAGGTATTGTATTTCCCTTGGTATTTGTGTTAGTGTGCCTCTTATTACCTTCATTTATATAAGTCAGGAAGAGTCATCAAACCATGAATCTCAGCAGGTTCTTTATGGTTCTTTATTTATGGGCATTTCTGACTAATAAGAAACTTAGACAAAGAAAGCTGGGTTAGAAGTTCAGACAATTCTGAAACGAGAAATTCCTTAAAACTCTTAACAGTGAAGAATATCTTAATTAAAATAATTTCCTGTTACCTTCTTTTCTTTGGAGAAGAGTTTTGTAAAGCTGAAAATTTAAGGACAGAGTATTTAATATTATTGAGACATATTTGCACTTAAATATGAGCTTTTAGGCATCTGATAAAGCTTTTTCTGAAGAAATTAGAGTAAATTAAAGTAAATGGGGAAGTGTGTGAAAAAAGAGAGATAAAAAATGTGAAAATACAATGTCAAATAAGGACTCATAAGTTAGAGGATATGTTGTAAAAATAAGGACAAGACAAACTCACTATGAGGAAGCTAATTTGTTTAACAAATTAGTTTCCAGGAAAATAATGGAAATGAAGAACAGGGATGAATACTTATGCATAGCTAGAGAGTAGATATAAATGAGAAGTGAAGAAGTATGAACGTTAAAGTTCAGATAAATGAAAATGTAAGAAATTTCAGTTTGGCTAAAACTTGTGATGTACTTAGAAGAGTTACAGAGGAATATCCTTGCTTTAAAACAGGCGTTTTGTAGTGATTCTGCTGCCAAACTGGAAATTTTTAAGAAAGGACATTTTTTCTTCAGTTTCCAAGGCTTTTGCAGTTTCCTCCAATGTAAAACAAAACTTACTGAAGTTTGTAAAAAAAGAAATGTACTTTTCTTGATAATCAAAGAAGCCAAGTACACTACAGAGTACAGACATTTAATGGCAGAGTAGTATAGTATGTGTTATGGCCACATATCAAATCTCTGATAGATACAATCACAAAACATCCAACATGAACAAGGAATGTGGGAATATCTGCAAATGAAGTCACTAGGAAAACTGAAGAGTAGTACTTAAAAGGTCAAACTTTGTTCCATAAAGAAGCTTAAACATTTTAGGGTAGTTGGAGATCATTTAAAGGGAACATAAAGCCTTGATTTGAAGAACTCATATATGACTCATATGATATTATTCTAAAAAAGCAGAGCCTTTAGAAGTCAAAGATAATAAATTCTTAGAACTAGAAATTACATCTGAAAAAGTTACTGTTGTGCAGAGCAAATTCAGTGGATAAAAAATTAATCATCTGTATTGCTACAAGGACTACCGGGGTTTTTAGGAATTAAGCACATTCAGAAATCAGCAAAATTTTGGTTAAGATCTTGTTGTTCGTGTTCAGTTTCCCATTGCAATATCTGCATACCAAAGTATAGTCAACATATTTAAATTCACATACAGGGTGTGCCAAGAATTATGTTCTTAATTTATGTCCTTCATTCTAGTTGTACTAGAATGCAATATCTTTCATGTTTCTTTTGTTATGCTTTCCTTCTTCAGGTTTCTTCTTAGACCACTTCCCAAAGAGGTGAATTTTCTTTCAGAAGTATACAGAAATGAAATGAAGGTGAAGGTATCTCTTCTAATGATATAAGCATTTATAGCATATGTCTCATAAGTGTACTTCTATTCACATATTTTTACAAAGTAGTCTTTTATTCTTGTCCTGTGGAGTCAATGACACATTATCTTCTGAACCTCTTCTGTATATGATGACTGCTATTTGGTCTTAGAACAAGACTCAGCGTTTGGGGGGTATTACTATTTTCCACTGCCACATTTTTCAAACCAACAATACAAGCCCTGGTACTATGACAATCTATCATTTGGTGACAACCCTTGTAGAGAATAGACAGTACTGTTTCCAGCCACTGATGATATCACATTTCATCTTAACCAGGCCTCTTGTTTCCCCTAGGACAATGCAGCTGTAAAATGAAATTTACCCATGTCAGTACTTCCAGGCCCTTTTCCTGAATATCTCTTTACAAATCTGTGAATAACACTACTGTAAAAAAAACATGTCAGCACTATGCCATGCTTTTTTGTGGGATTTGGTGCTAACTAGAATGCTTGATGACCAGGAGTAGACTCTGACACAGATATTAACATGACAAACTTGTGTAAACATGGATGTAAATGTCCTTTCACATTTTTCTTGGTATCGTAAGTCAAGATATGAATATTCACACGTTATTTCATTAGCATACGTATAGGTTGGTTTTCTCTACAAAACTGGTTCTTCAGATGTTCATAGTAAATGGATTTAAAAATTAAAGTTATGCATATGGGCATCAGGATTTGATACAGTTGTGAGACAGATAATTTTGTTAGCTCTAGGCACCTGTGCAAGCTCAAAAAAATTGGAGGAAAGAAGAACAGATCTATTTCATACTGTGTTCAAAAAGACAATGTAAGAAGTACAAAAGTCTGTCTCCTTCAATGTGGAAACAATTTGTTGGTCAACTAAGATATTATTTGTAGCATTCATTAGTTTTCACTGTATTGTAAATTACTTAAGAATTTTAACTCCAACAGACAGAATGCTAGTAGGAATCATATGCTAATATTGTCCAAGTTTTCTGATGTTACGAATCAGGTAAGACAAGATAAAGGGTCTGTGTGGGCCAGTAAAGAAGTAAATTAAACTTGTGAAGCAGTCCATTCAAGACAAAAAATATTAGGGCCATGGATCATCATGTGGTAGTCAGCAAATAGTCATGAACTTCCTGTAGAAGTGTAGCTACAGATATGGCCAGCTTCTGAGACATGAGGTGCATTCTAGCTATAGTATTGAAAAAATGTTACACAAGGAATTATCTTTCTTTTTATTTTAAAACTTTTCATATGCTCTTCCCAAGTGATCTAGGAATTTGGAATGCTAATGACCATTAAGTAAAAGATACCTTATCTCACGTTCCAAGTCAAACTAAAAAACTTTGAAGAATTTTTTAAGGATTCATTCTTGATCTTTTCATAATGCGCGTTTCAATGTCAATAGCCAAATGTCT
This sequence comes from Phaethornis superciliosus, assembly GCA_023637945.1. Taxonomy (NCBI): domain Eukaryota; kingdom Metazoa; phylum Chordata; class Aves; order Apodiformes; family Trochilidae; genus Phaethornis; species Phaethornis superciliosus. The sequence goes on from JAJQWJ010000002.1 coordinate 72,981,903, forward strand.
TCCTAGAATTATGTAGAACTATATGAAGGAAAAGAAACTGTAAGGGAAGCCTTAACTCGTATCTTGAAAGTTCTCATGGCATCACAGGCATTTTGTTGTTTTTTTTCCCATGCATATGCCTCATTTTAAATACTTCTGTTTAGCACATTGGTCTACAGACTTGTATATATGTAGTTGTTTCACTGATTTAACAGTTACCCTGTTTCAACTTCAGAGGATAAGTAAAGCCCACTAAACAAACTGCAACTAGTGGGTGATGGGAAGAATTAAAAAGCATATCTACTCTGAGGATATCAAGTATCTCAATTCATTTCTGTGCAATCCACCAATGGAGCTAATTGTCTGGTGCAGAACTGTTTAAAATCATAGTCTGTCTTCCAAGTGTTTCTTCTAAATAGATTAATGAAAGCTGTAGTTAAGACCAGAAAGCTTCTTCCTTAGTCCCTGTAAGATATACCCAAGTTCCAAATATTAATTCAGTGGGAACACAGAAATGCTTTTCTTCAGCTTTGTTCCGAAATATTTCAAAAATTTTGCTTAATTTATTATCCTCACATCATGAAAACAAATAGAAGATTTTCAAACAATATTGGTAATTATTGATGAATCTTATGCTTGGTGGTTATTGTTCCTGCAAGAGCTATTTCCTTGCTTGCTTCAATAACACATTTCTTCCAACACTTTATCAAAAGTGAGTTTTCTATAGGTTTAGCCATGGGAAAATATTAACTTGGTCTTTAATGAAGATCTAGGCTCTACTTGCCCCAGTCATGAACAATCTTTTTCACATATGTTTACCAACTTCACATACTTTATTCAACCAGCTTCATAATTTAACCAGATTTTGTCTCATTACACTTATGTGATGACAGAAGGTGGTAAGAAAATACATGAACAAAGCACAAAAAAACAGCCACCTCCCTTTAGTACCCTATGCTATGGTCACGTTTCAGGCTACTTTTTTAGTTTTTTCTTTCATATGACACGGTATCTGACTTCGCTGTTGTGTGCCACTTTGATGTGTCCGTGATATACACTTCTGGGTGTAACTATCTTCATGAGATGCTAAAGTTTCCAAGTATGTGGGATGTCTGATTCATTGGTAGGCAAGTATAACTTTTCTACTGCTACGAGTAAATGTAAAGCGAGATGTAAAAAAAATCTTATTCTAACTATTTCTTTTTAAGAGAACTATCTTAATAAATTAAAATTTAAAGGAACAGTCATGCAAGGTTTATTTCAACACGTCTGATTTTCTGCACTTAGATGACTCATCCACTTCCAGTTCTGCTTATAAAGATTTGTTCAAAAAACAACCTGTGTTTAACAAACTGCTGGCATGGTAATTTTTTCTCATTTAAAATCCAAATTACAACTTGTTAGAGTTCCCATATTCTGGGGGCAATGCCCATCATTAGTTTTGTTAATGATTCTCTAATTCTGTAATTCTGTATTAGTTATCTGCATTCATTTACATGTAAATCTACCAGGATGATTAAACTAGATTTGCTTTCATGTCAAAACCTCTAGAACTAAATTTAGATGTAGAAACAAAGAATTCTGTCTTTAATATGTACAATCTTAAATTACATTAACCTTGAACTGAAATGCTTTTACTCAAAATCATAGAATCATTGAATCACAGAATGGTAGGGGTTGGAAGGGACCTCTGGAGATCATGGATTCCAACCCCTCAAATGTGCTGAGGATACGTTCTGTCCCCTCACCCAGGTCATTGATGAAGATATTGAATAAAACAACACACAATGCTGACCCCTGGGGAATACCAATATTCACAGGTTCGCTGGACTCTGCACCATTATTAATGACCCTCTGAGCTCTATTGTTTAACCAGTTCTCAATCCATCTCAAAAATCTGTAGGAAAAAAGCTAATTAATCTGTTACTTATTACTTTGAAAGCTTCCTATGGCTAATATAACGTAACATATAAATTTCTGTAAAGCATATTTTTCAGCTATTGATTTTAATATTATTTTACGTAGGTGGGGGCCAGGGTTTTCTTTTAAAAAAAGCCCTTGTTAATGACTACTGAGAACAGCTCTGATTGCTTCTCTTTTTAAACTTATTTGTTACTTAGAATTCAAGATGATAAAAACAAGTGTTACTCAATTAATTTTAGGATGTTTTAGATAAAATGTCAGCCTAGTTTTTGCATAAGTGATGATCCTTTGGAAATGTTGGTGTTATATCAAAGAGCTAATTAAAAAAAAAAAAAAAAAAAAAAAAGAAAGAAAAAGGATGACTGAAACATTTTTAAAAATTGAGAGATTTGATTCTTGTGACTTTTTTGATAAAAGAACAAGGATACAGAATTAAACATTTCACCGTTACCCTAATTCTTTGACACTTAGTCACGCATACAGAGAACTGGTGAATTCCGAATAATTCTAAATTTTTTTATTGATGTGTAGTTTAACTCTTTCCTTTTAGAACTTGAAGTTAGAACCAAGTCATCAGAGAATTAGGGAGATTTGGACATTGCTGTTCTCTAATAAGGATTTGGGGTTTTCTGGTTTTTATGTCACTCAAAGGTGAGAGGTTCATTATTTTACCCTAATGTTTGTCTAGTAAGCCATCTGACAAGCATGAGCATAATGGTTTTAATGAGATGTAATAATGGAAAACTGCATGTAACTATTTCAAATAAGATTAACCTTCTGGGCAGCTCCCAAAACAGTTTTATTAATTCAGTGGTTTAAGAGTGCAATATTAGTTTAAAAAACACTGTATTGATCTCTCAATAATATCTTTTTAAAAAAAGCAATCCTTGTGTTACATTGTGTGAGGTGGCTGGTCCCATCAGATATGCTACAAGTATTTGTTTTGGCATAGAACTGCAGTACAGGAAAAATTAGTTGTATTCAAACGTGACTTAACTGATTCAATTAGACAGCTCTATACGGGAACCAAATGTACAAAAAGTTATTTTAAAGCAATGAGCTATGCATTGATCTACAATGCAAGAACAGTACTACTTGTTCCTTCCCGTTCTCCAGAAACATTTTGACCTGATTCTATGATTACCAACATAGATAGGAGACAGGTCATTCTGTCTCTTACAGGAAAAGACATCCAATATTTGAGGTAATATTTTAAACAAGAAAAATGAAGCAATGTCCAGTGGCTGTGAAGGAAAGTGAGGGAAATGAAAATATACAATATTTTTTTTAATTATGAAAGTATTTTTCCAACAGAACTATATATATAGCAAATCCTCTGAATCAGATGAGAAATATTTCTAAAACATTATGGTTTTAATTAAATCACTATGCTAGACTGAGGAATGTGATGCATGAAATACCTTTATGCTGAAGTTTCAAGTCTCAATTCCCAAGTCTTAATTCGAAGTCTTAGCTTTGCATGGCTAGTGAATTCATCAAATATTATAGTAACAAGATATAATTTGATAAAAGGGCAAGACTTTAAGTTCTGTATGACTCAGGAGCATACAAAAATATTTCATAACAAAATATATTTGGTAATATTGTGCATGCAGTTCTCTTTATGTGTAGGGTTTTTCTTTCTAACCCTTATCATTGTCACCTGTGACTTTAGGAGTGTGGCTGGAGCCCTTGCCAGTGAAGACTGAAGTAAAGAAGTCAAAGTCTAACCTGCAAAGGATCCTTGCCAGCAGTCTATTGCTGTTCTTTTGCAACTGTGTCTTTGTGTTGTTCTACATGGTTCAAAAATAATAACTGGACATGTTGCAGTGAATTCTTAATCAAAAGCCCTCAGCTTTGAGTTTTACTTTATTAAAAAGGTTTAAAGAAGGTAACGTCTGCCTGCCTTCAGAGAGCAAGACCTGGGAAAATTTTCAGATGCTTTCAAAGGTTCAGATCTCTGACCCAGTTATTTTTAAACCTTTTGGAAAAAAAACTCTTTTGAACTTGTTCTTTTTCCCCTGAATGATAATCATGTACCTGGCACATACTGCCTCTGACATATGCACTCACAGCTGTTTTAAAATACTAAATCATTTAGCTAATTTTCCTTTATACATAAAGAGGTTTAATTTGTGCAAATGTAATTTAATAAGCAGACCAATTATAATTTACAAATTTAGAAATACATTAAATTTTGTTTCTCTTTCATTTTAGTAATTGCCTAATTATTCTGTGAACAGAACTAGTTAACAGAGAGGGAACCAGAAGTGCAAACAGGAATTAAATCATTCACTAAGCTGTTCAGCAAAGTGAAAGGCATTGCATGGTCTCTTTCACTATTGTAATCAGTGTTTCCTTGTTTATGCCCCAATTCAAAAATGTGTTTATGTGCCTGAGTAATTCTCACAGCCTCAAGGGCACAGCTCATCCCCCAGACTTCCCCTCCCTCTGCCCATAGCCTAAGACCCCACTGCAGCCCCCTGGAGCCATCAGCCCCTGCCCCAGCAATGCTGCAGCCGTGTCACTCTCCAGCTCCCTAAACCTACATTTCTTAATTTTGTGATTATTAGGCAATAAGTCTAAAAAATAGAAACATGTATATTTCATATTTCAGTGTGTTTAAAAATAGAACTTTCATTAACTTTAGATCGAGTTGAACAGCACACTTGAATATATGTTTAATTGTTTTGACAAGTCAAAAACTTTGATGTTAACAAAGTTATCATAAGAAATGTGACTAGATCAAGGTCCTGATTCTTTTCCTATTCAGATTAAAGGCAAAATTAAATATAGTGGAAGAGGAATATATTGGGGGGCATTCAGTGTAAAATATATCAGGAAGCACAAACTAAAATTTAAGAAGCTAATGTTTAAGACTAATTAAGGTTTGCAAGTAGATTTCTTATCTTTTATCAGACCAACTGCCATCCTCAGAAAAGAAAACAGAAAAACTTTAGACACACAGCCCTTCTTTGTGTTTGGAATAAAACTGTCAGTTTCTAAATTAAACACACATTGAAAAAAAGCTGCTCAAAGTTTACTTAAAAACGTACCAGTTAGGACATTTAAACATAAACTGTTTTCAAATTGGAAGGAGAAAGGCTATTGGTATTGAGGTGGGAGAAAAGTAAAGGAGGAAAGAAAGGAAAAAAAGAGCCAGAAATAATGCTTCTTAGATACCTGGTGTTCTTATTTAGAGGAAAGAAAGCAAATTAAAGAGTGAAGAAATAGATAATGTGGTTTAATATCAGTATTGCTGTTGAGGCATTCAGTGTGGTTTCCAGTCTTTTCTTTGCGAGTTATTTCTCATTCTCCCTTGAAGATCTAGTGGAGTGATCAGCTATATCATGAACCATTTCATGAGAAGTAAATTCTATCTGGAAGACAACTGCTTTATCTTTTATGGATTGTCAATGTGAGGTCATTATTGTGAATTCCCATTCTTTAATTTTATGTACACAGGTGACCATGAGGATATTTTGTGCACAGAATGAAGCTTATTACTTTTTTTCAAGACACAAGTATAATTTCAGGTATGCTGTGGTTTCTGGTCTAGAAGTATTTATTGCTGCTGCTTAATTAATCCGTTCAAGGGATATTATTTTGACAGAGTGCTAACATGATGCTTCACTCAAATTAAATGCCAGTTGTTAATTATTTTTAAAATGCTCCCAAAATATTACTTAAAGTAATGGTGTAGCCTGTGAATAAAAAACTAAAAACATGCTTCCTACATACAATGTAGTATGTAGGGTAATTTCTGTACCATCTGCAATGATGGTAACCTTTCATATCAGAAGGATCAAGATAAGTTCATAAAGAACTGCTCTGAAATGTAATATTTTTCATAGCTCTTTAAAATTTATTTTTTTTTTAAATCCAGATCAACTAAGATCAAATTTCAAAAGCATAGCACAAGATGAACCTTTCTAGTTTGTCTTACTTCCTTGTTGATTTTCAGTAACTGAGAAGTAGTTGATATCTGGTTAAGGTTCATTGTATGCAGGCTCTAACATCTTAGCATTGAATAGCATATAACTTTACATAACTTTATCTGAACTTTTTTGGGGCCAATTATCCCTTATTTTCCCTGTGATAAACCTATGGTTTGTACTGGACAACAGAAAGGTATTGCTGCAGGAAAAAGCAAAACAAAATAAAACAAACAAAAAAACCCCAACCAAACAGAAAAGAATTCATAAGAATGAAAAATCAAAGCTCAGATAAGTGACTGTGAAATAAACCCTGGCCTCCAGATATTCAGCAGTTGCTTTAGAAAGTGATTATTTAATGTAAGTCATGAAAAAAATGGAAAATACATCCATATAGGTATTATATAACATTAATATTTGTAAGGGTATTTTTTTATTGACCTTGAGATTCAGGAAGTATTATGTAGACTGAGAGAAAGCAATATATCCTGTCATCAGTGTTACATAATATTTGATATATTTTTTCTTCATGTTATTGACCTACAATCAAGCAAAATTTGTGTAATCAGGAAATTCATATGTGTAAGAGTTTTTTGTAATGCAAGAAACAGACCTTTCTTGAAGTTGAGCTTTCACAGCATGAATAATTTTAAGCAGCTGCCAGGAGTAGTTTTGAAATTATTGTAGATCTATCTACCAGAATTTGAGCAACCAATGTGTCTTGCATAACCATAGTGTTTACAATGTCATTTAACTATTGCTCAAGTTTTCCATCTCATCTTTGGAGTTACATCCTTTTCTTTCAAAGACATTCATACTAAAACATAACTCAATAATATCTTAAATGAAAATAGACCAGTAGATTGGAAAGATGTGTCTAATTCCTAACTGAAAGCCTTTTAAGAGAAAGTATCTTACATGCATCACATTGCTCTGTAAAATCATTATTCTGCAACTTTAATTTTCACAAGTGTATGCTAGACATGTCTTAAAAAAGCAACTTCACCGAATCTGATCTAAATACTAATTGTTTTTCATTCTAATAACGATTAATACAATTCAGGTCCCATTCTGCTAAGCATAAATATGTGGAAGAGAAAAATGTAGATTCTGTCCCAAAGAAGTTTCAACTCAAAATAAATAAGGCGTGGATAGTACAACAAAGGGGAACTTCAAGTATATTTTTTCTATGTTGCATGTTTTGGAGTTAAGAGTTAATATTAAAGAGTTCAGCTTAAGACAGGGACAGAAAATAAGGACTAAAACTGCAGAGATCTGCAGATCTGCATAGAGAGGATTTAAGCCATGAGCCATAAGCACATAAATGAAATCTGAGTTAGAGATATGGAATGTCTGATAATTGTCTACTCATACTTGCTGTATTCTTTCTTTTTCTTCTTCTGGAAGTCACTTCTGCCTTCTTCCTGGCTGCATTTCTTTTTTTGGATGTCACACCAATATCTGAAGAGGCAAGTTCTGAACTGAAGTCTACCCCTAAATTATAGAGGAGGCATCACATCTGAATAGATATATATCATTCATTATTGCTGCTGAACATTCAAGACTTATGAAGGACATCAGATTTAGAACCCTAGATAACGGGGCAAGAGTTCAAGACATAGTATTAGTATGTGGAGAAAGCAGAAGTTAAAACAGGAATTCAACTGGCAGAATAACTGGTTTGAAAACTAAGAAACAGTCCCTACAACTTGAAGACTTATTTTTTATATCAAGAACAATAATGGCTAGTACTGCTGTAACAGAAGCTAGTCATTTGGAAATGTGTTTAGTTATGTCCCAGCAATTCTGGTTAGAATAATTTTAATAATTCTAAGTAATTCATAAGGAAAAAACATTAAGCTGAATACACTTAATTTTGATGAAATTAGTCTGTATGTAAACTCCCTAGTGCCGGAAGTGCACCTTGTCAATTCTGTTTTCATTCACTGAGCTCAGAGTTTTGTTTCCATTTAGTGTTTTCTCTCTGGCCTGGCATATTTCATAAAGTTATTTAAAGGACTGGAAGAAATGTAAACAAATGCCTTTATTTGAGACACAGAATTAAAAGCAAAGAATCCATTAGAATCAGGTGTTATGCTTATTCCAGTTGCACATCTGTTTTGTCATCCTCACTATAGGTGAAGAAACACACATGGCCACTTCAGAGGCTTGGGGAAAGTTTGAATGCGAGGGATAAAACAGGCGGAGATAGAGGAAAACAAAATTAAGGCAAGGAAGGATGAGTGACATAGAAAGAGACACAACATGAAGGGTATTGCAAGCAAAATCTAAGATTTTAAAAAAAAAAAAAAACACCACCAGAAGAAAAGCAGCTGATTGGCAGTGAAACAAAACTAACTGGATAAATGGAGAAGTAGACACTTAATGAAAAGTAGTTCTGATCAGAAATGGTGTTGATGAATGGAAAAGAAAAAGCATGATGCACATACAAAACAAGTTTGTGTTTTCATATTATACTGAAGCTATGTATGCTTAATTATTTCACATCCACAGAAGCCTGCTTTGATAAGTAGGCAATAGGATGTACTCTTAAAAGATAAGGAAAGGAAGTGGCTGTTACACTGATGATTTTGTGTATGTGACCAGATCCAAAGAAGTTAATTAGTACAGAGGTATGAACTGCCTATATTTGTTGGTTTTTACTTTTTTTTGGCTGTACAATACCATGAACACAGCAAGGTCTGTTAAACCACAGAGAAATATAAAAAATACTGCAGCAACTAATGTTTAGGAAAGCATACAAAAATGAAATAGATGTAAAAAAACCCAACACAACAAATTACTCAAAAGTAATGGAGATGGTCACTATTATAATTCCATCAGGGGATAAATCAGGCCAACATATCTGGAGTGAACAAGTACTCAAATTATAGAATGGAAATATATATGATAAACAGCTCAGGAAAACTTTTTTTCAGGTCAAAATAAATACTGGGAATTCAGATACATTTGTTGAGGAAATGTTTTATATATTGAAAATATGTAATTCATAGTAAAACCAATGTTGGACTCTTGTATTTATGGTAGTAACTGAAATATAAATATAGCACTGCCCACACAGTGTCTGATATAGCAGAACGCATTTACTGGATATACTGCAGATGTTAATGGTACGGGTGTCGAAGAGCCTGTAAGATTTTGTTGGCTCTTCTGGCTATAAATCCAGAAGCAGCATTTATTTTGAAGAAAAATGTTCTTCAGAGAAAGTCATAGATTTTATAGATTTCACCCATTATGTGCCTGACATTTGAAAATAAGTGTAACTGTTGCAAGTAAACATTTATTTGCCTTTTAAATCCTATTTGTTAAAAAGCATGCAGATAAAACCTATAATGCTGGTTTATTGCCCAATGTTTTTCTTTCCAGTACTGTCATGGAATCTGAACTGAATGTCTTTTAGGCTGATCCTTTCTTCCTAATAAAAAATAAGGTTATTCAATGGACTGGGCAAATATGGTTTCAACCATGAAGAAAAATATTCTTCGGTCTTAGCCTTCTGAGACCGACTGGTTTAACATTCTGGAAAACACAATGTGAATATTGCTTTATTTCTTGGATGATTAGAACTTGCATAATAATAGATGCAGACCATGTTTTTTCTTCTAAAAACCATGTGCAAAAGTGGAGGAGCCTGGAGTCCTATGAAATGTCAGCCTTTCTATACCTGACTTTCCAGGGAAAATAAAAAGGGAAGTTTTGCACTGGATACATGACTGACAATAAGGAAAACCTAGAAGGTAGAAAACAGTTTTTGAATACTTGGAGCTACAATTTCAAGCAAGAATTTGTACCCACTGTTGTAAAAGCAGAACAGATTTTTTATTTCATTTATAGCAGATAAAAAGATAAAAAGATAATATAAATGAGAATCCTCCTTCACTTTTTTTTTTTTTTTTTTTTTTTTTTTTTTTTTTTGGTAGTATTTGATGCTGTTTATCTGGCCTCTTTGGAAAGGGTGTACTGATTCCTACCTTACATTTGTACAATGTATATAAAATATCTTGCTCAGTGTTGCAGAAGGTGCTATTGGCAAGAGCACAGTTCTCCTGATGTGATTACAGGAAAGCACTCAGTTCATCTAACAAGCAGTTTATTACAAATTATCTAAGTTTTCAGGCTTTTTTATATATTTTTTTGTCTCCATGAGAACTTAATTATTTCAAGTATTATTTTAGATTATGATGACATTTTTAAGATTTTAAAGAATTGCAGTGAAAAATCTGACACAGTATTTAAGCCTACCTAATGGGAATAGTCTGTTCACAATGATTTGCAGGTATTGTTTTCAGGAAAAACTACATCAGAAGACACATCATCTCTTTTCCCCTTGCTGATGGAAAACCTTTGGGATCACTTTCTGTGAGAAGGAGGTCTAAAATAGAACAAACACAGATAAACAAATGTAAAACATGTTTTAATTGGCCTACTGTGTCACAGAAAAATTGATTTTGTAGCCAGATTTTGTTTTCTTGAAACCTGATATTACTGAAGAAAGCAGTTCACTTATGGCTTAACATTTCAGTTCTTACATTTTGAACACTGAGACTAGTACCTTGTAAATCATTCTACCAGAATGTGTGTAGAATGCAAATCATTCTACACACATTCTAGTGCATAGAATCTATATTCTACACACTACACTAGAGTGTTATGTGTGCTTGTAAGAATGCTCTGCTTTATGTACCATGATGATGGATTATTTGATAAGCTGCTCAGATATGATGGAGTCTATTGTAATCATATTTATCTAGAAAGTATGACTAGCTAGTCAGTATGAGCATATTAGGAAGCACGAATTTTCAAACTTCTTTTGAGTTTTTGTGACTCCTGACTCCAGTTTTTTAGCAAAAGAGATATGCAAGTATAAAACACCAGTAGCATTTCTTCAAAACACATCCTTTTACTTTTTTTTCTTCAACTAGATAAAAATATAAAGAAATTGTCATATTGGTCATCTGCAGATGGTTTAAAAATATTGCTTATTGTGCATACATATCCTTTTTTCCTCTGAGAGAACTGTATTCCTTGATTTTTATTGAGGTGCTGTGGTAAAAACTCTCTGCTCGTCCAAGTCTTATAGGTGAACTGGATTACTGCATCTTCTAGAGCAAAATTCTACTCCCTTATATTTATTACTGTCGTTTCTTTGGACACAATATTTTTCTATTATTTTGTAAATTATCTCACTTTAAATCTATGTACAGGGTATTAAAGGTAAGAAATTAAATATTTATGTTTTCAAGTGAGAGTTTGAAGTTGAATTATGTTGTCTTTAGGAGAACTAAGATTATAATTCTAGCTATTCTAGCTGCCAGGAATTCCAATTCACAGCATATGTATAGAAGTGTTGGCTTTGTTTTCTTTTTTTTTTTTTTAAAAAAAAAAAAAGTAACAGTAATCTGAAAAAGATAGAATTTTAAACCTGAGGCTTTTCCTGGAGAACTAATGAGTGCTTGAGTGATACAAAAAGAAAATTGAATTTTCATGTGGATTTAGACTTCAAAAAAATGCTTGAGTTCACTAAGACATCATTAAACTGCCCTGTTTTTCTGATTCTTTGTTGCTGAAATCTGTTGCATTGGTAGGGGTTCCCTAACTGTCTGCATGTAAATGTGGGTTGTATCAGGTTTTTTTGTTTTTCTGAAGGCCTTAAGTTGTCTGCAGTGAGTCAGGATAAACATAACAGTTATGTCCCATATTAAAGTCCTGATAGGATCAGACAAAAAAAAGTGGAAAAAATTCTCTAGCTCTAACCAGAGCTTGAATAATAAAATTAAATCTTATAAAAAGTGTAGTCAGTGCTGCATTTTTAGCAATTTAAAAAGAAATATACAGACAAGAAAAAGAAAAAAAAAAAAAGAAAAATCCCAAACTTCCCCCTATTACAAAAACAACTGTGACTGACATAAAACTACTAGAAAGAGCAGGTGTAAATGAAAACTGGGGAAAATCAAAGAAACAATGCCTCAGAAAATGCGTTGGGGTGTACTTCAGCTATTGGCATTTGTCTAGTAAAAAAAACCTTATGGACTGCATAACGTTTCAAAGTAAGACTTAAATGAGACTTAAATGATTTTTAACTACTTGGCATGGCCCATTGCCTAATGGTGAATTCCATCCTTGCACATACACTGCAAATTTAGAGTTCATTTTTGACTGCAAGAAGCTTTTCAAGATTTTATATTCCTTATATAGTATAGTAAGGCACAGATGGATGCATAATTGGAAGTTTTCATTCCTGAAATGCAAAAGACTTAAAAGCATAGGTCCAAATTCTCACCACAGTATATCCAAAGTGATCCTAATCACTATGTTATTCAGTATGATTTTATTTCAGTATACAAATAAGATGGGCACATAGTCTTTGCTGCAGGCATGTCTTGTTGGCATTTATAGAATTTTATCAGTATATTGTTGTTTGTGCTTGGTGTCATGTTTCTATGCAGACTTTTTTTAGTGGTGCACCTTGAATGAAATTGCTGCAGTTTGCTTTTCTAGAGCACCATTTCTTTTTCCCTTGTTTGTTTGTATCACTTCAGATATTGAATACCCACAGGCAAGGAACCAGACTTCCTACATTATTATAACACGGTATTAGAGAGATTAGCTCTTTCACAAGTAGTGGGCACTTTCTATAAGTGTTTCTGGGAAGGTTTTCAAAAATATGAATAACTGTTTAGGGAGTTTGTTGGAAGAAGGATACGTGTTTTCAGAGACAATAAGGATCATAGATTATCATGGAATAAAATTTATTCTCAGTGGGAATCAAATAGAACGGAAAGCAGGATTTTGCCAACATTTACCAAGTGCCTTATCTTCACATGTAACTTTGTAGATGTGTAACAAGTCTTTGGCAGTTTGTGTTTTGGCATTGCACCTATTCTCTTTGGTTTCATCAGCTTGCTAGATCCAGTTCTTATTTATAGATCATAATACAAGTGGTTTGAAAGTGAATCTAATAGTCTAATAACATATATCCTTTTGTCCTAATGTATGAGGCAGCAAGTCCTCTCTTCATGTTATAGCCCCTATCCACTGCTCCTCAGTGCTTACACTATAAAGGAGCAGTGCAGCCATTTCCATTTCACTACTCCCTAAGCAGACTACTGAGTTAGAGCACACTGACAATTTTTTCCATTGCATATGGATTTTTATCCTGTGTCTGTTTGGATTTCAGTACCTTCTCTGAACACTCATTTCAACCTTATGTCACCAGCAAGCTCGCCTTTTATTTTCCACCTTATTTTCCTCTGGTTCATAGCCACTTGGGAGAGGGTCACCTGCCTGCAAACTCTTAGAGATCCTCTCAAACAAAAGAAAAAGTGAAAACTCAGTTTTGTAGATTTGTAGTTAAGCACCATAAGCTCTCTGCTGAGCTTGACTCTTCCAAAGAACCCCAGTACCCTTGGGAATACCAATTCTAGGATCCTAGGCAAAAGACATTTTTCTCTTTGCCTTCTCTGTATCTTACCAGTAATGAGACTTCCTAGCTCTCTGCAGCTGCCCCTGAATATTGCTCAGCTGTTTAAGATCTCCCTGAAATTTTTTCTGGTGCTACTATGCCTTGCTGAGTTTTAGATAACATCCTGCAAAATCAGAGCCTTACACCTCTCTGTCAGCAACAATTCAAGCAGCAGTTTTAGCTGATCATCAGCTATCAGGTCATCCCTTCCTCAAGCCAATGAGACATCTCAGGTGCTTAGATATAGATATTCCACCACCAATTTTCACCACCAGATATGTGATCTAAACAACCAGGAATGCCATATATAGAGGTTCTACCTTGATTCAGTTAATTGCTGATCTGAACCAGACTTTTTGTATGTAATGATGAGAGTGGTGGTGAATAATCTCTATTACTTAAAAATGCTCACTAATTTTATCTAGTTTGTCTCTGTGCTGCCTCCAGACTTAGATCTTCTGATATGCCTTATGAAGTTAAAGTCCTGTAGGCCAGAGGGATGCTGCAGGAAAATGCCAAAGGTTTTTAAATGACAACTTCTTCCTGCTTAAGTAGGAAGAGAGATAACATGCTGAATTAATGCAACAAATGTCTGCATTTGTGTGTTCTGACACATATCATTCCCAGAGTACAAGAAAAAAAACCAGTATACACCTCTTACATCCCTGTGTGCTTTGACTCAGACTATCTTGAAATCTCTCTTGGAGTAGAATGCTGCTTTTGAAGACAGACATTCTTCACTGTGATAGCTATGCAAGATTTCCATTTTGCACATCTGCTGTGTACAAGTGATCCGAATCCTAGTCACTTTTTTTCTGTAGGCACTCTGATGTTCCTCAGAGCTAGGACAACTCCTTTTGTGGGATGCTATGTCCTTTGTAGGATTGCTTGTTTGGTAACTGTTTTGTGCTACCTATTAAAATAATCTATATATAGACACTATCTTGAAGAATAGGAAATATTACGTAAGTAACCAGGGATTTTTCTGGTTGAGTAGGTGAAATATACCCTTGCCTTACATCTGCTTTTGATCTCTCATTTCTTGGGGAAAAACAAATCACTGAGAAAAACTGAAATAGCAACAAGTGTACCCCCTATGTATACTATCCATTGATGAGTGGAAAGGTTTGATACAAGTGTCCATACACTTTAAAAACTGCAAACAAATCTTGTTTCACATACCAGGAGAAGAATATGTGTGCATGTCTGTGCTGATTACACATGCTGGAGAACATATTCCAGCTAGAAGAAACTTGATCAGCAAACCAAATGAGAATAGCTACCAAGGTCATCAAATGTTCTGTGTTTTACTCTGTAGTTAATTAAGGTGCTTTGTAACCGAACAGTGCTTTGTAACCAGGTCTCTTTTGCCCACTTACTGTAGGGACAGCTTTCATTGTGCATGTAAATATTTATATTTATTATATGGAATAAAATGGTTAACTACTGAGAAAATGTGAAAAGCTAATAATTTATTGTAGGGAACAATAGTCTATTTTAGCATAAAACTGCAGTGGTAATGCTGATTACACTTCTAAAGCAGTATTTAATCTTTAAAAATTCATGAAATTGACTCCTAAAGGCCTAACATAAGGTTATCTTTTACTTCATCACGATGTTAGATGGAAAACTATTTTCATTATGCTAGACTGGCAATTATCCTTTTTTGTTGTGCAAAGATTTCCATGAAATATTCATTCATCTTTTTCCAGGAGAGCTGGTTTGGTCTGAGATTCCATCATTCTCTTGAAGTTTCCAACACACTTGTCTTGTTTCTGCTCTAAACCTTACTATTTCTCTTTAAATTAATGCTTCCTTTACTGAAAGTTAATTGGGAAAAACTAAATGTGTAATGACAGAAAAACTCTTTGACTGGCAAAGTATCTCTAGTCTAATTCTCTACTTAGTCAATAATATAAGCAATAAAAGTGCAAGACTATTTATAAATTTAAATTAGCAAGATTTAAATTCCTTACTGTTGATGTCCATTTTAAATGCAACAGATGTTTATGAAACAGAACATATGTTTATGAAATAAAACAGGAAATAAAAGAATATAAAATGTTATGGTTAGCAAAATATGGGCATCACAGAGAAACTCTATTTCATGGATACTATGGTTACAATTATTATATAAATCATAAAATCATTAAGGTTGGAAGAGACCTTTAAGATCATGGAGTCCGACCATAATCCAGCTACCACAACCACTAAACCATATCCTGAAGCACCACATCTAAACACTTTTTGAACACCTCCAGACATGACAGCTCCACCGCATCCCGGGCAGTCCATTCCAATGCCTCACCACTCTTTTAGTAAATAATTTTTTCCTAATATCTCACCTAACCCTCCCCTGGCACAACTAAACTCATTTCCTATCATCCTACCACTACTTACCTGGGAGAAGAGACCAACACCAGTCTCCCTACAACTTCCCTTCAGGTAGCTGTAGAGAGCAATAAGATCTCCCCTGAGCCTTCTCTTCTTCAGACTAAATAATCCCAGTTCCCTCAGTCACTCTTTTTATGATATGCCCTCCAACTCCCTCACCAGCTTTTACATAAGTTATGAACATACTCATTACCATAAATGCTTTCTGCTCTGAGAGCTACCTAAGTAATTTTCTTCTCCCTGCTCATTTTGGTGCCAGACCCAAAATGAGCATAGTATTATCGTGCAAATAAGAATCTCCAAAAATAGTTTTGCAGGGACTGAAGTTTATAGTCATCTCAAGGTAAAACTTTACTTCCCAGTTGAAGTACTTTCAAGTAAAAGAGTGAGCACATTTCACAATACTCTGGAGACAAGGAATGATAGGTGATTGATTTCCCTGTTATTTTAACAGGATTCTGGTAGCTAAGACTATTACTGCAGTGTTATAGGAAACCAAACCTCTTCTATTTCCTTGTCTGAACAGATTTCATTATATACTGTCTTGACTGCTGGAGGTAATCTTGATGGAAGTACATTTTTTTGTTGAAGTTGTTACAACTTTCACAAGTATTTATTTTCTAAGCCAAAAGAAGAAATCATCTTGTCATCTGATGATTAGGCATTTGTTTGCTATTTTCAAAACTTCAAACCTGTTTCAGGGTAATTCTATACTCTTAAAAAAAAAGAAAAAACAAAACAAAACAAAAAAAACCCCAAAAAACCCAGAAAAAGGATATTAACAAACAGATAAAGGATATTAAATTAATTGCATCTTTCTTGGACAATAAGAACATAAAGTGTTTTACAACAGCTAAGGTCCATGTCTTCATCAGATAGTAAAAATTAACTTCAATTTGACATGTAATTTTGGGCAGCCTGTGGCAAAAATTTGTGTTAATAATGATTCACATGATTCACAAAGTCAGCTTGTTGCTAAGGTGACATTGGTCAGACATAGGAAATTTAAAATACATATGAGCATGTAATATTTTTTATAAATTCTTCATTTGTGGTAGGACACAAGATTCTAGATCTTTTTTTTTTTTTTTTTTTTTTTTTTTTTAGAGAATATATATATATGAAATATATGCACACACATATGTAATATGAATACACATATATATGTGTGTTTCTAAATGTATTGATAAATCTTTGTGGAGTTTGTAGTGAGTCAGTGCCAGATCATTAACATATGCAATGTCACCAGCTCATTTGTATCTTTTTTCAGTGGTCAGTTTCTAAGCAGATATTTAAACACCCACCTAACAATTGACTGTATGATGATTCACCTCTTCTTAAACCCCTGTCTGCAAGGGACAGAGACGATTTAGCACCAGATGCCTGCAGGAATGAGGTGGTGGTGGGTTATTGTCCTAGGCTTGCCTGCAAAATTATTTCATTTTTCAAGATTAGGAAGAAAATTCTCATGAGAACAAATCATCACCACAAAGGCTGCTACTTTCTAGTCCATTTCTTAACTGCAGGAGCATAAACTTGTATTTTAAAAATGCAAGGAGAAAAAACAAAGTCATAAATCCTTTCCAAAATTCAGCTTTCCAAGCAGTTCATATTGTATCTTGTATTTGCCATATTTTTCAACCCAATATTTGAAGATTCTTGAACATTTTGGAAATCAGGGCAATAACAGAAGTTTTAGAAAAACACCATGATTTTACTTCAAATGATATGCAGATTTGGTATATTTTACATGACTTATCTTGCTGTGATTTTTGAGGTTTTTTTTTTATTTGGAAACGGTGAATTAAAAAAATATATGTATCTTAGGAAAGAAAGTTATTTCTCCCATCTGTCCATTATAAAAGCAAAAAAGAAAAACATAATCTAAGAAATACCAAAGAGATCTATTTTTGCATAAAGCTCTTCTTAGATCTCCTCAGAAATATTACTAGTATAATGTTTAACAGATGCTTTTATAGTTGTTTCATTTTGGAAAGGATATGTCTATCTTTTAATTTCATGTTTTGTTCTTTCTCCATGGAGTATGTAAGTATGTTCTCATTCCATTTTTTCCAGATAGAGTAACTACTTTAAAAAGAAAAAAAAAAAAAAAAAAAAAAAAGAAAAAAAAAAAATAAAGAAAAAAGAAAAAAAAAAAAAAGGGCAAATTTCTAAATGAGTTGCAAAATATTTGATTTAAAACTAAACTCTCTTATGGGTGTTTCTGATTTATATTCAGTAAGATCTTTAGTAATACAGGATATTACTTGGAACTTCTCTTTAAGCTTATACACTAATTTACAGCTCTGATTTTTAAAAGGAAGACATGTTCATTTTCTATTGAGGGCTTTTTGAGAAAATTGTTTTCTGTGGAAAAAATTGAATCCCACACAACCGATGTTTTTCAGACAAGACTGTTTCTGATATTCTGACAAAGAGCAGATACTAAGTTATTTGTAAATGTACAAATCTTTCTCTGTTCCTATATCTGGGGGGAAAAAAATAAAAAAACCAAGAAAGAAATATCCAGAAAATTTGAGGACCTGAGTAATTTAAAAATTTGTGTTCTTCAAGAGGCATAATTTTGTTTTGCTTTTGTGTTTACTAAAATAATATTGTACTTAAGTTCATCTAATCATAGCTTTTAATTCTGATCTCATCTGGCAAGCAATTCCATATGCTCTCAAAGGAAACATTTTCTAAATGTAGGCACATTAGGAAAGCATTTTAATTATGCATCTGAGATCACTCATTCTCCCAATATAATATAATAAACCTGATTTACTCAAATGTACAGTTCGCAGATGCCACTGTCATGACATAAGAAATATGGTGACTACATTTCTGCTTCAGGCCTAGAAAGTGTTTTGAAAAATTCAATATCTCATTTTGCTTCTGCTTAATATCTTTTCCTAATTAAGAAACCGATAAGCCAACATAAGAAATCATCTTGCTCCAAGTATCTGCACATCATGTTAAGAGATGTTGAAAATCATATTAAATTTAGATAAGTCTCTATATTCAAAGATCATTAATGCCTGCTCAAAGCTCTTAATCTGCCCTGTGAGCTCTGCAGAGGTGCAGTAGCCATCTGTAGTATCTATGACTACTACTAGTAATCCATAATACCCTTCTTGACACTGCTGGGCATCTGTTTGTGAGAAAAGATAAACTTTGGATTAAGAGTTGGATAAGCTTTTTTATGAAACATATTTAAGATCCTGCCATGTGATTCCATCCTATCAAAGGGTTACAGCTGGGGCTAGCTGGGGCTAACGCAGATCTCGCTTGAAGTTTGAGTGACTAGTTTGTGGCTTCTGAAGAGTTAATCAGAGAATATCAGAATTATTCTCCTCTTTTATTTAGATAACAATTTGACACCTTTATAAATTCATGAGCTGAAATTGCTCTACACAAATGCACAATATCCTATTTTTCATTCAGCACTGTTTCCATTTTCCAGTGCCCTGTCTGACTTTGCTCATAAGTTGGAAAGTAGCATGATGCATCATTTATGCTGCCTGCTACCTTTATTGACTGTTGGCCTTCTTTGCTGTCAATCATTGCATTGCATTTTGTCAAAAATAATGTGAAAAAATTTAGTTACTGATATGGCTAAAATGCATTCACCTGCCAACAGGAGCTCGAGACAGAAACTATAAAGAATAGTTAGCTAAGGTCATTTTAGTTATGACACAGGCCTAAAGGAAAGTCAAATGCTAGTATCTAATAACAAAGTAATGAATGAAGGTTCCTTGTTTGACTGGAAGAGAAAAGCATATTATCAGTATATTAAGTAATTGTTAAGGAATACTTTTTCTTTTGAAAGAGGTTCTCTTTGACAGCATGTGTTCTACAGCTGTAAGCAGAAGGCACTCTTATGACCTGACTACAGAACCACCTAATTGCCTGTCTCTTGCTTAGGTCCAGAAATGTTGTATTCAGTCACCAACTAGGCCACAGTGGATGCATGTTAAAGAGCAACAAGTTCAAGGATGCTCCTCAAGGGAAGAATCAGGAGCAGAAACTGACTATAGCACTGTGTCCTTATTGACCAGGACCTGAGCTACATAGGCACAGCTCAGTAGCAATAAGAGCCTCAGACAAGAGGGGTGATTCAGGGTCCATCCAGAAAGTTCAGTCAGGAGAAGCAGGAGAATCTTTTGGAGAAAAGGCTAAAGTGTGTCTCCAAGGGACATCATGAAGACAAGGACTGGAGATGGCACACCCACAACATATGTCAGGCCTGGTCTGGGAGCGTAGATCTCATGGGCCCATGGGCAGAATGTGTAAGTAGAGGCTCCACAGAAAGCTAGTCAGGCTCACAAAAGCAATTCATGCAAGCAGGGCTCTGAGAATAAATATATGATGCCAAAGTAAAATTTCATCAGGCTTCTCCCTGTGGTACCGTGTAAGGCTGTACTAAGGTAGCTGTTTTGCACAAGCATACATAATATAGCTATCAAAGCTCAATGATTAGGCCTTCACAAGAATATCTGAGGATATAATTTTCAAGCTGCATGCTTGCAACTACTATGTTTGACTGTTGTTGTTGCATAGTGACTTAAACTTTGGTGACTGTTCAGTAGCTTGTACTTTTACAAACTCCGGAGCATACCAGATGTTCCATCAAGCATATCAAGTATTCATAGAAGTCCTGGTCCCCTTTGACATCTCTTCCCTGATTCAGCTCCAGGTGGGCTTTGACTTTTTAGACTGTGTATCAGTATTATCAAATAGCATGTGGACTCCCAAACAATATTTCATAAGGCTCCAGCCTGAGTTTAAAGAGTCCCTAGTGAGAGGGGGTGTATGTGTGGGATCACAGATGCCACTGGTCAGAATCATTAAGGTCTGTTACTGACCTCAGTGCCCTGATCAAGACATCAGAGAAAACATCACTGAAGCTAGAATTCACCTTTTTTTTAAACTTTAATAATGTCACAGTTTAATGCTGGGCCAGCAATTAATTGAAAGACAGATGCTTTCTATTAATCCCCCTTCCTGATAAACAAAGGAGAAAAAATACAGGAGAGACTTACAGGTTGGAAACTAAACTACACAGCTCTCATGAAACAGTAATGATAAAAAAATGAAAAATTATTAACACAAAACCCAGTACCACATTCCTCCCCCCCTTCCCCTCAATAACTCTCACATCACCACTGAGGCTCACATCACCCTGGAAAAGTCCCAGGCTGGACTTCTGGAGCCAGCAGCAGTTGGGAGCTGGGGGCAGGAAGACACAGATTCTGGATGGCATGGATTGGGACCACAGGCAGATAAATGGATGGAATCCTCTCGGGATGCTGAAGAAGGAAGGAAGGAAGGCATGAAGGGTCTTGACCCTCACGATCCTTCAAATTTATACCGAGTATGACATGTATGGGGTAGAATACTCCGTTTGTTAGTTTTGTTCCTGTCTTATCTGCTCCTCCCTAAAGGGTTGCAGGTGTGACACCTTTACTCCCTTCCTCTTTCCAGAGCATAAGATGTTCCTCAGAACTGAGGAATGTCCTTGTCAAGAATCTGTCTGGAAAGGGTCAGATGTAACCTGAGTATCTTTTAATCCCACTAGGAAAAAGACTTGACTAAACATTAGAAAGGCATAGGAAGCCAACTGCAGACTAAAATTACTTTTCTTATCCTTTCCTAAAGATAATGGAAGCAGATACAGGAACACAGTCAAGATTTTGGTATCATTCTTGGTAGAAGAATATATTATGGGTGTTTCAGCTTAAGGTAGGATCTCTTATGAAAAAGTGACAGACTGGAATAACAGGAATATATAGACTCCTACAATTCAAAACTAACTAGGCTTATGTCTCCTCAGCAAGAGTTCTTGGTGGTGCATGTAGAGTCTGGAAACTGATATTGTCATATTGCCTCTTTTCTTTCAAGCCTCTTTTCTTCCTTTGTCCCTGCCAGGAGGACTAGTTTTATACCTTACTGATCCATATTTTCATAATAATTTGTCATCATATCGTACCATAGATGTTGCTCCATTAGTCAGCCCTTTTTGTTAGATATCCTTGTAGACGTGCTGAGCTCTCATGTTGAAATGCCATCTGTGATCAGCTCTGCTAAGATGCCAAGAAAACAGAGAGCGAGATCACAAGGAGATCATATTTTAAAAAGACACAAAATCCAAACTTCCAATCAATCCTAACACTTGAGACTGGATTTAGATCTTCTATCTTAGAACAGATGATCATACAGAAGAAAATCCTGTATTTTTACAGCTTAAACACTCAAAAGTATGCTGCTGAAGGGCTATTTCAGAAAAGAACAGAAGACAAGCAGCTAAGTATGACTGATGTCTGTATGCCTGACAAAAGAATGTGAATAAGAGCTGACCACAGCAAGACATCACAACCACCTGTTCCTTTTGTTTTGGGTAAAACAAAATTGATGTGGAAAAAAGGTATGTGAGCTCATTCAGATAGTTAAGCTGTCTTTCAGATGGGTCAAAAAACAGGTTATACCAAAAACAATAACATTTAGACAAGCACAGGAAAAACAGCTGCATAAAAAAGAAAATCTGAGGTCCTTAAAAGTAACAGAGACCATGAGCATAATAAATGGCAAAGGCAAATTTTTCTTACACTGAACTGGTGACAGAGGCACATGATCACAATATTTGGTATGCAACAAAAAAAATAAACTGTGTATTATTATCTGCAAACTGAGTCTGCACAGCCTGAAAGGATTATAGTTGTTGGTGCTTATATACTTTTTCTTTGCTGGGCAGTAGTTATCATGTCTATTTCTTTTCCACAAAATGACTATTTTTCACTTGCTTTCCCTGCCAGACAGTAGTTCTTTTACCGAGGAAGAACACTAATGAGATGGCCACACTCACTATCCCAGTTTTTATCACTCCTCACATAATAAGTACTGGTCCTTGGGCTATTACAAAGGGATTGACAGAATAGTTAAAAAAAATAAATTCACATAAATTATAGTAAATCTATATTGCCTCCATTTCCACGAGCTTACAAGAAAATGAAAAAAAAAAGAATTTTAGTGCTTCCTGTGTAATGATGTGAAGTTTTAGTTTGACAGATAATGGACATTATTTTTATGGTACAACTACCCATAGAAAGCAAATACACTTTTTATAGGAGAGCACCTGAGATTATATCACTATCCCTCAATATACCTTCAAATCACTCCCCTATCACTGATCTCAGAATTGCTTTCCCTCTTATTGCGTCGTTTCCCAATCTGTAAAATGGGAATAGTGCTATTATATAATGCAGTTTTTTATGTCAAATGTTCAAGTAAAAATGCAATACGAGTGATGTGATTATCTTATGTAGATAATTTTTTATGGAGAGAAAGAGATATGAAGATATGTAGTTTGGAGACATAACTGCCAGTGCACAGCACCTGGAAAAAATGTCAACATAAACCTTGGAAGAAGTTGTTTGGGTGACATATTCATCTACAATTATGACTATAGAGTGAGGCTTTAAAAAGGGCCACTTAATGTGAATATCAATAAAAGCACTTTGAGGATGGGACTGGAGAACATCTTACTTTCAAATTATGCAAGTGGAGAGGAATCTTCTTAAAGAACTGAAATAAAACCCACTGAAAATGCATTGTAAATCACAGTGTTGAACTTTTTTAAATCGGAGAACAACTGCAAAATCTCTTGCTAATTCTAATTGCTTCATTAAAAACAATGAAGAGCACTCTATTCAAAATTCATTTTGAAAATTTTGTGTGTTTCAATCAAAATAAAGCAGACCTTTTACTTTAACATAATATTATAATATGATGCTGGGGTTTATAAAGTTACGAGTGTTACATAAAATGACATGAGACATTCACTGAAAACTACTATGGAAACCTTCAGCAATCTAATCATCATTTTAATCCTATTGATACATAATGTATTTTTTTTTTTACTTTAATGTGAACCTTATATTTAATTACTATTCAGTGAAACTACTTATGTTTTAGAAAGAGAAGTGAAAATCATCTACAATTTAAAGAAAAAAACCTCAAATCCTTTAGCTACAGTCCTAATTTATATTCTAGCCTTTATATGAATTTCCTAGAGTTCACAGAC
The DNA here is from genome assembly GCA_023637945.1 of Phaethornis superciliosus. Taxonomy (NCBI): domain Eukaryota; kingdom Metazoa; phylum Chordata; class Aves; order Apodiformes; family Trochilidae; genus Phaethornis; species Phaethornis superciliosus. The sequence continues at coordinate 73,005,697 of JAJQWJ010000002.1, forward strand.
AAATCATAAACATTTAAAGAAAGAAAAAGTAATCTATCTCTGAAAAAGCCATTTTGAAAAGACATGTTGTCATTGTGCTTGTAAAAATGTTCCAAAAATGAACATAGTGAATATTTACTGTAAGCAATCAGTACATCCAGGATGCCAGCAGAGAAATGATGTTTCAGATCATTATTTTCTTTTTTCAGTGGCTGAAGTAACAGATCACAAAGTACATAAACTGAGATGAAAATAAATCATAAATGTTACTGAAAAAAAAAAAAAGTAATAATAAAATATGAAAATTACAAGCAAAAATTGGCAGTGTGAGAAAGTCACAGTGTGTCTTTTACAGCGGTGTAAAATATGTTGTGTGACTTCATATAACTGCTGCTTCATTTTTGACAGTAGATAAATAGGATTTTCTTTTAAACATCAGTCTGAATACTGAACAGAAGTACAGGTATGTAACTCCCCCAAAAAAGGACACTTTGGATATTGTATATTTCATGAAAAATGTCAAACTGATTATCCTATCTAAATTGAAATTAAAATTTAAATTCTACATTTTCCATTGTATTGGAGTATTTAATTTGATTTGACTATAAGAAAAATTCATGACATAATAGAAAAGTGATGGAGGCTTCTGGGAAAATACTTGGGTACCCCCTGCAATGTCTATGCTGATGTAGAGGTGGATAACTTTTCCTTGTTTTATTCCATTAAGTGAAGAGTTTTATGGAAAAATGACTATAGTTAGGATGAAACTGTGAAAATCATGTATGACTCTAGTGGAAAGTTATGGGTTAGATATTTTTTTTAAGTTAATTGTTAAATGAGGCACACAAGCTCCCATTAGGAGTCAAATTTTCCTCCTTTTGAGAGAGAAGAAACTGAGGTGGTGTTCTCCAGAAAGAAGGTAGAGCAGAGAGAGCATTTTGCTGTGTCCAGTATTATATGAATGTATACATTGTTTATGGTCAAGTAGCAGATGTGCATATAATGTAATAAATTTTAAAAATACAGAAAAAGAAAACACTTCTGAGGTTAGAATGGTTTAACTGAATGATGTCAGGGTCTGGAGAGATTTTTCAAGAGCTTTTAAAGGTACTTAATTAATCAGTCTCTTCAAGCCAGCAAACACAGTACTGCTGAGGAACAGAGAGGTTCTGATATGCACAGAGTTTTGTATTTTTCACTTCAGATTGGCATAGAGAGACTGACACCAAAGACGCAGACTCAGATCAGGGCTGTGGGGGTGACATCAGGTGGCCCAAAGGCAGAGGATCCCAGTTAGCAGCCTGCTTTGCTGGGAATTTTTTATCTGCCATCCTTCACCAAGGAAATACCTCTGTAAGCAGATGCTCTAGTGGAAGCAAAAGGCTGATTGCAGTGCTGGGAAATTGCTACCAGAAAAAATAGCAAGCTAGGTTTGTAACTGCAGGGAGAATTTCATGGTGACTAACTTGCCAAGTGAGCAAATGTGTCAGACCTTGTGAAATGTCTCTACCAACTGCTGGGAAACAACAGAAGGGATCTGTATCTGGAGTACATGGAAAGAGCAGAGTGAAAGGCTCCCCAAGAGACTGGTGGTGGGGGGGAGTGGAATTCCGGTTTTTAAGAGAGGTTTAAGAATGCCAGTCTCCCTAGAGCTGTTTGCAGTGCTCTCAGTAATTCCTGTGGGACAAAAGCAAGTGGAAGAGGCAACCTTTTGACATCAGACTCAAAGAAGGAGAAAGAGATATGAACTGTTAATGCCCAGCTGAGAAGCCGGTAGTAAGGATTCAGAATCATCAAAAAGCTGTGGACACTTCAAGCATAATGGATGGTCATGCAGGAGAGATGCACTTCATCTGAATGATAAGTGGGATGAGCTGCTAGCATTTAGCATCAAGGAAGTTGAGACTAATATCTTCAATGAAAGAACAGGAGAAAGCCAACAAGTACAGAGATGAAAAAGACATATCTGTTATGGATGAATGGAAATCTGTTAAGTCTCTGTGAAGGCTAGAGCACAGAACAGTATTAATCTAACGCAGTGTGTGGGTTAAACAGGATGCTGAAAAGAGAGATAAACCTGCACACTGACAACAGAAATTTGAAATATTCAGATTAAAAAATATGAACTTGGAAATAGCAGTCACATCAGAAACTCAGTGGAAAGAAGACAAACTGCTAGGTATCATCCAGTGAAACAAAATTAGAAACAATAACATCAAAAAGAACAGTGAGAATTTGCCGAGATCTGCTGATATGCACCCAGTAACTCTCATCCTTTGATTTAATATTATCCTGGTACTTTAAGTACTTGGCAGATATGAAGGTACCTTTAAACTGATCCCAGGTGGGTTTCCAAGAAATACAGGGTCCATACACCTTGTGTCTCAACAGGGCAAAATATTAGAACCTATAATAAATCATTTATTAATAAAGGCATGGATAAACCTGAGCTGACTGTATACTGGGGCAGAGTCATGCGGATTCTTGAAGGGAAATCCTGCCTCATGGAATTATTTGAATGTTCAGCACATGGGAAAGGGTATTCTGCCTGATATATCTTACTTGGACTTCCACATGTTTTCTGGTACAATTTATCACCCAAAGCTTTAAAGAACCTAAGCAGTTTCACCATAAGGAATAAAGTCCTTCATTTATTTTCATTTCAACCTTTGCTTAAATTATGAAACACAGAGTAGGAATAAATATGTTCTTGACATGTAGTCATCACTCAGTTTCACATAGATCTGTCCTGGGTCTTATGGAGTTCAAGCTATTGATAAATGACCTGGACCAGCAAGTGATTAGTGAAATGGCAAAGTTTACGGCTGGTAACAAGTTATTCGAAGCAGTACATAAAACATAGTCTATGAAGAATTGCAGAAGGACTTTAGGAAGATGAATAAGTGGCAAATAAAATGGCAGATGAAATTCAGTACAGATACATGCATATGGGAATGAGCAGGCCTTCATTCACATAGAACATAATGGGCTATCAACTGGCTATTATTACTCGGGAACAAAATCTCAAGCCATAAAAAATAAGAATATGAAACTGTCAGCTCGATAGTAGTTGAAAAGCCAAATCAAAGCTAAGGAATAAAAAATAAAATAGGGAACATCATATGTCATTGCATAATTCTCTGACATCACCCTTCTCTCCTCCATTTGAAACAGAATGTATGAAAACTGGGAAACATTCAAAGAGAGTGAACAAGGATTATCAAAGGAATGGAACTGCTTCTTTCTTTGAAAGAACGAAGTAAGACTGTCAGGTTTGGAAAAAAAAATAATGGAAGAAAGAGATTAAGGTAGAACTCTTCAATAAAGGAGTGCCTGGGAGAGATTGCATAAGGATTGATAGCCATTGTAAATTCAAATTGTCCAAAATAAAAAGAAGAAGAAATCAGGTTAGTAGGAGTCAGGATCAAAACAATTTTAAGGAAGAGTTCTTCACACAGCAGTTGTAGGCTGGTGGAACAGATACAAATGATATTGGAAAGACTAAAAGGAACATGGTCTGAAGGAAAGGCTGGGAAAATTCATGGAAGAGGAGCGCAAAAATATCTACTGAATGCATATGTATCACCTCTACCTCCAGGACAGAAAATAATTGGAAAGAATATTAGGAAGAAGTGTCATAGACATTTCTCAATTTTTTTATTCTTCCCTAGATTTCCATTTATGGCATGTTTCATTTTGGAAACAATAGAACCAGTTGTTTGGTGTGACTGAGGGTGGCTTGTACTAGATATATCCATTTTTCCTGATTCTTCTAGTGACAGGCGATGCCTACGTGTATACAAATAAACAAGACAAGACCAAGGGTAGAGACCAAGGGGCATGGCCTTACTGTTTATGCATGTGTCACAACTTAATGCTGCTCCTTATTGACCCTAAAACCATAGTACTTTTGTAGTAATTTTTCCTTTTCCATTAAAAGCTAGTGGCAATCAGTTCATAACCTGCCCAGTTCTCATTTTAACAGAGTGAATTGAAAAGATGTTTGTTGTTGCAAATAAGTCGAGGAGTGCTTTATGGTGTGAAGCTTGTTGAGAATAGCATTGGAGGAGTGTGGGAGGTGGAGACAGCCACACCTGGTCCAATATTGAGCATTCTGATTGCCACAATCAGTCCCAAGTATGTACAGGACAGCACCTTTCTTACATGTCATTTCAGATGCTCAGAGCCAAGGAGCTTAGCAGTAGGCAATGCAGACAGACACAGCCTGACCACCAACCCTCTCACAGTACAGAGACAGAGAATGTGTGGTCTAGCAGAAACAGACAGTGTCAGGCATGCTGCCTTTTCTTGAAAGGAAGCCTATAATTGAGTGGTAAATGGTGCCTTACCCAGAAAGGATATGGGCTAAATTCCAGCAAAGAATTTGATGACTCGAATAATTTTGCTGTGTATTATATTTTTCATAAACACATTCCATGTTCTGTATGTGGAGAGACTTCTTCTATACTCCATGTTCCTAGAGAGCTTCTTAATACAAGATTTATGTTCCCACCTTAACAATAACAACATTAATCTTCATAGGTATGGACTGTGTATCTAGCAAGAAGAATAATTATGAAAAAGCATTTCTCCTCATGCCTACTATCCATCTTATCTCTTATTTCATGAGCTACCACTCATTATTCAAGGCTGCTAAATCAAAATGTTCTGAAGGTCAAAATGCCTGTGGTGCCTCTGTTTTTTCTGGGACAAATCACTGCTTCACCAATATTTTTTATGTCTCTTGAGCTACTGTATTACTCATCTTTTCCATGTCAGATTGCTGTTCGTGTCAAGTGTGTTTGAATACTACTTAGTAGGACCACATCATGTTTTCCTAATACTAACAAAATAGAATATCTCAAATTTCAGGCTAACTGGTGCTTTATTCTTGCACAGAGACAAAAGATCCAGATACATGTGATCTAAACTAAATATTTTTATGTTTCCATAGCAGTGTTCTTGGGAAGCAGACCCCAAACACTTACAAAGTTTTTAGTGAAGAGATGCAATATTCCTTCATCTGATGCACTTAGAATTTGAATACTTAACAGCAGACCCTGGTTTCTGCTTGCCTCAGTGGCTGCACTTCTCTGGATTTTCGGATTTTTTCTTAGGCATGTATTATTATTATTAAACTTGGCAAGACTATTTTCTTAAATAGAAAGGTCATTGTTACTTAGCTTATCACCAACAGGTATTACAACTGTTTACGAAGGCATTGTTTCCTCTTAAAAAAACCAGCTATATTTTCTTGTTAGTTATAGATTGTCTCCAGAGAAGTAACATATGTGAACTGGAGAAATTTTTTACTTTATTTTGTTTTGTTCTTTCTTTAAAGCTGAGAATGTTCTGAAGGATGATCACAGATCTGCTCTACAGCTGGAAATGTTGACCTAAGCCTACTTCATAGTCTTTTTCTTATTAAGACTCAGTGGAAGATCCATATAATAGTTCGATTGAAATAGTATATTTAACTGATGAAAGAATTCTGTCTAGAAAACAATTATTCTCCAAAGTTATTACATTGATGTAACTAGCAAAATAACTTGAATAACAATAATTATAATTACCATTTATAATAATATTATTATGACTAATAAATTGCTCCTGTGAGACCCTACCTGGAGTAGTTGTGTCCAGTTCTGGAGTCCCCAACAGAAGGACATCAAGCTCCTTAACTGTGTCCAGAGGAGAGCCATTAAAATGACCATCAGGCTGGAGCTCCTCCCCTAGGAAGACAGGCTAAAGAAGTTGGGGTTGTTCAGCCTGGAGAAGAGGAGTCTTCAAGGTAAACTTAAAGCAATCTTCCAGTATCTGAAGGGGGCCTACAAAAAAGCTGGGGTAGGTCGGGCTTTTTACGCCGATGCGTAGTGAAAGGACTAGGGGAAAAGATTTAAAACTTGAAGAGGGAAGATTTAGGTTAGACATTAGGAAGAAGTTCTTTCCTGTGAGGGTGGTGAGACACTGGCACAGGTTGCCCAAGGAAGCTGTGGCTGCCCCCTCCCTGGAAGTGTTCAAGGACAGGTTGGATGGGGCCTTGAGCAACCTGGTCTTGTAGGAAGTGTCCCTGCCCATGCAGGGGGATTGGAACTACATGATCTTAGAGGTTGCCTTACACGGAATGGTTATTCTATGATTCTGTGATAATACAATAATAAAAGAAAGAAAAAATACTGTCTACCAAAAGAAATATATAATGATTTGCCAATTATGGCAATATTTAAGAGAATAACTAATATTATGTGCTGATGAATCATTATCTACCTAATTGATTTGTCAAAAATTATTAATTTCTTTTTCAGCATTTTAATTGACCAAAATACGGGGGAAAATCATCCACAGAGTTTTCATAGTCTCTAATTCATTTGAAATTGTTTTATACTAATGATCAGGAAAACATCTGAGATTATTGTAAGCATACAATAATAATAATATATCTTGCACTTTATGGGAATCCCTCACTATTTTATCACTGACCACTGTGTCAATGAAACACAATTATAATTTTTAAAAGATAATTAACTGTAGGGTCTGAGTCATTGAAAGGACTTGGATCCTACTTTGATTTCCAAAAGTTCTGGTAAGTTCAGAACCAAGTCAGCCTGAACCTGTACTATTTCTTAGGGTATCCAAGAAAGTAATTAATTTCAAGTTACAATTTTTTGTCTAAGAATGGTCACATGGGTATTTGTTTATTTTTTTGTTTATTCAAAAAAAAATCCAAAACATGTGCAAATGCTTTTGTACACTGTACACCTACCTCCAGTTTCCATACTGATCAGACATTTGGTCTTGCGCCTGAGGGACTGCACCTGTGGGAGAGACTCATGGCCCAGGGGTTCCTGAAGGACTCTCCCGGGAGAGGGACCCCACATTGGAAAGGGGGAAGAATGTGAGGAGTCCTCCCCCTGAGGAGGAAGGAGCGGCAGAAACAGCGTGTGGGGAACTGACCCTGAACCCCCCTGCCCCTCCCTGTGCTGCTGAGAGGTGCAGGGGGCCAGAATAAAGTAATCCATCCTCAGGAAGAAGGAAGGGCTGTGGGAAAAAGGTATCGACATCTGACCATGTCTTCTTTCTCTTTGTAGATTAGATTAGGTTTTTTCCTTCCCAAGTTGAACTTGTCAGATTTTTGCCCATTACAGTAATTGGGGAATGCAAACCTCCCTGACCCTGTCTCAATTAATGAGCCTTTGGGTGGATTTTCTCCTTCCCGTCCCACAGTGAAGGTAGGGGGTGAGCAAACAGAGACAAACTCTGACACGTAATCATACATAACTGGAAATTTTGTTTGCTGAATACTTAGTAAATGCAATATGACTTTTGTACAGTCAGAACCTATATCTCTATGATGGTTCCATATTTTTCAGTGTTACTTGAAAATATTTTCAGTGGACAAGGTATTTTTTTTTTTTGTTAATATTACTTATTTCATGACTGAAGTGCCTAAGTCTGGGTGCCTCTAAAGCCATTAGAGAAAGAATGGTCCATAACATAGTGAGAGATGAGATAAAAACATCACTGTGATGTTGCATTTCTGAATTTATGGCATGATGGGTAACAAAAAAATTGCTGGTGCCCACTGATGTTAAAACATAATGATATCACTGTTACTGTTCTTGTACCCTGCTACTTTGTTCATGGTGTCCAAACTGTTACTGTGCTTGCCATCCATCAGGAGCATCCTCTGTCTTCCTGTTTCTTTTCGGTTTTGTTCTTTTTTTGTTTTTATTTTGTTTTGTTTTTTTCCAGAACAACTTCAGATGTATCTGCACAGCCACCCCTCTGATGCTGCACAGCAGCAGTCTCTAATGAAGAAAGATCTTCCCTTCTTCCTTCTTCCAAGAAAGCTGTTGAAATGTAACATAGAAGCAATATGTGGAAGATAACTTTGGCAAACCTTCTAGTGTGCCAAATTGTATTGCAGCACTTTCCAGTTGAGTTTAAAGCCCAAGGTCAAACTCCTACTTCCATCACATCCAACTCCTCCATAAATCCCAGTTTCTCGTTGTTCAGAAGCTTCAGTAATATTACAGGATTATTTTTGGTATCAATTTTTTAGAAGATCTAAGTGGGATTTTTTTTGTGCCCCTTGGGTCCATTGAGTAGCTAGGACATGGTAAATTGAATGTTTGAAAAGAAATGTGAAAATGCCCATTTAAATATAGTAGAAGCAAAGTGAATGCTTGATCAGAACGTATACTTGTGCATAATTATACTTTAGATGCACTACTAACCCCCCTTTTTTTTTTTATCTGCTTAAGTTGTGTTATGGAAAACCTGTCTGAGGTAAAATGATGAAGCATATCACAGAATATTTCTGTAATTAATTTATCTCACAGTGAAATGCAAAAAAACATCAACCCCCAAAACCCAACAACAACAAAAACAAAAAACAAAACCCAAAAAACAAACAAAAAAAAAAACAAAAAACCATGTCAGATTTGCAACAGAATGGAGATTAAATCTGTGGAGCTGTAGTGGTACCTACTGAAATAGCTGAAGAATCAACTTAGCAATATGTGGCAAAATAAAGGAGTATTTTTCTTCCACTAACAAGAAAACTAAGAAAGCCTTGCTAAAATACTCACAACACAGATAATATTTTAACTAGTTCAAAAATAATTTGCAATGAATAATTTGCTGTTCCAAAGGCTTCATGTGTGAACGTCAAAACATCCACTGATAATAAACTTGGTTGTGTTAAAGCTATGCAAACGTTATTTATATTTTATTTCATATGAATAATTCATAAGCAATCAAGAACTTTTCAGAAATCAGCTTATGGATCACAGATTTCTTTTAAATATTTTCCAAAAGCATTTTCACATTGACTTGATGTTCTGCAAACTTCTTTTCCAAAGGTAGTTCTGAAGGCCTTCACATAAAGCATATGAAATGATAGTGAAACTCTGATATGAAATGATGACCTGTACTAAACTTTTTACTTTTCCCTTGTGCTCTGAATTCATAGGATTTACATAGAACAAAATGTCCAGTGCATCAAATTCCTTTCCATTTTGAAGGTTTGTTGCTTCCTGAAATTCATTACTATAATGAGATGCTTCACATTTTTCTCTCAGCATTGCAGCTGGGATGTCTAGCTACCAGGAGCAGCAAAACCAAAGATTAGTTAGTCACATAAAAGCTGGGGACTTTTTCTTTGTCTTGGTCTCCATTTTAATCAAAGAAATCCTCTCAGACCAGGCACTTGTTTCTGCCCTCTTGCCCTTCCAGTTCTCCACCCATCCCAGTGGGTGGGGAGGTAAGGGAACAGTTGTGTGGTTCTTAACTGCCTACTGGGATTAAACCACAACAATTATTAAAAAATTCTGGTGCAATTTAATTTTGTCAGCTAGTGATAAGGAGTACTAGTCCTGAAATCAATGCAGGGATTACAAACTGAATTAACCTTAACAGAACATAGAATTCATTAGGAAGTATTTAACACAAAATTAAAATCAGCTTACTTCTAAGAATAACAGTTGGTATTTTTCAACCTAGTCTATTCAGCTACAAATTGTCTTTAGAATACATGGTTTTGTGAGAAAAACAATACCCTTTCCTCACTGGTACATATTCAAAGTGAAATGGAGCAAATATCTTATAGCAGCCAATGTTTCAATTAACATTTCGTATTTTTAATTGGTTTGTCAATTTACCTTATTGTATTTTTCATTTGCAGTCACTGTTCAATTGATTCCTATTCCCATTTATTTCACTTAAAAACGTACACATTCAGCATGTGAATATGTCTTCTGCATCCAGACCCAAAACACTGAGAGCAAGGCAGTTAATGTTATGAATGTTTTGTCCAACTGGAATTTAAGCATTGTTACAGCAGTTGATTTTATAGCAAATTCTGTGTTGGTTCTAACTGCCTATTTTAAGGGCAAAACAAATTTAACAAAATGTGTATGTGGGGTTGGCCTTCTGGGCTACGAGCACACACTGGTACCTCATGCTGAGATTCTCATTTACTGCCACCCCCAAGTCCTTTTCCTCAGGGCTGATCTCTCTCCATTGTCCACCCAACCTGTAATTGTGCCTGGGGCTGTGCCAACCCAGGTGCAGGACCTTGCACTGGCTCTGTTGAACTTCTTTAGGGTGGTATGGGCTCACCTCTCCTGCCTGTCAAGGTCCCTCTGAATGTCCTGCCTTGCCTCTAAGGGGTCACCCACACCACACATCTTGGTATTGTGAGCAAACTTGCTGAGGTTATGCTCTGTCCCACTGTCCATGTTAACAAAGATGTTAAACATCATTTGTCCCACTACTGACTGTTGAGGAACACCACTGATCACTTGCCTCCACTTGGACACTGAACTATTGGTTCATCCAACCAGTTACTTATCCATGGAATGGTTCATCTGTCAACCCCATGTTTTGCCAGTTTGGAGACCAGGATGTCATGTCAAACTTTGTCAGGTGCCCTGCACAAATCCAGGTAGTTTACATCAGTTGCTCTGCAACTATTCACCATCTCTATAGCCTTGTCGTAGAAGGCTACCATATGACTAAAGGCATGATTTAGCCTTAGTGAAGCCACAATGGCTGTCACCATTCAAGCCTTATTTTTCATGTGTCCCAGCAGATTTTCCTGGAGGATCTGTTCCATGACCTTGCCAGGCACAGAAGTGAGACTGAATGGTCTGTAGTTCCTTGAGTCTGCTTAGGGATCTGACTGGTCTGTAGTTCCTTGAGTCTGCTTAGGGGTATGTATAAAGGAACTTTTTAAACACCCTGTGACATGAGTCTGTGCTAGTGCACCACAGGAGCTACAAAATAAAATTTAAAAATTTATTATGCCATCATAGTCAAACACTAACACAGCCATTCAGCACTAGCATGTAATGCAGAAGATAGATGGACTACTTAAAAGACTTCATAGGTATTACTACTAAGATACACTATTTGACATTACTCATTAAGCTGTATTTGAGGAAGGTGCTTTTTAGCAATATAACTGAATTCACAGTACAATGATAACTGTCTTTAATTCCACTGTAGCTTTCTGTTTATAAGCATTCATATTACTGCCTTTTCAAGACATACTGCTCAGGTAGTTCCACAGTCTTAGGCTGATGAAGTGATAATGAAATCTACAGACAGGATGTGACAAAAACATTGCATAGTGCTCTGTAAAAATCACATATTTTGCTGAAATGTAAGTAGAAATTCAAAACTCCAGTTAGTCTCTCCTCATGCTGATATTGCAAGTGTCATAGAGATGTGAAAGAGTATCAGTAAATATGTGTTCAGGGAAATAAAAAGAAAAATAGTACTATTTTCTGGGAGTTTATAATTTCTTGGGTAAAACATCAGGAAATGTTTCCTTTGCTCTACATAAAACAAGCTTCACGTTATAAAAAGAGATGGTTCAGAAAAAAATAAATAATGCCTATGTTCTGTGCTTTGGTATTATGCAGACTGCTTGAATGTGTGTCTGCATATCAAGGTAGGACAATGAACAGATGCATACTTTTCCTGGTCTTTTGGACTGGTTGCTAAGACCAGCAGGTGCCAATTTCTACCTCAGTTGTGCATCAACAACAATATGACACAAAGACAATATGCAGTCTTGTTTCCGCAGTACCCACTGCACCAGGGGACTGAGCTGTCTGGGCCCACCACATGATGAGTGGGAGGTTGTAATAGCTGGCAGAGCAGCAAGAAGAAAAGTTGGTGCCTGTAGTGTCTGAAATTTTTGGTGCTAGTTTTGCCAGTGAGTATGCTAGATTCGTCATATCTAAGGTGCTAAAAAAAAGTCTTCCTGTTTACTGCAGTGTACCTTAAACCAGGTGTACAAAAAAACTGCCACAATAAAGTAAGGCTTTGATCTGTCCCTTCTAGAACATAAAAATTAAAAAAATAAAGAGAAAAAATAAATAGAAAAAAAAAAGCACCCAAAATTAAACAACTGTACTGTGAAGCATAATTCAATTCAGCCAGAACATGTTACATCCATAAGGGAATTAGTTGCAACAATGCTGATTACTATGTGTCTGGCATCTTGCCACCAGCAGGTCTCCTTTATATGTGTTTAAGACTATACTCGAAAGGTGATGATCACTTCTCAAAGAGAAATAGCTCAGTTTCATCTTCCATCAGGATCTAAGTATCCCACTCCCCAGAGTTCCTTGGTGTAGATTCTTCCTCTATTTTGGAGCTGGTGTCTTAACTGGACATAAGTGAGACCCTGATATTGTCTCTTCGATATCTTCTCTAAGATAAGATAAGATACGAGAAGAGAAGAGATATCTAGATATCTCTTATCTTTCTTAGATAACCAGCTTAATGTACATGTTCATGCAAACCTCCTGTGTCCAAATCCACCCTGATTCTAGCTCAGGGTAGTACACTACCTAGAAATACATTCCAAAATTAAATAAAAAGTTACTTTTCTGCAAGCTGTTCCTCTTCTAGTAATTAAAGGTTAGACTAGAGAGAGCTAGAGAGAAACTGGTTATATTTTGGGGCTTAGTTGTAGAAATTGTAAAAGATTTTAGTTCTTTACAAGCAAAAAAGAGGTTTTCAGAGGAAGGTTGGTTTGCTTGTTATTTGGTAGTGGTTTTTTTCTCTTTTCTTTTGGTCTCCCAAAATGTTGTCCAGTGCTGGTACCTTTGAGTAAAAGCAGATGGTGGCATTATGCTATTAGGAGTTTTCTGTATCTTCTGAATCAAGCCATACAGGGAAGATAAGCAAGGTAGTGACTGGAAGGGAGAGAAAAATGGTGGAGTAGATGACACATAGAACAGATTTTAGGTACACACAATACCTGAGAATCTTGTGCAGCACTAAATATGTTACTAACAGCACTAAACACCATAATAAATATCATAAATATCTGTGTTCTTATATGTTGAAATATATGTTGAAATCTGCTGCTTTTTTCTGTGTCCTGCAAACATGTGGAACTTAAAACAAATATTGTGGACAATTGGAGCTATTTATAAAAGAGATAGTTTCTTCCAGTTTCCAATAGAATTATCAGGCTTTTGTGCAGAAATATTAAGAGATGTGGGAAGTGTAGACTTTGATAATAGAGTAAGTACCGAAGCTCTGGTGTCTTGAAAGTAGTTTTTTACTGCTAGACACTGAAAGCAGCACAAATGCAAAGAATTTATACGTTGAAGCAAGCAAATTCTAGGATATTTCTCTCACTACTTGCTACTCCATATAGATGTGAATACTTTGCATTTTCTGAGGGATCATTATTCATTGAATCCCTACACTTTCTTTTCATGAGTAAGAGAGGAAAGTGAATATTTTATCTCTTCTTTCTAAATATATCATACTGTTCTCATTTTCAATACAGGTCACTGAAATCTTCTACTTCCTATTAACATCTTTTTCTATTTGAAATATATATATATAATTTGAGATAACTTTTTGCAGCCTAAATTTACCTTTGTATTAAGGTATGCAAATCATTTATGATCTATATCCATAATTCATATGGATTTTTTAACCACCAGTTTTCCGATATCTTTACTCTTTTCACAAATGTCTTGGCCCTCTTCTATTAAATACCATGATGCATTTGACTGTGCTTCTAAGCTTTTCCATTTCCTTGTGGCGTAGTCAGCCATGATCTCAGCTGTATATGAACTATATCACCCAAGCTGAGAACCCTGCTGAGAACTTGATGGAGTTGGAAGAGTAAAAGACTCAGATATATGTCTGAGGCATGCTTAACCCAGTGAGTCACTTTGTACCTTTCCATGTATTTTTCTTTTCTCACATTGGATTGAAGTGCCTTTACCTGGTCGTGAGATATCTGAAAACAGTTGCAGAGCAAGGTGGGCACTTCTAATGGCGAAGCACAATGAAGGTGTGAGACTGATCAGCTAGCACGGGTTACAAAGTGTGTGACTTATACCCTTGAAGTCCCTACCTATTGATACACAGTTTGCTTGCAAGAACCAGAACACCTGAGCAGAGCCGCCTGCTCCCCAGGATTCTGTTCACCGTGCTGAATAAACACTCTCTGATGATCACTCACATGTACTTGCTGTGGTGGAGGGTGGGAAGTGTAGAAGTGTCCAGCAGAGTTAACAAGCAACAAATTTGTTGCACCAGAGAGGAAGCTGAGGACATTTGGCAGCAGGCAGCTGCCCTGGACCCTACCCTGGCGCTCTCTTCTCAGACTTCTGTCATCTGGTGGAGTTCTGTTCTACAGCTGGAAGTCCTTCAGGTGTTCTTCATAACCAAGTTCTTCACCTTCCATCCCCATCACCTTCTCCATCTCCTTCCTCCTGGACCCCATCAAAAGAAAATGCTATGTGAAAGCTACCTCTTAATTCTAACTGGAATAAAGTGGGAGGTTTCTTTTTTAATTACTTTTTTTTTTTTTTTTCACTAGAGAGCTCTTGAAATGAATTTGAAAGTTGTTGTGTGGGCATGTTTTCTACAGAAAAATTGGTTAGGTACTTAAAATGTGAGCTAGATCTGGATGGGAAATATATTTGAATGCACATTCATACAGTAGAAGGCAGTCACGTTGGATGATAAAGGACTTCTTCTGAGGTGATGAACATTGGTCTAGTCAGCTGGAGCTGCTGCACTATCTGAAACTGCTGAGTTGTTCAAGTTCTATCAATATTTATCTGCCTAATCAGAACCAAGATCAATATCTTTTTCACAGGAGGCATTCAGTGTAGAACTAAAATTAATTACTGAAAATGGAATAATTACAGACAACCTTATCTGTGTTCTGGACATCTAATTAGAAAGATCAAGACATAGGTCAACATTTCTTTCTTGTTCCTGCCTTTATTTTCAAGGTTCTGGCTTGGACTTGCAGATACACAGGATACATTTCAGCTAGTAGTATCTATATTTTAATCTGCGTTGTATCATAACTGTTTATAATTTCTGTTGTCCCTTCCTTCCTTCCTTCCTTCCTTCCTTCCTTCCTTCCTTCCTTCCTTCCTTCCTTCCTTCCTTCCTTCCTTCCTTCCTTCCTTCCTTCCTTCCTTCCTTCCTTCCTTCCTTCCTTCCTTCCTTCCTTCCTTCCTTCCTTCCTTCCTTCCTTCCTTCCTTCCTTCCTTCCTTCCTTCCTTCCTTCCTTCCTTCCTTCCTTCCTTCCTTCCTTCCTTCCTTCCTCCCTCCCTCCCTCCCTCCCTCCCTCCCTCCCTCCCTCCCTCCCTCCCTTCCTCTCTTAGCCCTTCCCCTAATTCATTCCTTTCGTTCTCTTCATTCTGCCCATAGAGCATTTTAAATATACTTTCCCATAAAGCTTTAATTTAATATACCAGTTCCATGTATTGTATATATTTGCTTGGCTAATAACCGGTCTTTCTGTTTTTCTGCTAGTGGGGATGAGATGGAAGAAGTGAGTGCCTTTCTTTGTGCCTGCACAGTCAGAATACACTTAACTGGAAAGGATTTTGATTGCTTTTGCCATTAGCAGTAATGACATTTGCAAATAAAAGCTCATGGAAAATTATCAGTTTATTAGGTATTGTGTTGTACATTGACCTCTAGCTACTATCTTCAGATATACTCTTATCAGTGATGAACCACCACAAAGGATTCCAGATCCAAGTATTTTTCCTCCAGAAAATAGAGAAGATAACAATTTGTCTGTAAAATTTATTTAGCAGGCCTTATTATCTCACTAAATTCATCTTTCCTTTGGAGGAACTGTCAGTTTCAGCTGAATAACTTGAGAAATCTCAGATATACATGCTACTTTTTTTTTTTTTTCCTGCTACAATGCCATTAAATGTTCAGTATTTAATCAGATACTTGCTCTTAACATGAGTGAAGAAAAGATAAATGTGAAGTGGAGAGAGACTTCTGAGATGAGATTTAAATCTGAAGATCATCCTTGCTTGGAGGTATAAAGGTTTCTTTCTCATTTATTTTTAATATAAATTCAGGAATTCTAGATGGAGGTCATCTGTAGAAACAGTCTTGACTTCAGGAATAGGAGGAAATTTAAACTCTGGTTTTGACTAGTAGAATCTTCCTTCAGCTGGTCCTGATAACCTCCAAAACTTTGATCTGATTATTGATATAGAGTAAAAACTAAATAATATTGTAAACAATATATGAACAGTCAACATTAGAAGAAGCAGAAAACTAAATAAATATTCTTAGGCCTTATATAGACATTAACTCCTCATCCTCAGTCAATTTGATGAAAGGAGCAGTGGCCACTTTATTTACTGCTGCTCTGGAAGAGAAATACTGAAGTGTATGCTGTACTAATTGTCTAATTCCTACTGCCTCACTGACTTCCCCTTTGCCAGCATGCTTCTGGATATGGTTTTAGCACGTTGAATCAGCACTACCACAGGTAGGTTTTAACACTAAATTTCAGTTCAAGCATTATTTACCTCTTATTCCCTAGTGGGTGTGGGGACGTGCAAGAAGCAGTAAACATCATGTTGTTGAGAACAGAGTAGAATGCCTGCACCCCACAGCAATTGCTGAAGTGGGAACTACACAGCTACTGCCCCATCACTTGGGTCACTTGTGTTGTCCCCTGGGGGGCATTGCCTTAAGGCTGTACTCGAGCACAACATGCAAGCTCCAGGTCTATCACCAGGCTAGGCAGTAAGTCATGAGCTACTGGAGAGCAGAAGGTGATGGACAGAACAATCACTGCAGAATTGCTGGGTTATAAAGCTAGCTTTGCCACTTACTTTTTATAGACGTTTTTAGAAGCCACTTTATCACTACTGCCCTAAGTTTATTTATCTACAAAATAAGATTAACGATTCTTTAAATCATTCCCATAAGATAAATCTCCATGTTATTTTCAAACTGCTTTCACTATTGATTGCCTTGCATAAATGACAGCAGTGACAATTTAACAACCTAATTCTTTTGAATATGTAGTTGCCTTTCCTTCTATTGTGTGTATTTTTAGTTGGGCTTCATTATTTTGTGAGACCTAATGATAAAAAAAATAACTGCAGAGGTCTGCACAGGGAAAAGATGTAGTCTTTTGCAAGACTTTTGCAAGTTTTACTGGAATTTGGGTATTTATTCTAATTGCTACCAAATGTTCTTATGGCTACTTAATATATTTAATCTAATTATATGTGTTTAGAGTGATATTATGCAAATTATTGTAACATAAATTTAATTTAATATACTTTTAAAATAATTTTGTCTGGTTTAGAAACAAGGAACGTTTCATAGACTAACAATTAAAATAATTCTTTAAAAAGCAAGTAATAAAAATCAAAGAATCTGGGGCAAACAAATCAAATGCCCATAAACAATTAATTGAGATAAGCAGTTCTCAATGTATTTTAAACTGTCATCAAAAATAAATACACATGGACATATTGAGCTTTTACAGTGGCAGTTTTGACCCTGGTATTTTGGGAAAACATGAGTTTAAAAGGGTTTGGGCTCAAACATAAGCCTTTCTGAGTTATTGTAGCTCAGACATTTGTTTCTAAACATTGAAAGTTTTGCAAGAACTGTAAAATCAAAGTATTCCATTAAACTTTGAAAGTTTGTATACATTTTTCAGTGGGCTTTTTCCCTGGTGCCAATGAAACTTTTCTATAATATTATTGTACAGATATAAAGTTTCAGCGTTTAGCACTACTCTTTCTTCATGTAAGGCAATAAAATAGCACTAATGAACAGAAAAAAAATCCCAAATATTTATTGTTTCTTCAAACATTAAGGGTTTCAGCAACCAACTCTTCAGAAAATAAGCCCAGTTTTTGTAAGAAGACTTGGCCTCACTGAAAATAAAAGTAATCCTAAATTAGCCTAGATTATCTCTGGTCAATTGTCTTTTCAAGTGAACTGTTTCTTACATGTGATTCAGCTCAGAGTTACTCATTAGCAAATACAAACCATAAATCACTTTATTAAAATTACATGTAAAATTTAGTGTTGAAATTTTCCTATAAATTATACTGATAGAAAGGTCCTAAATAATACATCAACAGCAGCAGCAACAATAAGAACAAAGGAATAATGGTTTGATGGTTTTGTTTCCCTAATAGTTTTTGTAGACAACTGTTCAGGAGTTAATAATTACTTTAAAGATAATGCACTATATCTAATGTAACTATAAACCTTCCTTTCATTTATAATTCATTGTTATTATTGCCGTGTTTTTGTTGTGCTGTTAAGAATCATAAAGAATGCCTTTTCGCTTCATACTAATTCTTACACTGTATTTAATAAATATAAAGCTCTTTTAAACACAGGCATCTGATGCTTGATTTTGTGCAGTCTTATCACCCACTGATTTATAAAATAAGTAATGAAACACTTATTGTAAAATTATTGAACTGAATGACTGTAAAAATCACTCAAAATCTATTTTTGAAGTTAACAAGATTATTTTGTGCTGTCAAATTTGTTACTAACCAGTTGCTTTAAAAGAAAAAGGAGAATGCAGCCTAATACACAACTAAAAATCAAATAAGCATCCCAGGCTGTGCACAAGAAATACATCTAAAAGGCAGGGAATTCTTTTATCTTTGCAAGATAAGAGAAACTGTTTAAATGTCCCCAAGACACAGGAAAGACCTTTTGTTTTTGTTTTTGTTTTTTAAAGTGCCTCTGAGAAAATTCTTACTAGAAAACCCTGGTATTTTAGATGCACTGAATTCTATTTGAGGAGCATTGCTTTTGATTTCATTTTCTTGCCAGAGGGGAGAGAAAATAAATATTCATTTATATTCATCAGGAAACATTAATACATAAATTTTACTCTCGCTGTTGGTTTCAAAAGTCAGTGCAGCTGCATTTAATACAAAGTTACATTCACATCTTAGGAATTCTCTACTAGCAGATCCATGTGATTATTCCACCACTGCAAGAATGCCATTTTGGGAAATTTTTATAGAAGTACTTACCTGAAGCATTACCATTAAAAGTACATCAAATATTTACATAAGAAAAAACTAGTTTTGTTAATAGTTGACATTCAGTATAGGAAATGTCTTTCTGGAATCAGTTTGGCTTTAAAAGACTATATTCTACTTTTAAAGGGAAAAGCCTAAAATGGATGTTTTCCTGCACATATAGCTTGGTTTGCAATGAGGAATCCCATGAGATTTAAAGCATGTCTTCTGGTCTCCTTGATACATTTATATTCAAAGACTAACAGTTGTTTTTTACATGTATTTGTTAACCCCAGGCTCAGTTTAAAGATAGTTTAGATCTGTTATAGTGCCTTAGTAAGACAATCTTTTCTACACACACTTCAGAGACTATCTCACTTTTACAAGCTGCTGGTATTATTTCTGCTTTCCTTACTCTGTCCCAAAATATCATGACCAAACTAAGTGCTACTGAGAAGATAATTTATATGTTTCACAGCACTCAAATGACTCCGCAATGAACTACTGACAATAGAGACAGTAGGCATAAGACTGAAAAAAGTATATTTTAATGTTCAGAGCATGAAGAAAATTCTTATTTTCATTTATAGTATTCCAGAGGCCGATGCATATCTTCTTGTAATGCCTGTGAAATTTGGGAACACAATTTTATATCCAGAATATGTATTTTAGGTGTCAAAAACAGAGTGAAAATCATATTTATCACAAACGTTCTTGAAAAGATGAGTTAAATATATATATTTTCTTTTTGATAAAATGGACTATATCCTGATTATGTAACAGTATTTATAGATAATTCTGTATCAGTTTTACTGACATTTTAAAAACATATTCTCCAAAAGGTTAGTTATATTCTAGGATTATTTCATATTTCTGCCATTTTGGTGTTGTTGAACAGAATCCTACTTGAAATAGTCTCTGTAAAACTGTGGAACCGTCACTGAATGAAGGACTTCATTATTTTCTATAAAAATCTAAATTATGATGCAGCTTATTGTGTGAAGATCATTTTTACACTTCCAAATTAGAAAAAGAAACTGCATGCCCCATCTTGATAAAGCAGATAAACTTACTCTTTCATAAATTTTACATTTTTTTTTATTTTACAGCATTTCAAATAAAAAATTCTGGTAATTCTTCAGTACTTTTTCCACTAGGAAAAGGCAAGGAAGACATGTTTTTATATTAAGAGAAATATATACAAAATTAGAAGAAAAGAATGAGTGTAAAATTTGTATACCTCTCTGTGTGTATATAACAATGAACAAAAATGCCTGGAGGGCATTTGTCCGAATCAGATCATGTTAAAGACAGTGAAACCATCATCAAACAGTAGCATGCATGTTACAAAAAACCTTCAGAGGAAAAACCAAAAACCAACCAAACAAAAAACCACAAAGGAGTGAGACTGAAAAGAAGAATAAAATTAATACTGGACAAGTAGCAGAAAGCTTAATTCCTAGAGTAAAAGCAATCAAGGTATATGGGGACTGATCTGTTAAAAACAGATTAAAAAAAAAAAAAACCAAAACAAAAGACTGGTAAACTTTTGCAAATGTTCTTCTAACATTATCAAAGTCTACCATTCCCAACTATATTTTTCCTCAATATTAGGACAAGGCAGCTAAAACTGGTAAAGTTAAATTCACATGAACTTTCCTGAGCCTACCTGAGGAGGCTGGAAAATGCAGAAAGGCAGAATTTCAAACTGACAGCCAAATGAGAAAATAAAGACAATGAATAGTCTTTCAAGGAATGTCTGTGACCAAAGAAGTAGTCACTATGTTTTTTATTTAGAATCTTATTTGTCCTCTGAGGAAAGGGATGCTTGAGTTTGATGGAAGACTGTACCCAAGGCAGTTGCTGAGGTCCTCCTGCGATCAGTCTTCAGAATGAATTAGGTGATGTCCGCACATCAGGGAAGGAGAAAGGCACTGTTTGGTTAGCCAACTGTGACCCTTCTGACTGTGTCTACACAGGCAGTACCTCAAATATTTCTGAATTTGTTGCCTGCAGTATACCATTGATGAACATGGCCTTGAGGCAGCTGTGGAGAAATTGCTCGGGTTTGTCAGATTGTTCTCAGCAGAGGGGACAGGCCAGGGCCAGAAATCAAAAGCCTCACTATATTTGTTTATGTATATCAAGTTAGCAAAAAAAAAAAAAAAAAAAAAAAAAAAAAAAAGAGATACATTTAGCAAAAAAAAAAAACAAACACCAAAAACCAACAAACAAAAAATACCTAGTGTGTTTCACAGAGAGCGTATGAACTTGGACTGACTGGAAATGATTCTTAATAACAGGAAGTTATTTTTATTATATAGAGATTAAGAGAAAGGAGATTGAAAAATATTCCTCGAACAAGTGTTAGTGACTTCTTGACTCAGCCTAACCCAACAGGAGCTGGAATAAGGTTTCAGCACAGCTACTAATTGAGACTGTAGATATTTTCATGATATTCTGATATGTTGATTTTTTTTTAATTGCAGTTTTTAAAATTTGCATTTTTGAAGTTGCATTTTAAGTAGGAAAATGTAAATCGAAAGGTTAATGGAAAAATTTGTATAGATATTTACATTTTAACACTATACCCTACAATGACTACAAAACATTCTTTTTCATCTTCAGCTCATTTATACTGTGAAAACCTGTTACTTAAACCAACATGAAAACTCTCTGCCCTTGGAGATGCATGTTGATTAGTATAATAGCTCTATTTCTTCAAAAGATAAGAAACATGCTATTGTGCTGCATTTTAATGGTGTGAAATATGAGGTGTTCACCCTGGAATTGATTATTGTGGATTGGATTTAGATATCCTGGAGAGAAGGTGATTTGAAAGTTAGATTAATTAGATGGACCTACACTTTGTCACCAAAGATAGATTTTTACACTAAACTGATTTTCTCCCGTCTTCTTGAGAACTTTATTTCAGCACTGTTCCTACACATTGAAAAAATGCTGATTTAAAAAAAAAAAAAAAAAAAAAAAAAAAAAAAAAAAAAAAAAAAGATAGTGTGCTGTTTACTTTTCCGTTGTTCTATCTTGCTTCTTTTACTACAAATGGTTACAGTGAATGTAGAGAAAGCTAATAACTGCAAGACCTGGTAAATTCACATTATTCCCCAGTCAGTGGATCATTGTTTGTGTAGTATACATGTGTTTGTTCTATCTCCAGTTTTACAAGTGGCTTGCCATGCAATCTAAGCCACCGTCTTTCACTTTTTTTCTTATTTTGTCTTGGAAGTCAGAATAATGGCACTGAGAATCTTTGTAAAATGTTGTGGGATATACTGATAAGAAGAAATATTGTAGAGTTATGCAGTAATTTAAAATGTAATGCCATCAGGACCCACTTGCACCACTACAACTTCTGTTCCACCTGTGCTGATGCAAGACTAAGGAATTATCAGCACTACGGGAGCCTGGCTATTTATTGTGCTGTACTCTCCCAGAGGGATCTTAACAAAGAATCAGGAAATAAGCACTCAAATTTTCTTCATATTCTTACCCTTTATACTTTTACTCTGAGATACTAGGAAACCATTGTAAAATATTTTTTAAAAGACATTTTAAAAAGACATTTTACACCTACTCTCCCTGATAGACCAAACAGTAGTCTTTTATATGGAAGCTCTGACCCCCCAAACCCTCATGCTTTTTACAGAACCAGCAAGCTACTTTTGGGAATGATTTTTAACTCATGGTACCCATAAGGAGTTCTGTGTAAGACAAACCTACACAAGTTGCATATGGAACTTGATTAAAGTCAAATTAACTAACATTTAATACAGGCCTCATCAACACTTAATTTACACAATCATCTTGATTTAGACAATATGGGGAGGATGAGTATTCCAATGAACTCATCTCCTAGGAGCAGAATAGAAACAAGACAGAAAAGTTCCAGTACTGGGTAGATGACTGCCCAGCAGATATTTCTGCCCAAAGATGACCTCTCCTGCAACCAGTTGTTTTAAGCATAATTGTTTCTTCATCTGGAACATCACACACTGTAACTGTGAAGGTTTAATACAAGCATTTCACTTGGCAAGTGACACGTGCAGGAAACTGAGCAAATCTGTACCAAAAAAACCCACTCAGTATCCTGCTATAAGTAGTCTGTGCTCAGAAAATAGAAGTAGTCTTAAAAATTCCACTGGAATTTAACCCATGAGATTTTAACTAAGCCATTTTAATTCTTAAAATCATAGAATAATTTAAGGTCAGAGGGAAAAT
Organism: Phaethornis superciliosus; assembly: GCA_023637945.1. Classification (NCBI taxonomy): domain Eukaryota; kingdom Metazoa; phylum Chordata; class Aves; order Apodiformes; family Trochilidae; genus Phaethornis; species Phaethornis superciliosus. The sequence continues at coordinate 73,028,748 of JAJQWJ010000002.1, forward strand.
CTAGTACAATGCTCTGCTCAAGACAGGAACAACTTTGAAATTAGATCAGGTTGTTTAGGGACTGTTCAGTCAAGTTGACTGTCTCCAAGGTGGAGAGTTCACACCCTACTTGATAAAACTTTTTCCTTGTTCTATCATCCTTGTGATTGTTGTTTCAGCTTCAGTATCTATACTGAGAATACATAATATTCATATTTCCAAATAGATTTCCCTTTCTTCAGCTTGTATGTGCTACATCACTGTGCAACTATGAAACATGGCTGTAACTTTTTAGCTACTTCTTACCAGAAGACAGCACTTGAAATAGTCCTTCGACCACTAAGAGGAGGTAAAATGGTTACATACCATTAGTTTTTCTTCTTCTGGCTGAACAAAAGCAGTTCACTCACTCACACCTCATTCACCTAGCTCTCTCTAGGACTACAATCATCTTGGTAACCCTCCAGGGAACTTCAGTGTATCAGGTACCTGTTTTTGTACTATGTAGACCAAAATGATATACCAGACTTGCAGCTTCAAAAAATGAAGAGCTAAAGCCTTGAACTAATTGCAAGAGAAAAAATACATTTTAAGATCATACTTGGTAACTTAGGCTGCTGCCTTTAAAAGAAGACAAAAAATGTACCATAACAATATTAATAATAATATTCATACATATTAATAATAATGTGCAAGTATAATTTAAAATATGACTGAAAACTTTTTAAGCCTCCAAGCAATTTTTAAAAAAAGACTAACAAAAACAGATGCTTGCTAGCAGTCATTATCAGGTTCAGCATTAGATGAATGCAAACCAGATTACATGGTCTAATTGCAATTTATTATTTTTGTGTTTTCTGTGTTGAGTTTTTTCCTTAGCTATCATGTTCCATATTTTGCCAAGCTACAATATTGAGGCAAAGGGCATATGTTCCAATACTCGCTCTAGAAAGAGTAATGCTGAGGAAATTTGTGGACTGAAATGAAGACAACTTAATGGAGGGGGAAAAAAAAAAAAAAATAATTACCAAAAAAGTCTTAAATATTTATCATCAGCAACTGACCCAGCTGCATTCAGCTGTCCCATCTGTTTCTGTCCCAGCATCTTGTGTATCCCCAGTTTACTCGCTGGTGGGGAGGTGCAAGAAGCAGAAAAGGCCTTGAGTCTATCAGCGCTGATCAGCAGTAACAAAAACATCCCTATATTAGCTACAGTTTCCAGCACAAATCCAACATACAGCCCCACCCTAGCTTCTATGAAGAAAATTGACTCTACTGCATCCAAATCCTGTATGAAGTGCCACGTATCCTAGTTGTTTACCCTACAGGAAGCAAAAAGCACTAATAGTTGACTCAACTTTGAGTTGACTCAGAAAGAAAATACATAAGTTAACAGGAGAGAAAGTACTAAATATAAACTATAAATGCAAGGAATTAATATTCTTCACCTTTACTTGTTACTATCATGTTCCTTTGGACAGACAGTTAAGCCCTCTTGCCTCTTTTGTGCTGATAATGTAGGCTGTGAAAAGACAGCCTTTATGTGTTTCCAATGTGACAATATAAAGACATAGCAACTACTGAGAGCAAAGTAGTTGACATGGCAACAGCAAATAACCAGAAGTCCTTGTGCAGGGTCTCAAGATGGAAAAGGTTGATATTCTTCAGCAAGAGAGGAGAAAAAAAGAAGGGAAAAAATATCTCAAACTTAGATAGACAATTTCATTCTAATAGTGTAATAACTGAATTGCTAATGGCCTGATTTAGAACTGACAGTGAAATTAAAATGAAGAATAGTGACAGCACTGTAAATAAGAAATTATTTACTTAGAGGGCTATGTTCATTACTATTGTTTTCTGATGACCTATGTGAGATATTAGATGTGTTTTAACCTCTAAGGACATTTTGAAGGGGTATGACAGGGGAAGATATTAGTTTTCTGTGCAGCTTCAGAAGAAGCACTAATCAAACCATTCTTTATTGTGTACATTTCTTTCCACAGTGTATTAAGAGTTAAACAAATATCAAGCAAACATGAAAAAGTGTTATTTAATTCCTTTACTGTCTGAGTGTAAAATCTGAAAGCCTGCTCCTGAATAATTTGTACTAATTTTACTGTATTAAAGCAAACTTTTTTAGCCATAATTGATATAGTAATTTATAAACACTTACAATTAACTCAGTTTTCATCTGGTTTATCATATATTCCTTGCTGGGCCCATGTATATGGATTTTAGTGGAACCATGCTTGAAAATGAGTTTTAACATCATACAATGACTCCCTTTCTATTTAATTAATCTACAAATTAAATAACAAGATAAATAGTATTTTAATATTTCCAATTAAATTACTTGCTCCAGGTTCTGATGATCACATTGTATAATATCTTGCTTCCAGCTTGATACAAAATCTACTGAATGCAGTGGGATATGGTAGAGAAAGTGTTTGCTGAACAGTTATATTGACTCTTGAAATGTTCATCATTAGTGAAAACAGTCTCTTACACAGGCTTTTAGACTTAAATAATATGATGGTATGTAAAATGGCTACAAGTGACATACAAATAATTTCTCTTCCTGTGTTTGTAGTACCAATGTATTTTAGTTTTTTTTTTTACTTGTTGGATGAAATTAAGACCTTGTCTGTTGTTGTTCTACTCTTTCTTCTCAAAGGAATGAATTTAAATTGTTCCTGGCCCTAGATTCCTTTCACTTTTAAACTGGGACTGTTGGAGTTAACATGTCCATTTCTCATTAAATAAGTTCTCCATTATGTCTCATTACATTACAAAATTGATTTTATGATGTAATCACAAAAGCACACTCTAGAACAGAATGGAGTATCAAAAGAAGTGCATTTCACAAAATATTGCAGATGATTGGTTTTTATTTTTACAATATTGTGAATAAATACTGACAAAAAAACAGTTCAGGAAGATTAGTGACTCAGTTTTTTTACTGATGTCACTACTATATGCTTTGTCTGTTTCCTTTTATGCTGAAAGACTATTATTTAGACAGATATTGGGAAGGAGAGCTAGTATGTCCTGAAAAAAATATAAACTCCTGGATATAAAATGTGAAGTCATTTTGACTGAGAAATATCACAAATGAAAAGAAACTGTCCTCACTAGACAAAGGTTTGCTACAGTTCAGCAGAGAGATGTGTACATTTCTATGTATGGATGATGTGTTCTGCCCAATTCTTTGAATTCTGGTAAGAATGGGAGATTCTGAATATGTAGGACCTGTACCTTCAAGAAGTTATTTTTGCTGGCATAATTACCAATGGAGGTTTCATAATCAAACTCAGTTTGTGTGTGTAGCTAAATTTCTAACTTTATTGGTCAGTTTTTCCCCCTGAAATCTAAGAGTGCTTTCAAATTTCTTAAACTATATTCCTAAGTATAGTTATGTATGTATATCTAATTATGTATGTATATGAATTACATATAATATTTGGAATTTCTATCCTTTGCTCTACTCCCTAGTGTATAAAAATAAGTTGGTTTTTGAAAATTAACAACTAATGACTGCAAATTCTTCTTCCACACCAGTATAAGAAGAAAATATTACAAGAACTTGACAGGTCACTGCCATGATAAGATACCACATTCCAGTTTATTAAAATGGTTTCTATCCTCACTTTACCATAGAATCATAGAATGAATCATAGAATGATCTCTTGGAAGAGACCTTAAAGATCATCTAGTTTCAACCCCCTGTATGGGAAGGGACACCTCTCACTAGACCAGGTTCCTCTCAGCCCCACTCAGGGCCTTGGACACTTCCAGGAATGGGGCATCCACAGCTTCCCTGGGCAACCTGTTCCAGTGTCTCACTTTATGGCTAGATCCTCGCAAACCACAGCCCTGGCATCACCTGTAAGACTTCTTTCTTCTTCTGTTTCCTTCGAGACAACTTCACTCTTTTATTTTGTCATTAGAAGACTCATTCAGAGTGAAATTTTTTATGACTCAAACAAATTAGCTTCTGATTAGTTAAAGAAGTGTAGGGCAGCTGCAGAGAAAGCCTGGCTTTTGAACCATGCCTGGCCACTAAGTGGTGCAGAGATCAGACTGATCAAAAAGTTGGTCTTATTTAGACTTTTCTTTTTACTTCTTTTTACTTTTTTCAGAATGCTTTATGGGTTAGGCACACTGTACTTGGAAAAGTCTTTCCTGTGGTCTCAGGAAGAATGGAATACTTAGTGAAATCTGCTACAGAGGACAGTTTCCATGCTGAAATGACTGGTGTGGTGCTTTCGCTTGCCATGGTCTATGGAGGAAGGAAACAGGTTGTACATAAACTTCTTTCCTGTGCTCCCCTTGTTTAATAAGACAAACAAGCAATAGACTTTCACCTTTAACATACTGATCTGTATTTTATGGGAGTTCCTGTGAACACCATAACTGAATCCCTCTAGTGTTTTTGTGTATGTCTGTGTATGCAGCAGCCTTTGGTAGAATAGAAATGTTTAGCTCAGTAGTTTTCCTGCTGGGTCGTGTGGCATGTTTCCAGATGATTTAACACAGTTTCCTATATTGTGATGAGGCATAATCTGTAAGTCTTCAAGCAATTGTACTTCTTGCTGAGGTTTTTGACCAACAAAATTGCAAAAACTGTGAAAATCCCCATATGTGTTATCTGACTGGTATTGCTTTGTATCAGATTAACATTTCTATGACCTATGAGTTTTCTAGGTAGACTCAGAAGGGTCTACCAGAGGAATGAACAGCACTGACCTACAAAAGAATTCAGCAGCATTAAAACATAAAGGAAGTAGACTGAGAAGAGATGTTTGATCATAATAAAAGTGTGATTATTCACAGTGATAGAATAAATAAAAAACAAGGTTTAAAATCTACAGTTCAGAATTAGATAATGCCTCCAAGGAGCAATTACAAACACAGCATTAAAATGCTTCATTGACTCCTGTGTATTGACCTAATATTGACTTTGCAAAAGATTAAACCTCCATAAATTGTCTGGAGAAAGAAATGGAAGCATAAAGGTTTCTGACTGGAGTATTCCTGTGTATGCACCAAGGCAGCAAAACATTGAATGTTGTTTACCTTTATGCATAATTTCTCTGAAGCAATGTCTCAGCCCCTAATGAACTAGAAGTGATTGTTTCTTAGCAGATGTGTTATTTTGCTTTTTTGGTGTGTACCAAAAAGGGAAACAGTGTGCAAGAGAGTCCTGGAGATACCACCTATGCCAACATCTTCATTTGAATGACATAGTAGGGATTTTCAACAGTTAAATTACTTGAATATATTTCACATACCATGGAGTGGAAGCCTCAAATAGTATAGAACAGGAGAAATTTTTAAATTCTTGTTGTGCTTTTTAATTTTAATTTTTGGGGGCAAGAAGAAACATGAATCCCAGTGAAGGGACTTGTTGCATGAGGAACATATGCACAGGATTAAGAGGTCAACATTCTTGTTTTGCAAAAAAACATCCTTTAAATAAATGTGTTCAGAAAAGGACTGTGCTGGTTCTAGCTGGTATAGAGTTAATTTTCGTAATAGTAACTTGTATGAGGCTGTGTTTTGGGTTTGTGCTGGAAACTGGGTTGATAATATAGGGATGGTTTTGTTACTGCTGAGCAGTCCTGACAGAGAGTTAAGGCATAAGAAGGTGGGAGGGGACACTGGTGGGATGAATGATCCCAACTGACCAAGGGGATGTCCTATAGTGTATGATGTTATGCTCAGCATATACAGATGGAGGAAGAAAAAGGAAGGGGTGGATGTGTGTGTGTGTGCATATGTAGAGTGATGGTGGTTGTCTTCCCACGTAATTGTTATGCATGATGGAGATGTCCTGGAGATGTCTGATCACCAGCCTGCTGATTGGAAAGATTGAATTAGTTCCTTGTTTTGATTTGCTTGTGCATGTGGCTTTTGTTTTACCTGTTTCACTCTCTTTAGCTCAGCTCACAGATTTTGTCACTTTTACTCTTCCAGTTCTCTCTGTCCCACCAGGAGGGAAGGTTGAGTGACTGTGTGGTGCTTAGTTGCTGCCGGAGATTAAATCACTTACAAAAACTTTTAAAAATATGATAGAAAAGCTATTATCTTAGTATGAAATTATTTTATAGTTTTCTGTGGGTCTCATATTAAAATCTCTTGTAACTTCAGTTAACTGATACTTTGGATTTGATACTTTAATTTATAATAACTTTTATTTATTTTATATTTTTATACACTACTACTAAGTTAGAAACAAAAGTAAAAAGCTCAGAATGAGGGATTTGAAATAGATCAGAGAATAAAAAATGAAAATGATTGAATGGAAATTAGCATCATTACTATCAGAGAAATCAGGTTTGTTCTTGTGCAAGACAAATAAAAATGTATGAGAAGAAATTAATCTGGGTCAAGGTGCAAAGAGGGCTGTATAGAAGCCATTGTTTACAATAGGAATAGAGGGCAGTAGTCCATGAGCACATTAGCAAAAGGGCATAACTGGAAAAAATTAAAACTATAGAATAGGTCATATGTTACTATGATTACCTGCAGATTTTTCCACTTCACAAAGCTGTTCTTATAATGTCCTATGTATTAATATCTTTACTGTAATCTCTCTGACTGGGATTATAATACACAGTCATTTTTATAAATCTGTGACCTTTAGTGTTTACCTCTCTGTTACTGCTAATTTTTTTTTATTTTTGGGGAGGGTAATATTTTATGCTTCCCACTTGTTTTTTTCACTTATATATGATGAATGCAACCACAAATCACGATGTCTGTTATTAGTTTTACCATGCTGCCCCTCCCCAAGATGCTTTTCTCAAGGTTAGTTAATTGGAATTTCTGATTACTTCTAGAAAATTGGCAATCTGGAGTTGCATGTGAACACCGTTGTGTAAATGAACATAAGTTCAATACCTGCTGCAATCTGCTTTTTTAAGATTTCCATCTTTAGCTATAAGGTTATAAAAAGGAAAGCTATTTATTCATCTTCCTTATGTTATTTTTTAATGCTTAATTGATTCACAAAGTGGTTATTTTGACATTACAATAAGGGTAGCATTAAAATACCTAAAAATCTAGAAGCTTCTTCTGCTAATTTAAATTCCACTATTATCTGTCCAGTATGCACATTACTATACCAGCAGGGACAAAACAGATGCAACAGCGTAATGCACCACTGTTCAATGTAATTTCTGTCAGTTATTATGTTTCTTGACATAGGATTCAATAGGCAGGCACTACTGAACTCTGTGTTTTCAGCAAATATTAACAAGAGTACAGACGGTTAATTATGGACCCATAAAGCTACATTCCTAGTTAAAATATTTCATTTATTTTTCATCAATATCACAAGCGATCAAAACCTAATAATTTCTTAAGAAAATTAATGCAGTTTATTTACTGTCAATAGGCCATTAATTCACCCAGTCTTCCTTGACTTATAAAATCACAAAATATGTTTTGAAGGTTTGATGTATTCTGATACTTAGCAGTAAAGTATTCAATAGGAGGAATATTAAATGTCACTTTGGTGTATGTCTGTACCTGTCATTTAGTATCAAGAAACTATTAACAGTTTCTGATGTTTTGGATTATGCTAAAGCTATTTGAATGACTGGATATGCAGTAACTTTGAAACTCATACTACTTCCTAAGATATCTTAAAGACTGATTTCAAAAAAATAGGGCTAGGAATCTCATACACTTGAACTTTGGATTCGGATTTGGAGATTTTTAAGGGATTTGGACTTTTTTTATCTTTTGAAGCAACTCATATATAACTTGAACTATTGAATGATTGCATTGAAACAAATATTATTTCAGTGCTTAAACACTATTTACATCTCGCAATATCCAGGGGAATAATGAACTGAACCTGGTAGCAAACAACAACCATAATTGCAGACAGTTCTTTCCATCTTGTGCTTTTAACTGGCTTGAATTTGCAAATGTATCCATTCATCATGAAAAACAAAAAACAAAACAAAACAAACAAACAAACAAAACAATCTCCCCCCAAAAATCAGAAAGAAAAAAAAAAAGCAAACAAACCTAACCTGATGAAATAGTGAGCTGTATTTGGAAAAACTGTGTTTAACCAGTAGTTCCTGTCACAGAGTCAGAATCACAAATCATCCAGATTGGAAGGGACCTCAGAGATCATCAAGTCCAACCCTTGATCCACTAACACTGTGGTTACCAGCCCATGGCACTGAGTGCCACATCCAGTCTCTTTTTAAATATCTCCAGGGACGGAGAATCCACTACTTCCCTGGGCAGCCCATTCCAATGTCTGATTACCCTCTCTGTGAAGAAATCCTTTCTAATATCCAACCTAAACCTCCCCTGGCACAACTTAAGTCCATGCCCTCTTCTCTTGATGATAGTTGCCTGGGAAAAGAGCCCAACCCCCCCCCTGGCTCCAGCCTCCTTTCAGGGAGTTGTAGAGAGCGATGAGGTCTCCCCTGAGCCTCCTCTTCTCCAGGCTGAACACCCCCAGCTCCCTCAGCCTCTCCTCACAGGACTTGTGCTGGAGTCCCTTCACCAGCCTGGTTGCCCTCCTTTGGACCTGCTCCAGGACCTCAATCTCCTTCCTGAACTGAGGGGCCCAGAACTGGACACAGGACTCAAGCTGTGGCCTCACACATGTCAGCTGGTAAGAACAGGAGGGGTTCTGTTCTATCAAGGAGTCGTGGAATACCTGATATTCAGAAAGAAGCATCAGTTTGATCTTCAGACATGTACATACAGAGGAATTCCTTCAAGCCTTATGCCACATCTTTAGCCTGACATAATTGAACAGTTTTGCTGACTTTGGAACTTTTGCCTTCGGATGTAGTTTTTCACTTTGAGAAACTAAGTCAGTTGCAGATATTATCTTTAAAAGAGTATGTCCTTCTGACACTACTGCAAACAACCTTTCTTGCTTCCAAAACAACGCTTTGAGTCTTAATTAACCTTTTCTAAGTCGTTAAGTCTGTATTCGTGTGAGCTTTCTGTAACCTCAGTGTACCAGCATTCAGCGTTTGATTAGGGCACCAGCTTGTTAATTTATCTCCTTTTCCAGTGTATGTCAATTAGCTGTTCACAGACTAACAATTCCATTGTGAAACACCCTACCAAAATCCTAGACATGCTTTTAACCAGAATTTCTGATATTTATTGCATAACTAGTAAAATTCTCAACAAAAAAAAAGACTACAAATATAAAAGGACCTTGCTTTCCGATTGCCTTTTTTCTTTACTACTTACATTCTTCCTTGAAGCCAAAATGAAGCAAGCTGGAAGGATTATATAAAATCAGACATGGAATTCTGTTAGAAAATTAGGAAAATAAACATTACTAGCATCCTATGAAAATTAAAACAAAAAAACCCCCCAAAAAAACCAAAAATAAAGAAAATATTATTTCTAGGATTTCTAAAGATGTGAATTAAGTTGTGGTACTGTAGAATATAAATTAGAAATGAATAAGTAAATGAAAAAAGACTAAAAGCAAATACTAGTGAAAAAATATTGGAATAGATGAGTTATTTTAATAGAATTATCAATAGAATTATCATTTAAAATATGTAGCGAGTTAGAAGTTTACTAATCATTATCAGTCTTTATTAATTAGGTTACATAGTAAAATCGTAGTGTGATATAGGTATTATTTTAAAAATGTACCCTCTATTTTATACAATAATAACATTGCTCTCTGTATTGTATCTATGTCTTATATGTGTTGCTTACAATGGACTTATAAAACTATTCAAACTTATTGCTACATTATGATAGTTATTTTTAATTAAAATTAATAGCATACAAATTGTTAATATTTCTATATTATCATTATTATTACAATTTCAGAAATTTCAAAATAATTTCCATGTTCAGAAAAATACAGCATTATAAAACAGACACAGATATCCTTTGAGGCTGTCCAGGACAGATTTATATCTACTTAATATTTATATTAAAACTGAGACTATAGAAGAAAGTATATCTGAAAATATACAAGTGTAATATGTGGGCAGTACTTAACTTTTTTGGTATCTCAGTCTGCCACCAAACTGCAGTCACTAAGTTCTAAATTTTTTCTAGATTTTTTTTTTTAAACCTAATTGAATTTTTTTTTTTTTACCTAATTATACAATTAACCAAAAACTTGTGTTTCATTTCATACTTAAAATAGTACCTTAAGTTTATTTTTTTCCTGAAGTGACAGAGCATTTAATTATCTAAGCTTCTAAATATTCTGATGACTCTGTGTGTCATTAAAGTATAAACACAGCCAGGCAAAATATTATAAAATATTATTTACAATATACTATACCTACATTATCTTACAGTTACTCTCGGAGTGCTGAATAGTGCCATTTGATATCCATTTGTGTCATAAAACATAATCTACCCCATCAAGCATTTTTACAAAATCCAATAAATCTTCTAACTTTAAATCAAGTGTTGGTGGGAAAAAATGTTGTTTGCTATCATTTGGAACATCACAAATCATCTGAAGCAATTAATCATGTCTGTATACACATTTCTTGAATTAATTAACATATGGCAACTTAAATTTCAATTTAATACCATTTTGGCACATGATGCTGACTCATGGTTAAACAAAGGGGCTTGAGACAAGCTCACATACATGAAGATTTATTAGCAGGGAAGTTCTGTTGAAGGAAAATAAAAAACAAGAAATGTGAGAGAGGGAGAAGGAGAAGGGAATAAAAAGGAGGGAGAGACTGGAGGAGTTATTGCAGACTGTAGCATGCTTAAATAAAGGTCAGGTTCTGCACACTGCTTGGCTGCTAAGATATCAGAATAAATATTATTGTCCCCCTAAATGAAATCAAAAGCTACAACCAAGAGATAGGGAAAAGGGAGAAGGAAGAGAGACCAGTGGCAGCCACTGCCCAGGAGATCTACTGTATCAGCACTGCTGGTGTCTGTGAGACCATGAGAGTAGCAGCATAAGAGCAACTACATGAAGAAACCTGGGATGAAAATTGTCACCTTGGATGAAGGGGTATGGAGCTACACCTGGAAAGCAGCCCATGAAGCTGCAGATAGAAGACCCTTACAATACAAGAGGAAAAGTCATCTAAGACAGTATGCAACAACTCTAAAGCCACTGGGGATCAGTTGTTTATGGGACCAAAGTGGTTCCTGCAATAACTCATCCTACTCTTTTCTGCATGCGAGTTATAAGCACATACAGGGTAGAGCAATTTTTGGCAGTAACCTTGGCTTGGAAGGTGTGGAAGAGAATGTAGAGGGTCAGCAGAACTCACCCTTGCCCTGAAGAGTCCCAGCTCCTCAGCTCCAGCCCCTCTTTTCTGGGAAAGTGGTTCTCATGGCTGTTACATCTTATAGAATCACAAACTAGGAAGCCTAAGCATTTGTGAGGTAGAAAGTGGTGACTGATTATGCCATGGCTTTCATTGTTAATAGGTATTGTAAGGAATATCAGATTCATCAAAAATATTATATATATAAAATGAAGTATATAAAAAAACATAGGTAGTTCAGCTACATAATTATATCATATCATAGTTATAAAGGTAGTGGTGTTTAGCAATGGATTTTAACTAGGTTTCAGTTGTTTTCTGTTCTAAAGTAAAACTTTAGGGCAGCTCACTGTAAAGAGCTGTGGTAAACAAATTCATTTTAACGGTCTTCAGGGAAAAATGTGGAAAGAATGTGTGCAAACATGACAGTATTCTGTTATTTTGGGCAATGATACATGCATAAAAGAAAAATCATCAAAATGAATGTGAATCTATTTTCCTTAAAATGCATAAATATTTTTCAAACAAAAATGAATATATATTTACAGTTACACAGATATCTGAAGATATCAGCACATCAGTACTATTGTCTGATTCTTGACAAGTCACAAGAGAGATGATCGGGTGTGCTTTCTTTCTGGGTCACTGGGATGAATGAAGCACTATTTCAGTAGCTGAAAAAGCTGTAGTTTTGTCCAAGGGGATGTGAAATGGATTTGGAAAGTTCAGTTCATGAGCGAGTACTTTCGGGAATCAAGACAGGTGCTAGAATGCAATATGTTTCACTAGTGAGTGTACTCTTAACTTTTTCATGTGAAATGGAGTTTAGGAGGAGAGATGTGACTCTGGAAATTTCTTGTGACTGTCAAAAGCTGTGGTATTGCAGTGCTGTGGTCTTCTTGCTGTCAAAGGGTGATCATGCCACAAAGCACTGCTTGTATTTTTTCATTTCCTGAAGCAATTGTAACCAAAGCAAGACACAAAACCTGTGCACAGCCTGGTGCCGTGCTAGTGCTGACCCCCAAGCCCCTGGGGAGAGCTTTCCCCTGTGGAGCTGGTGAGACCTGTAGGGAAGGGAGGGAAAGGATGAACCTGAAGTTGCTGAGATCTGGAAGAAGCTTTAGATTTTCTGGGCATTGTGGGAAGACTGTTTCTGACTCAGGACTTCAGAGGCCCATGACTCTCAACTTTCCACATTCAAAGGTGTGGGGCAGGTCAGGTTGACAGGCACATGTGGACAGCAGACCTGTGGGCTTGTGCACCTTGGCCACCTCAATACTTTCAGTTTCAAATGGTGTTGCCCTGTGCTAATCTGTCAGAAAACAGCTACTCAAATAACCCTTGGGCAATCCACTTGTAAGGGAACCTGAGGCCCCTCTTGGGGTTTTTTCTGTTTTATCTCAAAGACAGAGGAAAACATGTTGGCTGTGTAATGCAGGCTGTTTTCAGGAATGATCAGCTTTGCCTTTATACCCTGCTGGACCTTAATCCAGAGTGTGGGCAGCATGTGGGAGAGCAGAGCCTGCTGCAAGGTTGTTTCAAGCAGAGGAGAAAATCATGGTGACAATCATGCCCATGCATCCCTTAGGGCTCAGGATGCAGCAGCCCTTCCTTTGCCTGTGTCTTGGGCTGCTGCTCTTCATTTTAAAGAAACTTGCTTTGTTCTGACAGAGGGAGGTAGAAAATGCATCTAAATAAAATCTGTTTAATAGAAAATTGTTCCCTGTTCCCAAATCTTAATTCAAGTCCCAATGTTTTTCTTTACATCTGTATATATTAATTAAAAAGCAGCAGAGACAACTCTTTTCTCGTAACTCACTGAATGAGTATCAGATAATAACTTTTTGCTGGTTTCAGTGCCTGTTGAGTATAGACCTCTACTTTTCACAGAGTTTTCTTTCTTTTGTCCAATGAAGTAATTTTCATTTGAAATGTAGGGATTATTGTGTTTATGATGCCCTGCAGTTTGACTTCCTTTAAGATACAGAATATCAATCTGTGCAATAAATGTCAGACATCTTCTGCCATAAGTATCTTCTGACTATCAAAACTTCACTAGGTCAAATTCTTGCATTTAGTGGATATGACTTCCTTCACATGTGAAATCTTTTGCCCTAGTTGTAAACTATTATTATGGCTAAGAATAGGAAAAACAAATCACTATATTGTTTGGTACATTTTAATAGCAACTTTCACACCATGAAATGCTTTACAGCATTTTAATTCCCTGAACTACTGACCTGTTCTGAGCAGCCTTATTCTCTCTTTGTTCCTTCAGTATCATAAATACATAATATAATTGTTAAATACAATCCTACCATTCACCATGGATTTACATATTCATACTTAAATTTCTCTGAAAAAAAAATGAGGCCCTGTATCACACAAAATTTTTCTGTATTGTTTTGATTAAGGTTTTTTTCTAAAAGAGACATATCTCAGAAGCAGATCTGTGATTTTCAGTCTTAATGCTCTGAAAACTGATAGAACTTGCAGGAAACTAAGTTGTACTCCCTGCGCAGCATGCATGCTATAGAGAAGTTGTCGCATCATTTCATCTTCTTAGGAACTAGTTTTCTGCCTCTATAGAGTAATGAAAGAGCCAATGCAGATGAGTAAAGAGGTCTCTTAGGACACAAGACTCAAAATTTTGAGTAAAAATATTCTTTAGAAATACCTCTGTTAAGGCATGTTTCCACTTGCACAGTACAGAATGGATGGGAAGTTTTTTATGTAGCTGAAAAAAATAACTGTTTAACACAACAGAAACTCACAGGGAAAATATCTTTCATAGGGGTGTACATGGAAAAAAATACTGCTATGCACATTTTTAGTGACATGTTTTTCAATATATTTCTTGTAGTTATTTTCTCCATCTGTTTTCCATGATTTGTAGCAAAGAATTTATGATCGAGTTCTTGTGTTTATCTGAGCCTTGAGACATGCCTTTGATAATTCCATGTCAATGATCATTCTAAGAAATTCATATTTTCATAGTAGAGATAGAGAAAAGAGAAGCAGTGACTGATGTCAGAAATCTCTCCATTAGCACTGAATGTAAGTTTGGGGTTGTTAATAATAATAAAAAAAGCTATAATTCAAATGCATAAGGATGAAGTAACATTTAATATTATATAATCTCTTAATTCCTGTAAAAGGAGGGTGAGCAACTTCATGGTCCTAATTTAATTCTTTAAAATTTAGATTAAGGTATTTTAGTAATACTATAGCAGTTAGGCTCTTCAGATCTTTTTCTGAAAAGAAAACAGAAATGTCACTTTATAATGACATGAGGTAGAAGAGTAAAAAGAATTGGAGTGAAGAGAAATCAATAATAATGCTAGTGATGTCAACATCTTGTTTTTCTTCTTTTACCTGAAGTATCTGGCATCAAGTAAAATGGATGGGTTTAATCAGAATTATGACAGATTTCCATTCATTTTCTGTACTTGCTGTCACACTGTGAGAACAATATTTCTGTGGGATAAGAAACTGCTGTATAAGTATCTCACATAATCTGTTTACTTAAATGTTTTTGAATTAAGAAAAATACTATCAAAGCCATTATATTTTATAATATTTTCTTCATTAGATAATAATCAGATAATTACAACAGTCAGCATATGTCATTATATTTGTACTTGAGCTTAGATTTCATGTGAGTGGATCCAGTGATTTGATTTCTCCTGTATGATTATGCAGTGTCATAAAAATTCAGATAAACATGCTACAAAGCAAAGTGTGAATAATGTAAGTTAGTACAAAGAGAACTTGTACTTTTCCATTATTAAACAGCTCATTCTTGCACATAATAACTTATTGAGAATATCTTCATCAGCCCTCCTGTTGATCATGCAATAATGTCTGTGTTCATCATCTGCCATAAGGCTGCAGAGTAAAGGAAGATGATAAAGTCACTCTTTCATTAGATAAGTTCAACAGGCTGTGGGGTATTCCTGTATTAGCCAGCCAGTCACAGAAGTTTCAAAAGAAAAACAAACAAACAAATAGGTAAAAAACCCTTTAGTTATATTCCCTAGACAGAATTGGCAAAATATCTCTGTTTCTACATTTTCATTTGGAAGCAAGGCCTCAGCATGCTAAAAAAAGCAGACTGTTCCTGGACATAACAGCTAAAGTTTGAAGAAGCCCAAATACTTCTTTCTATTGCCTTTCTCTTTGTCCAGCATGGACAAAGGAAAAAAACTTAAAAGTTACAACTAAAGACCCTTACAAACCCTTACAAAACAGAATTAACATAAACAATCTTTAATTTAGACCTTAATTTGGCTAGCTGCAAAATTTGATCATATTGAAGTATATACATTAGTCACCAAGATGACCATACCTTAATCAAATGCTCTTCTGCTTTAGTATAACCATAATCTCAGGTATAATTTTTATTCCATGGTATAACAGAACTTTTAAAAATGCTATTTAATATCCACAAGGAAATGGAATTCAGGAGAACACTGGTAGGTGGTAAAGTCACAGTCTTTAGGCCAGAAAATGTTGAAAATAATTGTCTGTATGTTACTTAAGTCTTTATCATTAGTATTTTAATATTTAAATGTAATAGAAGCCAATACCTCTTCCCCCATTATGGGATGGGGAGGAGAAAATCCACCTGAAACCTCATGAGTCAAGACAAGGGCTAAGATGTTTTCACTCACTAATTATGGTCACAGGAAAACCAGACTCAGCTTGGGCAAAAATCAGCTTAATTTATTGTTAATCAAATCAAAACAAACCAAAGAGAAAACATAAACCAGAGCTCAAATACTTGTTCCCCACCCCTCCCTTCTTCCTGAGCCCAAAGTACTTTGTTCTTGATATCTCTACTTCCTCCCCCCCACCAACACAGGGGAACAGGGTGTGGGGTTTGGTATGGACATCACAGGTTGTTTTCTGCCGCTCCTTCCTCCTCAGGGAGAAGGATTCCTCAGTCTTCCCCTACTCCAACATGGGGTCCCTACCACAGGAGGAAGTCCTTCACAAACCCCTCCAACACGAGTCCCTCCCACAAGGCACTTTTCCTCAGGAGCAAACTGCTCCAGTGTGGGCTGTCCACAGAGCCACAGACTGCACTGGGATCAGTCCTCTCCACAGCTGCAGGTCCACAGCATCTGCTCCATGATCTTTCACAGGTGGCAGGTCCACAACATCTCCACTGTGATCCTTCAAGGTCTGCTCCACTGTGATCCTCCTGAGTTGCAGGAGACAGGCTGCCATCTCACCATGGGGTATAGAGAAAAATCTCTGTTGAAGCACCTTCTCCCTCTCCTTCCTCCCTGGCCTTGGTCTCTGCAGCAGCATTGCTCTCCAGTGGTGTTGCTCTCTCTTCTTCTTGTGGTATTCTCTCTCTTCACTTATTGCCTTCTATCAACTCCCCCTCTCCTCTGACCTGCTCTTAATCACCAAGTGTTTCGCTTCCTTGAATATGTTAATCTCCAAGTCTTTTTTGTTCACTCATGGCCTAAGATGGGGCTGAGCATTTTGGAGCCAGGAGGGCTATTCAGAACCTACTTACATTAGCCACCTCTGGAGACTCCTTCCCTGCTACCAGAAACTGCACCACATCAGCACAGAAGAGTGATTTTCTGCAATTATTCAAGCTTGCTACTGAACAAACTAAGTTGTTACCTGACTTTGTATCAATGCTAAAGACATATACAAAATGCTGATCATCAGAAAAACATTTGATTCATGTAGTTCAAACCAAATCAGGAGTGAAGTGTTTTACTGATTTCTTAATGATACACAATTAACCTACAGTCAGCAGATCAGGATCAACATCAACATTGCAATAGAGAAACCATTGTCCTGGGGACTTGATAATTGTTAATAACTACCTACACGTTGCCAAGCACTCTTTCATAATTATTCTCAAAAAGTTCTAATCTTACACACAGGTGGAGTGATTAAAAATCTCCTTCCCACCATAAGCAAGGGTTCGTTCCCCACTTCTGAGACCGCTGTTTTGGTACTTGTACGCACATCCCATTGGGAACTTTTATGCTGTTCCCTACAACCAACATGTCCTGAAGAAACCAGGGTGACCCAGAAGGCCCATAGTCCAGAAGGTCAGACTGTCATCTCTGGCTTCAGAGGTGCTGCCCTCCAGGTTACTTTGCCTAGGAAGCACCCCCACACTTGCTTCACAGGCATTTAGCGGCAACAGGTAAAGAAGGCTCAGATGACCCTTGTAATAGCACTCATCTTGAAAACCTGGAGCATTAATGAGGAGAGCTGAACAGAAGACTAGGAAGCATGAGACTAAACAGTCTGGATTTCTAAATAAAGGTTGGGAAAAGAACACTGGGGTCTATGCCCAGTGGGTATTTGGGCCATTTTTATGCTGGTGGAGGATGGGAAACAGGGTCACTATGAAAGATTGCTGTTCACTTGAGATCATAATGTGGACTTTTCAATACAGTCTACTTTGGAGAGAAATACCCTCCTCTGCCACAGTTCTTTCATGTACTACACTACACTACACTTGATCTTAGCCAAAAGGCAAAGAAGCAATTTGCCCAGGTAGCCAACAAGGCCAATGGCATCCTGGCCTGGATCAGGAACAACGTGTCCAGCAGGTCCAAGGAAGTGATTCTGCCCCTGTACTCAGCCCTGGTGAGGCCACAGCTCGAGTCCTGTGTCCAGTTCTGGGCCCCTCAGTTCAGGAAGGAGATTGAGGTCCTGGAGCAGGTCCAAAGGAGGGCAACCAGGCTGGTGAAGGGACTCCAGCACAAGTCCTGTGAGGAGAGGCTGAGGGAGCTGGCGGTGTTCAGCCTGGAGAAGAGGAGGCTCAGGGGAGACCTCATCGCTCTCTACAACTCCCTGAAAGGAGGCTGGAGCCAGGGGGGGGTTGGTCTTTTTTCTGAGGCAACTATCAGCAAGACAAGAGGGCATGGTTTTAAGTTGTGCCAGGGGAAGTTTAGGTTGAATATTAGAAAGAATTTCTTCACGGAGAGGGTGGTCAGGCATTGGAATGGACTTTCCAGTGAAGTGGTGGATTCTCCGTCCCTGGAGATATTTAAAAAGAGACTGGATGTGGCACTCAGTGCCATGGGCTGGTAACCACAGCAGTAGTGGGTCAAGGGTTGGACTTGATGATCTCTGAGGTCCCTTCCAACCCAGCCAATTCTGTGATTCTATGATTCTATGATAACAATATTTGCTGTTCTCAGAAACAAAGATATGCACTTGAGAATTTCTAAGGGGATCTAGAATTTTATAGTGATAATAACCAGGTAAACACATGAACCATTAGAAAAAAGCACTAATTATGTGTTTAATATTTTCCAGAAGCAACATCTTTCATAATTCTGATTATAGCATAGAGATTTTGTTATCTTGATCAGCATTAGAACTGCCCAAGTAATTTCAAACGAATAGGAGGTTTAGCTGCCTGTAATAGTATTCAGTTATAGAAATGTTGAAACAAATAATTATAAACTTTTGTTATATTTGAAATTCAGACATATACACTGGACTCCATTTAATTCCTGTTATATACATAAAATCTGAAATATTGAAGTAGAAGATATCTATTCAAGGAAAAAATATGTATGTCACAAATTGAGAGGTTATGAAAGAACAATAAGGAAATGAAAATATTTTGCTGTGGAAAATCTTAATGCAGCAGGCAGTAGTACAGTAAAATGAGAAATTAGAAGGACACTGCAGTACTCAGGTATAACTACTATCAAAAGTTCAGATGCATGGTGTCCATTTGGAAGAGTAGTAATGCATTTAAGAGATTTGCATAGAACAAGTAGCTTAAATTTTCAGAATACATAATATGATGTTTAAAGTTTCTGTGAGTATGAATCAGAAGTGAAGTACATGAACACACTTACAGGACTGTGTTATCATCCTTTGCATTAAGAAAAGGAATCTTCCTTGTCTTCAGAGACATGAAGATAACAAAGTTTAGCAAAAATTAATTTAGTACTGAAGGAGACAGGCACGGATCACAAAAACACAGAAAAGCAAACCAGTAGGATTTGAAAGGCCTCAGCTTCACAGAGCAATTTGGTATTCATAGTGGTGAATCGAAGCTGTTCTAGTTTTTAAGACACCTCCAGAGCATACACTGCAGTCAGAGAGGTGAAGTTCAGTCTCCACCTGGAGCTGGAGCCCAGAGTGACCTCTCTTTTAGTCCTTGGAAAATGTACAAAACAACTGTATAGGAAGAATTACCTTGGTTTTTTTCAACTTTTTTCTGAGCAAATAGATGGGTTTTTTTGCAAGTATGGACAAATGCTTTTTGCATGGTTATATCTCTGTTTGTTTTCTACCTCCTTAAAACTATAGGGTACTATTTTTTCAGGCTATCTTCTTTGAAATTTCCCTGAATTTCTATAAATCCAGGTAGAAATAAACTGGTCTTTCACTAAACAAAATGAAAAGAAACAAAATCTTACCTTGTCCAATTACACTCTGAGAAAGTAAAGAACATGGTAAGCCTATGAATAGTATTTAATTCTGTGAACTAAGTGTCTATAAAATAATAATATGGGACATTTTAATATCAGAAGAATGCTTGTTATTCTTACTCACTATTAAAAAAAGCTTGAGATATTAAGTGATGTATTTTTGTGAGGAAACATCATAGTAAGGGACCTGAAAGGAAATCATTTTCATTGTACCGTAAGCCATGGGTAAGAAAAGCTGTGATATAAAATTTTTATCCTAATTTTAGTTGGGTTTTTTAGATTTCATTTTTCTAACCTAAATTTATGTTTATTTATGCGGAATTACAGTTGTTCAGATTAAAATAATCCTCTCTTTCTAAAGACTGGAGGACTTCTTAAAATATTGTATTTCCATCTGTTTCCATTAAAACTAAAGCAGCATCTGTATTAGTACTAAAACTGATGCTTGCAGTTTAAAAAATGCCATCAAAAACATGAGACTAAGGCTACACAGATAACAAACCATAACCTAGACAGCAATTCTGCCTTCATTTAAAATCCTAAAATATCCTTCTGCTTTTGAGTAGCCTCAAATGAGATTGAGTAGCCTATAAGCAAAATTAATTTGTGAACATCTGTTCACTACAGGACAGAGGATAAGTTTTCATCAAAATATATTTCATTTTGATGTTTATTGTGTGTTATTTAGTACAAGCTGACTCTAGGAGGAAATCAGTTGTGCTACAGCATTGGTTTTAATGTCAGTGTTTTATTTCTTTATACTACACTATGTGAATAAATGAAAACTGTGATCTTACTCAAAATTAGTAGAATTGAAGATGTTGTGATTTGCTTTTCAAAGGCATCTAGCACCTAAAATATCAAGTGCTGCTTTAAAGATTTAGGTGCCATTTAAGGCACTTAAAAATCTCATCAGCCTGAAAAATACTGGGTAGATAAATAGAACACATTATGTTGGAAGGAACCTTTAAAGGTCCTTCATCTAGTCCAACCACTGGCAGCGAGCAGGGACGTGTTTAACTAGATCAGGTTGCTCAGAGCCCTGTCAAGCCTGACCTTGAATGTCTTCAGGGATGGGGTCTCTACCACCTCTCAGGGAAACCTACTCTGGTGTTTCACTGGGCCTCAGCCTTGCCCTGGTCTTCTGGATTTAGTTTTTGTGAAGAGAAATGTAATTTGTCTGATTGTAATAGATGCATATAGACTTAAATGTAAGAGAACTTTGATATACGACTAAATCTCACCTTTGGAACTAAGGTAGAACTAATCAGTCTTGTCATTGTTTTGATTAGTCCATCAGAAAAAGCCACATAACTTGGAAATAAATAAATAAATTGGTCCAAAGTTTCCACAGAAATACAGTATTAGTTCCTTTGTCACCAAGTAATGTCAACAGATTCTTTCAAGCAGGAGTCAGTACTGATATGAATGAAATCTCATTCACCAAGGTAAACTAATTTTGTTACTGTCTGAACACAGAGTACTAGCATGAAATAAGCCAAATAATTAACTAATTCAGCACTTTACAGAATTATACAGCTTTGTAAAAGGATCCTTTATTGCATTAGTCCATTTGTTAGCACCTTCTTTACACAATCAGGAAACTAACATGATTATTTCCAAAGCACAGCCTCATTAGACCACTCAGGGAATTAATTAACCTCTTTTGTCTAGGAAACAGTAATAATCTTTTTAACTTATGAGTTTCTGTGTTTAAAATTGCTTTGCAGGTCAAAAAATTTTGATGAGAGCTTATGTTTTAGAAAACCCAGTATATATTTATATTCTGTCTGAATGAAAGGCAAGACTTCAGAAAGCAGGGGGAAAAAACTTCCTTTCAAAGGGCAAGGTATACAAAGGTATACAATTTCCTTCGCATGCATTATTTAGTTTCACAGAATTTTATTACTTACCTTCAGCATTTGTCTCCTTCATAAATCAGTGATCCAAACTCATGAAAATATAACTGATTTAACCAGCATTTAGAAGTTCTGAAGTACAGCTGAAAAGCTAATTATTTTGCAACATCAATGTTGTGTTCTTCCTGGAAGGTTTGACCTCACTGGGGGTAGAGCTTAGGTAGGAAACAAAGTGAGAACAATTCCTGCAAAACTGTACCTTGGCTAGTGTAGAACACTATAATACCTCTTTTTTCTTCCAGGCAAAATAAACTATGATAGAGCCATCCATTACGCAGAAAAATCAGTGGAAATATATCTGAGGATAAGATGAAAAAACACATCTTTAGTTGAGCACAGTATGGAAAAGTCCAAATTGTGAAAGCTCAAGATAGTTACATCAGTCCGAAGATGTATCTTTTGTTGTTTAGTACTAGTAAACCCTTGCCAGGACTGTGCCACAGTCCCTTGCTTGGCACTAGCTCAGATGTCACCACACTGTGCTTCTCATGTTATGGTGGAAGTATGAGCCAGAGCAGCTCAACTCCCTTTGACTGGCTGCAGAAACACTGAGAGAGATATGGAGCAGAAATAAAGCAGGGAAAGGAAGGCCTGCCCCAGAAAACAGTGTTGGCTTGTGAACAAATGGCTTCATAGGGGAAAATGCATTTAGAAAAGAAGTTAAAAGGTTTCTAAGCATGGGAGCAGTAAGCTTCACAGATATACTCCCAGTTTAAAAAATCAAAGTGAACCCAGGTGCTCGTTACAGCCAAGAAGTCTACTGGGAGCTGTCACCTCTGACATCTTATGATGAGGATAGTGTTACTACGTCATTTGGCATGTATAAGGCTCCAGAAGATTTGCTGGGTTTATCTGCATCAGGTCCATGCTACAGGGATCTCTTACTGTCTCCTTTACAACAGTTTTATGAAATAATGAACTCAGTTCCATTCTGATGCTTTCCCAGTGTGGTGATCCATATATGAAGGCATATACTGATGCTATGGAGCATAAGTTTTCAGTGACTGTATTCAACAAGAAAAACTCTGATTTTGGCTCAGACTAAAACATTCATTGACTCATTTACAGGCAATTCATTTTCACCCATCAAAAAGATAAACTCCATTTTTTTCAGCATCTTCTAGCATGGCATCACACAGATATGACTATAAAATCTCATACCATACCTGACAGTTTATAAATGCTCATAGTACAAGCAAATGGTCATGTAGAATGTGGCCATTCTGAAGCTGGATTTTTTTTTTTTTTTAAGTTGTAATTCCATAGCCCCAGGTTTTAACCAAGTACAGGAAACCAAGCAATCCATCACTTCTGCTTCATGGAAAAATAATATCAATTAATCTTTAAAATGCATTAAAATCTTGTCTTGGCTTCCACCAAGAATGAAAATGGCCTTTAGGTTTATTTAAATCTCAAGTCACTTCGTATGAAGCAATTTCTACTCTCTTTCATTCTATTTAAGAAGACCATTCAGGAATGAATTGTTTAGTTAATATACTTTAAATTAATACACCAACAAATTTGAATAAACTTTATACCTTTTAGATTAGGTGCAAATACCATTTTCTTTCATAAATTTAAAAAATAGGCTAACGAACCACCACTCAATAGCAGTATTTCCTGAGCTCATGATTTTCACAATAGAATAGTTGTCTCCATTCTGATGCTCAAAAATTAATTCAAAATAACTGAAAGTATTATTGTAGAGGGTTAGTTAATCTGCACTGTCCCCTCAGTAGACACCTTTTTTTCAGAATGAAAGTGATCTCATTTTAGGCTAACTCAAACAATAAATCTTAATAATACTGAGGTTATTTTAATTCTACATGAAAAAGGTATTACTGAGACATTAAATGTAATTTAACAGCCTACATTAAATGTTCATTCATATTTATTTACCTACGTGTGTATCTATCCTTAAGTTATAGGATAAAAATTTAAATATCTAACATGTACTTCTGAATAAAGTCACTATACCAGTCAAATGCTAAGATTCTAACAGAACAATGTATAAGCCTTTCAAAACATTTGAGATGTGTTATAAATGTATTAACTTTGGGTTTTCATTATAAAAATTATAAGTCAAGTCAAGTGTATATTAATATTAAAATATCATATCAAACTTCACTGTTTTTCTTGTAAAAAAAAAAAAAAAAAAAAAAGAAATCCTCTCAAAACACTAAAATCTTTAAAGAAAAGCCTTTTTTTTTGTAACCATGAATTTCAACAGTAATTTTATATATGGGTACTTATATGGACTTACAGAACTGAGCAAAGTATTTGCTATAAAATTACTTCCACTGAGATAGGTTAATCCTTACTGGTATTTTCAGGACTACAGCAGTCTGAAAGAACTTATGTAGTTTGGTTTCTACAGTCAGAGTGTTCCAGTGCCATGGCCCCAAAGGTTAATTCTGATCTGTGAATTTGTCTGGATTTCTGGAGCTGAATCTTCAGAAAGAGCAGAATCCAGAAGTGTGGGGGGCAGAGATACCAAATTACAAAGGGGAAAATGAGACCTACAAAGTAGTGCTAGCATAAAAAGATCAGTTAGCTGAAAACTTTTGCCACCTTCATTAGAGGGTAGTAATAACTGTCATCCCGAAGGAAGGGTGATGACACCTTCCAGGATAGACTCATTTTTAGTCATGAATACAACAAAAGTAGGACAAAGCATTTTGTTCTGTTGCAACAAGTAAAATTGTAATTTTAATAATGGTCAAGAAGTCAGCAATTGCAGTAGAAATCAAAGTCTAACCTAAATAATGTTTTATGTTAACTATCTACTTAATGAGATTTCTAGATTATGTAGATAATGAGTCATCTACTTAAAAAAACAAATCCAAAAGAATAGTAATACATGTAAATATTAAAATATCAAACATTTTAAAAAATTGTTCTCAAGAACAACTGCAATTGAATTCACTATCTATCACTTCCAGTGGAAACTTAAGAGCAAAATTGGCAGAATTCAGCTTTGAGAAGCATATTTGTGGGTAATAGAGAAGGGGAAGTCTTACTTATACCTTCCCTAGAGACTCCCGCAGTAACTCATTCACACTGATGTTTTCAACTTCCACAACTCTGCTGGGAGGCTGTTTAGCATGTGAGTGGGTGGGGATATGCAGCACTTTTGAATGCCCTTAAGAGTCTTACTATCTTTTGATCAGTCTTACTGATCTTACTGTCTTTTTGACTTACTGTCTCTTTGATCAGCCCTGATCCATGTCCAAATGGCACTCTGCAGCACTGGGCCTGCCTCAGCTTCCCTGATGATTTAATTGCCTTTTGGCTCTCAGATTTACAGTCTTTGTCTCAGCTTCACTGCCCTTGGCCTGGGGATGGAGAGTTTGCACAGAAAGCAAAGGGCATAGCAGACTCTGAACTGGTAACAAACTTGAAAGTTCTAGCAGAAGGCCAGTTTGGTATCTGGGATGTCAGCTGAAAAACATGGAGACCAGTTTGTCTCCACCTAGGCTGAACAAAGACCAAACAAGAACAGACAGATAAACATAAAAATTTGTATAATGAGGGAAAAGGCTTCCATAGCTTTTCCTCTGTTTCCATTTTCTTCTCCAATAGAAGATGCTGGAGGTATGGCTCAGTGCTTAAAGTACAGCAGCCAATCACCTTATTCTATAAAAGGCTAGTCCTGTCTTTTAATCAGTGAGAATCCTGTATACTTTCCCTAGAAGGTGTGCTGGACCTTCTCCCTCCACAGGGATGCCTGCTCAAGTGACTGCTACTGACAAGGAGAAAAAGATATACCAGGCCTCAGCCATTGAAGGGTAAGAAATATCAAATCCCTATATGCGAATTCTTAACTTTAAGTCTTCAGGATCCTTACAAAACTGTAGTAATTTTGTCATATTGCCTATAGGTATTTCTTTAATCATTGTTCTAGAACCAGCATAAGATCTACAGAGAAGTGATTTGCTAGCCTTCAATTAGACTTGTGTAACCGTTTTTCAGATATTTGATTATTTGCATATTTTATTGTTAGGATACCTTCTTGTTTGCTATCTCAAAACATTGTTCTGCTACCCTAATATTCTAACACGAATATAATCCAATTTATACCTTTTAGTCTAGCTTTTAAGATCCTCTGTTATTTACAGTAAATTCTGTTTTATACATATACAACTCGCCCACTATCTTGTCTGAGTCAGGACACAGCCCTCTATTACTCAGAATACATTCATTCATAGCAAACCTCTGGCCACTGACATTAATATCTGCACACTAACGTTCAATAAAACTTAACATAAAAAAAGCACAGACATCAGAAATCTGACAATTGTTAAATTCTCTTACATAAAAATGCTTCCTCTGCTGCAAGTTCATTCTCGTTACAGAGCAGGATGCCCACTATTAAGAGTCTTGGCAGATGTTTTGTTGTCTGTAATACACACAAAACCAGAAACAGCCAGTCAGTACCTCCTTTCTCCCTATGGATGCTGAACAATTAGAACAACAAAATGGGGATGATCCATGCTCAGTCTTCAGGAGCAACATCTTGTGCATGAAAGACAGCATCTCTAATAAAAAAAAAGAGTGAGATAACTTAACTATGTATCCTTATTAAATACAACATAAAGACTGAGTCGCAGCAGTGGACAAAAACCAAAAAGTGTTGCAGGTGGTGTTTTATGATAAGACTAAAATCACTTCATTCATTTTTGAGTATAAGTCTATCAAAGTTTAAAAGGTCTGTACAAAGAAAACCCCAATTAAAACATTAAGAATTCCAATTACTGCCTACAGCAAACCCTTGGAACTTTTGCTAGGTCAATATACAGTGGCAAGTTCTTGAATATACAGAAGACAGTGCTTATTAAGTGATTCACTCACTTCCACTCTGAATAGCAAATAAATTTTGGAAAAAAAAAAATCAGTTATTCTAAAAAAACCCATTAATTCTTCACAATGCTGTAGGTTAAGCAAAGAAAGGAGTTGTCAAAAGAATCATTCATCAATCATAGCCCTAGGGAGAGACAGCAGACTTCCCTGGGGGATGGGTCTGGCCAGTACAACAGGTCCTCTGTTCCCCTGAGAAGGGAATCCCCTACAGCAATTTACTTCCTTTTATTTTTATAGGAGCACTTTTAAAAGTTCCTCTCCTTGCTTTTCCTACCAACTTCACCTCCCCACTCCGCTGGGGTTCCCCTCCTTTCCAGGGGCACTGGTAGGGGAGTGTTTGGCTGACAGGGCACAGGCTGTGTGTGCCCAGCACTCAGCTCACGGGTCACACTCTCCAGCTCATTTTCTGCCTCCCTGACCCCAGGCAGCCTCCTCACTGCCTCCTGCAGCTCAGGGGGATGCTGCAGGAGATCATTCACCCGCTCACAGCTCAGGCGGCAGCTGCCCCCTCACCTCCGGCACCAGGGGATGGGCCCGGCAGCCACCACAGCCTCGGCTCCGCTCAGGAGACCCAGGAGCCTCAGGAGCTCCATCGCGGTGGACGCACCGCCCAGGCGGAGAGCACAGATCCCCCGGACAGACCCGAGGCCCTGCCCTTCCCTTCCCTTTCCTTCCCTTCCATTTCCCCTTCCCTTCCCTTCCCTTCCCTTCCCTTCCCTTCCCTTCCCTTCCCTTCCCTTCCCTTTCCTTTCCTTCCCTTTCCTTCCCTTCCATTTCCCCTTCCCTTCCCTTCCCTTCCCTTCCCTTCCCTTCCCTTCCCTTCCCTTCCCTTCCCTTCCCTTCCCTTCCCTTCCCTTCCCTTCCCTTCCCTTCCCTTCCCTTCCCTTCCCTTCCCTTCCCTTCCCTTCCCTTCCCTTCCTTCTTCCCTTCCCTTCCCTTCCCTTCCCTCTTCCCTTCCCTCTTCCCTTCCCTTCTCTCAGATTTTGGGATACAGGTATCAGATAATGGAACTTGTAGTTCAGTGTAATTCCAACTTTCAGAATGATTGTGCTAGTATTTCCCAGTCAAAAGAAACTTTTTAAAATAATTCTCTCTGAAAGAATTTAGGGAGTCTGCAAACTTCACCAGAGGAGGACACCGCAGCCCTTACAAACTTTTTGGAAAATAAACAGAATGGAAGAAGATACAGATATCAATACCGGTCGACACCATTGTGGCTGAATGTTTATCTCTGAAGCACTCAAAGTGAGTTAGCACAAATTCTATCTGCTGATTAGGACAATTCTTTGTCTCTCACTAGGTGTAGCACTTACTTTTGTTTGAAGTAATATAAGTAATCTAGTCCTGCCTCCATCAGTATGCACCAGTATTTCCCCTCCCTACACTCTGCCTGCCCAGGCTATCCAGAATTAGCTGAAGACAGAGGCTGAAAAGGTATTTAAGACAACTTAAGATATGTGTTCTTTAATTCATCTGATGTGTGCTCGAGGCAATGGCTGTGCTTCAGGCAAATAATAAATTTTTATGTATGCTTAGCCTTGGATTGCTGTTGCAGCAAAAATGTATAATGTAACTGAAAAATAAATCATATCAAGTGCATCTGCTTCATAAATGTACATAGCCTTATTAAAGCTTTATTACCAGCTGCAAGATATTGGCAATAATCTTGAACGTGCATTAGATGTTCGTAAGTAAACAGTTTTAAGACATCCATTGATTGCTACAAATTAGCAAGTTTGCAGTGGATGTAGTTACAAAATTTTACATAGTAATATTAAACTATTTATCAGATTTATAATTACAGTGGTAAACTGCCGACCTAATTGGAGTAGAATTAGATTTTTTTAATAAACTCACACTCTAGTAGTAATATTATCAAGAATTTCTTTTACTCAGAATAACCACCACATTAAAAAATAATTATGTGGTGGTCTGCTGGTTTACAATACTATCCTAATTCATAATATGTACTAAATGTTGCACTGAATGTAAGGGGGGTGGTTTTATTTTCGTCTTGGGGTGTTGGGTGTTTTTTCTCTCTTACTACATATGTTAAGGGAGCTTCCTTTATTTACTATTCACCTTCAGAATACAGAGAAGCAAAATTCATAAACAATTTATACCCGGGGAACAAAGCACAGATATTTTAGGTTACTGTTGGCAGAACAGGTGTATTCCATAACTGGTTACCAGGGCCTTGATGTTTTGTTCTTTTAGTATGCTCACCTAGTGCATATTGGATCACAATTTTAGGCATTCATCTTCAACTAGTATAGCTGCATCTTACTCCTGTCATAAATCTGACTAACACAGGACCATTAGCTACAGAAAAATTAGGAAGAAATCCTGTTTTCCTGGACAGCACATGGCCCCTGCAATAACAAGAGGGTCCTTTCTTTCCCTAAAATTATGTGCTTTGCATGATACATGCATTTCAATTTCAGCAAAGAAAGCACATTATACAGGCTTCTATTATCCTCAGAGCTGATCTAATTTGTCCATTATAAATTAAGCAGAAGTCTGTCAGGAGAACATGACATCTGATGGTCCGGTTAACATAACAACTTTCTAATAACATGGCTTTGCAAGTTCAGAGTTTATTTTCATCATCCTTTGTGCAAATAAATTTGCTAGATCAAATGTTGACATGAACCCACAGCAATGGTAATCTAACCAAAGCCTTTTTATCAAGTCATTAATTTTCTTCTTGAAATCTAATATTGGAAAAAAAAAATCCTGACATGAGCTGGGAGTAAAATGAAGAAAACATATATAGAACTGCAGTCATTGTTTTCAGCCGACATTTTTCTCTCTTGGATGCTCATCATTAAGTGAAACACTATGGGAAAGCCATATAGTACACTCCCTTTCTAGGAAACATATCCTGAATCTTTCACTAGGTCACAGCTCTGCCTACATATCCATTTCAGCTGCTCTTACTTTGCTGACCTTTGTTGTCAGACACTGGTCTTCATCATCTTGATAATCAGATACACGGAGATGTAGTACAAAAATCTGTGCAGACAGTTCCCCACCTACAGTATTTTATTTCTCAGATTTTGAGAGAGCTTCATACTCAGTTTTGTTCCTCAGTTTTGGTTGTCCTTGTCACAAGCAGTGGTAACTCCAACATTTCTCAAGTGTGAAAGTCTTGTTTTTATAAAATCTCTCTTAAGACTTAGGTTTAATTTTTTATGCAAACATTTTAATGAAATTCTAAACTATATATACATTCTTGTAGACCTTGGTCTCCACAGTAATGTCAGTTTCAACCTTTCACAACACTTTTGACTGGACACACAATGGGTATCATAGCACAAAGAATGTGTCACTGTCGAGAGAGACTAAATTCCTATGTGTCTTGGGCATTGTTCCTCTTGACTGTCTTTACAGTTTGTGTGTGAATTCACAGGAGTAGACACTTATAAAGGATTCATCAATACTTCAGTTGCAAGGAGAAACTGGATTTTGTACAGAGCTGTTTGGTAATATCTAGTTTTCGTTTAACTTTTTATAGCAATGTACCTGTCTCTTGAGCATTGAACTAAGCTACTTTATACTAAGAAGCTGGGTGGCATTAAAAATGTAAACCCACTAAATATTTGTGGTGTATCTATGAGGGTGATTGCATCAGAAACAGCCTGCAGGAAAATCAGAACATCCTATATTTAAACAAAGAGCAGTTTACACCAGTTTCTGATATGATGCAGATATTGTCTTCTCTTGTTTTTTTATAATGAAATTTTACTTTTATCTTTATTTTTCTTTCTAAGATTTCTCTTTTTGTAACCTCAGCCATGTGCTCTGGATTTCCTGGTGTCATTCAGGTCTCATCTAGACAACTGCAATCACCTGCAATCACCACGTGAAACCCTTCCCTTCATTCTGTTGGGCTTCAAAAGTTTCTTTTGGAAATTTTGTTTGAAAAGCTCCCTTCATTCCACTTCTTTTTCTCTCAAGAGAAGAGTGGGTGAAAGAACAGAATCTTTTTTCACCTTTCTTTACTGTGCTTCTATCCAGTTGCATCATATTGCACTAACACTGTTACTATATGTTCAGTATAAAAAGAATATATAAAGCATTGGGATTAATTTCTGCTCTGTATACATCTATTTAGTCTTTTATTACCTAAAGGAGAAAAAGAACATTAGTCTTAAAAAGTAGGACAGAATTTGACTAATAGGGAAGAATTAGGATTAAAAAACCCTAAAACCAAAATTTTAAGGAAACAACTGAAGAAAACACAGTCTGCCCTTTTCTTCAAAAAGCTATCTTGAGTATGATTAGACAAGTATTAGCAGCCTTTAAGGTTGTCTTGCACAGAAAACACACTTAGATGAAAAGCAAGCAGTTACTCAAAAAAGGAAAATAGCTATTTTTATACAACACCTGACATTTCTTCAAGATGGTTTGCTTTTAGAATAGATTGGTGGCCAGAACTACACCTGAACACTTAGCAATAAAAAACAAAAACCCCAACCCAAACAACCTAGATTTAAATACCTGGTTAATTTATTCTTATTAGTTTATTCTAATTAATATGTAATTTAGATTCCTATCTAAAAGAAATATCCATTTAAATAAACAAACAACATCACCGCATTTGTAGTGTCTAACTTTCTTAGGTTTATAAATTAATAAAATTGAAATATTGGTCCTTGAACTGTTCTCATTCAAGGAATAATTTGGGATTTAGAGTGAGATTTTGCTCTTTGCTCTATAATATTTAAAAGTTGAAAAACCTAAAAGAAAAGCTTCTTACAGAAATCATCATTGACATGATGGCAGAAGAAAATAATATTGCCTCTATATCTCTGTACCTCAAATTAGTAAGAAAAATATACACTAGCCAGGATTTCTGTTTGCTTTGCTGTTCTGTGATCTGTAATCTGTGATATGAAACAACTGAGCCAGAGCACCCTACATTTCAAATCCTCAGTTGCAAGACAGTTTCTGAAAGGGAGAAAGAAAATTTCCCAACGTTGTAATTTGCAGCTATTTATATTGTTCTAGACATTTGACTGGGTTCCAGAGAAGGATTGTGTCAGTATAGGTATAAGCTGTTAGTCAATAAGTAGTCATGGTGAAGTCCTTTAGCAGAGAAAGTGAGAACATTGTGTTCTTAAATTATACAAATAGTGCTACCAGCAGCAAAAGTAAAATTTCTTCTCAGATTTTAGCACAAAAAGCAGAAGGCCATACTGTCACTTAGGTCTGTTTAGACAAATCTAAAATATTTACTTAAACTATTCTTCATTCAACATTAAGTTTTATTTCATTTGAATAGTTAATGAAAGTGAGATAGTGGAGAAAACTCTGTAAAATAAAGGTAAACGGTTGTCATTTGTAATCACAATATTGATTGCAAATAAGTCAGACCTGTTTGCCCAGTCAGAAGCTAGATTTCAAACCATAAAACACTATCCTGCAATTGAATTAAGAGAAATTATGTATTCAAGGAAAATGTAATTTACATGGATCACTTAGCAACAGAATGTAAAATACAATTGCAGAGGCAAAGGACCTTGATTCACAACACAGAAGGGCTACTAAGGAGCTTTACTTACTTACAGGTCAGGAAGCACTTAAGTCTTTCGTAGATCAAGTGATTTGCTTTTTTCCCCAGGTGTACTGGTCAAAAGTACTAAGCAACCTTTGGTGATTCCCTTGACATCTCAGTTTGGACATATAATCTTTATATCCTGTTGGCATTTTCTAGATGCCATGAATTTTTTTTAGGTCCCTGTGAACTCAGAGTTTGAAAGAATGAAACATCATTCAAAGTCTGATGATCTACATGGCACACTGACTTACATTTCTATAATATTCTTTTCTGCAGGTACCTTTTGGACTAGAAAAATGTTTTGTACAAGAATGAGAAATACAAACATGTTGATACTATGAAGCAATGTTTGCTTTAAGAAAGGGCAAGTAACCACAATACATGCTGAAAACAGGGGAAAGTAACTAAATTGATAAGTCTTTGGTTTGAATGCACAGGGGTAAGCCACTGATTAGATCTAAGTGAAACAGGTTCGGAACTATACAGTAAATTATAGGACTGTGTTACCACCAGTGTCATTGCAGACTCTCTGCAGGGCTGGAACTAGTCTTGTTTTTTACTGACACTGTTCCACTTAGTACAGCAACTGTTGCCATTGAACACCATTAATCAGAAGTGAACTAAATGAGAATACTCTCTTTCATGTGCAAATGCAACAAACCCAGCCTCATGTCTAGTTTATGAACATGTAAAGAAGAGTTTTTGGCAGCTAAACCTGAAATCTCTGGTTCTTATCCCACCCTCAGAAAACTGATTCCCATCCTGTCCCCTTAGCTCCTTCTTTTACTTTCCCATCTGAGTCCCACTAAGGGAAATGACTGTGTGCTACTTTTCCATCTACAGTTTCCCAGCTATCAATTTCAGTCACATGATACTTAGTGAAATGTTTCAGTCTCAGCATGAGAAAAGTTGTTTCAGCATTCTGACGCCTTTCATTTCCGATGCATGCCCAGACCACCAAAACTATCCTGTGACTGTCAGGATTTTGAGAGTCCTCAGGATCTTGCAGCACTACAAAATGTTATTGTTGCATATTGTACCTTGCTGCATTATATGTAAGATAGCATGCTGTCTGCATATTCAAAGACATGAGTGAGTATCACTAAATAAGTTGCTGGCAAAATTTGATAGTCTACAGGTACCTTTAACCTTCTATGCTCCAGCTACAGTTATATATTTATATATGATTTACTTCACAAAGGCCAGTATGTAAATTGAGTGTTAACTATCTCCTGGTTATGCCAATTTATTCACAATCAGCTGCATGTTTCACTGTCTGCTTCAAGGGCACACTCATTAGCATGCATGATTACTTTAATGATTTTTTTGAGCACTGTAGTCCATTAGGATAATTGGAAGTACATCCACATTCTGGCATGCATTCCTTTGAGAGCCAATATTCTTCAAAACATTTAAGAAAAAAATAACAATGAGAAATAGATCAGACACTTGAAAGAGTGATTGGAAGAGGGTCAGACACCATATACTTTGACCTCAGATATCAGGGGATGGAACAGACTTATTTTATCAGCAAATTTCTCTTCTGGAACTGTAAAACACTGAAGTAAAACTATGCCATAAAAATATCTTTTGTTTTGCAAAATCACTCCAACATGGCTGCAAACTGGGAATCTTTCTGCTAAAAACATGTGCTGGGAGCTCTCAGGAGTGACTAGCAGGAGAAGATCACTCAGAAAAGTGAGGTGAGCTGGCAGCTGAGAGTGACAATGAGCCCAGCAGGCAGCATGCTCACTGGCAAGGACACAGACTCATGGTACCCACTGAAGCTGAGGATGATGAGCCTGACGATGGCAAAAAAAAGTCCAGCTGAACTGAACTCATCCATGATGGTGAGGCAGCCAAGATGCAGCAAAACATAGGGCCAGGCACAGGCAGAGACACAGCTGCAACATTGCTCAGGCTGATCCCAGTGGTGAGAGCCTGGAGCTGAAAAGCGTCACTCAAGTGAAGGAGACAAGAAACTTTTGCCCTGACAGCTCACTAACTCAAGGCTACACAGATGCCATATTAAATTTGGTCTGGGGATCAGGCAGCCAAAACACTGGGATGCAGAAGAGGAGGGTGTTCACTGTTCTGCCAAGTCAAGAATATGATGGTTTCATTATATTGCCTGTTCTCTCTCTGTAAGATAGACAGACTATGGCAATAGTTTAGAAACTACACTAGATAATTCTTCTAAAATGTCTTCCTCATGCTTTTCATCTCTTATGAACTAGTTTTGCTATAGGGAGAAAGTGAGCTTTCCAATCAGCCTGGTCTTTCCCCACACCCCTAGACTATCAGTTGAAATAGTCTACACCTGATATATCTAGCTCAGATTTTGTAGGACACGGTGTTTCCTAATCATTCCAGTGACTGTTTACATAACTGAAGTGAGAAACATAATAGCTTCTTTGGGTTTACTTTACCAGCACTTCAAGACACTAGATAGGAAAACCAGCACCTGTGGATTCTCAGTTGTTCTTTGGACCAGCACTACTAAAAGTAAATGTTAACACCCTGTTAACATAACCAAAAAATACTTATTACAGCAGAGATTGCTTCCTAAAGCTCATATGTGTCATAAGATAGAAAAATGACAAAATACTTGTTTTCAGAACTGAGTATTCTTCTGCCATTCTAATCAATATTAATGCTCTCCATTGACTAGGGATTCAGTCAACCTAAGAAGCTCCTCAAGTAATAACTTCCACTGTCTTTTTTATTACCTACACAGTATAAATGGTCCAGAGTGACCCAGACAATATTTGCTCATATTGCTTTCAGGTCTATGATGTCTCCATAGCAGCTGTTTACATTGTTATACTTTAAAAATTTGACATCATTGGATTACATCCTCAGATTTCCTTCCTTGCATTCAAATTGCACCAAATGATTTTCATAGGTACAGAGCAAAGTTTTCATACAGCTGCAATCAATCATCAAGTTTATTTAATTCAGTCTTTAGGAGTGACTAAACACTATATTTTTCTAGGGTTTTAAATTTGTGCCATAGCAAAAACTTTAGTGCTTTAACTTTTACTTAAGACTTATAAGCACTGAGAGCTGAAAATTTTGAGTCCTATCTGACTAAAATATCAAGCAATATTATTCTGAAGTTCTGATGGAAGTACTGGAAGACTGAGACTTAAGAAAATGACAGGTAAGTGGGGGAATTGTCCTCTAAACAATTCTGAGTGGCTAATGATGATCCTCCCTCTTGAATGCATTGGAATATTTCTAAAAGTCTCATTTTTAATTTTCTAAAGTATTAAAGAAATGGCCGAAAGTTGTAGTTCATTGTGACAGTATTTGTGAATTGTAAATTAAATACTACCAAAAAGACACATTACTACACAACTAACATAAAGTATGACAACATCTCTGAAATAATGAAAATTTCAGGCCAGTTTCATAACCTCCAAATCACCAGTTGCTCAAGTGAGATAAGAAATGGATACATTCTGATCTATTTCCATAAATACATACAATTCTAGAAAACCTATTTTGAAGAGCTCATTTCCACTCAAATATATAGCCATGATTTATCTTCACATTTCAATTCCTCCATTGCACTTTCTGTTCCTTTTACCAAAAATAGACAATGAAGTTCAAAAAAATAAATGCTTAAATGATGCAGTATGCCCCTCACCCCCCTAAGAAGTACGTGTAGCTATGCAGGGTCCATGGTAGTTTATCAAACTTCCAAAATTTTCAGTGTTTGTGTATGGGTGGCAACAATTTAAATACTACCAATTTGTCAAAATACTTCATGAAACCGATAAGTATAGGGAGTTGTGCAACTAGAATAGAGTAGATCAAAGTAAGAAGAAACAGGATAATAAAAATTTAGCTTAACATAGGATTAAAACATTAAAAAAAAAAAAAAAAGGCATAAGGTTACTTATCATGAAGGCATTGGACCACAACTTCAGAATTTCAGTTTGTGATCATTTACCTCACCAGGTTAGTTAAGAATAGAAACCAAAATCATGGAGAAGGTCCTCTGCTACTCTGGTGAAGAGATAGAAAAGCAATCAAAACCCCGATATTAAAAAAAAACAACAATATTTTAAAAATAAATAGAAGCTAGAATCTAAGTAAAGTTTGAGCAAAGCTAAGATGATGCATTTTTAATTAAGGAAGAAAGGGTGGAGAAGGTCTTTGTTCACATTCCAGATATTCATGTCAAACTCTTCTAAAAAAGCACTATATTTGCCAGCTAAGTTCACCATTGCTCAGATAGTATGAGGCTTATGGGTGCTATAGACTGCTGGAAATTGTCCATGGTGAAATGCTAACATCAGAAAGCCATATGTTGCAATAAAAAGTTTGAGAGCCAACAAGTGCTAACTAAACAGTGGGGAAACAGAGCTGTATCACAGCATGTGTGTCACCAGTTTCTGAGATATCTTGCACCTGCAATCTTGAAAAATAGTACAGATCAGAATAATTACATCATTGAGAAAACTGTGTTATGCCAGACGGCTATAAAGGAGCCCCCCTTCTTCTTCCCGAAATCTCTTCTTCCTTCCCTTCAGTTGGGAAAATTTAGCATTATCTTTTACATAAAACTCCAACTGTTTTATGTAATCTACAGCAACAAAACAAGGCTTTTTCCTCTCATCAGAATATGTGGGCTTCAGCCAATATCTAGCAAAAGAAAATGAAAACTCCATTGCTAACTAAAGTCTCTACATTTACTGGAGTGGAACCAGCCACAGGGCAAAGCTTATGACCTATCCACAAGAAGAAAGATATATTTTTAGCAGGCCCAGCTGCTCTCTATTAGTTGTATTACCTCTGTCTGGCCCTAGTTTAATCACAGGGGTTCAAAATTTTGCTTTTAAAAACAAATCATTAACACTTGACACAAACAACAGGCTTATTTTTTTCAGAACATTTCCCTGAAGATACCAGGCTAAGTCTCATTCATAATCTTCCTTTTAAAGCCCAGTGCCATATTACTCCATTCAGCTAACAATTAAATCTAACACTAGATCAAAGCAAAAGGAAAAATGTCCTCCTTCCTTTAGTTGAATTATCGAGAAAACATTTAAGTAAACAAAAATGCCTTCTAATTGCTTAAAAAACAAGGAAAAAGGGACAATAAGCTCTGTGATTTATAGATCACTGGTAATTGATATTTAAGGAAGAATTTTTGGATTATCACATGGCATTTTTGCTTGGGTAATGTAGTGCTTGCTAAGAAACAGCCTAGATACTTGGCAAAATTTTTGAATCTAGAATAGGTGCTGAGATTGTTCAATCAAACAAAAATCTAACATCTAAGGTCAAGTTTAGCAAGTCTTTTTGTAATTAACTGATAAAAACAGTCATGTTTTTGTCTCTCTACTGAGGCTTTAGGAAGCTCTTTTCCTAAGCTGATGTAGAAGTCATTGATATCTGATTTAGGATAAAATCAGCATGTGTTCACTTACATAATCTGCATAGGCATCAAGGTCTGGACAACTGCTTATGGGGTTTGATGTAATGACATTCCCAGAACCATTATGTGTAACAACAGGGCTTTGAGAAAGTCTGAGCATTCAATTATATGCCTAAACCCATTAAACTCCAGAATTACTTTCTAGCTGTTTTAGGATCTCTGCTTATTGAGCAAGAGTTTAACACATAAAAGCTATATAGATATAGGATATATTCACTGCTGAGAGAGCAGACAATAAAAGTAATATAAATTTTATAAAATGACCACTGGGACATCAGCAGGCATTGTGATCTAATATCAGCAGCATAATATATGAACATAAGTATGTAATTTATGTATGTGTATATGGCAGAAAAGTTCATTACAATTTTTAAGATTCCACTTCACATATTTCTGTACACTGAGATACTGATTCAAGTTGCTTCCCACAACAAGTTTTAGTGGGTAATTTAATTCACTTGGAGGTGCTGTGTTTGTATCTATTATCCTTTTCTGGCAATAAGTTGGATAAAATCAGTTTCTTTATTAATTTTTAGTCTCTAGATATGGTTTATTAAAGTTCACTTTTTCTTTTTTTTTTTTTTTTTTTTTTTTTGTAGTACTGTTTTGTTATTTCTAATGGCTGGGGGGAAGCGGTGCAGAATATTAGCCTCATCAGTTTGAATTTATTATGTTGTAAATCAAGATTTTGTCTGAAAAGTGAGGTGGGCAAGATACAGTAGCCACTACTAAAAATATATTTTTCCATTTTGAAAACAATACTAAAGTGTTGATTTTTATTTAGATGAGGAAGAAAATACATCTTTTTGTTTATATGAAATGGAATTACTACTACTGTTCCATTTATTACCCTAAACTTCAGGAGATGTAACTTTTTATTTCACTCATTAGGAAAATTCTTCATATATCAACCCTGACCACTGCATTGCTTGATCAGCACTAAATTAACAACTTCTAAGGACAGCAATGCCAGAATATTAAGAAAAAAATAAACATAACTTGTGGATTAATCAAAGAGAATTTATGCTGAAAGCTACTCTTGTCAACAGATGTCAAGAGAAAGACTGTACATGAGAAGTGGTTTTGCAGTACCACCAAAACAATCTACCAGAGAGCTACTGTGTTAAGTGGTTGTCCTGCTCTCTCATTGTCCCAGTCCCAAACCCACACCAGGAACGCATCCTATTTCTTCATATTTGCATAGGTAACAAGCTGATTCTATGGCAAGCCAGACCTGGAAGCTAAATAACAGAAATAATCCTACAAAAAAGAAATGCTTTTCCTCCCTTTAGCATCTTGCACCAGCTCACCATCAGATCAGACAAGCACTAGTGCTGACATGAGAGACAAAGTAAGAACATGCAGTTCCCAGAGATGGAGGATGATGAAAGCCAATAAATATTGTTAATTATATTAGGCACCTTCACTAGAAGAAGAGTTTTGATTGATTGCTTCTACAGTGTTGTAAAAATATCCACCCATAACTATCAAAATCTGCAGTACCACTCCACATCACATAATTTCCCACGGAAAACCAAATAAACAAAGAAATAAAAACCCACCAAAAAACACCAAACCAAACCAAACCAACCAACAACAAAAAAACTTTTGCAAAGATGGTTCAGGTGACCAAAAACAGATTTTCAGCCTGGTGGCAGAGACTGAAGCTGACACCCATTGCTGTGACTGACAAAGTTTCAATATCTATAGCAAAGTACCATTAATTTATCTAAAACTGAATAGCAGGCTCCAAGTAAACTACTATTATTTGAAGAGTAAACAAACCAGGAATAAATACTTTTATTGCTTTTGGGAAATAACTAACATAAAGAATGTCAGAAACCAAGTGTAACACAGCAGGCTGTTTTTATCATAGCACAATAGAGAAGTTTACTGAAAAAATGTGGCATTAAAATGAGGGACATTATAGCCCATAACCTTTTCTTGACGTTCTGTTTGCTCTTAATCACCCAGAAGTTCACCTAATATAAGTACAATGTTTTCTTAAATATCATCCTGCATATTCTGGAGGGTTGGGGGGATGGAGAGAGAGAATATACATTCTTAAGCAAACTCAAATAGGCACACTGGCATTTGCACTGAATGTCAGATGTTAGGAGGAATCAAATACCACATCTCATCTCTAGACATCAGCCTTGCAAAGTACTGTTGCTGCTGTACAGATACTTCTTGGCAGAATGTAATTCAAAAAGAAGGGAAATGGTGAAGCAATCCTAAAATGTAAGACTGTGTACTAATTAGATATTGGTTAGGGTGAACAGCCTTGCCTCTGGCTTTAGCATAGCATGCAAAAAGCATAGTGCAGAGTGCTGGGCAGAACAGAAATCAGCCACTCCTTAGCTCAAATCCATGCACAATAGATGCTGACAGAGGTTGTCTTGACAGAGGATGTTTATCCTCATGTTTGTTGTGCTTGAGCATTATTCAGATCATTAAAGTTGCTGGCTACATTTAAGCTGCAGTGGTAGGGGAGGCTTGTGTTCAACCACTGAGACAGAATAGTAAATGAGCAAGGGAAGAGAAACAAGGAGCTGGCTTGCACAGATCACCACAGCACAAGTAGTCTGTCAGACACTGGATCATTTGCCTTATTAAATATTCATTAAAGCACGCAGAGGGACTTCGTGGAAGGAAACTCAGCATACAGGGTACCTGAAAAAAATGACACCTAAACCCCATGTAGAGCAGAGAATTTAGAATAAAAAACTGTCGGTGTTATGAGGCTTCCTGTATTAGTGATCTCTATGTCACACAGTCCACAGATATTTACATATTCACAGAATAAACGATTATGTTTTACTTTTGCATGCTATAAGCAATTGTGAATAATATTGAAGTAGTAGAAAATAGCTGGCAGTTTAAATTATAACAGTATTTTTTTTCTTTTTTTCTTTAATCAAGAGAGAATATACAGGAAATATCTTACCTGTTTGAAGCTGTCAGTTAAATAACTCTAGGCTTAAGTAGCTAAGTAGTTTCTTTTATTCTTCTTTCAGTAATTTGGAAGTTTCATATTGAATTTCAAAAGATGGCTGCGGAGGAAACATTTTAAAGGCAACATTTATGTATGCATTAACAGTGAAATATGCATCAGTGCAGTATCTTAGCTGCTACTGACAGAGATGAACAGAGGCAAGGAAGTCTACTTCTTTCTATTCATCCAATATTGAAATTGAATATTCAATATTGATACTTGACTACTTTTCACAAAGAACAACTGTTCTTCCCTTAAGACCCTTGAAGCTTTGCCTCAGATCTGTACCAGACACCCCAGTTACAGCTCTTGACTCATTTAATATGAAGGAGATGTAAAGCTGAACAGAAAACTTCAAAAATGTAACACCATGTCTCTCTCAGACCCCTACAGCTATTATTCCATATGGTTGCTTGTTGCACAGTTTGACATGTATTTTCTTTTGTTGTAATCATGTGTGCATGCACTACGTTAGTTTCTAAACCTGTTCTCAGTGCCTCAGCTAATTTTTGTCTTAAAGTTTGCTATTCAGTTCTATAAGTAGCTAGTTCACTGGATACAAAGAATCTGAATTCCCTGTGAAATAATCTGAAGGACTTAGACTACTAAAACAAACAAACTATGCAAACAAAACCCAACAAATACACACACTAAATACTACTATTCAGAACTGGTAATGTAATGACAAGATTTAGAAAAGTTGCAGAAACTGACATCCTGCCATAAGAACACTAAATTGTATCTCCAAAAGATTGAAAATGCTATCTGTTTCATGCAGAAATGGTTCTTTGTTTTTTTCTTCTATTTTTCCCAACCTTCATGTTGAAGGAGAAGGGGAGGAGGGGCTGGAACAGCTTCTTTGACTAATTTTATACCAGTATGTCTTAGGGTCTATTGAGTTTCTTCCTTTTATGATTTTAGTTTTGCTCTTGCAAATCATTCAGACACTTTCCCCCAGTACGATAGTAACCTTTACCTTTTATAGAGTAATGTTGTACCAAATCAAAGTACAGGCAGCAGTCAAACACTGCATTGACATTTAGGAAGTAGATGATGCCATTGGGGAGCAAAGGACCTCACCGCAGGAGTAAAGCTGCTGAAGGATCTTTGGGATGTTTCCTTCCAGATATTTTAAACTAAATGGGTAATACTGACCAAGAACATGGTTTCCTGGACTGTGGTTACAGCAGATATGTGTTAAATGGTGGTCACCCTGGTGATCTCTCCACAGCATGCTGATGGTTGCTGCTCCATCATATCAGTTTTGCCATTCCCTTGACAGATGGCTTGTTTTGTATTTTTTTCTTAAAATCAGTTTATTTTACAGGAATGAGACTGAGAATGGATAGGCAAGTGTTCAAGCCAGAAAAAACAAAACTATTGAAAGGGTATCACCTTTAGGGTAGTGAAGAGAAAGATAGGAAGACACTGGAAAGGAAAGAAACCGGGAGCAGAAATTACTTCAACTGTCTGTCTTAGGAAGATTAGTTCACATAAGCAAGGAACTAAGGTTCTAAACCGCTCCTGTGAAATTTTACTTAATATTCCCCACATTTCAAGAAGACTTCTGGGTAACACATAGTCCCCCACATTTTTCCAGAATGTAGGCAATAAAAGGAGTATTTTTGCATAAGGTATGACAGCTGTAATTGTGCCTTGTGAAATACGAAAAGTGGCATTCAGCCTTCCCCAGATTTTGATAGATTAAAAAGTGGAATTTCACATCAAAATGGTTAATTTCAGTGACCTTTCCAACTTTAGAAAGAAAGATGAAAGAGCCTACATGAATTACTCTTGCGGGCAACTGACAAAATCAGGGTGCTTATTTTATGAAACTTCAGTGGCTTAAGATGCAATCATATCAGTAAGGACAGGAAACTTGGGAGATTTGATGCAATCTCAAGAATGAAATGACAGTACCTGTAGGAAGAATATCTGTTTCTATACCTCATTAAGGTTCAAATCTGAAGCTGACACATTGCAGTAAACTCTTGACAAGAACAAAATTCCAAGGCTGCACCAGTCAAGGAGCCATACCTACTTGCTTCATTTTTCTAGGGATGAGTGCTGTCATGAGTAGATCACTTTGTTCTATCAAACTGAGTGGCGTGGGATGCCTGGTTCCATTTGTGGAACACATGCACACTGGGAACACCAGAAAGTCAAGCTGGGAATATATCATCAGGTAAAAAGATGGCAAAAGTCTGGAAAAAAATATTAAGTGCTTTTACACCACTATAGTTTTTTTTACTATAGTTTTAATAGCTACTGCATACATGAAGGTTATTTCTGGATTGTGCTATGTTAAAAAAAACAAAACAAAACAAAACAAAGCAAAATATATCCATTACTTAAATTATCCCTTGGAAAGAAATGAAATAGAACCCAGAATGATGATGAGTCCCACTCCATTAAAACTGAAAAACTAAAAAAAGTACATTGCATATTTGTACATCTCAGTCATTAAATCATCTTAAAAGTTACCAGGGATAAATTCAGAACTATCAACAAAGCAAGAAAAAGCCAAAGAGAGTTTCTCACACGCACACACATATATATGTATAGATACATTTATATATGTACATGAACACATTGAAATTCTGTTTCTCTAATTTGACTAATGTAAAAAACCTTATATAATTTAATACAGTACAAGAATTTCTATGAATGAGATGTTCAGCACCATTAGTAAGTCAACAAGTCATATACTCTACATCAGAGAGGGATCGTTCAGTACAAATTTTTGCTGTGATTGTTGCTTATCTGTGAAAGCCCATACATTCCCCCAGGTCAGGATTAAAAACTGTGACTAGGCTTCCCAAGAAAGACAACCACTTCTGTAAAAGCAATGTACAACCACTTTAAAATAGGAACCTATAAGTCATTCAGGAAAGAGAAAGAGATATGCCCAAGAGAAGTCTCAATAGTAAGAGAACCAAAAGAAGTGTATTTCTGTTTCCCTTTCCCCCAGTACAGAATGATGGCCTTTATGAACATGCCCTTAGTGAAGTTATATGTGAACCTCTATATCTAAACTTTTGTTTGAAATTTTAATTAAAAAAACAAACAAACCAACAAACAAACAAAAGCACAACATATTTTCTGCACTCTTCTATATAGTTCTCCAGAAAATCTGTCAAGAACATTGACAACTTTACTTTGCATGCCATG
This sequence comes from Phaethornis superciliosus, assembly GCA_023637945.1. Classification (NCBI taxonomy): domain Eukaryota; kingdom Metazoa; phylum Chordata; class Aves; order Apodiformes; family Trochilidae; genus Phaethornis; species Phaethornis superciliosus. The sequence continues at coordinate 73,072,389 of JAJQWJ010000002.1, forward strand.
TTTCCCATACTCCAAGCATTTTCCCATATTTTTTTGTTATTGCCAGCAAAACAAGCAATAGCATCACTGTGAAAGTTTGTTTGTTGTTTTTTTTTTTAATAATAGCTAACTTCTGGGTTTGTTTTCCTTTATTTCTTCCTTTCTGCTTAGAAAGAAAGGGTTTAGACATTGAAAGATGACCTCTGTTACTTGCCTCTCAAGTTAACATAAGCCAACTGTCATCTGACAGCTTATTTTGTTAGAGGTAAAGACTATAAAAATACTACATGCTTTGACTTTAAAAATATGTGAAAAAGGCAGAACAACACTTGATATTTCCTTTCCCTCCTTGGTTCCGTTCTACTGATCAGGAAAATCATTATTCCAGAGGAATTACTGGAATCAAGCATAAAACTGTTCCACTAGCCATACAAACCCCCTGTCATTGCTGACATATTTAATTAGGTCATTTTGATCACAGGTGAAAAATGCAGTCCTTTTTGTCAAGATTGTGTATAGCTCAGAAATATGCAGGATGTATATTCTATATAAGTGTTGTCTCACTGTGGCAAATACATCCAGCATCACCATTAGGCTTTTGAAGTGAGGCATTGTAAGAAACATCTCAACACAAAACAAAAGAGACCAAAATTTACACAATTTAAAAATAAAATAAAATTAAAAGTAGGGTTAGAGAAAACTTCAAAGAGATAAGTCCAGTTTAATTGTCATGTAAAACAGCATTAAAGCTATAATCCACCACTAAACTCAGTTTTAATACATTCTGATATTTCTATCATGTTTTTTGAAAGTAATTGCACTTATAGGATGACCCTTCAAATAATGTGACCTGTAATTTTTTGTTCCTGCTGATATTTTAGGCTCCTAAACTCTATTCCTGCACAGCCTTCATCCCACCATACACCCATCATACAACTGAGATACCACAGTTCCACAATATCTCCCTAACTACAGACATAAATAACCATATCTAGAATAACATATACTTATAATTCTTGCACTTCTACATCTAATTGATTTTATATAACATTAATATAGACAGATTAACAAAACAAACAAAAAAAATCAAAATTTTGCAAAGACCAGTATAATTGTGTTTCATAACACAGTACAATACAATGTCCACAGCAATTCAGCAACCCTTGGAATAGCACTGAAAGTAGCAATTTTTGTTAGGAAAATATTACAAACATGCAGAAAATATTAAGAAAATTGAATTATAACTTAATAATTTTAAGATAACAAAACAATTAGTTGGATGGAAATAAAGAGAAAACAAAAACCTGAAAGACACTAAGATCATGGTCTTGTTTCATATTTAGATTTGTGCTATAAATACATGAAGCTCAAAACTTCCTTGTTCCAACAGAACATATTTTGCTTACAATTATTTCAGATAGAAAAAAACAATAGTATAAATGGTCATTCTCATCAAATCTGAGTGGGAAAAGAACTCTAGTTGGTATATATAACTACACTTCTCTAGAACAGTTGTTTGAATTTGCATGCAATCAGCAATTAGAAATTAATTTCCATACTTGCTCTTTTCATATGTTTCTTTCAGGGGGTCCCTTTTCTTGAGTATCTGTAGAAGTTTTCCTCACAAAAGAATGAATATATATTAAAAAGAGAGTGGTAGCTTCCTTGCTATTATCCATTTCATGTTTCATTGCTGTTGAAAAACTGTGGAGAATTTTATTGTAGAATTTTTAAAAGGAATATTCAAAATAAATATTTCAGTTTTAAGGTAAGCGAAAGGATGATTTTTATCATAGTTGCTTCAATTGTTTAACTACTAACTACAAGAAGGGAAAAACTTCTGAGATGGGATTTGGAGGAATGTCAGTCAACCTGTTGTCACTGCAGAGACTTCAACAAACACCTGTGTACTCAGACGTTCATGGTATTCAATGCTCTACTCAGTTAACCTGCCTCTATCAAAAAAACAATATAGAAAATACTGATAGCATTAAAATGGTCATGCAGCAAATCTATCTAGCAAAAACTTAGGCTTCGAGCACCAAGCCACATACATACTTTATCCTGTAGCATGTGCCAATTATTTCATAATAATGACAATGAAGTGCACTAGGAGATAGAGACCTCCACCAGGAGAGCAGCAGGTACAGCAGTCAACTGTAAAAACACTTACCCTAGGGAATTCAGAGGCAGTATTCTGCCAACTTTAAAGATGCCCAAGAAGGGCATGTAGAAGGCAGCTGTGTGGTGGAAGGAAGGCAATAGTCATGTCAGTGGGGATTGCACTCTTTCTGCTACCATTATTTCACAGCACTCTGTTGGTAGCTGCAATCATGAATTTGCACTTTAAGATTCCAATATAGCAAAATATATTTAAGGTTTTTATGTCCAGCTAACAGCTGTTGCAGTTGAGACGTGAGTCATTTCTCAGCTACACAAACACAGTGTCTACCATACAAAAAAACCACCCAGAATAGCCCTCTGCAAAGAGCTCCCAGATGAATAGTGGAGTAGAACAAAAACTGAGAAAATGACATTTGTATGGGCTTCCAGCAAGACAGCTGAAGATGAAGTGGGTAATACCACCTGGAGATGGTCAGGCCAAGAGCTGAGTACAGTTTGCTTTTACAAATCTGCAGAGAAACCATTATAACTTTCCCAGAGGCATAATTTCAAAGTGCTGTTGTTCCTGGTATCAGTTATAGGCAGGAGGTCATTTCGTACCCCATGTTGCCACTTTGGTGAGTGAAACAGCCTTAAGGCAAGTTCTCCCATAGAAATAATTCAAAATTCATGAAAGCATTAAATGTGTGATCAGACCAACTGAATCCAGAACATGAATTTGTATTTATCTATTTCCTTAGTAACTGCCATATAGATTTTTTTTCCCTAAAAGATTTTTTTTCTGTTCTATTTTGTTTCTCTCAAGACGCTAGCAACCTCAATCTGTAGAGACTAATAAATAAAACTAAATTATCAAATTTCCAGGTTTGATTATAGATTTTCCTACATATATGCAATTTAATGGCTCTGTTTTCATGTCATAGTTGTATTATTTGCAATTATCCTCAAAAATCACAAATAATACCTCACCATACATCTGGCTCATCATCTGAGCCACAGAATCTTTCATAGTCCCCCCTTTTCATGATCCCATACTATCAACAACTTATCATGGCACACACACTTTTTTAATCCTGCATAAAACATGTAACTAGAAATACAGTTCTAACCTACATCAAATCCCTAGCTTTCCATGGCTAGGTTTTGACAAAAACAAATACAAACAACCCAAAACTCAGTGAGTTCTGTAATGTAGTTCTCAAAACCCATTAGTACATGAGAATATGCCATGCACCAGTGCTGTGGGTTCTAAATACTTCTGGATCTCAGGCTGAGAGACACAGGAATAGCAACTACAGGAGAATACTTACTAAAATCATGTTTATGGCAGTATCACTGTCAGAAGGAATGTACAATACAGCAGCTGTAAAACATCTTCCATCTAGTAAGTGTACATTCCTGTTTGCATTCTTTCTAGCAGGTTGCTTTCTTAACATTAGATTCTTTTGTTTGGCATTTAAATGGTATTTCACATTCTCCGCAAATATAAGAGGATTTAAGCTCATTTATTAGAAGACATTTCTCACTTGAATTTGATCCAGCTATATTATTATTACTCTAAAATTCTTGGCTCTACATCTTCAATAATTATGAAGTCCTCATTACTCCACTGACTAACTGCTGCAACAGTAAATAGTATGCAGTCAATACTGCACACACCATCCAAAAATAAAATGAAAAAAAAAATAATGGAGGTAAATCCAGCAAATATGAAGAAGAAAAGGCTTACAGAAAGAGAAAAGCATAATATACCCTTCGCCGCCATTTATCATAAACCTGCCAAATCTATAAGATCCCAACATTTTTTATGTTTTGTTTTTTTTTTTTTGGTTGGGGGTGGAAATCAGGGACTGGGTAGAAGCTAAACATATGTATCACACTAAAATACTTGTACTACTACATAGCAGTTAGTACTTTACCCCTGCTCAAACCCTTTTGTATGAGCAAAAGGAAGAATGTAAAGAATGACCACCAACAAGAAAGAAAACTGCGTTTATAGTGGCTGCACTAATTATCCTTCCCTGAGGTAGTAAATAAAAAGTAATGTCTTCTTGGTGTGTGATGAAACTATTATGTGGAGGTGAAATTGTGTACATGGCTCAGCCCAACATAAAATATACAATTGGTCAACTAATAAAATGGTCATTGAAGAAAAAAAAAAATCAAGTTTGAGCTGACTTCAACCAGAATACTTCAATATCAGAATACAATTATTTTGCCCATCTTCAGTAAGAGTAAAAAGAAAGAAACCTGTTCTCTTCAGCTACCTTGAAATCCAGGAGAAGATGCAGCCAGGCTCTTCTTGCAGCTCGACACTGCAAGAACAAGAGACACTAGTCCTAGCTTCATGATTGGCAGACTTGTGCTTCTCATAATTTTCCCAGGAGAAAGCACCCTGATACTTGACAGTTTTCTAGAAATCCCTGGCATGTCATAAAAGATACAAATGAAAATCACAAAGGTGTTTTATTCTCTAACACACAGAATCAAGGAACTAAGTTTCTTAACCTGACAAAACGTACATGAAGTAGTCAAGCAAGAACACACTTCATTAGCTATCTCTACAGTGTCTTTTCTGTGCTTCATTTAGCTATGAGCCAACAAGGTGTGTTCTGTTTCTTAGATGTAAAGTCTAATTCATCAGAAAATATACAATCCTCTGACACTGCCTCCCAGATTGTAATCTCTAATTTGAAGATTTCTTCTTTGCAAGTCTACTTAATTTAGATATATTCATCAATACATCCTATAAGCCAGAGTCCACTTGGTAAATATGAACAGAATATTGACTTATACACCTCCTACTAATATAAGGCCACCTGACAAAGCACTTGTGACTAAATAGCAGTGCAATTGCCTGTATAACTGGCCTTTATCATCAGTGAGCTTGCCAGGGCACTTTTCCTGTGGGGCAGATGTATTCCTTCTGGACAAACTGTTGAGAAATGAGACATTAGTCACCTCTCTGTTTATGAGTCTCAATACATACACTTTTCATGTAATGAAACTCCAGAATTAGTTATACAAACACATCAGTGATAAGCAATTCAACTAATTGCTAGTTTTATAGTGAGACTAAATATAATGGGATGCAAATGACTCATTATATGGGGTGACCGAATAATGGAAATTGCTGCTAGGGACTCTCCAACCTATTAAAGAATCATCACTTTTGGAAACAGAGCAGGCTGAAGTGAAAGGTGCCTAGAAGTCAGAAACAAGATCCCTGTGTAGTTAAGCTTCACAAAGGAACACAGAGCTTTGGCAGGACTCCCCTGTCTCCCTGACAGCACCAGTGAGCAACATGCCATATTAAATAAGAAAAAAAAAAAAAAGAGGCTGGTGAGTTTCTTCCAAGAGGAGAGACAAAATCAATATGTTACCATCAAAAATTCCCCTGGAATCAGAAAGTGTTTTTCTTATGGAAGTTTTGCAATGGTTCTTCTTAAAGTGACACATTATTAACAAAGTTGTCAACTGCGTCCCTGTTTTCCAAAAAGGAAATTCCAAAAAGCCTACATTGAAGTTATTCTCTTTTTCCCTCTTCTTACCCTCCCTTTCTGGATCTTGAAGTTAAAAGAAAAACATTCCCTGTAAAATGATTCATAAATATTATTCAGAGGAAATACTTGGGAGGCAAGCATAGTTAATGACTGCTTAGAGAAGGATCTGTTTTATCACATTATTTTATCACATTAATATTATAAGTTGTTAAAGATATAGTTAATTTTCAGATGTATTGTACCAACAGTAAATTAGCATCAAAATATGTTGACTTTGCAGGTTTAATACAGAACGATATAGTGCAGAAAAATAGCTCTTCACTATCAAAATGTGGTTTTTGCTAAGAGAACCAAAAGTTTTACATAGACATGCAAGAAAACACAATGATGTACAATAGTTAGGACAGTCCTGAAAACATACTTGGTTTTTTGCTGATAGAAATGGAGACATATGACAAACTTAACAGCTTGCCCGGTTTCCTGCAAAACAGAAAAATTACGGTGTTACATAATAAGTTACCCAAAGAGCTTTATTACAGCACTCTGAAGTGTGGAAGTACTATAACTTGGTCCCTAGAGTCCCTCCCACTCTCTATGACTGCAGTCCAAACATAAGAATACTATTATGTTATTACAGAAATATCTTGGGTGCTTGCTTGATGTGTTAGAATTGAACACTCAAGTTGAGATGCTCTTTATATTTCTTTGTGTCAATTTTCAAATAAAGAAATAGAGACAAACCCAGACATTAACCAAAAGTGTCATGCTAACAATTAAGGGACACAGACAAAAATGCTTATTTTGATTTTGTATTCTCAGTATTAACTGCAGGGACCACCGCAGAGTTCCACTATAAATCCATTAAATACTGTATTACACCCCCTTCTACACAGCTAATTAAAAGAAAATTCTTACTGACAGTCTAGAAAAGAACCCTATAATAATTTATAGAAGAAAGCAGAATAGAATCAATGCTATCTTTTCAATTAATGTATTAAAAGCGCTATTTTGTGAATGTCAAGTAGCAGAGGAAAAGAGCTAAACAGCAAGAAACCTTTTTTTTGTCTCAGTCAGCCACCATTCTCATTCAAATTCTGAGCCATGAAGTCAGGCCATAGCTACAATTAGCAAGCCCACACTATCCTCACACAAGTACTGCATTCCTATGGAGGGGACCTTCTTTTGGTTACTGTACATCAAAAAATATGCTTATCTATATTGCCACACTTAATAACCCTGTTAGTACTAGAAATTAATCTGTAGAGAATGTACATTATGGTGCACAGTTAGAGAGTATGACAGATCAAACAGCTATTCTTCCTGAGAGGTCTGTTTCTGAATCTCGTCTCAGTAGAGAATACAGATAAATTTAGGAAACTCATATAAGTGGCATGGTATTAATTTCTAGACCAGAAAGTAAGAAGCACTTCTGGTGGCAATATGCACCCAAGTTTCAAAATTTCATTGTCTGCTTACAGAAAATACTGACAGGGAAGGAAGAAGAGGCTACAATATTAGGACAGATTTAAAGGTTTAAAGCTTGGAAGAAAGACAAATAAACAAGAATGCAGATGCAAAGAGAAGGAATGAAATACATGGATGAGTTTAAGGAAAAAAAATAACAGAATTACAACTGGCATGTTGTTATGTTGCTGTAAACAGACAGCTCTCAAGGATCCAGACTGAAAATCCAGTTGGTCTGCCACAGTACATGCTATCTACACTCGAATTTGCATTTCCATTGAGACCAGACTCTCTTTTTTCCTTTCCTAAAATTAATTTGGAAAACTTAAGTCCAATTTCTGTGTCATACACAATTTTCCAAAGAAAAGAAGGAATACTAAGGGAAAAGCTTACTCTTGCATAGCTGGTTTGAGGTTGTGCTTTTTTTCCGATTTAATAACTGAAAATAATCTTCCAGCAATTTCAGCATTACAAAGTCATCTTATAAAATCCTTCACTATCTGTTAAAATCTGATACATGATTGGACATGTGGTGGAGTACAATGCAGCCACTTCAAATCAGGTTATTTCAACTCAAATCAGTTAATTCAAGTTCACAAAATGTTCATCTGACTTTATAATAGGATGACAGAATAGAGGTGACCTTGGAACAGGACAATTTTTAAGGTTTACTTCTGAGTACAGAAGTTGTAATGTATTTGAAAACATACCAGCTTGGACATAGCATGCAAGGACTGTTTATATTTTCCATCTAGTCCCTCTCATTACTGTGAGAAGGAAGAGAAACTAAAAAAAATCTGGGATTAACTAGTCCAAGATTTCCCCGATGCAGGTGTACTTACCTGAGCAGCTACAAAGACTTTACTTAGTAGCATCTCAACTTCTGTGAATTTTATGACCCCAAATGCATCAAGGTTTTTAACTTTTAGATAAACTCAGATATACTCCCAAAACTACTCACTGCAACTGTGGATATTCCAAAACCTCTCATCGGCTGTGAGAACGTAGATTGGGAATGAAAATACTTTGAGATGGAAACTTAATTTATCCATTTTATTTGCCCAGGATACAAAGGGAGACCACCACCTGAAAATGACTTTGGTAAAGTGGTCTTACCTTACGACAGTCATTTTACAGTGGTGGTCCCAGCTCCACCACTAGCTGAGAGAAGTAATGCCTATTCACCTAATTAACGTGGTAGGTGAAAGGAAGAAACAAAATCCTGGAGAAAAATTTCTATTTGCTCTGGACATCTTTGCGTGTTTGGGCTGACCTAATCAAAAGGTAAATAAGGTATTTCTTTCATTCACTATTCTGATCATAAAAACTGTTAGTTTAATTTTCTTAGAATTTAGGAGTTGAGAAATATAAAATTATATTTTATAGAAACAAATGGTTTTATGCAACCTTTTTTCTGTGTGGAATGCAGTGACAAACATTGAAACTACTAGGTTTAGATCAGGATATGTATAAAATAAAATGTTTACAGAAGAAATCACCTTCAAACAAGAAAATTCCCACCATAATTTGGGTTTAGCTTTACATCCAGTCTAAATCAATGAAATCTGAGAACTCTACATACCATCTCTGAGTTCTAGTACTACAAAAGCATTCTATTTCAGTGTTTCTAGAGTAATCTTTCAATTCAAATATAGCAGTACAGGACAGAAAAAGAAACATCCCAAAATATGCACATTTACACTATGAACACAATCCATTGATACTGCATCAAGGCAATAGCTTGCTGTAGGGAAATGGCTACCAGCTGTCTCTGATGTGAATCAGCTCCATTTTGACCTAGTAGGATGGTTTTGTTTTGATTTTTAAATAAGCCCAAATGCCCTGAGGAACACAAAAGGCACAGAAGTGGGTATGCACAAGAGGAGAATGTAAGAGCTGCTCCAGTTTTTGCTTTCAAGCTTCAGACGTTTTCAAGGAAAAAGCACTTTACACAGCTACTGTGCCACAGAAAGTCATTCCAGTTCACTGAATGCTATCATTGTTTTCCATTTTCTCAAAGTGATCTCTCATCACTCTACATCATCCAGAGTAGAATAATTGTAAGATTAACCACAGTTCGTTGTCTTCTAACCATGAACATTTCTGAAATCTCAACAACTCAGTTAACCATTTCACTACTAAACCTTCAAGAATAAGAGTGTGCTCTTCAACCTGTCTAGGTTAACATTGTACCCTCCCTTGCCAAAATGATTTTTCCTTGTTCAAACCGAGAGCTTGCAATGCTGTTTTCATAGAAAACAGTGTTATGATAAAGGATCCCTGCATGACAATGTGCTTTTGGAGTACATTGACTTTATCTTATCTGATTCAAAAGTAAACCACTGTTCAACATCCCACTGAAACCAGTCTTCTAATAGCCAAATGTATCTGTATACATGGACAGATGTACTCCATACAGCATATTAACTGGTCATTTCTCAGAGTAAAGCCTGATATTTAGAAATTTTATTTAAAGCAAGACATAGGCATCTAATCCAAAATAAGTATCGGAAGGAACATGGTAGCCCTCCTTGATACCTGTGGCTAGTTTTTGTTAAATATATTTGAGGCTTGACAATAGATAGATGAACACCAAGTAGGTTTTATTTATTCCCCTCTGCTTATATATAAAAAAATGAAAATAACTTCTATGCAAAAAGGTAAATTATGTCTTTCGAGACCAGAATGACAGTGGTTACCTTATAACAAACTCTGTCCTAAAAAACCAAACGGCTATTTTCAGACTGTCCATTTTCCATAGTGAATTTTTCCATGCTTTTCCTATAATCTGCCAAAGCATTTCCTTCTTACTTTAATCATAATTTTTCAAACTTAGGAAACACAAGAGTTGTGCTGAAAGGTTTTAACTGACTACCTGTTACTACTACTACTACAAACGAATAGACAATACATGATAGCCACCTCCTGCAAAATACTTTAAGAATGCTACAATGAATTGTCTTACTGGGTTCAAGATGGACTCAGCATAAGCAGAAAGAGAACTGGGCCTCTGTCTCGCAGTTAAAATATTGCAGTTTCACATCTGCAGGAGACTGTAATAGATCCTCACTGTTAAAAGGACTGTTGTTCTTTTTTGCAAGCCAGGTAGTAAAGCCAGTTCACACCTCCTGCAGAGTACTGTAGCAGAGAGAAGAAACTTCACTGCTTTACAGAAGAGATAAACAACCAAGAGATTCAACTCATAGCAAGAGACAGTTGAAGTTTTTCCTGAAAGGAAATATTATATGAGAAGAAATTTCATTTAGCTCAGAAATATTTTTATTGGGCCAACCCTATATAATAAATACCTTGTGTTTCTTTGAAATAGCAGAGTGCAAAAATGTGTGAAGTGTATACAAGTGTTAGTTTAATAGAAACTACAGTCTTCGTGATACTAAGATTTCACTTAGAATTTTCCAGCCACCTTATCCTGATATTATGATACATTAGCTAACTTCAGGTTATGGCATAACAAAAGACTCAGATTGTTTCTAATAAACCATTCATTTAGATGATGACTAATTTGAATACTAATTTGAAATACGTAAAACTTGTTTTCCAAATAATAAAAGCTATGGCAAACTTTTGCCTCAGTAGGCCTGTTTTAAAATCTAAAATATCATAAATTGCACAGATCAATCAAAAATAATTTTCTTTCTGTGAAGAGGTAGTCTCCTTAAAATTATGATATTTTAATTCAAGAAAAAAAATCATAAACAATGACCAAAAAAGCCAAAAGAAACCATCCCACCTAGAAACCTATCCCCTTCAAAAGCACTTAAAGACACTAAAGGATAAGCCAGAAGAGATTCACTAATAAGCATGGTAGAGTCACCGATACCTCTACTGCAAGCAGCAGACTGCATATAAGAGATGTATTTCAGTAAAGTAAAAGAGAAGATGCTAAGACATACTGACAGCTGGTCTGTGCAGTTCCTCTATGAACAGAAAGTATGTATTTTGGCAGGGAATTAGGTGCACTCAAGTGCTTATAAATTTGAAGTGCTCAGAAAAACATTTTTTTTATTAAATCAGTATTCCCAGAAGGCATTTCCTCCTCTTTCCTCTAGCAAGCTCTCGCTCCTCTAGTCTGTTATGCAAGATAAATGAGGCAGTTCAAGAAAAACTGACATGGTGACTGAAAACAGAATAGAAAATATAAAGCCACAAATCAAAGAAAGCTGTGCCAAGCTGTACTAGACAAAGCTTCATGTTCTTTGCAGGTTGTGACTTGAAAGACACTTCCCCTTATTAAAGAGTTTTACTTACCTCAAATAAATATCATGACCACTTTGAAAATAGGAAGGGGCAGGAGAGAAGATAATGCAAGAATGTGTTTTGAAAAGACATTACTTTCAACAAAGGATAGCAAATTCATGCACTACACCGTTTTATTTTGAAGAATGTTATAGGGAAATACTACTAAGAATCTCTGAAAACAAGTTTTTAAAAAATGGATATAAGAATGTAAAACTGGAATTTAGGATTTTTACTTCAAATGGGCCAGATACTCAGGGGGATTAGTCAAGTTGAAGTTCAGAAAATTAAGCCTCTTATCTGGATACACAGGCTGCAGCACAGTGCACAAATATAGAAAGCACTGTGGGCTCAACTACTCAGCCAAGTACTCAGTATTGTTGCTCAGTATCAGACATTTGGTACATGAAGACTTTCTTTCCCACCATCATTTAGTTTACAGAAATGCAAATAACATGTCCCTTCATCAGTGCAGTCCACAGGAGCAGTTCTATATTTCTGATATCAACTGACTTCACTATTTCTACTTTCAAGTCCTTCCTTAGTTCTCTTGAAATATGAGCTAAAAAAATACAATAACGTTTCATTCATGTGTCCCTCACTCAGACCAGAAGGTTCTTTGTAGTCACCACAGAACCAGCCTAATGGCACGGCTATGAGCTCACAGTTAGCAGCTTAACATCACAGCTGCTGTTCTCAGCTCCTCTGTGAGCCTCTTCTCACATTCAAATTCAAGTCGTTCACATAATGCAAGGCTTTAAATACATGTAAGCAAACAGTTTTCAAGGTTTAGTTTCACTTCCAAAATACTTCCCACACTGGTATCTTCATAGTCCTATTAGATCCTTGATAGTCGTAGTCCTTCATAGACTCCTCCAATTTCTCAAATGTCTTAAAGATACCAGCATAACTTCTCATAATAGTCCTCGAAGGTCAGTGACATTACCACATAGTTTGCATTCTGAGATAAAAGAAATCTTGGAACAAATTCTTTATCTGTCCTCACAGAAATAAAAGGAAAATTTCAGCTTTATTATGATCTATCCATTACTCTCATAATAGTAATTCATCAAAGTGTGCTTTTTTTTCTAATAGACCAGTTTACTATTACCAGTGGGGACTGGAGTGGAAGGTCTTAAGGTCACTTAAAGATTCACCAACAAAGATATCAGGAAAAGGTGATCTTAATAAAGATTTATAGAAGAGTGACTTAAATTAATTCTATGGCAAGGTTCACTCTATTTCTCTGTGGAAGGGACATGTAGGAGTTCTAATTGGATTAGACTGACTTACACAGGGCTCAGAGGAAATAATTTCTTCAGGGATAGGGGAGATGATTGAGTGATGATCAGACTGGATTTTTTTGCATAGGGAATTTGGAAAAGAATGAGGACGTTTTCCCCATTGGGACACAAGGTTGAGACTGGATCCCCTTGCTTTCTAAAGAGAGAAGTCTAAGTGTGACTGAATCCCTTCCTACTCCCAGACTTGTGCAACAGTTTGTGAATAAAGAGTGTAAGTGTAGGAATTTCAGTGTAGTCCTTTCACCCATAGTTATGGGTCCAGTGTGGTTTAGAATAGCAACAAATTGAGGATGATTTGAGCTATTATAACTAATCACAAAACTGAATTATATGATTTTCTAGAAATACTTAATCAACAATCAGTGGTCTGTTACAATTGAGTACAGAGATTCAAATAAAGATTTTTAAAAGTTTTTAAACTAAATTGCTCACATATACACAAACACATACAGATACAGAGGTTAGCCTACATTAAGATGTTGAATTTTGGTACCTAATGATCATCAAACTGCATCAAAAGAAGTTGCAATACATATGCAAAACAAAATTATATTAAATTACTAGAATTTTATCTATTTGACACAAACTAAGAAGTATTGGACTGCTACAAAGGGCCTTGTTTCAGGGTTGGTATTTATAGGGTCACAACATTCTAGACTTCTGCCTGTATTTTCTGATTGTGACCACAATTCAAATTAGTTCATCTTTGGCAACTTTCAGAGTGGGCTTGTGGCTCAAGGAGGAGACTCAGGTATGTTTCCCACATACCTGTAGTTACAGGAATGGGTAGAATGTGCCTGAGTGGCCCAAATCACTAGGAATAGCAGGTCCAAGGTAGGCTGACAAGGTCAGAAAGCACCAGATTGTCCCCACCGACTGAACTTGCTATGGAAACAAGAACAAAGTTGGGTCCACTGCACTTGTAACTAAAGGAACAATGTTGCATGGTGTTGAGATCACAATGCAGCTCACAAGCAAGTTCCAAATTCAAGTCAGCAAGTGGCAGATCACCTGGTAGTTTTACACTTCATTCATTTCCTGATGCACAAGTGTCTACTATTTCACTCAAGGTCTTAATCTGTGCTAACAGAACTGTGACCTAGTTATACCTGTTCATACAGTAAAAACACAGTCCACCCCAGTATGCTCATGAAGAAAAATCAAGCTTGTTTTCTTCTTTTGCCATAAAACATAAACAAACGGAACAAACACCACATATAGCTCCACAGACAATCCTTTAATCCAAACTCAAACTGTTGAATTCTACTTTGATTCTCTAATTTTATAGTATTTTATTGTAAAATGTTGGATTCATTACTTGATTAAATTGCTGATGGCTGCTGATGCCCTGGCAATTTAATCTATTTTGTCACTGATTAATTATGGTCTTTCCAATATCCTCAGAATCTTATACCAGAGGGTAGCATTACTTGAACTCCAGTTGTAGTCCACACACTTAAAATTCCAGTTGTCAGTCTTCTAACATATATGTTTTATTTAACATTAATTTTTAAAATGTGGAATATACTTCTGCTATGCCCATGACAGTTCATTTCAGTAACAGTGTCTTCGCTAAGATACTTGAAGACTATCAAACTCACATGTTTCTGAACCCAGTTCTTGTCACTAATTCACCTTTTGACTGTTTTCATTACAGCCTGTTGGTTGTAAACACAGGGTATTTAAAACTACTTTAGTTCTGATTCGCACAGTATGAGAAATGCTGTTCTAGTGGGGCATTTAAGAATGAAATTCTTCTTCTTAACATATTTATTTCATTTCTTTTCTTAATGGTAATATATTTGTTTGAGAAATAATTCAGAGTAAAGAAATTTAACAAGAAAATCCAGGCCGCTGTCTGATTTGCTTAGATTTTGAGCCTCTATAAAACAGAACAACTTCCAGATAGCTCCTACAAGCACCCTTTATACATATCATGCCCAATAAATTAAAAAGAGCTAAAAAAAAAAAAAAAGGGGGGTAGGAATGGTAGACTACAAAGAGGAAAAGTAAATATTTCCATATTTCACTGATTATGTGAAAGTAGTGTGGTAGAGGAGGAGGAGGATGCTGTGGAGAAAAATTATTTATAAATAAACTGTGTGCATGCCATGTACTAGGACAAGACAGGCTCTTGTGATGTCAGGTAGTCAGTCACAGAAGCTGTGTCCAAGGAGAACAAGTAGAGATTCTTTACGTCAGGGTTTAGGCCCAGCTGGTATCAACCAGGCCCCCACTCACTCACCTCCCCCTCCCCCCGTGAGACACAGAGGAGAAAACCACAGAATCACAGAATCATCTGGGTTGGCAAGAACCTCTGAGATCATAAAGTCCAACCCTTAACGCTCTACTGATGCAGTTACCAGACCATGGCACTGAGTGACACATCAGTCTCTTCTTAAAACATCCAGGGATGGAAAATCCACCACCTCCCTGGGCAGCCCATTCCAATGCCAAAGAATTTCTTCCTCATATCTATCCTAAACCTCCCCTGGCAGAGCTTAAGTCCATGCCCTCTTGTCTTACTGGCAGCTACCTGGGGGAAAAGCTCGACCCCCCCTGGCTCCAGCCTCCTTTCAGGGAGTTGTAGAGAGCGATGAGGTCTCCCCTGAGCCGCCTCTTCTCCAGACAATCCCAGCTCCCTCACTGACCTTTGTTCAGGCATTTCTCTCTCACCTCCTCCTATCCTCTGATAGACTTTTTTTTCTTTTCTGCTTTTGCAGTTTTGTTTTCCCTTTCTTGAATATGTCACTCGCAGAGGCTCATCCAGCTTCCTATATCTGCTCAGCAGCGAGCAGATGTGGGGCCAGAATTGGAACCCAGGGAGCTTCCAGCAGATTCTCACAGGAGCCACCCCTGTGGCTCTCCCATTTCCAAAGCACTGTTGCACTAGTGCTAAACACTATACTATGTCACTATTCACATATAGTTTAGAGATATGATTTTGAAAAATATTTCATCAGGTATGTAAAAAGAATATTGTTGGATACCTTTGTGGGCAAATTGGATTTTCTTAGTGTCTGAAATACTTTATGATCCTCATGGGAAAAATGGGATACTAGTAGATTAAAGAAAACCTGAAGTTTCATTCTGCTAATGAAGTATTACTCAGTAGCTCCCATTTTGCTTTTGTGCCTCAAAGTACTATAGAAAATTACACTATGAGCGGAGGAGGAGAAAAATACTGTTTCTCTTGAAAAATTTTTTTTGTTGAGAAGTACCTCTTTAGACATTGAGGACACACCCAACTGGACTACAATTGAGATTGATTTATAAGTGGAGTACAAGAAAATAGCCAAAAGGATCAAAATACATATTAAATAATTCTCAGGTTTTTCACATATATTAAAATCATCCATATCCTGAGATTGAATGTATGACCTATTTTTGTAAATATTATTTAAGACACCAAGTATAATATTTAATAGTTATATGTTATTACTCCTCTATCTTAGTCTTCCTGAGTACCACAAGATGAAATTCAGACAGCTTTGGAAAGAGGCTATTGTAAACATACACAGACTGAGAATGTAGTTTCCCTGGCAACCAAGAGATCTGAGAACAACTCATTCCTTCAGGTTGCAATTCAGCTTATGAGTTTCCACATCTGCTTGCATAGGAATGAGACACCTGGGATTACATTTCTAGAGTGATGAGTGAGAAATTAGAGAACAATAGACATTATATTGCTAATTTCGTGTGGTGATGAAAATGTGTCCTCTGATGTTCATTGCCACAGACCACCTAGAATATCTGAGGACACCAGGATTCATACCCTGACTAAGCATCCAGTCTCTTTCCTATTTACCTTGGCAGGAGCCAAGACCTGTAAGGAAATCAAAAAAGATTCTCTTCTGCTTTCTACTAACACAAATTAAAGGACTATTTTCTTAAACATAAAGTCAGCAATTCTTTCCTGTTGAGGAAGAATATAAGCCAGAGGAGGGAGAAAATACTGCACATTTGCTGGTAATCAAGAAAGAGCAGGTACTACTTTTTGCTGTTTCCAGGAACAGGTGCAAAAAAAGAAATTTACCATCCAATTTTATTAACTCTCAATGTGAACAATGTTACACGTACACATGTTGGTTTGGATGGAGGCAATTACTGTGACAGAATACTTTTATTTCCTAATGTATTTTCTGCAAATACTCAATGTTTGCATTCCTTTACTAAGTGTGAATATTTGTACTATATGCAAAAAATTTGTATGGATGCTATCACTCCAGCACAGTTATTTTAAAAATCAGTCCCCCCTAAAAAAAACTCATAGTTTTACAGTCTGTTTTAATGTTGGTCTGAATTTGATTCAAGTGACAACATTCGCTCAATTTTTCACTAACTGCATGCTTCAATTGACTAAAAAGTTCAGGCTTTTCAGAATAACAAATGTATTCAGCCTTTATCTATCAATTACTGTGTAAATTTTAGGCAAAATTCTTTGCTTAAACCCCTCACATGAGCAATTTATCTATGTCCCCTCTCAACACTCTACTTGATCACACTCATAGAAGCTGAGTACTGAGCTTCTTTTTATGCAGAAAATTCAGGTGGAACCTTCCACACAAAGCCTGGAGTTTATCCATGTAGAGGTGAATACAAAATGGTCTGTCTTACCATGGTCATTAATACAAATTATTTTTTTAATTAGATGCATAGCTTCCTATTATAGGTATTGTACATCAGTGCTAGTAAAACCAGCTGTAAAGCCTACAGCTGCCTGATGGGCAACAGCTCTTGCATGAGCACAGGTAATGGCTCTCATGATGGCAGGGAGTATAGAATCATAGAAGGCTGGAAAAGACCTTCAAGATCATCATCATATCCAACCTCCTCCTAACCCTATTATCCTATTACTAATGAGCCACCACTAAAACCACTAAACCATGTCCCCAAGCACCACATCCAGATGATTTTTAAATTCATTCAGGGATGGAGACTCAACCGCCTCCCTGGGGAGTCTGTTCCAGTGCTTAACAGCCCTTTCTGTAAAGAATTTTCACCTGATATCCAACCCAAGTCTCCCCTGACACAACTTGAAGCCACTTCCCCTTGATAAACCAAAAGCAAGAAGTTAATGGACCAATTCAAGGAACACTGTAGTCTCCACAATTCTTTGAGGCTTATTTAAGAAAAAGTTACCCGTGTCCCTTGTTGATAATGCTAGTGATCTTTCTTCACAAATTAAAAAATCACAAATGTCTTTTCTTCATTTCCTTTAGGAAATACAAAACCTGCCCATTTACTCATTCTAATATAAGTATGCATTTTTATTTTTCTAGTTTCTAGACTTGATAAAAAGTAGTCTAAAAAAATTTCAGAAATAAACCATAGATTATTTTCCAAATATACTAGGGGATTTATTTGCATAGATAGCTCTATATCAGCTGAGCAGAATAATATTTTGCTGTTAAAGGCATTAATGTCTTTAGGGGTTCTTTCATACACAGAATTTTTTCACTTCTTAGAATTCTGCTAATAATTATTTCAGTGGTTAAATAGTACAAAATTTCTTTCCAAAAATCAAATTGTCTTAGCTATAAATTATTATAAATAGGAATGTTACAGATATTATATATGTAGTTATTGCTGCAAAGCTTAATAATTTATTTATATTGCTATAACAATTGCCTCCAGAATAAAGGGATGTTATTTTGGAAAAAGATGTGTGAGACTGTGGACTCTGACTCTTCAACCACTTTAGCAGCTGTAGATTTTCAATGAGTTTTTAATCCAAATTTGATTTTGTTACTGTCACTGATATAGTAAAAAATTCTGAAAACTGAATGTTAAAGTGAATTGGAGGAATGAGTAAATGAATACATGGGTATTATCTATAGAAAAGACATCCAATCATTAATTATGAAGTTTTTAATTATTTTTTTTGTCCTGACAGCATTTTCATAGCTTTAAGAACTATGTTACATATTCAAACTACTTGTTTCTGATTTCTTATGTGCTCTCTGAGTTTCCAGAAGGCTTTCATTAGGCATATCATTGGTGCAGGAAACTTACAGTTTATTTGTTTTATAGGTCAATTGCTAGTCCAGTAGCAGTATTTCACTAAATGACAGAATAGGATGTATTGATGTCAAATTATTAGACTGTAAACAAGCCTGAAGATGCCTAGAGACAATCTACTGCACTACATCTGGATAATTGCTCTGTTGAGAAGAGTTACTTGACAGCACTGTGATGGGATATTTGCTGAAAACAGCTCAAAGTTATTAAGCAGAACAAACATCAACCAGCCCTCCGTGGGACAGGGGTTTTTTGTTTATTGTTTTCCCCTACTCCTGCAGACATGGGAAAAGAATCTTCAGCTTCCCAGATGAAATACATGGGATGTAGAAAATATCTACTTGATACAGATTTTTAGTATCTAAACAAGTTGTCTATCTTGGCACAGACATAATTAATTTTACATGTAATAAGAACTTATAGGAAATAAGTGCACAGGCAAATGTCAGTTTTATAGAAAGGGAAATTTAGACTCACAAAACATGTAAATCAGAATTAAGAAAAAATGTCCCTACAGTAAGCATATGTTTAACTTTCCTGGAGGAGTGGACTTGGTTTTACAGTAAGTAAGGTAAACCTACAAAGTAGTCTGTACTGAAGAAAGGGTGGAATTCTTTCCTTTGTCTTCCTGACTTAAAAACAAAACACAACAAAACAAAAAAACATAAAAACCCCCCACAAGCCCTCCCACTTTTAAACATTAAAAAAAACCCCACAAAACTAACAAAACCCAAAGTGGAAACCTGATTCACATACCCCTTTAAAGTAAACACAAGATTTAGAATACAAGTAGAAAACAGCCTCCCCCCCCTACCCCCCCTAAGGATTATAGTTCCATGTTTCTAATGGATTCTTACAGATTCATGAAACAACTTCAGCAAACGTCCTTAACCAGTGGTAGATTGCAAAGGATTATTCATCTGGTTTTCTGCCTTTGTCCTCATACAAACTCTCTTTTGTAAACGCAAACACAGTCAAGGGAAACACCGTGGGCAAAAGCTGTTCAACTTGAGAACTTACACTGTAAGTCAGTTTGACAGGATGTTCCAGCACTTTCTGGACTTTGCGCACAAAGTGTTCCAGCACTTTGACACTTTTGTTCCAGCATAAATTTTTGCATAGATACAACATGACATGAGTCTCAGAAAACTTTAAATCTGTCCATATTTAAGTGAAATATTACTGATTCTAGTTTTGAAACTCACTTGCCAATCCCACACCCAACAAGGTAGTATTATGAATATGTTGTGAGGGGTGAGACCATTTCTGGCATTCCTGTCACTGGAAACTATGAAAGTATGAGAATACAAAATCTTCAGTATACAAATGTTAGAGAGGGTAAGAGGAGAAAAAGGAAAAAGAAAAGAAAAGGAAAAAAAGGAAAGAAAAAAAAAAAGAAAAAAAAAAAAAAAAAAAAAAGAAAAAAAAGAAACAAACCACCAAAGAAAGAAAACCATCTATGACCTAGATTAGATGCCATGGGAAGCTTCCTTCTTGTTTAGTCAAGTCTCTTGAATCTCTTGAAGCATTTTTTAAAATTACATATTTTAATATGTAATATTTTAACATCTTTATTCAAAAGATGTCAATGCTGTATTAAGTCACTAACAGTGAACTTTTGTATTTCTGTAAAGTTGCTCTAGGTCTCTAAAATCTGTTCTATTGGTGATGTATTACTTATTCATTACTTGTTAAAGGCTACAATGAACACCAAAGATTGTTTCTTTCTTACTGATGAAATATAATCTCCACAGCAACCAAGTATGAGTCAGCAGTTATTTTTTTCATAGAAATTATTATTTAAGCAGGAACTTAAATATTATAAGTAGATGTAGTAAGGTATAAAATACAAGAAATTTCAGAAAGAACACAACCATAACTACGCTGGAAAAATTTGGGTTGTCTTTCATTTGTAACCTCCTCCAAAGTTTACAATGTAAAGACTGATGACAGCCTGTCATCTGGCAGACAGCTCTTTAGCTTTCTTTACACACATTTTATTATTTTTATTATAATAGCAATGCTTTCCCAGTATGAATACATTCACATACTAAAACAATCTCTTGATGTTCCCATCCATAGTGTGTCTATATATGCACTCTATCTTGGCAGTGGGGAAATTCAGTACAGATGTGCTGACACGAAGCAATTTCCACAAGATATTTTTAAGTAATTTCTAGGATAACTGTGACAAATCTGGATTGCCTGAGTCAGGCATTGTGAGATTCCAGTCAGAAGAATTTTCTTTGCCTCAAAAGACAATTTTAAAGTGAATAAAGATGTATGTGGCGGGAGTGGTGCCTCGAAGGAGATAAGGATAAGCGGGTGGAGACCCCCCCTCCTTCCTGAGGCTTCTCCATGTGGCAATTGACCACCTGGGAGGTGATATTCCTGAGGGCTTCAATGATTCTCTTGGTCATGGAGACACCTTCACTGATGAGCTGGTGGAAAGAGGTCCCCACCGAGAGATCCTGCCTCCAATGGCCCCAAAAAGATGTCTGACCAGCCCATTGCCTTAGAACATAACATTTACCTCCACATAGTTGCTTTTCACCTTTACCCTCGTTGGCTGAAATGTCTTTAAAACAGTCTGCAGAATGTTTGTTTGGTTTGTTTTTTTCTTTTTGAAGGGGTGTGTTAGGTAAAAACATCTCTATTCATATGGTGTGATTTGGTGGTTTATCTCAGTCTTTCACATTTCACTCTCTGCATCAAGACTTCAAGTTTAAAAAAAAATATATAAAATCTTTTAGAAGTTTATTTTTTTAGGGTTTTGTTGGTTTTTTTTTTTAATGATGCATTGAGCAGCTGCTGCCAAAGTTCTGTCTTTAGTAACTAAATCAGATTTAATTTGACCTAAAACTTACAGAGGTGGAAACAGGAAAAAAGCTAAGAACTGAGCGTCTTAGCTGGTTTCAGCTGCAGGGCTTTACTCCATGTATTGGTTTTAACATTAATTCTGGTTTGAAAAAGTCTTTAAAAGTATTATTAATTTAAGAGATCTCAAATCAGAACCATGACCAGTGTTTCCATATCTTTGTTGTCTCTCATTTGATGAATCAGTTGCACACTAGCAGCAAAAGCATTGCCTAGCAATACAGAATTATCTCTGTTCATAAAATTTAAAAAAAATCGTTGGCTGTAGTAGTAGTAATGTAAGTAAAATTCACACAACCATAAAAATATTATGTGAAAGGTATCTCTAGAGTCTCTAGTACAGCCTCCTGTTCAAAGTTGGTCTATTAGCAACTCAAGTCATCTGGGGCTTTGTCTAGCAGAGTATTGAAAAGTTCTAGAGTCAAGATATCACCACGTATTCCACTGCAGTACTACTCTACTAGTAAACATGTTTTCTCCTAATGTCCAATATGCACCTCCCAAGCTGCTACCTAAGGCTTTTGTCACCTGATTATCATCTGCCACTGAAGAGCACAGTCTATCACATTTGTCACACTTTCAAGAAGCAGTAGCCCACCCTTCTAGATACTTCTTCTCTAGACAAAACAAGTCCACTTTCCTCAACCTCTCCTCAGGGGGACATATGTACCCCAAATCATTGAAGAAGTCCTCCAATAGACCCTCTCCAGCTACTCAATGGTGTTTTTGAAACATGCAGCCAAACTTGGACACAGTAGTCCATGTGTGTCTTCACCAGTGCCAAGTGAAGGACAGCAACTTTCTTCAGCTCTACTAACCATGCTCACCTTTAGGAACTCCAGTGCATGGTTTGCTTTCTTTAAGACAAGAATTGGTGATTCATGTGCAATTTGGCATCTACAGGAATATCCAGGCCCTTTTCAGCAGGGCTGTTTCTCAGGCCATCAGTTCCCAGTCTGTAATGCATGAATTATTCTACCCCTGGTGCAGACCCTTGCATTTCTTTTGTACTGAAATTAATAGGTTTCTGTTGGCCTAACCCTCAAATTTCCCAAGGTCTCTCTCTGCTGAAGCCTGTCAGTTGGGTACATCAGGCATTTTACTCTATTTACTATCATCCACAATTGTGATAAAAGTGCAGTTTGTCTCATGACCCAGGTCCATGGTGAATGTATTCAACGACCTGGACCTCAGTATGGACCCCTAGATCACTCTGCTTCTTACCAGCAACCAAACATTTTCATCCATTCATTACATTTTTATCCATTTTCAACAGGAAGATACAGCCAATTTTCAGCCCATTTAATTATCCATATTTCCAGTACATGTTTCATGATTTTCCAAGTGCAAATATCATGGCAGATGGTGTAAAAATTCTAAATAAAATAAAGGTATGCACCATTCTTTCTGGTTCCCCTTTCTCATTTCAATGTAGAAAGCAAATATTTCAAGCATGATCTAGCCTTCACAAGTCTATGCTGACTATTCTTGACTATCTGTTTGCACTGACAGCCAAAACTTAGCTATTAACAGAATGTGAAACCACTTAATGCAGAAACTCAATAAAACTGGGAAGAATTTGTCACTTATTGGCAAAGAGTGGACAGCCCAGACAGGTCCGAAAATCCAAGAAAAGTAAACCATGAAATCTATAATGGATTTGTGGGATGTGACTATTAAAACAGGATTTTTTAAATTTATATCACCTGAGAGAATAATTTAATGCTAATTAAATTTTATAGCATACCATCATTCTAATGACTCATGGATCAGTTACAAGAAGGAAGAACATTCGTTAACACAGGCACTTACACTAATTCCATCTCTCATCTCAAAATTAGAAATCATTTAGCATTACCATTAATTATAGTGTCAATTCTATCATTTTACCCTACAACTCTCATTTAAAACCCAGTTTCAAACATATGGCTCTATGGAAGGTAAATTCTTCCACACTAACATCCTAACCAGATAAAGTTATCTCAATCCATTCCCAGATAAAAAGTTATGTCGTATGACTGCATGCATACTCTTCTGTGTGATAAAATATTTTTTTCTTAATCCAGGTGCTCTACCCTTTAAGTCTACCGTTTCTGCTATAAAAGTGAAGGAGCACCAATTAATAAGCAGGTGTTCAAATACATCTTTACTAAGCTTCCTGAGGCTTAACACAAAACTTGCTAGTTTATGCTTCTTCTTGGACTGTTTCAGAGATTTTTCTCTGATTTCACAATGCTAGGACAAGGTGACCTCCCTGGTAACAGGAGATACTGAATTCTTCTCCAAGCAGCTTGGCTATTAGTGATTATGCACAGACTTCTCTACAGCCCATTGGTGTAACTCTCTGGTAGCTCACAGAGGAGCTGGCATTTTGCTAATTGGAAAACCAAGGCAAAATCTGTGAATGACCAGTTTGAAGTAAAGGTAACAGATTTCAGAGCAGATATGTGAATCAGAGTGAGACAGAAGAGAACAAAGGACTGCAGTGTAGGAGAACTAAATTAGCATAAAATAAACACGCTCTTTTTCTAAAGTAAAAAAACGCCTAATGAAATGTATATTTTCCACATTACAAAATAGCAGCAGGTTCACTGCACTATGAGTAGATGAATAAAAATACAATGATGCATCAAAACCTCAGCACAGAGTTCAAATCTCTCAGTCTTCAGAAATGAGCAAAAGGCTTTAAGTGACCAGCAAGGGCAGCCAGTTCAGAATACCCATAACAGCAGAAACAGCAGCAGACAAGAGCATGCTGAGTTCCAGAAGGAGAATCTGTAACGTTTGGACAATGAAGGAATTTACAGAAGAAACTTGGTTTAAAAAATTTTTTTTCTTAAATCCTTTTAAGAATTTCAGATTTTTTTCATGATTGGCAGAGGAAAGAAGGCAGGGACAATGAATTCTGAAAGCTTTGGAAAGCAAGAAAACATTGTATTTCAGAAGCATTTGTACATTTGTTCTTGTAGAATATATCAAAATTAACCACCTCATAACTTTTAATTTTCAGTTGCATTATCATTTAAGAGGAGTTTTATGTGTCAAAATGTGATAGTTTAATTTTAAAGAAATCCAGAAGTTCATCCATTTTTCTACTCATTCTCTCCAAGAAAATATATAGCTTCACTGAGCGAGACTTTGGCATTCCAGTTGCAGTCATGCTACAAAATGTTCCTGTGAATAGGCTGTCAGAAAGAAAAAAAGAAAAAGAGAAAAAAGGAAAAAAAGAAAAAAAGAAAAACAAAAACATGGTGTAAAAGGGAGCAGAGGGATGAAGAGTGACAAGCAAAACTTAAGTAAAATATGATGAAAAGGTCTGAGGCAGAAAAAGAAAGAAGTTTTTCTAATATTTCTGTTCTTTTCAAAGACATAAAATGAATAAAAATCTAAGAGAAAGAGTGGAGGGGACATAAAGTTTTACTCTTTGTTGGTAGAATGAAGCAGTCTCCATCAAAGACCTGAATGTCATGCTGCAGTTCATTCTAAAGAACAGAAACACATTACATTACGTACGTTCTATCATCTCATTAAAGTAATAATGAGTTGAGAATGAAGCACAGTGTCTCATTTATGGTCTGACAGTTGTTATAAATTTATATTTATGTTTGTTACCTTCAGCTGAGACTACAGATCACACCGGAAAATCAGAAAGATAACAAGTTACCATTAAAAATTAAACTGTGATGGTAACAAAGTTTACAAAATTAGACAATGATAATGCAATCATATGCTTTACTGATGCTGGAACATATATTTAATAAAATTTACATGTTTTAATAAACATTTACATGACTCATCAGCATTAGTCTACTAAATTTTCTAACAGTCAATGATATAAAAAACTATTCAAATAAGAACTTTCATTTCAAATTTTCAAATGTAGAAGGACATGGATAGCTACTCTGAAGTAGATTCTCAAAGTGAACATGGGCTTTTGGACATTTTTTCCCCAATTTACTGAGACAAGGTCGCCCTCCACATCTCAATCTCTGCTCTCAGAATTCTGTCTGGAAAATAATGAAATCAGTGGGAAAAACTTAATGAGGAAAAACATAATTTTCCTGAAGAGTTTCCTCTATGCTGTCTAAGGGAATAAGTATATTCCATTGAAATGAACTTTGGAAAAAAGGATTTACCCTGATTTTTTAGAAGAGACAAGGCCATTCAGTGCTAGATGCCAGCATGCCAGTTACCATTCCTGCCACCATATTGTTCTGCCCTGCCCTCCCACAACTTACAAGTGACCATGACACATAGGTACATCTTTTTATCATCTCCCCTTCTAAAAACTTTGAAAAATTTCCTGCAAAGTAGACCTTTCAGCAGAAATTCACTGAACTGGTAGTTAAGATGAATTACTGCCATTCCATAGATACTTCTTTAGAGTGACTGCAAGGTGTACCTGCACAGGTCTATGTTTTTCATCTCAGAAATGCATGCTCTAGTTTATTCCCACATAAAGGATTTGTGCATTTACTTGAAAAAGATCCCTTTGTAGGCATGGGCTTAGGATTACTTAGGCATTCAAGTTCATGCCAGGTATGAATGACCTAAGCATGGATGATTTAATCTTCTATTCCTGTATTAGGCCATGAAATATTACTACTTAATTACATCGATATTACTACTCGAGATAATAAAATTCCCATGCCTAATCCTTTGTAGATACTATAGTGGCCAGATGGACAATGATAAGACATTTTTTTACTCATTTATTGAAACTCTCTCTATTGCCAATGTAGGTACCTCATACTCATTACTTGTTTTCTTTATTGCAACAAGTCATTTTTTTCTACTAGTAGTAAAAGAATATTCTTAAAAAACACAGAGCAGGAACTTTTAAACAGTGATTTATTTTCACTGAGAAATGTCTGGAGCTTTTAACATATCCGTATTTTTATTAAGGACACAATGGCTTTTCAATAAACAAATGCTTTCGGTATAGAAAGCTATACTTTTCCTTCATTAAGAGAAAGTTACAGATGAAGCATGTGAGTGTCATCTATTACATAAACCTCCATACTGGTTACTACTGGTAAGCTCCCAGATGAAGTACTAACCCCAGTTCTATGCATCATGTGGAAGTTATGGGCAAGCCAAAAAGAATTCAAAGATTTAGAATTACCAGGAAAAAAACACAAACATGCTATAAAGTAAATCTCTTCTATACTCAACAAGAATAAGGGATAATCAAGATTAGATTATAGTTCTTTTGGATTTTGAGCAAATTTATATATATGAATAATAATAACTGTAAACAATACAGAGCACTGAAAGAAATTCCCGGGCATCAGATATCACTGTCCTCAAATGACAGAGTTTTTTTAACATATGGTGTAATTCTTGGTGTGCCCTGCAAAGGGACAGGAGTTGGACTTGATCCTGATGGGTCCCTTCCAACTCAGAAGATTCTATGATTCTATTCTATGATCTTTCAGGAGTATTGCAGTAGTTGACATGTTTAAGATCCTACTGGACAATTTTTTTTTCTTCCTTTTTTTTTTGTTTTTTTTGCTTTGTTGTCCGCATGAAACTAGAAACTTTCTTTTATGTGATTTTCACCCTCACACTGGCAATTAATTTCTCAGTTCACCTCAGATTATACTGTGACTCCAAAGCTACCTAAATAAAAATTAAAAAAAAAAAACAACAAACAAACCAAAACAACACCCTACAACCATTTTATCCAGATAAAAAGGTTCGTTCTCCTCAGGTAACCAATTTAAAGTGTTAGGACACAGTAGAAGGGCTATCATCAAATGCATCAAATGATTTTCCATTTTGGAGAAGCCAGCTAAGTAGCACACCAAGCACTTCTATCCTGTGATTGCAGGTAAGCACATCAAAGAATCACCTTTACAAACTAATAAAACACCACACTAGGATTTAATATTACACCTACAGTTCACTTCTTTTCTCTTATTAAAAACTGATGAACTTCCGCTCAATAATATGCCCTGTAAGAGCTTAAACTTTACTTTTTATACTGTTAAGTTTCATAACTTCTATTATTCCAATACTTCACGAAACCTAACTCTTTCTGTATGAAATCCTAGATTATTAATATACCCATATTTCTTGCCAAGACAGTAAAGCAAGTATTAAATAAAATTATTCCCAGAATTATCACAGACAAATTCTACTAATCACATCTTTCAGTTCCTGTTCTTCCACTTTCAGCGCAAACTGTTATTTCTATTATAGTCAGTTCAGTATCTATTTTAAGGCCAAAGCTGGGGCCAATACACTCAAATATTTATTTGGAAGCTTCAGTCACCTCTTGGAACCTTCTAATTCAGAGCACTCATATAGTTTTCTGAATGTGGAAAATAACCAGAAAAACTTACTTGTTCATAGATTACCATCTTTACCACAAATGTTTTAATTTTATATATGCCACATGCTTTTTCTGTGTTATGCATCAAATAAAAATAAATACTATGGAAGAAAAATTGATGCAACTCATTTGAAAAGTTTCAAATTGCATTCATGATTATCTGAAGGAAAACTAGTTATTCTGCTGATAGCAGTGTCTAAAGCCATTTGAGGTAGCAGCAATTAACACAAAACCAGCCATAATTTCGGTAACTTCAGTTCATGCTGAGCGAAGACATTGCACCTTAAAATTGGTTGCAAAAGAACATGTAAGTAGTTCATCAGTAGCTCAGTTATTCCACTGCTGGAGCACATGATTTGGTTTATTCTCAGTCTAAATTTCTGATCCAGTTTCTAGGCATTTTTAATAGGCCATTATGTTTCTGTGTTGTTTTTAAGACAATTATCTGAAATTACTCATTATTATATTGAAGGAAATAATAGACAAATAAATTTTAACTTGTATACATTATTATAAAACCCATCAAAATAAAGGGCCCTGTAGTCTGTCACATAAAATAGGTTAGCTATTAGAAGGAATTTCTAGATATTAGAAGGAATTTCTAGATATTAGAAAGAATTTCTTTATGGAGAGGGTGATCAGACATGTGAATGGGCTGCCCAGGGAAGTAGTGGATTCTCCATCCCTGGAGATATTTAAAAAGAGACTGGATGTGGCACTCAGTGCCATGGTCTGGTAACTACAGCGGTAGTGGATCAAGCGTTGGACTTGATCATCTCTGAGGTCGCTTCCAACCCAACCCATTCTATGATTCTATGAAAATGTAGGAACTGATAATTGCTCACATTTCAATAATTCTGTCAGACATAAAAACCAGCAAGTCCAGTATAA
This sequence comes from Phaethornis superciliosus, assembly GCA_023637945.1. Classification (NCBI taxonomy): domain Eukaryota; kingdom Metazoa; phylum Chordata; class Aves; order Apodiformes; family Trochilidae; genus Phaethornis; species Phaethornis superciliosus. The sequence continues at coordinate 73,101,146 of JAJQWJ010000002.1, forward strand.
TGATGACATTAAATGAGTGTCTATTCATTCCATATCTGTCCATGTTGTTTTCCCTACACAATGAAGAAGGAAGACTGAGACATACTCACTCTCCGTTTTGTTGACAGAAACAAATAATTTTCAAGAAGAAAGACCAATTATCATATCAAGTATCTCAACTATTATGTAAAATTTATACAATCTGCTAGACTTCGTTGCCAAAAAGTCCTATATTTTTTTAACTTATTGCTAAGTAAATCCATAGAATGTATCATCAGGTTTATTAGCATAGTATTTTTCATGTCATTCTGAACAATTTCTTTGTTAAGACCAGTAGAAATTTAGGTAACTGTTCTAGCCTAAAGAGATCAAAACTGTCTCTTATTTTGCTACTCATCCCATTTCCAGTTTCAGCAACATCATTTTACTTTAGACAAGCTCCAGGCTAAGAAATGGAGTACAATAAAGTGTCTGCCTTGCCAACTCCACACTGACCAAAGTAGCTACAATTTCAGAGAATCTCCATCTCTTCTTTTATCAGTAGAATACTAAATCTGCCTTTAGTTCACTTAATTATATTAAAACTGGTAATCCATATCACTATTAGATGGTATTTAAAGCTCTGTGTAGTTTTGTTTACAGTGTTTCTTTGTTTTCCGTTAGCTTTAAGCAAGTAATGTTAACCCCTAAATGTTCAACCTTTTTATTTCAAAGTGGAACCTACCATTTTGGTTTAAAAGAAGAAGAAAACATTATAAATATAATGAAGTTACAGGACCCTTTCTACGTCCACCAGAAAAAAAAAATGAGAAAGAAACTGAAAGAAATTGCACAAGAAAGTAGGAATGATTAATAATAGAAGAGAAGGCTTGATCCACCTCTTAGCCTTCTATGATACAATGAATGTATACTGGAATGAATACAATGATACAATGAATGTATACTTGGAACTTTTTATTCCAAGTTTGGCAAGTCATTCAGCCCTGTCTCCCATAATATTCTCACTGAAAAATTGATGAAGTACAAACTAGATAAGTGAGTGAGGTGAGCTGAAAACTGGCTGAACAGCCAGGCCTGGAGGTTGAAGACCTGTGGCACAAAGTTCAGCTAGATGCCAGTTACCAGCTGTGGGCCCCAGGAGTCAGTAATGGTACTAATGCTGTTTAACATCTCCATTAATGACCTGGTTGATGGGAGAGAGTGCACCCTCAGCACTTTTGCAAATGACACAAAACTGGGAGAAGTCAACAACACGCCAAATGGTTTTGCAGATATTTAGGGTACCTCTACACATCAGAGAAATAGGTCAATAAGAATCTCTTGAAGTTCAAAATAAGGACTAGAAAAGATGCTGCCTCTACAAGCCCCCAGTGCTACCGAAAGCTTGACAGCTGCAGGCAGTGCAATGGCACATGAGCTGTTTGACATTTATAGCTTTTTTCTGGAACAGCTTGGAAACAGCTCTCCAATCACTAACTTGCATCTCAAGCCCCAGCATTCCTAGTAATGTTTACTGTAAGCAAGCTTACAATGGAATATTGTAAAAAAACCAATGCTTATTAATTTTATTTTTTAAAGACGTGATTATCTATCATCTCACAATATATGCTGCAGTGTATTCAGCTTTTCTAATTTGCCACACCATTTTTGAGAGCTTAGCTTCTAAGTAATGTACTCTTATTCATAATGGTAGATTACACTGCCAAGGTACTTTAGGCATGGAATAAAACTTAATCCTTTTCATCCATAAACCCTAGTCAAATGAAAATACACATCTTTACAGACATTGCTATTTAAAATCATCATTAGGTGTATTCCACATCTAACATCTAAGGTAAACTTATGTTATTTCAATTCTCTTCCCTTACAATGAAGTACAAATTCAAATTACTTAAAAGATAAAAACTTAATCTAACTCCTCTATGTTTTTTTCACCTAATACATATATATAAATGTGCTTTGAATATATATGATGTTAAGGACAGCATCCTAGCCTATAATATTGAAGAGAAGAAGTATCAACTTTTGTTTATACTCCAATTTTAGTTTCAATATAAAAGAGTAGTCAAATATTTACAGATAATTAAAGAGGGATTGTTTCAATGCAGTAGCAAAAAAAGCATCATTCAGGGACATGCTGTGTTTTTCCAAAAGCAGATTAGAAACATGCACACAGAAATATTTTGAAATATCAACCTAATATCTCGTTGTATTCAAATTGCAGTGCAATTGAGGCTCTTTTGTCATCTCTTACTTGAATGTCCTCTCACTTGAGGGCATCATACTTATTTCATTAAAATCAAAACAAATCAGAGAAAAGTTGTTATGGAAATTCCATCCTACAAATGTTTGACTAGGAAATTATTTTCATTGTATTTGCATTTGGGAGTCCAAATTTATTATTATTTATTATTTTAGTCTGATATTGAATTACCACAGTTTACTATCACTCTTATGTAAAACACAAACAGTCATCATATTTATTAACATATTACTTTATATGTTAAATATAAAATTTACAAATATGTTCATATATGCATATGCACAAAGAAGATTAAACAACACATCCTCAGCTTTTCTAGAAAATCAGCTGGAGTATATAACCATATTTCAGAAAAACAAACATTCAAGTACTGCAGTGTCAGTGTGATGAGGCTACATTTTCTCACCTTTAGATGCCTTCAAAATCATAAAAGTATAGCATAAAAATCCTTTGCTGGGAAAAAAAACTGACTCATATATGCCATTATTAAAAATCCTTAATCCTTTTTCTGCCACTTTGTCCTCATTATGAAAATTTGGTGTTGATATCAGCTGCAATTTACTGTTTTGGTAGTTTCATGACAAGGAAATTTTCTTCTGCTACTTCCATTTAATTCATTCTTTTAAAAGAAAGTGTCTATGTACATTTACTATCGTCCACATGGAAAAAAAAAAACAAAAAACAAAACAAAACAAAAAAAAACAACAAAGAAAAACCCCAAAAAACCCACATCACAAAAAACCAAAAAACCACAACCCAAAAAAGCAAAACTGAAAAAACCTACCAAAAAAAAAAAAAAAAACAAAAAAACCCAAACAAAGAAAAAGCCTATATTTGCTTCCTTGACTATAGAATGTGCAACAAGAAATGAAAAAATCAAGTAAAATCTGAAAAGAATTACTAAATAACCACAAATATAATGTGTGAAATCTCGTAACTTTTAATGGCTATCATAAAGTTTTGCATTTGCTCACCTTCTATCTCTCAGTCATGGAATACTGACTGTAAAACTGAGACATAAAGTAATCTTCTATTACGCCAGTCCCAAGTAAGTCAGTTTATAGTTACCATTACTTCCAGTAACTTTCCTGGCCTTGCTGGCTTTATGAGTCTATAAAACACATCAACTCTAGCTTTAAATGAAAATAAAAATTCTAAGCAGACTAAATTAACTGCTGTTGTCTGGAATGAGGTGAAGGAAGCCCAGAAAATTTCAGCAAGCTCTCTTCAGAAGTATATAGTGAAGGTTGATCACTTTCAATATACTTCACATATAGTGAGAGCTGCTTCACATACTCTGCAAGTTATGTATCACACCTGCCAAATGAATTACTTTTTCTTCCAGTCCTTGCTTCTCCAGAATAAAACCACAAGAGTAGATATTGAGATCTTGAGAATATATCCAAGGCAGTTCAGACAGACAAGGAGGAAATTATGATTGTCTAAGTATCTGGTCTTTTCAAGTGTACTTTCAAGGCATATCCAAGGGGTAATTTCGTTCAAATTTTTCATTTTTCAGTTGAAATTTCATGTCAACACAAAAATTAAAGATAGACTAGTATAGAGGACACACAGGTAGGTGACAAACTCAACACATTGCCAGGTGTTTCTGCAGACTAATAGAGATACTTTATGCTTGCCTGAAAGCAGTCTATAAATCTTTCCTTTTAACCATATGTTAAAAATCCTGTCAGCTTTGCTTGCTAATTCTTACACTGGACCGGTCTTAGACCATTCTCATTTCAAAGGAGTTTAATCTATCACTGGCTTCCTAGTGCTTTTCAAGAGACTCATGATTAAGAGGCCCTTTCAAGGCTGCACTCCAGTTGACATTAGCCTATCATTATGCTTCCACCTATTCAAGTAGTCCTAGGTAGATATAAGCACCTGTTAAACAAACAAAATTAAAATAATGAGAGCATGACAGTACATTCAAAATTCCTGTGACTATGGGTGGTATAATTTCAAATAGGTAGAACCATAAAGTCTCTTAGGCCTCCCTGATAAATCTAATTAGCACTTCATATTCTCCCCAAAACCTTATTAAGACCTGCTTTGTCTCTTTGAACAGAAGATTTTTAAAGTAGTGAAAGGAATTTTCATTGTAGGTAGGAATGTACCCTGGGCCACAGTTGTCTTAAGTAAATAGGAATTAACTGGAATCCAAAACGAGTTTTTCCCATATTAGAGGTATGGCCAATTTTTTTTATTTAGTCTAAATACATATCCATGTCCGCAATTCATTCTCCTGCAGTAGAAAGATCAGGTAGTAACATAAAATTTCAAAACTTGAGGGCTTTTTTTCTGTAATCTGTAGGAAAAGAAATTAAAGTACCTCTGCTACCAGGAATCACGGTAGAAATTTACCATATAATATTAAAATAAAATAATTGAGCAAAGCCTGTTAGCAAGGCTTTCTAGTTAACTGTTTTTTGCTATAGCCTTTTGTTTAAATTATAGCTTACAATCAAGAGGAGCTGCAAACACCACTTTGTAGAATAAGGGTTTTTTTAAGATAAAAAATATTAATAGTTGTAAAAATAAAAAATTAAGTAGTCAACAAATGTTAGGAGTATATCATCACAAAGCAAAATCTTCACATAATATACAAAACTGAAAGTAGAGAGGCCCCTTCAAATATCTGTCTTTGGTTATTAAAAAAGGAAACAGTAAAGTTTACGTTGAATCGGTATCTGAGGTTTAAGAGGAGAGTAAGAATACCTTAGGCTAACTACTCAGTGTGAAAACACTGCATTTCCTCTGAAAAAGAGTGAGGTAAAAATGTAAAAAAGCAGCATGCAGCATTCTTTTAGGAATACTGTTTGACCTAATGCACTGTGAAAAAAGAATGCATTTAGCCAATGGGAAGGTACCTTAAAGTTGATAAAGTATTTTTCTCTTCACAGTGCCCAGAAACACTTTCCAGAAGAAAAACCTCTTTCTGATTGCTAATAGCTAATTGTTGTGAAATGCAAAACAGCTCAGAAATGTGTGTCCTGTTCTTTACTTCCATACTGTTTTCCCTCCATTCACTCACATTTAAGCATCCCATTGTCAAAACAGGCAGAATGTACTTTAAATTAAAGTTGGCACAGAATTTTTCTGATGCTCAGAGCAAAAATTATGCACCCAGTACCCTTCTGCTAAGTCTACAATTGAAATGTCTTTTCTAGGGCAGAAAGTTCCCAGAATCCTTGACAATATCAACATAAATGTTTAACCTACCTAACCATAAATGTTTAACAGAATTTTTCTGTTGTTACACAGAATAATTTACTTCACATATAATTTACTTCAATAATAGTTGTGCATTTTAATTTTGGCACAAAATTACTCAATTGTAAAGTTTTTTAAGTATCCTATGTTCAATTTCTCTCCCTTGAAGATGCCAAAATAATACATATAATCAGTTGGAAAATGACAGTAAAGTTATGGAAAGTGAAGTGCTAATATGGTGTTACAGTAACAAACATGGTACAGTGTTCTATATGGTCTCATAAAGTTACTCTCCAGCATTTTTTTCAAGCTTCTTATTTCTTGATATATCAGCTTTCTATAATGTCTGCAAGAAAGCATACTACTCAATGCTATTTAATGTATTTATTCACTCCTATTTATTTATTTATTTTTTATTCACACCTCCTCCTATAATTCTTCATGGTCACTTCAATCCAGATGACTTTTAAAAAAAAGTGATTGTATTTGCTATTTTCTGTTACTTGTTTGACATCTACTTCCTCAAAAGAAAAAAAAATAATAAGGAAGATTTTAAAATATGACTAGAAGTGGAAGATAAAATTTACATTCCTTGTCACAATTTATGAAACTACTGATAGAACTGAATGCCAGCCTAAAACAGTAAAACAAAACAAGACTTCTTATCTGGAAAACACTTTAAAGAATACATTTTAATAATTAAAAAAAAAAAATACTGGGACCTTTTCCATTTAAATGGTACTGATGTACTCTTTGATTTTAATAATTTTTGGTTTCAAATTGAATAGAATACCCTGGAGACACAAAATCCAATTTTTCCATGTTTCTTCTTATCTTCTAACTTAAGAAAATATATCAGCACCATTAAACTTATCCCAATAATAGGACTACAGCTATTGACACAAGAAGTGAACAGTATTCAATGTTTTTATCTTCCAATAAAAAGAATAATCAGTTCTATATCTTAATACCAGTACACTTGGAACTGGATAATACATTCCAAATAATCCATTCCAAATACGTCTTCCAAACAAGTATTATTTTCAAAAACTGGAAAGACACTTTAGAAAATCTGTAATTTTTTTTTTAACTTTCAAAGCTCAGAGGACTTAAGTTCACTAGTATATTGAACTTACTTTATATATTATATTTACACAGAGACTAGTTCGTCATTCTAACCACTATTTTTCATTTTTTGAAAATGTGAAATTTTAGCTGGAAAACTTGTGTCATTGCAGTTTAGATATAAAGAAACAATTTTTACAATGAGGCTGGTGAAACAGAAGAACAGATTGACCAGAGAGATTATAGATGACCCCTCTCTGGAAACCAACAGGGTCAGGTTGGATGGGGCTGTTAGAAAACTGATCTAGTTGAAGATGTCTCTGCTTAATAGAGGGAGTTTGGACTAGATGACTTTTTAATGTCCCTTCCAACCTAAATTAGCCTATGATTCTATGATTTCTTCCAAGTAATTCTTCCATAAACTTCTCATTCTTCCAAAATTACTTCTATAGCCACAAAGAGAAATTAATTGTTATTCTCAATACACAGCAGCATGATTTTTAATGGAATTCTACCAGGGCAGGGTGATGGGTTTTTTAATCCTAGAATCATTGATTTAATATATACTACTCATTTTTAAACGGTGTTTTTACTTTGTTTGGGAAAATAATGCAAGAGTAAACGTGTTCCTTGTTTCCAATTAAAACATTACTATTGCAACTGCATGAACGTTAGTTTAGATAATTTGGAGGCACGATTATAATTTCATACTAAAGATACATGTAACATACGACACAGGCATAGTCTATCACTTATCACTCAGAGAATATATACAACAGGTAGGTATGTTCCCTTACAGTTTGCTATGGGACCTGCTTCATTTCAGAATGCCCTCACCTGATACATGCCTCCTCACTGCTTTACACACAGCTGGAACTAAAAAAAATAATGGGACAGGCAACACTGGGTGATTTAATCGTTTCCATCTGGAATTCTTCATTCAGATGTGTCAGAAGAAGGTGTTTTCACAAGCTTTTTCACGCACACATGCACACTGATCCACTGCATAAGTATTTCTAGGTAATCATCTGATACACGCTAGGGCTTCACCTACCACCTTCTGAAAAACATAAATGATTGACTATGGGAATGTGGTACTGTGATCCACAGGACAGAAGCAGAGAGAGCAGAAAGTAACACCAGTGTGACTTTCTAAAATGTCAATAGTAGTAACCAATGGCAGAAAGAAACACTTTAATATCACTCTTCTGCTGCAGGCACTGCTGTGGTAACCTCATATTTGTAAGACAGGTAGAATGAACACAAAGCATTTGCCCACACCATGAGGATGCAGAGGCTTATGGGATCCCATTCAAACCATTGATATATGGACAGCTTGCAAACAGCATTGCTAACTCATACAAACCCACAGTAACAGTGGGATACCAGCAGTTAGTCAATAATTGCTTTCACCTCAGTGATTCACCTCATAAAGAAAAAGAAATGTATGAGGTAGATATACCCAGGAATGTTATAGCTGCCACAGAAATTGTGAACAGGCTTGAAAAACATCTGCATTTAAATCCTGAAAGAGTTATTAATTTGTCAGCAGGCAGCGTATGTGACAGAGTGAGATATGTCTGTTCTGAGTTACGATTTCTATTTGCATTCTGCTGAATACTAGTCTGACCTTGTCTAAAGAACCTACTATACTGCATTGCGGTCACACTGCCTGGAAAATTCTTTGAAGGAATAGAACTAAGGGCTTCTGGGGCTGTCATCTTCACTACTGGCTTGCCTCCAAGAAAAATTTTATTTAATCATCAGGAGGAGTCAGTAGGGGAAAAAGAGAAATTACAATTAGTGGAGCTGTTGTTCCTTAGTCCCAGCGTGCAACACTAAGAGGACAAAATATCTAAAAGTACAGTTCTTTTGCAGGAGAGGTAACCATTGTAACAAGTAAAAACGACATGAAGGAAAGAGGGCAGAGGAACCAGCTCAAAGCCCAAATCAGCAAACGAAGTCATGCTAGAGGGCAGCAACCAAGATTTTATAGTTTTCAAGTGCACATAGGAACATTCACATTCAGACAGATGTCTCAGTGAATAGAAGACTTGATAAGCTTTAAATTATATCACACTGCTCCAAAATAGATTGTACTATAAATTCAAAGTACCAACAACCTGAGTGAAACAGCTTTTGTCAATGTAAAGATTGAGGAGCTTTCACACCTTACTTTCAGGAACCGGTGGGGCATTGGTTGACAACATCCCAAGCCAGGGAAGCAAAACCTCTGTATGTGCTTGAAAGTGCCAAAGCTATCAACAGTGACCAACTTTACTGAAAGAGTGAGAAAAAGTTGACAGGTTATACAAATAGAAAAATGGAAGGTAAAAAATGTGTGAAATCAAATGCTTGAAGTGTCAAGTATGCATTTTCCAATATAACAATGGAACAAAAAGAAGTATTATGGGCATATGAAAGGACTGACACTCTGAGTTTATGAAACATTGAATTGGATGGAGAAACTGGGCAGGCAGAGGTGAGACTGAACTACAGAGCTTAAATGAGTAGCGGTGGAAATGCAGATTTGGGAGGCCTTGCCACAGAAAATCAGGAATTCAAAGGTACTTAATGGCACCTATTAGAAGCCATTGGATTTCACCATATCACCCAATTTCTGAGATTAAAAAGAAAAAATTGACCAGCTTTAACCTCCATGCCTAACTCCAGTTAGGCCTAATCAGCAGTCTCTTCTATAATTCCCCAGCTACTGCAGTCTCTAATGTCTGACTGCAGGCTCAATTAGGTCAGTAATTCTGCATCTCACTAGTATGATGGTATTATTTAAGCCTATAGGATTTATTCAGTTCTCCTTTATAGCTCTAACTCTAGAACCATGCAAAATAAATGCCTGACTGACAGCTGAGCCTCTTTGCTGAGTGGATAATATTCATGCACAACAATGCAAAGCAAGTTTCTGACTAATAGGTGAATAATGTTTAAATTTCTCCTTTATGCATAATATTATTACAAGCTGCTGTATATGATTATAGGAATATCAGAAAGATTTTTCCATAACATACCAGAAGAGAAAAAAAAAATCTCAAAATTCTAGACATGAATTTATAGACGAATTAACGCACAATGTATATTTCACAAAACATCAAACCTGCTTGGAGGTTAACTATTGGCATAAATGAAGTCTGTCCTCAGCACTGCAACAGAAATTCTGTGAAGAGGGGGAAACAGTAAATGAAAGCTTTCTCTCCTTTTTTCCAGGCAAGGAAGTTTTGCAGCTGCAGACTGTAGCCATTATCCATTAATAAATTTCCTCAGAAACAAGGTTCACAGAAGCCATCCATAACTGAAATAAAATATTCCTTTTATAAAATTCTAAGACTTTTTTTTTTCCATTTCATATACAGAAGGGAAAAAGGTAAAAAAGATAATCCCATTTAAATCTCTTGTCAAAGAAACTATAACTGACTAATAATAATATCAATTACTATAGTAATTTCTCATATTCAGAGACTGGCTTCTATCAACGTCTTTGAATACTGCAGTGAGATACATCACACAAATATGTACCCCTTTTTCTGTAATAATGCACACAGTACTAATGATTCTTACATTACACCATAAAATACTACTATAAATGCCTACTCCAAAAAAATTTTAGCCATGGTAGATATCAAGCTAAGTTTATTCCACATTTATGCTAGAGGTGATCTGCTTCATCCAGTATCTGGGTTTAGGATGTAATCATGCAAGAACTCCTAATAAAATTTACATGTTTTCAAAAATTACTGTCACTACCTTCTCTAACTTAAGTGCTTATTTTGTCAGTGTAAAGCAAAATAAGTTATCTTTTAAAAGCACTGGTCACAAAGAGAAATTGCTGTACTTTAATTTGAGGATTAAAGCATTTTATTCTTCACTGCACTAGTTACCATTTGCACAAAAATAAAAAAAAAAGTGGGAATCTGCAAAGATATTTCTCAAAACTGTAAGAATTAATATATTTCTACTGCATGCTGATGTTATTTTAATTAGCAGATCCTCTTTTTAAATGACCAGATCAGTTTTGTCATATAACAAAGAGCTGTAAATTCCTTTTACTAAATCAACTAATTTGCCCATGTTACAGCTTGGAGAAAGAATTGGAAAATAAAGTTAAGAATCAGTACTTTGAGCCCTTTTCTGTCTCTATTTCTGCACTTACAGGAATAATTTGGCACGCATGTCAATTCTTGTTTCTACAATTCTCTATAATTTGCCATGAGAAAGTATTTTGGGACATTGTACTTTATCTCTTTTCAACTCTGTTGATTCAGGAAAACACAGAATCAGAAGCATGACTAGCTACAGGATATGGCACCATTTTTTTTCTCCATCTTAGATAACAAATACATTTTGAACTGATGATAGTACGCTTTTCCCTTTATCAAGCAACTCATATAAACGCATCCTGTTTAAGCACATTTTAAGTACAAAAGCTAATTGTCCAGCTTCTGCAGAAGATAAATTTAATTAGTTCATCTTTATGGCAAACAGCCATAAAAAAGTTTTTCATTCTGTTTTCAAAAAAAAAGCACAAGACCCTGTTAGTGTATTTGGCAGTAGTTTCCCTTTAGGTGTGATTACAGGTTTGTTCAATAATTTGCTTTCAGAACCTCATGCTTTATCTACAACATTGTCAAATTTCAGTATGATAAAGAAATAAATAGTTCAAAAGAATGCATTCTCCCAAGGAAGGTAGGAAGGTGTAGAGAAAATAAAACTACATACAGCATCTGAAATACTTGCGATATTTGGTGTTTGTGCTGTATCACAGCTGTTCCTGTATAGGGCAGTGTATAATTTTTCTGGAGGAGGATTGTCAAGGCTGACTGAATTAACCTTGTAGAATTTTTCCCTGAGGTTATAAATTTCTTCAAATCCAAAACTTGAAGCTGCTAGGAAGAAAGGAAAAAAGTCCTGGAACTGTAAAAGGTATTAGTAGTCAAGGAGATTGCTGCTTGATACTAGCCTTGAACAAACAGTGCAAAAGAAATACAGCCCAGCTCTAAAAAACTCTGTTAGGTTCTTAACAGTTGTCATGTATTTTGTATTAATACCAATGTCAATTAATGTCAATGTCAATTAATGCTGCCCTTATGATGCATTGCCTTGAATGGGAATGAAACCAAGGTAAAAATGAAAGGCCTCTGAAAATCAGAAGTCAGAGGGGTGTTTGAAAAACAAAAAGATCTCTACTTAGAAAGAGCTTAGCAGCCAACTAAGTAGACATGAGGACACAAAAGCAAGAGCTGCCCTTATCTGGCACCTTACCTGTAGCTTCATGAGGAGTACTGGAGCAGCTCTGGAGTCTTTACATACATCTCAGGAGTGTTTCTGCTTTTAAAGGTTAAATAAAAACGTCTCTGCTCAGTTTCTCTTAAGCCACTTAAAGGTATTTAGCCTGCTAGTTAGTAGGTTTCCTGTGCAAGTGGAACTCACCTCTGGAAGACTCCACTAATCTAAATATTTTTTTTTTTAACATTTTGTTGAGGTCTAGGGGAGTGAGCAGGGCTGTGTGGCATTAAGGAATGCTTCTGTACATAAGTTTTATCTCTTTCAGAGACTAAAGGAAATCTGCTCTCTGCTAGACCAGATAACTTGTAGAAAATCTATCGAATAACCTCAATGTTATTCATTGAGGTTTTTTTTATGCTTATTCTCCCCTGTGTGCCAACTAGTAACACCTATTAACAAAAGTTTTATCCCCCGGAATATTGCAGTGCACCAGAATAACACTTTTAAGCATGCCAGAAATGAAGCTGGCATTAAATGACTAGAGGCAGATTTTACATGCAGACTTGAGCACCTGAAAAATGGTATTTTGCAAGGGACTTTAAGAAAAATTGTCCTTCAGAGACAGTTAATTTTATCTTTAATCAGCTCCCTGTGACTATACTCTCAGTCCAAATGTGTTCATTATGCTTTGAAAAATGGTAAAACTTAGTGCACATAAATTGACATAACTAAGAAAGGATCCTGCAGCAAGGTAGACAGATAATAACCCTGAAAAAAAAAAAAAAAAAAAAAAAAAAAAAAAAAAAAAAAGTGGGTGAGGGGAAGGATAAGAGAGCAAGAGAGCAGAGTAAAGAGTGGTCCAAGAACAAAGAAAAACAGATCAGACACATTTTTTCACAGGATGGGCTAGAGACAGATGGAAAAAATAAATGTGAAGTGAAGAAGGAATATTACTGCTTTGGCAAAAAGGATAACCACTGTGATTCCCTAGAGAATGGTCCAGACAGAGGACCATTCAGAGCAAAAGACAGAGACAGACGGCAGAAGAGGTAGTGGCTTGAGGATGAGTAGCTATAGAATTTGCTTCTCTTCAAAAGCCCTATTTCATCAGCTTCAGGGGGTTGTGCAGTCATTCTCAGAGTGAGGTACACTCAAGGAGTAAAGAAACATTTTACAGTAAAAAGTGCAGTCAGGATTTGAATGTTCCAGCTTTTGCTGTCAAAACCTTAATTAGACTTTCTACAGAAAACTGGCAGCTGTTCTGGGTGAGCTCTGGTATGCAGAAGGGCTTTTGAGATGTATTTTGAATGTGAAGCGTCACAGAACAGTAAAAAATACCCCACAACAGGTTCTAGACTCCCCTATTGAGCATTCCAGTAAACTGGAAAAATTTTAACTTAATGCCTCATTGTATTGGGAAGGGTGAAAATTGAAATGTCAGCTGCCAAAACCAAAGTGTTTCAATTTTACATTTTAAAAAAACAATTATAATTTAAAAACCAATCATAAGGTCTCTTTTTAAAGTAGAATCTATAAATATTGCACAACAATCAAACTTAAAAATAAAAACCAGGGAAAACCTCCATGTATCTTACCCAGTACACTGTCCACCAAGAGGAGGAGGGGCAACTAACAGTATAGTATTAATCTTCAATGATTTCTTCAGCATATCTAGACCTCAGACTGGATTTCAGCTGCACACATCATCAATTAAGAGATTTCTAATCTCATTCCGATTTACACAATTTTGAAGTCTTTCCAAAGATGCATTCAGGTGTTTCACTCTACCTAACTGTCTGAAAGAAAAAAAAACCTTTTTCCTTAGTTCATCCCAATCATCACTGACTAATATATCATTTCCTACTCTTCAATGTTTTTCTTCATTATAAATTGCATTTACGTCCTTTTCTCTCTCCCTCAACAATCTCAATTGTTTATTAAAAGTACAATTAATCCAAAGGCTGGCAAGCTGCAGTACTTAAAGAAAAGAGAAACAAAAACAAAAAAAAACCATAAAAAAACACATGAAGACAAACAAACAAGCAAACAAAAACTGAAATTATTTGGGATTTAAAAGAGTGTAACAGCTACAAAACATTGTTATTTTTGCTCTAAGTTTATATCCAACACTTAAATGGCCAATAGTTTGCAGCGGTAGGTCGGCCCATTAAAGTCAAGCAGATAAATATTTTGTACCTGATAATAATCACTACAACCCCAGTTCTTAGAGGTGACAATGGTTAATGCACATCGTCATCACAGTTCACTTCTGCTAATTGTGCATAGCCTGCCAGCCACCACTAATTAAAGAACGATGCCATAGTTCCTATGCATCACTCAGCCACCTCACCTCATACCTTCCCAGTAAAACTGTTTCACCCACTAGATTATTCAGCAACCTTGGGAATGGGGAGTGCAAAACAGCACTTTAACCAAAAGTATCTATTTTTAAGGAAGCATACTGAGACACTTGTCCCCAGTATCAATTGTTACAGTTCTGCATGCAGTCTTGTGCTGGTTATGTCCACAACAATATTGTCCAACCAAGAACTAAGTAAAATAGTTCACTCCAAAACAAGAACTACTTTTCCTGGCAATGGGACCTAAATCTAAAAGAGGAAAGTAATCTCTTTACATTTCTTACTTAAGAGGAGAACCACTTTCATCATCAACTACTGATTAAATGGCTTAAATTTTGTCAGTTATTGTAAAGACATTTAAAACAGATTTAGTGCATTCCTAAATGCAAAAAAATTAATAAGGTATAACATTTAATGTCAAAAGTGGAAAACACTTATCACAGAAGAGATGTGTTAGTGACTATGGAAAAGTTCAGCAAGTAATGTGAAAGGATGGACCTTGTAATAAACTTTCCTTTTAAAAAGAAAATGAAAATCTTAGGAAAGAGCAAGTATCTTAGAGACCACATTTACAATAAACCTTTGAAACACTAATGTCTCCTCTAAAAATAAAGTGTTTAAACCATTTAGGAGATGTTAAAAATATACCTTCCTTACTTCAACTTTGGTTTTGCCATGCTGAAATCAATGAGATCTTATCATCCATGTTACATGGGAGACAAAACCAATAGATAGAAAGCCATCCAGAAATTGTTAGGGCTGTCAAATATGATAGCCTAATCACTACTAGTCTGACTACTTGCAAAGTATTTTAGCTTGATGTTCACTGGGGACTACAGGATAACATAATTTTCCATAAAATACGTGTGCCCTATAGTCTGCAGGCTATGGAGGACTCATACCAGAGGGTAGGAAAAGGATGTGAGACAAGATGCAGCAGAGAAAAACATCTATGCACTGACCAAAACTCCCCTCACTGCCTCGCTGAAAGGGTTGAGTGTGACCTATGGCCAAAAAAAAAAAAAAAAAAAAAAAAAAATTTATCCTTAAAAACTCACGATTAATAACTCAGATTAAATTCCTCAAATTTTCTGGCTGTAAGGAGCACTCAGTTTTTGTCATGAAGCCCTGAGTCAGCTCAATGGGAAAAAAAAAGCATTTTCTGGGCCTTGGAAATGGACAGCACCAAAGTACCCACTGGATTTTAAAGGAACTCTTCTAAAACTTGTTTATTAAGAATAACCCATTCAATTGATAAGTTCCCTTTTCTAGTTAAAAAGTGTCCAGTCATTAACCCTTTGACAGTGTACAGTAACAGTGAATAAAACAAGCAAATTAAAATGACACATTATACAAAAATATCCTGTTGTTCTTCACTATATCTAAGTACTGCACTCATGTTTTTTTCACCACAGGCCAAAAAAACAATTGCAACCAAACATATACTAAGTAGAGCAAAGTAGTTGTTTCCTGTGCATTATATTATGCAGACATTTTTGTGAAGTAGATGCATTTTTAATGCCTCTGAATTTATATGATCAGTATTTTTAAACCTACAGAAAATTTGTTGGGCCTACATTATGACTAAACTGTGCATTTATTGAACACTGAAGTACAAAAATTTACACGATAGTAATGTACTATTTTCCCATATTAGTCTATTCAATAACAAGCCAGAGTTGGACCCATCATTACGTACAGCCTTCTTCTATTTTCAAATGATCACAAAATGCTATTATTAAGCAAATGTGGAGAACCAAAAGCCTCTTGCCTCAGGGAATTGTTCTTTCTTTTTGATCAGGGATGTGAGTTTATTTTTTGCTTTTTATTGTATTTATCTATAGTGAAGAGAATTTTTATAAAATCATCTGGTTGTGCTGGAGGTTAAAGAGCTATCTGTTGATGTCTAAAGTGCCGGGGCATCTTACAACAGAGTGCCTAGAATTTGTTCTTCAGCAATGTAAAAGTGAAATGAAATTTTAAAGATATAAAATAAAGGGATACAGTGCCTAATAAAGGGGTTCCACACTTCGTCTCAACTGGCTTATTCAGCAATGATCACTCATAAATCCCTTTCACTCTCAATGGTTGTAAAAAGCCCTCATAGTTTACTTTTTTTGCAAAACAATTACTGATTTTTTCCGCCAGTGTTTTAATTGTGAGCTCAGGAAACCATCCCGAAGAATCTGATTTACAAAGTTCTTAAAGAATCACTTGAGATTGCAGAGTCATAGTATGGTCTGGGTTGGAAGGGATCTTAAATATCATCTTGTTCTAAATCTCATGCATGTGCTGGGACACCTCAAACCCCCATCCAACCTGGCCACACTTCCAGGTATGGGCATCCACAACTTACACAGGCAACCTGTTCCAGTGTCTCATCACCCTTACACTGAAGAATTTCTCTCTAATACCTAAGCTAAATCTCCCCTGTTCCAGTTTAACTCCATTGCCCCTTTTTCTATCACTACATGCCCTTGTAACAAGTCCCCCCCCAGCTTTCCTGTAGGCCCTCTATAACAGATCAAATACTGTTAGGAATACAATCAAGATACCAGCAATTCAGCTTTCTTCCTAGGTTGAGAAAGCCATTTCGGAACCAGAAAAATAAGTTTCCCTTACATTTTCCCTTTCAAAATGAGTCTTTTTATGTCAGAGGGAAAAATAATTAAAAAAGAAGAAAAGAAAATGTAGAGAATGTCTCCAAGAAGAAAGTGTTCCCAAATAAAAAATGGCCCAGACTTTTTAAAATCAAACTAGTTTCAGCAGTAGTTATGTCTTGAATCTTTCTGTATGAAATTAAATTAACTTATAATGTTCTTATAAAACAAGAAAAAGATAATGAATTAACCCAAAATGCACTTCAGTTTTCATAGCAGAGGCACCAACAAATAAACATGGTTTTGCAATTGTAAGAAAGGTATTAATATAAGTATGTGTCAACAATTTCTCATAATTTTCCAATTGAAAAAATGGTAAACAATTACAAAACCATCCACAATTCATATATCAAGCAATCTCCCAAAACCAAAAGTAGTGGTGTTTTCTTCAGTCTTTACAGAAGTTCCATCTTTAGGTTGCCAGAACAATGCAGAAAACACCTCCTCTTCTGATCTCTAACTGATTGTGCTAAGGATAGGGGTGTGCAGGGATCAACTGCTTTGAAGTCACCTTACAGCTCCCTGCCTCACAGACATTTCCTGAACCAAATTTCTAGCCCAAGTGCTATTAGTGAACACAGTATCACAGTGTAATCTTAAGGTTAACAAGCAAATAATTCTTAGAAAAGGACAGGTCCTTCTTCTGTAGCAAGCCCGAGGCTAGTCTATTTTTCACCCCTCTAATTCCTTCAGTGTCAAAATGAAGTTATATGTGGAAACCTATCAGTACCTCATTTGGTGAGAATATTGGCTTCATCATAAGAGGAACCAGCACTTAGATGTTCTTTGGCTAAATTTTATTGTTTGTAGATACAGATATGGACAGAGAAATTGAAAAGTCAAAATGGTTATAACTAAGGATGTTATTATTTTCAGTGACCTCTGCATAGCAAACTGGGTGACATTTCCTAACAAAAAATATAGTTAGGTTTATCCCATTACAGGTCATTGATTTAGTAAGTTAGAAGTAGGTACATGGTCACTTACTCTGTCTCAGCTGAATTAAAAATGAACTGCAGACAGCAAAGCGAAGAGCAGTAGCAAAATCCAGCTCCTTTGCTGCGACAGAAATACTCTAATCACAATGCTTTTGCTGTCAGATCTCTCCGATGTACATCTGTGTGATCACTGACCTAATCTTCAATGATTCAGACTGATATATCTGTGGAAAATCTTCCAGCACCACAAAAAATCCTTGCTTCTCAAGTACAAAAAAAAAGCCTTTAAGAAAGCATTTGGGAATAAATAAGAGATGATGGTGAATTTCAGCTATACATACAGTTAACTAATTTTTACATAGAGTACAGATAAAATACTGTACACAATCTTGTAAATAATGCTTTGGTCACAACCGGAATATGGTGCTATTAAGAGAGGAGTCAGCTGTTCAGAGCTTGCACATTCTGCTGAACTTTAAAATCCACACAATCTAAAATGTGTCTTTGCCTCTGATACATTTTAGCAGGTTGCCTGTCCCTATCAACAAAGCACTGCTGAAGCCAAAATATCACTTTTGAAGCTCTAATGTGAAGGAAACTGCTAAGACTCCTCATGGGAGCTGGTGAGGATGAAGAGAGAGGAGGTTACAGGGATGAGGGGTTTCTGTTGTGAGTTAGGCCACTGCAAATTTGCAGGACAAGAAATTACGTAAAAGAGAAGATACAGCTTACCTTGTGACAAAATAGAGTGTAGATGAAAGTGAGAATATTGCAAGATACCTGAAATCTGGGAAGTAGGAAGAGGTAGGTATTAGAGCATGTTGTAAGTGATGCAACAGAAGTCAGACAAAAGGAAGAACATGTTCAGGAAGGTGCATGCAGCAGCCCAGTGCCCCCTGGCAGAGACTCCTGCCTTGGCAGTTCCCCTGTGCCAGCAAACATCTGTGAAACCTACCAGTTATGCTACCCTGTAAAAACTTCAATACCACTTACATTTAATTAATTAATAATTTATTATTTTCAATTATTAAACTTACAAGTAATTAATTAAAATTGAAACATTTCTGAAAAGACATTTGAGCTTTATCTGAAGAAAAAAAAAAAAGGAAAAGGGAAAAAAAAAAAAAAGACGATAAAGACTCCATATAACACAAAAAGAAATATGACATCATTGGACTCGAGAGTTTTAGTGACTCCTAGACAAACATCCCGTATGTATGACAAAAAATGTGTTCTACCACTGTATATGGTGAAGTAGCACATGGGAGAGAAAAATTTACTATTAATTTTTTTGAAATTAAATATTTTTATGAAATTACTCATGCCTAAAAATCTTCAGCAAGTTCAAACAAAATTATCTTTTTAAAATTAACATAATAGAATTGTAATACAATTATAATTCTATGATTCAAGATTACAAGATTAATAAAACTTTCAAGGAAGTTACTGCTCCACCAGTATTCCTAACCTGACTGCAGTTCTTGTCTTTTTGTGTTCTGTTCCTCTTTCAGCATTATATGCTCAGAAACTTAATTGTGCCCCTTACTGTGGCAAATAAAACTGTTTTCAGCACCATTCATCCCTTTTATTATTTTCAGTCAAACTAAATTTACCCTCAACCTCAATTATCTTAAGTAGTGTAGAATCTACTTTTTGCATGTGGCTACTTACTATAGCTCATACTTTTGACAATTTCTTTTCCATGGAAGGAATTTGCTGATAGAGTCCAAATCACCAGGGCTGCCTGAGTGAAGATAAAGCCAGCATAACCAGTTGCATAAGTGACAGGTCTGTATAGATCTTTTTCAGCCATGGCAGGGATGAATGAGGATCAAAGCTTAAAAGCTAGACGAGGCAAACAGGCAATTATACAGAGTTTTACAACCAGAAACATCAGAAGATGCTCATGATCATTCAAAATACAGTGTATTCTAAGCTGCATATATTTAAGTGCCTCTATGCCAAATGTAGGCTTATTTTTTTCTTCTTTTGTTATGCAATCATACATTCTGGATCAGAAAAAGTAGAATAGTATTAGGAGCTTGCTTCTGGTTTTAATAACCCTAAACCGTAATAACTGTCTTTCAGTACCATCTTTATTAAAATCTGTAATGATTACAAAATTATTATGAAAAGTATTTCACTGGAGACTTAGTAAGATATGCTATTGCAGTATTTCAGAACTAAACTTTGAAATTGCCATACCAGATAAAACTGCATTTTGAAAGTGCAGCTGACAAAATTAGCATAGTATCTTTGCATCTTGTGTACAGTGTGAGAGCTGACTATCCACAGAGATAAATATCTTTCTCCACTCTAGTGATTTTACTATTTTTGCCATACACGCAGCCAGATTGGTGCCCTACAAACCACTAACAAAGGAATGAAAAGTATGTTTTAGTCCAGAAAGTGTAATTCTCTATTTTCAAGGGAAAATATAAGAATTTTTTTTTTCCATTAATGATCAAGAGATTCAGCACTTACCTCTTCTCTTACCAGGAAGGATTTCATTGATCCACCCAATCAAATAGTTTGTAACCATTTTCTCTTTCTGGACCAAGATTATTCCTGGCCACAGAAATCATTGAGGGCTGTAAAGCTGTTTGAGAAAATTAAATAGTACCTGGGATATTTTCTTATCCTGTAGTCTGTAATGCTTCTACAACATTTACTGCCAACATCATTAAGATAGGCAGCATGTACCTACCAAAGCCACATTCATTTATGGAGCACAACCATATCTTCAGGTTCTCTATACCCCTAGACCTCTCCTGAACATGTTCCTATTTTAATTCATTTTTTTCAGTATTCCAGATGAGGTCTCCTTCTGTTGCCTTACACAATAACGTTAATACTTTGCCATTTCTGTTGGAAATAACTTTCCAAAATACCCTAAGGTCACAACTGCATTTTTCAAAGACAGATCCCATAGACAATTCATATTGAATAGGTAATTAATAAATGCACACAGATTTTTATGCTTTTTAGTTATTTCCAAATTAGAAGCTTCCTGTTTCTAATAAAAATTCTCCTTGTCTCCATATGAATGACCTTGGATTCAGTTTCATCTAATTTCTAATATCCTGTTCCTCAAAACCATCCAATCAATCATGTTTAAAATCCAGTCTCTTTCTTTATACATGAGTTTTCCAACTTTATTGAATCAACAAGTTTGATTAACTTGGTTTTAATTTTCTTCTTCTCTGTAGTATGGGCAGCCTGCAGTTCTTAAGAAATGCCACTTGCAAGTCATGTGGAAATCTGCCACAAGTTATTTTCAGTCGATAGTCCACCTTGTCACTTGCACCCACTAAAAAAAATTGCCTACCAGTCTTCATGGTGTCTAACATGAACTAATGCTTTTGTTTTGTGATAGTATACGATAGGAGTTATTGAAATCTTTGCGATTCAGAACTACCATGTTTCTTTCCTCCAGATACTCCTACATCCTCCAGACAATTAATTATATTTCAACAGATGACAGGTTGGCCTTATACAATCTACATTTGTGTGTATTTAACTGGATTGGTACTATTTCTCTTTTTCCTGGTTCTTCTATCTTATATTACACTGAATTGCTCTAATTCCTTTGCCTGCACTGCTCTTGTATAAATATGCTCACCATATTTTTATCTTCCATTCATTCATCAACACCTGTGACAGGATCTAAAAGTAGCTACAATAAGAATTAAAATTTCAAATGCTAGTAAATAGTATATTTGTTCAAAATATAATACACTAGCTAATAGCAAAATTTTAAATGTATGGAATAAGGCATTTTTAAAGTTATTTACTGCCACTGACTGGTAATTCAATACTTGAATCTAGAGGTTGGGGATTTGACTCAGAATCAATGAAACAAATTTAATTTATTAAGAATTTTGAGGAAGCTGATTGGCATACATTCCTCCAGGCTAATGAAAATAAATTATTCCTTATAAGCCTTGTGTCTTGCTGGACTTATATGCTGAAGAGTTACCAAGACTTCGTAAAACATGCTAATGTCACATGCAGAAAGAGTGAAAAACTCCTTCATACACATTTCCTTTGAAGATCAAAATTTGTTTAGTGAATTTCACGGCACAGTATGCAACTCTCAATATCTTATGCCAAAAACACTAACAGGAATGGAAATTTCTAAATGTTAATAATAATCTGAGGACTACATGTTAATAATATGTTAATATTATAATTATTATAACATAATAACATGTTAATAAATGTTAATAATCTAAGGACTACATACATCCAGATTATTCAAGGGGGTGACTTAATTTCTTCTTCAGAATCATGTTCATATCATACATATTGTCAGTTATCAATGCTAATAAGGCCTAAGGCCAAACAACACTAGAAATTTCAAGAGATGGTTTATGTGACACATCAACAAAGCAGGGTTAAAGACCAAAAACCATAATTAACTTAACCATGATGCAATGGTGTAACTCTTTGAGAATGTGTCTCAAAGTTACTTATCTGAAAAAGATATTTGTTGTACTTGTAGTTAGCTTATTGCAGTTAAGCCATGGAGTAATTGTGGTCAAGAGCATGACTGAAACAGGCAGTTTAGCCTAGGCTCAGCACTCAGAATGTCAGTGGTTTGACAAGAGGAGCTTCACGTTAAAGACAGAAGTGAGAGTCTTCTCTTCACACCAACACTTCTTGTGAGTGAAAACTCTTTGTTTCCTCTCTGCTGGATCAGTCCAGACAAAAGTATAGTATAAAATGTTAATGTATTCTGTAAATTACATATATGTAGTAAAGTATGTGACTTAAAACATACACTGGCTGAGACATACAAATTGACCTATAAGGGAGGTGATTCTCCCCCTCTATTCTTCTCTCATGAGACCTCACCTGGAATATTTTTTCTAGTTCTGGAGCCTTCAAAACAAGAAGGACATGGAGATCACTGATTAAGTCCAGTGGAGCACTACAAATATTATCAGAGGGCTGGAGCGCCTCTTCTACAAAGACATGCTGGGAAAGTTGGGTTTGTTCAGCCTGGAGAAGAGAAAGCTCCAGGGAGACCTTATAGTGGCCTTCCATTAACTGAAGGGAGCCTACAGGAAAGGTGGGGAGGGACATTTTGTAAGGGCATACAGTATTAGGAAAAGGGATAAAGTCTTTAAACTGGACAAAGGTAGATTTAGATTACACATTAGGAAGAAATTCTTCACTAGGATGGTGGTGAGACACTGGAACAGGTTGCTAAGGAAAGCTCTGGATACCCCCATTCCTGGAAGTGTTCAAGGTCAGGTTGATTGTGGCTTTGAGCAACCTGGCCATGGCAGGGGAGTTAGAACTAGATGACCCTTAAGGTCCTTTCCAACCCAAACTATTCTATATTTCGATGATGATTTTGTGATTGAAGTATAGGAATTTCATAGTGGTTTTGACTTACTTACAATTTTGACTTTCAGCTGTGAAGATCGATTTGTACGTCTCTCCATTTTATCTTTTTCCTTCTGCCCTCTTCCCTGTATCAAATATGAGTATAAGTATCAAGTCTTTTTTTCACTGAAAGAAAAGTTGTGTCTCCTTGAACCACTGAGAAGGAATATTTTAGTGATGGCAGTGGGAAGAAAATTTTCCCAGATGGAAAAGGCCAAGTGACATGAGTCAGTTTTACCTCTTTTACTCACAATAAAGTCCTTAGAAGTAGTTCACATAGCTCCAGGGCCTGTTTCAAGATTTTCTAACTTTACCTCAATACTAAGGTCAGCATTGCATTTTTCAATCCACAAATCCCATTCCCATCTTGAAGGAACACTGGGGGTGTTTATACCCTGAAGTATCATCATGATTTATCCACTAGACACTTCTTTTTTCTCTTACCTAGCCCCAACCTGGCAACATGACTAAGCACTGTCTTCACGAATTTGCTTAAATATGCAAGACTTCTTGTCTCTAGGGTTTGTGGTGAGTGCCCATGAAGGCACTAGAAGTCCTGACAACTGACTGGGAGGTCTGATGATTTAGTAAAATTTAAAGTTACCAACTCCATCCTGGAGACTGATGATGTATGTCAGAGCTCCAGGTGATGCTTGCTTGTCTACTACCATTAGGGCTCTGATGATCAGTTTAGGGGCTGTGCTGACCCATGTGTCCATTACTGATGTCTTAATCACAGTATTACAGGACTAGTATATTCGAAATGACAAAGGTTTGTAGAAACTATAGATGTAAATATTGTGGCATGACCAGAGAAAAAAATAACATTGATTTTTCATAAGGGTTAGGGTCTGAAACTTGCAGATTTTGAATTTAATTTAATTTAATTGGCTAAAGCTAGCTTGTCATACTGTAATAAAATTAATCATCAGCTTTTCTTTTGAGGTTAATGAAGACATGAGGTAAGATGATAATGTTACACTTCTATTCAGGATCCTCTTAAAAAAATCTTTGAAGATTTAGTAAATCATGCAACTACAAAATTTTGGGTTGATAGGTTGGATAGAAAATTCCCTTTCCATTGGCAGGGGCAGACTGAAATATGAAAAAATGTTGGACCTCTTTGTGAAATGATAGAAACACAAACCAGGTTCCAACAGAGCTGTTGAAAAGAAATACCAAAGTAATGTGAATACTGACATGAGCACTCCAAAACTTGAGTCAAAATCTCTGCCATTAGAACAAGGACAGATACAATTCAAGTGGTAAAATTGTTATGTGGGGTTGTTTTTTTCAGAAATCAGCTTTTTTCAGCTACTACACCATGAAAACAAATCTACAAGTAAATTTTAAAAAATCATTAATTTGAATGGCAGAGAACTAGTAGATGTATTCTGCATTATTACCGAAAGAGTCACTCTCTTTTGTAATTATCTTCCTAAAATTAAAAAAAAAAAATGCTATCATAATATTCTTTTTTTTCCCATGATAGAGAACAGGAAGTAGCAAGGTAGAAAAGAGGGACAAATCTGATAGTCTGAATTCTATTCCAAAGCTTCTTAGCCTTGAGATTGGATGATCAATAGCAACCTAATTATTTCTGCAACACTGGTTGATATTAAATTACTTTCCATTCACTGGAATAATTTACTTTCTTCCCTTTAGTGACCAAAAAAAACCCACAATATGTATGGATTTTTCACTGGAAATTCATCAAGTGAAAGTAGTGATATTACAAGAAATATGAACTGGATGATTACCAGATGTCTTTTTTGTTTTTTATGTTATAGATTAATTTCTTATTTCATGCTCTGGACAACCTAAAAATTTCACTGCCCTGGAAGTTTCTTCTGTGATTTCTTTTATGTATCAATGCTAACACTAATGCTGGGCACAAACCTTTCGTTCCCCAAAGAATTTTATACCCTACTTTAGAACTGTACTTCTCACCCAGCAGCACTTCTTGCTTATGATCAGAATACATTAACTCACTTTCCATTAAATAAAGGTCCTGTGTAGTGACGTTAAGAGAAGTGGAAGGTGGAAGTTAGAGGGCGGAAACATAGGAGAAAAACACTGGATGGCAGCCAGCTACTAATTATTAAGACCAGTACCATGCACAGTAATAAACATATATACATTCCTTTTCTGAGTAACACTGACTCCAAGAAAGACAAAGTTGCTGGAAACTTCACAGCCAGCAGGATAAAGGCCAAACACCCTTTTTATGTATCAGCCAGCACATCCATTTATAGTGAGTTTGACACTGCACTGTTTGAATAGGCTCTTATGTCACAGATAAATATTCCATGTTTGTAGTATGAGGTAGCCTATAAAAAAAGATTTATTTCCTCTTTCAGTGAATAAATGGCAGAGTAGCACCCATCATTCACCATTTAAATGGCCACCAGCCAGTGACTAACAGCTAGCCCATTTGATCACGGAGTTGTAACTTACTGATATGAAGTCATATTTCAGAGCAGCTGCTGACAGAGAAACAGAAAGAAAATGCAGGGCTCACAAGAGGGCTTTTGACAGTTGCTGCCATGAAATGTTTTCATTTGTCACTGTGACAGTGAACAACAAGACACTGACTGAAAAAGAGGGCATGAGGACACAGCTGTCTTTAGCTAACTTTCACTGAGCCTTGAAACACAGGCATGCAAACACACTTGATATTACTTAAATTTTCCTGATTGTCCTTGACGATCTTATTAACTATTTATGTTTTAGGCATAATATACATCTAACTAGGTTTCAATGATGCTGCAGTCATGTATAACAATGGATGTAGTCAATTTTATTAAAATCTGTAAACTTTTTTTATTTCTTTTTCTTAAGTATTTCCCAGCAAAATTTTCTATACTCTTTCTGTGGTTTTCCCTCCTATTCCAAGACATCTCCCTCCTATTTCCCTCTTATTCCAAGACATCTCCCAAGCTTCTTTCTTTTTAAGAAAAAAACCCAATAATAATTCTGCATTTCTAAAGAAATACTTGTTCCACTGAAGTTTAACAATGCTTTTTATACACTATTTTATATTGCTAATCCAACTTATTGTTCTGATAATTCTTAAATCAATGAAATAATCATAAAAGCAGTGACCTTAACCAGATATAATAAGCTTATGGACAATGCTATTATCTCTTAAATATTGTTAGCATCATGCTGAAGGCAGTATAATATTTATAAGCTGTCTTACATGCTCTTTCCACTAAACTTTGCATTAAGTAAAACAGAGCTGCAGAAAACCTTACATATTCAGCAATGTATGCCATTAAAAAGTAGGTCAAGGTAGCAATATTTAAATCTTATTTCAGAAAAAAACTTACAACTATTATTCATTAGCCATTCTTGTCCTGTAAAACTGCAAATAACAATATGCTTAATATTCATGAGGATGAAAACCCCTGTCTAGGTCATGCTGAGCAAACCTACTTCTAGAATAGCTTTTCAGCTTTTGCCTCCATTAATCTACCACTAAAAGCAAGATCTTGCCTACCTCCTCAGCTTTTTTCTTTTATTATTATTTTTTTAAACATTTTCTTCCCAAATACGATCCTGTTTTAAAAGTCATGATTATACCTTATAAACATCCATTGCTATGTCACTGATCTACTTGAAAGCTTAGAAACAGCCTTCTTTGGTTTTCCTGAGAAACATACAAAAATGCTATGTCTAAGCCTGGTAATGGAGGCCCAGGGGAGAAAACAGTCAGAATCCCAGGGAAGAGAAAGGAAATTAATTGAGGTGGCTGTGATGACATGAAAAGGAAATGAATAAGACTAATGATCAGCTCTGAAACATGCAATTAAGAGTTTTGCTTACAGTGTTTGAGGAAATATCATGTCTAAAAACTCAAATTAAGAGGAAGTTGTCATGAACCTTTATAATTGTAAAGATACAGAAACACATAAGCCAATTAAATATGCCCAAATATGCTAGGATCAATATTTGCCCTAATCTGTAATTTATCTTGCAAACATGAAAGACAAAAAATCAAACTGAAAAGTAGGCTACTTAAGAAACATGGTTCAGAAGAGCTGAAGCTTCTTTCAGGTGTGATTTTCTTTGGCTGGGGCAGATTGTCTGGGACTGTACATGCTCCTGACTGGGAATAATTGAAGAACAGGGGTTGTGAGGACTATCCCAGCAGCTGGCTGAGCGTGACCACAGCCAGAGGGTGATGAACAGAGCTCAAACAGCACCAGTGGCCAGATAATTCTCGGTGTGAGCGACACCTCGGATAAAAGGTGGAGCCATTCAGAGGATATGGGATCTGACAACCACAGGGTTGCCTTGTAGATGAAATATAGAGAAGCATTTTAAATAACTGTAGACATACTTTGGGAACAGAATACTTATTTGTTATTCACTAACTTGTTCATTTCACTGCCAAATTTATTGAAAGGAAACAAGCAGACATCTATCAAGTTGTTTGATGTTCTTCTTCGAGGTAGTGATGGAGTGAGATTATCTCAGCAGTATCTCACAATGTTCCAGCTTTCCCAGGATGCTGAGTAGGAGTGAAAAATCATGTTGATCAGAGACCTCCAAAACCTTTACCTGTCTCGTTACTCCTAGTGAAGTCTTGGTAATATAGAGAAACCACCTAAGATTATAGTGTTCCTAAGTCTGTTACAGCTCTGTCTCTCTTGAAGTACTCTATAAGCATCAATTTTTCATTTGCAACAGAAATACTGTGGATAGAAAAGACACTGAATAGACCATACTGTTAGGGAACAATCTCCACTTTTGTCCAGCGTGTCAGCAGCCCAAGGAGACCTTGATCACCTAGACATGGTTCAAAATTAATAATAACAAAATCTCATATTTGGTATAAGATTAAACATCGTTCTTAATGAAGAAGACACTATCTGAAAATAGTGTCTCACACTTCTCAAAATGTCATATTAATAATAGTTTGCTTTTTATAAATTCTTCTGAACTCACCCAGCAGACTTTAAGTCTCATTACCCTAAGGTTAAGCGTCTCAAGAATTGGAGGAACTAGATACTCTCTCCAAGGAGTTGCTCCACAGAAAGGTCAACATAAAATCACATAAAATGTTTCGTGTCACTGTTCTAAACAAATTTTCAAATTTTTATCATTACTCTGCTGATAAAAAATCTGGTCATTTCTATCTCTTCATGCACTTGCACTTCACCTTCCTTTTTCTTAGAATGATTCTGCCTGTCTCCTATGACTGTCTCTCTCACACTTTCATCAAAAACTGGTTTCCTTTGCACTCTTCATGTACTTGGGTCTTTCACTGTATTAGAGAAGCTTTCTGTTTCAAAAGGAGAGAATATGGAGTATAATTTCTCTATTTCAATAAACACTACAGAGACAGCCATTTTAGAATATCAAATTGCTCCCAGGAGTACAAAACACTTTTCCTTCAAATAATAACTCATTCAGTAAAGGGACTGGAATTAGCTATAATAACTTCATTTATCAGCTGCTACACAGGAAAAAAAGAAAAAGAAAAAGAAATATAAGAAAGAAAGAAAATAAGCTATGAGATCAATTAAATATTTCACTACTTTGATTTTCATTTATCTTACCTCCATAGAGAAACTGGGCTTGGTTCCATCTTTACTATGTTAAATTACACTTCTTCACATTCAGCAAAATCTCTCCTAATGCAGAGTAACATATAAATATAATATGAATTCAGCCTTCCTCCGCCGTGTGGTTATGTGATGCCTATGTGATCAAAAGCATGGATAATTCCTTGAGGTTTTTCATGCTCAGGTTAAATTCAGGTAGATCTCAACAGAGAACTGTGACATGGCTTACTGCATTAGCAGTGGAGGGGAAAAGTCAAGTTCAAAACAGTCAGAGGGTTTTGTGCTGCTAAAGAAGCTGAACACAACCACATAAATCTGCTGAACAGCCAGTATGCTCAATCAGAATCTGAATTCCTGGTGAGAAGCCTGAATGGCAAGCCATTGCCTTGCTAGTCAAGGGTCTATGTAGGTCACCAAAGACTTATCTTTTTTCCCGTTGTCAAGACACTGCAGGAGTCAGTGTCTCCCTGGGACCTGGAATGATGGAGGCTCCCCAGAATGGGTCATGGCAGGGCCTGGCAACCAGGATTACAATCCCACTTGGATGCTTTAGATGTTGATGATTCAATAATGGTCTCCAGTTTCCCTCCAGCTTCCTATAAAGAGAAACTTCATCAAAGTTTGCGTGAAAAATTGCAAGGTTGCAATCTACTTATTGCAGTACAGAGCCACAGATTTATATTTTAAAAGACCCACTGATAAATAACACTTTAAAACAGAGTCAAGATCTTCTTCCATGCAAAAGCTGGATATTTGGATCACAGTGCCAGTTTCTGTGATCTCAGAAGCTACATACTTGGAGACTGACAAGGCAAGAGTCACATTCCTTGCTGTTAACAGGACATACTTCAAAATTTTTGAGCTTTACCCTTAGAAAATTAAGCAGCAACCATTACCTATCTACAGCTGCCTAACTTCAGTATATAACCTTGTTTTTTCTCTTATTTTAAAAATTTGCTGTATTATTGGTGTCATCTCAGTGATTGTAAAAAAAAAAATCAAATAATTCAAGCCAGTACTTCATTCTCAGAAATTAACTACATAGGTGTAGGCAATGGTCATCCATCTGACAGCAAATTGAAACTTAGCTCTGTGACATAATATTTACCCAATCACCGTATTCTTTATGTTGGCCACATGTTCCAAGACACCCTCATCTGCATGTGAATGAAAAGAACAGTTTTCCAAAAGACACCTTTAAATAGTAGAAAGACATAGTAAAAATAGTGCTAGACTCAGACTTTTCCCCTAGCTATCTATTACTAGCTACCTAATTTTAAAATATTTATTACTGTCCATTTTTAATTTTATGTTTATTGACAGTCTAATAGGGAAATATTTTTATTATTTTTTACTCCAATGTTTGGGATTTGTTTTAAAATCCATATGCCTCATTTTGGAGGTTTACATGAGAAGTGCAAAGTGTCAATATGTCTTTTTAAAATAATCTAAATATGAGCTGCTTTCAGGGAATGGAAATGTTTTGCTTAAGCTTCAGGAAAACGTACTTTTCTTCTGCACTAGTGTGTAGAAGCAATACAGGAGGATAATCTCCATCACAATCAAAAGCATGACACTCTTAATAGAGACAAAAGTACTTTTTCTTAACTTCAACAGCACAACCAAATGACAGGTAGAATTTCTTAATTCCTGATTCAAAGACAGGATATGCAGAGCAGTCATTCTGGGTGTTCTGGATATGCAAACATGCACCTGGGTTATGAGCAGAAACGTTAAATCAGGAGCTTAATGCTTATAGTGGGATTTAATTCACTTAGCTTAGCTTCTTGAACTAAATATATGTAAAATCTGAGATTAATAAATTTTGAAATAAGATCCACATGACTCAATAGACAACACCATGCCTCTTAAAGCTGTGAAAGCAATTTCTTCAATACATAGCATGCTTGATCATTTCACTAAGTTTTATTACTACTGAAGAAAGATGCTCATTCTTTACTGTTGGTTGCTCTTTCTGATTATACTTCTTATCCACCTGAAGTGACAGGGTAGCTCTCAGAGCCACATGAGCCTCCTTGTTTTTGTCTCTAACTGTGAATAGTCAGAATCATCAGAAATTCAACCACACTCCTCTTCTAGGGTAGTGATAGCAGCCACTGGTGAGATTCAAGCATGGGTGCCCTCATTGAACACCTCCTCCTTGATGCAGCAAGCTTGCAAAATACCCTTGCTTCTTCAGAACCTCTACCATTTCACTATGTCTGGTTTAAAGGATAAATATATACCACTGCTTTTCTTCATATTCAGCCATTGCTGACTTCTTCATATTTCAGTGATGCTGAAAACTGAAAAGATGAAACCATGTAAAAGACAAGTAAATATAGGCCAGCTCCAATGGAATAAAATATTAATATATGAGGAAGATCATTAGGCTACTAAAGAGTAAATTCAGCTTGTGATAACTATTTCCTCCTACTTTGCCTTGATTTAGAGTGCATATAATTTCTCAGTCTTGCTCCCAACCTTATTTTTTGCTGCATCAGAGTAATATAAGAAAGATTAAGCCATTCTCTTGCTGCTACTACAATGAAGTTTTTTCTGTGATTTGTCTATAAGACAGACTGCATGTTTCCACCAACCCTGAACTAAAAAGGAATCAATGAAGCTATTTCCGATCTTTTTAATATAACCACTCACATAGCCACTCACATAGCACCTAAATAACCACTGAATTTACAACGTAATGATAGCACTAGTCACCAGTTTTTTAAGACCCCTATCTCACTCCTAGTTTAATAATTAGTGATGCTTATGATAGCTTAATGCATATGTTATAAAGAGTAATATAACTATCCCAAACCTACTCTTCCTCCTTGTGGCAACTGAGGCTGTCATTACAAATAAACACCCAGCAAGTATCAGTGTTCAGCAGCACAAACAGCAAGAGGCATATGTCAGCAGCATCTGATTTTCCTTACTGAACACACCATTATTCACTTACTTTATTGTACTTGCATCTAAGCCTTTACATTTACAAACTTGCCTTTCCCTGCATTTGTTACCTTTTGCTGTCACTTCAGCCTTGTTTGGTAACCCTCAGCATAGAAAATTGATTACTCTTTTCACTATCTCTTTGTGCAAAGAGTTATGCTCAATCAAAACTGCCACCTTTAAATTATTGTGCAGCCTTCAAACTTAGGTATTAGCAGTATGCTAAAGTGCTATCTCCATTCTATGCTATAAGGTTTATTGTTTAATTAAAATTATCTCTCTAAAGGAGATTATCCTTGCCTTCCCCTTGCTGCTCACTTATGAGTCATTAAAAGTTCCTAATTATACTGTAAGAATTTTGGAAGGAATTCACATAATTTGACTTGCTTTGTGTTATGATGCCTTCATGTATTACAGAGCCATATATTTCATCATTGAAGCTTATTTAGTAGCATATACCATCATTTACTTTTCCAGGCTGAGTATCAGCTGAGTATGCCCATAATGAATTTTCACCCCGTCTTTTGTCTGGAGATAACATTTGACTTGGAACTCTTCCTGGGATACATTGTATGACCAAACTGACTGGGGGGAAAAAGGTGAGATGAAAAATTTAGAAGAAATATTAATGGTAGCCAGGATTGTTTAGCACCCAAATAAAATAATGTCTGATTATATTATCTAAAAATTCATCTCTGAGGATTCATATCTCACTTTAAAAAGTGACCTGTATAAATCAAGTCAGTTGTTCACACTGATATTTAGCTTCACATTCTAAAAAAAATAACGTATTTATAGTAGGTTAAAAGCACTCCGTAGGGGTGAGTTCCTCAGGATTAACTACACATGCTTACTGCCACCTGCTGCTTCTTATCACTGAACTTGAGTAGTGAAAGTCCAACACTGATCAACCCAAATCCTTGCATCTTCATAGAATTACAGAATCACAGTTTGGTTGGATCTGTTTCTAACCCAAATTATGGTTTGGGTTGGAAAGGAACTTATAGATCACCTAGTTTCAACTCTGCTGCCATGTGCAGGTACACCCCCCACTAGACCAGGTTGCCGAAAGCTCCATCCAACCTGCTCTGGAACACTTCAAAGAATGAGGATCCACAATCTCCCTGGGCAACCTGTTCCAATGTCTCACCACCTCCACACTAAAGAACTTCTTCCTAATGTCTAATCTCACTCTACCATCTTCCAGTTTAAAGCTATATCACTACATGTCTTTAATAGAAGTCCCTCTCCAGATTTCCTGTAGGCTCACTTCAGGTACTGGAAGGCCACTATTAGGTCTCCCTGGAGCCTTATCTTCTCCAGACTGAACAACTCCAACTTCCTTAGGCTGTTTTCACAGGAGAGTTGCTCCAGCACTCTGATTATCTTCATGGCCCTCCTCTGGACTCACCCCAACAGCTCCATGTCCTTCTTGCATTGAGGACTCCAGAACTGCACACAATATTCCATCTGGGGTCTCACAAGAGTGAAGTAGAATGGGAGAATCACCTCTCTCCACCTGCTGGCCACAGTTCTTCTGATACAGTTGGCTTTCTGGGCTGCAAGCACACATTACCACCTCATGTTGAGCTTCTCATCAACTACCCCCCCCAAGTCCTTTTTCTGAGGGCTGTTCTCAATGCATCCCTGTAATTGTGCATGGGTTTGCCTCAACCAAGGTGCAGGACCTTGCACTTGACCTTGTTGAACTTCATGCTGTTCGCACAGGCCCAACACTCAAGCCTGTCAAGGTCATTCTGGGTGGCACCCCTTACCTCTAGCATGTCAGTCACACCATGCGTCTTGCTGTTGTCATTAAATTTGCTGAGGGCACACTTCATTCTACCATCTGTGTCACTAACAAAGATGTTAAACAGCAACAATGCCACTACTGACCCTTGAAGGACTCCACTTGTCGCTGGTCTTCATTTGGACATCAAGCCAGCAGCCACTACTCTTTGAGTATTACTATTCATCCAAGTCCTTATCCACTTAGTGATCCACCCATTAAATCTGTATCTTTCCCATCTAGAGACCAGGTTGTTGTGCAGGACAATATCAAACACTTTGCATGAGTCCAGGTAGATGATGTCAGTTTCTCTCCCCTTGTCCACCAATCCTGTGACCCAAGCATAAAATACCACCAAATTTGTCAGGCAGAATTTGCCTTCAAGGAAGCCACGCTGGTTGCCATCCACATTTTCCATGTGCTATGATATTTGAATGCTAAGGTTGTAAAAATTAGCTAGCTAGAAGTTTTTGCTTCAGAAGATGCCACGTATAAAAGCCTTGTCTAATGTGTACATTTTAGTCTGTCTACTATTCTTTACCAATTTTTAAGCACTCTGTCCTGTTCCACTCAATAAATTTTTGATAGCACATTTTACCAGAGCCACAAGCAAGCACCTGAACATCAAGCTTTATAAAATCTACTTGCTTTTTTTCCTCAGTATGAACACAAAACCTTGCTACCTGTAAGAAAAGTAGTTTTACATTTATGAGACAAAACATAAGATTATTGATTTAGAAATATTTCCTCTACAGATGGCATACTTTGCTATGACTTACACTTGACAGGATTTTAGAAAACAAAACTAAGATACTGCTGAACTCCTGATAAAGTGAATCATTTATGCCATAGGATAATTGTTTCAAATTAAAATGACAAATCCAAACTACTGCAGAAAAATGGACATGTATTTCATTTTAGAGGTAGTATTTTAGAATCAATACGAACCTATAAATCAATCAAATTTGGCATTTTTTGTATGCTTGTTTTGGCTTTTTTTTTTTTCCTAGAAGTCCTATATCAAAGTCATAATATTTAAAAATTGACTGAAATATAGATTTCAAATATTTAAGCTTTTGAAGAAAAGCGTGACAATAGAGTTTTATAGTAAATACACTTCATAATTGAAATTCTGATATGTCATTCTCTCCAGCTGTATATACTAAGATGTAGCCATATTAAACAAGCCTCTGGTCCTGAAAATAACTCTTATTTATATTATCTTTTCTGTGGTCTAATTCAAAGTCTGTTTCACTGAAGAAACAATAGTACTTACAAAAACTGAACACTTACAGCTTTTTCATTTCCCAAAACCTTTTTAAAGTCCTTATGCTTTTCACATCTTAAAATATTTCTCAAAACAGCAATTAAATTATTTTACAGTTTTACAAGTGAAATAAAACCAAGCTCCTGACTGCTAACTAAGCTTTTGGATTGTGTCACTTGAGCCCACAATGGTCTAAAATATCTTCTTAAATAATATTGTGAGTGCAATCTGAAGTATACAAGTTTGGTTTTTACTGTAAAAATTTTTAAAAAGGTATCATCAGCATTTCAGTTCTTCTCCATGTTTAATAAAAACTCTACTATAAATTCCGGAAGGTTATGAAGCACCATCTAACAAAAAATGAGGCTGTTGCTGCTCTGCAGATACCAGACTTTTGAAAGTAAGGTGCAGTCAGAAACTACTGCATTTTAGAAGTGCTTCTATCAAGATTTTTTTTCTCCCTTAAGAGCACTTAATGCTGAAAAGGGATTCCAGCCCTCAAGAACAATGGAAATGAATTTTAACAGTTATCTTCACAGAAACAGTCAAAGGTGAAAAAGCAGTCAGTGATGTCATTGAACAATTTACAGAAGACAAAAGTACCAAGTTTAAGATCAAAAGTAATTTTAACTCCATACATGGAATCCTGTTCAAACCAAAGCCTATTTGAGTAATAGACCTGCTTATTTCCTTCCTATAGGTTTTCCCTCCAGCAGTTTGATGTACCAGATCAGATTTGTACATAATCAGAGCTGCCATGAATTAAACATGGACATAACACAGAGCAGCACGTGATCATAACTTCAGAAATCACTTGACTGAGACTGTTACACATACACCTGTTTATATTTTCCACTCTTTCTCGTTGCTCCTCTGCTTTGGACTCTTGGTCTAGTGAGGGTTGGGGGGCTGTAGCAAGATGTCAGCATCTGGTGTACTTCACAGATGGTAATAACATTGCAATTGCTGTGGCATTAATGTAATGACTTCTTCCTCACCTAGAATCCACTTGGACTCACTTCTATATGTTTGTTAAGACTTTTTTTACAGCTTTTTCTTTACTGCTCTGCAACTCCATGTTACACTTATATTAACTGTATTTTACATCTGTTAGATGTTATTTCTTTCTTCTCTTTGTTACCCATCAAACCCATTTTGTCCAGCTGCAGATCTGCATTGTTGATAAGTTGTTTGCAGCCATAAGCACTGTCAGTCTACTCCCCATGTCTTGTCTTCACCTCTCTGTATTCCTCTACACTGCACTAGGTCTCCACAGCCTCTGCTGTCACAGCAGGCCTGTATAAGTCATAGGTGTCTCAAAACTGTGGTTGCACCATACAAAGATTAGGAAAGTAAAATAACTCTCCACAGTCACCTATGAAGTCAGAAGAAAATTGCTATTACACCTAAATCAAGTCAAAAGCAAAGCACAAAGCAGGTCAAGACAAACTGAAACAGAGCAACTCAGGACAACTTCAGAGTGAGCCTCAGTTCTGATGATGTGCAAAGTCAATAGCAAGCTTGTGTCTTGTTCTTAGCAAAGGCATCACTGTATTCTGACATAGAGGTTATTACATGATGTGTGGATATATGATCAAAGCAGAACTACAGTAGCTTGTGTGTGTGATACTAACTCTGAGCTGCCTGATTTCTACAGAAATGTTCATTTTCTCCTGTATTCATGCCAAGGTGTGAAAATAAAACTGTATTACTTTGTGTTTAAGTTTCACAGCAGATTTCCAGAAGAAAGATAAATCCAAAAGATGAAGCATTTATATCCTCCATGTGACTGGCAGTAGCACAGGGAACCAAGTGGAAACAGGAATGGGTGCCTGCAGAGGAGAAGTTTTTTAATCCAGTCCTGTAAAAACAACAATCCCAATCTTCAGTTTCTTCTTTTCAATGCCCAAAATTACAGTTGTGAAAAAAAAATACCATCAGTTTTAAACTCCCTTTGACTTGGTGAATTAAGCCATCCTGATATTATGACTCTACAAGGAAGTACTTCTGTTGTGGGACATGCAATCAAGAGTAAATTATCACAGCACCCTAAAAATAAACCCTTTCTAGGCATTAACATCACATTTCTAATTAAAATCTTGTGGTTTAAAAGAACTGTAAAAAAAATAGATGTGTATTCTGCCAGCATTTAGTTCCTAAACCCAAAGGAGAAGTCAAGTGAGATGAATTATTTATTCTCAGACAGCCTAAATAATGTACCAGTAGCATTCAAAGTTGTTATTACCTAATCAATCTGAACAAAACTGCATGATGAATTAATACACTAACTTCATGTTTTTCAAGGGTAAATATAAATGAAAAAAAAAAAGAAGAATCAGTATGGGCCTGGAATTTATCAGTTCAGAGAACTTTTAGTCAAACTATTTTCACATTCATGACGTATTTTAATCTTCCCTACCATTGTTGAAATACATCTTTTTCAAGTGCAATTAGCATTGTTTTTATCATGGAAATATTTTTAAATAAGGGGAAAAATATTAATTTCCTTCTTCAGAAAACATTAATTGAATGGATTTATGAAGCTTTCTGTCAGTGTTAAATAAAAGATGGGACATTTTTCTTCAGAGAAATAAGCATTTTGTTTGAATAAATTAAGGAAGTCATATTAAAGAAGCAGAGTATAAACTTTCTTAACTCTAAACTTGACATTCTGGTGCATTCCCACTGAGGATAATACTTTGTGAATGACTACTTCTACATTTTCACATGTAGTGAAAAAGAAGTCAAAATCTCTTAAAGTACATGTAGTACTTGTAGAAGTTTTGTTTCTTTGTTCCTTTCCTATGTCCTTGCTACAGTCCTTCACTACAACAGGACTCATGCAGGTAAGAGGTGGCCTTAAACATCACTGAAGTCTTCATTTATGTATTTCATTTCTTTTTTATTTCACAGTCTGTGAGAGTTCTCCAGTTTGCCTAGTATCCTCCCTCTCTTCCACGAACAGTTTTCTTTGAGAATATAAAATACTCCACTGAGCCTTTTGATTAAACAGGTATCATGATTCGGCTGTTATTGACCTCTCAGTAAATGAAATCCTGTCATTTCTCATATATTGTCATTTCCCACTACTTGCCCTTACAGAGCTTCCAATACATCTCATTTGAAACTTGTCAGGCTGCCTATGTTTCCCAGTGCTCCCTTACAGTGGGCCTTCAGTTTGTTAGATAACTCTGGTTGATTAGCATGTGGATTTGATTTTTCCTGTAGTCCAACTGATCTCAAGATTTGCAGCAAAGAACATTTAGGTTTTGCATAAAAACCTCATCTCCACTGCTTACTTCTATTTCTATTATTAATGCCCCAATGCATATTAACAAGGTGCCTCTTCTCTGCATTTCATCCTAGTTTTGAAAGAGCTCATACAATGGAGAAAATTTTATACCTCAGCCATTTTCTTAGCCATGTGCAAGAAATCAACTGTATGCTCTTTAAACAGCCAAGCTTTATCTAATTCACAGTTTGCTGAGTCATTTCTGGGTCTAGCATCAGAGCAAAGGAACCTTCTCACTTGTTCATCTAGTTGAAATATTTGCTTAAATTATAACCTAACATCACTCAGCACACCCAAATTAACTTGTAAACTGCTTGGTGATAGATTAACACCTTAAACCAATCATCCTAAAGTTAGGGCTTGACCTTTTCAACAGTGTGATCTAGCGGGAAATTTACTCATTATGCTATTTTGATGAAGAGCCTCAAACTAACAGGAAAGGCTTCCTCAAGTTGTTAAGAAAAATTTTCCAAAGCTGCTTCTAAGCTGGAAATTATTTTTAACATATATCAGAGTCAATGGCAAAAAGGTTTTCTTTCAGTTGGAAGCATCCCTAGAGTTTTGATTTCTTTATATCTGCTAGAGTCTACCACCAGCAAGCCTATTCTGTGGCCAGTAATGTAGCAGACATTAGAACAACATCGTGATGTTTTGATTCACTTTTAAATAAATATCAGTTCAGCTTGGTTGTAGGTTTCTGGTCAGCAATGATGCAGTGAAGATTACTTGCATATAACTATCAAACAAATAGTAGATACTTACAGTATACTAATACTTATAGTTTCATTTTTCATCAAATTTCCCCAGGAGCTTTTAAAACTCAAGGGAAGGAAAGATGAAAAGATTGACAAATACAGACATCATCATGTGTTAGCTGTAGAAGCAATCATGGATTTTTAAAAATAAGCATTAATAGAAGACTTTACCTGACAAAACTGTAGCTAGCATGAATTTGTTCAAGAGTCAAGATATATTGCATGATGACTCAGCAAATACAAGTTCACACACCATCTTAATCATGCTTTTACTTCAGAGACATGGGTAAGTCATCATCACTGTTCCTTTGTCTCACATGGATGCTTCATTATTTCACATAGGTTTTGGAAGGATAAAGACCATTACCAGTGAGACACTTATAGTGTGGAAAGAAGCAGCTTTTAATATGTAATATGCTTTTTATATATTCCAACAAAGATGTAGAGAAGGAATATCTATTTCCTAAAATGCTGGCTCTTTTCCTTTTGCCAAACTATTCATGCATGCATGAAACGTAACATTATCAGAAACTTATGGGAGAGGGAAACTGCAACATCTAAGAAGGCTGAAGGAGTGCTGTTTCCAGACTGCTGTCCTCAGCTATTATGCCACAACCTTATTGTATGATTTTATATTCTTTTGGCACAGTGTCTGTCTGTCAGAAGGGATCTGGGCTTGGAAGTCTTCAGCACACTGCTGAGGAAGCTAAGTACACAGAGTGACAGAGCTCTTCACTCTCCTGCTGCTGGAGAGGTTGAGCATGAACGATGTACAGCATCATTTTTCCAGCAAGATCCTCCGGCAGTGGTCCAACATGTTCAGCCTGTGGCTGTTAAACATGTACTCTGCTGAAGCAAGCTTTTGAATTTTATATATTTTTACATATTAAATAACTGCAAATGGAGAAGCTCTAGAAATTTCAATACACTGAGCAACTGTTAACACAATAATATTTTTTTATCTTCACTCCACTGTTAATTTTGGTCTCAAGTCATACAAAAAGCTTTTTAGTCTGATGCCTAACCAACACATCCCACTTTGAACTAAATTGGAACACCAGTCAACATTTAAGAGCACAAGTTTGCAAATAGTATAAGATAACATTGCCAGGAGCCTTCACACAGGAGAAGGACCCTTCCTCAACAGCAAGACCTGATTTTCATTCCTCTTTTCTCCACAATAAACAATTCTGGTTCATTGTTGAGGCATATGGGCAGATCACATCAGCTTAGGCAACACCGTTTTGAATGCCGCATTTTCCTCATGACCAAACAAGAATTATCCAAATACAAGGTTCTGCCAGGCTGTCACCTAGAAAGTGAATGTACTCATCACTACATCCACATTTAGTAAGATCTGTTCTCTTCCCATAGAATCCTGGGAAACCCAACCTACTAGCTAATGTTAGAATTTCATAGTCTGAGAACTGTATCACTCAGTAAGAAGTCATGTACAATAAAAGCCTTAACATAAAGTAACATAGTCTGTATCCTTCACCATAATCAGCATCCAACAATTTCATAAATTAATTTTTCAGAGATTCTACTGCTGGAAATTTAGAAGAAGGGCTCCACAAACTTACAAAAATAAATGGCTTGTCTACTGACAACACAATAAAAGGAACTGATCCACAGAGAGGAAGAGATAGAACTGATTGTGCTTCAATTGTATTATTTCAGACCAAGACAATTAATATTAGGTGTTAGTCATAAAATTTGCATCTTGCTCAACAATGTACTGATTTTGTCAAAAAGAACGTGATTTCAAGCTTACAATCATATATATTGTTATACATTTTACTTCATATGTTCAGAGGCTACCTGAAAATCCATAAAATTTAACTCAGAGATATCTGGATTGTTATGCATGGTTATTCTTGGCCAGATTCTGTATCTTTTAGAACCAAGCAAAACAAAAGAAAAGTTGTCTGAAAAAGAATAAAATCATATAACTCATATTTTAAGTTACTTAGAGAGACTGTAATGATAATTCTTATGACTTCATTATCTATTTTAAAAGTCTTCATTACTTCTGAGATGACCACTGAGTTTACACAG
Source organism: Phaethornis superciliosus (assembly GCA_023637945.1). Classification (NCBI taxonomy): domain Eukaryota; kingdom Metazoa; phylum Chordata; class Aves; order Apodiformes; family Trochilidae; genus Phaethornis; species Phaethornis superciliosus. Next base: position 73,141,945 of record JAJQWJ010000002.1, read on the forward strand.
ATTTCAAATATATACCTTCAGTAAAAATCTGTTTCTCTTGTGTTTGTTAAATGAAACATATCCAAGTATAACAGCAGCTGACCTTTTCTTTCTTACTTACTCTCCTTTCTACATCCAGCATGTTGTCCTTAAATGCCCATTGCACTGTTTCCCATCAATACGGAATCACCTGAAAAATGAGTGAATCTCTAGACTGATTAAAATGCCCTCTGAAATAATAAACATCCTGCTTGTTATGTTTTTACAGGAAGTAAAGCATGTTTCAGGACAGTCCTATAACACTTTCACCAGCCCCTTCAAAAAAGAAAAGAAAGTAGTCTATTACCTTTCAAAGCTGTTAACATATGGCAGTATAATTAGCATTTCTATCTACCAATCATATACTAGAGTAACTAGAGAAAATCTCCTTTTCATGTGGCCGAAGCTGAATAGGATCCCAAGTGACACAGATTCAGAGACATTCTTGTTCTGTGCCATTGCTACAGGACGTCTACTACAATATTTCAGTTCCCACTAACACACTTCAGGACAGTGGGATACTTTCCAAGAGTAGAACATATGTGTTTCTAAAAGGTTTCCAATGGTTACACAAATTGTTAGCAAAATAAAACACAAAAAAATCTTACTCCCTCTCTGCAAGGAAATAAACTATGGTGATTTGTAGAAAACTTTTGCATGCGACATTATTGCTATAAAACTGCAGACCCTCTATATCAGCTCAATCATCACAATACAATTTAACAGTCAAATAATTTTTTCTCCATCTTCCAGATGCTGGGGAGTGGAAGAAGTGCTGGTGAGGGAGTTATGCCTTAACTGCAAAGCAATGTCATGGAAAGGATAACTAGATAGGGAACAAACAGATATGTCTATTCATGTTCACTGTTGAGGTTTCAGAATGTTACAAATGCCCATATTATCTCTAGTCCTTGCTAAACTAGTCTACATCACCTGTTATGGAAAAGAAACATTAGTATTCCTTAAGGATTCTGAATTGGAAAAAGGGCTTCTCTGTAAAAGTCTGCAATACCTTTTTTCACACTGTTAAGCTTCCAGAAATAGGCATGTCTATGGGGAAAAATCCACCAGCTGTATTTCTCAAATCTGCCAAAAGAATTGAAAGGAGGCAGGGAGCAATGCCAGACACTTACAGTTTCACTACATAATGGTAAAGTGCAGAATTAGAACAGTACCTCAGCAGGTATCTTTCCTCACACACTTCACTGGCTGTGACATTTGAGGAAATAAAAAAATGTACATACAACAACTTTGTCCAAAAGAGTAACTGCACACCTCTTCCCCTCAAACTGCACAAAGGTTTCACAGGGAAGGGCTTTTCAGGAACATCAAGTGATCCGCATCTTCATGCTTCTGATTCCTCAGGCACAGCTCCTGTCAGGTAAGTCTTCCTAATATAAATAGTAGCAGATTCACAGGTTATACTTGTGCCTTGTCTCTTTTGCTGTTCCAAAGAGACACGTTAAAATAAATAGAATTTCCATAAAATTACCAGATCGGTTGAAATGGAAACCTCATTTATCTACATCCCTGTCACTCAAGTTTATTTCCAGACACCAAGAATACGTGTAGTTTAGCTCAGATAAAAGGAAGCGGTAGTACTATTTTCATCCAAAAGCTGACTTAGTCATGACTTTCCTTCATGCTGTCCCTTCTGTCTTAGTCAAAGACCTACTTCTGCAATAGTATAGTCTTGTCAAAATATACTTTCACCTTGCTTCCATTACTAAGGCCCTCTACACAATTTTGTGTCATTATGACCCTGAACAGAGAGCAATGTTATTTATTTATTTATCTTTTATATTAAGCTTTGTACTGACTTCATCTTCAGCTATTCGAAATTCCGCTCTGTAAAACTCAAAAAAAAGTCAAAACTCGAAAAAGTCAAAACTCGAAAAAAGTCAAAACTCAAAAGTCAACTCAAAAGTCAAAACTCATTGATCCAAATGAACTAATTCATTACCTTAATTTTAATCTATTTGTATTAAACAGTTTTCTATCCTTCACCAGCTTACCAGGAAACATCATCATCATTGATGTCTTCAATCACATTCACAAGATGAGGATATATCAGCAGGAAGACTAAACGTTTGTGGAACTGGAATTTGACTATTTTTCTTTTCCTTTTAAGGAGCAGAATATTCCCTTAGCGACAGTTTCTTTTCCCCAATTTGCTCTTGTATTTTCCTTTCAAAAGAGGAACTTTAATGAAGACAAGTTTTTCCACCAGTGTTCAGGTGATCTTAAAAATGTTTTCTTATAACATGACACGAACCATTATGGAGAACATACAGGAGAAGCAGAAGACTCTAATCAGCAGGCAAGGACACAGTAAGTATGAACTAATGCGTAGCAAGTGAAGTTACATGTTATGATGCCTAGTCATGCTGTGAAAAAGCAATAAAATAAAATTTTAAAAAGCCTCTGTTCAGTAACTGTTCAGTATTGGGGATATTGCTGACAAAAATAGTACTGAAGGAAACTCTACCCAAAACAGCAATTTCATGTGGCCAAGAGCTGAAATCATCATCTGGATGTATGAAGGCTGTTGTCCCAAATTATCTACCTCAACCACAAGCTGAGACATTACTGTGTAAAGCAAAAAATCCTTTTTTCATCTAGAATGCTATGTGAGTCTCCATTTTAATTACCATCAGTCTGAATAATGGCACATAAACCTGCTGTTATCACTCTCACCAGGACACTGCTATTTCCAAAAGGCAATAAAAGTGAGAGATTCTTTGCTGACTTTACTTTAGGTTCTGTGTTTTCAGTTCAGGATTCCTTTCAGGGCTTCTGCATTTCTAGTCTTTTCAAAGTATGTTGTGTCTTGACAGGGGATTCAGTTTTTCTGATTAACACTGAGGTGCCTTCATATATACACTTATTTTCACAGTGTCCAATTATTCTGTCTATAATGCATGGTGAGGGTCTTTCTTCAATTGGGATTTTCAGTTAATCTGTACCTTCATAGATTTTCCAACTTTCTAAACAAATATCTGTCATCTCTTGGCTTACAGGAACTGTGTGTGTTTACTGGGTCCATAAAATTGTAGCACAGTTTTAAACCTGCTTCTGGACATACTTGCTCACATGCATCATGATCATGGGCTTGTCCATATGACAGTTTCTTCCAAGCTTACGCTGTATTTTAGAAAAACTATCAAAATATTGAAGTTTTGTAGCAAATTACAAAATCTCAACAATCTAAAAGTCACATTGTAGAATTTTAATTAACGTCTAAGCCCAAAGCAAGCAGAAAATAATTAACAGTGAATATTCATAGTTTAATAATAGTTCATAGTTTAATAATGATTCTCAGATGTCCATGATCTCAGTACAGTGTGACTGCTGCACTGCCAGGAGTTCATTAGATGTTTGGCACAGGATAGCAAACTGGCAGGGCTGGCAGTGAGCATTTGTACCAACTCCTTTGCTTCTATTCCATAACCCCCATTATTCCTTGTTGATGTTGTGCAGCCGCTTCTACTGTAAAACTGACTTTGTGCAAACCGCTGAATTTTCACCCTGTTGTCTAGCTAAAACTCTTTGGGCTAGGAATATTGTCTGCTTTGACATGCTGAATATTTCAAGCTCTACTTCCCATGCTGAGGTGTGACATTTTAATTTTATGTCCTTTCTTCAGAAATGGTGGTCTCCAGTACTTCAGAGGAAAATCTGTTTTTGCAGAAGCCTTCAGTAAAATGGATGCTACAAGTGTGAATTCCTTCTGCTGACACAAAATTCTTGGCATCCCTAAACTTTCACTGGGCTGAAGCTGTCTCTGTGTAGGGGGTCTGCTTTCAGCTGCAGCAGCAGTTGATGGTGCAAATCAGCTCTTCCCACCTCTAAGCTGTTTTATCTCTATACTTCATACTTTCTTGGCTCTGTAAGAAATTTTCTTAAGGCCCTTTCCCTGTCAGCATGATATTCATGATGACAAAATCCAGTTTCATGCTCAAAATACTTCCCAAAATCTTGCTGTCAGGTGTCTGCATGCCCTTCAGGTGAAAGTGCATTGATCTGAATGCACCCATGAGAACACAAGACTGAAAGAGGGTTCTATTAGTCAAGTTTATTCAGCTGTGACAAGCAACTACTTAGCCTGTCTGACTGTATGGTACTGGTTGAAATAATTAAAGGATCACTGCTCCATTGCTCTGGGGATTTTAGATTGATATGTGTAAGTGCAACCTGAATGTGCACCAAGTAGCAAAGCTCAGGACACTACAATATCGAATATTGTTTAAGTTTATTCCCCACCTGCCTAGCCTATTTTTCCAATTTAAGGTTTATTACCTCATCACAATTAATTGTGCTTCATTTATTTAATTAGTCATGATTATGCTATTGCTAGAGAACTTTAAACACTATAGGGATATTTCTAACTCAGAAAACTGTTTCTAAAATACCTCCTCTAGTCAAGCAGCAATTATGTTATACCCCACTAACACCATGAGCATGTTGGCTGAGCTAGTCATGTTCCACCAATCAAAAAGAGAAAAAATGCATAGCAACAGTGACTACTTCATAGAAACAAGAGATATGGAACAAAAGGAAAATTGCAGAAACATTTTAAATGGTCACACATTGTCATTTTGCTGCTTTGAGTTCTATCATCTCATCAGAAAAAAAAGTTCTAGAAAAAAAATAAAAAATTGACTCAAACAGTAAATCCATTATTTGAATAAAAAGGCTTAAAATAATAATTTTTAAAAGTTTAAATTTGTAAATCTAGATGAAACTGCTGGGAAAATGGCCAGGGATAAGCTGTCTGCAAGAAAAAAAAGAGGCACAGAGCTCATTATTGTTTCCTAATTGAGACTATAAAAAAGCAGCAAACACTTCAGGGGTGATCAGCTACCCAGAAATCAACTTTAAGGTATATGGTAGTAATGCCAGCCTATCAAGGAATATAACAGTTATAACTGCCAAGTCTTACTTCCACTCTTTTTCTAATAAATTACTATCAAGATCCTGGAATCATGAGAGCAAAGCTGTGCTTTGCATTAGAAGCCTTTAGCTGCTGCACAAGGCTGTTCTTGTTTCCAGGCTCCTACATGGATTTTTTTACTTCCTTTCTCAATGTGTTTCATCTGTGTGTTTTATCTTTTTCCCTGTTATCATAACTTAGACCCCTACACTCCCCAACCAGCTCATAATTCTTCCTTCTTTCTTCCTACTTCCTCTGGTCCCACCTGTTTTTAACTGTGCCCTGGGTCTTCCTTACATTATTCTCTACCTCTTCATTATGCCAACCTTGGTTTGATTTCCCACTGTTTTATTCTTCTTTTTCTTGATATTTGCAACTCTTCTCCTCTCAGCTGGTATCTTTGCCATCCTGCATATGGTAAGGGCACCCTGTGAGAAAGCAGGACCTCAAGGGGTTTTTTCTCAACCTCAAGGAGTTACAAGAAATCATTGTGGATAAGGTGTCTACAGCCAGCATACCAGAAAAGTCAGGGAAAGTTGAAGAGTAAATCATCCATAAATGCTAATGACAGCCCTGAAAACTGTCTGCACTACACACATAAACACAGTTTCATACCCAAGTGTAAAAATCTGGCTATCAGTCACTGCAAAAATAGTATCCTGCTTGAACTATCAAATAAATTTTGCTATCAGCTGTGCCTTATGTGTCCTTATAAGTTGAACCAGCTGGAAAGAGATGTGTTTGATTGCTATGTTTCTTTCTCAGGCAAGTTAGTTCAGGGAATTTAATTTACTCAGCCAGTTTCTACTGAAACATTCCCCATGTGGTAAACTGCACTCAATTTCTGTATTTCCATGCAACGTGTTGGCATTGTATGTAGTGATTCTTAAGGAGCCTAAGTATCTTCTCTTAAGAAAATACAAATTTCCTTTTGATAACTGTATTTTTTTCAAGACACTATGGCTTAAACTAACAGCTTCTAGCTCCTCGCCATTGCAGATATAACCATTTCCAGAAGCACTGCACTAACGTGCACTTTACATTTCTTAATACTATTAATTCTCACCAGAAATAGCTAAGGAATAATTATATCTTACAGGTGTCCTATAGTTAAATTCCAAGGGTCCTCAAAATTTCCTATCAGCCAGCACTGTAACACAACATGTCCCTCAAGGATAATATGAAACTGAACTTTGCTGCACTGATTTGAAAATCATATGATGTATATTTCTTTACTGATTCAAATTCATATCCCTTTATCAGGCACCATCCAAGACAGAGGTTGGCATTGTTTTTATGAATCCTCAAAAAATATAAGATGCATGCTTGCATACAGCCTCACTGTAAATTTTATCCATTTTCAAACATATTATGATTAAGAACTTTAATTTTTAAAAAAACCCTCAACATGTACCTTTCAAGAGCTCATTCAAGAGAATCATCAAGGGGTTTTCCTTTTTTCTTTTTTTTTACATAACAGACATACAATAATTCAGAATCCTCTATGTTTCTTCTTTTAAGCTGTTACTGTTTCATTTCATGCATTTAGTTTCTCAATAAGGAAAGGGGAATGAGAGAAACACGGAACTATGACACTTTGCTTTAAAAATAAGATATTCTATTAAACATACTGTATGCAATGCAACAGTGTATCCAGGGGTTTTAAAAAACAATAACTAAGGAAACCTTTCAGGCTAGCAATTTCAATACAAACACGTCTTGGTTTTCTTTTTTGCTTTTTAAGGGGTTTGTTTGCTTGGGTTTTTTTTTTTTTCTTCTAGAATGTTCCATTGTATTCAAAGGTATGAATGATTTTCTATCTTCTCCTTGTTTCTTTTTTTTCTTTTTTTTTTTTTCTCAGTGGAGGAAATTTCTATAAAATTATGTTAACAAACTTTCATTATGCCAAAAAAAAAATAATCTGCAACGTTAACACAGTTCTCCCTAATTATCTAGCTTAACAAAATTATTTTACAAAAACTCAAAGAAACAGCAGCAGATGCTGAACCATGCTCTTAATTCACCTCAATGAATGTCTTTATGAACAGAGGTACACTTGGAATATGAAACTCAAGATTTCATCCTCCTCTTGTCATTTTCCATCATGACCACTGAGCTAAAGAAGCAAAGTAAATTTAAGAGTTCAGTAAGCCAGAACAGGAACCATTTAAGCCATATCTTGCATGCAAAAGTAATGTTCAACAAATAAAAGAAATAAAGGTTATTAAAACCAAGTTAAAGTATTATTGCTACCAGTTTGTCTGCAGTGAGATTTTTCCTTCTTTTGCCAAAGCCTACCTGCTACAAAGTTGTACACACGAGACCAAGCAGGGGTGCCTTTTACAGCACAAAAAAACCCCCAAGAGATCATGGAAGGCTGCTCACCTCAGAAAAATAGAACCTGTTTTCTATGGGATTTCCCTCTGTTCATCATATTCCTGAAACTAAAGGCTGACTGTTTTGCAGAATACATACAGGAATGTAGTGAACTCAAGATTATTTGCTATATTCCTGAGTAACTTTGCTGGCTTGATGTGCCTGGTTTCAGCGACAACTGTTGTCTTGCTTGGGTACTCCTGCAATGTCTCTACAATTTGTGATGTTACCTCTGACACTGTAGTGTTTCTGAGGTGAGAAAGCTGAATGGATATCATGTAGCAATAGTGCTACATCTGCAATCTGTTGTACCTGTTTTCCATTTGCCAGCAAAATCAATTTCAGACTTCTACAATAACTGCTAAAACATTTTTTTACAATATTAGAAATTCTTTCACATGGTGTTTCAAAGTTAGCTATGGAAAAATAAAGCAAGAGCACTGTTGCTGCTGTTATTCAGGGCACTTGCATCAATGCTAGGTTTTTTTTTAAAAAAATCCTTTGTTGTATAATGAAAAGTGCCAACCTGATTTGAAATCTAACTCATACAGCAACCCTTCCTGCAGGCCACAAGAAACACCGTGCTATACAGCACTTGAGAGATCTGCAAACAGGACAGTTAATAATTTTTATCACTAGCAGATGTCCTTTAAATCTCATGGAGATTAATTTGAAGGGCCCTGAAAATAGGTACACTTGATTTACACAGAGTGCAGGATCCATTCCTCAGAACACAATATGCTGCACTAGATCTTATTTGCTAAGTTTAAAGCAGGAAGTGTCCATGGACAAGACAAATGTGAGAAGATAATTCATTTTATCAAAAGCTAAGATAACTTGAAAATATACCCCTTCATTGCAAGTGTTTCTGAACAAGCAAGTGAGCATCCAATCATTTATGGTGGCTTTCAAGATATTTAAAGGCTCTTTTTTGTAAAGTGATATAGATTTTTTTTATTATTCCCATATTTTCATGCACACCAAAAGCCATGAATTTATGAGAAATGCATTTCTTACAAGATAGTTATCCACTTATTTATTCACCACTTGAGACCTAGGAGATTCCCTCTCCTTTATTACTGAGGCTAAAGCTCATACCATTTTTACATTCTCAACAAATACATCACTAATTTTTCATATTATGGTGTTTATTTTTAGCATACATGCTATTTTTGTCAAAATAAATAAAATGATCCTTTTCCTATGTTAAAAAAGAAAATGTTTAAATCATTACAAACTTATAAACCAGAAAACCTTCACGTTTCTTTAATGAATTACTATCAAAACAATTATTGTGTCTTGGGTTTCTTCAGTTTCTGAACAAATATTCCAGCTATGGGAAAGTCAAAAGCTGACATTTATCCTTAGTCCTATATAAATTAGTCCGATAACAACTCTTGTATGATCCATAGCTTCTAAATTGATCAGTTCTCTAACACAGCAGAAGTTAAACATTGCAGTACTCTTATGGAGCATTATCTTCAAAATTGTCTCTTCAAAGGCAAATTTAGAGCTTTAAATACCAGGAGATATTGGAAGGTAATAATAATTAAATTTAGTGCTTTGCTTCTTTAGAAGATATATCCTCATCAACATTTGCAGTAGCTTAACACTAAACATCAGTTTCACAGACCATATTTAATACTGCAAAGTCTTAAATTTGGCCAACTAATTATTATTTGGATTCTTTCTTGAGCCTAAGAGGTCACTACTTCTTGCCTTAAAGCATCACACATCTGTAACTCAACCAATTTCATCAGACACAGAGGACAAACTTTCCTCAACAAGCCAATATATATGCTTTCCTGCTTAGACAGAGGCTGAAACAGTTCCATAAATAAATACAGAAATAAGCTCAACTTCCTACAGACAATTCCCTAAGCCATTTAGCAATTGCTTCTACATGCTTCTAAAGCATCCAGTTTAAAAAATAAGGAATAAGAGTTATTTGAAACTACATCATATATCAAGTATTTCAAAATCCTAAAAAAAGTATACTTTCCATACACATGTAAATGCTTATACATGGAAATGTATGCAACTATGCATCCCACGAGGATGGTATCAGTTACATTTTACTGCATATCATGTAGCAGAAGCTGCTTGTTCTTCAGGTGCAATCAAGGGCCAGTGCTACAGTAGTTGCAGGTAAAGATAATTTTGTGATGATTATAAAAAGCTTTTCTGAACTGTTTGGTTATTAACAGCTTGAGTGGCAAGGCAAGACTTTACAAACACCCCCAAGGGCAGGTCAAAATATTAAAAAAACATTGGGAAATAGAGGAAATTTTTGGGGGAAGTAGGTCTATCAGTTAATGTTTGTCAAGGAATAAAATAAAATCCCATTGTTGTGCCCAGACTTAACGAATTAAGCATGCCAGTGGAAGATGACATCTGAATAGCTGACAAACACAATTGCCCTGACTGCAAAAGCAGATGTTCTATGGCAGAAGCTAGCTAAAAGCCAAAGAAAATATGGAAAGTTTTATCAATTAAGGGAATAAGAAAAAAACAAACAAACAAAAAAACCCAGACTTTCTGTACATCTTCAGAAGAAACCATGGCACCTAATAGCACAGAGTAAATGGAAGAAAAAGTCATGAAAGACTGTACCCTCATGTTTGTGCAGACAGGGTACTTTGAAAAGTTTACAAGAGAGATCATTTTTCTAACCACAGTCTATCCTATTTACCGCCCAAAGTTCAGTACACAGTCACTCTTCAACACATACACACACACACAGAGTATTTTCCATGTACAGAAGACAGTTTGACTATGAAATAAAACAGAGCTAACAGTATGGAAAGCAAGTAACACTGTTTTTCTAGGTTAGGTTAACTGGAACTAAAACAACAACCTAATACGCTTTACAATTTCCACTGCATGCATGTAGTTTTAACTGTCCTTTTTTTCAGTTCTCAGAGAAAAGCTGTTTTCAGGACTACTTTACTGACATCTAGTGAGCCTTGGATCAAACAGCTTTAGGCACACAAACTCATAGAAAAAGAGAGGTAAACAAAATATTCTATATGGCCATGTCTGTAATTTAGGACTGTGCTAAATCAGGTATCAACTCAGAGAACACTGTAATACTGACTGGATGTTAAAAAGAAGCACAATGACAAGTCATGGTCAATCTTTCCTTTCCAGCCTAAATACCTTTCACAAGGATGAATTTTTCAAAGAAATTTGCCACTGGTTATGACTTCAATCTTTTCCTTTTTGTGACACACATATTTAACTGGTCTATATCATTGCCTGTAACTTCCAGCTAATGATTCCTTTGTTGTTTGTTTTTATTATGAAATAAAAACTATAAGCAATTCATTATTATTGTTTCAGGATGAATTTTCACCTAGTCCTATCATTACAATAGTATAAACACATCACTTTGTCCTTGGCTAAGTTTGGGAGAATGACAGCTTCACATGAGATTCTCAGCTCCAGTGAAGTCTTGTAACATTCCCTAGGAAGAAGGCATTAGTTAGAGAATATGGCATTTTCTGAGATCAAGGTTTTCTGCAATGTACAATTGACACAAAAACAAATTTAAAATTAAAACACAAAACCAAAATCAACTGCCTGTTTTAAATAGAAACTGAACAATTGAATCTATGTGCTGACTGCCTGTAATCATAACAATGAATAAGATCACATTTTACTTGAAAAAATGGCTTCAACAGGTCATGACCATTAGTCTTGTATGAAAAATCAGAGAAGACACACTGCTACCAACTAAGCCTATCTCTTGTGAGCTGCTGGCCAAGAATTTCTAGGTTTCCCTGAAAGAACATACTATCTGTCCTTCTGCAACATTTAGTTTACATAAAATCTTACAAAATGCACAGATGTTTGGATGCTTAAAAACATCTCTGCATAGAGGGTCGTGCTACTCTAAACTTTCAGTATAACTAATTGTCACGGTTTAATGGCCTGCATTCTCCACCAGGGGAAGCAGGAAAGAGCAGGAAGGGGTTTGACCCTTGTGATCCCTCAAATTTATACCGAGTATGAGGTGTATGGGATGGAATACTCTGTTTGGTCAATTCTGGCATCTATCTTGTCTGGTCCTCCCCGAAGGAGGGTTTCAGGTGGGACCTCCTTGCTCCTTCTGGAAGGTAAAATGTTCCTGAGAGCTGAGCAGTGTCCTTGGCTCTGCACACCAGTCTCTGGCAGTAACTATAAACACCGAGTGTTATCAGTCCTAGAAGCAGACACTGTCTGAGAAACTTGCTGTTAATTTCAGCAAGTGCAACTACTTACAAGAGACTTATCTGAAAGCAAAAGTACAAGACAGAAAATCACCTTTATCATCGTCCAAACCAGGACACTACTTTAAGGTAATTAAACTTAACCTCATTGATATAAAAGAAGCCACCAAAACAAACACTCTATCATTCTTTTTATCATAACAAAGACGCTAGGGATTGTAGAGGTGGAGTCCATCTGAAAAACAGTAGAACATACACAGTTCTGCCAGTGAAAGAAATTAGGTAGTGCCTATAGGGTGTGCGTTTCTTACATTGTTCATGACAGTAGAAATGCTTCTCTTCCCAGTCATCACTCAAGATGTCCGCTGTGGTACTGAAGCAGTCACTGTGATTTTCCTTCCTCCTCAGCCTCTTACCTGGGCTTGGGCGCTTCAGTCAGAACTTAATCCTGCATTTAAATAGGGAGTTCAGTCACCTTCTTTCTCTCTCTGAGGTACAATAATCAAAATAAATATTTTCAGCTACAGAAGAGACTGCACTTAAAGTGCCCTGGGATTATAATCTTAACTCGCACATTCTGGCTGCTCAGAGACAAAAAAAGCAGACTATATACAAAACTCTTATGTCTATATTTTGTATTTTATGCAAGATTACCAGTTATCAATGAAAGATAAAACATTTCAGATGAAACATCAACTTTGTATATAGTTTTGCCTTGCAAATACATTAGGAATAGTATAGTTGAGCATTTAGACCCAGATCTTAACCAAAGTATCAGTGTTTAAACACCTTTTTGAAAGTTGCAAATGTTGGTAAGCGTAATATGCAATTTTTTTCTTAACTACATTTAAGTGTCATTAGTTGAACTTTTTATTTATAGGTCAGGCAGAACCACATGATATTTTTCACCTTTATCCATGATTAATTTCAGACTCAAATTCCATTAAAAAATTAGTAAATTACCATAAAAATAATTATTTTTCTGTTGCTAAATTTCAAATAAAATCTCAGTCACCAAAAGGCAATTTAAAACTTTCACTTTGTGCTTTTTTTCCTTTTTTATTAAAACTAAGTATGATTAGCCTTAGAAATTTGTTCTGAAAAAACATTTTCCTTAACATTTTATATATTTGAATGCTTTAAATTCACTAGAACACTTTTTTACTTATGGCAGCCATATACAATCTCTGTAATTAAAAAAATTACAAAGAATTTGTATTTTTTCTATCATGCACAAGACAGCAGTTTAGTTTAATTCATTCTCAGCACATTTCCTGTACTAAACACATTCCCCTAATATTTGCTATCTACCAACAATAAACTCATAACAAATAACAGCAGGTTATTATAAAGACAAGTAGTTTTAATTTCTGTTGAAGGAAATTAATTCTGGTCCATATTAAAGTTATGTTATAGAAGTTTAAATATTAAAAAAAATTCTTAATGCCATCTTATAACCACTTATATTAATAAATATTTTCTAATTCCAAGATGGAACATATAAAGGTATTAACTCTGATTAACCCCTCAATCACATGGTTATGAATGAGCCCATGAAACATGCCCAGATTTTAATTTTTACATATCTGTACAAGATTAGCATTTTTCATAACTCATTTAGTTTGGTCTGAGATGGAAAAATTATCAGTTAATCAAAATGAAAACCATTTCATATCTCATTCACCAAGATCTGTATTAATTGTAATTGATAAATAGAAAATTATTCCTTCTACTTTTACTCTTTAAAACAATAATTATGGGCTTTAAATACTCTAAGCCAGGAAATAATATATTGCCACTGAAAAAAAAATAAAGTGAGAAGAGAAATAGACAAGCAAGCTTAATTTACCAAACAATTTTAGGAGCAGAGCTGCTTTTTTTTCCAAAAGCTTTCACCTTAGTGAAAGTTTTAACTTAGTTTTAACCTTGTTTAGATGAGTGGCAGAAAGTGCTTTGTTCACATTTAAATTGTTTTGATCCTTCCTCAGATCTCCCTTATGTCCACTTAATGCAAGGAAAAAAGCATAAGCATAAAGATGGTTTTTATCAATGTTCCCATTGCCACTGCAGTGGGTAAAACCCACCAAAAATGCACAAAAGACCAAAGCCTTGAGCTGTCTAAAAAAAAAAAAAAAAAAAAAAAAAAAAAAACACAAGAAACATTTAAGAAGACATTTTAACTGTTCTTTTTCACTGTCAGAACCTTTTGCAAATAACAATTTAATCTTTGAAACATATCTGATTACCATATTCCCAGTACACTGTTACCAGAAGGGGAAACAAAACCGGTGTGATTAAATTCACTGAATTTCAATCAAAAACCAGATTCCTCCAGTTCTTCAACATAAAGTGTTAATTACTTCCACTTTCAGTATAGCCATAGCCACTGTGAATCTACCACACAACCAAGCCATCAGGATAATTTGGAATGGTAACAGAATTCTCAAAGATTTGATACAATAATTGAAAATATAATAAACACCTGATGATTTTCTATCTACTGTGAGAAAAGCAGAAGTAAACTATACATGTCTAACACCCAGCACCTGCATAACATATTGCCAGTTTCCACAGTGGCACACAATTGTGGAGTGCCACCAACGCATGGGTTGCATTAGGAGCAAAGTAATGTATTTTAATTTTATATCCAAAAGCATATTAGAAAATTTAATAATTTCCATTAAAACACAGCAAACCAGCAATGTCTTAACCAGACTAGAGAGGCAGACAAACTGCCTCTTCATAGAGAACACATTTTGTTATTCATTTGAGTAAATGATTCTGGCAAAAGTCTAACAGTACAACAGCTGGAACAGCAAGTTGGTTACTCTGTTGTATTTAAGATACATGCTTTTGTAACACCTGTACAGTTAGGAACCAATGTGTGCCAACTCTTGTAAAAGAAATCTACTTTAATCTACAGAGACACTGGAGAGAGTCTATCAAAGGACTAAAAAGATAATGAAGGGATTACATTTCTCCCATAAGGAAAGACTGAGAGAGCTGGGGCTGTTCAGCCTGCAGAAGACAAAGCCAAGGGGAGATCATATTAAACTGTATAAATACCTGAAGAGAGAGAGAGCAAAGATGGAGCCAGTGACAGGACCAGAGGAAATGCTCACAAACTGAAACACAGGAAGTTCTCTCTGAAAATCAGGAAACCTTTTTATTCTGAAGGTGACTGACCATTGGCACAGGTTGCCAGAGAGGCTTACAGATCCTTACAGACATTCATAACCCATCTAGACACAGTCTGAGGCAGCCTGCTCTATGTGACTGTGTTTGAGCAGGGGGTTAGACTTGCAGAGGTTCCTGCCAACCTCTATCATTCTGTGATACCCCAACTAACATCCCTTGTTATAAGTAATAGACCTAGAAAGTATTTCCCAAAATAATAAATCAATTAATTTAAAAGAATCTATGATAAAGTACTGAGGTTATCCTTATCCATTCCAACTTCCTCACAGAGCCCTCTCCTTTCCTCAGACTTTTTTCTCCTTCTCAAATAGAGAAAAGGTTAATGTGATGAATGATATAGTAAGTTCAGTTAACAGGAAAAGACATTCCCAGTTACATTTCTCTCAAGAAAAATACACCTTTTATGCTCAAGTTATGCAAGCTGGCAGCGGAGAAGCTTTGGGAAAGGAGCTGGATAAATGCCATTGTTTTGGTGGTTCAGTAGAAAAACTGAACACTCAGTTGTTTGCAGACAATTCATGTAAGAACAGTGTCTTACCAAGTTACACTGCCCTCTGCTAAACCACATTAAGCATTTTTTTACATAAGGCTCTAGTTTCCTAACTATCTCTTATTTGTGTTCTACCTTTGGAAAAAAAATGTTTTACATCAGCAGTCAAACAGCTGGGTTTTTTCTTGCCAAAGTACGATATCTTATACTTTCTGAGAGAAAAAAAAACAAAAACAAACCAAAAAACAAACAAAACTACTTCAGGTCTCAGAGCAATTGAACCACAAATAATAGCTTCACTAAAAAGTTAAGGGGAAGTAAGTATCTATTTCAAATATTAGCTGTAACAGAAAATTAGTTTAACCATATTGTTCTTCACACAGTTTCTACCAGCTTTTCTAGTATTGGTTTAATAGCTCTTTCTTGGCTTCTATATTTTTTATTAACATGCAAATATTCATTATAAATAAATATAATAAATCTTATAAATATTTGCATCACGTGCTTGTGTTTTCCACTTTGTTCATATAGCATGACAACGTACTTTTGATTTTTAAAAATCCTTTTCAATAATGTCAATTGTACTTACTGCTAAGTTGGAATTGTACTGCCTACTGTGACAAAAATTTGCCTTTTTCTTTCCCTTATCATCTCTGAAAGTGGAAAAATCACGACAGTGAGAACAAAGTTCAATTTGAGGGACCTATGAGATAAAAAGTATGAATTCAGGCACAAAGCTCAAGGAAAAAGTATTTCTGCAGAGAATCTCACAAGACAAAAACTTTCTGTGTAATACAGCATACACAGCAATGTATGTATTTGAAATATTAGGCTGCTAATTTTAAAATACTTATAAAATTTATGAGGAATTTCAAAGGATTGTTATGGAGCCATAATACCTCCACTTTATTCAGGAACTTATATTACCATGAGTTCTAAGAGAAACATCTATAACGTTTCATATTTTAAATATTGTCCAAAACACATTTATTAATCAATCTAAATATCAAAAAAGAAAAGAAGCAAATATTTTCTGTAATCCTGCATTTTTCCAGAGCTTCAAAATCAAAAGTGCAAAAAAATGCTTAATAATATTCCCAATGCATGATCCTGAATGTTTTTTCTTGAGAAATCTACTCAGTACCAATAGCAGAGCCAAACACAGAGAAACTATATCCAGTTCTAGAGTGTGTCAGGGCTGGTTATTGTATTGCTATCCCTTTCCACAGAAACATTTTATTACCCATTTCTGCTATAAAGATGAACAAGAAACAGCTCATTTTTTTCACTTTTTGAAGCCATATGTCAGGGAGCATCAAGGACATGCTGCTTGGAAAGGAAAGTGGAGCCAGGAGCCAAGACTTAGAGCAGCGTGGGCAGAGCAAGGCTCTTTCCAGCAAGGTCACAGACCCATGGCACCTGAACAGAAAAGCAGAGCAGGTCCATGAGAGCAACCAGGGCCAGCTAACATACCAGAGACTGCCAGATGAGGCTGTGACAGATCGGAGGTCACTCCAGAAAGTCAGGCTTGGTCTGATGAGGATAACCAGTCTGCCACAGATCAGTGATTGCCAGGCAAGTCCATGGTAATGGGACGGGTCCAGGTTGAGCTGCACCGAGTTGTCTCCCAGCTTCTCCAGCAAAACCTCTGGGAGAGCAGGGTTATGCACTCTGGCCCCTGACACGATACTGCATTTCAAAAGAGCTTTTCATTGAACTTTCCCATGCCTGATCACTCTATATCTGCTGGTGGTTTCACAGACATGTAAACTGCCACACACCTTAAGCAACGGAGCAGAAATGAAAAGAAATAACTGACTGCAAACATCAATTGTGTCACTGATCTAGCAGTCTTTTGTCATAACTTGGATCACCAGTGTGCATTTATTTGCAGAAAACCCTTTTGCCCATCACCCTCAACTTGTCTGACAGGAGAAATGAACACTTCTGATAAAATAGAGACAACCAGTCTGCATTCTAATACTTCTAAATTTATTTCATTAAATAATAGTTTTAGGCAAGAGATATATTTAGTATATTTATTTAATAGACTAATTAATGCACCATTCAAATTCCATTTACTGATTTGACATAAAATCAGAAACAGCTTTTCGTTTGCAGCATTTATGTATGACAGATGGACCAGAAATATTGATTCTTTCTGCTTCCTCTTCTGCAGCATCTGTTATTGTGAATGACTAGTGGACCACTAATATACAAGGTCTATTTGACTAAGCAACAAAAATACACTGGATTTTTGATGATCAAATAAGTGAGCTTGATGTGTAAAGCCAATAGTATTCAACTAAATGGAGCTGCTAACACATCTTTCAAGATGGATTGCCACATTAAATGTTTCCTATCTAGCAGAGATACCAACCATACTGTAGCAAGTAAGTAAAAAAGGAATGGGGGGAAAAAAAACAAAAAGAAAAAAAAAAAAGAAAATCATAAATACACAGAATCATAACACTGCAACATTAGAGTAGAAACAAAGATAAAACTGATGTCATAAAACTAATAACCTTGATAAAAATTGACTCAATCTGGTGTATTAGAACATTAAAAGATATCCGAGCATTCTCTTCATAGCCATTTCATATTTATATGTCATGAACCAGACAGTAAGGAACTCTGGAAACTGTCAAGTGCTTATTTTCCTATGCAACACAGTGAAATTATTATCCAAGTGGTGAAACAATTATGAATTTTTCCAGTTTCAAGTCTCTTATTTAGATGATAACCAAACTAGAAAGCATCAGTTAGGAGATAAATCTTGGAGTGTCATCACATTAACTAATATCAATGAGCAACAGTACATAGCCTTCCACAGATACACACCCACAAACAAACAAACAAACAAAAGATATAAGCAGATTTACCACTTAAAAGTAACAACATTCAAGTCAACTGAGCTTTATTTAAGGTAAAAGTAAACAAACAATAGCGAGATAGGAACACTAAATATTTCCCATGATTTCTCAATACATGAAAGGTAGTACTTCAATGTATTTACCAAACATAATAACACTCTAAGATTTAGTGTCTATAAGCCTATTAGGAAAATTTTCTAAAAATACCATGATGGAATCTATGCCTTAGAAAATTTTTAGAAGTGATCCATCATATAGCTAACTATATATTAGTGTTTTCTTTTAAAAACAGAAAAGACTTAGAAACTTTTTTTCTTCACATTACTTGACATCACAAAGAAGTGCAACCCCACGCAGTACCCAGTGCTCTGGAGGCTGAAGGGTTTTAAGATCCAAAGCAGCAATGTAATTCATATCTGTTCTAACATTTTTTTTGTAGACTGGACATGAATACAGGCGTGGATCTTTTGAAGCTGAAAAGACAGAAGAGAAATGAAGGAAAAAAATTAATCTAGGTTGAAAAAAACAGAGCCCTAAAGGACAGAGCATAAGGCAAATGTAAAACTGAAGTTCAACAGCAGCTCTCCATCACCACAAAATCCCTCTTAATTCTCACACTGTTCACTACTCTGTTATTTCCAGATGAAGAATTTATGTAGTTTTAAACTAAAGAGGGTAGATTTAGATAAGATATAAGAATGAATTCTTTAACAATTAAGGTAGTGAAACACTGGAACATGTTGCCCAGAGAGGCTGTAGAAGCCCTATGCCTGGAAACATTTAAGGTCAGGTTGGACAAGGATTTTAGCAACTTGATCTAGTGCAAAATGTCCCTGCTCATTGCAGGGAGGTTGGACTAGACGACTTATAAAAGTCCCTTCCAACCCAAAACATCCTACAGTTCTATGTGGGAAAGAGGTTGTATGGGTTTAGGTTACAACGATTACAGAGTTTATGCATATAAATGTTGACCTTCTCAGTCTAGGACACATTGTCAATGGAAGATGGAACACAAGTATGCTTGTCAGAGAAGGCATAGAACAGCTCACTTGCAATGGGTTTAAAATATTATTAACAGCATTACAAGCAAAAGGTAGAGAAAGAAATATCAAAAATAAATAAATAATAATTTTTAAAATGCCTACTATCAATTATGAAAGAAAGTTGAAAGTTCCCTTTATTTGAAAGTCTGGAAAATGTTCTCTCATTGAAAAAGACTCAATATGTACACAATGAATAGTGTCAGTCTCAGGAAGTTCCTGAATCCCAAAAGACCTCCTTGCAATTGTATAAAAAGTTCCATTGCATTCTACAAAAGTATCTCCCTTTTCAATAGTTACTTACTGTTATTCTCTGCATATATCCTTATAACAGGCATCATCTCGAAGAGGACCTTGGGCTTGGATTCAGTCAGTCTCATGCTTTTTCTGTCCCAACCAGCTCCTTCTAAATACAGCCCATACACATAGACACCTTCCACAGGAGGACTTGTGATATCATCCTTCATCCATTTAGTGACCTCATTGCACAGCACTACACTGTCAAGAGCCCATCCCTTGTTAGCCCGTGTTATTTCCTGCTCAAAATAGATCAAAGTATGAAGGTTACATTTTTACTCATGCACAGAGCTATTTTTTCCAAATATTTATCAGAAACATATTTGCATCCTCACAACTTATTCCTCTTCAATTAAAAAACCAAAACTTCTTATGATGTCCATATTTACAGCAGTTTGACTTCTCTCTAAGTGATGGTATGGTATTACAAGAAAGCTGTGAGTACTTTGTCCACTAAATTTGATTTTCAGCCTATTACATACAATATCCTAAGACTGTAACAAGTAACACAACCACTGAATGCCAGAGGTAACTGACTCTTACGAATATGGAGCTTTCATAACATGAGAACACATTAACTTCTCATGCTAATTCAAACATTTCAAATCAATCTTCCTTTCCCTGTACCTATATTTTAATTAACTGTATTCTTAATAAAGAGTAAGAACTCAGCACTAAAGCTACATAAAAAGATTGGTAAAAAAACAGCATTTAAAGACAGACATACTCTAAGTTTCAAAATATATTTCAAATGTAGTCAGTTATAGCACTGGACTTTATCCTTTATCTTTCCCAACCTCTTACTATCTTTAACCATTAACATATGCCAAACCTAGGTTTTATTCTGGGCTTGTAAAAGTTTTCCAAGACCTTTGCTTGAAGTAATTGGAATTAATGTTTGTTCACGTTCTGCAGTTAATCAGCTGCTCTGAAAGAGCAGAATGATTACTGATCATTCTGGCATGTCATCTTTCTCATTGCTACTTGTTCCTCCATACAGCAAAACCCAGAAAGCTACTTAAGTTTTTACTTAGGACATTAGGTTGTTGTGTACCTACATTCTCTTTTTAGGGAACCAGGAAAGTTCTGTAGATTCCAACTGTTTCAAATCCTGCTACTAAACTTTTTTCAAAAGCTTGAGTCCAACAGAAAATCCCAGTTAAGAATGGTTTATTCAAAAGATGGTTTATTATATCTTGTTATATAAGTTAAAGGCTATATACTTGCAATAGCAATACCAGAAGTAGGTCACCGGTTAGAATTTCAGTTTGATAAACATAGATTACACTACCCAGAGCTCGGAGCAAGAGGGAAGACTTTCCTTCTCTGCAATCTTTATTCATTCTCTCCTTCAAAAGTTAGCGTTTTCTGAGGTCCCGTTGATTTACCACCTGTGTATTCTTTCCCAATTTACAGATTCCAAACAATTATTTTCTCCAATCTGTTCTTTTATGCTGACCAACATAGGTATTTGTTGCCTTTTAAAATATAAAGTACTACTATCATGCTGGACAACCAAAACAAACATGAAGTTGGCAGAAATACATAAATTATTAAGTAGATCAAACTTCATAATTAATACACATTAATAGAGGAAACCTCCACTTCATGAAGAGAGACTGAATTAGTTGCCGAAGTGCCGAAGTATAGTGCAAGACTAATTCTGAATAGCTGTTCTGGCAAGTCTCTAGTCAGGTAAGTACTGAACACAAATAAAAAGGGAGAGGAAAAAAGGAAAATAAATTAATGGGCTTAACACTTCTTCTCAGGGATATCAATAGTAACCTGAGATATTATGTTAGCCTCTACATACATGGATCTCAGTCAAAGTAAGAAATATATTTTAACACATTAACAGTTGATGTACTGAAAAACTACATGCAGAGGAAGAATACTTCACTCAGGAAATGTTAGACAGTTATGCAGTCACACATCTTCCCTGCTGACAAGATGGAGCCATGTGTAATAATCAGCCTTCAACACACAATGTATGTATATATGTTAAAATAGTATGTCAAATAACAAGCAGAGTTAGACTTTAAACACAATTTACCTGCCTCATTGCAGTTAAAAATCCTTGAGGATTAAAAAACCCTGTCATCCAGAAGCAGTTTGGTCGGCTTTCAAAAATCCAACTGTAAAATTGTTGGTTTCTTTCCAGAAGCTCAGTAAACCAGAAACCAAGTGTAGTGGAAGCCCAAGATGCCTAAGAATAGTAAAGAGCATGTTAATTTTTTAACTTCATTCCACATTTTTAAGACATTCTTTTCATGTCAAGAAAAAGTAATTCCTCACAAGGTAGTAAACAACACAATGTTAGCAAAGTATATTTGAAGTTTATGTTTCATATCTTAACTTCTAACCTGATACATAACTGTCGCATCCCTCTGCAACCTGAAGCAAATTCTTGCTCTGATCAAATTCTTGTCTACCATTCCATTTTGATATGCATAAGACAAGAACAATTAGAGGCTGGTAGGATTGAGAACATCCATGAGAAAAAGGACTCAGGGGTGCTGGTTGATGAGAAAAAGCTCCACATGAGCCAGCCAATTGTCCTGGGCTGCATCAAAAGAATCACGGTCAGCAGGTTGAAGGAGCTGATTCTTCCCCTCTACTCTCTTGTGAGATCCCACTGGAAGTATTGTGTCCAGTTTTGAAGCCCCCAATACAAGAAGGACATGGACCTCTTGGAATGAGTCCAGATGAGGGCCACGAAAATGATAAGAGGGCTGGAGCACCTCTTGTATAAAGACAGGCTGAGAGAGTTGGGCCTACAGTGGAGAAGAGAATGTTCCAGGGATATGTTATAGTACTCTTCCAGTACCTAAAGCAACCTACAGGAAAGCTGGGGAGGGACTTTTTGCAAGGTCATGAAGAGATAGGACAAGGGGTAACAGCTTTAGATGCAAAAGGGTAGATATAAGCTAGTCAATAGGAAGAAATTCTTCACTGGTTATGAGGCACTGGAACAGGTGGCCCAGAGAAACTGTGGAACCGTCCTGCCTGGAAGTGTTCATGGCCAGGTTGGATGGGGCTTTGAGCAACCTGGTCTAGTGGAAGGTGTCCTTACCCACAGCAGAGGGTTGCAACTAGATGAACTTTAAGGCGTCTTCCAAGTCAGACTAGTCTATGATTAATGCTCCCTCTGGTAATTGTCCACTTTATGATGTTTTTGTAAAATTATATACCTGCTTAAACTTCGAAGAAATAATATCTTTCTAAAGTCAAGCTCAATGCATTGAAATAACAAGATTTCTGCCAAAACTATTCTACTTTTCTTGAAAAAAGCTAAGCAAAATTGAGCTTGGACTATGTGAAGATTTCTGATGATTTACGATGATTTTTCTCTTTGAATAGTATTATCAGACTTGCATTGTGAAGTATATGCTTTGGTCTAGGTTTTGTACAATGAGAACACTTTGTGAATAAAAACAAACCATGTAAACAAACATTTTAAAAAATCATCCTCATTTTTCTTTTGATCAGTTAGCATGAAAAACTCTAGTTTTCCCTGAAAACAGTTTTTTATGGGGAAAGGCTGAGAAAGTTGGGATTGCTTGGCCTGAAGAAGAGAAGACTCAGAGAAGATACTATCCATGCTTATACCTGTGTGCAGAGAATGAAATAAGATGGAGCCAGACTCTTGTCAGAGATATAGGAAAGGAGGCAATGGGCACAAGATAGATTGTGGGAGTTTCCATTTAAACCTAAGGCTTTTTTTTTTGTTGCTTGGACGTTTGTCTTGTGATCATGATCAAACACCTGTTCTGATTGCCCATAGGTTATGGACTCTTGATTCTCTAGAGTCCTGGGAAACCTTCCAGGTAATTGACCTAGCTTTCAGAAGTGAGGGGGAGATACACTATCTCCCTTCCAGCCTCTAAAATTCTTTGATTCCATGACTACAAGTCTTAATCTCAAAGAACAGCAACAGAGTAGTCTACTAGTCTGGGTCCTATTTTTTAAAATCCATCATCACATTTTAAATTATTCTCTTCTTTCTAGCTTTTTGTGCTGTCAATATGCAACAGGCTGTTAAAATGGGAAATTCCTGTATCTCCCACATTCAGTCTTCTTTTTATAAATGAAAGAGGGGTTGTTTTGACTGTGTCTATTTTAGCCTAAAATCTACTCCAGCAGTTGTACAATTTGAGTAAACACTTGTGTTTGTAAAAAGTATTTACTGCGTGTCTAGCAGCTTAATCTAGCTCTACAGAACTGGGGTTTTTTTAGTATAAAACAAGTGATATACACATACTTTTTTCCAGCTAGCAGGAACCCTTCCATCATACATGCAGTCTAAAGCATCCCTCAGATTTTCACTCATAACAATCGTCCCATCAATGGCAAGTTTTAGATCAGTCAGAGTCCTTCTCACTAAGGAAATAACTCTTTGCATTTGTTCAATCTCTTGTCGCAAAAATATGTTCATAGGCTGAAAAGGTCCCATGTTCTTTAGTTTCTCTTTTACCTGTAGGTAGAAAACCAAGGGTCCTTCTAAGAAGTGAAAAATAAAAGTGGCTTTATGTTAAATTTAAGCCTCAAAATTAATTTTTTCAGAAATAAAAATGTTATTTAGGAAATTAAACAGTCATTTTAGCATCTTCCTCGAATCCTCTGCAAGACAGAAATACAGGGTTTGTTCCAATAGAAATCTACGATGCTGAGACTATGTGTTTAGTCTAGCTCTTGATTTAGTCTGTATATCATTCTATCAGCTAACATCTTTTAAACAGCACATAGGCCACATCCCAATTCAAGGATTTCACCTTTAATTCCAACAGATAGCTGCAAAGGTTCATTTTGCACAGACCAATGAAGTGTGATTGCCTCAACCACTTTGCCTCAGCATAGTAGTATTGTTTATTAGCAATGCCTGGGAACTATCACAATGCTAGGCAATCTTATATTCTAATAAAACTTGATGATACATTTTTAATCAAAAGTTTCAAGTTAATAAAATTAACAACTGTATGGACATAAACAGAATTTTGCAGTCAGTATTGTCCTATTGAGAGAAAAGTAAAAAATTATAGATAGAATGTATTGAATCTTATACAGGATAACAGCCCTTTTCTTAGTAATACATAAAAGCTCTCTACTATTTTGCTACTGATAAAGGAATTTAACTAGTTTTCACTATATGAAAAACTTTAGTGCACCACATTCACATTTATAATACAAACTAAATTTCAATTCATCATTTTTGATGAGACCTGATCTGATCAAAAAGAACTCTGGCAAAGTTAACTGTACCAATACAATGTCAATATATGATAGGTCTTCATTAAGCCACATATCTATTTCCAGAAATGTCAAGCAGAATTTTTAGAGTTGGACAAAAAAGTACCAGTACAAATTACGAGGAGATTTAGCCCATCACTAAAGCAGTGAGAAAGCTTCTGAGAAACTCAGCAAATTGCAATCCTTTGCAGATCTCTGACACCTAATTCAATCTTTTTGAAAGTCATAAAGCTCAGGATTCTAGAAAGTAAGTCAGAAACTTCATCAATATCAACTTTTGGAAGACTGCAAGATAATCAGTATTACATAGTCAGAGAGGTTAATTCATCTGTTTATATAAAAAACATTATCATAACTATGCCATTAGAGGGAAGATTATACAATACAAAATGGGCTACAGAAAACATAGAACAAAATGGGCTACAGAACATAGAACAGATGTGAGATGTGGGTATCTGAAGAGAATCTATACTCATAAGCATACTCCACATAAGGGAAACATTACTGTGTAAAAAATGAAAAGGCAGAGTTAGATTAATTGCAATACTTACAATACTCCTTGCTCCTTCTCATAGCTCAGCATCCTAAACCTTGCATCAGGTCCTAATGCTAACTTCTATTAAAGAGTAAGTTAAATGGCAGAAGACTAAGGATAAGAGATTTCACTCCCCTCAAGAAGGAGATTGCAGGCAAATTATCTTATTAATAAACCATTTTACTGACTAGATGACCAGGTGGCTACTTTGGGAATATGTTGAAGTATGAACATGGTTATGAACATTCTGATGACACACTATGGTGATTCACATCCATTTCATAAAGCATTCTAAATGCTTTTTTTATTGGCATAACTAATCCTACTATCTTTAAGCTTTCACAAATATAATGACACATAGAAATTTAGCATCCCTTGATAAAGGAAATACAGGAACCTTAGCTATTACACAAGTATTTTGTTGTCATTTATTTGACTTTCATAGCCAGCCTCAGCTCTGAGGAACTACAGTGTCAGAATCCTAAATTCTGGGGCTCTAAAGGACAACTAAGAACTGTGGGAAGACCCAGAAACAGAACCAATTGTCCAAACAGTCAATTAAACTGCAGTCTCCAGGATGGGGTTACAGAATAGAGCTGATTGGCATGTCCGTGAGCCCAGTCATAAGTAAACGCTTTCTTTCTGTAAGAAATCGCTCTCACAATGGCAGTCATTCCATCTTCCACATTAACACAAGGAAAGTTGCTATTTCAGAAAAGAAATGGCTGCAAGGCAGTAAGTGTCCAGGACAATTATAATTACACAGGCTATTTTGTGTTGGTATAGATCCTGAGATACTAACACTAGGCTTCAATCAATGAAACGTAGCACTTGACATGCTTTTGAGCATTCACTTCACTGAAGAAGAAAGTGTCCTAAAATTATCTTGAGGATGTAAGCTGAATCCCAGAGCAATATGGATGTTAAAGCTGTAATACTTTGAAAATCATAAATACACTTGCAACCTCAGTTCTCTATAGTGTCAACAATCTTAGTTAAAAGCTGAGGATACTGGCTCCCCTATAATCAAAACAACGACTTATTCATTAAGTGGTTTAATATTTTGAAAAAGCTCTTGCAAAAGCCCTTCAGTGCACATTAAATGATTTCATTATAAATGTTAAGAGTCTGGTCAAACTTCTCTAAAATATGTTTTTGAAGTATTGCCTGTAAGTATGAATTCAGACATGATTTTACAAACATTACTATTGAAACTTTTTTTTTTTTTTCGTATCCACAAAAAGCAAGGAACAAATGTTTTTAACAGAATTTCACTGACTCACTTCAAATGGTACATAACCAGCAGGAAGCTTTTCCAGCATGTCATCAGCCAGTCTGGCTACAACTGCCTCTCGTGTTTCACCTCCTCCACCAGAGCTATCTTTAGGCTGAATACTGAGGATGATGTCGAACACATCTTTGGAAAGTTTACTTTGGTAAGTGATGTCCGCATTGGGGTGCAAACCAAACACCTCTGGTGTGTCATAAGCAGGAAGACTCTACACAGGAAAATTTAAAAGAATGTAAGTGGAGATGGATTTATAAGCTAATTATTAAATAAATCAACACTTTACATTGTAAAGAGGCTAGATATCTTCAAACAGTCTTAAGACAAACAACTTGTGAGCTATTTGTCCTGTCACAGCCCAAATCACACCAAGGTTAGCAATAAATTCAGTATGAACCTCTGTACACAATTTTAATACTCAGCTTATACATTCATATATTTATACTTTTAATTTCTGTGAGATTATACCCAATATCTGGACTCAATTTTTTGCCCACTTTTTAATAACTGTATGCCTTCAGGTATGTCCATCAGGCAAATCAAATTAAAAAGAAAAGGTTTCTGTCATCATGAGGATAACACTGCTGACAACAATTTTAGAAAGCAATACAGAATCTATGAGTAAAAGACAAAATACAAGTCCTCAGAAGAAAAGACAAAATAAACAAGTGAACTGTTTGGGATCTTTCTGTGCTGAAAAATCCATTTACCAACCTGTATGTACTGGAGGTATTGATCCACCATAGTACATTTGGGTATGCTGTATCCTTTGTAGAAACTGAATTCCTGACTGCATGTATTTTCACTGAACCAAACCTTTACAAAGGTGTTCATGAGTCTTTTGTCATACTCATCTGTCACACGGCCACCATACTGGATCTCACCTATCATGTAACAAACAGTACTCCAGGAGATCCCCTAAAACCAAGCAGAAAGCACTGACTTTAACCAATGCTCTTGCATATTTATGTCTCCCTTAGTAACAACAGCCCATTTAGATATACCAAGTCCTGCATCTCTGTCCCATTTTGAAGCAAGTTATTTTTTATTACTCTTTATTCCCAATAAAACTGCATTCTCAGAACACCTTCAGGGATTTAGAATTCAGTGATAACTAACTCAAAAGGCTAAGCATCTAAGCTTAGCATCTAAGCAAAAGGGATACAGCTACATCTTAATCATGCTTTCCACTTCACTTAAAAAGCCAATCGCAAAGTGATCTGCAAACACCTCTGTATGACAACTGACCATGTGAAAATGAGGAATGTAAGAAGTCGTCTATAGTAATTTAAAGTCACTTTAAATTTCGCTATGCAGCCACGATAGGTTGTGTCCTGGTTTGAGATGAGACAGATATTATTTTTACACAAAGTGGATATAAACAAAAGAATATTTTAAATACAGTGGCCCATTTTATCTGATTTAATAAGCATTAAAAAGGAGGTCTGTATTTCTAAGGTTTATATTTCTGTTTTCACAGGCTACGGCTGGAAGGGATATATTTGCTTGCTTTTATGTACAAGTTAACAAGTTAACACAGTTAACAAGTTAACACAGAAATTCAACATGCCTAGGATTAAAAGTGTAATTTAAGATTGCTGCTTTACAGACATGTATGCTTGAAATATTGCATGTTTGTGGAAAGAAACAAAAGAATATTTTAAAATCCCATCTGTGTTTCAGTTGTTTGGAACCACGTACACGCACTGCTAGAAAAATCCCTTACCCTAATCCACTTTCCCCACAAAAATATTAATTACCTTCTTGGCATCTGTACCATCCAAGTGATTTTGAATGAACTGCACAGTAGCATTGAAATCAGCTTGATTAAACTCATAGGGTATATTCCAACCCAGAGATCCAAACTTGCGTCTTTCTTGAACAGTAGAGTGTAGAAAGGCTACAGCATACAGCATTGGTTTCCATTGTACCATGTCACTGAAATCTAGTAAATCCTGGTTGACACCTATTGATTGTAAGTGGGCTTTGTAAGAAGCTCAATATTTTCCAAATTCAAGTCAGTAATAAAAACGTCTCTTACAGATATTCATCTGTCTTTCTGTCTGTCTCCATATAAATTATTGTCCTACAAACTGTTCTGTGCTGGAGACAGTTTAAAGCATGTTATCAAGTTTCTCAAATTGAGAGTAAAATACACACACCAGAAAACCCACAACAATTTTTTAATATCTGGATTCATATCAATTCGCTTTCTGCGAATTTTTTTTTTTTCACAGACTCTGATTACAGACCTGTATCTTATACAAGGTAAAACGTACTAAATAGCCAACAAAGATTAGAATGTCACTATCCTGCCCCAAAATTACAGGACGAAAATGTATTTAGACAATTTGAACTGAGGTATCTGAGAAAAGAAAAAACATTTTGCTGTCCAATTTGTCCTGGCAATGGAACTTCAGCAGATCTTTCTTCCTTTTATTTTTCACAACTTGTAGCTCAAACCAAGGATCAAGAGTCTCAGCATCCTTGTGATCACATCCTCATACAAGCTTACACCTATTAGCAGTAGCTACAGCATGATCACATGACAAGAACAAAGAGCCTAAATATTAGTAAAATTTAATTTTAAATCATTTTCAGTCTACTACTCACCACTATATGTTCTCTTTAGTCCAGCTCTGAGCCCTTGTGGTGGCTCATTAGTAAATTTAATACACATTTGAAGAAGGGTGATGGGGAATTGTTTGTGAATTTCAGTTGTCATCCACAGTCGAAAGCTTTCATGTACTGTTTCTGTCTCTAGAACAGTATCCATCAGCTCATCCAAAAAGTCAAGTCCAAGATGACAGTTTTGCAGAAGTGCCCAACCACCCTAGTTTAAAAAGATAGAATATAAGTATATCAGCATTATTTGTAAAATGAAATTAGAAAATTCACTCTTTATGCTGCAGGTTAGGAACAAAGCTAACATCAAAGCTATAGCAAAATGCTTAGGAGGGTTTTTAAGGAAGAAATCTTCCACAGTTAAGTTTGCACCATTGGCTCTCTAAGTCAAACCCAAGGCCTTTTAAATTTGTTTTTACATATATTTCACATACAAAGAACAGTATCCATAGTAATGGTACATACATTTTTTTCCCCAAGAGAAAGTTCATGTGAGGTAAGCTGTGGACTGTCTCCTATGAAGGTGTTGCTAGTTTCTTTGGTTTTCTCACCAAAATAAGTGGTCTTTACTTGTTCAATCTGGTCTTCTCAAGCAGTCATTTTGTCTTTCAGTATGTTTCAGACTTGTCTGGACATGACTATAGTGCTGATAAACCTTGACTATCTAGTTGAACTCAAGATTTCATTGATCCTAAATAGGGGACCTTAGAAGTAACTCCATAGAGCAAGCTCCTAATCCTTGTTCCTCACAAGGGTCATAGACCCAGAAAAAAAAAAAAAATTAAGCTGCTGCTACCAATCAATAGATATCAAACTTTCTGCAATGAATTGCGATACTTCACCCAGACATCTCACATACTTCTTCATTATGAATATGTGAAAGATTGAGGAAAAGTAATGGCATAAAAGAAGCTCTTCTAGATCTTTTAAATGGATTTTTTTCCCATTTCAGCTGCTAATTAGCTCTTAAGGTGAAGTTGTCAAGAGGAAAACAGGTTTTATACACAGGGAGGAAGCTCATAAAACAGGAATGCAAGAAATTTAATCTGTTCAATCAGTACTAGTACTACCACCTGATGAGAAAGCATACTAAATTGGAATATCTCAGCTCTTTTTTCTCATAGAGAAAATTTTATTTTTTAATTTATCCATGTTTCACTTGTAAAATGTCTGTACTATCAGATTGCCCATACCAGTTCAAAATCCAGATTATGGTAATACAAAATATTTTGCTATACAGCCTTGTTTTCCTCAAGGCTGCATAATGATCATTCATACAGTTGAAATTTAAAGGCTTCATTTAATACAATATGTTTGTAGTAATAAAAATACAAAACTGAAACAATGTTTTAAATGTTTTCTGAAGAATATTCATGCAATCCAATCAATCAATCAATTCATCTATATTCATAATCCAAAAACCTACAAAAACTCCATTTTACATTAAAAACACAGGAGTCTGCACAGCATCAAAAGGTTGCTGTCATCAATTAAATGACTGTGCAAAGACAGTTCTATCACTTAGGACACTTCTTTATGCAAACATATCTAGTTGCTTGCATCACCATTAACTACCCACCAAAAATGTTTTCTTATGACAGGATTTTAATTCATAAGGGTTCAATAGAGATACAAAAAAACATTTTTACACAAAAAAATACATAAAGATACAAAAAACATATTTTTGTCACTTACATGAACCATTGTCTGCTGTAGCAATTTACGAGCATGGATTTCTTGCCCTTGGCCCATGGAAACATAACGTGTCTCTATTTTCAGTCTTTTCCCCAAGGCAATAATTGAGTCTGTAGGATCAGAGCCCATGGAAAGAAAGCATATGAGAGGAGTACGTGGGTCTGACTCTTCCCATGTCCTCTCCAAGTCCAGAATCACTCCTTCTGCATATTTCTGCCCCATAGTGTCAATAATGTATTTTCTTGCCTGTATTAAAAAGAGTAAATTGAACCTGTGACATAATAATTTAACAGTTTTCTTACTAATGTAAATATGAGCAGTAAGTATACTGAAGAGCATAGGCTGTAATAAATTTATAATAGAAATACAAATATGCAATTGATTTTTTTATGTTAACACCTTCAAAGACAGTATATGTTATTTCCTAAAGTCTTATGAGACCAGCTAAATCTATAATTAGTCTATTACATATATATTCATGTATTGTTATTTATAATACTGTAATTATAGGTATTATATAAGTAATAACCTTACTAAACATTTAAAAATTATACGGAGATTTAAATATGTTATCTCCATTAGATAGCATAACTCCTAACCTTAAAATTGAGGGTTCCTTTCCAAATACTAGAGAAAAAAATGAGAAAAGGATAGAAGAAATGCTTCAAAGATATTAGATCTTTTCCACCTTCACTTTTATACAAACAATTAATTAATAGCAGTAATGATGAAACTGTCACTCAGTAGTAGATTCAGAGGAACAGGTGAATAGCATCTCTGTAATTACTTATTTACTCCATAAATTAATAGATTATTTTTTCTTTTAAATAAGAAAAAGGAAAGGCTCTTTCAAAGAGTCTGACATTTTTTGTATTTTTTCCCATTACATTGCTTTTGTCTCAGAACAATCTTCTCTTTAATTCCTCTGGGTTACTTCTCAGTAATGAAAGATGTTCAGCATTTAGCACTTGATAAATTATCAGTTTTCATAAAACCATGATAAGATGAAAGCGTATCTTGCCCCCATTAACAGAACTGAAGAACTAATTTTTCATGATCAATTTCAGACACATAACACACATCATAGACATTTATTACACACCACCATTTAACCTTCTACTGAGTACAGTTACACCAATAGGTTTCAATAATCTTGGTTTGGATTCACAAAATTACTATCACAATTTTAGTGGTGCATTCTGACTTCAGTTAATTGCCAGACATTGCTCTGAAATTGTCAGCAAAAGTACAATCTTTATTCTTTTTCACTGAAGAACATTAAGTTTAAAAATAGTATGTTACAAATTTATTTTTCTTAAAATTGGTCTAAATGCTTATTAAATTTTAAGTCTTACATTTCTCACCTTTATAAAGAGAAGGTCTTAAATTTAAAGAAAAATTAACAGATCTTAATATACTGACAGTTGGACTTCCTGATCTTCGAGGTCCTTTCCAACCTTTATAATCCTATCATTTCTATAAATGTCATTTTCAAAAGTGGGTCTAATTCTCCCGTGCAACAAATGGTTCCTGAATTAAATCATTTTCATGTTTTGTTTTCTCTTAATCAACTGAGTTAATGAAAAACTTTACTTCAGCCTAACATTAGGACAATTGTACAATTTCAGTGAGTAATTTCAGTGAGTAATATCAGCAAGGACAGTAACAAATACCTTCTCAACTGATAAAGCAGAACTGAATAAGCATATATGCTTCCAGGTGAAATCCTATCTCCACAGTAAAATCATCAGCTAATATTCAATCAATATACTGGAATAATTTCAGTAATACTGCCCTTGCAACAAAAGCATAATTTGTCTGAAAAGAATTTTGGAAAATGTAATGTAAAGGTCCATTACAAAAAAAGTTTAGCATTAAGTAAAAAGTATTGAACTGCAATCTTAGCATTCTAATGACACCTAAATAGACTTTGTTGGCTATACAAATGTACCTGAGCAATGGTCCTGTCAGGACACCAAGATCTGATAAGAAGAAGATGTCTGAAGCAGTCCAGGGATTGACCATAGCCACTAGGAAATGGTTCTTCTTCAGGATTCTCGCTATCAAACCAGGTTTTCCACTGCTTCTCTGCTCTGGAAATCTGCAGTCATGCCATCAAAAGAGTAAAACTCACTAAACAGACAAGTCATATTTCAACTGCCACTGTTTCACAAAATTTAGGTGAGTGTCAGAGCCACATAATCCACATGCAGGCATTTGTTTACATATATTAGTGCACATACTTTGTAAGGATATTAAAAAAAAAAAAAAAGGTAAGCTTTTAGATATTCAGTGCAAAATTGTAGAATTCTACAATAGCTGTAATTGTTTGCAGTCTGAAAAACAAAGAACTGCTACTCAGTATTTTCCATTTATGGCATAATGGCATAGCAAGGACAGAAAACAGACAGCTTAGTGTTTGAGAACACTAAATATTTAACTGCTTCTCTCATGACTGTACAGAACATACTGTAAACATACACCAAATATTTACTAGTACCATTAGCTACTATACATTTAGTGTTCATTAAGACTATTCATAAAAGTGTTGAATTTAGTGAACACTCATCCCCTAACTCTTACATTCCATGTAATCATGGATATATTGGAATAAGTATCATAAAATACAGTGTAAGAAAGCACAACAGGGATACAGGAAGTCTAACAACATCATGGAAGAAGATTCAAGTTGCATCATGTGAACTGGATAATAGCAAGCTGCATATCAATCTGAGAGTATTTAATTATAGGCATAAAACATTGAGTTTTCTTCTTATTTTCCTTTGGGAGGATAAGTCTTTTTATGAATACAGGTTTCTTAGTAAATGGGAACATAACTGTGGCTATCTATTGTTAGTTTCATTCTGTTCTACAAAATAAACCAGTTTCCCACCACATACCTTGATCACTACCAGGTGAACCATGTTAAACAAAAGATTCTTTTTAAAAAGCTCTTACTTACTTGATCAAGAATATCTGAAAATTGTTTAAGTTTACTGAGCTCCACCAAGTTCAGCCAAGTCATATCCAGGATCCATTTAGCTGGCTTAGGAGGACAAGCTTTAAGGTCTAGGGAAGCACCACCTGCAAGAAATTAGAATTAGTTATAACTAGAACAGTTGGAAACTCCCAGAAAACAAAAAAATTATATGAAATGGGACCTCTCTGGAAAAATGTAAAAGTGTCTAAGTCTTCTCAGTCTGAAGAAAGACTATTTAATGACTAGGGATGGTTATAAATAAAATTCCAAATTAACAAGCAAAATTCATTTTTAAACCTTATTTTTCGTACTAGCTTAAAATATACTTGTTTAAATTCATAATAGCTTCCATTACAAGCTAGATCTATTTTTTACTGTAAAAAAATAAGCTTGGGTTTATGGAGAAAAAAACCTGAAGCTCAATTTCAATGTTTTTTTTCTTTGATTTTGTGTTGTAGATAATGTAATAACTTTGCTAAAATGTACATTTGCCTTCCTTGAAATTCAACAGGAGCTA
This sequence comes from Phaethornis superciliosus, assembly GCA_023637945.1. Lineage (NCBI taxonomy): Eukaryota > Metazoa > Chordata > Aves > Apodiformes > Trochilidae > Phaethornis > Phaethornis superciliosus. The sequence goes on from JAJQWJ010000002.1 coordinate 73,176,268, forward strand.
AAAACAAGCTGACAAAAAAATAAAAAGAAAACACAAGTTACAAGAATCCAAATTTTTAATCACCAGATGAAAATAATAAGATGGTATTCTTTCAGTTGACTGAAAGAATGTGCAAAAGGAAGCCACAGATTTTCTACAATAATATATGTGCTCTGTTTAATAATTGTTCCATTGTTCCAACCTTTAATAAGTGTCAAAAATTCCTCATGCTGCACTCTGTTTCTTTGTATATCGATCTTCAGTGTAAGTAATAACATGAAAAGAAATTTGTGCTCCTCATAGAGTCCTCGGGCAGTATATTTGAACACTTCATATGTCATATGTTCAATAATATTAGTAATCCTCTTGCTAGTTACAGGGCTCTTGGTAGACCTGTTGGAAGAAATGTCTGCATTTGAATGCCAGTTTCCATAGGCTTTATTAAAGGGAATACTATGTAAAAGAGAAAAAAACATAGCTTAGAGTTTTCAAAATAATGAAAAAATAATAGATCACAAACACAAAATATCAGGCAGCAAGCTAGCAATAACTTTCAGATCGAAGGAGCAACAACAACAAAAATCCTTCCTAATCAAGACCACATAGCTGAAAATTAAAAAGGATAATGTTTTTTAATAACCTAATGCCTAAGTTTTAAGGACTGTAAGTATATTTGAAGGTTCTTTCCCTTAGTAATTAATAGATAAAGGTTTATGGGCATTTAAGTTGACATTTCTTGTCAAAATTATAGTGAGCAACACTCTTCTTTTTGCATTAATACAACAAATATTTACAATAAAACTGGGGAAGTAAAAATTATACTTATTGTTAGCTAAATTACCTGGACAAGGAACGGTCAAAAAGCCCCAAAAACTGTCGAATTGAAGTCTGATACATCACGTTGACCATGCTCATCTCTGTAATAAGGAAGTATAAGATGCTACCTCGAGCTGCAACTGAAGGACAGGAAAGAAGACAGTGTTCAGTGTAGAAATACAGAGTAGAAAACTTTAACTCTCTACAGTAAATACACTGAGTTCAATGCTAATGTCAACCACAGATCCTTGTGTTGCTCTGTTCCTTACTGGCCAGAAAAATAATTAAAATATTCACTTAATCCTCATTTACATGTTGGTTAAAAAAATTCCTTTGTGTAACTAGAATGTACTATGTGACACTCAGTTTGCAAATATTATGATATTTGGAGAGTATCTGAATATTATACTGCAATATTCAGATTATAAGTATAACACATAAAAAGTAATTGTTTTGTTTCAATTACTGTTTGAGGATCCAAACAAATTTATCTTTACATTTACATTTTACAGCAACTTCATGAACTGTATTGATTGAACATACCCAGCGGTGATTTAACTTACTTTCAGCAGCCATTTAACTTTAAATACAATGTTATTACAAATTCTGCAATGATTTCTGGCACACTAACCATTTATTCAGGTATTCCCTAAATCGAAGATATAACACAGTTCCAGAGAGCATTTTTTGTGTGTGTGTTTTTTTCACAGGTTTTCGTCTGTTAATGAAAAGCCAAAAGTCTGATGACTGTTCTGACTGCTATAACCTAAGAATCTATGACAGGATGCACAAAGGATTCATCCAAACAGATATAAAAAGACTTTCTGATTATACTGGCCCTCTAAATAATGTTAATGTGTTGGACTCAAACATACAGTTTCCTAAATCCTGTAATGACTGGTCTCAATGACAGTCCATAAGAAGTGTCAACAATTTAATATCTGGGAAAGAACAACCAAGCCTTCCCAAGTTTCTTACTCAGTAGACTAAATGGACACGTATTCTTGTAGACAGCACAACGGGAAGTCTAGGCAGAGAATAGACCACTCCATTTTATAAATTCTACATGAAGCATAATACTATTTTTTCCACCATTAGATCAATGTGACATTTCCCTGGCACAATGTACTTATAAGAAAACACAGATCCTTCCCACTTATCATGGTCTTCCTGATCTAATCTTATCATTTCTTCTCTGTTGAAGTATTGCTGGTTTAACTTTTCATTCCAGTCATTTGCCTTTTATTACTTCTTTCACTCACTCACCAGGTCTGTACTCTTCACGAGCTGAGTTGATCTGTATTTCAGTTTCAGCAGAAGATTGCAACTTCTGCGTCACCTCCTCGGCAGTCTTCTTAGTATTACTCAAAACAACTATTAGACTTTCATCATCTACTAGAGAACCCTTTGTACTTGTAAGTCTGAACAAAAGGTTGTCTTCTAGGTCTTTCATCCTCCTTTTGTTCATAGTCACATCTTCAATAAGATCTGTTCTTTCTTTCTCTAATTCCTGATGGAATACACAGTAATATTTGGAAAACAGAAGAGTGATAAAAAAATCAAATAAAAAAAAAAATTAAGATATTTAGTTTTTTAAGTCCACTTCAGCACTGCAAACGTGCTGCAACTATTTCAAAGAAACAGAAGCACCACCACCAAATACAAGATCTCACATAGCACTAGAGTCATTATGAGCCTGAGACTTTAACAGGGCTTAAAGAAAGGTTTTAATAACAGATTTGAGTAGGCTTCACTTATATAGATTTGCAACACCATTGCAATTTTTCATGTTGTTGAATTTTTTCCCCACATTTTAAACTCATAATCTTCTCTTCTCCATTCTGACAACATTCTTAAGTATTTCAAGTATTTAGTTGTTGCAAAGAAAGCCCTTTTATTTTGAAAAGGAAACTTTAAAAAGAAAAAAAATAATCTCCATCTCATTATCAGATTTAGGTTCTTTCCATGTAACTGTACCGAAGGTATATTGAAACATCATAATCAGGTAGAAAAGATTTATTGGGACTATTGTCTTAGAATAATGTAAATGTCACACAACTTAGAAGATGTGCATACAGATTCGAAAGATTCAGACAAAAACTGATGAAAGATTACCAGAAAACTTCAGTTAACTCCATTTTAATCAACTGATGCCTGATGGAATTAAAGAATAAAAAGCAGGTAGCAGTAATGAAGCAGGGCAAGCATTATGCAAGTTTGGTAAAGCAGACATAATTTTTTATAGTATAGCATGAAAGGAAAGTTAGCATCTAATTAAATATAATCATTATGCTGAGAAATCATTCTGAGCCAAATTAAATTTCATGTTTTTTTGAGCTCAGTTTAAAAGGTTAAACATATTTCAGAGTGCAATGCATTTTAAAAAGAGAAGGTTACATTTTCTTCAAAAGAAGAGCCTGAGAAACAATTTTGGAGCGGAATGGCCAAACCAAAGTGAGTGAAGTAACCTTAGATTAAAATCTCATTGAAAAATCCATCTATTAAGCTTTTAAAATACTTTTCCAATCAGAAAGTGTGCACATTTGAATTCAAGAATTTCTAGCCCTTACATCAGGGATGCAAATCAGAAAGCTAAGCTAAACATAAATTCAAAGACCTTGCACCAAAGATTCTATTTCAAATAAAGATTTACAGAATTGTTTTCACAATCTGACATAATTTTACAGGCTGCACCAAAGAATGTTAGATCTTGTTAATATTCACAAAATACAAAGGCTGCTGCAAAAGGATTCACTAATGCAAGAATTTGCATCAATTGCTCGTTATAAAACTTGAGCCTTTCCTACCACAAATCTTGAAATGCTAATGTGAAAATTCAAAAATCCATAAATATTTCTTTTATATTATAATTCCACTACTAATCTATTACTACCACACTAAGTAAGCAAGTTTCATGTCAAACTATATAACAGCCAATGCATCAAAATATATAATTAAAAGAGTGTAAGTTATACCACATTCAAACATATACCACGTCTCAAATCAAATTATTATTTATGCAGATATAACGGTTACTCTTTGACATTCTTGTGATTAGCTCATATCTTGCAAATGAGTTCAACATTCTGGTGGATAAGAAGAAATCAGTACCAATATTTTTATTAGTAATCAACAAATTCTTCAAGATATATGCCACACATAATCTACCAATGGGTGTATCAGACAACACAGGAATGGAAAGTCAGAGTTTGCAGAATCTTTAAATGATGTTCTGTAAACCTTTGTTTTCCTTGCTGCTTATCTAAATCTCATCCATTCTACTTGAAAAATAGTATCAGAGACAGTGAAATGGCAAGAAGGATGTAAATATACATTTAACCCTTAAATAACACCAAGCAGTCATACTGCTCAAATCATGTGGTGAACTGTCACATGAGAAGTAATTCTACCACCTCCCTACCAAATGCTACAATAAGGTAGCAAGAATCCAGACACTTAAGAGGGAAATATCAAAATTCCCAAAGATGTATTATTAGATACCATAGGAAATAAAGGGTTTGCACAGGGCAGAATGTCCAAACATATTCTGCAGGAAACTTAAAGCCACAGGATGCAAAAACAAGAGGCCAGGTAAACTGAGAAGTAGAAAGTACATTCTTTAATGTGTATATCCCCCACCTCTCAATTGGTCAACTTGTCATTTATTTGGAATAAATATACTCAGATATCATAAACAAAACAGAAGTGAATACACCACTCTAAGAAGCTGGTCCAGAGAGTACTGCATGTCCATCCATTAGACTTTAACATTCAGAAACATTTAGTAGCAAAGATACTATAGAATAGCACAATAATTTTAGTTTAGAAGTGATATCCAGAAATTAATTAGTTGAAACCTGTTCTGCTCAAAGCAAATCTAAACAGGTCAGTTGCTCAGAGGCATGTCCAGTTGAGTCTTGAAATTCTTCAGTAATGGAGATTCTGCTACATCCCTGGCTAGTCTGTTCTTATGTTTGGCCCCTCTCTAGGTAATCATCTTTTCCTAACAACTCATGAAAATTTCCTGTATTCCAGCTTAAGTACATTACTTCTCAGGCTATTGCTTTGCACATCTGAGAAAAATTAAGCTCCATGGACTGATCAGGAATGAAATACAACTATTTGACATCATGAAGATGATTGAGGAGGAGCATCTTTTGGGGGAAGACTGAGGGAGAGATTGGGAGGAGGAGGGCAGGACAGACACCTCAGTAGATGCCACAATAAAGAACTAGACTCATTCCTCTTCAGAACTGGAACTATTACCAAAATCTTATTTAAACACCCAGCTATAAGATGCATAGTGTCTCATTTGATCTCAACATTTGACTTCAAACTGCTGGTGACATGTGTATTGGGACTGTAATCTTTGAACTTGGACTTCCACAACTAATACATATGCAGTTTGAAAATAAGTAGTTAGCTTGTGTCCCCTTGGAGCAAGGAATTAACTAAGTTATATTGCCATGAGATTCACAGCGTGTACACAGAAGAAGATCAGATTTTATTCCAGGTCCTTTTCCTTTTCACAGACCGTTCCTATGATATTCTAACTCATTTAGGGAGGAAAAGTAAGGTGTGGTACATTTGCAACAACAAAGACAAACAGAAACTTATATTTGAACAACTCAATTTTTTCTGTGCCAGCTTTTAAACCATCATAAATAGATTATATTAAGAAGTCACAATAGAGAGAAATGGAAAGTTACACTGCAATCCAGAAAGAGAGAGTAACAAATTAAAATGAAATTAAAATCTTCTACAGGTAAATGTAAGAAATATAGCCAGGAAAAGATACAATTAATTATTTTACCTGTTTCTCTGTGAGAATAACTCTGCCCAAAAGCTGATTTTCAAGACCTTTCATGGTCACAGTAAAGTCAACGATAGAGGTTCGAGCATTAATTTCAGGAGAGTAACCTGGATTTGGCAGTTTTGTAGTAATGTAAAGTCTGAAGCCATTCATAACATCTACTTCCTTGTCACAAACCTTCACCTTAAGAAAAGTATTGAAAAGATGTCTTGAGCTACCAATTACACGCTCTTTCAGATACTGCATGTAAAAAGAGAAGTTACATTTTTCTGTTCAAAGGTGTAAAAATCCAGCTTGAAATTATATGTCTGATGCAAAGAATTTGTTGAGAATATCAATGGAACACTTCAAATTATTAATTCACAAATATTTTAATTTTTTCATTGTCATAAGCAAAGGGATGAGGAATGCTATAGGTTAAATGCATTAAATTTTTTTAACTTTAAAATTAAACTTTATTTTCCTGTAAGCATTACTGAAATTTAAATATGAGTTTAATCTTTTGTAAGTATATACTTTATAGGAGCTGTGTTGTTGAGGACAAGTGGTGGAGTGAGGGAACTGTTTCCATTTGTTTGCTCATTTGTGTCATTTTTACCTTGTTGGATGAACCTGTTTTAATGAAGTTTCTTTCTAAAATATTATCAAGTGCTGGGTCAAGCTCTTCTCCAACATCTTCTATTAAAAGAGGTCTTCCCAATGAAAGGCTGTCTTCTAAGTGATTTCTAAAATACTTGTGATTCAAAGAAGTGATCTACAAATGCAATCATAGACATATATTATGTTATGTCCAGTTACCAAGTTTTTTGTTTGTTTTATATTAATAGAATAATGTATTTAAATTGCTGTTGAAATCAATGATCCTATGGTTAGACTAAGATTAAGGAAAGGCCTAAGACCACAGGAAAAGTAGCATTGCTGTGCCATATTCTCAGATCTCATTGAAAGCAAACTTCTACTTTTCAGCTATAAAAGTAGAAGAAAAAGAACACTGAGCACTTAAAGTTTTGATATCCTATCAGTGCAGCTAGACCATAAATTCACATAGGAACCTTTTATCAACTTCAAGTTTATCATAAAACTAGTATCACCAAGACAAACTGCAGCGAGGTCAATTGCAAGATAAGGGCTTTGTTTTCCCTTGAAAAATAGGGTTTTATATTGAATAAGCCATTAAAGAGACTTGGCTTTAAAAAGTAGTCCTCAGTACAATTGTGATTAATTTCAGTATGTGCACAGAGCACATTCAGCTTAGCTTGCTTATAACTCCATAGTTAAAGTCTAATAATAATTTCTAAACGTAACTAGCTAAGCAACCATTAAAGTGTTCCACACTGAGATAAAAATCAACATGAAAGTAGTTTCCTAGTAATACTCTATCATCATCCTTCAAGCTCCTCTTTATCTTTTGCAGTGATATCTTTTTAAAAAGGTGGTTTCTTGGTGTAATTATAATTGTAGTAAGCAAGGACTTTCTCGTATTTTCCCCTGTCGGCACTGAACTGACACATCTTCCTTCACACCTGTTATTGAATACTGCCTTCTTGTATATTGCAGAATATTTAGCACCTGACATCCATGCTAATACAACAGAAATTATAAATAATGTCTGATTAAATTATTATAAAATATCATGCTGTGCATCTTCATTTTTAAACATTTATATGAACATGTATTAATAACTGATTGGGTTTCTTCCTAATACTTGTAATATTCTGCAAACATCTTCAGCACTTGCCTTACATCACCCATCTAGTCTATTTTCTAATAGTTTATATTTCATTAAACTAAACAAATCAAGTCACTAGTACTAATAAACTTCAATTATACAATTTTGTGTGTATCCATATCTCAAATCTACTAAAAGATATCTGAGATATCCTTTATATCCAGAGTAGACATTTATATAAAAGGCATTTGCTAGGTATTACTTGGGTCACTGAATTGTAAAGTTTCGTCAGGTAAGAATTTCTCAAGATCATGAAAGATTCAGCTATTACCTGAATTTCATTTCTACCTTCCTTATTTTTAATCCAAATTTTACCCTGTGCCTGTGGATCAATTAATAAAGGATAACGAGATGCTTTAGTGATAATTATTCCATTCTGTATTGAGAAGTCATCATTTGGTAATCCTTGCAGGTTCCATTCACTGATAGTTGGAGCATCAGTCAACATTTCTATGAGGTTTAAGTTGTTACTAAAGGGGATTTTCCGGCTTTTCATTTCTCTTTGCCAGTCATTTAATAGTAGACTGCGGAACTCTTGGTTAAAAGGACCAGAATAGGACAGAAAAGCTGTAGCCAAGAGTACATCACCTTAAAGAGAAAAAAAAAAAACAAAACAAAACCCAAAATATTACAACTTATCTATGAATGAAAGAGCTGTTTCCTTCTCTAGTTGATAGGTGGTAACTTTATCAAAGTTTGTTTGAAAAAAAATGTTAGAGCCTGAATATCAGTCTTTCTTTCCTCCATATTTATTCTCAGTTACAGACATTTTATTGGTACTTGCTAACACATTACTCTCTTTAGACTACTATCTACAAACATCAGTCAAGTTAAAACAGTGTCTGAAGTTTATACTGCATGTCATACATGTCAAGTAAAAGCCCATGCACAGCATACACAGTTACTGTATCTTTTTTAACATTAAATTACTTCTCATATTGTATTTTTCACCTAGCAGAACTTTAGCGAGAGAATTAATAACAATTATACTCAATTAGGAACAGGGAAGCTAAGCTACAAAGAACAAGTCTGAAATTTCTAATGTTTTCAGTTTCACTATCCAAAAAAACTCAAGTGACTAACTTCCAAGTTCAAAGGTGTGGATAGAAGCTCACCCACTAGCCTCTTGGTTTGTACAGCAAATTCTTTGCTCTGCTCTGTCCATCTCTCTTTTTCACCTGCTAAACCACTTATAAGACTTGAAGCAGTTTGCATTTTATGACGGCAACGCTCAGCATCTTTAAGTAAAGTCTAGAGAAAACCACACAACAAGAAATACGGTTTACAGTCATGGATCTGACAGGCCAGAAAATCCTCTACATCTAATTTAAAAAGTAGTTAAGAAACAGATCAAAAATATATTCCCAAACACTTACATCACCATGAAGAGAAGGGGAAAGAGTGAGATGGAAAATATATGTCAGGATGAATTATCAACATCAGTGATAAATGTGAGTTAATTTTTTAATAATTCTGCTCTTAACTTTCATATTGGCTTTAATGTTAGATGATATGTGAAATGCCTGGTACCTATAAACTTTAAGGAACTCTGATCATAATTTCAAATACATTATGCTCAGAAAACATACATTAATGAAACTTGATGTTACAGCAGGAGGCACTAAACAATCTGTATAAAATAGTTTTTGAGAAGGTAGAAGGCTGAGTATGAAAGGATAAGCAGAGAAGCAGAGAAGTGGAATCCAAAGAGGCAGTATTCAAATAATCTCTCTCGTGGTCTGTCCATCAACCTTTCAAGGAATAGTAGTGAAACTGAGAAAATGCATTAAGTTTTCCTGTAAGTACGGGTAGCGAGCCTCTGGAATATTCAAATAGTTTATTTTTCTGTGAAGAGCAGTTCACCTGTTTTTCTCTCATTGCTTTTTCATACTCTGCCTGCACAATATCTAATTCTTCTTGTTTGGCAACCAGTTCTTCTTGAGCTTTCTGCAGATCCAGCATAGCATTGGCTAGGCGATTCTCCTGGATTGCTAAATTAGCCTACAAAGTGCACAGATATATGAGTTTATTCATACATACAACATCACAAAGAATTTGTTATTTGATATATCAGAGTTTTATAGTATTCAATTTCAAAATCAAATTGCTCAGAAAAGATTTCATCATCCATTAAAAAGTATTATTTGAATTTTACAAGCTAATTTCTTATGGCAGGTAGCTGCAATTAAGATGTTGGTCTAACACTAATTAGAAAAACAATACTTAGAAAACTTCCAGGAATATCATCCATTCTCCATCTGACACAAACACTACTCTGATCTGGCCTGCAATAAAGTCTGGTGCTTCTGTAAGACTATTTGATCTCTCTAGTGAAAGATCCTGCCTCTAACTACAAATCTCACTTCACTCTCAGTAATTCCTATTATAAATACAAGTTATTCTACGTTAAGATCATGCTTGGCCATGTTCTTCCTGACTTCTGTTCTTAACTTTTAACAATTATTTGGGCCTGTTTTTCTCTAAACACTAATGAGCAGTTTCTGTACAGTCTTCTTATGAAATGAGATTCTGAACATTAAAAGAACCAGATCTCAAGCTTTTTCCTACTTAATTAAGGTAAAGCAATTGCAATAGTGAATTAAACTAGATGGCAGCTGCATCAGCCCCACTCAGAAGGGGACCAGAGATATAAAACAGCACAATCTCTTTCATAATTTTGACAAATTAGAAGTGTTGGTATATTAAAAATATATTTTACTGTAGTGTTACTATTTTAAAGATAAATTTCTACAGAGGAATGCACTAGTTGTGATAAGGCAGCTTATATCTCTAGCAGACTTAATCCTCTGCACAGAGGTGGGGAGAGGAAGGAGCAAAGAGTGTTTGAGTTTCTCCCACTAGTTAATGGACGTACCTTTAAAGGTAATACTTCTTTGTTGATGGAAAAAAATACAGCCATAGCTTTGGTCCATGAGCAAAGGCCAGCAACATTCCCACATACTCTCTTAGCTGTCTCAATATTGTAGTCCACCATTTCAAAATAAGGGCTCAAGAGTTCTATCACTTCTTCATTAATGGTGTCCTTCGGAAATTGCTTTTTTTAAAAAAAAGTGCAATGTACATCACAGATATAATGCATGTAAGCTGCACATAGATACATTTCAGCATGCACAGAATGCTAACAAGGTCACAAATATGAACAGCTAAAAACTTTTCTGTCTCATGCAACTTTGAGAGCTTGCCAAAGTTATTACACTTGATTCTATATTCCTACAAAATGGAAGTTCACCTTCATTTATGATCTTCACAATCGTACAAGATGCATTACTATTACATAGTTAATTGTTGATACAACATATCACTGACATCCTGCTTGAAATTCCATTTTCTTTAATACTGAGTAAGTAACTTTACAGTCCTCAAAAAGGAAATCTTGGCTCTGGTTCATAAACATAAATTCTAGAACATAGTCCTTTCGAAGGGCAAGCCAGATATCTTCCCCTTAAATTACCTCATCTAATTAGTGGAATGTGTTTCAATTCCAAGACTTTATTTTGACCCCCTCTTTTCTCCAAAACAATGGAGATGGACAATATTCTATGTTTGGGGTTTTTAAAAAGTTTATTTACAAGGCATAATGAAAGTCAATCACTGATTAAACTGAAAAACAGCTGTTCCATGAAGCACAAATAAGGGTGGTTTAAATATTGAACCCCTCAGCAAATTAAAAATTCTTATGAGTAAATGCACTACAAACATGACATAAATTGCATCCATGGCACTACCAACCATACAAAGTTGGTCAAGCCTGCCATCTGTGATTTCCCACTGGACTAGAGAGAGATTAACTCTCAAAATGCAGAAATCGGATATAAGAACATCCAATGGGGCAGGAGAAGGAACAATTTATTCTGCATAGATTAATCATAATTTAAATTATGAAAATGAATTTATTTGTCAGTTATTCCCCACATAGGTTATGGAGCTACACCCCCCAGATTTTAAAAAATTCTGATCTGTACATCCAAATAAGCATCTATTCTTTTGCAAGTCACTGCACAAGTGTTGAAAATGAATTATAACTTAGGTACTAGAAAAAAATGTTTTCCATCACCCTTAATGAAACAGATAAGTAATGACTATTCAAACCATATCTTTACAGCTTTGAATCACTTGTCACTGTAATTTAAAGTAATTCAATTGCCTTACTTAGGAGAAACTATAATTGATTTATGACCCAACTTCGCCAGAAGGATTCAAGTTTATTTTGATACACTTATTTTTAATCTCTTAACTTTTCAGATATATTTCATGCCTGATTCCTCTTTTATATTTGTGCTCCTATAAACACCAGAGAAAACCCTGTCCCCCATTTTCTTAAATTAAAAAGAAATCAAAAACGAAGCTTGCACAAACACCTGTAGGTTCTGTAAGAAATTCCCTGCTGTCATCAGTTTCAAAGATTCTTGCCAGGATGGGATGGTACAGCATTTTTCCTGATCAATTTTCACATTGTTCACTTTTTTCTGGAAGAGCAGTAACACACAGTCCATGATACGCATTATGAGGTGAGGAGGTCGACCCAGTGTGCGGACAGTAGCAATATCTGCAGGTTTTATTGTCTGTGAATTTAAAACAAAGGATATAGCAAGTACTGTTATTGTTTATTTAGTAAGACTCAGAGCAGAATTTCACCTGCAATATTAATTCATTGAAGAAAAAAAAAAATTCATATTATTTTTTAATTGAAATAATTTTACCTCTGAAAAGCATGAAGCTAGAAGGACCCTCAACCTTATTTTCACTACTAGCTCCAACAACTACTAGGAAACGTCATCTCAGCCACCACCACAGCACCACCTAAAATCTTAAAACTACCAGGCACACTTCCCATCAAAAGAAAAAAAAAAAAAAAAAAAAAAAAAAAAAAAAGCAAAAGAGAAACATATTTAAATTTTACTATTTTTAAAAGTGCAAAGTTTGACCAGAAACTGAGTATGGAAAGAAAAATACTTTCTGTTGACATTTGACAGATGAAGGTGGGTGAAGGAAACCAGTGAGAAGGCCTGATACACTGATATTTGAACCTTCTGGTTCATCTTACTGGGCATTTTCCTGTTGCAGAAGTAGGCCCATAAGAAAAAGGAAATAAATTATGAAAACGTTTGAAAACCTAAGTCCTATTAAGTAAGGTCAAGTAACCCTGCGGTGAAAATCTAATAATATAAGTCATAACTCCAGGGTATATCATGAATCAAAGAGGGATAAAAGAAATGTCTGCTGAAAATCCCTCCTTAGAGAAGCACTGATGTGTAGTGCAAACAGCATCGCATACAAAGCAAAAAAGAACTGAAGCATGGTAACTGCTGATGGGCAGGCCAGCTCCTAGAACAGACAAAACTTGGATCAGAATCTCTGCTTATTTACAGGCAATTTAATCAGTCTGAGTATATGGCAGTGACAAATTGCAAGCAACAGATTCTTGCAAGAGTTCTGACACATTGTTTCTAGACTAGAATGTGCCTCACTGGGAATTCACAGAGGAAGTGAATTATTACCTATGTTTGTCCTTCAAGAAAGGGATAGTGTATTATTGCACATTCTCCCAATCACCTTCCTTCTGCTCATCCTTTGTTTCCCTTTAATATTTTGCTGTCTGTTGGGTTCATCGTGCACCTGGTAATTCAGCAGACTTTTTCCACATACCTTTGCAGAAACTTCAACTGCTGTTTCTTAGTGACCTTCAGGAAACTCAGCCCTACCTTTTTTGCTATAATCCAAATTGTGGCAGAGGAGTTGCATTTAATTTCTATGGATTCATTTATTTACTTCTAGTTGGGCATTTAATGTGACAATTTTATTGCAGGGCAAAGTGCAACAAAGATTTAGTGACCTCTGACAATTCTTACTCAAATTTTAAAAAAGTAATCTCAATATATGTGTTAAAAAATACCTAACATTTGGTAGTCCTAGCATATGTACAAAAATTAAATGAAAATACCAACCACAGATTATTTTTTTTAATCTGGGAAATCAATCAAGTATTTTAATACACATTCATCTTTGCTGTAAGCAGAATTTCATTACACAAATCCTTAGAAAGAAATCTGCTAATCCATAATAATTGTGAGATTGATTTCTTGAAAAGTGCAGCATTATATATATTTTACATGGAAGGCAGTTCTTCACTCTTTGCACACAAGCTCTTTAATAAGTGTATATACATTCATTTACCAGTATAGTATCAATATGCAGCACATGATATATCAAACATAGTTTGGAGTGAAAGTTAAAACTTTCCCTCTTCTGAAAAACTGTCTATTGTTTTTGTACTTAAGTGGAAATATAAAAACAAAACTGAACTTACAAGCCTAAAAATATGTTTATTTATTTGAATACAATTTCTGTAAATCAAGGAGTTATGTGATGCACCTGCCATCTTTTTTCAAAGTAAAAGAATGTTATACACAGTCCAAGTAATAACCTGTAAAGCTGCTTCTGCCTCTTCCAAAGCAGGTTTAGCTGCTTCCAACTTCTCTTCAGCAATGGCTTTGTCAACTGAGATACTGTCCACAATAACTTGAGCCTTGTCTTTCACTTTCTGAACTTCACCTTTCACCTTCTCAGCAGCCTGTGCTTTTACAGTAACTTCTTTCAACACCTAGAATGTAAGAAAAGCCAGCACTTAACTTTATTTTACTTGATTACTGCTTTTGGAAAAAAAAATAATACTACCAAAAATACACTTTGAAGGCTGTACATACCATGTCAGCTTTTTCATTGGCAATTTGAAGTTCTTTCTCTTTTAGCTCAAGCTCTCTGCTTAGTGCAGCCACTGATTCAGAGGCCTCTTTTAATTTTTCCAGTCCAGTATTCACTCTGGATTTTAACATCAGAATAAGAAGTATGTAATTCCCTAAGTAATTTGTATTCTGCTTCCCAAGTTATGTCATCATTAGTAAGAATCATACCAACCAGAATGAACGCTAGCAAAACATGTTTTACACCAAAAATAAAACTTGTACAGGAATTTTTACGCATGCCTTTCTTCAGTATCAAGAAAGCAAACAATAAAGAATTCTATAAAGAGAGTCTGTGTCTTGACATTTTACCTGCTTCTAACTGAAATATTATGCATTTATCATTGAATAAAAATTCATACTTTGGTGCCGTATACAGCACTGTCCCTTCTGAACTCCAACCTGGTACTCAAAGGACTGAGTTCTATAAAGCAAAAGCATTTTCTGATGGCTAGAATAGTGAGGAATCTCTTCAATCAGTGTTTCGTATTTGAAGAGGACACTGAAAATGTTAATAAGGTCAAAATATTAAAATCAAGACCAACTAAAAGAGACAAACAAAAAATATCACTGAGATAACACTTTCATCATTCAGTAGTAAAATACCCTTCAACAGTGCCTTTTGTGAATCAAAATCTAAGTCTTCACTTGGGAGTTTTCAGACAAGCTTAATTGGACTCTACTGAGGCTGCTTCAGCAAAGGCTAGGCAGTACTTGGGCAGTTAAATAAATACTGAAGAGATAAAAAGTAACACCTGCCAAAGTAGTTCAGGGAATAGAGCTAAGACTAAGTGGAACAAACTGACATGCATGAGCTAATCTGGTACATTTGAGGTGTCAGAAGGAAGAAAACAGGACCAGACCTCTGTATTTTATAAGTTTTCACCCGTAATGTAACTAAAGATTTGTAGCTCAATTTGGCTTTTGAAGGCAAAGAACGTTTCAAAGTGAAATAAACTAGCCTGAGATTTCCTTAAAGGCTTACAGCTTTTTGTGACTATCTTTCAAACCTGGAAAGATTTTTCTTGAGGGTTATACCACTTGCTACATTAAATGCTAATTTTATATTCTATTTGAGTATTTCTGACATGAAGATAAATCTGGAAATATACTTCATTACTTTAATAAAGTATCTGAAAAGGAGAACAAATATATCAAAACCATTTTAACAATCTATACGTAAAAGGCTCAGCAGCCTAAATTATGCCCTATGATCAAAAAACTAAAAACACTAAGAGTAATTCTTACAGGTTTCTATCAGGTGATATGAATATCAAGATATTTTGATAGCTGTTCATCAAGAAAATGAAATTCGCTCTCTGGTATATTAAATGCCATTATGAATATATTATGAAATTACATTTAGATGTTTTCTTTTACTCATTAAAGTATGTGGGGAAAATTCACATTGTTTTTTCCTACCACCTTGCTTTTCACACATCACTACCCTTTTTTACACTCCAAAAATTGTCTTCAACTTATATGCCAAGAACAACTATATTTGACCAAGTTACACATCTATGCAATTTTAGGAAACTCAAAGAAATTAATCCTTTTACTGTGAAAAGAGCCAAGCCATGTATTGAAAAGAAGCATAACAAAACATGTCTGGGAAAGAAAACTACAGAAAGACAGTAGTAAACTGAGCAGTTTACCTGTTTGCTAATGTCTGCACTTCAGAATGCTTTTCTTTGTATGTGGTTTTGTACCCCTGAATAAAGGACAAGTAGGATTTGGGAGTAACATGTGTAGAACGTCTGTATCTCTGAAAGTAATCAGAACATTTCTCTGCCACTCCATCCTGGAATGAGCCCATACACTGCACAATTTCCTTCTTTATATCAGCAGTGCACTCCATATCAAAAGAGGCCAGGAAATGTTCAGATACTTAGGAAAGAAGGAAAAACAGACACAGGTAACAGAGGGTTAATATTCAGGAAAACCTCCTAGATTATAAATTAGGCAATATAAAGCCTACATACCAAGACAAAGAAATATTCCCTCTGATTTAAATCTTCAGCTGCTAAAAGCCACTATTAGGCACACAACTTACTTGTGTATATTTGACTCTGCATGTGACATTTTATTTTTAACATTTCACCATCCAATACATGGTCTGTTAAAGGATGGCATTGATTACACCAGAAAATAGTTGTAAAATAGAAAGTAACTTTAAATATAGTATTTAAAGAATGTTATTCACAACCTGAGATTCATCTTCATGATGTCTTCTAGAAATTCAATTAAAAATGTCAATACTAATTATCAACCATCTTACTGTACAGCTGTGACATGGGAAATGCTCTCCTGCTGAGTTAACAAGCTTTCAGTCAACTTCTGGAACCCGTGCCTTCTTTATCCTCCACCATCAGATTCTTAACATTATACTATAATTCTCAGTAAAGAGTGTAGCCAAGGATCTGGTATTTTTTTTTACCTCCAAATGCTGCAACTTCTTTTTTCTCTATGAACCTGTCTAACTGATAGTTGTCAGGGATTGGGTAATCACAGCCTTCCTCTGTATGCCTGATCACAGCCACAGTCACTAATAATCACCTTCTTTATTAGTATTTTGCCTTCTTTACTAATGTCTTTAATCCATAATCAAAGGAAGTTTTTCTTCTAGCAGTGTTCAAAGTTTTCCTCTGCTAGGAATATTTCAAGGGTTAGAAATATTTCAACAATTTAATAAAACAAGCTTTAAAGAAGAAAATATTTATATCAAATTTTAGAACCAATTAAGTTTCTTCTACTTATGTGCTGGCAAAATTCAAAGCAATTAAAACATCTTCATTACCCATAATCACAGAATTAAATATCCACAAAGACAAAACATACACCTACCTGCCACTAGAGCATCCTTAGGCCAGTGGCTGAACCAATCTATAGTGCATCCAGAAATAAGAGCAGGGAACTTCAGAGCCCTGTTTCGGAATTTTTCACCTACTGGTGAAAAGCAAAGAACCACATGAAGGTTCTGACGGACCCTGGTCATGAAATAATCATACAGAACCTCACTCGTCGGAGGCCTACGCGGATGTTCCTTTTTGAAGGTGGGTATGAGGTCACTAATGATCTCATCAACTTCATCACGTGCAAATAAGTTTGACACCTTTGAGAAAAAGGAAGATTTTTTTCACACTTTATGAGATGATCCAAAATAGAGTACATAGCATAAGGTTCATTTAATACTTAGCATCTCAGGAAGGAACACACATTTCAGATACTGAAGCGATTAGGACTCACTCCACTCCTTTAAACAAGAACTTTTACTGAAGTGATGACACTAACACACTAAAATCCAACTTGTTTTAAAAGTAAAAAACACTCTATCATATGAATGGCTTTTATTTATTCAATTAATATTCTACTAACTAGAAGAAAATACCTGAAACACACCCCTGAAATGAATAAATAACAAATAAACAAACAAAAATCATCCTACATCCTATCTATTCTGGACACATATTTACTATGAAAAAAATTAATTATATACTGATATTATATTTAATTTAACAGACAATTTTGTTAAACTTCAATGATGTTCTCTGAGTCCCAGGGTTTTTTAAGCTATTCTCATGTCTCTGACAACTTGTCAACAAATTTAAAAGTGTCTGACTTAGGTAATTTCTTTGTATAGCACTATGATGCTCTTTTTTAATTTTACAATCATGGGTCTAACCTATTATAATGGATTGTCTCCATTTTTTTTTTAATATGTAATGATAAAAAGCACTTGAGTGCTATTTGTGAAAGTGTGCCCCTTGACATATAAAAGAATAAAATTTATTCAGTTACTTTACTACAGAACTACGTAAGTAAAGAAGCAGAACAATCATAAGGAGGCATCTTACTTCTCCTGATGATAAAACATTGTTCAGGTATTCCAAGAAAGACTCATCTTTGATCTCATTGTCTGTAAAAAGAAAACAGATGCCTTTCCCTTGCAGTCCTGCTGTTCGGTACATAACTTTCAGATCTTCCATCAAGTTTGAAGTGTTGTACGATCTACCAAGGGATAGTGGTATTAATATTCAGACTTTTTTGAAAGGGCTTCAGGTTAAAAGAAAAAAAAAAGCAAACACAAGTAAGAACCAATATCTTGTAATTGAAGGTAAAAAAAAGTCTCCAAGCCTAGGAATACTCCTTTAGATTAGGAATCGTGGAATGGTTTGTGTTGGAAAGGACCTAGTCCTTTGGATCACCTAGTTCCAACTCCCCTGCCATGGCCAAAGACACCTCCCACTAGACCAGGTTGCTCAAAGCACTAGTCTTAAACACTTCCACAGAGGGGGCAGATAAAACTTCCCTGGGCAACCCTCTTCCAGTGTCTCACCACCTCATACTGAGAATTTCTTCCTCACGTCTGACTTAAATCTATCTTTTTCTAGTTTGAAACTATTATTCCTTGTCTTATTGCTACATGCTCTAGTAAAAAGAGCCTCTCCAGCTTTCCTGTTGGCCCCCTCCAATTACTGGAAGGCCACTATGAGGTCTCCCCAGAGCTTTGTCTTCTCCAGAATGAACAAACCCAACTATCTCAACCTGTATTCACAGGAGAGTTGCTCTAGTCCTCTGATCATCTTTGTGGCTCTCCTCTGGGCTTGCTCCAACAGCTTCAAAACTGGAAAGATTTGCTCTTTTCAAAGTTTCAAATTAAATACTTAATCCATTCTCCTCTTTCCTGATCTCTTTGTCAACTCCCGCATCAATTAAAAAATAATGACAATAAAAAAATAAAAAAACAAAAACCCCTCACCTCAAACCTAACTAAAAAGCCAAAAACAATAACAAAAACTGCACAAACCTGAAGTCTTACCATGCTATTTTTTTCTCTTTTTCTAGAAGAAGTAAAAAAATAGACAGGTGTAATCTCACAGGATTCTGTCATGTGTTGGGTGTAATAACATACTTTCGATTTTATTTATTAATTAAAAAACTCAAACTAGCTGGGCCTTCTGATGAAAGTCATCACCAGTGGTGGCACTCACATTTTTATTAAATGGAAAGAAAGCAGCAGCAAACTAATGGATTAAGAAACATAGAAATTACTAGACAAAGCATGGCGGGTTGATTGGTGCCTTTAGAGTTCTTTCTCTCACATATTATCACCCTCTCTCTTCCAGCTGCTATTTTGCAGGGGAAGAGAACCTTCCCAGAGAATGTTCTACTGATATATTTATAAACAAAACACTTCAAAGGCAAAGTCACTACTAAAACTAGAAACGAACATAGAGAAGACAAATATTCTGTGCCCTTTTTTTTCACCTGCAGGGGGAACTTAGTACCCAAAATCAGACAAAAATACTGACCTGAAAAAAAAACCCAAACTTTATCATACACATGGAGTTAGCAATATGATTGTCATTTACTTTGGTGAACTAAATTAAACCAGCTTGAAGTGTGAAGTTGCACATCACTTTCTAATTAAATTCACTTTGCAATCAATTTATAGTTCCTTGTGAATGATATCCAGCAATTAGTTTCTGCTTGTTCTGTCCACTGTACTGTAAGCTCTACTGAAGTCATTCCTATTTCAGATAGATCAGCTGATGAGACCCTCACCAAGAGGCATTATCACATGTGAGTCTACAATTTCTGAAGGCAACAGAGCTGCAGAAGAATTAAAATAATTTAGTTCTCTACAGTGACATCTTACTTGAGTGATGAAAATATTTCTTGATCATTGACTTGTCCTACAGAAACTCTGAGAGGCATTCATTTTCTCAAATAGTCAGAGAAGGTTTTGTAATTTTGTTTGTTTGGTTTTTTTCTTTTGTGAGTTATTCCAAAAGACACCACTACTGTGTTGAACAATATGAAATAAAGCAAGATACTCTTGAAGAGACTGTCAAAATACTGACATATATAAGATCTACCAAATTAACCATCAAGAATGAGTATTCCACCTCCTTACACAAGAGTTATAATATATATTTGAAATACGTATATTTCAAAAAGCATAAGACAAATTCACAAAGGCATTATGAATAGCTATCACCTACAAGTACTTTCAGAATAGTTTAATGTACTGTGTAGAGACACAGAGAGTAAAGATAACATGACACTAACAGTATATCTATTCCTGTGGAACAAACAGAACAGTTTTCTACTCCAAAGATGGTAAAAGCTCAGAATTCTTGCAGAATATCAAGTAAATTTAGGAAGTCTTAAGATATTTTCATGACTTTCCAGGATAGGCAACAGTGCTCAGCCTAGATTAAGCTTGCTCTTTCTTCCTCTGCAGAAACTGGGAGACTTTTTCATTTATAGGAAAAATTCAAATACAAAATACTGATTTACTTAAATTTTAATTAATGCTCACCTTGTTAACACTATCTGGAATGTATCATAGCCAGCTATGAAAGATGCTAGTCTTGTCAAGCTCTGCTTTCCTGAGCCACCAACTCCAACTAAAAGAGCATTTCCACGAGGAGTGCGAATCACCCGAGAAATCTGTGAAGGTCACAGTCATTTATTGCTACAATATGTAAAAGTAATGCACCCAAAAATCTTATGCTACTGCACTAATAAAGTTACATTATAAGTGTAGAACAAATTGAAATTTTAAGGTTTTATTATGGAATTCTTTATTGCTACTAATATATTCTATGGACACTTGCACTTTGTGATATTTTCTGCAAACCTTCCAATAGTATAGCAACCACTTGATTCCATCACTGTGAACTTTCCATTACCAATAGATCTGCATCTCACACTTCTGCAAAGCACAAGTAATTCTGGTCTGTGATTTGAGAGTGTTATGCTCTCATAGCATGACAAATTATTGAAATTGGGAAGGAAATAACAATTTTCCCAATACTATACCCTCTGGACAACTTTAGTAAGACTTATCTCTCCATGCCACTTCATTGTGATGAGAAATGGTTCCCCAAGTTAAATTCAGGAGAAACAGTCTCCAGTATTCTCTGCAACAAGATTAGGCAATACCTTAATTGTGCTTACTTACCTTTCTCTTAGAACCTCTCTTAAGTCTAGATAATGCATAAAACTCAGACTGGCACAGTTGTAAATGCTGCTTTCAAGAATATAGGATTAGAGAAGCACTATGTATTCATTTATGCAAGTGAACGTTAGGATAACATTTCAGGTGTTTATTGACTAGCTATCCAAAGAAGATATACCTGACAGGTAGCTCTTCAATTAAAAAAAAAAAAAAAAAAAAAAAAAAAATTGATCCTGAATTTTATAGATTTTTTTTCTTTGGAACGAAACAGAAACAGAAATTATGATTTAACAGTTTTCCTAAAGAAATCTGTAAAAGAACCACATCCATTTTTCATAGAAGGCCATAAGAGAAAAGGTCTATTTTTGCAAAAGGACAAGAATCCACCAAAACATTTTTAAAATAACATACGCGATGTCTTTGTCAACACTAATAAAAATTAAATTGCTTTGATATTTATGATATCATCTGTTGGATAGTATAATTCAATATTCAGTAATATTCTGTTATTAGTAACTTATGACAAGAGATATAGAGAACCACACTGTGAATCTGAGAAATAAGATATTAGGGTTGCTTTTTTGAAAATGCTTCTCCTTTGGCTGAAGCCTGTTCTGTGTGGACAATCTTATCAAACTGTGCTGTGATAAAAATTATGGACAGCTTCAATCCATATTCAAGGAAGTTTAAAAGAAGAGAGCATACAAAGGAATTTTAGACTACATTTATTCCTACTCTGCTGCGCCTACTCCTTCATAAGCATCCAATTACGTCCTAACCTGAACTACATTTGGCTCATTCCAAAGAGTCAAAGGGCTCTCAGAAGAATTAACAATAAGAAAAGTTGAAATAGTTAGAAGAGACCAAGATCCCAGCAGACATAAAAGACAGATATAAAAGAATATATAAAAGATATATAAAATTGTGCCATCCAGTGCATTTCCAGAAAAGTTGCTTTAACACATAGTCAGAGTGACAGACAAAGTACTTGCTAGCAATAAATTACTTGCTTCAACTTTATAAGTAATTTACCTCGATTCATGAACACCACTATACCACTCACAGGTGTTGAGGGCAAGTGAACAGCAGAAGACAATCTAGTAAGACTGTACCTTAACTAAATGAATCATAGCATCCTTAAAGAAAACCATGTCCATTCCAGCACCACGGATGTTCTCATTATATGTTTGTAAAAACATATTTAAACGATTCTGTAGCTGATGAAAGGAGTGAATTGGCTCATATATTTTGGGAATATCTAAATTAACTTCCTCTGAGTTTTCACCTAGGGAAAAAAAAAAGTAAAAGGACCTTATTAGTCAAAAAGATTGACAAAGGCTCAATGTGGGGATGAGTTAGTGAAGATACAAAGTCTCTAACCAGTCAGAATCAGGTTTATTATACATAATATTATATATTAGATGCACATATCAGAGTGCTGTCTACCCTGCCTACAAGAAACAGTAAATTCAGCTGCCTAATTGTCAAAGACAAAACCAGCAAAACTTGAGCCTTCTTTCTCTACATCTGAAACTTGAATGGTGAAAAACAAACAGACTTGAAGCAAAAGCAAAAGTAGCACCCAAGAACGACAGAAAATGCATAGTGCAGTGAAAACTTTTTGTTGCTAAAGATAAACAATCTAAGTCAATGAAATCATTGTACCGGTGAAAACAAATATATTTCTAAAACAAATAATAACCACTACCAAAAAAAATATATCCACTGTGTAAAGGCATGCATTTCTTTCATGAAGTGATCTTAAAGCCACAATGAATTGGTAAATTTTCCCCACACAAAAGAAAGGAGGAAATAATGCTGTTGTCTCATCTTTCTATTCATAAGTATTCATCTTACTTAAAGGTTACCAGGCCCTATTATTAGAAAGAATTGTTACTCACAGCGAATAAAGTCATAGAAAGTTTGAGGCTGGCAGAAACCTCTGAAGATGATCTGGCCCAAGCCCCCTGGTCAAGCAGAATGACAGGGAGCCAGTTGGCCAAGACCATGTCTAGATGTCTTACAAATATCTCCAAGGAGAGATACTATATAACTTCTCTGGGTAACCTGTGCCAGTCACAGTAAAAAAGCAGTCCCTGATGTTCAGAGTGCATCTCCTGTGTGTCAATTCATGCCCACTGCAAAACACTGATTAAGCAAAAGGAGTCTGCCAGATAGAAGTACGTTTCTTATGAGCTGAATGAGACTTTTAAACAACTCAGCTACTGATAAGGAACTTAACTGGTAAGCTACTGATAAGTAACTGTCTTCCTTATAAGGCATACAGCATGGAATTAAACTGCAGGATATTTTTACATTTTCAAAGCATTTAAGAGAATTGTATCAGCTTAATCCTGCTTCTGCAGTTTTATTATTAATGTTAAAAGGCAGTATGATCAAGTACTAAACCTAAAAAAGAGCATACATTTACATTATTTACAGAGGTAGCTGGTGTAATACATTATTTTAAACTCTTTTCTGGTCTTGAGATTCAGAATCACCAGTACTAAATAGCAATGTCAAACTCAATGCATAAAAACCACCTCTGAATAGTCTGAAGATCTCAAGAATGCTACCTCTAACAACAATTTCTGCCAAATTAAGATCTAAAAGTTGATGTTTGAGCTAGTTCATATAAAACTTTCATGCATTTATGTCAGGGACATACACAATGTGACTGTACAAGCCAAAGAGATAAAGGAAATATATACTGATACAAAGCATATCACTAATATGAGCAAAGGGTTATTTGAAATCTATTTTTCAATATATTTAAGAGCCCAGAAATCCAGTTTCTCTTTTTAAACTTCCATCATAACAGACAAGACTAAATTCCACTAAAGGGACAATTAAATCAAAATTACCTTTGCTATTCTTTTCACTTATAGCATAGTTTTTTGAATTTACTTTACAGTTCAACATGATGGTTTCAAGTGTGGATTCAAATTTTCACATTAAAAGTAACTCTTCACTCTCTCAGTACATATTCTGACTTACATTTCAGTCATCTCTACATTGTTGCAGTTTAGTAAGTTACTTAAAAATATGTTTGACTACTTTCTCACATCACTTTGCTTTTACTGCTATTTGATCCCTTCCATTCAAGACATTTCCTAACCTTTACTCCTCTTTTATCATGGCGTTCTGACTATTTGAATTATCCAAGGAGAGATTTAAATGGCATTTTAACACACATTGTCTTTTCTAGGGATCAGTCATTACAGTGATATGAACACAGATAACTGAATCATCCTAAATAATGACTTTTCCCCAAACCCAAAAAAACGTTTTATGTTATTTTGCATCAACTAAGAAATATTTTCAGGTGATGGCTATCAGAGTTCTTTCTTTTACCAGTTCTTTCAGGTTCCTCCCTTAAGAAGTCAACAAAGAATGCATCTGTTTCAGGATCCAGCAAAGCTTTTGTTTCTTTAAATTCCACCTCAATGAGTTTTGCCACAGCTGCATCAAACCAGTTTACATCATCTGAGGTTGTGAAACGATCAGCAATAACACACTTACATTCATGCTTCCACAGTTTTAACAGTACCTATATAAATAAAAGCACTTTAGATTAGGCTTGCAACAAAGCTGTGCCGATTTAAAAACCATGCTTTTATTTAACTAATTTTTAATCATATTTACAGTAGAAAACATACCTTGAGCTTCCAGTTTTTTTCCCAATCTTAATTTAAGTTTAAATTCAGTCAACTGTGCAAGAAGCTTTAATGTAGCATTCCAAAACAGACAGTATTTACCAAATAAAAATTTTATTTTCATAATTTTAAAACCATATTCATACCTGTTGACATATGCTTATGCACTGACAGACTACTTGAACCAGTCATTGAGCAGATGTGTGAAGAAAATAGTAGAATACTATAATCATGGCCTGAGTAATTTCATGCCAAACAGATGTTACTCCCAATATTTGAGAACACATATACTTATAATGATCTTAGTGCCATGTATTTTTAGCTTCAGAAACTAAAATCAACTCTAGAAGTTAAATTTTAGATGTAGTAGAACTCAGGAGCTAATTCAACCATCAGGGAAGCACATTAAATATTAATGTTTAATGTATAAATAACTACACTGTATAAGAAATTTATAACAACTGTATAACAGCTTCTCCAAGAATACCATGAAAGTTCTTTTCCAGCATTTCATGCTTCAGTGCTGAAAACATGAAAGTACTTTTTCTTCAAATAATTAAAAGATAAATGGTGCATTAAAAATATTGAACTTTTCTGGAATAAAGGTGAATTGTGGAAAAAAAGCCGTATCACTCTGACTCGTTACTACTTCTTTCTTTTAAGCCTTAAGCCAGAAATCATTTGTTGGACAGATATTAATATTGGAAAGCCTGAAAACACTAGTGGAGAGATAGGAACTGTCAATTTTTTACTCAATATATATACACTTTCATTAGGCTTAAGTAAATTCATTTCTTCTCATAATTTTCTTTGCTTGCTGCTTTTAAAAAAAACCTCACAGTTTTCAGTAATAGAACAAACAGGCAGAAGCAAATGCTCCTCTGTCAAAAGAAGCAGGTTTTATTATGAAACAAAGTTCTCTTTTCAGTTCACACTGTAAAAGCTGGACTAAAACACCCTAGCCTCAAAAATTCACTGGAAAACTTTTTTAAGCAGAGATTATATTTTTCTAAAGTAAACTTGGATGCCAAGAAGTTAGGCTCTTCATCTTCTTTGCTATAATAATTGTAATAAAGCCACTGATATGCTGCTCTTACCTTTGGTTCATTGATCACTTCTGCTGTAGTGTTCAGCATACCTTGCCAAATTCTTGAGAGGTCTCGAAGATTGAAGACATAATGAAACTTGGCTGGTGTGGGCAACATTTTCAGTTTAGTAATCTGCCACAGCTTACGTGTCAGTGGAACCAATTTGGCTACCATTTTCTGCACATCTTCTGAAAATCCCTGCTCACTACAATAGTGACCTCCTCCAATTACACCTGCAGGGAAAAAATTGACAACTGAAAGGCTTTTCCAGAAGACAATAGCACAACACCAAGAGATATGAGCTTAAGTTTCTTTTTAAATTATTTTTAATACCTGGAAATATTTCTAATTCATTGAATTAGCTTTCCACTCTTCAATCAACTCTTGACTCACCCAGTCTTAACACTGCCACTAGCTGATTTTGTATCTAGCTCTTAACAAATTGTCAAAAATGGGTTTATGTCTACAAAAATAGCTTTCACAGCCTTTGAACTGCTAATCTCTTCTCTGAGACCAATATGATCTAATTTTTCAGTCACTCATAGCACCAGCAGCACCTTAGCAAGTCCCCAGTATTTTCATGAAAACTGGAAATGGCCCTCATGCCATTCTTCCTAACCTGAGCAACAAGACTGAGAGTTGTAACTGAACCTGAAAAACTTACAGATTGATGAAGTTGCAGGTGAGAAGTGACTATGGAAAGAAAATGTGCTGGTGACCAAGTCAGAGGGGGATTTAGCCTTGATTTTAATCCTAAACTTTACAAGTGGAGGAATAAGGAAAAATCAACTAATATCTTCAAAAATGGGATGGATACAAAGCTAGTTTCCATTTACCAAAGATTTTGTCAATAGAAGAGTTAGAAGGCAGAGTACAGTTGAACACAGTAAATTGTCTCTTGAGCCTCTGTGGAATGTCATTGCGACCTCCTCCTGGGTGGATCATGGCAGCCAAGAACTGAATGTCCACAATGTTGGTAAATTCACCAGGCTTTTCCAGGTTATATAGTCCATTCTGTTCCATCAGCTGTCTAACTATCTCATTAGTGACCTGTAAAATAACCAGGTATTACATAACAGAATATTACACATACAATTTAATGAAATACAGTACATACTTGTGTACTTGAAAACCTAACAAAGTGTTTTTCCCTGGGGAAATCCCTAGCTTAGAATTAATTATTCAAATTCATTCTCACTTGAATGCTCTATACTTCTCCCTTTGAACACAAAGTTTCCATTTTATTCTAATCAAGCCCAAGCTGATCCATCTTCACATGTTGCATCTGCTACCAAATATTTTTATTAAATTTCCACATTGAACAATCGTACATGGTCGTGTTTGTGCTACACTGAATTACTTCTATAGAAAAAACTCCAAGATATCTTCTAGACACAAATGGACCCCCTGCTTTTCTGTTTGACCAGTTGAAAACATCCCACAAACACTACCTTCTAGGACTATTTTTTTTTTAATTACTGTTTCCAAAGCAATAAACTTTGGAGCCATCTTGCCAATGAATGTTGATTACTTCAATTTTTTCCAAAGCAGATAAAACACTTCTCAGTATTCAGAGTATTTTAATTATACAGGCATGTTTTAAGGACTTGTCTAACTGATTCTTGTACTCACTATATTTCTTTTCAACTGATTAATGACAATATAAAACTAGATGGGTTCATTAAAAAAAGATAATTTAAAAGATCATGACATTTACTCTTACTGCTTGATTGTGAAGAAAAGCCAGTTTTACAGTGTATCAAGGAACGAGAGAGAGCACCTTTCGCCTTCTTTTTTCCTCTTTTACAAACTCACCTGATCTCCCCATTCATTTATTATGGGCATATTCACATCATCAATGAAGACTGTCATCTTTTTGCCTGCAGGTGGGCCATAAGTTGTTCCCATGCGCTTGTCCACATAACTTTCTATTGTACGCTGTTAAAAAGCAATTATTACTGCAGTTAAAAAGAGTTCTTCCTTTCATACATGATTCAATCATTAAAACATAATGATGGTTTACTACACAGAATGCTATTAAGGAATGCTGATAAAACACATATGCTGAAGACAATTGCACTAGTTCAACTACAATGTCTTAAATCTCATGCTATGCAGCAGTAGGTTGATATCAGATATAATAAAGGTCTAGTGTAGACAACCATGCCTAACAGTTTCATAATTTTGAAACCATTTCAAATTCTCCTTTATTTTATTCATTTATCAGCAACATTGATGTTTACAGGAACAAAGATTAAACAAATAATCTGTCAGATCTGAAATATGTTATTCTTGAAGAAAAACTTTCCATCAGACATCAATGTATTTCATAAAGCGTACAGTGATAATTAAACCCAAATACGTAAACAGACTTGATGAAATAACTTAGTTTTAGACTTACCACTACTTTTCTTTCCATCACCTTCCATTGCTCCATTTTTCTTAATGTCTAGCTTTTATCTATTCTATATTAAGTGAAAGCTCATTTAACCATCTAAACCAAATCTAGATATCTACATTCTTACATTGTGCCTAGGCTCCTATACAGTAGCCTAGAAAGCTTTCTTATCTCAGTTGCATCATTGGTTTTAGAAAGTCAGAGTAATTTAAAAGCACGTGTCATAGCAGACAATGCTTTGGTCTAGATTGTTATCAGAAACTTGACTGTTAGACTTGCAAGACAATTTCAGATGCCTGGATGTGTAACTTTTTAATTGAGCTATTTAATTTACTGAAATTTAAATTGCAGACAGCACACTTTTTATGACAGATTGTTGTGGGTAGTACTTATTTTACATGTGGCTTTTAGTGAAATCTGAGAGAAGTCACTGACAGCTCTGCCCAGTTAGTGAGAATTCATATATTCAACATAAAAGCATTAAATGTTATGAAGCAAATAATATGCATGTTACTGTAATTGTCCAAAATCAGGTCAATAACTACCAAAGAAGTTGGATGGAACATGGTTTTTACAAAAAACTTTTAAATCATGTTTCAGGACACTTAGTCTACTTAAGAAAATGCGCTTTTTTTGTTGTTTTTTATGTACTCATTTTCAACAGAATGAACCAATTTTAGAAGTATCCTCCTGGCAAATTCTCAGGACAGTCTCCAGATCCAGTCACATTGTATTAGAAATTGAATTAGTACTATACCTGGAAAATTAATGGGGTAGTTGCAGATGAAAAATTCAAACTCTTAGCCATGTGGATTTCAGGGTTATACTTTGACATAAAACTTTTGATAATAACAGTCTTTGCAGTTCCTTGCTCACCAATTAGTAGGACAGCCTAAACAAAGGCAACATTGAAATAAGATGGAACACAAGAACTGAGTGTACTAGCAAAGCCCCAACAATCCCATTTAGCTTTAAAACTGAAATTAAACTAAAAATGTTATATAAATGAATTCTCAGCACAGGACATGGGGGAGCAAAATAGATAATGTCTCATAGACTCAGGTCTCACAAGTTAAATATGCTTGAAGTTAATGGTCATATCAGCATAATTTCAGAATGGAATGGATTATTCACAAAAGGAGTTGATTAATTGGAGAAGGATTTACTACTTAACATGCCTCAGTATCTGAAAAATTTCAATTGCTTGCTGAGGTTATTTACACTATCCTGCTTAACTGAAACAGTTTTAGTGAACAACAGGTAGCATAAACTAAAGGTACATAAACTCTGCAGTGGCCCCCTGAGTGCTGCCCTTCTCCAACAGCAAAAAAAAACAATTGGCTTTGTTCTGACCTGATTTCAGTTGTAATTAAGGCTATTTCTACTACCAAAAGATTGATTGAGGGGAAGACAAAAAATTCTGGAACCAGAGATTAAAGAGTTCAAGTATATTTACATGGGTGTCAGCTCCCAGAATCACAATTTTATATTAAAAAATATATATATATTTCTGTCTAATGATATTGCACTTCTAATTCTAAAACTTTATCATGTGTACTGTTTGCACTATTTATTTATGAAATTAAGAAGAAATACCTTGCCCTGTTTCGCTATGGTTTCAATAAGGAAATCCATTCTCACATTGTCAACATTAGGCACAAGAATGGAGCCATATTCTGGAGGGCTGCCACTGGGATATATATAGTCTTCGACACGTGTATTCCAGTGCATCCACGTACCTAATAAGAAAAAAATTAAGTAAATACTTTAAAAATTCAAGGCATTGTTGTTTCTTTCATTTTCCGTTGAATTGATTCATCCGTCAATGCCTCTGTCTCACATATAGTAATTCCACTCTGTAAATTCAGACAAAATTTATAGAATCATACAGTCTTCCAAGTTGGATCTAAGAGGCTACCTGTAGCAAGACGAACCTTTCTTCGTGTTGACTCTTTGAAGTCAGACCGGTGCTCTGGCAAAAGCTGGTGCCTTCGGGGTCAGTTAGTCTGGTCAAGAGCTAGTGCTCCCAACACGACCAATCTCTCCTCTGGCCTGCTCTGCAAGTGAGCTCCTCCTGTGGTGGAGGCCACGCCTTTTATTGGCCTCCTGATTGCAGTTTGGGGCCAGCCTTAACCAGGCACAGGTGGGCTGAATCCAGGCTCACACCCACTGCCTGGTGATTATCAGCACCTGGGTGTGAGCCTTGTCTCACTACAGCTACCCCTCTTCCATACACAAATTATGACCAGGACAAGGGTTGTCTATTTTGTTCACTCGAAAATTCATTGGTATAAAGTCCATGCAGCTTTCTGTAGCAACGTATCTACATTCTGATTTCATACAGGGAACAGAGAAAAAGCTATATACATCACCAGTAATGTGTAAATGTAAACCAAAACTTGCTAGGGAACACAAAAGAAGGTCAGCTACAAAAAACTTCTGAATCAATTCCATAAAAGAATAATTTTTAAATTACTGTTAAGTTTTACACCACACCACCCAGCTGGGTTACTAACCATCAGACGCCACATAATAGTCAAACATGGAATCTTCACTGCCTTCTGGTATACAGGGAAGATCAAGTTTTATTGTTGAATGATTTCGAAGCCAGTGCTCCATTCTGCATCTGTCTTCTAGTTCTAGTAATGCTCCTACACTCCACATAAGAGAGAAGATGTACAGCCTTTCCAAATATTTTGGAGTCAATTCTCCTCCTTGCTCCTGAAGGATAGAGTTAGGTTTTTATTTTCAATAGTCTGGAAATTCTACTAAATAATCATTAGTAACATCAAGTTAAAAGCCTTCAGTCATGTTTAAATTTACTGATGTCTTAATAATTGAACTGAATATCAAGTAGATATAAATACTAAGTATACCGCAAAATACAGAAAAGCACTCTGTAAAATATCACTTTTAATCATCCATTATGTTATTTTATCTGTTTAAGTTCTAGTTTATAATCTGATAACAACCCACCCAAAAAAACCTGAAGCTGATGTATGATTCATGCTACATATCAGTGTTTAACATCAAATCCAAATGTAAAAGAGGGTGTATCCTAGCTATTATTTTCTGAAGATAAAGAAGGTATAGCTGCACCTGCACCTTCATTTATATTCAGAGTTATCAAAGAATCTCCTCTCTACACAACACCATGATTTAAAATTATCTCCGTTAGATCAAGTAAATATAAAAAGATCCACACTTCTTTACCTTAGGTGGGATAAGCCCCTGCAGCATATTAATGCTCTGCATAATCACAAAGGCCTCTAACATCTCAGTCTTGTGTTGCAGAGACTGAATGCTGAAGCGGTGTAAGTCTGGGAATGACGAAGAGTACAGCTGACGTAGCGTTTCAGCTTCTTGGGAGGAACGTCGTTTCAAAAAGCCCTGTTATAAAGCATGGTGAGGAAATAAACTTAGTAACCAATGCAATTATCAATAATTCTAAGTCTAGCAACTCAAAAATTTACCCAAGTATGTGCATTCTCTGCTAGATGTTAAACATGGATACTGAATAAAAAGGCACTTTAAATTTTTCAATAGCACAAAAACCGTTCTTATCAAACCCTTTTTAATCAAAGTGGCTGTTTTAAGATACACAACTCTGCAATGAAAAAATATCATATGTACTGAACAAAAGTTTAATATATTTTGCACAACACTAATTTCTAGCAGTGACACAGGGTACCCCAAAAATGTCTGGCAGTTGCAGTAAAAGGTTAGGATTTTAGGATGGGATGTCTGATGGTGTATGTAGTATTTTTCTTGTGCATCTCAGTATTTTCAATGCCTTATTTTTGACCTTATTAAAACTACTTGTTTCTCAAATCATAGAACAGTTTTCTGGTTTTTTTAATGCCTTTAGTAACATGCTTCTTTGAGCTACCCAAACATGTTCTCACATCTGTGTGACAGAATGGTACTATTTTATTCTTCATGTATTTATTTCATACATAAAATGCATCTACCTGCAAGCTTCTCAGTCAGCTTCTGGAGTCTCCATTTCTAAACTCAACAGGTCACAGACCTGAGCAACCCACTCCAGTCGATCCTTCTCTGAGTGAGGTGCATTCAACCACATGATCTAGAGAGGTCCCTTCCAACCTAAACTACGTTGTCCTTCTGTGATCCTTTTCTACACTTGTACCTTCATTATATAACATAAGGTTACATTGTGTTATATTTAATATTTACAATCATTTACTGCCCTAAGTATATAAACTCTCATAAATCTAAAAATAACATACTCTGATGCTGCATTAAATTTATTTCTGGTTCTAAATCCCAACTGCAATAAATTGGCTAAGTATCATGAGAACTTAGTTTTTCTTGAGTACTTCTAGATTCCGAACTGGTCTGCTTACTCTTTCCTCTTCATTGATTTGAAGCTTCCTTGATTTGAAGTTAGTATTTTGACAAACGAGTTGTTCTTCAATCATATAAAATACCTTGAATTACAAGTTTGTCCCAGAGTGAAAGAACCATTTTTTTTTAAAAGTACAATATGTTGACTATGTTCCTGAAAAACCATATTATTCACTCCTGTATAGACCAGAAACATCTCTACATTAAACAATGATTTATAAGGTTTTGTTATTTCATAGCAAAAGTCACAAAATTCGGTCCTAAACCAAAAAAAGTGAAATGTTGAAGTAACTATTAAAACTTTCAACAGATAAACAATCACTTCACTATTGTACCTCGAGTATAGGACTCCAGGTGAGAACTGATGAGCTCATGAACACCATTCCATTCCTTGAAACTGTTGCTGGAGAAGCATTATCAATATTATGAGGTTCAAAGACTATTTTGCAGTTTGGTGCCATAGGTATACGATCTCCATTTGCTAGTGTTAGAGTTCTGTTATCATCCAAGACAGAATTAAGGTTCTCAATCCAAATTGCATCAACTGGACCATCGAGAACTATCCAAATGTGGTCACCTATAATCCAAAATAAAATATTAAAATGCCTATGGAGGAAGTTCTAGTTGCTTTCGAGAATCAATCCCTTCTCTCTGCAAATTTTGAACTAATTCTCTCTATACAGTTAGAATCTCAGCTTTTAATACAATTACCATTTCCATCACTAAGTTTCACTTAAGTACTTCATTTTGTCACCTATTGATAATAAGAATCCATTTATCAGTATAGAAAGTGTAATCAGCACAACTCACCAGTTTGTAATAGTCTCAAACAGTTTCATGGATCCAGTTTTCAATCCAGTAATAAAAGAGAACTATTTCAATTTACATAAAACAACATAAAGAAGGTAGAAACTACAGATATATTCAAAACTACCATTCATTTTTTCCAAAGAGATTGCATGATGTAGTGAAATTAAATAAAACTTGTGAACATTTGGAAAAAAACATGCTCAAATAGCATGTCCACTTTAAGAAATGAAAGAGGTTCAGTAGGGGAAGATTTTTGTTGTTCATTCTTATGGCTGTCAACTTGATCTATGTCCCTTTGAAGTTTTTGCAGCTCTTTTCATTTAGTACCATAAATGTATCCTAGCCCTCTCTTTGTTTCCCAGTAAGGTCTGAGTATGCACTGCTTACTGCCCTTGGGTACAGAGCAATATACCCTGGCTGGAAAGAGATTCACCCTTAGGTTCTGACTTTCTGTCCCTTAAGAAGTACCCAGCCATGCAATGCACTGATTGATGGCCCTTTAGTCAGAGATGGTCCCCCTTCTCACCTCATCCCACACTCTTCAGAGTGAGTCCTTGCCATCCAGGCCTAGGTGGCTTAGTGTTTTGCTACATATGAACCAAAAAGGTTCCAAGAAGGTTTCCAAGAAGGAAACTTTCTCACCTCTGAGGAAAATAATTTTATATTTAGAGGGTTTTTTCACAGCTACAGTGCAGGCATCTCAGGCATAAGCTGTTGTGGAGTTCCCTTCATAAAGAGGTACTAGAGAACTGTTGCAAAGAGTGAATCTGGGGAAGTCTCATGAGTGTGCTAATTTTTGTTTCAAGTTGAGGGGAAAAATAGGAAAATCAACGGTTAATGCTAAGCAGCATTTTCAAAGGTGCTACAATTCTAGATGTGAAACAAAACCAATAAAACTGAATTCAAAACTATTTTCTATTTTGGAAGTATCTGTATCCCTTAAGACTAAGAATTTTTGTATGAAAACTGACAACGCAAAAATTTCAGGATTTTATAAATTTTTTTTCCTATAGTCCTTAAGGCCTAATGGTAAGGTCACATACTAATATTCACACAAAACAAGGAAGAATCCATCTAGCATCAAATCATCAAACCCTCTCCGTTAGTTAATACAGCAGATTAAGAATATATGGCAGCATTAATTTCACTAGAAAGTGTTTGCCTAAATAATAAATTGTGTAGTACAATTTGAGACTGATTATGGTATGTGCCGGGCTGGCAGGTACAACACAAAGAATATTCACAGCCTTCCACTATGGCAGCTGGAGACCAGATAGAAATCCTGATAACACCAGTATTTATTGTATATCAGTACTGGGGGAACTGACTCCCGCTCTGCACTTTTCTTTTATACAAGGGCATATAATTCGAAAGAGAGAGATTAGAAAATTCGGTGAAACAGAATTTGCTACACTACACAGTTTGACCACTAAGCATTCAGAACAGAGACTAACAATAGCTCTTGGAGTAATATTCCAATGCTTCCATGTAAGTACAAAGGGGGTAAAAAAGTCTGCTAATATGCTTTAGGGAGGTGCCCTGCAACTTGTTTGGTTTTGGAAGGAATTGTTTTTCATTATACCTTTCTTGGCTCTTAAAGTTTTTCTCCAGAGTGTTGAAAATATTCCATCTGTCCAATCATTTGTTGCCACATCAAGACGACCAAACATTTGTGAAGCAGTTATAGCTTTAGGATTCATTCTCATTTCACGATGTGGTTGTCCACAGTCTATGAAGGCAAATCATCAGTTAGTTTTGTTATTTCTTTTCAACAGTGAAAGAACTTTTTGAATGTGACAATCCTTACACCCAAATGCATGGTTTAATAGGCATTCATTATAAGAAGATGTGTACTTACTTGAGAAACTAATCTCTTGATACACATCAATATTTGTTAATTGGATGCATCAAAATTTAAGTAGGCCAAAGATCTGAAACTCCTGAAAATACAATTCATATTCTCACAGAGAAGTAACCGAGGCTTTCTATGAATCAAAAATGTGGTTAAAAGTTTACAGTATAACACTTTACAATAGAAATACTCTCATACCTGTCATGGCTTTCATCAAAGTATGTATGCAAGCAGTTTTTCCTGCACCACTAGGTCCTAGTGTCATCAATCCATGTCTTACTTTCTGGGTTTCAAAAAGCTGTATAACTTTCAGTTTCCAAGGAGGATGGCAAACAAGTCCAGCTTCCTCCACCTACAAATAGTGACAGAAAAACAAACTACTGCTATTTTAATTTTCAAAATATTTTGATACTTTAAAAAAAAAAATTATCAAAAAAATTATCTTTAGCAGAAAACTATACTCTTTTAAAAGGCTTTGTTTATATAAAAAACTGTAAAAGAGAAGATATTAATATAAGTATTTAAAAACTAAAAGATAAACTACATTTTTTACCCCTTTTTAGGATTAAAACATTATTTTAAGAAAAAGCCAAGAATTTTAAACTGGTCACCATAAATGACTCATAAGAAAAGCACAGGACACCACAATCACCTAAGCAACATTCTTATGAATAAGGTTAAAATAATATGCAATGGTAAATATTTATGGAAAAGTTCACTCTTCCTCTGAATAGTAAAAAATATTACTACTAGCTGGGTAGATCCAACACCAATAATTCTCTTAAATGTCACAACATGACATGTATGTTCCAGCAGCACAGATCAAGAGAAACATTACCTGTTTGTCAATAGCAGCTTCCAGTTCGGGATAGCCCACTTTATCAAGCTGGATATCTGGAAACAGATCTTCAATTAGACTCAGGAATAAGGGTTCATCTTCATCGATCTAGTAAAAACCAGGGGAGAAAAACCCCACAGATTAAAACCTATTTTATTTACCCTAGACCTTAAAAAAAACAATCACTAAGAGAAGTATTAGAAAACACAAGGAAAAATCTATGGCTACACTCTAGGTGCTAAACAGTCTAGTAGCACACAGCAGAAGGAGATCATGTGATGCCTCCAATGAACAAAAGGTATTGAAAATAAAACACTAACATACAGACTAACTTTATTAAAGTAAATTTTAGCAATAGCATCTATACAAATAGTAATTTGTCTAAGGTGTATAAAAAGATAATAAAGTAGATTAAATATCACAGGAACAGAAAAGGGGTTTTTAGGTATTTTGGCAGGTGAGATGGTACTCATTGCTACATATAACAGGCTACTTCAAAAGTGTGACTAAATACTTAAGGTCAAAGGTTCTAAAGAACTTACTACATAGACTCTTATTTGGTCATTTACTCCTACAGGTAGCAGGGGAAATATGTAAAAAACCATCTGAACAATTAAAAGCATTGTAACCCCTTGCTCACTCTTTCCCCAACCTTATACAAGGTGTTACGTAGGAAATCACTACTCCAGTCAAGACCACTACACAAGACCATACAGAGAATGGAACATTTCCAAGCTAACTTCAGTGTAAAGGTCACATCACAATCTGATCCAGCCTAAAACTACGTAGATCTGAAGTGCAGCCTCATTAATTTACCAGGTCCTCAGAATTTACCAGTTTAGAGAGGTTCATGTCTCTCAACACACGCATGACAGTGGTAGATTCAGTATCTGTGGGATTTGCTCTTTTTGCTGCTCCTAACGTACGTAACACCGACAATATATTCCGCAAGCCAAAATCATAATGCACCTAGAAGATATGCAAAGTTTGCGAAAATTTTCCACAAGTTAACAGGGCTGAAACAATTCTCATTCATTATTTAAGATATGCATGAAAAGAAGCATTTGTGGCACAAATGCCTTCTCTCATCCAACAAGTCTTTGTCTGTATGACTTTGGGCAACTTCATTTCCCACCTGTGCTATCATCTACTACACTGTAAAGCATGTCAGAAAAAAAAAAATAAATATAATCAGAAATCTTTGAGCCAAGATAGGATTTCCGAGGACTACTCAGAAACTAGTAATGTTATTTTGAATTCTCTGTGGACCTTGGAAACTGACTTTATTTGAGAAACATCTAAACAAGCACAGGCAGCACAAACCAAATGCTTCTCAATTTACTCTATAAGACCAACTAATATATAAGCCATTCATTTGCCTTAATCATTACCATTCATTAAAGCTAAATCTTAATGAGGGTTGAGAATGACAGTCCTATTCTTGTACCAGCAGAGGGTTTCACTACTAAGCTGCAATTCTCATTTAGCTTACTTAGTGAATATGAACTTTTTGATTTACTTCACATAGATACTCATAATTTGTGACAACATATGTAGTTTAGCCCTAAGATCATTTTTCCTCATATGAAAATAATCACCTGCTTTGAGAGTTGTTCTTCACACAGCTTGTACAGTGTAAAGAATTTCCTTGCCAGTACCACATTAGCAGTGAAACCACAACTAGCCAGTTTGACACGAATTATGATTTGGCGATCAGGGACCATCATAGCCACTGAGCGGAAGTTGATCTTTAAGTTTTCAGGAAGTTCTTGCCTTCCAGCATATCCTGGGTTCTGGAGAGAAGAACAGGTTTTGAAGTTGAACCATGTCTCGTACATACAGAAGAATAAGCAAGGGAGTGTGTAATCTCATTACACAAAAATAGCTTTTTGTCTCTAAATCACATGTAAAAATGAATAGCCATGCAAAGTTACTGCCATATCTCTACAGCATCTTAACCTCTCTTATAAAAACTGTTTCACTTCAAATCTGTATTTGTCTTAAGGGCTCTGTTTTTACTGCCTACCTACATTTCTGCAGCGTTTTTCTCCAGATGTAGCAAAACTCATACTTTGGGAATGAAAATGTAGCACACAAAAGTAATCTTACATTGACATAAAAACTTGTATTGAAAATGCTGTCTGCATTTGTTAATTGCACATACTTGACATAATCAAAAGAAGACTCTGCAAACTCTCTTTGCAGTAATGCTCAATGTTCTCAAGCTGTCAGTGAGTTCTCAGAACTGACTAACATAAGAGTTAGCAACTACATCTATTATACCACATTAGAAGAGATCTTACACCCATCCCTGCCATATTAGAAAGCTAAGGTATACCTACCATTGTAAGAAAAATGCCGAATTCTGGGTTCATTTCCACATTATCTCCATCAGTAAAAATAAATCTTTTTTTATGTTCCTTCTTACATGTCAACACAATTGAAATTTGTTGTGCAGCTACTGATAGTACTGGTAAATCAATACGATTGAATTCATCGAAGCAACCCCAGGAGCCAGACTGAGCAAGACCTTCAAAGAGAAAAGCAACTAAGCATCTGACATTTTTTGATGCAACTCATAAACCAAAGATCAGGTTAGTCTACCCCAGAAAAAAAAAAATACTATTAGTTTGGAGGGTTGGGAAAAGGACAAGGAGAAGTTTAATTATTTCCAAACATGAATGCACAAAGTTACAAAAGTTCTCAAATTTGTCAAGGAAACTATATCCTTCAATTTCTGCTCCTTATCTCAGTATCTTGAATATTTTCTTCTTCTTTCCTAACACCCAAAATATAAATATCCCTGCTATAAGTCTTTAAAAATATGATGAGTTGCCAATAACTTATCACACAGATTAAAGTGAACAGTAAAGTTCCTTTCACCTAAAAGGAATTGCCAGAGTTGCATCCTTCCTCAGATTTAAGAAAAAAAAAAAAAAGAAAGGCATCAACACAGGCACTTGCAACAAAACACTGGTCAAGGACATCCATTTGATCTCTGTTTAGATATCTACCATGACTGACATGGCAGAAAAAAGTGAAGCATCTAACTTCAGTAAATGATACTATTTGTTTTTAACATACACAGCACTATTAAAGAACTTCCTTCAACTGATAAGCAATTTAATGTCTGAAGTTGATATAATTTCACATCTTTATATTATTTGTACCGGCAGCCCTCCACAATTGTTTTAAGCATCTGTGTCCTTTCATAAACTGTCATTTCTATGTCTTGGGGAGAGTGCTGCAAATATATTTTATATTCAGAACAACATGTTAATTACCTGCAATTGTTAAAAGGCTGAAAACCACCTGCTGATTATGTGCTGACCTTGCTTTACAAAGACATTCTCTTAGAACTGCAACATAGCCCACAGAATCATACAATCACAGCATATCCTGAGTTGTAAAGAGGTCATAAGATTCACCAAGTCCAACATCTGACTTGACAGAAGACTACCTAAAAGTTAAACTATATACCTAGCAATATAAAAATTACTTGAATACAGACAGGCTTGGGGTTCTGACTACTACAACTTGTTCCAATGTTTTCCCATGGTCTCAGTGGATTCCTAATTTCCAATTCCAGAGAAGAGACCAGCACCTACTTCTCTGCTCCCCCTCATAAGGAGGTTGCAGACAGCAATGAGGGCACCCCTCAATCTCCTTTTGTCTAAGCTGAACAAACCTAGTATACTCATCTGTTCCTCATAAGTCATGCTCCCTAACTCTTTCACTCTTTTTTGCTCACCTATGGACACCTTCTAATATTTTTATATGCTTCTTACATTGTTGACCCCAAAACTGCACACAGTACCTGAAGTAAGGCACTCCAACACTGAGTATAGTGGGAAAATCAATTTGTTTGACAGGCTATTTATATGATATTTAATGCACCCCAGGATACAGTTGAGCCTTTTGGGTAGCATCTTACTCTTGGTCCACATCTTACCTTTGAAGATCCTTCCAAGTCCTCGGAAATCCATCTGGTCAGAACAGTTGAAGACCACTACATATTTTCCAAGGCACCGTCCCATGTCTTTGATGGTTTCTGTTTTTCCAGTTCCTGCAGGTCCCACAGGTGCTCCACCCATGTTCATCCCTAAAGCTTGAGCCAAAGTGATGTAACACCTAAAAGGCAACAGCCGACCATCACTTAATAGGATGCAGGGATGCATTTTCTGTATCGTGCCAGAGGAATTTACTCAAGTGTGTTATATGACAAAGATCTGATTTAAACAGACAAGGAAACTGCTGAAATGACACATCTCTAATTATAGTTCCAGTCAGTAAGAACAAAACCCCTTTGTTCAGCCTCTCATGCAGGTAATATTATAGTTTGTCTCCTCATACATAAAGTGGAAGATCATCCTGAATAATCAACAACCTGAAAGACTACAAAAAATGAAGAAAACAGATATACAGATGCTGCCTAATCTAATTTGTTTACCTTAATTCCTGAATTATTTTAACTAAAGTAGGTCTGAAATACATAGAGTACAATAATGAAAGACAGCTAACCTTTCTACTCTTATCCAACTTTAAAAGTTGTTAATATACTTCATCCCATTTTCATAAATTAAACTTCTATGTGTAATCCAGTAAAACACAAGCTAAAAGTTATATTTAAAGAGAAGGTCTAGAGTTTTCTATATGGACTAATTGAAAAGGGGGGGGGGGTGGGGGGAGGAAACAGAAAAAAAAAAAAAATACATCCAGTGACCTTGTTTTGACAGTCACAGTTTATAGAGCATTCTTTGTGTTATTCCATTTAGTCTATTCCATTAGACAGACTTCTCTGTTAATAGGACTGAAGTTTTTCAACATACTACTAGATCAATTATCTCCAGTCTATTGCAGATGAATAAAATTTATTTGCTTGTCTTTATTTTCTTCTTATTCTTCCTTACCTGCTTTCATAAGCTTGCCTGTAAGCACATATTTTTGTCCTGTACCTCTCTGCATATCTTATCTGTTGGATGTACCCAGTCCTTAGATATACCAGACTCACATATGTGAGAATCAGTTGTCCATATATACACATATATACACCACATTATACGTGGAGATCATGCAAATATGTAGCAGAAATTAGGCTATTAGTTATTCATATTGTAAGGCAGAGAAACAGAAACATAAGCATTCGTGTTTTCTATGTAAAATCATTAACTTTGATAAGCCTGTGAAGAATAAACTATGCAGAGATCTATTTTGCATGCAATAGAAACTACTAAAATGCATAAGAGTCAAGGGTTTAGTGTCAAAGAAAAAAGGAATAAAACCATTCATTTTCACCTGTCTGTAAGAGGTGTTATGACAAGCCTGTCAGTACAGCCCAAGAATTCATTCTGGTATGTGAAATCCACATCAGTGATCTTAATCATCATTTTATCAGAGTCTTCATTAAAATAAAATCTACACTGTTTCAGCCACTCGAAGTCT
This sequence comes from Phaethornis superciliosus, assembly GCA_023637945.1. Taxonomy (NCBI): domain Eukaryota; kingdom Metazoa; phylum Chordata; class Aves; order Apodiformes; family Trochilidae; genus Phaethornis; species Phaethornis superciliosus. The sequence goes on from JAJQWJ010000002.1 coordinate 73,217,785, forward strand.
GTAGGGCTCTTGATATGCATGCAACACTAAGAAAAGAAGGGGGGGAAAAAGGCTATGGTATTCATGGTTAACATTTATTTTTGCATTTATGTCATCTAAGTAGCACTGCTAAGGCAGCACTACAATGCTGCAAAGTTATACTTTATATACAAACAAATCGAAACAAATGGCTCTACAATGAAAAGGCAAGTGCTTGCCTATTAGTAGTGGGTTAAAACTCAGCAGTTCTTTCCTCAGACAGCCTAATTTTAGAATCAGGTCCAGAACTTCCTATAGATAAAAGAGTACACTAGCTTTGATTGTTTGTGCAGTAAGTGCTTTCATTTTCCAAATTTTAGTATTCTGTGGCAACATGAGAAGGTGAGAAGTGAAATAAATCCCTAAGTAATAATTACGTATGCTATTGAAAACAGAACAGAGGGTAAAGAAGTTTCAACCAACTTCAAAATTTTCTCTATATGCAGTCTATTTACTCTCAAGACTCAAAATGTAGTCCAAAGGCCAGTTACTTGCAATATAGTGTATGAGGGAAAAATAAATCTTCCACTGAACATGCAACAGAGGCCTCTATTTTAAGCAGACCATCACAAAGCATCTTAAAATTCTGCAGCTGATTGTGGAGAAAAAAACCCACAAAATTACTTAAAGCCAGATTAAGACATGGATTGAAACAAATCATAATTTTTATAATACTCCAGGTCACATAATTATTATAGTCCTGAAATTAAATCTTTATCTTAAGAGTCTATAATATAGGAAACAGTAATAACTTCTGCTTTTACTTGCACAAGTTTTTACATGGAAACCACCTCACAACTTATTGTAAACTTTTAAATACTTACCAGACTATCAAAAATGTCCCTCTGGTGCACATGAATAGTGATTAATGTCTCGTATTTAACTCGCTCAGCTGGGCTAAGGTCTTTTGTTGTCATATCTATAAGCATGTTTAGAAGATCCAGGAAAAACTGGTTTGTCTTTCTCATAATTTTTTTATCATACTTGGCATTAGTCAAAGCTGCTTCTGAGTCTCTTGTCCAAATCATTTGGATCCCCAGCAGCCCAACCTTGGGAAATATAGAAGTATATGTTTCATAGTCTTTTCTCTTTCACCTAAAATGTACATTCGCACACACACTGCTTCTATTTGTATAAAATTATTTTTTCATGCATCCTTACAGAGGTCAGTCAAACTCTGTATTTGTTTTAGGTATCCCATCTCCATTCATAAATACATTTTTAAAGTCCACACTTCAGTCTTGTAGATACTGCCTACAGTGCACTGTTGATGCAGCTTTTCAATATAACTTACAAAAAATATATATACTATATATAATAAAAATAATATTAATAAATACTCAGTGATTAATAAGTGCTTCAGTTTAAAATAGTTCACACTCCAACAACAATCCTGATCACAAGAGAAGAAGCTTCTACTACAAAAGTAATTTTCCCTCAGCAATATCCTCAGCTTGAAATCTTAAGCAATGTTTTCCTGAATACATAAACAAACATACAACTTTATTACTTTTCCTTCTGTAGTCAAGTATTAAGCTAGTAAAGAAATACTGTTAACCCCATTGCATGAATTTATTTAATTTAGTATTGGTTTTGAACAAGAGATTCAGGGTAACTTTCAGATATAAAGTGTAATTTAAAAGACTGAGTTGACTAATAAATTTAAAAATCAGTTTTGTATTTATAACATGGGCAAAAATATTTGTTCACAAAGACAAGGAACAAACATAAATGCTCTGCATATCTGTGAACAACTCTTCATTGATTTAACAATGGCATTACCTGGGCTGGGTAAGTAGAAAGAAATTCAATCAGCTGAAAACTAGTTTCCTGGATTTGTGCAGCTGCCTGGCGAATAACATGATGTAGTGACAACTGGGATTCTTTCAACAGAGAATTGAGCCAAACTTCCACGTTGCCTTCAGCCATTACAGGTCTAATTAGTGCTAGAGTCTCGCCCTCTCGTGAACTAACTGACAATATACAATCATATATCTAGTAAAAGCAAAGAAATAAGATTTTTTGATTTATAGATTCCTTGTTACCTTTACCACAATTATCTTATTTACCTGACATCACTCTATTAAACTTCCTTAGGTAACTAATAAATTACACTGTTAAGTGACAAGTAAAAACACTAAATCATTACTTTTGCTGTGCTGGAAGTCTTTAAACAAAACACTGTCATCTGAACAGAGACAAACCCCAATAAATTGACAATTCCCGAATTTCACTTCATTCCTGAATTTTCACTTAGGTTTCAATGACAGCATCCACCATCTAACAATCAAAAAATTAATGAAAAAGTACAAATACAGGCAATCTAATACAAATATGCTCATACACAATCAGAAGTTTATATAAGAGGATGCTAACTTATATCAAACCACATAAGACAGTACAGAACCTGAATGTTTTTTCTGAAACCTAACCACTGGTGCAAGTTTTTGCCTGTTTTGCTATTCTATATAGAGTTTTCCTATTAAGTAAATCAGGATATGAAACTAAATCTTGAATGAAGAAAGCCTACATAGCATCAAATAATTGATAATTTTGGTAAAATAATTGAATACCCTATGCAATCATGTATGTTTATTTTAAAAGTATCATGCACTGTTAATTTGAAAGAATGTAACACTGAGGTGTAGGTAGTACATACCCGTTCATGGAAACTGACACTTTTAATGTTGTCAAAAACATTCAGCAGATGCGCCTGTATACTGTGACAGTCTGATGCCTGGCCAAGAATTTCTAAGAGAGCAGGATCTGACACAAAGAAGAATCGTGGAAATAGGAGGCGCTTCTTCTCCAGATACCTACATTTTTTAAAACAATGGGTGAGGACGGAGGAAGTGGTAAGTGAATTAGGTTAATTTATATATCCTTTCCTCTTCAAAGGTGGCATTTCTCACAACATATTGCAATTTTTAGTAGTAGCAATGGCAACTCTTATCCAACATACCTTCATGTTAAGCTCCCACATTAAGACTACTCTTTTAGCATAGAAATCCTATCACTGAAAGATTTTATTATTTGATAAAATGTAAGCACAAATAAAATGTAAATACAAACAAAAAGAAAATAAACCAAACTAAAATGTTTCTACATTAAGTCTTTTACTTTAGGTGTCTCATACTGAATTACACCCAGATGTGTGAAGAGTCTGAACTGGACACAGAGATCTAGACAACTTTATGGGTTGAAACTAGGCTGAGACAAGCTTTGGCTTCAACAGAGGTAGACAGTGAGTAAGAGTTTAGTCACAAATCAAGCACTTTTGAGTTGCTATTGACTTCTTTGGAGGTGGTGTATCATCCTGCTAACTTGTTTGCTCAGTTCAACTGAACTCATAGTAGAACAAGAACATGATCTGTGCAAAGTCAGTAGGATAGATGGTACTAAAGCAATTGCTCTTTTCTTAGTCCAACAGTTCACAAATATCTATCCAATACTGTGATCTTGTAGTAATCTTACCCTGTGAGTGATTTCTGACAGATTTCAAGCTGTTCTAGTAAATGTGGTAGTAACTGTCCCATTATTTCATCTCCAATGCAGCACTGAACAACATTAGGTATTTCATGAGCTCGGGTCATGATCCTCACCCACGATTTGTCAATGTTAGAGAAACGCTTTGCTTCCTGTTGAAACATGACAGTGAATGTGGAAGGGAAGAGATGGAGGATGGAACGCAGTAGAGAGAAATGATACTTGCATTAGAATTAGCGCACAGTAGCCATCTCAATAGTAAACCTGTGTCCAAATTCTAAAGATTTTTTAGCTTAGAAAAACACAGATCTTTCTGCTTACACGGATATTTCTGCTTACAGAGTACAGCTTATTTTATACTTGACTGCCAAGCCTCCTACTTTCTTTTTCAATCATTCTCAGAGAAAATGAAAGGAAAATCATTATTCTTTAGTTGCTGGCATCAAATTAAAAGACTTTTTTTCTAAAAACTGAAGTTAATTTTCAATTTGAAAGCTATGTAGGAAAGTCTGGCTACTACTCCAGACACACTTAAATACATATTGGCTAATAATTTTACAATCTAAAAATAAGAATATCAACTAGCTCACACAATACTATTATTCGAACATAATATTGCTGTTGGTACTGTTTACCTGATTTGTTAGTCTAGTTTTGTTAAGTATCATGGGAAGTTAAAAAAAAACAAACAGAAAAAAGAAAGCACCTGCATCAGTTATGATATCACGATTAAGTTTTATTCTTAAAAGGTAGCAAACCAAACTGAAAACCTTTGGAAGCTGCTTTGCTATGTCACCACCAACAAAAACAGCTTCTAAGTAAATCCACAAGTTCTGCACAGTCATCCAGTTCTCAATTATATCTGTTGTGTTGGAGAGATTGTGCACCCATTTCTGAATCTGTGTCTTGAAGGGTGTGTTGTATCTGAAACAAAAACAAGGTGCTTTATTTCAAGAAGGAAATAAGTCTCTTGAAAACAAGCACATTACTCATAAGGATGAGGAATAATTCTGCTACTTGAATCTTTGTTGAGTGAAAGTATAAAAAACCTATAGTTGACTCATTTTAGCTACTTAGCATCTATAAACCAAACCAGCTCCAACTTGCTACTTTATACACACCGTGCATATGCCTGCTCTGATCCAACAGAAGCTGTATAGGAGCAAGATTTCAATTTCACTTTATTGAAAAGTGGTTTCAAAAAAAGAACCATACAACATCTCAAAAACCCCAAGACTCCCAGAGGTCTTTATCAACTGAACTCTTGCTGTTGAACATCTGCCTAATGATCACGTTCTGTGCTCCTTATTTTAGCTGCAGGCTTTGGCATGTGAAACGAGACAGATTGAAGCTAATTTTAACCAAGATTTTCATCAGCTTTAGCACAAGGCAGTGACCTGCCACAGGGGGCAGAGTAGCAGTACCTGTAATGCCCAGAGTATGTCTATCACAACCAGGCAATATTTTCCTTGATGCTCACCACTTTCTTGCATCAGTAAACACTATGCCATTGATTATTCAGGAAGTCTGAACTGTGTCTATATATTAGCTTATTGGAGGAATTCAGAGAATAAGAGCCAGTACATAAACAGTTCAAGGACCAGTAAGCTCATGTTTTTTACATAGATGTTTATTTTCCTTCTCTGTGTAAAGCAGATTTGTTCATTAAAAAAATCTTCTTCTTTTATCTCCTATTTTTATCCCCTGCCCCCACCCCTTGACCTGTTACCTGTTATTCATGAGAGAGGCAAGAATCATCAAGCTGTCCTCCATGGTAGCTATAGTTTCTGATGTACTATCACCTCTCAAAAGAAGTTCCCCACGGGTTTTAAAGTTTGCAAAGATAAATGTTTTGTTGTCCCATTCAGCTATTACTTGTTTTAATTTCTGCTCAATGTCTCTCTCCTTCCCAGCACTTGTGCAGATATCCTTTTTGAAAAAAAAAAATAAATAAATGTGAAAACAAGAAATGAATGGTTCAAGTCTCCAGTATACAAATCTAACTCTTATTTCCTTTAATCCTTGTAAGGATTGCTAAATTGCCAAGGAGCAACTATTTATCACATGGAAACAACTCTAGACATACCAAGACCACCGTTAATAAACTCTATGCCACATCATTATATGGCCTTCTTTGGGGGAATAAAAGAGTAATAGTGATTAGTTTTCATATCTTTAATGTTGCAAAGCAAGGCACCCTCACAAATCAACTGCTGGGCCAAATTGCATGATTTAAAAGAGGATTTAACACCACAGTATGTTTATGTCATTATTTCATACATAAAGCTAAAGCGACAGTGTATTTCTCTGTTCTTTCTTGAGAAATATTCTGTTTTCCTTTTTACTACTGATCACACATATACTATTTAAGCAGATAGTTTTCTTTCTCGCATCCATTTTTCTTCCTTCATAATACCTCTATTTCTTCTTTATACTGTAATAGTGGAGCTTCCATTATATTCCTCAGTTTGAATGTTTCACATTCCACATCAAAGTTGTGTTCTGTGAGATCTGTAATTCGCTTCCAGTGCCGAGGCATCATTGCTTTATTTGACATATGCTCAAGCAATGGGCAACATTCACTGAAGTCCTCTATGATCTTTTTTAGGTCAAAATACGCTGGCCATTCCTTTACACCACGAGGAAGCTTATGACATCTACACAGAAATAATGCAGACTTTTAAAAAGAGACTCAAACATTCTTTGTTACCAATTTAATCACAATATCTCTTTTTGAAAGTTCTGTATATGATTCTGCATGTGAGGAAAATCTGTTTCCTGTCTATTTCACTGACTGATAGCTGTGCTGGCATCTAGAGGTTCCCATTAAGGAGTATAGCTGCATAATTCTAATACACTATGTTAAGAAATCTTCAAAAACAACTGAACTGCTTCACATCTTGATTTCATCTTTTGGTGAGACTCATGATATGTATGAAGAGGCCTAGAAAAAATCTGTTCCTCAGAACATGCAGGTTTCATTCTTTAATTTCTTTGATTCTTGGTTTGAATAAAAGTTCAGTTCCCATGCATGCAATATCCCGTTTGTAGGAAAATTTTTCAGCAATTCACTAACTTGCCTTAGATAACTAGGGTGACTATGTGTCTCATGAATAATAATAATGTTACAATAAATGAACAAAATGGCCCTTCATGAACAAAATTAGTAGAGAATTTAACATATATTCCAAGCACATAAAAAAACTGAGCCACAAAATTCAGAGACTAAACTGTCTCCTTTATTTTATGAAGTTTGCAATTGATATATTTTAATTAAAATTTGAATTTTTCATATTTCAGTGGACAAATGCATGCTCAAATAAGATTTTTTTTGTTATTGCTAAAGAATTAGAATCATATTTAAGAAGCAAAAAAATTATTTAGACATTTTTACCACAGCAGCAATTTCTCACCTGTTCTGAAACTCCAGAAGCTCACTGGTAATTTTTCCAATGTCTAAATCTGACCAAAGAATATCATAGTAGCCACTGATTGTGTCAATTACATTGTTATAAAGATTATAGAGTTTCTGTAACAGATTCAGTTGTTTCTTTATTTCAAGCAGCTGAGGATACTGAGTAACAGGCAAACCAAAGAGTTCTTCCCCATCAGAACAAGTAACGTATTTCCGAAAAAGATTATCAAATCGATTCTAAGAAAGAGAAAGGAAAATATTAGATTAAATAGAATTAAATAACTAACTGTTCAAGTGGTGGCATTATGCTTAGAGATGCATTAGTTGTTGAAATCTAGTAGATACTAAAAAGATACATAGGAGATACTAACAATTTATACTGTCAACAATTTTCATGAGAAATTAACTTGTATTTAGCTTGAAGACACATATTTAGAAGTGGATAAGGAGGCTATTTACTCTATGTGACAACATTAAATGTTAAGTTTGAACTCGACCGTGACATGCAAAGAAAGAATTATGGATGCAGCAAATGTTGTGCAATTCTTTTCACTAAAGGGCTGAAGTAAGAATTATAGTTGTTAAAGCAGCAGAGAAAAACAGATTATTGTCAATTGTAATATAACTGAGTTATATAGGAAGTCAAATTAATAGAACTATGGAAAAAGCAAAACCAGTAAAAGTCATCAATACAGGAATAGAAATTACTCATAATACCAAGAAACTTTTTAACAAGGAAAATAGTAAACTTAAATTGAAACGTTGTATTCAGAATTGTATCCATGAGGAAAATACACAATAATAAACACAAGAACAGTCTATAGCCAAATAGATTAAATTTAAGAATTGTCTTGAGTAGTATACTTGAATCTAGTGATTATTGTTTACTATATACATGCAGCCTTTCTCTTAGGTCCTAAAAATATATTTTTAGATAGCATTTCATGAATATGCATAGAAAAAAATACTAATTTATTTTTAATTAAACTATAACAGACTTTGCGCAATCAGAAACCATATGTATCAATGAAAATCAGTTCAACTAGTCTGATTTATTCTTAGTTTTCCGTTTCTTGCGATAAGTATTAAACAATGTTTTAGAATTAACGGTACCTGAAATATAGTAAGCCTGTCACTGGCTTCCTGAGGCTCTAAACCAACCACCATTGGCCCATTCTAAAATAAATAAATAAATGAATGAATATTTAATGGTCAATTTAGGGGGAGAAAAATAGCCACAACTTATTTCTAATCACCATTTCCTAAATGCTAAACTCAAACTTTTTTTTTTTTCCTTCAGGATTCCATGTCTACATCAGATCAGATAAGAGATTACAGATACCTAGTAGAACAAACACTTTATTTAAAAAAGTAATAATAATAAAAAGAATAAACAAGGCAATTAATTGTCACTTCAACACAGAAGTTTTCATAATAGTGTAAAACTAGGCTATGGTAGATCCATTTTCAAGTAAAAATCAGCATTACTTAGAAAACAACACAAGAATGGTTCAGCTTGACATATATATATCCTACTGAGGAAGAATACAAGAGTTTAAGTCATTTGTACTCACATCAAACATCAAAAATGCTTCTTACATTCAGACATAATTTCTCACTAACCCCAGTCTTCACTTTTGCTCATGCTAACTATCTGTTTATCCTAAGTTCTAAATTTCTTGAGTCTTAATCTTAAGGTTACCAGCATTATGTACTTTAGTCACAATCAAAAAATTATCAAAGCCTGCAAAGCACTGAAATTCAAATACTGCAATAACAAGACTACAGGTATTCTACAGGCAATAGATGACTATCTCATTAATTAGTCAATTCCACAATCTTTTCATGCTTCCACTACTTCAAAAACTCTCTTCTAATACAATACACCACAAACACTTACCTGACAATAATCTGAATAGAACTGTGCACAGTCTTCAGTGAGAGTCTTAACAGTGCTAATGAGCTCTCCTCTAAAGTTTGGCTGCAAAGCAATGAGCTGACTTTGGATTTCATTTGCACGGACTAGCAGTTTTTTCCAAGTGTAGTGCAAAGTGTCTGCCTTCTCTGTCTCTTCCTTGGCCACAAGTAGACCATATTTGTTTAACATAGCATAGGATTCCTGTGAGAAGATTAGATCAAAATACACAAAATGGTAACTGTGGATTTTATACATATTTGAATGCTAACATTTGAAATTTTTATGAACAGAGAATTATTTGTTAGAAAAAGAAAATACATTCTTTTTGCATAGCAATGAGCACAATCTGGAAAATCAATACCAAACTGGAAAAAGCATCAAAATAAAAACTAGTTAGTTCTCCTTAGCTCCTTATCTTTCATATGGCATTCTGCTCTCAAATCGATTTGCTCTAGCGCTATCTGCCTCTCTAAAAAAAAAATACTCCTTAAGGCAATCCTTTTATGCACCCTTTGTGGATTAATTTTAATGAGAATTTTTTTCTGATGCATGTCTTCAGTTATCTGTTATGACCCAAGCTGAATATTACAGCAGATGAGCCATGAGAAAGTATCTAAGCAGAGGCCTATCTGTAAGCACACAAACTTCTATTCCATAAAGACCTTTAAGCTATACTTCATATTTTCAGCAAAAAATAGTTAGGACACAGTCAAAAGTTACCACAACTAATATGTTGCTAATATTTCAGATGTTATAACTATTCATCATACTGTGTAAGGAATCTACTTTAAAATCTACTTAATGGTCCTTTGGTTTCTAAGAAGACTGATTTCCTACCAGCAGCATATAAACATTCCACACACTTGACTCAGCCAAGTTCCACAAAATCACGACTGAAATTCATTTACTATAAAGTAGCATAGAGTAGCAATGAATCTTGTTGCATAATAGCTTCTTCTGAATTTTTTTTATAAAGTAAAAATATTTCCAGTTTCATCAAATTATAGACAAAGTGCAAAAAATGGAATCATATCTATCTCCCTGCAACCCCACTATGTGGAAAATATATCAACCTTTGTTTCGGAAATTTGAAGTATAACTCCTTGTGCCTAAGGACTCAAGGCTTCTGCTTGCAGAATTGAAAGTTTAGGAGTCCTTGGCTACCAAGGCTCATGCCTTGGCTTCATATAAAATAACAGACTGGTTTAGATTGGAAGGGACCTTGAAAATCAGCTAGTTCCAGACCCACTGTCATGCACAGGGACCCCTCATATCCACAGCTTTTCTGGACAGTATGTTCCAGTGTCTCACTACCCTCAGAAAATAACGTATATTCCTAATATCCAGTCTTAACCTACCCTCTTCCAGTTTAAAGCCATTACCCCTTGTTCTACCACTACATGCCCTTATAAGAAGTTCCTCCCAAGCTTTCCTGTAGGCCCCTTTCAGATACCGTAAGACCACTACACGTTCTCCTTGGACGCTTCTCTTCTAGGCTAAACAACCTGAACTGTCTCAGGTGTCTTCATAACAGAGGTGCTCCAGCCCTCTGATCATCTTTGTGGCCCTTCTCTGGACTTTCTTCAACAGCTCCAAGTCCTTCCCCTCATGGGGGATCCAGAACTGGACACAGTATTCCAGGTGAAGCCTCACAAGAGCAGAGTAGAGGGGGAGAATCACCTCACTCAACCTGTTGGTCACGTTTCTGTTGATGCAACCCAGGGTACAGTTGGCTTCATGGCCACCTTCTGGACCCTCTCCAAAACCTCATCAAATAGCAAATCAGGATAGGCTACAGCCTACAGCAGGACCTTCCAAAATGTCATCTCCTAAAAGATCCCCTTACCTATGATAATTTCACAGAAGGTTACAGATGCAGATATGCTTTGATTTTCACTACTTGTCCTATTTTCACGCAAACTAGGGACACCCTTGCATTTTCTAAGGCTGAGATTCATTGCTTCTTTGCTGAGTTATGTGAAATATGGATGGACTCCATGATTGTCTGCATCATTTGCACCTAGAAATACTTACTGCATTCCATGATTTGCCTCAGAAACAGAAAACACAAGTTTAAGACATCTTTCTGACAGCAAACACAGCTTTTGTATCTCCAAAATGAATTATTAGAATTATCAATGTTATTTGATAATTCTGTGTTAAGTTACTTTAATATAAAACATTAAGGACACAACCCTGACAGAAAAACTATGTGCAATTATGAAAATCATGAATGTGTCTTATGGAAAACTGAAACAATCTACTAATTATCTTGTCAATGGTACATTTCATCAAACTATAGTACTCTTTAATCCATATTCTGGTCAGGAATTAGGAGAAACAGTTGCTGTCTGATTTTACAGTGCCATCTGCACTGCCAGATGATCAATGAATTAGTAAGTTAACTTCTAGTAAGTTAATTTCTTCAAGGAAGTCAAATGTTTATGTTTATCTCAATTTATGATATAGCTGATAACACATGATATATTCTTTACATTAGCTTCCTCTTCTGTAGGCTAAGCTAAAAAAAAAAAACAAACATATAGGGAAATCAACAGTGTCAGTGCTTTTCATACACTGACTTCTTCCACAAAGTAACAAAAGCTTTCATGTACTAAATGTTGAATTCTCATCTTAATCTTACCTAAATCATTCAATGTCTGCACTATTCACTACACCACCTCTCCACACAAGTTTAGAGCTGTCCAAATCAGAGTTCAACACAAAAATGGTTTACAGAGACATGACAGGTCTGCCACCCAACATTTGACACATATTTAATCATACCTTTCCAAAGTGCATGTACGCTTTAACCCAGAAAATAATTGCTCTGTTGAAGCAGTAACCATACATGCAACATTCCTGTTAACTACCTCAATAGGTCCAACTTGAGAGTCTATGGAGATCTGTAGTTCTCTGATCTCTTTTAAAGCTGACATGACTATTCTTATATCATCCAGATCCTTGATGTTTCGATTTAACTTCTTGTCAGTTTCCTCTATAAAAGTGAAAATTGTTTCCATCTCTGTTCGGTACTTCTTATTGCAATGAAACCCCAGCAAACTCTTCCAGGCTTTGGTTTCTGCTCTCAGAGCTAGCTTCAGATCAGCTAAAACATTGAAAAATGAAAAGATATTTAAATATTGTAGATATTTTTTAAGATCTACTTTTAATCTTTTCTCAATATATGTTCTCTTTGCTCCCAGTTCTGGTTTTTCAGTCCATGTACAGAGAAGATGAAATCACATTGACACCTTTGAGGGTTTTAAAGGACTGCTTTGAATTCAGGATTGCTTTCCTTCTAATCTCCTCAGAATATTTCATCTTTTCAACTGGAAAGATGAGGCTGGACTCCCCAGTTGTCATCTTGTTCATATAAAGTTGTACACATTTCTGTCCTACACATCACTAAAAATTGGTTAATATTCTCAAACAAATCTAAATATTTTTTTTAAATAATCTTAAAAAAAATAACAATAATATGGATGATAAAGTAAGGGTCTGATTGTGGAAACTAAAGAAAAATTGACCTGACATTTAATGAAACCAAACGGTTCACCATAGACTAAATTTTTTTAAGTTTTATCTGTATCCTCAGTGCAACCAAGTGACAAAAATTTAGACAGAAAATTTAAGTCTTGCTGAGTTGCTGCCCAATGTTGCAATAATCCAGTTAATTTCTCTAAAGCTCTGCCATTAAATTCAAATTTCTTCCTCACAGTTCTTGAGAGAAGAGTCAAAACTCAATACCAACACAAGCATTACACAAAATTTTAGCTGGATAGAATTTCAGCCCAGTTACCTATTCACTCCATTTGCAGATTTCATTTGTGCATCTACTGTTTTACACAGTGCCTCTTCCCACCCTTACCTCTCACACTTGATGGTATTTTTCATTTATTGAATATAGAAAATACCTCACCTCCACTGAGTTTCCACAACAAAACTCTTTCTCTACTTCTTTCCTTTACTGTGTAATCAAACATTTGACTGGCACCCTTTACTACTGAGGAAAACCTTCTGTTTCCTCAGAGTTGATATACACTGTAAAATCAGATACATATGTTTCTTACAGTCTCCAAACTGCCCTGTTATGCTGATGTAAAACACTTATGCAAAATTTAATTAGATGATGTAGAACCTGAGCTACAAAAAAAAAAAAAAGATTTGAAGCCTGTCTTTAGCAGTAAAAATGGAATCAGAAGTAACGTGCATGTTTCATTTCACTGTGTTAAATAGAAGGCAGGGAGAAAAGCAACATAAACTTACCGTCTTATGCCCATAAAATATATACCCATTGGGGCCAGTGACAGAAAAATAGGCAAACATCTACTATCCAAGTCATAAGTGAACAGAAATATCCAGACTGGGGAAGAAACATCACCTGAGCCTCACAGATACCCTTGCATTAGTGCTTTGTTTGCATGTGTTTACAGACAAACCAGCAAACATCCAGTCTCTCCCTTTCACCTTTCCATCTTTAATCTAGGTCACCTATCCAAAACTAAGTATCATCTCTCCTTCCTACAGCTGTTGAAAGGCAAATCTCTGAACTCTACCAGTGTACAGTGCAATAGCTCCCACGCAGATGTATTCAGGCTCAGAATTAATTTTCATCTCCAAGTCTTGGTAATGCAGAATTTCAGATTCAAATTCAGAGAGCAATGGGTTTCCCATCATTAGTTTATTAATGGTTTCCTCCTTGTCCCTCTGCCATATTTGGCGGTAAGAACTAAAACTCTCCAAAGCTGTAAGAACTTCCTGAAACACATTAGAAGATCACAGACATATTCTCAGCATTATATGCATAGCACATATATAAATTCTTAGCATCTGCTCATTAGAATACATTATGAATTCCATAATGGAACATTTTGCATCACCTCACTAAATGGGCTGCTTGTGAATTTATGCTAAAGCAAGTTCCATTAGCACTCTCAAACCTTTCCAAGAACTGTGGGCTAATCACATTCAATTTGTCAAATCAGTTTCCAATTAAGTGATTCTTCAGTCATTAAAATCCTAGAAATCAGCAGGAAGTAAAATATTCCTTTAAAATTAAGGTAATTGTCCGTCCCTATCACTTATTGGACGAGCAACTCATACTCATACCTCCAAAGTCCAATATGACAAGAACAGCAGTATCTTAATTGGTTCTTGAATAATGAAGTTACAAGACAGGTTTTTTTACATGTGTGACATTGGTGATGTTAACATTAAATTTGCACACTCATTTCAAGTATTTTTTATTTGAGTGTAGTCTAAGGAGTGTGCAATATAATTTAGAATTTTTTTTTTTTTTCATTCTCTGGAGTTCAGGAAAATGTCAGACTAAGCTAAATTATCACCACTTGAAGTAATTAAACAAGTAAATGAGAGCTGACTACTATATGAAATAATCCACACCGTGAGTTATGATAAACTTAGTATTTGCAGGGATTTAAACCTGGCTAAATTATAAATTTTCCTATTACAAAATATTGAGTATCACTATGCTAAGATAGCTATCCACTATAATGAAGTGCACCTTAGTCTTCAGCTCAAGTCTATATATCATCACCCTAGTTATACCCTTGTACCACTGAAGTTACAAGGCTTTGAGTCAAAAATTTCCACATGGCCAGGCTCCATTGTAAGGTTAGATTGGCCCTAGGAGGAACCAACACAGAGTTCCCCAAAGAAATATCAGTTCAGTTCCTACAGCTTACAAGAGAGTGCATAGAGAAAGAAAAGAACAAAGAAATTATGCCATCTCATAACCTCCAGTAGGAAATCCTATGTAGCACTTAACAAATGTCAAGCTGACAGCCAGTTTTCTTCCAAAAAACTCTATAAATTGTTCATAATGGGTCAGAAGTCATGCTGGCTTCATTAGAATTTCTATGTGAATAAAATTATATTTAATTCATTTGCACCATCACTACCTACATTAAATACACACAACTCAACTATACCAAAAGTTTCTTACAATGTTTTACCTATTGGAGATACGTTTTTAATCTGACTCAAGTCTTACTTATGTAATAATCAAAACCTCAATAATTTTCTAACAGAGTACACTTAACCCATGTTACTCTTTCAAAACATATTTTCAAATCTGCAGCCACATGTTCTCCATCCACCCTCCTACACTCATTCATATGTTAAAGCACTAATTAAAACATGTACCTTTATTGCCAGTAATACATTAATATCCTTTCAACAGTGAAATTAACATCTCAATTGTCTTACCCTTTTTGTAGAATTAATAGCAGTGCTGAGTAAAGATACTAATTTAATAATTTCTTTATTCTCTGAAACACACTTGAAGTAGTTCTGGCTTTGCACTGGATCAGACAGACTCAGTGATGCTGTATCGGACACATTATCTACAAAGAGAGATTCAAATGTAGAAGCAGTTTTAGGGAAGTTTAGGCTTATCCTTTAGGCAAAGCAAATGCCTACAGTCAAAGACTAATGCCCTATTTGTATTCAGCATGCATCGTTTGCATCAGACATGCATTTTAAAGTTAAGTGTTCTTATTAATGGAAAAGACAAATAGAAGTCTAGATGGCCAATATAATTGCAATAAATTCATAAACTTCTCAGTTTTAGGAATCTTGCTTTATCTATACACTTTGTCATATGTGGATCTAGTTCTCTTCATATCTTCCAAATATAATCTTCTCTCACCCCACCTACCTGAAGATTTGCCCAGTACACTTCACCTACATGATTCACTCTTATGTCAGCACTGACCAAAGTGATAAATATTTTTATTTTCTGTAGTAATGTGGGGTAGACCGCAACTGATAATTTGAAATACAAATGAAAATTAAATCCAAGAAAATTATCATTTGCACTCCTCAAAAGAAAGACAAAAGGAGTGTCTATTCATTAGCAAATATCCATAAGATTGCATTTATCATAATTTTTTAATTTCATCTCAGGCAAGAGAAATCCCTAGTTCTGAAAAAACAATTTAATTTCTTAACTAGGTCAAGTATTATTTTTCTACTTGTTAGGTGTATAAGAGGGAGCTAACCAAAAAAGACTCAATATATTTCTGAAGTATTTGAAGTACAAGTAGGCAAATAATCTAGCTTAATTCTAATCTATTTGGGACAAGAAAGCCCAGAAACCAAAGATATCATCCTAAATTCCCTTTAATTTAATGCCTTCAGCAGCTTAATTCCATGTTTGATCTCAAAATAGTTGCAGTTAAAATCCTTTCTGCCCATCCAATCCTCTACACAATCCTGTCTTCACTAACACTGGAATTTATATAGACACTTTGATTCAATACCCGGTTTTGTTTAATTTATCTTTCTAAAATGAATTTCAGGACAGGTTTATGATGTCATTTGAATATGCCAAGTTACAAACCACACTGGCAAATCATGAAAGACCTTTTGTGTAGTGATAACAACTATAATTGTTTTCCAAACACATTCACAACTTCTACTGCCAAGCGGGCACTGTAACAGCTTTTCACAGGCTGCAGATAGAACCCAAAGCAGTACAGCTGTCTGAGAGGAACAAAAACCCCAAAAATGTCCTTACTCAAATCCACACAGAGGCAAGTATATTCAGACAAGCCTGGTCTCTAATCAGAAAGAGAAGCTCTGGAATTGTTATTATATCCTATTTCTTCTCTGAGGTAATTTAAAATCAATGAAGTCTTCATTCTGCCAATTTTCATGCATTTAGTATTTAATATCCTTTAACACATTCTGTATTAATCACATTTACTTAACAATCAAATTGAGTGATGTCAGAGTTTAGCATTACCATGGATGTTTTTCTTTCCAGTTTCCTTCATTCCGTCATCAGAATCGCTGTCTCTGCTCCCAAACCGCAACACAGACACTTTCCTCTCTAACATTTTCTTCTGTGGAAGAAATAAAATCTCATTTTTAATTTGCAGTATTATTGAAATATTAGTTTTAATTAAGGCTAGTAAAGACACAAACCTTGGATATTCTCTCCTTACTCCACTCTCCAACTCCTTTCATTACTTTCACAATACTATCTACAGCTTTATTAATTGTCTGCTGAACCTCATCCAAAGAGGGTGTCATGATGATATTAGGGATAGATAGGTTAATGTTAGTCCTAATTATAGGACTAACACTTTTCTTCTTCTTAGAGGCATCGTCATTTTCTGAAAAAAAAACAACAAAAAACTTTTCACATTTTTTCAATAACTCAAACTAGGCACTTTACCTATAATAATGTATATCTTATTGCTGAGTACTGAGTGTAGTTCCTTAAGAAAGAAAGATTCCTGAGTAATTTACATTATGTATCAATGAAGTCTATAGCAGCACAAGGGAAAACTAAGTGTCATAATCTTTTTTTTTTCATAAAAACAACTTGCTCTGTGCTGCTAAACTGTTTAGCAGAAACATTTTTTATTTGGTTTATGCTCGCAGTCACTATTTTAAACTCATAATATTGTATGCCTTATGTGCTGTAGAGACCAACTATAACAAATTACCTTTAGTTTTGTTTAAAAGTTTGTAACAAGAAAACACTTGAAAATAGTGTTCCGTCATAATTAGAAAGATCTGAAGGCAATTAGTAAGAGAAAGAGAATGCACCTCTTTCTCTATTGTTTTTTTCATATATTTTTATGTAAAATCTGAGGTCAAACAGGTAACTACTTATCAAGTACAACTCTAAATATAAGTCTTCAAAACAGTACAGTGATCCCTAAGAGAAACAGCACATTCATACTGTCACAGGTAAAAAAATTCCTTTGGAAATGTCTCATGTTATCATATGAGAACTATTCAAATTCTTTTTTTTTCCCCTCTCTTTTACATACATGGGTTTTTTATAGTTCAGGAATACTACAATTACATATTTCTTCTTAGGTACTAAGAAAGCAAAGTACTGCAATATGGCCACCTAAGAAGGTGATGATGGAAGATGCATGGATGTGCTTGCGTATGGTCTCCAGAGTGTTTCGAGTGACTTTCAAAAGGGCTTCAACATTACACTGATTGAAGTAAGAGAGCAGTTCATTGGCTTCTTCCTCTAACATTTCTAGATCCATTCTTTTCCTATTTGCTGGAGAAGATAGTCCAGACCATCTATCACTGGAATTGTGTGAGGATGCCAAGGTTTTTGATCTTCTTTCCTCTTCTGTGGCTAAAATGTCAAAGATCTAGTTAGTTAAATTGACTTAAGGGACTTGAAAAACACAATAAAGCAACACCTTGAGAGGTGTCTGAAGTATAGATAAATTTTACAGAAGTGCAGATTATACTCATTTGTGCACTCCAACTCAATGTAAAAGTCTTTTTATACCTATTCACCTTCTCTACTCAGCACAAATTTGCATGATTATCACCAAAATATACATATTATTTCTTATATTATTTTTCTAGGTAATCCAGCAATTTAACAAGGACTACTAGTAGCTGCTTCTATGGCATTAACATTTCAACACGCAAGTTAGACTGGTAATATTGGCCTATTTTGCAAATGATAGATGATTTTTAGATGATCCATTACCCATGCAGATTCAATCTAAAGTCCTTAGATATTACTGATACTGAGTGATACTTCAGTCATCTAAGCTACAACATCCCCCTACATGTACTAATAGCCTGCAAAAGAAATACAAGCATAGAGCTATAATAAGCAACCTTCTTACCTGTATTTTTTACCCTTCTTTCACCAGAGAGTACCAATGACTTTTCTTCTTTTCTGACCTGTACCTCAGTGTCAATTAACATGTTAATCAGCTCATTAGCAGCATCTTCCACAAGTGAGCTTTTTGAATGTAAAGTCCGAGAACCTTTGATACAGAGCTCCTGTTATCAAACCAAAACAAACATATCTTATCTTCCTGGTTCTCATGTCTATTTCATGGTCACTACAGCCTTTATTAACACAAATGTCAAGACCTCAGACTTATGAAAAAACAAGATCAGTACATAGCATTATTTTTTAAATCTGTTTGTTCCAAACTGTTAAGTGTTAGATTCTTTGTTGAGCCAAACAAGACACCATAAATGTCTTTCAAATTGCTGTGGCTCATTTTCTAAATCACATGACTGAACACAATATCACAAATCAACACTTATCAAACCCTAGTTTCATTAAAGAGTTCCCAAAAGCAGTAACAATCATTGCCAAGATTGAAATTTAATAAAATCCAGAAATATATTAAAGTATTATTTAAAAAAATGCAGAAGGATCTTCAATAGTTATGGTAAAATTGATCATGTGTTTTAGCCAGCTATAATTTTTAACTATAATTGCCTTTTAATTTTTTCTTGTTTATTATCACCCAATTTTTTAAGCTTAATCTAAGATGGCTAGTCCTGTTTAATTAAAATTCAATGATTCACTCTAGTTGAGAAAAAAAGACAGATCTGATTTGTAATATCACAGCAACTACTAAAATAAGGACTTTGAGTTTTTTATTGTGGTATAACTATTGTTGTTGCAGCAATTACTTTAGAAACTTAGAGACACCTGTTATGTGATAGAACTTATTTCTAGCCCCTTATGAATAAAAGCTGCAACAAGCTCACAAACGCTGTTACTGTTTGCATTGTGCCCATAACTGGGTTTAGTGTACCACTTACTCTGCTAACTCAAATTGATTGGCTGCTGTTGTAACTGCTATGTAGCAGTACAATTTTTCTTGCAGAAGATTAACATTAAATAATATCAATTAACACACAATGCTGAGAGAATACACATTTTAATACCAGCCCTATCAGAAAGGTCACAGCAGGATCAACATAAAAAAAAAAAAAAAAACCAAAAAAAAAAAAAAAAAAAAAAAAACAACCCTCAATGCTATTTTACGATTTTTTTACTTTTCTTTTTATATTATTATTATTATATTTATTATTATTATATTTATACATTTTTAATTATTTTGTATTTTATAATTTATTTTGTTCTTAACAACAAGGGGAGATGTATCAAGGGACAAATGAGGAAAAGCCAAAAGCTTTAAGTACACTAAGAGGAACAAAACTTTCATTTCTAGTATTTTTTTGCTATGAGAGACAAGGATTGTCTGCATCATCTTCTACAGTCTTCTCCAAAGCAAAGTCAATTTCAGGAGAAAACACAGGTTGGATGCTATATCCTAAAAGTCAAAATTGCCTTATAAAAATCATTCTGACATTCAATTTTCTTACTAGCTTAATAAGCTTTCTAACTAACAATTTACATTCCTACAGCTAATCTCCCCAACAAAAGTATTTCAATAGGGTTCAGGAAGAACCTTTTCCCAGAATACCTTCTGGGAATACTTACCAGGTACTTGTGAGTATACATATAATGTGCATATATATATATTATATTTACATATTTACAATTATATCAAACCATAGATGAAATATACAGTAGTTGGCTTGACATTAATAAGCTCAAAAAAGAACACCTGAACTCAGACCTCTTTGTATTTGGTACTTTTCTTCCTTTTAAGATACCACTCAAACAAACATTGTTTTCCTTACTTCAGTTTCACACACACACTTCATTAATTCTGTACTGGTTTTATCTCATAAGAAAGGGAAAACATCTCAATTCAAAGTCATTGAACACTTTTTTATGAAACTTCTATCTAATAACCTTAGTCTTTTGGAGAAATTCCTCACAGCTCATTGGTTCATCTTCTGGCAACTTACAGAGTGCCACTCTGTTCATTTCTTGAAGGACAGCATCAATACGAAATTCAACTAAGTCATTCACTCGATCAATCAATGACTCCAGCCCAGCTTTTGAAGCAAACAGAAAATTGAAGACAATCTTAAAAGTTTGAAAAAAAATAGTCTTTGCATAGTTCTGCTCAAATTTTTATTTCAAGAATATTATTCAATTTCATATTGATTTTACATCTTAACAAGCTTACTTGAAACATCTAAACTTCTATGGCATGGTTCATCACTGAAATTATAATAATTTTTTTAACTTAACATAACATATGCTCATCTAGCATATCTCAAAAGACATGCTCATGTCCCAAAAGATAATGACAAAATATTATAAATATATAAATGTTGAGCTTAAAGTATATACATTTTAAACACAAAGACATTGAAAATCAGCTGAGGTCCAGAAATGTCTCCTCCTACAGTTTGAGCTAGTTACCACTTGGAGAAGTTACTAGCAACAGAAACTTTTGAAAAATAAAAAGCCTATCTTTCAAAAATGTTAGAAGCCTAGTAAGAGTTAACAGAAAACACTCACTAGAATTTTCACAGTTTAATAGCAATTTGTTTTCAACGCTGAAATTGAAATAGTAGAAAGGTGCCTGTTCCAGACTCAAAATAATTGTATTATTCAAAATTAAATTCAGCATAATGTCAGATTACCATCCAAAATTCATTTTAATTTGCTATTTCAACTAAAGAAAAGACCCATTATAACTACTTGCCATCGTTTCAAAAAACAAAATCTGTTTGATGTAATAATAAAGCTGATACAAAAGGAACTTGCC
Source organism: Phaethornis superciliosus (assembly GCA_023637945.1). Taxonomy (NCBI): domain Eukaryota; kingdom Metazoa; phylum Chordata; class Aves; order Apodiformes; family Trochilidae; genus Phaethornis; species Phaethornis superciliosus. The sequence goes on from JAJQWJ010000002.1 coordinate 73,239,077, forward strand.
TTCAGAAACAATACATATCTCAGTGCTCTTGTGGTAATCTTTTGATAAGACTACAAGCTCATCTCTTTTCTAAAGATGCTGCCCAGGGTGTGTGTGTAGTAGTTTTACTGATGTTAGAAAAAATAAAACATTCATACGAAAAGCCAATAACAATGTCAGCTCACTCAGGGTGCTTTTCCCTGAGCTTGTTTATATATTATTGAAAAAAAAAGGCAAGATTAGAAAATTCTGAAACCTAACTCTGAAATCAGATTTTGCTTGGTCTAATCCTAATTTCAATACAGTGTGCTTATTAATATAGCTTGCAATTTTTTTAAAGTAAATAAGTAGAAGTTAATGGAGGCAAGTGACTTACCTAGCTTGTGAAAACACCTATTTATATATTTCTCAATATTCAAGGATGTCCAGGTCAGTAGCATTAGACCTGGCTGGATAACATTATCTACGTTTGCTAACTGAGGAGCCATCATTTGTGCAATAGGTTGCTGTATTTTCAGTTTAATTCTTTTATATTCTGCCAGCATTACCTGAAATAAACAGAATTAAAACATTTGCAATATACACTGATTTTAATACTTTATAGTCCTCTTCACGAGGTCATATTTATCATAAATGAATTTTTTTTAATTCCGCTGGATATACATCACTGAATTTCTTAATTGATAATTGTTTGAGAAATGTTTGCATTATTTTTGGCAGAACTTCACTATTTTTTGCTCATAAGTGTAAATACTACCGCACAGGAAAATTCACCTTTGTAGACTGTATTTTTTTTGGTTGAGATGGAGTTAATTTTTTTTTCCATAGTAGCTCATATGGTGCCATGACTCAAATTTGTGACCAAAGAAGTGCTTATAACACACCAATGTTTTGGATATTGTTGAACTGTGCTCATACAGCACTGAGATCTTTTCTACTTCTCAGAGTACGCCACCAGTGACTGTGCTGGGAACAGAGGAAGCTGGGAGGGAACACATCCAGGACAGCTAACCCTGAATGACCAATGGGATACCCTGTACCTATCATGCTTAAAAATAAAAGCTGGGGGAAGAAGGAAGAGGGACATTCAGAGCTATGGCATTTGTCTTCCCAAGTAAGATGACAGAGACCTGTTTTCCTGGAGATGTCTAAATACCAGTCTGCTGAGGGTAAGTAGCAAATTCTTTATCTTGCTTTCTTGCACACACTGCTTTTGCCTTCCCTATTAAATCGCCCTTATGTCAACTCATATATTTTCTCTTTTAACCTTCAGATAAACTCCCACTCAGGGGAGGAGCAAGCAAGCGTCTCTGTGATGCTTAGTTGCCTATGAGGGTTAACCTACTGCACAGAAAGTGACTTCACAGAAAATACAAGGCTAAGAAATTCTCTTTTAAAAGAGCCTCAAGACAGTCATAAATATAAAAAACAGATCTGACAATGATTTTGTAATGCATAACAATTGATCTTATTTTTTTCTCTTCCATATGTATAGAAACTAATTATCTTAATGTACACTACACATACATAAAATAAGTAAAATAAACCCACATGCAAATTGTTGACAGTCTTCTTGTACCAGTCTCTCTTCTGTTGAATAATACTTGCAAATGGTGGGATTTCAAGGCACATGTGAGACATGCAATCTGTTTCTCTGATTAAAGTTAATATTTGAGGATCAAAATTCACAAATAATTCTCCTGTTTCTGGAGCTTTTACCAAGAGAGATGCTTGAAGTCCTCTTTCAGTTAATTCAGTCTGTGAGAAACAAAGTCACCACTCCTGATCAGAGAAGCCAGTACAATGCACTATTTCATTTTGCATATAAATATCACTTGGGCACATACTAAATTCAGGTACTGCTGACAGTAACAGCCGAGAGGATATGAATCAACAACAAAACTTTATTGACACAGTATGTTCCTGCACAAATGTTTAATGATAAAGTTAACTGTTTTTTATCCAACAGACATTTTTCTGTTGTTTCTTGGATATTATAAGCTGCATGCCACAGTGGAACATCAAAAGCACAGCCACAGACTATCTTCAGTCTTCTTAAATCTGAACTCTTATTTACTTAAAACTTATTGGACATTCTGCAATAAGGCTGCACACAACCTCCTCGATTAACTGAATTATTCTGGGATAACTTCTTCAGATATTTTTTGAATAAACTTATCCTCATTTCTCCTTTTGCTTGTTTTCGACTACCACCAAGAGATATACTAGGCTCCAATCTTAATGGAACTCCCAATTATATCCAGCCTCTGGGCAAATTTTTTAAAAAACTAAGATGTATATGTATTATAATTTTTTTTTTAGAATTGTTAAAAGGGAAGATTAGTCACACTATTGCTTTAACTGCCTTGTTTGAATATTAAAGTACCATTTTTCTCCATGTCGTTAGATGGGACTACAGTCATAAGATCATCACAAATGGAAAATTTGGCTGATACAAGGAAGAAGTCATTCATTAGATAGGGAAATCTTTCCTAGATGAAAACTTGGCTCCCTTTCTGTTTTCCTGTTGTCCTTTTGCTGATATAATTTTATTGAGTTTTATTCACTTTTTCAAATTTCATTTTTTTAAAGCAAAAGTTTCATACCTCATTGGTTTCTTTTGGTGTACTTTTTTTTATTATTATTTATGCAGACTGGAAACTTACATCCCTTTCAATTTCTAAAATATACTTCACTGTACTGCTTCCTTCAGCTGTGTCATGTATTATCATGACATTTTACACAGCATTTTTCAAGGAAACATCTAATAAAATTTTGTTAGAGAAGTTGCCATGGTCTGTCCACTAGCATTAATGTCACTCAGAACAGCTGCCATAAATAGGAACTGATTTTTTTTTTCTGCAAAATTCACCAACAAAGCTTACTACATTCTTCTTTGGACTTCAAGCTCATTATTCTCACTATCAATCTTCTATTCTTCCATTTGTGTTTTTTTCCATTAACTTTCATTATTAAGGTCACAGAAACTGGTAACAGAAATAAGGGGTACATTGAAGGTACAAATGTTACACTGCCATAGAACTGTAGTAACTTTCACACTATTTTATTATTTTAATATGCCCATGTTGAACATCATTGGCTACAGTACAAAAATAAGGGCTTATACTGTTACAAAACTATATAAACAAAGTGGTAACCATTCAGTAACAAGCAGGCAAAAGGAAAAAGGAAAAATCTTAACTATTTCCACTGTATGGATGAAAAAGGAAGTAGGAGATACTGCCCTGTTTCTATTGCATTTGTATTCCCCACCAGACACTTGCCCCCCTCTAGTTTCTCCTTTTGCTCAGGAGTAGAGCAGGAGCTCCACCTTGTGTTGTACAATACTATTGTCCACATCTGTCTACACTTGTGTCAAGAGTGGAGGCACCCAAATAGTAGTCACATTTCTTGCCATATCTGACAGACAAATGCTTTAATTATAATGTAAATAGATTTTAATGTATTTTCAAGGCATGTGTATTCGTTGCAAGGACTTGAAATTGTGTTCAAATCCATCTCCCTTTTTTCCCATATAATGAGTATACAGTTGGAACAGGGTCAGCAAGTTTAGATGACTGCCAGCTAATGAAACACAGAATCACAGAATGAACCACCTCTCACAGTCTACTCTACTCCAGGATAAACAGACCCAGGTCTCTCAGACTTTCCTCATAGGAGAGGTGCTCTAGTCCCATAATCGTCCTTGTAGTCCTTCACTGGACTCTTTACAGTTGTTCCTTGCCTTTCAGAACTGAACACAGAACTCCAGGTGTGGCCTCACTAAGATAGAGTAGAGGGGGAATATAACATGACACGCTGGAGGGAAGGGATGCCATCCAGAGGGACCTTGACAGGCTGGAGAAGGGGGCCTGTGACAACTTCATGACATTCAACATGACCAAGTACATGACGAGGTCCTGCATCTGGGTCGAGGCAATGCCAAGCACCAATATAGGCTGGGCAGTGACTGGCTTGAGAGCAGCCCTGAGGAAAAGGACTTGGGAGAGGTTCAACATGAGCCATCAGTGTACACTTGTAGCCCAAAATGCCAACCAGATCATTGGCTGCATCAAGTGAAGCGTGGCCAGCACGTTGAGGGAAGGGATTCTCCCCCTCTACTCTGCTCTCACGAGACCCTACCTGGAGTACTACGTCCAGCTCTGGAGCCCCTATTACAGGAGGGACATGGACACTCTGCAGCATGTCCAGAGAAGGGCCACAAGGATGATCAGAGGACTGAAGCACCTCTCCTATGAAGACAGACTGAGAGAGTTGGGGTTAGTCAGTCTGGAGAGGAGAAGGCTCCAAGGAGACCTTATTGTAGCATTCCAGTATTAGAAGAGGGCCTACAAGAAAGATGGTGAGGGACTTTTTAGGATATCAGGTAGAGATAGGACTAGGGGGAATGGGTTAAAACTAGAGGAGGGTAGATTTAGATTAGATATTAGGAAGAAGCTCTTCCCTATGAGGGTGGTGAGGCACTAGAAGAAGGTTGCCCAGAGAAGTGGAAGCCCCATCATCCCTGGGGCCAAGCTGGACAGGTCTTTGAGAAACCTAATCTAGTGGGAGGTGTCCCTACCCACGGCAGGGGGGGGTGGAACTAGATGATCTCAAAGGCTCCCCCTAAAGCTGAAAATTCTATGATTCTAACAGCCCTTGATGTGCTGGCCACACTATTCTTAATGTAGGGAACACTGTCAGTAAAAAGCTATCAATGACACACTTGCTACAATTGGTACCCAGCACAATACTGGCATCAAAACAGAAACTGAGTCCGAAAAGAGAAACACTAAAGAAATGCTACAGGCTTCCTGAAGCATCACAATTCTTCTTCTGTAAAAACCTGAGGGATACACATACCATACCAGCTCTCTGGGAAGAGTACACAAAATCAAGGGTGGGCTTCTCTAGTTATCATAACAAGGACTTAAAGTAAAAACATTTCTAAGTACAATAGCAATGTTCATCCCTGTCCAGGAGAAAGACCAATTATACAGAGATTAATATTGCCAAACTTAGATTTGATGTACCTGAAACTTAAACTATAATGAAAGAACAGTAAAAGTAATAGTCTTCAGGTTCCTTGATTCCTAACTGGGAGTTAACACCAGATGAATCATCGGTAACATACATCCATCATCACAGCCATGGCAGTCCAAATACAGCATAATATACAGTGTTTAAAACTGTAGTCACTTCTTTTTTAGTACACCAAATTGACACAAAAACTCCCACTTACAGTATCAGACAATCAAATCTGATGATCCTTTAAACCTTCATGGCAAATACAAGTTTGAAGAAGGAAGGGTCAGGAAAACATTGTATATTCAGCTTTGACAAGAGGCTGCAGGAACTTCTGGTCCCAGGTATGCTGAAAAACTAGCTTTGAGAAGACTGATGTTTATCAGCACCAGAGATATTTATATTGTACAAAAGTTGAGGCTGCATATTGTACACAAGTCCAGTTATCTGGAGATTCTGATCCTTCTTTTTGAGATTTGAGAGGCTGAGGCAAATTGTTCTACAATGTGCTCTTTGACAAAGCAACAAAGAAACTGGAAGTTGAAAATATGCCAATACCACGGTAGAAATTTGCAGAGATTTCAATGCTATGAAACACTCCCTGCAGAAGCCATGTGATAATATGAAGGCATTAAAAGGTTCTTTGTACAAAAACAAGAGGAGAAAATCAATCAAATGAGACTTAAAACATAAGGTAAACCATGTTTTTTGTAGAATATTCAGGCCACAAAATGTTCTACTTTACCAAATGGTTGATTTGAAATAAAATGGATACACAGTAGGTCTGGATGAGATGGAGTTAACTTTCTTCATAGCAGCCTGTAGTGCTCTGTTTCAGGTTTGAAATCAAATCAATGCTGATAACACACTAGTATTTTTGCTGTTGCTGAACAGCACCAAGGCCTTCTTTTCTTCTCACGCTTTCCTCTTCTATTAATTGATTAGGAGTAAGGGAGGGCAGAGAGGGCAGAAAACCAGGCAGATGTTCCAAAATAACCAAAGGAATTTTCCATGTCATATAACACCATGCTCAGCAATAAAAAAGGGAAAAGCAAGGTTGAGGGGGTCAGTCATCTTCTGTTCTGAAATTGGCTGGCCATTGGGTGTGGGAGATGGTAAATGATTACCTCTGCAACACTCTGTTTTCTTTCTCTCCTCCTCCACTTTTCCTTCACTTACTAAACAACTTATTTCCACCTGCAAATTTTCTTGCTTTTACTTTTATTTTAGTCCCCGTTCCTACCTCACTAGGGATGGGCAGGGAGAAGTGAATAAGTGGCTCTGTGGTGCATAGCTGCCTACCAGGGCTAAGCCACAAGGGACTTGAAACACACTTATGCACCAGCTATGCTATTAATTCTACAGGATTCTCTATCTGTTGTGACGGGATGCTTTTAACATGTACATTCACTCAGCATGTACCCAGGGATCATCACTCAAAAACAAATCCATACTGTCTAGACCAAAGGAAATATCTGTGTCTGCTTTTACCTTAAGCTAACCAAATGATAAAATTCCTCTCCCCACACACAACCTTCTTGCACCAGTCAGTAGGATATGGCAGAGACAGAGCAGCACCTAAGGCTACCATTGTGTCATCATTACACATTTCTATAACAAATATTACTCTTTATAACTTCTTAGTTATAATTGTGGTCTTTAAATTGCTCCTAAATTCCGCTACAGACAGCATAGAGTTTATTTACAGAAACACTTTTCTTACAAAGTACCTTTTCCTATTCCACGCTTCACTTAGGAGGCATCCTAAATCTACAATTTAACATACCTGACTACTGCTATTAACCTTTACACGTCTGTAACCCAGTGCTTCATTAAAGACTGAAACAACAGGAATCCAATCTGGCCAGTAAAGCTAGGTGTTATTAGTCTACCAACAATAAATATACACTACGTTTTTTCTAAAGAAATGTTAATCAAAATCAAGTGGTTTACCTGCTGCAGCCATGCCCTGTGGTAGATCACCTCAAACTCCATTAGAACTTCTGCTACTTTGTTGTAGTTGCGGATCACACGCTTGCCATCTGGTGTTTGCAGAGCCGCTGGGCGCCGCTGGAAGGACTCCATGGGTTCCTGGATCCGATGGAATAGGTGGCGTGCCCACAAGATTTTACCAGCTATAGGAGGCATATTACGAGCCAGTGGAGGGTCCTGCTTCTGCTTAGTGTAGAGCTTACAGACAGCTTCTATGTCATGACCATAGTTCTGAAGTATTTTCTGATACTTTTCATCAATGCCAAGATTTGGAATTTGTAATCTGGGTAGAAAAATAACATTCATTTTAAAAATTCCTGCAACGCTTCTGAAATTCTTCTTTGTTGGAAAATACAGTCATTCCACATTCCCTTACAGTCAGATTTCACTTGTAGAAAATAACTATTTTGAGAGCACAGTTTTCACTGAAGCTTGAACAAATGTCACAACCAAGCAACCAAGATTTTGACCAGATGATAAAAGATACCAAGTAAAACTACACATTTTCTGTTTTGTCAGTTTTCAAACACTGAGCTAAAATTATGTTCAGTAAACTGTAAACAACCTGCCACTAGCAGTTACTCCATTAAACACAGTATTATAAAAGAACTGATGCAATAAAGACTGCTTTGCAAAAATGTGAATTTATCAAGACAAATTTCACTGTTTCCTAATACACGCGTTTTCCTTTCTGTTGAGTACACTGTGGTAACAAATCAATGTCATTGTTAAAGGTCAAAGCTAAAGCAAATATGGTATTCCTGTACCTATGTTAATTTTTCAAGATTAAGTTCAAAGTCCACTAATATTTTGCATTTTCTGATTTTTTTTTTTAAAAAAAAAAAAAAGTTTTATTTACCTACACTGCTGAGAAAACATTCCTTCACAGAGCTGAATAGTTGAGTGAGATCAGATATTTTTTATTTGTATGTAAGGAGATGCCTCCTGCTTTGCTCCCCCCACTTCCCACCACCCCTCAAAGTGTTCTTTCCATTGCCTGGCAGAATTCTAGCTATCTAGATAGACATAGTACCTTTCAAATTTCTTCAACATATTCAGTGCTCTTTCAGTGTTCAGAATATTTTTGAAGGTGATGTCCATGAAAATCCTTAGTTGATCCTGAAGGAGAGCAAATAATTCTACAGCAGAGTACTACACAAAGCACACACTTCAAATATGCCAGGTACTATTTGATAGGATTTACCTTGCACTATACCACAATACAATTTTTATTTTATGTGAAACTAACCCCAGTAAGTATCAACTTTTCTCTCTCTTCCTTCCCTCAAGAATTAAACAAAATACCACCAACTTTCAAGGCATTTTCTTTCCAAGTTCCATCTGTAGCTGTGCAACCAACAGAAGCTTTTGTACCCTCACATGTTCCACCATGCTGAGAGCCAGCAAAAAATATTTGCTCATGTCTTTGGCATCCAAAGCAAACTACTTTTTTTTTTTTTTTCCTGTACAGATGCCCTTCCACCACCTTGTGAGTTCATAACTATGGGACAGCTGACTTGTGCTATCCTCCCATTCACTCAATAAAAGCATCCATTTTTTGTGTTATTCTTGCTAGCATAAGTTCCAAATAAATTACAGCTATGAAAAATCCCTTTGTTGGATGTCCTCAAGACCCTTTATGGACAATTCCATGAAACTGACCGGAAAGTTAGATAATAAATGCAATCTTTAAAGTGGAGATATATTAGAACATTTTTTTTTTACTTCAAAATAACAAACTTTGAGATTTGCATAATTATAATTTGTTTGGCCATAACTCAGACAAAGCTTTAGTTTTGTTTCATGAGGATTAATATGTAAATTAAATTCTTTTTGAATATATATTTGAATGATAAAACCTACATGAAGATTATTCATGTCTTTGCAAAACTCTTCATAGTCTTGGTCAAAATCAGTCTTCCGTTGATCCAAGAAATTGTATTGCCTTTTCTTCATGATGTCAACAATGCTCTAAACAGTTTCACATAAAAATAAAATTAGCACCAAAAAACAGTTTATTTAAAACACCACACCAAAATATTTAGTACTGCAGGCTGTGCACATTCACAGTTTACCTCTGCCATCAGCTAACACTGTTTGCTGAGCAATATAAGCAAACCACTTAAATGCAGGAAACAGGTTGGTACAATGGCCATATGAATTTAATTTATATGAATTATATTTATTTTTTTTACTTTGGTTTAAGTCAATTTATAACTGAAAGAAAATTCAGACTCTTTTTTTTCATCAAAGACATTTTTAACCCCTTAAATATTCTTTCATGCAAAGGTTCATTATTTCTTTTTTAAAAACTAACAAAGTTCAACACAGAAAAAAATGTTTTCAAATTAGTATTTTCCATGTCTTTACCTGACTCCACAGAAAAATAGACTATACAAAAGTCACAGTAAGATGCACCACATCACTAGTCTAGAATTTATTATTCCTTGATTCTTTTACATAGCTGCTGTCCACTCAAATGAAAGTACATCTTAAGCAACATCTCCCTTGAGCTGTACACAGTTAAAGGATTTCTGATCCCAATAGCTTGCCACAGCAGAGTTTTGAAGCTCAAAATATTTTCAGTACAGCAGAATTCCACCATTTTAAGTCAACTGAACTTCAGTTTTATTGCTTTTCTCTAAATAAAAAAATCCATATTTTCCTCTTAAAACTAGAAAATTCTGGATAGCAAACACTTAGCTGGTAAAACATAAATAACTGCAGCATAATAACTTCCTACTGTGAAAATGTTTCAAGTCACTTAACTATAGCTATGGGCAGTGTGTCAGTACCTCAATTTTGTTAAAGTCTATAACAATTTTCTGCCATTGATATATACTATCCATACTGCACAGGTGGAATAGTCTTGGACCAAGACATTCTCCTAGCTGTGCCCAGGTTTCTTCTCAAAAGGCTACATCAGGGAATAAAGAAGAAAACTGGCTACTGTGAAGGATGCAGTCAAGGAATCAAAACCCTGGACTGCCATAGGGAATGAACTGAACCAGCATGAACCATGTAATGCATACATTTTGCCCTATAGTTATTTAGCTAATCTAAAGTGATGTTTTACTCATGGCCATAATAAAAAGGAAGAATACAGGGTAAAGCAAATTAGAATGCCACCATTTGTCTGTACTGCCCCTTTATCACATGTGATCTCTAAATGTATTCTACAAACTCCACACATTGAAAACTTATGATTTATTTTAATGTTTACAAGTGCTGGAATTACCACACTGCACTAAGACAGACACAATAGAAGATAACTCAGGAAAATCAGAAAAGGTTCTACTTGCTAGAAAAGAAATTGAATTTCAAATGCAAGGAAAATAAGATTTAGCACACTTATACTCATAGAAGAGCTCTTTGGTGTTCAAGTCTTATTCCTATTAAATAAAAGAACCAGGGAAAAAGCCTGAACAGTAATAATAACAGGCAAAGTTATTTCACTATAACAAAAGAAAAAGCCTAGTTTGGGGTAGTTTTCCAGAGTAGCCAGCTAGAATAATTCCTTCTCTCCCTCATCTCACAGATAGGCATTTGTGAATTAACCCTTACTTTCCTCAAAAAACACACAGCTCTTGCTTGCACTCTAAATGTAGAGTACAGGTTTTAAGTAAACCTAATAATCTGTTTTATTGTAATAATAATCATTATTTCCTTAATTAAATTTGGGTTCATTTGTTTCAAAGTACATCTGAGAGTCTACGCTTTGGGTTTTGGGTTTTTTTTAAATTACTTGTATCAAGAAATCAAAGGTTTTTTTTATTTATGCAGCACAGAAATGGCTCTAGAACTTCTTTCACACCAAGGTGCAAGGAAAATGTGATTGTAGCACCAGCCACTGTGGCAATAGAGTCGGTCTCAGTGGCAGACACTGATCGGGTGCCCCTAGGATAATGGGCAAGAAATTAACACAGCCTGCAGTTTTGATCACAGTACATTGTCACAACTAGCAAAATATTTGAAAAGACAGAAATCTTGCACTTCTTGTTTTTCCTTATGATCATAAGACAAAACCAGGGTTCAATATACTCCTGTTACAAAGTCCTCCTATTTTGTTGCATCTTTTTTCCATCAACTTTGATTTTACCATATCTCCTTCCCATGTCCAGCTGCCCCTTTCCATCTTCCCAGCAATCACGTTTACACTGCTATTATCCAGTAATTTTAGCACAGCTTACAGAGGTCATTTTTCTCTTAATAAATACTTTTCTAATTTGCATAATTCTTTACTGTTTAAAGTTCAAGTCAGATTGACCAGATATCCAAAATTTACTGTATACCTCATATTTTGTGATCATTTCTTCCAATCCCTCTATCTTACTCTCCCGTAGAACTGAGTAGGTTTTCATAGTATTGAAAACATCTATTATCTTTACCAGACGTCGTTGAAAGTTTTCAAATTTTCCAAAAATATACACCTCACTAAAATTAAATTGTCTTTCAGATGGATTTTCTTCCAATCTCTCTTTTGTCTTGTGAAACCAGTTTTGATACTCCTAAAAACAAAGAGGAACTTAAAAGAATATCAAGCACATAATTAAAGACACTATCACCAGCTGGAACAAAATTCATGCAGACAGTAACAGCATTTGTCTCTGAAAATGAATCAAACAATGCCATCACAGGATCACACATTTCCTCAAATGAATGAACTGCACATATATGTATTTATACATTCTATGCTTAAGTAGTGTGACATTACGTACCCTCCATTTCATAGCAAGCTTTATATATTAACAAATGTGTTTACTGAACATCCAAGATAAAAACAAAATGTTGCCATTGACTGAAAATAATGGTTATGTGCTGAGCAGTTTTATTAAGCAACAATGTTTCAAATTTTCCATAATCACCTTCCAGAACAAAAACCATTCTCAAGTAAGAATGCTGCTTTGTAGCAGTTTCCAGTTTTCATTCTCCCTTCTTAACTGGGCACAAATCTTATTCCAAACATGTTAAAAATAAATTCTTCCCTAAGTCAGATTACATAGTCAGCTGATTTTATTGAAATAGTTTCTTTCAAGAGTAGTTCTCTTTAAAATACAATAAAGGGCAAGAACATATGTGTCATTGTGCAATGAGAATAAAATGAAATGGAAAATTCTCTGAGTGAATGTAACTAGAAAAACTTTCATCCTAAGGACAGTTAAGCAGTGAAAAAGATTGCCCGGAAAGGCTGTTCAGTTTCTCCATCCTTGGCAAATTTCAGGACACGGCTGAAAAAGGACTGGGCAATCAAGTTTGATCTTATAGTTTCCCCTGCTTTGGCTTTGAGCAAGTTTAACTAGGTACCTGCTGAGAATCCTTCCAAGTTTAATTATCTTATGATCCTATATTCTAAAAGGAAATAAAATAATAATAATAAAATAATCCCAAAATAGTCAAGGAATTACATGCAAAAAACTAAAAGTTATCTTCCCAATAAGTCTATGCAAACTCTCAGAAATTGCCCTTTATAAAGGTATAGTTTGTCCATCTTTCTGGAATATATGCAGTTCAGTAACTCCCTCTGTGTTCATTTCCATCACTCATCCCTCTTTCTCACATTAGAAACTTTCTGGATAAACTCAGGCATGAATATCCAAATAATTCTTATGTAAGAAGCACAGTTAAATTAGGCTACACATTGAAATCCAGTTTCTGGAAGATCAACAGCCATTGAATTAAATACCCTGTTAGGGCTAATATAAACACTCTAGTTTCACAGGGTATTTTTTGTTTATTTCATTTTCTTTCATTATAACATTGCTTCCTCACATAAAATAACATTTTCTTAACCTCGGCCTCCTAAATCTCACCTTATGTATTGTTTTCCACGAACTCTTCCCACCTACCTGCTTAAGTCTAATGGCTGCTTGGAGCTTTTCCAAAACTCTCTCTTGAGGTTGATTCCAGATGGTGGCTGTGTTGTTGTTTGTAATGTAAGATTTACATGATGTGATCATCTGATTGGTCACCTAAAAGCAGTTTTAACCTCGTGAAAAATATATTTCAAGAGAAGCAGATCTTGCCCTTCTTTCAATCTCATCCCATACCTCTGATTCCACCAGCCTAAAGCCTGCAAAATAGCAATACCAAACACCAGCCACACAGACAGTCTTTCTTGCAATATTCAGCATGGTGCAATATCCACCATATACACCACCAAAATGTTCTTAATGAACTATGCACATCCTAAACCTAAACACCTTTTGACAACCTTGAAATGACATTGAGGACTGCAAAGTCATAAAACTTAGGAACCTGTGAAAGCAAAGGTAAAAATTAAGGGCCCCTGAGAATATGTTCATTAAAAACAGGTCTTCCTTCCAACTCCATTTCCTTATTTATACAAAGGTAGAGAGGTTTAAGGGCTATATAAATTCAGCATAATTGGATCTAGAAAAAACAGTTCACCACAGGTAAAACTCATTGTAACAAAAAAGTTCCTTGATCGATTCACATCAGGGCTGAGATTAGCCTTGATCTTCAAATAGCCTGAAAAAAATCTTACAAATCCAATTAACATATAGTAAAATAAGTTCTAACTGTGAAATATTTTTATCACTCTTTCCAATTCTCTATATATTCAAAAAATGGTATTAATTGACCAAAATGCTGTGTCTTTAATCACTTGGTCTCTTTGTGTTTTCAACCTCTCAACCAAGTAACACACAGAGATCTGTGAACATTTCCCTTCAGGCTGTAGCACCAACCTTCACAAACAGCGAGGATATCTTTTCAGATGTGTTATAATACTGAGAGATATTCTGAATCATTTTAATTGCATTTATGAGTCCTGGAATAGCATCCACCATGGACACCTGGAAAGAAACACACAGTCTGAATTTTGCTCAGTACTTCTATTACCATGCATTATATTGACAGCTAATTAGAGAATGCAGGACCATTATGCACAGAGTCTTCCGAAAATTTCTGCCTCGGTTTCCCTGAGAATCTCCTGCAGAGATGCTTGTCTTACTTCACCTTCTAATCTCTACAACTGAATTTTGGGGCAAAATTTTCAATACAGCCTTGACTAGAGTAACTTTGGTCAGTGAGGGACGTCTGATACAGACAAAAGCATCTTGAAAAAAAACACTTATTTGTTCACTCTTCTGCTAAACCCGATGTAAGGCCACACATCAAGAGAGCACAAAAATTGCATTCAGTCTCTTGGCACTCATTTGAATACTGACATTCAGATCATAAAAAACAAACAAACAACAAAAAAAAAGCATATATGTATACAGTAGATAAAGTGCTTGGGAGGGGCTAATCTCAGGGCCTGTTCCCTGGTGTGCAGGTTGTGGGGACACACTGGGTTCCAGGGGGCTCCTTTCGCCCATAGCCAAAGGTTACCACCATACACATTATAGTTCTCCACGTTCTATTTGATTTTCAATAGTTCTTGAGTACAAAAGAAATGTCTTCTGGTAAATACTTCAAACAGAAGTCTAATTTCAAAAACTTAACAGTCCTGTTTTAAGCACATGAACAGGCCATTCAAAGATTTTTTTTTTTTCAGACAGTTCCTCCTCATGTCCGAATCTCCAAAGCAATGACAGTTTAACTCTATAGACTGGTACCCAGCATTTTACAGGAAAATGTTGGTAAGGGGAAGGTTCACACTCCACGCCTCAGCGGTTTCCATCCCAAGTGCTACAGCCTCTCTAAATTAAACATCTGAAGCTGGCACCACTTCCTCCTTGGTAAAAGCCAGTATGAGGGCACAAAGCAGATCTACTTCACCTGAACCTGCACAGTGCAAATAGCAGGCATATTCACTTTAACTCTGTTTTGTATGAGTATCATAGAAGTATTTCATCACAGAGACTCAAATATCAGATTAGGAAACTCTGAGAGAACACCATGTTCTAACACTGTCCAGTAAATTGGAACAGAGCCATATCATGGCTACAGAGGTGCTGCTTGGAAACAATTTCACTTGGAGAGAGACGTCAAAGTTTTGAGCCTTCATGTCTACTAATCACTAATCAATGTCTACTAATCAAGACACCTACAGTCAGTTGCAAAAAGGAGTTTTAATAAAAGCAACCATTTGCCACCTAGATTAGCCGGTAACAGAACAGTGAAATTCTCCCTCCTCCTCTTCTGCACCTTAGGGTGGATGGTTTTGTTTACTACTTGTTATGCTTGCATCACCCTGTTACTATGGTAGGAGAAGACAATTTACATGTACACTTTAATATTTACATAACCATATCTATGTTTTCCTACACCAGGAAGATGAAAATTGCCTTATAGATGTTACACTGAGTCTGACCTGGCCATCAAGACAGAGACAAAAGCCCAGCTTTTGTCTGTAGAACAGCACAGGATTCACTTCCACACATATACCCTTTTCTTTTTAAATTGCAAAGACTTCACTTCCTCCCATAGCACAGAATCCAGTTCCATCAGAACAAATTTCTTCATAGATAGCATAGCACAAAAATAACCACAACTTTTGTAGACAGAAAGTACCATTAGGCTACTTATAGCATAATTGAACAAAGTCTCAGGCTGTAGATGTATGCCTAAAACACTACCTGTGTAATTCCCAAACCAGTCCTGCAAAATACATTAATTTTAGTTGCTTCATGAGATTTATATAAAGAATTTAAAAGTTCTGCTTACAGGATCACTATTGTATAATGGGTCACAAAATTTTTCCAGACAATATAGATATTTAACGTTGTCTTTAGCTTCATTCGCTGCACCTGTGATGCGAACATCCAGCACTCTCCACTTCTAAGAACAGAAAGTTGGAAAGAAAAAAGAATAAAGCCATGAATTTCGGAAAAACTGCTTTGTCTAACCCATTTTGAGATATTTTTGCCATTACTGTTTAAACACCTTTCAAAGCATGGATCTCTTAGTTCAGAGTTACATTTGTTTACCCAAACGAGGGTAATGTTTTGCATTAGTAACTTGGCTGTGAGCATAAACTGAGTGTAGACCGCTCAACTCAACAGGTTATGTCATTAGCAGTGTCAAATCAAGCTGATGTAAATCATGTAGACATATTCTGTTAACTATTTTTGTTTTATGGACTGATGAATATACAAACATGGTTTTGTTTTACATGTCTCATTTTGGTAAGCCAAAACTTTTCGTTTTATTAATTTATTTTACTGTTGAGGATGAGTTCTTAACCTTGTTGTGTCAATATGAGAAGTTATGACCCTACAAGAGGTTTTGAAAAACTCTCTAACAACATGAGGAAGATGAGGCATAGCCCCTCATTTATTCAATTTTCTGATTTAATAATCAACTTTTCAAATCCTTGTAAGTATTTCTGTTGAGCCACATGGATTCAATACACTACCAGCCTTTAGACGAAGAGGATTTTCAGTCTTTTTCAAGCAACAAAACTAGCTTTAAACTTTACCTTCTCAAGGAGAGGAACAGGGAAGGACAAAGAAAACAAAAGTCAAAGATGCTTCCCTATTTTTCCTACCAGCAATGTTACATACGTCACCAAAATGAACTAGGGTTACAGAGAGCATTTCAAATTTTACATCTGTCAAAATTCAAAACAAACCTTGAGCAGTTTGGATCTAGCAGCAGTGAGTACTCCAAGCACTGCCTTCACATCTGGGCTCTTCAGCTGGTCTGTAAGGTAGCTGAATTTAGACATTCTCTTTCTCCAGTAATCAAGCTCTGCTCGTGGTCCAAGGTCATCAGTTTCCTTTCTCAACTGGTCGTTTTCTGCAAGAACCTTTTATCATACAGCAATATTAGTGACTGATGCTAATATATTAATCTTCATGGTTTAATTCATAATTCAATTCCCAGTACTAACCTTCTATGATAAGTTTCCTGCTTTTCTGCAGTTAATTGCATTTTTCCCACTAGTTTTAGCTCATACATTTATAAATTAAAGAGGCTTGGACATATTATTTTCTTTTTTCCTTTTAAGAGGTGCAGGTTTTAATAAATAAGAGTATTTGATTTCTTATTTTGCAAACAAACATATTTCTTCAATAAAATCTTAGATACAACTTCTACAGGCAGGAAAGAGATTAGGTTAGCATGAAAATTTAATTTTTCAGAGTTTAAATTTATTCATGTTGTCATCATCGTTAATGTTTGCCTGTACGAACATAATGGAATTTGTTTCCTAGAGTCTTCTATGTTTTATCTTGGACTGCTTTTCCTCTGATGCATAGATGACAATTATGGTATTAATTGCATTAATTAATTCAATTTTTAGTTTGATTTTTTTCAGAAAAGAACCTTAAGATCTACACTATAAAGTCCAGAAAGGTTCTGCTTCTGAGATTCAAAAAAATGCAATTACAAATCTCACCTGTATTTTTAAATTAAACCTGCACTTAAAACAAGTGTACCAGCTTTAACATTCTTCCAAGCACATGGGTAGGTTCCATCAGCCCAATGTTTTCTCTTTATGATGAGATGATTATTAAAACCAGAAAACTAAGTTTCTGAACACACGTACACTCCATTTACTAGTAGATGGAACAAGCTCCCTAATATTCTCATTGGTAAGTAAAAGCACACAAAACATGCCAAAACTACTTTAAAATACAGGGATTGATCACATCTAGCTTTATAGAAAGGCAGTTTTATGCCAGCTGGGTTAAACCCATCTGCCAATATGCAGATGTTGTCGTATTTCCCATTTGTCTGGTGCATTACCTGTTCAATTTGTTTGGTCCATCCTTTCATGCAGACTTCTATTCTTTCGAGAGCATCTATGCTTTTAGCAGCCACCAAGTAATCTGAAGGCCCTCTTAAAGTTTTCAGATCGTATGTTTCACATTTTTTCAGACTGACCTAAAATAAAAGTTTAAAAAAAAAAAAAAATATTTGTGACAAATAATACAGAAACTCTTAAAAGTAATTGTTTCTTCCATTAGGGGTATCTCAATTCATTCTTCCACTTTGGTTTGCCAGAGCTGGATTCCAGAATCTGGCGAATTCACCAGCCTGGCAGTTGTGCTCTCAGCTTTTGTGAAAGAAAGGACACAAGCAGAAATAAGCAATTAAAGCAACTGCTTATAGTACATTCATCATTCTTGGTTTCAGAAAGGCCACAGCAAGATGTTAATAACGCAAAAGAGCTGGCACCAGAAGAAACAACAGCAGAAATAGGTGCAGAATTGTTAAAGCTACAACCTTTCAGAGACACCAAAGCCACAGATAAACTTACAAGTTATAGAAGACAACAAACAGAAGTGTAGGGTTTTTTTCCCCTCCATCTTGACAAAAGTTTTCTAGCTGACATATGAACATTACCTTCTCCAGCAGACTTTGCTGTGTTCCTGATAGCACACTAACAAACTTCTCAAGAGAACGAAGGAAGTCCCATTTAATACTAGAAGCTTGTTGAGGGTCAGGTAGCTCAGCCCAGCCACGGTCCATAGTCTGTAAGGTTGGAATGAAGATTTCTGCTATCAGCTGCTCAAAACTGTTCAGTAAGCCATCTCGACCTACATTCATCATACTGAAATTTACTTCCTGTAAAATAAAAACAAGTTAAAATAAAAATTAAAATTTACCATAAAATGGAAAAAAAACACATTAGATGTATTCAAGTCCCCCAAAAATTACCAGTGTGCACAAGTGCTCATCAAGCAATAACAGCATAATTCTTGCTAGCAGGGGCTGTAAGATTTACACAGGATCACAGTTTGCTACAAAAAACTGAGGGAACTGAGAACTGAAAACAATTCCAAAATACAATGACAGCTTAAGTGTCATCTATTTATAAAGCTCATTTCATATGGGTGAATAAAAGGATTCCAGCCTGCCACTTCTAAAGTTATCCATTATATTTAAAATATATTAATGCAAAAATACATATAGCCAGAGATCAACACACTTAAAAGGCTTAGATACAAAGAGAATTAACAACTTGGAGTTGCCCAAAGATTTTGGTCTAAGAAAAAATACCTCTATCCAGTTCAAGAGAAAATAATTGATGGAACATCTGCTTTTTAGACATTCTGAAAAAGACTCTGAAGACTTCTGATATAAATTACATTAATCTGCCAGACATTTCTTGCATCATTAGAAGGTAACACAAGATCTTTTTTCATCATTGTAATTTAACACCAACTTCTATTCGTGTCACACAATAGATGCATCTTCAGACATATCATTTTTATCCTTCAACTTGTCTTTTTTCTCTACTAACAGCAAATTCTATAACATTACTGATGAAGAACTCTGCTTTACATGTTTCAGCTGCAATTACGATCCTGTAAACATTATAAATAAAATATCTTCAAATGTTAAATAGTATGCAATTCATACAGGGGGAAAAAATTAAGAGGCTAAGCATACAATGTTAAAATATGTATCTTTAGAAATCAAATAGTAATAAATAATCAAATAATCTGTTAATGACAGCAGTTTGCCCACCCTTGCTCTTCTACTTCGTATCTGGGCAAATTATAGTTTTAAAGATTTTTCTAGAAGAGATGGGGGAAGTAAAAACTTGCTGGTTTAGAATTTGTACTTTAAAGTTCCCATTTTGAACAGCATAGAAAGTTTTCTATAACACTAATTCTCATTTAGTCCATCATTATTATTTTTTCCTGTGATTACTTTGCTTAAAACTATAAGATACCACACATTTTACAGCGTGGTCCACAGGATCACATTGATCCAGTTTTGTTCACTTCATAGTGTTACAGATTTAAGAAGTCTTTCAGAGTAAAGACTTATTTATATATAATTTGCATACACACTCTGAAAAACTGAAGGTTTTTTTTATTATCAAGCAGATTTGCTAGCACTTACTGAAGTTTAACAGCTTGTTATTTAGTTATTGACTGATTACTCTTTGTCATTCTGGATTGTAATGGATTTTTTTTCCTTAGCACCACTTCTTCATGGCAATAAGAAATTTCCAAGCTGCTGTCACTAGACAATGTCAGTTGTTCCATTGCCCTCCTTTTCTGCCCCGTGTTTCATTTAGTTAAATTCTGTCTTCTTGCTCATTCCTCCACATCAAAGTCTGTCAAATTATGTGCTGAGACCAAATGAAAATGGATTTTAAACAAGATTATGTACAGTGATTAGCAGTCTCTGACTCGTACCTGATAGATATTCTCAGCTGTGATGTGGTTCAAAAGACTAGATCTAATGAAGAAAATGCATACACCAGTTAAAGCAACTTCTTTTCCCTCTGTCACAAATACTTTAGGTGTTTTCTTCTTTGTCAAATGAGCGTTGACTCCTGTTCCTGGAAGGTCAAAGCGCTCTACGGATATTAAAAAGGAAAAAGCCCTGATTATTTATTCAAAGAAAAGTTTTCTAAACAAACAGGTCACTTATGATTTGGGTGTCTCTTACATGGGGAGCCACCCCATGAGACTGTCCACAGACAGCAGGCGGTATGCAGAGGTCTCACAGCACATTAAAAACTATTTCATCGAGTTTTGCCATTCTCATATCAAAAACCTTTAATTTCTATTCATTTATTTGGTTTGTATTCCTTCTACACAAAGGTTAAGGTTCAAGATCCTATTTCATGGTTCTCTATCAG
Organism: Phaethornis superciliosus; assembly: GCA_023637945.1. Lineage (NCBI taxonomy): Eukaryota > Metazoa > Chordata > Aves > Apodiformes > Trochilidae > Phaethornis > Phaethornis superciliosus. Next base: position 73,259,586 of record JAJQWJ010000002.1, read on the forward strand.
GAAGTTGCAGATAACACTCTAGTGCTTAAAAAAAAAAAAAAAAGTAGTTTATTTCAGAGGTGTTATCAACTGTCACCACATGTTAATTATTTTTTTCTACTTTTTTTTTCTTTCAGCGTGCATGGCCTTTTGCAGACTTATGCTTATTTACTCAGTGCAGAAGTTGGTGTGAATTTGATTTTAGTTTATTCCTTCAGCTTTACATGTGCCTTCATCTAGCAGCACATCTCAAAGACCAAAGGCCACCATAATCATACTGCAGGGTCATTTGATCAGCAAGGGGGTGAGACGATCTTTAAGTACATTCGTAAGCTTTGCCCCTTGCCTCACAATCTCTCTAACATATTTCCACCACCTCAACTCAGGCATGTTAAAACTTGCTCAGCATATTTCTAAGTTAGTGGCTGAGTTTGCATTTTTATTTTTCTTTCTATGTACATTTAAATTTTAATGATTAAAGTTGATTATATCATATTAAGCAGTCTTTTCATACCTTTTCGGAATATACATACATATATACTGAAAATACACAAAGTGTAAACACAAACTTGTGTTTACATATGGATATGTTTACGTATTTATAAACACATGTTTATACAGATAAATATAGCTGTACTTATGAGGCCCTTCATGTAAACCCACAGTAAACAAGTGGGTTGAACTCCCACCAACCAGTCACAGGGACTCAGAGGTCACATTGTACCTGGCTAGTCCCAAGGACAGCAGCACTTGAGACTCTGGAACAGAATCCATGGGCAAAGGGAAGATGTCCCTATCACAGGGGGGGCCTTCATGGTAAGCAAGAAAGAGGTTTCCTCCAGAAGTGTGGTAACATGGGAGAACTTGTGAAGGGAAGGAGATACCAACAGAAGACACTTCTGGGATAACAGCCCTGCTGCCTGTAACACTGGCCTCCTGGTGCCAGTTGTCATGGAACAAGACCACCAGGATGGATGGTCATTTGCCATGAGGTATGGAGGGCTTCTAGGGCAGACTGTTGGGGTGATTGGAGAGGAGGGGACAGAGTACCTGTCTCTGGTCACCTTGTGTGAAAGTCAGCTTTCTATTATCAAAAACCATTTCCCAACACCCCCACACCCTCCAGGCAAGAGTTGCTACTTTATACTAGCACAATGAAAAAGTGCATTAATGAGTTTCAGTAATTTCACCAATCCCCATTTCATGAGGAACAATGTCCCAGTAAGACCAAACTTTACTTGCCTTAAGCCCCAGTTTATAAGAACTTCACTATTTGCTTCTTCCTTACACAGTTTTTCAACACAACTATAGCATGTTGCAGAAAAATCGGAGTTTCTTTACCTGTATCAGTTGCCTCCACATCTTGATAGTAGAACATCAGATGATTAAGACCTCCAGGGGCCAGGAATTTGTCGATGCGCTCTATCTGTTTGAGTTCATGTTGAGATCATTATGCATTGCATATCCACTATGAAAAGGTTAGCTTGCTCAGATCTTTAACATAAAGGGCTGACAAATACTCATCCAGGTCCCATTACTACCCCCCCAAAAATGACTGAGTTACCTTATCCTTTAGCAGCATTCACCTACTTAATTGAATTATTTTTTCCATGCTGACCACAACAGAATATAGCCAAGCCATGTTTTAGCTCACTGAAACCACTTACTATACAAGCCATGTATTTTTCTCTCAAACTGAGGACATGGGGCATTTCTTCATTTACTGAAGTGCAGCAGCACCTCACTGAAGACCCTCACCCATGTTATTCTTACTGTCATTCAGCTAACTGAATGCCTAAACACACAGATGTAATTATTCCATATCCTAGCAACAGAGGAAGACTATATTTATATTTTAAGCATGAGGACAATTTCACAATTCTCAGTCAATTTAAGGCTCCCATCGAGCATCTTCTACCCATGTATTTGTAATACCTAGGTATTGTATTGGTCAAGGAAACTCATGCATAGGCCACACAGGGCTGGGATGAAAATTAATTGCTGCATGCTGATGTGCTTATCAGTGTTTCAGCAATTCTAAGTCTAGCCTAATCCATTATTTTTTCTATATCTAAGTCACTGTTTCATATAGTTCCTAACTGCATAGTGAAAAAGTTTCCTCTTGCATAAGCTCCCTTTCAAAAACATTTGCTCGTTCCATATGTGCTTCCTAGTGCAGGAGGTAGGATATGAGATCACCAGCAGCAGGAAGAAAGCTGCATTTTTCCCACTTTCCTTAATAATAGGTCTCAGTTACAACAAATCACATAACTGCTATTCCAGAAAGCCTTGTCTGAGCCCTCCAAGATGAGGTCAAAAACTTTTTCTGAGTGTAAGAGTCACCAATATTTTCTTCAGCTGATAATTATTCTCAGGCAATATAATGTGCCAGAAAACCCATTTAGAGATAGAATGCACAAAGGCTAAAACAAAATTCTACTTTCTAACTTGTGTGACATTGTTCACATCTTATTTTCCTGTATCACATGTAATCACAGAAATGTTGGAAGATGCTTCTGGGAGATCTCTAAGTTAGCCTCCTGTGTCACCAACAGACCACCCGTCATCTAGAGCTTTGCTTAGGTTGTTTCAAAAACCTCAAGGACAAAAATTCCACAACTCACTTGAGCAACCTTTTCCCATAATGCATTATCCTCCTGATAAGAGGAGTGTCTTATTGTCCAGTTTTTCAGTTGTAGCTGTTGCCTTTTGCCTGTCATGCCTCTGCTGAGAAGAGTTCAGCTCTCATCTTTCTAACTACTCCTCAAGCAACTGCACATTACTATGTGACTGCCCCTTTATCTCTTTTTCTACTTCTTCTCACACTTTACATGCCTTATATTCCTCACTATCTTGATAGTCTTCCACTGGGCTTTCTTCAGTTTCTTAACAGTAGTAGCACTGAAATGGCAATACATAAATTGAAAGTACACAGATGGAAAAAAGACTACAAGAGGAAAAAAAAGCAACCCACAACCATGTTTAATTTAGTGTCAGGGAATAAAACAAGATCTAATTACTTTCTGACTAGTTTTTTTTAAATTACTTATTTTCAAATCACAATTCTTCATTGCATATAACACTTACCAACAACTGTGATGCTGTTTCTTCAATATACGTATTTGTAACTGCTTAGCACTTCCGCTAGCACTCACATAAATCAGTCAGACCACTTAGCCAATTTCATCAAGCAGTTTCACCTGATTTAATTCCCTAAACTATATCACAATGTAGTCTCAGAAATGCTGGTGACAGCCTAGCAGAAACAGCACTACCATGCAGCCTGCTGAGGGCAGGACTCATGAATTTACATGTACTATATGTTCAAGGATTTAGAGACTTCATGCTATGGATCCAGTATGAAATGCAATCACTGGCCTTACTGTACTATCTATAACCACTGGAAAGCAAAAAGTCTAGTCAATTTAAAAATCAGTATTGTTACAATAGATCCTGAAACTAAGGACACTTTTGTTCAACTTAATTACAAAATGCTGAGAAATATTTATTCTGTAATAATCTCAGACGCAAAATGTGACAACTATCTCACCGAGTATTTTTGGTAATATCAGTTCTAAAGTACAATATGAGCTTCACTATCAAATTAATCAGATTACCTGGTTACCATCAAGAATAGCATCTTCTACTTCTGCTTTGTCCAGATTGACACAAGAGGCAATGGTATCCAGTAGGTAATCATGCCTGCCATCCAGACGAGCACGTTTAGCCTCTCTCTCTTCCTTGAGGTTTTGCTGTAATAAAACAAAGTGAACAGTGAACAATTCACAATCTATTTTGACAACAAAAATAAAGAAAATTTTAAAATTAATTTTAAAAGTAAGGAAAGCTATCACATTCTTCTATCTTTGTGGTTTATGTTCTTAAGGCACTCAAATGAAATTCTTAGAAGTGACCCCTGTTATGAGCTTACAGTTGACTTCCTATGTTCTAATTTCAGACTTAGCACAAAATGGCTATCAGACTGTTGTACAATATTATTTATTTGTGGAAAGACTCTGTAGAACACAAACAAACAAACAAAAACCAAAACAAGCTATGTTATATGTACATTCTCCATCATTTTGCAAGTTATCTTCAACACTCTAAGTCCTTAGTCCCAGCTTTTCATTCTAGTGTCATATGACCATTAAGTCAAGACAGGATTCTGACCCATCTTTGTTATTCATGGAAGATATTTTAAGGGTTCCCTAATAAAGACAGATGCTGTTAGAGGGAGCTTAGGGTTTTGTACGTTACCTCTCCAATATAATGAGAAGTTAAAACAAGCCACAAAGCCTCAAGGTACACAAATGTTTACAAATGTGCTTAACTATAGCTATTATACCATTCTTGGAGCAGCATGCCTGCTCATCTAATTAAATTCAATTCCCATATGTAATACACTTCATTACATTATAGACAAAATAGCCTTCTGGAATAGTTACGGGAATTATTGTGCTTGCAGATTACAAGTTCTAATATCATTTCATTTTCAAAAGAAATTTAGAATTATGTTTCATTGATGGTAAATTCAATCTTTATTTCCCCAGTGATTATGAAAAATCTAGTAACCCCATAAAGTGTGCACAAGTGATTTATCCACAAGCTTCTGCAGAGCCAATAGGACTTGCATAATATACTTCATACCCTTATGTAAATATCTTTCCTACTTCCCGAAGGAATTTTCAGATATTTGGTAAAGTTGTAATTACTAACATGTCTTTATAAATGCTGAGTGCACAGAAATTGTTTTTCCATGTAAAAGACAAATGTCCAATTCCTGTTCTTTACACAGCTATGCCTGAAGAATGCAGTAGCAGATAATTTGTACATGTACTTTATGCTATTTTACCCCTGCTATGCCCTAAAATGATCTCACCTTTCCCAAAAGTGAGATGTCATCACAAGACTGGCCTTCACTACATGTTCTCATATTAGGATAGAACTTTTCCCTGTAGTTAGACACCCAAAAAGCAACCAATTTGGGCTGAATCAATTTCACCAGATGATAACACTAGAATCCTAAAACCTGCTGCTCAGTAATTTGACCACACCTGATAAATGCATCTTTAACATAGAAACATAAAACTCTGCTGATTAGATTTTATCTAATCCAACAAAAAGCTCTTTTTGTTTTACTTAAACTACAGAGAGAATATTTTTCTATTCTGATGTGCTTCCAGCATAGAACTCCTGAACACACACAAGGTATTCGTCTTTTATTGGTAACAGTTCCCTACAGATGGTCCTTTTATGGTCATAGCCTCCATTTCTTCTACAAGTTACTGCTTATGTAGGCTGAAATCATGAGCACTTTCTTATCAAACTGGGCAGTCACATCCTAATGTTTAAGTTCATGTAATGCTTTCCAGTTCTTTAATTGCAGTCTCTCAAGCCCTATAACAAACATAGTAGCTATTGTGTGTAACTGTTCACATAGAATTAGGCAGCATTTGATGTCTAAGTCCACTAACAAGAGCATTCATTACCATGTCACAAAACTTTAAAAGTCTAGTTAACTTAAAATTTTAATGAACTGTACCTAGAGAAAACAGGGAGTTAACTAGATGGTAATGCTACAGTTTTATAATGATTTTCACTTGCTCTTTTCACATGTCACTTCTGGAAGGCATTTTGCAGTGCTCTGCTGGATATCTCTCTAACTAATCCAAGCTGCATACATGTTTTTCCTGAGATTCAGTACAATGCAATCCAAGAATACAACTTGCCTGTCATGCTTCCGTACTTTGATGACCTACCATATAAGAACTAATTCTCTCCAAATTAAGTGTTCTCCAATCGAAAACTCTCTTTTCAGGTGCTGCAGTCATCAGAAGACATTTCTGCCTCACTTTTCGGGTTAGGTTGTCCCAAAAAATGTAGAAGAAGCCCAACTTCAGCGCTTTCAGTAACAAATCATTAATTTAAATATCTAAAAACACTCAGAAGCTAGACAGGGAACTGATCAAAATAACTATTTCCAAGTTTCCATCTGCAGTCTACTTAAAGGATAAATTTTTAGGATACTCTTTACTTAGGAAATTCAGAGAATGAATTACAATAAAATGTTGAGCCTTCTCCATCTCATTCTTCCTTCTCTCTCCTCCCCCACTGCACCTTTCCTTTCCCCCCGCCCCAGTCTTTAATGGCCAGATATAAACAAGACAAAGTCAGATGGGGTGCAGCAGTGTGTCCCTGCCCCCTTTAAGCCATAACCACCAGCTGGTTTGTGATGGCTGCACCCAGCTTACACTGGACTTGGTGGGGTAGATTTCACCATGGTAGCCAACAGCTTTCTGGAACAGTGATCCAGATGTCCTGCTGATATGCAAATATGATCATAAGTCAATTTTCTGATTCTATAAATAGTTGACAGCTCAGGGCCCTTCTTCAGGCTCTCCTGAAATGACAGCAGGCTGCACTCCAGGATCTCTCCTCGAGCAGGGATGCCTTTCAAGGTCACTTCTCAAGGCTGAAAGAATCCTTATCGTGTCAGATACTTGGTAATTGAATTGGGAATACTGAAACTTGGAAATCTTAGCCAAGTGATATAAATGACTGACTGCACATACACAATCCTTTAGACACAAACCGCTGGCCAATCCTGGGAATAGGATTGGACCCACCAGCACCTAGACTCCTCTCCGAGAAGGAGTTGAGAAAGCAAGGGGGTTCTTCCTGAATGCTAGGACTCAGTGGGAGGGTGTCCCTGACAGTTTTGTCTAACCCTGTCTTCTATACAGTAAATAATCAAATTTATCTCACGACTGAAACTCATTAAACCATTGTCCAAATTACTATTGAATTCTGTTAACTAACTGCCTTATATCAATTGCCTTATATCAATGAAGTACATTGTTGCTTCTCTTTTGCAAGTGAAGTGCATCTCTGACTCCATCCACAACATGAAGGAACAAGCAGATTTCCATACCAGATTTGTTTCCTTCCCAATTCTTGCAAATGAGTGTATTTCAGGAGCTTAATCCTTTTGTATCAACCAGACCTCCAGTGAAGGAATTCAGCAATCTGTGACAAAATTCTCTTTGGACTTCAAGATACTGACTTAAACTACCCTCACAGCTTGTTTCAAATCAGCAATGTGGTCAGGGCCTACAAGTTTAGATATATTCTACATCCTGAAGGATTCACTACAGAAACAGATATCCCTAAACAGCATCTATACAAAAAATAACAAAAATCAGACAGGTTTACGTTATTCAAATAAACACACTTTGTTAGAACATTGAAAGAGTAAGATGTGGAGATGGAAGGACTGGTAGCACATTTCGTATCATTTATGGCATTAAGACAGGAATTGCTGGTCCATGGAGTAACACTTGCATGCAAACCCTGTATCAGCAAGTATCAGCAGTAATTTGGGTCAGAGTCATACATCAAAGCCTCCCCATAATTTCCCATGATGCAGGAGGATCCAGATGGAAGGATATTTACAAGAGATAACTGCTTTCTTACTTAGATTTCTGGAAAGAATGTTTAAGTTTTTATATGGTACAGTTCTTCCTTTAAGGAACATCAGCACAGCCACGTTAGGTTTTGGTTTCTTTTTCCACTTTTAGTAACAAGGTAACTAAGGTAAGAAAGGCCATATCATAGAGCACACAATTGTTTCTCAGCATGGTTTATCTAGAAAATTATTCATCTGGTTGTCAGAATCCTGTGCACTACTGACTTTAGACACAAAGATCAAAGTCTTATGGATGAGCAATATGCTTGAACTTTAATGGGAAGTTCAATAATAAAAGACTCCAAAATTAAGGCTCTATTGATAATTTACTGTCATCCAAAACATAGTTAACCAAAATGGAATTCCTCTGTTTCTTCCTTAATTTGCTAAGATGTTTTACGCTGCATAAGAATCACTCGTGGATTTTCCTTTAAAATTAAACTGCAAATCATTTTACACTTTCCAAGCACCCTGAGTTTTCAACAGACACATACCTTTTGATTCATTGCTCTAAAAAAAAGGCATACCTTACAGAATCAGAGCAATCCTCTTAACTGGCTCTTAAATCTCAAACATAAATCAGAGCTTTCCCAAATTTGTTATAACATTGTATTAACTCAAGAACAGATTGATAAATAAACAGCTTTTAAAACTAGTGTAAGGGTCTTAATGACTTCTCTATTTTATTATTGTTTCTTAATGCTACGTAGCATCTTCATAATTCTATTTCCATTTTACAAGTATGGGAATAGTGAAGTTAAACTTCAGTTTACCTTGGTGCAGAGCCCACTCCTGTTTTGTTGCCAGATCTAGCACCAAGCTCTTTATCATACTGGTATAACATTCATGAAATTACACCATTGCCAGACCACTGCAACAATCTGAACAAGATACAAGTACCAGTAGTCAAATGCATAAGTATCTCCCTGTGCAAATTTACTTTTTAAAACAAATCATGAACCTAAGCCTTGGTTGATATCCTAACAATTAATTTATATGACTGGTTACACAAAAACTGCCTCATGACAAATATGCCTTCCAAATGCTATGCTTTAAAAGGCAAAGTTTATTTATTTTTATATAATTAGGATGTTTTAGGAAATCAGCACCATCTGCTCACTATACTTTAAACCATACCCTTTTCTACACTCTCCCCCCCAATTCACAGCTTTTTTCAAACTAGTTACTAGTCTCAACCTAATCCAAAGTTGGTTTTCTTACCTTTATAACTCTGCCAATGCTCTGCTTCCAAAGCTGCTTTCTTCCAGCTCTAAACATTGCACTATTTGATATAAGCATCAAATATTTTTTTAGAAATAAGTCTTAAACCACACAGCAGGCTTCTTGATTCATCATTTTTGTACTCTTTCCCCAATCTTTTGTTCCTTTTTGTTTCATTTCTTATCTGTAGGAACACCAAAAAACCTCTAGAAAATACAGTAAGGACCTAAATATCTGCCAACTATAAACCTTATCTCTGTGTTTAAAATTCAGTTCTAATAGGCATTTAAATTTCTTGGAAACTAAATTGGACTACTTTAGAAACTAGAGTTCTCTAGCCAGCACAATTTACTGCCTACAGGAGTTGAAAACTAATGCTACCAACCACAGTGTTGTTAAGGTGATATTGTGTATATGCAAACACCACTCAATACCATACATCATTCTGAAGGGCAACTTAACCATTTGCAAAAGTCAATTTTATAACTGCTTATTTGATTTGTGTTTAGCCTTCTTAAGTAATCCCTATGTCAACAGACATCTTTGTTTCCCTGTCACACATGACTGTTTAAATATATAGCAACGATAGTCAAGCAGCTTTCAAATAACTTTTACACACAGACTACTAAATTACTAAGTTTTCTATTCATATTTTTATACAAGCACATTCAGACTCAGTTATTTTTTTCAGCCGTACAATGGTTGCTTAATACAGCAATTTTTCTTCAGCAAGGAATTTTTTTTCCTCTTAAAATAGCCTTACTTTTCCCCAGTTCAATGACAGAATCTAATCTGATGTCCTATTGAAATTGCTGATTAAAACAACTCCTCATCCAATATTAGCAACAAGAAAAACAAGAAAGGAATACAGCTATTTCAGGCTTAGAATACACCTAAATACTTCTGTTCCCTCTCATAGCTATGTGAATCATATGTAAAAAAAAAAAAAAATCAATTGACAACCTCAGTGTTGATAAAAATTACAAGTAAAAACCATTTTCCCTACATTATCTTATTTTTCCATACAATTTCCCACCTACTATAGTCAAATGTGATTGTGTATACCTGTTTGAGAAAGACTGAAAACCAGTTGTATTTGGTGTAAAAATAAACATCCGTATCTTTCTCTGAATCTTTTACAGCCCTCTCTTCTGAAATTAAACATACTATTAAATATTACATACTGAGTTAATTCCTGGATATATGCAGAACATTGACAAATGTTTTTTTTCTTTGCAGTATGTATGTGATTTCACATATAAAAACTCAGGCCAACAAGCTTAACTTCACCATGCATCAATAAAAGCTCTTTAACAAAAAAGAAGAAGAAAAAAATTTTAAAAAAAAAAAAAAGAAAAAAAGCAAGGAAAAAAGTAAGCTTAAATAAATATCTCAAAGAACCACTTGAGAATCATGGGGCTTGTTCATAAAAGGATGTTAGGCCACAGCAACTATCTCACAAAACAAAACTCTGTAGGTTTAAAGAGATCTCTGCAAGTTATCTAGTGCAGTCTTCTGCTCAAAGCAAGTCCCATTAGGAGATATGTTGGATAACCGGAGCCACGGGAGACGAGTCTCATGCTATCATGGTCAACAAGTCTCAACTTTATTGAACATTCATGGCATTTTTATAAGGTGCAGGTTACAAAGCTAAGCTTATAATTGGTCCGTAGCTACTGACGTAATTGTAGCTAGGCGGCGCCTTGCGGTTTCTAGAACTTTACACACTGACCAGCTGCATGTTGTCGTGCCCCCTGTCACGTAGCCACTCCCCTGCAAAACTCTCCACACTTCCCCCGTTTTCTTTAGCTAACATTACTGTCTTGCTACTTGCAAAAGTTGATACTATCATTTTTTGAATGCATTGCAAAAGCAAAAGCAAAATAACTATCACTATTATAACAAAGAGGGTTTTATACAAACGACAAAACATGCAAAACCTATGAATACAAACAACGATAAAACATTTCCTTAAGCAACTTGACTTACCAACATAATTTTATTTAACTAACTTATCATACGGTGTGGCGTCCATCAGTATGTAAGGCCAAAGGGAGGATAGGGAAGACCTGTCCGACAGAATTTTTGTCGAGGGGCCCCTTACAGGTGTTCCCGAACCCCACTGGCTCCCATCACGATGGAAATTCCTTCATGATTACCGAATTGATATATAAAAGACCTAGGCCTAGGATTATAACATATGACTAAAATATTCATGATGCTTCTTGGGGTCTCTGAGGGTACATGTCAGGGTTGAACTTTTTACGTTTCATGACACCTTTATAAACATGTAATAAAAGGTGATTGTGGTGTTAATTAAATTGGCACAAAGGTAAATAACAGTAAACAAAACAACCAAAACTTAAACCTATAGTGATACCTATAACAAGACTAATACAACAATCATTTCTGACCTGTTAACCATTCAATACAACCATCTCTGCTCTCGAGCTTTCTGCTGGTCCTAAAGGGGGTCCGAATCGTTCCCCAAGGGGTGACGATGCCGGCGAGGCTGGAACCTACGACAAGTGTCGTCCCACTCCTGGGGCTCCACTTGCCATGCAATAGGAACATAAATATTTTTCCCACAAACAGAATCTAACAACACCGAATCAACGCTTGCTAAAAGCTGTTCTACACTATACTGCAAATGCCACTTAAGAAACCTTAACAAAAGATCTTCTCTATTTTCTACTCTACGTATCGCTACGGGGTAGGGGTCTCCTGTCAAAGCAGCCAAAGCATGAGAGGGATCTTGCCTGTCCCTAGCCAAAGCACATGCTAAGCAACAAAAGATAAATCGTAAGTTACGTTGGGAAATCCAAAATTCCCTGTTACACATCCCACAACGCAATTTTACCCAAGCAAGATGTTCATAAGAAGAACAAACAATACAATAGGGAGGCAATCTGTATCTGTACTGCAGAGAGTCCAAAGAGGGGATAACATGAGTCTCCACATCCTCTTCGGTTTCAAAAGAGAGGTCAATCTGGAATCTCTGCAATACCGGGGCCAGCAGGGGTCTTAGCGTCGTCTGGAGTCGGTATCGTCTCCGGGCCAGCGGACTGTTCATGGCGGAGGCGTCGACGGGTTTGTAGAAGGGCCAAGCGTAGACCGCGTGCTTCTTGGAGAACAGCTCCTTGAGGATCCCGTTGCAGTATTTGAGCTGTTCGGATAATTTTCCCCTTTTTGGAGGTTTGGTGCTTCTGGGAATCCGGTAAATCTTTCCTGGGGGGTTTGATGGGGCGGCCGTTCTCCCGGCGAGCAGGGATTTTGGCAGCTTTGGCCTCCAGCAGCGTGGCCGAGGGGGAGGATTCCCCGCCGGTGGTGATGATGGCGGTGGTGGTGGGGGTGGGAGTGTCCGCTTTCCGCCTCACACCCTTCTTCTTGGCCAGGGGTTGGGTCAGTCTCTTTGTCTGTTTTTATTTTTTGAGGCAGTCCCATGACCGCCATACAGCTGCTTAAGTGTCTCTCTACGTGAATTGCCTTTTCCCCAGTTTGTACTGTAGCCCAGATATAGTGACTAAAGGTCCAAGAGTATCAGTTTAAAGAGAACAAGGAAGATGCTCTAAAAGATTTGGAAGATTTGGTTAAAGTTTGGGAGCTTACTCCCTCCCTTATCTTCAGAGCTAGAATCTGAGTCACTGTCAGAGCTGGATTCAGCCTTCTTGGTAGTCACAGCTTCAGGGGTTGTTTTACCCACTACTTTTTTGATTGCTCCTGCCTTTGGGGTCACCTGCTCTTCTTCCTCACTACTGTCTGAAGAGTCACTGCTTTCAGATTTCTTTACAGGAGCCTTGGCAGGGCCCTTCTTTGTCTGTGGAGCTTGAGGTGGTGGCACAGCACTGTACAGACCAGGCTTGAGCTTCTGTTTTGCAGGTGGCTTTTCATCTTCTGAGCTGTCAGATGAGTCCTCACTGCTGGAACTCTCCTTGGCACGTTTGTTTTTCCCTGGACATGGCTGAGTGGCTGCAGGTTTTGGCAGGGGTGATTTCTTGGGAACAGCCTTCTTTGGTGCAGCCTTTTCCTCCTCAGAATCCTCACTGCTGCTGCTGCTGCTTGCTGCTTTTCCATTGACCACCTTGGTGGCCCTCTGGGCAGCTTTATTTCTCAATTTAGGTGTTGCTGCTTTTGTCTTGGGCACAGCTGCTGCTTTAGCTGGCTTCTTGGCTGGGGTGGTCTCATCCTCCTCCTCACTGGAGCTGCTCTCACTGCTGGAGGGTGGCTTCCTCTTCACCTGGGAGCCATTGGTAACCAGCTTTCTCTTCTGGGCCCCTGGAGACCTCAGCCAGTCGCTGTAGATCTCCAGCAGCGAGGCGGCGTTGGGGTCCTGCTCCTTCGCCGCCGCCTCCCTGGCGAAAGCTCTGGCCGCCGCCTCGAAGCGGTTCTGCCTCAGGAAGCCGAGCACCAGCGGGAAGAGGTCGCTGGGCACCGCCGCCATCCCCGGCCCTGCCACCATAAGTGCCGCTACTTGTGTCTCGGCGCGGTTCGCCCTCGCGCTGCTCTTGGAGTTTCCCGAGCGACGACGACAAGCGCTGTTGTTGTGAGTGTTGGATTGGCACTTTTCACACCAAACTCCTGTGGCGTCGCACTCGCGGCGAATGTGACCTGGGCGGCCGCAGCGAAAACATTTCATGCGGCCTCCTGGTGTTCCCGGTCGGCGCTGCGATGCGGTAGTTTGGAGGGGTGCAAGGGCTGCCAAAACCTGATTTTGAGCTTTGGCCTGGTTGTCTATACAGTCCCCTATCTTTTGTAAGGCTTGGACTAAAAAGATTTGATTGCTTGCAGGCATTGCTGCAGCCTTATCCAAAATATCTTGGACTGTCCAATTGCCTGGGGCTGTGGCTATTAATGAACGAGTGATGGGATTACCGTTCTGAATAATAACCTGTTTAACAAGGGCATCCTGTATGTGATCTGTGATACCTGCCTTGGTCAAAGCATTTATGATCTTATCTACAAAGGTCCCAAGAGGTTCCTCACGACCCTGTTTAATTCCCATATACATGGGGATTCCTCCAGGCTCGCGGACCTTTTGCATTGCCCTTTTGGCAACTGCCATGACCTCCCTAAGCTTTTCCACCCCTAGTGCCACTTGACGTTCTATAAGAAAATATTTTCCTTCACCCATGAGCTCATCTATTGTAATGCCATGTAAAGGGTCTCCTCGCTGGCGCCGTTGGGCGGCGCTATTAGCTGCCTCTTCCCTCCATCGGCTCTCAAATGTTAATTTCTGATGGGGGGTGTATATGAGACGGATTATTCCCTTAATGTCGGCAGGAAGTAAAACGGCCGAATTAAACAGGTAATCAATCATCTGCCTTGCAGGCTCACTAGTGACTCCGAATTGTACTACAGTGGCCCGTAGCTGCGCTAACAGCTTCCAATCAAGCTGTGTGATCTGGGCGCGTAAAGCGCCATCTGGCCCGTCCCCGTTAAAAACGACAGGAAACGCTAAAAGAGACGAGTGATCTTGTGCCGCCTCGACCAAGGCGAGGTCACAGTTCTCGATCCCCTGTCTCGCGAGACTAGCCCATAGTTCCCGTCTCTTCTCTGCCGCGGCCTCCGCGAGGTCCGAAGCAGCTCCGAGGAGCGGCTTCGTGGCATCGGGGGGGGGCGGCGCAGTGAGATTGTAACCCGACGGGTGCGCATGCTCAAGGGGTGACAAAAATGGCGCGGGCGGGGACCTTGGTGCGGGCACTTCAACCGAGGTAAAAACAGGGGGGTTTGGCGCGGAGGGATCGGGGGGACTTGGCGCAGAGGGGTCGGTAATTGTGTAATTTAAATTTTTCGCGTGAGCCTGACGGGCATTGTCCGCGGCCCGTCTCTCTGCCTGCGACATTAAGAGTTCATGCTGTACGACCTTCCACAACTTACTCACTTTTTTAGCTATTTTATCATCATCTAGGACTAACTCCCAGAGCCGGTCGCCATAGCGGCGCCACTCGTGTAAATCGTGAACTGAGTGTGGGTCGCTAAAGAAACCGTGAGATGTTGCATGTTTTAAAAGGTGCGGAAGGTCCTTATCTAGGTCTAAATCTTTAATGCCCCGTTTTTTAAGAAACGCGGTAAATAAATCATACGCTGCTTGCCTGTCCATCGTGACGGTACCGTTGCAACCCCCCAAGCTTCGGCAGCGCGTAGCGGCGGAGATCACCGATGTAATCCTCCGGGCGTGTCGGGCGGTTTAAGCCTTACGCCGTCTTCTGGGCGCGTCGGGCGGGGAAAGCCTTACGCCTGCAGATAGACCTGCACCCAACGTAGCTCTAAGAAAGGGTAGGTCCCTGTTCGGGCGCCAAATGTTGGATAACCGGAGCCACGGGAGACGAGTCTCATGCTATCATGGTCAACAAGTCTCAACTTTATTGAACATTCATGGCATTTTTATAAGGTGCAGGTTACAAAGCTAAGCTTATAATTGGTCCGTAGCTACTGACGTAATTGTAGCTAGGCGGCGCCTTGCGGTTTCTAGAACTTTACACACTGACCAGCTGCATGTTGTCGTGCCCCCTGTCACGTAGCCACTCCCCTGCAAAACTCTCCACAGAGATATTGCTCAGTGGTGTTTGCAGTTCTGTTCCAAATATCCCAAAGAGTTGAGATTCCACAACCTCTTAGACACTGTAACAGTGTTTGACCACCCAACATGTAGTTCATTCCCCTCTAACCAGAATCTCCTACAGTTGTGTATGTTGGCTCTTATTACCACACATCTTCATGAAAATTTCAGCTCTGTCCTCTCTCTCCTTTACCACGTTACTTGAGTGAAGACTGCAATAAGATCTCCCTCTAGGCTTTTCTTCCAGTTCAATAAACCCAGTTCAATAAACTCAGTTCTGCTGGCTATTTCACCCCTGATGGTGGTCAGCATTCTTCTCTGTGGTGTGCATTACTGGAGCATGTTGGTGGAGAACAGAATCATTCAGTCTTTCTCCGTAAACCTATCTAGCAAGTTTGCCACTAGCCTGTACTCTCATACAAGATTATGCCATATTAACTGTAGGATTTAGCATTTGCTTTCTCTGTGTTACTTGAGGTTCCTGTCAGTCCATTTCTCAAGCCTGTCCAGGTTTCTTTAAATAGAAGCTCTGCCCTCTACCAGCTTGTCCCCCCAGTTTATCATCAACAGCCTTGCAATGAGTGCACTCTGGCCATCATTCAGGTAATCTGTGAATACACTAAACATTATTAGCTTCAGTGGCAATCCCTGAAGGACACCACTAGTAACTAGCTGGACACTGGCTAGACTTGGTACTACTTGAAGCCTATTTGTACAACCAGTTTTCCACCCAAATTATTGGACAGTTATTCAGTACACATATCACCAGTTTGATACCCTTAGAGGATATACATAATGGGACACCAAGATAAAGGACACCACCATTCCTTTCCCCTTGTCTTCATAGCCAGTTTTCTCATCAGAGAAGGGAATTACGTTGGTCACACAGGCTTTGACACTAGCCAATAAATCTGGTCTTTCACATGCCATGAAATGGTTTCTAAAACAGCTCACCCCACAACCTTACCAGGGACTTGGGGGGCAGCTTACTGGTCTGTTATTGTCTGGATCTTGCCCTTTCTCCTTTTTAAAGATGGGTGCAACATTTTCTTCTTCAGTCATCACAAATGCCCCCAAGCCCTCTTTCAAAGATGAAAGCAACCCCCAAAACACATCTGTTTCAGCTGCTTCCATAGAATACCAATTCACTTAAGTGCTCCCTAACCTACCTTTGGTTACTGTGGGTAATCTTTCATTTCTGTGCATTCTTCTTGAAGACCTAGAAAGTCAGATGGCAAACCCAACTCATACAAACTGAGGTTAAAAAGGCACTGAAGCCTTTCCTTGTTTTTGTTGCTTAGTCCCAGGTGCCACTGAGCTGTGTCCCTGCATTTTCTTTTGCTGCCAGTATAATGAGAAAAGCCATTCCCTTTTCCCTTCACTCTACTCTACTCAGCTCCGGCTGAGCTTTAGCATTTTTTTTTTCTCTATGCATTCAGGCACTGTCTCTATATTTCTTCTGAGTGGTTCACCCCCAGTTCTGCTTTCTATGGAGGCTTGAACATTCAAGTTCATACCTGGTTCCCATGCTTATCCATGCTGGACTTTTACAAGACCTGCTTTTCCTTCTGCACACTGAATGAACAGTCCTTGTGTTCCAAAGATACTGTCAGAGCAAATCAAGCAGTTTTTCTCAGTCCTGTTTCCTTCTAGGGAAGTCCTCCATGGGATCCTGCCAAGCAGATCCCTGAAGCCAAAAATCTGCTGTTCTGACACCTAAGGCTGTGACCCCACTGGTTGTCTTGCTTTCTCCTTTCAGGGTTTTAAGCTCAAGGTTGTCTTCATGATCACAGCAGTCAAGGATTCCTTTGACCTCCACCTCTTTAACTAGTTCTTTCTTGTTTGTGGGTGACAAGCCCTGCAGAGCATCTCTGTGAGCTCATTTATCATCTGCAAAAAGAAGTAGTCTTCAACAAACTCCAGAAATTTCAGACACTTAAGTAATATAGAATGTGACATTTTTTCAGTAATCAAAAGGCTGGCAAAAATAAAATTACCAGCATTCCTGGCAGGGAATAACCATGGAGCTGCCCAATGTATGCATTAATATCAAATAATTACAAATCATTAACTTGCACAGAAAACCTCTTTGCAGATGTAATATGTCTTCAGTCAGGTCTCACTCATAACATTTAAGTAGACTGCATTTGCAGTACTAGATAATATGATGCTCTTGATTAAAGTCATGGAAAGGCTTTATTACATTTATGGAAAGGAAAGTCCTGTGATCTTCTATCTCATTATGTGTTAAAAAGGGAAACTGAAAGCAATGAAGTAGTCCAGAGAGTACTTAACTCCCATTGTCAGGACACGATTGTCAAAAGCCAGACTTCCAGCAGAGGCCATTTAGCACACCACTGATACAACCAATAACCCAGAAGGCTAAGGAGCAAGTTGGTCAGCAACCATATGCAAGACTTTTATCACCTATACCACTTCTTTGCATTACAAGCTACATAAATAAATAATGCTCAGCCTTAAGTTTGGATAGCTGATGACTGCTGGAACTGATACAAAAATATTGCTTTAGGAGTTTGCTTGAAATCAATTTTGAATATGTGTCATGGTCACTCTTTACTGCTGAACCACAACCAGATCTGTGATTTGAAGAGTACGCTTCCTCCCTAGATGCTTCAGGAGTGTAAGATCCATGATGAAGTTGCATTCATTTTAATAATGAAACATACACATTATGAAGTATATGCAATCTCGTATTATAACTCAGTATTCTCAGAACAGTTTTAGTCTGTCGTGTATCTCTGGATAGCCTTGACTCTGTTTTGTGAGGTGCTGAACATTAAGTCAGAGTAAATCACCACCATGCAGGGCAGTGAAACCATGAAGCACACAATCTACTGCACTAGAAAAAAGCTTTTCAGATGAAAACATTATTAGTCACATTGCTTTAGGAAGTATGAAAGTTCATTTCACAATGTCAGAAGATTTTTATTTCTAGTATTATACTGCACAGCTCTGGACACAAGGCTTCTTTTGCTATGGGTAATTACAAATAGTAGTTAGCTACCATCTAGTGGTTAAAAGCTGAAAGTGTACATTACTTTTACGCTGGTTTTTACAAGACAACAAAATACAGTCTACAGAAAATTTGGAAGTTGAAATTGGAGATGATCACTTACAAATCAAGATGAAAATATACACAGAATAGAAGTGGAGGAACTTAAAAAGAATCATACCTTACACTTTTGCAGTCTCCTCATGCAACTCCAATAATAACCAGTTCTAAGGTGGGACTTTCTCACATTGATCTGCTTTCAACGTCAAATCACCCTGAAGCTTTACCTTCAATTAAAGTAAGGATTCTTAACTACTCTGTCGAGAAAAACTAAAACTCCAACATATGTAATGATTTCCTGCAATAGTAGGCATTTGAGTTACTTGCCATTCCAAAATAGGCTTTTTGTCTTAAACATCTAGGGAGTGTACAATTTGTTAGCCACCTAATGTCTGACTTCAGCTCAAACAAGTAAACAAACAAACAAAAAGGCTATAATAGCTGGAAAAAAATCTCTTCATCTTACTGGCTTGATAAGATAACAGATTTTAAACTATAATAACGTAATCTTGATGTCCATCAAGCCTTTTATGGCTAAGAAAAATAATGTTTAAAAATTACCACATAAGAAGTTACACATAGTGTAAGTCTGTGTACTGCTTAAGGCAAGATATTTGTTCTCCAGACTCTGCTTGCCTATTTGATCCACCATCAAGAAAATAAAATTTGAAGATAAAGCACTAAATAAATTCAGTACACATACACAATTAGCCTCCTGTTTACCAAGACAGATAGAATGTGTGGATCTCACCAAATGAAGAAACACTATTATGAAAACAGACAATTTCAGGTCAAGTAACCATGCAAGTAACAAATTTTCCATTTTAAGGAACCTGAGAATCTGACACCTTCTCAGCCCTTTACTAGTACCAATTATGTGTACTTGTGCCCATCAGGTTCAGCAGAAGTAAGGATCAAAAGCAAAAAAACACTGCTTCAGGTTCTTCAGTTATCCCCAGTGCTGCTCAAATGTTCTCAATATCCACAGAGATGATAAAGAGTGTGATAAATTATTAACATTTAGTTTGAAGACCAGGAGGGAAGCAAGGTCCAGATTCACTGAGATCTTTTGGAAGAAAAGTTAGGGAAGCCTTTACTTCTCAAAAATATCAATATGCCTCACCATATCATGAATCTCTTTATCATGGGATGCTATCTTAGAACAAAGATATTGCTACAAAATTAGAAGCTCAGTGTAAGTAAGGTGTCATTGGTACACTGTACCTTACATTAAGTTAGTTACTGTACAGGAAACATATCTCTGAAAATGAGCTTGGTGTTCAAACATCTTAGCAAGCCAACCAAAGCCCAATGGAATGAAGTTTCAGTTCTAAACAAGCAAGGTAAAGCATGATATTACTGATTGTCTGATAAGGATGGAAGGACTGACTGTGACATATGACAATGATGAGAGACCGTGTCAGGAACAGTACCAGAAAGAAACTCTATCTGTCTCCATGTACACTGGGGAAATACCATCTCAGATTGTGATGCTGATAAATTTTTTTGACATCATTAATAGTTATAGAAAGCTTATCACAAGGAAAAACATGCAAGAGGGCAAGTGACTCCTATCTCCATCCCAAAAAGGGCACAGTATCAGGTTCAAAATGTTAGTGAGAATAAAATACAAAATACAACAGTCTCACAGCACTAACAAAAGTTTGAAAACAATAGAAGTGCCATGCAGTCAAATGCTACTTAAAAATGAAGAACCACTGAAAATAAGAAGGTAAAAGGAAGCAAAGAATTAGATCTCTGCAGACAGCATGCAAACTAAGAGCATGTTACTGGAAATG
The DNA here is from genome assembly GCA_023637945.1 of Phaethornis superciliosus. Lineage (NCBI taxonomy): Eukaryota > Metazoa > Chordata > Aves > Apodiformes > Trochilidae > Phaethornis > Phaethornis superciliosus. Next base: position 73,279,682 of record JAJQWJ010000002.1, read on the forward strand.
CACAGTAACTGCACAACTTCTATCAAGAAAGGCTTGAACAAGAGCAGAAGCCAGCCAGCAGAGCTTACCAGTACAGTAAAAACAAGAAGGCATCTTCCAAAAAGCTCGAACTACAGTGATATGAAAAAAATCTAGGTGAATTAATCCCTGACGGTTTAGTCAAAGATACAATAAGGCAAGGTGAAGCAACACAAATAACAATTAATAAGAGGTACAAAATGCTGATAATCAGGTCTCTTTCACAGTGCATCACAGAAGTCAGAAATTTCTCAAGATGTCTTTTTAAAAAAACATAATATTGCAAGAATGCAATATAAGGTTTTGAAATTTCTAAACATTTTTTGCTGCAGAAGCATTCAATATTTTCTTCAGAGGAACCTCTCACTTAAAGAACAACACATTAATGCTCAGAAGTTTATAAGCTGACACCAAAAAAAAATACTTTTTTTTTAAAGCAGTGATAAGTAATGGATGAGGAGTCATTAAAAATTCTAAAATTACTCAAAGACAAAAGAGCAAAACTGATTAATGTAACATGTTCTCTGCATCAGTGTCAGAGGAGTGGTCACTTGCTTATAAAAAGTTTTCAGGGTGAGCTGAATGAGAAACAACTGATGAGGAAGACTGACTAGGCCACTAAGGAGGAATATAAGAACTGTTGCCAGAGGATGAAATAACTCCTTGGAATTAAGCCTTGCAAGAGAGCCCAAGGACAAGAGAAAGGGCTTCTTCAAAAACATGTCCAACAAAACTAACACTAGAGGCAATATAGGCCCACTGATGAATGAGGTGGGTGCCCTGGTGACAGAAGATACAAAGAAGGCAAAGTAACTAAATGCTCTCTTTGTCTCTGTCTGTACTGCTGGAGACTGTTCTCAGGAGCCCCCTTCTCAGTTATGTCCAAACTGATAGGACAAAGGCAACAGGTGCAGGCTGGGGCATAGGAGGTTCCACATAAACAAAAGGAAAAGCTTTTTCACTGTGAGGGTGACAGAGCACTGGTACAGTCTGCCCAGTGAGGCTGTGGAGTCTCCTCTGGAGACATTCAAAACCCACCTGGACACACTGTGTGACCTACACCAGGTGATCCTGCCACAGCAGGGTGATCCGACTCAATGATCCTTTGAGGTCCTGATGTAAACACTTTGAAAATACAAAATACGTCTCTCAAATCAGTATTTTTTCTGCTCTTTTAGAAATATACCAAACATATTCTCAATTAACAGATTTTTACCCCAAACTTAACTAGCTTCTGTTTTGTAGCATGCCTGACAGGCACCTAAAGATAAGAGTGCTAATCAGGTCTCCTCCTGGTACACGTTCAAGACAAAGTTAATAAATTTAGCAATGTAACAAGGACTGAAAGATCACAATAATTAACAGAGAAGTCCCTAGGATGGCAAAATCTGCAGCGTCATCTTTAGCAAGTCCGTCTGCCAGTGATTTATGAAAAGACAGAACCCCTTTTTGCTGTATAAAAACTCCAAGAGAAAAGGAGAAGATGTGGGCTCTCTCTTCCCCCCCTTCTCTCTCTCAGCACTTCGGCTTCAGCTACGGGACAGCACCAGCAGAACAGCAGCCAAGCAGGACCAGGGGGTCTAAATCTCCACCCCCTCTCCAGCCAGAGGCCAGGGCTGGTAGACGGTGATAAAACTTAATTGCTCTCTTCTTTTACTTTTCTTAACAACTCTCTCCCCAAAGTGACTAATTTGTGTAGATTCTCTCCTCTTGTAAACTTGTTTTTTCTTTTAAAGGTGGCATTATTGTTTCCTTTCCCTAAAATAAATCTTTGTAATTTGCTTAAATCAGAAAGCCTGTCATTTTTGTAAATTCCTGCTACGTCTATGAGTAGTGGCTGATTTTTCCTCAAAATATAAAATAATAGCTTGGATCGTACCAGGTCCCTTCAAACCCCTAACATTCTGTGATTCTGTGAAATGCAAGCAATGTAATAACAAACAGAAATAAGGGAAAGGTCAAATAATTTCATTTCCCAAGAGCAGTCAACAATTTTTTGTGAAATAAAGAAACACTCATCGTGAACCACTGAGGTTCACTGAAAGGGTTAATAAGCTTTCATGTAAAGAAAGTTCATCCTCATGACCTGGATTTGCAAATGCTTTCAAAAAGATCCATTGTCAAATGCTTTTAGGAGAAGCATAAGTGAAATGACCCTTCAGAGATAAAGAACTTGATTAAATGTTAAAGAAAATAACATTAAAAATATTAAACCCAAACACTGGATTCTTGTGTTCATCAAGTGATCTCAGTACAGTTGCCTTAATCTTTACATTAGCCTTTAGAGGTATGAAACTATTTTGCCATCCTTGAGGACTCCTGCTCAAGGGAGTTATGAAAATGAGGTTTACTTCAACTACTGTGTCAATATTTCAGCAGTAAGAAGAAAAAATCAACACTGCATGAACCTGTAATCTATACTGTGACACGTGCTATACAACCTGGTCCATGATGCCAAAATTTATGATGAGAATTACTATATCAATGATTGCTACATTATACAGCAACTGAATCTCTTCCTCATATATTCTGAGCATACTTACTTTCTGCAGGAATCTGCTGTAGGGGCATTGCTCATCACCTTTTCTCTAAAAGAATTTACTATCTCACTCTATGACATCCATGTTATCCTGCAGAAAACCCACTGTATCATCACAAAGGTTGTAAGTACATCCTTACCCATCTTAGAACTAAAGTTTCAACTTCTTACTCAGATGAACAGCAGAAATTGTAGTACTGCCTTGCCAAAAATTGCTTTGTCTTAAACCACTAGGGTCAGCAATTCAAAGCTAATAGAGGATGTTGCTGTTTATTTTCTAGAAAGCAATGAAACATTTCCTTTCTCCCATCTGCAGATTTTCAGTACAGTAAATGAAGGATTTAGCTTCGAGAAAAGAGCACAAATTACTATGATTTTTATAGTTAAAAAGTGCTCATTATCTGTATACCAGTGCTAAGCCAAGCAGTGTTTTCTATTCTGTCTGCTTCGTGTTTGAAAGCTACTTTCCAATAGCCTGTGCATGAGCCATCCTAACCTGAACAATCAAAAATGTTCTCATATAGATAAGCAATATACCCATAATAAACAGACTTTATTTCCAGATTGTTGCCCTTAAATTTGGGAGATATCTTCCTCTATGTCTTGATAGGCTGCATCAGTAATTGTCAGAGTAGCCTGATCAAGATTGCAAGCTGAACAAACTGACTACCTATGTCATTTATCCCTTTATGTAGCAATAAATATTTTTACAGGTATTAACTGCTTTCTACAGTGGTTCATATTTTCTGTTCTACTCCTTTTTTTCACCTGGAAGGGAATTCAGCAGTATAAGCTTTAAAGATACATGCCTGATGCTTTGCTAGTATGCAAACCATATAAGACAGTAAGTAAATCAATAAATAAAAGCTTAGTTGTAGCTAGCTGATCTGTTTCTGGGTAGCCTAGTGTTAATAACAACATGTCTGTTTGGAGAACTTGTTTTCCATGGAACAGCTAACAGAAAGCTCTGTCAATTAAAAATTCACTTTTTTGTCTGTCTGTCAATAGCAATCAGATAAGGCCATTTGATTCAGGCCCTCCAAGTTGCCTGATGGCCCAAATCTCCCTTGGGCACAGCTGCCAGCAGTAGAAACATAGTGGAATTCACACAGAAATAATTAAAACAGTTCAGTGATGGAACTCTATGTCCCTTTTAATAAGCAGTATTATCATTCTGAAGTTTTTGATTACTTCTGCTGAATTCAAGCTTTTTCACTCAGCATGTTAGCAGTACGTTTGTACTGCAATCAACAACTATTACGGTTGTTTAGACACAGCTGAACTAAATTGTTCTAAAGCTTTTTATAAACTCTACTCACAGCTGCACTGTTCTCACAAAAGTAACTCACCTGACCCATGGGTCACAAGAAAATCATACCTTATGCTGCAGATACAGACGCTAGTTATGGAGCTGAGACAATGCTGTACTTATACTGGATAAATTGGACCATAGAGCAACCAGGACACAATCACCTGTCACATCTATACCTTTACAGATTTGAAGAAAAAGGTCTTTGCATTGTTCTCTATCACTGCATTATAAGCAACACATGCATTAGAATAGTCCAGAAGCTACACAGAGCTTGGTGGTTTTTTCCAGTCACTTTGAAAGTCACTTAAACTTCCAGCTGCCCTGTGGACTGTTCCCATTAATCTGAGTTAGAGATGGACCTACCAGTCAATCACTGAAGACAGCTATATGCACTGGCAAAAAACAAACCAACCCCAAACATGAACTTACAAAGAGCTATGTGTTCAACTACTCATATAAGAAATCTTTAGTTTGAAAACAGTCCAAGTAAAATGTCTTCCTTGTTTTCTGTCCTCCCCCGGAATTTCCTAAAACATGTAAACCAAAGAACATTAATTCTTCCAATACATACATTTCAAAATGTAGAAAGTTATGGGGAAAGTGTTTTGGTTTTAATTTAATTAATGTTATGACCTAATTAATTAACATTTACTCCAAGGAGATTTTAATAAAGTCTTACTAACTTTTCAGTCTGTATTTGGAATTACTTAGCATCAAACGAGGTTCCATTTAACTTTATTTATTCATTTCCTTACAGTGCAAGTTTAATAAAAATTCATTGAAACAGAACTGCAGCAACTAAATGTATTTTATCTAAGCAGTTCTGCAGCTAATAACAAAAAACCCACCTTCTTGGCAAGTTTTAGAAGTAGCAGCTTTGGCATGAAAAACAAAGCTTACCAATCAAGATAGTAGTCTCTACTTTATACCCTGGACAAATAAAAAGATAGTCAGGAGCAATATATTCATATTTTCTGCACTGCAATTGTTTTTTCCCCGTCTCTGCTTGGTACAAGTTTTGGGTTTGGTTCTTTCTGAAATCAGTCATCTTTGAAGAAGGCTCTTCTTGTTCTAAGTCTTCAGAGGTTTATTTATTTATTGATTAACCCAAGATTTAAGTTACTACTTCTACTGAACCTTTGGAGTCTTTTCCCTAACATCCCATTGTATCAAGATTCCTCTTTTACCTAGTGCTTCCAGTGCCTTTTTCTGAGTAAGAGCCTAAGACTGCTGTGCAGCAATTCAGGGGTGGGGTCGGGGGAATTTACATTAAAACCCCATTATTCATATTTTCCTCAAATTTCAAAAGGATTCTCTTAATTGAATACTCCTGTAACAGTGCCCCTGACCAACCAAGATAAGACTCAAAAAGCTTTTCCCTGAAGTTACTTCATTGTCTGTAGACAGCTAAATCAACAACTCATGAAACCTCAGCTTCTCAGCTTTTAGCAGGAATTCACCCTCCACCACAATTAAATAATTGTCCAGAGGCAAGTCGGTATCATCTGAGAAAGACACACAATAACCCTGCCATGTCTAAAAATGCAGCTCACCTTTTTCTTGAGGCTGTAACAATCCCTTGATGTATTTCAGTAGGTTTAAACTTCAGCTTTTAAATTCCAAGAAATCTTAAAACATCTTGCTGCAGGGTACCTCCAGGTGCTTTCACCTCACTAATGCTAAGTGCCTGCTGCTAGCAGCCCTGCGACCTCCCACCAATGCTGCCAGGAAGGTGTTTTCCAGATCCTCTGTGGCAGGTTTTTTTTCCCTTTGCTGTTCCATAGCTGCTGTTCTTGGGCTGGTATTCCCATGGCCTGCACCTGAAAACCCTAGCAGTGCTATTATGGGAAGCTTCTCATAGGAAGCCACTCCTGCTGGCATAAGGATCATCTTTTTCTTGTTTTGCCTTTTATCTTTGAAGATTTTAATTTACATCAGAAAATAGTCAACAAGATGCTTGATAAACATTACTGGAGAGTGTATGTACACAAAGATTTAACAACCAATGTGCAACATTTGCATTTGATTAGCATACTCCAACCAATTCTACCAACAAATTGGGATTTCAAACAGGTCTCAAGGAAAGGACAGGGCAGAAAATCATCAGCAGCTTCCCCTTGTTTATCATTGCCACATGCTATATTGGAAGCAGAGAAAGTCAAGTCCAAGAGGGTGCTCAACTGTGACAGATCACAGCTTTGCTTATCTGACCATTCTGGGAAGAGCTCCCTCTCCTCCTTTCTCCCCATTTCTCTGTCATTCTTTAGTTCCCCCTCAAGAAAGTATCTTTCACCATTACAGTTAATGTATGCCATCAGCTACAAATCAGCTACTAAATCCTTACACATCCTTTGTGCAACAATCTGAAACTTTGTAGAAAATTAAAATAGGAGTAAATGTAATTATTTCATACAGCAAAGTTCTGTGCTTCTCAACATAATTCATATTAATAAACAATACACCACATATAAGCAGCTTTCTTCCTGAATGGGTCAAAAACTTTGAAAACATAAATAAGAGCAGGAAGAAGGGGACTTGCTTGTTTTTTTTTTTTTTCCAAACTAGTGATCTTCATAAATATATGAGAAATCTTGATTTCCACATTTTCTATTATACTGTCCTAAATGTGCCAAATATTGTTATTTACATTGTAAGTTTAAAATGGCTTCAGTATAGTAATTTTTAGGTTTCAAAAGGTGATGAAACAAACTACATCCTACTGCCTCCAAATTCTGCAACCTGATCACACATCCAAGTCACACTCTCATAATCCCTTAACAGCTGTAGCTTGCATACTCCACCTACTGTTATCTACTAAATAAAACTTTGTTTCTATAGTAAAAATAGGATGGTTCTTTACTTTTGCTGTGTTATGGGCACAAACTTGAATATAAGAGGTTCCTTACTATGGGCACAAAGCACTGGAACAGGGGAAGGGACAGGAACAGGGACAGCACTGGAACAGCTGGCCAGGGAAGTTGTAGGCTCCCCTTCTCTGGAGATATTCAAAACCCACCTGGATGCAGTCCTGTGTAACGTTCTCTAAGTGATCCTGCTTTAGTGGGAGTGGTGGACTAGATGATCTCTAGAGGCCACTTCCAGCTCTGGTAATTCTGGGAGTCACATATATTATGGAAAAACTTAGTGTATTTTCTTTTATAAACTACTATCCAACATGCTGAGACTCAAATTGCAGACTGCAGTCATAAAATACAGGTTTCTCCTGCATTCTATTAATAAATATAAAATCATATCAGTTACTCCAAAAATTGCATCACCCTGCTGTAACAACACTATTGGGTTCTTGGAAGCAAAGCACAAGTACAGCAGCATAAGAATCACAAGACAAAATCTGTTGTGATACACAGATTAAAAGACACAACTCAGAATTGAACACCAGGAAGGATTTACTGCTTCCAGAACATGAAGTTTCTAATATTCTTTACATGACATACTGATACATTGGTTTTTATCATGATGCTTTAACAATGGCTTCAGCTTATCTAGAAGTACTGAACACCTTTTGAGGTCTTCAGAGAGGCCACTTCCAATCTGTTTCTTCAGCCAAGCAGGAAAAGCAGCTCCAACTAACAATTGATTTACTAGAGATACTAGAGATAGATACTAGATACTAGAGAGCAAACCTGCACTCAAAATATTGAAGGCTTTTCTTTTCCTCAAAGACACTCTCCCCCCTCCCCCCCCCAAGAACTCATCTGTAACTCAGCCCACCCTTCTGTACCCTAAAAGATATAAGCAATGACACGTAGACTTTTTATTCATTTTTAATCCACTACTCATAACACACCACAATTCACCAGGTATCCCAGAAATGCATTACGTGTTTCACAATTTATTTCCCAGAACTGTGACACTCTGATGCCCATTTTTGTTGTGCCTTTTTAACTGGAACATCTCCCACAGTGGCCTTTTGGCATCAGTGGTCTGACCGCACACAGCCCCTGCCGCACACTTGGTTCTCACCCCAAAACCCCTACTCAGAAAACTAGAAACAGAAGAGGAACTATAATTGCCAATATTCAAGTGTTTCCCTTTACAGAAGTCTGAAATTCGAAATCTATACTTACTGTTATGCCAGTATTACAATAACAAATGCCAAAGCCACTCAACTCCACAAAAGCAGCAGCAGTTCTAGGTTATCCCAGGATTTCAGGCCTGTATGCAGGCAGTCCACAACAGTGCAGCATGCCTTTGACTGTGTCAGAAAGGAATTTACTCCTTGGCAATAAGACCTTTTTGGAAACAACATCACTGCTACCGCCTGCATGCACACAGTGGAAAGCTGGAACTGCTGCTGGGTAACCAGAGCCATGAAATTGCTGCCTCCTTGGCTCACCAGCTCGTCCAGGAGTTTGGACAAGATACAGGATGCTTTGTAGCTGTCACCTTTATTAAACCTCTTTTTAGCTCTGTGGTACGTGATTGTTATTTATCATGAAGTGTACCACTCTAGATGTGCCTGGATTATGACAACTGTCCAATATAGATTAAGCATTAGAAGTCGTCCCTAGCAGTAAATCTTCTGAATATTAATTGTAATGGTGATGTGGTCCTTGATTAGCAGTCATAGTTCTTAGGAAATATGTCCTGTGTCTATTAAGTATTTTCAAATATATTATTTTTCTGCTGAAAACTGATGTCTTTGACACTCTTTTAAAAGTCACAGCCTAAGAAAAATCCTTCTTTCTCATCTCAACATTTGATGTCATGCTTTTTCCAAGTATATTAAGGAAATACAATCCATATTGATACATTGCTCATCACAATATTTCAACAAGACAGAATTTTTCCCTTTTTTTCTGCTTTTCTCCCTTTTTTGTTTAGAAATGCCTGTTAGAAAACTAAAGTAATCTACCTATAGTTCTCATGCTACTGCACTGGTTGCGGTGGTACTTCCTGCATATTCTTTGAATTTCTTGAGTATGCTATCATCTTGTGATGTAAACAAAATGCAGCTTTTCCCCTCTTTCAGCAGGTTGGCTATCATTATCCATTGTTAAGATTACTTCAGCCATCTCAAACTACAGCAACAGTTGTTTCACACAATTTTCTGCATGCTTTGATACTCAGTAACTCTATGTGTTACTGACAGTAACAGGATTGTTTCTAACAGTAACTGTTAGAAAGTGGATACTTTTTAATCTAGTCCAAGACATTCAATCATTGCTTAAACAAATGCAAACATAAAAGTCAGAAAAATTCTCTCTCTCCGTTATTCATTAAAGCAGCATTTCCATCTTTTCATCTACTTCTTACCAGTTCCCACACATGCAACCATCTCTCCTTGCATTTTTGAATGCTTCCTCAAAGGGACATACTATGCAGCTTTCTACCCCTGTTCATTTTGATGTACAGTGCTGAATGTGTGATTTTTCTTAGCACTGACTTGATGGGTTATAACTGCTGTAGCATGTGTACATTAATTCAGGGACTTACAGCAATCTACCTCTAGTAAAAGCTAACTCCATGACCTTCCCTGTATTTTGCTTGTTTCAGACAAAAATTATAAAAAAGGTTTAAGTACAGTTTCCTATCAGGACAATACTAAAATTGTGGAATACTGACTTAGGCTGAAATTTTATCTTTTGCTAGAGAGGAGGGCATTTTATTTCTTTCAATGAAGTTATTGTCAACTTCATTGTTGTCATGGTCTTCCCTTATTTTCACTAACACATCAAATGCTTTTCCCTGTTTATACTTGTCTATTGAGCAACTCTTACTGTCCTAATTTTGTTTTCCTGGAAAAGGGCCAACACCAGAGAGCCATTCTCTCATTATTATTTTACAAATACACTATACATCCACTAGGGTAACACTGAAAATAGAACCTCTCTTTCCGCATGGGCTATTGTGTCCAAATATACCAAAATTTAAGGTAGAAGTGAAAAGGTTTACAACTATTATGGTTAACAAAATCTCCTGTGGAAGCAAGTCACCCTGCACAAGAGTATCACAGCTGCTTTCTTGTCCTCAGTGGTTAAGCTCAAGTGTGGAAAAAAATTCTCCTTCATCTTAATCTCCCCCCACTCCAACCCCTGCAAAATATGGGCAGGTAAACCAGAGGAAGATATTTTTGGTCATTGCAAAGTTAAAAAATCAAGTCCCATTCTTGAAACGAGACAAAATAACACACATATATAATAATATGGACTTAATTCCCTAGCTGCACAAGTGCAAAAGTTTCCAGTCCATGAAGTTGTTAAATGATAAATATAATCAAACTACCCAGTTTAAAACAAACAAACAAAAAAAAACCAAACAAAACCAAACAAACAAAATAAAAGAAACAACAAAAAACCCTAGTCAAATTCTCATCTGAATAATGCTATAATAAAAGATTAAATGAATGTTAATAAAGAAATACTGGCTTCATTTTATCCTTAGCTCCACATACCAACTAATTAATTAATAATTTGGCTTACAATAACATTAATTAAGAAAACATAATATCTTTTTATTTGATGTTACTATATTCTAGATGTTACCACTGCATTGAGTCAATTCTCTTGAACTGGCAGTTTTAGATTTTAGAAGGATGGGCCTGCTGATAAAGAACTTACTCTTACAGGAAACAGGTACAATAACTCCATGAATATCATTTGTATTTCTACAGAAATAACAGCCTGGATGGATTTGGAATGTGTCTTGGAAGCTACTGCAGAAGTTAAGACATGTACCTCTATTGTTTTAACATTATGGTCCAACCATCCCTGGGATTTATTAACTACACAACGCTTCCAGAAAAAGGTAATCAAGTTACCTTTCATTAACAGTGAAAGACCATACTGCAAACCTTCTTGCTTTTTTATAGACTGAGGACTCAGACTATATAAACAGTCTATAAAAAAGGGAAAAAAGTCTTATAAAAAAGGGAAAACAGTCTACAAAAAGGAAGTTTCATTCTACATTAACTCATGAAAAAGTTTTATAATTAATTGTGTTTCTACTCAACAGAATTCTTAATAAAATAATTATCAGAGAAGAGCTGAAAGCAATAGATTTCCACTGCAAGGCAGAGAATAGGATTTGTCAGTGACATGATATTGTTCCTCCTCTTTTACAGTAGGTCTCTAGATACTACAGTAGGTCTCTGATACTGTTACTGTGAGAACTACTGAAAGAAGACTCCGAAGTGTTTTCCTACATGAAGTCCTGTCAAACGACAGGTAGTTAACAATGGAAAGAGCAGCCTTTTTAAAAATACAACAGGTGTTTTGTTTATAAACAAAAGTCTGTAATTTCATCACAAATAAAATACCTTGTCAAAAGAGGCAGCAGAGGAAATGACCCTCGGTTATCTTCTTTTAGCAAAGCACGTAAGCATCTCAGGAAAAGTGAGTGCTACACAGCAACAGCTCTGCCCTACGAAACGAGCATGTACGTGCCGAAGGCAGATCGTGCGGGATGCCTTGACCCACAAAATGTGAAATAATGTTTTTTTAATAAAAAATAAAAAAAAAAATTAAAAAAAATAAAAAAATAAAAAATAAAAATAAAAATTAAAAATTAAAAAATAAGGAAATAAAAAATTAAATAATAAAAAATAAAAAAAATTTAAAAAGGAAAATAAAAAGGAAAGGAAGGGAAGGGAAGGGAAGGGAAAAAGGAAAGGAAAGGAAAGGAAAAGGAAAAGGAAAAGGAAAAGGAAAAGGGAAAGGGAAAGGGAAAGGAAAAGAAAAGAGAAAAGAAAAAGAAAAAGAAAAAGAAAAAGAAAAAGAAAAAGAAAAAGAAAAAGAAAAAGAAAAAGAAAAAGAAAAAGAAAAAGAAAAAGAAAAAGAAAAAGAAAAAGAAAAAGAAAAAGAAAAAGAAAAAGAAAAAGAAAAAGAAAAAGAAAAAGGAAAAGGAAAAGGGAAAGGGAAAGGGAAAAAGCAGCTCCACTCTCAAGCTTTATTTTCCACGCAGCTTCCAAACAAGGCTTCTAAGTTTATTTTCACCCCTACAACCTCTCCTAATGCCGCCCCCGGGTCTCCGTCGCCTCCTCTCCCAGGGTCTGGGCCGGGCTGACCCTCGGGAGAGGCTCCAGGAGCAGCGGGCGGCGGTGCGCTCTGTCCCGGGACCCTCAGACGCCTTCCATTCCTCTCTCGTTTTTTTTTGTTTTGTTTTGGGTTTTTGTGTGTGTGCGCGTTTGTTTCTTTCTTTGCCGTGGCCACAGCGCGACCTCCCCCCTCTGCCCCCGCCGCACCTGCTCGTCCTCGCCGCTCTCCGGAGGGCCCAGGAGGGGCTGACCCGGTCCGTCATACCGGCGGCGGTCCGACCGGGCTGGGGGCTGCTTCCTAGCTGGGATTTGGGCCGCGGGGCAAGCAGGAGCGGCCGGGCCCTGTCGCTGCCCCGCCGCTGCCTCCATCGCCGGGCGCCGTTGCCATGGTGAGGGACTCCCCCCGCCAGAGGGGGGTTGGTTGTGGTTTGGTTGTTGTAAGGAGAAATGGTTTTGGTTGTAAGGAGAAATGCCCTGGCGGGGGCAGCAGCGGGGAGGACGCTCTTGGCGTGATGCCGGAGTTACTGCGGGTACCGAGGGCTGGAAGTCCCGGTGCTGGCCGGTTTTGTAGGGCAGAGAGCTTCGGGTGTTACAGATTTTCTCTGGATTGACACAGCGGCCAGCCTTCGTTTTTTAGGGAGAGAAACCTGGAAAATGTGATTGTACTATAACCTAGAAACCCGTGTCAGGTGCAACCTTAGTATTCAAGACAGAGCCAAAGAACCTGATATTTCAGCAATTCCCAAGCCTACGTTTTTTAGGGAGAGAAACCTGGAAAATGTGATTGTACTATAACCTAGAAACCCGTGTCAGGTGCAACCTTAGTACTCAAGACACAGCCAAAGAACCTGATATTTCAGCAATTCCCAAAAGCCTGTATTTACACAGCCCTCACACTTAGCAGGAGAACAACAATTTTTAAACTCTGCCCTTATAACTGCATGAGAGAAGATTAATGACATTTAATACACCTGGATGCTACAGGTGCATGTAATAGGGCTTCTCTTAATTAAATAACAGTGAAGGCTTCCTTTTTAAATGACCAGACAATTGCTTTGATATCGGTTTTCCAGCAGCCCTTACTCTCAGAACAGGATAGGGAAAATACAAATATCTTGTTGACACCCTGTTAGATGTCCTGATCATTTATGTATAAATCCAATTTCATATGTGTTCACAAACAAATCTGTCCCCAAGGGATATTCTTTAACTTCTGATAGAAGAAAGAAATTAGGATAATAATAGGAATATAGGAGGTGGTTACAAGGCCCACACAAAAGTACTGAAAGCTATCCAAGATTAAATATACACGAAGAAAAAAATAAATATGTGCAAGCTGGCACTGGGACGTCAGCAGCTTTTTTCCACACAGAATCTATATCAGTGTTTCCATGGGAATGTGAAAGCTAAGTACTAGGAGTAAAGAACATATAACTCAGGAGCAGAAAATCTAAAATTCTTTCAGAATTTTGTAAGAAGCCAAATGCCCAGGCCTGAGGTTGGTATTTCACCTTGGAATGTGTTTTGTTCTTGCTCCTTTTGATGTAATTTGACCTCTAAACCAGGGAACCTCCTGATAGTCTTTTATGGAAAGGTGTATTCACAGGACCACAAATGAGCTGCAGAAACCCCATGTCTCAGACTAGCAGTTCCTAAACTTTCCCTGACAGGATTTTTCTACCTACCCTTAAAAATCTCTAGGGGACAGACAGTACAAACATTTCCAGGGAGCATGGCCCAATTCTCATTTATCCATTTCTTTAATTTTTTACTAATATCAATTGTTACTTCAAAATGCACTTCTTGTCATCTATGCTTCAGTGAAAAAATTCTCTTTATAGTCACAGCTTTAAATGTGCTTGTTTTGGGTTAAAATCAGTAATCAGCTGAGCCCATTGCCACCAATTGCTCATTTCTTTCACCAAGGGAAATGTTTTATCCCTCAGTATTTTCTCTAAGAAAGAAGGTAATTGTTTCCACTAAAAGCTAGCTATTTCATCATTTCCTTGGAATCCATAGGTTCTGTTCTTTATAATTTTCCTATTTGTTGGTCCTCTTGCCAAAATATGGCATGCAAAACTCAACATAAAATCCTCCCAGGGGCATTAGAAGCCACAGAGCTGTAAGGAAAGCTTTCTACTGATGGTTTGAATATAAACTTTTAAAATGCTACCAGACAACATTTATCCTTTTTGCTTTGGTTTGTTTCAATATTCGCTTTGAGATCCACAGGATCTCACATACCATTTTCTGATACACTTTTGGTCATTGGTATTTATTCTCTTCTATACTTGTTCATTAGATTTTTCTTGTTTCAAGTACTTTACTGAATTTCTGAGCTTCTCTTTCATGCTCTGCTTCTTTAATGAAAACTAGTTTCAGTTTTAGTCCCCATCTTCTGATCCACATCTGGATCAGCTCTTTCAACCTGATACTGTATGAATAAAAATTCTCACTTCTCTTATGAACAATGACCTAGAAAGTCAGGCTGCTTTACAGAGCTTCACAGAGTTTCTCTGAAAATAATTTACAGCTTTCCTTCAACCCACTCATTTAAATCATATCTGACCTCAATCACAGCAGTTTACATGGGAGCATATCTATTTTATTTCTAAAAAAATCATAAATGAAAAAAAAAACTAATTACAAGAGTTGTGTCAGGAACTTTTCTAACAGTTAGGGGTGTGCTAAACTATTAAAGAAGGTAATTGGATTGATGAGACCTAAATTACTCTTTTGAAAATCCATGCATTACATTTTCTTTCCAATCCTTGTCCCCTGAACTATTAGAAAATTATAGCATAATTTGTTCTCATAATCTTGTGAATTATTCTTCTCTCATTTTTAAAGAAAGGTGATGTGTTTGATATTCTTTAACATTCTAAGACTCTGTCCATCATTAAGTAGTTTTCAAAAAAAAAAAAAATAGTCTTGTTTCAGAGATTGTGCTTAGTATTCAAGGGTATATTTCATTTCCTCATGTCCTGAATAGCTCTAAGTGATGTAAATATTTCACAGTATTTCTTTAATCTGATGCTTTCCTCCTATTTTTAATTTTTCTTCCAGTACTATCATAAGTAGCATTTTATTAAGACAAAAAAAAAAAAAAGGCACTAAACATTCTAGGCTTCCCTAGGCTTCCCACTGTTTGTTTACTCCATCTTTTGCTCAATTCTGCATGACTCTTCCTGACTTTATCCCTCCACAGTTTGTTTATTATAAATATCTCAATATTTTTCTCATCATTAGCACTAATATTTTCTGTATGATTATTTTTTAACTTTCAGGACAAAGATATCTCAGCAGAATCTCCTCACTGACATTTTAATATCGTTAAGGATACTGAAGGTGCCACTCTAACACAGAAGCATTTTTTTGCTGTGATTGAGTGGAATTATGTGCTTCAGATTGTTCCCATTGCCTCTTGCCCTGTACACCACTGAAAAAAATCCTGGCTCCTTCTTCTTTAGACATTTCCTTCAGGGGACTGAGAGGATCCCTCTGAGCCTTCTCTTATCCAGGACAAACAGTCCCAGCTCTCTCACCCTCTGCTTGCAGGACAGATGCTCCAATTCCTTCATCATCTTTGTGACCCTTGCTGTACTTGCTCCACTATGTCCCTGTGTCTCATATTTAAACAGACACAGCACCTGAGACAGGGACTCACTGGGGTGAGCGGAGGGGGAGGATCACCTCCATCAGCTTGCTGGCAATGCTCTTCCTAATGCATCTTGGAATACAGTTGGTCTTCTCTGGGGGGTTACCTCACATGCATAGTCCAGGTGCAGAACTTGATAACTACTTCTGTTGAATTTCAGGATGTTCTTGTTGGGCCATATCTCCAGCCTGTCAAGGTCCTTCTGGCTGATGAAGCTGCCGCTTGGCGTATCACCCCTCCCAGTTTTGTGTCATGTGCCCATTCACTGAGGGTGCACTCTGTCCCATCATCCACACCATTAAAGAGGATGTTAAACACTATTTGACCAGTGTTATACCCTGGTGTACACTACTTGGATCTGGCCGCTACCCTGGCTGCTCACCACAACCTTTCTAAGTCCTGCATTTCTACCAGTTTTCCACCCATCTCGCTTTCTGTTTATCTCACCACATTTTATCAGTTTGTCTGGGAGGAACTTAATGGGAGACAGTTTTAATGTTAGACCATAACTAACACCTACAGTAAACTCAAGATAAACAATGTCCACTCATCCACCAAGCTGGTTATCCTGCTTTAGTAAGCTGTTAAGCTGCTTAAACAAAATTTGCCCTTTGTAAATCCATGCTGAAACATGGCAATGGCACCAAAATTTCAGACTGGTAGCTATGCCATTAAGTAACCCTTTTTCATCAATGCAGTAAGTACTTACATTTGGTATATAAGGGGCTACATACGTGCATATGTCCAAGAATATCTCAGAAAGCCTCATCCTCCATACACCTGAGTTACTACAGTTACCTCAGTCCTTCAATTCACTTAAGTCACTTTTGACTGCAGTCACATCACTATTTACCCAAGCCTGCCTGTCGCTTGATCAGCAACTTTCAGCTCCTTTTGGCAGTCACTTCATTCATACTGACTCTCAGTTTAGTCAGCTCCTTAAGTTCTCCAGCACCTGCCAGGCAGTCACTGACTGCCACCATCCTCTCCTTCAGCTCCAATAACAACAAATAGCAAGGGTATGACTTAACTCATGTCCAAAGAGATTTGTACAAAAATTTCTTTTGAATTTCAGACTGTTAAAAAGAACTTAGAAAAAATAGAAATCCATTTTATTAAACAGACACCAATACAATGCGTGCCTAAATAAATTCAGAAGATCATTTTTGAGACTAATGCCAGGGCTTAATATTCTGTTCCCCAAAGCAGTCATAAAACACCTTGGAAGAGAGAAGAAGAGGGAAAACTTAAGTGATACTTTTGCAAAATACTATCCCATACCACTGACCATCTTCAGTTTAAGCAATTTTCTAGCCTCTTGTCATGGTACCACTGGGACACCTTCCTGGAGGTGGGCACCAGGGGCTTCCCAGGTGGGTGATGTCAGGGACTGGAAGGCCATTGCACACCTAGGCAGGAACAGAGCATCCAGGGGAACTGGGGCAGTTGCTCTGGGCATTGAGCACCTCCCTGTGACAAGGAGAGGACGTGGCCAGGTTTTGTGTTTAGGAAATGGCAATGGAGCTGTCTTCCAAGTCTTTCTCTTCTAACCCCATGCAAATTTTCTGTGTCTGCAGCATTGTTCAGCAAAGGGATCCACAGGTTTTTCTACCTGCTGTTTAAAGAATAATTTTTAATTGTTTGTTTTGAACCTCAGTCCCACGAGCTTCTTCTGATGGCCCCAATACATCTATTTGGAAAACATGGTGATCATTCTATCCCTATCCATTTTCTCCATGCCACTCATAATTTTGTAGACTTCAATTATATCTTGCTCTGCAGAAACACCTCTTCTCCAGCCAGCTCAATTTTTTCTCTTATAGAAACCAGATCTTTTATCAACCTGCTGTCCTTCTCTTCCCTCTCCTAATTTTGATCTATTTTTTTTTTGAGGCGAAAGAACCAAAAATGGCACATGACAGTCAAGATTTGGGCAGCCAATTTGTACAGCAGTAAATTACATTTTCCACTTTGCTCTCTATTCCCAGCCTGACAATTTCTAGCATGTCATTTGTTTTTCTCACTGCTACTGATCGCTGAGTGAAGGTTTTTGTGTAATTATTTATTAAAATTGCAGGGTCTTGCTGATCCAGTTGCTTTTAAGGACTGATCATAGACAGGGAATAAGACTTCATATAAGATAAAACAAAAATCATATGTTAATGGATACTACCTCACTTGGTAACATCACAATCCATTTACCTTCCCCTAGAAATACTGCCAGCACTTAAAATTGGTGACCCAGCACGGACAAAATCCCTAACACCTACCATGGCTTTGTACAGTTCTGAAGATTAATTTTGAGCAATATCAAATTTTAAAAAGTGTAAAACCACAGTGGGACTACAGAAATACATAATTGTACCATTCCCCAAAATTTATAGTTTTGTGAATTAGCCAGTGATCTCCAAATCACTGCCAAGCTTTGAAAAAAATCAAGACTTTAAATCTTACTCTGGTTTACAGTAACACCTTTTACTTGAATCCAACGTAGTAAAAATGAGCAGCCCACTTTGGTTGCTTCTGCCTGAGCCTCTGAAAAAAATGAGAGTAAATCTGGATAATCTCCGTTTTTGTATTTTTTCATAAACCAGCCACTAGAGGGGGAGATAATCCCAAACACTCGAATACATCTAATCCAGCTAGCAGAGGTTCAACATTTCAATCTATTTTCTATCATCATGACCAATTTGAAATATACTTTCATTTTTTAAAACAGTCTGATACAAGTATTCATCTACAATGTATTAAATTGAATTGTTATTAGGTTGCCTGGCAGATGTATGCAGAGGGGTTTTTTTGACAGAAAAAAGTCCTATCCCTAGGTGGGTGGAAATACAGTTTACTAATGTTTCTAATATACTCACTAATCTATTAATATATTCAGTAATCAAAAAATCATTTTTAAATTGTCATTTCTGTAAAGGTGATATGGTTTTGAGACTTTACTTAAAGGAATATTTCTGAAACTTAATCTTAATTTCTTTGGAACTTCAGCAATCTTAGATTCACTAACTATAATGGATTATAGACCAGTGATATTTTGCACTCATACAGTACCCTTATTGCAACAATAAAAAAGTATATTATAAATTCAAGAGGTCAGATTTTGACACTTACAGCAAATGTCAATTTGTTAGGCAAAAAGAAAATCAAATTTGACTGCTCATGACTGTGATAATGAAAAATATCCAGCTATTTGTTAATTATGATAGTGATACTAATCACTTCACCTTGTGTCACTAAGGTCAGAGTATCTCTGTTGCTCTCCCAGTAGTTAAACTAAGCCTTATATTGCCATGTACCACAAAATAAGCAAGATCTCCACAGAAGAAGAACATAGCAATTATCCATATCTATGATGCTAATAAACTTTGTCAAACACAATGCAATTATGATAAAAATCTTTATCTTCAGCAGTGTTAGTCACACTTGATTGTGAAAGGAATTACTTTATATTTGATTGTAACTTGTTAGGCAGATTTGTAAGGCTGACATGAGACAGCGTGTTATTACAGTTCCCAAAAGACAATCTCTCAAGTAAAACTAAGGAAGATGTATCCCAATGCAGACCTATACATCCCTGTATCAGCTCTAGGAGTTTGCCAGTCTCACTTACTTCCCCATCAGTCAGGAAGGTGAAATGGCAGGCCTGCAGAGACTGATTATCCACCACAATAATGATTATAACAAAGGTGAAAAAATTAAAGAGCACTTTTTATCTGTTAGCATCACACATGAATGTCTGGAAAGAACCACAAACTGTACTGTTATTATTTTATGATTTTTTTTGCCTGGGTAGGCTTTGGAAGTATTCTATTTTCTACCTGGAAACAAACCAGTTATATATAGATGGATGAGTATTATTAAACAATATGTATGTATAGATATTAATATACAGTATAAAAATATATTCCCTTCTGCATGACTGTCAGGTAGCAAGAGGTAGCATGCATTTATTTCTCAGAGGAGGAAAATAAATATTAAGGAAAATTACAACTGCATCAAGATAGGCAGTCTAAGCAGTAAACTTAAAAATACTCTATAATTATGACAGAGATCAAAAGGGCAGGAAGTGGTGACTGGAAATAGAATATGTTATGGTCAACCTCAGAAACAGGTAGGGGGGGGGTTGTGAAAAAATTTTGGGTTTACAGGAAGATAAATAACTCATGAGATGTTTTAAAGAAGAGAAAGGCAACCAACCTGTTGCCAGAGTTATAAATCTGTTCTCTTTTTTAAAAGGAACAAATGAAAAAATATTAGTCTTCAAGACAGGAGATCAGGTGACTGATTTTCCCATGCCCTCCTGCTGGAGGTGGGGCTCTGATGAGTGAATTTGACATGGTTACAGTATGGAGCACTCATAACAATTTAGAGAAGCAGAAGTGCTGTGGGATTACACTGTCTTGTCTCTCCTCACTGGTTCTCTGAAGAGGAGGAACCAACAGCTGGAGGAAGAAGATGCAGTACAGCAACGGGAGCAGCAGAGAAGAGCCTGGAGGACTGATAGAAAAGTGTTCATGTGAGAAAGATAAGAGAAAACCTTGAAATCAAACAGTACTGCAGCTGAAGTGTGGAGGTCCTTTTAATGAGGAAAACTGGTAGCTGGAATGGCTAACGTTACAGAATATAAGAGTCTGCATGTGACTGCTTTGCAGCTGCTAAAGCAAGCCTTTAAAAAAACTATATGTGTAAAGTTTTAACAAAGGAAAGAAACATTTACATGTTTTCCTAGCTGTGACCATGCAAACAAATTCCATCACTACAACCTCAGTCAGTCATTGACAAGACAAGTCATATCAGAACACAAAGAAGAGGGGAAAGAACCAGCTAGTGTGAAACTCAACAAATCTCCAGAAAGTTAGAATTTAACTAGAGATAATTCACATAAATTTTCGTAAGGGGGTTCATCTTTGAAAAACCAGACCTTGTTCAAAAAGCAAAGCTTAGTAAGTATGCTGCTTTTTAGAGTACTTTTGCCTTACACTCTTTTTTACCAAGGAGATAATTGAATAATTATATTTTAAGCGTCAGTTCATTGCACAGATACAGGGCTAGCTTGGATAACTAAGGCAGAGAGCAATACTGTAAAACAAGAGATTGACCTAGAGAAATATGAAGAGCTGTGTGCCACAGAGACCAGTAATGTCTGGGAGGGACTTCATTCCTCTCATGCATGTCTCTGGCCAGGGCAAGGGAATCTGGATGTAAGGGAGTGGAGTCTGCTCATGACACATAGCTGGGCAGGGATTCAGCTCAAGGGAAAAGTAATAAACATCAGAAAGTCTCGGGCAGAGCAGGAGCAACAGGATATGAGTTTAATTGGGAAGAGTGGTGTACTGAAGAACAGACAAGTGAAAATGTTGTAGCAATGCCCCTACTTTGGGCTTCTTAAAGACTTTTTACTGACCAGGTGCAGTGAGGAAGAGGGGCTGCTGGTGCTGAGGTAGGAAATTCTCAAGTGCTTAGCACGAGACACAACTCAGGGCAGATACAGTCATCGACGCTTCCAAAACTTCCTTGAAAAATATTACCTACATAAGCCTGATTCTTTTTCTCAGTAACATAGGCCAGGCCAAAAGAGAACATTAATCAGGAGTCCAAGCAAGTTCTCATTGGATAGCTTGGAATGATATTTATTTTCAGTGTATCTGATATCACTGTTTTAAGCAGGTGAGGATATACCAAAACTGAGCAAGATGTTAAACTAATGAATTAATACTGAGGATAATATCTTCAGGCTGAAGAGTCTGTAGCTTCAGTTGTTTAAAAGCACTTTTATTTAGCAAGTTGACTTTGCTACTTAACAACAGTGCACAGGGCATGTGCTGCAGACCTTTTAAGGTTCATTGCTGTGCCATAGAGGCCTCTTCGTATTTTTAGATCTTCCAAATATTTGTTTACCCATTTCCTGTGGAGAACATACCTTCTGTAACCCTGCTTCTGCATCGGCCCACTCCCGATTTATTTTAGCATCTCCCAGCTGATGGGGCACAGATGGGTGAGGGTTGGGAGCAGAGGAATGCTGCCCTGCCTCTGACAGAAGTGGAAGCTATGCAGCTTGCCTCCCCCAGCTCTGAAACGCCTTGATAAGGGGGCCAACATGACTCTTGGCCACAAAACAGTGTAGTGACCTACAAAACACTCAAGGTGAATCAGCTTTCAGTCTTGGAGGGCAGTGCAGAGGTGAGAAGCTGTTGCTGAAGGTTCCCGTCCCAGAGAGGCTGTTTAAGATTGAAAGAACAGGCAAACTTTAGTACAATTATGCAACACTAATTTGAAAATTGGTATGCAGTTTGGGCTGTTCATAGACTTTTCCTAAAATTTCCATCTTCACCTTGTCTGGCTATAGAATTTAAATTCAATTCTTGCCATATCAGCCAGAGAATTATAGTTCAGATTAACACATTTTGGATTAACACCTTGTAAAGTTAATATCTGTGATATTTTGAGTGTGCAGCACAAACCAGTTTGCATTATGATCCCTTCTCTTTTCTGACCGTGATGGTATAAAGCCCCTCTGATCTGATATACCCTTTTGTGTCTTCAGATCCAAAAGCTGCATCCTCCCAAGTCTCTCAGGAGGTTGGAGCAGCCTCTGGTGAGCTCCTGCCATGAAGCTGTCTTGAATATGTCTTGCAGATGCTGTAGGCAGGGCAGCAAGCAGAGGAGAGACCTCTGAAAACTTTACTGAGTGCAGGACATTTAATCATAGAGTCATATAATGGTTTCTGTTGGAAGGGACCTTAAAGATCATTGAGTTCCAACTCCCCTGTCATGGGCAGGGACACTTCCCAGAAGACCAGGTTGCTCAAGGCCCCATCCAACCTGGCCTTAAACACATCCAAGGAGGGGGCAGCCACAACTTCCCCAGGCAACCTATGAGAGCATCTCCTTACCCTCACAGGAAAGAATTTTTTCCTAGTATCTAACCTAAATCTCCCCTCTTCAACATTTAAACTACTGTTCCTTGTCGTCTCACCACACACCCATACAAAATAGGCCCCCTTCAGGTATTGGAAAGCTGCTATAAGGTCACCTCAAAGCCTCCTCTTCTTCAGGCTGAACAACCCAAGCTTCCTTGGTCTGTCTTCATAGGGGAGGTGCTCCAGCCCCCTGATCATTTTTGTGGCTCTTGTCTGGACACACTCAAGGAACTCTGTCCTTATGTTGGGGACACCAGATCTGGGCACAGTACTCCAGGTGGAGTCTCACAAGAGCAGAGTAGAGGGGGAGAATCACCTCCCTCAGCTGTCTTTCTGTGCTTCTTTTGATGCAACCCAGGACCCAGTTGGATTTCTGGGCTTCAAGCGCACGTTAATGTCTCATGTTGAGCTTCTGGTCCACCACCACCCCAAGTCTTTCTCCTCAGGGCTGTCCTAAATACTTTCTCCTCCCAACCTCTATTCATGTAGGGGATTACCTTGACTCACTTGGCCTTGTTGAACTTCATGCAATTTGCATGACCCCACTTCTCAAACCTGCCAAGGTCCCTCTGGATCACATCCCTTCCATTTCTGCCCCTCTAGAATGTTGATTTCACCACACAGTTTGGAAACTTGCTAGGGGTGCACTTGATTCCACTGTCCGTGTCTCAGACAAAGATGTCAGAAAGCATCAGTCCCAGTACCAAACCTTAAGGAACACCTCTCATGGTGTGTGGACACTGAGCCATTGATCACAACCCTTTGGTTCCAACCAGACAGCCAGTTCCTTGTGAGTAGTCCCTACATCGAATCTGTATTGCTCCAGTTTAGAGACCAAAGTTTAATGCTGACCATTCAGGGGCTGCAAACTAGTTAGCATGCCAAGGTCTCATTCATTATCAGAATTAACCAGAAAAATCATTCCACCACCCACGGAATCAAAAGAGCTCTCTAATCTGTCAATCAAGTCCATGTCTGGGCTGGGTGAGGTTTCCCATGTTGGGCTACTGAATTCCCTGAGTGTAACAGAAGTCAGCACAAAGGGCAAGACTCTAATCCTACAGTTTTCTTTGGGAAATGTGGATGATGTCAAAGATAAATGCTGTGGAAAGCTGTGAGTTTAGAAAACCATGAGTTTGAATGCAGAAATTCTTCTATAGCACTGTTTGCAAGCTCAGTTTATTAGGCTTACCAGTTACCTACAATGAGCATAACATCTTCCCAGACAGGAGAATGGAATGATTCTCTTGGGAATAAATCCTAATATGAATGCAGGCAGCTGCTAGTTCCCTGTGTGGGGACGTGCACCTCACACCTTCCTCTGTTGCAGATCACCAGTACGATGGTTATCAGTATAAACCCAGGCTACAGTTAGGGCAGGTCCACTGGGAGGGTCTCCTAATCTGGAGTTTTCAGCCCCTTCAATAAATCTGTTTAGGACTCAGACAAGCTCCTGCTTGGCCTCAACCCTGTTTCTCCCCTGTCCTCTGGAAATCCAGCCAAAGGCAGCTGTTTCCCCTGCTGTGGTGGCTTTGTCCCTCAACAAATGACTCAAGCTTCCTGCTGTCTTCTCCCTTTGTGTACAGGACTTCAGGGCTCAAACAATGTCCTGCTGTCTGGCTGTGCAGTCCCACACATCTTTCTGGTTCCTCCAGGGCTGTGCAGGGAGTGAAAAATTCCCCCACTTTCACTCACAGCTTCTTCTTTCAGCAAGCACTTGGGGATGGCTGTGAAAGGACCCAGGGAGAGGAGACTGCAGGGTCCAGCAGAAAGGAAAGATAATGGACTAATGATGGCAGATCTGCCACCTGTCTGGCAGGAAAGGAAACATTACCCAAAATATTTTGTGGGAAAGAGGAAGAAGTGTTTAGAGAAGGAAATAAAAGATTCACAGTCAGGAAAAAGAAAAAAAAAAAATGAGAAGGAAAGATTTTCTCCCACACATCTTTCATTGTTCCTATAGAGAAGAAAATATTTTAGATGCTCCCTAGCACCAAACTGTAAATACCATGGAAATTGAGCATTTGCTAATATGTAGTTCCCACCCTCATAGAACCTTTGTCTGTATCAAGAATGTTAAAAAACTACCTCTAAAGGTAAAATCATGCATAAGCCTCTTTACAGTTTGTATCTCTCAGATTTTTTTCTGAAATCTGAGCAAGTGTGAAACCCTACTGCTAATATGAAGATTTCACCAGACTCTTATATTCAGAATTGCTGTTAAAAAGCACATAACCAGAACAAAACAAAGCTTACCTGAATAATAATTGGCAAATCTTTCCTTTATTTTATCTTTTTATTTATTTGTTCCTTCAATTTGCCTTATAGTTGTTTCTATTAACCTCATTTCTATTTTCTACCTGAGTAATTTGTTATTCCATAGACTAAGACTTCTTTGAAAATAAGAATTGAGCCTTGGTAAGCATAATATTAATTCCTTATTATTAACCAACTAAGATATTTATTTGTATGGAATACAAATGCATATCAATAATGCCAGTATACCTTTAAGAAATTACTGTTATTACAATAAAACAGTCTCTAAATATAACAGTATGTTTTATGTTCATAGAATAGAACTTGGGGATAAAGTATGGATGTTTGATTATATTAACATTTTATATAAAGTGTTTAGAGGTGATAATTTGCTGCCTAAATATTCTTGAATATTAATGAAACATTGAAATCTGCAGAACTGATGAGAAGCTCATATGAAACACTAATGCATAACTGAAATCCACGGGCAATTACTTTTTAAAATTCTCTTTGGTTTTCCAGGGGAAGACCTGCTCCCTCAGCTCATATGCAAAACTATTTACTGGGCAGCAGTATCTCAAACTGAGGCTTTGAATACCAAACCACTTAGAGTTTATAAATACTTTTATATCAAAATAACAGTATAAAGTATATTTATAAAGCTGACAATACATCTATTAACCATACAATTAAAAATCTGATTCCTGTGTTTGTGACCAAGAGAAAGTTACTTTAAAACAGAATTACTTGGAAGCCTAGCATCTGTCATATGGCTGTGTGCCAGTCTGACCAGAAGAACAGTTCTAGAAATCCCATCACTAAATAAAGCCCCACCCAGTGATCTGATGTATTCTGAGAATCTGTAATGTGCAACATTAAGTGAGTAGGTCAGTAAGTAGTAAAGTTATTTTGAGTACGTTAATATAAATTATATTAAATCATACTATGTTGTTTCTGGTTTTCCAACATAAGGAAAAAACAGCCCAAAATTTGCCAGCCTTAAGCTTTCCTTATTGTTCTTTGGCTAGGACAGGAAACAAAAACTAGTAAGCTATCAACTCAAATTGCGCAAGCAACTGCATTCTTTGAAAAAACATTATCTGCATGAAATCTTTCATGGCAGGAAATTACAAACAGCAAGAAATTCCTTCACAATGAGAGACAAAGCCAGTTTATTTTCAATACTTGATTTAAAGTACAAAAAGGGCGGCAAAAATTGATTCAGTGGTCACTGTGATTCCAGATACCTATTCTGAGAGTGATTCCTTCTGACAAAATTCTTTTAGAGAGAATAGAAAGGTATTAAGTAAAAAAAAAGAAAATTGTCCAAAATATTAATAGTTAAATTTTCCATGAGTCAATCTGTAATTTCTCACTACTCATAACTGAAAAAAACACAGAGGAAATAGCACAGGTGATCATAGATGTATTTCTATTTCTAGTTCAGACTTTAAAACAGTGTTGTGAAGAAGCGAGAAAAATTGCTGACCATTCATATCAGCATTTATTAATGTTTTGTAAACATTTTCTTAGAAAGAATATTGGGATAGAAACTTTGGCTCACAGAGACATAGAATGCAAGTGAAGCTCTCAGTGGATATTACATTGTGACTTGCTGCAAATGATGTTATGAGGCAAAATAGAAAACATAATGCCCTAGATTTTAGAAGTTGTTGTTTTTTGGGTTTTTTTGTAGTGGAATTTTTAAAGCTGTAAACTTAAAATTATTCATCTATACACTAAGGATTCATGGTGAGAGACTAATCTTTGCAAAAAAGAGAGAAATACACTAACTGTCATTGTATTAGCTTGATAAGAGGTAGTAGAGCAGAAACACCAAGGAGAAACTATACAGGAAAGAAATCTCTGCTTAAATATTGTTTGCTGTTAACTGAGCCAGACCATATTTCTTTACACTAATTTGTAGGATGGTAAATATTAAATTTTTTTTTCCTTTTTACCTTTCTTTGCAAAATTCACATTTCATTACACTGATATGGTAGCTGCTGAAATCCATCAGTAACTCCTCATTTTATAAAAGGATTCCATGGTAGATATTTATAATGTATTTAGCTCAGGGCATTCACTGAAAGGCAAAAACCATACTAAAAAAATCTATCAAAGCAGTTGTCCATAAGGATCTCTAGAGATGATCTCTCCGTCCCCAGAGATGTAATCCTTACCTTTATTCAAAATAGACAAATAGATGCAATTGAAGCAAGAGTATCAGTGGGGAGTTCAGGCTGCTGCAGACATCTGGAGGCTGTATTCAGTAAATGAGATCCCTGACTCTGAGTGGGATACACTGAGAAACTCCACATTTCTATTGAAAAGGAACTTTGTCATCTTTGGAGCTGGATAATGTCCTCATCTGCCATACTGAATCACAGAATCATTGAGTCTGGAAAAGGACCTCTGAGATCAAGTCCAGCCCATGACCTAAGACTACTACATCATCTAGACCATGTCACTAAGTGCCACATCCAGCCTTCCCTTAAACACTTCCAGGGATGGTGACTCCACCATTTCCCTGGGCAGCCCATTCCAATGCTTGACCCCTCGTCTCCATGAGGAAATGCTTCCCGATATCCAACCTTAACCTCCCCTGGAGCAGCTTCAGGCCATGCCCTCTCCTCCTGTCACTTGTTGCCTGGGAGAAGAGCCCGACCCCCACCTGACTACAACCTCCCTTCAGGGAGTTGTAAAGTATAAGTTCCCTCCTGAATTTCCTCTTCTTCAGCCTAAACCACCCCAGCTCCCTCAGCCTCCCCTTATACGACTTTCCCCCCAGTCCCTTCACAGCCTCACTGCTCTGCTCTGGACCCGCTCCAGCACCTCCATGTCCTTCTTGAAGTGAGGAGCCCAGAACTGGACACAGTACTCAAGGTGAAGCCTCACCAGTGCTGAGTAGAAGGGGAGAATTACATCCCAAGTCCTGCTGGCCACACTATTCCTGATACAAGCCAGGATGCCATTGGCCTTCTGGGCCACCTGGGAACACTGCTGGCTCATGTTCAACTGGTGGTCAACCAGTACTCCCAGGTCCCTCTCTGCCTGGCTGCTCTCCAGTAACTGCAAAAGCAGTTCCAGATACTTAAACAATTTTTTTTTTTTAAAATAATGGCAACAAACCACTGGAAAGCCACCTATAGAAAATATCAACATAACATTTCCATTTTATTTTCCAAGTTGAAATATTTCTAGCTGTATCAAATAGACTTTCACATTTTAGCTCTTTTCTCTAAGCTCATTCTCTAAGGATGATTAAGCAAGTCACCTTAATTTGCATTTTTCTTGGGGTGCTGCATTTATGTATGACTCCTGAACAACCTCACCTCCTTTCCTGGCTGTAATCATCTTGGATCTGCTCTGTCTGACCCTGTCTGCCAGTAATTTGCTATTACTTTTTTCAGAAGTGCTGCAGATTTCTAACATAGTTTTTACATTTGATCATTACTACTTTGGTTCATTTATATCAATGGTGGGATCTAGAATACCTTTTTTACCACCATAAGGGTTGTCTCGGTGTCCAAAGGAATAGTTATTTAATTGGTCTTGTTCCTTACCCAGTTACAAAGCTAGGATAAAAATTGTAACATTATGATTTTCTGTGCCACCTTTTCTTTTTTCTTGCTGCCTGTCATCATCCTTCATGCCTGTTACACTGTATAGCAATACTTATTAATAATTTATTCTGTTAAAATTCAAAGTGTGTCAACAAGTTGCAGAGAAGGTAACTAAGCTAATTAGGAATGAATGCATACCATCTGATTTGTCAAACTCTGCCGACAAGAAATGGGTCTTTCAAAACTGTATTAGCCATAATTCAGACGTATGTGTTCTGCCCTCATATATCAGGAGAGGTATAACCTTCCATGGGTGTAATTAACTCAGTCTTCCCTGTGGCAAAGAGTTAAGTATGTATGGCAAGCTATGAGAGACTGAGCTGGGTATTCCTTGTCTCTTCACAGCACTTCCTGGACTTGGAATTGTGCACTCAGAAAATATTGTCCTCAGGTTCTCTTTCTGGGCTTTGCTGGAGACAGTGACCCCTGACTTGACACCAAGGCCAAAAGAAAAGCTGATTTCAGCTCAGACAACAGCGTGTAAATGCTAGGAACAGTACTCAATGCATATGCTATCAGTCGTTTGAGGGTTTTTTGCTTCATACAAGCTTTCAGAAGAGTACTGAATTAGAAGTTTCTGCTCATCTTATGCTTGGAACCTAGTTTTGCATGAGCACAGAATTACCACAATATTTGGAGATGAAACAGTAAATTAAGCCCTAAAGTTCCCATCACGAGATGCTTGATGCACAAGTATTTATGCTGTGAAGTATGCTTTGTTATGATGGATAAAAATGTTGGGAAAAGTGTAAGTAAAGGTTGAAAAAAATAAGTATATTGAGATGGCAGGTGTCTTCTGCAACTGGAGTCCACAGTCTATGCCTCTACTGTTCTCTCTCATATGGTCCTCTTGAGGACCACAGGAATTCAGACTTGAAAACGTGAAGCATGAAGAAGTTCATTAATTCATTCAGTGCAGTGAGTGGCTCCATAGACAGCTGGTGCAGCCCAGGGAACACAAAGGGAAAGAAAAGTCAATGGGTACAGGGTGGGACCTGGCACCATCACTGAGGCAAAAGTTCCCTGGAAAAAATGCTCCCATTACATAGGCCTGAACAAAATGTCACATTCAGCGAAGGAGCAAAAATATCTGAATGAGATGCATGTCCACTCTGTTGTTATAAAAACACTTGAAATAAAGCTTTACTAAAAAGAAAAAATTAAAATTTTATTTCAGTAATTAAAACCTTGTAATTTTTGCAGGGGCTAAAAAATTCGGGAGATATTTTAACAGAGAACTGGAGTGGTTTTCAGAATGGGATAACTTACTTCTCCAGCTCTGCTGACTTCTGGGCTCAAGAGAAATGCAGATTTTTTTTTTTTTTTTTTTTTTTTTTTTTGGTAGCAGTAACATTTTATAGAGATGCTGGCACATCAGTGGGGATACACAGTTACATAGGCACTTTTTGTCCCATCTTCTTTGTACATTAAGCAAGAGTAAAGTGGTTATTTAATTTTAATATTTAAGAAGTGATTGTGTCCTTACTCAACAACAAATACTACATTTATGAACAAGAAGTCCTTTGTTTTAAAATCCAGATAAAAATTCCTGCGGGAGAGTAATTTCACAGGCTGCAATATTGTTAACATGGTTAAGCAGAGTTAAGAAAGATTACTTATTTCTTTAAGTAAGAAATACTTATTTCTTTAAGCTGCTAAATCAGATAGGCATACATCACATAATATACATCATGTAATATAATTTGAAGAAAAAAGGAAAAACTGGACAAGGAGCTGTACATTCAATGCACATTTTTATTTCAGAAAGGCTTCCTAGGCTGAAGGAAAACACAGAAATAAGGTAAAAATGTGAGTACAGTAGCACTTATTTATTTACATAGTCATCACATTTTGTAATTAAACTTCAGTTCATAATTACTATCTTAATACAACATCTTACCTATCATTCAGAGAACTGTTTACCAAATATTGTGACCACATACTTCCATGTCTATCACTCAATTACTATGCTTGCAAAAAATGGAACAAAAAATACTAGCACTATGAGTTAGTTAAATGGATGCATAGATAGATACATAGATAGACAGACAGACAGACACACACACACAAACATAGATGGTTACCTAAATGGACAGCTACATAGATAGTAC
This sequence comes from Phaethornis superciliosus, assembly GCA_023637945.1. Classification (NCBI taxonomy): domain Eukaryota; kingdom Metazoa; phylum Chordata; class Aves; order Apodiformes; family Trochilidae; genus Phaethornis; species Phaethornis superciliosus. The sequence continues at coordinate 73,310,127 of JAJQWJ010000002.1, forward strand.
TTGAGCTCTCTCAAGACACCAGATACTCTAAAAAAGCCACACACTTAACCTCCTTTGGTAAGATATCATTGCTTTGCAGACCAATTCTGATGGTTTGGCCATAGACTTATGCAAAGAAATGCAGAGCTGGACCAATTTGCAGTCTTTTTTCTGAGACCAGGAGACACACTTCATCACACATTAAGTTGAGACTTGGTTTGTTCCTAACCCACGTGAGGTACAGGAGTGCTCTGGAAGGTCCTGCATGATCAGTGGGGGCAAGGTGAGGATGTGAAGGCATCAACACAGCTGAGGGTGAACAATTGTGCCCCAGAGCTGTTGCAAGCAGGCTGCCACACAGCAAAACTATGGCTTAGGGCCAGAGTGGAGCTGAGAAATTTCATACAGCACCTGCAGCACCTTGAGCCTTGCAAAGGGAGGCAAAACCCCATGTGTCTTCTAGGCTTCTTGGGGATCTTTGAGTGAGGGGAGGTATAGGTAGTATCCTAGAGGTATGAATGGTTATCTGGAGTTTACTTGGGTTTTGGCTATATGTTGAATTTGTGGATGGAGTTTTGCCCTGCCACAGCAATGCCATAGGAAGTATTTCTGTCACTCCTGGCAGAGCCAGTATTACTGAGTGTGGTGACTACTGAAGTTTTATGCTGAATGCTTGTTCTTCCCTGTTTTGATATACTTCTGTGTTTGATTCTTTGGATTGCTAGCTCTCTCATGGCATGAATCAGCAGGATATTTAATCACCAGACCTAACTGAATTAGGAGAGATTTAGTACCTGCTTCATGTTGGGCCCTTCAGCACAGTTCAGTCTGACAGCAAGCTCTGAGAAGCCTCAGTAGTTGTCAAAGGGAACTAAATGCCTCTTGTGCTGGGAATCATAGAATTTTGTATTTCCATTTTCTGCCACACCGAGGCCCACAAAGAAATTAATTCAGAAGAGCTCTCATGATAGACTTAATTGCCTGTCTTTTACTGGAACCAGAACTTACATGCATGGATACAGAACAAAATGTGTATTTTCAAATGTACTTAGTTCAAAGAGAATGTTCATGAATTAAAAAAAAACTTCTGGCTATTTGCTGCTGCATTCCAATACAGAGTGTAAGCAAATAGAGGAATTAAAGTGAATTGGAGCTTTCAGTCCCCTCTCCTGTGCATCTATCCCTGGTGAATTTAACTGAATAAATGAATAAGCCTCTTCTTTTAAATGAATGTTGAAACAGAAAATTTTGAAAGTAGTACCAGTGACCGACCATCATCCTCTTCTATTCAGAAGTCATCTGTAATGAACTCTGAGGCTATAAATGGGCCTCTATGTCTTTCAAAAAGGACTCTATAAAGCAATAGAGAATTCGCACACAGTTTTAAGAGGTCTAACCATAAATGCAGAGAAAGATACAGGATTGTTTTCTATTTACTCTGTTGCTTTTTTACATCCTTCCAACACTTAATAATGCTTGGGATACTTTGTCCATTTATGTGGCAGTGTATAGAGCCTCCTACTTAGCCAGACAGTTACAAAGGGAATTGAGTCCAATAATTAATAATAATAATAATAATAATAATAATAATAATAAATAAAGGACCACATGACAGAGGCACACTGTCTTTCAGGGTTGTAGGTGTAGTAGCAGATCTTCAGTTATGACACCCAGATAATTGCTGATGACAAACTGTGTATTCTGAAGCTGCTGCACTCCCACAAAGGAATCTTTGTTTTGGCCCTGTGGATGCAAGCAAGACCTCCTGCTGCTCTGCTGCCAGCACACTGCCATCACTGAGCCTGCATTTCCAGAGAGTACAAACCAACCCTCATACAAAGCCAGAAGTCAGAAGACCTCACACCACGATTGCAGAGAGAGCAGCTGCACACAAAAGAGAAAGTTTGCTGGAACCCCATAGTCCATTATTTTGAAGAGATAACATGAATATGCCTGCATGCTTGTGAAGGGATGCTCTGGGGGCAATGCTGCCAAACAGTGGTGAGTAAATGCAGTGCTCCCCATACAAGGTTGGTGGATTGCTTGGATCTTCCTGGGAGACTAAGCCTGACTCTTCTTCTCAGGCTCACTTCCAGATGGCATTGTCTTATGCAGAGTGGTGTCACAAATAACCAAGGTTTACCAAAACAGGAGGATTAAGGAGAACTTCTTGATAAGGAACACCACGCTGGATGATGCTTAAATCCATATTTTCAAGTGGTTTGACTTTCCAAAGGTTTGAGTGTATGTTGGTTTCTATTCAGGCGACTGCGGTGTGTTCTGGTCTTTGAAAAACAGGATGCACACACATATATGTGTGTGTGTGTGTATAAATATATTCTCACATACATACACACTTGGAAGTCTAATTTCATGCTTCCAGGTGCAAATATTTTGACTCTTGTCTCTCATATCTACATATCCTATGACATGTATCTACATAACACATATGCACTAAATAAACATATGGTGCTGTTAATAGCCCAAGGTGTTATTTCCTGTATAATAGACACTATTTGCCACGCTGTATAGAACGCCTGCCCTAAACCCCATGGTTGCTTTGTATCTGTGTCGCAGCAAATCTATCTCACAAGGCTGTGGATGGGCACCACGCCATCCTAACAGATGGATCTGACAGCCAGGAGACCATGTATGTGCATCCAGTGTGGGTGAGATCAATGGGATTCTTTGCCAGGGAGATCTAAACAGCTGTCTGTTTTGGCTGTACCTACTCCAAGGAGAATGGTGTAAGCTCACATTACATGATGTCTATGCAAGCGCAGAGACTGGAGGTGAAGCATCACGTGTCAAGAAAAATCCATTCAAATAGCTACAAAGCAAAGACATCCACTCAGAAAAAAAAAATTGAAGCAGCATTATGGCACACCCCTCTGCCTCCCCTCAGGAAGGCCAAACAGAACTCGTCATGACAAGTTAAATGGTCTGAACACGCCAGCAAGGGTGCACAAACCTGTTGCACAGGCTTTCTTCCTGTCCCAGAGGCACATAATATTTGGTAAAACAAAGGCCTAGCTTTCAAATACTGTGCAGACGCTGCTCTTCTATATGGTATAAAAATCTGCTGAATAAAGGAACAAGTCCTTTCCATACAAAGCATGTAAATTTAGCTTGAGACTTAAAAATATAATTTTAAAAGTCTTGTGAACAATTAGCTATTTGCATGACTAGAAGTTAAGATATGTTTAAAAATATTACCCCATTACAGAATTTGCATCCTCAGATCAGGCCTGTATTGAAAAGAAACACCATACAAGTTGTATTTATTCAGTGTTCTTCAAGGTTCAAGCACAATCAGTGTCATTTACTTTACTGGCAGATATTTCACTTATATCCACACCCAGAAAAATCTATGTAAAAATAAAGGATGCTATCTAAAAATAATTAAGCAGTACTTCAGCTATTTTCTTCAACTATTTTAAATTAAAATTTAGACATTGTTCAGAGTTTTAGCACAGAGTGACCAGTGTGATTAGGTCATGAAAAACATATTTCAACATACACATTTTTTAAAAAAAACAGCTGCACAGTACAAAGTAAAAAATGCATACGGGAAAAAAAAAGCAACAAACAAAACCAAAATCTAAACAAAACAAAACCAAACAAACAAAATTAACAAAAAACCAAACCAAAACAAAGAGAGAGAGCACATCCATACAAAGATGAATAATACATATGAAGAAAGTAATAAAAGTCCTTCCTATACACAAGCTTGAGTTCCAAGTAGAGCAAGGGATCTGGGAGCTGTTGGTGCTCCAGTTTTTAAAATATCCATCAGGTTTCCTTGTAAACCAGGTTGTTTCAGATGAGTTTTACTCCACCCCCAAAGTTCTCATCCAAGACGGATGATACTACCAAATCTTCCCACCATGAGTGCACCATCAATGAGTCTTCTTCACACATCTCCTTTTACAAAAGGCTCATGCTTTTAGGACTGAGGTATTAACTCTTAACTATCTTTAGAAAAGAATAGGGAAAAGGAGAGGAGAGGAGAGGAGAGGAGAGGAGAGGAGAGGAGAGGAGAGGAGAGGAGAGGAGAGGAGAGGAGAGGAGAGGAGAGGAGAGGAGAGGAGAGGAGAGGAGAGGAGAGGAGAGGAGAGGAGAGGAGAGGAGAGGAGAGGAGAGGAGAGGAGAGGAGAGGAGAGGAGAGGAGAGGAGAGGAGAGGAGAGGAGAGGAGAGGAGAGGAGAGGAGAGGAGAGGAGAGGAGAGGAGAGGAGAGGAGAGGAGAGGAGAGGAGAGGAGAGGAGAGGAGAGGAGAGGAGAGGAGAGGAGAGGAGAGGAGAGGAGAGGAGAGGAGAGGAGAGGAGAGGAGAGGAGAGGAGAGGAGAGGAGAGGAGAGGAGAGGAGAGGAGAGGAGAGGAGAGGAGAGGAGAGGAGAGGAGAGGAGAGGAGAGGAGAGGAGAGGAGAGGAGAGGAGAGGAGAGGAGAGGAGAGGAGAGGAGGGAATTCAAAGCCAATTGCGAGCACCTTGTTGAAAATGACAATTTATTACACTGTCAGCATGGGATACTGAGGAGCAGTAAGACAGCTTCCTTCCTGCTCCAGATTTTTCAGAAGCTTTTATTGTGTTTTGTTTCTCAAATTAACCCTTAAGAAAAGATAGGTGGCTTTGGAATGTGCAAAGTGTTGAAGAGCTGAGTCCCAATCTGAACATGTGGCACCAGCGAATTCAGACTTGTGCTTGGTGTGAGGGTGTAAGAAGAGAGCAAAGGTGCTGTAGAGGAACTTCATGCCTTCTTATTTGTTGTGTTGATGTTGCTGAGCTGACATCATGAGCTGCCAGCTGCTTCAAGTGCTGTCCTGGCATCTGAGAATAGCTAAGGTGTTAATGCCTTGCAGTTGGTCATTGGTTTTCTGCATCATTGCCTCCTGCATCATGAGGTGTGGAGCTGCTATGGGAGTCCTACAGGCCCACTCACTCCTAGTAGAGGAAATTTTCTCAGAGGGAGAGTCGACCTCTATAGATCCATCCTGCAGCATCATCAGGCCAATGCAGTCACAAGTGTGTGAGTGCATATATCACTGACTTTTAAGTACACTATTTAAACTATAAAATGTACCTCATAACTTTTTGATACCTAAAAAACATTTTAGTTTTCAAAGTTTCTGAAAACCTCTAAGTTCAGGAACATCCAGATTATATCAATACATTAATATCCTGTCTTCTGCAATCTCAGAAAATTTTATTGGGTCTTTGGAGCCATTTTATTATAAGATTCATTCATCAAATAAGAAGTGATCCATGCCATGTACCCCTCAATATTGCTAGTGTTTTTTATGAAGAAGGAAAAGCACAATCTACAAGGCATTACATTTTAAAATATATTAGTATTATATAGTGCTGTATTTATGATTACAGAACCTGCTATTATAGACCTTGTAGATCTGTGAAAATCATTTGAAACATTAATGTTTAAGCACATAAAGTCACTCAAACTGTAACTTAATGTTTACATTTGGAGAAGCCTATGAGGAGATATTTCCAATCAAAATAAATCACATATGATAACTGATTGTACCAGTTAGAGATTCAAATAAATTGCTCTTCTCTTGTACTTTGACATTTTCTACAGAAATTTCAAGTAAACATGTTAAGAAAAAGCTAGCAATGAAAATCTGTGATGCTTGATTTAACCTTGTATACCCAATTCCAAGAATACCTTGCGTTATTCAGTAAGGTCTACTTTAAGGGACTGCTCTTTAAAATGAAAAAAAAACAAAACAAAACAAAACAGAACAAAACAAAATAAAACAAATAAACCCAACCAACCAAAAACCCCCCACAGAAATAAACAAGCAAAAAACAACAAAAAACCAAACCAAACAAACAAAAACCCCCCACGTGTATTTAAAAATTACAGAGGCAGTCTAGTGCAGTAAATTATTTCAAGAAAGAACCTCATAAGTAGTGCACACTCTTGGAATTCCACAGGCATCAACAAACTTTTATTTTAAATATGGGCAATTTGTCAAACTGTAAAAGAAAAAGTTACAAAGTTTGTCTGGCAGAAAAACAGTTCTTTGCAACCTAGAGAGTTGTCAATTATGTTGTCTTTGACAAAATACCAGAAGGGGAAAAAAGAGTAGGAAACTGTAAAGTGATGTCATGTGGTATTCTCAATAAAAACATTAGATGTTATAATGATAATTTCATGAAAACAAGAACAGTAAATGTGAATTTAATGTTTAACAGAGTTTCAACAATCTTAATCTATTTTCTGGTGAAAAATTGGTCTCTATATTCAAGGAATCTGTGAAAGCAGATCTTCATACTTCTGCTCAACAATAAGAAAAATTTTTTTCCAGAAAAAACACTGCTATGAAAAAGAAAGAGAGGAAGGAAGCTGTAGCTAGAATAAAAGTGATATTGTAACTTGGAAGAGAATTTGTAAAAACACAAACAAACTTATTTTCACTTTTTTGTTTTGAAAATATCACATATGCTGGTATTAACAAAAAGCAAAACAACCCATTTGACTCATTCATAATTTTTATCTTGCAACTCAATTAACTACCTCTAGTTGCCATTCCCCTTACAAGACGTTGTACGTAAATCAACAGTAGTTTCTGAGGGAGTGGAGTAATTTATAACAGAAGCAAAATATTCAAGACCATGGTAAGCATATCAAAACTCATCTTACCAGATGTTCATCAGTGGGCTCCCTGTGTAGTAAAACAGTATCTCATTAGAAAATCAGGAGGTATATAAATAATCCCAAAACAGTGAAAAATTTAATAAAGGTAGCTCATCAACAGACTGGTAGGAGTGGGAGTAATGTTATGAAAATTAACCTCACAATTCTTCTACATCAAAGGAAGTAGCAAAGCCAAATCAGAGAGGAAGGAACCACTACCATCTGCAATTCAGATCATCGCTTATTGTCCCATCCTCAAATTTAAGAAACATTGAATCATCCCACTATTAATTTTTAACAAGAAGTGAAGCAGCATCCCTCACCCTGTAACATATTTTGGCTGACATGCCAAACATTATTAAGAGCGGTGGACACAAAAGTCTTCTCAAAATTGGGGTGTAACTTTTGAAATGGCAAGAGTCCCTCCTATCCACCTGTCTGGTAGTACTATTACACAACAGAGCCCTCCTGCAAGCCTTGAGCTTGTTGATAACAGGGGATTAGCCCATATTATTAGCCCCTGACCTGCCTGATGAGGAAATTCTAGTGAGGAGGTAAAGTATCCTATGCTCTGTAAAGCACCTGAAATAGATCTGCTGCAGAAAGATGTGGGGGAGAACTAATAGTTGGTCGAGTCTGTGCAGTTGAGTTGGTTGTAGAGCTTGATATTAGATTCTGAATTTTGTTCCTTTGCATTTTAATTCTGGATGTGCATTACTGTGATCATAGGGACTGTAAAAAGAAGTCAGGTATTTGCTCTGGAAAAGTCATTACCATGTAACAGCAGTTGGCTAGGTAGTTGTTGTCAGAAAGCACTTCTCTGCTATGAGAGGAAAGAGGAATTGTTTGCCAGAGTGTTTCATTTCATACTGAACGGCTGAGCTCTTCCCCATGGCCACCACTTGTTTAATGGTGTTGCACCCACATGGGACTAATGCAAAGAATCCTTTATTCTGTATTCTTGAGCCTCTCTTTTGGCCATGAGAGAGACTACTGATTTATTTGTTACAGGGGAAGGTCTTAACAATACCAATAAAAAGTATCTAGAAGTGCAAGATCCATCTCTGGGATCTTTTATTAACTGGTAGAAATTGCCTGTGCCTGGAACTTATATGTATCCACTTGATCTATATCTTACCTGATGTCATCTAGCCCTATCATTAACGAAAAGCTCACCAAGGAGCAGGTTCTGATGGCTGCTAACTCAGCAATGAAAAACCTGTTCAAATATTAATAGTAATCAGTGAGCAAATCAACTCTTTTATATGGTGATTTTGTGATCTAAAGAAGAGGCAGTAAAGGGAGGATATCTTTACATATATATTGGTGCTTCAGGATAGATTATTTCTGGGCATCATTAGACAATTTTTTTTCAAATATAGTGGCTCACTAGAGGAAGACAAAGGTGTCCATGAAGCCACTGTTGTGGCTCTTGACTCCATTGTCTCCTCAGTGCATGAAGAGTGGACAATTTACAGAGCCTTCCCCATCCTTATTTCTCCACTAATGATAAGAACCCTTCCAGATTAGCGGCTCTCAAATTTTAACAAGAAGATCACAGGCACCAGAAGATAGTCTGAAAAAGAAAAAAAGTAAAAATAATAAACCAAAACTATGCATGGATTCCCAAGCATGCAGGCAATAAAATGGGACAAAAAGTAAAGTATTAAAATGACATGAAGTTTAAACTACTTTAATTTGGTTTTAAGTGAGGACCAGCATAGTGTCTTCCTAAGTTTGTCCATGAATCTTTTTTTGTAAAAAAAAGAAAAGGTGATCCTTCACTTCAGAATGACTGAAGAGCTATGAGCTGGTGGACATATATACACAGCTCACACAGATGCATTTTTGGCTAGGAGGTGTGCAGCTAGCTTAGAAGGTTCTTTGCCTCATAGGGTTTAGGCAGAAGGCCTGTTAGCACACATACAATTGATGGAAATCAGCCTCTCCTGAATTACTCCACAGAAAAATCAACAGCACAGCTCCCTGTGAAACAGATCTAGTAGAACATTAAAATTAGCAATGCACTTTGAAAGCACCCTAAATGTCCAGTATCTAGTTTTACCCATAGCCAAAGCTTGATGTTTCAAAGCTTCATTTTTAACCTCTTGTAAGGGTCTCATTCATTTGTATAAGAAATCTAGAGTATTTTTTTTTTTTGCTTGTTTGGTTTGGTTTGATCTTTTTTTGTAACAGAGGAATGCACCCACAATGGTCTACTGAAACATCTATTGATTTTAAAGTAGTGAAAACATACAGTCATACATTTCTCAGGTATGACTAGCTTTCTAAAGCTATCTGATCCAAATAATCATATAACAGAGAAAGGTTCCATCCATGTTGGAATACTTGACTGTTTCTATAGGAACCATTATATCCCTGGACATTTTATACTGATACTGTTAAATCATTATACAGCCATTAAAATGGCATCAATCTTTGCATGGCTCTGATTGTTCTAGATTAAAACAAGCCTTTTAACTGTATTTATAACCCTTCAAAGAAGCATACTATAAGGTGAAGAAAATATTCTGTTTTTACAAAAGGGATCATGCTGATATAAAAATTAGTGTATAAACTGACATGTTAGCACATACAGTATTATTTTCTATGTGAAAAAAAAAATCTTAGAAAAAATCTTAGAAGAAAATAACAAAGTAAAGGCCAATTAGAAAAATGTAAACTGAGGAAGAAGTGAAAAGGAAGTGAGGAAAGGAGAGAAGAGAAGAGGAGAGAAGAGGAGAGGAGAGGAGAGGAGAGGAGAGGAGGGGAAAAGGAAAGAATAACTGTTCAGTGTGTTGTGCTGGTATTTGATTTGAATGAGGAAAGGCACAATACTAACATCACTTAATTTATGAGCAATTTCAAAGAGACCAGTAAAATGTAAACATTCATAAATTACTTAGATTAATGCATGTGCAGGGAGGTATAAACATTTTAATGATCCATTTCATTCTATTAATTTCCAAGTCTGAAAGGTGACTTATTTTCCAAGTCTGAAAGTTGCCGTAATCATCCAATTTAGAACACTGTCTCTAAGCAGAGAGAACTAAATCTGTGTCACTGCTTAAATTTATTTTTTCAAACTTTTCCCAAACTTTTTATGTTTATGGAAGAATAGATATATGCCCTTTTAAAAGAAGCTTTTTTTGCTTGTTGGTATTATAATACCAGAACTAAAAATATTAAACAAAAAAAAGAGAAAACGTATGTCTTATTTGTCCTCCAAGTTTAAGGTAAAAAATCTCAATTTTTGTGTAAGATAGGGTTATTATAAAGGTGTAACAAATGTATTTATGTGACATAAACTTTTTAGATGGATTGACACAACTCACAGAGTAGGCAAAAGTATCACCAATTTCTATAACACTAATACTTATAATACTAAGGCACAAATATATAGGAAACCCTCATTTTGAGTTAAACTATGAAATACTCTCATCTTTTAGTACGCTGTCTGATACAAAAGATAAAGGAACAACAGAGTCCTGAAAAACATGAATAAAATTATTTAGAAACATAAAATCAAACACATAGGAATACATGTAAAAAATTAAACTATTTAATATACAGAGTATGGTAACTGTAAATGTGGACAAAGTTTACTTTGGTAAATGGAATGGAGAGAGAGAGAGAAGGACCTATACCTCTACTGCTTTCTCTAATGCAAAAAGAAAAAAACTATTTAATTAAAAAGCAGTATGTTCAAAACCAATCAAAGGAAACTGTTTATGGCCTCATAACATTTTAAAATTATTTTTGTAGCCATGATATTCTAAGGATCTAAGAGTAACTCAATTTATAGTGACAAGAAAGCCTTTTAAAATTAGCTAATGTTGACAGCAAAAAGATATTAAGGCATACAAGACTACTTCAGCTGGTTTTGAAGAATGTGTGTGTCTAAAAGTGCATCTGGCTTTTCCAGTTGTACCAGCTCATCTGATCAAAGATTCCACCTTTTCCTGCTTAGTTTTCCAATTAACTTTTATCACCTACAGTTATTAATGCATGTATAAGTTAAAGGAGAGTGATACTTGTGGCTTAGGATTGATGATAGCAGTATGAGGCCAAAAAGAAACCTCCAGTATTGGTGAAACTATTGTTTATTTCTCTGTAACATTTGGTTATCTGCTGCCCCTAAGACTACATTTTCACTCTTTATGTCATGTGGCTAGTGTTTAATGAAAAGAGAAGAAAGCTTCAACTGTGCTCATACTGCTCATAATTTCATAAGATAGTCACCAGTCACTGAAAAAAACAAAGAATTCTCTCATCTATAACTATTAATTTGACAAAGAATATGAATATGAATTAGTTGGATGTTTATACCAGCACAGCAAACGACCCTTTCCCTCCCACCTCCTTCCCCATACTATTACTCCGTCATTCAGAGAGTGTGAAACAGAAATCTGCTGACAGCCTTCTGAAGCAGTTCTGCATCTCCTCTGCTGATCTTCAGCTTCTATTAACTGGTAACACCTTCTGGAGAAGTTTTGTTTTGTCTGTTCATGGTGTTCTGACTGGTCTTATTCACATAACCTCAATATTAACAAAAACAAAATTTCATTACTTCGGTAGTTTGTAATACTTAGTTTTTCACTGAAATGTTTATTATATACATTTAAATAATCTAAATGTTTTATGATATGTGAAAATATTACTACTCTTATGCATGTGAAAATCTGAATCCATATTTAGAGAAAGCCTCTAAAAATCACAGCAGATGTTTTGAAAAGTCATTATATGTATTTGCATCTTCAAATGTCATATATAACAGATTTAAAACAATGGTTTTGTTAAGCAGTAGTTATGTTTGTTACATGCAGCACAATATGAATTAAACTCACAGAAATGCAGAGCTTTTGAGAGCTTGTGAGTAATTATAATCCTTGTAGCAGATGTATGGAAAGAAATTATTGTAAATACAACTGCTTTTCACCTCAAAAGGATAAAACCACATGCTTACTCTCTTGCATGCTATAAAATATGGCAAAAGTTAAGCCAGTGAATTTAAAAAAAAAAAAAAAAAAAAAAAAAAAAAATTTAATGAATAAGATAACTGAAGTACTCTGTACTGCAATTTTACCATAGTTGGTCTGGGCTCTAGTTAGTCACAGAGTGACACTTGTGGGTGAAAATAGCATCACATTAAATCTTCTTCGTTCTTGCAACCCTAGCATCTTAGCGATTAACATTGTCTTCATTTCTAAGAAAGAAAAAACTTTTTATGGGTATGATGGATTTGTCAGACCTGAGCAATATCTTTTGATATCTACCATACAAAAAGGGGTTACTGGTTAAAACCTACTGGACAAGTGTCTAAGCCTAGGAACAATCTGGACTGATACATTTTGTAGCTGTCATGTAGGAAATTCTTCTGTTAGGTAAAAGTTATATGCTGTGAAAGCAGTAATTAGGATAGAAATTTAGGCACATAATTTGAATAGCAAAATTTCAAGTAATTGATTCTGGAGACCCAGTATGAAATCTTTCACTAAAAAAATACTGATAACAAATTTTAGGACCTAGCGAGATGTTTGTTTAGTAAATGAGTGGAAATGGATATCAACAGCAACCCATTTGCTCCTGATCTGTCTGCTGTATTGCTAGAGCTTTACTGTCAAAAATTCGTTTCCCATCTCTTATCAATATGAAAGAGAGAAATCATGAAACTTCAAGGCTGTGCTCTAAAAACAATGACAACTGGAATGACAGGATGTAGCCTTTTACCTGTAAAAGAATTATTTTGGGGTTATTAATCTGCACCGGAGGGAAGAATCATTTTAACAAAATGCAAAAATAGCTTATGTCCTACAATTATGCTAAAGCCCAGAAGTTTACAGGCATTTCCCGGGAGTGCTGCCAACTGAGTACAGCTCCTGTCCCACATTATCTGCTCCTCCTCTGCAAGAGCTGAGAAGCAGGGATAGAGCCTAAGCCATGCTACTTGTACAAACACTTGCTTCTTGTACAAACTGAACACTTCATGTTGTACTTCATGAACACTTCCACCAAAAATGTTTTTGGTCTTTTGCACAAGTATTGGCAAAGGAGCTTAGAATTAGAAAGACCTGGAAGCTGAAGCTCTCCAGCATTTCTGTCTTTAAAAACAGCAGCTGAGACCCTGGAGGGAATGTGGAACACCAAATGACTCTGTAGGTCCTGAATGTGCTCCCAGTTTCTGAATGTCTTAGGAAGCAACTGGCTCTAACTGGAGTTAATACGCTACTAGCAGTATGTACTGGATACCTTTTGGAGTCAGCATCAAAAACTTAATCTTGTTGTGATCAAGGGCTCCACTCCAAGTATCCTGTTCAATTAGAAATTGGAAACTGGGACTACCCATGAAATTATTTGCTAAATAGAAAACAGAAGAGAGCAAAGCACATGAGGAGCAAAATGTTGGCAATGGTTGCCTTTTGCTCAATTAACTTAGTGTGGTACAATGGGGAGAAGGGGATATACCAAGCAGAATGAAGGGAAATAATAGAGGACTTGTTTTCTAATTGAAAAATTGGAGAGGACAGAAAAAAAATTAAAACAGTTTATATAGTGTCCTCTGTCCACAAAGCATTGCTGCAGCTGCTGCTTTTTTTTTTTTTTTTTTTTTTTTGATTCTGAGAGCCAAGTGGCTTCCCAGGTGTGGCAAAGAATGTGACTGTCTTATTATAGGCAAAGGAAACACTAGCAAACTTTGTTAATATTGGTCAGTTCTTTCCCATAGCAGCAACTCCTGGAAGAAGGCAAGGCTGGCAGCTCATGACTGTGCACCCACACAAAATTCATTAAGACTAAGGAATGTCAGGAATAACATCTGTTGCTACTGTCTAGCTAATAGCATAATCAACTAGGATGACAATGTTGGCCAACTGGTACTAAGGAATGATAAATTCTCGCCTAGAAGTTGACCTCCCTAAATAAAACCATTAATTTACCAGTCTGAACAAATTACATAATATACATAGGGACCAAAGGCAATAGTGAAGTATCTGCAGAAAGCAAAGGATATGTAAAAAGACCAATCTGGAGAAAAAGCCTTGATAAAACCAAGGGAAAGGAGAAACCGGTATATGAATAAATGAAATTATTAGATTGCAAAATGTGGCTTTGATACCAGCAGTCACCTCTTGCAGCAGCAGCTGGTGGTGGGGAACCATGCCAAGCATCTCAAGAAGTCTCCTCAGGAATTTATAAAGCTCTTTTTCTGTGCAAATTCATTCTCTCCAAATGAAACAGTTCTGGGGGATGTGTTTGGGCACTCATGCAGTCTATAGCAACTGCAGCAGAACAGCACTTACTAGTAGACTACATGCCTTGGAAGTGTCTCTTTATTGAGCTCCCAAATGAACCCAGAAAACCTCAAGGTCTATTTGTAAATATCACTTGGCTGAAAAACCTATATTCATTCTTCAAAGCAGTAAAGTCAGCAAGGAATGAATGCATTTGTGGGAAACCATCAAGTTAAGTCATGTAAAACCAAGAAATTTATGAGTTACATAGGTTGCTATCAAAATGAACTCTTTAGCAGCAGATGCAAAAGTATTGTAAATATTTTTTTTAATTGTCAGTTTTTAAATAACTCAGACTGCAATTGAGTTCCGTGTATAGAGAAGAACTTACATGGTTTTTGGTTTGTTTGTTGCATAAGCAATTACTCAAATGTCTTCAATCCCTGTTACAAGACACTGATTGACAGAAGTGATATAGACACAAGCATCCAAGATGCTTTCCAATCTGGGCTTCTCTAAACCTGCATGCTGATGAAATCACATGCATACAAGTACACCAGCAGTAGAACTTATTCAAATGCCCTCTTCTGGGAGATCACTCTTGAAACTGTTTGTTTTACACTTCGCTTTTGATTGACTTTTCACTTTGTCTCTGCTCACAAATTACAATTCTATTTTACAAATGGCTCTTGCACGGTGCTCCGTGACAGTTCTTGCATGCTATTTTGACAACTGATTGTAGGTGAGCCAGTACAATTAACAGACTATTATTGCTAAAGCAGGAGGCTTGTCAACTGGACTTAACACCGCTTTGATACTAAATGAACAGTTTTCCCCAAAATGTAATACAAGGTGTGTGAGAATGCTTGGCACAAATAAGTGACATAATGTAAGGCCACCTGCTGATCTATTGCCAATCATTAGTGTAAAAGCTTAACTTAATTGGTGACCTATTTTTCTGAATTTCCATCCTGATGATACAAAGCAGTGGTCTGTGTTTCAAGATACATACGGTACATTTTTTTCTGTGGACATACTACTGCATTTTAGACATGAAGGGCAGAACTTGTTCTGACATAAGTTGTCTTTATAGCCATGATCAAATCAGATATCATTGATGCCTTCAATGCACAAAATGTCATGGTGTTGGAATACTTACTTGTCCAGTAGTAATCATACACACACAGGTTGCTGACAGCATTGGTAACATGTTTGATAGGGGTCCACATTGCTGTTGGCAACATTTTATTCAATAACATGCTCTGAAGAGAAGCAAGAAATGGGCAGATCTACAGGGGATGTCAGGCTTGGTGCATCATCTTTCCTTTAGGGCTTAGCACGGTTTGTATATTGAAGTTTTTGGCAGTATGGTACATTCAGAACAATGGGAATGAGCCACTGAGTAGCACCATTCTGTTGCTTAAAGAGTCAAAACCAGGAAGGCATGATTCTGGAAGCCTAAGAAGGAAATATGTACAGTATTAAGCACTTTATGTTTTCTGAAGCACAAGTGACAACTGTGTTACAGCTTTTGCTTTGAGTTAGCTATGCTAACTCTTCATAGCTGCAGTTAACTGCAGCTTAACTTAAACTTACAAAGGCTTGAAACCGGGCAGTTTCCTTGTAAGGATTAACATGTGAGACAGTAGAAGGTGGAATGCAAGAAGAAAACAAAAATTCTGAATTTTTCTTGAGCTTTTTTTCATAGAATATTCTTAATGTTAAGGAAAGGAGGAGACATGTAACTCCTCATCAATTATGATGGACTCATTTGGTGCTGCCAGTCTCCTGACCCAAGGAAATAAAAAAAATCATGCTCCTCTTCTTTAGTTACCTGGAAGCATACCCTAATCACCACTCAGTCTTCAAAAATTCAGGAATTAAACCAGCAGTGTACAAATGTGAAATGATCAAGAATATGTAATTTGATCTGTTGTGAAGAGAGTAGCCCACTGCATAATGTCTAAAGGAAAGTTTTTTTGCAAGCAGCATAAGAGGTCATGCTACCTTGAGAATAATTGATTTTAAAAAGGAAAGTAAATCACCTATAGAGGTTTTAGCCTGCATTTTCCTGCTGTTACGATTTCTGGATATGATCCAGTTAGGCAGTGATGTTATAATGAATGTGCACCTTGTTTTCTACCAGGGACAGTAAGTTCAATCCTTTCAGAAAGTCTCTAAAGCACCACACACATTTCTACCTAGGAAATCTTGGAAAAATACTCTTTGAAAGCCCATTATGACTTCAGTATTAATGCCAGAAAATCTGAAATTAGGGTCTGCATGTGTGTGTCCATTTATGTATATGCATATTTCTTTATGAGGGAAAAATGTTCCTGAAAACTTGGATAGCAAAGGCTTGGGTGACTTGTCAGAGATGCAGCTGAGTGGTTCCGCCACCAATAATTGTACACTAATGTAAAATTATGAGTACCTAAGTGTAAAAGAAAAACCAGCACTTTATTAGGCTGAGGTTAGTCAACAGATGGTCTGTAGACCACCAATAGTCTATAAAACATCAGATGGCTGGTGTAATTTCTACACATAACAGAAGTGTCCTTGACATTGACAAGTCAGTGCATGCCATGTAGCAGAAATGTGAGCTGGATTTTTATAGAGATATCACATCATTCGAATGGTGAGAATTTAAAAAAAAAAAAAAAAAGTTGTTTGGTTATAAATAAAATCAGGATGGTTAACATTTTGGTAAGTGATATGCAAAAAAACCTCAAGCTGATCTGTAGGTTGTTAAAAACCTGCTTGATTCTTTGCTTATTATTTCACAGTCATTACCACATAGGCAGGAAAACTTTAGTGGTAGTGAGCATCACACACTGGCCATACTCTGTTTTTGACTTAAGCCACTTTCCTGGTGGCTGCTAAAAAGGAGTATCTGTGAAACATCATGTTCTGGTGGGTGTTGACAGTGCTGCTCTAAGCTTATAAAGGAAATTTAAGAGTGTGGAAAGTCTTACCAGTGGAAGTATGGAGAAAATATGTTCAAGTAGACTGGCAATATATTATATTATATCTGTTATCAGATACTAAAAAAATTAACTGTCTTTCTGAGAAGTAGAAAAACTGATGAAGCTGCAAATGTTCCAAAAGCTGCTAGAACTCATACCATGAAATAAGAACTTGATTTTATAGTATAAGGAAGTGGATCGCATAGGCACAGTATTGTTCAAGACAACTTTTCAGAAAGACATAGGTACTTCTGCAGAAAAGAAGGAGATAATAATGATAATGGTTGGAAAACACCTCAATGCTAGTCTACAGATAAGAAATGCATCTTTTGTTTGGAGAGCAATTTGAAATTGACAAATGTGGCTATAACACAAGTGCCATTTAGATCAGAAAGCAGATAGGGACTCAGAGGTGGTACACATTAATAACTTCAATTGCTTTCCTGAACTGTTACAGACTTTAAAGAAGCCTTGTCATCTTAAATGCAACAAGAACAACTGGTATAGCCTACTACTTAGCACAGGTTCTTTTGTCTTGTATTATACTTTCATTTGGAAACCCCCAAAAGCCTGATGCAGTAAAAAAATGTTTGTAAGAAATTCTTTGCTAGGCAGAGGAGAGGCCCACATGCAATTTCCCTTCAAGTATTTTCCATGTGGAAGTGTTGTCCTCAGATTATCTTTTATGTCTGTAAAATGAATAGTGAAGTTTGTGAACAACTATGAGAAGAGAACTCCACTGCAAAAACCTCTATGGTGATTGCAGGGGTTTGTTGTGGCTGTGGGTTTGTTGGTTTGTTTGTTTGTTTTTTAATAACTCAGTAATGTTTTGTGTCTCAGCAAGGAGACAACTCAGATTGACCACCAGAGGATATGTCCTGTCTGGTAGCTTGTCCAAACTAATGAGTTTCTAGTTTGCTTCTCCCGAAAGCTTGTAAATATCAGAGATTTTAAATCAAGCTAATGCCTTGCTTACTTCAATGTCTTCTAGAAATGAGATTAACTTGGTTTTTTTGTTTATTAACTGGACAGCAAAGACTGCAGGAAAAGAATTCAAGCAGTACTCAGTTTGCATATTGCTCTAGGGATGAAACATGAGGTGATATATGACACTCCGCAGCCTGGATACTGAAGGCTGAGCACTGAGCAAGTTTCTCTCCTCACATGACACCTCTGTGACAGAAATAAACATCTTTGTGCATTGATATACTGATTTGAGAGTGACCATTCAACAAGAATAAGACACAATCCAAGGAAAAAATAATGCACATTCAAATGTGACAACTCTTCCCTTAGGACATGTTTTACTGGAACGTAAATACTTTTGAATAATCCATACCTTGTTTGTTTGTTGGTGGGGTTTGAGTTTTTTGTTTTGATTTGTTTTATTTGGGATTTTTTTGTTGGTTTCTTTTTGTTTGTTTAAAGCCTTAAAGTTATCAAGAAGAACCAGACTAAGAAACTTCATTTCTTAATGTCAAAATATTAAATCTGGTATTTGATATCTAACACATATAACTGTGAATTAGATTCTTCTTTTATAACAGTGTGTTAAGTAACTTTGTCAAAATGTCATTTTCCTACCTTTGTCTCGTTCTTTTAACTTACTCCTCATTAAATATTGCAACCTGAACATTAGCATGAACACAACTATATTTCTATAATCCTTTTGAAAGCTGCAAATGATATTAGCACATTTGGATGTTGAAGGTTTCTCTCTAAGGGCCATCTTTGCTGAACATGAAGATCTCAAATTGCAACGAGTTGATCTCAGTGAGTTTCACAGTGATGAGGCTCTTGCAGTGGGGTACATGACTCAGGGCATCCCTGTGTTAGAGAAAAAAACACCATCTCCAGCAACTCAGTAGATAGAGGGGGCAGGGGAAGGGGCGAACCTCAGTCATACAAGCTTCAAAACTCTTGAAATGAACCTTGGCTTTTTAGCAACCACTGACAAATTGTACAGTATGGTGGATGAGCGACTAAGCGGAAAGAGACGGCCAGTATTTTATTCTCCATAGCTGATGAACATGTTTTCCAAAGCTTTTCCCAGTGTTGCACAGCATATCAAACTCTGAAAGCCAATCATGAAAACAAATAATCTTGAGCACTTTTTGCCACTGAAAGCTCAAATTATAGAGCTTCCAGGAGACCTATTTTTCTCTACACATTAAGGTTTTTCATTCACTTATCCCATTTTCTCATATTGTTATGCATTTTGTCTGTACTAATGTACAATATGCTATGCTTACTCCCAGGTCAACTCAGTGTTTGCTAGAGAATGACAGCATTTGTCCCAGTCATGGTTTTCACTAGGTTGATACTGCTAGGCCAGCTAGAAAGGAATTCAAGCTGCAGCCACTTCTGCCAGCAGGGTGCTAATTTGGAACTCTTTCCTGTGGCTGCTGCCTGAAAGAAAAACATTAAAAAAATAAAATCTTTCCAGTCAAACTAATCTCTTCTCTGTAAGAGGAATTAGGGCAGGGGTAGTTGTACAAAAGCTTTTTCGTCAAGCTATACAACCTCAGACAAATACAAACCAGGGGAACCTAGGACTTCCACATCATCTGACTGTGATAAACTAACAAAACCACAGTTCTCTTGAAGTTACTTTGGCTTTAACACCCATCGAAGGTTCAAGAGTTTAATTCCTGAAGCTGTACTTCTGCGTTCCAAATGTGCTACTAAGCAATATTTCTGACCACTTACCACAAGCATTTCAGTTGTTACTCAGCTTTATCAATTTGTGCAGCTGCTAAAATGGCCTATTTTGAACTTTATATGCACACAGCCTTATTCTGGCAATGCAACATGAAGAGCGGGACTGTGATGGAATGCCCGTTAACCAAGCACCCGATTGCACTTACCAACATGAGCTCTTTTCTTATTTTATGCTAACTGGACTGGTCCACGACACAAAATATTTTGAAGTGTCTCTGTGATCATTGAGGAAAACCCAGCGACCACAGAGGCAGCAATGTAATGGATTGTTTCAACACCTTTTAACGGCATCACTACAAAAAATTTCATAGAATCATAGAATCATAGAATTGCCTGGGTTGGAAGGGACCTCAGAGATCATCATGTCCAACCCTTGACCCACTGCTGCAGTTGCTAGACCATGGCACTGAGTGCCACATCCAGTCTCTTTTTAAATATCTCCAGGGACGGAGAATCCACCACTTCACTGGAAAGTCCATTCCAATGCCTGACCACCCTCTCCGTGAAGAAATTCTTTCTAATATTCAACCTAAACTTCCCCTGGCACATTAAAACCATGTCCTCTTGTCTTGTTGAAAGTTGCTTGGGAAAAGAGGCCAACCCCCCCCTGGCTCCAGCCTCCTTTCAGGGAGTTGTAGAGAGCGATGAGGTCTCCCCTGAGCCTCCTCTTCTCCAGGCTGAACACCCCCAGCTCCCTCAGCCTCTCCTCACAGGACTTGTGCTGGAGTCCCTTCACCAGCCTGGTTGCCCTCCTTTGGACCTGCTCCAGGACCTCAATCTCCTTCCTGAACTGAGCGGCACGGTTAAGTGTGTGTTTAAAACTGTGTGTTTCCTGGGTTCCTTTTTCCTTTTCTTTTTTTTCCTTCGAGCGGGGGGACTCTTACGGGGCACGACCCCTGGAAGAGGCGACAGAGCCGGTGTGGCCCCGTCCCCAGGCTCTGGGGAAGAAGCAGGCAGGCACGTGCCACTTGTCACCTTCCGCAGCCTCGAACGGCGGCCCCCACCCGCAAGGGACAGACGGACGGACTGGGGTTTTTTGTTTTTTTTTTTTTAGGACCGGCAGCTCGCCGTTCGAACAGCGGCGTGCCAGCAGCTGGGCTGCCCCGCAGCAGCTGTGTGCGAGGGTGAGAGTCAGTCGGGAGAAAATAATTAAGAGAATTAAAAAAAAAAAAAAAAGCAGTAACACCGTATCCACCACCCGCAGGCCGCGCCTCCGGCTGCCGCCGCCGCGGAACAGCCGCAGGAACCCCGTCCCGTCCCCTCCCGTCCTCTCCCCGCCTGCCCGGGGGGCTCTCCCGGCAGCGGCGCCGCAGCCAATGGGGAGCGGGCTGAGCGGCAGGGCTGACGTCCCGTCCCGCCCCGTCCCGCCCCATCCCGACCGGAGCCGGACGCAGCCGGAGACTCCCGAGCTTTCCCCGCCCCGCCGCCCTTGTTCCTCGGGCGGGGACTCGCTTCCTTTCCCGACTCCCCCTTCCCACCCTCCTCCTCCTCCTCCTCCTCCCAGTCAAGATGGAGGACGGTGGTTGCTGCGGCCACCGGCGGCACGGCGGCTAGCGCAGCTGCTGCTCCTCCGGCTGGCTTCTCGCTCCCTGAGGGAAAAAAAAAAAAAAAAAAACAGACCCAAAAAAACCCCCCCAAAAAAACCGAAACAAAAAAAGCTGGAAGCGTTCCTTCTTTCTCCGCCAACCGGCTGCTGCCTGCGCGGACTGCTGGCCCTCCCCATGCCGTCGTCGTCGTCGCCCTCCTCCTCCTCCTCCTCCTCCCGCGATTGTCTGCGCTCCGGCTGCCGCCCGCCCGCCCGCTCTGACTCCCTGCATGCACACGCCGCCTCCTAGGTGGCTGCGGGGGGTGGGCGCTCCCGGAGCTGCCATTCCGCACATACCTTCATGTCCCTGCGCTCGCTGTGGCCGTCCGCCGCCGCCCCGCATCGTTCGCCCGCTCCGGCTGCCGCCCTAACAGCCGCTCCCGCCCGGAGGTGAAGCCGGGATCCGCGGAGGGGGCGGCGGGGTTGGCGGTGGGTTTCGCCCGGAGCAGCCGCCGCCGCCGCACGCAGCAGCCATGAGCAGCGCCGCTACCGCCACCTCCGCCGCCGCCACCACGGCCGGCAGCGGTGCGGGAGAAGCGGCCGAGGAGGCGGCCAAGGACTCGGCGGACATCGCGGCGTTCTTCCGATCCGGTGAGTGCAGCCGCGTCCCGGGGAGTTAGGGAGGAAGGAAGGGGCAGCGGCGAGGCCGCGGCTGGAGGTTGCGGGGAAAGGTGGAGGGAAGGGACGTCTTCCTCCTGGAGCTCCCAGCGGGGAGAGGGAGCGAGGGCAGCCGGCTTTGTCAGGTGGCCGCAGGGAAGGCTCGCCCTCCTCTCACCGCCTCGGCAGTGCCCGTCCTTTCGGGGTTTCCCCGGGGAGGCGGCTGTGCGGGTCCCGGTCCGCTCAGGGGCGGTCTGGCCGGGCGGGCAGGGGGGAAAAAAGGCGAGCCCCTTCGTCCCGTGCCGGCGGGCAGTGGGGCTGCATCTCGGGCCCAGCAATTTGCGGGAGCTGCTTGGGGCAGGAGGCCACCCTTGTGCCGGCAGAAACGAGGCGTGAAAACGGGTGCGGCGAGCGGCCCGGCCGGGGCGGGTGCGGGGCTGGGTACTGCCCCGAGGCCGTGTCGCCGGTGACAGGTGCGACTCTAGCTCTGAAAGCGGCCCCGATAACGGGTGTGTTACCCAGCCCAGGTGGCATCACCGGGCACTTTGAGGACGGGGTTCCCCCCCGAGAAATGTCTCGCGTGGGGTTGCGCGGCGGGACGCGGCCGGAGGAGCCGCCGCGGGTCCGAGCAGCCCTCGGTGTCGGAGGGGCCAGAGGAGCGGTGCTCCGCGGGGCTGCGGGGAGCGGGCTGGGCCGGCCGGAACCCCCCGGGGAGGCGGGCAGAGATGACACCGCTATAAAAGGCAACGCGAGTCCGGTCGTGTTCCGCCGGTGCCGTGCTGCTGGGCGGCGGCCGAGGGATAGGGGTGGAAGAGGGCAGCGTTCTCATGGGGTGTTTAGAGTGGAAAAGGAAAGAAAAAGACAAAAAGCGAAGCACGCGTTAAGGGGTGTCCCTGCGTGGGCTGAGGCGGGGCAGCAGCGGGGGCCGGGCGGCAGCGGCTGTCGGGCGCTGCCGTGCTGGAAAGCCAGGCTGAGTGCGGAGGGGAAGGGGGGGAGCCTGTTGACAGGCTGCCGGGATAAAAAAAATGGAGGACGCCTTCTCCCTTGGTGTTTACTCTCGGCACTTAACCGGGCGGGGAGGACGGCTGCCCCCGCCACCGACACATTGTCCTCCGGGGAATGGCGGCGGAGAGGGCAGGGCTGCCTGGGCCGCTCGAAACGCCGCCGGCGGGGATGAAGCCCCGGCGGCAACCTGGGCGGCGGCGGCGGCGGCTGAGCCTCCCTCCGGTGCCGGCTGTCCTCCCCTCAGCGGCCGCGGTTCCTCCGCCCCTCCTTCCGATCCGCTTTGCCAGCGGCTCCGCTTCCCCCCACACCCCCCTTCCTCCTTGGGCACTCCCGACCACCCTTCCCGGGCGGGGCGGCAGGGCTGGGCACCGGCTCTGTTTGGATGCCTAAAAAGGAGCTGCGAGGGATCAAAATGCAGACTCACCGCTGGAAGGATGGGGGGGTGGCGGGGGGGGGGATCGGCGATTTCTTGTGTGGGGAAAAAAAATGGCAGTAGTAGTAGTAATACTAATAAAATCCGTGTTAATTGGGTTTTAAAGGAAAGTCCATAGGGAAGTGAGAGATGGTGTAATCAGTGCCGCTTGCGGTCAGGGCTTACTGTTGAATGTGCTTGGTTTCGTGAAAGGGTGAAGGAGGAGGTGTGATTTGCAGCAGGCATCCCTGAAGCAGGTTCAGAGTTGCGTTTGCTGGGACAGACTTAACAGAGGACTGTGTCCCCTCTGAAAGATCTGATGCTCCTTCGGAGACCAGTTTCAGGTGGCATCTGAGTGCAAAACTTCGTCGAGTCAAGATGTTGGCCTTGCTGGATTTTGTCAGGGAAGAAGGACTGAGTTTTGTCGTTCTCAGAAAAAAATCCCTTTGAAAGCATAATGACAGATTACAACATCAGACCTATAGTCTCTGTCTGGTGTAGTTACAAATGGGTACATGTGTAGTAATCTTACAGTTTTGGAAGATCCTGCCAGCTGTATTAATAGTCAGCTTCCACACTTGTGTGTGGGCAGAGGGATGACACAGACAGACTTCACAAGCTTTTAAGTGGTGCAGTGATGACTTCTGATACTGATAACTTCTGATAACAGGGAAGTTACACTGAGTTTAGTCTTGCGGCAACCAAAAATCTTAAAGCAGTAGAAGGACATAGCAAATGCTTATTGGAAAAACTCTTTGAGCGTAATTAACAACTGGCATTCTCATTTACATCTTTACCTGTTGAGGTTATCTGGTTCAGCCCAGGCTGTGTCATGCACTGGAAAATGTTCTGGCATTGCTTGTGGGTGCTCAGTGTTTGGAAGAGCTCTAAACTCCACTTCTGTACACAATCCACTCTTTTATAAGGAAAGGGTCTATGAAGAGATCGCTGGTTCTTCCTTTTGTTTGAACAGGAGGCACAGGTTTTTTTTCAGTAAAGCACAATGGACACAGCAATCAATGAACAAGTAAAAACCTTCATTTAAGTGTAAGTGCGAGCAGACAAAATATTTTTCTCTTTGCAGTATTTACAATGACAAATGTTTCCTTTTTCTTGTCACTTGCAAAGAATGTCAGCAAAGCTGTAGCTGTTACTTAAAAGAGAATATGAGTAAAAATGTTAGTGTTTACAGGAGGGAAAAAAAAAGCCCAACAACATAATACCCACCTGAACAATCGGTTCTAATCTTCGCTTAGTTAAATGGATCACCTAAGCTTCCAGTGGGGTTATTGGCTTTCATGCTCTCCTTTTGTAAGACTAATCTGAAGTAGAGTTAAAGTAGCCTAAATAATGGAGTTTCATATTTTGGAAGGTGTTTTGTTAGGGTATTGAACAGCAGCTAGGTTCACATCACTTTCCAGTTTTCAGTTTGTCCATGTAAATGTAAACTCACTCTGAGTTGTGGAAATAAGTTGCAACTGAAATGTAAAGAAAGGAACTCAACTGGAAGTGAGGTAATAATATGAAAACATAAAGACTGTATGTCTTCAATTTAAATGAGAAATCCCTTTATTGAAATTGGAAGAAGTTGAGGCAGCTTGCTTTCCATTATCTATTTGGTATCTCAATCTCATTACTTGAAGGTGAAAAGATGAGCACCTTGTTAGATGTGTCACCTTCTTTGTGGCAGGATTAAGAGTAAAACTGCTAAGAGGCAGAGCTGAGTGCCAAGCAAAGTGATTACATTTTGATGGTGAAAACACAGTGGTGGTAGAAGTCAGATTAGAGATGACTCTAAACTGAGAGAAGGGATCTGTTTTAAGATTAAACTGTATGAACAATCACCCCCTATCTCCTTACTAAAAGGTGCACTGCTGTGGCTGGAAGTTTCTAATATAATCTCGCAGAATAATGGAAAAACAGACTATTAATGTATGAAAACCCAGTGGTGCAGAGTGTACCTGGCTGGGCAGAGGGGTGTTGATACACGTGTTAAGTATACAAGATCTGTGTGAAAAGATAAAAGGATTGAAAATGTATTGTAAGTTTCCACTTATGTATTCTGAAGGGTTGAAAACAGCTGACGTGAGCAAAATTGAATTTGAATGACTGCCATCAAGTCGTAGCTTACAGGGTAGTAAGTTCATACAGAACTTTTGTTTGGTTGTTGATTAAATCTTCATCCTTGAAGCTTTGAGTCCTCAGTACTTCAAGGACTGTCAACTGATGGCTTTAGGATGCAAGAATGAGGGCGATCTGTTATTACAGAAGTGCCCTCCAAACTGAAGAATTTTTGATAGTTGAAGTTAATTAATTTTGGTTTTGAGCATGAAACTAAAACTTTTTGCACCTAAGGAAAGGAGATACTGATTGTATGTTTTGTAATTAGACTTTCCTTTCTGGGATGATAGAGAGATCTGCCAATAGCAAAGGATGCAGAGCAAAAGGCTTTTAACAAGCCTTAAGTGAACTTGTGGATAGGCAGTATAGTAAATGCCTTTATAAAAGTCTCAGCAGACTCACTAACTTTTCAACTGATAACTCTTCAAAGTTTTGTGATGAAAGTGGATGTAGCTATGAACATATCTAGTAAGGTATGTTCAGTGTGAGAAGCTTCTGCTTAAGTATGCAATAGCTTCATTCATGTATGGACAAACACACAGTTTTCAAAACCATTAAGGAGATTTGTGTTGTCACCTCCGGTGTGTTGGAACACTTGCCACGTTTCCAGAAGGAGCAAAATTTACATACTGAGCACGGGGCAGGGATCTTTCAAAGAGGCGGAAATAGTAAAACAAGAGACCCTGGAAGTCTTGTTAGTAGGATGAGTAACTACCCAACCCATGCCAGGTCAAATCCAAATATACTTTAATTGTACTTCATCACTTGATCTGGGAAAACAAAAAAATACGAAGGATTTTCAGTCTAGAAATAAATACATGCAGGTCACAGTAGTCCTCTCCAGGCAGGAGTTAAGTCTGTAAGATGAAAAATGGATCTGGCAGAGGGGTGTCCTGAGGAGAGAGTTCAGTGTGCCACTTCTCCTGAGGTGAAGTCAAAGAACAGGCTGGTAGCCAGAATAGCTTTGAGTAGCACCCAGTTCTAGTATTGTATACTTAGTCTTTCCTGCTGGTGTGTATGCTTCTTAATGTAAACTTAGCGATAAGAGAAATTAAACTTTGCCTTCAGCTCTACATAGGAACCAAAATATCCTTGAGTATTCTAGGAAAATGGGATGCTGATGTCTATTGCGACTATAGATAGTGACTTGAGATATGAATCAATTTGGGTTCAACCAAGCCTGCCCATAGCAGCCTACGCTGAGAAATACTGGAGTATTGAGACCATACAGGGAGAATTAGTAAGTATTATGAAAATATGATTATTGTTTTTTGCTTAAACAGTGATTGTATCATTTGGTTGGTTTTCCTGAATATCACCAAGCAGATATTACTGTAAAGATAAAACCCAAAAGATTTACTTAGAAATTTGATATTTCAACTTTTCAGGGAGAACTTATGTTTTGCTTCTTCCTGATCAGATTGTTTTATATACTGTTGCCTTGCTTGCTATACATTAGGGTCCTGTGTGATAGTGGCTGGGAAAGCAGACTGTCTGGTAGTAGACAGCATTAAAAAAGATACTGTAGCAGAGAAGGTCTCCTAGGAAATGGGGAAGAAAAGAGGGAGGGAAAAGATTATGTGGGAAAGATAAAGCAAGCCTACTATTAAAAGGCAGCAAACCTTTTCATGAGTACTATTAATAATTTAAAAAAAAAATGCCAGCTCCTAGATCATAGGTGAAATAGCTTTCATACTTGGCACGAAGTGTGAAAAACAAGCCCAATTTTCAACTAAAATTAATGGATCAGAACACACAGTGTATGATGCTAAGATAGTGCCCTTCCAAGAAGGTTCACCCATCTCCTGCTGATGTGGTGTCTGACTTACAGAGCAGGTAGTCAGAGCTGTGGTTGTGTGGCAGCTGGAGTAGCTGCAGAGTTGTGACAAATGTCTAACAGAAAGAATCAAACAGTGAAGCCCCAAGGGAAACATTGGCAGGCTGCACTGGTGGTACCTCACATGGTATCTCCATGTGGTCCTCTGCACATATTGATCCTTGTCCCTGTTGCTGTCAGGGGCTGAGGTGTGTTTTTCAGGGCTTGTAAGTGACCGTGCTGTGAATGTGAAATATGAAACATGTTGGTCATTCTTTCATGCAGTTTAGAATCACAACAGCATTTGTATAAAAAACAAAACCCAACAACAAAAACCTAAAGATGTTGTGTCTGCTTTTCAAGAATCCATTACTTTATCCTGAGTTGCTTTAGTCAGTGAGAAGGTTGCAGAAGTGTTGCTGTCAGTACTGGTTAGTACTGACTAACAAAAAAAGAAGTGAGTCCTCTTGTGGATTTTAGAATCCAGTTCCAGCAGCATCCATTTTAGTAAGATGGTTAAAAGGGGGAATGATGTTTTGGAAAACACCATAGAGATATGTCAGAACTTGATAGTTGCTGATGTACAGTATGCAGAACACAAAAAACCCTACAGAAACAATGAAGTTAAAATGGAGAAGTTGCTTTGGAAAGTGTTGTTGGATTGATGTTTCCTGGAATGATGAAGATGAGGACTGAGTGCTTCAGTGTGAAATGCAGCAGCTGTTGTGCAGCTTGTCTTAGTGTGGAACAGCCAAACATATCTGGGGATAATAGTGAAGGACAGAGAAAGTTGGAGGGTAGGGTGTGTTTGAAAGGGTTGGAGGTGGAAGTCGTGAATATTTCTAAGAGGGGACAGAGAATTACTTGTAACCTATGTGATAGCTGACGGCTGATAAACTCAATGCACATTTGGAGTGGAAGGTACATGGAAATTAGAGAAAAGCCAAGCCCATTCTTGAGAGGAATATATTCAAGCTGCCATGAAGTGCTGATATGCTCAGAAAGAGCTGACAGAAGGAAAAGACTTGGTGCAGCCGAGGCGTTCAGTAATTGCAGACCTTGGTGTCTGTGTAGATGAGGTGGGTAGTGAATATTTCTTAAAGAAGTGGTTTCTCTCCCGTTAAATGTCCTGCAGCAATGTAGCAAAAGCAGGTATGAAATGTCAGCCTGAAGTTTCATGTGGCTTCCAAAAGATTTTTCAATATAAAATGATCATCTAAGTAAATGAAATCACAACACTACAAGGATTTTCCCTATCCCAATAAAAAGACAAAATATTAATGTTGCTCTACTTTTTCAATTACAAATTTTAGAAGTGTCAAAAAATGATCCTGCTTAGATGCAGATGATTAGGTAAGTTTATTAATAGGGTGAAAATACACTGATTTTTGGTCCACAGCTTGAAGAAGGTGAGATCACTCAAATAGCTATGATCAGCAAAATTGTTAAAATTGGAGACAGGTTTAAGCTCTGTAAATGCACTGGTTGTTGAGGCATATTCTTTTGAAAGTGGGTAAGGATTTTAGTGAGAACAAAGGAAACTGATTTTTTTGCTTTATGACTGTGAGAAATAAGTCAATTAAAAAAAAAGGCTACTGGATAAAAAATAAAATTTAATGTCATAGCAGGCTATTTTATAGCTAATGACTAATACAGTTGCATCTACTTGGTTGTACTCATAAAGAAATTAGCTTGATTTGGAGAAGGATCCTTGTTTAACTTAACATTTTTCTTGGTGCTGCAAAATAAAAAAGTAGACTACTGGTGAAGTAATACTTATGATCTGCAAAGCTGAGTCATATTCCTTCAGGAAGGATACTGCTGTTTTGAGAAAACAGATCACTTACCCAGGAGTGAGGAGGAGGAATTGAAATGACAAGGAGCAACTCGAGTGCTTTTAGCAGTAGACACAGTGTGTTAAAGCATCCGATTTTCAGCCTCTAGAGTAGCTTGTTACATTGTTACTCAAAGACATGGCTTGTAAATGAGTTGTGTCCGTAACATTTCACCATCAGGAGTGACAAGAGCCAGTAGACTCTATAGACACAAAGCCTTTTCCAGTGGCTTCTCTGCCAAATAGATACTCCAGTTCATCTGGAGCTATTAATCCTAGCCTTTTGCTGTTGCACAGCAGAAGAGAAGGTAGCTTGATTGTCTTGGTGCACTTGTTTAAAATATAGAGTTGTTTTCCGAGGTTGTTGGGTAGAGTCGTCTTAAATAATTTTCTTCTTTTTTTTTTTTTTTTTCCATCTCTTGTATAACTCTAAGTGGCAGTAGCACTGGTTAATTAAAAACATTGCAAATATCTCTCATTTTCCTACTGAGCAGTGCTCAACTGGACATCTTGTTGCTACTTTGAATGTGGCGTTTTGTAGCCTGGACCTTACTGAAGAACTGAAATTGGTGTGATTGTTTTGTTGTGTTTTGGGTTTGTTTTTGATTGGTTGATAGTCTGGGTTTTTTGTGTTGTTTTTAAGAGAGGAAAAAAAAAAGCTTTTCAGGGAGATAAAAATTCCTTTAGAAGGTTTTTGTCTCTCAGAGCCCAAGATGGTAAGGAAGCAAGACATAAATAATAGGAAGAAAAGTGTAGGCTTCCACATCCCAAATTATACCAGTGGTTTGCTTTGTCAGGTAAGTTTTATATCATAGTATTTTGACAGGGTTCTTAGATAATTCCTACAGATCTCTGTAAGAGTAAGGTTAGTGTTACTAGAGTCAGACCTTGAGAGAGATTCAGGAAGCTTTGTTTTACCAGTGTGCATGGAGATATATGAGTGCATATTGACATGGTCAGACTATTCTGTGTAGCTCAGAAAACTGAGTTTGCATGATGAATCATTTTAAAAAAAGGAGTAAGTATTCATTCAGAGGGACCTAGACAGACTGGAGAGTTGTGCAGGGAGAAATTTGATGTACTACAACAAGGGCAAATGTGAAGTCTTGCATCTGGGAAAGAACAATCCCAGGTACCAGTATCCAGTATAGGTTGGGGACTGAGCTGCTGCAGAGCAGCACAGAGGAAAGGGATCTGGGGGTGCTGATGGATGGAAGGGTGACCATGAGCCAACAATGTGTCCTTGTGGCCAAGAAGGCCATTGGCATCCTGGGGTGCATTAGGAGGGGGGTGGCTAGAAGGTTGAGAGAGGTTCTCCTCTCTGCCCTGGTGAGGCCACATCTGGAATATTGTGTCCAATATTCTGGGCCCCTCAATTCAAGAAGGACCGGGAACTTTTTGAAAAGAGTCCAGTGCAGAGCAACCAAGATGATGGAGTGGAACATCTCCCTTATGAGGAAAGGCTGAGGGAGCTGGGGGCTCTTCAGCTTAGAGGAGATTGAGGGGTGCCCTCATTAATGTTTATAATATGTAAGGGGCGAGTGCCAGGAGGACGGAGTCAAGCTTTTCTCAGGAGTGGCTAACAACAGGGCAAGGGGCAATGGTTATAAACTGGAGCATAGGGGGTTCCATATAAATATTAGGAAGAATCTTTTCACTGTGAGGGTGACAGAGCACTGGCACAGGCTGCCCAGGGCGGTTGTGGAGTCTCCTTCCCTGGAGACATTCAAAGCCCCCCTGGACACATTCCTGTGTGACCTCCTGTAGGTGACCCTGCTCTGGCAGGGGGGTTGGACTAGATGATCTTTCAAGGTCCCTTCCAACCTATAACTTTCTATGGTTCTATGTGGTAAGTGCTGATCTTTTGTCTGGGCTATTGTGAGTAATCCTTACGTGTTCTAGACATCTGTGAAACTACCCAGAGCTTTATTACTCATATTTCCTTGTAGTCTTAATGCATGTATGAGCAGTAATAGTTATTCTTGAGGTGTCTGCATACTGTGTGAAAAACCAGTAGTGACTGTTGCACTTCGCTTAAACAACTGTTCAGCAATTAGAGGCTTGAGGGTCTGGGGTTATAGCCAAGTGAGATTTCATAAGGGTTAAAAATCAACCATGAGATATACTAAAGCCAGTACAGTTCACAAGGACATGTTAAATTCCTGTATATTTTTAGATAGTTTGTACTTACATAAAACAGTGAAAGAAAATTCAAAACCTTTGTATTTTTATTAAATTTGATTTTATTAATTGAAATTATGATTAGATTTTTTTTTACTGAATGTCTGTATTTTTCTGCGTAAGTGGAATCTGCATCCTTGTGAGATACTTTGTCAAGGCATTTGGTCACCAACTTTTCACTAAGCTTTGGTCATGTAGCTGGTCAATAAGTTTGAAGCCATCAGACAATGAGAAATGTGATTGCTAAGATCTCTTGAAAAAAGTCTTGAATGATGAAGTCTTGTGGACTGCTTGTTTTTGGAGTCTAAGAAGATAAGATATTATATGTTGGAATGAAGCTAGGTGACATTTCTTAATACTTGGCCCAGATAATAACAAGAGGATACATCAAGAACAGCAAGAGAATACATCCAGAACATCACAAGAAGTGATGTTAGAATAAATTGATTATTTAAATACTAAATGTTAATTGGCTAACTTACTATGAAATGGACTTCGCTGTACCTGTTGTGTAGACTTGATTTTACACTCTTGGATATAGTTTTCTACCAGCACTAAAGTTGTAAGTCCTTAATTTTCCAAATGTTTCTCATTCCACTAACTTTTGGACATGTTGAGTTATGCAACAGTGAGTGAAAAGATGGTATCATTTTCTGAGATCATAAAAAATGTTCTACCCTTCTCTAAAATACCTGAGGCTAAGGCTGAAATGTCTTGGCCTTTCATAATTCTTCTGCAATTAAAGGAATAGATATTTGCAGCTGAATGCACAGAAAAAAAGGTAGAAAGTTGTCAGCAAATCAAGGTGAAATGAAATATAGGTTGACTTATTCTATGCAAAAGCTGATAGTATGTTGAAGATCAGACTTAAGATGATAAAACCCATCTTCAAAGGCCTTCTTCTGTTGCTGTTGGCAAAGAAAATTGCATATCATTTATCTGATAAAGAAACCAAACAACCATAATTTTGTGTGTGCGTATAGTTTTGGTGTTTAGGTCTTTTATTTGTTTATTTAAATAAAGTTTTACTCTCTGCTTGTATCCCTGTTTTCATTTATTTATTTGGTTTATTGATGGTTAGCACATCCATTTTGGCTGCATATTTCACATCACGTTGGTTCTAAAAAAGTGGAAATGGGACAGTTAGAGCAGTAGTTTATGCTCTTGCCTCGTACCCTGCGAAGTCACATTTTGTGTGCCTGAAGTATTTTTTTTCCACAACTTGCCGTGGCTTGCAAAGTTCAAAGAAGAAATAGTGCCGTGCATTGCTTACCTGTCAGGGGATTATATTAACCAGACTTCTGTAGGGACAACAAAGGGAAGCCAAACTGAAATTTATAGGAGAGTGGCACCTTTTCAGATGGAAAGATGAGGTTAGCCATAATGGCATATCTAGTAACTTGCAGAGTGGCTTGTTAGTGCTTTATATGAAATAAATAAATAAAAATTAAGACACCAGCTTCTCCAAAAGTTACAGAAGGCTGTTTTTGGAAGGAAAGCAAGGGCTCTCACTTGACTCAGGAGCTGAGCAGAAAGTTACAAACCTGAATTTAATTTCTGTTCCCATTATAGAAAAAAATCCACTGTTTGTCTATTGAATTATCAAGGCAGCAAAGCCAACTCAAACCTGCTTATAAGGAAGTGATAAAATATGGATTGGCTAGTGATGATCCTCCCAGAGGATAGCAGTGATCTCTCAGTGCAGAAAGAGCAATATCACTTGTAGTATAATGTGAAGAGTGGAGTCAAATTTGCCTATCCTTAATTCAAAACAAGGGTGCAACACAGCCAACACTAACCACTTGGCATGTGTTTTAAGGTTTTTTTTAAAGCCTGGAATCAGATGCATCCTTCCCTAGCCAAAGGAAAACATTTGAGAAGCTGTGACGCATTTACACAGATGAAGGAAGGAAATGTCCAAAAGAGTCAAGAGCTAAAAATAGATCAGTTTACTGAGTTGAACTCTGGGTGGGAATTGGAGAACTAAATATAAATCTAAATTTTGAACCTCTATGACTTGCTTAACTGAGTAGTCTAACTCTTTCTGTTTGGTGTGGTGGTGTTTTTTTTTTTTTTTATTTTTTTGCGGGGGGAGGGTTTGTTTTGGGTTGGGGCTTTTTGTGTTTTTGTTTTTTGTTGTTATTCATTTGTTTTTTTGTTGATGTTTTTGTTTGTTTTTTTGAACTTCATAGAGGACAGCTTTAGGTGAAAACCTGTTTCAAGTCTTGTGAGGTGGCTTTTCAGTGCCTTACAGGCAGCACAGAGGAGTCTGGCCATCTCTTGAGGATTAGTGTTATAGCACAGTTTAACTCCCTGGAAAACTGGGTTGCAAGTTGGTTTTTAGTTTGTTTGTTTTGAAGAGCTTCTCTGTGGAAATGGTATGTTCAAACTCTACTGAAGAAGTTTTAAGCTAGTAGCTAATAGAACCAGTATCAGTGAGGTTAAAAAAGGAAGAGTTGTTGTGTTTTTTTTTCTCCCCCAGCTTCTTCAAGAAGCAGTAAATTTGCCTCTAATCTGTATGTAGAAAACTGTAGAAACCTGAAGTTTGATTGTCCAAAATGCCTGCCACAAACCCCAGTTTGGAAGCTGTCAGCTCTCCTTTGTGGTAAAGAAAAAATAAGGTTGTCAGAGAGTTTTAACTTGGTGCAATGGAAGAGAATATTGGGAAAACTCTTCATATGCTAGAGTGTTCTAGATTATTGTTCTTAGATGATGACATTAGTGCCATGGAAATGAAGGTAAGCAAATTGTATTTCTCTAGCCTTGGAGCAACACTGAGCATTTTTTGGGGTAACTGGAAGCAACTGATTCAATACTGGTAACTAAAAGCTGCCCTTTTCCAATCTGATGAAGCTGGACCCGTGTAAGTGAATCCCAGTGTTCTAGTGTTTGCTGGCTGCTAGTGAAGAGCAGTGCTTTCATGATTCTATACCTTTCTGTAAGATTTGTATTGGAGAGGCAAAATACATGTATTTTATGCCTCGATTTTGTTGGGAAAACGAATGTTACTATTAAAATAGTTGTATTTACAAATATAGCAATGTAATAAGAAATTAGGGTGAAAACGATAGCATTGATTAGATTAACTTGAAACAGTAACTGTCTTGCCCTCCACCCACCAAGATGGGAGGGTTAATTTTGATGTTGAATACCTTCCCTTTTTGTACTATATTGTCTGCTGTAGAATGTTTGCTTGGCAGAAGTATAAATAGTTGTGCTCTTGTTTGCTTTTTGGTTTTGTTTGTTTTTCCAGAGGAGCTTGAGAATGTTTTTGCAAAGTTGTTTTGAACAACTCTGGTCTTTGATTACTAAAATAGCATTTGTTCCAAGCAGCGGTTTATCTGGTAAAGCGATGAATAGTTTGTAGCAAAATAACCTGACTACCTACAGCCATAGGTATATAGAGCAGTATGCCAAGTTAAACTTTGAATTTATGGAATATATTTTTATATAGCAAAGCATGAGAAGTACTGTTTTTAAAATCTTTTTTTCTATTACATGCTTTTAAAGTGGATTGGTCCATGTCGCTGTCCTCATTGTATTAACCCACCATTAGGAACCTGTAAAAACCTTTTGAAAGAATAATTGGTTTGCTGGCCGATTACTTAATCTATGATATTTTTGCTTGTAGGCAAGTTCATGACATAGAATCTGAGCAAGATGTGACTTGCAGTTCATGTCCACTAAGGCAACAAATGTGGGTTAAAAGAGCAAGGTGGTGCTGCTCTCCATAATGTTGTAAATGGCTTCTAGGCAGTGAAAAAGAAGTGGCAGAGCCCTGTATTTGAGTTTGGGAAGGTAAGGATGGATATATCTTAATACTAAGGTGGCAGCACTTCATGGGAAGCCTTCAAGTTGTCTGGGCTGCCTGAGTTTGGATCCCATCTGTGCATTTGTGCAGCTTTTGTATGTGATGATAGAGAAGATAATAAATAAGAGGAAGGCCTTTTTTTTGTGGTCTTGAGCAGCTAACATAGCACCTTAAGGTGTGTTTGTGTGTGTGTTTGTGTGTGTGTTTGTGTGTGTGTTTGTGTGTGTGTTTGTGTGTGTGTTTGTGTGTGTGTTTGTGTGTGTGTTTGTGTGTGTGTGTGTTTGTGTACTGTTTCACAACCCCACTACTTGGGGTTGGAATCCCTCTCCCACTTACTTCCTTTGCAAATACTTTGTGTTCTGGCTCCTAGCTACAAAGCTTCAGAGATAAGGGTACAGAACTGCTGGTGTGTAATGTCCTAGTTTAATGACACTTAACTAACTGCAGGAGAGACTAGAGCAAAAGGAGGGATAGCTACCTTTTTCCAGGCTTTTTTTTTTCTGTCTTAATTGTTGTCCTCCCTTGTGTGACTGCTGCTTTTATTCCTTTTCCTGAACAAATATGACAGAGGTCCAACAGACAATAAGCTCAATCACTAGGCATCAGTGTTGGTCTCTGCAGGAGATCCATTATGTGTGCAAAGACAAGTAGGGGGTCCTATGGAAAAGCACTCTATAGTTTGAGTGTTATAGCACGTGCACTCCTCTGACAAATAAAGCTCACCCAGGCAGCCTTGATGTTGCATTATCTAGTTTTTGAGTGGTTTTTTGTGGCAGCTTCAATCAAGCATGGTCCTAGTTCAATTAAGTCATGTTTTAGTGTTTATGTAAAGTCTTAATTAAATACCTTAGAGGATAACAGTAGATGACATCAGTTTTACCAGACTGTGCTGGATTACTGTGTTACATCAGAGATATTTTGGGAATAGAAATGCATTAATTCACTGTATAATATTAAGCAAGGTGAATGTGTAATCTGCTTTATTACATAGACACATTGAGGAAAGCATCTCCTCAAATGCAAACTAAGTACTTGAAGACTTTTTTTTTTACAGACAACCCAAGTACACTCTACTGTTAAATTTCTTAGGGTTTGATTTGTGTCACTTGAGTGACATGTTAGTTCTGCCATGCTAGTAAAAACTAAATGAAGGGAGATGTAAAAGTTGTCAAATGTCAAGGAGGAAAAAGGAAAACAAATGCTAAATAATCTTTTCATAAACTTCTATTTAACTAAGATTTAAAAGACAGAACTAACCACATGTACACTGGCAGATTAATAGATGCCAGGGAGCCTGAATTTTCACAGGCCATCTGACAGCAAATGTACGATTTCCCTGAAGCAACTACTGATTTCGAGGCCAAAAGGAAGGTTTTTGTTTTTTTAAAGCAAAGCAGGAGAAGGACAAGCCTAGGCAGAATAATGGGAGGGAGATAATGGCTATCTGATGCAGAAAACTTACGATTGCAAGTGCAGTGAGGTCGCAAAGAGAACTGACCCTTGAAGGGAAGTGGGAGATGGGTTGCCTTTATATAGTGCTGCTCAGATATTTGCTTTACAGGGATAATATGCTCAAATCAGATAGTGTTAATATGCCCTGCCCTAGATAGGTCTAATATTTCTTTTCCCTGTAGAGCAAGAAACAAGAAAGGAGCTTGGTAGAATTCCTTAATTTTGTACTGCCAAGTACAGTCTTGGTGATACAACTTAAGAAAAAGTTACTGTTAACCTGGTTTTATGTTAAAATTAACGTTTTCCATACCACCATTCCTCAGATTCCTTCTACTCACAGTAGAAATGTATTATTTGAGTTACTGTGGAAGGAGGAGCTCAGTTGTTCCAGGAGGTCTCTGACACAGTCTTAACTCCACAAGGATTCCATCAGGTTTGTGCTTAGTCCCTTTGCACTAGCCTCTGCTTTGACAGCAGTATGGCAAAGGATATGCTTAAGAGGCTTTGTTGAACCTTATCTCGGGGTAATCACGTTGTTGTGTTCAGATGAGATTACTGATCACATCTTTTAATTAGAGAAATTTCGTACCTACAGAAAAATAAAGCTGTCTGGAAATGTTGGAAGTTATTTTTCTGGCATCTTCCTCTGCGTAAAGATGCTGATCAAAACTTCTTGCTCTGAGAAATGTATTCTGACTGAAAAGGAACTGTGACTATTTTCAGGTTGACTTCTTCCAAGGAGCTTCCTCATCTTTGTGGTCAGAAGTTGTTCTTGGTGAAATAGTGAGGAATACAATGCATAAGTAGCCTTGCATTGAATCTATGATGAGGCAGCTGAATCACCTCCATTTTGATAGTTGGCTTCTATTAAAGTATATTGAGGGAAAAACTGACATTATTAATGTAAAGGGCAGTTCCATACAGCTGAGGAACTGAAGTGGAATTAAGAAGAAAGAGCCAACTTGAATTTACTCCCTAGGCTAACAGTAATTTCAAAGTTAACATATTCTGAGATGTTGCTTTGACAGCAATCTTGGATCTAATCCTGCAGTATGCAATTAGAATTGCTATTCCCTGTGGTATTTAAAATGCTTATAACTGGCTTCAGTTTAGCACAGAAAATGAGTATGGTTGAACTATTTTTTCAAATAACATCTGCTTTAGTAGTTGCTATCTGTTCAGTTTATCGAGTGTTAACATCATTCAGGTGTCTAAAATTAGGAATATGTTGCTGTAAGAAGGAAGGAAACCACAACCCATAGGCTTTGCTTACTGCCTATAATTTAAGCATGGTGTTCCTCATTGGTTGTCCTGCTTTTGTGGCTTATTTGGTGGAGTTCTGTGTTGGCTAAAAGCACTTTGGTGTATGTCTTAACAGAAGAATAAAAATCAGTACTGTGACATGTCAAGCTGGTGGATGAAATTTTCAGTTAGCCAGATGCATGAAATTACTAAATGGATGATAGCTTGAAAAGGGATTGTAATGAAAAGTGTAAGCTTTGTAATGATAGCTGTGTAGTAATGAGGTAATTGTAGATTTTTTTCTCTTAAAATATGCCTCACCAAAGAGAGTCTTGTGATGGCATTCTATAGAGGTAGAAGTGGGAAGAATGATGAGTAGAATGGAAGGACAAGGAGAAAGAGGCTTGTGTGTATATACAGTTGAAAAAAATAGAGTTTTACTGTAAGAGACGAGACATACTGATAAGGAGAATCAAAAGTGTGATAGTAATTTACAGCAAATGTAATGCACTGTTCTAAACAAGATCACAGCAGTCCTTGAGAGACTAGTTTAGATATAAAATGTGAAAATAAATACTGTCCACCCCTTGTGCTTCCATCATTCTCCCTGAGAGTGCATTGTAGCTATTTTTAAGGCTAGTAATCATAGACTGGTTTGGGTTGAAAGGGACCTTAGAGGTCATGTAGTGCCAAGCCCCCTGCCATGGGCAGGACACCTCCCACTAGGCCAGGTTGCTCAAGGCCCCATCCAACCTGGCCTTGAACATTTTTAGGGAGGGGGCAGCCAAGACTTTCCTTGGTAACCTGTTCCAACATCTCACCACCCGCACAGGAAAGATATTTTTTTTTTTTCCCAATGTCTAACCTAAATCTCCCCTCTTCAAGTTTTAAACAATTGCCCTTTGTCCTCAGGCTACACACCTGTGCAAGAATTGTTAGTCAAGTTTTGCTGAGGCTTGCTGTCCGGTAACACTGCACTTTTTCTGTCTCTTTCTGTATCTGTGGTTATTTGCCTGTTGTCCTACTTCTTAGAACTGGTGTGAAAGTCTTTCCTGAAGCAGCAGCTGTATGCTTGACTTTGCTGTGCTTAGAACAGGGAACCTGTTGTGGGTCCGGCTACTGTGTGTCGAAGAGAGTAACTTGAAGGTAGGTTATGTAACTTGAATTCCTGAGGAGAAAGAGGTCGCACGTGTGTTCTTTAAATTTTTTTCTGTTACTACATCTCTGCCTTTCCCTTAAGCTTTTAGAGATGTATCTGAATATAGCCTCAATTAAATTCTTGTCCTTTAATGAAGGAAGTCCTTTGCTTAATGTGTAGCTGATATACTTGGAATGTAAGGGCATCAGTCAGGATCCAAAATTAATTGCCACTTGGGGCTGATAGTGCCACATGGGCATTTGAAAGAACATTGTCTCTTTCAAAAGCCTTCTGAAATGGTCAGCTTTGAAAAGGAGGCACATTCTTGTTACATTAAAGAAAGCATTGTGAGTGTTGAATCTTGCTTCTTATTTTCACTTGGTAACAACAAAAGCAAATAAATACTTTAGTCTGTTGAAGATGGTACAAGTTGAAAGAAGAGAGCTATAACTTCCTTACTCCTTCCTGTCCTCCAGCAGCTCCCAAATGTAGGAGTAAAAAGCCCAAAGCTGGCACAAAGGGTAGAGGGCATCTCGTTCCAAAACTGGTGACTAATGCGTCAGTCTGTGGTAAAACAATATTGTTTTACTGTGGCAATGGCCCTATTCTTTCCTTTATGTCCAATTCCTTCATGTTTAGAGAACATTGTCTTTAAAATAGACTTAATATGAGCTTGAATGGTAGGAACTTTGTGATTATTCCTGGAGTATCTGTTAATTGGTTGGTGCAGCTGATTCAAGCAGCAAAACTTAAGGGAGTTCAGGAAACACTGGCTATGGGGTAGCAAATCTGTTTGTTAGTAGAGCTGTTAGTTTGGTAGCCCGGATGAATTTCAACTAAGAAACTGATGTATGTGAAGGAGCTTGGTGGGCACTTTGATTGAATATGGAATATTAGGCTCCATTTGCTCAATTAAAGGAAACGCCTAACTTTCAGTAATGCTCAAGCTAATATCCAGGCATTTCTGTGACTTAAACTTCAAAAGTAAAATTGGAGGTAGCTATAGTACTTGTGCTCTGACTAATTTCTATGACTTGTATTGGACCGCTTGTGGGCAAGCAGGGAAAGGAGAGTGCTTCATTTTTTCAAAAATTGTATAATTAAATTCATTGATGGTAGGCCAAGAATACTGATCACAAGGGTTGGTGCTGAATCAGAAGGAATACTTTAAATGGCGCTCTGTGGAACAGAGACATAATTGCCCTCTCTTTCCCTTTCTTGGTTTATTGGATGGCTGAATTGCTCATTTCATACGTGACTTTGAGTGTGACTGAAGCTGTGAATCAGTGTTTGTTGGAGTTTTTGCATCTGGCTTCTGTTCTGACTTCCCTTTTGTGAGCTGGAGAGGCTGTCTCAGTTATTACTAACTATCTAGTGAAAATCCTCTTAAACTCTCCTTGCTATGAGTGGGTGAAAATGTTTGGCAAACACATGAATCAATAATTGCTTATTTGCCTCACTGCTGCTTTTCAAAAGCTTCACTGTCCTTTTCTATGTTTGCACAGATAATCAATATCTATCCCCAAATGATAATTAACAGGGATAGATAACTTTGGGGTCTTCCTTTTACAAAGTCATCCTGCAACTGCTCTTCTCTTGCTCATTCCATTTCTGACCTTTTGTCAATATCAGCAAGGCTTGCATCAGAATTGCAATGGCTTATATGCAGTTAGAAAAACTCAATTATTATTTTACTTAAAGATATTCACAGGTTTACCAGGCTGCCCAGGATTCTGTTCATGACAAAAAGAATAAGTGAACTGAATGAAAGCTAGTAAAAGGGAAATATACACTTGTCTCAGTATGGGGCAAAACACTGCATGTAATTCGATCTGCTGAGTTCTCGTAAAGAAGAGACTGGCTTTTTAGTGGCCTTGTCTAACATGTCCATTTTGTTCTGCTGTTGCTGGCTGAAATGGGAAAATAAAATGAGGGAAAAATACCTTCATGATGACAGTTTTCCCTTGGGAACTGGTTCAGTTGTGGCTTTCTCATAAGAGAGATTGTGGCTTCCTTTCTACTTCTGCGGCATGAAAATTGAGATTTGTGTAGCCTGTTTCTAAAGTTAACAACTTTCTAGATGCCAGTCTTGAAAGATACAAACAACTTCCAGGTGCCTGCAATTTGAAGAAGTTCCCAGCTGAATCAGATTGCCATCTGGATGTGACCTTTGCAAAAAAATAGCTGCAGCAGCACATGCGCAAACTATCTATGCAGTATAGTAAGAAGTTGAAGCAATCTATTTTAATGTACAAAATTTGTTTGCTTTTTTAGATTCACATTTCTGTAGTGGGAAGGCAAGCTTTCAAAACTGTCTGGTCTACTTTGCTGTTGAGGTCAGTGGCATCTTACTCCACTGGAGAACTGCATTGAGCTGTTCACACTTCCACATCACTGGGGCTGTCACTGGGTGACTTGTTTTGTTCCAGCACTTTGTTTTGTAATCCATAGAAAGACTACTTTTGGTGCCATAATTTATGCGAGTGAAAGCCTAATTTGTGGTACTGTAATATACAGTATCTGGATGCTAACACAGTTAAAAGCTTCAAACTGCATTGTTCCATAGATAGGATGAACCATAGAACCTGTTTCTGCCCAGACCTTAAAGTATGTGCATATTGTTTGGATCTTAGTGGTATGGTTTAATGGCAATAAAGTTTCTTCAGTGTACAGAAAGTAGGAAAAAAGATTACCCTGCATTCTGTAGATCTGGAACTATGTATCATCTGTTCAGATCAAAGTGTGCTTTTGAAGGCCATCTCTTGATTGTACCAATTAACAGTTCTTTGCCCTCCATTATGGAGCATCACAGCATTCCTTTCAGATGAAGCTGAATTGGAAGACATGCTCTAGCTACAATTCATTACTAAGTGCACAGAACCAGACAACATCTAGTTGAAAGTAAAACTTTCTCTAAAGCTTTCTCCAAGACATGTAATTTAACTATTGAGGCCTCCGCACCAAGGTTTTGCTTTGTTGACCCTTTCTGTTGTGTAGTGTATAAAGCTAACTTAGACTAAACCAAAGAAGGCCAGCAGTTAAGTCCTGAAACTCAGCAGATGCTCTAATGAAGGAACAAAGGCCCTGTAGTGACAGAGTTAATCTACTGTGTGAATTGAATGATTGCTCTAAATAAATGGATCATGCTTCAGAGCAAGGGCAGTTAACCTTTCTTGGTGTCAAAATAATCCTGGGACTGAAATGACTGGGAGAGCTCAAGGAAGGG
This sequence comes from Phaethornis superciliosus, assembly GCA_023637945.1. Taxonomy (NCBI): domain Eukaryota; kingdom Metazoa; phylum Chordata; class Aves; order Apodiformes; family Trochilidae; genus Phaethornis; species Phaethornis superciliosus. The sequence continues at coordinate 73,352,096 of JAJQWJ010000002.1, forward strand.
AAGAGGGGTTTGGTGCTGCATGTAGCCTTTGAAACTGTACTTTATTCTGTGGCAAGGCACTTGGTGTACCTGTCGGCACCATCCTAATGCAGGTTCCAGTTTTGAAAAGGAAAAGTCCTCTGGGATCACAGAGTCCAACCATCAACCCAGAAAAAAATACCATGGCCACTAGAGCATGTCCTGAAATGTCATGTCTACAGGTTTTTTTAATTCCTCCAGAGACGGTGACTCCACCACTTTCATGGGCAGCTCTTTCCAGTGCCTAACTACTCTCTCAGCAAAGAAATTCTTCCTAATAGTTAGTCTAAACCTTCCCAGGACATTTCATCTAGTCCAATCATTATTTACTTGGGAGGAGAGCCCAACACCCACTTCCCTACAACCTCCTTTCAGGTACTTGTAGAGAGTGATAAGGTGTCCCCTCAGCCTCCTTTTCTCCAAACTAAGCAATCCCAGTTTCCATAGCCTCTTTTTATAGAACTTGTTCTCTAGATCTTTCACCAGCTTGATTTCCCTGCTCTGGATATCCTTCCTCCAGCACCTCTGTGTGCTTCTTGTAGTGAGAGACCCAAAACTGAACATGGTAGTCAAGGTGCAGCCTCACCAGGGCCAAGTACAGGGGGACAATCACTTCCCTTCTGCTGGCCACACTATTTCTGATGCAGGCCAAGATGCTGTTGGCCTTCTTGGCCACCTGGCCACACTGCCTGTAGCATTGCATGGGGATGTTGTGACTGAAGTGCAGGACCTGGCACTTGACCTTTTTGAAACTTGTACATTTGGCTTTGACCTATTGATTGAACCTGTGCAGGTCCATCTGCAGAGCTTTCCTACCCTCAAGCAGAGCAATACTTTCACCCAACTTGGTGTTGTCTGCAAACTTCCCGAGGAAGCATGATTCTCACATACAGTTAATTGCTGAAAATACTGAAAAAAGCCAGCCATAAAACTGAGCACTGGGGGACACCACTGGTGCCACACAGCCAACTGGATTTAACTCCATTTTTTTTTGTTTTGTTTTTTGTTTTTAAATGTAGTAACTAAATTGTCTTTAATAATTGAGCTTTTTAAAAATTTGAAATGTAATTTAAAATTCTTCATTAGTTGAAGTATTTTTGCAACAGAATAGAGAAGTCTAACTGTCCAGTGTAAAATGATACCATTTTACTGATGTGCATAAATTGTTAGCTCCTCATCCTTAGATAAATATTGGAGTTGAATGCTACTTACTGTCCTAGCATCAACATAAGCCTTAGAGCTCAAGTAGCCTTCCTTACCCTACCTGCCAGAATTCTCATCTATGTAGTAGAGTTATCTGAGAAGTATATTTTGTTAAATCTCATCTGCATCACTGCAGTATTGTTGTAGCTCAGTCCAAATGTTACTGGCTTATGAGTTTGAAAGGCTGCCCTTTGGTGGAGGTGCCAGCACTCCCATTTGTCCTCTCAGTGGGTGTCTTCTGGATCAGGAGCATGTCAGGACAGCTCCAGAAGAAGTAATGTTAGATGGTCTAGGCAGCATTGATCAATTCTGATTAAATCCTGATGTGGAACCCTTGTACTTAATGAAGATGTGCTGAAGGGCTTAGTGAAGGTCACTGCTGGCAGTAGGAGTTGTTGAGATTCTGTCTCTTTTAAAGACTGATGCCAACTTAAAAAAATTCCAAGACCTGGATTCCTTTGGCTTCTTAATGTGTTTGTGTAGCCCAGGAGGCGGTGACAGGAGACTAAGGTGAAAATTTTAATTTCCCAAGGCCTACTGTGAGTTCATTTGCTTTTGCAGACTTGTTTGGAGAGATAGTTAGCCCTGACTAACCATAGTTAACACTATCACATGAAATTAGAAAAACCTTTTATAAAAGTTAAATTAATCTTGAAGGCTTGAATTGCTGACTCTTAAGTCCTCCAGTCCCTCAAAGCTATACATTTATTTCATGTTAGTTCTCATATAAAAAGACTTAGCATTGAATTTGAAATATTGTCGAAGTCTTTGGCATAATATTGCCAGCCCAGTCAGAATTGTGTACGTTCTTGGTGATATATTTGCATCTTTTAAATTTGTGTATAGTATGTGTCTTCCTACCTTGTGTTTAGTGTCTTAATATTGACAATATTTTTCTGGAGACTGATGCAAGTCTTGGTCCTCTAAATTTTTTTGTGGTGCCTGTACATGGATCCATCAACAACCAGCAACCATCTGCTTCCTACTGGACATTAACCCTAAACAGATCTGATTGTACAGATTTCTATCATGAGAGGAAGGCTAAAGTAATGGTGTGACTTGGTGGGAATTTGATCAATACTTGCATCAATAGATTTAGTTTGAATTTTGTATGAGTATTAATAACATTTGTGAAAAGATTGTTTATCATGGTTAAGATGACCAATGATTTTGTGGAATAAAAATGGCATTTTTTCCCCTGTCCCAGAATCAGAGGTGTGATAGAAGATGTATGAAGGGAGGAAATCTTTTAGGAAGCAATTCAATTTAATTCTGCTTTCCTTGATTGCATATACAGTTTGAGTTGGTTTCATAAACCTGTTGGTTTACACACTCAGATTGGACTTTGTGTGTGTTGTCTAACAGCATGCTTAGAACTGGGGGTGAGGAGGAACTTCAGATATGTCCTTGCTTCTTCCCTGCTTGGGGAAAGTAAAAGGTTGCAACTGAAAGTCAGCGTGTGATCTCTCAGGGAAGGTGACTTGTATGGATAAATGTGCCTGGATTGCCTTCAGAAGAGAACAGCCTCTCTGTTACTGCACCTTTATGTGTATAAGAAGTAAAACACTATTTCTGAAGTTCAGCTTCCAAAGAAGTCTGTGGTCTGAAAAGGGTACCTCATCCTGCAGTATGTTCTGGCTTCCTTTTATCCCAAACTTAGGTGCGCTTTTCTTTCCTATGATGGATAATTGTAAGGAGTTTTAGCCATTTGCATGACTCTGTTTATAGACTATTTGTAAAATCAAAATTCTCAGGCATGATTGAAAACATTCCCTGAAGAGTCAGAATTGCTATATTTGGAGTTGGGTCTGGAACGGAAAGAGGAGAGAAAGTATTTGTGGGGTAATTTTCTTCTTCTCTTTTCTTTTTCTTCTTCCTCTCTTTTCCCACACAAACTCTGTTGTGCTTTTAGTGCTTTGAGGGCAGAAGACCTATGGTGAGAGAGATACTGAATTCTGTAGAGATAGGTCTATAGCAAGCTAGAGATGTCAAATTTTACTGGAGTATACTCCTGTGGGAATGTTGGCTCAGACTAAATTCTGCCTCTCCCGTGCTGTAAATCTTGTTATGGATTGCCAAGAATTTAGTCTTGTCCCTTTCAAAAGTATTCCTTGTCCTCCATTCTTTATTTGACTAGAAAGTTCATACGGATAAAAGGCCACTGATTGCTTTCATATTAAATTATGAACATTCATTTGAGAAGAAGAGTTGAACTTGAATACTACAGCACAAACATGTTTTCCAGGTAATAGTAAAATGACTAACGTGACTTTTGGTCACCTGTCATTTTAGATTATAAATTCTGGATGTGCGTTATCACAGAATACTACATATTTCATGTTACAGCACTTGGCTGCTGTCCCAACAGGTGCTGTTAAATCTGAAACTTGTTATTAGCAGCTGAAATTCCTGTCTGTATTTTTTTTTTTTTCTTTTTTTTTTTTTTGTCTTAAGCTATAGAAATATACACTATTGTTTTGACAGGTCAAACCAAATACACATCTGCCCCATTATCCTGCCTCTACTGATGACCAAACCAGATACCCAGGAAAGGCCCCACAGGGATGAAATAATATTCTGTGGTGCTTCTCCACTGTACTTTGTCCCAGCGTGCAACTGGATCTTCCAAAGCCAAATGATATTTGTGTATTTACAGTGACTTGGAGTTTTGCTTTTATACTAACTTGTTTAGTGTCCCTTTGGGCTTGTGTACTTTTTTATATCTTGGAAGTCCAGTTGTAGACACTTCCGTAGCTTTAACTACACATAATGTGAAAGACCACCTCCTCCTGTTGTTTCAAATCTGCTGCTTTCTAGTTTTGTTTGCCAGCTTCATCTCTTATGTTGGTAGAGTTTGCAAACAATTAATCTGTTCTGTCCAAGCTGTTAATGGTTTTATAAACCTTGCTTCTATTCCGCAACTTTTCCATGCTAATGAGTCCTGCTCTGGTTAGCTACTTTTTGTGCAGAAAGATTCACTTTGTTTATTGTTGCTCTTTGAACTTTCTGCAGTTTTTCTGTCTTATTTGAGATTGAAATAGATTGTGTTGGAAATGTGAGCACACAGCAGCTTTATGCAGTTTTACAATATTTTCATTGTCTTTCTTCCTTTGCCACTAATTCTGAGCATTTAATCTGCGTTTTTAATAGTTTTCCTCTGTGTGTGTGCTTTATTATTTGTTTTTAATCTACATCTAGCATATCCTTGAAGATACAGTGACCAAAATACTTGCTTAACTTGTAAATTAAACTGAGGCCATACCACACAGAGCCAATAAAGTTTGGGAATTAGATGCTGAGTCAAACATCATTCCCATTTATAAGCCTGTTGTCATTAAACTAGGTGAAACTGTGTGTGACTTTGGTTTGCCTGATAATGGGAAGCAAGCCTCAAGTCTAAGACTATCTTAAAATTAGTTTTTCATCTCTGAAAACTAAGGTGATTTATTTATAGTCTCTTTAGATCCTGTCTCTCTTCGTTGGTAACTCTAGTTTGAAGTCAGTTACCTTGGGAAACTCTTGAGACTTGAGTGTGAGTTTTTATTTGCAAAGGAATAATGTGGTTCTCATGCCTTTTGCATAATAGCTGTAACATAGGATGCTTTGTTTGATGTGTCATTTAAGGGCATGTGTGCTGTTTTGTCTGTTGATAGAGTTTATGAACAAGATGATGCTTTAAGTGGATATAGAAACAAAGGACTCTAAGGTGTATTTTCATTCGAAAATAAACTTGTTTGTTAACTGTAGAGAAAAAGATAAAGCCTTACACATAAAGACAGCTCTTGTTACCTAACTTAGCTTGGACCAATACTATCATAATTTCCTCTTTGTGTTTGGACTAAGGGTGCTGTGAAACCCTTGTGCCTATGATATATGCATATGGCAGTGCCATTAATAATGACATTCAAATGCTTCTTGGAATGGTCTTGATATTTATGCTCTGATACAAGTACTCAATTCTGAAGTTGTTGTGAATGGCTTCAGTTTCCAGAAAAGATGTACTATGAAATCTTAGTGTGTGTACTCATGGTACTGAAGGAGGTAACTTGATTGCTGAGAGTGAATCGAGCTTTTTATTAGTGCTTGTACATCTGTATGTAAATATATGCAAATATGTGATCATATTTGAGGAATTATTTTACATGGAAGAGAGCAGATGAAGTAGTTGGTCCAGTGAAGGATGCCCTTTCAACTTAAAGGGCTTTTCCATTTTATTTTACTTTTCTCCCATTGAGATGACTGCTTGGAGTTTCAATGGTAAGCCTGTAATAGGAAAACATTTTGTCTTTTGGTGAAGCACATTAAACTAGGGGCAGTGAATTGTTAAGACTGTGCTTCATGCATATGGGATTGTGAAGAAGAAAGCAGTGAGAGGATTGGAAAGGAATTGTCATATGGCCATCTGTCCATTCTCTGATAGCTAGAGCCACTTGTAAAAGTGTTTATGGTATGATTTATTGAAAGAAAAAGGAGCTGATGTTGCCCACAAATTCCACTTGCTTATAGTGCTTTATGTGGCACAGATGTGAAAACAGATTTATTTCCAAGAGTTAATATATGAAAACAACCCTGTAATGATATTAGGGCTTACAATATGTGTATTATTCACCTTAGCCAGGTAATACTTATTTTGCATCAGTTGAATTAACTGGTCATTATTTGAGGAACTCTGTATTTACAACAGTAAATGATAACTATGGATTATTATTTCATAATTTTATAATTATTATAATAGTTTATAATGCAATTTGTAATTATAACAATAAATGTAATTTAGCATGGATTTTAGTTTTGAGTGCCTTGAAAATACAAGACATTATAGAGAAGCAAAGGCCCCTATACTCTAGACTTCTCAAAATTACTATATCCTGTAGGCAGTATAACCTATATTCAGTTTAGTCCTGAAAAAAAAGTAGTGAAGCCTAAGGATGAATTAAAATAGCAATGAATTGAGTTTTTGTGATATTTAGTTTATTTTTCTTATATAGAGAGAAGCCAAGAAATCTCTCTCAGGTTTTCCTCAGAATCAATTATTTTTTTTAAAGACACACCTGTATTTGGTGCTAAAATGGCACAGCTTGATTACCTGCAGATACTAAATTTCAAAACAAAGTTTGACATCTTTATTGGTCAAGTATGTTTACTTTAGTACACCCTTAGTGCTTTAGAATATGCTGTGTCTTTAATGGAACAGTTCAAAACAAAAAAGAAAAAGCTTGTGAACTAGTAGTAATTTGTATTTAAAATTTCTTCTTTTTATGGGAGGTGGGGGTAGAAGGAGTGGTGCATTTCACAGGAAATTAAGTGGAGAGGATTTACAGAATTCCGGAATCATAATTGTGTAAAAGAATTTGGAATACGTTCATAGAAGTAGTACATTGGTTCATACTTACTTTTCTCTTGGATGTAGGACAACATGGCTTGATGCTTTGTGAGAAAGATGCAAATAACTAGCTGCTTCTACTTCTAAATACTAGTTCACAAAGAACATTATTATCCTTAATCATACTGTGGTACTCATAAAATAAATTTAATACCAAAACTACTGTTCTGGTTACAGAGGAGTATTTTTGGATTAAGCTTCACATAATTACCCAAAAGAAAACATCATCTCTTTGGTTCTGTGGAGATGAGGAAAGCTACTGGTCATGTAAATGAGAATTTTTTAAGGCATAGTCTAGATTAGCTCCTACTAGGCTTGTGGCTTAATTCTCTTGAGGCTGCTTTTCTTAGAAAATACTTGGTGCTAATACTGGTTGGTCTTCCATATATCTCCCAGTAGCATTATAGAAAAAATTGTCTGTGTCCCTGTGGAACTGTGTATGTATCCAAACAGTTGAAAGACCTTTGCTATGAAACACTTGCATTCAAACTTTAAGTTAGATTAGGTGTCATTAGTTAGAACAATTATTAAGTTGTCCTGTTGTTTTTTTGTTTGTTTTTTTTTTCCTGAAATACTTGCTTCAAACTCATACTAATATCTGTAGCTGGAATCAGCTGGAATCAGCAAGGCTAGGCTTAGTGTAATTTTAGTTGACATCCACTTTGAAAAATGTATATAGAAGGTTTTAGCTAATTAGATATGATGAATAGCTCAAAATAGCACAGGTAGGGATATGTCCAGTTAGAATAAATAGTACCAAAACAGTCTGATGAAATGTTTTCAAAGTGAGAGAGTTGTTCTCAGGTCTTCCAGAATGAAAGTAATTTTTAAGCAGGACAGCAATTTCTTATATGAGTCACAATTGTACATGTTACCTGGTTTGATATTGTTTTGTTTTCAAGGGAGTTCCCCCCTGCCAATTTGCAGTATTGCTGTGTTTGTGTATGATAATGTTTTTTCTTAATTACAATAAAGCAGAGAGATGAGGATGCTTCTTCTTAAAGGATAGGTGTTACAAACAACTTTAATAAAAACTTGGTATATCTGTTATTTCAGTAACGAATCTAATAATTACATCTTTATCGTCACAGTACACTGAAATCATCTTGGGCTGTAGCTGCTAGCTGGACTTCTTAATTGCCCCAAACTGTACTTCATTAAAATGTAAGCAGCTTTCTTTAATTTAAATACGAAGTTTTAAATACCAAATTAAGTTAGTAATTTGTTGACATGGTTGGGTAGTCTCCAGGGGCAATAGACAGTCATTTAACAATATATTGACTAGTTTTAGTTGTTGAAATCAAGTGGAGTAACTAAAAGGTTGTTATTGATCAAGTGCAATGTATGTTGGACAGTTTAAATGCTGATTAACTAGAATAATGTCTTTACTGTCTTTGAAACATTGCCTATTAAAAGAAAGTGTCTTAAATGTGTGTCTGCTGTGGCAGACACTTCTCCATGTATGGGAGGAAAGACCCTTTTGCATTGGCCAAGTCTGGGAAAATAAGAATGCAGCAGAGGTCGGAATAAGTCCAGGGGTTGAATGCTTTAGCAAACTAAATGCTCCATTTTTAAATGTAATCAGTCTTAAAACTGGTATATAAAAAGGATCAAATGCATATTTAAGTAGTAGTTTCCCAAAGGGGAGGGGAGCAAAACCCGCTGGCATGAAGACACAGAACACGTGTTAATACGTCCTGCTCAGTTACCTAACAGGTTTTTACTTGGGAATTGCTTGGGCATACCAAAAGCCTGCAAAAGTTAAGATTGGGTAAGGACTTCTGTTAATTTTTGCTAACAACTAATGGCCTAGAGATTCTTTGAATCAAGTAGTGTTATTTTTATAATTTGGTACTAAGTATGCTGTGTTCTAGTGCAAGAACCTTAGATTTGGTTTGTAGATTTAATTTTGCTTTCATGTGATTTATAAAGCCAGCTCCTAATTTTTTTGTTACATGCTTGTGTTAGTTTACATATTCTGACACAAGTTCATGGTGAGTTGTGTTGTGCATCATGGAATTATGAACTTGCCTTTTTTTTTTCCCATGTTCCCAGATGTAAAAAACTAGGACATCCTTAGTACTTTCCTTGATCTGCTGCTTAGGATGTTAGCAGTGGATGCAATAGTTGCTTATATTAATTGCACAGTGGCTTAGTGCAGCCTGTCTGGCAATAGCACAGCTGTAGCCAGCATTCAAATAACACTGCTGAGTGGATAAATTCTCATTTAATGTTAGTGACTTAATCCCCTCTCCCACTTTGCTCTAGGGCCTGGTTTTGTAGCAAAAATGCTAGTTTCTTATAGCTTTTGCATTTGTAAAAAATATAGTGCACTTACTAAAAACTCAGACTAAGAAAGTAAATAAGTTTTGGTATGAAGTTTAAAAAGTATCTGATAAATTTGATGTTCGAAGCTTTACAAATGGTTCATTACTAGTAAAACATTTTAGTTTTCTGTATGATAAAACTTTTTCAAAGACTAAGGATTCAAAATACAGAAGTGCCTTTGAAGCACATAAGAGATACTGTTATCTAGTTCAAAATAGAAATCTTCTCATTATTTCTTCTTGTTCAAGAATATGTATGTTGGCTTCACTAATATGTGTATTCTACTAAGCAGCTTATGTATGCTTAACATAAATAAAAGCAAACTGTGCATAACTAAGAACTTGAGTAAACAGAATATGTTTTAATTACTTTTCCAAAAATGCCATATTAAGACAGACTGCATGAAAAAATGAAAATTATTTAAAAACACATACCTAGATGTTTTGGATTACAGACTAGATTAGTCCTCAGTGATTTCATATGTAATGCTGGGTTTTGGTGTCTGCACTAACCAGTGCATAGCTGCTGTATGGTATGACTGCCAGGCAGAGTAAGATTTAGTTTTCTGTACCAGTTTTCAGTACTGCAGTGTTTGAAATACATCCTAGTTTAAGGAACTAAAGCAAAAAATACCACAGGATAAGCACAAGTTAAAATCATGTGACCTTTGGCTAAGGGAGTACTAAAGCCATGTGAAATAGCAAGTATAGTATTGTCAAGTTGAAGGGAAAAAAATGAACACAGACAAGAATAGGGAGACATACAAGTAATTCAAGTTGTTTTAAGGCACTTGAAAGTTGGGAGAAAAATAGGATACGCTTAAGGAAAGCTGCTCCTACTTTCCTCTTGAAACAGTAAATAATTTTGAAACAAAATGGAAATTAAGTATTGCACCAGGAATAGCAATTTGTGATGTTCTTCAGAAAATGGCATAGTTACAAACATATAAATTTTAGTTAAGCCTCAAAGTAATTCACTTAAAACACAGAACGACGGCATACTTGCATCACTGAGAAATACACAGATTTTGAGTAACCTTTATTATCTGTTGGCACACTTAATGTTCACTGTTGTCATATATTTTTGCGAGGACTTGAATCTAATGGTTCTGAAAAAATAACAAGTGTATAAGCTTTTTTGTAAAACTAATCCATATTTTAATTTTACTTCTAAAGGAGGTAAATAAAAATGTAAGATTCTGAAAGTGACCGTACTAGCTGTGTAGCAAATGTTTTTTACTTATTTATTTTCCAGATACTAGTCGTAAGCTTTAATAAGACATTTTTACTTGACTTAGGTTTAGTTGTTTGAAGTTGATTAAATTTTACTCCCTTTCCCCTCTTCAACCTGTGTGCTTGCTCCCTGAATATAGTATTAGCTGCTGCCATAGAATACCAAACATTCAGCTGCTAAATAATTAACAGTTTTGAAAATGCTCATGAAATGGATGATGTTATTCTTTAAGGTGAACCATAATAATTATACATTGCTGCTTTTTTTTTTTTTTTTTTCCGAGGGGTGTGGAGGGTGGGTGTTGTTTATTTCCAGGTGGGGCTGAGGTGCTCAGAAATTTTATTTCAGATAGATTCCTTTCAAAAGCTGATGTTAAAGGACAAAATAATTTTGGTGGGTGAGAACATCTTATTTAGAGGCAAGATATCTATGCAGTGATGAAGCAGGTTATTTAGTAGAAGGGAGTTATGTTGTGTTGTCCAGAAAATAGTTTGTGAAGAAAGTGGTAAGCCTTGAAACATGACTTGCTTGAATACTTAAGTGATGAAAAGCATATAGAAAACAGTTCAATTGTGAAGCTTCCACAAGTGAATGAGGTGCAAGGGTCACATTTTATGTGTTTAAGCCATGCTTAGTTTAAAGGGAAGGACAAGCCTGAAAACAAACAAAAAAATACACTAATGTACTTAGAAATATCTTGATCATCTAAGATAAAAGAAATTAAACTTGTGGTGTGTTTTATTTTCTGTAATCTTAGAAATGTAACAGCTGATGAATTATGAGTTTGAGAAGTTGGAGATGCTTGCAGGCATCATGATGAACTTTATATTTGCAATTTCATTTTCCTCAAAGTAATTCCTAGCTGAATGTGCTTGGGAAATAGCCTTTATTCAGGTTTAACTAGTTGCTAGAATGCATGTGTCAACAAATGTCAACATTCCTAAATACAGGACTAAGAGGAGATCATAATCCACAGTGGCTCACACAAATCAGCTCTGTAGAAGGTAAGAGAGTAAACTAAGTGTGTGAAGAGCTAAGAAGTAAACAGAGATGCTCTGGAAAAAGTGAGGAAAAAGATTTGTGTTGGTCTGGGGCATGGTTCAAAGATGGATAGCTAATTAACTGCACTGAAGAATTAAGTCTTCAGTGAAAGCACAGTAGAATAAAAATAATTAGATAATGTCAGTATGATTGTATTTCCATGTAAATTCTTATATTCATGCAATATTGGTATTGATAAATTCGCAACCAAAATAACTTGATTTGTATTCTAATGACCAAATTTTGAGTTTTACATCAATCTGTAATATATATTTTTCTGTCCTGCCACAGGAAAACGTTTTAAAAGACTAAAACTGTAGAAAACCTGATTATAGTGGGTTTCTTGTTTTATGGTGTGGTTTGGGTTGGTTTGTTTGGGCTTTTAAATTTTTTTTTGCTTTCCTTTGCTTTTGTCTCCGCTTTTTTTGGTTTTGTTTTGTTTTTTTTAAGTCAATATGCAGATGTGAACTAGGGTCAGTGCAGTCAGTATATTGAAGTAACATGAAACTGAAAACAAGACCCCTGATTAGTGCTTAAGAATTTTTGTGTGTTAAGTATTGGTTTGAGTAGCTCCAGAAAGCTTTGACATTGACAGTTGGTGAGCAAAGAATAAGAAACACATCAGAAGGATTTTTGTTGCTGTTAGGAATAAGTACATGAGATTTTTACAGGGAAAATGGAGGCATTTTGAGTACGTAAGTCATGACCATTCTTAAACTGAACCATTTGGGCTTCATAATGCTGCGCTTGCCAAACATTTGTAGCTTTTTGGTCAGCTGTTGGAAGATGAAGGAAGTAAGCAGAAATATGTAGCAATTGTTGATAGTTCATAACCAGAGAATAAGAAGCTTAAGACTGTTTCTTAAAAATCATAAATTGATCTTATTCATGATGGCCTTCATGAATGATTTCTCTGAATTTCTCATTATGGCCTCTGATGAAAGTGCTGGTTATGTCAGAGTTTTACCAGGCTTCTCAAGTTCAGCAGGGACAGTCATCAGGCATTTCATGGGCTACAGAAATCAGATGATGAGATACTTTAAAGTTATTAGTGCTTCTAGGAATATTTTGATAGCTGTTACTTGTCTTTGGTAAATCTGTGGCTAAGAGAAAATGAAATCTTGAAAGCAGTACCAAATAACAGGCTGTTTCCAAGCCACTCAAGCCCTCTTTATTCTATCAAATGCCACTTGCAGGGAGCACCACTCTATAGCCAGGCATTCCCTTGGTGCTGCTTTTCATCTTGCAGTATTACCAGCATGGGATAGATGCTTGGTGATGATTTTTTCCACTCTGAAGTCTCATAATTTCTAGGAAACATCGAAGCTGTTTGGTGTTACAGAAAGCTATGGTCAGATGTTATCGTGCTAGCAGGAACATGGAGAGGGAAAATACGGGATAGCCATTCTCATAGAATGGTTTGGGTTGGAAGGGACCTTGAAGATCATCTAGGGCAGGGACACCCTCCCACTAGATCAGGTTGCTCATCAAACCTGGCCTTGAACACTTCTTGGGAGGGGGCATCCACGACCTGCCTGGGCAACCTGGTCTAGCATCTTGCCACCTCCAAAGGAAATAATTTTTTCCTAATGTCTAACCTAAATCTACCCTCTTACAGTTTAAAGCCTTTGCCCCATGTCCTCCCTTTGAATATTGGCAAGCCCCTTTAAGGTCAACTCCAAGCTTCCTCTTCTCTAAGCTGAACAACCCCAATTTCTTCAGAGGGGATGTGCTTCAGCCCTCTTTTGAAAGAGAAATTTAGACATACATGTGAATACGTTTCTTGCAACTTATAAGCTGTTCATGTTTTATGTACAGCACTTAAGTTGCTTGGATTTTCAGGCTAGCTTAAACATGCTGTTTTGTGGCAAACTGAACAGGAAGACATTGATGAAGTTCAAATCACCTATCTTGTTTCCTCAGGATTTAAAATCTAATTTTGAAATTGTGCTAAAGCAGAGTAATACTTTGAATGTGCACACAGCTGGCCTGCTGGTTGTTCAGACACTTGTGGAACTACTTCATGTTAATGTTACTATTCAGAAATACTCTTCAAATGCACACATGACCAGCACTGTGGAGGAGGGAGGTGTTTTGGGCAAGTATGGAACAGTGGACAGACAGCTCCATATTCTCAAGAGTTTAAGAAGAAATGGAGACTTGCAGGCTTTTAAGTGTTTCTGATAATTTGATTAAAATTTTAACTTACTTTAATTAATGATGAGTTCTAACTGTTTAACAAACTCTTCCTTGTCTCTTTGGTTAAATATAAAGTAAGGTAGGGGAATTTAAGCATAAATAATTGCCTGTTTGACAGATGGAGGAATGAAAATGTAGACCTGACAAAAGGATGTTAGAACAATTTGTTGAACACTTTGTCTCAAACCAAAAGCAAAGGCCATAATTTGGCTTGGTGGGTAGAATGTAGTTTAAGCAATGTGCTTTCTTCCTTGCTTTATTCAGAAATGCATAACATTTAATACAAGAGACTGCATGATTTTGCTTCGTACAGAAGAAGTGACTCTTGCTACGGATGTTTTTTTGGAGCCATTTTGCATATTGATAACAAAGAGTGGTTAGTTTCCTGAATAAAACATTAACTCATTCAGGTTGGACTTGGTAGTGGCTTTTGGAATTGTTTCTAAGAGCTCCCACTGATGCAACAGAATTCAGGCTTGTGAATTGAGGACAAGCAGTACAAGTTATCATTGGAGGAATTAATATAATACGACTGTCAGTATCTCTAGGTGTTACAGTGAACACTGCAAAGTAGGTAGGTTTTATTTGTCCTGGAAAAATGATTGTTGTTGAGGAGCTTTATTATTTTTCTTTGTAACCAAATAGCTAATATTTTGGTTGAAAAGGTATAGATTCCCCACCCCTTGTCGTGAGACCGTCTTTTGGCCACCCTTCAATTCTTTTGGTTTTGATTGTGTCAACAGAAGATTGGCTGTTAGCTGCTGGAGCTCTCTAGTAAGCCTGCTAATGTTTCAGTTGTTGGTATTTGTGTTAAGTTGCATTCAGGAGCAGTTCAGGAGTGCTCTCCAAGGAGATTTTTTTATGACTGAGAGGGTTATTGTGGATTGTTGTTAAGTACTATACCGACAGGCTACTGGGAGTACTGATGATGCACCCAAGTCCTTTCTGATAGAAAAGACCTTGGGGTTGATGATGCTGAATAGGAGATAATTTCCACAGGAAGACAGGAGGAATATGTGGTTTGTGTAATGAAATACATGATTAACTCAAAGTACCTTCAGTTGTTTTATTGCCTCAGATAGTCAAATGCTTGTACAATCTAATGGTACGAAGTAGAGAGTTTTGATTAATGATATTCAGTACCTTTTATCCTTCATTCTTTCAACTATAGTCTGGTCTTGAGACAAAAGTGTATGCCACAGTGTCCCTCTGGAAAAGCTTGGCAGGGTATGGAGTAACCCCTATAAAACAGGAGTTTAGTATGAGTAGCATGAGGCTTAGGCAACACAGAGGCTGTTTTGCATCCAGAAGAATTTTATTTGCTTTATAAAATTTCTCAGAAACCACAGGCTTAGGAGGTATTGGAAGTCTTTGAAACTGGTTGAGATGCAACATGGTTAATGTTGAGTCTGTACCTAACAACGTGGTTTGTTTCTGCATGGGAGGTGTCTTCGTGTAAGGTGCTTTTACTCTAAGAGCACAGGGTTCACACCAAAGTTTAGCATTGAATGGAATCTGCTGTGGTTTGTAAGCCTTAAGCACATAGAAGTTTCATAACTTAAGGCTGGTATTTCTGGATGTAAGCTGACCTGTGAAATAACTGAGCACCATCTGCTTGGTGCTGCATATATTTCATCCATGCTGGACCAGAGCTTGATCATGCTGGCTCTCTTATCTGTGACATGGTTTGCCTGTAATCCCCAGTAACTCATATACAGTTATGTGAATTACTATTATTTTGAAACTGCTGGCTGGTGACAGAACTAAATAAGGAAGCTGTCTTCCTTTGCCTATAAGATGGTTTGCTGTTATGAAGGTCTAGCGAGAACTATAATGTGCTCTGACCAAATGGCAAATGGGGAAGCATTCTGTAGGTAGAAATTGCATGCACTTTTCGAGGCAAAAGCTGGAAGATACTCAGTGGTTTAGTTTGTGGAAAGGAATTTAAATCCTGAATCTTGTATCTTAAAATGACTTTGATTTGGAATGTGAAGATCAAGTGCACATCAGAAGTTACTTGGAAAAAATACTAAATTCTACTGGCTGAGAGGCATTGGGGCATGTGGCATGTCATGGAAGTGTTGTTGCATCAAGCCCTGGATTGCCCACTGCATGAAGGTGCTCAGGAATATGTGGGCTCTGAGTTGCTGGCAAACAGCACCTTAGAACTGCATGAAATGCTTCCCTAAATCCAAAGAGAAGGCAGTGTTCAGCAGCAACAGGTCTGCTGAATTTTAATAGACAATAGAAATTTAACTTAGGCATTGTGGGGAGGGGCAAGTAATGTGTTTCTTAGCTACAGTAGTTTTCCATCTGAGATCCTTATGTCAGTGATAAGCTGAGTCCAGGAACAGCTGTTATCATTCTGGCTGCAGATGGCATCTCCTGTCTCTTAATCCATTGTATAGTTAAACCTGGAAACCAACTGAGCACTTTAATAGCTAGAAAAGGCAGTATTAGGAGTAAAAATACACCTGAACTGGTAGTAGTTTAGAAAACTGTGCTCAGTTTTATATTTGTGCTAGTGTGTGCAGTGGTTCAGTGACAATTAAGTGAATCAACTTTTTAAATGCTGTGATTAAAACTGTAACAGGGCAGAAAAGCTGCTACCAAATGGGTAAAATGTTTTGATTTTAGCATTCATTCTTGTAGAAGAGTAGTGGATCCTAGAAGGCAGGTAAAGGATCACATTTCTTGGCTTTAAAGGCATGTAGAAAGCGTGTGGTCTTCCTGATGTAGACAATTTGGCTACCTAGAGGTGCTTTAGATTGACTAGTAGCCTTCCTCATTTGACTGGGACTAAAGATCTGTCAGTGCAGTCAGGAAAAAACCTTGATTTACTTTTGGACTTTACATCCCCACTAAATGACTTGAATTATCAGCATAAATACCAAAATTACAGTGAGCTGTAGGAACAAGTTGCCAATGGATGCTTTATTCATTATTAGGATAAGGTAACTATCACACTTCTAGCAACTGAGTGATTTGCTTAGTTTATTTACAAATTACACTTTAAAAAGCCTCTTCTTCCAGGCAGGCTTACTTGAATGAACTGCAGCAAACTCTTCACCTGAGTGATTTATTGTTCATGTTACTATACTAATAAGGGATTTTTCAGGTTTTTTGCTTAAGATGTTTGATGTAGGGGGAGGGGCTCCTTATTCCGTGCTGTTTGTATTTGTTTTAAACAGTCCTGCAGTTGAGTTAGAATAGTGACTTTAGTTGGACCAAATTAGCCTTTTGTTGCATTGTACAGGCCAGGATACTAGAGTTCTTCAAAAGAGAGATTTTGTTTAAATAGATACACCTGCAGGAACAAAATGAGACTTGCTTAATTTCAGTGTAGGGTTGTCTTGTTCCCTCGAAGCAACAAAAGAAATCAGTACAAGCTAAGTTTTATATTTGTTAAAAAAACCCCAAACTATCCAAACTAAAAAAACAACCAAACAAAACCCCAAAACAAACAAAATGAAAACAAAGAAAAAACAAACCAAACAAAAAAAACCCCAAAACAACAAAACCCATCATCACTCAGAATTCTGGCATTATATTACATTCCTAGAATGCACAACTGAAATGTAAATTTGTGAATAAAACTAAGACCAGAACTACTATTTATTGTAAGGAAGGAGAATTGAGAATACATTACGCAAAGGGTATTTTTAGAATCAGTGGATACTAAATAGTTAAGAGCTTTTTCTACCTCATTATTATTTTAGTCTGAAAAAGGAAATAATATGTTGTATTAGTAAAGTAAGCCTGGTGTGTAACTGAAGTTATTGCACTTAGGGAGTACTTTCTTCTGTTGCACTAAAATTTCTCCTTTCCCCCAGAAGGGAGTTCTTCTCACTGACTTAATATAAATCAGTTTCTGTGTGAGGGAGTTCAGATTTGATAGGAATAAGAAGGTATTATGAAATGTCTCTACTCACCCTTTCTGAAAAAAAATCTTCCTGGCAAAGTAGGAGATATAAAGAATATGTATAGAGAAATGTAGAGAACACACCTCTTCGGTTAGTTATTAGCTTGCATGGTAGACTTGGAAATACAGAAAAAATTAAGAAGTACAGTAGCACATGTCAACTAGTGAAATTCACTAGTTTGTGAGCCGAAGACTAGCTAAAAATGTTGCAGAAACAAGCCAAAAGCAGACATTCCCCAAACCAGCCACGACTTCACAATTTAACTTGTTCTGCCGTCACTCAATGCACTGCCAAGCTGCCAGAGTGGTGCTAAGGCTTGACTCAACATTTGCCATCTGCTCTCACTGCAACACCTTCCTTCAGTTTCAATGTCTCTCCTTCATGCTTGACCTCTTCTGCCTCCCTCCTCCCCATTCCTTCACTGTTTCTCTAGCATGTATCTTCCCTTGCCCACATGGAGTCACATCTGCAGTCTTTGCCTTCAGTTCTGCTGATTATTTTCCTAGTGATGAAGAGGAGGTGGCTGCAGTGGTTGCAGAGTTGAGCCATCATCCAGCACTGCCTTCATCTCCCATCATTTACTTCTGGCTCTCTTTCCCTGCCTGAGGAGGGCTTCCCTGCCCTGTGGCTTTCCTTTCAGCTGGTTCAGCACTTGGTGGCTGATTGCAGCATAAGGGATGCATGTGTAGGTAAAAGGACTGTAAAGATCTGCTAATGGTATGCTGGGCTGAAGGCTGTGAAGCAATCCAAGTGAACTGCATAGGACATGGCCTTGTGATGTGCTGGCTTGATGTAATTCTCCAAAGTAATAAAGCAGTAAAGAAAAAATGTGGCCTGAGATTTTCCTGTTCTTCCAATAGGTCTCAAAAGAATCTTACTTAACCTTCATTGTTCTAAGCTTCTTACAAGGTGTTGAAAAATTTCCCTCAAATCTTCCCAGGAGTTCTTAGTTCTAATTGTGCTCCTCTACAGTTTTATGCTGCTTGGCTCTGGTGCACTGCATGTGGATAATGCTGCTGTGATCAATTTTCCCCAGTCTCTGGTCCTGTACCCTTGTCTTTCATAGCACTATTTGTTTTGTGCTTTCAGGAATAAAGAGATTCTTTACAATTTTTCTTTGCTAGTGGAAGAATAAATGTGTTAAATACAGATAATTAACATTTTTACTTACTAGTAAAAATTGCAGCTTTGTACCAGTAATTTCCAGAAATTAAGCTATAAATACTGCAAGCTGAATACTGGCAGTCATTTGCCAGGGAGAGCTGCAAATGGGTTTTAAGCATTGCTTTCAGGTTATTGTTAAGTATTTATCCTAGCTGAAGTCACCTGCAGGCAACAGCATTCCAAAAACCTCCTTTTGTGACACCAGCAGGAAAGCTGTTGGCAGGATTTGGTTAGTGCAGGAGACAGAAGTGGGGCCTCAACTAAACCAGCTCTCATCATTTAGGGTGGCAAGAAGTCTTAAAGCTGACTTGGCACTCAGCAGAAAGAGCCTGCTGAGAAAGAAGATGAGAAGGATCTTTACCTTCGGCTGTAATTCAGTTTGCAGTTCAGCAACAATGCCAGATTGAGTTTCCTGGCTGCTCACGCTGGTTCCTATGCACACTAAATGTGAACAAAACTGAGTCCGTGTAAGACCTTCCTTCCTCTGAGTCTTTTCAGCAGACTACTCTTTGGCTGGATCACTTCCCTGCTGCTTTTCATCACACAGCTGCACAAATACTTCTGTTGGCACAGCAGTGGGAACAGCATAGGGGCAAGAATGAGCAGCTGGGGGACACAGGCTCTTCCGATCAGCTTAGGGATCTACCAGCCACAATCTGTAGTCTCATGATGGGGTTTTTCAGAAAGCTTGGCTCCCAGCTCTAGGAGGCTGCATGGGTAGTCTAGGTTTTTCATTTGCACAGACTTCTAAAATATTAGTATATGTCAGATGAATCCCATTTTATCTGGAGGAGTCTGGACATCTGAGAATGCCATACTGTGTCGGTGACTTTATTGTGCCTTGATAACAGGCATTGAGATGCCCTCTGTAAGCATTGCTGCAGCACTCAAATGAAACTATCTGTGGCATGCAGAAGGTATTTCTAATTCAGTCTTGATCATCTGCTGCAAAATGTCCACAAATACTCTCAGTTCCTCTGTAGGTAGACATGAACTTATCTTCATTTGGCTGCTTCCTTTTTACTTATCTAGATGAAAGCTGAATTACTTAATTGTGTGGACAGCTTAACTTGCCTGAGTGGTGATGGGCAGTAGAGGCTGTTTGGGATTGGAGGTCTGTTGAGTGGAGAAGACAGATATCGAATTTATTCTTGCTTTAAAAGTCCTTGTAAGCCGTTCTAATAAGGATGAGGTCCTTCTGCCTGAGTTCAGCTTAACAAGCTATCCATTACTTTATCAAATTATTAATTCAGTTAAGATTTCCTCATAATTGATGTCACCAGTAACTTTAGCAGAGACAACTGGCATTAATCTGTCAGCACTGTTGATGTCCAAATGCTCTGTTGTCATTTTGTCTCTTTAACGCTGGCAGGACACTGAGTTTTTTACAGTTTTTCTGCTAGTGTACTCTTGCTTTTTAAAATAACTGTTAATTGGGGTTGCATAAAGGTATGAAGCTAAAGTCAGAACAGGTGGTTTTGTCAGTGGGCTAAGGTAGAGAAGGTAGCATGAAAGGACAACACAGAGATGTGACAGCAGGGCAAGTGACAGCTTAGTGTCACCAGCTCGAGTGGAAACAGTGCATAACGTGCAGTTGATGGGAATATGGCTAGATGGGTACAAACTGAAAAGATGTCTTGCAAAAAAAGAACTGTTTCCCAAAAGGTGCTTGCAAAATATTAATGGCTCGTTTAATTGCCTGTTGATGGCTGAACTGTTTTCTTGCTTTAGCTGGTGCTTAGGAACTCCTTCAGAGCCAGTAGCTCAAATACTTTTACTTGCTTTGCTCTCAGAGGGCATTAAGTTTCTGGAAGTAGGTTTTAGAGAGAATGTTCCATGTACATTTTAAGTGGACTCGTGAATGGTATCCCTATGGTGATGCAATATGTATTTTAAGAGGCTGACTCACTTTTGAAATACCGCCAGCATTCTACAGAAAGGAAGACCTGAGTAATATCAGTTAGAAAATATGTCTACAGGGGCAGTTAATAGTGAAGCAATTTTAATAGCAAAAAATTTTTTTCCCTATAAGATACATCTTTAGTAAGTAGGGTGTTGTCTGAGTATAAAGTTCTACCTACCAATATATGTAGCATTGTTAAAGACGAGTAGATTTTTCTAGGATGGTTGGTGGTTTTAAAGATATTTCAGTTGTTCGCTTTTTGTTTGTTTTTGTTTTTAATGAGATTTGAAAGTAAGTTTTTATTGAAAGGTATGTTAAAGGTCCTTGAGAAATCCCACCTGTAAATACAGTCTAAGCAGACTGAAGAATTAAAAATGAGGACTGTTGTGAAAGCTGTTCCAGCCGGAGCAAAAAGCTGCTGAGGAAGACAGGATCTAATTACAATACAAGATACATACAAGAAGACTGGACTCTCGTGCTGGTGGAAAGCTACTCCAGTCAGTACGTGAAACAAAAATAAAAACTACATCCATTAAGCTAAACACTGAAATTTAGTTCTAGTTTTATATTTCTGCCAGCCTGAAATGGGAATAAAGAATGTATATTGTTTGTGTTCCGTTTTAAAGCAGGAAGTGTAACTAATGCTATTACTACTACGTGTCATTTTAGATGTGCATATCATCTGTATACTGGCCTTTTGCATTTACTTGGGCTCCGAGATAGTTTGTATCTCCCACATCTCTGTGTTCTTGAGCACTGTGAGGAAAAAATACACACATTTGTCTTTGTGTCCTATTCAGTGAATGGTTCATGGACAGTTGTTTCTACTGTGAAGCCTCATTTTCAGTTCAGGGTGGAAAAGGGAGATGATTGTGGTGCTGTACTTAGTGACCCACAACTGTACCCCACTTGTTACTAACAAAGAGGAGAGCCATGACAGCCGTATTGTCTCTGATCAGATATTTTCATGTCTTCCTCATTTAATTTTGTGCTAAAATCAGCTTAAAAATCACTCCAAGTGAGGAAGCTTTTTTAGGCAGTAGATCAAAGAAAATCAGATAGTAGCTATTTATAATAATCAGACTAGCTGGAAGATGATGCCTGCTGATGGTTAGATATGTGTTGGTCAAGACAATGAAAATTGGGCAGTGGCAGGAGATATTAAGGGATGTTTCTTCTTATTTTCCCTTCCTGTTTATCATAGCTGCAGTATATGGCCTCGGCAAGTTCTTTGAAATGAGAACAGTCTTCATGGAATTGGATTGTTGACATTTTGGCATTGAACTTTTTAAACTCCTATATAGTGATCTGAAAAGACAGGAGTCTGTGTGTCAAGATTTTCTTATACACAGTTGTGCACTAAGGGATGCATTGAAAGACTGAAATAATGTGTGGACTGTGGTGTTAAGCTTCTATACTAAGATGCTTGTTTGCAGTTTTGTATGTTCTTTATGATTTTGCATCTGTGTATCATCCACCTAAATACAATTGTCCATATTTTTGGTCTATTTGGAAGCCTATGACAACATTATTTTTGAGCCTATTCTTGTGAAGGGAGCTCTGATTCTGCAAAAAGGTATACATAGTGTTCTTCAATAGGTTAAGTGATCAGCGAGTGCTGTTACAACTTGAGAGATGTCACAGGAACAAATATGGTGAACGCTTTGAATGATCCAGTAATTTTGGAAATTCATCTCTTCAGATGGGCAGCTGAAAGTAGTAAGGAAAGCTTCGAAGGAAAAATAGATACCAGTTTAATTGCTTGAGTATTTCTTTGCTCACTTCAGTGTCAGTATGTAGTTTGGTAAGCTAAGCCTTGTTTTACTTGCAGCATTTCGGCTTAGCTTGACTAGATGAAAGCTGAATCTATACACACATCTCTACAACCAATGTGCAAGTTCTTGATTGCCCTATATAATGAGAGAAACAATAAACACAGTAAACATCTTGTTAGACTATAAAAAGAAATCCTTTAAAGTTGAAATAGGATAAACTAAACAACAGTGGCTACTGCTGTCTGGTAGAGAACTTTTTACTCTTGAGGTAAAATGTTGAGATGTAAGCTAAAGCCATAGCACACGTCAGAATGTGTTGCAGTATGAAAAACATTTAAAACTATAGTAGGAGGCAAGGACTCAGGTCTCTTTCGTTGGTCTTCACTGTGTACCCGTTGAATATTCTGTGTTTGCATTGTAAAGTTTGAGGTTACTGCTGGTCCTGCAGTCTAACAGGCATAGGTGTGACAAAGCTGGTGCTGAATCAAGCTGAAGGTGCCTTGAAGTGTTGGAAGTGTCTGGAACATTCAGTACTAATACTGTCAAATAAGTGGTCCATTCAGGAAAAACAAGAAAGGGTCATGGTCTCTTGTATACAGTTTGTGGTCTGGCTTAGAGACAGTGTTTTGAATGAAGAAGTATGTGCAAAAGCCAACTGTGCTCCTGGCAGAAATCTTAAGTAAATAGTTTTTTTTTATTTTATTTTTATGTCGGGCTTCTGGATTTTAACTTCCTACTGTGCCTCTGGATTTATGTGTCTGCTTAATGACAAGTGGAGAAAGTGTGATCCCTCTTCCCTTCTACACCATATATATGTATATACAAACATACATATATATTGCTACAGATCATCAGAGTTAAGTGACTTAAATAGTATAGCTCAGAACGCAGTTTATAAATTAATGGTGTTTATCAATTGAGTGTATGAAAGTGTAAGGAGGAAAAGCCTGAAGTTGGTACATGTGCTTTCTACCTGTTTATAACCAGTAAATTGAGTCTTAACGAGTTTTAATGTACAACCAGGTTTTAATGTGTCCTATGTGTAGCTTGTAGCCAGGAGCTTTTTCATCTTTGCATATGTCAGAGAATTTTAAATGAGAACCACTGGCTTAAGAAGAATTGTTGGCTGTTTCAATTGAGAGTTCATATAAATTGTCTAATGATTGCCTTTGGGAAGGATAGAAGGAAAGGTGCATGCTGGCTATAGGTGGATAAAACACAGGTTAACTATTGTAGAACTCTATCATGTTACAAGCTTTCACCAATCGTTGTAAAGGAAAATTATTGGATATCTAGTATTGTGAAATTTCAGAATTTTGGACATTTAAAACAAGCCAAGGAAAAAAACCTGCTAATAGTTCAGATGGAAATTGTTATGAGGGAAATTTATTTGGGTAAAGTGCAAAGGCAAGTGTTTGTTTTTCTTTTTGTGTAATTTTTCTCACAGGAAGTCCTAGAAATTGAGTTTGTTTTCACTCTGTGTTTGAGAATTTACCATGTTTAAACACTTTAGTGAATTGTTTTTGAGCAGGTCTGATCCTCTCAGCTGTCTGGTGAAAGCTGGAATGTGGAGTTAATCCCTGTGTTGCGGAGCTCGAACAACTTTTTTTTTTTTTTTCCCCACAGATTCAGTTTGCCTTAAGCAGTCTTGAATTCCTCAAAGTCTAGGTATAGGCTAAACCAAAGCCAATGTATTAGTTGGTATGTGGCTATTAAGAAAAAAAAGCAATCAGCCCAACTATTAACAATTATTAAGGAGAAATTTAGCGAGATTTTTTTTGGCTGCGTAATCTTTTCTGTGTGTGCGGGCGCACAAGGGAGATGCTATAAACTATCAGAAAGAAATGGAAGCATTTTTCAGCTTGTCAGTGTGATTGCATGCCTCTTAGCCTGTCCAAAAAGATTTGCTCTCTGTAGGTTTGCTTACAGTACGTGCATTATTTCATTAATGGATGCAGCTGGCACAATTGCCAAAGGCACAATGTAGGCCAGTAGCCAAGGTGGACATAAAGGCTAAACTAACCTCTTGACTAGTGATGGACCTAATACCTCCTGAATTGTACTTATGTTACAGATTGTACTATGTGTGTAACCTGAGTGTGGAACGAATTTTCATAGTTGTCAAGTTAACGCCTTTCTAGATGACTTCAGAAGTTCTTTAGGTTGATAGTTCAGAGAAGAGTCTACTTCTAAAAAAGGAGCCTTTATAAAGGTTAGGAAATCGCAAGACACTATAAAAGTTCACTACTTGACTGCCGTGAAAACACAGGAAAATACTGTAGACTCAAGCTGTGAACTCCCCTGTTGAAAAACCAAACCACAACAACAAAGCAAACAATAAAACCCAAAACAAAACCAGAAGATCTTTGCACTGTGAACACGGCGTTTTATTGAACATGAGCTAGGATTTGATAAGGTAGAGGATACCAAAGGCATTTTAGCATGAAGGCTTTTTAAATTTAGCTAAAGAATTGATTAAATACAACAGAAAAGTTGTGGATGTGTTTGCAGAGGATTTTTGTGTGCTTGAAAAACTTTCCCTGAAAAACTAAGAATTATGTAGTGCTTTTTAAGTGTACACAGAATTGTTAAGCATTAGTAATATGCCCTGATCTGACATGAATGTTAGACATCATGTATGCTGTGGTTGGCATTTTAAAGTTCAAATTTACACACTAGTCTCTGTGTCATTTTAAGTGTTCTGCATGCTGTGTGTTTCATGACAACAAAGACATTTCTTGATTTTCTTGGAATAGCAATTCAACCATTTATTTTTACTTTCTTCTGTTACAAAGTACAAATTTTGAATTTTGGGGGTGGGAGGGAAAGGGAGCAATTTGGTTTTGAATTACACCTTATGCCCTTGCCATACTTCAGACATTCCTGTTAGCTAGTTAGTTATCTCCATCTGTTTCAAACAAACAAACCTTCCTGATTTTTCTGAAGCATCTCCAGAAACAATCTCTTATTGCAGATTGAACTGAAATTTCCAATAAAAAGTTAAAATGTAAAAGAAGATGGTTTCAAGGCAGAGACACTGACAAACTGTAGTGCTACAAAAAGCACTGCCATTGTGGCTTTGCTTTTCTTGATTATGAAGTGTTACTGTAGCACACGGTCCAATGGGTGTTAATTTCAAGATTAAACGTATCTCAGTGGGACAGACATGAAATGCCCATCTCAGCCCCATTAAAATATTTTGTGACTGCTAAGTTAGATCTGTATATATATAGAATCATAAAATGCATAAATGTAATTGAATGAATCTTCAAGATGCTAAAAACACTAAATACAAGAAACAAAGCTTACATAACATTCTTACAGTTAACAAACAATTTTGGATAAGGGAGTTAGCAATCTACTTTTGAATCAGTTCTGATACTGAAGTTTGGAAATGTTTTAGATGGACCAAATTCATGTTTCCAGTTACCTATCTTTTGCAGAAGAGAAATGCATTTCAGTGGCAAGTCAAATAGATTTAAAATTATCATTATTATAAATAAGTTGAATAAGTGGGATTGATCCGATGGGGTGAAATCCTTAATATAGATGCATTGTGGTTTTAATGGAAAGGAAGAGTGAAATGAGGTTAGGATCCAAGTGGACGCAAAGGAAAGCTAAATGGTGAAGAAATTTCTGATAAAATAGATTCCAAGTATGCAGAAGATGGAGGTGCTTAAGCTGAAAAGATTTTTGAGGAGTTCTTAATTTTAAAAGAAAATACTTTATATTGCAGGCAGGATAGATGTGCAGGGCTGAGCGAGTAGTTCACTGTCAGTTCTCAAGGAATGCAACTGAACTAGGTGTTGGCTCTCCCATCTGATGTCCATTATAGATAGGGATGTGGTGATTTACTGGTTTATCACATTTACACTTCTGTGGACTTGAAATGGTTCAGTTAGTCTAATCTTACAACTAGAATGCAGATGCCAGCATTTCTGCCTGGCTATCTGTTAAGCTGGCAGAATTCAGTGCAAAAGCTCCTGCAACAGAGCCATGGGGGTAAGTGAGGTGAGCTCCCTTTCTTTGCTTTTGGCCAGGGTCTACAGTTCCTGCACTGTAGGGCTTGCTACATGATAGAAAAGGCTTTCTTAGAAAGATTAAACTGAGAAATTTTACATTCAGATGATCTCTTGAGAGCATGGAAGAGGTTGAGTAATGAAAGCTGTGTATGTTTACAGCTGTAACACTATTGCTTCACTGGCTTACAAAAATTCAGATAGACAGTCAGTTTTCATGGGTGAGTTGTTGGAGAGGTTTCCAACCTCAAGCCTCATATACCATGTGTGTCTGTGATAATCAAACTTGCCAGGTATAAATTATTCAGGTATTTGCTGACCTACAATGAGGAAGGATTTTTGTAACACCGACTTGAAGTATTTGGAAGACTCTTCCCTGTCTAACTTGGCAAGAGGAACATGAAGGTATTGGAATTAATGCAGCTAAACCTACCATAACTGTATTAGATTAAAGTGCTGTGTTAAGCAGAAGCATCAGTAGAATTATGCTTTCTGTTACACTTGCACTGACGAACAGCAATGTAATTAGGTATGGCAGTATCAGAGTTTATCTAACTTGGGCTACTACTCCTTTTATGTATAGGAGTAGAAGTAACTGGTCAAAACCAAAGCAAACAATTTGTTTAGCACCTCACTTCACTTGTCTTTAAAGAAGAAACTAGTTTCACCTGTTTGTCAAAATCCCTCTTAGAAGCTGTTTAACTTTTCTTCCAGTCAAGGAAAGTAGATGTGCTTCTAGAAAGATTATTTCGTGTGGTGTGGTTTGCAAGCACAGCATTTTTGATCTAGCCATCCATTACATTTATTGTATTTCTCAGCCTCCCAAGAAGAATTCCTTATTTGTCTAAAAATTCACTACAGTTTCCCAAACAGGCTGAGACTGTGTCTGCTGGATTTTTGGCTTGTTAAAACTTCCAGTATGCAAAAAGGGAAGAAACAACATTTCACACGCATTCCCCCCAGGATTTGCTGTTTTTCTTGGTCAGAATGTCTAAAATTAGAGAGCTGCTGTTCTCTCTATTAACCTTTGGCAGAAGATTACTATAGGGAGGTGAATGCAAATGGATAAATTGCTGGCTTTGCTTTGACAGGAGTGAATAATCTTATGGTAATTTACGGTGTTTTATTGCAACCTTATAGATGACAGATGGACCACCCATGTTTTTGAACTTGATGACTCTGGTCAGCTCCAGATTTAGTTGTTAAAAATGTTATGATTTAGTGTTCAATTAAAAAAAATGTTTAGATTTTCTTTATATATTTACAGTGCTAGTGTTTCTCTATCACTTTTTCTTCAAATTACAGGCCTATAATATTATTGGCATCCTTTCCTGTTTAACAATTGGATTGCAGCAGTCATCTGGATTTGTTAAAGAAAGGTTAATATGTGATTAATAGATAGAGTTTTCTGAGATGAGTCACTTGAAGAGGAAAATAACTCACATATGCTAATATGCAATCTTAACAGTGCTTTTTTAGTATGTTCATTTAATTGTGTTTACATTAAGTAGCTCAAAGTTTGATTGTGGATAGTTCAGTTAGAGAGGCTACTCCACCAGAATTAGAATTGAGTTATTCCATTATACTGAAAACAGTGGCATTACGTATCCTATAATTTTCTGTAATTGTTCCCTGTTTTAAGGATAAGCTACATTCTGTGTGTTTCCCAGTGAGCAAATAAGAATGTAAGAATGAGAAGTACATTCTAGTAAATGCAGTAGTTCTGGATGCTTAGTGGTAAATATGCAAAGTTGATCTGTAGACTGGAACTTTTGGAACATCTTGTGAAAACTAAATGGTAACAAAGAATGTGTTAGTGCACAATGAAATGGTCATGTTGTAGCTTCTTTGCCAGGTCCAACAATAAATTAGACTTTAGCAGCAATCATTTCAAAAGGAAAGCTTGTGAGACAGTGAATTAGGTGAAGTCCAAGTAGGTTCATGGTATCAGTGTATCTGCAGGAAAAATGCCAAGTAGTAATGCAAAGGAAAGCAAAAGTTCAGCCAGAGTTGAAATCAGAGAAGGACATCAAAGGCCACAAGAAGTGCTGCTGCTGCTACCTGAAAAGCAGAAGAATAAAGAAAAAAGTGTGCCTGCTATGAAGTGAGGTAGGTGATTTAGCTATCATCGGTGCGTATGAGGCTGAGCTACTCAGTGCCTTCTTTTCCATCAAGATCTACAAGGTCTTTGTATGTACAGATAGGATTTGCAGAGAAGAAAACCAAGTAGTGAAAGAGGCTCAAATCAGGGAACTCTTGGACTATACCTTATCAAAGCAGGTGTGATGCATCTGAGGGTGCCAAGAGATCTGCTTGTATTAGAATGGCCATACTTTGTCATTTTTGGAAGGTCATGGAGACTGGCGAAGTTACTCAATGACTGGAGAATGGCAAATGCCTCGTGTGTCTTCAAGAAGGGGAAGAAGCATTATTCAGGGAACTACAGGCTGGTCAACTTGACTTTGGTCCACAGAAAAATCATGAGCTGAGTTCACTTGGAAGTCAGCTGGAGACATGTGAAGGCGCTGTTGTTGACTGGGAATTGCCATCATGAGTTTACCAAAGGTAAATCATGTCTGACCAACCCAATCACCCTCTGGGATGAAATGACTGGATCTGTGAATAATGCAGTGGATATCAAAGAAGCCAAACCAAAGAATGGTTTGGGTTGGAAGGGATCTTGATAATCATCTGATTCCAACCCCCCTGCGTGGGCAGGTACAGCTCCCCCCAGACCAGGTTGCTCAAAGCCCCATCCAGCCTGGCCTTGAACACTTCTAAGGAGGGGGCAGCCACAACTCTGGTCAGCCTGTGCCAGTGCCTCACCACTGTCACAATCAAGAAATTCTTCCTAATGTCCAGCCTTAACCTACCCTCGTACAGTTTAAAGCCATTATCCCTTGTCCTGTCACTACATGTGGCTGTAAGAAGACCCTCCGTACTTTTCCTATAGGCCCCCTTCAAGCTGCTATAAGGTCTTCCCAGACCCTTTTCTTCTCCAGGCTACAAAACTCCAACTCTCTCATCCTATCTCTGTAGGAGACATGTTCCATCCCACTGGTAATCTTTGTGGCCCTCTTATAGACTCACTCCAAGAGCTGATCTGCTTCATTTTCAGCAAGGCTTTTGGTGTGATCTCCCCAGAGCAACAACCTTATATTCAGGTGTGGAGACTGCGAATTAGATAGGTGCACAACTTCATGAGTGAGAAACTGCCTGAATCTTCAGGCTTAGAGGGTAATAATTAATAGTTCGTTCTGGACCTGTAACAAGTGGAGTTCCTCTGTTCTGGGCCCTGTGTATCTCTCATCTTCATCAGTGACCTGGAAGAGTGTATCCTCAATAAGTCTGTGGGTGCCACCAGACTGAGCAGTGCAGTACTTGAGAGCAGGCTGCTACTCAGAGGGACCTAGACAGAGTGAAGTTGAGCTGACTTCATGGAATCCAACAAGGACAAATGCAAAGTTCTGCATGTAGAATGAATTAACTCACTGCACTGGTACAGTCTGGGAGCTGAGTGATTGATAATAGTTCTTCATAGGAGGCTGTGGCTCTCTTGGTAGACAGTAGGCTAAATAAACATAAGCCAGCAATGTGTTCTAGCAGTCCTTGGCTGTGTTTCCAGGAGTATAGCTGTAGATTTAGAGGATGAGTTTTCACCTTGAACTTATTGTCTGGAATATTGTCTTGAGTTTTGCACCAGTTCAAGACAAATTTTGGTAAACATGAGCAGGTCGAGCTGGTGAGCCACCAGCACTGAAAAGTTTACCCCTCACCCCCAAATCCAAATTTTTCTCAGCTACTCCTGTAAACTTAAAAGAAGGATGTAAAAATTTCATTAGGAAAAACAGAGTTATAGCTTCTAAACCCATAAATTTAATCCTGCAATAATGCTTGAAAAAAATAGAAAATGACTGTGTGGGTGAGATTGTATGAAAGGATACAGAAAACAAGTATAGTGGTCAGTTTATATATGTATTTATATATATATATATATAATTTTTTTTTTTTACTGTTCCATGTGTTCTTTCCCTTTCTATAGGTATGCAAGCTGTTAATACACTGTGTGGTTTTGTACCTTTTCAGGGTGTCTGGGTGTGCTGAGAAGCTGGGTGACCTGGTGGCAGTGATGGATTCTGAGGATTGCAGGCAGGAGCAG
This sequence comes from Phaethornis superciliosus, assembly GCA_023637945.1. Classification (NCBI taxonomy): domain Eukaryota; kingdom Metazoa; phylum Chordata; class Aves; order Apodiformes; family Trochilidae; genus Phaethornis; species Phaethornis superciliosus. The sequence goes on from JAJQWJ010000002.1 coordinate 73,382,444, forward strand.
CTGGGCTCCCTTCTCCCTGTCCCCAGGGTGGGAGCACCAGGGCTGCACCAGGCAGTTGCTGGGGAAAAGTCAGAGAAGTCAACAGTTGCAGGCTTGGCCCAAATGTTCCTGCAGTTGGGAATGAAAGAGTTCCCTATGTAGCCTGTGTTTAGCTTGGAGTCAGGTCGTGTGCATATAGACTGTAATTCTCCCCCCACCCCCTGCCCCAATTCTTTGGGGGATAATTGTTTCTTTGATAGGTTTGCCCACACTACCCTGGCCAGGGCCAGCATGTAGTGCTACATGGGTACTTACTGGCCTGTCACAGTGAGCTGCATTCATATTCAGCAGTAAACCCTGGCATCCTGTTATAAGTTGAATTGCTTACATAGTTGGCATAGTCTGACTGAAGCATTTGCTGATGTATGGAGCAGTGTTTCATGGTAAAACACTCTTTCAAGTGCCTGAGTCATGTTAGAGGCATGTTGTCTGGAAAGGGCTAAAAGAGATTCCTTGTTGGTTTCTTTTGTACTCTCATTTCCTGAAGAACAGGGAGGTTTAGTCATTTTCTTTTCCTGTAGCCTACTAACATGGAATCGCCATGGCCCTCATCTAGGACAGCCCTTGTCCTAGGTCTGTCAGGAAAGGTCTCAGTGCTGTGTGAATTGACGTGCTTGCAGTGACACAGATGAAATGTTTTCCTGTTGTATAGCTCACTGCCAGTGACACACTTTCTGATACACGCACATCAGGCAGGCATTTTGTTACATAGTCAGCACAGGCAAAATACTGGAAGAGGATCCAGTCTTTCTTGATTTGTTTAAAAAAAGGTGTGGTGTTGGTTTGTTTTGTTTTGTTGTTGTTGGATTTTGTTGTTGTTGTTGTTTTTTGTTACATCCCTTTTTAAAATCTGCTGTTCGCTGCTTTAACAAAATCATACTGCTTTGTTTGGAAGTCCTGGAAACAAAAGGCAAAGTTCATGAAGTTTGGCAAACGTATGCAGAAATCTGGAAATTATCTGCCTTGCTCCTAGTTTTGCTGTACAAGTTGTTAAACAAGTCTGTGGAAGGCTGGTGCTGACAGGGCAGCTGTAATCCTTATCTGCCCAAATGCTTCTACTGTACAGAAGAGCAGTGAGTAATATTCCGGATTGTGATAGAGAAAGAACTGTCTTAATTTTGGGTCATCATTTTAAGTGTCTGAGTTCTTAAAGCACCAAAGTGGCAATGTGTAATTTAAAGCAAATAATCATATTCCATTTTCCGTGGTGTAAATTGGGCAACTTAGTTAATACAGAGACTGCATTTGAATTCAGATTTCCCTGAAGCATTAAGACAACAGCCTGTGAATAGTCTGATAAGATGTGGCACTTCAGCAGAGCTGTCATGGAGTAAGTTTGCTAGAAGTGCTCCAGTTACGGCCTGGATTTCGTGTGCTAGCACGGGTGTGCCCAGCATCACTGTGACACACTCAGTCAGTTTTGGAAAATAGCAATTATATTGGGGTTTTTTTGTTGTTTTTAGTATCTTGTCTTTTTGAACTCAGCCCAAATGAGCCAGTTGCTTTTAACTGAGTGCAGTAATCTCTCATATTCATAGCTGTCATTAAGAAATTTAAATCTAGTAGCCTTTCTGAGTAGAGATGATAAAATAATGGAGCCTTAGATAGCTTAAAGGTGAAATCAAGCATAATATTTTGTTCTTCTCCACTGTAATTTATCTTGCATTTTATCATCTGATGCTCTAGGCAGTAGTTGTTACTCACCCTACTAATGCTAAGTTAGTTCTTAATTAAATTGTTGCTGTAGAGAATTATCTGAATCTTAGGTATGTTACACTGAAACGATAAATTTATTGGACAGTTAACAGTTGTTCAGGTTATTTGTATATATTTGTAGAGCAGTAACTAAACAGAATATTGAGGTGTTGATAGGGTGTTTTTGGGTTTTGTTTTGGAAAGGATTTTCTAGCATTTCAGAGATTGGGATTAATTTTCAATATATCACTTCAGTTTTAATTTTCTAAGGCAGTGTATATGTCAACTTTAATTTAGATCATGATCATACCCTCTTCAGGAGGATAAGCATTTCAGAAATTGGGATGTGGGTGTTCAGGGATAATTATGTGTAAATATAAGCAGAGATTAATTAAGAAAATAATTCTAGTTTTTATATGCCTGTGTGGGATCTCCTTGTTAGCAAATTTTCATGTTGCTGAAGCTTTTTATGAAACAAAATTGGAGAGCCTTGAAGTTGGCAGCTCTAATGGTGACAATAATTGAGCATTGCTAGTATTGAATGTTTAGGTAGCGTTCAACTTCTGCAATTGAAACAGCAGGAATGTGTCAGATGAGTGGGCAGAGAGAAAGTTTACTGTTGTGTTTAAATTACTTTGCATATTTTGAGTTTTGCTGTCTGTGGTGTACTGTATGAAGGGTGGCTTAAGTCTGGACACTCAGGTAATGAACTCTGTTGCTCAGTTTTATTGGAATGCCATTGCCTAATGTACAAACGTTAGAAAGGTCAAATTACTAAACTGAAATATTAAGCACCAAATTAGAAGCCTTATTTATAATTATTTGATCCTAGTATATAAATATATAAAATAGGAATACCTATTATTTGCAATAGTGGTTCTTTCTATTGTTGATTATGTGTGTGTGTGTTTTTGGTTTGGTTTGGTTTGGTTTTTTTTCAGCTACCAAGGTTTCTGGTGCGTGATTCCAGACTTGTATGTAGCAAGGGAGGAGACTGTTTTTAAACTGCCCTCCAATCTGGGGACAGTTGCATCTGGGTATTACATAGGATTAAATAGCAATCATTGTTAAAGCCTATTTGGTACTAAATCCAGGCAGAGCAACTGTTAAGCAAACTGACAGCCAAGGAAACTGCACAGCCAGAAGATGTGCATTGACAAAGATGACTTGAATTTTGATCATGCGTTGTAGCTTTTTTTTATCTGACTACTCAAACACAACTACCTGAAAAATGTCTTGGAAACAGAGCTTCTTGGAGAAGATAACCTAACAGTTATGGAAACTATATCTGTTTCACCGTGGTCTTGAACTCAAACCTGAGTTTTTGAAACCAGGATCCATTTTCTCTGATAAAGGGTTAAGGATTCAATTTGCTGTTGTTCCCAAGCATAGTTAGTTTATCCGTTCTGCTGTCCACAGACATACTACTAGGCTTTTGGAATATGAACAATGTATTCTTCTAAATTATACACAAAACAGAAAACCTGGTGTACTGATACTTCTGAAGGGTAAGTCAATTGAATATTTCTTGAACTTTGTTTTGTAATGGCATGTTACTGTATAATACTAAAAATTAAATTGCAAGTGTAGTTATAATATGGTAGAATCCTCTCTACTTGGATGTTAGCTAATGACCTTGTAAGATGAAGAAACTGAAAACATGACTGGTGGGTGAAGCTTGACAGTGCTTCCTGACAATGTGTCAAAGCAATTCTGTATTCTTTTACTCTCCAAATAGATGTGGGTAACACTTCGTGTTTTAACATGATGTAAGTGATAATGGCAGCAATGGTATTAGGCATCAATCAAAATAGTGTGCTTATAATATTAGTCATCTGGTGAAGGGAGCATAAATGCACTGAGTTCGTTATGAGGAAGGAATGCCTGTGGTGTGTTCAGAGTGAATAGCACTTCAAGTAAATGAAGAAGATTCTGGTGATAAGGATGTACACTGATAAGCTAATGGCCACCTGTGTCAAAATAGCGTTGCTCACCTGACAGCCATGCATTCTGAGAGGCCTTTGAGCCAGTAACTCAGTTATTTTCTTGCTCTGAAACTGATACTCTGTGGAGGGTGAAAATGCAGAGGATGGCATTATAGCTGACCAGTGTAAAGCAGTAATTTTGACTTTTTGGAGTCTGAGCTGTAATCTTTCACCAAGTGCTCCTGTCAGCTTGAGGTTCATTTTATTGTGCTGCAGAGTTTCTATGATACTTCTCTTAAAAAATACTGTATCTCCTTTTGGAAACAAGACAAACCACTGAAGATACTTCCCAATTGAAGCCTCTGGTTGACATATGACATGCAGTTAACTTCGGTTGGGCTTGCTGCCATATGTTAAAATTCAGACACACAGATGAGCTTCTAATGTGTGGTACCCCTGCATAGAAATATATGGGTGTGTTTGACCTAGCATAGTGTATCTCGTGTTTGTTTGTTGGGCTGGAGTTTCAGAACTGGATTAGCTCCACGAACAGCCAACCTTTAGTTTTCAGTACTATGCTTTTATTCTCCTGTACTTTGTAAGTGTGCAGATATCAGGCATGTATTGAATGAGTAAATCACATTTTATCTTGTTTTTTGATTATAAGCTTAAGCATAAGCAATTCTTTTTTTAAGTCCACACTGTACATTTCTTTTGCCATGTCATTTTCTTAGAAGTTCAGTAAGTTAAATGCTTTTTTTGGGGGGCTCAGTACGGGCTCATCTTTTTGAGACTATTACACAGCTGAAATAATTTGACTGATATCTATGTATCTTTACAAGTTGGCTAAATTAACTTGGGTTTTGGAAAACTTAGTTTCACTCAGAGGTAGAATACTGATAATTCTTTAAACAAGATACAGCTGCTTGTTAAAATACTAAATTGTATTAGTTTCATTTAAACATAGATCTGATTTAAGGTACTTCTTCAATTGTGGAATGCTTTGTCAGCCTTAGCTGTTTTTATTCTAAATTCACTTGTCTTTCTCACAAATTCATTTTGGATCGGAAGGTTTTCATGGCTGTCACTGTAGAAGTATTTTCTCTTATGTTTGCAAAATAGCTTTCGTTGTTTTAAAGTTCATACTCTTTTGCTCTCAATGGAGAGAACAGTGTTCAGTAGGGAGGTCTCTACTTGTTTGACTTTATTTTAACCAGCTAGTCAATGGACAGCTATACTTGATAAAAAGATTTTAATGCATGGTAGCCTGTTCAGACTGCTAACATACATGATGGTGGTTAATCAAACTAAGAATCCCCAGCCTGCTTTTGGTAATTACCGTAAAACTGGCTTAAGCTGGCTCTGCCTCCAAAAGGGAACATTCACTGAATTTACTCCCTTGATAGTATGGTTGCATGGAGCTTGACAGAACCCATTCCTTGGCTTTTGCTGGGTGCTAGTACGTGTGTGCACATGTGAGTATCACTCACAACCTTTTCATGAGTTATCACTGACTGTGTGCACACTTGACTGTACCAGAAAATTAAAATACCTTAGTTTTGTAGTGGACTTGTGAGTTAGCACTTGAAGGCTTAGTGCTCCTTATTGGTGTATCTCCTTTTTGGAAAACTGTAAGTAACTTTTCTCTAGGTGTTTATGGTTAGTCTACTAGCAGCCAGTATCAGTTTCCTCCTTACCCTCACTGTATCATGTTGCATTAATATGTTTGGTACAATGGGTTACTATGCCTTGTATAATTCAGCCTGTAATTCAGTTATAATAAATTGGTAGTTGCTGATAGACTAACAATTACAGCACTGGGCTGAGCTGGGAACAGGGAAGCAGGCTGCACAGTTTCACTTCCGATCTAGAGACTCTAGAAATTCTTTCTTGCTGTAATTGTAATCCAAGAGTGATTCAGCTTTTTGGATACTGCAAAGCAAATATTCAGTGGATGTAAAGGGCTGTTGCTCAGAAACATCATATAATTCAAACCTTAGTTAAAAAGAAAAACAACAAAAAAAAGGAAATTACAATAAACTTGACTGTCGCATTTCACTGGAAGTCTCTGTGTGAAATTAAATCAGTACCTATAATGTGTAATAGTATGCTCTAAATGGGAAGGGTCAAAAAAAAATATCTTACATCAGGGAACTCATATCCACAGAAGGTCATTGAGCCAGGAGCTTGAAGAATGTCAGTTCAAAAAATCTGGACACTAGAATAGTCATTTGAAAACTGATTTCAATGGTAATCAATTACTCAAAGAGGTCAAAGGCAGGCCTTGTGTAAAGATGGGATTCTCTCACATCTGCTAGGGACAGGCTGCTTTGGTAGGCAATTTAAGCTTCTGATGTTGGCCTTATCATCATCATCATGTGTATCAGTATTTCAAGAATAAGTGACAGAAAAGTTAGTTCAAAATTTTAGTTTTGAATCTCAAGTGCTTCATGTTTTTCCACAGATATTCAGGTGAACATTTTTTTTTCAGGGTACATTTTTTTTACATGTCTTTGAAATCAGGGTGGTTTTGTTGTTGCTAACAGTATTAGTGTTGTGACTGAAATACATCTTGCTACCTTGTCTGCAGTTTCTATTTGAAGAGTTACAAGCCATGGAGCTTGTGTCTGGTGCTCAGTTAGTAAACTCAGAAGTAAGGTGGCATTGGAAGTGTACTGATTTGAGCTAACTGGGATAAATTTGTATACTATTGACTGATGTATGGTAATGGTCTAAGTCTTGCTTCTGGTCCTTATGATAACAGAAGTATATTGAGTGGAACATGTGTTGAGGAAAGGGTCTCCAGACATCTCTAGCTGAGGTACATATAATTCCAAGTACTGTTAAGTAACTTTTGAAGAGGACTAGTCCTCTTGATACATGTAGTGAAGAGTAAATGGATGGTAGTTAAAATAATCTACTTTAATAACTCTTGTATTTTAAGTAGTGCTAATGAACTGGCATATTCGTATGAGCAAGTTTGATGCAGTGGCTGTTGGGATAAAGCAAAACAGGGAAACTGTGTGCATAAGCTAAGTAAGAATGTGGTCTCATGTCAAATGTACTAGGGGATACTGGTCATACACATTTGTGTTTAGATAAGGAGGCATGAAAGAAGGCTGTTGTGATGTACTGGGTACCATGCTAAAAAGACTGAGTAAAACTCTTTGGCATTGCTTCATTTCTCAGGTTTGTTTGTTTTGGTTTGGGGTTTTTTTTGTTTTTAAAATAATAGAAGATATGAGAGTTTTTTAATTCAAAGGGGATATCAGTATTTGAGCTCTAAAGCAAAGAAGAATGCTGCAGGGTGATATGTCTACAACAAAAGTGGCTCCATACCAAAAACACTTCAGTAGAGAATGCTTCTCAATGATGTGTAAAAAAAACGTACTTGCCAAACTGAGTTTTGTATAGCTGTTGCTGTGCTGTATTACTGCCATAAACTTGTGTTTTAACCTGTTGAGATGGTGTAAGATGAGGGGGGGGGAATGATGAAATCAAATTTCCCATTTGTAGCCATTCTACTTTCCAGAAGTTGTCATTTGTTGTCATGACCAAGCTTGCTAGGTCATTTAGAATAATGCTTATGGATTGCTAATTGGTTTTATAGTTTAAAATTTTCAGAAACAGCTTGTGGTTTCTTTACTCATGTCAGGGACTGAAGACATGAAGGCAGAGGCATGTTTATATCTTACCTAGTGCTTTTAAAATATGTTGTAGACTTCTGAAGTAATGCATTTATGTACATGCCAAAGTACATGCTGCTTTTTAGTGCAATTAAAATGTTAGCTCCTATTGTTGTCTCAAAGGGCTTTTACAGGAAATCAGGCATTTAGAATTTTGTGTAGAATGAGTCAGTGTTGTAGAAGACCAACAAGCCCATTTTAATGGGTTTAATTTAACCCTTAAATTAGGCCAGTTTTGTGAAGTTAATTAAAATATTATAATTTACAGTTATTGAATCATTGTCATTATCCTGGTTTGTTGATAGTGTCACATAGTACCTATGAACACTTGATATGTCTGAGCATGTGCTTTAAGGGCATGGATCAGAGGTGCTATAACATGCCCATGTGATGAATTCCCTCTATTGAAATAAAATAACATGGAAAACATTTGCTAGTGGTGGTGTTCTGCAGGGAGTGTTGCAGAAATGGATGACTGGATAGTTTGGATATCTAATGTCTTTGTACTGGCCATGCTGTAGAAGGTTGAAGAATAAATCTGATGAGTGGATGCCTGCTGACTGATAACAGATAAGTAATCATCTGCACTTTCTTATTTTGAAGAGTGCAGCCATGCTGGGGTCTGTAGATCTGATGGTGAAGCTTTTGAGAATGAAATAGTGGGAGCTCACAAGTATTTGTTAGACCGGATTTGTTGTGCTTGCCATTAGTAGGAAGTGGTAGCTTGCAGTCAAGTTTTAATAGCTTTTGTCTAGTTTGGTCTGTAAAATGAGCAAGGTTTTGTATGATATTTTTTTACTTTTAATTGAAATAGAACTTTATTAGCATGCTTATGACTATAATGTCTCTACTTTCAAGGACCTTGTTCCCACAGATCTTTGGTAGAATGCATGTCAATTGCTTCAATATGGACACAAGTAGTAAAGCTGTAGAAACACACCGTGTGATACCTTCAGAGGTCTTTGCAGTCCTTTTTACTAAATACCATTAGGAGCTGCTCGTATTATCGTGTCTGTCTCAGTATTGCATATGCTACATATATTTAATAAAGATGAGTTTGAAGCTAATTTAGTTATGACTTGAGAATAGGTACGCTGATAAATTTTTCCCTGGGTTTTGAGTGCTGCTTTCTGTAGTATGCTTCTGACCAGAGTTGTGCAAGTGTACGTGCTGCATTTGTAGTAATCTGTACCATTGACAGAAACAGCTAAAAGTGAAGGCAAGGTGCTCATCTTGTTCTCATGACGGTAGTGTTGAAGGAGGTGAGGAAGTGGAGTTCAGGGAGAACACCCAGCCTTGATTTAGGTTAAATTTGTGTACTTCAGGAGCTGCGTTAAATGTGTCTCTAATGAGATTCAGGCTGCTTGCCTTTGTCGTCTGAAGGAAATAATCTGCTAGAACAAATTCGATAAATGAAGGGTGAGACCTCCCTTTCTGAGTCACGGGAGACTGCAAAATCCCATCCTGTCGATTCCCTGGTGGAAATCCGTTCAGAAAGCACAACGTGGGTAAGGGGCTTTTGTTTGCCTCTAACGCCACGTGTCGGGGGGGGGGATCGGCCGGGGAGGATTTTTGGCAGGGCACGGAGAGGGGCAGGAAGGATTCGCCTGAGTCCGGACCTCTCCTATTTCTGCCTCGGTGAAGGTTGGGTTTTTTTTTTTTCCGGGGGAGGAGGGGGGGGGATGTCTGCAGCGTGGGGCAGGTCTCGCATCCCGGCACAAAGCGGGTGATGTAATGCGTGGGGATGGAGCGCCGCGGTCACGTGGGAGACGATGCTGTCACCGGCCCTGCAGGCAGCGCCAGCCGCCCCTCCGCGCCCCTCCGCGCCCCTCCGCGCCGCCACCGCCGCTGCTGCCCGTCCCTCGCCTGCCCATTGTCTCCGTCCCGCATTCGCGGCGGAGGCGGCCGCGCGTGTTGAGGAAGAGGGAGGCAGCTGCTGGGGGCTGCTGGGGGCTGCTGGGGGCTGCTGGGGGCTGCTGGGAGCTGCTGGGAGCTGCTGGGAGCTGCTGGGAGCTGCTGGGAGCTGCTGGGAGCTGCTGGGAGCTGCTGGGAGCTGCTGGGAGCTGCTGGGAGCTGCTGGGAGCTGCTGGGAGCTGCTGGGAGCTGCTGGGAGCTGCTGGGAGCTGCTGGGGGCTGTGTTTCCTGACGTAATCCCCGAGCGAAGGAGGCGGGGAGTGGAAGAGCTGCTCTGGCATTGCATGCTGAGCTTCCTCTTCCCTTTTAAAGGCAGGGAGGGAGGGAGAGGCAGGTTGCTGTTAGCAACCACTCACATATTAAACGTGAAACACCCCAGCTTAAATTCCCCCGTGAACTCCCGATCACGAGGCTTTTTTCTTTTCTCTCTCTCTCGTTTTTTTTTTTTTGTGTTTTTTTTTTTTTTTTTTTTAAGAATTGGTTCATCCCAACCAACAGGCTGCATTAATCGGTATTTTAAATCAAATAAATTCAGTTTAAAATCGGAGAGCAGGGAGAAGCTCTGATGTAAAGCTTTCATAGAATCATAGAATTAGCTGGGTTGGAAGGGACCTCAGAGATCATCAAGTCCAACCCTTGACCCACCGGAGCAGTTGCTAGACCATGGCACTGAGTGCCACATCCAGTCTTTTTTTAAATGTCTCCAGGGATGGAGAATCCACCACCTCAGTGGGCAGACCATTCTATTGCCTGATCACCCTCTCCGTAAAGAAATTCTTTCTAATATCTAACCTAAATCTCCTCTGACACAACTTAAGACTGTGTCCTCTTGTCTTGTTGAAAGTCGTCTGGGAAAAGAGCCCAACCCCCCCCTGGCTCCAGCCTCCTTTCAGGGAGTTGTAGAGAGCGATGAGGTCTCCCCTGAGCCTCCTCTTCTCCAGGCTGAACAGCCCCAGCTCTCTCAGTCTCACTTCATAGGGCCTGTGCTCGAGTCCCTTCACCAGCTTGGTTGCCCTTTGCCCTCCCCCAAATGCGTCTGACAGACAGACAGACATCTGAAGCCAAGGGCTGTATAAAACAAGCTGCAGATGATTCTTTTTCACTGCTGCTCGCATCAGCATGAACTTAACTTGTTTTTAGCAGCATGAGTGTCTCCTCTTTTCTCCTCACACTGCTTTTTTTTCCTCCCCCCCTTTTCTTAATGTGAACTGTAATGTAGCAGAGAAGCTTGGATTCATCCTGTGTTTCCTGTGTCTCGGTGCTCTTAGAGCTTGAGTTCCTTACAGCTGCGAAGTAGCTAAAGGGGAATTTGAAGGAATGAGTGCCGTGCACAAACCAAGTTATTTGACATACACAGTGTTGCAAACTGCTGTTTTCTTTGCCACAGGAGGAATATAAAATGTAAAAAAAAATTAAAATGAAGGGGGGTGGATGAGGAAGGAATATTCAACAAAAATGGTTAAGTACTAACAAACAGTTAAGTACTCTTGTCTCCAATTAAGGACATACCTGGTCTAATTTTATATATGAATCTCCATAATGTGATGAAAGTGTTGTCAAAATATGTGCCTATTTAAAAAAAAAAAATAGAAAAATGAAAAATATTAAAATAATAAAACCAGTAAATGCCTAACCTTGGAATCTATGAATGATAGGAAGCCCAAAAGCACTAGCTGCTGCTATAAAAAGGCATTTTTTCTGAAGAATATAAAGTTTTTTTTGTTTGTGTTGGGGTTTTTTGTATTGTTGATTGATTTCAGAGCTGATGGAAATAGTTCTTCCTATTGTTACTAAGGATAAAACAATGCAGGACGATTTTCAATCTGTTTTAGCTTGCTTATTTTTACTACCTCTGCTGTAGTTTTCATCAATTTCAGTGCGGAAAGAGATTTCTCCAGATGGTGGTTTGGAACAAGAGCCAAAGGACATGATCTAAAATGTTATGTTCCAGCTGTTGCTGCTCAGAATTTAGAAGCTACTGCCTTTTACTTTGTTTTGAAGAGAAAAAAAAAACTGTTTACAGACCTTGTTAAAACAACTGCATTTTAAACTGGTCTTTAATAGGAGACTGGGTACCCTTCTGATAGCCCTGACAGTGAAGAACCCTTAGGCCATGAGTGTCTGTAGCAGCAGTCAACAGGGAAAGTCTGTGACTGCAGTGGGAGCAGTGTGTTACTGCTGTATTTGAACACCACTACAAAAAGCTTTGCCACCTCAGCAGGGCAGTGAACTGGAGTATTGTAGCACTTATAGATGGATGAGCAGTTCCCACCAAAACAAACAAACTCCCAACAATGTTGGTAGGACAGCAGGAAGAGACTGAAATACCCGGGTGGGTAGATAAATTTAATAACAGTTCCCCTCACTCCAAAGAGGGGAAACTGGTCAGAATTTGATTGTCTCATCATATTTCTATATTGCAAAATTGCAATGCCTTGTGGTTCTGGCTCCCACATTTCATAGGATCAAAGAGCAATATAGGTTGAAAATCACCTCACTACAAAATACAGTAACTGTTAGGTTCCTGATACCCAATTAAAAGGAAATTGCAGATTTTTGACAAAGTGATTTATGATTTGGAGGTTTGGTCAACCTGTGTTCTTAAGGCAGGTCTTCAAGTTTTGCAGTACCCAGCAGAGGTAGCTAGGTGATTAACCTGGTAATCACTCTTTCTTAAAAACTAAGGAATAGAGAAATGTGTATTATATTGTGCTCCCCTCATGGCTTAGGGTCAGGAGAGGTGTATCCTGGTGTCAGGACAAACCACAGAGCTGTTAAGAAAGAGAGAACCTCATAACACTTATCAATTAAAACCTTAAAGTGGCTTAAAGAGCTAGTACCTTTCCACTGAATATTATTTTCTTACTTCAAGGCAATTTTTAAGCTGTCCACTTCTCTGAGGTCCTCGTTGCCATGTGGTAGCACTGCATACCAACTTGGTACTGAAGTGGTGCAACTCCCTGCAGCAGATATGGGAAGTGCATAGGATGCAAACCAACAAAACAGAAAGAGGAGGGATGTTTCTGTGTGCTGTTGTGATTAAAGTGAGTGTTTGAAGGTGTAATGTTTTCTGATGAGTGGGTCTTGATGCTGATCAGAAGTGAAAGGGGATCACAAGTGTGAATTCATGTCATGAATTCATGTCATACTCCTAGAACTGCTTTAAACTCAAGACTTAGTTACAGCAAATACTTTACTTAAGCTCATGACCATGCCTCCTGGAACAGCCCTGAAAACAACCTGGTCTGGTTATGTGCCTCTAAGATGTTTCCTTGTTGGAGTAGTGTGGAGGATTTAGAATCTGGATGAAGAAAAAGACAGTGAATAAATGATAAATTCTCAGGTTACTGATGTTGTCTGGTAATCTGCATGTAATTTTGAAAAATTGCTGATGGTTCTTTATTTGCTCTTAGAAAAAAAAAATGTATAGCCTTGAAGATGCCATCACAGGCATACATAAAATTTAACATTCCTGAGATTCATTGCCATTTGTACCCTTTCAAACTGGTTATCTGCAGGTTCAGAAAGCTTCAGAGAAGAGAATTGTAATCTTTGCCATAATTTCTCAGAGTTGTCTTGCTTTGTTGCAATGTGAGGATGGTGTGAGATTGCTGAGCAATATAGAGAATATAGGCAGTGTCTATAACAGGAAGTGATAACAGTGCAGTTGGTGAATTGACAGCACTGATTACTGTATGAATCCTCTACTTGCATACAAAAGTGTGAATTCATAGTTAAGCCTGCCTTGAAATTGAAATGGGCACTTAAAATACTTGAGTTGAAATAAAGAAAAGCTATTAATAATCCTGTACATGCACTAACTTTAGTAGCCTTTCGTTTCTCTCTGCCAGCACTTTGGGTTTTCTCAATTAGTACTGGGTTTTTTTGCTGTTTTCTGCTTTATGAAAGTTCAATTTTCTTTCTCACTTTTACTCAGTAGTCTGCCTTCGTTTGTAAACCCAAGAACCTGAGGGCTTCAGCTATCATTTTTCTTTCCAAATCTGGTTGAAGGAAAGAATCAAAACGTTATACTGACTTAATCTGTAGTGGTTTCTACGTTGTAACCAGGGTAAAGATGTAAAAGGCTTCAGAATGGTTGCTTGTAAATCTCCTCATACCGTTTTTTTTTTTTTTTTTTTTCTTCTCTTTGTGGAATAATACCATCTTTAGAAAATTGCCCAATTGTCCTATTGTAAAAACCTCTCCATGGCAAACTGAGATAATAGGAACCTGCTTTGTGCTCTCTTTCTGGACATTTGAAAAATATGAGAGGTAGTGTATAAAGTAACATGCAGCTGAGCTTTGTCATATACAACTATTAACTGATCAGAAAAAATGAATAAACTTGTGGATTTGCAGGATTTAAAATCCATGTCATTGTCTTGTGATATGGGGGAGGAAAAAGGTGAATAATGAATTCTTGATCAATTTAATATTGCACTCATTTTATTATCTTTGAGCTTCTTTATTCCTTCTTTTGATTTGCCTTTTTCTTTTAGATAAAAAGAAGGCAATTTCTCTTGAAATCTAACTAGAATGGTGTTACAATTAAAGGGAGGAAAATCTCGGGTATCAGAGTCCTATTGTTGATACAGTTTGTGCTGTGAGAAAGAGAAAATGCTAAGCACAGCAACATCTTGGATACTTTTTGCTTAAACTTTCAGTAGCTACTGCAAGTATCTGAGAACACAACTGAGAGTTTGTGTTCCAACTTGAACCAAGGGATCAGGAGCTGCTGCCTCCCCCAGATTCAGGAAGTTGCTGGCTGGCCAGTAAATGCCAGCACTTCTGTCCCTGCATTGAAGCTGTGTTGTCTCTTCTAGCAAATATTTCTTTCGACTTACAACTAACTTAAATCAGTCTGATAATTAGTGTAGCAGTTCAGAGTGCAGCTCTCACAGTTTCTCTATGGATTTTTCCCTTCCTAGAGAGCTTAGCACAGCATCTGGATTTTTGAGCAGAAGCCTATCAGAGCAGGTCCTTTGAAATGAAGGCAGTATTCTATTGGAAAATAACTCCCTGAAAGAGTTTCTGTGGTTCAGGATGGCATTTCTGTCAAAGAAGAAGTGAGGATTGGAATGCTAGTTCTGGAGGGAGCAGGCTGGCAGATAGGACACTTGCTTACTGACGATGACATGACACATGGAGTAATTCTGTTGAAGTCCAAAGCCTAAAGCATGGACATGGCTTGAGTGTGTTTAAGGCAATTGTGTCTGCTCCCTTTAATTGTGTGGCTGAGTGGTTACTGATCACTGCTGTGCAAGATAATTAAGAGGTACCATTTTCCAGTGTCTGAAGGATGCCTCAGCATACAGACTAGTACAGCATTTGTCTTGGGTTTGTGACTTACCATACAGCACCCAGTTTCTTTTACTGCTCCAAAGGTCATTTACTCACCCTATTTCAGTGCATCTGGGAAGTTTCAGCAAGCTGGGTACCCCGGGGAGCAGCAGAATTATAGGAACATGGTGATTTCCAGACAGAAGGTGGTACCTTTCCCTTGGGCTACTCTCCTGTCTCTAGAGCAGGCACCCATGCAGTTCTGCAGCCATGTCTTCACTATGGGATTTGGGAACACCTCTAGTCCAAGTGTGAGGGGGCTGTCCTGGCCATTTGGGTAAAGGCCTCTTAGAAAGCTCCCTAGGTGTGATGGCTCTGCCTAAGAACGCTGTCTTTTCATGTGTATCTCAGCTTGATTAAACAAATACATTTCAGCGACACTATCTTACCTTCATACAGTGTGAGAAAAAGGATCAGTACAGACCATTTAGGTTTCTTAAATTTGGTTGGCTCTGTGGTGGCAAAGAGGGAGGAGGTGTGTTTATTGAAAAGACCTCTGTATTTTCCAGTGTACTGACCTATAGAAAAACATTTAGGTGACTTTATTTTGCTTGTTTGCATGTTTTAAAGATCTTTATTCGTGGGATGCAATACATCAGCAACTGCTCTGTGGGAAGAGGCTCGTTTATTAGAAGTCTGTATTACTGTAATTGAGGGGATTGTGTAAATCTGAAAGCTTGGGGGGAGGAGGAGCCTCTGAAACACACTACTTAGTCGTGTGTTACTTAAATTGCTGAAGTTTGCTATAATTGGCATAATTTAAGCTCCTTCTTGACTGGTAGTTATGGAAAGGTGTCTGTGTGATGTATGAGACAATAGAAAGGCACATATTACATACTAAAATCCTGAAACTGTAAAGTGAGTTTTCCTCGAAGTATTGAAACATCAAGGGTGTTTCTTCTGCCTTAAGACCAAATTATCTTTAGAAGAGAGCAGCGTAGGATTCATTATTGAAAAAACACATTTTTATGACAGAAATACCCTATTAGGTTTAACCAGGTAGAAAAAAAGGAACAGCCTAAGTGTGTGCCCTGAACACGTTGTACCCTGAACCGCTTGTGCATCGGGGTTGCGAGGGAGAAGCGTGTGTTGCGGGCGGGTTCCGGAGCCCGGTTCCGTTCCGTTCCGTGCCGGCCAGGCTGGGCGGCTCAGGCTTGGGCTCCTGCTGCCCCTGGGGGCCGGCCCGGCGGGAGGGGCTCTCGCCCCCCAGCATCCCGGGGATTCGAGGGGAGATGTGCGTGCGTGTGCCTGTGCGTGTGCCTTTGCGTGTGCCTGTGCGTGTGCCTGTGCGTGTGCCTGTGCGTGTGCCTGTGTGCGTGTGCCTGTGTGCGTGTGCCTCTGTGTGCGTGTGCCTGTGTGCGTGTGCCTGTGCGCGTGTGCCTGTGCGCGTGTGCCTGTGCGCGTGTGCCTGTGCGTGTGCCTGCGTGTGCCTGCGTGTGCCTGCGTGTGCCTGTGCGTGTGCCTGTGCGTGTGCCTGTGCGTGTGTGCCTGTGCGTGTGCCTGTGCGTGTGCCTGTGCGTGTGTGCCTGTGCGCCTGTGTGCGCCTGTGCCTGTGTGCGCCTGTGCCTGTGCGCCTGTGCCTGTGTGCGTGTGCCTGTGTGCGTGTGCCTGTGTGCGTGTGCCTGTGCGCGCGTGTGTGCGTGTGCCTGTGCGTGTGCCTGTGCGCGTGCCTGTGTGCGTGCCTGTGTGCGTGCCTGTGCGCGTGCCTGTGCCTGTGCGCGTGTGCCTGTGCACGTGTGCCTGTGCGCGTGTGTGCGCCTGTGCTTGTGCGCCTGTGCTTGTGTACGTGTGCGCGCGTGTGTGCGCGCGTGTGTGCGCCTGTGCTTGTGTGCGTGTGCTTGTGTGCTTGTGTGCGTGTGCGCGTGTGCGTGTGCCTGTGCGTGTGCCCGTGCCCGTGCCCCTGTGCCCGTGCCCCTGTGCCTGTCTGTCTGTGCCCCTGTGCCTGTCTGTCTGTGTGCCTGTGTCTGTGTGTCCGTGTGCGTGATGGGGCTGCGGGCACTGCGGCGGGAGCGCGGCGGCTTTGGGATGAGCTCAGCAGCAGGAACATGTGATGCAGCCGGCTGGCGCGGGGGCTGCCGAGCTGTGCGGGAGAGATGGGCGCAGATATTTATGGCATTACGTTTGAGTGCGGTAAATGCCTCCTTTTATATGTAGGCATTTCGCATTTAAATGAAATCCTCGTAATCGCAAATGATTTCTGGTGTAGAGGCTTTGAAAAAGGGGTGGGGACACTACCCGCCCCAAGCCTTTAAAACCTGATTATTGGGGTTTTTTGGGTGTTTTTTAAATTTATTTTTGTCCTGTTGAGACAAAAACATGGTACCTTCTTGCCACATCCATTCTCTCAGCTCCCCAGCATCGTTTCATCAGTCCTAATACCCGCAGTCTTTTCAGTTAAGCTTCAGCATTGCAGAACAGGAATAAAAATACGCTGTTTAGGGCTGCAGGAATATGGAAATCCAAGGCAGCCTTAAAGGTATGCGGATCCAGAAAACGTGCCAAGCAGTAACCTATTCGCTAGGGTGTTTACCTTGAGCAGCCCCTTAATAGCCAAAGAAATGTTAGCTAAATGTTTCTTGCTTCTTACATGCCACAGGCAAAGTAAAATGTGCAGCTACTGCACATCATCCGAGGTGAAGTAGTTTAAGGGCTTAGAAGTCTGAACAAGCAAAGCTGCGGTAACAGCAGTGTCTTGGGTAATTTTAAGCAAAGATAGACAGCAAAGTACAGCACTAGTTCCCGTATGCTTTTTAAGTGAGGAGAAAGTGCTTTCTGCCTCTAAATTTACTGTAAAGAAAAGGCATTGACATGGTTGATACAAAAGCTGAGCATGCTAAATTGGCATTAAGCTTCTGGTGAGCAGTTCAAAACACATTTAAAAAAATTTAACTCTGAAGGTGTGTCTGTATGCCTTTAATGGTCAGCTGAAGCCCAAATATTTTGAGGTAGAAAAAGGTTTTTGTTGTCTTTTTAGGTGAGTTATTTAAGCCCAAGGTTTTCCTAAAGTCTTGGTTTAAGGTTTAGTTCCTTCTAAATGACAACTTAGTAGAGGAACAAAAGTGTTGTCAGTTTCAGTAGCCGGTACTCTGGAGCAAGATATAATTGAAGAGGTTTCTTTGGAGCTATTTTAGACCCCTGAGAGTCTAAATTCAAACATGAAAGAAGTAGCTGTGACCCTCTGCTGCTTTGTTGGTCTGAAGTTGCTGTTTAATTGCAAAATACTGTGCATTGCATAGAAACCCTCCATGCAGCATGGTTACCCAAGGAACCAGTTTTCCTAGTTGAGCCTTTCTGAGAACACAGGTCAAATTTTGGGTTTGTTTTTGGTTTATGGTGTTCATGGGAAAACAGGGAACTAGCCAATGGCTGCAAGAGGATTCATTTAATTTTCTTTTGTTTGTAATTTGAGTGCTGAGACAATGTCCTGGCTGAACACTGCAGGTACAGTGAACTGAGGGGACCCTGCCTTAGCCTAGACACGTGTCATCACTGACAGACATTTGTCTCAACACATTTTTCAAAAATCCCCAGAGGTGGATAGTCCATAGTCTTCCCCAGACGCTCCTCTATGTTTCTTCACAGTTTTTTCCTTTACCAAACATTTCTACCATCCAAAGTAAAGCTCTTGCTGTAATTCCAACCATCTTACTTTTGCTACTACTAGACTGAATGTGTTTTGAGGACTGCTACCCTGCCTCCCTTCACTTCTGCAGACTAAGGAGAGTCGTTTCGTTTGGTACTTCCTGGCCATCTTTGTCCCCTGGGTGTTCTGTCTGGTGTGTTCTGGGTCTGTTTTGAAGGGCAGCACCCATAACTAGGTAGTGTAGTGGCACAGTATTGCTGGCTGGAATAGAAACCTGAAATTTACATATACGATGCCCCTATTTCTGAACCTTATGTCACTTCACAACACAAGGATGATACCTTCAGGTTTCAGCTCTGAAGTGCACAGTTCTTTCACTAAAGCTCAGAGCCTGATACTAAAGGATTTGAAATATTTTAATATTTTTGAGGAGGAAGATAAATTATGGTCTCCCTCCCTCAGCATCACTGTGCCTGCTGCCACCTCTTGAGGTATTGTGGCCCATTTGTCTAGATGAAAAACTACACTATAGAAAATTCCACCACATGTATACCAGAGATTACTCCAATTAAGAAGCTCATTTTACCTCCTAAGTAACTCAAACTGTTGCTTCTAAGGAACACAACTGTGTTGTATTAGGCTGTATGCACTTCTAGGCATTAACCGTGATAAGGTTCTAGGTGCTTACCATTTACTCCAGTAAGGGGTGCTTTCTACAAAAATGAGTTGTTTGGGTTTTGGGTTTTTTTGTTTTGTTTTTTTGTTTTGGGGTTTTTTTTGTTTGTGTGTTTTGTTTGTGTGTTTTGTTTGTGTGTTTTGTTTGTGTGTTTTGTTTGTGTGTTTTGTTTGTGTGTTTTGTTTGTGTTTGGTTTTTTGGGTTTTTTTTCTTTTTTAGTACATGAATCCAGCAAGACTGGGACATACCAGGCAGTATGTATTTTTGTGGGTACAAAAGCCACTCGGTTTTTTTGAGATGAACAAGACTGGACTGGAAGGGGCCAGTATTGTCCAAGTCAATGTGGGATATAAGGTCCTAAATGCTTCCTAAATCTCCCTTATTAAAGGAGGGAGAAGTTTAGAGTCTGGCCACAAAGCTGTATTGAGAGTAGAGAGGAGGGACAATCTGGTGATCTGCTGCTTTGCTACATTGACTGTAATCACTCACCCCAGAGACCATTTTTAACTCTGTGTGTTTAGAGTGAACGTGGCAAAATGTGTTCTCTACTGCAAAATGCTGCTGCTGTCAGACAAGGGAAAAAACACAAGTGGTAGCTTTGTCTTCACTTCCACTCACAGAAGTGATGCAGGGGAAGTGGTGTTTAAACATTATAGGGATTCTTTGGTGGGTTTTTTGTGTGGTGACTTAGGGATTTTTTGGAGGAGGGAGTTTTGGTTTCTGTTTTTATTTGTTTGGTTTTGGTTTGGTTTTTTACTGGTGATTGCTGTAAAGGGTACCTACTCTTTTTAGCTTGTTGTTACTCTTTGGTTGAACCACAAGTGAAAGCAGGATTTGGAATGCCTAAAAGCAACAAGGTCCAACTGATAGTTTTTATTTACCAATAAAAAAGGCTAATTCCAGCATTTTATTTTTGACTGAGGCTTGATAACATACCATGCTATTTGTGTTAAGCTAGTCAAGGCAATAAGTAGTTCAATATATTATAGAAATTTAGTTGTATTTTGTTCTTTTGCTTCGTTTTACTATAAGGTTATTTTATTTCCAAAGCTGAACACTATAGAGTGCATTCATTAAATGTAGAAGCTGACTTTGTTTGATTTTCTGACTAATTACCTTGTCTTTTCCCTTTTTTTAGGGTTTCGCAAAAATGATGAAATGAAGGCTATGGAAGTATTACCAATTTTAAAGGAAAAAGTTGCATACCTTTCAGGTATAGTTAATTTTTTTTCCGTTGTGGAATGCATAACTGTGTTCTTGTCACATACAAAATGATGTTTTTATACATTAAGCATCATTACAAAAGTAATTGAAAGCTAGGGTAGATAGCACTTGTTCCAGTTGGGTATCCAAAATATAACAAAAGCATTTTGAAAAGATCTATAATAGGAAGGTATTATATATGTTGTTGAATGTAGACAACATATACTGCTGCTTGGTGTTGTTGTAGTCATGTCCTGTCACCCCCTGCATACCCAACATTGTTATTTAGAACAATCTGCTGAACCAGTCATATTTCTTCTCTTATTTCTGCTTCTTCTACTGGTGAGTTTTACAGAGATGGCTTTGCTACTGGCCCATCGAAGCACTGGAGAAGTATCTCTTTTGCAGAAGTAAAATTTCAGTGCACATATTTTGAAGTACACTTAATACCTTCATAGTGAAATGAGTTAGCATCTAATTTTAACTGTCTGCAGCATACACCTTGAAGTTGTCTGTTTGCTTAACAAGGTATAGTAGGTAATTTAAAAGTGAGGCTTAGATGAATGAATATCATAACTAACTTTATAATGCGATAAGTAACTTCACTTGATGGAATGGTGTCTGAGGTGCTTATTTTTGTGAAGTGCATTTTTGGGTGTGACTTTCTGATGTAAGTACTTTTGAATCTGTTTGGAATAAACAGCATCGTTCTCTCTGTCAGTTTTAGAGGACAGTTTCATATTTGAAAGATTTTTTTCAATATAAATAATTTATCAAGGATTCAAAAACTAAAGCTCTTACCTGTAAATACTACAACAATTAAAATTATTCCTGAAATTGCACTCTTTAGAAATTTGCTGTGAATGGATGCTGATGCTTGCAAGTAGAAGTAGTTCACAGTACTGCATCCTGTCTACTCTGCCTGAGTCAAGTAGTGGTGTAAAGCAAAAGAGATATTGTGGGTTTTTCCCTTTCTTTTCTTTTCCAAAAGGGCCTGGCAACTCTAGTGAATGATACAGCACACTGCCCAGGGCCAATTTCCCTGGAAGTGTAGGAACTCCCAGATCTTCTGCTTATGAAGTGTAGTGGTGGTGAAGTCTTGCTTTAAACTGTATTTACAGAAGGAAAGAAGAGAAGAGGGAGTTAAGCATATTTCCATCCCTCATTACTTCTTTAAGGACCTTGCTTTACGTCACCTAACAAAAATGTGGTCTGTTTCCAAGATTTCTGAATTTCCAGGTTGTCCAAAGTTTAGTTTAAACCCCTTAGAAGGGATCTGAAAGATGATAGATGTTATCTAATAACTTGTAAGCATGTGGAATTCTCAAAAGCCATTAAATCAGTGAAAGCAGACCAAGTGGAAGCCGAATATAAATTTAGGGGAAGATGATAGATTATGAACCAGAGCAGATGAGGTCCAGGGAAGAAAGAAGTGGTTGCCATTGTGCTTTTGTGAAAGTAGTGACTTCTGACATAAGGATGAAGCAAACAGCTGTGGGCAGCAAGACTGGATGGAACTGATCTGTCAGTATCCATGCTTTCAAGTTTCCATTGCAAGTGAAGCTCAAATGAAATTAGAATATCATAGTTGTGCAATTGATAAAACAAAAAATTCCCACCAAAAAACTAGCACCACCACTAGGGCTTAACCATTGCAAATTAGAACTGTCAGGCTTTCTAGCTGGAAATACAAAGCTAAGGAAGACTGTTGGATTACTGATTTACAGAGTATTTCATAGAGTAAGAGAATGGTTTGGATTGGAAGCTACCTTAAAGATCATCTGGTTCCAATTACCTCCCACCAGACCAGGTTGCTCAAGGCCCCATCCAACCTGGGCTTGAACACCTCTGGGGAGGGGGCAACCTGTGCCCCCCTGTGTACACGCCCCTGTGTCTCACCACTCTCACACTAAAGAATTTCTTCCTAACATCTAATCTAAATCTCCTCCCTTCTAGTTTGGAACTGTTTCACCCTTGCCCCATCACTACAACCCCTTGTGAAAAGTCCTAAGTCCCTCCCCAGCTTTCTTTTAGGCCCCCATTTCAGGTACTGTAAGGCTGCTGTATAACGGAGCCTGGAGCCTTCTCTTCCCCAGCCTGAACAGCCCCGACTCTTTCAGTCTGTCTTCATATCAGAGGTGCTTCAGCCCCCTGAGGAAGGGCTTTCACTGTACCTCTTTTTTTTTCCCTCCTCTTCCTTTAAATGTACAACTGTTACTTGGTTTTAATAGAAGAGAATGCTCAGGCTGTACCGCATCACAGTATAAAAAGGGAAAAAAACTATTTCTGTAGTGATGTGATTTACTCTTGATTTTTCTTCAGTCATGACAAGCCAGTCTAGCCCCATTTATTGAGGTGTTAATCATGGTTTTGTACGTGAAAAAAATTCCTGGATTTTTCATGATTTAGTACTTCTGAAGATGTACTTAGATGGAAGATAATTCTTTCTCCTTGCTTGTGTTGTGCTTTGTTTTAAAGGTGAATTTAGAACTAAATTCTGTACAACAGTGTACAAATGAAGACCGTGATGCAAATAAGTTATCTGAATTTGTTAAAATCTGTGTGTTCCTTGCATATCTCAATTATGTTAGTGTAGCTGTGATGCTCAAACTGTTAAAGAAAGGTCATGTTAATGGTTGAGATAACAGTTGGAGTGAGGAAGAGAGTTCTTGGAGAGTAATCTCTGAGAAGCCAATTTGGAAATAGATCTTGAAGTAGGTATCTTTTTACCAGGGAAGGAGGCAAGGTAGTACAGAAGAACAAATACTTCTGTGAAGTACACCTTGCTTTATATAGCTGATAACTGCAGAGTCCCAAAGCTCATGAGCCAGCCTGACTTTTAGTATCTGTACATACAGATTCTGGAATAAATTCTGCATTAAAAATATTAGTTCTTGAAATCAGTCTGACAGGCTGGACTGTTTGATCTTGTATTGGCCAAAGTAACAAAATAACTTGTTCTGTAGAATGCAAATGCTTGGGTACAGCTTCCCTGGGAATCCTGAAATAGAAAAGCTTCTTAAGAGATGTAACTGTGACGTATGACAGGAGTGTTGGATGCAGTTTTTTTTGTTCAGTTTAATCTGAAATATGCTGAAGGACAGCTATGCTTACATCTCTAAGTATACTTAGACAAGAAGAGTATTTTCTTACAAGGTGCAACTGTCTTGGTTTCATGTGAGGAAATAGCACTTGATAACTTGTTCCACTTTTCAAATGTACCATAACCCCCCAC
The DNA here is from genome assembly GCA_023637945.1 of Phaethornis superciliosus. Taxonomy (NCBI): domain Eukaryota; kingdom Metazoa; phylum Chordata; class Aves; order Apodiformes; family Trochilidae; genus Phaethornis; species Phaethornis superciliosus. The sequence continues at coordinate 73,405,740 of JAJQWJ010000002.1, forward strand.
TGGTTAGCTTTTTACCTAGGTACATTGAGACTAGGTAAAAAGGCATTTCCTGAGAAAAATGCACTACTCAGCCTGTTGTATTTTAGTGTCATTTGGAGACCACTGACAGGACTGCTCTTAGTGGTGTTCACTAGGCAGAAGTGATTCATATTGGGTGACTCACGTGAGTTCATCAGCTACTCATGACACAACTTGGCATAAACAGAAACAGAATATCTCAGTATGATTGGGGTTTTAGATAAAAGGAAAGAGCTAAAAATGGAAGTCATGCCAATTATGATAGTAACTTAGTATGTTTTTGTTAAACCAAGACAAATAGGGGGTTGAGTTGAATAGACTCTTGTGAGACAGGAAATTCCCACCTGATGCCTCGTACATTCTTCTTTTAACATTCCTGCTAGTGTATGACACAGGAGCATCTGAAAAAAAGGAAATGATTTATTTATTAGAGAAGGCCTAGGAAAGCTTTCAGTGTAGCTGACAGAAAAAAAGTAAGTCTTTGGGACTTTTTTGCATGATATTTACAATTTTGGTATCTTGCTTATGACTGCATAGTGAAATTCTTTTCACCAAAAATTAAGGCTCTGTTAATTTCTTCAATACTTATCTATACCTGCAATTTGCATAGCTAGTTTTGTCTCCAACATACAAAAATTTCAGGATATGGTTTATCAGAAATGTAACAACATACTTTATGAATAGGTTTTCTTTGTGGTGTATGTGGAACTGGGAACCAACTGAAGTAGCATCAACAATGACATAAAGAATATGCATTTCTTTCCTCTGCCATGTTGGAAAATGGCATGATACAGAAGTTGCTGTTTGGGAAAGCCCAGGAGGACTGGTTTGAGGTGACTGAATGTAACGAGGCATTTGGTTAAAACACTTGGAGGGTATTAAAGATGATTGAGAATATGTTCTTCCCTTCTACCTGCTGCTTTTGAAAGAAGAGTATCCACTCTGAGCAATGAAGCACTTTTTCTGAGCGGTTGGAATCAGTAGCATTTGCCAGTTGAAATGTAAACTTTAATATCTATAGTTCCAGTTGGTGCACTGAGAAGAGCATTAAGAGTATTAAGGGCTGCAGTAGACTGCCAGATAAATTTGGTACTTTTGGAGCCCCCTGATCACTTTGGAGCTGAGCTGAGGCCTGGGCTGCTGGACTCAGCCTTGTCATTTATCCTTCCTATTTCTTGTGGCTTCTGCCTGATTTTTATCTTGTCACTTGCAATGTCGAAATCCTCAAAGCTTTCTGCTTGGCAAGTGAGTTGGGATGGTGAAGACTGGAGTTGCCTCTCCACATTAGAGCAACACAACTCAGTTGTTTTAAGTCTCACGTGCCAATTAAGAGGGTCATGGAAGGCAGGAGTGTCAATTTCCTTTTAGGATTAGGTTCCTGGTGTTGCTGCTTGACAGAGATTCAAAGCTGCTTTTGCTGCTTCTGAGTTTTGTTTGGTGCCTCACAGGGAACATGTCCAGTGCAGACAATCCCTCAACAGCTAGACTTAGTGTCTCTAGCAAGCATACACAGGCTCTGTTGGGAGGCTAGTGAGGAATATTTTAGTGACTGGTTCTATTCATTTGCTTTTTGGCCTTCCTTTCTAAGAAATTTTTTTTAAACTTTGTTTAATAATGTGGATATACAATGGGAAGCTGATTTACAGTGAGAAATCATTCAGGACAGAGCGTAATGTTTTCCCTTGTTTCTATGAGACAGGAGAAAACAGTCCACACATCTGTGGTTGAAAACATGCATGTGGAATTTAGCTTGTAAGAATGTATCTGTGCTATTTTACAAGTGTTGAGAACCACAGTTTACTGACCTGAATTTAGGATTTATTAGTAGTAATATTTTGTTATTACTAGCAAGGACATAGAATTACATTTTAGTGTTCAGCTCTATTAAGTCTGTGCAATTTAATGAGTGAGATGAATATGTGCTTAATCAGATTATTTTTTCCCCTATATATTGAGTCAATTCGGCATTTCCTTGTTTTACATAGCTAAAAAAATTAAGAGCTGTACACTGACAATTCATAATCTATACATCAGAAGAGGATAAAAATATAAATTAAATGCTTTAATAGTATCTACCTATTCATCTAGGTATGCCTTAGGTGTAAAATACTGAACACCTAAACTCTGTGCTAGCAGTAGAGTTAACCCTGAGTATTATCTACATAGCTGCTTACAAAATAGCATGACTCTATATAATAGCATAACATTATTTGAATTTAATCTGCACAATTGCTATTTCAAAACTTAAATGCAAAGTACAGTTGGTGGAGATGTCATAATACCAGTCAAACTTGAACGTGACTGTAATGTGCAAGTGTAATGCCATGGTGGGTTGTTGGGTTTTTGTTGTTGTTGTTGTTTTGTTGTTTGTTTTTTGTTGTGGGTTTTTTGTGTTTTGTTTTGTTTTTTTATAACATATACTTATTGTAGGAATTGTGACAATATGCTGATTGATACCTTCAAAATAAAATGTCAAGATGACAGTCTTTAAATCAAAGTGTTGGCATCTCACTTGAAATAACTTTTTTTTAAAAGTGGATATTTATGAAACAGTGTAGTCTCTAGGTTTTCTGGAAGTATTCTGAAGATGAGTGTTGCAGACAAGGATGGTGATGTGCTTTGGGGTCTTTTAACATGTTTAATTTTTCAGGTGGCAGAGATAAGCGTGGAGGTCCCATTCTAACTTTTCCAGCTCGTAGTAATCATGATAGAATACGGCAAGAAGACCTTAGAAGACTGATTTCATACCTAGCGTGTATTCCCAGGTGAGTGATGGACACTTGATAGGCTCTGAAGTTATAAACCAAAGTAGATGGATTATGGTGCAGTACACCCACAAGCTAGAAGACCAGACAGGTTAAGAAAATAACCAAAATCATACCAAGTTCTGTCAGTTCCTGTTTTCAAACTGCTTTCTGGAAGAAACCAGAATGGCTGATCTGCTTTAGCTGGCCATAGTTTGTCTTAGAAATGGCACTGTCGTGCTGTATTACTGTCACTGTGTTGAAGATTGTGAATACAACTTAGTGGCTTTCAGTACGTGAATAATTAGAAACATTCATTATCATTCACAGTATATCTTGTATGTACTGAGGTTGGCACAACACTCCCAACTGTTATTTGTATTAGATAAGTTAACAGTGTCCTGATATAGCACAAGAATAACCAGAAGAGAGATACGTGAACTTGCTTGTAAAGGTCTTAGATAAAACTGTGGAGAGATCTGTGAAAGTACACATAGCATTATATTATCAACAGTTGATATGATAGTTGGTCGGCATATGAATTACAAAATGCTATTTGAATACACTGGCAGAAGTCAAATCTAGTGCTTCTGTGTGTGTATACACACCCACATTATATATATAACTTTATATATATTTTATAACTTTATATATAAACTTTATATATTATTTTATATATATTACTAGGAACTTTGTTCCTAGTAATAACTGAACTGGGGACAAACATGATTATAGACTTCAGGTCTATCTCGGAATCTGCCAGCATTCTGTGCAGACTGGAGCAATGCTGGCTGTGCTTGAAGATTTTTGCTATAACTTCAAGAAGTAGTTGTCCTTACAGTTGAAAAAACCCAACCCTCGGACAACATTCCTGAGTGCAATATTTTCCATATTTCTATAATGTGTTAATTTATAGGCAGTCTTACTTGCATCTGATGTAGTCAGGTTTCAGATGGACAAAAATGCCTTCCTAAAAATAACTTCAAGACATCTAGTCAAGAGTGTTTATGGCCTTCCTTAAAAGCAATTGTTGCTGATTCAGCTAGCATTTATCTTGATAAACTTTTCAGAAATGGTGGGTTTGTGGAGTTTTTTCTTCTTTGGTTTGGTTTGGTTTTGGTTTTTTTCTTTTTTTTTTTTTTTTTTTTTTTTTTTTTTTTTTTTTAAGCCAACTTTAAAAAGCTCCTCAGAAACTTGTATTGCCACCTTTTTCAGGAGGTGCTACTCTGCTACTCTGCTCCATCTATAACTCATCTTTCTACACTGTGACCACTGTGACTGTGTCAAGTGTGCCAGTGAAGCTTCCCTACTTCTTGGACACTGAAAACCTCACCACATGAATTTCAGAATTGCATTTACATTAGTCACAGTCCTGGAAGTGATTCATGTGTTCTAACAAAGGAAATTAGATCCCTTTTAATAGTCCATTACCCAAGATGTATTAGTTTTCAAATATTTTCCCTTTGTGTGTTAAGAAGATTATGTAGAAAATTCTACTAGAAAAAAAATAAATCAAAATTTCTGGTGTTGGTGGTGATTGCTGCACTTGATTGGTGGTAGGCATTAAGTATCCAAAAGTTATTGATAAAAAGAAATCTTCCATTCTCAAAAGAGTTGCCTGAGAATTAGGGTGTAAGGTCTGTCGACTCTTGGTCAGCAAAACTGAGGTCAAATTTTGTAGAAGCAGGTTCATGTCATTTTCTTCACAACCATAAAATGCCTTCTTATCCATTAACTATCCACAGATCGATCTTGTTACAGAAGGAATTGTCAAGAAAGGTGGGGTTTTCTTTCTCTCTACAGACTAACACTTAACTTACAGCTTGGGACTAGATCTGCTTTAAAATGTTGCAGAAGTGGTAGTAAGAACATCATGCCACCTTTTTTAGAGGATCCCCTCAGTGGTTAGAAAGGCATGCACACTGTCATCAGTAAAGTGTGTGTTCTGAAGAGTCAGGTGTAAATTAATTACATAGCATTTCTTCAGCAAACTGTGTGCTTCATTTGTATCTAAGGTGAAGAAGAAACAAGAATGGAAGATGAATCATTGTCAGTATAAACTATGAAAATGAAAGAGAAGATAAAGGGAGATTATTAAATCAGCAACAGGTGTAAAGCTGTTACCCACCCAGAGTCTGCAGAGGGGTGGGAGAAAAGCTTCTCAAGAGGTTCATGAGATCTGTATGAGAGAGCAGTGAGACCCTAAGGTGGGAGGGTCAGCTGAGGAGATCACACTTGTTTAGGCAATGTGGTGCACTTGAGGATTGTGTTTGAAATTGCTATCTTTGTTTGATAACCTTTTCTTCTTTTCTCTACAGTGAGGAAGTGTGTAAACGAGGATTCACCGTCATTGTAGATATGCGTGGCTCAAAATGGGACTCCATAAAGCCTCTGCTGAAGATTTTACAGGAATCCTTTCCATGTTGTATTCATGTTGCACTGATAATCAAGCCAGACAATTTCTGGCAGAAACAGAGGACTAACTTTGGCAGCTCTAAGTTTGAATTTGAGGTAATTTTCCCTATGGTATACAAACATTTATTTCTTTTGTGGTTTTACATGTGCCTCACTATTGATCAGCATCTTGAAACCTCACAGATAAATTATGTTCTAGAGGAGAGGAGGGGTTAAATGGGCCAGTGGTGCTGGAGGGAATATGGTTTTCTTCATGTAGTTAAGCTGGTGCATGTTGTCATTTATATTATTCTGAGCATGTGAAAGATGAAATTTGGATTTTACCTCTAATGGTAAAAAGTTGTCTCATCTGTTTGTTGTGTTGGTCTGCATTGTGCTAATCCTGATATCACCAGCATCCAAAAGAAAGCAGCTATGTGAATCTCACTGTATCCTCCTGTTGCTTTACAGTACACAAAGTTAAAATTTAATCAAAACAGTAATTGAGAGAGTGTCTGCTGTTTTCTCCTTAAGTGTACTGAGCTAAGAAAAAAATAAAATGTTTCTTCCATTTGGGGAAATACATGCAAGACAGGAGACTTAGAATTGGTGTTTGAAAAGAAGTGTATGGTTTTAACGAGCAAAATAAAAAAACCAGGAACTTGAAAGAAAAATTTCAAATTCATTTCAGTAACAGCATTTTTTTCAATGTTTATTTTTTAGACAAATATGGTGTCTCTGGAAGGCCTTACCAAAGTAGTTGATCCATCTCAGCTAACCCCAGAATTTGATGGCTGTTTGGAGTACAACCATGAAGAGTGGATAGAAATCAGAGTTGCCTTTGAGGACTATATTAGCAATGCAACCCATATGCTGTCCCGACTGGAGGAACTGCAAGATATATTGTCAAAAAAGGAAATGCCTCAGGACCTGGAAGGTGCTCGCAATATGATAGAGGAGCATTCACAATTAAAAAAGAAAGTCATTAAGGCCCCTATTGAGGACCTTGATGTGGAAGGACAAAAGCTGCTCCAACGGATACAGAGCAGTGAGAGCTTCCCCAAAAAGAACTCTGGGTCAGGAAATGCGGACTTACAAAACCTTTTACCCAAAGTATCCACCATGCTGGACAGGCTGCACTCAACGCGGCAGCATCTGCATCAGATGTGGCATGTGCGGAAATTGAAATTGGACCAATGTTTTCAGCTCAGGCTGTTTGAGCAGGATGCTGAAAAGGTAAGGGACTGGGGGAATGGAGTATAAATGGATGCTGCTTGATGGACTGGAAAGAAGTGCCAAAGATAACTGGAAATAATAATTTTTGTCTTTAGAGTAAATCATGAGCCTTTTAATGAGATATAAAGTATTTCTTTATTGAGATTGACTCTTGAGTCCTTCGGAATAAAGGAGAAAGAATAGTAATTCTAAGCTGTAAGAAGACATCAGGTAGCTCTAACCAAATAAAATTTCCAGTCTTAGTGGCTTTAAAGCTTTTGCTTTGGTAAGTTTTAGTTCCATATAGATGCTTTTGCATGTGTCAAGCACAGATGAATGCTGTATGCTTTATAAAGACAGATGACTAAGGACTATGCTGGTCTCCTTTTGAAGGGACCCTTGGGATTTGAGCGACAAGCAGTCAACAAAGTCTGAAGAGGCTGACACAGGGAACTGCTTCACTGATGCAGGATTTAAAGTCCCAGGCTAAAAACTGATTTATCTCATTTGACAGTACATATGTCATTAACAGGGCACTGAGTGATCTTAAAATGTTTCAGGTTGACCAGTCTTCAAATGAGAGAGCCCTGGATTGTCATGGAATTTGAAGAGGAAATGTGGCAGACAGTGGAGTTTTAGATGAGCTCAAATAAGATCTGTTTTCATATAGAAGGGCTTGCAATCACTTATTCTTAACTTGTTACCATGGAACAAATAGCTTTAAGGAAGGCTGGGCAGTTTTTTTCTGGCCAGAAAAACTAAGTAACCTAAACTAAGTAAACCTAAACTAAAACTAAGTAACCTAAACTGTGCAGTCAAATTTTAAGTATGATCTTTGCCAGATTTCTTAACGTTTTTTGTAAGGATGCTTGAACTGGATGAGGTCAGTTTAGCCAGTGTCCTGCTCTCTAGCAGTGGTCATAAGCAGATGCATGGGGAATACTAAAACCAGAGCAAGCATATATAGTACTTCTCTTTCATCCTTCTTCCTCTATGTTCTTCCCCTATGCTTTCCCTTACTTTGATAATTTCAGTGTAGGGACTTTCTTTACATTACTATTGATGTTTTCTATCGTGTTTAAAAAACTACATTTTTTGAAAGTACCACTTAAAGCAAGTGTTTACAGAATAGGTATAGCAGCCTATTATTTTACTTTTTGTGTCAGATTAGATTTTATGGCTCAGGGCTTCTTTATCAGAGTATGTCTATAGTTCAGGTGTGGGAAAGTGCTGGATCTTTGTTGAAAATATGAAGTATAGTGGATGGAGAGCAATAAACATGTTTGTTTTAGAAGACGTGCACAACTCTTCACTCAAGAAATCTCAGCTGGTACAGGAGAAAAACAGTCAAAATCTAATTGGAATTGCCCTGTAGGTTATTTGACTGTAGCAAAGTCAGACTACCTAGGTCACAAGCTGGACCAGTGTCTGTTTTGAAATAGTGTTCTATGTCTTCACTGTAGTCTAGATAAGAATCTGAAAAATTAAATGTATGTGATCAGCTGTCTAAGTGCTTAAAACTATATATGGTGTTTAGTTTTTTGGATTGGTTTGGGATTTTTTTGTTGTTTTTGTTTAGTCTTTACATATTGTGGTCTACTCATAATTTGATTTGTCAGTTACCTAGCTGAAATAATTGACAATGTTGCTCTGTTAGCCATCATATTTTAAAAGATCTTTAAATGATTGATTACTGCTCATTCCTACCATTTTTTTCCTGAGCAATCTTTTTCAGCTTATTTAGAGCAGGTGGGTCTTTTGTGCTGAGATACGGCAAAGATTTCAAGACTATTGTGAGAGGGATGGAAATTAAACATAGCATTTTGCTGTGTTGCTTCACTGTTGAAAACTTTGTCTTGCAGTGCTGCTGTTAACATACCTCTCTACCTTCAGTGATGGTCATTGTCAGATAAGATCTTTCCTAAAATTTGTTTGAATATTAAAATACTTTATTTAGAAAAAAACACAAAAATACACAAGCAAAAAACCCAAACACAAACTCAAACACATGTAAACATTAAACTTATCTGGAAGAAGGTAATTTGTAACTCCTCTTAAGTATAGTTTTTAAAGTTGTTTGGCTAAATACAAGTTGTTTTCAAATCTGCTATGAAGTTATCAAATAAGAACATTAATATAAACTTGATGCTAAAGTACTTTGTCAGCAAGAAAGAATTTATATTTAATTTCCATGAGTTGCCATTTTCATTCTAAATTACTAAGGTGCTGACATCATGAAATGCTGATGCTAGAGAATGTATAAACTTGGTAATTCAGGGCTGTGCTCCAGCCTGATTGTTTACTATGACTTCTTTGTAGTAATGAAGTTTATTATTTTATGATTCTGAATATGCTGTAGCTTGCTGAGATAAACACCTATTTTACAACCTCAGCTTAGTCCAAAACCTCACGTTTTGGCAATGGTTTTGTTAAACTATAGGGTAGCTTAAAATGCCGAGAGCATCACAGTTTTAATTTTCACTTCCCTAGACTCTTTGTTTACTGTGTTCACAGATTTCTCACATTACTTGCCTATGCTTTCTGCCTGGACAAATCAGTGATTTCTTTTTCCTTAATATTTTCTTTTAGATGTTTGACTGGATCACACACAACAAAGGTCTGTTTCTGAACAGCTACACAGAGATTGGAACCAGTCATCCCCATGCCATGGAGCTTCAGACACAGCACAGTCACTTTGCCATGAACTGTATGGTAAGAACACGTCTCGCTTCACAGCACTGACAGCATCTGTTTGCTCTCTGTCAAGGAAGAGCTTGGAAATCATATTTAAGTCATTTAGAATTTAAGTCATTAGAAGTAGCACAAATTTGTATTTGAGCAGCAAAACTATAAAACACAAAGACCGAATTCAGACCGTATATAAAGGTACTTTGATCAACTAACAATTATTTTGTTGACCAATGGCAATATTCAACACAACCTCAGCACTTCTGAAGTATAATCATCCAAACTTCTAGAACCTAGTGTGTGTGTTTGAGTACTGCGTTGGTTCTTGTGGAAAATTCACTCAATCTCATGCAATACAGAATTTAGCACTCTATACAAAAACCAGTAGCTCTCAGCATCTTCTGAATAGATTGCAACTCAGACAAAATCTTCTAAGTAGTAATCATGAACAGCTGAGCCTCGTATAATAATTTTCCTTATTTTCAGGAAGACAAACTTCTAATTTCTGGAACACTAGAGCAGATAAACTTTTTTTTTTACTTTTTTTTTTTTCTCCCCCCCCCCCCCCCAATATGATGTTAGGATTAGCTATCAATAGGCTGCAATTAAAAGTTTGAATTTAAAGTAGCAGCGAAGAGCTGCTTATTTTCAGTTTGATGAATTCCTGTTTGGATACTGGGACTAAATTGGAGGATTGGAGTTGTTTAAATAACTTTGGGAATCTGGGCCTAAATCTAGTCCCTGTCTGTCAGATTAATGAAGAAAGAACACTACTGGTCTTGTTAGAAATTAACATACTTAGCAGTCCAAGGATGAGAATTGGATTAAAGTATGGTTAAAATAATCAACTCTTGCAAGAGGGTGGTTTTGTAGCTCAAGACTAGTCATTGTGGAAATAGAGAATGGCAAAGTAAACTTAGCTAGGTTATGCATCTTCCTAAAATAATGGAAGGACTAGTAAGGCAGTTACTGTGTATGGTATAGCTGGAGTTAAGGCAATAGAAGACACGAGTAGGGAAGGTACAACTCATGTATGTTTGCAAAAGTTAAAAAAAATTATATACAAAGTTTTGGAAAAGAGTAAAGCAAATGCTGAGGAACATGGTAATTAAGTTATATACGTTGTTGTTGCTCATTGTTCTGCATATTGTTTCTGCATATAGAGCAGCAAAATACTTGCAGAAGGACTGTAGAGGTCATTGACATGAGATGACTTTTTGTACTTTGTATTTTGCATGGCCTTCTAGCCAGTTCTTTGTCTGGTACTTTAAAGGTTAAATTCTTCTACTGTCAGCCTGTCCTGGTATTAGTCACTGTTGTCCCCTTTTCTTCAAATTGGATGACTTCCCACACACACATCCATACTGTTCAGATGCTATCAACAGTAGGAAGCACTTGAGTGATGTAGCATAATCCCTCCTGCTGTTTTTGTTAGTCTTTTGCTGTTAATCTCCATTCTGCCTGTAGAAGTCAAATGCATTTATTACAGAAGACTTTTATCAAACCTGTACAATGATTTCTTGAAGCACATAAGCAGCAGCTTAAATATGGGGGAAATTAAGCAGCCCAAATATTGAAGAGGGGAAAAGCACAGTGCAGTTTTTCTTTGTGATGCTGTAGCAGATATTCCCCCCAAAAAGTGGTTATTTGGCACAGAATAGAAAAATACAAATTCAGAATGATAGGTTCCTCGTTTTGACTTGAGCACTGTTCAGATTTGCTGGGATTTATTTGGTTAAATGGCAAAAGCCTATGTAGATTTGGGGAAAAAAATAAACCAAATAGGACATATGACTGATTTAAGCTGATTGAATTTTGACAGGTCCTATTTTTCATTAGCTTTTAACAGGAAAAATGTTTGGCACTCTGACTCCTGCAAGCATGTTCAGCTTCTCCCTGATCACTCTTCAGATACAATCTCTTATTGACAAACTACTGTTTGTTCACTGTGCTTGTCAGTGTAGCTCTTCAGTAATCAGAATTGATTTAAGATCTCTTACATGAATGCTCTAATGCTCAAGTTGGAATTTGACTTCTAACCCATGTACAACTATGCAAATTTATTCAATTGTATGGGGCAGAGGAAGGAAGAAAGAATGACTTATTATATTTAGGTTTATTATATGCAGGAGACTTCAAAGGTTTTTCAGTGTGGCCCTAATTGAATCCTAACTCACTTTCCAAATTGTATCCTTTGGCTCATTTTAGGTGGAGAAGGGCTGTTTCAAGGGTAAATGCTGTCCAAGCAGCTAAAGGCAACCTCTTCCACTTGCTCACAGCTTAAGCCTGATAACTGATGTTGCAGCTGCTTTTCCCAACACATTATGTTTGTCACAGGGCATCTGTTCCCTTCACAGCAGGTGCTACCCTCTGTCAGTAGCTGTCTCCCCCATCTCCCCTTACTTCCCAAGTAGCAGCTCTGCTTACCAAAAGTTGCAGGAAGACAACTTCTGCAGCTGCTTATGCCAGACTTGAGTGAGAGTGACGGCCTTTGGGTGAGATGCCAAAAACTTAATCTTGTCTTCCAGTCTGAAATGAGCCACCTGGATGTAAACCATCGTGAAAGCTACGTAGTTCCTGTCATGTTGGAGTTGGTTCCATCAAGGACAAAGAGGATTTGCTGAACATTGCTTTTTTCCTTGTAATGGCTTGCTGCCATTTTTAGAATCTGGTTTTCAGTATTCCAGCACAAAGTGTTTGGAAGTATAAACCACATGTTGCAAAACAGAGATGAATAGTACATTGGGGAAGGAGATTTAGCTGTACATTTAGTAGTTTTGTTAGCAAGTGGTATGTCTAGGAATCTTGTGTACTCAGCATGTGATAGGCTTATGTGGTTGCACTTGAAAGTAAACAGGAGTAAGTCTGTGAAAGTGTGAAGCTTAATACATAGACTGGTTCTCATTGCAATGAAGCAGTTCCAGAGAAAAGCTGGATAGGTGCACAGATGCACATTGAAAATGGACATAAGATTGGTTACCAGTGTTTACCACAGGTTGATGTGGCTAAAAAGGCTGCTGCCTGAAAGGCAGTTCACATATGCAGCTGCAGGTATGTGACCTGCTATTAACTGAATTGAACAGACTGCACTGATAAATGTCAGGGCTGTGGCTTTATAGGGCACGTAGATTCTGTGTTCCCTAAATATGGAAAAAATAAAATAATTGTCCTCTCCAAAGATGAGGATGGATTTTCAGTACCATTTATAAAGCCTGCTTTCAGCAACAGTAAATTGCTATTGTCAAGTAATGAGTTAAGCACAGGTTAAGTTCGAGTTAAGCACTGCTCAGTTTCAGCTTGAAGTTCCTCTTTGGGTGGCTAAACCAATGTTTCATTTCTCAAAAATTTTTCATACCTTTCAAGGGAGAAACTTTCAAATGAGGCATCATAGGAGTTGCAAATACGATAATTGCCTGATGAGTTTTTGAACTTTTTATGTCTGATGCTTGCTGGGAACGAGGGAACAAAAGGAGTCACATGAAAGATGGGTAGAGGATGTTATCAGCTTAAGTATTTTCTTCTTGTTGGACCAAATGTCCTTCCTTTCATTACAGCTTCACTGTGCCCCTCATTATACTAGTGAGGGTCAAAAGGACTGGATAGCGATGTAGAAAAAAGGCAACTTTCTCTGGAGAAAGCTGACATTGGCTGCTATTAAAGAGCATACTGTGACTACTTGTTGTCTGAGGGAGGATTGGACCATCAAACGAAGTTATTTTTATTAACCATAATCCAAAAAGCCTTGTTTCAATTGTTAGCATATTGCTAACTTGATTAATGTTCTCAGAACAGTCTGTCTGCATATACACAAATCACTTTATTAGGGCAGTAGTCAAATAGTTCTTATCTAAAAAGAGAATTACAGAGATGTGGACCGGTGAGAGTTTTGGGAGCTTAAAATAAAAGTATGTACACAATGCTTGAATCTCACTTTGTTTTCAGAGTTAAAAGTTACAAACATGACTTACATGGCTTGGTTTGCTCAAATCCAACCCCAGGGCTGGTACAAATGAGAACATTAGGAAGGTCAAGTTAGGTAAAATCCTCAAAGTGTGACTTTTTCTCTTCCTTTGTACTACTGATATATTTCACTCTTGATTTTCTTTTTATTTCAATATATATTTTTATAGCCATACAGAGATCTCACTTGAGATAGACTTAAGCACTGTGGAAATTCTGGAACTGCCCTGGTTCCTCTGAGACTTCAGCAAATGAGAGTAAGACCAAAAGACTGTGAACCGTGCATTCTCAGATTGTTTTGAAGTGCAGATTTTTACAGAAGCCTTGGTGTGCAGAATGATGAATAGCAGTGAACTAGTTCTGTTATCTTGGGGAGGACATGTCTGTTCATAGGGTTTTTTGTTGTTGCTTTGTTCAAAACAACTTGATCACTTTAGCAGGGCTTTCAGTAAAAATAAATAAGTAATAATAGTTAATTGATAAAGTCCATCAATTTTCCAACCAATCTAACATCTCTAATAGACAAAGTAAAGACACTAAATGGAGATGGGGCAGTAGAGCAGGTAAAATGTATTCTGTCATTTTTGCTAGTTCTGAATAACTTTAGTTTCAGCAAACCTGGATTTGTGATTTTCCTGAAGTTCAGGGGCGAATACACAGCTGTGGATCCTGGTCAGACTGGGAGGATGTTATTGAGTACCTATCTGTAAGGGAATCTTTCTCATACCAGAGCAGTTAATGCTTAGACACAATGTCTGGATGCCACCAACCTCAGAAGAGATTGAAAGGGCAAAACAAGTTCAGGCTGTTTCCAGCTGCTGAGGAGCTCTCTGATGTCAACAGGATGAAATATAGGATAGAAGGAAGAAGCAAATAAACAGCTTTTAAAAAGCAATCAGCTGGTGACATGTTCATGTCAATGGATCATGAACTAAAGGAATAGACAGGCATGCATCTTCAAAGAGGCAGATTTTATTGTATTCTTGATATTTCTTGGGGGTGCTGAACTTAAGATTTCTAAATAAATTGCTTTGACTCAGTCCTACTAGAGAACCAGGTCCAGTTTAGAGCCCCATACTTAATATTGTAATAGGAAACACCCAGATGAAAACGGTGTGGCTTTAAGGAGAGATTGAAGGCATGGACATTCACTATGAGAATGTGAAGGTAAGCAAGAAGCAAGAGAGGGAAGAAGTTGTTGGTGTTGTTGGAATATAGTCTTGCAGTAAAATTCCCTAGGCTCACCATAAAAATAGAGGAAACAGATGATAAAGACAGTTACAAAGAAGTAACTTTTTACTTGTTCCAGTCATGATAGCCATGATTAAATAGTTACCTGAGAATATTTTGAAGATCCTTGTACTTTCCTCGCTTACAGTCTGAATGTTGCTGAGGTTCAGGTTTTTTTTCATGGGAAGAGATCAGGTGATACCTTTAGTTGTTCTGATGTTCTCATCTTTGAAGTCTGGATTGCCAAACAGAGAGTTCTGCTGTTGCTGCAAGAATAGGAATAGAAGAGTTGTTAGAAAAAAGATAAAATCATTAAAGCAAGTGTTATTTCATACATTAATGCTTCACCTTGTCTTGGTGGCCATTTATGTGTGAAGTGGCAGATGGCTTGAAAATTCCAATGCTAAAATATTTTCATCACAGATTAATAGTTCAAACTTGCTACAGTTGATACAGAGCTGCCAGTTAGGATGCTTATGGACCATGTCGCTGAGGTGATTGTTTTTAACACTGAATGCTTAATAGTCTGTGTCAGAAAACTGCTATTTGAAATTTTAAAGCTAAACAAACATTTTCTAAATGGGTGTGGAAAAATCAGAAAATAAAATAGAACCTTCAGGGCATATGCCAGCTTTATTTTGTATTGAGTGTGATAAAGTTCGGTTGAGCTGGCAGGTTGTCACCTGTATTTTTCCCCTGTGTGCTTGCCTTTCAGGCACACACTGAAGAATGATACAGTGCACTACAGCTTGTGTTGGGCTACTCATCTGCATTGCCTTGCTAAACAGTACTTTTTTATACGTATGATCCCTTTAGGGAATAACTCTGCCCTGAGGAGCTTTCCAGAGATCGTAAGGTGTCTTCAGCTTCCATCTAAAAGGCATTGTGAGAGAAAATAATTGTTCTAAGTACATTTGTATACTTAGTATACATACAGTAATTCAGTAACCTGAACTGTTCCCATTTTAGTTTTGTTAAAACAGTCATGTGTAACACAATGCAAGAAATGAAGTGTCAGTTTTGCCTTTCACCTTTTAGACTGCTTATGCACATTTACAAGCTGCAGATGTTTCATGCAGATTCACATGATGTGAATGAGATGGCTGAACAAGTCTTTAACAGTTATTACCAGATAGCTGTTGCTTCTTAACTGAAACCAGGATGTAAATCTATGCAATGAACAACATCAATACATGCGAATGAGCATGACCTTGCTGGGTACTCAAAAAATGGGCATTTTCATATAGTAATGACACTGGACCTGCCTGTCATTTTAGAAAATGGAACAAAATCCATTAACCTTCAAGAGTCAGTGAAAAACAGTCTAGTCGTAGTGGGATACAATTTGAGTTTATTTTCCTTCTTGACTAAATCTATCTCCTTTGCATTATAAAATGCTGAAACTTAAACTCTAATAGGTTTATTAGTTAGTGAGGGATATGATGAGGGAGGGGAGGTTGATATTATTTCAGGATTTTTTAAAAAATTTTTTTATTATGGAAAGGAGTATGGTATACATAGCTTGGAATGTGTTCAACTGTCAGCGTATTAATTTATATACTGCTACAGGGGCTTTTCCTCCACACTTGTGGAGTCAAATTGCCATGGGAAAACGAATGCATTTTAACCACAGCTCACTTCTGATTTAACTTCATGTTTATGTTGCCCTGTCCTTTCTATCTAATTGACACTCCAGAACTGCTAAAATTCCCTTATTATGGTACACAAAAAGTTCAGATGTAAGGCTAATACAGCCTTTCTTCTTTTTTCTTTTTGGCTTATGCTTTTTTTAATACCAATATGAAGACCTGACTTTCCAGATTCATTTAGCAGGCTTGTATTTATGCTGCATATGCTTTAATAGGTCTAAATGTTCTCCAGCCTTTTAAAATTTCTTGGAAATAGCAGTTTTGTACTCTTCTAGTTCTTCAGCTCTGGAAGAACAGATGTGTGCAAGGAAAGAATAGATATGTGTGATAACTTAAAATTTAAAAGGCAGTATTGTGAAGGCAGGAAAAACAGCCAACATGACCCTGCTGTTCTCAGTTTATCAGGTGGACCAACTGAGATGCAGGCTGTCAAGTATACATGCATACAGTTACAATTAATAGAGACCTTTGCAGTTACCCCTCAAGTGAGTCCACACAGTGAATCCTGGAGGAACTGCAGCACTTGCTCCCAGCCAGCCAGTGTCAGGCTCTGGTCAGTGACTCAATGCCAGCAGGTAATGGTTCCACCCCAGATGCTCATGTGCGATGCTGTTACTGACAGGTAGCTGACTGCTCCTTGGCATTTCCTGCATCCTTGAATTCCAGACCGCACTACGTGGACAAGAGGGAGAAATAATTCAATCTAGAGTGTTGAGATTTTAATGTTTCTTGTTGTTTTCTTCCCAACCATTCTGTGTGATAGTGTCTGGCAGTTTGAGCCCACACATAAATTTTTAGGATATAGGCAAGAACAAGTGCATCTAACACAAATAGCCAATGGACGTGGCATTTGGTGCTGCAGTTAATGCAGAAGGAGCCAGCAGCTTTGCTCAGAACAGCATCTGTGTGGTGATGCATCTCACAGCATGGTCCCCAGGTACTGTGGGACTGGCTATCCCTGTAACATCAGTGGCCTCAAGCCAGAGGGAGTTCCAGAGGGAGGATGCATCTCTGCATGCCTGGGACTGCAGGGAAGGCCTGTGGCCTCTTGCCAGGAATGGCACAGCAGGAGATGGTTTTCTTGCCCACAGGAGGTGTGCAATTATTAAGGATCTGCGTCACCAAGTAATAGAGCTGCAGGAATTCAGCAATCTGCACAGCATCAGAGATAATGAGAGATTGACCACATCTTTTCCAGCACTGCAGCTTCAACAGTCCAGACTACTGACTGTACTGGAGGGATGAGGGACAGAAAGAGTCCATGGCTGTCTAGGAAGTAGAGACTCTATTATGATGAAGGTTGGAAGATAATGGCTTCTGGCACTAGGAGGAAAAGTTTTGGCTTCACCTGTAGATTTGTAGCTACAGAATAGGTTCACTAACCTCATGCTGATAAGGAGCCAGGAGCTGTCAAATAAAGCATCTATACTATCTGAGCCACACTGAATACCAGAAGGAAGAGACAAGTGATAAAAAAGGGAGACTCCTTTCTTCAGGGAACAGATAACCCCACATCTGCCAACCTTACCCATTCTTTATGGAATTTTTTCACTTGCTGGGAGCTTGGATTTTGGACATTGTGGAAAGACTGCCAAAGCTTGTCCAGCCCTCAGATTATTGTTTGCTGCTGCTCTTCCATGTGAGCACCGGTAATACAGCCAGGGGTGACCTGGAAAGGTTGAAGCGTGACTATATGGCTCCAGAAACAATGCTCAAGGGCATGGGAGGCCAAGTGGTTTTCTTTTCAGTCCTTCTCTTGAGAGGGTAGCTGGATCCTGCAGGTCAACAACTGTTTACACAGATGATGTTGGCAACAGGGTTTTGGTTTTTACAACCACAGAACCCTCTCTCTGATGATCAAGGATTGTTATTCAATTAAGTGGGACAAAAGTATCTTTTCCAGCAGGCTAAATAACCTCTTATGAACAGCTTTAAGGTAAGAATGCTGGGAGAGGACGAAGAGGGCCAACAGTGAAGTGAAAACCTGGTGGACTGGCTTGGCAAGCAAAGTGCCTCCTGTAATGTGAATAAAAGGGACCCTGTAATCAACAAAAGGCTGAACTGAGGGTTTCTTCAAGTGTATATGCACAAATTAGGATGTGCCTACAGCGGACAACATTATGTGGAAAGTTCTTTCCATTTCTGGGAAGCCACCATAACCAAATTCTTTGAAGTATATGTATGACATGCTTGTGTTGTACCAGGAGTGACTGAGGGAGCTGGGACAGGTTGCCCAGAGACACTGCAGTCTTTCCATCCTTGAAGGTTTTCAAAACCTCATTGGACATGACTCTGAACCTGCATCAAGCAGAGGTGTAGACTTAGATGATCTCCAACCTCAACAATCCTGTTATTCTAAGAACTTAATTCTAGATGCATAAGAGTCAGCTCAGTATAAAGAAACGTCAACTCAGCATTATATACATGTAGCTCTGGAAGAATTTCTCAGAAAACTTTTCAGGGTGAAGTTTTTCTTGTTTCTGGCTTTGCAGGAATTAGAAACACTTTATTGCATCCTTTGATAAAATCTAGTCAGCTCATGTAGAATCGGAACAGGACCAGATTTTAGGCACTTTAGGCCAAAACTATTTAAGTGAACTAAAAGGAAACAAAATGGATGATTTAAGAGTCATCATTGAGTAAAGACGGTATGCTGGAGAATTGTTACAAATCTTGCACTTTATTTGCCTAGTTTTTAGTGCCAGCTCTGAGGCAGTATAGTGGTGAGAAAATAACAAATAAAAATGTGTAACTACTTAGGACTTTTGTTCTGTATTTTGTTACTTAAAAAGTAGAAATACTTCAGAAGTTGATGAAAAGATTTGTAGAGTGGTATTCTACACTTGCATACCATAGATCAAGCGCTTAATAAGTACACTTTGATTTTCCTATATTGTGTGTGTCTGAATGTTGTGTTGATTTGAATATCTGTAGTCATTCTTACTGAGACTGTTGCAAAATATGGTTAGCTTTCCTTTTATATTATAACAATGGGTCTTCTTATGTTGTTAAAGTTTACTGTTAACATTATGGTGAGACTGGTTATTTCACATTGTCCTTTTCCCTTGTCAATAATACAGTTAGACTGTTAAATTATACACCTAGATTCCAAAGTTAGGAATGCACAGACTTGGCAAATCCAATCTATTAAGCAGTACTGTAACAAAGAAGAATTCTATGGAACTGTACCTCTATATCTACGTGGTTTGCTAACTCCCACTATTTCTTTCCCCTTCTTCTTCACAGAATGTGTATGTTAACATAAACCGCATCATGTCAGTAGCAAATCGCCTGGTTGAGTCTGGTCATTATGCTTCACAGCAAATAAAACAAATTGCTAGTCAGCTGGAGCAAGAATGGAAGGCTTTTGCTGCAGCCTTGGATGAACGTAGCACATTACTGGATATGTCCTCCATCTTCCATCAGAAAGCTGAACAGGTTAGTGAACGGGGAGGGGGCCAAGAAAAGTTTCCATGCTGGAATGGTAAGTAGTACTGCTTGCTTTTGTTTTAGATGGAAGATGATGAGTGAAAAGGTTGGCAAGAAAGCCAAAGCATTCCTTTCTTTTGATTTTCAAACAAACCTTTTCCCCTCAGGATAATCCACTGTCCTTACATTCTCCCCTAAGTGCCTTGCCCATGTCAATGGAATATAAAAATTTGCCTGTTTAGAAGTGTGACTCAAAATGGCCATGAATGCTTAATTATAGCTTTTAAGTTAAGGGGAAAAATAGTACATAACATAAATGTATAAATATTGAAAAAGTAATAATATCACACCTTTCCTACCTCCAGAAATCATAAAATTGTTCTCTCTCTATTGTCACCATTCTGCCCCAGTCAGTCCTTGAGTGTAAACATTTATCTCATAGTAGTTGCTTATAGAAAAGTAAGCTGAAAGTTGGACTGGAAGTTGAGAAGTTAATTAACTATCTTCTGAATCTGAAGCTGTGGTGGGAGATGTTTACTCAGTATCCCATAAGAGATTCCTCTAATATTAAACAAAAATTTTAGCTTTAGGCCTATACCAATTATTTTAATGAAGCCATTAATCGTGTATAACTGCCAGAGAAGAGGTATATGTAGGGGAAATGGGGATATTTATTTTAAAGTTAATAATCTTAATGGTGAAAGAATGATTTGCCCTCAAGGGAATTCAGTTCTGAAGGAGTTGCTCTGTGTGTGCTGTTGAGTCACCCATTGATATTATAGACTTTACATCTCTGGTGAGCTTGGAGAGCAAAGGTTTTTGAATTTTTATGGCTGACTGAAGCTGTGGTGTGCTGTATGGCTGCTGTAGAAACTTTTATTTCCATTTGCTATGCTAAATTGGAGCCAAAAAAAGGTCTTGTGTCTGATATAACTTTAATTTGGAATAAATGAAGAAACCACTTGGGGCTTGATAACAGCAGAAATGGAGGGAAGGAGCACACTTCATTTTCAGAAATTTTTTTTCTATTTTCTACTACACAGATATTCAGCTTCATAAATGTCCAGAACTGAGAAATGTGAATTTATTAAGATGCAAATACACATTAGTGGTGACATGGGTTTGGTGACATAGTTTCCCTAGGCAAATTAAGATAAAGTATATAAGGTGATGCCACTGTAATAAGTATTTTTAAGACGTTTTACAGAAAAAAACACATAGAAAGGAGAGGAAGGAATTATTTCTAGGTGTAAAAGTTACCAATCAACTTGAAGCATTTACTAGTGTGGTACCTTATCAGTATTAATTCTTTTCTAATTGCTTGGGCTATCTAGGTTTATGGTTAAATGCCTTACATGGAGGAGAGAGATGGTGAAATATGAACAGATAGGCACGCCTTAACTAATGTGCTCTCCTTTTTCATAAGAAAATGATGTACATCAAAAGTCAGGGTAGTAATTTTGTGTATGTGTTCTGGGCATCTGTGATAAGGATAGCATTAAATACAAGTGTAAACGGGAGGAAAGAAAAAAATGAGACAAAATAGTGGAGCATCTGCTGGGATTAATTTACTTTAATTGTTCCTTCTGCAGTTTTCATTTGATGATTAACTGTGATGGATCATCATAGTTGGTTTGTAAAATACCTGGCTATGATATATTAGCTCTTTCATCAACAGAGGAAAGTGAGTTCAAGGGAACAGCTCTTGGAATGAGAGGGATGACCCCTTTAGAGACTGCTGAAGTTTTATGTATGTAAGATGATTAAAAAATAAGCAGCCACAGAAATAACACACCCTTCTTGAATTCATGTCTTCCCCTGTCAGTGGTGGCTGAGTGCCAGTGCCTACTGTCAGACACAGTGAAGACTGTACCCAGCTATCACTGCCTGCTGACTGGTGCAAGAAATAAAGCTCTGTGGTCCCACATGTGGAGTTTCTTTCAGTCTTCAGTGCTTAATGTTAGAGATACTAAAAACTGTTCCGTAGTGAAATGAGAATTAAATAAATATCTTAGAATTATGTAGTCTATCACCCTCTCTCCCAGCTTTCAAATAATAATGGAGTACTAGAAATGATCAGTTTGTTACTCTTTTTCCTCAAAGGACTGCATGTGCTCCAGAAATCAAGACACTTATGAGAGAAATGGCTTGGTCTCTTAAAACTTTTGAGACTTGGGCTTCACATAATGACAGCAAACTTAGTGTATAGAGACCATGTGCTTAGCTGTCATAGGTTTTAATATCTATGAAAACTCCTAGAAAAAAAGCTTTTTTTTTTTTTTTTTTTCCACTTTCCTAGCGTAGCAAGGGTATAAAATTCATGCCCCCTAGCTGTCAGAAATAAGTTCACAGAACTTGTGCTGTGCATGCAGCTCTGATGGCACTTTCTTGTCTGTCAAGACAGCTTAAGCTTCAGGGACAAATTAGATTTTCTGCAAAAGGGATTCTGTTGCAGGATCCTCAGTTTCTTCTAAAAGGCTTGACTTGGAAGCTGTTCCAACATAGCTGTGTGCTCTATGTTCAGTGATAGCCCTAAGAGACACCACTCCTCCCCCTCCCCCTGCTTAATATGTAAATCCTTTACATGCTTGATGCTATAGTAGCTTGCCAAATGGATTTACTGCTTCTCTGTGTATAGAATCACAGAATGTTAGGGGTTGGAAAGGACCTTTAGAGATCATTTAAGTTAGTGCTTTGGGGACTGAGGTGTGAGTTTGCTGTGTTTTAACACTGCTTTGCTTCCTTAATGATCTCTTTTCAGCAAAAGACAACTATGGTGTGTTTCAGTGAACAGTTCACCATTAAATCTTCGTGTGTGTCCATACACTTAAAAAGTAACTTGGTTTTCTGTATAAAGGTGTTAAAAAGGTGAGGTGATTCTTTATGGTACCACAACCATCTGCACAGGTAAATGCTGAGGGTCTGGACTTGAGAGTTGTTACATGTTTGGGCTCTTTTTCTAGACAAGACCTTAACTGGCTTTTTTGCATCTGAATTGGTAGGTGCAGGGTGAAGTGAGCATTTTCTTAGCTGCAAAGTCTAGGAAAGGAGCAAGAGTAAACTTGAAGCATGAGTATTTCCAACAGTTCAAATAGTTCTGAAGGCTGCTGACGTACAGTTAAGCCCCGCCTGTCTGTGAATGGCTGGAAGAGTTCCATATAACTAAAAGCACAACTATAGTCAAACTTGTTTTGGTTTTTTTTTCTGTTCTTATACAAGCTTTGTTTTGGTCAATTCATAGAGAAATACATGAAACATTTTTCTCTTAATGAAAGTCATTTTAGTGGCTATCACACAGGTATCAGTCCTTTTCTATGTTATCAACATGTGTGCACTTATTGATAGGACCCACAATTAAGCAAAATGTTTCTTCTCTATTCTAGTACATGAGCAATGTGGACTCATGGTGTAAAGCTTGTGGTGAGGTGGAACTTCCCTCTGAACTGCAAGATTTAGAAGATGCTATCCATCATCATCAAGGGATATATGAGCATATTACTTTGGCTTACTCTGAGGTAAGTGTCTTGTTTGATTCCTTAGGTTGCTGACATGATAAAATGGTGAAATTTTATGAACTGACATTGCTTACTGCATAGTGCCTTTGTTGGAAACTCAAGTGCCAGGTTTCTTTTTTGATTTGATATGCTGGACTTTTCTACTACACTTCAAAAGTTAAGTGAGTTTTTCTCTTAATCTGAAAGAAATTTAAGAGGCAGGTTGGGACCATGTGTAGTACAAACAACCTAGGCAGAGTACTAACTATGTTTTAATTTACATTTCTGTTTTACCACCTTGTATTAGCAGTATGATACTGTTGTTTCAACACTTCCTTGGAGGGAAGCTAGCAGGGCATTCTGTTGGTATGAGTTGCTTTAAGTGTGTTTTGAAAATCCACCTCTGAAATTGCCTCACAAAAAAACCTTAACCATCAAAGGACATCACTTGACAGTTCTGGAGTTCTATACTTTGTTCTGCCAACCTCAAAGACACTTTAATGAGACAGTTTGCCTATCTAGTCACGATGTGTAAGGTTAGATTGTTCTATACTGCTGCTGTAATCTTGTATTTTGCACACAGTGAACTGTAATAGTTCATAGTATTTCTAATAGATGGTTTTACAACTTAAGATAGAATGTTTATTCTGAAGATGGGCCTAGAAAACAACGACAAAAGTATCTATTGTTTTTCTTCAAATATTGAGTTCTCATGTGCTTTAGTAATCTGAAGTAAGAAATCAAGTGAGTATCAACTTCATAATTAGGTGAAAGGTATTTTCTGTGTTTCTCATTGAGCTTTTCTTGCTTTCTTTTTCCAGGGTTGTTCTCGTCACAGGGTCAAACTATTTTTGCTCTTAAGTTTGACTGATGTTATTCTGGATTAAATACAGTGGTTTCTCTTCCCACTAAAATTGCATCTAAGTATGCATTTGATTAAATCATGGTAAAAAATGATCAGTGGATACAGTATAGCTTAGGCCACAGCTTGCACTTTCTTTTAAAAGGAGGTCATGTAGGACTGAAATACTGCTTGTGATTTATACATTACATTAAAGATAAAACTACTTTATGATGAGCCAGCTCTATTTATGGACAAGTGAACCATAAGTCTCATCACATTTCATTTAGCAGTAATGGAGTGTAAGAGTCGTGCTGATGATCAGTCCTGTTGTTGGTCTGTCCAAACTGGATTTTTTTTTTAATATCTTCCATCTTAAGGGCCTCTCCATGAGTGAGATGTCCAGAGTTCACATGAGTTGTTCTTTTGTGTAAAATACACATGATGCTCACTCCTGATACATGCCACCTTGCAGTGATGATTGATCTAATGACATACTGAAGCATACCTGATTATAAAACTCGATCTTACTACACACATCTGTTCTAACTCATTCTTGAGAGAATGTTTTGTAGGGATATTTCTTCATTACCACCTCTTTTCATTGGGAAGATCCCTTTGTAAAATGAGGGACAGAGATGTAGCACATTTGTAACAGATACAAGTGAAGAGAGGCGATCTGGGTTGAATGCTTCATGAGAGTTCAGCAAGGAGCAAGAAGGTTAGGGCTGTCAGGAATAATGAGAAATCACTGAAGGTAAAACAGTGTGATTTTTCTTTTTTGGGAGGAGTTTCTGGAGGTTTTCATCAGGGATGTGACTGCATTAAAGTCTTCTGTAAAGTGTAATTAAATACTGGGGATTGCCATGTCAAATGCTGTTTGCTTCCTGGTGATGCATAATGAAAATAAATTAGATGGGTATATTATAGGATTGCACTGGCAAATAGCTTGAAAAAATATTTAGGATTTCAAAACTCTAGCTTTTAGCTTTGGGAGAGCTAGAGATGTTAAAAAAATCTTTAGTAGTACTGCTCAAAAAAAAAAAAAAAGGTGCTTTTCTTCTAATTTCAAGTCATTACTTTTCCCTAACAGTACAGCAATAGCTTTGCCTTTAGCAGACAGAGTTGATGCAGAAATAACAGGTGTATGTGTATGTACAAGTTGTTCCTCTTCTGGGCAGAAGGTTTTATTTTGCTGTATTTAAACACATTCCTTTTTGAAGATTGATGAAGTTGTCTTTTTCTGTAAAGATATTACAGAACTAGTGCTTACCATTATTAGATATATGACTTCATTTCTGTTACAGCACGGAGCTCCTTTCGTTTTGATGAATGAACAGTGGAGGGAGAGAGAGGAACGCTGGAAATTACAACACTTTGTCATTCATTTTAGATCACAATGTCTTGACAACATGACTTGGTTGCAGAGTAGAAGACAGTAATTTTAAGAGAGTTAATGCTTTTAAGACTAGATAGTCCTATTTTACTGAGGACAATTATTGTATATTATCAGAAAAGTAGCTTACTCCCTTACAGCTTAGATAACTGGTGTACTTGCAAATCCAATACTTGAGGCTTAAATAAAATTATATATATAAAAATGAAGTTACGTATCTCACTGAAATCTTGAAGTACACATGTACTGGAAAGAAAGAAAACTTTTCTGTGTTAACTCCAAAGAAGTGTGCATGACCATTTGTTTGTAAAGCTAATAAACTAATCAAAAAGGGACTGTCACAGTTAATTATTTTTTTGCCCCCTTAAATTTAAGGAACTGTGGATAGGTAATTGAAAAATTAGACTTTTACTAGATAATTGCTTTGGATATAGAAAAGAAAAAAATCATAATTGTAATAACTACTGTAGCCTATACTCTTGTTATGCCTGACTTGACTTCATGGGAACTACATTTCCAAGCGGGATTTGTACCCTGTGTTGACATTTGTTATTAAAAAACTAAAATTGGAACTGAGAAATAAGCTCACTCATAAACTAATTATTATAAAGGAATTTTCATTCATACCTGTATGACTACTGAATAGCAAATTTTATATGGTAGTTTTAGTAAAAATTGTTGAAAAGAGCCGCTGGGGGAAGGTCTTGACAAATTTTCTGTTTCTGACGCGGTGTTGATTTGATGGATTCAGACTATTGTTAACACTCCAGTCTTATGGGTTTGGATCAATTTTTCCTGCCTGTTAAATGAACTATAAGAAAAGTTCCTTACAGGTAGCTGGATGTAAGTTTTCTGAGCTTCATGCTTAAAGTGATAGAACAGTCAAATGACAATGAAAAGTGCTTTCAACAGCCTTGGCAAGTGCTAAACATTATTAGCAACCAAATAAGATAGGGTTATTGCTTTATAATTAGCATGCAAGGTAAATCTGAATATTTTTCTGTTGTATGAATTGGAGAAGACAACAAGTAGAAGGCATTTGGAAAAGAGAAGCTAGGTTTGCTACATGGAAAGTTTTAAAGTGTTTTTATCAGTTTTAAGTTTACCATAATAACAGCTTGCCTTTGACTTACCAGTAACAACAATAAAGTATAAGTTGTAAATTGTGCTGGATCAAAACATGCCCAGAGTTCATATATGTTGGTCTAAGTGTATTCATCAAATTAATGATCGCCTAGAGAAAGTAACCTCCCTGTTCACCTTCACAGCATATAAAAGACAGATGGTCCTAGCAGAGAATTCTGGGCAAATGCATAATCTTAGGTGCATTGTTGACTAGAGAAAGAGATGGAGTATATTTATTCTAAGTTAGATTTGACTGGTCAAAAAACCCAAACAAAACAGTTTAAATGAAAAGCACTCAAGGTAATAAAACTAGAACGACAGGCTGTTATTTAGAATCATTGTATGATTCTATAATTTTATGATTTAGAACAGTGCAACTTCTTAAAATTGTCTTACATGGAGGGACAATATACATTTATTTATTTTTTCCGTAATAGCTGCATATAATCATGCCTGGAATAAAAAAATACTGGAATAAATCAAATAGTTAGACATCTAAAATGGGGAGAGGAGGTGGGAAATGGAATTATAGTCTAACAGGCTTTTGGTAAGACAAGTAATTGTTTATCCTTTCTGATGGCCAGGTGAGCCAAGATGGAAAGTCACTGCTTGACAAACTCCAGAGACCTCTGACTCCTGGGAGTTCTGATTCCCTCACTGCTTCTGCCAACTACTCAAAAGCAGTCCATCATGTTCTGGATGTCATCCATGAAGTTCTGCACCACCAGCGGCAGCTGGAAAATATTTGGCAGCATCGAAAGGTCCGCTTGCACCAACGACTTCAGCTCTGTGTTTTTCAACAAGATGTTCAACAGGTAGGTTTTAGTTCACATTGTCTAAATGCCTTTCTACTCTGTCAGCCTGTGCGTGCTACTGAATGTCTAATTCCAAGTTCTTTTAGTGTCAGAGGATATTGGCTGTTACAGGTAAAACTGAATCGTAAGTTATCTCTGCTTTAGTTTTATCTTTTTGTAAATTACCTTCTTTATTTACTTTAAGTTAGATAGGATGAAACATGAAGACTCTAGACAGCTATTCAGATCTTGTGCTGGAAGTTGACATTTACATTATAGTTAAAACATCAAATCCTCAGTAATACTTAATTGACTTAATTGGGTTTCTTGAAAACCTGAGAGTTGTGTATTAAAGAGGCATAGAATTCACAGGTAACATTCTCAACAGTTGAATAATGGTAATTAGCTGCCATATTTTTATTATTATGGCGACATCTGTAAAATTTATAGTTAAATGCTGCTTATATATCTGACATGATCTTAGCTTAAAAAGGTTTACCTTTTAAGGCTGTAGTTAGTTCCTGTGGTAAAATTTTTTTCATAAACAGAAGGTATTTGCCTTACACTGCACTTGACAGAGACATTAGTAATTTATCACTTAATAGCTCATCTTAATAAAAAAAAATAAAGATGGACAATATTTTCTGCTCGTGTTGTTTCATTTTAGTGTAAAAGTGTTCATAAATCTGGAACTCCCAGTCATACATTCTGGTTAAACTTCTGTCTTCCAAAACAGTTGGACTTCAGGCCAGATTTCTTGCACTTACCTGTTTCAAGAAGATGCTGAATGTGAGCAGTTCATAGTGAAACAACCTAGTTTCCATCCTTTACAGTCACTGGAAAAAAAACTTAATTCAGGCAGATGATGATGAGATAGATAATCTTGTTAGCTAAGCCTGCTATATGGAGTGTGTATCCCGTCCTCTAAGTTTAACAAAAGAGCTTAAGAAATACTTAAGCACTAAATTAGGAGTAAAATTATAAAGATTTTGTTACTTAGTTTTTTAATGTATAAAAAGGCATATATTGAAAGGCAGGCAGTTACTCAACTTCTCAACAGTCAGATGTGACGAAGGATGCAGAAAGGTATGGAAAATATTAGCTGACAAAAAAGTTAAAAGAAAATGGTGTCAATAGTATGAATGGTAAGGAAGGGCCACACTGAAGAGAACCAAACTGAAACTACTCCTATGCCACTGTATAAATCCTAGAAGGTCATCACCAAGATTATTACATTAATAGTAACTAGTTAGGAGAGTCCAGTGCTGGTATTTACAGAAGTAGTCACTGAGGGGCACTTGTCAAAGCTCATGAGGCACAGTGCACAAATGAGTCACCTCTTAAACTTAAAAAGCATCAAAAGGAATCTTCAGAAACAGAAGTTTACACAGTGGTTTGCTTCTCATAAGGAAAAAATAAGGTCCTCCATTGGTTGTCTAGTACCAACAAATGTGGATTGGATACTCAAACTTTCTCCTCAAGTTGTATTTCAATGCAAGTAGGACCTACTTAGGCAACCTAGGCCAAGGGATCTCCTGAGGTTATTTACCACATACATAATTCAGGTTTCACACCTGTAGGCCAGGCTGCAGGCAGTTTGTTTCCTAGGGGAAGGTGTTAATTAAATGCTGCACAGTCTTACTGTGCTGTTCCTACTCTTTACTTTTATTATCTTAGGAGTCATAAAATATTGGAGGAAATTCTAATTTTCTACTTCTTCCTAATTCGTGGCTCTTGGAGTGAAGGAGTTAGCTCTGGAGACTACTTTGTTCTTTAGAGTTGGCAAATCACCCATTAGAGACTTATGTTATTGTGGAGTTACCACCAGGTTCTTCAGCAAGAAGCTGGATGTTCCTTCTCTGTACGAGACCTTCCAGCCCCTGGAACTAGTGCTTATAGCATGAAATAGTCACAGATTTGAAAACCATGAAGTAGTCAGCTTTATTATTTTCTAACTTCCGGTATTGAGAATGTATTACCCAAATTAGGCTTGTGAATTGTGAGGATACCAGAAATTTTCAGTATGAACCAATTGGTTCAAGAGGGTTAATGCATCTAGGTTAATACATTGTTCAGCACATGCCTTACCTACTGGTTGGAAAAATTTCTTCTTAGTTATGGTTCTGGTTTCTCTATATGCTTTTCAAGACAAATCTTCCATTAAGATATCCTCTTAACACTTTAAAAACTGGGGCTTTTGGTGCTAATGCATATCTTTATCAACCACTTCAGATTTCAAACTACGCCTTATGTACAGAGATGGAGCCCCCTGTATGTGATATTCCTAAGATTTTCCTTTAATATCCTGGTAGATATCAGAGACTTCAGTTTATCCCTGTAATGGCCATTAATATCCATGTTGGAGGCTTCTGAAATGTTGCATGTGGAAGCAGAGCTCTTTGTTACATGGCTTTACCTTAACTTTCAGATGCTGGTGTATTTTGGGTGCTGCCTTGTGAATCACAATGTGAGCTGTGGTTAATATTCCTGTCTGTAATGCAGCTTTTTCATACTTTCATTTCCGTGCAGATCATGCTGTAAGACAATGATAATTCAACATCCATACCAGACAAATTTATCTAATAGTAGCCAGAAGCAGATGCCTTAAAGATAACAGTAAGCACATAATGGTATTCCTCTGCAGTAGCCTTCTTTTGGCAGATTGTAATGCTCTCAGCTTTGAAAATCTGTTGGGGGAAAAAGTGATCTTGAATAATGATTCTTCTTTTTTCCTTGCAAAACATCCTTATCAGTTAATCTAATTTGTCTGAGAAATGTTAGATCCTCAAATGAATAATCAGTGTCACCATTCACTGCATGAAATTACTGGGTTTTGAGATATTGATTGAGTTTATATCCAAGACAATTCTGAGTTGATATATGTAGAGCTCCAAAGCAGCTTTCTAAAATATTGTAGTTTTCATTTACACATTCTCTCAGGCTTGTTAGTCTTTGTTCAAGCATTAAAAATGTCAATTAAGATTTTATCTAGCATGATTTAGAAACCAACACAAAAACCTTTTTTAACTATTGTCAGTGAAGTTAATATAGTCAAAATAAACTAAGTGTAGCTTTCTTCCACTGTTTGTAGTTAAGTGCATGGTAGCTGTCCTTCAGCATGAATCTGTGAGTTGCTCCTCTTCCCTCTGCTGGCATAGTTTTCTGCTAGCTTAATGAAATAAATCAGTTTATGGAAGTGTGAAGTGAGTGACAGCTGAGCTGAAGGAAGGAATTGGCTGTGCTGAGTTGGTACTTAATTTTGTGTTACTTCCAACTTAGAAAAGTAGTTGTTTGTTTGTTTTGTTTGTGCTTCTTTTTCTTCTGACTTGTATGCGTTGGGAAAGTGTTTCTAGTAGAGCTTTCCAAATGAACAGAATCACTGTGGCGCTAGCTGTGTAAACCAAGAACCATCTGCTAATTTCTTGGAGTAAGTAGGAAAGTAGCGCATGAAATATTAAAAATAGTAGGTAAAATGTGAATTACAGCAAATCTGAAATGTGAAAACGCATGACAGTCTTTAACGGAACAGAATTCTCAGTTTCCCCTTAGTGGAATCGTGCCAGCAGATTTAGTTTCTTATCAGTTTGTATATTAAAGCCAAAAAAGTATGATTTTTTTAATTTTTCTTTTTCTATTTCATAATTCAGATCATTGGCTGTTGCACTCAGTTGTTGAAAATGATCCCTCTGGTGTAAAACATGCTAATTAAAGTATAATTTTATGCTTAAGAGTTAATGAGCTTACAAGAAGGCTTTCACCTAACAAAAGGAAAGAAGCTGTTCTCATACAAGGCGTTAAAGCAGAGTTATAATAGCAATAGCAACATGGGGGGTTGTGCTACTAAGCCATGAAAGGTCAAAACAGTGCATAAAGATGGTTTTTTTGGAAGGGTGATAATACTACTGACACTGACAGTTAAAATTGTTGGACCTGAAAAACACTCCTGATGGCTTGCAAGCCAGAGATTGGTAAAACATGCTTGCAGTAGTTTTGTTTAGGTGGGGTTTTTTGGGGGTTTGTTTTTGTCTGTGTTGTGCTGGGTTTTTTTCCAAAGCATATATTTATTAGGTCCTTCTCTGCCTTTTTCTGGGTAAATATGCTGCTTTTCTTTCCTTGATCTGCCTGTCTCAAAGGCTGGGGAGAGTTTTTGTTTTAAGAGTCACATGTTTCAGCCTTAACTAATGAGGGGCTGTCCAAGAATGCTTGCTACTTGCTCAGCATCGACTTAATACTGATTTCACTGCCTGATCCCCCTGTGGTTTTTGGAGGTGGTTCCAGTATGAAATGATTCTTTTAGAGAGTGTTTCCACACTTGAACTATCCGAAGATTACAAAGAGAGAGAATCTTCCCCTTCTGAATGTTATGTCAGTACCAAGTAAGTGAATGTGCGAAGCAGCTAAGAGTTGGGGGGGTAAGGACTGGTTAATGATGTGGGGAAGACTGGTTAATAGTAAGCATATTGAGTTTGTCAAAAGATCAGATTACTTATTTCTGTAAACATCATGTGCAAACCACGTATTTTACAGCCTTGAGTAATGACTTTGTCAAGATGAAGCCATCTTTCCATAGAAGTGTCTTCTATCATATAGTCTGTATTGGTGCTTTAAGAATAAGCATTTTTTCTAGATTCTCTATTGGGCATAAGGATGGTTCTGCTGACACTGCAGTTAGAGCTTAATTGCATCATTGAAGCAGCTCGCTGCAATGGAAGTTTATCAATACTGAAAAGTATTGAGCCTCTTAAATTCCTGTGTATTCCTGAACTTCTGGAGCAAATTCTATATGCTTTCAGTATCAGTAGACAAGTCCTTAGAGGATTGGTACAGTGGTTTCTGTAACTATTGCCTTGCCTGGGAGAGGAAGAAAATGCATAATTTCAGATTATTAAATAGCTAATAGCAATGGCTAATACCAGTGCTAGCTAAAGGTGTTGTCATTTGGTTGCAGATTCTTCTTTTACTTTCTGTGAAATTCCCAATTAAAGAGTTCTTCCTCAATTTTGTAAGAGTCAAAGAAAGAAAGCTGAGCACTAATAAGACTTGTATTTGTACTTGATTTCGCTTAGAGGCAGCAATATTTCACTAGTTAACTGGTTTATGTCATGATCTGTGTACTGGATTTCTATGACAATTTCTTCTCTTGGGAAGTTGCTGAGCATTATTTAGAGCAAAAATCATTCTCCCTGTGCTGCTTTCTGTGCTTCATCCCATGCTTTCTGGGACAGATTGTGCTGTTGATTTCATTTGTTAGCTTATAATTGTTAGTGGTCTCCAGAGTCCAGTCTAAATCTCTCATCCAAAAATGTCCCTTTTTAGCTTTTTTTATAATGAGAAAAGCAGAGTCATCTTCTGAAACTACTAAAAAACTTTGGTAAGATAAAGTGGACAGTTTACTGAGGTCTGTTGGGCTCCTCACTCTCTCTCCCCTTCTCTGATCAATACTTTGCCTTGAAAGAAGCAAACAAAAACATACATTGACCTAAACCACAGTAATATTCATAATATTCTTTTTGGCAATGCTTGCTAGGAAAATCAAACATTGCATAAGTGTTGGTGTACTGAGATGGCTGTGTTAAGTGACATTATAGGGTTATTTCTTGTTTTGAAGTTGTCCGGTAGGAAACAATTTGCAAGCTCAAGAAGATTGTAACAATTCTAACAGTCAAAATAAATGAGACAATGACACCAGATGGGTTCATTTTGTCTACTAAAAAAACCATGGATGTTTGACACGGGAATAGTTTGTGAGCTTACATGCATATTGAATTGAAGCATGAGTGATATTACAGGAGTGGTTCTGAAGTTTGCTTGGAAACAAACAAAACCAAAAGGTGTTTTTTGTTTGGTTTTGGATTTTTTCCTTCAATTTTTTTTTTCCACTTATTTTTTTTAGGATTTGTTTGGGGTTTTTTTGTTTGTTTGTTTTTTGTCTGTTTGTTTGTTTGTTTTTTTCTACAAGTGTTCAGGAATCAATCAAGGACTCTAGTAAACAAGGAGAAATAAAGTACAGATTTCTGGCATATAAATTCAAAACGAAAAAAACCCACCTCAGGTTTTAAAGAAAAAAGAACAGTGGAGATAAATGCTAAAGTATTCCACACCACTACATAAATACTATGTAAAAATGGCAGCTATTTTTAATTCTGAAGAGCATTCTTGGACTTCTGAGGAACACAGAAATAATTAAATATGGTACGCATGCTAGCTAATGATTGAATGAATGAAGATACTGTTACAATGTATTAGTGTGGAGAGAGACCAGATGTTTTTGTTTGTTCATTCATCAGAAACTTGGTAAGTGTGCAGTAATCCTTTGTGTTAATTGGCAGGAACTAATTACATGTACAGTTTTTACAATTTAATAAGCTGTCAGCCCCGTCATGTGGTAGAATCTTTAATGTCCTTAAAATGTGTTTCATGCCTCACTTTTTCTGATATAAAATTTACATTATACAGTTATGTCAATCGGATATTTTGAGGAGATATTTCTTCAGAATTGGGAATAAATGCTTCATATGTTCTGAATGCAGACATTATCATCCATCTCGTAGTGCTTTCGACTCAATTTTATTGTGCTATAAAGTCTACTAATGAATCTATCTTCTTGATTTGATAATACGTAGTAGGAGAAGCAAGTTCTTGTCTGAAATAAAACTTGACTATGTTATTCACCAGCATTGTTGGAGAATGTGCAAACTCCATTAGTCTTATATTACAGAAGAACGTCAGCTGAAGGCATAAACCGATTAGAGAGAGACCCTCACAAGGGATCTACCTTCTTGGATCAGCTTACTGTCAAATTGATGAATGTGTAGAAATGAGGTTGTTCTTGGTAGGCTACAAAATAAACATATAGTCTTAAATCATACAATTTATCTTAGTTTGAGCTAGTTCTTCCCTTGAGAAAAGTTAATGAGATTTAATTCATGTCCTTCAATTGTAATACTGTGTTTTAATCTAACAGTATATTTCCTTATAAGCAGTCGCTTTACAGCTTCTTAGTTTCTTGAGGAATTGTTGTTTTGTTTCAACATTCAGTACATTCACTTTAGGTTTTTTGTCTCTTCTGTACCACAGGTGTTGGATTGGATTGAAAACCATGGAGAAGCTTTTCTTAGTAAACATACTGGAGTGGGAAAATCTCTGCATCGGGCCAGAGCTTTGCAGAAACGTCATGAAGACTTTGAAGAGGTTGCACAGGTAAGCCAATCACATGAAGGACTGTCCATTTGTAAGGGAAATACGTTAAAAAATCCTGTTCTGGCACTGAAGTGCTGGGTAGAGGAGTTCCGCAAAAAAACCCCAAAACACCTGAATTCTAAGAATAGACTATTTTGTTTCTGTTGCAAGCTTTTCTTTAATTTCTCCTTTGTGCTCTAGCTTTAGTAAGTAAAAGACAGACTTCTACAGTCTTACAGAGAGTGGCTCAACAAAGCTGCTGTTGTTGTTGTTGTTGTTGTTATTATTATTATTATTATTATTATTATTTTCAAAAGTATGTTGAGTTGCAGAACAATGAAAGCTTTCCTTTTAAAGTAACTTAATTCCAGAGAATTCTAGGGTTTAATCTTTTGTGCAGCCTGTAATAGAGGAAAATGATGAACTTAAAGCCTTGCTTCTTGACTTTAAGCTTGGATAGTTCCAAAAAACCCAGAACAATCTGATGGGGTGGAGGAGAAAGAAACCAGGTGAGCCAGCAAACTGGCCAAACCTGGCTTTTTTCTTTTTTCATCAAATAGGATTGAGTTTGCATATGAACTCCTGTTCAGAATCACTCATACCAGTGCTTTTTCCATGGAAAGACTCTAGATTTAGCCTGGATGGAACTCATGATAGAACTTAAAAACACTTTACTGTGAAAAAGAGTCAAGCTGAAAGAAGTAGAGATATTAAGGTATATGGGGAGCATAACAAAAGGAAGTTGGTTTGATCTGCAGCCTTGAAAAGGGGTCGTGAGATGAATAAAACCTGTAAGAGGTTGAAGGTTGGAATCCTCCTCCTTAGTGTAACATGCACCTGTCCAGTCTTAATAATTATTGTGTAAACATCTCTTAAGATTTATCAAGAAAAAATTCACTAAGGTGGAGTTGATGCAGTAGTTGATGCAGTCAAAATAGAGGGTGCATTATTAGAAGATGCTGAAGTGACATGCAGGTGTTTAGCAGTGACACCTGATATGTGGGTGTAAACACATCAGGGATGTGTTTACAGATTGCCTGTTTAATGGGTGATCAAGCTGTTAATAAAATTTTGTTCCAGTGACTGAGGACTTAGCGTCAGAAAGCTTCCTCAATATTGATTCCCTATAAATATTTTCAAAATAAGCTTTGTATATATGCATGTTGGATTTTCCCTATCCATACCTAATACCTCACTTTAGTAAAATGTGTAGTATCTTCCATGTGGAAATACTTTTTTTTCTGGGTCAGACAAGAAGGAATCTATTTCTGTGAGACACATAACAAAACCTGAATAATCTCATACTTAATACTGTGTTATTGAAGCATACGAGGAAAACTGAGTAACCAAAGGAGATGAAGTAGAACTGTTAGTGGGATGTAAAGTGTTAAAAAAGCTTCTTGTGTATTTGCGTAGTACTTTAAAGTGGAAAGTTGTAAAGCAGACACTTAGAAAAACTTTCTAAAACTCAATTTAATTAGAATTTTAAATTCTCTCTTCAGGGGGTGGGTGGAATTTCTATTTTTGGAGATTCTGAAAACTTAGAGTGGTTAAAAAAACTAAGTATACTACAGGGGACTATCTTCCACTGACAGAATGATGGACAAAATGATCTAATAAGTTGTGTTTTTTTCACTTCTAACTCTTGAATGTGTAGTGGCTGCCAAGAGAGGCGCACCCTCTTCAGTTGTGCTCTGCGTTTGCTCTAAAACCAAATGTAAGCAGGCCCCAAAAGTCATGCCTGTTGTTGGTGTTACAAGGATGATTATGTTCAAGCCTAAGGCAGCAAGCTGCAGTGATTGTTAAAGCATTAATAACTTTTGGTTCTGATGTATTCTCTACCTACATTTCTGGTTGGTCCAGGTCTTTGTGTTTGGGTTTTTGGTTTTTTGTTTAGGATTTTTTTTTTCTTTTTGTATTTTTGTTTGTTTTAATAGAACCATAGGCACAACGAGGGGAAGTTTCAGTCAGCTCTAATCAGAAGTTGAGAGGAAGCAGCTTCAAGTGAACCATCAGTGGCGTGGCAAAGTTTTGTCAAATGTAGAGGCAACAGTAATGTTGAAGTGTTACTAATTGAAGGCTAAGTTGTGATTTAGAGAGAATTTTTTTTTCTTCTTCCCTTCTGCTTCCTCCATTTTTTTCTTAATGTGAATGAGGTGCCATTTCTTCATCAGCATTCAAAATGATGTTAAAATAAGCTTTGTGTTGAATAGAAAAGGCGTGCCAGTGTAAGTGGGCTGTGGGATCACAATTTATTAATTTTACAATTCATGTGAAATGAAGGCTTTTTTCTCCTTATTTGGCACTTTTTATAACCACTGCAGAAACAGTAGATAGTCAAAACTCAGCCAACTAACAATCCTCCCCACATTCTGATGCACTGACGTTTGTGCTACATGTATGTATTTGGACTTATACCCACCACTGTAAAATTGAGTATTGGTCTTTTCTGTGAAGCCTGTCCAGTTCACTTTCTACTTACCTTTTTTTCCCCCTTTTTTCCCCTCTCCCTATGATGATCTTTATATCCGTGAGGCCACTTAGTAAAAATGTCAAGACTCCATGTTTTTCTGTAACTGATTCACTTGCAGGCACAGATTTTCGGTTTAGAAGCACTGGATGCAGATCATTAGTATGGGTTGTACTTCCCTATGCATTTTTGTATGGAATTCTAAGCCAGCTTCTCCTGTTTCAGCTACAGTCAATGTCTTGCTTTCTCACAGTAGTCTGTGTTCAAAAAACTTGACAGGTGTCTGGCAAGGCTTAATTAGTGCAATCTTCTTCCACAGATAAGTTTTTCTCCATCTGCACACTGCATTTTAGTAAAGGACTCAAGTCTGCTTGGTGTGAGAGATGCATAAGAGACTCTTCCAAGCCTTGTTTCAATACACCTATTATTTTCCTACCACCAGTTACCACCTCCTTTAGGGCTGTAAGAAATGTTTCTGTATTTGAACTGGTTCTTCTCTTTGCAGTACTGTAATGGCTGTAATGCATCAAATTACCCACTATCTTATGAGCATTGCCAGATGCACAAAGTGACTGTATGTGTAAAACTTTGCCTTTTAGCTCCCAGTTGTCAAGGCATTTTTGATGTCTGTAACTGAAAGGTGTATCAGAACCAGTGTATAACAGTCACTGATAGATTTTTCTTCCCTTAATTAGGCTAGCTACTTTTTAAACCCTTTTATGCTGTTGGAATATGTGCCAGATCCTGTTATGCAATTTAATTGCTCCTTAGATTAAACATACTTGTATTTTTTCATTTTAAGTGTGTTGTCTGATGCTTAAATGTGATAGCATCCACAGTGTTTAATGAGTAATGTCTTCATTTTTGCTACCTTTAATGACTTGTATACCACTGTGAATCTCCCTCTATCCATGTGTGAGCCTCTTCCTCCTCCATAGTGTGCTGAACTTGTTTGTATGGATTCAGTCCATACCTCCACTCACTTGTCACTGTGTTTGTTGTTAGTAGTACTCACTCCTTCACCAGTCTCTTAAATTTAATGTCTGACTCTTCTGTGATGTCTGTGTGGTGTGATACTCTAAAAATATACTTATTTTTCTTCTAAGGAATATGTAGAGAAGATTTCTCAACCCGAAGACTAGGAGAACAATGGGATATGTTGTTGGGGGAAGGCGGTGAACTCTCCTTCATGGAGACTTTGCATTTTGGAGAAGAATCCCTATTGAAGACTTGAAAATAGTTGATCACTCTTTGGGGCACAGAGGGTTGGACTAGATGACTTCTTGAGTATCTTATGAAGCTGATTATTTTCCCCTGGGTTATAGGGTGGTGTAGTAGTGGAGAAATTCTGAGGCAGTGCTTTTGCTTTTCCTGACTAACCTTCTGTTTTCTAACTGGTGGCTGCCCTTTGGGATCAGCATTTTCAAAATCTTCACAGTACTGCTTTTTTTTCCTCCAAGTATTCTTTAGAAGTAAGCAAAGGGTTGGGAAAGCCAGTAGTTAATACAGCACACTTATTTGTTGTGATTTCTATTCCAAAGGACAGTTGTTATCTACAAAGATAAATATTAATGTTTCATCTCTACTTGCTAGAGAAATTTTAGTCACAGGGCATGTGTCTGCTGTTAAGGTTTGAGAATTTCAACCACTTTTGAAGCAGCCTCTGGGGTTCAGTCATTTTGAAGTACAGGCAGTTCACCATCCAGTTTATAGAAGGGAGAAGTCTTGATGTGTCTGGACCTGTGGAATTCATACTCCTGGAATCCATAAACAATGCTTCACATGTGAGATAAAGCGTTCATTAAAATGGGAAACTTCTGTTTTAGCCATCTGCAGCTGGGTGTGGCTCTCTGGGTTGATGAAGTAGTTGTTTGAGGAGTGCCTTAAAGCTCTTCAGCCTTGCTCCTAGAACATGTGTGAGCTGCAACTGTGGAAGTCAAAACACCAAAGCCCAGATCAGAGCGTGTTCTGGGCCAGCATGGATGAGCCAATGATCTCTGTAGGCTTATGTTGGCCTCTGCAGGCCTTCCCAGGGAAACCAAGGAGGGGTTCTTTGCCTTACCATACAATTAAAAGCAAAACATTAGGTAAGGGCTAAGATGCACATAGTCAAAATCAAGGTTCAGCATGAATTCAATGCCTCATGTAGGTTTAGCATAATAAATGAAGGGCAGACTCCCTCTAGATATATGAAAGCTGCACTAGTAATTTAATCTGTCCTGGGTTTACCTAGTAATTTGTTTGAGACTCTGGAGGAGAATTCTTATTTCCTGCCCCATAGTTAAGTTTTAGGGCTGGTCTTGGATTTAACTTTTCAGTAAATTATAATGTTAGAGACGTGATACTGTATGGCAAAAAAAATACATTTACATTAAAGAAAATTTAATTTACTTTGGCAAGCAGTGTTTTTACCTGATGTCATTGATGTTAGTATAAGATGGAAGGGCAAAAGGAAATAGAGAAATGTGTTGTTCATATTGTCAAGGATTATTTTTTTTTATAGTCTCTGATGCAAACTTGTTAGGACACCTAATGTGGTGAAATAAGCAGAGCTTCTGTAGCATAGAATTGGCTTCACTCTGTTTCTTTTAGAGGTTAACAGCCTTCTAGGCTTTCTTAATGAATCTGTTTCAAGAACCATGCTAAGGCTTGAACACCCAAGACTGGTCTCAAAAAGAGTGCCAAATTATAACAAGTGTTTGGAAACAGTCCTATTTTGAATAGATGAGAAAGAGATGCAGGCTGCATGTTCTAAGCTTTAAGAGCTGTTATGCATTGCCCTCTTCTCTGGATCTCTCACCACCCCAGGTACCACGCTTCTCACATTCTGTTTCTTGCTTTCACACAAGTCTCTTACAGGCTGCTGATCTGCATTGATAATGATGTGCTGGGACAATATTCTACTGAGATACTTGGCCACAGCTGGTTTCTAAACCTTACTCTGCTGCTGCTGTTTCACAAATGATGATCTACTTGATGTGTGAATTTTGAGATACTTTAATTTTGTGAGAATGAAGAGAAATTTTCTCCTTCTGTGCCTGATTACTTTCCACCTTCATGCTGGATGACTAGGACTTTCTCACCTCTATTAGTACACATTTGAAAAGTCTTTTGGCCATGGCTATAGTGATTTTTCCAGTATTGAAATGGGCCAGTTTTCAATTAATTAGACATTGAGGCTGATCTTTATTATAGTTGTGAATATAAAAATCCTAATGTCAAAGAAGAATAAATAGGCACCCAAGTGCTGAATGAACGTGACTTTTGAATAAAGGAGCTAATGAATTAATTTATTCATAGTTAAATACAGAAGTATTTACAAACGGAACAACATGTTTAGTAAGATTATATGCTACTACCTTTAAAAAAAAAGAAGGAAGAAAAATAAAATCCAAGGGCCTTTTTGTCCTTTTGTTTTCATTAGTGGAGTGGTTTTAAAATATACTGTCTGAATTTTCTTCCATTTAATCCTGTGAAACTAACTTGTTTCTTTACAGAACACGTACACCAATGCAGATAAGCTCCTAGAGGCAGCTGAACAGCTCGCTCAGACTGGAGAGTGTGACCCAGAGGAAATTTATCAAGCTGCCCATCAGCTGGAAGACCGGATACAGGATTTTGTTAGGCGTGTGGAGCAACGCAAGATCCTGCTGGACATGTCTGTTTCCTTTCACACTCATGTTAAAGAGGTAAAACTTTGCTATGAAGTTCTCGGAACTTTAAGTCTTAGAACCGTTACTGTCCAACAGGTTAGAATCTTTCCATGGGAAGTCATGCAACCCCTATTGTATGATGAGTTTTGCAGGCTTTGTTATTTATTATTTCTAAAGTTTTTTTAATGTTCAGGAGCACCTTCTACCTCCTGCTGTTGTGGAAGTACACATGCTTGTTCAGTCATGGGGAAGCTGGGGAGAGGGTCAGATCAGGGAGCTCAAAGCTAAAAAGACAGCATTGTAGGAGCTGAGGTGGTAGTGAAATACTGTGCACTTTTCGTTTTGTCTGCTTTTTTTAAAAATCCAATCAGCTCTCTAGAGTAATAAACTGAGCTGCCAGACACGTGGTTAAACAGACACAGTTCAGGACACTGAAATGCAACACAGAAGCACAAGACTACTTACAGCAACCCTGCTGCCCTGCTGTTTTCTTTTCTGTTTTACACATTGCATTTTGATTTTGTGTATTGACAGCTCTTCACATCCTGAAGAGGTTGTCTCATAGTGACAGTGGTTTGCCTTATGTTTTGCAACTTTTTATCTTCTTCAAAGCATATCAGACCATGTGTCTTCTTTCCCTTCAGCCTACTTCAAGAAATGGTCTGCTCAGTGGGGAAGGGTAGTATTCAGAGTAGCTTCTTTAGCAAAACCTTGAGCATAACGCTGGGAGTTTTTTGTATGTGAAGCATCTCTTTTGCACTTAAAACAAAAGCACAAGACCTGGTCTTAGAAGGAGGTCAGGATTGAATTAATTTCTAGCTCTGGACGTGAGTATATAGCTCCCCCATCAGCTTTTTGTTAGGTGTTTCCTTGCCAATAATCTCCTAGGACTCTGCTTTTGTGAACAAACATAAATTGTGTATAGTGAGCTTTTCTTAGAGAGCAACATTTTTTATTCATTTTTCTCAAGCACGTAGTGCTGTTCCCTTACCTGTTATGAAGAACAGAAGTAGTCAGCTGCTGAAATGTGTTCATTGTTTCTATAGCTTTCTTCATTACCTGTTCATCTTAGCAACAAGAGCAGCAACTGGAATGGTATTTAAATGGATACAGTCAGCTGTAGTGATGAAAGATACTGTGAAAGGATTTGCAATGAAAGGGCTTTAAAAAAGTCAAAAAAACCACCAGAAGGCAGACTGATCTGAGTCACTGAGTAATTCTGGGAGGCTGATCCAGATGTGCTGGAATGTTGCCACTGCTCCCCTATACAATAATGTTTTCTTGAAAAAAAATACTCTGTGTATTGATTTATTGCTTATGGAAAATTGATACTATTGTGACCCTGTAAGTGCATACAGCTGTTACTGTAGCAGCCTCTTTGCAGCCTGGAAAGGTACTGTGGCTGATGTATACATGTTCATTTTTTTTTTTTTCTTTTGTCATGTAGCTGACCTCTATACGTAACAATGCAGGGAAAAATAAAAAGAGCACTTACTTATGTAAGCAAGACTGTGCTTTTATTTATTTGCATCCTACTTAAAAATGTAGATGGGAGAATGAGGCAGGTGTTTGATATTTACTAGTCTAGTTCCTTTGCTTAAGGTGCAAAGAAATAGCAAGCTCAAAGCCGTCTTGTGCCGTCTGTATTCTGATCTGTTTTCAAGAGCGTGTTTGTTATCAAACACATATGTGGAGTGCTGAGAAGGTATCACAAAGCAAATGGAAGATAAAAATGCCCTAAACTTGAAAGTCATCCGTGCCTTGTTGGCAGGAGAATTGCATTTCTCTTGCAGGATGTGGGAAGGTGCTGAATAAATTAGTGCGTACCTGTAAGCATGTAACCTTCCTGCTGTATGGTGGAGTGATGAAATTAATGTGCATGCTTAGCTGGTGAAGCGATGATAGTAGTAGGATAATGTGCTAGTTGTTGAACTGGAAAGAGATGTTTAGTTGTTAAAAAAAAAAAATAACCCAACAAAAAACAACCAACCAAACAAACCAAAGGGAAACATCACCAGTGCCTGTCAATTATTTAGGTATCTTTTCTGTGTTTTTCTGGCCTAAAAAATAGGCATGAAGAATAGAAACCCTGTTTGTGACAGTTTGGAAGGAGCCACAAAGCTGAGAAAAATGGGTAACCATGGTTATCGGCTGTTTTGAGGCTTCTATATCCATCCAATCCCTGCTTCTCCTTTGTAGCTTTACTTAACCTTTATCCTTGACACAGAATTTGCCTGCAACTTCTCCCCACTTCCCTGGGAAGCAGCAACCCTGCAGTGACTGCACAGTACTGTTTCTCTTCACACTTAGTAAATCAGCCTTGTGCTTTCAGCAGCAGTGTGCTTCCCACAAAAGCAGTAGATAGGCTTGACACATCCTGGAAGTAACAGAATTTAGCTATACCTGTGCACAGAGCAGGTGCTTAGTGTGTGCAGCAGCCTTTTATGATGCACATTGGACATGCTGGCTGTCTTCAGCAAGTTCTGTAGCCAGGTGGCAGAGCTCCCTGTTGCTTACAAACATCAGAAAACAACATGTAAGGTCTCAGACTCTTGATGGACCAAACACAATAAACCTCATATCTCACTGGGGGAAAAAAAATAATTATGTATTCAGAGAAGCCAGGACTACAATATTATGTAATGATGTTGTCATTACTCATTTTGCTTAATGGTGATCCAAGACAATCAGTTGCTTACTATATATATAAATTGTGATTCCATCCTGTTATGTTATTACTAGTTTTAAATTTTTAAGGTTGTGAACACTGATTTTTAGCTCCCATGCAAAATGATAAATTTCAATCTATGAGCCTAAGTTTTCAGGATATGATGTACTGAAGATAAGCCATGCACTAGCGAGCTTTAAAAGTGTTTGGGACCATAAATATCCCTATCACAATCTTTGCACTGGAAAGTACTTCAGTCTGGCAGGTTCCTAGCCTGAGGATGGATAAAAGGTAACAGAACATCTGAAAT
Source organism: Phaethornis superciliosus (assembly GCA_023637945.1). Classification (NCBI taxonomy): domain Eukaryota; kingdom Metazoa; phylum Chordata; class Aves; order Apodiformes; family Trochilidae; genus Phaethornis; species Phaethornis superciliosus. The sequence continues at coordinate 73,448,997 of JAJQWJ010000002.1, forward strand.
GTTTGACTGTTGTAAGACACTGAATCCCTCGTGGCTTTTGTGCCTTTTGACATTTAGTATGGGGAGGGACAAAGTGAAAAAAAGAATCGCACCTATAAAAAATAAGTTTCTTAAATAAACAGTTATCATAAAAAGTTGTGCGCAAAACATAGGAGCAAGATTCACAGTAGTCTTTGTGAGGGAATCTGTCACCAAGTGGAGATGAACAGGAATTTGGTGCTAGGTTCATGGTCTTCCAAGCATACACATATGGATGCACATGCACGCAGTGTCTCTGAAATGTCTCCCTCAGCACCTATGAGTGGGAAGCCTGGAATCCCAGCCAACCCAGGTGTTTGTAGTAGTGCCAAAATAGAGCAACAGATATTTTCCTAACTGGAGTCAAGTGTGGGAATACAGATCAGACTGCCTATATGTGGAAGAGAATAATCTCTTAAGAGCCTGCTGGCTTTTTGCATATAACCTTTTGTGTGGATTCCAACAAGTTGATTATAAAATAGCTCAGAGTGGTTTTTTTATGTATACACAATATGCTTAATGGTGTTGCTAGATGATGTCTCTTTTCTTGTTGTTCTTGCCTTACTCAAACTAAACTTTGCACCAGAACAGACTGAGATTGAAACAAAGAAAAGGGAAGTGGAATTGGCTAAGATTTCAAATGTGAAACCTCACTGTTCCTGAACAAAAGTAATGAAACAGTAGTCTGTGCAGGCTCTTAAAGGAAGGTGATATTGTTTTGAGGATGTCAGTGTCAGAGCATGAGAAGGCTGAGGAGGCCTTGCTCTGACCGTAATGCTTCTGATTCATTCACATCTATCTATGAGGCATGTGCGTTTGATTCAAAAAAGCTTGCAGATTAATGGTCTTGCTTTTTCTCACAACTCTCAGCCAGAAATACTCACTCCTTTGCATTATCCCCTGCAGAAGGGTGTTCGTCCATGTAGCCTTTCATTTGTTTCATCCCAGGGTGGATCCTGTGGTGAGAGACCTGCTCTTCTGCTTGTCACTCCTGAGTACTTGTGTCTTCTGTGCTGGTGCTCTGCAGCCTAAATATGGATGTCATAATAAGGACTCCTGCTTCTCTGTGTGCCCTTCCCAGGCAGCAGGGCAGCTTTTGGATGTCCCCAGCAAAATGTGAAGACTGTTCCTTGGGATTTTGTGCATCTCTGGTACTTTTATCGTGTCATTATAGCACAGCAATACTCAGTGGGAGGGGTCTAGAAACAGAAATGAAGTGCAGTCTCTGGTCAGTACTTGGATGTGCTGGTCATCTGGAACCTGAGTGTGGAAGAGGATGGCTTTTAAATCTGAAATAAGAGAAACATTCTGTGACAGCACACTGCAGTGTGTTACAGTTTACTGGTTTCGTAGGACTGGGATCCAGTTACTCCATACAGGTTTTCTCTCAAGTTTTTTAGTTCTGGTAGCTGCTTTTCTTGAAAAAAAGTACAGAGATTACTGAAACAGCACTGAAGTACTTGAGAGAAGTGAGGCAGAAATAGGCTTTCAAACTTCGTAAAGCTATAGTATAGAATTTGTTTTATTTTTTAATTTAAAAAATAGGACTAATGCTAATAGGTACTGGTAGTTGATAGGAAGATGTGAGAGACAGTGTTTCTTCAAGGATGAATTTATTCCATTTTGACTGTAGAATAGATAGGGATATTTGAGGCTTTTAAATATATTAAATCTAATTTAAAAAAAAAAATTCCATGCATTTAGTGTCTTAAATATCACTGTAAGACACACTCACAAGCGTTTATTATCTTACAATTTCTGTTTTTAAAAAGATGAAGTTTTTGTCCACTGTCCTGAAAGCCAAAGCTCACAGTTACATACACACATACAAGAGCCCCTTTTTATGGCCAGATTCAAGTGTTAGGGAATACTGTTGCAACATTTGGCCTTGTACAAATAAAATAGTTCCTTCAACAAGTGTGCCCGTGGCAAGAAATATACTACAGCACTGTACTGGGGGTCAGGGTCAAAAAATAAGAACTGGCAGTTTTAAAATGCAGAAACTGTGTGCCTTACTTTGTCTTACCCTGCTGAAAAGGCTGCCTGAATATCTGAAAGATATGACTATAAAAATGAAAAAGAAAATAATTTGCAAAAGATTGACAGATATTTTACCCTAATAAAATAACTGTGTGCTTGGGAAGATATTTAATCAAAAATAATTTTCTCTGATTATATTTGGCAAAATACTGTTAAGTCTTATTTAATTGCATTCTTTCATGAGGTTGCAAGGATGGAACTTAAATGGATAGAGGCCTATGATGGAAATACTGAAACTTCCAGGATGTTTCAGACAATTAAAATAATACCATCTCAGTGACTAATGGCATGCTCCCAAGAACTTAGGAAAGAGGTAGCACAGGATGCAGGCTCATTCAAGCAGATGTTTCTTAGTTTGTGCTATATTTAGATCAAGAAAAAAAAAATCTGCTGGGTGAAATATTTGCCTGTCAGGGATTCAGAATGTCATTTCCTCCTCCAACTTTAATTCTGATAAGATGTGAAGAGCAGATGAAAAGAGCAGAGGAGCCTCCTTCTGTGACTGGATGGAGTTATTTATATGGCTTTCTCACTGTATGTTGGAGCTCTCTTGCCACTTGATAAAGTTCTTACTGAGGCCATAGGACTCCATGGTTTGTTCAGGGGTCTTCCTGCTGCTTCTTCTACAGAGAGCAGAAAAAAAAAACATGCCTGGAGGTTGCTCAGAAGTTCACACTGAGAGAAAGTTAATAGTTTTTTGATGATGCTTTTGTTTGGGTTTTTTTTTCCACCACTGGATTTTTGTTGCCAAAGTCTCTTTTATGGAATAATGTGTCACCTCAGAAAATCATTGCACTGTAAAATTTGTAGTTCTGCACTACTGAATGTGAGTGAGTAAGCTTCAGTCTTTTTTCATCCCCTGCTGTAAACAGTTTACTTTCTTTTGCTGTGAAACCTTTTACTGTTTGCACCCTTAGTGTTGTATCCAAAAACAAGGCAGAGGATGCAATTTCCAGTATACCCAGTGCTCATTCTGGTTTTAAAGCTGTATAAAAGCCAGCTGGCTGATGCCACCCATTATGAAATAAGTTCTTCTCATGGATTTCTATCCAGCTTTAATAACCTGACAGGGTTTTTTTCTTCTGTGTTAGCTTTATTCTAATTTTTGTGTATAAACATCAAGATTATTTTAAGGGGAAGCTGCTTAGTCAGAAATTTACTTAGCAGAAAAGTGTCGCAAGTTTATTTGGTAATGTATTAGAGTAACTTTTGCTATGAAAGTGTCACTGTTTATTCACTTCAAAAATGGCTCAAATTGTTCCACTTTCAACAGCATATGAATCACAGCTAGGCAAGTAATGCATACTAATTACTATCCCTCTCTTTCTGCACATTTGCAAAATGTTTTTCCTTCCCAAGCAGTGGGCAATTCAGCTAATGCATGAGGCAAATGCAGAGTCTTTGTGCTCTCTTTAGGCAGGTGATGTTGCTTTGAACTGGCTACACAGGAGGAAAAGTATACTTGTTCTTTGGATTGGTCTCTAGCATCCAGGGTAAGCTTTAAGGGAAATATTTACAAGCAGAGTACATAACCAATCCAGCAGTTTTAAGGCTCCTGCCAGGACCTTTCCACCCGGTGGAGAAGTATATATTAAGAAGTGGCTGAAGTGTGTATGAACAGTAAGAAATACAGAAGTGAGGTGTCTCTTGTGCAGGTGTGACACAACCTAGCTGGAACAGTAATGTTGGAAAAAAGTGGTTCTCTAGACATTCCTTCAGCCATAGTGCAGGTGCTTGTAAGGGAGTCAAGGGGCAAACTTGTGAGTTAAGTTTGAGTCCAAGTGACTCAAAATGGTTTTAATTCCAGTTTGTCTGTAGTAAATGTTTTTGGAAATTGTGCCTTTTGAGACATAGTCAGCAACAAAATGTTACTATAGAATTAATGTATTTGAACAGTTGAAAGCTGCACTGGTTGTACACACCAGATCACTTGGAAGGTCTCTAACAGTGTCCTATAAATTTTGTAAACTAAGAGAGGAATAACGTAACTGCTTGGCATTGAAATTGAAGTAAAGTTTTCAGGTTGTATTGTCAGGTTTCTTGCTTTTAAGTTGCATTTTCCTCAGTGAAATTTGCATTCCTAGGTATGCATTTGGGAAAAAAAAATGGGTGCTGCATTGGGTTATGCTGAGATGATTGTTGATGAGTGCTTTTGACTCACTTTCTAAGTTCTATTGATCTGTGGTGCTTTATACAAGACCGACTGTTTTGGCTTGAGCTTGTCATTTTTATGGCTATGGAGATGTATTCAAATCTGTGACAGGCATTGTCTTTGAAGCAGATGAGTAGTCAGAATAATGAAGTGTGTATGAATAGGCAGTTCTATTTTGGGGCAAGGAGTGTTGTAGTTTTGTAGAAAATAATCTGGTTAAAAGTCATTAATTCTTCTGAATTAGTGAAAGTTTAACATTTAGCCTGGTTAACTCAAAACCTTCTTCAGGAGGTATGTAAGACTAAGTAATAAAAGCTGGTGTTTATTTTAAAATAAAGCTTCAAAGGAACCAATTAATCAAAATCTATAATCCTTCACTGAATATATTAATGTAGCTACATTTCCTGACAGAAACCTTTATGATTAGAACATTATACAAGCATCAGCTTGTATAAAAAGTTAAGCAAAGAAATAAAGAAAAGTTTGGGGTTTTTTCTCATTTGAAATTAAGCCAGTTTTGATTGCTCACTGCCTGTATTAACTAGTATAACCTTTTAATTTGGTTAAAAGTTAATAAAGCCCACTTGTATTTCTAAAATATATAAATGCAAAGATTAAAGTATAGACAAAAGATTTTAGTACTTTCAATCAGAACAGATTTTATTCTTTCAGGATAAAAACAAAATCCAACAAACTTTAATCCTTGTTCTTGGAATCACAAAGCTTGTGATGTGGTAGCAAAATAGATGAGGAACCCAGTGTGGATGCTTCCTGTGAGAGTAGCTGTTCCATTGTGCTGTTAGTGCTGCAGGAGTCAGCTGTGCTCCTCTTGCTTTTAGCATTGTTATTATCAGTTCCACAGTAGATGGCTGTGTTGATGGGTAATTTTCACACAGATCTTGGGATGCAGCAGCCTGCCTGATGAAATTCTGGAAAAGCACACAATAGGGTTCACGTGCTGAGGAGTGATACTTAGCTAGCATATTGTCATGGCTTAATGCTGGCTTAAAGCAGGACACATGCCCATAGATTTTTCCATAAGCCATAACACACAGGCAGTTCTAAACAGGAGTACATGCATGTGTCAAGTAGGGGGGAAACACTGAAATGAGTGGTAGAATTACTTGTAATGATTTTTATTGTAATAGGTCAAAATCAAGATATCTAGTTGTAGATCTCATGACAGAAAAATAACTTGCCACATCTGATTCCCGTCTGTATTTTGTTTTCTTGAAATACCCTTTCCTTTTTCCTTTTTTTTGAAGGCCACTGAAAAGTGTTACGTTATCTGCATGCATGTGTCAGCCTGGCAGTGTAAATTTGATGGTGGCTACAATACATCTCCCTTCCTTCCTTCCTTCCTTCCTCCCTTCTCTCAGGGAGTGTTACCATAGCATTTCCCTCCCGGGGACTCTCTCGCAGAGCTGCAGATGGGATTCTCGCTATGAACTCGGTGCTGCTCAGTCGGATACACTCAGTACTCTAGAAGGAAAATGGGAAAGAAAGGGTGACTTAGCAACACGGCAGAAGCTTTCCTGGTATTTCCAAGAAGCAAAATCCTTATTTGAAACAAAGGCTCATTTCTACTAAATTGAGGATGGCATTTTTCTGTGAAGAGAAACAAATCCTGTTTCTCCCTCCCACCTCAGTCTGTTTTTTCTTATCCAGGGAGCTTGATTGGGAATAGTGATTGCCTGATCCTGGAGCTTAACATTTCTTTTTCTCCCCTCTCTCCTTTAGCTGTGGACATGGCTTGAAGAGCTACAGAAAGAACTGCTTGATGATGTCTATGCTGAGTCTGTGGAGGCTGTCCAAGACCTCATTAAACGTTTTGGTCAACAACAACAGACCACGCTGCAGGTTACAGTCAATGTCATAAAAGAAGGTGAAGATCTTATACAGCAGCTAAGGTAAAACAAACTTTTCTTTAAATCTCTTCTGGTGTACGTCTGATATTCTCTGAAGCCCTTCTGTTTTGAGGGTGGACATGATGACTTGAAGATATGACCTATAAATAAAACTTGTAAATATTAGGACTGCAATGATGTTTCATGCTACACTGATGTCTCTAACCCTCTGTTTGCAGGAAGCTCAGCTTGTAAACACTACCTACACAAGAATGAGAATTGTTTACTTTATCTACTTTTATGATAAGAGTAATTATATGGGTTTTTTGTAATCTGACATGCAGGGCTCCACAGCTTTTTGAGTTCTGAGCAGCAGTCTTTATACACTTGAAATTGTTTTATAGACTAAGTAACTTTATTGTAGTAAAGACTATCAGTTTGCTGTCCATTTCATTCAGTAACAGTCTAAATAAATGTGGCCTGCAGCTGTAAGAGCTGATATCATCATATCTGAATTTGCAGGTTTTATACTAAAGCAAAGATAATTTTATTATTATCTAATTTTAAAAATTTTTTTCAGTTTCAGTAAATAGTTATCATATGCCACTTCCTTTTCACAGTGTAAGGGTTTGATTATGGTTTTAAATGTTATTATTCCTGTAAGAAGAATGTCCTTAAATGTTGAATTAGTAAAAAAATGAAAGTAATCTAATTTCCTAATGCTTTTTCAAGTACTAAACCATAATTTGGACTGTACAGACTTGACTTTCATGTAATATCAGTTTCGCTGACGCTGTTGAAACAGTCTTAGATTTTTGTGGTCATGTATAGCATCCAAATTTTATAGGGTATTTTCAATAATGCTTTTTTTGTTTTTTTTTCCTTTTTTTCCCCCTTCCTCTTTATCTCTCTCTGCCTTGAACAGGGATTCTGCAATTTCTAGTAATAAGACCCCCCATAACAGCTCAATCACCCACATAGAGACAGTCCTGCAGCAGCTGGATGAGGCACAGTCTCAGATGGAGGAACTTTTTCAAGAACGCAAGATCAAGCTTGAGCTGTTTCTGCAGCTCCGCATATTTGAAAGAGATGCAATAGATGTGAGTAGCTACTGGAGTTGCAATGTACTAACTTCTCCTCTCCTCTAGGCATGTTCGTGCTGAGAGGGTTGTGTAGTTGTGTTGGCATGTAGCTCAAATCTGACTGACTTAGCTCTTACCTGAACTAAGGCTTTTGTCTTGTATATGAAGGTGCCAGGACAGTGCAGAGCTGAGGTTCTAGTTGTTAACTTCAGCTCTCATTGGTCCCAGTGTGTCTTTAAGCAAGTGTCTTGTGAAATTGTAATGTGCCAGTTACTTCAGCTGCCAAGTTTGGTTTGAATATCAAGCTACCTTGATATAACTGGGATGTTTACAGTTCATATGAATACAACTTGCAAGACAGTTTAGTACAACCCCCCTAAACTGGTGCAATGTGTTAACACTCCTCTTTCCTTACCAATTTAGCAGTCCTTTTTTCAGTTGACAGCTGCAAGTGATGTTATGACCTTGTTTTAATCTTCAGGATGTTGCATGAGCTGTCTTTTTTTAAGTAAAATTGTTTCCAACCTCTGAAAATAATGAAAAACATTGCAGTGCCACACCCCTGCAAAACATTTTTTCAAAGGAAGTTTTGAGACCACTCCAAATCTTATTAGAGGGTTGCAGCTTCTCAGTTAGGAAGTTTCTGTTCGTGTGCAGGGACATGCTTAGAAACAAACATGAAACTCTACATGGAGCTTGAGTTAAAAAAATTACATTCTAAAGCTTCAGCCAAGCTGATCACATGATTTTTGTGAAACCACCAGCGCTGTACATAGTGACTGAAACCGAGCTGGTGCCTCAGAAGGTTCAGGGTTATCCATTGCTAAATGACACTGTTTTGAGTACATAAATGGCTTGTCTTGAGACTCTGGAAACTGGGAGTTACAGTGGTAATTTTATCTCTTTGTACACAGTAAACACTGCAGTTGTTAGGTGTGAATGGTGTAAGGGCAAAGAGGCAGTCAGCAAAAGTGAGAGCTTCTTGCCCCCCCTCCTTTTTTTTTTTTTTTTTTCCTCTTTCTCTCCCTCCCCTACCACCCCCCCTTAAAGCCAGGATTGGATACAACTATCCAAGTCTGCTTTAGCTAAGCACATTGTTAGGAGCAATGCAGGAATAGGCAGACACAGTTTCCTGGTCCCTGTCCATAGAGGAAGTGAGAGTGTGTGTGCTAGGGTAATAGTGACTGGTGGAAAGGAAGACTAAAGAAGGCTCTCCATTTTGCATTTGAGGAGGTGAAACTAGCCTGCAGGGAGATTGCTGCTTTGGTTGTGTGACAACAGCTGTCTTGAATATGCAAGGAAAAGGCTTATCAGAAAGTGTGATTGCAAGAATTAGTTGGATGACTGCACTGTGTGGAGGAAGAGGAAGACAGAATGTATCCCCTCTGACAGGATTGTCAGCGATTTTACTGTCTCTGCAGAAGGCATCTGCATTGCTCAGTGGGGTTTGTCTGATGTTCTCAAAACACCTTTACTGAGGAAATGGCAGCCATGGGGATATACCAAGAAAATTAATGGAAGAATTCGGTTAAAGGTTTGAGTGAAATTCATGATTAAGGTGATTGCTGTCTGCTGTAAGTTACCTAAACCAGTACTGCACAAGAGCAGAGAGCTGGCTGCTGGAGCCCTGCTCTGCAGCTTTTAGTCCAGTACTGGATACTATCTGTATAGATAGTAGTATTTCTGTATATATTTTTTTGAAATGTCCATAGGATTTTGCAGTGGAAAACCACTGTTCATATCTGAACTTGGCAGGTCTTACTTTTTCAGAAACTGATGCTTGGCATGCTTTATATATCAGAATATCAAACACAAAGCGAAGTACCAATTAGCTTGTCAAAAGAGTTGGTGTTCTTTGTTTATATGACTTGGAAACAAAAATTATACTTATTTGAGACTGCCAAGTAGCCCTCCAGGGAACAAAATCACACTGACTGCAGAGCGTCTTCAGCAAAATGTTGATTTGCTGTCTCTGTACCATGTCTTCTCCCTGCTTCTTCAGCAAAGCATTCTTCTCTTTTCCCTCTCCCTGAAGGCAGACATCTGTTTGGAAACTTCCGGGAAGAAAATGCAGGGACTAGTTCCAGGTCAGTTGTTTGAAAGCAGAAACTCAGCTGAAGTAACATGATATTAAGGAGGAGCCAGATGCCAGCTAGGAGCTTGCAGACCTTGTTTTGACCTCCTCCTTTGTCCTGGATTTTGTGTGACTGGCCCAGGCAATTAAGACTTGGCTATAGGGGCAGTTCATTCAGGGGAGCATCCTGTGAGGACAGTTTATCTGGAAGGCGAGTACCGTTTCTAGCTTATCTTATTGCTTGCAAAATAACACAAGCTATAATGGGACAAAGAGTCCCCCTAGCACTGCAGGATCATTAGTGTGCAGCTGTGCTTCTAGGGGCAGTGGTGAGATCTGCTGGCAGGTTTAGTCCTCTTCTCCTTGTCTTTGCTATTCTTGTATTATTCGCTGACAAAATACTTGGTTTCTTTCAGTTGCTGTTTTTATCCTGCACCTTTTCAGATTTTTCTGCTCTTCTGAAACTGCTGCAACTGCAGCACTGTTTCTGTTTTCGCCCTTGCTCTTGGCATATGAACCTGACCTTCTCTAGCCTCTATGGGCTTTTAAGTGCCATTGTTTGTGAGTTATTTGAAAGACTGTGTTTTGGACACCTTAATTAACTAAAGGCAAGAAGGAGCCAAGTGTACTCCAAGAGTCCCTTGATAGGCTGTTCAATAGCACAAGGAAGATGTGTATGAACCTAGCCAGTGGGAAGGTAACACTGGTGGCAATGTATACAGCCTGAAATGTCTGTATCTCATCTGTGCCTGTGCATTTTTACTTGTCTGTAACTTAAATGCCTCTGTGCCTGTGTCAGGGCTCCACACAGTGCATACCACACACTTTTCAACTTGCAGCTTTATCTTGACTCTATTTTTGGACCATACTTACAAGATGTCTGTTAAGTTATACAGCTGAAAAAGCAAGGATGCAAAGTGCTGGATTGTAGAGACATAACTCTTGTCCCTTCCCCATCTTCTTTTCTTTTTTGCAAGCACATAACATTTTCCAGGTCCTGGGTAACATTCAGTTGGTACAAGGAATGCTAGTTAGATCTTTGAGAAGAGACCAGTGGTTCATTCTTCCTTTCCCACTGAGTGTGGAAGAGCCTGCATCCCTTCTGCATTAAACTGTCTTGTGTCCTGTCAGTGTTACCTTTACGTTTGTTAAAAACTAGGAATGTCAGGCAGCTCAGACTCCACTGGGAGCTTCCTGAACACATGCTATGGTGAGTAGTTACCCTGTGTTTGTTCTGGGTTGTCCATTTCCTGGGAGCAATGTTACTTTGTGATTCAGTCTCTTTAGATGGCTCTTAGTCATTCATTTCATCTTTGTTCTGCTTGTTTAGTGCTAATTGTCATGACCAAATTTTTAAAATAAAATAGGACCCTGTACATTCTAGACGTGTTGCTTGTAAAGCAGAACTTAAGGGGAAGCCTTGGAGAGTGTGGGCAGAAGGTGCTTAATGTATGTTATTTTTGTTTTAACGCTGCCCTGTGTGCTTTTCAGATTTGCACAGTGGGTGCAGTGGCTGAAATAGATAATCTTGAGCCACCCAGTTACTGCCATAAAAATATAAGGATGTCTTTGTAATTGCTGCCTTTGTTAGAAACTCCAACTGTGATGTGCACTGACTTACTATCTTTTTAACTAGTTCAGGGCCATGCTGGCATTGTTTATTTAAATCATGGGATTCCTGGTGTTCTGAAGGGGACAGGGACTTGAGGGACTTGCTCTTGTATACATTGTTTTAGGCAATGGATGGGCCATGATCTTAACCCCAGGGTTTCACGAAGTAAAATGGAAAGAAGTATAATTCTTACTGTTGTTTTTTGGAGGCAGTATCACTAAAACATCTTGGCTAGAGGTGACACATGTTTTTCATCTCTTGAAACTACCTGTTGTTCATAGCAGATACAGTGAATTTCAGGACAGTCTGAGCAGACATAGTGACTACAATCTGTTTAAACCATTTTGTTGTAAAATTGCTGACACTTAGCCACACCAAATCTGCCATTGTGAGCTTATAGTGTTTATTACTTTATCTCTGCTCAGTTTTATAGTAAGAAAGGTCAGGTTTTGGAGTCTGTTCTAAAGAGAGATGAACTGGCTTTGTTTTTATAACAACACCCACTTTGTAATGGTGTTTAGAAAGACGGTGAAAGATCATGGTCGTGAAACTCTATTGAAACTTCTTTAATGCACAGATTTTTCAGTTTGAACAACCTAACCTGATGAAAATAAATCGGTAAATCTGATTTGTGAGAACCTCCATAGTGCAGTGAGTGGTTTTGGTAGTGAATGAACACAGAGTTTTGATAAGGGGTCTAGCTGAAAGTAAGCAATTACTCAGGCTGAAGTGTTAGGCAGTTTTGAATTTCAAAATACTCCAGGTCAGTTAAAAGGAGCTGAAGAGTAGAGAGAGATGATGAATAATGTTGGACATGGACCAAGTAAAAAGGAAGTAAGAAATTTGGGGAAGGATTTTGTGAAAGAGGAAACCACTCATAATACATGAATAGACTGTGTGTGTAATGTTTAGAAGGAGCAAAGAAGATTTAAGCAGTGGATTAAAAAGTCCTTGTTCTGTGTATCTTTCTGCATCCCTTCTCCATCAGCTTTTCTTTTTTCAGTGTTACCCTTGAAACATGGGTTTCTGCCTGTTTTCACTCTGGTGTAGAGTTAGAAGATGAAGGTTAGGAATTGAAAATAGCTATGCTAAGTGTTTGGTATCTCCCATCAGGGCACAATGCAATATTGAATGCTTACTAAATCAAACAGAACTTTTGCAGAACATCTTTAAAACAGGAAGTCACCGATGCCATAATTTTGAAAACAATTGCTTGATGTGTCTGTTTTGAATGGTGTGAGCAGAATGGAAAGGAACCATTAAGAGAAACAGGTTATTTAACTTTGTTTCCTCCTCAATTCTTATATTTTTCTACAAGGCTTGTTTTCCTGGAGTTTGTCTTGTCGTTTTACTATCTCAGTAATTTCATAGCTCTGATTAACCACTTTGAAAGTCTAGTGACATATTCCTTTTGCTGACACCAAATGAATTTGATTAAATATATATGAAGCCAGTCACTTTGCTAGTGCCCATTAAGTCAGAGACTCTTTTAGCTGTCTTGCTGGATAAATAGGTGTTTTCCTCTCATTTACCACTATTCACATCAGATTGTTCTTCCTATTTCTGAATTGTAGAACTTTGGAGCTAGGTCATACTTGGTTCTTCATATCTGTAATTTTGTTTTCCAGATAAATTGCAGTAGTTTGTGGCAAAACCCTGATAAAAATTCTGGGAAAAAAATTGGTTACAGGCTTGAGGGGAAAGTCATACTTCTTTGAAATAAAGTAACTGATGTATCAAGCCTGTGCCATAAGAACTGAACCCATTTGACCAATGAGGATTGCAAGCATTATCTGTAAATAGTTATAGTTTTAGATTCTAATTAAAAGGAGTATTTTACATTTCAGCCAAGTTCTGGAATAGAGTAGGAAAAATACACGTGTGGGTAGGACAATTTACTGTTGCACTAATATCTTCAGGACATCTTATGGCTGAGAGTAAAATCCAGAATTGAAGTGAATACTGTAATGCTGATTAATTCAGCAAGTAAATTTAATTCTGACTTTACAGTAATACTTTAATAAAGCAATAATTTTTTGTTTTGCACAAGTCACTGAGTAACCCTGCCTGTCATGATAAGTAGTGCTGCTTAGCTGTCTGGCAAAACTCAGAGGTGCTGAAAGAGGGGTGTAGAGCTGGCTTTTTTGTAAAGTAGCTCAAGACTGGTGTAATTGAAAGCTGAGCTGGCACTCAATGTATGAATCATTACTTGATGCAGTCTGAAGAACTGAAAAGATGTTTTGGATGAACATTTTCTTTTAAAAGTGAAGATAAAACCATGATAATTTCCTCTGTTTCACAAGTGGTGTACTGGTTAAAGGACACTTTAAACAAGGCAGGGGTACCAATAGTGTTGTTAGTACTGGTTGAAGGAGAGTTGTTGTGGTTCTCAGAGAGATTCTTCTTCAAAACCCATTCTGAAAAAGCCCATGGCTCAATCATGTTGAACCTGACCAGTGAAGTCATCAGCAATGAGCAAATAGAGTTCCTGACCTCCATCCTAAGTGCAATATTCAAAATAAACATATGTTGTCTTGAGAGTAAGTGAACGTTGTCTTCCTCCTTTTTCCCTTAGATAATTTCAGACCTCGAGTCTTGGAATGATGAGCTCTCTCAGCAGATGAATGACTTTGACACTGAAGATCTTACAATAGCAGAACAGAGGCTCCAGCATCATGCAGACAAAGCCCTGACCATGAATAACTTGACCTTTGATGTCATCCACCAAGGGCAGGATCTGTTGCAGTATGTCAATGAAGTGCAGGCATCTGGTATGATGGTTTCTTCGTGCTATTCCAGGAGGTAGCTTTGTAAGAATTGCCTAGTTGTCTCTTTATGAGATGCAGAAAAATGACAGAGAAACTGACTAACTGTAAAGTGGAGACATGGATGGATTTTTTTTCCTTTATACCAAAATCATTTGTTAATGTTAGCATATGGTCTTTATGGCATGGATTTTTTATTTAAGAATTGGCAACACCTGAAAATATTTCTGTTTTTAAGAAGGGAATTCCAGTCAGGAAGTCAGTACAGTTTACAGTAAATAGCAGGGAGCTAATTTTATAGTTAATTGGAACAATTCGCACAAGCCAAAATTTTCAACTCTCAAGTAGTGAGTCTTCCATTTTGTTTCATACACCCTTTCACTTGGTGTTTTTGTCACCTGTATGCACCTACAGAGGAAATCTCAGGCTTCTTTAAAAAAAAACATTTTTTTTTTTGTATTTTTAAAGAGTGCAAAAGCTATGCTTGTTTAAGCCAATTTGTGGAGTATTAAGTTGAACTTTGAGAAGGAACTGCAAAAGTAAGTGTAACAGAGTGGGAACAAGGTATTTGCCTTTAGGAGACCTGTAAGTGATTTACAAACAACTGTATGATTACAGGTGTGGAGCTGCTTTGTGACAGAGACGTGGACATGGCGACCCGTGTGCAGGACCTCTTGGAATTTCTCCATGAGAAGCAGCAGGAGCTGGACCTGGCGGCCGAGCAGCATCGCAAGCACCTGGAGCAGTGTGTGCAGCTGAGGCACCTCCAGGCAGAGGTCAAGCAGGTAGGAGATGGCTCTGCCCAACCCCCTGGGGTTTCCTCCCCTGTGTCCTCCATGTCTCCTGGGGAGCTTTCCTTCCCTACAGGGACGAGTAACACTGACTTCTACTGTAGGTAGTCTTGCTTTTGGAGGGACGTTGAGCTGAGCACCTAAGAAACTACATCCTTTGTTAATAATGTGGCTTAGACTTTGCACTCAGAGTCTGTATTTCTGCCTGGATACAAGTCAGGTGTTTGAGGTGTAGAGCAAATTGAACTAAAAACTGGAACTGGAAAAATAAATACATTTCACAATAAGGATATTACTAGTATACTCTCCTAGCCAGGTGCCTTTTCTTTGTAATTTTTGTAAGACAAGAGGATTCTATTTTATATTCCTAGTACACATCTCTATTAAGTGGTATTTTATGATGTATTAGATGTCATAATAGATGTGAATTTTCAAACAAGCTGACAACATCCATATATTACAAACTCCTTTTTCAGATTTACATTGTACATATGAAACTGCGGTACTTTCCCACTCTGCAGGCCTAAAAAGTGAGTGGAGCTAAAACTGAATGTTACATTGTCTCATAGGATTTCTTTTGATCCCCTTTGGAATGCTTTGGGGATATAACTTCCAGGTCTGTGATTTCAAAAAAACACATCTGATTTATTTTAGTTTTATTATCTATCAGGAAGCATGATCTTTTCCCGTTCCCTGTGCACTAGGAACAACGTTATGGCTCAGCAGGTCACAGCAGGTGCTTTACCTGAGAGTAAAATGATGTGGTAAACCTCCACTCCAGTTTGGTTTGTTTGCATTTTGTCGCCTGAAGCAGAGTGAACTCAAGGGTTTCCAGTTCAATTACTGTTATTTTTCTGCCAGATTTATTGTTGATGAAATGGTGTAAGTATA
This sequence comes from Phaethornis superciliosus, assembly GCA_023637945.1. Classification (NCBI taxonomy): domain Eukaryota; kingdom Metazoa; phylum Chordata; class Aves; order Apodiformes; family Trochilidae; genus Phaethornis; species Phaethornis superciliosus. Next base: position 73,464,269 of record JAJQWJ010000002.1, read on the forward strand.
CTTATTATGCAGATGGGATGTTGTCTCCATAGCAAGGGTTTTAATAAGGTTTCCATGTGAATTTTGCCTGCCAAACTGACATTAATGCTATTATATTTCTATATATTTTTTAATATATAGCTTGTAGTCATTTGAAAAGTTTAGACTGGAGCACTGCATGAATTGTCCCACGGGGTTCATCTCTCAGTTTGGTTTAATGGAGACTAGCAAATGTCTTCTGGCCTAATTTTTTAATCAAATGCTTGGAAGGAATCTTTTCACTACCAGATACCAAAACTTTGGGCTTAGCACATTCTTATCAGATATACCAAGGTTTCTTGTCATCACAGAAACACATCCCATGTTGCTTCTCCCTTAATTACCATGTCCATTCTGCTTTGTGGCATTGAAGTTCTATAGGTCAAGCCTCAGGACACGAAAGAAGCAGAAGGGTCAAAAGACAAACAGAGGTTTAAAGAAAGCCTGCGAAGAATTTCCTTGTCAACTTGATGTGTAATAGCTGCACAAAAGGCAAAATCAGATTAGAAGATTACAGTGTAGGGAAACCTCAGGAGATCTGGAGCAGAGGATGTTTACTGAAAGAAGAAGGGACAGCAGTATGTGGAAAAAACCAACGTGGAAATGAAAATGTAACCACTTTATCCAAGGCAGGGAAATACTGAGTGGGTAGAGGCAGAAAAATAGTTAAAAGAATATTTGTGTCATCCTGAACTCCACTTGCATGATTGCCAGACAAACTTATTTTTATCACCTAAAATATACAGCTACTGGATTACTTATTCCTGCAATCACTCCCACATACTTGCTTTGTAGAATGAATGCTTCACTCTACTTAACATGCAGCATCTGCCTGGGACAGAATCTCTACCAAGCTACAAAATGCATTGGTTTTCCTGTGTTCGTTAAGCCTTTTCAGTGCAATACTGTCTGCTGCTCTGATCATGTTTTCTGATATATACCTATGTGTTCACATCTGTGTGGATACTCATCCTAAATACAAGCTTGTACCCTCAAGAGTACATTGAGCTCCTTTGTGTTCTCACATGCAGGTCTTTTAGCTTGGTGCAAACACAGGCCAGTGTTTGAGCTCTTATTATCCCAAAATACTACTCGGGAAGAGTGTCCTGGCACTCCATATAGTGCCATATGGATATGAGAACGTAGCTAGGACAGCAGGTTGAAGCAGGTTTGTCTTGTGATCATGTTTAGTTAGAGCACAAAATCAGTCCAAAAAAGTCATCTTAGGCGGTTATCTGTAGAACTACATACTTGACAATTCCAAACATCCAAAATGCTGTTTCATTTCCACAGTCTTCTGGTGCTCTACTGATGCTTCTCCACCTTGCTGAAAGCTGGGAGGGAAAAGACAGAGTGTGTGGCTCACCCAGACAGCAAGGGGATGAGAACATTCCAGCAAGCACTGGAAGGGAGCACCCTTGGAAAAAGGGCAGGCTTGCCATTTCCTAATGTCTGTTTTCCCCTTGAGTCAGAGAGCAGAAGGAAGGGGAAAGTGCTGCTGGCAGCTTTCCTTCTGTGAGTTCCACCAGCTTCTGCATTTGTACCCTGACCTACAACAAGCCGGAGGGCAAATCAGTGTGTTCAGAATAGCAGATTCAATTCTAGTTGTCTCTGCTGTGTATGATGGGATGCCAAGATACGAGCACCTTTGAGTTGGTGTTGTTTAAGCATTCTCCTTCATAATAAATTCTATGGAAAAAGCTAAATGTATTTTAACCCAAGGTATGTTTCATTGCACTATACCTGGAAGAATTATTTAGGAAAGTACAGAGGGAGCTTCAAACTGCCTTCATAAGACAAGATAAAAATAACAAGATTTTAAAAAATCATCTGCCCCCTGTGTTCCTACAGACAAATCCTTTCCTCCCAGCGTATTTTCTCTCTAGTCAGTTGGACCCATCTGGTTCCCTTTGGAGTTTCCCTGTTTTTATTTGCTGCTGAGGCTTACCTGGGCTTTCTCCCTTGACTTTTAACACCCCCCAGGTGTCTTGTCTGAGGAACTCCCAGCTCCTTTCTTGTCCATTTCCCCACACTGTGATCTGGAAGTGTGCCCTTTGCAGCAAAAAGTAGAGGTTGTTCCAAGGCTAGGACCATCTTCTCCCCTACAAAGCTCCAATGGTTTTTCCCAAGAGGAACAGAGTGTGCACTCAGCTACCTCTGCTGTTGTGTCCCACATCTACACTGCAGAGTTATTTGTTATAAGTTAGTGTTATTAGAGCTACTTAGTAAGTGTTAAGAACTAACTGTGATTTGGGAGTTAACATAATTATTAGCAGTGGTTAAAGGTCTAAAAACAATTTGTAGGAAAGGTTAGAGAAAGTATTCTTAATGTCATTATTTTAAAATCAAGTGTGCCTGAAGGAAAAATTCACCCTAGAATGCCTAGGAAACTGCTTGAAATAATGTCATGGATATTATTTTATCTTCTCCAAATGTACAGAGATCAGATGAGATTCTGGAGGCCTGGAACTCAACATTTACTTCTCAAAAATGGGAATGAATTAGCTAAGGGAGGATTATAAATCAGGTAGTTAAACATAATTTCCAGAAAAAATATTGAAACAAGTGGATTATAAAACCTGAACAGTGGTGAGGACAGGAGCAAAGGCTACCACAGATTAATTAAGTGTAGCTTCCACTTGATAAATCCTCTATCTTCCTGGCAACAGGTCTTCTGGGTAAAGGTGAAAAATTAGATCACACAGATCTATTTTCTATTAAAACTTTTAAAATAGCTTTGTTCAGTCTGTCTGGCCATAGCTTGCTATGAGAATATCAGATGAGACTACATTATCATGAATGATAACTCGCTGGAGAGCCATCCTCTGTAACAAAAGTTAAGAGACTTGCTGGACTGGAAAACAGATTTCAAAGATTTAAAAAAAAATCTGTAGAGGTTTGTTTATGTTCAGATAAAGGTTCATGTTTTCAGTCAGAAAAATCTATGTGTTATGAGTAGAAATTCTGCTTTTAAATTTTAAGGTAAAGGCAAAAGAAGCTGGAAAATGGATTTTAGTTCATCAGAAAGCATTGAATTACAGTTCGGAATTAATCTTGATGTAGGACAGAATTGCATTGCATGAAGGATATTACTTTTTTTAGTGATAAATGCAGAGCATGATGTACTGTCAGGAGCAATCAGCTGAACAAATACAACACAGGGGTAATTATTGACTGGGCAGCAGTTCCATGAAAACGTTGTACAGGTGACAGTGAACAACCTGAATTATGCTGAGCTTTACGTTGATTTTGATCAAAGTAATGGTTATCAACTGAAAAGAGCTTATAAAAGGATTGTGAGAAAAATAAGGTGGCTAACCACATGGAAGAGGTTGAAGAACTTGGGGTCAACAAGAGGAGCCTAGAGGAGGGAATTGGGTAATGCTCTAGGGAGAGAGGAGAGTGAAAAATAAAGCTAAGGCTATGTGGAGGAAAATGTATTTTTTTGTTTTTCATGGACAGGAAAACCAAAATGAACTGAAAGCAAAAGAGATACAAGTGTTAGACCTTAAAAAGAAAGCCCAAGGTAATAAAAATGTCTGGCTGGTGTGGGATGTCCATTATTTTATTCTTGAATAATGAACAAGGCACAGATTGTTAGGAGGTGCCTTCAGGTGGCAAATTCCTTCTATTGATAGGCATACACTGGGAGTCATCTCACCACCTGAGGTTTCTTCTGGTTTTGGTAGACACGTCAAAGAAGGCACAATAAAAAAATCTTTATGCAATTAGAAGTTACTCATTGAGCATGCTTTCTCAATGTTACTCATATTTATTTACTTACTTTTTTCTAAGCTGTACGTCCTCAGTTTATATTCCTGCTGGCACTTAGGCAGATACTGCTTGTAATTTGTTCCTGTTTTCCAGGTGACAGAAACAACATTGAGAAACACAGCCTTGTTCAGAATATAACCTAAAACCACAAGCATGAAGAAGTTGATTGAAAGACAGGAGTTGTCACCTAAGTGAAATGATAGTGAAAGTTATTGACTGTGCTTATCAAATACGTAATTTACTGTAAATATATAATTAGTAAATTATTTAGTTAGCAATTCCAGTACTGCGTGTGTCCCTAAATGTTTTTGTCCTCAGCAATGATGCTTTACTTGCTGCTTGGCAGTAGAATTACATATTTCATGGTCGTCTTCTTTTGCTACAGGTTTTGGGCTGGATCCGAAATGGGGAGTCCATGTTAAATGCTGGGCTTATCACTGCTAGCTCTTTGCAGGAGGCAGAGCAGTTACAGAGGGAACACGAGCAGTTTCAACATGCAATAGAGGTAAAAGCACCATTTCAGTGACCATAACCAAGAAGCCCTGTGTTACAGTTCACGAGTCTCTGTAAACAGCACTGCAGTAAGGAGATGTGTCTCTACTGTCTCTCTTACACACTACAATATTTTAGTTTAGGAAATGCTGTTAAAATCATTTTATGGCAAAGAGGACTGAGAAGGTGGATTTTTCTTCATTTTGAGGCTGCAGTTCCAGATAAATACATCATCTTAGTGCCTTTTTGCATCTTTGTAAAGTGATAGCTCTTTTTGAAGAGTACTAAAAAAATTATAATAAATGGAACAATTTTGTTCACAGGAATTTTACTGAAAATCATGTTTACCTTTGTTAGAATACAACAATGTAATGCTAATTGTTACATTTAAGAAAAAATGGAACAACAAGCATCAGTTCTTTATATTCTTCTATGGTCCTTCCATATTTCCATTTTTGTTTGACGGTAGATTTCACTGAAATTTGTATGGGGGTCCATCCTTCTGCCAAGATTTCAAAGGGACTTACTGGATTGTTCATATGTTTGAAAAAATAAGCAGACATCTTAAAATAGACTAGGATGCAGTATTACTAAATTGTATGTGTGACTGAGGGGCTTGAAGGTGGTATTGGATATATATTGCACACATCTTTTTTAAAACTTTGCTGTTGTTGAAAGATTAGCGAAAGTTATGATTGTTTGGGGAAAAAAAATTCAGAAGTAGTAGTTGTGCAGTAACTTCTTTCATGTGTATCTGCTATTCAGTGAAGTTTTTTGTGTGTTTCTTCCTCTCACTAAAAATATTTTTTGACAGTTTGAGCTATATATCTGCTCATTTTGAGAGCTTTAATAACTCCTTAAGCATAAAAATAATATGTCTTGGTGTTTGTCAATTTAAGGAAAGATGATTAGCAAGCTTAAATATTGAGTTTCCTGGGTCATTCAATACTTGGATGTAATAATATTTATTATAGCTAGGTTCCAGATTTTAGGCAAGTCTGTGCTTACCCAGAGAACCATGGTTTACAATTTGATTACAATGAATAGAGTTGTCTTTTGTATTGTCCTGCATGCCTTCACCTTCATTTGCTCACTACCAATGTACAAAAGGCTGCTGCAAGGCTGTGAGGACAGTAATAGCAATCAAGGCAAAATAAAATACAACTTTTCCTTCTTTTTTTTTCCTTCACCCTGAAGGGTGAGGAAACAAAAAGAAAATCAGCCTGAAAAACGTAATTACAAAAGTATACTGCAGCATGGATATGCTGTTTGTGACCTAATGCTGTGCAGTGGCTATAGTTTGCAAACTACTAGACATTATTGATTTGATGATAAAACTACAGGATTTATTTTCTTTGTATTTGCATAAGTGAAGTCATGCATTGACTATTATTAGACAGTTACTTTTAGCTAATGGATGCTTGTGCATGTGTGTAGAAATGTCATTAACACAGTGGAAATGTGAGCCTTTGAGGTTTTCAGGAAAATGAACTGAAGGCTCCACTGTACTCCTGAATTTTCTCCTCTTGTCAGAAAACCCATCAAAGTGCCCTGCAGGTTCAACAGAAGGCAGAGGCAATGCTACAGGCTAATCACTATGACATGGATATGATCCGGGAGTGTGCAGAAAAGGTTGCTTCCCATTGGCAACAACTGATGTTGAAGATGGAAGACCGTCTCAAGCTTGTGAATGCCTCTGTTGCCTTCTATAAAACTTCTGAACAGGTACAAAAATGCTACATGATCTGTGTCTGCCTTGGTTACTTCTTCAGTATGGCATAGGCAGCTGATGGTGAGCCACTGGTTTGGCCAAGAAAAGGTATACAAGGTAGCTTGTACCAGAAATAGTGGCCAGCAGGAGAGAGGAAGTGACTGTGCTCCTGTACTTGGCACTGGTGAGGCCAAACCTTGAGTTCTGTGTTCAGTTCTGGGCCCCTCACTACAAGAAAGACATTGAGATACTAGAGTGTGTCCAGAAGAGGGCAACAAAGCTGATAAAGGGTCTAAATCTTGAGTCATATGATCAATCGAGTCAAGTCACCGTCCCTAGAAGTATTTAAGAGATGTGTAGATGTGGTGCTTAGGGACATAGTTTAGTGGTGGACTTGGTATTGATAGCTTAACATTGGTTGGACTTGGTGATCTTAAAAGTCTTTTCCCACCAAAACAATTTATGATTCAATGTTTCCATGAAACATCATTACCTTAAAAAATTGTTTATACTTACTAATGTGATAACAACTGCAGTTATACAAAAAATGCAAAAAAATAAACCCTCTCACTAGCTGCCTTAGAAAGGGGAACCATGTGTTGCAGTCATTCAGTGTATGATGTGGTCTTATAAGGCAAAGGCTTTTTACCAGGGTCTGTAGTGACAGGACAAGGGGCAACAGTCTTAAACTTGAAAGATGGTAGTTTAGATCACTAATAAGGAAGACATTTTTTATGATCAGAGTGGTGAGACTCTGGAACAACTTCCCAAAGAAGTCGTGTATGCCCCAGGATGTCCCTAGAAATACTCAAATCAGATTGGACAGGGCTTTGAGCAACCTATTCCAGTAAAAAATATTCCTGGTCGTGGCAGGGATTTTGGATTATAAATGATGTTTAGAGGTCCCTTTCAACTGAAGCTGTGATAAATAGACAAGTTGTACTAGGAGACTGAGAGATAATTGGTCTGTCTACATTTGTTTCAGTTGGCAAACTTCAAAGATTGTACACTACCAGAGTGTGGTGGTTGTTGATGAAGACTCAAATCTTCATTGGCCTCTTCTGCCACTGTACCTTTTAATATTCCTCAGATTCTTACTTTTGAGAATTCTTGTAAAAAAAACATTTTCAAGATTGAAACACACAGTACCAGTACTGAGTTGGATTTCTACTTGTTTCAAGTTTTGCTTAGACCATAAACAAACTGCATCAAGTTTTTAATGGAAATACTTTATATGGTTAATTCTGGGGTTTTCTGTGAGAGTCAGGAAATAAATCAGCTTCATCCTACTTGTCCACAGAAGTGTTAGGGGGGAAGGTTGTCAGGGTTGCGTCCTCTGTGATCATATCTTAAGCCCATACTGGACTATGTAGTCACAGAGGCAGACAAGGGGGAGCAACTTTTTAGGGGTTACCTTCTGAGCAGTTCCACGTAAGCAGGCCAGTGCTTGCAAACCTACAGCCAAAATTTGTCGCCTTCTCAAGTCACAGTCAAAAAATGTCAGAAGCTAAGGTAAGGGGGAGATTTGGTTTCCATGTTTTTGGCTTTAATTTGGAATTTTTTGTCGTACTGAATTATATTTGAGTTGGACTCCTTCCTGGTAGGTGTGCAGTGTGCTGGAAAGCCTGGAACAAGAATATAAGCGAGAAGAAGACTGGTGTGGGGGAGCAGACAAACTGGGTCCTAACTCTGAAACGGATCATGTTACTCCCATGATAAGCAAACACCTGGAACAGAAGGAGGCATTCCTAAAGGTAAGGGATGCCATTTTTTGTGGTCTTCTGTGTAAAGCAAAGCATGGACTCAAGTGCTTACTCTTACAGTGCTGAAATGTACGTGGCAAGCGACAGAGCCCGTTCAAAAGCTAGAGGTGTGTCCCAAACTGCAATGATTCGGGACACGGCACATTAAATGCTTCTGGCAGTGATTAGGAGAATACTGCCAAGTGCCAAAACTTTAGCCAGTTTTGTAAATATTTCCTGTTGAACTTCAATAGACGTCAGGTCTCCCACTGTGACTGAAAGGGATCTGGGAATCACTTCTTTGAACAACTGTCATTCTAAAGAATGCTGCTTTGGGAGGGAAGTGAAAGTCACATAGAGCCATTGCTGCCTGAGCAACTCTCAGATGTACTTGGACTGCAGTAGAGTACAGAAGAAGAAAATAACTGGACAAACATCTGGGAGTAGTCAGATTTATGTAATAGGCTGCAGATGAATGAAAAAGTTTGTTGCAACTGATGTCCAAGTGAAGAAGGATATTGATTATACCAAAAAAATGTGTAACTGATACTTGCAAAGCAAGGTAATTAACCCTGTAACCAAAGGCTTTGTCCAGCATCACCTTGAAAGATGCTAGAGTATAAAACTTTTTAATAAAAACCCTTTTGTTCACATAAGAGAACATTCAAAACCATATTAGCACAGCTCTAAGTATACTATCAAATAGATCTCTCTGGAGCTGGCATGCGAGTTTCCAGTTCATGTATTAAAAACTGATAAATTACTTAGTGTCTTACTTAGATCTTACTAGATCAACCATGCTACCTTTATCTAACCTTTTAAAGAAGCATTTCATATTAAAAATAAGGCAGCCTGCCCATAGGTAGTAGCTGGTGTATGTAAATTGAAGGCAGCTGGGATAAGTGTTGGCAGTACAGGGGTGGGGACTGAAAGTTCTCAATGCCTTCTCTTAATATTTTAAGGGCATCTCTTAATATTTTCTCACTTTTTGTTTCACTTGAGTGGAGCATTTGCTTTTCATTTAAAGTAGTGGTGGATGTTTTGGGATATCCAGGTGATTACATAAGCATGTGCACTCTGTTTATGCTTAAAGTGGCCCAGGGCACATATACAAAACAAAGTTCATTGTGAGCTCTGAGTCATGCTGAAAGTTCTAGAGCACGTAATATTTTTTCAGCTTCTTCACATAAAAGGTAATTAGCATTTTGTTTGGGTTTTTTTCTGACTGGATAAGAAAGGATTGCCTGTTATTTGGCTTACTTGTAGAAGAATTTCACAAGCAACCCTTTTAAAAATTTGAGAAGGTGGAATATGCACAAGAGGGGGATGAGGAGAGTCCTTCATCTCTTACTGCATATATATGCATATATCTTCAAAGAAAATAATATTACTGACTCTCTAGGCTTGCACATTGGCTCGGAGGAATGCTGATGTTTTCCTGAAATACCTGCACAGGAACAGTGTAAACATGCCAGGGATGGTGACACACATCAAAGCACCTGAACAACAAGTCAAAAGTAAGAGGTTTCTTGTTCCTTTTTTTTCTCCAAAGAACATGATTGTCATGTGTTGTGTTGTTGTGGTGTGTGTGATGATGGGGGAGTAAAGTCTGCCCGAGTGGAAAAGGTTTCTGTTAGGCTTAATAGGAGGTAATTAAAATTGCTCACACACTCTGAAGGAACTGTCAGTCATCAGAATCTCTTCTACCCAAATGAAGTCACTTTGAATTTATCTCCTACTTATACTTAATCTTGTTTCAATTTGAGAATGAAATGTGCTGCTTTTGTTCAGAGAATGAGATTGTGAACTTCCATGTGATCATGTTTGGTCTGGTGCCAAATGGGGGCTGATCACTGTAAGTTTATTCAGTGTCTTAGTGTGGTGCATTCTAGCAGTTCTTTAGGAGTGCCAGAGTGATACAAGGTAATCCTTTGAATCATGCCCTTGGGCCCTACATATAGTTGAATCAGTATTAAGGAACTTGGCTTTTGCGATGATTAATTTAATGCAGTGCAACCTTAAGGTGTAGTGTGATGTGGAGAATGGAGTAGAGAGATGGAAATCTATAGGGCTTTCAGAGACAAAAGGACAGAAGTTTATAGAGTGTGCATTAACTGATGGGTAGGGTGGGCAGAACAGCAATCAGTGTGAAAATCAGCAATAATTACTGCTCATTTATTTGGCATTTGTATTCTGCTTGTCGCATTTTGAAGCTGTGTCAGAACACTCAGGCCATGCTTCAGACTCAAAATCAGAGAATTCGTAATTAATTGGTGTTTGCAGCTATCCAAAGGGGAGTCATGCAGAGGATGGTGCCAAACTCAGAGGAACGTGGCAATAGGACCAAAGGAAGAAGTTACATCAAGGAAAGTTCTCAATGGGCATAAGGAGAAAATATTGCAACAAGAGTGAGAAAAAACTGAGTTGAGTAGGTAGCAGAATCTCTGTCCTTGGAAATCTTTTAAACTCATTTGAACAAGCCCATTAAGAACTTGGAAGTTAGTCCTGCTTTGAGAAGGAGATTGGAACAAATGGCCTCCAGAGGTCACTTCTGTTGTACATTATTTGATGACTACCAGAAAAGGATGTGCTCACTGCTTTACTTTCCTACAAGCAGACAATTGTTCTCATTAAACCTACACGTGTCTGACAGTACTCAAATAGGAAATCTCCCAGTGTGGAATTTTTTGTTCTGGAGAGATAATAGCAAGTTGGCCATACTTTTCATTCTAAGGAAATATTACTGGATTGTGGCAGTCGAAGCTGTGAGCATGTAGAGGTCAGACAAAGGATTGTTTTTCCGCTGTCCTTAAAGCATCAACACCTACAGAACTGTACAAGACAAAATCTGAACAAAAGTGCTGGCAGTATCAATAACTGGAGAAGTGTTGCTGACATTTGTCACTTAGCTGTTCTTTTAGTAGTAGACAAAGAAAACAAAGCAGAAGCAAGCAGGAAGTTGTACCCACCACACTTATTGAATATAAGAAAAAATGTTAGGGCGTTTAGACAAACAAACTTTTTTTTTAAAAAATCATGTTTGAAAGCTGTTTGTGTAGTAAGTCACTCTGGGAAAGATGTGACTTTCAGATGTTCAGATGAGGAAAAGGAAAAGTCTCTGCTAATGCCCTTTTAGGAATAATTATATGTCAGAACCGTAGTGCTGTGTATGTTCTGTGTATATTTCGAGTCCTGAAGGAATGATACATGTTGAAATAGCAACAAAAAAAGCAACAAAAATCCCCAGGAAGGAAGAAAAGTTGTGATCGAATGCTTTTTCCCCATAAGCCATGTAATACATAATTCTAAAAATGAAACATGAGTGAAAATTAAACTAGTGAGAAGTGCCTCCTTCTACATCTTAATGGCATGGTGGTAGCTGACTAAATGATTTTTTCACACTAATGCTCCTGTTCAAATATGCAGGTAAGGAAAAAAACCTCTTTTCTAAATCGAGGGGGGAAAAAAAAAGAAAAAGGAAAAAAAAAAATAAAGGTTTTCTTACTTCATTTTGGTAAAATGGAGATTACAGGTGTTGGTAGGGAGCTTACATATCATCTAGTTCCCAAACCCCTACTGTGGGCAGGAAGACCTCATACTAAACCAGGTTGCTTAGAGCTCCATCCAACCTGGCCCTGAACACTTCCAGAGAGGAGGCATCCACCTCTCAAGGCTGTCAGGATTCTTCTGAAAGGCATCCCTTCAGCACACTGACTACACCACGCAGCTTGGTGTTGTCAGCAAACTTGCTGAGGATGCCCTTGATTCCACTGCCCGTGTGGTCAACAAAGATGTTAAACAGTGCCAGTTCCAGCCCCTGAAGAATGTCACACGTCACTGATCTCCACTTGAATATTGAGTGGTTGACCACAACTCTTGAGTGCAACCATCCAGCCAATTCCTTATTCACAGAGTGTTTCATCCATCAAGTCCATGTCTTTCCAATTTTAGAGGCAAAGATGTCATGCAGAACACTGTCAAGTGCTTTGCACAAATCCAGACATAGGGTAGAATTTCTCTTATCCAGCAGTTTTGTAGCCTCGTCATGAAGGCCACCAAATTTGTTAGGTCTGATTTGCTCTTAGTGAAGCTGTGTTGGCTGTCACCAATCACTTCTTATTTTCCATGTGCTTTAATGTAGTATCCAGGAGATTCTGCTCTATGCTTTTACCAGACACAAAGTTGAGACTGAATGGCCTGCAGTTCCCTAGGTCTTCTTTTGTTTCCTTCTTTTAAAAATGGGGCTGGTGTTTCCAGTCAGTGAGAACTTCACCATACTGCCAAGAATTCTGAAATATGATGGATATTGGCCTAACAGCTTCATCTACCAGTTCCCTTAGGAAAGGGAAAGCCCTTTGGGCTTTAACTTTCCTAACCAGGTCCCCAGCTACTCGGACAGTTTCTCTGTATTCCTTCCAGGCTACTTGTCCTTGCTTCCACCATCTGTAGGTTTCCTTTTCATGTGTTTGAGTCTGTCCAGGAGTTCATCCGTGTTCATCCATGCAGGCCTTCTGGTGTTTTTGCCTGGGTTCCACTTTGCTGGGATGTATCACTCCTGAGCGTGGAGGAGGTAATCACTGAATATTAACCACCTTTCTTGGGCTCCTCTTCCCTCCAGGGCTTTATCCCATGGTACTCTACCAAGTAGATCCCTGAAGAGCAAAGTCTGCTCTCCTGAAGTTCCAGGTAGTGAGTTTGCCTCCTCACTGCCCGGAGGATCTTAAACTCCACTATTTCATGGTCACTGCAGCCAAGGCTTGCCTTGAGGTTCACATTCCCCACCACCACCTTCTTTCGGATGAAAACAAGGTCCAGCATAGCAGTTGTCCTTGCTATCACTTGGAGAAGGAAGTTATTATCACAAATCTAGCAGCCTCTTTGTTTATATATGTAAATGCTGTATAGGATACTGTGTCAAGACTGATTTTTTAGTAAGCAGTTGTGGCAGATGGATTTCAGTTGGTGAGAGTTGCTGGAAGCTCAGAAACAAAACATCTTTACCTTTGCTTCTGCTGCTGGTTTCATGTGCTGCTTTGTTTTGCTCTGTGCTGTATCGGCTGCAGGTGAACACAGTGCAGGAACTTGTTTAGTGGTGTTCATGGTTTTAGGTAGGTTGATAAAGAGCACAGGGTGCACAGAGACAGCTGAAAGCTCACCAAGGTTGACAGCTTGGACAATAAGCTGAAAGTTTAGGAATTGATTCTTGTATCTTGTCAAATGTTGGAATCTGAGAAAATTAAAACAGGGACTATAATTCAGGAGGCTTGAGGCAGAGCTGCTCATCCCAACCTAATATTCAATGTTGATGTCCTATAACTTACTTTATTTTATTTTTCTCTTCCTTATTATTCCAAAAACTAATGGCAGTCACACTAAAGGTGCCCAGCCAAATGTCTCTCACTGGTATGCCATCTGTAATGTGTCTTGACAAAAAATATTCTATTCCAATGAGCTAAATTCACCTTGCTTGCTCTTTGTCACAATTGCTTCACTTGCATCACTATCAAGATGGTTTTTTTTTGTTTGTTTGTTTGTTTTTAATGACGTGTCCAGTTGGATGTGTTGCACTCTATAATGATAGTGTATGTCCCCTCTGAAATCTGGTGGATCTTCTGAGCAAGTGTTTTGGAGGTGGTGCAAGGAAGAAAAAAGAAAACAACTGAGAAAGCAGATGAGGCTCATAGCAGGTCATCTCATAGCTTGGCTAATGGACAGATCAGTTGAGGCATATTTGAGGATAGCCTGCCCAGCAGGAAGAAAACCTTGGCCACAGTTAATAGATTCCAACCAAAAGTGAGTCCTGGGTGATCTCAACACTTCATGGCAAGCAGGAATATGTTGCTTCCAAGCATGAGGATATTGGCAGTAATGCAGGCAGGTTTCATAATCCTTGAGGAGGCTGTGACATGTGGCTGTAATTGGTCCCAGATCACTGGTAGAGATGGTTTTCCCTTCAGGCTTCTTTTATTTACCTTCCCTATTAAGCTGTTTTTTGGAGTTGTTGGCTTTTGGGATCTAAAGGCATGGTAGACCTGCACCATGGGGGAGGGAAATGCAAAGGTATTAAGAAGTGTATACCTGAGAGCCTCCATTTCTAACTAGGCAAATGGCCAGCGCTGGGTATAAGCAGAAAAGTAACTAAATCATTACTATGAAGAATTAGCCCCTTTTTGTGGTCAATTCTGCTTCTGATAGACCTCCCTTTGGGTTTTTTGCACTTCTATTTGAATCACTTGGCAGAGGCACAGGGTGTCCCCATTTCCTTGTATTTCAGCTTGCTGTCTGGGTTTGCAGTAGCTACAAAGTCTGGTAGGGCAGTTGCTCTGAAAGGAGCAGTGAGGAGTGTGAACTTAACAAGAAATTGCTAGGATTTCTTTTTTGGGGGAAAATAAAAATAAAGCAGAGTTTGGATTAAATGGTCTGCATATTTTACGCAGAATGTCTTTGCCATCCAAGAAGAATTTATAAGGTGGGTGTGGGGAATTGCAGTTTAATGTGGGAATTTGGATGTGATTTCTCAATGGCAGGTAGTTTCTGATACTCAGGAATGGAATAACAAATTGTTTGACTACCTGGAAATTCTCTCAAGGATCAAAGAACACTCAGATTTGAACAAGTCAGCTTACTCAGTCATTCTGCTGTTGGTTTTGATTTTACTTTTTTGAAGGGGAATTACCATATTAGTAATTTTATGCAGTTTTTTATTACTTGGGTTTCTGCTTATATTGCATTTTTTCTTGTAGTAACATGTGTATTTGCCCAAATGTGTTGAATTATTAAAGTATTTTATAGGAGAATAGTGTATTTAGAAACTTTTTTTTTACTCTGATTAACATGAGATGTTAAACATTAGATTACTTGTACATGCTCATTCTTCCACAAGAAGCCCTATCAAGAACCATCTTCATGATGGTTAACAGAGTAAGTACAATAGGAAGTACTTTATTCTTCTTATTTTTCTGTGGTCTTTCAAAATTGCTTGACATAACCTCTGTTGAAACTGCTTTCCTTTCTTCAGATATCTTGAATGAACTCTTCCAGAGAGAGAATCGTGTGCTGCATTATTGGACCATGCGTAAAAGACGTCTCGATCAATGCCAGCAGTATGTGGTCTTTGAAAGAAGTGCCAAACAGGTGAGGGGTTTATACTTTTTAGTGTGATTCAGATTTGAAATACAATGACTTCTCCCACAATAACAAATTTGCAATTGACTTTAGTACTTCAAATGGCTGAAAGATAAATTACTAAAATAGAAAGGAAGTGATCCAGCTACATCTGGTGAAGGCAGGGTGTCTTTACTGCTGCAATTTGAAGGCAATGTTTTGCTTCTGCCAGCTTGTTCTGGTACTGGTGAATCTCATTTCTGCAAGCTGCTGTTGCACAAATAGTTACAATTGTTTACAAGTATGCCTAATTTGACTCAAAGTAATAGTAACATTTCTCTCAGATGTTGTGGAAAAAAACATCTAGTTAAATTGATTGGCACTTCTGAAAACCTGACAAGTTGCATAACTCATTAAACAATAATAACTGAGTGACTTTGGAAAGTTTTTGCACAGTCCATAAAAATAAGTAAGGTTTTGCAAAACGGAATTAGTAATAGGAATGACTGGCAATGTTTCTGTACTACTACTTTTTTTTTTTTTTTTAACTGGATATAAGACAAAGAAAGGAAGCTATCTGTTCCTGTTCTGCAGAAAAGGACACAATGCCTATAGTGTGAAATATAGTCAGACCTACTTTAAAAGACTCAATCCTAATTTTTTTATTTATTTATTTATAAATACTAGTGCTCTGCTTTGATCACTTGAAAGATTTCTCAAGTCTGTCATGCTTTAACAATGCAAGTAATGCATTGTGAAAGTAATGCAAGATAAACCTCAGAGTGAACTTAATCATGAAAATGTCTTTAAAACAGCAACATCCTTCCCTGCCACCCCTCACCCTGCCACTTTTGAATAACCTTAACTTCAGCCTCTGCTCAGCACATGACCTACTTGCTTTTGTATAGAGATTATGGACTAATAGTCAAACACTGGAGATAAAGATCTGTCAGCATTTTCATTGTAAACCCCGTTTTTCAGCTATCACCAGTTCAGTCATTGCAAACCTGTTCGGACTCCACACTTACTAGCCAGAAAATAAAAGTATTACTGATTTCATTTAATTTTTCATTTGGAAGGCAGAAGACATTCTTTGTGCCTTTAGAACCTGATGGAAATGGTAGATTCTCAAATCCCAGAGTAAGGGCTCAACTGATCATTAAATAAATTTCTCCAGTTCTTGTATGGTGATGTGTTTCTCCAACTTGAAATTCTGACCTTTGCATGAAATGAGAACTGGTCTAAACTGTAGGAATCAACATGGAAGATGAACTGCCAAAAACTTAGGAAAAGGCACAACTTGGGCAGGGGGGAGGGAAGTTGTGGTTTTGTTTATCATTTATTACAGTATTGTGCAATAAACCCTCACAAAAAAGGTGGCAATTAAAAAGTGAGAAGTAATACAAAATAATTTTTTTCTGTTTTTTCAGTAATAGCTGTAGCTTGTCCAATCACCCCTTGTCACCAATCACCCCTTTCTTATCTGCATGCCTTAGCAGAGCCTTCAGAAGGATCTGCTCCATATGATCTTGCCAGGCACAGAGCTGAGACTTACTGGACTGTAGTTCCCTGGGTCTTCTTTTTTTTCATTTTTGAAAATGGGGGTTATGTTTCCCTTTCTCCAGTCAGAAAGAACTTCACCGAACTATCATGAATTTTCAAATATGATGGACATTGGCTGTGCAACTTCATCTGCCAGTTCTTTCAGGAGCCATGGGTGAATCCCATCACATCCCATGGACTTGTTCTCCTTCAGATTCTTTCATACATGCTCTTCATCTACAATGAGAGGATCTTCCTTTTCCCACTCCCTGCTTTTGTCTTCCATAATATGAAGGTGTGACTAGAGCCCTTGCCAGTGAAGACTGAGGCAAAATAGTCATTGAGTTCCTTGGCCTTTTCAACATCTCAGATGACTGTTTCCTTCTGGAGTGGGACAACATTTTCTTTAGTCTTCCTCTTATCACTGATGTACCTACAGAAACTTCTCTTGTTTCCCTTAACCTTCTTTGCCAGATCTGATTCTCTCTGTGCTTAGTTCTCCTCTTTTACTACCTATACATACTTGAATTGGTTTAACTGATGTAAGTGCTCCTTTTCTGCTGCAGGTGTTAATTTTTAGGAGTACATGTAGCTACAAACCATACTTTGTGAGGTGGGAATACACCTCAACTGAAGCGTGAAAAAAAGTTAAATCTTTTGTATTTGGAAAGTTTAGCTTACACATTTGCCAGACTACATACATTTTTACAAGTTGGAAAATGCATATTTCTGAGTAGAGCTATCATGTGTTGCACCAAAAAAGTTATTTGTGCTCAGTTCAGGAGTATTGTAACAAAATTGTAGACATATAATCAGTCAGAACCTTTTAATTATGGGCTATTCTAGTCCTGTAGTAGTGGACTTCATGGAGTATTCAGATACGCCTGTCAGATGTTTTTCTTAATCCTTTAAGCACTGCTTCATAGAATGAATTGTTTTAGAGGTACAAACTGTTTATTATTGTAGAGGTGTTAGACAATTGCTTTGAGTGACATTGAATAAAATTTATTCATGGCCAGTCTGTTTTTGTGGAATGCTGATTACAGATGGTTTCCATTGGCCAAGGTGTTTTATCTTCTCTTACTTTCCCTTCATTATCACTTTATTTAGGCTCTAGAGTGGATTCATGACAACGGAGAGTTTTATTTATCCACACATACTTCCACTGGTTCCAGTATCCAGCACACCCAAGAGCTGTTAAAAGAACACGAAGAATTTCAGATCACAGCAAAGGTAAACTAAATACGTAAAATTATGTAAGATTAAAAAAAAAAAAAATGCGAACAACCCTAACTTAGCTCTCACCCCCTACCTCCCTACCCCACCCCCCCAAAAAAAATCCCAAAGGATGTGTCCATCAAGATTTGTGTACTTGTAGTGGCCTTCTCTCTGTATTTCTACTGAGAATAGAATAAACCAAACAATAGTAAGATAATCACTTTTACTGGAGCTCTGTCAGCCCTATGTGCTGCTGATTGTTATTACATTAATTGAGACAGGGACAGGGAGGTTTGCATTCCCCAATTACTGTAATAGGCAAAAAACCCAGACAGATTCAATTTGGGAAGAAAAAAAACCTAATTTAATCCACAAGGAGAAGGAGAAAACATGACCAGACCTTAATGCATTCCTCCCATATCATCCCTTCTTCTCAGTCCTGGATCCCTTCCCTGCCGCCTCCCCCTCAGGGCACAGGGAGGGGCAGGGAGGTTCAGGGTCAGTTCCCCACACGCTGTTTCTGCCGCTCCTTCCTCCTCAGGGGGAGGACTCCTCACATTCTTCCCCTGCTCCAACGTGGGATCCCTCTCCCAGGAGAGTCCTTCAGGAACCCCTGAGACATGAGTCCCTCCCACAGGTGCAGTCCCTCAGGCTTCACATCTGCCCACCTGTAACACTTTATGGGCTATAAACCCACATTTTCCCCACTGTGGGTCAGGGGCACAGCTGCCATCTCTCCATGGGCTGCGGGGAAATCTCTGCTCAGGCACCTTTCCCCCTCCTTCACTGAACTTTGTGTCTTTTCTCTGGCGCTTATATCTCACCTCCTCTCCTCTGCTGTGCAGGTCTCTTTTCATATTTTTTTGTAGTTTTGTTTTCCTTTTCTTGAATATGTTAATCTCAGAGGCTCATCCAGCTTCCCATATCTGCTCAGCGTTGGGCAGAGGCAGGACCAGGATTGGAACCAGGGGAGCTTCCAGCAGCTTCTCACAGGAACCACCTCTGTGGCCCCTCCCCATGCTTCCAAAACACCACTGCACTAATTCTAGACAGATATAAAATACAACAAGGCATATTATTAGTCAGCTCACTTTTCTTAGGTTGCTTATTTTATTGAAGTTTTCTGTGATTCTACTGTAACTTTTTGACCCACTGCAGTATTCACAGAATCATCAGAATCATCCGGGTTGGAAAGGACCTCTGAGATCGTCAAGTCCGATCCATAAACATATTATGTTATTCTGTATCTCTATAGAGTTGTAGATGTCCCTCATGAGGCTTGCCAGTTTCCACTTTTTAAAGACAGACAACTGGTACATGAGTTCATCTATCCTGAGCTTGTGTAGCCTTGTCTGTCTCTGTGTTTCATTTTGTCATCTATTCAAACTGTCACCTGTTTCCACTTCTTGGCTTTTCAATCTTTGTAGAGAAATAATAGAGCCCAAGGAAGTAAGCCAGTTTTTATTTGTCGAAGGACCACTTCAGAAGAGAAGAGACTTGGGGATGGAGTTGGTCACAAGACACATGGAAGGGAGAAAAGAGAACCCAGAAAGAAGAGAGATCATTTTTGCTTTCTAAACCTGTGTTTTCTTCCTTCTTAGTTTTGCTCCAGCTGTTGTTCAGCTGGATGCCTTCCAGCATGCAGAGAACTGCTTCCCCCCATTTCCTCTGCCAGTCAGCAAATGACGTAGGAGCCCGTTTTGAAAGGATGTTGTTAGTGCCACTCCCTTAGCAGTTTGTTACCTGTTGGGAGGATGTATTAGCCCTTGCTAATTCCATAGTGAAAAAAAATTATTGGATCAGGGACCATTAGGAAGGAAAAAGTATTAAAAAGAAAAAAGAAAGGACCAACATTGTTGATTTTCCAACTGACATGAAACAAGTCAAGTTCTTAGTGATTAGCTTGCTTAGTTCCCTTTTTCCAGGGCCCCTGACAGTACAGTTTGCACTGACATGGTATCAGGGAGAGATAAAGGTATAAACTCATCTATTGTGGATGAGTTATGATTTACACAAAATCTTTCATGCATGCTCTTAGTCAGCTTGTTAATTGGGAAGAGCACTTGGTTACAGATTTGGTGTTGGCTACTTGTTCTGTTTCTTAAAAAAAGCTGTGTGACAATGAAACATAATATAAAATAGATCTAAGGAATCTAGTCTTAATGTAAGTCAGTAAGATGAACAAATATAATAACAAGTCTTATCTCCATCTCAGAATTTCAGTGATGTATAAAGGAGATAGATTCCTGCGACTGTGGGCCAGGTCCAACACCGGTGCTTCAGTGGTAATGAACAAAATATCTGCTTTGGCATCAAAACTCCTTTTTATTGATGCAAGGGGAATATCCATGCTCTGAAAAGCCTGGCTAGCAGAATTTAATCTCTGGGTTAGATGTGGAGCACATTTTTAAAAAGAAAAATTAACATCCTGCTTCTAGTCATGTAATAATAAAACCCAAGGAAACCTATATTCATGTTATGCTGTTTTTATTAATAACAAGGTATGTGTTTAAAGGAGTTCTGTGAAAAGAGAGTGGAGGAAGGGTAGCTCCTCTGATGACTTCTCCAACTGCACTTAGAAGCAGGTTAAGCACAATGACCCCCTTCATTTCAGGTAGAGCTAGTAACTGTTCAATATTTTCCTGTTTTCATAGCAAACCAAAGAGAGGGTGAAGTTGTTGATACAGCTGGCTGATGGCTTTTGTGAAAAAGGGCATGCTCATGCAACAGAGATTAAAAAATGTGTCACAGCAGTGGATAAGAGGTACAGAGACTTTTCCCTGCGCATGGAGAAATACAGGACCTCTTTAGAGAAAGCTCTGGGTATTTCCTCCGATTCCAATAAATCGGTAAGAGAAATTTGAGTGTGATGTCAGATGGATAAGCTTTACTTATATTTGATTTAAGTATCATTTTTTTGTCTCCTTCCCTAATCAATTCTTTCTTTCTTTAATAAAAGAGTAAAAGCTTGCAGCTAGATATAATCCCAGCCAGTGTTCCTGGGTCAGAGGTGAAACTGCGCGATGCTGCTCATGAGCTTAACGAAGAAAAACGGAAGTCTGCCCGCAGGAAAGAGTAAGAAATTTATTCGTTATTAATCAATGAGAATGCATAAATGAGTCCTGAGACTGAAAAAAATTCACCTTAGAAACTGTATAAATGGTAAAAATAGATTGATATTTCTCAATAGCTCCTATTGCTTTTTAGTCACATGAGTGTTCTCACAGATACTTCTGGTATGTCAGAACCTTAAACTTTCAGAGCTATGTTAGACTTCTTTTAGCATGCTTTTTTATTTTTAGCAATAGAGTGAAATAGATGTGTAAGGAGAGGAGGGAGGACAACAGTTAAATTACTGTAGCAAGTGAAAAGCATTTGAGAAAAAAAATCCATCTCCTTCCCCCTTTCTTTTTGCACTGATTAGTACTGGAGGGATGTTACCTCTTACGTTTCCTTCATATGTTGTCTCTCTTCACATTTCAGTTCTCAGATTTTTCTTGCAGCAGTGGAAAATGCAAAAGCTGATGAGAAGAAAGATGTATTCTGATTATTATGCATTCATAATGATCTAACAGACTGAGATTTGACTATTCTTTCTGTTGTCACCTAAGGTTCATTATGGCTGAGCTAATTCAGACAGAAAAGGCTTACGTAAGAGACCTCCGGGAATGCATGGATGTAAGTTTTCTTTTTTTTCACTCATCTTTGAAGACATGTTTCAGTCCGTTGCTTTCTGTTTCTTTCTAGCTTTAACTGCTGAGCATGATTGGGTTTTAGTCATTGAAACAAATTAAGTGACTTTTCTACCACTAAGAAGAAATTTAGAGTCATATCTGACAACAGACACTTCAAAATTCATCCTGTATGTTTTGCTTTTTTCAGTACTGAGCTTCAGCATTTGCTCTTTCCCCAATACATAAATGTGGGTTTTTTTGTTTGTTTTAGAGAGGGGAGGGGAAAAGGAGGGGTTTACTTTATTTGCTTTGCTAGCATAGGGAAGAGCTTGTGTTAATTCTCTTATTATGTGTATCACATGTTCTGCTACTAGCTGCCCTTTTGAATAGAAATTCAGAGAGATTCCATGGAAAAGTGCCCAGTAACTGTTATGCTGAAGCAAGTAATGTTCAGTGTTAGCTGTTTCACAAAGCATGAACTTCTAGTCTGCAGACGTGACCTTGATAAGGAATATCCTGAAGCATTAAGGGTTGTCAAGAACACTATGCATTTTATATCATGATGTCTCAGGGACTATGTTAAATTGTCAGTTTTAGAAATTGGATTTTACTGTCAAAATCACAAGGTGTATTTGACACAAACAGGTACCATCGGAATTGGCATGGGTGATGATTTGTGATCATTCCTTGATTTCTCTACAGGAACGTATTCTTATAGATACCTGGCTGGTTCTGTTCAGAGTTTATCATGACTTTTTATTTATCTTTATTTTCTGGTCAGACATATCTATGGGAAATGACAAGCGGAGTCGAGGAGATCCCACCTGGTATTGTAAACAAAGAACACATTATCTTTGGAAACATGCAGGAAATCTATGAGTTTCACAATAAGTGAGTGACTTATCTTCTATTTCCATATTACTGCTAAATCCAAATGATGACCTGAGGGATTTCCTAATGCAAATATTGTGCCTATGAATTATGGACACTTTTCCCTAAAAAATCCTTTCTATTTTTTTCGTTGCTAAGTTGTTTCAGTTATTGCTTTCTGCAGCCATGTAGGAACATCATTAGAAACTGCCTTTTTCAGTCTTAAACATCTTTAGCCTTAAAGAAATTGTTTGGATACATTAAAATATTGCATTAGGTTTTCCAGTTGTCCTAAAGAGATGGCAAACATGAAAATCACTAGAATACAAGCATAGTACAAACTTCAGTTCAGTACTTTGTCATTTCTTCGGGACCCTCATTCCTGATTTCCAAGTGTGACTGCTAGTGGGAAAGCATATGGGTTCCCTCCTCTTCTTTTTATCTTTGAGGCTTCTGTGGAGATGCCCCACTGTTGTTAAGTTTATGTGAGTACAGAACATGAGAGAAGTTTGTGCTCTACATTTCTTCTGAGTGTAATGCAGATCCATGTACAGAAGTCTTGCTCTGAATGTTCTAGTTTTTTAAGTCAATGGAATTTCTATTGGGTTAGGATTCTTTTGAGTACTAAGATAGAGCAAGCTTATTTCCACACAATTTTAGTCTTTTGTATGCTTCTGTTGACTTGAGCATCCAAACGAGAAGTCTTTTCCTTTTTCTCTTGAGATGAAAACTACGATTTCTTGAAACTGAAACAGGAGGAAACACTCGTGATGGACAACAGCAGCAGTTATTAAAATTTTTGTGTACTCTTCTTTGTTAATTGCATGTCTGCTGGATCAATTTCTGATCTTTACATCGGAATTTGTATTAAATTACATTTTATAATAGTTCTGTTATTACACATATTTATCCTTTCCTGTTACTTTAATTTTTTTGACTCACACCTTTGGTATGAGTTACATCAATCTGTCTAATTACCATTATTCACAGACGATATTTGGCTGTCCTAATGAAAATCTCTCATGTCCCTTATACTCTTTGCTTTTTTTCTACCCATAGTATATTCCTCAAGGAGCTGGAAAAATATGAACAGTTACCAGAAGATGTTGGACACTGCTTTGTTACTTGGGTAATGAAGCCAGATTTATGTTTATAAGTAACAAAGGGGATGGGAAGCATGGAGGGGATGGTCTCTTGTTCTCAGGTCCTTTTTCAATTTTTAAAATTTGGAGAAGTACCTCTTCCTTCAAATCTTAGGTAAAAATGTGTATATCTCTAACTGGGGAGAGGGGAGGAATTTAAACCACTGCTATCAAATGCATGTGTTTAACTGCTCTTGAAGATTTTTCAAGTTTCCTGAGCCTGCATTCAAGTTCAGTTTGATATCTGTGTCTTAGCAATGAATAATCTACTTTTGCACTACTTGTATGATATATTTTATTACACTACCAGTTTTAATGAGAAAAAAATTATATGTAGTTTTAATTTCTTGAGACAGAAGATATATTCTCTGATAACAGTGTAAAAACTTGAGACAAATTATGCTCTCATAACCTGTGCAAATCTGCACTTTGTTCTGCAGGCAGACAAATTCCAGATGTATGTAACATACTGTAAAAACAAGCCAGATTCTACCCAACTGATCTTAGAACATGCAGGAGCATACTTTGATGTAAGTACTTTGTGTCCATGTTTGAATCTTTTACTTGTAATTGTGCTGAGTGCCTAATTTCTTAATAAAATGCAAGTATCCTGGCTCTAATACTGCAATTTAGTGTCACCTTAGGAAAACCAATCCTATAGTTCATGAACTTACGTTGGTCTCACAAAGCTGTCAAATCAAATTTAAAAAGCTGTCACATAGCAGTTCAGAACTGGAAGTAGATTCTGGCAGTAACAACTGAGACATGAATCTTGAGCTCTCACAAGCACACTCTGAAAATCTTATCATTTTGATATGTTTAGTTTACATTGTGTGTAAAAAAGATGGGAATGTCTGTGAATTGTTTGGAGTACCTTTAAATTATGGTTACAATTTAAATTGTAATCATTCAGTTGACTGCTGTTGTTCAGAGTTGCAAAACCAGCCACCTTGGTTGTACAGTGCCAAGGTTCCTTGGTCTGTGTAGTATTGTGCTTAAGAAAGGACCAAATGTAGCAGCTGTTAGGGGCTTAGGGGCTGGTATATTGGCCCCACAGAATGAGCGTGTATTTACAGATGATTTGATTAGAGTGACATTTACTCCTTTTTGTTTCCTTCTCCACTGTGCTACGCCACTAGCTTTGTAATGATACCACAATTTTTAAAAAATTGTTTGTAGAAGTAGACAGAAGAGCATAATAAAAAATAAGACAAATGTTCCTGAAGGAACATTGGGGTTAATTTCTGTCACGGTTTAACACTGGCCCAGCAATTAAACCGAATAAAAGATTGCTCTCAATTAATCCCCCTCTCCTCCCTGATAAAAAAAGGAGAGAGAATAAGGGAGAGAGACTTATGGGTTGGAAACTAAACTACACAACTTTAATGAAATAGTAATGATAAATAGGAAAAATTACTAAATATATACAAATATACAGGGAAATTGATACCACGTTCCTCCCCCCTTTCCCCAATAACTCTCACATCACCACCGAGGCTGCAGGGCAGCCCTGGGAAAGTCCAGGCTGGAATCCTGGAGTCAGCAGCAGTCAGGAGCTGGAGGCAGGAACACACAGATTCAGGCTGGCACGGATCAGGACCACAGGCAGAGGGACGGATGGAATCCTCCCAGGATGCTGAAGCAAAAACAGGGAACAAGCGAGGAAGGGAAGCAGGAAGGGCAGGAGAGAGCAGGAAGGGGTTTGACCCTTGTGATCCCTCAAATTTATACTGAGTATGAGGTGTATGGGATGGAATACTCTGTTTGGTCAATTCTGGCATCTATCTTGTCTGGTCCTCCCCGAAGGAGGGTTTCAGGTGGGACCTCCTTACTCCTTCTGGAGGGCAAAATGTTCCTCAGAGCTGAGCAGTGTCCTTGGCTCTGCACACCAGTCTCTGGCAGTAACTATAAACATGGAGTGTTATCAGTCCTAGAAGCAGACACTGACTGAGAAACTTGCTGTTAATTTCAGCAAGTGCAACGATTTACAAGAGACTTAGCTGAAAACAAAAGTACAAAACAGAAAATCACCTTTATCCTGGCCCAAACCAGGACAATTTCAAGTCTACCACTGAGAAGATGGGGATTCTAAAAATTGTAAGATAGAGCATTTCTGTGAAGCATCTCTTGTTTTCAGTGTTTGAAGAAGAGCAGGGAAGTTGCAGGAAATCAAGCAGGTGTGACAAAAAAAAATTAAGAGAAAAATTTAGTAAATATTGCTTTAAAAAAAGTAACTGAGGGTTCTAATAATACCAGAAATCAATTCCTGCCCCTGCCTCCAAAGGAGCACTCCTTTACAAGTGTGCTCAGAGGTCTCCATCCCCTAATCCACCTAAAGTGCATTAGAAGTATGAAGATCTAATTATGTGCACAGGTCAGTTCAAGACCTTCCATTGTCTATCACTGGACCGTGTGAAAATGTAATTTGAATTCCATCTTGGGAATTTCTGATGCTGTAATCATGGTTACAAGCACATAGCTGCAACGCGTAACTAAGTGAAATTGTGTGGTTAAAATATATAAATCTGATACCATGATAAACAGCAAAGTCTGGCAACGAAATTCCACCATGATCAATACTTAAATTATGATTACGAATTTCCTGTTTTCCTCTTGGCTTTGTGGAGGTCTTTTTTTTTAGTTGTTGGTTGGTTGGTTGTAAGCGGCTGTATTCTCCTAAGTTTTCAGTAACCTTGTTCCTTTAGTTAGAAAATGTTGTTCCGTGCTCCCCCTTGTGGAGGCAATAGGGATAGTTTCTGTGGCTATCAACATAAACTGGCAAAAGATGCTAAGAAACCTCCACCTCAGCCTTCCTGTGATAGTCCTGGCTGTTCCCTGAAACATGAAGCCTTTTTAGTTTTCTCTCCTTCGAGTAACAAAAGAAATACAGATTTTATTTTTTCGAAGAAAGATGTTGCCATGTGTTCAGTATCCTTAGTCATTGCTATTTGTATTTAGGTTTGCTTAAACACTTCAAGTACCCTTAGAAGTAGTAACCTTTTGTTTGTACAAAGTGAACAGGCAGATGCACAACATAACCATTTGCTGTGGCTGCAATGCCTTGTCATCCTGGTTTGGGTTTTTTATTTAGACTTGCTAAAATAGAATTTATAGTTAATGTATATTTTTTCATAGCACTCAAAGCATTCTGTATCTGAACAGTGGTAGTCACAGGCCTCAAATGTTTGCTTTTTTCATCTAGGAGATACAACAACGACATGGTTTGGCCAACTCTATCTCTTCTTACCTTATCAAACCTGTTCAAAGGATAACAAAATACCAGCTTCTTTTAAAGGTTAGTATTAATTCAAATTCTTCATCTGATTCTGCTCTTCTTAAGAAGGCAAAACTCATACTGAAATCATGAGGGCTTTTTTGCTCTGCACTGTGAATCCTAAGCATCCTGGGCAGCCCTCAAATATTGCTGTGGTATTTTTTTAGGAGACCACTAAAATTAAAGAAGGCAGAAATAAGCAACTTTTTGTCCAGAGTCTTGTAAATCAAAAAAGATACCCTCTCTGCTGATGTTTACTTAGAAAATACAATTTGGATTTCCAGGGTAAAAAGTGATTCACATTGATATAGACAGGCACATTTTTGTAATGCTTTCTGCAACAAATTTTTGCAAGCCATTAGCTATGTTTATGAAACTATGTGTTGCACAGTATATTTTTTATATTTATCTATGTAATGCTATAAACCTATGTAATATATTTACATATATTATGTGTATATGTGTGTGTGTGTGTATATATACACAAACTGAGTACATGTAGAGCTGTTGCACAAACAGTTGTTAGTTATGTGGCTTGGAAATGTCAAACAGTAGCTGTTTAAATAAACAAAACTTTGGGGAACCTGTAGTTAGAGCTTTCTCTTAATGGACAGAAGTCTTGTTGACTGAGCCACAGTGTTCCTAAACTGTGGGCTGTGTTAGCTCTCTGTTAGCTGGCATTGCTTGTGTTGTAATAGCTGCCCATAAAATGCACTGTAATTGATCTGTCTCCCCTTTCTACCTGAGAACTGCCATGGATGATGATTTTTTAAATTTCTGAAAAACATTGCAGGTTATATCAGGTCAAGTTAGATGGAAAGAAGCCTGCCATTTTTAACTGACACATACTGTTTGTTCTAAGGCTTAAGGTGCAACTTGATGAAGTTGTAACTTACAGAAATACTCTAGCCTGTCTTGTTCCACAAATTTTGGGGTATTTATTCTAACAGTTCTGGATACACCTTAGCTGCTAAGTTATTGGAATGATTGGAAAGATTAATTTTCACCAATGTTTGTATAACCAGGTGGCTTTGCTGCATAGTAAAGTGGATTTATTTGTGACTTCTGGGTTTTCTGTTTCTTCCCCACCCCCCTTCCCTAAGAAGAGCAACATAAAACATGAAAAGATGGAAAGCACAAAACTTGAATGATAGCTGAAACATTTTACAGTTTTGGAAGTTATTTTTCCAATGATTCTGAAGCTGTTCATCTTCTGTTCCTCTTGAAAGCTATTTAGTTACACTCACTTTTCTGTGGAGTTGTCATGCAGAATTTAAGCTTGATGATGCAGTTTTGCTGTGATGGTGATATTGGCAGAGAAGAATAGTGTAATGATAAGAGTAGGAAACACCTAGCTTTCTTTTTTACAAAATAAAAGGGAATTGAACCTGAGGGAATAAATTAAGTCGACTTTTTGAATTCGAGACATAATATACCCTTCAGTTTACATAAGCTGCATTTTGTCTTGGTACTGTTCAAATGCTCAAAGGACGTTAGGAAATCTGAATATCAGCTGAGGGGCTGTTATGTTTGTATCTGTGGGATGTTGAAAGGGCAGGGAACTGCATCACTTTAAATTCTTCCAAAAGGCTTTAGCATATACCATTCTCTAACCTATGTCTGTTACTTAATGCTTGTTTTTATTAAAATTTTGTAGGGTGCTTTTAACTGAGTACAGAACAGAATAATCCACTGAATACTTGGAAGAATGCAAGTCCTCTTATTGGCAGTAGCACTGAGCAGGTCCTTGGTGCAGTGGATCAGAGATTGTCATGGTCCTTTTATACTGTCCTGCTTTCCATCATCTTAATGATTTGCTGTGGAATTCTGGGTCTTGATGTAGCACTACATCTGATAGTTGAGTCTGTGCTTCTTTAGAAACTTTAGAAGTTACACTAACCAAGTGATCTTGTTTGAATTAGAGGTAGTTAACTGTAAACTTGGGCACATGATAAAGTACACTGTTGTATCACTGGCAGAATAAGAAGTTCAAAAAGATTTCATATGCCAACAATTATTCTTTGCTTGTCAGAAGTACTGTTTGTTCATCTATCATATTAGTGTAGAAGACGATAGAGTACTCATCTGCTTATGTTTTGTAGGAGCTGCTCACATGCTGTGAAGAAGGTAAAGGTGAGATTAAAGATGGCCTAGAGGTGATGCTTAGTGTGCCAAAGCGAGCCAATGATGCCATGCACCTCAGCATGCTGGAAGGTAGGATTTGAACTGGCTTTCCAGTTCAGTTGTGGGCTTTTGACTGACTTAACTGGGGGACTGGAGCATCTCTCTTACGAGGAAAGGTTGAGAGATCTGGGAGCGGCAAGCCTAGAGAGGAGAAGACTGAGAAGGAGGCCTTATTAATGTGTATCATCTAAAGGGTGGGTATAAGGAAAATGGAGCCAGAAGCTTTCAGTGGTGCCCAAGGGGCAGTGGGCATACGCTGGAACATAGGAAGTTCCATCTAAACATGATAAAAAAAACTTCTTTATTGTGAGAACGTCAAGGCACTAGAACAAGCGGCCCAGGGAGGTTGTGGAGTCTCCTTCTCTGGAGATATTCAAAACCCTCCTGGCTGCAGTCCTGTGTAATGTGCTCTGGGCAGTTCTGCTTTAGCAGGGAGTTTGGACTAGGTGATCTCTAGAGGTCCCTTCCAACTTCAGTGATTCTGTATGATTCTGTGACTTTGTTTAATAACTTTTTACATTACTACATGTAAGACGTATTCAGAAGGCTGGGAGAATGTGAACATTTTCTTATCTCTGGCTTTTATTTTATGTATCTTTTACTTGGGTGTATGTACTTGGGAAACTATTGTCACAGACAACTGGTTCAGTTTTGTTAATTTTTAAAATGTTCTTTCATCCTGATCTACAGCTCCACCAAATGCAGATTTGAAAAGTGTATAGGCTAACACAGTTTTCCACTGTTTACCTAAAATGTTGTAGTTGAATGGTCACACAATAGTTTTGGCTACATTTTCCAACCTATATACTTCTTTTATATAAGAAGCATAAGTGTATTAGACATGAGCTTGCTGATTTATGTATCAAATAATTGTCTCCAAGAGTTTTGTTGTTTCCACATCTGTTTGCTGCCTGTTCCATAACAGACTTGTGCTTGAAAAGTATCTTCTGGCTGTAGAATGTCAACATAAGCCAATTTAGGCTGAGTCTTAGCCTGAACAGCACAATCGTGCTCATGGCACACAGTGGAGGTTGGGTGTAATAGCTTCTATGTGTTGAGAATAACTTACTGCCAAAATCGCTTTTGTAATTGGCATGTTATCATGCTTGATGGTACCATCACACATTTAGTAATAAAACTGTTTTTCTTTGGCATTTAAAATTTTTGAGATAAAAGCAGAACAGCCTTACCTTGCACTTGCTGATTAAAGACTTACAGGTGATTTTAGCAAATATTCCTTTTCTTCCTCACTGCTGTCTAGTAGTAAAATATAGCTTGTCATGGAATTTCCAGTGTCATGGAAGTTACTGTAAAATTAATCTTGTTTCAACATGTGATCCTCAATCATGCTGTATGCTCAAAATCACCTCTTTTCACTGATTTCAAACAATAGGAATGTTGGTCATCTTGCAGGATCAGTTCCAAATATTTTGTTCAGGAGATGAGGTTAGTATAAATGCAGACTGGAATTGATGATAATCTTTTTACACTGGGAAATGTGACTCTGGAGAATATCCTGATCTTTTACATAAGTTGGTTTTATAACAAACGATGCCTGTATTGTTGAGTCATCCCATGTTAGACAAATGTAGTGAGTGAGCACATTTCCTCTAAGTCTCTGGAGGATTTTGAATTAACATCCTGCTGCAACTTGCCTCTGATGCTCTCCATACTGTTGCCCTGTTTAGAGCATCAAGAACTGTTGTTTTCTTGAGAAGGATGGTGTTCTTCTGTTCTAAAGATACTGGCAAGCAGTATCTATTTAAAATGCACTTTAATACCATTCAGAAAGTATGGTAGAATAATTTCTGGTATCCTATCACTCTAAGCTGTGTACTAAACTGGAGGATCACTGTACCACTACAATGGAAGTAAATGGTGAATATTCTCGATTTTCATCTTTACATAATATATCAAGATAAGTATTCCAGCTGCTGTTTCTATATTGTGGATCAATGTTGTAGTGACCTGGTGGCAGGCTGATCACATGGTAACAACTCCCAGTCTTCTCTTTATTCATACCCAGATGGAATGTTTGTCTGCATTGCATGTATAGTAGGGAAAGGGTGCCATGAGAAAAGGGGGTATTTCGGAGCTTGCCTATGTCAGAACAACTTGATATGCTGTGTCCTTTCAAGTTGCTCACTTTCTACAGTGTCTCATTGGAGAAATAATTTTTATCATGGAAGAGGTTACCAGAAGCTGACATAAAGAGATCTGGGATTTCTTGGTGAAAAATTGCCAAAGCGGTTGATAAACTTCTTCACAGTGGATGTAAATTTAGACATAGATGAGCTATAGTTACATTTAGTATACCACAATGTTGCAATCAAGTCTTGTTTTTAATATTGCTTCCTAGGATTCCCATAATTTGCAGGCTGTAATTAAAAAAAAACAAAAAACCAAAACAACTACAACAAAAAAACACTAGATAACTTAAGAAGAAGAAGCTATGCTTTTTGATTTCCTCTTATTGTCAACTTTTCATCACAAACTTTTCCTCTCCCTGGGTTTTTAGGCTTTGATGAAAATATAGAATCTCAGGGAGAGCTCATTCTTCAAGAATCCTTCCAAGTCTGGGACCCCAAAACTCTAATTCGAAAGGGAAGAGAGAGGCACCTTTTCCTTTTTGAGATGTCCTTGGTTTTCAGTAAAGAAGTGAAGGACTCCAGTGGAAGGAGCAAGTACATTTACAAGAGTAAACTGTTTGTAAGTATGGAAGAACAAATGACCTTATTTAGAAGACTGACTATATTGGAATAGATTGTGACCAAGTTGAGAGTTTTTAAATGTGCCAGAACTTGAACAACTGATGCAGTGCACTGAAAGAGCAGCCTTGGAATGTGTAGAATGAACCTTGTAAATTTGCTGCTTTTGAGGAGAAGGAGTAGGCTGAAAGCATCTACTGAAGGCTACGTATGAATCTTGGTGAGGTAGGACAAAGGAAAACCAAAATTGGGCTGGACTGATTTTGTGTGTGATTGGTGGGTCCTTAAGGCTCAGTTATATAAAGAAGAGGGATTGAAGGAGTTAAAAAACTTCATCTTGTCTGCTTGCTCTTGCTGTTGCACTGATATTCATATTAAGGATTAATTTTTATGAATAGGCTACGCATACTGATCTGGAAAGGCAAGAATACCTTGTTAAGTTCATTCCAGAATGTCTGCTGAGACTGGTAGTCTTAAAATAGTATTTTATTAATAAAATACCTCTTGTGGCCTACTGAAAGGATATAAAGCTGGAATTATTTTCCTCAAAATTTGAAAAATTTAAAATCCATAGTCTGTATACTTGACAAAGTGTGACCCTGGAATTCAAGCCCTTCCCTTCCTGTCTCGGTGGATGACTTATGTGAGAGCAGTATTCACTCTGCACATTTAGATAGCCAAGTGAGAAGACAGTGCCCAATGGCTTGCTGTGCATCTGCCAGAGGCAAATCAGCTTTCCTACCAGACCACTCTAGGACAATTCATGAAATTACTTCTCAGAATCACACTCTTAAGACATACCCCATTTGGATCAATATAAGAATAATATGAATAAGTCTAGCTGGTATAAATAGTGAACCTTTTTTCCTTGCTTCAGCCTCCTTTTCCTTTATGCGTTCCCACCTCTGCGTCCTAACTGGTAAAGCAGGTTGGTTCAAAAAATTCTTTTTCTCTACCTTTGCATATTCTGTTGCTTTGTTTCCAACACTTGGTCTCCTTCCTGATACCAGTGGAGGTAGGAGGTAACACAGGTGCAGCTGTTTTCTTTGTCACACCTGTCTGGTGCTCCCACGAACCTGATATACAAAAAACTTCTGGTGTACTGGAAGGTAACATCAGCTGCCAAGGGAAGACAGAGCTGAAAAATTGGTCCCATAAGCTCATCATGTCAGTTCCTCTGGCAGGAATTCATATTCTAGTTGGCAAAATACCCTGTAATGCATCTTACTAGTATAGCAGTTCTTATATTTTGATCTTTATTGGGCACAGGCCAACTTCCTTGTGTTGGGATTTGAACATGACTCCCTCCCACTGGTTTCACCTCCCAGTATTGAGAGGGATGGTGAGCAATGTATGTCAGCCCTGCCACTCCTTACTGTACAAACCTCTACTTCACTGTCCCTCAGTTGCCCTTTGTAAAATCAATAATATTCACAAGTGTACAAAGGCTTTTTAATTTACTAGGCTTTAAAAAATAAACTATGTTAAAAATTGTACTGTCTTGCTCATTCAGATTTTTATAGAGGGCAGTGCAGTAGAGTACATTTTCTTATAATTATGTAATTTAATGTTAGATTAAGTATTTTACAAGCTTTTTCACCCACATAGGAGCTGTTGCTGAGTCAAGTTTAAAAAGCATCATAGGCTTTTGAATATTTCAATACTTAGGTATTTCAGTACTTTAAACACAAAGCTGAAAAGATGGATGTGTTGGGCTGGAGTAATTTTCCAAAAAAAACAACGGCACACAAGCACAACAATAGAAGCCAACATCCAAGTGAGAGAAGAAAAAAATTACCTTTACTCAGGTGATGTGTATCCAAAATCTCTAATAATTAACCTTGTATGTGCTAGTAATGATGCATATGAGGGGAAAAATACAGCTTCTACTAGTGTAAGAAAGCTCAGCAGCTGTCTTCTGGAGTGAGAGTTCTTGTAGTTTGAGCTGTATTTCTGTGTTTGTAATTTTTTGGGAAGCAGAGCCTATATGAATTGTTTAACTGTAAGCCAATTCACATGATTGAGACTGATTGCTAATGTAGTTGTACCTACGGAATTCTCCAGGGAAACTGCAATTCTGAATTATTTCATCTGTTTCAGAGGGAAGGAAACACATAAAGGTTCCTTTGGCAGAAAAGAGATCCGCTTTAGCAGATACCAAGAGAATTCTTAAGCATATCTTATCTGAGAGAAAACATAAAAATCAGTAAGAAGTAGTCAGTGTTCCCAGATGGAAATTAAGGAGAGAAGCCAATATTTATATTTTAATAAGCCTCTATTTTTTTTAGAGTCACAAGGCTTCTATTGTCAAGTCAAAAAATGTAAAAAAAATCAATTTATTTCAGATTATAAATACTATTTTTATTGTTACTTTACAAGAAAAATTGTTTAGCTTACATTTGTTCCTTTTTGAAGAGACCTCACTACTGCCATCAGAACAAAGGATTCTAACACAATAGCCTTAAGCTTCTAAAAATGTCTTTAAATAGCAGAGCTCAATTATTTAGAATATTAACATCCCTTTGTGGCTTTTGAGAAAAAAATGCCACGTCTTCCTAACAGATTTTTGTTAATTCCAGACTTCTGAACTGGGTGTCACAGAACATGTAGAAGGAGATCCCTGCAAATTTGCTCTATGGGTTGGAAGGACACCAACGTCAGACAACAAAATTGTTCTGAAGGTAATTATAGCATATGTGCTTGTACAGTCTATACTAAGTCTTGTAATTATTGTTCTTACTTGTTGGAAAGGCAACAAGTCATGACTTTTCCTGCTTTGAGAGGGACAGCTGCTGACAGGTAATTTTCCTTTGTGTGTAAAGGATGTGGTGTTTATCATAACTTGCATGGCATGACAGCCCAGGGGAATCTGTGTGGCCTGCTGAAGGATTAAAAAAACTTGCTTTCACAAATCAGAGTAAGAAGAGGTTTGGTCCCACGGACTTCTACAGCTTGAAGAGTTCAGCCACTACCTGGCAGAGCAGCTGATTATGTTTCCTGCAGTGTGATGTTTCCTGCTCAAGCTGTTGCTGCTTGATGCTGTTTGTTAAAGATGCTGTTTTTCATGGCCTATATTTTTAAGCAGAAATCAAAACGATTCTCAAGATTTTAAGTCTTTCTGTGGGCTACAAGTTTGTCTGAAGATGCTTGCCTTTGGATGATGGTGCACAAAACGATTTTGTGTCTGGGGAAGTTAGAGGTGTCAGTAGTGTTCTTTGCCTACCTAGGAGAATAGTTAAATCCATTTTTCCTGTGACTGTGGTACATAACCTGGGACCTACTGTTTCAACTGAAGAACTTTTTTGTAATACCACAAGCAACTAAAGGGTAATTTGATGTGTTCTGAGGACTGTGTGAGCTTTGAACCTTTTCTTTCATCTCTTAGCTGTGCTGAGATGAAAAAAAAGCTCATCTTCCCATTTGCAGGTTCATTCAACTACTATTAAACTTTGATATCTTTTCACGTATTTTTGGTGATTACTCTGTAATGCCATTTAAAAATGGCCACTCAAACGTACATGTTACCACTGAAATTTGGCATCTCAGTGAACTGCAGGACAAGAAGAGCTCACCTAATTGTTTTGACAGTAGTCAGTGATTGCAAGGAAATAAATGTTGCATCACTGAATAATCCAATTTGTTCACTCTTAATACTCCCATAATTTAACATACAATGCTTTGCAGCCTGAAATGTTCCTCCCAGGGTGGAGTGGTATTCGGGCTGTTAAAGGGCTCTCTGCATAACATTACTTTAAGGTGTTCCTGTGGTCTACTTAAGGTATAGGATGTTGAAATAATTTCTATCATATATGAAGCTTTTAAAAATTTTTGTTGAATATGGGGGGTTATTTTTGCACTTCTTCAGCATATTGGAATGGTAAGTAAGTACCATTAAAACCTATACAAAGGATGTAAAAAAACAGTGTTTGGCTTCTTTTTCTAAATGTTCTTGTTTATAAAAGAAAACAAAGATCTTTTTCCTAACTGTTCATCTGTCTTCAGCTTTCTACATACTTTTAGAATCACTGGTTATTAAAAGTTCATGGTATATTAAATATTTATAACCAAAGAAATTTATTCTAGGAGACAGTGATTAAGAGAAGGAGGAAATTATATATATATATATATATATATTTTTTTTTTTAGATCTACAATAATGTTTATCATAGTTATAGAAGGGGTCGGGTTGGAAGGGACCTTATACTGTTCAGTTCCAACCCTTTACATGGGCACCTTCCACTAGACCAGGTTGCTCATATTGCTTATATTTGATAGGACAGTAGTCTTTTCCGGGGTGACTCAAAAATACAGATGATATGTTACAGGCAGCTATTAAAATACATTGCCTGAATTATCTCTATGCTTCTGTTTATGTTTCAGAAGTGTGAAGAGCAATACATGAAAAGTGTTGTGGAAATATATGTGTTGCAAAATAAGTTAATTTTTCTTCTAGTGCTAATAGATTATTATATTAACTTAGAATTGACGTAAAATACAGCAAGAGTTTTAAATACCAATGTTCAAGGTGTTATTATTGGAATTCTTTAAGTAAAACCAGCCAGTGAATGCATACAGGACTGTAGCTTTCGAGTTAGGAAAGAAGGATATGAATCTAAAATAAAATGTTACTTTAAATGAACAATACTAATACAGTCAAGTGTAAAGTAGTGTTGACAAATCCAAATGAATGCAACAACCTTGAATTTCTTTTTCTCTGTTCAAGTTTTCAAAAATTATTCACAAAGTTATGCTTTATGCCTTCTTTTCTGTATTTATTAGCTGACCGTATGTGTGTATCTTCTCAGCTATAATAGTCCATTGTGGGGGCTTTGTTTCTTTTGCATATCAAAGGCATCCAGTATAGAGAATAAACAGGACTGGATCAAACACATCCGGGAAGTGATACAAGAAAGGACCATTCATCTGAAAGGAGCACTGAAGGAGCCGATCCACATCCCCAAAACTGCACCAACAACAAAACAGAAAGGAAGAAGGTAAGTACTATGTAAAATAATCAGAGATCACTAAGTACACAACAGAACTCTTTACTCTGTAGTGTTGAATTTCTACTGACTTTCAGTGGACTGGACAAAAGCAGGAGTCAGTTTGGCCAGCTTTATCTTATAATTAATTTTGATTTTCCTGCAATGCTGAACTTGAGATTTCTTCTCTGAACAGACCCTGACTTGTGTGATTACAGAAGGGATTTGGAACCTTAGTACAGGATAGCTGTACTTGTTAGAGTTTTACAATTCTGAATGTGTTATTCAGGTCCTTGGTTTTCTTTTGGACCTTTAAATGTGTGACAGAGTGTTCTGCTTGTTGGCTTTGGTGAAGTGGCTGTACAAATTTCTTGCCATAGTTTTGGCTGGTTGGTTTTGCCTTAAATTCTACATGATATAGAACTTGAGCTTAATTCATCTGTTCTCATTAAACACAGAGCAAAGTATTAAGTGCTGAATATTTGATTTTTAAATACTTATTTGCAGAGATGGCGAAGACCTCGACAGTCAGGGAGATGGTAGCAGCCAGCCTGATACTATTTCAATTGCCTCACGAACCTCACAGAACACACTAGATAGTGATAAGGTAAGTTTCCTAGGTGCTGCTCTGTTCTGAGAGCAAGATTGATCCTTAAATGACCCCCCAGATTAGTCTCCAGTACCTTTTAGAGAGGATGCATGGAAAAATTATTGTATACAGCAATTTTTAGAGAAAATGCATTGATAACATGGGGAGCATCGTAATTGTTTAAATCTAATATGAAATGAAGGAAATATGGTTCTTGCAAACTGAAACCATTTTGGTGCCCTCGCTTCTGCAGATTGTTCAGAGCTTTGACCCAGTTTAAAAAGAAAGCTTTATCTTTTATAAAATTTTATACTCATGCCCAGAATTATTTCTTGATGTCATTCTTGGACTTTCTGAAAGCATACCATCTGCTTTTTGTGTTTGCTTGAGGTTGGTGTTTGCCATGCAGTTACTTTTGTGAAGGAAAAACACTATCCAGTGTTCAAGGGTTACAGAATAAGTGCATTCACCTTCTGCATGAGAGATGATGGAAAAGACCATATCAAAGAGCAGTAACCTACAATGCTGTCATATGATACTAGAGCTATGATTTCCTTTCCTGCCTATAGATTATGGCTGGGTTATCCTGTAAGGATAAAACATCCAGAGTTTTCACATGGGTGGAAAAGAGAGGCATAAGAAGAGTAAAAATTCTCAAATGAAACATAATTCTGTTACTTTGGAACTGGAAGATTTCTAGCAAGTGAGAAGTGTTAGGACCTTGGAAGGACGTAGACATGGGTAATAGAAATTTTTCAAACAGAAGAATGAGTTAAAACCTAGAAGCTGCATAGCAGATTACTTCAAAACATGGCTAGGGTTTCCCACACTGGGTAAAATTGTTCTGATGAGGAATACTATGCAGGTAGTATATGAAATAATACACTATCTACTATTCTGTATTATACTATCTGTTATACTAATCTGTATATCACAGGGCAGCTAAGTGTAGGTTCTTGGAATAATATCTTGATGATTCACATCATAATCTTAAAAGAGAGATAGTTTTCTTTGTTTTGGCATGTCACTTAAACTGTGGTTTTAATTTTTCTGTGTAAAGAAGAAAAAGAAAAAAGAAAGGTATTATAAGGTGCTTAGGGTTGCTTTTTTATTTGTCTTAGAAATATAGTCTCATGTCTTATAAAACATAGTCTTATGTTTTGACCTTGTGCATTTTCACCGAAATTGGTCTCTAATTTTGGTGGTGGTTTCTTCTAAGGATATGGTTGGTTAAAGCAAAAAAAAGACTCTTCCGATTACTCTTATTATGTTATTTTATTCTTTGTATTCTTACTAGTGATTTGCAAACAATCCAGTCACACTTCTGAGCAAGACATGCTATCTCTGATTTCTCAGATCATTGCCTGAGATGCCAACCAGTGTACCTGCAGCGTGGTTGGGTTGTGCCTCCGTTCAAAAAGAGAGAGAATTCAACTCACCCCTGCCACACACGATCATTGCCCTGTTCAGTTGTTTGTGATGGGCTGTTTAGTACAGAATAGCATGGGTTGTCTCCTCTTGCTTCTCCTGTGATACTTTGTGCGTGATGTGAGAATTGCTAAGAAAACTAGCCAAATGAAATGGCCTCAGGATTGTCTTCCAATCTCAGAGGAGGAGTCTTACTAGCAACCTGTTTAACAGGAGCTATATATTAAAAGAAGGACATATGGAGGATCCTTTTAAATATTTTCCTGACAAATTAAGTTTTAACGTTGGTTAGCATGCATAGTGTTGTTTGTAAAGTAGTTTTGAGTTCTCACACTAGTCTATGCAATTTTTGTTAGACTTCTTTTGACAAGAAAAACAAACTGAAAACCAGGAGACTTCCAGGGAGTGACTTGAGTTATGTATTGTGTGTCCAGGGAAGAAATTTACTGTTTGTTCACTTTTTAGAAGTGTGTGAATTAACAGGGTAGCATTTTTAAATGGTTTTATTACATCTTTTGACTTGTAAATACATTAAGAAGAGAAAAATTTAAATCTGTTTAGAAAAAAGCCTAAAAACTGTTAGAGTACAGTAACAGGCCGAAGGCCGGTGAAACCTGTAGGATATCTTAACACTTGCTAAATCTGAAGTAGTCTTTTACTTTGTATGTTGAAAAATCACTATCTGCAGTCCTGTTTGGGGTTTAAAAGTGACTCCATTTTCTTAGCCTAGAAGCATGACGTATAAATGAATGTCTTACAGAGATGGAGTGAAACAATTCTAGGGTTTTAGGTGCTGTTGATGTGGTTAGCCAGATGGAGCAGTGGAACGCTCTGTTGAATTTGAAGCATGTCCCAAACTAGAATTTCAACTTAAGAAACATTTACAATATCAAGTAAATTAAAACAGTGTTTAAATAGTGGTAAAAATATTTTTGAAAGTTTAAAACAAATAGTTAGAATGTTTATCACAGCATTAGTTTCTATGCTGTTGTTTAATATTTTTCAGTTTATGTGTATCCAGTATTGTGATTAAGAAAAGACAACAAATTAGCAAACATCATACTCACCAAAAGCCAAGTAAAACCATTCCTTTGTTTTTTCATGTTATGTGTTCAGACAATTCATTCTTTTAAAATAAATTTTTGTTTAGAAGTACTAAACAGTAACTGTCATACAGGGCAAATATTAAAAAAATTCTTTATCCACAGCTCTTTCTTACATTCTCAGAAACACACTTTGAAAGAGCTAAAAATCCTTCACTGTGGTTGACTATTGTCCAGATGAGCTGCTTTCCCTGCATCTTGTTTTCTGACAGAGACTAATGTTGTGATTATTTTTTTTTTTCTCCTCCCCTTGGCTTTTTAAGTGAGCATTGTAACTTCTGAGTGTTGGCCCCACTGCTTTGTATTGTTTTTGAGTATTGGCTGGGATTATGCAATAGACTATGTGTTTCTAAAGCTTACATCCTTCTCAGCTTTTTGTCACCTAAAAACTAGATTGGAAAGCAGAATTAGACATAAGCATCATGTTGGCACATGGGACTAATCAGTTGCCAAAATGCAATGCATTTTAATAGGAACACATTTGAGGTAAATGGAAATAGGTGGAAATAGTGAAATAGTTAACTACTAATTAGGGGGGTTGAAGCAGTCCTATATTGGCTTGTAGAAATAAGATGCTGAGCTACAGAACAAAAAGTTCACATTTTTTGCTCAGCATTCTTAAGGCCTGTATTAGATACCACACCTAGCTTTGAATATGGAGTAGCAAATAAGTGGGCTATTGAGATCAAAGGACTTATCTTTAATAAAGTATTGCAGTAATATATTTTTTGTGGGTATAAAAATGTGAAGCCATTGAGCAGAGTGGTTGTGAAGGCTGTAGAATCTCCATATCTAGAAATCTTTGAGAACAGTTCAGATAAATGTTACTCATGGTTCACTCAGATGCACATGATCATGATCTAGGGGAAGAGAAAGAAGTGGAATAGGTACCTTAAGATCCCCTTCCAGCCTGTTTCTAATATCATGGGTTGTACTGTCATACTGAAAGACAGACTAAATAGATCCATAGCACTGACCCATTATGAAATACTGGAAGGCATAATGGAGTCCAGAGTGAAATACTAAATTTTTTGAGAGGGAGAATTCTACTTCATCAAGGCATCTCAGTTTTCTGAATGAGTGCTCTGATTGTACCCTTCTCAGGAAGTATTTCATCCTTCACCTTTCAGTTTTCCTTCCATTCACCTTCTGTAGCAATGTAGAATTTTTGATGGCTAATGAATAAGAGATGACACTTGACCCATTCATTCCAGCTTTCAGCAGTTCCTTGCCTCAGTGCTTGATCTGATTTTAATGTTGTTTTTTGAATTTGAGCCAATGCATAGGAAATGAAATGGGGAGGCTGAAAGAGACAGTGTAGGTCTGATAGGTCTTTTCATGCTTGTATGAAGGGAAATGGTAGAAATGTGTAACAACCTAAACAACTGAGAAGATGAGAGACTTTTCTAAGAAGGGCTGACATAGGGTGTTATCCTAAATAGTAGGAATCACGCTAGTTTCTCTGGGTGGTCAGTGGAGCAGTATTTTATTTTT
Organism: Phaethornis superciliosus; assembly: GCA_023637945.1. Lineage (NCBI taxonomy): Eukaryota > Metazoa > Chordata > Aves > Apodiformes > Trochilidae > Phaethornis > Phaethornis superciliosus. The sequence continues at coordinate 73,505,318 of JAJQWJ010000002.1, forward strand.
AACAAATTGTCTTTTGTGCCCAGCTGGTAACACTTTGTACTGCCCTCCATGTGAGGTTGTATTTCATTCCCATGCTTCTTTAAGCTTGTGTGTAGTACTTTGGAAAATACGAAAAGGACTGAAGCAGCAGGAGACAACCAAGTATGTCATTGTGCCTAGCTGAGACCACAGAGGAGGAAAGACTCCCACCAGCAGAAAAAATGCTAATAAAAAGCCAGACATAGCTCTGAGTATATTCCTCTTTTCAAAGCCAGAAACCAAGTCAGGGCAGCTACCTGGTCAAAGCAAAATACTCTTTATTTGATACAGAACTTTTATGTGTCTACTGTTTCTAGTTTTTAGATCCCACAGTACACATGTTTCAACATTAAAAGGGTATTAAAGATTTTCATGCTTGAAATAATTGAGAAAACTTATTAGCAACTCTTTCCTTTCCGTTCACTTCAATGTAAAATTACCATGGGATGGTAAATTTAATTTGCAGTCCTGAAAGGAGTTTATATGGCCTGATGTAAAGGTCATTGTATGTGGCAAAACTCTCTTGAAAGTGGTGATCTTCCCAGATGCTGTTGGCAGATGATCTCTGGTTGTGGTGTGTCTGACTTCAGCAAACCTATACCGAGTGTATTTTGCCTGTGTGTATGCGTTATGGGATTTTTTGTTCTCTTTACAAGCAATAGTACTCAAAAGGCCCCAGAGAGATGTACATAGATGCTTAACATTAATTTCAGCAACAGCAAGACACTATGTCCCATGATAAGCTGTTTAATTAAGCCTTGTGCGTCTTCTAATCTGCGGTTCTATTTCTGTCTGGCTTTTGTTTCTCATCTTTTCTGTCTCTCCAGTTTCCACGTTTCAGACATAGCCTCATTTATTTTTATCATACATGATTAACTCAGTTTACATAAAGTGTTTCTTGAGAAGGATGGATAAAGTATATAAAGCCCTTGTTCTGCCTAAATTTGGATTTAGATGGTTTGTAACTCTCTTCAGTGCAAGTCAGCCTCCAGGTTCTGCTGTGCCTCTTGCTCTTCCCTCCAGCTAGCCCAGAGAGCCTTGCCAAAGCTGTCCAACAACAGCTGTTGAGCAATGTGCTTAATCACAGACACTCCTTGCTGTCCAACTGCATTTAATCAGTGTGAAAGATGAAACTGCTTTCAGAAAGTGTGTTTGGAGCAAAAAATAATCAATGAAGCAAAGAGGAAAGCAGCATTTCCTAGCCATAATTGTTACAGGGAGAAAGAAAGGTTGTTATCCCGAAGGAGGGGAAAATAGGTAAATAATGGGGGGGGTTTTTTGTCAGTTCTCCATGACGATGTAGGTGCATGATGGGTAGAGAGAACATCATTGTTTTCAGTGTGGCAGGCAGCAGTGGAGAAGTCCTGCACTACATTGCTTCTAATAGAATTAATGCATATTTGAGGATGGTGTAAAACTAACAATTGCATGCAGGAAGTGTCTTACACATTGTGCTGAAGTGTGATTGAATATTGAATTTCAGTGAAATACTGATCAGTTAGGATACCTGAATCCCACACAGTATGAAAGGCTGGGATTTTTTCTACTTAAATACTTTCTGACAGAGGCACTGACAGCCTTTGTTTACTTTTTCCTTTGGTTTGAGACTATATATATGTACTAAGTGAACATAGGTTTTTTTGTTTTTTGTTTATTTTAATTACGGGAAGGAGAAAAAATAACATCCATATAAAAGTCAAACATATGGTTGTTGCACTGGTCACAAGTATTTTAATCTCTGTGGGAAGTGAGGGGTGAGGAAAGCAAGCAGAGCACTAAAGCTATGCTCCTGTAGGTATTTAGGAGAAAATAAAAAGACTAAATGCAGTTTCTGGAAATTGTCAGCTTGGTTCTTGCACTGACTGGGGACGGATATGGGCTCTCATGAGAAAAATGAGGTCTACATTGGACACCTTGTGAAGTCATACTTCATCAGCTTTTTTGTTAGTCCCCATCAGGCATACAGATGGTTTCAATTGTTTCTGAGTTTGTCTGAAGAAGGCTGTAACATAAATCAATACCAGAAAACAAGAGAAAGCTCTTTACTTTTTCCCCTTTGGCATAGTTTTGCATGGACTAAAAACTAATATAATATGGAGAAAGAGTGTTAGGGAACAGGAAACTTTTTAATGAAGGAGGAGGTAGCATGTTTTGAAGATGTCATTACCCCTTCCCCCATAATTTGGGTATTGGGGCTGTCTGGAGAGATGTCTGGGTGCAACCTGATCTATCTTCCTTAAACTCTAGATATATGAGGCTTTTCTGCCCTTCTTGGCCCCTGTATCTCCTCCAAGAAAACTTATTTTTTCTCATTGTGTGCGTACAAAAGCAGGGGTAGCTGGTGAGATTAGCAAGCAGAGAGCATGGGAAAACTCTGTAGTTACTGCAGAGCATCTGCTTGGAGTTAGGTCCTGACATTTGCTGCAGACTTGAGGAAGAGAGGGTTGGAAATGGCTTTTGAATCTTACTGAAGTTTTGCTGGTTCTGTCATTTGCTCTAAATTTCTTGTTTGATAATAGTGTTATCCGAGACAAGTTTCTATCTGTTGCTCAGTTCCAGGCTTGTAATGAAAACTAATAAATAAGTAATAATGCAGTCTCTTATCTTGTTTTCCTGAAGTTCATGGGATGTAGCTAGCAGCCACATAAAAGCCTAAATATAATAACCAAAACCATGGAACCATGGCAGCAACCATGTAGTATGCTGGTGTGTAGCACATGCTGCTATATTTTCTGGAATTGAAACTCCCACAGGGTATTTGTTCTCCTTTGTCAGCAAAGAGCATTGCAGAATTACCTGGCTGAGTTGGAGGAGGTTTACTGGCTTGCTCCAAAATCACTGAATTCACAGAAGTTGCCTGCCAGCAGAGATCTGATACGAATGTCACACTGAAAGCAGCATGAGCTGTAGAAATATTCACGCACGGAAAGCTGAAGTAGCCTGGAATGCCACTGCCATATGGAAGGAAAAAGAATTCCCAGGCTGTTTGCTTAAGCTGGATGGGTGCTCTGGCACTGAGCAATCTTGGGAACTTCACAAAGTTCTGATAATAATTTTCATTTCACATCAAAGCAGATGAAAGAATCAAAGAGAGGAAACTTAAGCTTAGGCAAAGTAATTCTAATGAAGTGTTTTGAAGAGGGGGAGGAAAACACTGAGGTTGAATGCTTTCAATCCATGTTTGTCTGTTTTTACTTGGGGAACCAGCAAAAATATGAATTTTATAAGCTCGTAACAGTGAAGTATTTGAGAGACTTATATGCTGATTTTTATCATTATTTGAAGTGTATCCTGGATCATTTTGTGCTCTGTGTGTATAAAGAATAAGCTGTGAGTGAGGTAGGAATATGGCAGGCAGTTCATTCAAAAAAGGCTCCCTCTTGAATTTGCAAGGTGGCAAAGCTCATAAGTGACTGTATTTTGTAATATCTGGGGGTTTGTTTTAAATTATGATCCATAAAGTGTATTCTGAAGTGACTGCTATTGCAGCTTTCAAGGTAAGGAGCAGTCTAGCAAGAAAAACCACTTAAATCCTCCGCCCAGCACTGTCACAACCAGTGTGCTTTGAACACAGGCAGACGCAGGCAGAGTTAAAAATCTTTCCTAAAACTCCAGAACTGCCTGATTTTGAAACACTCTTCTAGATGTGGAAAGTCCCAGAAGCTTCCTATCTCACCCAAAATACAAATCCTGCCAGGAATCCTAAATAGGTAACGGTGCATGACGGATGGTTTGATAACGAGCATTCTCCTTCTTGTTTTTCCCCTGCACAGTTGTCTGGTGGGTGTGAGCTGACTGTGGTAATCCATGACTTCACTGCCTGCAACAGTAATGAGCTGACAATCCGACGTGGGCAGACAGTGGAGGTCTTGGAGAGGCCCCATGACAAGCCCGACTGGTGTCTGGTTCGAACCACGGATCGGTCCCCAGCTGCAGAAGGCCTGGTCCCCTGTGGGTCCCTCTGCATCGCTCACTCTCGCAGTAGTATGGAGATGGAAGGCATTTTTAACCACAAAGGTAAGAAATGATGGAAACAAAGTCTCATCGTCAGCAGCATGAATTTTGGGTGGTGGGGAGTACTGTGCCAACAGACACTTTGGTTTTCTTGCAGTGGTTTGGTTTCTAGTTTTTAAATTAGACAAAAAACAATACTTTAACAACCTGCAGCCACACCGTCTATTCCAAAATAAGCAGTCAAAAGTTGTCAGTGGAAAGGAAAATGTGGCTGAAGACAGGGAAGGAAGAACTTTAGGTGAATTATATCTTGGTGAACAGCTTTGTATATCATGTTAGATCAAGCAGAAAAATCTATACGTGTTGTGTGTGGAAAGGGGGGAGGGAAGAAATTCTCCAGCATGCAGTATCAGTGGCTCTTGGGAAACCCCGCAGTAAGAAGTCATCACATCATCAGGCTCAGCAATGGAAAAGGTAAATACAAACATTTATTTGCCCTGGCACACAAATCGATTGTTTGGACTTAGGTATTTTACTTAACCAAGTTTTCCAGAGTAGCAGTGGCACATTCATCCCTTTGTCCCAGGGCAGCTCTGAAATCTTTGTTTTTTCAGATGCATGAAAGAATGTGCCCCTAAAGAGCACAACCAAAAAATGATAATTTTTTGAAAGCTTAAAAGTCTTTGGTGTGCTTGTAGATCTTTAAATCCATAAACTCCCCAGACAGAGTAGTTTGTTCTCAGAGAAAAAGATTGCTTCCTTTGAAACTACATGAGTCTGTAGCCTGTGAATAAAAAGCAATATGAATTAAAAACAAACAAAAAAACCAAAGCAAAACCAAAATCCAAACAGGAAAACAGTGCACTAGAAGGTGTTTCATCACATGCTGAAATAAAAATGCATTTCAAAAAGCTTGTTATTGCAAGTAACAATACTAGCAGACAAGTGGGTGATGGGGAAAACTTGTTTTCTGAAATACAAAATTCCAAGTTTGGAGAGTTTTTCATAAACATAACCACAAATTTTTCAATTATTTCCAATTATTTCAAACACTTTAAAAATGTACTTGGCTTGAAAGACAGGAGAGTTTGTGTTTCTTACATTAGGAGCATGAACAGCAGGAACTTCCTGAATGTAGGGCAATTGGGAGGGGAAGTCTTAAGGACTGAGCTATGTAGTTGGAATACTTGTTCATCCTTGTGTCCTATAACAATTTGGATAAGGCAAGTTTTCAGTTGTTTTGATGATAAAATTTGAAAATGCACTTAAAGTATCACTGAAACATTTCTCCCTTTTACTATCATGGGTGAAATCATGGAAATGTCAACAGGTTTTGTTTTGTTTTTTTAACAACAGTGACACAGTTTAGAAATACTATTTCCTTTGGAGCTAGGGAACTTCACCTTTGAGTGCAGAGAATTTTATTAGGAAAGGCAGGTTGTACTGGGTAATAAATTATATGAGTTAAACCTGTCAGGATCCTGGGGTGGGGGTGGAGAGAGAGTTGATTTTTTCATAGGGAGGTTACTTTTATTACTCAAACCATTGAACATAACCTGTACTGCTCTTATTTCCTTTAGTGTTTTGGGGGGGTAAATGGAGCAGAGCATTGTAAACTTACTGTAGTTTCTGTTTGAGTTGCTTTGAAATAAAGAGCATTAATTAACTATATTAATTACAAAGACTGAAGAAAAGTACACTGCTAGAATGAGCATGATTTTTGTTGGGATGTTATAGCATACCATCTGAACCCCAGCTGATAAGAAGCAGCTGCTGATTGTTTATTCCCACATTACTGGGTGTCAGACTTGAGGAGCTGGATGTTTGCTTTGTGAAGTGCCCGATGCACATGACTGTGACTGACTGAAGTCAGTGTGAACTGTCTTGAACATTCAAACTTAATGGTGTATAAATGTGAAGTGATCTGGGGAGGAATAAAAAAAAAGGCAAGAAACCAAACAACTTCAGATCCAGTACTTGAAACCACAGTATACATTTGACTTTGGTCTCAACATCAGTTTCCTATTGCTTGAAAGAGGTTGGTAGTGATCATTTCACAGCGGGATTACAAAAATTAAGCAAAATTAGCAGAGTACCTTGATTTTATCTTTCCCCCCAGTAAAAAAGTACCTCAGATAGCATCACAGAACAATTACTCATTCTACAATGCTGCATTTGATTAAAGATGTTTAAATAAATCATTGGGGAATATGCTAATCAGAACAATGGAAAAACAATTAAATTATATTCTTAATTTTTTTTATCATAGGCATTGATTGAGGTACGAATTCCTAAGGGGAAGAGGGGGGGAAAAAAAAACAACAAACAAACAAAAAAACAGAAAACACAACCCTCATAACAAAGAAATAGTGAGTTATTTGCATAATAAAATAATACAGTCCATGTACTTTAGTACACAGCTCTTACACGTTTCATTTCCTAGATTTCGAGTGCTTGATTTTGCAACTTCAGTCTTTTTAATGCCAAGTTTTTTTTCTTTTTTTTTTTTAACCATAAGTCAGTAAACTTACAGTTTCTAATGAGTCTGTAATTAGGATATTGCCTCTGGAGTTTTTGGGTCTGAAAATACATATGCTAAGTCAAGCTGACGGTGTGAGCATCAGATCCGAGTAATTCTGTACAGTTCATTGGCAAAGCCACGTGCAGTAGACACGAGCCTGGAATTTGTGCATGTTTGGCATTGCAAGCTGTTGTCAGAGGCTCAGGAAGAAGAAACGTTTTATGTAATTGAGAAAAAAAAGGTAATCCACCTTCAGAAGTAGGGGGGTAGCTGCTTGGATGTCGAGTGGTTGGCCTGTACAAATGCCTCTTATTAAAGCAGAGGTTTGCACTCGTTTCAGTATCTGTGCACTGTACCATTTTGATCTTTTCAACAGTGTTTATCAATGTCATTTGCCAACTAAGCAAGTTAGAAAGCCACAGCATGTAAGGGGTGAAGTTAGCTTCAAAGTTTTGCGAAAGGGAACCTCGTCTAATTTACAACTCCTTCTTCAATAAAACCACATTTCGGCACTGAGTTCTGAAATGTTAGGTGGTATTTCATGTCTTAAATAATCTGAAATTATTATACAATGTAAGGTAGCACGAAAGATTAGTAAAGCAAAAAGTATGCTTAATGAAGCCTTGTTTTAACAGCTGATTTTGGTCATTCGTTGTCAGTCCACATATTATCTGTCAACCATAAAGGTTAACATTTTGTTCTCATGCTACAGGACAGCCTCAAAAATGATCCTCATCACTTGCCTGTAAGTGTAGGTGTTACTTGTCCTCTAAGAACATGTATCAGTTTAAACATCTAACCAGTATAAAAAAAATTAATGCATTTCAGTCTTTTAAATTTTATAGTAATTAACAGGAGAATGAGGAAAGCATTAAATAGGAAAAAGATGTTCACTAGGTAGATAGCCATTTAGGGGCTCCAATCTCTTGCTTGCTCTGATGGATATCAGATCTATCTTTATTAGTTATTTGGGTCATTTAATCAATTTTATGTGCAGCCTATAGATGAGTACATTTTAAAAAATCTAAATCTCTTTTACAATGGGAGGAAAAAAGACAAGTGGTTATTGAAAGGTTGAATTACAGTTGGTGCACTCTACAAAAAATAAATTACTTGAAGAACATGTTTTTCACAAGTAATACATAAGGTAACAAATTTTTTTGCAGTGATTCCTGACATCTTATTGGGTGTGGGGGAGAACGCATGTTCTTTTTCTTTTATTTGGTGCTTCTCCCTTTTATAAACAAGGATTTCTTTTCATTCTGTGGTACATCTCTTTTTTATATTTGCAGTTCTCTTTGTTTGCAGAGCATTTACACAGCCACAGAGCTTTGGGTAAAGGGCAGGGGACAGGATGCAGTATAATGAAATTGAACTTGTATAATCAGAAAAATTGGCAGGTATTTAAATTGTTTATGAACCTCTTGCCTGCTTAAATAATAAGTTCACTGTATTTTCCAACCTTTGGAGTAGCTCTGAAGCCTGAAGAATCTGTTGTAGTCCATCACATCCCTTCTATAGATGCTACTGTTTGGAGAGCTTCAAAGGCTAAAAGGAGCCTACAAGGCTTGCATTTACATGTCTTCATCAGAAGTTACGGGGTTTTTTGGGACCACGTCTAGCTGCCAATTCATGTTACTGCCTGTTCGGTTCAAAACTTGGCCACAGAGATAATTTTGTTAACCTGGAGGTACAATGTGTGCCTGTTTTACTTGTTCTTACAATCCAGACATCTGTATATATGGTTTGTTCAGATCTGAAAGGTTGGGGATGTCTTAGTAACATGATGACATAACATACACCATTGGAACACTGAAGACTGGATTTTTATTTATTCTCAAGATACTGTCCTGACTGGTGCCATAAACAGGAAAATGTTATTTCAGCAGCTGGGGGTTTTTTGGTGATGGTGGTTTTTTAATTCCCCGATTTTTGTTTCTCCAAAAGAATCTACCATAAGGAAGATGTTTTCCAAGACAGAGGTTGACAAATGTGTTGAAAAAGATGTTTAGTGTAAGGCCTTTCTAAGATGCAAGATGGGAAGTAGTGATGTAAGGCAGATGTTGGAGGTGTCAGAGCTCTTCTTGAATTGGCATGGGGACCTTCTGTTCAGGAATTAAGAAAAAGATAAGTTTCATGGATGAACTAGAGATATTCCCCAGAAAAGAGGTATTTTATAGTTTCAGCCAGAGATGGAATAAAATATTATTTAATTTGTTTTATTAAGTGAGCTTACTCTTGAATAACTGTAGGTGTTCTGTTCCAAATGTTAATTTCAGATGAAAGGGAAAGGGGAGAGCATAAAGGTAAAACATCTTGCATATAGTAAAGAGCTTTAAAAGTTATGATTCAGAAATGGAGTGTTCCCATGTCAACTCCCTGTTACATAGGAAGAGGAAGCTCTGGATAGCAGCAGTAGAATCTGATCAACTAAAATGAGAATCTAGTTTGAGTACTTGAAGAAGGACTCCGTGTCTGTAGTGGAAGAAAAGAAGGATGACTCGGGCAGCAATTGTTTGCTTGCAAGCAAAGAGGGAGGCTGTGGAAGGGGAGGAATTGCTGTTTTGAGACTGCAAGCAAGCAAAGCCTGGGCCATATGTAAGGGAAAAGGATCCCCACCCATGGCTTGGAGCCAAAGTACTGCCTGTGGGACTGTCTGTGACAGCCTTTGCAGCTGCAGGAAATGAATTACAGCCCAGGCCAGCAGGGAAAGTAACTCCTAACAATGGGGAGGTAGGTACCACTCTTACTGAGCCTGGTTGCATTGGGGCCACACGGTAAAAGGTGGGGACTGTGGATTCTAAGGCTCTGTACAGAAGGGGATCTGCTTCTGCTACACAGCAAGGTAGAATCACATACAGGAAGCGGTATCAAGGAATATGTTGTAAAATAAGCACTAAGTGTTGGTCTAAGAATTTTTTTTCTTGATGAATCGATTGCCTCTTAATAAAATCTGCAAATAACAGGCTGCCTATCCAGATAGCCAGCTGACAGAAAGCCTTATTGAGGAGCTCATGGGAGGCAAAGCTGTGCAGTCAGAGTTCACACTCTGCTGATCTAAATTAGCAAAAAATTGTGACGTGTCAGTTCAGCTATATTTATCAGGCAATTTTGAGCTTGAACAGAGGTGCAAGCATTTTAATAGCCAACATTCAGCTTCACAATTATCAGTTGTTTTGAAAATCTAGTAACTCATAAATTTCCATGTGATTGCAAGTATTTTGGCAAGGAGCAAGCTTAATAGCTGCAAAGATGGTTTGAATTTAGGTTGGGTCTCTGTGGTTTTTCAAGCTTTTTCTCATGCTATGGTTCAGGTAAATAAAATATCTGCAGTATAAAGTAAGACAAGAATTCTCTATCATGGCTTTCCCACCTTGTGGTTTGAGTTGAGTTTGCAGTTAAATACATGTTTTGAGCATAAGCGAACTTCAGTAAAATGTCGGCAACTGACTGTGGTCCATGAAAGATCATAACCTTTATATTTAGCTTTATAGCCAAACTGTATCAGATGGTCAGAGTTAACAGCCAAATGCTAATTCAGCCTTGAATAAGCAGTAAGGTTTATATAAATTGCTTCCTTGGCATTGTGCAGTCCAAAACTACATGTGGAGATTCAACAAATCTCACAATTTAAATTTTTAGGAGAGTTCTCCATAAATTTAAGTTTATATGTGCTCAAATGGCATTGGATATATTTCTGTATAACCTGCATCTAATTCCTGCACTGTTCCTTTTACCACAACCCAGTCCAGGAAGACCTGTCAGATATATCTGGTTTTCCCATGCTGACTCAATTTGCAACCATAAGGATGTGATTAATGTATCCCTGGAATTTTTGAAATTTAGCAGTGAAAGCTTTCTGCCCTGCTTGGGAGCTCAGCGTTACATCTAAGAGAAAGAAAGATTTTTATAATACTTGCTTGACTATATTTTCAGTCCCACACAGCTGCCAAATATATTTCTCTTATATATTGTAGTTGGAAAGGAAATCAGTGCATAAAAAGTATCTGCTTCAGAACAGATGTATTTGCACAGCTGATCTTTGAGAGGTAGAAGGTGAATATAAACCAGCAATTCTGATGGCTTTAGATTTCCCAAGAGAGTTGTTACTTTGCTTGCAATTAACATTTTTTCTGACAGCAGTTTCTTTTCCTAACCAAGGTTTTGAGGCAGAACAGAGTGCAAACTAAAATCATATCCTGTCTGTGTTGTTCATATCTTGCAATTGAAGGAAAACATCCTGGAGTGGTGTTTATTTTCCTTAACTATCCCTCTTCAGGTGCAACAGACTGTTGAAAAAGTTGCTTTAATGTTGTAAATTACTTCTTGAGGATTTGTTACCTGTATTTTGCTTTGGTTTAAGTAAAACTTCAAAGTTGGTGCTCTGAAAAGCAACAACAAAACATTTATCTTTCTTTTCATCTAGTCAGTAGCTTGGCAGAGTGGTGAGGGACAGGGAGAACAGAACTAGGGACATCTATTTTGACAGGAGAGAGTTTCTAGAGTCAGAGTTGTCATAGATGCATGGTGACTGTTCTATTTGTTACAGACACCAAGGAGCTATTGGTGTATTTCTTTCTGCAGCCAGTGTGGCTATTAATTTCCAAGGATCATCTGGGTAATATTACCTGTTGTGTTTTCCTTCTCTCACAGAAGCTTATGTAATATTGACAGTGTCCATAAAGTCCTATTTTCTTTTTCTGACTCCAGTTTTATGGCACTTTTGCTATGATGAATAGTATTCTTAAACTCGGGATTGGAAGGAGTTATTTATGTATTTAGTGGAGAGAAGGAAATGGTTGAGGAGGAGTTCTTGTGCACCTTTTAGGTGTTGTCACATTACATTACATCATTATCTGTCATCTTGATGCCTGCAGGTAGAAGTAGCAGGATTTAGCAGCTCCCTATCCAGTACTGTTTTTGTGAGGAGACTGACGGAATTCAGTCTTTCACTGCTTTAATTTTATTCTTTCTGTATTCAAATACTGAAATACTAGCCTGTGTTATGTGTGCTAAGCCAGCAATGCTGCATCACTTCTAACACAACTCTGTCAGATGCTTTTTAACAGATATCTTTGGCCTCTCATAAATTATTTGGATTGGTTTCTAACAACCACTAAATTATAGAATCTCATGCTACTATTTTGAGTCCTTATTGATTCATACAGGTATAGTTCCTGTTTGGACATGACTGTATTTTTTTCCTATCTTAGAAATGAGTACTGATTTTCCTGGTGATCATAAACCAGCAGTGTCCAACCTCCTGTGTGTTAATCATTTACAGTGTAGCAGACATAAAGTCCCTGTTTAGAAAAAGCTGTTAAAAATACTTCAGTTTTTTAGGACCAGACTAGATAAATAATCAAATAATCTGGTCTAATCTCATAACTGACCCATCCTTTTGAGCAGAAGGTTGAACTGCATGGAATTTTGAGGCCCCTTTCAACCTCAGTTATCCTGTGATCCTACACTAAAGGCTAGAATTGTCAGCATGGACTTGTTATGTTTTAAGTGTCTCCTGAAGTCTTAGACTCCATTCTCTGTGGGGAGATCAGAAATGCCTAATATTTTGTCCCAAAATATGTTCATTATGTGTATGTAATGGAAAGAAATTTGTAAAAAGTATTTCTGCTCATGAAAATCTCTAGTTTTTCTTACTGCATCATGCTGAGTGTGATTATAGCCTTATTATATAAATGTTAATGTGTTCATGTAAGCTTTAAAATATCAGTGATGTAGAGATGCCTTAAACACAGAGTCTAAGGAAATCTTGTTGCATGTAAGAATCTGCAAGTATGCTTGAAGGAAGGAAAGCTGCTAGTGGGGCCACCTTCAGAGGGAAACTTAAGTTTGGGGTGTTAAATGCTAATGGTTTAAATCCAGATAGGTCCTGCTTTCAGTGCCCACATGCCTTTTCTGCTTCCAGAAGCATCAGGGTGTTGGCTCATGGCTGGGCTCCTTCCATCTGCCATTTCTAGCAGCACATTGCAATTTAACCCAGTGTATTAATGGGTGTGATTTCTGGTAGGCAATACGGAGCAGAGGCAAAAGGAAGAAAAGGTCTTGATGAAATCCCCATGTAACTAACCAAAATTAATGTGTACAATTTAAACTTTCCTTAAGAGAAGTAAGTCTTTTGGTCAGTCATACCAAGCAGCAGGTAGCCCACAGATCTTGCACAAGCAATTCTTCCAGATGCATATGTATGGAATTTCATCAGTAAGTATTTCTTATAGGGAGTACATTTCCAATATTAAAAGCATCTTTTTTATTTTTAATTACCTAGTTTGGTTAGTAGAAGTGTTTCTTCTCCTTTTAAGTGACTTAAAAGAAATAAGTTTCAAGTCCAGGACATAATTCTGAACACTTCTGATGAATATATACTCGTTTCATTTTGTCTTTGCATGCATTTCCATTTAAGATAATTAATTAAGAGATCTATGTTAAAAAGAATCTCAACTGCCTGTATGGGCAGTTACAACTGGTTTGGAAAGTGAAACCTTGTTTTGACCAGATTTATTTTTTTCATGCTAAAAAGCTCATTCCTTTTTCTTTGGAGTGGGAAGGGAAGAGTTGTTTTAAATAGGCTAAATGGTGTTTTAAATAAGACTGAGGAGACTACATGAGAAAATTCAAACAAAGAAAAATAACTTGGAGAATAAAATTAATGTAAAAAAATCAGTGTTTCTTTAATGTCTCATTAGGACAACAGCTATTTCTCACTTTAAATACTTCCTGTGTTTTCTCCAATGTAGAGATGAAGCATGGCATAATTCTTCTCCCCTTCCATCCCTCACTACGTAGTGAATGTACGTGGAACAACATTCCTTGCCTCCATCCAAAAGATTTTGTTTGAATTATCTGTAACTGGTTTGTTGTGGTTTTTCTGACAGTGGCTGGGATCCTTCAAACAGATTTGGCATGCTGCAGTGGTGACTGTTGAGGAGTCAGAATTTTCCCAAAGCTTTTCCAGATAAACAGAAGACCAGGGACACTGAATGTCTCATCATTTCTTTGAAAGGCCTCTTCATTCTTGGGAGTGGTATAACAGGCTCTAAATCCTTGGCTACAAAACAAAATTAAAAACTCAAGGAAATTATAGCCAAGAGATTAAGACAGGAGAGACTTTACAATGTCATGTGCTTTTGAAATTCTTTCTTACTGTAGGCATGAGCAACAGCTAGGGTATGTTCTGCAAAGTTGGAGACAGGAAGGGCTTGTTTAGATCCTGGCCTTGGTGATTGAACAGTTGGATAAATGGTTCATTTCCCAGTGTTTTTAATTAAAGCCTGAGTGCTTCAGTGTCTTGGTATCTGTTGCTCTTGACAAATGCTTTGCTCAAGATGTAGAAGGCAAGGTTATTAATCACCCAGCTGAAGATACCTCTTTTACCCTCTATCAGAAAAGAGTTTTCCCCAGTTTGCAAACTAATTATATAGCCTGCACATTTTGTTAGAGGTGGATTTTATTTCCTCTTGGGTATTTTTGGTTGAAACCCCCCAGTATGTTAAAAGTTCTTGGAAATCTCAAATTAAGGATGTTCACACAATTCATTGCAAAATACAATTTCTGACTGATTCAGTTTAAAAGTGTCTCTGGCAGCTGGCAGCACTGGTAGTAAAGAACAGGAAGCAATGTCCTGAATTTAAGTCCAAAGAGCCTAAAGTCCAAAGAGCCACTGTGGTAATGATTCTGCTCCTTGGAGACTGTCAGTGTTATCTGTCAGACTGAGGAGCAGAGAGGCTTTTGGGGGGAAACAGGATGATCTTTGTGAGGGGAGCTAAAGAAACCAGATCCCAGTGGTGCAGCTGTGTTCCAAGCAGTTGAACTGTGGACGCATTGTACACTGAGGAAAAGGCAAAGTTAGGCTCCTTTCACAATTCTGAACATAGTGTGGGAGCTCACCTTTGAAGACTGAACCTCAGACTTATTTACTGGTGCATTTTTGCTGTTCTACAGTTTCTTTGTTGTGTTAGAGTATTCTGATGTGAGGTAGAGAGTCTAGCTTGCCAAAGATACTATTTGTATACAAAGTCTGCCTTTTGCTTTTTACCTTTTTAAAAAAATTGGGAAATGTATATTGTAAATAAAATTCTTATTGGTTTGTGCAATGTTAATTTAGGTCAAGAACTTTTAATAGTTATGGATTAATGTCTAACCCTGACTAAGTCTAAGTGAACGTTGGTTCTGAACAGTTTTAAAAGACTCTTGTCAATCTCACATGCAGAAACCTAACTCAAAGTTGTATGAAATGTGCACTTCTAAATGATGAAAGTATTCATCTCATACATCAGAAATGTTTTTAAAAAATGACATTTGGATGCTGGCAGAATGGTATAAAGAATTCACTTTTCTATTTTGTACAGGCTTCTCCATTTTTAAATTAAACATTTTTTAAATAATTTTGTAATGATTTCAATACATGAATCGTTTTTTAAATGTAATGTATGGAATATGAAGGGGAAGACTCTGGAGAATCCAGGTTTAGATGCGCTTGACTAGAAGCATTGAATTTTGAAGCTGGATTTTTAATGCTAGAATCTTTGAAACTTTTTTGTCAAAAAAAAGAGGTAGATATTAGTTTTAAAAGGCTTGTCTCTTTGGCTTCTTTTTAGGCTCTAAAACCAACACAAATAGGTGTTTAAAAATTATATTTCTGTGTTTAAGTTCTCTTGTTCTTCTTGTTTTCCCCAAGATGGTGCAGAATGTAATGGGGCTTTACAAAGATTAGTTTGGAATGCTGTTTATCCTTGTTTTAATATAAGCTAAGTTGTTATTTCTATTACCCTGCAAATGTCTTGCAGTATGAGAAATGCAGTCAGTTTAACTCCAGTTTTCATCTTAAAGGGAAGAAAGAACAAATGTTTACATTCTTACATGTAAAGATAATAGTAGGCACGGATAATGCAACACTTCCATAGGGAGGAGATCGATGGATTGGCAAATAAATGGTGTTTACAGACGCTCCAGAAAGTAGCTGGCACCTGAGAGAAGCTGGAGCTGTAGTAAGCTGGTTTGTTCACTGTCAATAGCAGACCTGTACAGATATAAGCTGTTACTTTTTCACTGGGATGAGCCAGCAAAAGGTTAACACTTTAAAATGGTTTTGGCAGTTTTGACTTGGTCCATAATTGAGCCCTGTGATTAATTACAGAAAGTTGATCCTTGTCCTTTACCACAGTAATAGATACAGGTGTGTGATGCTTTATTTGCGTGTATCGTACCAAGTATATGCTACCTTATCTACTGAGGATGTACAATGCTTTTATAGTTGGAGGTTTTTTAGTGTACTTGTTTATTCACCAGGATCTAATCTTTCTGACAAAATGCTGTTTTAAAAGTTGAAAGAATTTTTTTGCCTGGAATTGTAAATCTTTATTAAACAGACAATTACAAAATTTTCACCTGGGCACTTTCTTTGTCACATGTTTAAATAACTGAGAAATGTCTGAAATTTCTAGGGGTCTGAAAGGTCTTTCTTCAGTACTTTGCTTTCAGAAATGAGGTGGATAACTGTCTACTTTTTTAAAGGAAATTATATAAAAGGTATAGCCAAGAAAACTGATTTCTGGTTTATGCAGGTAAAGTGAAAAGAAAAACCACAACACAGTTAAATTTAGTTGATTTTAAATACTGTAAAATGGCACGAGTTAGTGTATGAACATTTTTCTGTGCTGCTTTGATCAAAGTTGTTGTATTTAAGCTTTATTTAAGTTTCAATATTTAAACTGAGGATGGGGGGAGACAGCTCAGTCCTGCTGTACAATCCAGCCTTTTCTGCACTGAGCTTGTGCTTTGTCTGCAGTGTTGGCTTTGCCTAAAGGTGTTCTCCCCATAGACATATTCCTGCCTGCAAAGTTAGTATTATCTGACTGGTTCATTATTATCTAAGAATAGTTGTGATATGAGGAGCTACTGGAAGAGTCATCTAGCAGACAGGGAGAACTGGCGCAGGATAAGGCTCTGGAATACAGAAAACCTGATGGAGCTGAAGGATGAAGAAAACTTTGTGGTAGAGCCTGAAGTAAAGCACAGAAAGGCAGTAACAGACTGCTTGTTTGGACTTAAAATTACATATATTGATATAGGTCACTGTGTCAGATGGAAATTGAGAACTGCCATACATCTTTGGGTGTTTAATCTAAGAGTGTAGTGGTACTGAATACAGTTTCTTGCATGGTAAATTAAGAAATGTTGGTTTTGTGATGTAGAAGTGCTGGAGGTGCTGGAGAGGGTGCAGAGAAAGGCAGCCAGGCTGATTAGGGGTCTGGAGAACAAGTCTTACAAGGAGAGGCTGAGGGAACCACTGTTCAGCCTGGAGAAGAGGAGGTTGAGAGGAGACCTTATTGCTCTCTACAGCTGCTTGAAAGGATTTGTAGTGAGGTGAGTGTTGGCCTCTTCTCTCTAGTAACTAGTGATAGGACAGGGGGAAACCAGTTCAAGTTGTGCTAGGGTAGATTCAGATTGGATATTAGGAAAAATTTCTTCACCAAAAGCATGGCGAAGCATTGAAACAGGTTGCCCAGGGAGGTGGTGGGGTCACAATCTGTGGGAGTATTAAAAAAAAGGGTAGATGTGGTGCTTTGGGAAATGACTTAGAGGTTATGGTGGTGTAGGACTGACAGCTGGACTTGATCTTGTAGGTTTTTTCCAACCTTGATGATTCTGTGATTCCAAGTCATCTCCCTTTTGTTTGTACTTTGGTAGGAGAAGTTATGGATAGGAGATTTCTTTCTTGGACCATAATAAAGTTGTGGATACTGTTTCAGTCCTAGGCATTGAGATAGTTTTCAGTCAGATTCTTGCCTAATACCCACAGTCACTGCAGCACATTCACATGGGCTCCACTCCAATGTTACTGTGGAGGAATTGCCTTTTACAGCAGTTGTAAAGGCAGCTGCCATGATGTTTTTTTCTTTACCAAGCAATCTGTGAAATACACTTTATGTAGTGGTTCAGGCGGTCGATACTTTCTCCCTCACCACCTTGATTTACTTGTCAGATTTGTCTTCTGAGAAGAGAAGGGGCCAAAGTAAAATGTAAAAATACTAGTGTTTGATTTGAGTAGGAACAGAAGTTTTCACAATAGCAGGCTGAAAATTTTGTAGTACCGAGATCATTTAGACGATCTTCCTGTGTTGGTATTAAAAGGTCAGTCTACATGAGTCAAAAAGCAAAGCAAAAAGAACTGCAAAACAATTTTATGTAAATTTAGCTGTGTTTTAGTCAGGAGCTTTCTTACGTGTGGAATTAAGTATTCCAGAGCTATATTGATAACTTCACTGACTTTTTCTAAATTTCAAAGATGTGAGAGTTGTGTCTGGATATTCTTAAGTGTGCTTGATGTGTGTGGGAACTCTTGGGAAGTAGAGGAAATGGATTGTTTCAGTTATTATTTTTCTTACTGAACTAGAAACTAGAATCATTTTCAGATGTTTTACAGTTTCGTGAAAAATAAACTAGCCTTAGTGGAAGTCTCACCATAGGTGGCAAACTATAAAAATCACTTATCCTGAAGAAAGGAGGTTTTTTCTGCTGCCTCTCCTCCCCACCCTCCCCCCAGCCCTGAGGAATTCAGTGTCATTTAAAAGTCGACTTGGGTCAGAGGAAAAATGTTAAGGAATCAGAATTAATGGTTTTGGTGCAGGAGGCCACAGAGGAGAAACTAATTCATAATTTAGGATGTCTTGTCTTAAAAACTTGAAGATAGCTAAACTCATAGGTGGTGGGTTAGGACAGCTCTTTAAACAGGATAATTTCTGTGTGCCAAATTTGAGTTAAATGTTAATGGTAAGCTTTTTTTTTGTCTTTGAGACCCTATGTGCTCTCAGCTCTGCATGGAAGTCCTCATTTATCCTTGCACTATGTGCATTTGTTTGTGCTATTATCACTGGCGACTCCCTAGCTGCTTTATTTTCTTCTTTCCCACCACATGGTTGACTGTTTTACAGTACTGTTTGTTCAGTCTCATTTTAGGACCCTTTTTTATGACAATATGATGAAAGCATTTAATTTCTGATTTTACAGACCTTGCATTGGCTTCATAGTTGTTTATCTATCTAGTGATTGTAGCTTTTTGCATGTCCTTTAAAATAAAATGAGATGTTCAGGGGAAGAAAGCAAACATCTTCTCTAGGTATGTAAGTGCTTAGCTTAAAAAAAAAAACATAAATTAATATTTATGGACAAATGCTTGCGTGGCGTGCTAGGTGAAATATGCATAAATGAAATAAAATACATGCAGTTTTACTTTACTAAACAGGGAGATGACATGATGAACTAGAAATTTATCTTGCAAAGTATGAGCTTTGAGGTAAATAGATCTGAAATACATTTTAAACCAGGACAATTTTGATTTTATTTATCAATATATGTGGATTTTCACATGTTTAGATTTACTTTTCACAGTATCTCAAGAGAAGATGAAGGAAAGGGCAGAAACTGTTGTTTGGGACAGGTTTTATTGAGGCAAATGCAAGTTATAGGGCAAGTGCTGCATGATCTGGTCAACCAGAAAATGTCTGTCTTTATGGGTGTAGCTAAAGCATTTAAAACTTAAGTATGAACTGTAAAATAAAAAGAGGTGTTAAAGGCTGGTTTTCTGTGTGCCAGTTATTATAAAGCTTTGCAGAGGTATTCGACTCAAATCTCTTCTGAAGGCTGAGAGGGAAAATAGCTGTTTTGCTGTACTTTTTTAAGATCATGGTGAGCCTCAGTTAGGGTAGTTACGGTAGAGTGTAATCTGCTGCATCTGGCTATTCCCACATGTGAATTTAAAGACTGGAACTGTGCTCAGTGAGTCAGAGGAGAGCATCCCTAGAAGAGGAGCTGCTCTGACGGCAGGGCAGGGAGCTAAACCAGACTCAGAAGATAACAGCAACTCCCTCAATTGGATGGCATTGCTTGTAACGTTATCTGGGTGAACATCTATCTCCAGAAGAAGCTGTAACATATCCCTGGGGTGCGGGAGAGTGGGTTTTTTGTTAGCGGTGGGTATCGGAGCAGCTGACTCCTCACCATGCCAAACAGGATTAAAGAGATTGACACTCTGGGATCGCTTCACTCAGTAAATCCTACCTGCTGCAGCAACGGGCAGCCAAGTGGCTGTAAATACTGGATCCTGGATTTAGGTACAAATATATGCAGTAGAATAATGGGCTGGGAGTAGGAAGGTCGGTTGGCCAGTTGGTTGGTTGGTTGGAGAATGTTTCAGAGTTTAGTAGGATCCTTTCATTTCTCCTTGTCTCTCTCTGCCTCTATTCTCCCCTCCCTCTGACCACAGTCAAAAAATGCAGAGTATAACAGACAGGACCTGTTTGGGAAAGACGGCAGTTATGGAATGAATCTGCTTTGTAAACTACTGGGATGCTGTGTACAGTAAGCTTTTTCAGAAAAAGCATGTAAAATGCATGTGCTACTTTTTTTTTTGTTAATTGAACTGTGGAATGGTTAACTCTTGCTCTGCGGAATTTTATTAAGGGCAGTAATTTGTTTTATGAGCTTAGCAGAAATTTTCTTAGACTGTTGCTGCTAAACCCAAATGTCATAGCCTAACACCTATTGTTTACTTTTGTTAAATCACTGTTGAGAACTAATGTTTTGGGGAATAGAGCTTGAACAGAAAGAGTGGTTGGGAAATAAATTTGTGTGTGTGAAATTTACTTTGACACATTAATTCTGAGATGTAGTACGGAGGAAAGCCGTGCTGTTTCAGTCTCGACTGGAGAGGCACAGAGAGTAGGATAGGGATGTACAAGTTAAACTTGGTTGTTACTGGGTCTTCAACTCCTCGTCTCTTGTGATTTTAAAAGGTAATGATAGTTGTTCTTGGCATTTGGACTGTTGCTGCAGAGTTCAATTCTGATGTAACAGTCTGAAACATCTGCAGGACACAACAGAGGTAACTTCAGTGTCTGAGACTTTTGCAGTTGTTGGGATTCCCGCTTTTCAGATGCAAGTTGTTTGCAGCCAGGTTGAAGTCTTGCATACCTGCTTCTGTGTGCTCTGTGCGTATACTTTTAAAACAAGCAGCAAAAGGCAAGTTGTAGTCTTTTGTCATTTATTAGTGTCTGAACCCTGTTATAGATGGACTGAGAGGGATGTAGAAGGGTCGCAAAAATAAAATCAAGGATGTAATAGCAGGTAATCTTACAGGGGACATGCGGATATAGGGTTGCATGACAGTGGGATGATAGTAACTCTCATTAGTTCCTCGAAAGGTATCAGAGCCTCAGTGTCAGCCAGAGGGAGTTGATGTTCTCGGCTGCCTCTCTGAGCCCAGCAACAGAGCTCTGTTCTGGGAAAGCTGCTCCCTTGTTCTCAGAAATCCCCCCGGGCTGCCCTTTCGCTTTGAAAACAACAATTATACTGGGTTTTGGAAGTAAACAAGTACATTGTATCTTGGAGTGAGGTGGAGGCGAAATACCAAATAATACCAAATAATAATTGGTAGGCAGGAGGCTTTGCAGCAAAATGTTTTGCAGCAAGCAAGTGCTCAGCCGGTCAGTAATGGCACAGCAGGAGCCTCTCCCTGTTCCTCTTGCTTTGCATTCTCCTCTCTTTGCTGGAGCTTATTTGCTTCATTTTTGAACTCTTGTTGCTGAGGTAGTTAGTCAAACCTATCTGGTTTTTGCTTCCGAAAAACTTCCAGAAAGCATTTTTTATAAAGTGCTGGGTGTAGTCAGTGCCGATGAGCAAAATGTTTTTTGTCATTACCATAAATTAAGATCATAGACATGTACAAAGTCTTGTTTGGCAAGCATACGTGATTTCACCAACTTTCTTTATTGTTCTCTTTCTGTTTCTTAAAAACAGATGTCTATATCTACAGACCATGTTATAAGGAGGCTCAATAACCTTTCATAATGGGAAAACAGACCTTACTTGCATGCTCTGGTGTAACTGTAGCTATGGCATCTCTTGAACAGGAAAGAGTAAAAACTGTACCTGTAGTATTTCTGGCCACTGCAAACTTAAAACTGGCAATTTAGGGTGAATATTGAGAATGTACTCTAGTGTGTGATTCTTTTCAGAGAAGATGTTAACTGAGGCTTTGACTTTCCCTCAGCCTTTAAGAAATAAAAAAGTCTGGTTTATTCTTCATTAAAATATTAGAGTACATATGTAATTTTAAATTTATGTACTCCTGTTTAATTTAAAGATATGATGTTTTTTCTCACTTATTCACAAAAAAAGTCTGAAGGAGGAAAAATGCAGTGAGATTTCGGGAGAAAAAGGCCTTAAATAATGAATTGGCAAGAAATTATTGAAATTAATAAAAATTGTATTTTTGCCTTTATCTGACATCAGTTGGAGAAAGCAGCAGTGATGGTAGGAGGAAACCAATTCTCATGGTGATTCCACCCATTCCCCAGCATAAAAATGCTCTGCGTTTGAGACAAATGTGGGTAAATATCAAATCTGTTTATGGTTATCTGGCTGGAGAGAGTGTTGAGTAGTTTCAGTCTGGCACTGAATATTGGAAATAACATCTTTTTTCAGTTACCTTGTGAGCTAAAAGAAACAATAGGATGGACGTGTTTCAGTCCCTAAGTACATCATGTGAGTCTGTATTTCACTTGGGAAATTTGAGAGGCAAATCTCTTGGATAAAATCCAGGGAATAAATCTACAATACCAAAATTTATCCTGAGATTATTAACCATCTGAGGGCTGGGTTTTGGAGGCGGAAAGGTGGCTGCAGGAGTCGGGAGAGTGCTTATTTGGCTTTAAAGAAATATATTTATGATATGAGCAATAGATTGTTTAAAACAATGTGTATGAATCAAAATGGCTTTCTTTTTCCGCTTTCATAACACTTTATGGTGTATCAAGCTTCAGAAATAATTCATCCATAAAACAGAATGCTTTTACTATAGAGTAATTGTTAGCAAATGGTGTCCAAGAGAGGATAAGAGGTCTCTGAGGAGCGGACTCGGAGGATGCAGTGGGAGAGTCCAGTATTACTAATGTGTTGGTGTAATTCTTGGCATAGATCCACCTCTACGCTTTGAAAATCTATTCTTTTAGAATACAGATGGAAGCTGTTAAGTATGTGCTGTGTATGCTTTTCCATCTCCACAAAGAGCATGCAACAAAAATCCTCCTGAAATTGAGCTCATGTATCAGCTATACAGTTACATATGCAAAGGTACTACTTTCTGACCTCGGTGTCCTTCCTTACTGCTCTTGCAACGTGGGCTTCTTCAAATCCTTAGGCTGCAGGACTTACAAGAGCTTGCAACAGCTGAAGGTGCTGTTTTATGGTTAGTAAGGAAAGAATTATGTGTCAGGTACTGCCATCTTATCCTGCCTTATTTATTCTGTGCTTGCAAATGTGATCCGGCTGCTTCTCCCAGGTCAGCACTAGCAGTCACACAGGCAGTCAGACCGAGGAGTTGATCCAGCAGAAAATGCTATACCCCCTCCTACCCACAGCAAAAATAAGAGCTTTCAGGTGTAGGAGCTTATTCAAGAGAGATTCTGATGTCCTTCCATAAGTGCCATCCCTACTCATAAACCTGAAGATTTGAAGCTCAGGATTTTTTCTCTCTGAGTGAGCTGATAAGATTCACAGATACCCATATTCCCATCTGAACTACTCTTAATTTTTGTCTCCTATAATTTGGATACATCTTTTCAGTCAGTTGAAAGGGCATTATATTTGTTTGTTTAGCTCTCAGTTACCTGCTTAGTGAAATAAGCCAATTCTGAGCAGCAGTGCAGATCAGATGGGTCTATGCCGTTTGCCCCAGGGAAGTCTGCTCCCTCCACTGCTCTGTACTTTCTGCTCTGAACTTTCAAAGTACTGCTTGAAAAGAGAGTAATTTAAAATGGGTCTGTTAGCCCCAGCCACTTCTCAAACCAGCTACTCAGCTCCTAGTTTTAAAGATTTTTTGAATGATGTAAAAGAAAAATGTATGCTCTTCTGAAGGAAATGTAGTAAGTTTATAATGCAAGATTAATGTGATAAGGACTTCTAACTCTATTTCTGTAATAAGAATAGTGTTTTATGCATAAGCATATGGCTTGTATGTATGCCTGTGTATTGCTAGTGAAGCATATTCAAAATGTTAAGTAGGGAGGAACTTTTAGATAGACCTCAAAAAAGATGATGGAAAAATGAGTAGTCAATACCAAGAAGGCTTCCCAGGGAATAAAAACCAAGACACCACAAGGAGTATTGATAAAGTTTTGGAAAGAAGGGTGGAGTTTGATTTCCATATATTTTTATATTTTCATATAATGAAAAATGTGTCTGCCTCTTTTCCTCATTGTTGCATCTCTCAGAAAATAGGTATAACTAAACATCTGATGCATACGTTGTGTCATGATCAAAAGTCTATGTTGCATGGATGGACTTAAGCTCAGCAAAGTAGAACTCCTTCAACTAATATTTCAACCTAATTTCCCTCTGGCTATCCTGGAGCTCTATTTTCAATGATTTACTTCAGTGAGGCAGCAGCACAAGAATGAGCTATCACCTTCTGTAATGAAAGTTTCCTCTAGGTGCTCATCGTGAGTCCAGTAATGAACAATTTGTTCATAATCTGCATTTGAACACTGCTAAAAGCAGCTGTAGCAATTAATTGAATTTGCTCATCTAGGCTTGTGCTGACTCTCTCCTTTAGTGGAGATAATGAGAACAGAGTTTAGCTGGTATGAGTATATTCTATCCTGCTCTGAAAAATTGACATCAGTAATATTAAAAATCCTTCCCAGTAAAGGTTCATTTTCCACACAGAGAATAATTAAATATACTTATTAAGACACTTTTTATTTGTTTGTTTCCTACATTTTAACACCTGCAGTTAATCTTCTCAAGTAAGTGGTTATAAAAAAAAAACAACACTACCTAACATAGAAACCACATGACTAGAACCACAACCATACTTTGCCTTAAGAACAGAGTTTCACTAAGATAACCTAAGTGCAAAAAGAAGTAGATGATAGTTGCTTCCTGTTTCCTCCAGATCACTTATTTTGCACCTAAATTTAGGCTTACAGATGCGTCTGTAACTTTAAAAATTTTTTTTCTTCTTGTAATAGTAGTTACTGATACAGATTTTCCCCCTTCCCCTGCTTTGTGTCTAATTACAGCAAATATTAATAGCAATTCTAGTTTATTGCCATTCAAAAGAGGTTTGTTAGCTCTTTTTCCTTCCCTTTTTTTTCCTGTTGATCCCTACTGCCAAACCAGTTTTGAACAGCTCTCCCATAATCCTATTACATCATTTTCTTCTAGTCCCTTAGGTAATGTTGGATGGATGGGAGCTGGGGAATGATTTGAGGAATCAAGATTTAGATGAGTGGGTGGACAAGGCAGTTCATGACATCACCTTCCTCCTGAGCTTTTACTGGGAATAATTGAAGGAAACAAGAACATCAAAAAGGTTGCATAACAAAATGTAGCTTTTGGTGTTGTGCATGATGCAGGATTGATCATGCCAAAGAAAATTCAGTAGTGTTATTCCTGACTCGATTGTAACCAAGTTAACAAACATGGCAGTGATGGACTCCATTCAGTGTATTTTAACTGTGTGTTAGGATTAAGTGTCAGATTTTCCAAACAATTTCATAGTTTGCTTTGTTTAAAATGCATCTGTAGCAAGGAGTTATTTTCCCCTTTTAACTCAACTTTGTTCAAGATTGATGAATGTGTCAAGGAGTATCTTCCTCTTTCCTAAGCCCTTAAAAGATTTCATCCTGAAAAAGCATCTGTACAGCAGTGTGGCATTATGACTATATATATATGACATTATGACAATAGCTATCTGTTAGTCAATCTTGACTGTGAGTCTGTTTAGAAAAAACCTGACATTTCCAGTGTGACTGACCTTTATTAAAATCAAATGTGATCTCATTGCATTGCTCAGGTTACATTTCCATCTGAAGACAAAAAGTTTAAAACCAGTTTGGTTTCTAATCACTGTCATCTAAGTCTGCTCTTGATAATGTAGCTATTGAGGTGGGATTGAACTTGGAGGAAGTTGTCTGTCATCACCTACAGTCACCTAGTTATGTGGAGACTGAATGCAGTGGCATGGCTGCAAGGGCCTGGCTCTGCTCATCAGTGCTCCAGGTAGTGTGTACTCTAAAAAGGTCAACATTTTACAATGAAAAATAGTATTAATGCAATTACTTTCTACCACTGTCACTATTACAAATTAATTTGATAAGGAAGACACATCTTTTTTTATATATAGCTGTTTTGGAGGACTTATTTTTGTCATTGTTTTAGCTATTCCATCTTCCCTCCCAGCTCCTTTAATTACTTTCTCAGTTTATTTTTTGAGGCCTAAAACAGTATAACATTTGGAAAGAGAAAATGACCAAAGATCTTGTAATAGCCTCAAAGCTAAATGATATGAATATATTATTATTAAGCTCATGGCAGAATTCCTAACTTGAGATTGATGTGTTTGTACAGCTGTTGCTAAAGCTGTGGCTCCAAACAATCGCTGGTTGTTCTAATGAGCTCTTCTGCTATGAATCAAGAGGATGGGAGAAAAGAAAAAAGAGCCTGTTAAAATTGCTGTTGGATTAGTATGTGTATTTAGGCTAACATATAACTACAGTAGATGAAAAGTATTTTTTTTAATACATCTGGCCTAATAACTTGGAGTTTTTAGAATTTTTAAAGTCATTATTTCTTTAGTATAATTTATTTCTGTAGCTCAATACTAGCACTGTGTACTGTCTCTGTTTTTCAAATTTACTAATATACTTAAATGTATGCTCAGCAATTATGATTAGCATCTACCCTTTGTGTTTCTAAGTATGGTTATAGACTAGTCATATATTCTGAGATTTATTTGAGATTTTTTGGAGGCTTTTCTCATGTGTTGGAATTTTTATGTGTTTGGAAAAGAGAATAAAATCTACTTTCATCTTCTCATGGGGGCCACTGATTTGTAAATACATGGCAGAGGTTATACTTTTTTCCAATTTCTGGACAAAGGAAAAAAAATGTCTCCATGTTTTATGCTGATTTTATGTATGAGTGGTTTTTGTCTTCACAATTGAGAAGTTTGTTTTTATCACTTACATAAAGGTGGTGAAAGCTAATTTCCTCCCTACCCATGCGCATGTTCTCAATTTCAAAAGACCATTAGTAGAACTGTGTGTCCCCTATTTTCTTCTGAGATCAGATGTGATGGAACGTGCTTCCTGTACCTTACTTAATATGCAGCCTTTTAATTGGAGTAGTAGAGAATGTTTTAAAATCTGCGTAGGATAAATTCGTTCCATTTGGATGCTCTGTGCTTTTGCACAGGGAAGCATGGTATGTGTTGCTTTAAATAACTTCTGAGATCACAATTCTTCTTAACGTAGTATCTACAGACTTGCTTCTCTCCTTCCCTTCCCCCATGGTTTGCTGTGCTTTCAGCAGAACTGAGGTGTTCCCCTTGGTTGGCCATTGTGTTCTCTATATTGATGTGGACATTTTTGTTTCATACTTTCCTCCTCTGGACTGATGCACACAACGTTATCAGATAAGCTACCGCACTGCTCTGGAGCTCGATTTTTAGGGCTGGTGTTTATTTTTATCCATTTCTGAGGGAAAAATTAATTTGCAGAAAAAAATTAAAGTAGCAGATGATGAAACCCTACAGCTCATTGACAGATGAGCAGAAATTAATTGTGCAGTTGCTCCAATTAAAATCTGAAACTGCTTATCAGAAATCGTGTCAGCAGCGGTTCCCATTTGTAGTGTGTGACACAGGGCTCTTCACCAAGGGCAGAGCCACGGCATTGCTGCTCACATCACCCAGCATGGCTCTTCAAAAGTAGGTTGCATACAGCATGCATGGGACAAACAGCTTGTCAACAGGCAGCAAAACTCTGTCTAGTGTTTTAAGTGCCAACACTGCCTATGAGGCCCAGGCCCAAAGCTTCTTCCTTGGCTCTTTTCCTTCTTTGGCTCAGACTTTGCTTCTCACCACCAGATAGCTGCTTGGCTTTGTCAAAGACAGGGAGTACTGTAACTTGGAGCTGTCGGAAGGAAGTTAATGCTGCCAGCTCTCCCTGCTTCAGGAGATGTGTTTTGCCCTCAACCAGCTTCTTGGGCTTAGATCTTAAACCAAGGAGCAGCAGCAGGAGTGGGGAGCAGTCTCTAGGGGCAAAGGGTTATATGCAACTCTTCTACTACTCAGCCTAGCACAGAGGCAATGGCCCTGGGCTTGGAATACAGTCCTTCCTGATATTCACCATTCCTGGTGCATCCATTCCCCAGATAAAGGATTGCATGGGCCATGCCTTCATCTGATCTTCTGCTTTGCTCATCCTCAGGTGGTTGGATGTCGATGATGTTAGGCATCTGGCAAAAATAGCATATAACTAAGATGCTTTAAAATATACACAGCTCTAGTAAAGCTGCAGAACACCCACACTTTTAGAATGGGTGATGCAGCTAAGGTTGTGAAACATCTCAGAAGTTGATCTTAAAAGCTCTACTGTATTTCAAGGGAAATGGCAAAATTACATTGGTAGTGTAGAAAAACTTGCTTTCTAACATACAAAAGCACTATGTCTCTTATTTTCTTACTCTGTTTTCGCTAGAGAACTGTCACAATTATTTAATGAAAGAAGGCTGTCACCTTAATATTCTTATTTACATGGTATGTGTTAACCCCTATGAGGAAGTTTACTGTATGTAACAAATCTCTCAGTGCAAATCTGGCTTATTGTAGCTCTACAGAGCAAATTCTGTTATGTGCTTGTGCATGGTGATGTAAAATGATGTCATGTATCAAGAGAGACAGGTGAAGTGCAAGAGATAAGCAACTAACCAGTTGGCCCAAAGAAACCCACTGGAGATTGTGCATGAAAAGGAGAAAACTTTGCCTGAAAATTAGAACATGGGCTCTTACATAAAAGCATGCAAGCCTTTGTGCAATTAGTGATTGCTTGAAATACACACCACCTTCAAGGAGACAAAAAAGTCATGTCAAAATGATCAGAACACTTGCTTTTCATCTGTAGGAGAGATAAGAAAGTATGGCTCTATGATCTTTTAAAGGTCCCTTCCAACCCTGAAAATTCTATGGTTCTATATACTGACACAGAGTGAGAACTTGACTGGGAAACAGTCCTAAATGACATGAATCTGTCCTTGGCCATGTCCTGCCAGGCACACGGATGTAGCTGTCTTAAAATGTGAGCAAACAGGTGGTCAAAAGAGTAGAGCTGAGATCAAGATGTTGCCTGTTAAATTATCAGTTGAGTACAGGGAATCTGAGATTTAATCTATTACAAGCTTGTGGTTTTCACAAACTGTGAAACTAAACTTAAGCAATGTGAGTAACTTTTAATACTTCCTACTTGTGACACAAAATATATTTATCTCCAGAAACAGGAAAGACTAACAGTTTATTGCAAGGAGGGAAATGCCCCACAAAGTCCTCTCTCCCCTTGAGCTTGTGGTAACATACAAGATTTAGGTTTGGGGTTTCCTGTCCCTGTGCTCTGAATTCCAAGGAGCACAAACAGAAGTACTTCTGTTAACCTGGGAAAGAGGAGTTTTCTCTGGCACAATATCATGCTTTCTTCCTTTTTTTTTTTTTTTTTTTTTTTTTTTTTTTTTCCAGAAAGATTTTTGTAAGTTAAGATGACAGTGTCTGTCTTAGGGGGCAAGTTTGGGGTTGGTTTTTTGTTGTTTTGTTTTTTTTTTAATTGCAGATATGCTTCTGGGGCAGCTTAGTATCTCATTAAGAGAAGCTGAAGGGTTATCTAGCCTCCAGCTTTGAATTGCAGTCTATCTGATATTAACACAATTAGCTTTTTATGACATGAAAGACTTAATTGTTGAATATATTTAAATCCGAGTGCTCTGGACCAGTGTCTGAATCAGTCAGAATTAATGCAAATAACTCAGGGAACCTATACTAAGGAGCTGAATTCTTTGTTCACACATAAAATCTTTCAATTATTATAAATTGTATTTGTATTTATAATTATTATAAATTGTATTTCAGTGTTTAACTTGAAATGAAAAGTTGAGCGTGTTTGTTCCACTCCAAATACAAATGTGATTGAAGGATTTTCTTTGTATTGAGTACAAGCTTTCTGCATTTTGTGAGAGATATATATATATATATCTCTCATAAGTGAAACTCATGCTTCATAAAGGGCGTGGTGGAAATTCCCCATTTGCATGCCTGATAAAGCTCAATCTGCATTGTCTTTAAATGATAACTGCTTTTATGGTGGCTTGTTGAAGCTGAAACACATCTCCTGCCTTCTGATGTATATTCCAGTATTGGTTTACAAAAAAAATACACGGTGAGTGTACTGGAAGGAGGATACTCAGCAGGAGGGAAATAGAATTCTTGGTGTGTAAAAAAGTATCTGTATGGTCTTGTAGAGTGCAGATTGATAGCCCCTTGCTTCAAAAACTGTTCCCAGGCAAAAACTGTGTATCCACAAATAAACCATGCACTCTCTTTCAAATTTTCACCATCTCGTAACAAAAGAAAAAGGGATATGTGTACACGGGCAGGGGTTTATGGGCATTTGTCATTAGGTGGTTGTAAACTATTTTTGCTTCCTCTGGTGGTACATTTACTTGACTCAGGGCATTTGTGTTTCTAGGTAGGCTTAGGAGGTCACTGAACTCTAGATCCAGTTTACTCTAGCTTCCAGTTTACATATTATACTTGCAAGCACATCGGTGGAGGTTGTGCCCTGTGACTTGAACCCACAAGCAGCTCTTTTCCTGAAATATTTGTAATGTACTTGCATCAAATATTGCTGATCAGCTGATTAATTGCCCTGTGTGATGGGTTTTGTGGGCTCTCTGGTCCTAAAGTCCATGGCAGGTCTGCAGTGTCAGTTTGACATGTGAGTTGGGGTTACTAGGTTTGCTTTGCTCCATTTGTCACTCCTTGCCCCATCCCTGTTTCATAATTCAGACACAGTGAGATGTTTTTATTTTTGCTCTTGCAGGATTTGTGGATTAGAGATACAGAGCAGGCAAAAAACAGGCTTTGGGTTGATTCTTTAGGTTAGGAAGTCAAGTTTTTGTATCCCCATGCTCTACTTGTAATACTAAAACTCTAAAAACAGCAATATGGAAATAGTTAATATGAAGCAGAGTCTTTCAAGTCATCAACTAGCTTAACATGGCTGATTTATTTTTGAGGAAAAAAAAACAGTTTATTAATCACAGATGTGCATGCCTCTAGTGCTAAGAAGGCTGGGACTAGAATGAGAATTCCCATTTCCCTTCCAGTTTCAAAAACTTTCCTGTTTGTTGGAGGTAACTTTATCTCCTAGTTTTAGGGGGTCAGAACCCTTGCTGCCTGCCCTTTTTCTTTGGCTTCAAAAATATATTTATGGACTCTCAGTGAACTCCCTGACCTCATCATCAGAGCAACATATGTGGTTTGTACTTAGAGAAAAATGGCAGTTACATGCCTTCTTTCCTTATTGTGGCTATGAATTATAAAACAGCCTATCTATTTGGTTTTTTTTAATACTTTATGTAATTGAAAAAGCTGTCTCAACTTGAGCAAATAGAGATTTTATTAAATTTTATGGCTTCTTATTGGGCTGGAGTTGTTGTGTGTGTTGTGTTTAATTTTTTCTCTCCAAGATGGCCATTTGTGGCATTTACCTTTTTCTAAGAGAGATTCTGACACTCTAGAAATTTTACCAAATGTGAAACACAGTTGGGGCTATCATACCCCAAAAAATGTTCCTTTTATTTTCAGTTTTAAAACACTGTGTTGTTCTTAGTTTAATTTTGAATGCTTCTTTTTAGTTTTAGTGATAAAATATTCTTGAGCAACCCTTGAAAACCAATTTGCAATGTTATCATAAAGCAAACAATGCCAATATAGTGTAAACATTCCCAAGCATGGTAATCAATCAAACCAAGCCCGTATCCCTAATTATATAGATAGAGGTAGATATAGTGATGGGGCAGGAAATAAGGCACACTAATGGATGTTCTCATAATAGTGAAGGTGAAAGGTCTTCCTGGGCTCTCAAAACTGGATAATGGTATTAGATATTGATATTCTCTAATGTTTGGATCTGGTAATGACTTCACTTATATATTTGAACTTGAACACCTAGGGGTTTTTATGACTGTGCTCTACTGTTGTAGCTGGTCTGAGAAAGTGGAAAAGGATTAAGAATTGGAGCATCTGGACTCCTGTCAGCCTGGACAGGATGGGAAAGTGGACAGTAAAGTGTCTTACTGGGCAAGTACTGGTGTGGAATATTTGTACCGAGTATTAACATTAACCTGTGAGGCTGTATAGATGTTTTCTGCAAATTTAAGAAGGGGCAAAGAGTTGGGTTTGATCTCTGAAGAAACTAGTGTCTTGGTATTCTGTTCAGGTTAACACTGATAGTTTTTAAACCTCTGGGGGTTTTGCATCTTTATAATGCCTTTTCAAGTAACATTTGATACTTAAGAAGGGTATATGGCAATGCAGTGTTTTTATTCATTTCAAGTCATTCCTTCTCCCCCAGTGCTTTCATGCTTTGCAGAGCAAAGTGGTACGGTGCTATAATTTCGGTGTACTACTTTCACTTTGTCCACTTTCATGAATCCTTGAGGCCCTAATAATATTCCAGTAAGTACTTTATGTTAAAAAATGCAGAAGAGAAGATGAGAAGCAGCTATGTGCTAATAAAAACTAATGCTGTGTGGGAGGATATGGCTGAAGTATGTGCTGTGAAACATGTCTGGCTAACATTGTTTTGTCTCTTAGATCCCCTTCACTTGATCAGAGTGTACTTATTTCTTCCTGCTCTCTTCCCTCCTGCCCACAAACTCTTGGCCCATTTGGGCTAAGAATAGGAGTGTTACAGCAGAAGTTCAGTCAGACAGAAATGCTAATCTCCCACAGTTTAAGGGGTTCTGGATTGTACTATTCGATTTTACAAAAATTTGGTCGTTGGTAAATGTTGCTTGTTAAAAGGATGGGTGAGAAGTTGAAGAGGGGAAGCACAGGTTTTATAAAAATGAAAAATGGGTTTATTAACTGCAGGTATATTACATGCTTAGGGATGGGCACATTTAAGTAAAAGTAAATCTTAGGCAATCAGTTACTGCTCCACCACACTGCCTCTTTCCTAGAAAAGGAATAATTGTAAAGCAAAGAAATGCAACAGACACAAAAATATGAAACAGTAGATGGTGAACTTCGGCAAAGACTTAATTGCTTTTTTATTTATATAAACAAGTGAATGTGCTCTATTTTATTTGTATAGAAGAAACTTGTATGAACCATTATTAGGACAAAAATATATACAAATGAAAGAAAAACTTGGCAGAGTGATTATAGCATCTTCAAGCTTGGGAGTCTTGAAAACAAAGCATTTAGTTTGTGCTTTAAGAAACTTATTTACAAGAATACCAGTGCCATTTCCTCCTCTTTTCTGGTTAATTATTGATACACCCATCACCTGATTTTTGCTATGATTTCTGAAACAAGCTATGATAAAAACTGAAAGATGCATGATACAATAAAGGTAAAGTTGAGTTTGTGGGAAGAGAAGTCAAACTAACTGTTTACAGAGGTTTAATAGGAGGTTGTTTGGATTCCTGTGGAGAGTTTGCAGATGGTTGGAAGGTTTGTTTGGAATTTTTTTAATAAGCAGGCCACTTTGGTTGTTTTTAAATAAAGTAAAAAATATGTTGTGGTAGGGATGCTGCTGGCTAGCAGGCTTGCTTTTCTTATGTATTTTCTGAGGACCATAAGCAGTAATCCAGGGGCCTTGAGGGATACTCAGAGTGCAATCTGAAGACCATTGTTATAAAGATAATTAATTTCTTATTTATGTTTCCTGCTTCAACAACAAAATAATGAGGTAGTTCTGTAGCACTGCTATCCCAACATTTAGAGACAAATCTAACTAGTTTAACTTGGCATCTGCTTTTTGGTGGTACCCATTACCTAAAGTGTTGAAACCAGGTTCCTAGCATCATAAGAAGTCTCTTTACCTGTGTGCAGCACAGCTACAGCTGAGGCTAGAAGATAATCCTGTAGATGAATTCTGATTCTGGGTGACTTGCTTTAAAGTGCTAGCAACTAGCTTGTTGGACTGAAAGTATGCTTTCTAAAATTTGTCTTCCACTTTATGGAAACATGATTAAAGTGATGGTAAGTAGCCATTGGTATGTATATGTTCATAGAGTATAAGCTACAGGAGTTTTTAGTATCAGAGCTGATATATCTAAATGGTCATATGCCACTTGGATTTTATTAGAACAGAGAAAAATCTTGACAAACATCCAGGTGGAGCACAATTTTGTATTCCAAGGAGAGGGTGCCCTTTTTGAAACAGTGAAGGAAAACAAAAAAGGCCTTATTTATTATATCCATATTTTATGTGTCTCTTCCTGTATCTGTTCAAAGCCATAATTTGCACATATTTCTTTATGGAAACAGAGCAGGCTCACACACTTATGTAGGTCCAAGGCATTTGGGTGTTTACAATAAAGTGTATTGATACATCAGTGTGACCATATTATTTATTCTACAAAATTCAAACTACCTTTGGTCAGACTGGCAATATGCCTCTTACAGAAAAACTGCCTGGAAAGATGACCTGAACATCTGTGTCAAGCTTCAAGAAGGAACACAAGTACTGCATTTAATTCCCAGCGATAGAAACATTCAACAAAACATTATTTATGTCATCCTTATATAAACTATCTACAAAAGTGCACATTTGGGGGGGGTAGGGGGAAGAAAAGCCCTATATTTAACAACCTGGGAGAGTCTTGTCAGTCTTGTTAATACCCTAGTTGTATATTATATTCATAGGAGTGGTGTTATGAGATGAGTCACAATAAAACAAACCTTACATTTTTAGGAAAAGAGAATTGCTGGGAGTACAAAGCATTGTGCTGCATGGAAAAAGAAGAAAGAGAGACAGAGAGAAAGAAATGTAGTCTCACAGTAACTAACCTAGTGAGCGTTGATGGTAACCATGTGGTCCAGTTTAAGTGACTGAAGCCTCAGTGGGCAAGTAGTACTGACCTCATGCACTGTCCTGGTTTCAGCTGGTTTAGAGTTAATTTTTTTTTAGTAGCTAGAATAGCACTACGTTTTGGATTTCATATGGGATTTGATGTGAGAACAATACTGATAATGTGCTGATGCTTTTAGTTGTTGTTAAGAAATTAAAGCTTTTTCAACTTCCCATGCTTTGCTAGTGTGCATGTGCACAAAAAGCTGGGAGGGATCTAAATTGATCAGTAAAATATTGTGTATCATGCAAGGTCATGCTTGCTGTCTGTGTGGGAAGCTGGGAAGCACTCCCACTCTTCTGGGATTGCAGTTTCAGAATCTCTCTCCTCTGGGATCCTTAGCTAGGGATGGACTGGACATTGGTCAGTGGGTGGTGAGCAGTTTGACTGTGCATCATTTGTTTGTATATGTAATTAATATTAATATTAATATTTTAACTGCTTTTTCTCATTCCACAAGTCTCTTTACCTTTCTGATTCTCTTCTCCGTTCCCTGGGAGTTGGGGGAAAGTCAGTGAGCAGCTGTGTGGTATTTAGCTGCCTGCCAGGTTAAAACCACAATATTCACATATAACTATGGTTAGAGAAAAATGAATCCTTTGTTTTACTACAGAACTCCAGGCATTGTCACGCTGAGCAATACTGCTGATCCTGAGATTTGAGCAAATGAGTTTTTTAATATAGATATTCTCTACCTTTTTAAATAATCAAAACATCACCCAAGACTCGAAGATTTATGCAAAGGATATAAGATTTGTAAGAATAATTTATAAGGATATAAGATTTATGCAAAGCATTCTTCTTCCTCCTTTCCCAGGGGTAGGGGAAATAAACAAACAATGAAAGTAACTGGAGCATTTGTAATAAAATTTGACATTTGAAAAATAATTTACTTCTCTCATTGAGGCACTTATTTTTATTCTTTATGTCCATGCTCAAATCTGTACGCATCAAAAGATAAAATAAGCATATGATTCCATAAAGTTAGATGATGTTTGGAAAATATAATTCACTATTAAATAAGTATCAGCAGTCTTAAGTCTAGATTATAATAGAGGCAGGAGCAAGCTAATGAAGGTTGTGTGTTGCAGGAGTATAAGCCATCCGTTTGTGTGGGGTGGTGACGTGGAGCATGACTACTGATAGTTGTATTGTCATTAAAGGCCAGATTACCTCAAAATAATGTGGCAGATTCATCCAAAAATCCAGTCTGACACCCATCATCACATAGGTCATTTAGCTTGTTTCTCACCAGCGTTTCAGCTTTAACATGCTCCCCTTGTTCGTTTTGTTTCAGACTCCCTCTCAGTCTCCAGCAATGATGCCAGTCCTCCTGCTTCAGTAACATCTCTTCAGCCCCACATGATTGGGGCACAGAGTTCCCCGGGCCCCAAGCGCCCCGGCAACACTTTGAGAAAATGGCTTACGAGTCCTGTGAGGCGTCTCAGCAGTGGAAAAGCAGATGGGCATGTCAAAAAACTGGCCCACAAGCATAAGAAGAGTAGAGAGGTTCGGAAAAGTGCCGATGCAGGCTCTCAGAAGGACTCTGATGACAGTGCAGCAACCCCACAGGATGAAACTGTTGAAGAGGTAAGCGTTTTTCAGCAAAAGGAAGACATGGACCTGTTGGAGCAGGTCCAGAGGAGGGCCGTGAAGATAATCAGAACGTTGCACCACCTCTCCTATGAAGAAAGGCTGAAAAATCTGGAGTTATTTGACCTGGAGGAGACTCCAGAGACCTTGTAGCAGGTTTCCAGTACCTAAAGGGGTCCTACAGGAAAACTGGGGATGGACTTTTTATAAGGGTATGTAGCAATAGGACAAAGGTGAATGGCTTTCAACTGGAAGAAGGTAGATTTAGGCTAGATATTAGAAAAAAAATTTTTATCATAAAGGTGATAAGACACTGGAACAGGTTGCCCAGAGAGGTGGGAGGCTCTCCATCCCTGAAAACATTCAAGATCAGTTTGGATGGGGCTCTGAGCAACCTAATCTAGTTGAAGATGACCCTGCTCTCTGCAGGGGCTTGCACTAGATGACCTTTAAAGGTCTCTTCCAACCCAGACTATTCTATGATTCTCTTATTCAGGGCAGCTCCCTGAGACTTGTCTTTGTTTTTCTGAGAACTAAATGTTGTCAGGTGAACACTGTCTCCTCAGGTGACTGTCCAGCCATTGAGCAAAGTCACATGTTCCATGTGCTCATTCTGTATGACTGCTGAACTCTACTCAGTACTGTGCTTATCACAGTTTGTGCCCTTCTACATTAACCTCACTAGTAAAGCTCTGTGGAGAAGAACCTATAGTTGATGAAGAGTTGTAAAAGAGAGTAAGAAGTTGTTCTTGTCTTTGCTCTTTTATCTCACTCAGAAAAGCAATTTTATGAGTAAAGGTTCTGGGAATAATCATGTCATTTTTTTTCCTTTTCTTCTTGATGGATCAGGGAAAAGACAGGGAGATCTGCTTAACTGCTTAAAGCTGTGTTTACACCTTGAGCAAGAGTTAGAGCACAGAAAAATTACTGCCATTTCAAATCAAAAAGCAGTTACCGGCAGTCGAATAATAAATGCAGCAGTTTTCACTGGAGGGAGGGAAACTTTGAGCTATTGCAGATTTTGTCACCAAGGACATATGCTGAAGGTTTTCCTTCCTCCCACAATATGTGCCCATCCTTCTAAACCTGGAACTTGTGTATGAGTAAATCCTGCTGAACACAGACAGAGCCAAATTCTCTTCCATTACAGACCTATGGAACAGGCTGAAAGAAATAGCATCTTACTGCTTCTGAGGATGCAGCCACTTGGCTGCTGTACCATTATTCCTTTTTACCAGACTTGAATCTGACAAGTTTTGTTAGTTACAATACAGAAAAGTGGTCTCAGATCCTCAATTAATTATTAGTTTGGGGTTTTTTTTTGCTTGCTTCTGACATGCTTTACTGCAAGCTTATATCACTGAAGTTAAATGTAGTGAGAGAAAAGACTAGAGACTTGGCAGTATGGTGAATTGGGAGATGTGGTTTTGGAAGGAATATTGGCCTCTGTCCTTGAGTATCAGGCTATAGAAAGAAACCCTCTGTGAGGCAGTTGTAACTTTGTTTTGGAAGTATTAGGCAGTTGTTATTATGATTATGCAGTTCTACGAATTACGGAAAATCTAAAGTTGGGGCCTTAATGTCGGGAAAAAACAATAACCAATTTGGTTGTCTTCCTTTAAAGACAGTTAAATTATCCTGCAAAATTAGTTACATTAAACTTTGACTAATTAAAATCATAGTTCCCTATGTAACTGGGAGGGCCATCTTTCAACAGAACTGTAATAATTATACAAGCAATCTGTTCTCACTGCTTTAAGGGGAAGGGGACAGAAAGAATAACAAAATACTTCATAGGGTTTTTTCATACCCTTTATAAGGCTTGCTATGAGGGTTGGTACTTCAGATAGAAATTTCTTGAGCTTCTGTGCTAGCAGAATGTGGCCCTTCACAGTACTGAACTTGGCTTTGGTAATCATGGCTTTGGTAATGCTTTCCTGTAGTAAATGTCTATCTGAATATCTTGTTCTCAGCTTATTAGTCCATCTGCTTTTACCAAACACTGAAAACATTATCTTTGGCATCTGCTTATCTGCTTTTTTCCCCCCTCTGTTGAGGAACTGCAGTGTTTGGGTTTTTTTTAGGATCATCTTGATTGTTGGGAAAGAGTTGAATCTACAGAACAGGCTTGTGTAAGACAAGCTTGCATTGAACAAGCTTCATGCTGCTGAATGTCTTGATTTTATTTACAGAGAGGTCGGAACGAGGGGCTGAGCAGTGGCACCCTGTCCAAGTCATCCTCTTCAGGCATGCAGAGCTGCGGAGAGGAGGAAGGTGAGGAGGGAGCGGATGCTGTACCGCTTCCTCCTCCGATGGCAATTCAGCAACACAGTCTGCTCCAGCCCGACTCCCAGGATGACAAGGTAGGAAGAAGAAGCTGGGAAGGCTTCTGACGTTGACCTAACCTCTGTTTGCACCAATCTTTCTTCTTTATCCAAGTCTCTGCAATGTGCATAAGAGAGCTTTATGGCAGAGAGGAGCAATCGCTATACCACTTCAGAGAACAGTAAAAGAGTTTACCATGAAGAGTGTGATTTAAGTGCCTCTCTGTATTTTTCTGCTAGCAGTTTAAATGTGGAAATGGGTGGCTTTGTGTGTTTGCAGGCCTATTTAGCAGATGCCAAATTTACTGATGAGGATTTAATTGTTTTATAATCATACCTGTAGGTATTTAGGTTAAAATACTACGTGCAAGTAAAGTTTATCATAGTAACAGTTGTACAATACCTTTGTAGATTTTAGACTGTTTGTCAAGCCCTATTTTGGATAACCTCAGTTCAGGGGGAAAAAAAATTCTCTATATGTGCCTTAGGAGAAAGAACTGTTCACATAAGGTCCAAGGTGTTTCTGTATAGTAGTGTAGCATTCTTTACCTTTCCTTTTTTTTATCTTTTGTGCCTCTACAAGTATATTAATAAATTAATATCAGAATAAGGGTAATAATCCACATTTTTTAATTTACCAAAGGAATATTAAAATTGATGATAAACATTTTATGTCGGTAACTAAATTCTGCATGTAGATAGTAATTGCATGAAGGAGATCTTGCAGATTATCTGTTTTTCTCGAATGTTGTGATGTTCATACACTGACAGGACTTATTTCACTTCTCAACCTGGATCCACATGGTTAGGGGGAAACTACTGAGCCTATAAATAGAAGGTTTTGAAGTAGAAACAGTGTGAGCTTTGGCAGCAAATACTCACATTCATTGCTTCCCATTTTGCTGCATTTTTAGCCATTGTACTTTGTAGCATGAACATTGTTAGTGAGTTTTGTGGGTGGTTACTCACTGTTCTGAGTCATGCAGATGTTGTTGGTAATTTTGGTTGATCTTGTTGACTTTTTTTTCTTCCCTTCATCCCACTGCCTTTCAGTGGGGAATCTCAATCACCCCTGAAGCTGTCAAAATGGCTTGCTTTCATGCTCTATGGGTATATAATTTCTGTTATCTGTTTTCTAAATTGAAAAAGTGATATATATAAGTTGTAGTTACTATGTTGGGAAATACTCCTGAAATAAAACGGGAAAATTTGCATTTTATAATTTTGACAGCATTTAGATAAGAGAGAATATTTGAAGTTTAGAAATAGAGCAAATATAATGTTGGTGAACACATGTTAATTATTTAATTAATTCTGTGTACTGAGAAGCTGCCATATTTGCATGTCCCTTCAGTGATAATAGAAAACAATATGAAATCCTTATATAAAGTTCTTGAGATAAATATGGCTTTTGCTTCTATAGTTCTTTTTATGCAGCAAGAACATTTATCTGAAGGGATATGCTTGTCTCTTCCCTTTTGTGTTTCTGGTGCAAAGTCAGACCCATAACACAGTAGAGTAAGAGGCTTTGAGTAGCTTTCAGTGTCCCACAGGGTCCCACTGCAGGAAAAACATGTTGCAACAGTTTTTAAAGTAGCTTAAACTGCATTCTAGAGAAGACTTTTGAGAAGTTAAAATTCTGTGTAGTTAATATTATACACTAATTTTTAAAAACATGTAAATGATGATTCTTTGGAGCATTGTTTCTGTGCAGCATCTGACCGCTGCATGGTGGAAAGTAAAATATCCCCTGATGCAGCTGCCTGGGAGGTTGTGTGAGCCTCCCTGAAGTCCACTCACTAAGACATATCATCCATCTCCAGTATCTAAAGCAAATGCTTTATTGGAATGCAGAAGTGAGAAGAAGCCAGAGCAAAGTTTTACCCAGCAGAAGTCATCTGACCCTGTTGGTGGAGTTGCTGATTAATAAAAGGCGTGCAAACAAATTCCCAGTTGTCTGCCTTCTGGGTGGAGTCCTCCTTCACATTCCTGCCACGCTCAGTGGTTTCTTGGGTTGCTTGGCTCCTCTGGATCCTGAGGAATGTCTTCTCCTTTCTGTGACCTCAGAGGTTTGGCTTTTGACTATACCTCACTGCCAGCATTTCTTCTTCTCCAGGACTCCTGGACAACACTCTGCTGGAAACACCCTGCTCGCTGGGTTTCTCCTTCCCTACCCAGCCTGCTGTAGATTCCAGCAGTATCTTACACCACTGTGTAATGCTCAGTTGCTCCCACCACCTTTCCTTGTTTTCTGGGCAAGAGGTGTATTCTGCTCCCAGAGTACCTCATCAGGAACGTCAGCAGACAGACTTCATCTTTTCAGATATGTCATAAAACCACAATAACTGGAAACCAAACAGTTCTGAAGGTTCACCAGCAATCACATCTCAAATGGTCCCACAGAGAGAAGGGACCTTGACCAGAGCCTGCTTCCAACACTACCAGTGTTTTGAAAGGATAAGCTGAGCTCCATATCCAAAGTGAAACCCACATGCAAGCCCAGCTTTGGAAAAGCAGGTCAACAGTCAGGTTTTAGGAGCATACAATTGCCTAAAAGACATGGTAACTGTGGGATTGCTCAGTTTTTGGTGTGCATGCAAACATCCTGTGCTAGGCCATGCTGATGT
This sequence comes from Phaethornis superciliosus, assembly GCA_023637945.1. Classification (NCBI taxonomy): domain Eukaryota; kingdom Metazoa; phylum Chordata; class Aves; order Apodiformes; family Trochilidae; genus Phaethornis; species Phaethornis superciliosus. The sequence goes on from JAJQWJ010000002.1 coordinate 73,546,345, forward strand.
GTCTTATATCACTAAATAACATAACCATTTTCTCCCCTAAAAGCTCATCTGCACAGTATACATTCTTCCATTCAGTAGAATCATTGCACACTTCATGGATTTGCATTTGATGGCAGTTTACAAATTGTTTGCATTTGATTTTTGGATAAGCATTATTAAAGTTTCAAGATAGTTGTGTTAATATGAAACTAATTATTTTTGCTTTCTGTTTTCTCTTTTTGTAAACTCTGATGCAGCATCATGTTGACTTGTGTTCTGTCTCTGCTTTGGCTCAGTTCCCGTATCTTTCCGTTTAAAGTTGTCTGTATTTCCTTTGCTTACCCAGTCCCTGTTTTCCTTTCTGAATATGGCAAGTGCAAGGCAGACTACCTAAAGTCTGTATATTCTTTTTTGCATTGACTTATGGGGAGCCTTGTTACACTCCTACTTGATTTCAGCAGAACCTTTTGTTTAAAGTCATTATATGTGCCATTTCTTTGTCCAGTTTGTTGGAAACATTTACAGGACAGCTTACTCTGTGTGCCTACATGATATTCACTGTGCTGTTCGTAATATGAAGTGAGGTTCATATTACACCCTGTTTCCACTTTCCAGTTATTTAATGATAAATGTAATATGCAAACAACTCTGTTTGCAAATTACCGAGGCTGAATTTAATGGTCCTCTCCCAGAATCCTTTATTGTGAACACCTTTTACCTTCAGTTGTATCTATAAACTGGCATTTTATAGCTTAAGAGGCCAGAGATCTTCTGTGCTCTACACATACCATTTGGGAAAATGGATGGCCCAAGGAATGGTGAGCTCAATTTCCCCTCTGAATCTGGGCAATATACCCCAGCTCCTTTAGAAAAGTAAATGCCCCTGACTTACTGGTATTTTCTTCTTAGTTTAATGCTGTTTACTCCTTTATTTCAAGTTGTCTTGGTTCTGGTTACTGTTCTGCAGTTGTCACTTTGTTTAACCAACAACAAAATATGTTAACAAATGGTTTGTTGTCCATTGGGTCAGCTAAGGTGATTTGTATAGCTATTTGTCAGGCATTATCATAATCAGCAAGATGAAGCATATTTCCTTGACTTCTATTGCAAGAAGAAACAGGATATTTTATCCCAGCATTTAATTTCTGTGGGGTTACTTAAAATTCCCAAATCCACTTGTCCAAATTGGAAGGGATGATCTTAGTGTAACATTGTACTGACAGTTATTGTCAGGTACCTTTGTCTGACAGAGAAGTGAAGGAAGTCTCTCCATCCTTGAGCAAAGTACCAGGCTAACTCTGGGATTCTCCTTCCTTTGTGTCATTGTGCAGACATCCTCTCGATTACTGGTGCGGCCAACCAGCTCTGAGACACCCAGTGCTGCAGAACTAGTCAGTGCAATTGAAGAGCTCGTCAAAAGTAAAATGGTGAGGCTGACTGGCAAATGTGTATGTTTAAAGAAATTGAGTCTTAAAGTCCTGACTTGCCATGCAAAGAAAAGCTACATGCATTTGACTTGTAAAACTTGATGCCTATTTCAAAAGTCACTTTCTGGGTTGGTGTACAAGTTGTTTTTTACACTATCGTTTGTAAAAACACTTTACTGAGTAAGTAAATGGCTTTGCAGAGAAGCAAAAAGCAGTAAAAAAGAGTAAGAGGAGACGAGACAGGAGAAAATGTATGTCCAATTCATAAAAAAGAAAATGTCCTGTTAGTAAAATGAATGCAAAGGCCCAGGGTCTTGGTCTGATAAACCTTTATATGAAGAATTCCCTGAAACCAAATCCGTAGCAAATTTTATGAGGTTCAGCAGTAAAGTAGGTGTCCCTCCCACAAAAATATTTATGCTGTCTAGCTGCTCTTTAGGCAACATGGTAATGAAGAAATAAGTAAAAGAGAAAAAGGATAATTTTGAATGCTAGTACCTCCTTTCTTGCTTTTCAGTGTTTGCTAACAAATTAGTAGGAGGAATTTGTATTAGCTTTTTTAGGTTTCTGTTTTAACATTTCTGTGTTTCTGAAGGTGTTCACTGACAAAGAATGGGGGGGTGTATAGATAATTCCAGAAAGCCCTTTCTTCATATTTAAGACTGATGTGGATCCAGTCCTGAAAAAACTGCTCTGGCTGACCCTGTTGGAGCTGGGAGCTTGGAAACAATATGGTGTCAAGAAGTCCCTCAGAAAATCTGTGATTCTGTCAAAGCCTTTAAGTCTGGCTTTTGTAACATAGGCCCTGTTGGGCTCAGTAGTGCCACGGTGAAAACTACAGAGAATTGCAGCATGACAGCCCCATATTACTAGAGGTTGATATTTACTGGGCTTCTTATAAATTTATGCAGCTGTAATTTCAGAATGGAAAATTTTAATTTATTTCGTCGTTGAGAAGGACTTAACGCTTTGCTTACAGTAGTGCATGAAATAATTACTGCACTCTTTTAGAATATTAACTTTGCTTTTTACTTCTCTTGCACCAAAACAGTGAATAAAAAGTATTCTATGGGAAAACTCAACAGTCTTTTGTAAATGGAAAGCTCAATAGTCCATGTGTCTTTCAGGCAGGCTAGCTAGATATAATTCAGTGATCCATCCACATAAGCCCCTCCTGGTGGAAATGTTCTCATTTCACAGTCTTAGCCAAGGGTCAGCTTCCCCTAATTTTTGGGGGTGAGTCATATCATGATTGGGTTTTCATTTCTCGAGAAAGAAAAAAGATGACAGTTGAACCCCACCCTGATGAAGCAAATGTGTCTTGGATTAAAGGCTGCCTTGCATGCGAGGAAAATGTGATACATAACTGTGTCTTGGTCCATGACAATGGCTTAAATTAAAGAAGTGTGTATAAATACTTCGTAGAAACTTGTTTGTATTATTTCTCCTATAGTTTCTTCATCTTTTATACAAACAGAATCCTGTGGAGTCCATGCAAGGGAAACAGTGTATCTGGCAGAAGAAACAGGGAGTCTTTCTGAAGATATGAACTGTCAGGAAACTCAAAAGCAACATTGACTAGAATCATTTTCTTCAATGAGTCAGTATATTGGCTAGTTAGTATGAGAAATAAAATGTCTTACAAAGAGTGCCACTTCTGTTGTAATGAAAAGTGTAACATCCAAAGAATCTCTTTTTAAGATGCCCTATTCATTATTGAAAGTAACTTGCATATGCCAGAACTGAAGTCTGACAAATATAGTTTAATCCCCAGCAATAAGTACACATCTGTGTAGCTTTCACTGTAGAAGTACTTACATACTGAGGAGGATAGGCTGATTTTTATCTCTTGCTTCTTAAACCGGCTGAACTCCTTCCTTTTCCTGTGAATGAAAGACTGACGTATCCCAAATGTGCTTCTGTAAGGTTAGGTTATCTGTCTTGGAAAGCTAAGTTGTTGACTGGTTTCCTGGAAGCTTCAAACTACCTTTGTTGATCTCCCATAGCTTCCCCTATGCAGCTGCAGATAAATGGATCTTGTGAATAAAGGGGAAATAATTAATTGTTGCTGTTTTGTTTTGAACACCTTCTCAGGCCCTGGAGGACCGTCCAAGTTCCTTGCTGGTAGATCAAGGTGACAGCAGCAGTCCATCCTTCAACCCTTCAGATAACTCCCTTCTCTCCTCCTCATCACCCATAGATGAGATGGAAGAAAGGAAATCCAGCTCCTTAAAAAGACGACAGTAAGACCACATTTTTCACTCCTTTTTTTGACAGTGTTTTTAAGAGATACAGGAAATATTTTTTAAGTTGCCAATTTGAACTGGCAGCAGAAACAACAGGTGTAAAACATGCAGTCAACATGATGCAAAGAAAAAAATTTTCTGAAACAGTCGTAGTTCAAATGTCCTGTGATTTTTTTTTTTTTTTAATTTGTGACTTCTGTCACATGTCAATCTCAGCTATACAGGAAGGTCCTGATCTTTAAATGTTTAGAGGGTGATGAGACTGCAAAGAAGTGGTCATTACCCTTTGTCTGTTCCACCATGCTCCTAATATCTTTTTATGTAATAGTAAGATTTTACCATGGTAGAGCAAAAGCCTGCCTGGGTTCAAAATTATTTAAATCTATAGGTAGAAACCACAGTTCCTACATGTAAGAGTCTCCAGACCAAAGACGTAGTAGCATTTTATTTTAAACAGTAGTTAAATGTTTAATTTTAATGACACATAAAAGAAAACATCTGACTTTGGATAAACAGAAGTAAGCCTGCTCAGGTTCCAAAGTCAAAGCAGGATCTTGCTTAGAAAGAATGTGCATTACTTCTTCTGTTTCAGTTCCACTTACATAACATATGTGACTGCAAATATGTGAAAAGCTGTATGCCATTAATACTCTTTAAAAGTCTGCTTCATTTTTTTTTAATGGCATGTGTGTTCACTATTTTCTTTCCATTGTAGCTATGTCTTACAGGAATTAGTGGAGACAGAGAGAGATTATGTACGAGATCTGGGCTATGTAGTTGAGGTATGATGGTTTTCACTCACTCCCTTGATTTTTCTTTTTTTCTTTTTTTTTTTCTTTTTCCCTCACAATGTGATACTGACCAGCTGCGTAGCTTGTAAAAACAAAACACGGGAAGAAACTGAAAACGTGAATGTTTTTATATTCTGAGTTTTCCCAGGCTTTTAACGTATCAGAAATATTGCATCAGATCTCATTTCTTTTTTCCTTCCTGGTATTGCATGCATCTTACTGTTTTTCTGAGGAGTCTGGTTAGTAGTTTTTTAAGATCACTATCTCTGGTCCAAGAGTATCTTAAGACTAAATGTTTTCATCTAGCACAACTAAATTTGAAAAAGCATTGTAACTCAGCAGATAGAGGAACTATCCTGTGTTTGAAAGACTTGCTGCTTCTCCTACTGCTAGGCTTCCCTTAGACCTCCTAGTTCCCCCTCTGTAAAACAATACCACACATCTCCCTCCAGTCTTCATCTGCCAACAAAATGCATTTGGAAGAATAGAGAGAATGAACAAGACAGTGTCTTTCAGCCCAACAAAGTTCAATTCTTAAAATCTTTTTTAAAAGAAGGGAGAGAAGGAAAGAAAGATAGATTGGCATTGTGGTTTTACCATGTGTAAAGGGTGCACTAGAAGGCTATGAACAAATGAAATTTGTTACACATAAAAATATTTCTAGACACCCAGAAAATGCTAGGCATCAAAACAAACTTTGCAAACCAAAAGCATCTCTGGCTGATTATGAATAGAAGTATAAGGAAAAAAAGCAGAAGGAATAGAGTTGTATGAATACTACAGAATTTAAAAACACTCACAACTTGAACTGTATGATAGAAGTACAGAGTGAGACAAGTATATAGATAGCCTAGAAAGGAGAAGATGAAACTATGAGGAAATGTAACAGGATCTTTATTGCTGCCAGAATGCCTCTAATAGAAGTTTTATTTGCTGATGTTTGATTTTTGTGGGATTTTGCTCATACCAAAAGTAGTAGTCCATGCAGTGTGTATGCACTGCAGCTGCTTTCTTCCTCAGCACACTTTGGTTAAGGTTTACTGTGAATGACTAAAACAAGAAACACTGAGCAAAGGAGTGCAGAAGCCAGTTCAGTGGCTTTGATTTGTTCCTGGTAAGAGCTCTACCTGGCAAAGCATTGCAGCTGCTTCAGACAATAAGGAGTAGGGCTGTGGAAGTTTCCTCTGTGCTTTGAGGGTGTTCACAGAGGCTAAGATAACTAGAGTGAATTTGTCTTTCTAGCACTGGGAGGAGTTTTATAGGCAAAGCAAATTTGTGATGTTTGCTGGCTTTCTTTATGCTACAGAGCAGGCTTTTGGTTTGTTTTTGTGTCCCAAGCAAGCTGTTGTCATGGTTGATTTGCAAAGCTTCCAAGAAAAGGGAGATTAAAAGAAAGCTCACTTTTTTTTTTAAAGTAAAAATATTCACATTGAATTTCCTTGGACTGTTGTAGGGTTATATGGCACTTATGAAGGAAGATGGTGTACCCGATGACATGAAAGGCAAAGACAAGATTGTATTTGGAAACATTCACCAGATTTATGACTGGCACAGAGAGTATGTATTAACTTTAAAGCCATCTGCTAAACATTTATAGCTAAATAATACTGTACTAAGAAATATTTTTTTTTCCTCCAGTGTTCATTTACAAGGTAATACAGTTGGTCTTGTACTTGAGTTGTAGATACTGTGGGTTCAGCTTAACAAATGTTCGTGTGAAGATTTTTGCTTTAAACAAGGATGCATATATATAGAAGATGCTTCAACTGGTAATCTATAGTATGCATAGTATTATGTACAGAGGTTTGTACATTGTCTAAGGCTTTGGTTTCAAAAGTATTTTCAGTGAGAGCATAGTCTAAAGAATTTGCTAGGGGTTAAAATGGCAAAATGAGCATCTCAGGCATTCAGACTAGGAAGAAGAAAAGTTTCAAACAATATATAAAATGAAAGAATTTTATGAATGAACACCAGCATTTTTTCATCTTGGCATGGATTCAGTGTGTCTTTAGAAATCTATATTAGAATGTTGCACTGTTAGCATTGTCATTTTGGACTACATTCATATCCAAAGCTGCTGATATGAGACACAAAGTGGAGTAAGTGCAGTAAGACTGCTTTGCAATCACCTGTTGCTATAGTGTCTACTGTCAGAAAAAAGTACTTATTCTGTTTATGTCCAGCTTCTTTTTAGGAGAGTTGGAGAAGTGCCTTGAAGATCCCGAAAAGCTGGGATCCCTGTTTGTTAAGCATGTAAGTGCAAATGTATTTGTTGTCAAAGCCTTATTGCTTCTACTGACTGACATGTTTGATTAATAAGGATTTATCTATGGTACAATACAGTTAAGAAAGCACTGTAAAATATTCTTCACTGTAAGAGATGGAGTGATAGCTTACAAGAGCTTATAAATTGACTTAAGTAAACACTCTCAGTTTTGTCCTCAATATCTTTCTTTAGAGAGGAAATACAAATGAGAATGCCATTTCTCAGTTCAGTTCTCTCCAGTTCAGTTTTTATTTCATATGACACCTGCCTTCTAATCCTAGGTATCCATGCAGTACTGTGGAAGATAGGAAACAAAAACATGGAAGAGGCTGATTCATCTTTCCAGTTTCAGTGCATTCTAGTTTTCTATTCTTTCCCTTTCTGAGAATTGCAGTAATGGCTGAGATTGATCCCTCTTCACTTGGGGAGGAAATTTAGGATGTCAGAAATTCATGATGGTTAATTTTAGTCCAACTTAGTACCCTTTATATCTTTATACAAGTCCCTGTTTTTCCCCTTTTATGAAAAGGAATGACCATGTGCTACATGGGGATATTTTAACACTTCGGAAGGAAATCAGATAAACTAGTTACTTAGAAACTAGATAGCAAAATTTAGAACACATCATACATGCAATGAATTAGTCATTTTGGTGTCCTCTGTGCAGAAATACTATTTAATATCTGAGATAAGGTCTCAGGGTACTCCAGATCATGCAAGACAACAGAAGGGAAACTTGCCTGCTAAATAATGTTTGCACAAGTGTGCAGCAACTGAAGAGTGGATTAAAGCAGATTTAATGGGTTTCAGCTTTTTCCTCCCTGGTTTGAAGTCAATACCAGGGTAACAGAAGAGCAGAGAGCCAAACATTAATGAAACAGTAGCACTAGAAGCCATAAGTTATTCCTGGACTAATGATGAGGAATGAGCTGTTTCATTTCTGAGGGCTTGTTTATTTTAAAAAAATCAATGGGGAGAGGGGAGAATTCTGGCATTAGTAAAATGAGAGACCTGGAGAAAATAACTCCCAGTTTCTAATTGCTGTTTTACTTTCCACTGGTATATTTATAACTGAGTTGTCTTTGAAAGGCACCCTTACAATTCCAGATGGAAAGGCAAGCAATGATGCTATTACAGCATCCTCTAGCAAAACCCTGTCAGCTAAAACAGGACAGTTCCAGTCTTGCTTTTAATCATAGAATAGAATCATAAAGTGGCTAGGGTTAGAAGGGACCTTAAAGATCATCCAGTTCCAACCCTCCTGCATGGGCAGGGACACCTCCCACTAGACCAGGTTGCTCAAGGCCCCATCCAACCTGGCCTTGAACACTTCCAGGGAGGAGCATCCACAGCTTCCTTGGGAAACTGTTCCAGCATCTCACCATCCTCACAGGAAAGAACTTCTTCCTAATATCAAACCTAAATCTCTCCTCTTCGAGTTTTAAACCATTTCCCCTTTTCCTGTCACTACACACTCCTGTAAAAAGCCCTACCCCAGCTTTCTTGTAGGCCCCCCCAGGCTGAACAACCCCAATTTCCTCAGCCTGTCTTCATAGAGGAGGTGCTCCAGCCCTCTGGTCTTAGTGGCTCTCCTCTGGACACGTTCCAGGAGCCCTATGTCCTTCTTGTGTTGGGGACTGCAGGTGGAGTCTCAGAAGAGCAGCATAGAGGGGGAGAGGGGGAGAATCTATATCTATGTCCTTTATGTCCTTTTCAATCTCCACCTTTTTTTCTTCTCTTTTGTTTTCTTCTTTTTTTTTTTTTTTTTTTTTTTTTTTTTTTTTTTTTTTTTTTGCTTTTTTTTTTTTTTTTTGCTTTGCTTTGCTTTCTGTTTCTTTTCACCGGTCAATACTCCATAAGTCTCTGAGCAGCAAAGCTAACAGCAAACATATCCTAGCAAAATAAGTAAGATTTTGAAGTAGATAGTTAGGCATGCATGGTATGTCTGTTTTTCTTCTCCAGCAAGGTTGGTAATCAAGAATTAATCTGAAAGGCTGAAGTTACGCTTTCTCTCTCTTTGTTTGTTGCTTTGATTTTAAAAACACATGCACAAAATACAGAATGAGAGCTGACACTACCACTACCATTCCTAGGCTACAACCAGCATTTCCAGGCTACATCACTGACTTCCCTCCAGAAACTCCAGTAGGACAGCTAATGCTAAATAGAAGACTTGAAAGGTTTCTCCTAACTACTCTGTACAGCTGAACAAAGAGAGGTCATTAATATATAATAATAATAATCAGATTATTAATATCAGATTTAAAAAAAAATATTACAAAAGCTCTATCCATTGCTATTGCTAAAAGAAAGAAAACCATTTTCATACTTAATTTTATTGCAGGGTCTGTTGAGCTATCATCTCTAAAACACCTGTTGTTCAGGAGTGTTTATAACTGTGGCATTTTTTTTACTTGTGTTGCCTTTCAAAAATCATCATTATATTTCCAAATAAATGTGTCCTCAGATCTGTAATTTCTGCATATGTAGCTATTTGTTTTCCTCAAAAGGACCTTTTTAAGTTTACACTTTTGAACAGCTGTGCTTCTTATAATAATACTCCATTTCAATCTGGCATGTTTTTTTCTTGATGATGATATATCTATCATTCTGTATCTTTGTTCTTCTAGGAGAGAAGGTTGCACATGTACATAGTTTACTGCCAAAACAAACCAAAGTCTGAGCACATTGTCTCAGAATACATTGATACATTTTTTGAGGTAAGTTGCTGAAGAAAGTTGTATGGAAGATGAATGGTGTGTGCAGTGATGCCTTGTCAGACCTGTTGACCAAAACAGAGAAACAAACAAAAAAACCCAAAACAGACAGCACACATCCTTATTACTGTTGTAAATTATTTCTTTCCATTTCTGTTCCAATTTTTCAAGTCTGATACAGGCTTATAGATATGTATTAATCTCTAGGGGATGAAAACTAAAGTCTACATTTAAGATATTAATTAATCAGTAGAGTCTCACACATGAAGTTAATAGTGCATTTTATATATGAAGTGGCAATTTTGGATGAGCAAAGATCACTGTCAAAAACAGACTATATACAACTTTTGATGAAAAAATATTTTTCATTATACAATCTTAAAAAAAAAATACATGGAAGGTTCTTGGAGGTGGGGGGTGGGGGAGCTGGTATGGGCAAGAGGGAGAACTCTAGCTGTTGCTAATTTAACATTAGATTCTACACTTGACTTTTGCCAATTTCTGGTCTGATAGCCACTAATAGTAATTGGTCCTACTGTGTTACTAACTCAATGAAACAAAGTAGTTTCTAACAAAAAAAAAAAAAACAAAAATATTTGGTTTATGACCCTTAGGATTTAAAGCAGCGCCTGGGCCACAGACTTCAGCTCACAGACTTGCTAATAAAACCTGTCCAGAGAATTATGAAATATCAGCTGTTACTAAAGGTAAAGTGATGTTGAGATAGATAATTTAATATAGGTGTTAACTGATGCATTTTCTTTTGAAAACACTGATGCTCTTCTGCCCTCCTCTCAAACAACCCAGGTTTGTAAGCAATGTAATATGATTATTTCTGAGTATATTCAAGGAGTTATAAAAATTGCAGTAAATGGCTTAGGAAGAACTTTACTTTCTCTTTATATAGTTAAAAACCGGAGGAACTCAAGTCAATGACAGGGAAATGTTTAGAATTTTTACCAATGTCATAGGAAGGGAAGAGAGATCTTCCAACTGGTTTCAGATGTGACTGTGGTATGAGTTGCTGGGACTGAACTCAACTTTTCCATCTACATCTGCAACAAATTTAATATCACATAAATGTTTCCTGAAGAGCAATCCCATGTGTATCATAGTGGTCATTGTCTTAATACATGTTCTAGTATGATGTAAATCAAAATAATGAATAAGTCTTAAAGAGGGGGAAGCACTGTAGCAAGAGACTTTAAAAAGATAATTTTTCTATGTATCTTCTGCAGTCTTTCTTTGGCAGAGGATATCAAATTCAGGTTTTCTAAGATTTTTCCTTGCTGACAAATGAGAACTCACAGTATTGTTTTTTTCCTTTTTTAGGACTTCCTCAAATATTCTAAAAAAGCTAACCTTGACACAACAGAACTAGAGGTACTTGAGACATTTTCTCTTGGTGATTTGAACATTCTTTACTCTGAACTTTGCTTGTTTTGACACAGTCTCCTTCCTTTTGTCATCTTTTTCAGAATGTGATATGATAAGTGTTTACTTTTCACATTTGTGTTCTAAAGCAACCATAGCAAATAAAACAAGGTTCTATTCTGCTGTCTGATTTGGAAAATAAAACTCTGACTTTTTATTTTTCTTGAACAGAGAGCTGTAGAGGTCATGTGTATAGTACCAAAACGGTGTAATGACATGATGAATGTTGGCCGCCTGCAAGGATTTGATGTAAGTTGTCCGGGGTTTTGCACAGAGTTTTGGTCAGGTTGTCTGCAAATTAACCATTAGTGCTATGGGGAGAAATGGGGTAGGGTGCTCTGTCACTATCTAGTCAGCTGGTGCAAAAAGCAGTGAATTACAAAATCAGGTCTTAGCCAAGGGCTTTGTCCTGAGAAACTTTGCCTGTTCTTTACCATGTAAAGTTTCTTTACCAGAAACTTTACCATGTTAGTCATGTGAGGCAAGTCCTTCTGCAAAACCTAGGAAGCTGTGGTGTTATTACACTTCTGGTACTGACTAATGACTTGCAAAGTAGTGAAGTAATCAGTTACTAGCAGGTGAGCAGACATGTCTTGAGCAGTGTAGACAAAGGAGGAGTTGCTGAGGTCCGTAAAAGTACCTGAGGCAACTGTAACCCTTCTTGTTTAGCTAAGTCTAGAAGAGATGGAAATTGTCTGGTAAAGCAGTATGCATCAGCCAGATCATAGGCACACAATCTGCTTGCAAAGCCCATTCTGCTCTGTGATGTAGGTATGAATTTGAATTCTTCCCCTTTTCAACATCCTGGAAGGCACTGGAATAGTTTGAGTTACTGTGGGAGCTACTGACAAAAAAGAGAGATGAAAAGCTGTAGTGTTACAAGTCTCAAACTGCAGTATGAATTGAAAAGGGTGGATTGAATTTTTTTTCCTTTGTTTTTTTCTGAGAATGAACACAAGAAAGTCTTGTGTGTAAGAGCATGAATTGGTACCTAATGGTCAGCAACTGTCAGAAATCAGCAAAGACACAAAGCTATTTTGACATAAGCATCTGCTCTAAAAAGATGATTGGGGAAAGAAATTAAGAACTGCACTAAATGGATTTCTGCTTGCCTCTGTGTTTAGGGTAAAATTGTAGCCCAGGGTAAGCTCCTGCTCCAGGACACATTCTTGGTTACAGACCAGGACACAGGACTTCTGCCACGCTGCAAAGAGAGACGGGTTTTCCTGTTTGAGCAGATTGTTATTTTCAGTGAGCTGCTAGATAAAAAGAAAGGTTTCTCCATGCCCGGATTCTTGTTTAAAAACAGCATCAAGGTAACTGTTGTGTGTGAGTCTTTGTGTGCCCTGCATAAACTCTGCTAAGGTAACAGTTTCTGATTTAGTGTGGAGTCACTAGTGACATGTAGATGTGCAGTGGTACAGCTCAGTGAGGTGCCAGCCATTTCCTCAGATTGCTTCCTACCAAATTTATGCTCACTCTGATGATAAATGGAAATCTTTAGATCACAGTGCTCTCATTCTTCCCTCACGAAGCATGCCAAAACAGGTGTACAAAGCTGGACAAGCATTCACAAAGAGTTTATTCTTTAGGCCTGTGCTGTATTTATACCACACTGCAAAGGTATTGCAAATTAAGATTGTCTTTGTGTCCCTTTAGAGTTTCAGCTGAAAATCAGTCCAAATCCATAGGTAACATCTGTAAGTAGTGCCACCTCAGACATCTTAGCTCTTCTTCAGTCAGATCCCTCACACAAAAAAGTGTTTCCTTCCACTTCAAGCCTTCACTGAAACAAAAACTGTTGATATTAGTGCCCCAGACCCCTTCTTGTGAAGCATTTTGGATGGACTCTGCTTCCCTTAATTCAGTTTGGTGCTCTGCTTGCCATCTGAGCATCCTGTTCCAAAGCATTGCTGTGTATGCAGAGGTTTTCAGTGTGGGCCAGTCATAGAGCTCTATAGCTCTGAACCATAGCAGATTCAGCATTTTAATTAAGAAAAAGCAAGAGTGATAGCTGATGGAGAACTGGTCAGTATATATACATACTGACACACTGGTAAGTATGATGGCCATACTGACCAGCTGGAGATTGTTCAGGTGCAGTGTATATTAGTGCTGTACACTAATCCTTAGTTTACCCTAAGTCTTCATTTCATAGTACTATTTTATGGAAAGAAAGGATGTTATTCATCTGAAGATCTCATTTTGGTCTTCTAAGAAAGATGATTTAGAGGCATGTTTCTCATAAATTAGATGAAGTAAATTCTCCTTTTTTTCCATGAAGGTGAGTTGCCTTTCCCTGGAGGAAAATGTGGACAGCGATCCATGTAAATTTGCACTAACATCAAGGACGGGCGATGTCACGGAGACCTTTATTTTGCATTCTGCCAGTCCAGGAGTCCGCCAGTTGTGGATCCACGAAATTAACCAAATTTTGGAAAACCAGCGCAACTTTTTAAATGGTAAATTATTTCCTCTCACTGGGTGTTCATAATAGAAAATGTGTTCTTTCTCATCTGTTTTTCCTTGGCTTTGGAAGGTTTTGCAAGTTGCCTTTTCCCTGAGCTAATATAGAACAGTTGGGGGATATGTGCTGCAATTCTGCTTCAGAACAGATGCTAGCATTTATTATAAGAGTGGTAGTCTGAACTGACGTGATGTTCTCAGTGAAATTTCCAAATGTTTAGTAGGAGTGAATCAAGATTGGTACCATCAGTTGAGGTGGAGAGCTTGTGTACCCCTTTTAAGCAAATGCATGCCTTTAAAGACTAAACCCCAGTGGAATTCTAAGCATTTATTCAGAACATGTTTTGCTTGTGTTACTTCTGTTGCTAGTATTTTAACATCTTACTGTGGCAAAAACACTCAGATTTTGCAGGAGAAAAGTAGAAGACGGTGATGTCTGCTGTGACACTAGATGGTTCTTGCTGTATTTTCATTTCCATTGGTTGTTGCCCCATCTAGGTTTGCTGGGTTTTTTTTTTAAGTGTTATAATGGATGGAAAAAGAAGTTGAGAATTTGGATTGACACCTGTTTTTTCCCAGTTCATCTGCTAAATGACAATGTGATTCTAGAGGAAAACATTTCTCCTCGGTTTCAGATTTTTCATCTGTAATAGAGGTACATATAGCAGATCATGAAGGTGGGATGTAGAAAAGTGATTTGAGGTTTATGTCGTGACCAGCACCACTAAGGGAATTTACCTTGTTTGAACAGCACTCCCCTTTTGCTAGTAAACATGTCTGTTTTTAACTGTTCCTGTCCCCTTCCTTGCCCTCCTTTCCCTGATCACATCCCCTCCCACCCCCCTTACAGCCTTGACGTCCCCAATCGAGTACCAGAGGAACCACAGCAGTGGTGGAGGCGGCAGCGGGAGCAGCAGCGGTAACAGCAGCGGCCCCAGCAGCTGTAGTGGCATTCCCAGCTCCAGCCGTAGCCGGCCATCCCGGATCCCCCAGCCTGTCAGACACCATTCCCCAGTCCTGGTCTCCTCTGCAGCCTCGGCCCAAGCAGAGGCAGACAAGATGTCAGGTACGTCCATTCACAATCTCTCCCTGCCACACTACACCACCTCCTTAGAAAGTGGCCTGAGCCAGCCAGACAGGCACCCTCCCAATGCAGAACTGGATGGTCCTCAGAGAGAAGCTGAGCAGATTCCCAAGATGAAGGTTATTGAAAGTCCCAGGAAGACAGCTGGAAGCATTTCTGGCTCAACTGATGGAGCCCAGAAAGACTCACGTGGAAGCTCAGAGGACGGTCGCTCGAGGAACAGCATAGGATCTCTGACGCTCGGGAAGCCAAGGCCAGGAGCCATCTCACCAATGAACTCTCCTCTCTCCACGACTTTCCCTTCTCCTTTTGGCAAAGAAGCTTTTCCACCCAGCAGCCCCCTGCAGAAGGGCTCCTTTTGGAGTTCCATCCCAGCATCCCCCGCCAGCCGCCCTGGCTCCTTCACTTTCCCTGGGGACAATGACTCCCTCCAGCGACAGGTCCACCGCCACTCTTCACACAGCAAGGACACAGACCGCATGAGCACATGCTCCTCGACCAGCGAGCAGTCAGTTCACTCCACCCAGAGTAATGGGGTAAGAGCGGAGCACATCTGTCCTGCAAGCTCTTCTATAACCTTCCCATGCTGCCTTTCTGCGTGTTACCATCATTCTCCGTACTAACTTCTGGCTCTCCAGTGCTGCACTGCTCTGAAATAATCAACTGTTCGAGTACCTTCTGCACATTAAAAAAAAACCAAAACAGAATTATCTACCTCTCTGTGTATGTATACATACAAACGTGGATATGTATACAGACACAAAAGCAACTCCTAACATTAGATGCGATTTCTGCCTCTGCTGAAAGCATAAATCACTAGGCTATTATTACTAACTTGCTCTTCCTGCTTTTTTTCGTCTCTAATTTGAAGGCACATAATTAACATGCTGAAGTGTGGCAGCCAGAGCACCTTGGGGTATGCATTGCAGCCAGCACTTAAATCTGACTTTGAGATTTTGGCAGATTGCCTTGGGGCTTTTTTCTCTTTCACGCACAAATCCGCCACCAGTATCCTGTTGAGTTAAAACTTCGTGGAGACATCTACAGTGCCTTCCCAGGGCACCTTGACTTTTATTTTGTATTACTTCATTTTTCCCCTTCTCCTTTCAACCTTAGCTGATGTACAACTTTCTCTTTTTAAATCCTGTGTCTGGTCAAGGAAGCTTCCTGCAGTCCACTCAAAATACTCCAACAAAACCTAGCTAAAATAATCCTCCTTCTACTCCAGCCAATCCAAATAGCTGCTCCACTTGTCCTTTCTGCTTTATAAGAAGAACTTGTTTAGGGCATCTGGAGACTCAACCTTTTAGTATTCCCTTGGTTTGTTTGTGCGGAAAGCTGGGGTATCAACAGAATTCACATTCTCTGTGATAACATCCACCAGGAAATGCAATACAGCAATCACAGGGGCACGTGCAAATATAAAACAAACATTTCAAGGCACTTGCCATGGATGTGGTAGGCAGGCTATGGTGCCTTTCTTTTTGAACCCGGGTTTGATTTTTCTCTTAAGTGTTGTGTTCATGAATGTTTGTTTTTCTGCTCTCTCACAAATATATGCAATACCAATTGCAAATCATCTAACTTGCCAGGCCTTTTTTAATGCATGCATTTCTTTATAAACAATTTAACACAGAGACCTTTCTTGACTTCTTATTTCTTACACTTTTATAGTAGTTTCAGAAGAAAACATTATGCTTTGCATGCATCATATTTTTTATTCCAGTCTTCTTTCAGCTTTTCATTTGGTTTAGCTCTGTCCTGTGTTTACCTTCAGTCTTGCAAAATGTAATGATCATATAATATCTGGGATACCCAGAGTATTTTGCAATTACTGCACAGCATATGAATCAAGATGTTGGTACTTTTTCTAAGTAGCAAAGACTTGCATAGTGTTAATCAGTGTTCTTCCATTAAAGAGAGAGGGCAAGGCAGGATGGCACTCAGTTTTTAAAACACTTCAATTTGTTACTATCTTGGAAAAGACACCATTGCTTATTCTTAATCTTGCTATAAAACGTTATATTCAAAAGCATGCCTTCTGCTTCACAACTGTCTTTCAGTTTGGTAATTGAGATGGGTCATAACTCTTCATAACCTCATTTCTAAACCATACTTCAGCAGGATTTCACACCATGAGTCAACAGGCTAGAGAAAACGGAGTGTGAAGATTTATTTTGATTTAACCATTTATGTGTGTGTTTACATGCACATATGGTTAAGGTTGGTTACTTTTAGAAAAGTTACTTTGTAGAAAAAGGGATTGGTTTTGCTAGTGTTTCAGAAATACAGGGGGGGAAATTTAGACATTTTTATTGTAAATCCTTCTCTGATCCCATAGTTGATCTCAGTGATGACCAGCAGAACTTGCAGTAGAAAAACATGAACTGTGCGAGAATAATTACTTGCTCTCAAGGCAAAAGAAAAGTCTGTTTTTCTGTGGTGAGAATAATTCTCATAATAACCCATTCATGAGAATGTTTGTCACCTAGTGGTTACCAGGCACTTGTTTATTTAACAGATTTATCTGCCCTTGTTGAAAATTAAGAACTATTTGGAGTTCAATATGATCCTTCAAGATTTAATTATTAAAAAGAAATATTGTGTTACTGAAAGGTCAGTTCTGCAGTCAAACACACTGTTATATTCTAAGAAAGTATATTCAGGAACAGTGTGTGGGGCAAGGTTTGGGGCTTAGGTTGGTTTTGCAACTTCAACCTTCCTTTCCTCTCCCCCTTTAAGCCTAACAAAAGGGGATAACACAAGCAGCTTTTTCTGAATAGTGTTTTTTTCATATAGCTAAAAGAATCTAGCATGTTGTCATCTTACTTTAAACAATCACTGAAGATGAGACTGATTTTTTTTTGTTCTACTATTCCCAGTTTGCTTGAGTCATGGAAGGGGCTTGCTAGTACAAAAGAACATGCAGTCTGTCCTTTTCAGCTGGACAAAATGAGTTCTCCCACTGGAAAAAGAGCATCTGGAATTGAACATAAATATCCTTTAGTAGAGAGTACGCAGGGTTAGATCATTCTCTTAGTGGTAGCACTTGCTTCATCATCCTAGTAGGGGAAAAAAAATACACGATTTAACTTGAATCACACAGTTGAATAAAACAGTCCAGGTAGAATAAAATATACAGAGTCACTGGAAACTCAAGAATCAATGTGCTGAACCTCAGAGACACTGTCAAAAGCCTATTTTGTTTTGTACTTTGTCATGTATTGTGTTCAGAAGGCTGGTGTCAGAGATCTGACAAAGAATGCTTGAAAAGACTAGATTTATTTTTCATTGTTGGAACTTCCTGTGTTTATGAAGTAAAGTCTTGACCTATTATGATTTTGAAACCACACCTATAAGACAACGATAAACAGGCATACCTGCTGTACTGTAGTTTTCTTGACTGATAAAAATGTGAGGTTCAGTGTCTGAGCTTGAAAAGAAGATGAGTTGAGATTTGTGTATAAACTGACTCTTAGTTAAAAGAAGTGATTTTGAGCAAAAGTAATGACGAGAATTTTCTGCAGCAGCTGTATGTGAAGGTATTAGAAAATAAAACTAATTTGCTCAAGATAAATAGATGTAGGCAGCTTTACAAGAGAAATCATGGCTCTTCTCTTTGACTACATTTTAAATTGTGTGGATTATGCAGGTTATGCAGCAGGCCAAGAACAACCTGTCTTCTTCATGAGCTTTAAATTTGATTCTTTTTTTCCCCCCCTTTCTTTCTGATTCCAATTGACACTTTCAGAGTGAAAGTAGCAGCAGTAGCAATATCTCCACCATGCTGGTGACACACGATTACACGGCAGTGAAGGAGGATGAGATAAATGTCTACCAAGGAGAGGTCGTGCAGATTCTAGCCAGCAACCAACAGAACATGTTTTTGGTGTTCAGAGCCGCCACTGATCAGTGCCCTGCAGCCGAGGGCTGGATTCCCGGCTATGTCTTGGGGCACACCAGTGCAGTCATCATTGACAACCCTGATGGAACCATCAAGTGAGTACCTGGATGGGTGTAGGAGGGGGAGGAGAACCTTTTAAACCAAAACTTGGTATGATCTTTGAGAAATAAATGAACTTGAAACAGAATAAGTACTTGAGAGGTGCCTTAGCAAATTTCAAAATAGAAGGAGCCCAGAAGCACATACTTATTATTAAAAATCTGTAGTAGTACAATCTTACAGGAAAAGATGATGAAAGAATGCATGATCTAAGAGCAGCAACAGTTACTGGTGTATTTAATGGAATCAGTTATCAGGCTTGACACTTTAGATTAGGGAAACAGGGAATGTTTGTTCCAAGTGAAATGAGTTTTCAGATTTCCTACATCTCTACTTTGAGCCACAAACCTATGGAAAAATTTGAGCTCTCTCTCTGGTCTGCAATGGGAGAAATTATGTCCAAGTTCTTAGCAGTAAAACTCTATGTAAAATTTGTATATGCCGTATTTGATCCAGATTTAATACTGATCGTTGCACAGCTTGATTGACAGTTTTGTATTTTGATATGGAAAGTTTACCACTCAAGCAGTGACCTCAAGAAATACTGAACTACAGACTAATCTTATTAAGTTGTTTACAGGTTTAATCAAGGTTGTTTACAGTTGTAATCAGTCTGCTGTGGAATACTTAAAGTATTTCATATCAGGATCCTTTTTAATACAATGATAAAAGTGTTTTATGTACTTTTTCAACACTGTATCAAACTAGAGAATACAACACCTAACCTGGAATTGAAAAAAATTGATCAAAATTTAATCTTGTATTTTCAGGAAGTCAACGTCTTGGCACACAGCACTCCGTTTAAGGAAGAAATCTGAGAAAAAAGATAAAGACGGCAAAAGGGAAGGCAAGCTAGAAAATGGTTACCGCAAATCCCGAGAAGGACTTGCCAACAAGGTTTCTGTAAAGGTAAATGTTACAAACACATAGTAGTTTGCCAAAGGAGCTATGCTGAGATCTTTTTTAAAATAGCTTCTGTCAAACTTTCCCATGGAGGAATTGTAGGGCACAGTGGTTTTAATGGACAGTGTTTGCCAAATCTCAAACCAGGAAGGCACAGTGCTTGAGCCTGTAAGAGTGATGTAGCATAAGGTTACTGCAGAAAGAGAAAACTGATGCACAAATTACAGTGTTCACAAACCCTCTCTGTGCTGTTTTCTACAATTTTGTAATTTCTTATAATTGTATAAGGGCGTTAATTCTTCAATTTTTCCTTTCTAGCTTCTCAACCCCAATTACATTTATGATGGTAAGTTGCTTTAATTTTTACAAGTCACAGTAAATACAATTTGATTAGAACACGGCTTATTTTGTTTAAATTTTCTTGGCATGAATTATGTCAGAAACAGAGTGTTTTCCATTAAAATATACATAGGCTCTCTTGGATAAAGCAGACAGCTAATGCAGTATGTCGTACATATTTCTGAAGATGCAAGGAACACAATTTTGTTCACAACTCCAAGGACCATATGACATGTTGTTCAGAAAGCTGTTCATTCTCTATTACAGTTGCATGGATAATGTATGGAAGTTGGGCCTTGCTGAAATGGCAAAATAACAAGGGCAAGAGTTGGAGACCTTCCACTTGATTTTTAATCTGGCACCCTAGGGAACATTCAGGGCCTCTCCAGTGCAGAGGCTGATCAGGACAAAGATTGTAGCCCTCTGTGGTGTGAGCCAAGCTGGGTTTTATCTTAATACACAGAACCAAACTTTTTGAGTTTCGCCTGTCTGCAAAAAGGGAAACCACTGCAGTGCCTCAGACAACGAGCAAGGTGTTTTGTATTCCCTTTTGCAAACTTAGCTGGATATAAAATAGCTTGGCTGAGCAATAGTTTTCACTGTGTGGTTCCCTCAGCTTGCCATAAACAGGGTGTTTGGTGCACCATGGTAGGCTTAAGGGTTAAGCATGACAGAGCAGTGGTGGTGTGTCCAGGTTCATGCAGAGGAAAATTCACTATCCCTGCAGAGCCCCAGCAGGTGGTCTCACCATGGATGTGTTCCAAGGGTAGAGGGATAGATGCACCTTGGAAATTTGAGCACTATACTACTTTGTCTAATAGAAGACAGACTGCAAGGAATAGAAGAGCAAATTTATTAATTTCAGTTGACCTAATGCCATTAATATTCTTTTTCCAGTTCCCCCAGAGTTTATAATTCCATTGAGTGAGGTAACATGTGAGACAGGAGAGACCATCGTGCTTAGGTGTAAAGTCTGTGGTCGGCCCAAGGCTTCAGTTACTTGGAAGGGTCCTGATCATAACACACTGAGCAATGATGGTCATCACAGCATTTCATACAGGTACAGTAATTTGTGTAACGTTCAACTGCTAAAACAATTTGTTTCCTATTTGCACCCTTGGTGCAGGATAGCTTTTTGACTTTGAGTCATAAAGGTAGGGTTGTCCTCAGACAGAAATATTTCAGCTGGCATTTTCTGGAACTGTTGTGTAACTTATGTGTATGATTGAGGTACCCAAATGTCATGTTCAGTTAATTCTTTTTTAAAAAAAGAAAAATTCAGCTGGTACTTCTGGTTAGCTATTGCAGAAGCCATTGTGGTTCTGTCACACTGACCAAGTGCTTGAACCAGAACAGTACGTTGTGACAAGCCATCTGCCAATCCCTTATTTCCATTAGTAGCATACCATCATTTTTGAGGCAAATGACTGCTTTCAGATCACATTACAGTATTTTGTAAAGAAAAAAGCCTCTGGTTCCTACTGATATGGCAGTGTCCCTGTGTTCATTGTTAAAGCATGGAAATAGACAATTTTGTCTCTTTTCAGCTTTGCAATGATACAGCTTAGCAGACTAGCTAGTACCTAAAGCACTTGATTAATCAGAGAAATTGATGTATTTTGTGATGTGGATCTGCATGTTCTATTTTTTCTGGAAATGCATTCTTCTGTATATACAAAATGTTGCTTAATAAGTAACTTCAGGATGTTTTATTTATGAATTATGCTTTCAATTCTGAGCATTTTTTCTGTGAAAACTTTCCTCATTAATTGATAGAAGAGTATGTCATCTTAGAGGTTATGCAGTATAGCCCAGCTTACTTGCAAACTTGGTATGTTATACTGTTCTTTTTTACCTCCTGCTGCTTTTTCCTTTCCACTGGATATATTTTTTTATGAGAGACAGAGGCATTGTGGCAGCTCTGCTACTGCATCCAGGACCATTGTGAGAAATGAGTAAGAGTTAGATTCAGTAGGTATAATTTGCTGTCATCCATTACTGTTGCAGAATTACATTGAGTAAATGGTATTGGCTGTGGCTAACAAATTTTTAGAAATTATAATCATGAAATGTTCTTTGAGCTGGGGGAGGGGCATCATCATCTTATGTTCTTAAAATTTACTTGAATTCCTAAAATATTTTCCCTGAAATGAAGTTGTGTGGTGAAGACCGTAACAACTATTTTTTTGGTCCAGTTAATGAAGTGACTTGGAGTAACTGGGATGAATCCAAAGGAAAGCAATAAGTCTGACAGCAAATCTTAAAAATATGCTCTATTGTGAAAGAGAAGCACAATGTTAGGGTTGTTTTGAACCTAGAGGTGAAAAGTATAGGGAGAGAGGGCTTGCCTAATATTCACATTTGTAAGAGACTTCTGCAAATAGAATTATCTGTTGTTCGTGTTCATGGCAGAAGGTCAAAAAAGTGATAGGCATGAATTGCACTCAGTTCAGTAAACATTTAAACACAAACCATCAAACAAAAACAGTGGTTGAGCAATGAGAAAGACTAAGGAAGAGTCTGCAGAACTGTTTTCCTGTGGGCTGACATAGCTTAGAGCTCACTCTGTCCTGAAGCAGAGGGAAACTAAATTTCCTTTCATCTTCATTCTCCCAGATTCTGAGGTCTCCAAAGTTGTATTGAAGTGTGCCTTTTTGTACTGAAGGTGGAGCGCACTCTTACAGGGGATGAGAGCTCTGGAAGTACAAATGTTAGGTCAGCTTCTATAGGCTGGTAATCAGGGATGGAAACTTTTCAGAAAGAACAATGGCAAATGCTTGACTTGATATAACTCGATATAACTTCTCATAATTTGAAGGAAGGAGAGGAAGCAGGAAGAAACAGGAGAAGCATTTGATTTCGCAAACACAAGTTTAGGACATGCTTGAGACAGAGTGTAAGTGAGGATGTGTTTCTAAAAGTCTCTAGGACATTCCAAGACACTTGACAGACACAGAGTGCTCGAATTCTGTTAGACACTTCTGAAACGGCAGAGACAAGGATAGTGATGATTATCCAGAGATTGACAGGGGCTAGAGAGTAAGAAATATTAACCGTATTAATCTAGCTTTGTATTATTTCCATAGCTCCAGGTCTATAAAATGAATATAAAGTTAATGGATGCTGTTGTGTTTCCCAGTGACTTAGGAGAGGCTTCACTGAAAATCATTGGCGTCACTGCAGAAGACGATGGTATCTATACGTGTATAGCTGCAAACGATATGGGTTCCGTTTCATCTTCTGCCAGTCTTCGAGTTTTAGGTAGGCTTGTCTCTTTGGGTTTTTTTGGTTTTTTTTTACATTCAGAGTGTCTGGTACCCATAGCACAAGAAAAAGAAAACCCTCGCTCTTGGGCATCCCTCTGTTAGAGAAGCATTATAACCTATTCACCTTGTGACATTAATTTGTTTTGGCAGAAATGGATGCACTTTTAGGATGTCACTAATTAGAGGTTCATACTGACAAGATGCCTGCACAGTACTGTCAATGTGCAATTATCTTTTCTGTCAATCTTTTTTCAAACACACTATGATAAAATCATATTTTGTCATCATCATTTTTAGTTTAGTCTCAATGAAACTTGCTGTGCTAATGTGTATAATTTCCAAATTGAACAGGTAAGAAAAGAGTAGCGTTGCTCTGTATTTTAACATGCTGCTTTGCTTGAATTGTAAAGTCACTGTGTTCAGGAGAACGTGTAGCTATTTCTTATCTTTGCATCATCACTTAAATTATATTATTTCAGTACCTGAAGTGAAGTGAGGTAACCTGAGTGTTTGTGAGAGAATGAAAGGAATCCTTCAAAGATAAAAAATGCCTGCCCTGCAGAAGCAGGTAACAAAGGGAAAATACTGTTTTTTCCTTGATGGGTTTGATGGCATCATGACAAGGTTCATTGTGTGTTTGGCCATTTAGTTATTCTTAAGTGTTGAGGATCCTCTAATTTTAGAAATAAGTAAAACAGTGAGACAGTAGGATAGCAGGCTTTCTTAGATGTAAGGTGTAACAATTGATCCTATCTGAGTCCTTCAGTCTATTGAGAGACCCTTATATTTATCCATTGGTGAGAATTAATAGATTTTAGATGGAATGACAATCTCAAATTGACTCAGATAAAAGAAAATAAGTTATGAAATACTGCATTCTGATTTTGTATGCCTGTGCCATCTGCTATGGAGGCTTAAAGGCTTATCCCAAACCCTTCCAAAATACTTTCTTTCTACCCTCTTTTTCAAAGAATTTTGCCATTTTTTCTTGAAAGTTTAAACCAGACTGTGAAAGATGTGTCCCTAACAAAAACTCAGCTGAAATTTTGGGGTGTTTATAATCAGTGCTGCCATTTTGAGCCCTACCTATTGGCAGCCACAATAAGTGCCTTAAGTGCCAACATACTGAGGTGGGGGTTATCCTCAACATTTCTTGCTCACTGACGCAAGACAGTCGGTTGTTACATAATGTAAAATATCTCTTCTTTTTGCTGCTTCCTTCAACTTGCTAATGTTACTAATTTCTGTACAGGCAGTTCACACTGAACATGCATTAGTTCCACTATGGAATTTGTTCTGCTGCATTGATAAGGCTGGCTTGGTGTGTAATCCATTTTGTCTTGCTGCCTCCCCCCCTGTGTCATATGGGGATTAACAAAGCAGGGTGATTCCAACAATACTGTATCAGCCAAGGAAACTTTCTAGTAAGGGGAGTAAAAAGCTTTTGATGGTCAGGAAAGAATCAGTGAGAAACTGTGTGCTTTAACGAACCACGTTACTGAGCATCCTACCTACACTAGTGAGGAAGTCCTAAACCATGATTTATCCAGAATCAGAGTCACAGAAGTCTTACTGACTAAACTACCAACTTTTAGCCACAGTTCTTGGTCTTACTGAGCTTGTCTAAAAAGTAAATGTTCATTTTTCAATCAAAACTAAACCAGAATTTGGTATGTCTTTGTTATTCTGCAACTAGACTCTAAAAGTGGGCAGCTGTATTTTCCTTACCCCTCTACTCAGTTTTATCAGTATTCTTACAAAGAAGTTCTGGCCACAGTTTTTCTGGTGCTATAAGAGCAAAATGAAACCTTTGAGGCTGTACCACAGAGTAAGGTTTCAGCATCAATTTCTTGAAGTATTTTTCAGTCCTTTGGAGTTATATTTAACCACTTGGTTGTATTAGTCTTGTGAAAAGACTCAACAATACTCTGCCTTCTCTTGCTATAGTAGTTCTGTTAAACCATCAATAAAGTAGTTGATTGCAGAATTAAACTTTCTGAGCTACAAGATGGACAATATGAGGCCATGAGTTGCATTCAATATACACACTCATCTTCAAAAAGAATATGATAGGAGCCAGTGTGACCGAGGCAAAATCTTTCTGAAATTTATTACCAAGCTGAATATGAAGTCCAAATATATCTTCTTTTGCAATCATCTGATTCTTTGTTTGTTTCTTGTATTTTTTTGTCTTGTTTGTTTGTTTGTTTGGCTGGGGTTTTTTGTTTGTTGTTTTTTGTTGGTTTGGTTTTTGGGATTTCTTTTTGTAGGTCCTGGAAATGATGGGATCATGGTAATCTGGAAAGACAACTTTGATTCCCTCTACAGTGAAGTGGCTGAGCTTGGAAGGTGTGTTCTGTATGCTGATCTCCCAAGTTGTATATGTCAAAATATGAACTTCTTATGCAAAAAATTAAATTCTCCTTGAAAAGCCAGAATTACATTGTATTAAATAGAAATGAGGAATTGAAAAGTGTTACCAACACTAGATGGCACTGCATAAACAGATTGTATTTAGATTGAAGTAGTATCATAGTTAAAGAGATGTGTTTGTCAAATACTTCGGAAAACTACATAGTCTTTTTGGATTTTTAAGCATTCCTTAACACTGATGCTGCTTGGTTTTATATTATTTTGTAGAAGATACATGTATTTAAACTTCATGTTTATGTTTGGAATCTGGAGTGGCTTAAAATGAGATTTCTCTGAAAATACCTTTCAAGGTAAAAGTATTTTCTTATTGCATTGTTCAGTTAATTCTTTCTTTTCAATACTGCTTTCCAGGGGCAGATTTTCTGTCGTTAAGAAGTGTGACCAGAAGGGAACCAAGCGAGCAGTAGCCACTAAGTTTGTGAATAAGAAGTTGATGAAGCGAGACCAGGTTACCCATGAACTTGGAGTCATGCAGAATCTCCAGCATCCCCAGCTCATTGGCCTTCTTGATACCTTTGAGACCTCCACCAACTACATACTAGTGTTAGAAATGTATGTGGACCATAATGTTATCCATAAAATATAACCTACACATCTGACTTTCTGGGGCTTCTGTAGTGGTCTACAAATAAGGAACTCTTAAGGTTTCACTTTAAAGTGAACTTTAGGTTTGAAGTCACCTAAAGAAAAAAATGTAGTTGTCTAATGCTTCTGTTAAAATGTTAATGATGTACTCAGAAGGTAACAAGTTGATGTATTAAAGTTATATGTAAGTGATTATCTTAGGCTGAAGGTCCAGAAGTTATTTTATATCGAGGTATTGCACAAGTGAATTAGGATTGTTGTCATCTGTTAGCTTGATACTAAGTCTTGTCTTCATCCCCTAGTCCTCTGTCTTCCAGGTGCTGCAGGCCATGGTTATTCCTCTGGACTATGGTGAGACACGTCTGGTCTTTCCATCTGCCTGAATAACTGACTCTCTGCCTTTCCTTCTCTGCCTTCACTCTCTGCTCCTACTTCAGCATTAATTCCCCATGTTATAGGTGCAGGTCAGCTGCAAGTCACATAGAACATTTTCACTAGAAGGCAGGAAAAACAAATGATTAAGGAAACACAGCCAAACATCAGAAACAGTGGTGATTACGCGATGCAGTCGTAGTTTCTAGATGACTCTTGCCTTGAGCATTTTTCTATATAATTTTCAAAACAGTTAGGTTTTTCCTTCAGTTTTTACACATGGATTAATCCAAAATATAACCCTTATAATTCCAATAGGGCTGACCAGGGTCGCCTTCTAGACTATGTCGTGCGATGGGGAAACCTCACAGAAGGGAAGATCAGACTCTACCTGGGAGAGATTCTGGAAGCTGTGCAGTATCTTCACAACTGCAGAATAGCACATTTGGACCTAAAGGTGAGCAGTGAATGTGATTCCTGGCAGGGTGTGTAATTCCAAGCAGAAAAACCCTTCCTCTTCTAGTAAACAGGCAGCTGGGAACTGCTCAAAACTGAATTGCTTTGAGACTGTGTGAAGAGTATGTGGTGGGACTTCATCCCTAAATACTTTAGATGTCTCATAGCCAGCAAAGACGAAACTTTGTATTCCCCTGTGCTTTCTCCCTAAAGCTTGCTTGTCCTGAGTGGTCTTCATGCTGTATATAATTAGTGACCAGACCAGTTTGCTTATTTATTTATTTACTTGTTTATTTACATTCTGAGAAACGTGCAGCAGATACCCATTTCTTTCTCAAGAAGTGTTGTTTGTTGTGAAGGAGACTGCTTTTGCTCTCTTAATGCAGACCTCTCATCCTTGCACCTGAGGGCTGTGATACCCATGTGAATGGTACCTTATTGCACCTCTATTCTATGCTTTGAGTTTTACTTCAGCCACAAGGATTTGATGCATTCTAGTAATTTTTTCAAGTGCTATATGGAGTTCACCCATTCCTTTTCCAGTCTCAGGGTACATATAGGTGAACTAAGTAGAACTATTTGTAGGTGAGTCACTCTTACTTTGCCAAAATCATAGCTACAGCATCAATAGCTTCAGAAATAAAATCATAAAATTAGTACTACTTCCAGCTCACCCATGGTGGGCCAGTTCTCTCGAAGCTGTATGTATCCCACAGGACCTGTTGATGCAGTAGTCTCATAACAGTGCTTGACTTCCATCTGTACAGCTGCATTATGTTCAAGAATCATCAAGTAAAGCTGAGTTTTGTTGAAAGCATCATGAAAATTCTTACAAGGTCTTCCAGTCTTTAAAAACAGAAGTTTTCTTGTCTGTCATAAAGCAAACAGAGCAGTTTCTTTATTCATCCTCTGCTTGCAGTTGCTGTTGTTTAAGTTAAAGTTCTCAGACAGGTTACTGTGAAACTTTGTAGAGCTGCTCTTGTGAGCATCTGCCATATTACCTGGCAGAACTGTATTTCCTGCAAGAACTATAGTTCAGCAGCTAAAACACATTCATCAGAGCTTGTAGCTGTTTGTTATGGTCTTGAACTGAGGGTGCTGACTGGG
The DNA here is from genome assembly GCA_023637945.1 of Phaethornis superciliosus. Classification (NCBI taxonomy): domain Eukaryota; kingdom Metazoa; phylum Chordata; class Aves; order Apodiformes; family Trochilidae; genus Phaethornis; species Phaethornis superciliosus. The sequence goes on from JAJQWJ010000002.1 coordinate 73,574,219, forward strand.
AAACAATAATGTTGAACCATTAAATATGTGTTAAACTGACTTGAAAAAAGACATTTAAACTTTTGCTTCTGTGTTTTCTAGCCTGAAAATATTTTGGTGGACCAGAGTTCCACTAAACCAACTATAAAACTGGCTGACTTTGGAGATGCAGTCCAGCTCAATACCACGTATTATATCCACCAGCTACTCGGAAACCCTGAGTTTGCAGCTCCTGAAATTATTCTTGGAAATCCTGTTTCCCTCACTTCAGATGTGTGGAGCATTGGAGTGCTCACATATGTCCTTCTTAGTGGCGTCTCTCCTTTCCTGGATGAAAGTGTAGAGGAAACTTGCCTGAATATTTGCCGCTTAGACTTTAGTTTCCCAGATGACTACTTCAAAGGAGTTAGCCAGAAGGCCAAAGATTTTGTATGCTTCCTACTTCAGGATGACCCAGCTAAGCGTCCCTCGGCTGCACTGGCTCTCCAGGAGCAGTGGCTGCAGCTGGGGAATAGCAAAAGTGCTGACAGCATTGACACATCCAGACTGACTTCGTTCATTGAGCGGCGAAAACACCAGAATGATGTTCGACCCATCCGTAGCATTAAAAACTTCTTACAGAGCAGGCTCTTGCCAAGAGTTTGACTTTGCTTGAAGTTCTCTCTCATTCTCTTTCACCTGCCAATCACTCAGACTGGAGATGGACTCCTCCTGCCAATCAATCAATCAATTAATCAGACTGGAGATGGACTCCTCCTGCCAATCAATCAATCAGACTGGAGATAAGACTCCTCCTGCCAATCAGCTGTTGACTTGAATTTTGGGGAAGGCAAACCCCGAGCCAACCAGCTGCTAGCGAATGTTCGTGTGCAAACGCATTCCAGAGGGACCCACGCGGGGCTGCGAGGGGGCTGGCAATGCAGACTTCACTGGGGTGGAGGATGGTAGCACTGTACTCTGCAAAAAGCAGTCACGAGCGATACAGTTTAACAGTATTTTATTCAGGTTTCTGCAAAAAAAAAAAAAAAAAAAAAAAAAGAAAATAGTTTTTTTAATAAACAAGAGTTGAATTTTGCAAGTGAACTTAACTACCGTTTTCAAGATTTATTCAAGGAGAAATGCCTATGTTCAAAGCACTGGTGTTAAGCAAAAATCAAACCTTGCCTGGAGAAGACTCACCAAAATGGCTGCCTATTGATACAGCCTCCATTTCTAACATCTAATTTTCACTTGGTCCTAGAGCTTTCCAGTTGCCTCGCCTGTATGTATCTTACGTAGCAGTGCACTGAGATCAGACTCTGCTTTTAAGTGCATCCAACCTCAAAGTTTTTGCATACAAATAGAATGAATTGTTTTGCTCTGATAAAATGTAGGCCTTACTTGTATATAGACTGTATCTGCCTTTGGTCTGTAATTTTTTTTCCCCCCCTCCCCTTACCCTTTTTTTCCCCTCCTTCCTAAATGGTGGTATACCACTGTGCGGGTCTTCAGTTTGGGTCAGAACTCACTGTCCCCATAGAAAAGAACTTCGGGTTGGTGCCCAGCCTGCCAACCTGATTATCAAGCAGTATACAGCAGGATGAAATACTGTAAGTGCACTCATTTGGGATTTTGTTTTCTTTCATATCATGTGCAATGTTGTGGCTTTAACATTTTATGCAACTATTTATGAGGACCTCTGTTGTAACTGTAATAAATATATAGAAAAAGCACATTCTTAGTACGGTGAGCTTTATGGTTTTGTTTGTGTGTTTTGGGGTTTTTTCTGGGTGGGCAGGGGTGGATGTGTTGTACCACACTGTCATTATTACTTTCAAATGAGGGTAAACATAGAATTTAGTCAAGACTAGTCAGTTTTAAGGATTGTTCAGAAAAAAAAAAAAAAAGTGGGAGAGATTTGTATCCCAAATCTCAAACAGGTTAAGAAGTAGGGTGACACTTCTAAAAATTTATTACTATAATCAAAATGCCAAAGTCTGACGTTCCCAAAATCAGTCTCAACACTTACTACTTTTTAGAATTTTCAAATCTGTGTTTACTTCTTTCTGTGAAATAAATGAATTTTGTGCTTTTTGGTGAGGAATACATGCAGAGAGTAGTGGTCAGATGAGGAGAATCTGACATGTAATGTACTTGTCTAAGTAACTGTTTTGAAGGTTGAAGTAACATTAACGTGAGCTATTTAAAGAGAGATGGTTTTCTGTGCATCACTGAGTTCATATGAGTGTGTTGTCATCTGTGCGTGAAATGCCATGTTTAAAGAAACCAAGCCAACATCCCACAGTAGTTAGATATATGGGTCTTAAGCCATAACCTAGCTTGGGTTAGTTTTGAGCTTTGTGGCTTCCACTGTATTCTATTTATTCCTTTTTTGGTTTTTTGGGTTTTTTTGTAAAGCTGTACAGAAACTTTTTAAAAGAAAACAACTGACTTCAAAACTGGATGTGTATTCTTACCAACCTCATATCATTATCTTTGTGTATTATTTTCCTTTATTGTTTTAGTTAAATTTTTGCTTTATTTTGCATGTATATTTCTTTGTACAGTGAGGTTACATGTTTACACAGTATGACGTGATGTAAATATTTTATTTTGCCATCAGTTATTTTGAAAGAAATTAAAACATATTTGACATATTTGTCTGATCTCTTGCTTTAAGGAGTTACACAGTTTAGGTTTGGTTATATTTTAATTGGGTTCTGTATTTAGAAAAAATACAGTATTTTATTGCCATGAAATTAACTTTAAATTTTAAATTGCAGTGTTGTATCTTTCTTTCATGCCTTACAAAATAATACTTGCCTTTGCTCTAAGTGTTGAGTGTTTTTGTATTGTCATGATTGCTTTTATATAAAGTATGCATAACTCTCTAACTGTGGAAATTCATTATAGTCTTTATTAGCTAGTAAATTTTGACCAGCAGAGTTTTCTACCAGATGTTCCCAATTAAAAACCAAAGGATCATATTCAGATTTCTATTAAACTGGTGAACAGATCTCACACATCTTTTAGGTGCACCGGTTTCATTATGGACAAAGGTTAATTTCAACAATACAGACTTGGCTTTTGCAGCTAAACTCTGGTTGCATCCAATAAGGTATGAAGCAGAAAATTTTTTCATAGTGTACATTTAACTCCCTTCCTTTTCTGCTGTCATTAACACATTTGCAATTCAAAATGAAGTGAAAGGTCAAGGAACAATAAGGTGTGTTCATGCTTGTCATTGCATTGTATGCATGATGTTTTTCCACTCTTTGCTGTTATTACCTGTCAAGTGAGGAAAAAGTCATTTTGCTCCTCACAATTTACTACTAAGAGAGACATTTTGCATTGAGGGAGACAGAGAATATTCAGGAAGGATGTACTGTCAGGGATTAGCCACTGAAAGCTTTTTCTGTGGCAGGGAAATAGATGGCAAAATGCTCCATGGGAGAGTTTGTATCCTTGAGCTCTCGAAAATACTTTTTCTTGACTGAAGATACACTAAACTGGAGAAGAGTTACACTGCACTTGTAGGTGTTTTAACTAGCAGAGATATGTTCTTCTACATGGAGTGCACCGTTTCTGGACCTTTTTGTGAACCCCATTACTTGGCAAAGCTGGAAGTTTGTTAACAAAGTAGAGTTTTGCACAAAAACCTGCAGTTTGGTGCAAGAATTTCCAGGTGTAGAGAGCTTGAAGGGTAAGCTTCTCAACATGGGTATCCATTTAAATGCTTTGAAGAGATAATGTATGTGTAAGGTCCTTTTATTTTGCTGAATTGTGCGGTTGGGGCTGCAAATGCCACATGGGTTCAGCTGGGCACAGTTCTTGTTGGCTGTCCTGCACACAACAAACCAGCACCACAGGCTGAGAGAGAGTAGAAACCAAATGCATGGATGAGAGTAGTTAGTGTGAGATTTCATTTGTTGTGGAAATTCTTTAAAACATAGGGAATGGCACTCGCTATCTTATCTGGAAGGGGGGGGAAATAGCCAGGGAGAGAATGAGAAGAATTTTAAGAGAAGAATGTCTAAATATTTCTTCTTGATCACATGCCCCACTTGCTTCTTATTGATAGTTTAGGTAGAGAAGAGGTTGCCAGACTTTAAAGTCAGTGCATGTGTCAATATTTTTCAGGTGGGGTTTGAGAGTGCAGTACTTCTCCATTGCACATTTGATGAACACAGGCTGCTTAACTTGAAAACCATTTTGCAACTGGCTAGGTAATATATGGGCAGGGGAACAACCTACACTTTCTTCCTAATTGGGCAGAGGCTTAACACATAAGTACCTGCCTGTGCTCATGAGGAATAGGATGGGAAAGCCTTGTTTTCTTCTGAATATAGAGGTCACAGAACTATGGCATCCTCAGATGAGACTATTGATGAATGGACGAAAAAATAATTTATTTTTTCATTCTCCAAGTCCACGAACATGCTCAGGCCAGGGTTCAATATATTGTATCTTATTGTTTTAGAATAAAAAAATTATTGTTTTGGCATATATTGTTTTAGAATTACAATAAATCATTGAGATCCATAACTTTGTGTAGCAACAAGTTAAACGGTTCAGCTCCATGTTATGTGAAGAACCCAGTGACCTTTTCCTTTGGTGCTTTGAAAGCTTATTTTGGAAAAGACAGTGACCAGTTAATTTCCTCAGCTTTTGTGTCCTAACTTTGCTTTTATAGTCTTCTACGTTACTTTTCATTTGGTCATCTGCTTAATAGACTAAAAAGTAGTCTATTAGTAGACTAAAGTAGTGATCTATTTATTCCTCATGGGGAAGCTGTTTAGCATCTTACATGCCATTTGCTGAACTCCAGTTCCAAGTTGTATCTTTTCTCTGGTGGGGTGACAAAGATCGTATCATGCAATACTCATGATATGGGTGCATCATGAGTTACCCAGCTGCAAAATGACGCTTTGTTCTCTATTCATTTCCTAAAAATTCCCCCTGCTTTTACTTAAAATTTGAGTTAATGCAATTATTAAATTGTAAGGTTTTGTTCCCAATTTGAGCAGTAATGATGAGTTTAGAGCCCATGATCAAACATGTAAGGCTTTGGTCCCCCTTTCAGCACATTCCCCATGAACATTATATTTCTTGGAATTTTTTCATCTGTTTTATTTTCCAGACACAGCTCAGGTGTTACAACCACCTTAGGGAGAGATTGTTTTGATGGAACTGAGTGTGAAGATCTCTTACATTACAGTTGACTATGGCTGGCCTTCATTTTAACTCCTCAGACAGTTAGCTTAGCTCCCCTGACTTCTTCAAGAAGAAGTAGTTCTTCAAGAAGAAATCATTTTGCAGCAGTGTTGTTACTAGCTCCTGGAGCCATCAAGCTCATTTCCTCTCATGCCAAGTGAAGAAACTGTAACCTGCCTTGGACTTGAGTGTGCTGAAACTCTTCCAAATTAAATTTCAAACACTGATTTTAGTGAGGCTAGAACCCTCACTTCAACACAGGGATTTACTAGTGTCTCAAACAGGAAGCTTCTTTCTGCTCTGAAATCACACATCAGGAGCAGCTCTTAAGATTAAGATTACTTGCAGAAATTTCACATTAAGCTTCCCAAAGACTCACCTGGCAGTAGTCAACACCAGGAATTTGCTTAGCACACCTTGAACTCAGTCTCTGCAAGGGTTTGCCCTGTTGTGCCACTGGAAACCTGCATGATCACTTCTGGTCAAACAGCAATTTACATCACACATGTTGCCTGTTTTTACACATTTTGCCTTGTGTGTTGCTGAAGACTGTGTGATCCCTTGAGATGGATGGTTCTTCAAGGTCTCAGACTTTCCCTTTGTTGATGCCAAGATCCACTGAGTATTTGCAGAATGATGTCATTTAATTTGCCATCTTTTGGGACTGATGGTGAGAGTCCTTCCTTCTTTGGTGATGGAGTGTTCTCTTGGGACTTGGAGGTTTCTGGATTCTGATTGCCTGGAAAACTCAGAGTTGGAAATCTGTGCTGGTCCCAGTTACAGGGGTTAATGCATCCATTGCTTTTTTTCTGGTTTTGTTGTTGTTTTTGAGAGCTTTAGATGGTAGTGGACAGTTCTGGATGGTTCCCGCTAATGGAAAAAGAATGTTACCAAATAACCTGAAGTATTAAGGGGAGGCTTTTGGAATGGGGTGTACTGAGTGTAACATGGTCACCACCAAAAAGGGACATAATATCAAAATTCCTCACTGCTTTGGGAGTTTGATGAAAACTAGACTCATTTCTTCCAAGGACCTTTCACAAAGTAGGCAGGGCCTGAATCTGGTGATGATTTCTGCTTCTACCCTGCTTAATGGCTGTGGATGACAACTGGGGATATTACCTCACTTTCCAGACATACCTGCAAAGAACATAAAGGGTACTGTTGAACTCTGTGCTACAGCTTGGGTGTTGAATGTTCTCAAGTCTAAAGTGAGTCCTAGTTATTCATCTTTAAATTAATTAATTTTTTTAAGTGGGCCAAATTTTTCACGTTTGTCATTAGTTTCCTTTTGAAGACCTCCACCTGTTTATTAACCTGTTACTTTTAAAAATGGAAAACTGATATTCTCTGAGTAAATACAGATAAAATGTAAGTACTTGATGTGTGATAAAGTCTAAGGTTGTGCTAGAGATAGATCAGCATCTCTACTGGGGCAGTCAACTGTTTGCAGTAAGAGACACCCTGTTTCCTGTTGTCCCTAGAGAATTTTTAGGTATGAATGTCCTAGCTGAATTCCTGTTACAGTCCTAGGCATGATATGGATGAAGCAATCACCAGAGCTTGTAGCAGCTTCACCTTTTGACAAACTTTTTTTTTTTTTTTTCACAAGCATGAGATTCAGGTCTAATAGCTGTTCATTCCAGTGTTTTGGGGTTTTTTCCAGGTAATTTATTTGGTCTTTTAAAGAACTTATACTGGACGAGTAGGTCTGTATTGTTTCTCTGCCAGGAGTCAAGAAATCACTGTCATTGTTTTCTTTTCCATCCAGCACATTTCTGTGGTCAGGGGGTTACTTCATAATTCACACAAAACTTCAGCTTTTTCCTTTGTTCTGCAGAAAATCAAAGCTTTCAGGGCAGTCTTCAAATATGGTGGTTGCCAAAATGAAATGATCTATTGGTGTGATCCAGGGGAAGTCTCTGTTGAGCTGGCAGTTTCACTACCTGCAGCAAGACTGTCAAGGTAGAGCTCCTACATTTGCTGAGAGTGTTCTTTGCTGTAACTCAGGCAATAGCACTGAGAAGCATCCCTGTCTTAGTGATTTGTGAAATCATTGCTGGGGAGTTGCATTTGCATGAAGGCACTACGCTGTTCCTGGGTTTCTACATATGATGCTTCTATTGCTGCTCAGTGAAATTCTAAGATACACCTGCAGTTACTCTGTTAATGTGTATGGTGTTGCCTGGATTTATCCAGTATGTGAAGCATGTGTATGAGCACTCACAGGGGAAAAGAAAGCTGGTCATTCGTTTGGGGACTTTAAAATACATCCTCTATGTTGCTGTTTCTCCAGCTACCTTCTGAGGGATCATCAGATGTGAGGAAATTAAAGATAAAATGTCTTTACTGCTAAATTATATTGGCATACAAGCATAATCTCCTGTTAGAAAGGGTGGCAGCTGCAGTGGAGTGTATGTGGAGAAGTGTACAGATTTCTTCAAGGTATGTTGACTGCACGTACAATTCTTGGTGGTCTTTTGTTCTAAACTTGGGGGTTGCAAACTAATGAAATGCATAAAATTATATTTGCTCTTGCTTTCCTTTCTCTGTAAGTAGAAATACAGCAGCAGTGGAGGGAGACATGGGTGACTATATCCACAAAGAAAGGAAGCCTGATTTCTTAGGGCTTTGCCTCAGAGTTGAGTTACGTGGCAGTTCATGGGAGAGAAATTAAATGTTTCCCAAATCTGAGTTACTCATGATACTCATGACATGATAACAGCATGACATGAGAACAGCATGAGCTTGTTCTGCCTGATGCCTTGGTGTCTTGGTGAAGCCAAGAGTGCTACAGCCAATTCAAGACAGTCTGAATTTCAGAAAGTACTCAGGGAGACCAAGACAGATCGAGATTGGAGCAAAATAAGACTACAGAGAGAAATAGGTGAAAGATGGCAGGCAAACACAGGAAGGAGATGACTGCATGTCTTACTAGGATGCCAATGATAACGTTAACTTCCTTAGGAGTAGGCATGGACAACACTGGACTTCACTGCATCTGATGCCTGCTGGTGTCTCAGAGTCTGACCAAAGGCAGAAGGTGCACTTACAGAAACCGTGGCATGGCTGCCACACATGTTCTGCCTTTTGGTATGGAACGTCACATAAAGATGTATTTTACTTAATATCTTTTTTTTCACAGTGATACAGTGCTATTTGCTACTTCTTTGTACTGGCTGTAAGTTGTCTGCTACTGAGTGATGACTAGCTTGAGAGGGCTCACTGCCAGCCAAGAGTCCAGCCATAAGAAAGATGTTGCAGCCAACTTTCAACATCTTTGGAGCAGGATGGGAGAAATGCTGAAGAGGATGGTAATCCCCAGAGAAGGGAAAGAGGAGGACTGGCTTGGAATCATGTCCAAATATGTAAAATAGTAATCAAGATTTTTACTGTAAGAAGTATTTTCAGAAATTTTTTATAAGCTAATGGGTCTAGTGCAAGCAAGATAAGAGTATGCTGAGAATGTATGGCATCCCTTCAAAATAGATCACCATGCAAGTTAAAAGCATTCCCCTAGAAGTATCTGCCACTTACCCTGGAAGCTAATATCCTGAAGAGACTGCAGAGATAGAGTCCAGAGAGAGGAAAATATCTTTATGTCATATTCATAAAGATAATTATAGCTACCTTTGAGTAAGAATGTTCATCGATAGTCAGTACATGGCTGATAGGACTATTTTTCCTTTTCATCTTCCAGAGTTTTTATGGATGGTGATTGTGAAAGCAAACACCTACGTATCCTAAGTGTCCTAAGTATCAACAGCTCTTTTGTTTTTCTTTTATGCTGTGGTGCTGTCATGGGGCATCTGCCACCCTGCCTTATTGCAGTTATTACTAGTGATCAGGGGTTTTTTTGTTGTTTTGTTTTTTAACATTTCAGAGTTTCTCTAACCTCTGGAAGTGAAAATTATGTCAGAGAAGTGTAGAGAATTATGTAGAGAAGTGTTGCAGTGATAGGCATTACCTTTAGCAGGGATTGCTTTCTGCTGAAGGACACAATCCCCAGAGCTCTGGCTGTACCACTCTGGGGAGCTCTGCTGGAGCTGGTGTCCCAAGATATCTACTTATATTTCTCCAGGTTCTTCTGTGCATACCTATGCCTTTCCTACAACACTCTGTGAGAACTAATTATGGAACAGTTAAATATCTTTCCTAGATGCTCTTTGCAGGGGAGCATGTAGAAGACACTTGTGTCAGGAAAAAAGAAGAGGAACAAATGGCAAACTCATGAGAACTCTGTGGGAATTCATGGTCTTCTGCTGACTGCTTGTCCTCAGTTATGGTGATGGACACCAGACAGGCAGGAGGGATGTGCACACCACAAGGACACAGTGATGTACTCACTACATGGACAAAGCTTCATGTCCAAAGCACCCTGTCCTAGAAACAAAGTGCTCAGGTGTTGAGAGTGGGTTTTCTGGGAAGAATCTATAACCATGCAGATCCTGCACTTAAACAAGTTATGCATAAAAATTTGTGTGTACTCATGGTGTCACAGTGGTTTCAAGCACACTGTCCTGGCCTCCTTTTGAGGATCCATCTGTCATTGCAAGAGGCACATCCCAGCTTCCTGCTTCTAGCAAGACAGCAGACCCCACACTATGGAGATCGAATATAAAAAGTCAAAACTGCTGTAACTATTTGTGGCAGTCGTATTAGGGTTAGCAACTCTATCCCAGTAGTTAGGCAATGGAGGCAGGACAGTAGCAGAGGTCTCTGCTTAGGTTGCATGGGTTCTGAGATCTCAGAATCTGATTTCTAATGAGGATGGGTGCTGGCTAGCCTGTATTTGCAGCCACACTTAGGCTGGTTTGGGGTTTTTTTAATGTTTTGATAAAATCCATAAACAAGACAAATCCAATGTTACATTTTTGGGGGGAGGAAGCTTTCCAAAACTAGAGGTCCATGTTACATGGTGTTCAGTTTGCAAAACCTACTACCATCTGGAGCCTCAACTTTAGCATTTTAGGCCCTGTTTGACTATAGAAATGTCTCGGCTTCTGATGAGTTGCTCATTTGCGCCTGACATATTGTCACATAAAAGTAGAGGATCATTTCTGGATGAGTTCCTTATTGGCCTTTATAATAGCTCTCTGTATTTGTTTATTGAGCAAAAATTATTTTACTACTGGGTATAGCTCACCTGGAAATATTGCCAGTGGAAGAAAATATAACTACATGATATTTACTTTATCATGATGCTGTTTGAGTCACACAAGTACATTTCATATGAGAACACACTTGAAGGTCAGTGGAGGAGGGGCTGCTCCTGTGCTCACTATGAAAAAAACCAATGTTAGCAAAGCATAAAATATCTTCTGTGTGGGTTTTTTCACTTCTAATATACAATTTATGGCCAAATAGCTTCACTAGCAGAGGCTAGAGTTGAATATTTTAGTTAGACCTAGCAGAAGCCTTTAAAAAAATAAATCCAGCAACATTATGCTTGTATGATCTGAATAAAAGTGCTTCAGCACCTTCTGGAATAATTTACAGTAGATGAAGAAAGAGACATAATACCTGCATTGAATTTGACTTTTGGAAAACATCCTGATGTTGAGGGGTTTTTTGTGACGTAAGAGACTTGCTACCAGGGGAGACCCCAAGAGCAAGGCTTTTCCATGCCTCAGAGCTGAGCTATATTTACCAGCAGCAGTGGTTGTACATTCTGTTCCTCATTGGTTTCCTGCTGTGCCTCCAGGCTGTCAGATTCCTTCCCTCACAAAAAATGGAAGTTTAGATGGTCTCCCTTTCATTTCTCCTCCCAGACAATTGGTCATGCATTTATGCTCTCGGTGCTAAAACAGGTTTATTAACATTTGCAGAAACCGTTTAAGCTTTTCAAAGAAAAACTGTGACGTAAGGATCCAATTACGGGATTGTATAGTTAATGATCCTTTCAAATGTGAAACTCCACAGAAAAATTAGGTGGCAGGTTCGAGTAGTTTCAAACTGCCATCCTGAAAGCCACAGAAAATAGGATTATTCTTTTGTAATGTAAATCCAAATACTTCAGAGGATATGATTAAATCTAGGAGTAATTTTGAGAAAATAAAGGCAAAAGCCAAGATGCACTCCTCCTTCTCCTGCACTTAGGAGGAAGACTTCTGCTTTGTTCCTCTATTGCCACACAAAATCTGCACCTTCCTCCTGCAAAAAACTGCAAGAAGCTGAAATGAAGAAACAGCTCCTGGACTCCTGTAACTTGTAGCAAACATGCTTGGAGGCCACAAGGCTAGGGGTGGCTCAGACTTGCTGGGCTGTGCTGCACAGGATGCTTTGTGCACACCCAAGGATGGCATCTGGGACCCCTGGGTGTCTGACAGCCTGAGAGAGCAGCAGTTCTTGCAGGGCCATGGGATCTCCAGAAATCCTCTGAACATCCAGAGTCACTGAGACAAGGTGGAAGGTGTGTCCAGGGAGATGTGTGTTTATGTGTGTTTTTGAGAAGCAGCTATATGGGAAGAGCTAGAAAATGTCATCTTCGCATCCTCAACACGGGCTATTTTTAAAACAAAATGCGTGTCATTTACATGCCAGAGAAGCAGAAATCCTAATACTTGCAGTCTAAACAGCAGAATGTCAGAAGGGGTGAGAGCCATAGAAAATTACAGAAAAAAAAATCACTGAATCCTTTGTGATGAAGATGCTGACATCTCTTGCAAATAGGAGAATTCTGTCTTTATTGTCACTAACTGCAAGTGGAGAGGAGATTGCTTCGTGTTACTGCAGCAGAGGCTGTACATTCAGCTGAAGAGACTCCATCACCATGGTATTTGCAGCATTTTGATTTTAATCATCAAACTTTGCTTTACAGATGGAGAAAGATTGTTCTTTTCCTTTCCCCTTTTTTAACAGGTGGTAAAAAGATTCACTGAAGATGCCTAAGATTTTGGCATCTGCAAATATACATTTTCATCCTCTGAATTCCTGGCTCATATCTTAATTAAAAGAAATTAACATCATCCTTCTGTGTTGTGAAATATATACATGAGTATAGCATATATTAGCTTAGGAGTAGACAGTTTTGACCTTCAAAATGAAGAAGCACATATATTGATTTCAGCTGTCAGCATGGATGTCGATTCTCTTAGGAGATGGGGGAAAGAAAACGGCAAATAGAACCAGGATGTTTATCTTTGCAGTCCACTACAAGCAAAACTATCAGCTGCACAAAGCATCTTTCAGAAAAAGAGCATCTTCTGTTACTGTGTCTGTTAATTTAAAAGCCATTTAGATCAATAAGCTGTATTATGAAAGAGGGTACCTACATGCTCAAGCCCTTGTCTCTCCCTGACTTGTTCCATCAGCACTGTTGTTCCTTTGTGTACAGGCTACTGCTTGCTCTTTCCAGCCTTGGTTTCCATATCTGTTTCATTTTTCTGCTTGCTGCTAGGTCTCTCTATCGAGAAAGTTTCTTTTTACTAATGGGATTTGATTTTTTGGGCTGGGGCGACTCCTTCCTTCAAAAAGAATGAGCTCTTTTCTTCTCCATAGGGATCCTGTTTTGCTGTTCCAGTACAAAAGAAGGCATCACTGATGGCTGCTGCTGTTCTTAGCAGAGGTGGCAGAAAGTGGCTTACACCTCCTCCAGAAGAGAAGCCTGGGGAAGGGGGATGCTCTGATCTTCGGTGCTGTGGTCTCCATGAGTAACTCACGGCAACCAGGTCTTAAAAATTCTTACTTTGATCTGCTGCTCCACACTTTTGACAATGAAACATAAATATTTAGTCACTGTTGCAAAGCCAGGCATTGACAGGGGGTAAAAAAAAGAAAGGCAAGTGCCTATAAATAGTCTGCATTTTGTTTCTTCTGGCAGTAACGTCTTACAGCTTGAAGGAGAAACAGCTGCATTCAGTCCTAGCACATTGATTCTGAAGAAAAAGCAGCTGTAATGCTGACTTTTATTCCAAGTATGAAGTACATGATTTACAAATATTTGTCCAAAAGCAAGGCCCATCACAGGTTTTGGAACAGCAATTCCTTTTCCCAATGATTTTGATCTCCTGTACCCAACCTCAGGCACCAGAAGGTAATTCTGCACTAACAACTTGCTTGATGCTTCCAAAATATAGATCTGTCCAGAAAGTGGATTGTGTTGATGTTAGACTCCTTATCAGTCTTCAGAAGGAAAGGAACAACCTGTTTACACACTAAGTAACCCATTGTGCACCTGTATAGGGCAGCACCCCTTCTATCCCTAACTTCCCTGGCTGCAGTCTTACCAATGATAAGGGTAAGTATTCCTAAAAGGGTGGTTTTCTTCCAGGTAACAAATGAAAGGGTAGGACCACTTGTTGCAGTCAGACAAAAGTGATTAGATGCAATTGAAGGTTGGGGATATTGTTCTCTGTCACCTTAGTCTGCTTCTAATAGAAAGGGAGAAAGCAGAAAGAAAAGAAGAAGTTGGCTCTGGAGCTCTGTAAGACATGGAACTGCCTGCAATTCTGAGACAAACTCATTTCAAGCATTTGTGCTTAAAGCTTTCAAATAGCTGGATGATGTTGTGCCAGGTCACGTTCGTGTTTTCCCAGCTGCTGTTGAAGCCCAAGAGCTCTCCTACCATGGTGAGTAGGGTGACAAGCATGGTGAGCTGGGGTGAAGCCAAATGCAGAACTCATTTGCTACATCACACAGAATGTTTGCAAGGGAATGTCACGGGTAAGAGAGGTTGCCTGATAACACCCACCACAAAAGTGTGGGGGCAGAAAAAGGAAATTTCCTCATCAGCTTGTGAATGTGGTCAAGCATGTGAATAGGCAGGCATGCAAACACCAGCTACTTGGTAAAAAAACAAAGCTGTTCTTAAGTTGGTGGCCTCTATCAGCCCAGATGGTCAGTGCCTCAAGTACACCACACTCATCATATTCCATTTTAGGTGTGTCTTTCTCTTCTCCCCATGGCCTTGAATATACCTTTTAGCTGTTTCTAATATAAAAAAAAAACCAACAATTTTTTTAAAAAGGCACAGGGTCTGTGAAGTGGAAGAGAGGAAGGTATTCAACACTTTTTTTAACTTAGTCCAGTTCCAAAGCTCATCTGAGGCTTTCCTGCAAGGAAGGGGTGCAAAAGGTCCTGGTCTCTCCTCTTCATCCTTTTAGACTCCTTTTTGGTCCTGTTGGAGCAAAGATGATATCTCTTTCCAAAACTCCTCCAAGTTCCTAGATCCTTGCTACACAGTGTTTAGATGTCCCAGCCTTTTCAGCCTTGCTGTAGGGATACTCACAAGGCTACGGAAGAAATGCAGACTTCAGGCAAATATTCATGCCCCAGCACAGCAGGAAAGTGAGGCAATCCATGTTTTTCCTGCTTGGGTAAAGTCTAAACTGTTATTAAAGAGTTATGTGGGTCGACCAGCTATGCTTGGTTGGGAAATATGGTGTTAAGTGTTAAAGAATGGGAAAAATACAAGAAAAGAGAATGAGCAGGCAGTGCTAAACATCCAGAACCATTTCTGGGCAGAGCAAGCTAACCTGCCAGACAAAAATAGACTAAGAAGTACAATAGAGCAATTTAAGACTATTAAAGGAAATTCGATGTAGTGAAGATAGCTAATTTTCACTGCTTAATTTAAACAGCTTTCTTTTTTTCTTTTTTTTAAAAAAACAAACACCAGTGCTGAGTAAGTAAAGCAAAAGAGGAGGTCATGTACAGGAAAATACAAGTGTTTCTTTCTTCTCTCCTACTAATTTTCTTTCCAGATCTCCCCTTGGAGCGATGCACTGGTCCTGTAGCCAGCCCAGTTTTTCCCCTCTCTGAACCATCTTGTTCAGCCAATGGGACCTGAACACAGACAAATAAACCCCTAAACAAGCTAAAAACCCCAGAAAACCATGCATATATGCAAATAAATGTGAGGATGTGTATATATATTTATATAAATACAACCTGTCTTTAAAGGTTCACTTGCTGTCTTAGGATGCTCCCTGACATAGCATGAGAATAGCATGAGCATGAATAGCATGAGAGCATTCAAAGGCAGCAAGTGAACCATTAAACACAGAAAATTATTTATTTTTCCTCTGGACACACTTTTCCTAATGCACCCCAGGATACCATTGGCCCTCTTGGCCACAAGGCCACATTTCTGATCTATGAAGAATGGATCAAACCATGGTGAGCCACCCCTCGAACCCCATATTTTCAAACTTCTTTTCTTTTCTTTTCTTTTCTTTTCTTTTCTTTTCTTTTCTTTTCTTTTCTTTTCTTTTCTTTTCTTTTCTTTTCTTGTTTTTTTTTTTTTTTAGCAAATGTTCCTGATCTACAGGTGATAAGTAAAAAACAACATTTGTATAACTAATTAAAAAAAATACTGTAGTAAAAGATGCAGAAAGGGAAATTGGCATTCTAGTGAAAGGGAAAATGTCAGTAACCCTATGATTTCTAGCAATTTTTTAAAAATGTGGAGCAACAGTCAAGAGAAGAGCAATCAGGAAGAGCAAATTGTTGCTTCTGCCTCTGAAGCAATAACTTGTGATTATTTCAAAGAGGAAAACTGAATTCGGTGAACTTTTAAGTTATGGTATTGAGCTACATCTTCCTACAGTGTAATAAAGAAGCAATTACTAGCCTTAGAATATAAAGAAAAAACAGGTCTCATTTAACCTAAAAAGATTAGTGAAGAGGGGAAAGGAAATAAACTCTCGAAGGCCTCTTTGCTTACTCTTATTAAAAATCCTATATCAATGAACTGGTTTTAATCTTGTCTGTGTAAACTTTGCTTTTAGATAGCATGCTCTGCATCTTAATAGAAAAGGATGCTTGTGTGGACCACCTCTCTCCTTTCAAGGTCACAATGTTTCTATGGAGAACACATCAATTGCATGGTAAGTGATGTTAAATCTTAGCAATAAAACAGGACACTGGAATTGAAAAGAAGGGACCGTGACCCCCTGAGGACTTCCACTAAGGCAGAGACCACCTAGAGGTGATGCAACAAAGTTTGAAAATCACCCTGCAACCCCCAGCACCCAAACAAATTGGAAGACACAGAGGGACATAGCAATGTGGCCTTTATAAATAGCTGAATTACACTCCCTTTTTAATGATTTTTTTTTCTTGTGGCTTGGATATGGAGAAGCACAGAGAGCCTGTGTGACTTAGAAAACTTCAACGGAAATGAAACAGGAAGCCGGATCCTCTCACAGCTTGCTGCTCTGTGAGCACCAGCTGAGTCTGTAGAGACTCATTTTCTACCCCCAGAAAAAGAAGTTGGGGGAAAGGAATCCAGCTGGGGGGTACTCTGGAGGGGAGATGCAGAGGCAACATGACAGAAAGGCAAGTGATAATGGAGACCAGTTCACTGAGCAAGAAAAACGGAGCAGAACTAACAACTCAAAGAGAAGTATTGGTAAGTTTGTACAGCTGTGCTCTAAATTTTGGCATCTCACCAAGCTGACTATCAGCTATAGGATGCTTCTGTGCTGCAAATCATACTGCATGGGCAACTACTTTTACCTACATGTTGAACTATACCTGACCTTAGTACTAGTAATAAATGATGACAAATAGGGAAAAGGTTCACAACTGTTAATAATAGATAAGTCAAACTGAAGAGAGAAGCTCTGTACCTAGGTTTCCTGCTTTCACTGGGTTGAATGTTGTTGCCTTTGTCTCAGCAGACCCTTTTTGAACTCCTTTTGAATTGTTCATGTTCTTTGGCTTATGGTTAAAATCCTGCTTCTCATCTGCAGATGGGAGCAAGAACATGGCACTCGCTTCTGCTACTGACTTGTGGGTTTAAACAGAGACAATTCAAATGTCTTCATGCTCAGTGCAGCTTTCAGTATAAGCCTTTGCTCTAATTGATATGCAGGCTCATGTGGCTACAAGCAGAGGGAGGTAGTCACAGCCATGCCTGCAGCTTGGAGATGCTGTGACCTGCAGAAGAACCTGGAGGTTAACATTACAGGCAAGTCCAAATGCTCCCCTAAAGGAAGAAAATATCATAAATATGCCCAAACAGTCAGAGTTTGCCATCAGCATATAGCCTTGTGTAAGTATCACAAACGTGTGCAAAATGCCATGGGCAAGAAGTCTGGAGAAAGAGAATGCAACTTAGATTGCTCCCTGGAGCTCTCCCCATGGAGCTGTTGCTCACTCAGAGCAAAGCACTGGACGTACTACTTCTGCAGAGACACATTAAATGCATGCTTTAACTAAGCCCTTCTCTAGCTTCCCTAAATTGTTTTCCAAGATATTTCAGGGAGGCCCACAGCTTCTGAAGCTCTCTAAACCCTTGTAGCAGCATGCTTCCCCTTTCGCAGAGCCCATGAGAGAGTCTGCTTTCCACTTTGCTGCTGTTCCCCTGTCTGCTGTTGAACCTGGCTCAGACCTAGACCTTGTTTGCTCTCCTTGGGATTATCCTAATTTAAAATTCAGCTAATAGGAATGGCATACTCAGACCACACACCAACAGAGTGCAGGAGGCCTCTGCATTACTTGTCTTAGTTTCCAGAGCTGCCCGAGGAGGGGCTTTGCTGAAGAGGGATGGATGTAGAGGCTGTCCCATCAGTGATTTGAAAGGAGGAGCAAAAATATTCTCTTGAAGCCTACAATTAGGAGAACATAATAGAGAGCTCTGCATAAGTGGCTCAGGGAAGAGGTCCAGGAAGAGCTTAAGGAGGAAAAAAAGGTGTATGAACAGTGTTAGTTAAAAAAAATACCTCAGGAAGTTTTAAGTAAGTGATCTCTGTTCCCAGCCAGAACACATGGAGGGGCACAGGCTATAATCTCAATAGCACTGAATAAAGTGCTGAATAAATGCCCGGAGAAGAGAGCAGGGAAGTGGAAAGGACTCACAGGTATGGAGGTTGAGCTGCAGTGTTTGCACTGTGTGTTTCATCTCTCTTCCCTAATGAGTCAGCAACCAGATAAACATTAACTTTCAGGCCTGCCTGCACAAAGAAATCACCTATTAAATCCTCAGGTATTAACACAGGATAGGGAGGACAGAAAGAGACAAACAGAGATTTGTCTGGAGAGCTAAACCATCAATCACCACCGGCTCTACCCTGGCCAAAGCAAAAAGGAAGCTGGAAAGGGAAGCTGGAGCATACAATTGCTGCAGGCTCAGAAACAAATCCCACGTACATTGGAGCTTTTGCAGGTAGGTGCAGTGTGATTTGCATCTGACAGCATCCCCCATTGGCTGCAGGTACAGCTACCTTAAACCCAAAACTGCATGAACAAACAGAGAGCAGCAGGTAGCTGATGCTGCAGGGAGCCATGGAGCAGGTGCTGCACTTTGACATTTCATTTTTCCAAAATGGATTTTTTTATGGAGCAATACACTGTGTGAGACAGCTGACAGCTTTAGGCTTCTTAAATCAACTATTTGCTCCTGCTATTCTTAGCTGGCTTTTACGCCTAGATTTTCTTTTACTTGGAAAAGTGTGTTGGGTGCTTCCTGCAAGTGCACTTAAGTGAGCGCTTGGCTCACAGGATTTTCACTGTTATTTAACAGGTTCTGTCTGGCTTGTTTCTTACTCAAATTAACTGAGATGAAGGGAAAAACAATTTTATCCATGCCAGGCAGTGCAAATCTCTTCTCTGTTTCATGAAAAGTATTGATTTTCTATCTTCAATCATTTTAATATCATATGATATTTAGTAAAAAAAAAAGAAAACAATTGAAAACAACACAGACAAAAACACAACACCAAGACAAAAAAAACCAACCAACCCTGTAAGTTTGCCCTAGCTCTGTGCTGGAGCAGACTGCTTATAACTCTTACAGAGTTACAAGATTTAAGTCTGCGTCACTTGTTCAGACCATTACAATTCCCTTCTGTTTTTCCTGCAAAGTCCTTAGGGAGATGGAAAAAAATTCTTCTTTAACGTGTGATGAGGAAAGAAAATACACTGTTTTGTGCAAATTCTCTGCATACACCTGGGACCAACTGTACCTAAAAGGCTGCTGTAAGAGAAGGTACCTGACAAGAGTGAAGTTTTTTCCAGATGCATGCACTTCATATTGTTAATGAGCAAATTAGAGAGGGAAGGAACATTTTACCCATAGGAAGAAAACACAACACAGCCACTTCGAAGATGAAATTGTGTTTAAGTTTCACGGCTAGATTTAAGGGGGATGCTGACAGCGTTGGGCTCCATTAAGAGAACCACTGCTATAAAATTTTAACCAGCTTGAACACCAAAGCCCAGATAACACCAAAGCTGATGGAGACGCTGCAGGGACTGCTGGGGAAATGGAGAACTCCACTCGTTCCTTGGGGCTTGGGGGTGGAGGGAGAAGGGGGAGCGGGGGGAGCGGGGGGACGGCCCCGCGGGATCCCCGCCCTGGGGCCGCCCCGGGCGGTGTCGGCGTCGGGTTCGGAGCCGGGGTTCGGTGGCTGGGGAGAGCCCGGGGAGAGCGGCCGAGAGGGTGAGATGGGAGAGGGAAAGGGGGGTGTCCGGGGAGCGCCGTCGCTACGAGGGTTGAGGTTTATTTGTTGTTTCTTTGGTTTTGAATTTTCTTTGCCGCTTGACTCTTTTTTGGGGGGCCGTTTTCCCGAAGTAGCAATACCCGGAAAGCTGCTCTAAAGGAGATCCGCGGAGGGACAGCCCGTTCTGTCTAACATCCCCATCCCCCCCCATCTCAGCCCCTCTCCTCTCTCCTCTCCCTCTCCCTCTCCCCCTCCTCTCCTCTCCTGTCCTCTCCTCTCCGCTCCGCTCCGCTCCTCTCCTCTCTCCTCTCCCTCTCCTCCCCTCTCCTCTCTCCTCTCTCCTCTCCCTCTCCCTCTCCTCTTCTCCCCTCCCCTCCCCTCCCCTCTCCTCTTCTCCCCTCCCCTCCCCTCCCCTCCCCTCCCCTCCCCTCCCCTCCCCTCCCCTCCCCTCCCCTCCCCTCCCCTCCCCTCCCCTCCCCTCCCCTCCCCTCCCCTCCCCTCCCCTCCCCTCCCCTCCCCTCCCCTCCCCTCTCCTCTCCTCTCCTCTCCTCTCCTCTCCTCTCCTCTCCTCTCCTCTCCTCTCCTCTCCTCTCCTCTCCTCTCCTCTCCGCGGTGGATGCGCGGCCCGCAGCGCACCTGCCGGGCCGGGGGCTGCAGGGACCCGGTACCGGCCTGAGCTGGGTCTAGGAGGGAGAGGGACGGTGGCTGGCCAGTCCTCTGGGAGGTTTTATCTCTTTGAGATTATTTGGGGATTTTCTTTGGGAACTTGGTTGTTCCGAGTGTTCCGCGCTGTTGGCTCTGTAGTGTGCGTGGAGGTCGGCGTGGCTTCCAGACACCAACGCGTGACATTTTCACTGCAGGTGTGTTTTTAGGGCTTTGTTATTCTGTGGGGTTTTTTGTTGTTGTTGTTTGTTTGTTTGTTGTTGCTTTTTTTGGTGTTTGGGGGCTGCTCAGACGCACTGCATGTCAATAACTCCAGAAAGGTTTGCTAAGGAAAAATTCCCAAAAGGAGAGGTTTGCTACAGCACATGGCACCTCTCCTGACACAGCAGTAAAGCTGCATCAGTCTGGGGCTCCAGGGAGGCTGAAGTTCCAAACTACACATTTGTTGAGGCCACCTTGGCCAGCATTTGGAGATGGCTGTGTGTTGTCCAAGGGGGCAATCTCCAAAGAGAGATTTTTTTTTTTTAAAAAAGAGGTTTGGTTTTGGTTTGTTGTTTGTTTTTTTTTTTAATTGGCTTTTGCTTGTTTGTATATTCAGGTATTTTTGTTTTGTTGGTTGGTTTGGTTTGGTTTTTTTTACTGTGTGGTATCTGAGTTTTGATGTTGCAGACTGGCTTCTGTTCCCATCTGGAAGGTGGAGGTTTAGGAGAAAGGAGATCAGTAAAGAGAATGTGATTCACGGGAAGGTTCATCTTGGGAAGATGAACCTGCACCCCTTCTGATCTGCTTGCCTGTTGCTCACAGCTCTCAGTTAACCATCTCTTAAGATGCCGTCAAGTGGTCTTTGAGCTTGAAGGTACCATGCCCGACCAGTTTGCTTTTCTGCTGTACAAATCAGGGTAGGTTTCTGCTTTGGTGTTTACTGGTCCAGCTCTCATCTTGTGCTGCCTCTCATACTAACCAACTGGTTCGATTTTTGGAGGAGCTGTACAACTTGTATTCAGTTTATACTTTAATTTTCTGCAGTGAAGAAAAAGATTTCTGTGGTCTTTAAGAAATTAATTCTAAGCTAGTGTGGTGCTAACTGCTAGGTTGCAAGCATGGGCAAATGCAGTTATTCCCACCTCCCATCCTTTGGACCACTTCAGTTTCTGCAAGTGATGAAACAAAGAGGTGAAGTGTGAAACAGGAAGAAAGAAACTTTTTTTTTTTTTTTTCCCAAAGCTCAGATAACTTCTTTGTAGTTACTGGAGTTTGCTCCTTTAAGTATTGTATTTCTTTACTGGTGGACAAATAATTTAGCTGGAAATTGAAGGGGGCACCATAGAGTGGGAAGAAAAGCTTAAATTTCCCATATCTGTACAAAATACTACTGGAGTGGTTTAAACTCTAAGTGAAGGGTGTTAGAATTTATTTTCTAGGATAAAGGCAGCTTAAAATACTGGTCAGCATTTTAAATATAAGCGCTTTTATGGATAAATATCTGCATTTAGATATGAAATTCTGAAAAAATTACTTTTTTTTTTTTTTTTGTACGGAAGGTTTTTATTCACTGCAATAAAAGCTTTTTAATTTTCTATAAGTCTTTGGACCAGGTTACCTGACTTGATGGTGTAGATTTCTCATTTGATATCAGCACCTCCCATCTGCCTTAGATTTCTGTTTCTTAGATACAGCTTCTAGGTTAAATCCTGACATCCTGTCTACCAAGAATATAACAGCAAATATTAAGGAATATTTTCAGTAATGTCTGCTGTCTGTCTTGACTGTAGTGTGTGAAAGTGATTGACTTGGCATGATTATCTGGGCAAATGAGTTTGAGATGTCAGAAATACCTCTGTCCTGTACCACCTGACCCTACACAGCTGAACCATGGGAGTCATGGTGCCAAACTGTACCAGAGAAGATGGGTATGCTTTTAATTCAGTTGCTTTGGAAACATGAGGGAATAACCAGTGCTCAGGAGTCAAAAGGTTGTCTATTAGTACTGCATTCATTACACTTGCATAGCTAAATTTGTGAGTTTAGTTTTAATAGTATAAAGTTTATCATAAGGAGCATCTGAATTTCCTCTTGGTTTAAACTGTGATTTTTTTTAAAATTTTTATTTATTTATTTATTTATTTGCCATTGGGTTGCATTAATCGTATTCTAGTGAGATATTTATTCAGGTATTCTGACTTCTGAAGAAGTTACAGGGCTCTGTAAAGTCAAACAGTAATCTGAGTTGCTGTCTGACATCCAACCCTGAATCACTTCAGGATCTGTTTTGTGTTTTGAGAGAATTTGGGAAAACAAGGGGGACACGTGGCATCCTTGCTGCACTCCTGAATTGAGAAGGTGATGTACTGCTGGCAGGTAGCAGTAGCAGGGAGCTCTGTCCATGTGCTCTGTTGCTGGGATTCCTGGCATGACAGGCACTAGTTCCTCTCTGCAGGGTTGTAGTGTTGGAATTTGGGCACAACAAAACTGTGCATTCCAGGAAGGTCGAGAAATAGCTGTTTATTAACTAAAATTCGGTGGTTTGTGAAAGAAGACTCTCGGGATATGTACTTCAGCTGCAGCAATATAAAAGTGGTCAATGATGGTGTCAAGAGTGGAGTTTGTAGCTGGGGATCTTGTTCTGAGGTGCTAGAGAGAGTTCAGTTTGTATATTGCAAAATTAGTTATGATGGAAAGTTATTGGGTTTGTTGTTTGGGTTTTTTTCCCCCAAGAACAGTATAAATCACAGTTGTCTGAACATATAAAATCATATCTCAGTTTTGTTGGAGCATAAGCTGTGGGGGGAAAAAGGAGATAGAGGTATTCACTGTCCACTTCTTGAGAAGGCTCCAATGAAGGCAAACATGTAAAATACTCCAAAACTTCTGCAAGCTTATTCATTAATTTTCTGATAATTTTTTTTATGTTGTTGGTTTTTGCTTTCTTTGCAGCCTTAATTCTGTGTCTCTAATTTCTTCCCATTTTTTCACTGCTGAGAAGCAACATCATTCAGTTTTGGCATCCTCAGTATCTAGACCCTTGTGCTTGGGATTTCTCTGTATCCTGTGCTGAGGTGCTGGAAGCTCCCAACCATGACAGGAGGTGTGATCTCTTGCTCCTGTCCCTAGGTCACCATCAGGGACAGATGCCACTTACACCAGGTACCCTTGCAGAGAGGTGTGGCTAGCAAGACTTGTCCTGCCCAAACATTTCTTTCAACAAAAGTTTTCTGAGGAGAAGGCTGTGGGCTGATAAGAAGAGTTGTGTTGTCTTATTTGAGTCACATCACCTTCAGGTGGAGGGCTAAAAATAGGGGATGGTGTGGCTGTATATGCTCAGGCACTAGCTCTGTATGTGGTCCTGGGTAACACCCTGTCTCAGATTCCTTTTCCGTAATATGTTGCCAAGATTCTCCAGATTTTTGGAGTGTTTGGTATTTATATTTCCAGGGCAGGGTGGTCATGTTGTATGAATGGTGCTATGGACATGGGAAACGTGTACCTTCCCATCATACTAGCACCCTGAATTGATGTGGTGGTGGGTGTGGGCCTTTGACTGTCACCAAGTGTCTGTGCAGTGATGGAACATCATGACAAGGTCCTTGACACCTGCCACCAGGGAAAAGCTGGCAAGTTTTTAATTGCTGAATTTGCGCAAAATCAGTTGTTCTGCAAACTTAAATACTTGTTTCAGGACTGTCATGACAAAGAGACACCCTACCCATTTCCCCCAGTTTTGCTCTGTGCAGAGCTCCATGCCATGCATATGCCCACACATTTTTCTGGCAGCTCCCTGTGGACACGTTTGTTCCTCAGTTGTGGTTTTGTTTCCTGTCACTTCCTGTGCACAAATTTAATCCGTGACATGCTTGCTGAAGGCTGAGGCCTTAAATTTAGGGAATTTCATATTGTTGCTTATCTTTAAAAATGATGCTGTCTTCCAAGATTAGAAACTGCTCAGTACTCTGTATTTAATTTCCTTTAGTTGGCAAGTGACATTAAGTGGTGCCTCTGCCAAGTGCCAGCCCCTTGAGAAGAGCTTCCTATGGAGGGTCACACTTGACCAGATTTTACAGGGCTGCCTAATTTGTGTAGTCTTTGCCACGTAACTGTCCAGTTTTTAGGCCATTTGTGCAAATACAGAATTCTTTTGATCTCTGTGAACGATGTACAGAGCACTTCACTTGAAGCTTGACCTTATAGTGACTGTCCAGTATCTGAAGGGGACCTACAAGAAAGCTGGGGGAGGGCTTTCTGCATGGGTGAGTAGCAAGAGGACAAGGGGAAAAAGTTTCAAACTTGAAGAGGGGAGATTTAGGATAGACATTAGGAAAAAATTATTTCCTGTGAAGGTGGTGAGACACTGGCACAGGTTGCCCGAGGAAGTTGTGGCTGCCCCCTCCCTGCAGTGTTCAAGGCCAGGTTGGATGGGGCCTTGAGCAACCGTTCTATTATTCTGTGATTCTCTTGGCATCCAAATGTCTGTAACAATACCAAAATGTGCATCACATTTCTATGGAATGTTTATATTAGCTATGAGAATCATCACACTGAGTGACAGTAACTGAAATTTCAAAATTTCAGTTATCTTGGTGCAGCCAGTTTTACATTTTGACATGCCTTTTTTTTTTTTTTTTTTTTTTTTTAAGATTTTAGGTAAGAAGTATACAGCAATGCCTTCTTGAAAAATGGTAAAGCTCTGTGTGTGAGCTAAGGAACAAACACCAGATTCAAACTTATCCTTTAAAAGATGAACAGAGAGCAGGATTTAAACACTCAAGCTGCTTCTATCCTAATAGCATGGAATAGCTTGGCAGAATAAAGCTGAAGTTTTGACTTCCATCAGGCTTGATGTTTAGAGGCAGGAGAAGTGAGATCTAATTGGTTTCATTTGCATTCAGAAATGTGGCTTCAATATTTTGCTTTGTGTTGTATTGCCTTTCCTTTCTGTTTCTTATCAGTGTTGGAAAGAGAGGGAGAGAGACAAGTAAAGCTCCCAAGACAACAAATTATGCATCCAGAATAACCTGTGCACATGCCTGGTGTGAGAGTAGAGGCCTTGTAAAATGACATGCTGACAGGATGTGATTATTAATCCTAAAAAATGTGATTCTTAATCATAAACTATTTGTGATTATTAATCTATGTGAAAAATACATAACCCTGCCTGGCACTTTGTTGTGCACAGAGTCTGGTACATTTTTGGAGAGGGCTGTGCTCTGAAGACAGATGTAAAATCTGTGTTGTGAGGGGCCCTGTACAGAGATGGAAAGTACAATCTAGATAGATGCAACCTGATCAGAGGGGGCTGGTTTTCATAGCAGGGTCTCTACAAGACCCTGATGGCAGCTGTACACATGGCCTAGAAGAATTAACAGCCATGACTGATGCTGCTTAGACCATAAACAAGCTCAGATGAGTTGATTTTTTTTATTTTTATTTTTATTGTAATGTGTTACTTGTTGCTACTGTTTTCCAGACTATCCCTTGGGTAACTGTTTACTGACAGGTAGAAACTAAAAACAGCCTTGGACTGTCCTGCAGTGCATGCCTACCAACTAAATTGGCATTTCTTGCTGTTTTCTGAGATACAGCACTTCATCTGAAGACATCACAAGACATCAAATCCATGTTCAGGAATGAGCCCCCCAGTGACAACCAAGAGGCTGAGGACTAACTCAAGCCTGTCCATAGGGTGTTTTGTCCCAGGACTGCTGCTGGTGGAGTCCAATAAGCAGTTTGTGTTCCTCCGTGTTGCTTGCATCAAGATCTCAGCATGGGTTTCTGTTGATGTTCTCTGTTGGTCAATCCAGGTATTTTCCCCCCAGCTCGGGTGCATTTGGAGCTTCTCTGCTTTGCCACCTGCATCCCTTTCCCAGTGCTTGTGGCCAGTGGTGTGAGTAGTGTTGGAGTCAGAGCCCACCAGTCCCTTCCTTCCAAGCAGTGGAAGGGCAGCAGGATCAAGAAGATCCTTTGCTCCTCCTGGGTGGCAGAGCCTGTGAATTGCTTTTGCAAAGGTAACTCTTCTAGAATATATTGCTTTTAAATAAGCACACGATAGGTAAGAACACATCATACTTGTTGCTACAGACCAGGAATACGTAAGGGTCAGAATTGGATGGGTACATTTACAATAGCAGTTGAGGTCATATTGATGATCAGGGAGACCAAAGGAGGCTGCCACCTTTCTGCTCTATTTACCCTGAAAGAACTTTGCAGAAAGGTGATAAGGGCTGGGAGAGCACCTGTGACCTCTGTGCTGGGCAGCTATGTAAATAAAGCATTTCATGCAAGTGATGAGGCTCAGTGCTACCAAAACTGTTCTGTTTTCTAGATAATTGCATGATTCTGATTACAGTTTGGAGCTGGGATTCTGTTGGTATTTTTGGACTAGAAGTTGAAAACTGATCAGCAGACATGGTAGGACTTTTGATAAGTGGCTGATGATTACCATCTTTGCCTGTAAATGATTCTCCTTTTCTTCTTATAAGTACAGATCTTCATGTCCTGTTGCTACGTTAGAAAAGCTAAAGAAGGTTTGCTTAACAAGTTAAAAAGGAAGGGTTTTGTAATGAAATAGTTATTGAATTAAGCAGCGCTTCCCACATACCGTGTTTTGTTCTTGATCAGTTCTCAGTAGTTTCTCTTTTTTATTTGGCATGGTACTGATGATAAACTGGGAAATTGAAGACTCTCTAATCACTTGGCACTACCTGAAGCAGCACGTTTCACTCTTCTTAGTTGTTTTGGGGTGTAATCTGTTGCAGGTGTTGGCTTTTTATAATTAGTATCTCTATATCTCCCCCTTGGCTCAGTCAGCTGAGATGGATGTTCACATGTGTGCAGCTGTGCATCATGCTGATGCATGCTCTGTAAGGAGGACTTGGTTTGATCTCCCTTAAAAGAGGGGCTTAGCCTACTCTATAAAATGCCTCAGTAGTGCTGCTACATAGTCTGGAAAGATATGATGTGCAACTGTAAAGACAGCTCTGTGAGAACACATTGGATGCAGGCAGAATTGGACCTCCATGCCAAGCCTTGCATCTCCCACTTAAGGGTTCTCTCTTCCTAGCTTTGGGTCCAAGAGAGGAAGGAGAAAAAGGGGTATGGGTGGCCAGCAGGAAGGCTGAAAACAGAGGGATCCCAAATTCTGTCTCCATCTCTGAAGGAGGGGGATGCCTGTTTTTCAGAAGCTAGGAACCAAGTGTTGTGTGGTAAGTGTATGAAACTTGGTCACTTCATGGTAAAAAGTACAGTATGTCTTGCTTTCATAGAATCATCGTGGTTAGAAAGGACAGTACCATAAAGACCATGAAGAGGAATGTCCTGAAAAGAAGCCACACGGTCAGCCTTAAGTTTTGGAAGATGCTTTATTATCTTTTGGATAGCCTTGTTAGAGGAAACAATGGGAAAAAAAAAAAAAAAAGAAAAAAAAAAGAAAAAGAAAAGAAAAAAAGGAAAAAAAAAAAAAAGAAAAAAATGGAAAAAAAAAAAGGTGAATATGCCATCCGACACTTAGAATATTGGATCGTGCTTCAGTTCTGTGTATAGCACTGCCAGTTCCCAAGCTGAGATCCTATATTTTGCACTTCATCAGTTATGCACTTTTAAGGTGGCAGCCTCCAAAAAAGTTGCAAGGAAGTCAAATGGTCAAATGTGGGGCAGATCATCTAGAGAATCATCTTGAGTTGCATGTGAAAGCAGCAGATGTTGCTGATGTCTCTTACTTTTTTTTTTTTCTTGGCCTTTTTTCTTGGGTTTGGTTTGAGGTTTTTTTTCTCTTCCTTTGCCTGTCTCCCCTGCTGACTTTGTGGGGGAGTAAAAGCTTAAGGTTTGGAACTAGCAAGGTTTTCATGATGTGGCATGAAAAGAAAATGCAGTGTACTACTTGCATTGTAAAATGAACACTGCTGTCAGCTCCTACTTCAGTGCTGTTCAACTTCAGTTACATTAAGTTTCTGCTTGAAGCTGTGTTAGAAGTCTCAGGGTTCCATTCTTCTGTGTGACTTAGGATTGATTCAGGTCTCCCTGTCCACACGGTGATGCTTGTGGTCCCTCTGCAAGGAGCTGTAAGCCCAGCAGCTGGCTGCAGAACCCACAGGTTTGCTGTCAGCATCTCTTGAGGAACCGGATGAATTGTGTCCATATCACAGGGAATAGATTGAGTTTAAAAATCTGGGGTTTTTTTTTACTCCTCCGCCACTGTGTTATTAATTTAATTGCTCTTCAGTTTCTGAAGAATATCAGAGGGGGCAGGGAGGGGGCGGAAAGATCTATTTTAAACTCTTGTTAAACTCATGTCTTGTTCATTATGCGTTTTCACAAGTGGCACTTCGTGATCCAACTGCCCCTTCTAAATGTCATTTACTTGAATAAAAAAATGTACATTTCTAAGTGTGACATAAGCACCGAATGTGTTTTAGCTATAAACTTGTTTGAACAAGTTGGGGAGGTCTATGAAGTCCAGGGCGTGCTGTAATACCAGTGTAGCAAAAATATTCCAAATCACTTGTTTACAGGTTTTGCCATGTCCCATTAAGCTTTTTTATTATGGAGCCACCTACTTATAAATCTCCCTAACTAAATTAAAAAATGGATTAACAATATTAGAACTTCTCATGCTCTCCTACATTAATTTGTGGCTTTGTTTGAAACCAGTGCTTCCCAGCACTGCTTGAAGAATGGTTTCTCCTGCATCTGTTAACCATGTGCCTTGAAAAGGGCGTTTGTGGGATCCCAGCAGGTTTTTGTAGGATTAATACCTTCACAAGCTTAGTTAAAAGATTGATTGAGTCAACCTAAGAGCTCATGCTGTTGCAAAAATATAATCTTTTTGCCAGTAAAAGGGGTAAGGTACGAAATTTTGCATTCACATGTATTCCTGGTATTTAATAAAGTAAATAATGTAGTGTGAGCAGATGGACCAGCTCTCGCTTCTTGGAGTCCCACTGTGTTCAGAATCAGAAGAGAGGTCATATAGTAATTTTAAGTAATGAAAGTCTGCTGCATCTTCCCATCAATGTTGGATGTTTAAACTGCAGTTAACAAATTCTGTTTGTGCCATCATTGGTTTTCATACAAGACTGTGACAGTACAAATTCAGAATACCCATTGATTCATGGGCTGGACCATTTCAGGTTCCATTCTGATTATCAGAAGGTTCAGTTATTTACAGTCTGCCAAGGTTTTTTCAATGCTGATGCCTTTATCCTAGAGCAGAGAAAAAAATTGGAGGGGTTTGATTCTGCCAGGACTGTTGTCTGTTACTGATTCTCAGTTGTTCTCTAGGTAGCAAATTGGGTACTTACTGAAAATGTGCCTATTGCTATCTGTCAGCAGTAAAGGAGTGTGTGTGTTCTGTAAGTGGGAGTGTCCCAGTGTTTCCTTGAGCTATGCTATTTTCCAACCCTACAGCTGACATTTTGCTGTTTGCTACTTTATATCGGAACTGAATACTTCCTGCAGCTTAAGATTTTTGGTCTTTGTGGTTGCACAGGATGCTTTTTCCTACTCAGCATGTGCGGGTACAACTCCTGGTATGTCCATGTTAGTTCATCATGAGTAGAAGTTGACCGATGTCCTGTCCATCATTTTGTTTTCATACAATGAAAACAGTAGTTCACAGCAATATGAGTTTTGTGTAAATGGAAACTAGCACCCCAAAAGCTTCTCCAGTTAATTCTTTAAAGTTTGTTAATACCTTTTCGTTTGCAGCTCTTGATCTGCCTTGTGTTCACATGAGAGACAAGGTCTGGGTCTTGCCTCTGAACAACTTGCATATGAAATCTTCTAATAAAACTTGTTCAAACAACAGAATGTTGGAAAAGGCTAAATATCAGCACTGCTCTGTGTATATGCAACAGTGCTTGTAAAAATGTATGTGTCACTGTTTACCTTGTTGCCAAGGTTGGGATTCATAATACAGCTCTACAACTGATCCACAGTGTATGGGCTTAAGCTCCCTGGGAAACATAAGCCCCTCGTAAATTTCCTGTTAAAGCCAGGAGGGACAAAAGTTCAACTGACATAAAACTATACTGAATAAGTAATTTCCTTTGTAGACTCTCTGGAGAAAGATCTTTACAGCCTTCTCTGGGGATGCCTTTATAAAAAGTTGAGTTATCTTAAAGTTTTTTATTAAATCAATCAATAATAATAGACCAGCTCTTGATTATAAACTCTGGGAATTTCCTATAGTAAAATTTCAGTTAGGAGACAAGTTTCTCAGTTAGGAAACAGACACTGCCTTTGCTCTCTCTCAATTCTATTTTTTTTAATCAACGAAATACAACCAAAACCTTCCCTACCCCTGCCTGTTGTGCAAAGAGAGCAGCCTCAGTATGTCCTGGTTTGTGTCTGTAAAGAGCAGTATGAGCACACTTCTTTTGTGATAGAGTCTTCCTGAGCTGCCTGGCAAATCCCTGGGAAGAAGCTTTCTCCTGAGTTTTGAATTGAATCTAAACTTGCCCAAGTTGAGGCAGGAACATTCCTTTAATTGTCCTGGCAGCCACTTGGTGCCTATTCAGCTAATACTACCTTATACAGCCCATTTGCAGACTCCAGCTCCCAGGAAGCTCTGGTCTTTACAACCTTGACTTAATAGCAAAGTAATGAGAGTACAGATTCAGCATGTCCTGCAGGAAAAAAATTGTTGTTGTTATTCAGGAGCTGCTTTGATATCAGTCTTGTGTGAAGAAGGCTATGTATCTAGCTTACGCTGTGTGGAGGAAAGCTTGGGAATGTGAACCACATCCACACAAAACCCCTTGAAAAAGACTTGAAAAATTAGATATATAAAACATATAAATATATAAAATTTATTTTAAAATACTGTGCCTTTTACATTTCATGGGTTGTATTTTATTTAGAGAGATACTGTACTTGGATGATTTTTTTTTTTTTTGTAATACAACAAATAGAAACAATTATTGCAAGACAGTGACAAGATTGTTTTCTTCTCTCTTTTTGTCCCTGTCTTAGGAAGGCATGAGGTACGGTCCTGGACAGCAGCTGCCAAGCAGTCCTTGTGTCTCATGTGGCAAAAAGTGAAAGAGCAGCTAATTCTAAGCATGTCTTTCCTCCTTACTGTTTTTTGGTATTGCAGGAGGCTGTACAGCTTTTTAGCACAGCTACTGAAACGGTAGGTTTTTATTATGCAGGTTTTAAGTACATGTTTCAGTAAACATTGGTCTTTGTGAGCTCCTCTTTGACACCTGTTTTATCATTTGGATTTCAGGTGGAGCAATTACCTTCAGAGAAAACTCTTAAGTAATCTTTTTGTTGTCATTCTGTATTCCTCCCCCCTCCCACCCTTTAAATGCAGAACAGCAGAATGTAACTCACCTGTAAATTAATCTCGATTTAGGGAATATCAGTGTGCTGCCAGAAGTTGATCTACTGGATTATAGCGCAAGAGAATGGAAAGGAGAAACAAAGCAAGCCAAACACATGAGGGAGGTAAGAGTGACATTTTAATCTCTGCATGAGAAGGGCGAGAAGAAATACCTGGGAAAGGGATAGCATTCCCTGGAGCCTGAAGCACTGACTGGCTAACAGAAGAGCAAGAGGGACAGCATGAAAATGGGTCTAAATAAAGACTGCAGCAGAGCAGATCAAAATGTAGATTGGATTTTAGTCATGCATCTTCTCTGAACTCCCCCCTGTAGCAGGGCACACACAGTTCAACTGCACCCCACAGCTCCTGTGGCCTCATACCACAAGTGGCCAGGACTAACAAGCTACTAGTCCCACACTTCATGTCACCAATCAGCTGCAGACAGCCCTGGGATGCCTGCGGAGGTGTCAGCTTCTGCTGCTTGAAGGCATTAGCTAGTCCCTGGTGCTGCTCTTTTCCAGTTTTTTTCTTGTTTGTTTGGGGTTTTTTGTTTGGTTTGTTTGTTTGTTTGTTTTTCCCTATGGTTTTATTTCATGCTATTTTCTTTGTGGAACTGTTATTTTATTTAACTTTTTTTCCCTCTTGTTTCTTTGAGCTGCTAGCTGTGAGCATCTTAGTTATACTTCTCCTATGGTTTTTATTTTTCTTACCTTACATAATTTTAGCTGAAATAAGTTCTCGCAGCCTAGTAAGTTTTCTTCGTAATTGTGACTCAAGGTGATGTTGTGCTGTACTGAACTGGGCTTTGGATCATGGACAGATGAACTTCTGAGCCAAGGACCTACTAAATTCACAGCTCACCTATGCTAGAGACATTCTTTTGTCAGCTCACCCAAGTGGTTTTCAGTTGTGTACATTGTGTGCACATCCTTAGACCCAATGGGCAGAAATGGCACCTGCACTTCCCACAAAGGGTGTATATTATTGCACATGCAGTGAGCTGTTGACAGCTATATCTGGGTGGCCATTCATGGAGGCAGTGTGGCAGAGAGCATGGTGAGAGCAGCAATGCCCTCCTTGAAGAGCTCTGACCAGTGCTTGAAGTTGGAGCAGTTCTGTGTTATCCTGGCTTGTGGTGGGGATGGGCATCCAGGAGAAACACGTTTCATGGCTCTCTTTTTCAACCGTGTAAAGCCTTAGTCAAGGTAGTGGTAGTCTCAAAGACTTGTGCACACTGGTAGGGTGGTGTGAGAAGCAGAAAAGGCCTTGACTGTGTCAGCTTTGGTCAGCAATTACTAACATATCCCTGTATTACCAGCACAGTTTCCAGTATAAATCCAAAACACAGCCCCATGCTAGCTACCGTGAAGAAAATTAGCTCTATCCCAGACAAAACCAGCACAGGGAGTTAGGAGGAAAAAGAAGGTTCAGAAAGTTCAGAAAGCTGTTGTCATTCCAAATGATGAACAGAGAACAGATCCGACTTTGCCAGGTGAAATGAAGGAACATAGCAATGCCAGAAGCGCCCAGAACACCACACAGCGAGGCCAAAAGTGATTTGGAGGAAGTAGAAAATAACAAAAGACAGCAGAACTTTTGATAAATTTGCACACATACCGGGCAACAAGCATTTCAGAAAATGTATGATCCTGCTTGGTGATCAAAGCTGAAAAGCAGACAACTCAGGGCAGTCCAGTGGATGGCTACTTAGAGCTTAAGTAAAGGTTATCACAGTGAAGAGTAAGCTTTTAAGAAGAGACTGATGTGGCACTCAGTGCCATGGTCTGGTAACCACAGGGACTGGACTTGATAATCTCAGAGGTCCTTTCCAACCCAGCTGATTCTGTGATTCTGTGATTTTAGAATGAAGTGTCAAGAGATCCCACATCAGCCTGACATCTTGCTGTCCTCAAAAGAGGCAGTTCCTCACTTGTCTCTCCCTTTTGCTCACCTCATTCTAGCTAAAGCCAGAGGAAGAATCCTCTAGTGCTGGCTCACCAAGGTGGTGAGCTGATAGGCACTTGACCCCAGCAGGAAGGATTGAACAGGGTTATGATTATCACAGCCAATGTAAAGGAAGAGTAGAGGAGACTGTGAAGCCAAGTGGTGTTGGGATGCGGTAAGGAAGCTGCTGAGGTGACAGAGGACCAGGAATTAAGACCCCCTTCTGCTCTCTTCAGGAAGCAAACTGAGGTTGATGCAGCAGCCTGTGTAATCGTAGAGTCCTCTTTCTAAGTTAATTCTCTGCCAGTTTATCAATCTGAACTGTCTTGCTCAGTTGAGACCCAGAGGTAATGCAGATGAAGTACAAGTGGTGTGTGGCTGGAGGAAAGGCCTTCTACCTTCAGCACAGAGCTGCCAGGGCTGCTCAGCCACAGGCCACCATTGCCCGAGGGGTTCCAGTCAGTGTCAGGAGATGCTTCTGCCAAGAGGAGTTTTCCCCATATGCCTGTTCCTCCCCTTTTACTGCTACACCCCCTGTGTCAGCACAAGTTGTGAAGTGGTTGGGATCAAAGCTATTACTGCAAAGACATCTTTGCAGACCTCTTCTGCTTGTTTTTTTACCATGTGAATGTTTACACTTGAGGCCTTGTGCAACCTGGTCTAGTGGGAGGTGTTCCTGCCCATGCAGGGGAGTTTGATCTTTATTATCTTTAAGGTCCTTTCCAACCCTCACAATTCTATGATTCTGTGATACACTAGCAATAGTGCAGAGAGTAGAGCAAGTCACTAGGTTTGGAGAGAGTGCAGAATCATTCTTAGGGGGATGTGTCCGTTTAAGGTGTTTACAAAAACTATGGTTTTAGAATAACTGTGTATGTAAAACAAAATATACTCATTCTTTCCCCTAGCCCACTCTTATGCGTAGTTTGGAATTGGACACCAACATGGTCCGAGATTTAAAACATTTATTGGTAAATATTTTTGGTTCTTTTCTAGGCATATGATGCATTGGTTTGGACCTATCATGTGAAATATCTGCGACAAGTCAAGAGGGACAACTATTGTGTACTGAGAGCGGTGCTTTTTCAGATATTCAGTCAAGGCATTCCTTTTCCATCATGGATGAAGGAGAGAGATATATTAAAGGTAAAATTAATTTCCTAAATTAATGTGATTTAGGTGATATTGCACTGCAGAAGGAAGCTTTTCTCAATGCGAAAACTGCTGCGGAAGTAGAGGAAAATCATTATCAGAATTTAAAGACATTTTTCACTCTTTGAAGTACGCTTAATTGACAAAGTGTCCATGATCTGAACATGATGAAGTGGACTTGAGTCTACATGGTAAATAAATAAATAAATAAAAGGATAAATGTTGCTGCTGCCCTGCTAGGTGTTACTCCCTTAACACTCCGTCGATATTTGAATTGTCCTTATCCACATCTGCAAAGTCTATTGGCTTGCTTTGGGAGATGCTGAGCCTGTTGCTGGAGCAGCAGAAATCCTGCCCTGGGCTTCAGCAGCAAGGAGGTGGGAAGGAATAACTTCTGCTTGTAAGGACTCGTGTGTGAAATGGAAGATGTCTATAGTCCTAAAAACCAACTTTCCAGAGTGTGGGTTATGTGCTTTGCTGAGACCCTGTTCTTTTTTTTTTTTTTTTGGCTGGCCCCATTTTGAAAATTTCTTAAGGGCTTGGCAGTCAAATGAATCTTCATTCTTAACAATTGAACATTCTGAAGCCTGTTTTTAATTTTTCTTTGAAATGTACAACCAGATGATAGAATCATATCATAAATTAAAATGTGTGTAGACAAGTTTATATAACTTTACATTCTACTTCTTGTTATGGTTATGTTCTCTACCTAATTGGTTTTTGGTTTTGGCTTTTTTTCCCCCAGCTCCCTGAAAAGCTCTTGTATTCTCAAGGCTGCAACTGGATTCAGCAATACAGTTTTGGGCCAGAAAGATACACAGGTCCCAATGTCTTTGGTAAACTACGCAAATGTATGGAGACATTAAAGACAAATGTGAGTATTTAGGGGATGGTTGTGGGGTATAAAATCATCAAGAAGTGGGTTGAGGCCAACTTAGGGAACTGCTTCTATGGCAGCCAGCCTTCCTCCCAAGTTCAGGGAGCTGGTCAGGCTACCACCTCTCCTGCAGGGGATTTCTGGTTTTGGGGTCCTCCTGAGAGTTAGGAAGGCAATCCTTCCCACAGCTCTTGCTGTCTGGCTAATTGCCCTGCTATCAGCTGGCTCCTGCAGTACCTCATTGTTTTGAGTAAAGATAACAACATGCTGGGTGAGATGCTCCTGTGTTCTGTCTCCAGATGAGAGAAAACAAAAAAGCAGTGCATTTCCTAATCAAACAATTGTCTTTCCTTTGTTCCTCTCTCCATGCAACATTGTACTTAGCTAATTTTACTATAATTTCTCTCTGTAACCTGAAGCACTTGGTTACAAAGACATGCCAGCCTCACCCACCCCCTCTAGTCCGCATCTCCAGATGGCATATATTCCCAATCAAGAGTGTATTTTTTATTTACATATTTAAAACTTGGGGAGATGTAGTAGCCCCAAAACCTTCTGAAACAGAGATAAAATATCAGCGGGACAAGACTTTGCACCTTCCTTCAGTTCCTCTGGGCTTTCTACATGTTTGCAGAAGTGTGAGCTCTGGACTGTTCCTCTTTGCTTTGTCACAAGTTGTCCCCAGCACACCACCACCCACTCCTCCCCATCTTCCTGCAGCCAGGCGTTTGCTTTGTGCACTCTCCTGAGTCACAGTCACCAAGTAGATACTGGGTTTTGCTGGACTACAGGGGTTTGGCCAGCTTTAGATTGAAACCTGTTTCTGAAGGCATCTATTATCCAGTATATCAGATCTTAAACTGTCATTTTTAATTCAGCAGTACACTTTATTGCTGAATCTGGGATGTCTCACCACAGTCACAACAGGTTATTGTGCTGGTATGCATTTAGGTTAGTTTTTTGTGGCCCTATGTATGCAAGCCACAGCTCTGTAGTTTTAAACCTTATTATTGGTGACAGTAATTGTTATTTAAAGGAAAACAACAAACCACAAACAGACTTATTTAACTCTGGAAATGAAGCATTAGTAATAAAAAGAATGCATTAAAATAGAGATCTGGTCCTTGTCCCTTGCCGGCAACCTTGCTGTGCCATAGTGACAGCTGCCTGTGCTTTTGAGATGTGCCTGGTGGTTCTTGCCTGCAGTTACCATTTTGCTCTGGTCACTCTTTGCATTTGCAAGTGTAGGGTTGTTAGGCTTTTATTTTTATCTTCTAGTTCTTCATAAGTTGATGTTAGTCTCTTAGCATGAAGTGTTTGAACTGGATGTTTGTACAGAGAAAAGTTTCAAGCCAGTGCAGTGAAGAAATCCCTACAGTGAAGAAGTTGTTGCAGAGCAGCTGTATGATGCCTTACAATGTTCATAGAATCACAGAATGATTTGGGTTGGAAGGGACCTTAAAGATCATCTAATTCCAACTTCCTCTGCATAGGGAGGGAGAACCACACGTGTCCCTAGGGTCTTACAAAACCGGGTTGCTCAAAGCCTCATCCAGCTGGGCCTTGAACACTTGTAGGGATGTGGCATTCACAATCTCCCTGGGCAACCTCTTCCAGAATGTTACTGGGCATGAGGTGTAGCTCCCAACTTAGTTTTATTTTTTTAAAGTTGCTGTTTGGCCAGCGAGATGGATTTTTGCCAGTTTTCACTGACAGGTTTCTCTACTGCCTTTCCCAGCTTCATCATCATCATCAGATGCTGTTGTGCCTGAGCTGTGTTGGTGAAGAGGTGCATTACACTTAGGACAGGCTTTTCACTTAAGTGGTAGAGGTCCTCTAGCAAAGGGACATTAGTGGTTCATACTCTTGGTCTCATTTTTAATCTGTAAGGAAATTCTTCATGAATGCATGGGGTGATGGGTAATCTGTGTCTCAATTTAGTATTCATGGCTAAGTTAGATTGGTTTGTGTTTTTTTTTTTTTTGTTGCAATTCAGTTTATCGCCACTTCAACATGCAAGTGATACAAGCATAGAATTAACTGAAATTCTTTTGAATCCCAGTCAGTGATCATTATTGTACAGAATAGTAATTGTTCCTGTTTGGGAATCTTTCATATTAAATAGAATTCCTAATAATTTGATTAATATTCTTCTGTGTGCTTTCCAGTGGATTGAACTAAGTGCTACCAGAGGTCATGAAGAAAGAGGAAACATATGTCACACTCTCTTTTCTGATGAGACCAAGGAACACAAACTGTATGAGGCCATAAAATTCATCATGCTCTATGAAGTTGTTGAAGCCTATGAGCAAATAAAAAACAGGGAAGAACCCATACACAACCTTTTTAGCCTTCTCCTTGCTCGTGATTCGTCGTCTGACCCCTTGAGTTTCATGATGAATCATCTGAACTCAATAGGGGACTCTATGTACCTAGATCAGGTAATGATACCAATGAAAAATAAGTTGCAAAAGTTATTACATATGTGACATGATTAATTGAATATATACTATGTCATCTGAGATACCTAATCTATTTTTTTACTTTGGGATGTAGGGAAATTAACTGAGGACAGGCGTTTATCTTCCAGGAAAAAAAAATTATTAAAGCTTCCAGGAAAAAAAAAAAAAAGTAAAACAGAGTGCAGTTTGTTTGCTGGGCCAGAAATAAATGCTCAAGTTATCATTGAGACCACGTTTAGAGCAAGGATACCTTTGATGTGTAAATTAATCTTAGATTATGCAGATTTAACTTGCTGTTTCACTTTTCCTAACTCTTCCACCATGCCAAACCTTCTATCATTATTTTTTTTCCCCCACACTTTGGTTCCCATTAGATCTAATGTCTGCTAAGAGTAGGTAATGAGAACTCATTGTTCACCTTTATATGTTAAAGATTTTTTTTTCAATTTTATATTTAGCAAGGGATAAAATACTGACTTTAAGCTCTGTACTGCCACTCTGCAAAGATTTTCACTTTCCAATGAGTGAATTTATTTATATTTTTTTTATAAACAGTTTCAGTTTTCAAGTCAAGTGATGCTGCAGTCACCTTCAGGACAATTTTGATCTTAACTGAACACATTCTGCTCTGTCTCTCTGTGCCCAAGGATATGAGCAAAACATTTTTCCATATTAAACAATCCTTTGCAGAAAGTGTCAATGCAGATGCCATTTCTTAAGTTTCACATACATGAAGTACAAGGAAACTTTTTCCTTTTATTATTACATTTCTCTCATGTAGCAAGTGATCACAAGGTGGCAGGCTTTCCATTTTTCAAGATGCAGCTTTTATATTGTGTCAGGTAAAAAAAGAGATGTTTCCAAAGTTCCAGGTGCCAAGCAGAATATCTTTTAAATGCAAAAAAACACAAAACAGGGGAAGGACTAGTGGAGCATTGAGAATACCCTCAATCGTTTAGTTTTCTTACTTCACTTACAAAAGGGCACCTTTTATTCTTTTTCTACTGTTTTGAAGCCTTAGTTTGGGCTATGCTCAGGTCAGTTTTGTAAGTCTAGAAGTATATGTCTTACAGATTTCTTTCATCTCTAGGTTGAACTGCTTCTTCTTGGATATGTACTTGAAGTAAAACTAAGAGTTTACAGACTGCATAGGTTTGATACTGAGGAATTTCAAGTAAGCTACCCAGATGGATACCGAAGGGAATGGAATGAAATTTCTCTCCTGACTGAGGATGACCGCTACTATCACATCCCCCTTTTCAGAACATGAAGGAACAATGACTTTTTTTCCTTTGTATAATACAGTGAGTTACCAGTTCCAGTGAATTAGGTTTCTAATTGGCAGCAGTAAAATTTTGAGAATGCTTGTTAATGATTACAGAATTATTTATGGGCTTATTGTGCAAATGTGTTGCTTTCCCATTACAGCTCAATTCACCGCCAGTCAGCCATTGTAAAAAGCATAAAATATTTTGCTATACTGTCTGAGGGTTTTCAGACACAAGAAAGATTGGACTGCATGACAAAGCAGGCAAAGGCAACACTGGGTTTTCCATTGCTAGCCTAAGGGTTTACTCTGACATCTCTGGGTGGGTTAAACTCAAGTTCCTAAAGCAACTACTGTGTTTCCCTCTTCTGTCTGTAGCTAGGGAGGATGAATCACAAAACAAGCAACTCCCAGGATCCCACTATCCGTACTCCAGGCTATTAAACTTGCATTGACTTCGAGGTACCTAAGATGAGAGGATGTAAACTGAGGCCTCTGGGTACCTGCTTCTAATCACAGACATCCATTGCTGGAAGACCTCCCTCCAGGAACAGGCAGAGCAGGCAGCTGCAAGCTGTACTTAGACATGTGCTGGTATCTGAAAGTAAAGCAATTGTTACACAGGGGAAAAAAAAATAACACACACAAGAATACTCTGCCAGATAAATTGAAGATCTGCTTTATAGCAAAGGAGAGTGCACAGGCTTCTCCAAACTTAAAAAGGGCAATATTGATTAGTAAGTTACAAAGGATAGAGTTCGACCCAGTATCTATCAATGTTTTTTGTCAATTTATAAATCCTCCGAAGGCTGATTTCAACACTACCAGCCAAGAGGTATCAAGATTTGCTTTGCAGTTCATCTGAGAAAGCTGTGCACAGAATACATTCACAAGCACTGCCTTTTCAGAAACCACTCATTTTTGATGCATTATGTGCATTTAGCAGTGCGTGTACATTATATCCTCTGTGTATATATTAAAAACTTTCCGTAAGATTGGTATCTTTAGTTTAGGCCTCAATGTTCAAAGAAGCCTGTCTAGGACAACTAAATGAGATTAACTTTATTACATGGAACATTTTGCCCTGTTCTATTTTCTAAAAGAATGTTTTGATTCTTTCTAAATTGAAGGATGTTAATTTGAACAAATATTAACATGATATGTCAGATCATGGAAAATATTTGTAAAAAGCTTACAATCACATAAGTTTGCAATTGTATTGTAAAAAGCAGGGTTTTATTGAGAAGCAAAGCCTTGCCTTTCCTTATGCTAGAGCTACAAGGACTGGCAGGTTGGTTTTAACTCTTGCAGGAGAAAAAATACAGGGTGGTAACAAAAATGTGAACAGGGCCTGGAAGATCTAAAGCAGATGCATGAGGTAACTAAATGGTAATGCTTGGACTGCACAGAGACTGTTAAGTTCCTTTGTGTAAAGGAAAGCAATTTTATCCCTTACAGTCCTTTTATTTGTATGTATTTGTATATATATTTATAAACACAAACACCTGAGTTCTGTATCATAGCAGTTGTGTTTCCTGGAAGCTTTTTGGGTTCAGTATTGTTCAGTAATTTGTAACTTTTAACTAAGAAGGCTTAATACCTATAATAATTTCATCTCATAAAAGCCTGCATATCAGATACTTTATTTATTAAAATAAACTTTTTTTCACTGAATGAAATAATATGCCTACATTAGCTTTGGTTTTGCTTTGCATGGGGAAATGTTATAATGCCTGAGAGTAGGCTATTGCTACCTATTTTACATCAGCAGTAACATTTACAGTTATTAGTAAATTTGTCTATATTTTATTCTTGTTTTGGTACAAGTAGATATGCCAAAAAAAAGGATGTGTTTTTACAGTGGGATTTTAATGGTTTATATATTATTTATGAATAGAAACACAAAAGCATTACATCTGAAAGTGTTATAAATTGTCAAAATGTATTTTTTTGTAATCTTGAGCACATTAATAGAAGGGGGTGAATAAAGATCTAATGCAGACAATGGAGCTTCTTTCAACAGTTTGCATGTGTGCATCTGAACTAGGTTACCTTGGGCTCTCTGTCTTGTCTGTGGAGGGCATGGCATGCAGTCAGTCAGAGGAGTGGTCTCTGGAAGGGTCTGAGTGTAGCAGCATCTGGCAGTGAGCAGCAGAAATTTCTCTGCTCTAGAAATCTGAAGTTAGGTGAGATTAATTTTGCCCCAAGAATACAAAAGGGGTGTGTTGAAACAGATCTACTGGCTTAAAAGATGTTGGAGGTGTGTGCTGGAACACACTCTTCATTTTAACTTCAAAGAAAAGTACTGGCAATCTTAATTCTTCTATCCCATTACTGAAATTGCTCCTTGACTAGACTGTGGCTACTAAGTGGAAGCAAATTTAAAATGGCCCAACATAGTTGTTTCTTGCTGGTAAGTCTACCTGATTAGTCTC
Source organism: Phaethornis superciliosus (assembly GCA_023637945.1). Classification (NCBI taxonomy): domain Eukaryota; kingdom Metazoa; phylum Chordata; class Aves; order Apodiformes; family Trochilidae; genus Phaethornis; species Phaethornis superciliosus. The sequence goes on from JAJQWJ010000002.1 coordinate 73,615,895, forward strand.
ACTGTATGGAGCTTAATGTCTAGGAAATAATTTCTGAAAGCAGTTTGTAAGTCACCTAAAGTACAGATCTAAGAAATTTGTATGATTTCAAAGTATTTCTGGTGTCCAGAAAAATAAAGATATGTCCATTCTTTTCATAGCACAGAAAATGCCTATACAGCTTTTTTGCCAGTAGCTAGTTTCCCTCTCCCTCTATACCTCAGCAGTACTACAGCCGTCCCACCCATCACTCTGTTGTGTTACAGCACCAAAGTTTTCTGAAGTCTTCATTTTTCTGAAAAACTGATTCTGAAGCAAAGGTAAAGTTGGGATTTTGGTGCCGTAGAAGCCCTAACCCTTGCCTCTTGTCCTGTAAGGCTTTTGGGGTGCTTGAAGGCCTCAATGGGAGGGGAGAATCTCCCATCATTTTTGGTCTGGTTTCATGGGAGGGCAAGATTCAGGTCTTTGGGGGTTCCCTGAAATCCCCAAATCAAGGAGCTGAAGGAGTGCTGCTGTCTCATTGTCTCATTCCTGTTCACAGCATCTTTGTGGTGTTAGTCCAACCCTGATCTTGGCCAACAGTGGAGCAGCAGCCTTGGAGGGGCTTTTTCAGAGATTTGCCTGAACCTTTCCAGTGAAACCCACAGGTCCCAGAGACAGTTGGTGATGTAGCTGAAGAAGACACCAGATAAAGGCAGAAAGCTCTCTGTAGGCTTGACTGATAGGCATTTCTTTACATGAACCTTCGTGTCAGCTTTGCTTGATCCATGGCTAGTGGTTGAGGAGGATGGCTGGGACATTGTTGGGACCTGCAGCACAGGGTTGTGCATTGCTGATCAACAAGGTTGGGGGTAAAAAAGGAAAACATGAAAGAAGTAAGGTGGGTGCTGGGTTCTCTCATTTTCAAGCATATTCCAATTTTACATAATCCAAAGGTGAACACCTTAGAAGGGCATTTAACCAAAACATCTTTCTAGTAGCACATTTGGCCATAGATCACCTCTTTATTGAAATGTGGAGGCAACTAATTTGAATGCACTTGTGCATGTTTGTGTGCAGTAACTGCTGACATCCATAGCACATACAGCAGCTAATAATTCTCTGTGTCTTCTAAGCCAAGTTCTGATCTTTAGCTGAATGTTTTCCCCATGGTAGTAATTTTCAGGATTGCAATACTCTGCATCTTAAAAGTGTTGGAAATGATCAGCCTTTGAGTTTCAGAATAGTGTTTCACAGAAAGTTATGGGTTGGAAGGGACCTTGAAAGATCATTGGCTGGGGCCAATGCACCACTATCATCTGGGCAAGAGTGACAAAGAATAACTAGCTTATTGAAACACATTTTCTGATGCTTGGAAGCCATCTACTGGATAGCTAGAAAAGAATACAGAATCCTTCATAGCTATATGTGTTTCACTGTGAGAGTGATGGAGGACTGGAACAGGCTGCCTGGGGAGGTTGTGGAGTCTCCTTTCTTGGAGATATTCAAAGCCCACCTGGATGCATTCCTGGGTTATTATTTTGAAGTTCATCCTCATATACAGGAACTTTTTTTTTTCACTGAAGATTTTCTGTATGTATTCAGAAGTTTAAGAATGGCACCAGAGTTGAGAGTTTGTGCTGTGGTTGAGACTCATGGCCTACTTCCTGGTGTAAGCCAATGTATGTTTCCAGATGCCCTTTGAGAAGAAGGAGGCTTGTACCATCCATGAAGCCAAGTCTAATACCACAGTGAGCAGAAGGGTAATGGACAAGGGCTTCAAGCCCTGGTCTTACTCACAGAGGAAGGATGGTGTAAGGTTAAGCCAGCAAAGGAGAGCTGCACCTTGTCAGGCAACAAGAACTAAAGCAGAAGACAGGAGCTAACATCAACAAGCAAGATTCTCAGGAGATGGTCAGCTGGGGAGTAGCTGCAGAACATGAATATATCCCTTGTTTCAAGCTGGTATCTGCAAGGGCAGTCACATCTAAGCAACTTCAAATGCTTGTTCATTAGGTAGTTATGAACATCAGCTGAGAGGGATTTGTTTCAAATGAATGGGTTTAGTTCATTTGATTAAGAAACTAAAAAAATTCTTGAGGCTGATTTGTTGATTCAGTTTAGTAAAGTGACACTTTTTTCCTTTTTGAAAAAAACGCTAAAAGAGATTAATTAATTTGAGCACTGTAAAAAAAGCCACTTTGTTTATTGACTTTTGGTACTAAAATATAATGTTTACAGTGGAGCCTGCATCCTCTGAGAGTTCTTTGGAATGTTTTATTATTTCAGTAACCCAACTAAAGGCTGCTTCTCTTGACATCTTGACCCTAATGACATGCTGCATCATAAAGTACATCTGCCTACAAAAGACACCCTCTTGTTGTAATTTGAAGCCAAGCTTGTATGTTTGCCATCTGTACAAGTGATGAGGGTGGTCTCTCTGTGCTCCTTTGGGGGTGCACAGGTGAGATTTCATGACATAACCTAGTAAGTATGATGGATACAAACATGTCAGACTGCTTAGGAAGAACATTATTACAACTTATTGCCTGACTTAATTTTGACCACTTGTCATGGCAGTTTCATACGGTGGTCTTGCTTCTCACTGTTGGTCTTTCATCTACATTATGGCTCCCATGTGGTCAGGCAGATGCATGATCAGCCTCACTAAAGAGGAGGTCACAGGACTTCAAAGGAGAGGTTGGTGGCTCTGCCACCAACTGCAAGCTCTTAATCTGAAGCCTGTAGTTAACTAACACCGCTAATAGAAACATTTTCCTGAAACAAAGAACTGGTGTTGCAGGCCAGAAGTTGCCAAATGACTTAGAGCTCATGTACTGCCCTTCATCATGTAATCCACATCATGTGTTTCACAGCTGGGTTCAGGTGAGAAGTCCACTGACAGCAATGAATTTATTAAACTTGACACTAACAGAAAGTGCATTTTAGCAGCAGCAGTGACCATGCTATTCTACAAACACAAAATGCTACTTTTTGTCTTATGTTATGAAAACATGACTGTTTTCTTCTTTACAGCATAATAAAAGTCTGACAGATTCAATGCAAGATCTTGATCACTAACTGTCCTTCTAAACATTCTCTGTAAGAAAGAAAATATTCAAGCAATCAATAAAGGAACTACTTATTTGGTACTACAGCTGCAAAAGACGGAGCAATCCATATGTGTATATTAAATTTCTGTCTCATAAAGCAGATGGAGTTTTGCATTCACCATCATTCTTTTTTTTTTTCTGCAAAACTTTATTTCCTCTCCTTTTTTTAAAATGTGGAAATGGGAAAGGAAAAAAGCCATGAAACGTGCAAATTGTTCATGGAGGCTCAGCTAACTAATTGAGCCACTAAGAATGTTTTTGGTCTGCACAACAGCCAGTTGAAAGTATCACTGGCTTACTCTCACCTACAATGAAAATGTTGATTCACTGAGAGCATGCTGGAAAAAAAAAATCTGTTTTTCAACTAGGGGAGACAAGTTTCAGCATGCTGGAACTTCCTTTAAAAATATATTTATCAAATACATAGAAAATATTTTTATTCACATTAATCTTGATGTATTCTCAAATGTATGAACTAATCTTAGTACAAACTAATGTTCGTAAAAAACACAAAGTGGGTTTTTAAAGGTGCCTTTTGTTTTACATTTTTATGATGACTTGTTATTTTAATTGTTCAGACTGTTACACCATAAAAAATAGTGACAGATTTTAATGTGAATATAACAGTTATATTTTTTACCAGTGATGTACAAGTTATGCTGATACAATCCACACAAGCTCCACTTTCTGTTCAGAGCACTGAAAAAACCCCACTCAATGCACCAAAGCCATGACGTACATATTTTACTCAGTCATTTAAGAAAAGAACACCGGATGCTGAAACTGTCTTTTTACTTCACAGACAGCAGCATGCCAATTTAGATCTCATTTAGTGAAATACAAAATTGAAAACTGTTCTAGTGCAAAGCAGCAAGCATAAAAAGCTGTCTTGATGTTCAAGGTAGAAGATTTAGCTTTCTAAGAATGCACCCCAAAAACTAACAAATTCAGGGCTAATGGAGGGGAAAACACCAACATACAAATAATATGTAATTACAGAAGTGTATTGCCCATTTGACTGTAACTGGTAGGTTTTTCCCATCTATTTTCTTCTGAATGGTATTTCCCCTACAGTCACAAGCAGGATTTCTGATCACAAAAAGGTTTATAATCACAGCCCTGAAAACTTTGGAGCAATTTTCAAGTAGTGCACTACAATTAGTTTAGCAAAGAAGGTAACTGCTGGAAAGCACCTAGATGCATTAAGCAAGGTAAAAACAGTAAAAATCTTTTTTTCATGATGTTTGATGGGTACTTTTTGTATAAAATCTCAGTTGCTAGTGTCCTTTACCAGGAAGTACCAAGTAAAGAAATATTTCATATGATCTCTTGTGTTACACTGAATGTCTTTGTTGTGTATTTTCATTAACATTTTAAAGGACAGTGAAGTTGTATCAGTTGCATTTTTAGTAAAAGAAATCCAAATGAAACCATACGCAAGAAGAAGGCCTTAACTTGTAAACTTACATTAAAAAGACTGAACATTCCAAGAAACCCTAAATATTCCTCCTCTTCTCATAAAGAGTAACAAAAGAGCAAAACCTCTGAGAAGAGAATAATGTGTATGCCAATCAGGAATCACAGTCCGTTTTCCTATACAAAGCTGTATGCAATGAATGCTGATGCATTTTATCATTCTGTATGCATGTAGCTCCTTCAGAGTCTTCCAGATAAAAAAAGTTTTGCTTTGCAAAAGGTCCTTAACTCTCCTAAGCTGAGGAAGTCAGAATCCCAAAATATTATGTGCTTCTGCTGCTTACCTTTGTAATCAATGCTAACACAGTTTGAGCCTGGAGAAAAAAGAATTATAGGTACTTTGGGAAAAAGTATATAGAGCTGCAATATTTTCTTCAGGTTTGGTATCTACTAATTTTTTAATCTATTTAGAGATATATGCTGTAATGACAAAGTTGAATAGTCATGGCCTACATTTAGAAAAGGATATGGGAGACTTACAGTTATAAGTAAACCCTGCTGAACTCATTCCAGGGTGAATCAGCGTCTCAGAGATGCGTTCTTGCAAAACTATGTTATAGCAAAGAATTGCATTACACTAAAAGCAGTGCTTGCTAATCTGCCTTCATGTTTCCATGGTTTCAGGGTTAACCCTGATACCCTGGGGGTGAGAACTGAAATCTCAATTTTGTTTTCAGCTAGGAGGCTGAATCTTGCCTCTCCCATAGCTACATAGGCTATACAGACTCCTCATTGAAACTAAGGCAGACAGGGAATGATGTTTCAAAGTGACCTTATAGCCTGAACTATACATGTACAGGATGACAGGGGCTGTTTGGGGATTTTACTTTAGCAATGCTTAGTTACCTGCCTACTTTGCAGACAAAAGTTTTAGGTCTTTCAGAAGTAACACAAAAAACTTGTGTTGACATGTCTAAATGATGCTTAAACTCTATTCTCAAAAAAATCACCAAACACCATAAAGAGTAATGTGACTCTTTTGCTATCTTCAATGAAAGCAAACGGATGGTTCAATTTTTTTAATGTATAGATCCATTTATTTTGCTCAATCTCAATGTTCAGAAACTATCTTCCAAATGTCTCAACATTGTTCTTTCAGACCAACTTCAGAAATTCAATAGAACCCCATGGACTTTCCTCTTGCCACCTGTAACTTCAGTATTTTTTGTAATTTGTTATTATTTTTATAATTATTTTTATAATTATTTATCATATAGTTTTTATTAATTGTTTTTATTATTTTTATTATTTGACAATACCTAAAAGCAAGACATTACCTCTGCCCAGAAGACTTTGCAAAGGGCAGCTGTCCTGTGTTGACAAACACAACATTGCAAATGGATATGAAGATGATGTATGGCCCAAACTCAAAATTAAATTATAACTAACATATTATTTTCAGATGTCAATGCTAGACACTGGAAGCAGCTGTGTATGAAAAAATAAAAAAAACTAAGCAGTGCATTGTTGTTTTATCTAATGCACTTAACAGTTTATGAAACTCTGTTGCTCAGGAATGTTACATATTTCAAGCAACCAAGACCTACTAAATTACACATACAGATTAGAATATGGAACTGAATACAGAGATCACAAGGGCTTTTGTTTGTTTTGAGGGACTTCTGTTTAAAAATATTTCATCTCAGAAAATAACAGTTCATTACTTCTGGAGGCTTTGGAAAGAAAACTGCAAGACTTTAAGCTCAAGTCCTTTCATGTGTTGAACTTGGTAATACCTGTAAAAAAAAAAAAAAAGTGCTTTACTTTGTTTAAGCTACAATATTCTAGATATATTCTATATACATTCTTACTGCACTTTCATTATGCCTGTTTTTTTTTTTTTTTTTTCTTTTTTTTCCCATTAATGTCAAATCATTTAGTGTTGTTGCATGCTTTTTGACAGCTGCTCTGTTCCATCCTTAAGACACTGGTTTCTATTTGCAAGCTAAAACTATTTGAATTTCTGCAACCTGGGAGGCAATGACTAATATGCAACTCTTTTTGCCACACTTGATCTTTTGAAATGTGTCATGGAACGTTCAGTTCTTTCCAGATATTATATACCAACACTAAATCCAAAAATAACCTTTGCTAAGAAAACAAATTTTGCATATTGTCCTCATTTTTAGAAGTATTTTACATAAAGTCTGACCTCATGAATATTCTCTGGCATTAGCTTTGTCAATTCAACTATGAAATATATATAATTTGAAGATTACAAACCATTTCCAGTTGTTCTTGTGTGGAAGCGTTGGGTGGAGAGAGAGGACTTTTTTGTTGAATTTATGTATTCAGCCAGTGACAGTTGAAATATTTTTATTCAGTTAATGCAAACACAAAGCTTTATTAGGAACATTACTACCTTGGGTAGTTAGTTTTGGTCATTTTGCAATTAAGAAAAAAAAATTCCATCATGTGGCTGACATAACCCCCACCTATAAGTAAAACAAATTCTAAATGGAAAATATTTCACCTGTTTTTTCAAAGTTCATACGTATTACTGTAATGAAGCCTGACACATGGTGTCATAGCAAGGCTTTCACTTAATTACTTTAAAGAAAAGAAACATAATTTTATCTTTACGAACGTTCTGTTACAGTGAAACAGTTTCAAACACAAGCATAGAATTTGCAAATTTCACTTCATAACTCAGGCAGAGTTAATATATTTTTCAGTGCCACTTTGTAGTACACTATTTTGCTCATCATAAAGAATTAGGTCTGGGTTGCAATTTTCCCTAGGTTATAAAGCTGTGTGGACTTACTCTGCTTTGTAGTTCTTTGAAGAGTTGTGAAATGGTCAGCCACCACAGCTTTCCCATACAGCTGCTGAGTGACAAACATGGCTAAGTAAGAAACTTAAAAAAAAAAAAAAAAAAAGGAACTAATATTTCAAGTGGACTCACAGTTGGAACAGGAATAATTCTGAAATGGCCAATGCAAAACAAGAATGTATTTTCAGACAAACCTGCCAGTCAGTTGTCCAAGCAAAGCCATTTTTTAAAGGAGATGCCAGTGTCAAGGACAGTCCAACACAGATTTAATCCACAAGAAGAGCAGTGATTACAAAAATTAAGGTAATGATTTTAATTCCCCTAAACATTTGTGATACTTCCTTGTGCTTCAGAAAACACTTCTTTACAAAAATTTCTATCAGTTTCATGTGACTTAAAAGCTTCATGTTACAAATACTTACCATTGTCATATTAACCTTTTATAGAATTGCCTATTCAAACTCCACTCTCCATACTATTTGCTATTCTATGTCACGAGAGGGCACGGAGAGATTGCCAAACACGGACCAATATGATCAACAAGCAAAATCTCATTTATTGAGTTCACTAATGCTTAATATATACTTCTCTCTTATCTGTGTTACATGCATGGCATTAAGTGATTGGTTAACACTCTCCAAACTTGCTCCTAATTTATAAGCCAATTGGTTAAAAGTTATTGTCCATGCCCATGCCGAGGGCCTTCCAGACTTAAAAACATTTGCTCTTGCTGTTACTCTGTTACCTTGCTTTGCTACAAAGCCAGCTCCGTTATACTTTGCACCAAGGTCAGTTCACACGTTCCTGAACGTGGCTTGTTCAGTACATGTCTGCCTTTATGAAAAAAAACCACAATTCTAAATACATTTTTTAAAAAAATCATGTTAAATAAATTCCCTTACAGCCAGCATCTTTGCAGTTGTTTCCCCCCAGTCTTAGCATCACTCAGAGAAAGTGCATTCTTATGAGGTAAATTCCAGAAGACAAATGCTTTTTCATTTTCGGGACAGATTTCAAGGTGAACGCTCATTCAAAACACTCAGACTTCAGTGTACTTTTTTCTATCACAATACTGGTTTCCTACTTTTTACTCTTCTAACATTTTAATAGCATTGGGTATACTTGAGTAACCTGCGATTTTTAAAGGTTTATCACCTGCTCTCGGTGCAGGTTTTCTATCTGGAGGTTGAAAAACGTGCATCAGAACTTGGTGATGCATTTTTTGCTCCTGGATGGGAGACCGCCAGCATCTGACATGCTCCATATGGCTGTCACATATACATGCAGCTTTACAGCACTGGGCTTGTCCACCAAGTATTATCTTGGCCAGGGAAGTTGAGTTTGCTTCCTTCCCTGGAAGTGTTCAAGGCCAGGCTGGATGGGGTTTTGAGCAACCTGGCCTAGTGAGAGGTGTCCCTGCCCATGGCAGAGGTGTTGGAACTGGATGGATCTTTCCTTCCAACCCAAACCACTCTACAATTCCCTTATGCAGCACCTGGCAACTGAGAAGCAGCTGGCACCTATGGACTGCCCAGGGAGGTGGTGGATTCTCCATCCCTGGAGATATTTAAAAAAGAGACTGGATGTGGCACTCAGTGCCATGGGCTGGTAACCACAGCGGTAGTGGATCAAGGGTTGGACTTGATGATCTCTGAGGTCCCTTCCAACCCGGCTAATTCTATGATTCTATGATAAGAGAGCTTATTATTGCTTCCAAGCTTGAGGGATTTTCATTTAACTCCTTTTATTTTATAGGAATTCAAGTCTTGAGTTTACACCTTACTAGAGCTGTTTTACAGAAACAACCCCCCAAACAAACACTGTTACAAAAAGCAAACGCAAGCCTTCGCTCCTCGGGAACCACGACTTCGAGAGAGAGTCCAACCTCCCCGTGTGACATTGCCTCAGACACTGCCTCACGAAGCCGCTCACAGCGGATGAGGCTGAACCGGCTGTGGTGCTGCCACTCCCGGATGCCCACCGGTACCAGGCCCAGCTCGGCTCCCTGGACCGCTGGCTCCGGGACCCCAAGAAGGCAGCGGGGGGTGCCCTGTGCGGGCTGCGGGGCACGGCAGCGTGCTCGGCATTGCTATCGCCCGCTCCCGCTCCAGCAGCCCCAGGGGCAGGGACGGCGGGATCGGAATTTTTCGTCCCCTCCGCCGCCAACGGGCATGCGCCGGAGGCTGAGGTGGGCTGAGTTTCTGCGCCTCGTCTCGGAGCTTTTTGCGCGGCGCTGCCCGGGGCAGAAGGAAGGAAGCGCAGGCGCGTATACCCGCCCGTTCCGGCGTGCTGACGCCCGGGCGGAGGATGCCGGGGTCCGGCGAGGCGGAAGCGGCTGCGGAGCGGCGTCGGGGCCGGGCGGGCGCTCCCTTGTGCGGGGCCGCGGCCGTTGCGGCGGCGATGGGAGCGCCGGGCGCGTCCCTGCGGCCGTTGTGAGGCGGCCCTGCCCGGCCCCACCGGGATGAGCGGACAGCGGCGGGCGGGGAGGGCCGCGCCGGGAGGCGGTGGCGGCGGTGGTGTCGGTCTGCCTGCCCCACAAGGCCCCGGCGAGCGGGCGGCGGCCTCCCGCCCTCGGCGGGGTGGAGCTGCCGGTGCTGCGGCGAGCGGCTCTCGTGGGTGTCGAGCTGGTGGTCCCGTTGTAGGACGGAGGACGCCGGAAAGGTGAGGCCTTGGGTGCCCCCAGCGCGGTGCGGCGGTAAGGGTAGGGCTGAGGGTGGGCTGCACGGAGCCAGGGGGTCGGCGTTCCCCGGGCAGCGGGGTGGGAGTCGTGGGGAATAGGCGTGCGAGGCTTGTCCCGAGCTTCCCGGTCCGGAGTGCGAGAAGACGGGGACATTTTGCCCCTGTACTCAGCCTTGGTGAGGCCACAGCTCGAGTCCTGTGTCCAGTTCTGGGCCCCTCAGTTCAGGAAGGAGATTGAGGTCCTGGAGCAGGTCCAAAGGAGGGCAACCAGGCTGGTGAAGGGACTCCAGCACAAGTCCTGTGAGGAGAGGCTGAGGGAGCTGGGGGTGTTCAGCCTGGAGAAGAGGAGGCTCAGGGGAGACCTCATCGCTCTCTACAACTCCCTGAAAGGAGGCTGGAGCCAGGGGGGGGTTGGGCTCTTCTCCCAGGCAACTTTCAACAAGACAAGAGGGCATGGTCTCAAGTTGTGCCAGGGGAGGTTTAGGTTAGATATTAGAAAGAATTTCTTTACAGAGAGAGTGATCAGGCACTGGAATGGGCTGCCCGGTGAGGTGGTGGATTCTCTGTCCCTGGAGATATTTAAAAAGAGACTGGATGTGGCACTCAGTGCCATAGTCTAGCACCACAGCGGTAGTGGTCAAGGGTTGGACTTGATGATCTCAGAGGTCCCTTCCAACCCAGCCATGATTCTATGATTCTATGGGGGGAAGGAGAGAGGTCCATGGCGGGCTGGAGGCTGCAAGGTGAAGGTCCAAACGTGCGGTGCCGTTGTCTGTGCCGCGGAGATTGACACTGCCGGCTCTGAGGTGAGCAGCCTGAGTAGCAAGGGTGAGAATCGCCTGAACACCAACGTAGCAGCTGTGAAGAAGCCCATGCTGTTTTGGGTGCCTCATGGATCAATGTAAGCTGAAGATCCCTGAAAATGTACCATGGGGGCAGATCCTAAGGTTTTGGAAAGCTTGCTAGAATATCGTTCTGTCGTGTTAAGTTGGAAGTGGTATTGGAAGACATAAAGATCACACTAGGTAATAATGCTGGTGCAGAGGCATGTTTCACACAGCAGAAGGTGAGTTTGTAAAACCTACCTTGTGGGAGGACTGAAACTTGTTTTGTTGGGATTTCTGTTAATCCTCAGCTGTTCAGGTGATAATTCCCCCGAAGAAAAGCAGGCAGTCGCTGTGGGTTGTGTTTGTGGGCCTGGCACAGGTTAACATCCGTAAGAAATGAAATTGTCTTGCCAAGGAGATGAGTTTGAGAAGAGCTTGGGTGCTGTGTCATATCACCAAACTATTCTTGATTTTCTTCCCGCTTTTGAATTATTTTAAGTACCCTTTGAAGCCTTGGAAAGTAAAACACCTATCAAAATATTGTAATTTTCTTAAAACATGTGCTTTCATTATTCTGAGATATAATCTTCATATATTTCTCCATTCTTCAAAGCCAGGATAATTTTCAAGGGTGGATGACAGAACCAAGCAGCCTTCCTGCGGGTGCAGAACAGACACAGAAAAAAGAGAGTGCTGCAATACAGTTGATGAAGCATGAAAAGGAAGCTGGTGTTCCTTCTAATGAACTTGCTTCAGCAAATGCAGCTGCTGACAATAAAGAGCAATTTACTTCGGAAGTAAGAAGACACTATATGTACAGAAGTACTGGCAGACCTGAAAAGACAGATACATTTCAATCACTTGTGACAGATCAGGATGCATCTGGAAACTGTGAGCTATATCTGCCTGTCTCTAGTAGTTATTCAGCAATGGAGTCATCTGAGGACAGGTGAAGATTTATTTTTTTAATTTTTTAACAAATTTTCTTTTGAAAAGGAGATCTACTTTTAATTTGTGAAGGTGGATTTCTTGGCAAAACTTTATATGTTAGCGTCTCGGTGAAATAACTCTAAATGCTGAATCTGAAACTTTGATAGCCACCTTCACCCTTTAGATAAATTGCTTATTTTAGTAGGTTTTTTAGTGGTCTTATTTCTCTGTCTAAGGGAATAACTGACATGACATTAAGCTCTTAAGGGCAGGATGCAGAGCATGGGAAACTAAAAATTGAATGCAGATACTCTGGTAGCTCTGTTTTAGCCTTGTTAACACTTTGTTAGGTACATAGAAGGCTTTTTTTGAAACCTAACACTTAAACTTTATGTTTGGTTTTTGTAAACTTTCTGCTATAGACTGAAGTAAAGTTGTAGTTGTGTGATTTGGATGTGTCAGAAGAAGTCTTTAACAAAAATATTTGGTATCTTGCAGAAGGACTAAGTATAAAGGTTTTTTTAAAAAGATGCTCCAAACGTCTGAAAACAAATAAATGCATGTTAAGAATGGCTTTATATTATTGAAGAATACAATAATTAAGAGTAGAAAGTGATTCCTAGTTAATCCTCTTGCTATAGGTATCCAATGAACTATTTTAGGCAACATCCAAAATCTACAATAAGTGCTGACCTTGTTAGAAAATCACTAAAAATAAGTACATGTTTTTAAGGATGCTTTTAGAATCTATTTCATGCTTGAATTACTCTATAACTTAAGCACCATCTAATCTGCTAACATGAGGGTTTTTAATAGTAATACACATTTAACATGAATACACAGATTTGTGTGAGTACAGATTAAATATATTTTGTTTGTTGACAAAAGTGTGGTACATAAGAATCTCTGTCCTGGTTTTTTAAATTAGCTGCTACTCGATATACTAATTCTATCTGATCTGAGATGCCTTTACATGGACTAGTAATAGCAATGAATTTAATCTGACATTAAAAAAATCCATCCCTTTATGACAATGAGCAGAGGCGGCCTTTAGTGTTGTTTTTGGTTTCATACGGTATCTTCAATACTGGTAGTTCTGGTCCTGCAAATCTGTTAGTATGAAACTATATTTTTTCCCATAGGCCTTTCCTTTCTCTCCAGCTTAGTTTTGCTTGCTGTTCCTTAACTTGTTGGAGTTTTGTAGGCTTTTATTTGGTGGTGTGGGGCTTTTGTTGTTTGTTTTTAAAATGCAAAGCCCAGAATACTTGTAAGTAAAATCTGCTGTTCTGTTTTTTTTCCATGGTATCTTTGGTCCAGCAGAATCTGATTTACTAGTTCAAGAGTTTTTAAGTTTATTTTGTTTCTTCAGTGCATGCATGTTTTTATTTAATTATTCTGCCTTGTCTTTTTCACTCTATTATCAAATATTAATATGAAGATGAATGGGTAAAGGCTTTACTTTCCACATATTTACTCAACAATTGCTAAAGCAATGCAAAAGTGTACTTTAAACTTTGAAATGAGAGTGCCTGTGCAGAGGTATTGCAGTGCTTACTGCATTGATTTTGAAACAGCTCGGGTAAATTGCAATCCTTTGTTTATGCTGGATGTTAATCTGTCGGGTTCTGAACCTATGAGTTCTGTTTTGTCATCTACCAGAACGAAGATGGGGTAATCTCTGAGAAAGGAACATGACGCTGCTTACTCTACGTCAGGCTTCTTTTTTTGAGGAACCTCATTATTTTATTATGTTGAGCACTTCCTAAATGTAGTCAAGGATGTGTCCTAAAGTAATGCTTCTTCCCATCCCACCACCTCCCATGGTATTCCTTGTAGGTGCAGGTTTGTTCATGCTCAAAGGGGGAAGAAGGGGAAAGTTGTTTCTTTATATTCTAAATATTTAGCTGATGGATAAGCAAGGCTAGAGATTCTGCTGTCAGATTCCGAGTTGTATTATTTTTTTCATAATATTTTCAAGATTATTAAATATTCTTGAAATTCTTCACAAACCTTAATGGGCCTTAATCTCTGCTGAGAAATAAGATTAGATTTAGAAATTGCTGTTTGTGCCACAGTGTAACAAAGAAAAGGACTTGGGTTAAGTATTTCTGTGTTTTCTTCTCAGCAAGCAGTACTTGTTTATGGAGTACTGTGTTTGTTACCTACTTCATCTATTCTTTATCTTTTAATCAATAATCATGTAATATTGTTACAAATTGGATTTCAAACAGCTACCTGAGCACCCAGGAAACCCAGTTTGAAAGCTGGTTTGAAACTTGAGTAAAAACTAACCTGTAGTTTCATATGACTGCACAGAAAATGAGAGTTTCACAATATTAATCTATATTTGTCTTTATACTAAACATTTTTTCTGCTCTCAAGGGAAATGTGCAAATAGGTTAGAAATTGTGTGCTTTTTAAGTGACCTGCTTTGGATACAAAGAGAAGGAAATACAGAGCCATAATTTACCACTGTATTTTTTACAAGTTTAATGAGAGTAATCTAGTTACCAGCTGGCTACATGGAACCTTTTCTTACAGTCTTCCTGACTGCTTTTCCTCTCTTAGCTGTGTAAGGTGGAGCAGGATCACTGCCTTATTCTTCTAGTCTTTTGCAAGCATGCTGTGGTTTGGGTTTTTTTGCATATCAGATTAGAAGCTAATGATAATACTGTGCAGTGAATAACTGTACACTTTTTTTTCTGCACATGCACTTTCTTCAGAACACAGACTTTCAATGTAACCTTTTAGTGGTAAGCCTAAATCATTTACCAATATGTGTTTGGTGATATACATTTGGTTTGGGGTTTTTTTAAGTATTATATCTATGAAACTGGTTTTAAAGTTTATTTGAGATGTAATTACGTGACAAATGCCATTCAGAATCACACTTAAAGGAATGAGCAATTTACAGTTTTTGAACACTGCAGGGACCTCCATTCTCAACAGAAATGTTAGCACCCTTGCTGTGAAGTCTCAATAATGGTAGGCTGTGCATAGAAGTAATACCCTTTAAGGCCATAATTTCCTCCCACATGGTCACTTGAGTTTAGAATGTCTGTATATAGGCTCAGATGGAGACATTTTAGTCTTTAAATGGTATATACCTTGACAGAAAAGCTCATTTTGAGGAAGAAATATTTGTCTGCATTTGTGTTAGCCCATAGGCTGCAGTTTGTATCACGCTTGGATTTTTTTTCTTTGAGTTCATAACATTCAAACCAACTGCAGTCAGCTGGCTACTTTTCATCATGATTATTTTGTCACATATTCTGCTCATTGTGAGGCAGGTTGTTCAGCCCCTGTGGAGCATAGATACAAAGCTCTGCTGAGTAATGCATTCTTAGGTGCATGCTTAGGTTGCAGTATTCATATATTTAGAAAATAAGGTTTTTTTGGCTTGTATCTTTTGCAAATTTACCCTGCAAAATTTACAAAGTCAGTAGTAGTCTCCATATAATCAGCAGTAGAGAAGTTAGATAATAATTCATTACCAGAGTAGGTGTCATTAAATGAGATGGGAACAGTTGGTTTGGGTTTTGTTTTGTTTTGGTTTTTTTGATAACTTTTGCTGGTGTTATGAAAATATGTAAGATTTGAAAAAATACTTCAAGAAAGTAAATGTTTATGTACTTGTCTGTAGTTGTAAAAAGGAAAAGGTAAATTACTGTAAGATTTTTGCTCTCACATGCAATATATGTTATTTGTTAATTTTTATTGCAGTGAGGAAGACATGTATCGCGATGCAGAGGAAATAGAGAGAGAGAAAATACTGCTTTGTGAGACAAGCTCTTCAGGTACTTTCAAACTGTGTTTCAAATACAGTGATTGACTTCACTGTATCACTAGTTTGGGATGATTTGACACCCTTGTTTCTGCACAGGTGTCTCTGCAATAGAAGCTATGCATAGTTACTGAATAGTTTAATTTACGAAAAGGTCAATTCTATGCAAAACTAGTTGATGGAAGTGTAAATTTCCCTGTGTTTCTATAGTTACTTTATAAGAGAATGTGAATGCTTTGGAAAGCAGTCATATAGCTGGTGTTACAAGCATCTGTTATGCTGGGATACCTTGATAACTTTATTAGAATCTGCGTTGGAATGAAGCTTGTTTGGATTCCAAAATAAAATTGTATTCTTCTTTCTACTGTTGTTTCTATCTTATTTAGTAAGATATTAGTAGATAACTACTAATTTACTACTACTTTAGTAGATTGTCTTTTTTTCTTATAGTCTAACTGCTGAGAGGAGAAACTTGCTAAACATCTTTCTGATTGCTAAATAACGAAGAGTATTAGTCTCTGCTCTTTGCCAATTAGTATTTTTTAGAAGAGAGGATAAGAGGATTATACTTACATCGTTTCTTTATTTACATCATTATTTTTGCTCACTTGTAATTTTCAGACCAAGCTGGGGACTTTTCCCCTCCAATATTAATAATTACCTGGTAGCTATAGGTTGTTCTGCCCATGACTTTTGGCACCAGTGTTAAAGTGATAGAGTGTATTTAGAAGTTCATTACTTTTTCTGTTACTCTGTTTCACAGTTCTCAGTATAATGTCTTATTTTGACAGAAAATAAACTAAGTGTTGCACCTGAAGTAGACATAATGGAGTATTGCAGAAAAGAATGGAGAGGAAATACACCAGTAGCAAAAAGAATGAGAAAGGTATCAGTTGTCTTTTTGTTGAATTTTGTTGGGCTTTTTGTTTTCATTGTTATGATTAGCATGTGGTTTCCTATGGCACAGTCTTTAAAAGGGAAATACAATAACAGTGTTTTCCAGTGTCTGGTTGTAGAAGGAGCTAATGGCTGAAAGATGGTTTTGTTTGTACTTGTTAAAAATGTATATTTTAGAAAGGCTATTTTTTGATAGTGTAGGATTTTGATTAATACTATTCTCATTACCATTTTCAATTCAAGTTTTAAATTTAGTTTATTACCATAAAATGGTTATCTTGTGGTTTGTTTAAATGGCAGCACAGATAACCAAACTTTACGACAAAAGGCAATTAACTGGAGCTGGTGAATTGCATGATTTTTAAGAAGCTTTAATGAATAGGGTCAGTTTTTCTAAGAATTTTCCTAAATTATTTTTGTATGTTTTGGTCTCCTTTTATGAGGTTACTCTTGAGATCAAATTGTAGAAAAGAAAGCATAAGGTTGGGTGGGTGTGGTGGTTTGTTTGTTTATTTACATACTTTGAAAATGTAGTGGTATGTATGAGTAAACCTAAAAATTAATTCTATAAATAAAAAATCATCCACGTGTCACCTTCACAAGATCAGTAAGAGTAATACAGACACGCAAGGTACTGGACATTGCTAGGTTAGCTAAAGAGAAGTGCTGAGCTTTAGAAGCTGTGTTTCAACATTGCTGCTTCTGCTGGAAGTGTATGTTTGGGAACAGCAGGGAGGGGACACGTGCTGAGGCATGTGTCAAGATAGTTCAGTGGAAATGCAAATTTTCCCTGAGGCAATAACAAATTACATGTGACATGTATTGGGTAAATGGTACAAAATATTGCTGAAGCTTCTTGTAAGCATGATCGGGTTTTAGAATCATGGACTTTTGTTTGTATGTCTCTATGTTTGGATATTTATTTTTGTTTTAATTTAAGTGGGTTAGCTACCCACATTTCAGTGATATTTCTGCTCTGTCATCAAATAAATACCACAACCAAATAATCTACTTAGATTTCTTTGGTTTCTTGTTTATTATTTGGCAGAAGTTATTTTCAAAGCATAGTTTGTGACATAAATGAGTAGTGGATAAAACTTTTTTGTTAATCATATCAGAATTTGGATGGTAATAATCCCAATATATTTTATGCTACCATTGCATAATCTAATATGTTTCATTAATGCTTTCGTATTACTTGGTTTTTTGTGTTTTTGTAGGGATATGAAGCAGTTTCTCGGAAGTTTGCATCTATAAGGAGAGTACGAGGTGATAACTATTGTGCTCTCAGAGCAACTCTGTTTCAGGCACTAAGCCAAGCTACCCAGGTACCAAGCTGGCTTGAGAGTGAGGATTTTATTATGGTATGTATCAAACTAATCCTCTGACAGGAGAGAAATCTTTGTTGTAACCTACTGGATAATTCTACAGTCTCATTTCCATGTTATGCTGTGTGCTCACTTCTCAATGTTCCTTATATTCAGCAGTGGTAGTGTTCAGGTTTTTTGTCTGTTTACAGGGATTCTTTAACCTCAGAATTGAATCCAGGTCCCTTTAGTTCCCAGTACATAGTATATAGATGTTGCTGCAATGTAACCTGCTTGTGTTAATTTTACCCCCTTGGTTTCTTTTTATGGCTACTAGATGTTTCCAGTAAGACATCTAGTAGTAAAACAAATGTAGACAATTTTAGCAGATTTGAAAATAACAAAACCAACCCCCAGCTTTCAAAATAAATTACTGTATTTTTGTGTGCCATATATTTTTTTTCTAGAAAATGGATTAACAAATTGGATGCTGCAGGCTTTTCAGAATGTATGTATTACCTGTGTCTTAATGTTACTTAAAGTGTGTAAGAGCAACTCCAACCTTATATGAAGAATGGACAGTCCTTATGGAGTATTGATGGATAAGCATAGTAAGGTGCCTTACTAAGAGTAGGAGAAAAATATTCCAGAAATTATCTTATGTCAACAGAATCTATTTGTAGATATCAGTAAACTGGAAGAAACATGTAAGAAGCTGCCTATACTGAAGGTGGCCCACTTCAGGAAAGTAAATTTCCAATTGTCCAGGCTGCTTCTGGGAACATAAATAACAAATGTCTGATGCAGATTGTGCATTGTAGGCTAGCAGTCTAGGCAGAATCATACTGCTTGTATTGCCTTCCTGGATAACTTTAATGCCATCTTAAAAATTCTCATTGTGATCACTATCATTATTAAGTAAACTTCTGCTGATGATTTTTTTTCTAATTACCAATCAAAATATTTTTATGAAATGTTTCTTACTGCATCAGTGCATCATAAAAAGACTTTCTTTTTATAAAAATCATGGTCCCAGCAACCACTGTCTTCACAATGTCAAACTAGTATAGATAATTTCCCAGTGTTCCTTTGCATAGATGTACAAACTTTGAAAAAATGGTGTATTGAGGTGAATCTAATCTAATAATGGCTGTTTTTCCTACTAATCTGTAGAGAAAAATGTGTCATACCATGGTAATTAACACTTGTTAAGAGGGAGTACAACTTAGATAATGAACTAATTAAAATTATAAACTGTTAATTAATTGAAGCATAGGGCATGCAAGAGAATGTTGACAGCAACCAATACAATTTCAACAAAGTTTGGTTTTTTTCTAAATAAACTGAAACCTATGCTTACATGTGCATCTCTAGTTGCAGGAGTTTTTGACTTAAACAGTCTTCTCTCAAATTCCAGCTTCCTGAAAGGCTACTGAGCAAATATGACTGGATCCAGCAGTGGCAGCTAAAACAGAAACTCAGCAGGAAGATGGGAGAAATAAGTGAGGAAATTAAAGAGTATTTAACGCTTCTAAGAAAAAAGGTTGGAAAAGTATATCTGTTAATTCTTGGTCATTTGCAAATAAAAAAAGTTACAAAGATTTGTGAATATAGTGGATTTTGCACTAGAGTACTTTCGCTAGTGAAAAAAATCAGTTTTTTGTATGTAAACTGGAAGTTAAAAAAAAAGAAATGAAGGGAAGAATGTCTGTTCAGCTCTGCGGGACTTTTCTTCCACTGCTTGCAGTAGCTTGGTGCTGGAATTAATTTGTAAGCAGCTCTACATAAAACTATTAGACAAGTTTCAGTGAAAAAAATAATGAAACAGAGTAACATTTTGCCTGTAGTTATTTGTTTCATGTTTATACATTTTTATTCTAGGTTAACATAACAGGAAAATGTTTGTCCTTTTGGAGTTCTTAATATATTACCTGGCCCCATCTCTCTCCCCTTTGAAAATCTGGAATCCAGAATCTACTCTTTAGTTGTTCCTGTCTTACTGCACATACTTTTTTTTTTTTTTTTTTTTTTTTCCTTAGGGCTTCTAAGAATATTTTAAAGACTGCATTCAAGCAGTTTCTGAGGTGGGAATAAAATACACATTTTGAGGAGCCTTGTAAATAATACGAAGGATGTAGGATTTATGATACAGGGAACAAAAAGGTTATTATGTTATTGCTTACCGTCCTATGACAAGATTTGTTTTGCCACCTTGCAACATCTCCTTTTATGTTGTTTAGGGACTAATTTAAGCAGAATCAGACTAACTCAACTTGACCTTGCTAGAAAGTACAGCTGTGGAAATACTCTCGAGTGTTTCTAAAGTCACAGACCCCTTCATAAGTTCAAATTATGAGTGCCCGTGCTGGCAGTTCATCTGACAGTTCACAAGTGGCTTTTTTCCAGTCTTGCACGTTGATGACTATTGATACATGATGTGTATGTTGTTTTTTTCCTTGTAGTGGAAGAATATTAGTGAAATCAAAGATCCTATTGAGAAACAAGCAGCTTGTGATAAATTGTTTAAAAATGAAGAGGAGGAGTATAGTCTGTACGAAGCGCTGAAGTTTTTGATGCTTAACACTGCCATTGAATTATACAATGATGATAAAAGTGGAAGGAGAGTTCCTGTCTTCTCATGGTTACTGTTTGCACGGGATACATCTAGCGACCCTTGTCAGTTAATGCATAATCATTTGAATCACATTGGTCACAGTGGAGGCCTTGAACAAGTAAGGAGAGCTTGCTCAATACTGTTATTTTCCTGTTCTGAAGATTTTCGTTTCAAGTGGTTTAAGAAATCACACAGCTTTTGTTGGTCTGCTTAAATTGAATGGTGTAGTGTCTGGTCTTCTATTGAGAAAAATATAGAATTACTACAGGCAAGCAGTTCTACTATAAAGGTCTGCCTTTGAAAAGCTGATTTTTCTTTTTCTTTTTTCTTTTTATTTTTTTTCTGGCTAGAATTCAGAGTATGCTCTTAAGAAGGAAAGGATCAGTGCTGCAAACATGGTCTTGTCTGGTTAAGTGACTTAATGGGATGAATACTGATATGACAGTATGTCTTCCGTATCTATTTGGTACAATAGGGAAGTAGGATACTCTGTAAAGTACCTTTTTTTTTTTTTTTAGCACTGGTATCCTACTATGCTGTTGTTGGGTGTAAAGAGCTCCATGTTAAAGGCATGGTATTTCTTCAGCCAGTTAAAAATGGCTTGAATGATCAAGGTACTGAACTAGAGGTGCTTGTGTATATGTGTTCTTACTTTGAATTCTTTTCTTTGAAAAACTACAATAGGTTTACTATTTTTATGAGGAATATCTTGGTAATAGTATGTATAATTTTACACATCATATTTCTACTTTTTTCCAATATAGGTGGAAATGTTTCTCCTTGCTTATGCTCTGCAGTATAACATCCAAGTGTATCGACTGTATAAGCACAGTACTGATGAATTCATCACACTTTATCCCAATGACCCAGAGGAGGACTGGCCTGTGGTGATTCTCATAACTGAAGATGACAGACATTATAATATTCCTGTTGGAATGTGCCAAGAGACTGTGCTGTAAACAGATTTTTGGCAGACTAACTTGGGCTGCTTATTGAGATTTCCAGTGCTGTTTGGAAACAGGATAGTGATAAAATCTGTATTAATAAATCTACAATTTGAAATTCATGAGAAGTTTACATCAAATACGTACTAGCTTAAAGAATAAAATTTTTTTCAAGTATGGCCTTCGTCTCTTAAAAAAAAAAGAAACTTCTGCAATTCTTTTTTCTTAAGATCTTGTTCTGAATAGAAATGAAAAACTACGGGTTTATTTCTTTTAAGAAGATAGGTGAGGCTGAGGTAAGACATGAGCTAGCCTCCAGCTCCCTAAAAAGATGAGATAATGTTGTATTGAAATTTCTGGAAAATTAAACTGTCAGTGTCCTGACTCGTATTTGTAATGCTGCCTGGAAGCAATTTGTACAAATTCTGGGACTCTGGAAGCAATATAATTCTTTTGTAGCTGGAGTTTAATGCCTGCTGTGGTTATAATGCTATAAGAGAGATGTTACTTCAAGTTTTATAATGCTTTGGGGTTGGTTTGGTTTTTTTTTTTTCAACATGAGTATCTGTTATTTAGAAGCCATCTGTTACACTGAAAATACAGTTAAACTGTTAGCCAGCTGTCATCTGTTACTCTGAAAATAAAAAGCTCTCCCCTGTAAACCCCTTGAGAGGGTCATGGCAAAGGGACTTTGATAATACGAGTGTATAAAAGTTGGTTGTTGGTAGGTCACTAACTCAAAACCTACACAGAATTCCCTCTTCAGTTATGACAGCTGATGTGAGAGAACCATGTGCCCCCTAACCTCCATGTCTGGTCACGTTACTATTCCTGTAATGTCAATCTTAGCTGGTAGCTGCTGTGGATTTTAATTTGTTTGGGAGCATGTGAGGTGGAAGTAAACTTCTGGTGGAACTTCTTCATTCTTGGGAGGACTATGTGGGAGATGCTATTTCTGCTTAGAATTTTTCATTGTGCTTTGCATTGAAGGAATACAGGATATATCAGATGCTGGAGGTACTGACATACCTATTAAATAATAGAAAGCTCACCTTCAGCTTAAAATGTGCCCTACTGGTGACTCTCAGAAGAAGAGAGAATGAAAGTTGACTTAAATGAAAAGCCAATTGTGCACAGATCACTTGGCTTCCTTTAGAAGGCCTTCTTACACAGAAAAGAAAAGATTATAAGAAGTACTTTTCAAATAATCTGGATGAAATGGCATGCAAAACTTCAAATTCTCCTGTTTTGCTCCACTTAATTTTAACTTTCATTATGAAAGGTAGTTGAACAACAAGAATGTATTCACTGTGTTCTAAAATGCATTTAGACACATCTTAATGAAGTTATCTTCTCTATGTTAAATTTATGATGTCTGCCTTTTAAAACAAGTTTGATCTGTTACTGAAAAATTGTGGGAGCAACAAGGGAACACAAATAAACTAATTAATCTGTCAGTATCTCGTTTTATGCTCTGTTTTCTCATTTTATATTTTTGAGTTTTCAGTTTCAAAACCTTTGTTTCAGTTAGTTATTTCTTGAAAGCTGCAAAATGTAAAAATGTATGTAAAACAAGTAATTACAACTGAATTACTGTTATCCAAGTAATGCTGAAGGGTAAAGAAAAATAGTTTTGGAATTCTCTGAACTTGGATAAGAAAGTTTTAGTTATGATTTTAGTAACAAATTATTTAAAGCTTGATGCCTTCTAATATACTGTCATAAATTCTCGAGATTAATTTTAATTGACTTTACACCTCTTTGAAAAGGGCATCTTTGTCATACATTTAGAATGTATCAATGTGTATAACAAAAGCCTCTAAAGCACAGGCTATTTAAGGACTGAGTTTTGCAGGCATTTGGTGTGTAATCAGTTCACTTAATTGGCTTGTATTGAACTGAGACATGCAGGACAGCACAAAGAACGTTCACATCTGAAGTTGCATCCCTGCAGAAGCTGAGACACAGTAGAAAAACTCATGTTGCTTGTATTTTCCATACATATTTTAGATACAATGAATCAATACTGTGGTATGCAGTATTGATTTAAAGTTTAAATATAAAATAGCTGACAGTTTTTCATCTAGACATACACAGTGGGTAAGTACTGCTTTTCTGCTGGGTCCCCTTCCTGAGTTCTGCTGAATAAACAGAAAAAAAAATTCATTAAATTAATGAAATGGAAGCAAGAGATGGAAAAGGAATAGAGGTCAAATCAATTTTGCCACCCCAGTTGTTATAAATTTTTTCATATGCAAGACTTATTAATAGCTGCTACTTCAAGATCAAGGTAGTAAAGGGAGCAGATGCTTTACTCAACAGCCTTTCTGCTTTGCTAGGCATGGTCAGGTTTTTAATCATAGAATCATAGAATTGGCTGGGTTGGAAGGGACCTCAGATATCATCAAGTCCAACCCTTGATCCACTACCGCTGTGGTTACCAGACCATGGCACTGAGTGCCACATCCAGTCTCTTTTTAAATATCTCCAGGGATGGAGAATCCACCACCTCACCGGGCAGCCCATTCCAGTGCCTGATCACTCTCTCTCCAGAAAGAAATTCTTTCTAATATCCAACCTAAACCTCCCCTGGCACAACTTAAGACTGTGTCCTCTTGTCTTGTTGAAAGTCGTCTGGGAGAAGAGCCCAACCCCCCCCTGGCTCCAGCCTCCTTTCAGGGAGTTGTAGAGAGCGATGAGGTCTCCCCTGAGCCTCCTCTTCTCCAGGCTGAACACCCCCAGCTCCCTCAGCCTCTCCTCACAGGACTTGTGCTGGAGTCCCTTCACCAGCCTGGTTGCCCTCCTTTGGACCTGCTCCAGGACCTCAATCTCCTTCCTGAACTGAGGGGCCCAGAACTGGACACAGGACTCGAGCTGTGGCCTCACCAGGGCTGAGTACAGGGGCAGAATCACTTCCCTGGACCTGCTGGCCACAATAATAAGTAATATGGGAGTTCCTTGGAGATAGTACAGATGAAGAAAGTTTACTCTGGTGTAGTTAGTGTGATCTATGTGCAAAAAGTACTGCATCTGCTGTAGGCCCATCTTTTCTGTAATCCCTACATTAATTTCAATGTTAAATTGAAGGGACACCTCTCACTAGACCAGGTTACTCAAAGCCCCACCTAACCTGGCCAAGGATGGACCACCCACAGCTTCCCTGGGCAACCTGTTCCAGTGTCTCATCACCCTCACACTAGAGAATTTCTTCCTAATGGCTAACCTAAATCTACCCTCTTTCAGTTTAAGGCCATTACCCCTCATTACCCCTCATTCTGTTGCTTCATTTCCTTGTAAAAAGTCCCTCCCCAGCTTTCCTGTAGGTGCCCGTCAGGTACTGGAAGGCTGCTATGAGGTCTCTCTTTGACACAAATATCATCCTCCTGGTCCTCCTCTGGACTCACTTCAAAGGTCTGTTTGTCCATTTGTCCAACAGTATTTGAGTTGGGGTCACACAAGGGCAGAGCAGAGGGACAGAACCCCCTCCCTCAAGCTGCTGGTTGTGCTTCTTTTGATGCATCTGGGAAAGTTAATGGATACTTATCCCTTACCTTCCTTTCTGCTGGTGGAACTGTACACCAGGATTCTTTGTGTGAAGGAACAGAAAGGCTCAGGTGATCTTGCCGAGCTGGGAGAAGGGGAATAAAAGTGCCTTTGTACCATGCGGGAATAGTTGCATGGGTGTAGAGAAACGTGCTGACATGGTGCTGCAAGCAGGCAGGGTAGCAATGCTCAGGCTGGGTACAGCTCTGAAAAGTTTGTACTGGAACCAGCCTGATGGTTTTCTGTGGGAGCTCACCCCAGAGCCTGGCTACCCCAAGGAGGTGCAGGTTGTTTAATTCAGATAGTTGAGTTGGAGCTTGAAGAAATCTTTGCCAAATTTGTTTTTGTGTGACAGCAACAGCCCTGTATTCAAAAGCAGGAGAGGAGGGTGGGGAGCAAGGTGGGAACTTGTTTTTCATCGGAATGGCTGGCATGGTTATACATCCCATTGAGGCATTAAAGGAATTGAGGAGAAGGAGCCTTTACATTGTTTATCAAGTGCAGGGCTTGATTTGTGAACTTTTACATCCCTAATTTTTCATAGTGTTGGTTGTGCAGTCCCTGCGTCTTGTCTTGTAGACACACTTGGCACTTGCTCCCCCAGTACACTAGCTGGCAGGATAGGACTGAGAATGTTCAAAGATGACCAAACACACTTGATGAATGCTCCCTTTTTTGGTAACAGTGGAAGGCAATGAGTGGCACGTTCTGGAAGCTTGCTGCCAGATGAATAATTGTCCTATGACATCGACTAATGTGTTTCAAACATGACAGATTCAAAGAATATTTCCATTTATATATTTCTTAAGGAAGACAACCTCTGCCTCTGAGAAACAGAAAGAAAAAGTTATTAATTCCACAGAGTTAGAAGGCTTAGCATGGTAGAGGCTTCTTAAGAAAGGCAGCTCTCTTTTCCCCAGAGCATTATTTTGCTGCATGGGTGCTGATGAGTTGCTTTTATTTCTGTTCATGACTTCTATTCATGAACAGTTAATGGGATGCTAAAAAACACATTGAGATGTATTGAGCCATTGAAGAACTAATCAGTATTGACTATAAGTTGTTTTATCAGAGCTGTCAGGTGAGTACTGTGGGTGAAGAAGGAGTGTGATTGCCGGCTGTCTCTTCCAGAGGATTTCCCAATTTGTCCTTTTCTGGAACCGTGGTTTTTGGGGTTTATTTAAACACCTGCCCACCAGGTCTTTGATGTGATATATTTCCTTTGAGCTATAGTATTAGATAGCTGACACAGGGACTGTAGCAGGTAGCCTCTGTTCAGCATCAAGCTTTCAGTCTGATCAGCCAGCTGAACCATTAAAAAAAAAAAAAAAACCAACAAACAAAGCATGCCTCACTTTATACAGACAATGCTATTATATAGGCTGAATGTGGAACCCCCTTGCATGGACAGGGACACTTCCCACTAGACCAGGTTGTTTAAAGCTCCATCCAACCTGTCTTTGAACACTTTCAAGGATGGTGCATCCATAGCCCCCCTGTGGATGTGGTGAAAGCCACCCTTACACTAAAGAATTTCTTCCTACTGTCTAACCTGAATCTACCATCTTTCATCTTAAAACCATTACCCCTTGTCCTGTCACTAAATGCCCTTGTAAAAAGTCCCTCCTCAGCTTCCCTCTAAGCCCCATCAAGTACTGGAAGGCCACTATTAAAGTCTCCCTGGAGTCTTCTCTTCTCTCCAGGCTGAACAGCTCCAAGTTTCTCAGCCTGCCTTTATAGAAGGGGTGCTCCGTCCATCTATCCACCCATCCATCCATCCATCCATCCATCCATCCACCCATCCATCCATCCATCCATCCATCTGTCTGGATATCTCTGTCTCATGTTTCACAGAAGTTTCACTTTGCAGTCTACAGCTGATCCTGGTGTTGGGGTGGCTTTGACCATGAGCCCTGGAGGTGATGTTCACCCAGGTGTTTGCTGCCAAGTGCCACTGCAGGCTGAGGTACAACCCCCAGGGACTGCCCCCAGAGACAGCCCTCAGGGACAGCCCAGGCTCAGCTGGTGGCCCCAGGAGACCTTCCTCCCCAAGCCACAGCCAGGTCTGATGACTTGTCACTGCACCTTGGCACTTCAGCAAAGAGAAGGTGCATTTATACATAAATCTCTGTCATGCTAAGTAAATATAGCATGGC
This sequence comes from Phaethornis superciliosus, assembly GCA_023637945.1. Lineage (NCBI taxonomy): Eukaryota > Metazoa > Chordata > Aves > Apodiformes > Trochilidae > Phaethornis > Phaethornis superciliosus. The sequence continues at coordinate 73,642,896 of JAJQWJ010000002.1, forward strand.
CAAAATACTTACCCTGCTGAGCTGGTGATCTCAAGAGATCATGGTTTGGCAGCATCAACTTACCTTCACAGACTCGTGTGGAGGGATAGATGAGTTAAAAGTGATAGTGCATAGGTAGATGAAAGACATTTTGAAGATGTATGGAACACTATAAAATGAAGTAGTAAGAAACTTGAGCTTTTAAAATTTCTTTAATTTTTGTTTTTATCTTTTTGAATTTCAAATAGTTCACTTCTTTATGTATGGAATAAGAATCTGCTTGCAGGGGTTGAAATTTGTAGCATGCCCTCTCTTTTGTTTCTCAAGTATCTTATTTTGTTTCTGTATCCATCCAAGCCTTTGGCTGTTGTATTGACACATTTGACTCCCCACAATGGGAATAATTTCTGTACGAAATGGAAGCTTAGCTGAGATGTGATTTTGAGCAGTGTTTCTAGGGTAGCATACTCTAGGTACACAGACACAAAACTACAAAGTGTCAGGTTTATGCTGAGGTTGAATTCTCAAGTTATCCAACAGCAATTCAAATAACTTTAAAACAAGTATAAATCTGCTATCTTCCAACCACATTTGCAGGTGTGCAGAGCGTTTTAATTTTTACTGTCTTTATTATATAGGGGAAAAAATTAGTTCTACCCATAGGTGTTTTATAAAGATTTTAAAGTGCTTAGAAAAAGAGAATAAACATGGTAAAAATTCTCTGTTACTGCCTATACTGTTGTTCCTGAATTATTGTAATAACAGACATTATTTCTATCTCAGGGATGTATTCAGTGTAAAACACATCTATAGCCAAATGAATGTAGCAGTCTACATTTTTTTGAAAAAAGTCAAACTTGAAACATGGGACTGCTTAAACTTTTTTTTTGCCTTGCTCCATCTACTCAAGATGAGGCAGTGTGGCAGTAATCCTCCTTCCCTGTACTCAAGCAGGCTCTGCTCTTCCAAGCTGTGGGGATGTTGGCTCCCTTGGCCCAGCCCTGATGAGCAGGTGCCTGGCAGGCAGAAAGGCAGTAACCTTCTTTTCTGTTGTTGTTGTGGTTTGGGGTTTTTTTTGTTTTTTGTTTTGTTTTGTGCTTTTTTGTTTGTTTGTTTTGTTGATTTGAGGGGGTTTTTTTGTTGTTGTTTTGCTCTGTGCAAGGAGAGCTGGAGAAGGTCAGGCACGGAAAGGCCGCGGTGGGTGCCAGCAGCTACTGAGCCTGTGCCTGTGAGCTGCCCAGGGAGTCACCCTCTGCTAATTTAGAGGCAGGAATTACATTCTCAGCCTTGCCTGGCACTGCTGGCCTCAGGCAGAAAGGTGACCCTGATCTGAGCCCATCCTTTCTCCAGCTGGCAGCTGGAGAGCAAGAAGTGGGGAGGTGGAGACGGTGAGAGCTGTGTCCAGGTGTTGCTAAAAGGCTGCCTGCGCTGCACCCAGGGCCAGAAGAAACAAGCCTGCAGTTCCCAGCCCCATCACAGGGAAGATGGGACATTCCCTGGGGAGGTCAGGGGACTGCCCAGCCCTACATTGCAGGGGGAATGTGGGCAGAGTGGCTGGGGAGCCCCAGAGAGAGGAGATGAGATAAGGCAGGCAGGAACTGAAGTGCTGACAAAGTTTAAGGAGCCCGAAGGCAGGTCAGGCTTTAGGGATATGGGGTGCTGGAGATCACAGGATGCCTGAAATGGAAAACATCTTGTGAGACTGTCATTTTTTGGCCTGGAGAAGTTGGACCTGTCTCTGAGAGCATTGCCTGAATCTGCTGTGGGCTGGCATCAAGAGAATGGAGGAAGCAGAGTCCCAGGAGGCATTTGTAGGTATGAACAAAGCCTGAGCATCATATCTCTCCAACACCTTTTTAAAAACAGTGGCTGGGGAAGTGTCACACCAGGAGACACATCCAAGGCTGTGGTCCTATATTTATCCTTCCGCTGTCTCTGGGTGGTTCAGTCATTCAGGAGTACCCAAGGGATAAGTTATTCTAAAGCAAACATTAAATGTTTTTTGCTCATGGAATTTTTCCAGTTTTCTAAGAACAGCTTTGGTGTCTTGCCAGGTGGATGGGTGAAGGATCTTCTCACGACATTTGAGCTTGCCTGTCTTGATGAGAACAATGCCCTCCTGTTAGGTCCTGCCTCTTTGACAGGAATGGTAAAAGTTTTAGATTTGGTGTAGAAAAAAGTGGTATTCTGACTGTGGTATTTCCATATCAACAACACTTGGTGGCTTTGTAGAAATAAAGAGCTTGTCTTGCATGGTTTTATAGATACCTTTGTAATTCATTAACTTCAATTTAAGTCCTTGCAGTTGGCAGCATCATGCTCATAATTCAAAACCAATTTGCGTGTTGGATTAATTTCTCACCAGGAGGTGTATTTTTCTTGTTCCAAATGAGAAGAGAGCATTTGACCATGTCAGATTATCCGAAATAATAAAACAGAAGCAATCAGAATCATGAATCATATGCAAAATGTTAGAAGTTTACTTAAAGTAATTAGAATATGAAAGCTATTGGACAATATTGGAGTACAGATCCCCCCAAAGAAAGCATAGATCATCTGTTTTAACAATGCAAAAACATACATCTCTGTTCAATACATAAACAGCACTCAATTTTAATGCAACACATACTTTAATACTTTTGACCTTAGGAGTAATTAAAAAATATACAAAGTTTTAACCTTCATTGGCTTCTTTAGTGTTTAAAGAAAACCCACATGTTTAAAGCAAAGCAAAATAGTAATTAAAAAAACAAACTGGTAGCTTTAGCACTTGTACAAATTATAGAAAGAATGTTTATTTTGAGATAAATCAACTGGAATTCTGCAAGTAGGACAGAAAACAATGCATGAGGTAACATTTCATTTAGAATCTAGGATCCCTGTACTGTAGTCCCAAATGGTGCTCTGGCTTGACAACTACAGTTGTTGCAAAATTAACTTGTTTAAGTAGTCAGAGATGGCTATTAAGCATACTGCTTTGCATAAAGACAGCTTTATCCTGAAGGAAAGCATCTGTATCTGATAACTGAAAGGTATTCTGAAAGAAATTAAAAATGAGTGATAACCTCTCAGGTGAAATATGCATTTGCCTAGTTCTCAGATTTATCTTCAAATTGCAGAAATTAGCAGAATAAGGTTCTGTTTTGTTTTTTTGGTTTTTTGTGTGTGTTTTTTGTTTTGTTTTGTTTTGTTTTGTTTTTTTTAATTCTTCTCTGCGGACAAGTGTTTTGACTTTAATTCTAATGCAACTGCAGCATGCCCTGAAGTGTGGCCAGCTACTGCTCCTGGCTTTTTCAGTATTATAAGCCTGATGAGAACAGAACAAGATATTGTCCCACAGAATACTCCATGGTCAGAGGGCCAGTTGGGAAAAAGGCCCCCAAGCATCCTTTCCTCTTTTTCACAAGCAAGAGCCTTCAGACTAATGGCTGCCATGTTTTAGGATATGGCTGCTCCCAGGCACTACTCCCTCCTCACAGTTTCAAAGCTATGTCCATAAAACTAATACCAAGTCAGTTTTAGATAACAGAAAGGCACAATTAGAACATGCAAATATGAATTCAGTATTTATAAGCATTTCTGTGGTGCTGTTCCCTATAGTATCCAAGCATCTTCCACCAGCATTAGTGAATTGTATCCTTACAGAACCTCTCTGAGATTGGAGAACCTGCAGTCCCTGTACTGTTACTGTACAAGTGGTGCAGTCTGACAAAAACATGTGGTCAAAGCTATTTTGACCCTCTGCTCAGGAACTGCATCTCTTTTGAGGGACTTTCTGGGTGTCACCTCTACACAGTTTGAGTGTCCTCCATGATGACTTCCTACTATGAAGACAAGAGTCCTTGTCTTTTGCCCTTTAGGTTTGATTAGCCTTTGTAGCTTCATTCTAGAGTGACCCTGTACCTGGCCCTGCTCAAGTGTGTGAAGATGGAGAGAGCAGGGTGTGTGAAGCTTGCTTCTTTCTCCATTGCAAAAGGTCTGGTGAAGTTTGCTGACTTCCGTGCTCCTAGCACTATGAAGTTTGGCTTTATCTATTAACTAGTATCTGGTAATGCTGTCTGATAACCCTTAGAGGTGAGTGAACCTTTCACTGAATATGATAAAAGAAGGGATTACAGATCTCTTTGCCCACCAGTATGGTCCTTGAAGGGTAATGCAGTGCAGGGTGCTTGTAAAAGGTGCTTCAACTCATTCATTTGCAGACATTTCTCCTTCTGTCTTCACATACACACACTCACTCCTCTGCACTCGCTTTCTCATGTGTGCTCCTTCTTGAGCACTCTCAGAAGCTTCCTCTCCAATATAGATGAAGCAAGGCTTTCTCAAAGCTTGGGAAAGCTGTTAGGCTGTGCTGCCCAAGCACCATTAAACACATTTCACTCATTCCACCATGCAAAGCTGAGTCCTTGCACTCCAGTTTGGATTTCTGTGGCCCATGGGAGTGAGATGCTCTGCCAGTTCAGCAGAACAAATAGCATAAGTGGCACAGGGGCCTCTGACACCACCTGCAATGCCAAATTCAAGTCCCCCAGCAACAGGCAACATCTGTTTTTCTCTCCTCTTCTGAACATCCAGCCCTGGGCAGGATCACTGCCACCAGGTCATGCCCAGTAGCGCAGTGACAAGCCATCAAACTGAATCTTTCTAAAGGAACTATGTGCTTGCTGCCTCCATACCCTCTGTCTCAGCAGATGAACTCTGGGGGTCCTCCAGCCTTGCCTGTGTCTCTTACCACAAGCCCTCCATAGGCTCCTGGCTTCAAGAAGCAACGGCAAAAGCAGCAAAACAAAAAGCTGATCTAAAATAAGGGAGCAGCGAGAGCAATGTTCTGAAAGGTCAAAACCAGAAATGATCTCAGCTTGATTGCCCTTGTGATGGTGGGAGAGGTTTCTGCCCAGTTTAAGAACCACAGGTTGAATTCATATATTGTGCGTTTGCCTTTTAAAAATATAGAAGATATTGCAGGTAGATTTTAATTATACCTGAAGTAACTGAAGGGCACTTTGAGCTAGGTTATTTAGAGACTAATCAGATTTATTTTCAAAAAGCTTGTTGATGATAATAAATAAGGGCAAGTCAACTACAAAAATAATTATGTACCTTCAACTTTTTTTAAGATTTTGCTTTAGCAATTTTGTGGTGCTTGCAAACTGTGGATAAAATCAGTTGATCTAAGTAACCAGTAAAATTATTGCCTGTAGCCTTCCAGTTGTTTCATTACAGCTTTGGAAGGATTTTTGCTTATCATAATCAGAATCACAAAATAATCACAAAATCAGAATTACATTAGCATTGCTTCGAAGAGCAAACTACAACGTTGAGCAAAGCATGTTAGTTTGAGGCTCTGCTGTTTTCTGCATGCGTACATGCACTTTACTTTCCACCCAGGCAGTATTGTCACTAAAAGTTAATGCAATAAAAATTAATTTTTTTTTCAGTTCTCCTATGTTTTTCTTTGCTTTTCTGTTGTGCTTTTTCTGATTTATGCATAAAGCTGGTGTTCCAATTTAAAAACACATACTTTCCTAAGAGGTGATTTATATTATATGCTCTTATTTGAAGACAGGCCAAGCCATTTATTATGTAAATCTAAGTATTTACTTTGCACTATCTGGATTACAAAGGAGAGTTACCAGAAAGGATGGCTTTTTTTTTTTTTTTTTTTTTTTAATGCTGAATGAAGCACATGAAGATAGATGGGAGGAAGCAGGTAATAGATGCAATTGCTTCCTGGTTTCAGGCATTTTTGCTTACGGGGTTAACTGAAAAAGTGCTGTATTCAAATGTTTCATCTGCAGATACAATAGTTTATTTTGCTTTGCCTTCCTTGTAGCCTCCCAGAATGTGGGAGGATACTTTACAGCTGGCTCTGCAGTATGAAAGTTTTGCCATTAGCTAAAGAATCTGTGCAGCTCAGATTTGTGCTCAGATACCTACATTGCAGAGCCCTAGTAGGCACTGTATCTCCACTCAGAACTGAAAGCCTAAAAAAGGCACAGTCTCAAGTCACTTAAGATCAAGGGTCCTCTCTATGTTCCTGATTGAATCCAAAAGCAATTTAGGTCAGGGAGGGGCTGCAGGCAGCCCCTCATTCAAAGTAGGGCCACCTTAGACATTGGATCAGGCTCCTCAGGTCTAGCTGAATTTTAAACTTAATGGACAGTCTATTAATAATCAGGCTCTCCAACTCATCATGTTATACATTTATTTGTGAAACAGATGGAAGCCATGTATTTTCCAGTACTTCAAACTATACTGTGCTGCTCTGGGGATGCAGTGCTAACTTTGCTGGAACAGTGTGGGTGGTGGTCTTGGGGATCACTGCCAAGTCACAAAGTGTCTGGATTTAAGTAATGAGTTTGATTTAATTATTTTAATTCTTATTTTTAAATAAAGACATCCCCCAATTCCTTCTACTTCTTGACTCTCCTTTTCATCTTAGCAACTGAAAAGTAAAAACCAGTACATCAAAGAAGCGTTTTGTTGTAAGCTACTTTTTAATAATGGCATTACTTGACATTCAGTCAGCACTACAATTGCATTTTCCTTCTCAAAATGCCAACAGACATAGTAAGCCTAGCAGGAGCCTTCAGAAGAAAATAAGGAAACATCTGAAGATGCTGAACTAGGAATGACAAAAAATAATGATGAAGTAAAACTAATAAATTTATTTGAGCAGTGACAAGCCTTGGCAATACTAAAGGAAAACCTTCCCCTCAGGGTTACAAAGAAAAAGGAGCACCTAAAATCTTATCACAGTTCTGTTTTGCTGAGATAGAGTGGGCATCTTGATTATGAAATGCTGAGATTGAAGCTCCCTCTGTAACAGTACAATTGAGCAAGCTGAAGCCAAAATGCCCTCTGTGTGAGTACATGCTCCAAGCTGAGCCTAGAGCTCCGTCTCTGCCCCTGTATTTTGTCTTTGGCCTTTTTGTTCAGAAGGTGCCAATTACTGAGAAGTCTGGCAGGGGTTTTGCTGAGGAGTGCATCTATGCACTGACAACTGAACTCAGCTTTCCAAAGCAAATCCAGCCAAGCTGTCCAAACCCAAAGAGAGAGCCAGGCCCCCCTTGTGCCCTGCGCCCTCCCACCGCCCTGCACTGCTCCCGCAGGTCAGGACCTCGCTTGGACTGAGTTTGCTGCTAGCTTCACAATTCTGCTTCATTTCATGACACTGCCAGGCTGCAATTGAATACTAAGTGTTGCAGGGCACAGAATAAATTTGGAGCTCCTTTTCTCATCAGGACCCTGCCATGAACTCTCACAGCCTGCCCCCACTGCACCTGTCTTCCACAGGAGTTTGCTCCCTGCAAAAATACATGGTATTCTGCACTTCAACTCGAGTACAAAAAAGCTAATATGAATATTTTATGGTTAAGCTGGTACTTGGAAAATGTCAAATTGATATCAAACTTATGATAATTTTGTCTTTTGTTTAAATAACATTTATGTGACATTTCTGCAACAGAGTGAGTTCTGCCAGTTACTCAGGAACATAAAGCTATGCAGTGCCTCCTCTTTGTGTATTATTGTGCCCACATATTGGCTTATTCCTGCTTGAATAATCTTCTAAGATGTTTCAAACTTCTGTCTCTGATGGCTCCTCCACTCAGAAACCAAAATACTTGGAAGTGGTATCTTACAAGTGCAATGCTCCTCATCCTTCAGTCCCTGCCTAGGGCAGCTGAAAGGGAAATGGCCACATCCACAGTGCTGGTGTTTTCTGTGCACTTGTTCACTCATCTCCATGCCAAGATGGTGTCTTTAGTATGGATATAGAATATAAGCTTTTCAACATGTCCTCTTTCTCTCTCATTACAGCTTAATGATCTAAATCATGCTTCAGCTTAGTGGTATAAGATCTACTGAAAGGGTGTTTTATTTACTTTTTCTTCTAGCTTTAAGTTGCAATTAAAAAAAATAGCTTAGTATTAGTCCAACTTTTAAGATCATGATTAGACTTGAATCCTTATCCCAATGAACTAAAGGTCAGAAAAAAAGAGCCAACACTCTGATATACACCCCCATATCCATATGTATGGATGGCTTTCCAGTCTAGCTTTGGCTGCTGCAGCTGTGCTCAGCCAACACCCAAATGCACTCAGCTCTGTGCTGATCACTTCACAACCACAACCTCAAGACCCAGCTGATACTGCTGCCTCACCATCCCTTGCACTGCCCTGCATTTCACCAAGGATAGGGGTGCTGGAGGTGTAGGACATCCCATCCCTGTTGCCACCTTGCAGCCCAACACACAACTATGCCCAGTGAGTCCGAGTGCCCAGGCCTGAAAGCATCCTTTTTCTCCTTCTTTTTAAGCACGAGGCACCATCCCACAAAAGAAGGCTCTCTTGCCTTCAAAGGGTTTCTGTTTGCACGTCGTGGCCTGCCCTGAATCAGCTGCATTCATCAGCTCGCCCTCCGTCTTGGGCTGCTCCCTCTCTGGCTGCAGATTCGGCAAAACACCGAGCAAGAGCCAGATATAAATCTCTCCCGCTCAAAGGAAATATTTAGCAGGAAAACGGGTAGAAAACAAAAGGCTTCTCTGTTACTCACCCGATCCTCTCCCTCAGAGTGGCTCTATCTAACAAGCAGGCAACCAAGTGCTCCTGCCTGGGCAGAGGGGCTGCACCCAAATGGCCACAAGCACTGGCTGGGAAACGCAGAGCCTTTTCCATCCAGTTGGCTGCTTGGTAAGCATGAGGGCTGCTTAAGGCAGGGAGGGGAGAAAAAACCCCCAAGGTTTCCTCTTAAGCCTGCAAAAGGAAAACTCAAGACAAGTTAACACAATTTTAGGTGCTTATTAAAAGCCAAGGAACATTAATCCACAGCTTATTGGTGTGCTGATCTTATTTCCCACTGTGTGAGCAGTTCTGAAATTTAAGATGTAGGATGCAGAGTAACTTTTTTCCTCTACAGTAGCTTCAAGTGCGTAATTCAGCAACTCTCAAGAAAGTCTTGAAAGGCCAAGCCTTCACATGAATTCATTGAGATGACTGCGCCACAGCTCTCTGACACAGAAACTTGACAGTTTTCCATTGTAAAATACTTATCACAGAGACAGCCAGCCATTTCAAAAGCAGTAACACAAGAGAGGCAGCGCAGCCATTTCACCACAACTGAGGAGAATCTTTTTGGAGAAGGAAGAGGTGCAGGGCAAGGCGTGCAGCAGCATCTGCCTGACAGAGATGCTGGCACCTGTAACTCTGTCTGGGGCTTCAGCTGAGGAGGGTGGCTGTAACCCATCGGGCTGGCTGCCTCACCAGCCCAGATGAATTTGCCACCGACTGGGAGCTGGAGCAGTGAGGTCTCAGGTGGGGCTGCTGAAGCTCCTTCCAGCGCTACTCAGCAGCAGAACCAGAGGCTGTGGGGGACAGGGGTTCCCTGGGGAGCCAGCAACCCGGCCAGCACCAGGGGGTGGCTGGGACTTGCTCAGCACAGAAACATCAGCAGGTTCCATTAATCCATCTGAGCAATGTAAAGAAATACATGGCCTGCAGGAAGCAGAAAGAGATGTGCTGCCTCTGCTCTTATGTCACTCCTGCAATTCTTGCCCAAATTCCACGGCTCCTGTGCTCATCCGGTATCTTGCAAAGTAAAGAAGTATTACCCACATGACTAAAGATTTTTTATTATTAGTTGCTCTATTAGTTTAGCTCTGTATGACAACTAATTTAGGTTTTTTATATTTCTTCATCTTCTATCTAAAGCAAAAGCTTCAATGTTTTGTTTGTGGTGTTTGGGGTTTTTTTAAGTTTTTCCCCACCTGGTGAAATTCTTACTTTGAGTCTCAAAATTCTTCAAAAATACTGCAGTTTGAATTTTAGTCATGTCCTAAAATACTACATAAAAATATTTTCTTGTTTTATCTCTACAGTTCTGAAAAAACTGTCTTGTGGACTTGGATACAAATGTGCTGGAGAAACCAAAACTACATGTACAGAGACCTCAAATGGCCACTGTGCTCCAATAGTCTCAGATACTGGATGTATATACATGTTATATACATATGACTGTTTGGGAGCCTGTATTCTTGAATGTGTGCACCCTACACACTGCACGAAGTTAATCTGTCTGAGGTTTTTTTTTTTTCTTTTTTTCTTTTTTTCTTTTTTTCTTTTTTTTTTTTAAACTACTGTCAGAAAAAAGGAGAACAACCTTCTGGTGGCACAGAAAATGTATGGTTACTGGATTTAGTCTTACATCTCCTAGTGCCACTGCTCATTAACTGATATTTTACAAATCTGTCATTCAGAACAATAATTTCTACATTTTTTCTTATTGCATTTGTGCATGTGACAAATTGGCACAAATTTTTACAAGAAAATGTAAAGTTCATTGATACAATGTCTTTTGTGACAGCCATAACTGGTTACTAGCCAACTCTTTAGTTTTTTAGAGACATTTTTCGAAAAATAGGAAATGTGTTGTAGCTTAAAATAAATGTACATAATATACAATATATATATGTTTATATACATGTGTATGTCTACATACACACATATTGATATAACATTTAAAGTAATGTTTAGTTTTGATCAGTTCTCTTAAGTGCTGGGACTACCTGGCAAATAAATCTAAAATCGGAATTTGTCCACAATTAAATAATCATTTCCACAACTTAGAAAAATATACTTTTACTAAATAAGGCTTAAATTAAACTGATTTATTAATATAGCATGGGGGATAATGACTTCCAGACTCTGGCATGATCAAATCTGAAAGAACCCAAGCTACTACGAGCCGGTAACGCTGCCCCGCAGCCAAGCACAGAAACCCAAGCTGCTGCTGCAGCCATTATTGGTGGCACCCAAACTCTCTCTGGTTTGGTCACCTCTTTAAAAGGCTTCATTTCCACCTGACACAAGAAGTCCAACCCAACCTTATTTAAGGCTCACTGGAACCCCAAGCACACAGCACCCGCTGCCTTCCCCACGCACAGCACTCGCCAGCCGATGTGAGCACTTCCCCACTTCCACACAACTCTTGCCTTGAGAGCTAACACAGGACCAAAGTCCCTAATTAACAACTTGGAGGACCATCAGTACTTGAGCTTTACCATACAGATTTTGATCTGCTGCATAGGTAAATATATTATAACCAAACATACACATATGTGTGTGTTTATACGTATAAATACACATACACACGTGTGTGTGAGTATGTGTACAACTCTATATAAAAGATTTCATGGAGCTTTGTGTAGTAATGAGCTATACCATGGTATCCTGCACACATTATCTGATTTTTTCTTCTTTAAATGTATAGGCACCAGAAAAAAGTACATAGAGCAAATCAACCTTTAAAAATTGAAAGTTAAATCAGTGGACAAGAACTTTGGTAAAGCTTGTCAATATTTATTTTTTTTAAAATTCAAATACAGTCAAAGTCTATCAGTTGCCATCACCCTCTTCACAAGAGGAAAGTGCATGTTCTTTTTTCTAAAGAAAATTATACTTAAGGTGGGACTTAATAATTCAAAAAAATGCAGAATTTTATGTTTTTCATAAGATTGGCATCTTTCTGATGGAATTAAAACTAAACAGAGTTCTTGTCCTGTGTGTATTTTATTTATTGTATGCATATATATATATAAATATATATATGTATGTCTCTGTTGATGTACCTGTGTGTGTATGTACACATCCACACACTTTAGCATGAGAGAGGAACCTGTTTTTCTCCACTTTGTATGTGGAGACTTACACGTTCCACCCTGTCTTGTACCCTGTGCAGTATAAGCTCTAGTGATGAGGCCAAATGAAAATATATAGTTCGCCACAGTATATTAGTTTATGTAGCAAAATCATTTTCAAGCAAGTAAAATAAAGCTCTGTATTCCAAACTTCTTTTCCTTTACATTTCTCATAAAGAAAAGGAAGGAAAAGGAAAGAGGGGAGGGAGTAGGATTATGGCAGTAGCATTGAGCCAGTGGCACGTGTGTGAGTGCGAGCGTGCAAGGCTGTGCAGGCACGCACACACACATGAGCAGAGAGCAGGGCTTTGGTTGACAAATGCAGATTGTCCAGAGAAGGTGGATGCATAAGTAAGGAAGACTCTACAGTGATGCAATTGTATCTTTCATGTTTGCATGGAGTGAGAAAACAAATTCAATTGAAAAAAAAACAAACAGAAAAGCAAGCGAAGACCTCTTTTTAGGTCCCTCATCAGTGAGAGCATACTCAGTATGCTAGAGAATTTATCTGAAACCTTTTAAATCAAGGCCTCTTTATTACAAAAATAAAAACGAACAAACAAAAAAGTATGAGAGACGACAAGATGCTGAAGTGTCACTCCAATCGTCCCTGCAGAGAACAATTGCATCCCATTTATTAGTCATTCTCTTCTCTCATTTCTACGATGTCTGTCATTTCCTCTGTGTGAGGCATGTCAGTCATTGCAGAGTCTTCACCTTCCGCAGCCGCTTCGTTCTCATTCCGCTTCTTTTTCTACAGTGAAAGAAACAGTCAGAAACAAACACGTCAGTATTTTGTTCATGGACACAGTGCTACAAACTTTGGGCACTGGCTGAAGTAAGGTGCGAGCAAAGATTTTTTCAGAGTATGTCATAAAAGCCAGAATATTTGCATTGTACTTGTGGCTTGTCACTAATAAGATGGCTTAACTTAGAAGGTTTCCATAACCTTACTGGGCCTCAGCTTTCTCCTCTGCAAACTTGGATGCAAAAACAGAGGCATTTTTTATGCTAACCAACATCCAAAACAGGCTTCAGCATGCCTGGGGGGAAAAGAGCATCTGGATTCCTTTACATCACAGAATTTTGATTAAAAAAAACCAAACAAAAAACAAGAAACAAACAACAAAACAACAAACGAAACATAAGAGAAGATAAGCTGCTCTATGTGAGGAGACAGATTTGGCAACCTAATTTCTCAGATGTCTAACTTCAGGAATTTCACAAGATGTGAGCATTCTGTCTTGGTATTACTGAACCACTGTGACCCCGTACACCACCAAGGCCAAGTAATATTAGGGAATTTTTGGCGAGCAGGAGCAGGAGGGCATTCAAGAGTCCTATGATTCATCCAGGATGTCCTAGATTAGTAAAGCTGAGAAGCATTCAGCCCCACTACAAAACAAGTTGAAGCATCTGTTCCTTATTATCCATTTCTCAGCAGGCTGACGAGTTTTACAGAAAACACTTGTACAGCTGACAAAAAATACCCCACAGGTATTACTGATTCAGTTGTGTTGGGCACATTACAGTTTCAAAATTACAGAGGTGTCTACACCACACTCAATTTGCCTCTCTCAAACCATCCACTTATTACCACAGTAGGTAAAAATAAGTTGGTGTATACAGCTACCAATCAGCCCTGTCACTGTCATACTGGCTGTTGGAATGATGCTGTCAACTGCATACTAATTCTAGTAAGGGAATACATTTGGTTGCCACAGTTGTTATTACTACTTGCACTCAAGTTAAGCATAATGTTCCTGGCCAGAACCATTCTATGAGCTACTACTGTAACAAACAAGCTATAGGGACATTACTCCAAACAGATGTATGCTGTGAAACCAGAGCCAGTTCAGTGTCCACAGGTTTTACCCTTTGGTTCTCAAGAAGAACCTGTCAGACTAATCACAACAGAGATCAAGATTGTCTGTTTACACATGAACATTGCACACACTGCCATGGACTACACAGTTAATATACATCAAACTGGTTTTAGGATGTTTCAACATAAGTCTTTTAGATATTCTATCTTCTGGATTTGTTTGCTAAAAATAGGACATTTTTGCTGGGCCTTAGTAAGAAGTCTAATTAAATAAATAAATAAAAAAAAAAGGTAAGTAAATGCAAAGATGATATTTTCTGTTCCCATGCAGAGTCCTTCTGCACTATGGAACGACGTACACACCATGTCATTTCTGCTTGGAGTTGTACCTGGTGCTCAACACAGTGCCTTGAACACGTGACTGAAAGGACACAATATGCAGGTATTGCAATCTACCCAGTCACCCAGGCAATATTTATCCTATATTTGACTTCATTTAGTGGAATAGTCTTTGAAATCCATGTATTGCTCACTATTACTCCATATATGCAGGATCATAGTGTTTGAAACATATAGAAGTATGCCTGTGAGAAATCCTTGCCTGGTTTTGTAAGCTCTTTTCTACTGCTGCAGGAGTATACCTTGTTCTAAGCCACTTACTTAGATTGCAAAGAAACCCCCAACAAACAACTGTATTTTGTGTTAATTTTAAGGAGAGCTGGTTTTATATAAAAGTAAAAGATTATGTATAGCAGTATATATGCACACATATAGAAATAGATACACATATAGATAGAAATATAATAAGCTTGGATGAATAGTTCTTACATAAAGAAGCTGTGTTGCACTGTACAGTATGTTGCGGATCTACAGTGCAAGACAGGTGGTAATAAGGACATGATATCCATGATGCATGATGAGTAGAACAGGCTTACTTCAGACCAGTGTGTCCCATGGCCTGAATGCCCACTAGCACCTAAGGGTGCCTTTTGGTTTTAGTTCAACACACAGAACTCTCTAGTTGCACACTCTTGAGATTGCACAGGGAAACAAACCAAATTCAGTAAGTAGGGATGCTGGGGAGTTACATTTCAAAAATGTACTCTTAATTTGAACTAAAATCCACTATACTCATCCTGCAGAGCCTAATTCTTACCTGTTTCCGATAGACATAACAGGCTGCTATTGCAACCATGGTGGATTCTCCTATAAAACCAGCTAGAAGTGATCCTACTCCAAGGGTGGCTCCATGAACTCTGCGGGTGGCATAAAAAAAAAGTAGTCACGGCTGTGTGAATGTGCTTGACTCACAATTATATTTTCACTGGCATATAGAACCAATCTGTTTTTAGAAATATTTCCTTCAAAGACAAAATACTCTAGCAAAGAGAATAACTGATATTTTAAAGAACTTTTTTGTTCCTTAAAGGCTGTACTGTTTAGTAAAAAAGTCTCATTCTGAATCAAATTATGGACTAAGGATTTAAAGTATTGTACAGAGTGCTGTAGAATAGATTATATAACTTAAAACCAAGATATTCTTCCATTAGTTTTCTTAACAGGGTATTTAATAACATGGAAATAAATTTCCCTTAGGGCATATTTTTGCCTCTTCGAGGTTTGCATATTTTTTCAAAAGGGATATCACTATTATGCATGCCTAGAGGCAATTTGCAAACGTTTCTTTTCCAGACATTGACACTACTTAGGCTTTATATGGGGGAAAAACGTTCAAGAACTAAGCAAATTTAGCTATCAAGTGGCAGGGAACAGGAACGAAGAGGAAAACAAACCCATCAACTCTATGGAGAATAATGATTTACCCTAAGTAAGGCAGCACAATGAGACTGGTGATGAGGACGATAATTCGCAGCACTGAGCTGGGTGCCAACACAAATGTCTTCTTCAGAGTCATCAGCCAACCAGTCAAGTGTGCTCTGACAGTCACTGTTCATAAAGGGGGAAGGGGAGGGGGAGAAAGGAAGGCAAAAGTAGTAAGAAAAAGTCAGTTATCTCATATCAAGCTTTTTCATGCAGAGAGCACTGTTCAAAGTGTTTCTGGTAACTATGAAAACTGGGAAACCCTACTAGAAATAAACTATATCCTACATCCAAATTGCTTTAATATACTGATTTTTGAAAAAAAAAAAAAAAAAAAAGCCAGTTATGGTCAGAAATTCTTCCTAAGAGCTGCTCTCTGACAACAAATTTATTAGCTGGCTCATTGTGTTTCTTCAGCAGAAAAAAACCTAGCCCTTTCCCTTATGAGAAATTATACAAAGGTAAATATTACATCTAGGTCCTGTACAGTAAATAGTGTAACAACAAAAGAGGACATTTACGTGTACCTATTCTAATATTTGTAGCATACCCTTAGTACAAAACTTACTAGTCATATAAGCAGAAAACACAACATGATGAAGCATTTATTTATGGAAGTTATAAATTTTTAAATTATTTCTGATTTGATTATTGGTTACATTTTGATTACTGCTGCCAAGCTCATCTCTCTCTTCAATAGGAGCATTAGCTTTTCTTCTATATTTTTTATGCTCTGATGATATCTAAAAAAGCCAGTCTGGCAGCAGAAGGGGAGAGTAACAGAGGTGATTTTAGTGTGGAGGTGATAGTAAATGCTATTCCAAATAGTTAATATCATTCTTAGCAAAATTTTATCTCTACTGTCATTCATATGTGTGTTCTTGGTAAGCTACAAGTTCCTGGTTTACTTTTGACTGTCACAAATCTGTCTAATGATTGAGTTTCAAATGTTCCTAACTGCAACATTCATATCTTGACTACCAATGTAAATAGTCTTTGTCTACACCAGCTTCAATAAAAACAGTGTTACTTATGCTAGGCATGCATGTAGACACTCTTGTAAGTACAGCCAAGCCTGTATCACGACACCTCACAGGTGGGGTTTTTTTGAGGTTACAGAATTTTTAGCTTTTTGGTTTTTACCTGGAAGTGGAAAGAAAGAGAAGATGCGCAAAGGAACAACACACAGCTCTGCAAATGCGAAGTCTACTCCAATTATGTCAACTAAAATCTTCTCTGACACATTTGGCGTCCAAAACATCACAAAACAGAGCTAGGAAGAACAAAATTAAGAAATGGTTATATTTCAGAAGGGAAGCACTACAAAAAATACAAAAAATGGATCCTCCTGGTCTAAAACATTTGTTTACTCTGCTGATGGGTAGTTGACTCTACTGATAACAAGTATACATATAATATACTTATACTTAGCTTGCATTCAAATACACAGAGTATACAAGCATACATAAGTGAGGCATGCTAACTCTAGAGGTAATTTCTACTCTTCATTTTCTTGACATACCAAGACTGATGCATATGGAAAAAATTTTATGGTGCCTGCAAATGGTTGTGCTTTCATGGTCTAATTGTTACAAAACCAGTAAGAAACTAGATTTTTACAGTACTTGCTTTAAACAAATCATCAAATGCTTAAGTAAGCTAAAGATCTGAAGTAGCCCAAGATTCAGAGATCTGACCTAAATCTAAGACTTGGTGCTGCTGGTACTGGTACTGTTGGAATATAATATGCCTGTGTTCAGCACAGTCCTGGAGTCCAAATCCACTGTCTTGTCATTTTTAATAAAGAGTGTGCTGTTTAACTCATATCTGAAAGGAAAACTTCCATAAAAAACCCACAAGAAATGGCACAGCAGTAGTATGTGCAGTTTAATTTTTTGGTCAGTACCGAGGAAGGGCTTCAGTCCAAGCTGTGGGGGCTACTGGCAGCTGGCAGGTCCAGCTTTGGTTGAAGACACTCATGGAAGAACTGTGCTACCAAACTTTAAATGACTGTTCTTCCACGAAGTGGTACCTGACATCTTTGCAAGTGCAACTCTTCTGTTATTTAGCTTGGTTCTGTGATCAAAAAAGTTATTTCTTCCTCTTATTTTCACAGTAAAGTTGATGTTAAGGAAGTAAGTGGTGAAACTTGGGATCTTAAATGCTCCTGCACTCCTCTAATCTGGTTACAAATCAGTGCACCAGATGAATTCCGCACACTGGCAGTACTACCTGATGGCTCTATGAAAGTCTGTAACAACTCTCTTATAATGTAGCCTACAACTAGTAACATAGTATCTACCTCTTCTCTTTTGCTCCACTTGTCACACCCCTACATGTTCAGATGACTTCTAAAACTAGATTTTGAAGTCCTACCACATCCAAGACAGCTCTGATTTCACTCTTTCTTTGGTTTTTGTGCCAGAGATTGTCCTTTCTATTTAGCCTATTTAGCTGTGAGTACCCAGACTCCAGAAGCCTCCCAAAGTCCATGACCAAGTGGCCTGTGGGAGATGTTCTGACTGCCCGTGTGGTGAACACATTTCACCTTCTTGCAAAAAGGCTGATCTTCAATTTTCTTCTCCACTTCTTAGAGTAGGAATCAGACAAACTGAACATGGATTTTTTTTCTGCTTTAGCCAGCACTTCTCTTCCCCTGCCAAACTACTCATAGAGGGCACAACAGAAGCAGAGGGGACAATCCAGAGCAGAGAAGGCTCTGTGGCTGAGAATTCATTTATTAAAAAGCAGTTTTATATTGACAAAGCAAATTCTTTCACTGTTGCAGAAACCATTAAGCAGACTGCAGTGATTTCTACTCTTACAGCAAACGACCTGCAAAGCAGCCATAAAGGGCATATTTTCCAAATCTTTCTTCAAATTCCAATTTAAAAAAAAAAAAAAAAAAAAAAAAAAAAAAAAAAAAAAAAAAAAAAAAAAAAAGAAGATGCAAAGATATCTACTCTTCAATTACAATTTGCCAATTTGCTGTTTTCATGAAAGGAATGAAAGGAAAGGCCTTTATGCTGCTTGTACTGCACAATGCCATCAGCATCCTACTGAGTAATATAGTTGCTGCTGCCTCAAGTTTCCATACAAGACAGGAGTCTGCTAGCTGCTAGCAAAAGGCAAAGAGAGCAGTCTTTCCTTCTCCAACTCAAATAAAGAGTATTATAACATTGTCAGACAGGCAAGCAAGTGACCGAAAGCATTGCTCTCAATCATGTTATCAAAGTTTGTTCCTGGCCTTAATAAGAACAGACTCAATCTCCAGGAGTAATGACTTACACCCATATGGTATACAGTCTTTCCTCCTCAGCTGTTGCAAACCAGCTTTCTCCACCCCCCAGATCAGCAGAGTCAGTGCTGATAAATGGCTTCAAAAAAGCACTTCTTATATAGCAGCTGGGTAAAGACAGAAGTTTGAGGTCAGACATGGCAGCAGAAGGACCTTCTATTTCTGTCTCAGCATGTTACCACCTTTTTAGTTGCAATATAGTTTAATTCTGCATAAAAATTCTTCTCTGTCACTTTATAAGCAGATGATACTCTCATTGCCAGGGAACAAAACCTCAAGAAAAAAAAAAAGTAATGCTTTTCATCAGGAAATCTCCCTGCCATTTAACTTTTAGAGAGCTTACACCTTGGGAAGTTTCCATGTTATTTCAAAAACAAATTCAAAGTATAAAAAACATGGAAAAAACCATGCTCGATTTTAGGAAAACAGTAACACTAAACATGTGAAGTACAGAAGATGTTTCAGTTACTGATTTTACTGCAGGCGTATTGAAAACAGGATGAAGTCTTAGCTTTTTTATGATGCTGAATATAATGTTTGTGATTACCTTGTTAAGAAAGAAGATGAGAGAAGATGGCAACAGATTAAATGATTCAAGTAGCCCAGTGAAACAGGGAGCATGGCACACACCATTAGAAATGGGATCTACTGGAGTAAACTGTGCTAACTTCCTGGGGCTCAGATCAGAAAAGATTTTAGGAAATATCTATAGTATGTATCCTATCTTTGTTTTAGTTAAACACTGTTTTCCCCCCTTCCCCTTACATCTTTCTGCATGCCTGCAAAGTTAAAAATAGATTAAATAGGCTTGGGTAAGGTTACACTTATAATTTCTTTTAATCTAATCACGAGGTGATGATAAAACAGTAAAAGGTTGTGCACAGGATAGCAATGGAGATGCGTAATGGCACTGCAGCTCCACACTGCAACTGCAGTTGGCTGCAATGGCTTATGCAGTAATGAATATTGTACTTGGGAACCCTGCTGAGACTGAAGCATTTTAATGCTTTGGGAGTATGGATTTTGCTTGCAGAATTCTAACAAAAGAGTTGATACGATTTTCTGTTACCTTACAGTATGAGTGCAGCATGGTATTAAAGGAGAGTTTTGTTCAAGCCTTTGATCACTTAACCAAACTTCAACTGAACAGTGGTGACTGCTTTAAAAATACAGGAATAAATGAAAGTCTAAACAGCGGAGTGGAACATACACAGAGAATATGCAGGCATGAGTAAAGACAGTAGTATTTATTATGGTGGTATTCTCTCTGTATAAACCAGAGCAGCTTAAGCATTTCTGAAAGTGTTCTAATCACTTCAGCTGATCTAAAGGGTTGTGCTATTGGGTAACATGCCTAGAACTCATCTACAGTATTGAAATTTGAAAGACTTTACAAAATATGTCTATATTTTACAGTACCATAAGCAATTTGGTGCAGCTGTACTAGTTCAGATCAAAGCTCCAGAAGAGAGATGCAGAGTAAGTCACTCTTCCCCAGCTGCATGGTTGTGAGCTACTGGCAGTTATGGCTTCAGAAGTTCACTAACTATGGTGCATCTTCATCCCATGCAGAGTTATGCATTTAACATGTACAATTTTAGTGATTTTTTTTTTCAATCCAGTTGTAGCCATTAAAAAAAAATAATTAAAAAAAAAAAGTCTAATACTCTCACTTGTGGCTTAGACACTCTCCCTAAGTATGTGTGCTTCATCTGCAACCTTGCTACCGCCAGCTAGCAAATTCAGTGTCCAGGCAAATTAAAAGGTTACACACCAAAAACTTCTGCTGTCAACAAATCTGAGAGAATGCACTGAATATTGCTTTTAGTAGGGAAAGTATCAATCTGCTAGCACTCAGTTCACCTTCTCTTCATCTCTCAAGTACACATCATGCATTTGACTTTCACCAATAAGTGTAATTAAACACTGTGAGATTTTGTTTCAGATGCTGTATGTATGTTTTTGAATGCTGGTAGTTCTTGGAAGCTAGCAGTCTTTTCATAGGCCCTGCTTCTCCTCAAAGCTATTTCCATTTATTCTGGGAGATGACAGGGATTACTAAACCTCAGAGACCCACTACATAATGCATTGTAATGCATTATGCTAACAAAGGCTATTGTCATTTCTATACTAATCTGCTTTTTAGCATTTGTAGAAAGCTGCTTGTCTATTGGGACATTCATTGATAAATATAAGGCACAAAAGAGTATTCCAGTGAGCTATGTACAGGAGTACAGCGTTTCTAGATCTAAGTGCAGTCTCCAGTTAGAGGAAATAGTGCCTGATGACAAAGACACTATATGGCTCTATTTTTCTTGGAAAGAAAGAAGGGAATTCAAAATGGATGTTTTTAAAAACAGGTTAGGTGTATACCAGCCTGGAATGAGACTGAAATAAAGGATTTTACCACAGGGAAGGGTACCATTAACCTGTTGAAGGTTCTTCTGTGATGAAATGCAGTTCACACTTTTCTCCTGAAAAACAAATCTCAGCAGCTGTTCCCTACCATTTGTTGTACTTACTACATCTGCAGAAGTATGGTTGTCCAAGAGAGGTGTTTTACTGTAAAAATACTGTACTCTGTATCAAGGATTGCATCTTCACTAATTTAACACCTGCATTTATCAGGACCTCACAAGTTCTCTTTACAGTTTGTGGTGCACAGTGAGGGCAGAGGAAATCTATTTTACACCTTATTAGACATCTCATTTTTGAATTGCACCTCAGATCTTTAGGATAGCATTAGCTATGTTTATCACTTCTATTAATATGGAAGAGTATAAGCCATATAATTTTGCCTTTGGAAGAGTTCAATAAACAAATCAAAAGCAGTCTGAGTCTTATGCGGTCTGATCTGATTTGCCAAACATCTCCACAGGCTCCTTTTTTTTTCAAATAGAACTATGGAAGTTTTGTTTCCTTTTAGAGCTCATATGACCCAAGATGAGCTGAACTCACAGGTATGTTTATAAGTCAAAAGAATATCTTGTTATAACTTGCATCACTGTGAAAAAGTTCCATTTGTTAGTCATTTCTTTTGTCCAACCTAAATCCGTCTCTTCACTGACCTTGAAAATTTAGCTATCCACATGACTGCCTAGTACTGGGGCTTGTCACTCAAAAACTTACTGTAGCATCTTAATGTTAAAGGAAACTGAACTTCTGTGTTTTTATGAAGAATAAAAGTAACAGCCATTTTGAATTGTTAACTGCTTGTACTGAGACTATAGAAAAATTTATTAGTTACACCCCTTTTCACACTTTGGAGTGTGCTTCTGTGTTGAATATAACTGCAACAGAATATAGTGCATCTCCTGAAGCACTCATTCCACTCTGCAGTCTATCAAGTAGTTGAACAACATGGAAAATGTTCAACAGAGTTCTTGCAAAGGAAGGCAATCCAACTACTCATCAGTAAAGAATTTTGTGCTTTATTGTGGACCGAGAAATCAAAAAGTCTAGGTTTTATCATAAAGAAAGTATTCCCTGATGACAGGAAATCACATGTGAGTTTAGAAAAAAAATACTCAAGTAAAGAAATTTGTTGCCTGTAAAGACCAAGATTTGGGGTTTTTTCCTGATTTTTTTTTAAGCGCCCAGATACAAACAATCATAAAATTCTTTGGAATCCATAGAGGAATTGCTTGGTGTGGTATAGACACTAGAGGCCAGCTTTGCTGGTTTGTTATAGAAGCTTGCTGCATACCACAGCCTGGCCAGCACCAGAATGGACCTGCAGCATCCCATTCTAGCTTTGTTGTGAGCCATGCCAGAGAGTGGTCATTGCACAGACACCCCAGTTGGAGGGGTTTGTGGTATACAGCTTTTAACACACAAGACAAAAGATAAATTTGATCAGCTCAAACAGAGGCAGTGAATGTTCCTGCAGACTTACGCTCTGGTGGGATAGAGCATGATGATCACAGAATCAGCTGGGTTGGAAAGGACCTTTGAGATCATTAAGTCCAACCTTTGACCCACTTCTGCCGTGGTTACCACACCATGGCACTGAGTGCCACATCCAGTCTCTTCTTAAAAACCTCCAGGGACGGAGAATCCACCACCTCCCTGGGCAGCCCATCCCAGTGCCAAAGAAATTCTTTCTAATATCCAACCTAAACCTCCCCTGGCAGAGCTTAAGTCCATGCCCTCTTGTCTTGCTGATAGCTGCCTGGGGGAAGAGCTCGACCCCCCCTGGCTCCAGCCTCCTTTCAGGGAGTTGTAGAGAGCGATGAGGTCTCCCCTGAGCCTCCTCTTCTCCAGGCTGAACACCCCAGCTCCCTCAGCCTCTCCTCACAGGACTTGTGCTTGAACAAATAAACACATGATGTGCTCATGTGTCCTGTAATTCTGAATCAGACTGAAAATGGGTCCTTTCTTGTGCGGGAAATGTAAGGTTTTCAAGGCCAGACTGTCCTAAGCCCCAGGGAACCTGCCCTGACCCCACAGCTGACTCTACTCTGAGCCAGAGACTGGACCTGATGAACTCCTGAGGCCCTTCCAACATGAATAATCCCATGATACTGAAGCAAAAAGACCTGAATTTGTGTGCAGTAAAAATGTCAGATTAGAGATGTATTTGAAAGTGGTTTCTCACAATGCTGATGGCTTGAATCACAAAGACATTCTCTTATAGCAGTTATTCCTCAGGTGCATGCAAGTCAGTATAGATTTCTGTGAACTTTGTGTAAGTAAAGGGTGGTGGTATAAAGCTGATAACAGCAGCCATAAAACTTGTCAAGCAGCGGGGACAGAAAAAGACACCAGAGCCTGCCTGGAGGAAAACTCCCAGTTTCTCCTGAAATAACTCATTTCTACAGCACTAAGTCTTCTCCCTCCTCCCTCAGCTTTCCTGATAGCTCAGAGTGATGGAGCATGACATTCTTCAGAAATAAAGCTGCAGAATACACAGACTTTCTGATAGCATTAATATGATGCCATATCTCCTTTGCCCCCAGTTGCTGCTGAAAAAACCTAGTATTTTTCAGGCTGGGCTAGATCACCAAATTAAGGTAGATATTATATCTCCCTGTTGAGCTATACTGATTTGTTTTTTCAAAGAGAAGCAGAGTACTTTACTGGGTAGAGACTCACTTTAAAAAGTGTGAAT
Organism: Phaethornis superciliosus; assembly: GCA_023637945.1. NCBI lineage: Eukaryota > Metazoa > Chordata > Aves > Apodiformes > Trochilidae > Phaethornis > Phaethornis superciliosus. The sequence goes on from JAJQWJ010000002.1 coordinate 73,666,624, forward strand.
AAACCAAAGCTGGCAGATTCCTAGGCTCTCCTCAAAAACTGTTCACAACTTCTGAGTTTTCTGCAGCCCTTGCTGCTTCCCATCGTGACTTCAAAGTTAAAGCAGAAACATGCTGCAGTGACAATTTTTGTCTCTTCCTTTTCTGCTTGCTCCAGCCACTCATGCAGAATAGACCCTTTGTCTGAAACCTGAACAATCATGAAGGAGACATCAGTCTCCACCTCACTGAAGCAAACAGAAATCCCTTGTTCTGGGACAAAGGCTCAGTGCGGTACCATGAATGGGGCAAGGCGCTCATACGGATTCTATAAAGTCAGCCTCTGGTGGTCCAGCACCTTCCTGAGCAGGCAAGAATTCTTTCACTCATGCCTGAAATAATCTTTACTCGAGCAAGAACCAAACCTAAACTTGAAAATGTTAAAAGCTTCTCAAGCGACTGTCTGCCAATATGTCATTTACCAATTTTAATTTTTGTGCCAGCAGACAGAAGATAAAAAAACAATTTGGCAGTTCAGAGATGAGCAACATCAAAGCAATGAAAACAAACTCATCCATTGGATGTGTGGTATTATTCTAAAAGCTGACCTTGGCATCCATAAAGTGTATGACAGTAAAGTCAAAAGAATGTGGATTTAGTCTTAAAAGTCAATGCTGTTTTTTAAAAATGTGAATAACATAGATATGAATTGTGAAATCTCCTTCATAGAAAGAGGTTGTAATGAATCCACAGATGAACTAAGACTGTGGAATGGAAGGGAAATATTTTCTTCTTTTTTAATTTCCTTTCTTTGTATGCTCATGAGAGGTAATGACACTGAATTCAGTCACCCAAGGAATTCCAGGTACTGGCATTGTGGGCACCTGGGGTTATGTCCTCTGAGAGGGGCCAGTTTCTTGCCATGACACTTCCTCCTTTGGATTTTACTGTCTCTCAGTCTATTATCCCATGACTCTAATGAAGTCCAGTTACAACCTTTGATATTAAAACAGTGTAGAGAGGTAATGTAAAGACAACCCTTTAACAGACTGGAAAAAAATGAATGAAGCATGAACACAGATCCAGTGGCCTCTGCAATGACTTAAACCTTTGGCTGCTTTTTGACATGTGACACCGAATGTCACAGGTACATAAAGTGTCAGCAAAACATGGTTTCCATGTACATTTTCTTTCCACCATCTTTAAACTTGGGAAGAGATTCTACATGGGAGACTAAATAATACTCTACAGTATGTCAGTCTGTACTGTTTCTTAAAGCCAACTGCCAGCTATGCCTAAGCTCTTCTTTGTATTCAGAAAAGGTATTCTGAAAGCCAGACAGCAAATAATACCAAGAATGGAGGGATACATCACAGTAGTTACTCCAGTAGTTACTCCGAGCGTGAAGCTCTTCAGCACTAGACAGGGGAAATTAATTATTCTCACAATTATAAAAGGAGATATTCAGGGAAAGTCTTCTGTTGAGGAGAGCTGTAAACACAACCGTGGACAAGGAGAAACCACTGCTTTAATTTCAATGAACTGGAGAGTGTATTATAAAGTACAGTTGCTCTAAATTTAGTGGAAGTAGAATGAAGATAGAGAGCATCAATTTACAATTTGTTACTGTGTGAGGCATTGAAAATTTTCAATTACCACTCGGACTCTACAGTTCCATAGTCATGCTTCCTTAAAAGAAGAAATAAAAAAACATGCAAAAATCATATAAACTTGGCCAGCTTCAGGAAAAAACAAATCCTTGCCCTAATTAATGTAGTAACACAAGCCACTTTATAAAGTTGTCTCTTGAGCAATCTGCCATTTATAAATTCTAGTGCACTGGTTGATAACTGGTATTCTAGAACTGCTCCAAAATTTTAGCGCATGTCTCTGTACATGTTTGTTAGACACAAGCATCAAAAAAAAATCAAAACTGGAAAGCATTATTTCCATCAAAATTCCTGTTACTTTTCTAATACAGAATTTAATGTTTTGATTTCTACAGAGTGACTCAGTATGTGCAATGCTATAGTTTGAGCACATGAGCACTGATAAACTCACAGATGTCACTGTTTACATGAAATTAATCATCATGATTAATACTGTTTTCCATGTTTCTTGTAGTAAGGTAGAAATGCTACAGTAGCCAAATCCTCAAGACAGAAGAGATTATTGAGGTTTATAACTGGGTGTCATTCCCCTTTTTCAGGAAAGTTGTAGACAAATCTTTTGAAGCTGAGATGTGCAAGTGGGAAGATTTCATCATTGCATGTAGGTCAGGCATAAAGCACAAAGAGGAACACCTAAATTAAGGACCCCAGAAATCACCACTCAAGCTTTCTTCAGCTTGTGAACCAAGAACCACCACTAGCAGCCTGGAATATATAGATGTATAGCTATCAAAGCTGGAAAAGTTGTAATGAGCAGGTGATTTTCTGGGATACCAACCCATTCTCAATACACAGAGATCAACTGTGGCAACAGTCAGAAGGAAATAGAAGCAGTATCTTTTGCTTTTTCTTGCTACCCTTTCCAGCATCTGAATCACTTGAAACTGTGGGGATGAGGCAACAGACAGTCAGATGGTCTTTTATGTGAGAGTGAAGGAGGAATAATGGAGTAAAAGCGGTTTAGAATTTGGAAATCACTTTGCTCTACTCTAGGTTGATCTTTACCAAACTTAACCAAGTGTGTACATGGAAAACTCCACAATCTGCTAAAATGCATGAAGGTGAGGGCACGAGTTCTAGAATCCCTTTACTTCCAATTAGAATTTGACAGTCCAATACCGATTTCACAGTAATAGTAATAACTGACCTTATTTTCTTTAGTAAAGGAGAAAAAAAACAACTACATTTTTTGTGAAATTATGTTCACATATACACTGCTTGTGGCAAGTTCTATTTTAAAATACTTCTCTGCACACCCTTGGGCAAGTGAAGCTGCCTGAGGCATCTAAAAATTAAAGCTAATCTCCTGTCAGGTACCAAATGTGATTTAGTGTCTCTCAGCCTTGAAATTAGACCCTTCAGGTGCTTGTTCTCCAAAGATGAAAACAAAGCAAAGTGCGTGATACTTCCGTAGCTATTACAACTCACTAAGTATGTTCACAGTGGCTAAATGTCAGCCTCTGTGGGACTCCAGAAACCAACCAGCTGACACAGCAAGATCTGCTTACTATGTGAAACTGCTGTGTGATTATGCTATGGACACTCCTATTCTGCCTTCAAAACATTTCATCAGTGAAACAGGAACATCTTTCCTCAGCATTTTTCAATATGCAAGCTTAAATCTTACTGCCCTGAATGCAAGTTAAGGCTGTCTATTAGGACAGCAGTCAGTCTTGCTGTAAAGAAATTTTTAACTTTTGACCTTTACCAACAGTGACTTTATGTCTCATTGTTTAGCAGAACAGCGTAGCTGAAAACATCTAATACATCAATCATGTCTTATGAAGGCAAGAGCTTTACTCAGGATAGTTTGTCACATGGAAAATGAACTTACAAGTTAATGCAGAAAGTGATATGAAATGGCATCTTTACTAATCTAGAGATGGAAAAACTGAGATTAAATGAGACTACTGAAAACTCAATACTCTTTGATGACCTTCGTGGGAAAAATTAGATGCAAGACTGATGGCTGAGAAATAACAAAATTTTCTGAGTTCAACTGGAAATTAAACAAATACTGAGTAAAAAATGTTTGGTAGATGCATAGCATCAGAGTGGGAGTAAGTCAATAAACTAAATTATTTCAATAATATACTGAGCTGGCATGAATATTCTGTCTTCACTCATGTGGGCTCCAATTTTATCTTCCAGTGCCAGTATTTCACTGGCTGGTTAAGTCTTGCTGATTAACAGGACAGGAGAGTCAGCAGATGGCATCCATTTGTCACTTGGCAGTTCCTAGTCTGGCATCACCAAATCCATAGCAGAGCACAAAAGCTTGGGCATCTGGATTTGTCTTTTAAACAGATATGGCTTCTCAGCATGAATGAAACACATCTGCTCTTCCACAGTGACTGTCTCTAGCTCTTACAGAATTAAGAAATAAGTAGAAAAAAGCACCTACTGAATTCTGTATTCTGTACTTCTTTCTCTCATATAAGTAATTTTTCCTGCTACACTGGCTTTCTTCCTCCTGACCAGAGATTTTTTCTTATCTCCTAGGTGCTTTATTATTAATCATGGAATATAAGCAAGCACTTGATGACTGGTGATTAGGCAAATGATGGGATGGCTTGCTGTAAACTGTCGTCAAAAGGGATGGGGACTTTCCTCTTCCCCTCTTCTAGACCAAAACTGAACTATCCCATCCCAGGGAGCCAGCAAAAGGAACTCTGTGACTCTGGATCCCTCTCTGCTGTTTTAGGACTATTATGGGATCCCTCTGTTGAATGGTACAAGATCAGCAGAAGAGCCTACAGTCCCCAGCAGTCTGTCCCACTTTTCTGCCCACAGTAGGGGGAAACTGGAAATCAACAGGCAAACATGTTAAATGCTGCAGCTTAAAACTTCTGATCAGTATATAACATACTCCCCAAATTATGTATAAATACACTCTGCATATATTATATACTTATCAAATACATATTTATAATTACATACGCCATATGTTAATACATACAATAAATATAACTGCCAACTGATGGTAGCTTATGCTGAGATGTGCTACAAGATGTAAGCACTAGAGAGCTGACAGTGCCTGTGTGCTGCTCTGCCTAAGGGGCTGACAACTTCCAACTGATGAAAGAAACAGACAGTTGCCAATAGCAACTCCTTAAACTGCAGATGCTCATCAGCTGGGGCCCTTAGAAATCAACGGGTTTTTTTATTCCTGTCAAATGAATAATTCCAGATATGAATTTAAATATTACAATCCATTTATAAATATACAACATTTAAAAACAGAATATAACAATGAAATATAAAAAATAGAAAGTAATATTTAAATTATTAGAAACATTTTAAAGCTTTAATTGGCCTGTAAAATCTGACTGCAAAGCAGGTGACACTGTGACATGTATTGACACCCACATTCTCAACTCTCAGGCCCAAACCTAGGAGCCAGTAAACAGACCAGCTGTTTGCTCCTAAGTACATGAAATGTAAATTAATTCATGTGAAGTTCATGAAATTTAAATCTAATGGAGGTTAGATGGCATTTAAATTTGTTTGCCACAACACAACTGATGCATAGAAATTTGTTCAGCTTAAGCACCTGAACCTTCCCTTTAGTTGAGACTTCATGGTATTTTTTTTTTTACTAAAAAGGAATTTGTAGTTTCTACTAGTGTAAAAGTACATTTGAAGTTTGTAACATTTGATTAAACCATACATAAATGTTAAAGCTTTCCCAATACTCTATCTTTCAATGTCCTTTTCAAATGAAAGAAATGAAAAATCATAGGGCAAACTTGAGCATCGAATTTTGTGTAAGTAGTTACCACTAATTAAAGATAGCATTCTACACAGTTAGTTCATCCCTTTAGTCTGTTTATTCATGAAAAATGCTACTTTCCCCCTTTATCTCTAGCTACATGTCCATTTAAGAAACAAGAAAAGCAGCACTAAAATTCCTGTTATAGTAGCTCTGATGCTATTAAAGTTGGAAAGTGCTTTCAGCTGTTTCTAATAGAACATGTGTTAAAACAACTGAGGAGTACTGTGCAGCTCTCTTACCCTGCATTAACCTGGTGACAGATGGATGACTGTGGTGTGGTGTGCACAGTATGTCACCCTTGGCATCCTGAGCTCATCCTATTGCTAAGAGAAAACCTGTAATATATGGAGCACTCAATAATATGAAGATTCAACTGGGCATGTCTTGCTAACGCTTTAGTTACCTATGCAGCTAGCAGGAGCTGGTGCTTGGAAGTGTATCCCTACGCTGTGGTCTGAGGCTACCTGATCAACTGAATAGTGTAGTTCACTAACTACTGCTGTAAGAACTAATTGTTCCTTCCCTGGCATAAACAAACAAGTAAATACAGACTATTCCAGGACATTTTCAGTGATGGTAAGCTAGGGAGCTTTCACAGTGGTCTCTGGAAACTGCTTTCTCTGATCAGCATCTTGTATGCTCTCCATGCAGTGATCTTGTTTCAGCCACACAGAGCCAGCCCAATGGTGCTGCAACTTTTACCCCAATGGTAGCAATTTGAAGGAGGGTGCTTGCAGCTCTTGTTAAGTAAGACATCACTTGTCTTACTGCCAATTTTTATCTAAGACATGATGCCACCAGTCCCAGTCCCCTCAGAGAATTAGATGTCCCACTTTCCCTAGCACTGCTTGCAAAATTGATGGCCTGACTTCAACTCAAGGCATGCAACTTCACTGACTTGTGCTGGGTTGCACACAGATGTGTGTGTGAGGGCATGGCCATGACCACCACACGGAGTAAGCAGCAGCAGCAGAAGTCTGTGCCTTCCCAAAGGAGACCTCTGTTCATCACTTGCATATAGCAAGCACTAACTAACATGAGATCAGCCTGGAAAGCACTGCAGCTTGGAGGCAGTTCACTGAATCACAGGGTGGCTAGGGCTTGAAGGGACCTTAAAGATCTGGTTCTGACCCATCTGCACAGGCAGGGACACCTCCCACTGTACCAGGTTGCTCAAGGCCCCATCCAGCCTGGCCCTGAGCACTTCCATGGAGGGGGAATCCACAATTTCCCTGGGCAACCTGTTCCCAAGCACTAATCATGTAGCTACCAGCAGCTAACACTAGCCAAGGAAAAGGGTCTTAATTGATGGCAACTTCTGTGTCATTGTGGATGACATGTGGGAAATGGGGACAGAATACTTAAAAAAAAAAAAAAAAAAAAAAAAAAAAAAAAGGAAGAAAAAGAATGGTAGTTTCTGAGTAGCTGTACCCTTCAGGGTGCTTTAGAAAACTTGTGAATTCTAAACTCTGCTGCCTGAGCTCAAAGACACTGCTGCTATTCTGAGAAAAACCCTTTCTGAAGAGCAGCCTATTTGCTGTTACTCCTGCAGGGTAAGGCAAGGTTGCCTTGAACCACTGCTTGCACAGCCTGCCCCTCTATACACAGCTCAGGAGCAAGGGAATGCTCTCCCCTGACACAGAAACCTTTGCTGCAATGGAGCAATGCAATAATTTAGCACCCAGGCAAATTATTTGGGGATTTCTGCACTCTACAGAGGCTAACTGATCCCACAACCAAAGGGATGTGTACTATAAATGCAGCTGTTTTCTTTCCTGGGAGTCTGTTTCTTCACATAGTTTACAACTGTGCAAAGACCACAGGCCTGGCTTGTAGGGTCATTGGAACAAGTCTGTCAATGAATCAGAATGTTTAGTTCTTCAACAGCCTCATCTAGCAATGGCAGCAAGAATGGTGTTTAAAGCAGTACCTCTGTGTATATGCAGAAAGAGGTCTTTTTGTCCAAAATGCCTAATGGCAATGAGGTAGCAAATAAATAATGGTAAGCACCATTATGCACGCTCTTTAAGTTGAAATTAAATTACCAAGCATGCCTTATTTTCTAAAATCAGAACAAGTCCCTTAATTCCATGGGCGAAATACTTCAGCTGAGTCCCTCCCCTCTGCTACGTACATTCTATATTCAGTTCAATAGCCACAAAACAGGGCTGCTGGAAGGAGTTCCCACTTAGAGCCAAACTGAGATCAATACAGATAATCATACCAGCCCTTTTACATATTGAGAGTCTAATGGCTCCTATTTACAGCCTTTAAATAAAACAGATTGTCTACATGTTTTTCATGAAGCAATGCCAACTAATTTCCATTTTTCTGAAGAAGCAGCTTTGATACCCACCTGATGCTTCAAAGCTTCAATGACAGTACTTATGATCACACTTGGCAGAACACATTTGCATGCTGCCCAGTGAGCCTGGAAAGGTTTGAGAGCAACTTTTCAGACCCTATGAAGATTTAAAAAAAACCAACAAATTTCTGTTTCTTAAGAGAACTATGCCTTTTTTCTACTCTGATGCAATACTACCACTGTCAACAATGGCAAAAGAGTGCTTCTGCTATTTTACTAGGTTTACAATAGTTCTTGTGCAGGCCTGACTGGTCTGTGGAACAAGGTGGGAAATTTTTTTTCAACTCTATGGAAAAACGTGTCCAGTGACCGGGAGGTCTCCCAGGGCCTTACACTAGGAGGGTACTTTCCTGCATGATTGCTGCTCATATTAGAAGTTTCACTGTTACTTCTCAAGTGGTTAAGACTTCCTTTACCTTCCTATTTTCTGGAATCCTTCCATAGATCATCCGCTGGAGAACAGATTAGCATGGTATCTAAGCATATGACTTCTTTTGATCTCGGCCAGACTAAAAGCCTGTTTTCCACTTCTCCCTCTGATCTTGAAGAACAAGATGTTAACAACAGTGATACAGCTAGTCTGACTGCCATTTGTTGCAGTGCAGCCCCTCCAGAAAAACACCCCAATCACTGATGGCCATGGGAGCTCAGCTAGAGTGACTATCTGACCTGGCTACAATGGAGGCAAATTTGAATTCCAGCTGCTTAGAACCTGTGGCACATGATAACTTGAATCACACCAATGTCTACTGAGCTTGTGTGCTGAACCATTTGCAGGCTCAGGCCCTTGAACCAAACTGAGCCTTACAGCTCGTGTCTATTTTTCTGCTCTGTCTGTTGACAAGCAATCCTAAGAATCTGTCACTAGTAGGCAAAAATAGAAACAGAACAGGAAAAGCTATGGACTTCAAAAGTGTTTTTAGAATTTCGGTGAGGACAAATCTCTCATGATGAGCTTATAAAAGATCTGCCCTTGCAAGTAATATAGAGAACTTTTGGAAAAAAAATACTGTGAAGTTACAAAACAAAAGCCTACTCCAGTAACTAAAAATTACAGAGGATGGTGATAGTAATGTAAGAAGCTCATGATCTATCAGAACTTGAGGAAGCTGATAAATGCTCGGAAGTGTTAAGAAAATAGTCAGTTCAGAGAAAGATCTGAGATTGAAATAGCATTCCCACAACATTTTATAGCAGAAAGCTTTCCCTTTTATGCATCTCTAACAACATGGACAGACTTCAAGCTGTCTTACAGGACAGACTCCAGCTGTAAAGCTAGCCTGGCACAGTATACAAGAGCAAACCTCCAGGTGTGTGATGGCAGATCACATAAGAGCCATGGAAAGCCTCCAGACAATGACCAGTTCAGTGGAGGCATAAGTCTGTAACCCCATTACATGCTGTAGGAAACTCAAATTGGAGCCAGAACTGCTGGTATCCAAGCACAAGTAAAGAGAGTTGAAGGCTAAGTCTAGGAAATTAATAGACAGGTGAGATGCCACATTGGCTCATGCAATTCTGTCTTTGAAGGTGGCCAGTTGTAGCTGGTTTGGGAAAAAGTGCATGAAGTAAAGAGCAGAAAAAACTTCCAAAATCAGTTGTGGATTGATGGATTGAGTTCCTTAATTTTCAACTGTGAAATAAGACACAGAGCACTGTATCCTACTTTCCCAGGTTATCACAAGGGCAGAGGGCGGGGGGGATGATGATGGTTGCAGATACTTCAGGCTTGTATACTGTAGGGTTTCCTTTGATATAAATTAGGTTCCCCTTGTGCACAGACCATGTGCACTGCAGTCAAAAGGCACCCCATTAAAATAAAGGAGAGATGGAAATGATGTCAGCCTTCCATTACTCAACAGTAAATTTGTGGGGACAAGGGAGTCATGTAGCAGCCAGCTACCCCACTGCAATGTAACAACACTGGGGCTAGAGAGGAAACTTGGTTGGGATATAAACAGATTAAATTTTAGGACTCTGAGCATTCCTAAACCAATTGCAGCATTTCCCACTTACTTTTCCAGTATGAAGAAGGATTTTTTCTGGGAGAAACTTACTTTCTCGGTTGTCCTTGGCTTTTGTCCTGCTGATGCTGGTACTGAGGAGAGGAGTTGCCAGGGTCCTGATGGCAGTCCCAGCCCTGACTGTCCTTCCCAGGGACAGTCCCCCCAGAGCTCCCCACCCTGCCCACAGCCCAGGACCCCACTGCAGCCCCTCAGGGTCGTCAGCCCCAGCGATGCCACAGCATCAGGGTTGGTCTCCAGCTCCTCACAGCCCGGCCATGGGCCCCACTGAGCCAGGCCACCCCCAGAGGTCCACATCCCAGCCTGGCCTCTGCCTATCCCCTGGGAGGTGCCCAGTGGCTGGAGCTGGGGCTGCCAGGCCCTGCCATGGCTGACCCTGGCAATCCTGACACCTGGCACTGCCCTGACAGGAGCTGGCCCAAAGCTTTTTAGGAAATGGTGCACAGCTCACAAATATGCTCATGTCTTTTACAGAGGTGCAAGTCCTCCTCCAGTGGGAAGAGGATGGCTTTACCAGCTCCCAACACTAATGGAAATCCGTCCTATGCAGAAACAGAAGTTGCATTTACCCTGGTCATCTGCTCCATTATTTGCTATAATCCTCACCACTCACATGAGTTTTCCTCCACAAGTTCCTGTCTTTTGCTAGAAAGATTTGTACAGAAAGAGTTTTCTTGGGGCAGATGTACTGTATGTATGTGTGCGAGCTGGTCATTTTGCAGGCTTATCAAATTTCCCCTTGAATGTGAGCACTTTGCAATGCTTTCCAGAGCAGAGAAGGCTTTAGAGCCTTTTGTCAGTGTCAGCCTCATCCCTGAGGTTGCCTTTTTTAGTTCATTTTGAGAGTAAGCAAAACCACCCTGCAGGAAAGTACTGCCAGCATGGAAGACATGTGCCATGTGAGAGAGAAGAAACAGCTACAGCAGTTCAGACACATTTGAGCCCTTTCCACCACTCACTGTAAATGAAGGATGCCCAGGGACAGGCTGCCCTCCCACTGCATATAAGACAAATGCAGTTTTTCGTTTTCCTGACATGCTGGCTACCAAAAGTTTTGTTCATTTAAAGAAAAAGAGAAAAAAGGAAACCAGGTGTCTGATACCTCCTTGGACATAAAGAAAAGTAATGAAAATTAAATGTAATAACTGTAGCCCTTAAGTCTGAGTGAATAATAGCTGATTTTCTTAGTACTCCAGTACCACAATCGTACTCTCTCCTCGAGATAAAAGCAACAGTGCTTCATAAGAAAAGACAACTCACCTTTCTTGAACTGCTAGTGCTTTGAACATTAGGTAGAGGAGACAATTTTCTGGTTTAGATAAAAGCGAGAGAGTTGAACAAAGGGTTCTTACCGTTAAGGACAATGCCATGCAAACAAAAGTGAACTTCTTGATATGTGTCGCTGTGACAGTGCTGTTGGTGTTCACCAATTTATTGCTGGGGTTATTCTAGGGTAAGAAAAAGAGATAACAAGCATTAGCTTGGCTCCAGACTACTGGGAGGCTGTCAGCACCAGGGTCATGTGTTGGACTGGACTGTCGGTTCTTGTGCATGTCTGTGTTTGCTTGTTTGCTTTTAACCTGGAGCTTTCTGAGTACTCTGTACCACCACAGAGTATTTCCACTTAAACTGACAGCAACTGCTCTATGATCTCTGAGGGCTGAGCAATCTCTCTCATTTTCTAAGGAATACGCCCTATTTAACAAATTCAGCTTTGAAAAAGATGGTAATTCTTTTTACCTTGAAGGCTATTGCATGTTTTCACAGGAAAAATAGTATTCCATTCTTCCTTACCACAGAGCAGTACTGAATCCATATGCCAATGCAAGCACCACTACTGATCCAATTAGACAAGTAGGTAATATAAACAAAGCTCCTGGAACAGCTGGCTCTGTTAATGCAGTTTAATGAACAGAACATAATTAGGACTATTAAATGTTCCACCTTGAACACGGGCTCTGTACTCACATGGCACGAAGTTTTACTTAAAACAACAACAAAACCTTTCTTCTAACTGTCTAATATAGCAAATGAAGCTGAAGATTTAAAATTGCCCTTGGGGAAAACATAAACCAAAACTAAATGGTCTGTGAAAGGAGAGGATGGGATACCAAAAGCAGGGCACCACTAGGAGCCCTATAGCAACAGGTTGTTAGGTCACCTATTGCACTTAACCTGGGGTTGTTTGAGATGTGGAAGTACATGCTCACACTGATAACACCTTCACCATGAGTTGTAGTACAACACTTATTTATCCTTGATGTAACTCAGGTAGAACATCAGTATCTGTTACAGTCAGCCTCCTTTACTGATATTACTTGTAAGAGAAATAGCATCTTATGCAAAGATGTCTTTGGGGTGGAACAACCCAACATGAGCTCTGTGAAGGGTACACAATTTCACACACATTTGAGTAGTTGGTGGGAGTTTGCACTTTCTATCTTTTTGTGGTCATCAGTGCAGACAGCCCCATGCTCCTGCCTAATTATCTACTTGGAAGTTTGGATGCACAAAGATGCTTGTAGACAACCTAGACCCTAAAGTGGGAATCTACTCCCATGTCTGCCCTTTCTGGAAACAGATGATGTAAACGCTTTGTAAATTCTGTCCTCTCACAGTTGGTGCTGCTGCTCTGAATCAGATGGCACAGTCCATTAAAAATAAAGGTATTATCTCCATATAAACCAGTAAACAGATCACAGAACTAGGATATGTTTGTTTTCTTTCAGCAGATCAGTAGTAACCCCTAACCTCAGTGTAGCTACTAGGCCATGCATGAGGTTGCTCTGGATGGAGTGGCATAAAATACTGAAGCAGGACTCTGCATTCCTCTTGCAACTTTGAACAGTTATAACTATTTTGCTATGAAGACAAGAATCTGACTTCTCTGGTAGAGCCATTGAAGAGGAGTATACTTTCTGGATCCCAAATCCCATCAGCCAGTTAAGGCAATGTAGTTAGTGTGCTTCTGATGGCCACCAGCGTTGCCAGCTTCCTGAAAATTACAATGGAGGTTTTACAGAGTCCAGAAATCAAAAGTGGTTGTCTGGCCTCTTCTGAGAAAGCCTTAGCTTAAAGAAACAAAGCTTTTGAAAAGCATGGTGACCACAAATGACGTGTGACCAAGGGTAAGGCAATTCTCACAGCAGTCTAAAAAAAAACAGTGTGAGTTTCTGGTTTGGTATTTACTGTCTGAAAGAAACGGAGGAGGCATTTGTACACATGGTTGCCAGGAAGAGATACACTTTATACTGCTGCTACCTCACTTAGCACATTTAATGCTAAACTGCTCTTAAAATATGCAACTAAAATCCCTCCTATATACTTCTGCAGTAATTAGATAAATCATACCAATTTGTGCCTTACCCTAGTTTTAATTCCTCACATTTGTTCCACAAGAGCTCTATAAGAAGCTTTTAAACTGAAATAACCAGACAAATCATGGCATAATCCTGCTACCACTAAAATTGTTGACAAAACTCTCACCAGTTAAATGAGACCCGGTTTTAGGAATCTTAATTGCTGTTAATTTTTCTTGGCAATAGTGGATTTGATTGTAGCTCACAAAAAATTAGGCTAGCAGAGCCCCTGTGTTTCCTGTCCCAAACCATTGTTATCTAGTAGCTTATTGGGTTTGCATCTGCAGTTTCTTTCCAGCAGCATGACCTCTGAAAAAGTCTGTGTGTTGTATTTTATCTGACAGGCCAGTTTAGCTGTACACAGGCAGGTTAAGAAGTCATGACTGATTTGCCTTTGTTTTGCCAAACTGTCCTCAGAAATAAGGTGGGTCATATCAAACGGGTCTTGCTTCACTTAAATACATTCCTGAGGAATCAAGAAAAATTTTCATCTGTATTTGGAAGCAGAAAGTTCAGTTACTGATTGGTAAATAAAGGCAAGGAGGGAATCTGGTATTTGAGTTAGAAAGTCATAGGACACAACTGTTCTTCGCACAACAGATGGGCTAGTGTACAGCAGTTCTAAAACAGAGCAAAAAAAGAATCTAAACAAAATTGATTTGTTAATACATATTTACTCTGTGCTCAGTTCCAGGAGCAGTCCTTGCATTTGTAGGTAATTACATGTTCTGCCAACAAAAATCTTCATGGTCTTGGTTAGCTAAGTCAGTACTACTAAAATAATGTATGTTACCTGTGTTACCGGCAGTCTATAAAATGACCTTTGTTAAATATTAACATAAACAAATGAACACAAACCAATCTGAGAGATACTGGAGAATCTGGAGAAGAGACGTGAGCTTACTCACTGCTGGACACTTCATTAGCAAAGTAGCTACATCACAGTTAATAAGCAAGGATATGTTTTAATCCTTAAAAATACAACACATATCTATACAAAAGATAGCTTAATACCTTGCACCACAGACCTAAGGTTAAAATCATAAATAAATAGCTTGAAGCCACCAAAACTCAATTAATTTTAACTAAGACTTTAAGAAAACCTTATCAGTAGGACAAGGAACAATAGGTATAAAAAGCAAAAGAAGGAGAAACAAAACAATAGATGGCCATTAATGCAGCCCTATTTAATCTTTGGTTGGTTTACTTTTTAAGGAATCTTTTACACTTCATTGTGGAGCCGTGTGCTAACTTTCCTCATATTTGGCAGAAATTCCTCTGACATTACTGAAGCCATCCATTAATTACGATGTTGTAACTGAGGGAAAGATGTTGTAACTGAGGGCCCATGGATGTGAAACCACACGAGAGGTATTTACCACACCTCTAACGTAGGCACTAACCTTGTCAAAAGCAGGGTACACTGCTCTGATCTCTGTCAGCCAGCCATAGGGCATGTGTCCCACAGGATAAGTTGCTGTCAGAATTGCCACTGCCTATGAAAAGAGACAAGGAAATACAATTTCAAATCTTAAAACAGGACAATTAAACTAACATAGGGTGCCACTTCCCACCAATATCACCACATGGATCTTGACACAGTGAGGTATCAGGCAGGCAACTGGAAGCTCTTTGTTTCAGAAGACCAGCAGAGGCGGCCATCATTCAGCCCAACACTTTAATCTTAGGGAACCTTTTGTGCCATGAAGCTGTGTCATTGTTTCACCATGACTGATTCTTTGGGATGGTAGATATCCTGAGCTGCTGTGTTCCCCTCAGCGAGCTGAATACCTTCCTCCAACATTGCTCCCGAGTGATTTTACCTGCAGATACCCAAGCAGCAGAACACCTTACAGCTCACAGCAGCTTTCTGTCATATTTTGTAATCTTAATCGATATACATTTTACTTGGGTATTAATAAGTGAAACAGTTTTAACTGACCCCAAAACAGGCAGCCTCAGAGGCTGACTGATTTCAGACATCAAACTGACTTGTTTGGGGCAGGCGGCACTTGGGAGACAAATATTCTCCTCACTTCGGTGGTAATCAATTAAAAATCAGACAAAAATAATATCAGATGACCATTTCATACAATGAGAAATAATATACTGCTTGCAATTTAAAACTAGGCCCTTTTGTGCTTTTACAAGTACAGTCCAAGTGGCACATGAAAGACGTAAAACCATTTCATACAATGAGAAATAATATACTGCTTGCAATTTAAAACTAGGCCCTTTTGTGCTTTCACAAGTACAGTCCAAGTGGCACATGAAAGACGTAAAACCATCCACTATATAATCCTGTATGCAAGATTGTACTGAAATTTCTGAAGAAAATGTCCAAATACATGTATTTCATGTCCTTCATGTTGGAAGGGTATTTAGGGAGCTCTTCTTGCATCTTCTGAGAAATTGACTGTCACCCCAAGTTTCCTAGTCCTTAAAGCCAAAGTATCTATCTATACTGATAACTGCCTGCCACTCTTAATTCCAGAAATCATAGTGTTTGAAAGCCTTTTGTTTGCAGGTTCATCTGTTAAAATTCACCCAAATTTGGATTAATTTTATATCTAGCAATTACAGGTTTTGTAATAGCAATTCTAGCAATATAGTCTGTGGTAATAGAGACCTTTCTTAACCACTGCTGTATCTGTTTTGCTTCCAAACTATTTCATTTGCTCTCTCACCCCATTTTCCTGTTAGAAATGTAAGTGCTGTCATTGATTGCTAAAGATCTATACAAGCATAGAAGCATGTAATAATCTTATTGTTTCTCTGTGCTGTTTGAAAAGATGGAGGGAAAGCAGTCATATCTGTAGAGATGAAGAGCAAGGAAAGATTCTTCCCTGCTACTCCTGCAGCTTTAATAATGATTACTGTAACCTGAAAAAGTAATTGCTTCACAGAAATCAGAATTTTAGATAGTCACCATTAAATGATTGAAATTTTCAGCAGTGATTTTTCTTCCCCTATTTTTCTCCAGTTGGTAGGATTTCAAAATACATGCATGAAAGCTTTCCTAAATGACTAGAACAGAAGTATGTGACAGGCGAAAAAATCCACCATCAAATCCAAACCCAAAAAAGGTCACCATGCTGACAGTCCAAACAGAAGCAGTGGGAGTTCACCAATGCAAGCTGAGTTGCTGTCCTCATGAACATGTTATACCTTAGGCCTTCACAGGGACATCCTGTCCACACTGAACATTGCTGATGTTACTGAATAGGGGACCTATAAAACTCTCATCTATACAGGTGCTCCAGACATTGATGTTATCTGTGTTGCCAAAAACTTCCTTTTTCAGAGACAATTATTTCAGAAATCAGAGAAAGTTGAAATGTGACAATCACTGTTAGTGTAAAAAGGCCAGAAAACCACCAGTTATGATATGCATTTGGAGTCATCCTAAGGGCAACAAAATGTATTGGCTAGCCATGAAGTGTGATGCATCTAAACTCAAGAGACACCAAGAAATGAAAAGCTTATCTCTCTCTCCCTTGCACCGAGACTGCTATTAATGCACAGACTGATCCCAGATTTACACATGTAAAAGTGTTAAATTTCCTAAATTCTGCCTCCACAGCTGTTTATTTGCAGTAACTGGAAACTTCCAAGCAAGTGAAATACACAGTACTGCTTATGACAAGTAGTGCTGAGAGAATGTGTGTTGGGAATCAGCTGTTTGAACTTTCCTTTCCATTTAGCATCTTACAGTTTTGTTTCTCCTACAGAAAAAACATGAGATATTTGCTAATAACTACATCTATATAGACATCCACACACTGAAACTGGCAGCAAAGGTCCCTCTGACCTCTTAAGAGAATAGGTCAGCCCATGGTGAGCATTGGTGAAGGCTCTGCATTACAATTAAAAATCCATCTCCTGTCATCTGCTTGAAAGTACTGGAGTAATCTGAAATTCCTCAAAAGAAACAGGGTATATTTCATATCCCACCCAGGAGACAGATTTTTTAAATGTAATTCCTTACATCTCTACTGCATTCTGTGTGATGCAGAATCATGTTACAGTTAATAGTAGTTTCACACTGGTCTGAGCAGACATAAATACACATGACAGGAAAAGAAGCAGAACATGGGACTCCTGACAGACTGTCATATACCTCTGGGATATGAATGCTTCAGAGCATATGGAACTATTTGTGGACCATGAAAACTTGGGATGTAGGAACTCGTCAGCGAAAAAATTCTACTGGTCTTGTTGAGAGTAAGGTTCAACTGGGCCTGACAGAACAGCTTGTGGTAAGCTTGTTCCCATGCAATCTCCTCTTCGAGGATAAAGATAGCACTTAACAGAAATGAGAAGAAAAAAACAGAGGCAACTCTATGTAAATGGTCACTTGCAGTAAAAGGGAGCATTGACTTTCTTACCTCTGTGGCTGCAGAACTGCCACCTAGGTCACGCGAGACAAAAAGGTTGACAATGGGCCTACTTATTCGCTGAGTTGCCAAAATTAATGCCAAAGGCCACCAGAAACTCAGCATCTTCCTTATTGTAGCCTCTCCCTGCAACATACAGGAAAAAAACTTTTTAAAAAGTGGGTTTGGGAAAAAACATGAACTAAAAGCAGAACTGAACTAAAAGCACAGAGAAAGGATTTTTGCTTTTCCCACTGCCAGTTTGGTACATTCATTTCAATAGTTTTTAATATGAGGAGCATAAAATATTTTTAGTCATGTTCACAGTACTAATTCAAAAGAATCTGTGTCATGGATCTAAATAAACAATGCACAATATATCTATCTGCATAATTTGTTGTGGCTACCAGACAAAGATATGTGAAACAGTATGACATTTGAAGATAAAGTTCAATTTTGAGACCTTCCTCACTGTGAAATAAGGTATCCACTTATTTCATGATGTGCTGTCTTACAACTCCACACAGAGTTTAGCACAGAAGTGCTTAGTAGATAGCACATCCGTATCACAGGAAGCATTGCCTCATGTGCACCATTGCTAGAGTAGTTTCTATGATGCCTTTTTAAATAAAAATGTATTTTTTTTTCCTGCAGGACAGAGATAGAAGGCCCTTCATGCACAGTAGTTTAATAGAGTACTATAGCAGAAAAAGCAAGCTTAAAATCATTGACTCCAAAAAAGAGCCAAGTATTAAGACATACCCCCATTTCAGGCCCACTTCTGTCAGGAATGGCATCATGTATGTTCCTGTAGTATCCGAGGCATAACGTGGTGCATCGGACAAGTGCTCCCATGTATAAGGACAAGATGGGGATGAGAAGAGGCTCCCTGCACTCCAAGTGACTGTGAAGCAAAATGGCTACAAAAACAACCTGAAGGGCAAACAAATAAATGATTAGTAATTTATCTGTGTGTTTCTTTAGGGCAAACAGATCTCCTGTCTGACTCTGAGCTGGACCAATGACCACATGTGACTATAGTATCTATCTGTCTATGAGCTTGTGTTATTTAAAATTTTAGTCAGGACACCTGCATTCAGTCATACAAATAAAAAGAACAAGAGTTAACATCATACAGAAGCTCTATTAAACAGTACTTGAAAGTATGGGCAGGTGTCAGCCTAGGATCCATAAATAGGAGCAGGAAAGTCTGGCAAGATCTGGCAGCAAGCATGTGGCTGAGTATCACCCTCCCCAGGAGAATGTGCTATTCTGATATACACTGAGGCTGGAGACATGCTTCTAGGGTCAGCTTCTAAGCCCTACTTTTTTTTGGGGGGGGGAGGGGAGGAGACTGGGAAAGGCAGTGGCAATTAAAAAGCCAGATGTTTTGAAGTAGTCATGTCAGCATTTAGAAGCAGGAAGTCTTATGTTATCCTAATTTTCTGGTTTGGAGTGAAATTTCAGCATTTCATCATTCTCTCTTCAGCTATCCAAGTGCCACATCAATGTAACTGAAATGGAAACTTTTGGGCAAATGAACAGTTCATAATTCAGTCTCATAAGATTAAATGCTCAATCCAGAAAATGCAAAGGAACTGATTAATATGACACTGTTCTCTCTCTCAGCTTTCTACAGAGTTGATAGTGGGATTCCAAATGTCACTGGATGAGGGGCACAATTGGAAAGCCGACTGTGTCTGGTGCTGTGAACAGCAAAATCAAGGACAACACCACTGGTACATGCTGGTGAAACAGGGCAGTAGGACCCAGACAGGGTTAACCTTTGTAAAGCAAGACCTCAACCAGGCCAGCTCCTTCTAGGAGATAACTAAGAAACCTTGAGCCCTGTTCCAAAGACAAAGGCTAACTCCCCCCTAGAGATAATTAAGAGCAAGAGTCCTTTTCCCAAAACAGAAAACTACCATCAAGGTTAGCTAGGCACCAGAGAAGTATAAACACCTACACGAAAAAGGGCATAAAGCTGTCACAGAAAACAGATAAGAGGGAAAGTTATGGCTAGGGTCTGGCAGCTCCTTACAACAACATAGTGAGGTCAGGGAAAACAAGGGATGTGATAAACCCAACACCTCCCCATAGGAGGTTCTGCCTGGACTCCACCTCGACTCCACCTCGACTCCGCCTCAACCCTGCCGTGATTCGCCTGGTTCTACCCTAACCCCACCTTGACTCTGCCCAACTTCACCTATCATGAATATTGTAATAGCATGATGTAATCCTATGAATATGTATGTAGAGGTGCTATCACCTCCTCCCCTGAACTGTATAAATTACCTAACTTTTTACAAGAACTTTGGAACTCTTTTGTTCAGCACGAGCTGGGGGTTCTCCAACGTTGCAATAAATACCTTTGCTGTTTAAAGGCTGAAATTCTGTCTCTAAACAGTTTCATTTGGCCTTGTTGGGCATCACTGGCATTCAAGTGAACTACAGGAAATACAAAACATCATTCAGGGATAGATTTTCTCCATCATTAGAGTTCAAGAAATACTGAAGAAAAATCACACTGTGGAAATGTTTATTAGGCAGACTATCCTGTTTGCATGGTTTGCAAAATGGCTCTTTTGAAACCTATAAAAGAATTGTTTTTCAGTAAACAGAAACAAAGTAAGTCACAAAAAGTGTGCACACAAAGCTACCCAAGGATAATTGGGTATGCTACTGCCTGTACACCGATTGCTTCTGTAGGGAGCAGCTACAGGTGTGGAGAGTTCTACACTACAGAGAGTCACAGCATTTTGTCTTTTCGATTTGCTCTTGCTCTGTGCAACAGTTTAGTGAAAGAAGATGACAGGTGTCTTATTCCTCACACTCCACTGACACCCCAGTCACCATCCACTGTGGAAAGGGCATCTGTACTATGGCTGAAATAAGATTTTGTTTCTGTATTTAGCTGTGTATGACCTGACATGCATCTACAGTCAGCAAACTTTGTAGGTCGCATCAGAACAAGAGCAGATCCTGAGGGCTAAAGTCATTTACAGTAATTGGTATTATCTTCAGGGATTTAGTGCAGTACTGTAGAGGAGCAGAGCTGCCAAACATAGAATAGCAGCTGACTGAATGGTTCAACCTGGTTTATGGTTTGGTCATATTTAGTGAGAGGAAAATGCTATGGAAAATTGAACTAAGTGCTGCTGACTTCATATTTCCTTTCATGTTGTACTGTTATTTTCCTCCTTCTTACCTATTCATTACACCATTCAGCTGGCACTGGAGCAGTGCATCATCTATTTTGCAGGTGCTAGGACTATCCATTTCAAACTATTTTTATATATGCTTTGAAAAGAGGGTTGTATATTGATTCTCAAATACTACAACACTGCCCATCAGCAATGTGTACGGATGTTTTTTTTTACATGTTTATAGTACAAAGCAAGCGGATACTTAACATTTCCCTGACAAATCGAAGTTCAAACAACATTTGGTCTCTGCATCACTCGGGGGCTATCACCACAGATCCCTTTTGCTGCAGTTCTGAGCCTTTCATCTTTCAGCCTAGTAATAAGACCTCTGCCACAGTGGCACTTGGAAGATGGCTTACACTTCTGTATTTCACTGAATTAGACAGCATGTGCAAAACTGACAGGTGATCTGGAGAATCAAGCCTCTGCTTCTCCACTGAGAAGCCCCACTCAGGATTTCACAGCATCTGTGCCAAGAATGGGGGAGAATGCACAGGGTAGAGAATGGTCTCTTTCAAAGCACTCCATCATCTTCAGGATTAGTAACAGCAGTATCAGCCATCAATCTCTTTGCCTGACTTTTCTTTTCCCCAGATGTACATATGTATATATAGCTTCTTTCTCAACCATTTTGAAGCAAGATTGTTGAGATGCTGGTAGACATGACCCTAGCCCAAATAATCCTGGTTCCCTTTTCCTGACGTTGTTTTGGGACTGGCTCAATCCATGCAAGTGAGACCAGCCTAAACCACAGCTGTCGGTAAACAGCCTCCCCATGATGAGGAAATAGCTGAAGAACAGCACACAGGACTTTTTATTCTAGTGTGCTGCTCATGGTAGAAAGTGAAGACAGTGTCTGTGCAAAAGATTCTGTGCTTAGGAAAGCATCTAGTCTATAACAACAGAAACAGTGACTGCTAAGAGGAGTCATTACCTGAGCTATGACATCTGAGATGGAGGCACATCCCACTAGGAAGCTGTACTTGTGTTTCAGCAGAATCCCAGCATGGGTCCAGGCCTGAAAAAAGGCATAGAAGAGATTGGAAAGAAGTGATTATGATGTTTGTGAATTATTTCAGATCCACGAATGCCATTGCCTGGTTGTTCCATTGTACACAAAGAATTTATAAAGCTCTTTTCCACCAGTAGTACCTGGTGTGAACCTGTAAAGTCAGAAATCACTCTCTATCCAATACTTTGTTGCCCAGACTGTATAGAAATCTCTGAAAAGATCTTATAAGTAGCTGCCCCTTCGTCATAAACCAGGATGATTGTCATACTAAAATAATCCAAGGAAAAAATGTTTCTTGTCATCCACCAAGCTTGATGAACTTCTGAAGGGTAATATGCATTGGTTCACTGCGTTACAAGAGTCCTATCTGGAAAAGAAAACTTCATGATCTGAGTTCAATGGATCTGCGATTTTTATATTTGTCATGATCTCTGGATGTTCAAAGTCTACCCAGGTGCTTTTTTCCAGGTGCAGGAGATGATGTGTCCAGCTGTATCCAGAGCTAAGGACACACCTTCCTTCTGCGTGCCTCCAGTTTAACACCTCCAGATAATGGACTTTGCAAATTAAAGTTATAAAAAAAAAATCATATTAAAATTGCATTCTGAATTAGACACTTACCATAGCATCCATAAAAGGGAAGGCAGCAAGATAAAGGAAGGCCCTCCGAGTTTTACTTCCCACTGATTCATCCACATGGTGCAGCTTATTAATAATATAATACCCCAAATCGCTATATGCTGTAGAGACACAAGAACAAGAATCAAGAAAATAAGTTTACATATGGACTCTGGGTTAGATACTAAGAAGTACCTGAAAGATTAGAAGCTCAGACATGCATCCAGGTAGCAAACAGTTGCAGGGACTTCAGGATATTACAGCCTTACCAGCCCCTATTTATAACTAAGGTGTATTCTCATGGTTCTTTTCAAGTAACCTTTGTCAGACAAGTGATAACAGATGGCTGGGTTGGGACATGGGTATGGTAAGTGCCACATCTGTTTGCTAAATGACCACACTAGTACTTCAGAAAATCTACTGCTCTTTCATGAACTCAAGGCTCTTTGTTAGAAAAGCCCTTTCACTGGGTATTGTGAATTTTATGGGATGCAGTACCTTATAAATTCTGAAACCATCTGTTGTCACTGCCTTCTCATGACAGTACCTTTAAACCTGCCCAGAGCTCTAAAAGGATACGGAGAATTGCAAAGCATGAAACAATTCACACTCATTATGCCTCTCCCTTACTTTAATGTCCACGTCTGCTGGGACTTGTCAGGGCACTGTATAGTTCACCATACAGTCTCTGAGCAGCACTGACCAGCCTTATTTCCTTCCTTATCTAGGCCCGGTATCTCAAGGGCCGAGTCAGAAAAGGGCACCCCTGTAAATCAGGGATTGTCACTTCTGATCACCAGTACGTTATTTCGCTGTTCTGTTTCCAGACAAGAATTTTCAGTCTAAGGTAACTTGCTTCTTGCCAGGCCTCTCTTCTCAAGGTGTTCAGCTTAAGACAGCACAAACACAGGGACTCGCCACACCTCTCTTTGAAGAACTGTTTACATTTTTGTTAGCATTCATGTTATCCAGATATTTTAATAATCCCAGAGTCCTCACCACGAGCAGGAATAATGAAGTACTAGCTATGACGGAGATTTTGAACTATGGGGATTGACATACTAGGAAAATAGTATAATAAGAAACCAAACAGTTTATAACCTTTCATGTTACAGACCTGCGTATGATGGAGTTTCCTCTAAACACTTGCAACAGCTGTTAAAAGAATGATAAGGTTGTAAAGTCAACCTCCCAACACAAGTATTGGCATAATTACTTATGCCTGGTTAATCTTATCTCTCTCTTCTACTTGTGTCCTTCCTAATAACTATTTCAAATGCGCACATCTGACTGTCCGTTTATAACAATTCCATTATCACTGTACAAATCTTCATATAGGGTACTTCAGGAATGTTAACCTTTTCATGCACGGTGAAAAATTAGGTGGTATGACAGCACTGGGAGAAGGCACAAGCCTCATTCTGGAATACCCAAGTTTCCTAGCTATTCACCTGAGGCACTCCAAGCTTTGTTTCCTTTTGAACAGGATTAGGGAAAATCTTTAAAATAGGATTCCAATCTCACCTGAGTCCAGGGAGGCCAATTTAGTTCTTTAAGTATTCATATGCTTGTTGTAATCCAGTCACACATCAAGTACAACCTCTTTTTATTTTTGCATGAAAATCTATACACCGATTTTTGCTCAGTATTTTGAAAACTCTCTGTTATGCATAGATTTTTGCACGGTGAGTCCTTGTGGAAAGCTACTATTACAGCAAGGTGATACAGAAATATTACTGAATCGACTTATTTGAATGAAGGAGCAGTCTGGAAAGCACATGAGGCACCCTTAGGTCTTGCTGAAGTTACTTCACACTTCTCCTGAAATAAATCAACCAGTCTTATTCCCCACATGGGGACTAACAAAACTGAAGTTCATGTGCTGAGGAACCTCCTCCTGTGGAGGGGCCTCCACCAGCAGAGCAATGCTGGGAAGACAGCCTGCTGAAGAAGTCACCCTCCATGCTCTCCACATACTTCATGCACTGGGCTTCTCCAGGAGGAGACTTTTTAGTGTTTAGAAAGTGAAATATAAGTAACTTCTTTGGCTCTAAAAAGCCATTGAGATGCTTTGTATGTTTGTGTGTTTGTTTTGTTTGTTTGTTTTAATTTTACCATTCCACATAAAATACAGAATGAGAGTGGTCAGGTGATGAAAGACTCACTTTTAGGAGCAGAGAGTTCACCATAGGGTTGTAGATTTATTGGCAGGGCACTCTCAAGAGACTTATACCACCACAGCCCACAGCACCATTTTTTAAAGATTTCTGAGGATATCAGTGTTGTGCATTGTAAGATGTAGGATTCTTTTTTCTCTCTCCTATGGAAAAAAAGTCTAACTGCATTTTAAAATGTGATTTTTATTTTAATGGTTAAGCCTAAAAGCTAATTTTAAAACAATGAACTATTTTCTTCCCCATGTCAGCAAAAGCACATAATCACTTTTCTGATGAATGTCAATGAATGTTTCTATCCTCAGAAAAAAGGTCTCAGCAAGCTGAGATTTACTGACAAGTATACAGGCATGTGTCTCTGAGCTATGAATAAAGAAACTGCTGATGTAATTAGAATTTAACCTTGGCCAACCTTACAAACTTATTATGAAGAACAGTACAGAAATTAACAACACAGATGAAAAGTATTACATGAATCTAAAGCAGATGGCTGTTCCCATTCGTTGCATTATTTCAACCAAAACAGGGAAATCCAAGTCAAAGACAAGCTGCCTGTTTACTGTCCTGTAATACCTCATTTATTTTGGTATGTCTATGGATTAGTCTTGCTACAGAACTTAAGCTGGAATTCCTTTTGACATTTCTATTTGAATTTTAAGAACCAAAAGCTTAAGAAAGGACACTCAAACTGCATACCTAATTGAGTCTCCTCTTCCCTACACCAATATTTCTCTATAGACCCAATTACTACCAAATAAACTTCAGAGACTGTTAAAACAACTGAACACCCTCTTAATGCTGCGAGCAGTCTCAAAACAATTAGCTGTACTGTAGTCATTTTGGGGCTGTCAGCTACCCGGTATGTTATACTTGCATTATAAAGAAAACAAAAAAAAAAAGCCCTCATAGGAAATGATGCCATTTACTTCCAGACAGAGCTACAGATGTCAGTATTAGCTCTACTGGAGGAAAAAAAATAATCCGAAAATGTTTTTGGGTTAAGGTGTTTTCTGCTAGTCATCAGAAAGATGGCTCACATGGCCAAAAAAAAGGAAAAAAAGCAAGCCTGTCATATTCTGATTTGTGTTTCTGTGCTATCATCTTTTTCCAGGGCAGAACATTTCGCATAAGCCAGAACAGTGGACATGTAGAACAAAGACTGGAAAAAATAGCTCAGATTGTCATAAGCCACCCTGTAACTCCTAGTCTCTAGAAAACTCCACTAGTGTTACACTGGAAGTGATGGGATTACATTTGTCTTGCTTCTTAGGCAGATCTTTCATGTACATACAGTGACCATCCATGGGAGAAGTTCAAAAAAGTAAGTGGAATTACTGGCAACTGCTAAAAATTTTCACTTGAGAAATCTGTGCAGGGGGTCCCCCATACCTGCCAGTTTGCCAGTAATAAACAGGCACAAAACAAACCACTTGCACATCTGGACCATGCAGTTTGTCACAGGTCTTCCTGGTTACTGAAATTCCACACTTTTTTTCCCCCTAGTAATGACAAATGATCTATCATGTAGTTTTTAATCAGGTGTAGTGGACACAAGTTGAAGATGTCTACTTAAGCAAAGAGAGTATTTCTCCGAAGTAAATTCTGCCATTTAATTTACAGAACCTCAGGGAGCTGTAGAAAGCAATATTAATATGCAAACTGAACTAAAATTTCTCCACACACTATTTCTCAGTAGTGAAGGGCTGAGTGATGCTTCTTTATTGCCAAATAAAACGAGCATGTCCTTCAGGACTGTGGTGTTAAAAGGACCCACTTAGTATGGAGGGCTTACCAGCAACACCATGAAATGCATTATGTTAGAATAATGTTATATAAGTAATTTCTCTCCTCCGTCAAGCTGACAATTTAGTAAGATGTCAAAAATATGCACAGGCAGGCTTAGCATCAAGAATCCCTTCTCTTTCAGACCAGTATCCCCACCAAAAGCCAATCTCTGAAATAAAGATATCTTTCAGACCCTGGCTACAGAGCAAACTTCCCACTGGAAAACCTCAACTGGTGGCAGTAGCTACAGACACAAGACAAGGAAGACAGCATACTATCTTTCATTTCCAGATGGCAAATGAAACAGCAAATGCAAGAATAATGTACTGACCAAGGTTTGCAGTAGCATTGTAAGTGGGAAGAGAATATTGTTTCAAATTCCTGTGGTGAAGTCAACTTGTTTCTTAGTTCATACTGCTACCTGCACAGGGAATTGTTAGGCACTGCTGGTGAGGACTTTGCAGCCATTCATGAAGATGTGGTGGTGACTTAGGGACACAGGCTTGCAACTGAGAGTTCAAGTGATTTAGCTCATCCAGTCACTCCCCCAGAGGACTGTGTTATCCCCTGTGGGGGAGCAATAGTGTAGAGCTTGGTGCTGAAGCACTGCAGCATGAGTCAGGGGGGTGAGACGGTCTGTTTTGATATTTTAAATAACTAGAGGCTGCTATTGGTGAGAAGCTGTGTGTTCAGACTGCAAATAGTCTCTATCACAGTTGGAAATGCGGTGATTCATTGTGGTCACTGTTTCTACCACCACTTGTTTTCTTCCTTCAGACTTTTGGTACTCCTCTTTATTTTATTCAGCTTTTTGTTCCCTGTTTCTTCTCAGGCTTCAATAGTCCATGTTCCTTAGCCCCATACACATAGCATGTGAAAGAGATTCAGTCCTTTGAGTGCTATTTGTTTCTGTTTTTCATATGCTGAGCATCAGTAACCTGTATTTTTGTGTCCTGTAGATAGCCTGTGATAGGCTTGCAACTGCTGGGGAGTAGTGGCAGGTCCTAGGAGGCTGCCTGTCTGTCACTGGAATCCTTCTCTTCCTCCTGCTAGGCAGGTTGTGTATCTGTGGGTCAGAGAAGAATAATCAGGATTTGAAACATGTTCAGAGGAAACTTGGAACACAAAACTTGGCAACAACACCCAGGCAATTGGTGCTAGAATCTGACTAACTCCATTCTCTTGGGCGCTCTGCCAGTCTCTGCTGTGGCCTCTGAATATTTTCAGGCATAGACAAGTTAAAATACTAAAAAATATTTTGAAATCTGCCACCAGAAGCAGCTAAAAGATTGTGAGAAGCCCTTTAATTCAGGTCTTTAAAGTGTGGTAAATAGACCCTTCTTTTTTCTTTTCCCCCCTCTATTATCTGCAGAGGTCAATTCAGAGGTTCTGAACTCAGCAGGGATCTACTTCCAGGCAAATGCAAGAAACTTAGCTGCCAGGTTTTCCAACAGCTGCCCCAAACAACTCCTTTCAGTAAGAAGTCCCAAGTGGAAACTCCAGCTATGTCTTTCACCTGGAAATTTGATAGTTATACTTTAAATTTTCTTAAAATCTATCATAACTTAAAATAGAATGTTGTATCACTATGAAGTATTTCTTTATCCAGCTGTCAAAGCCAAACACTTTGATCAGCACTGGCAGGAAAACAAGTGAACAACCATAAGAGCAGCTCAGGGGGCTGAAGAAACATTCCAAGCATAGAAATTATTAGAGCCAAATGTACAAATGACCCCACATTTATAACACTGACTCTATAATAAAGTGGCCTCAACTCTGAACAGATTGAAGAAGTGACCTATCAATACTGGTGAATTAACTTGAATGCATGGATTCTGCTTATGAAAAGAGCAACAGCTTATCCTTGGGATGAACTTGCCATGTCTAGTGAGCCATTACTGTATTTATCATGACCATGACATAGAGTAAATGTATATTACATTTACCAGATGACTCTACAAACTTGGGCAGGAGCTGCACGCTGACCAGCAGTATTCTTGAAATACTAATAGCTTGATAATGAACAATACCCCACTTCCAGGCCACTCCATAATTTAACAAAAATTTTAGATATTACCATCACAATTGAGTTTCCATTCTGTCTGAGACAGAATGCTCCCCTACTGCTGATTGCCCTACTCAACCCTACTGCCTGTCAAACAACACATGCCTCCACAGGCTGCTGCATTACCTCCCACCTCCCATCCCTTAAAGCTACCAGCTTTTAGGACTGTACCTGTTGAATGCAATGCACTCTCTGCTTCTTCCTCCAGCATCTCCTGTTTCTTGTTGCTGAGATCCAAAAGTTTCAGCTCAGTGGAATGAGACAGAAGGTGCAGGGAATCTGGTATAGTTCTTGGAGGGGATGAGGTTTATGTCTTCCAGATGACATGCCTTTTTATTGTTGTGGTATTGGCTGATGCTTTGGTTGATACCGCATTTCTCCAGGCTCTCAGAACTGGCAAATCCTGTGGCTGCCTCACTTTTATGTTCAGTTCATACCAGCTTGTGTATCTTCTTTGCTTCAGAGTATACCCATCGAGCTGGTCTCAGTTTGCTTTTAGTAATTACTGCTTCTCTTACAGATTAGTTATTCAACAGAGGTGAACAATGACTACTAGTAGAGTAATACCCAGTATTTTAATGACAATACTGTCACCTACTTGCTTAGAGTTTTGTACTGTGAGATAAGCAGCAAAGGAGGAAGTGCAGAGGGAGCAGACCAACCACTGAGTTCCAACAAACAGTCCTACAAGCACACCTTGAAGTCCTGCTAATTGAACATCTCTGCCTAACCAGTAAGACTGAGCTACCAGCTTCATGCATCCTGTCAACCTTGCCAAAGTTTTGCTCACACACCTGACTGAAAGAGATCAGAAGCATGTTGACCAACCAGGCAGGCAAGCCCTGGAGGAAGAATCTGCCACTTAAAAACATTCTTAAAAAGTAATAAAAATCGCATGAGGGGCATGATACCAGCCCAAGAGATTCAATCTCTTCTGCATCTCCTGTTGCATGTACAAAATGAAATCCTAAGCCTACAGATTCATCAGTTTGAAGAACAGGCAATGGAAACAAATGAAATAACATATTACTTAGTTGTGAAGTGACCTTACCTATTAAGGTATGAAATATAGCAGCTACAGCGCCTGCCACAACCATGCACAAAACTGCTTTGGTCCTGTCTCGCTTGCTGTTCACAAACACCAGACCTACATTTTTGAAGTCACTCATCGGACCCGTGAAGAACTTCATCAGGGAGTATGCCAGCCCATAGCTGGCCAGCATTTCCACAGCATCTTCTTTGACAGCAGCGATGCCCCTGTTTAAGGCCTGTTGAAACACAAAAAGAGAAAATCATGTAGCACAGGTGGGAGCATATAAAAAACAGTGGTCTGCATCCAGTTGCTACAGGAACAAGCAAGTTCAGTTCTCATTGTTTCCACTTTGAAATGGACCTTATTTCTGTGGTTCAACAGCAGCAACTTGTGACATAGAAAACTACATAATTTCTGAAGTATGTAACAAAACTCTTGCTATACCTGAAGTCAATCTTTTTCTTTTTTAGAGTAATTTTTTAACCTGATAGTAATCATGGATGATATAAGACCATTTAAATGCCACTTCAGGGCCTTAGCCCTGAACTGAACAAAGAATAGTCCTTGTAGGCCACCAGCACCGGTAAAAACTCTGACATTATTATATGCTGAAATTTCAGGAGCTCAAGCTTTTTTCAGGATTAATAGGCTTTTCACTACATCTCATGTAACTGCTGGGAATAGCTAATACTATCCCATGATGTTTATTATGAAACTAGGCCAAATAGGCACATGACTAAACATATCTTTTCTCCTTTCATGTATTTCACATTTTTCTCATCCTATGTTCATTTATAACTCCTTGTAGCATATTTTAAAAGAAAAATAGCACATGCATTTCAAGATACCAACTAATCAGTTCTAGGTCAGTATAGAGGAAACATCTGCCAATGAAGCACTGAGAATTAGATGGATTATTTTTGTAACTAAGGTGAACTATAGCAAAAAAAAATGTGCAACATCGCTTCAGATTCCAGCTTGCACCAAAATGCTTCTAAAATATTGAATAAAAATGATAGAATGATAAATTTTATCTGCAGTGTGACAGCATCAATCATCTGATACACTCAGCAGACATTAGCAGACTAATGCAAGATTAGATTCAAAAAGCATGAAAGATGAAATATGACTTCTTTTCATAAGTGTTTAGTTCCTGTGGGCTACAGCTGATGTTTCCTGACAAGGCCATGGCAATGAGGCCAACCAGGAACACCTCTCCAATGCACCCTCCAAATCTAAATCTATCCACTTTTTTATTACACAACAGTTCTAATACTGCTTTTTCTGAATGAACAAAACAGGCAGGGTATCATCAGGTAATCATGATGAAGTCCTTCCATTTCAAATGTAAACAACAGTCTTTTTGTTGCAGATTTTGACCTTTTTTTCCCTTTAAAGACTACACAAGAAAAAAAATCCCATTGACTTCAAAAGAAACCTCACCCCATAGCAAAAATGAGCCCTTTTCCTCACTGTTCTTTTCCACTTTTTCTATGAGATGTGCTTAATTTTTGAAACTAAAGTTACACTGTCCTTGACCCAGTCAAGAGCTGTAGACAATACCAACTTCTCCATCTGTGATATCTGCCAAATCTCTCTGTTGCAGTGTGCTCTGACCTGAACACCTGAGCCTTCAAATGTTTTAATCTGTACTGCTCCCGTTTGTCCCATTCTGAAAAGACTGTGTGTTAGATATGGAGTATTCTCAGGTGCTACATGTGACCTTTTCTGGGTTATAGATAATTCCATCTACCACACTGATAAAGGTTCAAATTATATTTAACTTCCAGATGCCGAACTCACTAGTGGGTGCACAAAACTGTACTAAAAAAAAATTTTGGAAAACACTTCAGTCTCTGAATAGTCAAGTTTAGCAGTTTTTTTGTAATGGTGCTCATGATGATGTAATTAATATCAGGGTGTGCCTAGATTTATAATATTTTCATTTAAAACTCCTAAAGCTGCTGAATCTCCCTCTTGATGTTGCCAGTAATAGGCAAATAGTCTTAGATTATGCCATACAAAGGGTTCGTTGATCATGGCTTTCTGCCACTCTTCTCAACAGTGAAGTTCTTCTGGCAGTCTCAATTTAGAAAAAAATGGCTAACCAATTTGAGGTAGTCTGGTTTAAACATTTTTCTCGCATGTGAAGGGCTGGATTATTTCCAGCATGGTTCCACAAAAACAAGTGCTTCCTTCCTTCTTTGGACAACAAAATCCCGTGGTCTGTGGAGGATGGTAATCCACTTCTGACAAGATCCCTGGGATTTAAGAAATCAGATTCTGTCCAGAGCACTAAGATCCCTCTGCAGAGAGACAGATCTTTCCTGAGTACAGTTCTCAAGCCAGTAAAACTAGACTTTGGCCCCGGGATAAGTTTTCCACTTAAGTAGGACAGACAGACATGAGCACACCTATTTCTCTCCCTCTCTGATTTAAAGGCTGCACTACGACCTCTTTTGTATGAACAAATGACATCCAAATAGATACCTCTGAGTGATTTTCCCCAGCAACACGCTGTGTAACAGGTAAGGTAAACTGACAAAATCCAAATGGGACTTCTGTAAGAGGTGTGTTGCCATTAATTTATACTCCTGTGGAATGGTTGGCTGCCATGGTGAAATACACTAGAGGCTATTCCTGAACAAGCAGTCCTCCTAAATGCTTCTTTGGAAAGTTCCTTAGGAAAGGAAGAGCCAATAGGGCTGTGTACAGATGGTTTAGCTTCTGTGGCTTTCTTTTTCCTTTTTCACTTCAAGATGGCAGTGCAAAAGGTTCTTCATCCTCAACTTTCAAGCACTATATGAGAACTTGTGTAGCTTTTACACTCCATGTGCCTTACAATATTTTTGCTACTGAAGCTGTTGATGTCATATTTGATATCCTTAAATTCATGAGAAAACTCAGATACTTGATAAAGCTGCTTTGGGTGCAATATGAAAAACAAAGACCCTTAATCTTTCATGGCATTCCAGCCATGCAGTTGGCCATCTTCCAGTATAATTTCCTGTTAAGATTTCCAATTAATTCTTTCATAAGGGAAGAAAAATATAAATCAGGGTAAGGTCTCGATTTTTTATCTGACTCTATTTTGTATATTTTTTGTGTGAAAAAAAATCAATAAACTTAATCAGTAGCATCTGTATTGAGTGTTTGTTTCACACGCAGCAGAACATATTGCTACAAAGATTTGTGTAGCTTGTCAAGGAAATCACACAGAACTAGGTAATAATATTGACAATAAGAAAACTTAGCTTGATTATACATATTTCAGATGCCAGCCTACTTTCAGCTGGCTTATTCACATCAAACATGAATGGACAACTAGAAATACTGGTACTGGAAGAAAGACTATTTAATGTGGCACCTTCTGAGTTTCTTCACCTCACAATGAACAGCTAACTTAATATGATAGTATGTGAAAGTGTCACAGTAAATCACTATTTAAACATGATTCAAACAAAGCCACTGCCATTGCTGACCCTTCTTTTAGAAGTAACAGAAAAAAGCACACATTACTTCCAGGCTGAGCATGGTCTGATAGGTAGATTAAGAGATTAGTTTAAGTAAATCATATTCCTAAAACATTTCCCAAAAAAGACAGGCACCAAGATTTGCACCTACTTATATGTAATGTCTTCTATAAAACATTATGTTATCACTAGAAAGATTAACATGGAGGACATGGTAACAACTAGTAAGTTTGAGCTGTCTCTAATGTTCACTGAAATGAAAGCAGGTTCACATTTTTAAATTCTGATCTGAAAGATTCAAGTCAGAGGTATACCAAGTGATACACTTAATGACATTTAAAACCAGTAACCACAACTTTACAACTGGGTACTGCAGCTGGCTTTAGCCTCATAGAAGGAACATAGGAGACCTCTATTAAATTGCTAAGACGTGCATAACGGATGAATTCAGTAAACTTTCGCATACAAAGTCAGTGATTTAAAAAACAACAATTCTGAAAAAAATGTGAAGAATCTAGCTTGTCCTATTTTGAATGAGCTTTCAGCACTAGTCAGTAACATTGGCAATAAAGGTTTAGTTCCACTCTACAGCTACACACCCCTGTTGCCAAAAATTCAAAGTCTGTCTCTTGAGCTGGTATAAAGTTTGAGAATTTCTCACATGATTCTCCTCTCCCAGAGACTACTGGATGACTGATGTTTTATTTTGTACTGGGTATGTCACATAAAAGCATTAAAAAAAAAATCCACTGAGAAAACCCATACCTATAAGTTTTTTTCTGGTTTTAAAAGTGTTTTATTACCTACATATTGCATAGAATTTCAGTAGTCCGTATCTAACTAGAATGGCACATTTGCTACTTCATTTGAAGCTAACCATCAACTATGCAGTCAATACCCGACTAGTGCATGTGTTTCAAAGAAGACTGAGTAAAAATCCAAGAAACGTAATTCTTGTCAGTCCTCCTTTTGCCTAATCCTGAAAAAGAAGACTGTGACCTGCTGGAAGCTGGCACATTCCTATAGCTAGTTTGAACCTGGGATTCTTCCTGAGATGTTTTCAAGTCTGTTTGAGCTAGTTATCTACCCAAAGGTGACATCAAAAGCCTGATCAATTTGGCAGTAACCTGGCCAAATGTGTATTTGGTTTGGTGAACATTTGTAACAAGTTCCCCTTCCCCCTGCATCTTTCTGCCTATCTGCCCTCCCCTAAGAAAATGGTAGAGCCAAAATAACCTGTGAGATGATATAAGGGACAGTCATTCTCATGAGTCAAATAATCTCTCTGATGATTGTTGCCCAAGTTTTAATTTTCTAAATCCCATCATATCAAAATTTTCAGTATCAAATCTACGAGCCTGGTTCTGGCTGCTGTGCCTCCCCCCATCACTGCTGCAGGAACTGCACTGCCAGAAGGACTTTGCACAGAGCTGATGCTCTGTATGCATGGCATCATCAGACCACCCTGCTGGTGCTACCTGGGTGCTATCCGATCTGCATCTCTGCTTCTGGGTGGGATTTTTATACAGGCATGAGCCACTGCTTAGGCAATTAGAAGCAAATAGTTACTGCTCTGATACATGTCTGTATAAGACTCCCATGGACATAAATACAGAAGTGGGAGAAAACAGTAAAAATAGCACATGGGTTTTTTTTTTTCCAGCTCAAGAATGCCCAGATGTAGTGTATGAAGAAAGTGCCCCAAAGGGGTGCAGCGTGTAGCTTGAAGATGATGACTGAGGAGTGCTCATTGCTTTGGGCTTTTCTGTTCATTTGTTTGTTTATTTTGTTAGGGTTTGTTTTGTTTCACAATGCTTTTTCCCTAATTCAGCATCTCTAATTTTGGGTCAGCATCTGCTGTAGATCATGTGTCAGCAGACTGCAGTGACATCTGAGGTCAGTTCCTATTAGCCCACTATTAAAACATTTGACTTCCCCCTCCGGCTCCCTTACTCAAGCTGTCCGTGAGAGAGCAGATCATCACCCCAGGCCTTCCCTGGCCACAGTGCTGCAAGTGCTGAGGTAGCATTCAGCCCTGAACCATTTCCAGTCTCATTCCAGCAAGACAGCAGCCCTGACCCTTGCCTCCTCTGAAGGAAGAAGAGATGCCTGCCCTGAGAGAGAGACACACACCCATTGCATGTGCCTGTCTCTGGGGAGGCCATGGCTGGAAGAGCATTAGGACTGCCCTGACAATGAGACCTGAAGTTCTTCTGGCTCTTGCTGCTTTGCAGTTCAAAAGAAACTGCAAATGCAGGGAATGTGCCATGGGTTTATTTAGAAAATAAAAAAAGTCAGCGTACCAAAAGTTCAATCGCTTTTATTCTGCCTGCTTAAGTAATGGGAATATGGCCTGGAAGGAAGCCCATTTATCCTGTGGAACAAAAATCAAGCCATGACAATTAGAATGCAATCAGGTGCAATTTTTTTCTCCATCCACCTTCCTGAGCACCAGGAAGGCAAGAATGAACAAGGTTCCTGCTCTTACCCAAAATGTCTGCTACTCTGTGGCCATGATCAGGTCTTCAGTTTTACTTGTTGACACTATCCACTCAGTTTCCAACATCAAGACTGTATTAGAGTGTATCCTGGGAGAAGTTTAAATAAAGACTTTAACTCAGAAACAACATTTTAAGAGTATTCACAGCTTTCACTTGAGTGTTGGAATAACTAGGACAGTAGTGGCAACAGTGAAGTCAGTGAAAATGGGAAATCCTTCTCATTGTGGATTAGGACGTGCTACAGCAGCTGGAAGAGTAGCTATGGGATGCTACCCTATGGCACTTACTACCTTGCTTAAAACCAGTGTAAAAAGACAGAGAAAAATGCAAAAAACCACAGGGGGCTGCAGAAGGTGACAACACAGGAACAGGGCAAAGAAACCAGACTCAGCGAAATCAAAACAGGCCTCATTTAAAACTCCATTCGACAAAGCACCAGAATATTTCTGATAGTGAGCAATCCTAGAGGGACAAACCAGTTCCTGCAGATGGATGCCTCTCCACAGGAGGTAGGGAACACTGATCCTGAAGTCAAGAGAGCTACAAGCCATAACAGTGGGAAGCCTTTCAGGACACATTCCCTATATACCGGTATACTGAATGGGGATGGCTGATACCTGTATGAAGGAGAACTAAAACCACTGCCATTTCCACTGATGGCTCTAGAGAAAGCCATCCCCTGAGGTCGGGCCATAGCTGTTAACTTTTCCTGGCCTTTTTTAGTCAAGCTGTGCTCATACAGTGACAGGACAGAAGCAAAATCAACATCTCAGAGCTATTCCACTGCAATACAACTTCCCCTGACTGATGCTAATCAATTTACCAAAAGGTATTTAAGGCAAAACTCAAGGGAATGATTACTCTCAAAACAGTGTGGAAGCTTTTTGTTCAGTGTTTCCTGGGGAGCTCATCCACAAAGGTAAAAAGCATTTGTGATTATGTTACAAAAGTATGGCTAACTCCAGGATGAGTTTATTTATCTTCAGATCTTCTTCATGTGGAGGCCAGAGACTCATTTCTCTCAAAAGCTATTTCTGTTTCTAAGCCTATGAGTACAGACAAATAAAACTGCGACATAAATTGAGACACAGAAAACTAGAAGGTCGGCTATCTGTCTCTTCAAACTGCCCCGTGGAATAGCTATCATTTCTTCCCCAAATTCCATTTTGATTACTTTTAAGTGGTAGAAAGCACTGGGGAGGACCAAACATATACTATGTGTACCTACACACAAAGAATATTTGCCTTAATCACAAGTGATACTGTATCTGCAGCAGTGTTCCTTCCTTCGTTTTTCATTTCTCACAGATGCAAGGCTCTGTTCTCTTCCTCACATTACCCCCATATTAAAAAGCAAGATGATTTATTGTTGCATATTTCAGGAAATTACTTTTTCTAATGTTTATAAATTAAATCTCATCGAGGACTGTTATAAGGCTTGATTGTATTCATGCAGCAAATGTAATCTACACAGGTCCTGTACCTGTCAGTCTCTCACAAATCTGGCATATTGCTTTTTTATTAGCATTAACTTAGTCTCTGAAGAAATACTTCTTGTTTCTCTCTCCTCCTGAAATTAAGTTTGCTGCCTTCTCCATGATGACACATTCTCACTAGACTCCAAAGTGTACAGATCTGTAAAATTCACTTTTATTCCTTCATATGGCTTATTCCTGTATACCTTCCACTCTTTATTAGTGATCAAGATCCCATGTCCTCTGGCTTGGAAGACAAATTATTGGCATTTACTCTCAATTCCCTTCCCACATGGAATTTAAGGGATGTAATAATTATAGCCAGCACACTCTGCAATAGTCAACAATCAAATTCGAGGCTCTCAATATTGCAGCAAAATATTTTAGTATCATCCCACATACTATGCTACCACTTCATGGGTGCTCTAGAGATTACCCTACTGCTGCTGTTGGTTAGAGTTACTAATTTTGCCACACACAGAACTGGTAGTCAGTTGGGAAGGGTGGGTTACTTTGTTGGAGTATTGCCATGGATACAGGTATTTTTGGGTTTTGTGAAACAATGAAGTGGAAGCTTCCCAGAATGGATGTCCTGCGATGGGAACCTTCTATCAAATCAGCAGCTGATTTGGGACAGAAATTCATGAGACAGGTCAGTGGTTAGAAGATGGTGAAGATGGAGAAGATGGTGAAGCTCAGCCTCATTAAAAAAGTGCAGGATGGGACCAAAATGATTTTGGACAGTGGGGCTATAAGGGAGGACACTCAGTGTGCAAAAATAGTTTTTTTTCCTTAAGCCACTTTCAGACTTGACTAAAGTGCAAGTTAGTTACTCAAAAATTGAAAATGTCAGAATCAGGGGAGGTATCTTTTGTTATCTGATGCTTGTTCCCTCCCTACTTCCCAGTGTAGTTCAAATTCATTAGTAGCCAGCAGCAGACTAAAATAAATGTAGCTTGCAAATTGCAACCCCTCTGTTGTTAGTGGAGTTCTCCTGGTCATTCAGAGCTCCCTGGAATTGCCATCACATGTCTGCTAGGCAAAATATGCAAAGCAACCAAGTCTCTACCATTTAATGAACATTAATTGTATGTGATGAAAGGCTAATAGCAAATTGAAGCAAGTGCCTTCTGGTTTTGTTCATTCAGCTTGGGTAAATGTTCTCTCTCACTGCAAAGAGGTAAGGAGTCTCCTGAGCAAACAGAATTCTTGACTTGTGATATGGCTGGGCTTAGGAAGGAGAAAGGCAAATAATTGCAGTTTGCTTTTTCATCCTCCTCAGTACTGCACTATGTCAAAAAAAGAAAAAACAAAGAAAAATAGAGAGAATCTATAAAGTGAAAGCTACTGTGATTACAAAAAATATGTATATTAATGAAATAAGGCTTCTGTGCTTGACTGGAGAACTAGGAGCTTGCCCAGCCATCCCTGAAAGTGCAGTACATCCCTACCTGTGTACTTAGTACACTATGCAATTATCTGCTCTCCATTAGCTTACTCTTAAAACATTTACCTCCCCATGTGGCCCAGCAAAGACTTGTTAGTTATGTTCTAGGGCTTTGCCCAGCTCCAGTGGAGCAGAAGATATCTGAGGTCTGTGATTTTCATCAGCTGGTGTGTCAGGAGCAGGGAGCACGGCTGGCTGAGGTCTGTCATTAAGCAGCTGTCCCCTGCAGCATGCTGCTGGCTAGGCAAGGCAAGGCACAGTTTGGGCTACACAAAGCAGAGTTTGTTAGGTGTAAGTGCCTGTGACTGCAAGTGTAGAGCTGCCAGATTAGCTCATGTCTTAATTGCTTTGAAGCAACAAATAGAGGGCACCCAGATCACCAGCCTAAATACAAACTTGGAGTTGCCGCTGCTGGAAACACCCATTGTAAACAAAGTCCACAACACTGCAAGAAAACCTTTCATTTGTATCTATTTTTATTTCTCTTCCATTCTTATTCTTTGCACCAGTTTTATTAAGATGCAACTAAAGTTATTCAGTCAAATTGGGAAAAAGCTGCGGATAGATACAGTAATTTCCTTCCTCTAGGGCTGGTGAATTTACTGCAAAGCACTGGAGACTCTGCAGTTATTTCAGCATTTTCCAGTACTTCAACACCTGCAGAAAGCAATGGTCTCACTAAACCAGTAATTCTGTGTCTATAATTTGACCTACTAGTATCTGTTTAAAACAAATAGGAAATGACCAGAAAGATGTGGGAGTAGAGGAAGACAGAAAGGAGAACAGGCAGGTATTCTGCACAGTACATCTTTTCTCTTGGAAAACCTGATCTTCTATGTCCCCAGCCTAAGTTTTGAGAACCTTGAACTCCTCTCCCGGTTCTTGCAGGTGGTGTTGACAGAATTGGCTAACATTTCCTTTTAAAAATAGCTCGACTGGTTCTCTCCGTATCCAATGACATGAAGTCAGTAAGTCAGCTCACGATGAAAGTATTACACATGGGTTTTTCCAGGTGGAGGGTGCATGGAGTTTTTAACTATTCAACTATGACGTTTCTCTTGAAATCATCAATTCTTTCTGAAACCCCCTATCTTTCACCAAGGGAAGCACAGTAATATTTCTACACAAAACCACTCTGACCTAAAAGAGCAGGAAGCCATGCAGGCCAACCTGATTCCTGTTGCTTATGTGATCCCAGGGCAGCCAGGAGTCCAATTGCTGCTGCTACAATCAGTAGTTTTCCACAATACTGGAAATACCAGTAAAATACTAATTAGCATGAAATGAAACCAGGCTAGACATGCTCTGTCCTCACTGGATTTCAATAGTAAAAGAGAGAACTGGAAAATATATCAGTGCTTGAAGCTTTTCCTCTGTATCCCTTGGGAACACAAGTTGCAGAGGGAGACAAAAAAATTATTCCTGAATACACTGGGAGAAAAACAACCCGAACAAGGAATTCACTGGAGTAACCTCTACATGCCTAGTAATAATTAATCCTGTCAGACCTTCACCAAAACTCTTAGCTCATGCTTCTACTCGGAATTCATTAAGCAGTACCTAGGCAGCCTTGTTCCTTAGGGAAGAGACTTGGAAGCACTCATGGAGTTGGAGCAAGCCTTCTATTTCTATGTGTTTGACAGGGGTGAGTCTTAACTCCCTTAACCCCCTGACAGGGATGAGTCACAAGTAACTTTGCAAGTGTTCTTGATTATGCCAAATATATGGTATAATTTGATGTTTAATCTAACTTCAGATGTGTCTATGCCTGGGTTCACAAAATCCAAATTAAAAAAAAGAAAAAATTATATATGTATTTGTTGATTAGACACAAAGTAGATGGATTCCTCCACTAACTGAGGAACTGTAAATGGTGCTGCAGTAGTTCCAAAATGAGTTCTGCTAACAGCATCTCTACAGACACCTTCAGCAACAAAGCACCCACCATCATGAGGCACTTGATATCTAAGCTCAGTGCTGCCTCATCCTTTCAACAGCAGTGAACATTTTTCTACTAACCTACTCCCTCGAACTCCTTGACTTGAATTGCACAGTTAAAACTTACTATCTCATTTTATTTTTTTTTTTATACAAGCACTAGACCTTGACTTGTTAAGTTCAATTAAAAACCTGAGGGATTCCAAGAAGCTTAAGTGAAACTGATGCTGAAACATTGTAGTGCAAGGCATAATTTTGCTTAGTAGGCTCTCTGTCTGAGTCACTGATTAAATATCGGATTTCCTTACTCCTGGATTACAAAAGTGGTAAAAAATGCAATGAAAAGACTATCTGCTATTCTTTCACAGAGGTACTCGACATTGTGCTGAGGTTTTACTGGGAGAACAGCCTCCTTTCACAGCCTCCCCACTCCCAAACCAGTCTTGTTTTGCTTTCTGAGTCATTTAACACCCTATTTCCACTAACTCAGAGGAGGGACAATCTCTTTTTATCCTCTCCATACCTGTTTTTTGTTTGTTTGTTTGTTTTTTCCCCTCTTGCTGATGAGCAGGGAAGTACACAAGATGTAAAACATTAATTCAGCATGGCTAAAATTTATCTCTGCGTTGCTTTAATATGAAAGACAAAAGTGCCTTCAGATGGGCAACCTGCCAAGATTTTTCCCAAGGGGGACAGAGTTGCCATTGTAGGGAGTGAAAAATTGAGCTGGCTTGCTTTGATCATGTAGTATGGCCTGTACTCTTACTCAGTTAATTCTTCACTACAATTCTCTATCTACAATTACAGTTTCTCTTTTGCTGAAATCTTCAGTGCCAGAGGGCAAAATACAATGCAAGGTCCAAGGCTGAAAACAGAGGGGGAAAAAAAAAAAAAAAAAAAAAGACTCTCTATTGCAAACCATTGGATGCTGGATGCACAGGTAATAAAATGACCAACATGACTATAGACAAGTTGGTGGTCTGCAAGTAGCAGTATTTGGCCTTAACAAAACTTGAAAACTTGCAGTGGGGACACAGTTTGAAACCCGGTGTTCTTCTATGCTAACATCCCCAAACAGCCTGTGTTCTATCTGACTGTATTCACAACTGTGGTAGGGCCTAGCAACGATGCAGGAAACAAAGAACATATTTCAGCTCAGCTTTATTTTCTGAAACTGTGGGTGTAATATGTGTAAATAGCTTATGTTATATTTGGAGGTCCTCAGAGAAGTGCGGCACGGAAAACTCTAATGGCTTTATCCTTGGTGCTTAACAACAAGGTTTAAACTCCCTCTTGCACATATACTCTGTGCCCATTGATCTGTTTATTTAGAAGAGCTGTTTTTCTACCAAAAGTAATATTCACAGTGGATACTCCATTTTAAGGCATGATGAGATGGACTGATAGAAAGCAGTGGATGGTCTGCTCAGCATCACGCTGCCACAGACTCTGGCTTCTGCACTGGTGAAACTCTGGCCCTTAGAGGCTGCTGGGCTTTCTTTGTTCAGGCTTGAAGGGGAGCCAGGCAAAAGCACTAAGAGCTCCCAAAAAAGGTTCTGAAATGTGATGATGCTCAGGTCACCAGCTTGGACTGCAGTGGGCATACCATTTTGGGGTAAATATAATGCTGAAACTCTGATAGGGGTGGTGTATAATACTAGAATACAAATATTGGAGACGCATGCATGAAGCCAGAGTGATTCTGGCAGAACTCCGGTTTCCACTTGCATGGTAGAAAAACTGAGATAAGGATAACCCCAGCCACTGTGGAATGCTTCTGGGAAGAAAGTGCCAGGAAAGGACAAGGACTACTAAGTCTGCAGTTGCAGGTCAGAAACAAATTAGTGTGCTGGTCTTGACAAACCATTTCTTTCGGGCAGAAAGGAACTGACCTTGTAGAGTGGTAGTAAACATCTGAAATATTTTGAAGCAGGCCATACTAGTTGATGTCTTACAACAAAGGCTGGAAGGTATACTTGCCAAGAAAAAAAAAAAAAATAAAGGAAAATTTCTTTATGGTAACGCAGTATGGTGTTTTTAGTCACGACTCCCTCTGGTCATGTTACTGTTGATAATTTAATGTTTGTTCAGAGCAGAACAGAGTAAGTTCATACTAGTCATAGGTCACAAGGGAAAATTTGTAACTGGAACTAAACCCAAGTTATATTCTGGTGGAATGCAAGTGCTCTAGCTTAGGAATTGCAGCCTAAGAGCTGTAGGAATGTTGCAGGATGGTCCTCCAAAGCACTGTCATTTGGACATGGTAAGCCTAAAGAGACAGATGTTCAAAAGCAGCTTACTGGAACTCTAAAAGCATAGTTCTCTGCTCCAGGTATTTAAAGACTTCAGCACTGCTGCACAGTACATACCTTTTTAAACTCTCTGTTTGAATCTCTTTGTCCCAGACAGTCAAAAACATGACTGTGGTAAGACCAAAGTGAAAGCAGGTGCCATGACCCCTCTATTGAACAGTCTGACCTGAATATTAGGTGAACCAAAAAAAGTCTTTCCCTTGGGTCACCTTAAATTTTCTGCAGGCAGTGAGCCTCCTGAAGATGGTTACTATACCATGATGATAGCATAGGGCAGGATTCTTAACCCCCAGTGAGCTCTGGAGCCCACTCCACAGGAAAATACACCTCTTTGCCTATTTCTAGTGGGAAACATACAAATTGCAATGGGTTTCTCGATTGTGGGTTGATTTAACAGCAACAGATGCAGCCTTCTTTAGGTCATCCTGCATTAGACCACAGAGGAATAGACGGAGTCTCAGAAAACAGCTTTTCACAACTGTCCACTCTCAGATGCTTCAGACCTTCATGCTTTCCTTCCTTCAACCTCTTCATCCTCAGCTGCATCCCCAGCAGCTCTCACTTCAGCATGGGGCGGGTACACAGATGCTCCCTGCCTGATGGCTGAGACAGACCCCGGTGTACTACTCCTGCTGTTCTCATGACTTTGGTCTAAGACAGGTAGCTGAACTAACTTTAAAAGCACCTCCTGTCCTGCCATGGGGTAAGACCAAATTGCCAAAGAAAAGAAAAGGACTGTATTTTCATAAGCAGAAAAGTAGAGGCAACTCTCTTACTATTTCTGTGTTCCCTTTTTGGAAGACTTGAATTTATGTTTCAACTTCATTCTAGTGTTTGATATT
This sequence comes from Phaethornis superciliosus, assembly GCA_023637945.1. Lineage (NCBI taxonomy): Eukaryota > Metazoa > Chordata > Aves > Apodiformes > Trochilidae > Phaethornis > Phaethornis superciliosus. The sequence continues at coordinate 73,710,051 of JAJQWJ010000002.1, forward strand.
GAAGTAAATGGTTTGTTGAGGTTACAGTGAAGTTCGGAGAACTGTTGCTGTCATTGCTGCCAGTGTGACCTACTTGTCAACTCCAGGCAAGAGTGCAAGAATTTTATTTTATAGCTGTAACTGAGATGCAATAATTCTGTAACTCAGTTAACATTCTCTTAAATAGATAGTATTAAAATATGGGTGAATAATTTTACTTTTTTTTTTTAGCTATGTGACTTCACTCTAAACAAAAGCCTCTACATATTCAAATACTATCACTGAAAAAGCTGATCTTGTTGATCAAGAGACTTTGAGGAAAATAAGCTTTTTTCTTTTTATTACAGAGCTTTTGTAATGTCTTTACCCCAGAAGACTATCTTGATTCCTTTTAATAAAGATGCCTTTGAGGAAGCAGATGCTTGTCACAGTGGTATCTACTGGATTAAGCCTTTTCTCTCTGAAAGTGGGGGATTTATAACCAAAGAACCTTGAATCTTAGGCATTGTAAAATTAAAGGACAACTCTGCTCTGAAGTTCTGTTGCATTCTTATCTTGAAAGCCAAATAGCATAGAACAAAGAAGAACAATTTGAACATCTTTCAGTCATGGTATTTATTTGACCCCCAATTTGGGGATCAACTCCTGAGCTCCAGCTAGACTAGCACAACTGTGTTCCCACTCTGCTCTCAGACTTTTGGAGAAAGATCTAGAACACTTATGCATCCACTGTTTATGACAGTAAAGCCCAAAGATTTCTACTAAACCCCAGAAGGTTGTGTTGGGATGAACAGGCACAGAACACAGGACATGCTCTTCACACTTGTTTAACAAGGCTCACAATGCAAACACTAAACCCAGACCACGTCCCAGCCCTAGCCCTGCATCAAGCACGACAGTGACAGAGAAACCTTCCTAAAAGACCTGGTGACAGCCTTTATACCAAACTAGCTGTGAAGCTGAGGGTGCAGGGAAGTACATCTGAGTCTCCTGACTAATATCAGTCAACATTTCTTTCTCGGGAATGGAAAGTGATAGGGTGGTGACTCAGTGAGGAACATCCATGTCTGGTAGGAAAGCAGCTGCCCCTGCAGGCAGCGTAAGGGCAGGTGGCAGCTGATGGGCAGTGTTCTGGAGGAGTCAATGGAGATGCATTAAATATCAAGCCATGTTGTCAGAAGCATCCCAGGGAAAGAAAAAGGGCTATGAAGTAGAAAACAAAGGGGAAAAAAATTAGAAGGCCTTTGCAAAAGGCCATTATATTTTTTGGTTATAGTTTTGTAATAGCCACCAGGACTTTTCAAGATGGGGCTCCAACCAGTAGTATGGTAAGAATCTGAAACATAAGGCTCTTTTTTTAAACTCATGTTTCATGAATGTTAAGTAAATGTACCTAAAATTCTATTTTATGCAAGTGGTAAGACATGATCCATAGCCTCTGAACTCACTGCAAGTCAAAAACTGTTTTTTCCATTGAGGAATAACTTTCCTTAAATGCTTCTCCTTCCCGGTGTCTTAGCAGAAGACATCAAAAATAGTAATGAGAGTTGTGATCTCCTTCTCTCATCTTGCCGAGCCTCAAAAACTTAAGCAGATTAAATTAAATTTAAGAAGGAGAAGTACAGTTCTTTGTGAAGTAGTGATGCCAAGCTTGGCTTTGTTGTGTTTAATATTGCTTTTAATATTCCAAAGGTAGTACATCTTAAAGGGTGCTATTGACTCTCAACACCACAAACTGTGGTTAAGTTTATATTTCAGAGGAATTTTATTTGGAGTATTTTACAATTTACTTTGTGTATGATAAAAGAATTTTAAAAACACCATTTATTTATGTATTAAATATACTGGTTCAGATTAGGATTACTGTTCCTCTCTGGACAGCAGAACAACTAAAGCAAGAGGAACTAAAAAAGGATTTTTACCGTATTGCTTCTGTATGCAGTGTGAAGCAAGCCAAGGTGCCACAGGAGGGGGCTGCACAGAGGCTGCTGAGTGAGCCACAGTCCCTTTGACTCTGAAAGCTAGGGAGCTTTCCAAATTTCTGGTTCCAGGCTGAGTTGTCTTCCTACAGCAAAATAATAAACTGCAAAGCAAGCCTATAGCAGATCTAGGCCAAAAAAAAGTTTAGTCACATTTACTAGAGGGCATTTTAGTAATTTGCCTTCAACCAGAAGCCTTTTCTTTTTCCTGCTCCTAGAGAAAACTTGATGTTAACAGTATCACACATTGTTGGTCATTTCAGTGCCAGTAATACGTCATGCCATAGAATATCATGATGTCCCATCAAGACAGAGTAGTTTGGAATAGATCCTAAATGAGGAATGGGAAACCCAGGTTCAGTGCAAGAATGGATTCTCAGCTTTTAAGCCATGCATGCAGTCTAAGTCATAGAATCACAGAATTGGCTGGGTTGGAAGGGACCTCAGAGATCATCAAGTCCAACCCTTGATGCACTACCGCTGCGGTTACCAGACCATGGCACTGAGTGCCACATCCAGTCTCTTTTTAAATATCTCCAGGGACAGAGAATCCACTACTTCCCTGGGCAGCCCATTCCAGTGTCTGATCACCCTCTCCGTAAAGAAATTCTTTCTAATATCCAACCTAAACTTCCCCTGGCACAACTTAAGACTGTGTCCTCTTGTCTTGTTGAAAGTCGTCTGGGAGAAGAGCCCAACCCCCCCTGGCTCCAGCCTCCTTTCAGGGAGTTGTAGAGAGCGATGAGGTCTCCCCTGAGCCTCCTCTTCTCCAGGCTGAACACCCCCAGCTCCCTCAGCCTCTCCTCACAGGACTTGTGCTGGAGTCCCTTCACCAGCCTGGTTGCCCTCCTTTGGACCTGCTCCAGGACCTCAATCTCCTTCCTGAACTGAGAGGCCCAGAACTGGACACAGGACTCGAGCTGTGGCCTCACCAGGGCTGAGTACAGGGGCAGAATCACTTCCCTGGACCCGCTGGCCACGCTGTTCCTGATACAGGCCAGGATGCCATTGGCCTTCTTGTCCTTATGCTTCACAACATTACAGTCCTTATTGGAGCTTAAGGTTTACTGATCTGGTAACAAGACTGAATTCTTTGGGACGCTCAGGAATGTGAATGTGGCACACTTGGTGAGCTCATCCAGGGAGACTGTGATGGGAGAGCACCTGTTGCTAGTAAGGACGCAGGAAACCATACATGCAGGCAGCTGTGCCTGCACTAATAGAAGTGGAATAGAGGCAGAGGACAGGTTTGGAAGATGTCATGAGAAAAGTTTTTTTAGGTTTATTGAGGAGGAGACTTGAAGACTTCAGACCAAAAGATACTTGCAAGGAATAGCTTTGGCATACCATCTTTATCTTTCCCTTTTTCACTGTAGCAGACATCTCTACCTCTGCACTGAGAGCTGTAATGACAGAGGAGAGCACGAAGTCAACTGAGAGAAACAAAGCTGCGTGCCTGTTGCAAACACTGTTTTGACAAGCCTATATGGCTGTACACACACATTTTATTTTTGAGGCAACAGTGGGTTTCATGGTGGAATGCTACCAAGTCAGTGGGAAGCAGGACTGCTAGTTTCAGCTCACAAAAAATCCCAGTCTGCTGTGGATGACTTTGAACGGGTCTGTGGGAGTTCTGCTGGCACTGGTACTCCAGTGCATTCTGACCCTGTTACATACTTTGCCCACATCACGTAAACAACCAAGCTTGCATATCAGAGCACTGAAAACAAACAAAAAAAAATCCAGTAGGAGGTCTTCAAGTGGTTCTTACAGGGGAGAAAAATATATTGAACTGTTCAGAAAATGGCCAATTAAGTAGAACATTCTCCTCCTTTTATTATTACTTGAAGTGGTTCAACCTATAATACTGCAAAACTAAACAAGTATCTCACCACTTCCTTTTCAGCAATGACAGTGATGTTGAACACCAGCAAAGCTGAGGTCTGAAGCTATACTCAGTATGCTTAATGGCAGGTCCACACAACAACATCTAGACAGTCTACACTGCCTGAAAGAACCAGTGCATGAAATTGCAGGGGATTTAATTAATTTGTCACGCTGGTGTTTGTACAATCTGATTAGGTAACAGCATCTGATATGGTATCACAGAGGAGAGGATTCATCAGACTGAATAATTACATGGATTAGAAGAGGACCTCTGAAATGCTTATGGGGCTGGCTCAAAGAGAAATGAAATCAGCAAAGCTGAAAGGAGATGCACTGGCCTCAAAGGAATTTACTGGGGGGGGGGGCTCCTGAAGATCAATCTGATATTCTGAAGTATTTTAATTAATTTTCACTCAACACATCACAAAGACTGAATATGCAGATTACATATGCTAAGGATGCAAATCTAGTAAGCACCACTGGCACAGATGACTTTGAGACTTATTTAATTAAAATGGGATGAAAAATGTAGAAAGTGCCAAGCCAAATACTGGGGACTAATAACAAGACTTTCTGCCACGAGCCAGGAATTCATTGGTTAGATTGGGTGTACTAATACGTTGCCAAGTGACTGACCGAAAGTGCGATGCAGCCATGGAAAAGGGCAAATACAATTGAGAATGGGTCTGGCGAGGCATTTTTGGTAGAGACTGAGAAATATTTTTTGCCAGTTCAAGGCCTTGTTAAGATGACAGCAGGAGTAACTCCACACCCAATCAAGGAGGCTTTCAGAGCATCCCCAGTTCAGTGGAAGGTTACTAAGCTGATCCACGGGTACTGGGAAACCTGATCAAGTGAGAGGAAACCAGAAGAGCTTGTTTTCCACAGCAAAGGGAAGGCTGAGAGGCTGCTCTGTTTCAACATAACCATGATGGAAAAAACAGGGAAGAAGAGCCATTAAACTCAGAAGACAGTGCTGGCATTTGAACAAATGTTTATAAGGAGGACTTAAATTTTGGCTGTAGTTTAGAAGGCGGCTCTGTAACCACTGAAAGAGAAAACTGCTTTTCTTCCAGAGGTAACAAGGGCAAAAAGATATGTGGCATAATTTCTCTCAGTAGAATATAACTTGTATGCTTGAAAGTAAGGAAAACATGACCTGGAAAGCCAAAAGGATACCTGCATATTAGTTTTTAATTACTTCCACAGGTACTAATGTCACTTGGGTCTCTTGTCCAATTTCACCCCTTCTTTCTGTACAAAACACAGCATGAAGATGAGGAAACACCCCCAAAAATACAGCTCTTAACCAAGGAGGGCTTGCATCCCTTTGTGGAAGATGCTCCCAAAGACAACTTCAGCAGAAGGCTCTGAAGTAGGTACTGCAGGTCCTGTCCCAGAGCTGTTTTCTAGGACAAAACAGCTGGGCTGGCCTCTAAGGCAGCATGTTTCAGTGCTGCTGAGAGCACTGTATGTATGTTTAACACCTAAGTTATGTAGGAGGAAGTTGTTGGGCTTTTTTCACATTCCACTGTTTTCTTGCTGTCTCCACACACTATGGTTAGAGCTTCCTCTTTCTCTGTTTCCCTGTTTCCTCTGTTCTCAACAATTAACAGACAAATTCATAAGTTTAAAAGGAGCAACAAGTCACAATCGCATCATCCCGATCTCCCTGTGCCCTAAAACCACTACAACACCAGGTTCCTCTTTGTAAACTGTGTTCACATTGCACCAGCTTTCCAGTACTGTTCAATACTGCTACACTTACTGGTGTCACCTCCTTTTCTGTTTAATCATGCCGGCTTCAGCTTTTATTAGTCTTGCCCCCAGGTTATCTCCTCTAGCATCAGTTAAACCAGTATTTTATTAGTATCGCCATTCTTACTCAACTACATGTGCAAACAGAACAGATGAATATATATTAAAAGATAGAATAGATAACTGTATGTGTGCTGCAAGCCAATTTAACAAGGAATTTGATTAAGGATTTCTTGTTGTATTTTTTAGAAGTAAAATATCATGAACAGTCTGCATTCAATATAGTGCTCAGGCTTGGAAGGGTGCAGGCTCTGAATTTTCTTTCAGTAAGTGTGACAAGATCTGTGTCCTTCTTTTGATTAAATCTCAGAAAGACTTTAAGTGGGTACCTGGCAGAGAAAAGGCATGAAACCTCCTATACCAGCATCTGCTGTGCCTCAAAATGGTTTGAGGCTTGCTCAAAATCACTCTTTAGGCTAGGAACTAAAAAGACCCAAGTTAGTTTGCTACTTCAGCACACGAAAAGAAACACTTCTTTTCCTTATCACCACTCTTACTCCTCCTATTTTTCATGATTCAGTTTTGCTTGACTGTCTGGTTTTTGTAGGACTCTTGATCTCCACGGGCTACAGAGCCTGCTCACCTTAAACCAATATATTTACCTGATCTGAAGTATTACTTTTAGAAAGTGTATATAGTGGGACAAACTTAGCCAAATACCCAATCATAAAAGTGGCTGCGTTTGTTTTCTGAAGCAGCTGCAGAAGTTTCAAAGGTGAATCCCAAGCATTTTCTGTGACTTCAGAAATCCCTTCCCACAAGCTTTTGCATCAGAAGGAAGCTTCAGGGAGGAGTCTTCACCACCTTCTATTTTCTGTAAGTATTTGCATCTGGATAAACTGAAAAGAAGGAAGGGCTCCTTCTGAGGTTGTAAGATGGAGGAGAACTGAAATGGAAAATGAAATAAATCTTTCTGTTTTGAATTGTGAGTAATAACAGCTGAAGCCAACTTTTCCACACAAAATGCTCCATTGGTTTATGTGGCCAGGATGTTTTGCCACCAAAAGCTAGGTGGAGTCAATTGAAATCTGTCCTGTGGGTTTTGTGGTATGTTAATAAGTTTTCTAAATTTAATACACTCTTGGGCAGAAGGCTTGAATTCCTGAAGATAGTAACTCTTCTATTTTTTTCCTTCTTTTCTCTTGCCAAATAGACCCAGACGGAAAGGTTTCTTACAGTTTTCTCCTCTTCCTACCACAGGCCAGTCTATGAACCAGTTTACTGACTTTGTCCCTTTTGGACTGGTGTTCATCTGCATGTCTGAGAGAGCAAATGACAGATAAAGAGAGGATAAACATCCTGTAAAAGTCTGGAAGAAGAAGAAGCAACATTGCACATCTTTAAAGTAAGTAAAGGCTGAGAGCATCACCTCCAGTTTTCAGTCCTTTAAAGGAATATGATGAGCGATGAGCAGTTCATTGGGGAATCATGAACTTTATTCCCCTGCATTCATTGCTGAAAAACTCATTAATGCCTGAATAGTTCAAAGAATGGTACTAAAAAGTGACAACAGGAAAGGCAGAGCTATGATTTGATTTGTCTGGCAGTGTACTTCCTGATGACTAAGTATTGACAGCACACGAGTGGAAAAATCTGATACAACACTTGAAGGCCAGAGGCTGTAGTCCAAAAAAAAATCTGCTACAAGGAAAAGGTCATCAAGACTAAGATTTCCTTTAATTTATGAAAGTGTCTTCAGTTTTCATGGGCATGAGGGTAAGCATGACTTTAAATGCCAGACCTGATATGACCAATTTGGCAGAGGATGAATGAAAACTTAACATCCTGCCCCCCAGAAATGTAAAGACTAAAAGCTTCCAAAGGTATCTGATGGTGAAGAGAGTATTTGAAGGTGATAAAATAATCTAAGCAGTCACATGACTTCTACAGAAAGAAACTGCTTTCCCCTTTGGCTACAGAAATTCAATGTTACATGTTTTCTGTTCAGAGGTGACAAACCAAGAAAACAACAACACAAAACCAAGCCATGCATATTTAAGTAAAAACTCAGAACCAGAATTATATTATGTATTCTAGTAACACTTTCAAAGTCCTAATCTGGAAGCCAAACCAAGCTGTGGTGCTTAAACCACTATGAAGTTTTGTTTAACTAGGGCTGAAGCTCAATTGAACAATTGGAGCAGATCTGAAATGGAAAATAAAGTGGTTTGTCTCCTTCCCTAGCAAACACTCAAACCTTCACAGACCTTTCTGTTAGAGGCTAACCTCTCAAACCTCTCTTCCTTTATTTACCAAAGAAGGATGAGAGAACAAGCAATTGCCTAGAAAGCCAGTAACTTTTTCAGGATAGTGAACAGAAAATTGAGGCACAACCACCGTGTAACTCTTAAGGATCTGGAAGTCAGACAACAAAATTTTTATAAATACTGCATTGTTCCAATCTCCTTGCTTCTCAATGAACCAGATTTTTTAGTAAACCGTGTACCATCTCTGTATTTAAACATTGCTTAGCACCACTGCACATATTTATTTTTAATGAGGAAATAATGATAACTGAAACTATCGTTCCCACTCTTCTCTGGTGATGGAAAGAGGACAAAATAAACCCAAGGGCTGAGATGCACTGACTAAAATTTGTATTTGAGACTGTGATGGTCCCGTAACCAGAGATGTATCTGAATAGTTCAGAGGAAGTACTTTTCAACTGCTGTTCTTACAGTATGTATAAAACTTTCTCTTTTAATCTGCACATCAAATGAAGACAAAAGCATAGGCTCCCATGCTATTATTAACTCTTTCAACTGCTCATAAGGTCTGGAAAGGCAACTTTTTTTTTTGTAGGCTTCTGATGGCTTCTTGCACAGATTCTCAACCACCTGACTAATTTCAAAGGTGTCTAACAGAGCTTAGGAAATCTGAGTTTTAAGATGAGTCTTTTTGATGTGTTTCTTAGCAATGTGCCCAGCTGGGATTTCCAAGTAAGAAAATAATTACGGTTTTTTGTTTTGTTTTGGTTTTTTTTCCCCTGCTTGTTAGAGGCAGGTCATTAATAACTAACTAACTGGCAGTATGATTACTTTCTGCTGCTGGTTCACTAGGTGATTCACCTACCTTACTAGAAGAAGACAAACCAAAGGATATAGTGATCTGATGTTAATTCCCTTCAGTAAGACAGGTAAAAAAGAGAGGTTGAAGGGAGGCAGCTTTGGGAAGGGGCAGCTACCCAAAGAGCTCCTGCTTCTGCCTGTTTCAGACTTCTTTAGAACTACTGCCTTGGCAGAAGGCAGTGCCCTGAGCAGTCCCTCCAAACCTATTGTACGCGTGCCACGAGGTATTGTGCAGCCCATGTCTCTATGGTGGATATAAATTTTCCTTCTGAAAGGAACAGATCTTTCACAAGTAAGGGAAAGAGGAGATATCTTTTCTAAATGAATGATTCACTGTTGCAGGCCGCTGTCCTGATTTGCTGAGTTGCTATGATACGAAAGCAGCAATGCCAACTTGTCATAGCCCTTAACATTCTCTGGAAGCTCATCAAGCTGAAAAGGCATTGCTAAGAAAAATTATTTATTTTTAAGCAGGACGTGTGTATTTACCACAAACCTACTTTCAAGCTTTCATTTTACTCCATAAGCTGGCTTGAAATTAGCTGTAGCCTTTTTTTCCTTCCCCATGGGTTCTGGGGGAGTGAAGGGCATAAACAGGAAGACAGTGGACACTGAGAACGATGTCAGGATGTCCCAAAATGGTAATTTAAAAAACTCTCTTTCTGTGCCTGCCAGAACTTGGGCTTAGGTTTTTTTTGTCGCTGATAAAAAACAAAAACATTGTCAACAACTTTCCATTGCATTGAAAGTATATGTGGCTCAGCGGATCCATGTTTATCTAGAAAAAGGATGAAAATACACAGTGTATATTTTTTGTGAAAAAGCTCAGAAGGGCTATGTAAGCATAAAGGCACAATTTCTTTGGGGAATTCTCACATTTAAGATTGTTACTGTTGGAACACCAAATCTGCCTTTCACCAGCATAAAAACTGCATTTCATACGAGCCAACACAGTAAACAGGGCTACTGCAGCAAACTAGACTACAAAACAGGGAACTGGCCCCAGCTAAACACTATTATCTAAGTAATAAAAATGTCCAATGGAGATGGGGGTGAGGTTATAGGCAAAGAGAGAGAAATTAAGATTAAGTACCAGTATGCTCATTTGTGATGCAGCAAACTGTAGGGAAAACATGGAAGATAACTGCTATCGTTGCTGAAGAAAACCTGGCACGTATTTGAAGAAAAGCCTATGACTGTCCTGGGAAGATGAAATCTCTGGAAGAGAGAAGAGATTCACATCCTTCCCACTGGCTGCAGACTTCAAGAGAAAGTGAAATAGTAAAATAATATACAATTAGTGACAGCAAGCCCTGGATTAGACATTAGGATGAAATTCTTTAATTTGAGGGTAGTGAGATAGTGGAACAGGTTAGCCATGGAAGTTGTGGCTGCCTCATCCCTGGAAGTGTTCAAGGCCAGGCCGGGTGCAGCCTTGAGTAACTTGATCTGGTGGGAGGTGTCCCTGCCCATGCACAGGGGTTGGAACTGGATGATCTTTAAGGTCCCTTCCAACCCAAACCATTCTATGATTCTATAATTACCTATGCACACATGCAAAACCAACTTTGTTTTCTGCAAAGAGCTGTAGTGCACGCTTCTGCCTTCCTTCTTTCAAAGTTCTAATTCATCTTAAATTCAGAAAGTAGTACTATAGAAGGGGGAAGTCAAGAGAGGACTGCTATTAAAAAGTCTCCTGCTTCCATACCTTGTCCCTTCCAAGTCAGCAAGTACAAATAAAGCAAGTGGGATGGAAACTGAAGTAGAAAAACTGCTTATAGAGAAGAGAAGAGAAGAGAAGAGAAGAGAAGAGAAGAGAAGGGAATGGATTCCCAGTCTCTAACTAAAGTGATTTTTACTTTAGCTTTTTTTCTTTTTTAGTTAGCAAAACCAAAGTTTTTGGTTTAAATAAAACACAAATTTCTTCCAGAATTCATTACTGAACTGGCAAAAAAATCATCTCTGGATGTTTTTTCACCAAACTTAGTACCCTCTTGCTTAGACACCTAGGAGCATCTCTCTTTCCTGCTGACGTTTGGTAAATGGTGTCTGCTTTTAAAGAAATTGTGCTCCTTGACCAATAGCTCCATCACATTTAACTTTCAGTGGATGCTGAGAAATGACCCAGATTGGTTTTGTAGGAGGATACAGTTCCATTTTAGTAATTTTTTTCTCAAATAAAATATATATTTAAAAATTGCCATTAAATCTCTCTTCTTCATATCACAATTAAAAAATCTGACTCAGTTACAGCAGTGGGCCCAGAACCTGTGTTTTTTCACATAAATGACTTCTCAAAAAGTAACTCACAATGTCTGCTCCTGTCTGCTTGTTGTGTAAGACCACCTATGCTGATTTCCATTGAGATGTTCACTACACTGGCACACAAACACATATGAAATTACTACTATTACTGTCCACTCAGGATTCTTGTCTTTAATTCTATTGGTCATTATCTTACTGTATTTTATTTATATGGAAGAGATATTTATTGCTGTTTCCTACCAGTATCTGACTGTGTAAAATTATCTAATGAATTCATACAAAATGACCCAACTATAACGTACCACTGGCATTACACTGAACCTACACACTTCAAAAGTTACATCTTAAATCTAAGTATATAGAAACTGCTGGTAACTTGGCTTGTCATTCTGGAGTTTGCTTTTAAAGATGAATAGGCAGATGTTTCATCCTTGGGCTGCAGGAGGATATTCTTTTTCAGTCTTTCCCCTTGGTATTGTGATTTCTGAAGGAACTACTGACATTTCCTATTCTTTTGCTACTTGATAGTAGCAGGAAAAAAGGGAGGTTAAAAGAGCAGTAGAACTTGAAAGGGACTTAAAAGGATACTTAGAAGGACTTGAAAGGAAGTACCAGCAGTGTCAGAAGGAAGGATGCTCTCTGAATGAGCATACTGCTTCCCTGTGGCATCCCCAGTCTTTGATTAGACTCAGCCCTGTGGAGACTCCTGGGAGGATCCTAATGGCTAATTAGAAAAAAAGATATGAAATTATGAGAGTTCTCCCAGCTGGAGGGAGGACTTCATCCTTTGACTTTTCTAAGAAAAAGAAAAAGAAAAAGCAAAGGAGGGAACAATGTACACACCAGTAACAGTAGTGATGGAGCTATATTTACCATGGTAGTTTTTCTGTCAGGTGTGTGTTGCAGCTGCAGGGACTGAGCTGCATGAAACGAGGTCAAAGTATTAAAAAAGGATCATTCCTAGGAAGCCATCCCTTGCAGTGCGTGTGAAAGCAACTCTCAGGCAAGGCTCTGCTGTTGCTACACGTTTTCCAACATATCCTGGGGGAAACGGCATGAATAATTTACCCAGGAGACTTGCTTCATAGACTGAAGTGGGAGAAGATGAGAATTTGCTTCCTTTGCTGCCAGTATTGACAAACTGTACCTTTCTTTAGTCTCCTTTGTTGGTAATTCTTACTGCTCTCCTCTGACACCGGATTAATTATGATTTGGCATGATATCTGAAAAACAGAGAGCAGTGAAGTGACACAGCAAGAAAAGAAAGAAAAAAAGAAAATCAGGAATCAAAATTGATTCAGCAGCACCAGCAGCTCAAATACAAATTATAATGGAAAAAACAACAGCACCTTTCACATAAGCTGCAGTTTATCCCTAAAGGTAGCTCTGCCTAGAAATAGCTGCCACTGTCATTTATTACGTCGCACCTAGATTAACAGGAAGATCCCCTCAACAGCAGAGGTTAAGACTGTTTACCTTGGTAAACATTTCTGTGTAGTCAGTGTCTTCTAGCTAACTAAGCCTTGCTACAGGGCACATGATAAAGGAGGAGAGAAAACAAATGACAACTGTGACACAGCTGTGATGGAGGAGAGAGCTGCACCTTTCAGCCAAACACCTTAAATCACTTCTGCATACACCACCACAGCATAGAAGCAGAATGGTGTATGGAAGGCACAGAGTATTATAGTGGAGGTTGCACATCTGAAAGCCTTAGTGTGATGTGTCCCCAGGTTACTGATCCAAACCATGAATATCACAAGGAGAACCATCGTATAAACCAAATTAGGCTCCATATGCAAAAGAAGAGCTCTATATCTAAGTGCTGTCCTTCATCAGAAAGCGACACCTGCTTCTCTTAGGTTTAGTTTAAATAGTTTTAAAAGGTAAAAGACTTTGTAGCTCACTCACTGCTGAGAAAAACAGAAATCTCAAATACATGCCTGCAGATACTACTGGTGTAAGAGAGATGCCTATGTGTAGGAACACACATGTTCAATCAGTAGTGGGAAAAAGCAGACACTGTAACAAAAAGAAAGATAAGCCAGTGACAAGATCTCCTAGAAGGAATAGCTGTTTGGTGAAGAGAAAACATAGCCTAGAGTTTTAAGGACACAGTCTGAAGTGAAGAAAGTTGGTCCCCTTTCTTTTTCAGTTATGGACACCTACAACCTTCAGTATAAGCAATGTATGTTGGGAGTTAAACAACAGAGTGCAAAATGCACTAGTTGTATAGAAATAAAAACCCGCCTTCACTGCATGGATTTGGATATCTGATTTCTGCATGTAAAAGCTTGGATTTCCAGAAAATTATAGGAGGCTTTGCACCCTGGCAGGAGGAGTAAAGCACCTCCATGAGGAAAGACAACCAAAAAAACAAGGCCTGTGCAAGCCTCTACATAATAAAAGTTTAGTGAAACTGGAGCTCTGTAAATTCAGATATGAATTCTAAAAACAGTGCTTTTCAGTTTTACAGAATTAAAAGAAAATTTAAGCAGTATGAGAGCTTTCACAAAAATGTGATGATCCTCCTCGTCAATATGGGGCATGTGAGCCCCCCATCCACTGCTGTGGCAATACTGAAGACAGACAGAACCTCCCCAGTGGACAAGTTATTCTACAAACACCCCTCAGCACCAGCTTCTAACAAACATTACACACTGCCAGAAGGAGTTGCTAGACTAGATGGACCACTGAGTGGGCACTGATGGATAACCAGAGGAACACTGGCTGCTCTGGTGTTGATAACAAATTTACTCCTTAGTCACACCACTCCTACTAACCAACCTCAAGATGTATGTACCAATATTTGAGGTGGGCCTTGAGGTAAGAGATGTATGCACATATGTTTATGGGAAGTAATCTGCCTTCTGTGCTGTGAAGGTCTTTATAAGAAGAAAACTGGAACCCCAGTCTGCTTAAAAAGAATGGTGAGCAAACAAATCACAAGACAAGATCAGTCTGAATTTGCAGGGTTAGGTTTTTTTGGAAAATGACATCAAGTTGCACTCTTACATCTCTAACTCTTCAGATAATTTCTGAGGTGTCCAACCAAATATTATTTAGAATATGCATACAGAAGTTAATAAATGGACGTCAAATCACTAACTGATCTGTTTTTTTAATGTTTGATGTTTTTCCTCAGAGCAATTAAGAGGGAGGGTTTTATTTTTTCAAAAATCCTCTAGAGAATGAGGCACCCAGCTGCTATGGGCTCTCAACAGCAGGCAGTCTAAATCCCTCAGCTGATGCTGTGTCAGGATATTTATTACCTTCCCAACCTTATCCCTATCACCATACTGCTGAACCCAGGAGTGGTGAGTTGTTTTCCTCTGGCAACCAGGAGCACTGGGGTCATTTTGGCTTATCCTAAAAAGCTGACTTCTCATCTCAGGAGCATTTTGCTATTCAACCATCCCACCAAGCTGTCCACCATTACTTCTGTTCACCTCCCCCCCTCAGGTCCCAGTGTAAATTTTAAGTGATTTTCCATGGGAAGAGTAGATGGCACACAAGCTGAAAATACTGCATGAATAAGTAGACCAGAAAGCTCAGGACAAGGAACTACCTGACAGGAATAGGCTTAAAAATAAGATGGGTTTTGACAGAAGAAGGGATATGTCACAAAAGTGAGGTATTTACCTGTGGATTCTGTTTTGCTGGGTATGCTGTTTTGACAAGAAATCTCTCAGTGAAACCAATGTCATGTCTCAAAAGCTTTTTTTTTTTTTTTTTTTTTTTTTTGGCAAGTTGCAAATACACCGTATTTGAACAACCACTGCTCTTTTCTTTAAAATGAAGATTAAAAACCCTAGCATTGGTTGCTGCAATGCTGGAAGCAGGCTGCCTCTCTGGCCACGGGGCCCCACCATGTCACCCCCCCTCCTCCAACAGCCCAGCCTCCCCCGTGGGCATTTATTTCTCCACAGAAACACTTATTTGGCTTTGTTGATCAACGTTGGACCGGGTCCTCTTAGCACTGAGCAAACCTGAGTGTTTTGTTCAGGTGAGGCCATTAGCGATTGCAATAAGCAATTCAAATTGGAAAAATACCAGGAAGCACGCAGGGCCCTCACCCCCCAAAATGCCTCCCCTGGCACCCCTGGCAGGGAACTCGGGGGGAGACACCGACCCTCCCCACCCCTTGGCCGAGCACAACAAACCCAACCCTGCCCAGGAGGGAAGGAAGCGGGCCAGGACGGAACTGCCATCATCTGCTTCGGTCCAAACTGAGTCCCGTGTGCGGGGGTAAAAGAGTAAGACTGGAAAAACACACCACGGAGCCACACTGTGCAGTTTGTACTACACCAATATGAACGTGCTCCGTAAAAGTTGTAACTCAAGAGGGCTGAGTTTGGCTTGAGGAGCTTACATAAACACATACCTTAATGACGAAATGAAAAAGGCTCTCAAAGGTGTTCCTGTAAGCTCTCTTTACTTTAAACTTGCTAACCTTTTCCTAAATTGAGTGGACATGTAGTCAACCTATTAGCGTGGCTGCATGCTCCTTCATTAAAACTTTCTGTATTTTAAAAATATTTTTAAAGTATTTTCATTAGTAGAAATGTCAGAGTGCTTCAGGTCCTCTGGGGGAATTTATGTCTTGTTATTATGCAGCTTTAATAATTTAAATGCCAATGCAACAATCCAGGAGTGGAAACAGTATGTTCCAGGACTGTTGCAGTGAATTAGTAATCATGATTGTAATTGCTGATTATCCCCACAAATTCTACCCAGACTACTAGAGTGAGTGCTATTTTACTGACAAAAAAGAAACTTGTGAATACTATTAACATCGGCTTGCCCTGTTTCCAACAAGGTTTTGACTCTATCAATCATATAAATAATTGCAGAGGATCAGTATATGGAGCAAGAGACCCTACTCCTAGAGCAGGCCCAGGGCAAGAGCCACATGCTGCTGATGTACAAGGAAATACAGGATGCAGTCACCAGGCACTGCCACTGCAATGTCAATAAAAATAGTGTTGCTAGGGGAAGGGAAGCAGTCAGGGGGGGTACACAGGCAGTCATCTGGACAGAGAGCAAGGTAGCAGAGCCATGTATCCTAGGCATTTTTTGCATATCCCAAAAAGTATTTGAATATACAGGACATGCTGCAAAATAATATCTTTTCAGTTGGATGTGGTTTTCCTACTGACTGTTCCACTTGGTTTCTTTTCTTCTTTAACAATATGTGTTTTGAGGAAAAAACTTGTGTTTTGGAGAGGGTAATAAATATAGAATCTGTGTAGATTTGAATGACCAGATGCTAGACATCTTGAGTAGAAGGCTGAGAGGTCAGATGCACAGTCATCAGATAGTATCAGTAATAAAGCCTTTGAAAACAGGTACGATTGCAAAGGCAAATGTTAAAAGAGGAATCCAAGATATGAGATGTTTACAATAAAACAGAAAACAACAGGTGGGAAGGAGGCCAACAAAGGACAAAGTATGCAGGAAAGAGCAGTGAAGTGAGATACAGACTAAAGGAAAGAAAAAAGGAAAAGGAAAGTTGAGGCTTTAAGACATTGACAGGGAGTAGTTGCTGTAGATGATGAAATTAATTTCATGGAAATGAAATGGATGCCCACAGTGAATTCAAGAAATTATTCATGAACTAAATACATTGGACATGCCAGCTCTTGCAAATGAGCAGTTCAGAGCACTGGCAGGCCAGCAGCTTGTCAAGCAGTTGAAAGGCATGGATCATCAGAAAATTGGACAGGCAGGTGAAGGGGCTGAAGGAAGGTGAATAGAAGCACAGATGAGCAGGAAGTACTGCAGGAAAGACTGCATGGAAAAAAGGAGAGATGATTCCTATAGTAAAACTCACTCAGGATCATGTGGGACAAAATATGCATTTTGGCATCCCAGGCTGGGACACAAGAAAGCATTCACCTGAGACTGGATCTGTAAACCACTCTCGGTGCCTTTTGCTATTCTACCTCTGAGCCACATTCACCCACACTTGATTTGTACTGAGTGTCTTCATGCCTGACCATGAAATAACCTCTTGAGGCATGCACAAAGCTGCTTTGAAGTCAGTGGAGCACTACAAGCATCTGCTTACAGGCATCATGTGCCAGCACCAGGCTGACACTGACCAGGACAGTGCTACTTGCAGACTACTTGCAAGACACTGCTTAAGCACATGGTGCATTTTGGCTATGTTTAAATTAATATATGGCAAATCTAAATAATTTCTAAGTTTACTACTATTGCATTTCAAGCAGAAAGTTGTGGACTTGATTCTCCTTTGAAAAGTATTTATTTTCACTGCATGGCTTCTGCTGAAATCAACAATGGCTTACTTATTAGGTGGGGTAAAAGAGAAATCTGCTCCATAGATGCATTTTAAATGACAACAACAAAAAAAAATATTAAGACTGTAGAGAAAGCTTATTGCTGTGCTGTTAAATTACAAACCTTGCTTTCCACTTTACTTCTTTTCCTCCATGCCAAAAGCTGTAACACAGGGTGAAGCCCAATACCCTTCTGAACTACTTATGGAAGTGAAAAAGTTAAGTGAAAAACATCCATGCTTACAAATGAAGGAATTTGTATGTTTAACTCAACTTGTGCTGTCACTCACAAACAGTTTGGCAATCATAGAAGCAAAGGATCTTTGTCTTTCCCTTGTTCTGTTATGCAACTCAACATGTTTACTTAATCCACTGTTCATTCAAATCACTGAGGAGGTACAAAATATTTGGTAGGAGTGGGAAGCCACTTCTATCCCAGTGCATACTTGGAAGTGTGCAAGTCACATAACCATTTCTATGCATATTTCCCTTTAAAATACTAATAATGAGAACTTGGTGTCCTCTCAAAAGTGTAATAATGTCTGATCCCAGAACTTAAGTGAGGCAAGGACTTTATTCTTCTTTACCACTTCTTCCTTCTTCTTCAGAGCTTTAGATTGGAACATGGCATATGAGAACAAGGCCTAAAAATATAGCTATCATGAACTAGGACGCTAAGGGGTTGCACGGAAGAGAGAGCTTTCTCATGCTTGCAAATGGAAAAATCCAGAAGTTCTTCTGAAAGGAGAGACTTAACTGTCAAGAAACAGCTGGGGACCACAGGACATTGTCCAAAAGACAGGCTGGGACAAAACCTCCAGACGGAGACATGGGGCAGAATGGACCTGATAGTTGGGAGTGAAAGGGAGAAAAGACCTGTAATTTATTGAGTTAGACTTGCTTGACAATATTAGTATGTTCTAGCTGAATATTGTTATATTCCTACCATTGTAAGTGTTTTTCCACACATGAATGGAGATGCCCAGTGGCATCAAATCTGGTGGTGGCTTTGAGGCATAAATCAAAACACCTCATAAAAGAGAAAGCTTCCAGATTCTTGGAGCCAAAACTCTTATGTTTACACTGAACGACTTGGCTTTCAGAGCCCTAACACAATACTTAACATTGCAAAACCTTGCCTGTCAGAGCAGTTTAAAGAGACAAAGATAAACCAGGATGTTAGGAGAATCAGATTACACTGAGATGGAATGGTGATTAAGGTATAATTGAAGAAATACTGTAAATAACACCTATATCTCCTGAAACAGCAGGGAGGAGAGATGATCCCTAAGTGCTGTTGACACTGCATAAGTCAGGCCACACTAATAGTTAACTGTCAAGAATGACTTGCTATTTGAATATGTAGGTTTGTGTGTTGACAAATACTAACCTAAAATCTGATTCTGAAGTATCAGCCATCACTGGTAACTTCAGTGAAAGAGAAAATGGATGTATAAACAGGCTTTCAAATTTGGATCTGCTTGCTGTTCTGAGAGCTTTTGTGCATCTAATATATACGTAATAAATTCTTTATTAGCTAATGAGACAAACTTATAATTTTTACAGAGTTGTATGCTTGCCATAAAACTGAGTTTGCATGTAGGCCCGTATATTTTTATTTCCCATTGTCTTGGCTTAGCTATAGGGTGAACTTTTTCCTTCTCCCCAAGTAGCCCTAAGACATAATTCTTTCATACAAATTCAGTCTCTTAACATATAAGAAAGCAGAACTTCCTGGTTCAAGTGTCCAGGCAGACATCCCTGTTCAAGCCCACTTGCCGGCCTTTACATACACACACAGGTACAACCATCTTCATTTTTTTAAATACTAGACTTTACATTTTCTATGCAACTGCTGGTTTCTAGTTTGTAACTACAGGAGCAGATACAATGGAGGTACAGCACAGAGATTTTGACAGAATTAGAGAAAACAAGAAGAAATGTCTGTATTTCGCAGCTTTTTTTTGATCATTGTTTGCTAGGGAATTTGGGGGGCCTTAAAGTATTCAGGGACCTTCACTGACATAGATGCCTTCTGTATCTCTTCTTCTCTTAAAAACAGCTAGCAAGAGAAGTTCTTAACTGATAACCACGGGTCATCGAGGTTTAGTGATATTCTGTGGATAACCTTGCAACATCACTGATTGCATGCAACTGCATCCCAATGTGGACTGTGGAGGTAATTAAGATAGCAAAAGGAGATTGGGCTTACAAACAAAATGGAATTTGCTGTATGATAAAGGTGCTTACAGAGAGTTCATAATCTCTGAAACACAGCTCACAAGTTACACTGTTGTCCAAAAGCCAGAAGTCAGAAATCCTTTCTCCACTCTGCAGTAGCCAGCACTCGTGTTTGTCATGAGGAAAGCAGAGCAAAAGCAATGGTGCAAGACCACGTTCCTCTGCCACAGTCAAGCCTCTGCAATGCAAATGCCAATTTTTTTTTTTTTTATTTTTTTTTTTTTGAGTGGTGGGGGAAGAGGGAAGGGAGGTATTTTAACCTTATATATTACTTCAAAGGTCTCTTCACTCATTTCTTCAGGCATAATCCAAATCTGTTATTTATAATTTGCCTTTTAAAGTCTGCTTCTATTGTCAGATGCAGCCTCATTCTGCTATCAGCAGCCAGAAATACAAAATGGCCTAGAGTTCAAAGCAGGCAAAAAAAAAAAAAAAAAAAAATCAATGCACAGATTTCATGTTCTCACACATACAAAACAATTGGCTGAACATGCATCTGCCTAACTGCCTGCAGCAAAATGAGAGTATTTACATACTAACTCAGATTTATTCTTAGATCAGGTAAGCATTCATTGAACAGGGAGGAAGAACTTCAGAAAAATATCACGACATGCATCACACAGCTCCACATATTAAGTGGAGCAGGTGAAATGGTGACAAGTCACTAAGTGAAGAAAAATCTGAAAGCAGAGTTCTTAATTATGACAAACATTCAGCTTACAGTACTTCTGTCCCTAACTTTTGAGTCCTCAGCTGATGACCTCACAATTAAACCAGTTATGTGATCAGAAAATAGTTTTAAAACTAAGTGCAGGGGACTGCGCTGTCACTAAGTTATCTTGTTTGTCACTGCTACCCAGTTCACAGATGAGATAAGCTGTGGCTTGGTTTGCTGCATGCTTATTGTACCGAAGATGCCACAGAAAGCTTTGGGACCCTGGTGAGAAGAAGCAGTGTAAGCATCCTTCAGTGGCTGCTGGCAAAGGGGAAGAAAGACTGCTAGGTGCTGTTTGTGTAAGAAGTCCTGAGATCTGGGGGGAATGAAGTGGGGTTTTTTGTAAAAGAGAGGGAATTTCTTTACGATTGTGAGGTTCTCTGAGACGTCTATTTTATTACTTTTTTCATCCTAAATTATACCGACTAGAGGGCTATGAATTACCTCAGTGTTGACACTTAAGCTGAGACTGCAGCAGCACCACTCAGATAAGCAATACCCCAGAAAAAGGAAGCAGTGAATAGGTGGCAGTTCAGTATAACATCAGGTCAGCTTGATACTTAGAGAATGAATTACATATTTTTCCAGAAGAAGCATGACTCAGATAGACGTGATCAAGAGCATCTGCATAGAAATTGGAGGCAGATGTTTGTGAGCAGGCAAAGCACAAACTTTAGAAGGGAAGAGCTCACATGGAAAAGGTGAGGCTTCAGGTTGCTGGTGGAAGCAATCTTTTTTGACTGCTGCTGTAACTGCAAATACGGGGTTACAGTTTCAGTGTCACACAAACTAGGAAGAACATTAAAATAAAACAATTAGTACTTCCTGGGGTTCTTTTAAAACAGAAGATCCCAGGCATTCAGATACTAAGAAACTACTGTCTAAGTGATCTAGAATGAAAATTGGTGTTAAAATACAGAATGCTGTAACTGGGCTATAGCAAAGCTTACTTACAGAAGCTGTCCTGTTTTCAGAGTCTAAATTCTCTGGACACAGATGCATTATGCGAGCCAAGATATCACAATGAAAAATCCCTTCCTCTGTATAAGCACACAGAATTTGAACAGTGAGCTTTGCTTTAGTATCTCTAAGCCTGCATTTTCACTACTTAATAGATACTGAGATTCTACAGTAAAAGACCAAAACACAGACTTCCCAAATGCAGATGAATTTCATTGTGGAGGGGTTTGGTTTTTTGGTTTGTTTGGGTTTTTTTGAGTGGGACCTTACATTGCACATGTTTGTATCATCTCATCATCTTCAAAATTTTTCTTTAATATTGCAACTGATGCTGTCTGCTCTCCTCAGACAGCCTTTCTGAGCTTGAGCTGTCTATGGTTTGTTCACTACCTGTCAGTGAATTTGGTTAGACTAATGCCGTCTTCTGTTCCAGCTATTAGTTTTATAAATATAACTGAGAAAATACAATATTGAAACATTGGTTCTTTACCCACCTTCAAAAAAGAAAAGTGAAATGTAGCAGCTGTAACTTTAGAGCAGTCTGTTTCATGGCTCTAACTAACCTTCCTCCTTTGTTTAACTATGTTAAGACTGCATATAGTTAAATACATGTTTTGTTGCTCTTCTGTAAGTAATATAAATATTTATCTGTATGGAAAATTGTGGAAAATAGAATTACTCATGTAGAGAAGTTCTCAATTTAGAGTTTCAAACACAAAATATGTGCTTGTCAAGATTTCTGCCTTGAATTTAATTTTCATGGAATTAACATTATAAGGGATCAGCTATCTGAGCTGTATTCCTTGAAAATATCTCACACTTTTGTATAGTGAGCATCAACTTTTTGCTTACTCAGCTCTGAGCCTGTCCTTCCCAGTAGCTGCTACCCAGCTCCCCAGTGGGCAAAAATGATCTCTTCTGATAGAGGCACTGGGAACAATGCTCCTTGGGTACCTGGTGGAGGCAGATGCACTGGTTTCCTCATTTCTTCTGGGAACCCTGCATCTTGCTAGAATAATAATTATTTCTTCACAGAAGTTCCCTTCAGCTACGAATAAGACCAGGCTTTTAGAGCACTTGAAGAAAAGAATACCCTTTGCCTTATTTTGTTAGCGTGATTAAAATCTGTGAGGTTTGGCTACTGCTTTCTACATTTCACATCCTGCAGCCTCATTAGGATTATCTGGTAAGAGTTCTTAAAGCTTTTTCACACACTGCTGCTGTCTCTTTTTCTGTCAGTAAGTGCTGGGTAACTTCTTCATTGCTGAGTTCTTAGTCTATGGCAAACAAGTCCTAGCAGTACAATTAGTACAAAACAAAAGTTATTTTTGAGGCACTAATGCAGTAAAAAAATGATTCAATCAGTAGCTTCTCTAGTCTTTCCTCTCCTGAAACACCACTAATCTGCCACTTAGCTCTGATTTCAGTAGAGAAAGCAACAATCGTGCTATGTGAAGAAGCAGATTACCACCCAAAGCAGGCACAGCCCAGACTTCTGAGAGACCATAGCATCACTAAAGCCATGGGCTTTGATGTTACAAGGGCACCAGTGGTGTATTCCCTGTGAAAAACTGGTGTACCTTCATCTTAAAACCACATTATTCTGTCAGGTTAAGGAACTGCTGTTAGAAGCCTTGCATTTGTTCCTCTCTCCTGATCTTTTATTGTCTGAGTAAAGGGATATTTGCTTATTGGCGTATCCCAGGCTCTTGAGTTTTATTCTGCTTTTTACATAATAAGTTCTTTGTCCAGAAAGCAAAGAAATGTGATGACTATAACTTTTGTTCCAAGGTCTGGGCTGAGTTTTGGGACATTAAGACTTTCCAATTTTAAGATCTCACTCCCTCAGGCTTTTTATATAATGGGTGATAAAGGAGTTGGAAAGCAAATTTATTGCCTCTTTTTCTTAAAGGCCTTCTTTTTCATCCTTGACAGGGGTAATGGGTCCTTTACCACTGATACTATTGGGTTTCTCCTGAGTGTCTTATTCTTCAGTGTCATTAACAAGATAAGTTATCCTTTCGTAAATCTCCTCTTCCTGTTCACTTTCAAGGGTCATGTTTTTTGCATGGCTTCAATGTTAGCGTGCAGAGAGTTCCCACTGAGTGCATGGAAACTTCACTGACCTCCTTGGATTAGAAGCACACTTACTTATCATGGATCTTCACGTATCTTTTCTGTGGGTATCTGATATTACAGGCAGCCAAAACCAGCCAGTGAGCCAAAAAGAACTGGAGCTGCTATTATGTCATGTGATATTCCCCTTCTTTCTTTTTCCTAGACTTCTGTCTCTCTATTTTCAGTTTGAAAACCTACAGTTGTGCCCAATATTCACATTCACAGTGAGGATTATTTCTGATGCCTCTAAAGTTTCATAATGACATTGAGGAACAACTGACACCTCTCTGCACAGGTTGCAGCAATTCAGATTTCTGGACTGTCTTTATTCTGCTTAGTTAACAATGATACAGCAAATTTCTCATTCACTATCAACACCGACTGAAAAAGATCGTTCTTTTTAAAAGACTGAGGGGGAAAAAAAAAGTTTTCCACTTTCTACATTTCTACCTACCTACAGGGAGCATATTGACTGCTCAGGGATCAAACATACTCAGGGAAATGCCAAATCTGCACCCTTTTCCCTGTGCATTACTCTAGCAATGAGAGATCCTTAGTAATGAAAAGGTTACACAACTTTTTTACAGCTACACTGTAGAAAGATTTCAACCTTTCCAAGCCTAGGATGCAAGTACAAAATAAACAGATCTGCCACTTTATTTGTGGAAAAAGAAACCCTTCCCTGACTAAAAAATACAAAGGTCAACAGCTTTCATGTCTCATGAGGACACAGTCTGAATGCAGCTGGATGCAGGTATTTCTGTCTGTGGGAAGAGTCTGCACAACCAAGTAGACTACAAGAAATCCTGCTTGCACCTGAGACACCCACCCAGGGATGGAGATGGCTGGAGAAGATGACTACTTTGCAAAAATCTTTTAAGTTCCAGCAGTAATTAATCCAAATGCATTCACAAATCCTCTCATTGCTAGGCCCACCCAGCCCCCTTGCACATGGGCCCAGTCCCATCACACAAATGTCCCCTCACAACGAAAGTACGGGATTGCGAAAATGTCCTTAAGCACATGGGTGTTGGGAAGATTCACCTCTCTGCACATACAGCAGTGGGCAAAGAGAGACAAACCTTTTGTCCCTCGCTCCATCTGGCCATTCCCCCTTGGCACGGCTGAACAAGGAGTAAGGCCAAGATGATGACTGTAGGTCAAAGAGGGTACAACACACCTCATGGTCTGGCCATTTGCTTCCATCTGCTGTCAGCAGTGTAATTAGACCGTGCTCAATCATCTCTCAGACACCAGCAGGTACGTGGTGTAACTAAAAAGGCTACAGAAAACCCCGAGTCAAAGACACCTTCTTTTTCCCTCATCCTCAACTCAGCCAGATGAAAATGCTTCATGTCCCAAACACAGAAGTGAGCCCCTCATGTGTCAGTGCTGGCTCTCCTCACAGGATGCATTTTTGTAGTCATATCATGAAAACATTTTAAGATCACATTTTTAATTAACTAGAACAACGCTAATATGGTTTCTTAGTTGCTGCATTTATTCAGAGTCCAACAAATGTAATGTCTGCACTTCTGAAATGCGTTTCTGAAAGTACCGTGTCTTATAAACCCTGTGGTAGATTTTTTCTAATATCTCATCACTATAGTGATGGTTGCTTTGCTTTCAGGAAGACCAAAACAGCCAAATGGATGGAAATGTACAGACTGAGACTTTCTAAGAGGCCACCAGGAGTTTAGGATTTCTCTCCTGGTGCTCTCAGCACAGTCTGGATGCCTCCCTCCCTGAACACATACTTTTGGCATTCTTGTTTTTCACTAAGAATATGCCAGAGCAGCAACGTTTACAAGGATTTTCAAAACACAACACCAGCCTGCTATTTGGAATGCTGGAGGAAGACTTAAGAAATGGGACAAAAGGAAGGTATTTCATTTTCTGAGACTGTCCTAAATTGAGGTAAATGGCAACAACAAAGCAAACACTGATGCTCAGCTTTGATTTATCATCAGCATGCAAACCAGAAAAAAAATCAACAGATAAGCTGTCCTACGGACAGCAATAAAGGGTGATTGCCAAAACCTTGCTGATTTTGTTTAATGTGTTGTCACTGAAAGCACTTCTTTATGAACCTGAATATACGTTGCCTTACATTTTTCCACATTTGACTGAGCAACCTCCATCTCCAAGCTCATCCCTCTTCTGCACCATCCCCAACCCCCAGCTCATTCTGCTGGATCAGGAAATGAACAAAGCTTCATTTGTTTGCTGATGCCAGAAGCAGCAGCAGCAGCGTCAGCCCTGCAGAAGCAGCCACCCCAGCCTCTGCGGCCCTGGCCAAGGGGACACCTCGTGTTCCAGGGAATCGTGCATCCCACTGAACTGATGTGCCTCTCAGAAAACAGCAAGAGGGTTTGTGCAGGTTTCAGGTAAGCAATAATTTAAAAAAAAAAAAAGAAAAAAAAAAGGAAGAGACATTGAAAAACAGTATTTTAGAACTACTACATATTCAGATAGATTAAAAAATTTACTATGAGAAGGGAAAAGCATTTGAAATTAAGGCTTGAACAGAACAGCAGTTTCTCTTAGGTGATGACTGGACAGAATAAGCTAGAGCCAGATCATCTGCTTTCTAGCAGTGCCACTCAAGGACTACCATTCCTTTTTGTATATATATTGGCCATCCACTGGACATGTACACATTTGTATGTACACAAAACAATACAAATACCTGTACAAATACCTGGCTTGTGTGAGCCAGGTTCTGCTTTCTACCTTCCCATCACACAGAATAGAAACAACTTCCAAGGGTGTAATCTTTGGTACTTTGCTGTGCTCCAGGCACACATGCAATAGCATGACCTTCATTACAGTCAATCTTAAAAGTTTAGTTTTCCTGCCTCTGCTTTTTCCAGAGCCTCATTCTTCTGACAGCATGAAACCTTCTTTAATTCCAGCTTAAAGGTACTCACAGGTTCTTTTCAGTCAGCTATAGCTACCTAGTTACCTCTTGTTTACTGGTAGGCTAACATATCCTTCTCTATGTACAGACAGCAAAACTATGCTCATCCCCTATTTAGTGGGATGCAGACATAAAGGTCTTCTGGTTTTTCAGATAGGATGAAAAATGGAGAAACTAATAGCTGGGGCTTTTCTTGCCCAATTTTTTTAACAAGCTTCAACTGACATGCTGTAAGCATGAGTGGCCAGAAGTGAGCAAAGTATCCTCAATAAAATCTCACTTGGGGCACATATTATCTCTACTGGGAGTGAGGTCATCAGATAAATCTCCAAGATTTCCAATCTTCTCATGTTTATGTCATTCTCACATATTTCATAGTCTTACTTTTTTCCCTAAAGAACAGAAGCCCTTTGTAGTAATACTTCAAGCAGCCTGCTGTACCTAGGCAGGGAAATACCTATTTGTATTTTAGGAGACAACCCTGCTTTGCTAGACTTAGAGATTTACTATCTGAATGCTCCTGAAAGTGCTAGCCAAGCCAAAACCCACCTGCGACTGAAACTGCTACTTCACTAACGTTTTTATTCGGAATATTTTTCTCCTAGTTTCATGTTTTGATTCTTTCTATTATACCTGCTGACTTGTTGGCTTCCTTACTCTATTCCAACCTTCTGCTTTTTTTCCCCCTTTCATTATGATCCTCTACAGAAATGCTACCAGCAATTTCTGTTAGGTAGGAAGACTTTCAAAAAGAGTCTTAAGATCAATGTTGGCTCAGCACAATTTAGAACAGTTTAGCTCAGTTTAATTTAGAACATGTGACAGGTCTGACTCACACAGTGCTATTCATGCCATCCATCCTCAATTTGGCAAGGGCCTCGTAGTTTAATTATGACCTGAAAATGTCTCAAGTCAAACTATATATAGCATTTAAAAAATATTTATAATGTTAAGAATGGTTATAAACAGTTCTAAAGTCCCTCGAGTGATGCACAGGTTCAGAGTGGATACATTTCTGTCTGAAGCCTACACTGAGCACCTGATTCACAACACCCACACTGCCTGCACAATGCATTCATGCCCATGTGAAATGACTGAGCCTGATATGTTTCTCCCAGGTTTCTGCAAAGGATTGCCTTTGAAAGAATACACGAAAGGGCTCTCTGATCTAAAAGAGGCTTTGCTAAGATTAGAGTCTCTCAGCATTCCAACAGCTTTATCTCTGACCTTGCAGGTAAGAAAACATCACTGGTCAGCTACAGCATCGAGACCTCTATGGCAGGATAAACAGTATGTGAGGAATGCAGGTAATGTTATTCTTGTCTGTGATCCAGAAATTGGTTTTAAGACTTAGAGAGTGAATAATCATGTTGACCTCAGTTTGCAGAAGCTTTTAAAAACCCACCAGTGAGGACAGCAAGCATTTATCACGTGCCATTCAAAACCAATATACAGAGAGAAAAATTTCACTGCTTCCCCTACACAGCATCCTGCTGAGCAGAAGTTCAAACCAAGCCACTGGGGTGAGCACTGAACCAGATTGACCCAGAGCTGGCCCTGACATGGGGGCAAAGGGAGGAGTACAAATAGCTCTGTAGTACATTCTATGGTACCATACTGGTACACATAGGTGTACACAGCATATATGTACCTATGGTACAGCAACTGCATGCCTGGAGAAATCTGAAAAGGTGCGCTTGGAACCTTGGCTCGATAGTTTTGCAGCTTTACAAACCTCACGTTCTTCACTTGAAGCCTGGCTGCCTCATATGAGATAAATACCTGTGCATGAACTTAACTAGGGACTACATTATAGCCGACAAACATCAAAAAGATTTGAGTTGAGCATTTCTCTTGCTGAACCAAGCCTCTCATTTTCAAGGGAGGAATCTGCTGCAAGCAGGCAATAGGAACCCTTCTGGATGATTATAGTGGGCTGCTTGCCTGCAAATGTCAACGGGAAGTGCACCAAAGGCAGCCCCTGGGCAGGCACAGAAAAGGAAAAGTGGAGAGGCCAGCAGGGAAGCAAATATTTGAAGATTACAGACTACTACAGAAGAAAAAACGGGTGTCAAATGGGTGCCAGGGTGAGGAGGAGGGTGCAGGCAGGAGAGTTAGGAGCTGTCCAGGGCCACAAGCCACAGGAGAGCATGGGAGACCCCAACCCAGGGCTGAAATAAAAAAAAATAAAACAAACAAACAAAAAAACAACAAACAAACAAACATAAAAAACCAAAACCAGTTTAAAATAAACAAAGAGTCAAAAAAAGATGGTAAAAGCTGAGACTGATGATACCCAGTCCTTCCGCATTCAGCTTGGCAGGCTGAAGATGCCAGACTGTTGGTTAATGGGGCTGTGTCAGTGTGCTGACATGCAGGGGTCCAATGGAAGGGAAAAAAGGATGGAATTGTACACAGATCCCTATTTTTATATCTTTTCCTCTCTTTGTCAATGGGATGTTTTCTTTCTTTCAAAAAGAAATCACAAACCAGAGGGATATGCACAGAAGTTTTGAGGCTATAGAATCTTTTTATCTGGCCAAAAATGAAAGAAAAAAGTGTAGTGGTACTTGATGCTAAATGTCATGAGACTACAGAGACACTATTCCTTACAGAAGATGCTCATGAGATGCTCATGCTTGTAGTTGCCTTTGAAATCAAATCCCAGCTGCTTTGATAATAACCTATTGCAAAATAGCTACTAATCCTCTTTTGTAACCATTCCAAGCTGTCTGTGCATCCCTAACCCCTATGCTTTGTCAACAGAAAAGTGAAACAGTGCTTAGGGTCCCTAATGCTACAAGCACATTAAGAGCAGAAAATAAATAAATAAATCTTTCTTTCAGCTGTAGACATAATCACTTTCTTGCCTGCCCAGTTTGTTTATTTCTTACCATAGCACTCCATATGCAGAGTTCTCAGGACACGAGGCAAACTCATCTAGAAATCACTGTATTCATATCTAATGGCTTCAGGAGCCACTACTATTCTTATCTGCTCTTGAAAAAAGGTCAAGGATATTTGTGAATCCTGTCTTTTCCTCCATTTATTTCTGCAGTTCAGCATAGGTTATCCTTTATCACCAGCTGGATGAGTATTGCTTTAACATACTTCTCAGTGCTGGTCATAGAGAACCTGACTGCCTTCTTGTTAAGCTCAATTTACACTGGCATGCCCCCCCTGTCTACTTTATACACTTCCAGAGGGAGGAAAATTATCTAGTTCGCTATTCAGGAAGCTATCAGTGATGAAATTATGGCCATGCAGATGCTTCATCTGTAAGCATCACATCATTTCTAATGCAGTGAAAAGCCTTCATGACCCAAGACAGGCATCTGCTGGGCACCAGGACTCCTAGGATGCACTGGTACTTCTGAAGTCAACATTTTCAGGCTTCTTCCTTGCAGGAAGCTTCCCCCTTAATCTAAACCTCTCCCTTTTCGAACTAGTGGGTGCACACAGAATACAACAGGCTCCAAACATCTGCAGATTGTTGCAAGCATGGCCAAGCCCTTGGAGCTCAAGTCACAAATATGCAACTTAACATGAGGTTTCCTTGACAAAGTCCTGAGGCAACGACTGTGCCTTTGCTCGCTGTTTTCTCCGTAGTGACGCAACCACCCACAGTGTGGTAGGAATACAGAGCTGACAAAAAAGGCATACTGGGATTTGGAAAAGCTAGCCCACAACTATACAGGCCTTTTCTAGACAGCGACACAAAGCTCACCAACAGGTCAAGCCTTCAATAAGAAAATGTCAAGCAGGCTACCTGCTGTGATTGTTCATAAATTTATTTAAGAGAGAAACGTTGGCTTCTGCACAGTATTAGAAGACAAAACCCCACATTACTTGTATATTAGATCCAGAAGGCACTGCTGAAGAAAGCTCTTCCTAAGACTATTACAGTCCTGGAGCATGTTCTAATCAGTAGACCGCTGATTCCATCTCAGAAAGCTCCTATAAGAGCAAGACTGTGAATGCTGAAAGGTCGTCATGCTTTCATGCTTTGAAATAAAAAGCTCTGAAGCAAGATGACTGCCCGCAAGTACATAAAGAGCAGCAGTGCACTCATTAGAGTACTTGCAAGGTTACATTTGAGAAAGATGAAATCCACATACAAAATCACCCATTCAAAAATGAAGTAGCGTTGGCACATGCAGTCACCACAGCAGCATGTAACCAGAGGCAGCTCAAACTACAAGGCACACATCAGGTGTATGTGTAGTCACCTAAGTAGTCCCATGAACAGCTCTTGTCCTTATTTCCTTAACCATTTTGCCCTGTGTGTAGGCCAGTGAGTAATCAAGACAGTACTTTAGCACCACTCAGTGTATAATTCTCCTATAAAAGCAGTCTCCTGCTCACAGCACAGTATGTATGTGTGCATCTGCGTGTGTGCACCTTTTGTATTAAAGAAGCACTTGAAAATTGTATTTACCTGTGGCAAACAGAAAGCTTTTTGCGGATGACTACCTTTGGTGCATTAAATATTTGAAAAATGTTTTGTGGTTCTGACTTCCTTTCCCTTTTTAAACAAATGCTTAAGACTGTGAAATCATTAAGCCCCAACATAAACACAGGGGAAGCTGACACTGCTATCCTACTAAATTTGGATTCCTGCATCACCAGTTGTTTTGCAGTACTGTAGTGCAGAAAAAAAGTAAGCAGAGATGTCCCTGTGACTGCAAAACCAAGGACAAATGGGATCATTTTAGTGGGCTTCAAAAAACTATGAGCAAAAGAGGGCAAAAATTAAAATTTAATAAAATTTTCATGAAGAAGATGATCCAGATAGTTAGAGTGGAAGATATATTCCCCATTGTCTGTGAGGCAGACCACAGCATGTGCAAATGGGGAAAACCAGCTGCCCTTTCAAGTACCTTACCTGGTATGTTCACTTTTGCCAAGTAGAGCTGGTGACTGGTTTGAACTCATCTCCTTAGTTGACCACTTGGGCTCAGGGGATTGAAAATAAATCTAGTGTTCAAAGCCATCTCCAAAATGCCACAGTGGGGTGAAAGTGGAACGGATTGATGGAGTAAGTCACAACAGGATGAGGGTGAAATGGATGGGGTCCTTGGTAGCAGTTAGGGTGAGGAGATGCACTGCAAGCTTCAACCTGCTCATAATGCCCTGTGGATGCCTGTGCAACTAAACCACTCCAGCACCCCATGAGACAACCAAGCACAGCAAAGGATCTACAGAAGCAAACTGGAGAGACCTTAAGGGCTGGGCAAGTAATTTATGGCATCACAGGACCTGAAATGTCTCCTATGCTTGCACAGTCTCGTCTCATGGCACCTATGGGCTTTATGCCCTTTAAAAAAATCAGCAAGACTCCAGTTTAATAGAAAAGTTAAGATCTTCCTTACTTCTGTGCTGAGAACTCTCAGCACTTTACTTCTCTCATACTGGAAAGGTCCTTGTATTTTGATAAGCGTGTATCATTTGGGTTTTTCCTCCTCATCTCTGCTGTGGAGACTCAGGTGCTAAGATTCCAATATGAACAAGACAAGGGCTTTGGAGTCAGTACTTCATTAGCTAGGTAACTCTGGTTTCTCTCTCCAGTAAGTGATCTCTATACATTGAACCTGGGAGGCACCATATGAAAAAAGAGTGGCTATGAGACAATTGTTTAATACTAGGAATCCTGCACCTCTGAGTTGCAGGTTTTGTGTATTTTACATTAGTATGTACAATTTAATAGGAAGAGGTCATGCTAACAGCTCATAAATAAAGTACCCTTCCAGAGTGCAGTCTTTGAGGACAACATAGTTCAAAAGCTGCTTGTCTCCCTCATCAGAACACGTGGTTTTCGGGTTTAACCCACCATGTACAGCACTTTACACTGATCCCAACACCCTTTGCTTTTGGTGAATCACTGAATAGAAACCTATCTAAAACACCACAACCACCTAACACCATTTAAAGAACAGCACTCTTCATGCCAACACATTTTAGAAGAAAGTAGTTTGTGAAAGGGAACAATTCCTGCTTTTTATTTGGAAAAATCATCTGAAAACCTTTTCAGCCTAAATTGGGTTTAGCTGCCCCAATCTCTCTTGCTGTCCCTGGCCACGTTCTGCACAGCAGTAACCCCATTTTCTCTTCTTTATGACCACACTGCAGTTCATGTAACTGCAGACAGCTATCAAATTCTCTATTTTGTCCAAGCTATAAATGCTTCATTTCTGCAGTTTTTCCTCTTATATAACTGACATTTTTCCCCCTATCACCAGAACTGAAAATGAGAAGTGTCTTCTTGGCCAGTAAGGCTGCAAACTACTTGTTTTCTTCTCAAATAGGCTAAATGCTTTTTAATTGGCAAGATGCTGACAGAGGAAATGGGAACGATGGACTTGTGCAAGAGTCTGGCTTTCATCTGCAGGACAGTATATTTGCCATCAAAGGCTGCCAAGTTCCTGGAGCATGTTGGTATGCTGTGGCAAGGAAAAGTCTTTGCAAGGAGGAGGGAGCTGCTGGAGGCAGCCTATCTCGTGCCTATCTCACCTTAAGCCTGCCATGGCTACAGGAGGCATCATCATCAGATGCTGCTCACTACCAAAGGTTATGGGAATAAGTCACTGACACACAGCACGAAGAACCACACCGTGAGTAGGAAGCAAACAGGGAAAAGGCTCTAATACAGTCTAAATATAAACCCCACATTTCCAGGGAAGTAAATGTCAAATACTGTAATTACAAAACAAAACAAAAAAACAAACAAAAAACCCCAACAAGAAAAGGAGAAAGAACAGTCTGGTTGCACCCCTTATACCTACACACACTGACCTTGTAGCTCAATGAAGGAAAAACATTCCAGTCAACATTGTCTTCACCCAGAAAAGATCAAAGTCATACAGCCACAAAAATCTAAGGCCAGCACACAAAAGCTCAGGTTATGGCCTGCATCTGACTCCATTCACTAATTTAAGTATAAAACAAAGTTAAGAAGCCAAGAAGCCAGACTGACTCTCTGCCAAAAGCCTTTCAAATGTGTTTGTCAGCAAACACACTGGCATGTGCTTTGGTGTGGTGAGCTTTCTGCCCCACAGAACCCTGTATCTTAGGGAGTATTTACAAGGAGTTGGAAAAAGGTAATAACAGCAACAAAATGTTAACACAAATATGCTCCCCAGCTTGGATAGTTGTGATTTTTTTCTGCGTTTCCACTGGCAAATTTTCTGGGTTCTGAAAATCGAAACAAGCACCTTAACCTTAGCAATCCGATAGCATCCAATGCAAAATAAAAAATACAAAAAATAAATAAATAAAAAACAGTGGAGAAAATAACATGAAAATAAGTTGTATCTTGCATTTTTTTCACCACACTGAAAGCTGAACTCTTGCTGAGCCACTACAGCAGTAAAGCAACCTGAGCATGCTGAGCAACAGTGACCACCCTCTTTTCCCAACAGTGACATTCCTGACAGGTAAGAAATGGTGAACTTTTGGCATCATCTTGGAAAAGCAAATTGGCACTTGAGATTTCATGCCATTGCAGCACTTACTTTTTTAACAAGCTGTTGTTAACTCTCCAGTATTTTTCCTTTGTCCTTGTCTATAATGGTCTTGAAAAGGGTATGGAAATCAGTTGTGGTTTTGCAAATAACAGTGCTGTACTTCAACCCACTTTGGAAGCAAGATATGTTTACACCTGGCTTTATTCTTGGTTAATATTTCATGCAGGTACTTTTATTCTGCATTACATCAGAAAGCTTGTTAAAATCTAAAGTAATTATAAATCTTCCATAAGTTTATTTAAGAAACACATGTTTTGATATCCCATTTAAACTAAAATTGAGCTCAAAAGTAATATATATGTTATTTAAAACCATCACAGATTTCTGAAAGCAGCTACAAAGCAAAATCTGTTTGGAATTGCTTGGTTTTATGCATGGAGGTTTCTGCATGAGCTGGAAGATATATTTAAATTTTCTATTTATACAGCAACTTATATCCATATTTTACAAACATGAAGGAATAAACTTTGTAAATTCCTTGTGAAACACATCGCTATTTTAGAACTGACA
Organism: Phaethornis superciliosus; assembly: GCA_023637945.1. Classification (NCBI taxonomy): domain Eukaryota; kingdom Metazoa; phylum Chordata; class Aves; order Apodiformes; family Trochilidae; genus Phaethornis; species Phaethornis superciliosus. Next base: position 73,744,336 of record JAJQWJ010000002.1, read on the forward strand.
CAAAGTGAGAAAGGTAAATGTCTTGTCTAGAATCAAGATAGAAAGTCAATTAATAGCTAGAATCTGCACTTTTAGAGCTTGTGTATGCCTTTGCATATAAAAAATCACTTCTCTTCAAACATCCATAAGGTCGTGTCATATAAGCTTTTGTATACAACCAAGTTCTCCACACAGCAGCAAAATCAGCAAAGATTAACAAGAAATTAGTCCAGACCAAATCAAGTGCAAAGAGGAATCAACTTTTTGGGGTTCTGTGAAAATGCAACCAAAATAAATGAACAAGAAAACCCCTGAAGCAAATCAGATGGTCAGTTCAATTAAAAAAACAATGTTTTACTTTGGGAATTTCTCTCCATGATGCAGAATATGCTGGTTAAACCTTTCAAAAATTCAGTTTTAAGCTCATGTTTTAAAACTAGTTTCCAGGTACTTTCAACTGTCCTTCCTGATGCTGTCTTCAGCTATTGGGGTAGGGAGGAAAACCCAATTCCACCATCTCTGCAATAAGCATCAGAAGTACCCAATTTCTACATGACCCTTCTGCAATGAATATCTGGTGATGTGAGAACCAGATTATCTTCAGAGAGAGCCCTTCAGCCTAGGCACTGGGCCTTGGGACTGCATGGCAAAATGGTAAATACACCTGGACTCCCACCACCTGAATTACTCTTCTGGTAGCGAGAATTGTTTCCACCCCACAGACCTTTAAGTTTTATTTTCAAACTACCTACTGGACAAGTACCACCTTAACCCACAGTTCTGAGATGAATTAAAATAGTCTTCATAAAAAGAATATAAATATTAGAACAAAATATTCTAATACTTCAGAATTAGTGCCTTGTTGGTGCAGAGTTGGGTTATTTCTTCCTCCCTCTTTCCATCCCTTCCTGGAAATAAGCTATCATCTTCTTGAAGTTACATAGCTAGCCAACTACTTCAGATATGCTGAATGGGTATCATCTGGTTCAAAGCCTGACAATTCTTAACAGTGAAGCCTAAGAAAGTCTGGAGGAGTCCCTGTGGCTGTGCTACACAGCTACTGGAGGTGGGAAGAAATGGGATTGGGACCCAGGGAACTGGAGAAGTTTGTGAAGGAAAAAGAGGGTCGGATGAAAAAAAAAGAGAAGGTGCTGACAAATGAGGCACAGCACAGATAATACATTTTACACCACGGAAACATGGAACACTGCAGGTGATGGAGTCCTTATTTGTAGATTCATCCTCATAACTTCTGGTATCATCTAAAATATTCAGTGGCGACAGGCATGCTGCTCTTCATAAACTGATTATTTTGCACCTTATGTGGTATAAAATGCAAATATATTTCAGCTTAGCTGCTGTATGTGACTTTGTTACCTTTAAGAACGTAAGCAAATTGCTGAGATTTGGCTTTCATCTGCAAATGAGATGAGGGTTGTTTTTTTTTTAATGAGACCTATGACATCTTCCCAGTTCTCAGTGTGCATTGCTCGCTGTGAAATTCCAGCAATACTGAGTGACTGGTGAATGCAACGCCTGGTATTCAACACCTGCTGCAACCAACATAGACCTATAAGCCTAATTAATCACTTGTAGAGTCTCAAGAATTGTCTCTGTGGTCTACAGGCCACTTAACACCCCAGCGTTAAGGTTTTGAAACCCCCCATTGCTTGGTGCACCGCCGTTTAGGAGTAAAGGCTGCAGGGCTTAGGCTGGCATGCAAAGGGCAACAGAACCATGTTCTTTGAAGAAGAAAGTCCCTGCAGTCAGTACTGAGGCTCAAATCTTGAAAAATTACCACTTTAGGTGCATTTCTGTTTTCAGTCCTTCACATAAGGTCCCACTCAGATTTTCTCCCTCCAAACAGGTGAGGTAGGTGTATTCTCTGGTCTTGCCTAGCTGCTTTCCTGACTACTTGGTTTGTGAATACTGCAGGAGAAATGAACTCCTTCCAGATATTACCACTGAAAATTTAAAAAAAAAAACAAAAAATTGATAATATACTTTGTAGATGCTTGCTTCTTTAACACAATTTCATTTAAATTTGAATGCTCTGTAATTCACATTAAGTTAAAACAAATAGGGCACTTCCATCATCATTCCATATTAACAATGGGGTTGTAGTAATAACATACAGTCATGGTCTATACTAATTATAAGGCCTTGTTAGGTTTCTTGTTTATATGGTACTAAAGTCCTACATGATTTGAAAGAGTCCCTGACCTCTCACAACAGCAATAAGAAGAGGACTTTGCACTCATCCTTGCACCTTTCATCTTGGGGCACTTCTGACACATGAATTTTCATTGCATCCCTGTGACACACTGGTAAGTCTAGGCACCTTTCAAAGGCAGGGGAACTGTGCCACGGGAAGGCTACGCAACTTGGCCTAAATCCCCAGGGAACAGCTGGGAATGTGAACTCTCCCACTACTTGTTCTGAATGCCCAGACAATAACACTTACCCCAAAAATGAGCTTCATAAAGCATTAATCAAAATGTTTAAACCCCTACTAAGTCTGCAAGCAGCATGGGCAAACGGTAAGCTGACTAATTCTTTTTGATACATTATTCATGACTTCTCCTTTCCTGGCAAAACTTCTTAAGAAAAGAAAAACAAAACCAAACCATACAAGAACAACAACAACAAAAAAAACCCAAAACCAAACCAACCAAACAAAATCCTCCCACCCCCCAAAAAAAACCAAAAAACCAAAAAACCAAAAAAAAAAAAGTTTATTTTTCAAGTAGTTATTGGAAAATAATTTGGGATCCAAAACGTTTAGCACTTCCTTTATGGCTGTTTGATCCCAACTACGGCACCGTGCGCAGCTCAGGGCAATGTCTCTGCAGGACTGGAACACCCGAGTGACCTCGGGAGGAAGAAAGCATCAGCAGGACTCTGCTTGCTAGGTTTTAGTTTCCAAGGACCTGCAAAGGGCTGAGCAATATTATGTCTGCATACCTAACAGTTATGTTGGCAAATAAAACTGTCCAACCAACAACCACTGACAGCAATTGAAACTAATGATTCAGGGGCTGGCCATATGACAGCTAGAAAGGAAAAAATATCCTTCTGCTGTTCCAGTTGATAATTAAGGGACTACTGAAGACATCTCCAGATTTCACAATACTGCTCTCTGCCTGGCCTTTGCCACTCTGTGAGCAGCAGTGAGAGCTGCCAGCCACAGCTGCAAATTGTACTTAACGCTATCTAGGGCTGACTCTGCACTTCTGAGTTACTGAACTAACATGCACCTCTCTTTCCCCCCTTTACAATAATGCTAATGCAAATATAAACATACATTACAAATCGGGCCACCACAATACTTGTGAGCAGCTCTGAACCTGAGTTAAAAGCAAAACTGGTGTGGGTGGTGATGGATTTTTGAGCTTCCAGGGTAGCGGTGGTATTGTTTGCTGTGTGAGCTGTTTGAAGCTGTGTTGCACTCCATCACATGGGAGCAGTTTTTTTATTTACAAGCAAGCACATCCAGCAAGAGTTTTCAAGGGAGCTAGGATTTTTAATGGAAACTCTGCTCTCCAACAGCTGAGTTCTAAATAAAACACTAATTATTTAGGATATTCTGAGTCAAAGTCTATCACAAGCAGAATGAAAGGGAGAATTTCTGTTCTGGTGGTAAGTGTTCATCTCTTAACATGAAAATGCTCTGTTGTGTATATTTCTATGTGTATGTATATATCAGAGGAGAATATATAAATAAACACGTGTGTGCATATACACATATATGCCTTTGTGTGGAGAAGGCAGTGATTCAGCCAAAATATTTGGGACTATTTATCTGAAGACCTTACTCTACAAAGAAAGTTATTTAGCATTTAATTCATAAATATTACATAGTGCTGTAAGTAAATTCCAAGATAAATGAGCTTCAGAAGGAGATAATGGAAATAAGTTAAAAGTGGTTCATTTCTCTCATCTGGTAACTTACCTAGTCATGCATCACAAATATCTTTTCAGTGAGAAAAAAAACCAAACAGGTATTTCTCTAAGAAGATTTTGTGAGGTGAACAGATAAGGTTAGCTCATTCGACTGAAGAAACTTGTCCTAAAGCATTATTGCATTAGTGCCCAAGGGTTAACAGGAGGCTCTTCTCTGGCTATAGCAGTTCTGGAAGTGACTGCAGGAGATGACCTTGCTAGTTCTCATGAGCATCACTCCAGCATTTTTTACTTACCACAGACTAAACAGACTTGTCATACAAAACATCTCATAAAAGTCAAGGCTGACAGTCAAGCTATGTTCTGCAAATACCTTGTAGCCTTACTGTGAATTTCCTTTTAAGCAGCAAGAAATCTAGAGACTGATGAATACGAAGGATCTGGCAATTTCCTAGTGATGTTTGCTATTGAATAAAACTATTCAACACCCAGAAAGGCCTCTCAAGCTAAAAAAAAAAAAGAAAGTGGTAATTAAAAAAAAAAATAGATATTTCTCTTTGTTTCTCATTTTTCAATTTTGGGTAACTAGTAATACTGGGTTTTGTTAAAAAACTGTTTTGAACACTCTGCTTCCAAACACTCTCCCCACTTGAGAGAGCAATGTAGGAATACAGCACATATAAAGGTTTTACAAGCATTTCTTAAATATCCATTCTTTCCTGGTGAGGCAAGGTCCATTCTCTCCCTATTTTTTCACATTCATCTCTTACTTTAGACCTGTAGTTCTCCTGTCTCTTTTACAGTATTGCCCAGAGAAAGTAACATGACTTCATGCAAATTTTACTTGCATTATCATTCTTAGAAATCTTTTGTATCTGCAGCATACATTCACAGGAGGTACATCAGCCTTTTTAGAGCTAGCTGTTGGCACATTCTTCTATATTGCTTTCATTAAGCCTTTTTATTAAAATAATTACAATTTTGGAGATCAGAAAGGTGGCTTACTGGCTCAGAAGTCAGTACATTTTCATCAAGACATGTCCAATAACAACGCCCTACAAGAATAAATAATCATTCCTGTATTATGTACAGGAAAATAAAATCCGTGTCTTTTTGTCTCTAAGAGCATCTCTTCAGACTTGCACTAACTTTATTCCTGCCTCAGTTTCCTGATTTCAGTGTAGGTAAGTCTCCCACTATGCTGGTACAAGAAAAGCATCTTTCCAGTTCCCACTGCTGAGCTAGGACTTCTGTGGGAGCCTGTCTATTTAATAAGATTCCTCCCTCTTCAATGAAGCACTCCCCGAGGCTGCCATCTAAGAAAGGGGATAACCTCAGTTCTCCTGGAGGGCCAATCCTATGATTTTTCTGTGAAATAAAACACATTTTCTAAGATCATTTGTTCCTCATGCTGTCAAAGTGGATTAAGAAAGTGCTTACATGTATTATCCACATGCTAGCATCCCTTGTATGTCACTGGTACCCAGCCAGGAAGAAGTCCCCTCACTTATAAAATTGTTATTTCTTGCTTGCTAATTTTTTTAATCCTCGTCCAGAACAGGCTGAAGTCAAGGGTATGTTATTTTACCAGATGACATGTTTTTTTAATTGAGCTGACCTTGTAGGAAGCAAAATGTATACATGCACCTGTCATACTCAGTTTGCCATGTGAACTGCTTTCAATTTAATTTCTGCTGTATGCTACTAATGTGGCACAGTTATTAGCATTTAAATCACCTTTTCCCTTGTCATTTCTATCTTTAGTTTTCCCTCTTCCTCCCCCCCCCCCCCCCGGAGTGATTTATAGGAGACTGACTTAGTAGGAAAGTATGCAGTTGTTAGAGAAGGATGGAATTACAGCTTATTTAAATTTAAAGGACTAGGAAGCAAAATGCAATTAACAGAGCCATGCCAAGCAGATGATTAATGCTAGCTATTTTTTCCCACTGTAGTATTTTTCCTAGTCTTTTTCCTTTCACTTTCTTCTTTACAAACGGGTGCAAGTAGCCACTAATTTTCTGCTCTTTGCTCAAGAAGCATGGGGCAAAGCACCTATTTTGTTTAGAAAGCAAGAGCTTCTCAGCAAAACTGAGACTTAGGAGAAGGACAAAAGCTATTTGAGATGCAATACTTACTGTGGCTGCCCGTCTTAATCACCATGAGTAACTATTAGTGTTTACTGCCCCACTAAAAACATAATGATAGGCCGTCTATAGTGCAGCCTGACACAAGACCTGGGCCTTACCTGTCATAAATCACGAAAGAAGAGAGGAAGTTTTTCCCCAGACCGCAGTGCTGTGGCAAACAAGTACCCTGAGTGGCAACCCCGGGCAAAGGAGGAGCGGGTACATGAAGCGCCAAACATGTTTTTGGTGCAAACGCAGCAAGCAGGGATGAAGAGGATGAAGCGGGAGGGCTGCGTATGAGGGAGAGTGACTGCGAGTCAGGGGACACCGGGGCACGTTCTGATTGCCCAGGACAGGGGACACAGCCCCAGGTCACCAGCACCGCTAAGGAAATGTCTTCGGGGCTGAAGCGCACAGCTCTTGCTCACGGCTGAAGTAGGGCGGCAGGAGCTCCTCCCGCTCTACCCCCACCTTTCTAGTCCGCCACCACCGCGGACTCTGGGCTCACGAAACACCGGCGGAAGAAGGGGCGCATCATCTGCTCCCAGCCCCGCCGGGAAGCCGCTCCCTCCCGGGATACCGGCGGCAGGGATGCGGGGCGGGGGCCGCTGCGGCAGCGCGGCGGGGTGGGGTGGGGGCTCCGGGGCGGGGGGAGCCGCGGCGCCCCTCGACTGCGGCCGGCAGTAAGCGGGCCTCCTCCCTATCCGTGCCGCGCTCCGGCAAGCCGGCTCCTCGGGATGAACTGCCCGCGGGCTGCCCTGCGCTGCTGCTGCACCTGAGCATCCTTGTCAGCAGGGGGGGGGGAGGGGGGGGGGGAGATAAACCACGACCAGCCCCAGGCAGACGCATTATGTAACTCCGTATTATATAATACTAAAATACAAGGGGAATAAATAAATAATAATAATAAAGAAGAGGGGAGAAAAAAGAAAAAAAAACCACACAACCCCCCCCCCAAAATCCAACCCGTATCCCGCTGTCCTTCCCCGAGCATCCAGCGGGGCGCGGAGCTGCCCCCGCTCTCAGGCCGCCTCCGGGGCACGCACGGCAACACCGGCCGCCCTGCCACCCCAACGACGCCGCGATGCGCCGGGGGAGGACGGCGGGGCCCGGCCCAGCCCCGCAGGGCCCAGCCCGGTTCTGCTTCCCTTCCCCGCGGAAGCGCCGAGCCCCGCCGGCACGGCCCTGCGGTATAGGGCGAGGGTCGCTCCCGGGATAGGCGCTGACTTACCTGCTCCCCGAAGTCGATGGCGATGTTGGTGATCCCGAGAGGGACTAGGAACCGGATCAGGGGCCAGTAGTTAGTGAGCGCTGGAAATTTCACCATAGTCCCAGCTGCGCGGTGACCCCCAGCGCATCTGCCGCGGCGGGAGACGGACGCGGGAGGACGGCGGGGGGGGGGGAGGAAGGATGAAAGGGCAGAGGAGGAGGGTGCGTGCGTGTCCCTGTGCGTGTGTGCGAGCGGCGAAGGGTGGGGGGTTGAGGGCGAAGGAGAGGAGCAGCAGAGCCCCTTAAAAATAAAGCAGCCGGGGTAGCGGGTGGGGTGCCGGTGCCGGTCCCTCCCTGCTCGGCGCGGCTCGGCCCTGGCGGGTGCTGTCTGGGCGGCGGGGCGCGCTGTGCTGCCGCCTTAGCAGGAGACCCGGGAGACCAAGTCCATCCCCGCCGCCCTCCTCCCACACAACAATGATCCGCCGCTGCCGCCGCCGCCGCCGCTGCTGCCGCCGGAAAAAAAAAGAGGAGGGACACCGCCGCCAGCCACTCGTGCGGGCAGCGCTGCCATCCTCCTCGGGGCGCTGGGGCCAGGGGAAGGGCCGGGCCGGGGCCTCCCCCCTCCTACCCCCCCACCCCCCCCCGCCTCCCTCCTGACGCTCGCCGGCGGCGGGGCGACGGCCGCGGCGCCGCACAGGAAAACGTCGCCCTCTTCCTTCTCCTCTTCCCCGCCGCTGCCTTGGGCCCGGCGCAGGCCGTTGTGCGGGGCCGGGCGCCGTCGCCAGAGGTACCTGTGCGGGTGAGCGAGGTGTGGTGCGGGGCCGGCGGCGGTGCGGCGGGGCCCGGCTGCGGGGAGCAGCTCCCCGGCTCCGGCTGCCGGAGCACGTGGGTTTGACAACACGCTGGCAGACGGTCGGGCTGGAGGCGGCGGGGGAAAGAGCGGCACCGAGCGGCTCCTCCTGAAGCCGGAGCCGCCGCTCTGCGCCCCCCGCCCGCCACGGGGCCGGGGGGCAGCGGACGGGCAGAGCAGGGACACCTGTCTCCCCCCCTTTCTGGGTCCCGTTGGGTTCAGTGGGGATCCCCCCCCTCGTCTGTGTGACCCTCGCCTTCCTCACGCAGCCGCCGAAACTTTTTTCCTGTCAGTGGGCTTGAGGGCAGGGGCAGTTGTGGAGCTATAGAGAAGGTGGGGGGGCTGCACGAAGTGTTAACCAAGATGTCTGACGCAGGGCTTTTCTGGTCAAACACCCAAAATAAATAAATGGCGAGCGTTTGCCAAGGCAACCACTTCGTTTGTCAAAGTCTCTGACTGAGTCGTGGATGAGGGAATGCGTTCCTGGCCCCCAGGGCGGCTTGGCAGGAGGGTCCTCGCCGGCTGGGTGCACCCAGAGCTTTCTGACCAAGGGTCCTGACACTTGGAGAAACTCTTGTCAGCGCAGAGGGTGTGGGAAAGAAGAGAAATAAAAGCCTTTCTGCACACGTGAGAAATCTTTAACGTTTTCAAGCTTGCAGTGGGATTTCGGTGTTTCATTGTAATTGAGTTTCTCTGGGGGGATGTAGCTTCGGGGTGTCACCTCAACCATGCCACTTCCAAGAAGGGCTGACAAGTTTTTAATGAAAGTCAAAGTCCTGTGGAGAATCAGATACCTGTGTCTGATCCTCAAAGGAGCAGTGTCCAGGGGAGGAGTGGTGGACAGCCTTCCTCATTCACACACTCCTCTACTAAAATGTTCTGTGACCGAATGCCATTCCAGCTATTTTAGAGTCAATAAGAGGTGAGCTCTAAAAATTCTTAGTAGGCAGATAATGGGCTGTGGGGTGGGGTTGGAGTGGGAGAGCTCCTGGCTGTTGAGGTGACCTGGCAAAGTCAAGCCCCAGCTGTGACTGGAGGTTTTTTCCCTCCTAGGTTGGAGTTTGTCTCATCTGGCAGCCTTGTGGGCATACAGAAGCAAACTCAAATGCTTATGAGAGTGCAAACCTGCCTTTATCCTCTAGATCACTTAAAATGCCACAGACATGGTGTCCTGGGGGTGATGGACGATATGCTGAGAAGAGGAGAGGAGAATCATTACCTAAGTGTGTCTTCAAATTAACAGCACCAAATCTTCATCATCCTAAGGAAGATCTAATTATTGCCAGATGAACCAGTCCATTGGATAGCTTCAAACTGTCCACAATTGGGAATGTTCCATCTCCAACCAACCAGACTACAGTCGGGCTGAAGTAGAAGCTGTCATGCAGATGCAGGTGCCTTATACCAGCAGCCTTTTCTTTAAGTTGTTCTCTTGCACCAAGTTGTATTACCTCCCAATTCAGGCATTGCCTGTGTGTATGCTTATGTGTCAATTGTAGAAGATTTATGTAGTAGGCACCATTCTTTGATGCAAGTGTCCTGGCCTCTGAAGACAAGGCTGGATATATTTCAAAGCATTAGCATAATATTAAATTCTGCCTTCCTGAGACTGTATTTTGTTTTAGATAACTGTATTGCCAGTAACCAATTTCTTCCTGTCAGGTCTAGACTGAGGCTGTTCCTCCCTGCCGTGCATCTGAGATGAATTTGTAGCTGGAATTATGAAAGAATATTGTTTACAGCTCTGTTTTTTTAATATGCTTTCATGGTAAAGTGTTCCTATTTTGTTTCGGTTATATTTTTTAGGGGGAAGAAACCTATAATACTGGCCTTGAGTTAGAGGAAAGTAAAAGGGAAGCCCTTCTAAATACATGGTTTTAACTTGCTCAGGTGAGCTGATGTTTGAGGATTACTTCCTTTCATTTCTGACAAAAGCAGGCCACCACAAAATTAAAGCTTCCTAAATCAAAACATTTGAACACTGTGTGTGTGGCTCACAGTGCAAACTATGAAGCACACATAGCAATTAATTACTTTGTCACAAAATTATATTCAGTCTTGGAAATACTGAGACATCCAACTAGTTCAACGGAGTATAAGAGAGGCATAACCTTTGTTGTTTTTTTTTTTTAAGTGTTCATAAGGTAGTTGATGCTTCTTAACTCTGGTAGATAATGAATCAGGCCCCTAACATCTGTAATTAATTTCCATTTTATTGGTCACTTGAGATCCCTGATTAACTTTTTATCTTCCTGCTGCCCAAAGCAATAATAGTTTTATTTTAAGAGTAGTTTACATTTTACTTCCTTCCTGGAATGTCTTGGGAAAATGTTAACCTAACTGATGCTCTCTTGAGTCCCGTATATAAAAATCATTAAACTTTTAAAATAAACTGTTAGGCTATGTTCCCAATTTTTCTGTCTGCTTCTCATTCATGTCTTCTGCTTGTGGAATGAATGTAGTTCTTGTGTGCTTGTCTTTCATCCCAGGTCATATTTGTTCCTCAGATTCATTAGAGAAATCTGTGGTTGGAACCAAGGAGCAAGGATGGTTTCTTGTATCTTGAAGTCAGTAGTTTGCTCAGCTTATGAGATGAGGAATAGGTCATTTTAGCTGTCTTGGACAAAAAGCAGTGATTAGTAATCATTTCCTTTCTAGCATATTTTCTGTTACACTACATATCTTACTCATATACCAAACACTGTCTGTCTGTTTAATGGAGTGAAAAAGACACAGAGAGGACAGCAGGAGAGGATTAGACATAATCTCTCTGTGTTTGATAGAAAAATGACCTAGTCCACGAGTATCTTGAATGGAGGCATGTCACTGGTGAAGCCCATATGAATCAAGTACAGTGCTGTAAGGTGCTACGGAATAAATGATGAAACCAGAAAACTCCCTTGTGCCTGGCAGGGCAATGTGTCTCTAATTGCTGCTTATGCAACAGGGTCAGAGTCTGAAGGTGTCCCCAGTAACAGATCATATCAGGGCAATGCACATTAGCTTGACTTGTGCAGCCAGAAATTCAACATGCTGATCAGCATGTGAGCTTTAACATGTGTTAGAGTCCCAGTCCTTTCCTGAACTTAAAGCAGGTGCCTCACCACACAACTATGAGAATGAATGAGAATGAGAATGTTAACAGGGCCCTGCTGTGGTATTGTTTTGCTTCAGAAAGATGCCTCTGTTTCCTCGTTGAGGCTACTGCTAATTACCTAATAAAGAAAACAGGTCTCTGGTTTGATTATTTTTTTTTTTTTAAATCACTGTGCCTGGTCTTTCCATCCCCAGTTGGCTATTTAGCTGTCCTTCTCACTTTTTCAAGCTACTGACTGTAGCTTCCAAACCTTATCTTCTGCCTAGGATGTTTTTTCTCTAACAGCTAGAAAGCACTCACTGTGTAAGGAATTAAAATGGGTGGATAACAAAATTTTTGAGTCAATCATTCCATGAGAACAGGTGAACTGGGTTTCCCAAACTACAGGGTGGCCAATGATTTTGGTCTCTGAATGGCCTCTGGCTGAGAGAGAGCAAATGATTCCTGTCTTTTCCTGACTGTTACCTGACAAAGTGTAAGGACATTTCCACAGTCATATTCTGCTTCTATTTTGAGCTAATGCTCCCTGTGCAACAGCTGTCTCTTGCAGGCACAACTTTTCAGTTGAATCTGAGTCTGATGCATATTTCTGGCTCTTTGTACAACAATAATTAAAACAATAATAGTGGAATTTGAAAATGTCTTCAAACTAAGACTTAACGTGACTGCAGGAATGCTCAGAATGTGGGTCTTTTGCACTTAGTGGAAAAATACTAATTCCTATTTAGTACTGAGTAAAAAAACCCCAAAATAATCTACCTACTGTCTTATTTCAGGGAAATAGTCGGAAACAAAATTCAGTTCTAAGGAATCTTCAGAACCTATCTGAAGGTCCCCTTGCTCCTCTGAGGTTCCAGTAGAAAGCTTGCTCGTAGGCAAAATGTATAATCAGCTGCTTCTTTTCATGCATGGCAAAGGAAAGCTGTATGTACAGCATTTTCTTATGTGTAAACTGAGCCTGTGTCACTGCAATTATTGTGAGTTGTGCAGAAAGCTTTCAACTCAAAGGGCTGGTGGAGCTCTCCTTAAGTCCTCATGCATCAATCAACCCCAGGATCCAGGGGCACTGTATTCTTGCACTGTGTTACTGGCTATGACTTCTAGGCTATTGCAGCCCATTAATGGAAAGACTATGGGAATGCTGCAGGAAAAGTCTGTATTTATATAATGTTTTATTCCATGAATGGGTAGAGATGATCTGAAGGATCAGAAACTAGCCAAAGGAATGGGGTTATCAGTCAGACAGGTGTCTGGTGAGCCCAATTCCAATCTACCTATAGCTCTGCATGAAGAATAAGGGTAGTCTTTACAATCAACCTATGTCTTGTCCCTAAGGCCAGTCTTCTCCAGTTGCAGCTGGCTTGTAAAGTTTGATAACAAGGACAGTGGCTCCGCAGGAAGTCCACGTCTCTTTTTTGGCTGGAACATTTGCACTGACAGCTTCAGGCAAAACTGTTTCCCAGCTGAAGAAGCAGAAGCTTCCTCTTAATGCTTAACAGACCAAGGTCAAAATAATGTTAGTTTTCCATGGCATAAGGAGATCCAGATCACTCAGAAGTGCCTGACTAATTTTTCAGGTGAGAACCAAAGTGCTGTCTCTGGTCACCTGCAGCAGGACCGCTCTAGAACATGCCTTCTGCCAACAGTGTTGGCTCTTTACCCCCTGTCTTCACAGCAGGGTCTGCTCCACTGCTCACGTACCAGGGTAATACCAGCTTTATGCGTGATTTATGGTCCTAGAATTAATAGCCTGATTGGTCTTCATAGAATCATAGAATCGGCTGGGTTGGAAGGGACCTCAGAGATCATCAAGTCCAACCCTTGATCCACTACCGCTGCAGTTACCAGCCCATGGCACTGAGTGCCACATCCAGTCTCTTTTTAAATATCTCCAGGGACGGAGAATCCACTACTTCCCTGGGCAGCCCATTCCAGTGCCTGATCACTCTCTCTCCAGAAAGAAATTCTTTCTAATATCCAACCTAAACCTCCCCTGGCACAACTTAAGACTGTGTCCTCTTGTCTTGTTGAAAGTCGTCTGGGAGAAGAGCCCAACCCCCCCCTGGCTCCAGCCTCCTTTCAGGGAGTTGTAGAGAGCGATGAGGTCTCCCCTGAGCCTCCTCTTCTCCAGGCTGAACACCCCCAGCTCCCTCAGCCTCTCCTCACAGGACTTGTGCTGGAGTCCCTTCACCAGCCTGGTTGCCCTCCTTTGGACCTGCTCCAGGACCTCAATCTCCTTCCTGAACTGTGGGGCCCAGAACTGGACACAGGACTCGAGGTGTCTTCTGGAGTTCTGTTCTGAGTCCAGGATTGTATCTCCCACCTCTGAGATGATGTGAGGCATACTGATCTGCAGCAGCTCTGGAATCAGTATTGGAGCAGCTGGTCTCAAGCTGCAGGCTGCCGGCAGGGTTATGAAGCGATGCCCAACTGCAGCTCCACTTGCTGAGGGAATGCCGTGCCATTTCTTGGCAGATTAATCCCACCAGCTCCTTCTTTTAGTGGTGGAGCTGTGTAAATATGAACACTGCACTGCAGGAAGCTAGCTGGACCAGCCTCTGCCCCTGTTAAAGATTTCTCTCTTTCAAGTGCCTGTAGTGTGGCATCTGGTGTCCTGAGGGACTTTGGTGCTTATGAAGCCTGCATGCTACAGAGGGGCCTACGTTGTCCTCACATCAGGCCTGAGGCTCTAGCATTGTTTCATGATCAGAGGAAAAGCAGCTTTGTCATCATCAAAGACAATATATATGGATGTTGTGTTTCCTCAGGATGAGAAAAATTGAAGTCTTTAAACATAGTGTGTTTTTATGTTGTATGTAGGGTTTTTACACCCCCCCCCCCCCCCCCTTAATTTCTAAATTACAGTTTATTTAGTGATTATCCTTATACATTGATCTTAGAGATCTTTTCCAACCACAGTTATGTGAATCTGTCATTCCTTGATTGAAGCTTCTTGAAAGAAAGAAAAGTAAATATATAAAATATTTTCCAGAATTTATTTCTAGGTAACAAATTAAAATGTATTTACATGCTTAATATGCTTTGATTTGCCTGGAATTCAGAATCTATTTTTAATGTATGTTTGGCAACTTTGCTCCAAGCATTAGGACATACTGGGACTTCCTTCAGCCTGTTTGCTTCTCACTAAAACATCTACATGTAATATCACTTGCTGTGCTATACATGAAATGTCATAAGCAAACAACATTACCAGTAATGTGAAGTTGCAAAGGTCAATCTTTATGGCTTCGTGTGTCATTAAAACAATAATCAGTGTTACATTTCAGCTGTCTGAGGAGATTATTGGTGCAGTTGAATGCACTTGAATTTAACTAAAAGTTGTAGGAGGTGTTGGTGGTAATCTGACCTCCAGACTCCTGTATTCTGTGTCTTTTTATAATGTTGAGTTCAGTAAGTAGATTAACTGTTGAGAATGTTTAAATGTTGCAAAAAAAATATTCACACCTGAGCTTGCACTACTTTATTCTCTCCATGCTTGCTTCAGAAGGGAGCCACTCTATCCTAAATATGTCTTGCCAAATATAGCTCCTGTGTTATTGAACCAGTTGTAAAACAACCTCTGTACTGCAGCTATAGTAATGAGTAATCTAACATATTTGTGAAAAGATCATAATATGCTAATGCATGAGCATTACTTACTAGCTGTTGTGTGACTGATATGCTATAGTATGTGCATGCCTAAAACCAGTATTCCTGGAGTACTTTAGAACTTAAAAGTAACATTATCTTTTATCTTTAAAGTGTTTAGTACTGCTCACTGATGTTTTAAGACTCTGCTACTGTCTGTCCATCTAACTGCAATATTTGCTCAAATGTATTTATTTTATAGAAATGTGATTTTGTTGACAATTTCTTGCTCACTGAGAGCTTTTAAGAAATATTTACTTTTTGCAATGAGCATTCCATACTTTTCTGATAAGAATGTTATTCAAGAGTATACAAGGAAATGTTATGATGCCAGGGCAGCCTATTTATGAAACTCTACAAAACCACCTTTCAACACTTTAATTGTCCTTGCTTCCTGACAGACCCAAAGTGCTTTAGAAATCTGAGTTGCTCTTGCTCTTGCTGCAATACTGGGAGTACAAAGGGCAAGAAATGCCAGTATTTTACAGATGGGCAAAGCAGAGGGAAATGAGCAGCTTGTGGAGGTTAGCAGGATGTGTTCTGGACCTGTTACTGACCCTTTTGAATCTTTGATTTATTCAAGTTTTTCAGCTGAACCTAAATGAAGAAAAAAAGAAAAACAATTGTTTCACAACAGGGACCCTAATCTTCCTCCTTAGTTTACTTTAGATAACAAGCAGAACTTTAAAGTGGGGTATATAAAGTCTGTTATTTGTGTGTGGATAACAATAGAATTGTTTTGATTGGAAAACAACTTTAGGATTATCAAATCTGACTGCTAACCAAGCACTGTCAATAGGCCACTAACCCTAAGCACCATGGCAACACATCTTTTAAATACCTCCAGGGGTAGTGGCTCCATCACTTCTCTGAACAGCCTGTTCCAGTGCCTGACAACCGTTTCAGTGAAGAATTGTTTCCTATTATCCAACCTAAACTTCTTCTGGCACAACTTGAGGCCATTTCCTCTTGTTATATTTCTCGTTACTTGGAAGAAAATGTCTTGGCACAATCTCCTTTTAGGTATACATAGATAGGAATAAGGTCTCCCTCAGCCTCCTTTTCTCCAAATAAAACATCCCCAGCTCCCTCAAACGCTCCTTGTAAGACTTGTGCTCTAAACCCTCCACCAGTTTCACTGCCCTTCTTTGGACATCCTCCAGCACCAAAATGTCCTTGTAGTGAGGGGCCCACAACTGAACACAGTACTTGAGGTGCAGCTTCACCTGTACCCAGTACAGGGGCACCATCATTTCTCTAGTTCTGGTGGCCACACTATTGTTGATACAAGCCAGGATGCTGTTTGCCTTCTTGGCCATGTGGGCACACTGCTGGCTGATATTCAACTGGATGTTGGCCAACACCCCCAAGTCCTTCTCCACCGGGCAGCTTTCCAGCCACTCTTCCCCAGGCCTGTAGCATTACATGGAGTTGTTGTGACCCAAGGGCAGGACCTGACACTTGACCTTCTTGAATCTCATACAATCTGTCTTAGCCCACTGCTCCAGCCTGTCCATTCACTGCAACTCTTTGGGCCCAGCCATGCAGACAAGTGTTTTACTCAGTGAAGTGTATACCTTTCCAAGCCTTGAGAAGACAGTTTCTGCAAGAGAATACTGGGCTAAATTGCATCAAAGGCTTTACTGAAGTCCAGATAGACAACATGCACAGCCTTTCCCTCATCCGCTAAATGGGTTATTTTGTCGTAGAAGAAGATCAGGTCAGTCAAGCAGGACCTGCCTTTCATAAACCCCTGATGACTGGACCTGATCATCTGGTTGTCCTGCATGGCACTCAAAATTATTTGCCCCATAACCTTCCCCAGAGCAGAGGTCAGACTGACAGGTCTGTTGTTCCCCCGGGTCTCAAACATTTATTGCTGTTTTATAGATAAAGTTGTATCATTGTCTTACAAAGAACTAAAGGAAAAAAAAAAAAAAAGAACCAGCTTCATGTGAAAGTTGAAAATATTTCCTTCGAGGCCTGGATATTTTGGATACTTAAAAACCAAACCAAACCAAACCAAACCAAAAAAGCCCATCCTGTTTAACTGATAGAAGAACATAAGCTGCTCTCACAACCTCTCTGGTGTCTTAGGTGACTTTTCAAAATGCTTATCCCTGAAAGCATTGGCCTTTGGTCATGTGTTTCTGTTCCAGCAAGGTGTTCATCTCTTCTAGAAAGGGAAGGACAGATACTAGATAATTTTCATTCCCTGATCAGAGAGACAAAGTCAATACTGGCCTATCCAAATGTGGGCAGTTGTTGGATTGATAAAAAATAAATGGCAAAAATGGAAAAGCAATTGAACTCCAGCAATACAAAACCTCCTCTTTTCATAACTATTTATGGCTACCCAAAAAGACGGGCTTATCAGGTCCCTTGAAAAAGGAAGCAGTGATGGAAAGATGAAAGAATGCAATTTGTGTGAACCTTTAATACTGTAATTGCTTCATAGCCAATACATTTCTACAGAGGATCTATCAGTGATAAATTTTGTTATTTAGATCAAATGCCTTCCCATATATAAAGATGAGCTTGAGATTTAAGAAAATCTCAAGTACCTTCTTGCACTTAAATTCAAATCCCATGTGAGGCACCAATAAACCTGTTAAAGGAGTGTAGAAATCTTTCATTTCACAGACAATGCTGAATAAACATAACCACTGGCATTTTTCCATCTCTCAAATTTGTGTTGTCTTTTTTTTCTCTAGTTACAAAACACTATTATGAACTGACAGAAGAGACTAGGCACAGCACTGGCTGTCATTTCATGTGGATGTGAAATATCTTGAGTGGGATTCTCTCAAAATCTCCTTGCTTTCCCTTCCAGAGATTTCCTTAGCAAGATTCACATCCTTTCTAGACATGACAAACTAAATGTTTCAAGATAGTTTATACAACTTTTCAATTGTTTGCTTATTTTTTGGGTGGAGTGCTGGTCAGTTTGCCAGTCTCCTCAGTCTCTATATTAATATTTATTGTCTAAAACAGATGTATTGGTATCTGGATATAGTCAAATAATTTTTTCTTGCATGCAGGTGGAATGAGACTCTGTAAGCTGAACCACATTGGCTAAGACAAGCTCAGAAAAAAAAGAATACTATGGCAGTCTTTTCTGGCTATGGGAATTCAAATTAACAGTTTATTATTTTAAATTGCAAGAAAGATTTGTCGTATATGATGAAATAAAACAGCGGTAGTGGATCAAGGGTTGGACGTGATGATCTCTGAGGTCCCTTCCAACCCTGCTGATTCTATGATTCTATGTGGAAGGAAGAACAGGTTGTCCTGTTCTGGTCATGCACTGCTCTTTCTGACACTGCAGCACCCTGTAAGAGATTGTATAGGGCTGTCACCTGTGAGAGGGAAGCACATATTTTTCTCCATCTTCCATCCAGCATCCATGCTATGAATTGGTGGGAAAAGCAGCTGAAAGGAAGTAATAGAGAAACCACATGTGCTGAACTGGACACGTGTTGGAGCACAACTTGTGTGGCCAGTGTCAATGACATCAGTGGGCTAACATCATCTTCTGGCTATGCAGGTGGGGCTCAGTGGTGAAAGCAGCCTGTGCTGTGTTTCTTTACTTCTGCTTTAGGAAATATTGGCTCAATGGGCTGTGAATTTATGGCGTGACACCAGGGTAAATTTTTGATCTTCCACGGAGACTCCGTCCTGTACTGAATGTAATGGAGTTGCCTCTGAAGGGTCTGGGAGTTGAACCTGAGTAGGTGATGAGGCTTAAGGACTGAAACCTATCAGGGCAGGGGAGCATCAACACCTCACAGAGAAGTAGGGGAAGACAGTCACTGGTGGGGATCTATCCAAGAGCACATGAAAGCATCTGCAGTGGGTCAGGCTTCCTTGGTGGTGAGTAATTTCTTAGGACTTTGCTGTTTGAGAAGAATAGATGTAAACTTGCTGAAAGACGCTGTGTTGCTTGCTGTAGCCTGAGCTTTAAAGTGGTAGAGTTTTAATAGTCTTGGAAAGGCTTTTTTTCCTTGGAAAAGACTCCATGAAAAAGGCTACCTGTTTTGAAAAATACAGATTCTGAGGATGGTTTCTGCCCTCAATCTGTTGATGAGAGCTGTACAGCACTGCAGCAGTTGCTCTAAGGAACAGCCAGCAGTGACTGCAGCCAGCAAGGATGGATGTTGATCCGTATAGACAGCAGACATCACAGACATTACTGTTCACTGTCTGAATCACATGGAGGCTTCTCTTCCCACATGGAGTAGATGGTGAAATCCTCAAACCCCAGAATCCACCAAATCCATCAAAAGCAACAGATTTATCTCCTCTTCACCTGAGATCTGCTGAGTCAGACCTTCCTCAGCATGTCTTTCCAGAAGAGGGAATACCTTTCTAGCTAGTCACTGTGGACAGAGGCAGACTAGGTCAAGATTTTTGCCAACGTAGTCTGAAGGATGCTAGTCTCATCTGCTGTTATTTTTTCAGGTTTTTCCAAGCTTGTTTTTTCACAATAAAATCTGGTTTTCTTGCAAGGAGGAAGCTATTAGTCATTCTCGAATGCCCAGACGTTAACATTTGGTTTATTAGAGGCCTAACTGCTGATCCTTGGAGAAATTGGAAGATTTTCTGGGGCTTTTTCTCCTCTGGCAAAAATTAGTTGAAGGTGGTCAGATGGCTTAAACAGTGTCAGACAAGGACAAATGGATTGACCAACAAACAGCAAACTGTGCAACTGTTTCATGCACTTAGGAAACACTTGTTCATGCTAAGTATGACCTTCAACAACTCTGCCTTGAGGCTTAAAGTGTAATTTGTTCATAAAATGGAAAAAAAAGCTAAAGCTTTTTAATTTTTTCAGATATTTTATGTCTACTTACTATCCTCAAGTAAAATGGAAAATTTAGAGTAGATTTTTCTAAAGGTGTAATGAATCTTTATGAAATATTCATGCAGGGATATCGCTAAGACCTATTAGTGCAGATAAAAGGCATATAGGAACAACCTAATGAACCTTGTATTCCCTGGGAATACAAAATCAAAGTCAGTGCTATTTTCCTAAAGATTATTCTCCCTGTTAAGTTTAAGCATTGTTTTATTCGCTGCATGCCAGCTGCCCAAACACTTCCTTTAACACTGGGCTTTGGTGGTGGAAGACATTACAAATAACATGAGTTGATTACCCAGCTCCCGGTTCCTGCCATGTGATCTTCCAGCTCTTCTTATAGCTCCTGGGGCTTGACATAACCTTTGGGCAAAGTGATGAGCTACTGTTAAATGCATTGAACTGACACTGCATGAATAAAGCATAGTCTTTAATGTTTTGGAGTGATGTGCTTATGTATTTCGACAAATTTTACTGAATCTTAAATATTTATATAGCTCCAGAATGTAAAGGTGATAATTTTTTTTTTCTAAAATATTGGTTAAATATGCTAAATTAAATTTTTTAATTTGGCTAAAATAATTGCTTTTGCAGCATGAGAGTGGCAGATCATTGTACTGCTAGTAAGTGACAAATTAAGAGCTGTCAGCCAACAAGGCAGCAATTGCTGCATGCTTCCGCTGGGGGCTATCTTAGTTTTTATACTCACAAGTTTTAGCATAGAAAAATCTCTCTTTTTGTCTTTTTGTAATGCATTAGTGAATAATTTAATTATTTACTTAATAGTTACCATGCTAGTCACTTCCATGTGTGTGAATTATCAGGCGTGGAGGAACATAATGCAGTGTTATAGGATTCCTCTATCACAATGTGTTTATGTCCCACTGCTGGTGGGTTCTGTGGCATCAGTGGGAGGCAGGCTGAGCAGAGTGAGTATTTCTTCTGGTGCTATTTGCATAGATTTTTTTAGGCTTTGAGCATTTCTCCTAGATAGCAAAAAAGGACTAATTTGGGCAAGGGGTGTTCTGCACTGTGAAACAGCAGATCTTTGCTTTCTGTGCAGTTGTTAAATGATAAAATACAGATGAAGGTGTTTATGTGTTTTCCCTTAAGGGATGCTTTTGCTTTGTTAACATTAAGTTAAAGTTTTATTTTGCTGTGATCAGCAGTTACCTTGATTGTCATTGTTTTTACAGCATAGCCAAGTATAAACTATTTTAAATTTAACTTATTTTTTCATTACTAAATTTGTATCACATCTAGGCCAAACATCTTTTGTTGAAGGATAACAAGCTGAATAGCACTTTGAGCAACCTGGTCCAGTGGAAATTGTCCACGCCCATGAAGGGGGATCAGAACTAGATGATCTTTAACATCCCTTCTACCCTAACCCATTCTGTGATTCTATGATTCAAAATAAATTTGCAATTCCATTTGCTAATGTAACATATGGGAAATTCTGTTATAGCTCTTCTCCCATTTCATGTGGTAGTAATTTTCCAGTTTTGGTTGCAATGCTGGCTGTGACTGGAGGCTAGACCTCTTGTGGCTGGCTGTACCAAAGATGACACTCTTTCCAGGATATGGATCAACTCAAGAAGTGTGGTTCTTCCATTCCATGAAATTGTTCATTCAACTGGGAAAACACCATCGACTGTTAAAACTGCCCTGAGGACATTTGACCTGGGGTTGTCTTTCACGTGCTGAAGCAATTCCAAGTTTTTCTTCCATGTAGTTGGTGCTGGCAAAGTATCAGACAGGACTTCATTTTCTGGCCCCTTTTGCAGTAAAGCAGGCAATACACTTTGTTTAAAGGTAGTGGAGTCCAATGCATAGGACATAGGGGTGCTCCTCCAAGGTGGGGTCCACTCTGGTTTCTGAGAATGGAGATCTTTCCTCAGAGTCACAAGAGTGTCCCCTAAAACTGCTGACATAGTTGAAAGTTGTTCTGAATGAGGTCTGTAGCCATTTTGTACTGTACAAAGAAAGTGTCAGTTCTGTTGCATACTGCCAGACAGAGCAAGCCTGTCATGCTTCTAGGGCAAACAGGCATGGGAATTGGGAAATAATATGCAACACTTGTCTCAGGCTTAATGCAGATATGTGTAATACAACTTTAGATACATGATAAGGAGACTGAAGCAGCTACATTCAGGTGGTTAAGTGGATGAGTGCAGCTGCATAAATTCCCTGCTGATTTTATTTCAGTCCAGGGTCCATCCTGCATGCAAAGAAATTCAGACAGTGAGACATAATATTTCTCTGCTGGCCACAGTTTATGCAGCAGCATTTTAGGTTTCTTACTTGACTTGAGAGGATATTTGGCTGCCTGAGCATTTCTTCAGGGTGGCCACCCCTGGGGGTGCAGGTGGCCAGGCAGCCTTCCTCTGCTCTTGCACCATGCACACAGGTACCTGGTCGTAGTTTGGCAAATCCCTTGTTATAACGTGGCATTCACTGAGGGTCATTTATTTATTTCACATCCCCGATTAAGAGAGAATATTAATTTTTCAGGGTTCAATGTGGAATGTAATGCATTCATTAGTGATGGATAGCCCAAGGCTCTGCTGGACTTGAGTCTGGGAAGCAAACCCTCTGGGATGGGCTCTGATACAAGACTCTCCCCTTGTCAATGCTTTATCAAAGGTAAATAATCTGAAATTCATTAGTTACTGGACAGGCTACATGTATTTCAACCAAACGGAGATTTAAATGAGATGCTAATTTTTCATTTTTTGCAGATCACTATTAAGCCATCCTGTTTACACTTCCACAGCTTAAGCAGGAACGCATCTTGCTAATCAATACACTGATTTGCTGTTTTACCTCGGAAGGAAGCAAAGATTTGCTGCATGTATGCTCTATGCATAGAGATACCACTACAGGGATCCCATAAGCCTGCATTGAAAGGATGCTGGGAGCTAGAGGAGCCTTGTAATTAAGCATATTAGCAGTGATTTCTTTTCCTGAGTCTGGCAGCAGGTGTCTGTAACTGACTCTGTGCTTTGCAAGATGATAGATACATCATGGAATAAATGCACTGTCAAAGTTAATTAGTTACTTTTTACTTTTCAGTTCACATCCGTAATGGCATTTTGCCAGTAGTGAAAAGTGCCCCAAAAAAGAGATGGTTTGCACTCTAGTTGGTGGATTTTATGAATACATGAGAATGAACTTCTGTGAAAAGAATATGAAGGTCTTATGTGTGATTTTGCATTATTGGTCAGTGCTAACAACATAAATGCTATTTAAAACTTTTGGAGATTTTTGAACAAGCTGGCAAGTTTCAGGAATCTCTCAGCAGTTTTCACTTAATAATGTTTCCTGTTCTTGTAATGGATCCATCAACAAAGGGAAACCTCTAAACCATGACTGACCCATGAGCATCACAAGAGTGGCCATAATTTCATCATTTCATGTATCACTTGTGATGATACAAAGGAAAACTGTTCTTCAGAACAAAGCCAAATAACTTATGTCTTGTTCTGGGAAATTACATAAAAAAATTTGACTGAAGCAATGTCAGTGAGTGAAGTTAAGGTGCTCATCCCTCTGCCAGATACCGTTTCTAACAAAAACAGCCCACTGAGCATTCATTTCATGACTGCCAAACTGCTTGGCAAGGGGTTTGAGACAACCTGCATATTCACAGTGCTTTGGGCAATCTGTCTAGAGACTGTCAGCTCTAGGTGTGGGATGGATAGGTAGGTAAGTAGGGAGGTAGAGAGTCTGTAGGAAAATTCTCACCAATTAAGGAAAGTTATTTTTTGCTTTCTGCTCCAGATACTGGCTAAAGACAGCATTCATTTAAATACTTAGCAACAATAGGACAGATTACAAAGCCATGGAAGTAATTATAAAAACAATTGTAGCATTATAAGGATTATACTGTGTGTAGCTATCTCTCAGAAAAAAAAAAAAAAAAAAAAAGAAAAGAAAAGAAAAAAGTAGGAATACCTTCTTTTTAGATGGAGGATATAGGACAAATCTACCGGGACAGGATAATTGGTCAATTTTCTTTAAAAGCCTTAAAAGTAGCTTGTTATTGTCATCAGCTGAATTGTTGCAGAATTGTGTTGTGCTTTTATCTGCAGCTAAAATCAGGTGTGCCATTTTACAGTTGTGAAGTATGGAGTTTATGTATGCTGTCAACAAAGTAAAAATAGCGTTACATTCATACAGGTGATGTCAAATGATTGTACATTTTAGGGTGTCTTGTATATTTTAGCTTCTTTCTTTTTATTCCAGTAACAGGAAACACCTAGACAAATAAATGCCTTGCTAACAGAATAAGAGGATTCACTGAAAGTTGAACCCTTAGCTCTCTCAGTATAGTTGAAATATTCTGGCAGAAAACTTCAATATTATTAAGGTGGGCTTTTTTTGAAACAGCACTGCTCCAGGTAACATCTCTGCCAAAATACCTCATGTATCCATGGCATGCACATTCAAAAGCAATTGGAAAGGGAATCTTGCCTCATGCTGGCTGTGGTGTGAAAGTTATAGGTCAACTTCTGCCTCTTAACTGAACGGCCTGTCTTCAGAAGAAAATTGTTGTACACTTCTTCTTAGGTGAAGGAAAGAGACGTGAACTTCCAAGGTATGGCTGAGAGGCACTGAATCACCTTTTTGATGTTCACGCTTCACCCTGCTGATTAGCTAGAGATAAGGAAGCCTGGCCATCAGGAATGCAGTCACACCTTTCTGTTGGTAGTGGGGCATTACACCTACCTTCAAAATCTGCATTTTCTCTTTATTTATATTCTTAATCATTGAATAAGCTCTCAACCACAGGAGTGAAAATATTTGGGAGAGGCTGAGGAAGGTATTGCACACCTACCAGTTCCATGTGGGAGATAAACTGGCCTCTATGGTGAACCTCAGCAGCTTGTTGCTGCTTCTGGGAAGCATCCTCAGTCAAGCTGACAGCTTCCCACCGCTTTGTTTTTTAATGGGGTGGCCACATCCTCCCCATTTACCCCCCACTGCCTTTGTGCCTTTGAAAAATGCTGTGACAGTGTAACCCACAATTACCAGAAGCAAAGACCCATCATTACATTTCCATCAGACTGTGCAAATACTAATTTTAAAACACAGGAAGTCCTTGCGTGATTGCCCAACTCCATTCTTTAGGAAGGCAACTGACAGGCAAGAGTTAAAATCTAGGTGACTGATGGGACCTTCTTTACAAGTTTGGTTTCTGTACCAGTAAATTTCAGAATGCAAAACAACTGTGTCCTCCTGCCTCTTCCCAGACAGTGAGGTAACTGTTATGAAGATCAACATTTGGTAAGAAATGATAGGGCTATTCTGAAATAAGGTGCAAAGTTTTTTTTGGTACCTTCTGTATTTAAAAAAAAAAAAAAAAAAAAAAAAAAAAGTAGTATTATAGATTCTATCAAGGCAATATATTTGGTTATGATTGTTATCTACACATTAATGTTCAGAACTGAAATACAGTCAACAGCTTGCTGTTTAAGTAAATGCTTTCTTGGGGAAGTTGAGCATTTATTTCTCCACTGATTTTATATTTTTTTCCACAAAAATCTGCCTTTACAGATCTGTCAGGTGTCAACATATATATAGTTAGCTGTTTATTTAGCCAAAATTGATGGGTGGTTTCAACCAAGCTTCAAGAATTTTCCATCTTGTGACTGGGGACAGAATCTGGATTGATATGTGGCTATTACAACAGGTATAAAATTGTAGAAATCTTATTGCAGATTAACCAGGCAAGCACTAAATATATGTGCTTCACTTTTTGTCCCACAGTGATTAAACCAGCAATTTTCAAATATACTGACCATCAAATACTGGAGTATTTATGCTGAAAATGAAAAGCATGTATTTTAAATTGATTGCTTTCTAACAAAGGAAGGCTTTTTTTTTTTTTCTTGTTGGTATATTTAAGAATTTGATTTAAAAGTTCAATTTTTCAAATAAAAAATAGTTAGAAATGTAGTCCATCCTTTCAAGTCTTTGAGAAAATCAGCTCCTTGGTGCCTGTGGATGCAGATTCTGTACCTAAGAGCTCCACAACTTGCAATTGTAATGCAAGGATAGTGATGTAGGTGCATAATTAGGGGACCAGGTGGGACAGAATAGTCTTTCCTGAGCTTGGCATCTGAAGAGGTTTTTGTTTTTTCCATTTAATTTTAGTCATGTGTCTAAACTTACGATTGGCCTAAGCATATATGTTCTCTGAAAATCAGTGAAAGGTATTTTTTTCAAATTATTTTTTCAGTGATGAATTTTCTCCAAGACTAAAGCCAGCAAGGAAAGTAAACCAGGCCAGAACAATAGAGTGTCTGGAACATTTGGTAGAGCTCTGTGATCAGGAGGTTGAGTAGTATTTTTCTTTGAGGTGTGGGCATGGAGGAAGGGTAAATTACTGTATTTTTCCATTGTGATAAATTTTTGGGAAGACCTGGGCTCATGGAACTTCTTTTTTCAAAGTCACTTTTGATAGTTACAGTAAATTTAGCCATCAGGAAATGGAGTCATCCTTCCTGACTTATGACAAAGTGCAAATATCAGCTCTTTATTCTCCTGAAGGTCACATGATTTGAGAATTGCTATGAATGTTGGCTTCTCACACCAAAAAGAATAAACACTGTGTTTTCAACTGAAAGGCCACTAGGTTCACAAGACTCTTAAGCTCAATTCAGAATAAGAACTTGAACTGTTTCAGTCATGTCTCTTTGCACAGCTGTATACCTCACATGGTCTCTTAGTACTTTGAAGACAGATTTTATCAG
The DNA here is from genome assembly GCA_023637945.1 of Phaethornis superciliosus. NCBI lineage: Eukaryota > Metazoa > Chordata > Aves > Apodiformes > Trochilidae > Phaethornis > Phaethornis superciliosus. Next base: position 73,770,764 of record JAJQWJ010000002.1, read on the forward strand.
CTCTTAAGTAGCATGGGAATGTATTTTTTTTTCTGAGTACAGACTTCGTAGCAATCTAGTGCTTTTAGTTATGTTCTACTTAATTTTTAAGGTTCAAGCAAAGTTGCTAACTTGAAGAAAATGAAGGAAGCCTGATATGAAGTTTCCATATCTGTAGAGGATATGAGAGAATCATAGTCAACACTGGCATAGTAGTATGAAACTGCCATCAAGAAGTCTTCATTTATGACAGCACTTTCTTATTTCCCAGTGTTTGGAAGAAGAATTAAGGGCAGATTGTCCGATAAGATCTGTTAGATAAATTTTGAGTTCTTTATGGTTACTAACATCCAATTTACTTAAGCTCAAACCTGTGACCTCTTTGACAACAAACCCCCTTCTAGAAGGATCAAATATATAGCTCTCTTTAGTAGAGGCAGCAAAGTTCAGTGGTAACTTGACCACTGTGTAAACATCTGGCATCTCCTTCTGTCCAGGGAAAATTGTACGGTTCCCATTTACTCTCAAGACAATCCATCAAGAGGCCTGAATAAGCATGGAGTGTATATTCATGTCAAATATTTCACCCATAATTCTTATTTTTCATCCTGAATCTTCCTTAAGAGTAGCACAAAGTGGATATATGTGGGTGGATAAAGGAGGGGAAGGCTTTCCTAGCTGAGACCCACATGTCTGGAATTCTCTCTGTATAGTCATCAACTGGCCAAGTAAATATCCTGTGTGGGATCCTTCAGAGAAAAACTGAAGATCTCTTCCTTTTCTCTGTATCATGGTTTCTGTGAAAACATTGTTCTGTGTGGTTTTGATGTAAGTGAAAAAGAGGACAGAGTTTTGTGTTCAGCGTTTCTTTCAAGTGCCACTCCAAGGTCCCCTAACAGAATTAGTTTTATGTTACACAGTTCAATCAATTTGTTGATGAGATTCTAGCCAGTAGTTACTGAGGAAACAGGAGGTTTCCGAGAAAGGTTGATGTTAACTCTTCAAAGGGAACTACAAGAGTCTGAACCTACACTAATTTTTGAACTGCCACCTCAGTAATCTCTCTTGCATTCTGGTCCCCTGAGGACATCTGCAGTGTCAGTCGGCCACATGACATCCTCCACTTCTCCTGGTGTAAACCTAGAGTACAGTCACAGAAGTCAGTGCACCTTTGTGCAGTTTGTGACATTTTGATTCTGTTTCCAAACCCTGTCCTCTGCATATACTTGCTTTGAAGAGGAATACAATAAAATGACAAACTTATTCTTCTAATATTTTCCTATCTTTTTTTTTTTAGAATTATATTACGATGTGGGCTTCAGGTACTGGCTTGGTGCTTGTTAGGTTGTTTTTCCTCTTGTGATTAAGTGGCAAGGTGAGTTTGTATTGCCAGAAGCATAGCTGCAGCACAGGGAATGGACTGAGACAGACTAAGAATTTTGTTTTGCAGACAGGCCAGACTTATTTTTGGTGGCTTTGGCTTGGTCATGTTTCAGAAACCTCATTCCATAAGGGTTTTTCCTGCCTTCAAAACCTCAGTTGTTTTAACAGAAACAATAACAAATTATAAATGTCTCCATCTGTAAGAGAACTAAATTGATCAAATTGACAAGCTTGTGTTACCCATGACACAGGGAACAGGCGTTCTTGGGTGCTCTGCAAACATTGTCCAGAAACACTGCTCTCAGGCTCTGTGCATATTTCTGGACAGCAGAGAATTTCTTGGGTACAGAATGTCACAAAATAGCTGTCTTTGCAGGTAATTTAGAAGTAGGATTGATTCTAGGCTGGTTTATGGGCTGCTGTTCTTGGTTTCCTTGCTGATGGATAGGTAGCTTAAATACATACTGCATACTTTACCTGACACAGCTGGAGAATAGGCTATACCACCATTTATAATAAACTTCCAAAACTGGTTCACAATTAATTCTGTAATTCTGTAGTTTCTTTCTTGTGTATTGTTAGCTGGCTAGTCCCTATCAGACCCTGAGTTATACAGTATAAGATGACTTAAGCCCTCAACAGCTCATTTTCTCTTCTTTATGTTACCTGTAGTGAAACCATATTGGCTTACAGGGCAGGAAAAAGAGATGTTACAGATCCTTTACTGCTGATGTGAAGCTCATGACTAACATACCTTAGTGAACAGAACCCTTCCAGTGGCTTAAAAACTAAGGACTTCAGGCTTAAAACTCGTGAGTCTGATATTCCATTATAATGGAAAAATTGAAATTCTTTAGTTTTACCTGTGTTCATTATAGAAATTACTACAACAATGTAGCTGGTGTGGAAGGAAGAGAGAGGATGGATATTTCACATTAGAATAATAATTTTTAAAATACCACAAAAGCTACTTAATTCTGGAGCTCTGTTTACATTGTGTTTTACTGTCTATTAAAAAAAAAAAAGCCCTTGTAATTTTATTGAAAATATAAATTAAATTCAGATGCTTACATACAGTAATGTTACTGGAGTCTACAAGGAGCATGTTATTCTGATAGAGTTATTCCCCTGGACACAACCAAACAGCTCATGCTGAGTAAGACTGGGGCTTCCGTTCAAATAGCAGTGGTAAGGCTGTGGGACTGGAATCTCCTGTATGAAGGGAAAATTTTAAGACTAATACACATAAAGTCTGTGGAAACATAATACACTGGGCTCTTTGTATTTTAAAAATGCACAACAATTTATCATTTTTTTTTTTTTACTTTGAGAATTTTGTTGTGTTACATTTTCATCTGTACTGAAGCACTTAACTCTATCTAAAAGTACACCAAAACGTTGGCTAGGAAAAACTATTCACTGTCTGGGGAAAGTTTTTCCTTTTGATTCCAACCGAGATGGGGTGTGCATTTGGCTTTTAAGCCCATGGTCAGATTGTATCAACCTTAGAGTCCTCAAACCTGGAGCCATCTGTCAAAATAGGAAACTGATTCCCTACTTGAAGGGGAGACAGATGATTGATTCTGGAGCTTCACTACAAAAAGTTCCTCTCTGTTGTCTTTTCTGGGCCAGACTTTCATCCCTTGAGAAGATATTCACCCAGAGCATGTTCAGAGTGATTGAGTTCTTTCTGTGGTGTACCCTGGCCATAGGCCTGATGCTGAGGAGTGGCTCTCTGGTTAGTCTTATGGTGTGCCAGTTCTGAAAAGGAAATATGACAGGGTGCTGCTTCTTTCAGAGTCCCCATATGGAGCAAGCACTGACAGGGAAAGTTAGGGCAGTCTGCCATGAGTTTAAAACTTTTAAAAAATGCAGTGTTATATATTAAATCCAATCTAAACAAATTGAGCCCCATGGACTAAAGGAGGAATTTATCAGCAAGAGGAGTCTCACAGTATTGAATCTATGATGTGATGACAAAGTTGACATACAGGGTAATCTCTCATTGATGCAAGGAGTTCTTCAATAGCCAGACAAATTATGGGACATGGCCCTGTAAGGTGTTTGAGTGTATTGACAGACTTTGCAATCTCCTCTATGGTCCCATGGGCTCTGAGTGAGGATCTGCCACAGCGGGGTGAGGGGAGCCAGCTGTATCTCCCAGTGGCCATTAGCAGACAGGAGAGACTTGGGCATACAGAGCAAGATCTTGAAGTGTGTCTGAGCAGCTCAGAGCATATGAAAAGCTATCATGTAGCTGCTTGAGGTTCACTTGTTCACATTCTCCTCATAAATCTGGACCTCATTTACAGCAGATTGTGCCACACCTGCTGGCAGGATCTTCGTGAACATTTCTGCTGTGTACTTTGAACAGTGTCTGTACCTCAGACATTAATTCTCATAAGATACTCGAGTGAGCTGGGCAAAGGGCATTGCCCTAGCTTTAAAGGTGATGATCAAAACACAGATAAATTAAAGTCAAAGCTCTTTTGTAACTTGTAGTACCTGGCCTGAGATGCCTAAAGCCTAGATGTTAAAGAGCTGATATCTACTATATGGTGTGTTCAAAGCATGCCTCCCTTTCTACATTTTCATTTGTAGTCCTGTAGGCTGGGCATTTTTAAGATGGACTGAAGGGTGTCCTGTGGGTGCTTGGAATTTACTCTTATAAAATTCTGGTCTTGTTTGAATGCCCCATATCTCATGGGGATTGTGTCAGAGGTGGGCATATCCTTTCTTTTTCCAGCACCAGTATTCAGTTGCCTGAAGCAAGAACACTCAACCTCAGCGTGATTTTCCGTGCAACTTTATCTTCTGACTGCTCATCATTCTTGTTTCCAGGGAACAAGTAGAATCACTAGATGTGTCTGTGAAAGGTTCATTGTACACAGTACAGATAAAATCTTTGAGGAGATAGGAGTTTTACAGTTAAATGGTCTGCTCTGAATGCATAGATTATGACTAGTAGAAAGGTGTGTATTTTCTCTGGATTTCACAATGATTGTGAAAGGTGCCTTCCTTTTATCCCTGTGACTACAGTCCCCTCCTAGCAGTCCTCAAATCTTGCGGGAAAGCATTGAGTATAATTTTGAAAAAGGAATATTTTTTTTCTTCTAGATAAAACAGGAAAAAAGACTTTTCTCACTTTTTATACATGACTGAATTGATTCAATCTGCACTGCCTAAGTATGCAGGTTGAGGAAGAGCCCAATATGGAAGGTGTAGCTTCAGTCTTTTGGCAACAGAGGAAAGTGTGTAAAAAGAGAGAACTGCTAGCTAACTTACTAGCTACATAGCATAGGTATTTGCCTTACAGTACCAGATAAAACTTGTCTCAATTTAGAATCTAGAAAATGGTGGAATGAATCCAAGAGCAGTAGTACTAATATTAAAAAGCAGAATTAAGTGATAGCAGAAGAGAAGAAGACAGAAAGTTTGCAGGGACTCAAACAGAGTCTGAACAAGGGCTCTTATTTTATAAAAAGGATTAAGTTGGATTAAGAAGTGTGTCTTGATGATGTGTATTTTTCAGTTTAATTACTTCAAGTTTCTTTGGCAGTATGATGAACAAAGCATCAGTGTTCTGATGTTTAGAGACATATGGTTCTTTGTTTTCAGATATTTTTATGCAAGAAGTCTCCTAAATTTACTCTAGGTCTAAAGGGTGATTTCACACTGATGAGTAGTGGTATTTTTTTCTTCTGGTTCTTGCCCAAATCAAACATCTTACTTGACAGATTACACAAGAAAAAGAAGATGACTTTCGCCCTCATTGGTACACAGAAGCCTTGTTTCTTCCATTCAACATCCTCTTCTACTTCTGTTTTTCTTGCAGTATTTAAGTAATCAGTAATTATGTTGCCCCTGCCCCCCTTATATCCCAAGATTCTTTCTTCTGTGGTCAGATCTTTCCTGCTTCCTTTTGGAAAACAGGACTGACTTCACCATATTGTGTAATAAAGTTTAAATTAGTGCAGGAAGGTATTGTGCAAAATAACATTTTTTATTTCTGTAATAAGATTTATAACCTGAGGATAAAAGAAATAGGGATCATTGATCTAAAAAGAAGTATATTGGAAAAACAATCATCATAACTTCTTTAAACAAATGAAGCATCTTTACCTTAAAATTAATCTGGTATGTAGATGGACTGCATGTAGCTTTTTTTTTTTTTTTCCTTTTTTTGCAAATTCATGTGCATTATCTTGCAGTGTATTTCAGAGTATGTTGTGAACAGATATATGTCTGCATACTTTCATCTGGATTGAAGAAGTTTCTGCTTGTTTCTTGTTTTGTTGTCCTCTGAAAAGGAGGGCCTTTGTTTTAAAGTTGTAAAGAACAATAAGTTGTGTTTATGTCCAGTTCTTGTGCAAGCATGAGAAAGCATTTTCTTAAGTTGTTTAACAAGGGCCACTCTAAACTCCTTACACAGGCAGGCACTACAATCTTCTCTTAGGAAAAGATAAACCGACTCAAAAAGTTTGAGCTGGTTTCATGTGATTGCACCACATGTCAGTCCACTTCTGTAATGCAACCTAAAATGTACTTCCAAAAATTGTAATAATTTTCTTTTCGGGAATCCATTGTAGCTCTAAATTTATAAATAATTTTTCCTTATTTTAGCATTCAGCTAGTTTTCAGCCTTACATCCCTTAGTAAAACTCCCATACTTCATATTTAGTGCAAGTCAAAGTCTTTTGACAGTTGTGCTACTAAGACAGTGACTGCTGATCTGACATATTATGAAAACTTACTTCTGTTTATAACAAAAGATCCTTGAAAAGAAATAGAAGTAACTCTTCCTTCAGTGTTTTGGAAGAAATTGTTCACTAATTCTCCTTTAGAATGAACAAATTATGGTTTCATATGAGTTCTGTTTATTTCCATTCTTGTGATGCTGTCCTCTTCACTCCTGAGGGAGATGTCTCTCCCAATTTTTGGTGCATTTTGACAACAGAAGTGAAAAGTGGCTACTAACCACTTCAACCAACTACTTCATCTGAAAACAGCTGTCTACCTAATACTTTTCTTCAGCTTGTCCAAATTAAGTTATATTCTGGGTAATTCTAGTCTGTTGACTTTCTTTTCCAGTGGAGCACTTAGCAAAACAATTTATTTTAATCCTTGTGCAAGGCAGAAAGATCTAATCCCAGGACTGGGTCAGCCAGTGATGTGCTAGGCAAATTGTGGCAAGTTACTTTTATTGCACTGTAGGAAATTGTTTCTGAGTAAACCAGGGTTTGAAACGATTCAGCATGAACGATTTCAGCATGAACAAGCATAACTTTCAGTGTCATGAGCTTCTCAAGTTCATTTTACTTGTATTTCAGATGGTTGCTCTCTTCAGAAAACAAGCCAAACATCTAATCTGGACAAAGTTTAGACATGGTGAATCAAAGGAATGCTAAACTTGATGATGTTCTCTGGGAAGAAAACAGAAAAAACAATGGAAATGTGCAGGCATTCTGTACCCCTTCTCTGTACCCCTCTATTTTTCTTCCGAAAAAGAGTACTCTAGCAGGAAATAATCTTTTAATTGCTTTTCTAAAATTAGGCTCTGCACCTGCTGGTCATCCCATATTTTGCACACAGACTACATAAAGATCAGGGGTGTTTGCTAAGAGATGAGAGGCTGGAAGCCAAGGGTCATCACTGGACTGGCAGCACAGGGGCCTCGCTGACCAGGGCCCATCTTCCAGTACCCACATCAGCTAAGTAAGACAGGTCTTGCCATGGTGACCAGGTCCTACCACAAGTTTGGATCATGAGATGATATCATGGCCATGAGGCAGAGTTAAGGTCAAGTCAGAAAGCCAATCCATGGCTCAGGGTTAGGATTAGGTCCAGCAGGTCCATAGCAGTCAGATGAGGCTCAGTTCAGGTGAGGAAGGTGGTCTGGGATTCAAGGCCTGGAAAAAGGCTCTCCAGATATGGCCATGGAGACCAGGAATTCTCTAACATAGCCCAGGCAAAGAATGGAGGCCCGGGGATGAGCCTGAATAGAGATCCTGAGACCAAGAGTGTTGGAACAGCTTCAGGTGGGGCTGGTCACAGCTACCTAAGGTGTATTAGTTTATTCAGGGCCCTGGCAGGCTGGCAGTATTCTGTAACATACTCTGAAATATTTAAAGAAAAATGCTTTGCATGATTCTTTTGTTATCCAGGGTCTGTCATAAAGGAGCCACCAGTATATGAAAACAGCACAGATAAGACATTCCTGTTCTTTTAATATACTGAATTCTTAATAACCCCCCCCCTCACCAAATTCAAGTAGCTGCTTCATTTTGGAGATCTTTGTCATGCATTTTCATTAAAGTCTCCTTTCATATTCATTAAACATCATGACTAAAAAAAGATATAGATAAGGTGTTTCATTATGAGTTGAAGATGTGAAAGCCAAATTCTACAGCCTGTGGAGAATCAGCAGAGAAGATTAATTTTTTTTTTTTTCAATTAAAAAAAATATTTTTAGTTTGAATGCTTCTTGTTCCTTAAGAGCTTCTTAAAATTCACAAGGGATGTGTGTGCACAAGAAAAAGTGGAATCATCTTACAGTGAGTTGGTGGGGGCAAGGACAGGAAGAATCTTGACTCCTATATCTGTATATATCCTGGTAAGACTGAAGGGGAAAGTGTTTTATGTTATAAAGCTAGGACCTTAACTGTAGCCCTGAGCTGCTGATGAAAGATGTCACAGAGGGAATGAGAGAAACTCCTGTTTCTGTTGATAAGAAGCATCAAGTTGATTTGTGAGCAAGTGAAGTGGAAAAATCTGGGGTTATTGGTGGATGAATGCTCCCCATGAGCTAAGGCAAAGCCTCCTCTAATCAGGTTTGTATTACTATAGATGCGAAACAAGCAGTTTTATAGATTTTTGTTCTTGAAACGGAAGCTTTATGAAACCCTGTGTGACATTTTCTTATCTTTTGCTGACTGCCCCACTTATCCTCACTTGGTATTAGGCATGCAATAAGTTGAAAATAACATTGGTGTTTGACTGATACATCAATTTATGCCCTACCCTCAGGATCTATACGGTCATGAACCTGATAGAAGTCTGTAACTAAGCACTTGGAGAAATACTATAAAAAGAGAGTATGGAGTTGGAAAAAGGGGGTTGCAAGGGGCTCTGAGCAGCTACTGGGGAAGAGAAACAAATCTTATCAACCTGTCAGGGGCTGGGTTTTTGACTCAATGAGATACTTCAGTGCATATCTTGTATTGCAATTTATGTTCTGGAGGTTAATGGGGATCTACACAAATGTCTGAATTCTTTAACCAAATGAAATCCAAAATGGCCTCTTTTCTATGCTGCTAAATGTTAAAATGCAACTCTTTTTATCCCTGAAGTTTTGCCTGTTTATTACTTTTAGCAAGTTGACTCTACAGGGTGATGAGTACCTGACTTGGCACTGAGTTGTGAAGCATATTGTGTCGATTTTTTTCACATTTTCTCACTTACATTGTGAAATTTGCAAAAGCATAATTGTCAAAATCAGGGATTCATGCTGGGAACACAGATTACCAGTCATGAAACTCTCTGTAAATGTTATAAGATTGCCATTTATCTTCTGAAGAGAAATCTACTTGTTCCTTTGTTAACTGGGGTTTCTAAGGCCCCTGTGGTATTTGTTGATCTTATATCTTCTATCAACTTGGGTACCTTAAAAATGAGGCCAGCTGTCTCATTATAGTGTTCTACAAGTGGCTGGAAAGTTGCCATGCAGAAATAGTGCTGTAATTAGCCTGTTTTCCTGCACTCTCATCAATGACTAACTGTCTGAAACTCCTTCCCTGGAAAATACTGTTCCATTGACTTCAAAATACCCATGCTATAAGGGCAGTACTCATGGTGATTTCTGTCCTCCTGACTTGACTCTAATAGTATGTAGCACTCAGCTCAGTGGACTCAACTTTGTGGATGCATGATGGAAAAAAAGCTGCAGGGTGGCCAAGAAGGCCAATGGCATCCTGGCCTGGATCAGGAACAACGTGGCCAGCAGGTCCAGGGAAGGGATTCTGCCCCTGTACTCAGCCCTGGTGAGGCCACAGCTCGAGTCCTGTGTCCAGTTCTGGGCCCCTCAGTTCAGGAAGGAGATTGAGGTCCTGGAGCAGGTCCAAAGGAGGGCAACCAGGCTGGTGAAGGGACTCCAGCACAAGTCCTGTGAGGAGAGGCTGAGGGAGCTGGGGGTGTTCAGCCTGGAGAAGAGGAGGCTCAGGGGAGACCTCATCGCTCTCTACAACTCCCTGAAAGGAGGCTGGAACCAGGGGGGGGTTGGGCTCTTCTCCTAGGCAGCTGTCAACAAGACAAGAGGGCATGGTCTTAAGTTGTGCCAGGAGAGGTTTAGGTTGGATATTAGAAAGAATTTCTTCACAGAGAGGGTGATCAGACGTTGGAATGGGCTGCCCAGGGAAGTAGTGGATTCTCCGTCCCTGGAGATATTTAAAAAGAGACTGGATGTGGCACTCAGTGCTATGGTCTGGTAACCGCAGCGGTAGTGGTCAAGGGTTGGACTTGATGATCTCTGAGGTCCCTTCCAACCCAGGCAATTCTGTGATTCTATGATTCTATGTACAGGCCAACCTCCCTGATCCTGTGAATCCCATGTAATGTAATGAAGTGTGCAGTGGCATTGACAGTGCATAGTTTAGTGACAGCTTGTGTCTTAATGGATTTTACCTTGTGGTGAAGTGACTGGGTGCTCCTTCCCTGGATCCAAGCCATCACCAAACAGGTGATGTCCTGTTTCTTATGCTACCCTCTTTCCCTGGTTTGTGTTTTAATTGGTGCCATGCTCCTTTGTTCCTGTTGGCTCTGGGCATCTGGCCCTGCATGTCAGGTGGGTTTATCAGAGAGATAAAGTAACTTCTTGTGTGTGTTTTGGGGCAATTGGTTTGGAGAGTGAGGTTTCAGTCTGGCGACTAGTGCCTGTGAAGGAAAGAAGTTAAGAATTTCATATTCTCAGATCTGTTCTGCTGAAAAGCAATTACACTTTTTGTTTCAAGTGTCATGATAGTACTCTTGAAATTAGAGAAGTTATTTCTTTCTAAAAAAGAAAGCTACACTCAGTAGCATGGGAAAAAAAAATTATCAGTGACCTTCACACTGGCTTACTTTTAATCTCAATTTCTTCTTTTAAAAATGCTGCCTAAAATTATTCTAATTTGGATTCTGAAAGCATAATCATGTTTTCTAAGTCTTAAGTGTCCCATTTTATTAGGTACTGCAGCTTCCCACTTCATTGCAAATAGCATAACTGTAGTGGGAAATGGCAGAGGTGGTCTCTTCAAATGTCTGCTTTTTCTCCATTATTCAACATTCAGATATGAGTGTATCTCTTGAACACCTTTGCATGTTTAAAAAGATTTTTGTAGGTAAATGCTGTCCTCTTCTCAAAAACACTCTCCCCTCCTCTTAACTATTATTTACAATTTAATTTAAAATAAGTAAAGCCATGTGTCACTGCTGCACTGTAGAAGTATCCTAACCAGAAGCCACAGAACACACAAATATGTTTTGTTTTACACAATTTCCATACACACTGTCTGCATGTGAATGAAGGACTGTAAATTTACAAATATCTTTGTCAAAGTCTTCATTCTGACTCCATACTGATAGTTTGGAAATATTGGTCAACAGCTGCTTACTATTGCTGAGCATATACTCACTTCAAGGCTTTCTGTTTCTAAAAACACTTGCTATGTTAGGATGCAATCAATTCTGTTGCTCTCTGGCTGCCTCATCATAATGTTTTACCATGTGACTCCAACCTTTTGAATGGTCTTTCACTAAAATTAAATCAGTGTCTTCAAATATAGTAAATCCCAGACACACACATTACTGACTACTTTGTGTCAAAACGTTGGCCTCCAGATTTCCACCAGCAGTTTTACATACAAGAATGAAAACTCTGAAACCTCTTAGTGCATGTGATTGATAGGCAAAACAGAGTTAGATTGGGTATACCTCCTATACATCTGCCAGCTTACATGAGTTGGTTAGAAAGGAAAGAATTTCAGTTTTGGAATATTTGTGTATGTGTGTGTGTGTGTGTGTGTGGTTTATCTGTAATTATGTATAACAACATCTTTAAGAAGGTACCTCTCTATGTGATATGAAGGGAGGTTACTTGTGAATAACTTGTCTGCTAACTTGTGTGGTAACTTGTGTGCTTTTGAAATAATTTCTTTCCCTACAAAACCTAAAGTATCACTTACTTCTTGGTGTGGCATTTATGTGGTGGATAAGTTAGGATCGCTTTAATTGCTGTTACTATGAAGGAGTTGGAATTTGAAGAAACAGTACTTAGCATATTCACAAACTGGATTTATCACTAGTTCCACCTAAAGAAAAGCCAACTGAATTGCAGTAGATGTTTGCTTCAGAATGATAAACTGCAGAAGTTTGGCTCAGAATATAGGTAGCTTTTTGCAGAATAAAACTCTTTCTGACTCATTTTAGATAATCCATATTGTTGTCTTTGGGCACGGAGAAACAGTTTTTTCTGTGACAGACTTTATCATGCTGAACAGGAGAGGTTTCTAAAAGCAGGTGACTCACATATGATGATGTATGTATGGGATTTCAAGCATGGTAACCTATTTTTTTCTTCACTTGGCACTTGAATCTAGCTGATCATAGAATTGTTTTTCCTTAATTGAGAATCCTCCTAGTACTCTCTGCTTTACATTATCAATAGTTTGCCTTCTAATCAACCATTTACACTACAAAAGGTAACTTTAGTTTTGAGGTTGCTTTAACAACAGGCTGGTAATACTGATTAAGCTGAACACTAGTATCAGACATTTTGAAAAGATAACCAAACCATTGATAAAATGATTGCAATAGCAGTGTAGGAACCATGAAGCTGTGTTCTGTAGCCCCAGCACAGGCTGAGGGGCAGTTAGCTGTCTGAATAGCTGCTTTGCAATGTGCAGTTGTTCAAATGTGTGTAACTTTTACCTAAGTTATGAATCAATGCCTCTCCCACACGTCTATACTCTGCAAATTGTTTGCAAGTACTTAACCATGTGTCTGCTCAGCACAAGCAGAGCTGACCAGTGCAGGATCCTGCAATTCAGTTCACGTTTGAGATTTCTGTATTTGAGCATTTAAGGGGCAAGCTTCAATCCTCCTCCATCACTTAACTTGGTGCCTCTGTCCTGGCAGAGTTGATTGATTGCATGGTTATGCTTTGGGGTTGAGTGGCAATGGAGATGAAAAAACCAGTGTTTTACCCCTGCTGTCAGGGAGGCTTGTTAGTCAAAATCATAATGAGCTCCACTGAAGGAAGAGGATGGAAATACATCACAATTTTTTGTGCTGTCCTTTTCTGTCTAGAAGTCATCTGAATACTCAGTCCATGTGTAAAAGAGGTTCTTTGTTTGTGCTGGAGTCATATTTCAGGTCACTTTTGCTGCTGAGGTGCTTCTCAGCATCATTAGAGGGATAATGCTGTTGATCACCTTTGCCTTTTTTCCAGTAGGGTTGCAAACTCCTTGCCGAAAAAAAAATTATATTTTTGTGTAAGTAATGTGTGCACCAGGGCCCTATTTTTCTAATGTGATTTCCCTAATTTTTGTTTCTTATAGTGATGTATATTCTGTCAGATTGCAGTCATGTTGGGAGACTGGTGTAACAATGAACATTTGAAAGATGGAAAAGTGAAATATCAGTATTTCTGGCGAAAACTGGAAGCCTCTGATTTTGCATACTTTAACATGCATGCCACTTCTCTATACTTATTTCCAGCATTAAAATGAATAGCACAGGTTAATGAAATCCCTGCAAGTAGGCTTTCATGTGAGCTAAACCTGTAGGGACCCTCCATTTGCCTAGGAACACCAGCCAAGGCCTTAGCACTGACTTTAAGTGCACTTAGAAATGCAAACTATGGGTTTTATAGTGCAAGTGGTGTTATTTTCCTGCCATGTTAGCTGCACCAGCTGAGCTGAGAATTCCAAAGCAAGCTAAATATTGGATGTTTTCAAGGAGCACTCCCTCTATGTAAAAGAAAAACAGAAATTATTAAAATATTTAAAACAACAGGCTGAACATGCATTCTTTTCAGAGCTTTTTTCAGAGCTGGAATGAAACAGTAATATTTAATACAGTTTGCTGAAGGTGGATTCTAGTTTGGGAGATAGCAGGAAAAATAAGGAGTCAAATGTAAATTGGAGTACAGTCCCTGAACCTAAGTATGCAGGAGATTAATTTCCTTTCAGACAGGCAGGAACCAACCCACTCTTCTCAGGATTTCTAACTAGAGCAGCCAGTTATAGAATCAGTGCTAGACCTTCACTAAGATCTTCAGGTTGTGGTGTTGGTTAAGGCAGCAAAGGAACTTTGTCAGCTCACTGAGTGTGGGCAGGTGCCATTTAGAAAGGATTTTCTCACCTGCCTTGCAGGTTTGACAATGTATGCTGAGAAATGAGGTTGCTCGTGTTTAAGCTTAGTGACTTATATGCTGGTAAGTAATTCCACTTAGAACTATGACCCAGGCTTTCTTTGCTTTTCACTCTTTATAAAGCCAGTCATAAATCTAATATTCCTTGGACTGAGGGAGAAAAAAAACAACAAAAAACACCTTGAAAAACCCAATTAAAATAGCTCTGTGAATACCATTTCTGAAGAGAGAAAGAGAGAAAACAGACAGATGCACTTTGTTGACCCTTCATTCTCTTCCCCCACGCTCTCCTCCCACAGCAGCTTAGATCATTAAGCTCCTGTATAATTAAAACTTGGTCCAAGTCACACTAATTCTGCTTACTGGCCACAGGGAAGGATATAAATACCTAATCACTTCCTTACAGAGAGTCTGCTTCCTGCTGGTGGTTTGCAGTTGAGAAGGGTTCAGTCCCTCAGTGAGCTCCCTGCACAGCTGCACACCCCGTGTTGAAGGGGACTTGCTCCAAAGTGGTCCCATGCCATGGTGCATTTCTTTCCACGGATTCCTCCTCCTGTTTTCTCAAAGGGAATGATGTCACTTTCTGTAAACAGATGGCGTAGAAAGGCTATTGTCAATGTACATAATAACTGGAATTACATTTTCAGAATGAAATTAAAAGGAGAAGAGACTGTCTTTTGGGTTTTCTTGAGAGACTGCTGTTCTAGTGGGGGGCTGAAGCCATAGCACTGAAAGGCCTCACAGACAAATATGTTCTGAGCATAAAATCACTGAAGTAATACAAATGATTAATTGACAGCAACATAATTAATATAAAGTGTTCTCTGCTCAATCTCTCCTCATCTTGGAGTGCAAAATGTTCACTGGTAATCTTTGGAGCATGCGGAAATTCACGTGTTGATTGCGGGAAGGTTTAATGGCTGTGATAACTCCGTACAACACCCTTCTCTACCTGTAGGAAGGAATAACTGGGAGAAGGGCAGTGAAGAAGAGAGAGAACCTTCCTCATTCACATCACTATGGTCTTGTGAAGTTGTCATAAGTAGCAAGCTTGAAAGAAGCAGCTACTCTTGAGCTCTAGCAATGTTGACATGGCTCTGACTTTTTTTTTTTTTGGGGGGGGAGGTGTACTAACAGTACAGAAATTGGATAATTTCCTCAGGACAGTGAGCACCCAGAGATGCTGTTCTTGCCTGCCTTGGGCTCAGTGACTCCAAGAAGCTATCCCGTGAGCTGCTGCTTCCTCTGTGCAAGCAGAAAGGGCAGAATTGCAAACCAAGTGAACTTTGATGCACTGCAGTCACAGCCCTTTGCCTTCACTGGCAGTTTGAGGAATACCCATGGTTTTACTGAGTGTTCAGAGGATATTATGTCTGTCTTTTCTCTTTCCTTATTTGTGAAAGCTGAGTGGTGCTATAAACAAATAAGGTTGGGCTGTATTTTGCTGGTGTTACCTTTAGAGTACTGTAATGAAAATTTCTAGGTGGTAGTGTCTAAGCTATACGTAAAGAGCGACACAAAATACCTCAGTCCTGTCAAGATGTACAGAGGCTTCCTGGGCTTTGGCTTTGTTTGAAGTAAATCTGCTTTCATTTCGAGTGTTTTTGATATTTCTGTAAGCTATGTGGGGATGAAGGCTAACAGAGCATGTGATATGTACTGACACTCCAGTTGAATATTTTGTACAAGTATTGGCTTTTTCTAGTTTTAGTTACATGGAATATTAATGACAAAAATAACTTCTAAGTAGTGGCCATATTAATAATACCTTGACATTTATATAAATCTTTGTGGGAAACGAGCTAGAGACAGGTCTATTTGAAACAAACCTGTGTGAAATAGAAGAATTTATCAAATATGAATTTAAAACATACATGTATTTTGGCTTTAGTCACTCTCTGCAACAGATTGATGGTGACTTAAAAGTCCTTCTGCACTTGATTTCTGGCTATTATTACTTTGTTGTAGAATTAAAGATTGAAGTAGTTTTATTTGATCATTTATCAGCTCTCTAGCAGAGAAAAAGCAAAGAATGGAAATCTCATATATTTATTTAATGGACTGAATCTGAGACTTTTGTCCCCTGCCAAGCCAGCACTTCTTCCTCCCTGGTCCCCTCATTCCTCCCCCCACGAGATACTGACAAAGTCAGAAAGGAAGAGTCACCTACTCCAGCTGTCATTCAGAAGTTGCAAACGGTCTTTTAAAATACAGCTGCTGAGCTGTGTTGTGATTACTATTTTATGTAACTCAGCTTCGATTTCAACCAGCATTCCCTCATCTTGTTATTGGTCTTCTCCAAATGCTGAATCATTGGGTGTAGTGGTAATCATGTGTCATCCAAGAGATGTGTCATCTAGAGTACTGCTAGTAAGTATGGGTTATCTGGACAGTTTATCTAAGTTTTTAGCATTGGAAAATGTGTGTTCCATTGGACATGTAGTGAATCTAAGATAGAGATAGAGTTCTTTACCATGAGGAAGAGTTTAAGCACTACTAGTGCCTTGCCATAGTATCCTGTTGCCTGTCTGATGGGAAAACAACTTCTTCTTAGCACATTAGGATGATGATAAGAAGACATAAAAATGTGCTTTGTTCTCTATCCAACAATAGCTGGAGTTTTAGTTACCACTAAAAATACTCTGAGAAAGATGGTGATACTTCCACAAAGATTCCATGCTGTTTTCGATGTAAGCAAGACTTGCTTGTATGTTAAATAAATATTACAATTTCAGAAACTTTATGTAAAACAATACACTTTTGAAGCCAAAAATTTGATTCAGCCTTAGGCACAGTGCCACAACTGTTATCTCCATAGCTAACAATTGCACAACAGTTGTCTGTGTAATGAGAGTAATTAGCCTTCAGTGCTTTTACTTCTCATTTCAGAACTTTCAGATTCTACATTTAGTTGTCTTAATGTGTTATTTAGTGGAAATAGGAGACAAAATGGTTCTTTATGAATAAAAAGATTTATCAAGCTGTGAAGAATGGGAAGGAACAGTGAGAAGTTATTTTTAAAAATACTTGTGTATCGTTATATTTGAGGTATCATGCACAACCTCTAAAAACAGGGACAAATGATGTTCCTGAGTCCTTTGCACCTTAACAGGTTCAATAGAAAAATCAGAGACTCAAAGAGAAAGATTACCAGAGATGATGTGAAGTTTTTGTGGGCTTAAAATGTACCTAGAATCCCTCTCCCTCTTTTTCTATAGCTTCTGTGTTAATTTAGAGTACCCAGCATATGTAGAGCCAGTTTCAATGAGTTTACTTTGTTTTAGTTATATTTCTTAACAAAATAAGATATTTTTTTTGTGAGGATGAAAGTGTGAACTCAAGCCAAATGTATTGCACAAGGAGCTGTCTGGCACATTTAGTTTGGTGTTTCGTTTGTTGCTTGTGTGGTTATCTGGGATTTATGTGCTGCACTGGATATAGAGGTCACTGTAGGTTATGCATCTGCAAACTGCACAGGTACTTCATCTGTCCTACTTATCCAGTTGTTCTGAGTGCCACTATTCACATGGATCAGGCTAGCCTGATTATGATATGATGCTATACCCATGACTGTCACTGAATATTCTTTACTCTCTCCTCCTTGCCAAGCATTATTTACTTTGCAGGTCAACCTATAGCTCTTGGCTAACTTCCAAACTTAGTATTATCTAATCTACAAATTGCTGCAGTTCCAAGAGTTCAAGTCAAGAAAAAAAACCAACAAAACAACCAAACAAAAAACCAACCAACCAAACAAAAAAACCAACAAAAAACCACTTAAATGAGTGAGGGAGGAAAAATGCCAATTGAATCAATAATTGAAGATGGAGTTTGGTCTGGAGAGGGAAGCATTTGAATCTGGGGAAAAAGGAACAGAAGAAATGGCATCTGCGTAAATAATAGATAAAGTTTCAGCAGCAGTCCTTTTGTTGCTGAGACTGAGGTAAATAAGGAAGCAGTGCTTTTGTCCTCATCACTCCTTGTATGGACTGCAGTGATTTATCCTTTAGGCAACAGTCTGCATGCCTGGGATATGGGAGGAGGAGTCTCTGAAGGTGTCTGCAATGGGAAAGGCAGTGCTTGGCTGACCTACCTTTTGATTTGGAGGACAAGTAACACATACTAGTTCTATTGCAGAGATGAGAGTGCACATTTTCACCATATATCATTAGGGAAGTTGATCTTTGACCTGCATACTAGAAGTAATGTACAGTGGAATCAGTTCTCACTTGAGAAGACAGAGATAATTTGTATTGACAAGGTCAACACTATACAGCAGTTACTACTGTCAGTATTTCTGTTGCAGGCTTTTCACTAGGTTGGCCAAAATAATAATGTTGAGAAATTGCTTTAGTTAAAATATCTGAGACTGACAGTGCAGCTAGGATATGAAAAACAAGGGTTTCTGTGCTGTCACTTAAATCATGCAGTTATATGGTTAAAAGTGATTGCCTTCAATTCTGATTGTGGGTTATATCTGACAGAGTAACTTAGACTCCCTTCTGTCTGACCTCTTCAAGAAGAGTTATAAAGAAGAGTTAATTTTTTTTTCCTCTTCTCCTTGGCATTTCCTACTGGTGTCCACGTGCATTAAGATAGTGTTTTAGTTTGTTCCCTTAGGCTGGAAAATTTGCCATTCAGATTCCCCAGGACTCAATTTATTTCACTTCTTTAGAGTCCAATTTGAGTTTATTTGACTCTAGAGTTTATTTGGCCATCTCTAGAGAGTGTCATGTGCCAGTGAAGTCACCTAAGTCACCCATGGCCGCAGTTGTCTCAGTTCAGGTAGGTAGCACCATTTCCTCCCATTTCCTGGGCACAAGGAACAAATCTATTGGTTCATCAAGATCTGCATGAAACACTGCTGGACCCTTGTTTTTGCAAGGGTGTAGAGAAATAAGACCAAACCCAACAGTAGACTGGAATAACCAGGAGAGTGAAAATCACAGCATACTAGCTGATAGGTGATGCAATGGCAATGTGATAGTTGACTTTCACAACTGATACTTTGTTTTTGCAAACACCTTTTAATATGGACCATACTAGAGGATTTATATTGTGTTCAATTGCAATTGCACTTTTACTGGAGTCAAAAATAGAGTCAGAGTATGAATGAAGGTGCCTTTGATACCATGTGATACTGTGCTTTTCAGAAAATACATGGGAAGACAGCAGTATTGTTGTAATATCTGCTGTCATTTAACTGCAACAGATTAGGTGTGTATCTACACAACTGGTGTGTATCTAAAGATGTCCTCATACATCTCTCTTACACCTGGAGAAGTGTTCATGAGACTATTGCCATCAAGTTGCTTAAGAAAACCTTCTTGAAGCAATCAGTGTATGAGAATGAAAACTTCTCCCATCAGTGTCACGCTGCCTAGAGGTCAAAAAACTGCCTGCAGATTTAAAGGTTACTATGTAATAGTGAAGACTAACCATGATGATCTGCCATACAAGACCTGAGTGTTTCTTCTGTGAGGACTGGATACCTTAAGTCGGTTCATTAACTTACAGTGAATGTCTACTATCTGTAGTTTCTCCCTGTGATGGAAAGACAAAATTCTTGACTTTTCACAGCACCTGTTTCAAGGGCTTTCCAGGTGTGGTTCTGTTCCAGCAGGACTCTACTTTGTAGGTTGTTAGCTTTGCATTTGCAAAGGTCTCATATATTCATTAGGAACTTCAACTAATAGTCTTCTTTTATTACTGGTTGAAAATACATATTTTAAAATCTATGGCTTTCTAAGACAGACAGAACCAGAACTTACGAGCTGTGCAGTAACCTAATAACCATAAACCAGCAAGTTTACAAACTCAACTTGGAGAAGTTAATAAATTTACAATCACTGTTTGTATGGCTTTATTCATACCTCTGTAATCTGTTTAAGAGGGGGGGGGTTGATGGGAAAAAAATTAGTCAGCGTCTGAAGTACTGTCTACTTTTTTACTGAAAGAAAGGGGAATGAAACCCTTGAGTCAAAGCCTCTTTGTTGCTGTATTTATGTAGGAGCTGTCAATTGCAAGCATGAACTGAAGTGGGCACAGCATTTCTTATCCTTTAATGTACTTAAAAACTTAGAAGTGGTCAGGAGACCAGAACTGTTTAATTAGACATCTTTATATGTCTAGCTTTGAGCATACTTGACAGAAGTAGTTTGATATCTAGGCTATTTACCAGTAACAGTAATAGAGAAAAGATACCCTTTTAGTTGTTTGCTGCTGATACTGTAGTGTTCAGAGCATAATAACAGAAAAAGGATGTAAAAAGTTGCAGAAGAACCATTTGAAATTCTGTGTAGACAGAACTATTTGTCTTCCCATATTTCTGAGAGATGGATATAGTTGCCTGTATTTTTGTCAGCTCAATGCACAGAGCCCATAGCAGATAGCACTGGACTACTGCATATATCTATAGTACACATATCTGGCACATAGAGAAATGCTATAGCAGTGCTTCTACCTCTGTACTATTTTCTACTTAATCCTCCCTCAACCCTGCCTCCAAAAGAGATAATAAAAGAGATAAGAAAAGTAAAAGGAAGGGAAAAAAAGATCAGAGTTATATAATAACCCTTCCAATTTGACATATTCTATGATTCTATGATTTTATGATTTGAGTTAGTTGAAGAACCAACAAGGAGAGGTGTGTCGTTTTGACCTTGTATTAACAACTAAAGAAGGTCTGATCCAAGATGTTAAGGTTGAGGGCAGCCTTGGGCTGTAGTGACCATGATATGATACAGTTTAGTATTAGGGAAAGAAGTCTGGAAAAGAGGAAGATTACTACAGTGGACTCTAGAAAGGCTAACTTTGCCCTCTTCCAAGATCTACTTGGAGGTGTCCCATGGGCTAGGGCTCTGGAAAGTAGGGGGGCCCAAGAGAGTTGGTTAATATTCAAGCACTGCCTATTCCAGGCACAAGGCAAGTGCATACTTACTGAAAAAGACTCTAGACAGTTGAGAGGATTATAGAAACAAGGTTAAAATTTGAAGAGATGCAACAAGGAAGGCCAAGGCTCTCCTTGAACTAAACCTGGTAAAGAAGTGAAAGAAAACAAGCGGGGCTTTAAATATATCAGTAGCAAAAGGGCCCATAAGTGCTGAGGGAGGTGGCTCATGTTGTTGATGAACCACTCTCCACAATATTTGAAAAATCACAGAAAATTGGAGAGGTATCTGAAGACTGGAAGAAAGCTCATGTCACTCCAGTCTTCAAAAAGGGTAAGAAGGAAGACCCAAGAAACTACAGACCAGTCAGCCTCACCTCTCTCTCTGGAAAGGTGATGGAGCAGCTCATTCTGGAGGCCATCTCTAACCACTTAGGTGACCAGCATGGATTTATTAAGAGAAAGCCATGTTTAACCAACCTGATAGCCTTTTATGAAGGCATAACCAGATGGTTAGATGAGGGCAGAGCAGTTGATGTCGTCTACCTTGACCTCAGCAAAGCTTTCCACATGGTCCCTCATGATATCCTCACAAGCAAACTTGAGAAGGGTGGATTGGCCAGCTGGGTAGTAAAATGGATTAGGAACTGGTTGAAGGACAGAGCTCAGAGAGTTGTAGTCAGTGGGGCTGAGTCAGGCTGGAGATCAGTGACCAGCGGTGTCCCTCAGGGGTTGGTACTGGGTCCAGTCTTATTCAGTATATTGGTCAATGACCTGGACGAGGAGATAAGAGTGTATCATCAGCAAGTTCACTGATGATACAAAACTAGGAGGGATGGCTGACATGCCAGAGGGCTGTGCTGCTATGCAGCATGACCTGGACAGGGTGGAGAGCTGGGGGAGGAGAAACCAAATGAAGTTCAATAAGGACAAGTGTGGGGTACTCCATCTGGGGAGGAACAACCCAATGCAACAGTACAGGTTAGGGGTTGACCTGCTGCAAAGCAGCTCTGGGGAAAAAGACCTGGGAGTCATGGTGGATGACAGGCTTGCCATGAGCCAACAATGTGCCCTGGTAGCCAAGAGGGCCAATGCCATCCTGGGGTGCATTAAAAAGAGTGTGGCCAACAGGTCGAGGGAAGTTATCCTCCCCCTCTACTCTGCTGTGCTGAGGCCTCACCTGGAGTACTGTGTGCAGTTCTGGGATCCCCAGTTCAAGAAGGACAAAGAACTACAGGAGAGAGTCCAGCACAGGGCCACTAAGGTGATTAAGGGACCGGAGCATCTGCCCTGTGAAGAAGGGCTGAGAGAGCTTGGGTTGTTTAGCTTAGAGAATAGGAGACTGAGGGGAGATCTTATCAGTGTTTATAAATATCTAAAGGGTGCGTGTCAGGAGGATGTGTCTGGACTCTTCTCCATAGTGTTCAGTGACAGAACAAGGGGTAATGAACACAAACTGGCACACAGGAGATTTAAATTAAATACAAGAAAATACTTCTTCACTCTGAGGGTAACACAGCACTGGAACAGGTTGCCCAGGGAGGTTCGGAGTCTCCATCCCTGGAGAAAAAACCCTGTGTCATAAAAACAAATGCCATTTCTTATGAGCTCTGGGTATGAGGAAAGTTTTATTAAAAAAAACAAACAAACAGGTTTTGCATTATTATTCAAACAACATACATTCCAGAACAAGCAAAAAAAAGTCATAAGCCACTTTAAATTCAGATTGCTTGTTGGATTGTCATTTTCAAAGCCAGTAAGTAATGTTGTCAGGGTCTCATGCAATCAAGTGATTGAAATAATCAGCGTAGAGGTTGCATTTTTGTGCTAATGAGATGTCACAAACAGTGCCACAGCTTTGAAGGGCAAGTTTTCTTTTGTCTCAGTAAAAGGTACCACAGAGCAAAGAGAAGGTTAAAGAATCACATAGCTAATCACACTAGGGTGGTGGCACCACACTTCAAGGAGAGAGTTATATGGCAGGCATTGCCTTCTAGTCAAGCTGCTGAGCTGCTGTAGGTTTCTCTCTCCCCCTCTCTTCCACACTTCTTAGGCACTTAAAGTACACATTCATTCATAAGTCATAATCATCAGTGATCTGGATGACGTGATCA
Organism: Phaethornis superciliosus; assembly: GCA_023637945.1. Taxonomy (NCBI): domain Eukaryota; kingdom Metazoa; phylum Chordata; class Aves; order Apodiformes; family Trochilidae; genus Phaethornis; species Phaethornis superciliosus. The sequence goes on from JAJQWJ010000002.1 coordinate 73,793,535, forward strand.
AGTGTACCCTGATGAATTTTGCTGATACCAAACTGTGTGGGGAAGTGGAAACTTCAGAAAGCAGAAACACCTACCTGGACATTCTGGAAGACTGGGCTAAGAAGCACCTCATGAATTTCAGCAAACACAAGTGTAAATTTTTGCACTTGGGATAACATAATCCAGGAGTGCAGCACAGGCTAGGATCTACCTGGCTGGTGACCAGCTCTGTAGAGGGAACCAGGGAGTCCTGGTGAACAGCAAACTTAATATGAATGTTGCAGCAGCAAAAGAAAGCCATCAGGATGCTGGCTTGCATCAGCAAGGGTGTCACCAGCAGAGATAAAGAAGTAATTATCCCACTTTACTCCATGCTTGTCAGGCCACACATGGAGTACTGTGGTGAGTTTTGATGTGGACAGGATGGAGATGGTCCAGAGAAGTGCCACAAAGATCATTGTAGGACTGGGAAACTTGCCACATGGGGACAGGGTGAGTGAACTGGGGCTGTTCAGCCTCGAGAAAAGAAATCTTAAGGGATGCCTCATCACCATGTTCCAGTACTTGAAGGGCAGCTACAAAGAAGATGGAAACTCCCTTTTTCAAGGAGTCACATGGAAAAGCTGAGGGGTAAAGGAGTCAAGTTACTCCCGAGGAGTTCTGACGGGAAACAAGAGAGAAACTTTTCGCAGTGAGAACTACCAGCCATTGATATAACCTCTCCAGGGTAGTGTTGGATTCCTCAACATTGGACACTTTTAAGATTAAGCTGGAGAGGGTGCTGGGCCACCTTGTCTAGACTATGCTTTTGCCAAGAAAGGCTGGACCAGATGATTCTTAACGTGCTTTCCAACTTGGTGTTCTTCAATTCTGTGATTCTCTGATTCACAGCTACCTATTTTTTTATTTTATTTTATTTTCCTTTTCTCTGCTTCTATTTCCTTCATTTTTCCACTTCACATTGAACACTGGAACCATCATAACCCAACAGATCTCTCATCTCTAGTGCCTGTACCATTCCCCTCTAGTAGTCAGTAAAGAAAAAATTAAGCTTTGAGACTGTTTTCCTTTATCCTTCTACCACATGGCTGCAACTTTTTAGTGCCCTAGCCATCATGGCACCTTGGCCTTTCAGTGCACTGTCTTTAGGCTGGGTCAGTCTTCTTTCACCCCTTCTTACAGAAGATGTGCCCCACCATTTAAAGTTCCAGACTCTGTACTGCCCAGCTTCTGGCATAGTATAAACCCTGATCCTTTGAAGTTCAGGGAAAGCAGTTTATGATCCTTTGAAGTTCAGGGAAAGCAGTTTATCTATTTCTATGGAGCATCACGGTTAACTTTTTGGTTGCTCCTAAGTCTCTGTGTTACAGGGTTTCTCACTGAGAAGAGAAACAAAATGCTTTCCTATGGATCTTTTTTTTGCAGATGGTTCTTGAGTCTGTCAGAGCCAGGCATCTGCACTCCTGAAATAGCCATGTGGTAGTGAGTGCTGTGGCTGCTGCCTTTCCAGCTGGTCCATACAAAAGAGCCATAAAGATTCCATTGTCCTTACAACTAATGTAGCAAAATACTTAGAAGCTATGATTTCTGTCTAACTCTGGCATATCCTAAATTTCCAGCTTGGGAGCTGCCTGAAGGAGGTTTTTCTTTGGAAAGAAAAATATAGGCTTGTCAACATCTTGTAGCTGAAAAAAACGCGTGCTAAATATATATTTGATAGACAAAAAAGAGGGTGAGTAATTTGGTTTAGTACCTTGATGAAAGAGAAGTACTAAGTATGTTTAGACTGCTGAAATTGGGGTGAGACTTCTGTAACCTCCCTGGTAAAGCTCAAAAACTCATCATAAAGATGTTAATTCTCAGGAACAGAAAGATTGCTGATGAGCACTGCAAGCAAAGCAGAGGCTTGTCCTGTCTCTATGCCATCCAGTGAAAAGCAAGTAATCTGAAATATATCCAGCCAGGGTCATATTTAATTAGTAATGTATCCTTCTCCTGCAGGAATTTTCATCATCCCTGGAGATATTTAAAAAAAGACTGGATGTGGCACTCAGTGCCATGGTCTAGCAACTGCTCCGGTGGGTCATGGGTTGGACTTGATGATCTCTGAGGTCCCTTCCAAGCCGGCTAATTCTATGATTCTATGATTCTATGTAGGTTTATCATGATCTGCTTGGCCTTTTCTTTGAAATAAGAACACATGGAGAGAGAGAAGAAAAGGCTCTTATTAAGTCTTTCCCAGGATCAAAAAAGGAGCTTTGAAAATGGCATTTATGTCAGGTGCACTTAACCTCTGAAAGAGGCCCCAAGGCTGAGGGACTATGGTTCCCTTATTGGTAAGACTTGTTTTGCCTCATACAAACATCACAAACAGCTCTTATCAGGGCCCTGGGGGCACCCCCAGGCCCTAATGGCCTTGACCAGCCTCACCTGGGGCCACCCTCTGGCAATGGCTCATGAGCCCCATTTCACTCCAGCCCTGGGCCTTTAGTCCTGCCTGAGCTGTGCTACAGGAGCCTCAGACATTCCTGCCTGGATAGGGATGCTGCTGTTCCTCCTCCTGTGCCTTGATGTCCCAGCCTGCTCTTGGCCAACACCAGGGAGATGCCTGCAGCCTAGAGCAGGGGCTGCTCCCTGGCCCCAGGGCACCCACTCTGCCCTGGTCCTAAGGCAGCAGCCAGTCCTCAAAGTGCTCCAGAATCCAACTTTCTGGGTAAGCAACAAATATGTTTATTTGAGCCTACCAGCACTCTAACAGGAGAGGTGTTTGTTGCTAGCAAACCACAGCCCTCTTGTGCAGCTGAAATTATTGCTTTGTTGGGACTGATGTGAGCATGGTGAATAATGAGCAGTAAAATTAAAAAAAAAAAAAAATTAAGTACATACTGTGTGTGCTTATGTATATGAAGATACAGAAGATGGAAAGCAGGTTGTCAAGCTCCAAAATGGTCATAGCTATTAGGACCTTAGGTTTCTTTTCATTGTTGGTTCAGTAATGTGATCAGTAAAAATCACACACTATGCAGGTGGCAGGAAATGCTGACCTGAGGGTTCAGCATTGAGAAACTGCCTTTCTCTGGAAGTTCAGCATGTCAAGTCTGTCTGGGGTTTAAAGCACCTGTACTCCCCATGGATGTCGAAGCCTAGAGCTTTCTCTAGAGGGCAGGCCCTGGAAGTTAGGGATCTAAGAAATTTGATGTTTATTTTTCCTATATTCTATATTCCTATATTCTATATTCCAGAAATAGGCCCTGCAGATCAGATCTAGTGATGTATTGCCATTAACTGCCAGGATATGCTACTGCATGGGGACCTTCATTTTGAAGGAGCACCCGCTCTTCCATTCTAGTCCATCTTCCATTTAGAAGGCAGTCATCAACTTTACAGACCCTGCAGACAAGGCTGTATCATAAATCAACTAATAATTATCTAAAAGAGCACACGTCACAGGTAGTTTGAGGCTGGCTGTTGGCAGGATCCCTTTAAGATGTAAGCTGGTACCCTGGGACATCAGCTCTGTATTCATAAACCCATGCAGCAAATCTTCATGCATCTGTAAGTCTATGGCTCTTGCACTTAGAACTGTTCCCTTACAGAAATTTAATGTTTAGCAGAGATTAATGCCTATTCTGGTTTATAAGCTAGCTTAGACTTGCTTGGTCTTCTTTGATCAACTTTTCTCTGAATTAGAGTACTTTGGTGTTGCTGAGTTTCCTGCAAGGGAACGATCTGGGCACTTTCTGCTCACTGGAGATGCCTGTGGTGCACAGTAGGAAGCCAGGCTGGGGCACAAACTCAGCCCCATGTTGTTCGTCCTCTCCTGCATCACCTCAGTCCCTGTTTGCACTCATTTGAACCAGCACGTGAGTGTCCCTGAGGCCCAGGTTTTGTAAGACCTCGGCACTTCAACAGCTTGTCCTGTAATTCAGTCCTTGCCTGTAGGTAATAGTCCCAGGGAGGTGGGAGTAGACTCCCAACTACAGCCAGGCTTGAGTAACCTTGGCTTGAGGGCACTCATGGCTTAGCCTGGTTGCAAGGCTTCAGAGGGGATGCTGACCAAGGAGTGTCCTATGTGAGTCTCTTACTACTCCAGATTAGCCAAGCTGGTGAGAAAAAAAGAGTTACTCTTTGTAACGATCACTGTTACGGGGAAAAACCCCTTTAATTGTGATTATTTTAATTTTTTTCCCCCTAATATTGTACTAATCCTTCTGAGAAAATTAACTTGTTTATCTTTAGTCCCAGCCTCTTCCTTTAATCTTCTGCATTTAGGTTCCAGCCCTTGGCAACCTTGTTGTAAACCACTTCCTTCAATTTGATGTTACTTCAGTAATTGTTATATTATCCTGTATGCCTGATGCTGTTTTTTCTGTCAATTGTTATCTCTGGCTGTCACTGGAATACCCTGAAGCTAAAATGTTTGCTAGACTGCTATAGTAGTGAATATTATTGTAGTTTTAGTCTACAGACAGCTTTCTTCTTCCTGCAATCTTACTAGATATATTGCAAGATAATTAAGAGAAGCTGGTTTGTAGTGTTTTAAATTTTTTTATCATTTATCACTGCTAAGACTTAGGAAACAATGTACTTATCTCTACTATTTTCCAGCAGTATAGACGTGGCCTAAAAATAAGCAGTAGAAGTAAAACATCGTGTTTGGCTGGGATGTTTCCCTGGATTTGTTTTCCTCTTCTTAAACACTGTTTTCCATTTTTTTTTTCCTCTCTGAGTAACTACTTCCAGAAAAAAATGATGACTTCTATTTTCTTGTCCTATTCCTCTCTCTCTCTCTCTTTTTTATGAACCTACATAAAGCACTAATTGAGTAAAAAACATTTTGGTTCACAAACAGCCCAACTGACCAGTGCTACTCATTTCTTGTTTTTTTCCAAAATTTTATTTGGCAAGCAGGAAGGGTGTCTGTGGGAGGGAAGAAACTGAATAAAATTTGGGGAAATACAGGATGGAGCTTGAAAAGGCGTGTCCTCAAAGATGTGTGCACATGTGTCACACTTGCAAATTGGGTAATTGCATATTTAGTTTCCTGTCTGTATACATGTGTGGGAGCAAATGTACGGTTTGTATGCCATAAAGGAGATAGATGGGCCAAAGACATCATCATTTTCAGACTGTTTTGAACCTAAGGCACTGGAAGAACTTACACAATACTGACTCAGATATCAAGTCCTGATTTTACATCTGTCTAGAAAATCCTGGTAATAACTGCGATGTTAAATAAGTCTTAGAACATGCTACCATCCATTAAGCAACAATATGCTGGAGTCTCTCAAAGCTCTGTTGTCATCAGGCCTCAGGAGAGCTTGGCTAGCAGATGCCTTACTCCACTCTGTTACAGCTACCAGTACATCCTTGGTACTGCCTGTGTCCTTCTTGTGGAAAAATACCCCTGCTGCTACATTCTTCCTGTTGATACTGGATACTCTTGGATAGCTTGGTTTGAAGCTTTGGAGCGTAGGTGCTGAGTGGAAGTAGAAAGAGGGCACACACAGGTCAACTTTCAGTGACAGTGAGGAAAGACATAGAAAGACGATGAGGTTTTCTTGTAAACAGTTTGTATGGGTAGTTAACAGAAAGAATAAATTGACTGCTGGTTTTCATGTTTCTATTCTGCAACCTCAACCTCCCACCTGCTGATGCTCATCTTCCATTTGGAGTCCTTCTGTTTATAACTATGAAAAATAAGCTATTTCTGATATGCCAATAAATATACCTGTTTGCTAGTCCTAAAAAACAACTCCCTGCAATTATGATTGTGGTGACTGCACATAATGAATGATAGAGTTAGTGGCAAAAAGTTTAGCAGTCATAGCCAATCTTTTGAATGTAAAATTTCAAAACAAGCACCACACTTTGTTTGCAGTTCGCATTTCAAATACTTCAAAATGTGTTACATCCAAGTTAAACTTCTTTCTGCCATGACAATAGATGATGCGTTTATTCAGTGGAATAATACTGGATTTTTTTCTTTGTTTGCTGGGTGTATTTGTTGTGCTTGGAAGACATGGAGGACTGCAGTGAGCATTTATTTCTCTGTGTCTGCAGGCTTTGAAATTAAATTAGAAGTCAGTATCTTTGAGCCCTAATGAAGGGTTATTATTTTGAGAAATGAACATATAGCTAAATGTGTGTTAACCTTCTTTTGCTTTTTTTTTTTTACAGAGTTGAATTAGGATGTGCTATTCACAGAACTTTCCAGCCACCCAGGCATGCACTGTCTTTTGTCTTTCCTTTCTGAAATGAAAATTTAGAAAATAGCACTTTATTCTAAGATAAAAGAATCCTTTCCTGTTAGTTATGTAATTAGCATAATTAAACTCCCCAGTAACACCCTGATATTCATCTGACTGCTGTGAAATCATTGGAAACTTAGAGAACATGCAAAACTGCTATTGTGAAATGACTGACTTCTGGAGAGGTTTTGGCAAGCCAACAGTCTATTATTTTTAATAGAAACTCTTTAAGGATTTCTGTGGTGTACTAGGAAGGTGTATAAATACTATAATTGTCACCAGCACAGGCATGTCATTTGTTGCCTGACATGCTTGCTAGTCCTGGTACCACCTTAGAGAGGGCTTGGCTCTGGGCTAGATCTCTGATCAGGTTCAGCATACCTGTCTATGACTATGCAACTCAAGGGTTTAGGCTCTATTCCTCAAGATTTAAACAAATGCTTGGAAAGCTCCAGTCTTACTAACACGTGTTTTCTTCTCCATAGGGAGTGATGGGCTTGGAAGAGGGGTGTTGGTGCAAACTGTTTAGAAAGGAATAAGAAGTTACTGTGCCCAGGGCCTGTCTCAGTCTTTATTCTAGGATATATTGGACCCTCAGCTGTGCTCCTTCAGTCAGTCAGAGCAAGGATCCTTCTGCAGAAAAGCAAGAGTAGCCTGTGCTTCCTGGTAAGGCAACCTGTAGCTCTTCAAGCCTGCCAAAACCTGAAGGAAAGTGACTATAAGAAGTGTCTGCTAGTCCTTCTTGGTTGTTCTTCACTAGTACCTTGCTCTTTACTTCAACTTCTGTGAAATGCGGGTAGCAGCCTGGTGGATGAATTCAACTGGTGTGGTTCCTTTAAACCTTAAAGTCATCCTATCAGCATGAACTGATCTCCTCTTTAACCAGAAGCTGTCTGTGTTAGTGTCTCTGATCTCTCTGAGGCATAATGATACCCTTGTGATGGATCATGAAGTTGCTGGGAGGGGGGGGAAATTATCTGAAATAATCATTCTACATCAACTGTATGCTGTGCTCAAATTATCCCTGGGCAGGTTTGAGTGTGTTGCTCTACAGTGCTGCATTGTTTGAATTTCTGGGTGGGTGCAGAGGAAATGTCTCTTTCTGGGCTCAAAAAATTATCATCTGCCTAGGTGTTTTTCAGCTGAGCAAGAGAAAGGAGGTAAGAAGATAGATAAGGCAGGCCTCTGAACTGTAGCAGTCATTCTGTGAATGAAACCCAAGGGACAGATCTCTGGCAATGCAGCCAGCCCTAGGCATAACACCCAGAGTCAAACTGCTTGCTGTGACAACTTAAACTCCTTTAGGATTTCTTGACTTCAAATATGGGAGATCTAAACTTCATCTAGTCAGGACCTGTAGATTTTGAGAAGGACAGACCTCATGACTTCTGGAAAATGCAACTGTTCAGTCATGTGGGATTCTTCTTGCCATGTATGATGCCATTTCTTTTCCTAGCTTGTTCCCAGGAGCTAAAACCTGCTCTTCAAGTGGCTCAAAACTTTAGTGTAGCCAGTGTTTTAGACTGGATCTTAGTGATCTCTGTTGTAAGTCCTCAGGCTTAAATTAAATACTTCTGAGTCAATTTACATTTTAAGATGAGGCCACAGTTATATATTATATATACATAGCTGACTTGAATATGTGTGTGTGTAAATATACTGTGCAAATATGTCTTGAAGGTAAGTGTGTAACTTTTCTCTTCTCATGCTCTGAAGGCATGAGTTCTGTATCAAATCAGGCCCTTACAACAGTCCTCCCAATTTTTATTCTGGATAGCACTGTTGGTATGAGAGGGCAAAGTGAGGAGAGGAGCCTGTCACTCATCTGCATGAGCTTAGCTCTGAGAAGCCTGAATTACATCTGAGAGATGACATTTCATCAGCCAAGTAAGGTTTTTTTTCTCTCATCTTCCCCCTTCCTCCCTCCCTGTGGGCTGCCTTGGCCTGAGATGCAGCAATCTCTGCTGATTGGTGCCTTCCATGACACACCAGTCTCCTGCTTTCTTTTTTTCCTTTCAAGTCAAAACACAGTCTTACCTTGGCATGTGCCTCTTATTCAGCTACCATGGCATATTATTTATCCCATGGCATTAGTCCTTTAAATTCCTTAATGAGAAGTGGGTTCCTTCAAGTAAGCAACCTGTTTTGCATTCTATCTGGATGCTTTCTGTGTTTAGATTATGGGTTTCAACTTTGTCATCCCATAGAGTATTTATTCCCAAGAGCATAGACTACAACTCTTTCTCTCTCTCCTAGAAAGGGCAGGACTTGCTTTGAATGTCCCAAAGCTTCATTTTTCCAGATGTGATCCATATGGGCTCTAAAACTTTGGCTGGGGAACTAGTAATAGGAGAATGGAGATTTGAAGGACCTCAGTTAAATTCAAGTATTAAACATGTAAAATACACAGGCTGAGACCCCAGCCACTGGACACTGTTTTTCTGCAGCTCTATAAAATCAGCTGGGAGCTGAGCTAGGGTAGTTTCACAGTATTTTTTTTTTTTTCTTTTTTTTTTTTTTTTTGAGTCTTGGAGTGGTATTTAGAAGATCTAGCTCTGGCTAACATTGCTGATATCTGTAATGAATCACATTTCTTAGCTAGAAAAAACAATATACCACTTTGTTCTGTTTACAGGTGAGGTTTGGGTTTTTTGTTCCTTTTTTTTTTTTTTTCCTGTGGCAGAATTTTCCATTCTCTTGCTTCTCTTTAAGCCTTTTAGTAGTTGTGGAAAGTCTACCCTACTCTGTTTCTTGAGCCTGATGAAAGATAGGAGGAAATCTGAACAGTGGATGAAAGAGACTGGAAAAAAATATTTCTTACCAGAGAAGGCAACTGCTGAGGTTCAATAAGTGACTACTGTCTGTATTTTTTAAGGGCAGAGTTTGCCTTGGGCAGTGAGGGACTCTGTGTTCAGGCCCAAAGGGTTTTTGAAAAAGAAACCATTGCACATTAACAACTGACTGGTATGCATTGTGTGGCGATATTGCACACATTCTCTCTGTATGGCCCTGAGTGGAAAATGCAACAAATACCTTCATTTTGCTATTGGATTTCTGAGAAGCTTGGAAGTCTATGAATTTGTCAGACCTTTGATACAAGTAGGGCAGTATCTGACTTGGAAAACTCTATGCTAGTTGCATCACTTGAAGAGGATTTGATAGCTGTAAAGCATGAGAAGGGCTGCCACCATGCAGTTTCTTCCATATTATGGGAAAGAAGCAAATTGGGTTTGAGGGTCCTTAATATATTGTTGGTGAATTTTGGCACTTGCCTTGATCACTATGTGCATTTTAGCAAGTAAAAATATATCAGTAGGGAATATTTTCCTCCCTCTCTTAAATATTAAAATGCTTCTCAGTCAGAAGTCACCTCTGTCCTTAGGATAGCTGGTCTGTTGTTTTGTACTGCTGTAATTATTGGTAAGGAACTGAGGATTTGTATTAGTTTCCTGGCATGCAGGTTGGAAATTCGTTTTCTGCTCTGATGTTGAAGAAATATTAATGCAGTGTGTGAAAGCTTGTCTGAAAACTTAATGAGACTTTGTTCTGCTTTTGATCAGATAGTTTTGAAGGCTGTCATTACTCTCTTGGCCAGGTAGAGGAAGAGGTATGGTCCTGTGCAGAACCATAACATAGTCAAAGGAAGCCCAGGCACAGTGCTCCTGTGAGTGGCAGGAATTGGTTAAGCAAGCAGTGGTTGGTCACTTGGCTGAGGGTAAAGTCAATGCCGTCAGTCAGACTTCTTGATGAAGCTGCTGATAGTGGCTAGACAGGTGGGTTAGGCCCTCTGGGAAGTGTGGGTGTTTCTCTAATAGCTTACCTGTACTGATTAGTTTGCCTGAGATAAAACTAATCAAAACTTTTATAAGTATAGTGCATGCGGTAGTAGTTCTGCTTCTTCCTCTCCTATGCAACAAAATGCAGGGTTGTATTTATTTTCGATGCTTTGTGGTTAAGACCAAAGCCTTTGAAGTAAACTGTAGGTTTAGTTTCAAATCTGAAGTGTATCACTACAGAAGTTTCTGGTATCAATGGATTTATTTTTTTTTAACAGATACCAATAACTTACGTTGTAGTTGTTTTCCACCAAGCCTCCTGGAACGTGTGAGCTACTGTGGGTGTTGGTACAGAGAAGAGGGCCGGGTGCAGCACAGCCATTCAAGAGGCTATTTTATACCCAAGTCAGTGACTTAAAGAATAGGAGCACTTCTTGGAGGCAATGTCATGGCAGTAACTTTTATAGAGAGGATGGTTATAAAAACATCTAAAATATACAGAGACATGTAGATATATTCTGCATACCAGGGTGGCTGGGTCCTGTAGCCCAACAAAGGGGAGGATGCCACAGCTCCATACCCCTGGTTCCAGCCAGTGGTAGGGCTTGAGTGTCAGTGGCCCCAGTCAGCACGTGTGTGGGCACGTGCACACCCTGCATGCAAGACAGGCACACCTGGCTGACCACACTGACCTCATCCTCTTCTCCCCTCTGGCTCAACGAGATGAAGGTGTTCAGTGGTGTGAAACATTAATACATTAATTATATTTGTCTGTCTCAATATAGTTGCACACACCCTTCATTAATTATATATTATCAATATGTCAATATATTAGTAATATAGTAATTATTAAATTACTACCAATAATTATAAATAATTAATATTTATTATAATTACATAGATAATTAAGTGTGCATGCACATTTATTCTGTGTGGATCTCTCCAGCAGCTTAAACATGCAGACAGCTGCCCCTGGACCACAGCCTCCACAGTTTCTGGCACCTGGATATATAAGCCCACAGGGCCCACAGCCCCCATCTTGTTGATGGTCCAGACCTCTGCCCACACACAACTTGCTAGAACCCCCTGGGTCCTTCTGATAGTGATCATTTCCCTGTACTCAGCACTGGGGAGGCTACACCTTGTATACTTTGTTCAGTTTGGGGGCCTCCACTACAAGAAAGATGTTGATGTGCTGGAGTGTGTCCAAAGCAGGGCAATGACGCTGGTGATGAGTTTGGAGCACAAATCTTATGAGCAGCATTTGCAGGAACTAGGGTTGATTTGTCTGGAGACAAGGAGGCTGAGGGGAGACCTTGGTCTCTACAATTACCTGAAAGGAGGTTGGAGCAAGGTGGATGTTGGTCTCTTCTCCCAAGTAATCAGAGATAGAACAAGAGGAATTGGCCTCAAGTCTCACCAGGGGAGAACTAGACTGGGTATTGGGAGAAATTTCTTCACTAGAAGAGTTATTAAGCACTGAAACAGGCTGTCTAAGGTGCTGAGGCTCTCCTGGAAGAGATGGGCCCTTTACAGTCTGATGGTACCTGGAGTATTCTTTGGAGTCCCTCACTGCCATTTTCTCTGTGTGGTCCTGTGTGCATGCAGATGAGAATTATTGCAAAACCTAAGGCTAGGTGTAGAACGTGGAGCACTCCTGGTCTGCTGGGTCAGGGCTACGTTCTCTTTGCTTCTGTCAAGAGGCTTCTGGTGCATCCATGTTAACTAAGAATAACTTTGGCATTCAAAACCCACAAGGGTGAGAGAGCTTAGAGAAGCTGCAGGAGGAAAATAACATTACAAAATACTCTTTTCAGGCCTCTTTCCCAAGCCTGAGAGAACGAGAGGAGGGAAAAAAGAAAAAAAGTGTTTGGGTGAGGGAGGTGGTGGGGTGGGTGTGTGAGAATGTACTTCTAACTGCCTAAATTACGTTTACTTTTTTTTTGTAATTAGTACCATAGGCTGTACACAAGAGGTATAACATAAAGCACAGCAATCTGGGATGATCTGCTGTGCCAGAAGACCTGTGCGAGGACCAAGCCTGTCCACATCCCAGAGCTCTTACGATAGCTGGCTGCTCCTTCACACTGCTGGCAGCCCTGCCCCTGTCTCCCCTCTTTGTGTAGGGACTGAATTCCAGCAAGAATAAGACTGTCATGGCTGCTGTACAAGCATATTACACCAAAATACAGAAATTTAGCTTCTCTCGGTGCTTTTCTGGGACTGTATCAAGCCTGGGTGTGTCACAGAGCACACTTTTTTAGAATTATTAGGATCCTCGCCAACACTTCATCCATTCTCATAATGTTTAGTAGCAAACATGTATTATACAAATATTACTTTAAAAACCCTTAATGAATCTGTAAATCAAAATAACAAGTTGTGACAAACTAAATTAAAAATTTTTCTTATTGTCATGGGCAGTCTTTGCTGATAAGACCAGAGTGCTGTTCCCCACCCTCCTAAAGATGCTTGCCTCTATCCCTTCATTGAATGGGAAATATTAATTAAGTGAACAGCCACTTATATTTTTTATTCTATTGAAGTGACCCATCTTCACATCATAGTCTAGATCAAATTAATTTTTCCATGTTTTTTTAGGTGAGCAGATTGTTGTGTGTTTTTTAAATAGTTTCTTTTTCTAGTACTTCTGAGTTAAATAATGTGGGTGGGAAATGGAGGGTGGGGGGTGAGGCCAAGCAGACAAGCAAAATAGGTGCTCATGATTTAATTTTTATCTTTTAGGGGGAAAAAGTCCAAACAGATAGGATATGTTTGGGGTTGGTTTGTTCATTATTTTGGTTGTAAGTTTTTTGCTTGTTTTTCTTGTTAGGTTTTTGGGAGGGTAAAAGTCTATGTTTGGGTTTTTTTGTTTGTTTTTGTTTGATTGATTACTCTTTTGTTGCATTTTCTGGTATTTCATTTATTTTCTTTTTGTTTGTTTGTTTTTTTAAGAGCACATGAAGTGCTACAAACACCTATCTTTAAAGAGGACCTGTCATCTCTCATCACATTTATAGGCATTCAGCTTTTAATGACTCCAAGCCCAATAACATCAAGCACTTGAGAAAATCTGATGTATTCAATTAGTAGTTGCCTTTGGAAAACCTGACTTGTTATTCAGCCATGTTTAACTGGGAATTCAAGTAGTAGAAGCAGAGGTTTTGGTTTTGTCTCATAAAACTGAACCATTTTGTCCAGCAGATTGCCTTTTCACCACCCTCCTCACCTTACTGCATCAGAAAAAGAAGGACACCTGTAGAAAACAGGTGTCTTCAGTGACACAGCTTTGATTAATCTCAAGGATGGGTCTCTCTGTGCTTTGACAAAACCAGGACTGTAGATGAGAAGGGGGAAGATACAAGAAAGATGGTAAAGGGTAACAAAAGATTATGGCTCTCCTTCCCCCCTTCTCTTTGCTTCTTGCATTTTCTGGCTTACAATAACATTCTTTGGAATTTGTAGAATCTATGGACAAAAGTTCTGGTCTTAAAAGGAAAGCATGTCATGTAGTAGTAGTCTGATAAGCATGTGAGGCTACTTCCTAAACTGTGCTCTTTACAAAAAAAAACCCAACACTGATACTTGAATTAATGAAGTTATTGACATCGTGATAGAGGTCTTCTGTGATATGATGTGTCACTTTTTCAGAAGATATTGGGTGGTAAAATGTGGGCATATTGAATTCCAATTGTAAGGTGTTAGAGAAGAGTCCTAAGGCTTGATTGTTAGAGCATCAGTCCAGTTTGATGCAAGCAGATGTCTTGTTTTAATGTCAGTAAAAGCAGCTGCCTTCTTTCCAAAAGTCATTTTACCTACATTTTTCTCAGAGAGTACAGATGCTGCTCCTGCTTAAGGCTGAAAGCCTTCCACTTTGCGCCTGTGCTTACCCCTTTGTACTCTGTTAACATTTATTATGTGCTTCAAATGGACTGTTTGTCCTAAAGGTAGTTGTAGTTCATTCTACTTCAAATCTTCTTCTTTCATCTATAATCATAGTTTGTAATCCAGGCAGTTCTTAAATGATGCTATCACACTTCCCCATGATTAAGAACCCTCAGAGGTCCTTCTAGAAATCTTTCTGCCACATATGGGGACTCTTACACTTCTTAAGAACTGAGAAAACCTGCTAAACTTAAATCATCAACCACACAAGGAATGGTCTTCCCAGAAGAATGTAATTTATCCAGTTCAACTGCTATGAAAATTTTCAAGTGGCAAAACTATTGCCCCTAAAAACCTTGGACAAATTTAGGAAACAGTAAAAAGGAAGGCTTGCATGCAGCTTGTTTTTGCATTTTTTTTTCTACTTTATCTATTTTCATATTGCAATTGAAAGATGAATGAAATACTTAAGTGCTCTCTATTTACATCTCTTCTATGCAGAATTATTCGGAAGGAGTGAAAGCAGTTAATGGTAGATTGTATCAGGGATCAGGGTGAATTTATCTATCAATAATAGTAATCCATAAGATTATTCACAGAATCCTGCAAGGAAAAACAGACCAACTCGTTTCTTCTTCCCTATCCCCCCTGTGTTGTCGAAATGTTAAAAACAAGACAATCCTCTCTTCCATTGAAACAATTCTTTCCAGTTATGGACAAATACTTTACTTTTTACTATGGCAAAGGTGATAAAAAGTACTCTCTGTGGAAAATATTAAATGTGTGTCATTCAAAGATGTCTTTAATGGGAAGGAGGAGAGAGGTTGGAAGGGTTAATTGGCAGGAAAGAAGATAACATTCAATGAGAGTACATATAGCCATGTAGCCTGGCTTACATGGTACAGTATGCATCCCTTCCCACAAGGTTTGAACTAGAGCTTCCAAACAAGGGAGGATAATACTGCTGGCAAAAGAAAGAATGGAATGCTTCAGTTAATTTTAGGGCTCCCTTAAACTTATTAAAGGGCATTTGTTGCCCTCTAGTGTTCTGGGCTGCATCTGCATCCACTGGAGGGTGAGGGGTGGATGTCTCCTCAGAAGTACAGAGGGAAATCGATCCCCAGGTGGCTGTAGCTGGGGCATTCAGTGGCATCAGCTGTGGGAGGGACTGAGAAAATAACTTGGTTGTATTTGTGTTCCTATTAACACTACGTTATCGTGGATGTGGTGGTGTTAATGGAAACCGAATGGAAAGACAAATACATCGTGTGCCATGCTTGCTGTGAGAAATTGCCCAAATGCTGTAATGGGCTTACGTAAATTTGTGGCAGCCAAGTAAATGCAAGCTCTAAAAGCTCATCTTTCTTGCAGCAGCAGCTGAGTGTGTACTGAAACACATGGCAGAACTATGTGGGGAAGTTTACTTAATATGTGCCTGATTTAATTTGGCTTCTAGCTGGCATCAAAAGTCAAGGTAAACCAGGCAGCTGGTTTGGTTTCAGTGAAAACTTTCACTGTGACTGGAAAGTAGGGGCTGTTACAAAGCCTTTCATTCTGCAGGACAGGTTCAGTTCAAGACATTTGAACCACAGTTTTTCGATATGAAGTTGAATGATCTGCATTTGCCTTGGCTTCTGTGCATTCGCTTCAAAGGGTGGACACTGTGCAAACAGATCTACAAAAATGTCTTATAGGGCTGAAATACTGATACATGAACTCTGAAATGTCCTCCATGTACAGAAATAGAAAGAGATCCCAGTTACTGAAGTGGAGGAGTTACTAGGCCCAGGTCATGGCTGAGAACTGAAAACATTTTTTAAGTTAAGAAAATGGTTTTAGAGTTTTATTTCTAGCAGAAATCCCAATGGACTGTATATCACGTGTTTTGCTCCCACTCACATTCAGGTATTCCTTTAAAAAATCTTCTCATTCCTAAACTTGAAAAAATCCAAGTGTGTTTGTGTGTGTGATAGGCTTTGTGTGTCTGTGAATTACCACTTCAGATGCTGTGCTGCACTCATGGGTTGCCTATTTCAGGCTAGAAGCTGTGTGCCCTGTTTCTTCTCTACCCCATTCAGGCAAGAGTAGCCAATATAGTTACCAATATAGTTATAGGGACCTGTGGTGTGCACTGCTGGCCAAGGTGTCTATTTGGTGATACATGTTTTGACTCTGAGCACTGTTTTACCTGGATGCAGGTCAAATCTTGCATGTTATGTGTTCAGAAAAAGAGTTTTTGTCTTGTGGTTGAAGGCAGTGGCTGGGGATCATTAATATATGTCCAAAGTGACACAAGTTTGACACAAGCTGGATCTTTAAGAGCTGACAAGTGCATAAAAATCAGATACTTACTGTGTTAGGGTCAAACTTCACTTAGAAAAAGAAAACAAAATAAAGTTTCTAGCATGTCACTTCTCTCATGTGCTTTTCAATTACCATATTGATAATGAATCCTGCTGTTGAAGGGGTGAGTTTAAAACAAACAAACAAACAAACAAAAAAAAAAATCTTAAGCCATAGTGCCAAGTCCTACTTGTGGGCTAGAGTTACTATTCCTAGTGTTTAAAAAAAAGCCTTTTGACTTCTCTAAGTGGATGTTAAATGCGTTTCAAAGGCTTTAAGGTGACAGATTCTTGTGCCTTAGAGAAAATGTGTTCATCAAAGAGATGTGATGAGAATCTGTGACAGACAGTCTAGACAGTCCCTGAGCTATTGTTGTTTCAGAGACTGTGCTGATGAGGAAGCAGCAGCAATCACAGCAATGGTATTCAGTAGTGACCTCAAGGACACTTAACAGTAGCTCCTGAGGAGAGCATAGATCTTGGGCAGCTAGGCAGAAAAAAAAAAAAAAGACTCTTGAAATAGTGGAGAGAATGGTAAGTGTGAGTATGGGCTGTCTTTCCTAACCATGAAGGTTATTCTGTGTCTGCTAGACTGCTCAACAGAGCTTTACCTGTCTACTATAGCTTTAAAACTTGTTTTTTATTGAATATATATCAGATCCAAAGCAGTGCTACAGGGGTCTGATATGCTATCAAGTCTGGAGTTGAGGGTGCAAGGTTATTTTATAATTTTAGGGCCATGTGAATGTAACCTTTTGGTGAACTGTAAGCTAGAGATGAAGTAAACTTGGCAATTTCCAGATATCAGTGTGAGAAGAAAATTAACTCAAAGCTGAAATGGACCTTTCTTCAAACATAATGGTTATTCCTTCCTGAACACTTTAGGTTGTGTTCAAAGACCTTTCCTTTTTAACTCTGAATTAGAAAAATAACTGAAACTGGACTGCATCCAGTGCTAGGTGTAGGCTAAGGCCACCTCCCTATGAATTTGCTTCTGTTGTGGGCAATCAAGTTGCCAATACAGAAAAGTTTGGATGAAAGCCTGGAGAAGACATCATCAGCAAAGACATTTAATTATTATTTATTTTTAGTGTGTTTTGTGAGAAATACCATTGAAATAATTGAATTTGTATTCTAGAGGCATTCTGTGATTTTTTTTTTTTGTTTATTTGTTTTTTTGGGGGGTTTGGTGTTTTTTGTTTTTTTGGGGGGGGGTGGGTTCGGGTTTTTTTTTTTGACACCTCTTGAGAGAGGTGTAGACACTTCATCTTTATAACTGTAAAATCATCCTGCAACTACCTCAGTTATTGATTGACTACAAGAGATTAATGTTCATAGTGTGTGCAAAACAGATACCTAATACGATACCAAGAACTAAGTCTTCAGATTCTGATGACTCATTTTTCTTAGAGGTGGGGCCTTTTTTTAATGAACACAAGATGAATATGGTACTTGTAGACGAAGGAAAAATTTGGTTTTGTTTGTTTTTTTTTTTTCTATTTTGGGCCTTGGAGAACTGAACTGAATCCATAAAAACTTGGAAAATATTTACTTTCACTGGTGCAGTGCAATATACCATATAGTTGCTGCCGTAGCAGATTCTGCAGGAAAACTGATACAAACCTTTACAGTTTTGTTGGTGTCATCTGTTTATGAACAGTTGTACTAATGAAAGGGACCAATAAAGGTTTTGATTCCATGGAGACCTCCTAAAAGCTTCTGGAATTAATTTTCTCTGTATTAATCCACTTATACTGGCCTGTAATGCTGGGGGGGGGGGGGGGTATTGGATTTTGTTTTGTTTTTTTTTTAAGACCAACAGAGTTTTGTCAGAATTGAAATTTAATGTTTGTAGCTTGCTGGTACAGGCACTGATGCTGATGCCTGCTTCACTGCAGGCAGCAGAAGCTTGAGGGTGTGTATGAACTGTGTTGTATATTTGTGGCTGTATTGTCCATGTGGACAATAGCTTTAGCATGCATCGAGATCCAATGGCAGCTTGGAGTTGTAGAAATAATCTTGGTGCCCTTTGACAGTTAGAGAGGTTGTCTCTGGCCTGAGAACAGCCTGATAGAAGCATCTCAAGGCACAGGAGATGACAGAAGAGTTATAGGTAGGAGACAAAAGCAAGGCACAGTCCCAGGCTCTTGTCAAGGTGCATCTTGTGGCTCACACAAATAAGAGTTATTATCCATGTGAATAAGCTAAAATGCCTTATTTCTTTCCCAGTCTTTAACAACAGCTTGAGTCATGGTTTCAGTTGAGTAATTTTAAAGTTTCTCTGGAAAGCATTGTAGTCTGGATATAAATTCAGTGCTAGATGGGTCACTTTATAGGGGAAAATGGTGTCTAGTAGGATAGGTTTGACTTGATGAATGACAACATTAGACTGGCTACATAGCTGTGTTGATGTCATGCATCTGACTGCATTTAAATTTATGGTTGTGCCATTGAAGTGCATGTAATGATAACATCAGAGACAACAGGAGGTGGCTAATGGTTTTTTAGATAAAATTATGAGGGAAGACATAGATGTTTATTGCCGGGCTTGTGCCTTGTGCTTTCCAAGGAACACAACAATAATTTCCTCCCCTTCCATCTGATCTTGTCTCTAGTGGTACTTGTTGCTATTTTGCTAGCAAGAATTATGAATGTATGCCCTGTTTCACTATTTTTAGAAGCAATGAGGTACCTATAGTCTAGTTCCTGGCAGCTAGCCAAGTTATTTTGTTATGCAGAGCCTGACACATGGCAAGTAATGTAATGAGAGTTTATCTGGAGTCCTTGATATATTGCACAATTTTTGAAATTGATCATCTTGCTCTAGGGATAATGAGGAACAAAAAATAATTCTGCACTGTCATGCATACATCTGTGGGTTGGAGCAGTTGTTGAACCAAGGCTGAAGTGACACGAGTGAGACCCACAAGGAGTTTGGTTCACATGAACATCACCAGAGCAAGTCCTGTTTTACACAGGTTGAAAATTCAGGAGGAATCTGGCTGTAGGTTATTACTTGGGATATAATGTATTGCAGAAATGTAGGGGGAGAGTGTTTCATGTACTAGGTGTCACCTGAATGTTAATAAAGTTGCTGCCTGCATTCCTCATATTCAGTGTTTCTTGTAGTAGCCTTGCCCAGGCTGGCTGGGTTCTGCTTCTTGGCTTGCCAGTGAAGGTACTGATGGAGGAACCCATGAAAGCAAGGGAGAAGTAATTTGTTTAGTTTTTGTGAGAGAAGGATACATCCAGTGGGTCACTCTGCAGATGGTCTTTTTAATGTAAGGATTTCTCTTCCATTTTTCTTTGTAAGGGTTAATTCTTCAGTGTTTGGACCCATGCTTTTGTGGTTTGACTGAATGCAGAAGCATCAATGCTGTTGGTGATTTTCTCCCCAAACTGAGTGTTCTTGACATGCTAAACCAACTCTATCCTGCCTTTTCTCTCCAAAATAAAACAGCCTGTCAATAACTTTAACCATATCTGAAGCATGTTTTGGGAGGGCAGAGAAATCCCCTCTCTTTGCTATGAGAGGGAAATATGGCTTGTTCTCAGTATGGAGTGCGACTGATCTGTGAGTTGTGTAGGTTTCATGAGTAATGGTTCCTTGTGTTGTCTTCAGCAAAGAAACTGCAGAGGAGCCCTGGGAAATCTGATTGGAAAGAACAACTGAGAAGTTAGTCAGGAGCAAGGGTGAAACTGATTTCTATGGGAAAACCTGAAGAAACAAAAAAAGGCTCAAACTGTCCCTCCCTGCCCTCTCATGATATCTTCTCTAGCACAGTATAATCCAGGTTCCCTTTAGAAGTTACAGCTGTTGTAAGTCCAGTACTGTTACGGGACTGTGTATGACATCTTTATTTACCCTGCAGCTATTTTGAGACTTTCAGGGCTGTGCTTGAGTCACAATGTTTGCTGGAAGAAACTTTTTGACATGATGAGGTGCTTGCTCCTACCTTCTGTGAAGCCTTGAGGGTGGGTGATGTCCTCAAATGGTTCAAGCAGCTTCAGAGGCCTCATGCTGAGCAGAGCTGTCCCATGCAGAGGAGAAGCCTTCCCTCAGCACCTGAAATGAAGAAAGAGCTGATTTATGGGAGAGATTTTATTTTATCTCCCTGAGAATCATTTAAGATGTTGCAAATTGCAGTGATATTTGTAAAGGGAGGTGTAGGCTGCCCTTTCTTGTCATGGCTAATATATAGTAATACTGTAGCTGGTGCTGGTAGGGATTGCAGTTCTGGACAGAACTGAATGGCCAGCCAGGCTATCTTTTCTGTACTGGTGGGTATTTTAGAATCCCATGTGCCCTCAATGCCATTTTAAAGAGCTAAGATGCTGTTGTGTAAAGCAGGAGCCCAGCAAGGGAAAAGTTGACTGGCTGGCTGACAGACCTGTGCTCTCATCCTGGCTAGTAGGGGAAGCTACGACCAAAAAATTACCCAAACTAGGAACACAATAAATGCGAGCTTGGGAACACATGGCAAGGGTGCTGGGAAGCCTGGATGGTTTGAGAGACAACAGCCTGCAGCTGGTATGGATTCTTGTATGGACTTCATAGCTGCTTCAAGATATAAGAGTTTGGTTCACAGTTAAGGTAGAGAGGTATGATGAAAAGAGGCTGAAGCAAGATATAACTTGCTAACTTTAAAAGTATCTGCAGTGGAAGGCTTTAGCCCACTTGAAGTGGTAGTAGTTGCATTGCAGAGACAGATGCTGTGAACAAATGCTTGGCAGCAGTGAAACATTTTCCACGATGCTGAGCAATGTCCAACTCAGCCCTTGGCAGTCTGGAGCTGAAGTCAAACTGCTGCTTCTGGTGAACAACGCAACAAATGGGTAGGCAAAAACCACAACACTGATGAAACTTGTAGTCACTGGTTACATGAACTGTGTACTCAGTGTGTTGGTAACTTGTGGAATGCAAACTTTCCCTCCCTGGGGAAACTTCTCCACTTGGTCTTGTGGTGTATTTTTGGTTGCCTGTCGTACTGAGACATGCTTTCATTGAATTTGTCAGTGTACTCAAACATTACCTTTGTTTGTCTCAAGTCTTACTTGAGATTAGAAATTACTCTTTACCCATGTATTCAGCATAATCTCTGCAGTGAGAGTTCTGACTTTGGACAGAAGATGCTTCATACCTTTTGTAGCCAGTACATTTGAATTTAGCCATGAGGTGACAGCACAGAGTTAATTTTTTTTTTCCTGTTGCCATGTTGAAGTACAATTGAATTTGTTAACCTGATAATTTATTCAGCACTTTGTCTGAGTCATGTAAGTGTTCTTTTCCTAGTTTTCCATGCTTAGAATATTTTCTACTGCTGTGGTTTCTGCTCTGTTGTTCTGGATTTGCTCTTCAAAGTCACTGAAAAAGCCCATGGTTTTGTCCATGTAATTGTTAGAAAACATTTGGAATATGATCTTATGTTATCACACATCCTGGATAGAGGCTCATTAATGATTTTATGAATTGTTTCTTGAAGTAATCCAAAACTTAAAAAAAAGATGAAAAAAAAAAAAAAAGAAAAAGAAAAGAAAAAAAGCTTGCTGGATATAATTTTCTAGACCACTTCTCTTGGCCTTGATTGACTTTTCCTGTACTTCTTAATGAGAGTGAAGCAGTAGAAGTCATCCTCTTCTTTTTCTACCAGTTTATAGCCCATGGAACAGCTTAGAGACCAGAATTCTGACCCTATCTTCAATCCTACTGTTAATTTATGACTTTTTACTGGCTGCTTAACTTTTCTTCCTTAATTTCCCTTTAGTGTTTGTCCTAATCTATATCTTCCTTTCCACTGTGATTTACAAGAGTACAGAAAGGAGGTGACTGGCTGGGAGCTGACTTTCAGAAAGAAATTACTTCTAAACAGGCAAGATTACATTTTTTACTTTCTAACTTTCTGAATGCAAACCATGTGTACTTCTAGAGGAAGACAGGAAGTGTTTATCCAGCTGTGTCTTTGTAAGAATCAAAATATGTTTTCAATACATAAGGTACAAGAAAAAAATATGGTCTGGAATTTTGTTTGCGAGATGCTTCAGTTTTTCCAAAGTCTGGGTTTTCCACAGATCCTACTATAAAATTCTCGATACACGAGTTTTTTCTGGGGATTTGTTTGGGTTTTCTGACACCCATCTTTAGAGTGTTCTCAGTCTGCCTTGGACAAAAGAGGTTTTGTCCTTCATCTCATAAACTCTGGGGGAACCATATGGTTTAGTGGGAAGGAAATGATTGGTAATGAGTGATTAGTAAGGCAATGGTATTTTTTGCTGTGATTATTGACATGCATGTTGTCTGTTAAAACTGGCAACAATGAGGTTATAAAGCACATTGTGTAGGAATATCTCTTGGCTAAGGTTTGCCAGAACAAATGTATTTCTACAAAATAAGGACAAAAGTTCATGATCTTGGCCTACATGGAGACCCTGTGTCTGAAACTTTCCATATGTGTAGATATTCCATCTGCCAGACACAAAGTAGATGTTTGAAAAAGAGAAGAGGACAAGAAGTTCCTCTGTATGATTACTTGTTTAAGTTGATTTGGTCTAGCTGACTATCTGAATCATCAGTCTTAGGGAGGTAGAGGTAAGAAGTTAATTGAAGCTGAATTAATGTCCTTGTGGTTTATATGATAAACTGATAATTTTTTGGACATGGGTATTCCATTTAGGTTTAAGATTTAAAGATGTGATGAAAAATTATTCCATGTTCAGAATGGAAATTCAGAAATAAACAGGGTGATATATTTTTTTCAATATTGAAAGGGGATTTTGTATAGACGTTGTGTGCCTGAAGCAGACAGAGTTACCCACAACATATTTTGAAATAAGAGTAGCCTCTGGCATTTGCAGCTTTTCCTGGTGCATTACATTTTCTCATGAATAGTAACTTTAGTTTCTGGAATGTGCTTGTTCCTTGTTACATCATTAAAAGCTACAGTGCCCTATGTATAAGCAATCTAGACAAAAAATCTGCATCATGAGTGCAATTACTGTGGGGAGCTGTGTATTCTGTTGTGGCACTTATGGCAAAATGACAAAAAGTATAACCAGAGCAGTAGGTGAAACCAAACCATGCCAGGCACATCCTTTATGGAAGTTTATTTAAAAGCTCTTTTAACACATAATTAGGCCTTCTCAGCAAGCCATGTACTTTCCTAATTCAATTATGAGAAAGCTGCTGAGTTCAATTGACAGTGGTTTTCTAGACATTCAACTGGAATCTACTGAGTTGGAATTTTTAATTAAATGGAGGGAGTTTCTATGGTTCTAGACAGAAGTTTTTGGTTTCATTGTCTTCTTGTTGAACATGTAGTTCAGAGAAGAACTTAGTTTCTATGAGGTTGGGAAAGATCTCTGGTTTAGAAATTAGATTCCTAAAGAGAATCTATTTGATTCTATTCTATAATTTAGAGAATCTATTAATTTTCTAAAGAGAATAAGAGAATTCTATTAGATTCCTAAAGAGAGCTTCAGAGTAATGTTTACAGTTCCCTGTTGCTGTCCACAAGTACCTTGTTGTTTTGCCTCAGCAGCATCCATAGTTTTTAAATTTTTTTGTTTGTTTGTTTTGTTTTGTTTTGGGGGCTGGGAGGATAAACAAATCCTTATGGTGCAGTTCAGAATTAATTACCCTCTGAGAGCTGCTGTTCTTCATCTGTTTACATCTCTGGGACCTCTTAGCAGTTAAGTTAGTACTCACATCATCTTCTCTGTTTATTTCCCCACTATTGGCTTGACATGCAGATTTAAAAGTTAGGTCCTTGGAAGGAAGTGTATTGCAGGAGTTTTTACTCTGCTGGTGCAGTATCAAGCACAGATGCTACTGATTCCACTTGGGCACTCCAGTTCATCCTATCAAGAGTAATTACTGAGATTATTTTTTTAAGGGAGGGTCCCCTTGACTAAAGGAGAACTCAAAAATGCTGAATATTTTCTTGTGATTTGTATCTTAAGGACTGAAATGTTGCCTGGTTCTTTTTGGTTTTGTTTTTAGACTGAAAGTGACATTAAATACTATGTTAAGTATTAGCAGATGCTACAGGGGTGGACAGAATAGTGAAGGAAGCTCTTTTGTGGGCACATGGTGTGATTTGAAACTCTAAATACAGCTTTGTGTACACACCATCTTCTTGGCAAAGTTGCTGATTTTGCTGATGAAGTTTTTAATGTCTTTCTGGAACACTGCAAACCAGAAATAGACTGCCTTACAAGAAGGAAAAATTCCTGATATCTGTTATCCTTTTGAGACAAAGATGAAGAAATCCTCTGGATATATAAATGATATATTTGCATTTGGTTTTTATTTGCAATATGAATTATAGAATCATTTAGGTTGGAAAAAATAATAAAAGTTTGTGGGTTTTTTCCTGTAAGTGATTACATATGTGTGTTGTTGAAGCATGTAAACAGTTTGTTTTATGTCAGTGGGATATCTTTTGTTAGTGCGATACTGAGTAAAGTCTACAACGTTTTATGTTGATCATGCAGTTTAGTGGCTGAAGTCTGATTAATATTAATCCTATAGTTCTTCTGCCATATTTTCTGAACTTTGTAAGCATTATATCCCTTTGGTTAGTGACACATCTTTTGGAGGAAAAGGTGTATTCAGATGGGATATCACTGGAATAACCAGGAGGCTGTGGAACAGATTTCTTGATTGTATACAGACTCTTTGATAAGGATGGTTGTGAAGTGGCAGTCACCTTAAACAAAGGAGTTCTCCAAAGAACATGTATGAGATCCTGATGTGAAAGATGTGGCATTTTGAGACAGACTTGTATCTAACTGACATTGGGTACTGGGTCTTCAGAATGAAAAAGAGAGGTTTTGTCCTTTGCTAAGAACTGGATGCTTTAACTGCCAAATGCAGTAATGGCAATAAGACTCAAACCATACTGATGATGTAGTTTCTTAAAATAACAAAGAACTTGACGTTCCTCAGGTGACACATCCTGGTTCTTGACTCTGTTGTACATTCCATCTAGATCTTGCTTGTGTTGCTCTATAGAGCTGGCTGTCTCCAATGCCATGAGAAGGATCCAGCCGTAGGGTTGGCAGTAAAGTGCTGTTGGCAGCAATACATCTTGGGGGTTATCTATTCAGAATTCTTCTATTTTTCACACTTTCTTGCTTATGCCTCTTTGTGAAGCACAAAGGTGTGAGTGCAGCAGAGCCCTCTTGCCAAGGCAATGTAGGGACTGAAATGGGATCAGTCATCTTTCTGTTACTTCTCCTCTTTTCATTCCTACAGAGTTAGTGTGGGTGAATCTGCTTTGTGAGTTGGTGCTGGTAAAGCACAGCTGGCTCTTCATGAATAGAGGTCATAGAGCCAAAAATCTGCTCTGCTTCACATTAGGTTTTTCCCCCCACACTTTTTCTGGAAAATGGAGGAAATTTCCAAGGAAAGGGGATATTTGCAGAATGTTTTGTAGTTTATTCTATGCCTTCTTTTCTGGACTATAATAACAAATGTCTGTAGCAGGTGCAGACATTCAAGCAAATGGTAAGAATGTAAAGAAAATCTCTAACTAGTAAATATATATTCCAGTTTACTTAACACTTGCTCAGATCTCTGACAGCTGCCTTATTAGGACTAGATGTAATTTTCATGTCTGTTTTGGAGCTGAGTTTTATTGCAAAAATGGTGTTTAGCATTCAGTCTTACTTCAATCTCACTTTCTTTAAAAGGACTGCAGTTTACTGCTATAGGTAGGAAAAGAAAGCACTAGAATATATTTTGGGGGGAAAGCTATCAATAGAAGATTATGACAGAGGATGCTAAAGACTTTTCCATGGAATTTTAAAAAAAATATTTATTATAATCCTGCCACCAAAGCTGAGGTGGAAAGCTCTCTGAGTAAATTCCTTTATTTGCATGATCAACAAGACAGGAAAATTAAAAAGTTTTATAAGCAGTAAAAATATGAGAAAGCCATCAACTTTTACTGTGCTACTTAGTTGCAAGCTTTTCTTGACAGCTTTGCATACTGGTCTTGCCTTTGGAGTACTTGGTATTCCAAGAAAATGAATCTTCACTAAAAGAATATTTGGTATTATGTGACACAAATTGGCTTCTACAGCTATTGTGTCTAAGAGTTTTAAAGATCATGTTGCTTCCTGACTTGCTGATATACACTTCCAGCCTCTTTATGCCTATTTAGCTTTGGAACTGAAATATTTTGTATCCTATTAGCAAAATGTATTGTAAAAATAGGACATCCTGAATCTCTTTTGAAGGGAAAAGAGAGAGAATTTTACTAGTGAATGAAGGCTTGGAGGTCTAGCTTATTGGTAAGAGCTTGAACTGCTAATTATGTGTCTTCTTTTCTTTCTTTTTTTTTTTTTTTTTCCCTCCGAAATCCAAACCAGTAGATTTTCTTCTGTGTCTTTAATATAGCTTCATAAGGAGAACTGCAGTTTTCTGAACTGTGGAAGGGTGGTTTTCTTTGCATATTTGCACTGGAATAAAAATTGTTGTCTTAAATTTATGTTACTATGTTGAAAAATCTATCAGTGCAGAGACTTATTTGTAACACAAAGCAAATGGTGAAGAATATTTAGGTTAGACCTACAGCTGAGTTTAGAAAATAAATGAGGGACTGTTTGACTTTTTGTTTTGTTGTGTTTTTTTTAATTCATGACTTTCACTGAAATACGTTTTAGCAATAGAACACTTGCAAGAAAACTTTAAAAATAGCTTTCTCTTTTCTGAAACTTTTTAGTATGAAAGCAGAACCAAGAAACTTAGTTTCTACTAGAAGGCCTCACAAGCCTGTTTCTAAAGAGACACAAAACCGATTCCAAATATATCCTAAGAAAGTACTCCCACAACAGATGTGAGAAGAGACTGCAAAGAAATAATGCTGAGGTTTTAATTGTTTAATAGTGAAGCAGTAAAAGCATTGTAAAAATGATGACTGTTTCCATAAAATAACAATAAAGTGACTTAGAAATTGAAGACCACAACTGTTGCCATAGGACTGCTATCCATAATTTATCTTAAACAGAACTTAAGCAAGCTATAAACAGGTCTTTACCATTCACTGTACCCATACTTGGCAATTCAGTAATTCACATTATTATTACATATTTTCATAACTTCCATTATCACCACAACCAGAGTATACGTTTCATTTTTCGGTGGGAGTGTTGACCTGCTTGTGGGTAGGAAGGCTCTGCAGAGGGGCCTGGATAAGATGGACCACTGGGCCAAGGTCAATAAAATGAGGTTTAACAAGGCCAAGTGCCAGGTCCTGCACTTTGGTCACAACCCCATGCAATGGTACAGGCCAGGCAGAAAAGGACCTGGGGGGACTTGGTTGACACCTGGCTGCATATGAGCTAACAGTGTGCCCAGGTGGCCAAGAAGGCCAACAGCATCCTGGCTTGTATCAGGAATAGTGTGGCCAGCAGGAGAAGGGAAGTGATGGTGCCCCTGTACTCAGCACTGGTGAGGCTGCACCTGGAGTGCTGTGCTCAGTTCTGGGCCCCTCACTACAAGAAGGACATTGAGGTGCTGGAGTGAGATCAGAGAAGGGCAAGCAAGCTGGTGAAGGGTCTGGAGAACAAGTCCTGTGAGGAGAGATTGAGGGAATTAAAGAAGAGAAGCATGAGAGAAGACCTTATCACTCTCTACAGCTATCTGAAAGGAGGTTGGAGGTAGGTGGATGTTGGCCTCTAATCTCAAGTTAACGATGATAGGACAAGAGGAAATGGCCTGGAGCTGTATAAAGGAGGTCTGGATTAGATATTAGGAAGAATTTCTCTTAGTGAGAGAGTAGTTAGGCTCAGGAACAGGCTGCCCAGGGAGGTAGTGAAGTCACCATCCCTGGAGGTATGTAAAAAACAGGTAGATGAGGCACTTCAGGACATGCTCTAGGGGGCATGGTGATATAGATAAATAGATATTTTTTTTGGGGGGGGGGGGTTGGAGAGAGGGGATAGTGACAGCTGGATGCAGTGATCTTGGAGGTCTTTTCCAACCATGACAATTCTGAGATGAATATGGTGGTAAACATGTACTTTTTTTTGTATGTATAATTGTAAGCATGGATACTGGTATATGTGAGTGTAGACGATAACCTAGACAACTCAGTAATGTGATCTACTGTTCAGTCTGTTTTCATGAATGCTTGTTTAGAGTTTGACTTGGAAAACTTTATTACCCAGACACTGAGGGGTTTAGGAATCCAAAATCCACAGTTTAATTTTGTCTCATTGTAGTTATAGTAATTTGATAAGACCTACAGATTCTTCTTGGGCTGGTGGAGGGTCAAGGCAGGGAAGGTGATTTATTTTTGTCTTAAGGATTGTGAAATGAAGCACTTCCCCTGAGAAGGGTGACCAGTGCACCAAATTGTTATCCCATGAAGACTTAGAGGAAATTCAGGTTGCTGCTTTTAAGGACAGAGAATTAATCAAGATGGGCAGCAGCAATTAAGGTGGAGTCAGATTTTTAATAGCCTTCCTGCTCTTCTGTTTGGGGTGAAAAGAGAGAGAGAGAGACTTCACATAATGCAGAATTATGTAGGAATACTGAAGATATATCTACAGAAGCCTACCTCAGTAAAACCTTTTGTTTGTTTGTTTGTTTGATTTGGTTTGTTCTGACTGGAATGCTACGTCTGAAATTCAAGTGTGGAAAGCTGCCAAATTTTGTATTGTCTACTGACTACCACAAGATGGCAATATTATTTCTGTGATTAATGAGACGAGTTGATTTCTAGCAAACTACCAGCCTTGTATTAAAGGCAAAGGTTAATAAAGATGACTTCCTTCTTGGTATGGGCTGGTAAATGTTAAGCTTGCATATCTTAGTATATCGGTTACATTTTAAATAACAGACATTGTTTCACCTGATTTGCAAACAAATATATGATGTCAGGTGATACCATGCTCAGTTCAGGTTAATTTGGTATCCTTTCTATAGAAATAACATTGTAGCTTTATAATAGCACAGTATGAGGCATGTGCCAATAAATGAGAAACCAAACTACTCGGTGTGCCCAGTTCAGCCCATATTCAGCCCAAATCTGTCTAGACTTTGTTTTGAAATAAAAAGTCCTTTATTCTGTCCTCAGTCTAAGTGTTTGTATGGTTATCTGGATTGACACTCAGTGATGGGCTAAGACTTCTCAGAAGTTCAATGCTGCAGGGCATAAGAGTCATAACATGTGAACAGTCTGTAATTATTTTTTTTTAATACTGCAGTTTTGGACTGCATGTTGTGATGTCACTTTGCCAAAGTCTAATGCAGAAGTTCCAAGAGCAAATAAAGGAAATAAAATATTACTGGCAATGCAGTTATCTTTGGACAGTCTCCAGGCTGAAGACATTTTTTCATTGTAACCTACTAGAGGTCTCAGTGTGAGGCCATTCCTTTGGACCCACCACAGGGACCCCAGGAGTGCCAAACCCAGAAGGGGAGGAGAATTATTGTAAAATACTCAAGGAAACCCAGCAAGTGTGGTCTCATCACCACATAAATCCCCATTTAAGCCAGTTATGTTGCATGGTTACTTTGTCAGGGCCTCTCTTTAAAGCTCAAGTATAAAAAAATTGAATTCAGAAAAAAAATGTGTCCAAGATTGCCTTGGGCAAGTGGATTTTCAACTCTTCATGCAAGTGCTGTTCATTCTTGCTCAAATGGATGACAAAATTGTAATTAACTTTGTTATTTTCTCATATAAGAATAGCTGGTTTATTCCAGGTTATTCAGAGTATTGGGTGTCAGCATGCATGTTGTTCATCAGTAGCTACTGGCACTTGGAGGTCTCACATATAGAATGTCAGTGTTGCATCTGAAAGTAGAGGACCAAATAATTGATGAGCTGTTGTATATTGAGTGCTTTAAAGGGACTGGAAGAACCTCTGAAACTCTGCCTGTGTCTGCAGTGTAAATGCAGCATTCCTTCTCAGAAATTGTCTCTTCAAAAGGAGGACTTCATGTCTTCCAGGGACAACCAGCTGCTTACTGTCTTGACCCTGAGAGCACCATGTAGTACACCCTCTCCCTGTGGGTCCAGAAGATCTGTTTTTATGCTTAGACCCTTTTCTGAATTATGCTGTAGGTATAACTAGAACAACCTTGTCCTCAAATCTGTCTCCAGCCTTCTCTTCGGGACAGATCTCAGACCTACACTGGAGTATTGTCTCAGGCCCTGTCCCTTGCTCCTCCTGGATGGACTGCCTTGATAGACTTTGTACCTGGTTCACCACCTCAGCACATCTGTGACTTTCAGCAGGACCTGCTGCCAACCCCATGGTCTGCTCCACCAGCTTAGGTCCTTCAGGACTGTGTCCTAACTGAGGAAGATGCTTCCCTGCCCTTGCTGTGCTCACTCACAGCTTGCTGGCCTCATGAAACAACCCTGTTCTGGCTGTGTCTGGCCACTTTCTCCTGTCATCTTCTTTATTTCACTGCCATTTATCAGCTACTCAGATGGATGAAATCTTGTTTTCACTGTTCTGTAACAGATATCTTTAAAATTGTTATTTCAGGTGTAAAATAACAAGGGAAAAGGAAGCAAATTTTCTACTTGATTGCTATTTTGCTAATATGAACAACATCCGGGTCTGGCCATTGCTGGATTTTTGCTCGGCCATTGCAGAGGAAAGGATATTTGATAGCACAAAGAGCATGGCATTTTTAAATTGGTAAATGAAAATGAAATAATAGTTCTTTATTTTGAATCTGTCTTGCCTTCGAAATGTTTGCAAGATGAAGCTTTGAAAGGGCAGGACACTGCTGAGGCCTGTCAATGTTATATACTTCAAAAAGAGTTTCTTCCACAGAACTTTGTCTGGGTAGATGGTGAAAGAAATGTCTAAATACTTTGTTATCTGAATGCATGAATCTCAGTTGCTTCAAAGTCTGCTGCAGCTTAGTTGATTAATGACTTCAGTTCCACATGGGATCTAATCCATGCAGATTCTACTTCTTATTTTAAATAACAGACATTGTTTCACCTGATTTGCAAACAAATACATGATGTCAGGTGATACCATGCTGAGTTCAGGTTAATTTGATATCCTTTCTATAGAAATAACATTGTAGAAATAACATCTATCTTAGATAGATGAAATACTTTTGCAATGGTGCAAGTTCCTTAGTTGTTTTGTCACCTTTCTAGTGCCTTAGATGGTAAAAAACACAAAGGTATAGGTTACTCATTAAACAACATATAGGAGATGCTATCAAGTGTGTGACTTACATTTGTTTTAATTTGATTTTGGCAATTAAAATACACCCTTTTGTGTCCCTTCACTTAATTGTTAAATTGAAAAGAGGCAGCTTCAACACCAACCCCAATTTCAGTTTGGCTTTAGATATGAAATATCTTTATTTCTTCTCTTAATGTAGCAGAGTTTGCTAGAAAAGTAGCATCTAATGCAAATCAAAAAATGTCAATAGAAAAGATACTGTCAGGAATACAAAGATAATTTGGTAATCTGATAAAACTTACTGATTTTGAAGTGGTGAGTTTCTCTAGCTTCTAGGTTTGGTTTAACAGTTCCTTTCTCCTAAGGGAATGTAAATGACAGAAAACCAGCTGCATTTAAATACACTGAGAGCCTTGCTTCTGACTTTTCTCAGTGGAGCTTATTGTTGGCCCTCTGACATGCGATAATGTTGAGGTTATGGATTTTTCTTTTTTACTGTGATTCCTGGTCATTATATACCTCCCAGAGCAGAATACCACGAGTGGTGAAATTGCACACACTGCCAGACCTTCAGGATAGGTTTTGGGTTTTTTAGGTTTTGTTTTGTGGTGTTTTAAGGTTGTTTTTTTAATTATTTTTCTGGTTTTAAGAGATGAGTGAGTGTGTCTCATCAGCTGGTGAATCTGGTGACAATCTGATAAAATCCCCTGAAAGTTTAAGAGGGGAACTAATAGCAGGGGATTGCATGACATTCTGGCTGGCATGTGTACAATGCCTGGTAGGATGCTACATCCTACTCTGTTGTGCGGTCTGTCTAAACATACATCACAATTCAAGAGAAGTCATGAGGAGCTCCAGTTGCTTTAGATTCCCCAAAGGAAATAAGGGTGAGTTACTAGCTAAAAAGTAAACGTATGTATTTGATAAGTTTCTTATTTTGATAAGATTTTCAAAGTATAAAGGAAGCAGCAACTGGAAACTCAAGCCATACTACAACAGAACAAAAAGATTTTAATCGTGGAAGAAATTAAGCTTTGGAAAAAGGGATGAAAAGCTAGTGGTGACTTCTGTACCAACAGACCTATCTATTCAAGACTGGTTGCCTGTTTAAAAGACAGGATTTTTTTTAGAATTTTCTAGAGTAAATCTTATGTCCCATACTCAAATATTTTTCTGAAATAGCCTTTTCTGGCCCTAATGTATGGAAATTAATGTTTCAAGAAAAGTATCTGCTTAGTACATCAGCTTCATTTCTGCTGTTGAGTCTGTTAATATTACTTGTGGCCTCAGGCACAGTGCTGATGGAGAAAATTGTCCTGCTGTTTCTGAAATGTATGGAAATGGTTGAATTTTGAACTAGCATTTGAAGCTCCAAATGTGAAATCTGGTGAGATACGCTTTTTTATGTGAAGTAGATTCTATATTTGTTGGCTTCAAACATAGTTAGGGGCAATTTACTGAAGCCAATACTTCCTTGTTGTGTTTTTGATGAGAACAAAGATGACAATCACTGGGGCTCAGGCTAGGATACAGCTTTTTTTTTTTTAAGACCTCTAATGAGTTCAGTGGTAAAAATGGTCTTCATGAAAAAAGAGTTTGGTGAAAGAAATTTTCATGCCAGTGTTTTAAAACAAACTGTCTCTGGAAAAAAATCTTCTAAGAGAGGTTAGCACTGGGTTTTTGCAGCTGACAGGATGGCTTCTTTGTCTCTGTTGGAGATCTTGCCTTCTTTTCCGTTTCCCTCCTGCTCTTCCAACTCACACACACCTTTTGTAAGTTTTGCTGGTATTTATCCAGCAGGCAGTTTGTATAATACTGCACACAAGCATTACTTGCAGAAGGTAGCTGAAGCTATGGGTGGTGTCGTGCAATATTGAAAGTCCCCATTTTCAGCCTTTCTCTAATCAAACAGACATACTTGTTCTGCTAATGATTAGGTTGAAACAGTTGAGAAGATAAAAAAACCAAAAACCAAAAAACGACCCTTTATTATGTACATCTGACAATAATCCATCTTCTGTACTCTCTGGTATTTTTCAAAAAGTGTACAGTAGAAAAGTAGGAACAGTCATCTTGAAACCACTGAGTTTTGATACTCTTGGCTGAAAATCTAGAAGTGATTTAATCTTGAAAAATATTAAATCTGGAAGGCAGAACTGATGGAAAACAATATTAACCTTGCAGTTTGGATAATCTTAATTTGTAATACTAGTGAATTTTTCATTGATCAGTCTTAAACTAGGTGGAGTCCCTGCATTATCTGTGGGTGAGTGCCTTTCTTCTGAAATGTAATTTTAGATGAGACTGAGCTGAAGTTGGCATGATTCCTTGTGCTCCTTATGATATCAAAGAGCACCATATATTTCAACTTTTTAGTAGCTTCTGCCAGTGAAAACAAAAGTTATAATTAATAGTCTCAGCAGTTTTGCTGCCAAGGATTCCTGGCCACAATTCTTAGTTTGTTTTATGCTGCAGATGCATACCTCTGGACCTTGTTAACAATTTTTTTTTCCTTGCCAGTGATTAAAGACTGCCCAAGGAATTAGTCTTACTTTAAAAATAAGAGAAAATAAAATGCAGCAGTTAAAGAGTTAATTTGCTCATGATTAAATGTTTTTGAGACAAACTTTCTAAAGGAG
Source organism: Phaethornis superciliosus (assembly GCA_023637945.1). Lineage (NCBI taxonomy): Eukaryota > Metazoa > Chordata > Aves > Apodiformes > Trochilidae > Phaethornis > Phaethornis superciliosus. The sequence goes on from JAJQWJ010000002.1 coordinate 73,827,572, forward strand.
CTAAAATACTTGTTGAGGCTAAAGCACCATCTTGCATATCAGTCAATTAATTGTTCTAAAATTATTTTGACTGTAGAGTTATATTGCAAATGGAGTATGTTACAATATTGCAAAATGACTCTACATAATAAATACATGGGTTAGCAGGTTGAGATCTTATATCTTTTCTATTAGGAGCATCATGTAATTAATTGCCAAAATAATCTCAGCCCTCTTAGAGTGGTAAAATCTCTTGCATGATGATATGGTACTTATTAAATTATTTGGTTATATATGCTTTTAAATATACAACATGTTACTTGGCTATTGAGGTAGCTATTGAAGTGCAGTTCTAACCTTTAGGAGAAGCTAGTTTTTCCTGCCACGTAAGTCCAGTCTCCTAGGAAGGGGCTTGCTTTCATTCTCTGTGGAGTTTGACTACACAGTCTGATTTTATATTATTTAAAACTGAAGCTGGATGATGAACTTACATCTTCTGAATCTGATGGTAGACAAGTGTTTTCCTACCATATAGAAATGTTTAATTTTTATTTTTCCCCCCACTTTTCCTTTATAGTATTCTTGCTATAGTAATATAAGCTGGAAAATGGTATGACAAGAATCTAATATCTTGTTCAGCTCTTTACTTTTTTTTCCAAATAAGCATTATTTTGCTTGGTGCTTTTTTTGTTTGTTTGCTTTTAATTATCCTGTAATGGGCCCTATCTCTAGGGCTCATTAATTACTTCAGGAGAAACCGCTGATAACAGGATGTCTAGGAAGACCACCTGCACTGATCAAGGCTTTCCTGAAACATTTCTTAGTCTCTGAAGAAGCTATGGAAGGTTTTTGGCAGTTTTAGGACTGTTCAACAGCAAAACAGAACTTGCTCTAGTCTGTGTCTAGAACCAATGAACAGGAAGCTACTTATTTTCCATATAGAAATTTGTTTAATAAAAAGCAAGCTTTTGATATCTTGATAGCTTTTCATTGCTAGAATATGAATCTGATCAAATAATCACTAAGAAACAGCTTAAACCTTTTTTGTTTTGGGTTTTGGGTTCTTTTTTTTTTTTTTTTGCCTTCTCCACTTTGGTAATAGCAAAATAGTAGCAAGAGGGAGCAGACTTAATAACTTGCATCTTAAAACATTAAACCACTTGGGAGTATAAGCTTTCTGTGTTCCCACAACTTCTGGCTAGAATTCTTTTCCAGTTTAGCGGTTCACCTACAAAAACTAAACCAGCAGGACTGTGCAACTCTGTGGCAAGAAGACCTGGCAACCAGAATATTCTGTCTCAAGCAATCCCTCTTGGTATTTGTGTGGAAGAACTGATGGAATGAAAAGGGAAACTGGGAAACTAAAACCTGACAGTCTTTAAACAGAAATATAATCTACTTGCTTTCTAAGAAAGCTCACTAGTTTTCATAAACACACAGTGGGCTCTCTTTGCTTCTGTTCATTGCTGTCCAACAAGAGACAGTGTAGTCCACACACTATCAATGAACTCAGTATCACTGCAACTATCTTTTAAACTCTATTAGAAGAAACCATATTAAAAATTTCACAAGTATCTCTAGCAAGATCTACTTGCTGCAGTGTATTTAGACATAAGATGTGCTCCCAAAAGCTTCTTTACAGCAGATATTATGCCAGAAGAGTTTAAAAGGAGGCGAAACTTTCTCATCACCACATCACCGTGTGCTGAATGTATTATTTTTTCTGTTATAAAATTTATAAAAGTATAGGTTTGGCTTCTCTTTGCTTGGCAATATCACATAATTATTTGCCTTTAAAGGATCTCTAGAAGTCACCTGGTCCAACCTCCTGCCTAGGGCAGGGTGAACTGGGATCAGACTACCAGCACATAGTGTAGAATGAAAAGCTACTATTTAATGTTTCTGTGAAAGGAAGTGTGTAATCTTGTCTGCTGTACTCAGAAGTAAATGTTACGGGTGTTCTGAGTTACCAGCTGTGAGCTGCTTTAATGTCAGAGTGCTCGATTAGTCTCTATATGGCAAGCAGCTGCCATTGCAGCTTTACCAAGCTGCAGCCATTTTTTAAAAAACAAACAAGCAAACCAAAGCCTTCAAAACTAGCTTGAGTTTGGTTCTTTGGGCACATGCTCTCTGAGGTGACACAACTTATGATGGATGCAAGTAATCAAGTAGTGGTGTGTACGTACTGCAGTGTGAGGGAACACCCAACTGGCAGGGCCTTCTTAGGCAAAAACTATACCCCTGTTGAATCTGATGAACTATTGGCAAGCTCCTTCTGAAGCCAGCATATGAAAAAAAAAATAAAAAAAATGCAAGTCTTACACTGGAAAGCCTTGAGTGTGAGTTCTGAAAAGCATATATCAACTGCTGGTCTGAAAGAGGGGAGACCCTGTCAGTCAAGGCAAAACTGCTCTTTACAACAGTGAAGTAGCTGGCAGGGTGTGGCAAATACAAATTAAAAAGGCTTAGGAAAGACTTTAATAAAAGTAAGAGCTCCGCTAATTATATTTGAGGAGTCACAGAGGGAGCCCAACACTGAATAAATTCTTCAAACTACTGGAAGAAAATAAAATATATTGTGGTCTCAGTTATGAGTTGAGGTCATTTATTTAAAAGGAAACAGTGCTATGGCGCTTCATAATTTATATGACTGGGTATGCATTACATAGCTGGAATTGTAAGGTGATACTTACTTTTAAACATAACATTATTATGTTCTTCAGAGGAAACCATACTCTGAAGAGGTAAAATTAAAATTATTCTGTGGGAGGTGGTGGCAGTCTTCACTGAAAGCAAATAGTCTGATTTCTTTTGCTGCTGTGCATCCTGGTGGCATTTTGAAAGCTATTCAGCTCAGGAATATGGATATAGCATACTAGTTTCTGTTTTGATCTAATAATGTGAAAGACAGAACAGAATGGGGTTTGCTAGAAGTGCTGTGACTTATGGAACAGTACAGACAAAACTTTGAGCTGCTCTTATTTTTGTGAAACACTGGCAAATTCCTAATGTAATGTTGTTAAAGAAGTAGAGAGTGAGCCTGCTCTTAGCTGTTGCCTAATGATATTTGCCATTCTTTTGTTTTTTTGGTGTCTCAGTCTTGGGTGACATTGCAACATAGATGAAGCAAGCAGCCATAGCTACACTGATTTTTGATAAAGGAAGCAGCTTGTCCAAGGACAACAATTTATTTTTGCTTGCATGTTCTGCAACCTTTATGGTTAGGCAACACCATCAGTTTAAAAAAATTGGTGCAAAATATTTGGCATATAATAAAAGTTGCTTTTTGGTGTACTGGTGTGACAGTCCTTCCTGACAGAAGGAACTACTTCAAACTTTCCAATTGTACTGGAAAGATGAACCTGTCGGGTTTGTAGGTTACCAGAACTGAACAGCAAATAGTAACTACAGACATTGTGACAGTATAGTCTCATCCAGACAGGCTCTTTGAATTCTGTATCCATAGTGTGTCTTCATGGGCAGGTTTCTGGGTCAGAAAAGTAGGCAAATCCTTAAAGTCACGGTGATCTCTATAGCAATTGTATACAGAAAAAACCTTGCCAGGCTTTTTGAAAAAATTTTAGCTTGCTAAAGTTGTCTTCTCAGAGAGCCATATCAGGTCTAGTGGGACTGCAGCTACCCAAATCAGTTGAATGGTTTCAGCTACAGAAATTACTTATGAAGTGACCTTTGGAGATGGGCAGTTGCTCACAAATAGCGCTATTACCCAGTCGGTGAGTCTGTAGGCACCCAGCTTGGCTTTACTGGGCACCAGTTCCAACTGGGCAGTTTACTGAGAGAATTGTCACAGATTATCTCTGGTCATTGAACTTCTCTGTTTCCATGATGTTCCCTCAGGAAACAGTTGAGGCTTGAGTAACTTGTGGTTTCTAATTGAGTACTTAAATCATGTAACTAAAACATTCCATTGCTTCTTTCAGAGTATTATGATTGGTAATGAAAATTGAAGTGTTTTAGATGCCACACAATGCAGTGACACATGAATACATCTTAATTTTATTGCAACTAGAGGTGATAAAAAACAGTAAAATATTACTGATAGTAATTGTAATTCTTGAAAGATTTACTGTTGCCTGGAGTGATAAAGGTAAAGAAGTAACACCAAAAAATCCCCAAAACACAGACTAACCCCTTCGGTATTAAAAAAATGAAATTTTCTCTTGTGATTGTAGAACATGCACAAAATGTGTGGTTTAGTGTAATGATTTTGTTAAAAATGATTGATAGGCAGATTTAGTCACTAAAGGATGGAGTCAATAGTGAGTTATGAGAAACCAACTCTTCCTGCTGTATTTGATTTGATATTGTAGATGCATTTTTCATGTCATGAATAAAGACAAGCCTCCTCTGCAGCCACTAAGGATTTATTCAACTGGCCACTGGATGCCAGTATTGCTCTGCAGAAGCTGAAAAGTTTATTTTTATGACTAATATTGCAATAGCCACTCCAATATCAGAAGAATTTTATCACTTTTTTTTTTTTTAAACTGGGGTTAAAAGTGGGTAAAGTGCTAGGTGAAACATACAATTGTATGTTACTTTCTTGAAGGTCTGAACACATGGTCATTGCTGATTTATAGTTGACCCATACTAAAGTACATTAGAGTTCAGCATCATCCATAGCACCATACTTTGTAATAAAAATAACATTTTCTTTGCAGTTGGCCCTTTTCAAACAATCATTAGTCTGCTCTTTTACTTGCTTTTTCTTCCTTGAAATAGTCTGTAGAACGAAACAGTCTTGTCTATCTCAGGATTGAAAATCCTGATTGTGACAGAACAAATCTGTAATGTCTAGGGCAGTTTAAAAAATCCTGTATGTGTGGGCTTTGGAATTTTGAAGACAGTGGCTTCTGTACGTTCTGTACGGAGGAGTTTATAGTGGTGGGAAGAGTTTATTCACTGCCCTAAGAGTGTTAAGGTGTTTGTCAAGGAGATGTTTCTAGCAACTATCAGAGGCTGAAATGAGAGTTTGCATTGTTTAGGGTTTTGTTTGTTTGTTTGTTCATTTTTGGGGTTTTGTTTGGTTTGTGGTGGGGTTTTGTTTTGTTTTTTTTAAGGACATGCCTTGTTCTGTTGAATGCTCAGAACGAATGAAGTTTGCCAACTGGGTCATTATGGTCACAAAAATTAGCATGCAGAATACTCAAAGAAGAATTCCCCTGGTCACGTCATGATGTACGTTCATTCAGTAAGGGCACACTGGATTTGGCAAATCTAACTCCCATATTGAAACACTTCAGTGGAAAAGTGTCGGGAAGAGCGCGAAAACACGGAGTCTGTGACTAAAACCAGTATGATTGATACACAGCACTCAATTTTATTAATAATTACACAGCGTTATATAGGGTTCAAGGGGCACGCCTCTTCTAGATAACAAATTCTTGCAATTAACTACTTTTTGGCTAGGCATCTTGTTTTTGCTAAAGCTGCACCTGCATCTGCCAAACTAGTTGCTCTAATCACACTTTCAGAGTCTCTTCAAGGTCAGGTTATTTACTGCTCTCAGGACTGAGTTTCAGTCTGCTTCATAGTTCTCAAAACATGGATTGGCCACAAATGCTGGGTGTCCACATTCCTTGAGAAATTCCTCCACAATTCCCCCTTTTTCTTTTGGACAATCCATGCCTCGTTGATATTTTGTTGAGGTCCTGTGAAGACATGAGAACAAAGACATCCTCCCAGCCATGTCCCTGAGCCAACAATAGAAAATCAAGAACAGCTCTACTTTGCAAAAAAGCATGGTAAAAGCTATTTTGATCCATCAACGATTCCTCCAAAACCTGTGTGGTAACATTCACTTGTTTTTCTGACCAGCAGGTTAATTTCATAAACTCTCTTAAAGCGTTTCCAGCAGTTAAAATTGCAGGCACTTAAAATTTATTCAGGCACTTAAAACTGCTAAAGCAAATCTAGCAGGTTCACTCAAGAGCTCAGCATTGTCATCACAGGTGGGAAGTCTCAGGGATCCCTTTTCATCTTTTCATTTGTTTCATTTTGTTTCATTTAGTTTGGTAAGACCATAGGACAAGGCCATGGACACATCAGTCACAGTCCAATTCCGTGCCGGCTACGGAGTGGACTGAGTGCCTGCTAACCCTCCAGGCCCATTGAGTATGTCCAGCCCCCCACTATAGTCTCACCAAAGTCTAAGCAGATTTATGTCCAATTTATTGCCCACTGATGGTGATCCCAATGACTTGAGCTCCCGAGGATCCCATGACAAACTAGCATTCAAGCCTTGCATTAACTTTATTGCACACTCTGCTATTTGATCAACCTTGATACATGAGCCTACACTGTATGTACTGAAACTATTCACATCTAAATATGGTAACCCTAATAAACATGTTATAAAGGAACCAGTGGCAGAAGCCATTGCAACAGATCCACCCAGGTAACCCACATATTCTGCTTGGGATCAATCGCCAGTGGTGTTGCCAATAGGCAGGTGTGGCAGGTCAGTATTATCAGTGTCTTCTGCATGCTGGCTTCTGAGGTTTAGTGCGGGCTTCACAAAGCGACTGGGAACCCACACCGGTCCTTTATCTGTGGAAACACAAAAGTAGCCTCGCCCGTTAAACAACACAGGTACAGGTCCTAGCCAACAACCAGTACAAGGATCGCGATAGTTTACGATCATTTGAGGCTTTGCTTGTTGCTCAGTTTGTATTTCCTGATGATGTATAACAATCGGGGGTTCCTCTCGGTCTCCTGTGACAGACAAATGGTTTAAAACAAACAGAACCTTAGAAAGACGCTCTTGAACATCAAGGACATTCTTATGCTTTTCTAAATAACGTTTTAACGTTTGATGAGCCCTCTCTACAATAGCTTGTCCCGTAGGAGAGTGCGCTATACCTGTGGAATGATTCACACCCCAGGTTTTCATGAAGGTCCTTACCCCGTAGCTAACATAAGCCGGACCATTATCTGTTTTAATGTTCTGAGGAATACCCATTACAGCAAAGCAACAAGTCAGATGTTTACATACACGTTTATCCATTTCTCCACTCTGAGCTCTAGCCCAAATTTCGAATTTTTCATTACATCCTCAGCCAAATTGTTCTATTGAGCATTTTGATTGAAAATGTTGTTTACTTATTAATGCTTTTCCCGCCCCCCCCACCCCCCCCCTTTTTTTTTTTTTTCTCCACTTTCTGACCAGCAGCAGTGTCTGTGGGGGTAGAGACAGCAGACAGCTGTAACAGATGCGCTGGTGAAGCTCACCGGCCGTATCTGAGCTATGCCCTTGCATGAGGGGGGGCAAGAAACGGCCGCGGAGGCAGGAGTGGGGGAGTGGGAGTGATCTGTGCCTGGCACAGCTCTCACTTTCCGAACAGCAACTCACAGCCTCCAAAAAAGCATGCTTATTCTCATGACTATGTTTTTGTCTTACTCCTTCAACTATAGCATTTAGGATAATTCCCTTCCATCTAGTTATGGGATCCACACTCCCACCCCCCCCTACCACCCTCCACCCCCCTCCCCTCCCCATGTTGGATCTGGAAGAGGAGGAGCAGTGGGTGTTAAAGGGTTAAGGGAAGTAGGAGCAGGAACAGGGAACAGATCAGGAGGTAAAAATGGATTAATGCCCCTGGGTTGTTCAGGATGTTCCCTGGAGCAAAAACTAGGAGGTATACTCATCCTTAGTCTCCAGTTCTTTCAGTTTTTTCAGCAGTTCCCTTAGTTGAGCAGGCATTTTCGGTGTTGACAGGGGAAGCGGAGGTCAGATTGATGGTTTATGCTGGTCAAGAAGATAAATCATGCAGCGGAGGTGCGAGAAGTCAGCGGAGGTGGCGGAGTGGCCAGGAGCTGCAGCAGACAGGCAGGAGAAGGGGGGTCTGCATTCCGAGATTCCCCACCCGTGTTCTCCAGTTTGTCTCCCTCTGGGTCCTCCAGCAACTCTGGTGGTGATGGTGTTTTCAGTCGCTTTTGGCTTTGCTTCTCAGCCCAATTTTTACTTTTCAGGTGAACCCCAGGGTCGAATGGCACAGTCAGCTGAGCTTGAATCAGTATAGCCCCCTCAGGTGCTGGTATTTCCCCATTGTCCATTTTAACGTCTGCTAGTGTTTTAGTTACAGATGCAGTCACGCCTTTAACTGGCATCATTTTAGATGAACCGAAGAAAAACTTCCTTAGACACGATTGACCTTTTTCCGCGCCTGGCGGTGCAGGTTTTTCCGATGACGCAGTTATGGGAACGGTCACTAAGGCTTGAAAAGTAGCCAGTGCAGCCTGCTGCACATCTGGCATCTCTTGGAGAGTGTTCGTTATCGCTTTCCAAGTAGCACTTAGGTCTTTAGCAGCCTTTGCACCGTCTTTCCCTCCAACAATAGCTGCGTCCCACAGTTTCTCGCCCACCTGTCTCCATTCGGTTGGGCTAAATAGCAACAGAATATCCGGCACCATTTCCCGATCCCGTGCCCATATAATCAACTCATGGATCAGTTTCAAGTTACTAGGAATCCCTCTCTTAGAGAGTATACTGCCTAGTAACTGCACTGCCGCTTCTCTCTGCATTTTCACTTAAATTAGCAGTGCCTACCTTACGGGGGTGAGTGGCCAGCTCACTTCCAGCTCCTACCGCGACTCTCAGGTAGTGCCAACCCCGTCCGCGTTTCCCGACGTCCAACTTCAGGTAAAACCGTCGCTCAAAGCAACACCTGCATCCGTCGCTCCAGGCAACAATATCAATTTAAGGCCCCGTGTCCCTGTTCGGGCGCCATTTGTCGGGAAGAGCGCGAAAACACGGAGTCTGTGACTAAAACCAGTATGATTGATACACAGCACTCAATTTTATTAATAATTACACAGCGTTATATAGGGTTCAAGGGGCACGCCTCTTCTAGATAACAAATTCTTGCAATTAACTACTTTTTGGCTAGGCATCTTGTTTTTGCTAAAGCTGCACCTGCATCTGCCAAACTAGTTGCTCTAATCACACTTTCAGAGTCTCTTCAAGGTCAGGTTATTTACTGCTCTCAGGACTGAGTTTCAGTCTGCTTCATAGTTCTCAAAACATGGATTGGCCACAAATGCTGGGTGTCCACATTCCTTGAGAAATTCCTCCACAGAAAAGTATGCTCTCTCTGTTTCACATCAGTCCAACATGCCACCGTGTGTGCTGGAGCTAGGATGGAAAATCACAAGAGAAAGCAGCCTCTGGGTAAGTAATCAATGGACAAAATGGAAATGATGGCAACTTCATTATTCAGCCTTAGCCTTGCCATCCTTTTACTTTGCTCCTAGAGAAAGAAACAGCATTTCCCTTGAAGTGTGCTTTACAGATAATATTAACCTGGAAGTAGCTGGCTTTAGTACTATGGGAGAGGAAAAGAACTTCTTCTAAATGTTATTAGCTATTATGGAGAAATGAACAAAAGAAGCTTCTGTAAGCCCCTGATGTTGTAGGGGAAGTGAGAGGCTGTTTAACAGCAGGGTTCAGTTGTTATATTTTAAAGGAAAGGTTATAAAAAGAGGTTTGTGAGACCCTAGGCTAACTTTAATTAGGATTACTGTGCTGCTTAGCTGCTTGTCTTTAGATCACAGAATGCTGGCAGAGATTTGGAGGCTGAACTGACTCAGCAACCAAAATCATCATCCTGCTCATTAGCCAGGTAATCTGGCTTCTGCTTCTGGTAGTCTTAAAGTATTCTGCTTATAACTCAATTCCTGAGAGGGGTTATAAGGGCCTCCCCCCTCTGAGAGGTCTGTGGGCAGCTTAGAGGTGGTGTGGCTGAAGGCAGCCTCCTGGGTGTGATCCCACCCTGTTCTTAACCACCAGGGCTGTAGCCCTGGCAGCTGGAGCTGTAAATTTCCACCAGCTGGGATGTGGTGAGCTACTCATGGCAAGAGACTGAGTCCAGAGTTGCTGGATGCCAGAAGTGGTACAGGCAGATTCCTGCTTGGGGAAAAGCAGCAGGAGGGCTCTGGGGACAGGGTTTGATTAGCAGCGTGTTTTCCAAATGCAGTGCATGGAGCCTGAGCAGCACGTGGTGTAAAACAGGAACGGTTCATAACTGTGACTTGCTCTTATGAGAGCTTGTGGTCCCCTGCTTCTGGATGAGAAATAGCCACTGGAACATTTTATGTGACCTTCAGTTCCTGTGTCAAGGAAGGTACAAAGAACTAAGCAAAGTAGGTAGGCAAGATTCTCCCGTATTTTGCAAGAAAATGAAAAATGAGGGTAAGAATTTAAATGCACAGAAAAAAGGCAGGAAAGATGGTTCTCTGCAATGGTTCTCTGCAAATGGTGATGGCAAATGCAGAAAAAGGGCTCTCTGGGTTTGGAGATGCTCTGATCCTCCTGGAGTTTGTGCAAAAGAAGTCCCTAGAGGTGGAAAAGGTGAAAGCCTTGCAGAAATATCAGGCTGGTTTTTGTTGCTCTTGCAGTGTCCCTGATGTTCAGAAGTGTATGTTCTTTTGTACAAGCAATATGATTATTTTCTAAAACCATTTAGAACTGGGATTGGTTCCTGACCTGCATGTATTTGGGACAAGGATAATATTGTAGCCAATGTGTGTGTCCAAATTTTTTTTCATTTTTACCATTTGCTTTAAACATAAGTTTTATTTAAATGCTTTAAAAGTTCTCCATATTATGTGTGCTTTATCTATTTACTTTTAGAAATACTTTAGGAAGCAGAGCAATTAAAAGTCTGTGAAGTTCACATAATGCACGGGAGAATAAATGCATTCTTTAATTTTTTCTTATTATCATTTCAGAAGTAGGCAAAACTAAAAAAAAAAAAAAAAAAAAAGACATATGACTTCAAACAAAACGTAATCTTTTAGTCCTTGATGTATTTTTTTCTTTCTCAAACTCTTTCTGTTCAAATAATTCTGTTCTTGACTGGCAGTAGACAAAAAATACTTTTCAGACGGAGCAGTCAAGTGCTAATCCATCCATCTCTGCTAAAAGTCCCTAAAAGCATAAACCCTTCACATATGCTCTAGATCCCCACAGCTAGCTCACAGAAACTGAAGGCTCTGCTAGACTATGTAGATGTGTTTTGGTTTGTTTTTTTTTTTTTTGCAAGCATTTTCTCAGAAGCCCGAGGCTCTGCGTGGACATTGCTATTCAACACCAGGATTCTTCAGCTACCCTGATAACCACTTTAGCTAAAAACATCTTCTAGCATCTATCAGAAGCCAGACAGTAACAAAAGAAATTATGACAATTTTGCTTGGGTAATAAAGAGTCAGGGTTTTTTTGGGTTTGGGTTTTTTTTTTGAAACTGAGGGTGTAAAGACTTCACATATGACCCTCTAAGCATTGTAGAGATTGAGTTCTGCTATGCTGTGGAAGACATGAAGACATTTTGTCCACCATTTCCAAGGAAGGGAGTTCACAGATATTGCTGTTAAGTTTTCTGATACAGAACTCCTATGCACACACGGAGGAGCACAGAAGAGACACAGGAATGGGGAACCCCTGCCCAAGCTACTCCCAGGTCCATCCCAGCAGCCAACAGCCTATCAAAAGCCTGTCTCTATGGACTTAGCATGGGGCCATGAAGGAAATAATAAAAATACACTTAAAAATATACATGCACAAGGTACTAGATGTGCCCATGGTGAAAAAAGAAAAAGGAGGCCTGAGCCAGTGGCTCCTGTTCCACTGAGGAGGAGATGAAAGCAAAATACTGCTCTCTTTTGCCTCCTGCAGAGAATCCACAGTGCCTGTCAGTGGGGGGAACCCCATTCTCATGACCTCAGGGTCCTTGGCTTGCAGAGGTGTGGCAAAAACTTCCATGAGGAGGTGGAAGAGCACTGAAGTACACACAAAAACGAAGTTCAGGGAGAAAAATCTGAACATAGAAAACAGCTCAGTCTTGGATGCTGGCTGACAAAGTTAAAAGGACACCAATTCTGGCTTTAAAACTGCTAGAAACATATATCTCATAATGCTCAGAGAAGGCTGTTCAGTGGCCTCCACTGAGCCAAAGAAAACATGAAGAAAGGAAACAGAGGTTTGCTCCTTAAATTTCACTTTTCCATATTTCTGTAGCACTAATGTGTAGAACTATTGTTTTATTAGTTACCTATAGTAATTAAAAGCTCAACCAGCACAGCTTTTAATCCAGTTGTTTGTCTTTTCCTAGCACAGATGATCTAGGTTTTGTTTAACCTGTACTGTAAAATAAAATGGGCTTCTCATGGAGTTAGTTTAAATTCTCACTGCAGTCAGATGAAATGCTTGGTTTTCCTTTAGGGAGCTCTTCATTCTCTTTCTTTAAAGCAGTATTCCTTTCAGAAATTATAGCTAGCTTGTCTTTCATTTCAGTAGAAATAATTAGCTTTGTTTACACTTAAATACTATGTATTTTATTCTTATAGGCTTAATGAAAAAAGTGGGCTGTATATTTGAGTGAAAGCATTTTAAACGAACCATGTGAACAGGTCTGCTGTTAAGTTGTTTTATGATTAATTCATAGATAATGTGAACCTGTTAAATGCATCCAAGCTCTCCATTGTATATGTTTATAGAATGGAGTACAGTCCTCAGACCCTGAGGTGTTGACAGTTTCAGAGTAGCAAGTGGCAACTGATGAAAATATTACTGAAAGGGAAAACAAAAGTGTTTGTCCACCAAACACTTGTTTCTTGGAATTTCTGGCCTTATCATGTTGTTGTTCTGCTTAGGTAACTAGTGAAGATACAGAATTTTTTTTTTTTTTTTTTTTTTTTTTTTTTTAGTTTTAAATATAAAACCAAAATTGCAGAAAGAGATTTTATCTGAAGCATGTTTTTCCCTCTTCTTATCAAATCAGTACCAAACCTTAGACCACTAATCTTTCCATATGATCCTATTAACACATGTAAACTAAAATTAGGTACAGTATCGTTCAAAGGGATCAGTTCCTTTGCAGAGGAATATTCTTCTTTTAATGTAATATTTAACCTTAAGTAGAAAACTTTTTTTTCCTTCATATTTTTAACATGAAGCACATAGGATTTAAGTGTTATCCAAAGTGCATATCCTATGGCTAGTTACCTTATTTCTTTCAAGAAAAAATTAATACCTAGGCCCATGCTGAGGCAGCCTAAGCCTTTTACTTGTGCACTCCTCCTGAAGCTCTCTTCAGGGTTTTAGTTGCTCGGGAACTTTTTGTGAAAGGCTACATAAGAAGCACAAGCTTTATGTGGGGTGCTCATCATGCTCAGTGATTAAAGAATAGTTGATTTTGTTGCTTTGAGTACACATGTGATACCTGATAAACATAATTTTTCTAATAGTAGACCTTTGAGTGGCCTACGTAAAGTAACAAGTTTTGCATTACTTCTCCAAAGTGTGCCTGTCATTCACAAGAGAGATGCCTGTGTTCAATTCTTGAACTTCAATAACCTTGTCATCACAGCATGCTAAAAAATGTTAGTTATAAAAACTTAAAACTTCATAGATCTTCCCGAGAGGCAGTAGTGGAAGATGCGTGCTGCATTTTGGGTCCTTACTTTTCTATTATAAACCCTACAGATGAGGAAATTGCTTTGTGTGTGAAGTGCTGGGGAAGGATTCTTCCTTAAGAATCCTATTTCTTTAATGTCTTAAGTCCGAGACAATTATGGAACAGCTTTTCAATGTGCCTAATTAAACTGTTCAGATTCCATTAAGATCCAGTGTCTCTTCTAATGTCTTAAATCTGTTGGGATAATACTTGTAAAATACCAATAAAAGTATATGTTTCTTTTGCTTTGTCCTTGCTAGGGAGCATATTTTCCTTTAGATCTAATTCTGGGAAAAATTAAATAAGAAATTATAAGCAAGCAGTGCACAGACTCAGTTGATGAATCATTTTGTACTCCTAAGCTAGTTGGTGTACATCAGCATAGCTCTGACCTCAGTGGAGCTATGGATCTTGAGTTACATTATCTGAAGTTCTCATGCCTAGGTTGTTGCTTCATAAATTACAAAAGGAGCCAGGAGAAAAATCTAGTTGGCTACTTCACCTGACTAATTGTAGACTTGTTTTGGTTTTGTCTTATCTGTTCTTTTATTCTTAGAGTTCAAAACCATGTTAAAAGTTAAATGAAACTAAGTAATGCATTTGTACACTGCTTGAAAGTAATGGTTAACCCTAAAGCAGGAAAACCTATAACATTCTAAGGCTTTACAAGCCCTCAGCATTTCTTCCTTAGAAAAGCAGAACATTCAGTGCAAACCTATACTCTTTACTTGTTTTGTCTTCTGTTTAATAAAAGCTGCATTCATTGGCTCCTATTTCTTGGATACATGAGCTGATTTTTTTAGAACAATAGACAATGGGCTGTCTTTTTTCTTTCCCTACATCAATTTATTTACATATGTTTTCCAGACAGTACCACTGGTAATTCAGAAGGACACATGTGCCTGTTGCAAAAGCTCTTGTAAAGACAAATGATTGAGATTTCACATTTCTGCAGAAGGCAAACACAATAAAATCCCTGCACTTGGCCCATGTTTGCTCTGTTGTTCTAAAATTATAAATATTTTATGGAAATGCTGGGATTTGCCTGTACATTCATCCTTTAAAGCGAAGAATGGGTCCTAATCCACTGGGGACTTGGCTTACTAGAGATGTGAATCCCCTGGCCTTTCTGCTCCTGCTGCATGTAGCTTTCTGAAATATGGGATGACACTAACCCTGGAAATTCACTGAGCTCTAAGGCAGATGGGCAGATGATGCGTGATTGCTTTGTCACTGTGCAGACTTCTTAAAAATACCAAATAGTAATGTAGTTACTGCAGTATGTTTCTGATTAACAAAATGTCCATTTTGCATTCCTCATCCCAAAACCACATTTAGTAATGCCAAAAGAAGCAATGAAGTGATCTTCCTTACATAGCAAAAACATAAAAAACTCTACTAGTTTATAGAGGTTAGCTTCCAAGCTTTGGTACATAACTACTATTACCAGTCACTTCATTACTAAAAGATTGACCTAGCTTTGTATGTCAAAGGATCCACAGGCAAGAGTGAAATCCGTGCCATCATTTGAATGGCCTTACCAGATTGTGCCTTCTGGGTTTAAAATATTGCAGTGGCTTGCTTTTGGGGCTTTGAGGTGTTTTTTTTCCTTCTCCTTTTCTCCTTTTCTCTTTTTTTTTTTTTTTTTTTTTTTTTTTAAATCTTGAAACAATTATTAAATAAAGGCAAACAGCTGACATCCTTTTCTTCCATCAAAGCATGCAAAAATTTACCCATCTGCCTTTCTGTGGATTGTAACAGAAGGAGTGGAAAGCTATGCTAAATATCTGAGGAATGATGAAGTAAGGCAAGCTGTGCGCTCTGATTTTCTGTATCAGCTGCATAACTCATCCATCACTATTAAAGTTTGCAGCTGGGGATATTGCAGGGCTCTGACATGAACTGTAGTGGAAGATGGAAACATTCTGGTCAATTGTCTGGCTAGTGTAGTTATAAGGACTCTGCTGTTACTTCATGTTTTAAAAGTTTTACTGTTGCTGTAAGAAAACTGGTATAGTCTTAAAAAAAATCTTGAGGGAATTGTGACTCTTGGAAAGCCTTTGACTGTTGACCTACTGTTCCAGTTCTGGCTAGGTTTGGGTTTTAAAAGTTCTTGGGACTGGCATGTATAGTGCAACATTCATAGCATTTTTCTAACCATGTTCTTCATCCCATACACAAAGGAGAACTCGTAAGCAGAATCAGATTTTGAGAAGAAAGGGGTGATGCATTATTGCCCTCTCCCACTAAAATGGTAGTTCAACTATTTCAGCATTTTCATTTCTTTCTTACTCTTCATGCCTTGTTTGCTTGTATCTGCTACTTTGATTGTTTTTCTTCCTGCTTCCTTGCTGAAATGTTCACATTTAACTTTCAGTTTTGAACTCCAGACTCCACTGATTTATGTCCTGGAGGCTCTCTCTACCATCAGCCTTCTGGATACTGTCAGAAGAAGAGTCCAGGGGTTAGCTCTGGGATCTGTGAAGTGGTGTTATCATAACGGAGGTAAGTGAACCCTATCTCTCCTGGGTAGAATCTCTACTAGAAAAGTGGAATGACCAAGATTTGGCAACCTTCTTCCAAGCGACTTTGTTGCAATGCAATAGCAGTGTTTAGAATATATGATGTATGGTTTTAGTAGAGAGAGATGGCCTAAACAAAGAGAGTTCTTGGAGACCTTTCAAGATAAGTTTTGAATTTCAGAGTTTTAGAATATTTAATAAAACCCTTCCCTAAAATTCAGAGATTTAACATTTTAGTTACAGTGTGTGTAGTATATACTAAGTTTTGGTAGATGTGCTTTACTGAGAAATCTGCTGTGCTTTCTATCCCTATGCCACTGTAAATAATTGCTGTCTGTGCCAGACTTTTCCACTGAGGTTTGTCATGACTTTCAAAAGATTCTGAGTAGGCTCAGATCTATATGATCTCTAGGAGAAGTTACTAGTGCTGGTTCCACTATAACAGGATCCTACTTTATCTTAGACTAACATACCTTTTAACACTACTTTTTTTCTTTTCTGTTTTGTCTTTTTTTTTTTCCTTAACCTTTTTGAATGCTAGAAAAGATGATGTAGCATTTTCCAATTTAAATATAGGATATATTTGTGAGGATGGAATCACTGTACTAGCTGGTGGAAAGGAGAATTTTCTTTGTCTTGAACGGGAGATACCAGCTATACTGAATAACCTGTACATGTACTGAGTGGTTTGCTATCTTTCAACCAAGCCTCCAGTTCAGTCAAGCACTTGCCTAACCAAGAGCATCCACTTTTCCTTTTCCCAAGCCTTGCAGCTTAACCACAGAACAGACCATTTTCCAAGGCTGTCAGCTCTTGAATTTGTCACAGCGAGTAGTGATACATTTTCTTTCCCACAAAGACACAAAGTGAAGGTATTCAGCACAATTACTTGTGTCCCATGGTTAATATTCTGGGAGTGGGCTAAGCTGAAGAAAGGACATGAGGACTTCAAAGCCTCACTGAAGGTCAGGTGGCAAATTTATTTATGAATCATGTTTTCTCTTTGCATGACACTACTTTCCTTCGACCAGGAAATCCTGTTTCATGTTAAACATTTTATTTTTCAATCTGTTCTGTGGGTTTAAGAACAATGTTCCTTTTTTAGAAAGCATGTTTGTTGGGTTTTTTTGGCTAAGATTTGAGGTTAGGTTTACAAAAACAATAAGCTGCTCATTTTTTATGATAGTTATAAATATAGAATTGACTATTCATAAATCTAAATAAGGCTGTAAAATCCAACCTGACTGTAAAATAAAGAATGGAAGGGATTTTTTTAGTTTAAGCATATGGTGTTTTCTTCATGTGTGCTTACATTCCCTAGTCCATAAAAAAGCTCGTCTGAGCCATTGTAAATGATTCAGGACAATAACACCTCCTGTTTGCATTAGATACCCTCAGTGTGACACGGTAAAAGCTACCTACTTGGCAGTGAGTGAGGAGCAGTAGTTCCTCATGAGGAAGGCCCCAGTTTTGACTTGGTGACTGTTGACAGAAAGATTTTTTAATACATTTAAAAGTTTGCTGAAAGTTCATGCCATCAGGGTAAGATGCCTACATCCTGATGCGGCCACAGTATGGGAAGTTAGAGTGCTCCTCACCACCCTGTGATGACATCTCTTTGTGACCCTGAAAGAAGGGGCTGTGTTGCCAATACCACACATTTTTGTGTTCAGTCTTAAGGTTTTGAATATTAAATTTGGTACTGGTGAGAGATCTATACAGCCCCCTCCAGTGCACTGCAGATTACTGGAAATATGTTATTGGTAATGAAGTCTAAAGCTAGGGTTTCATACTACTCCCATACTGCCATAGGCCTCAGATGAGAATTCTGTTGCCTTCTACTATATCAAAATACTGTTTTCTCTGACAACAATGGGATATAATGGACCTTATTATTTTCAACAGAATTTGGCACATGACATCACATATATAGTGGCTTTTCACCTCTCAAGTGCAAGATTTAATATTTTGCAATTTTCTACAATTATTTTAGAGTATATCATATTATGTGTTCCAGTGACAGAGCACTGGCACAGGCTGCCCAGGGAGGCTGTGGAGTTTCCTTTCTCTGGAGACATTTAAAACCCACCTGGACATCTTCCTGTGTGACCTCCTGTAGGTGGCCCTACTCTGGCAGGGGGGTTGGATTCGATTTACTTTTATTCATCATAAAGCTGCATTTCATTATTTTGTGTTCCTGCCCTGAAATATACTTTACTTTTAAAAACAGTCTTAACTTGATGAACTGCACCCTGATTATTCCAGTAGCTGTAAAGCAGCTTCACAGTCAGAGTACAAAGGGTCTTTCCAGTCTGCACTAGGTCTCACTAAATATAGCTACCTACAAAAAAAAACCCCCTTAGATTGTGATCTGTGTACCTGGTTGTATCTATGTTTTGAGAAGATATTACCCCAACAATGTGAAGATCAGATCAATCAAGCTTCAGTCTGTCTTCTTTTTACTGTTGTTATTTCATTCCTGCTGAAGCTCTTTTGTCATTCTGAGACTACCCATCCTTGGCCAAATGCCAGCACAGTGAGCCTGCACTTCTTGACAGATATATTTTGTTGTGTTCTCAGCTTAACACAGAAGGATGTATACAACAAAAAGCAGTGACAGCTTTCATCTCAAACTTTAAAAATATTTACATCCCAAAAGAAGATGGGCTGTGGACAGGATGCAAGATCCTTTGGGTAAGAATGAGACATAGGAGATGTTCACTCTCTATAGAGAGGCCTGAATGATGACTCCTTGCCAGCTATGTCCTCAACCTGTAGCCAGCACTGACATTTCTGATTCAGGCTCCCTCTTGATTGTAGTCACCCTGATTCTGAGTGTCTTGGATTTTCTAACATATGGTAGCACAATGACAAGAGGATATATGAAGTTTTATCTGTGAGCTGGTGGTCTAAGCCCTCCTTTTGTGTCAACATGGGTGTTGAGTTTCCTTATTTTGAGGGAACTGAGCTAAAGCCCTTCATCTGATGGTGGGTGCCTTAGGCTCCAATCATTTTTTGTCACAGGTGTCTGCCTTTCAGGTCAGTATTACAAAGGAAGGGAGTTAAGCTGCTGCTGCAGGTCTTGGGCACAGAAGAGGTTTTGGGTGTGCCAGCAAATGTGAGCAGATGAGATTTTGCATATAAAGCAGCCAATTAAAAATGTGAAGCAGGCTGAGCAATCCCCTGACTTCCCTTGCTTCATGCTTTGCTCTGTGAATTTCTTTCCAAGGCACGTGAGGCATGACTGGTTTTCTGCTCTGGGATTCAGTTGCTTCAAAGGCATGATGATACTCAGTGTAGCTAATGTTAAGCCTCTCATCTTTCTCTATTTTATATCTTAGAACTGACAATACTGGCACACTTTCCTAATGCATACCTTTCCAGAAAATGTGTTTTTCATCAAAATATGTGTTATTCTTCTAGGAGATATTCTGCATATATTCCCAGTCATGCCAGAGTGAAGCAGATAGCACTCTGAAACTCGGTGAACTTGGGCATTTTTTTTAAAAATTTATTTATTTTTTTTCTCCTGTCTGGAAAGCAGCTGCTATTTTATGTACATCCCATTAAAATGATTTTACCAACCATTATTTTACTGATTCTGTAAAATGTTTAAACTTGCTCCCTTTTACATAGATGCACAGCACCAGCCCTTGCTAACAGGTAAACACTAGGTAATACTAATGGTTATTATAAATTATCTCCAAGCCTCAGAATTGATTCTTACATCTTTCACTGCTCAAAGTTTCCTCCTGCTCTGTAATGTCCATGCATTCATATATGCATTTGGGAAGATCAGCTGCAGGACCTGGGCTAATGTCTGTTTTATTTTATTTTATATGCATGTATACACACACAGAGAATAATTAATATTTTAGCGTGTAAATACCTAACAGTGAAAATGTGGTTTAGATCATATAGCTTTCTGTTTCGTATGAGTCTGCATGATCCCCCTCAGAATGGGCACAATATTCAAGCTCCCTTATAGGCAGGCAAATTTGGAGTTTGTAGTTAATTAATTTAAACAGTGCTACTGTTGTTTGGTAATGAAAAAAGAAGCCACAAATTTTCAATTACCTAAAAAAACTGTGGTGCCAAACTCAAATGGCCTTAGATAAGATGGTGAGGATCCCTGACCCATCCCCAACTCTGGGATCTCATCAATACTGCTGAAACAGTTTGGCAGCAAACTTCTGGCTTTCAGGCCACTTTCCAGCCTCCTGACAGCTGTGTGCTCTCCCCATCCAAGCCCATGAGAAAGACCCATAACTCATTGGCAAGCTTGTTAAATTATTTACATGTGTTAGTCGGAGTGTTTGAGAGGTAACGTTATGGACACACTATTAGGCTGGGTGATAACATAATCCATAATCCTCAGCATTTCCCATTGTAAAACTTTTCCCTCAGTGTTCTTCTATTTTTTGCTTTAACAGTATGAAATTTTTTCATTTTGAATAACTGTCTCAAGTGGACGTGGGGCCCAGGAAATGAGCTAAAATTTCTTTGAAGACTAAACAATGTCAAGGAACAAAGGAGACAGTATCTTCTCCTATCTTGAAGTGTAGCAGCCTTGTACTTGGAAGAAATGACTTTGTCTAATAGGAGGCTGCCTTCCAATTAAGTATTTTTCTGATCATCTCAAGAGGGTAGAAAATCCCAATTTGGTTAAGATGTAAGAGGTTCCAAACTACTAGAAAATAGCAACTGAATCAAGAGCAGACACTTGTGGAAGTTAAGTGATAATGTTTCCTATATTGACAACACAGTTCACTAGACTTTGAATTACTGAACTGTATGAAATACAATGGGAATATGAGCTCTGAGAGTTAACTGATGTTTAGTGTTGATTGCATATTTAGTGTTGATATTTAGTGTTGATGCCTACAGGTTGTCTTTTAGCCTGTCTTTTCCTCTGGAAGGTGGGATAAGTCCACCTCAGGGCCTAAATACAAACTGATTTGCATGTTTTAGGAATTATGTTGTAGAATAGAATATGTCCTTTATTAGGAAAAAAAAAAATCAATCATACTGTACAGTAGATAGAGTCCAGGACAGTGCATTGAGCAGGAAGAAAAAGAAAAAATGTTGAGTTCCTGCTCTGTAAAGGAATACTGGTCACCTGTGGCTGGTGAAAAGAAAAAAAAAAAAGCAGATATAATGAGTCCAGTATTTTATATATATATATACACACACATAATATATATATATGCACACATTATATATATATATATGCACACACATAAATATGTGTGTAGTAAAATAGGATAAAGCAAACTAAAATCAACTTTGCAGTCACACTGCCAAATGCAAATATTTTTTTCATATGTGTATATAAATGTATGATACAAAAATATAGGCCAATACTGTAACAAAGAGGAAAATTCCAATCAGAAATTATTTTTAAAAAGCATGTTAATGATGTTTAAATTTTTCCCTAAAGTTATTAACCATGTTGAACTTGGGCAAAAGTTCAACTTCAGGCTTATTTTCTTACAGAAATAAACCACAAACAATTGGTGTAACTGACGGTAAATCTCGAATTTCAATCAATTTCTAAGTGGTCCTAGGACAGATACTTCTAATAGTTCAAAATGAGAGCTCCATTAATTATAACACAAACTTGTGCCCTCAGTAGACAGTGTTCAAAATATTCCTACTGCTTTATGTTGTCATGCACACATGCTGATTGTTAATTTTCAGTCGCAATCTTTATTATTAGCAGGGCTCTGCTTTGGCCATAAGAGATCTGAGCTGATATTTCTGAAATTTCTCTGCTGTTCAAGATTTATTTGAAGCCTAAATTTAACATTTCTCTTTTTTTGTAAAAGTTTATTTTAGTGTAACAACCAAGTTGATAACAGTAACCAAGAATGTGTCTGATTTTAGAGCTGGAGTTTTGACAATGTTTGTACTGGAAGCAAGCTTCTGCTGCTCTGGTTTATGTATTAACGACATTGATGTTTTTCTTCTGTGGCTGGAACATAAAACTCATGAACTGTTAAGTTTTGAAACACCTGAGTCTCTTCAGTTTTTCAGAAGGCAACATTTTTAGATCAAAAGTTTTTTGATTTTCATTCATAATAACTCATCTAGAAATTTTAGATTTAAATTCTAGTTTCAGTTTAATAAATATTTATTAATGTTTCCTTGATCTTTTTTGAGTTATTTTTAGCAAGTAAAATAAATTATAAAATGTTTTTGTCATTTCCGATGCAACAGTGCATGTTATTTTAATTAATATTTATTTTCTCTAGTATTTTGGGTGTTGAACATTGCTCAATGTTCAGCATTTTGGTAATACAGTGTAACATCCGAAACAGCTGGAACAGGACTGATGTAGTCATTTTATTGTTTACCTTCTTAAGTATGCATGCTAGTTATAGAACTTTTATTTATGTTTTAATACAAACCTGATCATTGGAGTTATCAATAACAGAGCCTGATAAAGCATGGAATGCACTGGTGGGGATCTAAGTCTAGGATGAGGACAAGCTGTATGTTTCACTATATCAACTTTTGTTGAAGTAGAACTGACAATTTGGGGTTCTACTTGTGTCATCAGGCCAGAGATGACTTTTAAAAATGTTTTAATGCTTCTGCAGTTTCTAGATCAGATTTGTCAACCAAAACCTAGACATCATGTTAAGTTTACCCAGTTCCAATGCATTTGTTTGGTTGGTTTGCTCTACAATACTCTGCAAATACCTGCTTTCTCTTTAAGTTTATCTCCCTGTTCTCTCTCTTTCACCTGTTTATCTCTTGCTTCACTTCTGGTTGTCATAGCCTCTTGCTAAACTCTTCATCATCTCTCTGTCTCTAATGCAAGTGTGTACATATAGTCTCTTCAATAAGAAACTAAAATGAGTGTTTATGTAGTGTGATCCATAGGATTTGTTTCTTACTCAGTTAAGGAGTTGCACGTGTAAATCTGTAGCTAATATGAGTAACTGCTGCTATGAAACTCTGTATCTTACAGAGAGCACCAGTTTTCCAGCCATTTACAGCTCTCAGTCAGATTACTTTTTATATGCACAGTAAGATACTGCTCTGGTGCTTGTCTTGGCCTTACTAAGCACAGTTGTATGAAGCACAAAGCAATAAGTCTTTTTGGGGACTGTGATGAGTGAGGAAGTGTGAATTTTGTTGATTACTTAAATTTGGAATTATTGTCAGGAAGTCCTTGGTCTGCTTTGATTTGTATGATGAAATGGAAGGATACTAAACATGCTTCCTGGTTTATTGTTTAAACAGACAGCACATTTCTGTAGAGACAGGGCAAAAATATCTTGTCTAATCCCAAAACTACAAACCAAATGAATGCAACCTGTGTCTGCTCTGCAGCCCCTGCTCAGAGTTAATTTTCTGTGGGAATTTCCTTGTTCCTGAATTCCATTTTAGATGGAGTTCTCGGTATTAAATGGATTTTTCTTCAAAGGCACCAGGACATGGTGTGTCCAAAGCTAAAGAAGAACTGCCATTGACAGCAGCAGTGCAGACTTCTTGGGATACAGGTGTTACAGGTAAGTGTGAAATGTGGGGTGTTTTGAGGGTAACAGAACACTGCCAACTAACTGGGTAAGAACAACATGAATCTTTACATAAGGTTAATGCTTTCTGGGACTTACTGGGTTGGGCTGGAATAGGGAGACTTTGGGAAATGAATCTCTGAGATTCTGGCGAGAGCCACATAGAACTGGTTAACAGGAACGTGCAGAACCTTATCTTAGGTAGTCAAGATCAGTTAAAGCTCAAACTGTCAGTGAAAAGGATTTGTATTCAGTATGTGGGCAATAGGACTGCCCACATACTGATTGTATTCAGCTGGCAATAGGATGTGTGTAGCATAGAAACATTTTTTCTAAAGTAGGCACAAAAGGTAGGAAGTATTTCGAAATACACATTAAAAAAAGAGGATTATCTTCCTCTTCTCTTAGCTTCACCCAAGTGAAGTGCTTCCTTGGTGCTTTAACTCAAGACTTATTTTCAGCAGGTGAGATCAGGTCTTTGAACAACCTGGTGTCTGATCTCCAGCATCAGGAGTGGAGGCTGACACTCTTGTTGTAATATCTCTAATATTTTGCTTATATGTTTTTCTGCTATTTTATGCTATTAGACTAATGTCTCCCCCACAGTTTCTTCTGGTGTACCTTATCTATGCTATTTTCTACTTTTCTGCTTCTGCCATTTTGGCTGCTTATGCTAGTACTATGAAAGCTAACCAGCTGTATCCATGTAGTCATGCACTCTGTAATCACAAAAGGGATTGTTTTTTTTTCTCCACAGCAGCTGGCTGGAATTGAGGTGTCTCTATTTCTTAGCTATCAGGATTTTTTTAGACCTTTTTTTTCCCTCACCCATTCTAAGATTACGGCACTGTGCTATAACCTTATAATGAAATTCTGCAAAGGAGTAATTTCTAGTTTAGGATGTCTATAGACCTGACTGAAAGTTGAAAAGAGTAGTCAAATTATAAAACTGTACAACAGAGATATGAGTCTGCATTAGACTTATAGTTTTGCCTAATCCCATCTATACCTTTTGCTTCTGATTTTTTTTTAATCTAACAGTCCAGGGAAAATGACACCTTAAGAGTTCAAAGTTCAATAGGCTGCTAATGCCTAGCTTCCTGTTGCTCAGCTGGAGCTTTTTTGGAAAAGTTGTCCTTTTAATATGCTTTGACAGATCTCTTTCAAAACTTCTTACAAACCTTGTGAACAGTGATGACACATGAACATTGTTCAGTGTTTTCTGGGAATGTGGTTGGTATCTGAATGAAAAAGGGAGGACTGAGACAAGTTTCAAGTAGGAGAGTACCTTCCTTATATAGTCTTCTCCCACTTCTATATAATGCATAATTTGATACTAAAAAGTGAAATGCTGAATAGAACATGCACTAAAAACCAAAAAATTGTTTATGGGATGAGGAGAGATTAAATGCTTGACTTTGGCAGTTGTCATGCTTATGTTGAATATTATATATTTTTTCTGAGATCAGTTATGATTGAATAAACTATATTTAGATTGTTAATTCCTTGTATATAGCAAAACACATAGTCAGTATATGTGTATTCACACCTAACTGTCCCACACTCTCTTAATGGATGAAGGAAAGAACATGCACTTCTGAAAGCAGGTATGGGTTAAGAACCTAGTGAACACTTCTTTAGGGAAAATACCCTCCAGCTTACTGTGACTCCTGTTGTTAAATATATATGGAGGTTTTTTGTCTGACTTGAACACAGGAAATGAGAGTGAAAGGGTCTACCTTCTCTGCTTAGCATTCTCTTTCTAGTCCCTTGATCAGCATTTGCAGTAGGCTGATATACAATTATAGCAACTTTTGGATGATAAACTCAATTAAAATGATGTTATAAAAATAAAAGATAACTTCTTGAATCATAAGTATTCATACTGATATTTTGAAAAAAATGAAGATTTGGGAAAGAAGAGCTAGATCTAAAGAGAGTTTCATAGGTATCATATGCTTAATAATATTGTTATATAGATTATCTTAATTCCATGTTCCAACAGTATTAATACATTTTTATATGAGGAAAAAAACTCCTGGGGGTATGGGCAGAGAGATGGTGCCCTGGTGAAAGCACACATAACATTCAGTTGCTGTTGTTTGGAGAGAGTGAATCGGTGAAATATCCTTGTGCATACTATACAATTTGATGTCTGAATTTCACATTTAAAAAATAAACAGACATATTTTTTTCCTAGCATCCATGTTCTGAAAAGCAATAAACCTGGTGGATGGATGGGTTTATTGATTGGTTGAAGCCAAGAGAAGGTTGATGATCACCTCGGATGAGCCTCTCCAGGATTCAGCCCAAGGCATTAGCAGCCTGCCAGCAGTAACTTCTGAGGAAGGAAATGCTTAACATATCCAAGGTGGGATTTTATTACATTTCTAAAGCACTCTTGAATGGCATTTCTTGCATTTCCTGACATATCTGTAAAAAGTACAATATGACTGCAAAACTCCTGCATGAAAGGGCAGCTACTGTCTCCTGGCAGGGACTCACTGACTTCAGCTGTGCTCCACACAGCTTCCTGTCTGTTGGATTGACCAGCTTATGGAAGAGGATTTTAAGTGCATGTTTCCCTCTTGTATGTCCTCTGAGAACTCATCAAAACAAGAAAGTTGTTCAGAGGAACTCAAATACTGGCAAAATCATTATAATTTCTTTTCTTTGTTCTGCAGTTCACCCCAAACATCAAAGATGGGCAGAAGAATCAGTGCAAGAGCTCAGCAGATTTTTAACAAATAGGTTTTGGTACTTGTCTTAAATTATGCTGATCTCAGTATATGAAAAAAGAAACCAACTCTGCTGCTTCCTTCCAATAAAAGGAAGAACATAGAGGGCAGGCACATTTTGTGCAGTTCTTCTGCTAATTAGTGGTTTGAAGGACCTGTACATGAAAAGCTCCCCACTGAGCTTACTGAATTTTATGTAACACCCTTATTATCTGGCATTAGTGTTAAATGTCCATTTTCTCTCATGCCCCCATACTGTTAGATTGAAAACTTGCTGTTTGGGCTTCTTATGTTGATGGCTTGATTGTACGCAGTGCTAAGGGAAGAGAAAAATCCTTTTTAAATGAGCTGAGAGCAACTGTTGTGGGTTTGTGCTGAGGTGCTGGGGTGTGAGGAGGGCAGTGGGGGTGACTCCTGAGCAGGGTGGCCGTGGCTGCCCCACGCCAGACACCCTCAGTTCCAGCTGGATCCAGTGTCCAGGGGCTGGATCTGAGCCCCTCAGCCTGGCTCAGAAAGGGCAAAATGCAGCCAGGGCTGAAGGAAATAGGGTGAGAAACAGCCCTGAGAGCCCCAAGGAAGAGCAGGAGGTGGGGGTCCAGGGACCACAGCAGAGATGTCTCTGTGTCCCTGGGAGGAAATTTCCACTCCCCACCATGTTTTACTGTCTATATTTGGTAGAATATAGTAACATGATTAACTTTTTAATTTTTTTCCTTTTTTTTTTTTTTTTTTTTTTTTTTTTTCTTCCCAGGTCTTTATAAGGCCTAGATTCTCCTCATGTATGATATTCATAGATCCTTTTTTACTCCCTTCAGTGCATATCCTGTCCACAAAAATGAATATTTGGCCTGAATCTAACAGCTAAGGAGTAAGCTATGCCATTTGAATAGCTATGGATGGTAATCCCAGTCTTACTTTGTAGCAGTCATTCCTATGCAGAACTACAGAAGTACCAGCTTCAATGGTTTTTTTGCTGGATGACAACTGATCAGGCCATTCACTCTTTTTCTCTCTTTCTTTTTAAATGGTGGCTGATTACATTTGTATCATACTGTAGGAGTTTTGTCTTAGAGATTAGTTGAAAGCTGAGGACAACGATAACAGGTAAACCCTGGAAGGGAAAGGGCTTTCTATTTAAAAACAGAGAATATGATTGTGAAATTTGACCTTAAGGTAAGTTTCTGGCAAAGTATGCTATTTAAAATTTGTTTTTCTTCAGCTGGAGTGCTTAGACAACTTCAACCGATCCTTCATGCTGTCAAAGAATACCTGGAAGAAGACTAGTAAACATGGAAATACTTCAAACATTTTATTTTTTTTTTAATAACAACTTTAATTTTAGAAAACATTTTGTGCTCACTCTGGAGCAGGCACTATTGTGAAGAAATCATCAGTATAATTGTGTTTTACAAGGGGAAATGAGATATAAGCATGAGTAGGTTTGTTTGTTTTTTTTTTTTAATGTTCTATATCTGTGTCATTCCTGTGTCACCTTTAACTGTTGGAGGTTTAAGAAAAAAGATCACTGATAACTGCTGAAGTTCTGTGAGGAAAATCCCTAGTTTCACAGGGCTGTGTGCCATGAATTAAGTTGACATGTTGCACTTGTCTTTGTGGTAACTTTGCTTTCCTTGCCACTCCCTTTTCTGTACTTTGAACAACTGGCAGCCCTGTGCAAGCTGACATCAGGCTGCCCAGCTGAGATGTGTTGGTGCCTGTGATGTTCTGGTTGTGGTATGGATCTTCAGTCAAGAGAAAAATGCCTCGGTGAGCTCCTGAGCAATGTGCCATCTTTTCTCTTGCTTTCAAGCCCACAGATGTAGTTGGCTGGTAGACAGATCAGCTGTTTCCAGTCTGTGTCTTTGGAGAGCTGAAGAAAATGTATGCACTATATTTTTTATGATTAAATATGTCAGATAAAGAATCATTAATTATATTACTACACTGTCAGTTACTGTGACAGAATATTTTTGTTAACCTTCTAAGCATGCTTTCATATGTGCACATGTGCCATTTTCAGTTCCTTCTGGGTCTGGATATTTGCCTACAGCACAAAGAATGCTATATGGCTTCTGTGTCAGGTGGTTGGGGTCCTGGCACAGTCATCTCAATCCTGACACAATATGAACCTATTTGAACAAACCCCTCCTATGGTTAGATATGGTTATACAGTTAGATAGACCAGAATTCTATCTAAAACATCCTAAGACTTCTGCAATGTAAACTGGCACCACTTGCTCCCCACCCACACAGACTTTGTGAACTTAGATCTACAGCTGGTAGAAAAAGCTTAGTTTCAAGATACAAATCTGCATCCAATACTGAATGCAAAAAACCTTTCAAAACTAGATGTATTTCCAACCTCCATTGCTTGGGATGAGGTGGATGTGTGAAGCCCTTGACACAGGCTTGGTATTTTTATTTATCATGTCTTGCACAACTTGATAGCATCACTCATGCAGCACAGTAGGTATAATCTACCAGTAGAGGCTGATTGCTCTTCATGGTCTGAGAAAACCTTTATCCCACTCATGAGCTAAAATGCATGTCCTTTGTTGTTTGTTGCTTAAGAAAAGGAGCCTTTGCTGTCCTCCAGTTGGTTCCCAAGTCCAGTTCAGCTGCTATAGTCAAAAAAATACTGTATCTGAGTAAAGGCAAATGTGTTTCATAGTGAAAGCTGAAGAAGACTACATGAAAAGTTCCTCATCACCATGTTTTCTCTACATCTACCTGAAAGGTAGGGTGGTGGGTGCAGGCCTCTTCCCTCAAGTAACTAACAATAGGACAAGAGGAAATGACCTGGATTTGCACCAGGAGAGGTTTAGTCTGGATATGAGGAAGTGGTTAGGCATCGGAACGGACTGCACAGGGGAGTGGTGGAATCCATCCCTGGAAGCATTTTAAAACTGTGTAGACGAGGCACTTCAGGACAGGCTCTAGTGGGCATGGTGATACAGGTACTGTGATTATTTATTTTACTGGGAGAGGAGATGTTGACAGTTGGACATGGTGATCTTAGAGGTCTCTTCCAACCATGACAATTCTGTGATATTCTTTATTTTCCCCTGGGAAATCTCTTTGTATATTGCTTTTTTTTCATCTTCTGTTTTGTCATCTTTGTTGTGGAAAAGCTGCAATTTTTTGCTTGTCTCACTATCAAGAATTTTTGTGGACAGTTATGTTTATTCAAATGTAATTTTGTGACTGCAAACAGGACAGTATCTTTTCAGTACCTGCTTATAGTCTTGTGAAATCTTTGGACTTGCATGTGCAAGTGGCCCTGCTTTTAATTCAAATGTCTCACTCCTGGTGCTGCAGGGGCAGGGCACTGATCTTGCTGCACTAACACTGTTTTATATATACTCTGCTCATATTTTATAATGACGGAACCTGACTTGTGGCTCTGCTGAATCCTTTGGGTCAGGGAGGCTGAAATTGAATGAACTTCTCATTCTTTTTAGAAAAAATAGGCATATTTCTTTTTTATTAAAATAGGAAAAAAAAAAAGCAGAAACCCTGCCTGCTCTCAGACCAGATTACTCCTTTCTGGTGCTATTTCCATTATTTCCATTGCTGATCCAGCACAAAGATATGCTGGTTTTACTTTTTTCTTCTCCCTCCTTTTCCTGTGCAGGATGCTGAGCACACAGGAAGGAAGGAAGGAGAGAGAGAGTAATATTATTTATTCAAACAGGATCCAAACAATAAATTTCTGAGTAATTCTGGCATCTCCCTTCCAGTGTGTTTGAGTGGGGCAAATGCTTTACACAAGTGATTGAAAAAAATTCAAAGAGAGTAATATACACACAGACCTGAGTTAACAAAAGATGATGTGTTGGCTTTAATCTGTAATAAGTTACACTGAAGTTACAGGAACTGTTCATATGCATAAAGTTTGGATAAAGTTCATTTGCTGAATTAGGGGTCCAAGTTCTCTTCCCTGTTGTATGATAGCTTTTGAAGTAAAACAACAGTCTTTCTAAATGATAAAACAAAAGAACCCAAGAAGGAAACTTAGTAGGAACAATGAGTACTTTATATCTCCCCCCTCCTTCTCCCTTTTCAGATTTGGCAACATCCTTAGGAATGGCAAACATACCTTAGCATCAATCAGCATACATGAAGTGATTTGTCAGAATGTATGCTGTTAGCAATCTTAGAACCAAACTTTGAAAGGGCGTTGAACTCATAGATGCATATGATCTTCATAATCACTGTCCTGATGTTTATCTTTAAGTGTTTTTAATGAGCCCACCGTCCAGTCAAGATGCTGCTAGGAAAAAAAAAAAAACAAAAAACAGTTGTACATATAAATTACTTGGAAAAGCATGCAGCTGTAGGGGTTATTCTTTCTTATATGCCTTTGCTTATGTGAAACTGAAGAACTTATAAAATGTGGCCTTGAAAGAATATTTTTAAAGTAGCTATTAAACTTGGATCCAGTTGTGTATGCATAATTATTATATATATGGTTATCTGACACAAGTTTTATTGCCAAGGGGCATGTTCAGTTGTCCACAATTCACACTATACCAACCTTTGTATTTTTAGTTCTGCAGTGCTTGAGAGTCCTTGTCATAGGTGGTCTGCTGTGTTAGGCTGTGAACAAATGAAGAATAAATAGATATCCCCTACTCCAAAGAGCAAGTCTCCACAACCTGTATGGATGTCTGACAGAATTTGGTTTTTTCCCCAGCTGTACCTCATATTTAGGAAGTTTTTTCTCAAGCATCAGGTAAGTATAATTTTGCATCTATCACAACACATTGTTTAAGAGGTTTTTCATATTGTAAACCCTAAGCTTAATTTTATTAACAAAATTCTTTCGTTAAATTCTCACCTCAGTCATTAAGAAAACTTGCAGGAAAATTTCCATGTATGTAAAATGAGTGAGTGTTGTTGCTGTTTTTTACTTCTCTTAGGATGTGCAACAGTGTTGAATGAAGCAGGGAGTGAATTTCTTTTCTTTCTATAATTAGACTGTTAGAGGTTAAACTTGGTGCTATCATCCAACTTAAAACTAACACAGCTGAGTATGTGGATGGCTAAAAGGTGTCAGTACTTGTTTCTACTACACAATAGAAGAGTGAAGAGGCACTAATGACAATCTGTGATGTACTTGAGTTAAGGGAAAAACAGAGGTGCTTACAACACTAACTTACTGCTCAAAAGCTTCGAGGCTGTTGGCTTCACAACCTCTATGGGTGATGCTTTCCACTTCTTCACTGTTCTTGCATGCTGTCTGCAGTTTTCTTTTCTCAGTTTATGCTCATTACTTCCTATCCTCCCACTGTGAAGGGCCCGACTCCTTCCTGATTGTTTGTATGGACTCTTTCCTGATAACCTCTTTGTATGTACTGGAAAACTGGTACTGGGTCGTTCCAACACCATCTGTTCTCCAGGCTGAAAAACCTCCATCCCTCAGCCCTTCTCACAGGACAAGTTCTGGTGCCCAGAACTGAACATGCTGTTGTTGGTGTCCATCATGCATCAGAGGCCCCGAGCCAACACTCCTTTCTAAAGTAAATCTCAAAAGTGCTGAACAGGGGGAGACAATTCCTCCCTTCCTGTCCTGGCTGTGCCCCTGAGCACCTCCAGAGCACTGCTGGCCATCCCCTCAGCCAGGGCAAACTGCTGGCTCATGTTCATTGCTTGCTATCTGTCCTTGTCTTAGTAACCTAGCAGATAAATCACAGTTGAATTCTCTCTCAGTGCAATTTCCATGCAAGTTCTGTAACACTAATCTCACAATCATAGCCATGTGTGTATTAAAATGCTTTCTATGAAACAAAGATTTTTACAGTGTCGTCCTAGCAGTGCTGTGCTACCTAATTAACATTCATCAATCCTTAAAATTCAGATCAAAAAGCTAAAAAACTTAAATAGAAATCAGGAAAGTGCTATAGAGAGGTGGGACTGAATACTGAAATGCAGATTGATTTGCAGCTGACTGTACCCAAGGCCCGGACAAATTCATATGGAAATGTAAGAGGACATGAGATTACATTGTTGGCACAGGTTCCCTTTTTGCTGATGCCTTTTCATCATCAAGAGACATCAGAGGATGTCTCTTGAACACCATGTATCTATAGACATCAGTTTATTACTGTAGCCTAAGGTGTGTCAATCCACAGAAAAACAATGAGCATAGATAGTTAAGTTCCTTAGAGTCTGCTATTTCTTTTTTTGTTTTGTTTTGTTTTTCTTTTTTTTTTTTTTCTTTAATCAGTCTCCAGATCCTATTAAACAGGAGCAAAAAGAGGAAGAGGAAGTACATGATATCTGCTTTCTACAAAGCAGACTGTATTTATTTGTTTAAGTGAGACAGAATCTCAATGTCTTCAGTCTTTCTTAAAAACAGATTTAAGCAAATCATCCAGGCAGTAAGCCAGGCAGAGTGTGCATTTTTAGGCACTGACTCAAAGACAGTGTCAAGACATATTAAGCTGAGTGCCTAGAAGTAATATATATGAGAGTGAAAAAAAAACACAACAACCAACACTAGAATATCATCTTGCTACAGTTGTGGCTGATTATTTCATACAGGATGAAGAGAAATTGCACTGTAAGCCACAAAAGGGTGATGAAAAATGCTTTGAAATACTAAGCTAATGAAATATCTAGCTCTGAATGCCATCTGATTACTACTTTTCAGACACTTCATTATCATGCATCACCTGAATCTAGTCTGCCAAGAAGCTGCTTCAAACTACCTCCCTCCCAGAAAAAGCTTAGTTCTAAGTTATTTACTTGTGTAGAAAACTTGTTTAAATTATGGCATATCTCAGTAGGACATTGCTCTTTATTGCCAAGATGGAACAGATACATTGGTTTTCCCCTTTGTTTTAATATGTGCACGCAGCAACACCAATTAAGCATCTCATCCCCAAGAGATCTCTTATATTATGAATAACTCACTTTGTTCCTGACGTTGAACTCTGAGATGGGAGCGATGTTTTCCTCAGCTTTGAGAAAAGCAGCCATCACAGGTACAGTTTAACAGTTTTCATGACAAGATGAAGGAAGTCTCATTTTCCTTTTTACTCAGCATACCATCACAAATAACACGGTACTTGTACCAGCTGAATATACCTTTCTTCCAACACCTTTGGGGCTGCACACTAGGATTCGCAGAGGTTGGTCTCAGTAGATGGTGCTGTTGGGTCTCAAACTCCTTCCCAGGAAGAGATGCCAATACTACCCTGAGCAGCAGAGGCACAATGAAGGCTCTGCCTCTGTGGCGACATCAGACAGCCTTAAAGAAGGCTTTTCCTTAAAATAACAAGGGAATTAGGGATGATTTGGTGGGGGCTTCTGTGATTTTAAAATCTTTACCAAAAGAAAAAAGTTACAAAGAAGGTCACGCAGTGTAAGGGATGAATGAACTGCACTCCCAAGTCAGGAAAGAACACTCTAGATATACTGAATTATTTGTTAATACTTATGGCCTTTAACTGCCTTTGAAAGTACACAACCATGTCTTATCTGGTATTGCACTTTTCCTCAGCACAGTTGAACATCAATTCTTGCACAGGTTAAATTAAAAAATGGAATTGTACAAAAGGGTTCTGCTAGTAAGCTCATGAAAAGAAATCTGTGCTGCACTGAAGTATTCCCTTGCTACTTCAGTACCTGATGTGCAGGAATCAAACAAGCAGATTTTCTTTTACCCATGAAAAAAAAAAAGAAACCTGAAGGCATGTGTTTCTGCGAACATGAGATTTTTTTTTTTTCCTCTCAGAAGATGCTTTTCTTAGAAACATTTTCCCACTTGGATCACCACTTGGATCTCTGGATTTCAATAGTGCAACAGTCTAGCAGTACAGTCTTGACAGCACCTCTGGTCATTTTTGTTATGTTCCTCAAAGCCATTTTTGGCTTTTGCACAGCAGATAGCAATTCCTGGATTCCAGTTCTTCTGAGCCAACTGGGCTCTTACAGCCTGTTTACATCTGGGAGCTGTGCTCCTGAGAGGCTGAGGACAATAAGAAATACAGGCTCTTGGGATAGTGGGAGGTAAGGCAGTCCTAAGACACTGGTAAATTAGGGCAGCATTTACTTACAATCTAGGTCTGGGCCATTCTTAACCATGTAAGTAGCCTACATGATGGATAAACTGAAGGGATTTGATCTATTTAATGAGTAGCATTGACTTATTTAAACAAATAGATGTCATTAACATAGCATTGCTCCACAGCATGCTCCCAGATGGCAGCACAATCTTTAGGCCAGTGTTTCTTTACATTTATTTGTGGGAAAACCCTGAAGCAAAAGAAGTCTGGTTACTGTGGTGACATTATGCATGATGGATGGAGATGACAAGTGCAAAAGCATCTCTTTTGCTGAGTCCCCCCTGGACACATCTTTTCTACCCTGAGAAGTGGAAAAAGTCGAGCTGAGCTGAGCTGCCTTAGACACTTGGTTTATTCTTCAAAAGCATAAAATAGTTATTTTTATATGCCATCTCTCTGACTACCACCTCTGTAATTAAATCCTCTTTGCTACGCATTATTAAGCACAGTCAATCTCTAAACATTTTTTTTAAGGCTGGAGAATATGCTTGTGATTCAGAGAGAACACTTCACTGAAAGCCATGGACCTAGCTGATACCCTCAAAATGTAAGCAGAGTTTGATGTTGTGATGCATGACTATCTGGAGAAGTAGTGACATGAGATGATGTTTTGTTCTTTGTATATATTTAACATATCATTGACTCACAGAAAGCCACAAACAAATGTATAGACTGTGGGAGGAGAAGTATTTGGACATGCAGACATGTTATTAACTTGAACACCTTATTTCTTAAGTAGCTTACTTTTTTTTTTTTCTTTGAGAAAAGCAGCTTTACAACCCTTTTAGATGAAGATTAACTTGTTTAATGTTTAGCTTCATTCCCAGTACAGCAGTGACCAAAATCTGTTTCGTCTGAGAGAAATAACAAGAGCATTGTGTTTGACTTATTTGAATATTACTAATGATAAGGGACAGAAACTCTAGAAAACAAGTCCAAACAGTCAACTGTTTACATAATACTTGAGTCACTTGGTTGAACTACCATGGTTTTATCTTTGTATGCACAAGATGATTCCAGCCTTCTCAAAAGTGGTCTAAGGAGCCTGGATCCCAGCCTCTAAGCTCTATGAAAGCCTGAACATGCTTAATTAAGTGGCTGCTGAAATGAGACTAGGCACAAACATCATGGAATGTATAAATAGATGATTGAGTCTCAAAGCCTTGAAGTACACGCTGGGCTGTATTAGATCCACAAGTCGTATAGGAAGCCTGGTGACATAAAGCACCGTTTGCAAGTGCGCCCAGTTTGCTGACCCTTAGATTCAGTAAAGCTGGCAACTCTAATTTTTCTGGTTACTATATTGCCTTCTGGAAGACTCAATACAGCTCCTAAGTATTTATGACTTATCACCTCAGATAGGGAATCAGATTGTCTCTCTTTTAAGCAATTATCCTCTATGCCCAAGAGTGGCTTTCTAGAGGGATGTTTTGCTGCTTGAGTTCTTGCATGCTTTTCTAGCTCATGCCTACCCTTTTAATTGCTCTCCACAGCCATAGAAGATGAGTAGGACAAATGAAGTCACTTGAGCTAAAGTAATAGCATTTTTGTTTGCTGAATGTAGGATTTCTTCCTCCATTTAAGTGTATGAAATTCCAGAATATTTCTGCAGATTCATACAGTACCCTCAGGAATCACTGATGTTTATAAGCCTAAATAACTGTTCGCTTCCTCTTTATCTTGTTCATTTTTTCAAGTCTAAGTTGCTGCGCTGTACATTTGTAAACTGAGAAGGAGTCTTTTTGAACTGTAAAACACCAAACCCTGTAAGGGGAAGGGAACAAAGCTAGGTGTCTCTCTTGAGCAAGTTTAATTTGTTGGGGCGGTGGATAAACGGCATCATTTACCTTTTGTCTTCTTTTTGTGCTTATAGCAGGGAAGCAGCTGTTGAGTCTGCTTGGCCCTGCCATCCCCCTGGTGTAGGCTGGCATGCTCAGGTGGGATGTCCTTAGTCCCCAGCAGGTGATTCATTCTGGTGGCTGATCCATGACAGGCTGCTGGGCAGGCAAGATGATTTAAATCCTGTGTTGAAGGGAAGGTATAATTCAGGCCATATGTCAGGGCTGTGTGTGCAGAAGTGGGTGGGTAAGGGACCACTGTAGAAGTGGAGAAATAAGCACTTGAGTCATCAGCAGAGATGATTGAAATTTATCCAAAACATATTGCCTGAGATTTTGGTAGCGCCTCCAGTATTACTAATGAGAAGGCTGGGAGGGTTGGAGTTCCACTGATTGTCAGCTGCACCCTTGGAAAAAGACATGGGGAAAATTTTTCATCTATCAGGATCTCATAATTTTCAGTGGAGTCTGGCAGCTCTAAGGTTACGTGTGTATAAATCAGTCAGTCAGAAGAGGAAGCAGACAGTAATCATTTTGCAGTGGCACAGGGGGAGCGTTGGCATCCAGAGTCTGAGCAGCACAGCCACTGCTGCTGGCATGTGATGAGCAAGCATGTACCTTCCCAAGACCCTTCTGTCCCTCCACTCCTGATGCCAGCACTGGAGCCTTCCTCTTCAGACCTGCCTCCTCCTCCTTTCTGGGTGAGGCCGAGGCAGCCAGCAGTGCTTACCTGTCCCCTTTTTGAGATGGAGTAGAGATTGCATCAATTTCCTGCATTGTCGTGTCATTGCTTCCTGTCCTCCCAGTCCCCAAAAAAACTATCAGGGGCAAATCACACTGGCCTCTACAGTGGGAGGCTCGATGCAAGAACAAGGTAACTTCAGGATGTGCTCTGGTGTATGATACAGATATTGATATATATATTTTATTTGAGGGGGGAGATGGTGACAGTTGGGTGCAGTGATCTTAGAGGTCTTTTCCAACTGTGACAAATCTGTGATTCTGTGAAACTTTTAGGAACACAATGTATCCCAGAAAACTAGCCCAGGCAGCACTGGGAGTTGGAACTGGGGTTGTCAGGATGTCAAGAAAAGTTTTCCTGCCACCATGTTCACTTGTGTGTTAGCTGGAGCTGAAAGCAGACTTGATTTGAATTTATTTGATCAGACCTGGAAGAAATAATCCAGACACATATCAACTTCTAAATGCTTATTCTCGTTCTCAGATTGAAAATGATGTGGAGTCAGGTTTCTTGTTTGGATTCAGATACTGTAGTGAGTTCAACATGCCATAAACTTCATGGGCTTTCTGAGGTGACTGATGAAAGTTGAGTTATGGAAGCAGAAGATATGGCATAGAGAAATGGTTTTGGTATCTACTACTACCAAGCTACGAAATAGATTCCTCAAAGAGATAAACCTCCACTTACTTAGAAAATTTTTTAATGAAACATTGCAGAAGATGTTGGGGGAGGAGAAACCATCTGAATTTCTCAAATTTTCTGTAACACAGGCTTGTTGATTCCCCCTGCAGCCTAAAGTGAGGCACAAAGCAGTGTGTCAGTTCATTTGAAATTGTTGATCCCTTTTGGAACTTTCAGGCTGTGATCTGTAGACAGGTGTATGACTCTTCCATGTGGGTAAATAAATAAATAGATAGAAAAATTAAGTGGTATCTTCAGCAATAATGCTGTAAAACACATAACCTCTAGCATAGGCTGAGAATAAGTTTCTCAAGAAGAAGACTCTTCTGGATGCCCAACTCAAAAGCCCTAGATATAACGAAATTATTCTGATTTTGCGGAAGTTTACCCAAGAAGAGAGAGGTTGCCCTTGTTATGTACTCTCCCTCTCTCTCCCCTTATCTTACCTCTTTTCCTTTCCTCCTCCCCTCTTCTCTCCCCCCCTCCACCCCCATATCCTTACCTTAGTGGTAATTAATCTAGGTACATTACTCACTGAGATGTTTTTTTTCTTTTTCCTGTTTATAAACCCAAACACTTGCCTTTGCCAGCCTCATAAAGTGCCAGGAAAAAATGAGTTTAGTAACTTCTCTCCTTTTCCTTTTTTAATGGACAAAGAACAAGAACTTTTGTATATGTGCACATCCTATTGCTTCAGTTGACAACTATTGTCTGCTTGGGACACTTGGGACTTAGCAGGTGGACCTGAGACCAATAAATGTGGCATCACCAGACCCTCCCTGATTTTTTTTCTGTTTGCAGTGCTTTCTCT
Source organism: Phaethornis superciliosus (assembly GCA_023637945.1). Lineage (NCBI taxonomy): Eukaryota > Metazoa > Chordata > Aves > Apodiformes > Trochilidae > Phaethornis > Phaethornis superciliosus. Next base: position 73,865,953 of record JAJQWJ010000002.1, read on the forward strand.
TCCAAATGAGAGCATCGATTCAGCATCAGCTTCTTTATTAGCCTTATAAGAGGCTGAGAAGATTTAATTACAAGCAGGAGGAGAGGCACTAAGAGAAGGAATGATTAAGAGGTTAAAGCAGTAGAAGCAGAGCAGGAATGTCAAGAGGTCAGGCCCTGTGTCAGGAGTTGGGATGGTTACCTTCCAGCTCCTGACACAGGGCTGCTTTGGCTAGTTCCCCTAAGCAGGTACCATGCTCTTTGATGCTCATACAGAGGGCAGTCATGCAAGAAACAACTGAATGCTCAGCTCTTGCCAGGCCTCGGTATAGCTTAGACTCTTTCCACAGCACTATCTGAATTTCTTCTATCATTCTTGCTATTGTGTTGTGATGGGGCTCTCTCATCACTTTTCTTGATTGGTTGTTACTTGCTTTTCCCAGCACCAGACAATGTTCACATTCTGCTCTCATGCTCCTACTGCCCAGGATCCTGCTACCTCAAATCATGCCCATTACATATCTCACCTTCCAAGTTTCTCTCCTGTTTTCTCTTGGAGCTGTGTTCAAAGACCAAGATCTGTTCATACTGCTTTGTCTTCTCTGCTGTGAAGGCTTTTTCCATCTATTCTCATGTTCTTGGGCTGAGCAGTCAAGACCACTGCTGTAGAGGACCTTGACTGTGGAAGAAAATGTCATTTACATCAGCTAATTCTCACTGGGGAAACCTACAAGTTTTGAAATCCACTAGCTGAGGCCTGAAGTGAAAATTAACCTGTTGCATTGCACTTACCTACTTTGCCCAGGTACCACAGGTCAAAGAGCCTACAAAAAGGAGACTTTTGTCTCTATCTCAGGAAATGAGAGAGACAAAAGGGGGACCAGTGGGCAAACCATTGGTTGTGGTTGCATGCATTACTAAATTTGAGAGGAGTTTCTGCTGAAAAGGGGGAGAGAAAAGCTGGAGCAGTATGCATATGTCTATGCCAATCAATCCTAACTGTGTCTGAGGTGAGCCCATCCCCTCGTGTGTAGGAATTGCTTCCAGTGTTAAGAGTTCAAAGTTTAAAGGGGAAAAAGAGAAGAGGAGAGGCACATGAGGTGGCTTTCTGTAAGGGTTTGGCAAGTTCTGGCATAGAAAAAGCTTCTTTCAAGTTTCCAGGTGGTTAAGAAATGGAAGCAACTGCTGAAGGATCACCTTATGGGAAATTACTGATGGACCACATTTAGGTCTCCATGTAATCCATGCTTTGTAAGAAGCTGATATTATGAACTCTAAGCAGAGCAGCAGGGAAATTATGACTACTGTTAGAAAGAGGAGTGGACTGATGGCAGAGGGAGGAACAGTTCATGGCAGGTAGCAGGACCCACCACAGGAAAATATCATGACTCTGAGTTGACACTGGACCTTGCTACTCATCCAAGATGGCAACTGGGTGACTTTAGCAGTTCTCTTCAGCAGAAAAAAAAAAAGTAAACTGCCATTAGTTATACTTCAGGCATTTCCTCCCCTCTCTAGAAGAGGGTCAAGACAGTATTTTTTTAAAAGCTCCCTTAACTGTAAACCATATCCTTGTTGCTACCAGTTGCATTCTGGCAGGAGGGTCATGCACAGACAACTTTGCAGTAGTGTCCAAGGATTTCACATGTCAAAACCCTCAAACTGCTCAAACGAAAGGGGGAGTCTTGTGCTGCACATTAAGTCTATGATAGGAGAGCTGTGGGTGCCAAGTGGAGGGTGTCTTTGAGGAAATTACAAAATATTTCTTACATGTGTTTATGAAATATTATGGTCAGGACCAGTTACACATCAGTGGTTCCCGACCACATTCAACCCTTTCCATAGCACTGCTTGCTGCTTTCTTCTGTCTCCTGTCTTGACAGCAAATCCCAGAATATTGCTGCTGACCCTGCCTTCCTCCACTGCTGTCAGTCTGAGGGAGTGCCAGTGGAAAGACTTAGATAACCAGCCAAGCAAAGCATATTAGTTTGGACTTTCATCCCTAATGTTGGCATTCAAGCCAGACAAATTATTTTAACTGGGACCCAATATTAGAGATTTTTTTTTCCTCAAAAGTGATTCTCTTAAATCTTAAATCAACTCTAAAATTGGTTAAATTTACTCTGGACCCAAACTTAGCCTTCTATCACTCAGCAGTGGCTTCCACAATAGAAAAGAAAAAAATTAAAGCAACCCAAGCATGGAGTATGTCAGTCTCAGCTGCTCATTTTTAGGATATTATAGGGGCCCAGTGTGTTTGGACAGTGAATGGAGAGAAACAGCCTGGTTTTCAAAATGCAAAGTTTCCCAGAGAATTCCTGATGCATTTAAATTGTGAATGCTAAAGATTCCTGAACAGCAGACCCATAGAGTACAGAGTACATTTATGTTACTTGTAGTATCAAATGAAAAAATCTTATTTTGTTTTTAATTCCTATAGTCTAATAAAAGATCTTATTCTTTTATTCTCTTTCTGGTTTTTGGTTTTGGTTTGGTTTGTTTTTTTGTTTTGTTTTTCCCCTATTACTTCATTATAGATGATTAAAACCTACTGACAGTATATCCTCTTCCCCCTTTTTTTTATTAATTCATTATGAATTCTGTTTTCTGGCTGACATCAGTACCCTGTCATGGCTCTAAACTCTTCCTGTGCTTGGTTGGCTTTTTGCTTGCTTGCAGGAAAAAAATCTTTACATCAGTTTTTTTGGAAAGCTACAAAACGTGGTGTTATGGAGTGAAGGAAGTTATTCTGGCTTGTTTTTTCAGAACTTGAACTTTGAGATATTTATGTTGACTAATATGTGTATCTTAGTAAGAAAAAGTAATAGACTTTGTTCTGGTCTGTTTTTCCTATTAATTCTTTTGCTATACCTTTGACATTGCAGTAATCTCGCGCGGCATTCTGTGCACACACTGGGGTCAGATGTCCTGCAGACTTGCCAGAGGGTACAGTATCTTTGAGAAAACCCTCAGATATTCCCCTGTTCCACTTCTGTTCCCCCACTTGAATGTCATGTGCATCTCACAGTTACCTGCTACTGCATGCAAGCCCTCTCTGATTATTAGATCTCACCTTAAGGATGACTCCTGTTAAGTTTTCTTTATGTGAAGTATGAAAATCTCACACATGTCAGAGCTTGATCCCATAAGCATCCTATGTAAGGAGTTAGCTCTCACCACAGGGCAATAAATTTGAGAATCTAAGCCTTCAGTCAAAACACTTTCTACTGGAACAAGAATGACCCCTATTTTGTGAACACCATGAAAGCATTAAAAACCAGAGCCCAGTCTACATCTCACCTTTCCCTACAATCGCATGTGTTCTTTTAAGGACATCCCGTGTCAAACTGGTAATGGATTTGTATGCAGGCCGAGGGGCTATAATTATTGCCAGACAGGTGCAGTTTTCAGACATGAAATTATGATTTTCTCTTACATATTCATCCCAGGGTCAAAGAGCAGTTTATACTCTATTTGGAAAATTAGGAACTTGCTAATTGGCACTTCCATCTGTTAAAAGATGTTCTCTCTATAGTCATACAAAAAGTGACTGCATATATCATTAACTTACACTAATCATGTGCAGTCTAAGAAAACTTTCAGAAAGCCCAAAAAAAATGTGGTTGAGATGATCCATGACTTATTGCTCTAATTTATATTTTGGTCTGTTTCATGTAGTGCCTAATAAGAGATACTTGGAGAAATTATATTCTGAATAACACTCTTAGTAAATCAGAGCCTTTTGCTTCATATGTCATAGAGATAATGCAGATAATGGGGAGTCCTGCCTAGTTTATAACAACATTCTGATTTCTGAATTTCTCAAAATTCTTGAGCATTCTAACTCATTATGGATTTGATGTGTTTGGCACCTAACTAAAAGCAGCTTGTTCACTGCATAGCCAACTAAATTTAGAATGCTTTACCTACTGTCCTGTTATCTGCCATAGGTTGAGATTGGTAGTTGGCTGTATTGATAACCAGAAAATTTGGACATCCAGGCCTTTGGAAATTCTTTTTCTGAGCTGTTTGTGTAAACAACTGGTGTCATCTCTGTAATGAGGGCAAAATCTACTTCGCTGAATATCTATCTACTTTTTCCTTTCTTTGCTTACCAGAATGCTATCCCTGTTTTAGTGTCCAGCTGGCACATCCTCTGCATGCTGATTTAATTTTAAAAATCCCTACTCGTTGTGGAAGCCAGATGTAGCTGCACAGCAGTGTTTTGCTCATTGCATCGCTCTGCTGGCTGAACTCTTCAAAGGGCCAGTCCTGCTAACAGTGCAGTGAGTCCTTCCAGAAGAAAACATGAAGTGTTGCATCTGTGATGTGCCTGAGGGTGGGAATGGACTTTGACAGGGTGTCTGTCATCCCATAGCTCTAGGATTTGAGATGGTTTTTCAAACATACTGTTACTGGGGTTCATTTAAGCTGTTGCAAGATTGAAGCCGATAGCAGATTGAACCCACTGCCCAGCTCCAAACCTCTACTTGGGGAGCAGATTTTCTTCCTCAGGGCTATCTACAGCTTCTTTTCAAAATGTAAGGAGCAGCCATCAATATTGTGAAGATCTCCATAAACTTATTTTATACTTTCAAACTGCAGCACTAACAACTCAGACCTAATAACAAAAATACCGTGAGTGGAATACCACTTGCATTACATACACCTCTGCAATTTGGAAGCATTGTTTATGTTGTCCTAGGAAAAGGAAGATAGAAGGGAATTATGGTTGTCACCAGATTACAAGAAACCTGACTGCTGTATTGTTCCATTTATTGCTTGCTTATGTCACCTTTCACACGTAGGCTTTCTGGCTGTTCTTCATATGGCTGTTTTACTGGGAAAGAAATGAGGTTATATAGACAGCTGGATCCACATAATGTAAATGAGAGTAAGAATAGTTGGAAAAAAAAACACTGTTAAGTACCAAGATAAAACAGTTTCAAGTAAGACTTCCACAGGAGAAACTGCCTTGTGTACATGGCAGTCAGTCATTATCTTCCACTCAGAAAGAATCTGTCACCTAAACAGAATAGAGGCAATAATGGCTAGAGGTGAGAGCATGGGACTGATCATGAAAAGACTTGATTTTTGTCTTTGGCTTTTCTGAGCTGCTTTGGAAAAGTCATCTCCTCACTGTTTCAATCTCTTCTCCGTATTGAAATCACACGTATGCATCCAAGATTGCTGTCTGTCTTCGCTGAACTTATCCTTTACATTCTGAAGGTGGTCGTGTCTCTTTCTTCCCTGTCTAAACAGTCTCATGCCTTTCATCTTTCCTCATAGGTCCTGTTTTCAAACTGTCTGATAATCCTCAGTGCTCTTTTCTGGACTCCTCCAAGCAATCCATAAAGACCTGGATCTGCAGTGGCTGTAACAGGGCATGTTAATCCAGCTCAGGCCTTCTTCCTCTGAAGATGGAAGAGCACTTGCTAACATGCTGAAGTGCAGCAGCTAGGAAAAAAAAGAGACACTGTGTGAGGGTACTCCAAGACCTGACTGTTTTCAATACCTTCTCCGAAAGTCTTGGTGACCAGATGCTACTGTGAAATCACCAAGTGTAAGCGTTGTTACCACCTAATTTGAACCTTATTTGTGTAGTTAGAAGCACCTTTCATAAGCTTCCTTTTGCCTTGATGTCATCTTAATGTGATGTTCTATACAAGACCTTTTATTTTTTTTTTTTAATGCACAAAAATGAAATTCATAAAACCCCTGTCACGGTTTAACACTGGCCCGGCAATTAAACTGAATGACAGAGTGCTCTCTATTAATCCCCCTCTCCTCTCTGATAGAGAAAGGAGAGAGAATAAGGGAGAGAGACTTATGGGTTGGAAACTAAACTACACAACTTTAATGAAACAGTAATGACAAATAGGAAAAATTACTAAATATATACAAATATACAGGAAAATTGATACCACGTTCCTCCCCCTTTTCCCCCAATAACTCTCACGTCACCACCGAGGCTGCAGGGCAGCCCTGGGAAAGTCCAGGCTGGAATCCTGGAGTCAGCAGCAGTCGGGAGCTGGAGGCAGGAACACACAGATTCAGGCTGGCATGGATCAGGACCACAGCCAGAGGAATGGATGGAATCCTCTCAGGATGCCAAAGCAAAAACAGGGAACAAGCGAGGAAGGGAAGCAGGAACAGCAGGAAGAAGGGTTTGACCCTTGTCATCCCTCAAATTTATACTGAGTATGAAGTGTATGGGATGGAATACTCTGTTTGGTCAATTCTGGCATCTATCTTGTCCGGTCCTCCCCAAAGGAGGGTTTCAGGTGGGACCTCCTTACTCCTTCTGGAAGGTAAAATGTTCCTCAGAGCTGAGCAGTGTCCTTGGCTCTGCATGCCAGTCTCTGGCAGTAACTATAAACATCGAGTGTTATCAGTCCTAGAAGCAGACACTGTCTGAGAAACTTGCTGTTAATTTCAGCAAGTGTAACTACTTACAAGAGACTTGGCTGAAAGCAAAAGTACAAACCAGAAAATCACCTTTATCCTGGCCTAAACCAGGACAACGCCTTTGGCTGTATTGGTATCTAATGAGATTATGTTACCTTGTCTTGTACAGAAACAATCCAGAGATGGACTTTTTCATCTTGGAATGGCCTCCCAAGTGAAAGGAGGCTCCTGAAACTGTAAGGTAACAGATACAGTAGAAATGCTTATCAGCTGCAGTTCTTTTAGCAGTGCTTGGCCACTTAAGATGCCCTATACCTACTGTTTCCCTCAACACTGTGAGTATCACCATTTATTCTAACATTTAGTGATGACTCTGTTTTACCAGATTATCCTGTCTCTTGTATCCAGTGTATTGTATTAAGCAGGTCAGACATTGCAGTCATTGGTATTTGCTAGAGTATCATCTTTGAGATGTTACACATAGTTTTGCCCCTGCCATAAAAAGAAAAAAAATATCTGAAATTTTATATCTTTGTGATTTGTGCAAGCAGCACCAAAAGGGAGGAGGTCTGACTCAGCAAGCAGATGGGAAGCCACATGTGTGGAGGGAGTCTGGTAGAAACATGGGTTACAGCTGCTCTGTGCAGCAGGACAGGACCTGGCAAAGAAGAGGAGCTCTGAGGAGGGAGAAGGAACCAAAGAATATTTCACCAGCTGCAGCAGGGACCAAGCACTAGAAAGCAGAGCCCCATGGTGCTCTTTCCACATCTTTTTCTCATTTTCTTGAATTCATCACCCCAAAACTCAATTCAGCATCGAGTGGTATGAGGTCTGGGTAAGTGGCATCTCTGTCCTTCCTTAAAAAATTTGGGTGCCTGCCCTTAGCTAAGTCTGTAGTGCATTAAAGGACCAATCAAAGGTTACAAATGAAGCTTGTACTCGGTGAGGCCTTATTTAAAAACAACAACAAAACTTGGCTTGTCTTTAGCAGGTTTATTACCCTTTGTAAGGTATTTGAGTGCAGAAGATAATATATCTGGTAGAAAAATATCTATTTTCATGCTGTAAGTACTTACTTTTTTCATTTGGGATATTTTTCACATCTTTTATTCAAGTAAGATACTCTAAGATTTCATTCTTTATGGAGAGAAAGTCCAGAATTTCACAGGGTAAATAGGCATCACTAACTTAAGGTTTGTGTTTCAAGGTTTAGCTTTACCACAGAGTACTGTATATTCTTCTTCTGGGAATCTACATTCTTGTTCATATATACAATATGCAGCCTCTTTTTCTTAAAAATAAATTTTAACCAGTTGTGGTCATGAGATAAATCCTAGCATTTTGATCCCCTGACTTTGAAAATGTCTGGTAGCACACTTTGTACTTTTGAATCCATAGGTATGAAACTGGGCTATCTGGAAGAAGTTAAATGGTAGCTCAGCTGAAAATGTGTTGATCTGACAGATTATCAGTGTTGGGAGAATAATTACTAAGTGAAGGGAAAGAAAGGTGTGAAGGATCAAAACAAGTAATTTATGCTGTTTTTCTTACTTTTTCTGCCTTTTACAGAAGAGCTAACATACTAATGTACCAATGAGATGGAGGAGCTTCCTTCATTAGTGACAGTCCAATATGCCCAAAGGTAGACAGGGGCAATACTGGAGATGTCATTTGTGCTGCTTCATGGGGCAGGGAATGTAACTTCAGAGAAAGCAGGGCAGGAGGACACCAGCATGTGCTTACCGCAGCAGAAATCTGATGTTTCTGAACTCATTTGTAACTTTTAATATTGAGATGGACAAATACAGTGTGAAGTTAGCTGCTTTTGATGCAGCAGTCAAAGGGTCAAATTCTTTCCCCTGCTGCTCAAGTGTAGCTCTGTGGCAGTCTGCTGGGCTCCGCCAGTGAAACTGAAGAGGAGGATTTGGCTTGCAGCCTGGTTTTAATCTGCACGTATGGTACCAATTTTGGAAGCATTTTCTGGTTGTCCTCACAGTTATAAAAGAGTAGAAAAATATATTTATTCTCTTCCCTAGTTAAAAACTAGACTTTTGGTATGTAATTTTTTGTTAACTCAGTACATAAAAAGAGCAACACTTATCTTTATCTTTAGTTTTGTTGTAGGAATGACTTTTCTATGAATAGGCATCTCTGCTGTCTCTCCTAAGGGAAAGGCTTCTCTGGAGAAACCATCTCTCCCCAGTGCATCCCAGTTCTCTCCAGCATACATATCTGAGCCCATCAGGACACTGAGCCACTCTTTCCCTTCTAACCATAGGCGCTGCAGACTCCTCCATTCTTCCTCATCGTGCCTTTTCTTAACATGTCCGTACAGATCTTTGCTTGGAGATGAGGATCGTGGAGCATGGAATGTTGGCAATAATGGTATGCACTTCCAACTGGCTTATGCAAAGGGAATATTTATTCCTGTTCATCAAAATCTTCAGCTTTCATGATGAGCGCAGCAGCTGTTGGCCATTGGTAACTATCTGGTCCTGTTAACCATCTCGGGCCCTGTCAGAGCTGATATGAGGTGGTCCCAAGACACATGCCTTCCTTTTGGTCCATTCTGCAATGTTTTTTGTCACCCCTTTCTTTGGGCTAGACATCTCCTCCTGTTTCTGAGAAAAACCAGCAGCTCCTGGCTCTCCCAAGGGCACAGAATTGCAGAGAGGTTGCTTGTAGCAAAGATCTCAGCTTTCCTGCATAATTGCAGACAGAATTCATGTTTTCTTCACAACCTAAGGAAACCTATGTATGAAACTAATGCCTTTTTTTGCTCCTTTCTAATCTAATTTCTAATTATTTTTTCACTCAAATTACATCTTCCTTCATCTGTTTTTGTGCCCTTTTTTTTACACTCTATTTTTTGTCTCTTGATCCTTACTCAGCATCCAAAATCAAAATTCCCAAGTGGCTGTGCAGATCTATTACTTCATGACTCTTTTTATAGGCCTCAAAGTTTTCTCTAGCATAAAATACTTTAATAAATTGCATAAGATAACCATTTAAGAAGCAATCAAACAGCAGTGGCAGGCTACATGTAAGAAACTTAGCTTTAGTTAGGCTACAAAGAAATAAAATTTCTGGAAAACATAGGAAGTGAGAAAATTCTGAAGTAGGGAGATGAGCCAAGTTTGTTGGGTGCAGTGTAATAAGGGCAGCTCTATCATACATCAGCCAGCAGATAGTACTTGCCACCTTGAATTTCTGCTGACACATGTCAGCTTAGCAAATCATTTGAAGTTCTCATTATTTCCATCAAACTGGCATTGCAATTGCTTCCAATGATTTCCTCAGACTCATTGACTGTAATGGCAATAGTTCATAATTATTAAAATGGAAGCAAAGTGGGAAGCTGATGTTGCTTTCTAGACCAGAGTGCTACTCTGGTAGTTTATATGGAATATGTATCATCTGTGTTGTTATGTTTTAGATTTCTCTCTTATGAAAGGCAGCTCACTAATGCTGAGCTAACTGAAATTACCTGCTAACATCCTTATCATGAAAACAACCTTTAACACCTGCAGAGCAGTGTGGCTGTGTCTGTATTTCAAGCAGTCAGTATGCCTGAGACAGCTTACTTTTTAAAAAAACATTTTTTACTATCCAAATCATGAAGTGACTATGATCATCGTGGCTTAACCTTCATTTGGTTGTTTTGAAAGCTGAAGATGAGAGATTCCCTATTTTGCCAATACATTCCCACTATGCAAAGTGACAATGAAATTAGGTTCTTTACTTTTCACCTGCAACATCGGGGGGCTTTTTAATGACCAAGTCCATCAGGTGACTGATAGAATACTGGATTTTTAATCCTGTATTAATTTATGCTGATTGTCTACTGCCAATCATTATGACAGATCCTCTTTGGCTTTTTGAAGTAGTCTGGTCATGACTGCAAGTAGGGAGCTATCTCCATAGTTTCCATGTTTAAATTCTGATAGTGGTAGCAAGAGTGTGAAATCTTATCTAATCTGGCTTTCGATCACACACACGCCAGGTGCTTTGTGTCTGGGTTTTATCATTGCACCACGAGATAAGCTCTGAATATAGATCTGTATGATCTGATTGACAATAAATTTTGAGTAACACCGGGATAGGTTTATGATATGTCCTGAACATCAGGCTATACTGTACTGAACAGGACACTGTCAGTTTTTAAACACTGATTTGCTAAATCTCTGCATAACTCTTGCATCACTAGTGGATTAAACAAAGCTATTTAGAAGTTTTCCTGAGGTTTAAGGATTTTCATGCAAGGGAAAATATGACAGCATATTTAAAATTTTATCCTGCAAAAGACTAACAATCAAAAGTGTAAAAAAAACATGTAAATTAAACTTAGGCAATGCCTTCACACAGTCAGAACTAGATTAATCAGGCAAAAATTATTTCAATGGATTTGTCCAATGAAAATTACATTTCTGTACACAGTATGCTTTGACCTATTCTTCTCTTGCACCATTGGATACATGAAAAAATCCCACTACTATGTTATACGAACATGGCTGTTTGGTTGTAGCAAGTGTTTATTCCAGCAGTGGAATTCATTAGAACAACACATTTTGTATATTGCCAGCAAGTGATCAGTGCTGCTTGAGTCAGGTTCCTGACCTTTATTTTCTCTCTCCAAGCCTGCTAGATCATCTCATTTGAGGGACTGTTAAACAGCTAGCATTAGTAATATAGCTAGCGTTATTTTTCTTATAGCTGAGAATACCTTCACGGAAGGGCTCATTGGTATTCTGTGTAAATCTAAACCAATATAAAAATATATATTAAATATATGTATATAATAAATATAAATATAAATATAAATATAAATATAAATATAAATATAAATATAAATATAAATATCAGTTGAATTACCTGAGACCCATAGTTCTGGGAACAAAGAAGGGTTTTCTTCCTGTTTCCAAGTTGCAAATCTTTTGCGATTTATGTGAGGAGGCTACAAGTCCCTCACCAACAGAGAGGTCTTTTAGCTGTTCTTTTTCCTGTTCACAGGGAAAGGTCATCCTGTCAACATGGTAATGAAAAAGTCACACACTTCACACAAAGGAATTTTGCACAAGCACAGTGAATATATGTGAAGGCCCAATGGTGAAATTCTAAGATATGTATCAGCACGCTAACTGCACTGTTAGTACAGTAACCAGATTTTTATAGCATCTAGTCCCACAGCATTGTAAATACACACCATATTCCTTTGAATGACAGTGTGGTATTGATTATTTTGTACTCTGCTGCACTGTTAGGTCTTTAACAGCATGTTGATATTCCAACCACCATGACAAAAACTTGCTAAAAGAATCTATTTTTCCTCAGTAATTAGAGGTGAAGCAAAAGTTAGATGGTCCCAAATGGTCTCTGATGAGAATTTCTTCTAATGCTTCTTTTGATCTCTAGAATTTCTGCTCTGAAGTAAAGAATCTAGGTAAAATAAAATTCTAATAATTGCTTCAGAGAAGAGTACTGAGATAAGGTTTCTTAGTAAAGCCTAGTGGCCTCTGGAACACTGGGTCAAAGTAAAAATCCAACTTTGGGTTTTGAAAAATAAAGGTAAGGTACAACAGTACAAAAGATGAGTCTCCATTCTCTCCCATTTTGCCTATTTGAGCTGGCAATGAAAGGAATATCAAACCTGTCTGCACTGGGTGATGCAAAGATGAAGTTGAAGACCTTGGACTTGTTCTGACTTAGGTATAAAGTTGTTACATGTTCCATCATCCTTTTCTTCAGGGGGATCTTTCTATCCAGTTCCTCTGTGCATCAAAAGACAGAGTTGTGTGTTTCCTCTTGGGATGATTTGCTTTAGAGTGCCAGCAGTATTTCATGAGGTTATTTGACTATGGAGACTGTTGGTGGTGAAATGCATTTGGGAGTTTAATGTTGCATAAAGGGAACACAGGATGTTATATAGAAACATGTGCCTAAGAAAGAAGCTATACAACTTAGAGGATCTGGCTTTTTCAGGCATTTGTTATAGCACAGTGAATGCAGTTCATTGCAACAGGATTTCAAAAGCAAATAAGCAGGTATGTGAGGTACAGCAATCACTCAAAGAAAATGGGTTGAATTTTGAGACTCTTCACCTCAGTAGTGCTTCAAGAGTGTAGAATACCACTTGATATTTTAAACTTTGCCTTGATAAGGATCTATGAAAGTGGCATTTCTTAAAGACAGGTTTTCTTTCTTTTCATAGAAGAGAAATACTTCAAATACAATTAAAAGACTTAGATCTATCCATTGCTGAGGTCATGCTATGTCCACGGGACCTGTGATAGAATCATAGAAAAACAGAATGGTTTGAGTTGGAAGGGACCTTTAAAGTCATCTAGTTCAATCCCCCTGCAATGAGTATGGACACCTTCAACTAGGTTGCTCAGAATCCCATCCAGCCTGACCCTGAATGTTTCCAGGGTGGTACAAGTTGTGATGCAGATCCGCAGTGCTTCTTAGCTCTCCAGTACCTTCTTCTATGTGATGTGCTTTTATATGCCCATGAAAGGAGTCAGGCTTAATCTAAAACTTTCACACTTAAATTTCATAATGATTATGGTGAATTTACTTTGAAAGATTATGACTGGTGCCTTCCTTCTTCCTTTTATTATTTTCCCCTTGCTCAGTACCACTTTTCATCAATCAGTCTTTACATAAAATATTCTTCTTCTATCCCTGAGGACCCATGCACCATTGTTAATCACATACACACTATTTCACACAGCCATATTGACTAAGTAGTATGCATGTCAGGAAGTGACAGACAGAACAAGATTTGTTCAGTTACTTGGCTATATGAGATTACTGAGTTAATCTAGATGTGATAATTAGGTACTAGTTACCTCATTAAAGATAGTTGAAGGAGAATCTGGTGTTTCGATGTTAAAGACCTACAGAAATATAGCTTTAATAAAAGCAATTGCAACTGCAAGTGATTTTCAAATTTAAAAAAAATAGATAAGAGGCATATATATGCAGAATTATTTGGTTAAGTTTCTTACTGGGTAGGTAGTCCATCCTGCAGGTCTTTGAATGAAATGAGAGGAATTACTTCATTAAAGTTGTAGGAGTGCGGTAACTACTTTAGAATGTTGAGCTCAAGATGTGTGTGGAGCTCCAGAAGAAAAAACACACACTGAGCCCTCAGAATGGCAAAGGTGAGATTTGTTGCCAACTGAGCTATGGAGAGTTTCATGCTCTGCTCTGCTGGCATTGGCACAGACCTCTTGTTTAGCATGTCTGTGATCTTGCTCTTTCTGTGCAGAGTGAAATCTGCCATGACAAAGACCCTATCAGTCTGCTAAAACTTGTGGTCCTCATATGTCTTGCTGATGACCCGTAAATATCCTCTGAGCTAGCTGTATGGTATAAGTATTATAGTTGTGGTGGTCAGGCTCCTGTTAAAAATACTGTGCATAAAAGAGCCGAGAAATAGGAAACAGATGAAAAAGTTATAAAACAAAGATGAGCTATAATGGCTGATCTCATGATAGCTTCAGAAATTGTCAGTGCCATAATGTGATGTGTTAGTTTATGGCTTTAGGAGACAACACAAATGCAAAACAGCTTTTCTATTTTTCTCTACTCAACTAAGGAGAATTTGACTGGGCTATAGGCATTTCATTTTATACTGATCTGCTATTTTCAATTATTTTGGAAAACAATTGAGACTTGCTTATTTTGTGTGATGGCTTTTGTAACCTGACATGTACATTTAATTTATTAACTTGCTGGATTGCATCCCTCATGGTAGGGGAACTGAGCAAGCCCCTGCTCTTCCTTGATCTGAATTTCCTTCATTGGCCAAATTTTGCTTCCCCTGCCCTTGGGTCAACATTTTCTGTGCAGAATTCCCTCCAGTGGACTGGATGACAGTGTAATTTTGTGTGGCAGCTCACCTGAGATCAGCCACTCTCTCCTTCCTCCTAAGCATAGGGACAGTGACTGATTTACTGAAGATAATGATAGGAACAGAGAGTGGATTCATCCTCCTTGCCTTCCTTCATGTAACCACAAGGCAGGAAGAGGACCCTACATCTTTGAAATTTTAAAGGGGGAGCTGTAGGTCTCAAATACTTTTTTGTGGATGCAAGAAGAGAATATATGAAATACGTGAAGGTAAATCCCTTAATTCACCATGTTAATGCTATTTATTCCTAGCATTGTAATTTTCCCTTTATCATTTTACCTTCTCCCTGTCCCTCCTCCTGCCAGCTGTGAACCACATAGAAAACCTACTTCAGAAGCTTGACTTTGTCATATTACTGAATGTGTGCCACAACTGGAAATGCAGCTTCTCCCAAAATTGCCTCAGTTCCTGTGGCAAAGTGACTGGAGACTCGTTAGGTCAAATGATCCAGTCAAGGTATCTGAATGTTATTTTCAGTTTTGGATGAGCCAAGACCAGCTATCACAAAGTATGATGCAACAGGTACTGTTGATTTGCTTAAAAGTGGCACATGAGTATCCAAACCAAAAAGAGGCGTTGCCATTAGGGGCATCTTAAAATGGGTGGACCACTAATAAAAAGATAATTTAAATTATTAGAAAAATATGTTTTTGAAAGTGTATCACTTTCAGTAGTGCTTTCTTCCTTGCTGTCTCCTTTTATTGTAAGGCGTAATAAGAAATAAATATCCTAAAACACAGGCCCATCTGCAGACTTGAAAAAAACAACTAATGTGAAAGAACAGTAACCCCACTTCTGGATTTTTTTAAAGTGTTGTTTAAAACCCTACATAAATCAAGAGGAGGCCCACAAGGGGAAGACTATTTGGTTTCAGGGACTGGTCTTGATTTTCTGCTTAGGATAATCAAGATCAGGAATCCATCTCTAATTAAAGGCAAACTGAAAATATGCAGGATTTTCACATACATTCTTTTCATTCTCTTAGTTTAATGTGTTATATATACAGTATTCTTTTCCTTTAATTCAACTTTCTCAAATTATGTGCAGACAGTTTGAGTTGCAGGGAAAGGTGGGAGTATTTAGTATATCTACCATTTAACTGTTTCCTTCCTACTACAAAAAGATGTGTTTCCTTATCAAAGGTATTTAGTAGAAATGTGGTTTCTATTTTCAACAGAAAACCTCAGTGATTCTGAATAATTCTGTTGTGTGGAGATTTTTTTTGGGGGGGGTGCTGGTGGTTCTTTTTGGTTTTTTTAAATTAGTAGATCCTAGTGAAGATGTTAGTCTGGCTTCTTTGAAGACAGACAGTCTTTGATTTCTAATAAACCCAGTACTTTTTTCTTGTCTGCTTCTATGGTCGTTTTGGTTCTTTTTGCAGATTTTCCATGGAAGTGTCATTCAAGTATATGAAATTTAAGCAGGATGTGGGTTTTGTCACTTTGATGGTGGTATAGATTCCTAGATGTAAGTTTTTCATTAAGAAATTAATATTGGCAGATTGGGTATTACAGTAAACTGAACTAGCTTGAGTATGCTGTAGGACCACATTATTTTGTATGGTGATGTTCAAATTCTCCTCCCCACACACTGGAGTCTGGGGGTGATTTACATAAATTCTTAGATTTATAACAGCTGCAGCTTGCAAGTTGAATAATTCCTCATGCTTTTGCCTCCCTTTCTGAGACATATTGCTGAGACTTCCATTCCTGAGTCAGTATAGCCCAATGAATCAATCTCTGAGGTCTAGTTTTTAATAGAGGGAAGGGTTTCTGATTATGTATGTATGACAATAATATGGATGAAGATCAAAGCTTGTCTGGGATAGTTCTAGCCTGAGATCCTCTTCGCCTAACACTTGGAGAACACTTACTCACACAACTTGATTCTGTCCATTAAATGTTCTTTCCAAAATTGAAGAAACTGTCTGTGTTGAACAGGATGCTGAAAGCCAGCACAATAGGCCAGTTGTCTGTAGTAGTTTTAATTGTAAGCTCTTAGGAGAGACAATACTGAGGTGATTTCCAATCAAACAAAATATTCAGCATCTCCAGCAAAACAGTTCTCTCAGGAGTTAAAAAGCAAGTGTTAAGAACCAATTTCCTAGAACAAAAGAGTGAATGCCCTTCTTCCCTAATGTAATAATGCTTACAGCTATGCAAGGAATACTGGAACTTGTTTTTTGGAATGACTATTTATTTCTGTGGGCTGTTAGTCCAGTAACCAGAGATTTCCTGTAAATAATTTATATTAATGTGGGTGGTTTGGGGCTATGTATTTTTAATAAGTTTATTTAAAATAATAAAAGCAAACATGCACTGCTCATTTGGTTAATCACCCTTGTTTTTTCCTTTTACTCTGTTCACAGGGACTCCAGCATTTATTCCTCTGAAAAAAATGAACAGTGAGAGCAGGCTGAAAACAGAGAACTGGCAGACAGATCTAAAATAATCCATAAGGACATCACTGCAAATAAATTGTCCATGCTTCCTGTGAGGCTATTGGGTTGCATCTCCTCCAGAAGACCAAAGTACCTTTTGCTTTCTGACTATTCTCAGCCCTGCAGCTGTTGTGGCATGCACCACTTGGCCAGATTTGTGAGGTGACTGAGACTCACCCTGATTTGCTTTCTCTGTCACACTGACAGCCTCGGTGTCTTCCCTGTAGTCAGGACCACAGTACAACTCCTCTTAGTTTGCTGAACCATAATCTGCTTTCTATTGGGCGTGATGGACTCCCTGGAGGGTTTGGTTAGAGACACTGGCTCATGAACAAGGATGACTTAAGCTGAAATCTGACACTGGTCCCTCTCTGCTGTCTGCCTGACCACAGTGTGTGCATGCTTTACCTTTTTGTAAAACAGCTCCTGCATTGCCACAGATGACAGCAGAGTATTATTTTAAGGGAATGAGAATGATCTCAGAAGTAACACCCTGCATGGGTGGTGGGTGTCAGCAACTGAGCTTGCAGGGTGCTCACTTGCTGGCCAAAAACCTCACAGGTGTTCAGGCTAACGGAGGTGACTAAATGAGACACTAGCTTCAGTTAGAATAAATACAAATTTTATTTGGCTGTTTTAGAGGTTCATTTTATAGCTAGTGGTTTTTATTATAGAGCTCATAAATAAGAAATTAAATTGGCAAGTGGGTAGAATTGAGCCACATACGGGTTTTTTCACTTCTTGAAATTTACTCTAAGTTTCTGATTTACCAAACTTTATTGAAAAAGCCTTTTAACAGTTGACAGTTAACTCTTTTTCTTATAAGAAATCCTATTAATATCTCACTTTTTTTTTACAGATTTGCCATAGTGAAAAAGTTTAATCTAAAAATATTTAAGAAATTTTTTTAGCTGTTACTTTAAAATTGGCAGTGAATAACCACTGTAATTTTCAAGCGGGTATTTTGTGTTTTGGTAAAGACTGCTGCAGTTTTTAAGTCTCACTTTAAGAGTATTTTTACTCCACTTCCTGTTTTCAAAGAATGTACAAAGTCGTCAGGACTTTCTTTTTCTTTTTTATGTATTGTAAGAAATAAACCTTAATTATTCCTAGAATAAATTTTAAAACAGGCTTAATTTTTTTAGAATATCACATTTTTCAGATATCCTTATTTGAATTATTTTCTCATTTTCTTTTCTTTATTTTTTTAATTGTTTTTTTATTCCAAGAGTGTTTTATGAGCTTCTTAAAAACATTTCTTCCATTCTGTTCCTGTCTTCCAGTAAATTGTCAAGTTTCCTAGAAACGTTGTAGTCCCAGTGCCCTTGTTGTGCTCACTGCTGGATTTGGGAATCTAAACTTCAAGCATGCTGATCTAAAGTCAGGTAGTATGAGACAGACCAACTTTTCTTTCAGTCTCATGTCTCCTTTTATTCCATGTTGCTTGATTCCTCTGATCTGCTTGCATAACCAGGATCATTATTGGGTCTTGAGTAGCTAAACTCCTCATGAAATCCAAAACTGCTGAGTATTTCTGAAGAAAGAGGTAGTTATATATTAACTGTATACTCTTGAGTGCATGCAAACTTTTTTTTAATATAAGCACATGTAGGGATAAATGTTGGTCTGTACAAAGGACTCCCACTGCCTGACCTGCACTTTTACTGAAGTCCAAGAAGGAAAGAAAAGTTTATGGAATTTACAAACCCTGTGGAGTTTCAGTCTGTTGACAAAGCAAAGAAGAAATAAAAGTGAACTGCATGCAATTTTGAGTCATCTGCGAACTGACTATAAATCTACAGCAGTCTATTTATCACATCCACCAGGGCTGCAGCAATTCAAACAGGCAAGAGAGCACAGCTGCCTGTGCCTGTCCACGTTGCCTATAGATGGGTCAAAAGCTGAACATAAATCAACAGTATCAGGCTGCTGCATAAAAAACAAAGCCCACACTGAGGGAGAAACGGAGCAGTGGCTTTGTGTGAAGGACCTCCCCTGGCATCCCACAGAATGATCTCGTTTGAGTAAGGCTTTAAATTGGATATTGTGCCTCATTCTGGGCACTGCACTTAAAGATGTTTACAGAGTAAGGTGAGAAAATCCAGTTCAATTCATGAGAATTATCAAGGTTTATAACAGTATTTGTCTCAAGGAAGAACATGAAGAAGTGTGGGGTTTATTTATATCAGAGATGTAAGTCTGCAGAGGTGGTGTGATAACTGTGGTCACCTGTGTGAGCACTTTATGTCCCTGCTGGGTGGAGCAAAATCTGGTGAGATGCAGAAAGGAAGATTCAAGTTTGATATTAGGAGAAGGTTTCTCTGAACAAGCATATGGAAGTACTGGAGAAGTTGTCTTCACCACTGAAAGTCTTTGCAACTGGCTAAGATAAATATGGGCTGGGAACAGTTTATGTAATCCTTGTCTTTCCCAGGTGACCTGGGACTTCTACCAGCCTTCAGATTTCTGGTGGAAAACAGCTTAAGTTTCTCCTTTCCTGTACCTGAATAATACAGGAAGTTTTTCCCGCAAAATCTTGCAGTGACATACCAAAGTGTTAAATGATGGTATGAGATTGCCAAAAAGCAACGGTATCTAATTAAGCACTCAGTACTACACTAATTTGTTAACAGTTCTGGTTCTTTCTTTTTGTGATGGATCCTAAATTTTACAAGAATTGTCTGAATTTCTTATCTAAATATATATTACAAAAGTTTTAGCAACATCTTCAGAAAGGTTTGAAGTGTGGGCAGCCATCCTTAAGAAGAAGAAATGTGTCCCAAGTTGTTGGTATAAATTTTCAGGGCATACCAGTTCTGAAATAGCTTGTGAGGCCAGTCACTTTGCCTTCACCAACCCATAAAAAAAAAAAAAAAAAAAAAAAAAAAAGTGCTTGCAGAAAGCTCTTGACTATTAAGTCTGAGATTTTATATTCCCTTGTGCTTTTCCAACTGTTTGATTTCAAATTGTCCTTTTATTTTTCAAGGCAAAAGAACACACATCAAATTAATAATGATGCAGTAATAAAGCTGCTTCAATAGACATGGGGTGCAAGCATAAGGGACTAGGAGTCCTGGGGTATTTGGAGAGCACTTTTATACTAAACTGCAGGGGCCTCGTAGGCAGACAACTCAGGGTGCCAGGTTAGTGGTGAGATAGCTTCTTTAAGTGTTAGCCAGAATTTGTTGGCAGGCAGTAGGGATGTGGATAGAGGACTCAAAGGTCAGATGTTTTCCAAGTTTGTCACAAGTATTAGGGAACAGCAGTGTGGAGGTGGAGAGGGCTGAGATGCTGAAGTTAAGCAGGAGACTGGTGCCCAACACCACCTTCATTGTAGGCAGGAGTGTGGATAAAAGGACACAAAACTACAGTGCTGGTTTTTTGGGGAGGTTACAGGGTGCATTCTCTCCTGTTTGCTTTCTGTTCGTGGAACTGCTGTCCATAAATCTGTGTGATCCTTTCTGAATTCACCAATGCTGTCTGCCAGCAAGTTCCACAAAACTGACATGAGGTATAGTGTGTTATTTCATGACAGGGACTCTAGTGCCTAACTTTCTGATTTTCTTTTTTAGAATGCTTTAGTTCCTGCACCTTGGTCTCTTCAAAATAATTGTTTTGAAACATGTGGAGATTGAAGCAAAGATTTCCTTCTGCACCCCCATTTGCACATATCTGTAGACTTTCTGCTGGCTACACGTGGGACTCCATGGAGACAAGCAGCCTTATAGTGACATTCACTTTTGTCCATGTGGTAACAAAACTAGTCAAAGTATTCACTAAAATTGAAGCACTGCCAATCTTAATCTCTTTAGCTGTCTGGCATTTAGTATTTAAGCAACAAAGGTTATGCGTGCCTATAGCTAATTCAGGTCAGATTGCACCCTTCTGCACAGAGATGGGTGGTATAGGAGTAGCTATGTAATAGGGAAGAAACTTTGAAGAGTACTCCTGGAAGTTCTACATTCTTTGAAGTTTTTTTATCCAATGTTTATAATATTATGATTACCTTCCACACAGGCATACATTTGGTCTCTCTCCTGTGAGTGAAGTCAGTCCTATAGAAACCCTGCCTCTGTGTAAGGGTGGTGAGGCACTGAAGAGGCTGCCTAGGGAGGCTGTGGCTGCCCCCTCCCTGGAAGTGTTCAAGGCCAGGCTGGATGGGGCTTTGAGTGACCTGGTCTGGTGGGAGGTGTCCCTGCCCATGCAGAGGGATTGGAACTAGATCACCTTTAAGGTCCCTTCCAACCCAAACCATTCTATGATGACATGACTTTATGTACAAAATATTAAGTCGACCTGTCTTCCCCTGTAGTGCCTGTTGACGCAGAACTGCGCTTTGCTGAATTTTGTTATATAGGAGTGAAAGAAAAGGGAAGACTTTGATATTTATGTAAATCAGATTTTCTGTTGCTGGCACTATTACATCTTCTTCGTGTCATTTTTTTACTGTACCTTTCTAGCTCTAACCATAAAGTTGGCTATTTTAGAGTGCTGTTGGTAGCTCACCAGGTATTACTGCAACCAGAAAAGAGGTTAAATCTAGACTGAAACAGAAAAAAGTCAGCATTTGTATATTCTATGCAGTAGCCTCTATCTGACTAATTTGAACAGGTTCATACCAAGGGTCAGGGAGGGAGGCTATTTTCTTAATTTTTTTTTTTTTTTTCCAGTCATTGACAACTCTTTTGCAGCTTTCAAGAGCGATTGACAAAAGAAAAAGAAAAGAGAATTTTGGAATGTAAATTAAAATAAAATAAAATAAGTATTCCTGATCTTTTGATATGGATTTCTCCTTTTTCTCTCTTCCTGAGTTGAAAATCTCTTAAAAGCCTGGAGATGAGATCTATCAAAAAAATTAATTCCCCCATGTGCAGTATCACATATTTGTGGAAATTTTTTAATGTATGTTTTTAAGTTTTGAAAGGGTTACACACAAATCCACATTGCATTTAACCTTCTTGTTGATAACTGCCAAAGGCCAGAAGAGTAAAGTCTTGATTTGCTGTACCTTGGAAAGCAACCACCTCCTTACAGATGCCTTTGGCAGGGGAGAGCACAATTAGTGAAACAGAGCACTGCTAAGTTGAAAATGCTGCCAGCACAGATGACAGCAGCACTTTGTCTCAGGGAAAATGCTTTGTAGCTTGAATCATGCCTTGCCCCTTCAAACGTGCTCTGTGTAGCTCCCCACGTCCCCCACCTCCTTCTCACAGCCTTCCTGAGATGCCTTTCCCCCATCAGGGAGGGATCCTCTGGTGAGGGTCAACACATGGCCCCACCTATTTCCCTTTTTGTTTTACCTGATTTCAAGTTTTCAGTATGGCTTCGGTGTAAGATACAACATACTGCAGAAATGACAATTCATCCAATCCTTGAAGAAGAGTTAAGATATTCAGAAGCAAACAATGCTTTCTTTTGCCTACTGCACAAGTCCCCGTAGGATACAGCACCTTATAGTTGTTGACATTTTGAATTATTTTAATAAGACCAATTCAGTGGATTCCTTCTCTCCACTTCTGATATTCTTCAAACTCATCAGGTTTGTCAGAGAGAAGAAGGAAGTATGTGATACCAGTTGCATTGATTATTTATGGGCTCACTGTTTTTTACTTTTATTTTCATTTTTACTTGCTGTCTCCTAACTCCCTGCTGACATAGCAGAAACATCTGTCTCCCTTCATTGAGGAGAATCATGAGAATCATTATGAGTCCCAGATCTACCAACAGTATCAGTTACATCCACCAAACCTCGCTCATGGTCTTATTAATTACTTTCCAACTGCTTAGAAAATGCTGACAATCAACAATTATGGCTTCTTAAGGAAGTAAGTTATTTATTAAGGCAAGGCTTTTGCAGATAAAATTTCAGTAAGTACATGTTTTGTTCATTGGTTTTTTTGGGTTTTGTTTTGTTTTGGTTTTTTGTTTTTTTTTAGAGAGTCATCTCTGAGCTGGACCTAATTGAAAAACCAAAAGACGAAAACGCAGCAATTCCAGAACAGTGTGGGAAGAAGGAGTGGTCTTCTTTATTTTATTTTATTTTATTTTATTTTATTTTATTTTATTTTATTTTATTTAGTTTAGTTTAGTTTAGTTTGGTTTGGTTTGGTTTGGTTTATTTCAAAATGACTGGTGGGATTAGCCTCTGTTTTGAATTTTTAAGCTGAAAGGAGTGACATTTGGATTCTGTAGTCATATGCTCAACTCCTAGAAAAAGTTTGGGGGTTTGCTCTTGTCTGAGGTTTTTTGGGTGGGTTTTTTTTTATTTGTTTTTGGTTTTGTTTTTTGTTTAAACGAACATTTATATTCTTCTTTTCCCATGACTTTTCTCTCTTTTGGCTAAGTTGCTCCCTTGGTCTCCTACTGGGAAAGCAGCATTGAACTTGAAGTGCTGAAAAGATGATTAATGATAGGCAAAACTGTATACAACATGCAGTTTATTTGGGGGGGAGGAGCACACAGTGAATTGCTGCATTGGAGAATTCTAGGCAAATGGTGTGTGAAATTGTTGACAAATTGCCCTCATTAAGCTCACTAAATGAATGCTTTCATGAGAGCACTGGCTTAATATCATCATATATAATGTAACTCCTACTTGAAACTGCATGTGCTGCTATTCTTATCTTTTAAACCCTTGTAACAGCTTTAAAGTCCTGATGGAGCCAACCACTGTAGCTGTCTTCACTGTTCAGTACATGGGATGTGAAGGAAAATTGCTGAAGGGGACTTCAATGAGTGGTTCTGAATTATTCATTAATGTATTCATTGTAATGAACCATTCTGTGTCTGGTCACCAGAGTTCAAAAATGCCAAGAAATGAATTTAGAAATGCCTTAAGGTTCTCTAAGGCTTTAGCTTAATCCCTGTCAGTGCAAGGATCACTAAAGGGACAACATTCACAGAGATCTCCATTTTAAAAAATGCAACTTTGGAAACTGTTCAGGCTTGCTGATGAAAGAAAACCTTCAGAAAAAGTGTTTCTTAAAGGTGATGGTGTTTGATGATCCAGCACATTCATTGGCATTGGAGTAAGGTCTGTGTGAACTACAATGTTGCCCTACCAAGCTGAATTCTGGCCAGCAGCCTAGATGTGCCCTGCTGGGCAAATAATAAAGTGTGAAGACATCATAGGGAGAGCAGAGTAGTCTGCTGAGACCTTCAAATACAAAGGTAAGGCCATAGCTTGTGCCACACACAGTTTGTATTTGTTATCAGATCTTATTGCAGTAAAGGGGGAAAGTACCCATGCTGCCAGTGTGAACCTTTTACCTTTGATTAAGCAGTTACTTTAGTTGCTGGAAAGGAGTAGGTGATGATAGTGAATCCATTTTAAGAGATGGTCCATACAATGGAAGGTTGAAAAATCCCTATCCTAAACCAAATGTATAGCATAAAGAAAACTACATAAGTGTAGACATGGAGCTGTCCTCCTGTTGAAGAGGTAATTTTGAACTGGTAATTTTGAACAGGAATCATAGGACAAGAATTAAAATGTTGCATGGATATGTTGCCAACCATTGGCACACATGGAGGTAAAACTAGATGTGTCTGATGCTTCGTAGAGGTTTTACTTCAAGGAGAGCCTGTCTGGAAAAAGCTGTCATACAGGAAGAAGAGAAAAAGCACACCATAAGCAAGAGGAGACTGGTTTTCCTTGATCTTTCTCCTCTGTCACACAGTGTGACTTCAGAAAGAGAAAAGAAGGCTCCGAGGAGACCTTATAGCAGCCTTCCAGTATCTGGAGGGTATCAGTGATCAGAAGGGTATCAAATGAAACCATCATTGAGGAGCACATTGTGTGGTGAAGGGCACTATCTCAAAAAACAGCAATAGCAAAAAAAATGAAATTGAAAAAGTAATACTTCAGCTGTTGGCTCACTTTGTAACAAGATCTCTGTAATATTTCTCTTAACTATGAAAGACATGTGCAAGTGATTTAATATGCATGAGCAAAAATACTTAGAATAATAGATCTGAATGTTAAAAATGAAGAAATGACACTTTATTTCCCAGAAGCCATTGACTGATTTAATTAAGCCAGAAATGAGCTTGTTATATAATGCCTCATAAAATTTCTGGAAATATCAAGTGCATGCTAGTTTTGCTGGCTTTACATGTGGACACTATCCTTATGGCAGATTTCCAAATTAGTCATGGACATATGGGACAAGGAGGGATGTCTGTAGGGTGAAAGCCAGAGAAGGCAGGGGGCTGTTTCACTGCATCCAATGCCGTGTGTGCTGGAGCCACCCCGCTGGAGTATTTGCCATAGGTGGAGAAAAGTTTCTCCATTATTATGTGAAAAAACTCTTAGCAGAGCAAACAAACAAGGCTGTGCTATTGTGCAAGGGAAAGCATACATGCTCTTGATGGGCTGATGGTTGAACCATTCCTTTGCATCGGGACAGCTCTGTGGCTTCATGCCTGAGATTTGTTTCAAGAGGTAAATGCTGATGTTGACATAGGCAAGTGCTTTTTCCTGCACTGTAGTGCAGTAGTCCAGCTTACAGTATTGAAAAATGCTTCTTGTGCATGTGTCTTCAAGTATGCATTTTCCTCCACAGTTCACAAACCGAGTTCTGATTCTTGGTTAAAAGAGTGCAGGATTTGGTGACAGAGTGGCAGTAACAATATTGACCACAGAGACACCATTTGTTTGCTTTACCTTTGGGAGAAGGCACATAGGTTGCTTTCAGTGGGCTCAAGCTATCCCAGAGGAAACCTTCAGATCAGTCTGTGAGTAAGGTCAACCAATGACTGGGCAAGACAAAATTATGCCAGGACAGTGAGGAGATCTAGGGGCATCAAAGTGACCTTTTTTCCCCCCCAGTAAGCCTCGTGCAGAGCTACCATGAATTCTTCACTCAAAACTGGGGGAAGCCAAATCATGATCTGAAGAAGTCCAGGCTGGCTGTGCAGGACACCACCCAGGAAAAATGAGGCATTTTGGCTGCAGGCTGGACAACTTAGATGTGATGTCATGGAAAGCTTTGAAATACAACAAAATTTTCTGATAGAAACTTGGTGAAACTCCATTTTGTCTTGAAAAATTGCACTGCCTCTCCTTATGAAAGGAAGAAAGAACTAGTAGGGAGCCCATCAGGGATGAACAATTCAAAAGTTTGTGAATTTTCTTAGGATGTTTTGCATTAACATCAGTCCGAAGCAGGAGAATGGAACTGCTACAGCAGAGGTGAGAGACCAGGAGAAGAAAGGTGCTTCAGGGAACACTGAAAAAGGGTGAATACAGAGGGAAGTTAGTGGAGGTTAGTGCCAAGGAGAAAAATTCTGTGGAAATGCAAGAGGGAAGAGAGTAGAGGAAAGAAGAAGGAAGAGAAGACCAGAAAGGTAGAAGGGAGCTTTGTTGAGTAAGGTATCTGGGATAAATGGGGCCCCAGAGACTGAGACTTCAACTAGCCAGATGTGAAGAAAGGATGCTAGAATGAGGCATGTCTGAATGTGTGGTGTGACACATTGGTAGTGGACCAAGGTCAAAGCAGGTGGAACAGTGCTTATAGAAATGTAATGATCAGACGTTCAGCCTATTGCAGCATCCTTTGTACAAAATCCTCTGATCCTGCAGTATTTGCTGCTTCTTCAGAGAAGATACACATTACAGAAAAAATGCTTTATCTTTCCCCAGTGTTGATTCCTGCAGGCTGTTTATAGACAGGGGTTTCCAGACTCTGTCCATATCCTTGTTCAGGGAGTGTCTATGGTATAAACTACACCACAAATCTCACGCTGCTCGGGTTTTTTTAAGGAGAGGAAACCTGGAAACAATGTGCATAGACACAGCCATGGTGTTTGGATAATCTTCCATTGCCATCAGGGCTTCTCTTAGTCCAACTAACAGCAGTCTGGTTAGCAGTAAGGTTTCCAGCCCTGCAAATGATCTCTATAAATGTCAATGAGACGAGGCAGTGTATGTTCTTAAGTTCATTCTTAGCTTAGGTTTGGGTGAAAACACTGTCTAGTCCTGTATTTTAAACCAAACAAACCCCCCTTCCACTAAAATCACAAGGTCAGGCATAAGCTATGAAATACCAGGATTAATTTTGCCTCTACAGCCCTGCTATGTCTCCATTGTGCTTATGCATTTTAATGCCATAATTTACATAATTGCAAACTGCTTCTGTGAACTAAGTGGTTTTGCAGTGTTGGCTGTAAGCCCCAGCCTTGTTTGTTGTGGAAGGTCTATAATGGCCAAGGCAGGGGAATTCAGGACTGTGGTTCTAGAGTTGCACATGGTCTTCATTCCTGTGTTTTCTACACTTGAGACTTAGGAGCTTGACTTTGCAAGCCTGCTGTTCTTTTTGAACGATTTTACATGCAATGTAAAATGTTTTTCAGCAATACCTGAGCTTTATTGCTTTTGTTGTTGCAAGACAGGAAAAATCAGGTCTGAGTGAGGATTTTCTTCTGTAAAACTGAAAAAAAACCCATAACACAAACCAGTAAAAATTTCTTACAATCTCAGGTTAGTTAAAATCTTTCTGCTTAAGGTCTGAATTAGCTGAAATTCTACAAGAAGTTTCAGTTAAAACTGGACTTTTATTTGATAGAACTTGCTATACATCATCTGTTCTGTAATCCCATCAACACCCATGGTTGCCCTTGTGAAAGGGCAAAGTGTCCTAGAACTTGAGCACCATCTTGATTTAATGCATTTTAACCAGATCTACTGGAGTCATTATGGGACCAGAGCCCTTGTTTGGCTGGAGCAGCCTGACCTCATGTGATGAGATGCTGAGGGTTCTCAGCTGGTGGAACAGACTCTGCTCAAAGCTACTCCTTAAAATACAGTCTGAGCTATCCTTAGATTCTGCAGCTTTTTAGCCATGTACATCAAGTCACTTATAACTATACTAAGGCTACTAACGATTAAATGTCACATACTTTCTCATGCTTTATTTATAATGATGAAGATAATCTACATTTTTTTTCCTTTAGGGGGTATGTAGTACTAATGGATCATTTAGTAGTTAATAAACCAATATGCTTTTGATAACTGCTTTAAGTTGCCAGGATCATGTTAGTCAAATTTCTTTTGGATTCCTTTTCACTTTTGAATGCCCAAAAGCATTCAGCACAGATATTATCATGAAGAATTCACAAAATATATGCAGCCATATGAACATGGTGATATTAAATTAGAATTAATTAGAAAAATATTACTTGGCTTCTGCTGGCTTAAAAATATGCTATTTATTTTATAATTTTATTTAAAAACGAAGTGTGATTACAAATGCTTAAAGTGTCTCAAGTATGAAAAATCAAAGTTTCCTACACCAAATAGGAAACTGGTCTGAGTTTTGTTGCTGGAACTTGAAAGCCTGGTATGGAAATGGCTTCTGAATTGAAATTCAGTATATAGCTAGTTGGAAGTAGCTGGAAGTTTTAAAAGTTTTGTTTATTATTATTTCAAAGAGGAAAGGTTAGACTAAAACTGAAGGGAAAACAAACAAAAAAAGCCCAAAACAAGACAAAACGAAAAAACACAAAACAACACCAAAGACAACTGTGGCAAAAATTCCAGAGCCAAAATATTTAGTCTTGGAATTAATGTGATGACACTTTATGGAAATAGTTCAGATACTTTCAATTTTTTTCCCCCCCCCTTTATCCAGAACCCTTTTTTTGGTTACTTCTTCCAAAATTACTGCGATTTTATTAATGAAACAGAAAAAAGGTACATCATGAGACAAAACAGAAACATAGCTTGCTTGTTCTTGCAAAATCAGTAGTATATGATACTTCATCTCCTCTCTCCAGTGGGCTCATAATGCTTATATATATATAATATATATTTATTTGGATCATTGAAAAGGCAGCTCAACTGATGTGCTTTCAGATTCTTTGCAACATTTTGAAGGCTTGAGTATTTTAAAGGGTTGTTTTAAACAGTTTACAGAGGAATTATATGATGTGGTCAAGGGAGCTTAACTCAGTTACAGTAGAGAGACTCCAGTCCTTTGTACCTATATATAAAAACAGTTTGTAGTTCAAGCTGAATAATCTCAAGATGTAAGGTACTGACTAAACAAGTTGAAAGGAAAGTGTAAGGTACTGGAAAAAAAGTTGGGTTTGGGTTTTTTTTGTTTTTTTTTTTTTTTAAAAAAAAAAAGACGCTGCTACATAAGTTTGCCAAGAATAAGTGAACCATCTCTGAAACTGTTAAAATTAAGTATCTTTGTAAGTCTCATCCATAGGCACCATAATGGTACTGTCCCACACCATATGGCCATGCATAATAGGCTTCCCAGATTCCCACAGAGAATCCCACAATGAACCAGGTGTAGTAAATAGTGAATGTGTAGAAGATGACTCAGTCCTCGCTGAGACTTGTAGGTCCCCTTGGAACTAACATTTCCCAACTTCTCTCTTCATGTTGATGCTTTTGGGCTAATGAAGCCCAAAGACTGACTGTCCTAAATGCCTAGCACAGAAGAGCTACCCATTGTCAGTAGTATTGTCTGTGGGAAGTACTTTTCTGCTAAAAGTTTTATGTCTTTGTAACAAAATGAGTTTGGTACTTTACCAATTTTCTATGTGCCCAGCTTCTGACTCTTCTCTAGAAAAGGTGTAATGGGATATGCAGTAGAAATATTCAGCAAAACACTGAGTTCAGATCTTCTAAATCAAGATGTAATTTCCTCTCTAGACTTTTTTTCTTAGGCATTTTTGTTTTTTGTTTTTTTTTTTTGTTTTGTTTGTTTGTGGTTTGTGTTTGTGGGGTTTTTTGTTTGGTTGGTTATTGTTTTTATTTTTTCCCACTTGTTTGGGGATGCTTTCCATTTTGGTGTGTGTTTGTTTGTTTGTTTGTTTGATGGGGCAACAACAGTCCTTTCTTTTTAGTTTTGGTCACACTGGAATGTTCCTGGGATTTATGCCATAAACTTGACGGACTAGTCACTTCTTTGTCTTATATCTTTGCTATTTACAGGGCTCCCTCAACAGCTGAACTTCATGTCTCTACAAAGCACCAGACTATGCTGTTCTTAAAAACGCTCCTTGGCAAAAGGGTTCATTTTATTTGTGGTGAATCAAATCTTGAATTTGTAGGGAAACTGCTATATTCCTTCCTACAGAGGCTCTGTCCTTTCTGAATCCTAGCAAAATACTGACGTACATGCACTTGGGTCTAGGTGAGATTGTTGCCAATCAGTCTAAGAAATTTCTCACTTATACACAGGAAAGGCTGTTGCAACAAATGCACAGCCTACTAGGAGTTAGAATTGGGATCTCTGGCCTTCCTGGCCCTATGACCCACAGGAAAGCTTTCAGATATTTGACTGCCACAGCATGCAATGTCACATAAGGAGCTGAGAGCTTGCCTAGGGAGTCATTTGTAGTGGCCACTCCCGGCTCTGTATTTCAGGCCAAGATTTAAGCACAGCTGGGCTGCACATGGAGCCTGAACACAGGTTTCAGCCTGTGTGTGCTCTCCCACAGCTGGGGACCAGCTCTGCAATATCTCTGCAATCTCTGCTGGGGGGAGGGTGGTATGTCTGGGCACAGCAGGCACAGCTGCCCATCGCGGGCTTAGAGGTGAGGGCTGTCTGACAGACGTGGGCTGCTGTGCTACAGAAAGCCCCATTTTTTTTCTTTAACAATCTAATCTCCAAGGGGAGTACCTAGCAAGTGTTTGGGAATGGGTTTTCAAATGGTTAGAAATTAATATTTTTTTTACAGAAAATTGTATTTTTAGAATAGTTCATATTTTGTGCCAAAAACCCTAGGATGGTAATTTGATGAATCTGACCCCAGAAGGCAATATTTTCTTAGCCTTTCAATGCCACCAGAGAGTCAGTGCCATCAGGGCAAGGCAGAGGTGAGATGGCAGTGGTGTGACTTTTGGTAGTGTCAAACTATGTTGGATTGCTGCCCTGTACCTGCTCCAAGGTCTCTCTCCACCCACCACAAACCACCATCCTTAATTTTTGCTTCTTTTCAGTATGACTCTTTTCCAAAAATCTTATTATCACTTATCTAGGTAATAGTTGTCTTGATCAGACTTCATCATTGTTTTATTTGCTGCTTTAGTGTTAGCCTTTTGGGGCAACTAACCCCTGAGGACAGGCAGTTTTGGCTATTAACCTGTTTAAACATACAAGTTACCCTCACTCCCCTGGGGCAGCATCTCTTGTTAGCCAGCCCCTCATGCCAGGACTACTGTAGACTCATATTACAGAACTGTGGAATCCCTGAATGTCAGATTGAAAGGGACCACAAGAATCATCTGGTCCAACTCTTCTAATATTGTTTATATGAGATGTCTCAGCACCTCATCAAGAAGAGACTTGGAACTTTCCAAAGTGGGGAAATCCACCACTTCTCCTGGGAGAATGTCTGACTGTCCTCAAGTGAAAAACTGTCCTCTTGTGTTCGGAAGGAATCTCCCCAGGAGCAACATGTGCCCATTGCCCTTTGTCTTTTCCATGTGACTCCTTGTAAATGGGGAGTCTCCATCTTCTTTGCAGCTGGCCTTTAAGCACTGGAACACCATAATAAGGTCTCCCCTAAGCCTTCTTTTCTCAAGGCTGAACAGACCCAGTTTTCTCAGCCTCTCCTTGTATGGCAGGTGCTCTTGTCCTCTGATCATCCACATGGCTCTTCTCTGGACCCTCTCCAGCCTGTCTGCATCCTTGGATGCAATACTCCAGGTGCAGTCTGACAAGCACTGAGTAGAGCAGGATGATGACTCCTTTTTCTTTGCTGGTGATGCCCTCACTGATGCAGCCCAGCATCCTGTTGGCTTTCCTTGCTGCTGCAGCACACTGTTCACTCAGTTTGAGCCTCTTGTCCACCAAGACCCCCAGGTCCCTTTACATGAGGCTGCTCTCTAGCCAAGTGGATCCCAGTCTGAACTGCTCCCCTGGGTTATGTGTTCCCTGGTGCAAGACCTTGCACTTCTCTACACTGAACTTCATAAAGTTCCTGTTAGCCCACTTATCCAGTCTCTAAATCATCCTGGAAGGTGGCTCTCCCTTCTGGGGTGTCAACCTCTCCACTCACCTTGGTGTCATCAGTGAACTTCATCAAGGTGCTCGTGATTCCAGCATCCACGTTGCTTATATGTGGTAATAAAAACCACAATTCCCAATTTTGTTGTCAGGGTGGGCTGTCCTTGGGAAAGGCCCTTACCCTGTCAGTGCTGTCCCCTAGGCTGCTGAGTATACTGCACCTTTTCAGATATGTAGTGCTCTGTTAGATGATGTTGCTATGGTAGGAGAATCTCTGCCAGAGTCTGTAATAACAGCCCGAACACTGGAGCTAAATGAGTATATATTGCTGCTGATTCCTCACAGTCCCTATGGTCTTGAAAGTTTAAGAGTCTGTCTTTTGGGTGAACGATATTTTTAAGGAAGCTGAATTAAATAGAAACACCTCATCTCAAAGCACCACCCCCCTTAGGACAGCTGAAAAACTAACTTGGGGAGGTTAAAACTGTCGGGGTTTTTCTGCTTCACTGTGGCTGCAAAGGCCAGAAGTGATTCACCGAAGCTGAGTGTTTGTGGGAAGGCTCCTGGCAAAAGAGAAACCAGCCTGAGCTCCGGAGCAGCCGGGAAGGACAAGTACGCAGACCACTTGTGTGGCTTCCTTATACACACGGTGACTTTCTGACAACTTCTGTGAATTGCTCCACGGCTTGAGGGTACCACGAAGGTGCCTGAGGGGCAGCCTGTACCTACGGGCAGGACACCCGGGAATACGGCTCCCAGACCCTCCCTTGCTGGTCCCCCGCGGGCTGGGCCCCCCAGCCCCTCTGCAGACCCGGCTGCCGGCAGGGTGGGCTTCGGGGCCCGTCCGAGCATCCAGCGGAGGGCCCGGCAAACCCTGCCGGAGAACGGCGGGGCCTGGTCAGACCCCCGCCAGGAGAAGAGCAGGAGAGCCCGGTGGGGCGGGGAGAGAGGAGAGGAGGTGGCATGGGGGGAGCCCGGGGAGGAGTCGCTGGGGGAGCCCGTAGGTTGGGCGCTGTGTCTTTAAAGGCCGGAGCCTAATCTCAGCCTCTATCCCTCCCCCCTTCCATCCCTCCCCGCGTTCGGCGGTGATGGGCGCCGGGAGGAGGCGCCTGCAGCTAACAAAACTCTGCGGCGGCATCGCCTCTCTTCCCTTCCTCCCTCCCCGGGCAACAAGTGGCTGGCGGGGGCTTCCCGGGGGAGGCAGCGGGGAAGGGGCTGTGAGGAGGAGGAGGAGGAGGAGGAGGAGGAAGGGGGCGCGGCTCTGAAGCACCGGAGGAGCCCCCAGCGCCGGCCGCGGGGTGAGCCCGGGGGCCGTCCCGTCAGTCCCGCTTGTGGATTACAACTGGAGCCTGTCCTGTCACCTCGGCTGGAAACCGGCCCCGATACACCGAATTTTTTATTCTTTTCCTCCTTTTTTTTTTTTTTTTTTTTTTTTTTTGAGGGGGGTAGAGAGGTGGTCGGCCACCTGAGAAGAAGTGGAGGGAGTTGCCTTGGACATGTCGCCGTGAAAACTCCTGAGGGTTCTGCAACCCACCTACCTCCTCCCCCTCTTCCCCCCCCCCCCAATCACCACACCCTGGCTCCACTCCATCCTCCGCGGTCTCTCGGCGCCCCGCGGTAGAGATGCTGCGCGGCGGCGGCGTGGCGAGGCGGTGGAGAGCATGAAGCCGGCAGGATGGGCGCGAACAATGGCAAGCAGTACGGCAGCGAGGGTGAGTCTGGGAGGAAAAGAGGGGTTCTGAGGTGGCAGCAGGGTCGCTTCGACCCGGGGAGGGGGGGAGATGTTCGGGTGAGAGGCGCCCTGGCAGGGCCCCCCGGCGCCTCGCCTCTCTCCCGGATCTCCTCCCTCGATTGGGGACACGACCCCCGGACTCCCTCTGCGCCGAGACCCTTAAAATACCCTTAATGATGTGGGGTTTTTTAAGAGGGAGGAGGTTACCGCTTAGTTCCTGATGTAGGGGGTAGCGGTGCGGCTGGAAAAGTGGAGGCAGCTCAAGGGTTATGGCAGCATAACCTGGCTAAAAACGTTTTGCTTTGTAATCCTTTTCTACTTGTCTTTCTCAGGATCCTTATGTTATGCAGTATGGTATATACTTGCTTCCTGTCTGAACAGAAGAAGAAAAAAAAAAAAAAAAAGAGGGAAAAAAATTAACCCCAGGAAAAGGGGGGAGAGTTAATGTTCTCCAGCTGTTATCCATAGCTTGTACTCCTGCAATTTCGCTTCAGTGAAACTTGAGTGGGTTTGGTTTTAGATATACAGGGCCTGATTCATTCTTGTGGAAACCTATTAGTCTCGCTGGAGTTGCATCAGGGATGAATTTCAGCTGCTTTGCCGCTGGTGTGAGGGACTGCTGGAGTAGTCAGCTGGTGTCGGGCAAACCAATGGCAAGTAGAGAAAGTTTGTCCTCCTGCCAGCTACTTTTAAGAGTTCATTAACTTTTTAACTGTCTTATGTATGTCTTGCTCTCATAGTATTTAGGCAACTGTGTAGGATATGTGTCTTCCCCCCATAGTATTGGGCAAAGATATTGGATCCCTACTTTCCTCTTGTCTTCCTCCCCTTTTTTAATTTTTTCCCCTTTCTGGTTGTTGAGGGTTTGGGATTGGAGCAAGGGAGATGGTCCTGTGGTCTGCTTGATTCTTTGGGAGTCCAGAAGGAAACTGACAAAGAATACACCTCTCTCATATCCAAAAATATGCATGAAGTTTTCGAAAAGGAAAGGGGAAACCCATCACTTCTCTCCAGTTACTTTCATTTATTGCCAAATGAGCTCTGTATTCAGAAGACTTGAAGAAGCTTTAAGCTAAAGAGTTGAAGCTAAAGATTCTGCATAAATGGAGTGAACCTGGAAGTTACAATCAAAGCCTCTTTGGATTCTTCCTGAAAGGGGAAAATATTAGTTTGTCCCCAGAGTTGAAAGGGACAGTGTTTATGACTTTTCTTGCTGAGGAGTGTTTAGTGTGATGATAGAAAGGCATGGCTGCATCCCTGAGCTCTTCAGAGTCCAGAGAAATGCTTGCTTCAACTAACATATAATTTTAGGGGAGGCATGTGATGGACACTGAGCCTTTGGAAACCCTTAGTGAAGTGAAAAAGAGTTTTACTGTTTCAGAACTACCTGACAGAAACTGTGTGAGAGAGGAGGATTGGTGCATCTAGGATATGCTCAATTAATTCACCTCTTCCCTTCATTTGGAGTGGAACCTGGATCCTGGGAATGCATACTACATGTGGCATATTAACCTTTGCAGTACAGTAGAATACTTGCTTAAAATAAAAGAATATAAAAATAAATTTAAAAAATCCTCAAACAAAACCGCAAAGAAAACAAAACCAAACAAACTCAATGGTCAAACCTTTCATCCTTCAATTTAGGTTACTTGTCCCATGCATCATTAGGGTGCTCATAGATCTGTGTTTTCCAGCTGCTTCCATACATTGTCAATTACTGTGACACTTGGAGAAGCTTGTTTGCTGCTTTCTTTCTGGGACATACAGAGGAGAACAAA
Organism: Phaethornis superciliosus; assembly: GCA_023637945.1. Taxonomy (NCBI): domain Eukaryota; kingdom Metazoa; phylum Chordata; class Aves; order Apodiformes; family Trochilidae; genus Phaethornis; species Phaethornis superciliosus. The sequence goes on from JAJQWJ010000002.1 coordinate 73,901,170, forward strand.
TCTAAATATGATAAAGCATTTTTCATAAGCTACTGGGGATTTTGGTGCCTTTGGCAACTGAACTACCTGGCTGACATAAAAAACTGCTTTTTAACAGGGATTGTGATCCCAGGCAGAGGGGTAGCACTTTGAGGGAGCACCCAATTGCTGTGTGCTTTAGGAGCAGCCTGCATATCTGGGTTGAAATTCATGAAGGTTAGGGATGTGGTGCATAGATTTTGGCATAGTGGTGTATGTAGGGTAGTGTTGTAGTACAGTATTACGTTTCAGGGATGGAGAAAAGTACTTTTGTTAGCTGAATTCTGTTTTCTCATTTGCTGCTTGCCAATACCTTAAGTAAGAGTTCAGAAGGACAACTACAAATTACTTTAAAAATGGATGTTGTTTTTCACACAGCCTTCCCATCTGCTGGGAAATGTTGGAAGATGAGGAATTTACCTGAATTGCTTCTCATCTCAAAGATGAAGAGATACAGTAGGGCAAGGAAAACTCAAGATAACATTTCTCAAAAAAATAGATAAACCTGATTACTAGGAAATTGTATTTTGCACATTGTTACATTGTTACACATAACAGAACTAGATTTTTTTTTAACTCGCCTATACACTGTGTATGTAATAAGGCAAGTAAGTCTTTGTGTCTAGTTACATAAAAGACACTAATACCGTTATTTACTTGTCTGAAGCTTTACTGAATAGAATTTTATTGAAAGCTACCATTGTCATGGTATGATGGACAGGAGAGCTGGATGTTTGAGAAGTCTAAATGAGTTTGTTTACAGTGTCTTTTGGAATAATTCCTGTCACCTTTGATAAGTATATTTGTTTTCTGCAAATTTAATTTTCTAAGACAGGCTAAAACTTGTTCTAAACAAAAGTTAAATTGGTGCTCTGAAAAAATCCTATGCAGATGGGATATGAACACAACACTCGTTTAAAAACATAAAATTATAACATAGCAAATTTTGTCTGCAGGAGCTAACATCTTTTTAAATACAAATTTATTTCCCTTGTTTGTATTTGCCTTTTAATTTTTTTCTCTAAGGGAGATGATTTCTGAAAGCTTTTTTACCTAGAAAAATATGTAACTGGAGATAATGGAGATTTCAGGCTTATCATTGTTTGCAGCTGATTCTGACTGAACTGTTAAAGCCTGAATTTAGTCTTTATAACTGTGGAAACTGTTCCAACAGTTTCGGGTGAATAGCATGACCAGAGGTAGTAGATCACTGGAGCAAACAATCCATTTGATCATGGAGCAGTTCTTGTAAGGCTTGCACCTATGTTGTGAAAATGTATCATATTGCCATTGAATACTTATTGTTTTCCTTTCCTTTTTTTGCCTTAGGGATTAATAATTTCCTTTCTGTCATTGATTTAGTTCTTTGCTTGATTTTTAGATAAGAGGAGGCATGCCTACCTAATATCTGATAGCAGAAGGAGCAGACTGTTGTTGTAGAAACTGTCAAAAATCAGGTTTTTTTCCCTGCTTCTTGTGTGGTTTTGTTGTTTTTTGGTTTGTTTTTTTTTTTCCCCAAAGGGCTGTGTTAAAATATATTGCTGAAAAGAACTGCAGCTGACCAAGTAAGATGAGATGCATCATCACAGATGAGGAGACTGAACTGAAGTATATGGCCCTTTCACTCCTGCTGCAACTGAGTTTAGGCACTGATGCAGTTGCTCTTTGCACTGTGCTGCACACCCTTTCTGTAACAGTTCTGCCAGAAGCTGGTCTAGGGAGGGTTGGTAATGGCTTGCAGCAGATCAGTTTGATCTGCTAAAATATATCCTGAATGACTTTGTCTGACAGTAGCCTGGTGCGGTGGAGAATAGAGGATAGCAAGGAAGAAACAGATGAAATGTCAAGTTAGACAAGCAAATCAGCATCCTTCCTGATTCACAAGCCTTGCTTAGCAAACTATTTTTTTTTCCCTTTCTTTTTGAATCTGAATATTTGATTTGGGAATATTTACTTGCAAACTGTTTGGGGATAACTTTAAATCAGTTATGGGTTTGAAAATGTTTGTTCTCCAAACTTTATCTGTGGCATTCTATGTTGACAGATCAATTGCAGGAAGAATTCCTGTTTTGATACCAATGTTCTGCCAGATGCCAGAAAACTGCCTATGTCATGGGATACAGTTGCCAGAAAGTGCAGGAAACGTGGTTCACAAAGGTGTCTTTAATGATGTGTGAGCTGGTGTACAGCAGCTGAAGCTTTCTAGGGATTGTCAGCATAGAGCACTGTGTAGGTCAGACTGTTTTCATTCTGCAGTAGGTTACTCTCTGAAGTCTCTCCTTTCAGAAGGAGAAAATGGTTCAGGTCTGCTATAAAGACCTGAGATTTCACCCTTGTGCCCCCTTTCTTGAAGGTAGCATTGAACACCATGCAAATGCCACCTTTGATTAGATCTCTGCTGACTTGGTGATGACAACTGCTTTGACATGTCAGATGTTGTGTGTGGAAATGTTTTAAATCCAAAATTTCTCCAATCCAGAACCTAAAGACTTCTGCCAAAGTTAAGACTTGTTTCCCCACAAAGTGTTGGTGGGATTAACTTCACATGCAGTGTTTATTTTGGATCTGAAAAGTGGTCTTGCACTTGAAATGGTATTAGTGATGGGTAAGCTATTTCCCTTAAAGAGTCAAATCAGAATAGTTTATCAGTGGTTTATACTGGTTGGTGGAATATGTGGAACATCACAGGGTGTTTTAATGTGTGTAAGGGAATAGAAAAAAAAGTATATTTTATTGAGTTATTTAATTACCAAATTACAATATCCCCCTTCCTCTCCCAAGTTATCATGTCAGTGCACTACACCTTCAACAGACAGGGGAGTTTGGGATTCTGGTATTCTATTTTCGTCCTGTCCCACAGAATTTCCAGAATAAAGTAAATAGTCCCATCACGTTAACTGCTAAATGACTTCTAAACTGTGCAGTTTATTCCCACTTTGCTTGGTGTCTGAGTTATCTTTACGTATTCCTATCTGGTACATTAAACATGAAGTCTGGCATCTAGCTTTTATCAGTGTCCTGCTTACTCTTCTGATCCTTTCCCAGGTGATCTGTTGAGATAATGTATGCTGCTGGTCTCGTAGAAGTCTTTTTGTCCTGGTTTGGCTTGTCTTCTCTCATATACCTCCCGAGTGCATAATTGCTGCAACTGAACCTGAACACCCTCTGTAAGACTACTGTAAATATTATGGTGCTGCTCAGTGGTGCTTTTTGTGTTGTGCTTAGTTATGTGACCCTGTTTTGCTTTCTGGTGCTCAGCCTGAGTTGGTTCTTGGGTTTTACCTGTAGCTGGGTTTCACTCTGCTGTCTTCGGGGAGCTGATTAGCCAGATTTGGACAGGAAAGACAGCAACATTCAAATGGCACTCCTCCATGTGACATTGATTTTTAAAGTAATTTGCCCTCTAAAAAATTCACCAACTGCTGCTAACCAAAAGTAACCTTTATAAATGCTACTTATGATATTATGATGCTTATTTTTTTTAATGCAACTTTTAATTAAGTGGTGCAAAAGGCTTCTCTCTGTGTGTTTACTCAGTTTGTCTCCAACAAGTAAATTTACCCTAAGCTCAATGCTTATGTTGGTGGTTGGTGTTCACGTTACGTGGCAGACACAGGAGGAGACTCAGATATTGCACTTACCTGAGCTGCTGTGCTGCTTTTGAGTTCTCATAACACAGTATTGTCTTAAAAAAAAACAAACCAACCAAAAATAAAACAAAACAACAACAAAAACCACAATCAGACCAACCAACCAACCAAAAAAACCCAAACAAACAAAAAAACTCACAAACTCAAAGAAACCCCCAAAAGAACTGTCTCTGTGTATGTGCAGGCATGTTTGTTTATATACACACAAAGTAACAGATTTGTGAGGGATTTAGGCTTAAAGTTGGTAATATTATTTTTAGCTTTCTAGAAAGTAACTCAGTGGTTGGCATGCATGCTGTTTTATAAAATGTTGCCTTTTTTATAAAATGCTTCAGGGAGGAAGTATGGCCTTTGATTTTTGTTAATAGGTATAAGCTAGCAAATAGTACTCCAGGGAGTGATTTTGGGGTGGTTGGCCAAGGGCAAAAGTACCTGAATATTCTTTCTTTTGTACCTTGAAATAAATAAATAAAAATAGTAATTGAATGCCAGTCAGAGGCCTGAATAAACTTGGTGCTGGTGATACATGATACGGAGTAGAGAGGTAGTGGAGGTCTAGGACTTGCACATCCCAGACTGTTTTTTATTCCCTCCCCATGGGCAGGGGAAGAAATGAGAGACTGAAACTGTATTTTGTCTCATTTTTTCACATGAAGTCCCTCTACCAAACTGGACTTGATCAAATCCAAGCTAAACTTGATGCTTGTGAAAAAAACATCATGTATAGAATTGGCTTGCAAGGATTGAAGTGTAAATTGCTTCCCCTTAAATCTCCTTAAGACAACTTCTTTCTCTGGCATTTTCAGTCCTTTGGCTACTTCTGGATTCCTCAGTTCTGTGAACAATTCCTAACTAGGAATCGATTTGCTTCTTTGTGAGTCTTGTTTGTGAATGGTAGAAGGCAGTGGGTGACATTTGAGGGCTGAAATGCACAAGTGGTTTATTTCTGCTCTTTGTTTTGTAATCAGTTCTGCCTGTATTCTTTAATACAGGACATGCAACAGTGTTTTGCTAAATCGGGGCAACTGTATAATTAGGAAATAAAACCCCCCAAAACTTGAACAATCGAGTGGTGGGCTCTAAGTAGAATCTGTTTCTTGTTTATAAGGAAAAGAAATATATGGGGCTTGGAGCAGCCTGGTCTAGTGGGAGGTGTCCCTTCCCATGCAGGAAGGTTGGGACTAGGTGATCTTGAAGGTCCCTTCCCACCCAAGCCATTCTATGATTCTGTGCTCTGTGAATGTAGATGTACAGCTTGTTATTGGATAGAAATGCTGCAGGACTTGGTTACACAAGTAATATTTAGGTTGATTAGTAGTAGTGGTGTTGTAGCTGACCTTGTAGAAAAGCTGCTAGGTCTGTCTGATCATATCCCTCACTTTAGTTTCAAGTTTACCTGTGCTGCCTTCTCGAAAAGAGATGTGAGAGCTCCTTGGAGGAGCTGAAGCACAGAGGAGGTGCTGTCATCTTGATGCTGTACTGCAGGTCATTAAAGAAGTCCCCATTATCCTAGATCACACCTCTTACATGGTGTCTGTATCTGTAGATACCTCTTCCATGGATGCCACTGTGGTGTCTCTATCTGAGATGTCTGCTCATAGAGAAGGAGAAATCTGCAGGGACTGTGGCTGCTGTTCTCATGAAATTCCTAAGCTCTGTGTATTGACCAAAGTAAGGGTCTTCAACAAGCTCTAAAGCAGAAACAAACAGGACTACATTGTGCTGATCAGAGAAATGCTCTCCCATATTTTTCTATGTTCATGTGTAGAAAATGTGAAGAAATGTTCATGTGAAGAAATGCAGTTGTGATAGTGTTACATAGACTGAACTGCAGCAAAACCTTGCAGTTTCAAGTAGTACCTTGAAGAAAAGGTTTTAGTTGTCTGTAAATGAACAGATGTTGAAGAAAAAGCTCCAGCTCTGTGCCAGAGTCCAAACAAAAGTAATTTCTAGGCAAAGTAGGTCTCTTCACTCTCAACACTTTTGTGGCCCCCCACCTTAAACAAGTAAATACTAAAAGTATTGTTGTGTTTTTCTTTATTTTTTTCATTTTTTTTCCCAAAATGCATTTTTCCCACACAACCAAGTTGAAATCCATGTTAAAAAATTACCTGCCCATGCAAATGAGTAGTTAACATATGTATCTGTATTTATTTAAACTTGGCAATTACTGAGGGATATGCATGGCGTTGGGCATCTTTTCCTTCCTGTGCTCAACAGCACTGCTTGCTAAAAATGCAACCCCAGGTTTCATTTATATGCATGGATTTTCAGAAAGAGGAATCTATACTGACATAGCAGTTATTACTCTGATTTTGATGCATCGTTGCTCAGTGAAAAGTGTTTTGTTTTCCAGCAGAACTGAAATATGAAAATAAATGCCTAACAGATACAGCCACCTTCAGAAATAGGTGGCATAAGGACTCCTGAGCTGAAGTTATGTGATTAGACTTACGTTGCCATCATATCTTTAGCTGTGTATATTGTAGGACAGTTCTTAACCTGGAGCTCCATGTTCCAGGCAGGCTGTGCCAGTAAACCCAAACACCCTTCTTGGAGCAAAGAGAGAAAAAGGAAGCTCTTTCATTCCCATGTTTTAAATCAGGAAATTCCCATCTACAATACATAAATTTGTCATATCAACATCTTAAATCATGTGACACTTTTCTTCCTTGGGAATTTTGTACAAATGTGTATAATAGCTTCAGGAGTATTATACTGAAGTCCTCAAACAGCATAATAACTTGGAGGAAGTTTTTTTAAAATACTCTCTTCAGTTAATCTATTTTTAAAAATTTATTCAATTTCCTTCCTTTTTCCTGTAAAAACACTTCTGAAATTTGCAGATGATACTATAAAATGAGCAGTTATGAGGTCAGATGTGTTTGTTTGCTTGCTTGCTTGTTTGCTTGGTTATTTTTTGGTTTGTATTTTTTTTATATTTATTTTTGAGAAAGAACAAAAGGAGAAGCCAGAAACACTGGCATAATATGAATGACAGTTAACTGAGAAGAACTGTTTTCATTTTTGAAGAGTCACAGAGGCTTTGTTTGGCAGTGAAAGGAGAATTTAGGTCAAGTTTAATTGTCATATTACAAGTGTAATACTCTCAGTTTGTGAGGGGCCCAGGTTTTTATCACTTGTATGATTGTTTGTGTTGTGGAAAAGCAGGCAATCTATTTAAGGCTCTGATATTACTTTGTTGCCAGATTGCACACTTTGCTCTTAAGTTTGACTCCATGGGACAGGAGGACTTGGAGGACTTTTTTTTTCTTTAATTGCATAGTAATTACTTAAAGAAATAGTATCTCTCAAGGATTTAATGAAATACTAAAGCTGTTGTGGGAACTGATGAATAGCAAGTGCATATATTTCAGTTTCCTATGTGCTGGTGGCTCTTAGGATGAAATATGTTGTTTTGCCACCAGTGCATTGATGGTAGTACTTGATCTAGCTCACCTGTGGAGTGCAAGATAAAAGGCAACAGCTGACCACCAACAAATATTGAACAGATAATATTTTCTACAGTATCTAGGAAGGCATATTTGTGTTTCACATATTCCATTTATCTTTCCTCAGAGTTTGTAAGGAAATTGCTTGTGGTGTCAACACAACTTTTTAAACTAAGAAGATGGGAAAAATAAGCTTTTGCTGAAATATGTGGTAAAAATTGTTGATATTATACTAATACATCTCATGCTTTTAGAATTCTTGGAACTTTAGGATTTACTAAAAGAGGTATATAAAGCCCTGGAGCAAAAGGATTCAATTCCAGTTAGCCATGCTTAGCATTAAGTTGAAACTAACAATATGCTCTTCTATGTCAAGAAAATCTACTATCTGACCTTCCACCTTAAGTTCCCATTTGATTGTACTTTTGGGTAGCCAACTGCCTTGAGGGTCCTCATCTGTTTTTAGTAGGTTTTGAGAACACAGGGGCTCTTACTGTAGAGCCTCTTGCTGTGGAATTGCTCTCTTGTTCTGCAGTACCAGACTGACAGTGGACATCAGGACAGATGTGTAAATTATGATGACATTTTCCAGTCAGCTCCTGGCTGTATCTCAATGTCCACTTTGGAGCCTGAAGTATACAAACTGACAGATTTGAAGTGACATATCTAGAGACACTAGTCAAAACAGTCAGCTAGAGCAGGTTGCCCAGAACCATGTACAGTCAGGTTTTTGAGCACTTCCAAGGCATCCCTGGGCTGCCTGTTTCAGTGCTTAGTCACTTGTAGAGTTAAAAAAAAAACAACCAAACAAAAAACAAAACAACCAAAAAAGTAAACAGAACCCAACTAACCATAGAAAGGACCCAAGATGCTTTATTAGGTTTAAATAGAAGTGCTTGTATTTCAGTTTGTGCTCATTTCCTCGTCTGTTAGCTGGCTATCACTGAGCCTGGCTTAGTCTTGTTTACTCTACTCTCTCCTCTCCAAGTATTTACACACATTGGTAACGTTCCCCTGGAGCCTTTTCTTCTCCAAAGTAAACTGTCATAGCTCTCCTAAGTCTCTCCTTGTATATCAGATGCTCTAAGTAATATTTTTGTCTCTTTGCTGGACTCTCTCCAATGTGTCCGTGTCTCACCTGTACTGAGAAGCCCAGAACTGGACCCAGCCCTCCAGACGTAGCCTTACCTGTGCTGAGAAGAGGGGATCAACTCTTCAATCTGCTGGCAATGCTTCCTGCCAGAGATGCAGGCTGGGATATGGTTGGCCTTCTTTGTTGTGAGCACACATTGCCAGCTCCTGTTCAACTTCATATCCACCAGACCACCCAGATCCTTTTTTGCCAAGCTGCTTTCCAGCTGCTTGCACCTCCCCAGGTACAGGACTCTGCATTTCCTTCTCTTGAACTATCTTTCTGAGGCTCCTGTTGCCCCATTTGTCATTCTGTTGAGGTCCCCCTTGAATGGCAACACATCTTTGGTGTAAAAGCCACTCCTCCCAGTTTTGTATCACCTGTGAACTTGTTGAGGGTGCACTCTGTCCCCTCTTTCATCCAGGTCACCACTAGTAACAGGGCCTCTGCTGTACTTCAGGCTGTTGATCGAAACAATTTTAGCCCTGCAAGTTAGATCTCGGTTTGCCTCACTCCCTATTTAGCTAGTCTGTACTTCATCAGTTTGTCTATGAAGGTGCTATGGGAATCAGAGTTGGAAAGTCTGAGTGAAGCCAGGGTAAACTGCACCTGCTGTGCTCCCCTCATTCAGAGAGCCAGTGGTTTCATTAGGGATGTCTGTCACATTGGTCAAGCATGAACCACTTAAATCTACATTAATGACTCTCAATTGCCTTCTTGGCTTGAAAGTGTTTTCCAGGAAGCTTTTTCACTTTTCATTGATTGAGGTGAGGCTGATCAGCCTGTGGTTCCTTAGATTGTTCTCCCTTCCCTTCTTGAAGATTTTTTTTTTTTTTTTTTTTGGTATTTGCTCCTTCCTTAAGGACCTCTCCTGTGTCTGTCCTATTTGTTCAAATGTTTTAATTGTAATGTTCCTCCTGTACTTCTACTGGTTATTTATATTTACACAGGCTACTACCAGGCTTTCAGAAGCAACAGAGTTCAACTGTAGCATGTTCTGGCAAGCGTTAAGGTCGTCTCACAGTAGCTGAGCATCTCTAAACACTGCTCTGTAAACTTGTGTCTACAGCTGGTTTGGAAGTTTTTCAGCTATAATTTATTTTCTACCTTATGTTATTAAGGTTAAAAAAAGTCTTTCCAATGTGTAAAGAAACTTGGTCTTAGTGACTATGCTTTCTCTTGGCAGAGAACAGATAAAATAGAAGAATCCTCTTAAGAGTTGTGGTGGTAGAAATCTGGCTCTATTTTTTTTTTTTTCATTGCTGTTTCTGGCAGCATAAGTGGTCTGTGCTTTTATGAAAAGCTGCTTCAGTGGAGTTTTATTTGATTCAGAAGAAACAGCTAGCCCAGGATCACATCTTTTGCTCTTCTAGAAAACGAAGATTGTTTTAATGAATGAAGAAGCTTTATTTGTATTAATAATGGTAGGAAAGAATTTTTGGAATTTTCAACTTGTAGTCACGACTGGTGAAAATAATTGTAATCCATATTCTATGGGTGTAAAGATTTGCTTTGTTCCACATATTCTATAAAAGTGGATCAAAAAGGGTTTAAATCTCCCATTTAAATTTCAATGCAAGAGGTAGGTAAAGATTCAAGTTTAGAAGAAACAGCTAACTTTTCAGCAGTGAAGTAATGAAATACGATTGCTTTAATTTTTCTTCTGAAAGAAAAGAAAATCATTACCAAATGAAACAGCTAATTTTTAGTGCCCAAAAGTGCTAGTAGGTCCTCTTCAGTTTAGAATCATCTATTTAAAAATTAAGCCTTGTTCAACACAACATATTTTGTATATTGCTATGTCTTATGTTACCTGGCAATGGAATTTACATTTTTTTTTTAGTACTGAAAAGCTACTACCTTTAGGTGAATTCACCAGTTAGCATTATCTATTCCTTGAGCATTTGTTTATTGTAGGAGAATGAATAACTTTCTAGAAAGATGGAAGAGTAAATGCAGTGCGACACAATCGGGTCTATAAAGAATATTTGGATCAGAACTACATCCACAATGCCTGAATTCAAATGTGCAAACATAAAATATTTTAGGGATGACTATTTAAAAACAGTTTTTCTTTCCATTTGTATGGATAGACTATACAGCATAGTCCAGTATGAAGTTTTCTTTGGCACCTATTAGGCATGAGCAGAATATTTGGTTTATGTCTTAATTTCTCTTGGGAAATTATTACTCTTTATCTCCCCGTGGGTGTACCTTTTGTTACACTGCATGGTTGTCTTTATGTAGAAACATGAATGCTTGTTTTGCGTATTTATTTCTCTTGCCAGGAACTACAGGAACAAAGGTGAACATGAGACTTCCTCTCCTTCAAACAGTAATTTTGGTTTGAAGAGGCTCTGTGTAAGTTTTTCTCCTATCTGAGAGATTATCCAACTGTAAATGGGTTTAAATATTGTCAAGAAGTAGCAAAGGAATTGTGAGCAAGGGGAGACGTTCAATCTGTTTGATTGTTCAGGCATGTATTGATTAAAGGATTGAGCTTTTAGGACTTTGGTACTGATAGTATTTACTTCTCTCCATGTAAATACATAGTATGGCAGGCTGCATTTCTGTCTTTTAGAGATGAACTGGAATCACTGCACCACATCTTAAAAGTGGTGCATGCTTTAATTGCTCTACTTGCAGGTCAGGTAATGAAGTGGAATCGAACCACCCTATAGCTTTACCAGTTTGGAGCACAGAAGGGGGAATATTGGCAGCAGAATTCAGATGCAAGTGAATATTGCAGACTTGTTCATTTCTGGGTATCCTGCTTTCATTTTACCCAGACATATTTTCTGTAGAAGAAGTTCATGCCCTTCTGTGGATAAGATCTCTTTCTGCCCTTCACTGAGGTGTAGGGTTTCTTCATTAAGTCCCTACATGAGCAAAAACATTCCTAGAAAGTGAAGTTTGGCTTCCATAGGATTAGAATCTAAACCAGAACAAGTCTGGTTTAGACAGACAGAAGAGTCTTTCACACAGCAGAGTTGGTTGTTAGGGGTTGAGTGGTTTGTCTGTTTGTCTTTTAAGTACCGATTAATCCTACCCATGTTTATCTCGATTTTCTTCCTAATTGAGAAGCTCTTGGCTGAGAGGAATGTGGTAGGTAGGGCACAGAGCCCGGTCCTTTCATGAATTCAATTGTACTGATAACAGCCTTGTTTCTAACACCAGCCATCCACGGTTTGGAGGCAGTGTAAGATAAATTGTGAAGGATTCTGAAAATTGAGGAGGTTTTTTTTTTTGAGCCAAGGCGAGGTCTCTATGCACTTGGGAGAAGTATCCTCTCATGATCTTGCTTTAACCCCGTATATGCTGGCTTATGTGTAGCAAGTGGAGTGTGGATGAAATCACTGTGTAACTAATAGAACTTTAAGTTTTTCTTCCTAAGTTTAACACCTCTTGTATTTACCAAGGGCTGAAACTGGTGGAATTTCACCACTGCGCAGCCCTGTGAAGAGGGCCCTCAAATCTGCAGGCTCATACAAAAAGCAACTCTTTTGTTCAAGAGGACTCCTTTATCTCACATGGTAAAGTCTTCTAGTAGGTAGCATTCTCTAGCAATAAAGAACACAGTCTAGTACAAACATTCTCAGTAATGAACAGAATAGCCCATGCTAAACTAATCTAGCCCTGTAATCCTAGATGGCTGATGAGGAAGCCTGTTTTATGTACCCAGTTAAGGAAGGGCAGGGTGGGGAAGAGGGTGGTGTCTCTGGAGTTCCTCAATGTGTCATGCAAATCCTTAACTACTAGACAGCATAACCATACTTAAACAAGTGTGCTGTGTTTTATTTTCAGTTTTACATGGCAAGTGTACTTTTGGTCTGTGAAGTAACCTGTAGCAAGCAGTGTTGGAGTTGCAGGATGAACAGTATGAGAGTTTAAGAGCAAACGCAAAGAATTTGCAGGGGTTTATAATCTGTTTTAATTTAGGCTAGGTGTACTTTCCACATACTCCATGCGACTGGAGCAATGCTGCTTTGCTATACCTTTGCACTCAACTTTTCCCAACTGTTCCTTAAGCCCTCTGTAATTCCTTCCACAGGAAGGTCATTAAATTCTGGTTATCTTTTGAAATGCATCAGCTGAGTCCTGATAATTCTAGTTGCCAGGAAACCAAAAACCAACTAATTGCATTGTTCATAAACAGTTTACCATAATGTTTTCATAGCTTCAGCAGAGAAGGAAAAGATTTTTTTTTTTTTTAAATGAGATTGAGAAACAAAGAAGTGGGGGCAAAATCTGTGTTTAACAGATGTGTGCGTCTTAAACTCTGAGGTTTATGTAAGTTTTCTTCTCTTCACCAACAGTTGTCTTTTTTTTTTTTTCCTTAAAGTTTCTATTAATACACAGAGCTTTAGTACTATTTTCATTTAAAGCAGAATGTATTCAACTGAATGTATTCTATATATGCAAACAATGCTAGCACTAATGGTTTGTGTCAACGTGTATGTTAATGTAGCGCATTGAATTGACTCAGTGAGATGCAACAGCCCTATTCTGTATTTGTTGGGCTATACCTTTTGGAATTTTGGGGGCTTAAAATACATTGATGTAATGTCTTAGTTTGCTGATCTTCTGTTGGAGATGAGACACAAGGTGCAATAAACTACGTATTCCCTTTCGACTCTGGTGTTGTGTGATAGGGGGAGATAGGGATGCTGCATCTGAGTAATGACAGAGTAACTCTTATAAAGGGGAGCTGTGCAATCATAGCTTTTGTGAATTTAACTTTGTTGCTGTCTTCCATTTATTAAAGGACTACTTTTATCTTTCATAATAGGTAACAAGAACTAGAGTAGCTTAGTATTATCTTTCCTGTTTGGTTGTAGTCTAAGATATTGAAGAATCTGGCATATTAGGCAGTCTTTTAGTGCTTCATAATTAATTTGGGAAGAGTATCAATTTTTTTTTTTTGATGACTACTCTAGCAGACATAAGAAAAGCCCTCTGAAGAGACTGCATCTGTTGTGAGTGATAAATGTTGCTTTGCCACTTACATGAAGATTCTGAAATGTAATCTATTTATTGTTTGATAACCTTGTATAGATCACATCATTTAGGTGAGTGACAAAGGCTTTCAAAAGTATTTTTAAAAAAACCTTGTCAATTCAATTACTTCCTGCCCTATCTTGCAGCCTGAACTGATACAAAGCTCTGCAACAATGCTGGAAAAGTTACGATTAGGTCAGAAAGATATTCTCATTTTTCTACTCAGGTCTCTGAATGTTTGAATGAAGTTGAAATCTGAACAGGTAAGGAATCCATCCAGAAGCTGCCAAAGGAACTTAAGTTTTGTATTTTGGGTTAAAATTTGGTGTTGCTCCTTGAAAGGCTGGCTCTGAAATAGTCTGTGACAGCTGAAAGCAAACCTCAATCTAAGATCAATCAGGTTTCACCTTACTGTATTCTGAGAGATGAACCTCACTGGTTGTCTCTGATTCTCTGATCCTTGGCTTCTCTGTTAATGCAATTGCCTGCTGCACTCTTGTGAAGTTTGACAAGAGTTCTTCATAGTTCTGTGGCTGTCTTCAAAGTAAATAAAACCTGGAGTATGGTCCCATGTGGAGATGGTTTGCTGGCTGCAGCTGTTGCTTGACTCTTTTCAGCTCGGGTAGTGTTGTTTCTGTACGAGTGTCGTTCAGACTGTCCAGAAGTGTGTAATATCCTAAAGTATTTTTCCTTACAGCTCCTAATCTCTTTTGAGTAAATTGAGAAGTGACTAAGAAGCTGTTCTTGCCTTGGTTAGTGGTACAGTTGTCTCCTCAGAGGAGTGCTAAGTATTATTCTTCTGCTGTGCAGTCCGAGGAGGAACGTGGGAGAGTGGGCACTGCAAGTCCTGGTGGTGTTTTGAAAATGCTTCTTGGGATCCAGACAAAAAGTAATGACTGGAATATTTCTGTTTATTGTCTGTGAGAGGCACAGGAAATAAGAAAGGCCAATGAAATTATAGCCTCTAGCAGACTCCTCTGAAGCAAAGGAAAGTGACAAAACTGAGCCTTTCTGCCCAATGGGTCTCTTGCATATTTTTCATAAATATGGTGACCAAACTGGATCAAGACTCCTTCATTTCTTAGAAGCAAAAAGGGATATGAAGAGAGGTTCAGAAGCCAGATCATCAAGCAGAAAAGGGAGAAACCTCTGCTCTCTCCCACAATCTTCTAATGCTGTAGGTCAGTTCTCAAGTAGGTACCAGAGCTGCAGGCAAGTGCGTAGTCAGGATTTTCTTCTACTCTCATTTAGTAGGATAAATGGTCTTGATTTTCCCTTGCTAGTTAGAGTTGCAGATGGCAGTGGAGGCTGGGAGATATTCTAAGTGTGAGGAAATTGATTCAAACTACTGAACTAACTTGTGTTGCCTCAACTAATTGGGGATCTCCACACCTGGCAAAGCTTCACCTATGTTGCTGCAAAGAAAAATCACCTTCCAGGTCTGCAAGTGCCCTCACCTCAGGGCAAGGTTGTTTGCATTTTCAGCCTTCTAGGTTCTTGCAGCCAAAACTGTGCAGTCTTCTGATTAAACAAATGCATTAATTAAAAAATTATAAAAATTAAATCCAGGCATTTGACCACAGTAAAAAGATTGGAGTTGCTGCTGCTTTGAGTATGTGTTCACAATAAAATAAATTTTTGCAAAGTAGTTTATGCCTCATTTCCAGCAAAGTACCATTTGTATCTTAAAATGTTGTTTGCATATGTGTATGTAAAAATGCTATTTAGACTTGAACTTCTTGAACTTTTTTTTTTTTAAATACTCACCTCAGAAGTGATTGATGCCTTGGGAGTCATTAGCATGCTTTCTGCTAACCCAAAATGTATATGTGACCTTAAGAGTGTGCTGCTGTGGGACTACTTGCCTTCCTGGGTTACATATGGGTGTCATATGTACATAGCATTTATGTACATAGCATATATTATGTACATACCATGTACATACATCTGTACATGAGCATTTGTCCTTCAGAGCAGTACCTTTTTGTATAGATTTACGTTTGGGAGAGACTTTGTGCTGTTATATTTCTGTCATGGAGTTCAATACTAATTCTTTGCTCTACCCCAAGAAATATTGTGTAGTGACTATGCAGATGATGCTTATCTCTGAAGGCTGAGTGCTCAGGGTTTGTCTGTGTGTTCAACTGTTAATGATTTAAATTTAAATCTTAATGGTAGCTATTAAGAGTGACTGAAGTAGGAACTGGAAAAAAAAGGCTGTATAAGCAAGATTGCTCTCTCTTAGGATGTTCCTGGAAGTACCTTTGCACAGAGCCAGCAATACAGGTACTAGCTGAAAGAAGAGATCCCTGTAGCCTGGTGTCCTGTCCTCCACAGCAATCCTTAGTGAATTTCAAAGAAAGAATAGTTTAATAGAACTGCCTACCTAATAGAAGGCTAAGAATTACCCTAATCCTGACGCTTTTGACCTGACCTTTAAGCTTGAATTACTTATTTAGTATATACCCTGGTATCTGAACGTGAGATATGTGGGTGCTAGGTCTTCATGGTTTCTTATTTGGAATACTACAGCTGTGGTAGTCAGTTGAGAAGTGAAAAGATAGTAATTTTTTTTTTTTAATTCTGTAAATTGTGGTCATGTATCACCACAGTTATCTGAAAATGCTTGTTTCTGACACCTTGTTGTTGAGACCCAAGGCAGAAGAATTATGAAAAATTTCATTAGAGAGGGTGAGTTTTGTTTTTCCCTTGCTCTAGAAAGCTCCTCTTCCAGTTCTACTCCAGAAGCATTGCCTTGTTGTGTGACAATGTATTAACCTAGTTGTGTGAACTAGTCTCAAGAAGAGTAAAGTAATGGAAGCTCCGTAAGTTTGTGTTGAACTTCTAGGGTTCTGGAACTTCAGTTTTGTCATATGTATAGAACATCACCAACTATTGGATTTATGGACCATAAGAAATAAACCTGCCTTTTCCCAAGCTTTTTATTTTTGCTGCATAAGCATTTTTATTATTCATCTGTTTTCAATAGCTCTCAATAAGGGATGGGTTTTATAAAACATTTTTACTGTAAAACTTTGAAGCGTATCATTGCTTGCGTTCATCTTACCTTGAAATTGGGCTTGCTCAAATACTTTCCTCATATCACATGGGCCTGCTGTAGCTCCAAGCCCTGGCTTGGACTTTTTGGGTCCAATTGGGACAGCTTTCACCTAGGGTGGCCATCTGCAAGGCTAAGCCTCTGTTTGCATGCAGAAGGTATTCTTGTTTTTCTGGAAGTCTCTACTTCAGAGCAAGTGAGAATAACTTTAAAACTGAGGATGAACATCTAGTGATATCAGCCAGCTAGGTATAGCTATAAGGCCTCTTAGTGTTTGCTAGGCTTACACTGGGAAAAGGATGTTTTCAAATGTAATCTTATGGTACCACAGTTCTGTCTAACTGCCCTCACAGCAAAGAATTTCTTCCTAATATCCAATCTAAATCTTCCATCTTTCAGTTTGAAATTATTCCCCCTCAACCTATCAGTACTTTAAATATTTTAGGTACTTTACTAAAAGCTAAATATTGTCAGCATCTGCTGTATTTTCTCCAAGAAATACTCTTGTTACTGGGCCATTAATTCATGATTTGTGTCTACTGGCAGTAACAGTTCCTGGTTAGCTGGATGTCAGATACCCCTAGGCATGTCAACATAGCTCTGCTTCCCAAGTTTGGGAAATCTGTGTTAATGCTGTGGATTAAACAGAGCATCCAGCACCTGGAAACACTGACTGTTCTGCATGCCATGGCCCACCCTATCTCAAATCGGCAAACAGTTGTAATAGGTAAGTCAATATGGGGAATTCTTCAGGGAAACTTGTTCTGCAGAAGTGTAAACAGAGAGGACACTTTGGCCCGAAGAGCTTTCTGATCTGTGTTTGGTTAATTTTAGATACACTGTCAATCATGAAATTCTGGAATTCAAGAAGCAAACCAGCTAATACATTTAGTTAAATTTCAGGTCTTTATCGTAAGCTAAACTATTTGCATAATTCATTGACTAATTTAAATAATAAGAAAGTTATAATAAAAATCTCTATGCAAATTGTCAAGATATGTGCCAAAAATGTAGAAGGTAGTAGTAATAGTAGTGGTTTCTCACATGGAAAATGACAGCCTAAGTAGATATAAGTGTGTTCCCAGTATGGCTAGGTCTTCAGACTCTTTTCTAAGCAGGCATTCAGATTTCCTGCCATGAGAAAATGAAAGTAAATATTTTGCTTGTTTTTCACAGCAAATCATATAAATTCCTTTTGCTTTGTGTTATGCCTTCTGTTAGAGAATCCATGTGTTAAGGGTTGCTTTTATCAAGAATTTTCTATTTCTGTTCATATTCTTGTCCAAATCATTTGCTGCAGGCACAGAACCCAGAGCCAAATCCATCCAGTCTGGATGTTTAAGGCCTCTACTGTTTGAGCTAAGAGCAGTCTGTGGTAAACCCTGGTAATAAATTGTTATTCATGGGGATTTGCTTATTTGGTTGCATAATTGACCAACACATCAAATATTGACCAGTAATCATAGTTGTCTCTCTTTTTAATATGGTTTTGCCTTGAGATCAGGATGTTGATAAGGGTAACTACATGGACGCCAGTATTTACAGACATGATGGAGAGATCTAGTTTGTTAGGACATTTTTCTGAAGCAGGTCTGCTAGGCAGTCCAAATAGTTACAGGGAACTCTTGTCTTAGTTTTTACTTCTAATTGCAGATCTCCTAAAGGATATATAGATTGTGGAGTGTTTATAATACTAATTCTCACAATAAATGTAATAAACAGTTTATTGTTTAGAAATTCTTGCTTATAAATTGTTATCCTTTAATTAAAATATTGGAAACTCTGACATGAAAGAAAAGTAAACATATAGATTGTTTATTTATAAAATAGAATTTGATAATGGAATGCAAAGAGCCATTGTGACTGCTTCTGAGTGAATTTGGAAACTGGGTGGAGGATGGCTGACATTAACCCTATGCTGTAATTATAATGAAGTCAGATTGTAGTTAGAACTTTCAGTGTTACTTAAAGAATTCTGACTCAAATGTAAGTACTAATCAAAAGTACTAATCATATAATTTACCAGTTTGTATGTAGTCACCTTATTTTTTTTGTGAAAGGAGATTGAGAGGAGGAACTTTGAGGTGAGATTTGACACTTCTACCTTGCTTGGCCCAGAGTGGCATAAGTTTTTGTATAAGCAAATGTTTTAATTCAGATGTACTCTGTTTTGCTTGCCTGCCCCAGTACTTCTTTTAACTCCATATGTAGCAAGTTCACAGTGGAAATATATTCCAAAGGCCTAATCTAAAATGTAGGTGTAGAGACAGGGATGTTTGCTCAAGGTCATCAGAACTCCCATTGCCTCTTGCTTCAGCAGAGTGGAAATTGCTGACCTAGACAAAGCTAACACCCAGGAATTACTGTTAGTATTGGTTTCAAACAGATGGAGGAAAATAATGTCATTACTAATCCTGACAGTAGAAACTGAGTTTGCAATGTGTACCAACTTTCAAGGTGTCTTTAATTGTGTTTTGAAACCTTTGCAGTCATGAACTTTGATAGCCTTTAGGTAGTTGGATTTCTGTGGAGAATTTTAGCC
This sequence comes from Phaethornis superciliosus, assembly GCA_023637945.1. NCBI lineage: Eukaryota > Metazoa > Chordata > Aves > Apodiformes > Trochilidae > Phaethornis > Phaethornis superciliosus. The sequence continues at coordinate 73,920,020 of JAJQWJ010000002.1, forward strand.
TCCATTTTTAAAAAATGTATATCTCTTCAGAGTTAAAATGACTTTGCCTGCAAGAACCTAAAACCTAGTATGTCATATGGGAGTAAATTTAAAATTTAGTGTTTATTACTTTGTACTATAGAAATCCAATCTTGGCATTAGAACAACTGATAATATCACATTCCAGCTATTGTATATAGCAGTGAAACTTTCTTAAGAGATTCCCAATTCCCATAAACTGTTGGTTGAACATGCTAAGTGCTTTTAACTACAGCCCAACTTCACATCTTTCCTATAAGGTACTTTGTCTGAGAACATGGGCTCTGGTGGACAAACAAAGTTTTTCTTAAATTTGGAGCACTCCAGTGTATACTAAGATCAAGTATTCTTGAAAACATGGATTGGATCAAGCAGTTTGACTTTCATAACTTTTCAATTATCTTACCTGCAGGCATTATTGCTATTATTGGTTTGTGGGTTTATTGGTTTTGTTTGTTTGGTTTTGTGTATGCTTAGCATTCAATTTTTGCATGTGCAAAATCTCAGTTGACTAATTTAGAAGTTAAAGTTCATTTTTATGGGGTGTGACCATAAATCAGCCTTTGTGTTCTTGGGAAATGTTACCTTTTTTTTTAGATTGAAATCAAAGTAGCTCATTAAAGAGAGAGGAGACTTTTGAATGGTGTCATACTCATCCTTTTTTCTGCAAATGCCATAAAAAGTTAATGGGTGTCAGGTCCCAGATAGGAAGCTGTAAGGTTTTTTTTAAATGCTTGCTATGTTGAACATGATGCTGCTGGGTTATATGTTCAATTTCTTTTTGTCGAGATGACTTTTGAATTAAAATTATATCAAAACTAAACCTATATATGTTTTAGTTTTTTAATGATAGGAAGTTCTTCCTTAAATTGTGTATGCTTAGTGCTTACTTCAGAAAGGAAGCGTGTCTTCTGAAAGACACTGTCTTTTCTACTGGCTAGTACTTGCAGAGTCACTGCAACTCTTTGCTGCCTTCTCTTTTACTCCTATCACCAGTAGTCCAGGTGAATCTGATTTTGGGGATGAGGCATTAGTGTCTGAGCATGGAAATGCTACTGCCATGGTAGTCTGAATTTCCTTGCATAGTGAGGGTGGCCTGTGTTGATCCTGCCTGTCACAGGGACCTAAGGAAACAGAATTCACACACAGAGTTTGCCTGTGTAACCCTTTAGTCCTCTTTTAGACTTCCCTTTCTGACTGGGTTGGTAATCTTCTGTTGTAGGGGCCCAGAGATCTCTTTAGAATAACAACGGGTATAGAAAACACCGTAATAGCAGCAATTTCCTGGTAGCCTCCCAGGGTGGGGAGCCCAGTGGTGGTGATCTGAGTGCAGAAGGGAGAAATTTAATAATTTCTGAATGGGAAATAATTGAGTTGGGTAGTTGGCCTGATTTTCATCTTCTCTAATTTGGTGCATTTAAAAAAGCTAGAAGATTGAGCACAAGAGTTAAATGTGAACTCAGACAAGAACTGCTATCTTGGCAAAGGTAGATTGTTCCCAGTTGTCATTTAAGACAATTGATTACATCTACTGCTTTAGCCTTGCCTGTGTAGATTTAATTAAAAGCTCTGATGCAGTTTCCTGCTGGGGGGAAAAAAATAAAAAGGGATTGAAATGAGGCTTGTCTCTAAGCGAACAAAAGCTTAGCCAATACAGAGAGTGTAAGAAGTTGTTTTCAAGGAGTTAGTGAAATGGAGATGTTACTAGTGTTGTTCCCTCATGGGCCTGTCTTGACTAACATTTTCATTGTTGACTTGGAACCAGATGAGCTCCAGCAATCTGTGAATTACAACAGGCAACACCCCTACTGCAAAAAGCCTATACTGTAGTACTTTGTGGTGTGGAAAAGATGTGGCATGAACTCAGTGGTACAAAATGCTGAGTAGCACAGGGAAGGGAGACCATTGCATTAAAATTTTTAGTGGCCTTCTCGCTTATTGGAGGCAGCTAAAAGGGGAGATCAAGAGTGTTTTGCTTGAGTCTAAAGCGACCATGGATTGTCAGCATGGCCTAGTCTATAGCTGGAGGTAGGAGAAAGGGTACTGTACACCAGGAAAATTATTTTCAATTAAAAAAAAGCTTGAACCTATGTAAAAGATTTTATTTAGAGGGTCAGAATGGCAATGCTGATTTAAACCAGATCTGTAGGAAATTGCTTTTAGAGTACTTGGAGAAAGTGGGAACTCTACCTTCCATGTAGACTACCTTTAAGACTTTTATGTTCAGGACTGTGAAACTAGAAACGGGTCTTGTTTCCCAGAGGTAAAACAGATGTTCTGGGTGGATGTGCTTACTCCGTGTGTGCTTCTGGGGAGTCATCCTTGGTCCCTCTACAAAATTTGAGAGGGATATCAATCAGTCATAGGGATAAAAAGGCTAAAACTAGAAGGTTTGATGCTTGATCATGGGTGTGAAGTTTTAAAGTTATCTTCCAGACTTGGCAGTAGGGGTAGGGATTACATGTTAAAGAAAGAGGTCTTTAAATTGTTAAAATGTACTGGCCTTTCTCTGTAGACCGGGGGGGGAAAAAAAAATTCTAGGTAAAAATGCCTAAAAAATTCTGAGGTCATGCTTGCTATTTTGCTATGTTGGGCCTCACATTTTTAAGTGTCTAGGGAAATGTGGTGAGAAGGCTACTCTGTAGACCTTCTCTCACAGCTGAAGACAATTTGGAAGGACCCAGACCATCTTTTCCTACTACTGACTATGCAGCTTTCATTTGCCTAAAGTCAGAGTCAGCTATGGTTTTCACTGTTCTTGGAAAATGTGAGTGGCTTTTGTGTTCCTGGATGCAGACCACACCCTTTAGCCTGGTTTTAGGCACCCAGTGATCTGAAATGTTACATTCCTGGAAGAAAAGGACTGCTCACCAAGTCAGCAATGAGCCATAGAGAAAGCTGTTTTGAGTCTCATTATCAGGCCTCTCTGTTTCTTGGTCTGTCTTACTGTGGGCTTTAGTTCAAAAAAATGTCTGTTTGGCAACAGTCCTGGCATTTAATTAAATTCCAGCGTGATGTAACTAAAACATTCTCTGCAGGCTAACTCTGACTGAGCAGTCAGTGTTGATGAGAAACCTGATGCACCCTGGGGATTGTGCTCTCTGGAGGGTGTTCTTCCAGTTTTGAGCAGAGATCGAAAGGGGATGAACAGATGGGCAGAAAACTGCAGATGAGCTTGTTTACTCAAGTTTTCACTGAACTGAATCTTTTCCTCCAGCTTGTGCATGATACGTAGTAAGTAGACATTTGCAAGCACACAACTCAGTCATCCATCAGTACCAGAGTTCTGTGGATTTTGAAAATGCTGTCATGAAAGTCAGTCTAGTTAAGTGCAGACGTACTAGATGAAGAGTGACATGACCACCTCCGTTATCCCCAGATTTTTACAACTTTTAAAATGCATAAGTCATTGTAGAAGATAGTGTGTATCATGACCTTGCATTCCTTTGTTGAGATCCTGTTATATATCACTTGGCAGTTTGTTGTACCCGCTGTGGTGGGTACTTGATCAGCTTGCAGAGAGGTTTTCATTCTCTGCTGCTCTTCTCACTGAAAACTGGAAGATTAACTGCCTTCCCTTGTCAGCAAAAGGAGAGGGAGCTTTCTCAGGGCTCTTCCAGAATCAAAGCATAGGTTGGTTTTGCTGCAGTCCAGCAGCAGGGGCCAACAATAGAATAAAATCCCGGTCCTCCAGAGCTTGTTGTCTTGTGTGTTGACTGAGCCAAATGGATGTAGAAAGACTTAAGCAAGAAACAGTATTTAATACTATTTGGCTTGATAGATAGTTGCTTACCTACTGGCAGACTGCTTAGATCATGGACAACTTCAACAGAGAGACTCAAAGGGGGACAGTAGCCTTGCAGAGATTTCATGAACTTGAAGGCACCTTGGGAAAGTGCCTATGAATACCACTAAGGGGTAGCTGGATTTGAAGGTTGTGAGGAATGAGCCTTTTTGGTGGTTTCTTCCCATGCACCAACAGTCAGGATGGGTACAATAAACCGAGTCTGAATCAACCAGTCATACCTCCCTTGGGTGAGGTAGTGCCTGGGGGTAATTTTCATTGTGTTGCTTTTTAAAATGAACAGATCAAGCAATGCAAGTTCTTGCTGTACAGTGTTTTCACACACAATCGCACAGAATCACCCAGGTTGGCAAGGACCTCTGAGATCATAAAGTCCAACCCTTGATCCATTATGGCTGTGGTTACCAGACCATGGCACTGAGTGCCACATCCACTCTCTTCTTAAAATCCTCCAGGATGGAGAATCCACCACCTCCCTGGACAGCCCATCCCAATGCCTGATCACCCTCTCTGTAAAGAATTTTTCCTAATATCCAACCTAAACCTCCCCTGGCAGAGCTTAAGTCCATGCCCTCTTGTCTTACTGATGGCTGCCTGGGAGAAGAGCCCAACCCCCCCCTGGCTCCAGCCTCCTTTCAAGGAGTTGTAGAGAGTGATGAGGTGTCCTCTGAGCCTCCTCCAGGCTGAACACCCCCAGCTCCCTCAGCCTCTCCTCACAGGACTTGTGCTGGATCCCTTCACAGCCTCGTTGCCCTTCTCTGGTCCTGCTTTTTTATCAGTAGTGCCTATTTGGGAAAGGCAGACGGCTAAAATGCAAAATTAGTCTGCACAATTGTAAGCCAGTGAAGCTGAGTAATGAAATCTGAGGCTGAGATTTAGTCTTCTGAAATTGGGATAGTTTTACAGAGTGAAAGGTCACCCTGGTGGCAGATGGAGCTTTACATGATGTATTCCTCAAAAAGTGGTTCCTTTTCAAACAGGTATTTACTAAGACCCTTTACGTGGCTTTAAGGTAAGAGAAAATGACAAGGGCAAGATAGTAGTCCTTTCGGAGATAGGTGTGCTTTTCTTCAGAGTCAGATATGATAACTGTGCCAGAAAGGCGTCTGCTGTCTGGTGTTTTCAGCCAGAGCTTGGAGACAGATCAACCTTTGTCTGACCCAGTCCCATGGACACGTGCTCAGTATCCAGCTCTTCCTTTGTGTGCCAAAACCACTTTGTCAAAGGATCTTCAGTAGTTGTATATAGTTCACAAATTAGCATAAAATGTATTCGGTCAGTTGTGAGTGGATTTATTTACCAAAGATGTTTTTCATTTAATAAATGCCTGTCTCTACCTCTTCAGGTTTTATGGTGAGGCATTCTGAAGCTGGATTTAACTACTGTGGCTCAAATAAACCGAATCTGAATCAACCAGTCATACCTCCCTTGTGTGAGGTAGTGCCTGGGGATAATTTTCATTATGTTGCTTTTTAAAATTAACAGTTCAAGCAATGTGAGTTCTTGCTGTACATTGTTTCACTCTTTCACTTGAACAAAAAGTGTGTAGTATTGCCAAGGAAAAGGTCAAAGAGCATCACATTTGAAGAAGTAACTATGAGAAAGCTTGCTGTGAGGTGCTCACCGGTATCACCACCATGAACTTCAGAAAAGTTATCTTGCTGCAGTTGTTTCTTTGTACAACTTCCATTTCTGAAGTAATCTTAAAAATGGAAACGGTATTAAATTGCTTCTTGATTGTATGTATTGGCATGTGTGCATTTATATGGAGAAATAGAGTCACTCACTGAGCTTTCAAGTCAGTGTGGATGTTCAATGACTTGATGTGCCATGCTGATATCTTGTACACTATACCTAGTAAAAGCAAATCTTCCTAAAAAAAGAAACAATGGTGCTGGTACTGTCTGAAACACTTCTCAGTTATTGTCCTACAATGACTTTGTTTTGGTAGATTCTGATTTATTTTAAGCATGTAGTGTGATCATTCCATTAATTAAAACATCTGTTCCACACTCTTGGAAGCAGTTTTGTTCTGTTGTTTGTTTGTGGTGGGTTTTTGGTGGGGCTTTTTGTTTGTTTTTGGTTTTTGTTTTGTTGTTTGTTTTCTTCCCCTCACATAGGAATATATTGTTAATATTGCCTCATCTCTGCTACCCAGCATTTTACACATATTCTTACTCGTTTTCTGACACAGGCACAGGATAAATTTTTCTTTTACTCTTAACTTCCCCTTCCTTCCCCTACAAACACTGTGTTTTCAGCAAGTAACATCTAATAAAGCTTGTCATCACCTTTGTCAAAAGAAACAGTAGACAATGAAAAAACATTGTATGGATAATCTTAGTATTGTTACCTCCTTTCCGGCTGTATGGTAGCACTTTTAAGATGGACATGCAGTTACTGGCTCAAGTGAAATCATCAGCCTGTTTTGTTTAAAAATGCTGCTGGAGCTGGCTTTATTTTTGCAGATTTTTTCACTAAGGCACATGCTGTGACAGAATATGATCTGCCCAATTGATGTTTGCAAGTATTGCTTACCAGTGATACAGGTGAGCTGAAGGGAGGGAAATAGTAACCCAGATTGCTGCTGTACTGGGACCTGATCTGAGTACTCAATGTGCTTCCTGGACAGAGTTAATGGGCTCAGTAGTTCTAGGCTGGTGTAGGACTCTGGTCAGCTTGCTGCTCTAGTGCTTCTACCTATGTTTAGAAAAATGTTATCCTGAGATTTGCTTAATGAATTTAAGAGAAAGCACTTGGATATTGTTTAAGTAGAGAAACTGCAGCTTCAATGTGTTGTATAGTTTTTGAGAAATTCGCTTTAGTAAGTGGTTGCTTGTATTTCAGTATTAATACATATCCCATGGTCAATTCTTCCCTGATACAAAGAATTATTTTTGCATTCCAATTCAATTATATTTTGCACCATGTAGTAATGAACTGGTAGAAGAGTGTCTTAACTTTCTGAAGACCCTTTCTGGTTTAGAGCTTTGGTTTAACTCAGACTTTTCACTGAATAGCATAGTGGAAAATACGAGAGAAATTAGCAAAACTTCAGGCTGGGTTGGACAAACAGAATTGCTCCTTGTTGTCACAGTACAGATGGTTTCTGAAGACTAAATTTAAAGAGGAGTAAGTCAGGTTCTTGGCATGGTATGCAGCATTCTTCAAATAGTAATTTTATAGTGGCATTTAGTTAAAACATATGTTACAAAAAAAAAAAAAAAGTCAAACCAAGAAAATTGAAAGAGCAGTTAGCAGCTCTCCTAAGTGTCGTTAGCAAAGGATAAGCTGTCCTTTTAAAAGGATATTGTGGAAATGAATACTGGAGCAAGCTTCCTGCACCTGTACCTCTTCTGACATAAACTATGTTTTGATCTGATATGCAGCCATGGCCATACTAAGGCTGGAGAGATGCAGGTGTTTCCCTCTGGCTCATGTAAACTCTATGCTTCCCTGGAAATTCAATGCAGCTTTCTATTGCCTACAACTACAAAATTAGATGCTTACTAGTTAAGGAAGTGCTTAGGCACAAAAGTTGCCAAATGGCACTAGGCAAGATTTTTCAAAAAGGAAGGAGTGGGAGGGAACTGTTATTAGTGCCCCAGACACAATTTCTCTGCTCCACACTCTGCTTTTGCATAGTAAATTTCAGACTTACTCTGTGTGCTAGGAAAAGCTTCCTAATGTGACTAAATTTTATTAAATTTAGTTGCTATAAATCATCACACAAGTTGGAGCAAATGCAGGAAGGTGCAGAATACATCCCAAATGGCTAAATTGTCAGACGTGTCTACTCCAGACTTCAAAGTCACATTGAGAATGTTTCTTGTCAGACAGCTTGTGGCCAAGGAGCTGGAGTATTTCCCACAAAAGTGAGTTAGCAACGATAGTTGGTTTCAGCAAAATGAAACAAACCAGAGAGACAAAAAGAACTGGAAAAAGCTGAGTTGGAGGTTGTTCGATGACAAAAGTACTTAAACTTGGGTAGTCTTGCCTAACAGGTCTGCCATATAGGCTGCTCTTCTGGAGTCTGTTATATTTCATTTCATTCAATGGCTCACATCTTTCAAAATCACAAGGAGTAAGATGCCAGCCCCTTGAATAGAGCCAATTAGGCTCTACATTCATTGTGCAACACAGGTAGTGTAGTCAGTTTCAAAACGACGCAAAAGCCATTAAAGTGAATAATTGAGTGGAACTTTATGCAGGGAGAGGACCAGAAGGAACTTGCAGATAGTGTGCTTGGACTTCAGCCTGTTGACCACAGAGCCTGGTCTGTGTTTCCCATTAGCCTCAGACCAGTTAACAGCCCCATTTCAATTTCTAGTTTCACTCCCATGTTACCAAGCCTTTGATCCTTCAGATAACAAACATTTTCTTTGGTACTCATTGCTACTACATTGCTATAAGGAATTCTACCACTTTAAATGCCCCCTCTGAACTTCTTAACAACACTCAGTTATAGCAAGGCTTAATATTTTTGTTGGATCATTTTTGAGATTTTTTTTTTCGTTATTCTTTAGTGAGGCTTTTGTGAATTTTTACCAGTACTGCTTAATTAGAGCATTTGTGTTAAAGTGGGATCAAGAAGCAGAGATAATTTACTGAGGTTCTGCTGAGTGTTTCAGGGTGCTTACATGGCATAGCAGTTGGTGTGGTGAAGACCTGGTGTCAGATGACAGGATATCCGTGCAAGCATCGTGTCTTCCTCCGTCCCCCCAGATGATGAGTTGGGTCAGATGAAGAAAGAGCATTAATATACAAATGCTGCAAGAATCAGTGTTAAACAGAGCAGAGCAGCAGGGAGCTGGAGACCAGCCCTGCTGTGGTGTCACTGGGGCAGGCACTGTTGGCCCTGCAAGGTTGAAATGTGATCCTGGTCTGTGGGCAGATATTGGGGTTGGAGGGCAAGTGTGGACAAGGCAGGGCTAAGTGTCTTCCAGGCCATAAAGGCAGTAGCTTTCTCCTGGTACACTTTTTGGTTCCTAGAAACCATCTGGACAAAAACATCCTGAGCTAGAGACTGTTTGGACTGTTAAATGTCATAGTCACACCCACTATACATAAACGTGGCTAACACCTTTGGCTTCCAATACCCTGGCAGTTCTTCACCTTTGCCAAAGGCTGCTATCATTTTTGTAGACCTAAAGTACTTTTCATTTTCTTGTTTCTGATTTTTGTCTTAAATGCAAGAAGTACTGGCTGGTTAAAATTGAGGTTGTGTGTGGTACTCTGGCTCTGCTAAACTAAGGTTAAGCAGTTGCTGTCCTTACCCTACTTCCAGCTGCTTATCTTGGCTCTGGCTTTAGTGGCTATTGTTGTTTCTGCTCACTTTACTTCTGCTACAGATGTACCCTAGTTTCAGTATTTTTTTTCCTCTGATGAGGTGCTAATGCTGAATATGATGAGTATGATACTGGATAAAGAACTTGGAAAGCAGTGCCATTCTGAAATTTTAGTGGAATGACTCGATTCAGTCTGAGCTGAACAGATACCTGTCACAGGGGATTTATTTTTTTTTAATTAATCCTCAAACTATAATCAAACAATCATTATTCCAGTGGTACACATACTGCTAAATAGTGAGAATGGAAGAAATTTCAATGGACAAAATTACTGATTCAACTGGCTTGATATTAGCTACCTTCATTTTTTCCTTAATGTGTGCTTCCCCCACTGAATATCAGTGTGGTGTATAAATAACAGTGCCCTAGTGAAGGTAGTAGAGCAGCTTAAGTGTTGTCCTCTGTCTTTCTATTGCTAGACTGTTGGATACCTTGGAGTATGCTATGCTTAAAATAGATAAGAAAATTCTGATGTCTTCTGGCTGATGCATTTATATTTAACTCCTCTGAGAGTTTCCATGCCATGTTTCCATGTTCTGTGAGAACAAGTTTTATGTGGAAGGCAGCTGAAACGTAAATGGAAAAACAAAAATGCTGAACTGGCACTGAAAGCCACATTATTTCTATGGAGGATTTCTATCCTGCTTATATTTCTGGAGATAGATGAGCCTCTGTGTGCTGGATAAGCACCTATTCCCAGTGTTCAGGCAGTGACTGAAGCTGCAAATAGTAGAGTGGGTGGCCTCTGTACAGGGTTAAAACCAGAAGGTGATAGTTACACAATTTAAACTACAGAGAGCTTTCGATAGGAATAATGGAATTATTCCTATTATAACAAAATATGTTAAAACTGGGTTTAAAAGTATTCAGGCAGGTACTTTGTGGTTTTTTGCATGCTAACATTGCCAGACATTCTGTGGGTTAGTGTGGCATTGGACCTTTAGATTTCTTCCTCCTTTTTCTCTGAATTCTGTGAACTTTGAAGTTGATTGTCAAATGTATGGAAAGAAGCCTTAGTTTTATTCAATTGTGTTTTGAAAGCACAACTTTTTTCACATTCCTATTGTTTTTAATTTGGTAATGTGTGCTGGTGAGTTTGGTTCCCGAGTCTGTTAGTACATGACTTGTAACTTTGCCAAACATGATGGTCGATAGAAAAAAAAAAAAAAAGGCATATTCCTTTAGTGTGCTGATTACCTCCTTTTTATTTGCCTTTAGGATACCCCTCTGTACCACTGTATGCCTTTGACACAAATCTGTCATTTAGTTTTTGTAATCCCACAATTTTTCAGCCTCGCTTTACTTGCATCCTTGAGCCAGCCACTTCCTCTTCCCCTTCTCCCCCTCCCTGTATCCATCAGGGAAGAAAAGCTGGAAGTGACCGTGCTTATCTAAAGGAGTAAAGTGATCCTTGTCTGTTTTTCCTTAGCTGCCAGATTCCTTTGTTGGTCTTCACTTACAGAAGTCATCTTAGGCTTTCAGATCTATGTTGTCATGTGAAAGATTTTAAATGTCCTGGAGACATTTAAAAAAAGACTGGATGTGGCACTCAGTGCCATGGTCTAGCAACTGCTCCGGTGGGTCATGGGTTGGACTTGATGATCACTGAGGTCCCTTCCAACCCGGCTAATTCTATGATTCTATGATTTTCACATTGCTTTTTCACAGTGTATATTGATATCAGAGTACTTAATTTCTGTGCTGTCTTGATAAAACTAATTTACTTCCTCACCTCTTTCCTGTTGACTCTGGCTTTACTTGCTGACAACATTCGAACTGACAGTTTTGGGGGGGCTATTGGGAGCTTGTTCAGGAAGGTGTTAATTATATACAGTGCCAAACAAGCTGTTCCCTAGCACTGCTGAAGCAGCCACCTCCAGCTCTGGGTACTTTCTGCTTCACTGTACCTGTTTTAGCAGTCATGCAGGAAGAATCTCTTTAGCTTGCTGATCCAGCTCAGGACTAAGGTACAGAAAAAAAGAAATGGGTTTTAAAATTAGCAGTCTATGCTGTACCTTGTTGTGCCAATGTAGTATCGGACCAGGAGAGTAAAATGCCTTCAGTAGAAACTTCTTTGTGTATATTTTTAGTATGGTGCCCAAACTTTGTTAAATTTCAGATGATGGCATCAGAAGTAGGCTGTGGAACTGGTACCATTGGAGAAGTTTTAGACCTATTACCTAACTTAAACACAATTAAAAGCTCCTATTTGAATAGAAAGATTTCTATTTAATTAGGAAAAAAAAACCCCTTCAGTCAAGCTTGACAGATATTGTATCATTCGCCTTTGTGCTCTGTGCTGCTGCTGTGCTTGTATTGTGAAGTTGGAGATTTTTGTCCTCACTTGCCAGTCTTTCCCAAGTGGTGTCATACTAAGTACCAGGTTTATTAGGAGGTTAAGAGCAGGGACTGATGAAAGCTCAGCCTGTCAGGAAAATGCTTGGTGAAGTTAACAAATAGTGTGTTGTAGGATTTCAGTAGATGAAACAGCAGTCAGCTATTGAAAAAGGCTCGAGAGTTGGGAAGTTGGTTGGGACCATGACTTGATTTGGGTCTTCCTCATGGATAAGCAACTGGAGTTTCACAGGCAGACTGGGTTGCTTTGCTTTTAGGCTTTCTCTTGGATAGAGATGAGGCATGACTGGGGACTAACCACTGAGTTCAAGAAAAGATTTTGCATGCCCTGAAGGTTCACCTTTAAGTGCTGATTAAAACTCTGTGAGATTGGTTATGTCTTACAAGCTGTAATGAGGCTATCTGGGCCTTCATACCAGAACATTCATAATTATTTTTGGCTCTGAACATAAGATGTTGGTTCATACAGCAGTAAAAGGCACTTTGTGTTTTAGTGCATATTGGATGCAGTTCTAATAAATGGATGAGAATTATAATTGAGAATATTGTAACTTTTGTGCTTTAAGTGAAAGCAGTAAAATTGATAGTGCAAGTTTAATAATTACTTTTTGTGTTCACATGCTGGGACTATCTGTTTGTGAAAAACTAAATACAGATTTTGTGTTAATGGCATTATTGTGGAAGACAAACATAGCTTTGGTTTCCCTTCTGAATGGTATGTTATTATCTAATTAAATTTAAACTTGTGCTAAATGCTTGATGTATTCCAGTGCAATGTTAGACTCTGCAGCCACTTCAAAATCTATACTGAAATTTATTCTCTCAGGTTGCCTCCACTTGCTGCCATTTCTCGTGTGGTAACATGCAAATTAATATCTATTGATTGGTGTTTGATATTGAATTCAAGAGCCTCTGCCCTTTCTGAATATAAAGGATTATAATTTTGTTTAAATTTCAGTGGAGTTGGGGAAAAACAAATTTGAAGCAGCCATTAATAGAGAACATGGCAATGAAGTGGCATTCTCAGAGACAGTATAAAGCCCCCTCCCCCCCGAAAAAAACAGAAGTTTTCTGACTCAGTTATGTTTAATTCCTTGTGTTGGTTTAATAATTATTTTCAGCTACTGGATTAAGATAGCAAGGTTAGGTAGTACATACTAAGGAAACATTGTTTCTAATTAAACTTTAGAGCAGCATATTATGAGTAAATACCCCTCTTAAAACATGTTGGTGATTGGAAGAAAATTTTTAAGGTAAAGCCCAATATTAAACAAATGCTACAGTCACAGATAATTCTGTGACTGGGAGAAGAACAAAGTTTTATTTTCCTGTTTCTGTGTCTAAGTAGAAGGCAAAGAAGAGTAGGAACCACTTTTGGAGTACAGTGAAAGGCAGTAATGAGATGTTAGTCCTGTTAGGTAAAAAAAATGATGTCACAGAATTCTCATCTTGGTTTCTCACCTTGAGTTCAAGCAGAAAACATACTTGCATTCTTTCCTTCTCAGGCAGCATCACTTAAATGTTATGGGTTTTTACTAGTGTTTGAAATGCAGAGCACTTGGAGTGGGTGCAAAGTTTGGCTGAAAACTAGCATTGCCTTCTGGCATGCAGATTGCTTAGTAGGCTTCAAAGAGACTACCAGAGAGTTTATGACAAATTATTATATCTTAATAAACTCAGCAGTGGTGTGCTCTGTATATTGTGAAATGCCTTTATAAGCAGGGATGTATCATTTTCAGAAATGATTGTCTTTAATACATCTATTTAGTGGTTCTTGGTTAACAATCCTTGCCAGTGAGTGTTGGAAGTTCTCTGGAAAAAGGATTAGTATCATCAACTCGTACATGGGAGAGGAAAAGGCAGAGGGGTGAGACAGGTTACTTGAGCAAACTAGAACATGTGCCCTGTGCCTTTTTAGCCATTAGATTAAATGAGTCAACCTGAAGACCTCTCTAAATTTATGGTGAGTTATTTGGCTTCAAGATGCGAGTTTAGGGATGTCAAAACTGCAACCCCAGTCACTCAGATCTGCTCTCAGCATGGCACAGTAAGTAGCATCTGTACCTATATGAACAAAGCCTATTACTTAAGCTTTACATGCTATATGCTCTTTTAGCATTTCCAGGAGATTTTGTAGCATGCTGTGATACTTTAAAAGGTGATCAAGAGAGTGACTGGAAGGACAACATCAAAGGATCACTTGGCTGACATAGCCTGAGTTGAAACCTAGCTTAAAACTTAGAGAAATACTGCAGAACTAAGTATACTGTTTCATGCAGTGTACTGTTGCACCAAATTTCACAGGCAAATTAACTGATCCTGGAAGTTGAAGTTATGGTTTAAAAACACAAAAATGCTTGAATAGATTGTACACTTGAATTTTTTAAGAAATATTGTCCCAATGTGCCAGTGCTACCATGTATCTGCAAACTCTTCAATCTTCAGTATGCTTCCTGTGAAACACTCAGCTTACTTCCTTTCCTCGGTGTTGGAGTTTGGGCAGATTAATGTTTGGTTTATCGCTTCCTGCCAAATGCTAGGTGGAATGAAGTTTGTAGCCAACATCTGTATTATGTTGATATATTTTAATTTGATGTGAAAAAAGTCACTTGAGAATCCTTCTCCTAAAATTCTAGGATAGAAGATGTGGATTTGTAGATTACCATATACCCCATCATGAAGGTAGTTCAGTGAGGGACAATAGTTGTGTATAGTTGGGTGACTTCATTGTTAAATCAGTGGTAGTTTGATCAGCAGTTAAGACTTAATAAGTGGAAACCAGTTTTATGACTTAATTTTTATTGGTAGAAATGTAAAGTCCAAGGGAATGATTTTCAGGGTGTGTAGTCCAACTTTGCTTTTACTTTGGCTGAATTGATATAATGCATCTTTAAATGATGCCATACATCCTCAAAGCCTAAGTATCAGAGTGGGCAGCTGATTTCCATGGGGATACTTAGAAACATACTAGGAGTCTATAGTTTCTGGAGCTGCAGATTGTAAAGAGTTACATTTGAGGTTTTGGAGACTTGGACCCGTTTTATGTGGGTCATAGAAACATGAGGAGAGGGAAAAGAAATTTTTCTTTCCTCTTGCACGATCTCTGATTCTTTGAGGTTTGGAATGGTGTTGTGTTGTTTTTTTTTTTTCTGAATTTCTTCTTGATGTAGTTGCCATTTACTTGATTTAACAATCTTGTCTGAAGGTATAAAAGAGGAAGTAATGATCATCTGATAGAAAAGCCACATGCATATACCCTTTCATGTTGAGATGTTGACTTTGACTTATGTCATATGTGTAAAAATTGATGGCTTAAATAAACATATTTTTCAGACTTATTTTCAAATTCATTCCAATATAATGCTTTTGGGCAATTAAAAAGATTAATGACTTATTATTATGGACTTTTTGCTCTTTATTTTTCTGAATTACTGTTTCATTTTTCTGTTCTAGCATTTTGTGTAATATTTCACTTTGGCTGGGCAAACAGTGGATTTGGCCCTACTGTCCATTTAACTTCTGAGGTAACTGTCACTGCCTACTGAAGGACTAAAACTTGATATCAAGAGTAAAACCACTATTATTTTCCAGTATAGCATATAGTAAGTCAGCCTGCTTTTATGAGATCGTAGAAGGATGTGTAAAATACAATACAAAAATGCCCATACATCAGAATCCAAGAGCAAATGTGCTGAAAAAAACAACAAAAAACTAGTACATCTTTTCCAGCACAGAGTAGAAGTGTCTTCATGACTCATATGATTTGTGTCACATAATTCACTCACCCTCGGTTTATGCTGGCTGGATGTACAGTAAAATAAGAAAATGCAACAGAAGAGGTGAGAGTCTACATCCAGAAACACTGTCTGTAATAGAACAGGCTTTGCATATATGCCTCTAAAAATTGTTTCTCAGTTTTGGATGGTCGTAGACTCTACTTTCCTGGGTAAGTTTAAATTGCATTAATTCTGTCCAGACTGACTGGTGATGTCTTTGGCACTTTCCAGCAGTGAGTATGAAAGCTGTTTGCTTTCCAGTGTTGTTCAAAAGCTTCCATTTGGCTAAGATGCCTTGTGGATGTTTAGTCTTACTTCTGTCCTGTAAGTTTTTAACAGCCTGAAATACATTAATAGAAGCATTAAAAAAAAAAAAAAAAAGATTATAACTAGCTAGATGAGTGCATGGTTGGTTTTGTTCGTTTGCTTGGGGATTTTATTGCTTTTTTTTTTTTTTTTTTTTTTTTTCCCCCAGCAATACTGAAATCTGGTGGCAGGCCACCCAGGCTATTGTATAGTCCATAGGTGTACATTCTGGTGGCTAAACTGAAGATGTAAACACTTAAATGAAACAAACAAACCTAATGTTTTAGTGTAGCCATCTGTGATAAAAAGGAAATGGAAGACATTATTTTACTAGTCAAGACTTAAAAGGAGACCAGGCAGATTTAGTAGGGCTATAGGGCTCTATAAAAACATCCAGATCTAAAAAACCTCCTTGGGCTACAAGTGCTGGAGGCTGTGAAAATGTTCAGGGGAATTATCTGTTATATAGTTACGTTATTCTAATTTTCTTTCCAACAGGACAAAAAAACGTGTAGGAAATTGCATACTAGGTTAGATGGCTGGAATCTTGTTCCTTTGGCTATTGTAAGATTTTGGCACTAGTAGGTGAAAAAATATCCACTCTTGCTGCTTCAGAAGCAGGTCAGAGACATGAATTGAACTGTAATTGTGTAGCTGTGTGATTTGCAGGCCTGGTGAAGCCACTGCTACCTTCAGCCTTGGTGTGAATTATGTTGTATTGTAGGGAAATTGCTTTCTTCTACATTACCTATTACCATAGTGGAGTTTGCTCTCTTTTGGTTTGCAACTTCTGGCTTTGAAATGAAAAAAAAAAAAAGAACATTGCATGTCATGATAGCGGAATATTTGTCAGGCTTTTAACTGGTTTAAGCAGAGGATCAAATAAAGTCATTACTTCTGTAGTCTTTGCAATATTGCCCTCTGGTACTTCTAGCTGTCATTGCATTGGAACCCTGGTCATGTTATATTTACTTGCTATGTTTCTTTCTTAGTGCACTTTTTAAACTGAGGACATGAACTGTTCTCTGAAGACCAGTGTTATGCTACACCTTAATTTTTCCTATGGCATTAGGGAAATAAGCAGTCTTTGAATTTATGTGGCAGATAAGACCCTGAAGCTCAGATGAGCTCAGATAAGTGTGGGGCCTGATTCATGCTATTGGATGAATGTTTGGCAGCACCAGTCTCATAGACTAAATCATAATTTGCCTCTTCCCTTTGCCTTGCAATTCACTTCCTGAAAGTAGAATGTGGGCATCAAATAGAGCATGGTAGAAAGCTTCTCTATTGAGTCAGGGGTTTTCTGACTTGAGGACTTAATGCTGTCTTCTCTAAGGCAGAAGTTCTGCTTAAAGCATTTGTATTGAAAAGTTTCCTCTTTGAACCCTGGATGTGATAGTTCATCCTTCTTTCATGTCTCTTTACTTTTGGGTGTTCAACTTCATGTATGTTAAGGTGTATGTTAAGGGTGGCTACTACATTTGCTGTTATTCATTACTAGCACAGCTGCCTGAGGATCTTTATTAAAGAGCTTGGTTAAGATAAGTTGTCTAATGAAAAAAAAAAAAAATCTATACCTCTGTGAACTGTACTTATTTGCAGAAATTTTGTTTATGTAATCCTTGGATTTGTTTGTAATGAGCTGCATTGTAAGATCTAGTACTTTACTATTAAGCTGCTATTATTAAAGGTAAAAAATGAAGGTATTGTAAAAGCTGGTATAGACAGTTGGAAAGGCATTCGTATAATGGATTTTTCATAGTAGCTCTGAAATCACAGGGTGATTAACACTGCTTCCTGGTCTACAAAATGCTGTCCTCAGAGAGGCACCTGGATTATAAAATATGTAATTGCTGAAGTGGGAAGGGACCTCAGGATCATCTGGTTCAACCTCAGTGCTCAAAGCGTGGTCAGGTAACACGGGCTGCTCGTGGCCATGTCCATTTAAGTTTTGGGTCTCTCCAAGGAATGGAGGGTTCACAGCCTTCCTGTGCAACCTGTTCCAGTGTTTGACCATCATTGCTGTAAAATAAGTAAAATCTTATGCTTAACAGTAATTTCTTAGATTTTGTTTTGTGCCCACCGCCTCTTGTCCTGTCTCTGGGCTACACTGAAAAGAGCTGGGATTCCTCTTCCCCACACCCTCCCTTCAAGTATTTAGAAAGATCCTCCTGATCCTTCTCCAGGCTGAACAGTCCCATCTCTCTCAGCCTTTCCTCATAGGAGAGATGCTTCAGTCCCTTCATCTTAATGGTCCTTCTCTGGAATCTCTTCAGTATGGCCCTACCTCTCCTGCACTAGAGAGTCCAGAATTAGGTCCAGCACTCCAGATGCACCTCTCCAGTGCTGAAAAGAAGGCAGGAAGGTTCACTTTCCTCAGCCTGATGGTTACATTTCTCCTAATGCAGCCTGCAGTGCTGTCAGATTTCTTTGCTCTGAGGACCCATTGCTAGCTTTTGTTGGTGTCCACATGAATTACCAATTATTTCTCTGTCAAGACACTTTTTGGTTGGTCAGTCCTCAGCTTGCATTGCTGTGTGGGGTTACTCCTTCCCAGATACAGGACTTGGCATTTCCTTCTGTTGAACAAGCTTCCTGAAGTTCCTGTCAGACCATTTTTCTCAGCCTGATGAGGTCCATCTGAATGTCAGCAGCCTCTTCGTATATCAGTGATTTCTTTGTGTTTTTTCTCATCTTGGAACTTTCTGATTGTGCACTCTTTCCTATTACCAAACCCAAGTTGTTTGTAGAAAACTCAGATACTCTTACGTGCTAGCTCTTACATGCATACATGAGTCTGCAGTTACCAAACCAAGAGTATTAGAAGTGAATGGCTTTGTTGTGTACTAAAAGATGCAGTGTCTGCTGATCTAAAACACACTGAATATTTACTAGGCAGTATCTCCTGCTTGCCATCCACCTGAATGGAGCCTCAGAGTAGGCAGTGAGGGAGGTGACTTGTTTCAGGGCTGTATACAGTGAGAATACTAACAGTATCCTAAGATATTAAAAGTATTGCAGGAGGAACTGGTATCCAACCAAAGCACAAACCACTATGGATTCTTTCCTACTGATTTCTAATTTTTATTTCTCTCAAGAAATTAAAATGTCTTAAGTTCAAGCAGATTCAAATGGTAAGTATCTAGGCATATCTGGAGTTCCACAGTTATCTTAAGTGCTCACTTGTAAATAATCTACTGGATCTACTACTAGCAATCAGAACCCTACAGTGAGTGAACTGTTTCTGTTGTGCTCTGGAATGCTTGCTTGGATGTAGTGTAAATAGAAGTATTATTGATGTTGATGGCAAGTTATGTAGCCACAGGAAGCATTTGCTTTGTGAAAACAACCTATGCCACAGAGAACCAAGTAGTAACTAATATTGTTTGGTATCACTGATTTCCTTTGCCCCCAAAAGATACATGTATTTTTTAGAGGAAATCCTGTTTATTTGCTTTGAGGAAATAATTGTTTTCCAGTAATTCATTTTTTTGTTGTTGGCTTTTTTTTTCTTTCTATTGATCTGTTAAGGAGTGCTGATACTCCTTGACTTTTGTTTTCTGCCTCTGCAGTTGCAGTGCTTGGTAAATGAGGAGCTGCTGGCAGTGGCAATACCATCTAAATATCCTTCTTGTCAGTTAATGATTATCATCAGCTATTGCAGATGTTTGAAGTTCTCTGGCTCTGTCTGGGAAAGAGCATTTACATTTATCCTTTTTATTCCCTCTGCATTTCTTCTACAGCAACCCATGCAACCTTACTTGTAGAGCTTTTAGGAGGGTGGGGGGCAGTTATTTCTATTAAGGCCACAATGCATTACTCCAACTCGTGTCACAGCTGGAGAGCAATTGAGGTGATATTCTAAAAGCCCCGCTTTTTGGTTTTGCCTAACTCCATAAAGAAATGCAAAAAGCAGTTAGTCACTGAAAGCATAGTTTGTGGTTTGTTTTTTTTCTTTTCACCCCACACAACTATTAGCCTCAGCCATATTTATTTATTTATTTATTTTTACTTCAGAGAATGGTTTGGATTGGAATGGACCTTAAAGATTATCTACTTCCTTCTGGCCTTCTTAACGTCCTTTCACTCAACAATTGTCTCTCAAATCTGAGCATGTTAACTTCAGCAACTTTATGTGGGGAATGATTTTCTAGGTCTGGCTGACGGATTAAGTGGCAGTACCTTGGTTGTGAAGTAACTTACATTTGCACATTCTCCAGTCGTTTCCCATTAAAACTTAAATTCGTGTTCTGCTGGGCCACCTTTAAAAAGCAGACCTCCTCCTTACATGTAAGTGTTATGAAAACCAGGCATACTGTAACCCGGAACCCTGAGGAATCCCTGATTGAAATAACAGATCAGAAAAATCTCTTGCTAACATTCCTATGATTATATGTTTACTCGAGTGACAGAAACATGGTGTCACCTAGCTTTTGGCATACAGCCTAATTTTGGTCTAAGAACTAACACAGATCCTCAAGGCTTCGCTGATGGAGTGTCTTTGGGAACAGATAACTTCTGAAAATGTAACAGTATTTCTTACCTTTCCTCTCTCTAGAATTATCTAATGTAATGCTGATTAGATGGTTGGTGTGGTTCCCGCTTTATAGTGGAATATATTCCTTAGTAGTTGCTGCAATTGAGTAGGGTGAGTGAAGAGAAACAAGTGACTCATTGTTAGATCCTCACAGGTAAACAAACAGACAACTTTGGTGTAGCCCCCTCTCCCTTTCTATGGCATCTATCTTGGCTATGTGTTTTTCTTTCTATTTGGATGTTTTCTCTTGGTAACTTTTGCCTAGTTTGACATCCCATATATAGATCTGAGGGTACTGATGTAGGAAATGCAGGAAAAGGTTTTAGAAAAAAAAGATGAGACATGAGCTCTTTTATTTACAATTAGCACTTACATGAGCACTTTTATTTACAATGGAGCTTAGCAAATACATAATGAGAGCCCAGTGATACAGGAGGCTCCAGTCTTAGTACACATAAGGACACACATGCTGTAAGTTATTGCAATTAACTCCTACCCCAGTGTGTACAAAATTAACATCAGCTGCTTTAACTTCGTTTAAAGCCTTCTGGAATCATTCCAGGTTCTGATATAGAAGCACACTTTACTTTGCTGTTGATACTCACGTTTTTTCTCTCTCCATCTCCACCTCTTTCTCCCTTTGCAGGCAAAGGCAGCTCAAGCATCTCATCCGACGTGAGTTCAAGTACAGATCACACACCCACCAAAGCCCAGAAGAATGCAGCTACCAGTGAAGGTAGGCAGCTGGTACTCATTACCCAGGTCAGGCCTCCAGCATAATCCTAGCAATTTTCAAAAAAGGAACCCTTCCTCCTCATTCCTTCTTCATACAGCACCATAGGCATACTACAAATTAAAACTCACTTCTTCATGTATACGGTTATCACTACTACCTGCTGTATTCATGGCAAAGGATCTAAAATACTTATTCAAGACAAAAAGGAAGTTTTTGTATTTTTTCTAATTTTTTTAGTAATTTTTCATGTTACTTTTCCTGCTTTTATACTTAAGATTTGATGAGATCCTATTTTGAACTTTTTTTGAAAAATTTACTTAACAGAAGCTTTATTTATTCATTCAAGGTTAAATATCAGCTTCTTACTTTCGTACTATGAACACCATGAGAACATGAGTTGTTTGTGGCAAGTTTTCAAAAGTGTAGCTATGGACATGAACTGCTGATACGGATTTAATTACACTGACACACCTCATCTACAGTTACTGAAGTAATCATCCAGGACTAGATTTTTAATGTTTAGGGCAAGGAGTTATCTTCTATGTCAGTATTAATACAGTGTTGTACTACCTGGTCTACCAACAGAGAAATGCTGATCCTTTCCTGCTACCTTCTTATAAGTAAGTGTGCTCTGTAAAGTGAAAATATATTTGCCTTAGTTTTTACAAGAGTATCTTCAAAGGCCGAGGAGAAATAATCACATCTATATGTAGTTTTATGATGTAAGCTTTTTTTTACATGATAAATTTGTGTGCCTTAACTAGCATGTCTGGTCAAAGCTGTCATAATAAGTTGGGTGTACTTGGTAGTTATCAATAATTCTGTTTTCCTACCCTTCTGTCATTACAAATTAAGTTACAAGCTCTGATAGCTCTCAGGCTTTTATTTCTTAATATTAAAGAAATCGTAGACTTTAAATAGTTCTAGTTTGGCAAGTTTTGACTATGACTGTAGAATTTGTACAGTAAAAGCAGTCCATGAAAGTAATAAATGACCATATAAATAAAGAATATATGCATGCATAATTCCACATCAAGAATGAAGATATGAGAAATACTGATTTAGAATCTGTGCTTTTTAGTCTGAGCAATAAGTTTAACAATGAATAAATAAAATGTTAGTGAAGTTAAAATGAATATTAGAATTCATGTTTCTCTAAGCTTTAGGTTAAAAAGTTTTGAAGGAGGTGTATCACAAGACATAAGATAAATTTAGGAGATGTATAAAAGCATTTTAACTTTTCAGTATGATATCCAGGGGTTAAAAAAAAGCCACAAAGGAATAGTGGAAACTCTGAAGTCAGTACTTAACAAGTGCTTTAAATTTCTGTTTTATTTCAGTCAGTAAACAATGTTGGATTTATTCTCCTTATTTTTAAATCAGATAATGCAAGAGAATAATTTACTAATCTCTAAATTTTATGTTCTTAATCTAGCCCATTGTAAAGACCAGTGCTGACCATGAATTCTTCACCACTGATTTTCAGCTGATTAATTCATTAGTGAGAGAGGCTTAAATGCAGGTCAGGAGATGCTGTTGTAAAGATAAGTTTTATAAGTTTTTGTGCAGATTCAGAAAGAGTTCATAGCAGTTGAGTTCTGTATTCTGTATTTGGAGGCAATTTCAGATGTGAGCCCAGCTTTTCTGTGTCCTACAAAACAGTGATTTGACAATTACTCTGACAACAGCGGAATTTGTTTCTTTCTCAGCCTATTCTACTAATACTTTTCTACCAAATTCTTCTGCTGAGGAATTACTAATGTGGTTCAGTTTAATATGGATTGTCTTAATGTGGATTGCTGTATAATCTGATTGGTATTTTGAATGTCATGAGAGGAGCATAAGAGTTCCATGAAGGTAAGTGAGAATGGAGAAAAGGAAGTGGTGTGGCAGAACACTGTTGAAACTAGTGCTGTTACTGGAAAGCACATTTATCAACCAGTGTGTGTCTGGATTTTTTACTAATGCTGCCTCTCTTTTCCCATGTAAAGTAGACTTACGCCATAGGAGGATTCAGTCAAACAGACTCATACCTTCTGCAAGATGAGTAGAGTTCTGAGCTTGTAAGACTGAATGCTTTTATAGTGTTTAGTTATAGAGTAGTGTCTAGGGACCAGCTACGAACAGGAGCCTGATTGTGCTAGATGCTGTACAAGCAGTGGCAGTTATATCTTTTCATTGGGGTGTTTACATAACATTTTATATGTTAGTTAAATTTACCTTTATAGAACTCCATGCTCTAGTATTTGCTTGCCATGATACAGTAGTAGCTGCCCACCCCAGAGATGGGTAAATGCATCTTAGTCCTCACCGGGATACTGGTTTATTGCAGGGACAGAAAGCTCCAATTCTGCCCTTTTCTTTAGCCCCATGTGTGCTGTCCTGTGAATGAGCCATGTGTTGTGTGTGGTGAGATGTATGCATCCTTGGCATGGTGTGGGAAAGACCTTGAAATATTGTAGGTGAACTCTTCTTCACCTTCATTAGCATGCGGAATCATCTTAATTGAACAACTTGCAGGCAGCCTCTTTGCATCCCTCAAATTCCTGAGGGTCCTGAATTTCCTGAGGGTCCAGCTCTGAAAAGCATAGAATTTGTGTTTGAGTCTCAGTCTATTTGAGTCCTTTCATGGCTTCTGCTTTCCAGCTTTGCAAACAGATCTAATTCTACCCAGTATTTGTATTTTTGCTTCAGTCAGTGATGCAATGGAGATCTAATTGCTATCGTGTTTCTGTTGTGTGGGGGAATGCAGAGAGTAGCTGGCAGACCATGAAACTTACTAAATTCAAACTTTAGATACCAGTGATGCACTTGAGAGGGATGCAAAGGTGAGACTGTCCTGGTGCTGAAACTTGAAGTTCAGTTGCTCTTGTTGTGACTTTTTGTACTTCATTGAAGTGCAGGTGGCAAAAGCAGATGTCTGGTCCTCTATGTAAATTAGTTTGCTGTAGGGATTTTGGCTACAGCTTGGCTCAGAAGAACACATGGTAGTCTGTGGGTGTGCAAACACACTGATGCTTCCATGCTTACTGCTCTTCCGAGGCTAGAGTTTTCTTTAGCTTTGAATATACACTGCCTTGTACTTCATTTCTAGACTCAGACATTGCCTGCAATTCTTTACCCCATCAATCAACTGCAGTTAGAAACTTGAGAATGCATGAGTTTTTCCTACCCCCCATTGCTCTGCTGGCAAGTGAAAGACTAAATGGATTTTTGTGGGCCATTTAAATGCAATTTGCTAGACACAGTTGCAGCTGGAATATTATTGTTTAAAACTTGGTTTAGAAGATTACACTAAATGTTTTTTATGGACTTACCTTGATCCAGGGAGCTTTCTTCTGACACCTACAGAGTGTTGAATGCTTCATATTAACCTCTCTGTTTTCCAGATAAAAAAAAAAAATTCATTTCATGTTTATTGCTTTTAAGCACTAATACAGATGAAGCTTTAAGTTGAGAGCTTGTGTGTGAACTCCATGTAAAAATTCTAATTTATTTCTCAGTTTCTATAAAATCAAATTGAAGTATCAGGCCTGAAGCAAAACAGTATTTTAGCAGAGGGGCTCAGCACTGAAATACCTCTGAATGTATCCTATTAAATGTTTGGGTTTAATTTTGTGGAAATACAGTTGAGTTAGCTGCTGTATTCTGCATAAGTTAAATTGTCATCTGCTGTTAGTGTGGAGAGCAAATGCATTTGTTTTGGCTGTACCTGTTTGTATGCATTTCAACAGAAGAGGAATTTTTTTTCCTAAGTTTAGATTTGTACTGTGGAAGTTCCTCGAATTAATTCCATTCATTAGGAACCATTCCCTCCATTAAATAATTTTGGGGGGACAAGTATATGAAAATGTAACATTTTGCAAATATGAAATGCCTTAATTACAGATGTGTTATTTTATAGTCATTGCAAGAGGATTTCTGCCTAAGCTTGATCACACTGGCTTACTGTGGTCTTCAGCATTCTTTTATGGTGGGTGCCTGCCATTGAAGCTTTTTGGAATGGATGGTGTGCTAGTGAGTGCTGGTCTATGCTGTGAAATGTCTGCTGTCTATTATCTTCCCCTGGTATGTGACAAGTTCCAAAGAGGGTTTTGAATGAGGACTTTTTTCAGTACTGTTTTTCATTCTGGTGAAGTCTGTGAAAAAAATTGACCAAACGTAATACCATCCAAAACCAAAACAACAACAAAAAAGCAAAACCTAAAGGACAAAATGCCAAACAAAACCCAAACTAACAACAGAACAAAAACCAGCTAAAACCAATCTAGAAAGTCCACCAAAAAACAGACAAAAATCAACCAACTTCTTACCCCTTAAAACCAGGCCCCTCCCAACCAACCAACCAACCAAAAAAATTGAGCAGTTACAGGTCATGGCAAGTTTATGAATTTAGGAGCTCTCCAGTAGGACTTCTACTGTTCTGAATGTAGAAGTACAGGCATTCACTCAATTCTTCTTTAATCATAGAAATAGTGGCTACAGGAGTAACTGAAACTGGTTTTATGTCCAATGTAACACAAAAGCTTGGATAAGCTTTATTAAATAAGTTAGGCTTTATTTGTTTAATAACAGCTGAAGTTCTTCATGCATTTGATGTACTCTTCTAATAATTTCTTAAGAAAATAACCTTTAAGTAACTTTCAAAACCACTGGAATCTGACTACTAGTATTGCATTGCTTTATCTTACAAGTTTTAAGTTATTTAAATGTGTAATTAATATGTAATTGAGGAAAGTGGGAATAGAGAGTGTTCAGCCGTATCATTCTTACTTTGACATTTAAGATGTTAAACAAATAATAGAAGATTGCAGTGAATAAATGGAACAAGCAGCTACTTTTGAAACATTTTCACTGAACTGTAAAGGAAGACATCTTCAGCTTTATCAATATCTGAAACCTCTCAAAGTAGTAATTTTGCACTCTTAATTTTCAGTCTCATAATCTGAAGGTCGTGAGTTCAGTCCTCACATGGGGCACCAATTTTTTTTTAGGGGCACTCTGTGCTGGGTTAGGAACTGGCTGGAGGGCCGGGCCCAGAGAGTGGTGCTGAACGGTACTGATCCAGTTGGCGGCCGGTCACCAGTGGTGTCCCCCAGGGATCAGTGTTGGGCCCAGTTCTGTTTAATATCTTCATTGATGATTTAGATGAGGGGATTGAGTCCATCATCAGCAAATTTGCAGATGCGAATAAGCTGGGGGGGTGTGTGGATCAGCTGGAAGGCAGGAGGGCTCTGCAGAGGGACCTGGACAGACTGGAGAGTTGGGCTGATTCCAACGGGATGAGGTTCAACACGGCCAAGTGCCGGGTCCTGCACTTTGGCCACAACAACCCCATGGGGAGCTCCAGGCTGGGCACAGAGTGGCTGAGAGCAGCCAGGCAGAGAGGGACCTGGGAGTCTGGATTGACAGGAAGCTGAACATGAGCCAGCAGTGTGCCCAGGTGGCCAAGAAGGCCAATGGCATCCTGGCCTGGATCAGGAACAGCGTGGCCAGCAGGTCCAGGGAAGTGATTCTGCCCCTGTACTCAGCCCTGGTGAGGCCACAGCTCGAGTCCTGTGTCCAGTTCTGGGCCCCTCAGTTCAGGAAGGAGATTGAGGTCCTGGAGCAGGTCCAAAGGAGGGCAACCAGGCTGGGGAAGGGACTCCAGCACAAGTCCTGTGAGGAGAGGCTGAGGGAGCTGGGGGTGTTCAGCCTGGAGAAGAGGAGGCTCAGGGGAGACCTCATCACTCTCTACAACTCCCTGAAAGGAGGCTGGAGCCAGGGGGGGTTGGGCTCTTCTCCCAGGCAACTATCTGCAAGACAAGAGGGCATGGTCTCAAGTTGTGCCAGGGGAGGTTTAGGTTGGATATTAGAAAGAATTTCTTTACCGAGAGGATGATCAGACATTGGAATGGGCTGCCCAGGGAAGTAGTGGATTCTGCATCCCTGGAGATATTTAAAAAGAGACTGGATGTGGCACTCAGTGCCATGGTCTGGTAACCGCAGCGGTAGTGGATCAAGGGTTGGACTTGATGATCTCTGAGGTCCCTTCCAACTCAGCCAATTCTATGATTCTATGTCTAAGCATGAGAGAGACATTTTTCTCTGGCTTTCATACTTGGAGGCATAGAAAAGTCTTAGTATGTTGGGCCTCTACATAAAAACCAAAACATTTACCAAGAAAATTGGAGCTGTATATCAGAGATTGTTTATTACAGCTCTACATGGGAATACATTGATATTTCTCAAAGCACTTTGTAAAAAGGAAACCTTTCTGTGTATTATGGCTCACATGGTGATGTAGGTAGCTATGTTTAATAAATTCAAGTGCTGTTGAAAATTTTACATGATTTGTGCATCTTCTCAGGACACAGACAACTAAGTTTTGTGGCAAAAACCTGTAGCTACAAAGCAGTGCTGCTTTTCACCCAGTTTTTCCTTGTGGCATAAAATGCTTCCTCGGTCTTTTCCTATATCTGATACCTGTTAAGAAATCTTTGCCCACTTCATGTTGGTTTTTTTTTCCTTTCTATTTCTCTTTAACATTCAGAAGTTTACTTACTCCTTATCAGAAATGAAAAACCTATATATGTTCTTTTGGGATGCATGCAGGCATATGTGTAATCCCTAATCCTTTTGATGTCAGTTCTTTTCCTGTTAATCCATGTCCTGGTGTCTTTGCAGCATCTCATACTGGGAGATTGTGCTCTTGGTTCTACTGTTTGTTGAAGGACTGCCTAAGCAGACTTCCAGTGCATCAAACCCTGTCTGAACTTGATATGAAGGCCTGAGTTTCCCCCTGCTTACTTGGAAGTGGGCTGAGATTTAGTTGGCTTTGAGTGAACTGTGGCTGTTTTGAGTTGGTAGGGAAACTAGAAACCAGGTAAGTTTCCTAGGGTTTTGTGTTACTTTTCCAGAAAACTCCACTGCTAGAAAAGTAAAATGTTGCACTCCTGAATGTGCCAAAACAGAATCATTTGAAGCCAAAAAATTAGAGAATAAGGCAGGGAGAGGGGGGAGGGAGGGGTCAAATGGCGGTGGTGGTAGGAGGCATAACAGTTAATAAATCCAAAACTATAAACACTTTGGCAGAATAAACAGCTAACTATTTAAATTCCTTCAACCAACATAGATGAATGCATACAGAAATGGATTCACCTTAAGCAGTATGTAGAGGTACAAAGTGGTATAAAGGTTGTTCTTAGGCACTCTTTTGTGTTTAACCACATCTTGTTAAGCTTTTGCTGTCTAATAGACAGTGTTCCTGCAATGCTGTTCTGCTAATTATAACAATATCATTATAATCAGCATTAAAATCAAAGTTCAAATACAAGGCAAAAGTAGTTGGGACATTGGCAAGGTTAAAGCTGCAAATTGAAACCTTATGTTATTCTGGCCAATTTTTACTGAAATGCTATAGCCAAATGTTTAAAACTTGCCCAAACAATGCTAAGAACAAATTGGAAATATACATAAAACTGCAGTCTTACTTGATCTGCTGCCTGAAATGTGAGACCTACCAGAGCAAATGCACTTAGAGTACAGTGAAAGAGAAGTGATCCCAATTTGAAAACCTGGCATTAGTTTTACCAAAGTAAGATCTGATGCTTGGTAGGAGTGATTACAGTTGATTCAATTACCTGTAAATCTGATTTTAAGGAATCCAAGATCCCAAATGTAATTCTTTCTTTAAAATGCTGTACCAAACTACTTAAATAATGTTATCACAGGAGGGTTCTGGCACTAAACTCTTCTTTGTCTGTTATTGCCTATGCTAGCTATTTGCAGTAGTTTTGTGCTCTCAAAAGTGAAGAGTCATCTTGAAGTGTCTGATGATTGCCCACCATTTGCTAGTTTAAAAGCCACCTTTCTTGAATGCTAGGCTGTTTCCTAAGACTACTTGAAGAATATATACAACCCGATAATGCATATTTAAATATGTCAGACTTATCCAGTTTCCAGAATTTATGAATTGACAGTAGCAAGTTCCTCCAGATTAATTCTGTACTTGATCTAAATACTGAAATTGGAACAGTAAATTTTTGCCTTTAACTTGACAATCCCTGTTAAGATGCTGTAGCTTAAATTTATTGTTCCAAATATCTTGCCTTGTTTTCCTGTATCTTACCATTTTATGTCAGCTTGTCAAATTACTGTAATTTTTAAGATTGATACTACCAACAGTGCCAAAGGTATCACATGTTTGAAAAATATCTGCTTAGGAGTTACTGAGTCATTTTGTTCTTCTCTTCTGGCTACTGTACCATAGTGCCTGCTACTGTGCTTTTTCTCAAGTTACCATGCTTTCTTCAAGTCTGGCATCTCCTTGTTTCTGTCAGTATTCCTCAGCTTTACCTTGAGAAATATATACTGAGACTGGCTGACAAAAATGGCACTACAAGAATGGGTAATGGTAATTCTTAGATTCTTGTTAGTTGGGCTGCTCAGTCATCATTGGTTTAGGCAGTTAGAGTAGACTAGGCTGGAAGCATAAGCAAAAGTTATGAGCATGAGTATAATCTCATGATTAGCCATCTTCTTAATCCTCTAGTCTTAAGCAACCACACTTGAGTTGTGCCTTCCCCATATCCAGCAACTGTGACATTTCATATTTAAAGCTAGTTTTCAAAGTGGGAGTTTGTATCTCTGGAACCCCGAAATATAATTTTTGTTTTAATTGTTTAAGGATTTATTTTTTCTTCCTGATACTGGAAAAAAGTGCCCATAGCAGCCTATCAGATATACTGAGCTAGGACATTTCTGCTCAGCTGCTCTGGCCTCCTGTGTGTACACAGGCTTGCCAGAAAGTGGACAGGAGTTCTTTTGAAATGAATTGTGTACATTTGTTTGTAAGATTTGGTAGTAGTCAATGTAGGTCAGCTAGTTTGAGTCGATTTCCAAAGTGTGAGGTATGGAGACTTTTCATAGACATGTGGGCTACCTGTAATGAATTTGTGCTGATTTACAGATGTGAGTGCATGAATGGGGGGCAGCTTGATCACTTTAATGGATGACTGATCTGTCATTCTGCTTGCAATGACTTGGACATATAATTAATCAGCATTGTAGATTATAGAGTCATGATAGTGAAATTTCAGTTTGTACCAGTGCCTTATCTAATCTAGAATATTTTTGGTTTTTCCTGACATAAAGCCATTTCCATGTTTTATATCCAAGGGAGTGAAATTTTACAGCACTTTCAGGTATTCCTTGTTGCAAGAAGGGGACTTGTATACACCATCAATATGATTGCCAAAATCCAAATTTATTAGAGCATCAGACTATTATTTATACACTTTCAGCTAATTTATGCATATCTGTCATTATCCTATTGGTTATTAATTTAATTAGCTCATACATATTGCAAAAGTTAAGCTCCTTATTGGTTAGATAAAAACAAACAGCTCTTCTTTTTGTGATTTCATACTTTCAGCATTTCTTCTCATGTTCTCAGCACTTCTTCCCATGCTCTCAGCACTTCTTGCTTCAGTGATCACAATAGCCTGTTTTCTTTTACCTTGTACATTCCAAGATCGATACATCTTCAAGGTTAATATTAATACAAGTCCCTTGTAACTTTGATTATGATTCACTTAGTATTGCTAAAAGACACAAGTCCTTTGTTAGCTTCATACAAGTCCTTTGTTAGCTTTGATTATATTTTACTTAACATTGTTAAAGTTTAAATTCTGCATCAGCAAAACCCAATCTTCCACAATTCCTTATTTGTGGGAAGTCTTTTACTTCTTCATTAGATGCAAATAGTACTAGGTGTGAATCTCTGAAAGACAAACGTAAGTGTGAAGAGATCTCAAGGATGTGGGTAATATGAAAAAAAATTCTTCCCAGCTGTGAAGTTTGTGATTTGCTTAGTCTGAAGATACCTATATGTTATATTCATTAAGACATTTGTAAGCATTAATTTATTATTTTTTAAAAAATATTATTTTCTCATTAAACACTCCCATCATATCTCTTTGTCAAGATAAACTTTTGTAAGCTTTGCCAGGTAACTCTTTAGTACTGAGTAATAAAAATGGCGTGGCACCTGAAACCTGAGAAACTGCACTCTGCAGAGCAGCTGTTTACCTTGCACAAGGACGGATTTTTATAGTATTTTCCTTAAAAAACAGAAACAAATGTCATCTAAATGATAAAATCATAACTGGACTGTCTTCACTGGAGTCTATATTGTGAGACTATGTTTGTTTGGTCCTTCTTTTTTGAGGTCTAAGATAAACCCTTATGAACTCCGCTTGAACCCTGCTTTCTGAAATCATCGTGCTCTTTGACTCTTGTCTTTGTTTTGCTCCTGAAACAAAATTTTTGTAATCTGAGGCAAAACTACAGTCCAATTGGATTTTAGTTGCAAGTTAATTTTCTCTCTGATGTTACAGAACAGTTAACTTTCTCAGCTTTCTTTTAATGTCCTTGAACTTCATAATCAGTAATACACACATTTCCTGCTCAGCCTTGAATTTCTATTTGGAAGGCTTTTGCAATGTTAACCATAAGAAACTGATGTACCTGGTTTTAGTGGGAGATTATTCTGGATCTGGCTAAAATTCACAATTTTATTAATCTGCTTTTTCTGCTTCCAGTAATAAGAACTGACATCATTAGGTGTTGTTAATGTGCCAAACTACTTGACAAATACTTTTTTTGGGGGAAAAAAATATTTTAAAACACTTGTTTTTCTTTCTGATGATGTGGCAGTGGACGGTTGATAGGTCGTCTTGTATCATTCAATATTTAGTTAAGATCATTTCTGCCAGTGTCTAATTAAGGAAGATAGATTTCCCATAGCATTTAATGAAATCTGAATATTTTGCTGGACTGTGCTAAGAGAGGCACTCCCAGTGTAAATCAAAACAGTATCACTATCATTCAGCCACTGAGTTCAGATTTTACCAATCATTTTAAACAGTTCTTCAAGATGGAGAATTGCTCTCTTCTCAGCTTGATGCTCTAATGCTTTCACATACTTTTAATTTTATAAAAGATTTTTGTTTAAAATGTGCATTTGTGTATGGCCAAAAAAGAAATGAACCCCAAATGCACAGCAGAAATACTCACCTCCACCTAATATTTTCTGTGTTTCTGTGATGACACTATTCTTTGTTAAAATATTGCTCATAAGGAGAAGACTGAGAAGCTTCAGAAGCAAACGGGGTACTCTGTCATAAGAAACTATTTGTCATGATTATCCATTGACATAAATTTTGAACTAGACAGTGAACAGATGCTGATGTGAACTGAAAAAACAAGACTTAGAACTGATGTCGTGTATTTAATGTCCTGGTTTCTTATTGCTTTTTCCCCTTCTGATTTGGACAGATGTCTATGGGGGAAGCACAAGGTTATCTTCTTGAATTCCCAAATTTTTAGTGTAACTTCATTATCCTTTTTTCATGCTTTAAGTCTGAACTTGTTCTGTGCTGCCTAAATTTTGCACCTGCTAGTTTTGTAGAAATTTAAATGTAATATTACAGCAACTACTTATTTAGCCCTGTCTAAGAGAGAGACCTTTTCTCACGAATCTTGGAAATAAGATGAGCACAGAAGGACAATATGTTGTAAACTTGTAGCTGTTTAGCGCTTGTTTCTAAATGAGAGCAACCATTTTAGATATGTAGTATTTTGCACTATTTAGGAGTGAAACTAAGTAAACAGCAGCTAAATTGTTGGCCTTAAAAAGTGTGTGTGTGTAAATAATGAAGCTTGGAACTACGAACCATAAAACTAGGTGAAAGAAACTGAAAAACAGATCATATCAGTGGCAAAGTCACACAAACACACACAAAAGTGTGGTTAAAAGTATGAGTGAACAAACCTCTATGTCCTTCTGCTCACTATATTATACTTCTAAACTTAGCAGGCTCAGATATTGCTGAAAGGATAAAGTGTTTTCTTTGGGCCCTGTCATAGAAATTACATCTTTTTGTCTGAGGGTTTACTCCTTGGTATTGATACTGATCTCTATGTTCCATTTCTCTGTAGCAAGAAAAATGTGTGTATTTTAGATGCTGTCTGTTTTTTGGGGTGGTTGGGGCCTTTTTTTTCTTGTTTGTCTTTGTTTTTTTGTTTTTTTGTTTTGGTTTTTTGGGTATTTTTGTGGTTTTTGTTTGTTTGTTTTGTTTTTTGGGTTTTTGTTTTGGTTTTTACCCTGTTTTTTCTTGTTTTGTTTTTTTTCCTTTTAATTTGTTAGGCTTGGTATTCATTTGCTTGTGTCCAGGAAACTAAATTCAAGATTGGATGAACTTCAGCTCTTCCCATCTGTGCACTATTGGAATTTTCAAGTAACTTGGCATAGAAGGATGCTTAATTGAAAACATGTCTCCAGTCCTCACCTCTTCCACACTGTATTGCAGTAGTTTGTGGTGTGTGTTTACTCATTAAAAAAGCTAGAAAGGTTTTGTTCAAATACCAACTGAAAGAATTTGTTTATTCTTGAATGGCAATCTTCAATTATGACCCAGTTTTGTGGGCACACTTCTTGTGGTCTGTGAATGACTTGCACAGCTCAGAATTAGATTTACCAGGCATGGAATCTTTTAACCTCCCACATTGTTTTATTGACATAGTAACTTAACACAGACACAATGTACAAATGAGTAAATTAATCTGATCCAAATTAAGGACACTCCTGCCTTCAGTTTGTTGGAGCATCCTACGCAGAACTCAGTGAGACATGATGCCTTTGCTTACTGACTCAGATGTGTTTAGGATGATTTTTCTTAATGAGGCTAGCTGAAGCTTTCTTAGCTTCAGGTATCTTGATTGGAACCATTGCCATTTAACATCTGGAAGAAGTAGAAAAATCAGCATTTTCTCTTTTTCCTCAAGGAAGGAATTGTAAGCTGACAAAACAGAGCCAGGGAAAACCAGGTGTTTGTTGACTGTGTTGTATCATCTTGTAAATGTTGCTGTCTTGCACATCCAGAGTAAGACAATCTTCAGATACACTTATTTAAACCACAAATACACTCTACGGTAAATATTTAAATGGGAAAAAAAATATCTAAAGGTGTTGAAATACATGGTCTTATTCTCAGTGTTTGAACATTTTGTGTTGTGTCTTGGGTCTAGGTGAAATACTGTGTAGGAAACTTAAGTACTATTACATCAGTGTTTATTTCCCCCCACCCCCTTGTTTTGTTTGTTTGGATAGTTTTTTGGTGTGTTTACTTTTTTTTAGGGGTGAATTTTTGACTGTTGAGTTGAGTCTTATAAGTGCCATTCTTTTGTGTCTAATTTTTGAACCTGACTCAACCAGTCATACTGAGTTCGGGTGTTGAGACTGAGTCTGAATGGACTAGAATTTTTTTGCCATTTCTGCCACAAGTTAGTATGATTCCATATCATGAAGTACCAAACTGAATTTTACTTTAGGGGGAAGGGACTACTCAAAGACATTGAGTTTAGACTAGGAAAAGGTAGCAGTGATGACAAAAGATAGTAAAGGTAAATTGGAAAGAAAGTTTCTGTATGGTCTAACACTAAGAAGGTAGATGTAGTTTCACATTTCATATGTAACACGGAGCTAACACAGTGCTATGGTATTAAGATATTAAGGCAGATGTAGGCCATTGCATTCCAGGGCTTGTGTCCCTTTAGAGAATGCTTCTGGTGAAAGCACCAATACAATCTTGATAGACTGATATAGAGGTCTAATCTATGGAACCTTGCCAATTCTAGGTGGATGGAAACCTGGAAATTCTAGAAGACTTAGTACGCTGTTGAAACAGTAATAGTTTGTGATGTTGGATAATTGAGTTTGTACTAACAGAGGAGTCCTTATATGCTCAGCAGTCATTGAAACAAGGTCTATGTCAGGATGGTTGGATTGCTTTACTGTAGGTAATAATGCCTTTATTCAGGCACCGGTTGGAGCTTATGACTGTAGGTGTATACCACTGAACTCAGATGAGGAAATGCATTTCAGCTATGAAAAATGTCATGAATGAACTAAAAAGAAAAATGTGTTTATTTGGAATGCAGTAGAAGCTGCTTTTCTTTGTGCATGGAACATCTACTGGTTCAGGATTATAATCATAGAACCATTAGAAAACTTGGTCCATGAGTTTTAAATGCCTGCTGTCTGCTTCTCTGTCATGATCAAAGGTTGTTTTGCTGGGTAGCATGTTCCCTCAGTCACACAAATTATGTTGGACCCCATCCCTCTCAAGTTCAGCTCCTGGAAATGTCTTGCCATTCCTTATTCCTACACTGGTCTTCCACTTTCTGAAGGTGAGATGAAGCTGCCCTTGCTGTCAGTCTGTTGTCTTTCTGAATATGCTAGCCAGGCTGAAATGATAGACATTATATTATAAGATAATTGCTGCCAAATTTTAGTCATATATATTTTGCTCAAGTTGCAGACCTCCAAAGCAAACAGAGAGAGGAAATCAAAATTAAATTAATCCTCTCCAAGGATGAATAAAACATGGCTGCTCAGAGGTTTACAAGTTGAGGGTATGAGGTGTGTGAGTCAGAAGCCACTGGTATGCACAGCCCCTTTCTATTGCATTTCTTGTCTGGGCTGGAGTTGCTTAGCATAAAGACCTTAAGGATTTTTTAATGATGGCTAGACAAATGACTTTGGAAAAACATGGTTAACTATAGAACCATAGGGCATTCTTGGCAGTTTGCAGTCACATGATTAAAGGCAAATGAGTTGCTAGTTTCTCTGGAGCCCTCAGAGCTGTGCATTTTCTCCGTGTAAGTAGTCAAAGTATCTCAGCTGAGACTGAACAAAGCTCTGAATTCTTCATTTTTGGACATAGTGTGGAGGTTAGGTTGGAGTTCTACTGTGTGTTCTTGATTGAGAGGACTGATTTAGGTACAGTACTTAGTTCTGCAGGTACAGTACTTAATTCTGCTTTACTGCTGCTTTCTTTCCGTATGCTCTTAGCTAACATATAAGGGGGGGATGTGTGAAGTAGTAGCTGATGGCTTTTTTGAAACACCTAATAACTACACCTAGTTAATTTTCATGTGGAAGGTAGGGATGAAAAGAGTGAGCAGTGCCTGCCTGCAGGCAATGAAAATCCAATGGAATGGCATGGCAAAACTTTGCGCAATTGCAAAGTAGACTTGAATGCAATTTCATCCAGAATTTTTTCCACTTCTTTTCCTCCTCCTTTCTGAGCTGTAAGCTTTGGATTTTTATTATAAACTATTATATAAATGAGTTCAGGGGTTGAAAATGTGCCTTGTATATTTTGCTAATGCAAGGGAAAGCATTTGCTTGTAGTCTTGCATTATTATCTGTTACTGAGACTTTGCTGCTACTCCCTGTTAATTAATGTGAGACTTGCAGAGAGTAGCAAAGCTTTTCTAGAAGATCTCCTTTGGCGAGAAGTTACTGGTGTGTTGTCCTGCTCCAAATTATCTATTCTGTCTTTTGTAAGCTTAATCTTTGTGCAGATCCTGCACGATTGTTTTCTAGTGATAGAGGAACAATTGTCCATGGCTTCTCTGGTAAATGTGTTGATTTAGGTTATGGATGAAGCTTGGGTCTCCTTAATCAAGAAGGGAGAGTGTAAGAATTATTGTCTCTACTTCTTGATGAGTGTGCAAGGGCTGACCACTTGCCAAAACACTTAATAGAGCAGAAGTCCTGTGAATGTCAACTTGTTGATCTGTGAACCTCATTTTTTCGTGGAGTACAGAGTTCAATTGTAAACTTCAGGTTTCAGAAAATACCAATAGCCTTGCTTTTTTTTTGGTTGTTTTTTGTGTTTTTTTTTTGTTTTGTTTTGTGATTTGTGGTTTTTTTGCTTTTTTTTCTTTCTTTTTCTTTTTAAATATCATTTATAGTAAAAGTTCTGAACCATCAGATAGAAACTTTGGATGTAATGAGATGGCTGCTTAAAAAGCTGTTCTGGGGAGAATCAAGGAACTTGCATGTCTTAGAGCCTGTATCTTAGAGCTGTCATTTATTTAATTTAATTTCGTTTCCTCACCTGCAAATGAAGCAGGCCAGCTATCTGCCACTGAAGGTGGAATGTGTTGGCATTTTGTTTAAATGTGAATATTAAGCTTAGATCTTATTACATATAGGACAAAACAAAGTATAGTTAATTATGGTGTTAACTTTATAACTTGCTTCTAATTTGAATAAAATACAAATGGAATAAGCCATTAAATATCCATCAGTTTGATACTTGATTGCTGACTAGGAAGACTGACTTGGAGCATGTTCTCTACTTCATAGATGGGGAGCACAGCAGAAAATGCAGTAGGAAGGGCAGCATATGTCTTGCAGTAGTACTTCAAAATGCTCACCAGATTGGTAAAGTTGCTTTGGTCATAAGAGTACAGTTTCTTCTTCAAAAGTCTTTAAATGACATCATCAAAAATATTGTAAGATATGCTAAGTCTTGGGACAGTTCAGGTTAAAGTGTCATGTCAGTGGGCAATGCTTTCTCATTGCTTTTGTATCCTTGCCTTTGCCATGTTGTACATGTGAGTGCTGTCAAACTAGGCTAGTTTGTAGAAGTCAAATTCAGGCCCTAGTAAAAACAAATACTGTAATTTTAGGTAGTTTCTTCTCATTAGCTTAAATGATCATAACTTGGTTGTGTTTTAATAACTGAGAATGAAATGGAAGTTCAATTTCATCAAAGTTAAATTCTATAATAGAATAAGAATTTTGCTTTGATTTTTCAGGTTCAATGAATGACAGTGGATAGCCAGTAAATATTTAATTTTTTTTTTCTTTTCTAAGCAGTTATGAAAATTCTTCTGCAAATGGAAAGCTCTCTTATATGAATAGATACCCAAGTGTGCATGTTTGGTAATTGTTTCCTGGTAGTATCTAAATGTAGCATTGATATTTTAAAAAAGAAGTGTCACTTGAAAGATGATAATGAAGAGTAATTTAATTTTCTCATTAGTAGATGTATGCTGGATATATTGCATGTATTTATTGGTGTTTATTAATATGTAAATAAATGTATGTGACTGGAAGCTCATCAGTGTTATGCACAGTTGTAATAAAGCTCTTAAAACTATGGAAAATAAGCATATTTTTCCTTTCTAGATTAACTGAAAGTTACTCAGAGGTACTATTTTTGTGTGATGACTTTTTTTCACAAAAATAGTTTTTCATGCTTAGATAACATTGTCTTCTCAAGAAGCATGGCTTGAAAAGTAGTTTTTTGGATCTTCAAGATTTAAAATGATATTTTTCCCTCGTCTACCTCCCACCTTTGTCCTGCATACATAAAACTATAGTGAGAAAATTGTTAACAGTATTGAATTGCATTGCATTTTCCTTTTTTTCTGCCCCAAGTCTTGTGTGTGAAAACAAGGCAAGGATAGACTAGAGGGTTGAAAATCTGCCAAAACAAACTTGAGTGAAATAGCTTAGTTCGTCCGGTGCTGCACTTTCTAACACCATGGGGCTTTTTAAAGGAATTTCCGTTCTCAGATATATGTGGTCCACTCTCCTTTGGAGTCATTTCTATGTGCATTTAACTAGACTGTGGCAAGTTCTGGTGTCTCTGCTGAGATGTGAAGAACAGAGAGATTGGCCTAGATATTTGTAGGACTTGTATTTCACAGCAGTGTCAGCTGTTAGTATAAGAAGATGAAAAGAGCCTCTTGGTGACCTTTTGCAGACTCTACCTATAGTATATATAGTTGCTGTCACATTGGACTTTGTTCACAAATTAGTATTTTCTTTATGATAGTGCTGGTTTTAACCTGTAAATTGGAATTGATTGTCACTTATGAATTAAGAGTATATTGACACTGTGGACAGACTTCTGCCTAGGTGAAAGATAGCATCCTTCCAGCTTTTCTACCAAAGTCTGGGTTTCCCCTTTGGAGAATACTAATCAAAAGAAAACAGGGATTTGAATTGCCTCACAGACTGGGAAAACATCACTGATAATGTTACTGTCAAAGTAGTTTTCTTGGAAATGGCTGAGATGTTCTGTAGAACTACTGA
The DNA here is from genome assembly GCA_023637945.1 of Phaethornis superciliosus. Taxonomy (NCBI): domain Eukaryota; kingdom Metazoa; phylum Chordata; class Aves; order Apodiformes; family Trochilidae; genus Phaethornis; species Phaethornis superciliosus. Next base: position 73,958,842 of record JAJQWJ010000002.1, read on the forward strand.
AGACTTTCTGCAGACATTTAAGACTTTAAAACTATAGTAAAATTTAGCAGAAGGGAACAGGGGGAAAAAAGTATTTGGTGCCTCACAGAAACATGTGAGAGAAAGCAGAACTTAGTCTCCTGTGCATGGGAAGGAGTGAAGTATACAAAAACATTTAAGGAGTTCACTGAAATTGATATATGGTAAATTAATAAATTATATTGCTAGATTGAATGCTTGTAAATAAAAGGGTTTACGAATTGTTATGGAGGCAAAGGTCTGGAGGTACCCTGTTGAAGTCTCCACTTCAGGCACAGAAAAGTGCTTAGTTGCTACATCAAATCTTGTAGGCTTTGACTAGAATGGAGTATATCTCTGCACATTAATCTCACTGAAGTTTGATAGAGTAAGAATTTACTTCCAAATTCTAGATGCTGAATGTTGTGCTTTCTTCCTGTGTTTTAGTCCTCCCTTAAACCTTTGCATGAGAGGACAATGGTATGTGATGTAAGTTCAAACAGTAGTGATGGCATTGAACTCAAGCACTCTATAATTAGGAAATTCTGTTAAACTTTAACTTTTGTCATGGTTATGAATTCAAACAATCTGCATTTCAGAGCTTTTCTGACTCAATTGATATTAAGACCAGAGGGTGCTCATTCAAAGAGCTATCATTTGTTTTTTGTTGCCACTCCAACTGTGGTCCTGGTATTTCAGGTATAGTCCTCACAGCATATTTTAAATAAAGTACTATTTTCCTGTTTTTCTGATGTACCAGGCAAGCTTCAGGGACAATTGCATGCAAGCACTCTTCAGTTGCAAAAAGGTCCTTGGGGTGCAGTGATGACCTCACAGTGCCAAAATTTCTTAGCTGTTAAGTGTCCTACATTTTAATTTGATGTTTTTCTTTGCATGTAAAAATTTGTGAAAGCATGTTTCATATATGCAAAATCATTCAAAGCAGGTCTAGGGACTTGGTTAGGGAATATCTAGACTCTTGGTATTGGAAGACTGAGCATCACAACAGCAAACTTCTATTGTGGGTTTTCTTGTGAATAAACTAGCCCATTAACAGTCTCATTACACAGTTCTTTTTGGGCACTGTGCCTTGTGCATATCATGCATCAATTTCTTTCTTGAATGAAGAGAGAAAAAAAAAAAAAAAAAAACAACCACCAGCATTTTGCCTTGTAAATGACTACTGCATAGTGTAGTCCCACACAGTAGAAAAGGAGAAAAACTAGGGCAGCGATGTTTATTTACCTGATATGCAGTGCTTGGCTTTACAACTTTACTAGTATTTTTAAATGCAAAACAGAAAAAGTGTATGATTCCAGTATTGCTCAATCCAGTTGCCCTGGCAGCTAAGTGGAAGAGTTCAACCCAGACTTCTGACATCTGGATTCAGCTTCCAACTTTGCTGCAATCCAACTAATGTTGCCTGATTTCTGTGGTTATAGGCTTACATTTTTGAATTAACTTTTCATGTGCTTTTAAAAAATACATACATTCTGGCTTTCTTAAATGTTATATCTAATTTTTGGCTACCTGAATGTCTGTGTCTACTCGTACAAGTTCCTGTGACCATCAGATGCTAGTGTGTGTGAATTCATTCTCAGTGCTGCTGTGAAGGAACAAGCAGCTCTATCTGTAAATTTCACAGCCATCTTAGTTCCAGTTAACTGTGATTTCTGTTAACCTGGGATCACATTTGCTGTGACCTCTCTAGGTAAGAGAAAGGGAATGGGCTTGTAGTTTGCCTTGCTACTGAACTCTGGCCAAATAGTGACTAATGAACATAGCAGATGTTTCTACTTCTGAAGGCTTTCTTTTTGGAAAGAACTTTATTAACCAATTTATCCTTCCTCCCAGGAGATAGCAGGGCAGCAGTGTAACTGAGATCTGAAAATTCGATACATAAGAGAAGAAAATGTTAATGTTGATGCTTGCTATATTGACAATAGGATCTGAATCCAACTATCCACTCTTTTTTACTCAGAAAAACACATCCAAGTAGGGTTTTCTTCAGATCTTTCAGCTACTGTGTTATTTTTTGATGTCAGCCACATTTTTAGAAATTTGGCATATAATGAGATTGAGTTTGTGTGCAAATCCAGGGTTAGTTCCATTGACTTAACAGTGCTACTCCAGATACTTATTCCTTTTACTGCTAGATAATAATGTGACCTGGTTTTGGATGAACAAATAACTCATGTTTGATTTGGTTTGCCATTGGGTGTAGGAGGGCTGTTCTTCTCCCCCTCTGTTAATGAGCTCTCAAAAACATTCATCTGTAGTTAATTATGTTAAGCATGAGTGAGGATGTCTGTGTTGAGGTTTCTTACCAGAAATTGCAAGGAGCTTTTTGCAGGCAACCTAATTTCTAAAGGTGGTTTTTTTGTTTGTTTTTTGGTTTTTTTTGTGTTTTTTTGTTTTTTTTTTTTCAGTGGATGTTCTCCTACCTTCTCTTTCTGTCAAAGTTAACAACAGCTGTGAGGGCCTCTGTTTCAGAGCCAGTGAGCAGGACATGGCTGTTGGTACTTTAGTAAATTTTAGCAGTAGTGCAAGTAATGCAATAAGAAGAGAATACCAGCATGGAGATATCCTCATACTTTTCATTCTTCACAGCTCTTCTCTGGCACTTACTTTCTGGATGAAAAGAAATTCTACTCCTTGGTACCTTATCCTGATGGGCCCAGGGGACAGAGTGGCAGCTTCCACAGATAGAGGAAGGTTTTGTGTGGCTCATTTCCCTCCCTTCCTCTCATGTGCAACCAGTCCCCTAATTGCTAGCACCCAGCTCTTACTCCAAAATCCTTCAGTTCCCTCATCCTGCACCCAAGAGTTCAGGTTGCAAAGGTATTTTGTGTACCTCATGGAGGTGGTCTCTGTATCAAGAACTTACGACTGTGAAAATTTGTTTCTTTTGATCTGCCTCTGTTCCATTGTTCAGAGAATATGCTTAGTTACGAGGAATGCAGTCAAGAATGATGTAATCATGGGGCCATTAATCAGTATGGTCACTGTGCTTTTCCATGTGGAAAATAGTAACAACAGTTAGTTATGCTAACATCTGCATAGAGTATGTATAATAAATTGCACACAAAATCAAACCTCTTCTAAGTGAACAGCATTATTGAGGGCATGATTCCAGAAATCAGAAAAAACAAGCCCACTTGATAAGCAGGTAGCTGCATCATTTCTACTGATTGCTTGCAGATTTCTACTGATGCAGAAGATGGAGCACTGTGAGTTTACAAACTAGCGTGCTGTCTTGAGTCACCTAGTTAATGTGAGAACAGTGTTCTCAGAAAGCCTTTCTAGCTTGTTCATTTCAACTGTAAGAATCAGGAAATGTTGATCTTAAAGGTCAGTAACCTTTCAGTGCAGATTTCTCAGTTTCAGCAAATTCCATCACAGAACTGTCACAGCTGGAAAAGACCTCTAAAATCACCTTGTCCAGTCATTAACATCCCCCTCTCTACCCTCCCCCCCCCCCCAAAAAAAAAAAAATAGAATAACTAAAATATATTTATCAATATCTGTATCACTGTGGTCACTAGAGCATGTTCTGAAGTGCCTCATCTATACTATTTTTAAGTACTTCCAGGGATGGTGATTCTACCACCTCCCTAGACAGTCTGTTCTAACTACTCTCTCTGTGAAGAAATTCTTCCTCAGATCTAGTCTAAACTTCCCCTGGTGCAACTCCAGGCCATTTCCTCTGGCCCTATCATAATTTACTTGAGAGAAGAGGCCTGTACCCTCCTCCTAGAACATTTTTTCAGGTAGTTGTAGAGAGCAATGAGGTTTCCTTTCAGCATCCTCCAAACTAAACATTCTCAGTTCCTTCTCCAGACCCATGCTGAGATGAATGTAGGAATTAGATGCAAGAGTGTGCTATGCTTGGATTTTTTTTTAAACATAAAATTTTGAACCATAGGCTGTCACTTTGGTCATTGTAGACTAAAAGGCTGTTCTTGATGTTCAGATAAACCAGATTTAGTCCATACAATTTGTCGATGAAGTGCGTCAAGTTGTCAATATGTCAAGGTCATTTATAAAAACACTAGAAAATTGTGTTATGTGCCCTGTGTGGGCTTCTGGAAGGGCAGAGATAGTCCTTTCAGTCTCCCGTTTCTGTGGCAGGATGCTCTGCTTCTGAGCTGCAGAGGGGAAGAACAGAACCAGACATGGCAAAAACTGAATCTGGTGTTTCAGTCTGTGGTCATTGTAAAGAGAGACTCTTTGTTTCATAATCTATGTTCCAGAAGGATTCGTGTAATTGGGCAGCATATCTAAAAGTGGGATTTCACCACCCCCACCCCCAGTCCCTCACTCCACCCTTTTTTCAGCTTGCTATGTTTCAGAACATGGTAGCTACTTATAGGTGGTCTAATAGTAAGTTTAACAGTGTTGCTTCTTTCTTCTTCCTCATACATTGGAATAAATGTTTATATCAATGTTAAACTGTGATTCCAAGCACCTCCAGTCTGATCTGGGCCTTATTTTATGAGTTAGTATATGTATACACCACGTAGTGATAACTTAAAGAGCTTTTGAGCTGCTGCTGTTCGTCTTCTTTTGGTTTGTTTCATGTGTCTTAAGGTGGGAAAAAGGCTCTTGACCTAAATACTGTATTAGTATTTCATTTATCTTCTTGTTAGATGTTTTCATGAGGTTGTAACTGGAAGACAAGAAACTTAAAGATTAGTTCTGAATTTGTTTAGCTGAACTTGGAATATCTTACTTGGAGCAAGACAGAAAGGGGATGAATAGTGGAAAAAAGGCAGCAACTGAAGGGGGAAAAAAAGCTGGATGAGTTTTGCAACCATAAATGGTAAAAGTAACCTTGCTTTGCTGCCAGCAAGCAGAATGATGGAATAAGGTTTTGATTTACAAAAACAGCTCAACAAGGGCCCTGTAGAATGCTTCGTGCCTGCTATAAAAATGTGATTAGCTATAAAATGGGAGAGATTTAACAAGAGAATTTAAGGATCGGCAGCAGCCTTGTTTCATGCAGAATGTGGATGCCTGCTTTTAGAGTTCTGGGAACACAAGCTAGCTTGGAAAACATGAAGGTTTCCAGAAGAGAATGTGGATTACTTTGATTTATTACCTGGACTTCTTACTTCAAATTTAAGTTCCTTGCCCATTTGTCACAAGGTCTCTCAAATTAAGCAGCATTTATCCTTGTAATTATTTCTTCAGATAATTGTCTCCTATGAGCTAAGCTTACAATAAGCTACCTAAGGACATACAGGTAGGTGTGAAACAGTGTCCCTTAAATGAGTATTCTGGTTTGATGTTACATTGACTGTATAGTCTTTCCCCCTATGTATATTACAACTTTACTCAAGAAAAGTAAAATTGTCACCTTTCAGATCATGTCATCAGTTGACCAGTAAACTTCACAGTTGTAGACAGCAAAAACCTTTTCCCATTTTGCTATTCCTCAGCCTTCGAGCCCTGGAATGGTGGAAGCTCAGTGCTAAAGTTTTATTAACAGAAAGTTTGTGAGCAAATAACTCATCACCAAATGTACCAAATAATGTTTGGGGAGTGGAAGAGGGGGAACAGTAGCATTTTTGGATGCCCAGTGTAATTGCTTGTGAGAAAAAGGCTGAGAAGAGACTTTATGGCCCTCTACAACTACCTGAAAGGAGGCTGTAGGAAGGTGAGTGCTGGCCTCTTCTCTCAAGTGAATAACAATAAAACTAGAGAAATGGCCTGATATTACACTAGGTGTGGTTTAGACTGGGTATTATGAAGAATTTCTTTACTGTGAGTAGCAAGGCATTGAATCAAGCTGCCTAGGGAGGTGGTGTTTAAAAATCAGGTAGATGAGGCACTTCAGGACATGCTCTAGTAGTCTTTTTTGGTTTGTATGGTTTGGGGTTTTTTTTGTGTGTGTGTGAAGTTGATGGATGCATACGTGACCTTAGAGGTCTTTTCCAACCATGACAATTCTGTGACTTAACTGGAAGGGAGGGGAAGAGAAGAAATGGGAATTTCTTTCTGAAAAGTGAAGCATCAAGTTGACTGTGAAGAATTAGCTGTCCCTGTTAAAATCTGAGGCAAAATGTTTCCTTTAAAGGACTTGATCTTAGTCAAAGAATGAGAAGGGAGAACTCAGTTGCATACAAGTACGTGACTTAATCTGAAACTGAATGCTGATATTATGTATCACTTTAATAAACCCATGTTAAGCCTTCTTCATTTGTTTTAATTGCGTCTCTATATTACTGCTATTTAATATAGCCCAGAAAGAACTGGTTTGAGAGTAAACAAATCTCTGAAAACATGCAAGAAGCAGGATTAAATTAAGACCAATTATTTTCTTTACATTCAATTGGGAATCAACTCAAAGATTATGGGACACTAGGGTAACAGAATATATAGATGCCTGTAAGCTTGTGGGTATCTTAAGATTTTTTTTTTTTTAATTTTTTATTTTTTTTTTTTTAAGTCTAATGGAAGCTTTCTTAACCCCTAAAAGAAAACAAGAGGATTTTATTATTATGGTGTTTTTGTTGTTTTGTTTTGTTGTTTTTTTGTTTTTTTTTTTTTTTATGGCTTGCCCAAAGACTGTGGATGAGAATATAATTTTGCAAATGAAATTAAATCTTTGCAAAAAGATTATTTATAATCTTAGCAAAAGATTATTTGAAGTCTCTTTTGTGTTTGGAGGTATGAAAACTACATCAGTGAAAAATTCTACTTAATCTGCCATGCATAAATTCAGAACAGCAATATGCTTTAAGTGTGTATAACTGAAATCTAATAAAGATTCTACTTCATACTTACACATACAGTTTGTGCAGCTATTCATATGGTCCTGACAGTATTTCAGTTCTATACTCTTCATTTCAGGGTTTTAAAACTCTTTACAGTGGTAAAACTGTGTTCCAAAATGTTTGGAGGACCTTATCCTCAAGAGGTCATGGATTCAATCCTAATTAAGTGTTTATTTTTTTTAGTATTTTGTTTCTTTGTTTTGTTGTGGGGGGGTTGTGGTATTTTTGGTTTTGTTTTGGTTTTTAGTTTTTGCAGCATGCACAAAAATAAATGCAGAGGTCTTGAGTGTTATCATAGAATAGTTCAGGTTGGAAAGGATCTTTGAGATTGATGAGGCCAACTGTTAACCCAGCATACTGCCAGGGCCACCAGGAAACTATGTCCCTCAGCACCACATCTACGTGTCTTTTAAATACTTCCAGGAAAGATGACTTTACCACTTCCCTGGACAGCCTGTTCCAGTGCCTGAGAACCCTTTCAGTAAAGAAATTTTTCTTAATATCCAGTCTAAACCTCCCCTGGTGCAATTCATGGCCAGTTGCTCTTCTATCACTGGTTACTTGGGAGAAGAGGCATCCCAGTACAACCTCCTTTCAGGTGGTTGTAGAGAACAGCAGTCACCCCTCAGCCTTCTCTTCTCCAGAGTAAACATCCCTCAGACACTCCTCATAAGACTTGTGCTCCGGACCCTTTGACAGCTTGGTTGACCTTCTTTGGACGTATTCCAGCACTTCAATGTCCTTTTTGTAGTGAGGAGCCCAAAACTGAACACAGAATTTGAGGTTCAGCTTCACCAGCACAGAGTGTAGGTGGGACAATCCCTTCCTTAGTTCCACAAGCCACACTAGTTCTGGTAGAGGTATTACACCTTCTACTAATTTGACTTGAAGGATATTTGCTCAGCAAAATAAAATGGTTTAAAACTCCCTTTTCAATATATTTTCACTAGAGGATCAGTAAGCAATTCTTTTTCAAGCCAGTAAATAATAACTCTCCATGACTGTAAAGACAGAGAGGATGCATACAGTGGAAGTACTGATTTTCCATGTATTGTAATTAAAGTACAATCACTTTGGGGAAAAAGGATTTCTGAAATATCTCAAAGAAAAAAGTTTGTTTTTTTTGTTTTTTGGGGTTTTTTTGTTAGTTTTGTTTTGTGGTTTTTTGTGGTTTTTTGTTGTTTTTTTTTACTGCATTTACTGTGTTATTCATTAGTATCATGATATACTGAGAAACTATTGCACTGTAACAATTTTATGGCTCTCTAAGTGTGCTTACATCAGGGTCAAGGTTATGATACAGATGCGGAATGCAGAGTTGAATTTGGAATGCCTTTGGCAAAAAAAGTGAAGCTTTCCTCTCTCTACATATATTCTTTAGATACAGAAGGTTTGGAAACTTAAAATTAAGACCAAAGGTGCAGAATTAGTTGCTGAGTAACTATTTAATATGGAAAAGCTATTTTGCACAGATTCTGAATACAGTTCTTTTAACCAACAAAAACATGATTGAAAACAGTTTGTTAACCGTCATAGAGGGACTGTATTTAATCCTTTCAATTTTCAGTATCAGCGATGTTTCTTGGTAGTTCAGAAGCAGAAACACGTTAAGATTTGGGTAGTTCTGCTCACTCTGAAGATTATTAATGAAGATTGTCACTCTGATTATTGATGACTGAGGTGAATATTTGGCTTTTTCAAATAATCATCCAGTTACACATTGAGAAAAGAATTCCAGGAAACTGAAAAAGAAAGCAAAATTGCATCAGTACATCCAGACCTGAAGGTACAAGTCAAATAGAGAAGAGATCCCATGGCTGTATATGATAGATTAAACCTGTCAGCATCTGTATATGCAAGACTGATGTGTGTTAACTGATAGATGTGTTGCTTCATACCTTGTATGGGGACTTCTAATTCTAAGTAGTAAATGAGGATGCATTCAATTCAAGCAACATACTGGCTTAGTCACATATCTGGGGAGAGGAATGCACAGCTGTGTCTTTGGGTTTTTTCTCCTCACTGATCATTAAGTTGTGGTGGGAAAACCATACTTTTAATTTTGCCTTTAAATGGAGAAGTACCTTGAAAAGTATAATAGAGTAATTTTGTCTCTATGTCTGACTTTTTGCTATTCTGCTGGTGTCTTGTGTGCAACCATGAGTTAGAATTGGCGTGTTCTATTCTGATATCTCACTTTCCCAGATGGAACATGAAAACTTCTTCACCAAGTTTAGGAAGCACAGCTAACTTCTTAGCACTGATCTTTTCTTTCCTCTGTGAAGTTACAGACCGTAAGAGGCATGAGGTTAGACTTCAGGGTAGGGAGATGCTAAAAAGCCTTGGCCTCATACAAATTCAGAAGTGCAAAAATACAATTCCTGATCTCTGATGAAATCTCCTTGTGTGGGTTTTTTTTGTTATTTTTTTTTTGGTTTTGTGGCTTTTTATTGTCATTGTTGGGTTCTTTGTTTGTTTTGTTCCTCTTTTTTTTTCTCTGAGAAATGAAAAGCTGCTAAGTAATTCAAAGCTTGACATCTGTACTCCAGATTTACCAGTGCTCTGAGTTAGTTTTGTGTGTATTGGTCTGCAGGGCTGGCTGGGAAACATACAGTCGTGCTATGGTAAAAGCTGTTTTTTTTCTCTGGTGTTACTGTGTAGGGTCTGAAGATGTCTTTGTAGAGCAAAATGATTTTTCATTTTCTGCTTTCTATCTGTGCCTCTAAGTAAACGGTGTTCCCCTGATCTTCACTTATGTGAAATGGAAATGCAGTGATTAATATTGGAACTGAATATTGCACTGGGGACAATTAGTTCAGATTGTAAGCTATGTCAGCACTTTCTTGACACTGGTGCAGTGTTTTATTTCAGTAAATGTATGGCTGAATCTCTTTCTATGCAGAGAAGACATGTTGCAATAGTTATAATTACGTGTCTCTGCTTAGTGGTCAGGGCAAACCAAAACCTAGAGAGCAGAGCTGTTCTCTGTTCCTCCCCTCCACCCTCTCAGGGGAAAACAAAAGGAGAAGAAGGAAGAGAGACTTTAAGGTTGGAAATTAAAACTAGAACAGGTCTGCTGGAACAGGAAAGGGATAGTAACGCTATTAATAGCATCACTCAGTAAGAGCACTTCATGCTCCTTTTGCTCCCTTTCCCTCCTACCTGACAGACAACTCCTCATCAGTGGAACCTTGAATAATTGCACGATGTTATTTGAACAGTACAGCTATTAGCCAAGACAGGGTTTTGTTGTTCTTTAGTTTAATAAAACCTGACCAGAGATGCTTAGTTGAGTTGCTTCAATTCATTCTTTTTTTTTTTTTTTTTTCCTGTGTTGGCTGTGTACTATCTTGTATCATGATTTTGGAGTTCCTGTGTATTTGTATTTTTTTGCCATTAGTATCTGAAGAAACTATCTGAATATTTTTTGTTTGAGACGGAGTGAGGTGTGTGTGTGTAAATATATACATGTATGTGGTCCTTTTAAAGAATTTGCTTTAAGTATTTTCCAGTCTGAAGTAGGTCCTGTTGGTAGTAGTGGCTAAGTACCAAATAGTAGTGGGTCAGTGCCTCATTTAGAGCTAGAGAACTTTTTACTTCTTGAAAAGATGTTCTTTACTTTCCTATTTGGGCTCATGAGAAAGTGGAAGAGATATTGATACCAACTTATTTGCAGGTCTAGGACTCTTGACTCAGTATAAAGCACCTAATTGCTGTCATAGGTTTGATCAAACCTGGTTAGTGATACAAGCATCACCTGTTGTGTAGTAATATCCCATTCTATGGCTACACCTCAGGGTGAGGAGTAGTACATCAGCACTCTTTTTTTTTTTCTGAAAGGTGTTTTCTTGGTAGGTATGTAAATGTACCACTGTAATTGTGCTGCAAACTGTATGGTTAGGTACCTGCTGGCAAACATGTTTGCTCATTTAGTATGGCAGGAATGAAAAGGAGTGATGGTTACCTTCAGGACTCTAGAATATGGAGCTGAAAAAGATGAACTGCTTCTGCTGAGCTCCAAAACCCTACAGAGAATCTGTTATGGGACAGAATAGATGATACTTGCTTGTTATTCTCTGAAAGTCCAGCTTTTATCATAGCTCAGTTTAGGATGTGTCTTCTGGCTAGTAACCTGCTTGTAAATACGGTTGAATTAATTCTGCTGGAACATGCTCAGAGTACTTAGGGTGGGGAAGACGGTTACTAACTGTGTAAAAACTACTGAGTGGTTCCACATGTTGAATTTCCTTCCCCTTGTCGTTCACATCACCACCAAACATTCTGTCTGGCAAGCACACTCCTGCTTTTGGGTATTTAGTCTTGGCTTTGAGAAATAGAATATAGCATTCTTTTCTCCATCTTCATGTCCTTGCCTGTATTTTTCCCTCCCTTAAATATTATGTGCTCACTGTACTTAGTTGTGCCCTTTTGGATCCTTAAAACTCCAAACTTTATTTATTCTTGTCTGCATTCCTTTTTATACCCATAGAAATTAATTTAATTTCCTGTGCATACCTACCTCCCCCCAAAATCTGCAACTTTGTGCTGTTTCTCATTATCCTTTGCTGTGAGACTTCGAGAAAGTTCACCAAGTAGAGGGGGGCTTAGTCCCCATAACTATTACTCTCCATCGCCCAGCTCCCTCTATCCCCAGAAAACAATTCCTCTTTAACAGACACATAAACAGTTAACTGTGATCCGACATTCTTAAAATGCAATAATATTCTTCTTTTGACTTTTAAAGTCAAAGTTTAGTTACTGCTGCTGCTTGAGCAGAGGGATCTTTTCCTCTGTGGTGTTTCTGCACCTTGCCTCTCTTGATTTTTCTTCTTGTGCAGGAATTTGTGAAGCTATGTAAATCTGGATTTCTTGGCGAAAGAACAAGTATAGTGTTACCTCATCACCATGGCTGTATTTGGTTTCTGTTGGCAGTTCTGTGGGACTGGATGGGATACCTTTGGGTAAAGCTGTTTTCTCAGTAGTTCAGGCTCTATGTTGTAACTTGATTTTTGGTTTCTTCTTTCAATTTTCCTGGTAGAGTTAAGGATCCTTCATGTAAATGCATATCACTTTCATGGCCTCAATGAAAAATTGAATGGCTGTAACTACTCTGCCTCCAGCAATGACTTCTCCTTGTGCCAACTGTGGACTAAGTTCACATCCAGTATGAATGTATTCTTTTGGGACAGCTTGTCATGAGTATGATTTTGCAATGGCTTTACTTGAGAATGAAGGGTCACCAGGATTTTCTTAGGGTTATAATTAGGGATGTAGTGAGAACTGGTGGTTAAGCTTTTGAAATACTCTCATTTGTTAGTAGAACCAAACCCATGAGCCTAGTTAATGTCCTGGTGTTATAAGTGTGTACTGGTGTTATAAGAATCCACTTTATGAAATTTAATTCTTTCCAGTCAGTGGGGACTTCACCAGACTGCCATCCCTTTTGGAATATAATCGACAGAGGTTTAGCAACCACATCTGTCAGTTCCCTCAGTACCCATAGGTGTATCCCATCGGGTCCCATGGACTTGTACACTTTCAGGTTCTTCAGATGGTCATGAACCTGATCTTCATTTACAATGAGCAGTTCTTCCTTCTAACCCTTGTCATTGTCTTCTGTGACTTCAGGAGTGTGTCTGGAGCCCTTGCCAGTGAAGACTGAAGTAAAGAAATATAAATATAACCTCCTGATTATTTTCTACAAAACCCAGTGTATTGTACTTTTTCTATTATATCAGTGGATCTATATTTTATGACCTTCCGTGCTCAACCAAACATGTTTTCATCCTTCAAGCATTTCCCTCTGATACATTTGAGGTTTTCAGTATTCGACTAGTTGCAGGAATACTTTGCAATTTCTCTGATATGAATAGGATTCAGAAAATTTACACCTATCTAGGTGCAAGACTTGTGAACAGAGAATTGTCTTATTCGAGGTGATCTTTGGCTGTATCATTACTGCTTGGTGGTTGTTTTGCAGCCAGCAGAGAGGAACCTGTATAAAACCAGCACTACTTTTTTCAGATAGTAGAATTCAGCCTTTCAGATCATCTAGGGGAAAGACTGTTCTTACAGAAACTAGTTTGATTTTGTCACTGATTTAAGAATGGTATGAGTGTCACTATTATTCAATAGATAAGACTTTGAAAGATGATCACGTTCCTCTCCCAAGTGCTAGAAGAAGTGTGGCTTTCCTGGCCTAGGCACAGAGGAGCATGGTTATGGTGTCTAATGTGAACTGTATTACTGGTGCTTTTAGGAGCAACCAGAAATGCTTTGAAGAACTACTTTCCTGTAAATGTGTGTCCTTACACATATTTAGATTTCAGCCTCTGCAGACGGTTGTTTGTGAGGGAGGGGAACAAAAACCAAGGAAAAGAACAATTGAGCATTTTGATCATAATCTGAAGTTTCTCATTTGGAAATTATTTCCTATTTATTGCTTTCAGCTGTGAAAATAACATGCTTTTCTTGCAATGAAAAAGAAGAGGGAGCAAAGGAGGATACATCTAAGTACTTAAAATAAATATAAAATCTGTTTTGCAAATATGGAAAAATAGTGACTCTTGTTTTAAGATCCCACAGGGATTCCATAAATATTGCTTGCATTTGTGGATGAGTTATTTCATTAGGTCAGGTCAGAGAAGCCCTGGTTGAAAATGGAGCTCTTAATACTGACATTGCTGATGCCCTTTTTGAGCAACCTCTTCAAAAGGAAAATAACTTTTGGGTCTGTGTGTAAACAGAAGCTTCAAATAAAGTTCTGTGGGTTGCACTGACATAATCTAGCAGCAATAGTTATTTCAGGGCTGGCTAACTGCAGAATACTGAGAGAGATTGGCTGCGTTTGAATGAGAAACACCAGTCTGTCAGAAGATAGGATTTTTCAGAATGCTCCTTAAAGAGCACCCTAATAATATTTTCCTAAAAACCAGCCTGATGATTATTCATGGTACCTTCTCCCTGAGAAAAGAGCAATTGCTGTTCATTTTTTTTTGCCAAGTATAGTCAAATATTTTAGAGAAACATATTGTGACTGAGTAATTGGAGTGGAAGACTCCTGTGGGTGTGCAGTATCAGCTGGATAGTGAAACTTCTTGCTGGCATGTTGCTTTTTCTGAAGGAGAGAAACAAAGCTCTGTATAAAAGGGCTACATGTGCCACCCAGTGAGAGTTTCGGGCCTCTGTGCATTTCTATATTTTCTTTAAGAGCAAAGGTCACAGTACCATTTGCTTGGTTTCTTCAAAGTCCCCCACCCCCCCCTACAGAAAAGGATTGAATTCAGTCTGAGACCTCCACTGAGTGCCCTGCTCCAAGAGCAGTCTTACCTGATGGTCCCTCCCACTGTAGCATGGAAATCTGCTGTCCCATGGGGGAGAATGGGCTTTGAGTGAGAAGATACAGTTTTATGTTGGTTTTGTGATAATTTCAAGCAAAAATGATGGAAAAGCTCCGATGTAGGGGCTATTTTGAAGTTGCACAGGCAGGCATTATGCAATGTCTGTTGCTGGGTGGTGTTAGTAGTAGCTTTGCTTTAAGGAAACACGACTGTGTTTATCAGAAATAACTTGTCTCATGCCAAAGCATGGCTTAATGAAAGTATTGTGTGAAAGATGTTTCATTCAGGCATGTGCTGCCACTTCTTAAAATTTTTAATTATACTAGTCAAAGGAAGATTTTATGGCAGAAGTGTATTTAATAGGTAGCCAATGACCATGGCTTTCAAAGGAGTTGCAGAAGTAATACTTGGAGAACGATGTTAGATTACTCATCTTTTCCTGAAGCGGATGTACAATGAAAACCAAATGAAGTTTTGTGGTCAGAAAGGTTTAGTTTGAAGAGTTGACTGTTTGAAAGGCTTAAACCTGTGTGTGTGATTAAGTAAATGGAGAATTACTCAGCATGGTTTCTCTTTTTCAGAAAATGAAAACTGAGAATGGTTCTGTAAACAGCCGTATTGCTAAATATATCACTGCAAGTAATGCCCTCCACATTCTGGGAGGAGAGACAAATGGGCAAGATGCATGTGCATTGTGGTCCTGCACATTAAAGCATAGAGTCCAGATTTAATTTTTGGGACCTGCATTCTTTGTTTAATGTGAATTGAAGAAATAGGAAAAAACTGCCTTCTCTTTTAGCTCTTTCTTTAAAACAGGGGTTCAGACTTAGCACAGCCTGCTACTGGCCAAAAAATGTTGAGTAGCTGTAGTGTCTTCTCCATAAAGCACCTAGCACAAAAGAATTGTATTCCTGTTTGGCCTGGGCTCAGCCTTGGTAGGCAGTGGTGTTTGGATGGTTTTTCTCTTTCAGGATGGAACCAAAGATACTGCTCCTGATGTGTTCTGCTGTGGTCAAAGGCCTGCAGAAGACTGGTAGTAATTATTAGCATACTTAGATTGAGTAGAAATAAGCTTTCTATTTGCACTATTATTTTAAAGGGTATATATCTATGGCTGATAAAGCTTTATCAGAAAAATATTGCCACAGAGGAAGATGGTGAGTCAGGATAAAGACATGAAAAACTACCAAATACTCATCTTGTAACTTTTGACAAACTCTATAGCACTGCCTGATACTACATGAAAAATGTCTTTCAATCATTATCCTGTTTGGTTTATTCCACTGTTTTCCATCCTCTGGCTCATGACACACAATCAGTCACTTTGTTTTCATCTGAATTCTTTTGGACTAGTTTGTTTTGGAAGGTGAAAATGCTGCAATAATTAAGCAATTACATTGTCAGCTTGAGTTGCGCTTCCTGCTCAGATGAGGTTCAGCTGAGGAGGAAACATTTACACCAGGAAAAGTAAAAAAAAATGAGCAGTGCTGACATGGAACAATAAGCTATTCTGCTCTTTGTCTTCCTAGAGGAGTCCAAGAGATTTGACAGAACAGTAGGTTCTTGGGAGTCAAGTGATTTGTGGTCTGGAAGACATCATTTGTCTTTTAAAATGCTCTCCAGATCATATTCTCAATGAAAATGATGAGACTTCCTTGTGGATTATCAACTAAAAACTACAGTTTGCCTCTTGGCTTTTATCTCTGTTTGGAGTCTGACATTTAAAACTTTTTTTTAATTCTTTGAAGAATATTTTTTATTCATTAGTGGGGGGTTCTAATGGGGTTTCTAATGGAGATTGCTCATGCAAAGTTGTGACAATTTCTTTCTGATTAAAGAGTCTTGTTTTCAGATATATTTGAAATAATGGAGAAACATCATGTCATAATTTGAGTACAGGTTTAAATGTTAATTTATAATTGACAGCTGTAGTTCTTGAACTACTGGAAACTGGCATGTTTCACTAGAAACTGACAAAGAATAATGGGAATGCTCAAATGCATCACATAGAACGTGTCTGTCAATGAGCATAGGTGAAAACCCACCTTGCACAGCACAACTGTTGTGTTTTTTTCTTTTTTCTTTTTTTTTTTTTTTTTCATTTTTTCATTTATTCTCCTTTTGTGTGTGTGTGTGGTTTTGTTTCTGTGTTGTTTTGGGTTGGTTTTGGGTAGGTTTTGGGGGTTTTTTTCTGAGTAGGATAGCAGATACCAGTGTAGTATCAGATTGAAAAGAAAATGAAAGCTGCATGAGTGTTAAGCAGAAGAAATAGTTTAAAGTCTTGTTTAATGTTTAAAAAAGATCTTATTTTGAGATTAAGATTAAAACAATTTAAATGCAATATTATCTTTCAGTAAGTTTTCTACCAAACATGGCACATTACTATGTCAAAAAAACATTGCTTTTCTAATATCTAGCTATACAAGTTTTGTTTTGTTTTTTTTTCTGGAAGTGTTCAAAATACTGGTCCAAGGATTTGAGGGAAGGTCTATCAGCACAGTTGCTGGAAAAGGGAGCATTTGAAGTTATCTGTATATGTGGAAGTTCACTGTATATGTGGAAGTTCAGGAAAGAAACATTCTGAAATTACTTAGTTTATTTTGGCAGGTTTAGATGTTGTGGAAACAAGGAAGAAAAATTTAGTGACTATGGCTGTTGGCTTTTCTCTGAGATCATCTAGAAGCTGTGAACTCATTTCCACCCCCCAGCCCCTGCCACTTGGAGAGAATTGTTTCAAGTTTTATAGAAATTACTGTACCAAGACTAACTTCATGAAGACCTGTCAGGTAGGGTTCAAACCTATTTGGAATGAAGTGTGCCTGTAAATTCATTGGTTTCATTCAGTATCATTTCTAACAAAAATTCTTTGTCTTAATGTGGAGACTTATGTTACTAAATGTGCATCAACTAGATAATGCTCTCTGACCATGTGTAGTCTGCCTGAGTAAAGGTACATTAGTGAAAGTGACATAGAAACTATCTAAACATAATTCTCACTTTTCAAGAGTCTTAATCCTTCATGTTGAGTTCACAGATCTCAAAAACTGGCAGATAACTTACTTTCTTGCAGTAGCACGGCTGGCAGGCTATTGGCTGACCATCAACATATGAAGTTATTTGGTTCAGTTTTCTTCATATAATCTTAGTTTAACTCTGGATTTTCAAGGCATTGTGTTGATGTTAGAGCAAAATTTGACCCTCTTCTCAGGATGATGGCTTTTACTCTTCATGTGTTAAGATGTATCTAAGCCTTGGCTATGAATTTCCTAAGTGTATGAGATAAATGTTAGATGAGAACCATGACTGATAAATACAGTAGTGTAGAAGAAAAGTACTGTTAGGCAAAAACATTTCTTCTTTCAAGTACAGGACATTTCTGTTTCTCATGAAATCAAATTATATGGTTCAGTAATGAGCTGATATTTATTTAACAATGATACATGGTTTATTCCCAAACGCAGTACAATCAATGGGTGGACACAAGAGGGTAGAAGTCTGTGTGGTACTTCAGAAAATTAGCTGTGGGCGTTAATTCAGGTATTTCTCAGTGCAACGTTAATTTTAGTCTTTTTACAGATACCTGAAACCTAAAAGAATATTCAGTGTATTTTGATTTTGGACACTGGTAAGCATTAGCCTTTTTTAATGTACTAGATCCAATATTCCAAGGCAAGCGCTGCTTTCTAGGTAAAATGAAATGTCTGTGTTCATCAGCCTATGCAACTTTTGTTTTGCTGTGTTTTGAAGTGGCTGAACACTGCTAGCATGTTTTTGTATATGTAAGCTATCTAGTGACTGATGGGCCTGGTTTCACTCACACACACCCATTTTATCTAATGGAGTTATCTGCATTTATACAAAGTGGTTGTAATGTAGTGGTATAGGAGACTATTTTAGTCACTTTGTGGAGGTGCCAAAATAATAGAGGGGGAAAAAAGTACATAATGTGGGCTTTTAAGGGTTGAGCTGTAGATTTTTTTTAGACTTGAATATTGACTGATCTTTAAGTAGTTTAAATTTAGGATTATTTTAACAGTTAACTTTCTAGGAGCTACTAAGAGACTTAAAAGAGAATCAAACTCACTCGATACTGAGGAGTAAAACTCATATGTCTGTTTAGTAATGTAAATGGCATGAATATTATGGGAATTGTTGGGAAAAAAGGTATAACTCACATTTAAGTGTTTTGCTTCATTGCTGTATGATCAGACAAGCAATGCATATGTGAGAAGCTGAAGCTGATCCATTCAAAGGTTAACCACAAGTTTTACATGGGAAGTGAAAATTATGGGGATTCATGTATTCAAGCAAATTGAATGGATATGTTAACACTGTAGCTTTCTCAGTGTCTAGGAGTGCTAAAATGGCACTAGTCTACATTTTTGTATTTCCAGGTGCTATGCTACATTGTGTGGTCATTCCAATTATGTAAAATTTTCGGAGGTATCATTAACACTTTTGAAATATTCATGGATCAGTGGATTTTAATAATCATAACAAACCAATACATAAAATCTTCAATTGCTAAAGTGTATGTGCAAGCCTGCATGTTACTTTTATTAGTAGCATGCATCTTCATTTTATCTTGCACTAAATGTAATTGAAACTTAAGTGTAAGAAAGGCAATAGAAATTATAGCAATTTTGAACAGTTAATGTGAAATAAAATGTTGCAGATGCCGCTTGTCTTTAACAAACCAAGAGGTAGTGACACTGCTGCAAACTAACACTTGAAATTAAAACAATAAAACAATAGTTAATTGAAATAATAAATTGAAACAATAGTTAAGTATTCTGGATGCATTTGTGAATAACTATTTATAGGCAAAATTATAAAAAGTTCGGAGGAAAAAAGAATTGATTCTAGCAGGTTTGGGTTTTTTTCTGTGTCACTCTATAGAACCTTCAATGTACACTTGATTTTAAGTGATCCTTTCTCAGACTGGTCAATTGTGCTAGCCAGTTAATACAATAGTACCATGGAACACCCTGTTGGTATTCTTTATGAAGATGGTAATATTTTTTGTTGTGTTAATTGAGAAATGTGGCTGAGAGATGTCTTTCTAGCTCATGGAGACTGATCTTTCACAGACTTGGAGAGCAGTATTTGGGCTTCTTAGGTGCTTCTGTTAGTTCCTTACCTCTGGATGCAGTTTGTGTATTCTATATTAGACTCTTATAGGTTGTGTGATTTGTTTCCTGAAGCTAGGAGGCGTGGATTTTGCAAGGCTGCCTTAAGGCAAGACATTTCTTTGCACAAGTCAAGGAAATGTGAAGGAAGATAACAGTAACCACTTCTGGTATTGTTCAGTTGGGGTGGAATTTCAAGAAGGCTTGGTGCTTGAGGGCAGCAGGACTAACCATGACTAAAGGCTGAAATCTCCAAATCTTAACATGACTCCTGAGAGCATACTGTAAAACCAGATGCCCAGTTGGTGACAGCATGCAAGCAGGCAAGTTGCCTTATGCATACGTAGAACTCAGTTTTGGGGTGAAAGAACTACTGGCCAAAACTCATTCTCCATTTGAAAATGTGTCAGTGATGGGAATGTTGAGTAGGCACTGTAAGATCAATATTAATGAAATATCTAGTGGATGATCTGGAAGTACTTGAGATTAAGAAGTTTAAGAATTCTAGAAATTGAGTCCTGAAAGAGGAAAAAAAAAAAAAAAAAGCTGTAAATCATCTGACAACAAAAGTATTCAAAATGGGCATTAATGAATTTCAAAATTCAGACCCATTCTTAAATGCTGGTAAAAGGAGCCAAAAACCATAATTGAACTCTTGCAGTGCGAGTATGTTCCATTTGAATACATTTAGATGGGTCAGCTGTTAGCCTTGACAATGATAATTTAGTTCACTTATCTTTGCCAAAAGTTAAGTCCTTGACATATGTTTGTAAACTCAAGCATCATTTAAATTTTTTGCTCCTGTTAGTTAAATGTTATAAAAATGTCTTTATAAGCATTAAGCATGCCATCAGTGTGCTTGAAGATTTGATGATGACAATAATTCATCTGAGGGCTTGTTTTATGATAGAATTGAGGCTATTTAATGTCTAGATTGCTTTGAAAATTCTAATCTAATTGTGCTGCTCCTGTGTGAAGTTAACTTGGGTTTTAAAAAGCACTTACTGCTCTCTATATTTGAGATATGGTTTGTTCCAGCCCCTAGTACACCTGTTTTTGTCTATCTTAGCAAAAAATTTCTGTGAGTTTTTACCCATCAAAAGGTAACCCTATCTGGTGCATCTAGGCAGAAAGTCCTAGAAACATGGAGGGTGAAATGGAAGGAAGTATTCCCACTTGGATATTTGACCCCCATAGTGTTTGACTTCTGTATGATGTGTTTCAGTTCTGTTCTGATGAATGTAATTTTAAATCTAGTTAAGGTGAGGCTGCTGTACTTCTGCAGCTGGTAAACACTTTCCTCTTCCTGTAACTGTAATTGGAATTTTCACAAGTTCCACATGACTACTGCTATAATGCAGTACATACTGCATCACAGTGTCATGTAGATACTACTATATGATGCAGGATGAAGCTGTGGCACAGGACAGATTAAATCAAAATAGATTCCACATCTGTCTCACCGAAAGAGGGTGATAGGTAACTTTTTTGTCTCTGATAGACCTTGGCTTTTTTACTTGTCTTATGCTTCATGAGGTTTCAGGAAAGCTTTAAGTATATTGCTGCTAGTTAAAATTCAGTGCTGTGTTCCTTGTGGCAGAGCTGTTGAATGTAGTGAGAGGCAGGGGGAGGAAGAAAGGGCTGAATTTGTGTAATTGGCAATGTTTTTTTCTGGCATGCTAGCACGCTCTTGATGATCCTATTTACAGATGCCCATTGCCAGAAATAACATTCATGTCAAATTGCACTTCATGGTTGACAAAAAAATTATTACTCCATCATGTTACCATATTTGAGCCATTTGTTCACCCTTCACAATTATTTGTTGTTTTAAGCCCCTTTGGTGAATCTTTTATAATCTTTTGTGCATTCTGTATTTTCTTTCACCCTTTAGAAAAAAAAAACGTAGATCTATAATTCAGTATTGGAAAGTTGGTTCTGGCAAATGTGAAATAAGTCTTGTAGTAATTTTGCAGCTGTTTGTTATATTTAAGCTGCTTTCTCTTTCCCAGACATCAATAACTCTAAAGCTCCCACTAGTCAGCTACTGTTCCTTTTTTATATATGAACAGTTTTTCTGACTAGTAGCACGCATTTTTAATGGAAAGAAGAGAGGTCTTTGTCCAAAACAAATGCAGATTTCAAGTCTTTGTATCTGAATTTAAATCTGAATTTATATCTGAATTTGTATCTGAATCCCCAGATTTCTGTCTGGTGGCAGTGTTCAGCTGGCATCTGTGTCAAGGAGCATGTTCTTGTGTACTGTCTGAAAGGCCAATATCTGCACTCAAGATTCTATGAATCACATGTGATTACTAGTATTTCACCAAATCTTTTAGTTGAATTTTGGTGTAGACTCTATAAATGAGCACCTATTACAGATAAGATGAATTCCAATGGATTTTTTTTTTTTTTTTTTTTTTTTAAGGGAGGTAAGATCCCTATGTGCCTTTCCAGATATCTTGGGGATATCTACTGCAAGCATCTGTCGAGGTTTTTTTATTTGGTGTGTTGGTTTGTTTTTTTTTTTTCCTCCTCCATCTACAGCTGCCCTTCCTGGATAAGCAGATGATTTTGTATTCTCACCTGTTTGTGCATTTAAAAGTTCTGGCTGCTATGTGAACTCTAGCCTTCTTTTTGCCTCAGGATTTGGCCATGTGTAGTCATCAAATTATAATGGTCAGCTGCTGAGGCCAATTAAGTAATTTAGATGTTTAAATCTGAAATAAATTAAGCAGCATGAAGTGAGGGTAATCTCCCATACACTCCTGTCACACTTGCATCTCTTTCCAGAAGACAGACGTGTTATTTGCTTACATAATACATCAAATGACAAATATGCTTGTGTTTTTGTGCTTGCCTTGGAACAGCTTCAGTCTTGGAAAGGCTGGAAGAACAGTGGGAGCCAAGTGAATTACCCAGAACTCCAGGGGACTCATTTTTGCAATTCATCTAGGAATTGGAAATCAGATCTGCAAGTCAAGAGAAATTTCCATTGCAAGACAAAACTCTTAAGGAACAATCCTATGCTGTGGCAAAAAAGCTACTCATATTATTTGTTACTTAAAATATGAATTTGTTTCCTTACAGTTTATTTTTTATTTGTGGTTTGTTGGTTTCTTTGTGTGCTCTTTTTTGCTGTATATAGTTTATTAGTTTTGTTTCTTGGGTTTTGTGTTTTTTTTTTATAGTAATGGGAGGCATAATCTTTGTTCATTAGAATGTACAGATACAGGTACTCTGTGGCAGATTACCCCTACCTAGCCAAAAACATATGACTTGAAAAGACTTTGTATTCTGAGGCAGACATAGCCTGTTCATTTGAAACAGAACAGCTGCTTGGAAATGTGCAGGTCATTGAAATCTGAAGTAAGGGAAAGACTCTTTTTGCTTCACTGCATGCCAGAACACTTGTATGTTGGTTTCGTTGGTTTTTTTTGTTTTGTTTTGTTTTTGTTTTGCTTTGTTTGGGAGGGGGGTGTTTGGTTTTTTGTTTGGTTTTGGTGGTTGTTTTTTTGTCCATAGGTAAAATGGGGAACCGCTTCTAAACTTTACTGTTTTGTTTATTCAGTGTTTGTATGGGTTTTTACTAAGGACAGTTTTGTGTCATGTTTTCCAGGAGCATACATGCCCATGTCTATACAACAGTAGTGCCATGTTATCCTTGGACCTTTATACAGGGAAGAAATTTAGCATATTAATAAATTGAAACACCACCAATCATTCCATACTATTGTGAACTGAAGGGTAGGTCAGATGATCTAAAAAGATACCATGCATGTCAGAGGAAATTTGATCAAGAATGTAGCAAATTATGCATGTTTTTCCCAATTGTTTCTGTATGAGGAAAAAAACTGAAGATGCAGAATTTAAGTAATAATAATTAGGGTAGCTAACATCTCACTAACACATATTTATCCATCATGATGATGTAACTTGCAGATAAAATAACAAAATAGTATGATTGGAGATATGATGGAGTTGAAATACAGGACTATATTTAACTGTCTTTCATATCTGCTGTTAGTATTTCCTATTGCCCTCCTATTTGTGGCAGCAATATTTTAAATATGCAGCATGCTGCTACTGATACCCAGAGCTTCTTGGTGGCAATTGCTTAAAGATTAGCATCATTTACTATTCAACTTCATTTAACATTTGAGTGGAACAGCAGCTCCACAAATCCTGATGATAAAATATAGGAAAGCAGACTGGATTGTAAGTGAATAAACGAAGGACTTAAATTTGCTAAACAATTTGCAGATGCTAGCAGCACAAGGGATTAAAAAGGGAACAGCAAACCTAAGACAAGTATGCACACTGTGGGCCAAGTTTGCAGAGGCCTCTACTTGGCATCCTACATGCTGTTTGGTTATTTCCACCCACAATTGACTTGTTGAAGCAAAATTGGAGCCACAGAAAACAAAATGTGAAGTCCCCCTACCATAATGGGCAGAGGCAAACTGTGCCTGTGCCCATAAATCAGGTGTTTTAACTATCTGCAGTAAATTGAATCTGCAAATGATTGAAAGCTTCCCTCTCCCTCCTATGTGATGGAAGTAATGCTTTTTGAATGTTTTAATGCATAGAATAGGCATCTCTGAAACAAAGGCCTCTTGTCACCTTACAGAATAGCTAAATGTCATTTGAGAACTGCAGCTATAGACTACTAAGCTTGAATGCAGTTGTGGCAAAAATAAATTGGTTTTGCCAGTCACGCCTACACTGAGAAGTACAATTCCTTTTGCAGAATGAAAAATTGAGAAACTGGCATTGGCATTATGGTTCTTAAAAGTACCGCTGGAGTTTTAGGCACCACCAGTGGGGATGTGCTCGCTGTACTGCTGAGCAGTGTCAGCTGTTTGAATTTCTGTGAATTCATATTGTCAGGTATGGTAAGTAGAAGCCTTCTCAAA
This sequence comes from Phaethornis superciliosus, assembly GCA_023637945.1. Taxonomy (NCBI): domain Eukaryota; kingdom Metazoa; phylum Chordata; class Aves; order Apodiformes; family Trochilidae; genus Phaethornis; species Phaethornis superciliosus. The sequence goes on from JAJQWJ010000002.1 coordinate 73,983,003, forward strand.
AATTGAGATATACTGATTCCCTGAGCCAAGGGACAAAGTGCATTTATATTAGTAGTATCTTGAGATTTGCAATAAAACTGAATTACTAATGTGAGGTTTTCTGGCTGTGGATAGCAGACTTTTGCTAAGTGTTTTCATTTGTTCAGACATATTTCTGGGAGATCAGTGACAGCTGGAATGTTCCAAAAGTGAGTCATTTATCTAGATAGCTTCCAAACAAGTTTTTGGTCAAAGACTGCAAATCAAGGAGGTGGAAAATCTGTGGATTCAGGAATCTTTCAGAAGTCCTTGATCTGGATCTTCTTCTCTTTCCCTTTTCCCAGTAAAAGAAAAACATTGTTCTGTCCACCAAAGCAAACACTTCTATTGTGAGAGTAAAATATGTTTTTTCTGCCTTTTATTTTCTGTTTTAGGATAGCACAGTATAAAACCCAAACATAATAGTGTAGACCTGTTGCTAAAGGCTGTAAGAACCGAAGCAACATATAGTACAGTCAAATTATACCTGGAAATACACTGCAGCTTGTTTCAGTCCCTTCCAGACTCATTTGGTGTCAACTTCTTATGTGTTCCTACTAAATTCCTGACTGTAGACTTGTTCTTAGTGATTTCATGCTTAATCATTCGTTCTGTAAATACCTTTAATTCATGGATGTTGTAACACTTGTAGCATGAGATTTATTACAGAGAATATCTTGTGGGACCAAGCCCTCAGTATTTAGTCACTGGCAGAATGAGGTACTGAGACCAATGGTGCATGTGTGGGGTAATAGTTGTCTGTTGTCACTGTTTAGGCCCAGCTGGCAACTAAACACCATAGGGCCACTTGCCACTCCTCCACCCTGGTGGAATGGGCAAGAGAAAATATTAAGAAACACTTATGGGTCAAGACAAGGACAACTGAAATCACTTGCTGGTTATGGTCATGGGCAAAACAGACTCCGGGGAAAAAAATATTCATTTGTCATCAAATCAGAACAGGACAAAGAGAAAAAACATATCTATCTTAAAGCTACCTTCTTCCACCCCTCCCTTTTTCCTGGGCCCAAATTATTTTCCTCCTGATTTCTCTACCTTCTCCCCATCATCAGTGCAGGGGGATGGGGAACGGGGGTGGTTGTCAGTTCATCACATTTTCTGCTGCTCCTTCCTCCTCAGGGGGAGGACTCCTCACAGTCTTCCCCCACTCCAGCATGGGTCCCTCACACAGGAGGGAGTCCTCAATGAACTCCTCTGACATGAGTCCAGACCTTGGTGTACCAATTTAGTTACAAGAATATTGAAAAGGATAACATTAAAAGGTTTTAAAAAGCCGTGGTCACTGAATCACTGAAGGCAGTCAGGCGAGTCAGACATGATTCCTTTTGGTAAAGCTCTGCTGACTGTTCTGAATCACTGTCTTACTTGTGCCCAGAAATGGGTTCCAAGAGGGGACCCACTTGAACTCTGAAATTTGGATAATTCTCAAATAGGAGAAGTAACTAGAGTAGGATTTAGTTGGGTCCAGATCAAGAAATTGTTAATTGCAGGACTGTTATTCTGCTGCGGTTTCTCATACTAAGGATTTTGTCATGTAAAGATTTTCATACACATCGACAAGGTGAAAAGTCCATGAATTTTCCTGCTTTCTATAGCCAATACAGATTACAACAGCACAGCAGGATTGAATACTGAACAGGCAAATTGTTTTGACACAAAGCATCACTCCATAGCCAACCCTAGGACTGACTGGAGTGTCACATTAGAAGGTGCTTTGTGTGGTGCAAGAAATGATCTTTTGATCAACTTTCAAAACAACTGCTGAATTGCCTGGTGGTTTCCTAACTGCTAAGTAGGTGTTAAATGACTGTCAGAGATGTTCCTACTGCCTTTCAGGAAGCAGGAAGAATTTCCTCAGCAATCACTCCATTGCTGTTACTTACAGTCAGTGCTTGGCTGTGTCAGCTTTGTTCACCACTTCTAGCTGTAGTCCCACCCCTTGCTTGCATGGGGGCTGTGTTCCTGCAAAGGCATCCAAGCTGGCTGCAGCTTCTGCCAAGACCTCTCTCAGTGCTCCCCTGTGGCTTTGCTCCAGCAGCATTAGAAAGGGGCAGTATTTACCCTCCTCTTCTGTTAGTATTCTTGTGTTTTAAATTCAGTCCAATGCCCTGGAAACAAGTGGTTTTGGCTACTCAGAAGTTCCGTCCTCCCAGCCCCTTTCCCAAGTTGCCCGTGCATCATTGCCTGCCCTCATGGGGGTGACATCTCCATTCAGCAATGGCACCTGGCCACTCTCCAAGCAATGCTTCCTCAAAAAGCCAGTGCCCCCAAAGCCCATACCAACTTTTTACTTCTTCCCCATCTGCTCTGTCGATTGGGACTCCAAGGCTTCTGACAGTTTTCACTGTGGTGCTTGTGTGCCCAAAGAGGTATTTAATATTTCCAGCAGAGATGAGTGATTTTCTTAATTTGATTCCTCCACAGGCTCTGTTAAGTCTGTTGGTTTTGTCTTGTTTTTGTTTTTTAAACATGAGAGCAAGAGAAGGCCCTCCCCCGACTCCTTTTTTTTTTTTTTTTTTTTTTTTTATGCTTTTGATTGCTCTTGGCTGGATATGTGCAACTGCCCAGACACTGCAGTTTCAACAATTTTTGCTGTGGTTTATACAGATTGACGTAGCCCAGTAAGGAATGTAAGCCATAGAAAGCTGGAGATGAAACAAGTGGCAACTATTAAACCGGTAGCAGTGAACAACTGAGTTGCAGTTCAGAATATTTAGTTTAGGGATGACTCAGTTATGTTGTTCTCTTTTCCACTTGACACCCTAGCAGATGATAACCTCTTTACATATATGTTGCAAATCCCTAGACCAAGCTCTTTATGATGCTAAATTTGCGTTGTAACTACATATACCTTGTAGCATTTTTGCTGCTATAGAAAAAAATGGCACATTCCTGAGGACTTAGTTTGAGCTTTTCTTCTATATTCTGTATTCAGTTGGCTAATTCAAATCTGTATTTAATTGACTTGAGAGAATCAAGTTTCTTTGCTGTGAGGGGAGACGTCTTCTCTCTGTTCAATTTATATTTTCATTTTAATACATCTAGCAAAAACAAACTTCTGCCTTAACTTTTACAAAGAGATGAGGGATAGTAAAAGTTTAGAAATGGAGGGTTTATATGGTCTGGGAATATATATGATAGAATGAGATAGAGCTAAAAGTTGCTATAAAGATGATTTACGACATCAGACTACTCAAATGAGGAAATATTTTTAATTTCATTGTCAGAATTTTCAGTTGTTTCCTGTCAGTTGAAACTTCATTTCCAATTTGACTTTTAATAGTATTTTCCTAATACATGATGCAAGAGAAAGTACTCGTTTCACACTGGAAAAAAAAAAATACTAATTTCTGAAAAACTTTAAACCATTTCACTGACTTTTTCCTGAAATTGAGCAAATTATTGTCCATTATACCAGTCCCTTTGAAAGACATTAATTTCAAGAGAAACACATCTTGCCAAAGTACTTCCACTGAAGCTTTTCCAGCCATTTTTCTGCAAAACTGAGTTAACATTGACAAATGTTAATAAATTGTGTCCTGAGCATGTCTCAGAATTGGTACAAATGTCCATTGGCTATGGAGGAAATGCTTTCTGGTGTCTCTTAGAGTAAACTGGGATTCTAGCAAGCCTTAATTTACCCCCATACGAATAATTTTTGGACATGAATTAAGTGTACATGGAGGAGAAAAGGCTATGCAGAACAATGCTTCCGAGCTTTGGTTCTTTAGCCCTAACACTTGTTATTTCTTCAGCTGATTCTTTTATTTTTTTCTCACATAGTGATGAAATAACATAAGGATAAAAAAGGTTTACAGTGTGTGAATGCCATACCAACTACTGTAACAAATACGGGGAAGGATTTTGCTGGCTTTTTCTGGAGGAGAACAAAGAATTTGAAGGGATGTCTTGGGATACTGGGACTAATTGCTCTGCTGTTGGAGCAACCACCTCATGCAATCCCTTTCATTAACTTGTTGAGCCCTTCCTGAAATCACTTTGTTCCTTCCACTTTATTTCTGTGGGAGATTATTTCAAAGCTTTATTTCTCTGGGGATCCAGAATAATTCTTTCATTCAAAGCCTAAAATTGTTCACAGCCAAAGTGTCCATTTTTACTTAAGCAACACACTTTAGTGAAACAACTCCTTCTGTTGTATCTTAACGAGTAGACTGCTCCTAAGTGATATTAATCTGCAATTTTGTCTGGGCAGCATCTTTATTATGTAGATTTTTTATTGTTTGTTTGGTTGGCGGTTTTTTGTTGTTTTTGGTTTTATTTTTTCTTTTTTTTTCCCTTTCCCCTTTTTTCCCCTTTTTTTCCCCTTTTTTTCCCCTTTTTTTCCCCTTTTTTTCCCCTTTTTTTCCCCTTTTTTTCCCCTTTTTTCCCCCTTTTTTCCCCCTTTTTTTCCCCTTTTTTCCCCTTTTTCCCCCTTTTTCCCCCTTTTTCCCCCTTTTTCCCCCTTTTTCCCCCTTTTTCCCCCTTTTTCCCCCTTTTTCCCCCCTTCTCCCCCCTTCTCCCCCCTTCTCCCCCCTTCTCCCCCCTTCTCCCCCCTTCTCCCCCCTTCTCCCCCCTTCTCCCCCCTTCTCCCCCCTTCTCCCCCCTTCTCCCCCCTTCTCCCCCCTTCTCCCCCCTTCTCCCCCCTTCTCCCCCCTTCTCCCCTCTTTTTTTCCTCTCTTTTTTTCCTCTCTTTTTTTCCTCTCTTTTTTTCCTCTCTTTTTTTCCTCTCTTTTTTTCCTCTCTTTTTTTCCTCTCTTTTTTTCCTCTCTTTTTTTCCTCTCTTTTTTTCCTCTCTTTTTTTCCTCTCTTTTTTTCCTCTCTTTTTTCCTCTCTTTTTTTCCTCTCTTTTTTTCCTCTCTTTTTTTCCTCTCTTTTTTCCTCTTCTTTTTTTTCCTCTTCTTTTTTTTCCTCTTCTTTTTTTTCCTCTTCTTTTTTTTCCTCTTCTTTTTTTTCCTCTTCTTTTTTTTCCTCTTCTTTTTTTTCCTCTTCTTTTTTTTCCTCTTCTTTTTTTTCCTCTTCTTTTTTTTCCTCTTCTTTTTTTTCCTCTTCTTTTTTTTCCTCTTCTTTTTTTTCCTCTTCTTTTTTTTCCTCTTCTTTTTTTTTCCTCTTCTTTTTTTTTCCTCTTCTTTTTTTTCCTCTTCTTTTTTTTCCTCTTCTTTTTTTTTCCTCTTCTTTTTTTTTCCTCTTCTTTTTTTTTCCTCTTCTTTTTTTTTCCTCTTCTTTTTTTTTCCTCTTCTTTTTTTTTCCTCTTCTTTTTTTTTCCTCTTCTTTAATACATCTAAAAATGAAAAATTTCTTAATCAATGTTTTACTCTTTCAAGGTATAATTAAACTTGATTTTGGCAGTTCCTGCCTTATTCCTGTGCTTCTTGGGTGTAACCAGTGGTTCCCTCTGGTGTTTTGCTGTTCCCTAATAGCACCTTCCGGTATTTCAAACAGATGCCTAGATGTCATCTTTCAAGGAAACCAGTGGTCCCTTCTTATAGACTTCCTTCCCTCCAGAGCACTCCCCATGTGCTATAACTTCCTGAGTTCAAGCATTTCTGAACCTGAGTTGCCCTCCCCCTACTCCATTATCTGTCTTCAGCTGTTCCCTTACTCTGTCCCTGTTTGTGCCTTTTCAGACTGTGCTCTCTCCTTCCATGTCACCTCCCAGCCTGTCACTTCCCTGGGGGGCTGTAGGAGCTTGTTGGCTCTAGTGTAGATGGGCTCTCACTTTCCCAGGGACCTCAGCTGTCAGAGAGCTGTGCTGTTTCACTAGAATTTTCAGCAGTCCTACCATAGACTGGGCATAAATTTGAGGGCATTAGATGCTTCAAAAAACATACTTTTGCTCATTTCCAATGACACAATGAGCTTTTTAGAAAAAATATTGACTGATTGGAGCTATGAAATTCGTGCTAGTTTTATTGTGTTTCCAGCTGCAAGTTCTGAATGTTCAGCACTGGAATTCAAGCCTAGTTTTGCCCTTTCAGACATTTAAAGAATCTTTTGACTGACAGAATTGTGTATCATAAACATAAAGATACAGCAACTTTTAACTACTTTGGACTCACCTGGGTATGTTACCTGTTTTTAAATATCAACCTTCAGTTTTCATTAGACTTCATCTCAAAAGGCCTTTGTTTTCAGTTTTGTTTTCAGTATTTATATATAGGCTGCCAAGCTGAGAGTATTTTTTTATGATAGTTTTTGTGGATACTGTGCTCTCAGCCTTACCATTTTACCACTCTAACTCTTAACCATTATGGTACTGCCAGTACTATTAGGTTAATCCTATTAAAGATACCTTTGCAAAGCCAAGTATTGAGCTCAGGACTAAGTGATCCTCAGAGATCCCATCCAATGTCAGTCATACCGTGACTCTGTGATCACAGTGCAAGTAAATAATTTTATTTTTCTACCTTTATCTGTTGCTTGATAGAACAAGTACTCAAATGCATTGCTTCTAATTGGTAATTCAGATACCAAAGTGATATCGCTTGCATTTCTTTACAAATTATTCCTGTGACCTGAATTAGTTATTCTCTTCTAGTTTTAAGACGCAATATATGATTTTCTGGTATATTGTTTGTGGTTTTGCAACTTTCCAGTTTTATCTCTTCTTTAAAAGCTCTGAAATGAAAATCCAAGGAAAAGGGGCAAGTTTCAGAGAACAAGGTTGTTCAAACTGCTGAAGACAGCTAGCAAGTTGTTGTTGTTCTTATTTTGTTGTTTTTTCTTGGGGGGGGGAACAAATGGAAAAATACATTTGCCCTTTTTTGACAAAAGGCACCATTTTAGCAAAAATCAAGCTATCGCTTAATTTGCAAGTGAGTGCAGATCAGACTGGTTAAGATTTCACAGCCAGTCTGATGTCTGATCATACCCTCATGGTAAAAAAAACAGTTCTTCTATTTGTAATTTCATGCTTTGCCATTTCTAATCATAGTATCTCTCCCTTCACTGTGCACCTTTGAAGTGAGTGCACCTGTAGAAGCTGCCTCTTTTAAGTCCTGTGCACCATCCTCGTGTCCATCTGTAAGGCCCTCTGTACTCATGGGAGTTTGGCCATGTCCTTGTTGTGGGGAGACCTGAAGTGAACCTCACCCTCTCAGGGGCTGAGGGCAGATGTGGCAATTCTTATTGTGGTTCAAAGAGCATGAGCTGTGGGGTCAACCCCTTCCCTGCAAGGGTGCACCTCTGACTGATGTTGAGCTGGTTGTGGGCTGTCCAGGTCTTCTGCAAAGCTGCTGCCTTGGTCATGTGTGATGCCACCCCTGGGGCAGGACTTGGTGTTTGCACTTGTCAGGATTTATGTTGGCCCATTTTTATTTGTTTTGACTGCCAAAAGTCTTCTGCATACCGTTCTTGCCCCCAGCACGTTGGCTGCTCACCCCCAACTGGTATTGTCCAGAGATTAGCTAAAAGTGCACTCACTCCCATCTTTCAAGTCCTTAGTGAAGATGTTCAAAAGTATTAATCTCACTATTGCCCCCTGAGAGTTTTAGTCTTAAATCATTTAGCTGATTTAAGATGAGGACTCAATACACTCAATGTAAATACAGGTGAAGCATAAAATGAAATAATTTGAGTGATTAAACTGCATGATGCAATCAGTCAGAGCCAGCTGGTTGCCAAAATATTATCACATTTTTGGTGATTATGCAGCAATAAGTGTTTATAAGGAGTGAACAAAAGATACTTCCTGCCTATGCAATGCTTAAAGGAAACACTTAATCTGTGGCAGGTACTGGTTTATATTTGCTGTTCCATCAGATGAGCTGTGACATTTCTTTTTAGCTCACTAGGCAAGTATGAATCTGGATTTGATAGGGCACTGTGTGCTTGAGGATGTTCACCACTCTTTGCTGCCTCCTGGGGAAATGAAGGAAACTGTTTATCCCCACCCTGCCCAGCCATTTTCTTCCTTTTGGAAAGAACACGGGCAAAAACATACAGTTCTTTAAAATGTTAGGAACTTGTTGCCTAACATGCCAGGCCAAGTTGTTCAAAGTTGCTCAGAGGGTTGAAATGCCAGTGTTCTGTACAAAAAAAATTTAAAATGCAAGCCTTTAAAATGCAATTGTTTTTTAGCAAGTAAGCTACTCTTGTTCTCTATAAAATTCTCTAATTGAAAAATCTCTCCACCCATTTCCATGAATTATTTATACAAGCTTCAAGCCTGATATTTAGCTTTGCACTGAAATGGAGCTAAGGCTGTTCTCACAGCTGTAGAAATGCTGCTGGTTTAATACCCTCCAGGCTTAGACCTCAGAGCCAATTACACCTATATGAATTTCACCTGTAAAAATCCATAGTGAAACAGGCAATTTTTGTTGTGATTTCAGGTAAACTACATGGCTTCAGTGATCATTTGTGGCCTAAGGCTGTGGTGTGTTGTCTCCAACTGTTTTCCTTTGTTTTCCCTTTTTAAGCAAATTAGTATTGGATGTCCCCAGACAGCTCCATGCTGAGTAAATTTTGTGGCACCACCAGCATTTTTTTATGCCCATATCAGCTCAGACACAATTTTGTGTGACAAAAAAAGGCTCATGTGAAGACTAGATGGGTCAATTGTTACATCAGTTGGTGTAAGAGAAATGGAGTGGTAGGTTTCTAAAACAAAATTTGAGTCAGTATTCATGGTATTTGGTTCCCTTCACATGCATTGTGTCAGCAATAGCTGTTGGTTATTAGAAAGCTTTAACTGTCCTGATTTTTGTCAAGCTGTATTACATCACTGCTCTGAGTGACAATTGTATAGGGTTTGGAATATGTGCAGTATGTCAGCAATGCATTTTAGAAAGAAACATATATCACTCTTCCAGTAAACTTTAAATTTGTTGTATAAATGTAATACATCCCAATGCAGTAGGGTTGGAAGAAAATGACTTCTAGCACTTAAAAGGGGGTAGGCTGTCAAACATCATGGTGGTTTAAAAGCAATACTCATGATATGGTAGACCTGATGAATCAGAAACAATCTTCCAAAAACTGTAAAGTCGAGTGTTTAAAATCTGCATGTGTTGATTTAACTTCCCTCTTAACTTGCTTATAACACATTTTCTAAAAATATTTCGCTTACCTATGGCAAGATATTTAGCATATTTGCTGTTTATTAAACATTAGACCAGAATTAATGGCTTGTCTGGGAAGTTTGTGAAGATGTGCCAAGTCATCTCAGTTTCTACTCCAGAGCTAGTGTTGTCCAAATTACTGCTCATTGCTGGCTCAGTAAGCAGCTACCTGGACAGATTGACTATTTTCCTTTCTTTTGCTTACTTCCTGTTCATTTTTTCAAGGAAGTAGGGAAATCTGCAGAGGTGACATGAGAAAATATAAAGTGCCCAGCTGCAGAACATTCAAATAGGGAAATGGGGTCAATTGTATGCAATTACATTTCTATCCTCCAAAATGCTGGAACTGAAAACTGTCCCACTTTACTCAGTGTTTTGGGCAGGTACACCAAAAGCTACACATGGAGGGAATTAGACATCATGAGAAGCAGCATATTGTGTTGATGTTGGAAGGAACATGATTCTTCAATTTCCTCTCCTTTGTTCCAGTGCACTGCTGAGCAATATGCAGCATTAATTTTTTAAGTAGGCAATTTCCCTTTCTCTCCTTTTTAAAGTAATTGTAGCAAAGTGTGCACCAAAAATATTTCTGTCCAGGGTTGAGATGGAAAATGACAATGACGTACCCCAGCTCTCCAGTGCAGTGGCAGCAAGAATTATTCCTGTTGTGTGTAAATGGGACTTGGGTTATATGGCACATGTTTTCTACATCGTAAATAGCTCAAATTTTCTGGAATGTTCATGCAAACATTCATTTTCCTAGATGTAAAACCAGTGAATGTGGTTGACTTAGCAATAAATCAGTAGCCCACTCCAAGTTGTATCTAGGTATGGCTTTGGCCCTCTGAATGAGAAGCCTGAACCCCTAAATTTGTATGCAGAGAGCAGTACAAGCTCTTGTTATTTTCCTCATCTGTGTGAGGAAAGAAATGAAAGAAATCACATTGACTGGCACTACGTGAGCTTACAGGCTGTAAAAAATAAGTTCAAGTAAGGAATCAGTCTGCTCTTCTGCAAGTATAATGCATTTTTCATATAAGTTTAAAGGAAATGGTTATTTTCCTTAATTCTATTGAAGTTCCAGGTGTTTTTCCTCACACTGATGAGAAATAGGAAACTTGTCTCTATAACTTTTTTTTCCTAGTGATTTTCCTGAACATGGTGGGAGAATATTCTCAGACTTAAAGGAATATTATTATAGGTTTTAAAACTTAATAATTAGGTGTCTTATTTAGGGTCAAGGATTTTCTACCAAGGTAGAGTAAGCATTTCTGATCTACCTTTCATGTGAATTATCTGCTAGTTAGATGCACGTAGAGGAGACTGCTTTCTGGTGCCAGGGTAATTGTTGTCTTTTGTACCTCTTAGATAGGAATAACTCTTGCTTCAGGGAGAAAAACTGGTCATCTAAGTAGGAGGTTCACAGAAAAAACTATCAAATACCTGCGTTGCTATCTTTCTGAATGTTATTGAGGAGCTTTGTTGTGGTGGGAGGAAGTATCAGCTGTAATTTAGAGGAAAACTTGCCCCCGCAGCACTTGAATTCTGGAATCAGAGTTCAACTCTGACCATGTGTCAAATTTTGCTGTACTCTTTTAAGAGAAAGATTTGGGAAAGGCGGAGTAGGATGAGGGTGAAGAATAAGCTCCTGATGCCAATGCAACAGTTGGCTGCTGTCCACCTTATTTAATGTTTTATTTCCTTTATGACCTATTGTTGTTTGCCTTGACCTTGGTTTGAGCTTTTAGGCCCTGGCAACAGTGAGATCAGATTAAGTTAACTAATATATTGTTTAAAAATCACTAGACTGATTAATACCGCAGTCATTTTCAACCATAACCCAACCAGACAGATGGGTCTTGAAGCAAGAAAACTTGATTGTTTCACTGCTCACTGTTACAAGACCATAAACCCTTCAGTGGATTTCAGATTTATACTTTTAAGGTTAAAAATCCCTGATTAAGCACCACTTGTTTATGTCAAAGGTTTAATAAATTCTGTCTTTATCACATTGATTGCTGGAAATTAATATATTCTTTCTATAACAAGGTATGGTTGTAGATATAATTCATCCTACAGTAAATCACTAACTTGCATGTCATATAAGTGTAATTGTTCACATTAACTCCCCCAAAATATATATTCTACTTTGTTACTCTAGTGCAGTTACAGGGTTCCATGACCTCAACATAGCTGAGAGAATCTGAGTAGCAGCAGTTGCTGGCAGTTCCCTGGATTTCCAGCAGCACTTCTTTTTATGGTACATTTTGGAAAAGCTAGTCAACAATCCGAAGGGAAGAAGTCAGTAAACTTAGATATGAGACAAGTGTGTGTTAATGAGAACTGCATTTTGGAGTTTCTGAGAAATTTTTGCCGAGTATTAGTGTCTTCAGTATCACTAGATGCAGAGGAGAATGCTTGAAGACTAATTTAAAAAACAATCAAAAAATTAAAATAAGAACTGTTAGCAGATCCTGAAGAAGCTAAAAGTTTGGTTTTGGAGGCTTGATGCTGCTGTTAGAACTCCAGCCTCACACTAAGTCTGGGCTGGCTGACTGCTGAGCTATCCCAGTCTCACTCTAAAACTTACAGCAAAATATAGACATCTTTAATAATGAAGCATTGGTACTTTTGCTCCTCCACTTTGAATGCTGCACCACGCCAGGAAATCTCCCTCCTGAGATGATTTTAAATGCTCTGGTGTCAAGTTAAATGTTTGCAGAGAGCAAAGTTGCAAGAGAGTCTTCTCTTGTATTACAGAGAAAACGATCAAACACAGATTATATCAGGTCACTGGCACAAGTATTTGGGGCCTGCAGAGTTTTTATGTGAAAAATAGCACCATGCTTTTCTGTTAGAGTCAAAGGCCATCCCTGCAGAATCACAGATAGTTATGTGGTAACTTGGCATTTTCATTTCAGTCCTGGTTTGCCCTGTGGTGTTAAATTGTTAAAGGCAGTACAGTTTCTTAGTGTTATTAAGAACTTTTCCCCTTGTATTGTTATTCTTCATTTTTTTTGTTTTTTCATGGTGGACCTCTTTTTTTTTATAATTCTTTAATGGGGAGGTACTGTGTCTTGTAGTCTGTTTCCATAGAAACACCCAATTAGAAGAGTAATTTGAAGAGGCTGAGAGACACAGCTGTCAAAACTCCTATAGCAAGAGGAGGGGGGCAGGGGGCAGGGAAAAGGGGATATTTGGGCTGGCAAAATGCAAACAACATTGCCTGTCTTCTGCCAGCTATTTCCTAACACTCATCTGTGAACTCGTATCTCACTGTACATCTTGCATACATTTGGCTTGAGCTACATCTGTAATGCATATAAAACTATAATCGAGTCTAGTACTCAGCATATGTGATGTTAATGCTTGGAATGTGAGAATTTTTTGTTGTTGCATTGCTTCTTTCATATGTTTTGTATCAGGCAGTGGCCAAGGCATTAAGAGCAAAAGAGGAGGGGGGGGGGGGAGAAGAACTGAGACATCTTCCTTTTGCCAGTGCCTCACACACTGAAAAAGACATTGATTTTTGGTCCTTTCTTTGACACAGAACAGGGTAACACAGGTCCTTGTGGTTCAGTGAATCTCAAACCATTTCTAAAGGCAAATAAATCCCAAGCATGTTCTACTGGTAGTCAGTTAGGTGGTCTGCCTGTCTTCCTTTGGCCAGATGGAGGCAGTCAGGAATTGAATCCTGCTAGAAAAGGAGAATGGAAAGCAGAATTAATTCATAAGATGTGGTTTGGGTTTTGTTTTTTGTTTTTTGGTTTTTTTTGGAGGAAATCTATTGTTTCCATATAGGAAAGCAAACCGTACCCCCAGTAATTTTCTCAGTATTTAAAAGTGCAACTTTGCCACTGCTTTTCACATAGGAAAGAGAATGAAAATATAAATCTGTCATGGGATGTTGGGTTTTGTTCATACACACAGAAATCTGTACCTTACTGTGATTACAGCTTGCAAGCACAGCTGTAATTTTTGTTTTCTCACACAGTGATGGGGCTCTTTTAGTATTTTCTTTACTAAGTATCATCTAGACTGACCAAACACTCCTTGCTTTTCTTCCTGCCTACAGGTCAGTCTTCCAAGACTAGCAACAAAAAAACCCACCAGAGTAACTAAGGAAACCCAAACAAACAAAGAAAAGAACCAGAAAATGCCACAAAAAGCCCACATTCCAAATCCCACTTCTATCAAAGATCCTTTGGCACAGAACATGTTAGACATCCAGCCTTTTTTAGGGAAGGCAATTGCAGAATCCATCTAATATTCGTGATTGATTCCTACTCAGATCTTCAGCAAGATAACCAGGAGAGGCACTCCAAGCCTCCTGACTGGCAGATTTCCAGTCTGCTCTGGAGGCAGCAGCAGCTTCAGGCATATTCTCATTTGGTCTGCCCCTGCTGCATCCCTTGGTGCAGCTAAGGGATTAGGTCAGTGCTGTCTGGTAGCTTTTCTTCCTCTCCTGGTCATGTCAAACAAGCTGTGTACAACTTGTTTGTCAGAAGTTTATCCAGTTATTGATAAATCGTTGTTTCCATGGAAATGGGAGGGCCTGACATGAAAATCCCAGCCAAATAGCCAGTGTAGGTAACCACCAATTGATTCCACAAGTCTTGCTGGGAACCTTTAAGGAAGGATTGTGTAGTCAGGTTAAAAGGATGTGGTTTGCATTCCTTTTGTGCTGTCTGGATACCTGCTCAGTGGGGTTGCACTTGAAGCATGCAGGTTGGAAGTTAATTAATGAGAGCACTCTCAGATGCAGAAGGAGAGCATCTAGAGTTTCATGACCTGTATGTTGGAGTGTCTCAACCAAGTTGTGTGTTCTTAGAGGCTTCCCTCATCCTACCTCTAAACCTTCAGGAAAATGAAGTGAGGTGGTTTGGACATAACTTTCAAAATGTTTAAAAAAGTTTTTCTAACTGCTTAGGGAATTCTGATTCTCATGATGGAAAAGGGCCTTGTTGAAAGTGACAGTGGTTTTATGTTGTTTAGTTAGTACATGTTAAAGAATTTCTTCATGATGTGTTTAGTTCAGGTGGAGGAGAATCAGAATGGTTCCTGGGTTAAAACAGAGCAAGGAAAAGAATGTAGAAACGTCAGTGGAGAAGTGACTTTTTTTTGTTCTCACAGCAAAATGTGAGGTTGCCTAAGAGTATCACCTTCCCATGTCACTGTGAGACATATTTAGGACCGTAGAACTTCGCTGTGGAACTGCCTCAGTGCCTTCTCAGACATGCCAGCTCTCACTTTGCAACACTGTCAAACTGCAATGTTGGTTGATATTTTAGATCTGACAAAATTTCAAGTATCTTGAGATTGTAAAATCTGCAGTGTTTTGGGCCTTCAGTAAATGCTTTGTGGGTTGCTAAAACCTTCCAGCTACGTTCATTATGGACAGTAAAGGTAATATAGTTCAACATTTGAAATTCAGGTAATTGGAATGAAAATCTTATGGGAATCTCCATTGACTACCTTTTGTCAACCAGGCACATGATGTGTTTTACCTTAAGGAAAGCAAGGTTGCTCTATGAGCTTTTGCAATGTATCATAGCAAGAAAGCAAACATTTTGTGTTGCTAAATGGAGATTAGATGAGAAAACTGTCATGCAGGATGGTAACAGGCAGTTTTTGATTATTGTGTTGCTACATTTTTGCTGTAAAGAAGGCGGGAGATAAGTATTTTTATGTTTAGATTGTCATGCAAATTTTCCAGAGAACTGAGTTTCTCAACATCATCTTGGTGGAATGAACAGTCTGCAAAAATGAAGCGAACAACCCATCCCCCCCAAAACCCAGAAATTATTTTTAAAAGTCATTTGAAAACATCTGCAAGAAACATGGAGTGAACTGAAAAAGTTAAAATCTCCTTTTAAAGGAGATTGACAGTATCATATTTAATACCACATGTTTATATAAATGTGCATATACAGGCATATAGGCCCCTACTAGCCAGCAGCTCTGATTAATGTTGAGCTCCTGAGTGAAGTGTTGACTAATGTGTGTAGTTAATTAGATGTAAGTATCTAATGGACCTCTGTCAACAGTTGCTTTCTATTAAATGGTTATCTCTATTACAGAACTATATTGCTATGTTTTTCATTCAGTGGTAGAGTTAGAATATATGTATTAAACTTCTATTTGTTGAGTAAATTTCAGGTGTACTTTTCTAGATCCCACCTGTTTTGGAGAAGGTGATGGTATGAGGTTTGGTTGAGCTATTTCCAATAATAAATATAGCTAATGCCACTAGTGTTTTTGGCAAGTGGTCCTGAGTTTCCTAATGAATCAATGTCTAGACTGAATTTGGAGAGACTGAAGTGCTACCAGACTGAGCAAGTACCTTTGCCTTTCAGAAAGTTTCTTTTTAGTATTCCTACATTTAGTATGGACAATCTGTCGCTTAGAAAAGCTTTTTAAAGGAATTATCTTGTTATACTCAGCTTTTTTTGTGGTGCTTCTTAAGTAAGTCTAAGCTTACAAGAGAAATACTGTTTTCATTCAGTTTTGATGCTGCATGTGTAGTGGAGCAGGAAATGTGAAATAGTTTCTTGTAGTTCAACCAGCCAAAATTTGTAAAAAACACACATCTTCCACAGAAACAACCAGTTAAATCAGAAAAAGCAAAGTACCTGTTGCAACCAGACGGTTCTATAAATGCTACTGTTCTGTTTGTGTGATGTATCTTCTTGATAGCAAGTACTAATTTTTCTGCTTGTAGATCTTTGTCTTTGCAAATTTATGGTTTAAGCCATATCACATGAGCTGCCTGCTTCCTGCTCCTTCCTTTTTGTCCACAAGGATTGTGCCAGTGACAGTCTTCCAAGTTTGCTTTTTTCCTTCCTGGTATTCTGATTATAGCTCTGCTCAGTTTTTTTACAACTTTTATTACTGATGTTTTCATAATGGAAAGTTTATGGTTTAAAATTAATTGTTAGATTATTTTATTTGGTAGCAGTGATTTTCTGCAAACTTCCCATGCAAATTTGGGAAACCAGAAAAAAACTTTATTGTTCTGTATTCATTATATCTTTTTCTGCAGCTTTCTTTTATGGGTTCTTTGTTAGAAAATAATAAAGTGTTCTTTGTTATGAAATTAGTTTGTTTAGTTGAGGGGTTTTTTGGTTTTGTTTTATTTGTGGGTTTTTTTATAACATTTTATTTAAACAAAAAGCCTGCTTTATGTAATACCCTGAAGTAATGATTTGTTTTAGTCCTCACTTCTAAGGACAAGTGAGGAAAGCAGCAGGAGCCAGACTCTGAGCTCTAACTTTGAACTTGCTTGTAGCATCTGGTTTTAGGTTTTGATGTCAGTGAAATTTCATGATGACCTGCTTCCAAGTCTGCCTTTCAAATACACCTTGTGCTGGTTTTCCTCTTTTCCCCTTGACATGACTTAGAATACCCTTAAGCCCTTTCTGAATCCTGAGTGGTATGAGGAAATAAATTACAAGCGTGACTTAGAGAACAGGGGTCTAAAGCTTGTTGCAGCCCTTCTTACACCATGAACACCCACAATTTGTCTGTAGAGTGACCTTATCTAGCACATATATCCCGTTTGTTTACTGTAGAAAAATTAATAAATAGCAAAATGTTTTATAAATAATTGGTAGATACAGTCCTGCACACCAACAGTAAACCGGGACTATAATAGTGAAAAGCATGGAGTTTGAAACAACCTAGAATGGTTTTCCAAGGAAAGTTATTAGACTGTCAGTTCTCAAAGTCTATTCTTTGTCCTCTAAGCTTTTTTCATAGGTACTGGAAAAGACATCGAGTTAGTCCAGTGAGTGACGTTTGTTATTTAAAAAAGTCACGTGTTAGAAAAGCAGGCGCCACTAAACAAGAAGAGTTGACAGTTCCATCTGTAATGTTTTTGCTGGCAAAGCAAATCAAATATCATTCCAAAGTCTGTACAACGCATGCTGCAAAACTCTAACACTGGAAAGAACCTGAGAGTTTAATGTGTTCTGGCTTCACGTTACACAAACAGGGGTCCCCATGGTCCTATATTCGTTGGGCTTGTGTTCCACCACTGCTTTTGTGGGTATATGCTAGCCCATAAAATCACATTTTTGTTTTTGCCTGCCAACTCTTTTCTATTGCTTTGTCTACTAGGCTGCAGCAGTAAGTGCTGTTACAGCTGATGTGCTAAGAGAGCCAATGCAGAATATTGAAACCACTAAATTTAAGGATGATGAACCTGGGAGAAACCCTTGCAACTTGATAATACAATTAAATATATGTCAGGAATTGTCAAAATTACTTTATGCTATTTGGGGGATTACTGCATATCCCCTGGTAACAGCACAGGATAACATCACAAGCACTATGAATACTCCACAGCATATCCCTAGCAGCCATAGCCCAGTAACTACTGTAAGTAACCCAACAGGAGACAGATGGGGGGGAGACACCAAAGTGATGAAAGATGACAAGATCACATCTGTTCCCTTTGTAGGCCATCAACTTTTTTTAGTGTCTAGACTTGATTAAAATACTGATTCAACATAAGGATGTCTGACACACATGGTGTTACACACACATGGTGAAGGACTCTGCAAATTGGTATCCTTAGACTGAGGATTCAGTTTATGTGGCTTTCTGCTGCTTCCTGTCATTTACATCTCTACATCTAAATCTACTTGTACATCTCTCTGATGGGGACAGCCTTTCTAGCAGGACCTGTAGCAGTAGGAGAAGGGGTAGTTGTTTTAAGCTAAAACAGGATAGATTTAGACTAGATATGAAGAAGGCTTTTTTTTTTTTTTTTTACAGTGAGTGATGGAACATGGGAGCAGGTTGCCTAGAAAAGGTGGTAGATAACCCATGCCTGGAAGCATTCAAGGTCAGGTTGGACAGAGCATTCTGATCTAGTTGAAGGTGTCCCTTCTTGTTGTAGAGGGGTTGGACTCAGTGACCTTTAGAAGTCGATTCCAACCCAAACTATTCTATGATCTCTAGAAGAGCACTGTAAATCTTGCTTAGTTTTGCACACTGGCATGCATAGTTATATTTTCTTTCATTTCCCTTTTGAATGCTTCAGATCTTCCTGTGGTATCCTGTGCCTTTGCAGTATTTTCCATTAGTTTGTGCCCATCTGCATAGGTAATTTGTTGGTGAGGTTCAGACTACATTTACATAGTAGGGTTTAAATTTTGTAGAGAGTGACAATGAGGAGAAAGAGCATTTTTAAATTAAACTTTCGTGACTGGCAGCAGTGTCTCAGTGTCCCTCAGAGTTAGGTGCTGCTAACTCTAGTTTTATTTCCAAGGAACGAATGACAATGAGTATATTTTTCCTATGTAATTAAGTAGTTTTCTTGCCTTCAGCTGTTCTTGATATATAACTTGTTATGGCTAGCATGTTTATTTCTGTGTAGATTTGTCTGTGTCAGACTCATTAGGACTTGATCTGAAAATAATCCATTTTCTGCCCTTCTCTTTGTGAATGGAAAAAATGTACCAGTCAGCGAATATGATTTTTTTCTCGTTTGCAGCTTCTGTCCTTCTGATCCCTTCCCTTTTGTCTGTTTGCAGAATTTTCCCATGTGCTGTGCCACGTGGAGGTAATGATTACTTGGACAAAATTCACCATGCCGTTCTGGCACAAGTTAAGCAAAGATTCTCCAGGGCTGTTTGTGTGGAAGCTATGAACAGTGCATCTTAGCACTGTGTAGTGTGCTATTCCATAAAGTCAAATCTTTATTAAATGTCTGTTGCCTTTTAAGGAGATTGGATATAAGGAAGGGATTTTTTTTTTTTTTTACAGTGAGAGTGCCTGAACACTGGAACAGGTTGCCTAGAGAAGGTTTTAAATCTCCTAAAGGAGCTTTTATTGGTCTCACAGTGTAGTCAGTACAACCATACTGTAGTGAGATGATGCCTGTACAAAACCAAGAAAATGGTTATCTGAACTTCTATTAGAATAAGCCTGCAAGAAAAAGCCTTTCATTCAGTGACTCTTAGGAGTTCTATGACAGCAACTAGTTGAGAGTCCAAGAATCAGCACACATTTGATTGTACATTCTTTAAATTTATAATTGCTTCTGTTTTGCATATATATTTCAGGTGTCCCTACTTAAAACTGAAGTTCATAAAATTAAAGTTTGTGTCAATTTTCTTTGCAATATTAATTCACTCAGAGTGAGCTGAGAGAGTAGGCTAGGTAGATGCTTTCTTGTCCATCTATCACATCTGCTATTTTAAAAGATGGTGTGCCAAGGATTGCATTACAGAAGTCATTACTCTAAGGAAGAAGGCACTTTAGTAGTATTTGAGAATAAGGAACTCAGTACACTGGAACATCATTTTCTGGTGAGATAAAGATCCCTATAATGAGTGCTCTAGTTAATAAATAACATTGTGTGTCACTGGAGGGAACCTGCTGTGTATGGAGCAACTAATCATTGCCAGGTTAGCTTTTAGTTGGCTAAGGCAACACTTTCTATCATTTATTTCTCACTGTGGCACTGATTGTCACAGGATCCGAAAATGGCAAATGTACTGGGGTCACTGTTGTGGTAAGTGCTTTGTAATACAAGAGTTTTTTTAGTTGAGTATAGTAGAACAACATTTATCATTTTATTATCATCTGGAGCAAATTGAGGGGCTCCTCCTGAATATGAACTGTTTATTTTTACTTCTGTGCTTGGGGCTGTCATGGTTTAACACTGGCCCGGCAAAACAACAGATTTAAACCGAGTAACAGATTTCTATATTAATCTCTCTCTCCTCACTGATAAAGAAAAGAGAGAGAATAAGGAAGAAAGACTTGTGGGTTGGAAACTAAACTACAGAATTTTAATGAAACAGTAATGATAAATAGGAAAAAATTACTAAATATATACAAATATACAAGAAAATTGATACCACGTTCCTTCCCCATTTCCCCCAATAACTCACGTCACCACCGAGGCTGCAGGGCAGCCCTGGGAAAGTCCAGGCTGGAATCCTGGAGTCAGCAGCAGTCGGGAGCTGGAGGCAGGAACACACAGATTCAGGCTGGCATGGATCAGGACCACAGGCAGAGGGATGGATGGAATCCTCCCAGGATGCTGAAGGAAACAGGAGGAAGAAGTGAGCAGGAAGGAAGAAGTTGTTTGACCCTTGTGATCCCTCAAATTTATACTGAGTATGAGGTGTATGGGATGGAATACTCTGTTTGGTCAATTCTGGCATCTATCTTGTCTGGTCCTCCCCAGAGGAGGGTTTCAGGTGGGACCTCGTTGCTCCTTCTGGAGAGTAAAATGTTCTGCAGGGCTGAGCCGTGTCCTTGGCCCTGCATACCAGTCTCTGGCAGTAACTATAAACATCGAGTGTTATCAGTCCTAGAAGCAGACACTGTCTGAGAAACTTGCTGTTAATTTCAGCAAGTGCAACTACTTACAAGAGACTTAGCTGAAAGCAAAAGTACAAACCAGAAAATCACCTTTATCCTGGCCCAAACCAGGACAGGGGCGGAGATTTTTGTCTTGGGAACAGCAGTGTGTTAGGGCTATTTTAAATATGTTTCTGCGATGTGGTTTGTGTATCAGGTCAGTAGCACATTTTCTATGAGATGTGGTTAAATAGCTGAATCAGTGCCTTGTAAGGCAGTAGTACTGTGGAGGAAATAAATGAGACATGAGGAAAATATTAGCTTGTTCCTCATCCTTTTAAAATTTTTTTAAAAGGAAGGGGAGACGTATCACTCCACCCTCATGCATATACACACCCCAGGTAGAATGAATACCACGTGGATTTCAAGAAAAGACAGTGAGATTGAAGTTGGGTGTTATCTGCCTTAGAATTGTACTGAATTCAGAATTAATCCTCCCCAGCATGTGAGTCAGAGACTGCTCTGGAAAACAAGCACCTGATTTGTCACATTAGGCAGTGTGAGTTGAAGCAAACCTCTTATTTTCACAATATATTTGGGTTTGTTGATGGCTATTTAATCTGTATGGCTTTTCTGAACAGAGTATGGGGCATTTAGCATGATTGGTTACCATATGCAAAACAGACCATGCCGAAAAACATCTAGAAGTACCAGATGCACTTTTCAGCAAAGGCTTACAGTTGTGCTAAAGAGTTTCACCACTAAGCTTAGCATGTAATTTACTTTTGCAAAGTGAAAGAGTAGGGCTTCTAAGCAGCACTTTTGTAGCACTGCTATTCCATTTGGTCAATTAATTGCAGCATAATAGCAGGAGGAAAAAGATGTCTAATGTGAAGATCATCTAGTTCTCTCTCTATTTGTTTCAAAGTAGGACAGTTTGCTCTTATGAATGAAAAACAAATTAAAAAAAAATATTTCTACTTACTTTTGGAACTTTGACCTCCTGAAGACACAAAACAGAAGCACGTTGTATTATCACTATACCTGCTAGTGTAGCTGAGTGAAGCAGCTAACTGAAATCCTTTGATGCTACTGAGAATAGGAACAGCTGTAAACCTGATGAAAATTTGCACAGGGACTACTGCTGCTACACATCCGTAAGGCTCTAGTTATGTCACAGCCAGCCAGAAACACTTATAGAAAAGTCTCAATTTGTGGAAAGATACTTCTTCCCTGACCTGTTTAGTAGCTTTGCTATGTGGGTAACATGACCTGGACATGGACTCCTGTAGGCTGGACCTACATCTGAGGTGCTGAGCAGGGCAGGATCTGGGTTCTGGAGCTTCGTGTTCAGTTTCTCAAACCCAACTTCATGCTCAAGGACATAAAGTTATGGTGGCTGTCACAAATAAATGTTCCAGCTCTAGGTCAGTGTTCTCATTTCTCTAAAGAATATTTATGGTTAGAATAATTAATCATTTAAGCAGTCAAAAGTCATGGCAGTTATTTGATGGAGGAAATCACACAAGGAAAGAAAAATTGGCAAGAGATTGTGGGAATACTGAAGTGGCCTTCCGTATTGCTAGAAGTGACAATTTTGTTCATTGTTTCCCTTGGACTGTCCTTTATCTTCTCACTACTCAGCTGGATAGCTTTGTGCCTGCTGTGTTTCGGAAAGGTTGGGACACAGGGTTGTGAGATGATCACACAATTGTGCATGGAGCTTCGGCTCCCGTATTCTTGCTGTAGAACAAAAAGGCTATTGTTTCCAGCTTAATAATAAAGCAGGAAAAAAATCACAAAGGTCTTTCCTCTAGATAGGCTGCTGGGTTAACAAGATGCAGGAGAGAGCTAGCAAGCAGTTTGTCTGCTGGAAATGGCTTCTACAGTTTGCATTTTTGTTTCGTCTTGTTTTATTGATGGCTGGAGGAGATGCTTAATAGAACAACTGCAAAATCAGGTAGGATGGATTTCTGACCGTGAGCTGGTGGTACGAGTAGTCTAGCACAGAAATTTAGGGGGTTTCAGGTTGTGCTACAGTTCAGTTTTTACAATCATTAAATCCTAGTGGAGGATCAACCATGCGTTTGTGTATGTGCATTCCCCTGTCAGACTGAGGAAGTTTTAGGTACTTGTTAGGAGTAGCATACATCAATAAGAAATATACCTAAGGACTTGCCAAGGTAGGTTAAATAGTACACATTAGTCTTTTCTAGGAGACAGTTTCTGCTGAAATAAACTGGGATATGAAGCCTCTTCTAAGCAAATCCACTCCTGAAAGGTATTGATGGAGCAAAATAACTCAAATGTCAAATCAAATGTTTTTCTCGGTCAGCACAATGCTGAAAAGAGTGTTTAGACCCCATTTTTTTTTTAATGTGATCACAGCATACTCTTCCCCATAGCCATGTTGATTCAAAGGGGCTATGTGGCAGGCTTGAGTAGTGCTACATGTGGAAAGATATCATTTTGTGGTATGGTAGAATTTTTGGTTAACTCCAGGCACCAGGATTGCAACTTAACTATTGATCCACACGTTGGAAGAAGCAGATTGGAATGGTGTCACAGAGGACGTGGTGGATTCCTCCACTTTGGACAGTTTTAAGTCTCAACTCAACAGGGTGCTGAGACATATCAAATAAACTATAGTATTATCCAGAAGGGTTGGACCAGATGATCCTTGAAGTCCCTTCCTACCTGATATTGTATGATGTTAGGAGTCAAAAAAGACACAAAACCAAACTTCCTACATCTGGCCTCCTGCCACCGCCACTTTGGACTCTTAATAGGTCATTCTACTGTATCACTGTCTGATGCTGACTCAGTGCTTGATTAGCAAACCTAAAACCTATGTCACTGTTAACGTATATGTTGATAAATAGATACACACACATTTAAAAATATTATAAATAATTATTGTATATTTTCTTGTACAAACACTTGTATGCTTGCCTGTAGACATTTCCCTTTCTAGATGAGATGACTTGTGGCTTTAATCAACTGCCCAGTAGGTAATATGATCTTCAGAAGTGCCTATATTTAAAAGCTGTTAAAAACCTGCTTTCTGGCACAAAGTAAATTTTATTGAATGGCTTACACTAACACAGTAAGAGGTGACTTATTTCTAGAGATGTCCATTATTGAAAGCATAGGAAAAATAGTATTTTGGGGGCAATAATAACAACTTTATGGGCAATCTGCAGTCATCAGGGATTCCTCAGTGAAACTGAACTTCACTATTTCTAGAGTGAGAAAAATTAAGGATCTTTCATTATCAGATAGAATATACGGCTTCATGGATTTAGGAAATAAACATTAACTTCATTTTTCTTTAAAGACTATCACACATCCTGAATGTGGCAGATGTTCTTGCATTGCCAAGTAAACTAGGAATGTGTTAGTTTTTTTCCCCTTGCTGAATTCTTTAACAGAAAATTAGAAAATATTAATTTTCGTGATATATTCACAAGGCTCAAAAATTCTGCTTAAATGGAGTCAATGTTATAATGGCACAATAATGAAAAAATTTTAATTTTTAGAGGAAAACCTGGAAAATGCATCTGCCCCATTATATGTTATGATGGCGATCATCTTCCATTAGAAGCACTTTATTAAGGCAGTCAGTAGGTTGGCCTATTGTATGTAACTAAGTTTTATTAATGCACTGTGATCAAGTATCAGAAACATTTCCTGCTAGTGCAGAGGGAGAAAGTCCTTTGATATTTAAACAGTATCTACAGATAGCCTTATGGCAGCACCTTTTTATAGGAGCTGCAGCGTATCAATACTGATAGGCTGAAATACCCACTGCACTAAAAAATTGTTAGCTTCTTAAATGTGATATCTTCCAGAACAATTTTTCCAGTGCTCCAATCCCCCAAACTTCCTAAACTCATATCAGTTTAGGTAATGAAGCTCTCCCTAGGTTTTGGAGAAGAGGAGTGGTTTTGGATTCCCTAATCTCTACATATTGCCTTGCCTGAATATCCCTTCCGAGTACAGGAGAGCTGGGATTTTTTTTTGATAACTGGTGGCAAGGTCCAGAAGAAAGAAACAAAGTAGTCAAGACACGGAGAAAATTTGTGATAAAATTTACATTCAAACACTAAGCTTGTAAATAAAAATGTTTGACCCATTCTAGGAAGTAATCTGAAAACCATTCACAAAACAAATTTGAGGTAGGGGATCACCAGTTTAACCTTAAGATAGTGACATGAGGAAAGGAAAGGTCTTTTGAAACAGAAAGTGTATCAGAAGGAAGAGCAGTCTTTTTCTTTTGGAAGGGATCAAGGTTATTTCTCATCTTACTGAGAGGTCATGTCCAGTTCAGCTGGAGAGAGTAACAAGCACTCTACAAACAAATAGGAGGTGCTGTGGGTGGCTTACTGCAATGGGCTGTCAGAATCCTAGTCTGTCCCTCTTGGGATGTGATAAGCCAAGTGGTGATGGATACCTATTGGTACTGTTTTTTCAAGAAGTAGAAGTCATGATGTTAGCAGATGTCAGCTCACCTGCTGAAACACAGATGTGACAGTCAGTTGCATTCTTGTTTGGGGAAAGGAAAAAGTTGTTATAACACAAGCAAAGATATTCTAATAAATCTGAAAGGGTATCTCCACCTGAGTTTCATGGGAGGGCCTTTGTTGCTGGGGTTTTTGTTTTGGATTATTTTTTTTTGACAGCTGACTAGGCTGAGCAGGGTAGCTGGAAAGAATAGTTGCTTGGATTATCTTTTGTTATTCTATGGCAAAGATTTTTCTTCCAACTGTGTTAGAACCGAAAAAGGCAACGTGCTAATATTTTATCCTGCCTGGTTCCTTCAGATTGGGTGTGGACCAATGAACCTTGTCTCTAGTGCTGAACTGGCATCTGGTTTCCTTTGATAGTGGGTTTTTCAGGAGACTGCTTACAGATCATGACTGAACAGATTACAGGCAGATAGTGATTGATCAAAGGCAGTTTACCCAGTTTGTGCTCTTATGCCAGTAGGGTTTTTAACATGGTTTAGCTGACTAGAGAAGGCATCTATCTTTCTAAATTTTGTGCTTTCCATTAAAACTTCATCTGCTTTCACTTGATCTTATGTTACAGTCATGAACAGGTACAAGGTGGTATTTAGTTCTCCTTAAGCTGATTCCTTAAGTAATTTATACCTTCCATCATGTTTGGATACTTTTAACTGATCATTTACAGGTTGACCACACAGAAACAGAAAGACCATACCTAAACTAAGAGTTCATAGCTTGTAAAACAATTATCAAAGCAAGCCAATGAAATTGAAGAGCTAGATTTGAAACTTCCCTTTTAAGATGCTTGAAATATTGCTGTGAAAATATCCTGTCCAGTTTTGGGTTGGTTAGTAGATGTGAGAAAGCGTAGCATTTCCTTTTTACTTTTCACACAGTAACTGTTTTGATAAATGATTCTGTGATTAAAGGCTGCAGAGCTGAATGCTAATGATTGGAAACTTATGGTTTCTCTTTATGCATGTAACAAACATATTTATCAGTAAATAGTTTTTAATAGCTAGGCAGGCAGTTGTTCCATGGTGAGAAAGTGAAGCAAACAGTTGAACAAAAACTCTGCTCTCATTTGGCAATGCTGTTTTGAGCAAAACCTGTAGTTGTGTTAGAGATCCCTAATGATTGGTACGTTGTTGGCAAACTGCTTGTTTTACTTTTGATGGCATATCCCCAAATGTTTCTATGTTACAGCATACAGTCATAGATGCAGCCAGAATTCACATACCAGCATTTCTGTCTTAAAGAATGTTCTCACTTCTCATAGAGGGACAGTTTAGGATAGGATCTCTTTAGTTTATACTTCATTTTGTCCTGTCGTATTCCCTTCATAGTTTGGTTTATAATTCCTTGGCCTTTGGTGTGAGGATAACAGACGCTGGAATCTCTGCCTTGTTTGAGTCTTAATCAAATATTGCTCTTTTTATTTTGGGGCCAGATGTGTTATTATTAAAAGTTTTCCCAGCATCTCTGCTGCATCTCTGCTTTTTTTTTGAAGGTTTTAAGAGCCATTAGTGACCTGTGATAGCAGTGGTTCTGTAAAATGCTGACCACAGTTTTATTTTTGTTTTTACTTCTAAGGTTGTTTGAGTCATGATCACAGGTCACACAACAGGACTGAAAGTTTACAAGCGTTGAAACTGAAATCCCATCATTATCTTTGTCCTTAGATGGTAAAAAATAAATCTAGGTGGGGAAAAAAAAAAAAAAAAAAAAAAGTTTTTTCACTTTGTAGCTTTATTTTGTACGACCAAAATTCTGCTAAATTCACTTAAATAAATATAAAAACTTACTTAAATTTACTAAACTAAACTGGGCAGTTTTGCCTCTCCTTGCCCTTGAAAGGAATTACACAAGGGGGAATGAATACAAATGCCAGTCTGGTCTCCAATCCTTACCGGAAACTTGGCTTGGGAACTGAAAATTCCCATTTCCCCCAAATTATTTAACAACATCTGGGCTTCAGTCAAACTCTAGAAATTAGGTGAGTAGTTCAGTTTCCACCTTAACCATGCGAGCTTGTGAGTTTTTGCATCTTTGCAACCCTTAATGTAAAAAGAAACTAGGGATTTCTGTCTGCTGCTTTTGTGTTGTAATGCAGGTCAGAGAACAACAAAATTAAGAGAGGGGCAAACCTGTGAAGATAAGTGCTGCCAAGTTCCTCACAGCCTTGATTTGAGCTGCATATGTGCCCTGGTGATTGAGTTACATACAAGCTGGTCTGGGATGCTTGAAGGAGAGGAGGGAGTTGCTGCTTTGAGCATGTAACACTTTGTAGTTGAGATTCTTTTTTCTTGACTTTTTTGCGTTAAAAGTTCTGCTATGAAAGGGAAGACAAATGTAATCAGGAATCTGTGTTATAGGAAGGGAGCAGAACAATCTGATTTTCAATAACCATATGTTGGAGATCATGAAAAACAATTGCACATAAAAATCTTTCCTTAGGCACTGCTCTGAAGTTGTATTTAATCCATTTTCTTGACAGTTCATGGAAACTTATTATGTAGCTTTGCATGGTACTGATTTAGTTGCATAGCTGTGCTCAAGCTAGGATTTTGCCTTTGGTTTGATCCATAAAGTCAAGTCATCTTAATTCAGCTAAGTAATGTAATCCTCATCTGTGGCATAACTAAATTGTTTATGTTCATCTTTGCAATCTAGCATATCACAGTATGACATGTAAAGCAGCATCATTCTGCAAGTTCTTTGCTAATTCTTGCCTGAAATAAGAGGGAAAGTTATCTGAGCCAGGGGCTGTGTTTGTCTTCTGCTCTAAGAAAAGGTGTAATAAAATAACATAAATATCTGAATCAAGAGTAGATATGGATGAGGCTCAGGGGAGACCTCATCGCTCTCTACAACTCCCTGAAAGGAGGCTGGAGCCAGGGGGGGTTGGTCTCTTCTCCCAGGCATCTTTCAACAAGACAAGAGGGCATGGACTCAAGTTGTGCCAGGGGAAGTTTAGGTTGGATATTAGAAAGAATTTCTTTACAGAGAGGGTGATCAGACATTGGAATGGGCTGCCCAGGGAAGTAGTGGATTCTCCGTCCCTGGAGATATTTAAAAAGAGACTGGATGTGGCACTCAGTGCCATGGTCTGGTAACCACAGCGGTAGTGGTCAAGGGTTGGACTTGATGATCTCTGAGGTCCCTTCCAACCCAGCCAATTCTATGTTTCTATGATTCTATGGATAGCTTACAGGACAAAGGAGCCTTCTAGTAAAGGAAGGCTTTTACTTGCTGTCATGCCCCACAAAGTAGGTGCAGCGCTGTCATGTCTCACAGGGTGAGCACAGCTCCCCAGGTGTGGGGGCCAAACAAAATATCACGTCCCACATAGTAGGGACATGTAGGGTTCCCCAGAGTGAGGGTCAACCCAGGGGGATTCAGACTGGACCCCCTTGCTTTCTAAACCCCTTCAGAGAGGAACTGAGGTGCGGCTGGGCCCAATCCTCCTCCTTCTCTAATTAATCTCTTTTAACAACCCATTCGGTGAGATTAAGTTTGGGAATTCTCTGCATGGTACTCAAGAATAAGGTTATTGCCCAGGAGGTTTGTATAAAAACACAACTTTACTTAAAAATGATTAAGGATAAAGCATGTCAGATTACAACTAGCAGAATTATAAATTATGGTACTTGCAAAGCAGTGGATTACAATTTAGCAAAATTTAAGAAGTTGTCAAAAGAACAGTTTACAGCTAACAAACAGGGAGTAAAACTTAACAGTTAGACATTATGTTACCCTCATGTGCCGAGATAAGGTTAGAAACAAAGACTGAGAGGGAGAGAGAGAGAAAGAGAGAGGAAGACAGAAGAGATATCACCACCCTTGGATCCAGCAGTGGTCTCAGTCGGAAGTTTGGGTCCTTGGATGGCGGGCATGCATGCAGGATTTTGAGTGTGCCTCTTTTATACCACCTGACCCCACCTTTTTCGGGGGGGTGGGAGAGGGGCTTTGGTGTATCTTGCAAAGCCAGGTGTTCACTTGGGCCCCTCCAGCTGGGCTGACACAGCAATAACCCTTATTTCTGTGCATGTGTCCTCTTCAGTGGCTTTACCCGGGGCACAGACAAGATGTCACTCTGCCCCCCGCAGGGCACAGCTTGCCTGCCCCTGTCCCTTATGGAATAAGGACAGTGTCCTGCCTGTCAGGGTGGCCATCAGACAGAGCTCCCCTTGCAAGGACAGTGTTCAGCTGATCAGGATGGCCACTAAAGGAGGGGATGCTCTTGAGGGAATAGGGCCCTGTTTATCAGGGTGGTTACCCAAATGGGGGTCTCTCCTTGAGCGAAGAGAGTCCAGATGGCTTATCAAATAAGGCCTCCACCTGAGCACGATGCCTACTTTGTCAGGATGGCTATTTTGGGATTCTGCACTTGCTTGCTTTGTTTTAGTGAGGTGAGAACAACTGAAGAACTCTTCTGAGAAAATGTGTGGTCTTAAGAAGGCATATCTTGATTTCTCTTGTTAGCTAGTGGTTTTTTGTTTGGGAGCCTGAAACTGCTGCAGGTAATAATTTGTGGCTTTAGAAAGTTTGTCCTGTGAAAGGATTTGAAAATTGCTCTGATGAACTTAGAGCACATTGAGGACTACCACAGGTTTGCTGGTGCTGGAGAGGAAGACTGCCGAATGTTCAGGCTTCCAACAGACAAGATCGGACAAGATATTTTTAACTTGGGTAGGAGAAACTAGTGCTCAAGTAGATTACCAATGCTTTACATAGGCTTATCATTCATCAGTCCAGGAGAGACTTGTTGCAGTATTAACAAATTCTTTTAGGACACTGTTTCGTTATTTAACACAAGATTGGCAGAGCATCAGACAAAACAGTTCCCTGTTTTCCTTGAGCTATTGTTCTTTCCTTCTAATCTTTCCCAAAGTCTATTACGGGATCCCACTTCTGCAACTTCTGTCAATCGTCTCTCTCAAAAAAACACCCCTCCAACAACCTAAATCAAAATAAAAACAAAACAGTCCAACCCCAACCCTACCACATCTCATAATTGTGTGGGTGTGGTGCTCTCTTCTAGAGCTCCATTCTAATTTGTTTAATGACTATTTGATCTAAGATAGCAATACAAGTTTGTACTTTATGTATCTAAAATTTGCACTAATATGCACAGTTATGTAGCAAGGCTGTAGAAAGGTAGTTTGTCACTGCAGCATCTTTCTGCTGGTGATGCAGGATGTGTCTTTTCCATTCCTAAACCTTCACAGGATGTTTTTCCCACCTCATGTCTGAAGATACCTTGTCTTCCTCAGCATTCAGTGCCACTGCAGCTACTTACTACATTGTGTGAATGAATAGAAATGGATGGGAGATGACCCTTAGAGGCAAGAAAACATTAACAGCTCTGAGCAGTTTTCAGCTGAGGAATAATTTCGTTTGCTCCATGGAAACAGCATTCCTCACTGACTCCGTTAAATATGCAAACTTGTTAATCTCTTTGAAAGGCTCAAGCTTGTGAGGTGCCTGATGCTGTGAATTGCAATGGAAGTCATGGGAGGGGGGGGTTATAGCAGGTGTTGCTTGCTTGCTGGGAGTGGTGAGGACACTGGTGTACTTCTTAAGTCAGATAATGTTCGTTTGACTGCTGACTGGTAAATGCATATTTTAAGCAAAGCAGGAGATGGATTAATCTCTCCTTAGCTGGAAATCTAGTATGTGAGGGAGGAAGGAAAAAGGGTTCTTCAGTAGAGTAATTGAGTATGCTATCAGCATAACTTACTATAGAAGTCTGGTATTAAATCTCCCAGATGATGAAAGTGACAGGTGAGGCCACAGTAGCAGCTGGGAGACTTAGTACAGATCTTTTATTTTCCTGTGAGAGCATAGCGTATGGTCATATCTCTTTCCAAGCTGCACAAAGAGCTTCATAACTTCTTTTTGCTGTAAATGATATATCAACTGAGTATATTTTAAGTGGCAGATGCCAATAGGTAGGATAGAAGTAAATGAAGAAATAAATTGTATTTCTGGTGAAGGATATTACTTTATGTAGTATTAGATGATTGTGGGAACATTTGATTTTTCGATAGGCACTAGTGAGAAGAGAAAGGGATAGGTCTGATCCTTTCATCCTTAGCTCCTTTCCCAGCATTTTGGGCACAGCCAGTGTGGTCTGTAGGGACTGCTCAGCCTTCCCTCAGGCTTCACAATGTGTATAATGCATCTTCTACTAAGACTGCAGGTGCCCAGTATGCTTTAAAATTGAGTTCTCAGGGCAGTTTGAGCTGGTGGTTATGCTCAGCACACGTGCTAGTATATTGCTGCAAAGGTGAGGGAGTTTTCCTATTCTTAACTTTTTTGTTTGTTTGGTTTGGTTTTTTGATTTTGTTTGTTTGTTTGTTTTGTTTATTTTCCCTAAATTCTGAGCAAGAAAACTTCACTGTCAGTCACTACGTTCATGGAAGTCAGGTGATTGTCACAGAGCTGTTTATAGCAGGCAGTGAGCTAAGCTGCTTGCAAATGGTGTTTCCATTGCCCTCTCCACATCTGTCATGGCACTTACAAAGCTGATGAATTCAAAGGCTTCTGTGTAATCTGGGTCACACTGCTAAAATCTGTGCCTTTTTAAAACATTATGTATTTTAATTTCACTTCTTACTATTTTTCCAGAGATTTTAAGTGTGTATTCTTGCATGTATATTTAAAATAAAAACTACATGCACACATGTTATATATGTTTAATTGCCAATAGTATCAAAATTATTTAGACTAGTCGGTAATATACTGCGGAACTGGAGATGGGAGGGAGTAGATGGTTCACACTAAAATATCTCTGGATATTTATATAATGTCTGGAAATGCAGTTACTAAGGGTATTTCTCTGACACATGGGGACATGCACACAAGTCCAGGTCTCCTTGAGTAATGTAAACCCCCGTTTTCAGGAAAATGTCTTTAAAGAGTCATGTTCTTATCCTAGTGTGGTGTGACCACTCAGTTTCCAGGGCAGAAAGAGCACCTTGCTGGAAAAGACACTGCTCAGTTCCTCAGCACTGTTTTGTGTGTTTGACATTTAGTGGTTTTCACTAAGGCTGCAAGTGTGCGGTCGCAGCAGAGCTGAGCTACCATGCTCTCTGGTACCCAGGAGCTGCACCATTGCACAGTAACCTTAGCCATCATCCAGTTCAGTGCTTCCATGAGCTGTAGAGATGCCCATACCCATTTTACTGTTCAAAACTGTGGTTGCTGAGTGCTTAAAGGTGACTGGGACTCTCCAGGGAAACCTGTCTTCCTTGCAGCTTCTTTCTGTTTTATATCCCACAGAACCACAAAGACAAATACTGTTCATATGTTCCTGCTGCTGGAGGCACAGACCTCTGAAGTCTTTCTTTGCAGTTCAAAGCAGTGTTTGCTAGTTGCACAGGTTCTCAAACTAATGTTCTTTGTACAGGTAATAATCACAGTGAATAGCTTTTAATCTTAGCTAGAAGCTCTCAAGCAGGATAAGTATATGAGGGGCTAGATTAGAAATTTCAATTTAATGCTGAAGTGGAATGGCTTTGCATTCTAACCAGGTAATTCATAAGCTCTCCTTGCCCCTTCAAGCAGGAACTGTTGATTTTTTAAGATTAAAAACTTACAGTGTTATTAAATAAGTTTCTTCTCAGCAAGGACCTTTCTATACTTGACATCAAATATAGTTCTTCCAAGTGCTGTTCAACTGCAGGTTTTTTTCTGGAACTGAGAGCAGAGTTTCTGCATGTGCACCATCCTGTTTGTGGAGGAAAAATCAAACTTCGGTTGTGGGTCTAGACAGTCAGGATCCATGTTGTATGTACACACTGATTTGGGGAGATAACTATGAAGCTGTCCATCTTTCTGTGGTAATCCTTAGAGACTGTCCTACAACTTACACTTCTGATAAAACAACTGGATGCAGCTCTCCATCATCCATTCCTTGAGCTGTGTCATCACAGAGTGTGTGGTACTTCTGGTTAACTTACTGGCAGTTGAACTTGTAGTTTAAGGAAACAAATTTCTGTTGGAATAGACACTGGGAGGTCAAATAGTTTTTGTTTAAAATTATTTTTCACACTATAAAATTAATTTCAGAAGTGAGATTATCAGTTACAGTATGAATCAAAAGGTGATCAACTGGACAAACTTCAACCAGTAGCCAGTTACCAGTGGTATCCCTCAGGGAGTGATACTGGGACCAACACTTTGATAGCCAAGTTAATAACCTATAGATAGATAGATACATATAGTAAAGAGTATGTTCTCAGCAAGTCTGTGGACAATACCAAACTAGGCAGAGTGATTGATACACAGTCGAGGTAACATCTGCTATCTAGAAAAATGGCCTGAGCAGGAGCTCACAATGTTTAACAAAGAAAAAAGCTGAGTCCTGCACCTGGGAAGAAATAATCCCATGCAGCAGCATAGGCAACTGATGGAAAGGATGTGGTAGGGACCAAGCGGAACATGAGACAGCATTGTGCCTTGCACTAAAGAAACCCAAAGCATCCTGAGCTGCACTAAGTTTGGCCAACATACTGAGGGAAGCAGCTCTTTCTCCTCCTTTGGCGCCTGTGAAGCCACATGTGCTCTGCTTTGAGCTCCCTAGTCCAGGAATGACACTGGCCTAATGGACTTAATCAAGTGAAGCACCATCAAAGATAGTCAAGGGCTCAAGCACTTATCTGTAAGCAAAAGCTGAGGGCACAGGGTTTGTTTGGCTTGCAAGAATGAGTCCTGGGGAGAAGTTCACAGAATCATAGAATCAGAGAATTGGCTGTGTTGGAAGGGACCTCAGAGATCATCAGGTCCAACCCTTGACCACTACTGCTGCAGTTACCAGCCCATGGCACTGAGTGCCACATCCAGTCTCTTTTTAAATATTTCCAGGGATGCAGAATCCACTACTTCCCTGGGCAGCCCATTCCAGTGCCTGATCACCCTCTCCATAAAGAAATTCTTTCTAATATCTAACCTAAACCTCCCCTGGAACAACTTAAGCCCATGCCCTCTTGTCTTGCTGATGGTTGCCTGGGAGAAGAGCCCAACCCCCCCTGGCTCCAGCCTCCTTTCAGGGAGTTGTAGAGAGCGATGAGGTCTCCCCTGAGCCTCCTCTTCTCCAGGCTGAACACCCCCAGCTCCCTCAGCCTCTCCTCACAGGACTTGTGCTGGAGTCCCTTCACCAGCCTGGTTGCCCTCCTTTGGACCTGCTCCAGGACCTCAATCTCCTTCCTGAACTGAGGGGCCCAGAACTGGACACAGGACTCGAGCTGTGGCCTCACCAGGGCTGAGTACAGGGGCAGAATCCCTTCCCTGGACCTGCTGGCCACGCTGTTCCTGATCCAGGCCAGGATGCCATTGGCCTTCTTGGCCACCTGGGCACACTGCTGGCTCCTGTTCAGCTTCCTGTCAATCCAGACTCCCAGGTCCCTCTCTGCCTGGCTGCTCTCAGCCACTCTGTGCCCAGCCTGGAGCTCCCCATGGGGTTGTTGTGGCCAAAGTGCAGGACCCGGCACTTGGCCGTGTTGAATCTCATCCCGTTGGAATCAGCCCAACTCTCCAGTCTGTCCAGGTCCCTCTGCAGAGCCCTCCTGCCTTCCAGCTGATCCACACTCCCCCCCAGCTTATGCCTTCATGAAACTACATAGAAGAGTAAAGACAAGGCGGAGCCAGACTCTTGGCTGGACATGCAGAGTAAGGTGGGTGAACCTCAATTGATGCTGTCACATTGGCTGGCACATGAGTTTGCTTGGCTCTGTTGTTGTTTCCTTAGCAGCAGAAGTTAAATACTACTGCCCAAATTTCCATCACCGCTTCCAATACTTGTGCAGTACTGAGTACCGCAGACGTTGCTGTAGCAAGAGAGATACTCAGTGACATACTGATCAAAATAGCAGCTATGTGACAGTTTCTGATATTGTCACACTATTCAAATGGGGTTTTGAGTATTCAGTTGGTGGTCTAGATGGTTCCTAGGAAGCTTTTAACTTTTTGAACTTCAGTGAAAAAAATCCATTACTCTTGTCTGTGGCACAAAAGGATAGTTTTAATGTAAAATCTTAACTAAAAACAAAAGTCCTCCAAAAATAGTGAAATAAGTTATAATTGACCAATTCTTATTTGGGTTAGCTTAGATTTAATGGCTAGAGGAAAGTAATTAGGCTATTTGCATACAGCTTGCATTCTTATAGCTAAGCATGCTGAAGCCAGCAGATTTGCTAAGACACCACATGCTACTGTTTTGTTAATGAAGAGGAAGTAGAAGGCTTTATCCAGCAATACCCTGAGTGTACAGAGACTATTCAGGAAATATCCAATATCCTTCATTACTTCTGAGAAGTTTTTTGGTTTATGTGTGTGTAGTTTTGTCTGATTTGAGCTTGGGGTGGCTGCATTGGGTTTTTTGTTTGTTTTGTTTTATTGTATTCCAGAGATTTCATTTTAACTGCTGTGCTAGGCTACTATTGTATGATTATACAAGGAAAGAAGAGAATGAAGGAGATCTGAGGGAAGAGACAATACATATTTGGAAGACCTTCAAGTGAGAGAGCTTTTCCCCAACCCTTGGTAAAACTGCAGGTCTGTAGAGAAGAATCAAATGGGTAAAGGAGCAGCAGGAATAGGGGTGGATACAAGATTCGGAGCAGACTCATTGTTCAGTGCCCAAGAAAGGGAATTTTGCTATCTAAGGCTCTCCAAGAAACATACAACTATCAACCTCTTTTTCAGTCACAGTGATACCACGGAGTGTTATTAAACCCACCACGTAAATTGACTGCATGACTCAGTAAAACAGTAATTGCTTTGTGTAGGATCAAAACTCAGAGCAGGAAATTTGGAGTCAGGTCTGGACTTCCTCTTCTGGATGAGGGAGATGAGTGTGAACAATTTTGTGGGTAGGGTCATTTCTAATATATTGGAAATGGTTTAATTTTAAGCCTGTTTATGTTTGACCTATTAGGCTGAAGACATTCTTTCTTCATTAGTCTTAGCCTGAGAAGATAAGGTATTCTGTTTAGAAATTAAATGATCTGGAACAAATGAGAAGAAATTGTTTTTTCCAAATATTTATAGACTGCAAAATAGTGTGTGCTGTCATCTAAAGAACATCACCTGCACTTCTCTTGAGTTGGAGTTCGCTTTCTATTAAGGGTTTATTATTATATTGAAAGGGATGGATTTGTTTTGAATGTTTTCTTTTAAGTGCCAAGGCTCTAAGCAATGTTTTTCCACAGCATTCTGCTTCCAAGTCCTGTAGTTCCATTTGCGGCTTTAATCTTTTTTTTTTTTTTTTCTTCATCCTCACAAGTTTATTCCCATTTCCTAAAAGCTTTGTAACTGGTCTGGCAATATTCAAATGACTTTTTTTTAAAATTGATTATTCTGTCTTTACCTTTTTCATGTCTGTTCTGATAACCATCCACTCTGTAGCATCTCTGTTGCTTCAAACTGGGAAGACCTCTTCTGTTATTGGCCCTCCCAAGCTCTCTGGAATTCCCACCATACAAGTTATTTCCTGGTTTAAGTTATGCTCTCAAGTTTTTTCATTTAGCTAGGGAAGGGAGGCAGCATTCTGAAGCATGTCTGTGGTAGAAATTTCATGGTGGCTCTTGCCTGTGGAAGGTCCTTCCTACACTGCCGCTGTTGCTTTTTTTAAAGCTAATCAATTAGGCAGGAAAAAGGTGCTGGAGGAGTGCTGATGAAACCTGGAGCCTTTTGCTTTTAGGTTACTGGCTTACTTAATTGATGAAGAGCTCAATATGAACCAGCAATGTTCACTTGCAGCCCAGAAAGCCGACTGCATCCTGGGTTCCACCAAAAGAAGCGTGGAGAGCAGGTCAAGGGAGGTGAATCTTCCCTGCTGCTCCGCTCTCATGAGATCCCACCTGGAGTACTGTGTCCAGTTCTGGAGCCCCCAACACAGAAAAGACATGGAGATCTTGAAGCTGGTCCAGAGGAGGGCCATGAAAATGATCAGAGGGCTGGAGCATCTCTCCTATGAAGACAGGCTAGGAGATTTGGGATTGTTCAGCCTGGAGAAGACAAGGTTCCAGGCAGACCTTATAGCAACCTTTGAAGTATTTGGCAAGGAATTAGTAGGAAAGCTGGGTGGGGGACCTTTTAAAAGGTCATATATCAAGAGAATAAGGGAAAACAGCTTTAAAGTGGAAGAGGGTAGATCAGATATAAAGAAGAAATTCTTTCCTGTGAGAATGGTGAGACACTGGCACAGGATGCCCAGGGAAGCTGTGGCTGCCCCCTCCCTGGAAGTGTTCAAGGCCAGGGTGGATGGAGCTTTGAGCAACCTGGTCTGCTAGGAGGTGTCCCTGCCCATGGCAAGGGGTTTGGAAGCAGAGCTACAACTTCAAGGTCTCTTCCAACCCAAACCATTCTACAATTCACAACTTTTGTTACAACCAGAGGGTGA
Source organism: Phaethornis superciliosus (assembly GCA_023637945.1). Taxonomy (NCBI): domain Eukaryota; kingdom Metazoa; phylum Chordata; class Aves; order Apodiformes; family Trochilidae; genus Phaethornis; species Phaethornis superciliosus. Next base: position 74,020,337 of record JAJQWJ010000002.1, read on the forward strand.
TGACTAGTGTAACATCTGTTGCCTACCATATTTGTTGGCTATGCTCTCTCCTGTCTGATTTCTGGCAGAAAGATGGCCAGTGTGTGGAGGAAGATTTAGGAATATTTTGTTTGCTTAGCAAATTGGCACAAAAGCTCTGAGAACAGAGATCTAATATTTATTGGATGACTCAACAATGAACTTATGGCAGAAATACCACTGAGGAATTTCAAGTTAAACTGTTTTAAGCTGTCCTCTGATTCCTTGCTAAGTCAGATTACCTGAGGTCATGGTTGCTTTAAAGAGGCTTCTTGATTGATTTTTTCTTAAAAGTTCTTGAGTAATTTTTAACATAAACAGTATAGAAACCAGACTTTGGACAACTCTCCTGTATTTTCCACTTCAGTAAGAAATCTGGTCACTCTCTCTGCTAACTGAAAACCTAATTGCCCTTTCATTCACCTCAGTCTGTAGCATCTTTCTCGGGGTGATGTAAAAATGGAATGAGCATACAACTTGAACAGGTAACCAAGAACTAAAATATAGTGCTTGAACATGATTTGTTTGAAACTAAATAACATGAGTTAATTAGATACTTCTTGTAATGCTAGTTCTTTCTAAGCTTGCTTACTTGAGTGCTGAACGTCACTCATAAATGACTGGACACCTTGAATTCCCATTTAGGGTATAACACTTTTCAAGCTAATCCCTTCCCCTGGGTGTATGTTTTCTAGATAACTTCCAAGCCTTCACATGTTGCATCATGCAACACGCCAGTCACATTTTGGATGGGAGCTGTTTTCATCCGTGATAGCTACAATTGGTACATTTTGCTGAATTTTATTATTTTCCCTTGCTGATTGTCATCAAAATCAGCATCATATCTCATATCTGTGGCCTGCAGAGGGCTATAACACAAATTAGGAGGACGTGACTCAGCTACCAAACTGCAGCAGCAGCATGTCCTAATAGGAAGAGCTTTTGGTTGAGTAACCTCTACTGATGTGGGGAAAACATAGCTTGCTCCTGGCAGTCTCTTTGGTTTTCAGAGTATTGTAAAAGTCTTGCCAAGGTTGTTTTGCTTGTTCTTTTCCAGACCAACATTGTGTGACTGGTGTTCTCTTGCCACCATTATCTAAGTTCAGTTATTGTAGTAGAGGAACATTAGCTACAGAATTATAAAGTCAGTTGCAAACACTCCAAAGCTCAGGCTTCTTGACCGGGCTTTTGGTTCAGGTCCACTAATTTGTAAAGGTCTACTTTTGTTTTCAGAAAAAGATTCCCAGGATGTATGAAAACACATTATGCTAGGGACTAATGGCAGGAATAAGACTTTTCCACTCACAAATGAGCATGTTGGCTACTCCTCTTGTACACATGGGTTTGAATACAAAAAAGTTTTAAGTTGCACTAATTTTCTATATATGAAGTATAATGAAACTTAAGTGAAAACAAAACCCTGCTGCTGTTTGTTTTGTTTGGATATTGGCAAAGTTAGAAGCATGCTTTTTCTTCTTCCTTTCATAACTATTTCAATAAAGTGCAGACAAAATTAACTAAGAATTACTCTGTCCCCATTTGTAAGTGAAAACAGGCATCTCTGAATGCTCTGTCTATTGCTAAGGTATGCATAGTATTACCATAGTGTAGAATATTTTGTTTCTTGCTGTGGAACTGCTTTTGTAAACCTCATTTTTTGGGATTTGAATATGGAAGAGTGATTTTAGGTTTCTCCTTAGGAGAAGAATTTTGCTTTAGAAAGAACAATTAAAGAAAATGTGCAAAGGCTTTGAAGATAGCCTGTGCATGGTCTGCTGCCTGAAAAAATCCAAAGATTGCTTTATCGGCATCATCCACTCTTTTTTTCTTTTTTGTCCCTTTGTCCTACTGCATCCTTACCTGAAATCACTGTTCTGACCAAAGGGCATTTTTACCCTTGATTTTTTCCACCTGCTCTATATACTGACAGACCTTGAGAGCCTATCAAGCAAAGCAGGTAAAACTTTGGGTGTTGAAAACACTTGCTTCATTATTTAGCCTGTAGCATGATGTCTTCACAATATTTTTTATTTGCCATTATGATCTCAGTGTCTAGTTACTCTGACCCAGGCCCTTCCTGCTTTAACACCATGTTAAAAGTGCTGCTTTGCATCACCAGTACCACAGATAAGTTTCTCTCAACTTCTTCCAGAGCTGTGGAGTGGCAGCTGAGGTATGTTGTTGCTTAAGCTTTTTGAGGAAGATGCTCTCAGTGAAATGAGAAACCATTACCTTGAGTCTTACCTTAATGGGTGTCTGCATATGTCTCCAGGCAGTGAGTCCTCCCACAAGGCTGAAGATACTGTTTTTTTCACTGTAGTCTCTTGATTCACTACTTGTGATATCTTTTGAACTTCTGGCATTACCTTTGCCTGATTTTTCCCTTAGTATTGTACTTCTTTACTACCACTGTTATGTCTATCACTGTATATTTTTGGTTCTTTTGAAGCTGCAAGTACCTTTTTCCACAAATGTTTTATTTTCATTATTGTAATGGGCAAGAGGGTATAAAACCAAGGTATATTCACTGCAACTGTTGGAGTCTAGTCTTAAAACAGATGCTGTGCTGGAATGGTGTAGTGGAGAATCAGGCCCAAAATAATGATTGATTTTAATTTATTGTAAACATGGGAATTTTTTTCCAAGCAGCAATTTTTCTTGGATGAAAAGTACCCAGAATGTCTGAACTGACTCTAACATTACAGCCATCGAAAACATTCGTAATATAATCCAAAGCAGCTCAAACATACTTGGGTTTTGGTGTTTCATTATAAACCCTTAACTCAGCCAAGGTTAGCAACCCTCTGAAAACCTGGCCAGAACCATGAGGGAATCTAAGAATGAGAGAATCTAGGTCAGTTTATTCTTTGTGGATGGAAACATGTGAAACTTGGTGGGTTTATGTGGTTTCAGCTTTTTAGACAGACAAACATTTAAAGCTGTATTAATGTCCAAGTGAGCGGTGCAATTAAAATGAGTGGCCTGCTTCCTACATTGTGTCTACATGGTCCTCCACCCTTGCTTGAGCTGGTTTGAGTTCCAGAGCCTTGCATTGTGTCTTCTTTAGAAGAGGACAATGTTCCTTGCTAATTATCTGTGTGACACAAAAGACATCTGTAATTCTACTCATTATTGGCCTTTTTGGGCCAATCCAGCACAATCTGGAGAGAGAACTGAGGGCAGATTTTCCAGGAGAGGACAATGGATCAATCCTCCCACTGGCAGTGCTGTCTGTTGCAGTATGTGCCCTCCAGTATCACAGGACATGGGAGGAGAATGCTTCTTGGAGCCATAACTCTGACTATTTAAGCAGAATGCTCTAGTGAGGCACATGAGAAGGAATTTCTGTCTCCAGCACAGACTGCTCATTTATCTGAGGAAGAGGGAAGAATGTGCCCGGTATGTATGCTTAGCTGTGTTCTGGGGAAAAGGCTGTTCCTAGCTGAGGTAATGGAACAGTTGAAGTCATCAAGCTCAAGATTTGGTAGTCTTTCTTGTAGTCTTCATCTTTAAGCATTAGGAATGGATTAATGGGTAGGTAAGTTAATTCTGAGAGGAACTGAACTCCTGTGATACAGGGCCCCTTTAGTTCTGACAGCCTGTTGCTGGTTCAAAGGCTGAAAACAACCTGAAACAAGCCTAATGTAGAAAATACAGGAGGAAAGTGCTCTCCACATCTTGCCTCTCATCTTTTTTGGTCCTTTCCTGTGTGAACAGGATATCACAGGCTTTCTAAATGCAATAGGTGCTACTATGCAGGTACCCAATGGTTCTCTTCCCTGACCTCCAAAACACCTGTCATGTGGCCTTCTGTGCTGCAGAAGATACTTTGTGACAACTTCTTAATAACAAGTGATCCATCTTTACTTTTCAGTTGTTGTGTAGCTACAATGTGGCTGGGGGAAGTTAGGAAGTTTCATAACAAAAATCATGATTATGAAAGCAGTCTTTTAGTGGGATCTGGACTTAAAAACATCCCATATCATAAATCACCAGGCTGGTAGACAATTCAAATTACCAATGATGTTCAGAATTATTTTGGGTGCTGTGACATTATTAGTGCTAAAATTGCTCTTGCTTCAGTCAGCAGAAACCCTAGACAGGGTTTTTTGGTTTTGTTTGGTGTGTGTGTGTGTGTGTGTGTGTGAGGGGGTGGCTGGTTTGTTGTTTGAGGTTTTTTTAATACATTGGAAACAAACTCATCTTCAGTGCTTATGTCAGTTGTTTGCAGACTCATAAGACAAAATGAACATCTGTGTAGAAATGTAGAATATGAAAATGAAGTGTGAGTACAAGACATTCTAGGAAAGTAGCTTGTTTTATTAGATGAATATTCTTCATAATGAGAAAACCTAAGAGATTGCTATTTTATAGAGGTGGATGCCAGATCTATGGGTTGTAACCAGCTTCCAGGATGCTTGGCCTCTGAAAGTGAGGGCAAAGAGTGGACTGTAAAGTCTTCTAAAGCTTCCCAGCCTGTCTCTTATAGAGGCACCTTGCTCTTCATGCAACAAAATAAAGCAGAATTCCCTCTTTTCCAAAAGAAGCCTGGCAAATGTGCCTCCTGATCCCCTGTTTTGAGCCTGCCTGCTTGCCTGGTCATACCCCCGTGAGGCACCTGAAGATTTTACATCTCAGGGGACTTTGGTGCTCCTGTGCCAGGTACACAGTGATGAGTAGGACAGGGGCCTGACTGCTGTGTGGACAAATCTTCAGAGTTGCTGGAAGAAGCTTTGTGGGCTGCGAGTTGGGTAATGCAGCTTGAACACCAAAGTGGTGGTAACACTGCTGAAGGCTGTGAGTGTGGGACAGTGCCTTGGAACGAATGAAACTTTGCTTCAAGTTCTTCCTGTCATTGTTATGCATTATAACCATGCTTCTCCCCTTGAAATTCACATATGAAGAAGTGCATATGAATTCACATGTGATGAAATTAAAGCTTTCCACTTGTGCTTTAGCTAATGATCCTAATTTCCCTGAAAGTCCATATTAAAAAAATCACCCGGGGAGCTTGAAAATGTTTTATTTAAACTGCAGTTTTTCACTCATGACTTGTGTTTTGTGGGGAAAGGGGGTATTGGGTGCTGTTGCCTCCCTCTTGTGGCTAACTTTAAAAAATAACTAAAAATCCATGTGTTCTAGTAGTGGGGTAATTTTCAATGTGCAGATTTTAGTGCCTGTTAGAGACAGTGATTTTTCTGTATCTAAAACCTTTCTAAATGCTTCCCCTTGCTTCCTCTAAGTATTTAACATGGGCAGGAGAGGCAGAATATAATAAAAATCTGCAAGTGGTAACAGTTTATTTCAGGTACAAGTGGTCATTATTGTTTAGGTGGGTTTCAGTGCAGAGAACTCATCTCCAGGGTAATGCTGGCTATTTGCAATCAAGTAGTCCTTCCCCCTACTCCATCATCTAAATATTGATGTATTTCAGAGCTTTCACATTTATCAAATATAAATTCATATATGTGTATGTACAGAGTTGCATGTAGTTGCTGCTTATGTTATTGATCATGTCTTGTAGTACAACATCAAAATTTTCACTTCCATTATTATTCAACTGATGCAGCTTCATCTGCAATTAAAAGTATAGTAGCATGATCAGCAATTAGATTTCCTTCTGATTTTTCTGTTGAAATAGCAACTTCATTTGTGGATCAACAGCCGATATCTATTTACTTTGAATTCTTGGTCACTTTGTTTAGCATCTGAAGTGTTACATAAAAAAGAGCTGCTGAATAGAGACCGTGGAGTACCACCTGATACCACTTGAGTATGAGACTAGCAGTAACTTTTTTTTTCTTATATCCACCATTTTCATTCACTTCAGTTAAGACTAAATTGGAGGGAAAGGTCTCTGAGATTACTATACATTTACTATGTCTCATTGCCATATTTCCTTTTTTTTTCTTCTCTCTAGCAACTTATCATAAATATTCTTATTGCTGATGTAGATTCCGTAATTTAGGATATTCTGCCATCTGATTTCTTGTTAATGGCTTAAGGTTTTGCAAGTGCTTCTTAGTGGCCTGGCATGTTTTTTATTCCATCATGGCAACATGGGAATCTTTGATTTTGCTAGCACATGTTCCCCAGGCTGTTCCAAGGCATTTTTTTTTCATATGTCATTAAACAACACCATCAGACATTTAATGAATAGATTACACTGTCTTTGTTCTCAAAAATAAAGGATTAAACCCCACTTTGTTCATCTGGATTTATAAACAGTTGTCCCCATGACTAGAGAACTGGTATTCTTAAATAAAGTTAAATGAAAAGTTACATTGTTACAGGACTTTTAACATTTTGCTGTATGCTAGATAAGATATATTCAGTGTTAAGTATGAAAAGAACAGTTCTTTCCCAGACTCTTCAGGATTTGTTTAAAATACAGCAGAGGTAAATTTTTTAGTAGAACTCCAGTCACTGCATTTAGCATAGTTTAACTGACACCTTGATCATGGAAATGGTGAATTGAAAACATTAAGTTCTTGGTCATCATTCACAGAAATCACAAAGTGTTATGAGTTGGAAGGGACTTCGAGATCTCATCAAGTCCAACCCTCTGCCAGAGCAGGGTCATTTTGTGTAGGTCACACAGGAATGCATCTAGGTGGGTTTTGAATATCTCCAGGGAAGAAGACTCCACAGCCTCCCTGGACAGCCTGTGCCACTGCTCTGTCACCCTCACAGTGAAAAAGCTTTTTGTTATGTTTACACAGAACCTCCTATATTCCAACTTGCATCCACTACCCCTTGTTCTACTGTTGGTCATAACCGAGAGGAGCCTGGCTCCATCCTCCTGCCACTCACCCTTTACATATTTGTAAACATTAATGAGGTCACCCTTCAGTCTCCTCCAAGCTGTAGAGCCCCCAGCTCCCTCAGCCTTTCCTCGTAAGGGAGATGTTCCACTCCCTTCATCATCTTGGTGGCTCTGTTCTGGACTCTCTAAGTTCCCTGTCCTTCTTGAACTGAGGGACCCAGAACTGCACACAATATTTCAGATGTGGCCTCGCCAGGGCAGAGTAGAGGAGGAGGAGGAGAACTTCTCTCAACCTACTAGCCACCCCCCTTCTGATGCACCCCAGGATGCCAATGGCCTTCTTGGCCACAAGGGCACATTGTTGGCTCATGGTCATCCTTCTGTCCACTGGAACCCTCAGGTCCCTTTCCTCTGTGCTGCTCTCCAACAGCTCAGTCCCCAACCTATACTGGTACCTGGGGTTGTTCTTTCCCAGATGTAAGAGTTTACATTTGCCCTTGTTGTAATTCATTAAATTTCTCCCTGCCCAACTCTCCAACCTGTCCAGGTCTCTCTGAATGGCAGCACAGCCTTCTGGGGTGTCAGCCAGTCCTCTCAGCTTTTTGTCATCAGCAAAGATTCATCTAAGATCCAGTGATCAGCAGACATACTGACCTTTTTAGGGCCACCCATTATTTTAGCTTTCATCTGGACCCTGCCTGCTGAAGTTTCCTTGGTTTGTTCCATCAGAGCACCTCTTCCCTTAAAACACTGCATGCAGGTTGCTGGTTGCATTTGATCCAATTGATGACTGCTTCTAATCTGTCTGGTTCCGAAATATGTTTGAAATGCCTGGTCTCCTTAAAGATCCAAAGCAGGCAGGGGCTAGAGGGACGAGGGAAGCTGGAAGCAGACATTTACTCTTCTCACATATTTAGCTATACCTCTGTTCTGTATCAAATGCACCATACTACTGCATGGCTTGCAGTGGGATCATCCTCTGGGATGTGTCTGTACATACCAATATCAAACAACTGTACAGATTAGGCACCCAAATCTGCTTTATCATCTTTGATGATTTTTTTTTTCCACCACTCATCGGTAGCACCAAAGAAAGAACATCACCTCAGTTGCTTTAACTCTTTGGGTTTTCCCCTACTGTCAGCTAAGTTAAGGAACCAGATGAAAATCTTCCATCTCATTCCAGTTGTTCAGTGTCTGCATGAAGAGGAACCACATGTCAATCAATTGACTGATTTTGGAAACTATTGATTCTCCAGGAGTATTAGGAGAGAACAGTTTAATAATTTTAAAGGATTTTGGATGTGCCTTTATTTGCAAAAGGTCCAGTTGTTTAACCTCTAGAACTCTTAGCTGGACACATTTCAGCTCCTGATAATGCCCTGACATATGGTGTGTGAGTAGCAGTACTTAGGGCTGCTGCTTAATGAGCATCAAGGCTGGGCAGGGAGGCAGGCACCTGTTCCATTAAAGTGCTGCTCCAGCTTACAGGCTCAGCTGCTGCTGGAGAATCCTGCTTCCTCTGAAATCAAGGTACAGCATAAGAGGCATCTCCATCTCTCACTTCAATCTGGGAAGCAAATGAAAATAGGTTTCTAGCAACACTGGAAAGTGCACTTTCAACCATATTTGCTACCCAGAGTTTTTGCTTTGAAATATCTGCATAGCTTCTGCTCTTCTGTATTCTAATACATCATCAAAAATGGAATGAAAGCTTTGAAATCATCTTCGGATACCTTTCCGTAGATAATATTTATACTTTTTGTTAAAACATGAAACGAAGATAAAGTCTGAGCTCTCGAACACCACAATTTTCAGCGACATGGAGTTTCTGCATTTTACAGATTTCTAGAAGGCACTAAGATTAAATAATTAGCACCATTGTAACTTCAAAGGAGAGGTGTTTATGCCTCACTTCTTAGGAAAATCTAGATATTTATAGATAGTAAGTAAATTCGTACTCATGACCCTGGCTTCAATAGCGTAATGCTAGACATGCCATTTCAATGATGAGCAAAGTTACAAAGTGGGATGTGTCAGATCTGGGATTAGAATGAATGTTTCTGGCTTTTTGCTTGTAGTGATTATAGTATCAAAGCAAATTCTGAAGTCTTTGATATTGGTTAATAATTTTCTTATGTCAGTAAGTTCTTAATGTAGCAGTCTGTTGGCAATAATAGAGAAACATCTATTATGCTTTCTGATTTTCTATTTTGCATGGCACAATATTTTTTTTCTTGCATGGCTCAACAATGTTGCATACTGTCTCACTCTTTGGCATGTGTAAGTGCTGTGGTAAAGGAACAGTCTAGGTTCCTTCCAAAATATAAAAATGCGTATTTTTATATTACAAGCTGCAGTGCATGTGTCTTAATTTCATTAATCAGGCTGTGTTGTTTTTTCTTTTTTCTTGCTCCTTTGTAAAACTCTTACATCATTCTAAAAGCGGTCAATTAAAGAACTGCTCTCCCTTTTGCGAACCGGCTTGTGCTGCACAGATCTGTTTGATACAGAACACAGCTTCTGAAGCATTTAGGCCTATAATCAGCAGGTATATGTTTCCCCCAGCTCTTTCCTGAGCAAAAAGTTGCCAGATTATTTCATAGTCTTTATTTTTTTTATTTTTTTCAGTTTATATTCTTTAAAAAAGGCCATTGGATTCTGAATAGGTGAAGTAATTTCCACATACAGATGGTAAATGCCTTCATACAGGGGCCTGCTTTTCCCTTCTGGATTCCTACAAGTAAATTAACAAACCAAGATGTAAGCCAGTGTTCTCAGTCTCTCTGTTCTCTTCCAGACTTGTGCTTTGCTCTGTCAGAGGTGTCAAGCTGTGCTCCATATTGTGCTGGTGGGGAGCTGGCTTGGCAGGGCTCCTTCTGGCTTTGCACAGTGCTGGTGCAGTCTTCTTTTAACTTTTATAACTATGCATGTCTTAAAAGACAACTGGGCATCACCAAATGATGGCATCCTGTCTTGTACTTGAGCGAAGAAGCTCCTCAGATTAGAAAGGGGTGCCAAGCTGGGTGCTTTACCCCAGATGTTGGGAAGAATGCAGGTAGCAGCTACATCTGGACAGTCTCACTGGCACAGTTCCTGTGCTGGGTGGACTCTGAGTCTTGGGGTAAGGTGGCAGGAGCCTTCAGTCTGTCCAAGAATGTGCATGTGGCAAAGCAGAGCCTTTGTCATCTTCACTTTCCTTCCCAGTGCTCCTTTCTGTTGAAAACAGATCTTCATGGGGTTAGCTTGATGTCTTGGGTACTGTTATTAATAAGCCTCTTGCTGTAAAGGAAGTCTGCTGATTAGATGTTGTGGACCTTTGCTGAGTTCAGTCAGAGGCAGCATCCTCCTTTTGCTCTGTGAACACAACTTTCCAGAGTGTCAGTGACCTCTGTGATTTTTGCCAGCCTACTCTGCTATGCTATCTAACAAGAGACTGATGAGGTACCATATGACAATGAGACCATATGACAAAAGTACCTTTTTAGGGGTTACTAAAAATGAAGGGGAGGGAGTTTCCACGTTCACGGTATGGTGCCATGGTATCCCAGGCTGTGGAGGAGGGAGACCTGTTGACAGACTGTTGAAGGGGAAAAATCAAGCCAGGAGAGCAGACTTCTTTTCTGTGGGTTCATCATCAGACAGGGATGTTACATGGCCCTGGGTAAATGCAGGTTAGGTGAGCAGTTAAAGCTCTTCAAATACTCCAGAGCAGCAAATGTGCACTCAGAGAGGAAGGCTCTGGAATAGCTGATGGGAAGATGCACACCACTTGCAAAGAGCTGTGGTGGGGATGTTTTGATTCCTGGAACCAAGGGTTCCAGATATTACTGAACTATAATATGAATTAAATGGTACTCTAGCCTTTTTTTTTAAAGTTAGCAAATTAAATTACTCTGTGATATGGGAGTTGGCCTCCTTTGTATACTAGCTCTTGAATTAGGCAGTTGAATAATAAGGTTTATTGTTTGTTTTTTTTTCTTCTCCATCATTCCTCCTTCATTTTTTGTAATTACTTGTGGATATTGCTTAAGTGATTGCAAAGATGAAGGCTGAATAATTTTTCTTAGAGCTGAAACTGAATTTCAGCTTAATGGTAATTATTTCCAGACGTAACTGGTGGTGATTCTAAAAGAAGAATAGTCTCTTTGAAGATGTTGCAAAAAATCTTTCAAATTTTTATGAATTTAGTAATTTCTCACACCAGAAGGGACTGTTATTAGTATGTTTCACCTCCTGCATGGACTGACTCCACAGATTTTCCATCCTTATATGACAGTATGTTATTTTTAGAACTCTAAAAAAGAAAAGGGTAGAGGAAATCTGTCTCATGAGTTTTTCCAGAAATTCATTGGAATTGGTGTTTTAATAACAATAATAATAATATATATTGCTTCCAGTAAGAATACCTACTGAAATTTCCAAATGTTAATTATATATTTTATATCCAAAGTTAAGTGGTCCTCTATCAAATCTGCCTTTTTGCTACTGGTGCTTACAAATGGTTATCTTGGACCTTCTCTGTAAGAAAATATCTTAAGCTGCTTGAATTTCCTAGGCTTATTAAATATATTTCAGTCATTCTTGTGGCTTCTCTTAATCTCTCTCCAATTTTTCCATATTTTTTGAGTTGCTGACAGCATAACAGCGTGGTAGGCCAGCAGAGGTTACATAAGTTCCAGTAGAGATGGGGTTATCTTCCTGATTGATATTTCCTTATTCACATATGAAAGCACAAGTCTGGTGTGATTACTTGTGGCAGATTATATTACTTGATTGTATATTTTTTCCACAGAACAGGGTTATAAAAATCGGGTACCTTTGAAATTTTCTTCTGGCTGAACAGCAGATCTCCTGAACTGGAGTAAAATACGCTTGCCTTGTATGTAGCATGTAGGGATATTTGTAGGGCTTCCTTAACAGGTTCCAGTGTTCCATGGGCATCCCTAGAAGGGGATTAGGATATACGAGATGCAGTGCAGCTTGAATCCTTATTGAGGACCGCTTACAACAGCTGCTACCTTGTCTAATGACAGACACTGGGAACTTTCAGAAATCAATCAGTATATTTCCTGCACTGAAGGATGGTCTGTAAGATGAGCTGTGGAATTTCTTTCTGGATATGGTGGGTGGGGAAATGTAGAGGATTTAAAAAAAAGAAACCAAACACATCCTCTTCCCCCTTCCTGAAAACCCCCCAAAACCAACAAAGAACATTTATTCCACCCTGTTTTGTGTGTCAGAGAGCATGCTGGTATGCATGATGCTTCTATTTCCGATCTGATCATCAGAAGGCAACTGCAGGCAATACTTGATTTCCCCTATGCCTTTTAGAATTGTTGTTGGTTTTGATTGACTGGAAGAGACACTGTCTTGGTACTTAATTGTATCTGTAGTGCAGAGACTCCAGAACAGAGGTAAACCTAACAGCAGAGCAAAGGCATTGGAACAGTGATGCACCTCAGCAATAGGTCACCTGGGCTCAGAAGGACCTGCAGCACCTAAGAAATGGGTTATATTAGCTTTGCCAGGTGGGAACTGCCTCACTTGCTGTCACAGTAGAATCCACTCTCTTCTTGGGGTATCTATATACTTACTCAATGCTTAGGCATCTGACCATGTCTGAGCTTAATTGTTAACAAGTGAAATAGACACTTGGAGCACAATAAAACAAGGAAGTAGATGAGTGAGGAAGAGAAAATTGGCAGAACATGTCAATTATTCTTCTTTAAAACACCAAATTGTTTGTTTTAAAGGTTAAATTAAACCAACCACATATTTTTTAAAAATAGTAATTTTTAAAATTGCATTTTTGGGATAAGCCGTGTCTCCCTAAGGGAGTTAGTATCTTTCTTACCACAGTCTTACTTGACAGTTCAGCCACAGTCTGGCCACTGTCTGATCAGTATGGTTAGCCAAGGGCATCACCAGCCTGGAGGACATTGTTGATATTTGATGCCTTAAAAAATAGTCTGAGGGCTGTGAAAGAAAATAAAAACAAGAAAGAAGCTTGTAGTATAAATAAAAGCACAGAAAGTAATCCACATTCCTTGAAGACCTTGTGGAGGATAAATCATTAGCACTGATTTAGTAAATCACTTGGAGCTGAGGAGGGCCTTCCTGGCATAAAACAGTTAGAAATTACTCACAGGAGATAAAGGTAGAGATGCTGCTGGCTTGGAGGGCAACACTGGATTGCATCTTCCTGATGCAGCTTTGGCAGCTCCCCACTTTTTCCATGGGCAGTGTGCTTTAAGTTTCACAGGCAGGATTTGTGAGGAGAGGTAATTTACTTTTTGAACCTAATAATGTAATATTAATTGTGGGGGGAGGCATGCAAGTTTTTGGATGCACAAGCTGTTCTGCAGTTCCAAAATAGTTGCAGCAGTCTTCACAGCTCATTAACAGTTTAACAACTGTTTGGAATGGAGATAGACTGCATTGGTCCAGCCACCTGACAGCCTAACTGATGGGTGACTATAAAGTAGCAGGAAAGGAGGACAAGTACTGGGCTCTTATGGAAAACAGCATGGCCTGAAACTTATTATATTTCCTATGGGTTGTGGAGAGGCTGTCTGGGAGAAGAGAGAGGAGGTGGAAATACCTTATGACCAGTATTCCCATTGAGTCTGTAATTTTGTTTATGTTTTGGTGTTCAGTAGAACCTGTATCAGTTTTTGTTTCCAGATTGTCTTCCTAGAGGATCTTATACATTTCTTTAAAGGATCCAGACTGAGCAAACAAGGGCTTGGGGTTATTTTTGGCTTTTATCAACTATGAGTTCATTCAGCTGTCTACTGGCTGTGGTTTCTTACCCACACATTTTCCCAGAAGGCATTTTGTCCTCTAGATTGCAAGTATTGCTTATTGGTGAGGCACGAGCCTCTACTCCTGCCATGCTGCTGATTGTGTTGCACGGGGGATTTACTGCTGTGGTTGTGGAAAAACAAGTTAGTGCAATCACGGTTTTTGGCAAATATTATTTAAAAGCATTACTAGCTCTCTGATATTGTATGACTTTAGCAAATTGAGGGCTTGCTTAGAAGTGTAATCAGAGAAGGGGATGCTTTCCAGGCAAACAATTCTTTGAGGCCAGTATCGGTTGTGGTTGCAGTTCAACTGAGCTAAAGCTAACTGGTGGTGTCATTGCTTTACCAGTCAGGGGTGAAATGTTCAATCTGCTGCTTCTCTGACATCACCTCCTTGCAGTTATCCATCAGACTGTGCAGGGACTGTACCTATAGTTTGGCAAGCAAAATGTTCAAAGTCTATCCTTATTCTCTTATGTTGATGTGAATATGACTAGAAACTTTCCTCTGTCTTTTTTGTTATTTTTTGTAGGGTGAGCTCCAAACATTTGTCTTACAAAGTCTTTCAGCTCTCCATGTTTGTAAAATCTTCATTTTCCTAAGATGTAAATGTGTATCTCATGAACAAACTTGACAGATAGCGTTACCACCCTATAGAGTTGAAAGACAAAGCCAGCAATCCTACTTCCACTGTAGGCAAAACATTCCAAAGTGCATTATTAAATTCTGATGTTTACCAAATTATGTTTTCTCTTGTATTCTATTAATTTCTCTGTAGCTAATCTATGGAAGGTCTTCATCCAACCACTGCCAACTGAGGAGCTCCTTGAGATTATAGCTTTTACTCATCTAACATTTGATTTCCATATCATCCAGTGACTACAGAAGCATGAATGTAAAATGCAGAGGGAGCAGAAGTCAGTGGTGTGAGAGTCTTGTGGCATCTCTGTGTAATGCTGTGCAAATGGCTGCACTCTGACATCCCAAGGGAAAAGCAGTAATGATTACCTGAGCATTTTCTATTGCCACAAAACTACTGCAGGGGGTAGCTCTTCAGATATTTCTCTTCAGAAGGAAATAAATCTGCATAAGCTTATTTTAAAGGTTTTTTGTTTTAAGTGTTTGGGAAGGTGATACATGAAATCAGTGTTGCTGAAACAGGCACTTACAGCCTTCCTTTAACTGGTATTAAAGGAAGCCCCCAAACTAGACCAAGTTGTCTATTAAAAATAAAACAAACTAATAATAAAAAAAGCAAGGGTCCCTTTTCTTCCTTCTAGGCAGCAGGAAGGGAAATTTTCAGTATTTATGATAAATATAGGCAAACTAGGATTATTGTTTTATGAAGTACCATTTTGGAGATCCCCAAAGAGTAATCAAGCACATGACTTACCTCTTAGAAAGAGTAGGAGCTAATATGGCCCAGGTGGGTTGTGTCCTGCACTCTGCTCCAGGTAGAAGAGAGAGAGCAGATGGATGACAGGGCTGTAGCCCCCGGATTTGTATAGTGGTAGTTCATGTGTTTAATGGAATTGAGGGTAGCACAACCACTTTTTGCCTCCTTGTTCCTTCACCTGATTCTGCTGTACATCGAGAGAGTTTGTTGTACTGACCACAAGAAATGTTGCAAGGAGAACAGGTGTAACAGAGCCTTCTTCATTGAACAATAGGTGCTGCTTTATTCTACATCCTCTTTAGGAAAGGCTGGTGAGGGCCTCAATCAGTAGCGGGATAAAATTGGATTTGATGTCTTAAAGTTAGAAGTTAGAAGAGTTTGTGATAAGACATAAGGTGTATATCCTGTAGCTTGGGGGGTGGGAGCCTTCAGGCCTGCTTTCCTCAGGCTCCCAATGTTTTCCCCTGTTTTCTCATTACATTCACCAAGGTATTTGGCAATCCTTTTCGTGGGATGAGTTTTTTGTATACCTGGTTTTAGTTACAGCATTAAATAAATGTGTCTGTCCTATCTACTTGTGTGTCCAATCCAAAAAGTTCATACATGGCAGTAAAGATTTATTAGAAATAATGTGAAGATTCATTCTGGAACCCATCCAGCAGACTAGAACATGGTCTTTCTAAATGAGACTAAGCATTTGTCCTTTGCATATTTTGTCTTTAAATTATCCTGAAGCAACTAGGATTTTATATTCATGTTTCAATAAACAGAATTTTAAAATTATTAATATAATTCAAATTCTGTTGTAATTTTCTTTGCAACCACACTCAAGATGGGAGTGTATTTTGTTCTGAAATGAGAAGATGCCATGAGAGGAGAAGACTTTATAAATATTTTTTTAAAAGATGGCATATATGATCACTTCTAACTGTCATCTAAACTCACTAAGCAATTGAAATCATCTGTGAATAGCCGGGGTAGTGCTTGAAGTAGTTATATGCAACCGTATGAGGTTTTAGGTATTTCTCCCTGTGGATAGTTTGCCATGGTTCTATACTATTTATTTAAAAGACATTTGCTTGGGAACAAAAGTATATTATTTCACATGTCTTACAAGCCTACGGAGGCTGAGAGTGGTTCAGAACCTATACCTTCATCTTTTTCCCAATGTCTGGATATTGTGTTTTTGGAAGCAAAGGTTAAGCACTAGAAATTCTTTGCCAGATGTCTGTAAGTACCTTCATTTTACAGTTTCATTGTCATGAAATTAGCTTTCCATAGGTCTCTTCAATTAGTTGACTTGTGGGTCTGGTCTTGTATCCTTTTTCATTTTTGCTGCATATATTCCAACTGCAGCATGCCTCACTAGGAATGAAGACACAGTGGCTGTTGTATCTTGCTTGGGCTCATGACAGCAGAGTTACAGGTCATGTCTCTCCACAGCAAACCTCAGGTTTCATTGTGACACCTGGAAGAAAACTCCACACTATGCGAGATGAAATGGAGCATTACATCTCCTGACACTTCAAAGGGCTGCTTTTGGCATCTTAAAACTGGCCTCATTTTGGCAGCAGCACAGCACATCCCACCTGAGGTTCACTGATCCATTTCTTTGGCATGTGAGAGAAAAGGCTGTGGTGCTGCCTTCCCAAAACATGAGCAAGAGCCAAATTTCTGAGCAGCAGGACTCAGTTGTGTGAGTCATACAGTGCTGTGACACAATAGGATGCTCTTACAACTAGAGCATTTCCATAACCCAGTGAATGATGCAGCTCCATCTGGAGTCACATCAACCCAGTTGAGAGGGTGGAACCTCTTCTAACACCTTCCTCTGACGTGACAGTTCTGCAGTATCCAACAAAGCAGAAGCAACCTCTTAATCAAAGGCTGTTTTGGTCCCTGAATTAAGAAAGTCTTATGCAAATAGTGAGAAACCCCCTTCACCATATCTGTCCTTCAGGTTTGCATTAAATTCTGCATTTATGTTCTGTAAGAATAATTGCTTTCTGCTCAGTAATGCTCCTTATTTTGGAGAGCTTTTCTGTCCCCACGTGTGCCAAAGTACTGCTGTTGTAGTTCCTTCAGCTTGGCATGTAGTTTCTTTAGCCTGAGTAATCTTAAGAGAATGTGGAAAGCTGTGAGCCTGTTAAATTATGGGAAGCACTGGAAATATACATGCAAGTCATACAGAATCTTGGGTAATGGAGTGGAGGAATTTCTCAAGAACTTGTCATGTTTTTCTTTCCAAAGAGCATGAAAGGGTTGATTTGTGCCCACGGATGATGTAGTATACTTCAGAGATAAACCCATCAATACATTACTTTGTGCAAAAGTTTTGCCTGCTTTTAGAACCACAGTAACTTTTAGAGAAGGAGGATGCGGGGGTTTTGGGTTTTTTTTGGTTTTTTTTTGCTTTAGAGGCACAATATTCACTATGAGTAATTAAAAGGTTTTAAATAGCTGCTATTGATGGCTGAAATGTACATGAAAGAATTTTGCTACATTATAAAAATGAATGTATTTTCTAGCCACCATAAATCTTTGCAAATATATTAAATGAAAAGTTCCACTGAATTGAGAGCAGGCTGTTGGTTGAAGGTCCACCAATGTCAGTCTAGGTCTCTTTTTCAACATTATCAGAACTGGTGGCGAGACAAATGTGCAGAAGATTCTATAATAACAAAGTTATGTTCCCAGGAAGTTTCTTGCCCTTCATTTTTTCATGACAATCCATAAGACTGCAAAGATATTGCTTACATATGACAGCTTTTATTTCCCTTCAAATATTTCTGCTTTTTGGAAAAATCTTCACCATGCAACCTTAACCCAACTGACACTTCTCTTGTGCAGTGTATGTAGTGCTCAAGTTCAGCCTGGACTTTGCAGGGATAAGGGTGTTCTTTTTGCTTGTACAGCAAAGCTGACTTCAAAATCTGCATGTGGACCACAAAGTTTTGGGTTTTTTCTTGACGCTTTGACAATTGAAAGTCAGGATTATTTTTTTCATGGTCTGGTGAAAATGTTACAATGGTAGAGAAGATTATGCTTGCATCTTGTTCTTTCCTGTGCCCCATTGCAAAAGCCCAAGCCTCCAATGTCTATCAAATCACTAAAACTGAGCATTCAGAACTGGTGCCTCCCAAAAGCCTGAGTGTTTTCACTAAACATGGAAAGCATGGGTCCATTCAGAATTTCCAAATGGGCAAGAGTTCTTCCATGTGTTCTTGGAAAAGAGCTGTAAGTTACATCCCTGAAAAAAAATTAATGATGCGCTAACCCAGCATATAAAATGCTAGTTGCCTTTAAATATGCTAAAGACATTATGGCTTGAGAAAAAAAATTACTGTCTGGCAAATTATATGTTTGCAAGTAAAGAAAAATAGTGTCTTAAAACAGAAAGTAGACTTATGGGAAAATCCAGTCTGTGCATGTTTGTGTGCTAGAAATGCTGTACTGAAGGCAGAGTGAAAATACCTGAGAGTATTTCTGGAAACTTCAGATGGGAAAGTTAGGAATAAGTGCAGAGGAAGATTGTGTGTGTACACACACATTATGGAGACTTGACCCAAACAAATATAGAGCCCTATGCCAGCTTGTATACCAATTATTCTCTTGTTATTAAACAAAATTTGACCCAAATTATCATTTGACCTTGCTACTAGCTCAAGTTTCAAAATTACTTTCTGGACAAATTCTAGTTTTTCATCTCTTACACTAGTATCTCTGCTTCTCAGATATGGTATCTTGCAGTAACCAAAGAGGAATGCTTTTCTTGCTCAAGGAGAATTTTCTCGGAACTAAGGAGAGTGAAGGCAGCTGTCCAGCTTCCAGCAGAATCTGACACTTTAATTGACATTTTTTTATCTTTTTTTAAAGCGTGAAATATTCCGACAAGCAAATGGACAAACTGACTAAAAATTGAAAATGAAACACCTGATTTTGCTGCTAGGATCTGAATAAGAGTTATTGGTCATATAATAAAGGTTACTGTTTGAGAAATGCTATTAAAAGTAAAATTGAATTTTCACAATAAAGTTTATATGATCATGTTTATTAACATTGCTTTCCCCAGAGTCACCTAGATTTTGTTTAAGTAAAATACATAAAAAATTAAATACTGGTCTGGCTGGGTTAAGATTGTTATATGTTGGGGTCCTTTCCTTTTCCTCATTACATTTTTATGAAGATCAAGTTTTTGGATTAGAGTGGAGGAGAATTTAGGAAAGCTTTTGTCACATCAAATCAGAGGGAAAATGGGATAGTTTTGCTACTCTTCAATACAAGTAATGCTTTCAGAACACTGCAGTGTGAAAGTCAACTTCAGAAATTTGGAAGAAGTTGCAAGTATAAATATTGAGATTCAGATTAAAACATATTTTACACTGGCCTTGAGTGGGTCTTATGCAAATTTATAAAAGTAAAAAAACCCACTTATCCAATATGTCTAAGTAATTATAGCCTATCACATAAAGACTGAACATCGATTATATGAAAATAATTCACATAAACCAACAAATAATGCCCACATTTTGAGCTGTTGTTAAGTCTGTGAGTTTCTCCTTCTAAGTCCATAATTTTTGTATTTAAAAAGAAAGGAACAAGTCCTATTTTAAATTATTTGCTCTCTTCAGCCTTAACATCTTGATTCTTTTATATTTACATTTTTTTAATATAATGTGGTTTGTCCAATAAAGCATAATTTTTTTTTTTTTCCTCTAGACAGGATCAAATGCCCTTTTTTTGACAATGCATTGCACTTGCCCTCCAACTACACCAAAGAGACTTGCGGTCAATGAATGCTTAACTTCGGCAGGCAAAGTCAAAATTTTGATGCTGAAAACTAAAACTCTTAAGTATATCTCATAAAAAAACATTTTAATCAAAAGTGTGCTGACTAAAACTGCTGTATAACACCATCTCCTCTTGCTAAGAGGAACACAGGAGAGCTGAACTCCAAGCACTTTAGACCAGGCACCTTTTGTCTTTGCTTTCTTTCTCTTTGTTTCTGACAAGGAAAAAACTGTTAACAGTATTCACTGCATAAGCTGGAAAAATGTCTCCTTTTTTTGTTTACTCATTTTATTTCTCCAATCACTTTTGTACCATTTCCTTCCTGAATGTGCAAAGATGATGGAGGATATAAAGAGCCTATCTGGGTGTAAATAAGTAGGAATATGAAACAGCAGTGCAGATCTCCTTTGGAGCTCTGTTACCTCAGGGGTTTCTAAAATGGAGAGTAAAAAGTTTCCCTTAAACTAGATATTGTTTAGTTTCTGTGAATCAGACCTCCGTTTAGAGAAGAATTAAAATTGTAAATGCTGAAAAGAACAGGATTTTGCATGAACTTGGAGAAACTAGCATGGGAGTGCATGGGAGAAACTTGGTGCCCAACCTGCTGCACAAGCAAGAAGGCAGGGTGAGCCAGGGCAGCTTTTTTTCTGCTAGAAAAGTCAGCTAGGGTGGAGAGAAACTGCAAAAGGGCTGTGAGCTTTAAGGAACACAGAGCAATAGCACACATAAAACTTTTTATCTCTTGTTTTGTGTGACTTACACTATTTGAAGACATGAATCTGAACAGGGATGATGGCTTGAGGAGGTTATTTTGCTGCTAACTGTGTTCCAAAGACATATGGGTCTCCTTAGAGCCATGGAGGCTGTCCTGCAGTGTTTAAGCTAAGCTGTGGGCTAGAAAGTCAAGCAGGATCCTGTCCCAGGACAAGGTACATTCCTGATGGAAGAGCTACACATGGGAAGAACCAGAGATGCATCAGGGCTGAGGCTAGTGCAGTAGCAATGGTATTATCTGTAGCTCTCCTGAGAGAGTGGTGCTGTGCTCTGTTCCACTCACAACAGGGAACTAAAGATCTGATAAGCATAAGCACATACATATTCTGAAGCAAAGTTTAGGTGGCACTATGGTAAATGAGGAACATTGTAAAAAAACAACAAAAAAACCCCAAAAACCACAAAAAACCCCACACCAAAACAACAAAGAAACATTGTGGGATAGAATTGCCAATAGACAAGGATTTCTTAAGGTGACATCTTTCATAATGTGTACTGGCTATGGAGAAGAGGGGATAGAAATCAAACTGTGGTGCCAAGCAGAGCTTTATCAGTAAGAATAGCCTCTAGAATTGCCTCTTGTATAAACATTTAAAAGGGATGGTCAAGTGTACACTGACCAGTATGACAGCAGTCTTTACGATCAAAATGACAGAAGCAGCAAGCAGCATGAAGCTCAGAAGATGAAGCTAGTCAAATGAAGCTGACAGAGATAAACACACCGTGTAGGAAAATGTTTTTAAATAGATGTGCAGGAAGCTGAAGGCAAGTGGTGACTCAGAGGTGGGAGGGAAGTAATCACTGTTGATTTGTTAATTTTTTTCTGTAATCAAGTACCAGCATGTAAATTTGTGAAGTTTTTCTCTGATGTATGCTATATGCCTTTGTGCTTTTGTTGTGTTGGCAGCAATCTCAGATATCCCATGTGGGATTACATGGGTTATAGCTTAGTTTACCAAGTGAGCAGGCTTCACAGTCAGGTTGGGGTTGACAAGGTTCTGCCTATCTGCTAGGCAGCTGTATGCCTTCAGTGCCTGTCTGCCACAGCTCCTAAAAATATGGTGGTGAAGCTTTTCTTCTGCAGGTTTGTGTGAGAAAATACGAGGATTCAAAAAATCTACCTTTATTTTTTCTGCAGAAATGTCAATGAATGGTATTTTGATGTTCAGTATACGTTTCCTAATAGCAAAAAGGTTTTCTCTCAATTTACAGCTGGTTTTTGTGTTCATAATGTTAAAGTTGTCAGCCCAGCCATGGTGGTTTGCCTCATGATAGTGTATCACATAAATCCTTGGAGTTTTTCATGTTATGGCAATGTGCCTCCTTACCCACAGGTACTGTATTTCCAGTAATTCAGACAGAGAATCCAAAAGATATTTGTCATTCCTTTTCTGCTTCTAAGTCTTGTCTTTGTTCCTACTTAGTTTTCTTCCCTTTTTCTTATTGTTCCCTACATCTGTTTACTGTGATTAAAATGCTGTAACAAAGTTGTCAGATGATACTTGTTCCTTTTCATGTAGCCTAAAGGGAACTCAGGTCTTAGCTCATTTATTTACCTATATGTCTCTTCATTATGTGGTTCTTCATGTGACAGACCATTTCAGAAGCAGCAATAATGCTGGAAAAAATGCATAAAATATATCAAAACTGAACTCCAGTGAACCCTGCGTTGTATGTTTAATTTTGCTGCTTTTTCATTAAGTTGCTTCCTTACCTTCTTCCTGTTACCAAACCCTTTGAGAACACCTTGGTGGAGTTTCCTTGTTTTATCAATTACAGACCCACAGTGTTGTCAGTGCTACTGTTAAAATAATGCTTTTGATAGAGTTGCTTGTTATTGCAAAAGTGAGCTTTCTGCCCTGGTAAAAAATTAGAGCAGTGTCGATTGCCAGCATGAACAATTAACTGAAGCAACTTCAAGTTTATTTCTGCCTTCCTGGGATTAAACCACCATCTCAGTCCACCCTTGGTACACCCTCTGCCTCCTAACACTGCTTTGCCAGCAGCCCATCTCTGCTCCAAAGCAGCAGCTTGCTGATGCACTTGGGCACTGCTTAGGGCTGCTCAGTGTTTTAACTACATGTAATTAGGAAGACACTGTAAAATACATGCACCCACAGAAGCTAAATCATACCTCCTCTGATCAGTATTTGGTGTGTGCAATACAGATGGCTCTAAACCACAAGTGCTGCCTGGGAGCCCTTCTGTAGTATTTTGGGCACTGGCAGGGGGTGTCTGTGTTTACTGCAGAAGCTCAGAGGTGTGCATGATTGGAGAGATGCTGAAGGAAGGAAAAAAACATTCAGGTTGTTTTAGTTATTATAGGGGTTTTTTTGTAGATTATGCAACAGCACCACAATATGGCTTAGGTTGCCTGATAGCACTGGCTGCATTCCTGGAGCAGATGCAGGAACTTAACTAAAGGACTTTTCCCCTTTTCCCCTCTCCCCTTTCCCTTTTCCTCTTTTTCCTTTCCCCTTTCCCCTTTCCCTCATTCCTTTCCCTCATTCCTTCTCACACCAGTGCCCTTTCCTTTTTCCACATCAGGAAATTCTGTATTTGAGCTGCTTATATGAGCTTGTTCCTCAGCTTCTGTTGCCTTTCACGCCCTGAAGAGGCAAGCTGTTTATGCTGTATTACCTTTTTTTTTTTTTTTTTTTGTCTCTGACAACAACAAGCAATAACTTTCAGATCCTGTTAATATTAAACTTTGTGTTTCCTTGCCATCTATCTACTACAGTTCTGTTTGCTCATCTTGAGATTTGGATAGCAGGGAAAATACTTCCCTTTCTTCCTGGGCTAGATTTTAGTAAAAAGTAATGTCAAATACCAACTGTTTACTGCATGGTTTTTGTCTTGCAGGACCTTCTGGGAAAATAAAAGTTTCTGTTTCCACCAGAGTTCTTGTATAACACTGCAGCTGGTCAGATATGGATCAAAATTCTCCTCTATGGCTTTTACAGAAATTTTTTAAAAATCTGATGAGAAAACTGTCAACTTTGCAGAACTCAAAAATTCATCTGGAGTAATGCTAGCCTGGGCCATTGGTCAGTGTACAGGTACTAGAAAGGTTGTTTCCAAAGATTAATCTAAAAATTATTCTGCTGGTTTCTCTGAACTTCAGGGAGGCCTTAGTGCAGTTATAGTACACCATCAGAGGAGCTTTCTTATGCACTGCACACACCAATCTTCTGAATTCATGTGTGCTACTTTGGTCTTCCTTACATTTGTGCTGTTGTCAAAAAATGCCCATCTCCTGCTGTGGGTTTTCTTTCCCTCACCTTCAGACATGTTTGTTAGGAAGCCTAATATTTACCCACTCGACTGCACATTAATATTTTTAGTTCTAAATGACGGATTGCCTGTTTACAACTTAAAATTTTCTTTACCCAGTTCACAGCTTACTTTCTTGAGTTACGGTCCCCAACAGTTTCTCACCACCATTTGGCTCCAGCTGTTCTTCTAAAAAGAGACATTTAATTACACCTTCCTGTCAGCCTTAGGCCTTGAGAACACTCATCCATTTTGATCTTGATTGTAATGCTTTATAGAAGAGACAGAAGCTCTTAACACTGCCGTACAATGTGTTTTTAGTTCTGTATTCTTACTGGATTTAAAAAAACACATGAGAGAGGAAGGAGTGAGATTTAAAACAGTGGTAGAGCTGACCAAGAACTAAAAGCACTATGAAAAGGATAGGAGGAGAGGTGTTAGGCCTAGCTCTGCAAATACTGCCATCCTCCAGCTAGAGACTGTTGCCATCTTGAGGACATTTGTTTTCAGCCTGTCAATGGATAATCTGATTTATGTCTTACGTTTTCGAGTGCAAGAGAATAAGTGGGGTGTAGCTTTTTCATGCCACTTGTGACAGTACAGATCTTCATCATGTTCTTTTCCAGTTGTCTCTTTTTCTGACTGAGGAATGTTGAGTTATTTTTCATGCAGAAGCTGGTTTTTCTTGTCTTCAGTTTCCTCCTTTGGACCACTTCTGCTTATAATAAAGTGTTTTGAGAGGAGGGGAGCAGGACTGCACACAGTACTTGACTTTTATTTTTGCTCTGTAATGATGATTGCTTTTTCCTGTTCTTTATTCCTTTGTGAGAGTCTTGAGGGGTTTTTTGTTTTATTTAGGGTTTCTTTGAGAGGATTTTTACTTGAAACTACAGCATGTAACTGTCTATTGCAGTCCCAGGATTTTACTATCTTACTCCTTAATGGTAATGTAATGGTCAACTCAAAGTGAAAATGAAAAAAAAAACCCACAGCACAACAACAACAACAACAATAAAAAGCCAAAAAAAACCCCTGGAAAATAAAAAAGTGGAAAATTTTATTTTTATGTGTACATTTAAAATTTATCCAAAGGAGTTTCATTCATAACTACATTAATGTAATGTCCAGTTACACTGTAATTAAGACTTTTCTGCAGTTCTTATTTGTGAGCCTTTATCTTTATCTCCTTAAACATTTTAATATATCAACAACCATTTAAATTATTTCCCTATTGCCCCCATTTTCTAGATTACTTATGAGCATATTGAACTCTCCAGATAATTCCTTTAATGGCAAGAAGCAATTGATAACTCTTGCTTTGTTTCCTGTTCTAATAAATAAATAGAGTTCATCTTTGAGATCATCTTACTTCTTTTGGCTGCCCAGTTTCTTTCAGGATCTTCCAGGTGGATGCTAATTGAGCATCTTCTGGAAAATCAAGCAGACTGTATCAACCAGATCTTTCTTTGTCCCTTTAGTTCTATTTTTTGGTTGAGGCTGCTGCCTGGGGAGGTTTTGTTTGTCAGTTTACAAGTAACCCTAGTTTTCTATACTTTGGCACTCAGTATTCAGAATTCTCTAAGCATTCGATGCTGAGCTGTGTGATAATGGTCAGGTACTTTGTCTGACAGGCCAGTTTATAAAACTCTGTAACAGCAGTTTCACCTCTTCTCCCATGACTGATGGCACTTGGGTAAATTCCCCTCTGCAGATGAATAGCCTAAAACCTACAGAAGGAGATGCTGGTGTCCACTGCCTGCAGTCCAGCAGGATTTTTAAAAGCAGTATCAGTGGGAACAGTTCCAGGTTAGTCTCTGCAGCACAAAAGACCTACTGTGAGCCAGATCTGTGTCCAAGATTTATTCACATTTTGCAAGTATTTCCTGTTCAAGATGACTATTAATCAAACCAGACAACTCTTTTACAGCAAAAGCTTTCTATGAAATTCATATTTAGTACATTGAGTAAGGTTACTCCCTAAAAACAGTTGTTGATAGTTTGGGGGGAAAAAAAAAGAGGATCAGGGAATAAAAAGACTGCTTCTGAAAAGTAGAATGGCATGTAGCTCTTGTATGATCTCATCTTAACATTTTTCTTAATTAATACTTCATATTTCTACCGTAAGATGACTGAATTCATTTAACATAAGATGACTGAATTCATTCATTTAATTCATTTTCATAGAAAGCAGGTTCTACAAGAAGGGAAAGTTATGATTTTATTTCAGAAATGCCTTGTTGAGGGTGTAATGCATCCTGCATCAGGAGAGATAACTTCTCTTTATAACTTGATAAGTCTCATGAAGTTGCATTACATGATTTCTGATATTAGGGAGTGTCAGTGACTTTGGGTCATAAAAAGCAAAATGTACTTTCAGTCTGCAAGTGAAGGGTGATTTCCTCAATCTGCATTGAAACTGTGAATTTCAGTAACAGTCACCTAGGTGATGGGTCACTCCTACTTGGAGAGCAAAACAACCACCAAACTTCACCCAAATGTTTGAGTTTTCCGTGTCGTATAATAAAGAGCACCTTAATTTAGAAAATGCATTTAACTTCTCAATATCTCTTCATCAGGCTTTGTTGAACAAAACAACTGCTGCTTTCCTGGAAGGTTTTTTTTTGCTGCATTTTTGTTTTGTGCTTCAGCAGCTGTTTGTCGTGCAATGACTGCCCCCTGAGCAGCTTTCCTTACACCTGCCACCCTTGTGTTTCCTCCTGTTGAAACCTTTTTGTTTTTTCCCCAAGATGAAACTCCACTACCCTGGATCTGTCCCATTCTCCTCTCTCAGAAGGACTCCTATATAGTTTTACACTGGAAAGTATGATGGGGGGTTTCTCCTATCCAGGGCATCTCATATTAAAGTACACTTTCAGTCATTACTGACAGTGAGGAGGTGTGTGGCTGAAGAAAGGGGAAACTACATGACCTTTCTGTTTCATTTCCTTACTGCTGCTGTAGCTTTTCAGGCAACTGAGCTTTCTTTTTCATTGAGTAGGTTATTTCAAAGGCTCTGGGTGTTGCCTTGTGTATCAGAGGGCTCTTGATGCAGATTCTGGAGAAGAGGAAGGAAGAACAGCAGTCCTCAGGGTAAAGAGCCAATTGGCTGCAGGCCACAGGGCTGTTCAGGTCTTAAAGTCTTGTTGGAGTTACAGGAATGACAGAGCTGATATGCAGGATCATTTTTCTGAAACTGTTAAAGGAAATTCATCTATGCTCAGTACTTGACAACTTCCTGGGAAGCTCAAACAGCCAAGTGTGCTTGCTTGCAGACCTCAAATGTGTTTTATGTTGGCAGTATTAATTCTGAATAGAGCAGTGTCAAAAAGATATATTTTATGCTTTAGGAAGTTCTAGTTTAATTCATTCTCTGGGGATGGTATGGTCTTTTTAAGCCCCTGGCAGTGAGTTTTTACTTTCCATCTCATTTGAACAGACTGCAGAAGGGCCTGTCAAATGTGCAAACACTACCCTGCCCTAGTCCACATTGACAGTGAGGTACTTATTAACTGCTGTGTACTATGATTTAAAAAAAGATTTTAAAGCAAAACCAGCCCAAGTTTATAATTACTTTTATAGAAGTATAAAAGCAATAACTTTATTCCTCCAAACAATTCCCTTGCCCAGCCTTCATTTGAACTTCAGCAAGTCTTAGTCTGTTCCTCCCTCTCCTTCCCCCATCCAATAGCTATAGCAGAGATTTCCTCTCATTAAGTGAACTTCAGATGGAGCCCACCCTCAAATAAAAATCCAAACATTTTGCTTTGTTTTGGGCAAAGGAGGCAGAGAGGCATTTAAAAGACAGGGGAAAGACAAATAGCCTTTCTAAACAAACAAAGGATAATTGCTCACATAAATGTGGGTCCTCATAATTTAAGAGCAACAGTTTATATACTTGGTAAGCCTTATAAACAGAGAGGGGAGACGAGGGCCAGAGTTGTGTTCAATAAAAGGTCCAACTCAACAAGGCCCTTGATTGTTGTGCATTTTGTGAGCCTCTGCCAAGTTTACTTGCTAGCTGTGCTCTATGTGCTGATAGCAGCAAAAAGGAGGAAAGCTCTGGGAGTTTCTCTGCAGGCAGGCTCAGGAGTTGGAAGGTGCTGTGGCTGAGAAAAGTGAGAGGCACAAACAAATCTGTTGTGCTGTGCAACGTGATAGTTTGGGGTTTGCTGGTGGAAGGCTCAGACACAAAGCTTAAATATCGTTCGTTTATAGTACAGTATATTTAAAATTAAAATGTGTCATGTATTGGCCAAATGCTAGAAAACATTGATAAAAGCTTTACCTTCACCCTCACCACAAGCCTGTGACAGTAGGTAACTAAATGTTTCAAGGGAAGTTCTTTAATTTGCCCAATTTTATCTTTCTTTCTTTTTGGGTTTTGTTTTGTTTTTAGTAACATCACATTTTTCTTCTTAAGATTTCAAGACAGTTAATGAATTAGTGAATGTCTTTTTCTTGAATATACTTTCTTGTGATAATTTTTTTACTAGCAGAATCCTTATAGCACATTTCAGCTTGGATATGTTCTTGATGATCTTTAAGGTGCCTTCCAGCTCAAACCATGATATTTTTACCTAGAAAGATTGGACTAGATGATCCTAGAGGTCCCTTCCCACCTGGCATTCTATGATTCTGTGATACAGGTAAACAAAACCTGAACTGAAATCTGGAACTATTGCACATAATGAGCCTTGCCAGATTTCTCATAGTTGCATGCAACTATGACTCCAAACTGTATAATGATTGGTGATTCCAGACTGTATAGTACAGTAATGTGTCCAGAGGACTGTATTTCAAGTCTGCTAGCATCTCTAACTTGAGATGTACAAGAACTTTGTGTTGTATTATGCATTAGCTCCTTTCCCAAGCACCTGCAATCTGCTTTCTTTTTCTTTTGTTCTTGAAACTGGAATAGTTTCAGATGGATAGAAATAGATAGAAGAGAAACAGATAGGTACCTTGTATCTGCATATTCAGATCTGGTCTGCTACAACTACTGCTTGGGATGGTGGACGGGTTACTCCTGGCACTGGCTGTGTGGATACAGTGCTGGGAAATAACAGAGTTCATTTCAGCAGCTGTATGGTCAGAGTAGTAGAGGGACCTCAGGACAGAGAAAGTTGCATGGCAAGGTGAGCACAAGCTATTACATGAGTTGCTCACTGTGGTTACCAGTATGTCATATTCTGTGTTACTTTCACAAGATATATAACACTGTCAGGTTGGAGGCACCATATGGTTGTGCCAGCCTGTAATATTCCTGTGAGGAAAGAAATCTTTCTGCAGCTCTGTGAACCTCACTTGCCTTTAATGCTCCAGTGCTGGAATTTGCAATTGGAAGGTAACAGACCTCTTCTGGGACCAGGTTGTGTTCACCATCTAAAAGCTGCTTCTCAGGCTGCTAAAAGATAATTTGTGATTAATTAGATGTGATAGAAGTAAGCTTCCAATGCTATGGTGGGGAATGCAGAGGGCAGTTAATATGGCTTGCTCACAGCTGATTGAAGTTACATAGGTGCTTGACAGATACTTTGAGAGTGTCTCAAAGTGCCTTTGAGCTCCTTCATTCCTTCCATGTTACCAGGATCACATCACTCAGCTCTGCTGTGTGCCAAGGCTGGCTGCATGCTGAAGCTGGAGAATGCTGATTTGAGTCTACTGGTGGGGAGCATGAAGCTAAGGATCTGAGAATTCCTGCTTAGCTATCTAAAGAAGACAGGAAACTTACTTGCTCAAAATAATGACTATCAGATGCAGCAGCACCAGGTCTGTTGCTTAAGCTTCTCAACCACCCTGACTCATACCATTGCCTAGATGTCAAAGCACATGCTGGGGAAAGTCTTAGCAATGTATATGATGCAGTGTGTCATTTTTAGACAGCCTTTGAAAAAATCTGAGTATGAATTTATATCAAGGTTGCCAAGACATCCAACAGCAATTGAATTCCTTGTAGGTTAATACAATAGTTACAATGGCTTATTTTAAAATATACAACTAAGTATAAACTGAATTTCCTAATCCAGTTTATATTGGTTAAAACATAAGAATAAACATCTAGCTTCATCCTCTGGCTCCAGTAGTCATTGTCTGTATGACACTTTTGCCATCATGTTGTGCTCTAGAGTTGTGGGTTTTAAGAGAGGGAATGCAAAAGGGGAATGACTGAAGTGGCAGCACTTTTACACTGTCTTACCGAAGCCAGTTCAGTGCATGTGGTATCTTCTGAAACCACTGTGCTTCCCATAATTTGGGTGTGTGTCCCATTTCTACAGCACAGCTCCACAGCTGCAGCTGCCCCTGGCTCTGGGCCATGTGCCACATTTTCTGTGGTTGAGTTCTGGTCGTGCATTAGTGAATCCCCAAGGCTGCATGACCCCACTGCCTGCACTGGAGCTCAACTGAGGACCACATAAAACCCAAAATCATTCTTAGGGTTTATCATGTCTGTGTTTGTGCTACTCTGTTGAAAGGAGACATGTATAACATGGGAGAATTCATGGAAAAGACTATGGTGTAGTCATGCCTCTTATAGGTTAGTACAGCTCTAAATAGCATTACTCCCAGGAAACAGAGAAGGGCTGCTGCTTGGCTGAGTTACAACGATGAACTGGACACACACTGGAAGCTGTTTTCCTTTTGTGTTAATTTAGTCACAATATTTTGGTAGCTTGGAATCTCTTAAAATTTCACATCTCATATATATATGTATTTTCTGAGTAGCGCTAACACAAAGTACCTCAGTTTCAAACATAGCAGATGAAACCTGTGTAAGTGCTCTTTCTTATAAAGGTATATCAAATACTTGCCAAAAAAATGTTCTGTGGCTTAACTAGTGAATTTTTTAGTGATTTTAGCATAATAAGCTCAATTTAACTGACTTTAGAAAGTAGTCATTACCAGTGTGCCTCTGGTTCTTTTTTTTCTTTTTTTTCTTTTTTTTACACATACAGTTCTGTGAAGATCTCAAGCTATTCTGTCAAGCTATTTCCTTATCTTAAATATTTTAAGGAAAAAAAAAAAAGTAAGAAAAGAAATTAAGTTAATAGGGCAAATTCCTTCTGTTTTAATTAGTGGGATAGCCTCATAATGAATGACACCTTTCCATAGAAAAATATTTTACATAATTTACCTATTTAACCAATTTACCAATTAATTGTCTTTAATTTGGTTTCCTAATGGCACACACTTTTATAAACAAAAGGTAAGCTTTTCGTTTAGTCATAGCACTTCTGTGGTTTCCAGTACTTTCCATATTTAGCAAGAAAATGCAGGGCAGCTGTTTCATTTCTGGCCATCTGTTACTACAGAAATCTGACTATAGATATAGCCAAATGTAGCTATATATGGAAATAACGTGCATATATGTATGGAGAGATAATTAGATTATACCAAGGTTGTGATTCCCTGCTGGAGAACCGGAGTCTGAATCAGCTGCAGTGCTTGCCAAGGCAGAACATGACCACTCAGTGCAGGTGCTCAGCAGCTCTCTTTGCTCCCCTATGCAGTGCTACTGATGCTCCACAAATCCACAGTGAGGTCTTGGTTGTTTTTGGAGTTTGTCCACACCTTTTCTAAGCAATGTCTATCGCAGCTGGTTAAGAAATGCTCTTTAATCCCTAGCTTTATTTTGAATCTCTTGTAAACTCCTGATATTAATCAGTTTTCTGATTAACTGCACAACTGGAGTCAGTACCAGTGATGTCACAGATTAATCACAACACAGAGCGTGGAATAAATGGTAATCAACACCTACAGATAACAGCTTCAGTCCTGAGAATTCTACCTTCTTCCACAGGCACACACATACATTCTGCCTACACCTGTGGGTTACGATTCCCCCTTCCCCATCTCGGGGGGCACCTGTGTCCTCTTGGGGCCCCATGCTGTTCCTTGCAGCTGATGAACAGCACCCATGAGCTCACAGGTGCCCCATGTCTTTGCCTGTAGCACCCTGCTACAGGCAGCTCATGGCCTCTGACTTGGAGGCTGCTCTATCTGGCTGATGATTTTCTGCCTCTTCAAGGTGACTGGTTGGAGGATGGTGATTCTCCTTCCTTGTAACATGATTAGTTTGGGGAAGCACCTTCTGGTTCTATGCATTCTTAAAAGATGTTTTTACCCAGACTGTCTGCCAAGATTGGGCCACATAGTGATCACATGTTCCTAGATTTCATTTTGCTATCAGTAATCTCATGCTGCATGAGCAGGGTGTAGAAGGATATCCTCCATCCATACCTTTATGTACAGCAAGGCTGCTAAATGCAGTTCAAATGGGATGAAATTTCTTCATGTTCTTGACATTTTGGAGTTTTTCTCAAAAATCTCAGTTCTCTTCAAGGATCAGATAGCTGTTCATAGAAAGGCTGGTGAGCATGTTGCAGTGTATTGCAGGAAAATGAGGCTTTGCTGC
This sequence comes from Phaethornis superciliosus, assembly GCA_023637945.1. Classification (NCBI taxonomy): domain Eukaryota; kingdom Metazoa; phylum Chordata; class Aves; order Apodiformes; family Trochilidae; genus Phaethornis; species Phaethornis superciliosus. The sequence goes on from JAJQWJ010000002.1 coordinate 74,052,577, forward strand.
ATTACAAGGGCTTAAGCAATTTGCCAAAAGAGCAGGCTGTGCTGGCTGTAGTGTCAGCTAAAATAACAGTCTGCCTGAACTGTTTCCCAAGTCTGGCTGCACTTGCATGAAACTCAATATACTCAGTAAAGAAGACTTAGTACCATCATTGCTGAGTACTGTAGTTATAAAAAGTAATGAAGATAAATGACTGATCAGCTGTGCTGTGCAGGAACAATGGCTTAGTCCCTTCCATTGAAGAGAAAGGAAAAGCTGATGTCCATGCCTAATGATCAAACCTTGTGGGTGGAGGCACTGCGTGCATCTTTGAAGGCTTGTCTTATTATGTGGTTTTCAAATGGCTTCTGGCTGGTTTATAACAAAGCAGATCAGTTGGGAATATAGGCTTCTTTCCTTCCAGAATTTATGAAATAGAGATTTCTAAATCCGCAGAGGCTATTCAACAAAAAAGCCTGTTGAGTCAAATATCACTTCAGCAAGATATGTGTTTGTTACCTCATTTCAGTAAACTTAGAGCCTTATAAGGTGTTTACCTGTAAGAAGGCAGGATTGGCAGGACCGGTTTTTGATCAATAAGGAATAACACTCATGAACTATACAGTCTGTCAACCCTGCATTCTGCAAAGGAACCAGATACCTTTCCATAAGGTGTAAGCTACTTCCAAGCTAGGGTTTTATGCAGTTAAATCACAGCCTGATGCTGTAGTGGCAGAATTCGAATCCTGCAAAAGCCACGGGCAAAGAAGCTTTGTGGAGAGACAGATCATTGATAGCTTATTTTCTCTCTCCAGGCTGGTGCGTACACATCCCATTTATATTCTTTTAGGGAGAATTTAACTCTTGAGATTCAAATGGATGGACTTCAGTGCTCTAGTACTAGAGAGACTTTTGTATGAATGACACAAGATGCCATGTGCTCTCCTGTCATCAAAAATGTCCTACATCAGAAAGGGCAATGCGTTTGTCACCCCCACGTGATTTCATGTCCCATCTCAAAATTAAACAAGAGTTTTTGATGCAGACACATATATTTCCACAGGCTAAGGGGTGATCAAGAATTGCCAACAGATTTCACCATCTTCCAAACTGGTAAGATACTAAATTTGTGAAATCTTCAACATTTTATGCTAGTTCTTGAATCACCCTCAGGGCTGCAAAAATATAGTCTTCAATTGTGTATAATACCAGTTGATCATTGCCTTTCATGTGACTCATATTCTGTAAATGGAAGTAAAATGAAGCAACAAATAAATGTCACTGTTATGCATTATAGTAGGTTAGTGGCCCAATGTTTGGAATCTCATCTCAATGTCTCACGCTGAAACTTTTGCAGTATCAGGATATTGTGCATGGGACATGCTTTAAATAGTCCTGAATCCCTCATGAGCAGAATGTAGCTCTGCATAACAGAATGAGGGAAATGCTTTCCAGGCAAATACTGGGGTTAGAAAGGTCTTTTTGCCACAAATAGAACAGAGAGAGAGAACCAGCCTGGCAGTGTTTCAGCCTTAGCGTGTGAGGAGTTGTGATCCTGTGTGATGCTGACTGCTTTGAGTCTACAGTAGCCACTGATACTCCACACATCCCAGAAAATACTCAGCATTCAGATACTGCAGCATCAGCCTCTTCACTTGTAAATCCAATGAGCTGGAAAATGTGAAGTCATTGCAGATCTCTAATAAATTTCCTAATATAAATTCTTTTACCTCCTCATAGAAGTTTTAAAATGTGACTTTGTGATGTCTCTTCATTGGCTGTACTCCATGTTTCCAAATTATACTGAAAAATGCTAGAAACACATTTTTATAAACTTTTTTTTTCTCTCTTAGTCTTTCCTTGAAGTCTTGTACGAATAAGAAGATGAAGTCATTACTATAATCCGTACACCTGGAACTTTAGCATAGAACATGGCACTGTAGCACAGTGCTATATATATGGCTACAGTGCCTTTCCTAGAACCCAAGACTCATTAACATGAACCTTAATTGACACCACTCATCCTGTAAATGCAGCCCTATCATCACTTTGCTCTTAAATATAATAGTAGTATACCACAGCTTTGTTCTCCCTGCAGCTTAACAGAGCATAACTTTCACCTGTGCTTTGTGGCAATCAAACTTCTGAAGCTGGTCTTATAAGGAAAAGTGTTAGTTGAACTGAAGTAGTCTGAGTGTGAATTCACTTGGACTTCAATGACAGTTTAATAGTTCAGGTAGTCTCTGCTCACAAGATTTATATAGTGCATCCCACCAAGAAACTTGTAGCCTCAACACTGCAGAGGAGGAGTTGCACTTTTGTTGCACTGAGGAGGAAGAGTAGCAGTACAGTATGCTGCTCAGGAGTTCCAGAACTGAGACTGGCAAACGCTGTGTTTCAAACTCAATTTATAAATTACAAAGAACTTCAGTATATTCAATGCATTATAGGGGGAAAAAAGATAGCATCTTGAGGAATTTTCACGTTGCAGTGAACTTCATCCTCTCTTCTCCCAAAATGGAGAATGGTCTGCAGAATAAGAATCAAGAGTACAAAATCTGTACTCTTATTTTTTCTTATGTTTTCTTTTTTTCTTTATGTTTTCTTATGAAAGAAACTTCAAAAAGTTGTAGCAAGGGCATTGCTTCTCAGCACAAAGTGTGCCAACCTGATGGAACAAGGTGGCACGATTTTGCTGATGAAAATAAACATTGATGAATAACTCGCTGTTATTCTGTCCTTCATTTTTCATGTACTCTGACAAATTCTTTCAAAAGGAGTTTTATTTCTCTGTTTTAAAAGGCAAGAATTGCTGACAAATCAGGGCTGGCTGATGATGGAGGGTGTGAAAGTTCTTCGGTCATCTTGTATAAACAGCAGCTTAAAGCAGAATTTTCTTCATAGATTAATTCCTCTAATGTTGTGGTTTGGATTTTTTTTTTTTTTTTTTTTTTTTTTTGTCTCACTGCTTCCTCAGAAGTTCTGGATGTCAGTCCCAACTGTCTCGGCATCCTATGCCTTGAACTAATTGTTTACTGTATGATAATTCTTAACCCTCAACTACAATGTTTTCTCTTAGTCTCAAACTTTGCTACTGCTCCTTCTTATATGCCTTGTCAAGTACAGCAACTTTTCCATCACCTCTGTCTTTTATCTATATACATGGGAGGTAATGATACATACTAGCGTATTGTTTTTAATTTTCAGCTGCCCAGGTCAAAATTACTTAACCTTTTCACTCAAGGTATGCAAATTAACACATTTATTGTGATATTTTCAGGAGGGTTTGCTTGCTTTAAGTAGGCATAGTTTGTTTCTCCATGCGAGGCCTCAACAAGAAGAGTTGATGAGTTTGGATGAACTAGTAATTGCAGAATAATTGAGGTTAGAAGGGACTTCTGGAAATTGGACAGTCCAGCCCCTTGCTCAGAGGTGGTTTGAATACAGTGGACAGGACATTGTCCATCCCAGTTCTGAGTATCTCCAAAAATTGAACACTCAGGGCCTCTCTGAGCAACCTGATCCCATACTAAACCTTTCTCATGATGAAAAAGTTCATTTTAGTTTTTACCTACTCTCTCTTGTTCCTCTCTCTTGTACCTCAGTGGGTACCACTGAGAAGAGCCTGGGTCCATTTTCTTTGCACCCTCCTTTCAGGCATTTTTTATAAGATTCTCCTGGGTGTTCTCCATGGCAACCAATCCCAGCTCTCTCTGCCTCTCTTCATATGTCAGACTCTCCAATTCCTTGAATGTCTCTGTGGCATTTCACTGAACTCTTTCCAATGTGTCCTTGTCTCTCTGGTACCGAAGAGCCCAGAGCAGGTATTTACATACATTGGTGAGATCATCTTGCCAGGTTAATTTTTCTTCTTGGGCTCTGTCAAGAAAAGTTCATTTGCCTTTTGTCAAGATGCCAAGTATTTCTTGATTCTGAATGCTGCTACTTCTGCTCTGTCTTTAAGTCTGCTCTCAGATATCTTCATAATCTTGTGATCCTAAATTTGAGGACAAATGTGAAATTGCATACAGAGCTGGAAACCAGTGAAGGAGTTTGGTACAATTAGGTTAGATTAATATAAAAAGGAAGCTAAAGGATTTAGATAAAGACAGAGTTTGTGCTTTGAATACTAACTTTTTCAGTGATTGTCTAGACCTAAACATTGTATTCTCTATTTCTGCGTGTTGATTTTGATTTAATGAAATCAAACCAACAAAAAAGTAATTCATGAATAGGTCTGTATATCTTGTCTCAGGAAATTGAAATCACAATGAATTGAAAAGGAATAATTACAGTCAATTAATATTTTATGCAAAATGGAAAAATTATTTATCACAGCTTTTAGTAGACTGGGATGTTATTGAAGTTGGCATAAATATTGAGTGATGAATTCTTGATTTACTTGCATTTATGTATTCCTGATTCTCCTCAAATGTCAGCATACCATATGCTGTTGCATATAAATAGCAATCTGCAATTTATACATCTCAAGTCACAGACACAGCAAGTGGGGCCCCAGATGACAGGTCTGGGTTTTAGAGGATGCTGATGCACAGCTTTTTAGGTTGTAAGTACCATCTGTTTTGACAGAGTCTGGGGCTGCTTCACACTGGTGGTCAGGAATCCACATAACTTAGTGCACTTGGGCTTGAGCCAGTCACATTTGCTAGTAGGTAAAAGTAGCCAGTGACCATGTCTCTTTCCTGGTTTAACTCCTGAATTTCCCCCAAACAAAATTTTAATCCTTGAAGTTCTGGGTCAGGATTATGTGCTTGGTCAGTGCACTGCTGTGTGAATCTTGTGTAACAGGAGAGGGGACTGCTGACTGTCACTCCAGGGCTCTTATAACATGAAGTATTTATTATGAAAAATCCTTCATTTATGTATTCTTGTTAGAGAGGTGTTGGATAAATTAGATTCTGCCATTGTCCTGGGTTTCTTCTTTGGAGGCTTTTGTTTCTTTTCTTGTATACCTTATGGAGTGTTCCTCTCACTGGGGTCCCAGAGATAATTCTTTGGGGAACTGGCTTTGGCCAACTCTTTGCTGAATGTATTCCTTTGTCTGTAAGCATCATGGTAGTGTGTGGATTTGTAAGAAATGTAAAACTGCAGATTAAATGAAGTTTTCTGTCATTCCTTCAAAAAGCCCCAGAGATGAGCTTTGCTTTCTCAGTTTGGCCATGTGTCAAAAGAGAGGAGGGATGCAACCCTAGAAAAGAGGTATTTTCTCACAAAAAAGTGAGGGCTTGCCAGAATGCTAGCAGGACCCTTGGAAGGACTCTTATTCCTAGGAAAGAAAATAAACATTGGACACCAAATTGTAAATGGATCTGCACTGATCAGGAGCAGGTGTTGAAGCCTGAACGTCAGTTATGATTTGCACAGTTCTGCTGATTTTCTGTAATCCATGGCCATCCTACAGAATCCAATTCTTGATGGGGTTCCTTTCAATCTGAAAAAGCTTTAGTCTGCTGATTTGTAAAAGCCTGGAAAACTTACCATCTCCACGTAATTCTCCTACAGGATTGAAAAGAGCTCACCTAGCTCACCCTAAAGTGAGCAAAGATATAGTAACTAATCGAGCAGTTTTTATAGAAGAAGGTCATGTTCTTTTTTCTGTTGGCATTTATATTGTTGTTTTATATACTTCTGATAATTTAGCTGATAGATGGATATGGCATGTACATATGGAGTGGAAGAGAGGAGATGAATGTTTATTCCATTGCACCAGAAGCCTGGGACATTTGGTGGGCACTGGCACGTATCTCACAGGACAATGCAGAAGAAGCTGGGCTAAGCCAAGATGGGTTGGGATTGGCTTTACTTTTTCCACCTGTTCAGGAAAGGTGTTTTGTTTAACTTAGCTGCCTATCTAGGCCTCTGTATTTTATCCTAGGCCTAGATACTTTAGGGAGGATATTTGAACTATTCTAAATTACATTTATTTAATTATAGAATTATAGAGCAGTTTTTATTGGAAGGGACCTTTAAGATCATCTAGGTCCAACCCCCCTGCATGGGCAGGGGCATCTTCTACCAGACCAGGTTACTCAGAGCCCCACACAACTTGGCCTTGAACTCTTCCAGGAATGAGGCATCCACAGTTTCTCTGGGCAACCTTTTCCAGTATCTCACCACCCTCATTAAATAATTTTTTCCTAATGTCTAACCTAAATGTACGATCTTACAGTTTCAAGCCTTTACCCCTTGTCCTGTCACTATATTTCCCTGTCCCTCCCCAGCTTTCCTGTAGGCCCCTCCAAGTACTGGCAGGCTGCTAGGAGGTGTCCCCAGAGCCTTTTCTTCTCCAGGCTGAACAACCCCAACCCTCTCAGCCTGTCCACATAGGAGAGGTGCTCCAGCCCTCTGATTATCTTTGTGGCCTCACTCTGGACTCACTCCCACAGCTCCGTGTCCTTCCTGTGTTGGGAAGGCTTTAAATCTCTTGCTACAGTTCCCACTTCTGTGTAGCCTGTTGCTTACTGTTTACTTCTCCAATTTTGGAGGTCAAATTCTGGTTCCCCTATTAATTTGAGATGTCAGAGAATTGTGTGCTTTTACAATGCCAGTATTTGATTATAAAAAATAATGTTCTTTTACATTAATCATTCATTTTGGTGAATAATACTGCTGGAAACAGCAATTCTTAGGAGAATTATATGTCTGCTGTAGAGTTTGCAACCAACTTGATGCACATCATTTTGATTACCCAATAAAGTGATTATATTGTCATCTTTCCCCAGAGGAAAAGTGTTCCTCTGCATAATTTTCCACTTAGAGCAGCACTCATCTACCAAAACTGCATTTCAGGGCTCTGCCGATCCTCTTGGTTTTGATCCACATGAGCAACTGGAGATTTTGAAAATTATTCTCTCCCATAAATTTATTTCCGGATGCTTGGCTGGAAGTTGTACTAAATAATGCAAACTGTTTCATCTTTTATTCCAAATTATCCCATTTTTGAGAGTTTAAATAGTGGAATAGCTACAGCTGACTGGATTTCCAGATTTTGAAGCCATTAGGCATTTGTTCCATTTTACTGTAAAAAGTGGAAAGATACATTTGCATCAACACAAACTTTATGTTATAGAAGACCAATGTGTTCATCTACATTAACATTTTTGTTCAGGTCCAAAGACTCACTTTTGAAACAACTCTACCCTTAGTCCCTGCTTATTATGTTTTAGTTGGCACCACAAGTTGTCCAAGCTAAGTTACTCTCAGGTGAATCTAAGGTAAAAAATATATTCTGGCAGGACATCTAAAGCACCAAAGACAACCCCTACTGAGTGTTCAGGTTTGGAGATGAAATTTGACATTGACCAAAACCTGATACCCATTTCCCAGGCCAGTGGTTGGTTTCTCAGCAGTAACAGTTTTGCTCCACAGAGCTGCTCTTTCTGTGCTTTAGTCCTTGCTAGTGTAGCTCAGCTGGAGGAGCTCTCTGGCATACCACGAGGGGTTGGCACAGGATCTGACCTGGAGGAGTTTAAGAAGAGCTTGTACTTAGGCATGTATGGAATTCATTTTGGGGTCAGATATTTATTGAACATGGAAAAAAAGGCACCATCCCATGGTGTCTATGTAATTTCCCACCAATGATGCACTGACATACCCATTTCTCAGAACTGATGAAGGCAAGAATAAGATTCTTTGACTTTATAAATTAATAAATGGATTACTACTTTTTTTTTTTTCTCCTCAGTCTTCATATTTTTTAGCTCTGTTAAAAAAATATGGGGATAGAAATTAATTCTTGCCAGGAGGCAAGGGACAAAGTCGGTAGGGGGGAAATTAATTCCAGCCCTTGACAAATACATTGTAAGGAAAAATTATTTGCTTAAAAAAGAATAGCGGTTACTTCCCTTGCAGTGCCATTTGACTTAAAGCATCTAGTGTGAAAATGCCAGGAATGCAAGGTCTCCAATTTTGTGTGAAGGAGTTTATAGAGTAAAGAAAGCTAGACCTTGACAACATAGAGAAATTACACTAGTATAATCCAAGGTGTAAAATGTTACACAGAAACTACTATAAAATGGCTTCAGATTTAAGTTAACATATCCCTCTTCCACATGGTCTTGTAACAATGCCTCTAGTCTTGTACAATAGGTACAGTTTCTTATTATATTCTAAAGAAAGTTTTTTTAAAAGTATAAAAGGTTATTTAAAGTTCTGTGGAACTTCCTTCCAGGAGCATGTGGATGTGATTACTTCATGAGCTCCAAGGCTGCTCATTCTTATACTGAAAGATTGAGTTTTGTTGCAGATCATTGTTCTCAAAAAGAGGCTTGTATGACATCACAGGATAAGAAGTCAGTTTTCATCAGTGTCAAAGTTTTTTGTTCCTTTGACCTTACTTTTCAATGTAATTTTTTGTGTTGGTAAGAATAAATTGTCTGGTGAGAGGGAAACAGTAGCTGTAACCTATCTCAGGTTTATGTAGACTTTTGTTTATGTAGACAGTGAAATGCAGATTAAGTTAAATCATTATAAGGTGGCCACCCAAGGAAAACAATGTACTGCTTGGGTAAAACTTTGCCAACTGTGATGATATTGCAAGAAGGACCCTTTAGGGATTTGCCCTGCTATGCCTTTCAGTATTTGTTAATATGTTGCTAGACTTTCCATCCCAATCCTGAAGCCACCTATTTGAACTGACTTGAGAGAAAATTACCAGTATACAGAGGAATGGGTTGAAATTTATGACACTGGACCAGCAGTTTATGTCAAAAACTGAAAATGAGCACAATTTGAGAAGGTTTCTTAGTAGTCAAAATGCTCATGAAAAAGTAGGAAATTAAGAAGAGTGGAAACATACAACTGTCTGAGGAGACAGGTGTGGGGAAGATGAATAGATTATATAAACATGAATGAAGAAAAGAAATGGCCAGGCAGCCGTATAGCACGCAGGAATGCAGGCAGTATGTTGAATCACATACTGAATGCATCATCCTTCTGAGACTGTTGAAATCTGGAAAATCAACAACATGTTTTCTGTGAAATATAGGTGGGAAGAACTCCTCTTTAGGTGCTGATGGTGAGGTGCAATGGTGTGTGGTGTTTGGTTCTAAGTGTTGTACTTTAGGAGAAGTGCACACGGATTGGAAAAAATTTAAAGGGAAACTAGGAGAAACTGAATATTATAGACGTGATTAGGAAGGAAGGGCTGAAGTTTGTTCAAATGCATATGAGAAATACTTGCAGAAAGAGTGGACACCTCTCATTCTTTACAGTCACTAGGAGAGGGACAAGAAGCAGCTTCTTGCATGAGCTGTGCAAGAGGAGAAACACAGAAACTTGACATGGTGACAACACTGGAACAGGAACCTCCGTGAGCTGTCCTTGGAAATTAAGAACAGGGCAGACATGCACATAGGGGATGGCTTAAGTGTTCTTGGTGTACTTGGAGAGAGACGAGAGAGCTCATCCAACTCTGTTTCTCATTCCATATGTTCTTGATTGTAAAAGGTTGCAAAATCACATAGGTATCTCCACCAAGCAACCTTTTTCCTTTGGCATACTTGACCACTGTGGCCCTGCACAGTGTTTTGTTCCAGCTGCCTCTTCACTATCACAGGCTCTCTGGCTTCTCCCAGCCTCCTGGAGCTGGGAGAAACTTTGGTCAGTAGGGTAACTTAACCTGAGAGAGCCTGAGGATGTTTGCAATGTGGAAGAAACTCTTTCATAGAAATGTTTTTCTGGGACTTCATCTGTGCCCAGGGCTTCAGAAAGCAACGACCCTGCTGTAGCCTGCTGTCCTAGCTAACTCCTTTTCCTGATCTCTATGAGCACACAGCTATATTTTACATCTGTCAAGTTCACCAGACTCTCCTTGAATCAGCCCACAGTTTTCCCCCACAGAAGCCTGTTAGCTGCTTCTGTTCCTCTTGGCACTGTAGACTGTAGCTGCTACAACCATTAAGCTCCCACATTCCACAGTTTCTAAAAGGAATACTTCCTTGGCATGCACCAAGTTGATATCATGCTAAATATGTGAAGCCTATTCCCATCTTGCACTTAGTAAAGCAGGTAAAATATACACAACACTGTTATTGAAGAGATGCTAAGTAAGTGACATTCCTATACTATCTGTAAATGCTTTTTGTACACATTATTTTGTATCTAACATTTTGACCAAAATGCCTATTGCTTTTTTCTCAGCTATACTAACTTTTCAGAGCCTGAACATAGTTAAATTTAAATCTTGCTTTAGTTTTGCTAAAAACTTTAGTGATTACAGCAGATGAAGACAAAAGATCCTTTTTAGTTTTCAGATAAGAATCTGAAATTTGATTCATTATTTACTAAACTTCTCATTTTAGTTATAATAATTTGAGGAGCTTGGTATAGGATTCACATTTTAAAAGGCACACCTATAATACTATAGTGGAAGGTGAGTTTGAATGGAGCCATGCTTTAAGCATGGAAAATGCTTCAGTCTTAAAAAGTCCATGCTTGGGTCTGGACATGAAGTGTCCCATGTTAGTGTGCATTACTGGACTAATGAAAATAGAACATTTTTTTCTCTATATGGTTCCAAAATCGGAGACTGTGTATTGTTGTCAACGCCAGAAGGAACAGGGAGTAGATATTGGTTTAAATCACAGAATCACCGAATCACACGGATTGGAAAGGATCTCTGAGGTCATCAAGTCCAATCCTTGATCCACTACCACTGTGGTTACCAGACCATGGCACTGAGTGCCACATCCAGTCTCTTCTTAAAAACCTCCAGGGACAGAGAATCCACCACCTCCGTGGGCAGCCCATCCCAATGCCTGATCACCCTCTCTGTAAAGAATTTTCTCCTAATTTCTAACCTAAACATCCCCTGGCAGAACATAAGTCCATGCCCTCTTGTCTTACTGGTAGCTGCCTGGGAGAAGAAACCGACAACCACCCCCCGCCCCCAGCTACACCCTCCTTTAGGTAGTTGTAGAGAGTGATGAGGATTTAAAAGGCTCTTTTCCCCCATATGTATGTACTAATTGGGAAACAAACTTGTGGGGGGAAAAGTCCTTTGAAATAAGCCAGATTCCTAATGGAATAAGAAAACTCCCTCCAGTGCATTTTCTCCCTCTGTGTCAGCTTTTATAGTTCTGTTTCTGGCAGGCATCATGTGAGATTTCTTTAAAGATTGTTAAGAAGTTTTCTCTTACATCAACAATTTTCAGAGCCCAAGTAAAGTTTTAATAAAAAGCATCTTGCACCAAAAAAATGGCATTCAGTGAGGGAAAGGGGTAAAAGGGGTAGTAGGGAGGGAAGCATAGGACTGCTTTCTGATTTGTTTTCTACTTTCTAAGATGACTAAAATACTTGTACATGACATGTGTGCATAAAGGTGTGTATTGAAAACTAAAATCAATTACTTCATTTGCACTTGCAGGATTGTGTTTATTAATGTCACACTGTCATTAGCTTGCCCTGTCTCAGACTGACTCAGCCTGTTAGCTTGCATTCAGTTAAAGATGACAAACAAAATTTGAAGGAACCCTTAGGGATTCAGATAGTGCTATAGGAAACCCCTCCCAACAATACTTTCAAAAACCTGGAAAATGTACAGTAGACCAAGTTTTCAATGCTAGCAAAAAGCTTTCCAAGTTTATACTGGCAGAAAGCTCTTGGACTCACCTGCTAATTTTTTCTTTTCCCTCTAGGGGTGTACAATGAACAGTAAGCAGGAATACCTCTGTACAGAGTTTAGCTGAGCTACCAGCAAAATTCCTGCCTGAGAGCATATTGTATTACAGGCTCAGCAGCATAGTAATGCTCTCTTGACTCTTGTTTAAACATACTGACAACACTACAGTCTTTTACCAAAATACTTTGGGGCAGGGAGATGGGATGTGTGTGTATGCATGTGTAGGTGTCTGTCTGGAAGTCCATGCCCCAAAGGTGAAGGGAGCAAATTTCACATGACACACCTTGAGGACTATAAGTAAAGGAAATACAGGATGCACATCTGGAACTGCTATCACAAAGGAGAGAATTAATAGAGCATGAAGCAAGCACGAAGCATACCCATGAAGCAGAAGGTCAAACCTTTTTTAGCTCTAGGTCTAAGTTAAAAACCACATTTTGGTAATTCATTATGCATTCAGACTGTCTAAGGTATTAGTTATTTGCAGAGTGCACAGGAGTGATGAAAGAATGCCATTTTTTATCCAAAAGGAGTGGATATTAGCTGTATTATCTTGGTGCTTTGATCACCAGAGGAGGGGGAGAGAATCATGGATCATGAAATGCTTTTTTATACTTTAGTAGGAATGGAAAGTAGGGAAGGATGTAACCCTGCACCAGTTTTTAGGTGTTTTCAACAGTTTTCAAAATATTCTGGAAGATTCTCTTATAGGAGGTAACCATACCCATATTACTAAGAATTGTTTATAGCAGATATTAAAAAATGAAACCTTTTGCTTTTGATTCTAGGCCATCTTTTTAGCAGAGTAGAAGAAGTATTTGTTCTGTAGGTTTTATCTGTATCATTTTGTTTAGCCTTTTTGTGGTTGTGTAAAAATTAAACAGAAAGTCCAAGGCAAATGAAAAAGTAAAAAGAAAGAAGAGAAATCCACGATGCCAGATATATGTATTAATTGAAGACATTTGCAGCGCTTGAAAAAACACATATTCTTTTATATTAGAAGCATCCTCGTCATAAAACCTCAAAAAAAGAGCAAAAAGTAGAAGCTCCAAGTCTGCCCCATCTCCTGCACAACTTCAGGCACTGTCATTGGTTTTGATGATAATGTGAGGGTGGTAAGCCATATGGTAAGTCCTTGTAAAAGTTAATCTAGAGGACTGTTGCCTAAGTGGTCTGTGGAGCAGGTGCTTGTCTGCAGGAGCCTGGCTGCTGCTGGTGGTTTTGTTTTGTTGTTTTTCTTTCCAGCTGTGAATCTCATTTTTAAAATACCAGCATATCCCAGATGCAAATAACACTCCTCTACGTAATGATTTGGAATAGCTGCCAAAGGGGTATTAGGAGGTCTCATAGGGGAGCAGAGTGTCTGCAAAGCCCACTCTGCATTAAGATACAGTTCCTGCTCAAAAATACACAATTTCCTGGATTATGTCCACATAGCTATAGCATAGACTTGGAAGCTGTGAAGAAAATGTTTTTCCTGTCACTTGCTGAAATACTGACTTTCTGTCAAAGTAAAACAAGATACTGAAAGAGAAAGAGAGAAGTGGGTGGGTAGTGTAGGTTTTTGCTTCATAGAGTGAGATGATTTTCATCTCTCTGCAACCAAACGAGCAAATTGATGTATTTCGGGTTCTTTAGCTAAATAAATAGTTATTCCTCTCCCTCTTGCAGACATGCTGTCAAAATGCAGGTCTTTGGTTGCTGCTGTTGTAGCTAGTGAGATCACAGCATGTCTGTGCTGGGCTAAGTTAATAGCTTGATGGGGAAATGCCTATGGAATTCACTGATCAAATTAGTTCAGAATTTATTTAACTTGGTGATCATATTAATCTAAAATGTATCTATTTATAAACTAAGCCTAAACCCAGATTGGGCAGGTTTGTTAAATGTAGTTCTGGTTCTACCCTGCTTAGCTCCTATCTATGCTGTCTCAGTCACCGAGCTGTAGAATTGCTGTTACTTAAGGAGATGGCTTTACATGCTTCCATGAAATTATGAACATGGAAGTGATAGTAGAAGATGTGACATGGAGGAAAGCCTGATAATGTAAAACTACTTTTCTCACTCCATTCACAGTATTTGTTATCCTACTGGGCACTAAACTGTGGTTCCTGTATTAATCTCTGGATTTCTTTCATAAATAATTTCTCTTGAGATGAGTACTGAGAGGTCAGAGATGGAAGGAGTGTGCTTAGCAGCAGCATGCCTCTCTCATACACTGGTTGCATCATGTGTATCATACTGATCATGTACCTCAGGGTCTCTAAATTTACTGCTCACGGCAGTCACTTGACTATCAAAATTATATCCTAGTTGTCCTCCAGTCTTGTGCTTTCTTTGCTTGGAGAAGTGAGAGCAGAAGTGGAAATGACTTGTAGGCCAGAATGTCAGCACAGAGGGAAAATAACTGAAATTACTGGAAATGCAACCTTTCTAAGTAGCAGAGGCCCTCTATATTTGTGCCTCTTTTTTTGCCAATGATGTGAAATAAAGGAGGAAAATAAGTAGCAAATTGTTTGGGCAGACTTTTGGAGGGTCCGCATGCTTGCATTGTTGCAATTAACCTCAGCAAAAAATGCATGTTAAAGTTGTGCAACAGCTCTGTAACAGGTTTCCAGGCATGCTGTTTCCTCACCACTTACTTTTCTGGGCTTGTTTTTTAAAATCCAACTGAAGTTTACTCTAGTCCATCGGCAAGAGGTACTCTCTGCATACACATGAAGAGGCAGAGCCAGCCCCCTTTCAAGAACTAGTCACTGGGCTCTTGGTTGAGCTGCTGTGTCTCATTTTGCATGAATGAAAAATGCACCTATTTAATGACACAATGAAAGTAACTGTTTGAGGTTGTACTTTTCACACCTGCCCAGGCCTGGTGAAGAAAGTAGCATCTGCTTTGTGATCTTTTCTTTGGCCTCTCACTGAATGTCTAAAGGAGCTGAGAGGTGAAGGACCACAGCATTCCCACCCTAACAGCTCACTGCTGCCTAGGTAGTGCCAAGGTTATGGAAAGTTACTCTCTGTTGAAAAAGGCTGCAATTCAAATGTACCTGTTTCTCGTGGTGTTTAGTTGACAGTATAAAGAATTAAAATTCCTGGACTTCCACTGCCACCTCCTCTTCCTTACGGGCCTCTGACCCTTGCAGCCCCTCTGACCTTGCCCCCAGCATGACTGACAGCACAGCTGAGGGATGCATCTCTGTCAGGTACCCAACACTGAAGCGAAGAGTGTTTCTAGACTATGTTTTCGGATAGTTTTTAAAATACATTTCCTCACTCTCATTGGTAAAATCTACTGTTTAGCACCCCACAAACCCTGAAGCCTATCATGTTCTATTAACAAATGTGCTAGCAGGGTGCTTTGCTGCCCAGAGCTCTTTGTCTGCTCGCCGCTTTACTGAAATCGTGTCTTTTGTCTTCCAGACTCCGACCTGAGCATGCGGACGCTCAGTACACCCAGTCCAGCATTAATATTCCCGCCGAATTCCCCCGGTTTCCAGAATGGCCGAGGTTCATCGACATCTTCATCCTCAGTCACTGGGGAAACTGTTGCCATGGTCCACTCGCCGCCTCCAACCCGACTCACTCACCCTCTCATCCGGCTGGCGTCCAAGCACCAGAAGGAGCAGGCTAACATAGACCGGCTGCCCGACCACTCCATGATCCAGATCTTCTCCTTCCTACCCACCAACCAGCTGTGCCGCTGCGCCCGGGTGTGCCGCCGCTGGTACAACATCGCCTGGGACCCCCGGCTCTGGAGGACGATTCGCCTGACTGGCGAGACCATCAACGTAGACAGGGCTCTGAAAGTGCTGACCCGGAGGCTTTGTCAGGATACACCCAACGTATGTCTCATGTTGGAGACGGTAATTGTCAGTGGCTGCAGGCGGCTCACAGACAGAGGACTCTACACCATTGCCCAGTGCTGTCCAGAACTGAGGAGGCTGGAGGTGTCTGGCTGTTACAATATCTCCAATGAGGCTGTCTTTGATGTCGTGTCACTGTGCCCAAACCTGGAACACCTGGACGTCTCAGGTAACAGGAAATATTTCAGTTCAGATGCCTCCGAGTCTAAAAGCCTGTCGAACCCCTGGCACCGTCACTGCACACTTACCCATTCTGTGTTGTCTTTTAAAGCAGGAATGCCAGTCTCCTAACGTGGTACCGGGGGGACCGGCACCACCAGAATCTCAGTGCCACAAATGCCAGCAGCACTTCTTGAGTGGCCAAGCCTCCTCCGATGGAGAGGAGCTAGCAGAGATGGCTCATTCAAATAGCATGAGTGCTTTTTATAGATTTTTGCACAAAGAATCCTTACAAGGGCCCATATTGTAGTTAGTGGTACATCATACGGTAAAGCTAACTATTAGTGCAGAAATTGTTTTATCATTATTTATGTAATTTCTATGTAGATTTATATATTTAATCTGTAAACTGATGAGTGGCTTGAGCAAGAGCTCAGAAGCAGTGCTAGATTTTTGCCTGGGTATGAAACAAAATTGTCATCCCTAGTTAAATTTTAAGGTCCCGTTATTTCCTTGCTACTTTAAGCAGACTTTAGCTAGCCACATTACTATTTTTAAAGTTTTTGGGGTTTTATTTGTTTTGTTGTTTTGTTGGGGGGGGGGGTTGTTTGGCTTTTTGGATTTTTGTTTGGTTTTTTTTTTAACACTTATACTGTATCATTGCAGCTGTTATGGTCAGTACAGATACTTTGGACAATTGCCCTCAGATATGCTCTGGGGATACAAGATATTTTTTCCCAAGGTCAGTCACACAGAATTTCCTCTCTGCAAATAGGTTGGCACCCAGTTGAAAGGATGCAGCCAAGTGGAGCACTGACGTAAATTTGATGTTTAATACTTATTTTGTGATCTCACTTGTTATCAGTCTAATGTTGTTATTAATCTGCCAGACCAGATTTCCCATGGCAGAGGTACTAGTAAGCAGGACAAAGTGGAGACAGGAAGCAATACTGAGTCACTCATACTCAAAACCACGATTTTTCCAAGGCTGCCTATCTGGTGTGCACTGTTTTGTTTTGGTTTTTTGTTGTTATTGGTTTTGGTTGTTTTTTTTTCTTCTTCTTTGCATGTTTTTTTTAAACTGATTTATCCAAATCTTTCACCTAGTATTTCTAGGATGGCAGTGTGTCATGGAAAGCATCAAAGCAAATAGCAGCGAATCAGAATTATCCAATTTTTGTGATTTCTCTCTGAAAATGCCAGGTGATAAGTAGTCTCTGTCCCATGGAGTCTATTCACAGTGCCCTTGTAGATAAATTACTTCATTACATCCTGACATTAGCTTCAGATTGCTAAGCAGTCATTCAGGTTGAAGCATCCCCAACACCAATAAAAGCTGCCTGTGCCTGTGTGATCTACACCGAGAGTTCCATATGAATTGAATGCTGGCTGTAGCCCAGGCATATTTATGCTTTTATTACTACCTCCTCTCAGGTGGTATGGAGATTTGAACGGCTGGATTATGCTGGGCCTAGAGAGATGGGAGAAGTAGAATTGCTGAGTTTAGGGTTAATTGCCTTGCCACACCAGTCTGTGAGCCGGCACACCAAGTGTACCTGGGGATATCCATGTAGGGGGCTGGAAATGCTCTGGTCCACAGCTTCTGCTGGTGGCTATAATACAGATCTAACAGGGGATTTTCAAAAGCAGGGAAAATAAAAAGATTATACCAAATCTTGAAATATGAGCTTTTGGGGTCAGTCTTCATTTGTGATTTCCCTTTCAGACCTAGAAGCTGGTGTCTGTCCCTAAAAGCTACTCAGTGTGATCCAAAATTTGTAGGGGGCTAGTGAAATACCTCTCTTTCTTGAATTTTGTCTCATCGGTGGGATAGGGCAGTAATTTTAATCACACATTTTTATAAGTTGTTCGTCCTCTTGGGAGCAGACACAAGAAAAATCCTCGTTTTGACCATTTTCAGAAGTCAGGGTGTGTGAGTACAGACACAGCTTTTGCTGCATATGCCTGCATATGTGAATTGAGGTGTATTGATCTCTGGGGTCTTCTTGTGAGCCTGCTTTTTTTGTTCTGTCATGGGTAATTATGGAGGATGTTTTAGAAGCTGGATTCTATTTTACCCTTCTCCTGTCTGGCTGAAATAAAATATATAAAAGTGTTTTCTACTTCTTTTTTGTTGGTCCCTGATTTTTGAAGGGTTGCTGCACAGTGTGTCAGGTTATGTAATGATCATCTCTGACAAAGTTTATTGTTCACGTGTTTTTCATGCAATGTTGTACTTGGTGGCATGTGCAGAAGGATGGGAAGTGATTACATCTAAGTAAATAGAATATTGTCAGCTAGGGCTAGAAGTGACCTCAGTAGTAGCAAAGGCCACAAGACAGAATGCACCACAGCAAACTTCCCAAGTTAAGAGTGAGTCTGATACATCTTCATATTGTGTGTGCCAGTGATGGCCTCATTTTTTTTTTTTTTAAATAAAACCAAACAACAAACAAATAAAGAAAGGAAACCAAGAAAAAACTAACAAAAACCAACCCTCTGTTATCCACAGGAAATATTTTAATCCTGCCAGTTATGTTTCATTCATTTTTTCTTTGCTGAAAGGTGCAAGACACCTCCTCAGAGTATCTCCTCTTGGAGTCTTATCAAAGTACCATCTTTGCTCAGTAGCAAATTGCAGAATTGGCAGGAAAGGGACATCTTCCAGCACCAGCAAAAGGCAGTTCCAGGAAATACTCTGTGAAGTGAGAAAATCGATATAGGGGAAAAGAAAATATAATTGTTTTGGTGGGCAACACATAAAGAAATGGAGCAAGAGAAAGCCTTGGTTGAGCAAATAATGAAACAGTTGGGCAGATTCAAATTGTTTCTTAAAACATCACTTTGTTCATCTCTGTGGATGTTTCCTATAGGAGTGACTTTTATTTCTTTCAGTCTTTCTCCTCCCCATTTTCTCAAACAGTAGCAGTGATTTCTGGGCTTACCAACTAAAAAGTGAAAGCAGTCCACATATCTGTAGCTGTAAGTCTTCCTCTTCCAAGAGCAGGGGCACAGATTTTCACCAGTCTGCATTGTGGTATGAAGGAAAGTGCTGAAAAAACTTGCTGAGCCCCATCTCAGACTGTGCCACAAGTACTTATGCAGATCTCTCTCTTACTGCCCTTTGGGTAGTAAGTGTTTAAACAGAAGGTAAGACTGGAGAGAAAAGAAAGAAAAAAAAAAAAGAAAAAGCAATTTATTTTCATAGATGAGTGTCTTACAAGAATAATTACAGGAATAAGATTTCAAGCCACAGTTTTGGTTGCTGTACAGACTGTTTCTGGAGTTGTCTAAAATGAAGCTGAGCTGTAAGTCCTTGGGCAAATTCTGGGCTAAACCGAGAAGGCTAAACATGGGCTAAACATGAGAAAATCAGTTCTGTAATCAGATCCAAGGAGCAGTTAGTAGGACATGCTTCTGCATGTTCAAGTGATTTGCAGGACTGAAGTGGTTCACTGATTTGGTTTTATACTGAGCTAGAAAAGTGGGGTACATGTGCTGGTGGATAACACTATACTTGTAGCTAGTTAATTAAAATTCAGTTCACAGTTGTACATTTAGTTGAATCTCTCTCCCTCTTGGATGGTTACCTGGCAGCAGTAACATACCAAAGCCTTTAATGTCAAAAACAGATGTTCATATTAATTTTCAGAGTTTTCCACAATGTAAGGTCTATCGCTCTCAACATCCACTTTGTGGACAGATCTAGAGATATCTCTAGAAGTTTGTTGAGCTTGACTGCAAGTTATTATCTAACACACTAGCCAATTTTCTTTTTTTTCATCTGTTTGGAAGTTTCCCCTCCCTTTTAAAAATCAGTTATACTTACTTTATGGAAAATCCTGCTACAAGAGCTTTGTTTTTAGCTTTTTTATTATTTAGGACAGAAAAATCGTTACAGACCCAGGAACCTGTCATTCTGCCTAAAAATCAAGCAGTTCTGTATCAACATGGAATCTTTTTTTTTTTTTTTTTTTTTTACTGCTGAGACCATTTTGAATCCCCCTCCCATGAAATATTCTACAGTGCAACCAAAGTAACTAGACTAGACAATGCTTAGGTTGTCAAAACAGTGATCACTGATGTACAGTGACTCCAACCCTGCTGTGAGATTTCTGGCCCATTCACTTTCTAATTGCAGTCATTAAAGCATTTCCCTTTCTTGGATCCTCAGCAGACAGGACCTTTTCCATGGCCTCATCAACCCTTTATTCTCCCCTGGCCAGATTTTAATATTGAATTCTGGTCAGCATGTAAAACATCAAGACTGATTCCTTAATCCTGCAACCCCCTCAGGCAAGTGCAATAGCCACAGCTATGTCTGATCCAGCAGAACTCTGCCTAGGTCTCAGCTTCTTCTGTGGAAATGCAGCTCAAGGGTGGGGACTTCTCTGGTGCATTTTGTATCACCTACTCCAAAGAACATATTCAAGGGAAACTTTTTAAACCAAACTCACTAATGAGTACATATGTAGTATTTATTTGAAGGCAAATGTATTTTCAAAGCTTGCACCATAACATACCTGGATCTTCAGCACAGTCTTGAAGAGAAAATTGCAGTATTCAGTTTTAAGAAAAAATTGTCTATTGAACAAAATTATTTGCTTCAATGTCCCAGAGCTTCAGTGTCCCAGAACTTTTGCATGACCTCTAGATGATTTGCCCATTTCATTGTGTGAGGCCTGAGGTAAAATATGCATCTGTTCAAATAAATTTGAAACCTAAATTAAAAATCCAACTGCAAATTCAAATGATGAATGTAGAAACCTAATGGCAGGTGACTGACTGCTTTGACTCTATATGCAATGCTTCTTATACCGTTTGTGTGAGCCCACTGGATTATCTCAAGAGTGTTTTTTTTTTCCTTTCTGTTCTTAAGAACTGAAACATATTCAAAGCTTCCTCTAAGTCTCCAAATGAGAACCTATTCTATCAAGAAGTGTGGGTTTGGGTCATTCAGGTTTTTAAGGTGGTCTCCATATATTTTCATGCTCTTTACTGCAGTATTTTTGCAGCATTTCTGAGCTCTATGAGCTCACAGAGCTCTAAGGTCATCACCCTAACTTTTCTGGCTTTTCATGGGTCACTTAATTCCTGTTGGCCAGTCTTCCAGCAATACAGAAAAGCCTTGATCACTAACAGATAGACCCTCCCTTCTTCCTTGCATCTGTTTCTGGCTGTGCTAATGCAAAATGCCCAGCAGAACTTGGCACAGAGAAAAATTTCTCTTCAGGAGCTGGAGACTGACAGATTGCAGTGCAACAGAAATAGCGCTTTCCAAAAAAAGATTTCATTCACCACCACACACAGCGTGGATGTTAAAAACGGGGGGGAAGTGTGTGAGTGTGTTTTTCCCTTCAATCTGAATCTTTCCTTGCAAGGTCTGGTGTTTCTGCTCTCATCCAGTTACCTCTGTTCATGGTCAGACTTTCTCACTTGAAACAGTCTTTTTATGCATCAGTTCACATCCTCTCATGCCCTTAGCCGTCCTCTGTCCCCTGCTGAGTCTCCCCATTCTCCTTAGGTTACCCAAATCTCCACCCTTCAGCAAGCACATGCTCTTGCCACAGTTTTGCATCTTTCCCACATCGTAGACTTTGGGTGGATTC
The DNA here is from genome assembly GCA_023637945.1 of Phaethornis superciliosus. Classification (NCBI taxonomy): domain Eukaryota; kingdom Metazoa; phylum Chordata; class Aves; order Apodiformes; family Trochilidae; genus Phaethornis; species Phaethornis superciliosus. Next base: position 74,073,825 of record JAJQWJ010000002.1, read on the forward strand.
ACATCTGTTCCCCAAATGCTTTTTGGAGAGTGGGTGGGGTTTGTCTTTTTTATAATGGGGTTGGATGGTGCAAGAGTCTCTGATCTTGGTTTCAAACACAGCCAAGTCAGCAACGAGACTGCCTCTGATGACAAATCTGCATTAGCTGTCATGTCGTACCATTTTCTCAAATTGTTAGTGGGTTTATACTGCAGTAACTGCTCATGGACTGTCCCTGGATAAACCTAGGACCGTCATTTTACATTTGGGATATGGTCAAAGTGGGTCTGTTTTTTTGCCGGTGTCCAAAATCCTGAAGCATCCTCACTGTCTTCAGTGGAGCTTATTCTTTCCTGTGACATAGGGACACATCACAGCAAGTTCGGGCTAGTTAGTCAAGACGATTCTGCTCTTGCAGCACAAAGATACCTTCACCACATCCAGCAGGCAGTTTCCGCTCTTGCCGCCCGAGTGTTTTTTTGGTGCTCGCTTAAACTCGCTGTGTTTTTCCACTTAGGCTGCTCCAAAGTCACGTGCATCAGCCTGACCCGGGAAGCCTCCATCAAGCTGTCTCCCTTACATGGGAAGCAGATCTCCATTCGCTACCTGGACATGACAGACTGCTTCGTCCTGGAGGACGAAGGACTGCACACCATTGCCGCTCACTGCACTCAGCTGACCCACCTCTACCTGCGCCGCTGCGTCCGCATCACCGACGAGGGTCTCCGCTACCTGATGATTTACTGCGCCTCCATCAAGGAACTCAGCGTCAGCGACTGTCGCTTCGTCAGTGACTTTGGCATGCGGGAGGTCGCCAAGCTGGAGTCGCGCCTCCGGTACCTCAGCATCGCTCACTGCGGCCGCATCACGGACGTGGGCATCCGCTACATCGCCAAATACTGCAGCAAGCTGCGCTACCTCAACGCGCGGGGCTGCGAGGGCATCACGGACCACGGCGTGGAGTACCTCGCCAAAAATTGCACAAAACTCAAATCCCTAGATATCGGCAAGTGCCCTCTGGTCTCAGACACCGGCCTGGAGTTTCTAGCCCTCAACTGTTTCAACCTGAAGCGCCTGAGCCTGAAATCGTGTGAGAGCATCACTGGTCAGGGCCTGCAGATTGTAGCTGCCAACTGTTTCGACCTGCAGATGTTGAACGTGCAGGACTGTGACGTCTCTGTGGATGCTCTGCGATTCGTTAAGCGACACTGCAAGCGCTGTATTATAGAGCACACCAACCCTGCCTTCTTCTGAAAGGACCCCCCCACCTGTTGTTACAATGCAGTATTAAAAACACTGATGTATAAACACGTGCTCCCATATTCAGTAATGCTGTCTTTTCTATAGCTCACGGGAGTCAGCTTTTCTTGTATGCTGTGGGTGAGAGGGGTGGGGGGCGTGTCTAGAGGACTATTTTGTTTTCTTTTTGTATGATCACTTTTTTAAGGTGCAGTGGGGCTCCGTGGAGAGGCTGCCTTAATGCAAAAGCAATGAGTGTTCACAGTAGCTACCTCCAAAGGAAATAGCACATAATCCCTCCTTTGGAAATGCTACTAAGCTGTGCTGAATACATCTGAATTCCAGCTGTGCTCACGAAGCTGACTATGCAATATGTGTCTTCCAATATGACTGATAAAACATCTCCTTGTCTCCAGGTAATTTCTCTTTGGTCGTCATCCATAGTAATTCCTCAGGAAATACTGGGTAATGTTCTTAAACTTTCTTGATTAAGGCAAAATAAGACTTTCTGGTCATTACTGAGCACTCTGCTGAATGAATCTGGAGATTGTACCCATAACCAATTGTGTAGGAAAGCTCACCTCCAGGCCACTCGTGAATCATCCACTCCTACAACCTTCAGTTCTGAATGGGCCCTCTCCTGCGTGTGTAGAACCACCCTCTGGTAGCAGATAGGGACTTCTGGGTCTGATAAACAGTGACATATGAAAACGAGTGAAGGACAGCAGATGAAATATTGGTGGCCTGGCAAAGGGAAAAGCCAGCAAATCAGTCTGAAAAGCTGCTGTAATTCTATCACAAGCTGAGACAGCATTGTAGTACACTGGGGACTTGTAGCTGGAGTTGTGGAGTGGCTTGCATGGGGCAGTCCCAAATCACTGTGCAGCTGTCACCAGAAAGTCTGGTTTTGTTCCTTCACTCTGTCTCTTCAGCAGCTCTAGCACCACTGCAGTTGACACTCCCTGAGCAAACCAGGCACGTGCATTGAGGTAAACTCGGTATGTGCCTTAATGCACATAGAAGCCCAACACTTTCCTGGGGCCTTCCAGTTCAAAGGACAGGTGGAAACTTCAAAAATAGCCTGATGTTAGATAACATCCCATGGTGACAGAGGGGCTTGGAGTGCTATTCACATTAGATTCCGATTTTGTGAAACCTTGTCTGTGCTTGTTTCCTCAGGCTGGAGAAACAGCTGCTGTTCAACAAGGAATCAAAACACCAGCATTGCCCTGAGACACGGGGAGCCCCTTGCACTCTCATGGTCACTCTTGCTCAAGTGCAAGAGCAAGAGTGGTTTGGAGGTCCCTCCATCTCATTGCCTCCTTCTCTGGAGCGTGTGTTCATTTCATGGTTGCTTTCTTCACAGTTTTCTGGCAGCTGTTTCTCTGCATTTTCACATGTAATGCTCAGATCTGAAAGCCAGACACGTTAAGGGTGATGATATTTTCAGGCAGGCCCCCTGTGCCTGACTGACAGGTGGATTCATACATTCAGCTCAAACACTATAAATGTCTCAGTAGAGAACACAAGAAGGGAAGCACCGTGTCTGGTTTTCATAAGCAGTAGTTCCATCATCTCCAGACAACACTAATAAAATCATTGATATGAAGTGAAAATCCATATGCTCGAGAAAAAATACATAACTGCTGAGGAAATACTTGTAGCAATGCTTTCTCACATTACAAAAAAGCAATGGTTTGGACATGTCCCTGCAGAGGGAACCTGTCCTGCTGCTGCTAAAATTCCTGTAACTTATGTATGTTCCTCCAATTTTGAGTTTCTTAACATACAGGATGTCATCAGCTCTGAATTATAAATCAGATTGTACTAAAGCAAAGAGGCCCATGGAAAGTGGATTTGTCATTGCTACTACTACTGGTCAGTGAGTAATACGGGATGATGCTACATTTTGGCCAGTTAGTATCTCTTTGGTTTTCCTTTCTGTATTTTTTAAATTAGAGATACTTCTTCAGCAAGTAGTACGGTATATTTTATACAAGCCAGCTATACTCTCTATTGTTTATCCTTTATTTCAAAATGGCCCCAAGGATAGTTAAAAAAATTAAGTCCATTCCTGAGGATGGTTGGATTTTGAGCCATTTGCACTCATTAAATATAAGGCCTCATTAGTAACATTTTACTGTTTATTAGAAGAAAAAAAAAAAAAAAGTGCTACTTTTCTGGCTATGCTAAATTGAGTGAATAGTACTACATGTTTTTTAAGGTTTCTAATGTTTAAATTGGCCTGTACTGTACAAATCTCACTATAAAGCCTTAATTTGCTACCAAGAAATAAAGCAATATATTAGTAACTGATGAGCGTGCATTGTCATTTGCACTAATCTGTTAACTTATGGTGAAAAAGAAAAGATTAAATACTTGTAAAACTTTCCTTGAAAGGTAGGTAGATATGTGAGCATATCAGAACAACAGGTGGGTGAATTAAGAAGGAAAAAAAAAATTTTATAGATTATGACCTTGCGTATCTGCCTATTTAAAATTTGATTTTCCTCATGCGGTATTTCTTAACCCTGAAACATAATCGGTAACTGGAAGTCTAAGTGAAAGAAAAAACAGTATATAAAAATCACTTGTATAAAAATTTCAGGAGGGCCTCTATGTTGGTTTAAAAGCAAGTTAACATCTTTGATGTAAAAAGTAAAATGTAATGACTGAAAGGGTAGAGCACTTACTAGTGCAGTGTTGCCTTTTGAATACCCTAAGAAGCTTACTTTGGGGAGCACTGGTGGAAAATGAATTAAGGTAATTCTTTTCTAAGCCAAACATTTTTGAGTGTATAGTTTTACACAGCCTGAGCTGGCACTTTGAGACTGCTACTTATTTCAAGAAAATTTGAGTTTAGCTTATTGATACAGCTTTCCTGGTTTGAGTTTTAACATTTTTCCTATGTCTACTTGCAAAATTACAGGACCAGAAAAGAAGCTGAAAAATAGTGCATGTGGACCTGAGTTTGCTGGGAAGGTTGCAACATGTGAGTGATGTGTCTTTGTTTCAGTCTGGGGCTAGCAAAGGCTATAAATTTCTTGAGCAGAAACACTGTTGATGCTTGAACCATAAAACTGGGGCTCAGGCACTGAGGCTGCTTCTGCTCTGCAGTAGCATGTGGTGATCTCATCAAAGAAAGCAGCAATAAATGGCATCAGTCAGGTTGGCATGTTGTTTATGTCTTTGGAAGAATTTGTGTCCTGGAGAGAGAGGTCTCTTAGAAAATCCACATCTTAACTACCACGCGCTGGGATTATAGCCAAAGCTCTGTATCTTGGTATTCATCCTTCTCAATTCCTTGGCTTTTGTAAAAAGAGGAACTGTATTTTCCCTGATTGCAGTATGAGGTTGATATGAAGTGCAACACTTTTGTCTTTTTGTGCTGTATTCATCTGGCTTCCTATAAAATGCAAAACAGCTTCTGTTGGACATCCTGGACTCAGAACTGTGGTCCAGACTGTAACCTTCACTAGCAGCTTACACGGTTTCTGAAAACTTCTAGCCTTTGAACTGGAAAATTAAAAAGCTAGTGAAAGACCTAATTTTAGCATTTGGCTTGAAATAGGTCCAAACTCTTGTTAAAGAGAAATACAGTGACCATTTGGAGTGCAGACTGGCTGCCCTGCAGCTGCCAGTGTTAGTTTAAAGGGGAAAAGTTCTCTGACAGAGTTGGCACATGGTTCCTCTTCCCCCAGTGTTCTCCAGGAAAGCAACCTGCCCTCAGCTTTTTATAATTTTGTCAATTTATCTATTCATGCTGAAACTTCTCATGCTGGGCTTTGGAAATGTTAGTTGAAATGGTTCATCTGGTTCTGTAAATAAAGCTGGGAGGAAATGTCATTTTGCTCATGTTAAACTCGTGGTGACCTTTCCTTTGAAAATGGTTCATTGCTCTTCATCTCCTCTAAGGCCTTCGGAGTGAAAGTGTGAGCCTTGCCAGGAGGTCAGCTTTGGGGCAAGGATGTGTCTCACTGATATCCCGGTTAAAATTCACCCAAATTTAGCTCCATTGTGTGTCTTAACATCTCCAGCTCCATGATCTGGGAGAAAAGGGGCACACTCAGATCTTTTGGAGCTTGTAGTTTGGCAAGACTGAGATTTGGCAAACCAAAGAGACGTTTATCACCCTGGCAGTGTGAAGGGAGGAAATGACCTGAAATACATGGAAGCTGCCTGGAAAGTCAAGGTAGGGTTGAAGGATGGGTTTTTAAGAACTGAGACAAGAATAATGGAAATTTCCCCCCCACTCCTGGAAGGGGGACTGGAAATGAAATAAGAAGAGATTAATTTCATCAAGGAGACTGGAGCTGGGGAGAGGAGAGGCAGGTTTGCATGAATTGTTGAGCAGGGACTGTTGGACCAGAGAAAGTGTAAGTATGGCAGGAGCAGAAATGTGAAGAAAATTAACTGAATATTTTTTAAATACAGTACACTCTCTTGACAAAATCTCTGAGAAAAGCTAAGAAACTCTGTCGGTTAAGGTGCATCAAACCTTTCAAAAATTAAATAGTAGCTTTGCATTTAATGCATCCAATATCTACTTTTATATATATATATATATAAATATATATATATAGTGAAGCCAGAAAATCTTTATAGGTAGAATTGATCTTACCCACAAATGTACATGGAAGTCTGAGGCACTGTCAACCTCATTGTCTTGTTCCTGCCTTTACATGTTAGTACGAGGCAGTCTGTCAAGAAGAACAAGGCAAGGCAGATTTGTGACATCCATTCTTGCTTTTGCATTGTATTTCAGCAACACCTGCTGTTCTGCATTGCTAAGGTGCTGGGATTGCTGTGGAGCCAAATTTGTGCCATCTTGATGACTGTTAAAAGGCATCATAATAACAGGTTCAAGTTACTGCCAGGCAGAAGACATCATGATCTAATCTTTGCTTAACAAAAATAAAAAATTTAACTAAACAGCATTGCTGCATACTATTAAACAGATTAAAGGAGTTTTCTCCATAAAATAGGTGAAGGATGTTTATTTTTATGAACCCCTGCTCTCTATGCTTCAGAGAAGGTTTTTCTTCTATTTTTATATTCCATGAAAACTGGACAGAAATGTCAGGTCATTTTCCCCTTGTTCTCTGGATGATCATAGAGGCATGTCTGAGATATAAACTAGTTAATGGAAATCTTTTCAAAGTATGCTCTGCTAATACAAATTCTAAAAAAAATATTATGAGTTCAACAATCCAGCTGGCCATAGATATGTCAAATTAAGCCATTATAAATATAAAAGTTACTAAACAGGCACCAGAGCAAGAACCAGAGGGACCAGAAGGAGGAATCTTTTAAAAAAGAACCAAACCCAAAACACAGGCTTTAATATATGACCCTGATACTTTTAATGCAGAACAGAAATCTTAACCATTCCTTCTAGCACTAAAGATAATGTGTTCTTTGGGTTGGAATAGATTAGTTTTCCTTTGTTTTTTAAAGAAACATTGCATGCTCTAGCCTCAAGCTCACATAAATGGTAGAAATGGGAAAAGCCATCTTAAGAGAGAGAATGCAAAGAGATCTGTGCCAGAAGGAATGAAAATTTTTACTAGTTTCATGTTGCATTGTCTTTGATGGCTCCTAAAATACTTTTTAAAAGTAAAGTAGATGGCCTTTCTTGGGAAATGTCCATTACTTCTTGAATATATTCAATTCACACAATTGCCTCCGCAGATAGACACTGGAGCTTTAGAAAAGCTTAATTTCAAGCTGTCAAAACATAACTAATTTATCATTGAGAATTTTCCTTACCAATTTTTTCTCATCCTTATTACTTATCATACGAAGGATACATCCTAAACTTTTATCAGGACAACCTAAAAAATAATTCTTTATTAATAACAAGTTATACTTTTCTGACACCCAAATTTTGCTCTAGTCATGTGGTCCTGATCTATTTTATGCTGTAAAATACTGTGAAGAATAGAGCTTATTTCTGGGCTTGAATTAAACCATACTTGATTGTTCTGTGGTTATGTATCTCATGTGGTATTGCAGTTTTTGGTGTGACTTCTGTGACATAACACTGCAGAGTGGCCACCTGCATTTCAGCATGGAACAAGTATTGCCTAAGACATGATATATGTGATTCATAGCAGTTGTCAGAACTCAGATCTCATGTGGCTGGCTGCTGAGGGCCTGAAAATACCCATTTGCAGTAGTGTCAGGACTTTAGCAGAGATTCATTCCTTAAACTGCATGAAGCATCTTCCATTTTATTGGGCACAAATAATAGGAACAATCTATAACTTCAGCACCTGCTTTGGTGGCAGCAGGAGAGCTGCAGCCTTTTCTCCATATTGGCCTTTCCTTTTGTCTTTTGCCCTCAAGCAGCAATCAAAGTGTTGTGAGAGCCTGAGGTACTCTGCCTGCATCCTCACATGTAATACAAATAGTGAAGGGCTTGATATTAATGGGAGAAGCAAGGTCATTCATTTGCCAGGCACTCCAGGTGAGGTGATTGCTGCAAGTCAGCAGCCACTCTGCGGCCAAGTCTTGCCCATGTTTCTCAGTGGGAGGACCATGTATGAAGATCACTAAATTTGATGTTTTCCAATGCTTGTTCTTACAGTGACATGAAGAACTACAAAAGATTCATGTGTGTATGCATGTGTATACGCATCATCAAATCATTTATATCATCCTTGTTAAAGAGTGTAGCAGAAAATCAGATATATATCTATCATGAACCACATTGACTTACCAGTGTAAGACGGAGCTGCTGGTGAGTTTTCATAACATGGCAGAGACACTGCTGGGGCAGCACCAGCTTTATATCCTCTCTGGTGCTGCATTCCTGTACCTATGCCACTATGGTGGGATGCACTGAGTTTCCCTGGGTCCAGAAGGAAGGGAAAGCTAAAGTAAGTGAGGAAGTGCCTGGCATAAGACTGTAACAGATAAGCTAGGCAGTGGAGGAAGGGAAGGAACAAGAGAGAGAACTTCATCTGTCAAGAAAGAGAGGAATATCCTTGTAATGCATCTGCCTGAAACAGCCTGGAAGGCTTTACAACAATATGTTCTTGCCTCTGGGGCAGCACGGTGTCTGCATGACTATGTGTGCAGGGGGATCTGAAGACCTGAAACAAGAAGCTCACTGTCAACATCTCATCAGCAAAAAAGGAGAAGAAATGCTGTCCTTCCTGGTGGAGCCAGGTCTGAGAGGGAGGGAAGCTCTGGTTAGTTGGGAGGGGCTCTGGGTATGTTGGACCTTGTGTCAGGTGCTTGGCAGCTGTGGTCACTTTAAATCTCATTTGCTAGATAATGGAGTTGTGAATGAGTGAAAATTCAACTTGGTATGGTGTGGCCATCTGAGGTGTCCATACCATGGGGCTGTTGGAGCCCTGTCATAAGCCAAAGAGAGAGAAGAGAGGAGAAAAGGGGTCAGGGATTCCTCTTTAAAATGTATGGTTTGCCACAGGGCCTTTCCTAGTATCCATATAGGTATGATTTTTCCTAAAGGGTTTAACCTGTGCAGGAATTGCTCAGAAGCAGCAAAATGAGCTGTGAGAAGGCAGAAGTGACCATGTCCTGATGACCTGAGGAGATATTAAAATGCCACATAAGCACATGGTAAGAGACTGCAGGCTCTTTTGGGTAGAGAGAAGGGATGGTGGGTTGTGGGTGGGGGGGTTTTTTGTTGTTGTTGGTTTAGGGTTTTTTAAAGTAAGCATCTTTTGAAGTGGCTTGGTATTTACTCATCTGTAGGGGAAGCTCATTCAAGAACACTGTGAGACTGGCTCAGCTTCAGATTGAAGGGATGTCTGATTTCTGAACACTAGTTTACTTTCCTTTAAGACAAATTGATAAAGGCACAAGAGGACCTTGTCGCCTGAACTTCAGAGGTTGTAAAACTCCAGCCAATTCAATTAGAGAGCATGATAAAGCAGCCTGCCAGAAAATAAGGAAAATCAAGGAAAAAATGCATCAAAACTTACAATAAAAAGACTAAAAAATTCAGGGCTGAAAGCTGAACTGCAACTGTAATGTGTAATCTCTTGCTTAAGAGATACTTTCTCCCTCAGGACTCATCTGTAGTCCTTTGAAGCTGGAGAGTAAACTGAAAGCTATCATGAAGATTACATATAGTGGGCACATGTATAAACATGCCAGTCCAGAAGAAGCAGCACAGCTTCTCTACAAGAAATCCTCCTGTGTAATCAGCAAATACACAGGGGCTCCTGTCAGGCCAGATTGCTGGGAGCACTAGGAAAGGTTTGAGGATGGTTTCTGCGTGTGCTAGCATGCTCTGTCTGGAAAAGAGATAACTAAGGTGGGATATGACAGGTATGACAAAGGTTATTGAATCATGCATAGCTTAAGGGATGAAGGCACTAAAAGCTTACCATGAGTAGTTAAAATTAAAAAAAAAAAAAAAAATTAGGGGGCAACAAGTGAAGCCAGCAAGTAATGGATCCATGGCAAATTAAAGTAGTTCTTTGTCTGCCACGAGCCTAAGCTTTGGACTCTTTCCACAGGGTGCTGCAGGTCTGAAATGTTCACATGGGTTAAAAGGAGACTGGACAAGTTTGTGGAGGAGAACTCTGTGTTCAGCTATTAAATGCAACAGACAACTGCTGGGTCGGGAAATGCCTGAGGCACAGTGTTGGAGACTGGCAAGCTCTGCTGGGAAAATATGCTTGCTCTATTCTTATGCTTCTCTCTGGGCATCTGCTTTTTGGCTACTGTCAGACAGACTGTTCAGCTATATGGCTCTTTTGTCAGCAGATGTTTTCTTATTTTTATATTTGCCTCAGCCGATCCCTGACACAGAGCACACCCTTTCTGCTTGCTCACGATGCTGTCAGAATTGCCCAAGGTCCTGCAAATTAAATCTTTTTGGAACCTTCTTTTCTCAAACCCTTATGCTCCATAGTGCAAAACTCAAACTTGTCATGACCTGACATCCTCTTCTATTGAGTCTCATGGGAGCAGGCACTTGAAATTTTGCTAGGGGCTTGGTACCCTGAGTATTCTGGCCCTACTGCTGCAGGCCTGCAACAAAAGTATCTCTCTATTTGGAGGAGAGACCAGAGGAAGGAAAATATTTTTTGTTTCCTTGTACTACTGCAAGTCAGGAAGCTGATCACTGTAGACATTCCGCTGTTTCATGTATCTCTCAATTCTCTCAACTACAGGGAGACTTTGGGAAATCAATAAACCTCTTGATTTCCTTTAGGTAGCTGTACTGCATCTTTGTAATCAACACCAGAACTTCTCTGTAGCCTCTGCCGCTTATGCATCTCTGCTTCCCTCTATTGATTTTTAAATGAGTATTTATGGCAGTTATTGTGATGATTTCAGATGTAAGAGTCTGTATAAGGGCTGGTGACTGCTCAGTTAGGTATCCATCCGTCTTTAAACAACTGGCTCAGATGCTTGACATCAAAACTAATCTCTTTTAGCTGCCTGGAAGCCAGATCATGATCAGTGAACACACACACAAAGTGTACAGTCACTAAGCAGCAGTGGATGGGAGTGTGATTCCCAGACGGGTCTGCAGGAGGCAGAAATGCGAAGTCCCTTTTCCACTTCTTCAAATCCATTCCCTACTGCTGGCCCCAGTCCCACACAAATATCCAAACACAGCGAGGAATATAAACTTGCAAGGGTCTCAGCTTTCATAATATGACTAAGTTGTTTTGATTTGAGAGTTCTTGTCTTGCCAAGATTGGAAAAAATGAGTCCATTCTCTTCACGGCTGGATGTCAAAGTACACCCAGGTTTTCAGAAAAATGCCCTTAAATGAACGCCTGTACCAAGATTTGAGTGTTGCAGAACTTAACTCTTTCTTAAACATTGTTTTTAGTGAAACTGGGAGAAAAATAGGAAAAGCAAAACCATTATCAATCTAAGTTCAAAATAGAGTCAAGAAGATGAGGAATTGTGGCTTTTTTTTCTTATCACTCCATTCTGAGGCCAGCAGACACATTTGGTTGAGGTGCTCTGCTGTAAGGTACAGAGCACTGGAAATACCTGGAAGCAAAGCAGGCACTGCAAGAGGGACAACTCCTTGCTGTGTGCATCTCTGAATTCAGTCGCATTAAACAACAAAAAAGGGTGCATACAGAATTACCCTGCTGATAGCAGAGCACTGAAATACTATTTGAAACGCTCCTGGACTTCACTTATTGTCTCCACAGAACTTGCCTACCCTGTTGCAATATTCCATGTGCTTCAGAGCTTTGCTCAGTTTGCCCCTTGATGTAGAGCATGTGGTTAAGAGGTACAAAAGTCACTGCTGATGCTTAAACATATTCCAGGTCTTCTCTGAGACCATAACTAACTACTCTTTATAGCATAATCTCAGCCTGTATATTTTTTTTTTCTTTTTCCTGTAATACCTTTACACATGAATGTACAATGTAGACTCAGACTGGGGAAAATCATAGTGTGGAGAAGCAGTTTGCAGGGAGACCTGTCACTGCAAAGGAATCCACACATTTGTGAATTCCTGGCAAATTTGGGGTCCTAAATTTATTCCTCATTAGAGCCAGAGTTTCAGGAATAGCATGAGACCAAAGGTCCAATTTAGCTGTTGAAACACCTGTATTGGATGCCATTAGAGATGGACACAGGACTCTGAAACATCTGCAGGAGGCTGGCAAGGATGAGGCAATCCTGGGGGAAGGCTTGTGCCCTTGTGCATTACCAGAGGAAGGCCTGGCAGATTCCATCAGGCATCTCAAATGCCTTTAGCAGCTTTTGCTTAGGCAAACATGCTTCTGAAAGTTACAGGGAAGATGTTTGTGATTAAGGTCAGGCTTCACTGGGCCACAAACACACAAAAAATAAACCACAAATGATTGACTATAGAGGCAAGTATAGAAATGACTGTCATGTGAGGGTTTGATCATTTTGTAATGCTGGCTTCCATAATTTTTATGCAAATATTTATGCTTGGAGAAAGGGCAGTTCAGACTTCCTTTTCAAAACCAAAATTCTTCTGGTGTTCTTTTTTTTTTTAAAGAAAAGAAAAAAAGACATATTAGCTTTTCTGCTCAGCCTTTCCTGAAGGTCTCTAGACTTCTCTCTGGGGTTTGAAGGCAGAAATCCTCTCAAATGGCTGAAGAACAGGTGTTATTGAGTCACAGTCTAGGAATCTCTGAGAAGATCCTAACACCTAAAATAGCTTTGAGGATACAGCCCTACTCTGCTTTCAGTTTTGCCATTTATTTTTCTGCAGAATCAGAACCTCACTATGGGTGTGGGGGTCCTGGGCAGAGATGTGGAGCCAGATGCACTTTGTAGTCACATTCAAGCTCCTCTGCAGCCACGTGTGGGGAGTGATGCAGAGCTCCATGTGCCTTGCTGAGCGAGGGTACTGTGAGGGATGGGGCGTCGGGCAAGTCCTACAGGGTTTGTCTGACTTCTGGTCTTAAGCCCCAGAGCTTCACGTGAAAGAGTCCTGATCCATCCCCAAACCAGGGACCTCCTCATGGTGAATTCCAGAAGGACTCAGTCTCCCCTTCTTCAGCCCTTTCCTACTCTTCATGTCCCAGGTGTGAGGGGTGAGCAGAGATAGGGAGGGATGAGGAGCTGAAGCAGAGCTGAGTTTTTGTAGCACAGGCTGTGGTGCTGAGGGGCCTTTGCTCCCAGTAGCTGCACAGCATCTGCTTGTGACATACCTCAAGGCTTTAACGTGTTGCAAGGAATGACAATTTGTACTGCTACCCGTTTTTCAGTGGTAAATAATTTACTAATAAATAGTCTCTTTGTCCTGTCTGTTTGTTCCCTAGGTATTTTTTTTTTCCATCACTCATCTTTCCTCCTTCTGCAGTGGCTTTCACACTCTACCTGCTTCTTTTTTTATTTAAAATCAGCATATTCTCTCTCCACTTAGCAGGTGCCCTGAAGCTTTCTCAGAAACGCTTCTTCTATTTTTATTTTTTTTCTTTTTACTGTCCCTCAGAAGGTCAAACTAGGAAGGTTTTACCATAAACCATTAACTGCATGTATAAAAGAGGCAGTAGAACCTTAATTTAAATTAATTCAGACTATTATATGCTAAAATCTATCTCCCAAATGTTTTGAGTTTTTATTCTAGTAGCTACAACAGTTGATAGATCCTTTGCAAGTAAAGGCTGCTTTGTGTGGAAAAATCTGGTGCTTATGACAGCATAAAATTAATTTACTTTTGTTTTGCCTGGGAGTGTTTTCCCATACAATGGTCATCCTAGATCATTACCCAAGGTGAACAGTTCAAGTGAAAATGATAAATGTTAGTGCAGAATTGTGATGTTTGTGATAATCATTAAGGGCAATATAAATTCTTGTTGCTAAGCAACACTTTCTATTGAAATCTAAAGCAGAGGTGCCTTTTCTATCCTCATAACTTGCAGAAAGATTACCCTGGTTTATTTTGTAAGAAGATAACACTAATGGGTTTATTCTGCAAATAAAATTTCCCCTTCTCTCCTTCTTCATCCTTTCTAATGAAACTAAATTCTCTTAATGACCAAGGTGGTCAAATTTCTATTTCACTTAAATAGTAAAAATTACCCTCAATAAAGACAAGTATTGTCACAGCAGTGTTAGACTAAAAGCTATGGCTGCTCTGACAATCCATTCTCATACTGGGCAGTTTAAATGATTAGGAAAAATTATGACAGCCATGACAATATACCTTATATTTAAAATACCAGATTATGCAAGTGCCAAATAACAAATAGAACAAATGTAGAAAGTATTCTGGTCCCATGACTTCTCAGTGTTCATGTTAGTTTTGAAAAGTTGATTGTATTTTTCACACTTCTTTCAGTGTACACTTCTTTACTTCTTTCAAGGACAGTGGTCCTTGAGCAGATCCTTGCAGTCTGAACAGTCTTTCCTCGGCTGAAGATTTGTTGATATGCAGTGGTTAATTTGAATCCTTCATTTCTTGAAGAGAGGAGTATGTGGGTTTTGTGGGATTCTCTCAAGCTGAGGCTCAGGTGTGAAGCTGAGAAGTTTAGTTCCAAATCGACAAAGAGTTCAAGGTTCTGTATCATAAAGAAATACTTATTTAGGTAGTATCACACAAAGTCTCATAATTGTGGGGGCTCTTACTTCATTGTTCACCCAGTGTGAAAGCAGTATATTCAGTACATGCATTTAATACATTTAATTTACTACATTTAATTTCCAAGCAGTGACATTAGTTAATGTCACAGCTCTTGATTTTTCTGGAATGCTGTTGTGTTTCCTCACAGCACAGCCAGATTCAAAATACAAAGGAATCTCTCGTAGTGAGATATGTAGTTATTTCTTGGCCTGCAATTATTGATAACATCTGTCTCAGTATTATAATCTAGTTCTCTGCTGCACTGGCAGTCAAGAAACGTGGTGCTTCAGGATCAAAAATATTGCTGGGTTTCTTCTTGAAAAAAAATTATTTTTAGATGAAAATATTTAGTTCTCCTTAAATTGTGAGATGAGATCAGTTTCACTGACACAGAACAAAAATATTTTCAAAACAATCTTTTAATGCTGGTCTTTTTATTTTGCATTGGTTAAAACCTGTATTACATTCCCATCCTTCCCAGTCTGACCTGCCTCCTGACCAAGCTGACCAGCCCCCTTCCAAAAATGTCTCCATTCACTGCTCGAATAAACACGCTTAAAAACAATTCAGTGAAATGATAGCGGCTTCCAAATACAACATTTGGAGTTCATCAACATATATCATTTTATTGGGCTTAGCATGATTCATTTGGATGTATAGCTCTACTCTGCAAACACTTTAAAAATGGTTTTCTCCTAGGTCAGGATAAAACAAAATTTGAAACCTGCAGCATTTTAGAGGAAAATGACATTTGCAGATTTGTGTTGGCTCTTTCCAGGAGACATGGCTTGCTGTGCTCAGCCACTCACCATTCCTCTTGCATGGATGGCAAATTACAACCCACAGCTCACTGTTGCAAGCACAGAGTGATTCATTAACGTGTCTTATGGAAAGGACAACCTCTCATGGGCCTGATTAGCCAGAAGCAAAGATAGGAAATAGGATCAAAATGCTGTCAGATTTTAGTTTCCTGTGGAATGGGATCTTTTTCTGGAAAAAACCAAAACCAAAACCAACACAAACTCCTAAAAAGCAACCATGGTTGCCTGACACCTCTGCTTACATACTTTTAATATCTTTTCAAGTTCCCCTGTGATCTGGATATCCCCTGTTGCACTAGCAGCAAGCTGCCCCACAATCCTGGCTTCTCCTGGAATTTGCTAATAAAACCAGCTCATTTCATATAAGTCTCTTGGAGTGAAAGAAAAAAAAAAAAAGAAAAAAAAGAAAAAAGAAAAAAAAAAGAAAAAAAGGAAAAAAAAAAGGTCACAATCTGATAAAACCAAGAGAATGAGTAGCTGAAAGCAGACTGCAGCAGAGTGCCTTTCCCTCAGCAGTGTGGGGTTCAGCCAAGGCACAGAGTATCTGCTCTGCTGCTTGCTTGAACACGGGCTCCATCTGCAGGAAAAGGGACAGCATCCTCACCAAGATGTTACAAATTTGTAAGATGAGGGGAAAACCCCCAGGTTTTTTCCTTCTCCAAGGGCACTGTGGATTACTGTTTTGCGAAAATGCATTGTCTGCAAAACACACAGAATAATTAACTCTCTGAAGCCATGTTTCAGTAGCGAGCAAAGCAAGCTATGTGCTGCTGAAGTGGTGATGCTGATGGGTAAGGATTTGCTTTTTCTGATGTGAAGTTACTACAGCTTTAGGGCTTGCCTGGAACAAGTATCAGTACAGGTTGTCCGAGCTTTTCATGCGTGAGACCAAACGGGAATGCTCCTGTTTGTTCTTGTGTGTTCTTGTGATCTGTTTGTGCGTGCACGCTGCCCCCTCTCCATCCACATTCCCACTCTTTTGGGGTTTTTTAAGTTTTCTGTTGCCCTACCTTAAAAAGCATGGGCATTTGGTGGTGTACCACCACATCTTCTGTATGTGTCCCCTTCCTGTGGCTGAGTCTGTCCAATGTCACCCAGCAGCAGCAGCAGCTGCCATTCCTTGGTAGATTTGCAGTGGGAGAGCAGCTGAGTGTTGATGCTCAAGGAAATGCCTAGCAGGGTGAAACATTTTCTCACAGCTCTTGTTCATGACAATCCTATTACTTTTTTTATACACCTCATGTAATTTGTCTGCAAACTGCCATCTTCTAAGTTTACATGTGGCTAAGTGCAATTCCCCTGTTCAGCAAGGGAGAAACATGGCTCACTGCTAGCTGAGGGCTCTTCAGCTGTTATGAAAATGATGATGCTTTATTTCTGCAAGCAGAGACGGCCACTCCATAGCTGTCATTTATTCTGTCATCAGCTAGTGAAGGGTCCCTTGCCTTACACTGCTGGCTTGTCTTAATGGGACTTGTTTTTTTTTCTTTAGCAGGTCCAAGCTCAGTCACTTGGTAATAAAAGAGAGGGGAGGTTCAAGGCCTCCACACATGGACCTGTATTTTGCGATCTGGACTTTGCAGGACACTCACCTGGCTTGTGTAAATTATTCCTTTGGGCCTTAGAGGCTATGAATCAATGATCTTTTCATATAAGAACCTTCCTATAGTTTGGTAAATTGCTTAGCATGAGCCCAAGGTCCAGTGACTCCAAACGAAACATGAAACACTGCTGTAAAACTGTTCTAAGTTTTGCACTTTTTGTGCAGAAAAACAATAAACTTATCAAGCAAGTAAACGTCCTTATGCATGGGACAGAAAACAAAATCCAGAGCTAACACAACTGAATACAGGCAGGGTCTTCAGTTTTTGAAGCACATCATATCCTACCTAGGGCTGTGCCAACTGAGTAGAGCCATCTGTAAAAAGACCAAGCTGACACCCTGTCCCTGCCCCTTTTCTAGGAAGCTGTGCTGCTCCTCTTCCCCATTCAGCTCTTCACTGACTGACTAGAATCATAGAATTGATTTTGTTGGAAAAGATCATTAAGATCTGCAAGCCCAGCTGTTAATGCAGCACTGCCAACTTCACCACTAAACCATATCCCTAACCAGCACACCTACATGGCTTTTAAGTACCACCAGGGGTGTAGGGCATCCTACTCCAGTGCCTCACTACCCTGATGGTAAACAAATTTCTCCTAATATTTAGTGTAAACCTCCAATGGTCCATGTGGCCTCGTGCCCACATGTACGTGGAGGGGCTGACACAGTGTTCAGCTTTGGGGTGTATCATGTGTTGCATTCCCACCTGTGTATTTCTGACTGTGTATTGAGTTGACTTGCCCAAGAGCTGGCTATTGAACCAAGGCTTCTCAGGTCTTTGTTTCAAGCAGATTTTTCTTCTTTCAAGTAAACAGTGTGTTTCTACCCAAAAATAGAAACAAACATCTGGTAAGTGGCCATAGTTAAGGAGCAAAAATGGTAGCATTTTACCTGAAGTATTAGCTGGAAGGTCTTGTGCTTTAACAAGAAGTAAGGAAGTAGTGGATTCTCCGTCCTTGGAGATATTTAAAAAGAGACTGGATGTGGCACTCAGTGCCATAGTCTAATAACTGCAGTAGTAGTGGTCAAGGGTTGGACCTGATGATCTCTGAGGTCCCTTCCAACCCAGCCAGTTCTATGATTCTAAGAATCCCTCTAACTGACCAAAATCTGTCCCCTAACTATTAACCATAACCAAATCCCTCTGATTTGAATACAGAAAAGTCTTTCCTTGCTGTAGTAGGTCAGTTTCTGAATTATACTATGTATTCTTTTCTGGTCTAATTTCTGTTATGAGACTCACAATGGAAGAGCTAGGAATACTTCTAGTGCAGTCCTTCTGTATAGATAGCTGCTTGCTTATGCTGTGAAATACCAAGGCCACAACCATTAGCAGCGTCACTGCACCATTTCCCTCCGAGTGTTACCAAAGTAAACATTTCCGTAATAGGTATCACAAAAGCTCCCTAGGGAAGAAAAGTATGTATTGTCATGTGGGAAGGTTTCCTTTGCTTTCTTTCAGCACTGTTAACACCATATCCTTGCTGTACTCTGATTAATCGTGCTGCTTTTATCACGATTAGCACATTTACCAGTAGGCTGGCCAGCTGTCAAGCTGAATTCAATCTCAGCAGACAAGTGTAAATGGCCTTAGTGGTTTTATTACTGATCATCCTGAGAAGACACAAAGCCTAAGCCTCCCAGCCCTGCTTGTTCTGGGCAGAAAACAAATCCTTCCCACCCAACTACTGTTACTGGCTTAATTAACCTAAATTAAGTAGGGCATTACACAACAGTAGAACTGCATAAATTCTGTTTTTCTAAAGAAAAAATTGTATGCAATTTGGAGAGTGACACTGCTTGGGCACCCAATGTTCAATTAAATCTGGCTCTAGAGGAGAAAATACTTATCAGACAAATTAGTTACCACTTTTCTTACTTCTGAAACGTGCACAATGATACTGATGAGCAATGGCAAGTGCAATGGGGTGCAGGTGAGAGAGAGGGAGGAGCTGGTTTTCTCACAGGTCTTTGTATCACTGCTTATCCCTGCAGTCTTACAAGGGAGAGAACAGACACAGATCTCATCTAGAAGTGTCACTTGAAAAATGATCAAACACTCAAAAAAATCTCTCTCTTTTTTTTTTTTTTTTTTTGGTGGTAGTGAAGGAATTCCGAGATTTGAGGAAGTCTAAATCTATGACTTTGTGTTCCAGGGCCTGTATATGCAGCAGTACCAATTTTTCAAGTGTTGCTTCACTGTGTTTTTCCTATGACTTTTCTCACTCTCAAGAGTGACTTAATTCTTCTTTTCAGGCAAAATGACTGGGAAATGTGTAGGATATTGTGGTTTACAGAAGTAAGAATTTTTTCAGATTTCAGAAATAAACAGATTCATGTGTATACATGAGGGGCCCAGTCCAGATTTCATGAGGAACTCCTTGGTCATCATATAACACAATCTGCTGTCAGACTGCAAATCTAGAATTCTCATTTAGATATAATAGCAGTTAAGGGATCTCCTTTGTGAAAAATTACCCATTCCCTTCTCATCTGTGGTGAAGCTCATATCTAAACTACCTAGCATTCAAATGTTTATTTAAAGCAGCTGATTTGTGGGGGCAGGGGAGGAAGATTGCAGCACATTTACTGCTATGACATTGCTGTTTCTTGCTTTCTAGTGGTTTCTCTGTTCCTCTACTAAAACTCAGGCTCTGTAGGATAAAACAGTCTCTAACCACTGAGTACGAAAGAATAGAATTTCAATGCCAGAAGAGTAGTGACAGTTTTGGTCAAATAATTTTGACGTAAAGAGAATTAATGTAAGTGGGTTGAAACAGCCTAATAATTATAATATTTCACTGTCTTGAAGTAGCTGCTACAGAGGATTTTCTACAACTGTTTCTTGGTAAAAGTTGCTTGGAACTGAGCTTATACCCACAGGGACAATTTCTGCTCTCTCTGACTGATGGCCAAGGTGATTTTTAGCAGGTAAGCCAGAAGGAAGCATTTTCTGAATTTTATAAGCCAAAGTTATGCTCTGATTGTCCCTACTGAAAGTAACTTTTTACCTTTTTTGGTACATGCCACCATTATGATCTTTTAGATTCAGGTATTTTAGTCCTTTGACTCCCTCCAAAAAGAATAACCAACAGTTACTGATGGAATTGCAATGTGCACATGGAAACTTGGATGAGACACTTCTGTTCTTTTCATGTTGTCAGAGCCTGACTCTAGAGCTCGGGTTCCCACAAGTGGCTTACTGTATTACACAGTCCTCTTTAAATAAAACTTGCATTTAAATATACAGTGGTTGCATAATGGCTCTCCAGAAAAAATCTAATCAATCCTTTATAAGATGTCTCTCTTTTGCTCTAAATTCTCCTTTAAGCAGCAACATGGAAATCACAGGAAAATCACTCTGGAGTTTACACTGCAGACAAAGGCAGAAGTGCCTTCTCCCCTTTTTCCAGATACCATCAAGGTTAATTTTTCTAACTTGCAGATGAACCAAAGAAAGGGTAGATTGTAGATGACAAGGAGTTCTCCTTAGTACAAGTGGGAAAAAATATTCAATCTTGGCACTCTTCTGTTCTGTGGGTTGTAGCCTTCCCAGTACTCTGGGTTAAAACAGCATTATTGCTTGCTTTTGTACAACAGCAGCATCGCTGGCTTTAGTTTTGGAGAAGAAACTTTCACATCACTGTTAGTGCATACATAAGTCTATGTTAGTACAGCATAAGTCTGAAACTAATAACCCAGAGCAAGCATGAGTCCAGGGAAGCAACATGCTAAAGTAGAGGAAGAAAGACTACACAGAGGAGCAAAAGTACTAATGTTTCTATGATTAATAATCACCTGTTGACTGTTCTACTTTACCAAATGCTTCTGAAAATATTAATGTACCTTCAGCATAACTGATTTTTCCCAGCTCTTCTGAAAATGTCTTTATCTGGGTATTTGGCTGTCCTCCACTCGACTGATTAGAACTGTTTTGTCATTGTGAAACCACTTGAGAATTTGAGTTGAACAGGATAAAAGAAAAAAAATAATCTGAAAGCAAATGGAAGGGACTTCATGTAAGCAGAGAGGTCCAGGCTGGCAAAAGCAAAAATGCTACAGGGTCTTAAGTACAATCTGAATAATAATTTTATCAGAAATATACATTTTCTTTTATAAAGGAAGGGTCTATAAAAATGTTGGGGTGTTCTCCTTACCAAATCTGGCCTCCAAATCTTAATCGATGGCTTTATATTTTCTTTTTAAAACTTTGCATACAGTTACACTCACAGGTTATATAGCAGGGAAATACAGTCAAACCCAAAACCATACTAAGATGAGTTGTTTCAGGTTGACCCAAGCCACCTGGAAACTCATGATTCCAGCCAAAACTCCATCCTCAGCTCATCCTATTCCACTCAAGCACCAGGTTTGTATGGTTTCCCAATGCCATTTGTCTGCCTTTGCTTCTGTTAGATGCAAGAGAGTTCATGGACTCTCACACAGGTCTGAGCTCTCATGCTGTGCCTGGCCAAGGTCTGGTGGGCACTGGGTTCTCCCTGGTGGTGGGCTGCCTGGCTGTCAGCTTTGATAGATGCACATATTCCCCCCCAAATTTCCCCCTCCATCAAAATTATGGTGTTTGGATGCATGCAGCAGAACCAGAGTTTCAATACCCCTGTGTGTTTCTGTAATTGTTTTCCTAGAAACAGTAAGTCTGTGTTACTGAATCTGCATATGTTTTCCTACACTGTGTCTTTACTTATTGAATTAACTGAATTTAAGCCAATAATAAATACTGGATTCATATTTAGTGCAAATTTAATATTATCCTGGAGATTTCAATTGAGGATGCTTTTATATTGCATTTTCTTATATTTGAGGAGCCTTTAAAAGGCTGTCACAATTGCAGTTAATACATGTCTCTCAGTTGCAAATAAAACACAGGTAAAGAGTTTTTTCTCATTTTTAATGTATTTTTATCTCAGTAAAAATCAGTTTTATTTTAACTGTATCAGCTGGGGGTTTTTTTCATTCTGAGTGGTCTGCACTGTTAGTACAGAACTGTGTCAAAGCTTAGACATAAGAATCTGGCTGGTAGTGCCAGAATGTCGTATGTCCTTGCAAATATTACCACCATTATGAGGAAGGCTTGTGGAAGCTTTTCCTCAGTTTAAGGAAGAGTTACCTTAAGGGTCAGAAGAATTAATTTCTTGCATTGTGATGCCAGAAGAGGAGGATGGAAGCATTACAAACCTATATGCGGCAAGGGTAGCATCATGGAATTCCTTAGGAGAGCCTCTCCAATCTCACTGTGGGTACGGGGAGAGCTGAGACAAAGATTAGGAGGTTGGGTGTCAAGCAGAGCTGTCTGCTAGGTTCATTATGGTCCACCTCACTCAGACTTTTCCTGACAATCAAGAGGGCTCAAAGAATGGGAGAATTCATGTCCTCCCATAGCTCACTGTAAGAGGCTTATTCCTCTCTTCTTACCCATTTTCCTTTCAATAAAGAAGTGGTAGATAAATAAAATTTTCCATTTTGCACAACTGGAGGATGTCTATTAAAGGAATAACATCACCCTGCTCACAGCAATGACATTTACTCTTGCTAGGATTATCTCCACAGGATAAAATTTCCCTTAAACTTAAGAAGACAAATATTCAGTGAACAGCAAATGATCCTGGTGGTACAGCCATACTGAATACCCAGAGGCATTTCAAACTGATGACTGACAGCTCCATAATTTTCAGCATTTTTGAGCCTTTAAAGCTAGCATATCAATGAAACATTGGGAGGGCTTAGCAAGGACAATGCTGGGGATAGACACTGAGAGCAGTGAGCTATAGCTTAGACACAGTGCCAGGTTTGTATTCCCATATTACACATAACATAATGGATGTCCTATAGCAAACACTTGCTGTCACTTTCCCCATTCCAGAAGTGAAGGACATGGCAAGCAGCATCCAAAACCCATGAAAGCAGGTACTAGGGAGATGGCTGTGACATTTTGCATCCAGATTCAAGGAGAGTAGCTGCTCAAAGTAATTTTGCTGCCTGTTTCTGATAAGGACTAACCTCAATCTATTGCAACCTTGTCTGAAGTGACATGGTAAAATTATTCCATGTCTTTCCATCTGTCCTTCTACTCTGCCTGCCCAGTCTTGATCTCTCCTCTGAACATATACTTACTTCCAGGTGGGAGTTTGGCAAGTGCCACCTGCGTTTTCTGGAAAGCCGCAATAGAAGAGGTGAAGCTCTTTCCCTTCCCATTAGAGAAAGAAAGCTGAAGAGGCAGGTTCTGCCTCTTGTTGTGCCCCAGAGCAGGACACTGAGGTGTGAGGGGGCTCCAGGCACCAGGGAGAAGACCAGAAAGTGGATGAGGTGGACCATGTGTGGAGGGAGCAAGGGAATGTTTAGGCACCGTCAGGCATGGAGTAGCTAACAAGGTAAGTAAGCAGTCTGTCCACTGCCAGGGAGTTGGTTGTCCTCCCTGGCAGGGCATGCCTGTCTTTGGTGAATGGTGGTGGTGCAATCAGATCCAGCAACGTCCCAGGGGCTGGACTTTATATGCAGGTCCCTCTCCTGAGCAGCACCATGCTCACAGACTCTTATTTGAGCTCAGAGTGCAGTAGTAAAAGGATGCAGCACTGCAGCATCACAGCTCCTTCTGACTGCTCCGGAAGGGGTAGTACACAATGAAGGGCCTGGGCAGGGGTGGCAGTGACTTCTACCTCCAAGGAATCTTGTTACAAGTAATTATTCTTTTCGCTTCTGATGGGGCTGCTGCATTTTGCCATCCCTGGGGCAGGATGAACGAGGCTTATTAATGAGAAGGGAATGGCAGAACAAGGTGAATTAGTGTAGGAACAAAGGCCTGTGCAGCTGAATCGTGGGGTGGGTGGCCTGTTAGCTGTGCTGCTGGTCTCTGGTGGTGTTTGTAGGTGTCTTGGGTTAGTGCAGTGGTGTTTTGGGAGTGGGGGCATGATTGGCTCCTGTGAGAAGCTTCTGGAGGCTCTCTCTGTTCTAATCCCTGCCCTGCTTCTGCCCAAGGTTGAGTAGATATGGGAAGCTGGATGCACCTCTGGGTGTCACGTATTCAAGAAAGGGAAAAAGGAAGCTGCAAAAATATATATTAAAGAAAAAGACCTTCAGAGCAGAGGAGAGGAGGAGGTGAGAGCAAGCAATGCTAGAGAAAAGACACCAAGGTCAGTGAGGAAGGAAAGGGGAGAAGGTACAAGAGCAGAGATTTCCCCGCAGCCCGTGGTGAGATGGCAGCTGTGACCCTGCAGCCCATGGAGGAGCGTGGTGGAGCAGTGCTTGAAGGATCACAGTGGGCAGACATGGAGCTGCTGCCAGGGAGTGTCACAGGTGGGCAGACATGGAGCTGGAGCCTATGAGGGATCACAGAGGGTCAGATGTGTCTCTGCATCCATGTAGGAGCCGGTGCCAGAGGAGGTGACTGCTCCCGCAGCAGCCGTGACTCTGTGTGCAGCCCAGGCGGGAGCAGTCTGTGCCTGAGGGACTGCACCTGTGGGAGGGACTCATGGCCCAGGGGTTCCTGAAGGACTCTCCCGGGAGAGGGACCCCACATTGGAGAGGGGGAAGAATGTGAGGAGTCCTCCCCCTGAGGAGGAAGGAGCGGCAGAAACAGCGTGTGGGGAACTGACCCGCACCCCTCTTCCCCTCCCTATGCCCTGAGAGGGAGGCAGCAGGGAAGCAATTCCAGCCTGGGAAGAAGTGAGGGGTGGCAGGGCAGATACTCAGATCTGGTCATGTTTTTTCTTTCTCCCAGTAGATCATATTAGTTTTTTTTAATTCCCAAGTTGAACCTGTCTTTTTTTTGCCATTACTGTAATTGGGGAACACAGACCTTGCTGTCCTTGTCTCAATTAATGAGCCTTTGGGTGGATTTTCTCCTCCCTGTCCCACGGTGGGGGGTGAGCAAGCAGAGGTGCGGTTGGTACCGGATGGGCCTAAACTGAGACAGTCGGGCACAGTGTCTCAGCTCATGAGGCTGCTGTGGCACGGAGTCCATGTCATCACATTTGTCTCCCTTCCTTTTTTACCACTTTCAGGGGAAAAGTTGCAAACAATGGAGGGGAGAAGTATTCTTTCCTTGAGAAGTATTGGTGTTTAGGCCTAGAAAATGGGACCCGTGGACTAATTTTTTAATATAATTTTTCCTTTCACAAGTTTGGTTGTTCCAGCCAACTGGAACTGGTTGTTCCAGTTGTGTTTAAGGTAAAGTGAGGTTTGGGGCCAGGAAGGAAGTGCAGATGCTGGAGAAAATTCTTTAGGTCACCAAAGCACCATTGCTCAAGCCCCTCTTGTTCACCTTAATGCTTGTTCTTGGAGTGCCACCTCAGTGGCATTTCTGATCTTTGCCCATCACTGATCCTGAATTCTGTCAATCAGATAGACTCACCAGCCATGGACCTGATTCAAAACCACTTGCTTGGGAGTGGTGCTAAAAAAAGTTTTGGGGTCGGCTCCAGCCAGCTGCTCCATGGTGAAAATATCATTTATGAGGACTTTACAAATTTTCAGACAGCTGATCAGTCTTTTATCCTTCAGAGGTCAGTCCTTCAAGGCTGCTGCCAAGGCCATCTCGGCTAAGGTAGCAAATGGTGACAACTCAGGGCCAAATTCAGCTAGAGTTAGAACATGTGGAGACCCCAGAGGAAGGGATCATTTTAGTCTGTCAGGCAAGAACTTGTTAAGTAGGGGGGTGACTGTGGTTTTTTTATATGCCTGTAGGACAGTTGACTAGCCACAGAAGGAAAAAATTATGCTACTGATTGCTATTCTCTTGTTATATGTGGGTGATCTTTGAAAGGTGTTTATGCTTCTCTGAGGTCCGTCTCCTAGTGTTTTCTTTTTAGTCTTTGCCATCCAACTGTTTTTAATGTATGCATCACATTTAAATCAGGCTGCACTCTGCAGTGTGTTATAACCATCTCTTCTTAAATCCATGAGAAATGACAGTAAAAAAAATTCTGAATGTAGGAAAATCTGAAACTTCAATTCTGATTTTAATGAAATGAAATACAAGTATTACCAGTTTGTCAAGATTTCTCTGGTGTCCTCTCTCAGCCCTGAACACTGCTTTGTCTTTTCTCACACAACATCTAAGAAGTAATTGTAGGAACTGGTAACTCAGTTGGGCTTTTTGAAATTGTTTTGAGGTTTATGATAATGAATTATTTTATGTAAGACAAATTAGAAAGATTAAATGTTTTAAAGAGCATCATTTCTCTTCAGGAAACCCAAAAATCCTGCAAAACTGTTTTGTCTGGAGTGTTACCGGACTGGCAGAGCTCAGTAAGCATGCTGCCTATTTCATCACAGTCCTTGAATTGCTAAATTTTACTTACACACTAGAAGAGGCTAATACTTATGACACACCATTTCAAGACCAGAATATGTGAAAAGGTTTGTTTTAAATTTACAAGATTTGTTTAAACAATAAGTTGAATTTTAAATATAGTTCCAAAGGAAAGAAATGGCAAGAATTGACAATTTCTTTCCAAAGGAAAGAAAGAGCTGTTCTGCAATGCTCCCACCAGATTAGCCTTCTCTAGTCAAGAAACTGTTTATGAAACAGCTTTATTTTGCACAGTTGTTTTTACATTTTTAAAGTAAAAAGGGACTATTAGTTTCCTTACAGATATTCAGAAGGATTTTTGAGAGTGTCCAGTTTATCTGAGTGTGAACCCCTAAACTGTATAATAATAGTAATCTATTTGTTAAAAACTGTTTTGTTTTGGTTTTTTTACTTCAAACATTTTTAAATCTTGTATTTACCACAGTGACTTGAAATGGTTTTTTTCTTGAGAGCCTTGGCAGACTGTGTTTCACCACTTAAAGTTTTTGGTTTGTGCTATTTGGTTTAATCAGCAAAGACCACTATCCAGGAGTGGCAGGAGTCTGATTCTTCCTTGCTTTCAAGCTGATATGAATGCATGGGCTGTTACAGGTAGAACTGGTGCTACTCCTTCTGTGTCCCAACAGGGAAACTCCAAAGCCATTGTTACACTGTCTGTAGTCCAGTGTTTTGCTGCCAGTGGGGAGTAATGAAAGGAAAATGGAAAAAACCTCCTGTTTCCAGGGATGGTGGTGCAAATAGTTCATTTTAGCTACCCCTTGTTTCTCTCCCACAGGACTGACTGGTGACTGAAACAGAGGTTTTATCTGAAGTCTGATTTCCAATGCTGTTACTTTGTCTGGACCTTTAGGTAAGACCTCACCTCACGTGATCTGTTTCTGTGGTTGGGTCACCAGTGATTTTTTGTGTCCATTAAATGCATGGGTTTTACATAACTTGATTAATTCCAGATAAGTTTAATTCTTCAGAGAGGACGTTACATTTTTCAGGAGAGGATATGTATGTATTTTGTGTACATAGAAATGAGCATAGAGAGGGAAGAGTATTAATCCCATTCTTCTGCCACCACTAGTAATAACATATTAATTACTTTCATAAATTTATCAAACTCCCTCTGAAACAGGTCAGCTATTTTATTGTTGCCTAATTTTATTGGAAGACTTTTCCAGTACCTCAAGAATTCTGGTTGGATACTCAGATTCAGAAGCTGGTACTTAATGAGACCTACACTACCTGTAGACCAGTAACACGTGGAGTCATGCAGGGGTCCATGCTGCCCCCTGTCCCATTTTACATCTTCATCAGTGACCTGGAGGAGGTGACAGAAAGACAGTTCTGGTCTTAAGATTGCTGACAGTGCCAGAGTGGAGGGACACAGTAGAGTCAGGGCTGCCATCCAGGCAGGTTGGAGGTACAGACCCTCAGAAACCTCATTAAGTTCAAAAAGGACACATGCCAAGGGCTATCCCTAGGCAGGAAACACCAGTGCAAGGACACAGGGTGGTCCATGCCTGGCTGAGAGCAGCCCTGTGGAAAGGAACCTGGGCATCTTTGCAGATGAAAGCTGAGCACCAGCCAGCAGTGTGCCCTGGGAAACCCAGTACAGAAAAGGCCTGGGGTAACTGGAGCAAGTTCACCACAAGACTCTCAAGCTGGCTGGGGAGCAGAGCACTCACCCTGAGTGGGGAGGCTGGGGGATCAAGCCTTGCTCAGCTTGGAAAAGAAATGGCTTCAGGGGAGGCTAACAGCAACCTGCCAGGACCTGTGTGGGGTTATCAGGAATACAAAGCCATTCACTTCACAGTGGGGTATTATGGGAGGATGAGAGACACCAGGCATAAATTGGAGCAAGGGAAAAGGCAGGATAGAAGGAAATACTTTTTTTATTCTGGGGACAGACAAGAACTGGAGCTGGTTGCCCAGTGAAGTTAGACAATTTCCATCCCTGAAGGATTTTAAGACCTGACTGCTTAAAGACCTGAGCAATCTGGTTTAACCTCAGACCTGACCCTGAAGCTTGGACTAGATGTCCTTCCGTGGGCACTACCAAGTTGAATTTTTGTCTGTGATTCTTTATATGTATATTTTAAAACTATCTTGAACTTCCAGCTAGATTTATTTGTGATCTACTTTTGTTGAGTTCTTTTGCTTCTTAGGCTTGTCCTTTGCATAAAATAAATCTTATTCTGCAATGTATTAACTGAGAACAAAAAATGTTCACTCTCAACTTCTGTTAAACAGAATAGCCATGCTTTTCTGATTTCCTCATATGAGATCTATCCCTTCTCTGCACCTGTTCTGATTTGAATTCATCAATATTGTTTGTAGGTGATCACAGTACTGCACAAATACCAATACAAGCTCAATGAAGAAATATGCATATCCTGCACTAGGCACTGTTGCTACTGAAAACATTCCCCATCATAACACAGACACATTTTTTTTTTTTCGGTTTTGGAGCTGTGTCCTGCCCATACCAATCCCTTCACTGTATATGAGTTCTTGATTTTACTTTATGTATAAATAAATAAATACAGATATATGCAAAATTATTGTGCTGTAGAAATGGTTAATGATGACAAATCCTATGACTAAAAAGGTTTTCTGATATTTGCCCTAATCAAGTCTCTCACTACTAATATTCATTACTCTTAATTGGACCACTGCTTTTTCCTTCAGAAGCTGTAAAAATGTTCTAGACCCAGATGTCTTTCAAGTATTTGTACACAGAAATCTTTTCCTCTTTTAAATTACATCTATTGATCTTCTCTGGTAAGCATGTTTTTTTTCCAGCACCCTGATTATTTTGAATGAAAAAGATTTCTTTACAACAAAATGTTTTCAAATGGTTCTCATGTTTTTAGAATCCTGTAAAAAGACAAGCTTTAATTCCCACAGATAGCAAGTAGCTAAAAGGACATGAACTTTTAAGTACATTGATCACAAAATGCTTTACTCTTCTTAAGAAAAGTGCTTTTGAGATACTATCTCTGATTCCAATTTGTTCATGTGAAATTGACTCCTTCTGGGAAGGTGAGTTTTATTTAAGCAGTATTAAGAAATTCCCAGTGATAGAGCAGGCTTTCCCTGTCATAGTTTCTCTCATCTTCTGTATCTCCACAAATTTCCTCCTGTGGGTAATTATTTAAAGTTAATCTGGAAGTGATTGCTCATGGTTTCTCAATGAGGTTGCCAGTCCTATGTTGGTAATTTGCCATGTAAGAGTTGGGGTTTTTTTGGTTTCTTTTTTGGGTTTATTTTTTTTTAAAGGTAGCATTTTGTTATTCATGGCTTATGTACTGATTTTCAAATTACTTGTTTAAAGTCATCTGCATATTTAGGAAGTGTAAGTCTGTGCTTTTGAGACTACCACAGAATGCTGGGCCTGTGTATAGTTCATTGGGTGTTTGTGAATATGAGGAGCTCTTCACTCCAATACTGAAATTATTTCTGTCTCATTTCCAAGTGTACTTGCAGCCTCCTGTGTCTGGACTTGGCACACAAGCTTCTTATAAAGGAAAGGCATGCACAGACTCCAGCACCATGCTGCCTTTTCCTGAAAGGGAATTTTCCAGCCACGGCACTCCTGTTACTTCACAAAATAATCAAGACTTTTCAGTTATTGGTTACAACTCATTTTGAAACAGAAAAATGCTTAACTATGTTGTACTGGATGAAGGTGTCCAGGTGGGGGAGGTGAGGTGGCAGCAGGAGGGGTGGCCTGGGACTCCCCCATACCAGACACAGCTTGTTTGATGCAGAGATTTCCCTGGAGAGATTCTGGTGGA
Organism: Phaethornis superciliosus; assembly: GCA_023637945.1. Classification (NCBI taxonomy): domain Eukaryota; kingdom Metazoa; phylum Chordata; class Aves; order Apodiformes; family Trochilidae; genus Phaethornis; species Phaethornis superciliosus. The sequence goes on from JAJQWJ010000002.1 coordinate 74,103,643, forward strand.
GCAGGTATTTCCTTGTAGCCCCTCGAGAGACCACAGAGGAGAAAGTACCTTCTGCAGCCCATGGAGAGGACCACTCTAGAGCATGTATCTACACTGCAGCTCCTGAAGGACCCTGCACCAGACATGCCCTGAAGGAACTCTGGCCTATGGGCATCCCATGCTGGGACAGGCTTATCCTAAAGGACTGCAGACTGTGGGAAGGCCCCAGGCTGGAGCCAGGAAAAGTATGAGGAGGAAAGAGTAGCAGAGAGGAGCTCTTGTGGGCTGGCCATAGCCCCCCATTCCCCATCCTCCTACACTGTTTGCAGGGGAAGGCAGATGATTTCAGAGTGAAGGGGTGAAGCTGAGCCTGGGAAGAAAGGGATCGGAGGGCTGGAAGGAAGATGGTTTGGGTTTTGTCTGTTTCTCACCATCCAAATCTAGCTTAGTTGGCAACAAATTAAATAAATTTTCCCCGTGTTTTCTTTTTTGATCATGATGGTGGTTCTTAAGTGATACCTTTGCCTTTGTCTTGACCACAAGATTTTTTCTTTTATTTTCTCCCCCTGTCCTCTTGAGGAAGGGCAGGTAGGTATCAGCCAGCCAGCCAAGGTCAACCCACAACAGTTTTAATCAAGCTGAAGATCACAGAGTCATTTCAGCCCCACTTTTTAATCTTAAACTATTAACTATTAACTTGGAAATTATTTCCAGTTCCATTAAATAAATGATATTTGAATTTTTGTCATGAGACAAAAATAGAGAAGCACACTTCACAGAATTGATTAGCTGTCATGACAAAGATTAATATTGGCTCCCTTCTAATATGATGATTCAGTATTTGGCAAATTCAAGGCTTTGTGTTTCTATTTCAGTTTGCACTGGGATTTATTGCTATTCCAGACGTTGTAATATACACTTCTTAAAAAAAAAAATTAAAATTGTGGGATGTCAATGTCCTATAGTTAGAATGGTACTAGAAATTCACAGGCTGCTAAATTCAGCACCACTGCTTGGAAGGCAATGCTGTTTCTGTGCAGAGGCACAGCACCAGCTCTCTGCCCACTTAGAGACCCAAGGAAGAGCACAACTCTTCCCTGTCTGTGTTACACCTCTGCCTGACATCTTGCACATCCATGTGGGAGAGCTAGGAGAGAAGCTGGCATCTTCCCTCATGCTTAGTAGAACACAAAGGCAAGGGACAACACAGCCATTACTTGCTTTCATATACCTGAACTGAGCTACAACTGACAACAAAATAAAGACAGAAAAGGAGTAAGAGTTGACTTGAGTCAACATCCTTTTTCCTTTTGGGAGAAGTTTGTTCAGTTTAATCCTCATGAAAGTGGAAAGAAATAACAGTAGCGGACTAAAGCCAGAACTTAAGAAAATACATTTAAATATTTTTTTTTTTACTTAAAAATTAATCTCCTCATAATTCAAAGACCTAAGAGTTAAACTGTATTGCATACACCTCAGGTACAAATGGACAAAAGATCTGATAAACCAGACTATATAAAAAGCAAGAGACTTTTTTTTTTCCAGAAAAATGTATTTGTGTTTTAGCTGATCATATAAAAGCATTAAATTTTAAAAAAATGTATGTGTATTTTTTCAAGTGTTAATGGTTTTGCCATCCATTTTAACTACAATCCTTGTGTCCTGTAACATCAAGGGCACATAATCCTTATCTGTAAAGCACAGTGAGCATCATCTTTACACCGAGGTCACTCTCATCACTACTTCCCCAGAGCCGTTATCTTCTGATGAATCTTCCTGAGGTCTCATGCGGTTGAACAGATGTAACAATACATAGCCACACTGAAATCTGGGTGAGGTTAACTGTGTTGGATGAACTAAGCTTCTGTTTCTAAATGCAGTCAGTGGTAACCACAATGTCCTTCCTGCTGAGGGTTCTCCTCGATTGCTCTCTTCTATGTCTGTGGCTTTATCATAATTTAACACATCCCAGTGTAAATTCACAGCCCTCCAGCGCTTAAACACTCGATAAACAGATGCACCTTCATGTACTATCAGTCCTAAAATGATGAAAAAAAAATAATTAGTTTGTACAAAATGTCATTGGATACCATTTTGAAAGCAAATACAGATGTAACCTTGTATGAATCTGGCAGTTGCCAGAGCCTATTAAATTACTTGTAACTCTATTAATTCAAATAAATAGTGTAGATGCAATGTAACTGATTTACCATGTGTTAAAGGATGGGAGGTGGGAACAAGTAGAGGAAATAAAATTGTTCTGAATGAAAGGTCAACCTAACCAATACTGGAATAATCTGAGATTGCCTAACTAAACCAAGTATTTAGTTAGGAACATTAATGGCAGATTTGTAATTTGTTTATGTTAGTGTTATCCTTGTTCATGGTAAGTACTATCCACTGAGATTAGTAGATCTTTAAGTAAGTTAGACCTTTGGTAACAAACAAGATGGGTTTGGCAGAATTTGCTACAGATACAAACAAATTTAACTCCTTTCATATTTTAGTTCAACTTCACAGCACTGAAGGTTGATGAAAACCTGAAATAGCTGTACATGTAATGAATTTCATGTCTTGCTTCAGTAGAGCAAAAAGAAATTAAATATTATTAACTATGATGAGCACGATGATAGACTTTCTACTTTCTCTTGAAAATTCAGTAGACAAAAGTTGTGAAACATCTTTTTTCTTAAGACCTAAGAAATCTTTTAAAGATCCTTCAAGAAAAATACAGAGTATCGTGAGTCCTCAACAGACCAATCTGCTTACGAGCTCCCATGTAGCTAATATTTATGGTTATTGTATAAATACAAGTACTTATTTCCTTACATGAAACTTCAATTTTTGTATGTATGTATGTATATATATTTATCCACCCTATGTTCAAGTATTTAAAATATGGATTTACTGGAGAGACACACGGGGTTTCAGCCTTCTAATTAGGTTTTTCCTCTGTTCCTCAACCAGCCTGGTAACTTACATGGTTCTGAGCAATATCACGTTTCCTCTGACTCTTTTTGGGAGAGAAATCTGCCTAGCTAAGCACATTTATAAATCTTTTGTTCAGAGTGTTTCTTGCCTAAATTGTCCTCTATATGCCCTCATTGATAGTATGACTGGTGATGTCACAGGCTATAGTACTTTATCCCAAGAGACTGTACATCACCTGTTCCTAGACAACCAAATTGTGATTTAAGTGTTTGAAGTCTCTTAGTGTAGTTAACTGATACCTGAAAAGAGACACTCAAAGAATGATGACACAATCAGAAAGGATGATAAAAACATTTATATGAACAGTAAACCTCAGATTTCCAGGTAGCCATGCCTACTCTATTGCATTTTTAAAGATCATTACACTGAAAGATGAAGAAACATAAAGATTGCTTTCAGAAGGACACGAGAGCAAATGTAGCATCTCTGTAAGGCTTTCAAGTTGCCTAGAATACATTAAAGCAAAATGCATACAGCAAAATTAACACAATATAAACTTAATTAAATGTTAACAATTCTAAATGTATTTTGTATCAGCATAGTATTTTAGTGGAAAATATTCTTGATTGCAAGATGTCTATCTTCATCATCTTGGATATATGTAAATCAATCTGTCCTAAAATTTTAGCAGCACCTTCATAACTGGCTATATTGTCTTAAAGGACAATACTTTGGTTTACTATGTACAAAATTTACAAACCAAATAAACCATGATTTTATTGATGTGGCAAATACTCTCCCCTGACCTTTTTCTTCCTGTTGGCTTTCCTACAGAATGATAAGGAAGCAGAGCATAATTTTCCTTTTACTTGTCACTGGATCATAGTATTCTTTGTCCCAGTTTCCCTGAAGACTGGGATAAACCAAAACTGAGATAATGTATTTACCCCACTGTAAAGATTTTTGATACCTGCCTGCATGCCACTGGAACCTGAACAACATAGAACAGGTAAGGAAGCAGTTGAGGAAGGATAATGGAGATGTGTGAAGTACATTTAAACAGTCAAAAGTATCCTCTCAGAATTCGGACAGAATAAGTCAGAAAAGGACTTCTTTTCAGGTGCTCTTTTCACTGGTTTTGAGCTCTCAAAATTTACTGGAATTATGTTTACAAAAGTTTTTAAACAGTGGCAAAGTAGAGAACTTTTCATTAAAAGGGAAGCTGTTAAGCACATAGGCTCTAAAAGAGCTACTGAACTAAGGATCAAATATTGCAAGGCTTGAAATAAAGTTGTCAAACTTGGATAAAAGGAGCGCTTTAATAATTCATCCAATAAAAATTGTTATTTCCAATCTGATAAAACTACAGATTGAAAAAAGACCTATGTAGAAGAGGCAGAAGAATTCAAATAGATCCTTTGTCTCTTTGAGAGAGATTTTCCATGGAACTGGAGTGGGGGAAAGCTCTCAGTACCAACAGTTCCAAGACCACAAACAAGAGGAAATGTGAGTAAGGTCTAAATTCAGGGAATTGACCATTTCTGGAGAATTTTTGATGCTCAAAGTATATGAAGCCAGTCATTAAAGTGAAGTGTTAAGAAAATGGCAAAAAAACACCTTTTTCTGGAGAGTTCCACAGCAATGTATGAGGATATGAGAGAAAACAAGAATAAATCCACGACCAATACTGACTTGTTCCAAATACCATGATTTCATCAGCACAGAGGATATAGTTGCACAGTGCTAGGGGAAAAAATTTTACTTGTTTATCCAGATGATCCAAATAGGAAGTGTTAGAATTCACTGCTGTTCTGACATTCTGTCCAATTAATATCTATGAGGAACAGAGTTTTAGGATGATGGATCTGGCAAAATGTCATTAGGCTCTAAAAAGACTTTACCTTCGGGATTTATTTATAAGATGTAGAAACTGTGGTGGCATCCAGGATTATAGAGAGACTGTAATTTTCTTTTGTCTTATTGCCCAGTACTATGAGATTCTTTTGCTCAATCCAAAGGATTTCTTACCCTGAGTCACAAGACTACTTGAAATTTTTCATACTGAATGTCTTTGCAAGCAGGTGACTCATCATAGTTCGTTTGGATTTGGTGGTGTTGAAGTTCCAAGTTGTCTCATTTATCCCACTAATCTTACTTATAATCATTAAGGAGTGGTTGTCCCAGAAACATCACAAGCTTTTACGAGGGAATAGAAGACCATTTTCAGAAACAAACTACCACTGAACAAAATGTCATCTTTTAATACTATTCTAGGGCCCACAGATTGAAAAAAATGTAACATATTGCTCAAAGCATTCAAGAGCAACACGTCCACTCTAAAAATAGTAATAAAACTCTTTCTAAAATATTTAGAATTAGATCTAATGTGGAAAAAAGACGACTTTCTGGGTAGGGAAGTATTAAGTGCAGCTAGATGTGTTCATTATAAATAACTTCAGCCTGTACATTTTTTAAACTAAGGAGTTACACGAATGTTGCTGTGTTGAGTCTCTTGGCTGGGAAGAAAGTGGCTTTCAGGGGGCTATTCACACCTCATGTTGGCTCCCAGCTTTTATTCCCTTACCATGGTACTGCTGGCATCAGTCATGTTTCTAAGTGCAATGTTATGATTGCTTTTCGCACTCTAAAAGAGCTTCACTGTTGTTCTGTGACTGCAAGAGACCTGTTATAATTTGTGAGAGATTTATTCATGTTAGAACCACTATGACTAGTAATTATGATTATATTCTGGTGAAAACATATAAAATTATATAACTTTACTGTTGTGAGAAATAATTGAAAGGTCTACAAAGTAGAATGGCAAAGGCTTAGTGTATGGTCCTTGGGTGGCTAAATAAGGGGCTTTTATTAATAATTCCTTTCATATTAACTCATTACCTTGCTCCCTTTAGTAACCCCTACATAGATGTTCTGCACTGCCAACTGCAATAGCTCTGGATTTCAAAGGCAGTAGTTCTTGATTAAAATGTCGAAGGTTTGCCTAAGGAAAACTTCTAGCATAACTGAGATTCAAAGAAAGCAGCTTGATGCCCAGCTTAGATACAGAATTGTATAAACTAGTGACTGTAGGGTTGACACCTACAATGATAAGTAAAACCAAATCCTGTTAGTAAGAATTCTGGAAAAATTTAGAGTAGGATTAGGAGAACAATTGCTACTGATAGAATACATACATCATATACCTATTACACTGGTGATCTGTAGTCATTGGAACATTTTTGGGAGTGAAAAGTAAAACAAGATCAAGAATGAAAATACAAGCTACATGTAATTTAATTGAGAATAAAGTGGTTATTATATAAATCAATAATTAAAGAAACACATTCTTACGTGCAAGATTTAAAAGATGTCATATAAATATGTCATCACCTATAGGCTAACTGCTTTTAAAAATAATGACAGGAAAACATTTCAAAAAGTATGGGTATTTACACTTCACGAATTACCAAAAATATTTATATTGTTTATCCAAAGCAATAGAGAGGCATAACTGAAGCCAGTTGGAAGAAACTGCTTGGTAACTTAAGCAGTTGTCTTGAAATATGTGCTACACAGGAAAACCCATTGGTCTGCATAGATTTTTCATGGAAATAAAGATTCCAGTAAGACTATAAGTATTCACTCACTGTAAATCCTGTTGAAAACTAGGAGAATGTCATGGATGACTAAACACAAATGAGTGGAGATACTGAGAACCGTGTGTGGCTGTAAGCATTACAAGCTTTATGATACAACAGATTATATTAATATGCAGTGGTAAAATCATGTTAATACCTTTTGGAAGTCATCAGCATAATGGACAGTCCTGGGTTTTGAAGAATATTTCATGAGTAACAATTGCATCCATGTATTAGAGTACTTAATTAATCTGTTTTTAATTAAAGCTCTCAGTCTAAAATCCCTCACTTTATGGTGAAAGGAAAAGATAAAATTGCATAAAATTGAACATAGTAACCAATATTGTCAAGAGTTACAGTGTTCCTGGTCTTACAGAATTCAGATTACTTGAAATTACATGTCGAATAAGTGTGCTGAATGAATCTGGATCATCAGAATTCTGCAATTACTAAAACTCCTTTTTACAGCTTTCTGAATTTGCAGATGGAGTTTAGTAAACTGTTAAGTCATAGCCGCACTGAACTTCGTAATTACAAAACACTGTCCTAATTTAATTGAGGTTAATTTTACATAAAATTTGCCATGTATTCAGACTATAAAATATGCATTTATGGAATTACAGGAAGCCAGTTTAGCTGGTGGGTGAAGACAGCTGCATGCCCAGTTTGCTCCTGCATGGTGCCAGTTAGGCTAGGAGCTGGGTAGCCATGTGAGGTACACGTCAGCTCAGTAGTGTCCAGTCCAGAGGTGGCTTGAGCCTGGCTGGCTAGGACAGCTACATAACCATATAGATCAATCTACCAAAGGCTTGCTTTACAATAGTTTACTTCTACAGATAAATAAATTAAAATTTCAGATCACCCACAGATGTTCGCCACTGATTTTGAGATCAGTTTGGTGTAGGTGTTTGAACAGTCAAATGGAAATAACTGGTTACTCCAATTAGTTGCTGGATATCAAAGTAAACTTTTTACAGTTGTAATCTTTGTGAAAACAAAAACAAACGAACAGAACAACCAAAGAAGCCCAACCAGAATGCCTGAAGCACATTTTATTTTCACTTAGGGTTTTTCTAAACAAAAGCAAAAGCTTCAATATTCAATGTTAAGCAAGAGAAAGTGGTATTCAGGAATTAGAATGTCAGATGACATGTGGCTGGGCCCTTTATTAATTTAAAAGCTGACCACTTGTCCAGTGTACTACAGACCTAGTTCCTATTAATTTCTCTGTCTGAGAAGATTTGGGTTCATAGGAGAAGACTGTGTTGTAAAATACTCCAGAGTGGGCTTCTCTTAGAAAAATTACCAAATATACAGAACTGCTGATCCAGATGAAATATACTCTTTCAGTAATGGGATGGTTTCAATAAAAGATGGTATGGCTTTATGATTGGAGAAAAAGCATTGATATGAGGAATCGCTTTGCACCTCATTGAATTTCTTTTCACCTTACTGAGCAGAGTTCAGCACTGTCCTTCTGAATTCCCACATATGAGATTAGAGTAACATCAACATTTATCACTCAGTAACCCCAAAGCAAACATCGGATAGCATTTGACTTCTGGGTTTTCTTGGAATTGCAATTCTATGAATATGGTTTAATGTTTACTGCAACTATTATTTTTTTCAGCAAATACTCATAGCTAGTCTAACAATCCAAATAAGGATGTTTTATCACAGACTAAAGGGATTTCCACATAGTGTTTCTGTGTACAGTGTATTTTCAGAAATCTCAAAAATGGTCAAAATAGCTTTGCAGCAAAATTGCATTTTCTTTTATAAGATTTTGGCTAGAGTTAAATGACTTGAGATTTTTTAACAGCATTGTAAGTTAGCACTAGCAGACTGTTTCATGACAGTTTATGATGTACAAAGCACTCATGCCTATCTTCTCTGTTCTTTTCTATTACTAGCACAGTGACCTATATAAGTCTGTACAACTGAATTTTGGATATGTAGTTTGGTAACATCCTCAAGGGTTTCTTCTGTGATGGTACAACCTAATGCAAAGTGTCATCAGTATAAGATTTGACAGCACGGCTTTTCAGTAATTATTTTAATAATGTCTCTGTCATTTTCATCTATTTAACCTCCTGAACTTTGTTAGCTCTTTTTCCAATAAATCAAAACTGATCCTGTTCTTACCACAAGATTGTGGGGGGACAACTTGATGAGTCTGAGAGTAGTTTCCTTGGTTTTTTTCTCTCTGAAGTATTTGTAACATTGTGGAAAGCACTATTTGCCAAGGGTACCAGTTGAGAATAAATCTGCAAACAACTGGAGTGATTGATTAGAGTGACCAACTAGAAATATAGATATAGTCACAGTCTTAAACCACAGTCTGTGCTGTTTAAAGATTTAGAGCTTACCTATGCATACTAGATCCATAAAACCATACATTCCATAGCAGATTTGAAAAAGGATGTCCTTTCTTTGCCATACTGCATAGGGGCTGAAGGCTGACCATAGAAGCCAAGTCACACTTGCTACTAAGAACAGAGATCCTAGGATTACAGCAACCATCTGCACTTTCTCAACCAGTGTTATAGTAATGCTTTGCCACTAAAAGAGAAACAAAGTTGTATAAGATAAAAATGTTATTTTCTGTGATTGTACATTCAAGTCCACTTTTTTTTACTGAAATCAAATTCTTTTAGTATTTATACATATCTTCATAGTTTTTTACTAATATTCTCAGTACTAACATTTAATAATATTTTTTTACCTATTTTATTTTTAGTTACAGTGAAACTAATACTTGCTTCCCCATCCCCACAAACATCACTATCATCACCATCTAGTTGTGAACTTCAGAACAGGTAATGGTTTTATTTCTGCTTTGAATACACAGGTAAAAAAAAGATTTAGTATTAGAAATGGAATTCAGCCTCTATGTTTACAGGCTAATTGAAGAGATTGAAAAAAAAAAAAAAAAAGCTGGGGAAACAATCAAGTATGTTTTTATGTTCCTGCAACAAGTTGAAAATTACAACTTTCCTTTCCATCCCACCCTTCTTAAGGCTGAAGACATTTTCCTGCTGCTCATCATAGAAATTCCTGACTATCTCTGGACATATCAAGGGAGCTGGGTTAACCAGTGTTAACTTTACAAGGAGACACCTGCAGCCTGGTATGGAAGGAACCTGAAGAAACAGGAGACCTCACTATAGGTAGAACGAACTTTTCTTATCAGTGCGCCTCACTTACATCTGCCTTTCCTGGGAAGGAGCACACGTATCATCTGTATGCAACGTGACTCAGATTTATGGTGTTTATGGTGAGTATTGAAGATAAAAAAGTAAAGCAAAGCACAGCATAAAGAAAAAAGCATTCTAATTTATTCTTGACATGTGTGGTTTTTCTTGGCCATAACAAATACTATCCCTTTATAATTAATCTCATACTAGGTATTTCATTGAACTTCAAGGTTTGTGATGGGGCAATTCGTATTAAATCATATTTTTTCATGGTGAATAAACTATAGATACTAATTTCCTTTGTTAGTTTTTCTTTTTTGTAAGGTCAAGGAAAGTCATTAATAAGTGATGCATGACAGAACGGAGTGATCTTCTTGTGACTCATACTCTTTGTATACAGGATTTAAATGGGATGAAATTCAGGGATGAAATTCATAAAACTGTCTTTAGAGTCTATAGGGAAATGTTCAGCAAAATTATTTTTCATTTCTCAGCCACATAGTGTGACTTGGCAGAAAACTGTCAAAAATGCTATCGGTTATGTGTCTCTTTCTATCTTCTTTAATTATCAGTGTGAGACAGATCTGTAATGAATTTGTTTGGACTGCTTCAAATCCATGTACATTTACATGAAGTAAAGCTTAAACTGTCAATTCAAGGAAGAAGATGGCAATAAACTGAAAAAAAAATTATCACTGAAATAATCAGCAGCTCTTTCACTGTGCAATTTTAGCATTTTTTTTTTAAACTTAGATTACTTATTATTACTATTCTGCAAAGATAGCACATAACAGAAGGAAACGTAGTCCAAACATTTGGGATAAGCTTTGTAGCATACAGTCTATATATATAGCCAATCCCTTATCCTGGGGTTGTCTGACAACTTATTTCTATTTCTATCTCGCACTCCCAAGAAGAATAACCCCTCCCACCACTGTTTTCCATCTCATGATGACTTCTGTTAGATCTGTCATCATTTGAGCTAATAGTATTAACTTGGCTTTTTTTTTGTAATGGTGCATTGTAAAAACCCTTTGTTTATTATAAAACACATGAGAGAAAAGCGATCCAAAATGTACTGACTGAGACTGCTTGCACTTAGAACACATTACATGAAAAATGTCTGCAATGAAACTGTGTTTTCTTACATCCTTAATAAATGATGAATGAAATTTCTATATGGTTCCCCAAATGTGTACTTTCTTCAGCTGTCCCACTTCACAATTGTCCTGGTGAACAACAACTGTGACAACAATCCACCAAATTTCCTTAAACCAAAGAGCTGCTGGGGCTTAGCCTAACCTGTCCTCTCAGACACACAGCTTATTAGGGATGAGGCTGACTGAAGCATCATTATGCTACTCCCTCTAGTCATTCTGGAAGGTGTATTTTATACAAAAGTAACTAAAAATAGCTGTCAGCTATTATAAGATAACACAACATAATGCAACTTAACACAAATTACCTGAAGGTGTATCAATTATTTGACTTCAAAAAGATTTTGTTAGATTGTTCTAATTGCTCTGATTGATAGAATGGGACAGTACTGATAAGAAAAAGTTTGTTCCTCTTGTTATTTACTGTGAATTTTCAATTCGTGTATGTATGAATAAAAATCTTACAGAAACAAAATTAAACTATTATTTAGGTCCAACAAAACATCTTTCAAATGCCTGTTTCTAATATTATCTTGTTAGTAGTTTAGTTGGTTAGATGACTAAATTTTCTAGCATGCTTTGCAGTTAGCACACATTGACTACGTAATTTAATATACAGTGATATTGTTAATTTATTGACCAGCTGGAATAAAAAATGAACAGTTTTGAGTATACACACACATGCAAGCCTGTGAAATGCCGTTTTAGCTATAGACTTCCATTTTTATGTGTGTTTTTTTTAAAAGATTATCTCTGCCACAAAAATTTCAGCTCACCATTACTGCTTACCTATTTCGATAAATTATTAACACATAGAGTGCTTATAGTCATAACACCAAATATCTTCTCATGTATCAGAGAGTTCATGAATATAGAAAGTTTGGCTTGTATGTAACTTCTCAGTCTGCTTGGAAAGATGTACCAATATTTTACTTGGGAAATTACAAAAGAATAACATTTACTGAGAACATACTGTCCACCCATGCACTACACAAGCACTTCAGGTGACAGTTCCCAGAAGTGTTGAATTACTGAATGTATATTTACACCTACAGTGGATGCATATTGGATTTCTGAGTGCCTGGAAGACTGGATACAGTGAGCAATATAAAAAATCTTCACATTCTATTAGATTCACCTCTCAAAATCTTACTATTTATTAAGCAGAATAGTCTAACATTTGATTTTATGATTTTTTTAATGATGTTAGAATCAAATTTTGAGACCTAAAGTAGAGCTGTAAATAAAACTATTAAAAATTACTTTATTTTTTTCTCTGAGAAACTGTTAGTGTTCATCTTTTGCTTCTGGCCAAAAAAATAAAAAGAATGAGCCAATACTTCGGAATTGTGTGAACATTTTCACTCTCTTAGAGACAGAAAGTGGGTATTTGGTTTTAACACTACCTGGAGTTGAATTCCCTCTCTGCTTAAGAGGCATTCAGAGTTTTTGGAACTATAAGCTCCCGTTGATTAGAAAAAATATAAATCCTGTGTGGCAATACTCCTGTCTATTGGAATACATATTGTAACTTTACTTAGTCTCAAAAGAAAGTCTGGCCTGTTAATAATGAGCATACTTGAGCCAGGAATCACTCCTCAGAAACTAATGTAGTATTCTCAACACCTATAAATATATGAAACAAAAATATGAAACCTACTAAATGTCCTAACTGTGTATATTTGTTGAAAGCCAGTGAATGAAAACTACTACTCTACATGAGTAAATACTATTCCCACTGTAAAGTTGGAACTGTTAAATTTCTGTGGCAGCTTTATTGGAAATACTGAGTTTCATTGCAACCTATCTGTACTCCTATTAGCATTATTTGAAAATTAAATATGAAGGAAGGAAGGAAATTAAATCCCACCATGGTTGTTGTATTCTCTGCAGCTTAGGGATGATTTGCAAAATTAAACTGAAAACTTAGACAGGCATAGACTGTTTTTATACAGATAGGTCCATGTTCCTGGAAGAATACTGAGAGAAAATATATATTCTAGTTTCTCAGAGGAAGTAAGTCACAACAAGATTATAAACCAGCTCTGTGAATATAAACAATTTTCTTAATGTCTACTCACTCCTTAGGAGGGTTAACCATGTTTTGGCTATACAACTCTGTTCTTCTCTTTGGACATAAACAGACAGTATCAAAAAGGGTTCTGGAGTTACTTCTCTCCTGAAACCGTTTGCAAATTTTGGCTAAATCTGCTGAATACTTTTAATTGAAATAAGATGCTGAGCATGAAGCTAAGATTGTGCAGCTTATTATGATAAATGCTCTCACCAAAGATATGTAAAAAATTGGTTAGCATGGAGGGACAGAACAAATTTATTCCACAAAAATGCCCAGGCCACCAGTCAGTATATAGAGGGATCATCTGTTCTTCATTGTTTCTGTTGATGCTTTCTGGTCTATATTATTTAATGTATTCAAGTATAAGTTCCAGTTCATTTACTGAAACTCACTTTTCATCTGCTAGCTGAATTTCCCAAAAGTGATGGCTACTCTTTCTCTTTTTGCATCTATGAACAAGTAAAAAATTTTTACAGCCCATAAAAGAGGAAACATAGAGGGTTTATCTGAGAATACCCTACACCCTAATGGTTGGTGCCTTCCCTTGTGAGAGACCTTGATGCAGACTCATTGTCCACCTGAGTTAAAGCAAAGTTTTAAACTCCCCCCACTAAATACAGTCTTTCAATAACTGTGATTTACGTGGTGTTCAGGATATTCAGTAGTAGGATTTCTTCCAAGTAATTTATTGGAACACTTCCAGTTCACATGTGATACATAGATGTTCACTGAATCAAATGGAAAGCAAATGAAATCAATTTCTCCATTCACATCACATCCATAGGGATGAGTAAGGAGATGATTTTAGTATGGTTCAAAGCATGAGGAACTATTTCTGACATTGGCCTATTTCAGTGGGTCCTGGATGCTGAGAATGAGGCCATGGAAAGGCTTTTCCTGGAAAAGAAATATATAAATCATGTGCAGGTGGAAGAAATGCCAAATAATTGTAATTTGAAAGTTCAGAGTTCTCAGTTTACTGAAAGAAGTCTGAAAAAGGGCTCTTCTAATTCATTTAAATAGTGTAAAGGGGTAGAAAATGCTAACAATGTGTTTCATAATCCAGGCATAAAGCAAAATAATGGTTAGATGAGGGAGCCAAACAATGTGGATGTACTGTATGCTGCAAAAACGTAGAATATATATAAAAATATAATGTATGTGTACTAAAATATTGTTAATTATTATGTTATTAAATACAAATCTAATAAACAGCAAAATTATAAAAGTCAGTTGTCTTTGGTTTTGCAGGTACTGCTACATAATCACAACTACAAACTAGTAGGCAGTGCTGTTTGAATTAGTAACTGAAGGTTTTCTAACTGTTTGAGGTACCCATGGTTTGATCACCCACTTACATATGATACATTAGTTAATTTCTGAGAGTGGTAATTTAGATACTAATTATCATCAAATATGATAGCTCTACCTGTAAAAAACAAAACAAAACAAAACAAAACAAAACAAAAAAACCCTTGCTTTTACAGTATACACCACGAAACTCTGTATTTCAGACCATTATGAATATGTCTGAAAGCCCCTGGGAGCAATTACTGTAAATTGCACAATATAACTGATGCTTTCAAACACTGAAAATAGCTTTCTGACTTGTTATATTGTACATCAGTATTCATAGTACTGCAGGAAGCAAGGATTGTATAAAAAACTGTATTAACCACTCTCATGTAATTGTGTTTGAAAATCCCTAAACTATAAATTTTTCTTGGCCTAATGGTTCTTATCTGATTTATATGTAACACAGGTACCACCTCTTGCAATACAAATACAGACATAAAAATAAAAATACCTTCAGTTTCTCTCAAATAAAAGAAGCGTCTAAGAGAGTGAAAGGTAAGTATATGCTGTCAATATGGAAAATATGTTTATCAAAGAACCACTTTTCTGAAATATTGTCGCTTTTCAAGTTTCGAGTGGAAATATGCTTATCACAGAAATTACAATGTTATCCAGTTTAATATTGCCATGGAGGGAAGAAACTGCCAGAAAAAATATACAAACATATAGGCAAGATGGAGGGTGGGGGAAGAAGGGGAAAGGAAACAACATTTATCTAGAACAGGAATGCTCATTTTCCATTGACTTCACTGAAATGTAAACAAAAGTAGCAGGAAAAAGAAATGCAGAAATAAAGAAAAGAAAAAAAGAAAAAACATATAAATCAAAACAAACCCCAAAGAACCCTATGTAAAGAGTCAAGAAAATTCACAATGTGAAGAGAGTGCTCTGACTCAGATAAGAATTTGAAAAGAACTTAGGTCAAATTGTTCTTCCTTGTTGCACTACTGGCTTGAAAGGAGGCAGGGGCTGTCCTCTGCACATTTCTGAAGCGACAGAAAATAGTCTTCAGTCTGTGAATACCAAGGGCTCAATTAGAACCTACATATGGGACATATATATATATGTGTATATATATATATATATAGGTTCAGGTTCCAGCCTTCCTCAAGCAGTATCAATTAATTCTCCCATCCATGAATCTGTTCTGCAACCCAGGAACTGCATTATATTTAAGTATATGTATGGATCTTCCTGTTCACAAGATTTCCAAAACTTGCATGTGTTTCTATGTAGCATATCAAAGCCTATTCATATATAAACATTTAATCTCTCACCAGTTTCATCTTATGCCACAATTACTGTAACACAACCTTTAAGCTCATGACAAAAGACATTTTATCAGAGACTACAAGACTACTTTAAATACAACTTTTTTCAGTCCACTACCTTTACCATGTTACTGCCCGTCTTTCTCCACTATGCTATTTCCTCTCTTCTCCATCATAGCATATAAAAAAGACTTGACTTGATTTTTAAAATCCTTCCAGGCTTTTACTGATACATTAATTACATTATAATGATTACTCAGACATGGAGTCTCATCTCTGTTCTGTTCATGATACCTGGCTCAGCCAAGTATTTTAATTTCTAACAGCCTTTCCATACAGCATTTACCCTCAGGGTGACTGCCAAGCTTCATTATTTTCTTACCAAAAGGCATCTTAGAACTCATCCCATTTGAGATGCCAAAAACTCAATTATAGTTAAAAATAGTAAGAGACCACTGGTTTTATAAATCCCCATAGACTATTTCCTTGTCTCATGTTCAAATTTCTTTGCACATTGACCAAATCATCCTTTATGTTCATTGTATTGACACAGTGGGCAGCACAATGTATCCTCCTGGATCTATATCACAGGCAGTGACACAGCAGCAGCATTAGTAGACTGCTGTTCCTACAGAGTGTAGCTTAAAAAGCATGACTGGAGAGTGCTTTTTTCCTTCTTAGTTAAGTCTATAGATAGTGAAAGTTTTCATCCAGCTAAGCATAGTTATTAGGTATAACTTTTGCTAAACACTTTTGTACATTTTTTCTGGACATTGGCCTTCTTACTGGTGTATCTCAAGAACTTGACTTTTGCTCTCTTGATATAACATGCATATTCATACATGCAGTCTGCTATTAAGTGTTGCTCATGCTTATCTAATTGATGCCAGTGAGATTACTCAAATGATTGAGGACTACTCACACAAACAAGACTTGAAAAATTGAACCTGTAATTCACAAAAACTGCTGAACATAATTTTCACAGAGTCACAGGATTACCTTGCTTGGAAAAGACCTTCAGGATCATTGAGTCCAACCATTAACCTAACAGTAACAAGACCTTAACTAATCCATATCCCTAAGTACCATGTCTATATGAACCTTAAATAACTCCAGAGATGGTGATTCTACCACTGTCCTGGGCAGCCTGTTCCAATGTCTGATAACTCTCTCAGTGAAGAAATCCTTCCCAACATCCAGTCTAAACTTCCCCTGGTGCAACTTGAGGCCATTACATCTCATCCTGTCACATGTAACTTCACTGAACAGACCAATTCCCACCTTGCTACAACCTCCCTTAAGGTAGTTGTAGACAGTGATATGGTCTCCCCTCAGGCTCCTCTTCTCCAAGCTCCCTCAGCCGTTCCTTGTAAGATTTGTGCTCCAAATCTCACACTCCCATCAGCTTTGTTGCCCGTCTGGCCATGTGACAGTAGCTCAATGTTCTTTCCGTAGTGAAGGCCCCAAAACTGCACACAGTACTTATGTGTGGCCTCACCAGTGCCAAGTACAGGGGTAAGATCACCTACCTGGTCCCAATGGCCACAGCATTCATTATATAACCCAGGATGGCAGTGGCCGCCTTGGACACCATGGCACATTGCTAGCTCATGTTCAGCCAACTGAATTTTTATGCTGAATATCTAAAATACTAACAATTATTATTTGGACCACTGAAAGAATACTAAGTACGCCCATATTTTTTTTCTCTATATTAGAAAAGCAGAAGCAACAATTAAGAATTTACTTTTAAAAATAATTGTTTGCTTTGTGGTTTTCCTCATGTCAGGAGAGCTGTTAAATTGCCAGGCAATTAGCTTTTAAATTAACACACCAACCTACTGTAGCACTTTTGGAACAGGTCCAGTTCACTTAAAAGTACAAGAACATAACACTTAAATGGGCAGAAGCACAGGGTATGTTAAGCATCTAACATAATACAATTTTAAAACACACTACAATAACAGTCTAGAAAAGGCTACTCTCTAAATATATTTATTGCTCATTTTAATAGAATTTATGGGGTTAAGCACAAACATATTCTCTCAGCCTTTGCATGACTATATTCCAGTTATAGGCATTATTTCTGAATCTTACAAGAGAAATAACAATCTTAAATAAACATAATGTTTAACTGCATGTCTAGCTAACAGCTTAATAATTAAGTAGCATCAATAAAAAAATCAAGTACTGTTTATATTTCCTTTAGGAAAGAAATCTGTACAAATTATAATTCTTAACAAACCAATGTAAGAATATTTCTGCTTGTTCTTTTTTTCTCTTTGTTAATCTAAAATGTTATTCCCAGTGGGTTAAATTTCCAAGTCAGACACTTAAAAAGTCTCCCTCCTTTCTAAGTAGTTTCAAAAAACTGACAAAACTCCCCGCCCAAGCCAACATTTGTTCCATCTCCCCTCATTATAGTTCAATTTTTTTTAAGTTATTAGAATAACTTTGCTTACTATTGGATCAAATTCCACCCCACAGCAGGAAGCAAGTCCAGTAATGTGAACACATGCTTTCATTAATGGAGTAGTGCATGGTTACATGTCTTTCCTGTATCATTCTGAAAAGGATACTGAAAAAAATCTGAATTTCCATTTCTCTGTGAAACACCATATTAAGCTTTATCAATTTCTTTGTGTGCTCATATTTCACTATTAGCCCATATTTGATATATTTTGTTTTAAGATCAGTTTACATTAAAAGTCTATATGCCTCCGGAACTGGATTCTTAAAGGTATATTAAGTAGTAGCTGCTGAAATGTACAAAGTGACACTGGAAAACCTTCCACTGGAATAGTCACTCAGCAGAAAATTTTGTTCCTTGAATGTACTGCCTCCAAAGAGGCCCCCCCTCTTGGCATTACTTTCTCTGCCATGAAGCAACAGAAACCACAGAAAATGTTAGATATTAAATGGAATATTCACATATATTCCAATTTTCTGGAAGAAAACATAGAAAGATCTCCTACTTCTTAATACCCTAACCATTGTTACAATCCATAAATGTCTGAGGTAAAAGTAAACCTGAGGAGCTGGTGTAAGCCTGCACAGATAATTCACTTGAGAAAAAATTACTTTTGGTAAACAGCATTATTTTTCTCTCTTATGACATTGCCTACATAGAACTAGTAAGTACAAGACTGGTAGAGATAATTCTAAGTACATGGACTGAGGCAGACTACTAGTAGTAAAGAGAATGAACTGTCATAACAGAATAATAGAATGTGTTGGGTTGGAAGGAACCTTAAGATCACCTAATTCCAACACCCAGCATGGCAGAGACACCTTCCACTAGATCAGGTTGTGCCCCATCCAACCTGGCCTTGAACACTTCCAGGGAGGGGGCAGCCATGACTTCCTTGGGCAACCTGTGCCAGTGTCTCACCACCCTCACAGGAAAAGTTTTTTCTTTATGTCTAACCTAAATATTTCCTAATCTAAAATATGTCCAAATATTATATCTAATGTAATGCAAGAAGTCTTGGTTGGGTGGGAACTTATAAGTACATTAGCTACCCCAATAAGATGCTGTAAACTACTTCCATATTGAAACAGACTGACCCTTAGCTTTTTAGTAAAGCTCACTGGTTGCCTTAAAAAAAGATTTTGTGTTGCCAAGTAAATGGTTTGGAACCTGTGCAAAAGCTTAAAGGAAGAAGCTGTAAAAAATGGCCAACATTATTATTATCTCCCAAGAATATGGGAGAGGGGAGAGGGAATTTTGAGACTGAGCAACCTTATAAAAATACACAGACAACTGCAGTACTGAGTTCCTTTTTGAGTCTGTCACTACAAGAGGAATATTCAGTGCAGCAGAATGAGAAAGGTACAGTTGAGCACCAAGAGATGAATGACCTTTTAGGTGTCAAGAGTTTGACCCTAGGGATGTGTAACTAACTTATTATTTGAATATGCAACTCCATGAAAACTGCTTCTATTTTTGTCAAGAATAGAAACCATATTTTAAAAAATTACATTTAAAATGAAGTAATTTTTAAGCTATCAAAGGAGAAACGTTATTCTATTTCCATCCCTCCTTCTCCCCGAAAGGTGCCATAACTCTTGAAAAGAATAGCCTTTAGCTTCTGGATCTTCACTTTCTTTCTACTTCACTTGTAACTTGGCCAACTGTTGTCTACTGCTTTACTTACTGACACTTTCTTCTTTGCTTCTGTTTTCTACAGAATTAGACAACTGAATAGTTGTTCTTCAAACTGAGGCTTGATTCTGACATCCACAGACATTTCAGATGCCCTTTATTATACTGTTTGGCCTTCAGCTGCAGTTCCACATTCTTTTGTAAATTGCATCAGACCTACTATCCTGTGTAAATATTTTGGCTACCTTGGGACATCTCAAATACTACTTGATGTCTCTTTGCAGGCAACCATGTCATGCTGTTAAACAACTATTTTAAGAGACTATCACTGCAATCTATTGATAATGATACAGACTTTGCTAGGAAAAGGATGATATTTTGAAATAAAGATTTTTTAAAGGTTAGAAAAAAAATCCAAAAGGAACAAACAGAATCCCATGCCAAACCACCATAAAAGTCTAGGTAGAAACAGAATCTTAACTTCATTTTCTGAAGCATTTTACAAAGCCATGACTTCTTTCACATCATAAATGCTACCCAGGAAAGCTTATCAAAAAGTTTCCTTTGTGGATTCAAAAACAAAAAATTGGAAGTTACAACTGGCTATGAAAGCACTTGCACCTAATCTGAACAGATGTAAGCAAATACTCTATATACCCCACATCCAAGGAATGCTTATCACACTCACACAACTGACATTACTATCCAGGCATGTCTTTTCTATAAAACTCCAGTCAAATGTAGGCACAGAAAAATGAGCTGAGTACCCTGGCTTTTGAGAGCTCCATCATCTCCAAGCTCATAGGAGAAAAAATTTTTTAAAAGATACAATTTATTTTCATAAATATGTTCCTCAGATGTATGACATACAATTTGTGGGATGGAATTTTAAGCTTCTAAAGAATGCTGATATGCAAAGTGGTATTATGGCTTGCCTAACAGATGTGCTAAAGCTTTGAGTTTCCCCTCCCCTCTCTCTGAACATGCTACCACTACCATATTCTAACTCCCAGCTCTATGTTGTGATGCTGTTAAAAGGGTGTTGTGAAAAGGTGAAAAAAGTTACTGCACATTTCAGTTTCTGAAACAGCTATTGGTGGATAAAACTTTAAAAAACGTTCTGCTACTCTGGATTGTCCCAAGACTGAAAAGTCACCTCTTTTATTTTTTTTTTTTACAGTAGATGAATACACAGGCAACATGAGTTTTCTTTGACCTTTTTCTCTGGACCCCAAGCTTTAAGAATTAATGAAATCAACCTCTGACTGAGCCTTTAAGATTCTATAAAGACATACTTGAAGTTCAGAAAGTGAAATAGGGATCTCCAAGTTCTGTCATGTCTCAGTATGACTTGTCTAATTACAGAATTTAACAATCTCTGAAGACCATTTCTATGTCAAGCCAAAAGCTAGAGGAATACAACAGAATCAAATGCCTGCATATTTTAATATGTAACTGGTCTTAAAAACTAACTTCAAGTGCATGTAAGTGCTAACTGGGAAAGCATACAGTCTCTTCCATAGTATTTTCCAAAAAGCTTGAAATTAGCATAAGTGCCCTTCTGGTTTTAAAAGTTACTGGAAAGACATACATT
The DNA here is from genome assembly GCA_023637945.1 of Phaethornis superciliosus. NCBI lineage: Eukaryota > Metazoa > Chordata > Aves > Apodiformes > Trochilidae > Phaethornis > Phaethornis superciliosus. The sequence continues at coordinate 74,124,948 of JAJQWJ010000002.1, forward strand.
TTTAAACAGAAAATAATTTACCTGGCAAGGCCTCTTCATTTTAATTGCTATAACATGGTATCTGTAACAGCAGAGTTCACAGGTCCATGACCCTCTTTCACTTATCCACTTTAAGAGGCAAAGCTGATGTGTGTATCGTACTGACCCATCGCAGCGGCAAGGATTTAACAATTCACCCTGAAAAAGCAACACACAAGCATTAATTTAAGAGGAATTTTTAATGTACTTAATGTAATGTATTTAAAATATGTACACGTTTGTAATAATGAACTGGCCTCAATTGCAGTATGTGAAAATTTATGTATTTTTGGCTATTAAAATACTTAAAAATGAAACTGTCTTAAAAAACAGCTAGAGGCTTCTAATGAGACAAAGCCAGACAACTGCCTATGTATGTATATGTACATATGTGAAAGACTACCATGCATCAAACAACAGCAGCATTAGTCCTTTCAAAACACCTCAAATTGTACCAGAAGAGGTTAGATGTATTTCTCCAACTGTTACTGTGCTGTTCAGCTAGCCAGCTGTCAGGCAGGATTTCAAACAATGTAACTCAAAACTTGCCCAGTAGTTCACTCATTTCTGTATTATTTCTCTCCTTTCTTTCAAAGGGTTTTTTTGGTTGGTTGGTTGGTTGTTGGGTTTTTTTGTTTGCTTGTTTTGGTTTGTTTTTTTTTTTTAGTTAAACTTCAAGCTATAAAATGCCAGTTACACATCCATTGCTGACGCTGTGCCCCGTAATGACGGAGAAGATCCTTGGAGGTCTTCTCAACATTACCTGTAAGCTAACACTCTCACTCTGAACTCTCACAGAAACCTGAGAAATCCGAATTGTTTAAACTCCCTGAGGCTGACAGCAAGAAGATGTGCAGCCTGCAAGCCAGCCACAGCAAATCTCCCATTGCTTCGAAAGATCTGCGCCGACTCAGAACTGGCCCAAGGGTTTGTCACGACCACTTTTGTACAGCACCTCAAGCTCTCGCTACACCCATTTCGCTCCCGACACTTGAGGAGGGCAGGACCTGTCTGTCAAAGGACACCGGGGCCTCCACCCCCGCTACCGGGCTGCCGGGCTGGCGGCACCGAGCCCTGTCCCTGGTGCTGACGGTTCCCCGCCTCCAGCCCCGCCGCTTCCCCGCTCCGGTGGGTGGGGATGTGTGCGAGAGGGGTCGTTTGGCCGGCGGTGAGGGGCGGGGGGGCCGTCCGACAGCCCGCCCGCCCTCCCGCCCCGCTCTCCTCACCTGCTCGGGGCCCTGGAAGCAGATCTTGCAGATGGGGCCGGCCCCGCCGGGGTGGCTGCCGCTGCCGCTCTCGCTGCTGCACACCGAGCGGGTCTCGGGTTTGTCGCCGGCGGCGGCTCCCCCCTCAGCGTGGCCGCTCTCCGAGACGCCCCTTCGGCCATCGCCGGTTCTGGGGCCGCCGCTCTCTCCTTCCTCCGGAGTGTTGGCGCTCGCCTCCCCCTCTCCGGCCGGCAGCTCCAGCGGGGCGGCAGGGTCTCGCTGCAGCTCCACGGGAGGGCGGACGACGCTGCCCGCGGCGCAGCTCATGGCCGCGGCAGCCCGGGGCACCCGCTCAGGCGGGGCGGGGACCACCCAAAGGGACGGATGAGCGGGTGGTGAGAGCGACGAGGTCGCTCCGCTCGTCGACGGCGGTCGGGAAGGTGACCCGGCGGGGACCCCCTTCCTCCGCCCCCGGGTCCGGAGCCGCTCCGGCGGCGTCTGCGTGTGAGCGACCGGGAGCGGGTGCCGCCGCGTGTGCGCCGCTCCGGAGGCGGCAGGGGCGGGGGTGGAGGCGGGAGCGAAGGGGGAGTTGGGGGGGGGGGGGGGAGGGCGGGCAGTGCAGGTCCGGGACTCCCCGGGTCCGGGGTCCGGTCCGTCCGCCCACGAATGCCGGGGAGAGCGGGAGGGCGGGACCGTTATGCGGCGCGAGCCACCGCAACTGCCGCCCGCAACCGCCTCGGCGCCTTCCCCGCCTCCTCTCGCACCGAGGCGGGCAAACCCCGCTCCCGCAAGGAGCCGACACCTTCGCCAGCAGCCTGGTGCTTCCTGACCCGGCAGGAAACCTTTCCGCTGCTCCGGAGTGGCACCTGCCCTCTCGCCCGCTCCTGGAGCCCGTCACCTCAGCACCTGTCCCCCCACACACACCCCCACCCTAGCGGCTCCCTTCCGCCACCACCACCGAGGAACACCCCCCGCCGCCCCGGGGAATGCGCGGCGCTGCGCACTCTCCTCCCTTCCCTTCACCGTAGCCTGGCCCTCTTCCTGTACCCCTCCGGCCTTGGGTCTGGCCCCGGCCGTGACCTGACGCGGGTTATTTCCCTCTCCTCGCCCTCACACGGCCCCCGGTCCCGCTGCCGGTCTCTGCACCCACGGGGCTCGTCAGCCTTGGCACACCAGGGGAGGAAACGACCCTTTAAGGGACGGTTTTTTTAGGTCTTTTTACTTTATTGTTTTTTTTCACCGCGAGCTGCACTTGTGAAAGCTCCACAGAACCAGTATTCAACAGTTGTTCTTGGAGCGCGAAGCAGTAGTCCTTTTGTGGCTGGCTTCCCCCTCCCTACCCCCCAGAATTCATTACATCACCTCATTTTCAAATTTAAACCTGCTAAAAGCATCATGATCAAATATCTTCTTGGAGAAAAAGAAACTCACAACCCACAGTGGTGCGAAATCCTTTAAAACTTGGCTGGGGCTGCTAAAGGAAAGTTATGTGTGAATTTCAGCAGCAAGTATAACAGCAGTGCACATTTCATCTCGTGAAAATGACAGCAACTGTCTACACAGAGAAAGAGAAAGAAAAAAAACCTCTAAAAGCAATTGTGAAGCCATATGGTCTTCCATAGCCACATTTAGATTCAAAGTGTGATGAAATCATCACTCATCTCCATTGACTGCATCTCAAGGTGAGTCTGTACCTGGATGAGCTCAGCCACTGCCTTCACCAGCTCTGTTTCGATAGTAGTGGCTTTCCTGGTGTGGATGTTTTGTTGGAAGACCGGAGGAGCATACAGAACCAAACCAGCACTCCTCAGCTCTTGACCACATGGCTGTCAAGCTCTCTGGAGAGGCTTTCTGAGGGCACACCAAACACCTTGTCTGGCTTTTTGGCCTGAGTGGAGACCAGCCCAGGCAATATGCTATGTGCTGAAAAGCAGCAGCCCCATATTGCAGGACAGTGGAATTCAAACTGACTGGGGCAAAGAGCAATTGTAATATCCCTTTTGGTCCTCCTACATTTTGCATCAATGATGAAGGCCATGTGATAGAAGCATTAAGGATAAAGAACAACACTGCTGTTTACAGCACTGCTCTAAAAAAGTACACATTTAGAGGTTGTCCTCCTGAAAGGGAATAAAAGGTAGCATTATACCTTTTCTCATCACCTACTAGTGCCTGTTCTTGTGAAAATCTTTGTTCAGACTCTCTGAATTAGCTAAGCCATTGCTAGCCATTTAACTTGGCATTAGGGTGAGGTGCTCCAACCCTAAAATCACTTTTGTTCACAAGGAACGTGTTAAGTAGGTAAGTAACATGGATTCAACTAGAATTGATAATGTAAAAAAAAAAAATTCAAAATGACTGTGACATTTTGATGAACAGACGTTGTCAAGAAATACTCGTAGCATAGCAAAGGAATACTTGAAGGGGTTGTCAGAGAGATTAAACAGTATTGGAGTCAGAATTAATCAAATAGACCAAGGAAAGAAGAAGTAATTTTGACCAGTGACAAAACAGGAAATGTCAGAACAAACAGATGAATCCAAAGTACTTGGTAGAAGAGAACTAAAACAGAACCAGGCGGAAAACAGTTAAACTAAAGCAGCAAAGTGAGAAAAGAATGCTAGAAAGTTACTCATCTGCCTCATAGGAATACAGCATGCCCTTGCCATTTGCTGTATGTGGAGATTTATGCCAATTTTTCCTGATTCTTTTATTTGTCAGCAAAAATTCAATACATAGTGTGGCTTTTTGTAAAGGATGTAAAGAGAAGATAAAAATGTCAACACAGAAATGAAATGACTTCTTAATGTCAGGACAAGAAAGACATGCATCTATAGAGAATAATAGAAGATAGACCTAAGAAGGTCAATCTTTTCTGCTTAATCTTGCCCAAAATAAATGTATAACAAGACTCTTAAAAGAGAACACATCTAATAGAAGAATGTTTCTTTCACACATATGTAATTAATTTCAAGAGCTGATTGTGAGTGGGTATTTCACAGACGTGGGTTTTTTAAATGCATCACCTGTTTGCACATCTACTAACAGCTATGTGCACGCTAGCCAAAATAAAATGTCAAAAGCCACCAGTGCCATTTTGGAGTGCATTTGAATTGTTTGGTGTGCTGGGGCTGGGGAGGAGATGCCAATGCAGGAGCAGGAGAGGTGGAGAACATTATGTAAGACAGCCTCCAACCTCAGCATCATTCAATCTTCTGCCAAACAAGAGAGGGAAATGGGAGCCAAAAACAAAGATCAAAAGAGAAAGAAGAGAAATTTTAAGCAGAAAAAAGATATTCTGTGTGACAGCAGCAGTAGTGTAGGTGGTTGGAAGAAAGGAAAAAAGAGAAACTGAAAAATAGAAAAAATAACTTGTGATTAAGACAGTGAGCTAGAGCTCATGGGATTTATGGTCAAGCACAGCTTCTTTACACAGTCCTTGAACAACCTTGAGCAGGTGACCTCATGTAGGCTGAATACTGGCATATAGACTCCCAGATGCAGACACATCTCCCTTTGTCTTTCTATGTCTTGCTCTCTACACAAAACTGAAACAATAATATTTGCTTTCTCTGTTCTTGTTCCTGCTTCATCCATTAGAATTTGCAATATTTTACTGGCAGATTCAGGACATATTTGTACAGTCTTGATCTTGGCTGTGGTATCTAGGCATTATAACAAGACAAATAATGAGGAACAGTGAAACAGATAAAAATAACACCATGGTAATAAGACTGTGGGGCAGTGAAACGAATGACATTTTCAGCAAGCATGGAAAAAGCAGAAGTATAACCCAAGGGAATGGAAGTTGTTTCTCCTCTATTTTCCTCAGTTCATGCCAGGTACATTCTTTTTCTCACTATGACAACTCAGCACTGTGCAATTTATTTCTCCAAATAGTGATAAGTTCCCACAAAAGAGTGGAAACTCTATCACTTTTTTTTTTTTTTTTTTTTTTTTTTTTTTAAACTGAGGATGATCATCTCTAGATAGAATATCCTGAAAGAAATCACTGGGGAAGGTGTTTGGATAGAGGGGATATGGTCAGAAGAGGTTTTCTTTAGAATTATCATCTATCAAGATAAACACTCCAAGTATAAAGTTTTATGTGCAGAAGACGTTGCACAGGAATAGTGTTTGCAGGTAACAAACTACTCAGGGGATATTAAAAGAACAGAAGCACTCTGTTACTGCACATTTAGAAACCAACCCCTGCTATTTTCTTCAAAAGTTTCCATAGTGCACTGGCCTGTACCATAAATACAGCAATAGAACAGATCAGCGATAGGCTGGCTCCATTTTGATGCTTCCTGTATCTCTGAGGAAAACAGTATAATATAGTTTTAAAATATTAATAAAGGAGTAAAGAGAGTAATTGTCAGTGTGTTGCACTCAGAACAAGAAACTAATGAGGTGCTTGAAAGTGAAATCTATTTCAATAATAATACAGACACATTATTATCATATTTACTGAATGGCATGTATATGTGCCTTCCAGAATAAAACTGAGGCTGGTGGAGATCACCAGTAAACAAAATATGTCATTTTGGCTGTAAGCAAATATTTCAGTTTAATTTGAAATGCACTTTACAGGTTTAATGCAACATAAAATGTGCTTCTGAGTAATATCACCATCTGTTAAATTTCCATGTTCAACTTTATGATACTAAAAGGTCTGTGCAGATGGTTAATAGCCATGCTAGTGCCTATGTATTATTTGCTGGATCACTGAATTTGCCTGATTTTTCTTATGAACACACACTCATCCTGAAACAGAACCTTTCATAGTTATGTCAACCAATTAAAATCTCATGCAGACCAAAACTGATTGTATAATGAAAATCCTTATTTTTACGTTGCTCTCTTGCTTTTTTAGAAATACATACCTAGGTTCCTGTCCAACCTAGTCTTGCTCAACAGCAAGGCAGTGGATATACTGTTTTGTTTCCTTCCTTCCTTCCTTCCTTCCTTCCTTCCTTCCTTCCTTCCTTCCTTCCTTCCTTCCTTCCTTCCTTCCTTCCTTCCTTCCTTCCTTCCTTCCTTCCTTCCTTCCTTCCTTCCTTCCTTCCTTCCTTCCTTCCTTCCTTCCTTCCTTCCTTCCTTCCTTCCTCCCTCTTGGCCTCCTGCTGAGTTACAGCTTCCCACCATGCCTGGCTATGGCTGCACCACCCTGGACCCACATCCCATCCTGGCCTCATTCCCATCCCGGCCTCATTCCCATCCCTAGGGATGTGCTCCATGTCCAAATTTGGGGCTGCTCTGATGCCCCCAACTGTCCTGCTTCTGACCGTGGAGATGAGACAGGCCCTGGCTGCCAGACCCTGCCATCAACCACCCAGGGAGCTCCTGGCACAGGGGTCTGAGGTGCCCTGACAGTTTTCTATAGCACATTTTCTTCCTTATGGTCCAAGAAACTGTGATTGGCATCCTCTTATAGGACACTTACAAAAACACGCATCCACTTATTATTTTAGTGTGCTTTCCGATGCTTCTATGGATGATATAAAATTTTCAGATTTTTATTATAATGTAATTACTCGTCTCATATTATTATCTTACTATTCATAATCACTATGCTTCACTTGCTGAATTACTGTCTTATTTGCCAGTATGCTGGTTTTCTTCAGAGCTGCTGATTTATTTTTAAAACATTTGAAGCTACCTATGATTATTTTTTCTGCACCTTGAAATATAACTTCCCATGAAATACAGTCTCCCTTTTGATCTTTAAATGTTTAGAAGTAATTTAACATTTTTCCTTGTACCAGTTGTTGAAGGGGAGAAAAAAGCTTAGCATGGCTTTCAGAATGAGGTAATCTTTGTTTGCAAATAAATTTAGTTCCTTGGTTTATTTTTGAAATAGATCAGCTGTCACAGATTCTAGAGGGTGGCATCACTGAGTTCAGTTTATTGAAACAGAAATGACAGAATGTCAATTAGCTTTTCCATTACATGTTATATGAACAAAAGCCAAAAGTTTGTGCAAGGCCAAACTGAATTTATTTTAGCATCAGCTATACATATCCCTTTTTAACTGTATACAAAGAAAAGAAACCTTGTTTTTAAATAAATATTTTCCTTGATTTTTCTTGTCTATAGGTGTTAGAATGACTGTAATATGTAGTAGTGTAGGCAACCCCAAACCTTGAAAGAGTGTGATGAAACATCAGCAGTAATGTTAACAGCTTCCCAAGTGGCTTTCAGTCCATTCTGTACACCTCTAGCATGTATTTGATATCTTAAAAAGCTACAAATTCTGCAATATTTAGTAGCAAGGTAGTTAAATGTGGCTTCCACTACTGGAACACATTTTGGGGGATGCCACCATGATCCAAACCCAGGTGTGGTCAGCATTTCAGTACACGTGAGGCAGGAGACAGAACTTCCCCTAAGTAGTCACAGGAAAGAGGGGAACACAATGGTGAATTTGTGATGCTGGGAACTGGAGCTCATCATACTTACATCATGTTGTCAAAACACACATCAGATCCCTATTAAATAAGAAGAGATGTTTTTCTTTATAAACCAAACCACAAAGGGCAACAAAATATGTATTTTGTCAAAATATTTTACTGCTCTTTATGTGGTAAAAGGACAAAGACATGCCTCCAGATTAAAAATATTCATTCCTGGCTGAGGAAGCATTGGTCATTGGTCTGGTTGTTTTTCATACCATAGGAAGTTCTTGATTGTTTTGCCTTCAAGGATTCAGTCTTATTCTGTAAGTAAAAATTCAAGCCCCTTTAAATTGAACTAAAGACCAGATCTTCTACCTTGATGCAGCAGCAGCAGTTGTAAACCTCTTTGTGTGTTCTAAACCATGGCAGGTGTCACAGGTATGCTGAATCAGTGTAATTCACAGAATTACATAATCTGGTAAGGGCTATAAGTGAAATTGTAGCAAAAACTGCCAGATTTGCCTCTGGTTGGTCTGAGTTTTGCAGCTCTACCAAAAGTGACCTTTGGAAGTTATCAGTTATCTGTTATGTAATTGCTAAAAAAGAGATCAGCTCCTGCAGACATGAAACTCTGCTTCCTAAGGGGTTTCCAAAACATTAATGTAAATTGATAGAAGAGCTGGAGATAGAATTTATAATTTCAAGGTTATGGCTTGGATGCACTTTTCTGTGAAATGACCTCTTTTTATCTTACTATCCACCATCCCTACCAGGAACAAACCAAACCAAAACAACAAAAACAACAACAAAAAAAAACAAAAGCAAAGAAACAAAAAACCCCAAACCTATCTCATGAGATTACCCAATTAAGTTTGTAAAAAAAATTATATTAGTCACCATAGGCTGTGCTGGATTAGGCTAGGAAGATGTTACATCATTGAGGAAGGTCTTTGAGTTCTTAAAAACTCCACTGTATTCACCAGGTAAATAATCCTGTTTCAGAAATACAGTTATGTAAACCAGAAAAAGTGACATCTTTTATGCTTGTTAAAGGGGGAACAGTAAATACTCCATTCTCAGTGATCCCACAGTCCTGCTAGATGACTTCCTTATTGAACTGAGATATTAGCTATATGTTATTTTAGCTTTTGTGTCTATTTTAGCATTTTGTGAAATGTGAGGTAATGCAGGAGTATATCTTCTCATGTGGGAATGGAAAAGGAAAGGGTTGGTTTTGAGGGTTTAATCAAGGTCTGTGGCCTGGAATCTAGAGTAAAGGTAATGTTGGATTTCCTGTGCATTTTTGATAAGTGTTGAGTAGAGGTTTCTGCAGACAACTGAAGGATTTTTGAGGAAGGATTCCTTAATTATGGCACTGTGATACTTTCCAAGCAAGGTAGGACAGGGCAAGGACAGAAAGGGGAACTGTGGACACGCCTGTAGTGCAACAGCACCTGTAGCTGTCAGGTGGCAAGATTTACTGTCTTTCACTGAACTTCTTTCACAAATGACTTCCCAACACACCAAATAAACAAAGGGCAGAGCACAAATTCCTTGGATACCTGCTTCCTTCACTGTACATCTTTTGTTTTCACTACAGGAAGGCACACTAGGGAGAAGATACAGCTTCACACCCTGAGTCTGCAAGGTTACTGAGGTTACTGGAAAGAGAAATTTGTCAAAATATGCTAAAGAGCTGCAAAACCGGTGGCTCATTAACAGCCCCTCCATGGTGAATTGTCCAACCTGATCACTGAATTAAATAAAATCTCCTGCAGAGATGGAAGACTGTGTTAACTACATGTGTGAACCTTTTTGAAGCACAGCTGCAGGAAAAGGACGAGCTTCATGCTAGTCCTGCGACCAGTATGAACATCCCCTGACTGCTAAAACTGCAAAATGAAACATGCCTCAGTAATTCTGGTCTCTGTGGAAGCACTGGGGCAGGCTTGGCTTCAGATCCAGTGGCAGACACTTCAGCAGAAACTTTAAGGGTGCTCATCTGAAACCTGTGTCCTTCTGACACAAGCTATCATTGCATTCCTCTGAGACACACACAGGGCTTGCAAATATGTCATAGGACCTGTAAGAAACCTGTGCCCTTCTGGGGCAGCATCTGAAGGTCTGTAAATCAAGCAGGATGCCTTATGAGCACTAAAAATCACAACGAAAAACTCTGTGTACACAGCTAATTAAAACCTGAATCCATCCCTTCTAGAGAAGTAGGAGTGGGGTAAAGTCAGACTGCACTTACGTGCATCTCCACTTCTCACTATTTCTCAAGACTTCTTCAGAACTAGAGCATTACCTCTCCCACTTCTGTTTTGGCACAGTTCCTTTTCTCTCTGTCATTTTGGGTAGTGATGGTAGAGGAAGGGATATGTGGGCAATGCTAAACTGGATGAACAGATTTGAGATACAACTTTAAAATGTTCCTAGATTAAGCCTTTTGCTAATCATAAATCTACAATTAGTGAACCTGACCTTGTTCTTCTGGTAACAAACACTTCTTTCTGGGACAATTGCTTGAAACAGCAAGCAATTACCTCCTTCTGCACATTTGATTACTAATTTCTTACCCGAACAATAAAATCCATCATTTCTCTTCCAGTCCTCATATTAAAATTTCGGTTCTGCTGCCAAACTGTGCCTGGCTTCTGCTTTGTATATTTGATGTGCAGCTGTGGTAGGAAGCCACAAATAGCAGCACAGCATCTTTTAAGAACTGTGCTGCCAAGGGTAAAAGGACCCTGCAGGGCATCTATTCTGAGGAAGCCATCCTAACTCTTTGAAAAGCAGCAAATCATGTTGTGATGAGAAAGGTGCAGAATTAACTACACAAATGTTCTCTTTCCAACTTTTCCCATTGCAGGAAAGTAAGTGGCTTTTGGCCAACATACACAAAAGAAATTGGTACCCTTCCTTGCTGGTTTGAAAGGCAGCCATAGGCTGCTCTAGCTGAGTAATATATTTGTGAAGACATGACGCAGTATGGAGGTATTATACACTACATTGCCATTTATTTTTTTACTCACTGTGATGGATGAAGGATATTTACAAAACAATCAATCTGTAGGATGCCTTAGGATTCACTAAAAGGATTTTTTTAATATTTTACGATAAGAATGGACATGTGGCATTTTTTTAATTGAAGAACCTTATATATATACAGAGGAAGGGGAGCATCCTTAAGCTATTTATATTAGAAACTAAATCTTACACCTTATTGAATTAGAATGCATTAATATGCATGGACAGCCATGTCTGTCTTCAGGTTAAATAGGGCAGCCTTCATAAAACTTAAATGACTGGCTGTGAGCTTTTCAAATTCCGTATGTCCCAGAGTCTCTTTTCTCTTTTTAGACAAGTGCTTGAAGCATAGCAATACTTGAAAGATAAGCCTGGGTGTTTAATTAAACTGTGAAGAAAGATGTTTGAATATGTTACATTAAATTCATCCCTGTATCTATTTTCTTCTCACAGATGTTTGTCCTGACAGCACGGGCTCTTTTGCAATTTGTTTGTCCTTGTTTATTTATATCAAGTATTCCCCACTCTCTCTTGATAATACTGCAAAGAATCATTCGGAGAGCGGTGTGACTTGGGTAATTTGGTTCAGAGTAAATCATAATACCCAGTGTATTTTATCTTTTTTGTCTGACTCATGTTCACCTGAACCACAGAGAAAAGGAGTTTTAGCAGCTGTAATTAAAAAATGTTCCCTCGGGATATATACCCCACTTGCAATGATTGTCCTTGTCTTGGGTTAGTGCAGTGGTGCTTTGGAAGCAGGGGGGTCCAGAGGGGTGGCTCCTGTGAGAAGCTGCTGGAACCTCCCCTGGTTACATTCCCTGCCCCACCTCTGCACAAGGATGAGCAAACACGGGAAGCTGGATGTGCCTCTGGGACAAGCATATTCAAGAAAGGGAAAATGAAACTGCAAAAAGGACCCACAGAGCAGAGTATGAAGTGAGAGAGGCATGCCAGGGAAAAGACACCAAGGTCAGTGAAGAAGGAAGGAGAAAGGTGCTTGAGCAGAGATTTGCTCACAGTGAGATGGCAGCTATGCCTCTGCAGCCTATGGAGGAGCGCGGTGGAGCAGTGCCTGAGAAAGCGTGGTGGAGTTCTTGAAGGACCATGGTGGGGAAAATGTGGATTTGTAGCCCCTGAAGTGTCACAGGTGTGCAGATGTGAAGCAGCAGCCTGTACAAGACCACAAGAGGGTCAGATGTGTCTCTGCATCCATGTAGGAGCCGGTGGCAGAGGAGGTGACTGCTCCCGCAGCAGCCGTGACTCTGTGTGCAGCCCAGGCGGGAGCAGTCTGTGCCTGAGGGACTGCACCTGTGGGAGGGACTCATGGCCCAGGGGTTCCTGAAGGAGGAAGAAACACTGTGTGGTAAAACTGATACCACTCCTCATCCCCTGTGCCCCTGAGAGGGAGGCAGCAGTGAAGCAGTTCAGGCCCAGGAAGAAGGGAGGGGTGGGGGGAGAAGTTAATGAGATGTGGCCACTTTTTCTCTTCCTCCTTGTAGATTAAATTAATTTTTTTCTTCTCAAGTTGAACCTGTTTGGTTGTTGCCTGTTACCATAACTGAGGAATGCAAACCTCCCTATCCTTGCCTCAATTAATGAGCCTTTGGGTGGATTTCCTCCTCCCTGTCCCAGGGAGTGGGCAAGTGGAGGCCTGGTTGGTACTGGCCTGAAACCCTGATACTCATTTACAACAGCTGATACAGATAGGAGAACTTACCAGCTTACCTTAATTAGCACTTTAAAGCAGTAGGTCCTGGGAACAAAGTCCAGTAGTGCAATTTACTGATCTTCCTGCCTATTTATGTGCTTTGTCTTCTCATGCCCATATCCATTCAATAATGTCTTTGATATCAAACAAAACCATCATGTATACATTCTTATCCAGTTGCATGCCTTTATTGATTTTTAATATAATTTGATATTGCATTCTGAATAAACACGAAACTGCAGCATAAAAATCGCTAAGGGATTCCAGGGCAAGTATATGAATGGAAGCCTCTGGTAACTTCAAATATTCATGAGAATGTAGGTTTCAACAAGCCAGAAAAGATCAAGACTGTAAGTGCTGAAATGTCCTGCTTCTGGCAATGGTTTTTAATTATCTTTCAAAGAAAGTTTACATGGTTTATTTCCTGTCCTGGTCAAGCCTATCTGTGGAAAAATGCATGCTCAAACATTAGTCATATGGGTGAACCACTTGTGCTCTAAAGCACTAGATTTGCTTTCCAAAGCCATTCCACTGTGAGTTTGTGCTTCTTATTGCTCTCAACTACACTCCTTTAATCTCACCATCAGTACTTAGGAGAAGAGTCAATCCAAAAAATGAGATTCCTTTAGCTATGTGTTTCCACAAGATTTCCTTCTATTTATTTATTTGTTTTTCATTAATACACTGGCTTCATTATCATAGAATCATAGAATTGGCTGGGCTGGAAGGGACCTCAGAGATCATCAAGTCCAACCCTTGATCCACTACCACTGCAAAAACATGAAAGATTCTAGCAACATAGAGTTTAACTACTGTACTTTTCTCAAGGGATGTTCACTGCAATCTCTATCACTACTACTTAATTAATAACTTAATTAGTAACTTAATAACATTAATTAATAACTAAAAGAGATCATGTTCTTTGGTTAACAGCCTGCAGCTGAAATGTAGAGAAATCTGCAGCAGTCAATACTGCTGCCAAAATAAACTAGATGCAGACAATGGTGCTATCGAATGATGGTGAGTATTGCACACAGATGTTGAAATTGATGTCAAGTGCGTCTTCATTTCACTCTACTTGATTGTATAGTGTTTGCACCTACATTAAAAAAAACATGTCTGGAAACAGCATGTTGGTCAAATTATCCTTTCAAGCTGAGGAATTTCTGAAGGTTTCCAGATAGAGAGAAATGTGTCAAGACCAATGCATTACAGGTGGTCTCATCCACCTTGACAGTCTTCACATTAGATACTTTTACACTTACTGTCAAAATAGACTCTGTGAAGGCTCTTTGTCTGTCTATCTGAGGGCAAATAAATTCAAATTTTTAAGAGGAACACTGACAATATCCAAAATTATGCTGTACTCTGAAACTGTGGAGTACAGCATAGTCAGGCTGTATTTTCTTTCCTGTCAAACCTAAAGTCAAATATGTGTATATACGTTCTTAGCTATCAGAGCTCTGTTGGCTGTGGAGAGGGACTGGCATATTCTTCACACCTATTAACTATGGTCCTAAAAAAGTCCCAGTACCCACATATCTTACAGTTCTGGATGTCAGCTTTGATGATGAGCCCTATGCAAGCATGAGAGCCTCTTTGCCAGTGTCTGAGACTTAACACACTTTGCTCACTGGTTCCTCATACCCCTGCTCAGCTATTGCAAAACCTGGTCAGGGCCTGGAACTACTGGAATTCTTCAGGAGAGACAAATCCACCAGCACGTGATGGGCAAATTTCACCCACTGTACATTTCTCACTCCACAGAAGGAGAAACAAGCATGAAAAATTAAATGGACTCTGTGCCACTGAATCAGCCAGCTGATTTGTCTGCCTTGCTCTTTTCCCTTCCTTCCAGAAATTATTCAAGGCATACAAGACTATTATTACGTTCCACAAACAATTATACCAAAATTTACCTCCAAATTAATTAATTTGCATTACCCTCTCTGGTTAATGTTGGAAAAGAGCAAATACACAAGAGCTGGTTTTCTGGCACAGTATGTAATCAAGCAAGCATGGAGACTAAAATAATATATGAGATTTTATTCAAGTAGACATTAGCATTCTCACTGTCTGAGAAGTTCAGAAATGCAAGAGAGAGAATAAGATACCAAGAGGATAATTTTCCTGGGCGAAGCACATACAATTGCAGTGGATTATTCGTTTAAATCATTGTACCTGACACAGGAGTGACTGAAAATGGCAGGGCAAAGTTCCTTTGCCTCCCAGATCCTACTGCAATTTTATTTATATGAGTACTTTGTGACTGTACAAATTAATCTGTCAATTTCCAGAACTTTTCCCATATGGAAAGAGTCACAACTTTATGGGTGTTGCACAGAGCACAGATGGCCATGCACACCACACACAAAAATGGTGTTTATAACATTTACACCCTGGGTACTCTGGAAACACCACTAGCTTGCCTTTAAGCTTTAAAATGCACACTTCATAATTGCAGTGCAGCTACTGAGATTATAATTGAATTTTCTGTGTGTCTACAGTGCTCCAATAAGATTTTTACATCAGTGACAGCAGAAATAGCAACACAACACATTTTATTTCATAGCTTTTATCCTACAAAACAGTCATTATACTCTACATCATGTTGCAACAAGTGAGATGGAAAACATCACAGTTTACCCTAAGTATTTATGTGCCTCGTTTCTTCATCTCTTTGGTGGCATCATCTTTAACAGTTAATCTTTTATGACAGCTGCTGAACCTGACCCTTTCAGCTCTCAGCAGTATATTCTCCATACCATACAAGGGCTCAAACAGAGTGTGAACATTCTGTCTTGTTCCCAGCAGTCTGAAAATCTTGTTCTCTCAATGACAGCTGTTATCAGCATGTTTGATGTGCTCCAGTCAGTGAGTAAACAGACCTCATTATAGCTCCATGGACTTCCACCATCATTAGATAGCTCATTGACTTACTACTGCTAATTAGCTTTGTTAATTGAGTGGTCATTGTCAAGGCAAGCCTAGCACCTTTATCTCCTAGGTCACATACTGAACCCGCTGACAACATTTCAGCACTCTTAAAAACTAACTTTTTACAGTTTCTGGAGAATGGGTGACATTTCAGACAATGGGAAGAATAAATATGTTTTGATCTTTAAGAAGAGAGGAAGAAAATGTGGCCAGTCAGCAAAGCTTCTGTTTCTGAAAACAGAAGTACAGGTACAATAACTAGACAGACTTCTTGGAGGATAACAAGCAGAGAATAAAAAACAATGTCACTTTTTTTGTGAAAGCAGATTATATCAGAATAATCCCCTTTCTTCTATGATGGGTAACAGACACTACAGACAAAGGCTAAGGTACCATATTTCTTCAGAAAGTCTTTTGATACTGTTGGTCATAATGTTCTCCTTAGCAAATTAGGAAACATGATGTAGATGAACACAGAAGAGAACAGACATGATCCATATTGGAAAAGCCATTCTGAAAAACAGAGAGGCTGCTGAGGGGCCCAGTTATCGTGGAGTTTTGTGCTCAATGGGTTATATGTGGACCCAGTGATATCCAAGTGACATTATGAGAAATGAGAAAAGATGCCTGAGAAGGGATCTTATTAATGTCTACAAATATCTGAGGGGTGGGTGTCAAGAGGAAGAGGCCAATCTCTTTTCAGTGGTGCCCAGTAGGACAGGGAATAATGGGCTTAAGCTGGAACATAGGAAGTTTCACCTCAGGGTGAGAAGAAACTTCTTCACTGTGAGGGTTACAGAACACTGGCACAGGCTGCCCAGAGAGTTGTGGGGTCTCCTTCTCTGGAGACTTTCAAAACCTACCTGTATGCTTTCCTGTGTGGCCTGCTCTAGGTGATCCTGCTCTGGCATGGGTATTGGACTAGATGATCTCTAGCAGTCCTTTCCAACCCATAACTTTCTATGATTCTATGATTATGCAGCATGATACTGCAAGCTGAGGCCTTGGGAAATCTTTCCCGGTAGGGGTAAGGGTAAAGATACTAAATGCCTCTCAAAACCATGGCATTCTCCTTAAAAGAGGTTTTAAATAAAAAGCTTGAAAAAAAAGTGTTGAAAAAAAAAACACAGGTAAGAAACTGAGTATCATAACCTCTCAACATCCATTTTCACTGGTTGTTTTGGTACTCGGGGACATGTGCAGATAAATCTCAAACCCTCTTAAAGGTTCACTTAGCTTAATGCTCTGACTCTAATTTCAGCAGAGCTGCACAATGGACTTGTGACACAATGCCAAGCCCTAACACAATGTTTTGCTTCTCTGCCAATCTATGTGAAGCAGCCGTTCACATCAGTAATGCTCTGCCAGAGACTGATATCAATCAATGCACTATACACAGCAGATATAGGACTGGTCTTTATTTATATTTACCATAGTTTTTAGCTAAAGTACTAACAAACCACTGTCATAATATCAAACTTTTATGTTCCAGAAATCCTTTCCTGCTTGTTCTTACAGTGTTATAATAATCATAAGAATGGTCAGTAGTGCATAAATAATCTTCACTTCTTTTTGAAAAGCTAAATTTTGCTATTGTTCCAATGAATAGATCCTTCTCTAAGAATGGTCTTTAGTTTCATTTTCATGAATCTGATAATACTGACAGAAAAAAACCCAAACAAACCATGACTCAACAGGAATAGGAATTTCAGGTGGACTTCTATAACTAGCAAAAAACCTAAGTTCATTGGAAAAGACATAACTCAAGATTTGGTATTAAGATAAACTTTTTCTAAAGTAGATATACACTGGAAATTGAGATGTGAATGACCTGAAGTAAAAATGCAGCCTTCATTGTTCCTGCATGCTGAGACACTCTAGTTTTGTGGAAGGCCCCTTACAGCTAGAAGTACTTTTCTTGCCCACATGTAACATGGCTGGGTTGCCAGATGGACACTTAACTCCTGTGCATTACACCACTGAGTACAACATCATGTATTTCAGCCTAGAGGCCTGAAATAATTAAAAAGACATTATATTACTTAATTGTTTTGGATCATCTCTCCTTGCTTATCTGACTAAACCAGGACTACCCATGTGAGAGTGTGCAGAATCTGCCTTACACAGCTCCTGCAGTACCAACCCTTTGAAAACCACTGCTGTTGTCAAATGCTGTTCCCAAACAACATGGAATAATTCAGTGAGAAATGATGGATGATTGCCAGATGACATAAAGTATCAATGATTTTTATATTCCAGTCTTTGAAACGTGTTAATTGCAAAATGATGTGTAAGGCTGGTGAAAATGTAAAAAATGCAGTATGCTGGATTGTTTTGTATACTGGTAAAATCTACATAGAACTAAGACATGTGTCTTCAGTTAATCTTTTAAATGCCAAAGGCAGCTCATAGGCCCTCCTCAGTTCCCTTCACTTGTCTCCAAAAATTCATGGGCTGCAAAACCTTCCATGTTTTCTGTTCTGCCAGCTGGAGAGAGACTTGCAGAACCTTCATGTTGTTACTGCCCATATCATCTCATGTTAAAACAAAGGTACAACATTTATTAATGATAGAAGAATTTCGTACTGTTGAATTACACCTTGAAATACAAGTCTTGGTATTTCAAAGTTCAAGGATGAATTCTTTCCACCTGGCACCTCTATATCAAGAGAACTAGATATTAAAGCTGCTATTCTGACCTGACAGTGCTTTATACAGGCATCAAGGACTAAAGAAAGCTTGGTGTGCACTCTGTACTCATAAATCTTTTATCAGTGAAGTTCTTTCCCAATTGTAGCAATACTGGAAAACAGTATGGAAATGAAAATCAGATGCCTTTACCAGACATCTAAGCCTAACCTGAGAAGAATAAGGTGCAAGTCAGTGAAAGCAGGCAGCAAAATTACTTTTCATAACCACGGCAAAATTTAAAAAACCCTTATTTTTCTCCTCTCATTTTATTCCTCTTAGTCATATCACTGAAACAAGTCTTCTTATGTGTTTGCAGAACTTTTTTTATGAAACCCCTGTACCACTGACCCTTTGGTGTTGTCAAATATGGTTTTAGATCAGCATGAAGGGTCTGCATGGGCAACACTGGTTTTTTTAGTGAAAATAAAATCTTTTATCTCCCTCATCCACCTTAAAGGTCTCCAAGCTTCTGTCACATTCTTACTGAACCAACCTCAGGAGAATGTGCTTTAGCAATAAGCCTTGTGGGCAGGTTCTACTTGAAACTTTTTATTGGCTCTGTAGAGCTGCTGGCAGTTCTTGTGGTCTCTCCAAGGTCCCTGCTCTTTTGAGTCTCACTTCAAACCCCAGGTCACTTGGTGTCTTAGACAAATAGACAGTCATGAAGTCCCTCCCATTATGCTTCCCTCTATGGGCCCTCAAACAGAAGTCACCTACTCAAATGAGAGGGTAACCAGGGGGCTGTTTTGGCATCCTAACCAGGTCAGTTTGACCTGTGATCCTCACAGAGTGGCTCAGGTTCACAGGGACCTCTCAAAGGCATCTGTTCCCACCTCCCTGTCTCAGTGTCACCTAGGGCAGGTCCCCCAGAATAATGTCCAGATGACTTTTGAATCTCTCAAAAAAAGAAAGTTCCACACCCTCTCTGGGTGATCTGTGCTTGGTCACCTTCTCAGTGAAAATGTGTTTCTTGATGTTCAGAGGGAACCTCCTCTGTGTCAGTTTGTGCCCACTGCTTCTGGCCCAGTCAATGGACACCACTGAAGAGAAAGCCTGGCTCCATCCTATTTGCACCCTTCCTTCACGTACTCGTATATATCAATAAAATCCCCCCTGAACCTTCCATTTTCCAGTCTGAACAGTCACAGCTCTCTCAAATTTTCCTCCTAGGAGAGATGATCCAGTGCTTTCGTCTTATTCATAGCCCTTTGTTAGATTCTCTCCAGTCTGTTTATGTGCTGAGGAGCCCAGATTTGGACACAGCACTCCAGGTGTCACCTCATTAGTGTGGAGCAGAGTAAGGATCACCTCCCTCATCCTGTTGGCAGTGTTTTGGTTGATGCAGCACAGGGTACCATTGGCCACTTCTGTGGTAAGGGCACATTTCTGGCTCATGTTCAACCTGGTGCCTTCCAGCATCCCCAGGTCCTTTTCTGCAAAATTCTTCCCAGCTAGGTGGCCCACAGCATGTACTGGTGCAGGGAGTTACTGCTTCCCAGGTGCAGGACTTTGCACTTCTCCTTGTTGAGCTTCACAAGGCTGCTGTGAGCCCATTTCTCCAGCCTCTCCAGGTCCCAGGTCCTTCTGGATGGCAGTAGGACCTTCTGGTGAATCAGTCACTCCTCCCAGTTTGTGTCATCAGCAAACTTGCTGAGGGTACACTCTGAGAGTAAGCTTTCTTGGGTACTCCTCTGGTAATCCAAAGAAGATGAAAGCAATCCGAGTACTTGAAACTGTGATCCCTGGCTTACGTGGAATTTTGCATCTGTTTTAATTAGGAGTCAGCCTTCCCCATTCTACAAATCAATAGATCCTGACCATGTTCCCTCAAATGGAAGAAGAGAAATTGTATCTTTTTTTTTACTATACTCTTTTTTCATCCAGTTTCCCTAAAAAGACATATAGTTACAAAAATGAGGACAGGAACATATATATATGCAACTATATAAATGCTCTCTGAGACAGGCAAACGTAGTTTCTAAAAGCTAAAAAGACATTAGGGCCTCTGCTAAATCTCTGCAATTTCAGAATGTGTAAGGTTACAAGAATAACTGTAATAGTGGTGAAAACTATTAAACCATATAATTATTGCTATGTATTTGTTATATATATGTCACCCTGCTTAATTCAGTCTAAGGGTAACACAAATGCTTCTGCTGAGCCCAGCCACAGGGACAGCTACCCAATAGTTTTCTCAGAACAATGCTTTGAAGAGAGTCTGTGTGTTCCAGAAATGAAAATCAATATTATTAGTTTAATCTCTGTAACTCTGTACAATACCTGGCTTTAAATAGCCACAATTTACTGAGGAAATAAAAGCATATGTGGTCTTCTCAGCTTTTTTTCAACTTCTCCTCAGCCAAAGGGAGAAACATAGTCATCACAAGCAGTTTACCCACATCCCCAGATGTGGCATCATCCTGCCAGCAAAGAAACAACTTCACATGAATTATAACCAGTCCCACAGTTCAGATAATAAAATGTCAAGTACTTTGAGGCAACTGCTTCAATAGCAATAGGAAGAAGGAAGAAATGTGAGGAATAACTCTCTGTGGTGGAGCAATTCAGTCAGTCATCCTGAGAGGCAGTTTATTTGTTTTTAGAAATGGGAGCACTTATAAAATAAGGGGAAACACCACCATAGAGAAACTACTTGCTTTAAGGGGAAAAAAGCTAAATTAATCTAGTTGGTAATTTATTCATTATAAATCATTTTCTGAGCTCAAATAATGTTTTTTATTAGTGACTCGTGTTAAATCTGTTAGAATATTGAGATGATGAGTGCAGCACAGAGAGGAAGCAATATGTCTGGCTTTGTTTGTTACAGAAATGCTTTCCAAAGCTCTGTATATGAATCCTGGAAAAGAATGGCTTTGATTTTTCCCTTGAGAAATGGGATGAAGCTTTTTTATTAATCGTCATTCTTTTCAGATGGAAACCTAATTCATTCTGGCCCTGCTGAATGGATTCAGAGCCATGCACACTGGCACCAAGAATGCTGTCAGATTTACCCTCATATTAAATTCACACTTGAGGAGCTGTAGATAGTAAATGTCAGATTTCTCTAACCCTTGATGCTGTTTTCAGATGTTGAGTAAACTAAAGCAAAAGCTGCTTGCCAAAGGGAGCTGATAAAGAGTCTGTCATATAAGTCTGTCAATAAATGTCTAAGGCTCAGGATCATATAGTAAAACATTTTTTAAAAATTATATATATATATAGGCATTGTGTCAATTTATCTATAGGTAGCATGATGGCCTTTGCTTAGGCCAGCTTAAATTAGTTATTTTAACCTTCTCTCTGTCCTTCCTTTTACATATTTCAAAGTATTAAAACATATATTTATAGTTTAGAAATCCTCAAAGTTAAATAAACCAAGGAGGGATCTGGTTGTCCAAGTCCAGGACAGATGGCATAGCAGTAAACTTCAGTTTTAAGCCTAAACTTTAAAAAAACAATATCATTCTACAGTCTGGTATGCATGGATCTCAGTGAGGTGGAGAGAGGCAGTTTCTGTGCCTTAAACATTTATACAATATTTTGAACATTTAAACAAGAAGATGTGGCTATTCAAGATGCAGTCATGCTTGTTTTACACAGTGGCCTTGAGCTCTGTGTGAGGGAGCTCTTATAACCTCTTTTATAAAGTGAACATCAGAATGAAAACCCAATGGTCCAAGTAGGAACTGACACAGCATTCAGCTCTGGTGAGGAGTAAGGGGCAATTCTGGCAAAGAGGGCTCAATCACAGTTCAGAAACAGGTTTTCCAAAGAAGAATTTGTATCCTGTTTGCTTTTTTTTTTTTTTCTTGTGTATATTTACATGGCACTCCTAGCCTGTAGCTTTCCTAGCTCAGCTGCAACAATTACTCTCTCTTGAGCATAACTAAGTTATGAACACAGAGGCAAGGTTTGGGGGGTTTCCATTCACCAAGGAAAAGAGAAAGAAAAGACACATTGAGAACATGCAGTTACTGTAAGGTTCTGCTCGGCGCCGTGTTTGCTTTCTCTTCTCAATACAAGCTACAAACTCTCCTGAACCTTTAAAGTGTCTGTGCAGCTGATCTGTCCATGAGAGACTGCTTTAGAACTGAACACTGCAATTTATTATTTGGGCATGAACTTTCCAGCCTCTCCTCAGCATAGGATGTAGCTGCATCTCAAGCGGGTTCTACCAAGAAGTTTTACTTTCCTCCTTAGGCTTCTTTCTTTCTGTAGAGCTATATTCTGTTCCTGATTTGCTGGACCCAACATTTAGGTAGAGTACACCTTAAAGTCATTACAACGAGTGGTAAAAAAATGTTGGTAAATTTTAGATTGCCGATTAAGTCTAAATTAAATAACCTTACAATAGTCACTATTTAATAGGGCTCGTTCAATAGAAGATTCAAATAAATATGACAACACCTTTGAAGCAGGATCATGGAGAGAATATGATTTGTTTCAGTGTGGAGGAAATTAGACTCAGTGGGAGAAAAAAGTTCCCCAGCCATAAGAACCAGATGCAGCACTAAAACACAGACAGTAAAATTTATTCCCTATTAAAAAAAATCGTAAGTATGTGGGGAGATGTTTCTTTGTAGTTTAGGGAGGGAGGGTTGTCGATCTCTGAAGTCTGGTCTTTATTTACACATCAGAAAGTCCTCTGAAACTATCCCCTCAGAACCTGAAAAAAGTTAACAACAGCTTCTGGGCATCAATCTTTATATCTCCCCTGTCAGAGTACTCAGTCCAAGTTATGATGCTGCCTGACAAATCCAGCCACCACAGACACAAACCCAATGTGTTTCTACTCATTTGAGCCCTACTGTCATAACAATTGGCTCCTCATGAGGGTTTCAGAAATACCCTGATAATGGAAGTACTGTTGGAGGATACAATGTTTAGTTGTATTACACATGAAAATTAAAGTCTTTGCAGTTCACTCAGTGGAAAGTAGAAAGTACATAGAAAAGAACTACACCCAAAGCACCAGATTCAGGTAACCCCAAGCTAGCCTCAAGCACTGAAAAAAAGCTGAAGCATACTCTATTACCTAAACCAATATCCTAAATATATCCTATATCTCTATAGACTGCAGACATGAATATTCTGTGAAGAGAGTAATTGTTTCCTCTTGTACTGCAGGCAGTGGGTGAGGGAGCTCAGAATCAGGCACATGTTTAAATGCTGCACTTACCAATCTGATAGAATTCTTTCCTACATCCAATAAGGGAAACATTGCAAGGGAAAAGAAATCACACACACACACAAAAAGCAAACAGAAAAGTTTCCTGTTCACTGAGATGGACCTGAGCAGCACCAAATGAAGGCAAACTTCAGATTAATTTCAATTTTGAGTTCTCAGGCTTGTCACAGGTCTTTGTGACACTTGGTCATAAGAAAAAAAAAAAAAAAAAAAAAAAGATTTCCTGTCTAATGTAATTTCTGATTTGTGGATGTTAGATTAACTCCTAAGAAGCAGTGGTGTTTAGGTCTCCTGGGCTAAACCAGTAAAGTGCTGCTGCACAATAATAATAGGCACAAAACTGCTGCAGTGTAGTTCCTGCTTGGCACTGTACAACCCCATTGTCTGTTCAGTCTCCTTGGTCTGACTAGAGACAGAAATGGACATACACCAGGACAATGCTAACTCAACAGTTGGCTCTCATTTGTGGTTTTCTCCCTCTCCACATTTTAGCAGTATGTGGCTGTTTCTATTATTTCCTGGCCTGAGTCCTCTCTGTGTGTAGAGATGTTGCTAATGGCTAATCGTACTCATGAAATTCTAGCAGGGGATGCATTTCAGCATGAACTACACTGTGTATCCTGCATTTATGCTTAATCAGGAAGCTCAGCTTCTAAGGAAGTGTGCTGATACATCTCCTTTATTTTTATGTCTGGCACCTTACAAAAGAAAGAAAAAAAAAAAAAGAAAAAAAAAGAAAAAGAATGGCAAGACCTCAGTCCTTCCTAGACTGAGATTTTAACTCCTTCAGAGCCTTGTGTTAAGGAAAGATTAATCAGTATGAATAAGAAAGGCAGCCTTATCCTTCATGCTATACATACAGAAAAATCTGGTCAGCCTTCTGAGGGAGGAATTTCAGATCAATGTTATTCCTCATCCCCAGAGAAAGCAGGAATGTGAAAATGCAGATATCACCAACTTACTAAAAAATGAAAGGCTGTATTATAAGACTTCTTAACCTGCCAGCTAGATTCCCTGATCAGGAGAACTTCATCTGCAACACCAAATTTCATCCACATCTCTACATCTCTTGTGGCTTATGCATTCCTGGAAAGATGTAAAAAAACTGAGGAAATCTATTTAGCTCCCTTTTTAAGTCAAGTCTTGAATCTTTCAAATGATACCAAAAGCCCCCAGAAGCCAAAAAACCACTGAATATTAGCAATTTCACTGGAACTATGCCATCATATACAAGCTTG